>OU892279.1:31814304-37086681 GCA_917834065.1 Ceutorhynchus assimilis
AAAATGTATAAGCCGAGTTTAAAACAGTATAGGTTAAAAAACGAATTCCTAAACGTTATATACTTGTTAAAATCACCTTTTCTACATTTAAAATCCATGAAAAAACAAGCACAACCTGAATCGCAAGCATCCCATCGAGGCCTGCGGGTGACGTCACCACTATAAGAGGCTCCTAATAGTACCGACGTCACTCGCAGGCCTTGCCGACTCGAGAATTGGCGAACGTACGCCTTATGAGGATAAGCAATCTTATTAGGATTCTTGCTATTCAAGTGTTTCCAAATGGTCAAAAAAATCAGTTAATCATTAAACTAAATAGAGATTTTTTCTCATTATTAGGAAATGGAAAATGGAAATTGTTGGCTTCACGTTTACCTATACTTGATGGTCAGAAACTAAAATGTTTCTGGATAGGACTTAGGTGCTCCTAAATAGTCGAAGAAAAACTTGAATTAGTTATTTATTATTTAAATTACAGATTTTTTTTTTTGCATTATTAGGGAACTGAACTACTGGCCTTACGTTTACTTGGGGGTGTAGAGATTTGCAGCGAATCTGATAACAGTGGCTATAATCGTTAATGTTGTATTGAAATTAGGTGTTATCTAAGTGCTCCTGAATGGTCGAAGAAAAACTGCAACTTTTTAGGAGCACTTAAATAGCACCAAATTCCAATACAACAGCATTTTAGTCACAGTTATCAGATTCGCTGCAATGCAAGACATCCTCAAGTAAATTTAAAGCCAGCAATTCCTTAATAATGAAAAACAAGAATCTGTACCTACTTCAGTTAATAATTAACTGATTAAAGTTTTTCTTCAAATATAAGCACTTAAATAGCACTAATTCCTATCCATAAACATTTTACTTCTGATACAGCACCAACTAAACGTGAAGCCAATAATTTGCCAATAATGAAAAAAAAACTATAAATCATTTAATAATTAACCGATTCAAGTGTTTCGTTGACAATTTGGGAGCACTTAAATAGTACCTAATTTCTATCCAGGAACATTTCAGCCTCTAACACACCACCATAAGTAAACTTGAATCCAGGAATTTCATAATATTGAAAAAAAATCTGTAATTCAGTTAATAATTAACTGATTCAATTTTTTCTTTGACTATTTAGGAGCATTTTAAAAAGTATAGGTACCTATTATGTAAATTCTGATATCAAAGAAAAATTTAAAAAAATATTTTCACTACGGGGGACTGCTATAGGTATTTCATGTAAACCTAGCAATCCCTTCGTTTTTTTCTACAATGGGACTGCTAGGTTTATTGACCTAATATTCTGGAAAATCAATAAATAACCTCATACAATTTCAAATCTGGGGAGATACCTACTTTGGATAAGTATATGTATGCGAGAATCTGATACCCCAAAAATAGAGACGTGACAGCGACGCAAAAAGGATTTGTCCAAAACCATAGTTGATCCCTTGGTTTTATTATTTAGGTTGTATGATTCACTGTTTATGACCCGACCCATTGTAACTTCGGTAACATTGAAAGGGCTCTTCAAAAAACAGTTAGGTTTTAGGCTAGGTAGTTTTAGTGATTTTCGACACGGACTTGCATTTTGTTCAGCTTCTTGAAAGCATCGTCGCCCTAATATTTTTGTGAATTTGAAATAAACTATTTTTATTGTCGAAAGTCTAGCGTTTTCTTACATCAGAAGTGGGATAAATTCACTAAAAGTACCACAAGTTAACTAGTGCCAAAAATTAAATTGCTAAGCGCGAGTTTTGTGATTATGGAGCAATTAGCGAAAGTGCTAGCCGCGACGCTCTAGAAAATAAAAGAAGTGTTTCCAAATTCGGATCCTGTGTTGGCGACCGAAATTCCTAGTGACATCTTTATGAAGCAAGCAAGCGACGTGCTGCCAGTTTTTCTGGAGGAGGCCAAGGGATGGTTTTCTATGTAAAAGCCTGTGGAAAAATCATGGGGTGCGAGTTTTCCAGCCTTGTTCTACTAGACGGAATTGCAGAGTAAAGCTTTTCAAGTCACTATACCATTAAACCGAAATCCTTCTGCGAGTATGCTTGAAAAAAAGTATGTTTTTCCATTTATTAATTTCGATCCTTTGATTGTCAGAAGATTAGAATTTGTTTTTAGAATTCGCTAATATTCACGTAAAAACTACAGCGTTCAGTAGTAATTAGGAACATTGGTTCACTCAGTGATTTATTTATCAATGATATTAGAATTGAGAAATGAGAAATGTCTGAGTCAAAAAAAAGAACACAAAATTTCCTTGATTTTATGGGGGAATTTCGAAAAGAGTAATTTTCAAATTTTATTATGTTGTTAGATGCCAACTTATTGTAAATTAAAATTAACTTTTTGATAGAGACTTGAGCAAAGTTTGAACTACTTTAGAAACGTCTGAAAAAAATGGGATGTCATTTTTACTCAGCTTTATTAACGTTAAATGGCATGGGGAATAGTTCAGTCTGGAAATTGAACTTAAACAGTTGCGCAATCTATTCCAGGATTTCCAGGTAACCAATTTTTGTTGAATAGATTGATTCGTTTACTGCAATATTATAATACCTAGAATGTTCGATCCTTTAGATGTAGAATTTGATGTTCGGGATTTTAACAAACCTCCCATTTATCTTGCTAATAGTTAGTCGATTAGCCCCATTAAGATTTTTCAATTTTCACGACGAATGTGAAGTTGGTAATTGAAAAAAAAACCGTTTTCAAAATTAATCATTTATTCTTCCGGAAAATCACTGATTTTGAAATTTGTGAAAATGTAATGTGACCATTATTATCTCGAATGTATTGTAAGCAAAGACAACATGGGTCCCATGAAGGGTTTATAGCATCCTATCGACAATGAGCCAATCCATTTTCAGGTAGTCTATGCGGACTGTGTAAAGCCTTTTCCAGTGACTATCAAAAGTTCTTGTTATTTTTTTTACATTTGAAAAAGTTTACAGCTTTTGATTAACTTATTTACAAATTTTATATTTTTCTTCCATGTGAAACTTTTGCTGCACATTAAAGATGTGAGCTTTTAAACTAAAAAATTGAACGTTGGGACGTTTTGCGTCTTATTCTGTGTTGAAAGCTTGTACGCTTCCGATGATTATATTAGCGGAGGTGAACCATTGACTGTGTCTTGATAGTCTTGATACGAATGGTTCTTGGAAAAGTTTATCCAGTTCATCGGAAAATTGGCTTAGCCTATGCTGTGCCACGTTTAGATCATCGATGTTGATGTTAGATAGTTTAACAGGTTTCAACTCTGGGACATGAATATTCACCGGCAGGTGTTTGCAGCAGTCATAGGTGATTTCCACTGGATGGCTTTCATAGGTGACGTTTCTGTATTTTCCAGCTAGATGCCTAGCATGAATTCTGGAGTTTCTCACAAAGGAATTGTATGTTGGTTCGAGCTTGAGCACTATGTTGGTGTTGATTGTTTTTGTCACACTGTTTTTGCCATCACATCTGATAATGATTGGAAGGGATGATGATAATGTTATGAGTCAGTAGTTTGTTTCTAGTTCTTGCACATTTTAGTCACTAGCGAGTGAGATTGAGTATATTAAGACATTGAAAGCTTGCACGCTTTGTGTGTTATTGTATGTTGAAAGCTTCTACGCTTTGCATGAATTATGGAAACGTTGAAAGCTCGGACGCTTCAGGTGTAGCTCTATGTTGAAAGCTTGTACGCTTTCCATGAAGTATGGAAACGTTGAAAGCTTGCATGCTTTGCGTATTGTTATGTTTGTGTTGAAAGCTTATACGCTTTGTATGAAGTACGAAACTTTCAATGGTTTCGTACTGGATGATGTATGTTGTATGATATACTTTGAGTTCTACGATGATATATAATCTTATTTCTACGATGATATACTTTGAGTTCTACGATGATATATACTCTGATTTCTAAGATGATATACTTTGAGTTCTACGATAATATATACTCTGCTACGATGATATCCTTTGAGTTCTACGATGATATATACTCTGATTTCTAAGATGATATACTTTGAGTTCTACGATGATATATATACTGATTACTGCGATGATATACTTTGAGTTCTACGATGATATATACTCTGATTTCTACGATGATATACTTTGAGTTCTACGATGATATATACTCTGATTGCTATGATGATATACTTTGAGTTCTACGATGATATATACTCTGATTTCTACGATGATATACTTTGAGTTCTACGATGATATATACTCTGATTTCTGCGATGATATACTTTGAGTTCTACGATGATATATACTCTGATTTCTACGATGATATACTTTGAGTTCTACGATGATATATACTCTGATTTCTACTATGATATACTTTGATTTCTACGATGATTTAATTTTCAGTTACTGTGTAGATATGGTTTGAACTCTACGTATTTTCATTATCTTCGGTTGTGTCGTTCACGATCGGCCTCGTAGTCGGCTCACAGCTCCATAATTGCTTAATGACAAAACAAAACCGGAGCTGCTGCCTTTTTTTATTGTTTCAGATTTTATCAGTTCTCCTGTTAATTCGAGAGCGAATTATGTGTCAGGTTGGCCGTGCGAGAATCTGATACCCCAAAAATAGAGACGTGACAGCGACGCAAAAAGGATTTGTCCAAAACCATAGTTGATCCCTTGGTTTTATTATTTAGGTTGTATGATTCACTGTTTATGACCCGACCCATTGTAACTTCGGTAACATTGAAAGGGCTCTTCAAAAAACAGTTAGGTTTTAGGCTAGGTAGTTTTAGTGATTTTCGACACGGACTTGCATTTTGTTCAGCTTCTTGAAAGCATCGTCGCCCTAATATTTTTGTGAATTTGAAATAAACTATTTTTATTGTCGAAAGTCTAGCGTTTTCTTACATGTATTATTAACTTTACATTTATAAATAATTTTACATGTCTGTATAGACTCTACGCTTTAATAATAAGTATATATATTTCTAAAATCTTGGCTCTACTGTAGTTAATAAAAATAAAGTCCACAACCATTCATTAAATACAAAAACATTTAATTTATTTTTATTATTTATCAGCATCAGCTGATTACACCAGATGTTCCGCGCGCCCGCCGCGTACACAAACCCTTCAACTACTCTTTGTACTCCTCCGCGATCATGTTAACTGATCCCGACCATAGCCGATCGCGTTCGTGAGTAGACCATTTGCGGATTAGCACAAATGCACAGTAGCACAAATGGAGCCATCTCGTTCATTTGCTCTACCCACCCGAAGTCGCCTTCGGGCGGGAACGTCGGACGAGCCGAAGTCCGACCGGAGTATGACCCTCATCGAAACGAATGCAGTTGTTGTAGCGCAAATGGGTACAGCGTTGCCGTTCCCTCTCCATCTGGCGGGTATTTAAAATAGAAAATAGAATTCTATTTCGATATTTTTCAAGTATTGAGTGGGTGTGGTGTTTTGTTTACTTTAAAAATGGAAAATTTTAACTTTTAATATTTTATTGGTTAAATATTAATTTATTTTAACCTTCCATCGCGAGTTTTATAACATCATTAGTCACGCTGTATCACAGAGATACATGTACTAAATCATTGATAAAAAAATTGAACCATCTGATGAATTTCGGTTTTACAATTTCTATGTATTGATTCGGGTACTCAACAATCAAAGATAGAACATTTTCACTGAGAAAGAGATTCCAGAAGTTGAATTCTATTTTCGCTATCTTAATGTTTCGAGCGCGCTCGGACTGCTCGGAGTTTACCGAGTGTAAAGCCACTGTGTGCAGAAGCTAGTTTCTGGATAGGAATTAGCAAATAAGCTATCCAAGTGCTCCTAAATAGTCGAAGAAGAACAGTCATTCAGATTTTTTTCATTACCAGGAATCACCTTTTCTACATTTAAAATCGATGAAGAAACAAGCACAACCTGAATCGCAAGCATCCCATCGAGGCTTGCGGGTGACGTCACCACTATAAGAGGCTATGCTGCTAATAGTACTAACGTCACTCGCAGGCCTTGCCGACTCGAGAATTGGCGAACGTACGCCTTATAAGGAAAAGCAATCCTATAGTTTATGATTCTTGCTATGCAAGTGTTTCCAAATAGTCAAAAAAAATTTGATCAGTTAATCATTAAACTAAATAGAGATTTTTTCTCATTATTAGGAAATGGAAATTGTTGGCTTCACGTTTAACTAGTTGGTGGTTAAAAGCTAAATTTTTTCTGGATAGGACTTAGGTGCTCAAGTGCTCCTAAATAGTCAAAGAAAAACATGAATTAGTTATATTATTTGAATTATAGATTTTTTTTGTATTATTATAGGGAACTGAACTACTGGCCTTACGTTTACTTGGGGGTGTAAATATTTGCAGCGAAACTGATAACACTGATAACAGTGGCTATAATGTTGTAATAATTGGAATTAGGTGCTATCTTAGTGCTCCTGAATAGTCGAAGAAAAACTTGAACTATCTAAAACTTCAACTTTTTGGGAGCACTTAAATAGCACCAAATTCCAATACATTTTAGTCGCAGTTTTCAGATTCGCTGCAATGCAAATACATCCCCAAGTAAATGTAAAGCCAGCAATTCCTTAATGAAAAAAAAATTTGTACTTCAGTTTAATAATTAACTGATTCAAGTTTTTCTTCAAATATTGAGAAGCACTTAAATAGCACTAATTCCTATCCATAAACATTTTAGCTCTGACACACCACCAACTGAACGTGAAGCCAATAATTTGCCAATAATGAAAAAAAACTGTAATTCAGTTAATAATTAACAGATTCAAGTGTTTCTTTGACAATTTAGGAGCACTTAAATAGTAGGTACCTAAATTCAATCCAAAAACATTTCAGCCTTTAACGGTTTAACGGCCAATTTCATGATAGAGAATTAAAAGTTACTTTAGCTAAATAGACTTTTAGGATGAGATTTTTCTACTTCAAATGGACCTTTATATTTAAAGTTTACTTTAAGTTGATTATGAAATTGGCTGTAAGCCTCTAACACACCCCCAATAAGTAAACGTGAATCCAGGAATTTCCTAATATTGAAAAAAAATCTGTAATTCAGTTAATAATTAACTGATTCAATTTTTTCTTTGACCAGGTATTTAGGAGAACTTTAAAAAGCATATTATCTAAATTCTGATACCAAAGAAAAATTAAAAAAAATATTTTTCACTACAGGGGACTGCTATATTTCATATTAACCTAGCAATCCCTTCGTTTTTTTCCATATGGGACTGCTAGGTTTATTGACCTAATATTCTGGGAAATCAATAAATAATACAACCCCATATGATTTTAAATCTGGGGAGATACTTTGATAGGTATATGTATTATTGACTTTACATTTATAAATAATTTTACACGTCTGTATAAACTCTACAAGGACTCTACGCTTTAATAAATAAGTATATTATATATTTCTAAAATCTTAACTCTACTGTAGTTAATAAAAATAAAGTCCACAATCATTCACTAAATACAAATACATTTTTTAATTTATTTTTATTATTATCAGCTGATTACACCAGATGTTCCGCGCGCCCGCCGCGTACACAAAACCTTCATAAGCTTCAACTACTCTTGCTACTCCTCCGCGAACATGTTAACTGATCCCGATCATAGCCGATCGCGTTCGTGAGTAGACCATTTGCGGATTAGCACAAATGCACAGTAGCACAAATGGAGCCATCTCCCTCGTAGGATGGTTACATGTTCACAGCCGAGTTTTATGTTGTGACGTCATAGTAAGTCAGCCATGAGCCCTAAAATGTAGTATCCCAAGTAAATACAACATACTACTGGGTTAAAACTCTCGCTGAAATACGCCTAATTCTTGCGGTTATTGATTTCAAATAGTGTGCCCTCGTTTGGATTAAAATCGTTCTTGGAGCACTCCTGCAGAGATCTGTGACGGCATTGGCGCCGCCTAGCCTAGACGGGGAGCGCTCAGGAACTTTATTCTCGAAACCGAGTAGCAGCGTATTCATGAGAACGATTGCTTTGTCATTGTCAGTGTTATGGAAATATGAATACAGACGACAAAGACAGAACCTTCGTTCTCACGAGAACGCTGCTCCCTTGTTTCGAGAATAAAGTCCCCGGGAGCAGCTTAGTTCCCATGGAGCGGAAAATTGCGTGGCGGACGCGGAATTTTTTAAAGGATAACGCATACCTAACATGGGATTTTTAGGCTCTATGGATTTTTCCCAACAACCTTTAAATGCGACGAAATCTTGTACCTTTTTTTTTTTAAGATAATTCCCCAAGTCAAAAATTTAGTATAACTATGTTGGTAACACAAGAAGCTGTGACACAAGCCTTCTCTACACAAAAAATTTGAAATCATTGGGTACATTCAGGCGGTCCCAGCAACTTAGCTCAGCCTCTCAGCAGGAACTTTATTCTCGAAACCAAGGAACAGCGTTCTCATAAGAACGATTACTCTGTCATTGTCAGTGTTATGCCGGACGACAAAGACAGAACCACAGGGCCGAGTTCAGAAATAACGCACAGGGTGCGAGTGCGATTTTGCGGGTGTGTCTGTATTGACAATTGGCCATTGGACCCATAGTACTCCGGAGGTGGCGCCAAAAACATGCATCAAGAGTTTTCGCAAGGCGGATATTTTCAAAATAGGTCGTACTTTAGTGCTAGAATGCTAGTGTACAGTCAGCACTCACAGTTCCGGGACAGCTGGCTCTGGGACGCAGGCAAAGTTGTAATTTTAAGAAGCATCTAAACTGTTTTCTCAAAGCTCAAAATTTATAGAAATTTTGCACATTATCTGTTTGAAGGTCACAGATAACGTATGTAAATCGTCAGACGTCTAGTTCGTTGCAAAAAGGGGGTCAGACGTCCTCAAAGTTTTTATTTTATGGCATTTTCTTCAAATATATTTGTCAAATACCTGCAAAAATATATTTTGACAGGACACCGAAGAAAATGCCATAAAATAAAAACTTTGAGGACGTCTGACCCCCTTTTTGCAACGAACTAGACGTCTGACGATTTACATACGTTATCTGTGACCTTCAAACAGATAATGTGCAAAATTTCTATAAATTTTGAGCTTTGAGAAAACAGTTTAGATGCTTCTTAAAATTACAACTTTGCCCGCGTCCCAGAGCCAGCTGTCCCGGAACTGTGAGTGCTGACTATACACTAGCATTCTAGCACTAAAGTACGACCTATTTTGAAAATATCCGCCTTGCGAAAACTCTTGCATGTTTTTGACGCCAGCTCCCCAACTATAGCACCGTCTAGCATTTTTGAACAGCTAGGGCGTCGCACCGGTGCAGGTCCTGTCTCGAATCCTAAAATGGCCGTTAATGACATCCCGACCATGAATTCCTTTATGTTTTGTGTCCTTTATTACACGGGCTGTTACTCAAGTTAGCCGGCTGTGACAGAACCTTCGTTCCAATAAGAACTGTTTCTTGGTTTCGAGAATAAAGTTTCTGCTGAGAGGCTGAGCTAAGCCGCTGGGACCGCCTGAATGTATGAAATTGACAATTTTACATTAACCCTTTTCACGTGGCTCCGGTTTAACAAAAACTATGTAACCGGGTTAGAAAACGGTATGTCATACTTGACATACCGCTACTAACCGTTTTGTAACCCGGTTAGTTTAAACCGGACCACGTGAAAAGGACTATTGTATTGCCAATATAATGTCATTTTGATTTTTATCTTTAAAAAAAAACAGACTTTAGGTATTACGGCCTTTGAGATATGAGTGTTGAAAAATGAACTTTTTTGCGAATTTTTGTGTGGAGAGTATACGAGGTACTGGTGCTACTGGTGTTTCTCAGTCAAAATATTGACAGGTTCACATATTTTACGTCACTTAAAAATCAATGTCAACATGGGTTAAGGCCGGGACCGCACTGGGGTCAATATTGGCGCCAGTGTGGTCCTGGCCTTAGCCTATGTTGACATTTGTTAGTAGGGATGCGATTTTTAGTACTTTTTAATGAACTAGTTCAGTAGTACTGAATCCTCAAAATCTACTAGTACAATGTACTAATTCTTTAGTACATCTACGGAAAAGGGAAACAAGGGAGAAAAATGCAAAAAATCCATATAGAAACTTTATTTAGTATTCAGCAAAAATAAGTATACTATTTAGCATTTAGGAACCAGTGATGTGCCTGTAGACAATGTCAACGTAAACAATTGATTGTCTATGGCCGAGAACAATTGATTGTCAATGGCCGAGATCTGCGGCCAGTGACCGAGAACCAAAAAAAATTACGTTTTTTCAATTTTTCTTTTTTTTTCTCGTTTTTTGTATCTAAAGCATGGTTTAGACGTTTAGACGACTAATTTTTGATAAAAAACATTCCAAAGATTTACTTAATATCCTCACATTGTTGATCCGACACTTTTTTCCATATTAACTACATCTCCAAAGTCGATTTCTTACTTAGCAGGCCGAGAACCGAGAACCAGTGAAATGACCCTATTACGATGAAAAGAATGTACTATAATATTATATGGGACTCTAATCTTATGGTACTAGTTACTAGTACATATAGTACATTTAGGGCCGATACTTTTACTCTCGGTTAAAGAATTTGATATGTTGTCAAAGTTTTGCATGGGCCAAGGACTATAAGTATTATGTGGTTAGAGTACATTCTAACCCCTGATTATTTTTAACGGCTGTCAAATGAGAGCAAAATTACCGGCACTTAAAGGATCAGTACAATTGTACTAGTTCGTTCATGTAGGTACTACACATCCCTATTTGTTAGTGATGTGAAATCAATTGGAAATATGAACGATAAACTACACGTACCTGGAATGGCCCGCCGATCTATAAATTTGCGGCAGATTGAGATGGAGAATGTGGGGGATACCCATCTCTATTTATCTTATTGGCGAATTATGGAAATCTTTCCTTGTCTAAAAAATATTATGTTCGAGGTTAGGAGTCTATCTAACAGCAATGAATTGGAGAGAGAAAGGAATCCCCCACTAGGTAGCTTTTTTGGACGCACTAAGCGAGATGACAAATGCCATACAAATGCCATATTCGATAACGGTCGGTGCCATTCCACATACGTGTAAAGTCTGTTTTTTTTTAAAGATAAATTCCCCAAGTCAAAAATTTAGTAACTATGTTGGCAACACAAGCCTTTCCTACATAAAAAATTTGAAAGCATTGACAATTTTACATTATATTGCCAACATAATGTCATTATGACTTTTATCTTTTAAAGAAAAAACAGATTTTAGTTTATAGTTCATTATGTGTGAAATACCTATCGGGTCTTCAAAAAAAAACCAATCGAAGATTGCTTTGATTACGAAAACGTACGTCGCCTTACTGTTTCTTTATTGGTCAGGATTTTTGACATTAAGTTCATTGACAAAATGGTTGCGTTCCTAATGACTCAACATGTTGAGTGATTAGTCAGCGGCTATGTTGAAAACATATAAAAATCAGCTCTAGGCCAATCACAACTTTTCTACCTTGTGCATTTTACTAGCTAGAACAAAGCCGCTTACTAATCACTCAACATGTTGAGTGCTTAGGAACGCGACCAATGAAAGGAAAATTTTGCTAAGACATACGTTTGAAAAACCATAGCAATCTTTGATTGGTTTTTTTTTTTTAAGACCCGATATGTCGACCTGTCAAAATTTTGAAACACCAGCCCCCGCGGATTTTATTTTACAAGGCGAGTCGAATTGATATCGAATATCGATATCGAATACGTCAGCTCCGGAGTATAGTCTGGCTAGTGGTAACTTGGTAGAGACGAAAGGGGGAAGAAAAATGGGGCGTAACCTAAAAATATTCACAGACACGTCGACTGACACCGCCTGATGACAGCCATGTCTTTGGGTTCAGTGGCACCGAAAACACCAAGGAAATAAACGAATAAAGTTATTAGAAAAAAAATTCTCTAGTTTCGCTAATAACCACGCCACTGGTCGCTGTCGTTCAGGCTCTAACCAATAGAATCATGCCTCTGAATAATCACGCCTCTCCACGTCTATCATTTCGCAATGTTGCCGATTTTTTTTCTATTTCGAACTTTTTTCAAAATAATACACATGCCCATATAGCAAAAAAAAATATGGCACCAACTTGTTTATTATTGTTTCCGTCAAGTTTGGCAAAGCAGCAAATTCTATTGCAGTTCGCCGTTTCGCTAGCCAGACTATACCATGTAATACGTATGCAAAAATCGAAAAATAGAATCGCTATTTTTACAATTCGATACGAATTTCGACTCCACTCGTAAAATAGAATCCGGCCTCAGTTTTTCGTATACTCTTTACACAAAAAGTCGCAAAAAAGTTCATCTATCAACGATTATATCTCAAAGACCATACCTACAAGTTTTCGACCCATTTAAAGGTTGTTTAGAATTAAATCCTCTACATCAACGTATCAAAAAATGGGCAAAATCCATAGAGCCCAAAAATCCTATGAGGTGTGCGTTATCCCTTGTCCCGCAGCGGGGAAATGTCAACTTTTTGCGATATCGCAAAAAAGTTAAACTATTTTTAACTTTTGTGCGAGTTTTTTATCCTCTGTCACTTTTTACTGTCACCTTTGAACACTGCCTTTGAGATGTATGGTAGATAAATGGGTAGATACGACATTTGATTGTTAAAAATCACTAAAATATAATGTGAATCGTGAACCGGCAAAAATTACTTCTCACTAACGGAAAGCGATATTCCGCACCCGCAACGCGATTTTCCGCTCCATTAGAAAATTAGATGTCTCTACAAATGGTCGGTGCAAACCAAGGATGATACACACACTATATGATACCCCGTTACCCCCCGCCATGCAAAATTACCAGTTCTGACGTAGGCAGCATGTTATTTCTCGCCTTGACGTAGGCTAGGCTGTTTAAACAGCAGACGACTTAGTTATGACGTCGGAAATGGTGATACACCAATAGTTGTGTTCTTTTCACTCCAGGGCGTTATGCGCTTATTCCTTTCAAAAAGTGTTTGTTGCTCAAGTCCGAACTCAAACCATTTTAAATGCATGAAAGCCAGCGCATCTGTTCCTTTCAAATCGGGGTCGGACTAGCACCGGAGCGAGTAGCTCAAGTGTTTTAAACTCTTGAAAGGAATACAACTAATATGGCGGCGATTACTAAAAAGGAGGCCGATAAGCAATCCTGTAGGTGTGTATCATCCTTGGGTGCAAACGGCCATCAGAGAACCATGGACTATTTCTTCGAATTTGAGTGAATAACTGTGCAAGACAAGTAACTCACATTCTACGCTTTCTCTGATGCGCTAAACATGGCTGATTTGATTTGCAAGTTTATATAGTGTGATTATGTCTTGGTAAATATAAATACCAATGAACTATAATCAAAAACTGGAATGCGCACACATTGCCATATCCGCCAAAAAAATGAAGCCATGAAAGACGGATGCCACAAGGGGGAATGTTGTTGTTTTCTGTTGCTCGCTGACATATGACGTTTTGGAAAGTTTTGTTATTTGTTATATTTACCTACACAGGTTTCATCAATTGGAATAAGTGTTGGAAGCAATTTCCGCCATTTAACGTAATGAGTGCGACAAAAACAGGTATCCCTCCGCAGCAGCGGCACTAGGCTTCACGTTCGTCAATATGTGTACGCATTCCAGCTTTTGGTTATAGTTCATTGATAAATACTTACGCAAGATGAAAAAAAAATTACCTACGAGCTTGCGGTATAATGCGCTTTACCGTACTTAAAGTAGCACTCAACCACACATTATGCGGTTACTTGACCGCATGGTGTGCTGTGCGGTCAGCCAGGGCCGCCGCTAGGGTGTTGGCCGCCTGTGTGCCCAGACAATTTTTGCCGCCCCACTCCCTCTAAAGTACAAATTAAGGGCGTTGGAATGGAATACAGTTTTTAGACTTTAAGATACTAGCGTATGAGTTGTGTCAAAGATTCGTGGTCAAGATGAAGGAAGGACCACACAAAAGGGAGACGCGCATCTGTAGTGACGTCACAAGGGTATCGGCGCTTGACAATAATAGGCAATCCTCTTTGTGTCAATGGTTCGTCGGCTGTCATTGTCATTGGCTGTCTTCCTCTTTCTCACTACGTTCCATATTTCTTCTCTCTGGGTGTAACGAAATTTGCCAAAACGTGACGCGTCTTTCATATCAGACCGCCCGCCGCCTTTAAGAAGTTTCACTTCAAAAACCTTATTAGTTTGTTCCGCTGTAATGTCTGAGTGCGTCTGTCGCCGACATTTGCATTTGATATCCCAATAAAGAATAAAATTTGAAAACTCAAGTGTTTATTTGCTTGTATTATGATATTAAACGATATTAGGTAGGGATGTACCTAATACAAATTTGTGAAGAAGTACTTTCGGTTTATTTTCGTTATTAAAGCTTGATGGTTTATTTGTTTGAGAGATTTATTTTCGATAAAAGTCGATGGCTACCTAAGATTTATTTTGAAGTGAATTTTCTTTAGGCGGCGGTATATTTTGTCGAAAATGGAGAGTGATTTGAAGGACGCGTCACTTAACGTCACGTTTTGGGAAATTTCGTTACACGAGAAAGAAGAAAGATATAACGTAGAGAGACGGAAAAAAACAGCTAATGAGTATGACAATGAAGGCCGTCGAACGATTTAACACAAACCAAGGATTTATAAACAAGGAGGATTGCCTATTATTCTCAAGCGCCGATACCCTTGTGACTTCACTACAGATACGCGTCTCCCTTTTACGTGTTCCTTCGTTTTTACCCCGACTCATACGCTAAGGCGCGGTACTTGGTACTTTCACTTGCAGATAGCGATATTTATTCTCCAGATTAGAGAATATCCTGGAGATAAGAAAAACGAGTGTATTTTCACTTCCGTATAATGATATCTATCAGATAAATGCGGGCTAACCCTTAGTTAACGTATCCTGTGGTCAGACCTACGAATAACCGGTTTAATCTGCCGAATAGCTCCTCGCGCAGTGTGTTTACTCCTGATTTAGGTGACAACACAGAATTCTGATGACCTAATTTTCTAAGATTTGTGTTTGTTTGAAAAATTCGTTAAATAGGTGTTTTTTTTTTTTTTGGTTATTTACAATTTCATTTTTGTACTTAGTATTTCCAATTTCAATATTTGCTCTTGAAAGCCCCTTGCTGATGATACCCTTCAAAACATGACTGGGGATGGAATAGCAAAGGGAAAAAACTCAACACATTTCTCTGAAGTTTAAAAGTTTTATTTTTTGTTGGAATAGCCGCATTGTATCAGTCAGGTACAAAGCCGAGCGCACCTGAAGTTTTTTGGAAATTCCAAATTTCCAGGTAGAGGTACCACCTTGTAATTTTGAGAAAGTAATTAGTATAGGGTGCCTAAGGACTACTAGAAGCCATAATATTATAGGGTTTTTCCTTTTTGATTTATTTGCAAAAATAATAGGCATGTATCTCTCAGATACACGCGCGACTAATGGAAGATTAATCAGCCACTCCCACTACACGATACAAAAATTATTTATAACCGCACCTTCTCTCTCCAAAAAAAACATAAACAAATGAATGTCAAACTCAAATCCACCACAAATCAGTCAAATGACAAGTGGAATGCGGCGGCACGACAAAAACAAGCAACTAGACAAGAGATATATTCTATCTTTATCTTAAGCATTCAACTTCCCATAAGTTTTTCTCACTTTTCGTTTTCTTTGGTTGGTACCACTAGCATTGCCGAAATACTGAAGGTACCAGCAACGGATTGTTAGCCCGAGGATAATTTTACCTGAAAATACCCCTCGGAGATATACTACAGATAGCAACCGCTGGTTTACTTATCCGATAGATAGTTATTCGCCGAATAAATTATATTTATACTGAGGTGAAAGTACCGGGCCTAGTCTAAAAGTTGTACGAGGGGGGATAGTTTTTAATAAGTTTCACTTCTACCACGTGTGCACGATATTTTTTTTGCACCAGGATCGTCGGCGGCAACCCTTTTTTTTTAATCGGCCGCCTGTGTGTTTTGAACACACTGCACACATGGTAGCGGCGGCCCTGCGGTGAGCAGTGAGCGATGAAGTAGACTTGCATAGTGTGCGTGCGGGGTAAAGTCAAGGATAATACACACAACTAAGGATTGCTTATCGGAGTATCGGACTCGTTTTCGGTACTTTGTTTTAAAATGTTAATTATTGTAGTAAAACACAGTAGGTATGCATAAAGTAAAAGCCCGTGGAATCATAACCTGTGGTGCGAACAGCCTACGTCAAGGCGAGAAACGACATGCTGCCCACGTCACGACAGGTGATTTAGCGTCGTGGAGGGCTTCAAATTTGTTCTACACAGGCCTCATGAGGATAGGCTATCCTGTAGTAGTAGTGTGTATTATCCTTCGTCGTCAGCTGTTTGCGCCACCGATCGTGGTTTAGAGTTTAAAGGACCCCGCACATTTCTTATGGAAAAGTGATCTATGTGGAATTTTGCTGAATTTTTAATATTGTGTAGAGGGTGTCGTCCTTTAAAAAGTTATCATTGCGCTGATGTTTAATACCGAACAGTTTTTAAGACATCAATTAAAAACTTTTTCAATAAAATACTCTTCAGTATGACGTCACCAGTATGCTCACAGCACCGAAAATTATTACATACCTACCCACTTTTGACTTTGACTATACTCTTCTCCTTTTAACATTAAGAAATAAAAAAAGATAGCGATAGCGATTAGTGATCAAGGGTAAACATCTTCCTGCCGTAATCGTCAACTTCATGTCATGTCAGTCATATAGCGATTTCATTTGTACCTTTTGTTGTCTTTTATTCCCTTATGTTAAAAGGAGAAGAGTATAGTCAAAGTCAAAAGTAAAATACTGGTGACGTCATACTGAAGAGTATTACATTAAAAAATTTTTTATTTGATATCTTAAAAACTGTTCGATATTAAACATTAGCGCAATGATAACTTTTGTTAAGGACGACTCCCTATACACAATATGAAAAATTCAGCAAAATTTCACATAGATCACTTTTCCATAAGAAATGTCCGGGGTCCTTTATGATGAAAAATATTAGTTAATTTTGATTAACGTAATAGGCAAATAGGATGATACGAACGAGATCTAAAAAATAGTTATTTTAGTTGTTTTGTTAATTAATGTAGTAAAACATGCATAAAGCAAAAACCTGCAGAATCATAACATGTGGTGCAAACAGCCTACGTCAAGGCGAGATACGAAACGACATACTGCCTACGTCAAAACTGGTGATTTGGCGTGTTGGGAGGCTTCAGATCTGTTCTACACAGGCCTCATGAGGATAGGCTATCCTGTAGTAGTGTGTATTATCCTTGGAGTAAAGTTACTGCCATTGCGTGCAATAATCACCTTCTGCTCAATGAATATTTCCTACCTGGGCCTACCAGCCCCCTCATTATTTAGGGGTTTTTAATGTTGGGACGCTGAATTAATTGCAATAAAATGAAAATTGAAAAGGGACTTTCATTAAAAAAAAATTAGTTAATTTGCCCATTTCTTGTATCAACTAACTATACTGTATTCTAGAAGTGAATCGGCTAAAATTTCGTGGCAATGGTGTGATGACGCAGCGGAAAACATTCACCGGACAGACTATAAATCAATCTCTCTAAACTGAAACAAAATTTCTCAAGCTGTTTTGGCCAATCCTAGAATGGATTCTGAAGATTGTCCGGTCTTGTCCATCATGAACTCTGGAGTCAGACCCACAGTTAAACAACCAATAAAAGGCAACATTATTTTAATTATCATTTCTACCCAATTAAAACACAAGAAAGGAAAATTGGTGAGAATAAAGAAAAAAAAAAAAACGAATAATTCTTTGAAAAAAATCACATGTAAAGAGATACTTAAAAAGATGTTACAAAGAAAATAAAAATTCAACAAAAAATGACAAACAATAAAGTTTTATTAATTAATTGATTAGTTTATTTAAATACTTTTCCTTGGTTGAATTTCCTACCGGCCTTATCTTCACCGGTCCATGAAAAGTATTGCTGAACCAGCTTTTTGGTTTCTTCAGACTTGGGGTCCAATTTTTTCCAGTCGTAGACCTCATAGTCGATTGTCCAATCGGGGCTCAGTGGGAAGGCAAGTTCCTGACCGCGCCATACCCATACACCTGAGATTGAACTGTTGTTGTCCTCACCAAACAGACATACTGAGCCAAATGCTTGTTTACGCATTTTGTCCAAACGTTGGAACATGCCTGAGAGATAGGAGTAATTATTTGAAATAAAAATTGAAATGAGGCAAAAATTACCTGTGATAAGATTACAGCTCATAAAAACTTTGGATAATTCTTCAGGGTATTTGTATTCTCCGTACCAAATTGAGTAATTTTCAGGATCGAATTTTTCCCAGAAATAAGGGATAGACTTGGATTCGTCTTCATTGGAGTAAAAACGTTTGAAATCGTCAATCACAAAAGTTCTGTTGAATTAAAAGTGGATAAGTTTTCCATATTTCCTTTTTTTTTGTTGACTTACCCTTTTGGCATAGAATCAAATGGATCCTTAGTTTTGGGTTCAGCAAGGAGAAGTGCTTCAGCTGCATCTAGTTCTTCTTCAGGTTCTTTTTCTTTTTTGGCGGCTTCTTTTTTAGGTTTTTCTTGTTTTGTTTCTTGTTTTTTTTCTTCCTTCTTCTTCTTTCCTATATAGAACAGAAAATTAATAACAAGAATTTAAATATATTTGTGCAATAATCCTTAATTATGTTAGTGAACTTGCTACTATGTAACTGGAAAGGTCCACAATTCTTAACTAAAGTGAGCCTGTTGTTTAGAATTTCATGGTCATTTCAGTTCATAATATTAACTACAGTGAGTTAAACTAATGGTCTACAAAACACCTCACCTTTCTTCTTGCTAGGTTTTTCAAAAGGTACTTCAGATTTATCTTTTTCTGAACTCTCATTACTTATTTCTCGTTTTTGCTTTTCTTTATTTTCCTTATGCTTATTCTCCTTATGAATAATATTCGATTTATTTTTACACTGAGCAGCTTGTAATCAAAATTTAAACAAACCAGTTATAGAGAGCATACAAAATAAATTTTACAATATCAACAGTATAATAATAACTAACAATCCTTACCAGCATCACCTGAAGCGTGAACAGCGCCAACTTGAGCGGGTTTGTCGCACAGAACAACATCCCCAAGAACTGCTTTGAATTGTGGCTGATTGATAAGGGTGGTGAACCATCTGTTGACATTTCCAAAGGCTTTTCTGTATTCTGGATCCAAAACGTACTTGTATGGGTTAAGTAGGTTGCTAGCCACAACAATATCGGCTAAAGAAATACGTTCTCCAACCAAGTAAGTTCTGGTTAATAGGTGGTTGTTGAGAATTGTGAGGGCGTTGCGTACATCGTTTTTAGCCCTTTGGAAAGCCTGAGAAATGGTTCATGGGTCATATAAAATCTTATGCCTTAGAAAAAAATGTTTGACAAAATAATAAAAAAGCAGTAAATGAACAGTTGTTTTTCTATAAAGTTTTTGTCAATTTTACTATTCCTCCTTTTGTTACAATAATTTGAAATAGAATTTACAAATATTGCCTTTGAGAGAGGTTGGGTCTTCTGCCTTATAAGTCAGAATTAAATTTTTTTTTTGCATAAACTATAATGGAGTAAGTTTAACAAAATCATGGATCTATTTTTAGATGAAGCAGGTAGTATGTAAAGTCAATTGTGAAACTAAATGCTTTTCAGAATCATAAGTATACCATCGAGGATAACTATTTTCAAAAGAACAAAGAATACCTCCATTATATAAATTTGTTGAATTCTGACATTATAGGCTTATAAAAATGCATAATAACTAGACATTTATTCCCAATTCAAACAAATCCCTACCTCTTGTGAACTGGGGCTGTTTTTGATAATTCCCAGGATAGGGAAAACCCACGCGCAGCTTGCTGGTAAAACTTCACCTTCGGCGAATCCGATCCATTGCAAAATTTGAGCTTTTTCGTAATCATCCTTGCCCTTCAATTGATCGTTGGATACAAAGAAGGCGATAGCGTTGCTGTCTTGCAAAAGTTGTCCGTTTTTGCCTTCAAAGGCTGGAACCTACATAGATATAAAATAAATACATGAGTGATAGTCTTCAGACAACAAACAAAATCAAACAAAAAAAAATATATCTAGTGCCATAATTGTTTTTTTTCCATAGCTTCTGGTAAAGTAGCCTTTAATCTACTTAAAAATAGTAGATAAAGTAGTACTTTAACCGCAAGGGTAGATAAAAGCTGTGGTCCAAATATAACCAGGGTTGTGGTTTCGCGGTCCGAACGTAATCAAATTATTCTGGTTCCTGGAAAAGTGGTTACTTTTGGACCTTGGTTTCCTGAAATCTGGTTAACCAAATGTCAAAATAGATACCGGCTATCGGATGTTGGTTCTGTTGGTTTTATCTGTAAATTCTGTCAATTATTTTTTATTTCATATTTGCGTTCTCCAAGTAACCGGAATTTTCAGTAACCATCTGTCAACCGAATCGGTTACTTTGGTTAACGTTTGGTTATATTCCGACCATAGCCTAATGATACTTCAACAGCAAGGATAGATAAAGACGTTTATTTTGTCAAAAATAATACATATTTTGTTTTTTATTTATTTGTCAAAGTTTGTCAAACGAATTTCTACTTATGCAAAAGTGTTCGACTCAAATAATTTCTAAATATTTTTGATACTACAGGCGTCCATAATTAGGCTATGGAAAAAAACTTTATATACTCGACAATAAAATGCCATTATTGTCTCCCAGAATTATTTCACTCCCGAATCCGCTCGTGAATTAACTTTTCCGGTCAACGATAAAATACCATTTTATCGTCTTGTATAAAAAATAACTACGGTATCCGCCAAAATAAACAGTACCAAAATCTAGAGTTCTGAGTAATTGCGCACGCAAGTTGCATTTATCATATTTCGCTTACTTGGTATTAGTTATGAGGTTGACATTAAGTTAAGGTTAAAATCTTCATCATTATGTATCTTTCAACTTAAGAAACAGTGTTCTTAGTAGAGCACTATTTCCGGTCATACAGATTTGGAAAGAAAAAAGGTTGAAGTTTGAAACAAGTCTCAGAAAAACTTCAGCAACCACTCTTAATAAATATATTCAATGATTTGCAGAATCGTTATGAAGGTTTTTTGCGTCGCTATGATGCATTTTTTGAAAATATACGCATGTTACAAATCAATAAATGATATAATTTATACGTTTAGCACTGTTTATTTTGGCGGATACTGTATTAACAAATAAACAAACTGAAGAAGAGAGGGAATCATTATGTCAATTTTGACTTTATCAGGACAAAAACCATGCTGAGAGACAGTTTAGATTAGTTTAGAAAATCATAGTAAACTTGTTACAGCTTGATAGTTTCCAATTTTCTGTGCTTCTTAATTTTTCTACATAGAAGGGTTTTACTTTTTTAACCTTTACTGAACCTATGGTTTATGAGGGACAGCAGAGAATTTTTTGATATTAATATGTATTGGTATTATTATTATAAATATTAATGACATGACTACTACCTCAAAAAACAAGATAAAAACCTTCCTTTTATTGAGTTTATTAATATTGTTAACCCTTAATTCCCTACCGATTTCAAAACCAATTATTTCTAGAACGGCCTCCGCGCATCCAAAATCTCGAGAATCCCCTACCAAATGCAAAACCAATTCAAAGAATTATTCTAGAACACTATTGTGTGTGAAGATGCTGGAGGTACCCCATCCTTTTGATAAAAAGGAAAGGAACGTTACTTTTGTTTTATTCCTTATTCTTATTCTAGAATACTTTGTTGAGTCCCTGCTAAAAGATACTAGTGGTACCCCGAGGGGCGGCTCACTCACCACAATTTGTACATCGTTTCCGGAAATCGCAGGGGATTTCGACAATTTTCAAGGGAATTCGAAAGATTTCAGATATTCGACTTTCAACACCGTACCACTGAGGATTTCAATAAATCTATTGAGATTTCGGGATTTCAGAAGGATTTTGGTTAGGATTTCGGGATTTCATAAGGATTTCGAATAGGGTTACGTTCTTCGCGATTTTGAATGGATTTCGGGATTTCCAGAGGATTTCGAAATAATTTCACTAGATTTCGGATGAAAATGTACAGCGATTTCGGGAGTGAGCCACCCCTCGTGGTACTCTTTGCAAATTCAAATTCAAAAAAAGCTTTATTGTCCAAAGTATGTAAAGTTCTCATTAATAAAGCACTAAAAATAATCCTAAAATTAAAGTCAAATAAAGATTATATCCTAGTGTATCAAAAAATTCTAAGTATAAAATCTGCAATGGACACCAACAGAAAACAAAAGCTTTACAGATTTCGCAATCCTTGCAACCATCGGAGACATTGGAAATGATATCATTATATGGAACCCATTTAACACATAATATACAAGCTGTCCCAGGGAAAACAGTCCACCCCGATTTATTGGATTTGGAATGAACATCGGGAAAAACGCTCGGACACGTCGATTTTTGATTTGAGAGGGAACTATTTTTCAGTTTTTTTCATCCCCGTAGCTTTAACCCCCTAACTGGGGCGGGAACAACCCCCCAAAATAGGGGATAGGGGTCTTGTCATACCTCTTTTCAAAGCTCTCATCGAGTTATTTATGGCCATAGTCTAATTATTTTCATCAGTAACGAAGTAACTGCTTGTCAAAATCTTAGAAATAGACTATTGTTTTAGTGGGACTAAAAGCAATACTTACCTTCCTCAATAAAAATACTTGAAATTGCAGTTTTTTATCATTATTATTAATTAGGTGTACACGTGAATTGTAAATTGTAAGTATTTTTAGTAAGGAAGGTAAGTACCGCTTTTACTCCTACTAAAACTATAGTCCATTTCCAAGATTTTGACAAGCTGTCATTTTGTTGCGGATAAAAATATTGAGACGAAATTCTATGATCATAAAGAACTCGATGAGACCTTTAAAAATAGGTATGACACGACCCCTATCCCCTATTCAAATTTGGGGGGTTGTTCTCCCCCTAGCTACGGGGATGGAAAAAACTGAAAAATATTTCCCCCTCAAATCAAAAATTGGCGTGTTCGAGCGTTTTTCCAGATTTTCATTTCAAATCGAGAAAATCAGGGTGAACTGTTTTCCCTGTATATTTATCTACGTGAGATACACAACTCGTGCTACACACTCGTTGGGTAACTTCCACACGCGTATCTTAAGTATGCTGTTAACTCACTTGTATCGTGAATATCTATTATTTTATTGATATCCCTATCCAATAGAACCCATTATCCCATAATCCCCATACATTTTTTTTTTCAAGTTTGACCGCCCCGATAACGATATAACCCTTGTCGCGCGCTGCTGCTTGCTGGTAAGGTGTAGGTAAGCACTGCGACACGCTTCGGGTTTTTTTCACCGCACGCCCCTGGCGACACCGGCGTCTTTTGACCTTGAACAAAAACTTCGAATTTGATCCCCATATACGAGAACATACACATGTGCAATGTTAAAACGAGTACAAAATCCTAAACTGAAACCATCACAATAAAATTCATTCAAATTATAATAAGCCGCACCAACCAGCAACCTCAAAAGGGGTGTGACCTAAAAAAGCAACTTAAGCTACTTAAATCAAGCAAAAAAAATCTAAGAGCTCTCGTGACAACCGCAGTCCTATATTCAAAATAGTTTCTGAGAAAATCCCTTATGAAGATAAGTTAAGCAAGAACTTGTGACGTCACACCGGCTAACCGCCGAAATCGCAGCCCTCTGTTTATTCAGTCATCAGTGAATCGTGCCCTATACTTTGAGTGGATGGAATTCGCTCTAAGTGAGATCGTTGACTTTTGTTTTGGAAAATTTTACACGTGTTAATAATAATGTGATCTCACAGCCTAGGCGTTTGTCACTTTAAACCTCCGTAACTCGAAAACGGTTCATCAAAGCAAGATGCGGATTAAATATTTATTCTTAGATTTTTTTTCACTTTCATTTTTGGGTCACACCCCTTTAACTTGCCTCCTAAAATGTCTCGGGGAGGGGATGGATGTCAAATTCCTTGGTAAATGATTTTACATCTTAATGCTTTCATATACAGGGTTGTCAGTATGTATGGAAACGGCCTAATATTTCTGAACATCCTTAAGAACAATGTACCATATTTCCTACCTGGGGGTGTTTGAGAATGCCCGATTCAATGGTGGAATTTCCACCTATTTGAAATATTATTAAAGTCTGTTTTTTTTTAAAGATAATTCCCCAAGTCAAAAATTTAGTAACTATGTTGACAATACAAGCCTTTTCTATATAAAAAATTTGAAAGCATTGACAATTTTACATTGTATTGCCAACATAATGTCATTTTGACTTTTATCTTTAAAAAAAAAACAGGCTTTATTATCTTGACTTTTTGAAACGTTTACTATGGAAAAATTGTAAATGTTGCAACCATGTATGCGCTGTCAAGTAAGGGCGAACGAGGCGTGTCACACAAAAAGCGTACGAAAGCGAAGGGTAGACACAGAAAATGAGAAACCAGGGAAGAAGCTGCTTGTCCGCCATTGTCCATTATTCAATGTTTATTTTGCATTAAACTTGATTGTTCAATCAAGTTTGTGATTAGTTTGTGTGTCATAAGGAGCATTCACAGCTCAGTTGAATAAATGTTATTTTGTTTTGAGAGTTTTTTTGTTTGTTTATACTTTATTTTACAACAATGTGCATTGTTCATGTATTTAAAAAAAATCGTTGGATGCTATGAACAACACAGATAAAAAATGAAATTGAAACCTAAGAAATTATGTGGTGTCTTTTGTGTTGGGGTTTTAATTTTTGGTATTCAGAGCATGCATTAGGGCTTTGTTGAATCTACTAACATTTTCTAACCCTGACTGGGCGAATATCCTAGCAAACAAATGATCAGTCTAGAGATATTGGCTCAAAAACAACAACTATAGCTGAGTAGCCTTCTGAACGGGACCTGATAAATTAGACGTTCCAGAAATTTTTCGAATATTTTACATTCAAATTCAAATTCAAAAAGCGCTTTATTGTGTAAATATAAATATTTGTTCACAAAAGCTGATCCTATGTCTAGAAAATCACAACTTCCCTAAAATTTCCCTAATTTTGCTATTGTCGAGCGCATGTCAGGTAAGTGAAATTGGGTAAGTTTTGACAACGTAGGTCCTATTTCTTTTTCATTTCGTTTTTTTAGAAGATTTGTTAAAAGAAGAGATAATTAAAATTCAAACCGTTCAATCTTGCTGAACGAACCCAGGTATGTTATACTACACAATGTTGCCAAATTTACCGTTTCTAAGATGTCGTATGTACCTAACTTGATTTTTTTTATTGAGAGTCCCTCTTCATTTTTATCGTAATTAATTTAGCGTCCCAACATTACTAAAACCCCATTTGACTTGGTTTTTGAAATATTGCAACACAGCATTTTTGTTGAAATGTATGAAAACGGTGATTGTAAGCAGGGTTGGAAAAAACCCAAGTTTTTTTAAATAAAACCCAATTCGCTGGGTTTTTGGGATTTATAAGTGGGTTTTAGTGGGTTTTATAGGGTTTTTTCAATTCTATACAGATTTAGATGAAAAAAAAAAAAAAAAAAATTTGATTGAAGCAATTCAAGTGTTCTTCTTCTATATCACTACCCTCTTTACTATAAAACTATAAAAAAAATGGGTACGGAGTGTGGGTGGATTACAACAAATCGGCATGGGAATCCCCGAACTTCAAAATTACGTTGACTGTTTCTTTGTATTTAATATATCAAAGCCAAAGCAGTATCTGTTTGACCAGCAGTTTATAGATTCTTGAGATCAGTTTCAAACGAATGGCAATAATAATACGTTTTTTTTATTTACCAGTCTCTTGGACAAGTTGTTCAATTTATGTAGTTATACATAACAACATTCAGGAATATAAAATGTATACAAAGATTACAAATAATTTAATTTTTAGAAAAAAGGCCATTCAATAAAACCCACTTTTAAAAAAACCCCGTGGGCTTTTCTAAGTGGGTTTTACCCAAAAAAGCCCACTGGGCTTTTTTGGGTTACCAACTGGGCAGCAATCGCTGATTGTACGTAAAGATTTATAGGTGGGCTGGTAGGCCCAAGTAGGAAATATTGTACATTTTTTTAAAGATCATTCTGAAATACGAGACCGTTACCATACAATTCTACAAAAAAAGCTGTGTTGCCATATTTCAAAAACCAAGTCAAATGGAGGTTTGGCATTTAGGGGTTTTAGTAATGTTGGGACGCTGTATTAATTATTATTATTATTATTATTATTATTATTATTATTTTTATTATTATTATTATCATTCTTGGAGCAAACAAGCGGCAGAGCCGATGAGGTTGTTCCTATCGAGTTTTACAGACTATAGTGTATGAAGTGTATATTTTTGTTTTTCATTTCAGCATCAAGTCGATTTTTAAACGTGTTTATATTGTTAACAGTCACAGTTTCCTCTTGTAGGTTGTTCCACTCATAGACCACACGATTAATCAAAAAGTTCCTTCGCATCAGTTTGCTGCACTTCTCCTTCTCCAACTTCTTAGAATGGCCCCTCAACTTCCGTGTCGTACTCAATTTAAATATACTACGGCAAGGGTAATATCCAGTAATCCACTTAAAGGTCTCAATTAGGATCAAGATCGAGGTCTAGATAGAGTAGAGATAATGGGTTTAGGACTTTGGAAATAAAACTCCCTTTTTTTAAAAATTATGCTGACATGAAGAAGATCAAATATATGGTCGAAACTCGAAACATCAGCATAATTTTTTAAAAAAGGGAGTTTTATTTCCAAAGTCCTAAACCCATTATCTCTACTCTATCTAGACCTCGATCTTGAATGTATAAAGTTAGGATTCTCTCTCTTTTTTAAATAAAGGTCTGCAGTGACCTCTATTGTTAGCACCCAGATGTACCTCAGAGCTCGCTTCTCTAATATGAAAACAAAGTCAAACAGATTCTGGGAACAGAACCTTCAAAAGCAGATACCATATCTTAGGCTTGACTCAATTAAGGCAAAATAGACCAACCTGGATAAGGAACGTCCTAGTTAAATGGCCCTTATTCCGACTGGCAAATACCAAGATGAAATTTTCTGTGAAAGACTGACACTGACTACGTTTATAACGTGCCGTTTGAATGCGATCGAGTCGATCCGATGAATCTGCATCCACTTGAAAATCGCGTTATAAACACGTTCGATCCATTTTTGATCAGATTCGCCAGTGTTTATAACGCGATTTTCAAATGGATGCAGTTCCATCGGATAGCATCGATCGCATTGAAGCGACACGTTATAGCGGTTTTACACCAAACCCACTAGTTGAGTTGCTGTTTTAAAAAACAAAAACTCAACTGTTTTTACCAATAGATAGATAGATAGATTTCTTTATTCGATCAATATGTTTACAATTACAATTACAAATTGGTAGAGAACATTTTACCCAGAGGGTGTTGATCATGTCATTATTTACAATACACAATAAAAAAAAAATTGTACTTAAATCTTAAAAAACATTTAGTACAAAAAAAAAATAAACACATACATCTAAGATAAAAAAAAAAAATTTAAGTAAAAAAACAAACAAGTACACCTCACGAACAAATAATTAGAGTCTGGTCATTCCGACCACTTCCAGGGTCAGCACAGGGAGTGCTATGTTTATCTAGGCAATTAGTAAAATTTTATGCTTTGCTAGAAAGAAAACAATTTAAAAAAAAAATCTAACTCAAATCTTTCACTTCTTGATCAGTAAAAAAATCGTTCAGACTGTAATAGGCTTTTGAGCTCAGAAATGTTTTAATTTTGCAGTTGATAACTCTTGATGGTAGCATACGGAGTGAGGGAGGCAAAACATTCCAGACTTTGAGAATGTTGTGTTTAACATTTTTAAGAATGTATGTAAAGTGAGCAGTTTCAGTTCTAAGATTGTCTTTGAATCTAGTACCATGACAATGATTAGATTTTAGTTTGTCAAAGATATCTGGATTTTCTGATATAAATTTGATACTCTCTGTAATGTACAAGTTAAAAATTGTCGGAAAGTTATTATCAACAAAGAGATTTTTACAGCTGTCTGTATTTTTTTTCTGGAATATTGTTCTCAGGCATCTTTTCTGAAGCAGGAGAACTCTCTCTGCCTCCGCCACTCCGCCCCAGAAGATCACCCCATACCTCACTCTCGCTTGCACATAGGCATGGCAAGCTGTCAGTGCAGCCGAGCACCCTGCCATGTCCCTGACCACTCGCAGTGCATAGCAGTACCTACTCATACTCTTTGCTAGTTGGTCGATGTGAGCATGCCAGTCTAGTCTTTCATCCAGCACCATCCCCAGAAATGTCACATTATCTTTAGTTGATAGTGTAGTGCCATTGTAGTCTATGTTTGTCTTGTCAGGTCTTAAGTTAAAATTTATAATTTGGGTCTTTTCTACATTCAGTTGAAGGTTATTATCAGTGAACCAATTTTGAAGTATCAAAAGTGATTCTTGGACATTTTGTTTGCAAGCCTCTTTGGTTTTTTCGCAGCAGATGACTGTAGTGTCATCAGCAAAGAGTACGACCTCATTATTTAGGATGTCAGCAACCTCATTGGTGTAAATTAGGTAAAGTAAAGGGCCGAGAATCGAACCCTGGGGAACGCCTTTTTTGATTGTTGAAAAATTTGATTTTATTGTCTCACCCTGCTTGTTTTGTGCAACAACACATTGTTTTCGGTTAGATAAGTATGATACTATTAATTTTAGTGCAGTGTTGCATATGCCAATTTTCTCAAGCTTTCGGCAAAGCAGTCCGTGGTCCACACTGTCGAAAGCTTTAGAAAGGTCTAGGCAAACTGCCATGGTGATGTTGTTTTGGTTGCGAGACTCCAGGATCTGATCTAAAGCCATGTAGATAGCCCTTATCGTCGATTTGCCTTTCCTGAAACCATTTTGTTTTTCAGTGAGTAATGCATTTTCCTCAAGAAATTTTAAAAGTTTAGCATATATTGCTTTTTCAAAAATTTTGCTAAAGTTTGACAGTAGAGAAATAGGCCTATAATTTTTTAGCTCATTTAGGTCTCCTTTTTTGTGAATCGGCTTTAATAAAGCGGTTTTTAGATTAGATGGAAAAATACCTTGTTGCATAGATAGATTAATGATGTACACTAACGGCTCACATAGAAAATCAGCTGCTGCTTTAATTATAGAAATTGGGACTTCATCGTACCCTGTTGATTTTTTGTTTTTAAGATTTTTAATAATTGTAATTACCTCCCGAGTTGATACTGGCTGAAAGACCATGCCGGCCATAGGCATGGGGGTATTGTTCGAGAGCATGAGCTGGCTACTCATTCGCGCCACATCCGGACACACATTTAAGAAAAAATCATTGACATCGTTAAGGAACTGCAACTCACTTTGATAATTAAAATGTTCAAAAATTGTTCTATTGCTGTTTAAATTTTTCCCCGTTACCTTTTTAATAAGACTCCAAGTTGCCTTGGTTTTATTGTCTGAATTTTGAATATAATTTTCATTACTTGCTCTTTTTGCCTGTCATATAACTTGTTTTAGAATATTAGAGTAATTCTTGTAGTATTGTTTAGAAATATCCCCTTTTTTTACCTTTTCAAATAATAGTCTTTTGTTCTTACTGGATGTTTTTATACCAGTTGTGATCCACCACTGAGAAGGACTGGCCTTTTGTTTTCTTTTCCTGATAGGAAATATGCGATTTATTTTTTCTGCTAATGTTAGTTCAAAGTGAGAAAAGGCAGTATCAACTTCAGTCTCTGAAAAAACTGTGTCCCAGTTACATTCACTGAGTTCTTCACAAAATCTAATTATATTGTTTTCTGAGAAGACTCTACCTATTTTAAGTTTATTTTGGTGTTCGTTTATAGTTGGTTCTATTGTAATGGTTTGTGAATAATGATCACTTATCACAGTCTTGATGACTCTATTGTTATTAAATTCCGTGAAATTTGGGAATAAAACTGTTCACACTTGATAAATAATATAAAATAATGAACACCCATCTACTTTCTGAACTGAACTAAACAAAACTGCAACCGTTTCTCTGATGTAAAACGACAGAAAATAAAAACTTGACAGCAGCTAATTTTTGTCTGGTTTAGTGTGAACAGTTTTATCGTTAAAAACAGTTGAGTTTTTGTTTTTTAAAACCGCAACAAAGCAGCAACTCAACTAGTCGGTTTGGTTTAAAACCGCCATTATAAACGTAGTCAATGTGTGATTTAAAACTCAATTCACTAAAAATAATAAGTCCCACAAACTTAGTCTCAGGTCAACATTTGATAGAAACATTGTCGACGTTGGTGAGTCCTAGATCGCATCCAGATGACAAAAAAATATTTGTTTTAGTTAAATTTAGCCTCAGAAGATTAGAATCACACCAAGATTTGAGCTGCTGAAGATCTGTGAGAATAGCTTGTTTTAGACTCTGATGGTCAGCACAGTGCCATGAAATGTGGTGTTGTCTGCGAACAATGTAAATTTCCCGGTAATATTTAGTGACGCAAGGTCATTTACAAAAATTAGAAATAGTGCAGTACCGACCTCTGAGGTACACCCCAATTATTTTCCAAAGTTACTGATTGAGAAGATCTGATGTAAACCCTCTCATGATGATCAGACAAATAGGATTGAAACCATGTGATTTCTACTCATCTAAAGCCATAATGCGAGAGTTTCTGCAACAGTTACCCCACCATAAATTCACTAGGTGCTTTCAAACAAAATTGTTTGCAATTTGGACTTTCCATCATTACTTGTTAGTTATTTTTAATACTATTTTTGTTAAGTTTGGACATTATGGGCTTAAATATAAGTCCAAATTGAAGAGAACTTAGAATATTGTTTTATTCAAAAATGAGATCACTCTACTTTTGACCAGGCTTTTCTACAATTTTGGATAGATTAGTCAAAATTTTGATAAATAGAATTTTCAACCATCCCCTACCCTACCCATTTCAAAACTAATTTGAGGCAGGATTTTAGCTAGGTATCCTTTTATTGAGTTTTCCGATTTTCTTCATCCTCTACTGATTCCAGAACCAATAGTTGAAGGTATTATTCTACAACACTTTTGGACAAATGACCCCAGAATATCACTCCGTATCTTAATCTGGACTGAACATATGCATATAGCAGCCTCAACACTCACATTATCAGACATAACACGCAGAGCATAATAATACCTGGATATACTCTCTACTAAAAATTCAATGTGGGCCTCTCAATCTAATCTCTAATCAGCTTGCACACACAAAAAACACATACTCTCTAATGACTAGCTCTTCACCTAGATTGTAAGTGCAGCCAAATTTTCAATTCTGTTTTCAAAAATGAGGGTCTCTGTTTTTTACACATTGTGAATTGTGATAGTCTATTTTTTTTTTAGGAGATTTCAGCCTTTCTAAGGTTACAGATACCACACAGAATTATAAATAATTTGTTGAGTGAATACTGGTAATACTTTGCATCTTGTATTACCTGACATTGAACATTGGTCATGGATTGAGAATGTCTTAGTTAGTATCAATAATAATCATCCTCCATTAAAAATTGAGTTTTCTGTTAAAGTTATGAGGAACATTCCTGGGAAAGATCCTAATATCTCCGAAAATATCAAGTGGGCATTTCTATAAACTGCATCATTAGGTCTGTTTCTGCAGAAATCACAAACCAGTCAAGAGCGAATTTCATTGGTTGAAAACAGTCAGAAAACTAGTTTCAACCAATGAAATTCACTCTAACTGGTTTGTGATTTCTGCAGAAACAGACCACAGACCTATTGATTTGCACAACAAAACTGCATTGCATTGAGGCTTTTTACAATATCTTAAATAATATTTTTCAGCAGTGCATACCAAAAATAAAGGTTAAGTTGCTGAATAATAAATTCCCCATGTGGTTTTCCAAGGATCTGATTTTAGATAAAAAATCAAAGAAAAAATGTATTTCCTCAGAATGTCTAAATCCAATTGGGACAAGTAGGTACTGTTACTTCAGAACAGAGACTAAACGACGAGTCAATAAAAATGACAAATCAATAATTGTTATAATAAATAGCTGAGGGAGATAGAGGGTTAGATTTTCATACACTAGTAATTTTTGGAACTTTGTGAAAAGTGAAATAAAAGCTTGGGAGCATAAAATTAGGTAATGAAAAATCTCCAGTTCCTTTTGGAGAGGAGAATGATGCCCTCTCAAAGATATTACTTTTAAATTTTTATTCTTTTGAACAGCTGTTGTAGCCAAGAGCTGAAGAGTGACATAACCTTCAAACACATAAACATTGAAACCCAAAATTGGAAAATAATAAATGTACTCACAAAATCGACTTACCTTTCCGCCGGGAAATTTTTGTTGAAACTCTTTAGTTTTGTTGGTTTCCCCAAACACAAAATTCTGGGCAACTTTTACGTCGGCCTTCGAGTATTGAGCGGCGATCAACGCCTTGGCCGCTCGAAAATTGTCGGGGTAGGTGTATAGAGTCTGCAAAAATATTAATTAAAATCAACATTAGGGTCCTTAATTTATACATTTTGGAGTGTTTTACTCAATGATTGTGCCTGAAATCATGGATATTTATCGAATTTAATTTGGAAAACTTACTCCGGCAGCCATTTTTTAGCAGTTCTATACTTAGAAGAACGAAATTCAGGCAACCAACATTACAAGTAATGTTAGTTGTCAGTATTTGAAGGTATTTGACGTGTTTTGAAGTTACTTCTAGGCAGCCAATTAGACAGATACAGTGACTCAATAAACCTCAGGCTGAAAAACGCCGATTTTTTTTCAACGAAATTCAGATTCGCAATTCGTGATTCGCATCTATATGAACTACGCTTATGGATGCGGATACGGATACGTAGAAAAATTTAGGGTTGAAGTGTCTGCTTCGTTCTCAGCTGCGCGAAATTCGCTCTTTTTTTGACATTGCTTCGACAATTTGAGGTTTTATCCGCGCGAAATTCGCTCTTTTTTTGACATTGCTTCGACAATTTTACGTTTTAATGCGTGTATCAAACGTCAAATTATTCGAAGCAATGTCAAAAAAGAGCGAATTTCGCGCAAGTAAAAGCAGCTGCCGGATTCTATTTTACGAGTCGAGTCGAAATTCGTATCCAATTGTCAAAATAGCGATTCTATTTTCCGATTTATCAATAGGTCTGTTTCTGCAGAAATCACAAACCAGTCAGAGCAAATTTCATATACACGAATCGACACACGACTTAATTGACTTCGAGACGCATAACTCGATACCGGCCCTGTCACCTCGTTGCAATGAATTATATACTACACGTAACTGGAACTCAAGGATGATACACACCATTATTACTAGTATTACTACAGGATGGCCAATCCTCAGGCCTGTGTGTAACAAATTCCCCCCTTCTCCCCCAAGCATAATCACCAGCTGTGACGTAAGCATTATGTTATTTCTCGCCTTGACGTAGGCTGTTTAAACAGCTGGGCTGGAACTCTGTAACGGATAGAGATCGTTATCCCTATCGCTATAGCACTTGCTATATTCTTCTCTCTTCTCGAAATCAATAGGGAGGGGACGCCAATAGAGATAGAAAAATATTCTCTTCGTTACAGAGTCCCAGCCTGACGACTTAGTTATGACGTCGGAAATGGTGACACACCAATATGGCGGCGATTACCAAAAACCTTTGAAAAACGAGGCCAATAAGCAATCCTGTAGGTGTGACTGGAACGCTTAGACTGGAACGGACCTTTTGTTTTGGTTCGAAATTTGCAACATTTCTGGGATTGCGCAGAACTGCTTGCGTACAAAAAATAATGGAGGACTATGGTGATACATTCTGAACCGATGCGGAACCAAAAAAACCAAAACAAGCCGCTTATCCGCTCAGTTCCACCTTCAGAGCAAGCACTGAGAGAACCGTTCTAGAACAATCCCAGAATTGTTCCATAGTTCTATAATGGCCGTTTGCACCGACCATTTTGAAAAAGCTGCCCCCGGATTCTATTTAACGAGTCGAGTCGAATTGTCTCGAAATCGAATACGACAGCTCCGGATTTACCGTGTAATAGGTAAAATCTGTTTTTTTTTTTTAAGATAATTCCCCAAGTCAAAAATTTAGTAACTATGTTGGCAACACAAGCCTTTTCTACATGAAAAATTTGATAGCATTGACAATTTTACATTGTATTGCCAACCTAATGTCAGTTTGACTTTTATCTTTAAAAAAAAAAACGCACTTTAATTATAGTCTGGCTAGCGAAACGGCGAACTGCAAAAGAATTTGAGTCTGAACGACAGCAGGCAGTGGCGTGGTTATTAACGAAACTAAAGAATTTTTTTTTCTAATAATTTTATTGGTGTTTCCGGTGCCACTGAACCGAAAGACATGGCTGTCATCAGGTGGTGTCAGTTCAGGTGTCAGTTGAGGTGTCAGTGAATATTTTTAGGTCACGCCCCACTTTTCTTCCCCCTTTCGTCTCTACCAAGTTACCACTTGCCAGACTATAGGTCTGTTTCTGCAGAAATCACAAACCAGTCAGAGCAAATTTCATTGGTTGAGAACAGTTAGAAACAGTCAGAAAACTAGTTTCAACCAATGAAATTAACCCTGACTGGTTTGTGATTTCTGCAGAAACAGACCTATAGTCTGGCAAGTGGTAACTTGGTAGAGACGAAAGGGGGAAGAAAAGTGGGGCGTGACCTAAAAATATTCACTGACACCTCAACTGACACCTGAACTGACACCACCTGATGACAGCCATGTCTTTCGGTTCAGTGGCACCGGAAACACCAATAAAATTATTAGAAAAAAAAATTCTTTAGTTTCGTTAATAACCACGCCACTGCCTGCTGTCGTTCAGACTCAAATTCTTTTGCAGTTCGCCGTTTCGCTAGCCAGACTATAATTAAAGTGCGTTTTTTTTTTTAAAGATAAAAGTCAAACTGACATTAGGTTGGCAATACAATGTAAAATTGTCAATGCTATCAAATTTTTCATGTAGAAAAGGCTTGTGTTGCCAACATAGTTACTAAATTTTTGACTTGGGGAATTATCTTAAAAAAAAAAACAGATTTTACCTATTACACGGTAAATCCGGAGCTGTCGTATTCGATTTCGAGACAATTCGACTCGACTCGTTAAATAGAATCCGGGGGCAGCTTTTTCAAAATGGTCGGTGCAAACGGCCATTATAGAACTATGGAACAATTCTGGGATTGTTCTAGAACGGTTCTCTCAGTGCTTGCTCTGAAGGTGGAACTGAGCGGATAAGCGGCTTGTTTTGGTTTTTTTGGTTCCGCATCGGTTCAGAATGTATCACCATAGTCCTCCATTATTTTTTGTACGCAAGCAGTTCTGCGCAATCCCAGAAATGTTGCAAATTTCGAACCAAAACAAAAGGTCCGTTCCAGTCTAAGCGTTCCAGTCAAGGGTGATACACACCTACAGGATTGCTTATTGGCCTCGTTTTTCAAAGGTTTTTGGTAATCGCCGCCATATTGGTGTGTCACCATTTTTGACGTCAGGCTGGGACTCTGTAACGAAGACAACATTTTTCTATCTCTATTGGCGTCCCCTCCCTATTGATTTCGAGAAGAGAGAAGAAGATAGCAAGTGCTATAGCGATAGGGATATCGATCTCTATCCGTTACAGAGTTCCAGCCCAGCTGTTTAAACAGCCGCTCAAGGCGAGAAATAACATAATGCTTACGTCACAGCTGGTGATTATGCTTGGGGGAGAAGAGGGGAATTTGTTACACACAGGCCTGAGGATTGGCCATCCTGTATAGTCTAGAGCCAGCGCCGAAAAAATTCTCTGAATTTACTAAAGCTAGTTTTTGGACAGTTGATTACAGTAATTACGTACATAAGCATACCGCGGTCAGTCAAGCGAAACTTGGGACAAGGACCCCAGGGTGTCTTGTTAAAGGTGTCGAGATAACTTGGGTAATGCAACGAATTTACTAAAGCTGAAAATCGTTATACATATTATATGTAACATATAAATAACAGTAGTGTTAGTCAGTCAGTTGAATAGCGGGACCGTGCTGGTCAGTCAGCCCCAATAAATGAAAAATCTGCAAAAAAATATTAATATTACTGAACAAACCTATTAATTTAAACTTCAACCTACAATTTTGAATTGTCACTGTCACGCTGTCACTCTAAAAAAAAAATAGACCCATTATTTTTTTTTACATAAATTGGGGCTGAACTATCTCAATGGGGCTGAATGACCGGCCCAGTTCCGCTATTCAACTGACTGACAAACATCACTGTTATTTATGTGTTATATATAATATGTATAGCGATTTTCAGCCTTCGTAAATTCGTTGCATTACCTAGCTATCTCGACAACTTTAACCAGACACCCTAGGTCCTTGTCCCAAGTTTCGCTTGACTGACCGAGGTATGTTTATGTACGTGAATACTGTAATTAACTGACCAAAAACTGGCTTTAGTAAATTCAGAGAATTTTTTCGGCGCTGGCTCTCCGGCTAGTAGTAATACTAGTAATAATGGTGTGTATCATCCTTGAGTTCCAGTTACGTGTAGTATATAATTCATTGCAACGAGGTGACAGGGCCGGTATCGAGTTGCGTCTCGAAGTCAAGTCGTGTGTCGATTCGTGAATTTAGAATTTAGAACACATAGAATCTCCTGTCTGAGTGTCAGTGTCAGTAATAGGAATAGGTATTGCGTAGGGGAGGGTAGTACTAAATGGCGTTTCCGATTGGTAGATTCAGTGCGCACTGAGTGTATTTGCATCCTTTTAATCGATCTGTAGAAGAAAAAGAGAGAAATAGAAAAAATTGCACTAGTTCCGCACTAAATCTACCTATCGGAAACGCCATAAAGTGAGACGAAATTTGCCTTCTTGGTTCTAAATTTTTTATTTGGAGTAAAATCTGAAAACTCTTCGGTTCAGTCAATAATACAACCATTTGCGCTTATGAGAGCCTTAACAGAAACTAAAGATAACGTCACAGAAAAAACAAAAATATACATTTCGTTGTGAATGTTTTTGTCTCGGTACCTAAATGTGTACTAAGTGAGACTAGTACAAGTAAAAACTGAGACGTAGAAAAATATTGCTAGTACGAATAATGCGATATCAAAATAACACAGATATAGTTACCTTAACATATTATATTAATTCTTTTATTGTGTTAAAAAACTAGCGAATGTTAACTGAACTGAAGTTGATTTCGAATTTGTACATCACAGATTGTCGCTTGGTAGTGCCTGGAATAGGTTCAGGAAGTAGGTATCAGAGCTATGTCATTCAAAGTAATGAAAGATATATCTGGCACAGTCGAACAGGAAGGAATTAGAAAATTTAGCACTCTTACGAAGAAATGATACAGTCTCACTTAGTACGAAATATGTTTGTCTCACTTAGTACTTTTTTGCTTCGTAAATTGAAAGCCCCTAAAAATCGCATCGTAAAATTTCACAGAGAATTGAGCCTAGGTTATGTTAAGCACCCCCTTACGGCAGACCAAGGGCGTAGATACTTTACATTTCTGGGGGGGGGGTAAAGTTAGGTATGGCCGGGGGGGGGGGGGGGGGGTTCGGAGAAAAATTTCAAGCTCATTTACTTTTCCAGAACTTGACCTTAGTACTATCATAGAATAGTACTATTATAAGTCGGTACAGGGTGATCTATTATAAATTGTCACCCCCTGCTAACTTTTTCATTTGACGTTTTTGACAGAAGTGTCAAATACAAAAGTCTTAAGAAATTGTCAAAAGTTATTAACCAAGTCAGTATTAGGCATACAGGGTGCGTCAAAAAAGTGCAACAGTGTGAAGTTATATTTTTTTAAATGGAACTCCCTGTATATTGTGCGCTTCATTTGTTAGTCGTTAGTCCCCTTTGACCTGATTCAACGATATATGGTTTGATACGTTTATCTCTCGGTTTATCTCCAATATTTATAGGAAAAAACGCGAAAATCTCTTCCTAGGTCTCTCATGTTATTTTTTTTTTAAATTAATAATAATAACTTAGACATATGGTTTTATTATTATTTGTATTTCACCTTGTATATTAATGAATAAAATTTAAACAATAAACTGTTTATTAAAAAAAAATCTAAAACTTAAATGGTATAATTTTTCTTTTTTCAATATGAAACCTTGAAAGGGGTTTCATGTTTTTCCCTATAACTATTGAAGATAGACATAATAAATCGTATATCATTGAAATCAGGTTAAAAGGGATTTACAAATAAGCGGACAATATAACTGGGTGTTCCATTTAAAAAGATATAACTTCACACTGCTGCACTTTTTTGACGCACCCTGTATATCTAAAACCGGCGTTAAAAACATTCGACAATTTCTTGAAACCAATGAACTATAACCAAAAACTGGAATGCGTACACATATTGACGAACATGAAGCCTAGTGCCGCTGCTGCGGAGGGGAAGCCTGTTTCTGTTGCACTCATTATGTTAAATGGCGGAAATTGCTTCCAACACGTATTCCAATTGATGAAACCTGTGAAGGAAAATATGACAAATCTTTCGAAAACGTCATATGTCAGCGAGCAACAGAAAGAAACAACATTCCCCCTTATGGCATCTGTCTTTCATGGCTACATTTTTTTGGCAGATATGGCAATGTGTGCGCATTCCAGTTTTTGGCTATAGTTCATTGCTTGAAACTTTTGTGTTTGACACTTTTGTCAAAAATGTCAAACGAAAAAGTTAGAAGGGGGTGACATTTATAATAGATCACCCTGTGCATACTCTTTTCTTATTTATAATGCTAGTTTTAATCAATTTTTATGACAATTGACAGATGACACATCACTAAAAGTCTACCAACCTCATAATGGCTGAGTTCGTTCGGCTTTGCAGTCTACGCAGCGGAACGGTATGAGCATGGATATCGTGACGTCATAGGCAGAGTGAGCTCTGAACAAGTGTACGTAAGCCGAACGCAGATCGAAGAAAAAAAACAACAGAATGGTTAAATGGCCAAATTTATGTTCTTCTTGGAATGTACTAGGTAAACTTAAACTGATTCAGTGTTAGTGTAAAACTGGGGCGCAGCACGGCTTTTACTACCCAATATTTTTCATCTAATGAAATATTAGTTGTTTTTTTTCAAATTTATCTAAAAAAATAGAGATCTGGGGGGGGGTAATTACCCCCTCTACCCCCCATATCTACGCCCTTGCGGCAGACAGAATTTGGAGGTAAATTTAAAAAAAATATTTCAATTGTCTCACTTAGTGCACCGTCTCACCTAGTACCACCCTCCCCTAAAAAGTTCTCAGGGCTGGAACTCTGTAACGGATAGAGATCGACATCCCTATCACTATGGCATTTGTTATCTTCTGTCTTGTCGAAATCAATAGAGAGGAGACGTCAATAGAGATAGAGAAAATATCTCTATTCGTTACAGAGTCCCAGCCGAGGCAACCTACCTCTCTCAAACAACCTTGGTATTGCATAGGGCTGCATTTTTCATCCGAAAATCTTTTAAATGCGAAATAGTTTTGAAGCGCAGAATTTCGATTTTGGGTCTAGACGGATCTCCTGTTGGTTGTTTCCAAGAATCGTACACTAACAGGATTGCTCATCCTCAAGGTCTACGTTTGCCAATTCTCGAGCCGGCAGGGCCCGCGATTGATTTCACCACTATCAGCAGCCTAAAGTGGTGACGTCACCCGCAGGCCTTGATGGGATGTTTGCAATTCAAGTGGTGCTTGTTTTGTCGTCGGAACTCGTTTAGGAATTCGTTTTTTTGACCTATAATGCCTTAAACAAGGCTAATGACTTTTACGTCAAGAAAAAGTCTACTCGATTTTTAACGTTTTTGGATAAAAATGATAAAAATGGCCATTTGCACCGACAACTTTAAGGAGAGCTTAACGATAAGTATTCCTTAAAGTGACATTTTCACATGTAGAAATGTCATTTTAAGTTATACTCATCGTTAAGGCTCCCTTAAAATTGTCGGTGCAAACGGCCAAAAAAATATTTAGTTCGGCTCTGTTTAAGTAGTCATGTGAAGCGTTTTCTTTTCAGTAGCTTCCCATATGCAGCAAACACAGTAGGTACTAAATTAGTGACGTATTATTGGTGACGCGAAGGCGATAAGTAAGTTTTTCGGTAATTCAGTACACTGAATTTTAATTTAGGAACGCTTTTCAGCGAATACAGTACTGAGTCGTTAAAAAAAGAACACAGCCTCAGTTAATCAAAATTAAATATTATGCCTACGACCGCTGGCGCAGACAGCTAACGACACCGTTGATGACGTCCGCAACGGTGCAACACCATATAGGGCAATCCAACGACATGTCAAAAAGAAATTCAGAATGGAGGCCAATGCCATATATACACAATACGTTTTATTGCGATTTTTGAATTGTGTAAAGTCTGTAAAGTGTTGATTTTTTGAAAAATGCATACATTAAGTATTGGTCTTAGTTGTGGGAGCCGTTCTAATCGCGATAAAGTTTCGTTTCATGCCGTTTCTGCAGAGAAAAAACACAGGGTTTTAACGGAGAAAAACGATTTGTCTGTACTTTGTAGGGCTTCATGGATTGCAGCAAAAAACTCAAAAAAGAGAAAATCTGACGAAATTTATATTAAAAAAACAAAAAGTCCCTCCACATAAATGGTGTATGGATCCAAGCCATTTACTATCCTCCACCTCAACTTGTGTCGATACCTCGAATAGCGCACAAATAAAATAAACAGTAGGATTCATGATTTGGTTGAAAAAAAACTAAACAGGAAACAAATCCTGGATAGTACCTACCTAATTGTTTAGTAGGTAAAGGTTTGTCACATAGAAATCATAACTTATTTTGCAAACTTCTGGGTTTTCCATTAAGGGTATTGAATGCGCCATTTAAAATATACCTATTGTAACGCACGTCGAACTATACGATTACCCAACAAGTTAATACTAATAAAGATGCGAGGTTCATCGCAATTATTGCATTGGGCTACTGTTGGGCCGGTTGGCGCTGAATCCTTCATGATAGCGATTTAAAATTTATCGCAAAACAGGCGGAGGAAAGAGCTATAAGGTTTGCTGCGGGTATAACAGAGACAGGCAAAATGACAAGAATTAATTAAATTTCTACAAAAAAAAACTAGATAATTTTTGGGATTCTGGTTTGTGCTATTGTATTGCTAACACACATAAGATTGGCGCTAATTAAAAAAGACACCATAAATTGATTAATTTTCTCATTTTTTTCCAGTTTGAATTACATTTTTGTAATTTTTGGAGAACTCGTTTCTATTACCGGATTTCTAAAAAGATAGCGCCATTCTTCCCTATATTATAAATCGAATGCAAAAAAGAAATTTGATATAACTTCAACTGCTAAAAAGTTACGTTGAAACTAAGAACGCAATGCATTTCTTGTTTCATTCATCTCATTCCCACTAAGGAGTATTAATAGGAGAGGAAAATACAATGATAGACTGCGTTAGATGCTTCGCGCAGGAAAAAATATTTTGGCATCGAGGCGTATTCAATCCCCTCAATAACTTCTTAAAATAAAAACTCTCCATCTTAAAATACGAAAATTATCTTTCCAAGCTCTAGAAAAATCATCTTAAAACACCACAAAATACACAAAAAACAGTTTCTTGATGAAAAATGTCACAGTTGTTTGTATAAAATTCATGGCGCCAATTTCATTGCTTGCCGCTTGGTATTGGCCGCCATTTTGATTGGCTGCCCTATCTGTGGCCCTATTATGACCTCAATTTCAAAAATTGAGGCCGATGAGCGATCCTGTAGTAGTCTGTAATATCTTTGAAAATTGCCGAACTATGGCCAATTTTTGATTGGTTTTTTGAAATCCGATATATTCATATTGAAAATGCGGAAGAATTTGGCGGCGGAGACAAGGATATTATGCACTACTACAGATTGCTCATCGGCCTCGATTTTCAGAATCAAGGTCATATGGTGTTGCACCGTTGGTGACGTCATCAACGGTGAAGTTAGCTGTTTGCGCCAGCGGTCGTAGTGTAGAATATACCTCTATGATGAAAAATATTGTTATAAATTTTAAAGAACCAATCAAAAATAGCAAGGCAATTGTCGCTACTGTGGTTTAATTGAATAGTCACTATAGATCAGAGTGTTGAGGGTCCGATAATAATCTCAAATGACGTCACAAGTAGGAGAAAATACATAAAAACTTTTCATTTATTCACCATAAACATTTATACAGAAACATTTCGGAAATACTTAATTCACTTAAATATTAAGTAATTTTTTTTTTTCATATATATAATGACAGGGATACAAAATCGTCTACTTATTAAATAAATATTATTTATACAAATGTGAGTGAGGTATCAGAATGAATCTCAAATGAATGATTAAAATAGCAATTTAGATACTACTAAGTTCCTATTGCAATTATTTACATTTAACATTTTATGCACAAGCAAGAAAAGTGTTTGAATATGATTACTCAAGCCTGCAAACACTTTGCTTTTGGATACAAAAAAAAATATTTAACAGTTAACAATAATTAGGGTATTTAATTTTTTTAATATTAATTTAACAGCACTTTACACTTACTTTACAATACATTTGAGTGCTTATTTTATGAACAAATGAATGAGGTATCATTACACGGGATCACTTATTATTTATTACAAAAAATTGCTGAAAATAAATTAAATATATGAAATAATAATTAATCTATAAACTGTTTGGGCAAGTGAAATTCACTAGTCCAACAGTTAACTAAAACTAAAAAAGTATTTTTTTAAAAATAAAATTTCTTTACTCAATTAATGCGGCAGTGTATAAGAAGTAATAATTAATAGCCAAATTTTCTAAGATCAGCACATCAACAAACAAACTTGTTTTGGATGACTTTAATGAATAGATTACTTTATGAAAAGACTATTGAATTTTCACAGATTATTTCATTATCGATACTGTTCAAGGCATATGTTTCGACAAATATTCTTTCAAAAGTGTTCATTGAAGAAAGATAAAAAACACACAGCTGGTAATTGGGTTAATAGGATCAGCGTTTCCAAAAACGCCCATTGTCTTCTTCAGCTTTGTTAATCCAGTCTGAAAATTTTATAGTCTTCACAAAGCATAATAAATTTCCATCAAGTAACGGCTAGCTCGGTGGAATATAAATAAGATTTTTGCTGCCTCGAATTAATTATGAAAAAAAGTCCGCTGGGATACCTAAAATCGAACATCACGTTCCGCGATCTGTACTAGTGGACGGTATATCGATTATGCGACTTTCGTTGCCGAATATTAGTCGCACTCTTTTCATTGGCAGTTGGGGTATAGGTGCTTCTTCTTCTACTTGCTATAATTCATAAATAAATAGTAAGATTTATGAAAAAAATTCTTGGAACATGAAAATATTTAAAGTCAGTTAAGATGATGGAATTTTTGCTTAATAACAATAAAATCCAGACTAATTCAGGGAAAATCAAGATAACTTAATACCTAATATAAATAATAGATCTAAACATGTAGAAATTATGTTTTCTTTCCTTTTCATCTATTAATTCATTAATTGAGACAAACTTTGTAATGTGAATTGCATGTATCAAACGTCATATTTTTCACTGTTGATTATTGAATTGGCCCAGGGTATTGAAGATATATCCCACTCAAGTCTTATTTTATTTTTTATCCGCTCTGAAGATTTTTTTTACAAAAAAACAACTCTCTCAGTACATTCCCATACTAAAAGAGCTAGAGACTTCCAATTTTTAATTTATTTTCCTGATAAATGGCATTCGTCTCCTATAAAATCTCAGTGTAGCACACATGGTGCGTTTTTACAAATTACTTTGATAAAGATTGAAAGTTTTATTTGTAGATTTTTTTGCCATAAAAGAAAAGTCGCAGAATTAATGTCACATTTGTTTCTGAATAATTTCAACCTCATGTTTCCATTGGGAAAGTAGGTAACAATTTGATAGAATTAAAAATGAAAAGAAAAATAGTTATGGACTAAAAGGAATTTGGGTGCCCTAATACCTATTTGGTACATTTTTCGATTTCAAATCAATGATCGGAATGTGACTATTCCTAGAAGTCTCTCTACCTTCTCGTTTAGAAATGTGGTCAAAATCCTGTAAGCCCTAATATTCAGTAATCCTTACCTTCATTCGTCTATCCCGTTTCCTGTCTTTGGATTTATGCCTCTTTTTTCTATGGGAATAGGGAGTATAAGAAATGTCTTCGCTTTCCACACCTTCGACTCTTAAAACTTCATATTCCGGCTCGAAATACTCGTCGCTCAAACTGTTGGCCGATTCTATTACCTCATCTAGAACCGGACTTCTTTTCATACGCAGCGTCAACTTTAGCCTACCGCCGCATTTTTCTGGAGTCTTTTCAGGCTGAACACAATTTGATGATTCTGTACAGTCGTCAAACTGAAAAAGAATAAAGAGTTTTTACATCGAGTGATCGTTTTTTAAAGTTTTTTCTGCTATGTTAGCTTTTACAGTTGCTAGAATTGTTATTTCAGTTTTTGGAGCATCGAATGTTCGGACAAAATGGACAAGAGATTATCAAGACAAAAAAAATAGAAGGAATCAAGTTGGTTGATGGGAGGATCAAAAGCCTATAATTTTGGCAAAATTTTCAAATTAGCACAGGCGATAATTTAGACGTGAATTGTCAGTATTCTGTGAAAACCCAATTTGAGAATTTAGAGCTATACCGGGTGTCTACGAGATCAGTTTTGCGCTGGCATTTACTGTTTCTTTATTTTTTCAATAGCGTTGATTTTTGGAATAGGGTGTACGTTTGAGAAATGTCATCTTTTGACATATGTGTCAATGTTTGGTAACTTCCGGTTTAACCGAAAATGGCCCTATCTTCGTAATTTTGAATGGCATCCCAAGAATTTTTTCGCATTTTTGGGATCTGCGGATCATGATGTATATGAAAACGTCAAATTTTAACATTTTTGAAAAAAATTTGGAATTCTGGATCAAAATTTAATTTTGAATAGAAACTGACAGAATGGTCTTACAATTGTTTTCTCACTCACTCAGACGATCATAGAAAAATGTGAATGCCATGTTGTTATCCTTTCCTTGTTCTCCAAAGGCTTCCAAAGTTGAAAAAATCACATTTTAGCTGATAATTCAATGAAATCAGTGAATACATCCAACTTTCACAACAAGAGTTTTTTACCTTTTTCAAAATAAAACCAACTATGTATTAAAACTTTTCATTTATGCCAGTTTTTAATTATTTTTTCATTATTTTCAATATGCACTACTATAATAGTTATTTACATTACAAGTGCGTTTATGAGCATGATTACAATAACGAGTGTGAAGGATTAGAACGACGAGGTAGTAGACCGAGTCGTTCTAATCACATGAGTTTTGTAGACGTGTTTAAACGCACGTGTGATGTACAACGTTTTATCTACAAAGCAAAAAATAAGAATATTTTTCCAATTATTTTCGTTCATTAATAGTTGTCTACCTTCATTTTACCTTTACAGGTTTACCTTTGACATTTGACAAATCACGTGGTATAGACTCATAACCTCGACAATAACACCACTAGTTGTGTTATGAATTCATAACCTAGTCTATAACACCACTAGTTGTGTTATGAGTCTCATGACGTAACTTAAATACTAGAAAAATGGTTATGTAAAAACGTTCTAACCAAACGCTTGTAGATAAATAATAAAACTACTTATAAATGAACCCCTGTATTCAAATAATAAGAAAATAAATAAAAACTGGCATAAATGAAAAGTTTTATTGCATAGTTGGTTTTATTTAAGAAAAGGTAAAAAACTCTTGTTGTGAAAGTTGGGTGATTTCAATGCTATTGAAAAAAAAAACAGCATATGCACAAGCACTATACAAACACCTAACAAAGTTATTCCAGAAATGCATTAATACTGGTGAGATTCCAGAAGAATGGAAAGAGTCCTATCTTACTCCAATACATAAAAAGGGTAGTAAAGATGAATGTGGCAATTACAGGGGCATTGCAGTTACTGAGTCGATAAGTAGATCATACGGTATAGTACTTAAAGCCAGAATAGAACAAGAATCGCCGTCAACGAAGCCGAAGAACAGGCTGGATTCCGGACAGGAAGATCAACAGTTGATCACCTTTTCTGTGTAACACAAATTCTAGAGAAAATGTCAGCCGTTAATAAAGAAGTCCACCTATTATTCGTAGACCTGAAAAAAGTTCCATTGGTTAAACTATGGGAACCCTGGAGACAACAAACATCAATCTAACGATAATAATTAAAGCCATTAGAAAAAACTACAAAAACTCTAATGTAAAAATAGACGTTGGAAACACACTCTCCAATGGATTCTTCACAAACAAAGGCTTAAAGCAAGGTTGTTGTTTGTCTCCTACACTTTTCAAAATATTTTTAAAAAAAGCGCTGCTACAATAAAAACGTAAATGTAGCAATATGGGTATCCCGCGTAACGACAACACCATCTATAAATACCCTAAGCTTTGCAGACGATCAAGTGGTAATGGCGCAAGACATTGACGATCTTGAATATATGGCAATCAGAAAGCTAGTTGAAGAATATAGCAAATGGATGGGGACTAGAGGTCAACATATCTAAAGTAGAGTAAAGTAAAGTAATGGTTTATTAACGGATTAACCATTTTAAAAATGGACAAAAGGTATAGTACACAATGAATAAAAATATAAATATCTATCTAAAGAACTCTATGCTGAATCTGTGAACTGAATCTGCTTGAATTTAAGTTGAAAAAATCTATTTCATTTGCAATATCATTAGCAATTCTAGATAGTCTATCTGTAAGAATATTTTGGCCATAATTTGTTCTATGATATTCAACAAAAAATAGTTCATGGTGTCTTAGGTTGACCTGAGGAACAGTACTTAAACAATATTTTTTGTAATAAAGTTGGCGAATCTATCAATCCATTTAAGATTTTGTATAAAAAAATTAGGTCTAGAAAGTCTCTTCTATTTCGCAATTTTGGTAAATGTAATAGTTTACTAATGTCATGGTAATCTATTGACTTCACAGGAATGCTAAGTTTGTAGCCTATAAATCTGAAACATTTTATTTGGACTTTCTCTAGACTATTAATATGAACATCATAGCACATAGAACATCATCTAAAACAGAATACATGTGCGTCGGCGGACCCCAACAAAATCTGCCACTGGATAATGGTCAAACTACTGAAGGTTGCGAAAAATACAAATATTTGGGAGTGAAGATGTAGTAGTGGAACGCTAGATGAAACTATTAAAGATAGAAATGCTCAAGAAAGAAAAGCAATATCTATGCTAAACAGTATTCTATGTGACAACCATCTCTAAAACCAATAAACACCAAATATACAACACAGCTGTAAAAAGCATTGTCTCCTATGAAAGCATAGTATGGCAGCTGAAGGATAGAACCGTACGTACACTCGAAGCGACAGACATGGATTTCTGGAGGCGTGCTGTCGGAAAATCTAGAGCGGAAAGAATAACTAACAACAGAATTAGAGAAATCATGGGTATAAATAGGACAATCGTTGACGACATAAGAACACAACAGCTAAAATGGTATGGCCACATACAAAGAATGTCTGATGAGACTGCCAAAACAGATTCTTGATTGGACGCCAGCAGGAAGACAAAAAAGGGGAAGACTACGGAAAAGCTGGAGAGAGGGGATAGACAAGGAGATAAGAGACCGGGGACTGGAAGAGGATCTCTGGCTGAATAGAGATCAGTGGCGACTGGACATCGGAAGACGCCGAAGAACGTTTTGAAGCCGATTTGTGTATATATACAGTCGTGAGCACAAAAAGTGGGAGACCCGACTGACAGGTCTTGTCATTTTTCGCTATTTTGGGTAAATCAGTCTTTTCTCTACAATGGATTTTTTGTCAAATATGACAATCCCTGTCATTGCCGTACGTATAGCTGGTGCGCCCGTTTTACAATAGGAAAAAACGGGTGTCCCACTTTTTGTGCTTACGACTGTACATAGATGCCAGCGCAAAACTTATCTCGTAAACACCCGGTATACCTATGATAGGTACACAAAAATTTTTACAAAGAATGACTATATGCCATTGTTGCCACATTATCAGAAAACGCAAACATGGGAATTCATGATAGATTGATTCTTGATGTTTTTATTTCCCAGCATAATTATAGAATCAAATCAAATATAATATAATACCATATTTTCTCAAGTAACAGAGCTGTGACTTATTTCTAGAAGCTTACAAATAACAAGTCTAAAATATAACTCAAATTGCACCTAGGGTGTATTTTTTCTCAAGATGGATTTTGAAATCGAAAACTTTGAAACATAAAAAATATCGCTTGGCCCTGATTAGTCGCAAAATGAGGTGTCCTTACATGTTGGAATCAGTTTTACAATGTATGTCGTAGAAATGGCATCGTGCGACCAATAAGCGGCATTGTTTATGTTTCAAAGTGCCAATGTCACTATCTATCTTGGGAAAAAATAGAGTACAGGTAGACAGGACCACCTGTATGTGCAATGTGTGTGCTACACGACGCCACATTATCCCTCTATAACACTACAATTAATAATTAATAAATATATACACAGTGTCCCGGATAAAGATGCACTCTACAGGCAGTGGCGTAGCTAGGCGTCGGCGATGTCGGCGACCGCCGACGGCCTCGCGCACTAAGGGGCCTCGCAAAAAATAGGTTATCGAACCTGAAAATTGGCAGTTTTCAATTTCAAAATGGAACGTAGAATAAACTTAATCCGATATACGAAACTTCTTTTAATATCATAGAATTCGTAAAGTATTTCGCTGTATTGTAGGTACATTCTACAGCATTTTGAAATTCCGTCGAGCATTTGATTTTGTACAACAAACCTGCTAACATACAGAGATTCGGAAATTATTTAGTTTTCCTTAAAAATTGCCTGATTTCTACCACAAATTGTCGGTCCATGTTTGTGCACACATATTACGGAATTTTGGTGTCCGGTCAAATTTGATGAAATTTTGGTATGTTGTATTTCTTGAGGTCTTGATCAAAAGTGTCCATTGGCCCAAATGAATCCTATGACTAGTTTTTGAGATACAGAGGGTATTCAAAAAGTTGAATATCCAATTACAATTATGTGCCAAGTTATGTGCTAACAGAGGGTTTGGACGCAAATGATTAAGATGGAACATTCTTGAAGACATAAACTACACACCTAAACGATTTGGTATACAGGAAGTACCAAACGTCTTTCTTTTTTTTTGGCCCAATTATTGTCGGAATATGTACTACAAAAAACGATTTTATGTAGGGTAACAGGTAGGTACTTTCAAAATATTCTATCTTTTATTTATAGAAAATTGTTATTCTTTGAAAAATCATTGCAGTTTCCAATTTGAATTTGCCAAATACAGAGTGTCTACTTGAAAGTTGACTACTGCGTATAAAAAACTTTATTATTTGTCATTTCTCAGAAAATATTATTGACAAAATATTATCTGCCTTATTACAAAATACTTCTGACTCTATTATAGAATTGGGTCAATCAAACAAAGTGTCTCAAAAATTAAAATTGTACAGTCCGGCGTTAATCTGATACTTATAAGCAATGTGATCTGGTCGCTCCCTACGTTAGAACGCCAATAGTTACCAGGGCACGTATTTTTGAATATTCTCGTACCTATACAAAATTTGATACGATTTCGAATGCTCCCCATTTAATTTACATTGCTGTCAGTCAAATTTCGTATAAGAAATGTACTCGAATGGTTTCGAAAATCGCACCCCTGACCTCACACCTGTTTTGCCATATCCTTCACCCCCTCGCTACTCATACGGAAAGTGTCAGATTAAAGACGACAGACAGTACCTACATAGGTAATAAAAAAAAATTGGGCTATTGCAGTCATAAACACTGTTAAGAACACTTATTTGATATAATAGGAATGTTCACTAAATAAAAAAATTCCGTTTAACCATCATCAAATTATTAAGCATCGTTTCATAAGTAAATCTACAAAATTTTACGAAAATCAGAAAATTCTTTCTACGAGAAAAACGGAGACGAAATATTGATATTCGTTTCAACGCACGAAACGCTGTTTGACGTCACAATGCGTAATGAGTTAGCACGCGCAAGTACAGTGGCGTTACTAGCTACTTGGATCAGCCTCTTGTGACGTTGCTTTTGCGATTTTTGTTGGCAATAAAGAATATTGATATTAATATTATTGTTATTATTATTATGGTTCGGTTTTAATTTAACGAGAGAGTCTGTTTAACAAGTATTTTGATATTGCTGCTCTCTCCTTCATGTCGATCTCTGTGTTATAGGGTTTATCGAAATTAAGGTAGAAAAGGTACTATGGCTAAAATGAAGGAAGGTTTTCAAAAGGCCGATTCACTTAATCTACCAACTGTGGACGTTATCTACTATTTTTTTGTTTATTTCGTTATCTACTATGGTATCAGAATGTTTGGTCAAGTGTCGACTTGAATCAGCTCCAGTCCATTTTTGTAGAAGTAAAACAGACGTTATTAGGTATAGGTATAGCTGCATTTGAACAATGATATATAGTTATTTACCTGTAACAAGGGCGGAAAGTTATACTTTCCCGCACGCAACGGCATTTGCACGAACGACGAGCCAGCAGAATTCGTGCAAGCCGCAAGTGCGGAAAACATACTTTATGCTCGTGTCAGGCCCATTTTTTCTATGAGCGTGTGAAAAACGCGCCTTCACGCAACGATTTGCGTGCGGAAAGTAGCACATTTTCGCACCTCGTAGAAAAACACTCAAGTAGATACCACTCTTTTCGACTCGGTTCAACTTTGTTTGAGTCTCGCATCATTACACAAACACAGATAATTGGAGTGAATGAAGCTTCTTGAGATAAAGCAACAGTCAGCAACACAATAAATCAAATCTAAACTTGTAAACAAATCTCGCCAACGCGCCAGCTGATTTTTCGCTCCGCACAGTGACGTCACAAGTGGTACTCTCGCCGCAGGGGGTCGTTTTGCTAGCCTCGCTAATTTCGTTTTTTTTGTTATCGATTTATCTGAAAAAATAAAGGGTTTCTAGATGCTTCAACGCTTAATACGTGTTTTGTGGACCTAAAACCACCACTTTTTATTACAATTGAAAAATAGTGAACATCCCTATTCAACGAAGAATGAAGAATTAATATTCAAAATATCACAGTCAATATTTTGACTCTTGCTAGCATCGCCCAGCAGTCAAATACTGGAATAAAAAAATTGATAAGATGGATGATTGCGATAAAGCCTCAGATAAAGCCAGTAGTTTTTGTCATAGATAATTCTGTCTAATTGCCTCATATTCTAATAAACATTACATCAAGAATATTTTCTGAAAAATAGCATTTAATTAAGTTTTTTATGTGCAGCTAACTTTTAGGTATACACCCTGTATTCGGAAAAGTCGAATATAGCTGAAAACTGCACGTTCTTTCAAATATTAACAATTGTATTCTGAAAATGATTAGGCCAAAAAAATTGATATAAAAACGTGGGGTAGGTACACCCTCTATACAAAATCGTTTACCATGCATATTCAACTTTTCAAAAGCCCTGTATCTCAAAAACTAATCATAGGATTCATTTGTGCCCATGGACACTTTTGATCAGGACCTCGAGAAAAATAACATAGGTACCAAAATTTCATCAAATTTGACCGGGCACCAAAATCCCATAAGGTGCGTGCAGAAAAATATTGATATTTTTGACTAAATATTGTTATCGAATACCGTTGATAGGCCCGAAAAAAGAGCGTGACTCTCAAAAAAGGAGTTATATCCAGCTTTTTCACAAGAAATATGGCCACCTTACAGTGGCGGATCTGTAGCACCATTCTGGAGGGGTAGAGCTCCTCTACCAGTGGCGGCTCGTGGTCTATACCTATACCTGAACGGGTTCAGTGGTCCAGTGGATCCGCCACTGCCACCCTATAAGGGCCTCGCAATTCGGATGTCGCCGACGGCCACGTTTGGTTTGGCTACGCCACTGTAGGGATCTCCGTAACCATAAGAGATACAGGGTTGATTCAATTTGAAAAAAGTTGCGCATTACTGAGCTTATAGTGGCGTCGTGCTTTGATATTTCGGAAATTCCTGAAATAAAAATCCAGAATCGTATTTAAAATTTGATGGTAGATTTCAAATAGAGTCAAAAAAAAATGAAAACGATTTCTGCAAAATTCGTTTATTTATAGATATCTTCGCGGAATCATTCGAAATTTCCGAAATATCAAAACACGACGCCACTGAGATCAGTAATGCCCAACTTTTTCCAAATTTAACCAACCTTGTATCTCTTATGGTTACGGAAATCCATGTATAGAGTACATCCTTATCCGGGACGCGTAGCCGGCGTAAAGCCAAACCCCTGTCTAATACAGAGCGCGTGTTCCAGAAGATGCTCTGTATCACTCGGGGCTTATTACTTCTCTATTTATTTTGGTCCTATCAACCAGACATGACATGACATAAATTGCGATTGTCACCAATTTCTGATGTTGATGATTTGTTTTCTAACAAATAAAAATTACATATTTGGTTGTTTTATTTTGCAGTAGTAGGAAAAGCATTGTAAAAAACTCGCTTGAAAACCTTTTTTCGCACTCGCTCGACTTGTGGAACTCGCCTACGGCTCGGTCCGACAAACTGTCTCGTCGTGCGAAAAAAAGTCGTTTTCAAAACTTGTTGTTTAAATAACTGTTTCAAACTCGACCAATACAAACTGGATAACTTCAAGAAGGTATCCAAATGCAACTCGCTATGAATTTAGAAAGTAATATGTGTGCCAACACTCTTCTGTGAATAAAGAGGTTTAACGAAAACAACAGTCTTGCAAAATTAGAAACAAACACTGTAAAGCACAAATTAATAGACTTCAAGTTTAAAAAAATTAATAGGAATACCAATAAGACCATAAAAAATGATGTATTATTGAAAAATGGAACGAATGTAGTGATTAAAATAAAATTTGCACATTTCCATAGAATAAATGTAGCCGCAGCCTTTGAATATTTACGTGTAAATAAGACAGTACAAGACGTATTTGAATCTTACTTTGCTTCAGGAATGACTCCGTCAGCTGCTCGTATTCACCATGAAATGAAAATAATTGAAAATAAAAACACACGGAAACTAGCAAATGTCAGTACAGCATACCTTCTCGCTAATTCTGGAGAAAACCCCACTGAGAGACAAATTAAGTATTTATACGATAAATGGCGTTTAAGTCAATACTGCAGTAGAGAAAAAAAAGCATGATTGAAGTTCTCAAGAATAAACAGTGTGATTTGAAGAAATCCGGAGGTAAAATAGTTACTAAAGACAATCTTTTTGTCGCAGTGGTCGTAACTCCAATAATGCGACGTGCATTTCTTCAAGGTCTTTGTAATGAAATGGTTTTCTTTCGTAGACTCAAGCGGATCTTGCGATCAGATAAACACTTGCGTAACATTTTTGTCTACATCAAACAAAACAGGGGCCATACCTGTCGCGTGCGTTCTTCATACAGCTCAAACTGAAGCCAATTATACTTTCGCTTCTATGTCTGCTCTAGAAGCCAAAGAGGTAGAAAATAAAAAATTCCGTCCAAACGTGTTTATGCAGTCATCAGTATGACAGTCCATAGTCCATCCGAGCGGAATGCCTTATTCCCAAACTCCATGCTACTGCTATCTATGTACATTTCATCTTTGCCAAGCTTTATGGAGATAACTTTGGCAAACCAACCATAACGTAAAAAAGGAGGACAGAAGAACAGTGATGGAAATGTTTAGGAATACTCTTTACGTTCCAACAATAGAAGATGCAGAAGAGCATTATGAAGTCTTGATATGTAATAATATAGTCCAAAATAATAAAGTGTTAAGTATTGAAACACTTGGAAAATTTATGGATCCGTCAAAAAGAATGGTGTCTTTCTGTTAGAAATAATATAATTACAAGAGGTAACATTAGGATTTTTAAAGATATAGTTTTGCAAAGATGCAAAGTTTTCAACTCTTGTGCACTGGTTGATTTCATTGTTAATGTCTTTGAGAACTATTATAAGCGCAAATTGTTGGAATTTCCACAAGAAGATTAAACCCCAAATCGATTATAGAAACATATGTTTCAGAGCAAAAGAAAGGGCCACTATTTATCAAATAGAAAATATTTTTTTTTTACGTTGGGGGTCTGAAAAAGATTCAAATTTATTTTATAGAGTCAATGCTGAAATTGCTTTTTGTGATAATCAAGCAGGCGCAGGCGGCAAATTCTGTAAACACCTATGCGCAGTAAAACAAAAATACAACATCCTATTTTAAACATCCTCAGTTCTCGGTGTTCATGTCAGAATACAATTGCCAAATTAGCTGTTGGACATTCCGTTCCCGAGGAATTTTATGAAAATATGGATTCGAACATAATAGATAACTCAAGTCAGGGTAACTCTGCTGCTGCGAATTGTACACCAGCGGAAGTAGACTTAGTAACTGTGGTAGATTTACAAGTAAAAGCCGATGCAATCAAAGCAAAATTCAATGCCCTGTTGAAACAACCGAAAACCCCTTCTCAAATTGTAAACTTTTTATAAGCCAAAAGTCGAATATGCGAAAGAAAATCCAGAAAAATAAGAGTGCAAGCAACATCAATCTCACGTCGTAAAAATAAGGAACTACCTAAATCAGGAAGAATTCAATCTGGCAAGCCTTCCAAGAACGAAAAATTAAAACGGCAGCACAGTCTTGGCAATAACATTTCACTTAATCTCCCTCAAGCAAAATTGCATTAAACCGTAACAACCGTGTGACAAAAAAAACGCATCACCTTATAGAAGTATAAATACACACCGCACAAAAATTATCGCATCACCAATGCTTTTATACAGTGAGCACGTAAAGGTTGGAATAAAATCTATAAAATATACAGGGTGGATATTTTTCTAAAAACCTCGGACACGTCAATTTTTGATTTTATTGGCCGTTTTTTTGATGATAATACCATATATACAGGGTGACCCAAAACAAGTTATGGACAGTTAACTTTATTTTTTTAAACGAAAACACCAATTTTTTATTTCATTTTTAAATTATACTTTAAATTCTGATCATATTTCATGTATCATGTCCTATACCTATCTTCCACCCTTTCGGAAATATTGACAGTTGAAAATTGACTTTTTTGCAACTTTGACAGGCTATTGTAGTGACCTTTGTGTTTTTACTATTGTATTTTTACCTTTATGTTTTTACCTTTGTGTTTTTACCTTTGTCCTTTGTGTTTTTATTATTGTTTATTTTTTTGTGTGTAGTTAGCTTTGGTTAGTTGTTAGGCAAGGTTGTGGAGATAAATAATTTCGTTTTTGTTTATTATTATTATTAAAAAGTTATTAACTGAATTGCTCCTAATTCTTCCAGAGAAGTATTTTCTCATTTGAAATATTGTGTTCAGACAACACAATAACTGGTGACCCCGTTTTGAACCATGAATGAAAACAATGAAGCAGTTTTATCAGTAAATATTAAATTACCTAGTTTTTGGGCAAATGACGCAAAGCTATGGTTTGCTCAAGTGGAATCAGTATTTACTACGAAGAGAATTACTGCAGAAAATACAAAATTTCACCATGTCATTGCTGCATTAGATCAAGATACGGTTTTGGAGGTCAGAGACATTATTTTAGATCCTCCACAAGCTAATCCCTTTTCCAAATTAAAAGAAGAATTAATCAAGCGAACTTCAATATCCTTACAGAAAAGGATTAATCAATTAATTGCTTCCGAGGAACTTGGTGATAGAACTCCTTCCCAATTACTTCGTAGGATGAAGCAATTAGTAGGTGATATTAAGTTGGACGATAGCTTTCTTATGGAAATATGGATGAAGCGGCTTCCATCCAATGTAAAGATGATCCTTTTATCTACAGCTAATACAATTTCTTTAGAAGATTTGGCAAAAAAAGCTGATGATATATACGAAATTTCTAAAACTGAACTTGTCAATGTTTCTGCTGTCAATAGTTTTTCGGAGGTTGACAAAATTAAAAGTGACATGGAAGACATCAAAAAAATGATTAAAAATTTACAATTTGGTTGTCGCAACAAAAGTAATTTTCATCATAGCGGATCTAATAGAAGTAGAGAAACCATCATTTCATCCCGAAGTAGGAGTGCCAGTCCAATTTCAAACTCTAAGTTGTGCTGGTATCATGAACGATTTGGAGACAAGGCTGACAAGTGTATTCCTCCTTGTGCGGAGGCTAAGAATGTTAGTAGGTCGCAAAATAAATTCAAAAAATCTTTAAATAACAATGTTTTAGGTTCGCAATTAGATGTCAGCAACTATTGTTTTAATAATTTTGACAAAGCCTTTCCCCAGAATTTGTTTTATTTGCAGGATTCTATTTCCGGTCATCGTTTTCTTGTGGATACTGGTGCAGAGGTAAGTCTATTAGCTTTCTCTAAAGGTATGAATCCAACAAACAAGTATGATAAAACTCTTTTCGCTGCGAATAATTCTGTTATTGAAACTTTTGGGACCAAATCATTAGTTCTGGATTTTGGTTTTAAGAAAAAATTTAAATGGCCATTTGTTATAGCAAATATAAAACAATCAATTTTGGGAGCTGATTTTTTGAGAAATTTTAATCTGCTAGTTGACATGAAAAGGAGGCAAGTTATAGATGCTTTAACGTATCAAAATATTATAGGTTGTCCTTCAAATATTTCATCCATAGCTCCTATTTCTCTAGGTAATTTCTATAATTGTCAATTTACGAATATTTTACTGAAATTTCCATTACTTACCAAGCCGCTTACTCGAAATTTGACAATAAAACATAACATAACACATTGCATTGAAACTCGAGGACATCCAGTTTATGCAAAGACTAGGCGACTAGCGCCTGATCGTTTAAAAATAGTTAAACAAGAATTTGAAAGGCTTCTAGATTTAGGTATTGTGCGTGTATCTTCTAGTAATTGGTCTTCTCCTTTACATATGGTACCTAAACAAGGTTCAGATAATTGGCGTATTGTAGGAGATTATCGAGCACTTAATAATGTTACAATTCCTGATCGTTATCCAATTCCTAATATACAAGACTTTTCAGGTAGTTGTGTTGATGCAAAATTATTTTCAAAATTAGATTTAGTTAGAGCTTATCATCAGATTCCAATTGAACCTTGTGATATTCCAAAAACCGCAATTACTACACCATTTGGACTATTTGAATATGTAAAAATGAGTTTTGGATTGAGAAATGCAGCTCAAACATTTCAAAGGTTCATTAATGAGGTACTCCGGGGGTTTGATTTTTGCTTTGTGTATCTTGATGATATTCTCGTGGCTAGTAAAACTGAGGGACAGCATGAAGAACATTTACACAAAATTTTTCAAAGACTAGAAGAATATGGCGTAATTTTGAACCCAGAAAAATGTAAATTTGGGTTGAATGAAATAGAATTTTTGGGTCATTTAGTTAATGGCAGAGGAATAAAACCCTTATCTGCAAAAGTTGAAGCAATTCGACAGTTCCCGGTTCCGTCTTCTCAACGCAAGCTCCAAGAATTTTTGGGTATGGTAAATTTTTACCATAGATTTATTCCAAATTGTGCAGATTTATGCAAGTCCTTGTATGATCTCGTTAAATCTAATAAGAAAAAGAATTTTGTTTGGACAAATTGTGCTCAGAATGATTTTGTCAAGATTAAAGAAGCATTAGCTACTGCAACATTTTTAAATCACCCTAGGGAAAATGTACCTCTGAACATTATGGTGGATTCTTCTGATTTTGCAGTAGGTGCAGTTTTTCAACAATATCATAATAATTTTTGGCAGCCTGTGTGTTTCTTTTCAAAAAAACTTACACCTACTGAACAGAGATATAGTACATTTGGAAGAGAACTTTTGGCAATTTATTTGGCTATCAAAAAATTCAGGTATTTACTTGAAGGCAGGGTTTTTCATATTTTAACAGATCATAAGCCACTGGTATATGCAATCAAATCAAATTCAGATAAATATTCCCTTAGAGAATTTAGACATTTAGATTTCATTTCACAGTTTACTACAGATATTAGACATATTTCAGGTAAAAACAATGCTGTTGCCGATGCTCTAAGTCGCATTGAGTTAAATTCGATTTGTTTGGAAAATATTAATTATTTAGAACTTGCGAAAGTACAAGAAACTGATCAGGAACTAAAGTTCTTTCAGAATTCAGACAATACTTCTTTGTTATTGGAAAAGTTTCATTTAGATGACGAATCAGTTGAATTGTTTTGTGATGTATCAACAGGCAAGGCTCGTCCGTTTATCCCAATTAAGTTTCGGTATAAAATTTTCAAAATTATGCATTCTTTATCACACCCTGGAATTCGTGCTTCACAAAAGCTTATTTCATCTAGGGTAGTCTGGCCAAACTTAAGATCTGATATTAAGAGGTGGACAAAAGAATGTGTAAGTTGTCAAAGGTCTAAAATAATTAGACATACGGTAAGTCCTTTGTCACAATTTGAGACTCCTAAAGACAGATTCAGTCACTTACATATCGATATTGTGGGTCCTTTGCCCTGTTCTAAAGGTTTTAAGTATCTTGTTACTTGTATAGATCGGTATACTAGGTGGCCTGAAGTAATAATAAAAGATATTAATAGTTCTACGGTTGCTGAAGCTTTAGTTTCTCAGTGGATAAGTAGATTTGGTATACCAACTTTTATTACATCTGATAGAGGATCTCAATTTGAGTCAAAATTATTTAAAGAATTAATGTTAATTCTCGGCACTCATCACATTAAAACAACAGCTTATCATCCTATTTCTAATGGTGTTATTGAGCGATTTCATCGAAGTCTCAAAAGTGCTTTGACGGCGGTTGATGGTATTCATTGGGTTGATTCGCTTCCCATAGTCATGCTTGGGCTGAGAACTTGCTTTAAGGATTCTATCCAATGTAGTGCTGCGGAAATGGTTTATGGGACTACTTTACGTATTCCTGGAGAATTTTTTGAGAATTCTACTTCTGAAAGCCAAACTTCTTCTGACTTTGTTATAAAACTTAAAGAATTTATGCAAAACTTAAAACCAGCAACCTCAAATTTTAAACAAAGAAAGTTTTTCATTAACAAAAATTTGTTTGATTCATCGCATGTTTTCGTTAAGATCGATTCTCATAAGAAACCTTTATCGTTTTCCTATAATGGTCCATTTAAAGTTTTGGAGAAATCAAATAATTTTTTTTAAAATAGATTTAAACGGAAAACCCTATAATGTATCAATTGATCGTATTAAACCAGCGTTTATGGATACATGTTTGTTGGATAATTCTTTGGAATCAGTATTGAAGGTGAAAAAATCTGCACCAGTGAAACAAGAAATAAATAAAAAAATAAAAAAAGTGAGATTTAAAATTTCGAAGTAGAATACTTCTGGAGGAAGGTTATGTAGTGACATTTGTGTTTTTACTATTGTATTTTTACCTTTATGTTTTTACCTTTGTGTTTTTACCTTTGTGTTTTTATTATTGTTTATTTTTTTGTGTGTAGTTAGCTTTGGTTAGTTGTTAGGCAAGGTTGTGGAGATAAATAATTTCGTTTTTGTTTATTATTATTATTAAAAAGTTATTAACTGAATTGCTCCTAATTCTTCCAGAGAAGTATTTTCTCATTTGAAATATTGTGTTCAGACAACACAATACTATACAACCTTAACGGTTAATTTTAGTGGAAAACCGATTTTACATTCCTATCTTAGATTTTCATAAACTATCATTTGATAACAACTTTGAATTTAATCCATGGTTAAAAATTCCGGCTAAATTTATTCTCCGGTTAAATTCAAAATTGGTGTCAAATGATAGTTTATGGAAAACTAAGATAAGAATGTATGATCGGTTTTGCTCTAAAATTAACCGTGCAGGTTCTACAGCCTGTCAAAGTTGCAAAAAAGTCAATTTTCAACTGTCAATATTTCCGAAACAGTTGAAGATAGGTATAGGACATGATACATGAAATAGGTTCAGAATTTAACGTAGAATTTGAAAATCAGATAAAAAATTGGTGTTTTTATTTAAAAAAATAAAGTTAGCTGTCATAACTTGTTTTTAAGTCACCCTGTATACATGGTATTATTATCAAAAAAACGGCCACTAAAATCAAAAATTGACATGTACGAGGATTTTTGAAAAATATCCACCCTGTATGTTTTATAGATTTTATTCCAACCTTTACGTGCTCACTGTATATTTTGGCTACAGTAAATTTATTTTAAAAATTTCCTAAGTATTCCCTGATTGGGCATTCTTCAACTGAAAAACTCGAGTCAAAAAACATGTCGTTTCTTCTTTCGGGAAAATGCGGATAGGCATACATTTCACTTTGCAATTATGCTGTTCATTTCTATGTTTTCTGCTTTGATAAATGCGATAATTTTTGTGCGGTGTATATTTGTTAACCAAATTCTCTACATATGCTTAGGCTATTAAAAGTTAAATGTAATTTAATGAAAAATATAAAAATAAAGTAATATTTAATCCATAATTTTTATCTTTCACGCCATTAACATATGTAGAAAATTTGTTGAAAATATTCACTTTTAGTGGATGATGCGTTTTTTTTTGTCACATAGTATATTTTGTATTTCTTGATTGATAAATAGTGTTATTACAATATTAGTATAGTTGATCTAAAACTAAATCCGTAGTACGTCACAATCAGTCTTACGAATAAAGTGTAACAAATGCTTTTACTTTACTTCTATCACTTTTTGCTGCACTAAAGCTGAATACGTTTATCTCAAAAATCTTGAGCAAAAGCATTTACATCTGTTTTATTCATATGAGCCAATATGTGTCCACCAGCTAATTCAATATAAGATACTCAATAAGATATAAGCGCAGTTGGTGCCATACAGTCGTATGAATAAAGTGTAGCAAATGCTTTTACTCTACCTCCATCTTTTTTTACTGCATTAAAGCACAATATGATTATCTCAAAAAACTTAACCAAAAGCATACGCTCGGGTTTTATGCATATAACGTGCAACGGATTTAGTTTTGGATCAACTATATATCATGTACCACTTTTATACCTATCATATAAAATCAGATTATTCGGTATTTGTTTTTCAATAAAAATAGAGTTATTACAATATTAGTATATTACAAGCGACTTTTGCTTTAAAAATACCCATCTTGATCAGCAAAATGTGAACAAATTGTTAGACATTTATAGTCGGATTTTTCTATGAAAGTATTGACATCATTTTCTTTTATCTCTCTTTCATGTCTTATTTTGAACCGTGAACCACGACAATAAATTTATAGATAAACTTGTATTTCCTTATTATTGACAATTGTTGATGAGAAAGAAAAACGTTTTCAGAGTCAAATATGCGCTCATCGAAAAATCCGACTACCTATATTATATAGCAATTCCTCTTCTGGGAAGGTGTAAAATATGCATGCGTGCTCCGTATCACACTGAGATTTGTCTTATGCGACGCACCATAATCATAAACAAAGCCCCTAGTGATACAGAGCATCTTCTGAAACGCGCGCTCTGTACTACACAGGGGTTTGGCTTTACACATCCGGGACACCCTTTGCAATTTTTTGGACGTTTTGTTCAAAGGTTGCCCCAAATGTTTGCCAATCTTACTTCTAGTTTCATGCTCATGATTGAGAAATTGTTTCAGTCTTGGAATTTTCTGAATATGAACATGATGTGAGGCAATATATTACACGTGCACTCAGAATGTCCACCGAATATAGTAAATTGGTAAAAATGAGTTTGTTTTTCCGATATATAATTTTTAGACAACATATTTCCCCTAACACAGATTATAGAGAAAAAACTAGCAACTACCAATGAAAAAACGCACCTTCTATTTGTAGATTTGACTAAAGCCTATGACACAGTACCAATTAAAAAGTTGTGGGAAGTAATGGCAAGAACCTCTTTAAATTGTACTGTCATAGAAGCCATTAAACAACTATATTTGGGGGCGAGATTTCAGATTAAGGTTGGCCAAACATTATCGGAAGAATTTCCAGTGACCAAGGGCCAACGGCAAGGATGCTGCCTTTCGCCGACTCTGTTTAAAATGGGTATCCCACTTTCAGATGATTACACACTATACACGCTGCACTTCGCTGACCATCAAGTTGTGATAGCTCATGATAAAGAAGATCTGGAATATATGACTAGAAAGTTAATCGAACAATACCAAAAATGAGGATTACATATTAACATGAGCAAAACAAAATATATGTGTGTGGGAGGAAACCCAGAAGATCTCACACTAGACAACAATTCAGCTATAGAAGGTTGCGAGGAATATAAATATCTTGGAGTGAAGATTGATAGCATGGGAAGAAGTGAAAAGGAAATAGCAGAGAGAATAACAAAAGGCAAGAAAGCAATTGGGGCAATAAACTCTGTACTGTGGTCGAAAAATATCACGCCCAACATTAAATCCCTAATATATAATGCTATTGTGGAGAGCATAATGTTATACGGATGCGAAGTGTGGCAACTTAACCAACAACAACAGAACAGACTGCTATCCACCGAAATGGATTTTTGGCGAAGGTCAGCAAGAATATCTCGACTGGAACATGTGAGAAATGATAGAGTCCGCCAGATAATGAAAGTTAAGAAAAATGTCACGCAAAACGTTGAAGATAGACAGTTGAAATGGTACGGTCACGTCCAAAGAATATTACCAGAAAGAATTCCCAAGTTGGTAATGGAATGGACTCTCCAAGAAAGACGAAAACGAGGACGACTTAAATGACCGAGAGAGATGGAGAATGGAAACCGGAAGGCGTAGAAGAACGCTATAAGCCGGAAATATATATATATATATATATATATATATATATTCGAAGAGCGAATCTTGATCTTAACGCCATCTAGGACACGATAATCAACATTATATATATATATATATATAATTTTTAGAATGTAATTTTGCACTATGTTCAATGGATTCCGAGAGTGTTGGTAAAGCCTACCCCCACGCAACCGCGACATATCTTATCAGAGACTCAACCAGCGCCCTGTATACACTTATCAGAAGTCTCTTGCTTAGAATGTCTCTCAGTATTTAGAACTTGTATACTAGTTTCCGGATGTTACTTGTCAGTCTAAGTATATTCTGATCCCGCTCAAGGTTCCTATCCACTATGATTCCCGAGTACTTTATATAGTCAACCTCGTCCCACGAGTATATCACTGTCAAAATTATCGACTTAATGCTGTAATACTCTGGTCTATTCGCATTAGTGATGGAAAAGGCAATAGATTTTGTTTTGGAAACATTCAGAGTTAATTGGAATGAATCGAGCCAGTTCTTTATTTTTTTTATACCTTCAATGGGCTCTTTCACTAAAATTTAAATAAGTAACTTCAGTATAAAATCACAAAGGAGGGACTATTTTAGGCATATATACCAAAAAAAAATGTTCTACAAGGTTAAATAAGTTTTTTACAGGCACTTGAAACTCACGAAATTCAAAATGATTTAAAACGCGCCGATTCATGACGTCACATAAATATTTTTCATTTCGCTCATGTTGTTGCAAGGAGCTGACCTGCTCGGCTGTGTTGCACTCTGTGAAACACAGCAAGTACGTAAAGGTTCGAATGCGCTGTTGTCGGTTGTGACTAAATGTAGTGCAACGTAAAAAAATAAATAAAACTAAACATAAAAAATTGTATTAAATTGTGTTTAAGCATAATTTCAAAAAAAAAATGTATAAAATCTTGGATCCATAACTAATTAATTTAACTACTTTTCATGATGTTTTCCAACATTTCAGAATTAACTCTATTACAAATTTTCAATGATGACAATTAGAGGCAACACAGTCAAATTGCGAGCTGGGACGTCATAGAAATAAATTCTGGGTTTTTATTTGGAGGTATTTCTTTTTTTTCTGTTTTCTCAAGAAGGACTATGAATTTTTAAAAAGTAAAAATACAGAAAATTCTGTTTTTAGTTGCTTTATCCAAATATGCCAATTTCAAAAAATTAGTGAAAGAGCCCATTGTAGAATTCCTAACAGAGGACCAAGAAGTCCCTGAAAACACTACCACAGTATCATCAGCATAGGACATTACTGTTGCATTACTTATTTCCATATTTGTCAAGGAGTTTATGTATAGGATAAACAGAATAGGTCCCGAAACAGTACCTTGCGGAACTCCAATTTGGATATTTAAAGGGACACTGTGAGTGTCCAATTTTCACAACCTGTGTTCTGTTCGCTAAGTAACTCGCAAAGACATCCAACACACTACCCCTAACTCCATAACAATCGGGAACGCTGAGGAGTGAATGGTGGGGCACCGTGTCAAATGCCTTTGCAACGTTCAGGAAAACAGCGAGGTATTTGTGTTCCTTGTCAAGATTTTCATTTATTCAGTCGGACAGTACGTAGATGGCATCTGTGGTGCTCAAACCATGCAAAAAACCAAACTGATTTGGTGATGTGATTTTACCCTGTTCAAGAAAATAACCAAACGATCTTTAAGGCATTTCTCAAAGATTTTAGCAAATGTATTGATAAGACTGATAGGAAGAAAGTTTTATGTATTGGGATAACAACTGTGGTTTTGAAACTTTCTGGAACTTTATCAGTTTGAAAAATCAAATTTAATATATGTACAAGTGGAGTAGTTAAATACGGTATCCGCCAAAATAAACAGTACCGAAATCTAGAGCTCTGAGTAATTGCGCAAGCAAGTTGCATTTATCACATTTCGCTTACTTGGGATTAGTTATGAGGTTGACATTAAGTTAAGGTTAAAATATTCGTCATTATGTATCTTTTAACTTAAGAAACAGTTTTCTTAGTAGAGCACTATTTCCGGTCATACGGATTTGGAAGGAATAAAAGCTCAAGTTTGAAACAAGTCTCAGAAAAATTTCAGCAACCACTCTGAATAAATATTTTCAATGATTTGCAGAATCGTTATGAAGCTTTTTCGCGTCGCTATGATGCATTTTTTGAACATATACGCGTGATACAAATTAATAAATGATATAATTTATATGTTCAGTAGGTACTGTTTATTTTGGCGGATACTGTAGTTATGAAAAAACTTGACAATTTTAGAATCTACACCATCAGAATTAAACAATAGAATTAAACAATAGATTAGAAGCTCACACAATATACCAAACAATATACATTATAGACAGGTAGGTACATGATACATATATACACACATAGACAGAGATTTCGCATATAAGGGGTGAACTAAAAACATTGATCATAATATAAAAATGCTAAAATCCGCAGAAAAAAAAGCATCACAAACATTCTATTTCTTTTTCTAATTTAAAAGAAAAAATATAACTTTCTTTCAGATTTTTTCCAAAAAATTACAAGACTGTACTTTCTTCTAGAAAATCAGCACATCATAGTTTGAAAGCAAAAAAAAAGCTATTGAAAATGAATTTACTAAACTAGAACATTCAAAAATAATTTCAACCCTGTAAAAATTACCTTTGCAATAGTCCAGCAATGACTGCCTCCATCAGCTTTCACTTTCATTTTAATATCCTTCGCCTTCTCCCCTTGCTTTGTATCACTTGTTTTGTCTTCTTCCTCCTCCTTTTGCCTCAACGGTATTATATCACTAGTAACGTCTTCTTGAAATTCATAAATATCACTATCCTGGTTCCACCTTACAGCACTTTTAGTGCTAGGAGTGCTATAATAAAACAAAAACAAAAACAATAGATTTTATACTTAAGCTTCTTAGAATGCTCAAAAAAAAAAAATTGGAATACATAAGAATATTTCAAGGCATCTGAATACAGTACAACCTTGATAATCCGAACCTCCGCTAATACAAACAGCGAACGTTCGAAGGCATAATCCGAACAGATCTTGATAATCCGAACAATTGCTGAAAACTGCTTTACGCTACACGCGCTACGTAAAATTTAATAGGTACGTAATAATGTTCTTAAAGCCAGATCAGAAGAATCCGAAGAAGAATCTGAAGAAATCGTACCGACCAACGGATTCACAAAGAAGCAGTTAAATGTTTTCAAACTTGTTTGAAATGGGCCGAACAAAATTCTGAAACAGCTGAGAACATTTTTTTTCTAAGGCCCGGTTTATTCATCTTCCTGGTACTTAACTATCTGCAAGATAAATTTACCGTTTTATAATTCTATGGGCCGGCGGATAACTGGCCGACCAATGGTTGCGTTTTGCGTTTTTATCCGTCAGATTGCATACCTGACAACTTATCAGAAGGTGAATAAACTGGCCCTCAAAGAAATGAAAAAAAAGGCGGAAATGGGACAAGCAGACCAGTATGAAGCAAAAAAAAATTACATTACATTACATAATTTTTTTACTTGTTTGACGTAAGTTAATCTTAGAGTTCATTACGTACATTTATATTTTTCTTAAAAAATAAAGCTTATTTTTGATTATTTGCATATTTAAAGTCTGTTTTTTTTTTAAAGATAATTCCCCAAGTCAAAAATTTAGTAACTATGTTGGCAGCACAAGCCTTTTCTAGCATAAAAAATTTGAAAGCATTGACAATTTTACATTGTATTGCCAACATAATGTCAGTTTGACTTTTATCTTTTAAATTTACCACATATTTTGATAATCCGAACTGACCTTAGCAATAATTAGTTCGGATAATCAAGGTTGTACTATATTTAACTACTTTCTTTAGCTATTTTTCAAAGCACATTACTTTTCAGTAACAATGATTAAAGAAGTATTTATAGACTATCAATTTATAACTTCAGAAACAACAAAGCAAAAGCACTACTGAAGACATTCAAAGTTTTCACTCAATTGCTTATTTTATAAATAAATTGCTAATTGAATAAACTTTCAAATTGATGATAACTTTGCCAAATATGTCTAGCGTATTGAAAATTTTCCTATTTCTATTACGTATCTTTCACAGATAATGTCAGTAGTTGTATATTTTAGGACCAAGTAATTAATGATACCTGTATTCGTAATTTTAAAACTAAGTTATTATTACCTATCATGCTTCTTTTTTAAACCTTCTTCCGATCCACAAGTCGAATCCACCTCGGCCATTGAATGATTGTTATTAATCCCATTCCAAGTTTGGCACTCTGTTTTCGTTTCGGGCGTTAAACATTTGTGATTTCTAAGTGTGATGCCTCCTGTCGAATCTTCGGCAATGATGTCCAATTTCCCACTTTCGTGGCAGTCGTTGAAGAATTTGTTTTGTTGTGTGGCATCGCAGACTGGATCGTTATCACTGAAAGTGCTTGGACAACTGCTGGCGTTGCTTTGCAAATCGTCAAGTAAATTCGATCTGGACAGGTTTTGGGTTGCTGCTTGCATGACCTCCTGTTTTGAAATTAATAAATATATATCATCAATAGATTAGATTAGATGTTATTATTTTTTTTTTTGAACAGGCGTCAAAATCACCCCAAATTGGCTAAAAACGGTCTTCATACAATGTCATTTCACTTTCTTCACGAAAAATGTTAATGTTTCCAACTTATTTTACAGCAAACTATATATGTCGAAAATATCAAAAGTTGTCTAACTTTCAAATTGTGAAAAAATTCAAATGGTAACATTATTGTAATATAAGTATGCCGGAGATTTGCCGTTTGTATATAAATTCAATTATTACTAATTTACATATACTTGACATGAGCTGAGATAAGCAAGACCATGGTAGAAAAGATAAATTTCTGTACTGTATGAAAAATTATGATATATTTTCAATGCCTCAATCATACTTTATCAACAAATGTATTGAATTTTCAATGAGAGTTTCAATAGAGAATGCTGGCTTTGATAGCAAGGAGTTTGCATTTAGTTACTAAGCACTCACAAAAAGCCACAGCGGTGGTTCATTTAGCCAAGTCGCCCAAACTTGCCCAAACTCAATTGAAATTATTGGCAAATTCAATTCAATGAGGCCTCATAAGCAACTAGATGCATAGACCCTGTTCCGTACAGCTAAAGTTATACTTGAAGTTTCTATTTTCAAGGATCTTGGTCTACCTATATTTCATAACTTTCTTAATAAAAAAAGATGTGTTCTTGTACCAAAATTTCTGAAGCGAGAAATGAATGAAACCGATTCTAAAGAACGGAGGATTTTACTTCAATGTTTTTTTAATTCGATTCATCAAGTATTGATAAGTCATTACCTGATTCGCTTTTTGAGCTTGCCGCCTCTGCAACCTGGCAGTTCTTGAACTAACAGACTTTGAGGACGATTTGACACGAGCCTCCTCACCATTTATCACAGATTTTTTTTCAGTACTACTTCTCAGATTTTCACTATTTACAGAAGCGCCAGAGCCGCATCGACTGGTCCGTTTCAGACTTTTAAATTCGCCCATATCTGTAAATTTACAACCTACAAGATATGTTTCATTTTAATAATAGTACTCTGAAAAGTTGGACTCAAAATTTTTACCTTGCGCAATTAATAGTTCAGCATCGTACTTGGTCAGTCCTTTTTGCCTTAGTTCTTTCATGCTCAGTGGCGTGACGACCGGATTGTTTCCCATCAACCGCTCGTTAGCATCTTTATTTCTTGCAATATTTTGCACATTATTATTGACTTTGGGTTTAGTTCGGTTCAGTCTATTGTCAGTTTCTCTAAGTTTGTAACCATTTTCCTCTTTGTTGTCATTCTCTTTAGCAAAAGCCCCTGTTTTACGTCTTTCACAAGTTTCGCACTCACAATAGCAATTTTTGTCACCGAAAAAGTCTTCACCATAGAAACACGTAATCTCTTCACCAATTTCTATGTCTCTCAGGACTTTTACACACGCAGTATCTCGACCTGTGGCTACAAATTTGCAATTCGCCCTACAATCGTGATTGATATAAGCAGCGGGGCCTAACCATAATTGGGCGCAATTTTTTCTGCAGCTGTACATAACAGAAAAATCATTTTTGCCTGGATTTAAAAGTTCGTCTTCTTCTTGTTCGGTTAGTTCAGCTATACAACCAACTAAACATTCAATTTTTTCGTTTTTATGCCAGCGTCTAGTAGCTGAAATTTTTGCACCTTTTTGTCCTTCAAGCGAGTAACGGTAGCATGGTTCTATGACAAAACCGGAGTTTCTGTCGAAGACACGCAGATATCTGTAAATCTGAGGAAAAAAGAAATATGTTTAATATTGTAGGAATTTATTATCCTAAAAAATATTGCTTAATTCTTACATGTTCCTGTAGCTTCCTTTGTAGTGTCTTTGATCGAAGCCTAGGCATCCATTCACCATTTGATATTCTACTGTAAGCTTTATCGTAGTTCTGATTGACCACAAAATCCTCGACGATTTTTTTCAGTTCGGCGGTGTTGGCCCTCAACGGTCTGTACCGTACGTTCATTTTGTGAGAGTTGAATCCCAAAATGGGATCGAGCACCAACGACGTGGCCAAATCGTCATTGTCTGAAAGTTCTTTCGGTGTCATAGATGCTGGTTGCATTTTAAAGTTGTTTTGTTGTTGCAAGGGCCTGCTGCTGTGTACATCCACAACCATTCTGGATTACTGTTCCTAGAGAAGATATTTTAATTATTACACTTTGCTTTATGCCCAAAGAATTTGAAAAACACTTTGTGATTTATTTTCTTTGTGGGAACTTAGAACTGATTTGTTCAAACAAAAATCGGTAAGATAAGATGGAGGATCTTGGAATTATCTGAGACTCCCAGTTGAGCTTTAAGCTACATGTTTCTTATATAGATAATAAGGCTCTAAAAATGTATGGATTTGTAGTACGAAGCTGTAAGTTGTGTTGAAACACAGACAGTAGAAAAAAGTTCAGTTCAGTGGTATGGAATCCATACTATAAAAACTATAAATATGACATAGACAAGGTACAAAACAAATTTTTAATATATACAGGGTCTCTGGTATATCGATAGAAAGATTTCAATGAGTGATAGTTGGTGTCATTTGGAAGCTGTTTGACCATATTTACCCATATCACCATTTTTAGATATTTTGAATCCATGTATTTTAACCTCGATTTTAACACATATCTTGGGCTAAATATTTTTTGTATCAATTATTCGGTTTTTCTTTCCGTATTTTTCCGAAAGAGTGCATATTAGGAATATCGCAAAAAAATTGAGAAAGGTTAAAGTTAAAGCGTTTACTGCCAATAAAAAAACAATATGTTTTAGGAACAATTCAAATATTTCCCAAAAATATTTAAAAATGCTGATATCTTAAAAAGGAGGAAACTTTGCATGAGGGTAAATGTGGTCAAACAACTCCCAAATAACCCCAACTATCACTCATTGAAAACTTCCTATCGATGTACCAAACACCCTGTATAACATACAAAGAAAGTGCTAACTGATGAGTATAAGGATAAATATATTGAAAACTAACAACCTGAAATCTTTAGAGATGATCGGAGAAAAATTGCTTCCATTATGTTTTTGTGTAAACTGGTTAATCATTTTATTGCGATTCTGATCTGATCGCTCATCCAAACCTTCATGTAGGAACTGAACTACAGAACAAGAAATCTATTCACATTTTATATAGATACTCGAACAAATTATTACAGCAATTCTCCGATTATTTCAATATGTAAACTTTATAATCAACATAGAGATAACCTAAGATTAGAAATGTTAATGAAATTGAGATGTGAGAGATATTAGTTAAACCATGATAAATGTAAAAAAAGGTACCACAAGTATACTAGTTCCTAACACCTATTTTATAATTGGATTCAAATCTGTTGAGTTGGTAGATAAATAAATAAATAAGTAAGTCACATGCTTGAATTTGGAGTGATTCAAAAATCCAAATGTCTTTTTAATTTTTTGTTAAAAAATCAGCCAATCTACACAGGTGCCTCTGAGGCTTGATATTGTAATATATTGATTTGATCTAAAAATAGTCCTTAATATGGTATTTATATATTAAAGATAGGAGCCGAGTAGTAAGATTGGTAATAATAATTATGAATTGAAAATATACAGGGTGTCCTACGGTAGATGGCGTATTAGACGTTAATGGAAAACTAAAAAGCGGATTATTTTGAAAATTTGGCAACCGGGATGAACTACCATAATCTACACTTTAATAATTATTTATGTATCAAGGGAATTATGCAGGTGTTAATACCCCAGGGCAACGTTTGTGTCCCGAGGGCCTCCGGCCCGAGGGACACCAATTGCCCGTGGGTATTAACTCCTGATAATTCCCGTGGTACATAGATAATTTTATATCCTACTGAATTTACTGTATTCTGTCTATTTTTATAAAGGAATAAGCCATAAATCAAAATTCTATTTTTTGTCAAAGCGTTACCTATTCAAGGTAAAAGCGGGAGTTATGGAAATCCTTAACTCCCTTGGGAGTTATGATATCCTTAACTCCCTTCCTCAACTCCCTTGGGAGTTATGAAAATCCTTAACTCCCTTGGGAGTTAAGACCCTGTTTATGATTATCGTAACCAAGGTATTATATGGTTAATAGTTCAGTAGGATATAAAAATATTTTTGTTTATGCGGTGTTGCTGTTTCTACTCTAAGCCAGTAGCAACATCGCTATTTTAAATAGAACACCCTGTATGTGATTGCATATTTGCAATCTACATAAAATTCTGAGCAGATTTCATGTGATATACCCTATACCTAAGTTCAACTGTTTTGGGAATATTGACAGTTGCAAATTGACTTTTTGCAAATTTGCCAGGCTGCAAAACCTAAACGGTTAATTCTAGAGAAAAACCGATCATACATTCCTGTCTTAGTTCTCCATAAACTATCGTTTGACACCAACTTTTTCGAAAAAATTCAACCCTGTATATTTTATGGATTTTATTCCAACCTTTACGTGCTCACTGTATATGTCTCTTCTGGAGTTCCCAGAGGTGCATACCTTGATGTTTATTATTGGTTAGTTTGTTGTCGATCCCTTAATTGTAATTGGTTGAGGTTTTGTTTGGGATTGGATGGAAATAAAACAAAAGAAGTCTGTTGTTTCAGATTGTCAACGTTTCGCAATATATTATTGCATCTTCAGGACACTACAAACAAAAGGGTAAGAATAGACTCCTAATAACTCCAGTTATGCTTATAGTACTGGGTTCTCACATTTTGAGATTGACTTTCTATTTTATAACATGAAAAATAAAAATTTTAAAAAAATTATTTTCAACCACAAATACACAAGAATGATAACCCTTTAAGACCAATAGTATCGTTTTTGAGATCACGTCTATATAATCTCACTGCCTTTCTGGCGAATATTTTGACTGACTTATTTGTACAGGACGAAACTTATGTCAGAAATTCTTTTGATTTCGTGGAAAACAATAAGAATACCCTGTTAACAATGAACCACCAAGTTATATCTTTGGATGGTATTTCATTATTTACAAACATCCCTACGGGGATGGGAAACTGTTTATCGCCAATTTGTTCTGATTTGGTGATGCAAGATTTACAGGAATGCTGTATAAAAAGACTTCCATTTCAACTTCCGTTCTATAAACGTTATGTAGGTGATAGCAACTATATTTATTATATTTAATAGTTATCATCCCAGAATTAAATTCACCATCGAGAAAGAAAACCAACAAAGTATAGCTTTCCTAGACGTATTACTACTAAGGCATGGAGGGAACATGAGAGACTGATTGGTTTCACACACCTAGTTTTTCTGAAAGATTTTCAAATTATTCGTCTGAACGCCCTCTTCAACAAAAAATTAATATTAGTGACTACGTTTATTTCAGACGATTTAATTCGGCTTAATTGTGGATTGACTTAAATAAGGATTAAAATTTAGGCTAATCCCCAAGTGTTTATATCGATCCGAAAAATTGGAATAGATTTATTATTTAATCCGTATTTAAGCCAGTTATGTGCGCGTGCGCGACCAATGCGCGTAGCTTCAGAGAATAACAAACAGCAGCTGTCAAACTGTCAAAGTCTCAGCTGGTTATTGGCGGTAAGCTTGGTTTTTGAGGGTTCGGAAATGGAGAGTAAAATAATTGTTTTCCTGTTTATTTTTATTTTCGAATATGATTCTTTGGAAAAATTTAATACAGGAAATAAATGCCAAATTTATAAACAAAACAAACATATACCTAACCTCAAAATAATGTTGACAGTTGAAAATAATGAAGTTGGCAACAAACAACGCTACTAATCCGGATTAAGGCGTTTATATCGGAATAGTGGATTAAAAAATTTAGTCCAATCCTACATCTTTGCAGGATTGACTTAAAATTTTAAGCTGGCTTAACATTTGCTTAGGCGGTGTTTACCTATATCACAATTTTTAATCCGATATTCCAGTCAATCCACAATTAAGCCGGATTAATGGTGTGAAATAAACGTAGTCTATCAGCTCTAACATAATTAGGAAATACTTACTGAACTAGGATTATCACTGTCAAACATAGTAATGGTAAATGTTATTTTTAAAACATGTGTTTTTCTAAAAAGCTTTAAAAACAACAATAATTACACCAATTTATAAACAGGGAGGTAGAAAATCAACAAACAGTTATAGGCCAATTACACTAACCAGCAAAATGTTAGCGTACCTGAAAAAAAAAAAATCTAGGTACACAAATTATCATTTTGCTTTTCGAGAGGACTGAAGAACGAAGGTCAAACTTTGTAGATTTACCGAGTTAATTGATCAGGGCAAACAGGTTATTGGGATCTTTCTGGACTTGAGACAGGCATTCAACATTTAACACAGTGGCGCATCGCATTCAAAAATTATTCATTAAATCCTATCCAAGTAGAAGCACTATATGTATACAGGGTGTCCCGGATAAGGATGCACTCTATAGGGATATCGGTAACCATAAGAGATACAGGGTTGGTTAAATTTGGAAAAAGTTTCGCATTACTGAGCTCAGTAGCGTCATGTTTTGATATTTTGGAAATTCCAAATGATTCCTATTTGAAATGAGATCACAAAATAAACTTCACATTCTCATTGCCACTTTTTTCTCCACTACATGATAATGTTATTAAATTTTTGATCAGACGTTTCGATTCTACGCGATCATCATCAACTTTGGATTCTTAAATGATCGAAATTTATTATTTTATTCCTAATAAATTCGTACCTCCTGAATCCAACGACATCCCACACTTATTATTTCTTAGAAGATAAAAAACTCATAATCAATGCAAAAGGGCATCTTATTCGAAATAGGTAGGTACCTGTTGATTTTATTGTTTTCTTCAACCTGTAGTCAGTCAGGAACCAAGATATAGGGAGGAAGGGGAACCGTCCAATGATGTCGGCCGAGTTGATTAAAAATTGTAATATGAAGTTGGTAAAAATTCCTCTCCCTATAATAATTTAGCGCCCTTTTTTTTAGAAAGACTTTGGGCTATTTCACCTACGTTACCCCCCCCCCAAATAATATATGTCTTCAGGACGTCCCTGGCTCTAGTAACAAAGTAATAATTGATTCTATTTATTAGAAATGTTTTTCTAATTATTTTTAATTTTCAAAAATTCTACCTTCATTTTCCAGACATAAATAACACCAACGAACAGTTTGTTCCATAATATTATTTGACATAAATGGAGTAATTTTTCTTATTGCGGGACGAACTTCAGCCATCAACTCATCATTATTTTAAAAATTCTCCCAGTTAACTTCATTCTTAAGGAATACCCAAAAGAAAAAATCCATCTGTGTAATGTCTGGGGATCTCGGAGGCCAGTTTATGGGACCACTAGAGGCTATTATTATTTCTCGAATTATGAGCTTGATATGCGGTTGATAGGGTTGCCAACTTTGTTTTTTAATTTTTCTGGACGAGGGTGATAAAAATTCAGGACATACTGTATAAATTCTGGACATTTCTATTATTGCAGAGAAAAATAACATTTACAAACTCAAATAAACAATCCATAGAACTGTCCAACAAGACTTCTTTCGGTAAATAGGAACCAATAATTTAAAATTTTATTTCAAAAGTAGTACGCAGATTAACAAATTATTTGATGAATATAGAAAGTTAAGTACCTACATAGGTACCTACTTATACCTAGATACAGTGCCTAAAATCATTTGTTTTTTCACTTTATGCAGCTACCATTAACTTCAATAACTTCTTGTTACCTCTCACAAAATCATGAAATTCTTTGCAAATATGTATGTACATATAAAGTGATCAATCTTCATTTGCAGTTCTGCCTTGATGTGTTCAATGCACAATCGATTACGCGCATCAGTCCACAAAGCTGAACGCATTGAAAAAATCCTTTCAGCGTCATCATTGGACCCAAATATAAAAAATACAAATTGCAAAATGATCAAGAAATTTTTTAACTCGTATAGTCAAAAATAATAAATTCCATTTTCAAGGAATGTATGATTTTCTTCATAAACCAGAACCGTTTATACTCGGCTTAATTTAACAGAATTCTTCATTAAGTTAAAAATTAAGTACAATAGGCGTCCTGCAATAGGTTATAAAAGGACGCTGGACAATGAACCCCAAATACGTTGGATTTAGAAAAAAAAAGTAGTTTATAAGGCATGAAATAAAAAATTTCGACAATTTGAAAAAAACAAAGTTGATGATGATCGCGAAGAAACGAAACGTTTGTTCAAAAATCCCAAGAATCATTGGGAATATCCGAAATATCAAAACATGACGCCACTGAGCTCAGTAATGCACAACTTCTCCCAAATTCAATTCCCCCTGTATCTCTTATGGTTAAAGAGATCCCTGTAGAGTGCATCCTTATCTGGAACACCCTGTATAGAGAAGACAACATGTGAGAATCTCTGATGATGAATGAAAAACAGGAGGTGGTGTGTGGTGTGCCACAGGGTATGGTGCCCTCCACTGTTTATTTATTCATTCATTCAACGGATATTACTCCATTTTACAAATGGTAAATCCTCGGATAAATTATTTAAAATTATGTAGAAACCAATAAAAATTCCCGCCAAAGGTTTCAAATTGAAATTCCCGCGAAAGGTTTCAAATTGAAATTCCCGCCAGCTGTCAGTTGCGCTCCCTGGTGGAGAAAGCAAGAAACAGGTGGAGAGGGCGGAAGTTGAATAAATGGCGAGTGGGCCAGCCAGAGAGTTGTTTGGTCGTTACTGGTTATCAGTTGTTTCAGTTGTTGGTTGCGTACAGATTAGGGGCCGTCCCGCTAAATTGAAATGAACGTTTCTAAGGTAAGACAAGTACTTCTACTGCACTAAAATACCGTTTGATCATTAAAATTGTGCATTGAGACATAACAATTTTATTCAAGAATGAATTTTTGCCATTATTTGAAATTGATGTTTTCGCGCCCTTATGACGTATTATGACTCCAGCCAATAGGAAAGGAACGAAAATACGCCATAACGACATAAACCCTAAAAAATAGGCAACCAGATATACACTTTTCATTTTGATCAAAAAATCAACACAGAACTGACAGATTTCGATGTCATAACCGCCCCCATATATTGGAGGATTTCTAGTTCTGACAACAGATTGGGAGAGTCTGTTTCTGCAGAAATCACAAACCAGTCAGAGTGAATTTCATTGGTTGAAACTAGTTTTCTGACTGTTTTGAACCAATGAAATTCACTCTGACTGGTTTGTGATTTCTGCAGAAACAGACCTATTATCGGTCAGAGTCATGTGACGTCACGCTAGGCGAGCGTTTTGAATAGACGCGTTTTATTGGCAAGTTCAATATATTTTTTTCTAACTGAATAACGAATGGTAAATCAAATTATTGTTTCATAAATTTTATATTGTATCCAGGCAATTCGAAAACCCAATAAGAAAAAAAGGCGCGACGGCCTCATTAAAAAAATTATGAAGACTAGAGCCGGTTTATTCACCTTCTGAGAAACTGCAATCTGACGGATAAAAACGCAATCTGTAATCCCATTGATCAACCAGTTATCCGCCGACCAATAGAATTCTAGACCGGTAAATTTATCTTGCAGATAGTTACCAGCAAGTTTATTTGAAGATGAATACACTGGGCCTAATACATATAAAAAGGATAACGCACACCTAATATGGGATTTTTGGGCTCTATGGATTTTGCCCATTTTTTGATATGTTGTTAGAGTATTTATTTCTGAACAACCTTTAAATGGGACGAAATCTTGTAGGTATTACAGTCTTCGAGATATGAGCATTGAAAGATGAACTTTTTTTGCGACTTTTTGTGTGGAGAGTATACGAGATACTGGTCACAGATTATACTGGTGCTACTGGTGTTTATCAGTCAAAATTTTGACAGGTCAGTCACTAACAAATATCAACATAGGCTAATGCCGGGACCGCACTAGCGCCAACATTGACCCCAGTACGGTCCCGGCCTTAATCTAAGTTGACATTAATTTTTAATGGCCACTTGCATCGATCAATTTAAGGGAGGCTTAACGATAAGTGTTCCTTAAAGTGACATTTTTACATGTAAAACTGTTATTTTAAGGTATCCTTATTGTTAAGCCTCCCTTAAAATGGTCGGTGCAAACGGCCATAATGGCCGTTAGTGACGTAAAATATGTGAATCTGTCAATATTTTGACTGATAAACACTTGAAATAAACACCAGTAGCACCAGTATCTCGTATACTCTCCACACAAAAAGTCGCAAAAAAGTTCATCTTTCAACGCTCATATCTCAAAGACCGTATACCTACAAGATCTCGTCCCATTTAAAGGTTGTTCAGAATTAAATCTTCTACAACATATCAAAAAATGGGTAAAATCCATAGAGCCCAAAAATCCCATGTTAGGTGTGCGTTATCCTTTCTCAGAGAACAAGTCAACACAAAGGAACATAAGATTAGGTGTAACTTAATTAACAGATGTTCTAAAACAGTGGTTCCCAACCTTGAAAGTAGCCCGGACCAATTTTGCCAAATCAGGATTTGCGCGGACCAGCAGCGGCATACTTAGAACCTTGGGGTGAGGCAGAGGGATACAAAAATGAAGGAAGCTCGCCGCAGGCGCCGTCGGAGTTAGCACGAACCCACAGTGATGAATTGGCATGTTCGATATGATTATTCCTATGTCGAGTGATCTCGAGCGGATTCGTGACGTCAGTACTATTTTTGAAAACAATTTCTAAAGAATAAATTTAAAGCACTAATAATTTCAAAGATACTTAGGCTGGTGACACACTGGAGAAATAAGTTTCTTGAAACTTGTTCCAAGAAACTGGAAATTTGTTTCATTACCACACTACACATACCGGAGCACATGGGCGTTTCCGAAACAGGAGAGCAGAAATTGTTTCGCCAGTGTGCTCCGACTCATTTGAATGAATGTGTAGTGTGTCTGTTTTTTTTTCTTTTCTGTTTCTTGCAATAAGTTTCATGAAACTTATTTCCCCGGTGTGTCACCTGCCTTATAGGAATATTATTAGCTTGATTGAAAAAAAAATTAAACATTTATATTTTCAAAACAATAATGTTTTAGAATTCGTCTTGTATCAGTTCGCGGACCACTTCAAGTTTTCTCGCGGACCACCGGTTGGGAACCACTGCTCTAAAACATCCACTTCCAGATCGTTAGCATTCATAAGTATTCTATTTAATGAAGAATAGTGTCCATAATTTGTTCGATGACGTTGTAGTTTGAATGCATTAACAACCCTCAACTGTCTCGGAGGGACATAAATGGGTATCAGTGCTCAATCCTATTCTTCTGAACCTGGTAATGGGGTGACCAAACACAACAATTGCTTTCAAAATTAGACCTAACAAGACTATTATAGAGGGTTTTTAAAGTATAAACATTTTTGTTGAAATCTTTATGGCGTGTCTTTTCACAAATCCTAATATTTTTAAAGCCTTATTACATTATCATTGTATAAAAAGGCTGATATTATGTAGGTAGTCAATGTAAAATGTAATTAATAAAATGTTAACTCATTATCAAATTTAACTTGTAAGTATTTTGTCAGATTTACATTTACTGTTGTGTTATGTTTATATGAATGATGAATGGCACCTTGTCTGTTCTTGAGGATGGGAAAGGGGAAATACATAATATTGCAGTCTACTATTATCTTTGAATATTGATAAGACCAAATTTGTTGCTTTCTATGCATTATCGAAATCCTTGTTGGATTATCATAGTATGTATAAGGATTGCATTATACTCTGGTGTGATTTGGATTTATAGTCAACTATGGTTGGTTTGATTTCCGCTATGCAGGCATCATACTGTTTCCATGTTTGTTTATATTGTGTTTTTTTTTTTTAATTAATGGCTGCACTAATTGTTGTTTATATTAATTTTTGCTTTAAAGCAATAATTCAAATAATTGTCGATAATTACTAGGCATAGACTATTACTAGGTTAATGACAAACTATGTATATCTTGTCACTAGAGGACTACTATAAAATATTTCCAAAGAATACCTAATCAAACGTTTCATCATATTCAATTTTTATTTTCAAGATACTTATTGGCCGGGTACTTATGGTTCTAAAATATAGTTGACACAATGATACAAAGGATTTACTAATGACAGATTTTGCTGACCGATTTTCTCTTTTCGGGGATTTCAACCACTGAAAATTATGTCAGTGCTGAGCTTAAAAAATGGAAACTTAGAGACCAGACAACTGCTAGGCATATGGAAAAAAGGAAGGCTATTTTATGTTACAAGATATTATGGATTTTATATTAGCCAGGTTGTCTTGGATAGTTTATAAACTAACCAGCTATTTTAGTTTTCCCAATGTCCCGATGTCAAGTAAATTAGCTAAGACTCTTGGTTAGCTTGTAAACTAGCTGCTATATTAGTGGGAATTTCGTTTTCTATCTATCTATAGGGTTGGTTAGTTTGTAAACTAGCTGAATAGGTTACAAACTATCCAAGTTTACATATTAGCCATAACAGAAGGGTTTTTATTTCAAAACTTACCACGCCTATTATCTCAGAGTTGAAAAATTTTCGAAAAAATCGCTGAAACACGTCAACTATAATTTGAAGGGGGATGAGTTTTTATGCAAAATTCACTTCCCCCTTTCAACCCCCAGCCCCAGAGCCACCTCCTAGAAAGTCTTAAATGGGAAGGAGGGTCAAGTGATACACCATTTTGGAGGGTTTTTAATTCCATACATTTTGGTACTAAATTTTGATACCTTAGTTCAATTGTTTTGGAAATATTGACAGTTGAAAATTTACTTTTTTGCAACTTTGACAAGCTGTAAAACCTAAACGGTTAATTTTAGAGCAAAACCGATCTTACATTCTTATCTTATAGCGATTTCCATTTGTCAATCAGTGCACACTGAGTGTATCCGCATCTTTTTCTAAAAGCATGTAACATGTAAGGATGAGGATACATTTTTTTTTGCAATGGTTCGACAAATGGAAAACGCTATTAGATTTTCAATATTTTCATACACTATCATTTGACATCAACTTTTAATTTAATCCTTGATTGAAAATTCCAATTATATTTTTAATCTCCAGTTAAATTCAAAGTTGGTGTCACATGATAGTGTATAAAAATCTAAGATAAGAATGTGAGATCGGTTTTCCTCTAAAAAGACTTTAGGCTTTAGACCCTGTCAAAGTTTCAGTTTTCAAGGTATAGGGTTGGCAGACGTCCCGATTTTAACGGGACAGTCCCGATATTGGAGATTTTGTCCCGTGTCCCGATGGACGATACGTCGGGACGCTAAATGTCCCGATTTCCCGAATTTTTTTAAAAGTTGGAAAAATTTGAAATTTCAAAAAAATAAATCGCTTATTTTTTAGTTGTAGCTACCTGTTAATTATCTATTACTATATTATCAAGATTTTTTTGGTTTCGACGATTTTGCATTATTTTTTATTTTCAAATTTTATTAGAAGTTATTGTTCAGTTTTATTCGAGGGATGTGTCACTCATGAAGTAGGTGTACAAATTTCATACATTCATGTATATGCAGTCCATACATTCTCATGCAGTCATAATACAGTCACATGCAATCATAATACAGTCACTCGTACAGTCACTTGCAATAGTGTACATTCCATATACATTTGCGAAAAATCGTAAGCAGTCGCTGCGAGTGGAGCCCGTAATTTTGTTAGATATTGCTCAAAAGTAAATGCAGTCAACTATCATCTTTGATGCAATCCAATCAATGCAGTCAGATACAGTAGGTGTATAAAATTTAGTGGGTGAAACACCCCTTGGTTTTATTTATTTATTTCCTTTATATTAAATTATTCCTTCAAAAAAAAGTGTTCCGATTTTTATTCAACGTCCCATTTTTTAACAGCTTTTTGATTGGTATACCCGATTTATAGATATTCCAATCTGGCAACCCTATTTAGGTACCTATTAAGATTTAGTACCAAAATGTATGGAATTAAAAACCCTCCAAAATGATGTATCACTTGACCCCCCTTCCCATTTAAGATTTTCTAGGGAGTGGCTCAGGGGCTGGGGGGTTGAAAGGGGGGAGGTGAATTTTGCATAAAACTCATCCCCATTCAAATTATAGTTGACATATTTCAGGGAATTTTTCGGAAATTTTTCAACTCCCAGATAATAGGGGTGGTAAGTTTTAAAATGAACACCCTGTATATGTATGTATATCATTTACACTTTTTGATTTATTTATTTTTTTCTTCCTGATGGTTTCTCATTATCAGGCATCTTAACAGTGGAGTAGGTTAGTTTACCTATCCCATGAAAGAAAAGAGACCAAAAATTCAAGGTTAATTTTTAGTGTCACAAAAGGTATGTTCTCACAGAAATCACAAACCATTCAGAGCGTTTTTGATTGGTGCAAATCGCCAACAAACAGTTCTCTGACTATTTCCAACCAATAAAATTCGGTTGGACTGGTTTGTGATCCCTGTTAGAACACGAACAGACCTAATGACACAGCAAAAAATTGACTCAACCTTTTTTTTCTAGAAATGTAGACATATCCATGAATATTAGAAGTTATATCAACTACTATAAAATTCCTAGTCCTAAGTCCTAGGATTAAGGATTCTTGTCTTGAGTTATAAATTTCAGGTTCAACAGGACAAGGACAGGGAAAGAAAGCCTTGTCCTAGGACTTTCAATTCAACTAAATAGAAACTAGGTAATAAGCAAATCCTGACGATTTTTGAGAAATTTTCTATACATTCAATTCTTTGATTGCTTTGAAAATCCAATAAGAAAAAAACACTAAAAACAATCTCTAATCTGAGGGTCAAACGGTCATTTTCCTAAAACACTTGACAACAAAACAAAGAGGGTGTCTTTTTTTTTGTGGGAATGTCAACGTCATTCGTCAATTACTTGATTGACACTCCCATTAATTTTGCTTATTAAAAAATGCTAAACAAACAGGAATAATTGAAGCATGCTTTGAATAAAACCCATCAAAAATTTTACTCTATTATCACCCAGGTATAAACAAACGAAATGCCAGCAACCAAATAATCCGTAAATGAAAGGCAATGAATGAGCCAGCCATGATGTTTATTGGTCTACGACAGGCCACTTTCAAATTGAATTATACCATGGAAAATGACTTACAAGCTAAAAATTGACTTTAAATTTCTAATCTAAATAGAAGCTAAAACTCACTGTTACCTCGATCACGTTAATTTCTAGCCAGACAAACTTCATTATACGAAAAACTTTAGGTACTGCTCGATCAAAACGACGCCAGAAACATCATGGCAGACGCAGGTTTTGTGTTGACAAAATGAAAATTATATTTTTTGTCGAGTTTTGGAATTTACCCGGGGCTCGCTACGAGACGAGGGTACTTCGCGAAGGGCAAATTAAGGCATGGGAATTTATTTTGCGATTGTCCCTTTATGATATTGGATATTGTAGTTTAAATTGAGGTATTCTTAAAAAATCGGCATTTTTTGCCACAACCCACAACATATTCCTCGTATTGAATTGCTTTTCGTGGCTCCATCTGTTGAAGAATGGCTTAAAAGTAGAGAACGATTTTGAAACATCAATAACGCATTAGCGTAGTGTGCGTGACGAGCGACAGATGACGCCACTTGTCACGTATTGAGTCACTGTAGTAGTCTCAAAATAGTCAAAATTAAAAATAAAAGTCAAAATGACATTAGGCTATTTTCCGCGAAATAATTTTTCCAAAGGTTATGTTCGAATATGTTGAGTAATTTGAGGATTACCCAATGACATTTGGATTACTCAACATAATCGAACGAAATGTTCGGAAAAATTATGTCGCAAAAAATAGCCTATTATGTTGCCAATACAATACTTTCAACTTTCTTACGTAGAAAAGGCTTGTATTCCCAGCATAGTTACTAAATTTTAGACTTGGGGAATAGGGTACTTGCATAGAAAATTAAATTGATTATTTGTTTATTGCAATTACAAACTGTAGAAAATCGAAAAAAAATCGTTACTTTTTTTTTAATTTCGCCCAAATATAATTATTCCGGAAGTTATACATATTAAGTTTTGCATAATACCTATATAGATATACTGAGCACGTGCAACATCTCTAATTTATATGATAAGTGACGTCATAGGCATATTTCATAGCGTTGTATATCCGTCAATTTTTGACTAAGAAGAAAAGGAAAAAACACGTGTTGACTTATTTTTCATGGACTATCGAAATCAGCAATAAAAAAATTTGATGCAAGGAGTCTATTATCTTTAATTTTTGGACAGACTATACAGTGACTCAATACAATAAACAATAAACCTTCAAGACAGTGGCGATAATAGAGGTCCGCCGCCATATTCTTTGCTAATTTTAAATATTTCATTGGTGGATATAGAAGTAGGCCGAGGCTATGCCCCCGCGCCGCACAGTGATGCGGATTTGAATTCTAGCGGGACAAAACCTCAGTAGCATTTTTTTTAGACTTGAATATCAAAAAATAGTATCCATATGTATTTTTGTAGTGTGCTTTGTTTTTTGTGACCGCCACAAAGTTTGCAACAAATGGGAAAATATTTTATTATTAAGATATCGGAAAAAATGTTACGTGGGATCGATTCAGCGTACCCATGAACAAAAAAAAATCACTGTCACAGATGTCATGTTACCACAGTCATGGCGACAAATTTGAAAAGTTCGCCTCAAATATGTAAAAAGTGGGGTAAGATGACCAGAAATCGAAAAATAGTAGATAGAAAAGTCGTTCAGGATTCGATTTGAAAAATATCAAAAACTTTCCACTTGGTTCACATAATTCAAAGTGAAACTAAAAAAAAAATCCAGTGCGATAATTCTGCTTTTGTCCCGCGACAAATTGTAAAAAACCAAAAATTCATTTTCAGACCACTCTGATCTTGTTGCAATGACCTACAGAAAACAAAAATTTGGAATAAAAAATTTAGAAAAATCTTTCTAAATGATCCAATACCTTTTTTCTAAATTTAATCAAGCCAATATTTTTGCGAAATGTTTTCGATATTTTTCAAATTACCAGAAAACAGGCCAAAAAAGTGATATTTATTAAAAATCCTTGTACCTTTTTGAAAATTGACACATGGCCGTAAAATCGGATCCTGAACCACTTTTCTCTCTACAATTTTTCGATTTCTGGTCGTCTAACCACTTTTAACATATTTAAGGCGAACTTTATAAATTTGCCGCCATGACTGAGATCGCATGACATCAGTCACAGTGATTTTTTTTGTTGATGGGTGCTGAATTGATCCCACGTAACATTTTTTTTGATATCTCAATAATAAAATATTTTCCCATTTGTTGCAAACTTTTTGGCGCTCACTGTATAATATCCTACATCGTTTTTTTTTTAATTCACCGATACTGCCAAAAAACGTTGGTACCTACATTTTTTGTGACCATAAAACTGCAGATGTATTATTGAAATGACATGAAGAAATAAAAATGTACTTTATTCAATGATTTTATTCCATTTATATATGGAAAGTGGCAAAAAAGTCGCTTATAGTACCTGTTTTAGTTACCTCGTATACGACAAAGTGATCCTGATGAAAGTTGCTGTTTTTTATTTTTTTATTTTTTAACTAAGCACGAAATAGTATATTACATACCGAGGTGGAAAGTGTTTCATTACTGTCGAGAGATTTAAGTTAGACCGAGGCGCAGTTCGCGTCGTTCGTATAACTGTGTTTGCGTGCGGAAAAGTACCACTTTGCGCACTTTAGGAAAATAACTATTTTTTTTCAGTGGTGCGGCAACGTGCGGTAAAAAAAAATATGAGCATAGAAACTACAAATATTGTAGCATCAAAATTGCTCAATACTTGGTGGTAACTATTGGTAACTCAACAGATCTACTTCACCCAATATGGCGATATTTGAAAAAAAAGTGAAAGTGTGATACCTGTAGAACAAAGTCACGAAGCTTTTTCGGGAATAAAATAACTATAAAAAGTGAAAAAAAAAAAATTTAATTGTCGCACAGCGCTGAAATTTGGTATGATGGCCTTATTTATTGTTCTTATGAATATAGTGCAATTTTAATTGCTTCACATGACTGCTGCAATAATTGCAGTATATTCATGAGAATAATAAATAAAGCTTTCGTACCAAATTTCGCTGGCCAATAAGTCATTGAGTAATTGACGAAAAAAAAAATCCGCTGGGGCATTATGAGAGGAATAAATCGGCTGCCGATTGTCGAAAACTGTCACCAAATATTTGGCCCCGTTCAGAAATTTCAGTGAATGGAAGAAAGGGGTAGTTTTCGATGCAATTTACAACTTCCTCGCACATTAGGCAATTCTGTGCTCGCTTAATTTTCAAGCAAAAAATTCGAACTAAAAAGCATTGGAGAGTGCATTTCATTAGCAATAATGTGGTGCTTGAAAAATAGAAATAGGATTATGCATTCGGCCGCTACTGCATCAAATTCGAGCAAACAGGCGAAACGCTGATTCAGTGACCTTGAATAAAAACATGCCACTATTCAAGACGCTGCAGAAAAAAAACTATAGAAGATAAAAGCGTGCTGTCGCTGAGTTTTTTATAACAAAAAACTTCAGCTACAACAATCATTTGAAACTTTTTGCTATTAGACCATCCCTTTGAGCAGCGTTCTCCATAAATTGCAAATTACCCCCAAAAACCACCCCTAACTAAAAACCCTATGGAAGGACAAGGTCGCAAACTTAATATGTTGCACATGAAAATGGACCGATCCCTTCCAAAAAATGTTAACTTCTAACAGAGCTGGGCAAGCTACTTGGAAAAAGTAGCTAGCTACAAGCTACTTTATATTGTAAGTAGCTAAGTTACTCAGTAGCTCAACTACCTCTTTGAAAAAGTAGCTAAGCTATTAGTAACTTAACTACATTTTGAATTAGTGAAAGCTACTATTCAAGCTACTTTTATCAATGGACATGCCTTACCTAATTTAATTTCATAATATTGTCACAACTACCCGCTTTACGGGGGTGACATGGGGGGTTTGTAGCTTTGGGGGTTGATGGAGAGAAACTCGCTCAGGTTATATAAAAATACAGATATATATTTTCCCAAATATAACCTTACATGTACGCTAAACCTATAAGATACATGACCCTTCGAACACTGGGGTCCTTATAGGGAGCCACACGTCAATGCTGCTTGGGGGACTGTAGATTAGTTTATCGTCACCCTTATGCCTTGTCCAGAGGGGCGTTCCCAACGAGAGGTAATTGCACTGGACAACGATAAGGCTGAAGATACCCAGAGGGGCGTTCCCAACGAGAGGTACTTGCACTGGGGAGACTTAATTCCAGAGGGGCTTTTCCAACGAGAGGTACTTGCACTGGTTTAAGTCTGCCTTTGCTGCGGCTTGCAGCGCAATTTATATCAATTTATTGCTGAATTGCAATAAACATTCGATCGAATCGACAATTAAATTAATAAGGTTGAATACCGGGTCCTCCTTTCCTAGGCAGCTAGTTGACAATATCATCATACGAAAATAACATATTAACTTTCACTAAGAAGTAGTATTCATATTTTTGTCAAAAACCACTGGACATTAATTTATTAGGTTCACTTTGATCACAGTGATCTGCGAATGAGAGAATATAATAGGACACATAAAACATAGGTACCTACAGAGAAAACTAGAAACTAGTCTAAGCAAGGCAGGATAAGAATTTCCCAGAAAATGATAATTGTAGCTTGAGCAATTAAAGTATAAAGTTACTTTTATCGAGCGGTAAATTCAAACGCGGGCGATAGGTTGGTGGAAACGTGCCTTTATAAGGGGAAAACTGTTTTTTTTTTTAAAACAATGTCGAATGGATGCCATTATATTATAGGTACCTATAGTTATTTTATTTTTGAACTAGAAGAGTCCGCTGCGCATAAAACGTAATAAGTATTTTGGTCGTTGAGTATTGTTAACCACACCCTCGGGCGGTAAATGACACTTTCCGCCATTAATACCTAAATAACTATTAGCTATCTATCAAAAGTAGCTTAAGTAGCTTTTTTAGTAGCTAGCTACTTTTCACAGTAGCTTATGAATACTTGAAACACATTACCAAAAGCTACAGCTACAAGCTACTTTTTTTTCAAAGTAGCTTGAATAAGTTATTAGCTACCAAAAAAGTAGTTAAGCTAGTAGCTTAACTACTTGGTAGCTAGCTACTGCCCAGCTCTGACTTCTAATTACGTTGAGGTAAACTTCCTTCATTGCTTGGCCTGCTTATAAAATGAGAGAAACCTATCAGCTTAGGATCGATTTCGTCAAAGACAATACTACTACGAGTAGTATTGTCTTTGATTTCGTCAACCGAGAACAAAAATTATTTTAAGTAAGAAAATTAGGATTTAAAGGGCGACTTGGCAACGCTGCAACAAGCCATGATGGAAATTAACAGTTTTCTGCTTGAAATATTACGTTTGCTACCGCGGGCCAGCGCCATCTATGGCGACATTGTATAACTGGAAGCCGTTTGCGACCAAGGGCTTCTTTTAGGGGCCTCACTATTTTTACATTCGACGAGACATCTTTTCGTAGTAGTATTGTCTTTGACATCGTTGGATAGCTCGTTATCCCTTCACCGTCGTATAGAAAAATCTTAAATCGTACGATTAGTTTTTGAGATATTATCGGTGTTTAAAAGTAAGCACATTGTGAAAACTAGTAATTTTGGCTATCTCATAGACAAAAAAATTCTGTCATGAAAGTCTCGAATACACATCGGCACAACCAAATGTGTTTATCGTAATTCTATCTGCTTCTGCACGTCTCTAAAGACGAATAAAAAACCTTTCAAAGGAGCTATCAGACGGGGTAGGTTCTCATTTTAGAAAAATTATTAGGTGCGGGTAGCCCCCAAGACAAGAGAGGTGGGGCTAGGCAATAAACACATTTGGTTTCCCCGATGTGTGTTTGAGACTTTTGCGACATAATTCTTTTGTTGAAGAGATAGTCAAAATTAGGTACTATAGTTTTCAAAATATGCTTATTTCTAAACACCGATATCTCGAAAACTAATCGTCTGATTCAAGATTTCGCTATATGACTGTAAAGGGATAGCAACGAGCTATCGAACGATGTACAACACAAGGTAGATTCGTATTAAAAAAAAATAAGTTGGGTTAGCTACCCCCTAAGGGGTGAGGCGGGGTGGGGTGACTCAAAAAGTGCCTCATTTTGGTTCTCCCTCCAATCCTCCGATAGGTACGTATTTGAGATCTTCCTGATAGTATTTTTTGTCTAAGAGATATTCCCGATTGCTACTTTTCAAATTGTCACCCTGTATACATACATAAACAAAGGGTTTGTGTACCTTTTTGGCGGATATTTTAATTTAAGTTTGACAGCATCTCGGATAGTAATAAAGAAACTAATGCGACTATGCGACGTACGTTTAAAAAGCGCCATAGCAACCTTTGATATATATATTTTTTTTAAACTTCGTTTTGTTATCCAACTTATACCATTTCAACCGTTCTGGTCAGTTCTGCAATGGTTCTTCAGAAATCGTTAATACCAAGAGGTCAATACGCAGGCGCAAGCTTTACGCAGGCGCAAGCTTTGCGTACGTCAATCTTTCACTAACTACTGAAATTTGTAAAATAGGGAATTCTCATGAGAAATAAATATGGCTAATGTTGTTTTTATGGTGCATATTTTTCTGTAAAATATTGAATATGAGCAGTTTTGCATTGAATTTATCGATACTAGGAATATCATAAGTTTTAAACTGAAAGGGTTGACGCGGGAAAGCTACGTTTAACATAGCTGCTTCCGGTGACTTCAACTCGTGATTCGCGAACCGGGTAAGGGGAGTTTACACGTGGTTCCCACGCTTTCGTGGTCCACTCTTGAGGCGCGAAGAACGATTGGTCCACGATCATGTTCCAGTGGCGTAACTTCAAATTCGGGGCCCCCCCGCAAGGATTTTCCCGGCGCCCAGCTTTTATGTATTTTTTTTTTCTTTCTAATTTTGCTTTATACAGGGTGTTCGTTTTAAGTGATACCACTATTGCTATCTCCGAACCGATAAGAGGGACGAAGTAGGTTAAATTAGATAAAAGTGACAGATTTTAGTATCCATTGAAGGTAAGTACACAGGGTTGCCAAGTTTTTATTTGTTTCCGAGAAATAAGGGAAAATGTAAAAAAAATTTAACTTATTTAATGAATATTTCAAAATCTATTAGCTTTAGAAAAAAGTGTTTATACGAAAGATTCAAGATTCTTTCTTCTCTACAAAATGGTGTCATTGGGTGGTATGAATAAAAACGAAGTACTTGCTACTACTACAAGTATTAGTATGTTCTACGTAGTAACGAAGTAGATATTACTACATTTCGAAACTACCGGAAATTAGTAAATGTTTCTTTCTGAAGTAAATACTGCGAAGCATATACTAATACTTGTAGTAGTAGCACGTACTTCGTTTTTATTCATACCACCCATTGTTATCTTCACACGGCTCGAAATAAACTTATAAATAAGCTAATGGCATGGCCAAAAAATGGACTACCTATATACAGGTTAGGCAGGTCAACAACAGGCCAATTTTAATGCAATAGAATAAAATGTCTAGAAAAACTCTAAGGTTGAATAGAGAACGAAAGATAACGATTTACCCTGTTCCAACTCCAGCATTCCCAGTGCCTTTTAGCCACCTCGTTGTTGTCTCCTTCCGCTTCGCGACGGGAGGCAGACCACATCTCGCTCTAAAATCTAATAGATCGTTTTTTTCCTTGTATAATGAATATTATTGATGGGATGTTCCATCATTTGGTGTTAAAGTTGCTCAATATATTGGAATATAGAATATCATCCATAACTCTTTGGAATGTAGCCGGCGCGTTCTTCAAACCAAAGGGCATACGCAAGAACTTATAATGCCCGTTTTCTGTGCTGAATGCGGTTTTTTCGATGTCGTTGTCTAGATCTGGTGGAAACCGCTAGCTAAATCTAATGCAGTGAAATACTGCCAACATCCCAGCTTCTTCAAGAGATTCGTTATGTTGGGTAATGGGTATCTGTTAAACTTTTCGTCAAAGTGGTTATAGCAAAAACAACAAAAACATAAAACACACAAGTTTGATATAAAAATAAATAGTTAGGAATGTTTGGATCAGGAACTAGATATTTTTGTACCTACTCACTACACCCACTACATACAATGCCAAAATCACTCAATCATTGCCCCCATGGTTCTGGCGCCTATGTGTCTAAACATTTCTCTCTAAGATCTCGTACATTGGTTAGACATACTTTTTCAATGGTTTTTATGTATTATGAGGTTCAAAGGTTAGGTTTAAGTATTTTCTTTTAGTTTAGTTATATTCCTTTCGCCAGTTTAGTACTTTCTTGTCGCCTGGTCTGGGGCCCTGCGGGGCCCCTAAGTCTCGGGGCCCTCCCGCAACTGAGGGCCCTGCGGGCCCTTAGTTACGCCACTGTCACGTTCAGTCCACGTTACGCTACGACTGATAAATGCGTCTATAGTGGGAAGTTTGTCAGACTGCGCTTTTGTAAATCCTGTATTAACCAATCAATATCAACCATGATAAACTATAAGGATTTTTTAGCGACTAACCGTTTGAAGGCGTGTTATTTAAACAGTAACTGAAAATTCTCACTGAAAATATGATGTACTTCCAGTTACCTACCGTTTATAATACGGTTATAAACGGTTAGTCGCTAAAAAATCCTTCATTTCAAACTATTTAAAACACAAAACGTCACAATAATACGGCACTAAAAACGGAAACACCACGTAAAGTCTGTTTTTTTTTAAAGATAATTCCTAATTCCCCAAGTCAAAAATTTAGTAGCTATGTTGGCAACAGAAGCCTTTTCTACGTAGAAAAATTGAAAGCATTAGAGAGATATCGGTGAACCAGATAGCGCGTATGGACGGTAATAACGTCAGGAGTCATTTATTTTATTTTTTTTGAGTAAAGCGGTATCATACTTTTAAATTAGTTATCGGAAATAGCTATTTACCTAACAAGTGCGGAAAAATATTTTCCGCAAGTGTTAGGTACAATATTTTTCCTACAGGCGAAAAAATTTAAAATTTTCCCTTTTGTTTTTGACATATCAGTGCGGTAAAATTTTTTCCACACTGACAGCCGTGCGGAAAAACTTTTTCCGCACTGATATGTCAAAAAAAAAAAGTTTTACCGCACCGTGCGGGAATGACCTTATAACTTAATATAGCGATAAAAACTAAAAAAGCTCGAAATGAATGGCGTTATTCCCCCTTGCCCTTCAGACGTCGTAGTGCTAGATTCGTAAGGCGAACTATATAAGAATTTTTGTTACTGCAACCGTAAACAATAGGGAACCTGAATAAACTTTTGGAAATATACAGAAACAGGTTCCAGGAACAAGCAACATAAACTCAATGTTCCTATATGTTGCTTTCGGTCTGGACGCAGCTTCAAGTTCGTCGTGTAAATTCAGGTTGACTTTCCTGCCTTCCAAAAACACTATGTTACGCTAACATAACAATGCGTTCAACCAACGTTCAATCTAGGTACTGTGAAAGATGGATTTTCATTTGTTTTTCGTTCATTTTTAGGTATTTTAATACCCTGACAGTCCTGACACCAAATAATAGTAAATATTCTATAAGAAACTATTTATTACCTACCCACGTCTCAAGTTCCAACATCTCTCGTTAGTTTCCAAATAAGTACAAAAAAGTTTTTCAATTACTTTAGGGGCACACTCGATCTGATCGAGCAGATGGGAAAAGATATTGCAAAAAACGATCTTAATATAGTGAAATTTTATTATTCATAGATAACGTATTGACGATAAAATAAATGAGAATTTATTCGTTGAAACGTTGCCTACAAATAAATGTAGTGTAGGTCATCATGCGATATCTCCTATTTACAAAAATAAATAAATATCAACTATTCACACCGAGAGACTCACAAAGGATAATCCATTATCGTTAATTTTAGTTCGGCCGTTTGCGTCGTTATATAAAGCCGACACAATGGCGTTGCGTCGACCTTTATCTTTTTGCCATACTCCGGTTGAAAGATAAATGAACGAAATTTCTAAACTGTTCAGAGTCGCCTTTACAGGTCAGAAACCAGATCCTGGAAAGTTAAAAAGGTGGTTTTGGGTTATGGATCGAAAAGGGTAGATTTTAATTTAATTAACTTCTATTCAAACCTTTAATAAAGGTTTATGGTTTAATATAAACCAGGTTAAAGTTTTAGCAAATCATATTATGTTGAAAGGGATAATAAACAAAAGTATATTACATTAGAACGTTAGAGGTGAAGTAATAAATAGAATAATTAATATCTTACAGCAGCAGCTCTCTATAGTAGGTACCTAATAATGATGATTTCCGTTGCCTAGTTCGTGTCTCAAGTCTCAGTTTTTCAGTTCTGCTGTTCCGAGGCTGTCGATTGGGTTTATTAAGTCTGCATTTTTTTCCGGGTAATGGGGAGTTATAGCCCGATGCCTCAACACAACAGGTGCATATTATACTATTCTGATTTACAGATTCCATTATCTGAACTTAAATTTACAGCCTCTCAAATACAATTTCTTTTTATTTATTAATATAATAATTGACAATAACGGAATTTCCATTTATTGTCCGTTGTTTTCAATCTGACCCTTTCCGTATGAGGAGCGACGGGGTGAAGCAAATGGCAAAAACAAGTGTGAGATCGGGTGACCATTGGCGTTCTAACGTAGGGAACCACCAGCTCACATTCCATTCGGGTATCAGATTAAAAACGACGGACTGTACTGCACTATTCTGTTAAAAAAAGAACCATTTTTCATTTTCTGTGCCGTAAGCAGAGAATAAAAACTCTTAGGGCCAGTTTATCACCTGGAGATAAAATGTAATGGATAAGCGGAACACTACATTGATCTGAGGATAAAAATAACTCTGTACCAATTAACTCCGCAAAGACCGCAAATTTGACCGTCTATTGATAAACTGGCACTTATTTGTTATTTTAAACGTTGAAATAAATGATCAAAAAGCACCAGCCAGGACGTAAACCAACGTGATAGGTATCTAAATATTACTCAATTACAAGTTTCAAATTCTTTCCTCTTAAGGGAGTGTTTTTTTTTGGAGTGGCCAATTTGAATTTGAAACAAGTATCGTTTATATAGATAAATAACTATCCCCTATAATCTCCTATTAACCTCAACACGCTGATATTTATTGGGTCGAATAGACAAACTAATAATGTAAAGCATAATCGATATCAGCTCCCGCTATCCATTATTATTATAGAGATTGGCGAACAGAACTGGCATTTCCCAGGAATTTCGAGTTGGTATTTGGAATCTCGACGTCGTCGCTGCTGTTTGCTCCATAATGATATTGCTGGAAATTCCTCCGTCAACATTAGTTTGACGATGAGACAGAAAAATTGCAAAAAGAGTAGGTACTTGATTTGAATTGTTTTTTCTTTGCTTATTTTTTAAGTGAATTATACCAAGTTGATTGTTAGAACACGAAGTACCTATTTTTGTAAGCTGTGTAAAAAGATGAATAATATGTTTTATGAAAGATATTCCGGTATTGACGATTGACGACTACTTGGATTTTGAGACCTTATTCTAACTATCATATATAACAGGGTATTCTAAGTATCATATATAACAGGGTGATCCAAGAAGGTTGTGCAGAACTTACGGAGTTTATAGGGGATATTGTCGTGAAATTTGTTTGTATAGTCACCCTTGGTCAAAAATTTTGCCCTATTGCCGTTTAGGCTCCAGAGTAATTTTTGGTCCAAATACTTCAATATTTTATTTTTAGGCATCAGGAAGTAGTTAAAATTATAAAGGAGAATGGAGATGAAAGAAAAAGTGATAACAAATAATAAACATTTATTTGTCTCCTGATGCAAGTTTATCAGCATTGCATTCCTAAACTCGATATTGTTGACAATTTATTTTAGTGCTAATTGCAGTGAGTCTCTTTTGCGACAAAGTTTTGCGTTTAAACTGTGAAAAATGGTCGAATTTACATTTAAAGAGCATGCAGACATGCATCTTATTTATGGCGAAGCATGATGCAACACAAGAAAAGCTGAGCGGTTCTATGCTGAACGACTTCCTTAATCCCCGACATCTGTCTAGTAAGTACGGGAAGCCCCGTAATAAATGAGCATTTCCGAGTTATGTCGTAGTAAATCAGAAATTTCGAGCTATGACGGCAGAACTATGAAATAAGAACTCGGAAGACAGATTGCATTACCAGGCTTCCGTACCGTAGAAGCCCGGTAGTGCAATCTGCTTTCCGAGTTCTTAGTTCATAGTTTTGACGTCATAACTCGGAATTTCTGATTTACTACGATCGATGTTATCATTGAGAATTGTAAATTATAACCTAAAAATTAGGTATCCGGTTCGATTGTTTTTATTTGCATTTGTGATGTGATTTTTAACAAAAAAAAAAAAACTCTATAGCAGAACCTTAAACATTCTATATGAAGCAGATAGCCATCAGTTTAGAGGCCTGTGTCCTCTGTTTCTCAGGCTCAGATATTTGAAATAATTGATCCACCAATTTCTACCAAGCAGTCTCATTTGAGACCATCAACATTCAATTCTTTGATTAGATATGCTCTTGCCTAGTATAAAGGTATAAAGCTTTTTTGGCGAACAAGTGTATCGGCGTGAAAATATCAAAAATAGGTTTGTAATAGAGCAACCATTGAGAGCAACACACATATTCTTTGTCCCTAAATCAGTTCTCACAGATTCACAGGCAAAAAATATTAAAAGATATAACTAGTAGTAGGAGAGCAAGCGGTTCATCCGACTAACCCCCGTTTCCCAAAAATTTTTTATATAATGTTTTATTATCGGTCAATTAAGAAAGTAACATTCTGGCAGGCATTGATGGGAGTGCGAGCGCAACAAACTTATACGGGTTCGAATGTCAGAATGGGAGGATACGATATGATTACTATATACTCATACTCATACTACTATATTGTTACAATATCGTTAACGCCAGGCCAGAAAAACGGCGTCTGCCAGGCTGTCAAGAATCTAGCGAATTATTCTACTATAATCGAGAAAATAAGATTATCCTGTGTGTTCTAGATTTTACAGGAATAGATTTAGGGATATATAAAGGCGGCTATTGCTTTGTAGTTTTAATTCAGTTCGACTGTGATACGATTTAAATAGTGATTGTAAAGAGTTTAATTGTTGAGTTAGTTATTAAAGTAATTAGTGTCAGAGTGTATTGTTAAGTGGAATAAATTATTGCTGTGTTAATTGGACTTTGATTTTTGGAATAAACGAAACGAACAACGAACCCGAGATTTCTGTCAGGCAACCCAAAGCCGCGACAATATTTTCAATTTTTACCAAACTAGTAATAAATGAGCATTTCTGAGTTATGATGTAGTAATTCAGAAATTCCGAGCTATGACTTCAGAACTATGAAATAAGAACTCGCAAGAAATATTGCACTACCAGGCTTCCGTAGGCTTCTGCACCACCGGACTTTCGTACTAAACACATTTTAATACCTATTAATATAAATATTTTTTTTCTTCAATATATTAAAAAATATGCTCCCAATATTAATTAAGGGAGAGATCAAGAACGGCCGGGCGGGGCCGATAATATAAGAAGATATCGTGAGTTAAGGCCGGAGAGGTGGAGATTGAGAGCTTGAAGTGACCCCTGTTCACTCCCTGAAGATAAATTTGTTGAACTTTATCATTAAGGTAGGCATGGTACGGACCATGTACGGACATATTTTAAAGCCATTTTCACTTTTTTTTTCGACTATTGGCGAAAGCTATTCAATCTGACAATAGAATCGCCAGTTTAACGACTCTCGTGAACACAGTCGCAATCGATATCGAAATCGTGATCTAAATCGAAGCGTGAAACAGAATCCTACTGCATACTTATGAGAAGTGTCCTGCACCGTCGTCAGCCAATTCAAAAATGTTGCAAACAATCCAAGAAGCTCACAGACGAGGTCAAGTGCACATCTTTCGTACACCATTTAGAAGAAATTGAAAATCGTCCCAAATGAATATTTGTGACCATGGAGGACATAATAGAACCAAAAGGGCAGTTTGGGAAATTTTTGACTGTGGTTTTTGGAGTGAACGACTGAGTATATCAAGATATCCATGCAGTCAACAACAATCAGGAAGAGCTCATCATAGCATCCTGCTAACGAACAAATTTCATGATTCAGCCCTCACAAAATTTAATGGAATCGAAGCCGAAAACGACTCAACGAAGAAATAGAATTAAGCTATCAACAGCATGCAGAGTTGGTACAAACAAATCAATGCACTCAACATTCACCAAGTAGCCCAACTTCATCAGCGGAACTGATGAGCACTATGATAAATTGCTGAACATTGACTTCAACAGGGCTGCAATGTATGACCAAGTTTCACCAGCATATATCAACGCCGTCATTCAAAAATCCATACATTACTCACACCATGCAGCTCACCTGTTCTCCAGTTTCTGTTAGAAACCTAATTTAAGCATTTTCGATTCAAATATTAATGCTAAAACAGAGAAAAAACTGTTAAAAACATTGAATCTAATCCGTTCTGCGTCATCGACGAAATTTATGAACGGCCCCAACCCAGACATTGCCACATACAACAACACAGACTCAAAGGCATCCTCTGGAAAATACTATGCACAACGCATCGCAGTAGCAATAAATACAACAGGAACAATTCATTTTTCTCAAGACTGCACCATCCAGACAAAACAGAACATTCTTACTCCCAAAAGAAGCGCAACAGTTTCAGTTTGAGGCAGCTTATGTGAAAGCTTTCCCTTAAGGCGGAAACAGACTGACCTCACGTCACGTGAGCTCATGTGCTATCACGTTATCATGATTTGACCGTGATAGCATGCTTAGAAATAGTGTGTACTATCACGTTTTATGATGTAGTTCGCAAATTGATATCTTCACATTCGGCATTCGGGCAAGTTTTTCTTTGGTTACTGTATTGTTTGCTTGTTTTTCGTGAATTTTCAATTATGGAAAGTGCCAGCTCAATCAGTTCTTCGGACTAAAGATAGGAAATAGGAACTGTGGCAGCTTTTATCGTTTTTGAGGAGGAAAATAAAATCCAATTTCCTCTCATGATTTTTGGCGAATATGTTGATCACGATATTCAGGCAATCCATGATTCCATGCGTTGTATAAAACAGCATGTTTTCTGACTTTTCCTATTGAAATCTTATCTATTTTCAAACATAAACAACACAAGTTCAACCAAACCGCAATAAACGTGAGCTCACGCAGACGAAAAAAGTGTGTATTTGCCAAAAATGAGTACATGCCTGCACGCGTGATGTTGGGGGTGTAACGTAATACGCATGAGAGAACTTCAGTGTTGTTCTGATGTATTAACATGGCCCAGATCGGGTTTGAAAAAAGGCCGGTTCTAGAACGCTCCAAAACAATCGTACAGTTTAATATTGAAATTTGTGATAGCCGAGCCGTTGCCATTTTTACTGAATGATAAACTTTGCGATTATTTTGAACAGTACCAGAACCGTCCTTTTTTCAAACCCGAACAGGGGGCTACTATGTCAAACAGCGCTCCACACTTTATGCCTGTAAAGTGGCTAAATAAACCCTCACATACAGTGGCGACAATAGAGGTCCCGCCGCCATCTTGTTCCCAACCTCTTGTTACTTTTAAATATAAATATATAGGATTTAAATGAACATCTATCATAAAAAATTGAAATCGACGTATTTGATTACCATTATTACGTTGTTTTCCATGATTTATGATGGATGTTCACCTAAATCCCATATATTCATATTTAAAAGTAACATGAGGTTGGGAACAAGATGGCGGCGTTTTCAATATAAATATATGGGATTTTAGAACCAATCAAAAATAAGACAGCAATTGTCGCAACTGTGGTAATAGAGTAGGGTATATGCCTGTAACGTGATAGAACGTGAGCTTTAAGGGCGGCTTCTCATGAGCGTCATTTGACATTTATGGCGCGACAACGTAACTGAATGCAGAATTCTGATTGGCCAAAATCCCGCCATATTGAATATGCTGACACTCTGCCGCAGATACGCCAAAAGTTGAGTACCTACAGAGGTTAAGGTTGCAACCGTTTCGTTTTCTTGATTTTTGTAATTTACTGTCCATATTTGTGACTATTTGGAAGTAGGTAAAGCGAAAACAAATACAAATTTGTAGAATCAAAATTCAAAGAAATATTTCAAAATTTAGAAAAAAAATATAATTTTGACATACGCGGGCGGCGTTAATTCTCCACTCCATGTGAATGTTGCGCCAAAACTCACGTATTCAGCATTTGTGCCAGTTATGTCAAGTTTACGCTCATAAGAAGCCGGCCTAATCTTCAATAGTGGGTACGCACCACAAACACAAACCACATCTAGCCACCGAGTCTGTGTTTAGACTAGAGAAACCGATAGTTTTGGAGAAATAATTGTTATCAATGATACTAGTTCTATATGAACACTATAATGAAACGCTTGTAAGGATAAACCAAAACCACACGCGTTTCATTAATAAAGTTCATATCAAACGTGTATCATTCAAAATCAAAATTTAATCTATGGTGATCCAAATAAATTTGATTTGCCTTGAAATAGCAAAAACTTTTTAAATTAAAATCCAAAATTTAGCAGGTGCTCGTATTAGTCGGCGAACGCGCTTATTGATTTTTGGAATTTTGACTTTGGCGGCTTAAACATTGGAGTCAATTTTTGTGCCATAAATTCAGTTTTATAGTGGAAAATAATATTAATATGGGTGATTCTGAGTCCGAAAGTGTCCCGTTGAATAATGAAACAGCATCAGTAAAAAGGTTCTCCTGATAAATAACTTTCTTTTTGTATATTTTCTATTTTGAGCTTTGGGTGTTTTTATGAATTCTTCAGAGTACTAGTGCCATTATGGAGCTAATGACATTCAAATGAGAATGCGAAATGTAACATAATGACACCGACATAGATTAAGCATCTTATTAATTTATCATGGTCACATTGTTTATTATGTTTGCAGTTTTAGTCACAATTAGTTTATCAGAAATTTTTATAAAAAGAAATATAAGATTCGAGATAAATCAGTAATCATCTAGCTTCAAAAGGTGTTTTACGCAAAACGTTTCATTTGCTCAAACCCTCTTGGCTATCGCAGAAAGTGAGACTGCTCTCTGACAGAAATGTTACAATGGGGCAGTCCCGCCTTATTTTTTTAATTGGGCGTTCAAAATGCCTGAATACAATATAAAATTTATGTTACAACAATAATTTAATTGATCGACCATTCGTTATCCAATTAGAAAAAAAAATCAATTTGAACGAGTCCATTCAAAACGCGCGCGTAACGTAACGTGACGTCACATGACTCTGAGCAATAGTATGTCGTCAGAACTAGAAATCAACTAATTAAGGGGACGTTAATGACATTGAAATATGTCAGTTCTGTGCTGATTTTTTCATCTTTGTTTTATATCTTGTTCTAATAGAGTTTAGGTCGTTATGGATTATTTTTGTTCGTCTCCAATTGGCTAGAGACATACTACGTCAGACGGAGACAAACAAATCAATTTCAAATAATTGCAAAAATTCAATCTTAAATGAAATTGTTATGTTTCAATGTGTAATTCTAATAATGATTATATTAATGGCGAGTCTATAAAAAAAATAGCACTTAAACTAATTTAAGAAAATTACCTTACCAGTATAAGAATTTCAACGTGCGCTTATGTAATTCTTCATTCTTAGTTGATAAGTCTTAATTTTTTTTTATGAACCGCTACGTTACATATCATAACGTCAACTATTTAAGTTAAATGTTAATTCTTAGTTTAAGTGTTAATTTTTTTTTATAAACTCGCCATAAACGGTATTTAAGTGGAGTACTTGTCTCACATTAGAAACACTCATTTCAATTTAGCGGGACGGACCCATTGTCTCGCTGCTCAACCAAGCCGAGTATAATCTGCAAACACAGCTTGCATACATACTCCTGAAAATTAAACGGTGAACTGATGTTTGCCAGCGACTAATAACCCTCTAGTGTGTAACACTGGCAAAATCTCATAGCAACGGCTGGATTTCTACTATGGTTTCTACTGACTTTTCAGGGTTTTACACCGGGACAAAACAAATATTGGTTTTCAGGGAAAAATTTTTGATAGTTAAAAACAGGCAAACGAATAAACTTGCTGTGGAATAGTCCAGCCGAATACCACTCAAGAAAAAATAAATCTGTAGGCAAAATTATTCTCCTGCTTTTATTCAGGATTGTTGCATTACGCTCATGAAATTTTTGATAAAACCACTCGCCTGGTGGCTCCCGATTCTGTCAAAAATGTTATTCGACTTCACTGCTGCATCAGCATCATACATAACCTCATTTGCAGGAACCACCTTACTTTGGCCATTTTTAAGCACACTGATTTTCACTATCCCTTTTGAAACAATGTTGCTTGCAGCCCTGTTTTTTCCACTGTTTTTGGTAGAATCAACTAACCAGTCATAATTTTTGGTAAAATGAAGTAAAATGAAAAGAAGCACAAAAGTCTGCTTTCATTATTATCACCGTATTTTGTGATCTGAATGCTCTACACTGAGATATATAATGACCCATTCTACCACATCCAAAGCACTTCACTTTGTTTCTTGTAAGTTTTTACCTCGAACTCTTTGACCTTGTTCGGAAATCATTGCTGCATTCGAGCCCACTATTGAATCATTGCAACGACTTCACATTTATTGAATGACCTGTAATTTTTGTTCTACTACTCCGAAAACCCTGCCATCAGGATATTGCCGACCCACTCATCTTCCACTTTGAACTTATTATTTCATTCAATTTCATTGCTGGTGGAAATAATGTCACGATGATACTGAACTACAATATTTTAACTTGGTAGTAACTAAAGCCTAAAGTCCTTGAAAGATAAACCTCTCTCGGGAGTCCTGAATCTTCAAAGGCTTTTTCCAAGTTTTGCGTCATGGGAAAGAAACATCAATCTAGGAGAAAAAAAAAACAGAAAATTGGAGAGAATACTGAAAAATATCAGGAAAACAAGAACGCAGGAACACCAATAACAGTTATGAAGAAAGAAGTTAAAAAACAGTGTAGCTTCTTGAGAAATGGAAGAGCGCTGGGCCCAGTAGCAATATAATATGAAGAAATGATGAAGTGTGGGTGCAATAAACCTCACAAACAAGCAAAACTATTACAAACATACATATATAGACATAGAGTACCAGAAAAGTGGGAAATAGGCTAAACGATATACCGAGGCATTGTAGTTACAAAAACTTTAAGCAGAGTGAGAACTCCAGTTTCTACATTGTGGCCGAGCAAAACTAAACGAATCGTGTAATGTTGCCGCGACCGACGTGACCATAGCAATGCCACTATTCGAATGAGTATTACCAGTGTGTTTGGAGCTTCGGTTAAACATATGTGTTTTTTCAATTAAAATATTGAAACATCTTCTCTTGTTTAAACAATTATTATAATAGGCGCGTATATAAGCGCAGTCGAGTCAAATCGATTCGGCTTAAAACCGTTGAGGGGTGTACGCGAACGCATCTAAATATAGAAAACTGGGCCACACCGCACTATGAGCGGGAACAGCCTGCGGGTGAAGGTCTCTTTCTGAACCTGAAATCCAGGCCAGGGCAACCTGTTAGCCCTGACTCTCCTGCTGCCTCTCGTCCGGATGCAGCCGGGAAACTTTCTTTCCGTCCCCAGCGAACAGCCTATTTATAATCGTACAAATGGCGGAGGCCTGAAACGAGGAAGGGTATTTTATTCCTATTGAAAATTTAATTGCTTTCTTTGGGGAAGTTTTATCGAGGGTTTTATTATCATCGAATGTGGATGATGACAATTTAATTGATATTTAATGAACGCAGGTGTAACAGTAAATTTTGCTAATAATTATGATGTTTTCTGATGAATCTGCATGGAAAAATAAACTAATGATTTGAAGCGGAAGTTATTGTCTTTGAAATTTCTTTAAGTTTTGGAAAGAAGGTAGTCTCACTTATCTATGAACCGGCTTATGTAACAATTTCTTGAATCTTTAATTATTGTAAACCAACTTTTTTATCTCTACCCACATAACAAAATTGCATCCTTAGAATGTATTAAGAATGTTCTTTTTTCAGGAGGAATGTGCCTAGAATGTTCGCCAAAACCATTGCGAATGTCCTGAGAATGTTCTGAGAAAAGATTGTAGAAATACTGTTTGCAATACCCAAGAACTTCCTGGGAAATACATTAGGAAATTCCTAGAATATACCTATGAGATTCTCAGAACGTCCTTAAAAGAATATTCCTGTTTGATTCTAAAAATATGCTCGAAAGGTACCTATTTTCTCACATTCAAAAAATGTTTCTATGACATTATAGTTATGTTCTCAAAAGAATATTATACCAATATGCTTCAAATATTCTTAGAATATATCTACATATATCATTCTCAATATGCATCCTAGACATATCATTCTTGTTTGATTCTAAGGATATACTTGGAATGTTTATTTTCGCTTCCAAATAATGCTCGTTTCAGCCCTTTTATATTAAAGGCAGTGAAAGAGTTGTTGGAAAACTTCTCTAGAAAACACGAGTATTTAACCAAAACTCCGGTTTCGAGATTATTATGCTCTCGTCGAAGCACGCCAACTGAGAGAAACAGGTTCCAAGGTGATTCAAATGCGAGGCAAGATATAGATCTTTAATAGCGCGTCGCTCCCTCTCTTGGAAGTCATACAAAGCAAAAGGAAAAGAATATACCTATAATATTCTTAGTAGGTTCTAAATAGAGCATTATTGTTTAATTGTACAATTAAGATTTTTGAGTAGGTACTTTAGATAATTAGGTGAACAATATGAAAATATTCTTATCATAGTTACCTACCTACATAAACTTCTCAGCACAACTTGGTAGGTATATTCTTAATACTTGATAAAGATATTAGCTTAAAGAACATTTTTTAGGGTACATTATAATAATGTTTGTATGAAAATATTCAAATAATGTTATATAAAGTAGGTTCTTAGCACAATCTTTCAGGTAGGTGCATAGAAGCAACATTCCTAGTACATAAATAGAACATTCAAAAATGAATATTTCAATCGAAACAATCTTAGAATATTCATTGAACATTCCTAAAAGAACATTCCAAAAAGTACTTTGAGGGAATATTCTGAGAATATGAATATTCTTTCACTGTTATGTGGGTATATATCTGCTATAGGTAGGATTTGCGTTCCGCTAGATAGTTAATTAGAATGTATGAGTAAATTAGAGACATACATATAAATTATCTTATATCAAGGGTTGATAGCCTAATAATTAAATTATAAATATAATTTGATCTGAAATTCACAATATACCATATTAACAAATATTTCCATTCTCGTTACAAATGATTCCAGACTGTGTTCTGTATGCGTGTGTTCAAAGCTTCAAGTCATGATTTATCGAAACGGAACTAAGCAAAGGATTCTATGAGGCCGTCCTAGAGAGACTGCATACCCGGGAACAAAAAGAGATTCTGAGTATGTAAGGAATAAGTCACGAAATCATTATTTTATTCCAATTGTTTTTTTATTATTCATGTTGCTGTATTTCTATTTCATGGATTTGCATAGAATTATTATTAGTATCTAAAGCCGAGAACGTTATTTCCGACGAACACTTGCGGAATAGTATATTTCCTAACAAGTGCGGAAAGTGAGGAAAAGAGACTTTCCGCACGAGTTAGGAACACTATTTTTTCAACGAGTTAGAAGGAACGTACCTACGTAATGTAAATTTTAACACCAATATTTGATAATATTTCTTCTTCAACACCTGGTATTAAAAACAAATCGAGTAATTTTTTCTTAATATAAATAAGGTACTTTTACAAATAAAACTCATTTATTTATTAATAAAAAAAAAAAACTAATTCTGAAATAATGTGTCTTATTCTGAAGACAATAAAATCGAGAACTTTTAACAATAAATTGTACGTTTGATGTATCTACTATGAAATTTTCGAAAATTTTAAGCATAAAGTAACCATTCTATAGTAATTTCACAAGAAAAGTTGAGTTTAAACCAAAATAATTTAATAAATAACGTTATTGTGTCAATAATTCTCAATGCTGATATTTGTGTAAGTGTGTCAGTTCATAATTTAAAAATTGACATCTGTCACTTTTCCGCACTAGTGCGGAAAAGTGAAACTTTCCAAACTAGAATGCGTGCGGAATAGTTATTTTCCTAACAAGTGCGCAAAGTGTTACTTTTCCGCACGCAAACACAGTTATACGAACGACGCGAAGCGGAGTTCGGATACGTGTTTGCGCGCGGAAAAGACACTTTGCGCACGTGTTAGGAACAAAATTTTTCCTACGAGCTTCATATCAGGTAGGTAATAACAAAAATTAAAAAAAAAAACGATAATTTGTTTAATTATTTTCAATTAACTTGAAGGGAACCTATGCATTTATCAAAAAATTACATAACAAAAAAAATAACAGAAAATCCTCGTCAGAGCTGTTCATCTTAAAGCGTTTAAATTTGATGAGAAAGTTTGTAGATTTTTGCATATAAATAGAGAACAAATCTGACAATGTGTCAAAGTTAATTTATAATTGGTGTTTGTATAGATGTTGGCTGATATAGAAATAGAGGAAAAATTTGTCATTATGTGTCAAAGTCGACAGGTGCACTTATTGTTGCTTGACAATTATAATCACTTTTCGGCACTCAGTGCGGATAAGGCCTGTATCCGCACTGAGTGCGGAAAAGTGTAAGTTTGAGCCCGGAAATGCGTGCGGAAAAGTACTACTTTGCGCACGCTCGTAGGAAAAATATTTTTTCTACGAGCGTGCGGAAAAGTACACTTTTCCGCACTTTACCTACCTGATATGAAGCTCGTAGGAAAAATTTTGTTCCTAACACGTGCGCAAAGTGTCTTTTCCGCGCGCAAACACGTATCCGAACTCCGCTTCGCGTCGTTCGTATAACTGTGTTTGCGTGCGGAAAAGTAACACTTTGCGCACTTGTTAGGAAAATAACTATTTCCTACGAGCGTGCGCAAAGTAGTACTTTTCCGCACGCATTTCCGGGCTCAAAGTTACACTTTTCCGCACTCAGTGCGGATACAGGCCTTATCCGCACTGAGTGCCGAAAAGTAATTATAATTGTCAATTCATTCATAAGTGCACCTGTCGACTTTGACACATGATGACAAATTTTTCCTCTATTTCTATATCAGCCAACATCTATACAAACACCAATTATAAATTAACTTTGACACATCAGATTTGTTCTCTATTTATATGCAAAAATCTACAAACTTTCTCATCAAATTTAAACGCTTTAAGATGAACAGCTCTGACGAGGATTTTCTGTTATTTTTTTTTGTTATGTAATTTTTTGATAAATGCATAGGTTCCCTTCAAGTTAATTAAAAATAATTAAACAAATTATCGTTTTTTTTCAAAAAATTTTGTTATTACCTACCTGATATGAAGCTCGTAGGAAAAATTTTGTTCCTAACACGTGCGCAAAGTGTCTTTTCCGCACGCAAATGGGAACGAAGACGTACTACGGAAAAAGGTACCGAAGGGTAGATAGAAGAAAATGAGAGACTAGAGAACAATCTTGTTCCCCATTGTTCGTTATTCAATTTTCATTTTGTAATAAACTGATTGTTTAATCAAGTTTGGGATCAGTTTGTGTATCATAAGGAGCATTCACAGGTCAGTTGAATAAATGTTATTTTAGTTTGAGAATTCAATTTATATAAGTATTATCTTTTTCATTTGAATCTAAAGGAAATCCATGGGAGAAGCCCCTGTGCAGTACAGTTGTTATCAGCTCCAAGAGTCACTTCAACCTGTAATCAAATCGAAGTCTACATCAGCCAGCCGATAACCAATCAATTGTCTACTTTTAATAAATGGCTATTCGTCCTGCCCAGTGAAGAAATAATTGAATTTAAATGTTTTGCCCAGAGATGGGCATCTACGCGTAAACAAAGATTGTCTACGTCTGGTGTAAACAACGCGTAGACAATGTAAACTATATAATCTATGTAGACAACGTGTAAAATATGTAGACAACGCGCAAAGTATACAATTTTTGCCAGTTGACAGGCCTTTAAGGTTATGTTTTTGTTTTTGCTTTGTTTTGTTTTTTGCTTTGTAATGTTAATTAAACTGTAGATAATGTCTAATTTGATACAATATAAATTTAATGCAATGCAAACTTTCAAAAAAATTACTCAAATTTCACTTTCTGTTGTCTACATTGTCTACATAGTTTACATAGTCTACATGGAAAAAAGTGGATGTAAACAATACGTAGACAACGAGTAGACAAACCGCGTAAAGTAGATTTCATAGTCTACGGCACATCCCTGGTTTTGCCCAACAAGAAGAAATCAACCTAAGTGGAACCTATATCCTCGAAATTCCAAATGGTTGCCAAATTTAATTCAACGACCTCGTCATAGTCAATAACCAAAAGATGACCAATGAAAGTATCCAGCCCATACTTTTCTCGGATTTGAGTGAAACTTCAAGTCTCATGCCAATTTTAAACCTGAGCTTCCACCTAGATGACCTGAAGCTTGATGAATTACAAGAAATAATGAGCCAGATCATCACTAACCAAGCCCACTTAGATTTCGACAAAGTTACCAAATTTCTATCAATTTGGACAATTTTAATATATCTTCTACTGATACTTGGCTGTTCCTTTATGTTTTACAGAAAATTCTGCCAAAAGCCCAGTCCACAAAGAAAACAAGAAGAAAAAGCCCTGAAGCTTCAACCGATTCAACTACCTTGACGGTATAGTTAAACTTAGGGATGGGGGAGTTATGTCACCATCAAACAGCTAAACAAGCTGAGTCGACATGCTGACCCCGCATAATTATTAATCTTATAAAATAATTAGAATTGCATTGTTAGAGTAAGTCAGTATTTTTAAGTGCATTTGTATTAAACTTAAATAAATGTTTTTTAAAAACGAAGTTGGCCTATCGAGATAGTTAACTTCTGTGATAAACTTGAAAAAAAAATAAATGTTGCCTGTCTCTTTTACTTTCGAATACGAGCTGCTCAAAGTTTGTAAGCAGAGGTGACTCACCGGATGCGGCATATTTTCCACTGCCTCTCGTAACTCTCAAAGTTCTGATTCAACCTTCCTAAAATGTTAGTATAATTTTCTCAAAATCCTTCACCATAAACTTTGAAAACTTTAGAGGGCCAAGAAGTTACGGTCCAGCGTTACTTAAGGATTCTCTACTAAATGATATTCATTCGAGCGCAAAAAGAAGGATTATATTTAAAAACAAATTAATACAGTTTTCTTGATGTAAAGTAATGAAAAATTAAATAGCGAGGCTTCATGAAAATACAGACAAAAACTTGCTAAATTTATCATGTTAAGTTGGTGGTATTTCCGAAACCACGTGATCACAAAGTGTATGGAACAAAATACCTACACTCATTTACTTTAAAGATGGCACTGGCAATACAGACTCCACGATAATTTGTAATAGATCTGTCCCTTGTTCTTTTTAACAGGAATAACCTCATTCAATTTTCATTTATTTAATCATTGAATTATATTTTGAGCAGCTTAATAATTATGGAATCAATACATACACCCTTTCAAAATATAGGCAGATAACCCGTCGGGACCGATATGATTAAGCTCTGTTATTTCCCTTGACAGCCCCCTTAGTTTGCCTTACATGCTTCTCAGGATATTCCAAAATTATTTGGTATTATAAGAATTATTTGAGATCTGAGGAAGATATATTATTTGTTGTTCCAATATATAACAACTATGCATTATTTCGATGGATAGTTCTCTTTCCGATCTGTGAAGTTACAATGTTTTTCTTGAGGGACATATTGCACAATGAAATTGACAACTTCTTTGTAAAACTGATCAGGAGCTTTATCTACATCAGTTGGATTATCAGGAAAGTCCCAGTTCCGGTTCTGATTAGGTTATTGTTATAACAAGCACCCACCTTGTTTTTAAATTGAATTTTATTCAGTTTATTTAGACACAATATTTAGTTTTCATTTGTCGTATCGTTAATTCACCCTATATGACAATACGTCATGACTCGACAAGCCAATTTGTCGTATCGTTATTTCATCGTATTGTTACGAATGCGAGATCGTAGATATGGCATAGGTACATTTTCTAATGTAATACCACAAGAGGTTTCAGGATTACCGGATAATACTTTTACCTGTCACGAAACGCGTTACGCAGCAACACCACGACTCCGAAGCAGGAGTGGTGTTGCTGGAAACGCGTTGAGTGTCAGGTAAAAGTATTAGGCAATCCTGAAACATCGAGGGGCATTCAAAAGGTTATACAACGAACTAAACTTCAATACTTTATTGATTTTTATTGGCAAATGTTATTGCCAATATTGCCACCAAGCGCGATAATCCCAAAAGGCTTATCACTTGTTAAGCCTCTCGTGTCATATGGGAATAATGTACAGTGAGTTGTATAATCGAATGTAATACCACAAGAGGATTCAGGATTACCGGATAATACTTTTACCTGTCACGAAACGTGTTACGCAGCAACACCACGACTCCAAAGGAGGAGTGGTGTTGCTGGTAACGCGTTGAGTGTCAGGTAAAAGTATTAGGTAATCCTGAAACATCGAGTGGTATTCAAAAGGTTATACAATGAACTAAACTTTAATACTTTAAAATTTAAAAAAAAAATCTATAATAGAATTTGCCATAAATGCCACCAAGCGCGATAATCCCAAAAGGCTTATCACTTGTTAAGCCTCTCGTGTCATATGGGAATAATGTACAGTGAGTTGTATAACCAATTTAATTTAACAGGATAACGGAAAAATCCTGACACTACTACAGCACTTTGAACTAATCCTGATCGCCCAACTATATCCATCATCCTAAAAACTCCTTTCAATTTATGACCCGCGTCCCTACTACCATTCCGATGTGGCAGGCTATATACCCTTCCAAGCCTTCTCCGTTTTATCCGAAAATCCGTTACTAGAAATATCCAGTTATGCCCATCAACAACTCATCGGCTAGATTATTCCTTCAAGGCCAAACTTCTCGAAAATTCCATTCACTACTGGCAAACAGGGGTCGATCAATATGTATGTGTTCACTATCGAGTCTAATTTATTTGAAAGTGATTTTCAGTTTTTCTCTCTCTGATATTTTGCGAATTCCGCGGGGTTCTGTTATTCAATAGAATATTGATGGACGAGATGAGAAAACGAATTGGAAATGTGTGTAAAGGGATGCACGAAAAAGGAGACGTTCAAAAAATTGATCCTGGAAATGAGGAGATGTGTTAACGAAATGAACCCATTCTCATTTACCGGACCGAGAAGGCTTGAAATTTTTTATGCCAGCGATAAAATAAAACTTCTTTCTTAACACCAAAATAACAATAGGTAAGATTAATTTAACCCAAAATAATGTAGCATACGGGGCATACGGCATTACAGGCATTTACCGTTCACCTCAAACCATTATTGATGAATTTATAGCAGATCTACATTTATATCTCTCAAACTATAATTTTGAAAACATAGAAGTTATTGTGAGGGATACTAATGTAAATCTCATGGATAGTGAGGACCAGAAAGTGACAAACTATTTATCGACTCTGGGTCTATATGGCTTCCAGCCATACATCAACTCAGTTACCAGAAAGATATCGAGGACCTCTCTGGACCACTTTTTTGTTTAAACTAATATTAAACTCAGTACCTAACCTAAAAATCGAATCTCATAAAGTCCGACAAATTGAACTATCCAAGATGCTGTCAAACTTGAATTAAAATGGCCGCCAAGAGGCACACAAACCCTTTTTTTATGTTTCATTCAATGTGTCATGAAATTTTTTTCAAAAAAATAGTGCGCATTTTTCATTTGCGTTTTGATACTCGTTCTTTTTACTCGTATTTTTATTAATGTTAGAAGTAGAACAGATCCCTAGGGCACTCCTGCAGTGATATCCAACCCCTCTGAAGTACTGCACCCGTAGAAGCAGTACTTCATGACAGACACAATCGAAAGCTTTTTTCAGGTCACAAAAAACTACCGCGGCCACTTCTTCGTCATTTATCTTCTAATACAGCTCATCCAGGAGATGAAATATGGCATCATCAGTGTTTTTTGACTGCTGAAACAAAGACAGAGAAAGCAATTTATGTCTTTCAAGGAAGCTCACCATCCACTTTAATTAGCCACTCTACAATTTTAGTCTAAGTTGCCAGTAAGGAAATTGGCCGGTAATAAGATGGTAAATTCTTATCACCCCCCTATTAAACAAAGGTACTACCCAAGATTGCTTCAAAAATGAGGGAAAACTTCCGGTAAGAAAAGAATTAATAATGGAATCCGCCAACACATCAACAGCCTAACTGAGATATCGTCCCATCCAGAAGATTTTCTATTTTTGATACTCAGTTTCTGAGCAATCGTACAGTAGTATGAATTAATATTATCTGCTTTCAAATTGGAAGCACATATGTATATTTCTTTTTTTTTTTTCGCGTAAGTCGTTACTCTTTTTGTTTATTGGAAGCGGATGCCCAACCTCTCATTGTAATAAATCTTCCTTGCCTGTTTCATCGTCTTTCTGTAGATGCTCCTGTATCCATTATTTAAAGTAGGTAGCACAACACTGGACGGTGGAGTGGCAACAAATAAATATTTTCACATTTTAAGGGTAGGTCCTGGGTGTCCAAGTGAAATGTAGGTAGAGCAACCTTGCCCAAACGATGAGGATTGCGTAATTGGGTAGAAACGGCCAAAAATTGAGACGCACACAATAGAAAATGAGTATTTGATTATGATCATTAATGACATAACCTAATGACGTTATGGTTTGTATTTGTGTCAAATGTTTGTGTGCCTCTTGTCGGCCATATTTGTGTCACGTGTTTTGGATAGTCTAATACCATTTTAGAGTCACGTGATATTGGTGTCAAAAAACGTATGTTCATTGATTATGTCGTTGATATCACCTACAAAAAGCTACTGGTGGTTAATTACTATTGAATTTTAAGATATGTTCCCACTAGCATTTTACGAACGTGCTCCTGAAGTAGTATTGACCAATCAGATAAGAATTTTGATACTTGCAATTGTTGCGAGACTCACTTTTGTCGCTTCTGCCCCTTGTAATACATTCTGAACTTAAATTGGGTACCCGTTTTCTATTTGCTTCTTTTCAAGTTGGAAAAAGGTTAATATAGTCAAAATTATCAGCTGTGTTTGTATGGTTTGTTCGTTGTATCATTTTAGAAAATAATTTTCACAAACTAATTGATGACAGTGACGGATTCTATTTCAGGTAAGAATTTTATGAACAATAATTAGACACCAATTTTTTTGTCAATTTTACTATCACCGCTGTTTGAGATGTATTCAACAAGGATAGAGAAAAATCACGTGACTTTAAAATGGTATTTGTTGGTCTTTAATAAATTGTGATGTAACAGACCACCACCCATATAATTATGCTTAACTTCTCACAGACAAAAAGACTACAAGCGATGCAAGAAACAAAACATATCGTCGGTCTCATGACATAGGGCCTTATCTCGAGATAGGGCCAAAATGCGTTAAGTTCATAGAAATATTGCATTTTTAGTGTATTTGTTTCTAGCCAAGGGTCTTATCTTGAAATCAATTTATTTGTTTAAAAAATTGACAAAACACATGGCCCTATCTTGACATATGAACAGTTTTATTATAACATAAAGGCGAATCTTGAGATAGGGCTTTTTGTCGTGACAATTTTCGATAGAATCTCGAAAATGCCAATGGTATAGGTATAGGTGTTTTTTTGGTTGAAAGTATATCCAGGGACGTCGCCGTCGTCGTGTTTATTTATTTTATCGGCCAGCCTATAAACAATCCTTTCAGTATGTGCTTCAAGAGGTCAAAATTCACAATCGACAGTCGAAATCAAAATACCGCAAGCATTGCATTGTAAGTTGCATTAAAAAGTTGGTAGGTGCTAATTTTACTATTATTTTTGTAAGTTTTTCTTACAGTAATAAATACTTTTCAGACTTATGGTATCTTAAAAATGGATGTCCATGATAATAAAAAATCAACTAAACATGAGATAGAACTGATAGAAGATACGAATGAGTCAGATAATGATCTACGTGAACCGTTCAGCGATATTGACCTAAGCGACAGAGAAGATCCAACATACGTACAAAGTTGTGAAGTTCCTCGATGCAAGCAAGAAGTATGGAGTTCTTGTCACCGATGCCTAATACTGTTATGTTGGGATCATTTCCGAGAAGAATCATCAAACTGCGCTAGTCATCATCCTCTGGAATCAGGGAGTGATGAAGATGTCATTCAGAAACGGCCCATTCAGATCGACAAAAAGCCTGCTAAGAAAATAATGGAAATCCCAGAAGACTTTCCTGTAGAAGGGTCACCAAGAGAGTATCAACCTGTGAAGCAGCCAAGGACAAATAAACGTAAACTTGCAAAAGCTTTAAGAAATAGTGGAAAAGAGTATGTTTCCGTGAAAACACAGAAGAGAATACCAATGCGTAAAATAGGACCGGCTTGTAATGCAGAATGGTGTAAAAAAGGCGGACGGGAATGCAGAAAGTTTACCGAAGAAATAAGGCAAGCTATATTTTCGGATTTTTATAATTTGGCTGATTTGCAGTTACAACGAGAATTTCTTGTTCGATTCGTAGAACAAAAACTAAAAAAGTCGAATACAAAACCAGACGGTAAGTCTCGACGAACATACACGAAAACTTTTTTCCTTCCATTTAATGGTGAACCAACTAAGGTGTGCCGTAAGATGTTTATTAGCACACTGGATGTAGGTGAAAAAGTACTGCGCAATGCTGTCAAAAAAGTTCAGAGCACTGGCGTATTAGAGAAAGAAAAACGTGGTGGCCGCGATAAGATATCTGCACTCAAAGATAGGGCTGTAAGAGACAGTATAATCAATCACATTAATAAATTCCCCCGTGTTGAGTCCCACTACTGTCGCAAAGATAGTTCCAGAGAATATTTGCATGGGGATTTAAGTTTACGAAAGATGTACGACATGTTTATCGAAGAGTTGCAGTCCACCGAAAGCAAACCTAGTTTTTCGTTATACAGGTTTATTTTCAAAAAAATGAATTTGTCATTCCATAGGCCTAAAAACGATCAGTGTGGAACGTGCAGAGTTTATCACCAAGCAAGTGAAGAAGAGAAAATAAAAATAAAAGAAATTTATGATAAACACATAGTAGAGAAAGAGGCAGTTCGTGAACTTAAAGAAAATTTTAAAAGTGCGGCTAAAAATGATCCAAAAATTTTTTGTGCTTGTTTAGATTTGCAACAGGTGATATCATTACCTATATCTAATGACAATGCCATTTTTTATAAACGTAGGTTTTCTGTGTTTAATTTTACGATTTATGACTTAGCCAACCGTGATTGTTATTGTCTAACTTGGCATGAATGTTCTAGTGGTCGCGGATCTAATGAAATTTCTACCGCTGTTGTAATGATCTTAAAAAAATACGACGAAGAAAAACTTATTTCTTCCGCCCAGTTATTTGCGGATGGTTGTGGCGGGCAAAATAAAAATTCAATTATGGCAACTGCACTTTTGTATACAGTGTTACAATCAAAACACTTAAAGGAAATAAGTCTCAGATTTTTTTCGCCTAACCATGGGCAGAGTGAAGGAGACTCTGCCCATAGTGCAATTACGTACGCTATTAAAAAAGCTGGAGATTTATTCACTCCCAGCCAGTTGGTTCCAGTATTTCGCTTGGCAAGGCGAAACAAGCCTTATAAAGTTTACCATCTAAATTATAATGACTTTTTAGACTATAAAACGTTAAGCGAAGATCTTAGAATCAAATCTATAAAAACGGATGACACCGGAACTGAATTTAAATGGTCGGATGTATTTGAGTTTCTTGTGAAAAAGAAAAATCCTAATAAAATATTTTTCAAAACTAGCCACGTAGACAAGCAATACCGTTCAATGTCTTTAAAAAGGCAGATGCGACATTCTTTAACGGTCAAAAAATTAAATAAAGAACAGAGACCTTTATCTCTGCTAAAGTATGAAAATCTAATGTCCCTTTGTTCTGGCCTTAAGCCTGTTATTTCCTCGCCTGAAGATAAATTATTTTACCACTCATTACCACATACTCAAAAATAAGTCGTATTTTTTATAGTAAATAATGTGAATCTTTCATAACAGAAATTTGAATTTCGTAGAGATACATTTTCAGTTTTTTATGTTAAAATAATGACAAAATTCGATGTGTTTTAGAGTTTATTTTGTTTTCGTTTTAAAATAATATTTTTCTTTTATAATGTTTTTCAAACATGAACTTTACCTATTAAGTTGGTTTTGCTTTGTTTTTTGCAATTTTTTTCTGTTTTGTGTTGTACCTAAATAAAAAAACATGCTTAAAAACGGTTATTTTATTTCTACTTTGAAGGGCCTATCTCGACCAAAATAGGCCAATAATATTCTAAGTATCTTCACAAAAGGCCCTATCTCACAAAAACCTTCATTATAACCAAATGTTAATTAATATTTTAAAATGTGGTATTTGATAAAAAATTTACATAATTTGTTATTCATAATTCCAAAAAAAGAGTCCGAAAATCGGTATAGTTCTTCGTATTTGGTTGGCGAGAAGATATCAGTTTTCTTTCAATTGCTCTCCTGAAAACATGCGAAAAACGAGATAGGGCCTTATGTCATGAGACCGACGATATGGAATAAACATAACATAATAAAATCAAACAGCTGATAGATTAATTTTCTACCTACATCAAGTGCAGGGTTAACGAGATCACAAACATATGAGAAAATTGAGTCGACATGATCACTTAGCGAACGCAAGTACTCGATTTCGGATCATTTTACGAACGATGAGATTACTAATCCGATCGAACCGATTAATCGGATCACACTTTCCGAAAGCGGCTATAGGGCAAGTACACGATTTGACAGTTTGACACTATTGATAGTCGCCTTGAGGTAAAACGGAGATATAATTCACAGTGTTTTTTAAGTTTTTAGTTAGATTATTTTTAAATAAGTACCTTTTGTGTGATCCAAAAGTTTCTTGGACATGCCTAGAGTTTGTTTAGTTGTTAATTGGTGCAGTATAGCGCAAAAGATACAATATCTTTCCATAGGTTTCCATCAATTTCAAATAACAATGGGAGGTTTGATTTGTTAGCTCAAAAAAGAAGAGAAACATTGATTAATGTTCTTAAAGAGAAAGATCTGACAGAAAAATAGATTGAATATAGAGTAACTATAGTTATATGCACATATATATGTTCTTGTGACACTTGGATTTGATATTTGTTGGGAAAAACCTGAAATTAATCCATTATAAGAAAACCTAAAGTGTGTTTTTTTTTTAAGATAATTCCCCAAGTCAAAAATTTAGTAACTATGTTGGCAACACAAGCCTTTCCTACAATAAAAATTTGAAAGCATTGACAATTTTACATTGTATTGCCAACATAATGTCACTTTGACTTTTATCTTTAAAAAAAAAACACACTTTAGCAAATTTTTAGATAAAAGACCACATAGACTGGAACACAAACACTCCACTCCAACGTTTTTAGAACAAAATAACACAAAAACTTAAAGCTGTGAAAACCGAAAACCGCCTATAACATAACTGGCCTAATCTACACGAATGTAAATAAATGATTTGTTTTACCTCAGGGCGACTGTCAAACTCATTTGTGACGTCACATGGACATGCCCTATTGATTATATGGCCACGTTCACCAGAGCCAAAACGGATTGTAAACAGTTTACAAAAACCAACAGAATATGTGGAGTAAACTCTTGGTTCTGCTGAACGATTCAACTTCTCAATGATAGAACGTCACCTTCTGAATGACAGGTCACCACACAAAACACAGCGTTGAAAATTAATAGACACTCTGAAATAATGCTTGCAAAAATGGCGACCGTTTGCAAAACATGTTTGGTTTTAACACAAATTCAACGTAACGTTCAGCAGAACAATCGCAAACCGTTTACCAACGTTTGTATCTGGTGAACGCGGCCAGAATTAAAAAGTTGGGTTTAGTTTTTCATTAGGATGAGAATCGATTCCACATTCCGATACTTACAAATCTGTGGATTCGATATAACGATTTAATTGTCACCGCCAGGAAAAGTTTATATGAAATCCATAACATCTGGACAACACTGGATAAAACTGGCCAATCAGAAATTTGACCTTCACTTCGTCACGGGACCAAGAAATTTGAATTTCAAATCGAAAAATGGACTCCTCTCTGAAAATCAATTTGATTTTACGAACGGGTCTTGGCACTAGTGATACTTTTTCAAATTTAACAGAAAAGATAAAGCAAAACCTAGATGTTGATACAAGGTGTTTGGCAGTGTTTTTTAATCTGGCGAAGGCCTTCGACACAGTGCCCCATAAAAGGCTCCTTGAAGTCCTTGAACGGAGTGGTGTGAGAGGCGCTGTGTTGAGGCTCTTTGAAAACTACCTAGACAGATAACAACAAGTAAAAATTCGGAACACCTTGAGTGACCCGTGACCCCCGCTTTATGAAGATTGGAATCTCACAAAGAACTGTACTGGGTCCCTTCCTTTTCAACTTGTATATTAAATCAATGACTGACCTGAAAATAAACGGAACAATTTTCTCATACGCTGACGATACCGTTGTGCTTTTTTATGGGGTTACCTGGCAGGAAACTAGAGAAAACGCACACGGTGGTCTTGGGCTAGTGAAGGAATGGCTTGATGGGTATAAGTTATCCTTGAATATAAAAAAAAACAACTACATTGCCTTCACTAAAACAGGAGTAAACCGTCCATCATTTTCTTTTATTAAAATCAATAATTCAACAGAAAAAATATATGAGGTTACAAAAACTAAATACCTTGGAATTGTTATTGACAAGTCCCTCAAATGGGACTTAAATAGTACATGCCTAACTCAAAAATTAAAATACCTACCTAACTTACAAATTTTATACGATAAGACAAATGCTTGGTACAAGTATCTTGATAAGCGTGAATCACAGTTTGGTAGAGTCAATCCTAAAATATGGAATACTGGTTTGGGGTAATACATATAATAATTTATTGAGACCTCTTCAGGTCATACAAAACAGCATATGAATTGAAGATTATTTTCAAAAAAAAATTCCTATATCCAACTCGTCTATTATACAATAATAAAATCATAAATTTAAGAACACTGTGTTTATTTATTTATTTATTTTCTACAATACATAACAGAGCAAACTCCAAATGATATAACTTATGTACTAAGTCTATATAAAAAAAATATATATAAAGTAAACTATGCTAAGAATTGAAGTCATGTCCAATAACGATTTTTTGGCTAACCATACCCATATATCGGAGCTGCAACTTATCAAGAGTTAAGAAGTGATTGAAGCAATTTGTTAACTATGCTTACCAAGGTCTTATTTGTCTGAGATCATTCAGGACATGCAGTTTAAATCAAAATTCATGGTGATATACGTATTGAAAAGACGCATAATACGGTTCATAGCACTATTATTTTTGACAATGTCGGTTCAGCTTCTATCAGTTACGAATAGATTATTCAGGCGTGTGATGATAGATGGTATCCGAAAGTTCAGAAGTGCTAAGAGTTCAGAGCAATTTATGTTATTAGTAGGTACTTATTTTTAACCCAAACGTAAGTGTAAGGGAAACCCTACGTATCTCCAGGCTTTGGATATTTAGCTGTTGCAGACAATCTTGATGTGAAAACTGGCTTTTATCGATCCTCAGTTTATATAGTAAGAAGTTAACAAACTTCATTTGAACTCGTTCGACGCGTTTAATATGGACTTGGTAATATGGCGACCAGATCACGCAGCAATATTCAAGTTGACTTTGCACCAAAGAAAAGTAGAGAGACTTTCATACCTCAACATTGGGAAATTCCCAACACCTGCGTATAATAAAACCTGCCATTCTGAAAGCTTTAGCCAGGATATGATTTAAGGGTTTGTTAAATCTTAATTTGGAATCGAAAATTACTCCTAGATCATTTATTAGGTCTACTCTGGGCAGTTGAGAACATGAAATAAAGTATGAGTGGAGAATTGGGAGCTTTTTGCGAGAAAAAAATATAATCTTGCATTTGGAGATGTTCAATTCGGTTCCATTTGATGTACACCATTCTGATATTTTATTGACCTCAAGTTGTAAAAGTGAACAATCAAGACTACTAGAGATTATTCTAAAAAAATTTTAGATCATCAGCATAAAGGAGGAATTGGCAGTTAGTGAATACATTGACTAGGTCGTTGATGAATACGAGGAACAGAATAGGACCCAAATTTGAACCCTGGGGTACTCCAGATGTTATAATTATTTTCTTTGATATGGAACCACCGAACCTGACGATTTGTGTTTTATTACGAAGATAACTTGCTACCCATGCTAGAAGAGGATCCTTAACGCCAAATGATTCGAGTTTGCTCATGAGAATAACATGGTCAACTCTGTTAAAAGCTTTCTTAAAATCAAAATAAACTGAGTCGACCTGCTCCCCTGAATCAATAGCTGCAGATAAGTAGTGAGAGTAAACGCATAGGTTTGTCTGACACGAGCGTGTATTGTTATACAGTATGTTGCTATTTACATAAACACGAGGAAATCAAACACACTATGAATCATGAATGTTTAACTGCAGAATAAATGTTAATAAGCAATTAGCTATTCCAAGATGTCATAGTGAGTTTTATAAGAAATCTGTTCAATATTTAGGACCTACACTATACAATTTGTTACCAAATAATATTAAAGGGGTGAACATCAAAGACTTTCCTAATTTAGCAAAATGTTTTATACCAACACAATCAATTTCAGAACACTTTTTTTTCGATTCGTTCGATGACAGCCCATATCTAGCCCATACAGATGTTTTATGCATCTGGGGGTATATAATATCGTAAACATAATTAATAAGTGAATTTATATTGTATATTTTGTGTAACAGTTCATGAACTATTATTGAAATAAAAACAAATACAAATACAACAAGAAAAAAAAAACGATAATGTGGTTACGAGAATTATGACTGGGACTTCGTTGGAAGTAGCATCATCTCTATCTTCTGTTCATTTGCTGAAAAGAACTATCCAACTAGAGAAAACTCCTCTTGAAGCTCCGAGTAGAGTCACAAACCATATTGCAGAAAACTATAAGCAAACTTTGTTCGATTATCCATTAGGTCGGTGTTATTGGATCAAGTGACTTAGGAATGTTGAAGAATGTGCAAGAGATGCGACCTGTATACTTTTATGGATGGACCCAAAACGCGATCTCGAAGAGAAATGATGCCTAGTTCCCCCTGGAAGGAAAATTGCAATTTGCAAAAGGGCAATTTATTTAGATACTAAATTTTGTCTTAAGGGCCCCATACACTACGTTCTTTCTCCTCGGTTTTCACCGCCGCGATGAAACACGTCGTTCCAAAACCGAAGTATGTGGTAGAAAAACACGACGGTTTTCTAGAAAAACACGACGGTTTTCTACCACACACTTCGGCTTTGGAACGACGTGTTTCATCGTGGCGATGAAAACCATCGTGTTTCATCGTAGTGTATGGGGCCCTTTAGGCGACCGTGTATACCAACCAGGTTTACATTTTTATTTAGGAAAACAAAATGGGATATTGAATTTGCATCGTCTCACAATACATAAACTTTAATATGTATTGTGTTCTAACAAGGAACAAATGATTGACGTTTGGAAGTTGCGTGGTGCTGACGACAGTCCAGTAACTCCTGCAACGCCATAAGAATCCCTCTCGTTACTGTCTGGGAGCCATTAGCCGAGCCGTGTTCATTCTTGGGTGACCCAGCTAATATACCTAACTCAAAGCAAAAAATATTGCGGCTACTCGTATTCTCCATTCAAAAAAGTTCCGACGTGATTTATGGGGCAAATTATAGTATTTTTTATTACGCATGCATCATAATCAACGATTATCGCACGCTGCAGCGTGCATAAAATGATGTTTATGATGCGTCTATCTTTTCAAAGGTTTGCTATAGAAACGTTCGATCTACCTTCATTACCTAGATATTTACCTGCATACCTGCCATTTAAATTACTCTACTTATCAAAATGAATGAACACTTTTAAAACATTTTTGAGATTATGATGCATTCGTAATAAAAAATAGCGTATGATATGCATGTATAAGAGGGCATTTAAAGCCCTTGCGACTTACAAAACACTCCGTTGCGCGTCGTGTTTTGAAATATGTCGCGCGTGCTTTAAATGCCCTCTTATACACTTATATCATAATATACTATTACATTATTAGCCAGGTAAAACAGTTTTTACTGGTGATTGAAAGAAATGACTAGCGAGCCGTCAGGCGAGCTTGTCACCTTCAAGAGCTAGTAAAAACTGATACCTGGCGTATGATGTACAATAATTTATTTGTTACTCATTTGTAAACAATAAATAAAAAATTAATGCATAGATAATACCATTTCAATAAATAATTATACTAACCCTACTAACTTGTAAAAAGTTTTTACAGTTCAGCTGTCAATTTTACAAGTCAGTAGAGCCAGTAACTGGTAAAAATCAATTTTCGTTGTTTATGTTTTGACTTGATAAATGACGTTTTACAAATGAGTGACAAATAAAAGTATTTTTACAGGTGCGAAATATGCTTGCTTCTCCATATCTTGGAAACGGAAAATAACTATTTTCTTTTTAATTTTTGGTAAATTCTGCGTTGATTTAATTTATTTCTTGAGTCTAAAATTTCGTTTCTGCTATTTAGGTACATACTACATGAACATGTTTGAACAATAAAATTATTTCAAGACCTATAATTGGATTAAATTTTAATGGACTTAGTAAGTACTGAATATTCCAGTATTTCTGCTTTTACCCACTCATAATTGTACCAAACAATAATAAGTGAACCTACATTATGTGCATTGTTTTATATGTTTATATCTCGTAGAGCTTTCACGGTTGGATTCATCTCTTCTTACCACCGTATTCGTATTTTCGTTATTTATTCAAATAAACTAACGTCCCGTATAAACTTTTATGCTTTGAATGTTTGCTTTGAATTTTCGTAAATATGTTTATTTTTCCCTTTGTTCCCGATGATATGCTTTAGGAAATTCTGCTTTTATCTCTTCGTCTTTTTGCCCTATAGTTCATAATACGGTCCTGCCTACCAATGAAAAAATATTCGGTTGTAATTTTGTAATAATCATAGGTAATAGATATTAAGTCAAATTTATAAGATTGTAGGTCTTATTGAATCCTAAAAGAACAGTCTTGTCTAGCCAATATACCTATGTATCTAAAACTCATAGTTTCCGAGATAGTTTCTCTAGGAATTTTAGACAAAATTTCACTAGCTCAAGGAATTTGTTTTAAGCCGTTGTTGTTTTAAGCTACTTTATGGAGAATTTGATTGTCTTCTTTCAAAAATATTTTTAATTTAGGATGATTTGTAAACAAGGATATATTTGATAGGAAATCAAGAAATTAGCTGTTGTAGCCAAAATTAAAATTTCGTTTTAGTTTTATTATTATTTTTTTAAAATCAACCCTATGGAAATAATGTTCCGACCAACTTTGACCTCACCTTCCTTTCAAAACTTTGATAAGGGAAAGAGTAAAAAAGTCGCCTGTAAGGATTTATATGCGGAAAATCTGGTACACATTTAAGCAACCTTCAGCATTTGCCTTTGCAAATAAAAGAGAAATAATGTCGTGACAAACTGTGCGCATCAGAAATAATTCTTTCTTTCAGAAAAATGCATTTCTCAGGGTTGAATTTCCATCGCCAAAGAATAAAATTAGGCTTGTGGAAACAATACATAATCTAATAACAATGAGTCTCAGTCACTGCAAGGAGCGGCAAGCAACCACTTCTTCTCAACCCTGAAACAAGACCCGCGTTACAAAGACTAAATTGTTTAGTAAGTAGCTACTAAACATTCTATTATCTTGTGTTTTGCAGTAAACATCCCGGCTTGACGATTTCTCAAAGGACACCTCATCCTGAGTGGGCGGCAGAGGCTGCTTTGCTTAACAAACTGCTTCAAGAATAAATTAAAGTTCGTGGTCGTTTGGAAACTATTTTAACACAACTTTGACTAATTGAAACAATATTTTAATCAATATCAACTACAAAACCATTATCAATATCGTAAATAACATTTTCTTTTGCATTTAATATCGTTTGTTCTATGTTATTTCATCAAGTCAATGTTTGAGTATAGTAAACTCCATAATGATGGTATTAATACAACGGTTATGTAAACAAAGTAGAAATGTTATTATAGGTTGCAATGGTCGTATGTGTAGCGTTAACATTAGCAATTAGGGCTGATAAACAAGATATAGTTATTTATTTCGCAGCTTATCTACATAAATAATTGACTTCCATATACAATCCTAAAAATTAAATGAAAAACATCGATTTCAATCAGGAAAACAAAGTAATGCATTTAAATTGGAAAAAGCTTCGGCATTAAGGAATTTAAATGCACATTGCATTCAAGTAGGAATTTGAATTTTGAAATTTTTCCATTTATTCTCGTTTGTTCTTCCATAATTCAATTGGATTCGAACTACATCTACTATATAAGTATCAACAAGGTTTTTCTTTGTTAATAGTACCAAATATCAATTAGGATTTAGCAGTAATGAATGAAAGAAGTAGTTTTTTATTAATAAGTTGAAGTGCTGGTTGGTTTTTAACTGGCAGGTAAGGTAACTGTTGCTGAAATATTTAGTTACGTTATTTATTTATTTATTTGAACATACAAAAATACATTTCCTTCTCTGATAGAGATCACGTCAAAGCAAAAATAAGATAATCCTTTTAAACCCGTGTGTCATTTCTATCGATCGATTCCTTTGTCCGCGGTGGCTGGAATATTCAATGAGTTTGGCCGTTAGGGGAAAATCTAGTCGAGCAAATTGTCTGGCGAACGATCGTTTGGCACATGCTGGTAGAAAATTATTGAGAAAATTGGTATATGAGCGGTCTATGACATCGATGAGGGGGTGACTACGACTCCGTGACATCGATGCGGGGGTGACTACGACCCCATGATATCGATGGGGAGAGTTACTACGAACCCGCGCCATCATCATCATTATCACACAGTTTCCATTGAAATGGCAGTTGGCATCTACTTTGCGTATCGGCTCGTGTCTGAGCACCTAAATATTCCTGGCTATAGGATAGTCCGTTTGGATCGAGTTGGACAGAGTGGTGGTGGTATGCTCGTGTACATTAGGAGAGAGTTTCATGTTAAAACTCTTAGTTTTGATGTGTCAGACAGGCATATTTGACTCACAACGAGTTAGTAGTAATCGGCGATGTTGACTGCGACTTTTTGAGGAGCGACTGTTTACTTCGAACACAACTAAGTCAAGTGTTTGACTGCTACGGTCTTAATCAAGCACTCAAAGAGCCCACGCGAGTTTCTGATCAATTATCAATATTAATCGATATCATAGCTGTGACGAACTCTGTTTCCCTATTTGAATGTGGAACTGCTGATCTTCTCAATCTGACTGATCTCAGATTGACCTTGTGTAGGTTGGACTATGTAATAAAATCCATAAAACCGCGAAAAGTAACATTCAGGAATTTTCGATATTTCGATACTGTTCTGTTCGGGCAGGATGCCTCCACTGTACACTGGGAATTTATCCAAGTGATTCCTAATTTGTCAGAAAAAGAACAATATCTGACCAATGCCGTAAACTTTCTTTTCGATATGCATGCTCCATTTAAGTCGACCATTGCTCGTAGAAATCCATCACGTCCTTATATAACTTCCACTATTAAGGAAATGAGCAAACTCAAAAGAGAGGCTTACAAAAAATACTTGAGAACTAAAAATCAGATACAGCTTGATTATTACAAAGACTTGCGCAACTATCTCTCTAATGCTGTACAACGTGAAAAAAGGGCATATATTCAAACTCATGCGAATGGCAACAAATCGGGTCCTCGGAAGATGTGGAGAGAACTGGATACTTGCCATATTTACAGAAAGTCTGTTCGTGAATTGGGTCCAGAAATAAATAACTCCAACAATATGAATTCTTTCCTTGTTAATGGGGTTAAAAATATAGATATCAAAATGAATATCTGCAGTCACTTTCAGGAAAATAGTTTCAGGCTTGGACTGAACTTCAATTTCACTCCTGTGACCGCCGACATGATACAAGAGCAAGTTTCTGACATACAATCGAATGCCTCGGGTCTGGATGGAGTCACTCTGAAGATGCTGAGGCTTGTTTTACCATACTCCAAGGATGCTCTTTGCCATATAATTAACTTTTCATTAGAGACGGGAGACATTCCACCTACATGGAAACAGGCTCTAGTGATTCCCATTTCCAAGGTTCCAGTGGCTTCAAAATGCGAAAATGTAAGACCTATCAGCCTAGTTTCAATCATCATGAAAATTCTCGAAAAGATCGTCACATTGCAGCTCACTGAATATTTTGAGGCAAACAAAATAATATCCTTACTTCAGTTAGGCTTTCGTAAGAGACATGACACCTTAAGTGCTATGACTAAAATCGTGGATGATATATCCAGAGCAACTGATCAAGGTCAGTTTACTTTCTTGGTCACCCTGGATTACTCAAAGGCCTTCGACCTCGTGAATCACTCCCTCCTGGCCTTAAAGCTTGAATACCATGGAATCCACGGGGCAGCACTTGACTGGTTTATGGCCTATTTCAGCGACAGGTCTCAGAGAGTCTCTCTGAATGGAGATGTGTCTCAGGAGCTACCAGTAACTAAGGGCGTACCGCAGGGAAGTCCACTTGGTCCTTTACTTTTTTCTATTTATGTGACAGATTTGCATGAATTACTGTGGGATGATAATAATATGTGCAAAATACATTAATACGCTGACGATACATAAGTGTATATCTCTGGTGATTCTGAGAATCCCGGTCTTACTGTGAATGTGCTTAATGTGACTGCAAAGAATTCACGAATGGTCACAGAATTATGGTTTCTTCCTCAACTTTAATAAAACTATGGCTATGTGTATGGGAAGTAAAAGTGCTCGTGGCAAGGTGCTAAATAATCATGGAACGATTAGGTTAAATGACAAAGATATTCCAATGACTGAACAGATAAAAAATCTAGGTGCTTTGTTAGATCCCTTTTCAAATTTTGAGGCTCATGTTAGTAAAAAAATATAGGTTTAGCTTACTCAAAATTAAAGTCACTGTATAAATTTAAGTACTGTCTCCCATCTGATACCAAATGGTAACTGGTCAATTCAACTCCTGCTTTAGATTTAGCTTTGGTACACCATATCGTGATCATATCACGCCGTATTATAATGACTAGGATATTAAAAATAGAACATAGGTTTGCCCTATATTTCTGTAAACAATTGTTTAACATTCTACGTAGTTAGGCTCCTCAGTACTTGTTTGATGCACTGACGAGAAGAAACGAGCTACACGATGCAAATCTGAGAAACGCGAATAATTATGACATTCCCCAGTATAAAACAACAAAATTTACTGGCTGTTTTTCTTATACAGCCCCCAAGATAATAAATAAGTACATTCTTGGAGTTGATATTCCAATATCTTTGTTGCAGTTCAGCTACGACCTTCAGAAATGTTTTCTAGAGATGCAGCGTCATGGGAGCTCGGTGTACTGATACTTCTATTTGACTGTAGCCTGTTGGAAAAACTGTGTATCTTTTTTTTTTTAAACTTGGATTATTTGTATGCGTATCTATATAGGTATTATCGAGTATTATTAACTGACTAGTTTGTGATATCGTTATCTTTGGAAAAAATGTTTATCTTTTTTAATGGTTTGCATAGTATCTATTTTTTATCAAATGACTAATTTGTGTAATTATTTAACCTTAGGGAATACCAGTATTTCAATATTACTGTTCCAATAAATTGATTTGATTTGGTCTACATTGGAGCAGATCGGTAAGATACATTGATCGAATTTCCTTCCCTCCAATTCACGGGGATTGCCGCCTTGAAAACATCATTCATTATGCCAAATGCTGACCGACCCATTATTTCTTGTAGATAGGTAATTCACATGTTTGATTATCTCTATTTATTCGGATTCCATGTCCAGGTATCAATTTGAAAACTACCCACCCTTCTTCCAGTTAAAAATATGGAAAATCGGAAAAATGCGTAAATTTTATTTTCAAGGGTGTTATTTCCAAGTTTCAACGAAGATTTTTACCCCTTTTGTACCAAGCCCCTAAAAGGAATAGATGTCAAGGTTAGGCCCGGTTTATTTACCTTCTGATAAACTATCAGGTAATGCAATCTGACAGATAGGAACGCAATCTATGATCCTATTGGTCGGCCGAATAGTAGTCTTGTATACCGGGTGACAACGAAATCGTTATACAAGGCGTCATTCAATTGTCTTTGAAGTTAAAAATTTTAAATTCGGGTGGAATGGGTAAGTCATTGAGACGCACATTTTTCGTAAAAGAACAATTGAATATCACTTCCGGTTACTCCGGAAATGGAACCAAGTCAGGAAATTTTTATGGAACCCTATATATTTTTGCACACATTTGGATAGAGCCTTAAATTCAAATGAATATGCATTTTAGTAGACATCTTTCGGTAGGCCATTGGACAATTCTAGGATCTGATAAGTACCTCTTCCTATTCAAAATTTTTAAAAAATTTGAATCAAAAATTTGCATTTCAAAGAAATTTTAAAATGCCCTTGTTTTTGAGCAAAACCATTTTTTTTTTTTCCAAATTCGATATAAAATCATTCCCAATCCAAAAATTATAAATTGTATAAACTGTTTGTTTAACAGAAACATTATCGGTAACGTCAGAATGCCGCCATATTGAATTTAAGAAAAATACCTTTTTACGTCGCCATCTTGAAAACAAATGCAACTTGTGATATGTCATTGAAAAGGCAATTTCAAGCTCTATCCAACTGTGTAAAAAAATAGACAGCGTTCTATAAAAAATTCTTGAATTAGTTCCGTTTCCGGAGTAGCCGAAAGTGATATTCAATTTTTCAATATTCAATGACTTACCCGTTCTACCCAATTTACAAATTTTTAACTTAAAAGACAATTGAATGACGCCTTGTATAACGATTTCGTTGTCACCCGTATGTGTCTTGCAGATAATATTACCAGCAAGTTTATCTGCAGACGAAATAAACCGGGCATTAGAATTTTAAATGGGAATGGCGGGTCATGTGGCATCATTTTAAAGCTCGTCATTTCTTGGCCCGCCGTTTTCGAATAACTTAACTGCACTTCAAAGTTACAGACGTACCTAATTAGAACTTGATTGCATTGAGATTTATGGTTTTCAGGTTGTTATTCAAACAAAAATAATCGCATAGAGTTGTCTTGTTATAGTAGAATTGATTAGAAGATAGTGGTACCGTTCCAAGTTCCAACCCTTGAATAATAAGGAGAGAGTTAGTTCACACAATTTAATTTTCAATTGTTGTTTGTGTAATTTTTTTTTTGATAGGTAATACAAAAATTGGTGTGATAGGGAGATCATCCCTATACGGAACTACATCGCCCAAGAAAGCTTGGCTCGGCGTACAGGGTTATTCACTATATTTTGATCCCCCACCTGCAGCCTTTACCTTTACATCCATCGTCATCAGAAACTCAAAATTATTGTCAGAAATTTGAAATTTTGCGTATTTTCAACTTTTTTCAAATGAAATGCTCTATATTTGATTCTATATTCTTGAAGAGCCCAATTTTCCGATTCCAAAAATATATAGTTTGTCAATATTTGGTTGAGCCGTCTCTAATATATTTTTCTCTAGAAATTATGAAAATACTATCAGAGGAACCAAGTGTCTCAAATTTTACCTGCAGCTTTCACCTTCAGAGGTAGAATCGTTCACAAAATCTAAGTCAGTAATAGTAGTATTTTTACAATTTTTGGAGCCGAATATGTTGGAGACGGATCAACCAAATATACACTCACCGACATAAAATTCGCGACAACCAAAATTTAGATCAAATTTGATGTAGGATAACTTTTTCTTCCATAGTCCGATTTCAATCTTTTTTTTTTTCATAATGTAGATAATTGTTTCGGTTTTAATTAATTTTATTCAATTTTCAAAAATACAGTTTACATGTTGGAATATACCAGGAAAATAAAAAAGTATATTTTTTCTCTTAACTTTGTAACACTCTGTAGAGTAATTTTGCGAAGTAAGCTACACTGGATATGCTTTTCTGCAGAGTTTGATCCATTTTCAACATTTTGCTGTTTTATTGGTCTTGATATCTTTATCGGTTTCGGAGATATGAATTTTTGAAATAAACATTACACTTTTTGATCAAGTCTAAATTTTTGAAATAAACCTTACACTTTTTGATCAAGTCTATTTTTAATTGAAGCATGAAAGTAGGGGTTTTAAAAATTAGTACCTCGTGTTACCTCCTCTTGCTCTTATAACAGGTACTAAACGTCGATTCATTCCTCTAATCAGGTTTTGGATATCCTGTTGTGGAATAGCAGCCCATTCTTCTTCCAAAGCATTTCGAAACTGTTGGAGATGAACAACTGTCCTCGGCGTTTCCTAATTCGTCTACCTAACATGTCCCATACGTGTTCTATGGAATTAATGTCAGGACTACGAGCGGACCAGCGCATAACGTTTATTCCAACCTCTTCCAAATATTGGGCCACTATTCTGGTAGTATGTGGACGGGCATTGTGATGCATGAAAACGAATTCGTTGCCGATAAATTGTGCAAAAACAACAACATGTTCTCCCAGAACTTCGTCAATGTACCTCGGGTCAGTTAAAGTTCCTCGGTCCACACTGAGAAAATGAGACGTATACACTATGAAGAAGTAAACAAAGGGGCAGGAAGAGATTGATTATTCTCCTATTTATTGTCCAAAGAGGGAGTGAGTATACCGCTCTTGGTTTAACTTTTAAATTTTTTATTTTACTCGAAGAACCACCCTTATAGGGAAATGAAGAAACACGTTATTAAAGTTTCAACAAAATAAATATACAGGGTGGGGACTTTAAATGGAACTAATTTGCTAGAGCCTTCGGATAAAATATGAGGACAAAACGCAAACATACGTCGATTGAGATTTTTTGGTTAAGATTTTTTCACATTAATTTTTTTATACAGGGTGTTCCAAGAACAGCTGTACGGTTATCAACTTTATTTTTTAAATAGTAGACCCTGTATATTATGACACTTCTTGATTCTACTGAAAATTCTAGACATATTTCATTCATAATGTCATATACCTATCTCCGACTGTTTCGGAAATATTGACAGTTGAAAATTGACTTTTTTGCAACTTTGATAGGCTGTAATTGTTCATATTGTTAATACACCTTTACCTTTATCTTTACCTTTTTTTTTTGTAAATACTGGTTAATACATTTTTAATTTTACCTTCTGCATAAAATTAAACTTTTCGTAACATCACCTTTGGTATGCTCGTAGAAAAAATATTGTTCCTAACTCTTGCGGGAAGAAATTTCTCTTCCCGCACTCGTTAGGAAAAGAGCTATTTTTTGTTTACCAGCTGATTTTCGCTGGTGACCATTTATGCTTTCACTTTTCAATTTGTTGTAAGTGTAATATTTGAGAGAAGATTGATTACATTTATATTTATTGATCTGAATTGAGGCGTTTCATTGTACGCTTTTAGGCAATTTTGTTTGACAGGTGCAGTACCGTTTAGCTGTTGAGTTTTCCTGTTTTTTTTTTTTTTTCAATATCGGATCTCCGTTCAACTGAGGGGCATTAAAACAGGTGTAGCTTTTTATTTAATCATCCACACCACTCTCCACTGTAAGAGTTAGTAGGCATCTTTTAGAAACGGAGTTTCCTTTCTCGTCTTGTAGTATTGTGGCCACCTTGCTAGATTGTCACCTTTTTAAATTTTCATTTTCACTTCATCATTTCCACTATTCTTTTTTCTTTTTTTTTTCTCCACAACAAATTTATAGATTTTCATTTTATTTTTTTCTATTGCATAACACTTCTTTCTGTAAATACTAACAGAAATCTGACTATAAAATCGAGATGTTATTTCAAGGTTGTCACCGCTTTAATTATGCAAATAAAGCAATCGGAATATAAAATCGATATGTTTATGTTAGTTCAAGGTTGTTACCACTTTTGCATACATTAAGTGCCGACTCATAGATAGGCAATTACTTATACATAATTGAAGTCGGGTAAGTGTTTGGAAGAAGTCCGGAGAGGTCAGGAAAGGGCTGGATAAAGTCGGGAGAAATCTAGACAAGTCTGGATAAAGTCTGGAAGAATCTAGCTAAGTCTAGAAAAGTCTGGATAAAGTCTGGAAAAGCCTGGAAATTTCTCGTACCGTCTGGAAAAGGCTTGATAAGGTCTGGAGAAATTCAGACAAGTCTGGATAAAGTCTGGAAAAGTGTATTTGAAGTCGGGAAAGTGTTTGGGAGAAGTCCGGAGAGGTCAGAAAAGGGCTGGATACGGTCTGGAGAAATCTAGACAAGTCTGGATAAAGTCTGGAAAAATCCGGCAAGTCTAGAAAAGTCTGGATAAAGTCTGGGAAAGTCTGGAAATGTCTCGAAACCTCTGGAAAAGGCTTGATAAGGTCTGGAGAAATTTTGACAAGTCTGCATAAAGTCTAGCTAAGTCTGGAAAAATCTGGATAAAGTCTGGAAATTTCTGAAAACGTCTGGAAAACGCATGGAAATTTCTGGATTGGGTCGGAAAAATTCTGGAAAATCTGGAAAGGGTTGAATTTTAGCGGATCTCAAAGCTCACAATAATCACAAGCATTAGCGTTGAAGTTTGCTTCGGCATTTTCAATGTTCTCCTCGGTTGCATCTTTGTGAAGGACTGTGAATTTGTTACTTATGTGACAATTCTCTGACAATATGCCTATTAGCTGTGCTATTAGATATTGCTCTGTAGATGGTTGTTTTTCAAAGCAAGGAAGCGGTTTAATATTTTTTCGAGGTCCAATAGAAGAATCTAGGTATGTATAGAGTTTTCCAATAGTAACGCTCGATGTTTGACAATAGCCCATGAAAAACTCGATAGTCACACAGGTGCTATCTTTGGCAGCCGTATTCAATTAGTCTCTGCATTTTATTATGGAGCGCTACACGATTGAGCAACGCGTCGGAATTGATAAAAATTATTATCATTATCAAAACCAATGTTCTATTCGGAAAACGTTTCGTGCACTCCGTGCAATTTATGATGTCAACGATCGTCCTTCAGAATCCACAATTGGCCGACCTAACGTCACTGGAAAAACTTGAAAACGAATTCTATTGTATGCTTATTAGAAATCTAAGCATCAGTGCAGGCCTTTGCAATGGTACAAGGCCTTTAGTTCTGGAACTTGGGGATAATCTGTTACGCTGTGAGATATTGACTGTAGATAAACAGGGAGAAATAGTGTTCATAAATCGAATAACACTCTACTGCGAAAACGTCTACCCCTTTACGTTCAAACAAAGACAATTTTAAAATAAAATTAGCCTTTGCAATGAATGACGATTAACAAATCTCAAGGACAAACATTTGATAGGATAGTAATTGATCTCCAGAAAGGATGTATTAGTCACGGACAACTTTATGTGGCGCTTTTCAGAGTTCGTTCGTGGGACTCATTGAAAGTTTATTCAGGGAAACAAAGAAGCAATAGTGTTGTCAAAAACCATGTTTTTAAAGGATTGTTTTTTTGATAATTTAATTTTGAAATTTCGCAGTCATAGGTGATTTCAGAAGATCTTTACAACTTATTTACAAGATATTTGAAGATCACAAGACAAAAACCTGAACACGATAAACATAAATGATTGAAAATAACGAAGAACGACATGAAGACTTAGCACTCTTTAAACTTTGGATTCTTACGAGTTCCATAAAATAGAATAAGTTGCACTGGACATATGCACACCGTATATTCAAAAAATAAGATCGATTTACTGATCGATGTACCGCAAAAGTAATAAATAATTCACCAACTACTTTGATCACATTTAAAATGAATTTTTCCGCACGCGGCTGCCGTTCACCGAACGACGCGTAGCCGAGTTCGGTGATGCAGCCGAGTGCGGAAATAGTTATTTTCCTAACAAGTGCGCAAAGTGTCACACACTTTGCGCACGTGTTAGGAACAACATTTTTCCTACGAGCTTCATATCAGGTAGGTAACAACAAAAATTTAAAAAAAAAAAACGATAATTTGTTCAATTATTTTCAATTAACTTGAAGCGAACCTATTCATTCATCAAAAAATTACATAACAAAAAAACAGAAAATTGAAATCTTCGTCAGAGCTGTTCATCTTAAAGCGTTTAAATTAAATGCGGAAGAAGTTTGTAGATTCTTGCATGTAAATGGAGAACACAAATCTGACAATGTGTCAAAGTTAACTATATTCAGTGTTTGTATAGATGTTGGCTGATATAAAAACAAGAATAATTTGTCATTTATTGTTGCTTGACAATTATTTTTACTTTTCGGCACTCAGTGCGGATAAGGCCCGTATCCGCACTGAGTGCGGAAAAGTGTAACTTTGAGAACGGTAATGCGTAAGGAAAAGTACTACTTTGCGCACGCTCGTAGGAAAAATATTTTCCGCAAGTGTTAGGTACAATATTTTTCCTACAGGCGAAAAAATGTAAAATTTTTCTTTTTTTTTTTTGACATATCAGTGCGGTAAAATTTTTTCCGCACTGACAGCCATGCGGAAAAAGTTTTTCCGCACTGATGTGTAAAAAAAAAAGTTTTACCGCACCGTGCGGGAAAACTCATTTTTCCTACGAGCGTGCGGAAAAGTTACTTTTCCGCACGATTTTTCGTTTTGAAAGTTGTACTTTTCCGCACGATTCTACTTTTCCGCACTATTTTTTTACTTTTCCGCACGATTTTTACTTTTACTGAAAAGTGTACCCATATTTAAGTTCGGGGGCCCCCTATTTGGGGGGCGGTGCCCCGCGGTGGCCCCCTATTTGGGGAGCATAGTCCCGCGGGGGCCCCTTTTTGGGGGGCGAAGCCCTGGGTGCTCCTTTTTGGGGAGGCGAAGCCTCTTATTTGGGGGGCGGAGCCCCTTATTTGGGGGCACAGCCCTGCAGGGCCCCCTATTTTGGGTGGCATAGCCCCGCGAAGGTAGGGAATCCTAACAATTTTTTTGGCCAATTTAGTTATAGGCCAAGGATCATGATAAAAAAATCCGGTTCCATTATTTTTTTGTGTATAAAAAAATCGTGCGGAAAAGTAAAATCGTGCGGAAAAGTAAAATCGTGCTGAAAAGTTACTTTTCCGCACGATTTTTTTATTGCTAAAAATGAAGATATTTAGGATCAAATAAATGATTTATGTTATATATTATTTTATATTATGTGCTATTTTGTACCATCATTATAAAATCTTTGCGTATTGGAACATTTTTTTTGATAAATAAGATGGACAGAAGCACTCGTAGGAAAAATATTGTACCTAACTCTTGCGGAAAATGTCTTTTCCACCCTCGACGGCTTGCCCTGCCGTCTCGTGCGGAAAAGTACCACTTTCCGCACTTGTTAGGTAAATAACTATTCCGCACGCCTATCAGTGCGGAAAATCGATCTTTCCGCACGGCTGTAGGAAAAATAACTTATGTTTAAATCTGGCTGCCCATTTTCCAGGGTTGAGGTTACGCAAAAAAAAATCGGAAAAGCTCTGATCTGCTTTGAATTTTAATCTTGATTTTCCCCGTCTTTTCGCAACTCTTCTGTGCATTGCAATTATTCTTAAAGCGTCTAACATTAAACGTCAAGGTCAAAATCGATTTGAGCTAAATAGATATCTATAGGGAAATACCGATAATGACGGGTTCCCTGAGGGGCTTTTAGTAAATCACATAGCAATTTCCTATCCCATAATTTACCGTCAATAAATCCCTTAGCCAAGTACATAATATTATAAACCCTAAGTAAGCGCCTGTTAACCCGGGAGAAACGAATTATTTCTGTGTACCAAAGCGCCAAGATGCAGGATGGATTTGTTACGCTTCCTTAATTTCCGAGAGGTTTACTTACTTCGTTTCGTTTGAACTTGATTGCTTTTCCGTTTAGGAAAATAAAAATAAGTAGTTATAGTTTCAATAACACAGGGATGTTTCAAACAGTCTTTGATGGGAGCATTTCTAAGTGAATTGATTATCGTTGATAAATTTGCTTGCGCAATTTGAGAACGATTTACGCAGCCAACGTATGGAAAAAAAAAATCCAAAAGATTTTTCATTGGAAAATTGTTTTGAAAAATATCTCTAGTTATAAGAAGTTACTAAAGCTCCTACGAAATTTTTTATACTAATACAAATTATTGAGAAAAATGTGTCTTACTATAAAAAAAAAGAGGAACAACAGGTAATGCCCCTAAAAGTTTACATGCCTAAAGTTCCTGTCCTGATGACCGTGGTTCGGAAGCGCTCCAGGGAAAGGGAGCGTTTTCATAGATGTGTATGCAGCATTTCATCCTCTGATAGAGATATTGGTTACAGACAAATCTGTTATTTTAGTGTACATATATTCTGTTATAATAGGTCATTGAATATACATCCATCTAAAAGCTTTCTAGCTCAAAACGCGCGTTATACTCCAAAAAGAGAAGAACAAAAGAGACCATTTTGCTACCTTTGAATTTCCATTCGTATTTTCGCATACAAATAAAAAAAATCTTGTCATATTGATCCACTTTGTTGAACGTTATTAGGGCGCATTCCGCAGGGAAATGAAACAAAATTGTTTCAGGTAAAGGTTCCTTTGTGTTTAAATCCTGCAAAACTTCATTTTATAAATAACTTCTGCTGAGCTTAGGTATACCTCTTCTTTGTAACGAACAACTAAATGGAGTATTAAATTTTCACAATAAGGCTAGAATATTTAAATGGATTTTTTAGTTTTCGTGCCATTGTATTGGCTATTGTTTTGGATTATTCTTTTTGTAGAGTATTTTGTGTGTTTCTATGTTATACAAGGATGCGATTATAAAGTTTTTAGTTTAAAATTTTGCAAGTAGTACAAGAAATAAAGAGAAAATGTTAGAAATTGAAAACTACTTGATACATTTTTTTTTTAAATTACAGTATTTTTGAAAAAACCATTTCCACTAGCATTGATGCTGGGCTGGCCAGGCTCACGTCTCCCTAATGCACATCGCAGCAATGGATGGCACTTCAAAAGATGCAAAGATGTTCTCAAGGCGAACAAGTTAAATCAACGATGTAGTGACGACCAAACCATCCTTAGAGGGGTTGTGACCCAAAAATAAAAGTTACAGAAAAAGAAATCTAAGAACAAATTTTCTCGTACAACAATATATCGTGTTGTTAAGGCAGGAGCTGTTATTATTTATGAAGTGAAAAGGAAACATTCGGTCGAGAAACTGAAACAAATCGATGAAGGAACAAAGGATAACATTCGCCGTATATGACTTTCTATAAACATACTAAAGTGCCAACCCTTAGTTCAGTGAGAAACCAAAGCACTATGATTGTGAATATAAATTTCCAAAAGCCCTTAGACAAATATTATTAGATTTAGGATTTAGCTACAGAAAATTAAACAATCATACGGTTTTAATGGAATCCGAACGAATTGTGAAACTTAGGCAGAATTATTTGCGACATATTGAAAATTATTCACTTTCCAACTTCAGACCCTGCTAAATTTGAGGACTGCTGCTGACTGAAGATATAAATAAAACGGTTGTATGCAAAAATTAGGTGGCTCATGTGATAAAAAAAGAAAATGAATATATTGTCTTGTCACCTATTAACTGAATTGTGATTCAACCTGGACTCGACTCTGATGATAGTGACGAGTTTGGAGGTTATTACTCGTCATTATGAACATACCTATCGGTTTATTGTAAATTGTGCAGTAAACACATCATAGAAGAGGTATTGTATATTATTGTAAAATAAGATATCCATTATTATATTATTAGATATTAAAAAAGAAAATATAAGTTAATGTTAATAGATAGTTCTTTTTCATCAACCGTTCCTCCCGTTTCTAATGTATTATCAATAATAGGTTTTTGTAAACATTAACGAGGCACGTTAATACTCGCGCGGATACGGTAGACGACATATATTTATTAACCAATTTGTTTCAATAAAAAAATTAATATTTCGACGCCGACGTGACTTCAAATAGATCGACCGAGCGCGTTTTTTATGTAAGTTTCAATTTACAATGTCTATACTTCACACAAGTAATTTCCTATAATCCTGGCCGCGTTGTCAATGTATTTTCGTAACACTGCCTGCCTCTTGAATCAAATCATCCCGATCTGACCAGAATAAATATTTTGGTGATAAGCCTACAACCTACAACCTGTCAAGATTTTTATTTTACCTTTGGGGCCGCGTTGGTCGTTTAGTCTTTTTATAATCGCGTACGGACCTTCTCATACTGGTGCCAGTTTGGAAAATCTACCATTCTTCCCTCGAGGGTTATAGCGCCAAACTTCCGCATTCGCCGGGAAACCTGTAGAGTTCGCCTCAAGATCATATCTCGTTTTCATTCGATCGCTTGCGAACTATGTCTTTTCCCTAAGTTATGGAAGTCAAGCAGCCTTTTTTACAGATCGTCGGCATAGTCTTCGGCTTCCATGTCGGCAACAGGCAACATGTGGTGACTCGATCACCAAGTTACAGGGTAAACGAAGATCCCTTCCAAACAAAACTTAAGCTGGTGTTATTTCTGTTGTGTTGTGTACGGCTGACCTGAATGCCATCAGAAATCCGAATCGTCCTGATGCTTGTTAACTACGTTGAGAGATGTTCCTTGATTGTCTTGTTGAATCTTCCAACCATGCCACTTGATTGTGGATGCAATTTGGTTCTGGTCTTGTGAATACCTAGCAGCTTGCCAAGTTTTAAAAAAAATCTTGACTCGAAATTGCGCCCTTGATCCGAATGAAGTTTAATTGGGATTCCAAACCCAGTAAAACATTATTGACAAGGACTCTAGATGGTTCTTGATTTGGAATAGCGAAGGCCACTTGCTAAAATAATCCATGGTAACTAAGATGTATTTGTTGTCACTCCGCATAGCAGGAAATAGACCGGATGTGCTTATTGCCATTCGTTTGTATGGCATCCCTGCATTGTACTGCTTATATATGGTGTTTTGGGTCCTTCACTTGCATATCGCACATTAGTACATAATGTGCATTATCCGATCCGATTACAGCCCCACCCTTCTGACGTCACGCGACCTTGAGCTTGGCTCCGCTCCCTATGACATCACCCGACCTTGACTTTGGCTCCGCCCCTATGGCGTCACATAGTCTTGACCTTGGACTCTCCTTCGATGACTTCACTGACCTTGGCCCACACTCTAATATAGCGTGACCTTGAGTAAACTGAAATATGAAATAGTTGGCCCATTAAGATATTTGGGTCGAAAACTGCATCGAATTGTCAATTTGCTGTTGGTAACTGAAGTGTCCCGTATCAAAAGTTATGCTGATGAACGACATAACTGTAATATTAACTGTTCCAAAAGTCATTATGGTTGGATGAAAAACTTGTCGCACTTGGTATACGATCAAATATCGAATCAAGAAAACAGATTATACTTTTGTAACGGTTGTATATCCGGTATGTATTTCGAGTCGCCGAGTTGACGTCGTTGACGATGCTGACACCAACAAGCGATCTAATGACCGATAAATTTCAAAGCATTGTACCAGGCAACAAAATGAAATTTGAAAATATTGAAAAACAAATGGGTGTTCCATTTGCGGTTCCTGCAGACTCTGAATCAATTTTAAAATTGATGGACACTAGTCACTAGTATACCAAATCTTCATAGGTTTCACACAAATAAAAAGTGTCAAACATGAACTGTACTTTTTTCCATATCCTATGAAATGTTCCTTTGACGATTCAGTTTCTAAATTTAGAATATATCGAGGAAGTGATGCGGCCCAAATTTTTGTTTTCGGCTTGGAAAACGGTTTGAGATATCTTCCATAAAACCTATTAAAAAGATATTAAATCAATGAATCGTCCAACATCTGACGTAGAGTTGGAATTTAAAAATGAGAAAATATGTGATATTTGCGAGCCATTTAACGAAATTGATATCAAAGTAAGAGATCACTATCATATAACGGAAAAGAAAAGATTTGGTGCTGCTCATTCCATTTGTAATGTGAACTATAAATAACCTAATTTTGTCCCCATTTAATATCACAATTTAAGTGGATATAACTGTCATTTGTTTATTGAAGAATTTTGTCGTCAATCGTTATGGTGAATATAAAATTGAGCTTATAGCTCAGAGCAAAGAAAAGTATACAGTGTGATTACTTAAGTGTGCAACATATGGGGATTTTTTTTAGTAATAGCACAACCCAAATATCAACCAGGCCAAAAGTTGGTGCATGTCTGATAATCATAATAGGTGCACTTAGAATGGATTAAAGTCAAACAGCATACCGGGTAGCTCAAACAATATGAAAATTGTACTGTAAAGTACCCTTATTTTATAAAATTCAGCAAAATGTTATTGAGAAAAGCTGTTTGGAATTAAAAGTTATGCCTAAATACCAAAACATGGCCTCCTAAGTTTTTCTTAATTTTTTTTCGAAAAACATCAATAATTTCTATATTTTTTTTATGTTTTATTTCCGCCCTTAATACTTTCAAAAATTAAATAAAATCAAATCAATTTTACATAAATTTGTTCAAATTCAAGCATATTTGGAAAATTAACTTGGATTTTTAATTTTTTATGGAATCACAAAATTCATGTTTGTTGCAATGATATTCAACACAACTTTGAAATGTCGCAATTTTTTTTTAACAAGTTTAAACATTACTAATGATAATATGCATATTAAAAAAACTCTCCCTAAAGTGCAAAAGTTTTATTTTATTTAAGTAAATATTACTACACTTTTGATATTTTTTGAGCCACCCTGTATGCTGTTTGACTTGCAACCATTCTAAGTGCACCTAATATGATTATCACACATGCACCAACTTTTGGCCTTGTTTATTTTGATTGTGCTATTACTAAAACAAAATCCCATATGTTGCATACTTAAATAAACACACTGTGTATCACTTACAAAGAGCAATTAAATAAACGACTACAGGAACATAAAACCAGTTTATTAAAAAGAAAAAAATTACGTTACAATTTATCGACAGCCTTACATTTTTATCGACAAATTTGGAAAATTTGTGTAATTGATTGGAAATTGACAGTTTCAGGGAAACACGTAGGGATTTTCCCGATGATGAGGAATTCAATTTAGTTCATCAAAAGGGTGTTTTCACAGTTCCCCTATATTGTCCGTCGTTTTTATTCTGACACTTTCCGTATGAGGAGCGAGGGGGCGACGCATATGGCTAAAACAGGTGTGAAGTCAGGTGACCATTGGCGCTAGGGAGTCGCCAGCTCACATTCCTTTCGAGTATCAAATTGAAAATGACGGACCAATTTTATTGATTTAATGGAAAAAAAGAATTACTATTCCAACAAAAGATGAGTTTTTCGATACCTCAGGCGTAGAAGATATCAACGATAAATATTACGATAGAGCAAAGAGCAAAGGTTTAGTGTTTGTTTCAGTGTAAGTAGTTGGGTGAATATTCAGATATGTAACTCAAATCGGATGTGAAATTATTGAGTGATGTTTTCGAACAACTTTGCTATGTATGTCTGGATGTTTCGTTTATAAACTGGATCCTGCGCAATATTCTTTCAAGTTTGTCATTTGATTGCATGTTGCGTATGACTAAAGCAGAGTTGGAAGTGTTGATTGATGTTGTCATGGTTCACTTTTCTAAAAAAGGCATTTGCGGCCGTATGTCAATTGTCAGTATACTGGAAGGAAGCATGTAGCAAATAACAAATACTTACTAGAGTAGGATCCCTCTCAGAAGGGATCCCTCGAAACCATCTTCATTTATCACATATCTCGATGCAACAAATTTGTATGTGCACATTATTCAGGTGATTTTAAGCGGTTATCTCAACATGAAATAAATAATTTAAATAATATGGAATTCGATGATGATAATTTAGAGAAGAATATGTTTTAGATGTTGACGTGTGTTATTTTGTTAGTTTGCATGAGGCTCATGCTGACATTCGTTTTTTAGTGAATCGGCAAACATGAAAAAACTAATTCCAAACACAAATGATGAACAGTACATTATAAAACTCTAAAACAAGCTATTTCGAACGGCTTAATAGCAGTGCAAACTTATAAGAGTTTTGTCTAGCGAGTAAAGTGTTTGAAGGAATATATTGATTTCAACACAGTATTGCGCCGTCAACCACAAAATTTGGTAAGGATTTATCTAAATTTGCAAGACAATGGAAAATGTGGAAAATCGAACCGAACGAGAATGGAAAATTATTAACAAAGTGAGAGAACAGTGTCGGTAGAGTTGAAGCAAGGGCATTATTAACTCGTCCTAATTTCAATGGCTGCTCGTATTTCACTGAAGACATTGCAGCTATTAATTTAGATATAGTCAAAGTGATCTATGAGACCGATATACATATATATTGGGTTTTGCATATTGGACTTGTCGACTGTGGTTTATGATTTTTTTTACAACTTTATCAAGGAGAAGTTAGGTAGTGATGCCTAACTGTACACAGCCACAGATTACCTAATATTAAAAATGTTCACGGCTAATTTTTATCGTGTTCTCAGAAAACCCAGACAATTCTGATATACTAAATTGGGCTGATGGAAATCCTATTGATATTAATAAAATTTAATCGTTACCGGGTCGAATGAAGGATGAATCCTATAACCGCTTTCTATGTTACCGAAGTCTGAAAAAAGTCTAAGGTATCAAGAAGTCCGTAGTCGAAAAACATTCCTTCTCACCATGACGATGAACGCTTTATAATACCCAAGTCAATGAAAGCTCTACCCTGGGTTCATGCAGATAGTATATTTCAGCAGACCGAGCCGGAACAATTTCAACAGATTTTAATTATTGTGTGTGAAGCACATTTATCTGTACAAAACTGTCTAGAAAATCTAATAAGTGCCTGCGGAGCCCTTTTGTGGGAGGATCATTAGTTAGCTAAAAACTGGAATATCCATATTTTGTATTTCAGTTTTTGTTTATATTCTATTTCAGTGATTGTAAACAGACATTTGTAAGTATTAATTCATTTTTTTTTTCTCATGCCATGTCATGTTCTTCATATTCACTTTAACAGGACGCAGTGTTCCAAGTGCCGATTATTTTCCCACCCGTTGAGTAAAAACAAATCGATATGGATCGGCAAATTCCGGATTCTACACATACAACTCTATTTTCAACGTTGATGAAAGCAACAATGCCTTTGAATACAGTAAAAAGGGTAGTGCCAAAATTTAACATATAACTATTCCTCGTGGAGCATAGGAAATCGTCGAAACCGAGCACGATTGCAGCATTGCGATCAAAATCGAAAGATGATGATACTAATCTGTTTTCGTCGAAATCCAATAACAATACGTTGAGATGTGAAGTGAAATCCAAGCTTAATATCGATTTTGGAGCAGCGAATAGTATCGGCAAAATCTTAGGTTGCGAGGGCGGCGAGTTTAATAGTGGTGTGAAACATGAATCGGTATGTCCTTCGTAACAATACATAATATATAATTCACAATCTTATTAAACATAATTTCAGGCATAATTCATGAACACAATTTAACGGAAAACATAATTAATAAAAATTTAATATTTCTAGGTCAAATAGGGATATTTATAAAAGCTTATTCGTCACTTGAATCACCTTTTGACTGGCTTAACCTAGCTTTCATAGTATGTGACGCATCAATACAGATATGGAATCTTCAACGTCTTTGAAGATATATCTTTTATTAGGTAATACTATTTCGACTTCATGTGGATCCCTAAAACTGAAAAAAAAAAATAATAAAAATGTATTCACCTCAGGAGTAGTTACATAGTAACTACTACTTTATCTCTCACACTATACTTTTTGATGGCTTATGCGCCTTATCGAAACGTGCTTCACTGTAATTTCGAGATTCGACTATATTTTTAAAAGCTTTCTTACGTAATGCCTCTAAATCGTAATGCTCTACAGGATTTATTTGTTCAAGAATGGACATAAGGAAATATTCAATAATAGTCAACAATATTGTGCCTAGGTACGGGTTGCTAGGCTAATAGAGGGGTTGTTACAGGAAAACAGATCATGTATTGCATGTAAGACTCTATGTTCTTTCACAAGGGAAACATGCACTGAAAAGTACCACATGGTACGTAGAGCGTAGGACTCTATTGCACTAAACTGCATAAACTGCGAATTGATGAAGCAGCGAGTTTTCGTAAATTAATGTAACTCAATGTGAAATAAATTGTATCTTTTAATTTCTCAACTTGCCTTTCGATAATGGGCAAAGTTACGCGAAACATTCTTATTCAGGTCTCGAAAATCAAAACAAAGCCTTGTTTTCCTATTTCTTGGATGACTTTTCCTGGATAAATTTCATCGGGATCCTCACGATGCTGATAGCCTATTACCTAACTCCCTGGTGTAGAAAAAGGCACAGGAACAGACGGAACACGGAATGAAAACGTTTCTTACTCTGAATTCGAAAAGGTTTATTTTACATTTAAATAACGAACAGAACCTTCTTTCACTGTCTCCCGGCAAAAAACGTAACGTGTTTATAGAATGTGGCGATTTGGCATAGCAACCAATTAAAAAAGTCATTAGTTAAGCATTTAGTTTAGGTTGCATATCTAATACAATTATTAATTTATAAGGCCATGTTGAAAGTAGGCAAGTAACACTTCACTAGTAACAAGGAGAATTTTTGTCTATTTACCTGAGTGATTGAAGTATTTTTTTTTTGAAAATTCCCAGTGATACTATAGACTATAAATTGTAAATAGTAAACAATGTGCAATGCGATACCGTAACTAAATGGGAACTAGTGAATTCGCAGATTGATAAGTTTAAGGTAGCACATGAGCAAAACATTTATATATTTTTGAAGTGAAAATTCCTTTAGGCGCGTTCAGCATGAAAAAATTTCTGGGTAGTGAAAGATATTGTGCCGTCACGCCCAAATTGTTAACGCTCCTTCGATCGGATATAGTCGGCTCGTGTCGAGTTCAGCCAAGCGAGATAGAGAAACTGTCGTTTGGTCTTAAGCACACACCATAATTTTTGTTTGAATTTGTCTGGCCTCTTCATGAAGAGTTTTTAAGAATTTGTAAAATTACCAGAGGATGTAAGAAAATTGTCTGAAGATATATTTCAGGACTCAGTAGAAGATAACTGGAGCACTATTGGAGTGAAAGGCCCGGGGGATATGTCGTGTTTAGAATAATAGGGCATATCGGTTAGTTAAACCCAATCATCTTCCAAAAAGGTTCATGAGTTTCAGAAAAATGATTGACCACGTCACGTTCAAATAAAATTCGTTCACAAGATAGATCACGAATTAATGAATAATACTGTCACCCAAGGCCCTTTCGGCTCGTGAGGGTTAGACCTGAGGTTAGGGTTTGCTCTTCAGGAAAACACACAACTACAACGGGAATAGTGTATATTGTCGTCCAATAGGTACATTACCAAAGGGGCACTACGTAGGTGTACCACATGACTCTTGTGCTGGGGCTCTATGTAGGAATACGGGTTCTGCACGTATAGGCAACGCTACCCTGCTGGAGGGTGGGACTCTCTGGGGCAAGGTGACCCTGAAGAGGAATGTAGCTACTGCTCCCTTGGGTAAGGTGACCCTGAGGAGAGAGTGATCCGAAGGGGTTAATGCTTCCTGGGGTAAGGAGACCCTGAGAAGAGAAAGACCCGAATGGATGCCGATACCATGGTTGTATCGGGTTTTTATATTCATGGCGTGTAAACATAATTTACGCGTTGATCTGCTTAAACCGCTGACTGTCGATAAATCGTGTTCCAGTTAGTTTTAACTATTTTTGATATACAGGATGGTTTTTATTTATAGACCATTAGTTGACAATACGAGGAGCCTGAACCATTGAAGGTCAATGTCAAGGACGGACCAACAGTAAAAGGGTAGACTGCAGGTCGTCGGTTAACTATCAATAGAGAGTCTTTATCCTTAGTGTAATGACTAATTAGTGTCTGTGTTAAAAGTAAGAGTGCCCGCATGCACATAAGGTACTATAAGTAAGCTTTATTCTGTTTCCAATTTTATTCTTAGTTACCCGTTCGTTGTTAAATAGGTAAACTTTCATATTTTTGTACTTGGCTCTAGTTTTAACTCTCATCCCCTCACAACCCCCAGGTTCGACAATATTCAAGATAACTGATTCCACTTTTCAGAAATGAACAGTTCTGTATCTATAAATTTGGAAGGGTGGTATGCCACAACACTTAGGCTACAGTAGACCCATTGTGCGCCTCCACAAGGAGAGAGGTCATCCTTAGCTCATCATCCAGCCTAGCAATTTAACGTAGGCGATGACGTCGCTGAGCGCGGTGCCTCTGATCTTTTCTAGGGATGGGTATAAAGGGTACGAGCACTGCAGTCACAAAGAATGTACTCCGTCGTCTTCTTGATTACAAGCCCTACACAAGAGTGTAGTGCTAAGATGCAACGTGAATAAATGTTTTTTTAACTGGCAGTGGCCAGTTAAGTTACCCGTTATAAGGCGTAGGATTTTCCTGGTCAACAACAGTTTCTGGCTCGCTGCAGCTTTATCTGGAGCTTAGCAGTTCCTTGGATAAGTTACACCAAGCGTATCGTCCCAGCGCTTTTTGAAAAGGGTTTGGGAGCGTTCTTTGATCATATCTTTGGACACCGACATCGTCATCCCAACGAATAGCTGTGATCATGTCCTCTGATCCAGCTGATTACCACCGTGTTTTTTTTATCGACGCTTCTGTAAGGGTGAGGTAGCAATTTTGTGCTAGTTCTGACGTGAGTTGTGGTCTAGATAGAGCTAGTACTGCTCGTCTGCAGGCCGTGTGGATGTGCGCGATCTTTTCAGTGATATTATTGCTGACTATCTGTTTTGCAGCGATGGTTATGACAAAAATTTCCGTTTGGAGAACATTTGGCATAGAGTCGAGGACTTTGGTTAGGTTCAGTTTGAGGGCTTTGGAGTATACTCCGCATCCCGAGCTTGTTTCAGTTTTGGATCCGTCAGTGTAAATGTTACTTACCCCTGCCACTGTGTTGTGTTGTAACCCATGCCTTTCTTGTTGATTGCGTAGTGCTTTTCGAAGACGAAATATGGCGTTGCAGATTCCGCTCTTGCTTCACAGTGGAAGCGAGCTCGTTGCCTCGCGCCACATGCGGGCTCTCTGCAAACTAGAACGAGAATCACACTAATCGTGTTTATTTAGTTTATGCATATAGGAAAGAGTCAATGTACTTTATGGTTCAATAAATAAATTTGACGGATGCACCTGAGCCTGGGAACTTTTTTGATACCATGAGAAAATCTCTAGATCAGCGGTGCTTTTGATCTGAAGTTTCGGGGGTTTGACCTGGGCCAACCCATTTTTTAGAGGTTTTCCCGGAATTTGACCGCAGCTCCTTATCTCATGGTGTCATCTCCACGTTTAGTCATTGAGCGTCGTCGTCGTCGTCGTCTCGTCATCTATCGATTAAAAAAGTCTAGCCTAAAATAATTTATTCTATAGGAAAGAGTCAATGTACTTTATGGTTTAATAAATAATTTTTTTTTCGAGAGAAAGCATGTTTTTTCTTTATAAGGTGACGCATAACCTGACAGGTGCTGGTACCCCGTGACTTGTTACCCAGTACATGATGACAGGTACCTCGTGACTAGTTACCCCGTATTTAGATGACAGGTACCTCGTGACTTGTTACCCCCATACAAGATGACAGCTGTCACAAATAACAGGTGACGGTTGACAGGTAACGTACGTCAAAATATATGGCCACGTCCTTAAATATGGCATAGCACACGTAGCCATCATTTGGGTTTGTTCAGAGATTTTCTACTGAAGACGTATTGGCGTCGATCATTTGGGTTAGTTTTGGTTAGGGTTAACGCAGACGTCACGGAGGCGTTGGAGGATGGTGAACGAACCATGTACTTGGTTCTATACTACCAGTGCGGAAGCGCATCATTGTGGTCAAAGCGACCTCTTTGACATAAATGTCCAAGGGCGTCAAACATAGAATAACTTCAAAGCCCTAGTTGGCGTGGTTTTCATTGCACCAGTTATGTTGAGGCCAGAGATATGTGAGGGAGAAATAGAATGCGCTTAGACGACTGCGCATCCGATTTTTTGGTAACGCATAGGGTGCTGCCATTTTTATTACTTTTTACTACGTTGGCAACTTCAATCTGGCAGATTTTTCAGTTTTCACAACATAACCTTAGTTTTGGTCGGTTACAGATTGTTGTTGTTGGCGAGGCGATTTTTCCTGCTTTTACTGAGATATATATTCATTAGAATGGTGTTTTAGAAGATTTCTTTTTGTCATTTCTGCTTATTTTTGGAGTTATGAGTTGTTCAAAACCCATTTTTCCAACACCCGAATTTGACAATCGGTAAAAATGGCGGTCTTTCAAATTCGGCCAGTTGCGCAGGATGGATTCTAATGGGGCGTTTATATTATTCATGGCCGTTTCCACCATCTATTTTAGGGAAGCCTTAACGATGAGTAGTCACTAAACTGACATTTCTCCATGCAAGACTGTTATTTTCAGGAATACTTATCATTAAGGCTTTCTTAAAATAGTTGGTGGAAACGGCCATCAAGTGAGTTAATCAAGTCGATTGAAGGCAAGTGACGTGCATTCAATTTTTTGTTCACATACATTGTTCTTAATGAATGCATGTCAGTGGATTTAAAATGGCGAAAATCCTAGTTAGGAATGCTATTCTTCGAACAATTTTAATTCTAGCTGGAAATTTAGCAGAAGATTTTCGTGAGAAAAAACAACGGAGAAAGAGAATATGGATTAAAGATTAAATTAGTTGCAGGGAAAAACATCCAGAAGTTCCTCTAGCGTCTCTATTTCTATATTCACTACTTTTGGTATTGTCGAGGCCTCAGGTATTTCACAAACACTCATATTTTTTGTACACATTGATAAACTTGCAGGATTTCATCTCTGACCATATCTAGGTACCACCATTTTAAATATTTGTTTTTTGTTCAATTGAATATAAAAAGTTGAACATCATTCAACTGAGAAGCCATTCAATCACCGCGATCATGTGACATGAAGAATGAAGGGGTTTAAACAATGACGGTTTAAATATTCAAGTCAGTTGAATTCAATCGACTTGATCAACTCACGTGAAAAATGTAAACGCCGCATTATTCTATTCTAACCAACAACTCTCCCATATCTCTCTGGTTGAGGCATGTCATTCAATGTAATTTAAGAAAAAGAGCAGTTTTTCAAACGTAACTCTAGAAGGTTGTCTAATGAAGATTAAAAGACTTCTTCAAGAACAGCAAAAGGTTCAGAAAAAGTGAAAGTTGAAATAAGTAGATCATTAATATATAGAAAAATTTGATTTTTGTTGACTATTGAAAAACTCAAAAAAAGCCCGCAAAAACTGTATAACCCCTTTTGTTAAAGAATTAACAAGGGGCCCATAATATGCTCGGTTTGTTCAGCGAATAATAATTATTAGGGGTGGGTTGATAGTTTAATAAGTACAGAATAGCAAGAGTGCCACTGAATTTGAAAAAATAAATAAATAATTAAATTAAATAGAATATGGAAGAGTGAAAATTCAGGAAAACACCTAAAAAAAATAATCAGCAGACGATAATTGATAACTCTGAAAAGGAAATGAATAATGCACGTAACTCAACCAAATCCTGACATAGGTAAACCAATAAAACAAATAAGTGAGTAATCAAATTAGTGTATATTTCACAGTGAGGTCAAATCAATTATCGAAAATTTCAAAGTCAAAATTCAATTATTGCTGTTTCACTCTAAATCAAATGAATAAAAAGAGGTTAACTTTCAATCAGAATTATCAAGCTCAAAAAAAAATAATAATAATATTACAATGTACCTCAATATACAGTAAAATAAACAGTACTGAACATATAAATTATATCATTTATTAATTTGTATCATGCGTATATGTTCAAAAAATGCAACATAGCGACACAAAAAAGCTTCATAACGATTCTGCAAATCATTGAAACTATTTATTAAGAGTGGTTGCTGAAATTTTTCTGAGACTTGCTTCAAACTTGAGCTTGTATTTCTTCAAAATCCGTATGACCGGAAATAATGCTCTACTAAGAAAACTGTTTCTTAAGTTGAAAGATACATAACGACGAAGATTTTAACCTTAACTTAATGTCAACCTCATAACTAATGCCAAGTAAGCGAAATATGATAAATGTAATTTGCGTGCGCAATTGCTCAGAGCTCTAGATTTCATTACTGTTTATTTTGGCGGATACCGTAGTTGCCATTTGTAAAAAGAATTTTTTAGTTCTAAAAATAAATTTTAATTTCTAATTTCTCAACTTGTTCTTTGATAATGGGCAAAAGGAGAATTATTACGCGAAACATTCTTATTCAGGTCTCGAAAATCAACACAAAGCCTTGTTTTCCTATTTCTTTTCTTTACTAAAACAATCCTGGAAACATAATTAGATTAAGATCCTTTAATTACATTCTCTTTTCAGAGCTCTTTAACATGATTTTCAACTCCATTTTGTCCAAAATACGAAAGACGTCTTGGGTCTTGGCTTATAAAGAAATGATTTACTATATCTGGATTTAAATAAATTTTTATCCCGTATTCAAGCAGTTTCCCAGAACTTTACTGAAAATTTCGAAAAACATAATATTTCCAGCATATTTCTGGCTAGGTAAAATCTATTGAAGTCAATATTATTTTGATTCCACAATTGTCCAGTTTTAAACCATCTTCGAAAGCGAAAATGTTTAAATTAGAAGATTTATTTAATTGAATTTGAACATCTTTTCAAATGTTGATCCTATAAGTATTGGTGAAGAATGGAACCATTTTCTAGCCTGTCCATTCAATTTTGAAATAACCACAAAGTTAACACGTTCACTACCGAGCGTTAAAGGGCTGTCATTTGTTATGGACCAAGTATAATATCTTTTAAAGTATTATGAATATTTGAACGATTTTTAGACAGATAGGATCAGTTGGTGTTACTGAATAAAATTCCGCCATTTTGTTTTGAGGACATTAAATTGTCCACAGGGCTGTGAGTGGTGCTTGATATTAGAATAGACCAACAGCCATTTCAATGGCCCTGAACATAATAAGTATAGGAAAATACATTTGATTCAATGGAATATATTACAGAAAAGTATCAGTCTCAGTAACTCATATTTTACTCATTAGTATGTGAGTTTAGGCTCTTAATTCATCAGGAATGCCGTCAGTACCAGCTGATTTATTGTTCTGTAGTTGTCTGATTGCCTTTTCAACCTCTTTTAATCTAGGAACCTTGATCAGTTCTTGTTGTATTGGTTTTTGTGGAATTTCGTTGAAGATATCATCTGTAATTTGTGATTCTCTGTTGAGTAGTTCCTGAAAGTTTCCATTTCAACGAGAATTAGGGCGGGTATTATAAAACTACTATGAGAGTTAACTTAAAGTTAACTTCTGGAATTACATGTAATTCAAAAAGTTAACTTTAAGTTAACTGTCAATGCAGTTTTATAATACTCGCCCTTAATCAAGAAACTATCTTTAAGCGGCCTTGTGCCATATTTGGATCATACGCGATTGAGTCCTTTACCTTGGAGTGGAGTGGTTGGTCCGATGAAAGTATAAAAGGAAACGCACTATAACACACCTGGTATGTATCACAAAATACAGCAACGCTAAAGAACCAGAGGCCACTATAGCGGCTCTGCGCGCACAAGAAACATTAGGAATGGACCAAAGTACCTAATAACCGCACCATTCACGATCCACTTCAAAATTTTAGTAAATAAAAGAGTAGGAGTATATGGCCAGATTAGTGGCCGCGGTTCACAACAGGAAACCGTAATTACCACTATAGTGGCCGGCGGTAGTCAACGTGTTTTAATCATTTCCTCAGGAACTTTATACGTACGTACGCCTTACTGTATCCACAGTACTGAACCACTTCATAATGTCTCCGACCCCTGAATACTCGGGAATAAGGCAACTTATTTCAGACACCTTGACATGGCTGTTTTCACGGAATTCAAGCGCACGTACTGAAGCACTAACTGTATCTGCGATTAGTTCCTCCACGCTCATCCTTTGTATTTGGTCCTGGTTTGGGAATCCTGGTAAACTCATTGCGTTAAGTGCATACGAAGTTCTGATTGCATAAAAATAGGTAGGTGCTCAATGGGAACGTAACCGTCTTTAACCCTCCCCTGAAACTATTAGGGCGCAGGTTGTTGAGCAATAATATTTTACCGCGTGCCTAATCTGGATGTTTTGCTATCAGAGTATCTGTTCGTGAAATTGGCACAAGAGTTGGTAGGGCTGTGTACTTTGCCTTGATAGAGTCACGTTACCGTTATGCCATAAGTTTTTGAGGCAATTCAAGCAATTACTTGATTCAAATGCTATTTTTTCTCTAAAAACGCGATTTACGTTACATTAGTGGGGCCGAGGCCATTTTTGCCGCTCCCTGTTACCTGGACAGAATATCCTCACAATACCATAAATCTATATTGAAGAGAGTGCCTGCCACATATCCAAAAATCGACATAAAATTGTTACAAAGCATCCAAGATACAATAAACGTTGTGAACAATTTACAGTCTGTACAATAGTACAGACATCGCTATAGCTTCGTACACCCAGTGTTAAAGTGCTCTCAAAAAATTGTCCATTTACCAAATACAAGTAAGTCAAATTTACTAAATTTTGGTGTGTGCAGAGTTTTTACCACACTCACGGAACACAAGAAGTTACAAACAAAACCATTAATTAATTACGTGAAAATTACGCAAAATAGTAACCAAATCTGCACCACTCCAAAAACCATAAGGTCGATTTTCGCTTGCTACGACTATTCAGTAGACAAGAAAAGCTTCCACCGACGGTCAAAATTATGGATGGATTAGCAAACGAAACAAAATTACTATATGATTTACTTCTAGAAGCATTGAAGAAACAAACTGTAGAACTTAAAAAAGAATACCAAGAATCAAACACAGCACTGAAGTTAGAACTAAACGAAGCTAAAAAAGAAATCAACTCTATGCAGAAAAGGTGTATTGAATTAGAGAGAAAAAAAAGAAAAAACAACACTATTGTATTTGGACAAAAGCTCAAAAAAGAAGAAATACTAAATACTCTAAACTCGATTCTGGAATGCGACATTAAGGAACAGGACTTAAACAACATATACACCCTCGGAAAAACTGAATATCCACCGCTAGTCTTGGAGTTCATATCCTTTCTAAAGAAGCAATCCCTTTTTAAGGACACCGAAAAGTTAAAAAAACTCACGCAACACGGAATATCTCTCACAAACGACTTATGTCCAGAGGATAGAGAGGAACTTAAAATATTGAAAAAACATCTGAAGCAGGCTAAGGAACAAAACTGTGTTGCAAAAATAAGAAACTTGAAACTAATTATAGATGGGACCCCCTATACAGCTAATCAGCTGCAGTCTCTAGAAGAAGAGGAAAGTACAGAAAACGAGTCTGAAGACGAAATATTTAAAAAAACGGGCACGGAGAATCCAAAAAATCCAAAAACAGCTGAGAGCTCAAAACAATTCACAGCAAAACCGACGGCGGAAAGAACTAACACCGAAAAAGCAAAAAGGAAGAGAAGGAAGATACAATATAGTCCTCGAGCCGTCAGGACTCGAAGCAGTAACAAATAAAAATAACACTTTTTTTGCTCGAATTATTATATTGCAATAAACCTTCATTATTTACTCGGCACTTTAATATTGAATATTGGATATGTTTAGAATCTTTTGATCATATAAAATTTAGTTATCTTTGTACCGAATTTACTGTAATACATATTAATTTTATAAGGCTTCTGCCATTTTTCACTTTTAGGATAAAAAAATAGACTAGGAAATAAGTAGTTAGATCGAAAATATAGAACATAGTTACTCTTATTTAATTTGGCTTGAGCTTTGAACAAAAAAAAAAAAATAAATAAAAAAGAAACACAGACCGTATTAAATAAATTAAAGCAATGGATAGATATCTGCTGGACTTTGATATCTTTGAACCGGGAACCATTGAGGCAAGGAACTTAGAAATGGCAAACAAATATTTAAATGAAATCAAAGGGCTATCAATATTCCACACAAACATATGCAGCTTGCAATTATCAAACCAGGCTCAATGCATGTAAACAGATAGTTCCTCCAAGAATGACAAAGACAAAAGGTCAATGCTCTTTTATTTACATTGGGCTAAAAGTATATAACACACTGCCTACAGAAATAAAAAATTACACAAATAAAAAAATTTTTAATAAAAAATTAAATCAATGGCTTATCCAAAACAACATAAATATTAAGGTGTAAATCAAAGTATCAAGCTAAATTAAATTAAATTAAATTAAATTAAATTGAATTGAATTGAATAAGATTGGATTGGATTGGATTGGATTGAATTGAATTGGATTTGAATTGGATTAAATTAAATTGAATTAGATTAAATTGGATTGGATTGAATTGGATTGGATTGGATTGAATTAAATTGAATTAAGTTAAATTAAACTAAAATAAATTAAACTAGATTGGATTGGGTTAGGTTGGATGAAGTAGATTAAATTGGATTAAACTAAGTTAGGTTGAATTGAATTGAATTAAGTTGGGTCGGGTTAGGTTAGATTAAGTCAATTAAAAAAGCGATAACAGAAAAATGTTATAAACAAATTCAGAAAGCTAAGAACTACAGACAAGCTCACTAGAGCTTTGAAGATCTTAGACTTTCATTTATATGATATCTTCTATATTTACTCATGCTTTGTATTTAAAATAACATTGTTTTTATTGTATCATTTGGTATGAATAAATATTATAAATAAATAAAATAAAAATCCATTCCTACATCCACTCCTACAAGGAAATCAGTTTTTTTACGAGAGTATAAAAATATTTAATCACCTTCCACAAAAGATCAAAGGGGCTAAAACCGTGAAGAAGGCTCTCATAGTTGACCGAGCCTATTGTAAACTCTCGGAATTTTATAAAGATAAACTTCAGTCTTGAATAGTTACGTAAGTTTTCTTTTACTAGTGCCGATGGTTTTACATTAATTGTACCTACACTATAATCGTTTAAACAGAAAGGAAATGTTCTGTTTTCTATATATTTTATATTTTTTCTATTTTGGTGTCATATCGAAGTCTTTTCGACACTGAAAGTAGTTTCGAAAAGAAGCTCTTTGTGAAACTCCTTTTTTACTTATCGGACGTTGGTAACACTGGCTGACTGATGGCCATCGAACTGTCATTCGCGATTTTATAATAGAAGATTTCTATATTTGTCTATATTTGGCATGTAGTGTTACCAACCTAAACATATGAAATCAGGAAATATGAGAATAAAATTTCCAAGAAAAGTTTTTTTTTTTTAATTAAACAATACCAAAATAGAAAAAATAGTATAAAATATTCGTTTCATAAGACATTTTATCGCACTCGCCCTTTAGAAAACTCGCCTCTGGCTCGTTTTCTAATATAGGCTCGTGCGATAAAATGACGTCTTATGAAACTTGTATTTTAATGTACTATTTGTTTTATCATTTGATACTGTTACATTTAGATAAGTATAGGTACCTACCTAATAAGCGTTGTTTATAACAATTATTTGTTCACAACAAAGCATTTTGTATGTGATTTTACTGGACTTTGACAATGCGCTGAGCTTATTGAACAGATCAACAAACGTGATGATTTTCGATGTGCAAGATGAAATACCTACTTCAAGTGTTGATTTCAATAGAGTAGGTAGCGTTTTATTATGTTTGCACAATAGACTACAGCTAGATAACGTGAATTACATTAATTTCAATGTAATTGAAAAACATTTCATTTCGATTTTTGCACAATAGGGTACTTGCATGGAAAATTAAATTGATTATAGTTTATTGCAAACTGTAGGAAATCGAAAAAAAATCGTTACTTTTTTTTTATTTCGCCCAAATATGATTATTCCAGAAGTTATTCAAATATTAATAGTCCGGGGGCCGAGGACCTTTTTTCCAAATCATTAATAACAAGCTAGTTTTTTCAATGCAGCTTCATTTCACCGAGACGCCCAACTTTTTTCTCTTCGAAAATTGCGAAAACAGGTAGCTAACATACTGCGCAGGTGTAAAACATGTCGATTTGGTGACTATGAAAATTTAATTAATAACAGTTAGTTTTTCAGCTAAATGTTGAGATAATTTTATGAATAATTTGAAACAACATTTGTCCGACAAAATAAAGGGTTTGGTCTACGATGTCCCCCCCCTCAAATATGTAGCAATTACGTTGCATAAAAAATGATTAATAAAAAGTTGATTTTTTCAATGTAGGTTGGTAAATATTATTACAATTAAATGGTCACACTGTCCTACAAATAAACAGGTAGCTATTTTCAGTCCTACACTCAAAAGTTGTCGATTTCACGATTTAACTTTTTTCATTAATAACCGGCTAAATCTTCGTGAGTATCTTCATTTTGATAAGACGCCCAAATTTTCTGTTGCGAAAATTCCAAAAACAGGTAGCTAACAGAGTGCGCAGGTGGAAAACATGTCTATTTGGTGATCATACAAATGTAAATAATAACAGTTAATTTTGTAGCTGAATGTTGAGATAGTTTCATAAATAATATGAAACAACATTTGTCCGACAAAATAAATGGTTTGATCTAGGCTGTCTCCCTTCTCAAACATGTAGCAGATACGTTACATAAAAAATTATTTATAACCAGTTGATTTTTTTAATGTAGCTTAGTAAATATTACTACAATTAAATGGTTACACTGTCCTACAAATAAAGAGGTACATTTCTCCAGTCCTACACTCAAAAGTTGTCGACTTCACGGTAATACTTTATTCATCAATCACCGGCTAAATCTTCTCGAGCATCTTCGTATTGATAATACGCCTAACTTTTCTATTGCGAAAAGTTGTAAAAGTAGTAGCCACTAGAGTGAGCATTAGTGAGCACTTGTAAAATACCTTGATTAGGTGATTATGCAAATGTAATTATTAACAGTTAACAGTTAATTTTTCAGGTGAATAATGAGATAATTTTATAAATTTTTATTTTTTTGGTTGAGATTTTTTCACACCAATTTTTTTATACAGGGTGTTCCGAAAACAGCTGTACCATTATCATTTTTAGTTTTTTTAATGGTACCCCCTGTATATTATAATATTTCTGGATTCTGCGGAAAATTCTAGACATATTTCATGTACAATATCATATACCTATCTTCAACTGTTTGGGAAACATTGACAGTTGAAAATTGACTTTTTTGCATCATTGACAGACTGTAAAAGCTAAACCCTATCCTAGATTTTCATAAGCTATCATTTGACAGCAACTTTGAATTTAACCGGAGATTAATAATTTAAGCGAAATTTCTAATCATGGATTAAATTCAAAGTTGGTGTCAAATGATAGTTTATGAAAAACTAAAATAAGAATGTATGATCGGTTTTGCTGTAAAAACCGTTCAGGTTCTACAGTCTGTCCAAGATGCAAAAAAGTCAATTTTCAACTGTCAATATTTCCGAAACAGTTGAAGATAGGTATATGACATTGTACATGAAATATGTCTAGAATTTTTCGTAGAATCCAGAAATGTCATAATTTATAGGGAGTACCATTAAAAAAATTAAAGTTGATAACGGTACAGCTGTTTTCGGAACCCTGTATAAAAAAATTGTGAAAAAATCTCAAGCAAAAAAACAAAGTTGACGTGTTCGAGCGTTTTTCCGAAAAGTGCCCCAATTATTTATTATCGAATTTATTCCATTTGGCTGTATATTGATTCTGATGCGGTGCGAACTGCCAAGTTCGCCGGGTCAGCCGGTTACTTTATGAAACATTATTGATTCGGTCTAATGTATTTATTTTAATTCCGTATTTTTATAAACTGACTAGTAAACACTCTGAAATATATTTGAATAAGGCGAGTTTTATGGAAAGTCCGGCCCAAAGTTGGATAATCAAAAATTTTAAATTATTTCATGAACGAGTCAAAAAAAAACGAGTACAAAATCTGTCTTAATATTGGTACTACATTTTCAAATAAATATAGCATGATCCTTTCCGGGTAAGGAGAAGTTAGATGCTCGCAAAACGCCACAGCCTCAGGAAGTTAATTATAAACCTCCGTGCTTCAAAGCTTGTATACTAAACTCGTTTCAAAAGACAGCAAATATTATCGGATAATATTTTTTAGTTTTGTTGGTGTTTTCCAAACGATTCTAGCTTGCTTTTGAAACCAAATTGAAATGCAGAACAGGTGTTCTTTATTATACAGGGTGTCCCAGAATATATGGGCAATCTCTCGGATTCAGATAGAACACAAAAAAATAACATGACAACTTTCTACAAAAAAAAATTACTCCCCGGCCCGCCCTACGAAGTTATGTGCCCCTAAAGGACGCGTCTGAAAATCGGTTTTTTGTTGATAACTTTCAAAATACTTTGTGTATTTTTTTTTTCTTTTAATATGATGGATACTAGATAAGACCCCTCAAAATGAACCCTTTCAAACACACTTGGCCAATCTAGTTTGCCAGGGACGGACTAGCTTTAACACAATAATGCTAATTTTTTTTACACCCTGTATGATATAGGCATAGCAATAATATTTTTAGATAGTTTCAATCTTGAACTAGAAAAAAGGTACTCTCATTCGATGTCAAAAAAATGAGCTGGTTTCTAGAAAAAACTGTTTTTGTGTATTAATGGTTTTTTATTAAATAATTTTTTATGTCGACTCAACATGAGATCCTTCTAATCTTATGCATTCCATACCTATTTTAATGAAAGATTATTCGACTCTCGACAATGCTTTAAGATTAGCCCTTATTTCGCGAAAGTGAAAATTAATCCTTTCTACTAATATTTCCTCTGTGTCATTATTGCGTTAAAGCTAGTCCGTCCATGGCAAACTAGATTGGTCAAGTGTGTTTGAGAGGGTCCAGTTTAAGAGGTGTTATCTACTATCCATCATATTAAAAGAAAAAAAAATACACAAAGCATTTTGAAAGTAATCAACAAAAAACCGATTTTCAGAGGCGTCCTTTAGGGGCACGTAACTTCGTAGGGGGGGTCGTAGGAATTTTTTTTATAGGAAGTTGTCATGTTATTTTTTTGTGTTCTATCTAAATCTGAGAGATTGCCCACATATTCTGAGACACTCTGTATATCCATGTCAGAATATAGTCTCACTTACCAGCTCGAGCTAGGTTCTAGCCATCAGTAGAAGCTTGATGGTTTTGTTGAGAGCAGCTGATTAAATTATTTATTTTCTTCTTAACTATTATAGATCCATAATACCTAGGAAACGAAATACGTTAACATACCTATAACAACCTGAGGGCATTATGATCCATAACGCCCGCTTTTTGCGGGCGTTATGATCTATGACGCCCGGTTATAATACCCTGAGGTGATTTTGTTGTTGTTTTTTTATTAATTTGCACTTTACCCTAGGCAGCCACTAAATGTCCGACCGAAAATAATTTTCGGTCTGGCCAGCTGTGGGATCACGAAACTCGATATCCGTTTAAAGTTTGTCACCTTTGATCGAAAATCGAAAGGAGTTGTTCATGACATTCGACTGATCGATTTATTTCGATCGAAATGCCTCGATAGGTTCGGAGGTCTCGAATTAGGTTAAATTTTATCTATTTTGCCAATATATCGTGAAAATCTCATAAAAATAAAAATGTTACGTTATCCAGGCTATTTGGCAAAGACAAAGAAATAGGCGTCGTCGCCAGAAACTTGTGCTTGTTCGGCGAAGACAAATTTTAAGGTACAAGCAAGAAACCTTTTCCAGAGGCAAGATTTGTAGATTATTTCGTCTTAATAAACGACAACTGCAGAACTCATACAATTGATACCACCATATGTACCAGAGAGAATTCTTGCTAGGGTAGTTACCTACTCTAGAAAACATGGTGCTATGTACTTTAAGATTTCATGCCACAGGCTCTTATCAGAGATGCATTGATGTCTAGTGAACTTTGAAATAATTAAAAGTGAAACTTTACAAAACACAAAACAAAGATTAAAATAATCAAAAAAGCGAGATCGCTTTCAATTCAAAGTGCGTAACTTTAGCAACAATCGAATAAACTCGATTTCCAACTCGATCGAGTTTCGTGAACAATCCACTCGACTCGATCATCGTTTGACTCGATATAATCGAATCGAAACTCGTGATCCCGATGCAGGATTCGAACCCGGTCTACCATCAATGTTTCCCATGTAGTCAAGTGCGATAATCCACACGACCACCGTAGCCTTGCCTTATGAGATGTTTATACGTATATTAATTTATTTCGGTCCTAGGTACAAGTCACAGGTATAGGTACATTTCAGAATACAACACAATATTCTGTCACACAAGTTTAACTAATTTTGTTTGATACTAAATTGATGAATGAACATCGTGTTGAGTAGAAAATAAAGCATTGTATGCACCACGGGGATTATTAGATTATAATGCCCTTCAGGCGAAATATATCCCTCGGGCTAGTTTCGCCTTCAGACATTATAATCTAAACAATCCCCTTGGTACATAAATAGCTATTATAAACAATCCTGCTAAAACCCCGAAAAATGTAGTAACGTTGGTTGCTGTTAATATTCGTACCTTTCGCATATGAATTTATTATGGACAAGAATTTCATATCCAAAAAAAACGTGGATATAAGACTATACTTATTTAAATAAGAACTTCAATTTTGTAATTGTTCTAAGCTAATACTTACTGGGTGTATTAGACAGGGTCAAGACACAACTATAGGTACTTTTGGGAAAATTTGAAACTCAAGTATTGTAGGAGAAAATTTAGAAAACCCTTTTCAATTTCAAATGTTTTGAAGTGCAATATATTCAAATTACAACAAATTTTTCTGACAGCTCTGTGTTACCTTGATCTCTATTATAAGTCACTGGGACTGGGTCCTTTTATTCAAAATTCTTGTAGATAAAGTTGTATCTACATTTGCTATGTCAAGGAGTTGTCCTAGCCTCCAGATTTTGTATATCATATGCCCAAAAGAAATTGGGGATATTTTCATTCCTCCATGCATAGAGTTGATGTGTCACTACTCAAAGTCAAAAAGTTATCTGCCTTTCACAGAGTAGAATCCGATAATTCAAGTACAATGCTTCTAAGCAAAAGGTAGGTAGGGTAGAAGTTTAAGCAAAACATTCGAGTAAAAAGTAGAAGTAGAGGAATTTACTCCGTGTCGAATAATGAAAGAGCTTTTACTGGCGAGCATATGCTTCAAAGAAGTGAGAGATACTACCTGTTGTCAGTAGTAATAACCCAAAGACATTGATAATTGTTGGCAAAATTATATAACAAATTTTTTTGAAAGAAAATCACGAGCTCTTTTTTGGACAAATGTTTTGTTTATTGTCGTTTACTGTGTTATTGAAAAATTATAAACAGTATCGGTTTTAGGATGCCCAAAGATGACAAAATCGCAAATAAAAAATCCAGGTCCATATTTAAAAAAAGGAAGTTGAGGATGGCCGCCTGAAGACGAAACGTCGAATTTTAAATTTAGTAGCACCATCTTCTAAAGGGGACAAAGTGACAATGATGAAGTGACATTTATTTTGAAATTGCTCTGCAAATAAGCCCAGGAAAAAATAAAAACGATTTTACAAAATTTCGGTTTTTTCTGAATATCTCCGGAAATATTCGTAATCTTCCTACTTTCAAAACGGCACTCTATTGGTCATAAAATTGCGCATCTTTGCCATAATTTAACCAACCCCGTATCTCTTACGGTTACCGAGATCCCAATGATGAGGCTCGAATTTTGGCCACCCTGTACAATAATGTATCTGGCTTCCTTTATTAAAAAATAATTACAATAATAAATAGAGATAGCCAGGACGTTATTAAAAATGTGTATAGAATTAGGCTTGTACCTATTTTATAAATATTTGAATATAAAAAAAAATGTAAATAGAATATATAAAAATATGGATTTTTACAACACTTGTGAAAGATTAAAGACCACATTTTCAGTTACACTCTACCAAGAGGCAAATTTAACACCAGAAAGGTGAAAATTATTGTTAGGGCAACCTCAGGGTAAAATTCTAGAATTTTATTTAAAGGGCACGTACTGACGTAATTCAGTGTCAGGTGATTTACATAAGATTTGCTTAAATAGTAAAAAGTGCAACTTACATATATACAAGTGTTAGTTATCTTCAAATGTATGTATAAACTCAGAAGTTCCTAAAGTGAGGTTTTCTAAATGTTTGGTCTCACTGTAGATCCACACAGAAGCAGTTAGCAGTTCTGCAGTTCTAAGTTTGTTCCGACTATTATATGGTGAGTGAGTCCTATGGAAGTCCTCTCCATGTTGTATCTGTTTAACGTAGAACTCAACGTGGTTCTATCAGAGTAGAACCAAAAGGGTTGCTGAAGGGAAGCTACCAAAGCCCCAACCAAGAGCAATCTAGATCCAGCCTAGAATCTCTCTAGATACAGCCTAGGATCTCCTAAATACAGCCTAGGATCCTCTAACTACAGCCTAGGATCCTCTAACTACAGCCTAGGACCCTATAACGATGTTCCTAAAAAAAAACAGATCGAGCCTCAAACATTAGAAATAATTTTACCTCTAACTGAGGGAGGCTCTAGACCAAAAGTGAAGTCTTAAACTTCCAAAAGCTGCTCGGAGCTCGGAACGATCCTTTTGAAGAAATGAAACACGTTTGTAGGTTAATAATCCTGAAGAAAATCTCAATACTTACCGAAACAAAATCCAAAATGACCAAGGGACAACTCTAGACAATGATCAACAAGAAATTAGTCTAATTGGAGTTTCCCTGGCACAGAATTCCAAAAAGTCTCGCCTAAAAATAATTAGGGCCAAGACCGACCTCACAGTATCAGGTCTCAAGATCAAAAGGGGAGATTCTCCCTTTTAGATTTGGGAAGAAGGCTTCCATTTTTCAAACTTCTAATTTTGACATTGATGAAAATTATAGAAAAGGGCGTGTTAAGTTTTACCCTAAAAATATGAACTGAAAAGGTGGGTTGTGTATAAATGACTCCAGATAACCGGTGAATGTTGAAAATTGCCTATAGAACATATATCAAAAAGTAGAACAGGTCAAAAGAAAACGCCTAGACAAGACAGCTGTTCAATGATAGATGTATCATGAAACTGAAAAATCGAAAAAAGTTAACAACAGCAACTATCATAACCTCAGATTATTTGATTGGATTTGCCAACTAGAGATGATGATACTCTCTCCTTTTTATAGGATTCTAATCAATAACAGCGGGCCCTGCCGTACTGAATCAAACCTTCCTAGATCAATTAACTACAATTGCAAGCCTGAACCAAACAACTTTTAGTAGAAGGCAGTACTCAAGGTAATAAAATCTGGGCACAGAAAAGATAGTCGTTTATTCATTTATTTCTTTATAGTTCTATATGGAATCATATCGACTAGAGCAAAACAAAGTAGCATATTAGCCAAGAAATTGAAAATGCTATAACCTGTCCACGTAATGCGTACTAGTCCTTATATGTTAATATTGAATTTAGAAAAACAAGCGCTTCGCGCGCTTTGTTATTAACCAATACGTACACTTATAACCAGTGTTAGGGCCTCTAACTGAGGTGTCAACATTTAATTTAGGGATAGATCACTGGATCATAAAGGGGATGGAGATGTCACTGCTAAATAATGCACTCACACTTCCAGTTTTATATCTCTCTATTGTTGCCAAAATAATCGTTTAATAAAGTAATAAATACTGTAACCACATTCAAGTACTTTTAATTATTCACAGGTTAGTTAACAAGTCGCATTTGAGTTATTCGAGAACATTCACTAATCGGTATAAATTCACTAGTTGCTAAGTGCTCAATAGTCAATTTAACAATAATTGTCAGTATTAGCGGAACGCTAATAGTTTAATTGAGAGCACAAGATAAAGTTTATTCTTAATAGAAATCTTCGGGAGTTGAGAGTTTTTATATTTTTAGAGAGCCCTTAAAAAAGGGGAGTGTGATTAACTCAATGTTTTACGCGATATTATATCACTTGAGTTTTCAAGCCAGCAGCCAGAGAGATAAAAAAAATAAGTCTTTTTATTTAGAGAGCGAGAGAGAGACTGCACAAGGGTGCAACTAGAGAGAATAATTAAATAATTAGAGAAAAGTGAGCAGGTTCAAACTTGTATAGAGCTTGACGTTTTTACGCACTATTTACTGCTAGTGAAACCACACTACTAAAATCACACTGCTAAAAATCACACTGCGAAGTGAAAAAGATAAGGAATGCATTTTTTCCCTTAGCGACAACAACCAGACTCGGTCGATGCGTACAGCCTGGTACGGCGCCAGCGGCAAAGTTTCACGGCGGGGGGCTTTTTTGCAACGTTGCCACTGTGATCATAAAAAATAAATACGATTGTTTGGCTGTTTCCACAACAACCAGTAATAAACGAACTGTAACGAAATTAAGCAGATATATGCAAACTGACCTAAACTAACCCGTCCACGTAATGCGTACTAGTCCTTGAAAGGTAATATTGAATTTAGAAAAACAAAAACGTGCTTCGCGCGCTTTGCTTTCAGCCAGTACACTTATAACCAGTATTAAACGAACGAAACTAACCAAAAATATTGAAATATAATATACTACGTATAGTCTAGGAGGCAGTGACGATTTTCGGCACTTATTTTCCCAGTCAGACAAAATGGATAGAATTGTAGGGGTAGTAATTCTAAGCAAAATTCATATATTTTCAGGGGGGGTATTCCGATGGATTGAGGCGCAAAATGCGTTAGCGCTTACGAATGCACGGCCCTTATTTTTTCCAGTGAAAAAAATAGGTCTACTAATGAGAAGTATACTGAAGTTACGTTAAAAAATAGTCCGGCTGATCTGTGAGTATGGATAATACGTCTGGCGAGTGAACAATTGAATATCCGAAAAATTTCATCCAAACTCACTTTCCACTATCTGAGATAAGCCAAATTGATATTTTCATATACTTTATATTCTATTGTAGTAAATGTGGAATGTTTATGACTGGGAGAATGAGTATTCTTGTATTTTTCACTGATCTTGTGAACCCATCCGAAAATTTTTGCGAAACCCAAATATTCTTGTTTTGTATCATCAAGAGAACAAACTATTTAATATACACCAACTGGGAAAATAAGTGCCAAAAAATTTCACTGCCTTCCTCCTGGACTAGTATATTTTTAAATTGAAATCGGTCCAAAAAGGCTAACTTCAACATTAGGAATGCAGTTTATAGGAAACTACGTGTTGCACTAAAGCGTTTTACCACCATAATTGGTAATTATTAAAAGTAGTAGATCTTTCCCGCTTTATTTTTTCCAGCAAACACTTATCTTACTAAAGGGCTTCTAAAGCGGGTGGCGCTTTTTTTTTATTAACTCACGACCACTCTACGCTGAATAAGTTAGTCCGGCATTTGCCCATAAGTTAAGTGTTTGAGACTCTCAAATTAGTTTTGGAATTTCACCCGACCCGTTACTGTTAATGGAAAAATACACTTAACAAATAGTCCAAAAGAAGACGTTTCAGATGCAGTTGGTATTTTGTTTATCACGGAATTAAGTCACCCAGTTGCTTCAAGAACACAAAACTTTTGGGGCTCATTCGGTAAAATTTTCTAAAGTCTACCTAGTCTTGAGTCAGTTTCCATGTTAACACCGGCGAACTGTTCCACATCTCCAAAATTATAAGAACACAAAGGCTGTTTTGGATTGTTACCTACATGAACCTTCCATTGCTTGGGGCTTAAGCTTGTTCCTTAATAAATCGATAATAGTTTCCCTAGAGGCCTAGAGAGCATGGAATATTCAATTGGCTGGCGCGGGAGACACTGTTTCAATATTCGTAACATGAATAATTTTTTGTACTTCAGCCTTATGAGTATGAAGAGCAATAATTTTTTTTCCTATTCCATCTACAGACGGGTTTCGGTCTTTCAGATTTTGTTAATCTTTTTTGACATAACTTATAGGAATATTCTTACATTTTATAATAAATAGAACTTTTTGTTGTTGGCTTTAGTGCTTATTATTCAGGAAATAATCTAGCCGTATACCTACCACTCGATCTATAAATTTCGATGGATTAGGTAAACAATCCAAATATTATTTGCATGATTTTGCTTTTTGGCAAATAGTTTTAAACTTTTAAATGTAAGCCCTCGACCGCTTCACAGTCTGGGGCTTTTATCAAGTTATTGTGCATTTCGTGCTTTTATCAAGTTATTGTGCATTCAACTATTTCCCAAGCAAAATCATACACAAAATATGTTGGATAGTTTAATCGATTAAATTTAAAGGTCTTGTGATATAAAATATGAAAAACTAATGCAAATTTAAGCGTCTGGAAAGTGGAAAAAGAGTTCTATATGCATGAAAAATTAGATCCGGGCCAAAATTTGAAAGCGAAAAATACGGAAATCAGATCTAAAATACCTTATTTGAGAAATGGCATTCGATATGCTGCATAAATTGGAAATGAAAGTTGAACATAGGAAAATAAAAGTAAAAAGACGATAAACGATTTATGTGAACTGGATTTAGGTGAAGTGCAAAAGGCAAGAAAGTCAACGTACATATTTTAATGGAAATGGCAAAATAATATTTTTTATTGTCACAACCTTCTTGTGACGGGGGTTGTAGGGTGGATGGATGGAGGGAAACTCGTTCAGTTTATATAGAAATATGTATATTTGCTCTACGAAATTTTTACATGAATCTTCCAGGATGCATGCCTGTCCCTTGCGGAGTCGGATAGGGCCACACGTCGGACGCCACTTATTTGGAATGTTGGTTTACTAATGTTACGTTGATTTCTTATAGTTGTTTAATCGATCCTCATCTATATAGAAGGGCTTTCCCATGGTGGCGGCACGACGCACTAGATGACGATACAGTATTTTATATGAATATATTATAGGAATTTACTGCTGAATTGCAATTAATATCCGACCGAATCGGTACGCATTATACCTACAAATTAAGTAAATTTCTAAAGGAGGTCACCCTCGGACTATTAAAAACAGACTAACTTTGCTTATGCAAGCAATAATTTCAATATAAATTTACGCACTGCGGCAATGCAAGCCAAGGTTGGTCTTGTCTGCTTTATGCCTGATTAGGTACGAGCCTAAAATACCTGCTTTCTTAGCTGGGTACGACTAGGTATGGTCGAGACTGTGAAAGTTGTGGATGAAGGTCTCGCCTATTATAGCAGCCGTGTCACAGCGTCCCCAAGTTTAGACCTACGAGAACTATCCCCTTAGGGGGCCCGTTCTTTTAGTGAATTTTGGGTTCATAAAACATTCTTACATTACCGAAGGGCGTTAACGTATTGACAATCTAACATGGTCTGTCAGGGACGAACATCTGCGGTGTTAAGATTTTGGTAAATCTTCTTGAATTATAAGGTGTAATTTAGGTTAAGTAATAAAGCATTATAATATTCGTGGTGGTAATCCTTCCTCCATACCCTCTCTTTTCAGATAAACCCTTAGTGGACGCAGCCAAGTGCAGTAAAATTGGTGGCACCGCTGACCACAGCCAACCTAAGCGTGACAAATGGTGGAGGCGCCTAAATGAACCGGGTGTTGATCTTCATATCGATCACCTAAGAACCAAAGACAAAGAAACTCCAACTAACAATACCTAATGACTTTTTCCCATCCCCTTACCATCACGAAAAAAAAAAAAGAAACATTGAATAATAAAATCACATATTAAGTGGCGACACCATTGATAATAAATGTTAAGGTATTTTTACTTGCATACGCAAAACCAATACCAAATTTAATAGGAAGTGAACCACATATTTTGCCAAAACATGATGCAATAACATCGTCGAGTATAGAAAAGAAATGAGATCAAAGTGGTTAAGTTCGAATATCTGACTAAAGTGATTATTCGATATTAAAATGAAAAAAAAAAATTCAATTTATCGACAAAGACCTTTAATGAGCAAATCAACGTACGACTTAAGGAAAAAGACTACATCGGAGAAATCCGAAGCCTCCATAAATTCAGCCACAGAAAGTAACCACATCACAGACGATTTGGTAGACGACGTTTTCCAACCGAGAAAAAGTTGAAGTTAAAGAACCTGGCAGTCGATGAAGCAAGTCATCACTGACGTATTCAGAGACACAGACGTAAAAATCCGGATACACAAGAACATAAAGACTACGCTCGTACCAGAGGATATATTGTGTAACATAGCGATCGATGAGCATCCAAGCTACGTGAAACTGGGTGTAAAGAAGGATCACTCCTGGGCTACACAAGAATCAAGAATAATAGAACTACGTTCAACAAAAAATACTAGAGAAAACATCACATATCGCTGTAACTATAATTCTAATATGCTGGCCAGAAAAGCACTAACTATAGAATCACATATATACTCAAAAGGCGAATCATTATTTATAGTAGTCAAATCAAGTCGTCAAACGAGCCTACGCAGTGATACAGCAATTGCCTTCTTAGAGCAAGAACAGGAGAACACAGAGAGACCGCGCAACATGTTAGAGATCGAAAAAGAAGTAGTTACAAGAACTTGGAAAACAGGGAAACATAACACAAAAAGGGAATTACAAAACCTTCTGGAGGAATATAATGACGTCTTTGCCAAATCTCCAAGAAACATGGGCAAAATAAACTTGACAGAACATACAATCGAAATAGAGCCAGAAGGTAGACCAGTAAAAAGGCAGCCTTGCAAGGTATCACAACATGAAAGAGAAAAAATGGACGAGCAGATAAAGGAGATGTTATTATATTTTAGTCTATATTACTACCTATTAAATATTAGTTTTCGTCTTGTTGTATGGCCATTCGTCCCCTAACTGTTTTTTGTGTGTTGTTGCACTTTTTTACACCTTTTTATACAACTTCTTTTTTTACAACTTTTTTACACTTTACACCTTTTATACATGACTTTGTAACCTGAATTGTAAGTACACTTTAAGGAAGGTTTTTTCGAATATTATTCTTATTGTTCTTTGTAGCCCTTTGACTTGATGATGGGGTGTAAGTTTTGGACCCCGAAACCATGGTAGTCTAATTGAGAGATTTTTGAAAAATAAATTTTCTCTTTTTAGAATTCTGAGATTTGACTTTTTGTTCTCCTTCATTGGAAAATAATAATAATAATTATAAGTGGAAAAAAAAGTACAAAGACTAACGAAACTTAGACACACCATTCATGTTCAAATCAAACAACTAAAAACTGACTCTCTACTACTTACGCATAAATCAATAATTTTCGCAAAAGTGCTTACAAGGCTTATATTTTACAGCAAATTGTTAGGCAGTGGCAGTAACGAAAACAGTCAACCAGGGGTGGAACAAGGATTAGGGGATCGTATACACCAGATGAAAATAGTCCACGAACCGCTACAAGGCGAAAAATCTGCAAGCCACCACGACTGTCAGCAAACAACTGCTACAGCCGACAAAACTACTACAAGTGTCCACAACCAAGGCGAAAAATTCGCAAGCCACCACGACAGTCCACAAATGAGAACAAAAGACGACAATCCACTACGACTATCACGAATCAATGGAGTAGCCGACACAGCACCACGAAGGTTGACAAAGCACTGTCCACGCAGAAGTAGGCACAAAACCATTTCAAGCACACACGTGAAGTCTAGCATACCTTCCAAGTTGATACTCTACATGAAGTGCATGGAACATAAGAGTATAGCACAGCCATAACAGACTATCCAGACGAGGACAACGATCCGGACGAAATAGAAGCTCTAATTTAAGGTCTTTGAATTGTAAACCTGTAAGATTTCTTCCGCTGGCATTGGAGAACAATGCTTTCACGAGAGGGGCAAATGTCAACTCATAAAAGTACACACGACCACACATTATACAAATTACGTAAATTTCTAAAGGAGGTCACCCTCGGACTATTAAAAACAGACTTGACAGATTGCTTATACCAGCAAAAATTTTAATATAAATTCACGCACTGCGGCAATGCAAGGCAAGGTTGGTCTTGACTGCTTTATAAGGTACGAGCCTAAAATACCTGCCTTCTTAGCTGGGTACGACTAGGTATGGTCGACACTGTGAAACTTGTGGATGAAGGTCTCGTCTATAGCAGCCGTGGTTCAGCGTCCCCAAGTTTAGACCTACGAGAACTATGCCCTTAGGGGGCCCGTCCTTTTAGTGTATCTTGGGTTCATAAAGCATTCTTACATTACCGAGAGGCGTTAACGTATTGGCAATCTAGCATGGTCCGCCAGGGACGAACATCTGCGGTGTTAGGATTTTGGTAAATCTTCTTGAACTATAAGGTGTAATTAAGGTTTAGTAATAAAACATATATAATATTCGTGGTGGTAATCCTTTCCTTATACCCTCTTCTTCCAGATAAACCCTTAGTGAACGCAGCCAAATTTAGTAAAAGTGGCGGAACCGCTGACCACAGCCAACCTAAGCGTGACAATATGAAGAAGTAGTTCTATATATGCAACATCGCTGTTGCATTTCATAAATTCACCAAAAACAAAAGTATCATTGCCTAAATTAGCCAAAGTGTCGGACGTGAAAGTATAATTTTAAACAAAACCAAATCAAGAAAGTCCTGATCAAAACATAAATTATGAACTCTCCGTTTCCAGAGACCCTTAATCGAACGACAATAATTTAAAATTTCGGAAAACGACGCGTTTTCACTTTCGCTATTATAATTCGAATGAAGCGGGTCCAAAAGAAAAGGGTGTAACCATGGAAACAGGGCCTCAGCTGTATAAAAGCTGATCCATTTTTGAATTAAAGTTAACCAGGTAGTTTTATTATTGCATCGACTATATCTGCAAATGCGACTTTGGAACTAACGAATTTGCAATTTTTATGTCATTTCAAAGTAATAAAACTCTTCCCGAGTTGCTTTTCTATCTAATTTGTTTAGAAAAACTTCATAAATATTAAATTGTCTTTCTCCACGCACCTGGGAGATAGAAATTTATACAAGTGAAATTTTTTAAAACTAAACACATAAAAACTGGCATCGCACAGCATACTCAGGTTCTTCTATCCGACGACTTTCGATCAAGAAAACCTCTAGGGGCGAATGAAAAGTTTCTACCTTTTTTTTCGTATAATTCTCTCGAGGCAATGTGAAATATGTTTAAAAGGAACATTTTATATTTTTAAATAATTTGCTTAAAATGAAAATCAAAAAACATCTTGGGAGAAAAATATTTTCTTGTAATTTATTTTTTAAAGCTCAAACATTGTGGGGCTGCTTAAGCTCTTTTCAAAAGAAAAATTCTACCAAAAGTTCGGTGAAATTCTGGTAAATTAAATTTATTCTCAGCCACTTGTTGTACATACCGATGCTGAAAATCAATATTCTCGTGACACCTTCTGCACATTCTCCCCGCCGCTCTTGCATGAAACAGCCTTCCCCCACGATATAAGTGAAATCCCGTAGTCGGGATTTAAGGTTTATTCTAGCTAATATATTCCTCTTCATGGATTTGCTGAAATCTGTGTAAGGAATTCAACTGACGCTTGCCTGGAATTTACAATTATTTGTGTGAGTGAAAATCGATAATCCTGTTTTGACTTAATAGTTGAGGTAGACGAGGTGCCACAAAAGGTCCTTATCCCTAAATAGAACTTACTCATAGATTAAAAGTAGTAAGAGAAGCTATGACAGATATACTAGCTAGAAGCAAAAAAAAAATCTATTGGCCAGTCCGACCTTAGAGTTGAGTATATTTAATGTTTAATGTTATACCAAACATTAAAAAATTAAAATTATTCGAAAAATTAATAAATTTATACCAGACAATTGAAATATATTTGAAACACGCCAAGCAAGCCGCTGTGTAGGTTCGGTATGGAATAGAAACTTCAGACAGAAACTTTAGTAATTAACTGAAAGGTACGTATTTCAAATAAACATATGTGAATAGCGTATAACTAAAACTTTTATTTGTCACTCATTTGTAAAACGTCACTTATCAAGTCAAAACATAAACAACGAAAATTGATTTTTACAAGCTACTGGCTCTACTGACTTGTAAAATTGACAGCTAAACTGTAATAGTATTTTACATTATTATGCCGGTATTAGATCTGTGTATTTTTTCGTGTATTTATACATGTAGTTCAGGGTGCCAACATTATTTTGTTTTTCATAATGTTGATTTCTGTTACGTTCGAATTTTTTCGGTTGTCACCCTGAACTACATGAATAAATACACGGAAAAATACACAGATGTAATACGGGCATATGCCAGGTAAAACAGTTTTTACTAGCTCTTGAAGGTGACAAGTTCGCCTGGCGGCTCGCTAGTCATTTCCTTCAATCGCCAGTAAAAACTGCTACCTGGCGTATAATGTACAATAATTTATTTGTTACTCATTTGTAAAAGATATAGGGACAAATAAAAAATCAATACATAACAAAAATTTGAAATTTATATGTTTTTCCTGGATTTTTTCTCACAGAAGTTTTGGTAGTTGGTATAACTATGATAATGATACGTTGTTAAGACGTTGTTTCTAGTTATAAATAGGTTTTTAGACAGATTTCCATTTTGCAATTTTTTTCCAGAAATGAATTTATTACAAGATATTATTAATGAAGCCTCAGTCGTAGCCAACAGTTTATCACCAGAAAAGTCTCCCAGAAGGTACCTACAAGCAATTATTCTTGTGATAAAACCGATTTTTCAAAAATAAATAATTCTACTGACTTGTAAAAAGTTTTTACAGTTTAGCTGTCAATTTTACAAGTCAGTAGAGCCAGTAGCTTGTAAAAATCAATTTTCGCTGGTTATGTTTTGACTTGATAAGTGACGTTTTACAAATGAGTGACAAATAATAGTTATTTACCTAACAAATGCGGAAAGTGATACTTTACCGCACGCAACGGCAGTTGACCGAACGACGCGAAGCGGAGTTCGGTCAAGCCGTTAAGGGCGGTAAAGGCACTTTCCGCATGTGTTAGGTACAAAATTTTACCTATGAGCATCTAAATCTCCAAAAAAAGGCATTGATAAAATTAATTAATGAATCAGATTAATTAATGAAATTAGATAAGATTTAGAAATGATCAAAAATCCATTTTCTGAAAAAGAGAGGATTTTTGATTATAAATATCAAATTCTACTTTACCGCACACTATGCGGTAAAGTGCACTTTACCGCACACTTTGTATTCTACTTTACCGCATACTATGCTGTAAAGTTAACTTTACCGCACACTATGCGGTAAAGTGCACTTTACCGCATAGTATGCGGTAAAGTGATAATTTTCATTTGCAAATACGTACGGTAAAGTGCACTTTACCGCACGCTCGTAGGTAAAAACTTTTTACAAGTCAGTAGAATTAAATATTTATTTTAAAAAAATCGGTTTTATCATAAGAATAATTGCTTGTAGGTACCATCGTCACCAAAAGTAACTGGGACAGCATCACATTAGCTCTTGTCCTATATGAATTTTATTGTCAAATATTTGTCAAATTATGCATTAAATGCATTGAAATGAATGACAGTAGAATTAGTCCAGGAGATTATTGTGCATTATTTGTGTCCCAGTTACTTTTGGTGACGATGGTACCTTCTGGAAGAGTAACAAATAAATTATTGTACATTATACGCCATGTAGCAGTTTTTACTGGCTCTTGAAGGTGACAAGCTCGCCTGACGGCTCGCTAGTCATTTCCTTCAATCGCCAGTAAAAACTGTTTTACCTGGCTAATAATTTAAAGGCCCCCACAGACTGCGTTTTTGTTTGACGGTTTTGTTCGACGAGCAAATCTGGTCGAGCAAAAACGACAGATCGGAGTTGCCCATAGACCTCGGTTTAGTTTGGCGAAGATCAGTCATGTTGAAAAGTTTTTAACCATAAAATTCTGTAGCTACGCACCACACACCACATAAAACCGTCGTTTTTAAAATGCCTAGCCCACACACTTCAGATTTGTTGACATATCGAACATATCCGATGGACAAAATCAGGCGAAGCCAGATATTTGCATCGGTTTTGTATATGCCAGCAAAAACGACAATTTTTCGCACACACACTTCGGTTTTGCATCTTTTTTGCTCGACCTGATTTGCTCGTCGAACAAAACAGTCCAACAAAAACGCAGTCTGTGGGGCCCTTAAGACATACGTTTAAAAAACCATAGCAATCTTTGATTGTTTTTTTTTTGAAGCTCCGATATCATTAGTCGTCAGCTGTTGTCATTTTTCTCTGATCATATTGTTGTGTGCAATTTATGGTACCTACTTAAAATTTTAACCGATTTATTTTTGACATTTGTCGTTACTTTGCCTCATCTCTATTCTTCAAATCTACGGCAGCTAATTAATTACTCGTGGTGAATCATTCTTTCACGTTTGGTGTTTCTGAGGGAAAGGTCTTTCTTAAAAAGTTGAATTTTGTCTTCGCCTTCGAGGGATTTCAACCTTAATATTCTCAATTATTGAATTTATGGTACATTGAGTTGCGTTACGTTTTCGTAAAGTGCCATAATTTCGCCGATGATTTCGGATTTTTACAACCATCCATTCGGTAAGTTTTGCTTTGTACGTTTTTCCCTACAAGGGATTCTGACCTCTATTTGATCATTAGTGAAAAGCTACCCTGAAGAGTAGAGTAAAGACCACCTCACTCACTGCAGGATTTCGAATCCAGACCTCGATCCAGACTAATCCAGAGTATTTTCAAGGCAAATAAAACCCATTCCAACAGGTGAGTCATAACCTAATAATGACAGATTTTTTTTGCAAACTTGAACCAAATTGGCTGTTTTCGATTCGCTTTGGTCCGTCTTCAAGGCCAACCAAATTAGAACCAACCGTTTTCGATTGTGTCCGTCTAAAATCGAACCAGCTTCGCGAGTTGGTTCGAATTTTGGTTCGAATTTCGTTTCGCTTTTATAACCTTAAAAAACATGGCGCCTTTTTTGATTGACCAAATTCAAAAGCTGTCAACCAACTTCTGTCATATCCGAACCAACCAAGGCCGAACCTGCTGTGAATCGAAAACGGCCATTTTCTTTCCTTCCAAATATATCTAATAGATCTATCAGGAGAATCTTTCTTGTTATCATATTCTTCAAAGAAATTAGTTCTATATCCTGTTCACAATCCGATGTTCACAGGTGCAGGTAGATTTATCTCCTTTCCCTATCAAATAGCATTGAAAGGTGATAAACTTTACCGGTACCAGTGGACATCGGATTGTGAACGGATAATAGTTTAATTATTTTTGCACGTCGTCGACCTTCGTTTTCACGCTAAGGGCCAAATTATGGACTGACTGGTAAACGTCTGGTTGTTACCTAGCAGGTACTTTCTATGCACTAGAGAATAGAAAGTACCTGCTAGGTAACAACCAGACACTTACCAGTTGGTCCATAATTTGACCCTAAATGCATTAATTTCATATAAATCCATATTCAGTTTAAACATAAACAAAAAAAAATATACGATACAGAAAAACAACCCATCAACAAGACAAGACTTGACAAGACCTTAACCACAATTGTGGTTAGGTCCTTTCTGGTTTAATTTTAACTACATAATTTTTCTATGGTCAACTTAACTTAAAGTTAACTGAAAGATGATGCTTGACCAGATGATGTGGAACACTTTTTACTCATTTACCTTTTAGTCTAGGAGGTAGTGACGATTTTCGGTACCTACTTATTTTCCCAGTCAGACAACATGGATAGGATTGTAGGGTTAGTTTTTCTAAGCAAAATTCATATAACTTAGGGGGGGGGGGATTTCCGATGGGTTGAGGCGCAAAATACGTTAGAGCTTACGAATGCACGGCCATTTTTTTTTCAGTGATGGAAATAGCTCGTCTAATGAGAAGTATACTGAAGTTACGTAAAAAAATAGTGCGGCTAATCTGTGAGTGAGAATAATTTGGCAAGTGAAAAATTGAAGATGCGAAAATTTTCAGCAGAATCACTTTCCACTATATGAGATGAGCCAAATTGCAATTTTCATATACTTTATGTTCTATTGTAGTTAATGTGAAATATTTATGACTGGGAAAATAAGTGTTTTTGTATTTGTCATTGATCTTGTGAACCCATCCGAAAATTTTAGCCAGACTTAAAAATTCTTGTTTTGTATTACCAAGAAAATAATAGTTATTTATGTATCAAGGGAATCATGAGGGTGCTAATACCCCAGGGCAAAGTTTGTGTCCCGAGGGCCTTTGGCCCGAGGGACACCAATTGCCCGTGGGTATTAACACCTGATAATTCCCGTGGTACATAGATAATTTTATTTCCTACTGAATTTACTGTATTTTGTCCATTTTTATAAAGGAATAAACCATAAACCAAAATTTCTATTTTTTCTCAAAGTTTTACCTATTCAAGGTAAAAGTGGGAGTTATAGAAATCCTTAACTCCCTTGGGAGTTAAAGTCTGTTTTTTTTAAAGATAATTCCCCAAGTCAAAAATTTAGTAACTATGTTGGCAAAACAAGCCTTTTCTACATATATACATTTTAAAGCATTGACATTTTTACATTGTATTGCCAACATAATGTCATTTTGACTTTTATCTTTAAAAAAAAAAACAGATTTTATGATATCCTTAACTCCCGCGCGGGAGTTATGAAATCCTTAACTCCCTTGGGAGTTAAGACCCTGTTTATGATTATCGTAACCAAGGTATTATATGGTTATAATAGTTCAGTAGGAATTAAACTATTTTATTTTCTACTCAACTATTTTAGATCCATAATACCTAGGAAATGAAATACGTTAACAGACCTATAACAACCTGATCCATAACGCCCGCCTTTGCGGACGTTATGATCTATAACGCCCGCATATAATACCCTGAGGTGTTTTTGTTGTTGAAGTTTTATTAATTTGCACTTTACCCTAGACAGCCACTTAAATGTCTGACCGAAAATAATTTTCGGTCTGGCCAGGATTCGAACCGGTCTACCATCAACGTTTCCCATGTAGTCCAGCGCGTTTACCCACACGACCACCACCGTTGCCTTGCCTTATGAGATACTAGCTGACCCGGCGAACTTCGTACCGCCTCTGAATTATTAAATGCCTATTAAATGTTGTATTAACGTATCTATTTGCTGAATTAAATTCAGTTTTTTTCGATGGTGAATTTGGCTTTGGTTGAAGAAAATTAATGTTTACTCTCTGGATCAGAAGTCACCTAAAATTAAAATTTTACATCATCCTTTTTTTACTTTAGGCAGCTTGTGGGGATTATTCTTGTAAAGTGTACCACCAAATAAATAAACTCCGGCACAGGAATGTTCAAAGAATGTAAATAAAACAAAAAAAATCTCCAGCGCAGCCCTGTATAAAAATTAAAGTGCAAATTGAAACTATGATTGAAACTTTTTTCAGCGTTGACAGTACCAGCATGTTATGTCATTAATTCAATTAAATTAAGTTTACAAAAAATGTGATAAATGAAGAACCGCTCGACCGATTTTGTGCAAACTTCACATAAACCATCTAATAAATAGTCCGAACAAAGCCTAAACATTTGGTTTGGCTAGGTGAGCCCGTTCTTGAGTTATAAAATTACAACGAAAAGTGGCATTAATTTTTATATATATTTATCTACAAGCGTTTGGTTATGACGTTTTTACATAACTATTTTTCCAGTATTTGACTTATGTCATGAGGCTCATAACACAACTAGTTGTGTTATGGACTAGGTTATGAATTCATAACACAACTAGTGGTGACAGTGGTGTTATGGACAAGGTTATGAATTCATAACACAACTATTTTTGGTGATTTGACAAATGTCAAAGGTAAACCTGTAAAGGTAAAATGAAGGTATACAACGACTAATAAACGAAAATGATTGAAAAAAATTCTTATTCTTCGCTTTGTAGATAAAAAGTGGTACATCACACGTGCGTTTAAACATGACTACAAAACTCGTGTGATTAGAACGACTCGGTCTACGACCTCGTCGTTCTAATCTTTCAAGCTCGTTATTGTAATCATGTTCATAAACGCACTTGTAATGTAAATAACTATTATAGATATATTAATTTATTTCGTTTCTAGGTACAGGTAACAGGTACAGGTACAGGTACAGGTTACAGGTACAGGTACATGTCAATATACAAAATAATATTCTGTCACACTTTAACTGATTTTGTTAATAATAAATTGATGAAAGAACAATGTGTTGAGTAGGAAATAAAGCATTGTATGCACCACGAGGATTTTAAAATTATAATGCCCTTCAGGCGAAATATATCCCCCGGGCCAAAAACCCTCGGGCTAGTTTCGCCTTCGGGCATTATAATCTACATAATCCCCTTGGTACATAAATAGCTATAATATACACCAACTAGGAAAATAAGTGCTAAAAAATTTCACTGCCTCCTGGACTATTTGGTCTTCTTATAACCATGTCGTGACCACACATTGTGAAACTGGGTTTACGACTGGTTTGACCATACCAATTAGGTTTCATTATCAATACAGAAAAATGTTGCCTCACACCTAAAACTAGATGTATCTGGGGTTCGTACTGGATAGTATTAAACTTTCCTTGGAATTACCGTTAGAAAAACGAGACCGTATCATGATATTCATCGAATCTCTTATATCCCTCAAACGTTGTAAAATTATAAGATTTGCACGTTTTCTGGGCATTCTCACATCAGCTTGCCCAGCTGTGAAATACGACTGGCTATATACCAAACGCTTTGAGAGACAGAAATTCCTTCCCCTACGGAATTGCTATGGAAACTACAAAGCGGACATGAACATAACAGAGGATCTGAGGGAAGATATGTTATGGTGGCACCAAAATATTTTTTCATCATATAACCACCTGAGACCAGGATCATCTGAGCTAGAAATCTTTTCCGATGCTAGCTTATTAGGTTGGGGCGCATACTGCAAAGGTGAGAGTATGCAAGGTTGGTGGACTGTTTCAGATCAATGTACGCATATCGACATACTGGAACTTAAGGCAATTTGTTTCAGGTTAAATTGCTTTGCGAGAGACTTAAGAAACTTCTCTATTCTGATAAGAACCGACAACACTACCGCGTTAGCATGCGTAAACCGAATGGGCAGTATTCAGCACAAATCAGTGAATGATTTGTCTAGAAAAATTTGGAAATTTTGCGAACACAGAAACATATGGATATTTGCTTCTTACATACCATCTAGTAATAACTCGGAAGCAGATAGAGCTTCAAGAGTTTTAAGATCAGATACTGAATGGTGTCTGAAAAACAGAATATTCGATAGTATAGTTGAACATTTTGGAGTTCCAGATATTGATTTGTTTGAATCGTACTTAAATAATAAATATGAACGTTATGTTTCATGGTTCAAAGACCCAGCTGCAGAAGCAGTTGATGCGTTTACGTTGTACTGGGGAACTTTCACATTTTATGCATTCCCTCCTTTTGCGCTTCTGCCTAGAAGGCTTCAAAAAATCGCGACAGACAAAGCCACAGTTACTTTAGTAGTAACATATTGGAAATTGCAATCTTGGTACTCCTTATGTGCCAAGATAATTGTGGACCAACAGTTATTTTTTGGACCTTCTGTCTTGTCCTCACAGCAATGCTCCTCACCCCCTGAGCAAGGACCTTACCCTGGTGGTAGCATTGTTATCCGGCAAGCATTTCAAATGAAAAACGTACCAAAAGAGGCCATAAATACGATGTTAGACTCTCTGGCTCCCGCTACAATCAAGCAATATGATGTAAGTATGAAACTTTGGTGGCAGTTTTGTCAGAATCAGGGCATCTCACCGTTCTCAGGTACGGTCCCAGATGTGCTAAGGTTTTTTCAAACTTTATTGAATTCAACGTTTATGGAACTTTCAATTCTCATCGAGCAGCAGTTTCGCTGATTACTCCTACGGAAATCGGGACTGATCCCCAAATAAAACGTTTCATGAAGGGAGTTTTTCGCAAAAGACCTCCGAAACCCAAGTACGAATCCACTTGGGATCCTAAACAAGTCCTTCGGTTTTTGGAGCAAAATGAGGATACTACCCTAAAAACGCTCTCGAAAAAACTGGCAACATTATTAGCCTTAGCCACCGGCCAAAGAATTCAAACACTTTCCTTGATAAAGTGCGCCAATATCAGATGCACTGATAATGGAATTAAAATATATATTCAAGATCTTATTAAAACCTCTGGAATTAATTCTAGTCAACCATGTCTAGATATCCAATATTTTACCCAAATACCTAAGCTATGTGTGGCAACGTGTATTAAGAAGTATATGAGCATTACAAAGGGTCTTCGAACTTCAGATAATGACTCAGATAATAACCCATAAAACTCCCAATGGCCCAGCGAAAAAACAAACATTAAGTCGCTGGATCAAAGACACCCTTAGGGAAGCTGGTGTGGACACCAGTATATCCAAGCCTCATACAACCAGACATGCGTCGAAGTCTGCAGCTTGGAGAAATGGAACGTCATATGACACTATTCGCACATCAGCTGGGCGGAGTCGAGAATCCTCCGGCCTTTATTACAATCAGACTCCTTTTTAGAAAAAGTATTTCAGAATGATAATAAGGCATAATGAAACTGTAATAGTTTATATTTTTCATCGTTGACAAATAAATAATAAATTTTCTTTAAATTCAGCAGGCTCATTATTTGTATGTAACTATTTATTACAAATAAAAGTAATAAAATGATAGAAAATAAATGTTTTACATAAGTTCTCCAAACATCTACATTGTCAATAATTATGTGATATTGAGGAATGGACGCCAAAATATAATTATAAAATCAAAAGAATTTATCTGAAGTTCTATTTTAATTATATTCCGAAAATATCACATCCCTCCCTATCCCTCCCTGCTGTAAAATATTTTGTTATCTTTAAACGAAATGACTACGTAACGGCTGCGTGGTAGCTGTGTAGGAAAGGGCTGCAGGAACGGAGTGGATGATTTTCTTTGAACATTGTGGGCAGAAGTGCAGGATTGCACGTACTACATTGTCAATAATTATGTGATATTTTCGGAAAGGACGCCTCATATAATTGAAATCGAACTTCGGGTGAGTTCCTTTGATTTTATAATAATAAGTACAACTTGCCAGTCAAAATACCTAATTTAAATCATTACAATGATCAATAAAGGGTATAGAAGTTTTTAACCTTCTAGTTCTACGTATATGTATATCCTATACAAATTTCCTCTCAAGACTTTTACTGGAACTTCTGAAAGTTTTTCCCGTAATAAATCCTTTTTCCGATTTTTCATTTAATTTTTCCATTCCAGTAACTTTTTAGCGTTACGATTATAATAAAAACTTTGAATCTTTTGATTCCTATCAAGTTTGGAAATAACTCAATATCGGAATCAATAACTTTATTTCTAAGAATATCTTTACAAATAGGATTCTTTCTTTTCAAACTCTGTTTAACAGAAGTTGAACCGGTGAGTATCCAAATCCAATGCTAAGGATAGGAGTATTTCGCTAAATCAAAAAATATTTGAATAGGTCCAAGTTATTATTCATTTTAATAAGCATCAATTTTACAGTATCAATTAATTTTTCAGTAAATCCATTTGAATTTTCTAAAAATGAGCCCGCACCGCAATTCGACTCTCAAGAAGATGTTAGTGTTACGTGTCTAATTTTCAGTCAATCAAGTTAGGAGATTGTTCGACATATTTTTGCTGCCTTTAGTCTTTTACTGCTCTGTCCTTGCTTGATTTTGCCTAGCACGGAATAAAGGGAACTAATAGTGTAAAATCTTTAAAATATATTTCACATAACAGTCACAATAATTATTCGCCACAGCTTCTGGGGATCCCTGAAAATAAGATTAATTTGCGATAAGATAAGATCATATAGAGCAATATATTTACCTTTTTTTTTTTTTGAGTTTTTGCTGTTTTGTTCTCTGTTCTGTGTTTTGTTTTGTAGGAATCAGGTAAATCAGCATTTGTTTTCCCTATTTTTGCAGAGGTTTCCATTGTGCAACTTTGGAAACATCAGGTTTCCAGCCTAAAATAATAAGAAAATTTTGATAGGATTAGAATAGGAAAATGTACACAAATATTAATAGGGTTAGGAAATTGTTTAAATCAGACAATGAACTAAAGTCAACTATGGCACCAAAACTTGAATATTGAGTATTGAATGCGCAATATGCATTAATTCGAACTGTCCAAAAATAAACGAAAAATTCCCTAGAATTCGGTTCGTGTAACCAGAAATTCTACTGTTGAAGTAATTTTTCTTTTTCTAGAATCACGCAGAAGAGAAGCCACGTTCTAGCTTTCTTCTGAGGCATTTTGGCCAATTTGAGTGAATATTTGAGAAGTAATTGAGTCTTAAACGGTGTCTATTATTCCTATATAACACCACAGCAAGTATTTGCTAATTTAACAAGATTTTAGTACGTAAAAACCCAAATTCTGGAAAATAGGTTTGGTTCGTGTCACGTGTTGAGTGTCGAAAAGGCCATTATTCATAATTTTATTTTATATTCTGATCCCTGTTACCTCAATTATTGTTGAAGTCAAATTTTTATAGTGTGAACTCTCTCTTTTAGGCCCTTTATATTGGGTAACGTTCCATCCCTTTCTGCTGTTGCTGTCGTTAAATGCACAAAGGCACCTGATTGCTGAATTGCTGGTGCTCAATCCTGGACGTGATAGATTGCTTGTGGAGCTTTTGGGGCCTGTGAATCTCAATCGTCCCCCAAGAGGTTCCTAGTAGTACCACTCCATTAAATAACTACATACTCAGATTTGCGTATTGTTGTGCCGTTTTGGGAATCATCCACCCTGTCTGTATCAACGGTTCCACCATCTCCTTGGGAGCTGGAGCTTCTCACCTGCAACCACTTGTACTCTTCAACATTATAGCCAGTTGAATTACCACTCCCTGTCTTGAAAATTACCTTATCATCCTTCAGATTTAAATTAAGTTAATTTTACGTTTACTTACCATATTATTTTGATTTTCTGGAACATCCCAAGCAGTCCGGTATTATTTTTGGGCAATGGAAGAATTTTTTTTTGTTCAAGGACATTCTCTTGAGTTATTTCAGGTTTATCGGTGGTCGAAGATGGCGGAAACTACCAATCTTCAAAAACGTCCGGGTTAAACGGATGTGTTCCTATTTTCCTAAAGGAGTTAATAGCATTTGTGGGTATGGCGTTTTTCAGATAGGCAAGACTAATAAACTTGCTATTTGGAACTGGGTTACAACTTTGCCAGGATTCTGTCTTAACCAGAGTTGAATTTCTTGTCCGTGATAAGTTTGCAAGGGGCAAAAGAATCCCACGAGCAGGGACTGGACATGATGGGAACAGTGGGCAGGAAAGTGAAATATCACAATTCCGCTTTGTTTTGCGTACTGCAAGGCTTCAAGGTTTTTATGGCTACTATGACCATCTAATAATAACAGAACCATATTTTCTAGAGTAGCTTTCGTGTATCTGACAAAATGTTTTTGCCATTTGCAGAAAAGTTTGCTGGTCGTCCAGCCTTTCTCCTGTACAAACGAAATGCACCCAGGTGGAGCACTATTCATTAGCTCGTCTTTCATTCTTTGACGGGGAAAAACTATAACAGGAGGTACGTAGGAGCCAATGGCATTCATAGAACATACGACAGTAACATCCTGACCGCGTTCTGCGCTAGTGAGGGCTCCAACTTGTTTGCGATCTTTACAAGCATATATTTTTTGCGACTTCTTTTGAATTGTCGTCAAACCATACTCATATATATTGTATATGTTCTCCGGAAGAAATTGATGTTTGTCCAAAATAGAGGCTGTTGACTTAAAATATGCCAGAATGTTAGGTTTGTTGAAAGCCTGAGCCCTAGCTAACGAAGTTCATTCGGGATTTCTTAAAGATATGCGGGGATTGCGTCTCAAAAAACATTTGACCCATTAAACCGAGCCATTTTGCTTTCCTTGTTAAAATTGCGCTTAATACCATTTCTTTCAGCTACTTCGTAGACTAGCTTACGCAAATCTGTTCTGGCGAGACCGAAGAAACGCGATTCCATGTCGATGATGTGATCAACAATTCCTTTTTCAATATCTTTAAAAAAAGTGGCTCGTTTTCCTCCAAGCCCCTGTTTAAAAGGGTATCCATCTTTTCTATAAGAAATTTTTCATTTTTGCTTTGACGTGATCTTTATCAGAGAAGGAAATGTATTTTTGTATGTTTAAATAAATAAAGAAACAACTAAACTAAATATTTCAGCCACAGTTACCTTACCCTGCCATTTTAAAACCAACCAGCGCAGTACTTCAACCGATTAATGAAAAACTACTTCTTTTATTCATTACTGCTCAATCCTAATTGATATTTGGTACTAAATAACAAATGAAAAACCTTGTTGATACTTATATCGTATATAGTAGATGTAGTTCGAATCCAATTGAATTGTGGAAGGAAAAACGAGAATAAATGGAAGAATTTCAAAATTTAAATTCCTACTTGAATGCAATGTGCATTTAAATTCCTTATTGCCGAAGCTTTTTCCAATTTAAATGCATTACTTTCTTTTCCTGATTGAAATCGATGTTTTTCATTTAATTTTTAGGATTGTATATAGTCAATTATTTTTGTAGATAAGCTGCGAAATAAATAACTATATTTTGTTTATCAGTCTTAATTGCTAATGTTAACGCCACACATACGACCATTGCAACCTATAATAACATTTCTACTTTGTTTACATAACCGTTGTATTAACACCATCATTGTAAAGTTTACTTTACTCAAACATTGACTTGATGAAATAACATAGAGCAAACGGTATTAAAGACAATAAATTCAAGTCGAAGCTTCCACCTTTAGGTATTTACGAAAATAATAATGATTTTGTAGTTATTATTGAATATTGTTTCAATAGGTATATCAAAGTTGTACTAAAATAGTTTTCAAACGATCACAAACTTTAATTTATTCTTGAAGCCATAAGCAGTTTGTTGAGTAAAACAGCCGCTTCCGCCCACTCAGGATAAGGTGTCCTTTGAGAAATCATCAAGCGTGGATGTTTACTGTAAACCACAAGATAATAGAATGTTTACTAGCTACTTACTAAACAACAGGCGCGGCTCGTCTGTAAGGTCATTCGGTCAATGACCCACCAAAAAATCAAACAATAAATTTTCAATTAAACATCTTGAATATTACGTTTTAAATTAACCAACATCACGCTCAACAGAATAAAGAAATCGAATTATTTTGCGCATATTGGGTACCCGCCTTTTAAAATTACAAAATACAGGCCTAGCTGCGCTCGGCCGTATTTAAAATTGGGCTTATAGCTGTGAAATGATCATAGGCGAATGCAATAAGAATCAGAGAGAGGGAGACATAACGGGCGCAAATGAGTAAGATAAAGAGGCACATTTGCTTCCATATGTTCCATCATGTCGACGGCCGGCAGCGGCGCCAGATCCTCGATCGATCGATATAGGTATTTATCGGAATGGAGCAAGCGCGCTTTTTGAGGAAAGATGAAAAACAAAAGGCCTAGAGTGATGGGTTGTCCAGAGTTATTTTTCTTAAAACAATTACTGAATTGTCATTGTGCACATTGTTTTTGTTTTGATTTAATTTTTTGAGTAATCTGTCCGGAATCTTTCTTTAATCGCTTCACAAAAATGGGTTCCCTTGTTCAGGAAATAATTTCTTTAATTTCCAGTGGGGAATTGACTTTTGAAAAACGGTTGGAATTAAAGAAAAGTGGTCGTCCAAAACCAAATCCAAAACCAAAGCTTGATTTTATGCCAAACCACGAAAGATAGAGGGAAAGAAATCAAAAAGTATTTTCGCCCAACAATGTATGAAATGTGCGACTGGATTTGTGGATGCTCTCATAAAAATTTAGACCCACCCAAAGTAAGTTATTTTTTCTATTTAAAGTGTAGGGATGGGTTTAATTAACTAAAAACTGTATTTTCTTTATTAATTAAATATTTACTAACTTATTGCACGAATTCTAAAAAGGTTTCTAACCATGTTGTTTTCAACTTGATGTAAGACATAAAGACATAACCTGAAATTAGGAGCAAGGATATTACACCTCTCCTCCGCTAACTGTATTACGTCATCAATTGTCAAATTTCAAAATGACCATAAATGAGCGGGAAATTCAAATATTCAAATTTAAATTCCTACAAAAAGACAAAAACTAAAGCCAAAAAATTTAGTTTTATACCAAACATTTTTCGCCTAATGCGCCATTTCAGCCTGCGGCGCTGTCTCTCTTAATTTGACCCACCTGTAAAAAAACTCACGAGCCGCGCCTGCTAAATAATTAAGTCTTTGTAACGCGAGTCTTGTTTGAGGATGGAGATGAAGTAGTTGCTTGCCGCTCCTTGTAGTGACTGAAACTTTTATTGGTATTAGATTATGTATTGTTTCAACAAGCCTAATTTTCTTCTTTGGCGATGGAAATTTAACCCTGAGGAATGCATTTTTCTAATAGAACAGACATTATCGGATTTTGATCAATATCTCGAAATCGAAGCCAGACAGAAAAAACTGAGAACGTCCCTGAATTCTGCTTGAAAAAGTGCTTCCAAAAGGTCTTCACGGAAAGGAATTATTTTCATAAATAAAAACGTTATGGAGGCTTTACATTCTTGCTCAAAATCGAGAATCGCCCTCTAGCGGCTAAACGGTTGAAGATATCAAAATGCGGTTTGCACCAATCAAAATTTCATGAAATTTGAGCCTCAGAGTGGGGGGTCCATTTTTTTCTATCTCTAAAAATAAAGGGTGTTTCCATAAGAAAGTGTCCAATTTGGCCCACCCTGTACATTAAATTTCACCCGATTTATTTTTGACGTGTGTCGTTATTTTGACTCATCTCTAATCCTTAGTTTTAGGACAGGTGATTAATTTTATGTGGTGCTTCTTTCTTTTCACATTTGGTGGTTGGAGAAATAAGGTATTTCTGAAGAGTTCAATTTCGTCTTTATATTCTCAATTATTGAATTTATAGTACATTGATGCCCGTATGCACCGTTTCATTGTTAGGAAAGGCTTGGCAAAGTTATTCTTAAAGTTGAGAAATAATTTTGTATGCACCGTCAACAAATTTTGTTTTCTTACCTAAGAACCTGATAGAATTTACAACATTGCAATTTCTTGATGACTTTTGCTTTTTTATCAGTTTTTACAGGTTTTTATACAGTTTGACTTTGACAGTTTTGGTTAGTTCGTTGGTTGACAATTTAAATAGTAGATTATACCACGAGTCAATAATGATAGCTATTATTCCCGAGGATTATTACGAACTGAGCCGCGTTAGCGGCGAGGGAGTAAATTTCGAGGGAATAATAGCCATTATTGCGAGTAGTATACACGTCATTAATCCCTGGAGGAATAACATATGTCATTATACTGCCAAAATCACAAATATAATACGCACATTATACATTAGTCGTAAATAAAATTGTTTACTTTTCGCGTAGATATAAAAGAAACATAATTATTCTTTTCTCTATACTTTCCGGTGATTTTATAGTGTGTTGGTTATTTGGTTTTGGTGTCTATAGAACTATGAAATATTCTAGGCGGCTCTTTGTTTTGTGTTTTTCGAAGGCAAGACTTGTTTCAAATATGAATGATAGAAAAAAGCATGAATTAAATTTTTCACAAAACGAAAAACAACTGTTTATTTCCATGATAAGCAAATATGCTAATATAATTGAAAATAAGAAGACAATACTTGCAAAACGGTGGGTTTTCTCAACCTGAATCGCCGAAAAAAAGAATAATCATCCATTGACTAGAAATAATTTACTCCAAAAAAATTAAAACTAAAAAATTCTTGGGGCCCATAATTGAAAATATCCAAAATATCAAAATCGTCTTCAACTAGGATGTAGAACTCCATTTTTTTGTATGGCAAAGGATGGAAAATCTTGTTTAATATAGTTGTTATGTTTATAAAAAACCCAACCGGTCCTTACCTAACCCCACACTCGCAATACAGTCTGTCAAAGTTGCAAAATGTCAATTTTCAACTGTCAATATTTCCAAAACAGTTGAACTTAGGTATAGGGTATATCACACGAAATCTGCTCAGAATTTTACGTAGAATCCAAATATGCAATTTAATACGGGGTGTTCCATTTAAAATAGTGATGTTGCCACTAGTTTAGAGTAGAAGCGGCAACACCGCATGGTCAAAAATATTTTTAAAGTGTAGATCATGGTCGTTTATCCCGGTTGCCAAATTTTCAAAATGATCCGCATTTTAGTTCTCCATAAACGTCTAATACGCCATCCACCGTGGGACACCTGTATGTAGATCTCCTATAAATTCATCAATAATGGCTTGAGGTGACCGGTAAATGCCTGTAATGAGTGTAATGCCGTATGTCACATTATTTTGGGTTAAATTATTCTTACCTATTTTTATTTTGGTGTTAAGAAAGAAGTTTGATTTTATCGCTGGCATAAAAAATTTCAAGACTTCTTGGTCCGGTAAATGAGAATGGGTTCATTTCGTTAACACATCTCCCCATTTCCAGGATCAATTTTTTGAACTGGCCTCCTTTTTCGTGCATCCCTATGCATACATTTCCAATTCGTTTTTTCACCTCGTCCATCAATATTCTATTGAATAACAGAAACCCGCGGAATTTGCTAAATATCAAAGAGAGAAAACAGGGTTGGATGGGCTTAGACAAACCGGCCCTGGCAATTTTTTTCATCCAGCCCTCCCTTGGACGGCAAGAATGAAAAATGGGTTTCAAAAACTTTACTGTAAAGAAAACGAAAGAATATTTTGGAATTTTCATTCTCGATATTATTACATATAGATATGGTCACGGTCCCATTGTGACAAACAAATAGGACTTGACGTTTTCTCTTTCCTTAATTGTTCCTTGCATTACATTCCGTTATCTTTTGTCTGTCAAATGGTCTGTCAAGTAGGTCTATAAACCTAGCAGTCCCAAGGTGGAAAAAAACTTCGGGAACTATATAATAATTAGGTGCTTTTTAGGTGCTAATTTGGGCCTCTAATTAATAATTAGGTGCTACTTTAGTTTTTGAGAAAATCAAAAAAACCTAAGGGACTGCTAGGTTTATAAAAGCTAGCAGTCCCCTATAGTAAGAAATATTTTTTCAAATTTTTTCTTTGTATCAGAATCAGGTGCTTTTTAGGTGCTCCTAAATAGTCGAAGACAAAAAAGAATTGATTAATTATTAACTGAGTTACAGATTTTTTTTTTTAATTATTAGGGGACTGCTGGATTTACGTTTACTTGTTGCTTTTTAGGTGCTAATTAGGGCCTCTAATTAAAAATTAGGTGCTCCTCTAGTTTTTGAGAAAATCAAAAAAAACTAAGCGATTGCTAGGTTTATGAAAGCTAGTAGTCCCCTATAGTGAAAAATATTTTTCCAAAAATTTTTTTAATATCAGAATTAGGTGCTTTTCAGGTGCTCCTAAATAGTCGAAAAAAAATAGAATTGATTAATTATTAACCGAGTTACAGATTTTTTTTTTAATTATTAGGGGACTTCTAGCTTTCATAAACCTAGCAGTCCCTTAGTTTTTTTTGATTTTCTCAAAAACTAGTGGAGCACCTAATTTTTAATTAGAGGCCCTAATTAGCACTTAAGAAGCACCTAATTATTATATAGATCCCGAAGTTTTTTTGCCATTCTGTCACACCAACAAGTAAACATAAAGTCAGCAGTCCCAAAATAATTAAAAAAAAAATCTGTAACTCAGTTAATAATTAATCAATTCTATTTTTTTTTCGACTATTTAGGTGCTCCTAAAAAGCACCTAATTCTGATACAAAAGAAAATTTTGGAAAAATATTTTTCACTATAGGGGACTACTAGCTTTCATAAACCTAGCAGTCCCTTAGTTTTTTTTGATTTCCTCAAAAACTAGAGGAGCACCTAATTTTTAATTAGAGGCCCTAATTAGCACCTAAAAAGCACCTAATTATTATATAGTTCCCGAAGTTTTTTTCCACCTTGGGACTGCTAGGTTTATAGACCTCTGTCAAGTGACTACTCATGGCTAGGATGTTTGAGAGAGGTAGGTTGCCTGATAACTGTATGACGTCATCTGGGGTGCCTCATCCTGGCAGGAAAACTGAGGTCCGAAAGTAACCACTTTTCCAGGAACTAGAGTAATTAGTAATTAGATTTTACGTTACTGGATATTTCTAGTAACGAATTTTTGGATAAAACGGAGAAGGCTTAGAAGGGTATATAGCCTGCCACATCGGAATGAGTAATGTAGGGAAGCGGGTCATAAACTGGAAGGAGTTTTTAGGCTGGAGAGTTTGGCGATCAGTATTAGTTCAAAGCGCTGTAGTAGTGTCCATAGGCGCCGGAACCATGGGGGCAATGGGGGCTTGAGCCCACATAGTGAATTTCCTATGGGGGCGGAGGCCCCATAGTGATTTTGGTATTGTATGAAGTGAGTGTAATGGGTAGGCACAGAAATATTGAGTTCCTGTTCCTAACTATTCATTTTTATGTCAAACTTGTGTGTTTAATGTTTTTGTTGTTTTTGCTATACCTACTTCAACAAATATTCTGAATACCTATTTTGCTATGTAGTATTTAAACCTGTATTTTCAATAAGTCGTTCTATCATTATTTCTTTTCCGTTTGTTTTCATGATAGGTATGTTCACATCACATGAATATATCATGATGTAATACCAATACACTGGCTTTTTTTTACCTAGTTTATCATGGATAATTTTTATACAGACTGGAAAACCTACTAGACACATAGGGAGTAATAAGACGAATGAGCTTGTACCCGGTTAAAGCGAATCAAACCGGTGCTGCCCACTGGCGACTGGCGCGGCCAGGAAATCCTGACTACGCCAATGGTGCTGCTAAAGCCGAGTATAGCCGAGCTGCAGGGATGATCAATGATCCAGCGTAGCGATCCTGCAGTTAAATGGGTATCTGGTCCCATTTAAGTCTATAACCGAATTTTCGCGACGAATGTAGTTCATCCAAAAACGAACCATAGTTCGTCTGGTGACGTCATGAGTTTGAACGCTGTCTAGTAGCTGCGTCCATGTTCCGACGAACTACGTTCAATATGACGTCATGAGTTTCAATCATGTAAGTAGTTCGTCGCGAAAATTTGGTTTATATGTCTAATAGTCTAGTCCTGTCTATCTAATTGATTCTACTTATATTAATTTTTGGAGCCCGAGCTCCCATAGTAATTTTGAAATTCCGGCGCCTATGGTAGTGTCATGATCTTTTCGCTACTATATTATAAAATTGGAAAAGTAGTATCAAATATCTATGAACCCACATTCGTAACAATACGATGAAATAACGATACGACAAATTGTCTTAACGACTCATGACGAATTATCATATAGGGTGAATTAACGATATGACAAATTAATTACGATAAACTGATGGCAAACGGGACACGAAGGAAACTATATGTCCAATCTGAAATAACCGAAAAAAAAATCAATTTAAAAACAAGCCGGCTGTTTATTATAAGAAGAACTTTACAGGACTTCCTGTATAATCTAAATGATGTAGATGAAGGACTTCCTCATTAATCTAACTGATGTAGATGAAGCTCCTAATCAGTTTTATAAAGAAGTTGTTAATTTAATTGTGCAATATGTCCCTCAACAAAAACATTATAACTTCAGAAATCGGAAAGAGAACTATCCATCGAAATAATGCATAGTTGTTATGTATTGGGAACAACAAATCTAATTTCCTTATAGATCTCAAATAATTCTTATAATCCCAAATAGTTTTGGAATATCCCGAGAAAGATGTACGGCAAGCTAATCGGGCTGTCAACACAGCTTAATCATAACGCTATCGGTCTCGACGGGTTACCTGCTAAAAATATAATTTAAATTGAGACCGAAAGCAAAGTTTAAGTAGCTCGATATCGAAATAAATGGAAATTGAGTGAGGTTATCCAGGTTAAAAAGAACAGGGGACACATCTATTACAAATTATCGTGGTGTTTATATTGCCAGTGCCGTCTTCAAAGTAAATGAGTGTATTTTGTTCCATACACTTTGTGATTACGTGGTTTCGGAAATACTACCAACTTAACATGATAAGTTAAATGTAGCGAGTTTTTGACTGTATTTTCATGAAGCCTTCAAGTATTTCGCTATTTAAGTTTTTTATTACTTTACATCAAAAAAAACTGTCTGGTTGTTTTTAATCATCCTTCTTTTTGCGCCAGAATGAATATTGTGATACCCTACAATAATACACAACACTTATAGTAATGAATATTATATAATATATATATTTCACAAAGTAAATATCTCAATCGAAAACTCATAATTCTAATTCGTCGCAACTCACTCCTCGCTCGCTGCCTGCCGGTGTATCACTGCTGACTCTTAAACCCCTCCCGCCTTGCAGTCGACTCATCACGTCAACGGTGCGGGTCTCCACATTCCCTCCTTTTTTTCCAGTCTGAGTGGCTCAACCCTTGGTGTTGGGTGTGGGTGCTGCTCTGTTGCTTCTTGGTAGAGGGTTGTATCGTTTCCCACTGTGGTTTGGTCCGTGATGGCATCTTCTTGTCGTTGAGCAGAATCTGGAATTATTGGTGGGGTATAAGCGTCATGATTAGGTTTAATTGGGATTTTCTTTACATGTGATAGGTGTCGTTTGAATGTCTTGCCGTTGCTCTTTATTGTTATCTCGTTTCCTCTTCTCTTAACTACTTTGAATTCTTCATTTAAAAATCTACTCTCCATTTTGTATGAGGTTGTCTTTGGCCTCTTTGTCCAATATCCGTCTCTAATGTTCCTGCCAAAAAGCAGTTGGGATGGAGATTTTCCCGTTGTTCCATGTGGCGTTTCGTTATACATTAATATAAATTTTTGGATTTCTCTCTGATAATAATCTTTATTGTTCGCATGGGCGATTTGCAGTCTTTTAAGTATGGATTTATTAGCGTTATAACTTCCCCATTTGCTTGAGGCCAGTATGGAGGGGTTTTGATAAGTTCAATGATGAGAAATTTTGAAACTTTCTTTTAAGACAATTGGAATATGCAATAAGTAAGTGATTTTATTATTCAAAATAAAACAGTCAATATCGATAAGTTTTGCCCAGGAAAGTATGTTAGTTAATTCTATCTGTAAAGGTAATTGACTCGAGCTGACTCGTTTTTCCAGGTTTTTAAGTTCTGAAAAAAGATCTTCGGTTTTTATATTGCTTGGATGCATTACATAGGTGATAGAATTTTCAACATCCTGCAATACAGAATCGATAATTTCATAAAGATTAATTATCTAATTTAAAACGTTTTTAACGAAAATAGCGTTTTCTTTCATTGTACCCTTTTGCACAATCCAGGATATTTGTTTTATTTTAGACTCTAACAGCTTTTCGTGTTTGCCAACTTGTGTTATGGTGTCATTAAAGGACCACGCACAAAACTTATGCAAAAGTGGTTCCGGTCAAATCCAATAAAAATTTAGTATGATATAGTTCATGACCTACTGATCAAATTTCATCATTCCCACAAAAAAATCGTTCGAGCCGTTTTCGAGTTATAGCCTTTTCAAGATGGCTGAACAAGAACAAATTAAAGACTGAATAAATTTTCACATTTCATTGATATTTTATGATAATCGATAAAATATCATAAAAATAGTTTATAATAACTATAATCAACATAAATGGTGCTACAGGTTGTCTAATATTAACCAGTGTTATATTATTATATCCATTTTCGACTAACAGATAGACAAAATGCTCCATATACTCTTGCAAAATACAACTTTGACATAATCTGATATTTTGTACTTGTTTTTTTTTTTTTTGTGAAATAACTAAATACTATGCTAAAATAAATGATGAGTATATTGGGTGTCGAAATTCGAATCCTTATATACAGGGTGTTTGGTACATCGATAGGAAGTTCTCAATGTGTGATAGTTGGGGTCTTTTAGAAGCTGTTTGACCATATTTACCCTTATGCAAAGTTACGTCGTTTTTAAGATATCAGCATTTTTAGATATTCTTGGGAAATATTTGAATTGTTCCTAAAACATATTATTATTTTAACTGAGTGATCCAGTTATACACAAACACCCAGTACCAATAAATATCGTCCTTTGAACTTGAAGTTTTAGCCGTAAAAAATTAAAATCGAAATCCTGGTATTTTTTTAAGCATATTTACAAAGCTTGGAAATTATGTTTGCCTACTGAAAAATTAATGAAAACTGCATAAAAGTATAAAAAATGCTGTATATGCTAGCTATTATGTTCCACCAATGGATCAGTGAATAGTTGAATAAATTGTGTAACATTTCATTTCCTGGGGAATCGCTTCAATGACATTACGAATGTTCCACTTAATCTTCCAGGTTATTTGGCAAAGGAATACAGGATCTCTCTTTAACATAATTCCAGAGAAAGAAGTCTGGAACTGTCAAGTCAAGAGAGTGATGTGTCCATTCTATAGGACCAGATCTCCCTATATACCTATCTTTTCCTAAATGTCATATCTAGTAATTCCCTTGCTATTAAAGAATAATGAGGTCAGGCACCATCCTGCTGAAAATAGATATCGTTCAAGAAACCCTCCCGTCTTAATTGTGAATTAAAGAAAGGACCCCGCATATTTCTTATGGAAAAGTGATCTATGTGGAATTTTGCTGAATTTTTGATATTGTGTATAGGGAGTCGTCCTTAATAAAAGTGATCATTGCGCTAATGTTCAATACCCAACAGTTTTCAAGATTTTAATTAAAAACTTTTTTAATAATACTCTTCAGTATGACGTCACTCACAGCAACGAAAATTATTACTATCCTTTCCACTTTTGACTTTGACTTTACTCTTCTCCTTTTAACATTAGGAAAAAAAAAAAGATAGCGATAGCGATTAGTGACAAATAGGTTGGTATGCAAACAACACCTAGCTCTTGCCGCAATCGTCAACTTCATGTCATGATGTCTGTCATATAGCGATTTCATTTGTACCTGTTGCTGTTTTTTTTATTTCCTAAATGTTAAAAAGAGAAGAGTATAAGTATAGGTAGTCAAAGTTAAAAGTGAAAAGGATAGTTTTAATTTTCGGTGCTGTGAGCATACTGGTGACGTCATACTGAAGAGTATCAAATTAAAACAGTTTTTAATTGATATCTTGAAAACTGATGGGTATTGAACATTAGCGCAATGATCACTTTTGTTAAGGACGACTCCCTATACACAATATCAAAAATTCAGCAAAATTCCACATAGATCACTTTTCCATAAGAAATGTGCGGGGTCCTTTCCCAACATATCAGTGTATACAGTTCCTATTATCGTTGCTTAATTAATGAAAAATGGTCCATATTTTTTCTCAACAGAGATTGCATACCAAACTATTACTTTTGGGGTATCTCGCTATTCTCACTGGAACTTGTTAAATTCTCTCGGAAAATGTATTTAAACTTAGTTGATATCTAACTTTGATATTTACAATTTTTTTTGCCATACCTAGTGATAGCAAGTACCTACAACATGAAGATGCATGATGCTTTTGCAAAAATACCAGGATTTCGATCTCATTTTTTTACGGCTAAAAGTTCAAGTTTAGAGGACGATATTTATTGGTACATGGATACCTTAAGCATGACTCTTTTTTTTGACGTTGTGATATACAGGGCGTTCCATTAAAAATAGTGGAGAATTTCGATGTTTTTATGAATAAATCTTCTATTATACCCTAGTTAACCAAGAAATCCTTTAATTTGTTTAGTTGTTGTGGGAATTGGATATTTTTTTATTGCGGCGATTTTATCAGGATTCGGCTTGATTCCCTCAGGTGTAACTACACGCCCGAGGTAAGCTACTTCTTGTCTCAGGAACTCGCTTTTGTCAAGCTGTACTTTAAAATTCGACTCTCTTAGTCTTTTGAAAACTTGCTTTAGGTTATCGACATGTTCCGGGAGTGAAGTCGAAAAAACGATTATGTTGTCTAGGTAGACGAGAAATTTTTCGTTTTGTATGTCTCTCAAGATTGAATCCATGACTCTCTGGAACGTGGCGGCGGCGTTCTTAAGCCCGAAGGGCATCCTCAAAAATTCATAGTGGCCATTCTCTGTATTGAATGCCGTTTTGGGGATGTCCTCTTCGCTCATCTCGATTTGGTTGAAGCCGGACGCCAAATCTAAAGGCGGGCGGCCACTGCGAGCGGAACGAAACTAAGCTAAGCGAAGATAAGTTTTCCGTAAATTAGTTACCAAACTTTCAAATACACCCTTGGCCATTTTAGCTAAATTAAGCGAAGATTTGCCAACGAAGATTAAAATCTTAGTTTCGTTTCGTTCGATTTAGCTCGTGTCAGATTCGAACGAAGTTTTTCGCTGCGAATTTATTCTTTATTTACTTTCCACTGTGTTTGCACATGAAAAGTATGATTCTACAGATGCTAACTTTGAATAGAGATCCATTTTTGTTGCAACAGGAAAACACAGCTGAGAACTAAACGAAAATCGTTCCCAGTGGCCGCTCAAACTTAGTTAAGTTTATTTAACGTTAGCTTCATCTAGCACAGCTTGGTTTCGTTTCGCTCGCAGTGGCCGCCTACCTTAAGGTAGTGAAATATTGAGCCTTGCCTAATTTGTCCAATAAGTCTGTGATATTAGGTAATGGAAATTTGTCATCGATCGTCTTTTCATTCAGTTTCCTGTAATCGAGGACCACTCTCCATTTTTGTTGTCCTGTCGCGTCTAGTTTTTTTGGGCACCACCCAGATGGGACTTGACCACGGACTATTTGATGGTCTAATTATTCTTTGGTCAAGCATTTTTTTAATTTGGCTTTCTACTTCTCTTCTGTGGATAAACGGGTACCTATAAGTTTTGTTGTAAATGGGAATTTCATCCGAAGTTCGAATATTGTGTTTTATCTTTGTTGTAAATGAGAGTGGTGTATTTTCTTGATAAAATACATCAGCAAATTCCTTGCAAAGGTGTAAAATTGTTTTGTGTTCTTCTGGGTTCAGGTGATCTACGCGGATTTTTGAAAGGTCCAAGTCTGGAGGGGGCGAATCGTCAAAGTGGTTTGGGTCAATATTTTGGAGTTGTTCGAGGCAGAATTTTTCTACCATTAGAGGTTCTGAAAAATCGAGTGTGATGGCATCGCATGAGTTATTTAAAATCGTTGTTAATGCGTAACCGTTTTTCGCAATAGTTAGAGATTCGGGAATTTCACAATTGTGAATTTTTTGATGGGGAATGATTATTTCTCCATTATTCATAGAAGTTTATACTTTTATTATTTGTTCGCTTCGTAGTTTTATTGTGATACAATTGAGTTCAGTTTGGGTTTTATGAAATTTTAGTTTAATTTTTGCACGCGGGGTTATTAAAAATCCGGTTTTGAAATCGACATTTGCTTGAAGTCGTTTAAGATTGTCTATAGGCCTATTTGGCCGTCGAAAACGTTGTGGAATTTGAAAAGATAGAATTTCAAATTTTGACTCTCAGGCAAATTGAAAATTCTTGAAGTTTGAATCAAAGCGCTAAATCTGTGAGCGGATTTTTGAAAAACTGTACTGACGATGAATGGGTCTTCTTGGATGCCATTTAAGAAATATTTTTGGGCTAAATCTGGGTTAAGGAAAGATTTTATAGAACCGGAGTCAATTAGCAGTTTTATGTTATTTTCGGGAAATATTATATATAATAATTCGCTCGAATTTGCCATATTCAAGGAGATGACTAAGTTTGATTGTCTTCTTGAGGCGTTATTTGAAAATTTACATCTTTCTCGGGTAAGTTCCATTAGTATTATTATAGTTCGGGATTGGTGCCAAAGATTCGTTGGAAAAATTTGCTGGGTAGGTAATTATAATAATCGGAAGAAGGGTTTTCTTCAGTACTATAGAAGTATTGAGTCTCCGTGTCATTGTAATTGTTCTCGAATTCACTGGAATAGTACTTGTATGATTGGTCAGAAACGGGTTCATTCATTTCAGCATTATATAGTTCTTCGAAAGGCGATGTAGTCCAGTCCAAAGTTGCTATGCCCGCGGAAATGCCCAATGTCAGTGGCGTATCCAGCCTGAGGCACTGGGGGGGGGGCAAACCAGATGCACAGATTTTTTTGAGGTGCCACGATCATAAATCGTTAAAATCACACATCTTGATGGCATATTCGCGCGCTTCTAATAATTTTCTAGGACAAAAAAAAAAAATTATTGAAAAATAAGGTAGTGCCATGGTTCCGTATGCTTGCGATGAGCCGCCAGTGAAAAAATGTTTGGACTGCTCATTGAAACGAGAAGACGTTTATAACTGAAATTATTTATTTTCCTCAGAAATCGACTTTCAAGAAACAAGTAACATGTAACACAAAACCAAACTAAAAAAGGTAAATTTAAAGGTGTGTAATACATACTTACATAAAAATAGTTATTTTCCTAACAAGTTCGCAAAGTGATACTTTCCCGCAGAACGACGCGAAGCGGAGTTCGGATAAACTTTCAGTGCGGAAAAGACACTTTGCGCAAGTGTTAGGACAATACTTTTTCTTAGAGTTTTTCAAAAATTTGCATTGCATCCAAAACTGGTAATTTTCTCTCTTAGTTCAATGTGTCGTGTTTTCAATTATTTGTTTTTTCAGTGATCAGCTTGACTTTATTTGCAGTAGTGGTTGTGCTAGCGAGGTTTACTTAAAATTTGTTGATATTTTTTTATGTGTCTTTTCAAATCAGTTTACTTAGCAACAAGTGCAGCATGATCTTCCCAAAATATTCTATGCACTTTTGCTTTCATTGTCATAGATCTTACTTTGTCCATTGGTATCTGATTAATTCTTTCCGCAGCACCATTAAGCTGGGAAGTATATGGAGGAGTATAACTTACTGTCCAAGTTTTATGATGTGATACTCCAAAGGAATGGAAGTTGGTGGCTCCCCACGCCAATGGTCACCTGAACTCACTACCTGTTTTTGCTGGATTTTCCCTCCCCGCGTTCCGCTCCTCATACGTAAAGTGTCAAATTAAAAGCTAAACATTACCTGAATGCCTTTCTTGGAAGAAAAATATCATCAAGCCCTTCTTTTTGAATATTAGTTTATCCAGAAACCCACAAAACATTGAAACATTGATAAATCGAGTATAAATACAATAATTATGTGAAACAAAAATGAGTGCGCAAAGAGTTTTCATGCGCAAAGTTCAACTTTGCGCGCGCAAATGAGTGTACAAAGTAATAACTTTGCTCATGCGAGTAGAAAAATTATTTTTTGTTATTTGAGATATTTTTTAAGAAATAAAAGGAATAAAAAGTTGTTGCTCTGGGGGGGGGGGGCAATTGCCCCCTTTGCCCCCCCTGGATACGCCACTGCCCAATGTTGTGGCAATTCCCAAATAATCCGTAGATAGTATTTAGCGATTAAATACTTCCACAAATCACTTATTGTCCGTCAAAGTTCAGTTACCCGGAGAATCCGATATCTACTCGAATTTGTCTCTGAGATTTTTTTTCCGAACTCGCGAACCATTCGATTTGTCAATTAATCGTACAACGAAAAGACTTTCTTCGATAGATAAGCTTTTGACAAATTCTACCGACTGCGCCAGTTAACTATCTCGATAGGCCAACTTCGTTTTTAAAAAACATTTATTCAAGTTTAATACAAAAGCACTTAAAGGGGGTGTGCGCCAAAAATTAAAGTTTTAGTGAGTAATGTCAGCTCTATTTGCTGACCATTCATATAAACTGCTTAATTCGCTTTTCTTTATTATAAATATCGCTGCCCGCCTAGAATAGGCAGTCAGTTGAATTGTAATTATATTTCTTATTTGAAACTTTGTAACGCGCAACGCGAAGTATTTCATTATTGTAATTTAGTGAATAAATTGTTTTTTTAAAAACTTGTTATCGGCCTACGTATTGATAACTGGCGCAGTCGTCCGGATTTTTGTTTTTGGAACTGGTTTACGAACTTTTCGGAAATCGGACTAATCGGGAACTCGAATCTACAACCTTGTGTGAAAATCGTGTTAAGTGTTTGCGAGAACTGTCGGAGTGGCTTTACGAAATCGAAAACCAAAGAACTGCCTTCAAGCAATCGGATTATTGGACCAAAATAGCCAATATTCGCGAGACCAGGATTAATTTGGAAGGATAAACATAGCCTACCAGAAATTCTTGGCCTTATAAATGTTGTTCTACAGAATAATCTTCATGTAAGTGCAATGTGCAATTTGTAATTTCTTTAATGTCTGATATTGATGAATTAACAGAAAGATTATTATCTCTATATCTACCTTCAACTGACTCACCTTCTGATACAGAAGAGTTTATAAGAAATAAGTATTAATCAAACATTAAATAACAGTGCTGCAGTTACTGATACAAGTACTAATCAAAATAATTTAAGTTCAAATAATATTAATACGATTAACAATATGGCTCAATTTAAAGCTGAGTACTTAAATTGCGTACCACAATTCGATGGTAACCCTAACGATCTGAATAGATATTTGGCAGTATGCCAAAGTTTACTTGATAATTTCTATGATGCAAATCAACCAAACATTTTTCAAAATATTTACTTGATAAATTGTATCATCGGAAAACTAACTGGGAACGCAAAATTGATCCTAGGTACAGAAAATGTTACTACTTGGGATAATTTGAAACTAACTTTGAGTAGGCATTTCGCAGATCAAAGAGACGAGGCATGTTTAAACAGAGATCTCGTAATGTTGAGACAACAAAACTCAGAAAAGCCTAGTCAGTATTATGACAAGGTTATGCATATTTTAAACCTGCTTTGTTCTTATGTAAATAGTCATGAAGTTGATCAAAATGCGAAAAATTTAAAGCGAAATTTATACAATGATCTTGCCCTTAAAACTTTCTTATCAGGCTTAAGGGAACCATTGGGAACAACAATTAGGTGTATGCGTCCCAAAGACCTTCCTGAAGCTTTAAAGTTTGTCACACAGGAATATAATACCCAATATTTTCAGAATATAGCTAAAACTCAACAAAAACATCCTTCACAGCATTTCAAACAAAATACACAACAAAGATACAATAATTCCAACACATTTAATGCTAATACACCAAATAACACGTTCACTCAACAAAAATTTCCATCTCAACCTATTCATGTGAGACCTGATTATAATAAAATACAACAAAAATTCCCAACTAACTCACAGGTCTTCAAAAATAAAAATCAGACTAATGTATTTAAACCAGGTCAAAACAAAAATTTTCCTAGACCTATCCCAATGTCTACAACGACAAGACAAACCTATTCTGCTACCAATGCACCACAAACTTCTGGTAATAATTATTTACAAGTTACGCAACCACGTAACTTTATTTCAGAAGAACTATATAATACAAATACGACGAATGTCACTGACCTTTCTTACACCGAAAATGATCAAGAATCATGTTATTATGAGACCGAAGTTGACCCTCAACAAAGTTACAATTATTCCGATAATTATAACGATTCAAATAATGAATTTCAAACCACCGAACTCGTAGAATACGACACAGCTGGTTCTTCGGAACAATCAAATTTTCAGGAAATTCAGTCAACCAACCCTGCACCCTAGAATCACCTGAAATAATTTCATTCAATAACGTCAACGCAAGTGAACTGTCCTATATCGTCTTTCCTGAATGCAATCTCAAATTTCTCATAGATAGTGGCTCCACCAAGTCGTTCATAGACCCCGACTTAGCTCAAAAATTCTTTCCAAATCACATAAGCCATGAGCCATTCATCGTTTCAACTGTTTTCCAACAATCAGCACATCAATACAGTGCTCAAATTCCCGCTTCAAAAATTTTTAATCTACCTAATAGGAAACCTTTGAAATTTTATTTATTTAAATTTCATAACATCTTTGACGGCCTTATAGGACTTGATAATCTAAAAATGTTACAAGCTAGCATAAACTATGAAACAGGATTCTTAGTAACTCCATTTGCAAAAATCAAGTTACAATTCCAAAGAACGAACATAAACCAAGTATATAATATCACTCTCTCACCACGTACCGAACAGCTTGTGAAAATTAAAACCAGCATACATGATGGCGGAGTTATAATTTCATATCAGAAAATGCATAATTGCGAGATTCCGAACTCCCTAAGCATTGCAAAAAATGGATACGCTTTAACGACAATCTTGAACAATACATGCCAGCCAATTATATTAGATCTTTCACGACCAATTGAAGTGGAACCATTTAATAGAGAAGAAATAGAACAAATTGATCTAAATAATTTTGTGGCATCAAATTACGATACTGATATTTTTGACTATACTGGAATTCGCACAGATCACCTTAATTCAGAAGAGAGAGCCAAAATAATTGAATTATGTAGAAAATATTCGGACATATTTTACCAGGAAAATATGCCATTGCCATTCACGAGCGAAATAAAACACTCTATAAAAACAACAGATGAACAGCCTGTATATACAAAAACATATAGGTACCCATTCATTCATAAGCAAGAGGTTGAATCACAAATAAGGAAAATGCGGGACCAGAATATTATACGCCCAAGCAATTCTCCTTGGTCTGCACCTATTTGGGTAGTCCCAAAAAAAGCAGATGCTTCTGGGAAGCAGAAATGGAGAGTCGTTATTGACTTCAGAGGCGTCAATGCAAAGACCATGCCAGATAGATACCCTCTTCCTAACATCACGGACCTTCTGGATAAACTAGGGAAGTGTCAATATTTCACAACCTTAGATTTGGCTAGTGGGTTCCATAAAATTCAAATGAATGAAAAGGACATTGAAAAAACGGCATTTAGTACAGAAAATGGTCATTTCGAGTTTCTCAGAATGCCCTTCGGTCTATCCAACGCCCCCGCCACATTCCAAAGGGTCATGGATGGCATTCTACGAGGAATCCAAAACGAGAAGTGCCTAGTTTACCTCGTCATCATTACAGGAACACTTGGAGCGATTAGAAACCGTATTCCAAAGATTAAGAGAAACAGATTTTAAGATCCAATTAGATAAGAGCGAGTTTCTAAGGCACGAAGTAGCCTACTTAGGACACATTATAACACCTGAAGGAGTACGTCCTAACCCAGATAAAGTCAACGCAATCAAAAACTATCCCATACCAAAAACAACGAAACAAATAAAAGGATTTCTTGGACTACTAGGTTATTATCGACGCTTCATAAACAATTTTGCAAAATTAACAAAACCACTAACCAAATGTTTGAAAAAGGGAGCCAAGATTGAACATAACTCAGAGTTCATTGATTGTTTCGAAAAATGTAAAAAACTATTGACAAATGAACCGATATTACAATACCTGGACTTTTCTAAAACTTTTAATTTGACCTGTGACGCTAGCAACGTAGCGCTAGGCGCAGTACTATCGCAAGGGCCCATAGGTCAGGACCTGCCAATAGCATACGCATCTCGTACATTGAACGACTCGGAACAAAACTACTCTACCATTGAGAAGGAATGTTTGTGCCTAGTGTGGGCGACAAAATTTTTTAGGCCATACCTGTATGGACGAAAGTTTAACATCATAACAGACCATAAACCCTTACAATGGCTGTTTAACTATAAAGATCCCACTTCAAAATTAGTACGATGGCGAATAAAATTACAAGAATTCGACTACCAAATAACATATAAGAAAGGAAAACTTAACACAAATGCTGACGCGCTAAGTCGCATTGAGTTACACACAAAACGCAGCCAACATCTCAAGTTTAGTCTCATACATCGAAGAATTTAATAAGCAACTCGAACAAGAAGGCACCTCATCGTCGAACGCGAACAACGAGAATATAAATGCCGACGAAGATAACTTAGACCTAATTTTAACGATGGCACAACCCGACCTTGACCCACCAGCAGACGAAGACGACAATGAAACCATACATACAAAAAACGAACAGGATCCTATAGTAGGAGTCCCTATTATAGAATCAGCAGTTAATTACGGAGCTAATCAAGTAATTATTACGAGAGTTTTGCATTCGCCTGCAAAAACGAAACGTTTGATATTATTCGAGAAGAAAAGAAGATTTCTAGTCCAATTATCGGAAAATAATTTTGAAAATGACGTCATGCAATTTGTGAAAGAAAATGTAGTACCCGAAAAATTATATTCCATTTATTTCGAAAACCCAGATACTTACGAACCTTTCTGCGAAATAATAAGGTGTGCAAAACCACATAATGGAAGATAAATAACTTGATAATTAGTGGACTGTATAATTAGGTGGACTGGATGATCGACTGGATAGGGAACTAAAACACACGCGCTTTTCACTGACACTATATTTACAACAATTTACACAATATTTACACTATTTACAATTACTACTACAAGATGACAAGAAGCCAGAGCTTGCTTAGATGCCCAACAGGGCAGAGCTAGATTATAAAATTTATTAAAATGTGAAAAGGTTTCTGGATGCTTGTTAACGTGGACAAGCTCCAAGCTACACTGCTGCAATGACAAAAATGGCGCGCAATATATTGACAGACATGACAAAATAGACATGACGACAACGCTGCAGTGTTGCAAACTTTATATGTATAAAAATATTTTGCCATCAAAAAGAGATAGCATGATTGTTGGAACATGTTTCCAACATGCTGGGGGGCCTAGAGTTTCACATGAAACCAAGGTAAAATTTTCCAGCAAAAAAAATAAAAAAATTAAAGAGAAAGTAAGCAACCCTTTTTTTAAAAAAAGGTATGATTTCAATGATGATCCAGTAAACGAAAACTTAACTAACAATTAAAGCTAAAAACATTTCTGGAACACATAGTATGACATTATGTATGTATATACGAGTATAGCTAATTGAATATAAATATAAATCTAAATTGATTGTACCTCTTTTTGTTTTTTTATAACCCGATAATTTTTAATTACTTGCACATTATTTAAGATCATGCTTTGTCAATGAAATTTATTTTTCCTACGAGCGTGCGCAAAGTAGTACTTTTCCGCACGCATTTCGGTTCTCAAAGTTGCACTTTTCCGCACTCAGTGCGGATACAGGCCTTATCCGCACTGAGTGCCGAAAAGTAAAAATAATTGTCAAGCAACAATAAGTACACCTGTCGACTTTGACACATGATGACAAATTTTTCCTCTGTTCCTGTTCCAGCTAACATCTATACCTACAAACACCAAATTTAATTAACTTCAACACATTGTCAGATTTGTTTTCTATATATATGCATCTACAAACTTTCTCATCAAATTTATAGCATTTTCCATTTGTCGAAACAGGGCAAAAAAATGTATCCTTATCCTTACATGTTACATGCTTTTAGAAAAAGATGCGGATGCACTCAGTGCGGCACTGATGACAAATGGAAATCGCCATTAAACGCTTTAAGATGAAGAGCTCTGACGATGATTTTCTGTTATATTTTTTTTTTGTTATGTAATTTTTTGATAAATGCATAGGTTCCCTTCAAGTTAATTAAAAATAATTAAACAAATTATCGTTTTTTTTTTAAATTTTTGTTGTTACCTACCTGATATGAAGCTCGTAGGAAAAATTTTGTTCCTAACACGTGCGCAAAGTGTCTTTTCCGCACGCAAACACAGTTATACGAACGACGCGAAGCGGAGTTCGGATACGAAGTAACACTTTGCGCACTTGTTAGGAAAATAACTATTTCCGACAATAAAGTATATTTTGATTGATTGATTGATTGATTGAATGTTTTACAAATATATGTACAGAATTTTGTGAATAATTTTCAAAAATATTATTAACAATTATTGTCATCAATCGGTAACACTGCAATCTTGGTAACCGATCTGAGATAAATACCTTTTTTGGTTTTCACTTCGACAACCCTTACTTTGCCGTCCTTTCCAGGTATTGCTTTAACTATTCTTGCCATTGGCCACTTATAAGAAGGTACATTATCCTCTTTTAAAATGACTAACAAGCCCTCCCTAAGGTTAGGCATCTCATCACGCCATTTTGGCCTATTTTGGAGTTGCGTTAGATAGTCGTGATACCACTTTTTCCAAAAATGCTGCTGCATCTGGACACACAATTTCCAAAACTTAAGTCGACCTTGGGGAATTTCCGTCAAATCAGGGTCAGGAAAGCTTGTGATAGGCGCACCTATCAAAAAATGACCAGGGGTCAAATAGTCCAAATCTGAAGGATCTTGTGACAAGGCTACAAGTGGTCGGGAATTTAAAATTCCTTCTACTTGGACAATAAGAGTATTAAATTGTTCATAGGTAAGCTCAATGCTACCTATGACTCGCTTGATGTGAAATTTTGCCGATTTTACTCCAGCTTCCCATAAACCACCAAAAACTGGAGAATAGCTCGGTATAAAATTAAATGTAATTTTTTCCTGAAGGGAATAATTTTCAATTTTTTCTGTTTCGTTATAAAACTCTTTGATTTTATTCTCGGCTCCTTTAAACGTGGAACCATTGTCGCAGAAAATATTTGCGGGCTTCCCCCTCCGCGAAATAAAACGCTTCAGAGCAGCTAGAAAATTTTCGGTTGTCAGGTCTGAAAGCAGTTCCATATGAATTGCTTTGACTGAAAAGCACACAAAAAGTGCTATGTATGCCTTGGAACTTACGGATTTTCTAATTCGAGATTGCTTAACGAGGAAGGGACCGCAAAAATCTACCCCGACATTTTGAAACACTCTGGCTGAACAGACTCTTTTTTCCGGCAAGGAACCCATTAATTGAGTGGAACATTTTGCTTTGAATTTAAAGCAAATCACACATTTGTGTAGCTCTTTTTTAATTAATCTTATTCCATTTATGAGCCAATAATTGAGGTTTAGGGAACCTAAAACTTGTCTTGGTCCAGCGTGCAACAAAGTTGAATGTTCTTGTATTATAATTAATTTGGTGGTTTTTTTGTCTTCCCTTATAACGGGGTGATGCGCCATGAAATAAATCGAACCATTAGTTAACTCCTCTACAGGGTAATTGACAATTTTGGCATGATTTAAATTCAAATAATCATCCATGAAACTCTTATATTGTGAGAAAAGATCAGGATTAACTCTAAATCTTTTTTCCAGGTTTTCAAAGCGCTTTATAGCCACTGAAAATGAATCCCCCAAATTTATGTCAGTTTGTTTTAGTGGCAATTTCACCTGATATTGGTTATTTATTATTTCAAGAGAATTTTGAAAACAAGACTCGCAAGCTTCTTGCTCGCTGGGATATTCTGGAAATATCTCAGGGACTTTCTCAGTTTCCCAAAATTGAGACATGGTTTTTTCAAGATCTGAATAGGTCGCGTGAAACGCAAAAAAATTGCATGTGACATTTGCACAAGCAGAAATTGCACCGCTTACAATATAACCGAATAGGGTGTTTTGAAAATATATATTGTTGCATTTAAGCTTCTCCGAGAGAAAAATTTCAAACGCCACATTTGCACCCAATAAAAAATCAATCGGTCCCGAGCGGTAAAAACTGTCATCAGACAAATGAATATTCCGAGGCGTTTCAAACTCTGAAATATCAAAACTTACATTAGGCAAATTGCTTGTAATAGTGTCAACAAGCGCACACTTTATGTTTTTTGAATAATCAAAAACCAAAGATTCAATATTTAAATTTATTGATTTATTAATTTTAGTTTTAGTCTCCGATATGCCAGTGATATTCAAAGAACTATTAAAGGCTTTTAATCCTAGCTTTTCAACTAAACTGTTTGTTACTAAACAAATCTGAGAGCCGGTGTCAACCAGACCTCGGGCGTAAATATATTTGCCTTTATTAGATTTAATTTTTACTTTTAAGGTAGGTAAAAGTACAGATTCTTGCTGTGAGGCATTGGAATACATGACTCTGCGTTCAGTAGGAAAATTATTATTTTCACATTGCTTGTCCAAATGCAGCAGGGTATTGTGTTCCTTTTGACACATACCACACCGAAACAACATTTTACACTTTCCAGAATGAATATTCAAACATAATTTACAAAAATTCTGTCTGTCGACAAAAGATATACGATCCTTTACTAGTACGGATTTGAACTTTTTACAATTATACAGTTTATGTCCAGATATTGAACAAAAGGGACATTTTACATTGGTTTGTTTTGTTAATAAACCGTAAACCTTTTCTTTAGTTTTATGCTCTGGGGTACTACTAGTTGCCTCTAAGGCTGTAGCTCTATTTTCTAAATAGGCCAAGAATTCATCCAAAGTCGGCAATTTGGAACTATCACGATCTATTTGATAGGCTCTGTTGGTAAATTGGTCAACTTTTCTACTTAAAATACAAATCATCACCATGTCCCAGTTGTCAACAGGCTGGGCTAGGTTTTTGAGAGCTCCAATTTGCTGCTTGATGCGACTTACAAAATCTCTAAGTGCATGAGCTGTACCTATTTGTATGGCAGGAATATCCAAAATAGAAAAAATATGTGAATTTATGATCATAGTTTCATTATTAAATCTGTTATTTAAAATATCTATGGCACCTTGATATGAAGAATTTATTAGTGGCAGATTATCAATTAAGCTTAAAGCCTCACCCTTCAAATAATTTCTCAAATAAAAGAGCTTTTCAACATCTTTTAACTGTTGATTTTTATCGATGACAGCATTAAATATATCGATAAAAGATTTGAAATTGGTTAAATTTTTTCCATCAAAGGTAGGTATCTCGATTGGGGGCAATTTAGCAGCAGAAATAAAATTATTACTTTGAGTAGGTGGAATTGAAACCGATTGAGCAATATTAGTTGCTAAATTACTAGTATTAGCTGGTCCTGGTAAATTAGATTTAGGTAAACAATTTTTAATACTTACAATGACATCATAAAAAAGAGTTTCTACATCATCAATTGAATCATCATAGTTACCATCAAGGCACAGAATTTCAACTTGAATGTCTTTAAGCTTTTGAAAACTGTCCTGCAATATTTCCTTCCGAACTAAAAATTGGTCGGTTTTATACTCACTGTCAGGATCAGATTTGTGATCGGAAATATAACGACTTATTCTAACCATGGAGTCGATTGCTTGCTTTTTCTTTGACAATAATTTATCAATTTGCTTTTTGGTAGCCATATTTACAAAGTTTACAATCAAAAAAATAAGAAAATATCAAAAGAAATCTATAAACAAAATTTAAAATTACCTAATAAATTAGATTTTTTTTTTAAAAACTACTTAACAAAACGAAAAACGGATAATTGTTCATCCTTTAAATAAATAATGAAAAAATAGCAATAATTAATGCGAAAAATTCAGTTTTTCAAAAATAATGCAAATTCACTCAAATTCACTGCAAAAATCCAAAATACACAAACAACAAACAACAAAACGTAAACAAATGTTTGACATTTAATTTGAGGTTAAGCTGTCGGGGTGGTGAACTCTCACTTTCATGTTCGTTGCTCCGGGGCTGTACTTCATTGCACCAAGCAAGGATACTGCACCCGGGGTGACTTGGGTTGAACCAGACGAGAAAAAGAAGCACCCTTTTGAATTTGACAAGTGAAGTTTGTTTGCTCCGCCCCACTCTACTTACGCACTTCCGGTTCCGGCGGAAACCTTCGCTGGTGGCACGTGGAACCCAACGTTGTTTGAGACACGTGCAGACTGCACAGTGGATGATTGATTTTTTGCATCACATGGCGCCAAAAATCACGATGGAACAATCAATAACCACTAAAAAGGCACTTTTTGAGGGTTTTTAAAGCACTTTTAGGTTCCGAACTATCCAGTATCCGGCTCGAACTGGCCAAAATTATGTGCAAAACCACATAATGGAAGATAAATAACTTGATAATTAGTGGACTGTATAATTAGGTGGACTGGATGATCGACTGGATAGGGAACTAAAACACACGCGCTTTTCACTGACACTATATTTACAACAATTTACACAATATTTACACTATTTACAATTACTACTACAAGATGACAAGAAGCCAGAGCTTGCTTAGATGCCCAACAGGGCAGAGCTAGATTATAAAATTTATTAAAATGTGAAAAGGTTTCTGGATGCTTGTTAACGTGGACAAGCTCCAAGCTACACTGCTGCAATGACAAAAATGGCACGCAATATATTGACAGACATGACAAAATAGACATGACGACAACGCTGCAGTGTTGCAAACTTTATATGTATAAAAATATTTTGCCATCAAAAAGAGATAGCATGATTGTTGGAACATGTTTCCAACATAAGGAAAAACTTTAAATGGCCCAATTAAATTTAAAAGATGCTTGATAAAATTAATTGACGTCGACAAAACAGAAATAGCAGAGGTAATTCAAAATTACCATGAGAGCAAGACAAATCACCGAGGAATCGAAGAAACCGAGCGACGAATTAAGGAAAAATATTATTGGCCCAACCTGAAAGAATCCATTCAATCATTTATTAATGAATGTGAAATTTGCCAACGTAGCAAATATGAATGTCACCCAATAAATATGGAAATGAACATCACGCCTTCTGCAACGAAACCATTTGACATCATCCACCTTGATACATATACTCTCGATAAGGTTAAATTTCTTACTATAATAGACAGTTTTTCTAAATATGCCCAAGCTTATGCCCTTACATCTTTATCCGCCACCGAAATATGTGATAATCTCATATCCTTCTTTTCACATCATGGCATTCCATCAAAGATAATCACAGACAATGGAACTGAGTTCAAAAATACTGTTCTTACTGAGCTACTTCAACTTAACAAAGTAAAAATACATTTTTGTTCTCCTGAACATCCCCAATCTAACGGCGTAATAGAGAGACTCCACTCAACTTTATCTGAACACATAAGAATTTTCAACAATCAAGGATTCCTAAAAACGCCAATTACCCAAAAAATTAAATATGTAATCTTAGCATACAATCATACGATCCACTCTGTAACCAAACACAAGCCTATTGACATAATCACAGGACACATTAGTCCCAATGACCCATTCGATCTTAAGTTAGATCAACTCCTAATTACAGATTACGTCAACGAGCACAAAAATAAAACAAAACTTTTGTATTCTAATATAAATGAGCGTCTTATGGATACAAAAAATAAAATAATTGTCAAAATCAATGAAAATCGTGATAAGCCAACATTATTTAGACCAGAACAGAAAATATATGTAAAGAAACATACCCGCCAAAAATTAGGAGACAAATTTCGACCAGCCACACAAATAGAGACCGTTGACCCCACACGGAAAACAATTACAACGGACACTCTAGGCAAAGTACATATGGACAATATTAAACGTCCTCTAAGAAACAAATATAGTTTCGATACTTAAGTTAATTTTAATAAATAGGTAATAAGTTTAATAATATTGGTACTAATAAAAATGAATATGATAACCTCATGCTTACGCTTACTAATCTTTATTTCAGCTTTATAACCCACGCATTAGGAAACCAAGAGCAAATCTCCATAAGAAAATTGGACGATAATCCTGGAATTATCCCAGTGAAACTTGGAAATGCAAAAATTAGAGACTACACCTACACATTAATACACTACTATGACCTAAATCCCATAAAAATCGAAATTAACAAACTACACTCTAAATCTCACAAAGAGTATTCTGAAGATATTAGTAATTATATCAAATTAATTCAACTAATACAAATTAGAGTAGATAACAAAATTAAAGAAATAATTCCCCAGCCACAAAGAACAAAAAGAGGCTTGATTAACGGCCTAGGGTCAATTTTCAAATCCGTAACCGGAAACCTCGACGCTGACGATGGCGAACGTTATGAAAATATTATAAGGGAATTGCAAGGAAATCAAAAGAATTTGCAAGCAAATATTTTGAAACAAAATTCACTTTCTTTAACTGTTGTTGAAAAATTCAATACGACGATAAAACAAATAAACTATAATGAGAAGCTCTTAGAATCAAAAATCAATCAAATCGCACACATAGTAGAGAAATCTGCTTATAGGGAAAATTCTCTTTATATTAAAGACATAATTAATCAAATTATTAATGTCTATGAAATAATAGATTCAATATTACAAGATGTCGAAAACTCTTTTCCAAGTTAAAAATTATGCATCCTAGCATAATGAGAACTGAAGATCTCTGTACAGAACTAATCAAATTACAAAAACAACTAAGTAATGAACAAATTCCTTCAGCAGTTAATGTCGAGAACATTCTTTTGTATGAAAAAATCATCAAATTAGAATATTTTGTTCTTAACAATAAAATAACTTATTTGGTCCATATACCTATAATGTATCCTGAATCTTTCGATTATTTCCACCTATATTCAATACCAATCAAAAGTCAGAGTCAGTTTAAGGTAGTCCTTCCACAAAATAAATATCTTCTAAAAAACGGATTGCACTACGCACATTATGGCCAAGAATGCCAGGAAATCCTTCCTGAATTCCACCTATGCGAAAAAGAAGAACTCCATGAACTTCAAGACAGCAGTCCATGTGAAGTAAAGCTACTGAACTCTGAAAAAGACACTTCTACTTGCAAGCCAACCGAAGTCAAAATCACACAACCAATAATCAATCGATTGGACAAATCCAATCAATGGGTATTTGTACTTCCGGCGAAAGTACCTATCAAACTCAAGTGCTTTGGACAAGAAGAAATCAGAAAAGTTATTGGAACCTTTCTAGTTCGTATACCAACCAGTTGCCAAATAACTATCTCTTCGAGACTGATTATCAACGAAAAGAAGCCTCTGAAATCAGATGCACAACCTATACTATTTCCTGACCTTCCAAATGTACCTGAATTAATGCATTATCCCTGAATTTAGGTACACACTTGAAAACCATAAAATTGGACAATCTCCACCAACTAGCTAACGAGATTGTAGAAAACCGTTTGACGTTTAGTGAAATCAGAAGACTACCAAGTTTGGGAACCATTCTGATATATGCTATGATCCTTGCTGGGTGTGCTGTTCTTGGCTATAAGAAACTAGCACCGAAGTTGAAGAAACGAAGAGGGGACAACCACCCCGAAGAAGAAGCCCGACCAATCCAACTTCCCCGCTTAGCATGAAGTTGTATCTTAAGAAGGGAGGAGTAATGTCAGCTCTATTTGCTGACCATTCATATAAACTGCTTAATTCGCTTTTCTTTATTATAAATATCGCTGCCCGCCTAGAATAGGCAGTAAGTTGAATTGTAATTATATTTCTTATTTGAAACTTTGTAACGCGCAACGCGAAGTATTTCATTATTGTAATTTAGTGAATAAATTGTTTTTTAAAAACTTGTTATCGGCCTACGTATTGATAACTAGTGTAAAAAAATCTAAGAATAACTGTTCAAACCTCGTTATTCTACGATAAACCATCGCTGAGATATACCGCTTTAAAGTGTGGACGACGCTGTCGTGACGTCACGAAAACTTCGTCCAGCGGCGCTCTGCATTGTTAATTTGATTGTTCCCGGCACGCGTGAGTGGTTTTTGTTTAGATTATTGCAGGTACCACAGGAAAAACATTTGTAAATTTAATTAAATCCACTTTCTCGTGCGTCGCTTGAGCTTTCGTGACGTCATAGGGTGAGATGCGGAACCTTCATAGAGCCATATCTGCGGTATTATTTCTCATAGAGGGGTGCGGATTTCACTGTTATTCTTAGATTTTTTTTCTCTTTTTTTTGAGATGAAGTTGTTTTTTTGGCGCACACCCCCTTTAAAAATACTGACTAACTCTAACAATGCAATTTTAATTATTTTATAAGATTAATTATGCGGGGTCAGCATGTCGAGCTTGTTTAGTTGTTTGGTGGTGACATAACTCGCGTGAATGAATATCATTTAGTAGAAAATCCTAAGTACCTAACGCTCGACCGTAACTTCTTGGCCCTTTGAAGTTTTCAAAGTTTATATTGAAGGATTTTGAGAAAATTATACCAACATTTCAGGAAGGTTGAATAAAAACTTTGGAATTTACGAGAGGCGGTGGAAAATATGCCGCATCCGGTGAGTCACCTCAGCTTACATAAACTTTGAGTAGCTCGTATTCCAAACTAAAAGAGACAGACTATTGGCAACGTTTTTTTTTTTTTTAAGTTTGAGTTTACCACACGGGTTCTTATCCAATCAATAAAACAAGAAATCAAAACAAAACAATCAAAAAAATCATTGTAAAATACAAAGGACACAACTGTTGAACAAACTTAATTAAAAAAGTTATGTAACTTTTTTTTGTAATAAATGAAATAAATAGCTAAATAAGCAAAACAACTGGAAGGCAATATTGATCCATCCTCTTTTATTTCTCCATTAAAGTCTATTTTAAGTATGATTTTTTTTTTGATTTCTTATTTTCAGGAAAAGCCGGTCTTAATATTGCCCACGTACTTCTAAGATCATTCTTACACTGAGCAACCTTTTTCTCGAAAAATAATCTTTTTCCTTCTCTTATAATCCTTACTACCGCATTTCTATTTTGTTTATAGATCTTATTACTTTCTTCAGTTTTCTGATCTTTAAAATGCTTGTAAATTTCATCTCTTATCCTCATTCTTCACCCTTTCGTTCCACCACGGTTTATAAAGGGATTGAATTTTAATTGACTTCAAAGGGACAATTGCGTCTAGTGTTCTAGTGAGAGTATTAATAAACAACTCACACCTATAGTCAACATCTATTAACCTATACATAATTTTCCAGTTGATATACGACAAGTGATATCTCACTATTTCATAATCAATATTTTTTATTTTTGCCTCTAGTTTGTATGAAAACTGGTGGGGTTTTGCAACCCTCAATAAATATCGAAATATACATCAAAGAATTACCATTCAGGATACTTGCGAACTTTGGTGGTTTATGGTGAACAACAATGTTTATTTTATTTACAATTACAAGCAATATGACAGAATAGTCCCGACAATATAATAAAATTATATTTACATGATGCCGAGCCGAACGATTATTTGGGAAAAGGACTATAGACTGTCATAGAGGGTACCTGAATTAAAATAAATGTCTTCTAAAATAATAGTATGTAAATAATCTATTTCATCTAATATCCTATGATTATAGTAAGGGCAAAACACTACACAACACATTATACGATTGATTCGTTATTATTAAATCTATGAGTGTTCCTCCATTAGTGAATGATCTTGTTATTTCGTTTATTAACTGACATAAGCTATTACCGTCAATAATTCTTTTTTTTAACCTTGTAGGGTAAGTATTAGAACGAAGCATATCAATGTTAAAGTCACCCAATATCACAGCTAGTTAATTCTTATCGCAGATTACATCTCAACATCAAATTTCAAAAAAAAATCCAGAATCATATTATCACTAACATTTGGGAAATGATACAAAGACATAATTAAAAGACTTTTACCATAGACATCACTCTCTACATTCAACAAGTATAGTTTTTCTCAAAAGATACACTTTCGACATTAATAAAATAATTGCTAGACTCTACATAAACTTGCATGCCCCCAGTATACCTACTCACACTATTCACTCTGAGACAATCATACCCATCAATTTTTACTTCTGACTCACATATATTATCGGTTAGGTAGTTTCAGAAGTAAAGTCCATTCCAAAATATTTCGTTGACTTCACGGCTATAAAACCCTACCATAAATTAGATAGCTATTAGTCTCTATTGTGTAGGTACCAGGTTCTTTTATGTAGGTACCGGGTTCCTTAATACCCACTCAAAGGTTTACAGGTACGGATTTTGTGCCCATTATAATGAAAACGAAAAAGGCGTTTCATAATATTATTTATTTATGTTATAATCTTATACTATCTTAATAATTACCAAAACTTAATATCTAATACAATATAATACAATACACAATTCAACCAAACCTAATCTATATTTAGTTCCGTTTCACTGTCACTGTCATCTTCATCTATGCCTAAACTAATTATTAATGGCTTAACATTAATACCTATTGAATTTTTCCAGCTTTGAACTGGAATATTATCTACACATTTTCTAATTAAATCTATTACAGCAGTACTAAGTGTAGGAGAGGTGTTTCCTCTCCTAACCATTGCCTTCAATTCATGCCAGATATGTTCTATTGGATTGAAAATACAATAATATGGAGGAAGACGCAAAACTGTATGACCACAAGCGCTAGCAAGATCGTCACAAATATATTCTTTTTTAACATTATATGATTTCAAAACGTTTAAAAGATCTTTCTTTGTATAATTTTCTTCGAAATACATATCATTTTCCATCATATATTTTTGAAGTTCTACTTTTGTATTACTTGCATTGGGCACTTTATTTTTTTGACGGCTGTGGTAACTAGCGTTGTCCATCACAATTATACTGTTTTCTGGTATGTTCGGAAGAAGGCGATTCTGAAACCATTCTTCAAATAATTTTGCATCGGTATCTTGATGATAATCTAATGATGAATTGGCTATTTTTTTTGCGGATAGCAGCAAAGAGTTTGGAACAAAACCATGTTCTGATCCGGCATGCAAAATTGTAATCCTCTGGCCTTTATTTGAGGGTGCTTTGGTTTGACATTTGGAGGTTGAGTCGCTCCATCCTCTTTTGGGAGTGTCATGGGTATCAAACCATGTTTCGTCAAGATATATTATCGGACGATTTTCTACCCTATATTGTTTTATGGAACTTAAATATTCTCGACGCCATGCTTGTAATCGCTGGGATTCCATTAGCACTTGCCTCTTATTAATGGTTTGATATTTGAAACCCATTGCTTTCACAATTCTCCAAAGGCTTGTTCTGCTACATAATATATCAGTTTCGTCTTCTATAAGTACCTTTTTTAGAGAATCTATTGTAGGTATTATTTGTTTACTGTACAAATCATAAATTTTCCTACGAATCAACTCTTTATCCGCTTCTTCAACCTTTCTTGACTTGCCGCTGTCACACCGTTGCTTCCTTGGCTGGATGCGTTTGGCTACGATATCTTTAACCGTAGATAATGGAGTTTTGGTTAAAACGGATGATTCACTCACACTTTGATTATGATTATAGCCTCTCTGCAGAAGGGTTAGATAAACGTTCCTCACAATTTCCTTGGCATCTAGCGATAAATGTTTTTTTTTTGAAATACCACTTCCGGTTGCAATACTACCATCATTTGCCCATGGACGCCACATTTTTTTTGTCAATATAACAGCTCTAGTTCTGCACAAAGACTAAATAATTTAACTAAAATATTCACCCACATTTACATGTACATCTCACCTAGGCAGGTATAATAAATAAAATCAACCCGGACCTGCTCACAGGTAGTCGAAGTTTGTGGTTGAGGGTATCATCAACATTTTATTGATACTTGAAGAGTCAACGAATTATTTTGGAATGGACTTTACAGACAATGTTCAATGTTCGGCCTGTGCTGTATTACCAAGCTATATATTTGGTCAAAATTAGTATGTAGTAGTATCCCTTGACCCCTTGAACTTAATTACAGAACACGGCATTGTCCGTTAGAAGCGGAAATAGATTACATACCCTCATTATTGACATAATTAATAGGTCTTAGAGATAAAGGTTTGTGCTCACCCCTAAAAAAGAATAATTAGATTCAGTTGTTGAAACATACTTTAAGTTTGTTAAATAACTATTTCACTCTCTTAATCGCAACTGTCGTCATTCAAGTGATAGTAATAATTCCTGGTAATAACAATTCGTAAGTATAACGAAACCTTGATTGAAAGCTCCCCCTTTTAAGGTCGAATAAGCTCAAATAGTAATCAATATCGTCAAAGTCGAAATAGAATCTAATGTTCCCTCCCTCTCTTCCTTCATAAACAGACAAGAAACAGAACATCAATGTCACCCAGAAAATAAAGAAAAAGCGAAAACGCCGAGGGAGAAATAATAGAGCGGCATTGGAAAATTCAAATTTGGTTTCCTTTTTCATCATACTCTTTCTTACTGAGATGTGGGAGTGAAATAAAGGCAAGTATAATTAGGTCTTCTGTATACACGTTAAATGTTCTATTAATGGCTAATTCGAAATTTACCTCGAATAAAGTACTGAAATAGAGGAAGAGGAATATTGTTTCAAATAAACCGCATTTTGAGCAGTGCAGTGTTTGCGAGTAATAATTGCGAAGTTGAAGCCTGTAAAATCAAAAGCGGCCATACAAATGTCCGATTAATCAACCGGAAAAACTGGTTATGTGTATTGAATTACCACCATCCGTCTATCATTTGCACGATACGCTGCACCCGATTAATAATAGAGTGGAATTTAATGCGATAGAACTGACGTAACAAAACCATATTAATCGAGTTTGCTTGTTTTTTTTATTCGTTACAAAACGTTATCATTTAAAGAAGTGTTTTTTTTTTTTACAACGGCAATTTATTATACGGTCAGCAACAGAGCCTGCATCAGGTGGCAAAACAAAGAAGAAGGGAGATGAAAAGGAAGCAAATATAATTCATATCAGCCATAAATGTCTGTGCTAACAATGATAAAGCGTATATTCTGCAGCAGCAGTGCTACCTGAAACTGAAATATGCCTCGAAAAGACGAATAACGCTTTCTAAAATAATACCTACTTCAACGTGCCTTTTAGAAGGGGAATGCTAAGTATATCTATCGGCGAGGGAAAGAGGAAATACTTTCATTGAAAGGTATGTGACAGTTTTGATTTAGAGAACCTGTATACGTATCGGGTTTATGTGTGAATTGTGGGTAATATGTATAAGGATTCAAGCCACAAGGATTGTGACCTAAATCCCTTACTTGTACTAATTAAAACGGTTTTTTTTTTTGAATGAAGGATCGCAAATAAATTGTCGGGGTGCATCTTTGTACTCCTTCAGAGTCAAAGATGGGTTTGGGTGGTGGGACCCTCCTTCAGTTCTTCTTCTTACCTTACCTTTACTTGTTGTGTATAAATACTGTTTAATATATTTTTAATTTTACCTCCTGTACAGTCGCATTTTATTTGAATTACATTTTGCGTAACTTCACCTTAAGTACGCTCGTAGAAAAAATATAGTTCTTAACGCTTGCGGGAAGAAATTTCCGGCACTCGAGAGCTTCGCACCCTCGTGCCGGAAATTTCTCTTCCCGCACTCGTTAGGAAAATAGCTATTTTTTTTTCGAATACTTTTACTTCGAAATTTTTCATTACGAATAGGTAACTTAACTTTTTTTCCGTGAATCAACCATTTCGAAAGCATTTATTTTGAAAAAAATTATTTCGAATAAGTTTTCTTTCGAAATTTCATTAATTTTGAAAACATATTTTTTGAAAACGCTTGTTTCAAATACCCACGCAGAGCCGCTCTCATGTTAGTTGTCGTACACTCTACACGAATCCTTACGAAATTGTATCAAAAAAATTTAAACTAAATTTGTTGTCGTTCAGTCCTTAGTTCAGTCGAACTCAGTCTCAAACTCATATCTGTAATATAGGGAAATTAATAAAACAGTGTATATGGGGATCAAAATTTCTGACGTTGGCATGTCGCAATGTTGCCGCATCAACTTTGCTTTACTTTGACATACCATAAAGTTTGTCATTTTCCCAGGTTACATTTTTATTAATAAATTGATAAGAATAATTATAATACCAAAAAACGAAATTCCGAAAAAATTGTATCCCAACTATCAATCCCCGACTCATTACAAACTGACAACAAACCTCAAAATTTTAAAATCAATAACCAAAGATTTGCAGAAGGCAACATTACCCACGAGTGCCAACCTGAACTCCATTTTATCGGCAGATTCGGTTATATGATCCGACACCATTCTGTCTCTTTTAAACTAGGGTTAAAAAAGAAGAGAAAATGCGCTCTGAGCCTAAAACGAATTTTAATTTTTTACATACTGCAATTGGCAATAATTTCGATGTCATTGATGACCTGCAACCATTATTTTAATAATTTCACTATACCCCGTAATTGTCCAATTGGTTTTAGCCAAATTAAAAACTAAATCACTTATAGACTTGAGTTTAATAACATTACTTTTCATTTATGAAAGGTACATCGGTAGCGCAACATTGGCGTTCCCCTAACCATAATTGACTAACTAACTAGACGCTGTTACCATATATATATGTATATTCTAGAATCCCCACATACTATTCCAATAACATAATGTAATATACTGGGTGTCCCATCGAAAACTGTCAATGGCCTATATCTTGAAAACGGTAATCGATAAAAAAATAAATAAAAACCCGTTTAGAGGGTTAGAAGGGGGAACCAAAACAAGGTACTTTTCAGCTCTTCCCGAACCAGCCCTTTGCTCGTAGCCACCCTAACCTCAAAATCTTAAATAGCACTATATGTCATATGATGCCTTGTTTGAAAGGTTTTTTAATTCTCTAAATGGATCTGCAAAAAGAAAATATCCAGATTTAAATGTGACTTTACTTTTGATGTGAACCTCATTTGATCGGGTGGAACAGGTTAATGTGATTTAAAATCGATTTTATACAGAATAGATAACATTATGAAGAATTTCGAAGAAATCATCAAGATTTTAATTTTTTTTGAACCCCTTTCCCCTCACTGTACCTGAAAGTGTTCACCTCCCCAAGAGGCCAAGGTTGTCAACTCGAAGCATGGGCTATTTTCTGACAATTTAAATTTGTATCTGGATAATTTTTTTTTATAGATTCGTTTAGAGAATTGAAAAATCTTTCAAACAAGATATCACATGACCCATTGTGCCATTTAGGATTTTGAGGTTAGGGTGGCTACCGCAGGAGGGGTGGTTCGGGGAGAGCTGAAAAGTACCTTGTTTTGGTTCCCCCTTCCAACCCTTCGAACGAGTTTTTATTTATTTTTTTATCGATTACCGTTTTCAAGATATAGGTCATTGAGAATTTTCGGTGTGACACCCGGTATACATATAAGACGCTCCTCTTAATACAAAAGATAAAACAAAAAGAAAGATACTCTTCAAATAAAAACAAAAACAAAGGATATTCTTTGAATCTGAAAATGATGACTAAAAATGAAAATGAAAATAAAAATTAACTTATAAGGAATGTTTGTCTGGAGCTCCAACTACTCTACCACTTCTAGTATTTAACCTATTTTTTTTTTATATTCTGGATTAATCTCGGGATTAGTCAGATTCATTTTCGATTGTAAGTCACTTTCTGGTTGATCATCTACAACAATATTTTCTGGAGATTTATGAGTGAGCAATGAGCTATTTAGTGAACTTCGTAATGGCTTAACGTGTTGCCTATTGCGACGTTTGGTCCTGATTTTTCCACAATTACCCCTGGCTCCCATTTCCGACATTTTTCTTGAACTAGAACTGGCTGTCTTGGACTGAGTTCAACATGTTTTTTAGTATGTAAATCATAAAATTCTGTTTTGTACTCTTTGATCTAGTTTTAACTTTTCCTCTACTCCTTTTAAGGGAAACTTTGGTTGTAAATTTTGTTGACTGACTGGCAAACTGGTTCTTAGTCGTCGACCCATTAGGTCACAAGGAGCAGGTAAATTTTGTTTTGGTGTTGTGGTGTTCAGGACAGCCAAAACACTTTGTAATCATGCCTCTGAATGGCCCTCTCTTAACCATACCATTTGATTTTGGGTAATGTGGACTATATAATGTCATAAGTCTTTGCAAAGTTAACCATTTCACATGATGTGAAGGGTGGTCCACAATCAGAAAAAAAATTCCTGGGGCATACCATGGGATGAGAATACAATGTTCAAAGTAGAAATTACTGTAGCCCCTGTCTGATTTGGTAACTTCTTGCCAATAATGAACTTGCTAAAATAGTCAATGGCAACCAAATAATCTTGAGTGCCAAAAGACTTAAAATCGATGCCAATTTTTTGAAATGGCAAATCAGGCAATTCATGTGGAATCAAAGGTTCTCTCTCATTTGATCTTGCATATGATTGGCAGGACAGAACTATCTTTTCAATGTCTGTAGTCCTGCCTGGATAATAAATAGCTTCTTTAGCTCGTTTTTTGCAAGCAACTACTCCTTGGTGAGATAAATGTAATACTTAGATTTAAAAATTCATCTCGAAGATTATGAGGAATAATCAGTTTCTTTTTATAGAAAAGTATGCCTTTGTGTAGATAGACGTCACTTTTAAATTCCCAATATTATATCACTTCCAATGGCAAGGCATTTTTATATTTAGGCCATCCATTAAGCACATAAGCTTGAATTTGCTGTAGTACACAATCATTGTTTATAGATTCTTGTAGCCTTTTTTCATTGTCTGGTCTAGTTGCGCTTATAGAAAAAACTCGCATATTTGTTTCCAGATAATCTGTATTTAGAGTTTCCCTTGTTGGATCGCGGCTTAATGTATCTGAAACTTGCATGTTCTTTCCTGGAACGAAGGTCAAAGTGAAACGATATTTCATAATTCTCATAAATAGTCTTTGAATTCGTGGTGCCGGTGCCATTTCATCAAAAGGTTTTTTTGATAAACCTAAAAGTGGCGTATCACTCTCAATTTTAAAAGAATTTAGCCCAAACAAATAATAACTTAATCGCTCGCATCCGAAAACAATTGCCAGCAGTTCTTTCTCTATGTGGTTACAAAGTTGTTGTGATGGAGTTAACGTAACACTTGAAAATTCAATAGGTTGTGTTACGGTCCGTTTATGCTCCAAATTGAAAAATTAAAATTATCCATAATTTCATTATGCGAAACCAAAGCAATAAAAACTGGTAATTTTCGATTACAAAATTGAGGGAAATTAATAATGATATTATAGCCACGAAGTTAATTTTTACTTAATTGGGAAGAATAACGTACTTATTTTGGCAATTGCCTAATTATACTGCATACGGATAGTCAGCTTCAGTTCGGAGGCCATGGGTCTATGGGTTCCTTGTATACATCTTACCTTTGGGCGCCACCAAGTTAATTGTGACTTAACTAGGAAGATTACTTATTGATCTTATATCAAAACCTGTGCAATTGGAGCGCTTAACAATAAAACAAGTAATTAGGTACAATAATGTATCTGGCTTTCTTTATTAAAAAAATAATAACAATATTAAATAGGGATAGCCAGGACGTTATTAAAAAGGTGTTTAGGATTAGGCTTGTACCTAATTCGTAAATATTTGAATAAATAAAAAAAGTATGTAAATAATAAATATATGAATTTAAAATAAACAGTTTTAACTGTTTATTAACACTTGTGGAGGATTAAAAGAACAGTAAGGGGTTACACATTACCAACAGGCAAATTAAACACAGAAAGGTGAAAGTTATTCTTTGGGCAACCTCAGGGTAAAATTCTAGAATTTTATTTAAGTACTGACGTAATTCGGTGTCAGATGATTTATATATGATTTGCCTAAATAGTAAAAGTGCAACTTACATGTATACAAGTGAAATGTATGTGAAAATCCAGAAATTTCCAAAGTGAGGTTATCTACAGGTTTGGTCTCACTATAGATAGACTAAGGTGTGGTAAGTGAGTTCTATAGGAGCTCTATCCACGTTGTATCCATTATACGTAGAACTCCACATGGTTCTGTCAGAGTGGTACCAAGAAAGTTGCTGAAGAATGGTCACCAAAGCCCCAACTGAGAGCAATCCAGATCCAGTCTAGCAACTGTCCAACTAGAGCCTAAGACTGTCTAGCTACAGCCTAGCACTAGGATTGTCCAACTATAACCTAAGACTAGGACTCTCAAACTGAGGGATACTCTAGACCAAAGGTGAAGTCTTAAACTTCCAAAAGCTGCTCGGAACAGTCCGAAACAGAATCCAAAAATTACCAAGGGACGACTCTAGACAATTATCAATAAGAAATTAGTCTAAAACTTGAGCTCCCTGGCACAAAATTCCAAAAAGTCTCGCCCTAAAAACAATCAGGGCCGAGACGGCCGAGGCCGGACGACTACTCAGCGTGAGGTCGCAGATCAAAAGGGCAGATTCTTCATTTAGATTTCGGAAGAAGGCTTTCATCTGTCAAACTTCTAATTTTGACAATGAAGAAAATTATAGAAAAAAGCGTGTTCAGTTTCACCTCAAGAATACGAACTGGAAGTTCGGTTGTGTAAAAATGACTGGTGAATGTTGAAAAATGCCTATAGAACATATATCAAAAAGTAGAACAGGTCTAACGAAAACGCCTAGACAAAATAGCTGTTCAATGACATGATGGAAATGAAAAATCAAAGAGTAAACAACAATTATTATTATAACCTCAGATTATTGATTGGATTTGCAGACAGAGATGATGATGGTACTACCTTTTCCTCAGATTCTAATCAATAACAGCGGGACTGCCGTACTGAATCAAATCTTCCTAGATCAATTAACAAAACTTGCAAACCTGCACCAAAAAAACTTTCAGAGTAGAAGGCAGTACTCAAGGTAACAAAATCTGGGCACAGACAAGATAGTTGTTTATTCATTTATTTCATTGTAGTTCTATATGGAATCATATCTACTAAAGCAAAACAAGGTAGCTTATTAGCCAAGAAATTGAAAACGTTACAATATTGAGATTTATAATTTATAATTGTCAGCAGTGTAAATATTTAATCGATCCCAATAAAAATTATAATTCTTACTTTTACCATAAAACTTTTGCTTAAGCAAAGGGAACAAGAATTCAAAGAATGCAGAAAGAAACGAGTTTGCAATTTTTTTTGTGGTTCCTCAGCGTAGATATATTGGTTCCTGTATGGGCCATTCATTACATTAAAGGTCGTCTAAGGCTGCATAGGCTGCTATAATATTTCGACCCTGGCACGTTTTGCCGATTTAATTATTGGAAAAGTCCCTTTTCGTTTCCCATCTTGAGGTGAATATTGTTAGTTCACTCGTTCGTGCTAAGCTGATTCGATTCCGGGAAAATCAGAAAATTTTAGGACTTTTCCAAGATTTTTCTACAACAAACCACATGGTTTCTCCTTAAGGTCACACAAAAACTTCCGGTAAGTCTCCTTTTGAAACTTTAATTTGCAAATTATCATGTTCTTTGGCTAATTTTCACGATAAACAAAATACCTCTTTCCAAAGACCTAATTTTCTTTTAGGCCTTTTTCTTCCACCTTTCCCTGCTTATTGTGCAAGGACTTTGCCGTCTTTCTCTGCTACATAGCGGCAAATTGAAACAACAACACCATTTGGAGAGCTCCGAGGTATCCCTGGAGACTTTGAGCTAACGCCTTCTTACCAAATACTTTCCTTTTCTACCCTCGGAAGCCCATTAAGAACATGGGATCGATCTGACAGGAAAGACTCTACCGTGTGCAGCTTCGTTGGACTCCGTTGCTCTCCTATAAGGTCAGATTGTTTCATACCCTCTTATTTTTTTTGTGAATGCCCCAAATTCCAACCAATTGATATTTTGGTGGCTTATACAAATGCTATTTTATCTACATATTTTATTATTTTATCAAACTGAACTAATTCATCGCCAAAGTTATACACATTTTAAGACATATTTTGTTACCATATTTTAGTAAACTAGACGCTTGTAAACCCCCTATATGCATATATGCGGTACCTGTTGGTCAAACCAACCCTTTCATGATGTGTAAAATAATCGCATATATTATAATGGTTATTATGTTTTGGTTTAAGGTTACCACTTTTAACTTTGACTTTTATGTTCCCTCTTTTATGTTTACTATTAAATCTGCCTTATTGACTTTAAAAGGTTGGCGTTTGCTTTCTCATTTATTACAGATTTCTTGAGGTTCTTTCCCGTTTTTATATTTATATCACGGCTACCTGACCGTAGGGGAAAAACGGGTGGCGCTATTAATTTTACAGTCTTTTATCCACGACCACTCTCCGCTACTGAGCCGGCAAGGAGGGCACTTATACCCCTAAAGGTAATGCTGTTTGAACCGCTCTGTTTTTAGATGAAAAACATAATTAATTTTTCTCAGGCCTACTTTTTACTTTTATGAGGGAACCATCCATTTTATTGTTATGTTCCCATCCCCAAAAACACTACCCTTTTTACAGTTGATTGTTTTGACTGCTGAATGCACCTAAGCCATAGGGGCCAGCATCCACTGATAAAACTATTCCATTTGAAGGGTCAAAATATGCTAGAGTAGTTGCACTAGAAAGAAACTAATTATTTCAGGCGATTTAAACTTCTTTGTTCAATACAAGTTCATTGCCACTCATTTTTTTCGCTCAAAAGCCTCCTTAAAATGTTTGTTTCACTGGAAAGATTAGGGATAAATTTGGATTCCTAGAAAGCGCTGTAAATCTTTTTTGCATTTTGGTGGTTGCATTTCTTGAATGGCGCTTGTTTTTTTGTCATCAGGTGAAATACAATTTTCACTGATAATATCGCCTAAAAATGTAATTTTAGTTACACAAAACTGAGACTTATCTCTTATCTCTATTGAGTGTTAGACCGCTGTCATTTATTTTATGCAAAACAGCTTCAAGGTTATGGTTATGCTCTTCAATGGATTTTCCATAAATCAATATTTCATCAAAATAGGCCACCTGGCCTGGAACACCCTCCAAAATCTCGTAGATACACCGCTGAAATATCTCCGGTGCAGAAGATATTCCATAGGGAAGTCTGAGATAACGATACCAGCCAAAGTAAGTAGTGATTATACATCGAATTTTCAAAAGTTAATGGGAGTTGAAGAAAAGCTGATGAAGCATCCATCAAGTAAAAAAATTTAGCTCCAGCTAGCTGAGAAAAAAGTACATCTTGTGTAGGTATTTCAAATATTTCCCTTTTTACATATTTGTTTAAAATTCTTGGATGATTCTATCACCATTAGGCTTAGGGACAATTACAATTGGATGGACCCAATCCGTCGGCTCTGTGATTGAGCAAAAATATAAGAAACCATTTGATCTAATTTTTCTTTAACTTTTTCTCTTAAAGCCTGAGGAATTTTGCGCGGTATGCTCACATGAGGAATAGCATTTTCCGTCAATTGTATAGAATATTGTTGACTTTTCCTCCCTAGGCCAGTAAATAGAACTCTAACGACTTAATAAATCTTGAATATAGTGATGAGAGGCTTGTTTATCTATAATTGACACGGTTTGACTAGGTTTATCTGAAAGAATGCCAAAAAAACTGGCAACTCCTAAAATAGAACAGGTTTTTTAAAGTCCAGTACATGAAACAAAATTTTACAATGTTTATTGTTAAACGAGCAATTATTATAAATCTGCTCTATCAGACCAATCTTATGATCTGAGTAGGATGATGAAATAAATTTGACGGTCCATGCTACCACTGTCTACTTTGAATTTAATCATAACACCTGATACAGAAATCATTTCAAACCACTCTACAGTAAAAATGTCTGAAGTTGTGATAGTCCACACAATATAGTCATTACAATGTTCAAATTCCTCAACATCATTATGTCCATCCTGATCATCAGGCTCCTCAGAGTCATCTGTTATTTCATGAACATTAAAATTTTGATAGTTTAACCTAGGGCAGTACCTGCGGTAGTGTCCCTTTTGATTGCAAAAACTACAGAAACGAGTGGCAGCAGTGCATTTACCCATCTCATGTTGTTGGCCACAATATCTACAGTTTATTTTACCTCTTTGTTGAAAATTTTGGCTAACCCCAGCTCCTTGACCAGTACCAATTCCATATTGATTTTCCCATGTACGTCTGCCCCCATTACCTGAGTAATTTCTGGTATTTCCTGGCCTCTGACCTGTCGAATGCCCTGCACTGCCCGAACCAACACGATCTCGAATTAATATACCCTTTTCCTTGAAGTCACAAGTAACAGCTAATTGCCTTAATGCAGTTATAAACTGATCTATAGTTTCATCAGTGAGTTGCTCTCTTTTAATAAAATTAAAATGTTCGTATACAAGATTTTTTGTAGGACTACAATGGGCTTCAAATTTTTCGAGAATGACAGTAAGCTTTTCCTTATCTTCGTTTTCTTCATATTCGAAAGTATTATAAATTTTAATTGCCACATCACCGAGTAGGTTACAGGGTCCGCTTTTATTGAAGCTTTTCCACTTGCAACAAGAAACAATTCAAATTTTTGTTTCCACAGCTTCCATTTGGCAGCGAGATCACCGCTAAAACTCATAGCTTCCGGAGCCCTAACCTGATCACCCATTATAAAATAACAATTTAGTCGATTTTCAACATTCAATAAAATAAATAGGAAAAATAACCTTAAAATAAAAACAATTTAAACCGTTCACCGGCAAAATGTTTCACTTGACAACGTTGCTCGAGTGCTCCGGAACTTGCTTTCGTGCTGTTTACCCAGCGAAATTTAACACAAACTCCAATGATTGCCGCTGAACCGGCACAGAGAACACAAGTGATCTAGAGCACTTTACCGCTGTCACCATGTAATATCCTGTATTTGTCCAATTGCTTTTAGCCAAATAAAGCACTAAATCACTTATAGACTTGATCTTAATAACATTACTTTTCATTTATGTGATTGTGATCGTGGAACCGCATTCACCAGCAAGGAGTTTTCTAGATTTTGTGATGACTTGGGAATGAAAAAAAAAAAAATATTATGTGCCACTGCAACTCCATGGGCCAATGGGCAAGTAGAAGGAATGAACATCGGTAGCAAAACATTGACGTTCCCCTGATCATAATTATTGACTTACTTACTAGGCGATGTTGCCACGTATATATTCTAGAAACCTAACATACTATTTCAATAACATAATATTATATATATGTATAACAATATCCCATTTCCACACGAGTGCGTGTTCAGTTCTCTCCTCTTCTTCTTAAGGTGCATTATCCAATAATAAGTGTTGGCGACAATTCTAACATAATATTCGTTTCGATCTTGTGCAGCTCTGGGAAGTGCATGTGCATCGAGGATTGTCTAATCTCTAGGTTCTTTGGCCACAAATATTTCTTCCTACCGATGCCTCTCTTCCCCTCGATCTTTTCTTCCATCATCAGCTTTAGGATAGGATTCCATTCGGTTCATGACACTGGCCTTTATTGTCCAAATCTCCACTACGTACAGTAGCACGAAGTAAATGTAGCATTCTTCAAAACGGTATTGTAGTGTCAACTTAGGATTGTTCTTGCTGAGGAGAGCTCTGACATCCATAAATATCGCCTTGGTTGCTCAATTCTGCCTAGTATTTCTACGTCTGGATCTAGATCTTCAGTTATCCAGCTTCCCAGGTATCTAAACTTTGCGACTTGCTGGAATTTCCGCCGTTCACTGTGATATTCAAGTGCACATTTGGTGTGCTGCTTATGTTTGTTGTTATGTTAATCTTTAAGCCGAGTCGATAGCTGTTCTATCAACAAGGCATTGTAATGCTTCTTGGCCTACTTTTATGTTAAACTGAAAAGTGCTTCACGTGTGCTAGAGCCTTATCTGAACCCGAACTGAGTGGAGACAATGCTTCTTTCGTATATGTTGTGATTCTTGTATGGATTATCTATAGGAACATTTTGAAGACTTGTCTCATCAAGCTGAAATGGCACAAAAATTGCAGTCCTGTGGTATTTCTGAAATATCTTTTGGTATTCTCCGCATAGAGTTGCGAGTAGTTCTTCCCATGTCAGAGGGGGTCCTTGGGATCAGAGATGATACTATTGTCCTTCACTATGTTACTCAAATTGCAAGGCTTTATTCGGCCTGTAACTTCTTTCACTAATTTATGTGTGTTTAAGTGGTCATGCGTCTCCTCCAATTGTTCCAGTTCTGTGCACCTCTCTTGTAACCATTGTTCCTTGGCTTTACGGATCTCATTTCGAACCTCTTTGTTGATCCTTTTATACTCAGCCTCCTTGTTTTTAAAAGTTTTTCGTTTATCTATAATTATCAATATTTCCTCTGTCATCCATTTCTACTTCTTGTTGCTTGGTGGTCCAATTTCGTTGTTTGTGACAGTTACGATGGCGTCCTTGAAGCTGTTCCAGTTGTCTTTTACACCAGCCGGTTTTTGATTCAGGGATTTGATCCCGACGATTGCCTCGTTTACTTTTTCCTGGATTCTTATTCTTTTTGTTGTTGATATCGTCTTTTTTATTAGATATTCGCTTATGTTTCTTTAAGTTCTCTCCTCATTGCTTGTAAATAATGTTGCAGCTTCTCACGAGTGTTCCAAATTTCATCATAGTTGAGAGCCTAAGAATGCAAGGTTTTGTCAAACGTAATAGTAAACATACGAACCACGATATGCCGCTCACTCGCCCTGGATAATTGCTCTGATGTTGTATGATCACCATCGTCCGCCATCCATCGCATCCGACCATTGAGGTCATCCGACTGAAAAGGGTAACACATTTATGAAAGTTTTCCATCTCATTACCAGTCTCTGCCAACAGCTGACCTAATATCGCCCTGTAAGGTATAATATTAGGTTAAATAATTATGTGGGTTGTTTCAGTGATTAGGAAATATTGAAATAATAGAATATGTATCGTTATAATATGGTGTAATTGCGATCAAGTTATGGTCATCAGTAATGTATCGGATACTAAGCAATATTGCTAGGGTCGTCTATAATCTAATAGGGTTAACTGGGTTATAGAACGATAGAATGTAATCATTTTGGTTTTAATGAACAGTCTACTTGATTACAGCATAAAAGTTGGTCCTAGGACCATTAATAATTAATCTCTAATATATTACATGTCGATCCTGCCAGTGACATAAAGTAGTTATGCCATTACGTGTCGGTGATATGAGGGTAAAAACTTGTAGATGTATATGGAAAAGTCAATTCTTAGTCCTTTTGAAAAAAATAAAATAAATAAGTTTGTGCAATGGGTAAAAATCAGTCCAAAGAGTAGACAGTGATAGTGGCAAAGTGGCATTTCTCGTGGTACGACAGCTACAGCCGCTGCAAGTGAATGGCGTGTAGCCGATATTCTAACCATAATTGTGGTTATCAAAGTGTCTTTAGGTTTACTACTGTTTTGCTTGAACATATGTGAGATAAAATTAGACCAAAGGAGAGGAGTAGCACGAAGTAGGGATCAAATTGTTCAATCGGAAGTACTTACGATAACAAGTAAGAATGTGTATATTTGTACATGTCGGTGTTGAACGAGTTTCGGTATATTCTAGAGGAGATGCCAGTGTTTCATGGGAAATCAGGAAAAGACCCAATTAGTGTGGATAAAACTATAGGACTTGTAAGTGAATTAGATAGATTAACGAATGAATTGGAATCCGTGAAATCAAAACTTAATAGGAGAAATAAATATATTGTTGAGGCAAAAGATTATGTAAAACCCATAGATAAATATTTTGATGATATACATATTTTTTTAATTGCTAGAAGGCTAAGTTTACCTCGAACTGAACAAACAGAAAATTGTAAACAGAGCGATATTAACTCTGAATCAAATATCGATTCTGGTTGTCCGGAAAAGGAAAATATGTCTAATTTCGATTTGAAAACAGCAGCTAGTCTGCTACCTGTTATGGATGGATTTGAATCCACAACAAAACAGCTTATTGATGCCATTCAATCATACTGCGATTTATTAAATGCTGACGGGAAAAAATTACTTTTCAATTATTTATTGAAAACTCGTCTAACTCAGAATGCAAAAATTAGGCTGGAAAGTAGTCATACCACATGCGATGCTCTTCCCCAAGTAGCATTTTTTCGAGTTACGACTAGATTTTCACTAGTTCCGACGTTGTAATTGGTAGAAATTTAGGTCACTTATTAACTTTTCAGTCAAAGTGAATACCCGACCTTTAGCTGACGTTGAGTTAACGTCAGACATTTATGGTAGCTGTAGTCAACGTAGATCAAACGTTGTCGAGTGTATAGTTTTTTATGGTTAATCTCACGACGTTAAGCGAACGTTAACTTCCGACGGGCGTTCTTTTAGCAATGTATCCAACCAATATCGACCACGGTTAGACGTCTTTATTCTTATACTTCAAATGTAGTTAGAATTATATATTTTTTAGTTTGTTTTAAAATGCCAGCCAAACAAGCCTATAGGCACACCGTTAATTTTTATAGAAAAAAAGCAAAACTGGTGATTGAAGCTTTAACTGAGAAAGTTGCCCATAATCAAACATATTCCTACTCGGACTAGGATTATCTTTGCTACAATGCATAATGATTCATCCAAAAATTAACACACACACAGCACCAAAAATAAAATAATTTCAACTGTTTCCAACGGTGAATTTGAATCAAAATAAATAAATAAACGCATCTTAGGTTATGTTGTCGTCGTCTTTAATAATTTTCAAGGAACCAAAACTGAGGTCGGATCCTAACATCTCAGAATGGTCCAAATTTGTGATATCTCCGACTTTAAGGTTGTGCTTCGTAATTTTAGGTGGTGATTTCTTTTCCTTTGGTAAAATTGAGTAAATATTAGTTCAACTACCAACTTCGCCATATTTTAAGCCTACGTCGATGAAGCATCTAGTCAGTCATTACGAAAATTTGATTCTGATTTTCCAATTAATTTATGAAACTGACAGTAAATTTCCAAGAAAATTTTGTCCTTCTAACGTTTCAAGTGTGATATAAAATCAAATTTCTTAAACTATCTAATTTTTTTATTTTTTATTATATATTTTTTTAAAATTAAATTTGATAAATTCCGACAATACGTGAGGCATGCATATTTTTCGACCTACCACAGTCATGTGTATCAGTAAAGTGTCGTGCGTTGGCATTATACGGTTTCAACAAGGGCCCAGCAAGATTTAATTAATTACCTTCACTGACTACAAAAATTCGCACGCCATTATTATTTTAAACTATACCCAGTACGCTTTATCTCACATAATTCCAAAAGAAGTCGTATCAGGGTTAGGACGTAGAAAATTGGTGATCTAAACGTAAATTAACGTTGCATTTGGTTAACGATCCAGCACTTCAAAGGTAAGTTACAAACCTCGACACGACTCAAATTTGAATGTTTCAAATTAGTGCAAAAATGTTCGGCAAATGGTTAGTCCGACGTCAATAACCAACGTCGGGTTGTGTGAGGCGACGTGGGACCGACGTCCAAATGATATTTGGATCTAGCAGATCTAAAAATTCATTTTATAACAAAGCAGTCGGCATCAGCATTGTGTAATTTCTCTTGGCCAACAGTGAGTGACTAATTGTTCATCTGTCGCTGCTTTTCCTTGCGACATGGCCTACCCAGCTCCATTACAGTCGTGCTGCTCGTTCTACCACGTCTGCAAGTTTTGATATTTCTCGAATTTCCTTGTTTCTTATTCTGTTTCTTAACAAAATTCCGAGTATTGTGCGTGATACTTTGTGTTGTTCTTAATCTTTTAACCCTCTTTTCTTCTTAAAAGGCTGATTGTTCCTAGTCCGTTTGTAGCCACTGGTAAGATACATGAATCGTAGACCTTTTTATTAAGGTTTAACGGTAAACTACGGTTCTCCAGGATGTATCGAGGTTTACCGAACGCAATCCACGTAGACCTATACGTCTATTCGTTGTTTGATTTGATTTTCCTAGCATGGTCGTATGGCCAAGGTATGTATAGTGGCTTGACTTATCATCTTAGTTTTCCTAGTGTTCATTCTTAGTCCGACTGCTTTGGCAGCTTGGTTGAGTTGTTGCATCATTTCCGTTAGCTTCACTAGGTCACTTGACATTAGGACGATATCGTCGGCGAAACGCAGATTGCTGAGTTAAACCCCGTCAATCTTTATACCTTTCGAATCCCATTCAAGAATTTGTTACGATAAATTTATCATTTTCGTAACATGTTCCATTTCTTCTAATTTTCATTATAAAGTCGTTTTTTTGCCATTTTAGTATCAGCAAAATAATCATTCATAACTTAGGTAATTTAAAAGTATCTACAAAATTTAATTAATTCAATATAATATCTGTACTGCCATCTATCCATAATGAGCATAAAAATGCAAATATCTGTTATTAAAAAAAGATACCGCCATCTAGTACCTGATAAATTTATTTTTTAAAATATGATTTTTATTATTTCTCATTGACAGTCATTCGTATTTTCATTTAAAGAAATTATATTTATTTCACTTTTGTCAAACAGATATATTTCTGTCTTTCTCTAACTTCTGATTTTCAAATAATTATTTTTGGCTTAATGACCTAATTAATTAGTGGTTTTGTGTTTTCAACATAATCTCAAAATTATTGTAATTTGTAAATAATTAAAATAATTCTAGTGTGTTTTTATCTATTCTCTTTCAATCAACGTGGGTTTTCATTGATTAAGTGAGCACAGTCTTTTGTGTGTGTTGAGTGTGGTCTTCTGATTGGTCGATGGTTACTACGCAGTTGACTATAAAAAAACACAAGATTGATTTCCTAAAGGGTTTTAGTTCTGAAATGGTCTCTTTCCTGGCAGAACCACTAAACAGGCAAGTCGATTTCATTTTTGTAATTTTTTTCTTCAGATTTCTAGATTTTCCCTTAATATTTTTCAATTTATTTTACCATTAGTGTATAACTATCATATCACTGTTGAGTTTTTACCTGATAAATCTTATCTTATCTACCTTTGAAATATAAATATTATATTTTAATTTTTTTTTATCTAATTGTGTGCTTCCATCTTGTGATTGGTGGTCCCACGTTTTTCTAAGTTTTGGCTTAACTTAAAAAGGAAGATTTATCTATTTGAGGAAAAGAAAGAAAATTATTTTGTTTATCTTGTTCAATTTTTCTTACATTCTTTTTATTTAAATTTTGCCTGCAATGACGTCACACCAGCAATCTATCCCCTTTCCTGAATATAGAAAACAACACGAAGAGCTCCAGTTCACGAAAGTGAAACCCCAACATCCATTGAAGAGCTCCAGATTGGAAAGGTACATATTGTATCAGATTCACCAGAACAACCAAACTGTTAACTGTCAAATTTCAAAGAAAATTAACATTGTTACTTACATTTACATTGTGAACAAATATTAATTATTGTTTGTTGGAATTTGAGTGGTTTCATTTGCACATAAATGGGCTACGCGTTATCTTTATTTCTTTGAATTTCACGACCCTATAGGTTCTCTTATCTTAAAGTACAAATAACTAAAATTATTTGTAACATATTTTCTAGAGATTTGAAGATTGACCATGATTCAATCTATTCGAAGGCTTTGTGGGAGTCAACAAATGCCAGATGGATAGGGATATTGTATTCGCTGATTTTTTCATTTAGGGTTCGCAATTGTTGGTGTCGTATCCGCTACGGGACTGGCCTTTGGTAATGGTCAAATTTTTCCGTTAGCCGGTTGCATATGATTTTGGTGAATAAGTTGTATAGTTGTGAAAGCAAACTGATAGGGCGATAGCTTTCGATGTCTGCCCTTTTTAGACCATTAGTTCTTTGCAAATTGCGAACTGGTTTGTTGAATAATTTGGAATATGGAATAGAATAAATCCGAGGATATTGCGCATCAACTCTGGCTCTATCGACATTTGCTATTGAAATTTCACCAAATGTTTTCACTTTTCATGCCACTTACCTTTTTTCTTGACATAGGGATAGAAAAATCAGATTCTCTGGGCACTTTTCCGGTTCTTGAATATCGTTCGTATAATTTCCTCGTATGCCTATCATCCGTATTATCTATAGCATTCATTTCTGCTTCACTAGGTAGGAATAGTTTGGGTTATTGGTAGCAATAATCAAATGTCGCCTTCTCTTGAATTTGATATTTCATAATAATGGCCAATCTGACCAAATTGTTCATATTACATTGCCCGGGAGCTGCTATCATTGCCATTGCCCCAATTTCCCACTACTCCAAAGTAATATTTACTGAAATTCTGCAGCCATTGTGGCTTACAAGGCCTAATATTTCAAGTTTTGATGGTTAAATAACGCCGTTTTAAGTAATCACCTACATAATACCTAAAGAGCAATTTTAAAAAGTTAATTTTTTAATTAATTAATTATTTTTTTTTTAAATGAGCCACTACAGAAAACAATGGCAAGCTTTTCCATCACCGATGTAACTGAATCCTGCTTTCAAACATCAAAAAGGTATGAATAGAAGGCCCGTATAATGAGCAAAACGCTTTTCACCACCCAGAAAATACCTCCCCCTACCTGTTGTGCTTGCAGAGCACGGTTCTCTTTTGCCTGCCTGTCCCATCTATCTCCCCTTCTCTCTGTGTGCGCTGATATTAGCGCATATTTACTCGTTCGACTTTGTAAACTGAGCGGTTAGAGTTCCCAAACGAAATAACTACTAACTAACCAAAAATTTATTGAGCCGATATTTGGTGGAAATTTAAATTAAAATTCATGGTTAGGTCTAATGCATTATACCTATGACGTAACTTGAGGTCAAGTAATAATAGTCATAGGTACAGATTTTCCAAAACATCCCAATTAACCTAGATAATTATATAGGGTTATTCTTAGACCACCTCCGGCATAAGTAATTAAAAAACGTTAAACCACTTTTTATTTGAGTATCGAACAGGGACCTTTTCAGACACAAAATAATGAGGGTAGGGCGTTAGGATATGCAAAACACGTGTGCCTTGAGCGCAATTAATGAACCTATTCAACTTCGGGTTGATCCGTTCTAGAAAAGGGAAAATCGATCAGCCAGAAATTTATTATTAAATTTGTTATCGAATGAAACGCGTCGCCCAGTGGGAACACGTCTGTGGAGTAGCGTTGAAAGGTGTTGAAAATTTAATTTTTATTTTCTAGTATTTTACGGTGACGTGAGACGGAGTTGTAGTACACTTTGTTGTACAAATTAGTGTTCTGATATGCGATTTGTCAGTATTTGAATCATCAGAATGGTTCCCAAACTGGGTAATCTTCTGATTTCAATAAATGTCAAACGGTTTTCTACGATCTCGTTAGCTAGTTGGTGGAGATTGTCCATTTTTATGTTTTTCAAGTGTGTACCTAGATTCAGGGAATGCATTAATGCAGGTACATTTGGAAGGTCGGGAAATAGTATAGGTTGAGTATAGGATTTCAGAAGCTTGCTTTCGTTGATTATCAGTCTCGAAGAGATAGTTATTTGGCAACTGATTGGTATATGGACTAGAAAGGTTTCAATAACTTTTCTGATTTCTTCTTGTCCAAAGCACTTGAGTTTGATAGGTACTTCACCCGGAAGGACGAATATCCATTGATTGGATATGTCCAATCGATTTTGACTTTGGTTGGCTTGCAAGTAGAAGTGTCTTTTTCAGAGTTCAGTAGCTTTACTTCACATTGGCTGCAGTCTTGAGGTTCTTGGAGTTCTCCTTTTTCGCATGGGTGAAATTCAGGAAGGATTTTCTGGCATTCTTGGCCATAATGTGCGTCGTGCAATCCGTTTTTTGAAAGATATTTATTTTGTGGAAGGCCTACCTTAAACTGACTCCGAGTTTTGATTGGTATTGAATATAGGTGGAAATAATCGAAAGATTCAAGGTACATTATAGGTATGTGAGCCAAATAAGTTAATTTATTGTCAAGAACACAATTCTAATTTGATGATTTTTCATACACAAGGATGTTCTCAACAATAACTACTGCTGAAGGCATTTGTTCATTACTTAGCAATTTAATTAGTTCTGTATAGAGATCTTCAGTTCTCATTATGCTAGGATGCATAATTTTCAACTTTGAAAAAGTTAAAGAGTTTTCGACATCCTGTATTATTGAAACTATTATTCCGTAAACATTAATAATTTTGTAGGGTACGAAACCTAATCGGTATTTGTATTTGTGTTTATAGTTGTAAGTATTTTTTTTCCATTTGTAATTATGTAAATACTATATTTCTTCACGTCTCCAAATAATTCTCTTCCGACTGTACCTATTTATTTTTACGTAGACTGTACCGTCACGGTTGAATAGGCGAGGCGCGCGGGATCTCGGGGTAGCAACAGGGCGACGAAAAGGGAACATCTCTATATAGGTTGATAGAAGAGGATCAAAGATACGAGCGGCAACGACTCGCGACGGGAACTGGGTGGCACCGAATGGCACGGCGCCAGTGGGGAAGTACTTGCGTCTATTTCTCAACGTGACTCCTTCAGTATGCGCGTGCCCGTACTTTCCACAGAAGATTTTAAGGTTAGGTTTTCCTGTTTTGTTTTGATTTTGAACTTGTACTTGTTTCGTAACGTAACATTGTTTCTACTGACCCTAAAGTTTCTATTCACTCCGTTTAGGGTAATTTTTGTAGTTACATATCTGTTGATTCGTATCGTGATGGAGGGAAACAGTGAAAACATTAAAAAGGGCTTATAGATAAGTAAAAGTGATTGAGTAAGTCTAATGAGAAGTAAGTCCAGAAGTGAAGATGTATCCAAATTTTGTAGATATGTATATGTCTGTACTTGGTGTTCCAAAAAATTTTCAAATCAGGGCAATTTAAGCAGACATACCAAAAATATGCATGATTCGTTGGTGGCTGGAAGGAAAAAAACAATATTTCCTAGAAAAAATGATTTCTTTGTCGGCGATGCCCGGATAAACAAAATCAAAAAATTGATGCTCTTGGACTAAATTTATTCTCAATTCTTTATGTGTAGAGTTTTTGCAACAGTTTTTGCTTATCCGGGCATCGCCGACAGAGAAATCATTTTTTGAAGGAACCTCGATTATCTGTGGCAGGGACTATAGATACTTTCTTTTAGATTTTATGTGCATTTTGATTTTTTCTGTGTCAAAATAAATTTTTCACCCAAATACATAGGTACTTTTGTGTTTTATTTATTACAGATATAAATAGTTAAGGGCTAGATTGAGTTTCTTGCGCTAATTTTTTGCTAAGTAAAAAATTATCCTAAACGGGGTGGATAGAAATTCCAGAGTCAGTAGAAACAAAATTGGGGAATTTAGGTAACAACGTACAAGATCAAAATCAAAACAAAACAAAAAAACCTAACCTAAAAATCTTCTATGGTAAGTAGGCGCACGCGCATACTGAAGGAGTCACGTTGAGATATAGACGCAAGTGTGGGGAAGTAGCCACGAGCGAATAATATTAAAAAAGACGGGTCAATCGTTAATTGAACGCTGAAGGCGGAAGACGGCCGCCAGATTTTTCCTAGACGGGGTAAATTTAAGACGCGATGTTCAATTAATTATCAAGACGTATATTTCTAAAGCCGTAAAACGACCAAGACGTGGTCGTGGAGACGTATACCTAGTTGTGAAGTTGTTATTGTGATTTTCTTTGCCAATTGTATATTTATCAATGACGTATTTATCTACCATCTAATCTATCTATTTTTTTCCGGAAAATATTATTAAAATTACTTATTTTTCAATGGACCGTTACGTTTGATTTTCTGCTTGCCCCAAAATACCCATAGACAACGATAAAAATCCTACAATTTTATCAATTATGTCTTTGATATAAAGAGAATTTTCTCTATAAGCAGATTTCTCTACTATATGTGCGATTTGATTGATTTTTGATTTTAGGAGTTTCTCATTACAATTTATTTGTATTATCGTCACATTGAATTTCTCAATAACAGTTAAAGAAAGTGAATTTTGTTTCAAAATATTTGCTTGCAAATTCTTTTGATTTCCTTGTAAGATTTTCATCGCGCTCGCCATCGTCAGCGTCGATGCTTCAGGTTACGGATTTGAAAATTAACCCTCGGCCGTTAATCAATCCTCTTTTTGTTCTTTGTGGTTGGGGAATTATTTCTTTAATTATGTCATCTTCTCTAATTTGTATTAGTTTAATTTATTTGATATAATTGCTAATATCTTCAGAATACTCTTTGTGTCCATCAAGCATGTTAGTGATATTATTGGATTTAGTGTAGTTTGTTAGTTTCGATTAGTATGGGATTTAGGTCATAGTAATGTATGAATGTGTAAGTGTAGTCTCTAATTTTTGCATTTCCAAGCTTCACTGGGATAATTCCAGGATTATCGTCCAGTTTTCTTATAGAGATTTGCACTTGGTTTCCGAATGCATGGGTGAGAAAGCTGAAATAAAGATTAGTAAGCGTGAGCATCAGGTTGTAATATTCATATTTATTAGTACCAATATTAATATACTTATTATTTATTAAAATTATCTTAAGTATCAAAACTATATTTGTTTCTTAGAGGACGTTTGATATTGTCCATATGTACTTTGCCAAGACTGAGAGAGATTCTTTGTTATAGTTTTCCGTGTAGGGTCAACGCTCTGTCTTCTAATTTTTGGCGTATATGTTTCTTTACGTATATCTTCTGTTCTGGTCTAAATAATGTTGGTTTATTACTATTTTCATTGATTTTGCCAATTATTTTATTTTTTGTATCTATAAGACACTCGTTTATGTTGGAATACAAAAGTTTTGTTTTATTTTTGCGCTCGTTGACGTTATTTGTTATTAGAAGTTGTTCTAACTTAAGATCGAATGGATCATTGGGACTAATGTGTCCTGTGATCATGTCAATGGGCTTGTGTGTGGTTACAGAGTGGATCGTATGATTCCTTGAAAATTGAAATTACGCCGTTCGATTGAGGGTGTTCCGGAGAACAAAAATGTATTATTACTTTGTGAAGTTGAAGTAATTCAGTAAGAACGGTATTTTTCAACTCAGTTCCATTGTATGTGATTATTTTCGATGGAATGCCATGATGTGAAAAGAAGAAGGATATGAGATTATCACATATTTCCGTAGCAAATAAAGATGTGAGGGCATAAGTTTGGGCATATTTAGAAAAACTGTCCATTATGGTGAGAAATTTAACCTTATCGATAGTGTATGTATCAAGGTAGACGATGTCAAATGGTTTTGTCGTTGGTAAATTTCGCATTTATTAATGAATGATTGAATTGATTCTTTTAAGTTGGGCCAATAATATTTTTCCTCACCTCGTTGCTCGGGCTCTTCGATTCCTCGGTGATTTGTCATGCTTTCATGGCAATTTTTAACTACTTCTGCTATTTCTGTTTTGTTGAAGTCATCAATTAATTTTATCAAGCATCTTTTAAATTTAATTGGCGGCCATTTAAAGTTTTTTCTTATTATTTCGCAGAAAGGTCCGTAAGTATCTGGAGTTTCGAAATAAATTGAATATAACTTTTCGGGTACTACCTACATTTTCTTTCACAAATTACATGATGTCATTCTCAAAATTATTTTCGGATAGTTGTACTAGAAATCTTCTTCTCTTCTCGAATAATTTCAAGCGTTTTGTTTTTGCAGGCGAGTGCAAGACGCTTGTAATAATCACTAGATTAGGTCCATAATTAACTACTGCTAATTCCATAACAGGGACTCCTACTATAGGATCTTGTTCGTTATTTGTATGTACGGTTTCGTTGTCGTCTTCGTCTGCTGGTGGCTCAAGGTCGGGTTGTGTCATTGTTGAAATTAGGTCTAAGTTATCTTCGTTGGCAATTATATTCTCGTTGTTCGTAGATGAGGTGCCTTCTTACTCAAGTTGCTTATTAAATTCTTCGATGTACGAGATTAAACTTGAGATGTTAGCGGCGTCTTTTGTGTGTATCTCAATGCGACTTAGCGCGTCAGCATTTGTGTTAGGTAAGTTTTCGTTTTTATACGTTATTTGATAGTCGAATTCTTGTAGTTTTATTCGCCATCGTACTAATTTTGAAGTGGGATCTTTATGGTTAAACAGCTATTGTAAGGGTTTATGGTCTGGTATGATGTTAAACTTTCGTCCATACAGGTATGGTCTACAATATTCTGTCGCCCACACTAGGCACAAACATTCCTCTTCAATGGTAGAGTGGTTTAGTTTCGAATCGTTCAATGTACGGTATGCGTATGCTATTAGCAAGTCCTGACCTATAGGCCCTTGCGACAATACAGCGCCTACGTTGCTAGCGTCACAGGTCAAATTAAAAGTTTTAGAAAAGTACGGGTACTGTAATATCGGTTCATTTGTCAATAGTTTTTTTACAATCAATGAATTCTGGGTTATGTTCAATCTTGGCTCCGTTTTTCAAACATTTGATTAGTGGTTTTGTTAATTTTGCGAAATTTTTTATGAAGCGTCGGTAATATATAGTAGTCCAGGAAATCCCTTTATTTGCTTCGATGTTTTTGATATGGGGTAGTTTTTGATTTCGTTGATTTTATCTGGGTAAGGACGTAGGTACTTCTTCAGGGGTTACAATGTGTCCTAAGTAGGCTACTTCGTGCCTTCTCGTTTTTATCAAATTGCCACTCGTTTTTATCAAATTGGATCTTAAAATTCGTTTCGAGAAGACTATAATGTCATCTGTCATCAACGTAAACTGGGCACTTTTCGTTTTGGATTCCCCGTAGGATACTGTTGTTGCTGGGGCGTTCGTGAGTCCGAAGGGCATTCTCAAAAATTCGAAATGGCCATTTTCAATGTCCTTTTCACTAATTTGTATCCATGGATGGAACCCTCAAGCCAAATCTAAGGTCGTGAAATATTGACACTTCCCTTATTTATCTAGGAGGTCCGTGATATCAGGAAGATGGTATCTATCTGGTATGGTCTTTGCATTGACGCCTATGAAGTCAATAACTACTCTCCATTTCTGCTTCCCAGAAGCGTCTGCCTTTTTTGGGACTACCCAAATAGGTGAAGACCAAGGAAAATTGTTTGGGAGTATAATATTCTGGTCCAACATTTTTCTTATTTGCGATTCGACCTCTTGCTTATGAACTAATGGGTACCTATATGTTTTCGTATATACAGGCTGTGCATCTGTCATTTTTATAGAGTGTCTTATTCCTCTTGTGAATGTCAATGGCATGTTTTCTTGGTTAATATGTCACCAATATTTTCTACATAATTTAATTATTTGGGCTCTATCTTCTGACTTAAGGTGATCTGTGCGAATTTGAGTAGCGTCAAAATTATCAGTATCGTAATTTGATGCCACAAAATTATTTAAATCAATTTGTTCTATTTCTTCTCTATTAAATGGTTCCACTTCAACTGGTCGTGAAAGATCTAATATTATTGACTGACATGTATTTTTAAGATTGTCGTTAAATCCATTTGCAGCAATGCTTAGGGAGTTCGGAATCTTGCAATTATGCATTTTTTGATATGGAACTATAACTTCGCCATCATGTATGCTAGTTTTGATTTTCACTAGCCGTTCGGAACGTGGTGAGAACATTATATTATATACTTGGTTCTTTGCAAATGGTTACTAACTCAGTAGGAATCCTGTTGTTAGCTTGTAACATTTTAAGATTATCAAGTTCTATAAGGCCGTCAAAGATGTTATGAAATTTATATAAATAAAATTTCAATGGTTTCCTATTAGGTAGATTACAAATTTTTGGAGCGGGAATTAGGGCACTGTATTGCTGCGCTGATTGTTGGAAAACAGTTGAAACGATGAAGGGCTCGTAGCTTATGTGATTTGGAAAGAGTTTTTGAGCTCAGTCGAGGTCTATGAACAACTTTGGCGGAGCCACTATCTATGAGAAATTTGATATTGCATTCAGGAAAGACGATATAGGACAGTTCACTTGCATTGACGTTATCAAATGAAATTATTGCAGGTGATTCTAGGGTGCAGAGTTTGTTGGCTGGATTTCCTGAAAATTTGATTGTTCCGAAGTACCAGCTATGTCATATTCGACGAGTTCAATGGTTTGGAATTCATTGTTTGAATCGGTATAATTATTAGGATAATTATAACTTTGTTGAGGGTCAACTTCCGTCTCGTAGTAATATGATTCTTGATCATTTTCAGTGAAAGAAAGGTCAGTAACGTTAGTCGTATTTGTATTATATAGCTTCTGAAATAAAGTTACGTAGTTGCGTAACTTGGAAATAATTATTACCAAAAGTTTGTGGTGCATTGGTAGCAGAATAGGTTTGTCTTGTCGTTGTAGACATTGGGGTAAATCTGGGAAAAATTTTGTTTTGTCCTAGTTTGAATACATTTGTCTGATTTTTATTTTTGAAGACCTGTGAATTAGTTGGAAACTTTTTTGAGTGAACGTGTTATTTGGTGTATTAGCATTAGAGGTGTTGAAATGCTTGTATCTTTGTTGTGTATTTTATTTGAGATGCTGTGAGCGTTGTTTTTGTTGAGTTTTAGCTATATTATGAAAATATTGTGTATTATATTCCTGTGTGACAAACTGCGAAGTGTGCCAAATAGGAAAAATGCAGGGAGAATTGATTCAATTTGCGTTAGCCGGCCCAGCCCACAAATTTCGCGCACTTTGTCGTTTGTGCTGCCCTGTGTGGGTTGCGTCGCATGTGTCTCCAATGTGCGCCTTGCCTTAGGGTTACCATCGAATTGTGTTATGCAATTCAAGTACGCACGGTTTAAATTGAGCCATACCTATCGTTACTTGTATTAAAATTATTTGAACTTAAATTATTTTGATTATTAGTGCCTGTAGCAGTATCTGCAGCACTGTTATTTAATGTTTGACTAATATTTCTTATAAACTCTTCTGTATCAGAAGGGGAGTCAGTTGAAGGTAGAGATGAGGATAATACATTTTCTGTTAATTCATCAATATCAGACATTGAAGCAAATATAAATTGCACATTGCAATAACATGAAAATTATTCCGTAGAGCAACATTTATAAGGCCAAGAATTTCTGGTAGGCTATGTTTATCCTTCCAAATCAATCCTGGTCCTCGCGAGTATTGGCTATTTTGGTCCAATACTCCGATTGCTTGAAGGTGGTTCTTTGGTTTTCGATTTCGTAAAGCCACTCCGACACTTCTCCGCAAACATCTAATACGATTCTAACACAAGGGTGTAGATTCGAGTTCCTGGTTAGTCGGATATCCGAAAAGTTCGTGAACCAGTTCCCAAACACAAAAATCCGGACGACTGCGCCAGTTGTCAATCCGTAAGCCGATAACTAGTTTTTCAAAAAATAATTTATCTACTAATTTACAATACAGTACTTTCGCGTTACGCGTTACAAAGGTTAAAAATAAGGAATATAATTATAATTCAACTGACTAACAAATCTAGGCGAGCAGCGATATTTATAATAGGTATAGAAAGGCGAATTAAGCAGATTATGTGTATGGTCAGCAAATAGGGTTGACATTACTCCTGGGACCAGTTCTGGATGAACCAACGAGTTCACTCAAACCGTATCGTCAAGCCACTCGCAGAGGTACAATTGGGAAAGAAAATTCTTCATAGTTACAATAAAAACTGTGGAGATTACAAATCAAATAGACTCGTACACACTGGAAACAATGCCATATAGACCTAAGCACAAGGTGATCCAAAAGGACTACTTTAAGATCACTGGACCTCGAGTCCTTTCTACTTTTTCATGTGAATAATAAGTAATCAATCATTTTGAATAAAGGCCATGGCCCGTACGCTTTAAAGGAAACGGATGTAAAATTTTTGTAATATAGTAATTTTAAGTTATTGATATGTTACTCATTATAAATAAAAGACACATTATTAATAAATAAATAAGTAAATAACATGTTACATGTTACTGTTTTTCTTTTTCACATATAAATTTTATAAGCTAATGTTGACAGTCTGGTGACTGGCATTAAGAAAAAAAGATGATTTCTGTCGCCAATAATAATAGCAATTTATTAAACTAGAGGGCACGATTTTCGTTTAAGTTTGAAGTAGGTACCAGTTTAGTACCAACACTTTCCGTTTGCTATTTTTTTGACGGAAAGCTTAGCTTGCTCAGTTTGTCCTTTTCTCAGCCCTTTTAAATTGTGCCGTTCGAGTTGAAAGGTCGACTCTGGCTAAGGGAGTAGCCATCTTCCTAATGGCGTTTCCGATTGGTAGATCTAGTGTGGAACTAGTGCAATTTTTTTTATTTCTGTTTTTTTTTCTTGTAAAGATCGATTAAAAGGATGCAAATACACTTAGTGCGTATTGAATCTACCAATCGGAAACGCCATAAGTGAAATATAATATCGATTACCGTTCTCGTGGAAAACGTACCTTATCGGCCATCAGGCATTATTTTAACGAAATAAAGTTGCGTGAGGCAATAATCCATTGATTATCGAAAAAAATTGAATAAGAAGTCTCGTCATTACCGTTTTATTCAAGTTTGAATTTCGAACCGCTCGTGGTTAGTCTTTTTCAATTTTCTTAAAGTAGGTAATGGCTGTTCATGGAATGTCTCTATTACTTAGGGTTTTCCGAGGAGCTATTTTTCTGAGGAGCCATTTCTCTCAACAAATCCATTTCTTAAAGGCCATAGTTTTAAGAGAGCACCATTTTCGTGGAGCGTGGCATAGAGTTTTTGAAGGGATGCCTAGAGGAATCAAGTCCCACACGAGTCGATAGGTGTACTCCCACATTTGACGAAGGAAACTGAACTTCAAGCCATTATTCCAGGCTGAAGTTTGCGACTTCAACTTGTAGCTTCCCTCGTCGAACGGTCCAGAATGGATGGCTACCGTGCTCTACCTTCTAGTTGGAATGGAGGCTTGTATAAAGTTTCATTAATAACTTTTAATATATTTTTTTAATGAAATCTGCTCTATAGTTAATTACCAAAATTAATTGATTTTATACACTTCAGGGATTAAAAGTACCCTTTTAATCCCTGTTTTAAGGGAGTAAAGTGGGTCTTTTAATCCCCGGGATTGAATTTCACTTTATTTCCCGGGGATTAAATGAAACAGAGGGAATAAAAGTACCCTGTCATTCCCTCTTTTATTTAATCCCCGAGAAATAAAGTAGAGTGCATAAAATAGTGTAATACACTTCAGGACCACAGTGTTTTTCAATCCCTCGACAAATTATAAACTTTTGGTTTCGGGATTAAGAGTACTCCCTAGGTGTATAATGCACTATTTTTTTGATATGACTTATATACACATTTAAAATCTCTCATTCTTGACACCGAGGTGACGGTGGAATAATTTATTTTTGATTTATCGAATTTATTATAGATTTGTCTTTGCTTAACTTTTAATATTGTCATATTTTAGGAATGTAAATTTTGTTATGAATAACTTATAAGCAATGATTTGAACTGAAGTCAATGTGGGACAACATGTTCTAACTTTTAAATATTTGAGTACGTACCTATATCGTCGAAAATAGATCAATTTTTAACCCTGGGTCCTATAACTTATATATTGGAGGATTTCTGTTTTATCTCCTGACCATTTAACCCAATTTTTGATTTCATACAGGTGCAATTTGATTTTATTGATTTTACTTACTGGCAGCAGCTGACCATATTTATCCATATAATATTATAATTTTCAATCATTCATTTTTTTTTGTTTAAAATTAGTTTTCTGGAAACTACAATCTATTATATTTTCATTTCATGATAATGAAATGGCCAGCGACTGTTAATGAATTTATATGGCAACTATACATTGTTTTTTTTTTGGAGCTTGATGAATCTGATTGGAAGTTAACCTCTTTTTATTGATTTGATTTTAAGTGTTTTACCAGCAATAATTGATTTTATACTTTGAAATTATCCAATACTTGATTTTCGACCTTACCATGAAATATACACTAATTTAATTTGAAACCCTCTTAATTGTATTATTGGTTTACCTGTGTCAAGATTTAGTTGAGTTATATGCCGTATTTATTTCCTTTTCAGAATTACCAATTACCGTTTTCTGGTTATTTTTTTTTAGGAGTGTTTCTGAATTTTCGCACCCCAATATTTTATGTATTTTTTTTTTTTTTTTTATTAAATTCAGTGGCGCACTTGCCATTCTGTACCTACTTATTAAACTATCAACCCAATCCCCAATAATTATTCGCTGAGCAAACTGAGCATATTATGGGCCTCTTGTTAATTCATTAACAAAAGGGGTTACAAAATAAACTGAGTTGTTGTGCGTACTTTCGCTTACTATTATAAGAGCTAATAAACTCAACCGGTATACCAGTACTTAATGATTGAGAAGTCTGGTTTATTTGTTGTCTTTGAGCAAAACCACAGGTATTGCGTAATCTGGTCATGACCAGAAACAATACAAACCCGTAGTACGAGTTTTAACAGTTAGTGCTACGTTTAAGAAAACTTGTGTTGTCGTAGACAAATTATTTAATATGACTCATAATTTTTTTTATGAATCATAAAAAAAATTCCACGAATGTCTTTCAACATTTTGACATCCTATTGGAGAGAGGACCTCAAAAAAAAAGTATTGGAAGCTCCAAGAGAGTCAAATAATTTGGAACTGGTATCTATGTATGTTGCAAAATGTTTGGTGTTTCAAATAACAAAACTTAAGGCTCAACGTCACGTTCCCTTGACGCTTTGGGTGAGTGAGCTTAAAGCTAAGTTTCCCTCAGTCACACTTTACTTTCTAAATCCTTATTTATACTAAGTATAGGTGTATTTTTCTTATGCCCTTCAAATTATTTTATAGTCATGTGAAGGAAATGTTTTTTTTGTCTCAATTAAAGTACATGCAATTTGTCTTTGTCTTATCTTGTAAGTATTTTTTGAGCTACGTGACTTCAAGGTTCGCGTGCACGGTTTCGAAAGGGGCCCTGTTGATATAAAAAAAATCCCTTAGAGCTCTACCAAATTAAGTCAATTTCCATTTTTTTGAAAACATTTTCCATCATAAAGAAAAAATGCCCTCTCGAGGAAACATGACGTGTGCTTGGTAAATCGGATACATATTATTAGCATATATTGACTCTATTTTGAGATTCTTCCATTGTACGTAAGTAATTAAGCGAGCGAGATTACAATCCAGTTGGTCGCTCCTGAAGACAATATCGACGACGCTGTAATTGAAAAACTCAGTATAATCAAATTTTTAAATGTGACCCACATTGCCTCGCCTTCAACTGTTAACTAAAAAATCATTAAACCATCTGATAAAATGAAATATTCAAAAACATGAAGCGATGACTTAGAGAGGGGTTGAAAAAGCATACACAAAAAACACAATCCATCAAGGAAATTAAGTCGCTCTCCTCAAAATGCCGTTTTTTTCCCTCCTACGTCCCTCCCGACTCGAGAAACATGATCTGTACCTGTTGGACCCGGCTTGTTTTTGGGGAGAGCCTCCAACATCCAGGCAGGAGGCTCCTTCCCGTGATTCCCGGCTGGCATCGGCCGAGATCAATTCTGTAGAGGCACCACGCCGGCTGGTGCGCGCTGCGACGTCAGTCGTAAACGAACCAGCGTCGGATCCAGAGTCTGGCTCTAAAAATATAGACGCGCTTCGCTTTTCGCTTTATATCATTCTACTTTGATGCCACAGTGTGCGTGTCCTGCTTCTCGCTCTATGTAGAAATCCGTGGCGCTAGACTTTCGAACAATTTTTTTTCCAAGAACGAACTGATTTTTGTTCTGTAATGTAAGTTTTCATGTAACTGTTTGTGTCTTTTTTTATGTATACCCATTTATGTGAAAACCCCCTTCATATTCGTAATTTTTTTTAAGTAGTTGCACTTTTTTTTTTGTCTCTTTACTCATTTTAACAACATAAAGGATTAAATAGAAATTCAAAAGAAGTCTGTAATATCAGACCAAGGAAAAGGAGGAATGAACTATGATCGGCATCGCGTTCTAATCCAACACCGAGAATCCACAAGTTGCTAAGAAATAGAGAGGCCACGTGAGTTCTATGTTAGATTGATGTGGTGTTTATTAGCTCCCTAATATGTTTTATACGGATGTGAATAGCTGTACGGTATATTAGGTTCCCAAAGTTTTTTTTCGTTTATTTCGCTAGAATTTAATTTTTGGTGTTCACAATAATTACAAACAGTAGAAGTTTCGTCCGAATTTAGGCAGTTTAATTTATGTTTCTTTTTTGGACTAAATTTCCGTAAATCAGTACCAAAATAACAAAGAGATGGTATGATAAATGGTAATCGCATATGGAGCTTCTGTTTCTGCTTCTTCATTGAAAATTCCCTTCAGTCTAGCGAGAACGCCGATATTTAGAGCTTTCATCTTTATATTTCTATAAAGGACCCCGCACACCTCTTATGGGTTTTTGGTTTTCTGTCAAACTCAATGAAATTTTGATACCTGGTATATCTTGACTTCCTAATAAAAAGCTCAACAGTATATTGGTGAGTAGATGGCTGCGGAACTCGCTGCGCTCGTCCCGCAGAGGTCCACCCATAAGTTCCGCAACAATCCACTTATTTGTACTTGAAAAATAACTTATTATACAAAGTCAGAATTTGGAAGATTATCCACTTTTTGTCAAATCGCCTTTCAACAGGAATTAGTAATGTTACTTTACCAAACTAGTTATATATTGTGACAAGTTATTCAAGTACAAACGAGTGGAATGTTGCGGAACTAATGGGTGGATCCAGCCATCTATTTACCAATATGTTGTTCAAGTACAATACTAACCTGATTCACTCAGTTGTGAATTCTTCTCATTAGTTCAAAAACTACATGTTTCAGGCGAGTGTCTTATTTGAACAGTTCAACAGTATATTCGTGAGTAGATGGCTGTCCAAGGAGGTCCAACCATAAGTTCCGCAATAATCCACTTATTTGTACAGGGTGTTTTTTTTATATATTGACACCCTACCTACAGCCTTCACTTTTACAAGTAGAAGAAAGGTGTAGATACAAAAGTGGTACAATATTGGCTGAATTTTTAGAAACCAACAAAGTTTGAATGTGAAATTTTGCATGCTTCCAGTTTTTTTCAAATGAGATGCCCTATATTTCATTTTATATTCTTGAAGAGCACAATGCCCCGATCTATATTTGATTCAGCAATCTCTCATATATTCGGCTCCAAAAATTGTAAAAATACTATCCTACTACTGATTTTGTGAACCATTCTACCTGAATAGCTGGAGGCTGCAGGTAAAATTTGAGGTACTTTGGTTTTTCTGATAGTATTTTTAAAATTTTTAGAACCAAATATGTTGGAGACGGCTCAACCAAATATAGACAAACTATATAGTTTTGGAATCGGGAAATTGTGCTCTTCAAGAATATAGAACCAAATATAGCGCATCCCATTTAAAAAAAGATGAAAGCATGCAATATTTCACATTTCTGACATTCAATTTTTGTTTCGGACTATGGATTCTAAAAATTTAGCCAATACTGTACAACTTTTGCATTTACACCTTTCATCTACCTGTAAAGGTAAAGGCTGTAGGTGGGGTGTCAATATATAAAAAAACACCCTCTACATAATATTCAATAGTCATCTTGTCTTCATCTACCTGTCACCTAATAATATACCAGGATTGACAGGTATTCACACGCTCAGTTGACAGGTAGATGTAAATGCATATAAAATGTGTACATTTCTTGAACATTAAATTACCTGTATCTCGAAAACTATTCATAATATCGGATTGGGCCTATGAGAACTTTTCATCAGGCAGTCAAGATATACCACATCTTAAAATTTCATTGAGTTTGACAGAAAACCAAAAATACATAAGAGGTGTGCGGGGTCCTTTGAGAGCTTTAATATCAGTACAAGATAGAAAATACAATAGAAATTCCATATCTAAAATCTAGATTCAAAATATTTTTACAATGCGACTTTGATAATAAAAAAAAATACTAAAAATATATATACCGGGTGACCACGAGATTACTGACCAAGCTCTAGTTCAGGCATGAATATCAATATCGATTTCAAGTTTTGAGGATGTATATTATTGATATCGATGCAGAATTTCGCTAGAAAAACAATCGACTATCGCTTCTGGTTTGACCGCAAGTGCCATCAACTTCTTTATTTCAACTAGATCACCCCCTATATTATTACATTTTTGGATTCTATGAGAAATTCTAAGCATATTTTATGTATAATATCCTATACCTAACTTTAAGAGTTTTCAAGAAAATCGCGATTGAAAATGTCAAAAAATAATTTTTATTTTAGTTTTGACAGCAAACAATGGAAAGAAGGTTGAAGCTTTTACGATATTTTTAACTCATTTTAGAAGCACTAAAGGGTCCCACAACAAAAATAAAACTTCCGGTTCAATCGAAGGTTTTCGGTCGATCTACTTTTGAGGTTATGTTACTGCAATAATTTCAATGGTATACCATACTTAGAACTAAAAATTCGTATTCTAAGAACAATTTTGAATCTTTTTTGTGTACGCTTTCCTATACCTAAAGTCTACTGTTTTTGAGATATTTGACACTTGATGTAAGGATGTCTTTGGAACAACGAATACCAAAAACAGTATTAACAGCATTAATTTTAATCCTTTTTATAAGTTTATTTAAATAGATCACACAGAATGCAGTTTAAAAGATAAGTCTCATTTGTTGTGTTCCTTGAATCCCGATTTGCACTCTTACCCAAAGGTCGCAAATAGTCCAAAAAGTTAGGGACGCAAACGTGAACAATACAAACGTGAACAATACTGTAAAATATCTCAAAAACAGTAGACTTTAGGTATAGGAAAGCGTATACAAAAAAGATTCAAAATTGTTCCTAGAATACGAATTTTCAGTTCTAAGTATGGGATACCATTGAAATTATTGCAGTAACATAACCTCAAAAGTAGACCGACCGAAAACCTTCGATTGAACCGGAACTGATATTTTTGTGGTGGCACCCTTTAGTGCTTCTAAAATGAGTTAAAAATATCGTAAAAGCTTCAACCTTCTTTCCATTGTTTGCTGTCAAAACTAAAATAAAAATTATTTTTTGACATTTTCAATCGCGATTTTCTCGAAAACTGTTTAAGTTAGGTATAGGATATTATACATAAAATATGCTTAGAATTTCTCATAGAATCCAAAAATGTAATAATATAGGGGGGTGATCTAGTTGAAATAAAGAAGTTGATGGCACTTGCGGTCAAACCAAAAGCGATAGTCGATTGTTTTTATAGCGAAATTCTGCATCGATATCAATAATATACATCCTCAAAACTTGAAATCGATATTGATACTCATGCCTGAACTAGAGCTTGGTCAGTAATCTCGTGGTCACCCGGTATATTGGTATAACTGGGCTACTTTGCCCTTTTCACATCACTCTTAAATTTGTGTATGATATACATATTTCTATCTTATGGAGTCAGGTTGTAACGCTTTCTTCGTGTTCTTTTGGAGATTATTTGATGAATTAAAAGCTAATAATAGATTCAGAGAAGCATTGAAAATTAGGTGCCTATGTCCATGAAGAGTCAAAAACACCAAAATCTCCCTCTTGGTGCAAGTTAATCGAAAATTAAAGACTCTCGACTCTGAAGCTACGATCTGGAATAAATTTTCCTTTAAGCTTTGAAATTTGGCACGCTGAAGTCGTTTTCTTGGGATAAAAGCTAAAGTAAGACCTCTCTAAAAGTTTTCAGTTTATCCGTGCCGAATGTTATTGGATTTAAAACCGGTTTATCAGAGGGTGGTTATTGAGTTTATGTGTTGGTTAACTTTATAATATCATTGGGAAACCGACAGCCAAACTAGCGTAAGCGTTCACTGATAAACCGGTCCGAAGTGACTAAAGTTTAATCTGGCAGATACATATTAAAACAAAGATGTTGAAGTTTGAATCTATGGTAATCAACTCATTCGCACACTGCATGCCGATTTGGGCCATACGAGAGTTTTCGTAATATAAACTCTGGAAAAGGTACAAACCACACTTCAAAACATCACTGTCCTTACCCAGATCAACTCCAGGCTGGCTAATTTGAATCGAAACTGGTACCCTCCCACTTAAATACATAATTTCAAATTGTGCCTATCGTGGATCGAAGAGCTTCTTGAGATGGAATCTACCAGATACCCCTGCTTTTGAGATACTTCTAATATACCAAAATGAACAGTTCAAATACAACTGGATCGCTGATGGCAGATTAATATTTACTTACAAATTGGAAAAATCGAAAACATTACTCATGTGCAGACTTCTCACGACGAACTGATATCCAATCACTTCAGCTGTCCAATTACCCTCAATTCTATGGTCACTTCTAAACAGGCTCCAACCCGCAATCATACCTTAAGCTAAAATTGAATATAATATAAACTTCACCCTTTTAACTCAATAAAACTACCATAAGATAACGCAAAATAATTTATATAATTATGAATTTTAGCTACAGCACTTCTCAACGTTCGTCTCCATGCGTGACCATGCCCTCTCTTTGTCCAAGTGTCCTCCACTCCCCCACCATCCGTGTCGCGTCACCTTCTTTTTCTTAACCCTGACGTAGAGCACAGTGGCGGACCTGACCGGTGACGGCGTGTTTTTCATAGTCGGCCATGCTACCATTTTTCACGTCCTCGTGGAATTTCCCTAGTCGATCTTCCATCTACATCAAAAAATACTCACGTTAATTTGGAGTAAGATTCGTTACCTTGTTGATAATAGATAATGAAAAAAATATAGTCAACGTAGATGTGCATAATATTTAACCTAATAGAAATTAAAATTTCAACTAAGGGATCCCTTTTTACCAAAAACTCTAATCACTTTATGAATATACCCTGTAAACAATTAAACAAAATAGGAAGAAACAACTTCAATATCGTAATCAAGCTGTTTTACTTTTGTCAGAATCCACTTCGGATTCTGAGCTCACTACTACTTCGAACAACTTCAGATTCATAATCAGCTGTTTAACTTTTGTCAGAATCCACTTTGGATTATGAGCTCACTACTTCGAAGGCCTTCAACTTATCCAGGGATACGACTGATAGAGAGTTCTGATAGAGAAGAGCTCTTTAGGTCCTCGACAATATATCGATCGTGATCAAGAATCTGTAGGATTTTGTATCACTAAACTTAGGCAAAAGTTTCTTGCTTCCGCCTTGGTTACTTGTAGGAGAAGTTTGAACTAGCACGTGGTTTCCTGTCTCGAATTTTTGACCTATGCTTTCCTTTCACTTTGTTGGTCTTTTCTTTAGCAGTTTGTCGTATTTCTAACAAGTTTCTTCCCTTGTCAGAATCTAGCTCTACCCCGTTAGCTAGAACTGCATTCGCAACTCCTCTAAGAGCATATCCCAAAAATAACTGATAGGGCGTTTTTTCCGTACTTAGTTGAATTTCTCGCGGAATTCAAGCTCCAATGCACCCTTAATACCGCCCCATCCCATCTATCCTCTTCGTTAGTAGAAGCGAACATTGAGGCAAGAATTGTGCGGTTATAGTGCTCAACTTGTCCGTTAGCTCGCTGCGTAGCGGTAGCATTGAGGACATGCTTAATATTCAGTCCACGCAATACTCCCGAAATTGTTCACTCTTGAAACAACTTCCTCGATCGGAGATAATTCGCCGCGGGACACTAAAGTTTTCAATTCACCCTGTATTACTTGATACAATCTCTTAACAAACTAGGTATTTCTTTATACCTATCTTCAGTTAACCCTATTTCTTGATACAGTTTCTTTATATCTTTCTATGTTCCACCCTGTATTTCTTGATACAGTTTGTTTTTAAATAAGGTATTCCTTTATACCTATCTTCCTCTTTGCCTAAAGGCGTTTTGCTTAGAACTTCTTAAAAATATTTACACCTGTCGTCAGCATTTTGTGCGGCTAACACCCAATCTTGATGATTTATATTCACAATATTAACTAGACACCCTGTAGGATTGCGACTTGAAGCATCTACGTGACATATTTTTGTACCTTTTCGATACCCTACATCGAAAGTATATTCCTTCATACTAAGTTACCACCTAGCAATTCGTGGCACTCATGGCCGTTTCCACCAACTATTTTAGGGAAGCCTTAACGATGAATATTCTTTAAACTGACATTTCTCCATGGAAGACTGTCATTTTAAGGAATACTTATCGTTAAGGCTCCCCTATAATAGTTGGTGGAAACGGCGATTAGTCTGTTTTGCTTAAAGTTGCCCTAATAGTCTGGGAGACGACCGCGTTTTTTCTACCCCGATCGAGTTATGTGTCGACACTATTATGGATATATCCTCGTATATGCATCTATTAACCGGTATTCCTGCCTGAAAGCAAATGCTGCCGGAAATATCTTTTAACAAATTATTAACAAATTGAAAAAAACGTAACACTACCCCCATCGAGTTATGCCCTAGCGTATCAGATTAAAGGTCTCGATGTCCTCTATCTAAAAAGTCGATCCTGCCTCGTGAGAACTTGCTGGAAAAAGGTGGCAGGGTAGCTTATTGGGGCAAGGGTCCGCGGTCTCAGCTTTGACACCTATCAAGTTTTGCACTCAATGATGTGTCAAATTAAAGGTGTCAATAAGTTGATTTAAGGTCTGTTCGCACAGGCATCACAAACCAGTCAAAGCGAATTTCATTGGTTGGAAACAGTCAGGAAACTAGTTTCAACCAATGAAATTAACTCCTTCTGGTTTGGGATTTCTGTGCGAAGAGACCTTAAGGCCCCCACAGACTGCGTTTTTGTTTGACGGTTTTGTTCGACGAGCAAATCTGGTCGAACAAAAACGACGGATCGCAGTTGCACACAGACCTCGGTTTAGTTTGGCGAACATCAGTCATGTTGGAAAGTCGATAATATAAAATTCCGTAGCTACGCACCACACACAACACAAAACCGTCGTTTTTATAATTCTTTAGCCCGCACACTTCAGATTTGTTGACATATCGAACATCTCTGACGGACAAAATCAGGCAAAGCCAGATATTTGCATCGGTTTTGTATGCCAGCAAAAACGACAATTTTTTGCACACACACTTCGGTTTTGCGTCGTTTTTGTTCGACCAGATTTGCTCGTCGAACAAAACCGTCCAACAAAAACGCAGTCTGTGGGGCCCTTTAAATCAACTTATTGACGCCTGTAATTTGACACATCATTCAGGGCAAAACTTGATAGGTGTCAAAGCTGAGACCGCGGGCCCTTGCCCCAATAAGCTGCCCTGCCACCTTTTTCCGGTAAGTTCTCAAGAGGCAGGATCGACTTTTTAGATAGAGGACATCGATACCTTTAATCTGAAACCCTACATAGGGCATAACTCGATAGGGGTAGTGTTACGTTTTTTTTCAACTTGTTAATAATTTATTGAAAGATATTTCCGGCAGCATTTGCTCTCAGGCAGGAAACTCGGTTAATAGATGCACATAATACCATATATTGATAATAGTGTCGACACATAACTCGATCGGGGTAGGAAAAATGCGGTCTTCGCCCTAACTATAACGGTTATGACCAGTTATGACCCTAAATTGAATGGCAATTAAATAAATCCGAAATGCCCTTAAAATATATACGACTGCCGTGGTATCTTTGCTCGTCTTTTATCGTTTGTGTAGAATAATACATAGAGTAATTTCGGGGAATATGGAATAGTCCGGGTAATATGGAATAGCTGCTAATTTTTTTGTGGGTGGCGACATCTGCATTTTTATACCTAAGCTGACATTATTCCCACCGTAAACTATTATTAACCTCATCAGGTTTCAACAGTTGCCTTTTTTTAGTTCGCAAAACGATATACTATATTAAACGTGTTCATCAAGTTTTGCAATAGAGAATTTTAAATTTATGTAGTGGTTGTATTTGTACAAAATTATCGCTCATACTCGCAGGTAAGTCTATCCTAATGTTCAGTTACTCTTTTAAGTTGTTGCTAGTACATTGTTTTCAAAATAGTTATTTATGATATAAGTGCAAAAAGTGACATTTTATTTTGTGAAAAGGGAAGTTTGGGACACGACGCCGAAGGCGGAGTGTTCCATCCCTTTGAATGAAATAAAATCACTTTTAGCGCGAATATCATTCACTATTTTTTCTACAAACGCACTAAAAGTGATTACTTTTAGCACTAGTGCTAAAAGTAATCAGTTTTAACACCATTGTCATAAAATGGCATTTTAGACACTGATAGCATCCGTTAAAAATGACACTTTTAGTGATATTTGTAGAAAAACATATTTTTAGCATGTACTTTTTTCTTCTGGGGGTGTTTCGGGTATTATGGGATATTCCATTGCGGCTGACGGGCCTATGAAGCTTGCACATCTGGTGCAAGAGATGTCTACTTTTGCGATTTTTGCCAGGACTTATAAGTTATTTCTTTGTTTTTTTTATTAAATTACTGATTATTAAGAATTAAACGTATTTTTGTTTTTTTCTTCTTATGTTTTACTCTATCCCATATTAACCCATATACATATTCCATATTACCCTTCACTTTTTTTCAGCACCTAAAAGTGACCAATTTGACAGTTTATTTTCTGAACTGAAACGGTATTTTCATAATCAAAACTAATTATAAACTACTTATAGATAATACCCTGACCTTCTCATTTACCAAATTTCGGAGTGAAAAGTGTATTATTTTTCCAGTTATTCAACAAAACGAAACTGGTATTCCATATTCCCCGAACTTACTCTCCCTGGCTTCAAAGTACCATTCGCTTGTTGTTGAAACAGAACTCCTCCTATGCCCCATTGGGAAGCATCAGTGTGTACTTCTGTCCGTAATTCTGGATCGTAAATTGTTAGTACAGGTCTCGATACGATAAATTTCTTTGAGAGTATTATTGAAAGCTCTACATTGTTCAATATTCCAATCAAATTAAGCATGTTCTTTGGTCAGATAGGTTAGCGACTGTAGCAAAATTCCTCACGTACTTCCTGAAATAACCAGCAAGACCCAAAAACTGATGGACAGATCGAACATCTGAGGGGACTGGAAAATTACTAACTGCTTCAGTTTTTCCATTTCCTGGCTGCACTCCCTCTTTAGAAACTTCATGGCCTAAATATTCGACCCTTTCTTTGAAAAAATGATATTTTGAAAACGTAATGTAAGACCATGAGCAACTAATGCTCGAAACACCTCCCTTAGATTTTTCAAACCTGTATGAAAATCCTTGCTTGGCAACAAAATATCATCCATGTATGCAATGGCCAAAGCTGGGCAGAAAACCGTTAATTCGTTATCCGTTAATTAACGAAGTTAAAAAAATTGATTAAGTTTAACTTTTAAGTTAACCTAAAACAATATTAACGGTTTTCTTAACTTCCGTTACATTGGACTTCCGTTAACTTTAGTCCGTTACGTTCGTAAATGACGTCATTTTGTTTGTTTGAATTGCACGTCAAGGTCAATCGGGACAGTTCGCACAGGCGTAGAAAGATATCAGTTCGCTACACTACGCAGTTTGGAACTGTTCTGGAATGACTTCAAACCCGATTCCGTACAGTGAGATCGATGCGCAAGCCCATAGTTCTGTTGTTAGGTAGGCTGTGAGCTGAGGCGTATCGTTGGGCTCCGGCCTTGTCTGCATTGTTCTATGAGCTCCTTTTTCTTGCAGAGGTGAATGGTCGGCTACCTAAATTGGAAATAGTGCCGCTTTTTAGATCCGGATACTTTTTGTATTATTCACAGTCATCTGTGTAGGAGTGTAGAGTGTAGGTACTTATTGTATTTTTATTACCCATTCGGAATAATACCATCCTTGTTCATCAATCATGAATCAGATGAAACAAAAAATTACCAACCAATCACATATCATTAAAACGACTGGTACTTCCAAATAGGTGTTAAAAATATTATACCCTATCCTATTTCAATTATCTATTACTTATAATTAGCTTCAAACATGAGTATAACTTTTCGATGAATCACTCTTAACGGATAACTTTAACTTACGTTATATTCTCGAAAATTTAACGATCCACGATTATCGAAATTAACTTTTCAAGTAGCGAATTAACGATTAACGAAGTTAACTTTTCGATTAACTTTGCCCACCTTTGTGGTCTTTCCATACCCAAAACTTTATTTATAGTTTGCTGAAATATTGCAGGCGCATTACATAAGCCAAACGGGACCCTCAGGTACGCGTAGTGACCATCTGGCGTAATAAAAGCTGTCTTTGGGATGGATCAGTCTTCCATTTCAATCCGGTGATAACCACTCGCCAGATCTAAGCATGTGAAATATTGACAACCCTTTAAACCTTCCAAAAAATCATCAGTTCGTTGAAGTAGAAATCGACCTTTAACAGTTTTAGCGTTAAGTGCCCTAAAGTTAACACACATACGCTACTCGCTATTCTTTTTCTTCACCAACAATATAGGACCCGAGTAAGAAGAGTCTGATTCACGAATTATTTTACTATGCAATAAATCCTCCACAGTTTGACTCACAACTTTTCGTTCATTGTGGGAAAGACGGTATGGTCTATATACTACAGGTGTATCATCATCAAGATGTATAGCCATTTTTAAAATATCCGTTTTGCCCAGTTCAAGAGTTCTTGAATGGATAGATTGATCTTGGAGATAAACCGAACAGCTGCATTCGTGATGCAGTTCTCTACGAGATGTTATTTTAATTTAAAACATGTTTGTGAAGACCGCAGCCTTACACCTGGCTTTGCTGCATACGAGACAAAGACCAAAAAGAAAAACTAATTTGAAACCTGTTTGTGAAGACCTCAGCCCTACACCTGGCTTTGCTACTCATGAGACAGGCCAAAAGAAAAATTAATTTGGAACATGTTTCTGAAGATCGCAGCCTTACACCTGGATTTGCTTCTTACGAGATAAAAACCAAAAAGAATACTAAATCGGAACAAGTTTGTGAAGACCGCAGCCTTACACCTAGCTTTGCTGCTTGCGAGACAAAGACCGAGACCAAGAAAAATAAACCCAAATTGACTGACCTTTATTGGAGTCATTTCATCATTTTTTTCCAGGAATTCCAGAATTTCTTGCATATCACAATATTGAGTCAATTGTAGGGGCCATGCTCTAAGTTGCTCCTTTGCAGCCTTGGTTTTTACATTTGTACCACCCTTCTTAATGTCACACCGTCCATTTTCTAGACACTGCAAAACTTCATACGGTCCCAAAAACTCGTAATCGCTCTTGCTGATATGCATCTGCGAATCCATGTGCATTAACACGAAGTCACCTGGAGAATATGTAACATTATCCCGACGCTTTTGGTCCTGGTACCCAAAACGGAAGTTGAAGCAAGCTTCTCAGCTACACGCTGTCTGTCCAAACTACGATTGCGAACTGGTGTCAAGTCTTTCGGCAAATTTTTCAATAAAGCTTGAATCAAAGGTATTGAACGTTGAATTCCCAACAAAAGTTGCAATGGAGTCGTATTTGTAGATTTTTGCGATGTAGTATTTAGAATCAGCTTTATTTTCCATATCCCGTTCGACCATTCTGACTTAATTTGTGTTTCAAACCTACGGAGGTTTCTGACGGTTCTCACATGATGCTCGGCCTGTCCCTTTCACCTATGAACATCAGGTGTTATAAAGTGTTGTTCAATGTTCCATTGCTCCAAGCATTTTGAGAACGTTGTATTCTTAAATGATGTGCCACAATCCATGATGATTTTCATGGGTGTTCCAAACAACGCTAAGACGTTTTGCAATTTTTCACGCGTTTCAGATGTTGTTACCGTTTTTAGGGGTAACAATAAGCTGTATTTGGTAAATGCGTCAACAATAACGAGTAGGTATATGATTAAAACCATCTGTGGATACAGGCAATGGTCATAGGCAATCCATATGCAAAATGTGGAGAAGTTCTTTTGGCTACTGGATTTATGAAACCCTAGAGTGGTCCAGTTCTTGTTTTCTTGACTGCACATACACCACAGTGCTTAGTGTATCGTTTGACAAACACTCGCATGCGAGGAAACCAGAAGTGTTCAGAGATCGAATTATAAGTCTTTTGATAGCCAATATGGCATTGCTTATCGTGGAAAATTCGAAGGAGACCCAAGCGACTCTGTCTAGAAACAAACCACTGTATGTTTGTTGTTCCGTCAGGGTTAGAATGCTTATGATACAGCATGCCCTCCTTTCCAACGTTCTGATTTGATTCGAGGTCGCCATTTCTAAGCTGTTCTATTAGGTTTTGTATTTATTCGCTACCTTTTTGTTCCATGTAGGCCCAATCGTTATTCGTGACTATCCGGATAATGTGATTTTTACTAAGGTAATCAACATGGGGTAAACTACTTGATTTACGATAGACTATCTCAAAATCGAAATCCTGCAAATATAGCCACATCGGGCGATTCGATTTATAGTCGGTAGCTATCACAAATTTCACACCGAGCAAGTAAATGCGAAAATGTTTGAAAGCTTGAACTATTGCTAAGGTTTCCAATTCGTAAGAATGGTATTTGGATTCACACTCTGTAGTCCTTTTAGTGAAATAAGATACCACCCTGGGCTGACCTTCAAGTTTCTGGATAAGAATTTCGCCATAACCCAAACTGTTTGCATCCGTGTGCAATTCCGTAGGCATCTCCGGGTTGTAAATTTTCAGCAGCGGCATCGATGTTAGGTGCTCGATGACATACGTTCTTCGTTCCACTGAAATGACACGTTTTGTTTTTCTAGCCAAATAAGGCACAAACTTCCTGAATAAGCCTGCAAGGCCCATGAACTGACGAACCTGTTTGAAGTTTTCTGGTACCGGGGAGTCCAGCAGTACTTGTATCTTTGATTTTCCCGGTCTGATACCATCACCTGAAATTTCCCTACCAAGATATTCCAAAGTAGGCTGAAGAAATCGACATTTCTGAATATTCAATGGGAGCCCAGCAGTACTAGGTGCTTCCAGGAAAAGATGTAAATGGGCTAGGCTCTTCTCTGGTGCATGACTAGGGATTAAAATGTCATCCATGTAGATCAAAGCGACATAATCTTTCAATTTTCCGAGAGCAAGGTTAACGGCTCTCTGGAATACAGCAGGGGCATTAGCAAGGCAAAAAGGCATCCTTAAATATTCGAAATGCCCTTCGGGAGTGATGACAGCTGTTTTCTGGATCGATTCTTCATGGATTGGTATCTGGTGGTAACCCGAAGCCATATTTAACGATGTGAAATACCGACCCTGTCCTAACCTGTCCAATTGGTCCTTGATAAGTGGCAAAGGATATCTGTCTTTAATAGTCATTCGATTGAGTTCTCGGAAGTCTACACACATACGGTAGGCCCCATTTTTCTTTCTCACCGATAGGATGGGACTGGCAATGGGTACTCACTAGGTCGTACAATGTGATTGTCCAACAAATCATCAATTATTCCTTATTCCACGAACAACTTATTTTTCACTGGCTGACAATCGATATGGCTAACGATTAATCATAACATCTTTCTCCATCCTGATCTTCAAAGTGACATTGTTAACTGCATCCACTCTGGTTCCACTTGTAATCATACCGCCGAAGTCGTCCAGTACTTCCTTAAGTTTATTCTGGAATTCTGGAGGAACAATAACATCAAATTTTCTAGAGGCGAAAGTGTCCAAAATCCTATTTATTCCTGGCAGTTGTCGAATAGGTTCAAGAACCTTGATGATCAGGGATAGCAATAACCAAGCTTTGATCCTCGAGTATGTTATGGGAATTTCGATTCCAGAGACTTTTCTAAAATCTATGGACTTCTTAGTCGCAGTAATACTGACATTGGTAATTCCTTCAAGCACCATGTTACAAGAAATTACCTTTTCTTCAAACAGATAAATAAATTTTTCTGAGATTAAAGACAAATCTGCACCTGTGTTAATGAGAGCCCAAAATCGATGACCATTCACAATTATTTCAGTGGCACCATTTGATTTGCCAATGGAGCAAAAATTATTACTGTGGCGATTATCTATTGCAGTTTTCAGAAAGCAATTCGAAAAATGATGACCCCGTTTGGCACAAAAACCACAAATTTCGTCATTGCTTTGGGAGGTTGAAGGTAAAAACTGACTAGAAGTAGAAGCTGTACTGTTATTTTCAGCCAATGTTTTAGTCCTTTTGCTTCGACTATTAGCTTTAATATGCCCTATTTTGCCACACTGATCACATTGTTTGTTCATCTTTCGAGATGTAATGCTGCTATGGTAGTCTGTCCTGGGAAATTTCTTTTTAAAAAAATTACGTTCACCCAGAGTTGATTTTTGTTGTCCATAATTATCACTACTTGAAGGGAGTCCAGCAGTACTTGTATCTTTGATTTTCCCGGTCTGATACCATCACCTGAAATTTCCCTACCAAGATATTCCAAAGTAGGCTGAAGAAATCGACATTTCTGAATATTCAATGGGAGCCCAGCAGTACTAGGTGCTTCCAGGAAAAGATGTAAATGGGCTAGGCTCTTCTCTGGTGCATGACTAGGGATTAAAATGTCATCCATGTAGATCAAAGCGACAGAATCTTTCAACGACAAAAATACGATTAACTCAGAAATGGTTCGACAGTTGCTGCTCGTGGCTGCATTTCGTACCTCTAACTCAGAGATGCCGTAAATAACTAATTCTACGAGATCAATCTCGGACCAATTCGCACGTACAGTTTTAAACATGTTTGTTTTCTTGTGAACATAAGTTTCATAAGTCTCAACATTCGAACTAGCGAACTTAACTGTGTCTTCTAACAATCGCCCCAGATTGTTTTTTGAAGGAAAAGCTTCCACAAATTCTTTTTGAAATGTATCCCAATCTCTACTATCTGGATCCCATCGTTCAAAGCATCTTTTGGAATCATTTAACAAAAAGCGACCAATTTTTGTTAAAATTTGTACATCCGACAATCCAATTTCATTTTTAATATGTTCAACATGACTTACCCATTTGCGGGAATCACTATTTTCGGTTCTAAAATACGGTAAATCTATCTGCTCACTAGATTTCTGAGACTGCAAGGCTCTGGTAAAATTGCGTTAGTTGAACCATCACTATCACTAGACGCTATTGTCAATTGTTTTAATTTGAACCTTATCACTTCAAGGTTCACTTTGTTTTTCGCGACCGAAACACCAAACAGTCCACTATCGGCGTTAATATAGGAAAGTAACCAGTGATGAATAATTTTAATTGTTTGCCGACTGATTTCTAACAATATTGACTTGAAACATTTAAAGTTAAAACTGAGTAACTTGATTTTTTCACATGTTAATTTATGGTGAAAACATTTGATTTTTGGATTTTTTTCAAAATTTTTTAAACTTTAGAAATAATTATTAGAAAAAGTCCAAATTTGCAATAAAATTTAAGTAAGTATAGATTTTATTAGGAAATCAATCCTCGTTCCAAGAATCTATAATCTTGGCTGATTTTTCCAGATGCAGTGTGACTGAATACGACTGTCGCAGTGCGCTCCTAAAAATGGAGACTACACTTAAATTACTCAACACACTGGTAATTTTGACCCTGACACCTTAGTTTGTTATTACGTTTCTCTATAAACGATTTCCCCAATAAAGAAAAAGTAGATAGATATATCTTGTTTCCACTCTATTTAATTGGAGCGACGAAACTACTCATTCATTATTGGAAATGTTTTCACGCTCTATTTATTGGTTCGACGTTACTGAATTAGTCACACTGCATCAGTCTTTAGTAAAACTCCCACGTCAAGAACCCCCACTTGGTTGCCCCTGTCTCATTCTTTCTAATTTATTGTAAAGTGTGAAATAGGCTACCCTATAATTTTTAGTTGCTCTGACAGACTGCGTGCTTAAATGGCAAATTAATTAGATTTTTCCTCAAATTTAATTACATCAAAATATCCATTTTAGTCACTGGTCAACCCAATAGAGACTTCGCTGTTCAAAACTTCCATAGAATTTTCCATACAATATCCACTCACTGGTACCTTGTAATGCTCTTTTGTCGAAACAAAAGAATGTTCATAATCTGTGCTCGACTATTGCTCAGTGGTTGTTTAGCTTGGGGTGGTCCTTGGTGTTGGTACAGTAGAGAGAGGGCGCCACTAGTTTGTATGAAATTATTTTGGTTACCAAGGAATAGCCAAACTAGGCACTATTCCAATAATTAGTTATTGTTTAAAAAGATAAATGCAAAAATCTGAAAAGGAACATAAATCCAAAATCCAATAGCTATCTGACATTTAACCCATTCAATAAAAACACATGCTTCGGAATTCTAAACACAATAATTTATTAAGTAAATGTCATTAAAAATTTGTGACAAGATGGCGAACTGTTTTTCAATGGTTCCAAGAAAAATATTGTCTAGTATCCAAGTTTTTTTTTTTTTTTTTAATTAATAAGCAGCTTTCCAAAAGCAAAACTTAATTTAAATAAGTATAATAGGATTGAAATTCAAAAACAATTAATAGATATCTACGATGAAATTTACCTAAGTATAAATGATAAAGTTATAATACCATTAACCTTTAATGTTTGACTCAAAGTCAATCAAATCAATAGAAACAAATTCATAAATGAAGAAAGGTAATAAATAATCCCTAGGGAGTCAAAATTGTCAAAAACCTATAATCAAGGGTGTCGGGGAGAGCTCTGCCGTCTTACCTGTAAATAAAATTCAACATAGGTAAAGTTAAAACTCAACTTGACTACCTGAAGATTTCACATTGGTTTACCTTGTAGAATTACAACCTTATTGATTTGAAACTAAAGGTTAATTAACCTCTAAAAGTTAATGAATCCTCAATATATTATATCGATCAGTATTCGATATAAAAGAAATAAATTTGTAATAATTATAATAATCCATAATTATTGGATATTAGATAATAATAACGAAAACGATAATAAAGGTAATTATCGGATTATGATAATAAATTAATTAAATTAATGATTATATTAAACAGTAGTTAGCTATTCTAGCTAAATACTACAATACGGTAAATAAGTCGGTAATTAATATTTACAAAGATACTAATTAGCTACTAAAGCTAATCGATAGTGGGCGGTAAAGAAAAAGGTAATAGTAATTAACAGTAATTAATATTTATAAAGATATTAATTAGCTAATAAAGCTAATCGATAGGGAGCGGTAGAAGAGAGATAATAATAAGTAACGGCAAGTGATTGACGGGACCCATAGGTAAATAATTATACAAGCCTGGACGGAATCCTTGGAGGCTTTCGCAAATTTGAGATCTAGAAGCACCAAATTAGCTGGAGGCAATCAAACAATGGTCGGGGATCAATCTCTTACAGGACACAACTTTCCTTGTAGAGGGGCCCCAGATTTATTCTGAGATATGAGACCATGCGCTCAAATTCGTCAATTTTCACCCAGAAGTGCAGGCGTGGATTTTTTATCCTGTCCCAAATTGCTTGAACGGATAGAAGAAATATAAGGACTCATTCATCAAAGGGAAAAAGGGATTTACATACCTGAACGGCCGATAGTTAACGTCACTTTCAAAATTTTCACAAAATTCAACAATCTGTTGATTTTCCAAGAAATGTTCCAGCTGACATGATTACTCACTCTTCTGGCTAGTTCATTTATAAAACTCTAGGCTCGATGGCCAGGAATAAACACAAAATTTTTGGATTTTTAAGATTAAAAATCTGGACGACGGTTTCAGTCCGATGACAAAAGAGGAAAGAAAGTCAAAAGTATGTGTCCTTTAGGGCCGGTATTATAAAACACTGAACCGATGGTTGAGTTTCAACCTTCGGTTGAATCCTACCAATTTGCATGGAGTCAACCGAAGGTTGAAACTCAACCATCGGTTCAGTGTTTTATAATACCGGCCCTTATTCCTTCTTGCTCTGTCAAGCCTGTCGAAATTTTAAAAATAGCGCTACCGGTTTTTTCAAAAATAACTTTAGTTAGGTTCCGAGTTGGAGTGGAGTGAATAAAACTAATGGAGTCACCCCTAATATGGTAAAAAGCAATACCCGAACAGCTGGAGTGCGAATGGAGTCACTCAAAGTGCACGGAGTGAGCAAGCCGAACGCATCTCTTAATAACATAATTTTCGGTATTGGGTTAGGAAAACTAGTCAGAGGAATCATAGATGTCGCCAGGTGTACGAAATAGCATTCTAAATGAGTCCAAAATATATTAAATTAATTAAGAACAAATAAATATGTTCTTGTGACATTTCAAATGTTACAACCTAATGGTTCGGCGGTAAACATGATATTATTTTCCGATTTGCAATAACTGCGAATCTGCAAAAGGACAATTTATTTAAATATTTCTCTCATGTATTAAAAATCCCGCAAGAGGAATGCAATTATCGAAAACTTGCAGCGAATATTTTCCTCGTGTATAAAAAATCCCGTAAGAGGAATTCAAACTTACAACAGTGTCCAGAAAATATGACAAACAACCCATGCAGTATTTATAAAACAAGAAAACACGCTTTCATCCAAAATTATCGGTAATTTTGATGCCCTTGTGGTATTACCCCCAAAAACCATCTAAAATAATTGGAGCGTTTTCGTTCGATGGTTTTCGTCGACGACACGCGGCACTTCAAAGCGCACTAAACTTCCCTTCTAGAATTTAAATTAAAGCCACTTGTAACAAAATATTTAACCCTCTAACTGAGTTTTACCACAATTATGGGTCTAAGTTTTAATTAAACCATTGTTATTTTAAATTCAATTAAGTAAATATACTGTAAAATAAGTTTTTTTGATGCAACAAGTCTTGGCAATGGCTGTATAATAGACACGCTATTTTAGACAAGAATCTAACGACGCGGTTATAAGGTTCTTTCCCCCTACAGCTTTCATGATGGCATAGTTTTTTCTGACACGCAATTTGTTTTATTAATGAATAATTGAATGAATTGAATGAATAATTGAAAATAAGTAACTAAACGTCGACAGAGTGAGATATTCAGTATTTTATTTTATTTTCCTATTAACCGACGATCTCAACTACTAATTGAAAATAACATTTATTTTTTCATTATACTTTATTTTTATTATAATTTATACTAGCTGGCCTATCCGGACGGCTATCTGGACTACTCCGCTTCGATCAGGGAGTTCATATGATTGGGTGTAGTTGGAATAAAAACATAAACTTGTATTGAAATATATTCTAACTACAATACTTAGATATTTATAAACAACATTTTTCATTTTGTCATCCGGAATATATGTACCTATAATACGTATAATAGTTGATCCGAGATCGTGAGAAAAGTAGGAGTCTTTGCGGTTGATGACGCTATATTTTAAAGTTTACCCTTGCGCTTTGTTAATTTTAAAACTATAGCCTAATTTGATTGGAAATTGCAGTCCTTTAAAATGGAATGGCAGTTCATTAGAGAGCAGTGGTATTCTGGAGATAAATACTGTGTGTCCTTTGTCCTTTCCAGTCATAAGTTTGACTTCGATAATGTTATTCGATAGCTGTTTGACGATTATCCTATTTCTCTGACATAGTTTTGGTGAGTTCAAATTCAAGTAGTTTGATTAGAGATCCAATTTTCAGTCGAAGGCAGTATAATGGTTCTCCTGGTAGTTGCAAAGAATGTTAAAATTGTGTAGGGAAGTTGACATTTTCTTCAACGTTTACCATCGTGTCGATCGATTTGTATATTTTCTCTTCACCGGGAAAGTCCAATTAACATAAACTCTGTTTTTTTTTTTTAAAGATAAACGTCAAAATGACATTATGTTGGCAATACAATGTAAAATTGTCGATGCTTTCAAATTTTTTATGTAGAAAAGGCTCGTGCTGCCAACATAGTTACAAAATTTTTGACTTGGGGAATTATCTTATAAAAAAAAACAGACTTTAGCAATAATTTATTTAACGTTACTATACACTATATAAAATGTATAACAGTCAGTCTTAAAACTTAAAACTACTAACCAATCCCGACCTTTATATATCTGTAATCCATGCCTGTGAAATCCAGAAGAACGCAATAGTTTTTTTCCCTAATAACGCAGTATGTTCTAGAATTCAGCCATGCGATTCTGTGCGCCCTGACGGCGCGGCGGCGGCGCCCCCACATATTTGTTACACTGCCCTCCTCTCAAGGTTGATCGTCCCGATCAACTTCACGCCCATGATATTGCGTCAATCTGCCTAGACAAGTTTCATCTTCCTCCTATAGTGTTGCGCTGAACTCGATAAACCAAATCATTGATTCCCTTGATTATTCTGTAGGGTCCTTCCCATGCTGAAGACAATTTCGGCGGCAAACCTTTCTTTCTTGTTGGATTATATAGCCACACTAAATACCCTTCTTGAAATCCGGCTGAATTGGCTTTCAAGTCGTATCTGGTCTTCATTCGGTCACTGGACAGCTGAATATGCTCCCGTGCTAAATCATGTATCCCCAGAAGCCGTGCCCTTACTTCGTCGGCATAGTCTCGAATTTCTTTCCGTTCTTCTTCAGGTATTCCAAACATCAAATCGCAAGGTAACCTGAGTTCCCTTCCAACTACGATTCTAGCTGGACTTTCACCTGTTGACTCGTGACAACTGCTCTGTAAGCCATTAAAAATAGAGGCAAATGTTTATTTCAATCTCGCTGGTTCTTTGCGACTACCTTTGTCAGATGTTCCTCTATCTTCTTATTTAATCGTTCTACCATGTCATCAGACTCCAAAGGTGTTGTCCTTACGTGTCTTACGAATGCCCATGATCCCACAAATTTTCTTCATGATGGCAGATTCGAAGTTTCGTCCCTGATCTGAATGCAACTCTAGTGGCACATCATGACGACTAAAAACTTCGTCACTGGGCAATAGTGATGGCTTCTTAATTGAGAATTTATCAGGACATTCAATCCATGATAACCAAGATTTATTTGTTACCACGCTTTGACTCAGGGAAGGATCCGGCAACATCCACTGCTATTCTTTCAAATGAAAGACCAACGTTGTACTGTTTCATGGGCTCCCGAGATCTTAGTTCAGGATCTTTACTGGTAGCACAGTTGTCGTATTTTCGGTACTAATTTTTAACGTCTTCATGATAGTGGACCCAGTAAAAACGTTCTCGAATTTTGTCCAAAGTCTTGTTAACTCCAAAATGTGCCCCTGAAGTTTCGTCATGTATTTTTTTTTAATACATCTACTACTCGATCTTTTGGAATAACTAAATAGTTGGCTCTTAGTACTTTTCCCAACGTTCTGGCACTTCCCCAAACTCTTTTCGGTAAACCATTTTCCACTGTCAGAAGGTTCCACTGAGCTCAAAATGCCTTGTAAATGAAACTCTTGTTCGAAACTTCCCTCCATCATGGCCTACATTCATAATTTTCTTCAAGATGGAGAATTTGCCCGATGTGCTGGTCTGCCTCTTGATCTGCTCTCATTTGTTTGCTTGCTAGTCCATTTATCATCAATGAAAAGACCCATTCTTCTCACAGCAAGACCAGTGTTTTTCTTATGCATATCGATTATTTGACAATGCTTGCAGTCTTCTTTGCATGGCCGTCTAGATAGAGCGTCAGCATTTTTTTGCAGGTTTCCAGTTCGATGTTTAATTTAAAAATCGTATTGCTGCAATTTCTCAATTCATCTAGCAATAGGCTCGTTCAGCATATTTTTTTTATTACATATTCTAAAAGAGCGTATTGAGTTTAGCAGTTGTGCAAAATTTCATAATTTTCCGAGCCCTTGTTCATATTTAAATAAATTATCAAAAAGCTCCAAGTTTGGAAATTTCGAAACACACGGTGACGTCACTGCATCTCTCAAATTGGTCGTGTGACGGCCTTTAGCCCGTCTTGACTCGAGAGATGACGTCATACCATCTCTAAGCGATGAATTTCTGAGGCATAATGTTTTATTATTCAAAGCCGCATAACTTTTTTAATATTTATCCAATTGCGCTGAATTTTTTTTTGTGTGCTATATGTGAGTAATACTCCATAAAAATATCAAAAAACGTGGTTAATGGAACCTCACTGAACGAGCCTATTACGTATAATAATAACTGTTGTTGAATTACTCCCTAAATTACCTTAGTGATCACTTTGGCGCACAAAATAGGGACAGAATGTAAATAAACAATAAAATAAAGTTAGGATAACTAAATAGTACGATACCAAAATTTTCCAGATGGTAGCAGTAGGTACAATTAACCAGATTAGTCCTGGCTACCGGTTGTGGTTAAGATGGTCAAACCAATCTTACGGTTCAAAATTTACAGTCCAGAAGGCTTGTATAACCGTCCAACTAGAAGGCTTAGGCTGGGGTTTGATAGCCTTACAGTTACAACCTCGGACCAACTGTTATAACACACTGTATTTGCAATTGAACCATAGATGTAGCGAAGCACTTATGAATAGACGGAATTAGAAAATGAAATTATAATGTAACTTAATCAGTCTTCAATAGCAAATTCACTTGATAAAAACTATAGCTCTTGAAAATTATTTTAATAGAAAAATTGAATAATAATATATTTATGATAATAATTAATTAAATTAGATAAAATCAGATAAAGCTTCAATAGTAAAGAAAATGTGCCTCGAGTTTGCAAAGAAAATTTTAGTTCACCAAGGTTATGTTTTTACCTGTTGGAAATAGGGTGCCACAAAAATACTCGTATCCGGATTTATCAGGATTCGAGATCCTGGATGGAATGTAGTGCTTCTAGGGCAGCTTTTCCCTAATGAGCAAATAGAGAAAGTCAGAATCTTGTGGGAAAAAAAATAACGTGCAAAGGAACTTACCGAAATGTTTTTTTTTTTTTTTATCCGATAACATCGGCGAAAATTATAATGTTTACGAAAATTGAACTCAAGGTAAGAAAATCTAATGCGCTATATTCATTCAATTAATGAGAATATTAGGCCCAAAATCCCTATTAGGGCGGAGGAAAAAATTTAATTCTACAAGAGAGACCTTTTCTCGAAGCAAACCAAAACGTAAAAGTAAGATTTCCCACCAGTCATTTAAAAGCTGTCCTAGATTCTGAAGGATAGACAAGTGGCAGAATTATGACATACGTCAAAAACTAATCGATAGTATTCCCCCGCACCAAAAATTGCACACAACAACATAAACAGAGAAAAATTACAACAGCCGACGACTAATGATAATAACAAGGAATTATCCAATAGAACAATCATAATTTGAAGAACAGGACCTGAAGTAAAATAGGAAGCGAACAGAGCAAACCGGTGGTTTATGGAACCGACTGGGAGCAAAACCAAACTGGCACTGAGTTCAGCAACCGAACAGCAAACGCTACACCCAATGAACTATAGCCAAAAACTGGAATGCGCACACATTGCCATATCTGCCAAAAAAATGTAGCCATGAAAGACAGATGCCATAAGGGGAATGTTGTTTTTTTCTGTTGCTCGCTGACATATGACGTTTTCGAAAGATTTGTCATATTTTCCTTCACAGGTTTCATCAATTGGAATACGTGTTGGAAGCAATTTCCGCCATTCAACATAATGAGTGCGACAGAAACAGGTTTCCCCTCCGCAGCAGCGGCACTAGGCTTCACGTTCGTCAATATGTGTACGCATTCCAGTTTTTGGTTATAGTTCATTGGGTACACCCTTTGAAAACGGACCAAGACTTGGACATAACCAGTGGCGTAGCAAGGTTGGACGGGGCCCCGGGGCAAATAAATTGCAGAGGCCCCCCAGTAAATAATTAATAAACAGTGGCATCTGTCATAGGCAAAAATAATAAGAATGCCATAAACACTTGAGATAACAAGTCTTCAAAAAAAAAAAAAAACAGTCAAAGATTGCTTTGAATACGAAAACGAACGTCACATTATTGTTTCTTTATTGGTCAGGATTTTTGACATGTCATTTTGACATTGAATTTCATTGACAAAATTAAAGAAAAATATCGTTAAGATATACGTTTAAAAACCCATAGCAATCTTTGATTGTTTTTTTTTTTTTGAAGACCTGATATAAGTCACTTTCTAATATTCCAAATTTTTCAAGCATTAATTCAAAATATTGCCTGACGCTCATAAAGTCGCTTAGATGGTCCTTGGCTAAAGTAATAAGGTGAACATGGGGTATTAGAGAATGACTGACTAATTTAGAGTATTTGATACACAATTTTTTACATTTTTCAACGATTGTCGATTCAGAAGAAGTAAGAATAAAATTTGGTTGTGAAAAGTCAAAATAATCTTAATAACCTGTGTAATAGATGACCAACTACTTCGTCAATTACACGATAATAAATACTCACTTTAAATTTGGTTCCAGAGCTCTCAAATCTGTGGTCGTTCGCAAGTTCATCGAAATACTTTTTATGTCGGACTTGCCTTTTTTCTGGATTAACATTCCACTTTCTTGCTAATTCCACTGCTTCACCTTTAATTTCTTCGTATGAATTTATTAGCTTTAATACATGAAGTTCTTCTGAAACTTTTGCCTCTGTGAGTTTTCGCTAGTAGGTATATTTTTCGTACAAATTTTGCGCGTGGCTCCGGGGCCCCTTTACCACCGGGGTGCCGCACCGAATTGCCCTACGATAGCTACGCCACTGGACATAACCCCCGAAAAAATTGACAAATGATTTTTTTTTTTTAAAATTAGGTAACGGCCCAATTGAGGACCCATTGAGAAGTGTTTTCTCTCTGCAAGACCATCCGCGGACGCGTTTCGCTGTATCACAGCTCATCAGCACGGTTAGATCCCGCAGAGAGAAAACACAACCCATTTTTGGTTCCGTCCCGGAACTGGGTTTGATACAAGTGAGATGAAGACAGAGTCTCCATCTATTTTCTGATCGGCACACTAAAAATTGCAACCAACAACTGTATAAAACTAGTATTAAATTGGAGCAAATCGACTCGCAAAGGCATTCGCCACAATTGCGAGAATAGCTTATTCTAGTTGCCAACCAGAAGTTAAGTCGGTTGGTACCGAAAAACATTGATTTTAACACTTCTCAATCGGTCCTTAATTGGGCCGTTACCTAATTAAAATCAATGTTTTTCGGTACCAACCGACTTAACTTCTGGTTGGCAACTAGAATAGCTATTCTCGCAATTGTGGCGAATGCCTTTGCGAGCCGATTTGCTCCAATTTAATACTAGTTTTATACAGTTGTTGGTTGCAATTTTTAGAGTGCCGATCAGAAAATAGATGGAGACTCTGTCTTCATCTTACTTGTAAATGAATATTTGTTTACATGAAGATTGATTTTGAAATTGAATAAAATATTGATTTAAATCGAGGAAAATCATTAGCCATCACAAGAACTAGTAACAAATGAAAATAGAATAAGTATTGAAAATTAGAAAATTTACAGAATCTGCAAATGCTGTAATTGTTGTTGAAATTTTAGAGAAAAAATGTAAACAAATTTAAACGAATTTTGAATGGAAAACTGAAAATAGGTAAGAATTGTTAGACAATTTTGGAACGTCACAGTTTGTCGCGTGGTTTTGGGTAATCCGTGACAGCATCTCTCTTTTCTTCCATGACTTGAATGTCATCCTCAGATACCACGTAACCTAAGGATTTTGAAATAGAAAACATTTATTGGGATTGAGTTTTAAGTAAGTTAACTTCTTTTAGGTTATTGAGATGTTCTTGGAATGAATTTTTCATGATCATGACATCATCTGAATATACCAGAGAATTTTTATATGGAGATATTTCCTATCAAAATATAACTCGTGCATTATATGCACTCATGATTTTGTTAAAAAATTGGCTTCAGACTAAATTTTCAAAAATTTCCAGAAATATTTCATGCTACTGGAAATTTCCTGAGTTTGAAGTCTATCTACTACGTCGTGTCGAATTTTTTTATTGGTGGTGATTATTATTGATCTTTCCCATTTAAATTGCGTTTGTCAAAAAATGTACACTTTGACATATTTCTGACATCAATGCGTTTTAAATGGAAAAGCATTGAGGCCCAATGCCAAAAATGACAATTCTGGAAATTTTTTCCGGGATATTTCCAAAAATCTCCACTTATTAATTTTGACAATTTGTATGCAAAATTTCCGGTGCAATTTGCACAAGCGTAATTTTTGCAGCAATAACATGCTTTTGTTCACATAAAATTTTGTCTTAACTTTGTACCCCGTAGATTTTAAAATTCTTTATAAACTGTTTCGCTTTCATCTCTTGAAATTCCATTATTTTGCGTAGGTATGTCAGTAACGTTTGTAAAGTAAAATATTCGTTTGATTTTGTAAGTCTGCTTTGGAAATAGGTACAACTATTGTATTCGTTTTCTTCGGTCGGTAAGTCGGCCTAAAGGTGAAAATAAAATATTAAATATTATATTTCATTCAAGTTTTAGTTTTAAAATATGTGGCAAAAATATAAATACAGATTTTCAAATGATTAGGAAGTTACACCCCAAACATATCTGAAGGACGCTTATTTGGACTAGCCTTGGGTTGTTATTTTTAAAGTATTGAGAAATTTTCGAATCTCAGCACTCCTTTCTCCCAATGTTGCCAAGTTAACCGTTTCTGAGATGCCATATTTACCTTTTTTTTTTTTTGATGAAACCTCTTTATTTTTAATGCATCTCAGCATTAAGTTCCTAAATGCCAAACCTCCATTTAACTTGGATTTTGAAATATGGCGACACAGCATTTTTGTCGAAATGTATCGAAACAAGGCTTAAGAAAAATGTGATAATGCGTATTCAAGATTTATAGGTGAGCTGGTAGACCCAGGAAAAAAATATTGCACATTTTTCTAACGCGCGTTAAATATCAGGCCGTTTGCATACATAACGACAACCTGTACATATAAAAGAGGTATGTATGTACCTATAATATAAAAAAGCTGAGAAAAAAACAAAACTTTGACAATGCGGAATTAATAAAACTGACTAATATTTTTTCAGTTGAAAAATATTTCACCTTCATTTCAGCTTCATTTATAACATGACAAGAATATAGTATATTATTCAACGAGCGGGTAATGATGGCTATTACTCACGAAGGATGAAGTTTGCACTACGAGCCACAGGCGAGTAGTGTAATCATCCGAGTGAGTAACAGCCATTACTCACGAGTAGAATACTATACTTTTTCTATGATTAATAGATAATAGGCTCGAGTTATGCGGTTTTTTATTTAACTTTCGTAACAAAATTACCGTCATTTGGAGTGAAGTCGGACTCTGGGGGTGAACTCGGACAGACAGGTATTGGCCGGCGTTTTTTACGATATCGAGTATCGAGACACCCAAAAAGTTCACCGACCAGCATATACCGCTTAGTTTAGCTCGAGTGTCGTTGAGAGTGATGCATTTTTGCTGGATAAATTCGCCGTAGAGCACGTGGTCAGAATTTTATAAATTTTATTGTTTTCTTCGAATTTGAAAACCAAAAAAGAAACTGTTGGGCACTAGGGAATACTGAAACTATGTACTTCAAATGAGCTATTATTTGTTATGTGCTTTATTATTAGTAAACCCGTACTAGGGGCTAAGACACTTTGTAATGCTTAATAAATGTTGGTCCGCCTTTACCCCACACATAGGGGTGAAGGCGGACACACAACTTACCTAAAAAAAAAGGGAGGGGATACAAATTTCATCACTTTTAGTATGTAATTTGACAAAGGAGACATGGAAGATTCTTAATTATTTATTTTTTTTAAATTGTAGATTTTATTAACAAAAAACTGCAAAAATCGTCCGACTTCACCCCAAATGACGGTAGTTGACAATTCTGACAGCTGGAGGACAATAAGTGAGGTTGGGTTAGCACAAGTCTTGTCCAAATTAGCTGTCAAAATGACCGATTAGATGGTTGAAGAATGTTGTCAACTTCTCGAATTTTCTGATTGGCTCTTAAATAGTGGATTAACCCTTTAAAGGGCAAAATTCTCCTGAAACTATTTTATACAGAAAATGCTAATTATGCAGTCTTCTGGAAACAAGAAAAGATAATGTGTCACTAGCAATCGAGTTTTCTATTTTTTTCCTCTCTATATTAGGCGGTAAACCATTTTACCAGAGACCATTTAGGACTAAATATGTAGGTAGTGTTCTCTGGTACAAACCCTTACCACACCTTTATAAATAATGCAATAATAAAATGGAACTTCTAGGGGATCAGAATAAAAAACACAATAGCTTTTAATGGGACCAGGATATTTTCATTGGATGAAAACAATTAAGTAATGAAAAAAAACTCACTGTATGAGTAATCATTCACATTGATCAAAAGAAAATGAATGTGAATGAATATTACGCATATTATTCAATACTCATGGAAAAAAATTATTAACTTGTAAAATTTGATTAGCCAGGTAAGCCAAATCAGTTGTTTTTGCTGTAATTTACAAAATATTGTAATATATTGCAGTCTCTGTCCGGAAATTGACACGTTATTTCATTATAATCCCATTTGAAATGCTAAAAAATGCAGTTGTCTTCCGGATAAAAGGAAAGGAAAGAAATGTATGTGGATTTAAAAAAAAATTGGATAAGTTCTCTCCTGAATCCCAACCATAGCAATAATGGCACATTGAACTGCTTATCAAGCAATTGTGTCTGAAAAGGGATTTTTGAATAAAGAAATAGTATATTACACAATGAATCCTGGAAGTGACATTTCCGACACGAGTGTGTAATTAACTTTGAACACGAGATAGCGTGCGTTATTGCTAAAAGCTAAAAGATACAAGATCGTTTAACTGAAAAAAATACGCATTTTCATGCTGAATAATTTGATGGACTAGGTATGTATAAATTTTGAAATTTGACAAACAGGATTCGTCATAGTCTTTTGGATTTGAGATATTTTCTCGATTTTGGTGCAGGAATGTCATATTCTCGCACGCAAAGTCGTTGAAAAATGTAGCTCATTCTTCAACGATTTTTAGTGACATTTAGTTTTCAAAATAAACCTATTGGTACCTTCAAAATTGTCAAACCTGAAATAATAAATTGAAGAAGTAGTCCATTTTGTGGAGGTGAAAATTTAAGTTCATAAGAAAAACTCGAAGATTTCCTCCACAAATACTTTAATAAATTGAATTAATAAGAGCCCAACATGTTTCGAGATTATTAGAATCTCCTTATCAGGGGCAAATTAGGTCAGAAATCAAACAAAGGGGTGGATATTACAGGCTGCCAGATGAAGCATTTTATAGAAGAAAATTAGTCAAACATTGAAATTAAAAGTTGCGGCAATTAATTAATTTGTAGTGAAAATAATTTAATTGAAGTAAATGTACATCACTGTGTTTTTCTTTAAATAAATTTCTTTGAAGAATCTTAGATTTTTAAACAATCTTGTAGAGAAGCTCGTGACTAAGCAAAGAGTCTCAATAAAACTTTGTTTGATTTCTGAGCTTATTTGCCACTGATGATAAGATTCTAATAATCTCGAAACATGTTGGGCTCTTATTAATTTAATTTATTTAAGTATTTGTGGAGGAAGACTTCGAGTTTTTCTTATTGAACTTAAATAATAAAATGCACCTTAAGACTGAGGACTCAATGAAAAATACAAGTGACAAGAGACAAAAATATTATAACACGCATATCAATGCTATAACCCAGAATAAATGGATACAGGATACAAGTTACTTGCCATGTCACGATACAAAACTTCGATTTTTTTGGTATTTTGTATCTGTCTCTTGTACATTGTATTTGCCATTGTGTCTTCAGCCTAATTGAATCCACCTGTCAGTATGTTTAGAACTGCAATGGCATTTCAAAGGCCAATAGAAAGCAATATATATAATACCACAGTATATATTATTAAATGTAATTTTAAAATTACCAAAAGGCAGCAAGGACCAATTTTTATTGGTCTTCTAAAAGACACTCCAATAAATTCAAGATTTACCAATAAATGTTTGACCACCTTACTCCAATGGGAGTAAAAAAGAACAATTAATTAATAAGGAGATTAAACCCTGTGCACGCTTATACCATGGTATACCGGGGCGCATTTTTGTATCGAGCGTCCAGCAACCCGCATTCGGGGTACCCGACCTCGGCACGTATCAAGCGCACGGTAGTACGAAAATCACTCGGACTACCGTATGCTCGATACTCGCCACTCGCGCCTACAGTCTCGAATATCTTTTTGAGTTTTCCTGGCTCCTCACCATCAAGCTACTTGATAATATGTATTAGTTTAATTTTGGTTCTGGTAGTCAAATCGTAAAGCAATTTTAATTCTAGTAGTTCACTAAGTGGAATGGAAAGTAGCAAAAAACTTAAAGATTAATAAGATTTTGCTATTTGCCTAGTTATTTGATGCTGTCTCTAACAAACTATCCCAAACTAACCCTAAGGCTGTCCTTACCTTAACCTTTTGCTCAGCTCCAATTTGGGTTAGTTTTGGTTAGTTTTGTTACTTAGAGACAGCATCATAAATAATTATTTACATCTGCCTGAATCTAATCTCCCCATTTGTCAAATAACGATTGCAGGTATACAAATCCCTAAGTAAATAGCAAAAATCTTGTTAATTTTTACCTGCTTTAAAAATTCGATTTTTAAATCGTTCTAACATATTTCAAAAAATAGGCGTTTTTTTTTTTTGGAGAAAAAAGTACACAGATGATAATGTCATTGGAAAAATGGCTAACACAATAATTCAAAAATGTTTTCGAAAAAACGTGAAAGTGGCCTATTCTATCTCGCCATGGTATTCTATTCATGGTAAGGTTATGTAGATAAAACATAATTTTGCTCTTACCTATTTCCTTACCTCGACTTCCTGCTTAGTCTTGAAATTAGTTCGTATTTCGCTGGAATCGACAATGTGGTACATATAATTTTCTGGCCAGTGCATAATAAATGATAAACATTTAAAAAAAAAAACTGAATTGTTGGACGCCGATCCATAATTTCGCAGAAGACTAGTATCAAGCGTACGGTAGCTTGACAATCGATCGGGAAATCAGACGCTCGTTATGAGACAGGCCTCGGTTAATACGACGTTACCCGAATGCGGTATACTGAGCGCTCGATACAAAAATGCTACCGGGGCGGGTTTGTACAAAAATGCCACCTTAAATATAGTAAATTAATAATCATTGGTACAGTATACCCATTGTAATAATGAAGGCGATAAAACAAACTTGTACCAAGTTAAATATGAGAAATACCATTATCAATAATAAAGAAAAATTATTAAGAAACGTAAATAAATCAACGGGTACATCACCCCCTTGTGGTCCTCCCTGCAGTCTAAACATCCATTTCTATTACTCATGACTGCCTCACATCCGTGATAACAGAACCCATCAACTTCTTTTGACTTCCCTCCTTAAACAGGATAAATTTCGGTTCCAAGTTCAGTATTGTGTGTACTCTAACACCCCAACTTCGAGACTACCAAATCGTCGAAAAGGAAGAACTCAATGGTAAAATAAAACCTAAAATCCTGAAAGAGTACAAATTCTTAGAACTTAGAACCCCTTTATACTTATAAAATATATTAATGTATATATTATTAAATTAATATAAGAAAATTCCCTGAAACCTGTAAGTTGCCTTTTTGAAAATATGTAATTCCCTTTAATTATTTAGCCCTTTTTGAGGGGACTGGTGAGTTTTTTTTTTACTGACAAATTGCCTCTCTTGGAGGTCAAATTCCCTTTTTTTTTATCGAATCCCAAATATTTACAAAAATACTGATATGCTAAATTAAATATTGATAACGGAAAGGTAAATTCAGATTGATAAAAACGTTTGAATTTACCTGGTTACAATTTGGGCTCTTAGTTGAACAAAACATGCTCGCTTCTCGCACCGACAATTCAACAAAATGGCGTAGATTTTCGTCTCCAGAAAATTCTGAGTGGTTGGCTTACAAATACGGGGACTTACGACCAAATCCAAGTTTTCACCCCAAAACCAATTAAGCCAACGTGCGAATTTAAAGAGAACGACCCTATTTTGGCAATTTACCAGGTACACTCATATAAGAAATTTCCCAGAATTCTATTTGTTTTTCAAGATGTCCTCTGGTGCCATATTTCCGGTCTTGACCAGAAAAACGAGACAATCAGCTTGAAACGAACAACCCGAACCACATCGATGACAAACAAAACTCAAAGTTGTTATCTAATTTTGTCCCCCAACACTAATTAATTAATTACTAATCATCATCTACCCGGTTTTTAGTTAAAAAACCATTAAAATGACCACTTGTGCAGTGATAGCAACGTAGTAGCAACGCGATAGCAACAATGGTCAAAAAACCTTGGCAACAGCGGTTCCTGAACTGGATCAACAAGTGTCCCTAACCACACTTATTCGGGAAAATAAATAACCGGGAAAATGTAATTAACAGTCGAATTAAGGGTGAAACATCGTTTTAAAAGGGTGAGAAAGTGATCTGTGGTGTTGCAGAATTTTTAATAATGGAAAATACGAGACTCGTGAGTGTTGCCAATTGATATTTATTTGAAAGTAAACAAACATTTTCATTAACAGTTAGAGCTTTTTAGACAACTTTCGTAAGCTAAATAAAATAGATTTCGATCCTACTAGTAGGGCTTTATTATCATATAACTACCATGTCATCTGAATACAAAGAATTTACTCATTATTACCTCAAAAAAATACAACTTTGTTTAACAACAAGATATTGTGTTCGCATCCAAACAAAAAGGCAGAAAACTGGTAAAACCCAATGAGAAACCTATCAATCACCGAAAAATATTTATCGTCAGGTATAAAGCTTCATAAATACCCTCACAAATACCTGCAATAATTACTGAATTCATTCGAAATCTCAGTTATGTACTAAGGCAAAATTTGTACTTAACACTCTATATGGGCCTAAAAGTAACCTGTCAAGCATAAAAAAGCGCAATTTTTTCTCAGATTTAACCGACATTATATCGATTTCTGTTTACAAGTTACGTATACACTCATCCATTGAAAAAGTAGACATCACGTCATAATACTAACTAAAAAACAGAATATACCCCTCCAGTGATATAAGCTTAGGTTGTTATTTTACTATGGCTGAAAGTAAAAATTGAACGTAATTATTGCCGACAATACCAAATAACAAGAAAAAATAAGAGAACCAGATATTATAATATCTGATGAAGCTTCAATAGTTTGTAAGAAAATTAGAAAAATGTTGAAAATCAGATTTAGAAGAAGGAGAGTCGGAGATAAAGAAACAGATAATAAAAATTTGGACGACATACCATTAGATAAAATCACAAAAGATGGAAAAGCTTGGAGATCATCGGAAAATAACTGAGAAAAAAAAAAGCATGCAGGTTGATCTACTTGACCATGGATTCAGATGAGTACTAAAGACGCTTTACATAGATCAATCAGGATATCAAGTATAAAACCGATCTGTTTGCGCAGTTTCCACTTAAAAATACATGTGCATGCAATATTATGAACAGCAGACAGATGTTTCAGCTACAATCTGTGTAAACCGGAAATCTTTATGTATTTTGGTTTCAGAATGCGACCTCTCCAAAATGTCATAATTATTTCTGAAACGCAATTAATTTAATAATTACCTAAAAAAAAATTCAAAAATAAATCGTGAAAATGATATTATGTTGGTCGGCTAAATTTATTATTCGCAAAGGAATGGAACTTTATCGGGTCCAAAATGGTAAAATAAAATGGATTTCTCTCGGGACCGAAACGTAATTTATTCACTTGTCTGTAATTTACTACTAAAGTTTTTAACATATCGGTGAGTTATTTATCAACTCCTTATACAGATGGGACTTTTTTATTAAAAAGTTTTTACGATCCGAAAAATAAGTGCATTACGCACGTGTCGGTCGATTTTTAGTGCCTAATAGAAGATCAAACATAAATAACTTCAAAGACACTCAAAGCTACGTATTTTTCATGCTCCTTTGTATGTGAACCAAATCATTCGATTTTCGGAAAAGCTGACTTATAGAAACATGGAAGTGTTTTGATTTTCCTAAACTACCTAGAACTTTTCAAACAAATCTGCAAACCAATGTCAATTTTTGCTTGGAGGATTCATTTTAATACAATTTTTTGTAGCGTCGTTATCGGGACGGGAATATATGAGCTGAAAAAAATTCCTGATATTTTTCTACAATCTTGACGTTCCTAAACAGTTATTTTTGTAAAATGGAAAATTTTAAAAACCGCCGTCTTCGAGAGCATCGTTTTCTTGCAGATTAGATTAGATTAGATTGTGTTAGGGAGGTTTAGGTGATGTACCTCTCTGCACCGCGACCTGAATAGAACTATTGTGGTTCCCCATTTTTCTAGTAGTTTCCTAGGCTGAGACTTTTCGCGAATCTCACGATTTTTCCGGGATTGGTTCGTTTAACATCCGCAGCAGTAAAATGTGTCTGCTCCAGATGAATGAGTCTTCTGCGACATAATGCTTCGCATTTGCAGAGTATATGTTCGGCAGATTCGAATGCTTCTTTGCAGAAGCGGCAAAGGTCTGATTCAGCTTTACCCATATTTTTCAGGTGGTAGCCAAAAGGGCAGTCGCCGGTGAGGAGACCCGTTATGAGCCTCAAGTATGGTTTGCTGAAAACGAGTAGTTCCTTTGCCTTTGTTGACTTTGGCGAGATGAATTGCTTCGCCTGTCTAAGTCCTGGAGTATTGTTCCAATGGGTGGCCTGTTGTGCCTCTACCCATTTTTTGAGTTCGGTCCTTACATGGCTTTTCGCCACGCCAAAGAAGGGTTCTGGACCGAGGAATGGTAACGCGGCGCCTTCTCTTGCAAGCCGGTCCGCTATTTCATTTCCTTCTGTTTTGGTGCCCTGTTACCCATGCTAGAGTGACTCTATTGCAGTTCGGCAGTTGCTTTAGAAGTTGCTGACAGTCCCAGACTAGTCTGGATTTAGTGACAAAGCTGTGAAGAGCCTTAAGTGCTACCTGACTCTCAGAATTGATGAAGATTCCTGCTCCTCATAGGTCTATTTCAATACACTTTCTGGCGCAGAGTTCTATTGCGTACGTTTCCGCTTGAAATATGGTGAGGTTTTTTCCTAAGGCTACCGATAGCCTGCAGTTTGGGCCATATACGCCCACACCGACCCCTTCTTCTGTTTTCGATCCATCTGTGTACCAGATGGATGAACCGTTTTCTTGCAGAAGTCCCATTTGTTCTTTCAAAAGTGATAGCTTATTTCTACAAGTACCTAACCTATTTTATTACTGAGTAGTTGGTTTGATTTGGGTAGTCATATGTAATTATATGCAAGTAACGTTTCACTAAACTTTATTACAAGAATAATACATGTATGGTTTGATGCCGCTTCAACTTGTTCTTCTGTTGGTTAATTGGCTGAGCGCTTTCCTAGAGTATTCAGAGCATTTAGTTCATTGATGGTCAAGTTTTTCATGTTATAAATATCTGTTAATGTACGTTCGGGCCGCTAACTACCTGCTTCGTATCCAACAACATGCTCGTGTATCAATGGCAATCATTGATCATCAATCATGAAGATCATTGCTGCATAATTTTACAAAGTATTTATGTATAGGTTTTTTATGTTATATTCAGGATAACGTCATCGATCAAGGACAGACAATGATTTTCCAGAATGTCATGTGTCAATAATTCTGACGACAGCTAAAAATGACGAAATGAAAATGTTCATACAAGTCATGCAACGTCGCGCGCCGTTGCCAACCAAAAACAACTGAAATTCCCCTACTTTGAAAGCGTTGAAAAGTACTTTCAATTTTGTTAGGTTGGCAGTGGAAATTTACTAAATGTGACGTCATCCTAAATATAGCGTAAAAATCCTATACCAGATATGAAGACACACACACCACTAGCAGATGAATTGATAACATGCTTCGTGACAGACAAGTTCAAGCTTCTCTTAATAATGATACAATGGAGATGTCAGTGTCAAAAGGCTGCCCACAGGGTCTGGTTCTATTCCTATTACTGTGGGACCTGTCAGACCTGGTCGTAAACGAGCTCCTAGTAGAACTTAATAACAGAAATATTTATACCCAGTGTTACTCAGATGATGTAGTAGCCGTAGTCATGGGGAAAAATCGCGGTTACAATTGAACGTCTAGTGTAGTGTTACAACTGCAGCCGTGAGTAAAAACCCTAACAGAAAAATTGTTACAACACACTGTATTTGTAACTGAACCATATTGAATAATAATGTATCTATGATAATAATTAATCATTAGTGAAAGGCTGCCCTAAAGAGTAGAGAAAAGACTATCTCACTCACTCCAGAATTTCGAATCCAGACCTCGATCCAGATTAATCCAGAGTATTTTCGACGCAAACACAACCCATTCCAACAGGTGAGACATAACCTAATAACCTTAAATTTTCTTTGCCAACTCGAGGCGCATAAATAAATTAATTTATTAATTTATTTATTTATTGTTTTTTTTATTTATTTTTTTTTTATTTTCATTATTTACACTTTTATCTAAGTTTATTATTGATCTATACCCTTTTAACTTTGACTATAAATAAATTTTTATCATCAAATTAGACAAAATCAGATAAAGCTTTAATACTAAAGAAAATGTGTCTCAAGTTTGCAAAGAAAATTTAAGGTTATAAGGTTATGTCTCACCTGTTGGAATGGGTTGTGTTTGCCTCGAAAATACTCTGGAACAATCTGGATTGAGGTCTGGATTCGAAATCCTGGAGTGAGTGAGATAGTCTTTACTCTACTCTTTAGGGCAGCCTTTCACTAATGATTAAATAGAAAATGTCAGAATCCACTGTGGGAGAAAAACTTGCAAAGCAAAACTTACCACATAAATGATTGTGAAAATCTGAAATAATCTGCGAAATTCATAGCACTTTACGAAAACGTAACGTAACGTAAGGCAACTCAATGTGCCATAAATTCAATAATTGAGAATATTAAAGTCAAAATCCCACAAAGGCGAACACAAAATTTAACTCTTCAGAAAGAAGGTGCCTTCTTTTCAGAGCTTTGAAACCACAGGCGTCGACGCCCTGGGGCGCGTCAGCGCACGCTCTGAAAAGAACGGTAATTAAGGATCATATAATTATCTGACAGTAGTGACAGTTAGGACACTAGAGCTGAGAGCTTCGACGCCTCGCTGAGGCACTAGCGGTGGGGATTAATGCCCTGATTAAAAAAAACGGTTGTTTATATTTCAAAATCATGATCCAGGGCGCCCTGGGGCGCCCAAGCCCCTGGAAAGAAAGCAGCACTTATTTCTCCAACCACCAAATGTGAAAAGAACTGAGCACCACATAAAATTAATTAGCTGTCCTAAAGGTAAGGATCAGAGATGAGCCAGAATAACGACAAACGTCAAAAACTAATCGATAGAACTTCCACGCACCAAAAGTTGCACACAACAATAAAATCAGAGAAAAATGACAACAGCTGACGACTAATGATAATAACAGCAAGTAATTATCCACTAGAACATTCATAATTTGAAGAATACGACATTGCGTAAGCAATCCGTGTCGCAAAGCGCAAGCGCTCACTAGGAATCGATGATCCCAAAAACATCACTAATCGAAAGCCAACTGACAAAAATGAACGAGACTCCACCAGTCAGCTGGGACACAAATCAAGAGTGACATGACTTAAGCGTCAAGTGTCATTATAAAATAAAGAGCAAAGAGAGCAATCAGGTGGTTTATGGAAGCAATTATGGGGCCGGGAGCAGAACTAAAACTGGCACTGAGTTCAGCAAACAAACAGAGGTCGTATTTTCGAATATTCTCGTATACGAAATTTGATACGATTTCGAATGCTCCCCATTCAATTAACATTGCTGTCAATCAAATTTCGTGTACGAAATGTACTCGAATGAATTCGAAAATACGAACAACATACGGTATATACTTTGAAAACGGATCACGATTTGGGAAACATAACTAGAATAATATATTTTGGGAAATGAATATTTGATTTGTTTACATGGAAAATGGATTTTGAAATGAAATTGATTAAAATTGAGGAAAATCATTAGTCGTCACAAGTGAAAATAGAATTTAAATATTGAAGATTAGGAAACTTACAGGATCTGCAATTACTGTAATTATTGTTGAAATTTTATGGGGGAAAACGGTAAACAAAGTTAAAAGAATTTTGAATGGAAAACTGAAAATAAGTATGAAATAGTTAGTCAATTTTGGCATGTTACAACCAAGCAAACATGTATTTTGGTTCATTCCTAAAGAAAAAAAAAAACCTAATTTCCGCTATTTGTTCAATTTTTGACAACTACGTCACCTACATACAATCTGCGCCCTCACATAAGGGCGCAAAATGGAGTTTGAGGCACAATTGCGCCCCACAGAACATACTTCCATACATAGGTGGTATGTTCTGTGATTATGCCTTTGGTACATAAATAACTATTCTGACAGAATTGTCGAAATTTTAGGATTTGCTTAGTTTTAAACCGTTTTAATAAGTAGAAGGAATGATGACTACATATGAACAATGAACAGTGAATAAGCTAAAATATCTTCCAAAACGTTCATTGACCCTTAAAGAATATTTTCAAAAGTGTCAGCGTCAGCTTGTCTTGAAACCACACATCAAACTTGACTTTTGAGGTTAAAATTACATTCGATTATTCACGCGCCAAAATTTAAAGAGCTCCAAGTGTAGAAGCGCCCTCTTCGTTTCAACTGTCAATATTACATGCCATTAGCTTAAATCAATCAATCAAACCATCATTCGAATTCGAATCAATCCCTAAATCACTTTGCCATTCTCATTTATCATTCATCATTTTACCAATTATTCCGTTTTATTGGGTCGTCAAAAAAAAACATGTTCATCAGTTTTTCTTCAGATATTTGGGTATTTGCTACCACGATCTTATCTCCAACTTTTCGAACAGTTCCCTAAGAATTAAGTGGAATTACTTGAGATTTTGTGTCACTCAGGCGATTGTTTACTAGCAATTGTCAAATCTGGCATGGTTTTTTTTTTTGCAAACTTTTTGCCCTCCTGATAGCCTTTTTTGTTTCGAATATTAATAAGTTACGGATATAAACTACTTCCTGATTTGTTTCAGAAAGTAAATTATGGGACATACTTTCTAATTCCTGCATTCTGTGCTGCTAATTTTTCTACCGAAATAGTACGTTTCTCCGAAAAACTATATCGATTGCAGCGGTTAAAAGAGCTTCTGCATTAAAAATCTCTGGAAATATCCAGGCAATTCCCTTTGACAGCATTTGGCGGATATATTTTAAATAAACCTTCACCTTTACGTGGGCTTGGTTTAAGTTTTCCATTTCTGACTCATTTCGCAATATGTTTCTGTAACCAAGAACTCAGATTAATATTTTTCGAATTTAGCGAGGCGAGGGTTTGCAATACCAAGTCCTTCATTCATAGTTTGCAAATGATCATTTCATTATCTAATTTAATTTGTGTAACATTAATATTTTAAATCGCTAAGTGATCGCTGATTACTAGCGGTAGCGGTAGCAAAACCAAAAAGCATACTCATTATTTAACGGATAACAAAAGCCTGAATAAATCTTCGTAAAAGGATATAGTCCGGGGGCCGAGGACCTTTTTTCCAAATCATTAATAACAAGCTAGTTTTTTCAATGCAGCTTCATTTCACCGAGACGCCCAACTTTTTTCTCTTCGAAAATTGCGAAAACAGGTAGCTAACATACTGCGCAGGTGTAAAACATGTCGATTTGGTGACTATGAAAATTTAATTAATAACAGTTAGTTTTTCAGCTAAATGTTGAGATAATCTTATGAATAATTTGAAACAACATTTGTCCGACAAAATAAAGGGTTTGGTCTACGATGTCCCCCCCCCCTCAAACATGTAGCAACTACGTTGCATAAAAAATGATAAATAACAAGTTGATTTTTTCAATGTAGGTTGGTAAATATTATTACAATTAAATGGTCACACTGTCCTACAAATAAACAGGTAGCTAATTTCAGTCCTACACTCAAAAGTTGTCGATTTCACGATTTAACTTTTTTCATCAATAACCGGCTAAATCTTCGTGAGTATCTTCATTTTGATAAGACGCCCAAATTTTCTGTTGCGAAAATCCCAAAAACAGGTAGCTAACAGAGTGCGCAGGTGGAAAACAGGTCATCATACAAATGTAAATAATAACAGTTAATTTTGTAGCTGAATGTTGAGATAGTTTCATAAATAATATGAAACAACATTTGTCCGACAAAATAAATGGTTTGATCTAAACTAAATCCAACGAAGCTACGGAGTGCACCAAAACATTGTCATGCATAGTGCACGTGATCCCTCAGGCGAGGCCTGGGCAGATGTGCTTGTACAGAGTCGCACTCGCACTTAGGGACCATCGAAATTTTATCAAATTTTATTAAATACCTAATATGCGACTAGGTATGGAAAAATTACTCAAAGGTTAACTAATAAAGAAAAACAAAAACCATTTTGTATATACATATAACATTTAATGAAGTACAAAAAAATGGGGACATTTCTATTTTAGGAGGACAATTGACAAACGGGTTAACTGTTTTCGATTTCAAAATTATGTTTATTTAATACTAGCGCAAAAATAATAAAAAATAATGATAAAATAATAAATACTTTTGTCATTTTAGTCCAGTTACTCAGAATCCGAAGAACTGCTAGAAGATTCATTAGGATTAATTATTATCGGATTTCTATCAACTAATTCATCAACTATGTGATCTAATTCTAACATTTTCACTTCTACCTTATCTTTTACATGTCCTACGCAATTATTCCATTTTTCAGCAGTGATAGACAAAACAGCTTCACTGAAAATATTTTTAAGATCGCAAAATTTAAAAGTAACATTTTTGTTTGCAACATAGTTTTTTATGTCCGTCCAAATAAGCTCTATTGGGTTGAGCTCGCAGTGATAAGGGGGAAGACGTAATACTACTCTATTATGTGCTTTAGCAATTTCGTCGACAATGTATTTATTATATTTGGTTTTATGTTCCTTCACTTTCTGCAAAAGTTGTACTTTTATCATGCTATCCTCGAATGGTATACTTTTCGAACGCAACCAGTCTTGAATTAGGGCTTTTTTTGTGGCTGTAGTTGGAATTTGTTCAGCTTTTCTTGAATGGTATGGGGCGTTGTCTAAAACAATTACACAATTTTCTTCTAGGTTTGGAATTATGTTGGTAAACCAATTTTCAAACGATTTGCCGTCCATTTCCTCATGATAGTCGCCCGTTTTCTTCGACTCAAAGGCCCACAAGGCGTCGGGTACAAACCCGGTTTCGCTTCCTATGTGACACACTATCAACCTTTTTCCTTTTCCTGAAACAAGATTTATTTTGTTTTAGTTGAAACAGAATATTTACATGCATAAAACATATTTTTTGGACTATTTCCTGAATAAAATGTGCTGCGAGGCAGACAAAAAATTTTTTTGATTTAATCGTGTCCAACCAAACACAAATAATCGAAAACCAGTTACCAAAGACATACTTAAAATTTCATACTATACCAACACATTTTTGTTGTTACCTGAATTTTAACTAATTGATCGAACGGTAAGATGAAACCCTTCCAATTCTCTACGATTTTAATGAATACAGAAAATAATTAATAATAAACTTTCTTGGAAAATACACAGGTAGATACATACTGTGGGTCTATTTTTCATAGCTAACAAGTAATTTTAGACCCTTTTTGACCATCGCTTACTAATAGGTATTGGTACCTACAAATCGAGGTTTAGGCCATAAAGTTATTGTAAACCAAGTAGAATACAATTACTTTATGGCCCTAATCCTCGATTTTTGCTATCAACAGCAATGAAATAGACTATACCAAATTTTAAATCAATACCTAATCCAAATGCAAATTATCTTGTTCACAGACACACACGTTAAGGTTAAGAGTTTAATAAGGTCTTACCTGATGGGTTCTTTAACCCAGTTGAGAGGCCATCTAAGAAGGCTTGCCTTGAAGAACCTACGGATTCATCAACCCAAATTTTAGACTTAGTGTGGCCTGCGTTCACCCACGTTTCATCCAGGTAGTAAATTTTCCTATTTTCTCTTCTATAGGCCCGTATTTTCGTTAAATAATCTCGTCTCCACAATACAATTTCTGGTTTCTCGAGCAACAAACTATTTCTCCCTCTTTTTTTAAATTTAAAACTTAATTCTTTCAACAACTTGTGGAATGTCGACCTTTTGAAATCTGGTAGATCAGGATCATCATTTACATCTTTGAGAATTGAATCTATTGTTGGCATTTGGTTCCGGAAAAAAAATTGATGTACTTTCCTTCTGATAGCGTTTTTATCAAAATCGTCTACCTTGTCAATAATTTTCTTTCGTAAGGGGTATGGCTTTGAATCCGAAAATAATTGCTTTTGTATAGATTCTCTCATAACGGCATAAACACTACTTGGAGACACTCCAGCAATGTTTCCTACTTTTCGCACGATTTCATCAACTAACAATTCGGGATTTGCTTCGACTTCATTTTTGTAAATGTTCATAATTAAATTTTTTTCATTACTATTGAAAGGCACTTTTTTTGGTCTCTTTTGAGGTGGAGTGTTGAAACACATATTAGCAGCTTCTTCATCCGACATTTTAATAATTTAAAACTTTAAAACTAATAAAAAAAATCACTACTAAATATCCGGTAAAATGTAACACCACCGATCGTTAAAACGTGACCATTCCGACCCTGTAACGATTAGGCCAAAAGCAATAAGTTCCCCTACCTTGGAAGTCCCCTACAGATTGCAGGTAAATCCGATTGGCCAGCGTGAGGGGTTTGTTTATTTTAGCCCAATAGATGCAAAGCCACGTGCCGATCATGCTTCGATCACGCACGGAAAGTGTTTTGGCCCGCTTTTTTGGTTCCATGGACATAGTATAGGCTGTCTCCCTTCTCAAACATGTAGCAGATACGTTACATAAAAAATGATTTATAACCAGTTGATTTTTTTAATGTAGCTTAGTAAATATAACTACAATTAAATGGTTACACTGTCCTACAAATAAAGAGGTACATTTCTCCAGTCCTACACTCAAAAGTTGTCGACTTCACGGTAATACTTTATTCATCAATCACCGGACACCGGCTTAATCTTATCGAGCATCTTCGTATTGATAATACGCCTAACACATACGTATACTGTTATACACGCATCTGTATACGTACATATGTATATACAGGGGCTTTCATTTCGAAATTTGCCACCCACGTTATCTGCCTAAAGAGACAGATTTCTGGAAATCGCCGGAACACGTCAACAAATTAACGCACCACCTCAATAAATTTGTTGACATGTTTCGGCGATTTCTAGAAATCTGTCTATTTACGCAGATAACGTGAGTGGCAAGTTTTGAAATGAAAGCCTTGTACATATTTACGTATAATATGCATAAGGCTATTTTCGAAATTCTCGAATGTAGGGCTGAGAAATCTTACCTCTTTAGGACAATGTGACCATTCAATTGTAGTTATATTTACCAAACTACAGTAAAAAACTCAACTGGTTATAAATCGTTTTTTATGAGCCAGTAATTGCTTCATTTTTGAGAAAGGGGACACTGCAGACCAAACCATTTATTTTGTGGCTCAAATCGAATTTCGAATTATTTATAACATTATCTCATTATTCACCTGAAAAATTAACTGTTAACTGTTAATAATTACATTTGCATAATCACCTAATCAAGGTATTTTACATGTGCTCACTAGTGCTCACTCTAGTAGCTACTACTTTTGCAACTTTTCGCAATAGAAAAGTTAGGCGTATTATCAATACGAAGATGCTCGATAAGATTAAGCCGGTGTCCGGTGATTGATGAATAAAGTATTACCGTGAAGTCGACAACTTTTGAGTGTAGGACTGGAGAAATGTACCTCTTTATTTGTAGGACAGTGTAACCATTTAATTGTAGTTATATTTACTAAGCTACATTAAAAAAATCAACTGGTTATAAATCATTTTTTATGTAACGTATCTGCTACATGTTTGAGAAGGGAGACAGCCTCGATCAAACCATTTATTTTGTCGGACAAATGTTGTTTCATATTATTTATGAAACTATCTCAACATTCAGCTACAAAATTAACTGTTATTATTTACATTTGTATGATCACCAAATAGACATGTTTTCCACCTGCGCACTCTGTTAGCTACCTGTTTTTGGAATTTTCGCAACAGAAAATTTGGGCGTCTTATCAAAATGAAGATACTCACGAAGATTTAGCCGGTTATTAATGAAAAAAGTTAAATCGTGAAATCGACAACTTTTGAGTGTAGGACTGAAAATAGCTACCTGTTTATTTGTAGGACAGTGTGACCATTTAATTGTAATAATATTTAACAACCTACATTGAAAAAATCAACTTGTTATTTATCATTTTTTATGCAACGTAATTGCTACATGTTTGTGGGGGGGGACATCGTAGACCAAACCCTTTATTTTGTCGGACAAATGTTGTTTCCAATTATTCATAAAATTATCTCAACATTTAGCTGAAAAACTAAGTGTTATTAATTAAATTTTCATAGTCACCAAATCGACATGTTTTACACCTGCGCAGTATGTTAGCTACCTGTTCTCGCAATTTTCGAAGAGAAAAAAGTTGGGCGTCTCGGTGAAATGAAGCTGCATTGAAAAAACTAGCTTGTTATTAATGATTTGGAAAAAAGGTCCTCGGCCCCCGGACTAATAGCTTGATCCAATCCTGACATATTAACGTTCGCCAGAGAACCGCATTTTTCAGTGCACGAATGTCGGGTTCTTTGTCTTCGACCACTGGTGTCTGAAAAGGTTTTTACGATTTAAAAAAAATATAACTTATCAAATTATTTCAGGTTTATTTTTAAAAAAAATCATCTACCTACAAACTGTGGAAATTTTTTATTGCTGCCCAAACTGTAACATTTACGACTGTGCAGGGGTGGGTGATGTTTTTCACGTGGGTTTTTATCTCCCCAATATCGGCTGTTATTTTTATGTAAAAAAATAATAAAAAAAAGTATGATAGCGATCTTCAAATCGCTTAGGAATCTTTAAATTTGTCAAAAAAAAAACAAAATGAAAATAATCGTTTCTGTTCGCTTACCTTCTTTCTTGGTGGACTTTCCATCCAGATTACACAACTTTCTTGGCTGAACGGTAGCCTTAATGTCGATTTTTCACGGTAGAAATTATCTTATAAAGTTTCTTTATAGTAAATTAGGTTAAAACAAAATTGCTAATTAGTCTTACTGACTAGATTGTAATGCAATAAACACAATGTGGTTGAAAAAAAAAAATATAAAAAAAATATCATCAAACATAGAAATCTTTGGATTTGCTCGATTGATATTAGATAAAGAAAGTTTGATTTGATTTTTAACATAGGCAATTCTGTTTATTTACAGCTCCGTTCAACTGGAGATGAGCGTCTAGGTGTAATCTCTTACATTTTCAATCCACTTTTTCTCTAAAGCCAAATCTTTGGGAAAACCAAATGTAACAACTTAAAGGAGGTGTGCGCCAAAAAAACAACTTCATCTAAGAAAAAAGAGAAAAAAATCTGAGAATAACAGTGAGAATCGCACCCCTTTATGACAAATAATACCGAAGATTTGGCTCTATGAAGGTACCAAATCTCACCCTATGACGTCACAAAAGCTCAAGCGACGCACGAGAAAGTGAAGTAAATTGAATTTACATATTTTTTTCCTATGTCACCTGCAATAATCTAAACAAAAACCGTTCACGCGTACCGGGAACAATCAAATTAATAATGCGGAGCGCTGCTGGACGAAGCTCTCGTGACGTCACACACACTTTAAAGCGGTATATCTCAGCGATGGTTTGTCGTAGAATAACGAGGTTTGAACAGTTATTCTTAGATTTTTTTACACTAAAACTTTAATTTTTGGCGCACACCCCCTTTAAGGCCCGATATTTCAATTGCCTCTACATTTGGGGTCTCAGTAGGGCACTATTTGAAGTTAAAAATTACTTGGAAAACAAACACAACAAACCGAACCTAAAAATTTACTCCTGCATAAAACTAACTATAATACATATAATAATAACAAAGGTTTTTGGTGTATAACATTAAAAAGTTAAGTAGGGAATTGAATAAATGCACCCCGATCTGTAAACAAAAAACAAATTCGTCAAAGGAAAAAAATCGTTTTGGTATGGTCGAAGTGTGATGTCTATGACTTATTTCAGCCCGAAAAGTTTTGATTCCATTACAGGCCTTGTCGTATCACTAAACCGATCACAAAATAGTCAAAAACAATACAAAAATAGTGAAAAAATACTAAGCCAAGTACACAGACTATAGACTTCAGTGTCACTACACAGCACCAGTGTTGCCAGAATTCTTTTATAAATGGTAACAGCCAAGGTGCTTTAGAAGAGAAAAATAAAACAATAAATGATAACGACATTACGGTATTAGGGAAATATAACAAAGAAATCGTAAAAACCTTTTCGGGCACCCTGTATTACGGAAAAAAAAATCTCTAAGAGATTTTTTTAATACGAAACTCATGTATGTTTAGTTCATTTTTAGATTTTCTAATTTCCTGAAAAGGTAATAAGGAAACTATTGGAACATAGTTCATCGTTAATGTTAATTGTGTTGTTTATTGTCAACAATTTGAGAAACGCTATTATTTCTCAGTAAACTTTAATTGCTACAATTGTTCGACCTTTTTACTTGTCCCATCCCGATCTTTGTTGGAAGCATCATTAGCAATTATTGTTTCTTATTATATGAGACTTAATTTTCGAAATAAAATAAAATGTTTTCCTGGGTCATGGGAAACCTGTTAACTCAAGGAGTGGATATCACCTTACCTCACCTTAATAGTACTTGTTAGATGAAATTTAGTTTTGCTACATCAAGAAGTTTCCAATTTAAAACTAGGTCTTTATTTACTCGAAAATTAAAGAGGTAATGAAATATTGCAGAAAGAAGACTTACAAACACTTCCTTTTTAGACAATAAATCGAAAACAAGTTTTCAGATGAAATTCAGTTTTTCTACATCAAAAAGTTTTCAATTTTAAAATAAGTAGATAATAACTCTTCTTATTTTCTTTCGGGTCCGGCTTATTCACCGTCTGATAAACTGTCAGATGCAATCTGACGGATAAAAACGCAATATTGTCGATATCACTCTTTAATTTTGTATGCTCCAAACCACCCAAATTTGTGAACGCTGCTTTAGCGTCTTTAGGCATATTTAGGCGTTGCCGTACTTTTCACTGGAAATGCAAAGTTGTAATATTTCACTATTTCAGCAACCATTAGGGATAGAACTTTAAAAACTTGGAATCTAACTTAATTCGGCACGCCAAATTTATTGTGATAAACATGAACAGGGTATTTCATTTAAGATAACACATTCCGAGAAACCCTCAGATGCCGAATTTGCGATCACACCTTTAGCGGTTTTAAGTAGTGTTAAAACGAACTCAAATTATAACAATATTTTATTTCGCATTTGAACGGTTAAAGTATTTACGACCACGGTCAATCAGGTAGAGTAAAAATCAAACGAGAAGAAGCCATTGACGTCCTCGCTGACAGAGAAGGCACATTTCCTTTTCTTTGGGTCCCTCCTATTTAAAGTGAGACAAACGATAGCACGTGTGGCTTTTTCTCGTCTGATTTTTACTCTACTATTTGCCTTTTTGCTTCTTGATTTTTGGTACCTGACAGTCGGACAAAAACACAAGGGTTGTTTCATGAGTTTGATGGTGCCCTTCACTTCTCTTGCAGTGGCGGGTTGACTGTTCCAAGTCGGGTAAATATAGCAAGTGGTATAACATTCGGCTGTCCTGACTTAGGAACGGCCTCGCGACCTAAAAAAAACTGATAGCTCACTAAGCTATTTCTCACTCTGAAAAGTAAATGAGGTTATGTACTATTATTATTATTTTTTGTTTAGAAGCACACGGGACTTCCTTCTAGCTCTGCATTAAACTGGAAGGTTCACTGAACCTCTTTTTTTTAAGGCTCAGTGGACCTTTTTTTTTAAAGGTTCACTGGACCTCTTTTTTTTTTTGAAGATTCACTGGACCTCTTTTTTTCTTTTTTTTCGAAGGTTGAAGGTTGACTGGACCTCTTTTTTAGGTTCACTGGACCTTTGTTTTATGAAGGTTCACTGGACCTTTTTTTTATGAAGGTTCACTAGGACCTTTATATTTGAATGTAAAGCACACTAGGCTTAATTGATCTTTTAAACTTTGCCATGTACATTGAACACGATAAACTTTTTAGCACTCTAGGCTAATGTAACTGGCATATAATAACCTACACAGTGCAATTTGGGCGGTGATCTTTCAACTACATATTATTTATTGAAATATATTCAATTTTCAAAATTAAACCAATTTTGATATAATTTTAAGCTTTCAAACTTTATTTCAAAAAGAAACAAGAAGCTTTATAGGTTTTCATTCTACAAACTTGGAGCGATTAAAATAGAGCTTACTGATCACTAACATTCAGTTTTTTCAATTCTATTGTACTCACACAAAGGTTCACTAGACCTTTTCATAGGTGAAGAAAAAACACCTTATAACTATAAATTGCTACAATTAATTGTTTATAGAACTCACTAACTGTTCTAAACAACAACGCCATATTAAGTAATTATGATCTACTTTGTGATTTTATTTGTATAGACTTTTTTCTAATTTAATCTATAGTCTGAGGTTTGAATAGTTTAAGACGGTCACGGGCCACTAAACCTTTAAAAAGTCTTTTATCTTTTGAGAATGACACTACTCTGTACCTATCATTCCCCAAACAGTCTATAATTTTTACGGGTCCAATATATTTTGGGACCAATTTTCCGGTGGTAAGTCTTCGAATAAGGTGAGTTCGCTCTACCAACATGGTATCCCCCGTAGCCCCTATCTTAAGTTTCAATGGTTTTCCTTTGTTTCTGTCGAAACGACGCTTCATGTTCTCAGCCCTAATGTCCTGAGTTATTGTAGGTTCATATGTGGTTGCTGAGCTGAGCGGATCTCATTTTCTGCATTTGTATTAAATCCATACAATACATTCGGTGGTAAGCCCAGCTTTAATGCTCGCTCTCAGAGCCTCTAAAATGATGCAGTTTAAACGCTCCACTTGTCCGTTGCTTCTTGGGGATGCTATGGCGTTCTTAACATGTTTGATGCTGTATTTTTCGCAGAAATCTCTGAAAGTTTTGCAGTCGAATCCTTTGCCTCTATCAGTAATAACTCTGGTGGGGGCCTGCACCAACTTTATCAATTGTTCCAGAGTTTTGCACACATATTTGCTGGTGGTATCGGGAACTGCTTCCAGCCAAACAAACTTTGTAAACCCATCATCACTTTCACTAAAGGGCCCTACATGATCTAGATGTAGAGTATGAAACGGTTGCTCTTTTTTTTTTTCAATCGGATGTAATTCAACTCTACGTTTTCCTAGAAAAAGACATCATCCATTTTTATCCAAGAGACCAAAGGCAAGATTTTTGGAGATAACAAAAACAAAGTCACAGTCTCATAATTTATTTAATTAGCACGTTTTCCTGTTGGCCTTTTTGACACCATACAAGGAATGCAGTTTCCAACAGACTCTTTATTGAATTTTCTTATATGCTTGAACCAGTACCTACGTTTCTTTGGCGGCATTATAAGTCCTTTGCCAGCCCGGATGCCCATTATCATCATGAAACGTCTTAGTAATTCGCCATCTAATATCTCAAGGTACAAGAATTTTTGGTTGTTCATTGATAATTTTACAAACTTTGCCCTCAACGATAGAATAACCTTTTTCAGCTATTTTCTGAGTAATTTGTTGTCGTAGCAGAGATATATCTTCATCTTGATTTCGTACTGCTACTATCCATTCATTGGTTTTTATTGCCCATATGACCACAGGATTGCCACTTATGCGTCTACGTGTTTCATTTGAGTTCCAGGTCGGTGAATTACGGTGAAATCGTATTCCTGCATCGATAGCCACCACCGACCTACTCGTGGGGTGAGTTCTTTCTTCGTCCATGTCCTTAATGCATTGCAGTCGGTGATTATTGTGAAGTGGCTGCCATAAGGATAATTACGAAACTTGTGTACTGCTTCATAGACTGCCAATGCTTCTAGTTCATAGCTATGATATCTAGTTTCAGTGTCGCTAGTTTGTCGGCTCATGTAAGCTATTGGTTTCCATTCTGCATTCTCTTGTTTTTGCAATAATGCACCTGCGATTCCCAGTTTGCTAGCGTCAGTATGTAATTGAGTCTTGGATTTGCTATTATAAATTGTCAACACAGGTTTAGTCGTCAATTCCTCCTTCAACGTGTCAAATGCCATTCGATGTTCGGTTGTCCAAGCCCATTTGGTATTTTTACTCAAGAGAGAAGTTAAGGGTTTGGCCTTCAATGCAAATTTCTCTATATACTTCCTAAAATAGGAGGCCAATCCAATAAACTGTCTGGTATGATACATGATTTGTGGGGGCTGGAAATTTTTCAACTGCCTCGAGCTTTTTGGGCGATGGTTTAGGTATCCCTTTCAAAATTTCTACTCGTAAGTATTCTACAGAATCTTTAAGGAACTCACATTTTTCGATGTTTAATGTAAGTCCAGCAAGATCCAATAGGCACACATTATCTAATCTTTTCAGTCCCTGTTCCTGCGTCTCAGCTACAATTAGGATATCATCCAGATATATCTGAGCATATTGATGCCTAACATTACTTAAAGCGAAATTGATAGCCCTCTGAAATACAGCCGGAGCATCAGATAGGCCAAATGGGACCCTGTTAGTGTCCATCGGGCATAAGGAAAGCAGTATATTTTCGACTTTCATCCGCCATCTTTATTTGATGATATCCGGCCTTCAAATCTAGGGTTGTAAAAATACTATTTCCATTTACTAGGTCTCCTATTAAAGATAGTGGGTACTGGGTCTTTAACTGAAATTGGATTCAGCCTTCTATAATCACATGCCATTCTATATTCTCCATTCTTTTTTTTTACAATAAAATTGGGCTGGAGTATGGTGAATTTTCTGGTTCTATTATTCCTTTTTCAAGCAGTTCTTGAATTATTTCTAGGACTTTTTCTCTTTCAAACTTTGATAGGTGATATGGTTTACTTGATATTTGAAATTTTTTGACGAATATTTGAAAGATAAAGAAAACTTTTTTCATTATGAGATGCAAAAAAAATTTAGTTCATTCAATTATTAAGTAGTTATGCATTTTCAGTCAACAACAATAATAAAAAATTTAAAAAACAAGATGAAAATTTCACTTGTAAATCGGTATCTAAACATCTGGCAACATAGCACAACATACACACTTGATTTGTCTTATGTCAGTTAGTTAAAGCATTGGAAATTCATTCTTTTTTGAAAATAAAATGATTACAAACGTCGAATATGTAGATACTTGTTCAGGCAAAATCGATGCAAAATGCCCATTTAGTCACAAGAATTTACAGGGGCAAATTTCCCGAGAGCACCCACCTGATGAAAGAACATTGTGCCCGCTTTACAAAGATTGTGTGATACGGAAAGTGTGAGTGTGTAAAATTTGAATGTTGATTTGAGCGTTTTGAGAACCTTTTTACCAAAAATTAATATTTTGCAAGCAAACGAGTAAGTTTTATTTAAGCTTTTGCGATAACTCCACTCATGTTAGAAATCTTATAAGACAACTGACGATTTTCAAAATTACAGCGAAATTTCTTTTTTCCATTAGTTTAACTACAGACAACTACAGCGAGAATTTCATACATCTGTCAAAACCGACATTCCAACAATAAACTGACATGTTTTGATTGTTAATTTAAACCGATCAGATTCGAATTACGCGATAATTTGCACTAGTGCAAATTATCGCGAAGTAAATGGAAATGGTATTTTCCAACCCTAGATTTGAAGGCAGGATATCATCAAATAAAGATGGCGGATGAAAGCCGAAAATATACTGCTTTCGTTACGACCGATGGACACTATCAGTTCACCAGGATCCCATTTGGCCTATCTAATGCATCGGCTGTATTTCAGAGGGCTATCAATTTCGCTTTAAGTAACGTTAGGCATCAATATGCTCAGGTATATCTGGATGATATCTTAATTGTAGCTGAGACGCACGAACAGGGACTGAAAACATTAGATAATGTGTTACGCCTATTGGATCTTGCTGGACTTACATTAAACATCGAAAAATGTGAGTTCCTTAAAGTTTCTGTAGAATACTTTGGAGTAGAAATTATGAAAGGGATACTTAAAACATCGCCCAAAATGCTCGAGGCAGTTGAAAAATGTCCAGCTCCCACAAATGTGCATCAGACCAGACAGTTTATTGGATTGGCCTCCTTTTTTAGGAAGTATATAGAGAAATTTGCATTGAAGGCCAAACCCTTAACTTCTCTCCTGAGGAAAAACACCAAATGAACTTGGACAACCGAATATCAGATGGCATTTGACACTTTGAAGGAGGAATTGATGCAAATCCGAGAATGAATTACATACTGACGCCAGCAAACTGGGAATCGCAGGTGCATTATTGCAAAAACAAGAGAATGCCGAATGGATACCAATAGCTTACATGAGCCGATAAACTAGCGACACTGAAACTAGATATCATAGCTATGAACTAGAAACACTGGCAGTCTATGAAGAAGTACACAAGTTCCCTAATTATCTTTATGGCAGCCACTTCACAATAATCACCGACTGCAATGCATTGAGGCTAACATGGACGAAGAAAGAGCTCACCCCACGAGTAGGCCGATGGTGGCTATTGATGCAGGAATATGATTTCACCGTAGTTTACCGACTTGAGACTCAAATGAAACACGTAGACGCATAAGTCGCAATCCTGTGGTCATATTGTGCAATAAAAACCAATGAATGGATAGTTACAGTACGAAATCAAGATGAAGATATATGTCTGCGACGACAACAATTTACTCAGAAAATAGCTGAAAAAAGTTATTCTATCGTTGAGGACAACGTTTGTAAAATTATCAATGAACAACCAAAAATTCTTATACCTCGAGTCCCTCGAGATATTAGGTGGCGTAAAACTAAGATAATTCATGATGATAATGGGCATCCGGGCTGGTAAAGGACTTACAATGCCACCAAAGAAACGTAGATGGGTTCAAAGATATGAGAAAATTCATTAAAAAGTTTGTTGGAAACTGTATTCCTTGTATGGTGTCAAAAAGGCGAACAGGAACACGTAGGGCTGAATTATATCTAATTGAAAAAAGAGAGCAACCGTTTCATACCTTACATCTAGATCATGTAGGACCCTTCAGTAAAAGTGCTGAGGGCAACTCTCACATCCTAGCTATTATTGATAATATTGATGGGTTTACAATGTTTGTTTGGCTGGAAGCAGTTCTCGATACCAGCAGCAAATATGTGTGCAAAACTCTGGAACAATTGATAAAGTTGGTGCAGGCCCCCACCAGTGTTATTACTGATAGAGGCAAAGCATTCGACTGCAAAACTTTCAGAGATTTCTGCGAAAAATACAACATTAAACATGTTAAAAACGCCGTAGCATTCCCAAGAAGCAACGGATAAGTGGAGCGTTTGAACTGCACCGTATTAGAGGCTCTGACAGCGAGCATTGAAGATGAACATGAAAGCTGGGACAAGCATCTAATTTAAATTCAGAGGAGAATCAATAGTTCGCAGAATGCAACTACCACCGAGTGTATTGTTGTCTGGATTTAAATCAAATGCAGAAAATCAGATCCATTTAGCTCAGCAACCACCTATGAACCTAGAAAAACTCAGGACTTTAGCCAAAAAGCGCAGCAACATTAGGGCCAAGAACATGAAGCGTCGTTTCGACAGAAACAAAACAAAAAAAAACATTGAAATTTAAGATAGGGGATACCATGTTGGTGAAGCGAACTCACCTTATTCGATGACTTACCAGCGGAAAATTGGTCCCGTAGACTGTTTGGGGAATGATAGGTACAGAGTAGTGTCATTCCCAAAAGATGAAAGACGTTTTAAAGGTGTAGTGGCCCGTGACCGTCTAGACTTTTCAAACCTCAGACTATAGACTAAATTACAAAAAAGTCTATGCAAATAAAATCATAAAGTAGATCATAGTTAGTTGATATGGCGTTGTTGTTTAGAACAGTTAGTGAGTTCTATAAATAATTAATTGTAGCAATTTATAGTTGTAAGCTGTTTTTTCTTCACATATGAAAAGATCTAGCAAACCTTTGTGTGAGTACAATGGAATTGAAAAAACTGAATGTTAGTGTGATACGGAAAGTATGAGTGTGTAAAATCTGCATGTTGATTTGAACGTTTTGAGAATCTTTTTACCAAAAATTAGTATTTTCGTAATGAGGATTTGGCAAGGAGCCGAGTAAGTTTTATTTAAGTTTTTGCGATAACTCCGATTTTTCCACTCATGCTAGAAATCTCATAAGACAACTAACGATTTTCAAAATTACAGCGAAATTTCTTTTTTCTATTAGTTTAACTAGAGACAATTACAGCGAGAATTTCATACATCTGTCAAAACTGACATTCCAACAATAAACTGACATGTTTTGATTGTTGATTTAAACCAACCAGATTGGAATTACGCGATAACTTGCACAAGTGCAAATTATCAGATAATTGTTTAGTAACTGATGCGAGAACTGGTGTTTTGAAATTTTTTGACAAAAAATTAAAATTTTTGATTCATGAAATTCTCTCATAAAATACAACTCGTGCAATGGAAAAATATTTATAATTTTCGACAAATTTGCACTCATGCGTTTTTAACTGAAGAAGGCACTCGTGCTCTACGTGCACTCGTGCTCTTTTTCAACTAAAAATACATTCAGGCAAATTTCCCAAATATTATCGATAATTTCCATTGCACTCGTTATATTACTATTGATAGCTTTCCCATGTTATCGTATTTTTTTGAGCTTTTAAATGGACCAGAAAATTTTTCACTCATTCTCTCTGCAAATTATAGAAAACACGCAATCGTGAAAAATTATCGGTAATTTTGAAGCTCTCGTGGTATTATCCCCGATTATTCCACTCATATGTTAGAAATCCCATAAGACAAGTGACGATTTTCAAAATTACAGCGAAAATTCTTTTTTCCATTAGTTTAACTAGAGAGAATTACAACGATAATTCTCCCATGTTATTGTATAGGTACATGGCTGTCATGCTAATTTTTGATACAAACAAACGGTTCTTTATAGCAACCATTTATTTGTATTGGTTGTTAAGATGTTCAAATCGTTTAATAAATATTTATTTCCATATTTTTTGCATTCTCATACTGAAATAATCCTCTAAATACCGCTCGAGTTTCAAAATGGACCAGATAATTTTTCACTCATGCGTGTTTTCTCTGCAAATTTCACAAAACACGCAATCGTGAAAAATTATCGGTAATTTTCAAGCTCTCGTGGTATTATCCCCGAAAATACCAACAATTGACCCATGGTTAAGAGGACAGTCTTAGCTCGAAATGGGTTATATTATCTCATGTTAAAATATTTGTATTTATACCCAATACACCCTGTATATATGACAATTTTCTTTTCTAAATCCAGAACCTACATATGAAAGTGTTCTCGAGCACAGCTCAAATTCCAAATAAACGTATCAGAACCAGTGGCGGCTCGTGGTATAACATATTGGGGGTGCACATAATTTGTAATTCATAATAAATGCCGGTTGCGTTTGTTTTGCTGGCGCATTTGGCCACTAATTTTTTAAATTAATACTTTACAGGTAGATTGTTAAAATTTGAAGAATGATAAAATTAAATTTAAAGTTGTTTGATATTAATTTGGGAGTGCACGTGCACATGTGCTCTTATGGAGGAACCGCCACTGATCAGAACTAGCCTAGATGAGATTAGTACATAATTTATGAGATACTAAATAAATGCTACTAGCATAGTCTTCAGTCGTTGAAAATTTGAAGCTGCTTTGCTGAACTTGACCTTTACTGGATTTTTATTTTTCCAACCAACGCTGTTCCTACCAAAGAGCTTTAAAAGCCGTTGGCGCATTTTGGTTTAATAACCGACAACGACTCGAAAATGAATAAGCTAGTTTGGCATATGCCCCTAAGATAAATGTTTTGGTTTCAAATTAGTTTCACAAACCACATTAGTTTTGAAGTTTTACTCTACTGGTCAGTGGTCACTCCCTGACACCTTAAGGCAAAAGTGGTTACCTACCTAATAATTATTTATAAACAACTAAAGTTCAAAATTTTGGAAGTCTGCGAGTCCGTAAAAACACTTTCTGGACGTACTACGTAGACTTTTTTTTCAGAAAGTAGGTACATATTTTCCAGACACTTTCCGACCCAGGCTGGAAACGACATACCTACTTTCTTAAGTGAAACGCGTGCGGAAATTATGTACATTACGAACGGTTGCCAAAAAAAAAAACCACACCATACCTCTGTTCTCATACTATTGCCAAAGTTTCTACCTACCAGCTATTATCGATGTGTGGTCACCCTTGTCTCCTGCATAAATCTCGAAAATTGTTGGCTTCAAGTAGGATGCTTGGTTTATAAGATCTGTTATGCTTTGTTGGGCGTCTCAAGATAACAGGTTTTTCTGACTTCCGAATAATTGTTCCATAAGAAATCCTATCGACTGCGCCATTCAATATGTGTCCAAGGGAAGAGACTTTCAGAAACAATTTTTATTTTACAGGGTACACTTTATCAAAATCGTTACAATAGATGAAGCTAATAAAAGCAACAGTTAAAGCGTTTTACATATATGCACAATAATAAACTGCTGAACTATTGAGAAATGTGCGATGTTGTTAGGAACGTTTCCATAACTAGCTGATGATGAATCCTATAGCGAGCAAATTCTAACTATCAGCATTACATAATTATGATCTTTTTAAAGCAACTGTTTGTTGTGATACTATTTAATTATTCTAACGGACTAAAATAGCTTGTTAGTTAATAATTCATGAAAAGAAAAATTTGAAGTGCAGCCCGAGAAATAAGAGCCTAAAAATACAAAAAGGAATTTTTAAGTAACTTCTCCATTTAATGCATTCACAATATTTTAAGTTCAATGTACATTTTTGATGTTTAATTTTTGCTTTTATGAGCTCACAACAAACTAGGTAATGTATTAACTACGTGCATTTTACCAATTTACTCATTACTTTGGAAATTACGTTACACACGTCAATATGAATTTTATTTCAGTTGAAATGCTATACAGACCTTTTATTAAATCCGAAACGCACAATAACCATATAAGTTTACATTTATTCCAGTGCTATCCACACATATTTCCCATTTTATTTTTCACAAACTTTACCCATTTACGAAACAAAAAAACTCTTGTAATTTATTTTATGTTTCCTTTTTGTGTCGTTATATTTTTCCAGCCATTGTATAGTTTTCATTAAAGTCCGAAGGGTAAATAACTATTTCTGCCCCAACACTTACGACCCAATAAAAAAAAAAGTTTCAGGACGCGCGCTTTAACATTAAATGAAAGGACACAACCCGAGCAAACAATAAAGTTAAATTAAACAATATATTTCGATGTTTTGGGGGGTTTTAGAGTAAGATATGAAATTGTTTGCATAACTAATGTAACTCAAACGGCTCTGAGTCATTTGCGCGACAACCGCGAGGGAGAAAAGCGCGATATCAGAAGCGCGAGGAACAAAAGTGGGACGGAACAAAAACACGACTGGACAGAAGCGCGAGTAACGAAAACACGGCTGGACAAAAGCGCGAGGACAAAATCGCGAGCGACAAAAGCGCGACGGATCAAAAACGCGACTGGATAAAAGCGCGAGAAAAAATAGCGCGAGGGACAAAAGCGCGACAGAACAAAAACGCGAAAGACAAAAGCGCGAGCAATAAAAACCCTACTGGAATAGAGCGCGATTGGACAAGAACGCATGTTTATTATCGGTGAGTTTGGTGATATCTGAACTAAATTGCAAACTAACCCAAACTAACCGGGTTATTATCGGTAAGTTTGGTAGTCTAATTAAAATTGCAAACTAACCCAAACTAACCGGGTTATAATCAGTAAACTTACCCAAATTTACCGATAATAACTCGTTTAGTTTGGGTTAGTTTACAAGTTTAATCAGACATTACCAAACTTACCGATAATAATCTCGCGTTCTTGTCCAATCGCGCATTATTCCAGTCGCGTTTTTGTTCCTCGCGCTTTTGTCCCTCGCTCTTTTGTCCAGTCGCGGTTTTGTCTCTCGCGCTTCTCGTATCGCGCTTTTCTTCCTCGCGCAAATGACACAGAGTCTGTAAGATATAGCTATTATACCTATACCTGTTGTTCAGGACAATACAGGTGTTAGCCGAGAAAAGGAAGATACACAGGTGAAAAGTTTTAACGACGATGCTCCTGTAAGACTCACCGAACATCGGTATAATCTATATATGAAAAAATGTTTCCATTGGTGAAATCTGCAAATCATATGGTTTTTCCATAAAATCATTATTTTGACCGTAAACTTCCATTATAATTATTTTTTCCTCATAATTTACATTTTTCCAATGGATTTCAATATACATATACTTAAGTATTATATCGAATATAGGAGACAATTTTGAATCCATCATATTTCACCGTCAATTCACAAGCTTTGTCATTATTATACGAGGGTCGGTTTATCAAATTTCCAAGACTAAACGGTCATTTACATCCAATTAAACTTAATTTAACGTACGGAAAATTAAAACAAATGTAGATACGAAACTGAGAAGGTGTGGGTTTACAATAAAGTTAATTTTCCTACGTGTAATTACCAATGACATTGATAATCACAGACTAGTTAACTAACGCACAGATTTCCTCAAATTGAAGTTGGTTAAAATTTTTCGTGTGTTACATTAATTTTCTTAATTTTTAAGTGAATGTTAATAACAACGGAGTATAGCACATGATCTTCAACTTTTCTTTATTATTAATTTTCCGTACGTTGAGTTAAGTTAAGTGGATGTAAATGACACTTTATTTGATGCCAGTAATTAGTGAATATTATTATTCCCATTTAAATCAATGTTTCATATTTTTTTGTAGGTTGCGCAATACTGCCCAATATTTTTGTAGGCCACTACTCCAACTTGATCAATAAGTATGTGTGCTTTTGGCCTACAAGTATTCATTAGTGAACAAAACATCGTTAAATTGACATGTTTAGGCGTAGGTCTGGAAAAACAACTGCCCATGAAAATTATAGGCCAGTATGACCATTTGATTCTAATTACATAGGGTGTCCCAAAAAGATACCGACAAACTTTAAGGGGTAGTAGGGGACATCAAAACAAGCATTTTTGTTCATATAAACATATGTCCGCAAATGAAGCATTTGGGCTGTAGAGCAAAAAAACTGTTTTCATTCTTCGCAATAATTAAATCACTGTTTACTTATTAATTTTGCTTTATTAACAAATCAATTATGGTTTACAATAATTGTTCAAAATGTTGACCATTTACTTCAATGCCAAGATTGCACCATCGGGTCATTGACTAAAGTTTCGTCTACGAAACACCTGTTCGTAATGAGGGAGATCTGTTAGCAAGGATACTGGCGAGTTGTACCCATGTAGAAGCTATTCCCGAAATATTCCACAGAGTTCGCAAGTCAATGAACCGACGGTGCAATCTTTGCATTGAAGTAAATGGTCAACATTTTGAACAATTATTGTAAACCATAATTGATTTCTTAATAAAGCAAATTTAATAAGTAAACAGTGATTTGATTATTGCGAAGAATGAAAACAGTTTTTTTGCTCTACAGCCCAAATGGCTCATTGCGGGCCTATGTTTATATAAACAAAAATGCTTGTTTTTATGTCCCCTACTACCTCTTAAAGTTTGTCGGTATCTTTTTGGGACACCCTGTATATATTAAACAAAGATGGAAAATCAACAGATTGTTGACACATTTTCCAAACCTTTTTATTTTGACATGTTCGTGGTGTACGGACCACTATTTTTGTAGGCCAAGTTTCATTTCAATTTTTATATTAAATTATCTTTCGATTTAAGTCGAAAGCCAATGGGTATTCATACCTGTTCAAAATCTGATTTAATTGACATGTTCACCTCTTTCCAGAATACAAACGGCCCATTTCCAGAAGTTTAGGTCGATAAAAAGTTGTAGGTTACGTTAAAATAAAACCACTGGCAAAGTTTCAGACGAGCGTTAATCATTACAAAAAGGGTGCGATGTACTGTGGACTAATTGGGTCATTTACTTCCCAAATATTACATTGACCCTACTTTCATTTTTATATAAAACCATAGAAAAAGTATCTCAAATTTCCCTTATTTTATACATGGGTTGAAAACTAAATTTGCCAATATCACTTGCTTATTTTAAATATTAGCCTGATTAAGCGAAGTGGCATTATCTGATCATCAAGTAGGCAATCTTGCTCTTTTGCTAAAAGCATCGCTAATCCGTGATTCTTCTTGTTTACCTTTCTTTAGCTATTCTGCCTAGTTCCATTTAAGGTGAGCAATTTTCTCGATAGCGTCTGTCCGGAACTCTGACTCTCAGAGAAAGAGATAGATCTCTGGCATCGATCATTGATTTCTTCATATTTTTTTGTGTGCGACTCCTATTTTCTTAGCTTTGTATTTTATTGGAGTTAAGGTTTCGGCTTCGTATTTGAAGTCAGGTAAAACGCACTGGATGAAAATCTTTCTTTTTATGTAAATGGGAATATCGGATTTAAGGATACAACTCAGCTTTCCGAAAGCTTGCAGGTTTAGTTGTCTTTCCTCAGACGAATATCATGCCCTAGATATTCGCACGAGTGAAGGTCTTCTGTATTCGGGTTATTGATAGTTAAGTCTTTCCTTGCAATTAGACTATTTATGGTTATGTCGGCGTTTACCTCCAAAGCCTTTCAGTTTATGCAGTCCGTTTGTGTTTCACAAAGGCCGTCTGAGATATTTAAATCTATTGTTTTGGAGTTCTCGGTAAAATCTGTTTTTTTGGGACTTGGGAATTATCTTTAAAAAACAGACTTTATGAATATTTTTAAGTATTGTCACGGCTTTGGGTTGCCTGACAGAAATCTTGGGTTCGTTGCGTTTATTCTAAAAATCAAAGTCCAATTAACACAGCAATAATTTATTCCACTTAACAATACACTCTGACACTAATTACTTTAATAACTAACTCAACAATAAAACTCTTAGAACTCGCAACAATAAACACTATTTAAATCGTATCACAGTCAAACTGAAACTTAAACTTACAAAGCAAGAGCGGCCTTCTATATATCCCTAAATCTATTCCTGTAAAATCTAGAACACACACGATAATCTTATTTCTCGATTATAGTAGAATAATTCGCTAGATTCCAGGATATTCGACATCGAATTCTTGATAGCCTGGCGGACGCCTATTCTAGCAACAGCGTTTAGCGTTATCGTAACAGTATCTATTCTTAGAGAGTCCACCTTCTCAATACGGTAAAAGTAAAACAATCGCCAGCGTCCAGATAAATGAGAAAGCGCTAGTGGGAACCAATCACAGGGACCCACTTCTAGAGCTGGACATAAAATTTGTGTATGTATGAGCAAGTGTAATAATGTAACATCCTATATTGGACAAAAACGGCCGACAATCAGTCCGATGGTCAGGTATCGGCCAGTGCATCTAGATGGCTAGATAAGATAGGGCATGATGAATCAAGGAAGGATATTTTATTATTCTTGTAGTTTTGTGGCCTCAGTAATGGAAGTGAGTGATTCATGGCGTTTAGGTTGCTTTGTTACCAAGAGTTCAATAGTTGCCCTCTCTAGATATATTCTTGATTTATGATTGATTATGGTATATGATGGAATGGCTGCAGTATAGAGATGTGTTGATACCGTCATAGAACATCCATACTATTGCCTACCAGCTATTATCCATGTGTGATCTGTGGTCACCCTTGTCTCCTGCATAAATCTCAAAAATTGCTGACTTCGAGTAGGATGCTTGTTTATTAGATCCTCCTGTTGCTCGGTTTCTCGAGATAACACGTTTTTCCAATATCCGAAATATCGTTAAGCGGAGCATCGATGTGCGGTACAGCAATTTCAGGAAATTCTATCGACTGCGCCATTCAAATTCTGTGCCTAGGGAAAGGACTTCCAGAAACAATTTCTATTTTACTGGGTACTCTATGACAAACCTAACAATGAAGCGAACAAAGGCAATAGGCAAAGCGTTTTACATATATTTACAATAAAAAACTGCTGATTAAGCTGCTGAACTATTAGGAAAAGTGCGATATTAATCTATACCCAGCAAATTCCAACTGTCAGGAACAAATAATAATGATCTTTTCAGAGCAACTGTTTGTTGTAATACTATTACGGTCTAACGGACTTATAAAGCAGCTTGTTAGCTAATAATTTATGGGAAGAAAAATTTGAAATGGAGGCCGAGGAATGAAAGCTTAAAAATACAAAGGGAATTTTTGAGTAACTTTTCCATTTGATGTATTTACAATATTTCCATGTTTAACGTACATTTTTGATATTGAATTTTTGCTTTTATGAGGTCATAACAAAGTAATGTATTCTCTACGTGCATTTCAACCATTTACTCATTACTTTTGAAACTACGTTACACACATCAAAATTAACTTTATTTCAGTTCAAATGCTATACAGACTTTTTATTAAATATGAAACATCCATGCATTAAACATAAGTTTACTTTCATTCCAGAGCTATCCACACATATTTCCTGTTTTATTTTCCATCAACTTTACCAATTTACAAAACAAAAAAGCTATTGTTATTTTTTGAGAATAAAATGGGTAAGTTTCCGTTTGCAGAAAGCCGAATTGTGGATAAGCCACTAGACGTAACCGCACACCATATAAAACTTTCTGTAAGTAAGAAATATCGAGTTTCATATTCAATTTTGTATTCCTAGGAAGGGAAACTCTATCCGGAAAATTAACTTTATGTACCTACTTACCTACAAAGTACCGCTAAAAGATAACAAATCACTAACATCAACAACAAATTATTTAGAAAATTGAAGTTTTTCAACAATTTTAATTTCTTGGACTTACTGTCCTATTGGAAATATTTTTGGAATCACGCAATGAAATCTTTCCAATTTTGAAAGCATTCTGGCTTTATTAAAATCTGAATAAATCCAAATAAAATGATGTTACTTGGCCCTCGCAATTATTTCTAATGATATGGAATCTAGAATGAATTGTTTCAACAAAATACCTACATCTAGATTTTTTACTTGAAAAACATGTCAATTGAGTTACTTCTTACTTTGTGAATTTGCTTATCAGTATTATTAATTCAATATAGTACCATAGGAGAGAGTTCCTCTTTCATGTGGTCCAATAATAACTGATTGCAAATTTTTTAATTTTATTTTCCTGGAGCATCTGAAACAAAAAGAATTTCCGAACATTTCAAATTTCTGGATCTCTAGTATAAAAAAGATTCGGGAGTGATACGTTTCAGGTAAAACTGTTTCAATTTAGAAAGCATTATCTCTCCACTTTTCTTACCATGATTTTTCCTTCTTGAATTTTTGCTTCTACACTCTTAATCTATTGTGTGATTGTGATTTTTCATTTTATTTTTATGTTACTGCTATGTCTTGAGCTTATCTTTTTTATGATTTCTATTTAATAGGTACATTATAAGGTCCCACATGTTTGTTCTGCTGCCGTGAATATGACGTATTTATATCTTTGGACACCGGCCTCTAAAAACCACTAGGTTTCCAAACAACAAAAACCAGCAACTATGTATGTCCAACATGGAAATGGAATGAAATTATTGGCAAAACATTTAGCTTATCACGGCACGTTTATTAATCCCAGGAGGCACTTTAACTGCCGCGACCCGCAATGGCCGCAATACATTGTCATCGCCTGGAAATATTTCACAAAGCATCCAATATAGGGGCAACAAATTATCATCCCCAATGAGCTCTAATAAACCTTGGTTGAAATTGTAAACATTAAATTGCTTCAATTTTTTACGCTACTGCAATTTGCGCAAGCAATCATGAGACCAATCACATAATTTTACCGAATTTTCGGCACCCATTCAGCGGGTCAGTTCAGGTACCATCATGTGCGCTCCAATCATAACATTTTTGAGGATCAGGGTATTGAACTTATTGGGATAACTGGAGGAAGGGTTGAAACCAATGAATATGATTCAGTATAACTTACGTTTAATGGGACCGTTCGGTCCAGGTACAGTCCGTCGTTTTTAATCTGACACTTTCCGTATGAGGAGCGAGGGCGTGAAGTATATGGCAAAAACAGGTCAGGTGACCATTTGCGTTCTAACTTAGGGAGCCACTAGCTCCAATTCCTTTGGAGTATCAGATTAAAAAAGACGGACAATATATTGATCTGATATATTGAGTTTTTTTCCGAGCTATAATGCCGTGGTCGAGTAATATTTCTACCTAACGTTTCGTCTACTGCTGCGGTAAACATCTTCAGAGGTGGTATGGTAGAGGACGAGGTGTTCTCTTCCGTGTTCCTCCGATGACTGGATTCGATGTTGTTGGACCTGCGTTATTTATATTCAGGGTTGTGGGCGTGGCTTGTCTTACGCTATTTTCCGTCTCGTTCTCGGAAAGAAAGGGTCTTTGTTTTTCGGAGAACTGGCAACCAGCTTTTGTTAAGGTTCAAGCCCTCTTCTTTTCTGTTGAAGTTGTTGTGGTGTTTCTGTATCTCTATGGCTTCTCTGTGGAGCCTGGTGTAAAACTGTTTGCTCCTATTCAATGCTTGAGTTTGGTCGAAACGAATGATATCGTTTGTTTGTGTTAAGATATGTTCGGCGATTGCTGATCTATCTATTTGTCCCTGCTGACAGTTTCTTTTGTGCTTTTTGACCCTGGTGTTGATAGAACGTTTGGTTGTTCCTACATAGACAGATCCACAAGAGCAGGAAATTCTATAGAGGCCAGTCGTTTCAAGAGGTGCCCTAAGATCGTTGGCCGATATTAGACTTTGCTGAATTTTTCTTGTGGGCTTGTAGATGGGCTTAATGTTGTGTTTTTCTAGCGTTCTTCCTATGCCATCTTATCATTTGTGCGCTGTTGCTTCGGTCTTATAGCTCTATTTATCTCCTGCTTGGAGTACCCATTTCCTTCCAGTGCTGATTTTAGGTGTTGCATCTCGTCCTGAAGGTATCTGGGTTCACAAATCCGGATTGCCCTGTCAGATAGAGTTTCAATGACTCCCCTCTTTTGTCTAGGATGGTGATTGGATTCCTTGTTGAGGTATCTGTCCGTATGCGTCGGCTTCCTATGTACCCTGTGTTTCAGTTTCCCTGAGGGGAATATTTCTAAGAGGACGTCGAGAAATGCAATTTTATTGTCCTTCTCAACTTCCATTGTAAACTGTATCCTGGGTTCTATTGAGTTAAGATGATTAAGGAAGTTTTCGAGCTCTGACTGTCCATGGTCCCAAACAACAAAAGTGTCATCTACATAGCGAAACCAACAAGTAGGTTTCTTTGGGGCCGTTCGCAGTGCCATTTGTTCTAAGTGTTCCATGTAGAAGTTGGCTATAACCGGGCTGAGTGGACTCCCCATTGGGACTCCATCTGTCTGATCAAAGAATTAATTTTGCCATTGGAAGTACGTAGTCGTCAGACAGTGGTAAAATAAGTTGTTGATTTCCTCCGGAAAAACATCTTTCAGATACTCTCAGGACTGATTCATTGGTACCTTGGTAAATAACGAGACATCAAAACTAAACAGAAAGTCGTTTGGTAGTAGAGTGATGTCACTGATCTTTTTGATAAAATGAGTGGAGTCTTTAACATAAGAGCTGGATTGGCCAATGCGTGGCTGAAGGAGAGAGGTAAGGTATTTCGCTATGCTGGATGTGATCGAATCTATTGCACTTATAATGGGTCTGAGTGGGTTACCTGTTTTGTGACTCTTCGGAAGCCCATATGTTCTAGGTGGTAAGGCCTCAGATTTGATTAGTTTCCTTACGTTTTCCGGGTCCAACGGTAGTGCTCGAATGAGTTGATTGGTTTTTCGCAATATAGAAGCAGTGGGATTGCGCTTCAGCTTTCTGTAGGTGGAGGGGTCTAGGAGTTTGGAAATTTTTGATTCATAGTCAGTCACGTTCATGATTACCGCTGCGTTTCCTTCATCCGTAGGCAGGAGTAGTATGTTCTTGTCTGTATTCAGGCTGCGAATAGCTTTCCTTTCCTCGTTTATCAGATTGCACTTTGGAGGTTTCGCTAGTCGTATTTCCTCCGCAGTAGTTTGAGGTAATGTGCGTATGCTGGCTTCTAAATTAGCTATGATGTCTTCGAATGGCAGGTCTTTCGATGTTATTGCTAAATTGCCTCCTTTTCTTAGAATACTGGTTTCCGAATCAGTCAGAATACGTTGGGTCAGGTTGACAACTGTGCGAATACCAACTGAAAATAGTTCTAATCAAATGTAGAAGCGAGCTCCAGCGACAAGGCGCAAACAACCTGTAGTCCGGTTAGCCACATAAAGTTTCGGGTCATTTTCGTTCACTTAATTTTTTTATTTGAATTATGGTTGATTCCACCAACTAGGTATTTGGGCCTTAATGATAAGTATACCTTCTAATGACAATAGAGAAATGTCATAGATAAGAAGAAATGTCAGCTTAAGGAATACTTGTTATTAAGGCTTCCCTAAAATAGTTAGTGCAAACGGCCATTATATACGTAATATAAACGTCTTCCGTTTCTTTCTTACAACAGGGTTACGATTCCATCCATAATAGAATAAAAAAATTGCCGTTCATGTTTACTGATTATTTGGAACATAACAAGTTGAAAAAATATAGTCTCCCATCAAAATTCCACAATAAACTACGTCTTCCACAAATCCACCGACACATCGGTAGGTATAGCCGCAAAACAAGTAAAACAAAAATGCATAGCCAAAAAATGAATGGTTTGGCTTCCACTTGTAAAGTACAATATAAAGTTCGTCTTCCAGGCCTATAAAGATCACTCGATATGCAGCGTGTCATAGCGCCATGTATGTTAGGCCTGTTTCCATCGAGTTGCATTGCTTCCGTGATGCCTCACAAAAGGCTTATGGCTGTTGCTGTTATTTGCGCAGCGTTGATCACCGAGAAAATGTACATGTCCATCTTGTCTGTGCTAAGTCTCATGTGGCTCCTCTTAAAACAATAAGTTTTCCTCGGTTAGAACTTAGCGGAGCTTTATTTCTCATTCGATTAACTCAGAAAGTAATCACATCTCTCAATTTAAATATATATAGATAATGTTTATTAGTATACCGACTCGACAATTGTATTGGCTTGGATTGCATTGCAACCAAACCCATTGCAAACTTTCGTAGCAAACCAGATCACGGAAATTAGACATTTTTCAAAATTTAATCAATGGGTTCACGTTTCAAGTGAAATGAATCTCACTAATATAATATCAAGAGGTTTGGATCCTCACGATTTAAAAAGATCTCATCTCTGCTGGAATGGACCTCCATTTTTGTTGGAAAGGGTAGTCTCTACATCCAAAACCTGAAACTGACATAACCAATTTGCCAGACGTTAAGAAAAATACTGTTACTATGACTATGACAACGCATTAATGCGTGGATCTTGCTATCATTGACAGAGTTTCCTGATTAACAAGATTACAAAGAATCTTAGCTTGCTGCTTACTGTAGTATAATATACTCGGGTTCGTTCAGCACGATTAAACGGTGTGAATTTTTATTACCTTTTAAACAACAAACCTTCTGAGAAACGAAATGGAAAACAAATCGGACCTACAATGTGGAAACTTACTCAATTTTACTTACTTACTGGACATGCGCCCGATATAGCAAATATTGGGGAAATGTAAGGGAAGCTGTGATATGTAAAAAAAATTAAAAATTCGTGAAACGTCTACTTCATTATCAAAGTAAATCGTACCGTTCTCGACTTGGAATTCTCGAGGGAAAATAGAACGGCAGAGAAACCTTCAATCGAACATTCCTCAAAAATCAAAACATATTGTGTCATTTTTAAGATAATTATTGTGAGTCATTAATTCAATAATTTAAGTCAATAAAAGTTTAAATTAGGTACCATCTCTGATTTTGTGCTAACATTTTAATTCCACACATTACATTCAATCAACACTATACCTATATTCAATATCGAAGATTTTTTGTTAGTTAGCCAGTCTCACCAGCAGGTACTGAGGTCCCGTACGGGAGGCTTATCAGCTATAGTTATTATTTTGGACCAATATCTCTGGATTGATTTTTCAATTTGTTTGCTAGGATAGTCGCTCGTCAGGGTAGGAAAATGTTAGTAAATTCAACAAGACCCTAATGCACGCTCTGAATCCAAATATTAAAATTCCAGCACAAAAGACAGCACATAATTTTTCTAGATTTAATTTAATTTTTTATCCGAGTTGTTTACAGCATGAAACGATTTTTGTTAAATACATAAACAATGCACATGTTATAAACAAACAAAAAAACATGAAAATCTAAAAAATAATACTTGTATAAATTGAACTCTCAAAAACTCATGCTCCTTGACACACACACTCATCACAAATTGGATTAAACGATCAGTTTAATGCAACAATGGTGGACAAGACAAGCTTGTTCCCTTTTGCCCTCATTTTCTGTATGTCTACCCTTTCGGTACCTACGCTTTTTCGTGGCGGCGCGGCGTCCTCGTTCTCCCCTAAATCTAAACTTTACGGCACATTACATGATTGCAACATTTACTTTAATTCAGTAAACGTTTTTTAAAAAGTTAAGATTTGAAGAAATAATATTTTAAATAGGTGGTTTTCCTCATTACGATTTATAAAAAAATTTAAAACTGAATTTCATAACTCAAGAATCTTTGGAAATGATGAACTTAACAACTCTCTTATCATGTCATGTAAAATGGTTCAGTCACATTATTTTCATGAAGAAATTAAACTTCTCAAACAGTCAAAAACTGTATTATAAAAGTAAGCCCTTTCTTGGACTAATACCATCTAAACTAATAAGAGTAGATGGCAGACTTAAACATTCGAATCTAACATATTTACAGTCGAAAATACCCAACTTTACTTTCTATTTCTGGAAATTTCACTCCTGTTATTTGGCCTATCAATTAGAAAATACATTTTTCAGTACAAATTTATTTCACAGTGCGAAAACTATTTCTATGCGGTCGGTCGCCTTTTCGGAATTTTATGCGTCGTAATCTCTAACCAATCACAGATAGGTAAACAACCCTTCTTGCTTGTTTCAACTTGTCTTCGAGTGTGAGCCTAGAAGGCTGTTATTTTTACTTTTTAGAATTATTCAGGTCATTGTCGGACTACCATCCAAAATAGTTTTTCAAAGGAATGTATCTTGTTTTTCTCGAATTATATTTTTTGTAGACATTCACATATAATTTTTGAGTTGATAAGTACCTATGTGAAGTCATCTGAGTTAATAATTAAACAAATTACAATGAAAACAAGTATTTCATTATGGATTATTGGGTCTCTGTAAAACAGAGTGGCCCTTCGAAGAATTATTGGTAGGTACCTAACTATTCAACACATGGAACATCTGCGTCATTTGCATGCAGGAGCTCAAATGACTCTATCCGCAGTTCGTATGACCTATTGGTCTATAAATGGACGAAAGACAATTCAATCTTACGCTCCCGTGTAGTCTGCTTTAAGGTAGGCCTCTCGACAGATTTTATCAAATGGGTAACCTACCTGAATAACGAATCACACCTCAGCGTCCTTTTCAGACACCTGGAATAGACTTTGAAGGATCGTTTATGGTCAAGGATGGAAAGATCAGAAACCGAATGTTGCTCAAATGTTATATACGTATATATGTATGTTTCAGTATAAAGGCCATGCATTTAGAACTGGTTGGAGACCTTTCCATTAATTCGTTTCTAAATAGTTTTAAAAGATTTATATCACGAAGAGGCATTTGTGGTAACATTTATACCGACAATGGTACCAATTTTGTTGGTGGAGAGAGAGAACTAAAGAATATTTTCATTAAAATCAAAAGAGATTCCAAATTTATTGAATTTTAATCATTAATCAAATAAAGTGGCATTTTGCTCCGTGGACTTTGGAGTGTTGTGTCAAATCTGCCATGAATCATGTCTATAGGATCTTGGGTAATACACATTTAACATATGAAGGTCTTAACACTGTATTTATACAAATAGAAGCTGTCCTTAACTTCTGACCTCTGCTGCCGTTTTCTAATTATCCTAACGTTTTGTCCATCCTTACTCCCACTTTGGCAAAACATTCACTGTGCTATCTCAAACGGATGTCAAGGAAACAGCTCCAGATCGACTTACCCACTATAAGCAGCTTCAACAGCATGTCCAATACTTTTGGCAGCGCTGGTCACAACAGTACCTATGTACTCTCCAAGAGAGAGCAAAGTGGCAAAAACAGGTTCAATGGTTCTAATAAAGGATTAAAATTCACCTCGATTGAACTGGAAAATGGGACGTATCACTGAATTGTTTAGTTGTAGTGCGCGTCGTAAACATGTTACGTACAAATTTTGCCTTAGTACGTAATTGAGATTTCGAATTAATTCAGTAATTAATTCAGGTATTTGTGAGGGTATTTATGAAGCTTTATACCTTTATAACACTTGCGGAAAATATTTTTCCGCTTTCGGCTGCTTCACCGAACTCCGTTACGCGTCGTTCGGTGAACGGCAGCCGCGTGCGGAAAAATTCATTTTCCGCACTTGTTAGGTAAATAGCTATTTCGGTGATTGATAGGTTTCTCATTGGGTTTTACTAGTTTTCTGCCGTTTTGTTTGGATGCGAAATAATATCTTGTTGTTAAACAAAGGTGTAATTTTCGTGGTAACAATGAGTAAATTCTTTGTATTCAGATGTCAGGGTGGTTTTAATATTATAAAGCCCTACTAGTAGCATCGAAATCTATATTATTTAGCTTACAAAAGTTGTCTAAAAAGCCCTAACTGTTATTGAAAATGTTTGTTTACTTCCAAATAATTGGCAACACTTGCGAGTCTCGCATTTTCCAGTCTTAAAAATTCTGCAACTCCACAGACCTCTTTCACGCCCTTTAAATCAATGGTTCACTCTTAATTCCGATATTATTTACATTTTTCCGGTTATTTATTTTCTCCGAATAAGTGTGGTTATGGGACACTTGTTGATCCTGTTTAGGAAGCGCTGTTGCCAAGGTTTCTTGACCGTTGTTGTTATCGCGTTGCTACAACGTTGCTATCACTGAAGGAGTGGTCAGTGGTCATTTTGATAGTTTTTAGTCTAAATACCAAGTAGATGATGATCATCAAGTAATTAATTAGTGTTAGGGGAGAAAATTGGATAACAACTTTAAGCTTTGTTTATCATCAATGTGGTTTGGGTTGTTCGTTTCAAGCTGATTGTCTCGTTCTCCTGGTCAAGACCGGAAATCTGGCACCAGCGGGCATCTTGGAACACCTAGAATTCTGGGAAATTTCTTATATGAGCTTACCTGGTGAATTGCCGAAAATAGGGTCGTTCTCTTTAAATTCGCACGTTGAGCAAGCAACAAGTTGTTGGCAGATTTTACCGGCGGTCCTCTTTGCTGCGTTCTTTGGAACATCCCCTTTTGTGGGATTTTAGAGTCGTTGGGAACTCAAGTGGTATCTGGCTTAATTGGTTTTGGGGAGAAAACTTGGATTTGGTCGTAAGTCCTCGTATTTGTAAGCCAACCACTCAGAATTTTCTGGAGACGAAAATCTACGCCATTTTGATGAATTGTCGGTGCGATAAAAGAGCACGTTTTGTTCAAGTATAAAGGGGTTCTAAGTTCTAAGAATTTGTATTCTTTCAGGGTTTTAGGTTTTACTTTTCCATTGGGTTTTTCCCTTCCGACGTTTTGCTAACGTTTCGAAGGTGAGGTGTCAGAGTACCCACAACACTGAACTTGAAACCAAAATGTACCCTGTTTAAGAAGGGAAGTCAAAAGAAGTTGATGGGGTCTGTTATCAGGTCTGTGAGGCTGTCATGAAACAGTAATGGAAATGGATGTTTAGACTGCAGGGAGGACCACAAGGGGGTGATGTACCCGTTGATTTATTAACGGTTCTTAATTATTTTTTTTATTATTAATAATAGTACTTCTTGTATTTAACTTGGTACATTTCCAAGTCTGTTTTATCGCCTTCATTATTACAATGGGTGTACTGTACCAATGATTATTAATTTACTATATTTAAGGTGACATTTTTGTACAAACCCGCCCGGGTATACCATGGTATAAGCGTGCACGGGTTTCAATTAATATTATTAATCTTTTTATTCCTAAATTGTTCTTTACTCTCATTGGTGTGAGGTGGTCAAACATTTATTGGTAAATCTTGAAATTATTGGAGTGTCTATTTTAAGATCAATGCAAATTGGTCTTTGCTACCTTTTGGTGATTTTGACAATTACATTTAATAATATATACTGTGGTATTATATATATTGCCATTGCAGTTCTAAACATACCCCCCCCCAGAACATATTAAATAGATTTATAGTCATTGTTTTGTTATATTTAACTCTTATTTTACCCCTACTGATATCAACCAAACTAAGGTAAAGTTGTTTTGAAGGATAGGTAGATCAGGTGGGAACGTCTTTGAATTTGAATATTTTGTAAATCAGTGGCGCCCTATAAAGCTTAAACTATGTAATGAACCTACTTCCACACTGACTGAGTAGCCGCGAGCACTTTGTTGCGCTGGCCGCATTCCTTAAGGGTGTCCTACTGTACCTAGGCCTATTAGGGTTTATTTATTCAAATTTAGTTTTCAAACAGTTTGAGGGTTAATTTTGGCGCAACAAACATTAAGACGGTTAATGGTTTAATTAAACGTCAAGTCACCAAGGTGTGCAAACTTCTAGTGGACTCTTAACTAAAGAGACTTTTGGCAATTATATTTATTATTTGAATGATTATTTATGTTTTGAGAGTCAAGCCTTTCAAGGGGGGCGATATGTACAGTCTCTCTTTATTGTTAGAGTATTTTTTATTTTTTATACCATACGGTGTCAGCAACCAGCAACATTGTAACTGCTCGACGCCCTTCTGACCTATAGTTGAACCAAATCCAAGCGGCAGTAATGACATTGAAGAATGAAAAAGTTTTGTATTTCGTGCAAAATTCTTTAATAAATATCAGTGCAAAGCGCTTTCGGCCGTGGCCATCATCAGTGCAACCTGAAAGTAAGGAAAAACACTTTCTGAAGATACTGGAAAATTTAATGAAAGTTTGGAAATTTTGGAAAATTTGAAAATTTTAAAAATTTTTGAAAATTATCTGAAATCTTAGAAAATTTAATCTATATCAATTTAAATTATTCAAAAGGAAGAAATTAATTACTAAAGAAAGTAAATTTACTCACAAATTACAATCACATCGAAAGATGTTTTTTAAGTTTAAGTTAATATTTCTTTAAATTTGTGGAAGACCAACAAGTGATGAATGATGTGCAGCCATTTTGTGTATGGTTGCACGTTTTTGATTGTGGTTTCCCTTTAGAGTGACACATGACAAGTAAGTCAGTGTAGCTGACAAGAGCGGGAAGTTCGAAAAGTAAAAGTTTATAAAATCCAAAACCATTACCAACGTTTTTAAAAAACAATATTTGGAGATTTAAGATGTTTATAGTGTAAAAAACTTGTAGTGTAGATGACGAGCTAGTCCTCCACAATGTGTAGACTACCCTTATATCATCATAGAGTGCAAAAAGGATATATGAGATACAATTGAAATAAATGAAAATTTTTGAGTAAATAATTGAATAAATTGACTTAGTTAAGATCATCTATTGGTTTTTTTTGATTTAATTTAAAAGACGTCTGTGTAAGGGGATGTAAGATCTATTAAGGTTCACCTGAGTGTTGAGACAAGAGAAGTTGTCCTGAAGTTCATTTCTGATTTCAATGTCCTCCATAAAATCCAAACGGTTGAAGTTTTTCGTGAAGAATTTTAGAATTTGACCTGGGACTGAAATTATGCTTAGTTGTCCTAATGTGTTCACCAAAGGCAGATGTAGTTTTTGTAAGATGTTCCTGTATTCGAGTCTTGAGAGGTCTGCAAGTTCGCCCAATGTAAGTGCAATTGCAGGAGTTGCAGTTTAGTTTATATACTTACTTTCAGGTTGCACTGATGATGGCCACGGCCGAAAGCGCTTTGCACTGATATTTATTAAAGAATTTTGCACGAAATACAAAACTTTTTCATTCTTCATTACTCCTCAACGTGCACACAGCTCTACACCCTCTAGTAATGACATTGACTGGTCATTTTCATCACAACCTATCAAATGTCCTCCGCGCATGCGTACTGGTCCAGGTAGGGCGTTTCAACCAATAGGAAGGCTGGTACTGCCGCTTAAATTTGGAAATAGTGTAGATATTGATCGACTACCATCGCAAAGACGCCAGGGCTGGGATTCTATAAAGAATAAAAATATTTTCTCTATCTCTTTTGACGTCCCCTCTCTATTGATTTCGAGAAGCGAGAAGCAGACAGCAAGTGTCATAGCGATAGGGATAACGATCTCTATCCGTTACAGAGTCCCAGCTCAGAGAGTTGCTATGCAAGCGAGCCAGTTGACATTAGAATTTCGGTTAGAAATAATGTTCAACAAGTTTTTGTAACAAATTCACTGCATCATTGCATTTTGGAATAAAATAATCAGTTTATTTACGTACTAGTAATAGTGTTTTACTGTACCCTCATCAATATTCATACAACGCTTGCGGAAAAGCCTACAATCAATTCACTTCCACGCGGACCTATTCTGAATGGCATGCTCAGCTCGATGAGGCATCTGCGTTGTTATGCGGTTTACTAGAGCCATGTTTGTTGACAAAATTATACCGTTGCAACTTCTCAATCGAAGCCTGGAGGTCATCGAAAAGAGATCGATATCTCAGTTGTACTCGACAGTCAAGTTTGAACTGTCCCCTTTTTCCGCAGTGGTGATGACATCCAGAGCTCTCGGTCAAGATCACCCATCAAAGGCTGAGAGCAATCAGAAGGAAAGCGAGATCTAAATCACCTTTAAAATGTCCTCTCCTTCCGCAGCAGTAACATTCAATGCCCCCTTTCAAGCTCCTTTGTTTGATTCTGGTACCAGCTTTCCCTAATTCTTCCAGAAGTTCCTCAAGCGAGTTTTCAAGCATTTCCCCTATTGGCTCTTTTTTTTCACGAATTGACACAGCTCGAAACTACACTGGGGTTGGAAAAATTAAAATAAAAAAAAAACATGATGTTACGGTCCGTTTATGCTTCAAATTTAAAAATGAAAATTATCCATAATTTTATTATGCGGAACCAAAACAATGAAAACTGGTCATATTCGATCACAAAATTAGGGAAAATTGATAAATAATATTGAGATTTATAATTGTCAGCAGCGTTAATGCTAACTTTTGCTTAAGCAATAGGAACGAGAACTCGAAGAATGCAGTAACAAAGAGTTTGCATTTTTTTTTTGTATCTCTTCGGCGCAGATATATTGGTTCCTGTATGGGCCAGTCATTACATTAAAGGTTATTTAGGGCTGCCATATTATTTTGACCCACGGCACGTTTTGCCGATTTAATTATTGATAAGGCCCCCTTTCGTTCCCATCTTGAGGTGAATATTGTTAGTTCACTCGTTCGTGCTACGTGCTGATTCGATTTCGGAAAAATCAGAAAATTTTAGGACCAAGATTTTTGTACAACAAACCACATGGTTTATCCTTAAGGCCACACAAAAACCTCCAGTGAAACATTAATTCGCAAATTATCATAATATTTGTCTAATCTTCGTGATATACACCAAAGACCTAATTTTCTTTTAGGCCTTTTTTCACTTCACCCTGCTTATTCTGCAAGGACTTCGCCGTTTTTCTCTGCTATACGTAGCGGCAAATTGAACCAACGACCATAGTAACACCATTTGGAGAGCTCCAAGGTATCCCTGGAGACTTTGGCCTAACGCCTTCTCACCGGATATTTCCCTTTTCTACCCTCGGAAGTTCATTAAGTACACGGGATCGATCTGACAGGAAATCCTCGACCGTTTGCAGTTTCGATGGACTCCGCTGCTCTCCTCTAAGGTCAGATTGTTTCATACCCTCTTATTTTTTTGTTGATGACCAAAATTCCAACCAATCGATATTTTGATGGCGTATAAACATGCTATTATTATTAGGTTTTGGTTTTAAGTTTGCCACTGTAACTTTGACTTTTATGTTTCCTCCTTATTTTTTATTATTAAATCTGCCTTATTGACTTTGAAAGGTTGGCGTTTGTTTTCCCATTTATTACAGACCTCTTGAAGTTCTTTCCTGTTTTTGTATTTATATCGCAGCTAACTGACTGCAGGGGAAAAACGGGAGGCGCTATTAATTTTACAGTTTTTATCCACGACTCTCCGCTACTGAAGCCGGCAACGAGGGCACTTAACCTAACAGGTAATGCTGTGTTAAACCGTTTTGTCTTTATTATCCCAAAAACAAAAACATTTTACAAAGACTCGGAACGGAAGAAATGATTTAATCAAAAAGGCAAATGGTATAATCAAATTCAAAACAGTTTCCGGAGAATAACGTAGTTTAAAAACCAGTGAGTACCGACACGTTTTTTTTTTTTCAATACTTGAGTAGTATCGATACTTTCTCTCAATACTTTTTTATTTAACAAACTAGTGTATTTTTATTCATTTCCAGAAAATGTTTACAATGTTTGAGTACTTAACTTATATATGATTACATGTTACTACTTAAATAACTAAGTATCGATACTTCGATAGTATCCATATTTGGGGGCCCCCTCCTAAATAATTACCTGTAACCACTTTAACAGTCTACGTTCGATGCACACACACGCAACCACTTGTTGAGCCGTCAAAGTGCTTTTTGAGTTCAACCAACACGTGTGGCCTATAATAGTATTACGTATGAGTTATTAATTTATCTATCAGGCTTGGGCCAAAATGCGAATTTTGTGTGTGTAGTGGTTTTGACTTGTTTATATTCCATGAATGTTATTAAAGTTTATTTGGCTTTTGGATTGGTAATGTTTATAGTTCCGAAATGGTTGGTTTTGTGCGAAAATTTATCAGTGACAATTTAATTCATACACTAAAAATCCCATACCGAATTACACTCAAGCTTTTTTTTTTGTCGAAGTAAACTTGACACACATTTATAATTCGAGTTTTGTTGGCTTTTAGGCTCGTCCTACGGACTCGTAATTTTATAAGAGGCAGTTTTTTTTTTCGTTGAATTGCCAGGCAACAAAATTCTTATTGAAATGTCAAGTTTACTTCGACAAACAAAAAGCTCTCGTGAAAAGGGCCCCACACACTACATTCTGTATCGTCGGTTTTCATCGTCGCGATTAACAACGTCGTGTTTCATCGTCAGCCTGTTTTCACCACACACTATACGCGATTTTTTGGCGGCTGGAATGGGCCACTTTCACGTGCCGGGAATATGGCAAATTATGATATTTTTTGACGCATATATATCAATGCAACCGAGAATGAACAATGTTTTGCAAGATTATAGTCACATTATTAAATAAATTAATAAATAAAAACTAAAAATTTAAACGAAAAATCACGTGATTGAAAACACTCTCTGATTGGCTAAAGCCGATTTTGACGTTTTTGTTGCCACATGTAGAAATGCGAAATTTAAATGAGTGAATAAGGACCTATCCTTTATTTTTTTATAATGTAGTAAAGGACGAAAATAGTTTCTAGCTAGTGAAATGTGTAATGATTTACTCATGAGAAATTTGGCATCCTCGCATTTTTGTTGATTTTCTGGTTTGTGACGTCACAAACCAAGTTCGCGTTTTCGCGCCAGTTTAAAAATTCGATTTTTAAATAATTTTATTCTCAAAAATAAGCGTTTTTTTTTCGGAAAAAAAGTATACAGATAGTATTAGAATGACTAAAAGAATAATTTAAATATGCTTTTGAAAAATGTGAAAGTGGCCCATTGGCTGGACCATGGTACGCGAACTTGTATTGAACGATCCTGGCCACTTTTAATGTGCCCCAAGCCGCTCAGAGGGCGCGCAGGTTCATCGCTGGTAATCGATTTTAGTGAACGCCTTTGGATGTCGATGCTATCAGCTGTCATACTGGTCAGTCGGTTGTCAAACAATTTTTAGTTTGTCAAACTTTTTAGGAATCATTTTCATTAGTTGTAGTGTTTTTACTTCTACCCAGTTTTAGCTCAGGTAAGCTTTATCTTCATCATGGCGTCAATCCCATTGGTGATGAAATTGATGTGAAGACAAACAGAAAAAGTTCAATTATTATTTATGTATGTACCTGAATAAAAATATTATAAGTCCAACGATTGACAGACACGAGTTTTATTTTTCTATCTTATCTAAAAAACGTTTTTGGCGTTGACTGGATCAGTCTTGGTTATTACCATGTTATTACATATTATATTTATTTCTAATAATGAGGTATAAATATAATAACTAATGTTAAATCTGATCAAGGCCTGAAAAGGTCATTCATAAAGAAAGTGTCAAATTCAAATATCCCGCCAAAATCATTTTACTTTGACCCAAGCCTATAGAGGCGCCACATATATAAACTTTTTTTTTAACATGGGAGTTACCATTCTATATCCCCACTTAAACCTTATTCTATGGACTGGACTCACATACAACGGTTTTGGAACGAAATGTTGAACCGTCGGTGTCGTTTCAGAAATCAAGCTCGGACTGAATTTTAAACCGACCGACGGTTTTCTACCACACACTTCGGTTTTAGATCGTCTTGTTTCATCACAGCGATGAAAACCGATAAGAAGGAACGTAGTGTGTGGGGACCTTAATAGACGTATCTCATAAAACCTGGCGTACGCGAGTCGCTCGTGGCGCAGGTAAAATTTGACAGCATGCTGTTAACTAATAGGGAATTCTCATGTTTCTCAAATTATTTTTTTTTAGATACTTCTAGTGATCAGTGATCACATAGTTTTAATTTTTTCCATTTTAATTTATACGTTGCACGAAAAAAAAAATAATGAAATTCAAATCAAAAACTTTGATGCGAAAACACGAAATCTCAATATGACAGCGCTTTTGACGTTGAGATTTTGTAAACAACAAATACGCAGCAAACGAACTCCTGCTAACGCAGTGTTATTTTTGTGTTATTCAAGTGTGTTAAAGTTGGCTTTTTGTGAAAATTGTCGCAATGTATGAAGAATATTGTAAAGGACTGCTTTTGTAATTTTTTTTTACTTGCAAATTCCCTATTGACAGGTTTGTTTACAGAATCGTGACGTCAAAAAAGGTAGCCATCATGGGAGCATTGTTTTGGCGGGAAATTTTTTATTTTAAATTTAGTATTACTTTTTGTGTAACAAGGGCGGTATCAGTTAAGTAAAAACTGGTCATATAAATATTGTGCAGTATAAACTATCGATTTAAAACAAATTTGGAGAATTTTAGTTCACTTGCAAGTTCCCTATTGTCAAAATTCAGCAATATACAGGGTGCCCCACGGTGGATGGCGTATTAGACGTTTATAGAGAACTGAAAAGCGGATCATTTTGAAAATTTGGCAACCGGGATAAACGACCATAATCTACACTTTAAAAAGATTTTTGTTTATGCGGTGTTGTCGCTTCTACTCTAAACCAGTGGCAACATCGCTATTTTAAATGGTACACCCTGTATGTGATGGCATATTTGGATTCTACGTAAAATTCTGAGCAGATTTTATGTGATATACCCTATACCTAAGTTCAACTGTTTTGGAAATATTGACAGTTGAAAATTGACTTTTTGCAACTTTGACAGGCTGTAAAACCTAAACGGTTAATTTCAGAGGAAAACCGATCTTATATTCCTGTCTTAGATTTTCGTAAACTATCATTTGACACCAACTTTGAATTTAACCGGAGATTAAATTTAATTGGAATTTTTAATCATGGATTAAATTCAAAATTGGTGTCAAATGATAGTTTATAAAAATCTAAGACAGGAATGTAAAATCGGTTTTTCTCTAAAAATAACCGTTCAGGTTTTACAGCCTGTCAAAGTTACAAAAAGTCAATTTTCAACTGTCAATATTTCCAGAACAGTTGAACTTAGGTATAGGGTATATCATATGAAATCTGCTCAGAATTTTATGTAGAATCCAAATATGCAATTCAATACAGGGTGTTTCATTTAAAATAGCGATGTTGCCACTGGTTTAGAGTAGAAGCGGCAACACCGCATAAACAAAAATATTTTTAAAGTGTAGATCACGGTCATTTATCCCGGTTGCCAAATTTTCAAAATGATCCGCTTTTTAGTTCTCCATAAACGTCTAATACGCCATCCACCGTGGGACACCCTGTATATCTAACCCCACTTCCTATGAAATAAGTTGTGAAAGTTCAAAATGGTTCAAAGGTGCTGCGGTAAATCTTGTGGAAGTAAGGTATGGAAAGGTTGTAATATTTCTTTCCACAATTTCCCAAGTGAGGATAGTACAAGAAAAAAATGGTTGAATGCAGTAAGTATAGAGGAGACTGCTTTACAGAAAAATTCGGAATTGAGGGTACGTAAATATTTTGTTGGTTCTAATTGGATTATTAAATTGGAAATAATATTAATAAATAATAAATATTTATGTGTCACGAAACACTTTCATAGTGATTTCATCCCGGGGGAAATTTAAGGAAAGTAAAGAAGGTACCATCGGTATAAGCGGAAATGACCCGCGATAGCACTGCAGTGGAATATCAATCAAAAATGTTATGGCCGGACCGAAAATGTTTAGTACCTACCAATAATGGAACAAAAAGTTGATGATTATGTGGTTCTTGAGCAGGAACAATATGAAAAGCAAACCATGGAAGATGAAAATAAATGTTTGAAAACAGAAGTTGGTCGTTTGAACACGGAACTTAATAAATGTGAAACGTACATAAACACGCTTTTGGAAGAAATGGAATACATAAAAAAGGAAAAAGCAAGGTTGAAGGGCACCCCTGAAACTAAATCAGTTTTTACATTCGACACTTTACAAAAGAGCGATAGAAAGACGTTGTACTACAGTGGCTTTCAAAATTTGCAATCATGCAAGCCGTTTCTAATTTCTACTACCGTCTGGTGAACTAGCTGACTTACAGGTACATCCCCCAACTTCACCAATTACAAAAAAGAAACGCAGCTATTTCATTTCTCCTCAACAGCAGTTTCTTCTCGTTATTTTTGGGTTAAGGAGAGGTTTCCAATATGATACTTTGGGAGATCTGTTCAACGTGTCGCGGGTAAGCGGGCATTTTTTTTTTATGTTGTATGACCGTAATGTATACATCATTGGGCAAGCTAAATATATGGCCTCAAAGAAATGTTTTGATCGAACATGCTCTTGACCTATTTAGAGCAAAATATGAAAATGTAATCGGCAGCATTGACTGTACTGAATTCTTCTTACAAATGTCGTCATCCTAAACTAGACAAAGTCAGTGCTACTCCAATTACGAAGGCTCAACCACTTCCAAATCCTGATTGATGACGCATCCAAATGGGGCAATTATACCGGGAGAGTAGATATAGCAGCATTTTGAAACAGAAAGTGCAGACTGGTGGAATTATGAGAGGGAATATCATATTCGCAGATAAAGGTTTTAACGTTGGTGGATGATGTGGGCATTGAAATTAATATACCCACGTTTCCGTTTACACCTGAGGAAGTGAAATTGGTACAAAAAATTGCACATGAATGAATACAGTAGAAGGAGTCATATCTCGTTTAAAAATACCTATTGCCTTGGCAGGTAGCATGGAAAAAATTACTCTTTGTTGCATTTTATGCCTTTTTAGAAATAAATTACGAGCATAGAACGAAGAAATCATTTATTTAACCTAAGTATCACACTAGATCCTACCAAACAAATCGCGTTTACAGTACGCATCATTATTGTCTTGGTCTGGAAGCAAAGTATTTGGGGGTCGAACGTAATGTAAAACTTTTGTCAGCACACTATACATATTTGAACAAAACGTTATGTGCAAAGGCAGATGCACGTCGATCAGTTCTTGCGTTGCTTTAATAAAAACAATGAATAAATACACAAAAAAATACGCCTGCGTTATCAGCAATTGGCCCAATTGTATATTCCAAATCCTGTATAACTAAATACATTTGTTTACCTCTTTCATAAGCTTTTAGGAGCTTACCACTAATTACGCCTTAGTTTTAGCCATTTTATTAAAGTAGGGATGAGAATTGTTAATGTGCAATTATTTAAATATTTAAGTCGGTACAAGCTTAAGACATTGTTCTATAATTTTCCGGCCTAGCTAGAGTAATTAGTTCCAACTGTAATTCGTATGTCACTTAACAACATTATTATTTTTATATTTTAAATAAATTGTTTTTAAAAAGTTAAGTTTCTTACATGAATACCTAATTGGCGCAGTCGTGCAGTTTTGAATTTTGATTCTCAGAGTGCGTTAAACTGAGTAAAATCGCAAAAAAATTTCGAAAAACTAAAACCTGGTCGCGCCAGACTTTGGATGGCAGTGTAAATTTTGGATTAAAGTGAATTTGGTTCGGTGATACCCACTTCTTATTAAAATAAGTTAACTGAGAATAGGAAACATTGAAAGACCAATTTGTGGAAAAGGGCTACAGTTATTGTATTGTCACAGTAAGTAATCCTATCTATCTACATTTTGTGATTGATGTTTCATAGTGAAGGCCTTTTGGATTATTTTTGTACAATCATTGATTTACTGAGAAAGGAACAAAATTTATGATTATTTTTTGAAAATTTTATTTTCAATTTTGAAAATTTTAAGTAAAAATTTAACAAATCTTTTATTAGATTAGCGATGAAATCTAAACAAACAATCCTTATTTATAATTTTACTTGATCAAATAAATAATTCATAATGGGTGAAAATTTGAAATCAATTGAACAACTATTGAGACTTTTCGATGGCGAAAGCCAATATCTCGAATATTTTATTACAAATATTGATGAATTTTATAATACCTTTTATACCGGTTAGCAAGCACAAAAGGATTATGTTGTAACTGCTATCAAATCTAAATTAATCAATAATGCAGGCAATTTTCCCATGTCCCGCCCTGATCTTAAATCATGGGATGACATTAAAGATGCACTTAGATTGAAATATGGAGACCCATATTCTCGACAGAATTTGGTGCAAGTACTCATGTTTACATCTAAAACTAATCATAAAGAATCAATAATGGAATATCTCGAAAAATTAAAGAAATTAATGCACAGAATAACAACTAAAATTATATGTGATCGAAATTTATTGCCAGTCGCTGACGTTTTAATAGAACAAAATGAAATTATTGCTGTCCAAAATTAAGTGACTAACGCACCTTCCGAATTGAGAACAATTCTGATGGTCCAAAACCCTAAAACATTAGATGACGCAATAATATTATTATTAAATTATCAGTTTGCGGAAAATCATATAAAATTTCCTAAAGGATTTTTAAATAATACTAATAATCATAATAACTCACACAAAATGTTTCTAATTTCAAGAAATTTAATAATTATAATCAACAACAAGCATTTACACAAAAACCTAATTTAACACAAAAACCTAATTTTACCCAAAGAGGACAATTTCCATCGCAACCGAAAAATGTCCAATCAAAACCTAATTATCAACCAAAATTTCCTACCAGTTCTGAAACATTTGGCAAAAATTATAAAAATTTTAATGCTTTCAAGAAAAACAGCAACCAACAATTTCAGAAACCAACACCAATGTCAGGAGTTTCTATTCAACCTCGAAAACAAATAGCTACACAACATATTTATTTCAGACTAGACCCAAATGCTAGACCCTCTCGATATACAATCGGAAAAATTAACAACATATTCGAATTAAAATTACTAGACCCTGAAGAAAGCACAGATTTTTGTGAACAAAATGATAATTTTGAATGTTATTCAGAACAAAATTCTGAAGAATCTCAAGAAGGCCTTGAAAATGAAAATTTTCAGACAACAGCCTCGGACAACAATCAGCTTTAAATTTAAATTCATACCAAATAAATCAACTTGCTTTCATACAAACAACAGACTCACCTTGTGAACTCTTAATAGACACAGGAAGTCAATTGCTGAAGAATATTTTTCGAATTATATCATCAATTCTCAAAATAAATTATCAACTTGTATGGGAACTAGGAAAACACATGGAAAAGTGGAAGTAGGTACCCATCTCACATGAATTTGATTTAGGAAATAATATCGAATTAATATTGTACAATTTTCACGATTATTCCGATGGAATAATTGGACTAAAAGAATTCCAATTCAGGACAGATTTTGATAATCATACTTTGGAAATATCATCCAACACGACACAATTATGCTATTTCAACACAAATCTACCCGATGGCATAGAAATCGTGACCCCATTAATAAACAAAGATGCTTATGTTATACCAGCAACATTAGCAAAAGTTCGAAATAAAACAATACCCTTAGAGATTCATAACCTAACAGACACATCCTTTCATCTGAATTATCATATAGATGAATTCGAAGAAATTAGCACTATTTACGAAGACAATAACTTCAATGTGTTTAATGTAGAGCAAATTACTTTATTACCACCTTGCGATTATGAGGATGAGCCAATAAGATATTTACGTACTGAACATTCAAATGAGGAAGAATATAAGGCTTTGCAGCATTTAATAAAAGCTTTCTCCAAAATATTCTTAAAACCTCATGACAAACTAACTTCTACAAATCAAGTTAAACATCAAATAAAAACTCATGACGAGATTCCGATACATACAAAAACATATCGCTACCCTTTCATTCACAAAACGGAAGTGAATAAACAAATTTCGAAAATATTGGATGGTAACATTATTTAACCTTCATGCAGTCCCTAGTCATTACCAGTATGGATTGTTTCGGAAAAGAAAGATGCCTCTGGTACCCAAAAATGTAGAATGGTAGTTGATTACCAGAAAATAAATGAGAAGACAATTGACGACAGATATCCGTTACAAAACATAACTTGACAGTTTAGGGAGAAGTAATTATTTTGCAACACTGGATTTCATTAAATTGAAATGCATCCTGATTCAATACCAAAAACGGTCATTACGAGTTTAAAAGAATGCTATTTAGATTAAAAAATGCACCTGCAACATTCCAAAGAGCTATGGAAAACATATTACCAGGACTACAGAATAAAATATGCTTGGTGTATATGGACGATATAATTATATTTTCCACATCATTACAAGGACATATAACGAATGTGAAAAAATTATACGAAAGATAAGAAAAGTAAAACCTAAAGATTCAGCTCGATAAATCAGAGCTTCTGCATAAAACTGTAGAATTCTTAGGTCAAATTAACGAAGCCTTCAACATCATGTTTGAAGAAAGATAAGAAAATTATCATGATGCAGAATTTGTGAAAAGCTTTGAGACATGCGAAAATATATTGATGAACGACCCAATTCTGCAACATCCGGATTTCAATAAACCATTTTTATTAACAACCGATGCTTCACTCACTTTATGCAATAGGAGCAGTATTATTACAAGGATCTATTGGTAGTGATCTTCCCATCGCATACGCGAGCAGAACATTGAACCCAGCAGAATGTACCTATTCGACTATAGATAAAGAACTATTAGCGATAGTCTGGACAACCAAATATTTTAGACCTTATATTTTTGGAAGAAAATTTATAATTCTATCTGATCACAAACTTTCACAATGGTGATCTATACATGTATATAATTTGCTAATACAGTTTATATGTCTTTCCACGCCATTCTGACGTTATTACTTGAGCTAGAATTCTCAAATTTGGAGTGGTTGTCCTTTTGGATACTGGCTAGAACCTCCCAGATTTTTCAATTTCGATCTAGAAAAAAAAAAAATGAAGGCAAGAAACGGGTTTAGCTGACCATAACTTAAAAACTAACAATTTGACACTTCACTGAGGATCAAAGTTGTTTGGGAGAGGTACGTTGCCATAACTTTTATGACGTCATCTGGGGACTGGGGCTCCTCAAATGCAAATCTTCATGTCACCCCAGATGCGTCATCAAGTTACCCATTACCAGAAAACCTTATTTGTTTGCAGTTTTTAAATTTGAGCGTTAACGCTTTGGCTTTCTTTATATTCAAATATTCCTATTTTGATATGTATTTAGTTCCGTTTTTTAGAAACAAAGCTGATATACTTACCCTTAGATCTAGCAGCCGGTTGCTGCCTGGCGGGAGACAGGCTAATTCACTAGTTTAATAATGAGGAGCCTAGTTCAAAACTGATACGAGATTAAAGCTATCAGAATTTGACTATGAAATAAAATACAAAAAAGTAACCTTAAATATTAACGCGGAGAAAGTTATTCCCATGCAAAGAGCAGAATCATCGAAAATTCGAAAAGAAGAATCACCAAAGATTCAAAAAGTAGAAGATACTACGGAGTTGATAAGAACAAATCAAATGACAAATAATTCAGAAAATGAACAAACAGTTACTGCACCGTCAGATTCAGAAGATGAACGAACAGTTTCAGCACCTTCAGAATCACAACAATCTATACACACGTCACAAGAAAACCCTGTGTTAGGTGCACCCTACACGTCAATTTATTTAATAAGCAAATAATCTTTAGATACTCCATTAATAATAATATTTGGAAAGAAATAATGAAAACATTTCCAAACAAAAAAAGAATAGTATTCTTTTACCAAATATCCCTACTATGGATCAAATAATTAATTTAGTAAAAGAATACATGTCATCAAATGAGACGGATTGTCTTCATTTCTTACACAAGTCATTAGAACCAATAATACTACGAGTATTGTAAACAATGTTTAATGCAAATTCATTTACATTATATATTTCCAATTCATTCGTAGAAGACAGAAATGGATGAGCAATTAGGAAAAAGATGTCCAAGCATACATTTAGGAATGTGAAATTTGTAACAAAACAAAGTTTGAAAGACGTCCATACAAGATAGTTTTCAAACCAACAGCGATTGGAACGAAACCGTTTGAACATCTTTATATGGATACTTATATCATAAATAATCAAAAATTTCTAACAATGATTGACAGTTTCTCAAAGTTCAGTCAAGCTTACCCGATAACGACAAAAACTGCCATGGAAATTACGTCACAGTTATTAAAATACTTTAGTGACCACGGAATCCCTAAAAAGATAACCTCAGATAATGGAACAGAGTTTAAAAACTCTATTATTACAGACTTATGTAGGTACACTGTATAATATAGAATTCCATTATGTAACTCCCAGAAACCCAAATTCGAATAGTCCTATAGAATGATTACATTCGACATTGAGGGAAAGTATAACAAGTTCAAAATTACAGAATCCCCATAAAAATATAGTTGATTTAATGATAGTTGCTATATTAAACTATAACAACAGCACGCATAGCGTAACAGAATAAACAACCTTTCAAATCACTAAAGGAGATCTAAATCACGCAATGCCGATCGAATAATCGCCCAATAAATTGATGACAGAATATATAACAAATCTAGCAGAATCTTTAGCAGTATTAAAAAATGAAATACAAAATAAAATATTGTCAAAACAAAACAAATCGTTAGAATAACGTAATATAAATCGAGTACTAGAACCAGACCTACAAGAACCTATTTGTGTTTCAGCAGTTCAACAGAGATAAGATAAGCCCACGTTATGACAATAAAACACAACCACGCTTTAGTTAACAGAATGTAAAGCGACAGTATCATGTTTCAGATTAACCAGAATGAACCTCATTCTCTTGATCATCCTTATGGGAACCGCCCAAGCAGCATACATGATAAGAAAAGTGGAAAATCCCGTACTTTCTATTTTCCTAGGAACTACCTATATAACTAGTCAGCATAACACCTCATACTACCATATAAATATGACAATTATACAACAAGGTATACATAAATTAGAGTCAACATTAATTAAATTAACAAAAATAGTGAATGATACAATATGGTCTAGTAATTTTTTAAAATTGTTTGAAACAAATATTTGGAACAAGTAAATCTCAAATGATAATTATGAAACAAACTATTAAAGGTCTTAATAGTAAAAGAACTGAAAGAGGACTTTTAAATTTCATGGGAACAGCTCAAAAGTGACTCTATGGCACTTTAGATGCAGAAGATGTAGCAAGATACGATTCTTACCTCCAAACCTTGAACGAAAATCAACAAATACTTGAGAAAAATCTGAAAAGCCAATCCCAAGTACTAAAACAAATTACGAAAACGTTTCATGACCAATTCTTAATCTTTTGAGACAAATCAAAAAATGATAATTAATAGGATAAAAAACATTTCCATTGATAACCAAAATCTACATACAATGTTAGATTTGAATTTAATATTGTATAATATCAATATGGAAAGTGCCAAAATTAAAGATTCAATTGATTATATACAACTGGCAATACACTTCGCACAGTTAGGAGTTATGCACTAAGTATACAATCTTACAACATAATGATTTAAATCAAATATTGGCCAACATCCCGAAAAAACAACAACTTCCATTCAATAATATAATTAAATATTACGAAACAGTGATTACTCAGGTGAGAATTCAAAAATAATTAATTTTCTTTGTAATTTTTGAATCAAGATCTTATTAAATATAAGCATCCCTACCTACTACTTTCGACGGACATTTACTAAAACCTGTATATGAAATGCCCTCAAGTAGAAGATGTACACATATGTATCCAAGAAACACTGGAACAAGAAGATTCCTGTATCTATAATTTGATTAACGAAAGACAACAACAACGTTCCTTCTCAAAAATACATTATGACAAACAAACAGTTAGGCACTTCCTGATGGTCAACTACTGCGATAACGATCCCCCCTGACAATAGTAACCAATTGCGACAAAAACAATCACATGGAGATAATCACCAGTCCCATATTAATTATTAATCTTGAAGAATGTCAAGTTAATATAATAGACCAGACATATTCAAAAAAAGCTCCAGTCTTGAAAGAGCTAGCTCCTGAATGTGGACTCTATGGGATCCTTTTTCCGTTCAACGTTATTTGGGTTAGCAAAAATCGACGTGGCAACTGATTCGGCATCTATTTTAGGTCCCCTAGGTTTATTCCACTGCATGGGCGCCGAAGTGCAAGATATGTCATCTGGAATATCTGTAGCGCCTCTGTTAACCAAATCTGCCAAGTGATTACATGACTGAGAGTTTCTAAAATATTACATTTTTTATTGGCAATTTTTTAACAACTGCAAAGTAGTTTTTTTTACACTGCTTCACAACTGCAGCGGGCCTCATGAAGGCTCAACATATTGTCCTATCGATTAAAACTCATTACCAAACTATGTGGCTTCATATTTTATTTTTTTACTTCTGTAGCAACCAGCCTTCACATCCACACCACAAGTAGAAACATTGTGGATAAATATTTCCTTGATAAACTTATATCCACGCGTAAACTGCCTTTTCGTCCATCCCCCACTAGTAAAAAAGGCACTTGCATATGGAAAGTCAAAGGCTTTGAACTGAACTAAACTTTTCACCCACATTTTGTAATCTTCCAAACACAAGAACATAACCTCAATAAACACCGGAGCTGTCAATGAAACGTGTTTCCAAACCAAGTATCCAATCACCGTCAACCACTAGTCAATCGCGCATCGTTTATTTCATCTTTTTTTTTACATTGTTACAAACTCAATAAACTATTTTTGTATATGAGATAGGTCTATTATAAGTGAAAATAACTGAAATAAACAGCTAATATAATATTCCAAAAACATACTATACATATTTGAAATTCTACACAATTATGATAAATGGTTGTCAAATGCACTCTATTCTAAAACATGTCATCCTGCTGGCTGAGTGACAACGAGACAAATTACTCTCTTCCAGCGAAAGGCTGTTGGGGAATATTAATAACTTATTTGTTGTAAAATCGATATCTAGGGAAAATTTATATTGTTGGACCTACTAATTAGTAGTTGTAAAAGGATTGCTTACCAAAAGCCCAATTAAATTAATTGTAGTGGAGTGGCAGATTTTAGAAAACCTAAAACCTTATTAATTAGGAACTGAATAGGAAAGACGGGGAAGCCAAAACAAAAAATGAGAAATTCAATTGTTTTGTTTTCCAGCTTGTTACTCTCAGCAGGCCAAAAGAAAAAAAATAAGACGGCAGATAAATAAACTTAATGAAATATCCCGAAGACCTGGTGGAGTTTTCCTTGGGGAGTTTTAACGTACAAGAAACCAGTCTCTCGGCTCTGGAATCGCCAAAATAATAATCTAGGATAATTGGAGAGATGGAGAGGAAATATTTATTTTTGGTGCAATTAGATTTTGTTGATGAGATATTTGTGTTTTGGTGTATGAATAGTTGTTCATGCTTCTTATCGTCGTTTCTTCGATCATGGTCAACTAAATGTTGAAAAATAATCTGGAACTATTTATAATGTTTTTCCTAGCGATTGGTTCCGTTTGTTCGAAAAAAAATGCAGATTTGGGTTAGGTACTTGATAAAAATTAATCAGGTGATTAGTTTTACGAATATATTCAAACTCTTAGAACATCAACCAGAAAAGTGCAATACTAATCACACCAAAAAATATAGGTACCTCTTCCTAAAGTTGACCCTTTTGAGAGCATACTTTTTGTTTCTATTTCAACTTGAAGTAGGAGATATCCACTATATTTTGACCACCATGACTCTTTTTCTTTTAGGTTTACATAACACTCTGATTTGTTTGGACTACTCAAAATTTGTACAATTTGGGAGTACTATTTATACATGGTGTTCCAGAAGTGGGTCCCAGCTTGAAATTTCTGAAATAAATACCCTGTTTTTTATTTTTCAACTTTTAGTTTCTACGTTAAATTCTAAGACAAATCTATATAGGACAGATATTTCTTATCCTCTACCATTTTCGTGACGGAGGCTGGTAAATTTTAAGCCTAACGATGTGGTATTTATAAAATCCATTACTACTACTACTACCACTTCGTAGCGCTACGGCCCCTGTTGGGCTTTGGCTGACGCGACGACTTGCCTCCATTCGACACGATCGGGCATGAGCTCCGTGCCATTTTCGATGCCTAGTTTCCTCAGATTGGCAAGAATGTGTTCTTGCCATCTCAGTCTGAGTCTTCCAAGTGGCCTTTTCCCGTCTGGGGCTTTCTGCCATACCAGCCTTATAAACATTTCTCCGGGTTGCCTAAGCACGTGTCTTGTCCATCTAAGCCGTTTGTGAGGGAAGGTTATGGTTAAATAGGATAATAATCATTAGCTCCACTACTCAATGCAAGAACTCTTCTTGAATTCCCAAATATTTTTAATATTTCATTAAGCTCTTGAATGACGTAATATGACATTGTACTGGGAACTGCCCTTACAAACACAAACTTGGTAAAGGTTAGTATAAAGTGTCATATCACTAATTTCAAACTGTCGCCAAAATCGGACATGTGGATCAACGACCTCCCGTCTGCCAAATTAAATTTATGTTACATTTACGATGTAATACATCAATAAGTAAATGGAAGAAAATCTCGGTTGGTATAATAATATTTTACAGTTTTTGAAGTTGTATCAAAATGCTGAGATGTTGAAACAATTTTCTCCCGCCTAAAACATGTTTTGTTATAATGGATTTTAGATAAATAATGTACCTTTGCACCGGCAGAAAAATTAAAGTGGTACAAATATTTATTTTAAATTTTTTAAAATGTCAAAATTTTTCAAAGTTGAGATCAATTATTTCCCGTCTGCCATTAATTTATATTAAATAAGTTGCTACCAAAAGCTTAAGTTTTCATTGGCAGAAATTGCAGACTGATACAAGTCCTAGTAAACAATGAACAAAATTGCGACAAAAATTGTTTATATGAAATGTAGTTATGAGAATATGCATATTTTCAATATGGCAGAAACCGCAATAAGTTACATAAGTTGCACATATGGTTGTTAAATTGAAATTTTCTCCCGTTTCCCAACTTAATTGAGTAGAGCTACTATCAAAACAACTGAATACCTATCCAAAAGACAAAATGACTGCTTATGTACAAATGTTTGAAATCTCACATACAAGTTATAATTTTTTTTTTAATGCCAATCACACATTAATGGGATGTTGCACCAACACAATTTAATCTACGTTTAACGCAACACCCGATTTTTGAGATCAATTTGTTGTGATTAATGAATGCAATACCGGGGTACCGGGATCCCGCACGCCATATGCGGGACTGATCTCGCTCATAAACTGAGCGGGATCCCGCCGGGATTTGCGGGATTGAAAAGAACTGTACTTATGGTGTCACTCGGGCCTGGTACGCGCGAACTGGATGACGGATCGTGGTGAGGAGACTGAAGAGAAACTTTCTCGCCCTAATTCGGAGTTGTTTACTATTTTTTAATTTTGGCAGTTTTGTTCCAACTTTTAATAAGGACGTGTAGGGGTCGCAGTGCAACAAATTCTTCATTATGGTTAAGTAAACAACATTTACTCTTTTAAGTAGGTATTCAAGTTTAAATAATTATCATTATGTTAGAAACTGTAGCTCTGTTCCAACCGACATGAGAACTGTTCTAGAACGGTAATTTCCAATTGATCAATTCATTTGTCAAGTAGGATGAACTCATTGAAAAATAGGTGGGCAACTGGAAATTACTGGTTCTGGAACGGTTCTCATGTCGGTTGGAACAGAGCTACAATTTACGACATAATGATAACTTGAAAAGGTGAATTTTGTTAATCTTCTAATAATAATGTTTAAATATCTTTGAAAAACATTATTGAATAATTTGATACTTGATATTTGTTCAATTTTAGTCAAAACCCTTTAAATCTGGTACTATATTATGATTTATTTGCAAAGTCACACAGGATTCTGCGGGATCCCGCAAATACCTGGATCCCGCAGGATTGGAAATGTCCAGTCCCGCAAATACCGAGAATGGAATTATCTTGCGGGATTGCATTCCCTAGTTGTGATAAACAAAACAAAAATCCAGTTTTGAGATTAGACTTGGATTCTGTGTCGGTGCAACACCCCATTGGATTTTTGACAAAAAATATCGATGTTCACTAATAATATTTAATTAAAAAAAAAAAAAAACATCGATATGAATATCGAAATGAGAAAATCTTGGCGATCTATCAGATTTGGATGACGGCAATATTATGGCGTTTCCGATTGGTAGATCTAGTGCGGAACTAGTGCAATTTTTTCTATTTCTGTCTTTTTCTTCTACAGGTCGATTAAAAGGATGCAGATACACTCAGTGCGCACTGAATCTACCAATCGGAAACGCCATTAGCCGTGTTCGTTTTTGTCATATTTTTCGTCGGTTTGCTCCGACATTTTGACAGGCATGTGATTTGTTAATTGAAACCTCAGATTGAAACTGTCTGATCCAGTCACGTGTTCGGAGCAAATCGACGAAAAAGATGACAAAAACGAACACGGCCAATGATGATGATAATGGAAAAGGTGACATCAGTTGTGATGGAAGTGACTCCGAAGGGATAGATGACAATGAAAATGATAATGATGATGCTCATGATAATAATGACGATGCTGTTTTTGATGATTAGAAATTTTTTTTTTCCTAAAGATATGATGAGATGAGAGAGAGGTGAGAGATGAGAAGAATTTTTTTATTGTTCTGCCTTATCATATTTAGCTGTCTTGAGAGCAACTTTAAGGTACGGTTTGTTAGGATAGTACGCGACGCACAACTGAGAACGTAAACGTCGACATTGGTTCAGGTATGACCATAGGTGTACACCCATTTTCTCACGTCAGAAGACGGGTGTACGTCATACCTGAACCAATGACGACGTTTTACGTTGTCAGTTGTGCGTCGCGTACTATCCTAACAAACCGTACCTTTAATTTTAATTAACCGGTTGTCAGACGGGAGAAAATTGTTTGGACACATAAACATTTTTCGCAATTTAACAATAATTGTGCAACGTATGTAGCTCATTGCGGTTTCTGCCATATTGAGAATATGAATATCTCAATAACTACATTTCACTGAAACAAACGGCAGACGGGTTAAAAACGTTCATGATATGAACATTTTGATACAACTTCAAAAATTGTTAAATATTATTATAACAACCGAGATTTACTGTCATTTCCTTATTGATCTCATACATCTCAAATGTAACATAAATTTAATTTGGCAGACGGGAGGTCATTGATCCACATGTCCGATTTTGGCGACATTTTGAAATTAGTAATATGACAATTTATACTAACCTAGGGTTTCCGCCATTTAGCTTCCTTCTTCTGATTTTTGTTTAAATTACCTTCACAATGTGTGCCAGGCGGGATAATATTGATCCAAATCTCCACTTTTCATTACATTTTCAAATTAGCATATCATTGTATTGTCACACGCGGGGCTCTTCGAAATTTCAGCCATTCCATTTCTTATTGCATAAAGAATGACCAACCTCAATGGCAGACGGGAGAAAATCGTTTTAAAAAAACGGTCGTTATGCACCGGTCTAATATGCTAGATATGGGACTACAACAAACTCTCGCAACGGCTCGAATATTTCAGGCATCATTTTTTAAAAACATAGCTGGTGCATTACTCAAGCCAAACGGAACCCTTAGGTATTGATGGAGTCCTTCGGGCGTGAGAGATGCCCTTTTATGATTTGATTCTGTACTTACGGGAATTTGGTCGAGTGTTGAAAAATACCTATATTTTCCTACCCAATCAATAAGATCTTCAATTAAGGGCAGCCATTTGCCACGCTTTTTCGCTGATTAAGAAAAGTTTATTAAAAGAAAAAAAAATTTAGAAAAATAAATTTAAGAAAAAAAAAATTAAAGTCGAAAATAAAAAAAAATAAAAAAAATAAAATAAAAATAATGAAAATTAAAAGAAGAATAAAAATAAAAATAAATGAATAAGGAACTTGAGATTGTAAGACTGAAGGTCGAAGTGCGTGCAAATTATGCCCTAGCTCAGAACTAAATAATTCGGAGAGTAGGGGTGGGTTTTAGTTTTGGGCGCCACCGACTCTGAACAGATGAGTCGGACTCTCCAGGATGGTATCTGGCTTCAGGTCCTTACAATCCAAATAATAATTAATAAAAATAAAAATATTAGCAAAAACCAGGCTGTGTGCATAAAACCAAATAAAAGTCAATTCAAATCAAGTGCTACAGTCGTTTATTTATCAAATGGCCGCAGTCCACAATGAACAATAATTTGAATTTAAGAGAAAAAAAAAATAATAATAATAATCAAGTAAATTAGCAATTAATAAAATGACCTTGTCAGGAAGCGTTAACTAACAAATACAGAAATGCAATACTATGTCATGATCAGTTAAACTTAAATGCAAAAATGTCATTGAAACTCAATAACTAAGTAATAAAAAAAAAAGATATATATGAAAAGTAAGGTTTGAAAATTTAAAAAAAAAATAAAGAGAATAAGAGAGGGAAAAAAAAACTAATAATGTAGAATTAGTTCTCGGAACGGTTACCTTACACTTTCGTAACCAGAACTACCAATAAGTTGACATTAATTCAACAGGTTACGTCTAGTTAAGTTACCTATTTTAATAATTCATTTACCACACTGGGGCCAGCAATGAATTATTCCCTGAAATACCGAGGTGATCACCGGGTGTACAAATAGGGACAGAATGTAAATAAACAATAACAATCAGGATAACTAAAACTAGTACGATACCAAAATTTTCCAGATGATGGTGGTTCATTCAATTCACCAGATTAGTCCTGGCTACTGGTTATGGTTAACTTGATCGATGACTTGAGTAACCGTCCGATTACTTAGGCTGGTGTCTGTTAGCCTTTTGGTTCAATTTCGGTTACAATTGAACGTCTATTGTTATAACCGTGAGGGTATACTTGATGGTAAAGTACAACCTCCTAAGAAAAAAACCTCGTGAAAGAACCCTAAGAGAAAAAATTGTTATACACACTGTATTTGTAATTGAACCAATAGCGAAGCACTTCATGAATAAATTGAATCAATAAGAAAAAATGAAACTATAATGATTAGTTTCTAATAGCAAATTTACTTGATAAAAGACTATAGCTCTTGAAAATTATTTTAATAGAAAAATTGAACATTAAGGTATTAATTAATTAAATCAGATGAAATCATAATAAGGCTTTGATAGCAATTGAGAAAAATGTGTCTTGAGTTTGCAAAAATTGTTATAAGGTTATGTTTTTTTTTTTACCTGATGGAATTAGGGTTTGTCTGCCTCGAGAATCTCCGGGAATCTGGATTGAGGTCTGGATTGAATATCCTGGAGTAGGTGAGACTATTCTCTACTCCTTAGGGCAGCTTTCAACTAATAATTGAATGGAAAAAGTCAGAAACTTCTATTGGAAAAAAACGTGCAAGCAACTTAACACAACGACTGTTTTTTTTAAATCCGATAACATCGGCGAAAATTATGGCACTTTACGAAAGTAAAACACAACGCAAGATAACTCAGTGTGCCATAAATTCAATTCAGAAGAAAATCAGGCCCAAAATCCCTTTTTAAGGTGAAGAAAAAAAATTAATTCTTCTGGAGGACTTGTTTCTTCCAAAACAGTCAACGTGAAAGAGAAAGTGCTGCACATTCAATCAATAAGCTAACCTCACCTAAAGGACTTAGAGATGATTCAGAATAACGACAAACATCAACAATTATTCATAGAGCGCCAAATTTATTACAATGAAAACTCGATTCGACTTGAAACCTTCCGATCACTGTCTTTATTTCGGCCAAGTTTACTTTTAAAAAAAGAGAAAATATTTTGTGAAAGTTGTGCAAAAGTTTAGTACTTGTATCCCTTTATCGTCAGAAGTGGGGGTAAGCAATTTCCTCATTGCGTAACATAGCAATTTCCGTTCGATTGTGGATGCACGCTGCAGAAAATATTTCCTTAAGGCTCAAATTTGCCTGCAGCCACAATACTTTTTTGCGACACATTCTTGCCTGCCTACGGAAGGACGAGCCGAGAAGTGGTTTTATTCACCAGCGGTTACATCAATAACTATTATGAATCAGTTGGGTGCAGAGTTTAAAGCTGAGTTTCTGCAAATCGTAAAGGAAGCTCATCAGCAGCAAACCACTGAGCTGAAAAAGGACTTAACATTACAATTAACTCAAGAAATTAAAAAATGTTTAACTGATAGGCTACAAGAGACCACAGCTCAACTCTCAAAATTGCAAATCCGTTGCCAAACTCTTGAACGAAAATTGCGAAAAAACAATATTTTTGTGCATGGTATAATATCATCGAAAGATAAATTGCTTGAAACCACCTTGAAAACGCTAAACACCTTATTGGGGGTTAACCTTTGTGCTGATAATATCAACAATATTTTTGCGATCCAAAACAGGGAAGACTCACCAATAATTGTAGAATTTGTTTCTTTTTTAAAGAAGAGTGAGGTCACAAAACTTGCATTCAATTGAAAAATACTGATGTGAGCATATCCAACGATTACAGCAAAGAGGATCGAGAGTTGCAGAAAACTCTTGTTAAACACTTGAAAGAAGCACGTAATCAGAAACTACCAGCAAAAATACAGGGATATGAAATACTAGACTGCTATCATGACGTAATTGAATGTCTTTGGGTAAAAATAAAGCTAAATGAGGCAAAAATTTTAACAATAGGTTGCATTTACAAACCCCCAAACTTTAATCCAAGTCGCTTTATAGACGAGTTAGAAAATATTTGTCTAGATATTCTGCCTCAAATTGACCACTTGATTTGCTTTGGGGATGTTAATTTGAGCCTTTTTGATATAAGTGAATATGGTGTTTGTTCATATTTAGATTTTTTAGACTGTCTGGGTTTGGAACAGATCATAAATGAGCCAACTCGAATAACTCCAACCAGTCGAAGACTGATTGACCACCTGTTGGTTTCTAAAGACTTAAAGGTCATCAGTTCAAGCACTATTGATGAAAACATTTCTGATCATAAATTAATTTTTGCAGATGTAGAGCTGCGAACAGAAAAAAGTCGAGCTAAACCAACCAGATACAGAGATTATAAAAATATAAATTTAAATTCTTTATATGCATCCCTTCAATCTATACCCTGGCGACACATATTCGATCTAGATTCAATTGATGAAAAAGTGTCCTTCTTTAACCAAAATATGTATGCTTTACTAGATATATATGCGCCACTAAAAACAGCTAAATTTAGGAAACAACATTTGCCCTGGATAACTGAGAATACTAAACTATTGATCAAATTGAGAAATAAAGCCAAATTCAAATATAAAATTTCCAAAACTCCAGAAAGTCAATCGCGTTACAAAGAGTTGAGAAATTTTACGAACAAGGTAGTTCAAAACGAAAAGAAAGCATATCTTGAACATACATTAAATAGTAAAAACAGTAAAACTTTTTGAAAATCTTTAAAAAACCTAAATATTATCAATAACAAGGATGCCAAAAATAAAATTCCAGACCACCTCTCTGATCCCAATCAAATTAACAACTTTTTCATCAACTCCATTCCACCTTTAGGGTCACTTTCGCCTGATATAAATGAATACTATAGTAATTCCCCGCATACTAGCAACAGTTTTAAGTTTTCCATGGTTACAGAAACGCAAATAGGACACTATTTGACGCAGATTAAAACGAGAGCAGCTGGCCATGATGGAATCCATATTAATTTCATTGTTTTTTGCTGCCCATTCGTTTTAAAATATATCTGCCATCTTATAAATTTTTGCATTACCCATTCTGTTTTTCCATCTGACTGGAAAATTGCGCACATTCTTCCTATTGCTAAAACCAACAATCCCCAGTCTTTTGGTGAGTTAAGACCCATCTCTATCCTACCAATTTTGTCAAAAGTTATTGAACGTGCCTTAAAGATACAAATAGTGGACTATGTTGAAAATAATAAATTAATTGATAAGACGCAAGCAGGCTTCAGGGCGGGACATAGCTGTGCAACTGCACTTCTCAATGTGACTGATGATATTTTTGAAGGGATTGATCAAGGTAAATGTACGGTGTTGGTAATGCTTGACTACTCCAAGGCATTCGACACAATTAGTCACCAAATTTTGCCTATCATTTTAAAATATCTTCGCTTTGACGTATCATCGGTAAGTTTAATGAATAGTTATTTGTCGGGAAGAAAGCAAAAAGTAGTTCTGAACGGAGTGGAGTCTCATTGTTTAGGAATAAATAGTGGTGTACCCCAAGGTTCCATTTTGGGTCCTATTTTATTCATTCTATATACTGTTAAATTTTTGGATGTTCTGCGATTCTGCAAAGGACAAAAATATGCTGACGACACGCAACTCTATCACGTTTTTGACCCCCTTCAACTTCGACAGGAATGCGCAAATATCAATAGTGACTTGGAGAGGATAGATAAAATATCTACAGATCATGCCCTCCTTCTAAATCCAAATAAGTCGGTTGTAATGTTCTTCGGTCGCCCCATTGATGTGAAGCGTTTAACTCCAGAGATCTCAATTCACATTAATAATAATCTTTTGCCTATAAAAACTGAGGCGAAAAATCTTGGTGTTATTGTTGACAATAAGCTTCGCTTTGATAAGCACATATCCTTCTGCACTCAAAAGGCTATCGGTCGACTAAAAGGGTTATATAATTCTAGGCATTTTCTCAATCAAAAAGTGAAAATAATGTTGTGTGACTCTCTCGTTTTATCAGTATTTAACCATTGTGATGTAGTATACGGCTCTTGTTTAACAGCAGAGACTTCAAAACGCATAGAAAAAATCCAAAAATGCTGTTTGAGATTTATATATTAGTCCAGGAGGTGGCGCCAAAAACATGCAAGAGTTTTCGCAAGGCGGATATTTTCAAAATAGGTCGTACTTTAGTGTTAGAATGCTAGTGTACAGTCAGCACTCACAGTTCCGGGACAGCTGGCTCTGGGACGCGGGCAAAGTTGTAATTTTAAGAAGCATCTAAACTGTTTTCTCAAAGCTCAAAATTTATTGAAATTTTGCACATTATCTGTTTGAAGGTCACAGATAACGTATGTAAATCGTCAGACGTCTAGTTCGTTGCAAAAAGGGGGTCAGACGTCCTCAAAGTTTTTATTTTATGGCATTTTCTTCAAATATATTTGTCAAATACCTGCAAAAATATATTTTGACAGGACACCGAAGAAAATGCCATAAAATAAAAACTTTGAGGACGTCTGACCCCCTTTTTGCAACGAACTAGACGTCTGGCGATTTACATACGTTATCTGTGACCTTCAAACAGATAATGTGCAAAATTTCTATAAATTTTGAGCTTTGAGAAAACAGTTTAGATGCTTCTTAAAATTACAACTTTGCCCGCGTCCCAGAGCCAGCTGTCCCGGAACTGTGAGTGCTGACTGTACACTAGCATTCTAGCACTAAAGTACGACCTATTTTGAAAATATCAGCCTTGCGAAAACTCTTGCATGTTTTTGACGCCAGCTCCCCAACTATATGGTATCCGTCGTCAGCGACCTGTTAGCCACAAGCTTAGAGTTGCAGGTTGGGTTGACATGAAAACTAGACGCTTGATTCACAGGACTTGCTTATACCATAAAATAATCAGATATAGATACCCAGAATATCTTTTTGAAAGAATTACATTTAGAACAGATGTAAATAATCTCAATTTAAGGTTTAATAATGTTATTATTCCAAGACATCGATGTGGCATTTTCGAAAGATCTTTCGGTTATGACCTTGCTAAAGTCTATAACGGCCTCTCCCCATCCCTTCGAAACGGCTCGACTCTATCTCTGTCGGGAAAAATTAAAAAACTTTATCTTCACTAAGTTTCATGTGTGTTTATTTGTGTTTATTTCTCTTGTAAAGGACCACAGATATTAGGGTGAATCTATTATCTTTTTTTTTATATATGGTATTATCTTTTATTGAAATTAGCATTAAAACTTTTTTATTTTATTTTATTTTTTCTTTAACAATGGAAACACTGTCATGTTTTATACTTTATATTGCGTTTTAGAGAAACTTTATTGATGTAAGTACATTTCTTTGTTTTGCAAAATGTATTATAACTTCATAATTACCTAGTTGTATTATTAATTTGCTATTTTTCGAATGGAAAATTTCAATTTTTAAATTTGAAATTTCATATTTTTAAATAGGGTTATTTAAGAATGCGTTGTTTTTTTTTAAGGATAAGTGTAGAAATCAGCAAGCAGATTCGTCTGGGCGCTGCACTCTTGCCTTTTCTTGTAATTTGAATTACTTGAATAAAGATTATTATTATTATTATTATTATTATAATTAATCGATATAATTCTCACCTACCAAAAATTGCACACCACAACATAATCCGAGAAAAACGACAACGGCTAATGAATTATGATATTAACAACAAATAATCATCCCATAAAACAATCAAAACTTGAAGAATACAAAATAGAGTAAGTGTTCCGTTTTCAAAATTAGAGGGCTCAAAGAAGAATCGACGATACTGAAAACATTACTAATCTACCGCTGGTTGACAGAAATTTTTGACAATCAAAAGTCAAAGAAACGAAATCAAAGTGTGCGTTCAAGATGTCTCAAAGAACATCGAACCAATACGCAACCCGGGGTTCGCTAGAATTTGCGCCGAGATCAATAGCGCTCCATAACCGAACAGTCAGTACGAACGGTAAACCCACTTGAAAACGGGTCATCATGATTACGGAACACAACCCACGAAATATTTTTGACACATGAATTATTTCTGTTATGAAGCAGATGATCGAATTTAAAATTTGAATCAAAATATTGCTTTGTTTTGATTTGAATTGAATTAAAATACTGATCAAAATGAGGAAAAAACCATCACAGCAAATAGAAAATTAGAAAATTTACAGGATCTACAACCGTTGAGATTATTGATGAAATTTTATAGAGAAAATGTTGACAAATTTAAGGAAATCTTGAATATAAAATTGAAAGTAGGTAAGAATTACTTGTGCAATTTTGGCCTGTTACACATTAGTATCCCAATTTTGTGCAGTGGTTCCCACACGTTGAGCCTTCATTATGGTTCATCGTATAGGTCTCTCAGTTATTCAGTACTGCATTCATTTTACTTCTGTATTGCTGCGTCTGTGAGTCTTTTGTCAAGCCGTATATTTTCCTAAGTATCCGCCTTTTGAATCCACGGATGACCTAATTTCGTACCGTCGTCTGTTGACAGTTTTGTATAAGTACTTTGATTTTGGATCTTCTAATAACTTCTTTGGATCCAAATATTTTTAAGGGCATAGAATCAGTTGTTTGCGGTTTTTAGTAGGTTTCTTTATTTCCTGGCCGATGTCATTGTCGGCTGTGATGATCGAACCCAGGTACTTGAACTGCTTGACGTTTTCAAAGTTGTACTCATTCATTGTCACATTTTGTCCCACTCTCCTTCTGCCTGTCCTGGAGATATGCATGTCTTTAGTCTTGACTTCGTTGATCCTAAGACCCATTTTAGATGCCTATTGCTCCAATTTCTTTGCTATTTATTACGCTAGTTTCCACCTCATCAATATCGTCCGCATAAGCAAGTATTAGTTGCGAACCCTCCGTTTGGAAGAGTTCTGTTTCGAGTTTGGAGTCCCTCACAACCTTCTCCAAGGCAATATTGAAAAGAGTCGGGGAAAACGCGTTACCCTGCTTCAATCCAGTATCTACCCTGAATACGTCCGACATATCACTCCCAATAGTAGGAGAGCCGGCAATATTAACGGGTATGTGATCGTTGCAATGGATAATTTTCACATAAAAGAATAGCTCATAGTTACCTTTAAACTAAATGGATGGGTGGCCTCGATTCTCATGGCCGCAACCCTTTAATGGCTGGGCGTAAACTACCACTCTTTTTCCGAAGGAACAATGTTATCGTTGCAATAGCTGAAAATTAGTAGATATATTCGTTAATATGTCTTCTCTAATACTATATATAGGGTGGCCTCGATTTTGATGGCCGGAAATAATGGCAACCCTCATTGAATGTCGAGGGCACGCGTTATTTTGCTTGCTAAATACAAACTTTTGAAAGTGACAGCCTTCAAAGTCACTTTCAAAGTTAAAAGAGGACTCTGTGAAGAGGATTTTGCATACAGCTGTAGGACTTTAGACAAAAAAAGAAACATGAAATTGTGTTAATAAAGTGTTTGCCGCATATGATGAGAACCCCCTACACCCAAGGTACTTCTTATTTGTTGCGCTTATGGTTCTTGAAGTATCTTTTTATGAAACAACTTTACGGCCATGAGAGTCGAGGCCACCCATCCATTTGGTTTAAAGGTTACTATGAACTATTGTTTTATGTAGAAATTATCCATTGCAACGATCACATACCCGTTAGTATTGCCGGCTCTTGGACTACAACTTTCACTCGGCATCTGGAGTCTTCTACACAAACTCTTGTTAGTCTTATAATATTATAAAGTATCTCGAATTCTGCCATTGTCTCCCAGATCTTAACTCTTTTCACACTATCATAGGCCTATTGGAAATCTATAAACAGTTGGTGTATCTGCCTATTGAAATGAAGCTTTTTTTTAGTATCTATTTAATTGTGAACAGTTCGTCGGTTGTTGATCGATTTGTCCGAAAGCCGCACTAATAGTCTCCTATTACCATTACCTCCTCTGTGAATGGGGTTATTCTCGACAGGATTATATTTGATAGAACTTTGTATGCTACGTTTTTGAGCGATATTCCTCTATAATTTTTGGATATCATTCTGTCTCCTTTTTTGTGTAAGGGTTTTATTATGCTTTCTTTCCAGTCTTCTGGCATCTTCTGTTTTTTCCAGATAGTTCTTCTGAGATCGTGTAGTTGGGATGTGGCTGTGTTTCCAGCATGTTTCAAAATTTCGGAAGTTATCGTGTCTTTACCCGGAGATTTATTGTTTTCAACTTTTTTCATAGCGTTCTCAATTTCCATTGGAGAGGGATATTCTTCTTGCATTTCCGCATTTTGGAAGCTGGCCGGTTTTTTGTTGTTTGTATAACCCTAGTTAAGTAGTTGTTCGAAGTACTCTTTTTATGCTTGCAGCATTTGATCTTGCCTGGTTACTGGATTTCCGTTGTCTTCCTTGATGATGTTGTTGGTTTTGGGTCTAAAGCTATTTTTTCTTGTTCTTATTGTCCTATAGAATTTCCTGGTATTGTTCCTTCAATCGACTCCTGTAACTCCTAATATTGTTTTTCTCTTTTTTTTTCCTTCTTAGTAGTTCATTATCCTTTCTTTTTAGTTGTCAGAATTTAATGCTATTGGCTTCAATAGGATTCTGCATCATCACTAGTCTTGCATTATTTCTCTCCTTAAGTACCCTCTCACATTCCGTCTTACTAGTGGTTTTTATTTTTGTTTGTACCTATAGAGCGAATATTTAAATAATTTTACTGAGGGGGCGCCATAGACCGCGTCTGGGACATCCTGGTATAAATAAAACTTCTCAATTTGTAACATTTTTGTTAAAAAAAAAGTAACAGGGGAGGGGGACAAAATATAGTGAATAATCCGGATAACGACTTTCAATATGAACTTTTTTGAACAGCATGAGTCCAAATGCATGAAGGACTAGCTGGAGGATTTGTTAGAGAATGTCGAATACACAGCTTAGTGGGCCAACTCCCAAACAAGCATATTACTTCACGCTGGTACCTCTTTATCACTACTCCCTGAAATTACATTTTTCCTAGGGGCGTTTTGATGGATGCAGAAGGCAAAGGGAAACAACAGCACTGAAGACTGCAAGAGTATCCTTAGTATTACAATAGTACACAGCAATCATGGCACTATTCACAACAAACTATCCGGAGTTAATATTTCCCCAATCGGATCTCCGGGAAAGACAGTGGCGAACAAATTTATGAAAGCATCAGCAAACAATATGAAGATCGAAATGTGGAATGCAAGAAGTATTTTTTCAACGGGAAAACTGTACGCCTGGAAATCTCCTGCAGATAACCCAGGAAATACAGTTAAAAACCAAATAGACTACATCCTCATTAACAACCAATATAGGAACCCAGGGGCTGACATCAATTCTTACCACAACCCAGTGATAGCTAAACTTAATATAGAAATGAAAAAGGTAACAAAACGTCTCAACAACTATTTAGACCCAAAACTCCTTGAGAATTCTAAAATCCATGACACAATTAAGAAGGAGGCAAGTGAATGTATGAGAGACATTGATACATCGAATGAAATCAGTGTGAAACAAGGTGGAAGCAAATACAAACAGGGCAAGAAACAAAAACATCTAACAAGCAAAATAACCACGATGAAGCCCGAACATCAGAAAATCAAGATCTTATGGAAGAAAGGAGGAAGAGCAAAGGCAATAAGGATGAGTACAGGACACTACATAAAGAAGTGCAGAGAAAAATTGAAGAAGTAAAAGAAGAATACCTAGTAGTTCAATGTGAGGAGATAGAAGTTCTAGAAAAGAGATTTGACAGCTTTCACATGTACAAAAAATAAAGGAAATGGCTGGATGCAACAGGGTCAAGGCAGCTAGTAATATTATCAAGGATACAAATTGGCGTATATTAACTGACGCTGAAGGCAAACTTGAAAGGTGGAAAGCATACTGTCGAAACTCTTCGATGGTGGAAGATCTCCGAAACCGGTCTTAGAATCAATATTAAGATCAGAAATAGTATATGCCCTGGAAACTATGCTTATCAAACTTTTTGATACTAATTGATATTCTGCTGGGCCTTTATAACCGGATTTATGATAAGGGAGAAATTCCTAAACAATGGTTATCATCCACTTTTGTGCACATACCCAAGAAACCAAATCCAAGAGAATGCTTATGTTGCCAAACCATCACACTTATGATGAGTATGAGCCACACCTTAAAGTTGTTCTTAAATATCATCAACAAAAGAATTTACAAAAGACTCGAGGAAGACATACGCAACACAGTTTGGATTCCGCGGAGGACTTGGAACACGAGAGGCGTTTTTTTGGGGTTAACCTTCTTTTCAAGCGCTGTCTCGATATAAACTAAGAATGAAAATCGATTTCGAGAAAGCTTTCGACAAAGTGAAACATGACAAGTAACAGCTACTCGTCAGCAAAAACATTGATTGGGATGACGTTAGAATGATTATATACCCTGAGATAGAGACTGTTTAGTGCAGTAATTTATTTTTCTTGTCTGGCATTTTGAGATCCTATCTCAGGGTCTATTAGTAACCTATATTGGGGCCTAAAAGCTAATCGCTGGTAGAAAACCAACCAATAGAAGAAATGGAGATTCGTCGTGGTTCGGGACGAGGTTGCATCCTATCGCCGCTTCTCTTTAACCTATTTTTAAGGAAACCTTAGATGAGTTAGTGGGAATAGTTGTAAATAGGAATGTGAATAATAACATGAGATATGCTGTAGAAACCGTCTTGTTAACGATCAATCTTGAAGACACATAACCAGTGATGTTAGTGAGTCATGACCAGCGCGCATGACGGCGGGTCATGACGGTCATGACCGTCACGTCACATTCAATGTGACCATTAGTCATGACCGTTTTACTGCATAGTGTGCAGTAGTAAAGTAGACTGCATAGTATGCGGTAAAGTAGATTCGGTGTTCAGGTACTCTCAAAAATCCCTTCTCGTTCAGAAATTTCAAAAATGCCTTTTTTTGGAGATAGATGCTCATAGGTATAATTTTGAATGCGGTGAAGTATCACTTACTGCATTTGTTAGGTGAAAAGCTATTATTTTTGTTATTTTATTTGTTATTTGTTGAAATTTCTTCTGTTCTGAAATCCTCAATTATTTGTCAAAACTCAATCAATAATTCACTGTCCCTATTTTAAACCCATTTGTGAGTTTAAAGACCATAGACTGTGGGTAGTGGCGTTCTAAATTGAAATAATTACTATGAACTATGACCATGATCATGACCGTCATGACATGTCATGACGCAAATGACCGTCACGATTTTAAATGACCGTCATTTTACATCAGTGCACATAACACCTTTTGGAAAAACTAAATGACCGATGTTATAAATGCCTGCGGACTAAAAATTACCTTCAAGAAAATAGTAGTTGCAAAAGTTCCTACAAAATCTGAACCATGTGAACCTGACGGTGGCAAATACCACGATAGATAATGTGCCGACATACATATAAATATCTATGAACCTGGATAGAACAAACGGGTGATCAAACAAGAGATATAAGAACAAGAATAGAAATGGCAAGATAAATATTTATAAAACTGAAAAATTTATTTACGATTCGGGATATTAACATCGAACTTAGGATGCGGATACTTCGTTATTAGGGTTTTTCCGCGCTTTTGTATAGAGTTGAAACATGGACCCTCCCTTCAAGAAAAACCACATGGACAAATTACAAGCCTTCAAAATGTAGTGCTACCGTGAAATGTGGCGTATTCTCTGGACCGATAGAATTACTAATGGCCAAGTGCTGAACCGGATGCAGAAGGAGTGCGAAATCATTAAGACCATAAAAAAGAGAACGCTTCAATTTGGGCCATATAATGAGAAGACAGAAATTAACACTTCTCCAACTGAAAGTCCAGGGAAAGATTAGTGGAGAGCGGAACGTAGCAATGTTCAACTGTTCAGAGCTGCAGTCAACAAGGTCTGGATTGCTGTGATGATAAAAAAATCGCCGATCGGATATATAAGAAGAAGAACATAGTGAAATACGCAAAGCTGACAACCATATCCTCTGATTGAAGAACCATGACATGATTTCTCTAACAAAGCTTGTTGAGTCCTTGATATAAGAATCCGTCTTTCTTACATAAGGCTGAAGCATTGATACCAGGTGTTTGACTAAGCTCCATGCTAGTGTGCCTGGGCTACTCATTATTGGTCTTAGTGAAGTGTTAGCCTTATGAAATTTGGGTAGATCATAAAGCCATGATGTTAGAGCTTCCGTTCTGATATTGTAATTTGGACAGCTTCCGCGATGATTTATGCTTTGATTTTTCTGCTGATGTTCCGAAGTTTAGTTTGAATTAGAACTCTAGCTAACTTCCTGTAGCTTTGATGTATCAAGAAGACTCCCATTTCATGAAGGTATAGTCATCTGTCTCTTTAAAAAACATTTCTTGTATTAACCGGTAGAACAATAATATCTCCATAGTTTTGATGCATTCTATTGCTCGTAACTCCTACTTTTTAAAGGTTGCTCAAATCTCGAATTCCTCCTGTTTCCTCCCGTGGCATATACCTGAAACTTCCTGAGTGCTTGATATAATCTCTCCAGTCGGTCACTCGCTATGACCTCCACGAAGAGAAAGTCGCGGAACAATACCATCGACGTGAAAATGTGCATCTACTTGCAACTCCAACGTGTCTCTGCCGTTGTGGCGATACCAACTTTGTTTCAACTTTTCTGCAGTTGAAACCCTTCCCAGGAAACTTATTCACAGCCCAAGAAAGAATTTATTTAACAAGACAAGATAACGAACTTCTAAATATACGACTCAAGCTGTGTGCAGGAATATCTAAGTAAATAAAATAATGTATCGCAGGCAGTTCGTATTGTGGACTTACGCTGCTTGCAATTCTCGAGTTGTAAATAGTGCAAGTGTCCCAAACCATGGATTTTTTTGGCCTTGTATCATAAATGCCTATTATTTCTCTTGGAGAATCATTATGCTATGTCACATGGATTTTGAATCGTTTCGACAAAAAATAAATAGGTTTCTCTTGGATACACTCTATTCTTGATGATTGTGCTTGATAATTTATTGAATTTACTTTAATCTAGTAATTGTCTTTACCCATGGCATATATTTCCGTTATTAAGCATTTTTCAATTACCATTCTCTCGACCTCCACTAATGGATATTAAACTGTTCATGAACCTCTCCCACTTTACATTCATATTCATTTGAGCTGTTTCACTGTTTACTAAATAAATAAAATAAAGTTTCTCATTTATCGCACGAATCAATACCTCCCGGCAAATTCTATTCCAGTTAGTTACTTTCCGTATCCGCATTCAAAAAAAAACTTTCCCTCTCTCTTGGCTCCCTTTCTAAAAATGTATTTCCGAACTAATTAAAAGTTATCTCGTTACACCTTAGGGACACAACCCGTCGATCTATTTGATCTTTTAATTCAGATTCGCGGAGCCTGCAGTATTGAGTTGAATGAAAAGTTTTCTGGAACTGCGTGCCTGCGAGGCCATTTTTAAAGCAATGCTAATTTTCTTTTGAAGGAGAAAATTAATTGAAAAATTCACTTTCTTTAAAGTGAATTAACGTGTTTTCAAATCATATTCTGCAAGAGAAGAGATTTATTCTGTTCGAAGAAAACGCCTTATTGCATAAAAATTCTGGTCAAGTAAACTCAAGTCGGATCTCGTCAACCAAATCGAATAGGTATAAGAGATTTTCGATCAATGTACGTCCTGTATACAAAACACTAAACCGACTTACAAACATCAAATAAATTTTTTATTCTGCAATATTTTTGACTGCCTACCCTACGTAAAATTCAATATTGCTGAAATTGTTGGGGGCATCTCCCGAAAGACAGAGTTTTTTTTCTGGTTTATTGGAATACATTCTTAATACTTCAATAATCTGGAAGTCTGGTACGTTTTAATAAGGAAGGATCAAAAATTGAGTTTCTTGAAAAATCTCGCTTTTGTATTTGGACAAAAAAAAAATCTATGAAAACAATTTCTATAATAGGGCGGGGGAACCAAAATGATGTAATAACCAAACTGTTTTCACTTACCCCCTCACCCCCAGCCACCCCAACTAAATAATCTTCAATAGGAACCCCCTTCTTGTGATACTTTATCTGAAAGCTCCTAAAAAATGCTTTTCATTGGTACCCTACAGGCTAGGATAATTTCGCCGATGATTTCGGATTTTCACAACCATCCATTCGGTAAGTTTTGCTTTGCACGTTTTTTCCCCACATTCCGAACATTCCCTATTTTGATCTTTAGTGGAAAGCTGCCCTAACGAGTAGAGTAAAGCCAACTTCAGTCACTCCAGAATTTCGAATCGAGACCTCGATTCAGACTAATCCAGAGTATTTTCGAGGCAAATAAAACCCATTCCAACAGGTGAGACATAACCTAATAACGACAGATTTTCTTTGCAAACTTGAACCACTTTCAACCTTTCAAATATATCTAATTCTGCTTTTTATACACAAATTATTTAAATATTAAATTAACTATCAATGATTTGACTAAGTAACATTGAAGTTACGTTCATTTTCTTGTGATTCATTTCAAAGTGCTTAGCCTTTGCTAAGGTTAAGTTACAAATACAGAGCGCTATAACAGTTTTTCTTCAGGGTTTTTACTTACAGCCATAAATTCAAGCATACGGCCAGCCCTTTGAACTGAAGGCTACACAATTAAGTGTACTGCAAGCTCTATCGGATCCTTCACAGTTGTAAGGCTACTACCTCTACCAGAGCTTAAACCTTTTTGTTTGGACGGTTATACCTTTGTTTTTTTGAACCTTATGACACCTTATGAACCTTTGACCATATCGGCTACAAGTGTAAATCCGGCCAAATTAAATTGCCACGTTTTTACTGTGTTGAACAATTTGAAGTGAAAAAAAAAAAAAAATAATAATGGGATAATGTTGGAATGGGTTTTATTTGCCTCGAAAATACTCTGGATTAGTCTGGATCGAGGTCTGGATTCGAAGTCCTGGAGTGAGTGAGGTAATCTTTACTCTACCCCTTAGGGCAGCTTTTCAGTAAAGATCAAAATAGGGAATGTCCGGAATCATCCCTGTGAGGAAAAAATTTACCGAATGGATGTTTGTAAAAATCCGAAATCATCGGCGAAATTATGGCACTTACGAAAACGTAACGATAAGTAAAGCAACTCAATGTACCATAAATTCAATAATTGAGAATATTAAGGTCAAAATCGCTCACACGCGAAGACAAAATTTAACTTCTTCAGAAAGACCTGATTTTTCGGAACCACTAAATGTGAAAGAAAGAAGCACCGCAAGGAATTATTTAGCTGTCCTAGGTTTGAAGGATAGAGATGAGGCAAAGTAACGACAAATTGATGACAAAAATGATAACATGTAATTAACTACTAGAATCTTGGAGCACTAGAATAATCATAATTTGAAGAATACGACATTAAATAAGCAATTCGTGTTGCAAAACGTAAACACTTACAAAGGAATCGATGATCCCAAAAACATTACTAATCGAAAGTCCAATTGGTAAAAATGAACGATACTTCTCCAGTCAGCTGGCACACAAATCATAGAATAGAGAGCAAAGAGCGCAGCTACGTCCACAGTACGGTGGATACGACCCCACCCTGTGGGCAGCCTTTTGATACTGACATCTCCAATGTATCATTATTAAGAGTAGTCTACACAGAGCATGTTATCAATCCATCAGCATGATGGTGTGTGTGACTCCGTGTCTGGCCAGAGTTTATAGATTCCAATGAGGTTCTGTCGGAGGCCCCTTCTATTTCGAGGAATGCTGCAAGGGCTACCTTCTTTTTATCATTTGCGCGCTCTTTTCTTGCTACCAGAGTCCTTATTCTTGAAACAGGGGAGTAACGTTCCCAGGATAACGAGTGTTCCGTCTTTCTCAACGATATGCAACTGATAATATGATTAACAAAGACGGAACACTCGTTCTACTGGAAACGCTGCTCCCTCGTTTCCAGAATAAGGGCCCAGTTGATGTAAGTTGGTTTGGTCTACAATATATTGGATATGACAAGAACTATCCTAAAAACATTCAAGTAGAAAAAGTAATTGTTTGTGAAAAAAAAATCTTTCACTTCAGGTGGTCAATTGAACGTATTTTCAACTTCTCTTCTTTCACTTCCAAGTTGAAGGAACATGGCTATAATTCTAGCAACCCTAATATTTATATCTAGAGCGCGTCAATTTTGGGAATTTTATTGTATTCGAGAAAAAAAGACATCTAGATAAATCCGCAGTACGATGTCCATCTATAATTAATAGCGCGTAATAGTAATTTGGAACTCAATCTAACTTCTAGTCTGTCAGTTTAAATACAAAATTTGCTGTATACGTTGTGAGAAGTGATGAGTGAATTTCTATAAAGTCAGTTTATTTAATAAAAGTTCTTACTGTTTGTAAAGTGAGTTTTAGTGGATCCGAAAACCGTGACAAACTGGTGTCAGAAGCAAGATAATCGGTGCAATAATCTGAGCTAAAATTAGGATCATTTAGCAACAACGGTGCGTCATTTTGAGCTGAATAGTGGAAATATTGGCAAAATAACTGGATCAGGTGCTTAGTGAAACGATTAGCAAGACAATTGGTGTGAAAATTTGAGCTATTGAGTATGAAAAATCAGTTGTTACCACTTAACTTCAATTTAAACATGAAGTTGACTAATCTAGAGAATCCTATGGCTCGTGGAATTCAGAAAATAAAACTAGTCATGTACGAATGAAATGTCTTAAATGTGGAATAGGTACAGAATTTAACAGTATCAGGTTCACCAACATTTGGAATGTTAAATTTCTGAATTCTGTCAAGAAAGGCAAGAAGAAGAAGAAACTCGAAAACAAAAAAGACAGGACCACATTCAGGAAAATTTCAAATTTCAGCAGGAATGGATGCAAACCATAATCTCTGAGCAAAAAAACAGACTCGAGAAAATTCTGAAAGGGCAAGATCATAAACTCAAGAATGCTATGGAAGAAGAACACGAAGAAGTAGAAGTAGCAGTGTTTGTCCAGAAGAGTAGTAGATCATCAGGAAGTTGGAACCCTTCTTTATGAAGTTGGAACCATTTGCCAAGAAATAAATAGTTTTGTGAGGGACAAATAAAAAAGTTGGAGCGTGTTTTCAGATCAGGAAATGACTCATCTTCGCCTGCAACCGGTATTGAAGTTTACCTGGCAATAATGTAGTAGAATCTTTCAACACTACCTTTACTAGTTCTTCTTCTTCATTCCACGTATGAGCCATCAGATGTGTTACAGGGTAAGATAAAGAATTTTTATATTTCGACGCCTTCCCGTTAAAACATTCAAACGAATGATAGTCGCAAGTTACCCATAGTGTGGAAAATAGGTTATTTAACAAAAATATAAGAAAGTACAGGTAGAAACTGATGCGAAAACCGCCGAGATATTGCAGTGACAAATACTTTAAGCAGGGTATTTGGAAAAGTTATAAGAACCAAAATAGAAAACGAGTACAAAGATAGTGAGACAGAACTGACAGAAGAACAGGCCGGTTCTAGAGCAAGATAAACAACAGTAGACCACTCATTCAGTTTGACTCAGGTGACCAAGTATTAATTGCACAAGATTATGGTGACCTACAGTAAATATATGAAACGTAAATTGATAGAAGAAATCGAGAAATGAGGTTTGGAAGTAAATCTGATGTAAACAGAATAATAGGAGGAGAACAACGAAACCTGAAACTGAATAACGGGCAGGAAATAAAACAATGCACTGAATAAAAATATTTGGGAATGAAAATCTCTCATGGGGCGACTCTGACATAGCAATTGGAGAGACAGGGACGAAAAGCAATATCGGTACTAAATGGAGTACTGTTAGGGCCATAATAATAGCAAAACTATACCATTTCCAAATCCAAGCGGTAGTAAATGACATTAACTAACCTAAATTGTAAACAAACACCAGCCTTCCCATTGGTTGAAACGCCCTACCTAGTGTTTTAACAGCGCGGAGAAAAACCTGTTTTTTTTTTTCCGAAAAAAAAACCGGTTCTTTTCCTGTTTTTTTTTTCTGAGAGTGTTGAAAAAAACCAAAATATGGAAAAAATCAAATTTAATTTTTTCTTAAATATTTCTCACAGAAAGGTGAGAACAGAACAAAAACAAAATCATAAGCATAGCATAAGCTGCATAAGTGACAGTAGGTAATATTAGATATCAGATTCTAAAGACTCATCAGAAGATTCAAAACTTTCCACTCCAGAATCAGAACAATCTTCATTAAGATTAGGAGCCTCGTTTGGACTTTTCAAGGCCAATGATAGTAAAAAGAATATTAGACTGTTTTGTTTCTGTTGTACACAACGTTAAATAGTCATATGGTAACCCAACAATAGTAAATATATTAAAATTAAAAAAATTGAATTTTTCCAAATTGATCGTTTTTTTTTCGAAAAAAAAAAAACAGTTTTTTCCCGGTTTCTTTAAAACACTAGCCCTACTTGGACCATTGCACATGCACGGAGGACATTTGATAGGTTGTAATGAAAATGAACAGTTATGTCATTACTGCCGTTTGGATTTGGTTTGACCATAGAATCTACAACATCATTGTCAAAAGCATCCTATAATATACTGTGTGACATAGAAATTGCAATACTCAGTAAATCTAATAAATATGAATAACAATCAATGATATTTTCAAAGAAATTTATCGAATGGAATTCTTAACAATTCAATAGTGAGTTGCACCTCCACGTAAGTTTTGACATTCTGTCACGCTTCGTGGCATGCTGCGAATCAGATGATTGATATCTGCCTGTGGTAGGTTCTCCCAGACTAATTTTACCTCATGACGTAGACGTTGTACATCGAGTAGAAGATATGACACCTGCCTCAACCTTCTACCTATCACATCCCAGAAATTTTCAATAGGCGATAAGTCTGGTGACTTTGCATGGAAGAAAGGTCACATTCGCTTGCTGGAGGAAGTTTCTAGTAAGTGCATCGATATGTGATCTCGCATTGTTTTGTTGAAAAAGTGGATCCTGCAGTTGCTGAAGGTAGGACAACGCGATAGGTTGTTGGTGTGTGTTGTGGTTCATATTTCTATCTGAAAAAACTAGAGGTGACCTGATTTCAACTGCTTTGGCACCCCAAGCCATAAAGCCCCTAGTGAGCGCAGTCTCACGTTTCATGCAAAATTGAATTTGGTGTCTTTTTCTACGGTTGCGACGGACTCTTCTACGTTGCCCTACCTTCAGCTACTGCAAGATCCAATTTGTCAACAAGACAATGCGGGACCACATACCGCTGCAGTTACTAGAAACTCCCTCCAACAAGCTGATGTAAACCTTCTTCCATGGCCCTCAAGGTCATCAGACTTATCGCCTAATGAACATGTCTGGGATATGATAGGTAGAAGGCCGAGGCAGTTGCCACATCTTCTACTGGATATACAATGTCTACGTCATGAGGTAAGATTAGCCTGAGAGAACCTACCACACGCAGATATCAATCATCTGATTTTCAGCATGCCACGAAGAGTTACAGAATGTCAAAATTTACGTGGAGGCGCAACTAACTATTGAATTGTTGAGAATTCCTTTCAATAAATTTGTTTATATTTATCCTAACTACTTCCCAAAATATTAATAAAATATATTTTATTTGCAATCATATATGTAATCTTGTCATTACTGACTTTTTAAAAATTTGGAAGTGACACTTTACCTGTGTCACTTCCCTCTTCGATTTCCCTCACCGATTTCCCTATTCGACTTCCCTCACCGATTTCCCTCACTCTAATTTATTTACCTTTGCTGGCAACAATGAAAACATGTCAGGTAAAAACGTCAAAGCAGCGAATGACACATTTTGGCATGTTTGTTTTATTTTTTTAATATTAAAAAAAATGATTGACTAATCATAATTAATGGTGTGCTTGCAAATAAAATAGTATACAAACCTCGGAGGGAATTTTTCATTTCTGTCTCGAGATTATTAGTCAATCTCGACGCTTCGCGTCTCGATTGACTATATAAATCTCTCGACAGTAATGAAACACTTCCCTACTCGGTATGTAATATACTATACATTTATTGAGTGTTGCAATATATATTTCAGAGGTCTGGCCACTAGGGGACAGAACCGCAAAAATGCTGGGAAGCAACTGGATTGGACTTTTGAAAGAGACCGGCGGGCGAGGAAACACGTGAAAAATTTTGTCGCTTTACGCAAGCTGCGATAATAGATTTCAGCCACACGATAACGGCGCCTGTGCGTTTGGAAATACGAGGAATTGGAAGGGATTTTAATGATGAAAAGATGTGTTGATAAAACAAGGATTTGGGAGAACGGCACTGCTCTCCTTGCTCAATAAATGCCGGAAAAGCCTGAAGCTTTGTTTTAGGAGAGCATAAAAACGACGACAGATAAAGGCAATATAAGTGATGACTGATGACGTTGAAAAGGCGGGTCTTGTTTATTATAAGTAATAAGAAGACGACGAATATAAGTTTTGTATAGTAGCTACCTATGTTTCTCAAAGAATTCATTGCCACTTTCTAAGGAGTTATTATATCAGTTTGCCAAATATTATCCAAAAGACGTTTCATCCAAAGAAAAGGTCCTAGACAATCAGAAAAACGAACCGTAGGCAGGATCGCCATGTGAATACGAACTATTACAAATACATACACAATGCAATAATTATTATTTACTGCATGCTTAACAAATGATAAGTTATTATGAAATTGGGTTAGGTATTTGGCACCACATACAGTTTTTTTATGGAACTAAAGGTGTTACAAAGAAACAGGACAAATTGTTGGCATCGAAGAACGCAGAATAAGTACCAGAAAGATAGTTTGCTACAAGTGCAACCAGGAAGGTCACGTGAGACCAAATTGTCCGAAACTAAGGGACGTGAATAAGCAAGGATCTTGTCATAAAACATAAAACCCTAGGTGAAGCACTGTTGTAGAAAAATCACGATTTGATTCTAAGCTTAAAAAATGCTATCGATTTTATATAAATCATTCACTAGATATATACCCCCTCGCTAAATCAGGAAATGGTTGAGAATGAAAAATCAATAGGAATTTTATGCAAGTGGGACTCCTCCGTTTAAAATCTGGAAAGCCCTTAAACTGCAGCAAACAAGTATAAAGCCCCGTGGTTATAGCCTTAAAAATAAGTTTTAAATTGTGTTTTGTATCTTCTAACTGTAAAAAACGAACCCTACTCCGACGAAGTTTTATTGTTAGGAGCCTTTATGCCCTCTAAGTTCAATGAGTTTTTCGTCAATTTTCTGGAAGGTTTTGGAATCGTTTGGAGAAAATCCATCCATTATCGAATTGAATCGGACATAAAAATACCCTATTTGAATTAAATTTAATAGGAAGTTCAAATTTTCTTCCATAAAATGATTCTCTTACTAATATAATTTAGCTACAAACTCCGCTAGTTAGATAATGGTTCAATTTCGCATGCTAATTTTTAGAGTTTTTATTTAACATTTTTTAACCTACAGCCATCATCAGTTTAAGTTGAATTCGATGCTTCTTCGGTTTCAGGAAGTGTTCGGTGCTTTGACGAATAAGCATTTACATCCAAAAAAAATTGAATCAATGCCTGTTAAATTCAGCTTCTTTGTAAAAAAAATTAAATCCAATACTACACCTTTTCCAATTATTGTAATTCAAAAAGCGACAGTTTTTATTGAGAATAGTTAAATGTTATTCCGCATTCATTAATTTTAATTGAGAATAGTTATATGTAATTGAGAATAGTCATATGTAATTGAGAATAGTCATATGTAAATGAGAATAGTCATATTATGTAATTGAGAATAGTCAAATGTAATTGAGAATCCGTTAATTGTAATCGAGAATAGTCAAATGTAATTGAGAAAGCGTCAAATCTAATTGAGGAAAAGTTAAATGTAATTCAGAAAACATCAAATGAGATTCAGAATAGGTCAAATGAAATTGAGATCATGAAAATTCGAAAATTTTATATACAAGGTGCCACAAGCTCGTGAGAATTTATGGGGATATCGAATTTCACTTAACTTATTTTGAATCTCATTTGATGTTTTCTGAATTACATTGTAACGCTTGTATTAGCGCTGGTTTACCTAGATGGCAATAAATAAAATTTTCAATGCTGTCTCTTTAGTAGTAGCTGATGATCTTTAAAAAAAAAATTAAGAAACTTTAGGGGTGGGTTCTTCAGAAAAAAAAAAAAAACAATATAATGCTTAATACATTGGAGACGACTTTAATAAAGTAGGTATCAATAATAATTAAAATCAACAGCACAATACCCTTTATCCTTCTCACTTCTTGTCCTGTATAATTTACAAATAAATTGGGCAAGGAAAAAAAAATGAAATGTTGCACGGAATCAACTTAGATCTACCTCCTATCTTATATACTAATCAGTTACCTAAAAATACCTAACTTATCTTAGGAACGATGTCCAGAGTTAAACCTATATGGTTTCGCAGGCAAGGATGTACAATAGGGGCTTTGGTTACTATGGAAAAATCAAAAGGTTAGGATAATGTCCAAGGTTAGTCTAGTCGCTTGGTATCGGACTGGACTACTGTGAGCAAGTGGCCACAATGGCAAATGGTACCCACGTGGTCAGAGAGTCAATGGAATAGCTAAATTGATTATTCGGACCCCAACTATGGTGGTTACAGAAGCGATGCTAAATGGTTCTGGAATATTTTTGTGGGATAAGTTAGCTGACTCACCCAAGAATAGTATGTTAAACTTTGAAACATACCTGGATCGCGAGGGTAAAATAACTTTTCGGCAATAATCCAGCACTTGGCTGATAAAGAAAATATCAATGATATTTCTCAAAAAAAGCAAGGCATAAATGTATAATCCCGATATCCAATATCCTGTGACAATTCAAAATTCGGAAATTTAGAAAATTTGTCGCTTTTTGAGACCAGTTGTTACCCAGATGGTTATCCGCACAGAAAAGAAAACCTACGGGCTATCCATAAAATAAAACCCCAAAATGGTTCCCATCGTAGAGCACGACCGAAAGGACGAGGACCGGACTATAAGCTACTACATAATATAAGAGTGGTTATAAGGGGTGATCCAACTAGTGCTTTAGGATTTTAATGTGAAATATAGGCAACACTGTACATGTCAAAAAAATTATTATTATTACAAAACAACATGGAAAATTTAACATTACAGCAACGTTGCGAAATTATCGAAATTTATTACCAAAACCAAAGCTCCATAAAAGCAACTTGGCGCGGATTACGTGCACGTTCTAGTCCCCTTGATCGACCCAGTGAACAAACAATTCGTAATGTTGTGAGGAAATTTGAGAATGAGTTCACGTTGCTGGAAAATCCAAGCACAAATCGTGTCAGAAATGTGAGGAATGCGGACAATGTTGAAGCTTAAGTCAAAGTGTTCGAGATTAACCCAATTTATCTGTTAGACGTCGTTCTCAGCTATTGAATCTCACATATGGATCAACCTGAAGGATTTTAAACAAGGATCTAGTTTTGCATCCATACAAACTTCAATTGGTTGAAGCACTGAAGAAAGCAACATTAGAGCTGTTATTCGAGAGATACCAATCCAAATGTGTGAAAACGTTATGATAAATTGGACTGAGCGAATTCGATATTGTCAACAAAGTCGTGGAGGTCATTTGACCGATATTAATTTTAAAACATAATTGTAATTAGTTGGTCTTTCGGATAAAATGAAAACAATTTGGCAACGCAGCAATGCCTGTGTTTTATTTCATTTCAAAATACTAAAGCACCAATTCGATCACCCTCTATAATAATATTAATTAGATTCTAATTCCAACTAGTCTAACTTATGAGGTTTCAAATCTTTAATATGCCAATTACCTTTGGATTTACCTTGCTGATCTTCTAGCTCATAGACATTAATACCTACCAAGTTTTGTCTTTATCGTATATGGACCCGTGCATTTCTTTCCTAACTTAGCCGTAAATTGTTTACTTAAATCAGATAGATTATACTTCTTTTTCCAAACTAGGATTAAATGCTATTGGCCGATGCCTCAAATTATATTGATGTTTGTTTTCCCGTGTGCTTCTTTGAGATTCTCCTTCACAAATGTTCGTAATTTTTTTAGTTTGGAAACTTTTAAATTTAATTTTTTTTTGCTAGTTGCTTTTTCATTCTCATCCAAAACATGCATTCTTTTCTTTCTTTCAACCTGATATTCCAACCCACTAGTAATCATTTCACAACCAAAACTTATAAAGCAAGGAAATGCTCCAGTAATTCAACTTTGCGATATTCTATATGCGCAAGCTAATTCCTGCAAATTTGCATCCCACGTTTAATGATTATCTCATAACTAGATATCATTGTTTTAATCACTCTATTAGTTCTTCCAGTGAAATTTGGCTCTGGATGATACAAGGGATTAGTTTAAAATTTGATATTGTAGGTATTTGTTTAAAAGCTTTATTAAACGCCATTGTCAGCCCTCAAATACCTACTCTGGGACGGCAAATAGAAGAAATGCGTTTTGTATCAATGTGTATTAGCAGTGAAAATCTAGAAAAATGATGAAAATTTGCTTAAATAGTCACAAAATATTAGAATATATTGATGGCCTTTACAGCTTCTTGGCAATGGACCTATCATATCAGTTGCTAAATACTGCCAACATCTCTCTAGTCTTGTCTTGGTTCAGTACCCATCATTCTTTGTTCAGGCTTCTGCTCACAACAAATTTTACATCGATATACATACCTACGTATGTCGCTTTTCATACCTGGCCAATAATATTCCGAAAGTATTTTACGATACGTTTTTAAGATGCCTAAGTGACCACTGTGATACTTGTGATACAAGTGATACTTGTTAATAATGTCATTCCTGGGAGTTTTTGGGTTCTGTGTTTTTGGCAGTACTAACTTCCATGTAGAAAAGTCGTTGGGAAATTTGGTATTTTCTATTTGTTTATAAAGTTTATTATCATCAAACCCTCTCCAATCAGGAAATTTCAAAGGGTTTGTTTTTTCTATAACACATGAAGACCACACTGCGATAACGATGAAGGTCAATTTTTTTCTCAAAATGAGTTATTTACATGAAAATATAATTAAAAACGAATATATATCATAATATCACGGCAATTATCGGTTAAGGTCAAGAAGTTATGAAGAAAATAAAATTTCGTGTTTAAGAGATCCTTCTCCATAAGAAAACAAATAAAGTACCCCCAAATCCAAGAAAATCACCAATCCTTGAGGAAATTGATAAATAGGTGATGCATAAAGTACATATTTTACATTATCCTACAATTTATTTAAAAACAAGTTTTTCGGTTATGGAATTTAAAATGCATTTTCTGAGGAATGTCATAGTGACATTCATCGTTTTTTGCAGTGGGGTCTTCACATGCTTTTATACCATTTATCCGAATTATCCTCATTCATAGTGATATTAGAAATCTCTGGCGGATTAAGTCTCTATAAACAATCGGGAACAACATGTTCTTTTCCTGGCCTATGAATAATCGAATAGTCGAACTGTTGAAGGCGCAATGCCCACCTGGCAAGAATTTTTGAGATTATGCAACCAAACTAAGCTATGATGATCAGTTATTACAGTGAAATGTTGACCTTTCAAATAACGTCTACCATTTTCTATTGCCCAAATTACTGCTAAGCATTCCCGCTCAGTAATTGTATATTTTCTTTCACATAGAGTCAATGAACGTAAGAGATAACAAATAACATGCTCTTTTCCCTCATAATTCTTTGTCAAATCGGCCCCTAGACCATACACGCTTGCATCACATTGTAAGGTGAAGTCGTAATTGAAATTTGGATATGATAATATAGGTGCAGATGTCAGTTTGTCTTTGGACATAGAAATTATTGTTCACAATCTGAAAACCATAAAAATTTTGCATTATGCCTTGCAAGATCTATTAAAGGGGCAATAATTGTTGAAAGATTAGGAATAAACCTGCGATACCAGGAGACCTTACATAACAAACGACGAATATCTTTAGCACGTTTTGGACTAGCCATGTCTACAGATTACAAAAGCGCTGACTTATTGAGGATATACATGCATGCCTCCCTCAGAATTTTGAAATGTGTTTTTATGTCTCGTGTAATTATGACCACGTCATCTAAGTACCTACCTGAAACAGTATTCCTCTAATTCTGGGCCCATAAGTTTATCAATAAGAGCCTGAAACGTCGAAGCAGCGTTTGTTAACCCAAAAGGCAATCTTTTAAATTGGAAAAATCCCCGCCCTGTGATAGAAACACTTTTGTACTTTTTACTTTCAGTCTATATCTTGATTTGCCAATAGAGATATTTTGGTCCACTTTTCTGTTACACCATTTAACTTTCGACAATCTACACAAAATCTAAGAGTATTATCATTCTTGAAGACCATTAGAATAGGAAAACTCCATCCACTCTCACTCTTTTCTATAACCCCCCAAGTCCAGGATTTTTGTAAACTCTTTATTAATTTTCTTTTGCGTGAAATGACCTACAGGGTAGTTTTTGGATTTGATTGGCGGAAAATTAAATGGAATTCTGATACCATGTTCCACTAGTGGTGTGCAGCCAAGTTTAATATTTTTTATAGAATCAAAATCTTCACTAACTATAGGATTTATTTCAGATTTATCTTCGTGAGACAAATCATCTTGACTTTGAACAATGAACAACTTTTTTCGCTCTTACTAAAATTCCACTGTCCATCCCTCAAATCAGGTACAATATCCATTTTTACCCAAAATTCCGTACCCAAAACTAAGGTATGTCTTAGCCGAGGAATCACAAAAATATCAAAAACAATTGTTTTATCTTTCAAGGAAATTGGAATTTTCATATAACCAGAACATTGTAGGTCACAGTACAAGATGTGTCATTTGTTGAATTAAGCTTAACTCCCAACCCTAATAGAACTTCCATTGCATTGTTAATAATAATTATTTCATTTACCCCCGAATCAAGTAGACCACTGATTTTCCAGTCATAAAGAAGAAAATTTAAATATGGGCACTCGCCATCCTTTGCCTGGGCTAATAGATAATTTAGTACGGGTTGATTAACTCTTGTATAGGTATCCAATTCTATGGAGCTATATGACCCAACAAACTGATTTTTAACCCATGAAATAACTGACATCGAGGATAAGAAATCTCTGTGTAACCCACTAATCCACATTTGAAACATTTTATAGTCATATTTCTACAATGTTTTGCTAAATGATTCTCTCCATCACATTTAAAAAACTTAATGTCTTGTGCAACAGACGGGTCATAATGAAAATGCTCATACCTACTAAGTTGTGAATATTGATTCTGTGGTGCCCTATTTATAGACTCACTTCTTATTCGGTCTCCACTCATCCCCCTACCACCAGTATTTCTATGCATGCCTTCTCTATAATTCCTATCTCTACTTCTATCATACCTATCTGTACTATATCATATCTTCCTATATCCTTGTTATATCTATTCCTACTGCTATCATATCTATTATCCCTATCTCTACTATAGCTATATGCTCTATATCCCCCAGAGTCACGTCGAGCATACCTGTCTCTACTTCTATCTTTATCGTAACTATTTACACTTCTATCGTATCTTTCTGAACTCCTATCATACCTATCATTGCTTCTTTCGTTCCTATAACATTATAATTACTATAACCACCATTTTTCCTATTCAGACTAGAATCTCTATTCAATCCTTGGTTATTTGTATCATATCTGCCGGAACCGGCTTCATCCTGACTACGATCTCTCTCCCCTTTTAATTCTGTTTGTCCTTGAGTTCTACATAGATTTAATCTGTTCCCATAACTTGTCATTATAATCTCTAGGAAGAAATTCTTCTTTTAAAATATTACATAACGCATCCCAGTCATGTATTTTTTGTTTTAAAAATCTATAGTAATCAATGCTATTCCCTCAAATAACTCTACCGCACTTCTAAATAAATACTGTTTTGACACATTGTTTGCCTCACACAATTCATCCACTCTTTCCAAAAATGTATTCAAACCCAAGCAGGAATCTGATTCGCCATTAAAAGTTATACCCCAGTTGGAAATTTTAACTTTTGGTTTTAGTTAAAATTATTTATTTGATTAGACACTTTTTTTTGTAACTCAATACTTGTTTGTTGTAATAATGGTGAACTAGTTTGATTAGGAGTGTTTATCTGCATGGCCGAAGTATTAGGAACATTAAGTAAATTTTGTTGAAAAGATATATGTCTAAAGTTTCCCTATTTTTCAGTTTGAAAGATTCCTGTTTCTTTTTGAAAATTTGAAAGTAACTTTAGGGCTGAAGAAAGCTAATCGGATGCTTTATTCTATTCAAAATATGTCCCAACTTACTCTAAACTTTTCTTATCAATGTTTCCATAAATTAATTATTTAAGGCGTCTTCTATATCTTTTAATATATCCTGAGATATACTTAGTTCGTTATTGATGTTTAACTTTAAATTATGATTAAAATTTTGACCCTCATTTTCTAAAGAATTACATCCCCTTAGAATTTTTACTAGCTCTTTTACGGTACCCTTAGGCGTAATCCCTCGAACCTTGAGTTCATACTCCACCTCTGAAAGTCAATCTGGCACTATTTTAGTCCTGTTTATTTTAGCAAATATAATTTAACAAGGAAATCCCCCAAAACTTACGGCCAAACTTGGAATGAAATACACAAAAACCAAAAAAAAATTAAATTATAGTTACGACATTAACAGACTGTAGCGTCCGTGTCTGATTTGACAAAATCTGTCAGAGTTTGTTGCTGAATGAGGGCCAAAGACGAAGCGAACTGATAGTTGATCGGCAAGGAAAACTTGAGGAACGTTGGGCTCCACGTTGGGCGCCAAATGTAACGCTTGTGTTAGCGCTTAGTTTACCTAGACGATAATAAATAAATTTCTTAATGTTGTCTCTTTGGTGGTAGCTAATGATCTTTGGAAAAAAAGCCTTAGGGGTGGGTTGTTCAGATAAAAAAATAAATAAAACAATAGAATGCTTACTACATTAGGAAGACTTTAATAAAATAGGTATCAATGATAATTAAGATCAACTTTAGGGGCACAATACCCTTATCCCTCTCACTTCTTGTCCTGTATAATTTACAAATGAAATGATGCACGGAATCAACTTATATCTACCTCTTAGTTTATGTACTAATTAATTACCTAATACTTAACTTATCTTAGGAACGATGTCCAGACCTAAACTTGTCCTGTTTTGCTTTGGCTACGATGAAAAAATCAAAATGTCGGAATAATGTCCACGGTTGGTCTAGTCGCTTGGCATCGGACCGGACTACTGTGGACAAGTAGCCAATATGGCAGATGGTACCCACGTGGTCGGAGACTCAATGGAATAGCTGAATTGAAAATTAGGACTCGAATTATGGTTGTTACAGAAGCGATGTTAAATGGTTCGGGAATATTTTTGTGGGATAAGTTAGCTGACTCACCCAAGAATAGTATATTAAACTTTGAAACATATCGGGATCAAGATGTACACGAGGGAAAACAACTTTTCGGCAATAATCCAGCACTTGGCACATCTAACATTTCATCAATTACATTTTTATTTTTCTCAATCACATTTGACACTTTCCCAATCACATTTGACTATTCTCCATTACAATTAACGCATTTTCAATTACATTTGACTATTCTCAATTACATTTGACGCTTTCTCGATAACATATGACTATTGTCAATTACAATTAACGCATTCTGAATAACATTCAACTATTCTCAATTACATTTGGCGGTGTCTGAATACTTTTCACTATATCTCAATTACAATTGGAAGAGTTGTGGTTTTGTCTACCGGATTTAGTTCGAATTTTCATCTTTGGTCATATCACATATTCGTTAAATAAGTTACCAATTTTTAATAATGGCACGTATTATATTGCAATCACTTCTATACCACTTATGTCGCGTAAAAAAAAAGACTTAATCAAATCCCGTGGGTTGGAGCCTGCCGTAATTTCCGAAAAGGTCAACGTGGGCGGTTGAAATTGCACGAATTTTGTTTTAAACTTTTTGTCAAGAATTCTGACCTTTAACACCTACTATTCGAATACTAAATTAACTCCGTATAGTTTTAATTGGGGATGGGAACTTTAACAACAGAAAAACTCATTATTAATTAATTTAAAATATATTTAATAGCAAATTACCGGCAATATTACTTAATGTGTTTTCAATGCATGATTTGATTAATTATTCAAAGTAAATCAATTTGAACTACATTTGACCTGTTTCGAATTGATTTCGATATTGCGTGCTAAAAACATATTAAAAAAAATAGGCATTCGACATTTATTTGTCATCGACTACATTCCGCGTTCATTTTTATCTTCATTTCCCTTTGAAATGTTAAACAATCAAATTGAAATAAACGGCCGAGACAAAAATTCCAATTGCAATTTGCTAATTGCTTTATCCGCGTGATACATGAAAAGTGTTTTTCGTGTACAATAAAATAAATTTCGAAAAGCAATTTTCTCGATTATTTGTCAATTATTGTATAAATACTTTTGATGAGATGAAAAATAAATAGTTTCAGAATTTGGCCTTGGAATCAACTTTTACGCAACATGATTCAGATATTCGCGTCCTTGGTTCAGAAGTAGTGGATGACAAAAGTGAGGTTGAGGACAAAAATCAAACTCCCAGATTAAAAATTCGTCAACGTTTCGGCCTTATATAAAGCCTTCTTCAGGACTCTTCTTCAAATTAGGAGCTTTCGTAAACACTTAACTCTAAAAACTCCACACTGTACATAATCATTTGTGACATGATTGAAACAAAACAACACAGACTTAAATTGCGGGACGAGATATCGACGACACACTGGCAACCAGCAAAAAAAGAGCCCTGAAGAAGGCCTAATATAAGGCCGAAACGTTGGCGAATTTTTAATCCAGGAGTTTGATTTTTGTCCTAAACCTCACTATTGTCATCTACTACTTTTAACGTAACGTTTCGATCGTTTTCAAGCGATCGAAGATACTCGTCGATCGAAATCCTGTATATAGTTGAATTCCACAACCATGTTTTTTCTTTATAGAAACATTATCTGTACCACTTTAAACAAACAATATGTATAAGTTGAGCTTTAATATGTTCAGACCCTGAGATAAGGGACTGTTTAGTGTGGTCATTTTTTTTTGTCTGGCATTTTGAGGGCTGAATGTGGCTACTTAGCTGATGAGAATATGGGTCATTTTAATACCTGCCACACGTTCGAAAATTTGAAAAAAAAAAAATACGAGAAGCATTTTTCTTTATTGATCTTAAATTGGTATTTGAATGAAAGATTGACATTGATAAATGATTCACCCATAAAAAATGCCAGATGCTTTTAAATGGCTGAAAAAGTGGGGATCTTACAAGAGAAAAGTAAAGAACTTTCCGCATTTACTTTCTGCCTGGCAATCGAGAGAATGAAAGGTTTTGTTGTGAAAATAACGCTGAAAAATTACTAGACGGTAATCACAGTTTGAAATCGAGCAAATCCGCAAAATTCTGTGGACATTTCGAACGGGGAGCAGGCATTAAAACCACTCATTTTAGTCCTGGAGGCAGTGAAATTTGTAAGCACTTATTTTCCTAGTAAATAATAGTTTGTTCTCTTGGTGATACAAAACCAGTATTTTTGAGTCTGGCTAAAGTTTTCGGATGGGTTCACAATATCAATAAGAAATACAAGTACACTAATTTTCCCATAAATATTTCATATTTACTACAATAGAACATAAAGTATATAAAAATAGCAATTTGGCTTATCTCAGATAGTGGAAAGTGAGTGGCTGAAAATTTTTGGATCTTCAATTTTTCACTTCCCAGGGGCCTTATTCTGTAAGGAACGAACCGTTCGATTCGGTAGAATTTTTTCGATTGTCACGTCATTTTCGGTTTGGTAGCGCGAAAACCAAACCGAGAATGACGTCACAATCGAAGAAATTTTTCCGAATCGAACGGTTTGTTCCTTACAGAAAAGGCCCCTGGCGTGTCATACATACTCACAGATTAGCCGGAAAAAAATTTTACGTAACTTCAGTATACCTCTCATTAGTAGAGCTATTTTTATCACTAAAAAAAAAGGGCTGTGCATTCGTAAGCTCTGACGTATTTTGCGCCTCAACCTATTACTAACCCTACAATTCTATCCATGTTTTCTGACTCGGAAAATAAGTATCGAAAATCGTCACTGCCTCCTAGACTATATTCTCATCATCTAACTAGCCACATTCAGCCCTCAAAATGCCAGACAAAAGAAAGTGACTCTACTAAAGAGTCCCTATCTCAGGGTCTATTTATTAAGTATTCGTTTGAAGGTTTCAAAAAATCTCGTGATTTGAATGCATGCCTCAAAATTTACTGCCGCGATTTTAGGGGCGTATTTTTAGGATTTTTTTATTAAATTGCAATGCACCATCTCCAGGTCATAAAGAAAACAAATAGGTATCTAGCAACTTTTCGGTATAAATTCCAAGAATGTGGAGATCCATTGTGAAGGATCATAAATTATTAGGCCTGCAACTTTATATTCAAGGAATATATTGAAATTCCTGGAAATTGGGGATAAAATTGTATATAAACTCGTAAGTATCAGTTTTAGCTTGGCTTGGAAATATCTGATACTCTACCTAGTTTCAAATAAATTCCCATCGATGCTCATATCCAATTAAATTGAAAACATAAATTATTGCTGTAAGGGAAAAAATGCAGATATTTGAAATGCAAATAACTAATTGCATGGGATGGGCCTCAAACTGAACAGAAAAATTTAAAAAATCATTCTTCAAGGTAAAAGAAATATGAAATTTCACACAGCAATAATAATAGCTGTTTAAATAAGACTGATGCTTTTAATGACGCCAGAAGCTCGAATAAAGTATAAACTTATGCAGTATCCTTCGTTACTTGAATAAGAATCTTCTTGAGGGTATAAAGCATAAAGCATCCTCAAAAGATTCTCTCCGATATGACCAAGAATAATGTTTTTTTATGGTGGATGTATTTTATGAAGCAATAAGCGCAGATTAATGTGACCATAATTTTTTTGGAATATATGACGATGCCAGGTCAGAAATTAAATACTGCTGCTATAGCATTAGATTTACTTTGGGATAACCAATAATACAAGAAATTTCAAATAATGTTATTTATTCTCAGCTCACGTTGAAACTTTTTATATGCATTTGACATTTTAACGGTATATTTTTTTTGTCCGGGATTGGGGAAAGATTTATCTTGCTTAATTGGCAATTATTAAAATACCTACTTTATGAATTCAAAAGAAGCTTCTGAATTCTTCTACCCTTATACCCCTTTCAAGAAAATGTTGCAAGAGCAAAATATTTTTTTTTTTAAATCCATAACGTCATATTTCAATATCGGAAATAAAAAAACCCTGGAAACTCAGACTAAGGAAAAGTATAATGCAAGGAAACATAAAGTAAAACAAATTAGATCCCTTCAAATGTTAAGCTTTATTGATTATTGAAATATAGTTGGCAGTTAGTTTTGGAGACTTCACTACCTGTTCTGTTCTAAATTATTCCCCGTTTGTTATCTGTGTTTCGCATATACACTCAAATTTCGTCGGTGAAGATTAAATTAAGTATAATGAGATTGTATAGCAGAAGTTTTAAAGTACAGTGAATTTAACTGAGTTGTTTCCAAATTTGCAAATCGGATTTATTTTACATATTAAGTGCAAGTCCTTTGTAGAGTAATAAGTCAACGTAACATTGCGGTTGACCGAATAGGGAATAAATATTTAATCCAAGAATCCTGCATATTTCATGAAAACTCATCTTATTTTTCACTTAATGGGCTTCCACTGAATATAAAAAACAACTTTCATAAATATTGAAGTTACTTCCGTCTATATGTGGAAATAATATTTTTGGTAGTTGGGGCGGATGCAGAGCAAATTCGGATAAAAGTTCAATAAAAACGAAAGTGTATAACTATATTACCCGTGGGGAAAACGAGCGCTCATCACATTTTGCTATTACCTGAGGGCAATAGGCTTTTAATTTAAAAAAAATTGTGGTAAAATTAGGTTTACCAGTTGGTTATATCAGCTACAGCTATGGACTCGAAAGAGATTTTACTTTATTAATTTGATATACTTAAGTACTTAGATATTCATGGATGCTAAGTTCCAAGTCACAATGTGTATTTAAATTGTGTTGTGTGGAACATTTGCGAAAAAACGTACAGAGTTACGCAATGCATTCCTCCTTCGTCGTCTACTTACGATTTTGATAGTGAGCTTTGTTTGTGTAGAAGTAAATTAATCACCATCGAACGCGATATTAATACTTAAAATGTTAATACGGAATTTCGAAAATTCAACACACTGATAATGCATGTGTCTTTCCGGGTTAACAGGATTCATGTTAATGACAGAAATTCATCAAATTTCAAAGGACACTCCCCTGTCTCAATGTGCTAAATTATTTGGTCAATTGAACTTGGAATTTCAAGGCATTATTACTCCCAAACATGGAACTGTTCAGTCGTCATATCCGTTCCAAAAGCAGGCATCTGTAGTTTCTGGTATGGCTTCCAAGCCTAACGAGGCGGCTGGTTCAAATGATCTTATTGTCCTTGATGATGTACCACCAAATGTGAGTATCCACGAAGATGAGATTGAAGAGCAGGAAGATACTGGAAGCGACTCTCAAGTTTCAGAATGTGATGTCCCTGTTGAAGACCATAGATCTTTAATCTTAGGCGCCCTAGAGCTTTGCCCGATTTTTTTTTTCAGTTCCTCAGGAGCTCTCCCATATTCACAATCCCCAACCATTCAATAGATGGAATCTAGTGAATCTGCTAGTTGAGGGTTCAATCCCTGGTGGAACTTTCTATTCTGGTTTCGTGTCTCAATCTATTGACCAATTTCCGGAGCATCGATATGTTGTAACGTTATCACACACCAACCCCCGTATTTCATTCCGTACTTCTACTTCCGCGCAAGAGTCATGAGCGGCTTCCATTGATAATTTGAATAGTAATAAAGCGACCGACTCAGAAAACCTTTGTTTTTCCGACTGGTCAATCCACTGCAAATAATTCTTTAAGACGAGATACGGTGAGAACAAATTCGCATTTTCATCCTGATGAGAATTTACGATCTTCAAACCCTGAAGTTTTCGGACGTGTTCGATTTGACCCGTTAATAAATTGTCAACTAGATCAAAGGAGTCAAAGGACTAATTCAACATCTATTCCATTGGCTGATTTAATCAATGATCTTCAGTTTTCGCCTTCACGACAAAATTATCGACAACCTTCGTATGCGGATTTTAGTCGTTGGAACCTAAAATATAATGGACAATCCAGCGTGAACGATTTTTTGGAACGAGTTGAGGAACTGAGGCGGTCACACAGCTTTTCGCAAGAGCAGTTGCGGCGCTCTTGTCCTGAACTTTCACTGGTGATGCCCTGTTATGGTACCGGACATGCAACTTTTCTGATTGGGATGATCTCGTGCGTCAACTGAGAGAATCTTTTCAGCCGTATGATTACGAATTTGCATTGTGGGATAAAATTCGTTGACGAACTCAAGGAGCTCAGGAACATACACTTAATTATGTCGTAGCGATGGAATACTTTCTGTGGTTCCATCAGAACGAACAAAACTTAATATGATACGTCGAAATTTGTTACCACTTATTCAAAGTCGTCTTGCTACCTATGAGATTTCGGATATTCAGGATTCAATTAGATTATGTAGAGCTGTACAGGAAACAGCATACCGTGTACAGAAGTTTGTTCCGCCTCCTACTAATGTCCGACAATTATTAGAGCCCGAACTAGCCTATAAAAAACCCTCGTAGCATGCTGCCGTCTTAGATGTTGGCTCTGAAACTACGAATTCAGATTTCGCTGATGATAGGACTCTAACACGTTGGAACTGTGAAGGATCAGGTCACGGGTTTCGTCAGTGCCAACAATCTAATACTGTGTTTTGTTATAATGTGGCAAAAAGCAAGTGACAACTAAATCTTGCCCACGTTGTTCATAAAACTTGTCTCTGGCAGGGAATTGGGCCGGATTTCTTGCGTCTCTAAGTCACCTGAAATGATTAATACTCTTGTAACTACAGCCGTTCTCAATTACATTCTTGCTTATGTCAAAGACGACGAACGTCCTTTCTTGAATGCAAAAATATTCGGAAAAGAATTATTGAGTTTGTTGGACAGTGGTGCCTCAAAAACCATCCTGGGTTCTTCTGGATGGGAAACTCTAAAATCAATTTGTTAATTGCTACCATCTCTAATTACGAACTGTATGGTGGCCAACGGTCAAAACTGTTCTATTACTGGACTTGTTGTCTACCCATAACTTTAAGAGACCGTTTTATTCTTCTGGATAGGTATCTTTGTAGTACCTTCGCTTCCACACACTCGTATATCAGGTGTTGATCTTTGGAACTGAATAGATATTGTCCCAGATCTTAATGCTGGTGAATGGTGTTTCAAATCAGACACTCATTCGGCCATTCCAATTATGTCACTACAATCCTTTGATAACCTCAGTTTAGAACAGTGCGATATACTTGATATTCTATTGGACAGTACATTTTCAATGATGGGAAATAAAATAGGCTGTACAAAGCTTGTTCACTTAGTTATAAAAACTGAATCACCACCTATCAAGCAACGATACTATCCCTTGTCTCCGGCGTTGTTAAAAACCGTACATAAGAAACTAGAGCAGATAGTTGCAGATGACATTATCGAACCGTCCAACTCTCCTTAGTCGTCATCGATCGTTATGGTGAAAAAGAAGTCCAGAGATTGGAGATTTTGCGTTGACTATCGTAGCCTGAATGGTGTAACTAGTCCAGATGCTTATCCGGTCCTCTATGTTAGTGCGACACTCGACAAAATTCGAGATGCCAAATCTCTTAGTTCAATCACGTGGGCTATATCAATTCAAACGTATGCCTTTTGGGCTGACGAATGCCCCAGCCGTATGACAACGCCTTATCGACAGAGTCGTTGGAGTGCCCATCCAGAAGCACGTTTTCATCTATTTAGATGACGTAATAATATGCACATCGACCTTTGGCGGGCATATGCGGGTCTTCAGAGAAGTAATGAACCGTATTTCCGATGCTGGTCTCGTATTGTATCGTGAGAAATGCCAGATATGTAAGCCAGAGCTGAAGTGTCTTGGATATGTAGTTAATTCTTCAGGTCTTTTGGTGGATTTCAGAGGTACGCCAGATTGTTGGTATAGCATCATGGTATCGCAGATTTGTGCCTAATTTTTCTACCAATATGTCACCACTGACAGCTCTTACCAGAAAACATGTAGCATGGGATTATTTATGATATTAAAAAACTTATTTGGTACATATCTACCCGATACGTGTAAGCTAGCGCAGCGATGCGAAGGTATCTTTTAATCGTGTTTTTCTTATCCAATCATAATAATTATTAGATCCCCTTTCGAATCTACATAATTTTAATTATAATTATTTTTATGTCTCTGTACAATTTCAGGCTATGGAAAATACGTCGAAAGCTATAAGCTAGTTTGAATATACCCTGTACAAAGAAAAAAAAAATGTACCTGAAAGAATGAAATAAGTATACCATATTTGTCATGCTCATACTTCAAAGGCCTCCGTGTTTTAATTTTGCTTGGCATTTGGATAAATTCGCTGTAGGTTTTCCGCTTCAAAGATCTTTTAACTGATCTGAAGGGCACTAGAGCGGGTGGCGCTTCGTAAAATTATATTTTGTTTTCCCCACGGCCACTCCCGACTAGAGATAGTTAGCTGGCCTTTTTAGCCCAAAAAGGTAGATGTTTCTTGTGTTTCAAGTGTTAGATTTCCACACGGACTTTTGCTACTCACCCTAGGATTGTGAATCGAATTATTTGATCCCAATTCGACGGTGGCAAAATCACTACCCTTAAAATGTCATATAAAGTTTTAGCAATCAGGAAAAAAATTTCAGAACCAAGACTAAGCTCAAAGACATTAGTGGCCATTTGCACGGCTATCACTTAACGGATATCTAATCTAAGTGGAGCTTCGAATGTGACTTTTGTTTCCACAAGAGGCACATTCAAAGCTTCACTTGGATTAAATATCCCTTAAGTTAATCGCATAACCCAGATAATCAATTTCTCTTTTACCGAAATAGTATATGTCTAATCTAAATTCCCTTCGATAATGACCAGAAACTATTCCACGAGATGATACGCCTCTTCAGGGCGTACCTCGCATATGTTCAAGTACTACATTCCTGGCGTAAGGCCCAAGTGGTATTCATCCCCAAGCGAGGACGCTATAGCTACGAAGCGGCTAAGCATTATAAACCCATCAGTCTATTCTCGTTTCTTCTAAAAACGTTGTAAAGAGTAGTGTAACATGTTCGAAAGATGGTGTAATAATCACGGAATTTCGGTAAATCCGGATAAGACCGAGGTAATACCATTTACAAAGTGAAAAAACGTGGAACTGAAAAATCTCACGCCCTTTGGAACGAGACTTGCTCCATCCGGTACAGAGTCATCATTGTTTCCAGGCTGACCCGGAAGCATTTTTCCGTTTTCTTTTCGGTTACCGATACATGGAGCGCTAATCTTTTAGGAATTGTTAAACTATCTCTGGCATCGCGTTTCCTATTATGCCAGCGCACATTGTCTAGCGCCACATGCCGCGCTACTCCTATAGGACTTGTTAAGCTATATCTGACGTCGCGTTTCCTATTAGACCAGTGCATATACATTAAATAAATACGCTCATTTTGCCAATCATGTTGTTACATGACTTTCTCATAATAATAATTAATAAAACAACTTGCAGAGTTTAACTTTTTTTTATTAAATAAAAATAAAAGAATGGCCTTTTACATTTTATAAAAGGGTATTGATTATTTCAATGACTTTTGGCATTCGGTTGGTTGGCCAAATATTTGAAATGAAAGACCTTTTTCTCTTTGTTGCTTTTTTACGTAATTATTCGGCATTAGATGGTCTGCCTGCATGTATCGCTCTAGAGCCTGCATGTAAACCTCTCTCTGCACGACGTGCAATCGAAGTTGGTTGTACTTTGATTCAGTGTCCTTGTTTTTTGATTGCTACAGCAGAATAAATATCATAAAATCCTTGTTCATTTTCAATATTATTAATTTCAGCATTTAGTTCTTTCATGTTCTTCAGCATATGTTTGCGTGGGTGAGCTTGTGCAAATTGGTGCAGTTTTTTGATGTTTTCTTTCACTGATATTAGTTCTTCAGCATATTCTGCGGTGATAATGTCATTTTCACGATTTTCCCCTAATACTTTTGTATGTTCCTCAGATGACTGGACATTGGAGTTAATAGGCTGGTAGTTGACGATTGCATTGGGTATAGACTGCATAGGCCTATTGAAATCCTTCTGACCTTCTAGCAAAGAATCAGAATTCAAATCCATATTCATAAAAAAAGAACTATTGACATTATTTCCCATTGCTTGAGTAGAGAGTTCAACGCGGTCTTGAAACAACAAATGGGGTGTGGTTATCAAATTAACACCTGAATTATGAACTGCAGAATGGTGCTTGCAAAATTTACCTCCTGTCCCTGCAGGACAATCACATCGTTCTAGTGTAACATCGGCTGTGTATCACATAAACTTATTGTCTTGTGAAGATGAGACCATAAACAGTGTATCAGTTTTTTTTATTACTGTCAAAAAATCAGATTTATGACAAAACTTTTTAAAATAGTATTGAAGCTTCACATCTCTATCATTCACAAATGATATTATTTTTTGCTTGTAAAATTCTTCTAGAGAAAAGCATACAAAATCTGCCAATGTGGTTGCATTAAATGCTTTGCATCTCTGTAAGACCTGATCTTTGAATATACGTATAGATACCTCAACAATATTGTTGGTATTATGACCTCTAGTTCTATTCTCGTTTCGAAAATGATAACACCACTCATGTCTCCTCTTCCACATATCGCTAAAATATTCTAGAAATAGTTGGTATTTTTTTGCTATAATATCTTCGCACAGTGACGTCTTGTTTAATTCACAATCAATTTCATTTTGTGCATATAGCATGTATCGGAAAAGAAGCATCAAGTTTCTTCTATGGTCTTTATCAATGTTATGTGAACTGTCCCATAACAAGCGCCACACTGCTTGAAGAACATGAAATGTGCAAAGCATTGTGGAATTTTTTTTTTAAAGCATTCCTCTCGGCTGCACTATCATCCCTCATAAATACGGCTGGAAAGCCTTTACCGTAAAATCCATCGCCCCCAATTAAATCATGAAAATGCTTGAAACATAATTCATACACTTCTTCTGTTTAAAAGTTATCAATGATGCAGCCCAGGGGCACCCCTCCAATTTTACTCGCACCAAACGCACGTGACTGGTCACAGGAACCGCTCGAATTCTCAAATACTTCACTTGAAAATTATGTGTTATGGGCTCTTTGCATCAGTGAAGTCAAAAGAACACAGCAAAAAGGGTCTTCCTGAATACGTATTTTGATACCATTTTCTTGAGAATAATTCCTTTTTTCCAAAATCTTTTCTGTTATACTACGTACCTACTTCACGAGTAGGTACCATAATTTTCTTCTCTAAAAAAAAAATATATATATAGGGTGATTCAATAATATTGCACGAAAACGTGGAAACACATACCTTCAAGTTTCGTACACATGATAAATGGAACGATCAATAGGATTGATGTGATCATTGGCAAGTAGGTACTTCACATACTTTTCCTAAAGTTGTAGTTGTCACTTTGCGAAGATCTGTGAAATGGTTTTGCTTCGCTAGCCGACAAACCATATTCAAAATACTTGTAAAACTTTTCTTTCGTTAACTCACTCATGCGTAAAAAGCTGTATGTCTTCGTAACATGAATTCGGAGAGTGTGTTCGAAGTAAATCTGTTTCAATGAAATGCAAAGAATTATCTGAATGAAAACAATTTTTTTAGAGCAATCGGTACTTACCTCAATTACTGCATTCAAGTTTTCTTTCAAAAAAGGATCTCTGTAGGTATTTAGTAAATCTATTTATTTTTTCACTTTATAAATAATTTTTGCAGGACAATTTTTGTTTCTCTCCCTTGTGCTTTCGTTTTTGCGGCATTTATTTTTTTAATTGTAATGACAAACAAAATCTTTCCTATAGTGAAGCCCCTGCAAATTTGGATAGTTTTGTGAAACAATCTATTGCGTATTTGTAGCAGCAGAAAACTCGCCTATCCACGGCATACACTGTTCATCGTAGTCAGGAAAATCTATTTTGGTCCGCAAAACTACTTCATATTCACTTTCCTTCTTACTGACACAACTTATAAATTTACACGTAGTATCAAATTTTTTAATTATCTCTTCCATAACGCCAGAAACAACAGAAATAATAAAACGAGATACAACGAGAAATATTCAAAATTATTGAACCACCTGTAACCACCAATTAACCTCAAAAAATTACGATAATGAAATGAATTGCAATGCAATGGATGCCTGCAGACGATCAATGAGATTATTGCAGAGGGCGTGCGCTGGTCTAATAGGAAATGCGACGTCAGATATATTTCAACAAGTCCTATATGATTAGCGCTCCATGTAGCGATAAACAATGTGCGCTGGCCTAATAGGGAACGCGATGCTAGATATAACTTAACGAGTCCTACAGGATTAGCGCTCCATGTAGCGGTAACCGAATAGGAAACGGAAAAATGCGACCCGGAAAGATCACGTGCAGAGATGCCATGTGCTAGCCAATGGGGCTTACGACCCAATATAGTGGCTTTACACAACACTAATAAGGCCAATCACTAATTATGTACGGCAGTTTAGTTTGGTGGAACGCACATTAATAAAGCAGGACTGCACCTTTCTTAAAAGTTGCGGGCTCCGAAGAAAAGACAGGGCTGCACCAAGGTGGGAGATAGTACAATGGATGGATGCCTGTAAAGGCTCCCCTTCCAAATCAATCAGTCACCTGGCTATAAAACATTTTTTTCCCGCCTTGGTTTGAGCCGTTTGAGGCACAACTGGGAAAGATTCTCGTTGAACTATCAGCTGATCACTAGGAAAATAATTTCTGAGTACCTATAGTATTTCTATTGGCATTCAATTTTAAAACTCAAACACAACATGACAAAAAAAAAATACTGCAAACACCGCCAGAATAAACACAAAATAACAAGTCCATCAATATACTAACTGAAAAGTCAAATACACTCTTCCACTTGAAATAACTTTATTGCTAAATAACTTTTCCACGCGTTTTACTTTAAAAAAAAAAAGAGAACGAGGGGGAGCATTTTGCTACCTTCGTTCGAGTTTCCGTTTCTGTTTTCGCATTCAAATAAAAAAAAACTCCCCGTTTTGTGCCGCTTTATCGCACATTATTAGAGCGCATTCCGTAGGAGAATAAAAAGGCATTATTCCAGGTAAAGTTTCCGTTTTATTTAAATCCGGTAAAACTTCATTTTACAAATAGTTTTTGCTCAGCTTATACCTCTTTGCAATAAACGGCAATGGACTATGTAAAATTTATTACAAAGGAATGAATATTGGAATCTTTGAATGGATATTTCTGCGTTCGTTCTATTGGATTGGCTTATGTTTTCGATTATTCTCTTTCTTGCAAGCTCTTTGTTGATATGCACCCTACTCTAAAAAATGCGCCTATCAGTCGAACACGATTGACCAAGGCTGGGATTCTGTAACGAATAGCGATCAATATTTCTATTTCTATTGGTGTCTACAATTTATTGATTTATGTACCTGTTTGGATTGATTTGACTACAAAAATTTCATTTGGACTTCTTCGATTATTGATTCTTTTTTTCCAGTAGGTATATTGTATGTGTTTTTTGTTACCCCTTCTCCTTCTTCCGCGAGCAGTAGCTATTCACTTGCCTTGTTTTTTCAATTTAGTTTTGATTGATTTTCTTTAGTTTAATTGGTTTATGTTGTTTCCCTGAATTCTAATTGAGTTTTTTACAACCGCTAAATCTCTCTCTGGTTCCCATGCGTATCGTTTTTGTACATCTTTCACAGTAAATCTCTTTTATTCTGGCATTTATTCTGTTTTGTTCTATTTAGTTTGTCCTGCGTTCTTGGTTTTTGTTTCTTAGAAACTCCATGTGCGCGTTCTTCTTGTATTTAATGATGATAATAAATCTTCCATTTCTTATGTAAATCGTGGAGTTTGGTTTGTACTATTGAAATGATCCATATTCCTGAAACTTCATTAGCTGTGTCGAGTACCTTTTTTTTAAATCCAATTATTACCTTTTACATATACATAGAAAGGAGTCTTGTTTCCCTCAAGTGTTCATCGATAATTTCCGATATTCAGAGCGTGCGTGGGAGTGTGCGGTGTGTTCCAGATCCACTATTACGTTGTGTTGATGAATCCCTCTTTTAATCGCTTAACATCGATAATTATTTTTCTTATTGGGATATAATTGAAAAATCCTACATGAAATATATCATTTCTATAGACATATATAAAATGATATCTATCCGACGAAGATTGATCACATTTTGTTTGTTTGGAGTTCGTAGGTGATATGATATCAATTTTGTTCTTGTTGTACAACAAACAAATTCACTCTACTTACATATTGGCTGGAAAAATAGCCGGCCAGAATCTAGGCAGGAAAATAGAATACTTTAAATTCAGTTTTTTTTTTTTTTTTTTTTTTACGGATATGCGCACTCGCAAGGAAATGTCCTATCACGCTCGAGAAGCGGCAAGTGCGCGGAAATGTCGGTGTATGTTGGTCTTGAAACGGTTCAGGTTGTAACCTGCAGGGAAAACCGTCGCAGGGAGTTTATTCTACAGCGATGCTGTTCTCCAGAGATATGAATTCTGATATAATGAGGTTCTTGGTGCCTCTAGTTTGACAGTAAATTCATGGTTACCGTCTGTTTGACGGGTTCGCCTGGTAGGTGCTACTCTCGGTGGAATCATACGTGCCAACTCTTCAGAGCATTTTCCGTGATAGTACCTGTAGAAGAGAGATAAATCGCCCACAGATCTGCGATGTTCGAGACCATCCAAGTTACGAGTAAGTGCGGGGTCATTGATCAGCTTGATAGCTCGTTTTTGCACGGTATTCAAAAGCATTAAGGTATGTTTGGGTGCTGCACTCCATATATGTGAGCAGTACTCCATAGTTGGTCGAATCTGGGCTTTGTAGAGTGTCAGCAATTGGCTTGGTGTGTACAGATGTCTTGTACGAAATAGCACCCCCAGCTTTTGGGAGGCCCTTTTAGCAATATCTGCCACGTGACTGTGCCAAGACATGTTGGTCTCTGCAGTAACCCCCAAGATGTTCAACTGACTCTGTAATGTGACAGCACTTCCAGATAGCATGATGTTTGGCTCACCGGTGCTGGTCTTTTTTGAAAGCAGAGCTGCTTGGGTTTTCTGCGCGTTGAACTGTACAAGGTTTTTGTTACCCCAGTCCTCTATTATCTCCAGGTCGTTATTTATCTGCGATATTTGAGTTAGCCTAAGATGATGGAATTCACGTGCGGAAAGACCTGTGGGTGGTATGAGTGAGGAGACTACATTGCCATCGTCTGCAAAGCAATAAAGTGGATTTACTGTTTTATCTATGAGGTCATTTATGTAAATCAGGAAAAGAGTTGGCGAAAGGATTGCTCCCTGTGGCACACCAGCATTTATTTGGTAAGAGTTGGAGTTCTGGCCATCCAGTGCAACATAAATGGATCTGTCCTTTAGGTAACTTTTAAACCAAGTGCAAAGTTTCGGCGATAATCCCATTGCTTTGATCTTGTTGAGCAGATTTTCATGCCAAACTTTGTCAAATGCTTTAGATATATCTAAGGCAATTGTTCTTGTTTCACCCCGCAACTCAATCGCTTTTTGCCATAAGTGAGTGACGTATGTAAGTAAATCGCCAGTTGACCTATATTTTCGAAATCCGTATTGCTTATCGTTGATAATTTTGTACTTTTCCAAGTACTTGGTTAGGTGATTGTTCACAACTCGTTCCATTACTTTTGATATCACCGGAAGTAGAGCAATTGGTCTATAGTTTAACGGATCTGTCTTTTTTCCTTTCTTTGGAATGGGTTGTACTGCGGCAGACTTCCATGATGATGGATATACTCCTTGCCTGTAAGACAAATTGAATAATTTTGCGAAAGTTGGGGTGAGTTCGTTGGCGCAATTTTTGAGTACTATTGCGGGAATGCCATCCGGACCCATTGCTTAGTTAGAACTCATTTCAAGAGGAGTCTCTCTGCTACATAGTAATGAAGTTTAGGAAATTTAAATACACCGAAGTAAAGGGATTCTCTATTCAATACTTTCGTGTGGTCATTAAATTGCGTTCGGCAAGGTAATTTGTTCTTCTTGAAAACCGTTTAGGTATTGAAATTTTCACTTGCTCAGCAACATTCGGGGAAAATGCATTATAATGATTATTAAGTGAGCTACTGTATTATTTGGAAGGCTAATTATCATTTCGCATTAATGTTCTATTCAGCAAAAGCTAATTAACAAAAACAAACAGAAAATAGCATATAACTACTAATCCTATTTACCCAAACCATTATGTGTAACAACCGCCAGGGGTAACTGAATTATTATTTTTTCTACTGACGTTTCATAATACGCTTAAAATCTGTTTCATAATGAACTTCATTATGATACAGATTTTCATTATGATACAGATTTTTCAGCCACTGGAATCGAGTTATTCTGAACATGAAGAATGTTTATATAAAAATAACAGACTTGTTTTGGGATTTTGGATTGTTTCTATTAGTATTTATCAAAAGAAACAACAAAAAATTAATAAATCGGGTGCGGAATTTATGCCCAAATGACGTCTAGATCTTAATTTTCGAAATTGTCAAGAGATGGCACCACCAGTTGAGGATTTTGCTATTCCTAAAATAAATATGTATTTCGTTTATTAATAGAAGTAGAAAAAATAGTGTATGCAACTCTCATGTAATGGCCATTAATACATGATCATTGCATAATATACTATTATCATTATATGTAAAGACAGATAGAATACACTGAGTAGGGAAAAAGCTGAAATATCTAAACTAGAAAACGAGAGAGGCAAAATAACAAGCAATAGAGAAGAAATATTAAAGATTATCGAGGACTTTAATCTCAAGCTATATAGGCAATAGATTGAAGTAGCAACATTAGAAAATAAACCCCACATACTAAACCAAGGGTGAACTTTGACGAATAATCAGGAGAGATGCCAACGGTAACTGAAGAAGAAGTCCTAAAGTCGTCAGAAAGGAAGAACAATAAAAACTGTCAAACTAGGAAGAAGTGAGTTGCTTAAAGCAATGACCAAACTCTTCAATAAATGCCTACATGAAGAGAAAATCCCACAAATATGGAATAATGCTATTATTGTTATTATGCACAAGAAAGGCAGCATCGCAGACCTACATAGTTATAGACCGATAAGTTTGTTGACGCACTATCTAAATTATTCAACAAAATCATTAACGCACGGCTTACAAATAAACTTGACTTGTAACAACCAAGAGAACAAGCAAGTTTTCGAGCCGGCTATGGAATAAAAATTACCGTCTCTAGGGGATGAAATCATCAATAGGAAAAAGTACATTATACAACAAGCCCTTAGTACTAACATTCATTAACTATGAAAAGGCGTTCGTTCGTTCCATAAACTTCCATGAATTGTTTAAACCTCTCGCAAACTGTCGCATAGACTATCGCTACATTTCCATACTACAGTACATATACTATGAGCAGGCAACTGCAAAAGTATAAATACATGCGGAAACAGATTGGTTCAAGATAGAAATGGACGTCCGAAAAGGTGACACAGTTTCCCCCAAATTGTTTACAACTGAGAGAATATTATGTTCAAAGAGATCGAATTAGACAATAAAGGGGCGTACACGTGAATGGAGAAAGGCCTACTACGTTTTGCCGACGATATCGTGCCAATTTCATCTGGGGTGCCCCAACATAATTCAAATCCCCATAAGGCATCCCAGATGACGTCATCAAGTTACCCCTTACCAGACAACCTATTACCTTCAGGAATCTTGGTACAAAACCTTATATTGTTTAATTCCTAACGGTGTGTTTAATAATAATTCAGAAGCGGGATCTGAACCACGGGCATTTATATAGGATTTTCAATAAAAACTAAAAGAATTATCCAAAAAAAGAAATAAATATTATGCAATTGTTGAAAATGCCGAAAAAAAGTGGAAGGAAACGGAAAAGACGGGAGAGTTCGAGCTCCAGTTCATCTACTTCTGGCGGTAGTTCGGTTTCTTCTAGTTCATCTAGGTTTAGCTCTAGTGATACGGAAAAACGTTAATTAAAACGAGAAGTTGAAAAACTTTAATCAAAAATCACTTTGAAATAATCGCGGAAATTCCAGGTTTCACGGAAAAATTGATAGTGTACCGTGTTTTTCGGGTAGAATTGACGAACTCAATGTGCAGCAGTGGCTACAAAATATCGAATCCACAGGAGAAGTATTCGGCTGGGATGGAAAAGCCAAAAAGGTGGACATATTAATCGATCGACCTGTTACTGAACATCCGGGAGTACTCGTTTGTAAAACCGTCACAATTGTTAAAACTTACCCAAGAGAACTTGCTAGATTATTTACCCCATGATGTTAATAAGAGTGAGAAAGTAAGAGTAATAACAAATGCAGATGTAATTTTGAAACCAGGGGTACACATAATTAAATTTGAAATTGATAATGAATGTAATGAAGGCATGTTCCATTCCAACTATTCTGAAGAAATACATGGAAACATCGCATTAGTGGTACCTTATAATAAATTAAAAGTTGAAGACAAATTATCTAATCTAAAAGTGCTAAATTTGAACAAAGTAGACGTTAATATCAAACAAAATAGTTGTATCGTGCGAGCATTTGAAGTAGAAGAGCAAGCAAGAGAGCAAGCAAATAGGTGATATCGTTAGAGCAGATGAACAAGTAGAATTGGAAAGGATTCTCGCGAACTATCCAAACTGTTTTGAGGAACACAACAACTTGTTAAGCAATGTTAATTTGAAAATGCACATTGAGCTTACGTCAAATGTACCAGTTACCTGTAAACCCTACAGACTTTCCTTGTTTAAGCGTCAGCGAGTGTTGGAAATAACCAGGGATCTCTACGATAAAGGAATAATAGAACTCACAACTTCTCCGTATGCCAGTCCTATATGTTTCATTCCCAAAAAGGATGGTGAACTGCGCATGGTGGTCGACTACAGGAAATTGAATTCCACTACCGTTAAAGATAAATATCCATTACCACTGATTGAGGACCAGTTAGAGAGATTAGCCGACAGTACGGTCTTCAGTTCACTGGATCTTATGTCTGGTTATAATCAGCATGAGGTGGATGAAGAAAGTAGGAAATACACGGCGTTCATTACGCCCGACAACCACTGGCAATACCGAAGAGTCCCTTTTGGATTGTTAAACTCCCCGGCGTTGTTTCAGAGAGCCATAAATCAGGTGTTGGGACAATTAAGCCATGAATTTGCACTAGTATTTCTGGATAACGTGTTGATTATGTCAAGTATTGTTCAACAAGGTCTTCAACGTCTAGAGATGGTCCTTAAAGTATTTAATGAAGCTGGACTTAATTTAAGCCCAAAGAAGTGTGATTTTTTTTTAAGGATTCGATCGAATATTTGGGCACACAAATTTGTATGGGCATTATAAAGCCATCACCGAAAAATCTTGAAGCAGTAAAGCATTTTCCAATACCGAAAAACACGGCAGTTTGTAGGCTTAGCGTCATACTTTAGGAAATATATTGAAGAATTCGCAATAAAAGCCAAACCCCTAACTACTCTATTGAAGAAAACGGCTCCTTGGTGTTGAAGTGACAAACAACAACAAGCGTTCGAGATGCTAAAAAGTGAATTAGTTTCTGGCCCAGTTTTGGCGGTCTTCATCCCGGCTCATAAGACGCCAGTTCACTGCGACGCCAGCAAAATTGGTATGGCAAGAATTTTACTTCAACAGCAAGCGGATGGTAACTGGAAACCCGTAGCACTTATGAGCCGACAAACAACAAACTGCGAGAGCAAATACCACAGCTACGAGCTGGAAACTCTAGCAGTGGTGGAAGCGGTCAAAAAGTTCCGAAATTTCCTTTACGGACGACAATTTGTCATTGTCACAGACTGTAGTGCGATACGACAGACTTGAACAAAGCGTGACTTACACGTAGAATTGGAAGGTGGTGGATGGCCATACAAGACTTCGCTTTTTCCATTGCACATCGACCAGGCATGAAAATGGTACACGTAGATGCGATGAGCCGCAATTCCATCGAAGTAAGAACAATAAAAGTTGGTGATTGGGTTTTTGGTGTTCAAGCGAATAATGAAGTCATAGTTCTACTAAAAAGTCAAATCGAAAATGGTGAAGCCGAGGACTGTTTTGTAATTGTGGAAGACAAAGTATGTCGTATGGTTGATCGTGATTTAAAAGTTATAATTCCTCGAAACGTCCGCTGGAGAGTAACTTAAATATTCCACGACGATAATGAACACCCTGGAAAGAACAATAGATGCCATAAAGAATACATATTTGTTCAACAAAATGAGGTCTTTTATAAAGAAATACCTCAGCAGTTGTTCGAAATGTTGAGCATGTAAGAACTGGTGAGCGGTTATACCCCATCGATAAGGTACAAAAACCCTTCCACATGCTTCACCTTGACCATCTTTTGAAAAACGGCAAGCGAAAATAGTCAAATCCTAGTGATTATTGATGCCTCCACAAAAATTGTCCGGATTGAAGCTGTGCCCGATACGAGTAATAAGCATGCTTGTGACACATTAGAAAACCTCATAAAATTGGTAAATGCACCTAAAAGAGTCACCACTGACAGAGGAAAGGCTTTCAATTGTAAAATATTTTCCAATTTTTGCCAGCAGCAGAATATAGACATGCAACGGACCGATTGAAAGGTCAAACCGGAAAATTTTAAAATCACTAACGGCTGTGATTAACGGCGATCATTTCGGATGGGATAAATACCTACATAGTTTTATTCTTTCCTGATGCCTACTCCAGTTGTAAAGAGGGGTAAACAGTACCATGAAAGCTACTACCGGCTTTGCGCTAAGCGACCTGTTACATGGATGCAGGCCAAGACTTGAAAATGGAATTAGTGTTCCCAATAAACGAAAGGATTTGCAAGAAATTCGAAATGAAGCCAAACAGAATTGTGACAAAGTTGTCAGGGGCGTGCCGAGTTTCTTGAGGAGCCTTCCGCGAGATTTTCCTTGGGGGCCACAAACAGTTTTGGTAAAAATAAAGTAAACAAAAAATATCATAATAGTATATTATCTACGCCAGTGAGTTAAGAAGCCCTTAACTCACGCATTTCGAGTGAGTTAAGAGCTTCTTAACTCACGCATTTTCATTACCCCACCCAGTGAGTTAAGAAGCTCTTAACTCACGCATTTTGAGTGAGTTAAGAGCTTCTTTACTCACGCATTTTCATTACCGCACTCTTTCTTAACTTGAACAAAAGGTATTGAGTTGATTCGGGTAGCTGGTTTTTAGAATAGGTGATACAATTATTATTGAAATTAGTTTTTTTTGTGTTTTTAAAGTTAGGAGCGTATGGCGTAGATAAAATATTGTACAATACACGTGATTTAACCCTCATTAAGATACTATTACGTGGCAACACGGACACTGCCACTTCGTTACCCGCAAACCCGAGTGAAAGGTAAATAATAAGATTTGAGGAAGTGAGCTAGTGAATGGGTAATTAAAACAGAGAAAAAAATATATAGAAAGAAAAGGGTTGGTTGGTGGCTGAAATCTAGAAACGTGATTTCGAGTAAAGGGTTGCCGACTAGCTTCCAATGCGGAGAGGGGTGTGGGTCAATTAAATAACTAAATATAGAGCGCCACCTGCTTTTTCCGAAATCAACCGATATAACGAAAGCGGGAAACTTCTACGGACCTATAGCAGCACAACCTGAAATATAAACGTAAACAAGAAGGGAGGACAAAAGTGAAACGCTTTTTTACAATCAGGTACGGGTTTTAATTAGAACCAGAAACGTGAAACCAGAACAGGTTGACTCTAGAGCAGGTTCGGAGTGAGTTTTCCGAACGCCCTGGAACACTGAAAATTATTTACACTGGAACAAGAACAAGAAAAGAAATCGTCTAAAATCTGTTTTTTTTTTAAAGATAAAAGTCAAAATGACATTATGTTGGCAATACAATGGAAAATTGTCAAGCTTTCAAATTTTTTATGTAGAAAAGGCTTGTGTTGCCAACATAGCCACTAAATTTTTGACTTGGGGAATTATCTTTAAAAAAAAAACAGACTTTAGAAGTATCTAACCATATGTTCTTAAAATATAGTATTTACAATAATGATTAATCACACTCAACTTGAGTCCCTAAATAGAGAAATTAGAAGTATAACAATTAACAGCAATAATACCTGAAATATAAATTAATAAATAAGCTTACTAAATGCAGTACCTTCGTAAATGGCCATTTAACCCCAGTGTACACGGTGCTGCAATTTGGAGTGTTTCAACAGGAAAAACATACTTGCAGACCAAATAGAGGAAAACTGACTAAGATGTCATGGGATCGATTTTTGGGAAACGTCAATTTTCAAAAACCGTAACACGATATCTTCAATGGTACCATTGATACAGGGCGATTTTCGATTTTCCCCTATTATGAAAAATGGCTATAGGGTTTTTATTTATCAATTTTTTTTATTTCTGTAAAAACATTATGGAGACACTTTTTTGAGCACAATCCAGTGGCGGATTCAGTTTTTTTCTATATCGCTCCCATTTTGAGATATCGACCAAATTCCGATATTTTCAAATGAAACACCCTATATATTAAAAGCTCATTGGATAGCTCTGTTTATGCTGATTTCAATGATATAAAGTTCGATAGGTTTATCTTTAACAGTTTTCGAGAAAAAAAATTATATCTGTTTCGCTCATAAGAAGCGATGTGTTAGAAAAGGATTTTATATGTGTAAGGAAAATGAGGAAGGTCTCTGTCTAACACATTGTTTCTTATGACCGAAACAGATATAATTTTTTTTATCGAAAACTGTTAGATATAAACCTATCGAACTTTATATCATTGAAATCAGCAAAAACAGAGCTATCCAATGAGCTATTAATATATAGGGTGCTTCATTTGAAAATATCGGAATTTGGTTGATATCTCGGAATCGGAGCGATATAGGAAAACACCGAGTCCGCCACTGGATTGTGCTCAAAAAAGTGTCTCCATAATGTTTTTACAGAAATAAAAAAAATTGATAAATAAAAAACTTATAGCCATTTTTCATAATAGGGGAAAATCGAAAATCGCCCTGTAATAATGGTACCATTGAAGATATCGCGATACGGTTTTTGACAATCGACGTTTCTCGAAAATCGATCACATGACATCTAAGTCAATTTTCCTCTATCTGGTCTGGAAGTATGTTTTTCCTGTCAAAACACTCCAAATTGCAGCACTCTGTACAAGTATTTACCTGTATTCAGTGAAGCATGTATTTATGGGATATTAAGGAGATATATAGATCACTAGCTGCTGCCCGCGGCTTCGCATGCCCTATACAAATTTTGTAGGTGTAGGGTGTAGGTAGCATTAGGTAATCTTCTTTCAAAGAGCTAAGGGGATAGTTGCGTCAGACATATGGTCATGTACGTAACTCTTATTTTTGCAGCACCTCTCTGTAAACCACATTTTTTGTTCTGCTTTGTGGCTGCAGAATATGAAGACTATTTTTTGACAGCTGGCGTTAAATTTTTTTGAAGTGCCACTCGCAGCTTTGTTCGCGGATTATATTTTGAACCGATTCCGAACCAGTCCGGAACTAATTGAGGACTATCGTAGAGCGCATGCCCAGTTATAGCTGGGTTTGGCTTGCTCACTCCGTGCACTCCGAGTGATTCCGGTCGCACTTCAGCCGTTCGGGTATTACCTTTTAGGTTATCAGATAACGGCTGGCGTGCGATCGGAGTAACTCGGAGTGAGCAACCCGAACCCAACTTGTGAATGGGTTCAGGTTCCTATTTTATCGCGAACAGTTTTGGGACCGAACAAAAGCTCCAGAACCTTGCTCCAAACTGTCGAATACGTGAACGAATTGCGAATGCCATGTCTCAAACTTGAAGTTAGCTTAGCCTGGGACCGGTGGAATTTGTTCAGAATCGGTTCCGAATCGTTTCTGGTGAAAGCATGAAAATATAACAACAAAAACACATTTTTTTTTTTGCACTGATTCTGCAAATGGAAATCGCTATGAATTTGATTCTGCTCGTCATATTTCTGAATTTGACAGCTGACACGTCGTCTGTTTCTGTTTACACCAATTTACACTTTTTTCCCCGCACTCCCGCACCACACCGTTTCTTATTTTTGGTTATTTAAGGCGATTGCTTAAGGCCATGTTGATATTATTTCTTAGTGAGCATCTCCAACCTATTACCTACCTGTTTGCAAAATTTCATCTCGATTGGTTTAGTAGTTTTCGAAATTTCGTGTTTAATCAGTCAGTCAGTCAGCCAGTGAGTGAGTGAATTTCACGTTTATATATATAGATTGATCAAAGTTGAAGTAACAATACGTAACCTGAAGGGCTTTAATATTATGTGATAATATAGGTAGTATAGATACCTAAATACCTAATAAAATTGAAGTACTTAACAATACATAACCTGAATGGCAAGTTTCATAAAAAAAAAGTAATATAGATAATTAATTAAAAATTGAAATAACAACACATAATCTGAAGGGTAATTTGATCTTGTAGTAGAACTGCGTTGTTGTGGTGATTTACTCCAACAAGGGGTTGGTAAGGTTTGATAGGCTTCAGATATTAAGACATTACAACACACTTATCAAACCTGAGTAGTCCCTAATCTCTTGGGGGAACCTGACGGATGGGATTAATGTCTTTCAGTGTTTCCGATGGCCTGGAACTGGATCAGGGCCGCAACAAGAAGTAACTGGCCCTGGGCACTGAAGTTCAGTAACTGTGAGTCACTAAGGCTTCCAATGGTCTAGAGGAGGCTGAAGATAGGAGGTACGACTTGGAATATATAGTAGATAAGCTTAACGTTTTAACTCTTTACTCAAGTTAAGGACTAAAGCGTGACGAATAAAAGGTGACGTCTAAAGGTAAAGATTAAAGTGTAACTTCTAGAGGTGATGGATAAAGGCCTGAAACAAATGGACGTTATGAGACAGGGCGCGGAGCAATAGGTAGGTATGTCCAATATTCGGAATTTAACCATATAATTAACAGAAAATTATGCTTTTACATAGGCAATAGAGAAACACAGAGAAGACTAATAAGAAAAACGACTTACCAAAATACTTTGGCCTTTAGGAACAAACAATTGGTCACGTTGCTCTTTTTCGACTCACAAAAAAATCCGCACAAGGCGATTGGGTGCTAAAATAACGGATTAGCCACCCTAGATCTATGATCGAAACTTGGCAACTCAGAAATCGGCAAAATGTGCCTGAGGAGTTTTCCCGAACACCTAATCGTGGAAAGTTCTCGACCTGAATGACCTCTGCTTGTCCCTGCAATGTCCTTTAGAAAGGCTCTGTCAAAAACTCCAAGGTGAAGGGTTCTGGGGATTTTGATGGTAGTTGGGGCATGGGACTTATTCAAATTAAGTTAGTACCGGTCACTGACCCTATTTGGAGCGCTGTCAATCTAGACAATCTACTCGGATCAGACAATCAGCTGTTCTAATGTAAATATTGTAATTTTATTTATTAATAAATTAACTGACTATTTATTTTAACCCTACTAAAAGGAAGTCCATTCCATTATTAAACCTCCAACTTGATGGTTCTGGAAATAATGAAAAGTTTGAATGAAAAGTGTGGCCACAACTATTGGATAGAAAACAGTGGCTTGAGGAAGGTATGCTTTTCTGTGAGGCGAATACGCTTATTTCCTCTTATTTTGGCCCAGGAAAAATCATCCCGTAACAATACTAGTATGGTTAAACAACTCGTGCTACGCACTCGTTGTGCAACTTCCACACGCGTATCTTAATGATGCTGTTAACTCACTTGTATCGTAAATATCTATTATATAATAAGTGTGGTAACTAGGTTATTACCGAACGCGAGAGAAATTTGCAAACCGAGCCGGTGAGGCGAGGTTTGCAATCTCTAAGGGCGGTAATAACCTAATTACCATACGTATTATATACAGTATTTTATCTACAAGCGTGCGGTAACAAAATATCGGAAAAAAGTTTAAAAAATTATTTAAAAAAAAATTGCGTCTGTCACCTTTGATAGTGGATAAGTAGAATGTAGGTGATAGGTAGGTAATTTGTCTCTGGTAGGTAATTGAAGGTACGTACCTATGTAGGTAGAGCGTGCGGTAATATGGTACTAACCGCACGCAAAATCGTAATAATATTACTGCACGCCGTGCAGTTCTTACCGCACGCAAAATCGTGTAATATACCTTTGTTACCGCACGCTTGTAGATAAATAACTATTATCTACAAGCGTGGGGTACTAGTACGGTATGAGCTTCATTACAGTAACGAGTGGGGAATATTGCTACGACGAGGTCGTAGACCGAGTCGTGGTAACCACACGAGTGTTGTTATGAGCCTTATCGTACGTGTGATATACAACATTTTATCTACAACTTGCACAATAAGTAACTATTGTCGTTTGTCTAATATGAATAACCCGGTTGGATTTTTCAAGAAAGGTTGGATTTAGGTCAAAAATAAACGGCGATAAAGAAGAAAATGTGTATTTGCCTATCTACTTCAACGCCGTTTATTTTTGACCTAAATTCAACCTTTCTCAAAAAACAATAAGCGGATTATCTACTGAGGTCACTAACTAAAGCAAAAAAATTATAAATAACTATCGTGTAATCGATTGTGTAGTTATAAAAAAATTATAACCTTTTACCGCACTAGTGCGATAATGAACGCGTTATGATTCATTACCGCACTAGTGCAATAATAGGACTCATTACATAACGCAAATGAGCAAAAATTAGTGACATAATAGTCACTTATTTTGCAGGTCGTAGATAAAAAAAATTATTAGCCATGACACAACAGGGCCAGTGTAGCCGGTGTGAGCAAAATTATGGTGCGTTGGAGTCTGGGGTGGAGTAAAAATTAAACGATTTTATATAAAGTTATGTTTTAAGATTTTACGCTAAATTATCATTATCATTTCCAATGCATCCGATGGTTGCATTTGTTTAATTTGGGGGCCCTAAATATCCCGGGGCCCTCCCGCACCGCGGGCCCTGCGGGCTCGTCAGGCACGCCACTGAAAGTTGTCTTGGAAATGAAAGAGAGGTTCGATCGAAACAAACTGAAACCAAGAAGATTAGCATTAGAGATACTGTTTTGGTGGAGAGAAAACTGTTTGTAAAGGGCTTGACCAGTGGAAAGTTAGTGCTTAAGTTTATTGGCCCAGTGAAAATAACGGAAGTTACGGGCAACGATCGCTATAGAGTGGTATCGTTCTTCAAGGACATAAGATGGTTCAAGGGGATGGTTTCCAGTGGGAGAATGAAACCGTTTCGATCCGAAGCTGTCGATTCAGATTTAAAAAAAAGTATACAAAAAAATGTTAATGAATCTTGACATTACCCAGTCTGTCCTGGTTATGTTTGTTAGAGTTTTGTGAACTCTGTTATTTGGAACTTGTGAAGTTTGTCTCTTAGAGTCCCAGGAACTCCACAGAAAAATTCTCAGGGTCCTGTCTAACTGTTGTTCAAAGTTGTCACTGCAACGATAATGTTGTAATCTTGTCAGTTTTATTTAGTGAGTAAGTGGTTGTGTGCACTACTCGACCCTGTGTGTCAGCCGTGTCTGCAAGGCCTTGCGAGCCATCGCTTCAATTGTAAGTTCTGTGGGATTATAGTCCTGTGTGCTGTAAACCTAAAGACCCTGTGAGTCTGCCCTGAGTGCGTGTGGCCCTGTGTCACGGCAACCTTGCATGTTACTAACGCCATAGTCCTGTTTTCTATGAAGGGAGCCAATAGTGTACCAAATGACTGGTCGAGGCAGCCAATTGTTAAGCCATTATATTTTAACGAGATGCTACTGTCGTCCCTGCCCCGGTGCGTGCCCATAGTACGAAGGTTGCAGGAATCACCCGATCAAGCGCAGAAGAGAAAAAAGGGTGTAGTCACAGTGGAACAAAGGACGGGCGCACGCCCTTAATTGTTATTCGTTGCTGAAATTTACGGATTTAAAAATTTAAAATAGTACAAAACCTAATATTGTTGAATTCCTAACGGTGTGTTAAACACTAGGTAGATTATCGACGGTTTTGTTATTTCGAATACAGAAATCGTTACAACCTCCTCTGATTCCCTTCAAGATATAATTCCTGCACCGACTGGATTATGAGCATGAGTGCAATATATTTATTTTCAATACTTTTTGAAATTATTTTTGTTTTGCTGCAAATTCTGCCATTGCCCAATGTGTCGATTTTCAGTCACTGCTAACTAACAGAACATTAAGCTGGTTTTTCTCAGTCAAAACTGGTTTTTTTCCGACACTGCACACCCTTTTGTATCGAACCGTTCCATTAGCTTTTCTGTCGGTTTGTATTCTCTCAGGGAAACGCAGTTCATAAATGCTCGTCGCTGACAGAAATTTTTCATTACTGGCGCACAGCACACAAATAAAGCATGTCAATCATTTCGCCATTTAGGAAATGCAGGATGTTTACTGAAAAATTTTCTAAGAAAAATATATTATATAAACTATAAAAAAATTATATTAGCGAAAACAAGAAGATGATTTACGTCAATTTACCACATATGCAAAGTAGGCTACAAAAATTGGAAGTATATGGATTTTATACGGGGATTTTAGAGATGTCAATATGTTCAAACTATCCCTTTACTTTTTATACACTTTGATGAATCAATGACGGTCACAGGAGAAATATTCGAAAAAGTTGTAATAAGTTATACATTTTTATAAGAGGGATGGATCAGGCTTTCAAATGAATGTGAGAAATACAGGGTGTTCTATTTGAAGTAATCCCTCAATCTGCATTTGAAAAAGATGTTTATTTTTTTGACAACGAATTTGAGAAGTTTAGTGAAAATCGCATTTCAACTTCTGAAAATCCTGTATTTAAAAGTAGAAATGCATCTGATAGTTCGTTGTAAAATCTAGAACAACAAAAAATATAAAACTTCATTATTGTGAGACACTATAATACTATAATACATAAGATAGGTACATCAAATAATGAAAGAGCTATCGACAATAGTGTTTTTTTATTAGATGGTAGCGAATAATAATAATATACAGAAAACCATAACGGTAGCTATAAATTAATCTTTATCACATCTCCATCATGTATTCTCATTATTATGCAATCTGACAGATTTTATATTAAATTCCTATTTCGAAAGTGCGTTAGCTGCAAAACTGAGGTAGCTTTTATTTAAAGCAGCGATGATAAACCACCAAATGCTTACCCAAAATGCGACTTACCTGGCCTTGCCTGATCGTATCTTTATAATGAGAAGGAAAAAAATGACGTTAATTTATCTTAATATTTCCCTTATACAACTGTTACATAGATTGCAGTTTTGAATGACATTTCCTGTGTTGTAAACGGTTTTGGAACATATTCTAATCACTTCTGAAAAGATCGAGTTAAGAAAATCAACAACGTCTGCATTTAGTACTACTTCAATTTTGTGGTAGAATGTACGACAGTTGTTCGGGTTCGAAATAAACATAAAAAAATAGTTTTCGTGAAGTTTTGAGTTTTGTGCCTTGTTCTATAAATAATAGGTACTAGAATACCACGTCTAGTCGCCGTATGTCCGCGAACCAACAGCCGCCCTGATAGCGGACTGTACACAAGCCTGTGAACTGTTCGGGAACTCTAGCCAAGTCGTGTCTACATCTTGTTCGAGATCATCTCTCTAATATTTTCTGTAGGTACGCTGCTTTATTCGTTAAAAAAATTACCAAGAAATATACGGTTAACGGGAACAAATTATTGGACTACATACATTAGATTTGCATCATTCGATTGTTTTTATGTGATTGTGTATTATTTATTTATGTATATGTAGTACCTGTCCATTTAAAAGCACTGTAGTAACATTAATTAGATTTCAATTTTCACACTTTCCCCACTAAGTGTTTGGTGTTCAGCAGGAACCAACCACAGCTAACTCTGAGCCCAGCCGACACGAACCCGAGACGGTACCAACGCACGTTGCGCCGCCAATCTAAGATACGGTCGAGCAGCATTAGATAGCACCACGCATCGTCGTCGTCGTCAGAATGAGCAATGGCGGCGCAGTTGCCGTCACCGCGCCTGCGCCATTACAGGTCCGGATTTGAGTGAATTTGATCTTTCGTTTTTTTTTTTTTTGTTTTTTTTTTCTAATTCGAATGGGTTTTTGTGTGAAAACTGCATGCAGGGATTTATAATTTTTGTACCAACTTTGAAGTACTAGTTTATAGACTGTGAGATAGGGGCTGTTTAGTGGAGTCATTTTTTTTTGTCTAGCATTTTGAGGGCTGAATGTGGCTACTAAGCTGATGAGAATATGGGTGATTTTAATGCCTGTCTCTCGTTCGAAAATTTGCAGAAGAAAAAAATTGATTTACATGGAGAATTTTCTTTCAATGATCCCAAATTTTCTGGCTTTTAAATAAAAGATTGACATTGATAAATAATTCACCCATGAAAAATATCAGATGCTTTTCAATAGCTGAAAAAATGGGGATAGGTGTTAACTTCCAAGAGAAAAGAAAAGAACCTTCCGCGTTTGCTTTTTGTCTGGCAATCGAGAGAATGAAAGGTTTTGTTTTGAAAATAACGCTGAAAAATCGCCAGACGGTAATCACAGTTCGAAACCGAGTTTTCCGGCGAAACATTCTGTGGACATTTTCGAACAGGAGGCAGGCATTAAAACCACTTATATTCTCATCAGCTAACTAGCCACATTCATCCCTCAAAATGCCAGACAAAAAAAAATGACTCCACTAAACAGGCCCTATCTCAGGGTCTATTAGTCCGCAGTCCATTTTTAAGTGATCTGCGCAATTTTTTTTAACTGTTCCGGAGTGGTTTTTGTGAAGTTGGAACAAGTTTTGAATATTCCATGATGCTCATCCATAGGATAAATTATGTGAATAAGGGGATTGAAGCTTTATCTTTATTTTGGGAAAACATTTGTCTTTGGGAGGTGAAGTAATATTGAACTTTTAAAAAATCTTTTTAAAAAATAATGAAATGGAATTTTAGCGTGTATGTTTCAATGCATGAACTGATACTATTGAAAGTATTTTGCATTATTTGGGGTGTTATGTATGCACATATTTCAACAATAATTCTTTCTTTTAGTTCTAGCAAATTATTTATACTTCTTAATATTTAATTTTCAAATAAGGACAAATAGAAAAGTCCATCTCAGTCAAACAAGAACATTCTCCAAGCCCTTCAATAAGAACCTTTCAGAAAAAAGCAATATCCTCCTGTGGTGTATGAACAGTTTCAATGCCTTGCTGGAAATAGCGTTGAACTACCGTTTAGTTCCTGTGAAAATTCAAATGTTGCTTCTGTTGACAGTGAAAATTATTCTTTTACATATTTATTTTTCTAGAGGTTGCAAGTGCATCCATTTTTTTGGATTTAGTGGTGATTCAACAGGAATATGCTGTAGCAGCCTGTGGTACGCTTACCGCTTATCAACTGCTGGGGCTGCTATCCCGATTCTCGAGCGGCGTTGCCGGCTCAAGTACTCTATGCCACATCCTCCCTTTTCACCAAGTGAGTGTCTTTTGAACTTAGCACTCGAGTCGAATTTAACGCGACTAGTCCATCTGCCCTTTGTGCTGTTTTGCTATTCCGCCATGGTGCTTTCCTTGGCCTCCGATCGGGCGTCGTTTTTTGGCGGCATTCACGTCTCTGCTATTTTTGTGGCCTGTCCATAGGGGGGGGTGGGGGTCTCCGCAATCACCAGGATGGCGTCCGTTGAGGTGGTGCGGTAGGCGCTACATATCCGGAGAGCCGCTTGGCGTTGTATCTTCGAGTGAATATTTCGATACTTATCGATGTTCATGATATGGCTCCAGACAGGAGCAGCCTACAATAGTATGGACCTCGCCACTGAACATAGCAGCCTCCGTTTGCTGGGTGTTGGTCCTCTTACGTTGGGCGTTAACCGCGCTAGGGCGGACATGGCGTTACTAGCTCGCGTGGCCGCGTTCTTTATATGGGGGCAAAGAAAAGTTTGTTGTCCAACCTCCTAAGAATTTGACTTCGGGCTTTGGCGTAATGTTTCTGCCCATAACGTTGAAGTCTCTGTGGGGGAGGACTATCTTTGAGATTAGGATAATTGCCTCCGTTTTCTCTTCGCGTAGCTCGAGGTGGTTTGCTTGGAGCCAACGTCTGATGCCACTCGTTGCCGCTCCTATCTTGATTTTTGCCTCGTATTTGTCTCTGGCCAGGACGACTATGGCAACTTCATCTGCGTATCCGATCAAGGAGCTGTTTTAAATTGAGAAGGCCGTCATAAAAGATGTTCCAGAGGGTGGTTCCTAGGACCGAGCCTTGTGGGACGCCGCAGGACATGTCAAACGTCTCCTAGCGGCCTTCTGCCTCAAGGACTATGTCTCTGTCAGTGAGATAGTCTTGGATGAGATTGACCAGGTATCGCGCTGCGCCTCTCCTATTCAGCTTCGTCACGATCACTTGCTAAGGTGCCGAGTTAAACTGGCCATTATGCTGATGCGCCTGTGTCTGTGGCTCCTTTTGTAGATTTCTGGTCTGATCGTGTTCAGCGCATTCAGGATTGCCGCAGTGGTGAATCTCCCTTTCCTGAACCCGAACTGCCTTTCACTCAGTGTGGCGGCGAGGTTGGGGTCCGTGTTCAGTCTCGCGAGGATGAGGTGCTCGAGAAGCTTGCCACATGAGTTGAGCAGGCATAGAGGGCGGAATTTTTGGGCGTCGTTTGCAGATTTTTCGGGCTTCTTCATCAGCACTAAGCTGGTTGCCTTCTAGTTTCGTGGAAACCCGCAAGTTTTCAATGCGTTGCAGAGGGTTTTGAGAAAGAGTTGGGGTTCTTTCTCAGCTAGAAGTTTCAGGATGTCTGCGGGTATGCCATCTATGCCTGGAGCTTTGTTGGGTTTTAGCTTGTGACATGCGTCTGTCGTTTCGTTAACAGTAAGTTCAGGAATATCTGTTCTTCTGCAAATCAGCTTTTCCCAAGCAGCTGGTGATCTGGAGGGGAATAAGAGTTTCGCTGTTTCTAGGGATTTTGCCGTCGTCAGTACCCTGTTTTCAGATAATACCCTAAGCCTCCTTGTAACTATTCTATAGCCGTCGTCCCAGCAGTCCTCGCTGATATCGTCGCAGAATCTTCTCCAGCAGTTCCTTTTTGCCTTATTGATAGCCAACTTCAATTTTTTCCTGTGACTATTGTAGGTTTCTCTGTCTAGCGGTGTTCTCGAGGAGTCTCTGCGGTTGTTCCTAGTGAGTTTCCTCTTCAGGATAAGGCACGGTTTCCTGAGCTTGGCGATGTCATCGTTCCACCAATATGCGGGCTTCTTATAGTTAGGGTTAGATCTCTTTTTGGGCATTGAGGCGTTGCATATTTCTTTCACTAGTTCGTCGATACGTTTGGGAGTCTCCAAGGGGAGGGGGGACTTAGCGGCGCCACGGCAACCGCTTCGTTGAAGTTCAGCGGGTTCAATTTTTTGATGTTCTATCTGTGCCTCAAAACGATATTCTGCGTTGTGCTTCTCCCGTTGTCTACCGTGAAATAGATGTATCTGTGGTCACTGAATGATTCCATGTCCAACACTCTCCAGCCTGTAAACTTGGCGCTGATGTTGCCGCTTGACATAGTCAGGTCGACGATTGAGCTGGCCCCCACTCTTGCAAACGTGGCTTCTTTGTCGTTATTTTGAAGTGTAAGGTCATTTGTCGCCATCCATTCCAGAAGAACTTTCACGTTGGTGGTGTGCATGCCCCAATCTGTAGCACAGGCGTTGAAGTCGCCAGCAATGATGATACTCTTCTGAGATACCTTCAGGAAGTCTCCCAGGGCGTCCAGGGCCAGACTAAACACCTCCTGTGAGGGGCTCGGTATAAAACAACCGCTAACGATTATAAAGTCTGCAAGCTCTACCCATACAAAACCGTCGCCTGCTCCAGACTTGTGGTACGCGATGTTGCGGTTCCTCAGTCTCCGAGCGGCGTTTGTTCTCTGTCTACGTGCCAGGTCATGTTGTTCACTGAATTGAGGTTCGGCTCTGAGATAATTACTATATATGCGTCGAATTGGTTCGCTGTTACTGTTAGGAGATCGTGGGCTGCATGGCACCTGTTCGCATCTAGGTGGAGAATCTTCACCGTTCCGAGACCGGTGGAATTCTTCTTTCGCATGGTGTGCGCTATTTTTAATTGGTAATAACATGGACAGTGTCCGCTCCCTCGTGTGGATGGCTGCAACTCTGGCTCTTCTCGCTGTTGTCAGGGCTTGGCGGAACGCGTTCCATCTACTTGTGCCTACTTTGTGGTCATTTTCGTCACAGATGGGGCATATTTCTTCCTTTGTGCCCGTTCTTGCTGAGTGGCCGCCTTTGCCGCACCTGTAGCAGAAGTCTTTCCTGTCTGGGCCTTTACATTGGCTGCTTGGTGGTCGCCCAGCATCTAGAGCATCTTGTAAGAGGTATTCTTTCCTCGATGTGGCATCTTAACAGGCCAATGCGGATACGCCTATTCTTTAAAAAGTCGTCCGTCTTAGTTTTTTACATCTGGATGGTGATTGCTACAGTGTTTCCCGCATTCGGCCTCAGAGTTCCCAGTTTGATGTCGCTACCTGCTACACTACCCACTGTTTCTTCAATAGCTGAAATGACCTCTTCTCTGGTGGTCGTCGCATCCATACCTCTTATGTGTATCGTCTCGAGTTTCCCGCCCCCGCTCATTCTTACATGGACCCTTTCTGTAGTCTCATCTATCGCCTTCTTGAGTAGCTTTGCTGCGCTTGAGTCTTTGTCCGTCTTTATTAGGACGTTCTGGTTCTTTGTCATTCTAATTGAGTTAATTGCTTCAGAGGCCTTTGACGTTTTTCTTGATGTCTCTGACAATGTCACTGTATGCCATCCCCTCTTTTCCCACAATTAGTGCACATAGGATTTCGTGGATGCAATTATTTGCCCTTGATTGCGATCCCTGAAGATTGATACTTTGGTTCTGAAATCGTGGAAAATGGGTTCTATGATCATTTTTAGCTCGGATAAGCTGCACAGATTTGTGCTATGTATAGCGATCTGTTCATCTTCTTCCGTCTCCTCTTTTAGTTCTTGCATTTTGTCCCAGAGGTCTCTTTCACTATTTGTGAGAAGTGTCTTGATTATTTTTTGTTGTACGATGGAATATTTCCATATAGAGCTTTGCACTAGGGTTGCAAACACCTCCGTGGTCTTCGCTAATGCAGGGAATCTATTTCTATACATAGCCTGTATACTCTTCCATGATGGGGTCCGATGGTTGTACCAGAACCACTTTTAATGTGGATGCCGGAGTCTGTATGGGGTTTCTCGTTTTTATGGTGTTGTTGGTGAACAGGTCTTCATCCGAATCAATTTCCTTGATTTGCACCCACTCTGGTGGATAGCTTTCCTAGTGTCCCTAGATACGCTCACCCATTCTTCCACACTCTGGTTTGGGTACCTTGGCCTCTTGTCTTTTTTGCCATGCAGATTGAGCCTATGTTGCTGTCTTGTACCGATGTGTGCTCACCTCTTGGATGGCTTGTTTGCGTATCTTTTAGGGGGCTTAATCTTTAACACTTGTTCCTTTCAGGACTTTTGTCTGTTTGATGAGTTTTTGCACGATATCTTTATTGGTTGCGTTTGGTGTTTTGCTCAATGTTCTTTGTCAGCTTTGAGCTCAGTTCTACCATCATATCGCATCCCGGGCTTCCCTGAGGGCGAAGAATTTGGGGGCTTCTTTTTTTTGTAAGTTTCTCCATTGTCATCGGTTGATGTTTCTAGCTGTTTCCTCTTAACTGTCCTTTCCGAAGAAATCGTGCTCATGGAGCTGCTTCTTTGCACTGAGCTCTTCATGCCGTTATCCCATGTTAGGTCTACCATAAGTGAGGCTCTTTGGTCTCTGTTCCCAACCTGAGTCTCTCTGTGTGTTCCAAGAGCTGTAGCCTGCGCCCCGGCCTGGTTCCCTAACAGGGCGCTGTACTGTTGCTTGTTGACTGTTGGGGCTGGCCTGCACTTTCACCAGCGATCCCGACCGGAACTGAGGTATCCCTCCTCTGCTCCGTAAACTTCTTTTCCTTTTCGTCGCGTTCCATCATAGTTTGGGGTTGGTTGCCGTTTACGGCAGTGATTTGGGATAATGTGGATATACTTGGAACTTTTGGAAATTTCAAAAATCTAGTTGACTGTGCCGCAGAATATAAAAAAAATTATCTACAAATACACAAATGTTTTAACCGTAGCTGCAAATGTTAATAAATCGATACTATGACTTTGTATTGTTTCTGGTCGTAGCCAGATTGCGCAATACGTGTGGTTTTGCTCTATAAGATAATGGACAAAACCGGATTGTCAATCATTAGGTACCTACTGAAACTAATTGCATACTGGTATCGAGCCTAATAACTCTCACCGATAGAATATAGGTAAAAGCAAACCAGCTCTAACTAAGAGAAACAGGTTCAGAAGATTCCAACGATCAGATACGTATAAAGCCCGGGACACATCTATCATGCATTCTTCCGATCCGACTCCGATCATACAATCGGGGTCCTTATTCTTGGAACAGGAAGCAGCGTTCCCAGGAGAACGAGTATTCCGCTGCTCCCCTGTTCCAAGAATAAGGACCTTGATTGTATGATCGGAGTCGGATCGGAAGAATGCATGATAGATGTGTCCCTGGCTTAAAACGGGTCTGGACAATGCGCTCTAAGGTCAGACAGGAGATACCACAGTAAATCTGACAAGGATGCAGTGGTAGATGAGGCTTCTGCGCCATCTCCGTTCAATAAATCCAATCTAATCTATCTAGGTATAAACCTATTATAGCGTGTGGCTTTACCTCTTCGCAGTCCTGCAAAGCAAAATCAAGAAACGAACGGTTGGGTGTGATTAAGTTCGAACTTTTGTAAATTTCGAAAAATCCACTTGAATTTAAACCAAAATTATCTAAAAAAACGCAAGTGTTTTTCTCGTAGCGAATTTTATCATACCCAATCATGTCGTTTCTCGGTTTTGCTTGGTAGGTGCTACAGGATATAGTCATCATCATCATCATCATAAGCAGCCCAGTCGCGTCCACTCCTGAACATACGCCTCCCGTTCCAATTTCCATCTCTGATGGTCTTGTACAATGTGTTGCCATCCTCTCTCTGCCCTCCGGTGAATGTCATCCATGACATCCATCCACCTCTTTTGGGGTCTCCCTTTGCCGCGTTTGTGTGTTCTTGGTCTTAACGACATGATTATTTTTGTCCATCTGTTGTTCGATTCGGCTGCCTCGCCGCGTGGCCTGCCCATCTCCACTTTGCTTCTGCTATGCACTGGATCACATGGTTCACACCCGTGCGTCGACGTATGTCGTAGTTGTTTATCTTGTCTCCAGCCTAATGTCTGGCATTGCGCGTTCTACGCCCCTCTGAGTGACTCTCAGTTTGTTTGCACTTTTTTATGGTAAGTGTCATGGCTTCCAGGCCGTACGTCAGTACAGGGAGTATACACATGTCATGCACTTCTCTTATCATGTTTATAGGAGTATCTGGATATTTCAGGATAAAGCGCAACCTTCCAAATGCTGGGCATTCATGCTCACTCTTCTGGTAGTTTCAGCCTTTTGGGAGATTGAGGGATTTGACTTGTCTCAACGCATCTGATTAGGAGAGACTGTACCGCTTTTAGCGCATTTTCTCCTCCTAGTCTCAACAATTCTGTTGTGATTCCGTCCTCCCCAGGAGCTCTTCCAGATTTAAGCTGTGAGTCTGCAAGTGTTATCTCCGAGATGGTGATTTCTGGTATGTCTTCAGAATCTGCAATATTTATGTTCATGTTTTGTTTGAAATCTTGGTTGTGGTGTGGTGCTGATTAGAGTTTTTTATAGTACTTTTGGATGATTGTTCTGATCCTTGTTCTTTCGTGTTGTATGTTTCCATCTTTATCCTTCATTTGGTGGAATCTTATTTTACCTTTTCGATGTGACTGCTTGAGGATCTTCATGCTTCTTAGGTCTTGTCTAATTTTCTTTGGAATGTTTCGGTTTATTTCGGTGTATTCAGGCGAATCTCTGTGCAGACTTCCTCTCTCCGCTATCATTTTGCGAGTATCCGACTTGAGCTTTGAATTTTGAGGAGTGGTTCGATAGTTTAGTTTTTTGATGACTGTATGTATGTAGGTATATCATTGTTAATCTTTTCTACCCAGCAGTGGATTGTGGCATTGCTGGGTTCTGTCGAGAGTTTTTTGTCCAGCTCCTTCTTGTATGTCTTCTCGTTTTGTTTTAGTTCGACTAGGGTAGGAGTTATTCTTCATGAGTTTACTTCTTTCGGTTTTAAAATTTAAATTGATTGTTGCCCTAACTAGTCGGTGATCGCTATTCGTGTCAAATTTATTAAATACTGAGACGTCTGTTACTATGTATTTCTTCTTAGTGAGTATATAGTCGATTTCCTTTTTGTTTGCTAAATTCGGGCTTCGCCACTTCCATCTTCTACTAACGGGTTTCTTGGAGAAGGAGTTCATACAGAATAGATTTTCGCTTTGTAGAAAGTTGATTAATGTTCCTCCCCGCGAGTTGCGTTCACCCATTCTGAACTTTCCGACTTGTGGAATTTGTAAATCTTCTAGGTCGCCTATCTTGGCATTGAAGTCGCCAGTGAAAAGAGTGTATTGCGTCTTTTCTTACTTAATTGCTGTTCTTAGGTCTTCGTAGAGTTGCTCGATCTCTTCATCTGGAGCTGTACTTGCTGGTGCGTATACGTGCACTACCTGAAGCTTGTATCTTGATGAAAGTTTTAAGGTGATGTGAATAACTCTTTCTGATATTGCTTTCATTTTTGTAACCAAGTGTTTGACGCTTTTTTTTTATCAGAATCGCTACCCCTTCTATGTGTGAGTTGGTTGACTTATTGTTCTGATACATAACATGATCTGATTTAGGTGTGGTGTATTCTTCGTTTGGCCGTCTGGTTTCGCAGAGACCCATAATGTCCCATTTTATTTTCGAGAGTTCCTCTTCTAATTCAAAAAGTTTATCTGGGATCTTTTAGTGTTCGAATGTTATATGTTGCAATATAGAGTGTTTTGTAGTATGACGATTTTTTGCCTCCCCAGAATCCTTGAGGCAGACCCCGTGAGGGTTGCGGGATTGGCCCGCCTGGGGTAACTTTCTGTGCGTTTCGAAATTCATCATGGTATTTTGGGGGTGTATGGCCCTTTGCTCTTCCACGCTGGCCGGACGTGTTGGAAGAGTTTTTTCTGCAGCCGCTCCTAACATGGAGAACAGACGCTGTTTGCAGCCGCCCAATCTTTTTTTGCTATCTTATCGTTGGCATCTCCTGTGAACTTTTTTTCTTGAGTTGCTGTGCTTTCGTTTATATTGCACTGACGAGAGCTAATAAGCTCAAAACCGATGTGCAATTAGCGCCAGTACCCAATGATAGACAATAGGCTCGTACAGCATTTTTTTTTTATTACACATTCTAAAAGAGCGTGTTGAGCTTAGCAGTTATGCAAAATTTTATAATTTTCCGAGCCCTTGTTCACCAGTCACTTTGACAAATACGGGCATTGTTTTGTCAAGTTTTAGTTTGGCACCGTTTAAACAAGTTTCAGTTTAGCATTTTATGCGTCTGGTAGAACTGGATGTTTTTCTTTCGAATCACATTTCGTATATTTGAATAATTCCCTGAGTTTCAATATTTTATGAAGACAATTATGGAAGTAGCATGCAAAAAGAAAAATTATAAATATTGTATAGTTCCGCTAACTGTGTGCCAAGCTGTCAGTAGAAAATCAGTTGAAATTGCGTTATGCGAAACCGTGTGTGACGGCCTTTAGCCTGTTTCGACTCGAGAGATGCTATGATGTCACAGCAATGAATTTCCGAGGCATAACTGTTTTAATATTAAAAAACGCGTAACTTTTTTAATATTTATCCGATTGAGCTGAAATTTTTTCTACGAGCTATATGTGAGTTATACCCCATAAAAATGTGAAAAACTGTGTTAAAAAAATTTCACTGAACGAGCCCATTAGGGTTTCTAATTTTGAAATATAGTCCATGTCTTACAGTGAAGAGAATAGTTAAAGAACTGGAGTGAAACACACAGTCTATCTTCACTTTTTATTTTATAAAAATATAATCAGTTGGAGGGGGGGTTGAACAAGTTTCGGATCTATCATAGATCCATCATCAGCATAAGTTCTACAGGGTACAAAATATGGGAGGGGGGGCCTGGGGTGTATACATCAAAAACTTACCAAATGGCAGAGGGAAATATGGTCATATACGATATGCCTAAGTATTAATAGTTATACAAAAAAAAAATTAAGTGTTCATGCTGTTATTAGCATAAAGTTGGTTGCTAAAGCCGCATCCAACACAGAACATAGTTGCAAAACTGGAAGCGAGGAAGCTTATGAGTCCGACTTCGAAATTATGTGTTTAACTTACCAAAGGTGAAGATCGAAAAATTATGTTGTCAATTTTTTCAATTTTCAATTATCAACATTGAAAAATTAAAATTGGACTGCCACAGAAATACAGAATATGCCTATAGGAGGCGGAGAATTCCGCCGCATCTTCACAGGCTGTGTGTGGTAGAGGACGAAGTGTTCTCTCCTCTTCTCACCTCTGTTGCATTTGACTTTGGTAGACGTACGAGGGCCGGGTTATCAGTAGATGGTTATTCAGTCTAGCTGTCGATTAAGTAATTGTTAGTTAGTCTTCCTTGACGATAAACATTCTATTTCCAGTTCAATTCACCTAAAATTTGTTTTAGTTTAATCTAACAAACCTGAAAGAATTATTGATTTTGAGCTAATTTACCTATACTAATTGAATAAAAAATAAATAAAAAATTAAGATGACTACCAAGCATTACCAAGTAATCGAATTATCTTAAATTACCCTATGAATGAGCATTTTTCGATAACTTCAATAAAAAACATTAACAAAATGAACAAGGGATGTGTATTCTTCTGCATGCAGTTTTGAAAAAAAGCAACCAAAAAGTTTGGAAGAATTCATTACGAATGTGAAGTTTTTTTTTTAGCACCTTTTGCAGCTCGTCAGCCACCAAAAATAATACACCAGCTTTTGAGCTTTGGGGTCCCAGTTTTAAGACCAACAAGGGGGCCAGCAACTTCACCATATTTTCACTAGATTTTATAATGATGAATACCAAATTTAATCGTAACAATGAAAATAGATGTTTGCATAAAATTGTTTCAAATTAATATTCAGGCGGAAATGAGCTAGAATATAACAACTGGGAACACGATTATAGAGCAAGGTGAAATAATTTGAAATATAATGCTTATTTAAATTTGTAAATTCAATATAAATATTTCAATTTGAGCATTTTTAACAACTAGTAATTTAAATTTAATTGTTACGAACTAAAATTGGTAATTGTTTTTTTGTTGATAAAAGTTGTTTTGTCGTATTATATTTCCACAGATGGATTTACATAGTTCAGTTCACCCAAATTAAATATCTCATATTTGCCACGTGTATGCTAAAATATCATCAAGTAGAACAAAATATATGAAAAGGCTTATGCATGATTTAATTTAAGACTAAATAATTTTGTTTTATTTCAGATGGCAACGGAACATAAAAAATGGTTTCATTACATACAAATCTGTAGATAGTTTGCATGATATTTGGGATTTTTTCCTTGTTACCCAGATTTTTTTTGGATGTTACCCATTTTCGACATTAAGATCAAATATGAATAACCATTTCAAACATTAAGAGCATTTTTTGCTACAAGAAAAACATGTTGGCTAAAAGTTGGAGGCATGATAAGGGGTGAAAGGAAGATTTAAGATGGGTGTTGCTCTAGTTATCTTGAAATTAGGAGTTTGGCTTACTTCACATTATACTCAGACAAATATTGTTATTAGGGAGTGAACTTAATTTGATACAACTTAATTTAAAAGTCTAATGTTTATTTTAAAATTGTTTATTTTTCTTTTCGAAAAAATTAGCCAACATTTCTCGATCTATCAACGGCAGATATGGAGTTACAAAGTCTACACTTTTTTTTTTATGATATCAGTTTCATTTTCTGTTTCCACGTTGTCTTGATTGTAGTTTCAATTCTTCATAGATCAGAACTACATATGTTGCAGCACGGAATATTTAAAATTTAGAATTAAGACTTTGGGGATATATATTTTTCAATTTCACTCTCCAGGTCAAAGGGGATGAGGAGATGAACCTCTCTGTAAGCTATCCTAGCCTAATCATGAAGTTGATTTTGGTTCCAATGAAGTTAATTTGAGCTATGGAGTATGTTTTTATTCGAAATTTTATTATATTTCTTTTTATTTTGGAGTTTATTAAATTATTGGAAGAAGGTATAATAGGATTGATGCTCTGCTTAAATTAACTTGCGTATTCAGATTTGTTTTCTAAAATAGACTGAACAGAAAAATAATCACATTTGCCTGTGATCAAGTTCAATATCCTGATCCATTACCATTACGTCCCGACATTATTCCAATCCTAGCAATTTTGGCAGACATGAAAATATGACCAAGAAGCTTCGATTACAGACCAATTCTTCGAAAAACAGATCCGGATTTGCCGTATGTAATATATTTTATGAACTGAACTGACGCCAGCACTTATGCAATGAGCAGATCTACTTCAGGAGGAGTAGAAGATACTTAGAGCTGCTGAAAGAAATTACGCGAGTACAGAGAGTTAACGTTTTTAATTACTTTGGATTAAAAATATGTTATTCCTTACGGCAGCTGTTCATCGGAAAGCATTTCTGCTCGTGTTTAAGGAGTGTTTACTGAGGGCGCCACGAAGTTTTTATTTATAATGTCTCAAACCGCGAAATAGACCTTAATATTAAATCTGAAATATTATGTAAAAAAGGAAATAATACAGCAACGCTCTCCACTTAATTATGTTTAATGAATATATAATGAAAAATTACAAAATCTAGGATGTCAATTTAATGAGGATCATAAATGTAAGGATAACTCGATTCCAACCCAGTACCACCCTTAACTAAATATTATTGTGTATAAAAATAATAATCGATCATTTTATTTAAATTCGGACCCTTTCTACTGGTCTATCTACCCTTAAAACTCATATGCTCAACCGGAAAGTGAACTGAACATAGAAATGAGACATTCCAATTATCAGAAAATGCCCAATAAAAAATATAATGTAAAAGGTAAAATTTCAATATGAAAAAACCTGTGGTCACTACTTCTAAGTTGAGGTGTTATCAAGGACGTAGGCACTATTCATTAGGGACCATGAAAGTGACCTCAGAAGTAGGAACACATAAAGTTTAGAGAAGCGTGCCTCTTTAGTGAATGGGACCAATACTAGACCTGGATATAGGACCCTATCAGAAAACTAAATTACTGATTAAGGTAATAAGACACAAAACATACATCACTCACCCTGAACAAGGGGCTCCTCGTATACCATGATTTGGTACACAATACAGGCACTGGCATCACCAGAGGTGGTTGCAGATAAAGATAGGCTGGAGAAATAATTATAAACTTTAGGGATGTTCAAGATATAAAAGAATTTGTCACATACCTGGCATGTTTCAATAAAATCACAAAAAAAGTGGCCGAATCGACGAATAAAACTATTTATTTAATTAGCCATAACCACTTCGAATTCACAAAGACAAAAATATGAAAGATTGACCCCTTCATGAAATTTTTAAGAAAACTTAGCACGTTCGCCAAAAATCAAAATGGCTGGCTGACGTCACTGACGTCGACTTGCTTAACCAAGCTCCTAAGGAAGAGTGGCCCGTTCTCGGATAATTGTGACTATCGACCTCAACGCACTTGCAGGATGAAGCTAGCCGAAGAGGTGGCTTCAGCAACCGAAAGGATCGAAATTATTCGAAAAGATATAGAGCTGGACGGAAATCATTAAATAGAGATGGTATGGTGCCACCTGAATGGTAGTAGTACTTACATAAAAAATCAGGTTGACTCCTAATTACAATTTAAACCTAAATATAAATAGAAATAAGTAAACTTGCTTGAATTACATTACAACAATTAATATAAATAGCAATACCGCTGATTACAATTAAAAACACCCAAATAATAAATTTACATACTTAAAATAATAATAAAATGCCAAAGTAGCTCAATTGCTACAAGAGGGAATCCATTGCTCTAGTTTGATTACGTAAAAAGTTAATATGTTACTTACAGTCCGCAGCAGACATTGAAAGAATGGACGAACAGTGCTTAAGATGGTTGCTATCCCTGAAGTTCTCCAATGAAAGACTTGCCAAATAGACCCTATTACTGCAAAAGACATCTTGTCGCACCCTTCAATAGATGAAATTGAAATGGAATGATAGGTATTGACAAAAAAATCAATCAAAGTTTCCAAGAAACAACAAGAAAATGCGTATTAGAGACAAATATACCTATCTAGATAATTTTGAGGCACCCTAACCAAATCATAATGATTATAAAAGCTAAACAGACATAGGAGTAGGTACATCATGTTGAATGGAGTACAAAGAGCCTACTATTAGAGGAATATTATGATTAACCCATATCCTGGGCTTGTAGAAAAAGAACATTACAACAAATTCTGCGATCTAACCCACGAAAGTAAAACATAACAATACAACAAATTATCTAACGCTTTTCCTGGCCTAGAATGAGAAGAGATGTCACAAAAAATATCAATGCTTACAGTGCCTAAGGTTCAAATTCGATAGTCAGAAGTTTATTAAATGAGCCAATCTAGTCACAATAATTTTATCCATCGACATATTTGGGCCGGTACCAGAAGGCTCAGACAGACTAGCAGGCTCTTTTCCTTGAAAGCAGCTAGCAGAGATATGCGCTAAGACAACTTTGGTAAATGTAAATTATAGATTGCATTAGGAGTCGTTAAAGTTTGTTCCAGCCGATCAAGCACTGCTTTTGTCCATCGTTCTTAATCTGAAACTTTCCGTAAGAGGAGCGAGGGGTTGAAGCATATGGCAAAATCAGGTGTGACGTCAGATGACCATTGGCGTTCTAACGTAAGGAGCCACAAGTTCACATTCCTTTGGAGTATCAGATTAAAATCGACAGACTATAACTTTTCAGCGGTTACCTTTCACTGTTGTAACCAGAACTACAAGCGAGTTGGCATAAATAAGCAACCACCTGAATCAGGTTTTGTCTAGTTAAATTACCCTTAATAATAACTGTCGTTTTGCTTCACTTGTCACCTTGGTGCAAGTACTGAATGACTCCCTGAAATACCGCAGTGATCACTGTGGAGTACAAAATAGAGACAAAAAGGTAAATTAACAATAAAATAACGATAGTATAAGTAAAGCTAGTACGATACCAAAATGTTCCAGGCAGTAGCAGTAGGTACAATTAACCAGATTAGTCCTGCCTACTGGTTGTGGTTAAGATGGTCTAACCAATCTTAAGGTTCAGAATTTACAGTCCAGAAGGCTTGTGTAACCGTCCAACTATAGTCCAACAAATACCATTATAAAGTCACGTGATTTTTCTCTATCCTTGTTGAATACATCTCAAACAGCGGTGATAGTAAAATTGACAAAAAAATTGCCGTCTAATTATTGTTCATGAAATTCTTACCTGAAATAGAATCCGTCACTGTCATCAATTAGTTTGTCAAAGTTATTTTAGAAAATGATACAACGAACAAACACAGCTAATAATTTTGACTATATTAACCTTTTTCCAACTCAAAAAGATGCAAATAGAAAACGGGTACCCAATTCAAGTTCAGAATGTATTACAAGGGCAGAAGCGACAAAAGTGAGTCTCGCAACAATTGCAAGTATTAAAATTCTCATCTGATTGGTCAATACTACTTCAGAAACGCGTTTGTAAAATGCTAGTGGGAACATATCTTAAAATTCAATAGTAATTAACCACAAGTAGCTTTTTGTAGGTGATATCAACGACATAATTAACGAACATACGTTTTTTGCCACCAATATCACGTGACTTTAAAATGGTATTTGTCGGACTATACTTAGGCTGGTGTTTGATAGCCTTAAAGTTCAATCTCGGTTACGATTGAACGTGTATTGTTGTGTCACAATGTAACCGTGAGTAAAAACTCGGTGATAAAAAAAAACCCTAAGAGAAAAACTGTTTTAACACACTGTATTTTTAATTGAACCATAGCTATAGTGAAGCACTTATGAATAGACAGAACTAGAAAATGAAATTAAGATGTTACTTAATTAGTCTCAAATAGCAAATTCACTCAATAAAAAAAACTATAACTCTTGAAAATTATTTTAATAGAAAAATTGAATAATAATGTATTTATGATAATAATTAATTAAATTAGAAGAAATCGGATAAAGCTTTAATAGTAATTAAAGAAAATGTGCCTCGTGTTTGCATAAAAAAAATTGAGGTTATTACCTGTGGGAAATAGGGTTTGTTTGCCTCGAAAATACTCTGGTCTGGATTGAATATCCTGGAGTGAGTGAGATGTTACTCTACTCTTTAGGGCAGCTTTTCACTAATGATTAAATAGAAAAAGTCAGAATCTACTGTGGGAAAAAAACGTGCATAGCAAAACTTAATACAGGATTTAAAGAGTGTTAATTTGAGTGGCATGCAGACGCATAAATTCCGCGTCCGATTCCGATGCCTGCCGATGTCGCTATATGTCGACGACGCATCTGGTTGAAGGGATAATGGATTCCAAACAACCATTAATTGCGAATGTGTTCCCCATACCTCCTAACTCACTCCCATACCAACGGTAACCGCCGAAGGTTGCCGATGGTCACAAACTAACAACTTAAAAATTGATGAAAGACTTGATCGACTGGGTAGAAATGAGACAGGTCTCGGTGGCTCAGTTGGTAGAGCATTACACTGGAAATGTAGGGGTCCTGGGTTCAAATCCCAGTCGAGACAAGAACATTTTTCATCAACTTTTAATTTATGCGTCTGCATGCCACTAAAATTAACACTCTTTAATAGTTATTTACCTAACAAATGCGGAAAGTGATACTTTACCGCACGCAACGGCAGTTGACCGAACGACGCGAAGCGGAGTTCGGTCAAGCCGTTAAGGGCGGTAAAGGCACTTTCCGCATGTGTTAGGTACAAAATTTTACCTATGAGCATATACATCTCCAAAAAAAGGCATTGATAAAATTGATTAATGAATCAGATTAATTAATGGAATAAGATTAAATTTAGAAATGATCAAAAATCCATTATCTGAAAAAGAAAGGAATTTTGATTATAAATATCAAATTCTACTTTACCGCACACTATGCGATAGAGTGCACTTTACCGCACACTTTGCAGTCCACTTTACCGCATACTATGCTGTAAAGTTAACTTTTCCGCACACTATGCTGTAAAATTAACTTTACCCCATAGTGTGCGGTAAAGTGGTACTTTCCATTTTTAAATACGTGCGGTAAAGTGCACTTTACCACACGCTCGTAGGTAAATTATATAACAGACGATAAAAACTCTAAAAAAATTGTAAAAATATTTGGCTTGATATTGATGGTAGGGCGTCCGATTCCGATGCCTGCCGATGTCGCTATATTTCGACGACGCATCTGGTTGAAGGGATAATGGATTCCAAACAACCATTAATTGCGAATGTGTTCCCCATACCTCCTAACTCACTCCCATACCAACGGTAACCGCCGAAGGTTGCCGATGGTCACAAACTAACAACTTAAAAATTGATGAAAGACTTGATCGACTGGGTAGAAATGAGACAGGTCTCGGTGGCTCAGTTGGTAGAGCATTACACTGGAAATGTAGGGGTCCTGGGTTCAAATCCCAGTCGAGACAAGAAAATTTTTCATCAACTTTTAATTTATGCGCCTGCATGCCACTAAAATTAACACTCTTTAAATTATATAACAGACGATAAAAACTCTAAAAAAATTGTTAATACAGGATTTTGTAGAAATCCGAATTAATCGGCGGAAATTATAACACTACGAAAACGTAAGGCAACAGGCAACCAAATGTGTTATAAATTCAATTGAGAATATAAGGTCGAAATCCCACAAGGGCGAAGACAATCATCAAAAAAAAGGACCTTATTTCTCCAACGTCCAGATGTGAAAAGAAATGTGCTACATATAAAATTAATTAGCTTACCTAAAGGTAGGAATTCAGAGATGATTCAGGATAACGACAAATGTCAAAAATTAATCGATAGAATTCTTACTTACCAAAAATTGCACACAACAATATAATCAGAGAAAAATTGCAACGACTGACGACTAATGATAATAACAACAAATAGTTATTCGATAGAACAATCATAACTTGAAGAATACGACATAGAGTAAGTGATCCGTTTGCAAAATTAAAGGGCTTAACAGGAATCATCGATACCAAAAACATTACTAATCGACAGCCAGTTGACAAAAATTAATGAAACTTCATAAGTCAAAAAATAGAGACCAAGGATAGCGCAGAACACATATCAAAGAAATGGATTTATTCACAGGCAAATTGAATTTTAAATTGGAAATAAAATATTGATTTGTTTTGATTTTGAAATTGAATTAAAATGTGGATCAAAATCAAGGAAAAATCATTACAGCACAGGAACTAGTAACAAATGAAAATAGAATTTGACTATTGAAAATTAGAAAATTTACAGGATCTGCAACTGCTGTGATTGTTGTTGAAATTTTATAGAGAGAAAATGTTAACAAATTTAAAGGAATTTTGAATAGAAAACTGAAAGTAGGTAAGAATTAGCTAGGCAATTTTGACTTGTTTCAATATTTTGTGCGTGACTGTGACTTTGCTTCTAGTTGGTGTCCTCAATTTTGAACAAACATTATTTTACTCCTATAATCCAGAAGCTTATCCAACAGAACAGAAGAATAGGGATTCAAATATTAAGTTAGCTATTATAGGAGTCTCAACAGAGACATTATAAACCCGATTAGAATAGGTAGGAAAAGAAAAAAATAATGAAGACGTCGAATAACTGAAGGGTGCTACGAATTGCAATATCGGAAAGATCTAGAAAAATGTAAGAATATTAACAACATGCCATTGGATGAAATGAATGGAAAACTCACAAAGGACATGTTAGAAACTGCACAAAGCACCGCAGGCAAAACAGGAAGATACAGACAAAATTTACAGCAGAAACTGAGTATATGATCCAAAAGAAAAAAATGTTGAAATGTGAACCTAGCATATAGAAAAAACTTGCAGACACTAACAAAGCGATCCTTAAAAGCATAAGAAAAACAAACACTTCTAAATGGCAAGGGATCTGATACTCGATCACGCTTAGGCTATCGCTCACCTCACTTCTGCATGAATGCTTCATGGAAATGTATACTACTATTTCTAGCTATGGAGAAACTTATGATGGTCACTACGAACGATCATGAAATATAACATATAAACCAGGACATCCTAAATTTGTGCGTGACGATGCTAAATGAAGAACTAACTAGATACCTTTTTATATATTGGGCACTTATTTTACCAGAGTGACTCTGATGGTAAGAAAACGTCTTAGGAATCGAGTAACGAAAATTTAGTCTATCTTACCACAAGCTTTATATATTATGTGAATGAAAATAAACAGCGGATACATTCTAGATATATCAGGTGTACCTACTTACCCGCGTCTCTGATATTGAGGTAGTAGAACAGTTATAATATAGGGTCATTACTACGGCGAAAACTAGTGAAAAAAGCCAATTTTGTTATAATCATGTCCCAAACGAGAGTACCTAATTTTGGTTTTGGCCAGAATAACGATAGAGGAGAAATGTTATTAAGCTGTAGATATGAAATTTTTTTCTACCTTAACTCTTTTTTCTCCAAAAACCATTGCAAAGAAGTCTTGAAGTAGCCCGAATGGAAAAACACAACACGAAATCGACAATATTCTAATCAACTGAAAGGGTGTAGAGTATGCCAAGATGTCACCGTTTTAGTGCAAGGGTGCCTCTTTTAGTTGAAAACGCAAGATCGTAACAAAAAAAAACGCCCCTGAAAGCAGATTCACGGTGTGAATAGTGTACTTTAAAATACATGCCATAATATTTCATCTGACTATGACCAAACCGTGACTTAACCTATAGTATAATAGAAAAGAAAATGTGCCTCGAGTATGCAAAGAAAATTTAAGGTTATTAGATTATGTCTCACCTGTTGGAATAGAGTTTTATTGGCCACAAAAATACTCTTATCCGCTGGATTAGTCTGGACTCGAGATCCTGGATAGAATATAATGGTTTCTAGGGCAGCTTTTCACTAATGATCAAATAGAGAAAGTCAGAATCTTTTGTGGGAAAAAACGTGCAAAGCAAAACTTGCCGAAATGGTTTTTAAAAATCCGAAATCATCGGCGAAATTATGGCACATTACGAAAACGTAACGCAACGTAAGGCAACTCAATGTACCATAAAGTCAATAACTGAGAAAATTAGGTCCAAAATCCCCTTTGGGGCGAAGACAAAATTAAATTCTTCAAAAGAGACCCTTTTTTCGGAACAACAAAATCGTAAAAGGAAGATTCAGCACAAGTAGTTAATTAGTTGTCCTAGATTTGAAGAATAGAGATGAGGCAAAGTAACGACAAATGTCAAAAATTAATCAGTAAACAATGAACAATCATAATTTGAAGAATATGACATTGAAAAAGCAATTCGTGTTGTAAAACGTTATCGCTTACAAAAGAAATCGACGATCCCGAAACATTACGAATCGAAAGGCCAACTGACAAAAATGAACGACATTCCTGCCGTCAGCTGGCACACAAATCATGAGTAACATGACTTAAGTGTCACTATAAAAGAGAGACCAACTTGGTGGTTTATGGAAGCGGATTCCGGAACTAAATCTGGTATTGATTTCAGCAACCGAACAGAGTACGTGCAGCATGCAGTAGGTACAGACTTCGCGAACGGATCACGATTTGGAAAACCTTACCCAAGAAACAATAATTGATTTGTTTACATAATATTAATTTGGAAATGGAATTAAAATACTGTTTAAAATCGAGGAAAATCATTCGTCGTCAACAAGAACTACTCAAAACTTAAAAGTGAAAAAAGAATTTAAATAATAAAGATTAGAAAATTTTCAGGATCTGCAACTACTGGAATTATTGTTGAATTTTGATGAAATGTGAACAAAGCCTAAAAAACTCAGGGAAAAATTAAATATCTTTAGGAATTTTGAATGGAAAACTGAGAATAAGTGTGATATAGCTAAAGGCAATTTTGGCACGTTACAACCCCCCCTCTCCTACGATAGGGGGGAAAGTGACAAAGAAACTTTTCCGACGATAATCTAAGCAAACTCGAGAACTAAGATATTATAAAGAATATTAAATGTATTTATAGTTTAAATTTAAATTAAATCAAAATGACTATCAAGGTAAAACAATTAAAAGCTGGAATGAAGGTAGTAATGTGTCTTCCCAGAACGGGTATCTGCGCACTCTGCCTTGAAAAACACAAACGTAAGATAACCAAAGTCAATGAAGCTAAAGGTAAAGGCAAAAAAAGTCCCAAAGAAGAGAAAAGAAGAAAAAGTGAAAGAAAGAAATGAAGTTATTGAAGCTCCGGTTGTTCTGCGATGGAGAACACTAGGCAACCTCCTCGCTGTATCCAGTGTAGGTGGAAAATTCAGCATTTTTTTTTTTTTTTGAAATTTGAGTTTTATTTTGTCGCAGTTTTTAAGTGAATTTTTTTTCGAATTGGATTTAGGGCTGAAGGTGTGAATCGTATATGTTCACCAAAACCTGAAGCGAGCCTGCTTAAGTGGTCAGCAATCCGTGTCTTCAATGGTCTACAAGTAGGCCCTACTCCTAAATAAGATCAACTGCACGAATCGCATTCCAACTTATAGAACTGCACTTTTGGATAGTGTGTCAATAGAGAGATATTGCAGGTGCTTGTCTTATTAGGGCAAGCCTTATTTTGACAGCATGCGCAGTTTCCATCTGGAATAAGGACAGTCTTATTGAGGATACGGATCTGCCTTATTTAGGAGAAAATAAGACCTGCCTTATCTTTGCCTTATTTAGAAGTTCTTAATCGATCGGCGTTGATCGGTAGCAATAATAGTGAACTGATTTTTGTTGTGTTTTGTGATTATAACCATATTTTAGATTCATTACAAATTACAACATATTTTGACTTTTCTTGAATTTTTCTTTCCAAACTTGGAACAAAATCAAAACAGCATCGAGGCACAGAAAAGAGGCAGACAAGGATTACGTATAACGACGAACTGGTTTTGCTTAGAGAATTTGTGTCATATTCCTTCCACTGTTCTACGATTTTACACGTACTAGGTATTTAAATATTTCGAACAAACAATTTTTTTATTTTCAAGCATACATTTCACAAAAAACAAAAAGAAAACATTTCAAGTTCAAAACTAAAAAAATAAACATTCACAAAAATTCAAGATTTTCAGGTTAGAAATAAGGCATCAACTAACTCCCAGCCGTTTTTGGAAATTTGCAATATCTAAACTTGTCATTCGAAGTAAGGAAGTGACCTATCGCGTCTCAATAAGGTTTAAGCCTTATTAAGGCTGATTTGCAATATCTCTAATTTTGTCCGAACAAGAACCCAAGTTATTCTTTCTTATAAGAGATGTGTAGGTCACTTTGATGTTTAAGAAAAATATTGTAAATTTTTTTATTAAGAAATGAACTTATGTATGGGACTATATATTTTTTATTTTGAAGTATGTTAACAGTATGTGGGAAATATTTCTTTCTGAAGTTTCTCAAGTTTGATTTTGTTGGTCAGGTTGGGGTCATAATTGTGGTTTAATGCAATCTGTTGGAGAGCTTCAAATTCTTCGTTGTAGTAGGAGAAAGAGGTGTGCTCGAAAGACGATGAGTGTAGCAGTAAAATGAGGCTATTTTATGTTAGTAGGTATGGTTAGAGTGGAAAAGAAGTACATGATAAGTTTCGCTTGGTATTCTGTAAATTGAGAATTGTAATCCATTGAAGTCCTTGTGAATAGTTAAATCAAGAAAAATTATTTCGGTCGTCAACTTCAAGTTCAAAGGTAAAAAAAATTTTGGGGTGTAGGTTATTCAACTTATTTGAAAGAAAACTCGCTCCCTGGGCGTCACGATTGAGTAAAGAGAAAACACGGACAATCGTCCACGTACCTATACCAGTGCAGTATTTCGCCTATTGACGCTGGTGATTATGCACCTGGAGTCAAGATAATCCATGAAAATATCTGCTAAAAAAGACGAGAGCCATCAGGTTGCTGATAGAATTTATTGTTGAGCACAAAAAAAAATTGTGAAAGGCAAAGATTAATGTACAAATGTGGTATTAATGTCATTTATTTTGCCTTTCAGCCACTCCCTCGACTTTAAAACTTAAAAAGCATTTGCTTCGTAAAAAAAAAATTGCAGTTTTCTATAATTTTTTCAATAGAATCAATCGAATCAGATTGAATGAGGTGAGACAACTCGTAATTTCAAATGCGAGCGGTACCCATAGAAACTTCCCGCCAACTTTCATTTAAACTTCTCGAGAAACCCCCTTTAGTGCTTCAAAGATAATAGCTCTACATGTTTTTTCTTTTGTAAATATTTGAACATTTTGAGTGCCTAACAAAATTATTCTTGCAGCAGAAATAACAGCAACTTTTTTGAAAAGCTGGCAAATGATTTATTCATACATGAGTCATTTGTGCAGTTGAATAGGTAGCTAAACGAAACCAAAATTAAAAAGCAGCACTGAAAACAAAATTGCTACCTTCTCTTTCGGTGCGTTGGTTTTTAATCCATTGAAGCCAATGTCTCTTTGTTTGCAGGACAATGACGGCCCTATGTTTCGTTTGTAATTTGCCGATTCTCTCTCATCAAGTTGGTCTGGTGTGGCAGGGTGGAAATGGCTGGGATGATATGGTCAGAGAACAGGTACGTATTTTGTGCATGGAATTTTTATGCCTCCGGCAATTTTCAGTAAAAATAGTCAGAGCTAATTGCTGCGACTTCCCAGAAATAATAGAACACTCACAAAACCCTATGTATATCCGCCAGAGAGTAGGAAAAAAGGTGTTTTCTGAAATAATGCGGTGGGGTAAAATCAAAACAATGGCATAGGAAAGTTCAATGCAAATGAGCCCTGTGTTCGATTCTGTTCAATGTTTACCTCAATTAAATGGAAAAATTAAGTGTTTTTGGGATTTCACAGGAAAAATCATCAACCGATGCTTACTTTGTATATAGTGGGGTGAATTTATTGCAAGGGAAACGAATGAATTCGGGCTAGTCATAACTAAAAATAGAAAAAAGGGTGACTATTTATTTGAAAAAAAAATATATTAATTTATTATTGTTATTTATTTTATTGTTGGGTTTCTACCCAATGTATAATAAATAATAGCTTTCCGTACACAATTGTTGAAGTTTTCCAAACATGAAAAAAAAAAAAAAAATGAGCCGTGATATACCGGGTGTTTTTCAAAACCCGCCCACCCCTATAACTTTTTTATTTTTCCATATTATAAACAAATGAAATTTGGTGTGTCCATTTATGACCCAGATGTGCATTATTTGACGTATTTAATTTTTTACTATCACTTCCGGTTTGACCGGAAGTGACCCTAACTTTCTTATTTTAAATGAAACGCTAGGTATATTTTTCCTCATTTTAATAGAAAACTACATTACGAGTACAATGACACCTCATTTGTCACTTTTTGACATTTCATCACCAAATTATTTGAATTTTTACTTTTATATCTAGAGCACCATGAATAAGTCAAAATGCTTAATTTTGCTCCTAGGAACATGGGAAAATTTGTTTTGATCTTATTTTGTATTTTATATCCTCTACAGACTCATTTAAAGACAGTAGAAGAGCATTTTTAGAATTATATCAGTTTTTTCAAATGGAAAGGGTATGGCTCATGAGCATGTTCCAAAAGAGCGTTTTCTAACGAGCAATTCAGTACCGCACAATCGCTAGTTTGGGTTAGTTCATCACTCAAATTAAGAATTTATCTAGCATTCTAAATATTTTTGGAAAATTTTAGTTCAATATTTGAATAAACTAGCGATTGTGTGGTACTGAATTGTTTGTTAGAAAATGCTCTCTCGAAATATGCTAATGAGCCATACCCTTTCCATTTGAAAAAATTGATATAATTCCAAAAATGCGCTGCTACTAACTTTAAATGAGCCTTTAGAGGATATAAAATTCAAAATAAGCTCAAAACAAATTTTCCCATGTTTCTAGGAGCAAAATTAAGCATTTTAACTTATTCATGGCGCTCTAGATTAAAAAGTAAAAATTTAAATAATTTGGAGGTGAAATGTCAAAAAGTGACAAATGAGGTGTCATTGTACTCGTAATGTAGTTTTCTATTGAAATAAGGAAAAATTTACCTGGCGTCTCATTTAAAATAAGGAAGTTAGGGTCACTTCCGGTCAAACCGGAAGTGATAGTAAGAAATTGAATACGTCAAATAGCGAGATATAATAAATAATAAATAAACACACCAAATTTCATTTGTTTATTTGAAAAAAAAAAAAAGTTATAGGGGTGAGCGGGTTTTGAAAAACACCCGGTATACCTAAGGCGTCTAAAAAGAGCTATCATTATAATGTGATCATTGTTATTTAATTATTATGTACCTATCATTAGAGTTATATTTTAATTTAAATTGACCTGCAAGTGAAACAGTTAACTTATATTTTGAATAATTTTTTTTGGCCATCATATTAAGATAATATAAATATAAGTGGCATTCTTAAAAAATGTATTTTCTTGAGAAACTAATGTCAAGAGCATATCAATATACCAGTATAACATAACACAATTGCAATTGTAATAGTATATTACATACCGAGTAGGGAAGTGTTTTATTACTGTCGAGAGATTTATAGGTATAGTCAATCGAGACGCGAAGCGTCGAGATTGACTATTAATCTCGAGACAGAAATGAAAACTTTCCTCCGAGGTTTGTATACTATTTTATTTGCAAGCACACCATTAATTATGATTATTCATTTAATTTTTTCATTATTAAAAAAATAAAACAAACATGCCAAAATCTGTCATTCACTGTTTTGACGTTTTTACCTGACATGTTCTCAATGTCAAGATTACATATATGGTTGCAAATAAAATATTTTATTTGCAATCATATATGTAATCTTGTCATTACTGACTTTTTAAAAATTTGGAAGTGACACTTTACCTGTGTCACTTCCCTCTTCGATTTCCCTCACCGATTTCCCTATTCGACTTCCCTCACCCATTTCCCCCACTCTAATTTATTTACCTTTGCTGGCAACAATGAGAACATGTCATGTAAAAACGTCAAAGCAGTGAATGACACATTTTGGCATGTTTGTTTTATTTTTTTAATGTTAAAAAAATTGATTGACTAATCATAATTAATTGTGTACTTGCAAATAAAATAGTATACAAACCTCGGAGGAAAGTTTTCATTTCTGTCTCGAGATTAATAGTCAATCTCGACGCTTCACGTCTCGATCGACTATATAAATCTCTCGACAGTAATGAATCACTTCCTACTCGGTATGTAATATACTATTACATCGTGGGGCTGAGGAATATTTCCAAAGATAACAATTTCATTCCAAGTTAATGGCGTTTAATGCCATTCCATCCGATAAACGCAAAGCGATATTTATCTAAATTCAATACGGAATCTGCTTCAATTCTCAAGGCTTCGTTTCTTTTTTTGATGTTTTCTTTTTTTGGTGCAGAAAGCCGCGGTTTTAAGAGCATATTTGAAGTGGGAGATTGAGAATAACGAGAAAATATATCAAGGAAGTGCGATATCTAGTACAGAAGTGTACCTGCTGAAACTGCGTTTATTGCTGCAAGTAGTTGGTGACGTAGTCGAAAACCGACCAGCTCGACGAAAAGTCGAGAAGTCTTCGAAGATCCTGTTGACCAATTTCTCCAAGAGCCAAATAATCAAGTTAACAAGGCAGAGTGGTCAGTAATAGGATGGCATGAGAGCTTTTTACCTGGCTTAAGAATCAACATAACTTTATTGCTGAGGAAAAGGGCTGTGGTTTCGGGACGAAGTTGACTTGTTTCTAAGCCGCCTCATTCCAATTGAAAGCCTTGTCCTGCTGACGAAGGTTTTGGAGTTTCTTTGTCCATCTATGATCTCGCTCACGGACGCCATTTTCAATTACTACAAAGACTTCGTGGAGTCGTTGGCGATCCTAGTTTTCTGGTTGCTTCGCCATATTTTCTGGGCGCTGTTATCCAGTGAAATAAGATCTAAGAGCTCTTGTGCTAAGTAGTTACGGACTTGGAGGACAGTCACACGGGTAGCATGATAAGTGTGAACAATCTGAATATCGCTGGTCAAAGTCGATTTTACCAGAAATGTGGGTAATGGCCACTTTATATTTCGCTACTTTTTTTTTTCTTTCTTCAAGTTTCTTCCCCTCGAGCTTATTGCTGCTATACATCTGTAACGGTTTTAAAGTTGGCAGTTTTTATATCAAGGTTTTGATGCCATTTTCAGAATAACCAACCACAGAAATATTAATGAACGTCAGCTATGTTTTTATGGTTGTGTTGAGTGTATTTGGTTTTTGGTTTCTTTACATTGTAATTTGAAACGTATCTACTAAATTCAATTATCTCGATATAATATCAGTATTGCCATCTATCCATAAATAAAATGAGCGTGAAAATGCAAATATCTGTTACTAATAAAAGTACTAACGTACCGCTAACTAGTACCTAGTAAGTTTGTTTTAAGATTGTGGTAGGTTTCAAGCTATCTTTTGTGTGCGTTTGAATGATTTCTTCTGATTGGTTTGATGATTACTACGCAGTTGAGTATAAAAAAGCACGAGACTAGTTTTCTTCAAGGGAATTGGGTTCTAAAAAGGTCTCTTCTCTGGCAGACCGTTGAACAGGCAAGTCGATTTTCATTTTTTGTAATTTTTTTTCCTTCAGATTTCTAGATTTTTTCTTAATATTTTTCAATTTAATTCACCATTAGTATCTACTATCACTATCTTATCTTATCAACCTTTGAAATATAATTATTATATTTTAATTTTTTATCGAATGTGAACCTCCATTTTGTGTCGTACCACATTTTTCTGAGGAGAGTCAATTCAAAGTTTTGTCAAATAAATGGGTATTGCTGCTTTGGTTTTCGGAATAAATTGTTAGTATGGGATTATTGGACCATTTCCTCTAAATAGAGTGGGTGTACACCGAATTCGTGTGTCCATCCCTATCAACACTGCCGAATCCAGGCAGAAGCCTATCTAGCCATTTATTGTTTGACTTCCTCATTATCGTCTCAAAAAGGAGAGTTCTGAAAGGGTGAAGTTTTAAGATAGAAATCTGGATAGGTTGAAAATTCATTTAAAATGTTTTAATTAAAACGTCTCGATAATTTTTACAGTTTCTTGGATTTAATTTATTTCACCGTCAGCTTTATCTTGTAGTACCAATACTAGGTGCTTTAAGTTAAAAGGAAAATTTATCTATTTGGGGGAAATCTAGGTTTATTTAATTTTTTTATTTTGTTGGATTTTGCCTATGTATATATATTTTTTTAAAAGTTTGCCTGTTCAGCGCCGCTGCTTGAGAAGCAGCATTTTGCACAGTGTTAACCAGCACCCATTTTCAATCTTGGTGTACTTACTTACCTACTTAATTATTGCTACTTTATTTTACATATATATTTTTTTTTAAAATTATTTAATTGTTTTTCTATAAAAATATTTTTTCAATTTGCAAAAATTGCTCATACCTGATTCTGTTGGAAAGGAGTATCTGCGCAACAATAGTTTTATAATACACTAATTGCATAATAATTTTGTATAATACTTTTGCAGTTTGCTATACACTGTCGTACAGTTGGCGACACGAAAAATATTGAAACTTGCACGCATATATAAGTGCAAGAATAATAGGTCCGAAGTTATTTGCTGCAAGTGCAAGAAATCCCCTGTTAAATTAAAATTTTCTGCAAGTTTTCTCCCTGGAGATGATAATAGCGAACGGTAAAGTGGCCTTAATCGATCATCAAGTCTCTAATGAAATTGGAGCCATCATATGGTAGACAAACTTCGGACGGGGGAAGGATGTTCATTCTTGGAAAGAGTAATTAATAGATGAGTTAAGGGCAGTGCGTTGATAGTAGGGATATCTAAAAGTTCCTGGACTTATTTATTAATGACAATGTCAATACATTTCGATGTTATATTGTTTGCAGGGTAGAGCTGTAGGGGAGCCAGTGTCTGAGAATTGTAATGCTGGTGGAGAAATTATTTAGGATTTTTCCATTCGGTTAAACTTTATGATTTTCCCGCAAGAACGGCAGCCTGTTGCGCGCGATCTATGTTTTTTTTTTGGTTAGTATACAGCGCCACCATCTTCTCCTGGCGGATCGCGAACTCTCAGCATCGGGTCACTTCTGGAACGGAACTCTGACCCACATCTGCTGACGGTCTGGAAACTCTCTGTAGTAAGCTGGTCAGGGTGACGCTGCTTTTTTTTCTGATGCTGGGCTAAAGCGGGTTTTGGTTCTGCCGTGGATTGGTTGCTTGAAAATCAGTGTCTTAAGGCTCAAGTAACAGGCGGCGAAGTAGGAACATATCGCTCCTAGGATACGGGGCATTAGCCCTCATACTGGTCATTCGTGAATTTTAAGTACAGACCATTTTGGGAGGCAGTGGCATCCACGCATTTAGTGTTCTCAAGCCTGGCATCTTATACACTGAGAAAAAAGAGAAACCATTTCCTGCTCCTCCCACTGGATCCGAAAGAGAAGACACGTCACAGTACGCGCCAGCTCGTAACGTGACGTAACGTGTCGAAGGTGTGCTCCCGGCTTTAGGGTTACACGTGAGTTATATCACGTCTATTTGCTGAGTCCTCACTTAAAATGCTTATTCTACTTTTCAGCTTATTATAAATATATGTATTTTCTTAGGATAGATAGTCAGTTGAAATTTATTATGATTGTAACCTTTATTGTGATGAGCTTTCGCTAGTAATAATTTCGGATTGTTAATAAAGTCAATTTTTTAAAAACCAACCCTCGGTTTCTCACTTGTTAACTGGCGCAGTCAGTAGGATTTGTTTTTCGAGACTGATTATCGGTTCTTCGGTAGGTATTCGATTCGGACTAACCGGCAAAAACGGACTTACGGTAATTGTTTACTGTGAGGTGTCAGAGTGGCTTTCTAGATATCGAAACACCCAGTTCGTCGTGAACTTGTTACCTCGAAGTAATTGGAGTTTGGAACCAAATTGTCCAAATCTCTCAAGCACCCAGAACCATTTGGAAGGACCGTATCGCCAACCAAACCTCTGGGACTTATAGCAATGAAATCCTTCTTATTCAGTCTTTAAGTGCAATTTAACTTATGTCTGACGTAGATGAAATAATTGAAAAATTGAATAATTTATCATTACCGCCTTCAACTGACTCATCTTCTGATTCGGAAGATTTAATTAGAATGATTAATCCAACATTTTTTGAAAGTAACGGTGCTGAAAGCACTTCTTTTGATAATCAAAACATTTGCATTGTTTTGAATTTAAACTCTAACAATATGGCTCATTTTAAGGCAGAGTACCTTAGCTGCAATTTGACGGCAATTTGACGGAAATTCGAACGATTTGAACAGATATTTATCAGTATGTCAAAGCCTCATTGATGCTTTTTATAACGCTGCTCAACCAGATAGTTTTCAGAACATTTACTTGCTGAACTCGATAATCGGTAAATTTACCGGTAACGCAAAATTAGTTTTGGGAACCCAAAACGTAACAACTTGGGACCAACTTGAAACTATTTTGAGCAGGCATTTTGCTGACCAGCGTGATGAAGCTTTTTTAAATCGCGATTTAGTAATGCTTAGACAACAAAATGGTGGAAAACCTAGCCAATATTACGATCGTATTTTACATATTTTAAATCTTTTATGTTCCTACGTGGATATTCATGAAACAAATGACGCTGCAAAATTGCTGAAACGTAATTTATACAATTATTTAGCTTTAAAAACATTCTTATCGGGCCTAAGCACTGGCGGCTCGTCAGAGGAGGCAGGTGAGGCTAAGCCTCCCCCAAAAAATTGAAAATTCAATCTCAATTTTTAATCCCTAATTCTTAATTAAAATAATAATTATTAACAAATTACACTTTCCAAATTTCAATATTTTAATGTAATTTGGAACAATCTGACAACTTTATTTCAAATAATTCCGCGCCTCCATGACAAAAATCTGTGAATCTGTCGCCGTCCTGTAATTATTCTAACATAAGAAATCGACTGGAGGCTAGACTCTCACATGCTTCACTGAAATCTAGCATTCAAATGGTTCGCGAATCTCAACGTCCAATAGAAATGCCAAAAACATATCGCACCACTACTGGCGTTCTGCGACATCGTCTCGAGAAGCGGCTAGCCGCACGGTTGAAAAGAACTGCCATATATCCTTGCTTTTTTTATCTCTGTTTTATGCATTTAAGAGTTCCATGTCACTTTTCTAGTCGGAAGTTGTAGATTTATAGTTGATTGATATTTTTTTGCATCGGGTACATTGTAAATTATCGAGCAATTGTGCATCTTCTTGCAGAAAGTACATAATTATTGTCATTATTAATCATAATTATCAATTTGTATCTTCGTTGTATTTTGTATTTCCTATTTTTTTTCAAAATTAACTCTGAAAATATATAGATACTTATATAAAGAAAAGGAACACTTTCGTAAGTATTCATGGTTTTTATTGCATTTGAGATAAATTATTAAGGGCATAGGCACTCCAAAACAAATTTTGCCTGCTGCGCCAGTGGCGTACCCAGACATTGGTTTTAGGGGGGATACAAAATAATCAGGGCAAATTTTCAATGAACTGTCGGATTAAAGCTTTTTATAAAGCAAAATCTAGTCGCCTAGGTCTTTTTGCCAGTTCACCTATGATTTCATTTTCACTCGCAGATAGTTCTCTATGGATTGACATCATTGCCAATCCATTAAGGGCCGGTATTATAAAACACTGAACCGATGATTGAGTTTCAACCTTCGGTTGAATCCTATCAATTTGCATGGAGTCAACCGAAAGTTGATACTCAACCATCGGTTCAGTGTTTTATAATACCGGCCATAAGCCTGTTTTGACATGTAGAGCTGCGAAGATAGGTTTTTATTCTTTGTGTTGAGAATGTCCTCTCTGGGGTGGCTGTGGATACTGTTTAAAAATCTGTTTATGGTTAGAAAATCTCTCTTCTAACTGGCCAATGAAATGATCAATAAATGGAATATTGATGGCAGTTCTAACAGTGTGACAGTGACACTAGCTTTGTTCTGGTTTCACTCAGAACTAGTTCGGAATCATTCTGCACATGCGCATATTATAAAACGCATTTTCGTTATTTCAGAATCGTAATCGAACTGTTGTGACAGTGTTTTGGTTTATCTAAAACTATTTAAGAACAATTCTGGGATGGTCTAGAACGGTTCTCTCAGTTCTTGCTCTGAAGGAGGAACTGTTCTAGAATTTTGTGATTTGCGTCGTGTTTTGGTTTTTTTGGTTCCGAATCGGTTCAGAACTAGTATTAGAACAGTCCTCAATTATTTTTTGTGCGCAAGCAGTTCTGCGCAATCCCAGAACCGTTCCAAATTTCGAACCAAAACAAAGCTACAATCGCACCATGACCAAGGTTGCCATTTCTAAGGAATAAGGATTATGAGAAAATTTCCCTAAATCTGAGTGGGGGAAATATATAGTCGAATGAAGGAATTCTCCTAGGAATTCTCTATTGAATTATTTTGGTCAAGGTATCTTTCATTTTTTCATTATCACTTTGACTTTTGCTGGTATGAGCATTTGATGGGACTTCCTGGGGTGGGATAGATCCCCCTTATGCCCCCGTGGGTACTCCACCGTGCTACGCAGTGGTTACCAACGTAATTCATTATTTTTAGCCTCCTCACTTGAAATAGTCACGAACCGCCACTGGGCCTAAGGGAACCATTAGGCACGACAATTCGTTGCATGCGTCCACGAGACCTTCCGCAAGCTCTACAATTTGTTACTGATAAGTATAACACTCAATATTTTCAGAATTTTTCTAAACCTCATACACAAAAAACCATACAACATAATAAAACAATCACGCAATTTAGAAGCACACATTTTAACCCAGGATTTAATAGCCAAAAATCTAACAATTTATTTACGGCTAAGCCAACATTTCCATCTCAGCCTATTGCTGTAAAACCAAATTTTAACAAAACCCCGCAAAGATTCCCTACCATTTCCCAAGTATTCAAAAATAAATCCAACACAAACTCAACAAATGTATTTAAACCCAATTAAAATAGAACTTTCCCAAAACCTACTCCTATGTCAACAACTTCGAGACAAACCTTCAATGCAAATGCTCAACAGCCTTCCAGAAATTATTTTCAGTCCAACCAACTAAGTAATTTCATAGCTGAAGAGCTATATAATACGAACGTAGTTGACGACGTTAACGAACCTCATGTTGACACTAACGAAAGTGACCCAGAATCCTTATACTACGATTCATCTAATTTTGACCAACTATATGATTCCGAGTCTAATTATAATCCCCAATATGCTGAGTCTGCTGATGACAATAATGCAACTGGTTACTTTTACGATAACGCAAATTTTCTGAATCATGCCTCGGAAAATCCCCAAACTTAACCCTCGAAATAATATCGTTGGATAATGCTTGTACAAGCGAGCTGCCAAACATTACATTCCCAGAACACAATTTAAAAATTTTAATACATAGCGGTTTCACAAGATCATTTATAAATCCTGAACTAGCTCAAAAATTATACTCCAATAATATATTTGATGACCCATTTATTGTCTTCACCGTTTTTAAACAATCAGCACATAAGTACAGTGCTCAAATACCCGCACCAAAAATCTTTAATTTACCAAATAATGAACCTCTAAAATTCTACCTATTTAAATTTCACAATTTATTAGGGCTTGATAATTTTAAAAACTTACAAGCCAACATTAATTTTGATACAGGATTTCTAGTAACCCTATATGCAAGAATTAAGTTGCAGTTCCATAAAACTGACACATCAATATATAATGCTATTGTTTCTCCTCGACAACCTGTGGAAATTAAAACTTATATACAAAACGGCGAGGTTATTATACCTTACCAGAGGATACATAACTGCGAAATTCCAAACTCGCTGAGTATAGCAAAAAATGATTATGCTTTTACTAGCATTTTGAATAACACTTGCAAACCAATAACCCTTGATACTTCAGAGCCATTCAAGGTAGAACCATTTAATCAAGAAGAATCGGAAAAAATAAATCTAAATAATTTCGAAGACTCACGCGATTGCAAACCCAATTTTGACTGTTCTCAAATTCGCACCGATCATTTGAATGCAGAAGAAAAATCGAAAATCATCAAATTATTTGAAGAATACTCAGATATATTTTATCAAGAAAACATGCCACTGACATTTACAAGTGAAATAAGATATTCAATTAAAACTACTGATGAACAACCGGTATATAGTAAAACCTATAGATACCCTTTTATACATAAAAGGAAGTCGAATCACAAATGAAAAAAATGTTGGACCAAAAAATCATTCGCCCAAGCAACTCTCCCTGGTCATCGCCAATTTGGGTGGTCCCAAAGAAAGCGGATGCTTCTGGAAAGCAGAAATGGAGAGTAGTAGTAGATTTTCGTGGCGTTAATGCAAAACCCAAAACAGGCAGATACCCCCTACCGAATATAACCGACCTATTAGACAAATTAGGAAAATGTCAATATTTTACTACATTGGACTTGGCCAGCGGATTTCATCAAATACAGATGAATAAGAACGACATACAGAAAACCTCATTTAATACGGAAAATGGCCATTACGAATTTCTGCGCATTCCCTTTGGGTTGAAGAATGCCCCCGCCACATTCCAAAGGACCATGGACAGTATATTACGAGGAATCCAGAACGAAAAATGTTTTGTATACCTCGACGACATTATTATATTTTCCACGTCACTACAAGAGCACTTAGAATGACTCAAATTTGTTTTCCAAAGACTACGTGAAACCAATTTCAAAATTCAATTGGATAAAACTGAATTCCTCAGGTAAGAAGCAGCATATTTAGGACACATAGTGACACTAGAAGGAGTACGACCAAATCCAGACAAAATTTAAGCCATAAAAAATTACCCAATTCCAAAAACTACAAAACAAATCAAGGGCTTTCTCGGACTACTTGGAATTATAGATAATTTAAATCACAAAACCACTCACGAAATGCTTGAAGAAAGGTGCAAAGATTGAACACAACCAATAATTTATCGAATGTTTTGAAAATTGCAAAAAAGTACTTGTAAATGAACCTATACTACAATACCCAGACTTTTAGAAGACATTTAATCTAACATGTGGTGCTAGTAACGTAGCCCTAGGTGCTGTGTTATCACAAGGGCCCATTGGACAAGATTTGCCCATAGCCTACGCATCTCGCACCTCGAATGATTCAGAACAGAATTATTCCACTATTGAAAAGGAGTGCCTGTGTCTTATCTGGGCGACGAAGTACTTCCGACCCTACCTTTACGGACAAAAATTCAATATCATAACGGACCATAAGTCCTTGCAATGGCTTTTAAATTATAAAGACCCCACATTGAAAAACAGGAGTTTGATTACCAAATAATTTATAAAAAAGGTAAACTCAATACAAATGCAGACGCCCTAAGCCGTATTGAATTATACACTAAAGAAACCGGCAATATATCGAATCTAGTATCATATATTATAGAATTCAATAAGGAATTAGAGGAACAAGCTAGAATGGGAAATAACCCAACGACCAGCAAAGAGATTGAGAACCTAGACCAAATATCAACTATGGCGCAACCTAACCTCGAACCAACAGCTGAAGACGATGATGAAACTATCCATACTAATGCTGAACAAGGCCCTATTGTTGGAATTCCAATTAAAGAATCTGCTGTTAACTATGGAGCAAATCAAATAATCGTCACAAAGGTCATACACTCACCTGCCAAAACAAAACGACTAATTTTATTTGAAAAGAAGAGAAGATTTTTAGTTCAAATATCGGAAAATGATTTTGAAAATGATACAATAAATTTTATAAAAGAAAACGTTGTGCCAGGTAAATTATACTATGCTTATTTCGAGAACCCGGATACATATTATGAACCATTCTGCCTAGTGGTTAAGGAATATTTTAAATGGCACTCGATTGGAATTAAAAGATGTTTGAAAAAAGTAATTGACATAGTAGACAAACAAAGTATACCGGAAATAATACAGAACCACCATGAGAATAAGACGAACCATCGCGGAATCGTGAAAACCGAAATACGTATTGAAGAAAAGTATCACTGGCCAAATCTTAAAGAGTCTATTCAGTCGTACATCAATGAATGCGAAATATTCCAACGAAGTAAATACGAACGGCACCCACTAAACATGAAAATGAATATGTTACACCCATGGCAATTAAACCTGTCGGAACTATTCACCTTGATACACATACATTAGATAAAGTTAAATTTCTCACAATTATTGACGATTTTTCCGTATGCACAAACTTACGCCCTAATTTCATTGTCAGTCACAGAAATAAGCGATAATTTAATATCGTTTTTTTGCACATCACGGTGTTCCATCCAAAATCATTTTAGATAATGGAACTGTATTCAAAAATACAGTGGTCACAGAACTATTACAACTTCATAAAATAAAAATTCATTTTTGCTCGCCCGAGCATCCCCAGTCAAACGGTGTTATTGAGAGATTACACTCCACTTTATCTGAACACGTAAGAATTCTAAATAATCGTGGCTTCCTGAAGACACTTATCAGCTAAAAAATAAAATATGCAATCTTAGCTTATAATCACACCATTCATTCGGTGAATAAATTCGAACCAATAGAGGTTTTTTCAGGACACATTAGCCCAAACGACCCATTTGATCTAAAATTAGACCAACTTTTATTGACAGATTATGTCACAGAACATAAAAATATGTCTAAACTCTTATATTCAACCATCAATGAAAAACTTATAAATCAGAAAGAAAAAATTATAGAAAAGGTTAATGAAACTTCCGATAAACCAACATTATTCCACCCAGAACAAAAAATATACATTGAAAAATATACACGTCAAAAACTAGCCGATAAGTTGAAACCGTTGACCCAGTACGCAAAACAATAGCAACAACCTCACACGGAAAAGTAAACATGGGTAACATTAAACGTCCCCTGAGAAATAAATATAATTTTGACACCTAGTTTTAAGAATAAAATATTATATTACAATTACTCTAATTAGGTAACTATTTTAATAGTTATTTACATTACAAGTGCGTTTATGAACATGATTACAATAACGAGTGTGAAAGATTAGAACGACGAGGTCGTAGACCGAGTCGTTCTAATCACACGAGTTTTGTAGTCATGTTTAAGAGCACGTGTGATGTGCAACATTTTATCTATAAAGCGAAAGATAAGAATGTTTTTCAATTATTTTCGTTTATTAGTAATTGTCTACCTTCATTTCACCTTTACAGGTTTACCTTTGATATTTGTCAAATCACCAAAAATAGTTGTGTTATAGATTCATAACCTAGTCCATAACACCACTAGTTGTGTTATGAGTCTCATGACATAACTCAAATACTAGAAAAATGGTTATGTAAACACGTCATAACCAAACGCTTTTAGATAAATGCATTTTATATCATGCTTGCTTATTAGCTTTATAACACTAAGTATCATATTTCAGCTTTTTTGCCTGCGCGCTTGGAACTCAATATACATTATTACGACTTGAACCCAATAATACGTGAAATAAATAAACTTCACATAAAATCTAATAATATTACAAACATTCTTAATGGACATCAAGACTATTCTGAAGACATTGGCAATAACATAAATTTGTTGAAAATAACACAGAATAGAATTGATGCAAAAATATCAGAAATTATTCCTCAGCCACAAAGAAACAAAAGAGGAAGCTGTCACTTTGGAAAATACTTCACTTTTTGTAAAAAATAATTGAACTGGAATCTTTTGTCTTTAATAATAGAATAACATACCTAATACATATATACCAATAATGAATTCGGAAATTTTTGATTACTTTCATTTGTACTCGGTTGCAATCCTTTCTCAGAGTCAGTTTAAGGTTTTCTCACCGCGAAATAAATTCTTGCTGAAAAATTAATTGCACTACACAAACACAGCCCATGCGAAAAAAACTACTCCATTCTGACAAAAATGTCTCCACCTGCGAACAATCTGAAGTTGAAGTCCCGCAAATTATCATCAATCGATTGGACGATTCCAATCAATGGATATTGGTTGTTCCTGTCAAAGAAGCCATCCAACTCAAGTGATTTCAACAAAAAGAAGTACAAAATATCATTGGAATATTTATGCTACAAATACCAATTGGTTGCCAAGTGGCCACTGCTTCCAAAATAGTTATCAATGAAAATAGGATAATCAAGACCGATATTCAACTGATACTGTTTCCTAACATACCAAATACACTCGCCATGATGCCGACCCTCAATCTAAGTCGATATCTAAAATATTTGAAATTAGACGACCTTCACCAATTGAGCAAAGAAGTAGTGGACATACGCCCACAACTGAGCTTTACCGTAATCAATAGATTGCTCAGCCTTGGGACAATCCTTATAATATGTCCTCATCGTTATTGTCTCTATCTTCTTGGTTAACATGAAATATGTAAAAGCCGCCATGAAAAAGAAGAGGTCCACCCCCGTTCCAGAAGAAAACCGGAGTATTCAACTCCCCCGTTAGTGTGGAAGTTGAAGCTAAGAAGGGAGGAGTTATATCACGTCTATTTGCTGAGTCCTCACTTAAAATGCTTATTCTTCTTTTCAGTTTATTATAAATAGGTATATGTATTTTCCTAGGATAGTAAGTCAGTTGAAATTTATTATAATTGTAACCTTTATTGTAACGTGCTTTTCCTAGTCCTAGTAATAATTTCGGATTCTTAATAAAGTCAATTTTTTAACCAACCTTCGGTTTCTGACTTGTTAACTCGTGTAAACACTTTGACTGTGAGTAATGTTTTTCCTTTTGATTACATTCAAATATCTTAGAGAGGACTATTTCTACGAAGAAGTATAGTGGTCACTTCCTAGCATCCAACGGTAGGTTTAATTAATTTTTTGTAGTTTATTTTAAGTTTCTCATTGTCTTCTGATGTGACGAATCATAATTTATTTAACGTAGGACCTATTTTTCAGTCTTTCACTATGGTAATTAAGACCAGAAGCAAAGGTTAGGTGAGGCAGTAGCGTGCAAGCACTCCATATTTCGTTAAGTTTAAATAATGTTAAATCTGTCTAGAAAGGTTTCTGATTGCTTTTATGGATTAACATAAAGGTCCACTAAATGCGCACTAATTATTATTAGATATCAAATATCGATGGCGTTCATCCATACGTATTTTATTGAATTAGCCCGTTCGGTCGTCCCTTATCAAACCCGTTCAGCCTTTTATAAACCACGTAATAAATGACGCGGCTTAGCAAAACGCTAGACCAGCTGTTTATAGGGCTGATTAACTCTCATCCAATGAACTATAGCCAAAAACTGGAATGCGCACACATTGCCATATCTGCCAAAAAAATGTAGCCATGAAAGACAGATGCCACAAAGGGGAATGTTGTTTTTTTCTGTTGCTTGCTGACATATGACGTTTTCGAAAGTTTTGTCATATTTACCTTCACAGGTTTCATCAATTGGAATACGTGTTGGAAGCAATTTCCGCCATTTAACTTAATGAGTTCGATAAAAACAGGTATCCCCTCCGCAGCAGCGGCACTAGGCTTCACGTTCGTCAATATGTGTTCGCATTCCAGTCTTTGGTTATATTTCATTGCTCCCATCAGTTATTTCAAGGACACTTTGTTGCCATTGCATACGAAATATATTATGTATAAGTGTATCGGATAATAAATTTTCGAAACTGTGCGTTTGTAATTCAAAAAGTAATTATATCTCACGATACAATACACATACAGCATTTGGCAAAAAGCCGATCCATATTGAGGGGTGAGGGCTTACAAGTAATTCGAAGCAGATTACCATATTTTCCCAAATCGTTATACATCATATGCAAATGACGACCTAAATACATATACCAGTTGGGTAATATTTAGGGATTTAATACCACTAAATGCTACATGAAAGAAAAGTCAATTTGCAATTTTGAATTGGAAAATTGTTTTTAATTTTTTTGGGGGTTTGTATTAAGTAGGTACCTAACTATTAAATTTAATTTTCTCGGAAACTTTCCATCTGAGCGCTTAGATAATCAAATTAGCATTTGAAACTTTCAAGATTCTTCAGGGACTCGTCTAGTATATTTTGAAATTTCTGTTTCGAAACTATTTTCAAGAGAAAACCATTTCAACATATTTTCCAACCTCCCTAGACGAGTTCAACAACTTTATGTTTATATTCCTAGCCGCGGTAATGTTTACATAAAACTGGATATTATGAGACAAGAGCATGAGGGAAAAATGAGTGTTTACTGCTTTTCGTGTGCGATGAAAGCAAAGTAAACACTAGTTGATTTTTTTTTACGGACTGTGTATTTTAATCTAGCTTTATAACCAGGAAGAAGAGAAAATTTGGTATATGAAGATACTTTGTAATATCAAAAAAGAGGCAAGTGGTTACACAAAGTCATAGTCTGAAAAAATAATAATTTACTGTTTCTAACTGCATCATAAGACACAACATTAGCGCCTGAGCACAACCCTCTTTACGTATCCAGCCATGAACAAACATGTGGCAACACTGCATCATCACTGACGTGGTGGTAGGACCGTCGCGTGTTGCGTCGCGTCCTTGCAGTTCAATTTGGCAGTTTAACAAGGGTTATGGATAAAAAATATATATTTTTTCAATGTAAATGTTTTATTTTTAGTAAAATAGCTATTTATACAATAAGTTACGAAATGAGCGTCTTTTAGGCACGCGACGTGAAAATTGTCCAACGAGGCAAAGCCGAGTTGGACAACACGTCGAGTGACTAAAAGACATCGTTTCGTAACGTATTGTATACAAGATTTTTTTTACTGGCATTTTATAATAAAAAAACACAATTTTATTTCATGTGAATAAGTCGATTACACCCAAAATCTTTGTTACCTGCTTTTACTTGACACCTGACACTTTTCATGCGATTTTCTTTTCAAAATTCGACATCAATAATTAATCCTAGAAAGTAGGTAATAACACAAAGTTCTGTTTTGAGTAACCCAAACGTTCAATTCAGTAATTCCATTTTCAATATTCATAATAAATACAAAACAAAATTCAAATATGTGTTTAGTGTGTTTTTTATTTCTGAATAATGAATGACACTTTTAGGCACTAGTGCTTAAAAATTACTTTTACGCACTCATAAGTCACTTTTACGCATTCAAAAGTCACTTTTACGCACTGAGTGCCTAAAAGTAACTTTCACGCACTCAGTGCCTAAAAGAATGTCGTTTCAAAACTGAAATGACAATCGAAAAGTTGCTATTATGAAACGTCAGTAGAAAAAAGTACTTTTTATTGAGGCCCAGTTCGAGGGCAAGTTCTAGCAACGTCTTTACAAAACAGAACAAATCTAAATCATCGAGTAATCATCTAACTGATTATACAAAGAAGCAGAAACATACACCTAGGTAGGTCCTATATGAATTTAAATTTAAACAGATGTGGCTGGATACCAAATTATACTTATTATAGTGAAAGATAATCATCTTCGCGAATGATGGCTCTTTCCGAAAAGTGTAAAGCACAAACAACAGAATATTTTGATGGTGTCCAGTTATCCCTAGGGATTAATTTTAACCATTTTTCTCTTAAATCACCATCATTTGGAATTTCAAAGGTAGAGACAGCTGTCTTACCTTGTTTTATGGTACTCTCATAACTGGATTTGCATCAATTGCATCCCGGGATAATAAATTATTAAATTCAAAAATTTGAGGCTACAACAGTTATCTTTTACTGGTACCTAACCAGTAAAAGATAACTGTTCACTTTAAGCTTTGAAACACAACGAATTTAGGTCCAGAAACTATTATTGTTTACAAACACACAACCCGGCACCGGCACTTATTTAGAGAAGAGAAAAACTTGACATTGTATGACTGCTTATTAACAAAAACACTCTGGGAATGGTTCCAACTAGTTAATTATTCACTAACAACAATACTTATCTATAATTTAACTATATTTTCAGCTTATTTTAATAAAAAAAAGCTATAAACAACAGTTTTAGAGGTTAAATACTCATCAGCTGTTACACGATTATGGAAACTGCATACCACCAAGCAGTGTTGCCGCGTCTACTCTCTTCATGGCTGGATGCATAAAGACGGTTGTGGCCTGAGATAATCACACGAATAACCACATACCTATAGTCTGCCAAGTGGTAACTTGGTAGAGACGAAAGGGGGAAGAAAAGTTGGGCGTAGCCTAAGAATATTCACTGACACCTCAACTGACACCGCCTGATGACAACCATGTCTTTGGGTTCAGTGGCACCGAAAATACCAGGGAAATAAAGCAAAAAATTATTAGGAAAAAAATTCTTGATTTTCACCAATAACCACGCCACTGGTGCTGTCCTTCAGGCTCTAACCAATAGAATCATGCCTCTGAATAATCACGCCTCTCCACATCATTCATTTCGCAATGCTGCCGGATTTTATTCTATTTCAAAATGCTACACATGTTGTTTCTGTCAAGTTTGGCAAAGCAGCAAATTCTTTTGCAGTTCGCCGTTTCGCTAGCCAGACAATATATGTAAAATTGACTATTAACCAACAATTTGACAACCGATAATTTATTACCTATTTGAACGAATCATGTGAGATCTGCTAATGCTCTAACAAACGAAAATAATAGGGTTGACTTTGTGTCATTCCTCTTTTCTCAATTTGTCAAAACTTGGTATGGACTTAGTTAGACTCAAGCAAGCTGAACTAGTTTTAGTTATTTGGCTCTGATAAATTTGTAAACCTTATTTTGTCAGAATTGTTTTTTAATATATTTTTATTTTGTCTTTTTCAGGCAATATCTGATGGTTATCTGTTAAGTGAATCCACTTATGCAATCCAAGAACCGGTAAGAATGCGACTTACCTAACCGTATCTCGCTCACCATCAATAAACAATACAAACTCAACACAATAAACCGAACAATATAGCCAACAAAAAAAAACATTTTTTCAATTTTTTTTTGCTAATGCTATGGCTTTTATAGAATAGACAAAGGGCATATTGTATTTTTTTTAGTAGATGGTTGTATTTTTTTTAAGAGGCTTTATATACTTGGAATGCAATAGTGGAACTACTTACTTTACACCAACAACAACTGTCAGTCTGATATTTGAGATTTTATAGATTATACAACTCACTGTACATTATTCCCATATGACACGAGAGGCTTAACAAGTGATAAGCCTTTTGGGATTATCGCGCTTGGTGGCAATATTGTTATTAATAATAATAAAAATTAGGAAAGCATTAAAGTTTAGTTCGTTGTATAACCTTTTGAATACCACTCGATGTTTCAAGATTACCTAATACTTTTACCTGACACTCAACGCGTTACCAGCAACACCACTCCTCCTTCGGAGTCGTAGTGTTGCTGTGTAACGCGTTTCGTGCCAGGTAAAAGTATTATCCGGTAATCCTGAAACCTCTTGTGGTATTAAATTCGATAATAAACAGGGAGGTCTATAATAATAGAAACAAATAAAACAAAAACTTTCTCACTAGTTGAATATTATACTATTTTTTATTACAATCAGAACATGAGAATTTGGAAATTATTTCTTAAAAATTACGTAATTGGTCACGTAAGTGCAAATTTTGTCGAAACAATAATTCTTCTGCTTTAGCAAGGTGGGAGTAGACAATAATTATTACGTATAGCGTCTTTGGTATAGCCTGGATAAAATTGTATCTTTTGATACGGTAGAGGATTGGGTTGATTTTCAACATCGCATCCAAGAGAATAAGTCAACGCAAGAGTCAGTTCGTGGAAATCCAACCTTGTCTATAGGTAAGTGATCCAGAGTATTAAATTTGCCCAAAACGCTCGTCTAGTGCATCATGAAGGAGGATTTATGTTCCTATATACATTCATAACCATAACTGAGTTCTCAGTTAGTGTAGCAATTAAAACTTACTGACGCCGCTCGGAGCTTTAAGTTTATGTTTGTCAGATTTAGATAGTTCTCTAATAGTATATTTTATACCTAGTAAATAGTTGAATAGGTATTCTCGGACGACCGTAGAAATTGCCTGTCGAGGCGCAACAGGTCCAAGAATGTGGTTTTTCTTACGAAGTGAACATCCTAATTTTCCGAATACTGAAAAATTATTGAAAGGAAAAAAATTATTAAAATCACCTTGTTTAAATTTTTGATCTTTTCTTTCACAAAAGTCAATTTTTTGTCTACTTTCGGAAGAACAATTATTTATTTTTTAAGTTTTTTTTTTCCCAAATTTCTGATGCAATTTATTGACCACCTTGTACAATAGCACTTTATTTGTATTGTATTGTAAAATTTCATATTTCAGCTACTATAATCGATGGTTAAAAATGGGAAAAATACCTAAGAAAAAAAAAACGGTTCAAATTAAATACTGGTGAGGCCATCAGTAATGATTAAAAAAAAAAAGGAAAAAGTCTGAAATATCAATTTATTTCAAGCATGATAATCTCCTGCAAATATTAGGTGGGAAAACGGATTTGACCCTCTCATATATACGCGGACTCCTCTATATTGTAAAAAAAAAACTAATACTCCTCCAGAATTAATCCTCTCAGCCGGTCAATGATGACTATAACTGTTTATTATCAGAACGTCCGGGGTTTACGAACAAAAGTGAATGTGTTGCAGCTTAGTGTACCTACTACATCCTCTGATATAATTGTGTTAAGAGAAACATGGTTGAACCAGTGGCGCACCCAGAGGGAGGGGGGCTATCGAGCCATGGCCACCCTCAAGCCGCCCTTCCAAAACTGTATTTTTACGTTTAAAAAATGTAGCAGCATCAAGGGATGGCACCCTGACATTTCATTTTTTTAAAGATTTTCAACCACAACCTATATATCAGGTATGAATACAAATATTTTAACACGAGGTAATATGGCCCATTTCAAGCTAAAACTGTCCCATTAAACATGGGTCAATTGTTAGTCTTTTTGGAGTTATTGCAGAATTTAAATCAAGAAAAATGTTAAAAACATGACATCGTACAGGTATTATCTCTGCCAGGGTATAAATGTAAATAAAACTGGTAAATGGACCCCGCACATTTCTTATGGGATTTCTGACCGCGGCCAAACTTAATAGTCTAGTATGTTATAAATTTTACCTTTCTGATCAATAACTACCATGGGCACAACTTAATCCTATGACTAGTTTTTGAGATACAGGTAGTTTAATGCACACATTTTATATGCATTTACATATATATATATATATATATATATATATATATATATATATATATATATATATATATATATATATATATAATTATCGGTTTATAACGTTCTACGTCTTCCGATTCCCGATCTCCAACCATCTCTGTCAATCCAGGCATCCTCTTCTAAGCCTCTGTCTTTCATTTCCTTGTCTACTCCGCTTCTCCAGCTTCTTCTTGGTCTGCTGCGTCTTCTTCTTCACCCTGGCTTCCACTCAATTATTTGCTTGGGTATTCTTGTATCTGCCATTCTTTGTACATGTCCGAACCAAATCAGCTGTTTGTCCTTTATATCATCTATTATTGTGTGTTTTACGTCCATAATCTCCCTAATTCTCAGATTTGTTATCCTTTCCATTTTTGACCTGCCTGCCGATCTCCTCCAAAAGTCCATTTCAGTTGCTTCTAGCATTTTCGCGGTTCTGATCTTTAGTGGCCAGACTTCTGAACTATACGTGACTATGCTTTTGACTATGGTGTTTTATATTCTCGTTTTGTTAGTTTTGTTGATATTTTGATCCCACAGTACACCATTCAGTAAGGATATTACCTTGCGTCCTTGTATATTCCGATATTTAATTGCTTCGTCTAGGGTTCCCTCATGTGAGATTTTCATGCCCAAATATTTGTATTCAGTACATTGTTTTATTTCTTGTCCGTTATTCAATGCATTTACATCTACCACCTAATAATACCAGGGTGGACAGGTATCTCACGCTCAGGACGCTTGGACATTAAACTACGTGTATCTCAAAAGCAAGTCATAGGATTAAGTTGTGCCCATGGTAGTTATTGATCAGAAAGGTGAGATCTATAACATACTAAAATTTGGTTACATTTGACCGCGGTCAGAAATCCCAAAAGAAGTATCCGGGGTCCTTCAAAGTTTTTTTTTTTGTGCAAGGAGTTTATTTATTTCCATCTGTTTACGTTTTCGTTTGTTATTGGTACGGTTCCGGGAACTCTGGATTGGGAGACGAGGGCGGAACTCCGCACGGGGCTCATAACCGTACGGCGCCGTTCTAGTTTCCCGCATTACAGCGGCATTCTCTGGATAGAACCCCTTCTGTTCCACAATGAGAGCAGAACAGTTTCTGAGGGTTCGTGCATGTGTCCCGAAGATATCCAGTTTGGCCACATCGCCAGCACCTTACTCCGGTGCTGTTCGGGTTGGCTTGCCGTGGCGGAGTAGTTACATCCGGTACTCGAGTAATTGGAATAGAATCGGGCGGAAGGGATTGTGCGGTTATTTGGCGGGGGTCGGTCTCTGGAAACGGAGTTACGAGTTGCAGAACGCGGCAGGATTTCATCGGGAGCGTTCAACTCCTGATGCAGTAATTCGTATTCTCGAACCATCTTCGAGAATGTCTGAATGTCGTGAAAATCGGATCAGCGGATGTTATGTCGGTATTCGGGGCGCAAGTTACGGTATAGCCATTTCGAGTTCCTAGATCGGGGAAGTTCCACCATGCCTCCTAATCATGGTTTGCACGTCGTTGATGTACGATATCGAAGATTCCCCAAGCCGCTGAAGTCGACGGCTAATTTTTGCTTCCAGGTCCACCTCATAGTTGACTGGAAAGTAGCAAGTCCGGAATGCTGGAATGAAATCAGACCAGCTGTGTCAATAGCGACAGTTATTTCGGAACCACAGGGCGGCTTCTCCCTGTAGCAGTTCGGGAAGAACCTGTAGCAAATTATCTGGAGTAATCTGTTGCGTCACGCAAATTTCCTCCAGACGTTCCAGGAAAGCGACAGGGTCTCCTGGTCCAGAAAACTGCACGTTCCAGTGTCTGGTCTTTGGTAAAGAGCTAGCGGTCGGATTTGCAGGGGGTGTCGGAATACCAAATGGGGTTTGGTTAGTCGGGGGGGCACCTGTCAGGGGTTGAAAGCCCGTTTGGATTGACGGAAAGGTATCGGGGTTGCGGTCGACGGTACGATAGTTGTGACAGTCGTGACTGCAATAGTCACACCAGTAGCGTGCATGGGAAAAGCAAAGGGGGTTGCCGACGGAATGAGGCTGCGGTTTACATACCTGATGAAATGAATCAGGCGCTTCCTTAGCTCATCCCCGGTACCAGTTGTACACAGGGCGAACTTCTGAAGTTCGGTGATGAGTTCGTGCCTACGGAGACTGTAAATCCACCCCACCCGGGAATCGTTTGGGTTGAGTGGAGTATTTAACAAGGGCCTCGCCCCAGGAACGGTAATGGTGGTGGTTGTTACAGACGTAGTTGAAGCGGTGGTGTCACTCATTTTTATTTGGTCGGCAAAAGACAATAGGAAAAGGACTCAATTTGCGGATACGGCGGACAAAAAAACCAAAAAAATATCGAACTTTGCAACCGACAAAAAAAAAAGTTGAACTTTGAAATTTTTTTTTAACGGGGATACGGTCGGAGAATTCCTAACTCCAAATCTAAAACGGTCCCTGCTCAGGCGCCAAATTTGTAAGGCTTTCCGGCTTTACTCTAAAACGAACAGACAGGTTCGGCGGAGTTTGCTCGAGCGCCACCCTTTGAGTTATTTGAAAGCGACAAAGGGATCGCTTACGGACGGCTGCCAGATAACTAAGTGGAGTTCGGATGTCCAAGGCTTCGATAGTTGGAGTAGAAAATTTCCAAAGAAAGGAGTCGAAAGGGTTAGACAGGGAAACAATAATTTACTCTAGACAAAGTTATAAGTCGGTTTATTGTAATTAATTAAAGAAATATTACTATGAGATTTCGGTGTCGGTAATTAACTTGGAACTTTATTTATTAGAAAATAAAATAAACTTAACTAGGATTTGAAATAATAAAAAGGAATCGGCTACAATACGGTAGACAAAAAAACATGTTTTTGGGTTTCGGTTCGATATTCAAATAAGTACGATCTATTGTGTCGGTTCTCAGTGGTTTCGGTAACAAAAGCTCATGGACAAAATAAAATATAATCCGGACGGTATTAAAAAAAATTAGGACCGGACGGTTACTAATTGACTCTGAATTTAAATTGCAGAAAAATTACGGTTCAGATATCAGGGCGAAAAAAAGGTGGGGGCCAACTATCTTCAACGACTATAGTCAGGCCACCGAAGAAATATAGTTGTAAAACGATTACCTGCTAACCGACGCCCATAAATTATCCCGCAACCCTCTGAAGAACAGATCATTTCATAGTGGAGCGCATTTAGTTGATGTTGTTCGTCTGCGACATTGTGCTGTGATTCGAATTGTGCTATTTTAGATTTTTTTGCGATTCAATTTGTTTTTTTTTTCCATGGATCCCAATGATGGAAATTTATCTCCACCAAGAAGACGGAAGAAAAGACATTTCTCAGTGTCTGAAAAGGAGACAATCCTAAATACCTTCAAAACTTGTGACCGAAATCATGCAGATTGTACAAAAACTGAGAAAGTGAATTTCACAGCAGAGGCCATGGGTATTGGAGTAGCCAGCCTTTACAACGTTCTTCGGGAACACAAAAACGAGCATGAACTGAAGCCAGCCAAAGCTTACAAAAGAAAAAAATCTGTTTTGGACAATATAGATATGGAAACAAAAAATTCAGTTCGGAGATTAATTCATTCATTTTTTATCAAGAACGAGTCTCCTAGTGTAAAGGCAATATTAGCAGCTATTCAAGAGCGAGAGGACATCCCTAATTTCAAGAAAAGCTCGTTTAAAAAGTTGCTCCGTGAACTTGGTTTTCGGTATGGTAGAAGAAGTCGAAATAGCATGCTAAAAGAAAAAATGAAATTGTGAGCTGGAGGCGACGCTATTTACGGAATATCCGAGCAGTAAGGGCGAGTGGAAAAAATATTTATTATCTGGACGAAACCTGGATTAATGCTGGCCATGTCACTCCAAAAGTATGGAGCGACGAAACTGTCACTACGGCGAGGCAAGCTTTCGTTAATGGACTATCTACAGGACTGAAGAATCCCACAGGTAAAGGACAAAGACTCATTATATTACATATTGGTTCAGACGATGGATTTGTTGAGAACGGCTTGCTCCTCTTTCAGTCAAAGAAAACTGGAGACTATCACGAAGAAATGAATTCCCAAGTCTTCGAGCAATGGTTTGAAAATATTTTACCTCGCTTGGAAGAAAATTGTGTCATAGTGATGGACAATGCATCTTACCATTCTAGAAAAATTGATAAGAAACCGACATCATCTACGAAAAAAGCTGATATACAATCCTGGCTAACTAGGAAAAATATAGGCTTTGAAGAGGATATGGTGAAGGCAGAACTATTAACGCTCGTAAACAAAAGTTTTCACAAGAACCAATACGTAATTGATGAAATGACCAGAGCTTGTAATAGAACAGTCGAAAGATTACCTCCGTACCACTGCGAATTAAATCCTATTGAGTTGATATGGGCACAAATCAAAGGAGAAGTGGCCCGAAAAAATACAACCTTCAAAATTGCAGATGTTAAAAAAAAAATTAATGAAGCAGTCTACAACGTTAGTCCTTCCTGAAAATTGGAAAAATGCTGTTGGGCATGTGCTGAAAGTGGAGGCAAGTATGTAGACTATGGATGCTATGATGGAAACCAGAATAGAGCCCCTGATTGTTAACTTTGATGGTGATGAATCATCATCATCGTCATCCGACTCGGAATAATTTCTCCGCATCCGCGTTTTCATGTTTAGCTTTTTTCCTAATAAATTGCATTTGTTATTAAATTAGGTAGGTAGTCACCTATACATTTTATCCAAATCGCTCTTTTAATATTAAACAAATTGTCTATGCCAAATAAACAAATTATGTGATTATAGTTTAATACTTATAAATATAATACTCATTATTATAAATAATAACATTTGTTTTATTTAAAATCGAGTGTTTCTCAATCTCAGCATACACATAAATTTGTAATTTTTTTTTCTTCTATTTATTCCTCAGTAATAAAATAGGTACCCATCTTACCTATAAGATAATTTATGTAAAATTATAATAAATATGTAAACCAAAGTTAACAGTAACAGGTAGGTATACAAAATATTTGGTGGCCTTTTGGGCGGTCATGAAATTTTAACCTTTTAGGAAAAACATTTGGTGGATCAAAGGTTTTAGAAAACAATTTCTAGAAGTTTAAAAAAATAAAATAAAGTTGGTGTACACCATAATTATTATATAAAATCACCATTTTACCTGAGCAAGAAATTACTGAGTACCTACCTACATTCTCGAAACTAGAAAATTTATATTCCATAATGAGTTAATAATTATATAGGTTACCTGAATTAGAGAATACATAAAATTAGGTATATAGATTTTCATTGTAATTTTAACCCAAAATAATTTATTGGAATCGCATTCATGCATATACTCACATACTGATAAAATAAATTCATGCGTTTATTAAATTTGATTAATCATGAGAAGGTATAAAGTGGGTGAAAACCCGCTCGTCTATTGCCTGTCAGACCCCTCGAAGGTTTAGCGCCCGGTTTTATTGCTATATCTCTTCGGTGGCCCGACTATAGAACTAATTGTGCCCCACGCAATTCGGCATTTGAAGATGCTGTGCTAGTATTCTCGTTCTGAATAGACTGAAGTCAGAGATTCTTAGCCTACGTTTTTCAACCAACAGCCTTGCTCGGATTTAATTGGAGTTAAAAGTCGGAATACGCCAGTCAGGAAAAAAAAGCAAAGTTAACGGTATATACCAGCAAACGGTTCACTTGCACAAAAATTAGAAACATGGTTTAAAAGAAAATTTAGGCTTTGATTTTGGAGCAAAGACTTGTAGACTCCTCGGAGATCGGTAAACTAGTTCTCGATCCACGACTTCGACGGGACCCTTATCGGCTCGCTGAGTACGGTCCCCACTTTGGTGGTAGAGTAGCGGGGCGGCTGGACGACGTCGGTTGGGGGTATATAGCTTGTTCACCATGTTTTTGGCCTATAGGATGTTCGCAATATGTTTGCGTTCGGTGGGTGAAAGGAATTTTTTTTTTTTTTTATCACTTTTCTAGTAAAAATAAAAAATGTGCCGTTTTATTAGGTTGTGAATTGCACTGGATGACATTTTTGCACTAAGCATTCAAGAGAAAAATTAAATAATACTCACTCAGTTGTTGCGCACAAAATTAACCCTTAAACTGGCCATATTATCGGCCATATTTTATTACTCGTTCACACCAAAATTCACAAAAATCGTGCAGGCCGTTTTTGGGATAATTGAGACGTTCCATACTTAAAACTCACTCTGTATGTATAAAATTAATATAGGAAAACCCCCTGAAACCCGTAAGTTTCATTTTGAAAATAATGGGGTAGTATACAAGTGATTTTTAACTACTGCGTAGTGATATACTCGACGTATCGTACTATTTAGTGTAATCAGTTGCTTTGTAAAAACCGCAATAGACTGGAATTTTGTTTTTTAAATTTCCTCTTAGCCCCGCCCCTACTAGTCTAGGAGGCAGTAACGATTTTCGGTACTTATTTTCCCAGTCAGAAAAGATTGATAGAATTGTAGGGTTAGTAATTCTAAGCAAAATATATATATTTTTAAGGGGGGTTTTCCGATGGGTTGAGGCGCGAAATGCGTTAAAGCTTACCAATACACGTTTTTTTTTTTCTCAGTGATAAAAATAGGTCTACTAATGAGAAGTATACTGACGTTACTTAAAAAAATAGTCCGGCTAATCTGTGAGTATGGATAATATGTCTGGCAAGTGAAAAATTGAAGATCCTAAAAATTTCAGCCAGACTCACTTTCACTATCTGAGTTAAGCCAAATTGCTATTTTCATGTACTTTATGTTCTATTGTAGTAAATGTGAAATATTTATATCTCGGAAAATAAGCCTACTTGTATTTTTCATCGATCTTGTGAACCCATCCGAAAATTTTAGCCAGACTCAAAAATTCTTGCTTTGTATCACCAGGAGAACAAACTATTTAATAGACACCAACAGGGAAAATAAGTGCTGAAAAATTTCACTGCCTCCTGGACTATACGTGAAAATAAAAGTTCGTGATGTAGTTAGTTTTTCCAATCTGGCAACACATCACGGTTTTGAGAACGCACAATTTGCACTGACATTGACCTTCAAGAACGAAGTGTCAAACTTACTACATCAAACAACGTAAACAAGTTACTGCGACAATGTCACATGTCACACGATTCACTCGATACCACACGTCGTTGAACTGTTGGAGTCAGCTGTCGTTTAGAGGCATTTTGAGTAGCGTTGGCAGATGGTCAGCGGCTCGAAAACTATTGGTCGCCGCTGTGGCGCTAAATTCAAATTACAGTTTGTTTTTCTCTTACTAATTCTATAGATACTTTGCTGGAAAATAATTTAGTATCCCACTATACCATCATCATTTAGCCTATAGAATAATGTCGAGCAGTTTTTTTACTGATTTTCATACATAGTATACTACCCCATTCCTCTTAATTAGCCCATTAATGCCCATTTTTTATTGAATCCCAAATATTTACAAAAATACAGATATATAAAAAATATAAATATTGATAACGAAAAGGTAATTTGAGAGTGATAAAAACGTTTAAATTTACCTGGTTACAAATTTGGACTAGTTGAACAAAACGTGCTCTCTGCTCACACGACAAACCAACAAAATGGCGTAGATTTCGTTTCCAGAAAATTCTGAGTGGTTGGCTTACAAATACGGGGACTTACGAACAAATCCAAAGTTTTCACCCCAAAACCAATTTAAGCCAGCAACCACTCCAACGCCTCCAAAATCCCACAAAAGGTGGATGTTCCAAGGAACGTAGCAAAGAAGGACCGCTGGTAAAATCTGCCACTTGTTGTTTGCTCAACGTGCGAATTTAAAAAGAACAAGCTGTGATCTTATTTTCAGCGATTCATTAGGTGGGCTCAATATGAAAAATTTTCTAGAATTGCATTTTTTCCAAGATGCCCTCTGGTGCCAGATTTCCGGTCTTGACCAGGAAAACGGAACAATCAGCTTGAAACGGAACAATCCAAATCACATTGATGACCGACAAAACTCAAAGTTGTTATCAAATTTTCTCCCCTAACACCAATTAACACTAATTTATTACTTATTAAACAACATCTACCCAGTCTTTAGTACAAAAACTATCAAAATGACCAGTCGTTTAAGTGGTCGCAACTAAAGTGACTCTATTACCCACAGTGGTCAAGAAACGTCGGCAACAGCGCTGCCTGAAACGAAACAACAAATGTCCCATAACCACACTTATTCGGCGAAAGTAAATAACCAGGAAAACCTATATAAAATCGAAATTAAGGGTGAAAAAGCGATTTAAAGGCTGTGAAAGTGATGTGTGATGTTGCAGTATTTTTAATAATGGGAAATACGTAAGTGTTGCCAATTGATATTTATTTGGAAGTAAACAAACATTTTCATCGACATTAAGGGTCTTTTAGACGACTTTCGAAAGCTAAATAAACTAGATTTCGATCCTAATAGTAAGGCTTTATTATCCTAAAACTACTCTGTCATCTGAATACAAAGAATTTACTTACTATTACCTTGAAAAATATACCCTTATTCAACAACTAGATATTGTTTCGCATCCAAACAAAGAGGTAGAAAGCTAGTAAAATCCAATGAAAAACCTATCAATCACTGAAAAATAATAATCCTCAGGTATAAAGCTTTCTAAATATCCTCACAAATACCTGAAATAATTACCGAATTCATTCGAAATCTCAATTACGTACTAAGGCAAAATTTGAACGTAACACAGTTACTTGCCAATTCCTCATTATGAAAATATCAATTTTTGCTGAAAGGTTCTCAAAACACTCAAATCAACACGTGGATTTTGAACACTCACACTTCTCGTATCACGCAATCTTTGTAAAACGGGCATAGTGTTCTTTCATCATTCATCAGGTGGGTGCTAAATGGGCATTTTGCAACAATTCTGCCTAAACAAGTATCTGCATATTCGACGTTTGTAAACATTTTATTTTCAAAAAAGAATGAACTACGCGCGTTTCCAATGCTTCAACTAACTGACATAAGACGAATAAAGTGTATGTGTTGTGCTATGTTGCCAGATGCTTAGATACCGTTTTACGAGTGAAACTCTCATGTTATTTTTTCAATTTTTTATTATTGTTGTCCACTGAAAATGCATAATCACTTAAAAATTGACTAACTAAATTTTTTTGCATCTCATAATGATTAAAATTTTCTTTATCTTCCAAATGTTCGTCAAAAAATGTCAAAACTTCAAAGGCCTTTTTCTTAAAAATGGTTGGGTTTTGACCCCATGTAGTATAAACTTTTTTTGTCCAAAATGGGCCATATTTTCATGTGTTTTTGTATTGCCTGTATAGGCCCCCTCCCCCACCCCGAACATATTTTCTGGGTGCGCCACTGGGTTGAACAACGACTTCCACAATGCTGAACTGGGTTTTACTAACTATAATACATATCACAAGGACAGATGCTCGAGGCTCCGTCACCACTGGCCTTATCAGGGGGGTGGTATGCTAATCGCTGTTGAAAAAAAACTTAAAAATGTAACTGTGGATGTGTGGGTTGATTGTGAAGCGGTGTCTCTGCTTCTGAACTTTCCCATGTTATGTATTTTCTGTGTGTATTTAGGAAGGAAATTTCACATGCAAACTTTAACAAACCATTTACTAGACTACCGTCACTAAAATAAACAAGAAACCACCCTTCGTTTGTTCATGCACAATGCCAAACCCCAACCTTCTGTCTGCGATTTTTCATACCCTTATATCTACAATATTTGTAATAAGGTACTGCAGGTGTTGGGTTTCATGAATCGTGGCACCTCCAGAATTCAATAATAGAAATTCCATAAAATTGCTCTACCTACTTCTCATTAGTTAGATCGAACTTGGAATATTGTTCTTCTTTCTGGAATCCTTATTATGCAGTCCACATAAATAAAATCGAACATATCCAGGATAAATTTCCTCGTTATGCAGCATATAGACTAAACATAGCCAGTGGGCTGATTGACTATGCTAATCTAGAGATTTCACTTAACATGAACACCCTATTAATTGGCCGGAGACAACAAGATATGAAGCTTTTGTTCAACATCATCAATTACAAATATTTTTGACTTAATTTAGATATGTACCTTAAGTAATTTTATTTTTTAATTGGAAGATAGATATTTTAAAAGTCCATTTTATTTATATTTTATCAACATTTTTAAAATTTTAACGTTGATGTGTTATGTTTATCTTTATATTTAATATTTTGTTTTAAATTTTTTCATATTTTTTTGTTGTTGTTTCTTTTTTTTTTTTTTTTGCTGTGCTTTTTTTTACCATAGTATTTTTGCTGTGTATCTGTTAAGTATTTGCTATTTTTGCTCTTTATTTGCCTACTGTGTACTTTTTATATTTCTGCTTTGTCAATGGAACCATGTTTTTTAGACAATAAAGCATATTTTGACTTTGACTTTTGACTTGACAGATCCTGCGATCCACACCTATTACAAAGGCTAAACTTCCATGTCCCTCCGTGAAATACACGCAATACTCACCTATTTACGTAACCCTTCTATAGGACAAATTATGGATTCAACTCTCCCATCACTGATTAACACGAGCTGCTTACTCAGAAACTTTGGATCTTCATGGCATTTCATACAACCAGTTTCTTGGGACTTAAGAAGAATTGTCATTTTACCATTGGCTAGAATCTAAACCAGACTTAGTTTCCTTTCAAATTTATTGTTACTATTACGTTTTATATAGAATTAAATCAGATTTTGTACCATTATGGTAACTGAAATGGGCTAGTCTCGTCTGTGAATAAATAAATAAATAAATAAACTAATAGAAAAAAAACGATCAACGTAAGCTTTTCTCCGCGACAACTATCTCACAGTATGACCAGTACTCTTGCGTCTGTTCTGGAATTATCGCTTCGTTTTTGGACGAGTATCTAAATAATCATGAAAAGAAACTAGCGTATTTAGTAACAGTGTACAAAAGAGACCATGTCAAAGAAACTTCTGTAATTAATAGGCACTCTACTTACTCTAAGTACTTGGAAACTTCAACCGGGACACATAAGCATAAGATACAATTAGATATTGATAGACTCTTCGAAACTATATCGTAGTAGTATATAATAGAGTAGTTTGGATTCCTTTGCGATAACTTATTTAATTAGTTATATCATGTATAACCCAAGGAATCAGATCTAGTCATATTTTTAATACTAGAGATTTAATTTAACATAAGATTTTGAAACAACTCATAGAAAATTCAAGGAACTTCCAAGTTTAATTGACCTTCAAATTGATCATAGCTTCGTTTCCATTATACGCAATAGTATAAGTTTTCGGATTGAAGAGTGTCTTGTGAACAACTGACCTTCGAGACATCTTTACCATCCTCCAATTTCATCATTTTTGTTTTTGCCATATTTTGTAAAACAGTTTCATACCAATAATTCCTGTATTTATGAGAAAATGGTGGGTCAAAACTTTTTCAATTAAGAGCATACTTTGATAAATTTGATAGGCATGTGATTTCCAAGCCAGAGGAGAGACCGCATAAGTTTTATCCCTGCATCATTCACAAATTAACCTACAATGATCCGAATTTAGTTACTGATAACTGTGTGTACCAGAAAATCCAACAAAAAAAAAAAAACGAAAATGGTGTAAAATGAAAGATGAAAAGAATGTCAGAATATACTATGTTGTCGACAATCTGCGAACTCAGAAAATTTGAAAAATGCCTAGTGATTTTACAAGTTCCCCGATTCGTGAGACATTTTGCATGTGATGTTACCTAATTTAAATTTAGAGATTTATCCTAGAATACTAATATTGTATGTGCTGAAACATGTACACTTAAAACACAAACATAAATGTGAATCGCAATGCAACCAATAATATTGGACAGAAAACTTGGAAAAAACGGAGTTTTCGTGAAACCGAGAATACTCATTGTATGCGATGTGCATCAAAAAATTATATTTGGTTGAAAAGAAAACCACTTACTGCTTGATAAAAACTTTCTAATAACCAATTATCGACGGTTACTGGCAAACCGTTGAATACTTAACTCAAGAAGCTTTTAAGTTGAATAAATATTTAAGTTTTGGGATGAATTAATTATTGTAGTGCTCGATATGCCGTTATTTCAAAATAATTATACCCAATTCTTTTTACTGTTAATTCAGGTGGGATATTAAAGAAATTGGAATTTTGACAATCTTATCAATGTACTTTTTTGAATAATTGAGGATAATACAAAACATCTTGAATTTTTGGAGCAATAGTTTTAATAAGTGTTGTAGGGTAAATATTTTCCTATACACATACTTTCTAGATTTATTTTTATGAATCAGTTATTCTGTGATTCAATCCACTTTCAATATCTCTCTCATGCCCAATAAAAAGTACATCAAGGCACGCAATTTTATTCTCTGTTAACTCGATTATATTATTTTCTGGTAGTTAGGTACCAAGTGGGTTATATAGTATGTTTTATAGGAATTCGTTTTTTATAAACAAATTATTATGGCTTGTTTAATAAAACCCATTTTGTAACCATTATACAGGGTGTTCCGAAATTAAACGTCGAAAATAAGCTCTAGTTTCCTATATAAACATACGTCCGGAAACTCTACCTTTCCGAGATACAGGGTGCTAAAATTCTAAGGCAAAAACTATTTTTTTATCATAATTTTCAAACCACTCTAGATATTTCATTGAAATTTTGTACACTGATGCTTTCAAGCAGCGAAAGATATTTTCTGATGTGAAATATTTAAAAAAAAAAGTATTAGTGACGTCCGTACCAGATTTGCAAAAATAATTTGAAACTTTAGGTTTAACATTTTTATCATAATTTTGGTGATTTCGCCATGCATCAGAACGGTTTATTATTTTTCTACTTGAAAACGGTGCATCGTTCGGAAAAAAAGGAAGAGATCAAATTTGTTCCAAATTGAATGGAGATTTGAACAATATTTTTTTTTTCAAATATTTCACATCGAAAAATGTTTTTTTCTGCTTGAAAGCAGTGTACAAAATTTCAATAAAATAAGTGTAATTTGAAAATTATGAATTATTCAATTTATTCAATAATAGTTAACATTTTCATGATTATAAACATAATAATGTACTTAAAACTATTTAATTATACGAGGCAAAAAAAACCCCTAGGTGCTGTGGCACCTGTATGGGCTCGATATTATGTAAGAATCTCGATAATAATACTAATAATAATATGTTACAGGAGTGAATATCTATTGAAATGAGAAATAATTAACAGACAACCAAAAAAATACAATAAACCGATAACCTATCTAAACTTTAACAGTGTGATGTTACAAATTTTCATATCTAAAATATATCATCCACAAGATAAATGATGGATTACTGACTAAATACAATGATAAACTGGTCATACTGTTCCACTATAAAACTCTTTGCCAATTTATAAAAAGGCCTAGCGTTTGAGCACCTAATGTTATGGGGCAACAGGTTATACATTTTTGGACCCAGGTATCTAACTGACTTCTTACCCAACTCACTTCTGCATTTTGGTGTAATCAGATGACTAGATTTATTACTTCTAGTGCCATAACAGTGATCTATAGTAATTTTGTTAAGATGATTATGTACATAGCAACATATTGTATGGAAAAATATCGTACTTACATTTATAAGTGTTTTGTTGTAGATGAGATGAGTTGGGTATAATATATCTTTTTTATAAATTATTTTTAAAATTCTATTCTGAATAATTTGAAGTGGTCTTAGAGAGGTACCATACATGCTACCCCAAACCAATATTCCATAGCGCAGTACTGATTCGACCAAGCTCTGGTACAGGGTTATCAACATACTTCTATCCAAAATTTGTTTTAGTGTGTAAAATTTATACATCAAGTACTTTAACTTTTTGCTTAGGTAAGCAACTATTATAATTCCAAGATATTTAGTACTTTTAACTTCAATTATTTTCTCAAACAAATTTTTAACTTCAATATAATTAAACAGAGGTCGATTTTTTTCAGTTTTAGTGAATGCAATATAGTTGGTTTTTTTAACGTTCAGTGACAATTTTTAATAGTCAAGCCATTTTTTAACAGTAGCGATGCCATTTTCAGCATTTTCTTGAGCCTCCTGCCAGGTCAAACCATTGAAAACAATCACAGTATCGTCTGCATATGAAATTACTTTTCCCCTGATATTTAATTCGGTTATTGATTTTATATATAAATTGAAAAGAATTGGACCCAAAAAGTCAGATAGCTTTCAAACACCCCCAACACAGTACCTCTCACACCATTTTGTTCAAGAACATGTAGGAGTTTTTTATGAGGCACCGTATCGAAGGCCTTTGCCAGATCCAGAAACACAGCCAAACACTTTTTATCAGTACCCAAATTTTGTCGAATTTCCTCTATCAAGTGATACATAGCATCACTTGAGTTCAGACCTTCTGTGAAACGATACTGATTCGGCGAAAGTAAGCCATTTCCCTTCAAAAATTCATTAAGCCTTTCCCTCAAACACTTCTCAAAAAGCTTGGCAAAGTTTGAGATTACACCAATCGGTCTGTAATTACAGACCTGGCTTGAATTTCCCGATTTCAGTATTGGAGTAATTATAGGGATTTTAAGTTGTTTGGGTACAATTCCGGTTTCAAATATTAAATTTATAATGTATTTCAGGGGCATAATCAGGTAGTAGTGTAACTGTTTGATTATTCTTGCAGAAACTCCATCATTCCCAGGAGCGTTGTTATTTTTCAAACTTGCTATGTATTTTATTAGTTCACTATTACCCACTGGTCTTAAGAACATGGATTTATTTGAATTGCTTGAAGGGAACCTCTCCATACTGTCAGGGATGCTATCAAGCATGTCTATTGCAACCTTTGAGAAATAGTTATTACAAAAATCACTCATTTCTTTATCATTATCTAAAATATTAATAGAATTATCTTTTTTGTTTTTTATGTTAATGGCTTGCTCTATAATCGCATATGTCTTCTTTAAGTTATTTCTGTTCTCTTCAAGTTTTGATTTGTAGTATATATTTTTAGCATTATTGATAATTTTTTTAAGGTTATTTCTGTATTTTTTGTACTCATTCTCTTTTTCTGGAGTATGATTTTGTACCAATTGTTTTTTTAATTTATCTCTGTGCTTAATAGATAGAATAATGCAATTAGAGATCCAAGGTTTGATTTTATTATATTCTTTAATTAAGAGAATTTTTGTTGTTTTGCAAAGTGAGTATATACTTAAAAATTTATCGATAAACTTTTGATATGCGCTTTCAGGTTCTACAGAATTGATCACCTCAAGCCAAGTTTCTTGTTGGAATAAATTAACAAGCTTTGTATAATCAATTTTGACTATTGTTTTTCTGAGCGGTTCATATGTTTCTGGAGCTGACTTCTGAGAGATATTGAGCATTATTGGGTAATGGTCAGTGATGTCGTAGTTTATTATATAACTATCAATTACAAGGTTGTTTATTTTGAGATAATTTTTTAGAAAAATGTGATCCAAGCATGTTTTTGTAATTTCTCTAGTGATTGAGTTTATATATGGTTGATAACCACGCAGGCACAGTGCTGAACAATAATTAGCTACTTTTTGGTCTGAATCATCCAGAATATTAATATTGATGTCTCCCACCAACATCTCAACATTTCTAGAGGAATGATTTAAGAGGTAAGTGTTTAGATCACTAACGAAGCAGTCTATGGATGTTTGTGGAGAGCGATATACACAAGTTAAACCATATTGTATTTTATTTATTTCCAAGGTAACTCTATTAACTATTATTTTAGTGGAAACAAGTTCATGTGTTGTTATGTTAGCGTTCAATTTAGTTTTAACTAATATAAGGATACCATCGTTTCTATTCATGTTTCCCCCGTTATAATATGTTGTGTCACCCTGGATTGAGAACTCGTCATAAGAATCCAGTCGATAACATTCGCTTAGAACAATAATATCGCAATATTTGATTTTAAAAGATTCAAGAAAAGATAATAATTCGTCAAAATTTTTCCTAGCAGTTCTAATATTAAGATGATAAAAAAATAGTTTTATGTACGAACGGGCGTAAAAGTGCACTTTTACGCCCGCATTTTAAAGCGTGAAGTAGTACTTTTACGCCCTAGGGCGCCTTTTATGCTCGCGGGCCTGAAACTTCTAAAATTTCAAAAATAAGCAAAAATTCAACGTAGTTTTTTTTAAACTTTTTGCATTTCTATTGCTTAGTCCAAAAAATACCAACTTTGTTCAACAAAACAAGCTTTATTTCAATTAATAAGAATAATGAAATAAGCAATAATAATAAAATATCTACTTTAAAATTGAAAATAATATTTTTACAGTTTTCAACTTTTATAATCGGCCTTTTTCCACAGAAAAACACAAAAGAACTGTTGCCTTCAACATTGAGTAACAACTCCATAGGGTGGATGACTTATTTTTATTGCATTTTTCATCAGTGTAGAGAGTTTCTTCTACAAAGTACTGCTGCTAATTAACACCATGTTGAGAACACCAGGAAAGTCCTTATATGTTTTTTTCATAGTCTTTTGGACTTTGAAGGTAATAGATCTTCCTAGGCCTCTTCAACTGCCTCAAGAATAAACTTGGGGAGGCTATTCTGTCCCATTTTCAGACGCCGGACTACACATCATAAAAATACTATAAACTTACACTACACAGAGTAAAATAATTATTTGTTCGTATTGTTCTGGGTTGCTATAATAGTTACGTGACACTTTTGACAAAAACTTGCGACTTATTGCGGTAAAGATGAAAATTTATATTTTGAAATATTTTTGAATGATGTCATTACAAAATTAAAAACATATAATTTTTTAAATATCAAAATGAAAACATGCTTTTTTTTTTTTTTTTACGGATATGCGCACTCGCAAGGAAATGTCCTATCACGCTCGAGAAGCGGCAAGTGCGCGGAAATGTCGGTGTATGTTGGTCTTGAAACGGTTCAGGTTGTAACCTGCAGGGAAAACCGTCGCAGGGAGTTTATTCCACAGCGATGCTGTTCTCCAGAGATATGAATTCTGATATAATGAGGTTCTTGGTGCCTCTAGTTTGACAGTAAATTCATGGTTACCGTCTGTTTGACGGGTTCGCCTGGTAGGTGCTACTCTCGGTGGAATCATACGTGCCAACTCTTCAGAGCATTTTCCGTGATAGTACCTGTAGAAGAGAGATAAATCGCCCACAGATCTGCGATGTTCGAGACCATCCAAGTTACGAGTAAGTGCGGGGTCATTGATCAGCTTGATAGCTCGTTTTTGCACGGTATTCAAAAGCATTAAGGTATGTTTGGGTGCTGCACTCCATATATGTGAGCAGTACTCCATAGTTGGTCGAATCTGGGCTTTGTAGAGTGTCAGCAATTGGCTTGGTGTGTACAGATGTCTTGTACGAAATAGCACCCCCAGCTTTTGGGAGGCCCTTTTAGCAATATCTGCCACGTGACTGTGCCAAGACATGTTGGTCTCTGCAGTAACCCCCAGGATGTTCAACTGACTCTGTAATGTGACAGCACTTCCAGATAGCATGATGTTTGGCTCACCGGTGCTGGTCTTTTTTGAAAACAGAGCTGCTTGGGTTTTCTGCGCGTTGAACTGTACAAGGTTTTTGTTACCCCAGTCCTCTATTATCTCCAGGTCGTTATTTATCTGCGATATTTGAGTTAGTCTAAGATGATGGAATTCACGTGCGGAAAGACCTGTGGGTGGTATGAGTGAGGAGACTACATTGCCATCGTCTGCAAAGCAATAAAGTGGATTTACTGTTTTATCTATGAGGTCATTTATGTAAATCAGGAAAAGAGTTGGCGAAAGGATTGCTCCCTGTGGCACACCAGCATTTATTTGGTAAGAGTTGGAGTTCTGGCCATCCAGTGCAACATAAATGGATCTGTCCTTTAGGTAACTTTCAAACCAAGTGCAAAGTTTCGGCGATAATCCCATTGCTTTGAGCTTGTTGAGCAGATTTTCATGCCAAACTTTGTCGAATGCTTTAGATATATCTAAGGCAATTGTTCTTGTTTCACCCCGCAACTCAATCGCTTTTTGCCATAAGTGAGTGACGTATGTAAGTAAATCGCCAGTTGACCTATATTTTCGAAATCCGTATTGCTTATCGTTGATAATTTTGTACTTTTCCAAGTACTTGGTTAGGTGATTGTTCACAACTCTTTCCATTACTTTTGATATCACCGGAAGTAGAGCAATTGGTCTATAGTTTAACGGATCTGTCTTTTTTCCTTTCTTTGGAATGGGTTGTACTGCGGCAGACTTCCATGATGATGGATATACTCCTTGCCTGTAAGACAAATTGAATAATTTAGCGAAAGTTGGGGTGAGTTCGTTGGCGCAATTTGCGATTGCGGGAATGCCATCCGGACCCATTGCTTTGTTTGTATCCAGCTTTTTTAGGGATTTTCGTATTTCTCTGTGACAAAAGGGTACCTCTGGCATACTATGGGAAACCCTTTCAATGAACGGTGGAGTTTTTCCGTTTGGCACTGTTAGGTTGGAGTTGGAGGAAAACATTTGGGCAAGCATATTGGCTTTTTCCTCTGATGTTGTGGCTAAGTGATTATTTTTATCTGTAAGTGGTGGTATGGATGACTTGGTGAAGTTAGATCCAACAGCTTTTGCAAGAGACCAAAAAGACCTAGAACTACTTGGACAATTCAGCAACCTGTTTTTTATTCTTTGATTGTATGTTTCTTTAGCGGAGTCAATAGTAATTTTGCAACTATTTCTGGCTTCTATAAATTCTGTGTGGTTTTGAGCGGTTTGTTGTCGTTTCCAAAGGTTATATGCTCTGTGTTTTTTCTGTACAGCCGTTTGACACTGGCTGTTGAACCAAGGTTTTGCATTAGCTCTACGTTTAGTTGTATGTGGGATATATGCGTCCATTCCAGATAAGATTACTTGTGTTATTTCATTACAGCAAATAGTGGGATCAGCTGTTTTAAAGCAAACCTCTTGCCATGGAAAATCCAGGTAATAATGTTTTAGGTCATTCCATTTTGCCGATTTATAGTGCCACATTTTACGAGGAAGTGGTTGTAGGCTTGGTGGGATGAGCATTTCGCACTTTGTTATTATAAGTTTATGATCGGACGAACCAAGTGGAGCATCTACTTGAATTGTGTACGAGTCAGGATTGGTGGTTAGGAACAAGTCTAAAAGCGCTGCAAATTCGCCCCTTTCTGAGATGCGGGTAGGTTCATCGACAAGCTGCGTTAGACCACAACTTATGGCAAAAGCTTCTGCTTCTCTGCCTTCGTTATCTGTTTTGTTGTGGTGTTTCAGCCAGGGTATATTATGGACGTTGAAATCGCCTAAAAAGACAATTTCCGCCTGTGGATAGTTTGACTGTATACTATCACAGCTTTCGGATAATGTCGCGAAAAAGTTTTGGTAATCGGTGTTACTTGGCGGTCGGTAGAGGCAGCAGATAAACTTGGTCGATGACTTTGAGGTGAATTTTAGCCATATGATATCAAGGTTCGCTGGTTCTAGCTTCTCCTCTCGCTCATCGTACATAAAATCTTGTATGCACCTCGGTCAAAAAGAGCTTTAACGCCCTCAGCGTGTAAACAGCCCTCGGCTAACGCCTCGAGCTGTTACACACGCTGCGGGCGTTAAAGCTGTACTTTTTGACCTAGGTGCATAAATAACTATTTTTTTTAGAATTCCAACACCCTGTATTTTGGAAAGGAAGCGTTTCCGATGTCCGGAATTTCTGGACATATGTTTATCTAGGAAACTAGGGCTTATTTTGGAAGTAAAATATGTCATAAAAATTTGGTGCATTGATGTCGGAACACCCTGTATTCACAATCGTGACTTTAATTTAGAATATTGCATATTCGCAATTGTAACATACAATAAATTGAATTGATTATTAAAATTCGAACTTCACTCGTTTAGCTCAACAGTCAAGTTTTTCACGCTAGATTTTTATCTCCTTGGAAACATTATTGAAAAAAACTCGATAGCTTTAGAAAAATCGCAGATGATGCGCCCAAGCTCTATCGACTACGACCTACTTTTGATTTCGACGAGAAAATTCTCGACACGTCATTAAATGGGCTATAAGACCCTTGAAAATGTTCAAAGCTTAATTTCCATATCAAAGAAAATTTCAAGATTTAGCTTTACACTTTTTTCCTTAGGAATAATTAACAATGTTCATTGCTGAAGTTATTTGTTAATGCCTGCATGTAGGGTGTTTCTTGCAATGTCGATTGAAGTTTTATGTAGTGCACAAATTACCAGCTCTTAAATATCACATTGTGTTTGAAAAATACAATTGCAAAAAGATCTCGTTCATAACACAATTTTTTTACTTTGTACTTATTTTTTTTTTTTTCAATTGAAATACACTGGAAATTATTTTGTTTAAATATTGGTATGTTACATGGATATATACCTACTTAATTCAAGTTGAGTAGTAGCGGTTTCCTTTTAAACTAAAACATCGGTTGGCTCGCTCTAAAAACACCATAAAAATAATGAATATAAAACAGAGTGACGAGAATGCAGTAATGGAGGGCGCAAAAGGAAAAAGAGTACCTCTACTGTCCCCGAGTTCAGCAAAACACTGCACTTTACATTACCATGAAAGCAACAGTGAAAAATAAACCAGTAAGCAAAATTTCACATCAGGAAAAATCGGCATTTTGAAGCTCCTAGGTAATATTGCAATAGCTTTCATGCATCATCGGGAAAAAAAAAACACTGCAGTCGATACAAAAGAAGTTAATTTGAAATAATACAATCAGCTAGTTCCATAATTTTAATAAGACTAGATTTTCACCGGTCAAGAAACCTTCAATCTCGTATTTTAAAAAGAAAATTTTAGACGTAAGGACAAGAAGTAAGTGAATTTTGTTAGTATCGTTATCGAATGATAAAAATAAATATGTAAGTCCATATCTTTTCTTGTACAGTGTGGTCATTTTATCTTAATAAGATTTTGAACTGTCATAATTTCTTTATTTTTGAAGTTATTTAAAATAAATAAATAAAACATAATGTTTGGTTGTTTTCCAAGTTTTGAATAGGATGGACAAAAAACAAGAACTTACCTATATATTTTGACAGTGATGCGCACAAAGTGCATTTTTTTAAATAGAACACCCAGTAAATTTTAAATTTGTTTGATTTGTTGTTTGATTCTCCTTGCAATGTACAGGGTGCTGCAATTTGGAGTGTTTTAACAAGAAAAACATACTTCCAGACCAGATAGAGGAAAATTGACATAGGTGTCATGGGATTAATTTTCGAGAAACGTCGATTGCCAAAAACCGTATCACGATATCTTCAATGGTACCACTGATACAGGGCGATTTTCGATTTTCCCCTATTATGAAAAATAGCTATAAGTTTTTTATTTATCAATTTTTTTTGTTTCTGTAAACACAATATGAAGACACTTTTTTGAGCACAATCCAGTGGCGGACTCAGTTTTTTTCTATATCGCTCCGATTTCGAGATATCGACCAAAGTCCGATATTTTCAAATGAAATACCCTATATATTAATAGATCATTGGATAGCTTCGTTTTTGCTGATTTCATTTATATAAAGTTCGATAGATTTATCTCTAACAGTTTTCGAGAAAAAAAATTATATCTGTTTTTGTCATAAGAAACAATGCGTTAGAAAAAGACCTTCCTCATTTTCCTTACACATATAAAATCCTTTTCTAACACATTGATCCTTACACGACAAAAACAGATATAATTTTTTTTCTCGAAAACTGTTAGAGATAAACCTATCGAAATTTATGTCATTGAAATCATCAAAAACAAAGCTATCCAATGAGCTTTTAATATATAGGGTATTTCATTTGAAAATATCGGACTTTGGTCGATATCTCGAAATCGGAGCGATATAGAAAAAAACTGAGTCCGCCACTGGATTGTGCTCAAAAAAGTGTCTCCATAATGTTTTTACACAAACAAAAAAAATTGATAAATGAAGAACTTATAGCTATTTTTCATAATAGGGGAAAATCGAAAATCGCCCTGTATCGATGGTACCATTGAAGATATCGTGATACGGTTTTTGGCAATCGACGTTTCTCGAAAATTAATCCCATGACACCTAAGTCAATTTTCCTCTATCTGGTCTGGAAGTATGTTTTTCTTGTTAAAACACTCCAAATTGCAGCACCCTGTACAATGTATATCAGGTTTGACTACAAAAATTTTAACACGTGAAAATATAGCCCATTTTGAACAAAAAAAGTTTGTACTACCTGGGGTCCAAACTCAACCATTTTTAAGAAAAAGGCCTTCGAAGTTTTGACATTTTTTGACGAATGTTTGAAAGGTAATGAAAAATTTAATCATTATGAGATATGGCACAACACACACGCTTGATTTGTCTTATTTTGAGCAGAATCGTTGCAAAATGCCCATTTAGCCGCCAGAATTCACAGGGAAAGATTTCCCAAGAGCACCCACCTGATGAAAGATCATTGTGCCCATTTAACAAAGATTGCGTGATACGGGAAGTGTGAGTGTGCAAAATCTGCGTGTTGATTTGAGTGTTTAGAGAACCTTTTATAAAAATTAATATTTTCATAATGAGTATTTGGCAGGTAGCTGAGTAAGTATTATATAATTTTTTTGGCAAGTAGCTAAGTATTATTTAATTTTTTTAGTGCAAAAATGTAATTGAATGCACGGCACATTTTTCATTTTTACTAGAAAAGTGCTAAAAATGCAAGTTATTATTTACATTATTTGAAAGCCAATAACAAACCAAAACGTAAACAGATGGAAAAAAAAATAACTCCTTGCAAAAAAAACCCTCAAATTTACCAGTTTTATTTACATTTATATCCTGGCAGAGATAATACCTGTACGATGTTGTCACGTTGATAACATTTTTCTAAATTTAAATTCTGCGATAACTCCGAAAATACTAACAATTGACACATGGTTAATAGGACCGTTTTGGCTTGAAATGGGTCATATTATCTCATGTTAAAATATTTGTACTTATACCTGATTTTAACCTGATACACCCTGTATACAATACAATAGGTACAATTGGATACATTTCACTTTATATTTACAAGCAAAAAAGCTTTATTTATTCTAATTGAAAATATTGACTACCGACACCAAGCTGGGACTCTGTAAGTAACGAGGTAAGTAATAAAGATATTTTCTCTATCTCTATTGATGTCTCCTCTCTATTGATTTAGACAAGAGAGAAGAAGACAGCAAGTGCCTTAGCGATAGGAATAACGATCTCTATTCGTTACAGAGTTCCAGTCTACAAAGGTAGGTAGGTAGAATAAATTAGAATGAATAAAACATTTCTGCATGTGAATATGGAGTGAATTGTATTTAATTCTATTGTATTGTATTGTATTGTATAATATTGCAATCGGATGAAACATATTATCAAACAAATTAAAAATTTACTGGGTGTTCCATTTAAAAAAATGCTATTTGTATCCATACCTGTCAGAATATATTAGTCTTTTGTTTTTTGTCCATCCTATCTAAAACTTGGAAAACAACCCTACAGTATGTTTTTTTATTTATTTAAATAACTTTAAAAATACAGAAATTATGTATGACAGTTTAAAATGTTATGAAGATAAAATGACCACATGGTAGTCTGCATAATATAAGCAATAATTTAATATTTTTTGTTACCACAAACCAACATCGACTTACATTATTTTTGTTTTTGGAGGAGACTCTGTGACTGAAGAGTCTGAAATGAGGTCTGAACTGGAAATTAATGTAGCTAATATGTAGAAATTATTTCAAATAATAAATAACCAACTTACTTTGAAGTATTGAAAACATTGGAAACAGATAAAGGATCCGAACCAGATTTCAAATATCTAAATCCATTAGGCCTAGTGCGTTATATCATTGAGGTTCAAATGATCTGAGCAAACATCAGCGGTTTTGGGTAGTCGCTTATTTTCTAATCCTAGAAGGCAAATCCATATACGCCTGGGCTTTGGATTTGTTGGAATCCTATAAAGACGCATATTTAATTTTAATCAAGCATATAAGGATTATTATTATTCTGCTTGGATATTTCCTATAGAAGTTCATAGAAAAAATTAACAACTGGTAACTCGAAGATTTACAAGCTTCAAAAAATACATTATACTTTTCAGTGATCTTATCTGATATATCTTATCAATCCAAATAATTTCCTCAATCTTGGAAGAAATTTGATATTTTTGTGGCGAAGTACATATATCCTACTCTACGCCACTGGTCTGCTATCATAATATAATCCCCTACTCACAGAACATATCACCTATAGAAAAATATCTCAAATGGGAGAATCGCGAGGAAGGTTTTTAGTTAGGTTTTTAGTCAACGATGGCGACACTGTCGGGAGACAAGAGAAATTTACAGGTATCTTTGGTGTGGACAGTGATTTCTGTTGGTTGGTTTTGTCATTTATTTTGTCATTTTAAAGCCAAAATTTGAATTTTTAAATTGTGTTGTTGTAAACCCTGGTCCCCACGCGCGTTAAAGTGAAAATTCAAAAAGTTTTGGTTGAAAAAAACCCTAATTTTTGTTCGTATTTTTTTGTATTTACTCGTTTGTTTCGTCTCGTTCGTATTTGTATTTATTATTCGTATTTACTTTACGATCTACCTATAGCTGCGTGTCTCTTGCTAACTTACTAACTCTTTTTGCACTATGTTCGACATCGGAAACTTCCTACCAGTCATAGTTTTCAAAAAAATGAGGCGAAAAGAGCTAAAAGGAGTCAGCAAGCGAAATGCAGTTGAACATTGAAAATTATTTGAAATAATAAAAATATATGAAAAAAATCAATTCGCCTTTTTGTCAAGAATGCTCGATTAGTTGGGTTTTCAGTCAACGATGTCGCTGTAATTCATAACCGGTACATAACATTGCAGATACTTTTCTAGAGGTGATATGTTCTGTGCCCCTACTTACCTATGAAATGAAATTTCCGGGTTCTAATAATCCAATTTTTCACACTCTCAACACTGTCTAACCATATTGCTGTATCATATTAGTCTTAAAACACACAAATAATTCACTTTTCAAACATAAAATATCAGAAAAACCTCACAAAAACGATTTCACGATGCTTTCTAACAAAAGGCCACAAAGCACAATCAAACCATAATCAAACTGACATTAACTGTCAGCTTTGACGCCGTTTTACTATGCGCTGTTATCACGTTGTAAAATAAATAAGGATACTTGAATAATAACAATATTTTCTAAGCTCTTTTTTTACTAAAACAAACAACTTCAAATTATCAAAAATCTGCATTATGAAGTTTTTCCTAGTTACTCAGTTTATATGCACTTTTATAAAATTTAAAAAGGCATTTTTTCCGTAATTATTCGACAAGAAGTTCAATAAAGGTTTTTTCCAAAATATAATCGGCAACCTTTTGATTCGTCTAAGATGGCGTCGTTTAGACCTGATCGTTTAGACTATGCTTTCTCACTGGCACCTCGTCAAAATGTAAATAACGGCCTCTATTGTTTTTTATTCCTCTGAGGTTTCAGCACATTTTTCACTCACCTGTGGATTGGATAGTCCATATGTCCATAGTTCCAGAGAGAGTATAATACTCGATTTCCCTGCATGATACTCTTTTGTAATGCGGTCATGAGCAAGATTTTCGAAATAGGATGAATTCATTCGTAAAACTTTCTGTGATCGATATACCTAATTAATTTTTCTTCTGTAATAAGTATCTCTTTTCGAGAAAGTCCTTGTGGAAAGCGTGTGGGACTAAAACAGAATAAACAAAACTCGAATACACACCATCGCCAAAAGACAGAATGGAAAAATAGATTTTGGCGATACACACTTTCTTCAGTGTTGAAATATTTATTTTCTTCACGTTGAATGTCGATGGCTATTATTTAAAACCAACACTTAGAATAATTGGGCTATACATTTGCAGGTATTATACATATAATTATCTTGGTGTACAAAATTCAATTTTAATAATTCCTAATTATTGTTTTCCAGTTGGAAGAGTCCACAATCCGTCAACGTCTTGGCGGTCGTCGCGACTCTGCCACGCAAATATGTTCGATTTCGCCGCCAACCGAAACCCAGGAAACGTCTCCGCCTGCATCTGGAAGACGACGCCGATCTTCTCTGGCACAACTCACCGACATTTTACGAGAATGGGGCGGCGCAAAAAAACAGCAGAAACAATTGCACCGTCGCGAAACTTTGGCCGATTTGGCCAGAAGTTTGCCGTGGGGTCGTCAGACTACCACTGAAACTGGACCCACTCCCAGCATATGCACCAAGTAAGTTAATTTAAAAAAGAGAGTTCTTTTCTGGCTTAAAGAATGAGTTAAACGGAATATATTTTATACGCAGGCTAGGCATATTCGTGCCGGTACCAAGAATAACGCGTTCAACCAACACGTTCTCAACACCTATACGTAGTAGGACACATTATGGATTCAATTCTTTTATTTATAGACCAACACGAAATATGACAATTAAACTCAGGTTAGATATTGTTTTGAACATCACACAAAAATGTGTTATTGACCTTATCCTAGTAACTCCAATACTTCTTCAATCGATCTGATTTTGGCTATGGTTGATCTTGAAATACCCACAATAATGGGTAAGTTTGTAAAGGACGCATTGACATAATTATTATTGATCATAGTCGAAGAAAGTTTTGGAATAATTCAAAGTTTAATTACAATTTTGTTGTTGGAAAAACTTTTCTAATCAAAGAGTCTTATAAGTTAGGCAAGGTGATGTTTTACAGAGTTTGTCCTACAACTGTCGAGCTTGCACTGGGAGGCCTATTGGCCCATTGTGTTCCCTTCTTCAGCTCAGTATTTCCATTGTCCCTAATCTTTCCCGCGTCTTCAAGGTGTAGGTAGGCGTTCCTCTTGAAGGAGGAAGCCCCACTCAACAATGACTTCACAGCGTCCTGTGATTGTTCCTACTAAGGTGCTTATCGGTCTTTAATCCAGTTTCAATAATTTCCTAGTTTCCTCTACATCCACGTACGGCCACAGAGCTCGCGATTTTACGCAGTCATTGCACCTTCTGCTATGTAGCTGCGTCAGGGTTTTCGACGAATATTTGGTCACTATGTAGTCCGTTGCTTGGTGGAATATTTCGGCCTCTTTGTGGTCCATCATCCAGTGTCTTATAAGTAGCTACTGAATATTTAATTTTCTAATTCATTTCATTCTAAAAATTATTAGGTTTCAAAATTTCAAGTCACCTATTACCCAACCAATCCAATATTTTATCTTGAAGACATACAAACTACCTATATCTTTACGGTTGCCGTATCTGTCTTGTACAATTGTTAACATTTTGGCCATGGTATAGGTAATCTTCTTGTTCAGTCAAATACTCTACGTATTCCACGCCTATTTGGGATCTATAATCAGTTTTTGGAGAACCTTTAGGATTTTTAATAATTTCCCAAAGCTAGATATTGAGAATTTCTTTTTCTCGTTTGGCAACTTCATCTAAAAACCAATACCTACTAAACATAGGCATATAATAGATTACTTTTTTCATTTATACAAGATCAACAGGAATAGCTTAAATCAGGCATTGAAGAAGTCACAATTTGTGTGATTCTGTTTGATTTTTTTGCCAGTTTGAAACTAACCCAATCACTATATCAACTACCTTATATTGCGCATGTGGCTACAAATACAGTACAACCCATAAATAAACCCCTCATCGTGATGTGCATGAACAGTGTATTATTAAAATATATCCGACGTAAATTCTATTGACATACCTACTCACGTATTTAGGTCTAAAGTTAGCCCGGCATGCATATACTTCGTCGTTTTTGTGAAAGCAGCATGTCGCATTATCCGAAGAAGGCCTTTTATTTTGATATAAAGAACACAGATGATGGGTCACAGCGACTATGTGAAAACTTCCTCAAAGTTTTGAGTAGGTACTCGGGCTTCAGGAGCATTTTATCTTTTAGCGGAGCCAGTTCATCTTCACCCACAAATAATTTGTCATCCTTTAGGGCTCAATTCGATTACATACCTTGGATTATGTTTTACTGGAACCAGAAATGCCTCTGTTTCAGTGTGCCATAAATTACGCTTCGGTAACAAAGTTTCGCTGCACAAAAGCATACATGCACATCTGGAATTAAGTTGGATGATTGTTCAACCTGGGATTGGAATATCCATTTTTTCCATATAAAAAATAAAATGTATATAAAATATTCATGAAGAATACATAATAGTTATTTATATTACTAGTACGGTATGAGCTTCATTACAGTAACGAGTGGGGAATATTGCCAAGACGAGGTCGTAGACCGAGTCGTGGTAATCACACGAGTGGTGTAATGAGCGTTCCGTACGTGTGATATACAACATTTTATGTACGACCCAGATTTTTTTCATATATTCGAAATGGTTTTAATTTTTCACAAAAGATTATCAGCTGTATGCAACATCCTCTGTTAACTTAAAAGCGCCTTCTAAAACTGGTACCTTTAAAAATTTCTATGGCTTAAAATACACATTTTTGAAAGTGACCAGTTTTAAAAAGCGCTTTCAAGTTAAAAGAGGATGTTGCATACAGCGGTATATTTATAATTTTTGATAAATGAATTTTAAAAAGTGCCGTTTTTCAATAAAAATGAGTTACGTAATGAGCTCTCATTACATCACTGAGTGATGTAATGAGAGTTCATTACATCACTGAGTGATGTAATGAGAGTTTATTACATCACTGAGCGATGTAATGACAGTTCATTACATCACTGAGTGATTTAATGAGCTCATTACATCACTAGGCACGATAATGCAACTTATTACGTAACTCAAACAGGCTAAAATGAGTTACGTAATAAGCTCTTACAGTGTAGGTCGTACATAAAACAAATAACGTTAACGCTTAGAAAAAAAAATTCAACAAGGATTTTTTTTTTTAATATGAGCGTTCAAGCTGAAATCATTGGAAAAGTAATTTCGCAGTCAGCATGTTGTGCTAAGGTAACTGAAAAAATCACGGAAGAAATGTTGCTAATAATAATTATTATGAACCACGAACGAAAGATGAAAAACGCATCAAAAACAACAGTTTTATCTAAAGTTATTGTATAAACATGAAAATAAAACCCTTTATTAAAGAATATGCATGCGCGCGAATTATTTTGTGGGTTGGGGAAGTAGGTGGTGTATTGATATATTAATGGCATTTTAATTCTAGGAAGCGTCGAGAATCAAGCGCCGATTCCGGTATCAGAAGCATGGGCTCCAAATCACGTCGGGATTCTCAGCATAACGCAATTTCCGACTTCAAAAACGAAGTGGCCAAATTATGGCAACGTAGAGAATCGGTTACTACGACCATAGTGAGTCCCAGCTCTGGATCCAATCGTAGAGACAGTGGCGAATCTTCTAAAAGTGGCAGACGGGATTCCACGTCTCATTCGCAACATGCTTCCCGACGAGGATCTGGAGAGAGTGGAAAAAGCAGTAAGTATTTGCTGGATTTGAACTTAAGCTGGCAGGAGGATAATTTTCCGGGTTATATTCTGGGTCTCTCACTTGATTACAAATAAATCTTAATAACTTAGAATATCCTCCTTTTGATTTCATGATCTAGGTTTAGGTCATAGGCAGACATGAGGCTATCACTGGACCAACTAATGCAATCTGATAACATAATAGTTATGTTTTAACAGAGATGAGAATCGTTCTAGAACGGTAGTTTCCAGTCGATCAATTCATTTGTCAAGTAGGATAAACGTTCAACTTATTAAAAAATAAATAAGTGGACAACTGGAAATTACTGGTTCCGGAATGGTTCTCATCTTTGTTGAAACAGAGCTCCAGAAATTAAACAAGAGTCACTTCAACACTGAGCATACTCAACAATAGAAATAACCGTAATGGAAAGGGTATAAGACAGTAGAGAATAGTATCTAGGCAGCCCATAACGGTTCCAACTCACTTTCTCAACCTTCGAAATATCCAATTTCTCTAGCCTCGCAAAGTATCGCCCCCCTATTGAGATTTGTCGGTCCAACCACTTAATCCATATTCAATTCTATGATAAAATCAGTTTGTATGTAGCTATCCATGTATTATCTATATCAAAATTGTGAAAGTATAAACGATATCTCGGATAAAACACAAGATACCTATATATCTAGGTATGTCCAACAAATGAGTCTTTTCCACGATTTTTCACCTCCATGAATTTAACCTTTTTATTGAAATGTAAACAAAGTGTAATTTTATTTTATTTATTTGGGATTTAATTAACTAAAATTGTGCCATTCCCATTTCCAAAAACCCATTTACCTGTATTTCGGTTTTTATTGGGGCGTCTCCTAATTTGGTCCCAAACACAAAAATGTTCCAATTTCAAATCTACCCATCTTGTTTGGTCCTGAGGGTACCGTGGTCGGTGGACTAATTAAAATAGGAACTTCCCATTAGAATTTTAAATCTGATGCATTCAAAAAAAACATGTAACTATAAACAAAAAAATAACAACATATGTACCATTTAATTTTGTTAATGTCCGACTGGTATATTATTCGAGAAATAATGACATTATGACAAATTCAGTTCAATATGTAATAATTCTCAAGGGAGTTATTCTAAAAAATAACGCCCTAGGCCGTTATGACTATTTTTTCAAACGGGAAATAATTTCCTACGACTATTTTTTTGCAGGTACTTGATTTGTAGATTAATTTAATCAAAATTCATTGAAAATTTTCTCATATAAAAAATAATTAAGTCGGATATTAAACGTTGAAGGCACCACGGGTATCAAGGATATTAAAACTTTCGGTCAACGTATATCCCTCGGGCCAGAGGCGGCGAGGCCCTCGTGAAATATACCATTGACCTCAAACGTTAATATCCTTATAATACCCTTGATACCTTAATAACTATTGAAGGTTTATTAAAATTGATAATGGTTTCAGGTTTATACAATAAACATTACAAATGCAATACATATAAGGTACCTGACCCAAATAAGGCCATGTACCTAATAAGGCCAGTGCCCTTTATTGCTTAATAGTGAATCCCATTTTAAAAAAATGCAATATTATTAAGGTGCTTATTCTGTAAGGCTTAACGATCCCGTTAAATAACGGAAATCGGTAAATAACGGTCGGACCTATTCTGTAACATCCTCGGTAACATCGCTTGTTAAGATTGATCGTTACGAATTAGTTATTTAACGATGACTACGAACGATTGTCGTTACTAAACGATTTGCCCTATTCTGTATCACCTTACGATCGGTATTTAACTATTGATAACCTATAAATTTGATCGTTATTAAACGGCAGCTATTGGGGTTATCGTTGTTAGTGAGATCAGTGGTGAATCCACGTGAAAGTGAAAAATACTGCAATATTGATATTGTTGCAAGGATGGAGAATATTTTGAATGAAGCGCTGGAGGAATTAGACCTAAGAAATGATAAAAATTTAATATTACAATTGAGAGATTTCAATAACCCGTTCAATTTACCTGACAAGACGCCGAAGGAACACACGTCATTGTGAAACTGTTCTAAACCAGTTTTGAAAAATGTTTCAAAACTTTGAGACGCGAGAAAATACCTCTGGTACATTTAGGTTCCAAAGGACAGGTTCATTTTCAAATATACAATATATGTATCGGTTTATAACATTCTACGTCTTCCGATTCCCGATCTCCAACCATCTCTGTCAATCCAGCCATCCTCTTCCAAGCCTCTGTCTCTCATTTCCTCGTCTACTCCACTTCTCCAGCTTCTTCTTGGTCTGCCGCGTCTTCTTCTTCCCTCTGACTTCCACTCAATAATTTGCTTGGTTACCTTGTATATCTGCCATTCTTTGTACATGTCCGAACCAAATCAGCTGTTTGTCCTTTATATCATCTACTATTGTGTGTTTTACGTCCATAATCTCCCTTATTCTCAGATTTGTTATCCTTTCCATTTTTGACCTGCCTGCCGATCTCCTCCAAAAGTCCATTTCAGTTGCTTCCAGCATTTTGCGGTTCTGTTTTTTAGTGGATAGAAATAAACTAAATAAATATGCCTACTGGCCGTACGACAATGAACCACGTGCTTGGCGTTCGGCAGCAGCACACATCAATACGATAGTTCGGTTAATCTTCAAAATTGGGTTTGTGCGCATATGACGACACCGTACTCTTTACTCTTGACGCGGACTCTACCACCTTTTTAATTCCGAAGCGTGAAGTCACACGTTAGTTGAACTAAAAAACACTCTGGAACGGGCGCACTGCTTTATGCTAGTGTGTCAAATTTTGATGCATGCAACCCAGCAATACGGAGGGAATTTTGTCTCGCTCGCACTCATTGCGATTGATGTAATAGGAAAAAGAACTTCTTCATCTTCCTAACTTTAATGATCTAAACACATCAAACAGCTGTTCTCAATAGCCGCCATAGTGCAGAGAGAGATGCAAATCCCTCTTGTTTGTTGTCCTTCCTGACACAAACCCTCGCGTAGAAACAATTATGCAGCCACCGTTCCAGTGTGTTTGTTTAGTTTATTGCAGTTTACCGACAATTGGCGAGAAAATGACGAAGGACGAATATGCACCAATAGCACCAAAGTTACCTTCCCACATAAGCCCGAATACCGAATGTTCGCCGAATACACGTAGCGTCTGGGACCGGCTTAAGCAATCGTTCGTAGCTCGTAGCGGATCGTTACAAACTTTCCCAACGACACCGCCTAACGATCAACCATACAGAATATACTTTATAACGACTATCGTTGAGTCTGTCGTTAGAAAACGATCGTCCGGTAACTAATCTTAACGCAACGATCAAGTTACAGAATAAGCACCTAAAAAGAAATCTATAATGCAAATCAAAAATTATTGCAAAGGTTCCTAGCAACTCGTCACATGTCGAAAAATGGCCAACCACAAATTTCATATGTCACGTTATAACTTTGAGGCTCAATTTGCTTTTATACGTGTTTATAAAGTGAATGGAGCGATTGTAATTTTTTAACGGGCATTTATGTTTTGAGAAAGCTACAAAGTAAGGTGCTTATTCTGTAACTTGGTCGTTGCGTAAGGATTCGTTTATTAACGATAGCTTTTTAACGATAGACTTACGACAGATCGTTATAGCGTTATTTTGTAACGTTAATCGTAAGTCATATAGATGTGTGTCCTTGACGAGTAGTAACGACAAGCTACGGTTGCTATGAATTGTCTAAACTCGAAAACAGAAAACTTGTGAGGTGCTATGGTGAGGTGCGCGCCGTCATAACAAAAAAAATAATAATTACAATAAAAATGAGTAACAATACTGAAAATAAAAGTGTGAAAAAACCAAGGGCTCAGAAGACCAGTAGGGAACAATATGTTTTATATTTAAACGAGTTGGAGTGCAATTAAAGTTAGATGACAAATGGTCCGACTAGTAGGTACTTAGATGAAAAAAAGATCACTAAAATTGTGCATATAAATAAATATATTAGATTGAATAGAGATAAGTAACTTACAATACTGTACTGCAAATTCAGTAAACTATAAACTCCGTAGGAAAATACAAGCGTATAGTTTATCGTTTCAGCGTATAAATGAATAAAAATCCCAAATTCCAAATTTCAAAAACGCAAATAATACCAATAAACACCAGTCAGCTGACGAGTCTGACGAAATTACGCATGAGCAGCCGAACCGAACTTTTAGTCCTAACAAAAATCCTGGGACTGCTAGAACCGATTCCTAATCAATTAAAACCAGTTCTATGTGATCCGCGAACGTAGAACTGTTACTAAAAATTCAGAATTTTATTATCCGCGAACGCCACTTTTTACACTGCGCATGCGAATAGTCCCTGAACCGATTCGGAATCGGACCCGCGAACAAAGCTATTAACTTATCTGGTCATTCGAAGGGCGTATGCCTTGATACTCCACCAATTGAAACTGTGCCACGCAACAAACGTAGGCATGAAACATTATCGGGTTCACTACAACAGCTGCTACAGGCACGCACAGAAAATATGAACCTTCTACCAATGAGTTCTGAGCCAGTGTTGCAGAAAATTGAAAAACACCTTGAAGTAGTGCTTCAAGGTGTTTCAAGTGTAGGGATTCAAACGAAACGACTACGGCTGGAACAGTTCAAACCTAAATTAAAATATCCCAAACACATGCCTGATGAAAATGAGAACAGCTCTGGAGACGAAGAGCTCGAAAGCAAAAATGGCTCCGAAGAAGAAGAAGGTACAAGTATCACTGACGCGGCGGAAGAAAGTGATAATTCGTTGTAGGTAGTTAAAATTCTATAATTAGCATTATGTTTTATTTTATTAATATGTGAATGTTTATTTTTTATTATGCGTTATTAAAAATGTTCCTAATTATTTGTTGTCTGGTTTCCAGTCCTTGTTGCAAACCGTCCGGCTCCTCATTATCTTCATCATGATCGGCGGGGACGTCCTCTTCCACTATAATTTCTTCGTCGTCAATATTGCCGGCTTTCATAAGATTGTGCAGAATTGCACAGGCGTATAAGATTTGGGCCGCAAATTCTGGCTTGTAATGCAAAGTTCTGTCTCTCCGAAGACAACGGAAGCGCCCTTTGAAGCCGCCAATGCATCGTTCTATGGTATTTCGAGCCCTGCAATGAACTTCGGTGTATCTACTTCCGGGGCAACCTGGCGGAGCATGGAGTATTGGTGTCATTAGATAGGGCCTTAAAGGATACCCAGAATCACCCAGTAGCCAAAAGTATCTTCCACCATGTTGATACCTTTCTTTTAAACGTAATCGGACTTCCGACAGTGACCAAATCGCAGCATCGTGGACCCTGCCAGGAAAACGAGCGTTCAAACTTAAAATTTTCAAATCTGAGTCACAAATGATTTGACAGTTCAGGCTAAAAAACTGCTTGCGATTTAAAAAAATTAATCGCGGGTAGGCTGCGTTACCCATAGCTGGAGGGTACGATAGACAAATGTGTGTCATCAACCGCTCGAATAACGCCTGGCATCCCAAATTTCTTATAGAATCCATTTTTCACTTCACGAATTTCAGCATCTGTTTGAGGAAACTTGATTTGCTGATGTAAATTATTCACAATTGCCGGTACTACAACGTGAAGTGCTCTACTCACGGCAGACTGGGACAGGGGGCAAATGAAATCTTTTCCAACGGATTTTTGATAGCTGCCTTGAGCAAAAAAGTGCAAAGCAGAAAAGAATTGGACGACTGGAGGGACATTTGTACGTCTGATACCGTTATTTAAATGATGCTCTATTCGTAAAAAAACATATCGTGCAATCTCTGGTTCCAACCTGTATGTTTGTTTCATCATTTCAGCAGGCAAGCTGAAAGGATCACTCCTATCTCTCAACTGTCTCAGTATTAATTTGTGATGATTTCTTCTAAGCAACTCTTGGGCAGCATTATTTATAGCGTCATCCAATACATAATCCATGTTTTTTTTTGAAACTTTAACACTTTCGGGTGAAAGATAGCTGATAGAGGTGACGTCAATCAACGATCGAATTTTGACGTTAGAAACGCTTTGATAATGATTTCGCATGGATACAGAATAAGGCAAATCGTTATCTTAAGATTATCGTTCGTAGCTATCGTAGTTCAGCGATCCGTTAACGATCTCTCGCAACGATCGCCCTTCCAGAATAACTTTCATCGTTATGTTACGACATTGTAATTTAACAGGATCGTTATGAGTTACAGAATAAGCACCTAGTACAGAATAATATCTTTGCTAGATTTCTAGTTACAGACTTTTTTTTATCAATTTAACATGTTCCTAATAAGGCCATCATACAAAAAATGTTCAATTGGCCTCACGTCACAGAGTTTTTTTAAAAGAATGTGTCATATTATTACCTAAGTGATGTTTTTTGAAATGTCTAGAGTCTCTCCAAGCGAGAGATGCTACGGTCCATTTGTCCTAGTTGTATGTAGACTTATTTGGATCACCGTCCAAGGACTTGGAATTATTATGGTTTTTTTAGGAATGCAGCAAACATATAAGTTCTATTTTGTGTACTATTTCTCAAATAATATTTTTATAATTAATTGTACTTATTTTAAACATTTTTTAATGTTGGCCTTATTAGGAGCATAGGAGCAAATAAGGCTAATGGTAAGCGTCTTTGTTTTACGCAAAAAACACCACTTATATAAAAAAATAAAATAAATTGGAGTTAATATTCAAGTAATAGAAGCGAAACACTTCACATATAAGCTCATGATTTTTGTTGGGTTCGCTAGATAATGTTAGGAAAAAATAAAACTTCTTAACGTAGCCTTATTTGGGACAGGTACCTTATAGCTAGGTATCAATTTATAATAATATGTACAAAAATCGCCTTAATCCTACTTATTTAAATGATAATATGATACAATTAACTTTCAATTTATTTATTTACAGAAACTCCATTTTAACTAATTTTACAACAATAATTAAATATGTATATCAATGTAATAGTAACAAAATTATCACATAAAATATCCCTATTCTAATTACATAATTCTAGAAATGTGTTTTTCTACTGACATTTCATAATACGCTATTAAACGATTAAAATCTGTATCATAATGAACTTCATTACGATACAGATTTTCAGTATAATACTCATTTTTAATATTATACAATGTTGATAGATGGCAGCACTAGTTGAGATATTAAACATTTTAAACGGTAATTTTGCATAAAACAATTAAGTATTTTGATAACTATAAGAAAGACTCCGAATTGTTTAAAAGTTACCAAAGTTTGGAACAAAGAATAATTATTATGGAAATAATGAATGATAAGGAAGAATTTTTACTTCTTTAATTATTATACATTGTCAATAGATGGCGCCATCAGTTAAAGAAAATTGAATTTTCTTTTTGAATGTTGGCAGCACTCTGTTTATAGCTTTTCCATGGTAATTTAGCGAAAAACAATAATTTTATAAACAAAAATACCTCAAATTGTTATTAAAAGTTAATACCTTAAGTTTGGGAGAAGGCATTATTATGGAAATATTGAGCGATAACGAAGAATTTTCACTAACACCTCCAGAAATTACAGAAAGGGCGACAAATGCAGGTAATAATATACTACCGGACAAATCCAAGAAAATTTACAAAGAATTATATGGACAATTTATGGATTGGAAACACCCCAAACACATCATCCTTCTCAGAAAATGTTTTGATAGTCCTATATTTTGAAGAATTACAACAAAAAATGAAACCTTCAACTGTATGGATTACTCAATTATGAAATCTCTATTCAAAGTTAAGCATAATGTTGACATATCTAAATATCATAAGTTTTATCAATGGCAGTAGAAAAAATAGTGTATGCAACTCTCATGTAATGGCCATTAATACACTCGCATGTTATATACGAAACTCGCCTGCGGCTCGTTTCGTATCCTACAACATGCTCGTGTATTAATGGCTATCATTACATGATCATTGCATAATATACTATTTTTAAACTGAAAAAATTCAAATGAATCTAGATCATATTCATTGTATGTAAGTACAACCTACACATACATACGGGTGAGATTTTCGAATCTCTGTTTTGATCTAGTTGGTGCGCTGATTTTTGGGAAGCGCATTATCGAATCTTCTCGTGCCATATAAAACTTGAAATTGTATGGCGCCAAAATTTAAAATCAAGTATACGAATAAAATTAGTTTGGACATTAAGCTATGCGCGAACATTATTCCGCCCACTTAAAACGAAATTTTACATGAATGAGGCTTAATAAATGACTCACATCATGTACCAAAAAAAAGGAAAACAAAAGAAAAATAAAAAAATTCTTAACGAATACCCGAAGCGCCAAAATTCTCGCATTTATTTTAATCAATAAAGAAATAAACGAAACAAAAAACATAAAAAATTTGGTTGTAAGAAATGGTTTTAAAGTTCATCCATGGGCAGAGGACACAATTTCACTACTGGACGAGTAATAAAACCATGTTATGTTCTTACGGTAGCTACCCGGATGTGGTTACCACGACCCGGATGGACGGCTATAATTCTTCCCAACAACCAAGATAAAGGAGACTTGGTTTCTTCTTTAATGAGAACCAAATAATTGAGTTTGATTTCCACCGAAGGATCATTTCATTTCGAACGCTGTTGTAGGGTGTTGCGATACTCCAGTTGCCAAAAAACCGAATGAAATTGTTGAACGAACTGTCATCGGCTCAATGTATTCAATTTTAGGTGAGATAGATCAGGATCTGGCCATGAGTTCAGGGGCTCCATGTTCAGGAAATGACCGAGAGTTAACGGTGACAAATCATTTGGATCGGAGCTCTGTTCACAAATAGGCCGTGAGTTTAACAAAGCTTCAATTTGGGTCAAATAGGTGTATAACTCTTCAAAAGTTAAGAGTTGGGAACCATGGATTTATATAAATGGGATTTTATGGATTTAACCCCTGCCTCGGCTAATCCATTGAAATGAGGGGCACCGGGACTATTTAGACACCACTTGATTTTTAGGCTATCGGCGGCACACTTGGAAAGTTTGTGGATATAGCTCCGACGAAATTTGTGCCACATTCATTTGTAATCTGAAGGCAAGTACCGCGTCGGGCAACGAAGCGTCTTAGAGCGGCTATTCAAGCTTCCTTTGTGGCATCGGAAACGAGCTCTATATGAATGGCTTTTACGCAAGTATCTACAAATACAGCATTGTAGGATTTTATTATCAACGGTTTTCGTTGTCTGGAAGCAATAGTACTAATAGTGCCTGCGTATTCAAGACAAACATGTGAAAAACATTTCAACTGTGAGGTTCTAAAGTTAGGTAAGCCTGCCATATACGGAGTGTACGGTTTCGGCTTTAAGCGAAAGCACCGAATGCATTTAGATAAACTATAATCAATCGCTCTACGGGCCGATAGGATCCAAAGTTTTTGTCTGATCAAATATAGAACGGTGTTTAGTCCTGGATGAAAATTTTCGTTATGTGTATGGATGATTATAAGCTCAGTTAGTCTATGGGATCTTGGTAAAAGAATTGGATGTTTTGAATCGAATGATATTCCAGAAGAATTCCTTAAACGCCCGCCCACTCTGAGGAAACCAGAGTCGTCAAGAAATACAGCAAATTTCCGGAAAGGTTTAGGCAATAATTCTTCCTTTTCGATTTTCGAAATAATATCTGCAAAACAATGTTATTGCACCCTTTTGATCAAGACTAATAAGGCTTTGTGAAGTTCAAAAGAAGAAAATATTCCATGGATTTTGTTTGTAAAATGTGTCCGATTGTGAATCGTTCTTATAAAATGATAAATTATTTTTTGAATAAAATGTAGACTTGAAAATTTATGGATTAACTTGTCGAAAAAGTTTTCTTGCGGAGTAGTAGTAGCTATAAGAACAGTAGGTTTTTCTTCCACTAAGACTTCGCGAGGTGTTCCCTCGGAAATTTGCTCTAGAAATTTCTTAATTTTCCATTCTGTTCTGGGCGATGAAATCCACGGAGGGCCATTGAACCAAAGGGGACGGTTCACAAGATTGTTAGGGGTCAAACCTCGGCTCGCGCAGTCCGCAGGGTTTTCTAGAGAAGGTATGTGGTACCAAGGTACGTTTGGAATGGTCTCTTGCATGTGGCAGACACGATTAGCTACAAAGGTTCGCCATTTATCTGGAGATGCTGTTACCCAATGTAAAGTTACTTGAGAATCAGAAAATGCTAGGATTTCATCTATGATTATTAAAGGGAGAGTAAATACGGATTACTAGATCTAGAAGGTCGGCTAAGAGGGTGGCTCCAAGAAGTTCCAATCTGTGGATTGATTTTGTGTGAAGCTCTTGACTTGCCGATTACCAAAGATGATTGGATTTGATCATTGGGTAGTTCAATTTTAATGTATACACAACAAGCGTACTTAAGCTCGGAGGCATTACTACAACCTAATAGTTGGCAACGTTGTTAGAAAATATATGTCTCGGTACAGATATATCTAAAAGGTTTGGTAATTCGTAACGAAACTGAATCCAAAGATTTTTAATTGAATCTGGGGCTACTTCGTCCCAGCCAATATTACACAACCAAAGTTTTTGCATAATTGTCTTAGCGAGGAAAGAAACTGGCGATAAAAAACCTAAGGGGTCCCAAATTTTTGCTATTGCGATAGAATATTTCTTTTGGTTCAGTTTTTTTCAGATGGTGTACAAGAATAGGTGAACGTATCTGAAGACGGATGCCATTGGAGGCCAAGAACTTTGATAGAAGTAGATTCATTATTTTCAAAAGTACGGGGACTTGACAATCGGATGGTGGTAAATGGGACAACATTCTGGAGTTCATATGTCATTATACGCCCACTTACGAAGCTCGAAACATCCCAACTTCAATAATGCGATAAGATCCTTTTGAAGCTGTAAAGCGCCCTCTATTGTGTTGGATCCTGAACAACGCTGTTTAATAAAACGTCAGATACTTGAGAATTTTTTTTATTTTCTATAGTGGCTAATTCTCGGAGAGTTCTAATAGCCAAAAATGGACTAGAATCAAATTCAAAAGTGACAGTATTAAGACGCCATTCTTGTAAGTCGTCATTAGGATGAAAAAGCCAAAGTAATCGCTGGTAATCCCTATATTCGGGGTGAATTTTGATCTGCAAAAAAAGCTGTTTTATGTCTGCTAGGAATACCACAGAATAGAAACGAAATTTAAGCAGGATTTCGGATATATCATTCTGCAATTTTGCTCCAGTTAAAAGTGTCTCATAAAGACTAATTTGCTTGGAACCTTTTGCAGACGGATTGAATACTACTCAAAGTTTTGTGGTTGATTTGTTTGGGCGAAGAACTCCATGGTGGGGTAAATAGGCACACAGGGGTGGCCTTGGTTCCTTTGGGGAAATCAAGGACATGTGGCCGTTCTTTATATAGTCTCTCATGAAATCGGCCTATAAAGTATAGAGCTGTGGATTTTTTTTGAAGTCTTGCTTCTAGAGACATAAATGATCGATATGCAATCGAGAAAGTGTCACCTAAGTCAGGTTTGGAATGTTTGAATGGCAAATGGACTATAAAACGACCCGACGGTTCTCTTGTTGTCATCTTTTGATAGAATTCCTCGCACTTCTGCTCCTCAGGCGACAAAAAGGGTTTGGGATTGATCGACTCTAATTCCCAAAAACGTCTCATACTCGCATCGAGTGATTGTTCAAAAGAAATAAAATAAGAACCGACAGATAAACAAGAATTATTATGTACAATATCTTGGGTTTATCCTAAAAGGCCCCAACCGAAAACTGTCTCATAAGCCGTGGGTTGGTCTTGATAATAGCCCTGAATTCTACCAGATTTTAGAATTTGAGTGTAAAGTTGAGCACCTATCAACATGTCCACTGCACTAGGCTCTTGGAATTGGTTGTCTGCAAGCTTGAGATTGGATATATGACAATTTGAGGGGTCGATTTTTACTGATGGCATATTTGCGCAAAGCTTAGATAGAACAAAGAATTGGAATGTGAATGAAGGTTGTAATTGACCTAATGGTCGAATAGTACAGGTGGCAATGCCATTGGTAGAAGATGCAGATTGATTTAGTCCCAAGATTGGGATTGATAATTTGGTTCTGCGGGTAAACCCAAATGGTTTAAGCAATTTTCGCTAATTAAATTGGCTTGGCTTCCACTGTCCAGGACAGCGCGTTTAATTTGATAATTTCCTCGTAAGCGGCGTTTCCACATGCATAGTTTATTGGCGCCAGTCGACTGGCGTAACTTTTGTGGCGCGTGGAAACTCGGAAAATTATCTGGCGCCAGTTAACTTGCGCCACTTATTCATGCGCCAGTAAAGTAGAATGGAGGTCTACTTTTTGGCGCCAGTTTGCCATGTGTGACAGTTTGTCAAAAAAAAATACAAAAGTTTTCACTATTCGTTTCCAGAAAAGTAGTGAAAACGTCAGGTAAATCTAAAAAAATTGAACCTATAAAGTTTATGGAAGAGCATCCCTGTTTGTGGAATCACAAACTTTTGTGTTACAAAGCTAGGAATAAACGGGATGATGCTATAAGGATAAGTGTTGACGTATTGTGCGAGTTCTCGTGTTCTTAAGTGGTTTTGATATCACTGCTGCCGAAAGTAAAATAAGAAGCTTTGGAAATGCCTCATGGTCTCCATCCGTTAACTCGGACAGTAAATTATTTGATGTTTCTAAAACTTTTCTGCGTGAAATCCATTTTTGTACCCAGATCTTGTGTTTATGTTTCTTTTTCTTGTTTTTTCGGGTCTTCTGCAATAATTCTAGAAACAAAATATTCACAGCAACATTAAAGTTGACGCCATTTTTCATTTTTCTACTGCGCCAGTTAAAAATTTTTTGATATCAAGTGGAAACAGATACTGGCGCCACTGTTATTACGCCAGCAAACTGGCACGTGCACTGGCACCAATAAACTATGCTTGTGGAAACGCCGCTTTACATCAGGACTTCCACTTGTACATTGGCTAAAAGAACTGTAGTATGGGAAGTGGATGTGGCTAAAGAAGTACAAAGACCATTTTGTGGCGATTGAGGTTGCTGTGAGTTTGGATTTTGAATAGGCTGTTGGTTTGAAGTGTAAGTCGAAGTGTTTGGATTTTGATTTAAATCTGAATTTGAATGAGTTGAGCTTGCATTACCAGTATTATTACTAACGGCTAAATTAGAGTTTGTTGAGTTTTGAGGAGAGTAAATATTATAGAATTGGTTTGAATTTTTAGGTTGATTTGGAGATTGTCAACAGACCATTGTATGGTGTCTCTAGCGGCATCATGGTTAAATCGCAGGCAGTTAATGATCGCATTCTGCTGCTTCACATAAGCAAATCTATCAGCGGGGGATTCAGTAATGAATACTGGATATTGGGTTAAGGGATGGAATAAATTATAGCAAAGTCTGCATTTATTTTGTAAAAAATTGTGTTGATTGGTTCGTGAATTGTTTTCATAGAATTATGGCTAAAATTTGAATTTTGTGATGGTTGTTGTTTATTTAGTTGTTGCTGTTTATTTTGCTGTGGAGAGGTATTTACGAAAAAATTGGATGTTGGGCTCGACTTGTATTGGTTTTTAAAGAAGTATTTTTGGAACTGAAGGTATTTGAAATGGGTTTTGGGTTATTTTGCTTTGTAGTTGATGAAAACGAGTTTTGCGATGGCATGATTTGTACCGATTCAAGAGCTTTGCAGTGGTTGGTTAAGAAATCAATCAGGTTTTTGTACGTTGGAATTTCAGTAGTGCTATATTTTACCTTAAACGCCGTTCTTGTGGAATGATCGATTTTTGATAGCAAAATAGAAAAAAGGTAAAAACACCACTGGTCTGTGGAGAAATTTAAATTGTTCAAAGCAGCCACGTTCTCGGTGAATATGTCTATAAGTTTCCTAAGTTCTTTACAAGAATTAATTTTCAAAGGATTTGAACTATAAATGGAATTCCAATAGGTAAAAGCATAGACAATAAAAAATAAAAAGACCTTCAAAAGTATAGCCGAAATAGGTTATACTATTACTGCGCATCCGGTTGCGCATAGCGCATTGCGGAATTTTTGGAAAGCTAGAGACTTACGAAAGTTCAGTCCGATCATTCGATTCTGTTTCATCTTTCTCTGTCATACCAATTCACAAGACAAGGACACCGTATGAGTTACAGAGCTTTCCTAGCTGTTTTGTAGAAACCTATCAAACATCCATAACTATAGAAACTGTGACCGAGAAAACAAATAAGTAACCTTAAAATAACGACATTTCCGTGTTGAAATTTGTCATTTTTAACCGATTGGGCGGTCGTCTAAGAAGACTCGAACTCACAAAATCTAAAGAACAAGAAGAAGAAATTGTCATTTTTATTAAGGCACTCGGTATCGCGTACCTATAATATTATGTACAACTAGGATAAACTGAACCAGTAAGTATACATGTTAGTTTTGTGATATACGGCATATTTTTTTACTGTTTTAGGAGACCTCAGTCAGAAGAGATAAAATGTAGATGTTAGGCCTTGGCCAGCTTAGCTTGTACATACATTAAAGCATGTATAAGGGATGTAATAACTGTGTTTGTAAACTCTTTAGGTATTTGACCTATCTAGCTATAATATATATTTTTTCTAGTACAATTTAGTGTTTATTTTGCCTTTTTTTTTAATCTACATCAAAAAATGGCACAAAACTTTATGGAGTACCACATCATTTTTCTCATTCGGATTTGAGAAAAAAAGATGTGGAACAACATAAGTAAGTTTTTTGTGCAATCAATTCAAGTCAAATTTCAAAATTCCCGCCATTTCAGTATTTGTTCCGGCTGCCACTATTGACGCCACCGTCGCTGTGACGTCAGCGCTATACAAACTTCCATGTTATCAATCAGGTACTCTTACCTTGGTTTATTATATTTCTCTATGGGTAAAAGCTAACAAACGTTTGTTTTCGTACCGATCTGTCAATGTTTTTCAAGCAACTGGATAATTAATCGCAGTTTTATCGAATTTAATAAATTTGCAGGTTCTCCTTCTAAAAATTAAGCAAATGCTGAAATTTTCCAATATCCGAGTAGATAACGTTATCGTGAACCAAAAAAGTATAAGCAGCGTAAAATGTTGGCCATTTTCTCGGGTTTCAATCGAGTGCTGGTACCTAAATCGTCCCTTATTGGTGTCAAAAGTGAAGGGGAGTTACCCGAAAAACCGGCACTGCTGCCTGGAAACATATTGTCGCGGCTCTGAGTTGCCTGCTGACAAAAATCTTGGGTTCGTTGTTCGTTTCGTTTATTCCAAAAATCAAAGTCCAATTAACACAGCAATAATTTATTCCACTTAACAAAACACTCTGACACTAATTACTTTATTAACAAACTCAACAATCAAACTCTTTACAATCACTATTTAAATCGTATCACAGTCGAACTGAAACTTAACTTACAAATCAATGCCGGCCTTCTTATATGTCCCTAATTCTATTCCTGTAAAATCTAGAATACACACGATAATCTAATTTTCCAGATAAAAGTAGAATAATTCGCTAGATTCTAGTATTTACACCATCGATTCTTGACAGCCTGGCGGACGATATCGTGACACTGCCCTCCTCTTAAGGTTGATCGTCCCGATCAACTTCACGCCCATGTTATTTCGCCAATCTGTCCAGATGTACAACTTTCATCTTACTCCTGGTGTTGCGCTGGACTCGATAAACCAAATCATTGATCCTCTTGATTATTCTATAGGGTCCTTCCCATGCTGAAGACAATTTCGGCGATACTCCTTTCTTCCTTGCTGGGTTATACAACCACACTAAATCACCTTTTTGAAATCCGACCGAATTGGCTTTCAAGTCGTATCTGGTCTTCATTCGGTCACTGGCTAGTTGAATATGCTCCCGAGCAAAATCATGGATACCCAGAAGTCGTGCCCTTACTTCGTCGGCATAATCTCGGATATCTCTCCGTTCTTCTTCAGGTATCCCAAACATCAAATCGCAAGGTAACCTGAGTTCTCTTCCAAAGACGATTCTGGCTGGACTTTCACCTGTTGACTCGTGAACTGCTGCTCTATAAGCCATTAAAAACAGAGGCAAGTGTTTGTCCCAATCACGCTGGTTCTTTGCGACCACTTTTGTCAGGTGTTCCTCTATGGTCTTATTAAATCGTTCTACCATGCCATCAGACTGTGGATGTAAAGGTGTTGTCCTGGTCTTACGGATTCCCATGATCTCACAAACTTTCTTAAAGACGGCAGATTCGAAGTTTCGTCCCTGGTCTGAATGTAACTCTAGTGGCATACCATGACGACTAAAAACTTCGTCCACTAGCACCTGGGCAACAGTGATGGCTTCTTGATTGGGAATAGCGAAAACTTCTGGCCATTTACTGAAGTAATCCATGATAACTAAGATGTATTTGTTACCACGCTCTGACTCTGGGAACGGTCCTGCTACATCTATCGCTATTCTTTCGAATGGAAGACTGACGTTGTACTGTTTCATGGGCCCCCGAGATCTTAGTTTAGGGCCTTTACTGGTAGCACAGATGTCGCATTTTCGGCACCAGCTTTTAACGTCTTCATGGTAGTGAACCCAGTAAAAACGCTCCCGAATTTTATCCAAAGTCTTGTTAACTCCGAAATGTGCCCCTGAAGTTCCGTCGTGTATCTCTTTTAATACATCTTCCACTCGGTCTTTTGGGATAACCAGTTGGCTCTTAGTGGATTTCCCATCGGCACTTTCCCAAACTCTTTTGAGCAAACCATTTTCTACGGCCAGAGAGTTCCATTGGGCCCACAACACTTTGTAAAGCAAATTCTTGTTTGACACTTCCCTCCATTCTGGCCTACATTCATCGTTTTCTTTAAGATGTAGAATTTGACCGATGTCCTGGTCTGCCTCCTGATCTTCTCTCATTTGCTTGGTAGTCCATTTGTCATCGACGATCAGACCTGTTTTTCTTACAGCTGGACTAGTGTTTTTCTCATGTATATCGATTCTTTGACAATGTTTGCAATCTTCTTTACATGGCCGTCTAGACAGAGCGTCAGCATTTTTATGCAGGTTTCCAGGTCGATGTTTAATTTGGAAATTGTATTGCTGCAATTTCTCAATCCATCTAGCAAACTGTCCTTCAGGAGTTTTCATTTCTAAAAGCCATTTTAGAGCTGCGTGATCTGTTCGAATTAGAAACTTGCGTCCATAGAGATACTTATGAAAATGGTCGACTGCTTTTACTATGGCAAGCAACTCTCTTCTGGTGACACAATAATTTCGTTCCGGCTTTGATAATGTTCTGCTGTAGTACTCCACGACATGTTCTTGTGAATTTTGGATTTGTGAAAGGACAGCTCCAAAACTGGTGTTACTTGCATCTGTGTCCAAAATCAACATGCCTTTGTGATCAGGATAGGACAACACTGGGCTCGTACATAATGCTGCTTTCAATTTTCTAAATGCGGAATCGCATTCTTGGGTCCAATTGAATGTTGATTTTTCTTCTGTTAATCGATGAAGTGGAGCAGCTATATTGGCGAATCCTTCCACAAATCTTCGATAATAAGAACATAATCCTAGAAAACTCCTTAGTTCATGTTTGTCGCGTGGTTTTGGCCAGTCCCTGACAGCATCTATTTTTCCTTCCATAACTTGTATGCCCTCTTCAGATACCACGTGACCCAAGAATTCCACTTTCTTTTGAAATAGGAAACACTTATTTGGATTGAGTTTCAAGTTGGCATTCCGGAAGCGGTCAAAAACTTCTTTCAGGTTATTGAGATGTTCTTGGAACGAATTTCCCATGATCATGACATCATCCAAATATACCAGGCAAGTTCTCCATGTAAGACCTCGCAAAACAAGATGCATCAGTCGCTCAAACGTAGCTGGAGCATTACACAATCCGAAAGGCATTACATTAAACTGGTCTGGCCCGCTTCCGGTACTGAAGGCAGTTTTCTTTTTGTCATCGTCATGTATTGCCACTTGCCAGTATCCACTTTTGAGATCCAAGGTGGAAAACCATTTGGAGCCCGATAGAGTTGTTAGTGTATCGTCTATTCTTGGGAGAGGGAAGCTGTCCTTCTTGGTGACGTCATTAAGCAATCGGTAGTCCACACAAAACCTAAGACTCCCATCTTTCTTTGTAACCAATACTACTGGCGCGGACCATGGACTATTTGACTCTTCAATGACTCCCTCTTGAAGCATTTTATCAATTTGGTTTTCCACTTCCTGTTGCTTAGCTACTGGCATACGTCGTGGTGGTTGTCTAATTGGGTGTGCCAATCCAGTATCAATTTTGTGTTGAATTAAGCTGGTTCGTCCGGTTTGATTGTCCATCACAAATACATCTGCTTCTTGCAAAATGAAATCTGTGGCTTCTTGAGACTTGAAGTCTATCTGGATCGAGATGTTTCCATGATTTCGCCAAAGTCTGCATCAAGGTGTCTGTATCCAATTTGGATTTCACAAAATGTCGCTTATCTGGTAGGTCACAGTTCGATATTTGCTTCACTGGTTCGAGAGCTCCAATAATGTCTCCTTCTTTTATTCTTACTGTTTCGGAAGAAACATTGGCAATTCTTATCATAATGTCTCCATTTGTTCTTACTAGGGTCTTTCCAACAAGAAATCTTTCTGGTTTATCTCCAATGAAATTACGTGTTAGCCCAACGCAACACCCAGGGTTTGTTTCTAATTTTCCGCAAATGATCTTCTCAGTACTTCCAGGAATCCTCACTGGGGTTGTGGCCAGGATCTTAACGACATCGGATTCTTCTTGTGTTGTTAGGACAATTTCTTCATTACCAAATTTAAGGATATTCATGGAAGGATCAAAAGAGAAACCATGTTGGCCGATCAAATCCATTCCCAAAATAAAAGCATCTTCTATATCGGCGACTAATGTTTTGTGCCTGAAGGTGGTAGATCCAAAAGTGAGCTCAACCATAGCTTCTCCTTGAACTGCTGCAGATTCGCCGGTGACTGTTCGTAGTGACAGGTTTCTAGTGAGCGGTTGGATTGCCCGAGACTTGACTAATGTTCTTTTAATTATGGAAACTTCAACACCCGTATCAAAAGTAATGGTTTTCAATTCTCCATTAATTTGTCCTTCGAATTTTAATCCTCTATAATGACTGCCCAATGATTTTATGTAAACAACCCTGGGGGCTTCGTCATTACTAACCAGCATTCGCCCCTCCATACTGGTTAGTTCTCGTTTCCCTGTCTGTTATTAGGGCTGGCGTCTCTCGATCTCGAAAAGCGTTGGAAACGATCCCTTGATGGAGAGGACATCCTCACTCTACAATCTCGTTGAATTTGCCCAAGTTTATGGCACCGGTAGCACTCTATTCGGTTTCTCGGGGTTGGTGTTTGTCTGGAATCGTTTCCCATTTTTCTATCTTCTAGTAACAGTTTCTCCATTCTCTCCATGAAATTACTCATTTTAGTTTCGAAGCTACCATCCTCTTTTGACAACTGTTTATCTTTTGGGTCTTCAATGGACACTGCTCGTATTCTGGGTCGTGAGGCACCAAAGATTGCTTCCAGTTCTAATGCTCGGACAAGGGCTTCGCTACTTTGTCTGAACTTGGACATTCTTAGGTTTTCCTGGATCTTCGAATCTCTGAGACCATCAATAAACGCAGATACTGCCATCCATTCCTGCATGTCTTCCCCAGCTGCAGGAAACGCCAAACTCACTAGCCTTTTAACTTCCGATTCGAATTCTTGTAGACTCTCGCCGGGTTTTTGAACTCTTGATTTGACTTGAGTTCTGAATACTTCTTGTCTGTAATGGTCTCCGAAGCGCAGTTCTAAAGTTTGACTTAGATGCTGGTAATTCTGTTGGTGTACTAAAGGAATGGACTGAAGAAGGTCTAAGGCAGGTCCTCGTAGCGCCACAATTAGTGCTGTAGCTTTTTCTTGGTCGTTCCATCCATTGGTGTTTGCAGCAGCTTCAAATTGTCGAATATACATGGTCCAGGATGTAGAACCGTCAAAAGTTGGTGGTTTTATCTTCATACTGGAAAATGCTCCAACACTAACTGGATTGATGGACTGTATTTCTAATTTACGCACCTTATCTTCGAGTGCTTGAACTTGGTCCTCCACTTCTTGTCCTAATTGCTGAACATCGTCTTTAACTTCTTGAACATTGTCTTTAACTTCTTGAACATCGGCTTTGACTACAGCTTTTACTTCCTGAACGTCGTTTTTAACTTCTCGAACAGCGTCTTTAACTTCTCGAACATCGTCTTTAACTTCGGCTTTTACTTCCGTAATCTTTTGTTCTAAGTTGGCGACAAATCCGTGTATGTTTTGAAATATTTTCTGTAGTTGTTCAAGGTCTTCTTGCCGTTCTTTTTGTCGCCTGGCTTCTTCATCCTGTTTTTGTTGTTGTCGTCTGGCTTCTTCGTCTTGTTTTTCTTGTTGTCGTCTGGCTTCTTCGTCTTGTTTTTCTTGTTGTCGTCTGGCTTCTTCGTCTTGTTTTTCTTGTTGTCGTTTGGTCTCTTGAAGTTCCAACATTTTGCGCAGGAGTTCTTCAACTTTTTGTTCGTCCATTTTGGCTTGTTGTCTTGTGATAGGCATATACAGAATGTTCTAGAATTTCCCTCGAACTTTCTTCAAATATCTTTTCTGGTCTTTGCTCGAAGTTCCAAACACGCCGGTGAAGTCACAAATTGGATAACTTGCTTTATTCTAGAATAGAATGTTCTGGAATTTTCTTGAAACTTCTTTTCTAGATGTCGATTGATACAGCAAACACGTCGGTGAAGTCACAATTTCGATATCTCCCTTGGTTTCCAAATAGAATGCTCTAGAATTTTCTCGAAACTCCTCGAAAAACCTCTTCTGAATGACGATTGATGTTCCGAATACGTCGGCGAAGTAACAAATTCGATATCTCCCTTAGTTTCCAAATAGAATTTTCTAGAACTTACTCCAAGATTCACTATCACAGTCTAAATCGGGTATAGAGTCACTTCCGGGGTAATTCACACGATCGGTTGAGTCTCTTTTTGTGATTGTCACTATTTGCACTGCACTAACTGTCCCAGTGTTCACTTAGTGTTCAGTTTTTATACTACACTAGTGTCCCCGCACTTCCGTAATTGGATTTCACTCTGCAGTCCTTTATATCCCACTCCTGACACCACTGTCGCGGCTTTGAGTTGCCTGCTGACAAAAATCTTGGGTTCGTTGTTCGTTTCGTTTATTCCAAAAATCAAAGTCCAATTAACACAGCAATAATTTATTCCACTTAACAAAACACTCTGACACTAATTACTTTATTAACAAACTCAACAATCAAACTATTTACAATCACTATTTAAATCGTATCACAGTCGAACTGAAACTTAACTTACAAATCAATGCCGGCCTTCTTATATGTCCCTAATTCTATTCCTGTAAAATCTAGAATACACACGATAATCTAATTTTCCAGATAAAAGTAGAATAATTCGCTAGATTCTAGTATTTACACCATCGATTCTTGACAGCCTGGCGGACGATATCGTGACAATATGTATCATAATATGCCGCTTTGGTGAATTGGTAAAAAGAATCTGTGTCTTTTCGAATTGTATCCTCTCCATCGAAATCTGCCTCTTCAGTGAGGCCGATAATCTCGTTATGTAAGCGTTTGAACTCCTCATAACTATCATCTAAATTTTCATAAGCTACCTTAAAAAGAGACTTCGAAACTGTGTCTTTTCTGGCTTTGACAGATAAATTATAAACATCAACAATACGAGCAATTGGTACCTTTCTTTGTTTAATTAGTTTGCTTGCCATCTTATTTGAAATTTAAATAAAACTCCAAAATTAGTTAATGAATTTGCTTGGTTTTTTTTTGCACCTTATCGGCTTTGTCGCAAAGCGAGCTAAAAATAGAAGAGCCTACCTGGTTACTATGAATAAGTCGAACAAATAATGCAATTGCCCAGTAAACTGCCGAAAAACACAACATTGATTTCTGTTATTTATAACAATAATATCCAAGCAATGAAAATTTATTATTTCAGTAGTGATTTATGAAAAAAAAGGGTTGAATTTGCACATTCCAGTTTTACAATTTATTAAAGATTCTCTTTAAACCCGAAAGGTTGTTAAATCGCGACGCGAGTACCCAATTTTAATCTTCAAATGTAAACATAAAAACCGGAACCAGGAGGTTGACTTGCTCACTAAACTCTAGCAATGAGTATGGGGGGTCACGTGGAACCCTATCCGTGTGACAATTTGTGACTAGCAGGAAAGAACGAAAAAGAATAAAGATGGCTAAAATGGCGGGAATTTTGGATTGGAATTTTTAATATTTTACGACCAAAAAATTTAATTTTTTCAAATGTAAAAATTCGGGAGATGGACCAAAATAATGTTCGTTTGATGTTGAATTTCGATTTATCTTCGATAATTAGAGCCGCGGGACTGTGAACGCGTTGAATCATCTAAATTTTTGCCGAAAAATAAAAACGCTGATATTTGAACCCGAGCCATACAAAAACAAAATGGAGGCACTTACTTGTGTTCTTCCAACGATGTTTCCTTTTCCTCCAGGTCTACCGATTCTTCGACGAACACATTCACATAAAATAGGTTTAAAATATTTTCTAGAACTATGAGGTTGATTTTCTAACGGAATTTTTAACTGAATTTCAAAGGATCGATTTTAGGGTTCTGAAAACTCAACTGACAAGTTCGTATGTCTGTCTTGATCTAGTTGGCGCGCTGATTTCTGGGAAGCGCATCGAATCATCTCGTGCCATATAAAACTTGAAATTGTATGGCACCAAAATTTAAAATCAAGTATACGAATAAAATTAGTTTGGACTTTGGACGCGCATTAAGCTATGCGCGAACAAGTTGAGTGGGAGAGACCCATTGGTCAAGAAACACGTATAAATAAATAACTGAAGCTATTGAGAAAATATTTACTTACAACAAATTACAATACGCTAAAAAGTAATACTATATAGCGCTTCCAAGTTTCGTATTTTCAATACTCAAGAGTCTGCTGTCAATTTTATGACCTGGCGATTTTCGTACTGATCATTTGAATAATTGTTTTTAATAAAAACTGCAAACAATTCTTGGGTTTTTGCTTCAAACATGTGCTTCCGTGAGCAAGATGGCTACCACAGCGCGGCCTGTAATGTGCTATTATCACCTAACCAAAGCGCATGCGCCTATGAGTTTATCAGTAAAAAACGTTTATTTTGGCGAGATCTATCAGCCCTTAATTTTTGGCACAATAGTTTCGGAACATCCTGTATAGATAGAAGTCCAAACAAAAAAGACGCCAAATTACAAAAATCGATGGTATTACATTTATAAATAAAAATACCTGTACACCTATCCGGTATTATTACGAATTTCTCTAATCAATATTTTATCAATTATTAGGCCGCAGAGAATCAACGACAATCATTCCACCGCTACCTCCACCACCAAAAATCGTCGGTGCCACCAAGAAACGTAGAGATTCACGTGGCAAAGTCGAAGCTCCAACTTACTATAGGCAAGAGCAAAGACCTTCTACTTCTTCAACTGCTTCCGATTCGGGAACTTCCGCTGGATTATTACAAATCAGGTAAATACCTATAAATTCCAATAGTATTTAAGAAGAGAAATATATTAAGCGTGAAATACTCACATCATTTTAATGACAGTTCAACGCATTTGGGTAATTTCAACAAACTCTTAAATAGGGATCATCATCATTCATTCCCAATTTCCCCAGTCTTGGACGTATTCTTTCGCAAGGCGCCATTTCTTCCTCTGATCCATTTCGTGCTAACTCGTCTCACGTCGTCGGTCCATTTGGTTGGAGGTCGACCTTAGCTAGATCTCTGCTGTTCGTCGCCATCCGAGAATTTTTCTACTCGACTTGTCATCGTTTAATCCTTTTCTGATCTTTCCAGAATATTATCCACATTTGTCTTTTCAGTTTGTATGCTGATTAGAAGGTTTATGATTCTGCATCTCAAGTGGGGAGTCTCGTCACGCATATAGAAAGATTTTCTTTGCAATGAGGTTGAATCATATTTTTTTTGGAGGTGTGCCAATTCAATTTTCGTTTGTTCTGGAGAAATCCGCTATGTAGTTTCCTCACCTCATAGCCCAGATATTAATAACTTTGCACCATCTGTATCTTAGTTTTATCTACCTTGGACACGCACGAGTGAAAAGTGAGAATGGTCGACACATTTCTTCTCTATTTGTGAATATGATGTGGTCTTACTCACTTCGGTTTTATTTGCCAAGATCTTAGCTTATGTTATCAGTTTTTATTCGAAGATTATCATATTTATGTGGAAGCACAGTAAGAACAGCAGCATCGTCAGCACAAATACCAACCATGTTAGCCTGTTTGTGGGCTACTGGGTGGTGTTTCATTTATGTTCTCGGGACTACGTTTGGTTGTCCGAAAATGCTTTGTCTTCTGCGATCCAGTGCCTCGCAGTTTACCAGGGTGTGTCTGGCTGTGTCGGGTTCCTTATTGCAGAGTCTGCAGTTCAGGTCTCCGTCATGCAGGTTCATCCTGTTCAGGTGGTGCTCTATCGGTGTGTGGCCAGTCCTAAGGCCCGTTATAGTCCTTAGTCGACTCCTACTCATTTGTAGCAGTTCTAGGGCCCTTTTTCTGCATGGTTTGTCGATGAACTCCCTACCATGATTCTGCCTGGAAGTTGTCCCGTAGTGTCGATGTTTTTTACGATGACACTGTCTGCCTCGAAAGGGCCTTCAGTGCCGCTTGACTGTCGGACATTTTAAGGATCTGCCGTTGGCTACGCCTCTCCTGTTATTCTCTGCTACGCACTAGAATATAGCATAAACCTCTGCGTGAAAAACAGAGGCACGCTCCCCCAGTGCATAGTGATTGCTGTAGCTTGCGGAGTATAACCCGGTACCAACCGCATCCTTCGACCCGTTCGTGTACCAGGTTCGCTCCTGCTTTTTGGTCTCCGGTTTTGGTGTCCGATATGCATACTGGTCTGGGTGTAGTGGTTGGCTTGCCAACACACCGTCCCTAATGTGCTTATTCACAAATTCACAAGTTTTTCCATTGTCTTGAGCTCAAATGACTTAAGACTAATGGGTCTTACGGACTTTACCGTGTCCTGTTCTATTTTTCCAGGATTTGGTATGAACGGTAGGTAACCTAATGTGTCTCCAAGTCTTTGGTATAGGGCCAAAGGCTGGGCTACTCTTAAGAATGTTGTAGAGTATCCTGTGTGCTAGTTCAGTACCTATCGTTCTGTAAAATTATGGGATAGATGGTCATTGGATAGATCCTATTTGTCCTTTTGAACTTGTACCGGTCAAAGGTGTTTATAGTCCATTTGACTTTCTCATAGTTGATTACTTTCTTCGAGGACAGCCAGTCGTTCCTGGACACTATCCGAGGCCTAGGCTCATTCCATGTCCACTGAGTCTGATTAAAGTAGCTTTGAACTTGATCTATTAGTTTATTGTGATTTGGAAAATCTCACATTCAGTTGGAAAGAATCCGACTTTGATCACGGCATTGATTATTTGTGTTACATCTATAAATGGTTTTTCTCATAAAGCCTATCTGGTAATCGGATCAAATCCTGGTACTTTTTTTATGTCTATTTTTAAATCCAAATTTACTTTATAATTATTGCTGCCACATTGTCGATTACGCGTGTCTCATTCGGAGCCTATATTTATTCAACTTGAGTGAACATTTAAAAAAATCAATATTCTTTTCTTTTTAGTAGTGCCAATGTAGCTACAGGAACATCATCCGACTCAGCATCCCAATCAAACCTAATCGGTCTTCCATGTCCCACTATAATAACATCAAGCGTCACTCCTCCAGCTACATCTCCGACAGTACCCAGCACCACGGCTACCACTCCAACTCATCCATTTCTGTCTACGCGTCGCGACTCTACAACCCAGTGCGGTAGAATAGGTCGCAGAGACTCTAGAACGCACGCCAGTCCAGAACGGCGAAGCTTGCGGCTTCAAAGACAAAATACCGCATTCGATGAAAGTCTACCGCCCGGTATGAATAGAAGAGGCTCGCAACCTACTGCACTCAGTCCCGATGTAGATGATAACGGCCGGAAGGCCAGAAGGGATTCCTTAAGCCCCGATTCGGCTTCAAGAGGTCGCAGGGATTCCAAGTCACATCTGAGCTCTGATAGGTCCGGGGAAAGGGACATGAGTCCTGTGAGGCGTGGTAGGAGGAATAAATTGCGAAGACAATCAACTAGTGTGGCGGGACGTCATGGACATAGGTAAACTTAGAAATTCTTAGGATTAATAATATAATTTGAAAAGAAGCTTTTGTGGGCTGTATTTATTCAGTTATACTTATAGATCACCGCCGACGTTTCGAGAGACTTTGTGTTATCCTCAGGGCTACAAAAATATCAAGAACAAGATGTAAGCATTACCTACTTAGCTAGTTGACATCGGCGTAAAATAAAAAATTGAGTCATAAATTTTGTTATTTATGAAGTCTTTTTGAAAAATTTGCCTACTTTGTGTCGTGTGATACAAATCACCCAGTCATGTCAACATTACACTGATAACTTCCCTAGGGTAGTTTTCAATCAATATGACACCAATGTTCGTATGTTGGTGTTGAAAAAAATTTCTGACTGAATATCCCTCGGACACTGTCAAATGCTTTAAAATTTCACGTTAAATTTCTCAACACCGTGCTTTCGATTGACATAAAATTTAATTCACCGATGCTGAACACGAGTTTTTGAAAATGTCGCGACAAGTTGTTTATCAATAACATAAAATTAGAGACTGAATTTCCTATGGAAAGTTGCGGCCAGTGACATCTTTTTTTGGGTATTTACTATACTTATGGAAGTTCTGAGTTGTTTTGAAAGGTTTTTAGTTGAAAAAAGTTATTAGGGCACGTCAAATCTCAAATAAAAGTTGTGCTTTGATGGAATTTAATCCAAAATAATTAGAAATTTAGTTCAGGACGTCCTTCAGTCTAATTGTTTTGCGATTTGGGCAACATCAGTTTGCCTTTCCATTTAATATTTGTGAAATGTATCCTCAGATACAGAGGTCAGAAATCATTGCTATGTTTATATGACTTATCAGATGCCAATTCTCTCGAGGAGGCTGTGTAATTATGTCAGAAACTCGTCAGTGAAGAAATTGGATGTCAAACACCAGGAGTTTTTTGCACACTATAAAAATATCTGTGTTACGTGACAAGAATATTTTTTTGATTGTACGGAAGCCATCTTGGAGATGCACTGGTTTTGTAAATCAGATAATCATCAGTTTGCCGTCGGCTGCCAAACAAGTAACGAATTGTGTAATTCTCTCCGACCCAAAATGTGTGACTCCCTAGGCATTAGGCTAAGGTTAAATAATATAATATAACTTTTTTTTCATGTACTATGTTCTGTTCGAACGTTAGCTATCATCAGCGCAATTTGCACCTTGTCTACTGCTTTTCTGAAAAGTGTAGTTGTGCTAACACCATACCATGGTCTAAGATTTTTAAGCCATGACATTCGTCTACGGCCTGGACCTCTTTTTCCTTCAATTTTTCCCTCTATTATCAGTTGAAGGAGTTCATATTTGTCATTTCCTAAAATGTGTCCAAAATATTCAAGTTTACGTTTTTTGATGATGAATAAAACTTCAAGCTCCTTATCTATTCTAAGAAGAACATCCGCGTTACGTACTCTGTCCATCCAAGATATTCTGAGCAATCTACGATAGTACCACACTCAAATGCTTCCAATTTTTTGCTCATGGCATCAGTTAATGTCCACGCCTCCACACCGTAATATAAAATGCTAAACACATAACAGCGAAGCACACACGAATTCGGAGAGGGCTATTAAGATCGCGAGTTAAATACTCAAACCAGTGGAATGCTTTGAAAAAAAAGATTTATTTCAAAGACTTAACTTACTGGTACAGTGTGTGACTAAGACTAAAACTATTCTATATAAAAAGCTCCCATGAAATAATAAAATACAAAATATGCTTATTCTATGATTATGCTGAGCCGTGCTATATATTCCTGGTATTGACGGTTTACGTATTGATTCATGTTTATAACTCTTCCTCCCTTGAGATTCTTCAAAGTCCTCGTTGATGATGTCCTGTAGAGTTTTCAGGGGGATCGACTTATGCTTCGTTTGCCATAAATACACTAGTATAAGAACTAGTACAGATATAAGAAATAATACAATAGTACTAGTTGCATGAGTTTTTGCTGAAACAAAGTCCTTAAATACTACGGGTTCCCTAAGGTCTTCTGTGATTTTTTCAGGATACATTAGGTGCTTAAGTTGTAAGTTCAGAGATAGGTTTGAATTTAATACAGTACTTTGGATTACAGGATTTTTAATCCTAATATCATTTGATTGTATAGCGTATTTATACTGACCAATAATTACATCACATTGGCTCTGAATATAAGAACACCCTGTCAAATTATGTTTAATAAATTGAAAACAATTTTCAAAAACACTCTCAGAAGTTTTCGTACAAAATAAAAGAGCCCTATGATAGGTTAATGTGTGAACTTTATAATTATTACTTATTTTTGCAAAAGTACAATCTGTTGATAAGTTACAGCCATTAACTATAGGATCAGCGCATATCCATTTTGTATTAATTTCTGAACTCTTTGTATACCATAAGTTATTACAATAGTATTTGCTAGGACTAATTAAAATCGTACTGTTAAATGTAGGAATGGGATATATCTTAGACAAGGAAAGAGAGAGGACGCGTAACATCCTTTACCTGCACTAGCAGCTGGTTGTGACCGTTTGACATCAAATAATGGCGACAATTTTTCATGGTGTCACTATGTGAATTTTACTTCAGACTAACATTTTTGTGGTATTCAGCATGGTGGATTGCTAGCATATGGCTCCAAAACCCGCAGAGAAAAAAAAGTCGACGGGATTACATTTAACAGGCAAAAAACAATATGCTTTCTGGGTTATGTTATGAAAAAAGCAGACATTTTTTGGTGGCAAACTGCTTCATTTACACCTGCTGTGATACGAGTCCCCTCTCTTTCCTTGTCTAAGGGATATATAATATCTAAATTACATGGTTTCATTTCAAAAAGGGGGAATTTAATTACTAGAATTGCCATGTCATCAGATAAAATTAACCCAGTTTTGCAAATTAAAGTAAGTTCTATTATGTGCTTTATGGGCCATAATAGGTTTTATGTCATACCAATCCATTATTATGTTTTTATACCTTAGATACCATCTACTTTATTCATTACTTTATGCCCGTGCGGGCATAAAGTACACATTATGGCCCGCGCGGGCATAAAGACGCAAAAACAGTTTTCAATTAACTTATTCTTTATTAACAAAATATAAATTTACGCTTATAAACATATTATTTTTGTCAAAAAATGATGATGTTTGCACACCGATGACAATTTGCGAAGTGACATTTTTTTCCCAGGTATTTATTATTCACAACCAACTGGTATAACATAAAAGTTTGTATGCACCACGGGTACTAATAGATATATATACCCTCGGGCGACTTACGAACCCTCGGGCCAGAGGCCCTCGGCTTTGTAAGACTGTCGCCCTCAGGGCATAATCATCTACTTAGTACCCTTGATACATAAATAACTATTTTGGATATCGGACTTCTAAATAATTCCAAATTTCCTTTATTTCTTGTGTATTTAAAATTTCAAGATCTAGGCTTTCTAAATGAGCAAAGGTTTAAGTGCAATAGTTTTTCTAAGTAAGAGTGTAGATTTTTTATTTGTAAAAGCTGATTTTGAATTTCTACTAGAAGCATTATTGTGTCGTTTAAAACATCTATATTGGCTTTAAGTTTTCTTGAATTCTCATTTATAATGTTTACATTTTTTTGGAATCGAGCGGTTATGTACCCGGCGAATGAACTTAGTTCGTTGATCTTGTGCATAGAGTTAATTTGATTATTCTTCAAAATTTGCATGTGTTGGTTTATATTCTCTAGATCAGCATCGTCTAAATTACCTGTAATGAACTTTATAGAGCTTCCAAGGAAATTTATCAATCCACGCTTTTTGCGAGGTAATTAGGGGTCAAATGAAATGAAAGTTTCCTATAGGAATCATAAGTATAATTTAATTCTTTATGTGCTTGCATAAAAAGCGATTTTATCGTATTATTGTACTTATTTGTAAAATGTATCAATATTTATAGATTAGAAGTTAACTCAGCTAAAGAAGACTTAATACTAGTAAGGTTAAAATATATGTATGATGATAATGGTTTAAAACCATCGTGGGTGCTATTTTTTCAGCATAGTATCTATTATTCGGTAGAGGATCTACTTGTAGAGGGTTGATCCTGGGGGTTTGGTTTAGGCTGAAAAAATAAAGGATTTTTCCTTATTCTCTTAATTTTTCTAAAATTACCTGTTACTTGCTTTTTCTTAAAAATTCCAGTAAAAGTATTTTTATTAAGAGTCTTTACTTTGGTGGGTATAAAAAAAGGGTTCATTTTATTTCTATAAGGGTTTTTCCTATAAATAGTTTATCCTTCTGTTAATTCGGGAGTGGGACTATTATTTCTATTTTGTTTTTGGGTGTTTTTGGATTCGGTTTTGTGTGTTTCTTCAAAAACCTTTTTATGAAACGGCATTAGTACATTTTTTCGTTTTTCGTTGTATTGTTCGTATATAGTCAAATCATTATTATTTATGTTTGGTTCGTTAAAATAGAGTCCGTATAATATAGAGAAAGGTGAAAAGCCTGTTGTGGAATGGATGCTTTGATTGTATACTAATACAGCCGAAATCATCAAATTCTGGGGAGATTCTTCTGGATTTTTCACTTTTTCGGTTTTCAATTTTTCTAATAGAGTAGAGTGTTATCGTTGTATTATACTATTAGATGTTGAATTACCAGGAGTCGTGTCGTGTAGATCTATATAAAAGTGTTGACAAAATTCTTGAAACAAGCGATTTTTAAACTCTGATCCTTGATCTACGAAAATCTTTTCTCAGTGCTGTGCACTGAGAAAATTTTTTCATTGTCATAGTTAATTATTCTGCTGCCGTAGCCAAAAATTTTGGCTTCATAGGGGACAGCCAAGATCTTTACTACCGCCGAAAAGATAACTTTACTGGCACCGTTTATTTGCGGTAGCAAAGTGACTTTATAAAGAATTTACTCACAGTTTCTACAAGGTTACTTTGCTGGCATAGAAAAGCTACTTTGCTGCCGTAGGAAAGTAACTATGCTGTCCTAGAAAAGAGGTTATAGACCCTCAAAAACATCCTTTTTTGCTATTGAAAAGTAGATTGCTAAGACAGAAAAGATATTTGTTGTTGTTATTAGAAATGCTTCCTGAAATAGGAAAGCGTTTGTCTCAGAACAAAAAATTTCTTGCCAGAATCAGAATATTTTGCTGGAAATCTTTGGAAATATGTAGTAGCGCGTCCATCATAACAAAACCAGGAGATAAACAAACTCTATTTAAACTCCTAAACTTTCATTACCTAATCTGAAATAATGTCAATTAATGAAAAGTTTGGCGCTAGAGTTGTTTCTGCTAGTTTTGATGGATGCGCTGGCACCATTTCCAAAAAGATTCCCAGCGACCGACACTCGACTTAACTTGACAGCATCCACGATCCACACCGTACGGCGTTAGCTACTAAACTAAAATGGAAGAAAATGAACACGAAACATATTTTATCGGTTATTTTTGGACCCGAAGAAATCACGGAAATGTCCGAACGGTATTTTTGGTTAAGTTATTTGGCTAGGGTAGCAAAAAACATTACTGTAACAATAACAAAAATTACAGGAATTTTTTTTTGCTGGAACAGTAAAGTATCTATCTGTCTTAGAAAAGTTCTATTTCGGAGAAGCAGAAATATTTTCATAAAAATTTAATTTTGCTATAACAGCAAAGTTTGGTTTTGGAATAAGAAATATCTTTGCAGTTTCAATAAAGTAGTTTCAGCAAAGTGGTCTTTTCTGTAGAAGCAAAATAACATTGCTACCTCTAAAACATTTTCCACTGTAACAGCTAAAAAAGAACCAGCAAAGAATTTTCTCCTGGAACTTTACTCAGTGTGATGAGAAAAGTAATGCCTGAGTTTGTTAATTATTGTGGTGTCATTTTTGTCAGAAACGTAGTAAGCTTGGGCGTATTTAGAGAAAGAATCTATGCTAGTTAAAAACTGACAATTTGAAAATTGAAATATATCAAGGTGTAGACTGTTCAATGATTTTTCTGCTAACAATGGACCTTCGTAACTTATTTTATACGGGTGCCTTTCATACTTGTTTTGTAAGCAGATTTCACAGGTATTAATTAGAGTTGTTATGGTTTCGCGCATTTGAGGCCAATTGTATTTTTGTTTTAGTTGGTTATATGTTTCTGTTATGCCGTTGATTCTTCTAGTGGTACTCGGATACAATATCTTTTTGTTGTTCTTGATTCTCAATATCTGTAAATATTTGAGATTTGAAGTTTAGCAGAAGCATTTAGATTTTAGGCAATATTTTCGAAATTCTCGTTTTAAATCGGAATTCGGTATGTATAAGACAGAATTTACATCGTGTCGAATTATTTCATACAGGATTTTATTGAAATGATTTGGGAGTTTGTCTTTTTCGATTCGAATAAGATGATGTTTTTTTTGAATGGTTTTGTTAATTTATGCAGGAATGTATCTTCGAAATTTATAATCACACGTGTGGACGCGTAATAGGGAATTCACATGAGAAATAAATATGGCTTATTTTGTTTTAATGGTGCACATTTTTTTGTAAAATATTGAATATGAGCAGTAATGCATTAAATTTATGGATATTATAGTGATACGGCAATTATTAGTTTTGAATTGAAAAGTTTCGCGCGGAAAAGTTACGTTTAACATGGCCGCTTCCAGTGACGTCAACTGTTCGTAAACTAAGGTTAAGGGTGGTTTACACTGATCGTAAATCCACAGTCCACACTTTCGTGGTTCACTCTTGAGTCGTGGAACGATTGGTCCACGATCAGCTCACGTCACGCCACGCGACGACTAATATTGAACCACCATAAACGGGTCTAGAGGGAAGATTGTCAGACTGCGCTTTTCTAAATCCTGTATCAAACATGATAAACTATTTGAAACACAAAATATTACAATATAGCACTAAATACGGAAACACCACATGATAACCGCTTTCAATGCAGTCGAAGGTTCCAGCTAAGCGATTCTTTCTTACAGTTTGCAAAATGTCAGAGGCTCTTGTGAGAACAGACCTTAACGTTGTGTTTACAGACAGTTGACGTCACAAGTTCCACCATCTTGAAGCTAATCGTTTTCGCTCCAACGAAAAAATATTGAAATTTAAAATATTTTTTTAATTTTAATGAGGAAGAAAAAAAAAATACTTTGAAAAATTTGATTGTTCCCTATTTACGGGTAGTTCGGAAATAGGGAGATATTTCCCTTCAGTGTCGTTGTTGGAATGTACTGTGGCGTTTGAATCTGGCTCATCGTCTCTAGGTTGAGGTGGGATTACGGTTTCGGACTCAGGTTTCGGATATGATTTCATTATATCTTTCATTTAGAGCAAAGTTGGCAAGACCGAAGTCGGCGAGGTTTGCTACAGTGTTATCAGTGTTGGGGACTATTGACAAATTTTTTTCGAAAATATTTATATGTCGATACGTGATAGGGCATCGGCCACTACATTTTCTTTGCCTTTTTTATATTTAATCTCAAAATTGAATTCTTCCAATTTCAATTTCCAACGAATAAGGCGTGAATTTGGTTCCTTCACTTTTGATAACCAGACAAGGGGGTTGTGATCGGTTTAAACCACGAATTTTTGGCCACATAAATAGGGGCGGAAGTGTTTTGTAGGATCGACTATTGCCAAAAATTCCTTTTCGATGGTTGAGAAGTTTCGTTCTGTGGAATTTAAGGTTCTTGAATAATATGCAATAGGATGTTCGTTTTGAGAAAGTACTGCCAAGAGCTATGTTGGAGGCATCGGTGGTTTGTTTAAAGGGTTTGGTAAAATCAGGGTATTGGAGTACAGGGGAGTTGGTAATTAATTCCTTACACTTCAGGAAGGCTCCTTGGTATTGTTGGTTGCCAATATGTTTTTCGTGACTCTTTCTTAGACACTTCGTAATTGGGAAAGTTGTTTTGGCGAAGTTTTTTTATAAATCTTCTGTAATAACCAACGAGGCCTAAGTACGATTTGATTTCTTTGGTGGATTTGGGTTGGATGGCTTCTATTTTAGAAGGATTTGGTTTTATGCCTTCAGGGGTGATTATGTGACCTAGAAAAGCTAATTCTTTGGATAGAAATTCGGATTTGTCCAGCTGTACTTTGAGATTGACTTCCCGGAGTATTTTGAAGATCTTTTTAATATGATCAATATGTTCAGGAAGGGACTTGGAAAAATTTACATATATATACAAAGTGAAATGTGTATAGATACTCTCTCAAAATTTCGTTGATCATTCTCTGAAACATGGCTGGAGCATTTTTCAAACCGAAGGGCATCATTAGGTATTCGAAATGACCATTGTTAACTGTAAACGCGGTTTTTTCTATGGAACCAGGGCTCATTTCAATTTGGTAGAAACCTTGAGCCAGGTCGAGAGTGGTAAAATAAGTACATTTTCCAAGATTATCCAGAATTTCTTCTATTCTTGGCAAGGGGTATTTATTTTCGATAGTGGCTTCATTGAGTTTTCTGTAATCAATGACCAATCTAAATTTTTATTTCCCAGAAGCGTCAGCCTTTTTTGGGACAATCCAAACAGGGGCAGAATAAGGAGATATAGATGGCTGAATAATTTTATTGTCCAAAAGTTTTTAAATTTGGCTCTGAATTTTGGGCAGCATGGCTGGAGGATATCGAAAAGATTTAGCATATATGGGACGGTCATTTGTAGTCCGTATATAGTGCTTCGTTTGACTAGTAAAAGATAGGTAGCAATTCTCGGAATACATAATGTCTTTGAACTCATGACATAAAGGTATTATTTTGCTTTTTTCTAAATCGTTTAAATGATTTAAACGTAACTGCTTAGAAATTTGAAATGGGGTGTTGTCTGTCGGAGGATTAGTTATTTCGAAGTGCTCTTTTGGTATAACTCTCATTCTGTGATCAAATTTTATGGTATGTCTGGGAAGTGGAGTAGGAATTTTACAATCAGGAATGACGACTTGATTATTTATCTGAAAGGAAGGTAATATAGCGTCTCCATTTTCGAGATTTACTGGAATAATTAGTGCATTGCTATTCAAGTTTTCAGTTGGTTTAGACAGAGGTTTGTTGTAAGCAAGTGAAAATGCTACTTTTTTATTCTGTTGAAGTGTCAAGCACTTATTTTGATAATCTAGAACAGCATTTAGGTTTTTAAGATCCTTTGTTCCTAGAAGGGCATCAAAGTGATTGTGCCAATTAAGAACACGTATTTTTAGTGGTAAATTGATACCTATTTCTTGCAAAAGTGGAATGTTAATATTGGTGTTTTCACGATAGGTCTTTTTGCATGCAGTTACTTCAAAAGGCTCGTAGAATAATAAATCAGGGTATAAGTTAGCTATATTGGAATTAATTATTGATTCGGAGGCTCCTGAATCGATCAAAATTGTAACTTGCATTTTTGATAGAAAAAAATAAGGTAACTCGATTATTTGAGCAATATTGTTTAAGTTAATGGGTCGCTAGAGGCTTCCTCGTGAAAATTTTGGTCTTCTGCAGAGACAGTTTCCTGCTGGGGATTAAAAGAAGTGTCCTCTTGTACATTGGGTATGTCTTGGTCATAGTAATAATCATCGTAATATTCTTTAGAGTTTTGGTCCTCTGTTCATGATTTGTTTCAAAAGTTGGTTAATTCTTGCGAAGCAAAATTCCAGGACCGGTAGGTTGGAAATAATTATTATAATACTGCTTATTTTGTGGTTGTTGATTTATTCGAGGAGGTCCTGCTGACTGGACGGACATTGGGGTAGGATTTGGCGGAAGCCTTTGATTCGTAATCTTTTGGGAAGCAAATGCATTTTCAGGTTTTCCAAAAACTTGGGCGTTTGTGGGAAAATATTGCTTCACTGGTCTAGGTTGGTACATGAACGGGTTGAGAAGGAAAAGTTTGCTTTGAATTGTTTTGCTGTTTGAATTGCTGCGCATTTTGGTTGAATGACTGCGAATTCTGATTAAAAGATTGATTATAACTCATAGACTTTCGCTGTTGATTAAAAGGTTTTTGGGTAACCTGATTTTCAAGTTTATTTGCGACTCAATAAGATTATAATTTGTGACTTGAACAAGAGCAGCATCTAAAGTATTAGGGTAGTGTATAAGTAAAATCGTTTTCAAAGATTCTGAAACATTTGACATTAAAACAACTACTGCAGTTTTTTTGGCTTGTGCTATTAAAATTAACTTTGAATTATTGTCTATGTTTTCACTTTGAATTTTATAAATTATTCGTTGTACAAATAATTTTATTCTTCGCACAAAATCTAGTAGTTCTTCGTGCTTATTTTTATTAATATAATTTAGTTGTTGCATCAATGTTTGGTATACTATTGGATCTCCATATTTTTCTCTAAGAGCTATTTTGATATCGGCCCAGGTTTTAAGGTCTGGCCAACTCATAATAAAATCTCTAGTTTTTTCGACTAACTTAGAGCGTATAACACTGAAAACAATTTTTTTCTGAATTTCTTCGCCATTATAATATAGATTATGAAATTCGTCAATTGACAAAAAAAAAGATTCCAAGTGTTCTAGATTTCCAGAAAAGGTAGGTGAAATGGTTGCAAAAGATCGCAGAACGTCCATTTTATCTGAATTAATAAAGCTATTATCAGAAAAGAATTCAAGTTGCTCTTCTTCTTCCTCTGAAGATGAAGTATCAAAATTTATTTTATTATTATCACTAGATTTGCTAGTACTAGAAGATGCAAGATCTAAATCTGAGAATAATTCGCTCAAATTTAAATCGGATTTATTTTTAACAGTTTCTAGTTTTTCAGCAAGTGATAATGATTTTTTATTTTTCTTGGTTTTTAAGCCTATTCTTTTTCTATTTGAACTTAAAGCGTTTTTCAAAAGTTGTTTGGGATCAGACATGTAAAAAATATGGCAATTTTAGTAATTACTTACATTGAAAGGGGCATCAAGATGAACCATAGCATTTTTATCAAGTTTTATCACAAAAACACACACTGATTTCAGAAAAAATACTTGAAAACTTAGGATCCACGGCGACACTTCGAAGATTGAAGAGTTGCCAGAGTTTCACCCGGTGGAGTTTCTTTCTTCTTTCTGTGCTTTGTCTGATAAGCTCAATGCTTCACAATAGAGGGGCCAAAGGATTCGGCTAGGAGTATTTGAAGTTTTTTTTGGTATAGTGGTCAAGGTATAAAGATACGCCAAATCTCAAAGAAAAATCGATAAAAAGACTTGTAACACTATCCTGTTCGCAGCGCCAGTTAAATACTCAAACCAGTAGAATGCTTTTAAAAAAATAGCTATTTTCCTAACGAGTGCGGGAAGAGAAATTTCCGGCACAAGGGTGCGAAGCGCCCGAGTGCCGGAAATTTCTTTCCGCAAGAGTTAGGAACTATATTTTTTCTACGAGACTTCTATACTGTATTTTTTCCCAAGATAGATTTTGACACTGTCAATTTTGAAACTAAACAATGCCGCTTATTGGTTGCAAGATGACATTTGAACGACATGCATTGTAAAACTTATTTCAACCTGCAAGGACACCCTATTTTCCGACCAATCAGGGCCAAGCGGTATTGTTTAGGCTATATCAAAGTCTAGCACTATGACCTGCCAGATTACACTAAGAAAAAATGTTCTAAGGAATATTTCTATATCATGACCAGAAGCAAGATTAGGCTGTGCCCTTTTATCACTTTTCGACTGATCTCAAAGAACTATCTAAAACTTATGAGTTTGGGAAATTGTATGAATATATGATTGAAGATATAATTATTGTGTACCATAAATATTGTCAAAAGCCCTATACATTTCCTCCTGGGACGACACAACAGGAGCGTGACCTGGAGGAGTAGGTCGGGTTCAGGTAGAGAGAAACTCGCTTGGTATTGGTAGAATAAGATATGTATGTATATGTATAGAATAATATTACCATGGAAATACTACCATGACTTCTCTTCTACGGAGGAACGTATAACTTATAGGCCACTCTGTATTATATATACTCTGTACACTTAGCGTGACTGAAGACTGAAGCTGGGTTTGAGACAGGTCCAGAAGGGCGTTTCCTAATAAAGGTAGTTTGCACTGGAAGGAGACTAAGCTAGAGGGGCTTTTCCCAATTGAGGAACTTTGCACTAGCCCTAGGGCAGGCGCGCATTTGAAAATCACATGAGCGGGCGCGCTGCGGCACTGCGTGCCGCCAGCAGAAAAATATACGAAATAATTCAAAACATCAAAATTTATTTTTAAATAGAGTTAAAATATAAAATAAATTGTAATTCTAGGCAACTAAATGAGATCCTTTATACTAATTTCGCAAAAACACAAAAATAATATTCATAATATTTGAACTATTCCCCTTGTAATTTTACTTACATGACCAGGCGCGCTGGCGGCACGGAATGCCGAAAACTCAACACCTGCAAGTTCAAGAACTCACTGACATCTGCACAAGCGCTCTAAGGTCGTAAATTGTGTGTAGTAGGCTTACTGATATAGTCATTTGAACATAGCTAGATGGACAATATGATAAAATCCACAATATTTGTGGAATCCTTGAATTAGTAAAAAGGCGGCATGAAAGGCCGATAGCGCGCCTGCCCGAGGGCTAGCCTTAGTGTGCCGGTAATGGATCTCGGCGCGGTATTTATACCAAATTAAATGCTGACTCGTCGACACACTTTAATAAAATTGATTTACAGAGTGGTATTTACTTAAGTATTTGATAGCTCAAAATTTCAAGGAATACTATTGCCTACGGAGAATTCAACTTTGGAAAAAGCAGTTATTAGCCGAGCATGAGCTAGCAAGAGCTCAACTGAGAGATATTCGTTCAAACCTCAATGGAATGGAAATATGGGTGAGAAAAAGCTTGTTCAATCGTAAAAGCAAAATATGTAAGAAGTGTAAAAGACATGAACATTTTAAAAAGGTGTGTCGTAGCCAGTTTGTGATGGAGGTGAGATAGAAGAAGTTGAAGGCCAAGTTGAACATGCAGAAAAGTACCTAGTACATTTAATGGAGACAATATTGACAATCTAGAATTTTAACTTTTGTATATACATATATATCTAAGGTGGTTTTGAGATTGCACTAGGTACTGTTAATTTGAGTTGTAACTTCAATGATGAAAAAGTCCTGAAAACTATTTTATATAAACAATTAATTGAATATCTAGGAAAAAATAATCTATTAATGTCTTACCAGTCTGGTTTTAGGTCACATCGTTCATGTGGGTCGGCAGTTCAACTCACAATTACAAAATGGAAAGAAAGTGTAGATCAGGGAGAATCTGTTGTGGTTGTTTTCTTGGATTTAAGGCGGGCTTTTGAGACCATAGATCGAAATTTACTTCTACAAAAATTACAGGTTCTAGGCATTCAGGGCATCGTAAACAAGTAACCAAAATTAAATATTAATGTTTTGTCAAAGCCCCTGGCTAGTAACTTTGGAGTCGCCCAGGGGAGTGTACTTGAATCACTTTTATTTCTTTGCTGCATTAACGATATAGGCTGCTTCATTCATTGTGATTTCTTAAATCTTTTTTCTGATGACACTGTATTATCTATTTCCAGTAAAAACCTGGACGATGCACTAAATCGGATGAATAACTACCTTAATGAAACTTTGCAGTACTTTAGTACAAATAAAATGAAACTTAACTCAGAAAAATCAAAAGCTATGGTAATTGCAACTCTCTATAGACATAGTCATCAAATAAATATTAATTCAATGGGTTTATATATTAATAATGAAAAAATTGAATTTGTTAGAGAATTTAGGTAGGTACTTAGGTTTTATGATTGATGATACTTTGTTATATTCAATGCACATTTCCCGTATATTTATAGAAAGATATCGAAAAAACTTTACTTCTTCTCCAGAGTATCTCAAAAATTGTCCATGTCCTCAAAAATAACAGTATATAACAATATCATTTTGATGTTTGTAGTAGCATACTGTATTCATTTGATTTAAACAAAACAACAGCTCTCCAGAAATTGCAAAACAGAGGAAAGCAGGTACACTGAAATCCAGCTGATGTTAAACAGTTTACAATGGCTTTCGGTACAAAAACGATTGTTTCGCAATGCGATGATCTTTATTATTGAGATATTGAATAATCTCCTTCCATCTTATTTCGATGAATTTGTTGCATATAGGTATGATATACAATATACACAATCACTTAACTAGAAGTTGAACAAATCGTAGTTTCCATGTTTCAAGGTGCAACCATTCAAGCATGAACAAAATGCTTTTTTATAAGGGAATAGATTATTACAACAATTTACCTTCTCTTGTTAAAAACTTTAGTTCCCTATGTATTTAAAAAACGGCTTAGTGATTATATTGTGGCCCTTTGATGAATAATTCATATCGAAGCATATCATAGCAACTAAATGTGATTTGGAGAAGGCTGTTGTTAGATTTTAGGTTAGATTCTGATTTTCTAATTTTAAGCTATTTTTGTTAAATTTCTTTTTTCGATAATGTTTATATAAGGGTTTCCTATTGAAAATTGAATAAATTGATTGATTGATTGATTGATCACATTTGAAATTTTAATTCTGTAGTTGTTCAGTGCAGTCATGCTCAGATCTGAAAGTTTTGTCAAAATTCAGTATGATTAACTATTAACTTAGAATCTGTTTTTTTTTTTAAAGATAAAAGTCAAAATTACATTATGTTGGCAATACAATGTAAAATTGTCAATGCTTTCAAATTTTGTATGTAGAAAAGGTTTGTGTTGCCAACATAGTTACTAAATTTTTGACTTAGCGAATTGTCTAAAAAAAAAAAACAGACTTTAGATCAGAGTGTAGCTGAGCTGATAAAAAAATATAAGGATTAGGCACGTAGGAAATTAAAACTCAACTCAGAAGTAGTTGTTAGGCCACCCAGGATTAGGTACTTAGGTAGGCATTTAATAATAGCCAGGTGTAAAGTCCCTAGTGAATGGCTTGCTTATTTATTAGCTGTGGAAAAAGATATTACATTTCTTAAGCATTGGGTAGTGTGAATAAAAATTTAGTAAAAGCTTTATCTTGCATTTCCTAAGCAAATACTTACTTTGCAGTGAATAAAAATGAGTATTAGCTTTAACTAAAAATTCAATTAGTAAAAGCTACAGTTTTTAGCATTGTCTTCAAATGGTGTGAATAAAAGTAAGCAATTCCTAATTATATGAAGGAAAAGCTTACATTTTTGCAAGCCTGGTAAACGTTGGCTTAAACATTTTTGTGGTGTTTAAAAGTTTGGGAAAAATGGCCGCGTTTTTGAATATAAGGTCTGCGAAATTTTATCCCGAAAGAAAAGAAAGGCCAAAGTCGTGCCGAGGTCGCCGAGGAATACAGTCTCTCAAATCGAGGTTGGCTGAAGACTTTTCAGGAACCTCCTCCTCCAACAAATCACTATCAGAATTACAAAAAGAAAACTTCAGTCTTCTTTTTGTAATTTACAAAGCTCCACTGCAAGAAAATGGACTATTAGTATTTTTTCAACTTATAGAATTATCTGAATCACTATTCATTTTCACCTTGAAGCGCTGGCATTCGATACTGCTACTTGTTTAAAGGGGGTACGTTCACCAGCACTCAACTGTTGCCAACAGTTGAGTAGCTGAAGAAACAATGGGTACGGGGACAGTTGAGATACAGCGGATGTAAATCTCCTGAACGCATAGTTGAGAGTTATGACAAATGACAATTCAATAGGGACATAAAGCTTCCGTATTTTTTGGTCGGTATCCGTATCGGTATCGTACTGCGCATGTGCAGAAGCGATACGGAGGCCGAGATACCGTACGTACAACGTAACGTTACGGCTCTCTCGCGGTATCCGTATCGGTAACGTATCTTGACATTCCTGACGCCTGTGACAAATTTTAAATAAATATAACCTCACTTTTTTTCCGGGTTGATTTAATTTGTTTAGTTTATACTTTCTTGAGTTTCTTTGCGTGTTTAGTGCTTCTCTATCGCAAAAAGAATAACAATTTTAAGGTTTGATATAAAAACGCCGGAGTTTTGACACAAAAATTTCTAGGTATTGAGATGCGTTTACGTTTACCGGAACAGGGTTCGCTTTAACAGCCTTTTCGCTTGTCAACGTATCTAGTTGCGTTACGGATACCGATACCGATACCGGCAAATTATTTCAAGTAGCTTTATGTCCCTAATAAGTTGAGTTGGTAAGCGTAAACTTTTACCGCTTAGAGAAATCGGCAGCAGCTGACAAAAAGCGGTTTTTACTGAGCGAATGGTCCTGTTTACCAGCACTCAACATGTTGAGTGATTAGTCAGCGGCTTTGTTAAAAACTGATGAAAATCAGCTCTAGGCCAATCAAAACTGTTTTACCTTGTGTATTCCACTTGTTAGAACAAAGCCTCTCACAATCACTCAACATGTTGAGTGCTGGTGAACGCGACCATTGTTTTTCCCAACTACTGAACTGTTGGCAACAGTGTGCTGGTGATCGTACCCAATCGCGTTCAGCGGCGCTCAGTAAAAGCCGACTTTTTGTCCTGCCGATTTCTCTCAGCGGTAAAAATTAACGCTTACCAACTTAACCCTTCCACCTACAACCTGGGTACATTTTGGACCCACACTCCGAATTTTTGGCATATTTTGTGGATTTGACAGGTTAGCGAAGCGCCACTTATAACAGCTGTTTATTATTGCAGTATACACGTGTATGCAGATTGTAGGTGATGTTGTTTAAATTATTTAATTTTTATTTACAATAATTAAGGAATAAAGGGTACATTATGTACCCCGGTTGTAGTAAAGCAGAAAAACAGATTATTCTTGATTACAACTCTACAAAAGGGGGTGTTCATACTTTGGATCAACTTATAATACATATATAACAACATATAATAATGATAATAATAATTAAAAAAATATTAAATAACAAATAACAAATTCTAGGACAGTTCTGTGTGCTATGGAAGGGTTTGGAGCCTACATACCAAAGTTAGCACCCGAACTTTGTTTCTCAAAATTATGTTTTTATATATTTTTTTTTTATTGTTAAAGATGTTTCTCAAATGTGTATTTATTAATTATTTGATGATGGCATAACCTATTCCACTAAAACATACACTTTAATCGTGGGGACAGAATGTACCCAGGTTATCAAAAAACGTGCAAAAAAAAAAGCTTGTAGGTCGAAGGGTTAATCTATGCTTTAGACATGCGCAGAAGTGTCGGGCGTTCAGGAAATTTACATCCGCTGTGTCTCAACTATCCTCAACTGCTTTACCCTGCAAGTTAGCGGCTGAGTACTGGTAAACGTACCCAATTATTGACTTCTTTCAATGTTTTCACGCCGCCGGTCATAGCTTTGTTCCAACACATCAAGAAACCGTACAATGTACCGTCATGATTCTGCGCAAAGCCAAAAATTTGTGAGTAGAATCCGAAATTCCTATACAGAGTGGTTTTTAGACCGTTCATGGGGCGGTTTTTGACGTGTTGGAACCAAATCTCATAATTCCGGTTTATAAAAATATAAATATCGGCGTTATCAGTATAAAAACTCGTAAACACATTTTTTGAGAAGGCTGTAGAAATTTCACGCAATGTCCGTATTTTCAGTAAATGCTTCAAATATCTAGCTTTTGCTAGTAAGTAAAAGCAAAAGGTTATTCACTTCAATTTCAGCAAATGCTATTAGCAAAAGCTTAATCTACCTAGTAAAAGCTAAAGCTATCACTTAATACTAAAAGTGAAAGCTTAATTTTTATTCACGCTGCCCAATGTCTAGATCCAAGAGAACTTAATCTAACTTTAGAAAGATAGTACCTACTATGAGATTCCAAACAATAGCTGAATAAGTGCTAAACTTCTTTTACCTTATATATTTTTAACCTTCAAGGCATCGTCTTCGATCTTTTATAAGCGCGAATCAAAATTACTTTTGGCAACTTCTGATGGAAGGCTCAAAAAGAATTCCATTATGAAAGTACCGCTAACCCGTATCACCCATTATAAAATAAGAATGACCCGTTTATTATAATTTACTACAGATTTTTAACAATGTCTTTTTGTTCTAGTAGGTTACCCTGAGGATGGCAAAAGTTGAAACGTTAGCCTCAAACTTGATAATTGACTTAACACAGTCCAAAACAGCTATATAACTTTAATACTTCAATGTAATTTAGGTCTCCGGATAGTTCAAGTTGTTCATCGAGGGACCCGAGTCCAAGTGCCAGAGGTGGTCCGCCACCCACCTCAGAAAATCACCGGCCAGCAATCAGAAGGCAATCAACTACCGAAGAAATCCTTATTGCTAGAGGATTCCGAAGACAATCAACCACCGAAGAAATGATTCGGTGCAGAAATTTCAGAAGACAATCATCGCAAAGTGATGAGTGCCAGAGGTATAATTTTAGACCTTTGACTGATTTTTTCTATTTTTGACTACTCTGAGTAGTAGGTATTTAATTGTTTGTTTTCCTTTTGTGTAGGTACAAAGGTAGGAGAGATTCCTCAGCGCAAATCCTCGACGGAACGGTGACGTCGATGACAGTGGAAACAAGCAGTACGTTTTTCGATTCAAGTACACAAACAGGTGAGAGGTAACCCAGTACAATCCCATTATACTGTTCTGTCTTGTACCTACCTACCTTTGCACTTTTTTGTGTTCTTTTTTTGATACTTAAAAAAACCACCTTATAATTTATATTAACAGCTATTAAGATATCGGATTTCTAAAGGAAATGTATAATTGCTTCAGAGTAAATCTTCAATTTCCTTACTCTTTCAAATTTTCCGGCAGTGGTTAGTGTACGGATATTTTTTAATACTTGTATGATAACTTGCACCTTGGACGGAAGGTACTAGGTGTTCGTTTATAACTGGTAACTTTCTTATATCATTGAAAATAAAGGGCATGTTTAAGTTGGAAAATTTCTTGGTAAATTGCAACCTTAAGCGCTACAATGATATTTTTTCGTCGTCATAGGTATACAGGGTGCGCCAAAAAGGTATTTTTTTCAAATGGAATGCCCAGTATATATTTTTGTTATCCAAATAATATTTGATATGTTTGTGAAGCTAACTTTCTGAGAATTTCAAAAATGCAAAAATATACTGGGCTTTCCATTTGAAAAAATGACTTTTTTAGCACACCCTGTATACCTATCGCGACAAAAAAAATCTGGTTGTAGCGATTAAGATCGTTGCAATTTACCAAGAAATTTTCCAATTTAAATATGCCCTTTATTCTCAATAATAAGAAAGTTATTGAGTGTTCCAGTTATAAACAAACACCCTGTACAAACTGTTATTTTTTTGAAACCTCATAAAGCAATGTACAATGTTTCTATAACCATCCACCTGACTGTCAGAAATAGCTCGTGAATTATATCTGCAACTTTTGAAGAATTACTAACAGAAAATATTTTTCTTAGCAATATGGCGAACGTGCAGCTGAAAAACAAATTATTGATTACGTGGCAATTTGGTTATTACCAGAGAAGAGGTTTGAATTAGGCTATTTAGATTTCAGTATTTCATAGAAGTTGGGACAACTTTCTCAATGAAACTTTGTGTATAATATACTTAGCACAGCTATTTGTATATCCTTCACCATGTAAAGTGTAACCCAGATGTGATGACTGCATTCTGCATTTAGCACTCTCTTTTTTTTATTTAGGTATATTTATTCGGATTCTTGTTTTTTTTTTTTTGAATTAAAAACATTAAACGCCCATCCGCAAGGTTTTCATTTTAAATCCTGTCTTTACAAGCAGCGTTAGCTTCTATTTTGATCAGTTATTATAAGTAAGTTAAAATTTATCATAAAATTCATTGGAAAATTTCATCACCGCAATCACTCCATCTTGAAAATAATGTTTTGATGTTTTTATGGAAAGACGTTGTGTGTGTTAAACTTGGGATGACAGACAAATAGCCAGTAGGTACTTTTTTGACTCACTTTTATTCTTTAGGTGCAGGGAGCAGATATTAAACCGTTAAAACGTTAAATAAACTACTCAAATGTGTACATATTGTTTGCCCAGCGGATCTGAGTCTACGGAAGGAATTCGGACGTAAATGTGCCATGTTGCCACGTTTAATTATAAAAAAGCAAAAATACTAAGCATGAAGTATAGTTAATTTGAAAATCCGTTTTTTGATAACAAAATATTGATAACAATAATAAAACGCTAAATATTTTAACGTGGTTGTTAGACCTATCTTTATTTTAATCCTGATTTCTTCAGTTTGGTCTATTGTAAAAAATAAACATTTTCTAAAGATACCATCAGCTTTTGACAATTTGGCAAGCATCCGTCCTGGATGAAACTGATTGGTGGAGTTTTTGGCAGGATCGCCGTTGTCATGGGGAACCGTACGGTTGTCAAAGAGCTAACGTCACCTTACGTCTCGCTATTGGCCAGGGCTCACATCATTTTATCCTCCCATCTTGGAATATCGATTTATATTGACATATCCAGTGGCGGAGATTTGGTGATTGCTGATTTTCGTGTACGAGTTGCAATACCATAACACTTCAAAAAAGTTCCGCACGCAGCTGGGTATTTTATGAATGAAATCAGCCATTTTTTTTTACAACTGCATTCCCCTTACCGTTGCCCCGTAGACACAGACTCGCTGGGCAGACATTAGGTACCACAACTAACCTGACAACTTTGATGATGCAAACCAGCTCGAATCACAGAGACTCATTTAAAACGAGCTTTGCAGAATCGGTAGTTGAACAATAATTACATTTTTGGGAAATTTTCGCTTTTGTTTAAAATGTATGTGAAGATAGCTTAAAGATAGTTCAGAGTCTCCAACGTGCCATGAATAATCTCCACACCACAATTTTAGGAAACAATACCCAACTATTCTCTAGATTATTCAAGTACATAATCAGAGGCGTATTATTCATGAGCCTGGGATTGACTGGCTTCATTGTTTCGCTAGTTTTCCTATAAATAAAAGGCGAAAAATTTCAACTAACAAAATCTCTTGATTTGTATATCCTAATATCAGAACTTTCAATAAGAACTATGTTAAGTCTTCAATTAAAGGTTAGTATTATGGTTTTCAAAATTGAAATTCAGTATTTATTTTGTTGACTCAAAGTCTCTCTAGAAAACATTTTTGTTTGATCTGAAAATGAAAACAAGGTTTTTGTATTTGTACAAACAACTAAAGCTTGCGTACGTATTTACCTACATTCGTTTTTGATTAGAAAAATATCTGGGAATTGGAATCCAATTATTGGAGATTATCAATTCCAATACTTCTGATTGGTAAAATCCTTGAGTTTTTCGTTACGTGAAGGTTCGTATATGAATGGATTCGCTTCTATCTTCTGTGATAATTAAACTCCAAAGCTCTTTATCATTTCTGCAAGTATGGCATACAATAGTGTAACAATACGCACAAACTTACAAAGAACTTTTATTGAATAAAATAATTAGCTTTAAAACTATTGTATCTAACTCCTTTTGTTATTGAATTAACAAGAGGCCCATAATATGCTCGGTTTGCTCAGCGAATAATTATTATTAGGGGTGCGGTGATAGTTTAATAAGTACAGAATGGCAAGGGCGCCACTGAATTGGAAAAAATATAATAAATTAAATAACATAAAATATTGGGATGTGAAAATTCAGAAACACGCCTAGAAGATAATCAGCAAACGGTAATTGGTAATTCTGAAAAGGAAATAAATAGGGCACATAACTCAACTGAATCATGACACAGGTAAACCAATAAAACCAATAAGTGCCTAATTAAGGCACTAGCTAACGTCACACACAATCTCACATTCGACTTTCAATGGGGGGACAAACAAAGCGTTTGAAGGTCTATTTTTACACGCAGGCGCTAGCTATTACCTCAAAAATCACATAATGTCACTTTCGATAGGGAGACAAAAATGTCATTGCAAGGTTATGTGTGTGACGTCAGCTAGTGCCTAATGAAATCCTCAAGTTTATAAAATATAACCCAGATGAAAAATTGATCAATTTTTGGCGTTATAGGTACTTACCCAATAATCTCAAATTTAGAACATATTGTCCAACCTTGATCTTAGTTCAGATTAATGATTTTGATTAATAAAAGATAAATTTTTTTTTTTAATTGCGGTACCAAAACTGAAGTAAGGATAACTCTATAATAAATATGATAAATCAAGAGTAAATTATTCCACCATCACCTCGGTGTCAAGAATGAAAGATTTTAAATATTTCAAAGCAATTGTCAGTAAAAATTCAATCAATTCAATTACCAGAAATAAAATAGATTTCATAGAAAAAGGTAGTGCAAGTTATAAATAAAACTTTATACAAGCCTCAATTCCAACAAAAAGGTAGAGTACGGTAGTCGGTAGCCATCCATTTTTGGTCACTGGACGAGGGCAGTTGCAGATTCTAGCCTAGAACCTAGAAGTTTAGTTTTCTTGGTCAAAAGTGGAGGTACAGGCATCGACATGTGAGGGACTCAAGAGCTCTATGTCCAGAGATATGGCTTGTTGAGAATGGATCCCTTGAGAAGAACAGCTCCTTAAAAAAAAACAACTCCTCGGTAAAAAACAGCTCCCCGGTAGAACCCTAAGTAATAGAGACATTCCATGAACAACTAATACTTTAAAAATTAAATTAAAAAGGACTTACCACGAGGGGGTTCGAAATTCAAACTCAAATAAAATGGTAATCACAAGACTTTTCATTTCAATTTTTTCGGTAATTAACGGATTATTACCTTACGCAACTTTATTTCGTTTAGGTAATGCCTGAAGACCGATAAGGTACTTTTTCCACGAGAACGGTAATCGATATTATTCCACTTAGGAAGATGGCTGCCCCCCTAGGCCACAGTCGACCTTTTCAGGGCAACGGCAAGAAAATATATCTTCGCTTGACATTTTTCAAGGAAAACCTGTCAACCTGTCGACCCTCAGCTATGTGAAAAGCACTACGTTCGAAAACTATTGAAGAGGTTAAAGAGCAACGAAGTACTAGGTCAAGTAGATTAAGTTAGTACAAAAGAAAGCGCCTACACTCTTTTCGAAGTCACAGAGAAAATAATTAATTCAGCCGGCAATAGATGCCGCCATGAGGAATGAATAATTATATAAAATTATGAAATTTAAAAATTATTTAGATATAAAAAGCAAATAACATTATTGCAATGCTACATTTGAGAGTTATTGGAACTATCAAATATTGCCTCGCAGTATTAAGTTTCTACGTTATTTTATTAGTGCATCAGCACTATTTTCCCAAAAAAATAACATGTATTGGAAGACTGTAGTAGGTATTAGAGAATTACCTTATTTTGTATTCATAATTTTGACAGCTGATAGCTATGTTTATAAATTTCAACCTCAAAAAGTGTTCATTTTTGTTTGTGATTTTCTGCTGATATCCATTTTTTGATGTTGCCGACAGTAAAATGAAAAATCATTGTAAAAAACATATTCTCTAAGTACAATTACGTCATCGTCGAAAAGTGAAACGTCAAAGTCGCCAAAAATATCGAAATACGCGAAATTTACTGCTTGCACTAACCATACACAAATAAAGACCAGTAGTAACCTTATTAAAAGAATCCTTATTTTCAGACCCAAATGCGCATGCGTAGATTTCAAAATAAGGTTAATTTAAATACTGCTCGTCCTTATTGCACGTCCAATAACTCTCTATTATCCACTTATTATTTATCGAAAGGTACCTACCTAACAAATATCGTATTTGAAGCTGACTTTCACAACACTCTTATGTAAGCTGAACACAATTTAGACTAGCTCTAAACTTACTACTAGGCGCTATTCATAGTCGACATCGTACTCGGGATTTACCTAGAAATCTTGAATAGAATTTCCCAAATAGTCAACAAAGACGTTACCAACTCGACTACTATAATCCTCATCGGATTGTCGATACATTCAAGTAATAGTATTTTGAAATTTTTGGAGACTTATTAAAGAACCGAACCGAAGATTGTGGTAAAAATAAATAAAAGCAGCAAAATTTTTCTTAAAACATGCCTTAACTAAGTGCATTTTGTGACAGGGGCAATCTCTCAACGCCACCTTTTCTTTTTTAATGTTATGTTAAGACTACCAAAGAAATGGAGATGTACTCGTGGCACCAGGGAAATGTTCAAATAAAAGCGAATTTTTCGGGTGAAACGGGCGAAAGAGAGAGCGGAGTTTTATTATATTTTACGAAAACTTCCGGGTCGACCGATTTATCATACTTAGTGACAGTGAGAAAGAATTACTTAGAAAGTATTTTCGCTCTCGCGAGCGCAGCAGGAAATGAAATTTATCTTATTTGTTAAACCTATACCTGGATGGTTGCAGATAATATATTCGATTAGGTTTTGCTTGCTTTTATAGAATCTACAGGGCGGTGGTTTCTCGTTTTTGTGGAAATGTTTGAGAGAGTCAAGCATCAAATTTAAAAGTATCTATGAATATCAAGTCCGTAACGAGTAGAAATTGAGCCATCACATTTTTTTTTATAATAAAAAATAATTCGAGCACTGAATGCATATGACTAAGACTCAATGGATAAGTTATATTTCAACTATTTAAAGTTCACAATTTAGGTTTACAAGTTAAGTCCACAAAAGTATTTACCTTAGTATACAATGTTCAACTCTCTTTCTAGGGGTGTCTTCATTTGTCGTCGCGACGCGTAATTAAATTTACTACCGATCCCGAATTCAATGCTCGATTTCTGATAACTACTTCAGTTCGTGATTTAAATCTCTATTTTACGAATTGCCATTTGACCATGATCTCAGACTGTTTTGTTTACATCGAAAATTATTAATTTTCTGGTTGGAACTTCACTGGTTTTCACGATTCAAGAATTTTCTCACTCCGATTCAAGAATTTCCTATTGTCGTAACTTTGTTTAGAGTTAGAACGAAATTTACTGTTTACTACATTTTCGGAACCTGACTTATTACTAGACTTTCAACTCAAACTTCTTGACTGACCGTTCTTACTGTCTTACTGACTTATTGACTTTTTCTTACTGTCTTTACACTGCATAGACATGCCCTTTTTATACGCGATTTTAGCGTCATTTTTGGCATCGGGTCTCACGCTCTCAGAAATTCTTTTCTTTGTGTATCTGAAAGCCGACAAAATTTGCAGGTGTTCGTTTTCAAAGATGCCGCATAATAAATTAGAATCCGTTCTAGGAGACACTTTAAAATTTAATTTCTATTTTTTCCGGCTCTGTTTTCAAATTCCTGTCTCAAAGGATGTCGCCCGCAATAAATTATACCTTAATTTTTATGAAGAGACAAGCATAGCAACCATAGCAACTCAAGCAGAAACATGTTTGAGGGATCCTACTTCCAATGTGTTCCCAAGCCAAGCGTGAAGTTACAAACCATAATGAAAATCCCTGTATCTCGAAAATAGTACGTGTTGCCGGGGTGTGATTTAAATCATGATGAGGCAGGACCATAGCAACATAAGCAGGAACATGTTTGAGCGATCCTGCTTCCAGTGTTTTGCCAAGGGTGAAGTTAGCAACCAAAATAAAAATCACTGCATCTCGAAAATAGGACGTGTTGCCGGGATCAGATTTGAAGCAGAATGAGGCAGGACCATAGCAGCATAAGCAGGAACATGTTTTAGCGATCCTGCTTCGAATGTGTTGCTAACTTCCCGGACTTATTGTCTTATATAATTATCTGGAATTGTTCCTTCCATCGACTTCCAGCTCTTGCAACTCCATGCTGTTCTCTGTTTCTCCTTCTTAATAGTTTATTTGCCATTCTTCTTAGTTGTCTGAATTCACTGTTATTGTCTTCAGTAGGATCCTTCATCATTACTTATCTTGCAATATATCTATCCTTAAGTATATATATATATATATATACTTTCTACGTCTTCCGATTCCCGATCTCCAACCATCTCTGTCAATCCAGGCATCCTCTTCTAAGCCTCTGTCTCTCATTTCTTCATCTACTCCACTTCTCCAGCTTATTCTCGGTCTGTCGCGTCTTCTTCTTCCCCCTGGATTCCACTCAATAATTTGCTTGGGTATCCTTGTATCTGCCATTCTTTGTACATGTCCGAACCAAATTAGCTGTTTGTCCTTTATATCATCTACTATTGTGTGTTTTACGTCCATAATCTCCCTTATTCTCAGATTTGTTATCCTTTCCATCTTTGACCTGCCTGCGGATCTCCTCCAAAAGTCCATTTCAGTTGCTTCCAGCATTTTTGCGGTTCTGTTCTTTAGTGGCCAGACTTCTGAGCTATATGTGACTATGCTTTTGACTATGGTGTTGTATATTCTAGTTTTGTTAGCTTTGTTGATATTTTGGTCCCACAGTACACCATTTAGTAGGGATATTGCCTGGCGTCCCTGTATATTCCGGTCTTTAATTGCTTCGTCTAGGATTCCCTCACGTGAGATTTTCATCCCCAAATATTTGTATTCAGTACATCGTTTTATTTCTTGTCCGTTATTCAATTTCAGAGTTTGCTGCTCACCTCCTATAGTCATATATTCTGTTTTAGTTAGATTTACTCTATCCTTAAGTACCCTCTCATATTCCGGATTCTACCGGTGGTTTATAGGGAAACCCGGGGCAGAACGGCATACCGAGGCACAACGGAATAGGCCTCCTAACACTAGCCGCAACCAAAATAGTAAATCGAAATCGCCTTATAACTATACCCTAGACTATACTCTATTATGTTTTGATAAATGCCAGTGCGAAAACAACTTTAGTCTAACGGAATTCATACATGTCCATATTTGTGAATAAATTTTATAATTTTTTGCGAAATTTAATGACAAAGTAAGTATTGTACACAAATAATAAGTCATTGTTATTATATTTTTCACGTAGTACATGATGTCAAGCATTAGTGGTGGTAGTGTTGATATTTTTCCTTGATGATATTGTTTTATTTTTTTGAAAATATTTTAAAACCAAATTTGGGGCAGAACGGATCGGGGCGGAATGGTCTAAGGTACCATTCTGCCCGCAGAGGGCGAAATAGTTTAGGGTACCATTCTGCCCCGCATAAAATTAGCAAGCTGTCATATGAATTTTTTCAATTATAAGAAGAGATTCACGCATGTGGTCTTTAATAGAATGCAGTCCAGATGAATCAATACCAGAATATAAATTGGCAATAAATAAAAAACCCAAAAATAAAAAAAGTTATTCACTCGAAGATTATGCAAAAGAATAATAAAAAAATAACAAAATACAAGGATTCCTGTAAACGTCGAAACAAGTTCTTCCGTCAGCGAAAGTGGAAGTGATTATGCCCAATGCCTCTACTGTGGAGTCTTTTACTCAAAATCTTTATGTTAAATATCATGCTCAATCTGCAAAAAATGGGCTCATAATACTTGCGCGGGTATCGAGCGATGACGATGAGACTGTGCTTGTCTGCAAAATTTGGCAATAAATTTAAGATTTCTATTAAATTGTATATTTAATATTTGAGTGTTTCATTTGTTCCCAAAAATACGGTTACTTCATTATTTTACCATAATGACCATTCCGCCCCAAGATAGGGCCATTCTGCACCATAGTCGGGGCAGAATGGTCATTTTGACAATTTTTTTTTGAGCTTGAAAAACAATTTTTTTTTCTGATAAAATTCGTCTCAAACTTTTCTTGGATGTTATTTAAAGAATAAAGAAGGGTATGTCCTAAGTTGGTTTCGAAATTTCAAAATCTCTTGAAAAAAAGGCCTCTTAAAGCTTAGGTATGCCGTTCTGCCCCGGGTACCCCTATTTTTGTTTCTTGACTTTACTCTCGTAGTCCCTATGATTGCTTCGAATAGTAGATTCAAACTCTTGTCGATGTCATCTGTCTGATTTCTTCGTTTCTCAGTTTTGATGTATTTTTTTGAGCTTGATATTCTGATTCTCAGCTTTGTTCTAACTCTTATATCCAGGACGTTGCTTCCATATCTTTCTTGCTTGAATTACGATGTGATCAATTTGGTTTTTGGTTCTACCGTCATTGGAGGCCCATGTCTAGGTACCTACCTACTTATTAACTCATTCTAGTCACAAACACAGTCAAAAATAAATTAGATAATCTGTATTTGAACTCGGATTAAATTTTGATTGATTTGTACTCACCTACTAAGTTAGGTGAGCCAAGATTATAAACAATTATAAAATAGCTATTTTCCTAACGAGTGCGGGAAGAGACATTTCCGGTACGAGGGTGCGAAGCGCCCGAGTGCCGGAAATTTCTTCCCGCAAGAGTTAAGAACTATATTTTTTCTACGAGCATACTAAAGCTGATGTTCCGAAGAGTTTAATTTGAATAAAATGCGATTATGCAGAAGGTAGAATTAAAAATGCATTAAAAGGTATTTATAAAAAGGTGAAGGTACAGGTATAGGTGTATCAACAATACAAACAATTCACATGTCACAAACTCTTCCCGCACCGGTCCGGGAAGAAATCTCTTCCCGCACCGGTCCGGGAAAAAAGTCTTCCCGCACAGCAAATCGTGCGGGAAGAGCCATTTCCCGCACGTTCGTAGAAAAAATAATTTATTTGCGGCCAACTTCACAATTTAGAATTATGAAGTTGAGATTAGCTCGTGCTGCCATCTAGGATCTTGAAGCATAGCCTGCAATGGGCATTTAATACCTGTACTTTCTTTTCACAGGACTCATTTGTAATATTTTCATGGAAAAGCCTGCCTTTCTATACCTTTACAACTTCAAATTGAGACTTATCACAATCAAATTGAGAACAAACATTTTCAAATTGAGATTAAACATTTTCAAATTGAGAACAATCAATTTCAAATTGAGAACAATCAATTTCAAATTGGTACAACGTTCAATTACATGGAAACGAATGTTGTACCAATTTGAAATTGATTGTTCTCAAATTGATAGTTTTAAGTCTCAATTTGATTTTGTTAATCTCAATTTGATTGTGATAAGTCTCAATTTGAAGTTGTAAAGGTATAGAACCCTATGACTTTACTAATAGTTGGAACCTTTGCTTTTATATATTGTTTGTCTATTATTTTTATTTTGTATACAAATTTTTCTATGTATTTTGAAGACAATGAATTTTTTGCAAAAAACGATGGGATAAAATAGAGCTCGACCAGAAAAAAAAAAGGAAAACAATATCATAGAGGCAAAAACAATAAAATCTGCAGTCCGCAGTGGCAGATGCCCAGGTCCATTACCTTCTAAAATCTATAGAGTTGCATACTTCTAGGAAAATCCAACATGAAACTACACTGTTATTTCAGATGACACTACAACATAAAATCGGACAAAATGTCTCCGATATTTTGCATGAAGTCCGCCATTCTTTAAAAAACTTGCTTCATTTCGATGGTTTGCTGTCATGTAACTATCTACCATAGTACAGTAATTTTTTTTTGAAAGCTGATCTTTAGCTGACACACATAACCTCACTTTCAATTGGGGTACAAACAAGAGTTTAAGGACGATTTACACACATCAGTTCCGTATCAGTGCGGCTTCAGTTCAATATCAGTGTCAGTCTCAGTGAGAAATAGAATATCGTTGTTAGTCTGAAAAACCTGTTACCTGAAATGTTTGTGTTAGTAGCGATAGTGACGGTATGTTATTGGTGACGTAATAGCTAGCGCCTAATTATTGATGTGTGTAAATAGTCCGTAAACGCTTTGTCTGTCTCCCCATTGATAGTGAGTTCCTGTGTGTGACGTCAGCTAGTGCCTAAATTCTCCAATAGAACAAGAATTAAATGTTCAAGGAGAATCACTCTTCGGTGTCAGAAACAGAAATAAAACTACTACCTATTTGGATTCATCAAAATTTCACTTACTTATAGCTCAAATCAATCTAGTAGTAATTAATTGTTGTTGGGGTGGTCTTGCTAAATATCTCACAATCTCACTCCTGAATCCAAATTGTCACCTATTTCGCAGATGCTTTAAAAAATATTTTTACCAACAACAACAACTTTTATTGATTTCACAAAATTCACTGATCACTTATCAATTTCACTTCTCACTTATCAACAATTTGAGCAGTTCATGGCGTCGAAAACATCAAGTAAAATTGGCTCCAAAAAAAAAAAAACACTGCAAAAAAAACAGTAAGTGCATCTGTAGATTGCATAACATGCAACTCTAGTTACCATCCGAGCTATGCAAACCAAGCAAAAGTGGTAAATGAAGAAAATTAAAGTGATCTGTTTTCGAACAAATCAAAAAGGGACCCCAGTAGCATAACAATATTGGTAAAATGTTATATTTACATATTGGCCCAAGAATGGAAACGACAGATTTTTTTTTTTTTTGCCCAATATATATTGTAAATATGAATCCGATATTGGAGAAAGATATTGTTCCAATATTGCTTATTAATAAACATGTAATATTGTAAAATTTTTTGCCAAATTATATCCAATATTGGCTTAATAATGCAAATAAAAACATTATCTGTGCATATTGGTCCATTAATGGATACAATACTATGGTAATATTAGAAAAAGTTGTATTGCCAATAATCCACCAATTTTGTCTAAATAATGTCAATGAAGATATTTTTTCTGTATATTAGCCAATTCTTAAGTAAATATAATATTACAATGTGGAAAAATATGTATTGCCAATATTGGCTCAATAATGCAAAAAAAAGCTATTTTTTTTGTGCTTATCGGTTCAATGATGGATAAATATATCACTGTTATATAAGAAAAATATGTATTGCCAATATGTAACCAATCTTGGCTATATGCTGCCGATTAAAATATTGTTTGTGCATATTGGCCCATTCTTGGATAAATATATTATTATAATGATGAAAGAAGTTGTATTACCAATAAATGTCCAATGTTGGCTAAAAAATTCCAATATTGGGCCAACATACAATATTGGTCCAATGTATCCGCAACATGGGACCAACATTGTGTGCTACTGGGGGAGGTTAGAAACTTCGAAAACTAGAAAAAAATTCACACAGTAAAACAGAAATGGACGAAAAGCGGACAAAGGAGCAAATAAGCGATATGTTTGAAAAGTCTTTTGGACCTTTCAAAAAAGCTGTAGAAGATGAGATGAGAAGCTTCAAGGATTCAATGCAGTTTTTATCAGCAAAATTAGATAAGTTCAAAGAAAGAAACCACTGAAAACATTGTGCAGGAAATAAAACATGTGAGAAAAGAGAACCATGAGCTTAAAAATCGAGTTAAATTGCTGGAATTCAAGATAAATAGCCAAGAACAGCGAGAAAAACAAAAAAAACCTCATATTAGTTGGGCTACCGGACCAACCAAATGAAGACACAAAGGCAATAACTAGCTGTGCTATGAAGGTCAATATAAACATTGAAGACATAAAGGAAGTTTATCGCATTGGAAAACAAAAGGAAAGCACTCCTATTGTGCTAAAATTGGAAACAAGCACCGCTAGACAGGAAATATTGAAAAGAGTGAAAGAACTGCGAGGAAATAAGATACAAGATTGCTGGCTACTTGGACAAAATAGAAACATCTGCTCCAATGAAGACCTTACACATCAGAACCAGATTTTGTTTAAAAAACTACGAGAATATAGGCTAGCCAAGAAATACAAAAGCGTATTTTGTTTGAATGGTAAAATTTACCTGCGAAAAACTGATAGTGAGAAGCCGATTCGTATCACGAGCGAAGAAGAGCTAAAAATGTAACTAGAAATAAATATGTAAAATAAAAAAAAGGCAGGAAAACAAACAAAAATCATCAAAATGCCACAAAACGTTAAATTATCAAAAAAGTTAAATATTCTATATATAAATATAAGAAGCATAAGGAACAAACTACAAGATTTACAGGATATTATTGAAAAGGAAAAAAATAAAAATACAGATGTGATAATTCTCACTGAAACATGGATATATGAAAATGAAGCAAGCTTGTTTAACCTAAATTTAATTACAGTTGAACATCACTGCAGAGATACAAGAGGAGGAGGCACTTCAATTTACATAAGAAAGAGCAATAATTATGTGCAAAATATGATACCTGTCACAGACCTAGGATGGTGTAATGTACTGACAGTGGAGCTTATAGAACAGAAGATATATGTCTAGAGTATATACAGGCCACCACAGAGCAACGAAGCTAGATTTTTGGAAAATATTTGACAGAATTATGGAAGTGACTGCAGCTGTGCGCGAATATAAAAACATCATTAAATTGAATGCTTATGGGATCCAAAATGAACAAACACTGAATATGGCAACCAGAATAGGAAAAACTAGATCACATAATTACAAACAACAAATTGATTTGCAATGTTGAAGTCGAAGATCACATGATATCTGATCACAGAATACTATATATTTATGTCAATAAAGAAATCAAGCCAAGTCAGCAGAGAAAAAGTAACAAAAACTAAATTTGATTAACAAAAATGGATCATGACTGTGAAAGAGAAAACAAATACCACACAACCTATTGAATCATTTGTACAACTTTCTGAAATTCTGGATAAAACAAGACTAGAGTGCAGTAGAAACTATAGTGTTAAGATAGGAAAAGACAACAATTGGATAACGGATAACTACTGAATACTTAGACAAACTAAAATCTAGAGACAGGATATATAGGAGATGGAAACAAGTCACAATTAATATACAAAAAAAAGTGTTTAAAAAGGCTTAAAATGAATTGAATAACTTGAGAAAAAAGCTACAAAAAGATTACACGGAAAAAGAATGCGGGAAGCAAATGGTGACTCAAGGAAACATGGAAGGTATTGAATAAATTATATAAATGAAAAAAGAATAACTCAGGAAATAAAAATGATTGAAACTGACACAAAGAGAATCACAGAGGATAGAGAAATAGCACAATAATTTATTTAACATTTTTCTAATATAGGACCATCTTTAGCTGAAAAAATTAAAAAAAAAAAAAAAAAACAATTACAATTTTGTGGAAGAAGAAGCAGAACAGATACTAGAAAAATGAGAAGAAACAGATTTGAAGGAAATAAAGAACATAGTTAGTGAGCTAAAAATAATGGTGTTCCCAGTAAAGATCAATTGGCAAAAACAGACATTTTAACACTATTTGATGTGATTGGCAAAATCCTGGTAAATTTAGTAAATAAAGTACTTGAGAGTGGAAAATATTCGAAGGAACTAAAAGAAGCTAAAACAATTCCAGTACACAAAAAAGGACCAAATAGTGACGTGAACAATTACCGCCTAATTTCCTTACTAAGCACCTTCTCTAAGATTGTAGAAAAAGTCATGAAAAAAAGGTTAATCAAATACATCAAAGAGACTTTTCAATTTGACAAACAACAATACGGTTTCCAAAAACAAAGCAATACTTTGGGTGCCAAAGTGGATCTTGTAGAGTATGTTAAGGGAAAATCGGATAGGGGTAGACATGTTGTTTTGGTTTTTGTTGATTTGCAAAAGGCGTTTGACACAGTTGATACTGAACTCATGGAAAAGAAACGATGTAAAATGGGATTTCGTGGTGTGTTTAAACCTATTACAATCATACTCTACCGATCGAGAATATTATACTGAAATAAATGACTGCAAAAGTGACAAAGTAAAATTTAAAGTCGGTGTAGACAAGTGCTCAGTGCTCAAACCTATCCAGTACCTCCTGTTTAAAGATGGCTGATCCAACAAATTTTACGGATCAGTTCCGAACTGATCCGGCCCAAGCAGATACCTGTTCCATGGATCAGTTCCAAGTTCGAGTCCGGCCGAGTCGAACCGAGAACCGATAAACGACGAGCCGAACCGAAATAGGTTATACCTATTTTGAATTTTGGCGAATAGAGCAAGAGGAATTAATCGTACTCCTTCCGTTCCAGCGGCCGCGCCGGTGCGGCATGATCCCGAGCCGTTGACCGAAACGAGTGCGAATCTTTCGGTGTAGTGTGTACTCCGTGTCCCTAGTCCGAGTCCGAGTCCGCGATCCGATAAGTCCGAGTCTGATTCCGAGTTCGAGTTCGAGTCCGAGTTCGAGTCCGAGTCCGTACAACGTAGACAACGCAAAAGTGGTCCGGACTCGAACTCGAACTTTGACCTGTTTATTTCGCAGTGGATTAGTTTGGATCAGTTCCCACTGTGAAGATCAGTTCTGCGGGATCAGTTCCAGTATTAGGCAGCCATCCCTACTCCTGTTTGTACACAACTTGCAATATCTTCTATTAAAATCAAAGTATTTTATGTTTGCATATGACACTATACTCACTTTCTCCGGAGAAAACCCTGCAGAACTTGAAAGAGTGACCTGAATTTGTAGCATATAAGTGGCCGTGCTACAATAAATTAACAATTAATAGATAAGACTGAGTATATGCAAATAGGGCGAAAGGGATGTGATATGGAAGTAGTTCTGAATAGTGTGCGACTGAAGGAGACAAAGCAATATAAATATTTGGGCCTGATTCTCACAAGCAATTTCAGCTGGTCTGCCCATATTGATAACATCATTAAAAAAATATCACCAATGTTAGGAGCAATAAAAAGGTGCTCACATCCATTGAATAATAGTGCAAGACAGTTTCTCTATAACAGTTCCATAGAACTTCATTTAAAAAAATCGCTCCAAAATACCAACTCGAAAAGCTGCAAAGAATACAAAATAAAGCTGTGAAAGCCATATATCTTGTGAATCAATATACTCCCAGTGTTGACATATACAAAAAAACAAGAATCACAAATATAGACAAATTGAAAAAAATTGAACAAGTGAAACTCATATACCGTAAAACGGGGATACTTTGTGACAGATATGGGGGTTTTTTGAAATTCTCAAACATTTCTTTGCCACATAAAATTCTAAAAAAATACACTGTGTATATCCGTTCTTTCGCTACAAAATGGCAGTTCTAGAAAATTGAGAAAAAAAAAAACAGCTTTTTTTAATTTGAAAGTGTCAGAATTTTACCCCGTGATGCGGAACTTTGTGACAGTGCGTTTTTACAATGAAAATATAAATATATCAAGAATTATATGCTTGAGAATTTCATACATCTGTCAAAACTGGTATTCCAACAATAAATTGACATGTTTTGATTGTTGATTTGAACCAATCAGATTGTAATTACGCGATAATTTGCACTAGTGCAAATTATCAGATAATTGCATACTAACTGGTGCGAAAACTGGTGTTTTGACATTTTTTGACAAAAAATTTAAATTTTTGATTTATGAAATTCTCTCATTAAATACAACTCGTGCAATGGAAATATATTTATAATTTTCGACAAATTTGCACTCATGCGTTTTCAACTGAAAAAGGCACTCGTGCACTACGTGCACTCGTGCTCTTTTTCAACTAAAAATGCATTCGGGCAAATTTCCCAAAAATTATCAATAATTTCCATTGCACTAGTTATATTACTATTGATAATTTTCTGATATTAAAAACACGGGTATATACTGATTTAGACATTTTCAACTTTTTTTGTAAATTATACGATATAGTATTTATCACCCTCATATTCATCCAGAAATTGGGATGTGAACTCCATCCATAGGAAGTCGTCCATATTAGGAGACATGTCGATCCTTCTAGCGTTGTTTTAGGTTGAGCATAAGTTTCTCCCATACTAATTACAAGTCACAAAGTTACCCCGGTAGGTTACTCTTTTTTGTTTATTGTTAAAAAAAATAATTGTCAAATTAATAAATCGTAAGCGAATTCACGTAGATATTCCGACAAGTACCCAAGCAATTAGAAATTCTGACGATTTTTTCTGGGGAGTGGTCAAATTCTGATGTACAGTTGAAAGTTTGGGCGTTTCGAAAAAGTTGCAAAAATGAGATGCTCCCTTCGAATCAGGCTGCAAGTTACCAAGCGAGCGTACCAGCTTGCCGAACGGTTTTTGTAGCGAGTGAGGTATGTGCTTCCACCAGACGGTAGAAAAATTTGGCTTCGCGCGCGGAATTTGAAATGTTTGGCTAATTTGAATTGAAGTTCACAATTTCACAAAGTTTCCCCCTTGTCACAAAGTATCCCCGTTTTACGGTAATCAATAAAGAATGAACTAATAAAATCAAATACAACGTTAACCTAAAGACAAGACTATCCTACACATAATACTTGATAAAAAGAATACATTGCAAATAAATTTTCAAAGACAAAAACATCACAAGATTCTCCCACAGAAGTGTACAAACATTTAATAAAACTCCAAGAGATATCATATATGTGCAGAATTATAGACTAATGTGCCGTTACCTCAAAGACTACATAAAAAGAACAGAATGAACTAATTATTTTTGGATGAAGGAACTCTATATTCAGTCAATGTATTTCTTTAAAATTGAATGAAGGTCCTGTTGCCAGTATTTTGTTACTGTTAAGGGGTCAGAAATAAAGAATTTCTAAAAAAAAGAAAAACTAACAACTCTCTTATTCAAACTGACTGACTGACTCAAAAACTACGCGCTCTATATACAAAAACATTTCATCGACAATTCACTAGAATCACGTGAATCCTTATTTATTTACACAAAAAGATTCCTGAATACTTGCGCTAAGCTTCTCCAACAGCGGTGCTGGCTACTCCGCATCAATGCAGTTGCTTATGAATACGTCATATGAATAGAAAATCAGATGGATGAAATATTTAGAAAGTAGCAATTGGAATATGGGCACAATTTGACAAATGATATTGGGACTGTGCTGCTTGTTACCAGTTTAGTGCACCTCTATAAAATATTCGTCCAATTATAATATCAAAATCCCTCGTTTAGTTTCCTCACCATGGCCTCTAAGTTTCTAGCTATATTAGTGTTCAATGTTTTGCCCATCATATTGTAGCAAAGATTTATCTGAACCTCGATTTATCAGCTTATATCTTATAAGTCTCCAAGTATGATACTGAAAACAGCAATACTGAAAATAGAATTTGTTGATTCAGATGAGATCAGTAGCAATAACGAAAGTCATGAATGCCGGGGAATACATCACGGTTGAAATGATACTTTTGGTCATACCGCATGATAGAAGGACGGATGATGAAACCCAATCACTTACACGTATAACTTGAAACAATCAGCCTAGAACAAACATTGTTGGTGCGAATTGGGAGGGTACCTAGCTATATCCAAACTTGCACCAAATGCTGAAGAGGAAGAAATTCACATAGTTTCAGGCAAGTGACGCATTCATCATTCTAATTTCCATATCATAATCATCAGCGGACGATTTTTTGTATGTATAGTCAATTTTGATGAAAAACAGAGGTTTATAATTAGACCTTATCGGAACCAGAATAAATTTCACATAAACATAAGAGAGTTCTCTATAATTTATTTGTATCTTTGGGGTAGTAAAATCTGGAAACACTCTGTATGAACTGAGTTAATTGAGCCATTCTCTATCTTCGAACGGAAAAAAATAACCAAAACTTCACCGTTGCTGCTAAATCCTGAATTCCATTTGTTTCTTGATTACTCAATCTCCTTTTCGATAAAATAAACGAGAACTATTTCCAATTAATTTGCGAAAGAGAAACATAATTAAATAAGCTTCTCTATAAACTTCATTACAATTTTAATAGAAGCATTAATTAGCAACCATTGATTGAGATGTAAAGACTATAGGCTTTACATTCTGTAATAGACAACTTGCCATGCTTTTATTTGAATAAACTAGTGTCAGACAGGTTCATCCCGGAGTAAAAAAGAGAGTAGGCAAAATCGATTCGATGGGGGTGGGGTTCAACAACAACTCGCTTTTCGCCGACGTCGGTCGTCTTTACGCGATAAACCGCCGTCGGCGTCGTCAGCGTCAGCCAGTTTCAGTGTGCGTTTTTCGCCGTCCGTCGCAGAACGTCTGAGCTCCGCAAGCCGAAAAACAACAACAAAAAAGGAATAAATTGACTTTTCACGCACGCTTTATCGTGTTTACGTGTCACAAACTATGACGATGTAAAATTTTTGTTCCTTGTTCTACACTTTATTATTGAAGCCTGTTTATTTATTTTCCTTCTATTCTACTTTTATCAAGATTTCTTCTTTCAAATACGAGAATGAAGTGGAACCGCTACCTGGTTCCTCAAAAGGTACCTACTCTTTTTTAAAACTATATCTTTTCTATGCTGAAGCTTTTATCAATTACTTAAGAAAGTTGGTAGATAATAAATATTTCAAATTGAGGTTATGATTCCATTGATGTTTTAGCTGTGTTGGTATGTTTACAAATTTTGTACCAACCCTAAAAGGGTGCAGGTATATCAGAAATGTGAAATGTAATGTATTTACATTGGGTACACGCTATTTTGTATTTTAATACAACCTATAATCGGTTGTTGTTTTTTTTTAATTGGATATTTGAAATTTATCGTAGCCAAAGACACAGTCGAGTCGACTCTCTCTGTTGAAATAATAAAATAAATTTGTATATCAAATATACCTACGCACCTTTGACTTTTGAAACCTTAGTTTTGGTTCTTTTAAAAATATCTACTTTCCTGGAAAGTTTCAAATTTAGGCTAATTTCAATATTTTCTAATTGAATTTATAATATCAAATTTATCAAAAAGCAACAAGACAAATTGGAAAACAAAAAATAAAAATCTCGGTGCTTAAATAAATACTTGTATTTTTTTTCATAATGACGTAGCTATTTATGTGACTAAGTAGACGTGTGACAATTATATTTTCGGTTCAGAAACTTGTATTTTAAAAAACATTTATTTTATTAATTAAAATACAGAGGTGGCAAAAGAAAATATGCGGATCAAATTGCTACAGCAAAATCTTGAAAACAAATGAACGTTCCTTATGGGACTGCGCTGGCTTAAATAAGAATTTAATGCGGATTTAGTAACCTAATGTTTACTTTACAACAATGTATTTAAAAAATCATAGAGGAAAGGGGTAAGCTTATTAAAGCATAAACTCCGTTTTTTTTTTAAAGATAAAAGTCAAAATGACATTATGTTGGCAATACAATATAAAATTGTCAATGCTTTCAAATTTTTTATGTAGAAAAGGCTTGTTGCCAACATAGTTACTAAATTTTTGACTTGGAGAATTATCTTAAAAAAAAAACAGATTTTATAAAAAATGGATAATTGATTATCAAAAAGCGTTTCAATTGGTTAATATAACTCCTACCTCCTTAAGATGTTGCGAATATGTATTTTTGTTTATGCAAATCAGACAATTCAATTTGCCCATTTGCACAACCTTTTTCTGAAGTTGTTAACTTCCTAAAACATTAAAACATTGAAATTATGAATAAAATAGCAAGACTTAAACCTATGATTAAGCATGTTTCCAAAGGAAAATTCTTTGAGATTGTGAACTTCTATTTGTCTCGTCGTCTTGAAGCCTTCTTCTAGGTCTTCTTGGTTGATTTCTTGAAGTTCCAATAATGTTTTATTTTTTGGAAGTGGGATATCTATTTTTGGAATATTCAGTTCAAAATTAAAGTTCTCGCTGGTTTTTGATAATATTTGATTTTGTATTTTTACAAAGCATTTTTCAAAAGAAACTAGCGTTGGATTGGTTATAATTTCCATATGGTTTATCTTGTCACATTGGGTAACTATCGTCAGGCTTTTCTTAGGAATGACTAATAGTTGTCCATTCGGAAGTTATCTCACTGTTGGTTTCGCATATCCACTTTGGTGAAAGTACACTGTTGTAGTAGGTCAGTAATCAGGACATAGACACATGATTCTTCTTGCTTGAACTCTTCTTTGTTACAAAGGTATATATCTTCGACTTTTGGGCATTTCCATAAAGTTATCCCTAGAGGTAAGTTCTTGGATAGAAATTGGATAGATTTTATATAATATAAAGGGCTTGGGATTAATCATTGGTGTACGCTCCAGGAGACTATAGTTCTCTGGATGGTATTTTCTGCTTGATCGTGATGGTTTAGGATAGAAGAGCAGAAGGGCCTTAGTACCAGACAGGACTTAAAGTCACGGCACTTGCACTAGGGCGTAAGATATGTAACTTACAACCAGACTAGAGCACTTGTTGTAAGTTGGAAAAAAGACCCAAGCCAGACAAAGCACTTGCTATAAGGGTTAAATTAAACCTGTAACCAGACAAAGCACTTGCTACAGGTTTAAAGAAGGGCCTAATGTAACCAAACAGAGCACCTGCTACAATAAGGCTAAAGAACAGTAATTGTTAGAGCGCAGTCTCACGACTCTACTAGCGTTGCTAGGCCAATGGTGACTTGGGCACAATTTAAGTAAGAGAAACAACAATAAGTTTGAATCTGATTTTATTAATGAAATTGATCACCTTTTATATACAATAAATGCTGATTTTGCACACATCGATTGTCGTCTTTTCCAATAATAAAAGTAGGTTGCTTATAATTAATTAATTCTAATATGTACAGTATGGTAAAAATATAAGATTAAATGTTCCAATTTGGATAAATGGACAATTAGTGTGTGTATAACAAATATAATCAACTCATTTTGGATTTTTACTTGAGTTTTCGTTGTCTCGTAATTCTTGATTTTATTATTAAAAGGTATTTGTCGACTTTTGGGTATATTTTTTAATTTTTGATTTAATTCATTATGCTGTAAAATAGTATAATTCATTATTCCCAATTGTGCAAAATTTATTGCTAATTGTACATGATCAATTAGATTCCTTATTCTATTACTTTGGATGGTTGATATTATTCAATAATAAATTGAAGGTTAACATTGAATGAAAATTTTGGTATTCCAAGGAAATATTTTGTAATTTTCCTGTGATAATCTTTTGGTTAGATTCAATAGTTAAAAATTGATCGTGAAATGTTTTTGTAACTTGTTTTAATACTTGAGCTTGTGTTTTTAGGTCTTCATTGAGAGTCTTTTGATTATCATTGAGCGTCTGGATATAAGAATCATATCTTGCGCCGTCTTCAGCATCTAGGGTTCCGTAGAGCCATTTTTGTGCTGCGCCCATGAAATTTAATAGAACTCTTCTATTACGTTTTCGGTCTTGATAGGTTTTAATGACTTGTTTCATGATGTTACTTTGAGAATAACTGGTTTCAATATTTGTTTGAAACAGTGTTTTGAAATTGGTTTGACTTTGTTTAGTGTGTCAGATAATTTCATTAAGGTTATCTCTAATTTATGCATACTTTGTATGATAATTGTCGTATTAATGTGATAATAGGCCGTGTTAGGTTGGGTTGTTACGTAAGTAGTTCCCAAGGAAATTGGTAAGCTAGGATTTTCTACCGTCATCAATGTATACGCTTGGGTGACTCCAACGAGAGTAAGAAATACTAAGGCCCGTCGCACATGGAGCTACCCATGAAAAACGAAACTGAGTAGAGACGCCAGTTACAAATTAGATGGATACTCAATTCTCGTACACGTGGGGACGGGACGAGGATCGGAAATAAACGCGTTTGTTCAGAGTAGTGTATGCAAGCTTGGTCATTCATTTCGTTTTTCCTCATTTTACCACACAAATTCCTAAAAAGGTCGCCAAAAAATCCTCGCGCGACCAACAGTTTGAGTCTTTTGGCCACTTACCAGTAGCGTAGGGGTCGGCGATCAGTAGCGCCGTGTACGACATTCGATTTGAATACACATGCCGTGGACTTGCAAAAAACTGTCAAGTGATTATAAAATCTGTTTTTTTTTTTTTTTAAAGATAATTCCCCAAGTCAAAAATTTAGTAACTATGTTGGCAACACAAGCCTTTTCTACATAAAAATTTTGAAAGCATTGACAATTTTACATTGTATTGCCAACATAATGTCATTTTGACTTTTATCTTTAAAAAAAAAAACGCACTTTAGTTTAATTTTAGTTTCTTACCAGTAGCTCCGTGTGCGACGGGCCTAAGGGATTCATCTCGGGGTATCTGAAATAAATTATTGTCGTGTAACATTTTATTTAGCAAAGCGATTCTGTATTTTGTTATCATAATGTGGACTTATCTTGCCTCTATTAAATTGAATTTTCAAAGAAAAACACCAAGTCTTCCTCCACAAATAAACTTTAACTATTTTATAGAGCCCTACATGTTTCGGAACTAGAAAGTTCCATCATCAGGGGCAAGTATGCTCAGAATAAGTGCTCTTAACACATCATTATTAGATAAATCTTAGATGAGGTCACTGGATTAGCTGTAAAGAGAAACCCACTTCAGAGAACTGGCAGATACAGGAAATGATTGAAAATTTAGTCCCAAAAGTATAAAATTGGAAAAACTTACCAAACGGTGGAGGAAAATCAAGAAAGGGGTCAAAAATTTAAAAAAAAACACATTAAAATACAAAAATAATTTAAAAAATAAAACGTATACTGAATAAAACTATTTAAGAACATGCAATAAGGAACTTTTAATTTGTTTTGTTTTTCAGTCTTATTTTAATTTAAATTTATGGAGAGGCATGATGTAAGGGCTAGGGCTCTCCACAAAATGGTAGTCGGTGACTTTGCAAAATTACAATGGATTAAATTGATAAAAATTCAAATTAAAAAAAAAAAAAAACGTTAAATAAAATTCCTGAAGCAAACCAAGTTCAATATCGTAGCGACATCCAGCGGCCTTTACAAAAAGTTAGGATAGTAAAAACTGTGAAAACACAAATTTCAAATTGGAAGGAATCCATATAGTGCGAGAGCTGACCGCAAGAAAAGGAGTCGGTAACTTAAAAGGCTAAACTTTATAGGAATAGATGCGCCATATATAGGGCTTCAATAATCCACCGGGTGAAAACACTCCACCTCCTGCGTTCACTATCTCAAGAAATTATTAGAAAATTAAATTTTTTGTTTTAGGCGCCCTCTACTTAAAAGAAAAATTTCGGTTCAGATCGATTATTTATGAAAAAAATGACTTCTCATACCCGTCAGCCGGTTCGCGTCCCCTGCAAAAAGGTTGTCACCCGGGGTCGAAAATGAGTTAAAACTCCCCAATGGCGTCTTTAACTTAAAAGTTTGGGACTTAAATCATTAAAAAGCGCGTGAAATTCCCAGTAAGAAAATACCCGGCTGACGCCTCAAAGTCCCTGCTATGTCGAGGCAGCTGTGCTGTTCCAATCCGCGGTCGTACCATAGGCAAGTTCGAGTTGCGTGCGATCGGGAAAAATAGATGCTTACGTATGGGCACAGATAGGTTGATAGGTAATATGAACGTATCATGTCATTATTATACGGAGGTCAGTATGTGAAATTTCCAAGGAAGACGGGATGCTGAATATTGTTTGATGGAGATCAGCATGTACAGGGTGTGTTTTTGTATATTGGCACTCCACCTACAGCCTTTACCTTTACCCTACAGCCTTCACCTTTACAGGTAGAAGAAAAATGTAAATACAAAAATTGTACAGTTTTGGCTAAATTTTTAGAATCCTTAGTCAGAAACAAAAATTGAATGCCAAAAATGTGAAATTTTGCAAACTTTCAGCTTTTCTCAAATGGGATGACCTATATTTGGTTCCATATTCTTGAAGAGCACAATGCCCCGATCCCAAAAATATATAGTTTCTCTATATTTGAATGAGCGGTCTCTCATATATTCGGCTCCAAAAATTGTAAAAATACTATCCTACTAGCCATTCTGCCTGTACAGGTGAGAGCTGCACTCTGCAAGTAAAATTTGAGGTATAGTCCGACAAATACCATTTTAAAGTCACGTGATACTGGTGGCAAAAAACGTATGTCCATTGATTATGTCGTTGATATCACCTACAAAAAGCTACTGGTGGTTAATTACTATTGAATTTTAATATATGTTCCCACTAGCATTTTACAAACGCGTTTCTAAAGTAGTATTGACCAATCAGAGGGCAATTTTAATACTTGCAATTGTTGCGAGACTCACTTTTGTTGCATGTGCTGTCTGTTGTAATACATTCTGAACTTAAACTGAGTACCCATTTTCTATTTGCTTCTTTTCGAGTTGGAAAAAGGTTAATATAGTCAAAATTATTAGCTGTGTTTGTTCGTTGTATTACTTTCGAAAATAACTTTGACAAACTAATTGATGGCAGTGACGGATTCTATTTCAGGTAAGAATATTATGAACAATAATTAGACAGCAATTTTTTTGTCAATTTTACTATCACCGCTGTTTGAGATGTATTCAACAAGGATAGAGAAAAATCACGTGACTTTAAAAAGGTATTTGTTGGACTTTTTTTTTATACTTGGTTTCTCTAATAGTATTTTTAAAATTTTTAGAACCAAATATGTTGGAGACGGCTCAACCAAATATAGACAAACTACAAATATATTTTTGGAATTGGGAAATTGTGCTCTTCAAGAATTTGGAGCCAAATATTCACATCAAAATTGTCACATTTGAAAAAAGCCGAAAGTATGTTACATTCCACATTATTTGTTTCTGACCATGGATTCTAAAAATTTTGCCAAAATTGTACAACTTTTGTATTTACATCTTGTAGATTGTAGATTTCGGGGGAGTCGTTTCGGCTTTTCAGCCGCTCAGCACTGCTACCTTTTCAGATATTTTGTGCGTGACTCTACATCTTAATTTGTCTCCAGGAAGCGTAGACTTCTGCCGAAGGAAGCTATTTTCCTGGGTGTCAGTTGGCCCACTTCTTCTGGTGACAGTGTTGCTCCCTCGAGGAATTTGAGCCTCTTGCAGAATTGGGCTGGCCTCTTCGTTTTCTTCTATGCCTCGATGACCAGGCAGCCACATCAGCGTTACCTGGTTATGTGTCGCTAGTGTTTTTAGGGTCTGTTTACACTCCCAGACTAGTTTTGACGTGCATTTGAAAGCCCTCAAGGCTTTTAAGGCAGCTTGGCTGCCCGATAGTATGAAGATGTGTTTTCTTTTGAGGCTTTGGTTAAGACACTCTTGTGCACATATATCTATGGCAAGCAGTTCGACTTGAAATATTGTAAGATGTTTACCCAATGCCTTGGAGAGCTTGAAGTTAGGGCCGGAAATGCCCAGTCCAGCTCCTACCATTAGCTTGGATCCATCTGTGTACCACAGAGATGCATTGTCTGCTTGTGGTAGTTCTTTATTCTCCCATGATTGGCGGTCGTTTATTACCACTGCGAAGGGGATCTCTAAGTCCAATCTGACCATCATGTGGTCACTTGGTTTGCTGGCATTCTCCAGTGTTATTAGATCAACGATTTTCAAATGTCCCCTCAGATCGCCAGGCTTGAACTTGTCTATTTGGAATAGCCTGTGAGCGCTGGTTATTACCTCCTTTTTCACGCATAGGTGAAGTGGGGGCATGTTGAGTAGCGTCTCTAGGGCTGCGGTGTGGCAAGTTGACATTGCTCCCGTTATTCCTAGACATATCAGCCTTTGCACCTTTCTTAGCTTAATCTGAGCGGTGACTTGTTGGGTTTTGGGTCACCAGACCAATGAGGCGTATGTGACCATAGGCTTTATTATGGTTTGGTAGATCCAGAATACCATCTTTGGCTTTAGCCCCCATGTTTTACCAACAAGTCTTCGGCATGACCAAATGGCTGATGTAGCTCGAGAGCATGTTTTCTCTAACTGTTTGTTCCAAGTGAGGGTTTGGTCCAGGGTGACCCCTAAGTACTTCACTTCGTTGGAAAATGTTAGTTGTGTACCGTTAGGGGTCGGGGCTTTCAAATTTAGCTTCCTTCTTCTTGTGAACGGGACAAGGATTATTTTTTTTTGCGTTTAGGGATAGTCCTTCGCCTTCGCTCCAATTTTTAACGATGTTTAGGGCACTTTGCATTCGGCTTGTCACTATACCTTCATGTTTGCCCTTGATTAGGATGGCTAGGTCATCTGCGTAACCTATGACCTGGTATCCAGCACTACTCAGTCTGGTAAGAATTTTGTCTACCACCAGTGTCCATAGTAGCGGAGAAAGAACACCCCCTTGAGGACACCCTCTGACCGTGGTAGCGGTAGCTGATGCTCCGTTTATTTCAGCCGTAACGTGACGGTGCTTCAGCATCGACTCTATCCATTTTACAATTGGAACTTCAACATCCCATTCCTGTAATGCTCTGGCGATTGATTGATGTGAGGTGTTGTCAAAGGCACCCTCTATGTTTGTGCTGTGAGAGCGATCTCTTTGCACTCGATTGTCTTTTCAATGTCTTTAACCAGGCAGTGTAAAGCGCTTATCGTGGATTTGCCTGGCTGATAGGCAAATTGCTTCGAGTAGAGCGGTCTTCTCAATAGAGTTTCGCTTCTGATGTACTGGTCGATTGCTTTCTCCATTGTCTTAAGGAGAAAGGAGGTTAGACTAATGGGACGATATGATTTTGGTTCGTCCTCGGGTCGGCGACCCGTTTTTGGTATGAATATCACGTTAGCTTCCCTCCAAGATAGCGGTATGTGCCCTAGGAGCAGGCTTGCCTTAAAGAGCTTTTGTAGGTGTACCTTTAAGTGCTCGTAGCCTTTTTGCAGTTGTGCGGGAAAAATCCCGTCTCTGCCTGGAGATTTGTAGGGTCTGAAGCTATCGATCGCCCATTTTATTCTGTTCATTGTGAAGATTTTCCCAGCCAGCCTTTTGATCCTGCCGTTAGGGCTTTGTGGCCCTTCGATAGGCGGAGTGACCTGGTTCAGGGCTTCAACGATTACCGAACCTGGAAAGTGAGTTTGTAGTAGTACCTCTAGACTTTCTGTGTGGTCGGTACAGTGTTCTCCGTTTGGCTTTTTAAGCAGACCAATTCCGTTTGAGTGGTTTTTTGAAAGAACTTTTTGGAGACGTTGAGCTGGGGCTAATTCGTCAATCCCCTCGCAGAATTGTTTCCATGATTTCCTTTTTGATTTTCTTAATTCACGGTTGTACTTGTCTAGGGCTGTTCTATAGTCTGCCCAGTTGCCGTTAGTTTTTGCCTTGTTGAACAGTTTTCTGGCATCCAAGGCACATCCCTGTGGACTGCCTTCTGTTTTACGGGACAACTGTTCTCATAGGAATCTTTTATCGCATTTGTTAGATTGTCAGATGATGCCTCTAGCTCTTCTATTGTAGTTATGTCAGAAGGGAGTTCATCTAGACTCAGGCACAGACCCTCCACAAAGGATACCCAGTTGGTGAGTTTTGGGATTCTTGTCTGTACTGAGTGGTTTATAACTGCCTCTAGGTCGAACCTTATTGCTTGATGGTCCGACAGGGAGGGGGTTCATTTGACACAAGCCAGTTGGTTATTGTGTTAGATGTAAATGTGTCAGAGAGAGTCACGTCTAAGACCTCTTGTCTGACGGCGTTAATAAAAGTGGGTTTGTTACCTTTGTTGATAATGTCTACGTTGTTAGAGTTCAAATATTCAACTCACCCCTTGCGTTTGTATCGGTGCTTCCCCATCCTACCTGGTGATGGGCGTTGGCGTCCGCCCCGATAATGTAGTGTCTGTTTCTCGCTCCACGACTCATTACGTGGTGCAGAGTTATCATCACCTGGAAAGTAGGCTGAGGCTATGAGAATATGCCTTGAGCCCCCCTCCGTTGGCACTTCTACTAAAGCAGCTGCCAAGTCTTGTGTGATGAACTCTGGAACAGGTAAAAATTTTAAATTTTTGTCAAGCAGCAATGCTGCTCTTGGTCTTTCGTGGTTAATGTTGTAGATCAACTTACATGATTTGATATTTATGCCTTTTATAGAGCCTCCATTGACCCAGGGCTCTTGAAGTAACCCTACGTTGATTTTTTGTCCAAACATTCTTCTTCTAAGCTCACTAGTGGCAGCTTTTGAGTGTTGAAGATTTATTTGGATGCATTTGATGCATGGTGAGTTGCTTCTCTTTGGTTGCTTGGAGGGAGCCATTAGAGTTGCACTCACTTTTCGCACTCCACCTGGGCACTTTCGTCTTTATGACTCATTGAGTCTTTAGACGTTCCTGCCCTTGGTTCGGCGCAGCTTTTCTTTGGGGAGCTTGGTTGCTCCACAGCTGTTGTGCTCCGGCTGCTTTGCGGTTTTATAGTCGTATGACCGAACTTGTAACTTACCGCGTAGCCTCCGGATTTGAGTTTTTCTGCGGATGCACTGTCCACAGAAAGGGTTAGTGTGACCAGATGGCCCTCGGCGTTGCGTCGGATGACTCGCCAATTTTTGACGTTTAGGCCCTCATTTTGGCCTTGAACGAGATTGAGGATTTTCTCCGTGGAGTAATCCATGCTGCTTGGGAATCGAGCAACCAGGACGTCAGAGTGAGGAATGTCAGATTCCTCTACCATCCTTAGCGAAGCTTCCTCCCAAGGCTTGATGGAGGCGACTGCAGTTTGCAGCCACTGCTTGGTGGCTATGTTTTCGCAAACTAGAGCGAGCCAGCCGGGTCTGTTGTGGGCGCTCAGAAACTTCGGTTTGATCGGGCAATCCGATGCTACCTCATCCACGATCTTATCCATAATTGCCTCTTTGGTGGCTTGAATTTGCTCCACTGACAAAAGGCAATTGGGGAAGTCTGTAGGTAGTATTCCTACCTTTATGCCTCCAGCTATCTGGCTGAAGGTTGGTTTTGGAGCTCTGGAAGGCGGAGCACTGCTGCTCCTTTCCTTTTTTGTGGGCGGGGCATTTCTGCCCGTATCGCTTGTCCTAGCTCTTTTTTTGGCTTGAGCCTCGGGGGTGTTTCCTTCTGACCGGGCTCTTTTTTCGCCCTTGTCAGAGGTTTTAGCCCTTTCTTTGATTGGCTCAAGGGCCTTTTTGCGGGCTTCGTCTGCACTCATCCCTTTTTTTTTGAGGAATTTCATCCTCTTTCTGGCAGCGCCACTCAGCCTGATCCTTACGTCGCCCTTCAGTCGTAGGGCACTCAGATCTTTGCCGAGTTCTTCGTCTGAACGTAGAAGTTCTTCTTCTACGTCAGTGGGGCTTTTACAGTCCCCTACTTCCATGTTTTCGGATGTGCTGGAGGCGCTATCATCCTTCGCCTTGATTGTTTGATTTCGTGTGTCCATGTTAGGTCCCACGAGTAGCTAGGGAAATAAACCATACGGCCGAGGCAGAGCCCCGCTTGCCCCGGTCGGGCTAGTTAAGCCGTGGGGTCGCCACATCCCTGGAGTTCGCATAGTATCGATTAGGCTCTCCCCTAACCACGCAGTCCTTGGCCTATGCTGTTCCACCGTGACTTGGAGGGATTTTTATTGTGGTTCGCCTTCCACTTGGCCGACCAGTTAAGGTAGGCCCTCACGCTCTAAGATACTTCCTCATCAACCACCGATCTTAGAGCGCGAGATATACCGGGCAGGTTTCCACGGAGGGCAGTCGACTCGGCCCCATCCCGAAACAGGGCCGCGAGACCCAGATTGCGGGCTGAGGCCGAGTCGAGTGTCCTCCTCCACGCTGTTTGTCTAGCAGACACCCAGCATACCAGGATGCTGTGTGTCTGCTTTCCCGGTATGGTGAGCCACCCTTGGTCACGACCAAACGACTCCACATCTCTGCAGCGACGTACGGCCGCTGAGCCTCTCCACCAACGACAAGGTCTCGTGGCTCCCCGGAGAGGTATTTACATCTTTCTTCTACCTGTAAAGGTAAAGGCTGTAGGTGGGGTGTCAATACATTTATTTAGCATCCCGTCTTCCTTGGAAATTTTACATACTGACCTCCATATAACAATGACATGATACGTTCATATTACCTACCAAACTATCTGTGCCTATACGTAAGCATCTATCCTTTCCGATCGCATACAACTCGAACTTGCCTATAGTGCGACCGCGGTTTGGAACAGCCCGGCTGTCTCGACATAGCAGGAACTTTGAGGCGTCAGCCGGGTATTTTCTTACTGGGAATTTCACGCGCTTTTTAATGATGTAAGTCCCAAACTTTTAAGTTAAAGGCGCCATTGGGGAGTTTTAACCCGTTTTCGACCCCGGGTGACAACCCCTTTGAAGGGGTGCGAAACCATTCGAGTACATTTCGTACACGAAATTTGACTCACAGCAATGTAAATTAAATGGAGAGCATTCGAAATCGTATGAAATTTCGTATACGAAAACATTCGAAAATACGACCCCAGGCGACGTGAACCGGCTGACCGGTATGAGAAGTCATATTTTTTCATAAATAATCGATGTTAACCAAAATTTTTCTTTTAAGTAGAGGGCGCCTAAAACAAAAAAATTTTAAATAATTTCTTAAGACACTGAACGCAGGGACTGGGGTGTTGTCACCCGGCGGATTATTGAATGCCTACATATGGCGCATCTTTTTCTATAAAGTTTAGCCATTTAAGTTACCGACTCCTTTTTTTGCGGTCAGCTCTTATGCCCGTTTGTTCCGTCTTCGCCGTAAACAGTGATTAGCTAATCAATGATTTGTTTTTAATCAACGTTTATATATTTGTGATTTGCACCGTCTAGAACTAAACAGTGTTTAGGTAAACGGAGAAAGTACTTGGCAACAGCGTAAAAATCTTCTGTTTGGCTAACTTCACAATGCTCAAAGGCACATTCATAACCACAAGTTTATGTCAAAAAAATTGACTAGCAAAATTTTTCGGGTTCTTGTAATTTTTTTGTCGTGTTATCTTTTGCGGTGTGCGTCAGGAGCTGCTGACTGAACTCTGGTGTTTTTTCAATTCAATGTTCATTTTCTGCATGCATTTTAACAAAAATTGTGAAATTTGAAGAACCAAGACAAAATAAAACCAATTAAGTAGATCCCCTATCAGTTCCAGCTAGTACAAAACTGTATCTGAAAAATTTCAGGTTATCCAGCTCTTGAAAATGGTTTTTCTCTAGTAAACCTTCCAGAGAAATCCGACCCCCATAGCTTTGTTCCAACCCAGCAGAGAACCGTTCATTTTACTGCCAGGATTCTGCGCAAAACGTAAAATTTGTGCGTAGAATCCGAAATGTGTATACAGAATGGTTCCGTATACGTTCTTGGGGCGGTTTTTTGCTAGGTTGGAAGTTGGAACAGTCCTAATAATGTTCAGAAGATCAATATTGTCATTTGAAAACATATCGTCTTTAAGGAAATCGAAATCATAATCCATTTTAATTTAATTTAGAGTAATCAGTAAAAGTAATGGAACAATAAAAAGAAAAAACCAACAAATGGATTGAGGTTGAAAAGTACAAATAGTCTAATCGATGTTTTAATCACCAAAAATTGGACGTTTAGTTCAATCAATGTTTAAGGTCCGCTAAACGTTGATTAGTGAACGGTGCAAGCCATTTTTCAAATTAAACAATGATTAATCATTTAAACGTTGTTTAGGCAAACGGTGCAATCGGCCATTAGACTAATAATTTATAGCGACCACCTAACTATTGGTACATAAAACTGCACTTCTAAATATATCAGGCTGAAGCTAGTAATTAAATAGGGGTTTTCAACAAACGAATATAAGAGAAGAAAAAAGGAAATGTAGATAGAACAATGAACAGAAAACAGCAGAATACCCTAACCTATGAATCAAGTAATTATAAATACAAATTTTATTATAATTCACATCGAGTAGATAAATTATACACATTTAATGTTAAAAGATTTGAAAATTTAAAAATTTAAAGAGTTAAAAAAGGTTGTAGAGCCGTGGTGAATCTGATCGTTAAGGCATAAAACATCATCACTCTTAAACGCACAATTAATTTCAAACACCTCATAAAGGTCAAGCAGTAATCCTTTCTCAAGAAAATGAAGATACTTTGTGTCATTATCTGGATTGAAGTTATGTTTATGAAAAAATAAGTGTCTCGCAAAATTAGATTTGAATTTATCAGGAATAATATTTTTAATAATGGCCTTATTAAATTCAGACATGTGTTCTTTTATTCTCACTGAGAAACTTCTCCCTGTCTGACCAATATATTTTGCATTGTCTGTTGGACACGTCAAGCAAGCAAGTCTTTTTGTATTTTAATGTGTTTTTTATTTTAATGTGTTTTTTTTTTTAATTTTTGATGATGACGTGTTAAGAGCACTTATTCTGAGTATACTTGCCCCTGATGATGGAACTTTCTAGTTCCGAAACATGTAGGGCTCTATAAAATATTTAAAGTTTATTTGTGGAGGAAGACTTGGTGTTTTTCTTTGAAAATTAAATTTCCACTTTGAGTCATGGACTACTTCTTCAATCTATTAAATTGTTTCACGAAGATTGGATCTTGTAATTCTGGTTCAGGTCCACGACTTTTATTGCGTGATTCTAAGGACTTTGTTTGTTTCGCTACCAATTTTTTTTGAATTTCCTTATTCAAATTTGTGAGGGATTCTGCCAAACTTGTTCTATAGTCAGTTGTTAGTTTATTTTCTGTTTGTTCAATCGGTATGGCATAATAACTCCAATTTCCTTTAATCACCTTGAAAGGGGTGTGATCCATTGTACTATGAGTACTGTTGTTATAATTTAATATAGCGATTGTCATTAGATCAATAATACTTTTATTCAGATTTTGGAGTTTTAAATTCGTTAAACTTTCACGTAGTGACAAATGGAATCTTTCAATTGATTTATTCGAGTTCGGATTTCTTGGAGTTGTGTAATGAAACTCAATTTTGTATAATGTACAAAGATCTGTCATTATAGCATTTTTGAACTCTGCTCCATTATCTGATGTGATTTCATCAGGTATTTCGTGATCACTAAAATATTTCAATAACTGTGATGTTATCTCTACAACTGTTTTCGTATTTACAGGAGAGGCTTGACCAAATTGTGAAAAGCTATCAATAATGGCCAGAAATTTCTGGTTATTGATTATACATGTGTCAATATAAATATGTTCGAAGGGTTTCGTACCAATGGATGTTGGTTTAAATATGATTTTGTATGGTTGTCGTTCCTATTTGGTTTTATTGCATATCTCGCATACTTTGACATAATTCGTACGTCTTTCTCGATATTAGGCCAATAGCATCTTTTCTTTAAGCCTGCAACATCTTCAGTGATTCCTCTATGAGAGGTTTTACTCTCATGATATTGCTGAATAAATACCAGGTGGCATGTATTCCTTCACTAGATTAGTAATTTATGATGTTGGATTATTTGGTAAGATGAATATTATTCTCTTTTTATTACCAACTAGTATGATTATGGCTTTCCTAATTGTATTATTATTGGAATATCGAAATACAATTTGATTTCCGAATATATTTACATGTTTCTTAGTATATGGAGCTCCTAATATTGGATTTTCCATAGACGTATGTATTGTTTGCCCATTTTCAGACAAGGCTGAACCTGTTCGTTCATCATCCGAAGGTGTTACTTGTCTTTTACTTTTTTGAGTTTTTGAGGATTCTTCTATTTCTATGGGAATTTCTCTCTTTTCTTTTGTTGGAGGTAATATTAGTTGGGATAATATGTTTATTTTGGTAAAGGAAGACCCTCAAGTTCTTCTCAGGATCTCTTCCTGATGCTGTTTTTATTGATTGAGATGATTCAGTCATTGTTATCTCTTTTCCTTTAGCTTTCTCGTTTTGTTTAGGAGATATATTTTAGAGTCTGTGAAGTATTTTGCTATGATTTCATCATTACATGATGGTGTATCTTTCATCATTACTCCTAATTTTCTAAGAAATTCTTCATCTGAGGATTTTGATCTAGCATCTGGATCTGATTTGTGAATGGTATGAAGTTGGATTGCAGGAATTCTTGATAGTGCGTCTGCATTCATGTTTATTGTTCCTTTTTTTGTATTTGATCTCATAATCAAATTCGGATAATTTTAGTCGCCATCTGACTAATTATGAACTTGGTTCTTTACCATTAAATAGCGATCGTAAAGGTTTGTGATCTGACAAAATTGTGAATTTTCTACCAAAAAGATAAAGTCGAAAATATTTTGTTGCCCATACGATTGCTAAAAGTTCTTTTTCAATTGTCGAATGATTACATTCAGCTAGGCTCAAGGTTCTGGATGCCTATGCAATGGGAAGATCAGCTCCGACAGGACCTTGAGATAAAACAGCTCCAATTGCATAGTTCGAGGCATCGGTTGTCAATAAGAAGTTATTTATGTTATATGAGACGATAATAGGCTTATTCATTAAGTTGTGTACTACTAAAGCTACCATCTCATTCATGACTGTTGTTATAGTCGAGGGAATATAATATGTTCGATTTTTTATTGGTGGTGTAAGAATTTCAACGCCATCAGCTATCTTTGTATTGAAATAACATATTTGAATTGAATTGCTTTGCTTGGAATCTCAAAATTTTGATTCTTGAAATCTGTTCTATATTGAAATGGAATTGTTGTTTTATTATTGGAAAGAAGCATATTAGAAAGATCTATATTTGAATTATTTTCTTGCAATGCTTTGATTCCAATAATTCCATCAAAATAATCATGGAAATTATACATTATTATTTCAATGCGGTATTGAATATCATATTCTTGTAAAATTAGGACATTTTTTCTTTGGGTTTTTCTCGTACCCATACAAGTTGTTAACTTATTTCGTGAATTAATTATAGAATTTGAAAAATATTCTTCTGCGATTGAGGGTTTTATTACAGGGGCATGAATTCCTGTGTTAATTTATAGTTCACACGGTGGATAGTCTTATCTGAATAAAAGGTAATTGGTTGATTCTAATGATTGGAATCTTGCTTGAAGAAATTTTTTTCTCTCAACAAAGTCCTGTATTTCATAGGACTTGCTAAGCGATTGTTCATAAAGCTTGTTGGTTTCATGATTCCATTTTCGGCAGATGATGCGACTGATAATAGGACCCCAATTGGAAGTATTGATACTTGGATCATTGATGGCTTCACGACATTCCACATCTGTATCTTGAATCTGTTTAATCTTGAATGATGATTCGTAATTAATCACTGGCGGCCATTTGCACCGCTATAACTTAAGGGATATTTAATCCAAGTGGAGCTTTGAATGTGATTCTCGTAGAAACAAAAGTCACATTCAAAAGCTCCACTTAAATTAAATATCCCTTAATTTCCCTTAAGTGATAACGGTGCAAATGGCCATGAAAGATCTAAGAATTAAGATCCTATCTAGTAGTTTGGAGACTATAAGTCTGTTGTTGCTATATCTGTCATTGAGAATATTCCATGCAGGGCCATAGCTGGTTTCTGCTATAGACAGGTGCTGGATCAGTCCTCCAGCTTCCCCTCTCACAAGATACTGCATTTTTTCGATTGTCGCTATCGCTGGATTTTCATGAACCACTTTGATTGAAATGTCTCGGAATATGACCCACTCTTCATATCAGCCTTCAAAAATGGGTAGTTTGATTTTAGGTAATGCTATATTATATATAAAGTTGGTGTCAAATGATAGTTTATCAAAATCTAAGATAGGAATGTGAAATCGGTTTTCCTCTAAAATTAACCAATTAGGTTTTACAGCCTGTCAAAGTTGCAAAAAGTCAATTTTCAACTGTCAATATTTCCAAAACAGTTGAACTTAGGTATAGGGTATATCACATGAAATCTGCTCAGAATTTTACGTAGAATCCAAATATGCAATTTAATACGGGGTGTTCCATTTAAAATAGTGATGTTGCCACTAGTTTAGAGTAGAAGCGGCAACACCGCATGGTCAAAAATATTTTTAAAGTGTAGATCATGGTTGTTTATCCCGGTTGCCAAATTTTCAAAATGATCCGCTTTTTAGTTCTCCATAAACGTCTAATACGCCATCCACCGTGGGACACCCTGTATATATAATGAAATAACCTAGCCTAAAGATGAGCATAAAAAAAAAGTTCAAATGATAAATAACAGGGTTACACGCATCTCGTCCTGGGGTCGGTAAATTGATGGCAGTGATGATTCGACAATACACAGGTCACGCTACAGGTTTTACGTTTCATAGAAGTGATCGATGTTTGAACTTCGGTAATTCTTCATAATTAAAACACTTTTCAATCAAACATTGAGTTATACTCTTACAATTCCAAGTAGGTATACAGTTTTTAGACCTGGAGAATTAAGAAATTGAATAAATCCACTATATTTTCAAAAACAAAAATACTATAGGTATTATTATACCTAATGGATACTAATCACCCTCATTCTCACAAAATGGGAGTCATTTATAGTTACATCAATCAAAAATTGTCCCCTTTGTCTAAAAAAAACATCCAATGAGTAATCAATATATTGAAACAAATAACAGCAAATAATTGTTATAGGCAAAATCAATCGCAGTTTAAAATACTTCAACAGCCAGTCCTTAACGGATTGTCTGACCTGGCGTCGTCCGTGCAACTGCGCGTGCGGAAAAGTACCACTTTCCGCACTTGTTGAGTAATAAGTATTTTCCTACGAGCGTGCGGAAAAATTACTTTTTCGCACGATTTTTACTTTTCCGCACGATGTTTACTTTTCCGCACGATTTTTACTTTTCCGCACGATTTTTACTTTTCCGCCCGATTTTTACTTTATGGGTACTATTTTTTACTTCAAACCAAATTACTATCTTAATTGAAAAAAAAGTCCATTCTTTTCACAGTGAACCTTTTCAAATATCAAAAACTCACAGTCTTCTTCACAATTGTTTATGTAATTTTTTTTTAATTTCATAAGTACATGTTTCTGATAATTAAATCCATCTTCAGCTCTAAAACAACAATATGAGAATGATAAATTACTATCTATAAAGTATAAATGTTATTTTTTCCACGAGTATGCGCAAAGTAACTACACTACACTTTTTTATACGCAAAGAAACCTTTACTCAAAAGTGCCCCCTATTTGGGGGGCGGAGCCCCGCGGTGGCCCTCTATTTGGGGGGCTCAGTCCCGCGGGCCCCTTTTTTGAGGGGCGGAGCTCCGCGGGAGCCCCCTTATTTGGAGGGCACAGCCCCGCAGGGCCCCCTATTTTAGGTGGCAGAGACACGCGAGGGTGGGCGATCCTAACAATTTTTTTGGCCAACGTACGATTTTTTTATCGCTAAAAATGAAGATATTTAGGATCAAATAAATGATTTATGTTATATATTATCTTATATTATGTACTATTTTGTACCATCATTATAAAATCTTTGCGTATTGGAAATTTTTTTTTTGATAAATAAGATGGACAAAAACACTCGTAGGAAAAATATTGTACCTAACTCTTGCTGAAAATGTCTTTTCCACCCTCGACGGCTTGCCCGAACTCCGGTCCGCGTCGTTCGTGCAACTGCCGTTGTATATATATTATTTATTTATTTTTAAGTTGATGAATCTTATTGAAAGTTAATCTCTTTTTATTGATTTGATTTAGATGTTTCACCAACAATTGGTATTATCTTCTAAAATTATTTAATTCTTGATTTTTAACCTCACTGTGATATACACTAATTTAATTTGAAACTTACTCACTTGTTTTATTGGTTTACCTATGTCAAGATTTGGTTGAGTCATATGCCTTATTAATTTCCTTTTCAGAATTATCAATAACCGTTTGCTGATTATTTTTTTAGGTGTGTTTCTGAATTTTCACCCTTCAATATTTTATGTAATTAAATTTTTATTTTTTTTTAATTCAGTGGCGCCCTTGCCGTTCTGTACTTATCAAACTATTGATCCACCCCTAATAATTATTCGCTGAGCAAACTGAGCATATTATGCGCCTCCTATTAATTTGTTAACAAAAGGGATTACAGTTTTGAGGAAAGAGAAGATTTTCGAGATACAAAGTAGTCCTCGACAAAATTTTTGAATATATTTTTTTTAATTCTAGTGCCCTGAAGACGATCTTATCTTAGACATTGAACAACATAATTTCAATACGATCTTCAACGTTTCTTTCACAGACCTGTATTTAACCTTGAAGTTGCTTGTGAAAAATTTAATTAAATAGGTTTTCTATATCAAACATTTTTTATCACATAGATACCATCAAATTAACAGGTCGGTCTCTAATGCTGGAATTTAATTAAATATCCCTTTGAAACTTTTTGTAATCAAGTTTCTAATCTTTTGTATACTGACTTTATCTTCCCTTTCTATTTTTATTTCACTTTTATTCTAACTGACAAGAATTACCTATTGAAATACCCATAGTAAAAGTTCAATCCCATTTGGTTCTCTATTGATTTTCACGCAACATTCAAACCTTCAACACGTAGCCTTATACAAAAAGGGCATTGTTCAAATTTTGAGTGATTATTAAAAGATCAGTTTATTGAACTAATAATGCCTAAATGAACATCAGTGTGACACTTTTTTTCCAGATCATCACTCTGGAATTAATGTTTTAATGTGGATATTTTTAAAACACTTCAATGTGAATTATTTTAATAGGTATAGGAAATAACAATAAATGAACATGGAAATTACTCAACAGTGTGATGGGCATGTAGTCTAAATATTGTTTATGTAAACGTTAAACTATAAGCTCTATAAACAATACCGTAATAAACAAATAAACTAATAAATGCCTTGATGATGTAAGTTTCCCGCAATTTATATTAAGTTCTCGGCAACATTCCTGACCTATTTTGCAACCCTCGAAACTCAGCCTTAATAATCTCACTTATTTGGGTCAGCGCATTCGGATAAGTATGATTATGAAGAAAACACGTTTTTGTTTAAGCATCACTTTAATTGACGAGTTTACGAGATAACCTAGTTCTAGTAACTGTGATCATATGTCGATAATAAAAGGTACCTATATAAGTGAACAGGGTGCAATTTGGAGTGTTTTAACAGGAAGAACATACTTCCAGACCAGATAGAGAAAAATTGACTTAGATGTCATGGGATTGGTTTTCGAGAAAAATTGATTGTCAAAAACCGTATCGCGATATTTTCAATGGTACCATTAATACAGGGCGTTTTTTCGATTTTCCCCTATTATGAAAAAGGGCTATAAGTTTTTTGTTTATCAATTTTTTTTATTTCTGTAAGAACAACTTCAGGTTACTTTTTTGAGCACAATCCAGTGGCGTACTCAGCTTTTTTATATTTCGCTCCCATTTTGAGATATTGACCAAAGTCCGATTTTTTTAAATAGGACACCCTATATATTAATAGCTCATTGGATAGCTCTGCTTTTGCTGATTTCAATGGCATTAAATTCGATAGGTTTATCTCTAACAGTTTTCGAGAAAAAAAAATTATATCTGTTTCAGTCATAAGAAACAATGGGTTAGAAAGAGACCTTCCTCATTCTCCTTACACATATAAAATCCTTTTCTAACACATTGGTCTTTACGACAAAAACAGATATAATTTATTTTTCTTGCAAACTGTTACAGATAAACCTATCGAACTTTATATCATTTTTTTTTTACCGATATGCGCACTCGCAAGGAAATGTCCTATCACGCTCGAGAAGCGGCAAGTGCGCGGAAATGTCGGTGTATGTTGGTCTTGAAACGGTTCAGGTTGTAACCTGCAGGGAAAACCGTCGCAGGGAGTTTATTCCACAGCGATGCTGTTCTCCAGAGATATGAATTCTGATATAATGAGGTTCTTGGTGCCTCTAGTTTGACAGTAAATTCATGGTTACCGTCTGTTTGACGGGTTCGCCTGGTAGGCGCTACTCTCGGTGGAATCATACGTGCCAACTCTTCAGAGCATTTTCCGTGATAGTACCTGTAGAAGAGAGATAAATCGCCCACAGATCTGCGATGTTCGAGACCATCCAAGTTACGAGTAATTGCGGGGTCATTGATCAGCTTGATAGCTCGTTTTTGCACGGTGTTCAAAAGCATTAAGGTATGTTTGGGTGCTGCACTCCATATATGTGAGCAGTACTCCATAGTTGGTCGAATCTGGGCTTTGTAGAGTGTCAGCAATTGGCTTGGTGTGTACAGATGTCTTGCACGAAATAGCACCCCCAGCTTTTGGGACGCCCTTTTAGCAATATCTGCCACGTGATTGTGCCAAGACATGTTGGTCTCTGCAGTAACCCCCAAGATGTTCAACTGACTCTGTAATGTGACAGCACTTCCAGATAGCATGATGTTTGGCTCACCGGTGCTGTTCTTTTTTGAAAACAGAGCTGCTTGGGTTTTCTGTGCGTTGAACTGTACAAGGTTTTTGTTACCCCAGTGCTCTATTATCTCCAGGTCGTTATTTATCTGCGATATTTGAGTTAGTCTAAGATGATGGAATTCACGTGCGGAAAGACCTGTGGGTGGTATGAGTGAGGAGACTACATTGCCATCGTCTGCAAAGCAATAAAGTGGATTTACTGTTTTATCTATGAGGTCATTTATGTAAATCAGAAAAAGAGTTGGCGAAAGGATTGCTCCCTGTGGCACACCAGCATTTATTTGGTAAGAGTTGGAGTTCTGGCCATCCAGTGCAACATAAATGGATCTGTCCTTTAGGTAACTTTCAAACCAAGTGCAAAGTTTCGGCGATAATCCCATTGCTTTGAGCTTGTTGAGCAGATTTTCATGCCAAACTTTGTCGAATGCTTTAGATATATCTAAGGCAATTGTACTTGTTTCACCCCGCAACTCAATCGCTTTTTGCCATAAGTGAGTGACGTATGTAAGTAAATCGCCAGTTGACCTATATTTTCGAAATCCGTATTGCTTATCGTTGATAATTTTGTACTTTTCCAAGTACTTGGTTAGGTGATTGTTCACAACTCTTTCCATTACTTTTGATATCACCGGAAGTAGAGCAATTGGTCTATAGTTTAACGGATCTGTCTTTTTTCCTTTCTTTGGAATGGGTTGTACTGCGGCAGACTTCCATGATGATGGATATACTCCTTGCCTGTAAGACAAATTGAATAATTTTGCGAAAGTTGGGGTGAGTTCGTTGGCGCAAGTTTTGAGTACTATTGCGGGAATGCCATCCGGACCCATTGCTTTGTTTGTATCTAGCTTTTTAAGGGATTTTCGTATTTCTCTGTGACAAAAGGGTACCTCTGGCATACTATGGGAAACCCTTTCAATGAACGGTGGAGTTTTTCCGTTTGGCACTGTTAGGTTGGAGTTGGAGGAAAAGATTTGGGCCAGCATATTGGCTTGTGTGTTGTATGTCACACAAATGAATATCATCTCATAATACCAGATATGCTTCAAAATGTGAGAAACCGTTTCGAAGAGAACCTGTACCACTGCATGGAAGTTGGTGGTAAGCACTTTCAACATCTATTTGACTAATACATGTAAGTTTGTTATCTTTTTTATAATGTAAATCGCTCTTCCTAATAACAGGAATATAAGTGAATTTTTGAGCGTCTTAATGAAATGTTATGTCATAACGAGGTGACACCCAACCTCCCTTCCCATTTTAGATTTTAGGGGTGAGTTTCACCCTGCCCAAGGGATTGCAGATGAGGATTTGCTTATGCGTCTAATAAATGTCTTCCTCAACAACAAAGTTGACGTGTTTGAGCATTTTATTTTTATATCATATTGAATGCCTGAAATCAATGCCGTTTCGTATTCAATGGGCCACCCTGTATATAGTTTTCATTGTATGAACTTTCTCATAGTAGCAGTACTAGCAGAACAAATAAAGAAGAAAAATCTCAGAAAACCTAGCACTCTATGACCACTTCTATAACGAAGTAGCAAAGAAGAAACGCACCCAATCAGTAGTACGAGCTAGTATGAGATAACGAAAGTTCATCACAAACGGGGAAGCAGTAAACGAAAGACGGATGGAACTAAATATTACGATGAAGTCGAAAACTGAATTTTCTCAGTGATGGCCAGCAAGGGGGTAGATAATAATAATTGAAACAGACTCATTACCCTTTGCGAACAGAAAGGCTTGAAAATCGAAAATGGTTTCCCATAATACAAAAAATACATACCTAAGTACACCGGGTTCAAACCTTACCAAAATTTAAAACTTTTCCCCCTGTCGTAGGAAAGGGGGAGTTGTGACAATTTAATTTGCTTTTCTCATTCACCAACTTAACCTGAAGATACAATTGCCATTATTATAATTTATAATATCCATTCGCTAACTTATCCGGAAATATTTGAAATTTGGCGATGTTGTCATTAGGTTATTTCGAATGGGATTCCTGCGGGAAAATAGTACAAGAGTGCTTTTTGCATTTTTATTAACAAGTAACATTGATTGTTTCTATTGTTCTTCAGAGTAATGGGGTTTCTGTGAGAATAAGTAGGTGTCTGCATACTTCCGCGTTGGGATCAGCGAGGTTGCCAAGTTTTATAATGTCTCCTTCTGTGATTTTTCGAGTCCAACCAATGAGCTGCAAGCGTAAAAGTGTTCCGTCTTTGCGGAATACAGAATTAATTGTGAAGAAGCAGGAATCAAGGGATAGGGTGAGTTTTCTTCCTTCGCCATTTTAAATCTGATCAATTTCACCGGTTTACAACGTCTTAATTTCCAATCCGCTGGCATCTTGGCCAACTTTATTGGATTTGGGCTGGAAATTAGTTGAATATCATCTGCCGTATCTTGCCGTTGCTTCAAGAATTGTCTTGGCTTGGTTTTATTTGGATTTTCCTTGGGAAGTTGAGAACCACTTTGTGGGATTTTGTAGTTGTCGCTGGGTGAGTACCATTTCACGTTATATTTTCTATGGTTATTTCTTTCCTTGTTCTTGCATTGGTTCTAGTTGAAGGGACAGGATCGGCCTCTTAGGGTTACAAACCCCTTGATCCATCGAGAGAGAAAAACATGAATAAATTGCTTGATTGTGGCATGGATTGACGCCTTGGCTTCGTGTGACTTTTGAATCCTCATAGAGGTAGGCTTTATTATTGATTTTTAACCGTTTACGTTACGTTACGTCACTACATTCTGACTACATTTAATTATCGTTTTATCTAAATATCAGTGCCGTATTAAGTGAATTGTAGATAAATGTCAAATTCTGAAAATAATAATTCATGGAAAAATTGGGGTCTCTATCTATATTTTTATTTTAAATTGATAGATGGCGAATTAACTAATTTTCTTCAATTAATTGTCTACTTTCTTTCAAGATCGGGTTAAAAAAAAAAGGAAAAATTACCAAAACTAGTTTGTTAGTGTCTTTATAAACATAGTGGTTAATTGAATGTTGTTTTCTTATGAAGGTTTTTCCGAGCGGCGCTTTCCCTCCTCTGAGAGTTTGGCCCTGTGTACTTGGAACGCAACAACATCCAACATTTCAGATTTCCAGTTACGAACAGTCAAATACAATACCTTGATTCCAATTACAAATTATATTGATTAATTATTCAAATAATTAATTGAAAATTCAAAATCGTGGCAAATTGCATTTGCGAGGCGTAGCGCAGCGTAGCGCACCCGAGCGTATGCAAAAGTGCGAGGGAAAAAAATTAGCTTTTAGTCCGCATGATGTATATTACTTTTTCCCCAACCAAAACAAATTAAGTTATTGAGCAATTTACTTTTAATCCGCCGGAATAAAAGAAATTTACTGGTGTTAACTTTTAATTTTCCGGATTAAAAATAGAGTGCAATGAGCTTATTTTTGACCGGTACGAGAACTGTTAGCTTTTGCTCCTGAAAGTAGTCTAAAAATTTCAACTTTGTTTGACACTTGGGGAAAAATAAAGTTTATCATAGCAATAAAACAAAGTAAAATGTATTGTCCACTTTCAATTCAATTGGCTAATATCAATAAACTGGCCAATACTTTACAACTTCAATAAAATAATTTTAGTGAGTAAGTATTGAGCGTATGGTGGCGCCTCGAAACCTCAATCAATGCAAGACAGTAAAGTTAGCCATGACCACGTAAAACGTTTACTTAAAAGACTCCCACGAACCGGTATTTTATCTCATGACAACAAGTGTTTTGGACTCCATCCAAGTTTGGCCGTGTTGCCTCCCCGACAAAACTTAATCAACCGAGACATTGACATTTCTGTTTAATCGATTCAAGAGGTTTTGTAGACTTTAACTAAATTTGAGTTCTTCTAGTTTTGAACTTGAACTGAAAAATTGATGTTCCCTGCTTTAATGTTGCAATATACCTAACTAATGCGTAATTTTCATTTTCTTGACATTCGTTTTCATTTATATCAAACAGATTTAGGTACCTACGGTAAGTGTTCTGGAAGCAAATTGCGTTTAACTTCACAAATAAATATACAAAATGAGAAAAAAAAAAAAAAAAATGAATGTCTCTGGAAAAGTAAGCACGCGTTGTCTCTAGGAGCGTCAGATCTGCTTTCGATTTCACCTTGGAAAATTTCCGACTTTTCAACAAGGCCTCATTAAATCGGCCACAGCTCAGTTATTATTGAACCAACTTTCTTGTGTAATAACTTCGTTTATTAGGAAATTAGATTGTCTTTAAAAAAAAAGGTCTAGTAGCTTTAATTATTTTTAAAATGTAAGTTTGCGCGTTTCGAAAACTACGGGTTTTTGTAGAGGTTTTTTACAAAAACGTGTTTTGTTCATCAGACTTCAAGTTTCTAAGCTTTATCCTTGATAACTAATTGAGTTAAAAGATTTATAAACTTACTCGAAATGTGATAGGTTGTTTGTCAGTTTCCTAAAAGGAATCATGACTTGTCTGAACTTTTAGAAAAATTACCAAGTACATTTTCTTATACTGATAAAATAGAATTTTATCGATCTGCGTTCTATTAGAATATTTAAGTGGGGTCAGAGATATCGAAACAAATGAATCGACCCGCGAAGACTGAGTTTCGAATTGGACAGTGAGGAGGTCAGAGTTATAGTTAGTAATTCAAAATGTCGTGATAGTGCAAGTTTTGTCGTGAATGTCGTGATACCTTCGGTTACTTCATTGGAAAAATAGGCATAATTGGAGAAATATAAATAGGCATGTGCCACAATAGACCAATGAGTTGCAGTGGAGGGCCGTAATAGTCCCACTCGTTTTCAACCTAACCTAACCTAACCCGTATTCTTTTCCATAATTTGAAAACCGTTTCCAGATATATCTTGAAAAGCATAGGAGAAATGCACACAATCTTGTCTAGGCCCCTTATCGACTTCGAAAACCTTTGGCTGTATATTCCTGTGGTTGTGCAGCATATAGAAATTTAATTCTTATCCATATGTTATTTTCTTTCCAATCACTTGTCAAAGTCTATCTCCCAGCCCTAGACCCAGCTTGTTCTTCTGCTTCAATTCTATTTCAGCGTACCTGCTGGTCACAGAAATAACTCTCTAATTATCACAGTCTTATCCATATTTTTGAATATGTAAGAATTTTTATTTTGAACCATATTCGTAATTTTCACATTTCTTACTGGTTTGAAGATTCGAAAATGTCACTTTACTTTTATTTACTTTAAAGCAGGCCGAAAGTGACAGTTCTCACTTTCGGCCTGATAAATTGTTCGTTCACACCTAAACACAAATTCAGGTGCAATGTTTGTATTTATTGTAGAAGTAGATGTATGTTTATATTGTTGAAATTTCATAAGATGTCGATGTCAGTGTTAGAGTGTCAGTATCTGTGGTGTCAGTCGAAATTCAATTTTTGTCATATTTTTACCCTATTTTTTTCAACAATTAATGGTTCGAAATAAAATAGTATACATATTTCGGTGGAAAGTTTTCATATAATTGTCTCGAGAATTGGTTTACCTCGGCGCTTCGCACCTCGGTCAACCATAGTCTCTCGACAATAATGAAACACTTTCCACCTCCGCATGTAATATACTATTCTATTCCTTTGGTATAGTATTTACAAAGTCAGTTGAAACAAGGTAAAGGTAATTTGCAACTGGTGGCTGACTAGTGGCAGTGCATTTCTTATGAAAATATTCAATCACCATTTGTAATTTACCTTTAGTTTGTTTCAATTGACTTTGTAAATACTATACACGTTTTAATAATAGATTATGACAATAACTTGTAAATTAGTTAAAAATTCATTCAAAAAATTGCAGGTATAGGTACAGATACCTATGTATCAGGCAGCCACCGCATCTCATTCATAAACTGATGTTTGTTGTGATGATAAGACCCAACCACTTGCCAGCGAAAGTGAGCTGGGCTCGAGGGGGTCATGGTGGGGTTGCATCAGAGGTGGAAACAAGACCCGGCTTCCTCTCTGAACCCGTTTCATTTATTTGACCAGAATAATGAAGTAATGCGCAAAGGTGCAACTCGTTTATCTATCTTTTTGCCTCTAACTCATATGATATACGTTCGATATGCGCGTTCACATGCCAATCAATTGCAGCTCGTGTTCCGCCTATTTCACAAAACCGGCGTTGCCAGTACAGTAATCTTTTTTGTTCTTTAAGCCCCTTTGAAGTCATAAGAGGATAAAATATCAGTCAATCCGTAACAACTTGGCAACCTAATTGGAAGGGATACACCGGAGGTGGATCGTTGATCGTTCTCCTAGTTGACACAACATTTTTTTTAGTGTAATGTCTGTTTGATAAAACCTGATATAAGTTATGAACTAAATAAGAAATACCTATTCGACACACGTTCGCAATTTCTTGAGTATAGTTGACCCAAATTTTGAATTTTATTAAAGTACCGATACTTTTTTGAGTGTCTAACTACTAGGTAATCTTCCCATAATTTGATGTAATTTCAAATACAATTTTTTAATTGGTCTGCAAGCTAAAAGATAGAAACCTATGAGCCTATTGGTCGGCTAGATACTAGTTTAGTATATTTGTCTTGTAAACAGTTACTGAAGAGTTCCAGTGTATCTGGAGATGACTAAACCGGGCCTAAATTACATACATTTCACCCTTGAAGAAATAATGCGTTCGAATCCCGAGAATATTTCGAATGCATAAACGCAAAGCAGAAAATCATTATTTTCAAAATTTCTTCGTGAAACAGTTCGCGAATTTCTCCACGTCCGCATTTGGGTGTACACCGGTTCACAGACATCATGAATATATTGACAATTTATTTATCATAATAAATCCAGCGTAGTTCGCATAAGGAATATTCTCTCTATCGAAATATAACTCGTGCACAAACAGTTTCTCTCCGAAATTCAAAAACATAATACCCAATCCGCAGTAAAATAAAATATTATGTTGAGAGCGTTGACTTGCATTACGTGATATTGCTGGTGAAATTTGGTGGCAATTAGTAATTACATGATTCCGCAAATCACCCAATGATTCAGGCTGGAAGTATATTGTTGGGACCTCAGAAAAATAAACATCTGATGAGACCAAACCAGGTAATCTTAAATATCTTAAGAAGCCGGTTCGGAGAAAAGAGATGCTGAAATCTATCTATACCAACGAGAAAACCTCGCAGCTCAGAAAAAGAATATTTGGTCGTATTATGGAAATGTTTGCTAATTATAATCAGTTGTAGTTGTTGAGCTTTTGATTTGAAATTAAAATGATTTTTTTCGAAATTGAAAAACCGAATCGTTTTGTTCCTAATTTTTTGATGTTAAATATTCACTTTTATAATAATAAGCAGTGGCCACTGTTGCCAATGGTGCAGTGGTGGTAAATAATATTACAATGTACCTCAATAAAGTTGCCATATAAGTTCATTAACAGTCGCTGGCCATATCATTATCATGAAATGAAAATATAGAAAATTTAAGTTTGCAGAAAACTAGATGAAAAAAAAAAATGAATGATTTGAAAATTGTATTGATAAATATGGTCAACTTCTGCTTAGAAAATAAATTCAATAAAATCAACTTACACCTGTATGAAATCAAAAATTGGGTTAAATGGTCAGAAGATTTAATAGAAACCCACAAATATTATAGTTATACTTATAATTATTTTCAAATGTTACCCTTACCGCAGATTAGGTAGCATCAATTAGATCTATTTCGGTCTGTATGGCATCAAAATTGTCAGATATGGAATAGCATTTAGCCAAACGTTCATATCAAAAATGTCTCAAAACGAGTCAATTGACCTTTCAATATTCCTCGCTGTGATATTAATCATTTCAACTTAGCTTCTAGCTCAGCCATTATAAACAAATGTACTTATGAGAATACTAGTGTTCCACTGCCAAATATCACCTGAAAATGAGATGAAATAATTTAAAAATTCACAAATGACCCAGGTCAAAACTTGATCAATTTTCGACGATGCAGGTACTTACTCAATAATTTTAAATTTAGAGCATGTTGTCCAACCTTGACTTCTGTTCAGATTACTGATTGATGATAAAATATGAGTACATTTTTTAAATATGGCGTTACTAAAAGTAAACTAGAGGGAAAATTTATAGATACGGTAAATCAAAAATCGGAAATAAGTATTTAAAGTTCACTTAGGTGTCAAGAATACGAAATTGAAATGTCAAATATTTGAATGTCATATCAGGAAAAAAAATCAATTAATTGTGTTAATTGATCATAAAGTAGATTCCATTTTAAAAAAAAATTATAAAAGGTATAAATGAAACTCTATACAAGCCGCCATTCGTAATATAAAATTATATTTGAAAGAAAAAAGAACAAGTAACATTTGCAATGTTATAAAACCGGTTTAGTTAAAATCTCAAAATCCTATTATATACAATAATTATCACCTTTTTTATTCTAGAACCAACGCCCGCATACGAAAATAACCACTACCACGAAGAATGTCTGCGTTGCAACTCGTGCGGTCTCAACCTGACCGGACCGAACCAAAAACGGGCGCGAAGGTTCAAGAATCAAATACTGTGCGATCTACATTTCGCGGACGTGGCACTTATGGAGTGCAGCGACTTCATGCAGCAGCTGCGCAGTTTTAAGCCTCAGAGTTTGGGTTGCGCGGTGGCACGGCGCAAGAGCAGTACCACGTTGATTTTCCCGTTGCCACCTCAGGCGTGTTCCGGTAAGAATTTTCGTTACTGTTTGGTTGGAGTAATAAACATATTCTTGGGTTCAAGATACATAAGTAACTTGACTTGACTCACTTATTTTAGGGCTATATCTGAACTTAACTGTTACAAATTTTTGAAGTTTTAAAATTATCTGTCGTGGTAAGATAACCTGAACCTGAATAATAGAATTAAAGCAAAACTCAAATTTTTGAATCAAACTCACTATTTATTATGTGCACCATTTTAAATTAATTTATTAGATAGTAAAGTATTCCTCGGATTGGCTCTGATAACTTAGTAATCAACTTCACTAGAGTGATGAAAGGAATAAGTGGTGGAAATAGGAAACCTATGATATTGTAGAATATTCCATAGTTTGTGAATGTAGCCGGTGCCACATCGTCTTCACCTAAAACTGAACAAAAATTATTGATTTTATGCTTATACTAAAGCCATTGTACAAACTTGTTAACCAGCTAGAATTGATAGCCAAATGTAAACTGTACACTTGTCTAGGTTAGCTTTGTTAGTGCCGTGCAAACAAAATGCTTTCTAATGACGAGTTTAAAGTCGACAAGTTTCACCATCAGCGCCCTCTATTTCAGTAATGACCGGCAGGCCTTGAGCCCTAGCCTGAATAACACATTAGTTTTTTTTTTCAAGTAGCAGTGACAAAACAGCAACCATTAATCAAATAGGTGCAAGAGTAGCGAAGGTTGATGCTCTATAAAATGCAGCCTAGACAATAGACATTCGAGATTTTCCAAATACATACTTCCACAGAAATCAGGAAAAAAGAAACGAAGGAATTTTGCAATAGCTATTTACCTAACAAGTGCGGAAAATGAATTTTTCCGCACGCGGCTGCCGTTCACCGAAAGACGCGTAGCGGAGTTCGGTGATGCAGCCGAGTGCGGAAATAGCTATTTACCTAACAAGTGCGGAAAATGAATTTTTCCGCACGCGGCTGCCGTTCACCGAACGACGCGTAGCGGAGTTCGGTGATGCAGCCGAGTGCGGAAAAATATTTTCCGCAAGTGTTAGGTACAATATTTTTCCTACAGGCGAAAAAATGTAAAATTTTTCTTTTTTTTTTTGACATGTCAGTGCGGTAAAATTTTTTCCGCACTGACAGCCGTGCGGAAAAACTTTTTCCGCACTGATATGTCAAAAAAAAAAGTTTTACCGCACCGTGCGGGAAAACTCATTTTCCGCACGCATATCAGTGCGGAAAATCGATTTTTCCGTACGGCTGTAGGAAAAATCATTTTCCTTGAAAAGATACATTAAAATAAATTTCACCTTAATATTGCCACTTATTCTTCCTAAGACCCCTTCTAGATGGCGCCATCTAATGTGTCGTCTTTGGACTCGTTTGCCCAGACAAAGTGAACCATATATTCATATAATTTTTGACCTTGCGAATCCGATTCCGTACGATTCGTACGAATTTTTAAAATTTCCCGCCAGGAAGAGGTTGAAAAAAATTATTTAAGGGTTGAAATTACTTTATTTGGAAAACGGGGAACTTTTCGATAAAAAGTTCTATATGAATGTAGTAGAAAAAAAAATCTAATTAAAATTTTTTTTTTTTTTTTTCTTCTAAACTCAGCCGTTATGCTGTTATATTCGATTGAAAGTTTCGACTTTTATAAGGATTTTTAAACGGTCAAATACAGCGTTGGTGCATTTACCCCCTTCAAAATTCGTGATCACGCAGTGAAGGCAGGGTTGCCGTGTGTTTAAATATTCAAATTTCACACTCATTAGTTATAAGCTAAGGTTATAACTTTTTTTTTTAAATCCGCTCACGCAAAAAAGAGTTTTTGATTTTAGGTCTATTTTCCCGGTTTTCTCATACTTAAATGCCAAACGCGATGTACCGATTTCTTTTTGTTTTTGTTTGGGCGTAGGTAGATTATTCCATTGGGTTTTTTTTACGTAATGTAGGTATGTGTTTAAGGGGGCATTAATGACAATGTGCTCTGATTGGTTGGTTGGTTTCGTTAAAATATTGGTATTGTAGGTAATCGATCAAAGAATGTTTATGCAAAATTTAAGTCACTTCTGATAAAAGGTTTCCTTTGTCTTTGCAGGCGAATCTAAAAAAACCAACCAACCAATCAGAGCACATTGTCATTCATGCCAGCTTAACAAATTAGATATTTAAATTAATGGTAAAAAACAGATTCAGGTACCTACTACTATAATAATTATTCTGTGGCTTATTATTGTTGTATTAAATAATCCAAAAGCTCATTAAAAAAAAGGAAGTGGGTAAATAAAACTGTAGTTTTATGGTGGAAAAAATCAACTTTATTGGCTTATGCGTCTTTAAATGATACCCTAGAAAAATGCGTTTTATTGTTCCAAAACTTCAGTCAGCTCTTTTTGGTTAAAATATGGTTACACTCAGCCAACGACGAAAAAAAAAAAAATAATTTCAAGTAATAATTAAAAGCCGCATAATTTCTTGATAAATATGATATCTTGCTATTCCTATGGATATTAGTTAATTTCTTTGTTGATGTCGTCTTTCTCATCAAATTCGTTGTCCTGTTCGCATTCAGGAACATCATCCTCATGACATTCAAATTCGTCCAGCACCTCCTCCATGTCATTACCTGCTGAAGATCTCACGTGATTGGTTTCTTGCAACTGACGCCATTACAATTTTTACAATACCTTGAGCATGGCATGCCAGATTTCTTAAATTTGCAACAAGCGCTAAAACTAAAAGTCGATTGTACACCCACAAGAAATCTAAAATATTGTCATATCTAGGATAATAGGGCATCTCGCCTTTCGGTTAATTGAACCCAATCATTTTCGAAAAAAGGTTCATGGATTTCGAGAAAATCATTAATCACTTCACGTTCAAATAACATTATGTTACAAGTTGAACGGATTATTAATTAACATGAGGAACCTGAACCCATGGAAGGTCAATGTCAACGACAGTTCACCGGTAATTGTTATAATCAGCGATCACGCATCATGGTCGCGTTATTATTAAAAAATAATGGTTATTGGAAGATGAAGGGGTAGTCTACAGACCGAGGAAGATCCGCGTTAGTTAGTCAGTATTAATAGTGCATTTCAGTCCTGTGATAATTAATAGTGCCCATGCCCATATTTGAAATGTATTTGTGGTAAGCTTTATTTTGAATACACTTTCCTATTTTTGTACTTGGCTCTAGTTTTATTTCTCACGCCCTCATTACCTTCAGGTCCGACATATGGTGGAGGTACCGTGTTCTTTCCCTTTCGCCAAATCTTCCTATTTGATGTAATTATTTTGTACGTTTTGTTTTTTTCTTTTCTTTCTGGGGTAACGTGTGAATCAAAATAGTGCTAGTATAATTTTCCTACTTTTTCCTGAATAAGTGCGGTCAATTTAGCAAATTCTTATAGTAATTACTGATCAGAGCTGGGCAGTAATTGCCTTGAAAGTGCTTGAAAAAGTGCTTCAAGCACAATAGTGCTTCGAGCACAGTGCTTGCAAGCCATTTTAAAATACAGTGCTCGGTAATTGGTAATCGAAGCCCTCTATAAAAATTTCTTGGTAATTGGTAATTGGTTTTCGCATTTCAAGCCATTTAAAGTACTTGCAAGCACTGAAAAGAGCTTGCAAGCACTCTAGAGGCTTGCAAGCATTAAAAAACAAGTCCTTGGTAACAACTTAACGCAGCATAAGCTTTAATGTGATTGGCTGGTTGAAGACCGTCTCGGCGTCGGCAATATGGAAACATTTGTGTTGTTTTAAGGCCCGTGATATCGCAAGCCGGGCCGCGCCGCCCTTCTCTTTATTGGAGAAAAAAGTTCTTGCAAGCACCTGCAAGTAATCAACAATGATTTTAAGCACTTTTTGAGTAATTGGTGCTTGGTAATTGAATTGTGCAATTATTTTCATTGGTAATTGGTAATTGCAAGCACTAAAAATTTCCAAAGTGCTTGGTGCTTGATGCTGGCAATTCCTTTTCCTAAGGGCTTGATGCTTGGTGCTCCAAGCACTTTTTTCGAGTGCTTTGCCCAGCTCTGTTACTGATTATACTATATTATATTTTCTTCCCAATTTTAAATTATTTTGATGTTAATTTTTCTCCGTCAAAGAAACGAAACAGATGTCCAACTGGAAAGAGTTCAAAGTATCTTGAAAAAAAGATACTTTTTTTTTCTAACTTAAACTTTTGCTTTGTAAGTCCTGGAGAAGCGATTGATGCTTTAGCGAATAGAAAAAACATAACTTGGGAGCAGGACTCAATGATTACTCAGAACAACCTCTAATACATCAAAGGAATATCTAACCCAGATTTAGGAAGAAATATGAAAATGGTGAATTCAACAATTCACGAAGTTTCATCAGAAGTTATACGCCCTGCAACTCCAAAATTTGTGGAGCCTCCACCATATGTCGAACCTGGGAGTAATGAAGGGGTGAGAATCAAAACTAGAGCCAAGTATAAAAAAAAGAAAGTGTATTTAAAACAAAGCTTACCACAAATACATTTCAGATATAGGCATGGGCACTAATAATTATCACAGGACTTAAAGGCTCTATTAATAAAAGTAAAACTTAACATTTTTTGGAGTAATTTTATTGAAGAATATTGGTTTTCTCTCATTACCTAACGCAATGAGAAGAACCGATAAATCAGTATCGTTGCCTACTACAGCAACTAGACCCTCAACCAAATTATTCACCTTTATGGCAATGGTTTAACTATTAGAGTATCTGCGTCTTCCTCAGCAACTTTTACATTTATATTCCTTTGAGTCGAGAAGTTTAACAAATTGAAACTTGTTGACCATATTGGAAATAAATTTTGCCTGCTTCAAAGTTACCAGGATGTCTTCGGAAATTCCAGTATCTCTACGTAATTTTTTTCGTTGCGCCTTTCATATGACTTTGTGCCGATGAACTCATTGTTGTTTAACCGTCAAATATGACCCATGCATTCGGTGGTAAGAAACAATATGGATGCGGTAGTTCTCAAAAGGTTCTAGATAGGTAGATCCGTGAGGCCAACTTATATTATGCAATAAGAAGCCGCCATCTACTACACGTCAAGTTGCATAAGAATAATCCTAAACTTATCCCTTGGGGTAGCTTGTATGGTTTAAAAACTTTATACGACTCAGATTTTTGACATTTCCTCATGAATCTTTTGTCATCGAACGGAAAAGGCGAAAGTTCAAAATTAAAGGCTTGCTGCTGGTTCTCTTCATCACTTTTCAACATAACTGAGATGCGGTGAAATAATTGTGTGGAGTCTACCTTAATTCGCGATTCTCCACCTACATGCATACCCGCCTTAGCCGACTCTAAAGTTTTTACCCTGTTCTTCATACAAAGCGAAATGTTTCTAGCATTTTTCCCAACCATCGTGAGCATTAGGTATTTTATTTATCAATTATTGCTTTGTGACAATTGATTTCAGGACCACCTATTATCCCTGTAGAAAGGGAAATCAAGTTCGGACGGTTTATGTTTATTTATCCAGAATAAAAATTTTGTCAAGTCCCCTTCATCCCGTTTTTGTCGAGAAGAGCCGATATCCTTGTGTTGTTCACTCGATGAAGTTGTGATTTGGAAATATTCTTCTACTGATGCCATTACACTAAATATTGTAGGTATTTATAATAAGTATCGAGCGAGCACCCCCGACGTGACTCCTTTTCCATGCTTCAAATCTGTCCCAAAGTATCGATTCAAGGTTTGCTCGATTGTCATGTCAGTCCATATCCCTGCCCATGTCTTATCGGATCTTCTCACGGCGAAATATCCTTCTTTGGAAAACCAAATGGACGCCTCATCGTCTATAAGTTCCATTTCTAATTTCATCATATCCTATGGATATAGTTACTTTTCGCATAGTGTAAGTGACCAGCTGCATGAAACACTGGTAACATTTTCCTGACACTTTGTAGATGCAGTTTCCAATTCCCTAACCTTTCTGCTTCCACAAATTGCAATGCAATGATTATTAATTCAAAATATTGTAGCCACAGTTTGGCAGTTGGCTCATTATTTCCTAAACCATCAATTTGGGCGATAAAGTCATCGGCCATCTCAGCAATTGTTGGATCAAACCGACATTCGCCAATAGTAGGCGGTTCGGAGGGATCGGCGTGCCATTTTAAAAGGAAGGAATTGATGAAGTTCTTGTAATTTTCAGTTTTGTAATTTTCTACAGACTGTCAAATTGAAATGCCTAGTGCCATTGTGCTCGCATTACTCTCCAGTATGCATGACCACTAAGCATATGTTTCACAGACTGAGAAGCATATACAGTAGACCAAAGACTGTCAAGTCCACTACCGTTCATGATATATCCATCGGCGCCAAGATAAGACATCAAGTAATGGAAGCCACCGAGGCGTACGACTACATTCTTCAATTTCCCATTCTCTTGTGATTCAGCAACAATTATGCGTGCCTTATGGTAAAGTGGCTGATCGAAAGTAAAAAAACAATTTTTTTGCTTCAATTTCCGAGATTTAAATTGTGCGCAATTTAGAGTTTTGTAAATTGTAGTTGAGTTCGAAGGTGGTTCATTAATAAACGGCAAGCACACCACACGCGATACCAAAGCAATTTTGTCTTGGGATAAAACTTCCATGTATCCTGACCAATTGGGCAATTTCGGAATGCCAATCGCCTCTGCCCACAAGTACACAAAATAAGCCTTTGGTATTGTGTGATGAATCTGCCAAATCAAATGTGGTAGTGTCAATATACTCAACTGGCTCCAAACCTTTTGAATGGAAATATGTGTAGGAAATGGTTGCTATATAGTATTTTTAATACCCATTTAAAATAACCCCATCCTTATTTATCCATCACGAACAACAACATAAAATTACCAAGAAAAACGAACGTCGATTGCTAATATGTCAATTTCATGTACAAATAGGAAATTCCTAACCTAATTTTATTTTTGTCCAAGAAGCGACATACGTTAAGTCACTAGAACGACTGGTACTTCCAAATAGGTATTAAAAGTTCTACAGCTATCACTCTTTTTTTGAAACTGCTGCAGATCTCGCAGCATTATGTCGTGCAACTTTCTGAATTCGGCCTTTAAAGTGAACACTCTCTTAAGGGGTGTAAAGAGAAATACCACCTAGGCAATGGAACGTTTCATGCCCATCTCAAGTGCTAACATTATGGTCAGTATTGTCGAAAAATTTTTTTAATATGGACCCCGTCCTCTATTATCATTTCTGAAGGATTTAGCACCATAGAATTTTTGTATTGCACTGATTGATAATATGAGACGCATATGCCCATTCTATCCAAAAAATCTATCACTTGTTGTGAACCAGTTTTTCGGTACACATAGGTACCTAGTGCTAGCAAACGTCTGGCTACGAATACATGATATCATGGCATGTTAATGTAGAACGTTTAATTTCACATCGATCTATGTTTCGTTTCTGTTCACTTTCAAGTAGGTAATTTATCTAAAAAATGTGCGAGGGATTGATATATTTATGCACATCTTTGAGAGTTTCCGTACCTGGTGGGTAGCTACTGTTTTCATATTCGTATTTTTTTATACCTGTTTTCAACAATTCAGCAGAGACCTTCAAAACTGTTCACTTTTCAGGTTCTAGAAGATCAATTCCTCTATAAAACTTCTTGCACATGTCCCCAAAATTAAAAAATTTATAACGAATAATGGATGACTTACCCCGCTCATGTTGAATAGAGATATCGGAGCCATATTTATCGTTTAGCTTCTGATACAGCATTGCGTTTGTCAAGCAGTTGTCTTTCATATTGTGTAACTCTGCTAGTGTAAATTCAAAATTTTGGCTCGTTTCGATAAAATTGCAAATAGAAATTCGTACGGAATGGGATTCGCAAGGTCAAAAACTGTATGAATATATACTTCACTTTGACTAGGCGTCTCACTTTCGATACTTTTCAGTGGACCAAAAATTGTCAGTTCTCCTCCAAAACTACTAACATTTTCTTTGTGAAGTGATTCTAAAATTTTCCTTCTCATTATTGTAAATAACAAAACACTATATTTGTGATATTTTAACTTTCCTCGACAATACAGATGAGTACAGACATATAGAGTCAAATATGACCTCAAGATGGAATAGTACCTATATTACATACCGAGGTGGAAAGTGTTTCATTACTGTCGAGAGATTTAAGTCCGAGGCGCAGCCGAGGTCTAACTGAAATCTCGAGACAGTAATGAAACTTTTCACCGAGGTATGTATACTATTTTATTTACAATCATTCGAATTTTGAAATTTTCATTTGAATTAAAACTAAAAAATACAATAATTAACAATTTCATTTACTTTCGGCCCATGGGTCGAAAGTTTACTTTCGACCCGTGGGCCGAAAGTAAAAGTCAAAAAATACAATACATTTTAAAATTTTCATTTACTTTAGGCCCACGGGTCGAGTCATATCTCATTTGAAAGAGGATGAAATTATCTACAAAATATTTTTTTATTGAGATTCCAGACCGTTTTTGTCTTTGAGATATTGGCCGTCAAAGTTGAAATTTCTTGTAATTTTGTTAAAATTTTCGAGGTCGATGTTCTCGAAAACGGTGCCCCCTGGAGGGATACTTCTTATAGGCTTTTTTGTAATACTCGATGAGATCTATAAGTTTTACATTTGAAGTTTTTCTCCCAAGCTTTTCGTTTTGGACGGTTTGAAAATTAAAAAAAAAAATCGAAGGCTATACCCTTTGAATTTTTTTGTCGAAAAAACTCAAATATCGAATTCCTAAAAAAAAAAAACCTATCGGATAGAGGAGCAAAAAATACGTCAAAAAGTAAATTTGACCCTCCTCGCACGTACCATCTTCACCAAAAGTATCTGGGACAAAAATAATGCATAATAATCTCCTGGACTAATTCACTAATCAATTATTCCAATGCATTTGATTTATAGTTTGACAAATACTTGACAATAAAATTCATATAATAGTGCAAGAGCTAAAATGATGCTGTCGCAGTTACTTTTGGTGACGATGGTACCTATAATCATTATAGAATATTTTCGCAGTCTACAAACACTTAAATAAATGAAAAACGTACACTCTAGTGAAATGATCAAATAAAAAAATGCAATACAATCATTTTGGAAAACAAAATTTCAAAACCTAAACTAAGCGTACGCCACTCAATTGAAATTATATTCTGATTTATCCCATTTATTTTAAATTGTATACCCGCCCTTTACTGTACAGTGTAAATCCAGCTGGAAATTGACCAATAGTAACGAACCTCTAGAAGGTTAAGTAATTTGATTACTCCGTAGCTTCGTTGGACAGATTATAGGAAGAAAATTTGTCAACAAACTAATGTCATTTTGGTTATAAATTAAATTATTGTATAATAGACCAGGAGATTTTGGAGTTTTTTGTTGTACTACTTTTTTCTGATCGCAATAGTTCCTGAACTTGACATAAAATTGTTCAAGGATGACCTCACGCCAGACATAGAACAAAAAATTTTTGAATAAGTGGTGCAGAAATCCATATCAGTAAAATCAAAAAGCTAATCAAGTCTAGCCTAATTATTATATTTTGCATACAAGTTTGTTACTCACCAACTGCAACACTTATCAGCCCCAAAGCGATTGCGGTTCTCCAGTAATACATATTATTTACCATTTTTTTTTTAGTCACATAGAACAAAATATAATATAATACCTATTTTTCAGCTTTTAAATGTTCTTATCTTGATAATGAATTTTACGAGAAATAATAAAGTTAGCCTTAAAGTCACGTTTCGATGCCATTTTTCCTCATTTAATGGGCTATTCAAGCTTAATGTTCCGGGTAAATTTTCATGTAATAAGTAAGGAAAATGCATAAGACGTTTTTAGTAGATTTTTTTATCATCTCTTTATGCTTATTGATAGAAACTTAAACTGGATTAAGACAAAATTTTGTGCTCGTTTTAGTGGATATTCAAGGGCTAATCTAATCTTGCTAGGACTTTATTAACATCATCTTTTTGGCTAGTATAGAAGCTTTGTATTTATGGATTTGATGTCATCCATTGAGTTATACAGAAGGCTCAATAGTAAGGCAATTATGCCTCAATACTCAATAGGATAATATCACAAAAAACTGTATAATTTCCGTCAAGTTTTATTAAACCATTCTACAACAACATGGACCACAATTTATGATTTACATGTTTTGCTCTCGGTTTTCTGGCAGTTTTACTGCTATGCCTGCTAGCTCCTTTGGCAATCCTACTCCCACTAAGTGCATTGAAGCCTAAAATATAATGATAAAATCACAGACTAGTAATTTTTGCCAATCCCAGTTTAATAAACTTACCAGTTAAATTCTTCAACAACACCAAAGTTAGTAGAGCCTTCCAGTTTAATAAATTTTTCGATAGTGAAACAATTGCGAAGAAAATATTTTTGAGATCTAGAATAAAATAAATAATCTTTCTTTTGAAAGTATATTGAAGGCGCGTTTCTACCACTTGTGGATTAATTATTGTGCGAGCTGCTTCATTTTCATAGAGTTAGAAGTTTGAATTCGCTCGACTAAAATAAAGATAATTTATAAAGAACTTAACTCTGGTCAGGTTTCGGTCAACTTTTTTTGGCAGAAACACACCTTTGTGATTTTTTGAAAAACCTCTTTAAGTCTACTTACCCTCAAGAATCGCAGATTTTGAGTTTTCATCTGTTTCTGTCGAAGCATCTCCTGTTGATAACTCAGTAATATCGGCTAAGAAAAATATTTAATTAACAAATGTTTGAAAGATTTTTTTTTGGATTGCTTACTAGTTTTATCCTTTTGGTCAGATTTGCTCGTAGCACCCGCAGAGTTTACATTCGCCTCTTTAGTTAACTTATGCTGAGCTGGTTTTTCTTCTTCGTCAGCTGAAATAATTGTTACAGTTTACTATACTGACATGGTGTTTTTTTCCGCAAATTACTCATTATTCTATTGCTTAATCGAGTACCACGTCGGACATGAAGTGTTTATGATCAATATAATCATTAGAGTAACGTAGTTTTGATGTCACATGTTTCACACACAGCATTTGATACTAGTAGGTACTTTTAGTGCACAAAAAAGCTGGGTTGGTCCAAATAGTTCGACACATATCAGTAAATAATATATTAATAATTGCTTTCAGTTAATGTTACTAACTCAAACTCCACATTAACCAATTCTTTAGAAATACCCTATAAGAAAGGGAATTTGTATCGACTGCTAGATAAAACAAACATGAAATTAAACCCCAGGGGTTCATGAAATGATAGCTTTGGTTTGGTTCGAAATCTGAAACGGTTCTGAGATTGCGCAGAACTGCTTGCCCCCCATAAATAATGGAAGACTGTTCGTGGTTTGCCCAAAATGGATTCTAAATTCAATCTCGAAAACAAAGCAGCATACGGTAAGAGACAAAAAAGTTGTATCTTTAAGTGTTTTATTCAAAAAACATGTCTCAATTAAAAATGAATATACTGTACGATATTTGTCGTGCAAAAAACCATCCGACATAATCTATGGCACGCCTCTGAAATGACTGGGTCAACTCTGAGCCGAGTCCAACAGATACCCCATAAAGGTGTCAACAAACTATGAAAATTTCATTTAAATCGTTCAATGCATTTTTAAGAATTAATGAAGAAATTGGCTTCTTTACAAATTTTAACACCCTGTATCTGGAAAGCGAAGCATTTTCGGACATATTATTTCTCTATGAAACACAACTACTTATTTCTGTCACATTTACGAGCACACGCGTGTTATATGTCGAGAAAGCTAGCATTGGAAGCAAGATCTTTAGGATACACCTCTGTTTGTGCTGCAATATTACTGCTTTGCTCGGATTCAAACCGCAACCCAGCAGCACCCACCGTTTCCGAAATATATCCATTTCTATTTTGTTTGCTAACCCTTGGCAAGACATTGGAAGCAAAAACGCTAAAATAAGAATTCCTGCTTGTGCTGCTATGGTCCTGCCTCATTAGAGAGACACAAAAAAGCACACTCGACATCTCTTTGCACCGTTACAGTTACAAAGCCATCTAATGGAGGTAGTTGCGATGTGTTACGCGAACAAAGTCAACAGCAATCTGTATAAGGAAAGGTAGAAGCTGCTGTTATACTGTACTGTTACTTGGAACATAAGATTACAATTGACAGAGACAATCAAACGTCCGAATTTTTAAGGCATATCACTCTCGGCAAACGTACAGGGTGTATCAGGTTTGACTACAAAAATTTTAACACGTGAAATTATGGACAAAAAAAGTTTATAGTATATGGGGTCCAAACTCAACCATTTTTAAGAAATAGGCCTTTGAAGTTTTGAAATTTTATGATGAATACTTGAAAGACAAAGTAAATTTTAATCGTTATGAGATGTAAAAAAAATATAGTTCATTCAATTATCAAGTAATTATGCATTTGAAGTCAACAATTATGATAAAAAATTGAAAAACCACATGAAAATTGCACTCGTAAATCGGTATCCAAACATCTGGCAACATAGCACAACTCACACACTTGATTTGTCTTATGTCAGTTAGTTGCAGCATTGGAAACGCACGTAATTCTTTCGTTTTTGAAAATAAAATGTTTACAAACGCCGAATATGCAGATACTTGTTTGAGCAGAATCGTTGCAAAATGCCCATTTAGCCGCCAGAATTTACAGGGAAAGATTTCCCAAGAGCACCCACCTGATGGTAGAACATTATGCCCGTTTTACAAAGATTGCGTGATACGGGAAGTGTTAGTGTGCAAAATCCGCGTGTTGATTTGAGTGTTTTGAAAAAAAAAGTTTAAGAGTGGATACCGAAATCAGGCAAACGAAACCGAGGAAAACCTCACACGAGATGGAAGGATGATCTGAAAAGACTCAATATAAATTGGGTTGCAACCCCTTAGAACAAAGAGAAGTATCTAGAGGAGTCCTATGTCCGATAACGGACGGAAATGGTTCGGTGATGATGATGTGCTGCTGATGATTTGGAATTTAAAGCAGGATAGAAGCACAAGCAGTAACGTGTTCCAGCGATCTTGCTTCAATGTGTCACCAAGGCTGAAGTTAGTGGAAACGAATAAAGATCTTGAAAATACTACATGTTGCTGGGGTGTGATTTAAAGCAGAATGATGCAGGACAAGTAGAAACATGTTTCAGTGATCCTACTTCCAGTGTATAACCAAGGGTGAAGTTAGCAACCAAAATAAAAATCGCTGTATCTGGAAAATAGTACGTGTTGATCGGGTCAGATTTGAGCAAGATGAGTCAGGACCATCGCAGCACAAGCAGAAACATCATGGGCCTGTCAGTTGTTGAAGAACATTCTACATTTTTATGGAAGTCTTAAGACCAGTCATTTATTTTTATATTTCAACAAAGTGAATGAGAGAGTGTCAATTAATTAATAACTTTTGTATTAGTGTGTCAAATATATTTCGTATTTTCCTCTTAATTTGAATCGTGGTTTCTCAAACTTTAACATGATAGCAGAGCGTTGAAAAAGGCGAGAAAAATTAAAAATATCAAGGGCAGAATTAGTACGAAAAAGTAATTGAACTTTGAAGGATAGATCCAAGCAAAGTTTATATAGGATTACTGGAAGGTGAAGCTAATTGGACCACATGGAAGTACAAAATTACTATCCTTCTAAGAGGTATTCTAAATGCAGTTGAAATTATGGAAAGAGAGTTGGTGCTACCAGTTTTGAAAGAAATTGCGTAAGCAGTTGAAATTGCTGCGCATGAGGCAAGCCTGGTGAGTTTCAATACAGCAGATTGTAATGCACTTCTTGCTCTCACGATAAATATGACACAAGATAACTTACAAAAAGTAATGAGGTTTTCTACAGCAAGAGATATGTGGGTTGAATTGAATAGGCTCTTTGATGGTAATGTCGAGGACAAAACCTATGATGTTTGCTTAGAATTCTTTAAATATAAGAAGGAAGTTGCAGATGATATGGCAACGCACACGTCTAAGCTCAAGAACCTGTGGAATGAGCTGCAAAAGGGGTTATCAAAAGACAAAATCATTACAAATAAAACACGTAATTGTAAGTTACCCGAGTTGCTGTTATCTGAGTCCCTATTCTTGAAACAGGGGAGCAGCGTTCCCAGGAGAACGAGTATTCTGTCTTTCTCAACGATATGGAAATTATAATATAAGTAACAATGACGGAACACTGGTCTTCCTGGGAACAATGCTCCCCTTTTTCAAGAATAAGGACCCTGTAAGACTTTAGGAACTCCACCCCAAAACTACTTCTCCTTCAAGTCAAGCTGGATGTTAATGTCGAAATCTGACAGGACTATAGAAAATTTATTAATTCAGCTTTGTTCTCATGAAAAGGCATTATCAGACAAGAATAATGAAAGTCATCAGGAGGCGTTACTTGCAGAAACGAGAAGCAGCTCGACCAATAAGAGGACACTTGTTTGCAATTATTGCAAAAGAGAAGGTCATAAGGTCAAACAACGTATTAAATGGAAAGAAGATGGTAGACCTCCAAAACCAGAAAGCTCAAATTCAAGAAATAACAGAACACAGAAAAATCAGAATACAAACATGATGTAAGTTGCCTTAACACGTAGTATCTTATCTAGCGAATGTGAGGAGAAAAGCTGGATTGTGGATAATGGGGCTACAAGTCATATTACATATATCTGAAATATTTAAATATTTTCAAGTTAAAACACCATAACGACAGCGAATGGAGAAACGGTTAGAGCAGTTGGAAAAGGAAAGATTCTGGTACAAACAAAAGTTCAAGACAGAGAAGATGTTTTGACGTTATCAGAAGTATGGTACGTTCCTCTGATTGAAAAGAATTTATTTTCGGTTTCACATGCACAAGATTTACAGCCTACATCAAAGTTTACTTCAAGCACTAAAAAATGCAGTTTTATAGTTGATGGTAAAACCATACTGACAAGTGAAAGAAGTAGATTTGGAGGACTGTACAAACTAGCAATGCAGATCATGAAACCAAAGGAACCAGCTCAAATCGACATAGTTTCAAATGATAACTTACAGACTGTGAGATAGGGGCTGTTTAGTGGAGTCATTTTTTTTTGTCTGACACTTTGAGGGCTGAATGTGGCTACTAAGCTAATAAGAATATGGGTGATTTTGATGCCTGCCTCCCGTTCGAAAATTTGCAGAAGAAAAAAAATTGATTTACATGAGGAATTTTTTTTTAATGATCTCAAATTTTTTGGCTTCTAAATAAAAGATTGATATTGATAAATAATTCACCCATAAAAAATACCAGATCCTTTTCAATAGCTGAAAAAGTGGGGATAAGTGTCAACTTGCCAGAGAAAAGAAAAGAACCTTCCGCGTTCACTTTTTGTCTGGTAATCGAGAGAATGGAAGCTTTTGTTGTGAAAATATCGCTGAAAAATCGTCAGACGGTAATCTCAGTTCGAAGTCGAGTTTTCCGGCGAAACATTCTGTAGACATTTCGAACAGGTGGCAGGTACTAAAACCACCTATATTCTCATTAGCTAACTAGTCACATTCATCCCTCAAAATGCCAGACAAAAAAAAATTACTCCACTAAACAGGCCCTATCTCACGGTCTATTATTGCAACTATGCGATGAACGCTTTAGTCATCAAAACAAAAGTTTGACCTCAAGGTGACCTTAGCGAAATATGTGAGGGTTTTATTCATGGTAAAATTCACAGAAAAAAGTTTGGAACGAGAGAAAGAGCAAAGGTACCAGGAGAACTTTTACACACAGATGTTTGTGGCCTTCTGAAAAATCCAAAAGTAGCTATAGAGACTTCGTGCTCTTCAAGGATGATTTCAGTCATTATTATGTTTACTTTCTGAAAGAAAAATCTGAAGTTGCAGAAAAACTGAAATTATGTTAACTGAAGTAAACATACAGTAAAAGAGCCACTCCTAGATAATGGTGAAGAATTTGACAATGGTCAACGGTTGTGCAGAGTGCGATAATCCTACTATCGTTGAAACTGCTAGATCCAACAAGTATATTAGTATACTTGTTGGAAGATCTTTCACAACTTTTTTGGGCTGAAATAATAAATACATCGGCGTACATTTTGGATAGGACTGGTAATTTTAGTATCGAAGGAAAGTCTCCATTTCAACTGTAGTATTAGAGAAAGCCTTCTCCAAAACACATCTGAGGAAGAGTCTATATGGACTTAAGCTACCTCCTAGGTGTTGGAACAGAAAAATAACGGATTTCATTCTATCCTATGATTTCAAACAGACCGATGCCAATCGAAGTCTCATGTCTTCATCATGAGTGAAGGAACAGAAATTCTTATTTTAGTTTTATATATGTGGACTATGGTCTACTAGCCTCAAGCAATGAGGAAATGAAAAAATATTTTCTACGACAACTACAGATAGAGTTTAAAGTCACGATAAAGCCTGCATCATATTTTTTGGGTATGGAAATCATGAAATCAAAGAATGGATCAGTTATTATAAATCAAAATGCATATACCCGTCAAAACTCCAATTGTTAAGGATAATTCTTCTTCAGAAGAAGCCGAAATATAAATTTTTTCATACAGAGAGGCGGTTGGAGCATTACTTTACCTGATGTCAGGATCAAGACTAGACATTTCATACGCAGCCAGCGGAAAATCCAACTCACAAAGACTTTGTCCAAGTGAAGAGAATTTTCCGTTACATTCAAGGAACACTCATTTATGGTATCACACACAGGCCAAGAACCAGAAGAGGTTATCTACAAGGTTTTAGTGATGTTGATCATGGAGGAGATATAAACAAGTCGCTTCACAACGGGAGTAGTATGTGTTTATGCTGGAGGTGCTATATCCTAGATGCATCAGAGATAACCTTCAGTTGCCATTTCTACAACCGAAGCGGAGATTGTTGGAGCTAGCGAACCTTCAGAAGAGCTTATATGGTTAAAAAGATTATATGCAGAAATAAGTAACACTGAAAGAAATTTCAGAGTTCATAGTTGACAACGAAGCAGCATTTGGCACAAAATCCTGAGAACAAAGCACATTCAGATTTGACATTTCTATGTGAGAGAGCTTGAGTGTACACAAAACGCCTTCAGAAACTCAAGTTCCTGATATAATGACAAAAGCTTTGTTCAAACCAAGACATGACATTTTATGTGACAATATAGGCCTAACCAAGATTTCTCATGAGAGAAGGTGTTGAAGAACATTCTACATCTTCATGGATGTTTTAAGACCAGTCATTTATTTTTATATTTTAAAAAGATGAATCAGAGAGTGTCAATTAACTAATAGCTTTTGTATTAGTGTGTCAAATATATTTCGTATTTTCCTCTTAATTTGAATCATGGTTTCTCAAACATCAGTAGCTTCTCCGACATGCATGTTATATTGAATTACGCTCAAGGAAAAAAAATAACCACAGCCCTTCGTCTCCGCGAAGATGCAACCGGGGGGCATTGAAAATGATGAAGTAAAATGTAAAATTATGTGTAAGATTGGCATAAAAATGGATTTTGATTGATGATGTGACTTGTGACGTGGATTTTTTTCGCGATTTGTCCCCCATATTAGGATAACACTGATAACAGAAACATTTTCAATGTTAAAATAAATTAATTAAAAGAAAATTTAACAACCGTTTCTCTTTCTCGCTTGGCTAAATCGACTCGAGCCGACTGTACCCCAATGAGCATTACATAGTCGAGCGTGACGACTCAGTTTCATCCAATACCCACAAGAAAGTATGCTGAACGCGCCCAAAGAAGGTTTCAAAAATGCAGCTATACCAAGCATATAGTAAAAAATTTGGGTATACCTTATACCAGAAGAGCTTTAAAATGACCCATAATTTTTCACGATTGCGAGTTTTTTGTGAGAAGTAAAATTTGCAATGGAAACACGCAAGAGTGCAAAATTATTTGGTTAATTCTAAGGCTCCAATCAGGGACCACAAAAGATGTTCCAGTTGGGACCAGTTGGGAAAATTAAGCTCGAGCAAAACATTAGTTGGAAAAATATTACATTTGCACAAAAAAACTATCATCAAACCCGAGAGTAGCGAAGCCGGCAGCTATTTACTATTTTGTTTCACATACTGCAACGACAGAATGGACAGCTAGAGCTAAAAATTTAAAAGCCTTCAACATATCTTATGATCAAGCGATTTTTGATGCCCTGAATGATATTCCCAAAGATCAGTGCATCGATTCTAAAACTTAGACAAAAGCGTTAGGACTGAAACAACGACTAAAACCTTTTGACTTTCTTCTATATTTTAATTTTTTTTTTAAATTATACTTTTCAATTTTCAAGATAAGGATAATAGGTACTTGAGATACTGTAAAAAAAAAAATTGAATATAATAGATGATTTAGTTCATCTACCAACATAACAATAAAGTCAATTCGCAAAGATGTAAGATCAGTTGAACAATCTTATATCTAGCATCTAGCATAAAGATTATTGCAGAGAAAATGGAAATTGATCCTAATCATATGAGTTTATTAGACATCACAGGAGGCGGCTACAACCAAAAAAACTAGATGACACTAGGTAGGTACTCGGTCGCTGATGTCGAATTTAATAGTTTTTATAGGAAAAAAAGCTTTGCCACTCTTGATATTTTAATTTAGTGCTTGGAAGATAATTTTCAAGTCATGACCAAACTATCTCGGCTATTTCTAACATATTCACGTTTCCTTTGGCTAAAAACAAGTTATCTACTTATACAAAGCATACAGAAAATATTGGCTTTATTTCCTCCTAATAGAAGATCAGAATAAATCAACTTTACAACAAGGTTTTAAGTTATGTCAACTGACTGTCATTGCTGGATACTCAGTAGTAACCAATGAAAGAAGTTTCAGCCTTTTGAAATACATATATTAAAACCAAGAATAGACACCACAAGTCATTCATGAAATTACTCCGCCCACAATCAGGAATAAAAAATGTGTACGATACTCCAACAGCGTTGCCGGTTTGATTTGTAGAGTGGCTTTTTCGAGGATGGTTACTGTTTTCGCACTGATTTTCCTAAGTTTCTTCAAATATCCAAATTCGAAAAAGACAATATGATCAGAGAAAATAGTTTCTCGGTGTATTAGTTATTCAAACTTGTTCAGAGAATCATACAAACTGTGATCACAATTTTAGTTTACGTCCCGATATTATTATTTTCTGTCGATATGGGCAACGACGTAGTATTGTTTGTTGTAAATACCAGGGTACATTTATGATTTCGATTAGGAAAAGGTTGTGATGTCTATCCTTGGTTAGAGGTCAATGATTAAAATCCACATGAGAGGACAAGGGCGGTTTAAAGGGAGGGTAGAGGGGGTAATTATCCCTCCCAGATAAAGATTTTTTTTAATACATTCATTAATTACAATAATATTTCAACAAGAGACAAGTTCTACAGAATAAAGCATTTAAAGGCATTGTATAAATTGATACGCTCACCAGTACCAAAGTTTGCCAGTAGGTACAGACGTACCTACTATACAGTGAAATAAAGAGTTTTCAAAAAAAAAAAAAATTAGTTATGGTTGTTTGAAATGTCTGGTTTTATGTATACAGTATTACGAACACTCTAAAGAATGTTATCAAATATGTAGATATGCACTGACAATCTGCAAAAGATTTAGCTTAAGGATCTCAAATGAATGAAATGTTAGTTTTTGTTGACACATGCAAACTACGATTTTTCGAAAAAATATTAGATAGGTTTTTCAAAAACGGTTGAGTTTTAGTATAGATAATTCCTAACAAAAAGTATGCAGGATATTTAGAACGATCCATTATTGTACTAAAATATAGGCTGTTCCATTTTAAATACCAAAGTTCTGTCGCACACCCCATTTACGGAGCACCCTGTATATTCAAAAATATTTTTAACTAATGCACCTTAGAGTTTTACTTTACAAAACATCATTATTTTAAAAAGATCATAATTCCATTAATAACTCAATCGCTTTTAGTTTTCAATATTTTTTACATTGAACCTTTAGAAAAAAGTCCTCAATTTAGTTTTTGAGTGAAAAAATTGTTTGTAAAGTTTTACTTTACAAAACATCATTATTTAGAAAAAAATCATAACTCTATTAATAATAACTCAATGGCTTTGAGTTTTCAGTATTTTTTACATTGAACCTTTAGGAAAACGTCCTCATTTTAGTTTTTGAATGAAGAAATTGTTTGTAAAGTTTTACTTTACAAAACATCATTATTTAAAAAAAATCATAACTCCATTGATAATAACTCATTCACTTTGAGTATTTGATATTTTATACATTGAACCTTTAGGAGAAAGTCCTCAAAATTTCAACTCTCCACTCACTTCAGTTTTTAAGTGAAACAATAGTTAGTTATAAAATTTTACTTTACAAACCATCATTATTTTTAAAAAATCATTACTCCATTAATAATAACTCAATCGCTTTGAGTTTTCAGTATTTTTCACATTGAACCTTTAGGAAAAAGTCCTCAAAATTTCACCTCTCCCTTCACTTTAGTTTTTGAGTTACTATTTCACTAGAGTGTTTTACACTGGCAAAATGTCATAGGAACGGCCGGTTTCCTACTGACAAAACTCCTACCTGGCCTGTTCCTACCTGGACAAAACCAACATGATGGTTTTTCAGCGACAAAATTTTGTGTGGTTAGAGTAAGAAACTATTGAGTTTGACATGGTCCGCTCACTCATATTAGGCAATTCAAACCACGTGACATTCAAGATGGCATGGCGGACACACATGGGCCAAAAAACACAAAAAAATATCTAGTTTCTGTCCGAATTAATAGTTTAGGTACCTAATCAACAAATATTTTATTAAATAATCAAAATCAAAGTTGAAAACAAAACTTTAAGCAGAATAATTTAAAATACGCATAAAAAAATATTCAAAACAAACTTGCTTGGCCGCCACGCCATATTGGATTTTCCTTTTTGACAGATGAATTGAATTGCCTAATTACCGCTTTGAGCCAGCTTTTTTATTTAGTTCACTCGTAACCGCTGATGGCTCTGCTGGTCTTATAAAACTGAGGTTATGAAAGTGAAAATGACACAAATACCGAATCCTTCATCGAAAATGTCATTGTCATTTGGCCTTTCAAAATTTAAATTTAAATTGTCTTTTGATTGTGTTTATTCTTGTGAAAAACTAGGGACTCGACAAACCTCTGCAAACAGTGGCGACGATGAATAGAGGCCCCGCCGTCATATTTTTGACATTTCAAATATGAATACATGGGCATTATTGGATTTAAATGGATATCTAACATCAAAATTTGAAGGTAACGTATGTCTCTGACTATAATTTAAATACGTTATTTTTAATTTTGTATGATAGATATGGATATCCGAGGGGATATTCATTTATATCCTATTATTCATATCAAAAATTTGCAAGAATATGGCGGCGGGACCTCTATTGTCGCCACTGTATGGAGAGAGTTGTCGAGTTAATGTAAAAATTACAGTGAACTATCAATAACAAAGTGCCATCTTTCGGAGAATGACCGAACTAGTATTTATAGTTCACTCTCAGTCGGCAGAGGGCGCTAAAATACGACATGATATGTCAACATTCGAGAGTCCAGTCTATTTACCCCCTATATATATATTAGTCTATGGAGTTTGACAAGTGTCACCCAAAGAATAGTATATTACATACCGAGTAGGGAAGTGTTTCATTACTGTCGAGAGATTGACTATTAATCTCGAGACAGAAATGAAAACTTTCCTTTGAGGTTTGTATACTATTTTATTTGCAAGCACATCATTAATTATGATTTAATTTTTTTAATATTAAAAAAACAAACATGCCAAAATGTGTCACTCACTGTTTTGACGTTTTTACCTGACATGTTCTCATTGTTGCCAGCAAAGGTAAATAAATTACAGTGAGGGAAATCGGTGAGGGAAGTCGAATAGGGAAATCGGTGAGGGTAATCGAAGAGGGAAGTGACACAGGTAAAGTGACACTTCCAAATTTTTAAAAAACCAGTAATGTCAAGATTACATATATGATTGCAAATAAAATATATTTTCCAAATGAAAATTTGGGTTGTTTCTCTCGTGAAATAGTCCAGCCGAATACCACTCAAGAAAAAATTATGTAGGCAAAATTATTCTCTTGGTTTTATTTAGGTTTATTGTTGCTTTTTGGTAATTTCGCTCATGAAATTTTTGACAAAAATGTCATTCGCGAAATTGCCAAGCAACAAACTTTCATACCAGTCGAAAATTTTGCCAACAAAATTTATTCTCTTGTGGTATTATATATGAAAAAAATGTTTGTAAAGTTTTACTTCAAAAAACATTATTATTTAAAAAAAAAAAACATAACTCCATTAATAATAACTCAATCGCTTTGAGTTTTCAGTATTTTTTCCATTGAAACTTTAGGAAAAAGTCCTCAAAATTTCAACTTTCTACTCATTTTAGTTATTCAGTGAAAAAAATTGTTTGTAGAGTTTTACTTTACAAAACATCATTATTTGAAAAAAAAATCATAACTCCGTTAATAATAACTCAATCGCTTTGAGTTCTCAGTATTTTTTACATATGATTTTCCCAAGCACCTGGAATAAACCAAGTGAGCTGGAACAAGTCGGGCAAGTATTTGGAAGAAGTCCAGAGAGGTCAGGAAAGGACTGGATAAGGTCTGGAGAAGTCTGGATAAAGTCTGGAAAAGTCTGGGAATCTCTGGAAACATCTGGAAAAGGTATGGAAATTTCTGGAAAGGGTCAGAAAAATTCTGGAAACGGTTGAGTTTTCACTGATGTCAGAGCTCAAAATAATCTCAAGCATTAGCATTGAAGTCTGCTTCGGCATTTTCAATGTCCTTCCCGGTTGTATCTTTGTGAAGAACCAGAAATTTGAATGTTTAGCTTACGTACTTTTTTAATAACCAGGTTTTTTTGTTCATCATTTTTCATGAGATAAAATTAAATGTCTTTTGAAAGCATAACACAATTTTTTTTCTCTCAATTGCTATATTTTGAAACCACTTAAACAGTGAATGCGAAAAATAAAATAAAAATTTCTAGGTTGGTAAATGTAGGTTTTTGGTTGGAAAATTTAAGTAGGTAGGTAATATGTTTCGGGATGTCGCTGGCTCGAGTGATATTTAGAGGACTATTTCAGTAGAGTGTATTACACCAGCAATAAATTCGGTATTCACCTGACAATAATGCTACCTGGACAATACCAACAACATGGTATTTCAGCGACCATTTTTTGACATTGTCAAACTGGTATTTTTAATTTGAAGTTTTTATTAATAATTTTGCATTCTATTTATTTTCAAAATCTTACGTGAAATAGTCATGACGAATACCACTCGAGAAAAAATTGTGTAGGCAAAATTGTTCTCAAGGTTTTATTCAAGTTTGTTGCTTTTCGGCAATTTCGCTCATGACATTTTTGATAAAATTTTGTCAAAAATGTCATTCGCGAAATTGCCAAGCAACAAACTTTCATACCTTTCGAAAATTTTGCCGACAAAATTTTTTCTCTTGTGATATTATATATGATTATTTCACGAATTAAGGCGTATTCTCACTTACGCGGCATGAAGCTTCACTGCACTGTAAATATGTTTCTCTTCAAGCGGTTTTTAATTTAGACTCTTAATCACTTATTTAAACAAAATATATTAAAAAAATAGCGTTTATTTACGACTAATGTATAATGTGCGTATTATATTTGTGATTTTGGCAGTATAATGACATATGTTATTCCTCCAGGGATTAATGGCGAGTAGCGGGATTAATGGTCATTATTCCACAAAAGTGTCAGTGTCAAACGTGTAGTGCTTGTGGATTTGTATTGAAAATTATGAGACGGATGAAATTTGTTCATTGAAAATCTCAAATAAATTAATTTGTCGTAAATAAAGTAGAGTATACTACTCGCAATAATGGCTATTATTCCCTCGGAATGTTACTCCCTCGCCGCTAACGCGGCTCAGTTCAAGGGCGTACCCAGCGAGGGGAAGGGGGGGGGCAGCTGCCCCCCCTAAAAAATTTTATAAATTATAAAAAGGCTCCGCTAAGTGCAGAAAATAAAAAAATCAAAATAAACCACTATGGTTTTACTAAAAAAATTACAAACCCGAAAAATATACTACTAAATACTACTAAAATATATTCATATACCTACGTAAGTCAAACGCAGCGCACTGCACAGCCTACTAGATTTGCAATTAGCGGAATTAGCAAAGAAATATGAATTTTCTATTACGATCCTGGCCCCTGCGATTTGTTGTATTGTGTTGTTTTTCTAACGGAATTCGATTATTTTCATTTGTTATTCAATGTTAATTTGTTTGTGCAAGTACTGCAAGTAAACTTAATTTACTTAGTTGTTGATAAACGTCTATGCTATGTTGTTAGCAGTTACATTACACTAGTAAATATTGTCAGAAATTTATATTAGATTATACTGTAACGAAAATTGCCCTGAGTCCGCCTCTGACTCTTCCCGGCCGCGTGGAGAATTCTCGAGACGCAGCGCGAAGCTTCGTACGTGCTGCGGAGAGAATCTTCGAGAAGCAGGCGCTTCGGATATAAAAGGAACAATGTCGGGCGGCGAGGGCAGATTTCGCCAGTGCCGGGTTGAAGAATAGAATACTTTTATAAATAAATACAAGATACAAGGCGTTACATAAACTAGTTAGTGTGTTTAGTTAAATTAATCAGAGTGAATTTTAGTTAAGTGTTAATAAAAGTATAGTTTTAATTAATTGGTAGCTTTTATCACATCGTAGTCGAACAAGTTCACGCTAAAAACGTTACAGTACTTATTGGAAAATCTGCCGAATCTACCTATTTCGGGCATCTCGGTATCTCCACACTGATAAATGGATATCAGGAAATTTTTTCAAACAGGTAAGTTACAGTTAGTAAGTTACATTCGACGACATTTGTGTAATATCTGTAAATTCCAATTAAAAAAAACAAAATGTTTTTTTCCATGTTACATGTTAAACAAAACACTAACATGGATATCACTCACACTGTATAAAATACTAATAGCAGCATTATTGTGTTTTGCAGCTACTAAAACTCTCAAGAGGAAAAAAGAACATGACAGTAGCAGCGGGAGCGATGATAACAATGATCAAATTTCATCGCCAAGCCCATCTAAAACTGAATCTGAATCTGAGCAACCGCTAAATTCTTTGAGATCTAAGAAAGTCACTGCTCCTAATTTAGAATCTTTACCGTCAACATCTGGCTCTGTAGTCAATCCCGAAATTGAAGAGAATGATGGTTGCCACGAAAATGACTTGGGTCGTTATGTAGGACAAACATTTCACCTGACGATGGAAAGAAAAAAAGAGTTGTTAAAAAATCCGTGGGTTCCACCCAAGAATTACGATTTTGCAGCCGATGCCAGTCATTTGCGAAGAAAATTTAATTATGCTTGGTTAGATCAATACACACCATGGTTAGTGTATTCCAAGCGACTAAAAGGTGCTCTGTGTAAGCACTGTGTTTTATTTCCTCCTTCTACTGGCACAGTAAGGGGAGTGTTAGGTTCATTTATGATCAGACCATTTACGAAGTTTAGGAATATGCACGAAGATTGTCGTAAACATGCCACCAATAACTTTCACAAATCTGCATCTGCTGCTGCAAAGGCCTTTCTCGAAAATATACCTGTGGACATTCAAGTTCAAAGTTTCCACCAAAAAACAAACGAAGAGAACAAGCAAATATTGGCCTCTATTATTTCCTGTGTAGTATTCTGTGGCACACACGATATGCCTCTACGAGGAAAAGAAGCAGATGAGGAAGTTTTTTTCGATCTAATGAATTTGCGAGTTGAGTCGGGCGACATCAAATTAAAGAATCACCTGGAAAAGTGTCGTAGAAATGCTGTTTATACGTCACCAAAAATACAAAACCAACTCATATATTTATGTGGCGAAGTTATTAGGGAGAGTGTGATAAATGATGCAAAGAAAGCCATGTTCTACACAGTTTTAGCCGACGAGACAGCCGACGTTTCAGGAAAGGAGCAGCTATCCATTGGCTTGCGTTTCTATGATGAAAGTAAAAAAAAAGTCCGAGAAGAATTTGTGGGTTTTGTGGAGCTGACAGCACAGGATGCCCCAGCAATTGCCAATGCAATAGACAATTTTTTAGTTAGCTATAATTTTTCACCGCATAGTTGTGTAGGACTTGGTTTTGATGGCTGCGCTACGATGGCGGGCAAAGAGGAAGGCGTACAAGCGATTTTAAGGAAAAAGTACACACGAGCATTATTTTTTCATTGCTCAAACCATAAAATAAATCTTGTTGTCAATGATGCAAATAATGTTCCGGAAATTAGAAACACTATTGGCACCGTAAAGGATGTTTTAACCTTTTTCAGGGAATCCACCACTCGCAGAAGTTCCGCTCCTAATCTATCACGACTGTGTGAGACTAGATGGTCTGAAAAATACAAAAGTATTCGCTTATTTGCACAAAATTTCCTCGAAATTGTGAAATCACTTGAAAAACTATCTATCGAAGGAAACTACGCCACGAGAAAATCTGCGTACCAGTTGCATGTCGCCGTTACCAAACCCTCACTAATTGTTGCCCTAACTATCATTGCAAAATATTCAGCTTTACTGGAGCCGGTTGTTAATGCCTTGCAAGCAAAAACTATGGATTTAATTAAGTTGCAAGAACATCTGAACGTAATGCTTAACGTTCTGAAGAAAAACCGTGAAGATGCCGACCTAGTTATTGATGAAGTACTTAAAAAAGCACAAGACTTTGCATTGGAATTGGAAATAGAAATTTCTATCCCTCGAATTACCAAGAGGCAAATACATAGAAACAATCCTCCATCAGACTGTGATAGTGACTACTGGAAGCGTTCGTTAATTATACCGTATCTGGATTCAATTATAGCCTCTTTAAATATTCGCTTTTCTCAAGAACATACTCCAGCGTTTGCCTTAACAAAAATACATCCATTATATATGCTCGACATGGAAACCAATCAAGTAGAACAAAATGCACAATATTTTACCCAGTTTTATAAATTGGACGATATTACTGCGGAAATGGACCTATGGTATAATTTGTGGAAGGAAAAAAAGTCAACTGAGGACCAGCTAAAAGACGTCGAAATAACTGACCTTCTCGACGAGACCGATGTTTTTTATCCCATCCTAAAACAGGCACTTTTGATTTTAATCACAATTCCATGCACCACGGCCACTGTAGAACGATCCTTCAGTACTCTTCGAAGAGTGAAGACTTGGTTGAGAAGTACCATGGTAGAGGAAAGGTTAACAGGATTATGTCTCATGAGTGTGCATCGTGATTTAATTAAATCAAATCGAGAGCAATTTGAAAATCAAGTTTTAAATAAATTTGCGACAAATCCAAGAACATTGTTATTGAAGTAAAAATTAAGCGAGTTATGTCAAAATTTAGTAATTAAAAAGAGAAATGCAAAATCCATTGTTTTTTTTTTTTTGGTCAGCCCCCCCCTATTTCAGATCCTGGGTACGCCCTTGGCTCAGTTCGTAATAATCCTCGGGAATAATAGCTATCATTATTGACTCGTGGTATAATCTACTATGTTTGACTGGTCTATTTCATAATTAGGTAAATAATCTAAATTATATTTTAAACATTTCCAATATTTGAACTCTTTTATTGATGAAATTATTCTCTTAACTGTGACTGAGGTTCGAATTACCAAACTCAGCGCGAATAACTGATTTATGGACAGTTTTCATTTTTAAAGAACTTCTACCTTGCACAAATGCGTAGTTGGCTAACTTATAGTCGGACAATGGCAAGAAGTACCTAGTTTTTATTCCAAAAGAATCTTTTGCTTACTAGTTTTATCCTTTTGGTTAGATTTGCTTGTAGCACCCGTATCAGAGCTTTCATTTGCCTCTTTATGCAACATCCTCTTTTAACTTTAAAAGCGACTTTGAAAGTCAATTGCTTAAGAATAAATTTTTTAAAAAGTGACAGAATAGGCTAAAAGTGGTTTTAAAATTAAAAGATGATGTTGCATACGGCTATAAGTCTTTAGTGTAAAAGCAAATTAATCAGCTTACAGGAACCAAATTAAAAATATAAATTTCCTTGTATAAAAATAAAAAGCACAATTCCAAACATCCTATGTTATTAGTAGGTTTTTTTACAAAAAAACAGATGAAATGTTCGTTTCTACTGGAAATTTAAATTTCTCTCCCATAAAGAAACAAATTTAATATCACAAATATCACTCACAAAACTCAATAATTTATTATTGCCAGTTAGCACTGCGTGGCACTACGAGTATGGATGCGAGAGTACGAAAAAATACACAAAGACAACTTAGACAAGTTTTTCCTGTGGACCGGGTGCGGCGTGCACTCCACATAAACAGGAGAGACGTTCTTCCTCCAACAAAACACCACACACTAAAATATTTTCAAATGAAAAATAACTCAAGTAGCCAAAACCGTTGGAAAAACTTAGAGGTATTTGCTTGATTTACTCCTTATATTATAGATTAAGCCAAATAATGGCTCGATTCTAGAAGAGTTTTATTAATTTGGTCAAATATTTGATAATCGTAGCAAAAATTGGATGGAAAAAGTTATATATTTGATTGTTTTCAGTTCACTGTTTTTTTCTATTTTCTAAATTTCAGTAAATTCTATGAATAACTTAATCCAGACAGAAATACATTAATTTAAAATATCATAGATATTAAGCATTTATTTTATTGATCCCATCAAAACCATATAGATCAAAAGTAAATTAATGCCCATATTATTCTGTGTTGAAACTTTAAATATTTTAAATCAATGTACCTAGTAATTCATTCCTAATTGATTTGATTTGGAAATGTATAGATCTGTGAAATATGTAAAAAATTTCACTATGATGCTTGTTGAGATAACTTTGATGGAACTTATTCTACCAGACACTCACTAGGAATCTCAATTTCTCAAATTGTAGTAGTGGTCGCCTTTAGAACAAGTAACCTGTTAAAAGAAGTCTCGTGAAAAATGTTAAATTTTACTAGTTTTACGTTGAATTAAATTACGAAAAGTGGCAAAAGTTATCAACAACATTCACTTGGTATGTACACATACTTTTTTTTGCACTTTGGCCTTCTATAAGTACCTAAATTGAATCATTGTTGCTAAATTGAAATAACCAGACATTCCGATCGGCAAACAAAAAAGCGTATAGGTGAACCAAAGATATTTGAGGTGAACATACACGTTAAAATTTTAATTTTAATTTTCTAAGTAAAAAGGAATATGCCAAATACAACAGGAGATTTAAGCAATAAGGATCAGTTAGAAGAGATTAAAAAGTTAATTATTGCTAGCAGCAATGATCTCAGCAGTAAAATAGAAAAAGTGAACGATGATTTAATTAAGGAAAATCATGTTTTAAAACACAAAATAAAAACTCTTGAAGACAAAAATCAAGATTTAGAATTAAAAATAAATGTTTTAGAAAATAAGGCTAGGAAAAATAATCTTATCATATATGGGCTTCCAAATAAAACTGAGTTGAAAGGAGAAAACTTAGTGAGATGGGTAGTGGATAAACTTAAAAACCTGTTGGAAGTAGACCTTAATGCTAATGAAATAAATAATACGTACTATTTGGGCAGACCAGAAACCGAAAAAAAAAAACCACTTTTAGTTGAATTAACAACTTACATTAAAAAGGACATCTTGCTTAAAAACGCCCGCAAACTAAAAGGAAAATCTGTCTTTTTATCGAACGATCTAACTAAGGCTGAAAGAGAGATTAATAAAGTTCTATATAGTAACCTTAAAGAAGCTAGAAAACTTGGACTTACGGCCTTCATTAAAAAAAACAATTTACATGTGGGAAACGATATTTACACATACGAAGATCTGTTACAAAGTGATATTTTCAAATCGACATCTGGTGATTTAGACGAAGATGTTTTTTATGGGCCGCCTCCGAGGCGCTCTGTAAGCGTCCCAGGTTTATCTGCGTTATCCCTGACGGAAGATGATTCGAACGACTTTTTCGTAGCAGTAGACGATACCCCTGAACAAGTAGCCGCGACACCAATTGAAGAGCATAAACCAGCAAATCTGCAAGAAAATACAAAAACAGGAACAGACGATAAAAAAGGAGACAAACAAGACCCAAGAAGAAAAGTAATAACCAGAAATCCTGCTGCGGTAGATACTCCTCCTACGAAGGCAACTCGATCATCTAGTCGCTCAACTCGACAAAAGTAATTTAGTAAAATTTGGTATGTGTGCTACTTATTGACATTCATATTCATATAATATTATATATAGTGTTTGTGGCAACGTTTCTAAATAAAACATGAATGAATATATAAAGAAATTTACTCCTACAAATCATGAATGCTTGACAATTAACAACGTTAAAGATTATCAAAAAAAAGCTAAAAAGTTTAAACATTCACTAAAACTATTCCATATTAATGTTTGTAGCATTGCAAAAAATTTAGACGAACTTCTTATATTTATCAAAGGATTAGATGAACAGTTTGACGTTATTGTGCTAACTGAAACATTTATAATTTATGATCCAAGTCAATTTCACATTCCAGATTACGATTTTATTTACAATGATAGTAGGTTAAATAGAAACGATGGTACAGTAGTTTTTATCAGGTCAGATATTCGTTATGCTTCTAGAATATGCAATATTGGGCTTACTCTGGGCATTGAACTGAACTTTAGCATAAATCAAACTGAATTTGATTTAACTGCACTGTATAGATCTCATGAGATTAACTGCTTAAATTTCATAGAGAGTCTGGATGATTACCTACAAGAAAAACCAATAAAAACTTGTCAAATTATTATTGGAGACTTCAATGTTGACATTTTGAAGCAAACCAATGTCTCAGATGAATACCTTAATTGTATGTATGCCAACGGGTTCCTGCCATACATAAATAAAATAACAAGGGTCAGAGGTGATCAGTGTTCTTGCCTGGATCATATATTTCTAAGATCAAACAAGAAACAGCTAAAAATAGAGTCCATCATTTTCGAACACAATTTAACAGACCATTTTCCAATTATGGCTTTTATAGAATCTGAAAAAAGGCAAAAACGTTCTTTACAAAAGACTTTTAAAAAAATTTACACACATTACAAGGAAGTGATTAACAAACTGCAAGCTCCTGAAACGTGGAACAATTTTTATAGAACCCAGAATTTAGAGAGCGCGGCAGAAATTCTGATTGAAAAAATTAAATCAACAACTGAGGCTTGCACAAAAACAGTTACTTCTAAAATAAAATCTGAAAACTGGATGACAAAGACATTGATAAATGCTGTCTCCCAAAAAAATAAAATGTACACACATGTAAAGTTACAGCCGGAGAACAAAGAACTGCATAACAATTATAAAAAATATAAAAATAATTTAACAAACGAAATAAACAACGCTAAAAAGCGGTATTACGAAAAACAGGTGAAAAACGCCACAAATTCCTCTCAAAGGCTATGGAAAATGACGAACAACATAACAAATAACAACAAAAAAACAGATCTAGATATGAAACAAATAATAGTAAATAATAACACAACATACACAAATACAACAGACATTGTAGAAGCTTTCAATAAACACTACTCTGAACTTGGAGAAATCTATGAAAAAAAAATAAAACCCCCACATATGACACCAGAGGAACAACCCAAGACTTTAAATTCAATTTTTTTAACCCCAACCACACCCACAGAAATTCAAAACCTTATAAAAAAACTAAAATCAAAAAAAACTCCAGGACATGACCAAATTAGAGCGGAATCTTTAAAAAATATATCATAAGTAATATCGCCACATCTGTCCTTCTTAATAAACGAATGCTTTGCAACTGGATATTTTCCTAAAATCTTAAAAATTGGGATTATTAAACCAATATATAAAGGAGGGGACAAAAAGCATATCATAAATTATAGACCTATAACTCTCATTTCATCTGTTGCAAAGGTCTTCGAAATGGCAATAAAGGAACGACTTATTGGTTTTCTTGAAAAACATAAACTGCTCTCGGAAAAACAGTTTGGTTTCAGAGCTGGCAGATCGACTGAGGATGCAATAGTGAATTTAACTAAAAAAATTAATGATTCATTAGACAACAAAAAACCTTCACTTTGCATTTTCGTCGATCTTGCCAAAGCGTTTGATACGGTGGATCATGCAAGGCTTGTCAGGAAACTGGAACGGATTGGACTTAGAGGACCGTGCCTTGAGCTGCTTATGAGTTACCTAAAGGATAGAAATCAAACAGTGCAAATTGAAGATACTTTTAGCTCAATGAAAACTGTAAAGTATGGCGTCCCACAAGGAACGGTCCTCGGTCCATTATTATTCATCGTTTACATCAATGACCTATTTTCCGTAAAAACCAGAGGCGATTTGGCAAGTTTTGCAGATGATACAGCCGGATTTTTCAGTGCGGACACTTGGCCGGAAGTAAAGCAAATAGCTGAAGAAGATTTCAAACAAATACAAAACTGGTTCAATCATAATTCTCTTACAGTAAATATAGATAAGACATATTATTTGCCGTTTTCGTCTTATAAAACAGGGTTGCCTATCAGTGGAAGCTTAATTATTGCGGGTTCTAGAAGTATAAAACAAGTGGAATCGGTTAAATATCTGGGAATTACTATAGACCAACACTTAAGGTGGGATTTGCATGTAAATAACCTTGTAAAAAAGCTCAGGTATTTGGTGTCTAGATTTCAATGTTTCAGAAAATATTTTAAGATGTCTGATCTCAAAACTTTGTACTTTGCACTTGTTCAGTCTCACTTGACATATGGCCTCTACGGGTGGGGTGGCGTTAATGACTTTAATATTTCAAAACTAAATACAATTCAAAAATGGATCCTTAAAGTAATCTTCAACAAAGATAGAAAATATTCCACAGAAAAGCTATTCAATGAAAGCGGACTTTTAAATATCAGGCAGTTAATGTGTGAAAAGGTAGCTTTAAGGATTTTCAAAAATAAAGAACAAATTGAAGTCATGAGTCACCCGCACCAAACAAGAAATTTAGTTAATAAAAAGTCTAAACTTCCAAGAGCCAATAAAACAATAGGCACTAGACATATTGGCTATATTGCTCCTAGATTGTACAACATTATCCCAGATTATGTGAAAGGTGAAAGAAAAATTCAAAAATTTGAAAAGGAATTTAAAAACTGGATTAAAGGTGCAAATGACCTTATTAAAAATATAATCTAAGTGACTTGAAAAAAGTGTCCTGTAGTGATATGATGTGGCAAATATATTCTCGAATGTGACTTAAAAAACTCGAAATTGACGTTATCCTCGATTAAGACATTTTTACCGATCAAGACTTTTCTAACCGATTAAGACTATAAAACTGTGAAGTATTCCTTCACAAACAACCTTCTCACAACAAGTGTGTAACACTTCAAACGTGAGTCTGTTTATTGCCATTTACATGTTTTCATATAGGCAACCTTGAAAGAATTGCTATTTGTATTATTTGAAATTGTAATGTTTGAATGTCAATAAACAAATTTATTATTATATTATATTATTATTAATCGTAAGCGAAATTAGCAGATTAATCTTAAAACGCTAATATTTGTCAGTTTTTTTCTTGTTTTATTCCATTTTAGATTAAACTAATTTATTTGGCATAGATTATGGTATTTCTTATTTCAATAAGTCGATTTGATTCATTTTATCAAAGCATTTCTTTCCGTGTAGTGCTTACTAGTTTTATCCTTCTGGTCAGATTTGCTCGTAACACCCGCAGCAGAGCTTTCATTTGCATGTTCAGCTAATTTTTCCTGAGCTGGTTTTTCTTTTTCGTCAGCTGAAAGAATGGTTACAGTTTACTACACTGACTATATTTTCTGTATTGCTTACTAGTTTTATCCTTTTGGTCCGATTTGCTCGTAGCACCTGCCGCAGCGCTTTCATTTGCGTCTTTAGCTAATTTTTCCTCAGCTGGTTTTTCTTTTTCGTCAGCTGAAAGAATGGTTACAGTTCACTATACTGACAATCTTTTTTGTAGTGCTTACTAGTTTTATCCTTTTGGTCAGATTTGCTCGTAGCACCCGCATCAGAGCTTTTATTTGCGTCTTTAGCTAATTTTTCCTGAGTTGGTTTTGCTTCTTCGTCAGCTGAAAGAATGATTACAGTTTACTATGCTGACAAGGTATTTATAAAAAAAAATCCGCAAATTACTCATTATTCTAGTGCTTGAATCGAGTATAATCTATTTATTGCCACGTCAAATATTTGTCCTTTTTCAAAATCGCAGGTCGTATTTTTCTGATGCCCGTATTACATCTGTGTATTTTTCCGTGTATTCATGTAGTTCAGGGTGACAACCGAAAAACTTCAAACCCAACATAAATAAGCATTATGAAAAACAAAATAATGTTGGCACCCTGAACTACATGAATAAATACACGGAAAAATACACAGATGTAATACGGGCATGAGTAATGAATCAAAGGTTTCTTTTTCCATTCTATAGAAAGACTGAAATTTGTCTGGATACATATTTAACTCTTTGAATAATAATTGAACCCGCCATATGACTTCCTGTTTCTTCAATAGGGATGTATCCAATGCCTCCTTTGATAATAACAATGATTTATGAACAGACAATGGCAAGAAATAGCTGGTATTTCTTCTTCGTCAGCTGGAATAATGGTTACAGTTTACTATACTGAAATGGTGTTTTTAATTTTTTTTTTTCAGCAAATAACTCATTATAAAATGATAAACTGTCAGGTATGCAATCTTACAGATAAAAACGCAATATAAGCCAGCCAGGTTATTCATTGACCAATAGAATTATAGAACGGTAAATTCATCTTGCATATAGTTACCAACAGGTGTATCTGCAGATAAATAAACCGCGCCTCAATCGAATATTTTAAAAAAATATATGACGTCGAACATGAAATGTTTATGATCAATATAATCGTTAAAGTAACGTAGTATTGATGTCACATGTTTTACACACAGCATTTGATACTAGTAGGTATACCTACTTTCAATGCACAGAAAAGCTGAGTTGGTCGAAATAGTTCGAATGAAGAACTGTGAACTGTTTTTAGTAGTAACTTATGGATAAAACATACGTATCTGACAAACCGGGGAAATAGAATTTGCACCCCCAGGGTCCTTATCCTTGAAACAAGCCAACCGAGGAGCAGCGTTCCCAGAAGAACGAGTATTCCGTCTTTGTTACTTATATTTATTATCATTTGCATATAAATAAGAAAGACGGAACACTGGTTCTCCTGGGAACGCTACTCCCCTGTTTCAAGAATAAGGACCCAGGGAAGCAGCGCGCAGCGTTCCCAGGAGAAAAAGTGTTTCTTATATCATCATTTGCATATCATCGAGAAAGAAGAAACACTCGTTCTCCTGAGAACGTGTCTCCCCTGTTTCAAGAATAAGGACCCTGGATAGGTGTATGTTGTAAGGTGGTCAGAGTAGCTTTACAAAATTGAAAACCAAGAAACTACCTGTTTTAAACCCAAGTAGTCAAATTTCCATCGAAGGAACCTCCCTTTATTTTAAATTTTCCTAAATTCTGCCAGGATCCAGGAACATCTTTTTTTTTCTCATGCTGGTCCATGGGCCAATGTTCAAGCTGATATAAAATGTACTGTGTTACCTTCTGAATTATCTATCGTTATTTGTGGGAAGGTAAATTTCATTTCCAACTAACGTCTTCGTCGCATTTTCTGTTCTGACTTTTTTTTTTTTTCTATGCAGGTCCATATTTTATTTATCCACGCCACCAATTAATGTTTAATTCCAAATTTAGACAATTTTCCAGTAAAATGAAGTTAGGTTCATAAAAATAATAGATAGGAGTAGGAGTTCTCCCATTTTTGTTGCAAAATACGCATTCTAAATAGTAAACTTATTATACATTTTATTAACATCAATATGCAAATTCTGGTCATGGATTTAAATGAGAAATAGAGAACTCTTAGAGTAGCACACCAACAATAAATTTCCGAAATGTCGGTTCATGAAATGCTGAAATAAATGAAAATGAACAGTTTTACCGAAAATGTATAATGTTTTTATTCCAAAGTCTGCCCTTGTTATTAAACAAGGAGGTTATTCCTGTCAGGAGAGACTTAAACCAAACATGTGTTCAGCACTGATCTTAAAGATGTCGCTCCTAAAGGGACTAGGTTAAACTCAAAGTCTTCCTCCAAAAATACTTTATTAGTTTCAAAAAGCCCTACATGTTTCGATGAGGGCCGATTAGCTCATGTATTAACAGGGTTGATTATCATAGGCTGCCAGATCATGCATTTTGTACAGGAAAAAAGCTCAAGTGGTTTGTGATTTCTGTGCAAACAGACCTTAAATCAACTTATTGACACCTTCAATTTGACACATTAACCAGGGCAAAACTTGATAGGTGTCAAAGCTGATACTGCGGGCCTTTGCCCCAATAAGCTGCCCCGCCACCTTTCACGGCAAGTTCTCACGAGGCAGGATCGACTTTTTAGATAGATACTCTATTTACGACCTAACTCGATAAGGGAATTGAGGAAAACCACCTATTTAAAATATTATTTCTTCAAATATTAAATTTTTAAAAACAATGTTTGCTATAGAAAAGCAGATGGTAAATATTGCAACCGCTGTGAAATTTGTGGGAACGGGAGCGCCACAGAAAGGTACCGAAGGGTAGATAGAAGAACATGAGAGATTAGAGAACAAGCTAGTGACCGCCATTATTCATTATTAAATTTTTATCTTATATTAAACTGATTGTTAAATCCAATTCGTGATTAGTTTGTGTGTCATAAGAAGCATTCACAGGTCAGTTAAATATATATATATATTTTTTTTTGTTTATACAAGTATTATTTTTCTAATTTTTATGTTTTTTTGTTTGTTCATAACATATTTTATAACTTGTGTATTGCCCATGTATTTAACAAAAAATCGTTTCATGTGAACAACGTAGATAAAAAGTAAATTAAAACCTAAGAAATTATGTGCTGTCTTTTGTGCTGGGATTTTGATTGTTAGTATTCAGAGCCTACATTAGGGCCTTATTGAATCTACTAACACTTTCCTACCCTGACGAGCGGATATCCTAGCGTGATACTAGCAAACAAATTGAAATATCAATCTAGAGATATTGGCTCAAAATAACAACTATAGCTGAGTAGCCTCCCGTACGGGACCTCAGTACCTGCTGGCAGACTGGCTAACTTACCAAAAACTCTTCAGTATTGAATATAGGTGGTGTTAAGTGAATGTAGTGTGTGGAATTAATCACAAGGACAGAGGCAGTACCTAATTTAAACATTCATTGATTATTGTTTGTTGACTCACAATTATTTTTTAAAGTGACACAATATGTTTTGATTTTTGAGAAATGTAGATCGAGGCTTTCTCTGCCGTGCTATTTTCCCTGGTGAGTTCCAGGTCGAAAACGGTACGATTTTCTTCAATAGTAAATTACACGTTTCACAAATTTTTCGTTTATTTTACATATCACAACTTCCCTTAGACCCCAATTTTGTCATTGACAGGCGCCTGTCAAGTAAGTAAAATTGGGTAAGTTCCGACAACGTATTTGTTTTTCATTTCGTTTTGTAGAAGATTTGCTAAAGGAAGAAGATAATAAAAATTCGAACCGTTCAATCTTGCTGACCGAGCCCAGGTATGTTATACTTCAACGTTTTTTCCAATTTGTTAATAATTTGTTGAAAGATATTTTCGGCAGCATTTGCTCTCAGACAGGAATACCAGTTAATAGATGCACATAATACGATATATTGATAATAGTGTCGACACATAAGTCGATCGGGATAGAAAAAACGCGATCGTCTCCCTGACTATACATTTGCAATAATTGAAATCTTTTAACTTATTCTCTTACCTGCTCTGACTGAAGTTAAAGTTACCAAACAAACGCCAATAACTAATAACCAAAAAAATGAATTATAAACAGTTTTCATTTTTGAAGAACTTCTACCTCGAATAAATAAGCAATTGACTAACCAACAGTCGGGCAAAGGCTATAAGTAGTTTTTATTGGAAAGGCAGGGGTTAAATAAATTGCTGCTATTTCATATAAATTAGGCATTCGAATTTCAGCAATCATGAAACGTGCTAAAAAATTAATGTTTATCATAAGTCGTGGATTTTTTTTGTAAATTTTCCGCAAGCCTGTTTAAATGTAATGTGTGGTTTTCTAAATTGCTACAGTTTTGTCTTTTAAGTCGATTTACAATAAGCGATAATGCCACATGATTAAGAATTATTGTCGAGGCAGCACAATCTGGTAACAACCGAAAAACTCCATATCTTATAGTTGATAGAAATGATAGACGGTGGTTTGTCGGAAATTTTAGTGTAATTCACCACAAACTCTTCACCTTCAAATTTTCTTCTAGTAATTTTCAATACATTGACTGTTCCATGAACTCATGTGATTACGGCCATGAGCCATAATGTGATTTTTTTATTATATTTGTTTCATTATTAGACGCCATACCCTATACCTATAAGCAATTTCTATTGAGAGAATAAAGTATAGAGTATTCTCTTTATTTGAGATATAATTCTATTTGACTCATTGGCCTCTTATGGGCTAGGGACCAAAAAAAAAAACATACGTAAAAGGTAAATAGATTTATTATTGACAAAATAATAAGTTCTCAATTTTTTTTAAAATATATTTATTGACCGTTAGTGCTGTTCACGGAAGCACATCGTGAAGTAGGATTTTTGGCATAGCAAATATTCAGTAGACAACCTGGTAAGCTTTGCATTCGATTTATTGTTATTGAAACAGCCGGGCTCAATGACCATCGTAAGGTGGAATTTATATCTTAGTGGCTGTAATGATGTAGGGGCTTTGGACTTAGTGGCTGTAATGGTGTAGGGGCTTTGGATAGTCTGAAGTTTCTCTATAGTTCTGTGTTTTTAAGGTAAGGATTAGGTTTGGTTAAGGCTTTAGATTTTTCATTCCTTGCTGTTGAGGTTCTCTGTATTTTTACGGATTTCTATACCTTCACGTTCAACAAGGTTGTGGTCTTCAGAAGCTGGTGGAAGAAGCTTGACCTCACTAAGGAGTATTTTGTCAGGACAGAGAAATTTCAGAAATGCCAGGTCAGTGGCGGCTCGTGACAATCCAAACTGGTGAGGCTCATGGCCCATCAAGTTAACCCGAACAAAATTTTCAAGTGTTACGCCCAAATTTTGACCCAAAATTTCATTAAAAGAACATCTCGGATATTTTTTTTTGTATATTTCTAATGAAAATTTTCATTTCTTACAGTTGCAAAACAACAGCAGTAGGTACATAATTCTTATTTTAATACAAATATTGAGTTTCAATTTCAACCAAAAACATTTTTTTTAACCCGCAACAGACCAAAATAAAAAGTATGAGCCAATTAACCAATTAAATACTTGTCGCAGCAGCAAGAGATGCAAGGTTTCTTATTAACAAGCCCAAAATTGTGCGCCTCAATGCCTATGAAAATTTGCTATCGTCTCACCTACAGTTGAAGGTTGAAAGGTTGTGGTGGGGAGTGCCGTGGCATCGCTTCGGCGTTCTGTGACGCACATGAGGCCAAAATTTTTGGGATTGCTATTTTATTTTAATGCTGTCCGGCAACGATTTGAGCGCCTATAAGGATATATACTAAATTCAAGAAATAGTATTATAATTTAATGAAAATTCGATGTTTTGATTCTTTTAATGATTGAAAATAGTTGAAAAACGTTAAATATTTTATATCCTACTGAACTATTACAACCATATAATACCTTGGTTACGATAATCATAAACAGGGTCTTAACTCCCTTGGGAGTTAAGGATATCAAAACTCCCAAGGGAGTTAAGGATTTCTATAACTCCCGCTTTTACCTTGAATAGGTAGAACTTTCAGAAAAAATAGAAATTTTGACAAAAAAGCTTTATTGAAAACTGCAATTCATCTTTTATTCTAAAAATCTATCAACTTTATTTTTATTATTACAAATAATAAATTTACAATTATCAAAATTGCCCTGGAAACTATTTCCATTGCTGCAATTTGATTTTTTTTCTGTATGGCTTTTGCTGTTACACATTTGAATTGATGTGCCTGCCTCTTCTGATCGTAAGGTAGAGAGCATCCGTGCCGTTTGATTTTTTAGCTCGATACTATCGGCTAAATATCCTTCCGCCACTGTGGAACTTTTCCAGCCTCCATGCCTTTTTAGGTTTGTCATAGTTACACCTGCATCTGCTAGCGCAGTGGCAGAGGTGCGACGAAGACAGTGTCCCGTAAAAGAAGATGAGTCTGGCAATTTTAAATATGATGCAATTTTACTGGGAATTTTCCCGAATGTATTTTTCCCGATTGGCTGGGAGGTGCATCTATTTTGGCGGTAGTTCAAAAAAAATCTTCCGATACCCTTAGGTCGTAATGACATGTCAAATTTCAATAAAGGCAGAGCAACGAACTCATCCTCATCAACAATCGTGAATTTCCTTGGTATACCCGTTTTACTGTCTGGTATACTCACGACCATAACCTTGTCCCGGTCCTCTATATCACTTAGCTTCATATTAAGAAGTTCTTGAGTTCTGCACCCTCCAAAATATCCCATTATTAAAACTATCTGCAAAACAGGTAATGAATACATACACAAAGAAATATAGAAATTAGGTTATTTACCTTATTTAATAAATGCATGTCATTGGGGGCTTCTTTGAGGAACTTGGCGATATGCTGAGGGGACAATACCGCAGACTTTTTCGGTCTATAACCTTTGCTCTTTCGTTTCAAAAAGGCCTCCAATTCGTTGAATTTTTTAAAATCTTGTTTTTCGTATATAGCTAGCATGGATTTCAACATTGACCATTTAGTCCACAAGGAATTTGGACTAAAACTTTCTGACTGCAATAAATAAGGCACAATTACTTACTAAACAAAACATAATGAACAATAGTTACCGTACCATTTCTTGAAAATATGCCAAGAGAACAGTTTCGTCACTATTCTTTGCTGGGATACCTTTTTATTCCAGCCAGTGGATATATTTTCTATATTCTTTATTATATAGAGTCTCACTCTTGGCTGGGACCAACGTTTTTCTTGCTTCCTCGGCTTTTTTCATTATCTGGTCCATTATAATAAGCTTTTTGTTCACCAAAAACGCGTTTCAACGACAAAATGTGACCTTTATCAATTATAAATAACAAGCCATAGTTACAGTGCCTCTGCCATAGTAACAAACAATAGAACTTGTGTCATAGACAAAGCTAGTACCTACTACTTGTCTATGACTTGTTTGTACTAGCAAGGCACATAGAAACGCACCTGAATGCTCATATAGGTAGTCAATGGTTAATTTCTTTATAAAAATGGACAAAATAGGAGAAATTCAGTAGGATATAAAATTATCTATGTACCACGGGAATTATCAGGTGTTAATACCCATGGGCAATTGGTGTCAAACTTTGCCCTGGGGTATTAACACCCTCATAATTCCCTTGATACATAAATAACTATAATGAATATTATTTCAAAATTTTACATCATTATTGTAATTTTTACATGTGAGGCCCGGCCTCAGTTGCTTTATACGACGAGCCGCCACTGTGCCAGGTGCTTCTAAGCCTACAGCCAATCGGGTATAAATACAAGATACAACTTGTGGTCGGGAAAACATAAATCTGCTACCAGTTTCGGACATGGAAGCACCTAGCACGCGTGCAAGCAAACCATCAGGAAGAAATTCCAACTTACAACGGCCATTAAGCCCAAAATGAAAACACTTCATCGATAAGCTCTGGCCTCATACTTTTTTTATTACCTACACTATTTGTTCAAAGTAATGTTTTTCTATCGATCACTTTGTCAAGTAACAGCATCTATCTTCTGCTTCTTATTCAAGTGCCTTGTCCTCTACGAGCGCTGGAAATCATCAGCGCTATGCGTACTTTGTGGACTGCCATTCTGAATAGACTTGTCGTTGTTTTCCCAATACCACTAACGCAAATTCTGTCGCCAGATATTATTCGATGTCCAGGGCCTCTTCTGCCTTCGATTTTTCCCTGAGAAGTAGGTATTAGTCATTCCTGAGTACTTACCTATGTTTCCGAAGTACTGTATTAAGCATAAACATAATGTCATGACTTTTGTGATAATTATCTTGGGTTCATTCAATTAAAGTCCAAATTATCATAACCATAATTTATTTAACGTTACTATAACACCCTGACACTAATTACTTCACTAATTAACTCAATCAACTTAAACACATTATTCACTATCTAAATCGTATAACAGTTAATCTTGAACTAAAAACTATTAACTAATTCTGGTCTTTATATATCCGTCCTCCATTCCTGTAAATTCCAGAATAGTCCGCAATAGTCTCTTTTCCCGAATAACGCAGTACGTTCTAGAAAGGTTTGTTTCGCAAATCATTTATTATCAGTAATTGCTAATTGGGTACATTTGCATATTGTGATGAAGTGGAAAATACGGTCCAATACGAAAATGTGGGAAACCATGGAAGCTGGGGTTATAGGAAGAATTCTTGTACTGAATGATTTACTAGATGCAGAAGAGCAAGAAGAAAGGCCTATAAGGAGATTTTACAGAAGAGAAAATCCCTTTGATTTAACCAATAATAAATTTATAAAACTACATATTTAGATTAAGCAAAGATCTTGCTCGAAACATTAATTGATTTATTGACACCGGCTTGATACGGGCTCCAACTAGAACTTCATAATTAAAACCTGTGGTAAAATCAGAGGTAAATTTTCCACTTTGAAGTTTCTCATTTTGCCTTACAAATTCAATGAGCATTTCTTTTTGAGTATGATTTATAGGTGAACATCTTGATTTTTCCAAATTCATTATCCACATTAGCAAACCAACACGAAAATAAAAATTGTATAGGTTTTTTACGTTATATTTAGGATAACGTCAGAGAACAAGGACTGACAATGTTGTCAATGCCTATTTGTTTTCTTATAATTTACCAGAATGTCATAATGAATTATCAAGACCACTGACAGCTAAAAATAACGAAATGAATCGACACGCGTTATTTATTTGAAAATGTTCACTTAATGGCCGTTTCCACCAACTATTTTAGGGGAGTCCTAATGATAACTATTTCCTAAACTGACATTTCTCCATGTAAAAATGTCATTTTAGGGGATACTTATCGTTAAGGCTCCCCTAAAATAGTTGGTGGAAACGGCCATAAATCATGCAACATTGCGCGCTGTTGCCAACCAGAAACATCTGAAATTCCCCTACTTTAAATGCGTTAAGAAGTACTTTTAGTTTTGTTAGATAGAATGATTAATGATTTGATTTTCAGTAAATAAATAAGCAAAGAATGAGGTTACGTCCCAAAACACAAATAAAACGAACTGATTTTCTTCTTTCTCGTGACATTCGTCCTTTTAACGCACTAAAATTGTGGCTAATTCTATATATTACTGTTGGCAACAACGCATTATGATTTGACAAGTTTTCTCTCATTCTATCATAATCCCATACGTTCGAGAATACCAAATTTGGCACCAAGAGAACGAGCGTGCGATGTGATTTCTCACTTCTCTTAGGGGAACCTTCACTTCTGCCAAATTCGAGAATCGACTACCTGGGGTGTTAGTGAAGTGACTAAGGGGAAATATGGACGTCAGTTGGTTTCTAAAAAACAAAAATAGCAAAAATGTGATCCTGCCTGGTACCACATAATTTCAACTAATAATTGCCTGCTTGAGGGTACTTACTGCCTTCTCAGTTAGCACTGAGGATGGCGGGGAGACCGAATGCACTCTGCTAAGATTATATTGAATATATGTGTTCCAAGTACTCTAGTTTGATGTTCCTGGTTCTTCGACGAGCAACACAGCCACTCACTCGACTAGGAATTTTGTTTATCTGCTGGAAACCCGATCACTATATAATTCACCTTGAGGAAAACCACCTATTTAAAATATTATTTCTTCAAATCTTAAATTCTTAAAACCTTTACTAAATAAAAGTAAATCTTGCAACCATGTATACGTTGTGAAATTTATGGAAACGGGGACGCGCCACAAGAAAAGTATCGAAGGGTAGAGAAGAAAATGAGAGACTAGAGAAGAAGCTTGTCCCTTAGACCGCTTATCCGCCAATGTTCATTATTGAATTCTTATTTTGTATTAAACTGATTGTTCAATCCAATTTGTGATTAGTTTGTGTGTCATAAGGAGCACTCACAGGTCAGTTGAATAATTGTTATTTTGTTTTTGAGAGTTCAATTTATACAAGTATTATTTTTTTATTTTTATGTTTTTTTGTTTGTATATAACATTTTTTTATAACATGTGCATTGTCCATGTATTAGAACAAAAGTATTTTCATGCTGTGAACAACGTAGATAAGAGTAAATTGAAACCTAAGAAAGTATGTGCTGTTTTTTGTACTGGGATTTTAATTTTTGGTATTCACGGCGTACGTTAGGGCCTTGTTGAATCTACTAAGATTTTCCTACCCTGACGAGCAAATATCTTGGCAAACAAATTGAAAAATCAATCTAGAGATAATGGCTCAAAATAAAAACTATAGCTGAGTAGCCTCCTGTAGCCAGGGACCTCAGTACCTGCTGGTGGAACTGGTTAACTAACCAAAAGCTCTTCAGTACTGAATATAGTTAGTGTTGATTGAATGTGGTGTGTGGATTAGAAATTTTAGCACAAGGACGAAGGACGGTACCTAATTTAAACTCTTATTGACTCACAATTATTTATCAAAATGACACAGTATCTGTGATCATTTCGTGTCCTTGTAAAGATTTGTTTTAATTTCGTGGGTTAGAGGACAGGACCAAAAAAGAAACTATCAAGCTTTTGGCAACGTTTCGGAATATATTTTTTCTACGAGCGTGCATTTTTTATCACTTTCCCGCACGCATTTTAGTTCCAAAAATGTCACTTTCCCGCACTAGTGCGGGAGAGTGGCGTTCAGAAGTGTCAGTTTTGGTAGTTAATCAAACATTTTATCAATTTTGTCTGCATACATTTTTGCAATTTTAATCCATATTAATCTAATTTGAGGATCTTTCAAACATTTTATAATTTTTTTTGACATTGTATACAGGTATGGTTTTTTCAACGTTCCCATGACGCCGTGCGCGAAATGCTACTTTATATATATGCTACTTATATATATACTTGTATATATGCTTGTATATATAATTGTATATATACTTGTATACAGAGTGGTCCATTGAAAAGTATCCACCTAGATTTACCGGTTTTTGTGAAATTTAAGAAAAAAATGCTCGGACACGTGTATTTTGTTTCGGAGGTGGAAATATTCTCTGCATATTTTTAGCCCTATCACTTTCAACCCCTAACGGGGGTGGGCTCCAACCCCTTAATATTTAATGGAAAGATGGGTCGAGTGATAGCTCGTTTGAAAGGGCACGAAATTAGCTTTCCAATGGTACCCTGTTTGTCGGATTTTCCTTCGACAGTTAACGCGAAAACGACGCTAAGAGCCTCACTCCTGTATTTTTGGAACCAATAAAATGAAGGACCTAAATTTCAGTTATCGCGATTCAAAAGAGCTACAATCATAATTCAAATTACTTATTTAAGTAAAAACTCATTGTTTCAACGCCAAAAAATATCCGCCCTATTTTAATACAAAAAGCCAAACACGACAAAATAGGTAAATGTTTTGTTATCTTTTATCAGAATAAAATGCATTCATTTATTGTGTGCGTTTTTTTTTTGTAAAAATAAGTAAGCAAATACACACTTGGTAAATGAAGGAAAAGAATTTAGGTTTATTCCGTTCATTGATTTAGTTTGGTTGATTTCGAGACGATCTAAATTTTACTGACAAAAATGATTCATTCCATTGCAGAACGAGTGGAAATTATCAAGCTTTATTTTCAAAATAATAGTTGTGCTAGGCTTACTGCTCGTTTATTTAATGACGCTCATCCCAACGAAAATGTCAATCATTCGTATGTGGCGAAATTAGTGCAAAGGTTTACCGATACTGGATCTGTTGCTAATGTGAAACGCCAGCCGCAACACAACAGAAATGAAGCTGTGGAAGTAGCTGTTTTGGGACATGTGGCATTGGATCATACCCAAAGTACCCGTCAACTGGCTCAAGTCTCAGGTGTCCCCCGTTCGTCCCTATTAAGGATTTTGAAAGTGCACAAATTTCATCCATACAAAACTAGATTAGTACAGGAACTTAATGAGGATGATCCTGATAGAAGGATGCAGTTTTGTGAAGAAATGAGTCAGCGTTTATTGCAAGAACCGGACTTATTATTTAACATTTGCTTTTCTGATGAGTGTACATTTTATTTAAATGGTACATTCAATAGACATAATTGCCGTTACTGGGATGATAGTAACCCACATTTATTCCGTGAGGCCCATACCCAACACCCTGAAAAAATAAACGTGTGGTGTGGCATCTTAGGAAATCATATTGTAGGACCACTTTTTATCCCTGGTAATTTAACTGGCGAAGTGTACCTAAACATGCTTGAGGATGCAATTGACCCTTTGATAACAGAAGTAATAGAAGATGACCTAAATCATAATGTTGATCGGCTTCATTTCCAACAAGATGGAGCGCATTACGTTGCTGTTGTTAGAGATTTTTTAAATTTACGTTTCCCTGGACGGTGGATTGGAAGAAGAGGCGCACTTGAATGGCCTGCCAGGTCACCCGATTTATCGCCTTTAGACTATTTTTTGTGGGGACACTTGAAAAATAAATGTTTTGCCACGCAACCCGATTCTATAGAAGATCTTCGCCAGCGAATAATAGCTGGGTGCAGAAGCATAATACCTGATGTGCTGCAAAATGTCCGAAACAGATTTGAACAAAATTTATATTATTGTATGGAAGTAAATGGGTCACATTATCAAAACTTGTTAAATTAACGTTATACTAAAAAAATTAACAGTTTATGTTTTCGAGAACATCGTATTCTTAAATAACTGACCATGATTGAAAGCTAATAAAGAGAATTCATCAAATAAATATTGTTACTAGTTATTTTGTCTCGAAATAAGTGAAATTTAAGTCCTTTGTTTTATTGATTCCAAAAATACAGGGGTGAGGCTCTTAGCGTCGTTTTCGCATTAACTGTCGAAGTAAAATCCGACAAACAGGGTACCATTGGGAAGCTAATTTCGTGCCCTTTCAATCGAGCTATCACTCGACCCATCGTTCCATTAAAGATTAAGGGGTTGGAGCCCGCCCCCGTTAGGGGTTGAAGGTTACAGGGCTAAAAATATGCAGAGAATATTTCCCCCTCCGAAACAAAATACACGTGTCCGAGCATTTTTTTCTTAAATTTCACAAAAACCGGTAAATCTAGGTGGATACTTTTCAATGGACCACTCTGTATATACTTGTATATATACTTGTATATAAACTTGTATATATACTTGTATATATTCTTGTATATATACTTATATATGTTTGTATATATTTGTATATTATATATATGTATTTTTCTTTGGAAGGCTTCCTATATATATTTATTATTCACAACCAACTGGTATGACATAAAAGTTTGTATGCACCACCAGTACTAATAGATATATAAACCCTCGGGCGGTTACGAACCCTCGGGCCAGAGGCACTCGGCTTTGTAAGACTGTCGCCCTCAGGGCATAATCATCTACTTAGTACCCTTTGTACATAAATAACTATTGTAATTGAACGATTTCTTCAATAATATATGGCTTTGAATTTACTTAAGTTTTATTTTTATATTTGAACGCGCTCGTAGAAAAAGTAATGTTCCTTACTCATGCGGAAAGTGTCTTTCCCGCACTCGACTGCTTGCCCGAACTCCGCTTCGCGTCGTTCGGGTCAACGGCAGTCGCGTGCGGGAAAGTATCACTTTCCGCACTTGTTAGGAAAATAACTATTTCCTTTTTCAAACCCTGGAAAAGGGAAATACAAGCACTTAGTACAACAATAAATATACTGTTGTGAGTTAATTACAACATTACAACAAAATAAATAAATAATTGAAATAAAATAAATTGTTTTTTCCAGTACTTACTTAAGGTTTAAAGTCAACCCCTATTTTCTAAACCTTGTGTTCAAAAATTCCAAAAAAAATATATGTTTTATGGTTATCGATATACTTTAATCCATAATTTTTTTAAGCAAATTTGACTCGCCATTTTTGAGTTATATCGCAAAAACTGAAAAAAAAGTCGTTTTTCACCATTTATTTCAAAACGAATAGATGAAGTTTCCCATTATTTTTATGACGAACTACTATTGCAATTCTACGCGACATATATGTTTTTTTCAAATTTTTTGAACTTGTAGTTTTCTCGCTACTGCAAAAATAGTTGGAAATACGCCCTTTAGCTACACTGTTTAGAAAAAAATCCGACGGATGAATGTTCAAAATTTTTTGCGTTGGTCGAAACTACAACCCTGTTTATGTAAAACAGAATAGTACTTCGAATTTCCGCCAAAAAAAGAAAAAAAATTCCATCACATAATTTAACCAAATGCAGATTTCTATTTTTTTTTGACAGACAAGTTAGGGCACACTATAGAGGTGACAGCATTGACATCTCGCGTTGCTGTGATAAACTATAGGCCTGACTTTAAACCTTAAACTATTGCTTCTGGAGTCCGTTTAGGATGGACAAAGACACGTCTCATCATATTATTTTAGGGATGCAATCAATTTTCACAAAAATTCGTTATTTTGAATTTGAAAGCTGCATAGTATCCAAACTGAATTTAAAATAATAAAATATAAAATTTAAAAGCTTTAAAATATGTGAACACTAAACTTAAATAACAAACCAATGTAACCAGTACCAACGAGGAAAGCATACAGACAAATTTAAAATTAAAAGGAAGCTACTAATTGTGATTAAAGTTCCCTACAATTAGTTATAAACTAAGTTTGTGTAGGCAAACATAAAGAATTAAATAAAATAAAATAAACTATTGTCACAAACAAGGCATAATAGCTATTTATATAACAAGTACATAAAGTAAGGCTTCATTGTACGAATAATTTTATGGCCGAGCGAGCTTGCGAGCGAGGCTATAAAATGATGAGTCAATAAAGCCTGTTTATGTAAGCGTTATATACATGATTTTATGTACGATTGCGAATCGTTTTTAATAAAAATTATAAAATTGAAGGAAAAAATTAAAATTCGAGTATACCTGTTTCACCTTGGCAGGTTGTCAGGTAGTCCAGGTAGGCAATAAAGTAGCACTTTATTTTACTAGTAAAATAAAGTAGCATTTTATTTTACAGTAAAATAAAGTGCTACTTTATTGACGCAAAACTGTTCTATAAATAGCACTTTATTGGTTAATCGGACATAAAACTAGTTACAAACAATCACCAAAATTAATTATAATCACAAAGATATCACAGTATGTTAAAAAGGAACTTATTATTCAATGTTGTTGACATTTTTATAGGTTTGTAGTATGTTGTTGTAAACTCCACTAAGTCTGTCTGTTGTGTCAATTTTGATATTTAATGTATTGTTTAAATTTATGTGAATCATCTCGCTCACCTTTCGCTTATAAATCTGAGGTTCAGAGTCTACCATTTTAACTTCATCAAATTTGAAACGGTGGCCAGTTTCAAAATGATGTTTTGACAGTGCAGTCTTGTCTTCATGATGCATACTAACATTACGACAATCATACCTGTGTTGTTGAACTCTTTTGTCGAGATACTGCATTGTCTCACCAATATAGCATCTGCCGCATTCACAGGGTATTTTGTAAACTAATGAGCTTCTTTTTCCTTCTGGTACCCTATCTTTAAGTGGTGTGTACTATAAAAATGTCAACAACATTGAATAATAAGTTCCTTTTTAACATACTGTGATATCTTTGTGATTATAATTAATTTTGATGATTGTTTGTAACTAGTTTTATGCCTTGTTTGTGACAATAGTTTATTTTATTTTATTTAATTCTTTATGTTTGCCTACACAAACTTAGTTTATAACTAATTGTAGGGAACTTTAATCACAATTAGTAGCTTCCTTTTAATTTTAAATTTGTCTGTATGCTTTCCTCATTGGTACTGGTTACATTGGTTTGTTATTTAAGCGTTCACATATTTTAAAGCTTTTAAATGTTATATTTTATTATTTTAAATTCAGTTTGAATGCTATGCAATACATTTTAATATTGACAAAAGTTTCTTTCTGAAACGAATTAACAATTACTTCTTTCTTAAATTTGAAATAATTTGTAAATGTTCCCTTTCAAATGGTTTCTGTTCAGGAGTTTAAGCAATTATCACCCATCACTAAGAGAAATTTCGATGGTAAAAATGTTTAATCAGCCCATCACTACTACTAATATAACCTCACAAAATCAGATGTGAAAATCAGTTAGCTTTCAAATTCAAATTCAAAATAACGAATTTTTGTAAAAATTGATTGCATCCGTAAAATAATATGATGAGAAGTGCCTTTGTCCATCCTGAACGGACTCCAGAAGCAATAGTTTTAAATAAGTACTGAAAAAAACAATTTATTTTATTTTATTTATTTATTTATTTTGGCTTAAAAGTTGTAATTAACTCACAACAGTATATTTATTGTTGTACTAAGTGCTTGTATTTCCCTTTTCCAGGGCTTGAAAAAGGAAAAATATGTTCCGAAACGTTGCCAAAAGCTTGATAGTTTCTTTTTTGGTCCTGTCCTCTAGCCCACGAAATTGAAACAAATGACACAGTATGTTTTGATTTTTGAGGAATGTTAGATCGAGGGTTTCTCTGCCGTGCTCTTTTCTCTCGTGAGTTCCAATTCGAGAACGGTACGATTTTCTAATAAAAAATTACGCGTTTCACAAATTTTCCGTTTATTTTACATATCACAGCTTTCCCTAAATTTCCCTAATTTTGCTATTCTCGAGCGCATGTCAAGTAAGTAAAATTGAGTAAGTTTCGACAATGTAGGTCCTTTTTGTTTTCAATTTCGTTTTTCAGAAGAATTGTTAAAAGAAGAGATAGTAAAAATTCACACCGTTCAATCTTGCTAAACGAACCCGGTTAGGTTATATTACAACCTGATACACACTTATCCCATTATTATACTCATCTCCCTATCTTATTGTGGAATAGCTGCGATATTTTGAATGAAAAAAACAATACTTACTCCAAAACTGGCATTAAATTCTGAGGAATCTGTTGAACCTTATTGAGCATCCAGAAAATGTGGAAGTATCTCAAAGTTTTTAACAAGAATTATTGTCTTGGATTATAAACTACAGATAATTGCTTTATGCTCATACTTCCAACAAAATATTAGCAAAAAGACTTCCATGAAAATATTTACAAATCTTCAAAAATAAAAAACAAAATTGGGTCGATTCTCTTTAACGTACTTGATGGTTCTCATAAATGTGATTTTTCACAATATGTTTATTCCGAAATAAAGGTTGTTACAGGTTTTATAAATAAAAAACGTTTTTAAAATAGGTCCCAAATCATTTATTGATAATTTACAATGTATACATAAAGCACATCAACCTACCATTTAGGCAAAACGTCTTCAAAAAGTTGTATCTTATCATGAATCAATTCCTTGATACCTTCTACTATGCCATCTATAATAAAATAATTTTTAGATTTGAGCTAAAAAATTCTTACAATAAAAAATAGGTAGATACCTTTTCCTTCGTGATTGCTCTTGCTATGGCTGCTGCTGTCGTGCTCTTCAGGCCATTCCCTCTTATGCTCTTCGGAACTCCAACTTTCACTATCATGGTGCGTTCCTCGTGATAGATGTATATGAGCGCCTACATCTTCAGAAAAGTCACCTAAAAAGGAGTAAGAAAACTACAGATCCAAATAAAGAACTCTGTTATGGTAGGCTACACGTTTTGTAAAGTAAAACCGAATTATACCAAGCTTTAAAAGAAATTTTACTCAGTTTCATACTGTTTTCCAGTGTGTCTGATTTTTTCGAATGTTCGTATTATGGCTGTTTAAATAAAGGTTCCCATATTTCAGCTAGGGTATCAATATCAATTATTCCTCTCTTGAGATGTATAGGTAAGTACGAACCGGGAAATTCCACCAGTATGGAATATGGCTGTGAAGTCGACTGTCAAATTATTTCAAACTTTTGCTAACTAGTTCGGAAAATTACAGACTCTTATGTGAGACCAACAAACAAATGCGGAAAATATCGCATTTCTGATGGAAGAATAACATTAAATATGACGTTGCAGGGCAGAAAATTATCTTAGGTAGATCAAGAACATACTCATGATGAGCATGATGGACATAAAAATCACAATTTCAAAAGCAAAATGGCGTTAAGCAGGACATATCGCCAGAACGGAGAGTTCAAAATTGACCCATGAGATAGAGAATGGAAACCTTGTGTTGAAAAAAGAAATCCAATATGTCCAATAATGCGATTGAATCCGGATCCGGAGGGGTATCGGAAGAAACATGTATGACCACCGCCCAAAACCGAATATATGAAGGAGGCTTTTTTCTTGGATAGGAAAAATGCTCGATATAGAGAGAGATTCAATATCTTCCTGAAGTTTGTTTTGCTACATTTCTTATGCCATCATGATCTGCAATTAAATCTTTGTTGTTTTTTTACCTTTTACTGACTCAGCTACATCTTCAAGTTTATCTTTGGTTTCTTCTGTCCCTTTTACTAGCTGATGAACTTCTTCTACAAATAATGTTTATATATAAATATGCGAAATCATTGTTACGTTTAATTCATGTCTTACCTTGTCGTTTCTTAGCAGATTCCTTTACTTTTTGAGCTGTATTTTTGGCATCTTTCACAATTCCCTCGACTCGCTTTACAATTACTTGTGAATGCTCTAAAAAACTGGTTTATTTCCGAAATTATACACAAAAATGTGCTCTTTACCTTTTTGTTCATGCGCCTTTTGTTTCACCAATCTTATAGCCTGCCCTGTAATACAAATTTGTAGGTACCTACTATTTATGTTTTGGTAGACTAGAGTTTTTTACTTACTTGCCTCTTCTTCCACTATTTCCTTTTGTTTAACCAAATGTTCTATTTTTCTTTTTGCAACTTCTTCTATATGTTTAATTTTTTCGTTTGCTATTTCTAAAATATCACTAAATATACCTAGAGCACATCAAAAATTAACTTATTTTTCACCTGCTTGTTCGTGCGCCGCTTCCTTGATCAATTTTATACCGTCCTCTACAAAATAGTATTTCATGTTTTTGTGTTTAGTCTACCTACTTTCAATCTTAAAATAATACACAAAAAATTTACCAGTTTTATCAAATCACTCACCTGCTTTCTCTTCCACTAGGAGAGCGGATTCTTCTATATTTTCCACAACTAGTTTCGCTTTTGCTACAGAGTAATAATATTTTGTCTATTTTTTGAATTAAGCATTATAAGTAAATACGAAATACCTGCAGCGCCTTTCACAGTTTCTTCTAAATCATCAACCAATTCCGTTGCCTGTGATAACTTGTGATGGGGGGATTCATCTAAAAATAGAGGACTATAATTATTATTGATAGGTGATAGGAATTTAAAAAATTCATGAATAGAGTTATTGATGGGAACGTTTTTTCTGTAGGTACGGTCAAGACCCTGAATTACCATATTCACATTCTGTGGCTGGTGCCTCAGTGGTATCACACCCAGAATGGGTTCTTCGAAAAATATATAACTTCAAATTGATAAAAATATTTATGCAATGAAAATTTACCTTCTTCGCCTTCTATGTCTGCTTCCTCAGTGGTAGTTGAAGTAGATTCTAGGAAATAGTAAATAACGTTATAGGTTTTCGTCACACTGCAGATTTTTGGAAAACAATTATTATACTATTTTAACAGAAATAATTACCTCGTTTGAGTGACCGTTATTTGTTATTATAAATTTTCAATTTCATTTCGTATCCGGTAACAATATATTTATTTCATACTGTATCGTAATTCGTAACACACCTTTTTCGGCCACCGTTCGGAAAGTACATACTTTCCAGACGCAATTCACTTAAAAAAAGTATGTTTTTTTCAGCCTAGGCCGTGAAGTGAAACGCGTCCAGAAAGTATGTACTTTTACTGTACAGAGTCCGGTTAAAAATAATATTTTCAGGAATCAAATAAAAATTTGCAAACAAAATCATACCATCATCCCAAACGCCATGCGCCTCAAGTCTTTCTATAATTCCAGCACTTCCTATTAAACAAATTTTCTTATTAAATATCTCGTTTTATTTACAACTAAACCTCACCTAAATGGACTACTGCCGAAAAGGTCACAAGGAGCAACCAAACTGATTTAGGCATCATATTACTAATAGGTATAGGTACTGGGTAAAAGCCTAAAACCCGAGCTGTTTAATACTTGTCTTAATCAACATTAATCAGCAGCAAATTACTTTAAAAAAATAAATAATAATTCGTGCTAATATAATTTAACACAAATTATTATTAAAGTTCAGATAATACAAAAATGACGTGTCTAGGAAAATTACTGGCAATCTCTCAATTATTTAATAATACGTCCTATGGTTATAACACAACAGTGGGTATATGGTAATTAGGGCATTAGGTATTCATGTAGTTACAACTCCACCTAATTGATAGACTAATGTTTCTAGTGTTTAATTATAGACATTAAATTTGCCCTTAAAACTGGATAAAGTTTCATTATATATCTGACATATTGGACCTAAACACCAGGACTTGATACTATTTTGAATATCATGACTTACATAATATTAGCGCACTATAACAAGTCTGACAATAATTATTGGGAAATGGTTATACAATCAACGGTTATACCCTTGAATACGACAACTAACACAATGGTTTCACCCGCCGTTAAATTTTAAAAAAATCGGACTTTAGAGCACTTCACCAGACAAATATTTTTTAACAACAATATATCTGAAAACAATATCGATAAACTCAAACTGTCGTTGTCAGGCCGCCCTTGGATTTTAGTAAATTAATCAACATGTTAAAACAAAATTTATCCAGATGTCGTTTGCATCTTTCGCTTTGTCTACAATAACTCAATAAATCTTTACACACAGCATCTCCGCCACCATATTCTTCCTCATTTTTAATATGAATAAGGTACCTGTTCCAAATAAGGCCACGTTAAGAAGTTTTATTATTTTCCTAACATTATCCACCAAACACAGCAAAGATCACGAGCTTATATGTGAAGAGTTTCGCTTCTATTACTTGAATATTAACTCCATTTTTTTAATTTTTTTAAATAAGTGGCGATTTTTGCGTAAAACAAAGACGCTTACCATTGGCCATATTTGGATTACTATGTACAAAAATACGGTCACCATTAAAAAATATTTAAAATAAATACAGTTATTCATAAAAATATTATTATTTGAGAAATAGTACACAAAATAGAACTTATTCGTTTGCTGAATTCCTGAAAAAAAACAATAATTCCAAGTCCTGGGATGGTGACTCAAATAGATCTACATACAAGCAACAATACAACTAGGACAAATGAACCTCAGCATCTCTTGCTTGCTTTAGACTCCAGGCATTTCAAAAAACATCACTCGGGTAATAATATGACACATTCTTTTAAAAAAACACTGTGATGTGAGGCCAATTGAACATTTTTCGTATGATGGCCTTATTAGGAACATGTTAAATTGATGAAAAAAAGTCTGTAACTAGAAATCTAGCAAAGATATTATTCTGAACTTTCTCTGTAGCTTTCTCAATACATAAATGTCCGTTTATAAATTACAATCGCTCCATTCTTTTTATAAGCTAATTGAGTTCCAGCCTCAAAGTTATAACGTGACATATGAAATATGAGGTTGGCCATTTTTCGACATAATATGACGAGTTGCTAGGAACCTCAGAGGAAACCCTTGCAATAATTTTTGATTTGCATTATAGATTTCTTTTTAAATATTATTGTAATTTTTGGAAATGGGATTCAATATTTAGCAATAAAGAGCACTGGCCTTATTAGGTACATGGCCATATTTGGGTCAGGTACCTTATATAGGATTTTGAAGAACCAATCAAAAATAGGACGGCAATTGTCTGCCACTGTGGTTTATTGAGTCACTGAACCAAAATATAATAGCTTTGTTCGTTCCAACCCAAAGTGAGATAGATAGATAGATAGCCCAATACTGCATCGGACAGCTTATTGTATTGTCTTGTTCGTCTGTTTAGTCAGTGAAAAGTTTCGCGACCTTGATTAGGTTTTGGTGTCTCTTCATCGTGTGGCCTTTGGTGAGTTTAAAGATAGGGTCTTCTGGCCCTATCTTCTGTATCTCCACGAGCGCAAAGCCTCATATTCGAAGACGATATGGGTAGCGGTTTCATCCGCCTCGGTACAAAGTCTGCATGTGGGTTCTTCTTGGAGGATGCCCATTCTGAGCTTCGGAAGAGTTTGCCAGTAAGGTTGCTGTTGTCTATTGACCCATTGGTTTCCGGTTCAGGGACAGTATAACTGGTTGCTGATCTCCTTATGTCAGAGCATCTGCTTTTTCATTTCCTTCAATTCCTTTATGCCCTGGCACCCATTTAAGGGTTACCTTGTTGCCCATACTTATAGTCCCCAGTACATCGACCTTAAAATTTTGTAACTCATGTACACGCCCAACTTCCGGAGCGGCTTCATAACACCAAGTCGGACAATATTTTTTATGTCTCCACCCTGGGCGATGGGACATTGCTGCGCTAGCTCTTCGTGAAGTTGTCGTTCTGACGTCCCTAAGGAAGTTGATACATGTACGTGTAGTTTCAATGCCAATCGACTGTTTTTTACTTTACATTAACGATATCACATTTGTCGGACAAAAACCATGTGGCTTTGGGGAAGGTCCGACACCCCCAACATGTCGCTGTGGCGTCCCTAAGGAAGTTGATACATGTACGTGTAGTTTTAATGCCAATCGACTGTTTTTTGTATTACATTAACGATATCATATATGTCGGACAAAAATCACTTGGCTTCGGGGGGGTCCGACGCTCTCAACATGTCGCTGTGGCGTCCCTAAGGAAGTTGCTACATGTACGTGTGTTTTTAATACCAATCGACAGTTTTTCACATTACATTAACGATATCACATTTGTCGGACAAGAAATTTGAGACAATCAATGAAAAAATTAAAATTAGTTTGCCTTAACGCAATGTGCATATTAGTCAGTTTATTATTTACCTACTTTGTCAAATACCTGTGGGGCCCTGTGTCATATTCCCTGATCTGTTTTTTTGATAGTTCTCCAAGTATTAACGGAAATTATTTAGTGAACGGTCATTCAAAACCACGCGTGTGAGAAAGAATGGATATTCAGTCGTGTTTTTTGTGCAATCTCAGAAGTGAAGATCCTGAATTTCGGCAGAAATTGATCAAAAGGACTTTTGTTGTCCGACTGACTTTAATACTCATTTTATTTGTCCGACATTTACTATACATATTTTAAAATTACATTGTTATTCATAATTATTTTTGTCGGACATACATGTATCAACTTCCTTAGGGACGCTACAGCGACATGTTGGGGGCGTCGGTCCCTCCCAAAGCCACGTGATTTTTGTCCGACCTATGTGATATCAATAATGTAACATAGGAAACAGTCGATTGGCATCTAAACCACACGTACATGTATCAACTTCCTCAGTGACGCCACAGCGACATGTTGAGGGCGTCGGACCTTCCCCAAAGCCACATGGTTTTTGTCCGACAAATGTGATATCGTTAATGTAAAGTAAAAAACAGTCGATTGGCATTGAAACTACACGTACATGTATCAACTTCCTTAGGGACGTCAGAACGACAACTTCACGAAGAGCTAGCGCAGCAATGTCCCATCGCCCAGGGTGGAGACATAAAAAATATTGTCCGACTTGGTGTTATGAAGCCGCTCCGGAAGTTGGGCGTGTACATGAGTTACAAAATTTTAGGGTCGATGTACTGGGGACTATTAGGTTTTTGAGGTTTTCCAAGCATTCCCAAACAAGTTTGGATTTTATTTCGAAACTGTTGAGTGCTTCAATCGACGCTTGATTTTCTGAACATGGGAATGTTTTTACCTGTGTATCCCCTCCTTAGGTTTTTTCTCAGACAGGAGTCGATGGCATATGTCAGGTGGTTTATGTAATGTGGTAATCGATTTGTATAGTCCAACAAATACCATTTTAAAGTCACGTGATTTTTCTCTATCCTTGTTGAATACATCTCAAACAGCGGTGATAGTAAAATTGACAAAAAAATTGCTGTCTAATTATTTTTCATAATATTCTTACCTGAAATAGAATCCGTCACTGTCATCAATTGGTTTGTCAAAGTTATTTTCGAAAATAATACAACGAACAAACACAGCTAATTATTAACCTTTGTCCAACTCGAAAAGAAGCAAATAGAAAACGGGTACCCAGTTTAAGTTGAGAATGTATTACAACAGACAGCAGATACGACAAAAGTGAGTCTCGCAACAATTGCAAGTATTAAAATTGCCCTCTGATTGGTTAATACTACTTCAGAAACGCGTTTGTAAAATGCTAGTGGGAACATATCCTAAAATTCAGTAGTAATTAATCACCAGTAGCATTTTGTAGGTGATATGAATGACATAATCAATGGACATACGTTTTTTGCCACCAGTATCACGTGACTTTAAAATGGTATTTGTCGGACTATACATTAGGCAATCTACTGACCTGTCAAAAACGAAATTCAATATGGAAGTTCGGGTCAAGCATGTCACATGCATCGTAATTGGGTGTGGAAGTCGAGGTAACAGGGATCATGTGAAATTTTATTAAGTTCCTGCTATTTTAAATCATTGGCTTTTGATCTACAAATATGAATTATCAAAACAACGCAGGGCTTTATGGATTGCTGCGACTAAAAGCTCGATTTTCCCTTAATAATAATACCTTAAGATATTCACTCTCCATCTCAGAATTTATCAATAAATTAAAAAATACGTAGAAACAGTAGAAAGACTATAAAATTCACTTTGAAAACAACAAGGGCCAGAACGCTTAAAAATACGTAGAAATACTAAAGACTATAAAACTCACAATTCACTATGAAAACAACAATGACCAAAACCAATGAAAAATACGTAGGAACACATAAAATTCACTTCGAAAGCAGCAAGGGCCAGAACACAAAAGCTCTCCTTATGAACGTAAAAACGTCACCGGCTTGCAGAAATAAATACTATAATAAACTGTCGAGAATGGAATCTCAGTGTAAATTTTGCTGCCAACAAAATTGAGCCAAGCTAGCGCCATCTACCATATTGGAAACTCACTATTTACTGGTTTTTCATCGACGCTACAGACACCTACTTGACATAGGGCTTCAAAACATTTTTATGATAGATGGCGCCCTGTTCGCATTACAGTCGGTGTGTTCAAATTTGTTTATTCTAGACTTTGGGACATTCATGTTTGCTTAAATTAATTGATGTTTTGTTAATTAGATCAAAAGACAGTTCCTTTATCGATAGTTAAGGATATCCTTAACATATTTATTCAAAGTTCTGATTGATGTTTAATTGAACCAGTCATTAATCTAATCAACAAAGATAAAAATAGATCTTCCAATTTATAAAGTTTGAAGGTCTTCGTGAAACACACAAAACCACTTTGAAATCACTTAGAAACACTTGGCAACACAAAGAAAGACGAAATGCAAGACCGGCGAACGAAAAACATTATGAATTATTAGTTATGATCAAATGAATATTTTGGCTTATTGTCATATGTTGACATGTCAATCTCATGTCAATGTTATCGACATCGGACGTGTTCTTGATGTGCTCGTATTTTACAATTCTGTTGTTGTCAGCGACATCTAGAAAAACGGAAAAGAGTTATTATGTGGTTTATTACTGGCAATAAGAGATCGCAGGGCTTGCCGGCTTGTCCCCGCAATATAAAATCACGTGATTGAGATTGCCTAATTAGGCAATCTCAATCACGTGATTTTCTAATGGCCGTTCGGGTCAAATATTGCCGTGACAAGGATGACAAGCCGGTGACGTTCATAAGGAGAGCATTTGTGCACATTTGTGTTCTGGCCCTTGTTGTTTTCAAAGTGATATTGATAGTGTTTATAGTGTTTCTACGTATTTTTTAATTTATTAATAAATTCTGAGATGGAGAGTGAATATTTTAAGGTATTATTATTAAGGGAAAATCGAGCCTCTGTTAGATCCTTTCTTTTAATTGCAGCAATCCATTAAAGCCCTGCGTTGCCAATGATTTAAAATAGCAGGAATTTCACATTTTTCCTGTTACCTCGACTTCCACACCCAATTACGATGCAAATCGCTGGAATTTTTATTAACACAATACCTAAACACACAAAAAAATACAAAATCCGATAATTCAAATCTGGACGTTTGTCCAGAATGTGACAGAATCAATGACATACAGAGTAAACAACACAGTGCTTGACCCGAACTTCCATATTGAATTTCGTTTTTGACAGGTCAGTAGATTGCCTAATTGGTGTAATGTTTTCGAACGCACCCCCATTTGACATTTGAAAAGCAGTAGCGGCATGGTCTGCAGGGCCGGCCCTACCATAAGGCGAATGGAGCGAGCGCTCCAGGCCCCAGACCTCGAGGGGCGCCTCCGACTTGTTCCTTGGTGAAAAAAAAAGAGAAAAATATGTTTCTGAAATCTGTTTATCCGAACGATATTTTTGCATTACAGCCTATGGCCTAATTTTTGATTTGTTCTCTGGAAATCTGGGAAACTTTGGGAAATGTAGATTTTTTTTATATATCTAGGAGCCTTTTAGCTTTGACATACCAAAATTTGATTGGATGGAAACCAAAGATAGCTGAGTTACGATTTTTTTAATCCGAAGCTCCATTGAGTGATATTTTTGCATTACAGCATATGGCCTGATTTCTGATTTTTTTCCTGGAAATCTGGGAAACCTGGAGGAGCCAAATATTTTTTGGCTTATTGAGAAAGCTTTCGGTTTAAACATCTTAAAATTTTATTGAAAAATAGTTCAGGATAACCGAGCTATGATTTTTACAATTAAATAGACACACAGTGATATCTTTGCCATGGCCTGATGGCCTCATTCCTAATTTTTTTTCTAGAAATTCTAGAAACTTGTATTAACCAAATATTTTTTTATTTATTAAGGAAGATTTTAGCTTCAACATACTAAAATTTTATAGAGAAAAAGCCCAGAATAACGGAGCTATGATTTTTACAATCAGACAGACACACTTAGTGATATCTTTGCCATAGCCTGATTGCCTCATTCCTGATTTTTTTTTTCTAAAAATTCTGGAAACCTAGATTAACCAATTTTTTTTTATTTACTAAGGAAGCTTTTAGCTTCAACATATTGGAATTTTATGGATAAATAGTCCAGGATAACGGAGCTATGATTTCTACAATCAGATAGACACACTGCTCTGAATCCTGTCTTCGCTTTTCGATATTCTGCTATTCTGCTTGCGAGCAAAAGGGTGGTAAGTCTGTGATAAGACAGCAGCTGAAACCCAGCCAGTAGGTAGAAAGAGCCCAGCTGGCGTCTCCCAATACCAATTCCTGTGCCTCTGGCGCCTATACTGAATCTCTCCTATTAAAGGGGGGTAACCTTAAAATACAACTTGTATTCAGAAAATAAAGAAGAAAATTCTAAGAACTCTTGTGAAAATCTCGCATCGCTACTCAAAATAATAAGGTAGATACGACTAAATAAAATTATGTCTATTCATCGCGTGACATCATAAATACACACAAAAATTGCAAAACCTATTTAAACTGACGCAGCGATAGATGTGAAAACGCAAAAACGATACGATAATGTCGATAATAGCTCTTTTCCTGCCGACATGAGAAACGTTCTAGAACGGTAATTTTCAGTTGATCAATTCATTTGTCGAGTAGAATAAATGTTCAACTTATTGAAAAATAGGTGGACAACTGGAAATTACTGGTTCTGGAACGGTTCTCCTGTCGGTTGGAACTGAGCTAACATATGCAGCAAGAATCAGCATACGCACGCCAGCGCCGGCTGTCGGACTCAGTTTGTGCATATGACGCCACAGTGCTAGGAGTAGGAATTTTATATCACAGTATCTTCGCAACGGTTGGTCGCTTCTGAGATTGCACAAAAAAAACACGACTGAATATCCCATTCTTTTTCACACGCGTGGTTTTGAATGACCGTTCACTAAATAATTTCCGTAAATACTCGGAGAACTATCAAAAAAACAGATCAGGGTATATGACATAGGGCCCCACAGGTATTTGACAAAGTAGGTAAATAATAAACTGACTAATATGCACGTTGCGTTAAGACAAACTAGTTTTAATTTTTTCATTGATTGTCTCAAATTTCTTGTCCGACAAATGTGATATCGTTGATATAATGTAAAAAACTGTCGATTGGTATTAAAAACACACGTACATGTATCAACTTCCTTAGGGACGCCACAGCGACATGTTGAGAGCGTCGGACCCCCCCGAAGCCACGTGATTTTTGTCCGACATATATGATATCGTTAATGTAATACAAAAAGCAGTCGATTGGCATTAAAACTACACGTACATGTATCAACTTCTTTAGGGACGCCACAGCGACATGTTGGGGGTGTCGGACCTTCCCCAAAGCCACATGGCTTTTGTCCGACAAATGTGATATCGTTAATGTAATGTAAAAAACAGTCGATTGGCATTAAAATTACGCGTACATGTATCAACTTCCTTAGGGACGTCAGAACGACAACTTCACGAAGAGCTAGCGCAGCAATGTCCCATCGCCCAGGGTGGAGACATGAAAAATATTGTCCGACTTGGTGTTATGAAGTCGCTCAGGAAGTTGGGCGTGTACATGAGTTACAAAATTTTAAGGTCGATGTACTGGGGACTATATTCATCCGATCTCGATTTCCATCGGTTATAGACCAGAAAAGAGATAGAATAAAACAAAAAATACATTTTGCGATATACAAAACAATTTTATTTAAATAAAAATAGGGCTACAAGAATAGTGTGCATGAAAAAATAATAGTATATTGTTGTATTAGGAGTAGAAGCTTTACTTTTTTGTGCTGAAGCAGTAGGTTTGCGAGCCGAACGTAGTGAGGCTTGCAATGCTGCTGAAGCACAAAAAAGTGCTTCTACTCCGTATGCAACACGCTATTTTTTCTCCAAACAAATGGGGTAAGCTCGGGGTAACTGAATGGTTAAGCGGCAGTAAAAGTACGAGCGGCACTAAAAGTACTTTTGCTGCCGCTCCAGCGGCACTAAAAGTACTTTTGCTGCCGCTGGGGTTGCCAAGCAGCATAGAAATTAAATTTCTACCACCTCGACAGGTGTTAACCTGCTCGACTTGTCTACCAGCATAGAAATTAAATTTCTGACATCTTGATAGAGGTTAACAAAGTGGGGTTTTTTTGACGTTTGGAGAAAAAATTATATTTTACTAGTACCTGCTACCCACTATTTTACAATATAACGAAATAGTATATTGTGTATTTCGGTGGAAAAGTGACACATTCTCGGCCGACGGTGTAAGTTGACGGGCGAGGCGTAGCCGAGGCCGGCAAACACCGAAGGCCGAGAATGTGCTTTTCCACCGAAATACACATACTATTTTTTCTGCGATCGGTTAAATACCTGTTAAATGTTTGTCTTTTAGTTCCAATTATTCGGCAATACGAGAATCACTTTCCCGGCCTAGGCCGGAAAAGTGTTTCCCGTATTGTTATTCATTGATTCCTTAGCAACTATTGAAACCTAATTGAAATACCAGAATATTGAGTTTTGCGACCTGTCAACCGGTCAAAAATGCTGACATTTCTTGTCAATCGCAGAAAAAATAATTCTATTTCAACCATAGGTAACGAAATAATGTCTTACACCTCTATTTGTTTTGCTTAGAACTTCCCAAACTTTTGCCTAGGGAAACGCTAGTTTTCAACGAATGGGGAGTTTTTTAAACTTGGCTTTTATCACCTACAGATAGTCTACCTACTAGTTTTCTTTTTCCACTAATTTTATACTTTTTACGGCTTATGGCGGTGGGCTGAACTCCAATCTTAATGCCTTTTCTTGATGTTCTGCTGTATGTGAAACAGATAAAGGCCCTTTGTATAAAAAAATGTATGTAATCCACTCAAAAGAGCTGGTATAGAGGTTCCATACTTTCCAATATTTTCCAAGTATGTTGCAACTGCTGGTACAAAATTCACTAGGTCATCGACCAAGTGATTGAAAATATTTTCCGTGTGCTCGTTCCATTTCAATTTTAAATTTTCAATTACTTCAGTGTAATCGCATTTAGAAGTTTTGTTGTCAATATTTTTTGTCTCATTCACTGTTGTTGAATTTGAACTTGACGCAGCAGACATTTTTTGTGTTATCTTTATCTCACCATCAATTATTTTATCTGACGAGTCTACTAAAAGCGGAAGAAATTAATTTTCATTAGAAGGCCCTCCTTTGGCTAATTCAAAAAGACATGCTCTATTTTGAGGGGATATAACATTGAATGCTGAAAGTATATTGAACTTGGATATCACTACAGCTTGATGTTTACAATGTTTGCCATTATACCTATCCAATAGCGCATATACAAATATTTATAGTCTATGTTGGAAAAACTTTGAACTCGGTACTGTTGATTTCCAAGTTCTTCGATTGGTGGTATCACATTAACTTGTTCAGGCATATATCTGTCTTGGACAATTTTGTCAACTCGTTGTAACAAGATATAAAAAAAAAATTGCGTGTAAAAGCCTTCAAAGCTTGTACACAGGAAATCAACCAATTGAGGTAAATTGAATGCCTTAATTCTTACCAAAGGTATGTCTTTGAACAATCGAAACATAACTTCAGCGTAATTGTTTGTATTTGATCTCCTAAGTGGTAAATTTCGTGTATAGAACATACACCAATCTTCTATACGTATAGTCTGGCAAGTGGTAACTTGATAGAGACGAAAGGGGGAAGAAAAGTGGGGCGTGACCTAACAATATTCACTGACACCGCCTGATGACAACCATGTCTTTGAGTTCAGTGGCACCTAAAACACCAATGGCCGTTTGCACCGACCATTTTAAGGAAGCCTTAGCGATAAGTATTCCTTAAAATGACATTTTTACGTGGAGAAACGTTACTTTAAGAAATACTTATCGCTAATGCTTCCTTAAATTGGTCGGTGCAAACGGCCACAAGAAAATAAACTAAAGTCTGTTTTTTTTAAAGATAAATGCCCCACGTTGGGCGCCAATTTGTGGCTGGCAGTCGGTGGTTCATTTTCGGGATCCCTATGATAGACATCCTTATCTGGTATATATAAATACCAAGATAGGCTATTAGGCAATCTCAATCACGTGATTTTATAATGGCCGTTCGGGTCAAATATTGCGGTGACAAGCCGGTGACGTTCATAAGGAGAGCATTTGTGTTCAGAGTGCGTATTCTGTAACGTCATAGACATAGAAAATTCTTTCTAGGCAAGAAATTTCTTTCTATTATCACAAAACCTTATTCTGTACGCCAGTTCGGCAGAACTCGAGTCCCGTTCGGTGTTCGGTCGGCATAGAGAAATAGAAAAACTCGTTTAGGTCTTTCTGTAGTAGAAAAATTATTTCTATCTTTTTCTAACATATTATCGTGAAACATTCAATTTCTGTCAGAGTTTATGTTTTGTTTATTAGTGGTTATGTTTTGTAGTTTTGTCAAAGGTTTTGTCATATTTTGAATAGTTCTGTTTTGAATATTTCCCAGAGATATTTCTTAATTTCGTCTTTGAGAAGTAAAATAACCGCATTTAATATTCCCCTTTTCCGGAAATGTTATTTTAGCCTTAGCATTTAGTAAAAATACTGTGGTAAAATAGCGCAAATCACAAAAGGGTAAGTGGTAGGTACCATCGATACACCGCATCACTCCCGGAAATCCGAATTGGGCCATGAATCCTCTTTCTTAAGCTGCTTCTCAGCCTCGGTTAGGGGAAATTTAACCCACTGAGGAGCAATGGCCTCTAGAGCAAAACATACTTCCTGGACTGAGACATACATGTATTGAACTTATTGAAGAATGAAGTCGTCTCCTACCGCCTTCTGATAGGAGCCTTCAGCGTAAAATCTTAGAGAACCCAATACTCTAATTAGAATTGGGATTCTTCCGGCTCTAACCACAGGAGCCATGTGTAAAGTGAGGTGGAAATACCTCCGGAATTCCCTTTGGGGCCTATGAAAGGCATTATACTCATCTCGCAAGAATATCCTTTCCAATCTTAATTGTTCTTGACGCTCTTCTTCTTCCTTCTCGTCCACAAAATGCATGAATATAGGGTCTATAATGGCTTATATCGATAATAAACATAGACTAATATCATAGACTTAAATACTACGAATAGACGTCCAGTGGAAATAGCAGCACAAAAAATGCCTCAATAATTCATAAGATGGCGCCACTCGTATTAAAAATTCAAAGAAAACTGTGCTAGCACCCTTGTGTACGAGCAGCGTGTCATTGTTTCCAGGACAACCGCATTCCGCCTTTTTTCTGATGTTTCGGTGTTGTCAAATTTATACGGACAAAAAACTAGACAAGAATTCTCTTTGCTATTTGCGACTTTCGAAGAAATAAATTATTGCTTGGATTTCAAAGAACTAATTTTCAAAATGTCTGGAAACAAATGTTGCTACTTTAGTTGTGGCAAAAGTCAGAAAAACGACGAGTGAGATTATTTCGGATTCCCATTGATAATGGAGAAATTTGTAAGAAATGGATCCAAAATATTGGTAAGGGAAAACTTATTGTTTAAAACTAATATGAATTTAATTTGTATAAATGCCTGGTTTATAGGGTTATTGTGCCGGTTTTCGATACAAATATAAAAAGACGGAAGAATTTTAACTAAGTAAACTATAATTTTCTAATTCTTTCAAACATGTTCAAATGTTTGGAAAAGTTTGCGAATATGTTTCTTAAGTTTCTAATAATTGCATAATTTTGCTGGATTAATGCGTTTTTAGTCTATTTTCTATCACCGGTTGTATGATTTTCGACTAAAAACCGGCCTTTGAGGAATTGGTTTTGGGTTTTGGGTACGCGGCTACGCAAAAATTTACTAAAACCATAATGAGGCTCAAAGTATGAATGTTTTTTTCCAGTTAAAAATTAAATAACTTGGAACCTTTTTTTTATATATTATCTTCACATGCCTTATTTATACTAGTGAATGCCCTTCATTCCACTGATGACTGAGTACTGAACCAGACTCCGCTGTTGTCTCAGCTATTATTAATAACCAATATTTTTTTTTTATGGAAAAAAATCTTAACATTAACAATTTATTAATTTGCGTATAATATTTAGTATAAGATGCAGTAATAAAAAAAATTGGTGTCTTAATGTATGGTTTGGCCTATTTAATGATTTTGGACTAGTTATTTTAGAACTATTGGCAACAGCGTAACGCGCGAATTTGAATTATGACAGAAATGCGCGCCATCTCGTATCCAGCATCTAAAATACCAAGGCCTGAATTGAATTTGGAGGCTCGCTTTCGATAGCGAGCCTCCAAATAGCGTCGCAGATTTTTACCATTTGACTGGACGTCTATTCGTAGTATTTAAGTCTATGCTAATATATATAGGGGGTAAATAGACTGGACTCTCCAATGTTAACATATTATAGCTACTACTGCTATGTGTTTGCTTGATATATCACCAGCGAATGAAAACACTGTTTTACTAATAACTCGGTTTAATTCTGGGCACTGAACATACAAATAAATCGAAATACTTTATTTTGTTAACAACAACACGATATCATAATTGCGCGGCCACAAGCTGACTAGAAGTAAACAACAACCTGGGACAGCTGTCTTCTGTCACGTCACGTCAGGCCGCCAGGGTTGTACACAATAGTTGAGCCATCCAGGGTTGAACACAACGGACTCGCGGAACAATGACGCCACATCTACTCCCCTCCCAGTGACGAAGCCACTTGTGGGAGGAACGAAACCTTCTTTTTTGAGTAAGTGCGAAGAGGGCGGTCCATGGTGAAGGATGACGCTGGGTGATTCTCCAGGGTGGATGAAACGGTATCGGGTTTAAGGGTGTAGGCTGGCTTCAGGGCGTCCACAGAGACAGTCTTCTCAACGCCATTGATTCGAATGCTGTACACTCGGTCATTTATTCTCTTGACGACTTCATGCGGGCCAGTGTAGGGCGGTTCGAGCGGGCGACGAACAGAGTCCACTCGGCGGAAGACATGACTGCAAGTTGCGAGGTCCTTGAGGATGAAGCAGCGAGATTTGATATGGTGAGCCGTAGGTGTTGGGCGGACTTTCCTGATGTGGTCCCGGTATTTTTCGAGGAAGACTTGGGGATCAGCTGGGGGTGACTCAGAGGTGAAGAATTCACCAGGTATACGCAGGGGTGTCCCATAAAGGAGCTCCGCTGGTGAGGCATTCAGGTCTTCTTTCAGGCACGTACGCAGACCCAGAAGAACGGTCGGAAGCACTTCCGTCCAGGGCGTGGGTGCTTGACACATAAGGGCTGCCTTCAAAGTCCTATGGAAGCGCTCTACGATGCCATTGGACTGCGGGTGATAGGGCGTGGTGTGGATTACCCGCGCTCCTACAAGGCGTGCAAGAGCCGAAAATAGTGAAGATTCAAATTGCGTGCCCTGGTCAGTTGTGATGGATAGTGGCGTTCCGTAGTTGCAAATCCAATTGATATAGAGAGCAGACGAGACGGTGTCAGCTTCCATGTTCTGGAGGGGTACTGCAACAGGCCATCTAGAAAATCGATCAATTATGGTTAGGCAGTAACGAAATTTGTTGACTGGTGGTAAAACGATGAGGTCTAGGTGAATATTCTCGAATCTGTTGTCAGGTACGGTGATGTGCTGTGGTGCGAGACGATTGTGTCGTTGAATTTTGGATTTTTGACACTGAATGCATTGGCGGGACCACTGGAGGGCGTCCTTCTTGATTCCAGGCCAAACAAATTTTTCTTTGAGGCTTCGAGCAGTGACTCGGCCGCTGGGGTGTGCCAAACCATGCACAACATCAAAAGCTTTGCGTCGGAGACTTGTCGGAATGTAGGGTCTGATGCGATCTGAAGAGATATCACAGAGGACGTTGGCGTTTTCAATAACAAGCTGTTGCAGATTGAGCGATGATTCTTGTGGCGTATCTTGGTCTTCAAGCTGTGCGGCTTCGATGGCTTTAGGAGACAGTGACGTTGGCATGGAGATAGCGTTAATACGAGACAGGGCGTCAGCAACGGCGTTGTGTTCTCCCTTGACATAGACGATTTCTGTGCTGAATTGTGAAATAAAGTCCAGTTGATGGAGCTGTCTGGGGGATGCTTTTTCAGCGCGCTGAGCAAAGGCGTATACCAGTGGGCGATGATCAGTTTTGATGATGAACTGGCGTCCTTCCAGCTGGTGACGAAAGAACTTTATTGCAGCGAAAATCGCTAGCAGCTCGCGATCGTAGGTGCTGTATCGCGTTTCGGTGGGACTCAACTTGCGGGAAAAAAAACCTATGGGCTTCCAGCAGTCGTCGATCAGCTGTTCAAGTGCAGCTTCAATGGCGAAGTCCGAGGCATCAGTGACGAGTGCGAGACTTGCAGAGGGTGAGATGAAGCTGGTACAAGTCGCTTTGACAATGCTTTCTACACAGTCTTGGTAGGCCTTCTCTGAGCTGGCTGTCCAAGGGATGGGCCGTTTGTCTTTTTTCTTGGCACCCTTCATAAATGCATTGAGAGGGGCTTGAAGTTCAGTGGCCTTTGGAATACAGCGACGGTAATAATTGAGCATTCCCAAAAACTTACGAAGGTCAGAGATGGTCTCTGGCTTGGGGTAAGAAGCGATGGCTTGGATCTTGGAATCAGGTGGTTTGTATCCGAGCTTGTTGATAGAGTAGCCGAGGTACATAACTTCTGACTTGTTGATTTGGCACTTGCTGAGGTTGATAGTGAGTTTGTTCTCACGCAGTACATTAAAGATTTTGCGTAGATGTTGCAGATGTTCCTCATGGGAATCCGAGAACACTATCAAGTCATCAATGTAGCATGCTGCGAAGTCAATACCACGGAGAAGGTTGTCCATATGACGTTGAAATGTCTGAGTGGCATTGCGCAGGCCTGGAGGCATACCCAGAAACTCAAAAAGCCCAAAAGGAGTAGTTATCGCTGTTTTGGGTATGTCCTCTGGTGCTACAGGAATTTGGTGGTAAGCTCGAACCAGGTCAATGACAGTGAAGACACTTTTCCCATGCAGCCGCTGAAAGATGTCTTCTGGTAGTGGTATGGGGTACCGATCTGGCACAGTCTGGGAATTGAGCCTCCTAAAATCACCTGTGGAACGCCATCCACCTTGCTTTTTCTGGACCATGTGTAGAGGACTGGCCCATGGACTGCTGGAGGGACGGATAACAGCATGATGCAACAGGAGGTCGAAATCCTCTTTAGCAATCTTTAGTTTCTCTGAGTTTAGCCGACGTGGACGGTCATTGACTGGCGGTCCAGTGGTGACTATGTGGTGATGAGTTCCTGTAGGGGCGTCCACTGATGGGGCTGACCTTGGACGGGTGATGTCAATAAACTCTTCCAGCAACTTGCTATAGGGTTGACTGAGTGTAGGAGGTGCATATTCTGCATTATTGACAGTGGAAACAGTATGAAGTTCGGTTTCATGCATTTCAGCAGGAGAAGACAGTGAGGTGAGAGAGTCCAGAAGGCGCTTGTGCTTTAAATCAGGAAGGAGGCCATGATGTGAAAGCAGGTCGGCACCTATGATTGCTGATTTGACGTCTGCAATGATAAATGCCCACTTGAAGGATCTGCGGAGTCCAAAATTGAGGTTAAGAAAGTGTTGACCATACGTTTTGATAACTGTTGCATTGGCTGCATATAGCATGATGTCAGCAGGCAGAAGTTTTCGTTGAAAGAAGCTTCTTGGAATCAAGGATACAACGGAACCACTGTCGATAAGGAACTTCATGCCAGTGACCTTGTCTATGACGTGCAGGCGACTTTCTTTAGATGGGAGGCAGGTGCTGTTGACATTGCTGTCGCTTACCACCTGAACAGGCGACAGCATATTTAGTTTTCCTGGCGCGGAGATGCTAGTGGCAGCTGAGATGTGCAGGGTTGCACACTTTTTTGGGCCCGGGCACCGAATTTTCGATGATATCGGCATTCTCCAGAAGTGACAGAACGCTCACGTGGTTGTCGACTGGTAGAGGTGAGACTCTGTCTGATGGCAGAAGTGAGGTCCTTCTGAGCAATGGTTAGTTCTGTGATGGTTTGTCTGAGTTCGTTCAGCTCGGAGGCTACTGAAGAACCATGTCCATGCTGGCGAGAGCTCTGGTTGACGGCCATGACACTGCCACCAGGGATGTTTGTCATGAGCTCATCAGCTGCAGCAGCTAGTTCGTTAAGTGAATTGGCCTTGAAAATTTTCAGCAAGTGCTGAATGCTGACAGGCAGAAGGGCCAGCCATCGTATGCGGAGCACGTCTTCTGTAGCACGATTGCCGGCAAGGGCTCGCATTTCACGAAGCAACTGTGAGGGTTTTCGGTCACCTAGTTCTAGATCAGTGAGCAGTTTGAGCATCTGAGAGTCTTCGGAGGCTGTTAGTCTACTTATTAGGTTAGACTTGAGATTTTGGTACTTATCTTGAGGTGGTGGAGCCTTCAAGATGTCTGCAACTTCCGTGATTGTGTCCGGGTCCAGTGATTTTACCAATTGATAGTACTTGGTGCTATCGGACTGTATACGGTGGGCTTGAAAGACTGATTCAATCTGCAGGAACCATAGGTCTGGATGAGAACGCCAAAAGGGTGGCAGATTGCAGTTGTAAACTGCGTCAATGGCATAACTCTGCTGCTGGTTGATCATCATGGGGGCTGGCAACGAATTTACTACTGGTTGGGCATATGCTTGCTGATAGCTCACCGGGTGATTTGTTGGATTAAAATGCACCGCGGGATCAAATGCTGTACTGCCGTGAGGGCCAGAAAGTTGAGGCATAGGAATACTCACTGACGAACTCCTGTCTGGTTGCTGGTTGGTAAAAGAGCTGTTTGCAGCCAATTGCTGATCAGGATCTACTGAGGAGTCGAAATTGCTTTGCATCTTGATTTTTTTAGTAGTCAGACACGTCTTTTAGGTTAGAGGCCGAGTGGTACGCGGAGATATATCACGTCGGGGTCACCAGTTATAGCTACTACTGCTATGTGTTTGCTTGATATATCACCAGCGAATGAAAACACTGTTTTACTAATAACTCGGTTTAATTCTGGGCACTGAACATACAAATAAATCGAAATACTTTATTTTGTTAACAACAACACGATATCATAATTGCGCGGCCACAAGCTGACTAGAAGTAAACAACAACCTGGGACAGCTGTCTTCTGTCACGTCACGTCAGGCCGCCAGGGTTGTACACAATAGTTGAGCCATCCAGGGTTGAACACAACGGACTCGCGGAACAATGACGCCACAATATCATGTATTTTAGCGCCCTCTGCCGACTGAGAGTGAATTATAAATACTAGTTCGGTCATTCTCCGAGAGATACGTTACCTCCAAATTTTGATGATAGATATCCATTTATACCCAATAATTCCTATGTATTCATATTTGAAATTTCAAAAATATGGCGGCGGGGCCTCTATTCATCGTCGCCACTGTTTGCAGACTGCAGAGGTTTGTCGAGTCCCTAGTTTTTCACAAGAATAAACACAATCAAAAGACAATTTAAATTTAAATTTTGAAATATGGCAAGGCCAAATGACAATGACATTTCCGATAAAGGATTCGGTACACAGGACATTCGGTATTTGTTTCATTTTCACTTTCATAACCTCAGTTTTATAAGACCAGCAGAGCCATCAGCGGTCACGAGTGAACTAAAAAAGCTGGCTCAAAGCGGTAATATGAGTGCGCCGACCATGATAATAAAAAATAATCAATAATAATGTGATATTGACATTGAACAGATCTGTGATAATAACTGATAATTTAAAACCCCACAAAAATAATGAAACTCTCTAGGAAAGCGAAATGTTTTCACGTCGGATAGTTTACGATATTTCTATTTCGACGTCACCCGAATCAACTTGGAAAGATGCTTACAGAATTAGTTTTTTATATTTCCTGTCTATGTCTATCTCTTCTCTATGTCTATTTCTATTCGTTTACAGAATACGCCTCCTGGCCCTTGTTGTTTTCGAAGTGAATTTTATGTGTTTCCACGTATTTTCCATTTTTTTTGGTCATATTGTTGTTTTCATAATGAATTTTATAGCTTTTAGTATGTCTACGTATTTTTTAGTGTTCAGGCCCTTGTTTACAAAGTGAATTTTATAGTGTTTATAATGTTTCTACGTATTTTTTAATTTAATAATAAATTCTGAGATGGGGAGTGAATATCTTAAGGTATTATTAAGGGAAAATCGAGCCTCTGTTAGATCCCTTCTTTTAATTGCAGCAATCCATAAAGCCCTGCGTTGTTTTGATAATTCACTTTTGTAGATCAAAAGCCGATGATTTGAAATAGCAGGAACTGAATAAAATTTCACATTAGCCCTGTTATAGTATTTTTAATACCTATTTAGAAGTACCTGTCGTTCTAGTGACAAAACGTATGTCGCTTCTCGACACACAAATAAAATTAGGTTAGGAATTTCCTATTTGTAGATGAAATTGACGTATTAGCAATCGACGTTCGTTTTTGTTGGTAATTTTTTGTTTCATCTGATTCGTAAGGATGAGGTTATTCTAAATGGGTATTACAAATACTATACCTCAACTTCCACACCCAATTACGATGCAAATCGCCGGCATTTTATTTAACACAATACCTAAACACACAAAAAAAAACACAAAATCCGATAATTCAAATCTTGACGTTTGTCCAGAATGTGACAGAAGTCATTGGCTTGACCCAATGCTTGACCCGAACTTCCATATTGAATTTCGTTTTTGACAGGTCAGTAGATTACCTATTTGATTAATATTTTTTGAACTTAACACATGTACTGAACTGTAACACATAATCAGGCCTATGATGTATCATTTTCTGTTATTTTAACAGCAACGTTAAGTTATCTGTCACTGTTTATTCTATACGTAAAAATAGAGACAGGTATAGATAACACAACTGTTGAAATAACAGGACAGGATACATCATATGCCTGAATATCATAACATGTTTTTCTTTTCAATAATATATAGCTAGGTAAATAAAAAAACTTTTTGGAAGCATTTTCTACTATTTTGTTTAGGGTAAAATATTTTTTTTTTACGTAGGGATGGTTTAGGGGTATTTTTTTCTCTTTTGCCAACCCTACAGGTCGCGCCCCAACGATATTCGTAATCTACATATTTTTCCGATTATTCCACTCATGTGTTAAAAATCCCATAAGACAAGCGCTTACAGCGAAAATTCTCTTTTCCATTTGTTTAACTAGAGAGAATTACAGCGAAAATTCTCCCATGTTATTGTATACATGGTTGTCATGCTAATTTTTGATACAAACAAACGGTTCCTGATAGCAACCATTTATTTGTATTGATTGTTAAGATGTTCAAATCGTTTAATACATATTTATTTCCATATTTTTTTGCATTCTCATACGTGAAATAATCCTCTAAATACCACTTGAGCTTTAAAATGAACCAGATAATTTTTCACTCATGCGTGTTTTGTCTACAAATTTCACTCGTCCTACGGACTCGTGAAATTATAGAAAACACGCAATCGTGTAAAATTATCGGTAATTTTGAAGCTCTCGTGGTATTATCCCCGAAAATTTTGATGTATAGCACTATATTGCTTCACAAAGTTGCATACGGATTACTAATTTAAAACTGACTATTGTTGCGAAGATAAAATTTCTCTAGTTTTTTTAACATATCGGAAGCAGTCCAGTTTCCATAAAGCTGCTTAAATTTTGTTTACCAAATATTCGCTACGTCTTTTTTTTTGGAAAATGTGAGCGGTCGAAGACTCTCTCATTATATTGAGAGATAATTTCCGAATTTTTTTTCATATAGAAGGTGTGGTATGCCGTTGCAACAGAATGACCTCTTTCAAGTAGACCTATTATCTCTTGTTTCACATTGGTGTTTAATTCCATGAAACTCTACCGTACATGGGAATTGTTTGTTAACTGGCTCTTTAGCCTTCAATTTCTCAAAAAAACGTTGGATTTTTATGGTTAAAGTTGCTGGACAATTTAGGTTTCTGGATTTTTTTTTCTGATATCGTTCTTTTTTAAGCACCTTGTGTTGAAATGACAGTAATAATATCGCTTAAAAGGATTGCGACAACATTCAGTACACTTGAATGTTTTATTTATGCTCCAAGCTACTTTACTTATTTCCTGAAGGTCCATAATCCACTTCTGAAATAAAAAAAAAAAAAAACATAAAAAAAAACATGCAGACCTATAGTCCAACAAATACCTTTTTAAAGTCACGTGATTTTTCTCTATCCTTGTTGAATACATCTCAAACAGCGGTGATAGTAAAATTGACAAAAAAATTGCTGTCTAATTATTGTTCATAATATTCTTACCTGAAATAGAATCCGTCACTGCCATCAATTAGTTTGTCAAAGTTATTTTCGAAAGTAATACAACGAACAAACACAGCTAATAATTTTGACTATATTAACCTTTTTCCAACTCGAAAAGAAGCAAATAGAAAACGGGTACTCAGTTTAAGTTCAGAATGTATTACAACAGACAGCAGATGCAACAAAAGTGAGTCTCGCAACAATTGCAAGTATTAAAATTGCCCTCTGATTGGTCAATACTACTTCAGAAACGCGTTTGTAAAATGCTAGTGGGAACATATATTAAAATTCAATAGTAATTAACCACCAGTAGCTTTTTGTAGGTGATATCAACGACATAATCAATGGACATACGTTTTTTGCCACCAGTATCACGTGACTTTAAAATGGTATTTGTCGGACTATACCCAATAAACCCATCCGCCTATAGCGATATAGTGCTCATAAGTCAGCATTTTACAATTAAATATTATCTCGAAATCCACCACCCATAAGTATAGGAAGATATTGGGAAAATATTTAAATTAAACCAGGATTCCGAGAAGAATATAATACACAGGGTGCGGTCCATTAAAAATAACATGCTGCTTCGACTTTTCAGTAGAAGCAACAACACCGCGTAATTGAATTATGATACATTTCCCATATCTTCTACAAGTTCTACATCAACAGAGATAAATACGTCAATCGAAATGGATATTTTTCAAAAAAACCGCTTACTCTCACCTATGTCCGAAAGGAGCACAGTTTTTAAAAATCGAGCTCGTGACACAAGAGTCTGGGGAACAGACAGGTGGAGCTCCGTACTTTCCCGAACGTGTAGCGAAGCGAGGAGGGCGTCGAAGTTCCGTCCGCCATACGTATTTTAGTCACATTTTATTATTATTTAGACATAGGACTCATAGGTACGAGAGAAGAGAAGTTTTTTTCTAAATTCAGGTCAATTATTATGTGATTATAGGTTTATAAATAAAAAACGGTATCATTCAGATAAGTTATTGAAAAATAATTTTTTTTCTACGGATGTACCATTGAACTTTGGTACCATGTAGGATATTTTTTCGGATATTTTCCATGCTAGGTAGGTATAATTTGCTCAAAATCTCGTATGTATACACGATTTTCCTATAAGTAAGGTATATATTTCAATAATTTTTGGACAAAATATTATTTAAAAATGACTAAAATGAGTGTTGTACAACAATTTTGCATTGGTTATTATTAAGATACCTACATGTATACCTGGGCATATTCCATACTTATTTAATTTTGGTATTTGTTTTCAATTTTTAACCATTGAGCCCTCTCTATAAAATAGACCGTTACCTACTGTTCGTAATATTTTGTATTTAGCAATTTCATCAAAAAGATGTAATATTGATCTATAGAAATTAGAGTACGGAAGCTTTGAAGGCTCAACATTTAGATTCAAGTTTTTTTTTCCATAACTCAGAATAATTTCTATGATGATCTCGGAAATAATCCCGACTCACAGATTTATCTCAGGAATAATCCTGTAACATAGGCGATAATAAACAACATTAATAAATACATATTTAAACTTGTATTTCAATAATTATCGTTTTATCCGAGCTTGGTTTTCTGCACTAAATATAATAATTTTTATTAAAAATTATCGAATATTTACACGCAATCTTGTTGGCCAGGATCTATTCGTCGTCGGCGGCGCGCGGAGCGATGGCCATGATATCGTTCGGCATCTTCCAGAGCTCCGTCTGTCTGCTCCCCAGACTCCGCCCATATTTATGCATTCCTAGGAATAATAAGAATATTATTTATAATATTTACCTCAGCGTCTTCCTTCCAGTTTCCATGATGTACCTGATACTCGGATGAAATCTACGCTTTCTGGCAACTGCATTTTTAATTTTATCACTAATAATAATTATTCGTAAACAAAATATTAAGGAGGGAGCACCTGGCATTTGTTTACTAGGTAAAATAATAACACTGAATGATAATAGAGAGTTTTCGTTGTATTGGCAAATTTGAACGGTTAACCATAACGAATACGAATACAAAGCCGCTATTTGACAGATCGTAAATAGTTATTATCCTGACAAGTGTGGAAAGTTATACTTTCCCGCACGCGAACTGCGGGAAAGTTACTTTCCGCAAGAGTTCGGATCAAGACATTTTCTACAAGCACACACTTTATATATTTTTTTTACTACTAACCTGAGAAATAGACATTATTCAATCTATTTTTCTAAGAAAAAATTGAATTTCTCTCCCTAGGTTAATAATGAAAATAATGAAAAAATACCTAGGTTAATAATGAAAATGACGTCATGACGCAAGGATATTGTCATGTTTCTATTGGTTCAATTTCAATTTCATACGTCAATTTGAAAAAAAAATGCAGGTTTCTGTAGGTACATAGGAAGTTATATAAGCTGTTAATAGAGGGCAGCACTTTCAAGAGGGCGTTCACAAAAAATAATTAGAACACAGATTTTAAACAAATTTTTTATTTTTTACTAGCAGTAGTAAAAAAAATTCTATATATTCCTCGGTAGAGAAAGTCATTATATACCTCAAGCATTATAAACCTCGGCGCTGCGCGCCTCGGTTTATAAAAGCTTTCGGTATATAATGACCAACTTCTCTACCTAGGTATATAATGTACTATTTTTAAATTTTATTTTAAATAACAATCTAGAAAATTTTTATTTATTACTAATATGGATACTACAAGTACAGTTCGTTTCATTAACTTTGATAACATTTTAATCAGATAACCATAGCAACCCTATAACCACATTAACCACGCGACTTAAGCAGGTTAGTTTTCATTGGTTTTAGTAAATTCTATACAGGTGTTCTAGGTATGCCGTGCGGGAAAAAGTTTTACCCGCACGCCGTGCGGGAGAAAGATAGTTTCCGAATTAAAATGCGTGCAGGAAAGTGGACAAAAACGCTTGTAGAAAAAATAGTTTTCGTTCAATCTGCTTAACGTTAGCGTTAAGTCGAATTCGACAAACATAACCTATCTTTAATGATTTGTGTTCACATCATAGACACTTTGTTTTAATTTCCTAATTCCTAGTACCCAAAATTCATTAATTTTCCTTATGGTTTTGACAAACCAACTACAAAAGCCTATTTAGATGCATCGCCAATGGGTTATTGGTCAATATGTGTAAATAATATCGTCCACACCTAATTTGGTGTTGAATCCATTTCGAAAACCAAAAACATTCAACAACAAAAGCAAACCACAATATAAAAACATAGGAACTACGCGTTTCGTTTTCGTTATGGCTTTGTCTTCCGTCCGTAAGCTCCCGGCCCTTATCGGTAACGATGACGATAAAATGATAACTCAAATGTCAAAGTTGTGAAATAGCGGCTATAGGAATCGCTTTTAAAAGGCAACGAAAACTCTCTAATAACCGACGAACTAGGGGGCAGAGTGGTTGTATAGTGCAAATTCGAATAACTAAGTAACCGACCGACGTACTGAATTCGGGATCAACTGGATAGTAAAGTCTGTTTTTTTTTTGAAGATAAGTCAAAATGACATTATGTGGGCAGTACAATGTAAAATTGTCACTGCTTTCAAATTTTTTACGTAGGAAAGGCTTGTGTTGCCAACATAGTTACTTAATTTTTGACTTGGGGAATTATCTTTTAAAAAAACAGACTTTATGTTATTTATGGCGTTTCCGATTCTACCGAGATCGGAAACGCTATTAGAACACTCAACTCGGCTGCAGTCGGATTTCTGGATCGACGGTTATATAATAATATGTGTCCCGTCCTGCATGAGGTTTGATACCTACCGTCCTAATGACAACGACTATGTCCGCATAGCCTAGGGTGAAGTAGCCTCGATCGTTGAGTTCTCCCAGAAGTTTATCCACGACTAGATTCTACAAGAGTGGTGAAAGTACTGCGCTCTGTGGGCATCCTTTTGTCGCGGTCACTTTTAAAGAGGTTCAAGCAATAGTCGAGTTTATATTCCTGTGTTTTAGCATGGATTTGATCCATCTGCATATGGAATCATTATTCGCATGTTGCCCAGCAGCTCTGGCTATGGAGTTGAAGGAGGTGTGGTCAAAGGATCATTTTTTGTCTAGGAGTGCCACTAGTACGATTTCCTTGTTTTCTTACGAATTCTCTATTCTTTTCACCAGATGGTGTAGAGCTGATTTGCATGATTTGCCTGGTTGGAAGGCATGTTGGTTTTGGTAGAGGGGCCTCTGTTTCAATGAGGATTCCCTGATGTACTTTTCAATGAGTTTCTGTGTCACCTTTAACTTAAAAGACGATAAGCTAATCGGCTTGTATGACCAGGCCTGAGATGGATCTCTGCCAGGTTTTGAGATGAAAACCGCTTCTACTATTCTCCAGGACCCAGAAGAATATAGCTTGTTGCCAGGCTAGCCCTGCACAGCCTGCAGAGGTGTGCTTCTATAAGGTCCACCGCCTCTCGTAGAAGCGCTGGTATTATTCCAAGTGATGGGAAATCTGATAAAATCAGCAACAGTGCTAGTACACCATAGAGTTGATTCGAAAAATCTAGGCCGATAGGCGATCCTTTGTTTTGTAGTTTGTGATATCCTTGTGCAAACTCTCAGACTGATATGTCTAACGTTCAACACAACCTAATTATGAAAGGATGCACAATCTGACTCGGCGAACTTCGTATCGGTTATCAGAAATGGCGCCGTATACGGATTCAATGAATTATCTTCTCAAATTTGTTTTTCGTGATTTTTTTCTATTTTCCTATAGTTATTATATTAGTCGAGGCAAAGACACATCCAACAAAGCAAAAATCATAAAAATCGGTCCAGCCGTTCTCGAGTTATAAATGTTGTCACCGACATGACTTTGTTTTATTTATACAGATCGCAAAAGCAGTTCGGCTAACAGAATTTGTTGGAAAACACTGGCAAATGAGTGACGCCAATAAAATCAAAAGTCAAAATATCGAAAGTTGAAAATATTTCCAAATATGGAAAAAAAAAGGCGGGACTTTTTGTCCCCATTAAAACCGAATTTATGGTAGGTACATGTTTCAACAAAATTAACGTTTCATCATTTTTAACTCGTTAACACCGATTTAAATGACAATTGAGGACTTATCTTTCAAAAACATGTTATTGTATTTATGGGCCTTTTTCTAATAAGTTACAATTTAAACCTTGATAACTGTTGCTATGTCGATAAAAAATATATATTTTTTTAAATGCATTGGATTCGAATTTGTAGAATCTATGCAGTTTGATGCAAATGTAAATTGTAAATAATTATTAGAGGCCAAATGAAAAATAAATTGTATCAACTTCTGATTCATTCATTTTCACAAACAAGCATAAGTTTATATATAAAGCATGTATTTCCAGACAGGTACCATTAGATAAAATAGGCATTTTCTCATTAATGTTTATCCCAATACAATCGCTTGGACTAAGTACCTATATGTTCCAGGAGGGCGATACAAAGTACAAAGTTTTGGAGTAGAGATTGAGTCACATTATTGTTAAACTAATCTCTATACTCTAAAATTTTCTGGCTCTGCCTGCCGAAGCAACTACAACCTAATTAATTAGCCAATACTTTCACTTTCCAATTCTCATTAGTAAACATAACATAATATCACATTTTCCTTTACGCAAAAGCTTGGTAAACATATGAGCTAAATTTTTTTCACTACTGACATAAGTATACTATTTCTAGCTCCTTTCAGAACCTAAATATTTTATAAAGCGTGATTCAATGTCTACCTATCTACTTGCCCCGTTTCGAATTTCCATAACTTTTATTCATAGAGATGGCAGAGATAGAGATATATATCGTCGTTTTCTGCTGTAGATGAGGTAACAGTCTGTTTTTTGGAAAACCTGATTGCATTACCAGATTAGCAACATACATCAACTGGACCACTTGTTCTTCCTGTCACTTTTATTACCAGCCCAATCTGGTGTTTTTGAAAGAGCGTGTCAACGGTTTTCCAGCAATCCACAAAGCTTGATTTGGATACGTATACAATACCCTATTTAGTTCTGAAACTTTGGATCTATCAACAATGAGCGCCTCGGGTGCTTTGATATAAACATCTGACCCAACATTCGTAATTCAGAAAGGCTTTTAGAATGTCAAACTGACATATTATATTCCATCCCTGTAGTGATTAATTTACTAGAAATGTCCTAGTGGCCAACAATTTTGCATCTAGTACATACATAGAGCCAAAAGGATTCTGCTTCTAGATCTAGAACCCTTAGCCACTGAAATGAACGAGCCTTTCTTGAAACAATCTCTTTGTCCAAATTTGAAGTGTGACACCAACTAGCTTTCTAGTGTTGCTACTCAGCAGATTTCTGAGTCTCAAAAAGAGTTTGAGGATCTTCCGCAGAACGTATATACTTCATATTCTTCCATGTGCTTGGAGGTATATTTACCTGCCTCCCGGATCCTGAAAATTTCAGGCTCTAAGTTTCTCTTCTGTATCATCATGTAAATCAGTCCTGTCCAACAAGAGGCCCGCGGCATCACTTTTTGTGGCCCGCGGAGCAGACCTCTGAATTTGTAAATTACTCTCAAATACGAAATATGCACAATTCTCACATTAACCATAAAATACAATTAAAAAGTCATGTGACGCTACTGGCAAAGGATTGAAGGTCGCAGCGAAACGAAGCAGCTGAGTAAGTGACTTATCAAAAAGAGAACATCTATGTTTTGACTTTATACATTTCATGTTGGAAAAGCTGCTTTCTCAAAGATACGTGCTTTCCAGCACTGAGCCCAGTGTAAGCCCTAAGTTTCACAGGTTGGGGTATCGTTCTTCTGGCAGCAACTTGAAAAAGTCTAATCCATCCATCCCAGTTCTTCCTTGGTAAAAAGGATCTGATTGCAAATCACACAATTCCAGTTGAAGGTCTGCTCTGCTCACATTCTCAACTGAAATTGTAAGGGGCTGAGGGAGAACTGAAATCTCTCTTCCGATTTTTTTGAAGTCGCTAAATCGATTTTCGAATTCTTCTCAATGTATTTATGTTATCTGAGGTAAATTTGAAACTTCCTCAAAATCCGTCATTTCTTCAAAATGCTCTTTACAACTTGGGAAAAATGAAAAACCATTTTTTCTAATGAAGACTTGAAGAGCCTAATTTTTTTAAGAACTGGAACTGGATTGGACATTTTCAAGTTGCTGCCAGAAGAATGATACCCCAACTTGCGAAACTTAGGGCTTACACTGTGCTCAGTGCTGAGAAGCACGTATCTTTGCGGAAGCAGCTTTTCCAACATGAAATTTAAGTATAAAGTCAAAATATAGATGTTCTCTTTCTGATAAGTCACTAACTGAGCTGCTCCGTTTATCAACAACAAATGTTAAAGTTAATATTGGTGCATTGGTAAGTGAGAACCAACATCCTCAAATTTCCCACTAATTTTTTTGTAATTTGAATATTTTTGAGTAAATGGAAATATCGCAAACGCGTTTTTTTCTGTATACCATACCTATTAAAACTCAAGGATGAAGTTACTTCCGAAGTATTTTATAATGTGGCCCCCCAAACCGTATTTTTGTTTAAAGCGGCTCTTGGGGATCTTGAAGTTGGACAGCCCTGATGTAAATCATCCTCAGATTTACCGTTTTCGCTGTGTACTTAGCTATACTCAGATTTCTGTTTAGAAATGTCATTATACTAGACTCCCTACTTTCATAGGAACCTTCTTGATTTGTTCCTTCATCGACGTACAAAATCATCGTCTTTTCCTGCAGGTTTTATTTCTCTGAATATTTCTCCATTCTGCTTCTCGCTCTCAATCAGCCACCTTTTGTATTTTCGCCATAACCTATGGGTTGAAAGCAGTTACTAAAATTTTGGATCGGGTATTCTGTGAGGTCAATAAAACAATACCCGCTATGATCATAAAAGCTAACTTTATTTAATATAAAAGGTTTGATTAAACTGATATACAGATTATACTTGTCAAACTTAGGTTTAAAGCTTTCTATTAGATACCTAACTCTTAACTTGAATAGCCAAAACTCTACTTTATCACAGATTCTCTCAACCTAAAATTGTGAGTTTCGGAAAAAACTCTATGGAAAAAATTAACAAACAACAAACTAAAAACAAAGAAAAATGTCAAAAGCACACGGCAGCAACATACGATAAATTCGATAGATAGCTCTGTCATTCTTCAAATAGACACGTGCGTTACATGCTATCGACAGGACAATTAATAGTCGACGTACATACAAATATAATAAAGGCGCCTCTGCTAGTATTCCGTAATTATTTCTATTTTCAGGAGCTTCTTTTCTGAATGTGGACTTTGTTTCCTCCATGAAATTTTCCAGCACAGTGGGATTATTATGGAACTAAAGTGTGTATAGTTGGGTCACTCTAAGTTTGAACACCAAGCTGTTTTTGCTCGTTTGGTGTTCTGCCTTACAGTGAGCGGACTTTACACCACAACACCAAGACAGCAGCGTTATATTTTTTAGATTGATTTTTTAATTATGGTTTTGGGATGAAATTGACGAATGATAACCTCTCAATCGACGAGATTAAATAAAACGTGGTTACCAAGAAATCTTGGTGGATCTATGGAAATTTAAATTTAACTTTACCTATTTATGAGACGGTGATTTATCATTTCCAACTAAAAGCATATTAAAAAAAAGTATTTTGTAATTCTAGAAGTAACAGATTTTTTTTTTTTTTGAAATCCTAGATGAATTTTGTGAAGAGTTCCCACACAACTTTATACCAACTCCCGGCTATTGGATTGAATGTTCGAGACAAAAAATCACCACTGATACCATTTGGGATGAAAGCGAAAGTGATCACGATAATGAAATTCAAGAAGGCAATGAAGAAACTACTGATGGTACTGACCAGGAAAATGGACATCATGAAATGCGAAGAAGAGACAGAAGTGAGAATTAGAATTTTAAATTTATATCAACCTGAATTGCATCTTTTTTCTTTCAGGCTGTGATGATTTATACGAAGACGACGAAGACGATGACAATTCATTACCGCGAAAGAAAACGACGATTGAAGAACAGTGGGAAAAGAATCAGGGCTTTGAGCTTACCAGCGTGGAACAGGAAACTTACGAACGATATTTCTATGGTACTGAACATTGGAACTATTTCACTAACGATGAGGATTTGGGGCCCGTTATATTGTCCATTAAACAGGAAACTCTGAACAATCGGGACCAATTTAGGTAAGAATTGTCACCAAAATGAAACAAAAAAAATCTCTCATCATATTATCTGTTATTTAAAGCCTTCCTTATAGATCCTAGAAATTTCAATATTTCAAAAATAAATGACAAACAAGTAAATTTCATGGCTTTCAAAGACGTTCTGCTTATTTTAGGATATTGGTTCGAGCAATCAGCTACACAGTCCACGGTCTGATACCGGCAAGTTGTGTGTTCGCTGACCGATATAATCGAGAAGAAGTGGTTAGATCCTTGGGGAAAGAAGTAAACATCAATCCACCATTAATATTAGGCCAACTGCCCGATACTCCTGAGGAATTGCTGAAACTGGATCAGGTTTTCATAAAATCCGAACTTAAAGTTGGCGTGATTTACGTGAAAGAAGGCCAATACACTGAAGAAGAGATTCTTGACAATAATGACAATTCGATGCTTTTTGAAGAATTTTTGCAAATATTAGGGGAAAAGGTTAGATTACGTGGCTTCGATAGATATAAAGGTGGTTTGGATACTGTTCATGATCTAACAGGTTTGTACTCAATTTATACAAACTGGAGAAACATTGAAATAATGTTCCATGTGAGTACACTGTTGCCATATGAGAGACACGATCCTCAAAAATTGCAAAGAAAAAGGCATATTGGAAACGATATTGTTTGTGTGGTGTTTTTGGAAGCTGATAATACTTCATTTTCACCTGCCTGTATAAAAAGCCACTTTCTACACACTTTTATATTAGGTGAGCATCAGAACACTTAAAATTAATTTTAAAAATCTAATAAACCTAAATTCTAGTTCGTACATCTCCCCGAATCAAACGCAAACCCACTCGTTATGAAGTGTCAGTAGTAACCAGAGATGAAGTTGGGGCTTACAAGCCTTACTTATGGGAACAGAGTCTTTTTGATAAAGGCCCTATGTTCAGAGAATGGATCTTAACCAAAATTGTCAATGGAGAAAGAGCCAGCTACTCTGCGCCGAAATTTGCCAGGATGCAAGAACGTACCAGATCTCAAATGCTAGAAGATATTGTTGCTAATTTACAAAATCACGCCGAAACTGGACAAATACCCAAACCTTATAGAAGAGGCAAGAGTTTGTTGGGTTTTTATTTTGATCTTATTCTAATTTTATTTCTTTTGCAGGCTCCTGGAGACCTATCGGTCATATGAGACCTTCGTCACCACTATTGGACAGTGTAAGAGACCAGTTTGAGGATTATGATCAAATTGCTAAGGATTTCACTAAGTTTTTCCTCAATACAGGTTTGTCTTTAACTTAAAATACCTACATAATGTCTCATCGGTATTTTATTGTTTTTCGTTGCAGAAGACAATTCCGCAGCAAATGCCCTATTGTTCGATGTTACATTTATGGTTGGCCAGAGTAAACAAAAAGTCAAGCTAGTTGGAGTAAGAGCTATCCTTGGTGTAAGGAGTAGAGTGTTCCAAGAGATGTTGTACGGAATACAAACTGGGTGAGTTGGCATAGTTGATTCCACATTTTAATTGCACTCATGGGCCGTTTATGAAAGAAATAAAGATTGCTAATTTCATGGAATTTCTCCTGATACATTGAATATGTTTTTAATTCATGACGGTTGGGATTAAAAGTGATTGAATTACGATAACGCAGCACGTTTGTCAGTGAATCGAAATAAATATTAAGTATAAGGATAGTAAGAGAGAAGTACCAGGTAAAATAAAAGAAAAACATGTGTGCAGTTTCAGTGGAACCTTCATAAAACTAAAGTGAAAAACTGTATGAATGAGTGGGAAGACTTGAAGTACCGCTCCAAGAGGAGACGAAGTTGGTGTCAAAGATTTGTAGGCTTCTCCCGAAAGAGGCCTGCTTCTTCCTGGTTGGTAAAGGCTCTTGGGGTGTTAGCCGTACGCCTTCAAAGTTATTCAGCCTTTTGCAGAAGTGAGCAGGGCGTTCACAGATTAAATTTTCTGTTGCTCGTTCCCGAAATCTGCAGTGGTTGTTGTCTGATTTGATTATTGTTCTCTGGTGATATTTCACCCGGGAATGCCCAGTGAGAAAACTGACGATTGTTCTAATGCCTCTTCTGTTCATGTCAAGAAGTTATTCAGATCTCTTTGCTGAGATGGATATGAACCTTGTTGCCTGTCTCAGACCCGGAATGGATCTCCAGTGAGCTAGCATTCAATCCTTTTCCCATTTCTTCGGAGACGTGGCTTTTCATTCACAGAAATGCTCTGGGCATTGAAAAGGTGTTAAAGCGCCTTGCTTTGCGAGTTGGTCTGCCTTCTCGTTACCCTCTATGCGCTGGTGTCCTGGCAACCACATCAGGGTTACTTTGTTCTTCCCATCCAGTTGCTTAAGGATATTTTTACCCTCCCAAACTAGCTGCGAATTACACTAGATTGCTCCTTGAGCGCTTGACTGTCGGACAGTATATAAATATGCTCTCTTGAAAGTCCTGTTTTAAGGCACTCTTGGACGTCAGAACGAATTTCACTGGTTAAAAACACTCAAAAATAGTCAAAAATCTAGTTTCAGCCAATGAAATTGACGACTGGTTTGTAAGAACAGACCTAGTGTGGGCGTTTTACTCATTGCTAAGGACAGTTTGAAATTTGGTTCAGTTATTCCCAGACTGACTCTTTCCGTTAGCGCAGAACCATGTGTGTATAACAATGATGCCTTGGCCGCTTACGGTTACGGTTTTGAGTTCTTCCATGTTCCATGAGTTCTTTTAGAACCACTTCATATGGAATGTCAAAGTCCAGTGATGTTATCGATCTGTTGGTTTACTTTGGCACTCGATCTTTATAGATTGAAGGGTGCGTAAGTGGCCATTCAGATCACCAGGTTTAAATTTTTTTGTCTGAATAGCCTATAGGCATCTATTCTTGCCTTTTTTCACATATCATATAGGTGAAGAGTAGGCATGATCAGCAGTGCCTCTAAGGCTGCGGTGGGGCAGGTTGACATAGCCCCTGTTATTCCTAGACAGATTAGCCTTTGTACTCTACGTAAACTGTTCTGTGCAGTAGTTTGCTCAGTCTACGTCCACCATACCAACGAGGCGTAAGTGGCAATAGGTCTGACAACCATTTGGTAATTTCAGTGTCCCCTTTTTGGTCTTAGTCCCCATGGTTTTCCCAGGAGTTTGCGGCATATCCGAATTATCGCCGTAGCTCCAGATATTGTTTTGTTCAGATGGTTGTTCCCGGTATATTTGCGGTCCAGGGTCACCCCTAAATACATAACTTGAAAACTGGGGGCTTGCGGATCCAGCTTCCTTCCTTCCGTAAATGGAACCAAGGTTGTTTTGCTGGAATTTATGGAAAGTTGTTCTTCTTTGCTCCAGTTTTTGATCATATTCAGGCACTTTGCATTCGGCCTCTGATTATTACCACCAGATAATCTGCATAGCTTAGGACACTTATTCCGACGTTGCAAGGATGCTGTCTTCCACTAGTTTCCACAGGAGAGGCGAAAGGACATCACCTTCTGGGCAGCCTTTATCCGTGGTGACAGTAACTGTTTCGCCGTTCAAGTCCGCCGATACTGAGCGATGTATTAGCATGGCGTCTGTCCATTCTATAATGGGTCCCCCCTATCCTCAAGAGCTTTTCTGATAGATCGGTGTGAGGCATTATCGAAGGCACCCTCTATATCTATAAAAGCTGCAAGAGCGATTTCTTTTGCCTCAAATGCCATTTCTATGTCTGTTACTAGACAATGTAGTGCACTTGTTGTGGATTTGCCTGCTCGGGAGGCAAATTGTCTTGGATGAAGCGGTCTGCTATTTAGAATTTCGCTTCTGATATATTGGTCTATTGCTTTCTCCATGGATTTGGGGAGAAAAAAAGTTAGGCTTATGGGTCGATAGGTTTGGTTCATCCTCTGGCCGACGTCCTGCCTTTGGTATGAATGTCACACCAGACCTCTAGACTTTTGTGGTTCCCTTCCACTTGGCCGACCTGCTACGGAAAGCACTTACGTTCTTAGAGCTATAACCTCATCATCCACCGGCTCCAAGACACGAGTTACACCCGGTAGGTTTCCGCAGGACAACAGCCTGTCGTTCACCCACTTACTGGCACTGCTGCCATTGAATGCGCAACGGGCAGGACGGTGTCCCTCCTCTACACTATTTTCCCGGGTATGCTGAGCCACTCTCACCTTTCCGCCAAGAGGAAAGGAGAGACGCTGGGCCTCCCCACCAACGTCAAGGTCTCGCAGCTCCTTGGTGAGGAACAAAACTTCCTGACCCCTAAACCCCATAATGTAAGTCACGTCATAATTCCTTAACAAACTTGAATAGATCAGATGAGTCAGTGATCCCGTTTATTGAGGGTTACTGCCAATGTTTAGAATTGTCCATCTTGTGGGTGCTGGTGAGGAAATGCCCAAATTTGCCGCAATTACCTCATTTTCCTAATAAATGGATGCTTTGGAATGGAAAGAGAGGTAAATAAGGTACTATCCAATGAGCAGTACCTAAGGTCTCCTGATCTAAATCCTTCTGATTTTTTTTCTATGGGACCATGTTGAAACGAAAGATGGTTATTTTGGAAGATTCTAGCCATTCTCACGAAATCTCGCAAATATCACTAGGAATGCCTCATATAATATGAATGAATGAATACATTTTATTACTCCTATTTTTTTAATTGTTACATCAATGATATAGATGACGTTATCACTAATAGTGAATACTTGATATACGCGGATGACTTGAAAATATACAGAGTTGTAGAGGATATAGGAGTAACTGCCTCATGCACCTCAAGATCTCAAAATATTTTGCCATATCTCTTCACCATAAAAAAGGCCTTACCTACAATTACTTTGTAGGTGGCTCTCTGATCTCCAGAGTTGGTCAAATAAAAGGCCTCGGTGTTACCTTCGACACTCCACTTCTTTTTGATGCCCATATAGCGAAAGTAACAAACAAAAGTCTAAAGCTTCTTGGCTTTGTGGGAGGACATTGACTGATTTCAATTATGTTTCGTGTTTTAAATGTGTATATTGCTCTATTGTCCGATCAGTTCTTGAATTTGTAGCCCCCATATGGGCTCCACATTGTGGAGATCTACAGGGGACATATTAAAAGAGCACAGAAGAAATTTCTTCGCCTTGTCGCTTTCAAACAGGGTGTTCAACGGGAAGATGTAGTCTATAATGATAGAATCTTCCATCAATATAGTATCTCTGAATCAAAGACGCATCAATCTAGATCTCACACTGTTTTATAAAATTATTAATTCGCTAATTGATGCCCCTGACTTACTTCGGACGATAGGTTTTGTGAATGAAATACCTCTGAAGAGAATAGAACCATAGCATGGTAAGAGCCTGTTTCTGCATTAACCTTAGACAGGAAAGAAACTAAATGATTAAGAAACCATGATTTCTGACAAACGAAGAATTAGAAACAACAAAGGAAGAGTACCTGGACGAAATTACAAAAAGACTACCATCAATAGGAGTCCTAGACCACATAGATATAAAACAATTTAACGAAGTAATATCGTGTATCCAAAACTAAGAAGGTTTGTTCAAAGGTGAAGAGACGAAAGCACTCAAGGCTAAGCATTAGGTAATAACACCATCAAACTGATGAAGTAAATAAGACAACTAGCGAAAGGTATACAAGACTTCAAAGATGTGAACAAAATGGTGAAGAAGGCAGTACGAAGAGATCTAAGAACCCATAAAAGTAAAATAACTTACGAAACAGTAGACCATGACAAAAGCATGCTGATACGCTGATTTTGTTCTTCGTAATACGGTCAATACCTCTTTTTCTTTGAAAGGCAATAAAACTAAGGCACGCAGGCCATGGTACACAGCGGGCCTCAGAATTTCTTGCCGAAACCTCCGCTGTTTCAGCTTGATTAGGAGATTCACTGATGATGTCAATTTTATAAGTAACTGTAGAAATTACCTTGTGTCCCCTAATAGACTTATCAGGGCCGCTAAGGAGTAATATTTGAATAATGGACTGCCAAAAATATGTCTGGGGAAGCGTGTTCCATGAATGAATTCCAATCGACCGCACTGATGGCGTTTCTGAAGTTGAGTTGAGGTTAATCTTCATACTTTAAATCAATATTATTGCATTGCAGTATTTCCTCCCCGCTATCGAACACCGATCCAATGTACTGCTGTCGCATAAGCAATAAACGGTTCATTCACGGGGAATGTTTCCTAAATGGCTACTGTTATTCTATTTATTGGGATAGGGGATTGATCGGGATGATCCGTCAGACTTTCGCCCAATTTCTATATTGTCCACACTTTTGCGACGCTGCACCGTCGATCTGTTCCAAACCGTCACAGAACCATCCCAAGAACGGTTTTGGAACCATTCTGTATAGGAATTTCAGATTCTACGCACAAATTTCAAGTTCTGCACAGAATCCTGGCGGTAAAATATCCCTGCTGGGATGGAACAAAGCTATATGATATCAAATATATGATATTTTATACTCTTTTAAAAAATAAAAAATAATCTCCTTTTTTTAGACAACGAAAGAGTTTCCGGTGAAAAATCGTGTTGGCAAACATAAAATTCTTGTACATCTGCCTATAAAACATATAGGAACCAAATATCAAAACTTTCCCCTATTTGACGTTTTTAATTAGGTACCATTTGACTAGATTACAGCGCAACTAGTCTGAGAACAATGCAGAGAGCGATGGAACGTGCATTGCTTGAAATTTGGTTTGGAGAGAGGATCCATGATGAGGACATAAGAAAGCGAACAAAAGTAGCCGATATAATCCAACACATATCCGAGATAAAATGGAGATGAACAGAGCATGTGACAAGACAGAATGACAAAAGATGAACCAGTAAAGTAATGAATTGGCACTGCAGAGAAACAAAGAGAGATAGAGGGGGACCACAGAGGCGCTGGATGGATGACATGAGAGAAGTCCCCTGCAGCAGCTGGGTACAAGTCCACAATCGACAAGAATGTAAGAGACTCGGACAGTCTTAGAAGTGAACGGAGAAAAGCTGATGAAGAAGATAAGAAGAATAGAACCTCCTGTAGAACCCACTAAAAACTCCACGTAGTAATAAATGGAATTGCTTTGCCTTGAGAAGTGTGAGTTGAATTGATGGCAATGTCGAGGACAAAACCTATGATGTTTGCTTAGAATTCTTTAACTACAAGAAGAAAGTTTAAGATGATATGGCAACGCACACGTCTAAGCTCAAGAACCTGTGGAATGAGCTACAAAAGGAGTTATCAAAAGAAAAAATCATTACAAATAAAAGATGTTATTGTGTTACCTGAGTTGCTGTTAGTCTGTAAGATTTTAGAAATTCTACCCCAAGACTCCGTCAAGTCAAGCTGGAAGTTAATGTCGAAATCTGACAGGACTATAGACAATTTAACAAATCAACTTTGTTCTCATGAGAAGGCATTATCAGACAAGAATAATGAAAGTCATCAGGAGGCGTTACTTGCAGAAAAGAGAAGTAGCTTGACCATTAAGAGAAAACTAGTTTGGAATTATTGCAAAAGAGAAGGTCATATATAAGGTCAAACAATGTATTAAATGGAAAGAACATGGTAGACCTCCAAAACCGAAAAGCTCAAATTCAAGAAATAACAGAACACAAAAAAAATAAGAAAACAAACATGATGTGAGTTGCCTTAGCAAATAGTGTCTTATTTAGCGGATGTAAAGAGAATAGCTGGTTTATGGATAATAGGGCTATACAAGTCATATTACAAATCAAGGTGATATCTTTGAAACATTTGAATAATATAGACAGCGAATGGAGAAACGGCTAGAGCAGTTGGGAAAGGAAACATTCTGGTGCCAACCAAAGTTCAAGACAGAGAAGATGTTTTGACGTTATCACACGTATGGTACGTTCCTCTGATTAAAAATAATTTATTTTCGGTTTAACATGCATAAGATTCATAGCCTACATCAAAGTTTAAGCACTTAGAATGCAGTTTTATAGTTGATGGTGAAACCATACTGACAGGTGAAAGAAGTAGATTTGGAGGACTGTACAAACTAGCATTGCAGATCATAAAGCCAAAGGAAATAGCTCAAATCAACATAGTTTCAAATGATTACTTATTGCAACTTGCAACTATACCATGAACGCTTTGGTCATCAAAACAAACGACAACTCACAGATATTTTGAGTCGTGAGCTTGACCTCAAAGTGACCTTAGACAACGAAATATGTGAGGGTTGTATTTATGGTAAAATGCACAGGAAAAAGTTTGGAACGAGAGAAAGAGCAAAGGAGAACTCTTACACACAGATGTTTGTGGGCCTTTTGAAAAATCCAAGTGGCTATCCTACTTCGTGCTCTTCAAGCATGATTTCAGTCGTTATCGTTATGTCTACTTTCTAAAAGAAAAATCTGAAGTTGCCGAAAAACTGACAATTATGTTAACGGAAATATAAACAGTAGGACATGCAGTAAAAGAGCTACTCTCAGATAATGGTGGAGAATTTGACAATGGTCAAGTAAGAAAAATTCTACAAAAAAGTGAAATCAAACAGAAACTCGTAATGCCTTATACACCAGAGCATAATGGTTGTGCAGAGCGAGATAATCGTACTATCGTTGAAACTGTCTAGATCCATCATTCATACTAATGAAGATCTTTCAGAATTTTTCTGGGCTGAAAAAATAAATACATCGTCGTACATTTTGAATAGGAGTGGTGATTCTAGTATCGAAGGAAAATCTCCATTTGAACTGCGGTATGATAAAAAGCCTTCTTTAAAACACATGAGAATTATTGGAACATCCTGTTATGCCCATGTAACAAAGTCAGGAAGAAAAAAAATTGATAAAAAGGCAGGAAAAGGCATACTTATAGGATATGACCAAGATGATGGATCTCGGATTTGGTGTGAAGAATTTGAGAAGCTAGTCAGATCGAGAGATGTGAAATTCGACGAGAAACTCATAACTTCAACGTTGCCATTGTTGGAACTTCTCAGCAAAAAAAATGTAAGATTGTCGGAAGCAGGGAAGGTACTCTACAGCAAGGAACTAAAAAATACAATGGACGAGATGGCGAAGAAGATGATATTCTGGGGAATCACAGTTTTTCTGACCCTCGTTCTGACATCGTCAAACAGACGGTAACCATGAATTTACTGTCAAACTAGAGGCACCAAGAACCTCATTATATCAGAATTCATATCTCTGGAGAACAGCATCGCTGTGGAATAAACTCCCTTTGACGGTTTTCCCTGCAGGTTACAACCTGAACCGTTTCAAGACCAACATACACCGACATTTCCGCGCACTTGCCGCTTCTCGAGCGTGATAGGACATTTCCTTGCGAGTGCGCATATCCGTAAAAAAAAAAAAAAAAAAATCTTAATCTGTGGTAGAATCACCAGATAATGACATTTCAGAAAAAGTCTCAAATGTACCGAGTACATAACTGAGAGATAGAAATCAGATACAAAAGCCTGCCAGGTTTGAAAATTTCGCTAGCTATATAGATAAATTCAAAGCCAGACTAGTCGCAAAAGGTTATTCTTAGTTGCTAGATTTGCTACAATACGATCTGCTTTGAGTCTATCTGCCAGTGAAAATTTAAGTCTAAGCCATTTTGATGTATGTACAGGATTTCTTTATGGCGAGCTTCAAGAAGAAGTATGCATGAAACAACCAAAGGGTTTCAATGATGGGTTTGTCATCTAAGGAAGAGTCTATATAGACTTAAGCAAGCTCCTAGGTGTTGGAACAGAAGAAAAACGAATTTCATTCTATGCTTTGGTTTCTAACAGAGCGATGCCGATCCATGTCTTTTCATCAGGAGGGAAGGAACAGACATTCTTATTTTAGTTTTATATGTGGACGATGGTCTACTAGCCTCAAGCAATAAGGAAATGAAAAAATATTTTCTATGACAACTACAGATAGAGTTTAGAGTCACGATAAAGTCTGCATCATATTTTTTCGATATGGAAATCATCAAGTCGAAGGATGGATCAGTTATTATAAATCAAAATGCATATACCAAGAAATTGTTGAAAAAATTTGGCATGAACAATTGCAGACCCGTTAAAACTTCAATTGTTGGATAATTATCCTTCAGAAAAAGCCGAAATATCAAATTTTTCATATACAGAGGCAGTTGGAGCATTACTTTACCTGATGTCAGGATCAAGACCAGACATTTCATACGCAGTCAGTGTGGCGTCAAGACGTTTGGAAAATCCAACTCACAAAGACTTTATCCAAGTAAAGAGAATTTTCTGTTACATTCAAGGACCACTCAATTACTTACAGGCCAAGAACCAGAAGACGTTACCTACAAGGTTTCAGTGATGCTGATCATGAAGGGGATATAAAAACAGGACGCTCTACAACAGGAGTGGTATGTGTTTATGCTGGAGGTGCTATATCCTGGATGAGTCAGAGATAACCTTCAGTTGCCATTCCTACAACCGAAGCGGAGATCGTTACAGCTAGCGAAGCTTCAAAAGAACTTGTATGGTTGAAAAGATTATATGAAGAAATAATAACACTGAAAGAAATTGGGGAGTTTTTAGTTGACAACGAAGCAGCTATTCGTTTCTTACTAAATCCTGAAAACCACAAGACAACCAAGCACATTCAGATTCGACATTTCTATGTCTTAGGAGAAACTTTGAGTGTACACAAAACGTCTACAGAAACTCAAGTTGCTGATATAATGACAAAAGCCTTGTTTAAACCAAGACATAACATTTTATGTGACAATATGGGCCTAACCAAGATTCCTAATGAGGGAAGGTGTTGAAGAACACTCTACATCTTTATGGAAGTCTTAAGAGTCATTTATTTTTTTATTTTTTAAAAATGTATATGTCAGAGGGTTATTTAATTAATCACACTAATTAATCACTTTTGTATAAGTGTGTCATTGCTTCTATGTCCTAACTTCATTAAGCATAAAATTTAAGTTGCTTTCAAAATAAATTTCTAGATAAAAGTGTTTTAGATATTTTACTTTTATGTCACAACTATTCATTTCAAATAAAATTCAACTTGTTTTTATTATAGAAAAACTCGTGTCTGCGCATAGTTGATAATTCTCTAGAGTTTCGTCGTACTTTTTTGCTTCTTGCCTAACAACTTGGAAGGCAACTTGAATTATATATTCGATGGAGGTGAGATATTGAATGTGAACTAAGGCGAAACACTTTATTTAGAAATCTCCTTAAAAGACAATGCTATACACAATAAAATTAACACATACAAGTGAAATATCAGACAAAAATACATCATTAGTAAGGCGATTTTATACCAGCAAGAAAAGTCTGATGATTAGGTAGTAAGATACTTTGTACCAAATACAAAGATTGTTTTCACAAGATTACATCGACATTAATGCTTTCAACTTAAAAGTATCGAGGAAAAAAATAATCAGCTCGATAATTGGTCGTCCAATGGTAGAATTTAAAAAAAAAATTATTAACGCAATATGCGCATTACAAAAACATGTATTGTTGTAAATTCTAAACGTTCCATAATAAAAGAATGCATTATGAACGCACTCTTAGGTTCTTATTGGCACAAACGTATTTCAATTATTTATTTATGAATTTATTTTAGTTTTGGTTCACCTCAAGTCCCAGTGGCGGAACTCCTATCTCGCCCGGTACCAACTCTTCTCAGTCCTCAACAAACCAGACCAAAGTCAAGCAACTTTCTCCAAGTGCCGGACATCGAAAGTCCAAGACCCAAGAGTGTGCCCAGCTCTCCAATGGTTAAAAGAGCGTTCACAAGATTGGGTACGATCACTGCTGGCTGGGGACGTTCGATACGAAAGCATAATGCTCAACAGTTGTCGGCCGATGATAAAAAGAAATGGGCGAGTAGTCAGGATTGCTCCAGTAAGCTTGGTTTGTTTTATTAATAGCTTTATGTTTGCAATCTCGAGCGAAAGTTCTAGCTCATTAATAATTGGCACACAGCTCCAACTTTGTTGCATGAAATTATCTGCAGGAACTCTTTAATAAAATACCCTTTTTGACTATAAGCATAGACTCTATTTTTCCCAGGAAAAACTGAGTTAGTTTACGTCATAAATATTATCTGACATTTTTCAAATGAGGCTCCACAAACACAACACACTCATAAACATTTTCTATGGAGAATAGGAGATAGAAAACAAATATATGTCATGAAAAACAAAATAGTAACAATTATTCTAGAATGCAAGTTACGATCGTTAATTAATTATTAACATTGAACTTCTTTTTAGATAAAGAAGGTAAAGACAAGGAGGGTAGAGAAAAATGCCCCTCTCAGCTACCAGTGCCAAGACTAAGCGTTTGCGCGGACGCTCAGAAAGTAGACAGGGCAAAGCTTGCGCAGACTGAATTTTCTATTATTGAATTTGACTCTGATACATTTAGGATATTATTAGATTATCTACACACAGGATCGTGTCCTCTAACATGCTCGACAATACCAGGTTTAATATGCGCAGCAGAACATTACGACTTACCAGATCTTTTGCAGGCCTGTTTCCATCACGCCAAGCAATTCTTACGTATCGAAGTGGTGTGTAGCTAATTACTAATACCTACTCTTAATAAATACAATTTTTTTATAGGTATGTTGTATGTTATGTTCTCTGGAAAACTATTATTGGCGATACACGTCAGCCTCAGAATTGGTCAACATGATTTTGGCTTTTGTTGAAACCAGAGCTTACGCTTTATTTCAATCAGCTGAATTTTTAAATTTGAGCGAATCTATGGTTCAAATGATTATGTGTAGGAATCTGGAAATTCCGGAAATCAGGAAATTCGAATCGATGCTGTCATGGGCGCGTCACAAAATCCGTACAAAGACTTCGAGTAAACTAGATGCCAAGTTAGAGTTTAAGTGTATTATGGAACGTTTGGCACGGGATTTGAAATTGTATAGAATATCGCCACAGGAACTGATAAAGGTGATTTATTAACTGCTGAAAAAAGTTATCAATACTTTATAACATCGATTTTAGGTTGTTCTGCCTTCAAAAGCGATCAAAAACGAACGGATACTAGAAACATTGATGTTCCAAGCAAACTCTGGCATGTACAGAATACAAGACTCTTACATAAAGGAATGTACTCAAAGACTGCAGAAACAAGACTCTCGTTTTTCGGAATGGGAATCGTTCGACTACGGCACTTAGATTTATATTTTCTTAGATGACAATCACTGCATACAAACAAAAATAAGCAAAAGCACGCTCGTACTCATTAAATGGGTCCTAACTCGGATTTTTCCCAATAAACAAATTGTATTTTTGTACAGTCACTGAGAAAAATATTTCGTTTTCCATTTTAGGTCATTTTGATTATTTCATTTGCTGAATGTATTGCACTAGATTGTTTCCTGTTAGTAGAATTGACTTGTTTAGAGTATAAGTTACAAAAAGCAACAGTAGCGACAATATGAACCACTTTGAAAGAACCAATCATGCACGAAATGTTTATAAATATGAAATCGAATTGCTTTATTGAAATGAGTACTAATGTTCAACTAAAAATCGTTGTTTCTTTATTTTTTGTGTCAAAAATAGAAATTTTAATAATTACTATTGTCAACATACCCATCGATCAATAAATGAAATTTGACCGTATCTAATAAATCAACCCTTAATATGACCGATAACAGACTCGTGCAAAACTAACCATTAATAGCCAATTTGAAACAAAAAAGAAAATAGCAAATACTCAGAAGCCAGACATGTTCAATTTCAAATAATTACCTATGTTAAATTGCATTTTAATTATAAGTAAAATTTATTGGGAAAACATAACTCATTATCAAAATTTGTTGTGAATGTTTATAGATTATTCTAAAATTACTTTTTCATTATCGTTTAATAAGGAGCGACCGCTAATACCTGAGAACAATGAAATTATTCCTGAAAAATACATTGCATGTAGGTACTTATTATTTTGTAGAATATAAGGTGCAGGACTATCAATTATTATCTATAAGTTTATTATACTTATTATATTTCCACGCCAAAGTTAAATCAAAATATTTTCAATTTTATGTTAGGGCATGTTTGCTTCGTTTTTATTAAAGTCAAAATACTACATAAAAAAAATGTATATTTGAAAAATTATACAGCAGGTTAGAGCGGACCTTATTTTCTAAATTTATTCAAGTACATACCTAGATAAAATAAATTTGAAAAAAAAAATGTATATGTTTGAGCTATATTAGATAAATAATGAAACTCTTTGTATAATATAAAATATTTTATTGTAATACCTATAAATATAATCTTTAATAAATGTTCGATGTTAATATGGTAGACGATAAAGACAAAATTAATGAAGAAGAATAAAAGAAGCGTTTCCAACAAGACTTAAATTTAAATTATAATAACAATATATTTTAATTACTGAAAAAAAAAGTAGCCAGATGAATTATATTGAAATATTTTGATACTAAATTTCATAAAAATACTTGGTAATAATTATGTATCTACCTATTTGATTAAATTTTTTATTTTGGAGAATTCTTGTAGCGTACTTGTTAGAGGTTTGATTAATTGGGTAAAAGCAATTCTTTTAAAAAGATCCTAGTCATATCCAAGAAAATTGTGAGAAAAAAATAAATTTACTTAGCTAACGAAGCAAATGCGATGCTTCTTTAAAAAACACCTTTGAAATCCTAACAGTTATTTGAAATTCACGTAAGTTCCAATATTCACGAGAATCAAAATAAAAAACTCAACGATGAAATAATAAACTTTTTTATAATCGACTCATTAGTCGTCCTGTTTAACAAGTACACTGCCCTTAAATCTAAAAAAAAAAAATATATAAAAGAACTCTACTTAATTTATTATTGTAATGTGGTAAGTATATCTAAGTGTCTTATAAACACATGCATTATATACAAAATATTGTATATAAAGGTGGAGTCAGTGTACGCAATCTCCTTTCTTGTGAACTAAGTATACCTGTGTGTGTTAAACAAAGAAAAACTAGCGTCGTTTATATGGTAATAAAATAAATAATTGTTGTCTGTTTAAATAATAATATATATTTAAATTTTTCCTCTTTTACTTTTTGGTTGAAATTTAAAAAATTTCTATTTAATGTTATCTTCTATAAGGTTACTTCCTAATTTGGATCTACGTTTACATTTTCCTTAAAGTCTTGTATATGTGTAAGCCCAAAAAAAATCAAAAATTCCAAAAGTTGAGATATTATTTTTAACGATTGTGCGTAAAACGACTCATCTTTCCTGATACGTTAAAAAGAAGCTAGATTTGCTTAATATTTACCTATTTATGTTAACGTAACTTATATATTTTATCTGTTGTTGTTTAAAAAAAAAGGCGAATTTTAAGATGGATTTTAAAAATGATAGGTTTTTGTAATAAAATTCCAATAAAATAATTGCGTTTTATTTACATCCTAATTTTAACCAAAGTAGGAACTTGATCTAGAAAGTAAGCAGCAAATTGTTTACAGAAATTATCAAAATTTAAGGAATCAGAAACTTGAAGACTACACCTTGTCACTCGAGCGTTTATGAAATAATTGAATGATTCCATAAGCCCTAGAAAACAGTGTAATGCTGTTATGTAGTATCATGAAAGCTGGCATAAAGTTCTACTACACAACTGGTTTAATAGCCTATATTGCAGTAGTGTAACAACACGGGTTTCACTATAAAAATCCAACCATGACCTCAATCTTGCATTTCTGATACGAAGGTGAATGCGTCAAAAATAACGGCGCCATCTGTCGAGAGTGGCGTGAAGTTGTGCAATTAATCGACAAGAATGAGTTCAAAATTACAGGTTCTTGTCGTATGGAGTTTGCATGGAAGGGATTGTTTTATATGATGTCGTTTAGATGTCGATACCCATATTTAATTCTGGTTCGGGTTCTATATACTGTGATGACGTCATAGCGGCCTGGGTCACGTGGGTTATTTGGAAACTAATATGAATAAATTGGAAATTGGTAACGGGTCATCTTACATTAAATTACCTATTGAAATTTCAAAGAAACGTGCTTGCATCAACATTAGGAATTCTGATCAAGCTTGCTTCTATTGGTCTGTGGTATGTGGCCTCTTTCCTTCCTCTAAGAATAAGACACTAACATCATCATACCCATATTATAGGGCTGTTTTGAATACACAAAATCTACCTGCACCAATGACCCTCAATCACATTCGATCAATTGAAAATCTAATAATATTCCGAATACCGTTTACGGTTTGGAACTGAATGTGACCAATAATAAATAATTTTATACAGTAGCACCAGTTAAATTAACAAAACAAAAACCAGATAAACACGTCAATTTGCTAATTGTTCAAAACAAATATAATCCATAAGTAGACGATTTTAATGTTGAACCACCAGCAGAGCTACAAGCTGAAGAAGTTAGGTATTATTATTGCTATATTAACAACCTTTCTGGACTTGTATCCTCGCAGCTCAGTAAACTTAAACGTAAGAAATTTATTTGTGATAGGTGTTTAAATTATTTTGCGTCTGAACAGCACCTAATTGAACATGAAAATTTGTGCTCCAAATTAAATAATTTTAAGATCACTTTCCCTAAATATGAACATGTTGAATTTCAAAATTTTATTCACAAACAAGATACACCCTTTGTCATCTATGCTGATTTCGAAAGCATACTTCAAAATTTAAACATTGAAATTTCTGAAAAAACTCAGAAATATCAAAAACACGTTCCATTTGGTTGGATACTACCTCAAACGTGGATTATCAAGTTATAGACTCGTTATCGAGGTATAGACTGCATGCAATGGTTTGTTGAACATTTGTCTCAAATATCTGAATTTATTTATTCAAAATTCAAACATATTGTACCTCTTATTAAGGATGAAACTATTAGCTTGTCCAATGCATCGACACATTGTCATATTTGTGAGAAACCTTTTACAAATTCTAATAAGATTGTTCGTGATTATGATCATTTTACTGGGAAATTTCGCGATTTTGCACACCAATCCTGCAAACTAAACTATCACAAGCTCTTTATAGTTCCAGTAGGTTTCCATAATCTCTCCGGCTACGATAGTCATTTCGTGATCCGAGAGCTTGCTAAGCATGGTCGCGAGTTAACAAAGGAAAATACATTTTGAACAACTACAGGGAACCTGATAAGGGGTTGCATTTCAGATTTATTGATTCACTACGATTTTTGGGTGCCTCTTTGGAGGTACTTGTCTCCACGATGAACAAAAAGGACTTGCTGATATTGAAAAAAGAATTTTCAGATATGAAACCATCAAAATTTCAACTATTAGCACAGAAAGGTGTCTTTTGCTATGATTATATCAATGATTTGTCAATATTAAACGAAACTTTTCTACTATCCATCGATACATTCTACAAGTTAAATGATGAACATATACGCGTTGAAAAGTTCGCTCACGCCGAAAATGTCTGGCATTCGTTCAAAATTTAGGTGAATATTCAGATCTATATTTGAAAACTGACATTATACTTATGGCTGATGCTTTTTCATAAATTCAAAAAATCAATTTGCACCTGTAAAAAAAAATCGAAAGTTGGGTTATAATAGTTAAATGGTCGACATATGGGAAATCCTCTAATATATAAGTTATAGGAGCTCGGGTTAAAAATTGATCAATTTTCGTTGGGAGGCTATAACTTAAGAATTTTAAAGTCAGAACACGTTGTCCAACCTTGACCTTTGTTCAGATTACTTATTGATTATTATTGATAAAATTGGTAAAAAATAAGGCGATATTAAAAGTTATGCTAAGACAAATCCATAATAAGTTCGATAAATTAAAAGCTAATTTTTCACCATCGTGTCAGGAATACGAGATATTTTAAATGTGTATGAAAATCATATGAACAAATTATCTTAATTTTGTTAATAATCTATAAAACTAGTTTTATGAAAGAAAAGGTATTAAACATTATGAATGAAACCTAATACAAGCCTCCATTTCAACATAAGGTAGAGCACCGAAGCCATCCATCCTCAGTCACTTATCGAAGGAAACCGCACATGGAACTTGCGGATTCCAGCCAATCCAGGCAGAAAAGGGACTAGAATCGTCATCATATGTGGGGCACACGTATCGCCTTATAAGGGTCTTGATTTTTGTAGGGTACGAATCCCTTCAAAAGCTCTATGCGCACCACGGAAATGGTATTCTATTGAAAATGTGGCCTTTTTGGAATGGGCTTGTTGAGAAAAACGGCTCTCCGAAAGACCCTAAGTAATAAGCCAGTCCTTGAAAAGCTATTACTGTGGGTTGAAATTCAAACTTAAATTAAATGTTAATCACAAGACTTTTTTTGCAATCAACATATTATTGCCTCACTACCAGAGACCAGGTGAGCATACAGCGCTTCCTTTCGATAGTCAACGGAAATTGTTGGTACTAACCGGTGCGTCAAATTTAAATGAAAATTGCGCCCTCTAGTGTAATAATTTAATAATTGCTGTATAATAAGTAGCGGGAACCGTATTATTTTAATGTTAGTCAAACGACTAGGCTCATCCTCAATTAATCTGGTAGCGAAGTGGCACTTCGGCACGCATGCTAGGATAATGTTGTTTAACGTTGGCATCCTCAATTCAATTCCGTGCTAGCATGCACGCCGACTCCGAAATGCAAGCTTGCAAGCTGCATGCTTTTTCGATGTGTGCCAACTTGTGTCATGCGCAGTACGGTAAAAAATAATTCAGGTTATCCTTGCGTTCGGTATTTTACTCGAAGAGCAGAGCGGAGGAAGAAAAGAGGAAAGTTGAAAGCGGTTGTCAAGTATTTTAGTCTGATATCTAACGTGTATCACTCGTCCTTACGGAAATCATTAATAGTAGGTCGCAATTGAGAAAAAGTCATAGTTGAGAAAGTCATAATAGGGTGTAGTCTTGTAAAAAAACTTGACGGAACTTTCAACTTTATTTACGATTATTTTGCCATTTTAAACATAAAGAAGAGATACGATGCAAAAAAAAACACAACTACCTACACAAGGAAAGACCCCATGAAGTGAAAAGATGAAACGCCAATTTATAAAGTCTGTTTTTTTTTTTAAAGATAATTCCCCAAGTCAAAAATGTAGTAACTATGTTGGCAACACAAGCCTTTTCTACATAAAAAATTTGAAAGCATTGACAATTTTACATTGTATTGCCAACATTATGTCATTTTGACTTTTATCTTTAAAAACACACTTTACGTAAAGTATTTAGTTCTGGGCGGAGTTTCCGAGAGGAAATAAGGGAGACCCTTGCATACAACGGGGATTAGCCGCCAGTTATCCATGAAAAGGCTCAATCAAGAAGGGTTAGAAAAGAAACCAGTATGCGGACGAACACAACTAGGAATGCAATTATCTCAAGAATGGCCGTTTCCATCGAAAGCACCGTTATTCCCAAAGAACCACCCGACTCGAACTCCTACTACCAAGTCTGTGTCGATAAGGTGGTATGTAGCAGCCTGTCCAATTGATTCCCCCCAACGGACAAGAGAAATCACTTGCACAGAAGTCGGCACAGCTCTTATAAAGGAAAACTTAAGATAACTTCACCCCGGAGCAAAGGCGCGCAATCAAATCAATATTCGAAATTTCGGATGTTTTTCAGTAAAGGCAAAGTCTTCACTGAAGAAAAGCAATCTAGCCCGCAACCATTTCCTAACACAAACATATTGCAACTATTCAGTTGAACAATATTGTATTAGTTGTATAAGACCATTGTATTAGGCTACAACGGTAGCAGCCTCGGTAATAGCAACAAGCTTTCTCAGCATCAGAAGTCCATTGGATAGGTTGATTTTTCTTTTTACCTTTAAGGAGATCGTGAATAGGAGCCATTAAGGAAGAACAGTCCTTCAGAAATCTTCGATGCCAACCACATAAGCCGGAAAATATTTTTATTTGAGTGGTATTGGTTGGACGTGGATAATTAATCATAGCGGAAATTTTTTCAGGGTCTGTTCTAAAACCATTTGATCCTACAATATAATCGAGAAACTTGAGATATGTTTTGAAGAATTCATATTTACCAACATTGATTGCTAAATTATCATCTTTAACTTCAGAAAGTAACTTAACATGTTCTTAAAATGTGGAAGAAATTATCACGATGTCGTCAAGGTAACAAAAGATATTGGGCTCATATAACGAGGACCAAATAAACTGTCCACAAGTATCTGTTGAACTTGGGCACTATTGCACAAACCGAAAGGAACAGAAGTATAACATGCTAAGAATTCGCTCTATATTAGGTAAATGATAGCTATCATGTTTCGTTTGCTCATTCAAAAATCGACCATCAAAACAAAATCTCATTTCTCCATTGGATTTTTTCACGAGAAGAATATGAACTTTTTGAAGGTTCAACGACACCTAATTTAAGCATATCGTCGAGCTCTTGATTTAAATTTTTTTAACATGTATGGCGACATGGGATATTGCTTTCTTTAAAAAGGTTTGGCATCACCGGTGTCAATTTTTATAGAAATTTTATTTGTTCTGCCAATCTGAGTGTCGCTAGATATTTCGCGAAAAAAAACCAAAACTGATTGAGCAAGGGTACGCTAGTTATCTGACAAATCATCCAAGATAAAAAGTAAGGTAACATCATGATTATAATTTTGAAAGTCAAAGGTAGGGGTATTTTGGGAAAACCAGGTATTTTTATTGATATCCACTATCAATGAAAATTGTCTGGCAAAATCGCTACCAAAAATAAAACTATTACCAAGGATGGTACCACTAAAGCTTTTAAGACTTGACAAGTATCATTGAAGTAAATAGGTAAATCAATAATATCACTAACTTTCTGTTGTGTGCCATTAGCTACAGCTACACAGTTAATGGAAGAAGGATTTATGACAATATCGGAATTTTTGAGGAACTTTAATACAATGGCCTTGTCATATACCACCAGAATTTATTTTTTTGGATTGCAAGTAGTACACGTTTTCACAATTACATCTGCTAAACCACAACGAAAACAGAATTTCTTTATCTGACGACGACAATCAAAGTAAAAATGACCGGTACCATCACAATTCCAACACTTGCGTTCAGGAGCGTTGCGGGAGTTAAATTGAGAATTGTTCTAGGCGGTAGTCTAACAATTTCGAGCTGAAGGCTGAGAATTATATCGGGAAGATTGTGAGTTACGGAAAAAACTAGGAGAAGAACTAGGACTTTGAGAACTACTCGAGACTGCAGAATTCTGGGAATTGTTTCTGGAGAAATGACTGTTTGCTGAAACTTGATTCCTAGGGAATTGTTTATGCTTCACAAAATTTGCTTCCTCTAACTTTTTAACTAGAATGATGAGTTCATTAACAGAATTTATTTCACGAAGAACCAAAGCAGAGGAGTATTCAGGGAATAAGTTTTGTTTAATATACTTAATTCAAGTTGGTTCGACAAGTGGACGTGATTGACGAGAAGAGAGACTCTCCATTTGAGATGAGAAAATAGAAATGGTTTCGAATTTTCTCTGCTTTCTAGTTTTAATTTTTTCCCATATTTCATCGTCACAATTTGGAGGAAGGAAATCCAATTTAATCCTTTGGGTCAATTCGTCCCAGGTACTAACTGATATTTCTAAACCACATTAGCCCATCACCAGAAAATAATAAAGTGGCATTTTTGAAAAGTTGTTCTCCGGTAACCTCATATGCGGCAGGAAGCTCAGACACTCTCTCAAGAAAATCATATACTCTTCTGGAATCTCCAGTTAAATTTAAGTTTCATTCAGGGATGAAATTTTTATTATTGGAACAAGATAAGGTAGCGGGAAACACAGAAACATTTGGTTGATGAGCCAAGGTAGAGTTAGCGAGAGAAGGTGGAGCTTGGGCGCCCTGAAATTGGTCCACTTTCTCATGAGTGTCAGCATCAAGAGTAAGACAACAGACATATGCCTCATGTTTATATTCCTCAGCTTTGTCTTTAGTTTTATCCTCAGGGATGATAAGATTTTGGATACGTGCCATTACATGTGCAAGACGGGTTTTGATTCTGAGGAATAGCGTATCAGAAGGACTGCCTTCAAAGTCAGCAACCAAAGTAGTGATGCTAGCAATTGTGGTTTATATTTCTTGAGACTCGGTAGGAAACTCAAAGGTAAATTTATAGACACCAACGTATGTAGTAGCACCCTGAGCTTCTTTATCTAAAAGACGCTTTAAAAGTTTTATTTTCTCAGGACGACCACAGGTAGCAAGGACTCCTCTAAACTTCAGCTCATAATCAATTTCAGACACAAGTAAATGCCGGGGGCTAATAGAATCTGCCATATTTGATTACTTTCACTAATTAAGGATATAGGAAAATATGTTAAGATATGGGAAAATATGTTACTGTCAAAATAAATTAATTCGAAATCACCCAAGTAATACTGGTACACCTAAAGTCAATTCAAGTAGTTGAGTTATGCCAAAAGAAAAGATAAAAGCTAATACCAAACTGTACAATATTTAATAGATGTTATTATTTAGGATGTTTTTAGGCCCCGTAAGTTGGACGCTAATTTATGTAACCCCTTTTGTTGAAGGATTAACAAGAAACCCATAATATGCTCGGTTTGCTCAGCCAATAATTATTAGGGGTGGGTTGATAGTTTTTAATGAGTACAGTATGGCAAGGGCAACACTGAATTTAAAAAAAAAAAAAATACTTATTTATAATAAAATTGCATAAAATATGGGATGTGGAAATTTAGAAAAACACCTAGAAAATAATTAGCAAATGGTAATAGGTAATTTTGGAAAAAAAATAAATAATGCACACAACTCAAAATCAAACATTGGTTTACCTATAAACCAATAAAATAATTAAGTAAAATTTCAATTAAAATAGTATATATTTTCACAGTGAGGTTGAAAATCAAAAATTAAATAATTTCCAAAATATAAAATCCAATACTGATAAAACACTTTAGGTCAAATCAATAAAAAGAGGTTAACTTTCAATCAGATTCTTCAATCTCAATAAAAAAATAATAGTATAATAACAATGCACTTCAATATACTTACCATATAAGTTCATTAACAGTCGCAAGCCATATCATCAATTTGAAAGGAAAATATAAAGATTAAGTTTCCAGAAAACTAATTTAAAAAAAATAAATGATTGAAAATTGTATTGATAAATAGGGTCAGCCTCTGCAAAAAAATTAATTCAATGAAATCAAATTGTACCTGAAAGAAATCGAAAGTTGGGCTATATAACCGTTAAATGGTCTAGAGATATAAAGATATAATGGAAATTCTCATATAAGTCGTAGGACCCAGGGTTAAAAATTGATCAATTTTTGACGTAGACTATCTCTCAACAATTTTAAATTCAAAACATGTTGTCCAGCCTTGACCTTTGTTCAGATTACTTATCGATTATTATTGATAAAAATTATAAAATACACTCACCGACAGAAAATTCGGGACAATCAAAATTTAGATCAAATTTGATGTAGGATAACTTTTTCTTCCATAGTCCGATTTCAATCTTTTTTTTTTTTCATAATGTAGATAATTGTTTCGGTTTTAATTAATTTTATTCAATTTTCAAAAATACAGTTTACATGTTGGAATATACCAGGAAAATAAAAAAGTATATTTTTTCTCTTAACTTTGTAACACTCTGTAGAGTAATTTTGCGAAGTAAGCTACACTGGATATGCTTTTCTGGAGAGTTTGATCCATTTTCAACATTTTGCAGTTTTATCGGTCTTGGTATCTTTATCGGTTTGGGAGATATGAATTTTCCAAATAAACATTACACTTTTTGATCAAGTCTAAATTTTTGAAATAAACCTTCACTTTTTGATCAAGTCTAATTTTAATTGAAGCATAGAACTTAGGGGTTTTAAAAGTTAGTACCTCGTGTTACCTCCTCTTGCTCTTATAACAGCTTCTAAACGTCGATTCATTCCTCTAATTAGGTTTTGGATATCCTGTTGTGGAATAGCAAACCATTCTTCTTCCAAAGCATTTCGGAGCTGTTGGAGAGTGAACAACTGTCCTCGGCGTTTCCTAATTCGTCTACCTAACATGTCCCATACATGTTCTATGGGATTAATGTCAGGACTACGAGCGGGCCAGCGCATAACGTTTATTCCAACCTCTTCTAAATATTGGGCCACTATTCTGTTCTGGCAGTACCTATGTGGATGGGCATTGTCATGCATGAAAACGAATTCGTTGCCGATAAATTGTGCAAAAACAAGATGTTCTCCCAGAATTTCGTCAATGTATCATGGGGCAGGTAATCTTCGGTCAATAAAAACAAGTTCTGTTCGAGCGTCAAACGAAAAACCGCCCCATACCATTATCGATCCACCATCAAAGCTAACCCTTTCGCTGAAAGTACATTGGGCGAATCTCTCCCATTATCGTCTCCATATGCAGATATGCTAGGTTCTACAAAATCTAGCGTGGGAAGAGCCGTGGCCAGGTTTCGTGAGACTGGAAATTACAGTAGAATACCTGGATCTGGAAGAAATCGCGCTACTTCCGCCCTTGATGATCGCTTTATTAGACTCTCGGCTTTAAGAGATCGGCATACGAGTGCAGTAGTGATAAGAAATGACCTCGAAAGAGTTCGTCAAGTTGCTGTCAATGAAATAACAGTGAGAAGAAGACTTAATTAAAGGCAATTTACGGGCCAGAAGACCGGCAACTGGACCAGAACTCCAAAGACAGCATCGAGTTAATAGACTTCTTTTTTCCCAAGAACACATTAACTGGAAGCTTCAAGAGTGGAGGCAAGTTCTATTTTCAGACGAGTCCTGAGGTCTCCTGATGGACTAGAAAGAGTATGGAGATGACAAGGGGAGAGATTCGCCCAATTTACTTTTAGCGAAAGGGTTAGCTTTGGTGGTGGATCGATAATGGTATGGGGCGGTTTTTCGTTTGACGCTCGAACAGAACTTGTTTTTATTGACCGAGGAAATTTATTTGCCCCGAGGTACATTGACGAAATTCTGGGAGGACATGTTGTTGTTTTTGCACAATTTATCGGCAACGAATTCGTTTTGATGCATGACAATGCCCGACCACATACTGCCAGAATAGTGGCCCAATATTTAGAAGAGGTTAGAATGAACGTTATGCGCTGGCCCGCTCGTAGTCCTGACATTAATCCTATAGAACATGTATGGGATGGGACATGTTAGGTAGACGAATTAGGAAACGTGTAAGGTTTATTTCAAAAATTGAGACTTGATCAAAAAGTGTAATGTTTATTTCAAAAATTTATATCTCCCAAACCGATAAAGATACCAAGACCGATAAAACAGAAAAATGTTGAAAATGGATCAAACTCTCCAGAAAAGCATATCCAGTGTAGCTTACTCCGCAAAATTACTCTACAGAGTGTTACAAAGTTAAGACAAAAAATAAACATCTTTATTTTCCTGGTATATTCCAACATGTAATCTGTATTTTTGAAAATTTAATAAAATTAATTAAAACCAAAACAATTATCTACATTATGAAAAAAAAAAAAAGATTGAAATCGGACTTTGGAAGAAAAAGTTATCCTACATCAAATTTGATCTAAATTTTGGTTGTCCCGAATTTTGTGTCGGTGAGTGTATAAGGCAATATTAAAAGTTATGCAAAGACAAATCCAGAATAAATTCGATAATTTGAAAGCTAATTCTCCACCATCGTGTCAAGAATCAGATAATGATGATGTTTTAGGTGCACTTATTCCGAGCATACTTGCCCCTGATGCTGGAACTTTCTAGTTCCGAAACATGTAGGTCTCTATAAAATAATTAAAGTTTATTTGTGGAGGAAGACTTGGTGTTTTTCTTTGAAAATTAAATTTCAACTCCACTTTGAGTCATGGACTACTTCTTCAATTTAAGAATCAGAGAGTTTAAACGTTGCATGAAAATCATATAAAAAAAATTATCTTAAATTTGTTAATTGACTATAAAACTGTTTTAATAAAAAAAAAGGTATTGAAAGTTATTAGAAAAACGTAATACAAGCGTCCATTCCCACATAAGATAGAGCACGGAAGCCATTCATCCTCGGTCAGTTGACGAGGAAAACCGCACACGGAACTTGCGAATTCCAGCCCAGAATCCAGGCAGATAAGAAACTAGAATTGTCGTCAAATGTGAGGCATATGTATCGACTTATCAGGTTCTTGATTCTTGTAGGATAGGAATCCCTTCAAAAGCTCCATGCCACACTCCACGGAAATGGTAATGGACTTGTTGAGAGAAACGGCTCTCTGAAAGACCCTAAGTAATAAGGCATTCCTTGAAAAGCTATTACTGAGCCAACATCCAAAAAAAAAACCTACCACAAGGTGGGTTGAGATTCAAACCTAAATTAAATGGTAGGTAATCACAAGACTTTTTGATTCAAATTTTTTTGCAATCAACAGATTATTGCCTCACGCAACTTAATTTTGCTGAGATAAGGTAATGCCTGAAGGCCGATAAGGTACTTTATTTTTCTACGGCACGGTTGTCTCGAGAAGATGGCGATTTTCAGCCGATCGACCTTGCTGCCCGACGATACAATTTAAAAGGGGAGAGGATTGGTACGGACCAGGGCTGGGATCATGACGACAGTTGCCTAGCAACCATCATCATCGCCTGTACTGTACGTGATAAATGGGTCGCGGGTGACGTCATGAAAGTAGAATTCTACTCGTCGTAATCCCAGCCCAGGTGAGCATACAGCACTTCCTCTCCATAGTCAACGGAAATTGTTGGTACTAACCGGTGCGTCAAATTTAAATGAAAATCGTGCCTTCTAGTGTAATAATTCAATAATTGCTAACATTAGGAGTAGCAGAAACCCTCTATGTTAAATTAGTTAGTCACCAGACTGTCAACATTAAACAGGGTTATATAAAATCAAATTTTTAAAAACAGGTTACAGACCTTAGCAAAGTCTTAAGACGCTAACCAACCGGGTTTCTCTCGGGACACTGCAGAGCTAAGAAACACCTATAGAAATTGGGATTGAAAGAAGGTGGCCTCTGCATTCTTTGAAGACGGAGAAGAGACACCTTACCATCTTCTACTGAACTGCGATGCCGTTAGTCACTTAATGATGAATAACCTGAGAAGTCCCCTCATACAGTTGAAAGATATTCTAGCCCTGGAATCGCTAGATATCCTAAAATTCTGAAATGACCTAGGACTAGAAGGGCTGCTTTGAGCAGGAAACCCAAACTTAGCAGCTGAAGGAGGAGTACGATAGATCAATCAACCTTGGTGGCAGTGCAACTGACACCTTCAATATAAACTTACATACATACATACGTACATAATCCGATGCCCCAACCCCTTACCAGGAGCGACCAGGAAATTTTTGGTCGAGGCTGTCTTCAGCTAGCCTTTATTGAGCCAATATTCAGCTTCAAGGCAGCAGCTTCTTCGCCGCCTTGTTTCCAAATTGATGTGGATTGGGATGGTCACAGACGACGATATGGCTAGCCAAGCGTACTATAGCAAGACATTCAAATAAATTAATATATGGTGTTGATCAGCATTAAAAAGTATACCCTTGGCCTGATTATTATTGTATAATTTCTTATATGGAATTAAGAACAAATTATCGAAATATATAGCCTCAGACTCATTTACGTAAGAACCTATTCAGGGCCTGTAAGGCAGATGTTTCTTCTGTGGGGAAATAATAAAAAACAATAATGATAATTTAAAAAATAATTTTATTAAAAATTTAGATTTGGAACATAATATACATTCTGCTTCAGACTGTGTTTCATGATACAATAATATAGTTTGTGTCTGATTTAAAATACTTTTCGCGCATATCGCCGTGTGATAGATTGAATTTTACATAGATGAAATTCATTTGATTCAATATCCTGTAAAATAGATATTTTTTACTCAGTATAAATATTTTATGTGGCCCACAATATAATGGCAAAATCATGAAAATAAAACGACATTTATAATCTCAAAATCCCTTACCCTAATCACCACACTTATGACACATTTCCATTAAGCACACCATAGTAAGTTAAAGATTTTAAGTTTATTAATTTCTAATTTTGTTTTGTTTTGGATGAGAAGAATTATCTAGTAATTTTAAAATTCGGATTTTAAATAGTCAAATTTATTTTGTTGTTGCCATGTTGCAGCCATCTAACCCATGTACACAGTTAGTGTATGTTATGTATATTTTTGGTTCAAAGAATATTCAAGAATCATTTGCCGGTAAAAAACTTTGGGCTTATATTAGAAACCTCTCATTATTTCCCAAATATTTTAACCATGTCAATATGATAAACAAAGTGCTCATATTAAATTAGTCACAATCAGTAAAGTTATATGAAAAAATATTACACAATACGAATTAAATTAAAACTAAATGTCACTTTCCTTTTTGATACTTCATAGGCCGATATTTGATGAGTCTTATGACCATAAAAGTGCACACAGCTTAAAATGTTATGACAGCTAAGTACAACATCAATATATTTTTATTTTATATAAACATTCAACACTCAATAATATTAATTTATAATAATAATATATATTATAATAATTTTACAGGGAGGAGTTCACTTGGAATAAATTATTTAGGACCGAATTTACAGTCGTTCCTTGAATCTTCCTTGGAGGTCGTGAGTTTAGAATGGATACTTGCTACTATTTGACAAGTTAGTCATGTCAATTTTAAACGTTCAAGGCTTCCTCAAGGTCTGAGGATACCTCAAGGAGCGACTATAAATTGGGCCCTTAGATTAAGTATAGGTGTATATTTTTTTAAATTAGGCTATTCTTTCAAATTTTTACTTCAAAAGTACATAAAATAGATGATCCTAGATACCTACAACAAGTAATTCAGGAGTAGTTTTCTGAATAAATTTTTAAATAATTTTTTTACACCCAAACCAAGATAGATGGTAGGAGGAATGATAATGTCTGTGAAAAGAAGATATGTCCGTCATATTATTTTCACTGTGACTCTCTGGTCAATCTCAGCTTCATTCACTTCTGCTTCTCTATTCTCATTTTTGTTAAATCCTATGTCAAAATTTCTCATTTCCATTTTATCATCTGATTGTTAACGAAGAGAATGAGGATGCCAAAACTATATAGGACCTAATCAAGACTTAATTTGGGGCCTTTCATATCGAATATTAATAACAGATCTTCCGGTGTGCTTGATAATGGACTACTAAAGAGAAAAACCATCTTTAAGAGACTTCGGAAATTTTTCAAAAAAAGTTACCTTCTATAGAATTGAGCTGCGCAGGCGCATTTGCTTATTTATGTTCGATAGGAACAAATGCGCAGGCGCAGTTCAATTCAGAACTGATTCTGAACTAAGTCCGAACAAACCTATTTTTAAGAACCACCTGTAGGTAGGATAGGTACCTATACATAATATTTCTAAATATAAAAGTTGGGTCAAAATATTCGCCATATAAATTTATTCCAATTATTGAATAAGACTCCAATTCCTGTACGTACTTCTGATAATACAAATATATAGGTATATTAAAATGTTTTATATTTGATATTTATTATATTAAGCGTCGTCTTTAAGTGTAACATACGATTTCAAAAACACAAAATCTTGGACGAAAAATAAATAAACATTTCATGGTATAATTATTTAACTAACTTTTAAGTTGAAGCGTTAAAAGCAAAGGTTTCGAGAAAATTATTCCAAATCAATAGTTGACATTCATTAAAAAAAAAAAATACGGTCGATTTCCATTCTCGTGGCATCGAGCAGCGCAGAAAAATGCGTATCAGCAATTTTCATCCAGTTATTCACATGCGCAAAAACAACAATCAATGGGAACAGCATTTTTGCGTTTTTTGAGTAGGTACCTATGTTAGAATTTGGTATAAGTATTCCGGAGATCAAGCTAGGGAAAACCATTCAAGCTACAGAGCGCATGCGTAAGTCTACCCCCATATTAGCACTTATTCTTATTATTCGCATGGTTGTTCACACATGTTGTATAATTTATAGCAACTTATTGAAAAATATAGTTATTCAGTGGTTAAAATAAATATTTGTGTTGTTGTTTGGGGTCTAGTCAATCAACAATACAATTCTTCGTGTATGAATATTGTTGCTGTGCGATATACAGGGTGTTCATTTTAAAACTTACCACCACCATTATCTCGGGGGTGGAATTTTTAAATGGAATAAATTGAGTATCAGAAAGCTTGTTTATTTTCTAGAAATTTTTTTAAAAAAAACGAGTCTTTATTTTTAGTTCGGCACATTTTTTTCGGCCTTTCTATGGAATTTACCTCTCTCTTAAGGGTAAAAACCACCCTAAACTTTTTTTTTTCAATTCAAATGTAAAGATATGTATTGTGATAGTTGGAATGGGCATACAAAAAGGAATATGACCTATTATTTACTTTTGCATTTCTTTAATGGGAAGGGGGGTCTGGGGGTCAAGTGGTACATCATTTTGGAGGCTTTTTAACTCCATATATTTTGGTACTAAATTTAGTATAGACAGTTGAAAATTCACTTTTTTGCAAATTTGACAGGCTGTAAAACCTGAACGGTTAATTTCAGAGGAAAACCGATCTTACATTCTCATCTTAGATTTCCATAAACTATAATTTGACATCAATTTCGTATTTGACCAGAGAATAAAATTAATTGAAATTTTCAATCATGATTTATGAAAATCTACTGTTAATACCTGAGTAAAAGATAGTCGAAAAAATCAATTTTCAACTGTCAATATTTCCAAAACAGTTGAACCTATGAGTTATGAGGTATGATAGCTACCTCACTAATTGCCATATCCGACAAAAAGTGGAGCCATCAAAGACGGATGCCACAAGGGGTAATGTTGTTCTCTTCTGTTGCACGCCATCACGTTTTGGAGAGTTTTGTTATATTTACCTACACAGGTTTCATTAATTGGAATACGTGTTGGAATGAATTTCCGCCATTCAACGTAATGAGTGCAACAAAAACAGGTATCCCCTCCGCAGCAGCGGCACTAGGCTTCACGTTCATCAATATGTGTGCGTATTCCAGTTTTTGGTTATAGTTCATTGGACCTATCTTTTTCTACCTTGACTGCACGCGCAGCTCGTGAGTTGCAGGTGAGCGTCCAGTGAGAAACGAGTTTGTTTTAGGCTTGCGTCTTATTCTTATTCAGGGGCCAGTTCAGAATTAATAGTTCCTTCTTTCTTTGTAACGGGTAATTCGACAAAGAGCAAACTAATACTTTACGTATTATTTCTGAGATCTTTTGTCTGATTTAAGGCGATGTAAAACACTGGACACTTTATCACTTCTTCAATTATTATTATTATATAATATTCGATTTGTATTGTCTACATTTGTTCTGCAACAATATAATCTAGCTACACTATAACCCACCAGTTGCGCGCGCATGTCCTCTTTCATTATTTTCTAACTTGTATTTATTACAATTAAGCTCTCTTTTTCTATTTATGTCGAGGTCAATTGTCAATACTTTTTGCTTACATAAAAGGCTTACTAGATACCCCAAACATCACAAGAGTCACTGCTCAATCTCTAAGGGAATTTATTGATAAATTTAAACAAAACTTTGACTCCCTAAAAAATTAACAAATCCCTATTGAACACTGGGATTTGATCCTAATTTATATTTTTTCCAACAAATTATATGTCGGCACAAGAAAGGCATATATTGCTGAAAGGGGGCTTCCAAAAAAACTCTGGCGCTCCGGCAATGTTGCCAAAGTTAGAAGATTTTCTTATCTTTTTAGAAAAACGTTGTATAGTATTGGAAAATCTCGCAGAAACCCCTCCTGAGAAAATCACTCATGGTCACAATCCTCCTCTTCCAACCATCTGATGAACAAGATTTTTTTTATTATTTGATCCTGACACTGACAATGAAAAAAGTAAAAGCTGATTTTGACAAAATATGAAGAATTTCGTTAAATAACAACGTTTAGATTTTGCCTCAGAAATTAAGGGTTAAAATAAAATTGTATACAAACCTCGACGGAAAAGTTCATTGCTGTCTCGAGGTTTAACTATAAAAACTATATAACCTCTTGACCAGCAAAGAAGCATTTTCCGTCTCCGATTGTAATATACTATTACCGCATCATTGTGTCGTCAGAGAGGATAGTAAAAGCACAAAATTGCCTGTAGTTTTCGATGGATCCATGAAAACAACCTATGGACCTTCTTTCAATGACATCATGCATAAAGGCTATATACACAGTTGAGCCCCATTTGTTCGACATCCTACTGAGATTCAGAAGTTTCAAGTTTGTGATAACTTCCGACATTCAAATGATGTATCCAAATTAGAATCAACCCAAGTCAGAATTATCTCCAGAACATTTGGTGGTGTGATAATCTCTTTCAAGCCCTGCAATGCATTGAATTACTAACCGTCACTTATGGTACTACTTGTGCATCTTGGTTAGCCACTCGAGGGCTAAAAGAGCTAGCATATTGTATAAAAATGGATACCCTCTTGCTGTTGAAGCGATTTTGTTTCAAACATATGTTGATGACGCCTAAGCTGGACAGGATTCCTATGAAGGATGGGTCAAATTATATCACCAATTAAACCAACTTTTCAACTCGGAAAACTTCAAACTGCACAAGTGGTGTTCTAATTCCAAAATGTTCTTGAAAATTAACATTCTCTCAGAAACCCATTCCGCTCGTTCCAATTAAGGAAATTAACATACCTCGTATGGAGTGATGTGCAAGTATCTTACTCTCAAATTCGGTGACCAAGATTAGCGTCATTTTGAACCAAAGGTTTTCACTTGCAAGTGTCAATCTCTGGACAGATTCAGAAGTTGTTTTGTCATGGCTAGCTTCGCACTGTTTACGATTTAATGTTTTTGTCGCAAATCGCGTATCCTAGATACTGATGACTGAAGATTTCACACGGCGGCACATTTCAACAAAAGAATATCCTGCTGGTTTCATTTCAAGGTTTGTGAACCCCGAAGAAATTGAAAACTCAAGTCTCTGGTGGCAAGATCCACATTTTCTCCAAGCTTCTCAATTAAACTTAAACCACTTCAACAGACAGGTCAATGAAACACATGAAGAAAAAATAAAGGTAAAACCAGTTTCACTTTTCTGCAATAAGCCAAATTGGCCTTAATTTTTCGAGAGATTCTCAAAGTTCAATCGGCTTCGGCGATCAAACATAATGCCAGACCCAACTCTCAAAAGCTGTGCGATGCACTCTCTGTAAATGAATGAAAATGTTCAGAACAATTCATTGTCAAAACCATTCAAAGTCAATGTTTTTCAATTGAACTTTTCCAGTTACAATCCGAAAATAGAAAGATCTCGAATAAACATATCTCAAGGTTAAATCCTTTCATAAACGAAAACGACTTGATCAGAGTTGGAGGTATAGGATTTTTACGCTATACAGTGTGATTTTTTAAGTGTGCAACATATGGGGATTTTTGTTAGTAATAGCACAATCCAAATACAAATAAGGCGAAAAGTTGGTGCATGTCTGATAATCATATTAAGTGCACTTAGAATGGTTGCAAGTCAAACAGCATACAGGGTAGCTCAAACATTATCAAAGCTGTACTGTAAAGTACCCTTATTTTAGAAAATTCAGCAAAATGTTATAGAGAAAAGTTGTTTGGAATTAAAAGTTATGCCTAAATACCAAAACATAGCCTCCTAAGATTTTTTTTATTTTCTTTCGAAAAAAATCTATAATTTCTATATTTTTTTTATTTTTTATTTCCGCCCTTAATACTTTCAAAAATTAATTAAAATCAAATCAATTTTACATAACTGTGTTCAAATTCAAGCATATTTGTAAAATTAACTTAGATTTTTAATTTTTTATGGAATCACAAAATTCACGTTTGTTGCAATGATATTCAACACATTTTTAAAATGTTGCAATTTTTGTTTTAACGAGTTAAAACATTACTAATGATAATAGCCATATTAAAAAAACTCTCCTTGAAGTGCAAAAGTTTTATTTTATTTAAGTGAATATTACTACAATTTCGATATTTTTTGAGCTACCCTGTATGCGGTTTGACTTGCAACCATTCTAAGTGCACCTAATATGATTATCAGACATGCACCAACTTTTGGCCTTGTTTGTATTTTGATTGTGCTATTACTAAAAAAAAATCCCATATGTTGCACACTTAAGTAATGACACTGTATATTTAGGATGACGTCACGTTTAGTAAATTTTTGCTGTCAACCTATCAAAACTAAAAGTACTTTTTTAGCACATTTAATGTAGGGGAATTTCAGATGTTTTTGGCTGGCAACGGTGCGCGACATTGCATGACTTATAAACATTTTCATTTCGTTATTTTTAGTTGTCGTCGGAATTATTGACACATGACATTCTGGTAGGTAATTTATAAGAAAAAAAATAGGCATTGACAACATTGTCTGTCCTTGTTCGATGACGTCATCCTAAATATAATATAAAAAACATATAGGTTATCACACGCAGAAATCTCATACGACCAAAAACACCCTATCTTACTGCCTTCAAAAAATCCTGTGGTAAAACTTCTCTTGTTGAAAGAACACAGATGACTAGGACATGCAGGACCTCAGATAATATTATCAAATATCCGCTTGAGGTATTGGCCGCAACAACGATGAGAATGCTGTGCTCTGATTGGTTGATTTTTCGAAACTTGTTTTGAGTTATTGAAAAAAACGGCACATCAGAATTGGCTCAAATTTGGCATAAACATTCTTTGATCGATTATGTACAATTCGCTTATTTTAGTTTTTCGATATTCTGCCTTTTTTTTAAAATCATGTTCGCAACCACCAAAACAACTAAATGTGTTGGTGGTTGCATATTTGTATGTTTATCAAACTGGGATCCGTGGACCGTGAAAGGCATATTTTATTGATAACCACGAAAAACTAAAAAAAGCTAATTGTAAAGAATCTTTCAAATAATGTTTATACCAAAGGATTTTGAAAATTATTGCGGATTTTTTGAGAAAAACGAATTTTGAAGGTGAAAATTGGTGAAAATTTGACAGTTACAGTTCAAGCAATTTCAAGTAGATGGCGCCACGGCAAAAAAGCTACATTGGGAGCATCATAATTGTATATTTGTCTTTCTCTTTCACTAAGTGTTTCACCGACAAACAGATTTTATTTTGGACAAAAAATAAAATATTGAACCGTATGTGTAGACTGGCGCATTCGTCATTTTCGAAAACTAAATTTAAACATGGCGGCCATTAACGAGGCCTTAAGATTGAATTTTTGCCATTATTTGAAATTGATGTTTTCGCGCCCTCATGACGTATTAGGACTCCAGCCAATAAGAGACGAACGGAAATAATCCATAACGACCCTAAAAAATAGGCAACTAGACAAACATTTATTTTTTCCCAAAAAATTAAAACTGAACTGACAGATTTCAATGTCATTAAACCCCATTGAATGAATAAATGAATGAATGAAAGAGTGGGCGGCCGCGACAGTAGTGCACATAGGTCTCCTGTGGTGGACCCGTTGTCGGTCGTGCCCCACTGAGTTCTACCAGAGGCCTATGTCCTTAGAAAAGCCAATCAGGCACCCTGGCTTCATCTTTTTGACGTGATCGGGCAAGCAATACAACTTGCCCAGGTGTTTCAACCTCGCGCGCGTGAGTGCAGGGCACTCACCGATGACGTGGTCTGCCGTCTCCTCCTCCATACACCAGCGGCATTCCGGGTCGTCCGTAATGCCCATGCTGTGGAGATGGCGTCTTAGGTGCTATTGTCCGGTTAGGAGACCAGTCACTAGCCGTATCTCGCGTCTGTTCAGGCGCAGTAGCTGTTTGGGGAGACAGGCAGAGGGCCCATCAATATGAGCCTTAGCCTGCCTCATGCCAGGTGCCCCTATCCATCTCCCAAGGAATCGCTCCACGAGGAGACCCTTGAGGGACGTGACAGCCTCACATTTGGCTATGCCCAGCGTGGGCTGAGGGCCCACAGGTGCCATCGACGATCCCTGTCTGGCAAGTAAATCAGCTTCGTCGTTGCCCGCGACGCCGGAGTGACCGGGCACCCAGACGAGGCGGACCCGGCAGCCGGCACTCACCAGTCTTCTTTTTTGCACTACATTACAAGCTTAGAGTGTCAGCCATAATGGCTCTGATAGCGGCTCTGCTGTCGAAGCAGATTGAAACGACTGCATTCCTGTGGCGCCGGTTTAAAATTTCCCGACCACACTCCATTACAGCATTAAACCCCCTTAATTTATTAATTTCTAGTTCTGACGACAGATTGGGAGACTATTGTTCCCAGTCATGTGACGTCACTTTTCGCGCGCATTGACTTGTCTCGTAATACCTGGTGTGCGCGCGCAACTCGTGGCTTGCAGGTGAGCGTCCAATGAAAATCGAGTTCTGTAACAAACTCGATTTTCATCATATTCGTATTCAGGGACGAGTTCCGAATTGATCGTTCCTTCTTTCTTTGTAACGTTTAATTCGACAAGAAGCAAACTAACACTTTACGTATTACTTGAACTTATCGCAGTGTCGTTTAAGGTTATGTTAGATTATACTTGACATATTCCTTTGGAATTTCATTTTGCGATGTTGCCGGATGAAACATTTATCAGGGTAAGAGTGCCATCGATGTTAACATACACTGTAAAGCTCTTCTTTTGTCTGATTTAAGGCGTTCTAAAACACTTGACAATATATCACTTCTTTAATGTTATAATGTTCGATTTGTATTGTCTACATTTGTTCTGCAACAATACAATCTGGCTACACTGCAACCACGAGTTGCGCGCGCATGTCATTTTCTATTACTTTAGAATTGTATTGATTACAATTAAGCTCTCTTTCTCTAGTTCTGCGAGACACGTCAAAAGGCGGGAAGTTCCCATTGCTTCACTTGCTCTAGATTCAAGGCCAAGTCACATCAACAAATCATGTCCGACTTCCCAAGAAAAAAGTCACTCCATCCCGTTGCTTTTCAAATTCTTCTATAGACTTCGGCGGCCCGTTTTTGGTCAAATCATCTACTCTGCGAAGTTCAAAGATAGAAAAAGCTTACGCTGCAGTTATGGTTTGCATGATCACAAAGGCTGTGCACTTAGATTTAGTCTCAAGCCTTTCGACGCCAGCATTTTTAGCGTGCCTTAAGCGTTTTATTTCGAGGAGAGGCTGCCCTTCAACGATCTTCAGTGACAACGGCACAAATTTTCAGGGTACAAATAATCAAATTAAGGACATTTATAATCTCCTTCATTCTGATTAAACTCGGTGAGACATAAACAACTTTCTCTCTTCAAATGAAATTCAATGGAAGTTCATTTCCTCACTCTCTTCACATTGAAGTGGCCGTTATGAGTGTCAAATACCATCTGAAACCGTTAGTTGGGGAACAACATCTTACCTTCGAGGAATTTACAACAGTATTGTCTCAAATTGAAGCTGTTCTCAATTCAAGGCCACTTCAACCCCTCTCTTCAGATCATTTTGATTGTCTTACCCCTGGACATTTTCTAATAAGAACTTCCCTCACATCATCCCGAGAAGGAATTAACTGACACACCAATCAATAGATTAACTCGCTGGCAGAGAATCTCACAAATTCAGAAGGGCTTTTGGAATAGATGGTCGACGGACTATCTCAACCAACTCCAGCATAGACCAAAATGGATTTATCAACAGACTTACCTCAATGTCAATGACATAGTTTGTTTAAAAGATGAGCATACCAGGGTTGTTACAGACCAATTTTTGAATGTGTAGTTTTCCACATTGAAATTGTGTAGCAATTCAAGCAATTGTGCACTGTCAATCTGACAATCAAATAGGCATCTGACAGCAGACGCTCGCAACATCTTTTGCTTCGCGAGCACAGCTACAGAACTAGTGCCCGAATTCAGAACCCACAATTCGATAGTAACGTCTATCTATAAGTCTGTTTCCACAGAAATCACAAACCAGGCACAGCGAATCTCATTGGGAGAAAATAATCGGGAAACTGGTTGTTGGCGATTTGGACCAATCAAAAACGCTCTGACTGGTTTGTGATTTCTGTGGAAACAGACCTTATATTTATATGAGGTCTGTTTCTGCAGAAATCACAAACCAGTCAGAGCGAATTTCATTGGACAGAAACACTCAGAAAACTAGTTTCAACCAATGAAATTCACTCTGACTGGTTTGTGATTTCTGCTGAAACAGACCTCATGGGCGATACTATTGAATCGTGGGTTCAGAATCTGGGCCCACAGATCTCGACTTGGTTATTGGGGTGCACCTGTGTAATCGAAGGTCCAATTGTGTAGCAAACTACATAATTCTGTAGCTTGTAACAACCCTAGAGCATACTAAACCTTCAGAATGGCCTCTTGCAAAAGTGTTAGAGATTATCCCTGGGAAAGATGATAATGTAAGACTTGCCAAGATAAAAGCAAGAAATGGCATTTTCACTCGCAACATAACCAAACTATGTTCTCTTCCCCAAGCTTAGCAATCTCTATTAGGCAATCCAACGATAAATATTTTCTCCCTCAACTCTGCACGACCTTCCGCGATGCATCCTCGGGGTGGTGCCAGGCAGTGACTGTCTGTACAAGTGCTTGCAGAGAAACGAGCAGATAAGCGTCGTGCATTTTGATTTGCGATAAAAAACGCAATTTTCACCCTTCTCTCAATTATTAGTCGCTAAATCTCTTGTCTCTGATTCTCAATCAATTCAGTTAAATCTCTATAGTAATTCCCGACTAAGTAGATACCTAAATGCATTTTCAACTTAGTACAGATATCACATAAAGGTTTCTATACACAGCTTCGGTATCATTAATTAAATTAATCTAAAGGACGTTTTTGCAAGGTAAAAAAAAAACCTATTGTGAATAGCCTATAAAAAGTTATTTGTGTCAGTGGCTTAAGCGTAATAAGCAGTGCAGGGCTTCTGCTACCTCAAAAGTTCTCAAAGGTTCTCAACATTGAGGCTCTCATATCAAGGTGGAGTCGGTCAGCGATGAGTTCGAGGCTATGGCTAATTGTCATCAGCCTCATGGCTGGTGGTTGAGGACAAGGACAAAGGGGTAATGTACGACACACATTTTATGTTTAAAACCTATGGTTTAAGTATCGAACCTTGTTTCAGAGGCGCAAAACAATAGTTCTTCAAATAGTTCATATTGTTCGTAAATTAACAACTAATCAATACAGTAATTGAGTTTGCCTGATTTAACACTTACTGTAAATTTGTTATTATTTTTTAGTTTATTTCCATTAAACAGGCTGGTCCTTCATTTTTCGTTTTTAAGTTTAATATGTCAAAGGAACTCTTTTTGTTTACACTTTTGATGTTTTTGTTTAACAATTTATTAAATTTTTCTTTTGTATTATGTAACAGGGCTTGTTTTATTTCAATAACGTGATTCAAGCCCCAGAACTTAACCTATGGATTTGGGAGTGATTTCGCATCATTTCCCATTTGTGCTTTAAGCTGCCGAGAGTAGTTACTGCAACAAATTGTATATGATTGCTTTATTTCTGTTTCACAATGACACCCCTCTCTACACCCCTAGTTGATTTATACTCACAATCGCAAATAGGATTCACATAAATTTTTGTCACCAAGAGTAAAGTACCGCCTGCCAACACATCATAATAGTTTCTGGGCAGATGCGACAAAATCATAGTTAATGATTTCATCAGCAAGACTGACCAAAAGAGTTTCTGTTCATTAAATTATTGTCAAAACCATTCTGTTGTTCCACGCTGCTCGATGTCGCTTAAGATGAGAATCGGTCTTACGAGTTATTGGCTGTTTAATTACCAGTTCTTTTGCAATTAAATGAAATTGATTGTCAATAATTTTTTAGAAGGTAAAACTTACACTATTCATAAGTAATTTTTTTTTTTCGTTCAATAATACAATAAACATTTTTTTTGTTTTCTTACCACTAATTCAATTAGGTACTTTATTTGTCCCCCAATGAGCTTCAACGTCATAAATGCATTCACATATTTAGGGTTAGAATATTTTACATATTTTCTATAACATTATAAGCGTATAAATTTTGGTTAAATATAATGTGTTCAAAATATTTCACCTTAGTATGTGTTTCCTAGAAGAGTAAAAAAAATAGAAGAATTTCCATCTTGTAAAAGTTACATAAGATTTTTACGCTTTCAGGCAATAATAAAAATAAGTTTTGATTGTAATAAGAAAAATATTTTTTTTTGTGGGAAAATATTTCTGTTGATTGTTTTCTAAAGCATATTCATTTCATTTACCTGTATTTGCTATTTTTTGTAAAAAGGACTCTTTTGATTTAAAAATAGGTGATAATTTTGGTTTAAATTATTTATAGACAATTGTTATCTACTTGCTTTGGTCAGTTTCTGCAACAGTCCTAAAAAGAGACACATCAGCAAACTAAATCAGGATAATTCTAAAAACTCCTTACCTTATCGTGTGCCAACAAAATACAGTTTTTCTCGGACTCTGGATCATATCGTTCCAATGCTCTTTTCCAGTTCCGCTCGCTTTTGGTCCTATTGTACAGCATCCCAATAAAGGGTTACTTCCCATTATATCGTTGCCTTGATCAAATACACATATCTAGAAGAATATGAGTAGAAAATAATTTCAGTCAGTGAATAAGTCGGTAGGTACCTCCAATTCAGTATTTTGTGTACTCGATGAAGGCAAATTAAACATTAGAGCCTCATTCCATACAGGGTTACAATTACCTTTTTTACAGGACGATTTTTTTTTCTTTGTGCGTTTCCCATTGATTATTAGATAAACTTTAATGAAGGGATCTGAAAAAAATTCAGTTCAGTTGTTGTTTCAGATTTCGATATGGACAGGCTGCTGATGACTGTTTTATTTAGGTAGGTATTTCAGTTAAGCTCATATTTTTCTGACATTTCCTTAGCCTTTCGACTAAAGCCCGGTTATACAAGCGACCGTTCTCAAAAGTTCTGATGAACTCTTGATCATTAGTGATGACAGTTCAAAAAGTAAAGTGTTGTACCACACCAAGTTTTTGATCTGAAGTTTTTATAACCTGTTGAGAAATTAAATATTAACCCGATCTTACAACAACTTTCTATCACCTCTTTCCGACGCAAAAAAACTTGACCAATAATAAATAGGAGTCTTCTGAAATACTGTAACTAAAACAATCGCCAGCTCTTAGACCCATAGTTCTTACCAATAAATTCTTTTTCCTGAGGAATAAATAAATTTCGACCTTTTACCAAACTCAAGGTGAGTCTTTCAGCTGATGGTAAGTACATGAGAGAAATAAGGAGTTCTTGAACTTCTTCTGGCGGTTTTTTATTTTTCGTAATTTCGCCCCAGATTTCGATGCTGTTTGTGCAGTCGTAATCCGTTAGTGCCATTGAAACCTGAAAGAAAAATAAAATGTTCAGTTAAATAGAAAAGGATAATTATGTATCTACAACTAACCCAAATATAGCCGGTAGAAATGTTTCTCTTTCAAGGATTTATCAATTATTTATTGAAAAACTCGTAACCTCAATCAATTTATACATAGTTCTAGTCCAGCAACTTTATTTTTCAAGAAAGAAAACTAGTTTTTTTATTTCTCAAGGCCCCGGGCTTATTCACCTTCTGATAAACTGTCAACAGGTAATGCAATCTGAGGCATAAAAACCACTAAGATTCTAGATTGATAAATTTGTTTTGTAGATAGTTACCAGCAAGTTTATCAGAAGATGGTATTTTTTATCAGAATTTCAGATTCTTCCGAAATTTTGGAACTAGTTATCATAAAAAAGATTTCATAATATATCTGGAGTTAACAAGGCATTAAAAAATGCTTATGCAAACACAAGCCTAAGTAGAATCCTAAAAGAAAAATTCTAGATTCCTGTATACTTGAGGTTAAGCAAAAATTTCCTCCTTGACGATTTTTCTAGATATTTCTATACGTAATATTGTACAAAGGAAGCAACGCAGCTACTTTTTAATTACTCCTCCAAATCATTAAAGACAAGAAAATAAGATAGAAACCTAACTGAAACTAGTGAACCAAGTATTAACATGATTTTAACCGAATATTGAAAATCATGTAAGTACATTAATGACCCGACCTATAATAAAATTAAAATAAAACGTGTTTTCGGGGTAACTTTCCTTGTGGTTATTGTTCTACGTCAAAGACTTGAAAAGAAGCAAGCTGCTGGCTTGATGAAAACTGGTCGCATGCCACTGATTGCGTATCTAGACTAATCTTTCAACTATTAACTAACTCAGAAAGATACTTTTTTTAATTTAAAAAATCGTGAAATGCTATATCTTTTTTTGTTCTGAATTAATTTCAATAACGCCTTAAATGTTAAAATAGTTCTTGAAAAGTCACAGTGAGAAAATACGTTCAATTACCTCTCCAATGATATCGTTTCTTGAAAATCTATCGTAGTCAAAAACTTGCAAGAGCAACGATTTCGACTTCAATTCCTCGTGCGATACCGGAAACTTAAATATTTCATTGAACACGGGATTTATTTCGTTCCTATGGATGGTCGTTTGCCTTTTTCTCGTATCAATTTCGGGAATGAGGAACACACGAACGTAGGGATCGTTAAAACCTCCTTGATCGCTTCCAGCTAAATCATGAGCTAGAGAAAAAATAATAATAATTAATTAAAAGCGGACATTTTCACTAATAAAAACTGAGATATTATAATATGTCGCTATTAATTCAGTGTAGTCATATCACTAGACTAAATGAAAAAAAAAACTCATCATCGAGTTGTTATTGATTAAATTAAAACAGAAATGGGTTTTTGATGGATACCGTTTTCACCAATTTACACCCCAGATAAAGTGAGCTAACTAATATTACATCTTCTCATTATTTCTCCAAAGGCCGATTCTTCTCTGACAATTTGGCAAATACGTCTTTAGAGCTCCCGCTTATCCAATAATGTGCAATGCTTTTTATTTTGTCTTTATACATAAATGGTAATGGTACGTCCTTACCTTCTATTAAATGGACGATAAAATCCGATCGATCAAAATCATAGCTCAATCGAAAATGAAGTCTGCCCAAACTGGCACCCCCTGATTTTCTAGCATCGCAGCCTATAAATAGGGGCCCGTCTTTTTTTAGGTACAAATCCGGCTGGATAGCCCCTAATGGACTAGCTGGTGGTGCTGATAAGGCGCTGTCCGGGGTCGGTCCTCTGGATGGTGGAATAAACAATGGCGAAAGGCACCTAGAATATATAATAATTGTTGTGTTATTTATGATTTATTGGCAGATAAATGATCCCATGTATATTTCTACATTTTCGATTTTGTACTTCAATTCCAAGTAAGGTCTCTTTATTAGGTACTTTCTATGCCTATCTCACAGACTGGATAGTGTACAACTGCATTCTGCACTTCCCAGTGTCTATCGAGTGGCGACCTTATGGAAAAAGGGCTATGGTGGTGAAAAATGTTCCGCGACTGACCAACCGCACTAAAAGCCTAGCCGGAAGAAAATTTACCAAAAAAAAAATTAAATAGGGTATAAACAGCTTCCAGCCCTACAAATCACTAGGTGAAGATGGAATCACCTAGCAAAAATGTTCAATTCTAGCTTCAAATTATGCCACATTTCTACCAGTTGGCGGGATGTGAATGTGGTCTTCAGCAAAAGCGCCCAAATCATTCAGATTAATTAGCCTAACCTCATTTCTCCTAAAAGCTATGGAGGAAATCATTGATCTACACATCAAGAGTGAATTCCTAATGGAAAGCCCGCTTCAAAAGAATAAATTTGAAGCCCGCTTCAAAAGAATAAATTTCACTATCAGCCAGGTAAATCAACCGAGACAGCCCTACACAGACTTGTCACTGAGATTGAAAGGGAACACTCACGTCAAGAAACCGCTCTATGGGCATTCATTGATGTAGAGCTTTCGATAAAACCTCACATAAATCCATAAGAAGAGCGGCTAGGAATAAGGGCAATTGCATGGATTGAAGCCATGCTTGAGAATAGGAATAGGTTTCAGCGATTCGCTGAAAATACCCTCAGGTTTCTTGTGGTGTTCCCATTCAAACTGCTCCACCCTGTGATCCAGTTTGATGGCTCTGCAACAGAGTTCGCTAGTTACATGTGGTCAAATTAATAATTGAACAATGTTTTCCCTTTTAATTGAAAACCTTTCCCTTTTCTAATTACCTATGCTTTCTATTGTTAATTCCTAATTTCTAACCTAGTCGAGTAAATAAAATAAAAGTTCCCTAATTTCTAACCTAATCAAGTGAATAAAATAAAAGTTCTCTAATTTCTAACCTAATTATCAAGGGTGTGAAATGAATTAAACTATCCTCTAATAATTCAATAATAAAATAATTAAATAATCACTCCTATCTTAACCTACCTATATCTTAATTATAACTAAGCATTTGACTATCTTGCAGTTAACATTTCACCCAAGTAATAACCCTAGATAATTATATCGCTATACAATTTGTTATTGTATCTTAAAAATCCAGCTCATGTAATCATTGCTTCGCTCCACACACACATGCTTCGAATATAATTTCTTTCCAGCAACGGTACCAGTTACCTGACATCTGGGTTCCTTATAAAACGTGGGTATTCAGAAGATTATACTTAACTTTGAATAAATCATTACAACCACATGGGATCTGGTTCAGGCGACAGATTATTTTAAAGTTTAGTGTTTATCTAGGAAAACATAAATTTTGCCTATATATTTGTCAATTTAGGGTTGAGCAAAATAATCTTGAAGCTATAAAATAGAGTTGGAAAATGAAGTCTTTTTTTTTCAGGTATTTTGGCACCAAAAAATGACGGTATAGGCAATTCAATACTTTACCTGTATTTTGGTGCAAAACACAAGCAGAATGGCGCGTCCTACTCCTTATGTCCGTAGGACAGCGCTTCACCTGCTCTTAGTTTTTTCCAGATTAGGTGGTTGGTCCATGTGTTTGTAAATCCAATAGGATCACATTTTAACTATCTATAAAAATAAAACTTTTCCCAAGAAAGATGAGATTGAATCGAGATTATCAATTTGCTATTGATTTTGTTACAACAGCTCCGTTGTGCACACCTATAAGCGCTTATAATTTCAGCTATGATCTATCATCCAGGCTACAAGTTTGTATCACAGCTCCGTTGTGCAGTACCCTTACTGTCCCCACTGCTTTAGTCACTGGTAGTAGATGAACTTCTCATCGCGCTAAGCAGCCAAGAAATCACGGTTCTAGGATATGCTGACGACCTCACAGTCATTATTAGATGGAGTCTACAGAAGGGTTTAAGTTTCAACTCCAACAAAAAAACCATAATTGTACATTTTACGAGGAGAAGGAGACTAAATCTAACAGCCCCAACCTAAATGCAATGAATACCTGTCCAATCGCCGCAATGGAGGTCATGTGCCTCGAGAATAATGCGGTCCCGAAAGGAAGGGGACTTTGTCGGCCACATGAGCATTATGAAAGAATGCATAAATGTGAAGACAAAACCAGTTGACCACATGCAACACCGGTACGAATGTGAACACTTTCAAAGTGACTATTGAGGGCCGCAAGAGAGAAAATATCGTACCTGTATTTCCGAACGAGTCATCTGACTGGTATACAGACGGAACAAAAACTTTGTGGACTATAAACAGCCCTAGGAGAAAGCCCAACCATATCTCAAGCGGAAATATTCGCAAGAGATTTTTGCGCTTGAAAGTGTCTCGCAAGAGACCTGCGAAGAGCGAAGATCTATATATCAATTCCGACAGTCAGGCAGCACTTAGAGCTCTGAGTAGCTCTGTCAGTAAGTCCAGTGATATGGAACTGTCGACAACTCCCAAAGCACCCTGTTATGGGTACCAGGGCACCAAGGAATCGGGAGGACTGAAATAGCGGACCAACTTGCAAAACAAGTGCCTGCAGCACCATTCTTTGGACCATAATCTTTCTTTGGCATTACGCAAGGCCATGTAATAGGAGAAGTCAAGAATTGAGTAAAGGTTCAACAAGCCTCCCGCTGGAACACGCTTTCAGGACTAAGACAGGCGAAACCGAAGCAAATTCATCTCGCCCCAGTCATTGAAGGCAGAGGAAATGATTGACCTTAGAAAAGCGGGTCTAAAGCTGCTTACAGGTCACTGCCCTCTGGGTTAGTACACCTGGAAAAAATGAGTAAAATAGAATCATACCTATGCCGCTTCTGTGAAGATGCCTCTTCTGAGTCTGCGGAACACATACTTTGCAACTGTGAGGCCTTGTGCCGCAGAAGACTCATCCATCTGGAGCAGCCCTACTTAACGGCTGTGGATGTGAAAGAAGCCAATCCCAGGAACATGCTTGTTATAAGCCTTAACCTGTTTTTTGGTGAAATTTTTCAATATGGCGGCGCGAAAAGCATAAATACGAGGTGGCAAAGTAGAAATTCGGAAAGAACACGTCTAAACCTATAAAATTTTCAAAACTCCCGGAATACTTTTCAGGTAAAACTACAAAATTACTTCACTTTTTACCGTTTTTAGTGCAAAGTTAAAGGAAAATCTTAATATCACAAAATATTAATGAGATAGATACGGCAAATATGATATTTTCTGAAAGAGGACATCTTCAGCTTCTCGATAGAAAAATAATATACGGGGTGTTGTATTTGAAGAACTCCATTGAAGTGGACTTTAAATTTACGTGTTTAGACATTTTTTTTGGACACCTTGTATACTTAAATCAAAAAATGAAGATAATGTAGGAGCAACTAGGCTAACATCAGATTACATGTAAATTTTTAAGGGAAATTTATGTACAGTGGCGGAGATATGACAATTTTAAAAAAGTATGTTTTGGTCTATTTTTTTCTTCGAAAAATCATAACTTGGCAACGCTGCATTCAAGCCAAATACGATTTTAAAGTTGAATACAGAGCATATAGAGGCTTCATTTGCCACATAAAAATATATGGTATTCTATTAAAAAAAAAAACATAAAATTTGTGATTACTCTTTTTTTTAAAAACCCTGTATACTTGAAAATAATTTTGGGTTATAGCAGAGATGAAATGCTAAAACTTTTATACAGAACATTTTTCCATAAGTTCAACGGTTTGGCTACTATTGACCGAGCAGGCGCGCTTGTTGGACTACCCATGAGAATGACCAATAAAATTAATATAAATAGGAACATCCTCTTGCACTGTTTAAAAAAATAATGAATTGAAATATGAGTTATTATCAAAGCTAGAGAAATTATAATCTGTTGCCTAGTCTTCTTAATATTATATTATACAGGGTGGCGTAGGTTAATCTAATGAATAATAAATCATTTATAAAAGTATTGGAATTATCTTTCTGATTATGTGAATCTTCCTATATACCTAACTATCTCTTATCGTCTTAGAATAAGAAGCATTTCTTTATGGAAGAACCTTCTAGCCTATTTGATCAGGTTTGATACCAGTCAAAAAGCATTTGGAAATTAACATCTCAAAAATGACAGTTCAGGTTTAAAAAAAAGAATCGAATTAGGCTCTAGCCATCTAGCGGACGTCACATACATGTCCTCACTTTCGATGGGGGGACAAATAAAGCGTTTAAAGCAGTATTTATAGACACAGGTGCTAGATATTACGTCACAAACTATATAACGACACTTTCGATAGGGGAAAAACGTTATTGAGACAAACCTATCTCAATGGGACAAACAAACGATATTTCTCAAATGACATTGCAAATGAAGCTGTTACCTTTTCAGACAAGTCCCGCGCAGTGACCTTTTTTATCATCAGTTTTCAGTGCTGTAATATTACTTAAGCGCTTTGTTTTTCCCTCATCGGAAGGAATTTATATGTGTGACGTTAGCTAGTGCCTATTTAAAATTAAAAAATGCTTGTGGGAACGACGCTTCACTTTTGTAGCAAAATAAAAGTTGACAATGCTGATCATTGAGCAGGTATGTCATAGTAGTTGTCACATTGTAATTGTAATGTCATATATAAAAAGTGAAATCCTGTTTCTGAAAACCAATGTATTTTTATTAAAAGTAATCCTGATGGAACTTTTGTTTTTGTGCTTCGAAGATCCATATACCTCCAATTGGTTATGGGCCCAGTGCTGATTTAGAATAGAAAAACTGCTTGAATTTAGTAAAAAGAAAAAATAAGGTTAAAAAAAACACGCTTCAAGTTTACACGGATAAAAAAAAAATGAAAAAAATAAGCTGGAATAATGGCTGAAAAATATGGAATGGAACCCCTTCGATGGAAGAAAATTTTCAAACTATAGGAATACAGGATTAAGGGGTAGTTGCACCAACATAATTTAGTCTACGTTTAACGCAAAACCCGGTTTTTGAGATCAATTCATCATGACAAACTGATGTCAAGAGCCTGGTTTTGCGTTAACTTGGATTGAATTGTGTTGGTGCAACTACTCTCAAATTTATTTTGGAAGAGCAGGAAGGTTTAGACGTTTTCACGTCACAAATACGTTCTGTGAATACCAGTAGACACAGATCTGACAAAATTTGAAGCATGTAAAAAGGCAGATGTCAAAGCAAGAACAATAGTAGATAGTCAAAGCGGGTCCTAGCATCAAAATCCGACCATAACCTCAATCTTTCATTCTTGACACGTGGTGGATGCGCCGCCGTTGACACGAAGGTGGATGCATCGTCGGCGCCATCTTGTCAAACGTCATGGCGCCATCTAGCGTACATAGTGTGAAGTTCGTAATACAGGATGCTGTAGTTGGGACCCGTAGGACTCCGCCCCCCAAAAAAGGGGGCCCGCAGGGCTCCGCCCCCAAAAAGGGGGCCCGCAGGGCTGCGCCCCCCAAAATGGGGCCGCGGGATTTTATTATGGGTACCAGAAAAAGGGGTGGGGGGAAATGTTTTCCCGCCATCATGTCAACCGTCACCTGTCAAACGTCATCTGTCAAACGTCACCTGTCAAACGTCATCTGTCAAACGTCATGACGTCATAGCGGGAGTTTTGAGTCGTTCCGGGTTCTGTGATGACGTCATAGCGACCTGGGTCACGTCCGTGGAGTCATTTAGAGTACATAGTGCAAAGTTTGATTCATGGTTCGGGTTCTGTGATGACGTCATAGCGACCTGGGTCACGTCCGTGGCGTCATTTAGAGTACATAGTGCAAAGTTTGATTCAGGGTTCAGGTTCTGTGATGACGTCATAGCGACCTGGGTCACGTTCGTGGCGCCATTTAGAGTACATAGTGCGAAGTTCGTTTCATGGTTCTGTGATGACGTCATAGCGACCTGGGTCACGTGGGTTACGTCAGTGCGGGTCCGTGGCGCCATTTAGAGTACATAGTGCAAAGTTCGATTCATGGTTCGGGTTCTGTGATGACGTCATAGCGACCTGGGTCACGTCCGTGGCGCCATTTAGAGTACATGTGTCAAGTTTGATGTGTCATATAACAGGATGCTGTGGTGGTGACGTAACTATGAGGGTCCAGCAGCTAGCTTCATGTTGTACCTAGTAGAGGGTGTTCGAACTTAAGGATGATACACACCTACAGTATTGCTCATTGACCTCGTGTGTTACCATTTACGACGCCATAACTAAGTCATCAGCTGTTTAAACAACCTACGTCAAGGCGAGAAATAACATGCTGCTTACGTCACAACTGGTGATTTAACGTTGGGGAGAGAGTGGATTTGTTCCACACAGGCCTTATGAGGATAGGCTATCCTGTAGTAGTAGTGTGTATTATCCTTGGTTGGAACCAACGTTTGATGGGAAAGGGGCCTCGTTTTTTTTTATTAAAAACATAAATTTTTTAAGACAACGATTTCAAAAAGCGAATATTTTCCATCAATAAACTGCTTAATATGATCCAATCATTTTGGTGGTACGTTTTGGGAGCAACACTGCGTTATCGTCAAATTCGACGAGTATTTCAAATCCATAGCTAAAAATATGCCACAATTGTATCGATTACCTAAGTATATAAGATATTTACTTACTAGGTTAAAATAATAATTTCTGTACAATAGTTTTATGATCTACCTTAATTTGTATAGTTTATTGGTTCCAGTAAAGATTTGCAATTATTTTGAGGTCTCTATCGTAGAAAATATTGGGAACTTTCACTTTATACCAGGTCTTATAATTTTCTCAGTGTTTTTGATCCTTTGTTATAAAAAGACAGGTCTTGTTGATTGATTTCAAATCCATATCTAAAATATTCATAATTGTATCGATATCAGTATATAAGATATTCACTTACTTGGTTAAAATGATAATTGTTGTGCAATAATTTTATTGTTGTTGACGAGTCTCAAACAAGACTGAAAGAGCTTAATTATTATAAAATCCGATTCAAACTTCGAATTAACAACATAACATACAAAAAACGCTGTCAAAATATTGGGAATTTCACTTTCTATGAGGCTTCAGGTCTTGTAATTTTCTCAGTGTTTTCAATCCTTTGCTAGGAAAAGACAGGTCTTGTTGTTGATTGATATTAGTATATAAGATATTTACTTACTTGGTTAAAATCAAATTAATTGTTGTGCAATAATTTTATATTTTTCACTGGTGACGAGTTTGAGCAAACTGAAAGAAGCTTGTTATTATAAAATCCGATTTAAACTTCGAAAACTTTGATATCACATACAAAAGCACCGTCAAATGTAAACGCTTATTCGGCAGTTTTTTTATCTGAATTATATCAGGACCGTTCGCAGAAATCGCCCGAGAAAAACAACAACACATTTTAAAGATAATTTTTTAGTTTAAGGCGTAATTATTAAGTTAGATATTAATATGTCCATTTTTATTTTAAAAAAGGTGACAAATTCAATCGATTTATCAAAATTTAAAAGAATAGATTTAAATTAGCATCGTTGACATTTTATTAGCCAATAACCCTATGCAATACAAAATTTCAGTGGATACATTGTTACCTGTAAAAGATGAGGATTCAATTTTTATTCTTTGTACAAAAAACGCAGCATCCAGTACCAGTACTTTGAACCTGGATTTTCAAAGTTTAGTTTCTTGTGCGATAAGTGTCGGTTTCGAAAAACTGTAAGTACTATTTTTAAATATCTAAGTGATGTAGGATAAATCATGCCCTGAGACATATTTTAAATTAACACAAACCTCGATTATTGAATTATTTTTATTTTCCTTAACACATAAACATATTGTTTGTTTTTTAAAAATACAGACAACCCTGAGTACCTATTTCTTAATTTAATTCCAATAGTTTTTTTCGGAGCAACTTGAATTTACTTTTACACTTACATTTGAACAAAACTCAAATTTCTTTTTCTAAAATTTAGGTAGGTTCTTTAACCTATTTAAACTGGTTTTATTTTTTCATTTATTTTAAAACAAACCTCCATAAACAGCGAATTTTTAATTTTGTGCACAAAATCGTTCACCAGGAAGGAGATAACCTGAAACGTCATGGGATTGCTAATCATCTTCCAAGATCTGTAACCAATGTGGTGGGATTTTTAAAGCAGAGGGGGCTATCCAACACCACCCAAACACCCAGCTCCAAGAGAGCCTCCAAACGAAAGGCTGGAGATCCCGCCGCCCCCATGATGAAGCAAGCTAGACTTTTGCTGGTAAGTTGACATTAAGCGAATTTTTTAAATCTAATTTAATTATTTTCAGGACCTTCAATATCAGCCACATGCCGGTGGTGTGAGGATTGCGACTTGGAGGCACCGATAAATCAATGGGGTGGTCATCTTCGGTGTCTCTAGCACCGAGCCAACACCTGGTGAAGCAGGAGGAAGACGTTAGTCTTGTCAAAACATCTTTCAAGAACCGAATTGAAACATAGCGGCTTTCATCAAAGCAGGACCCTATCAGCGTGAAGCACGTTTTGAAATTAGCTGTGGCATACCTATCCAGTATTAGGACGGACGGAGGACTGAATGATTTTATGACACAATTACCAGGATAGCAGAAAATGCGTATGCGAAAAAAATAATTTAGAGCAAACAGTTAAATAGCGCAAGGATATGAGAAAACTAACTTCGCACATTCTTGAGCAACCCACCCACCGAATTCGGCAAACATGCGTACACGTACACGAGAAGAAGGGGTTTTAGAACTGGTTTTTCCTTTAACAAATCACGGTAACTATGGAATAACATAATAGAGGACTAAAATATGACACAACCACTTTCAAGTTGAAACTGGAAGTAGCCTATAAGGGGCCCAAATAGCCTCAGTAAAGTGCTAGAAAGATACCGGTTGCCACTACCACCCCCTGCTCATAAATAAATTTGGTCATTTGGGTTTTCAGGCATCCTGAACAAAAAGTTCACAGAATTCCAGGAAAAAGAAAGCGGTGTGTATCATTTCAATTGCAGTGTTATATACTAAACAATGTCTCTTACAGGCTGGACGCTCCAACAACTTTAAGCTCTAAATATAAGTATCAATAGGATCATAACCCTCTAAAAGCCTATTCATATCTGCCAGTACCAGGATAACCTGTAACGTCATGGGAGTTGCCGCACATCTGCAATCAATGTGGTGGAATTTTTAATTCATTTCATCCACAAATAACATGGGTTGAGGAAAAAAGTATGCGGAAATTTGGGATCTGTTTCTATTTAAATACTCAATATCTATTGAAAAAAAAAATATATTCAAGGGTATAATATAAAGACGTATTTCATTTTTATGATTATGAATATTGATACAATTTAGATGGTAGTCGCACTCACAGTCCTATTAACCATATTGGCAATGATTGTTGAGAATAAAAATAAGCTTTAGTATAAACTATGTTTTATTCTCCTGAGAATGACAGAGATGAAGCCACCATTGATCTCTGTATACCACCAACTCACAGTCAAATAGCGCCAGCACACACTTAACATAATATCATACAACTTTTATTTATGTTCCAAAATTGTATCAAGATTATTTTCATTTCAATAATTTTTGAAAAGAAACTTCTTAAACGGCTTTCTGCTATTTGGACGACAATGGAGAGTGATTTGAAAAACGCGTCACGGGCAAATTTCGTTACTCGAGAGAGAAGAAAGATGTAACGTAAAGGAACAGAGAAAGACAGCTATTGATTGACACACACCAAGGATTATAAGCGTCGAGAGGAGTGCCCATTATTGACAAGCGCCGATATTGACACAAACCAAGGATTATAAGCGTAAGGAGGATTGCCTATTATAGACAAGCGGTATTGGAAAAATAAAATCATTTCTGGCGAATTTCGAGGTTTTCCTGATATCTCTGGACAGCACTCGGAATTTTTGAAATATCAAAGCAGCATAATAATGAGCACAAAGTTGCACTATACTTTCTTCTGATTCAACCGACGTCGGGTCTCTTTCCGTAGGATTCCAATACAGGATTCGAATAGGATTCAAAATAGCTAGTATTCGAATGCTACCCAAGTCTCCCAAAGTACCAAGTGTTATCACAGGAGTCTATTCGAAACATGCCGCATTAGTAATAATTATCAAACTTCAAACTTGTATAACAGGAGACTTTCTCATTGAAATGAAGCATTACGTTGATAGACTTGATACTGTTTACAATCCCAATCCCCATTAAGTATACATGCCCCAGATGTAAGGGTGAAACTGATATACCCAATCGAGTTTGTTTGCCTTACGAATTTTCACAATTTGTTGAACAAAAAAGGATACCATCCCATTATTTTGCAAAACCCGAACGTAGAACCTAAATTATGAAGTTGTACTAGTAAATTTTCTGTTAAATAAAACTTTTGTTATTATATTTTTCTGCTTTTTATTTATGGCCTCTAGACTAGGTTAGGCTATAATAATTTAAACAAAATTCAACGAGAGCATTGTGCACAACATTAGGATAGGCCATCGAATACTATATTGTTAAGCTTTTTTAAGTCGACACTTTCCGTATGGGGAGCAAAAGAAGGAAGGATACGGTAAAAACAGGTGTGAGATCAGGTGACCATTGACGTACAATCGTAGGGAGTCACACCAACTCATATTGGAGTATCAGCTAGGGGATTCTTATCTTGTCACAAGTCGCTATGGCTCGCTATCTGTCATTCGATACCTATTTCGATATCAGATGGAGAGTGATTCATATGTATTATTGTCGAATTTCGTATCGACATCAAATAGACGGTGGTATGAAAAACGGGAGAAAAATCGACCTTCAAATTTGAATGATAGATGATAGATTATGTTTATTATTTTATAATTTATTTTTCGCTTCAATTCAAACTATTTTTACTTCTAAAGATTCCTTTCGCGTTGAAAATAATTTCAATTTTTAATTATTATGTTGCAACGAAATCTTAAGGCAGCACCGTCAACAGCAAAACCTTCACTTTAGACGCACGACTCGTAGGGTAGGAGAAACTTAAATTTACATTTTTCTTCTCGTCTCTCAACTCCACACTCCCGTATTCCTTATGTGAGAATGACCGCGTTCACCAGCACTCAACATGTTGAGTGATTAGTCAGCGGCTTTGTTGAAAAAGATGAAATATAACGAAGGATTACATACACAAACGACAAACATAAAACATAAACACAACACATGACACCACAACTTGTCACTTCAAAATAAAAAAGGATAGCCAATCATTCGAACAAAGATCAGCAAATCGAAAAGCCGAAACGGGACCTCTTACTTACGTCAGAGAGTCGATCCGAACTAGCATAAGAATCAGCAATTCGACATCGAATTGGTCTTAAGAATTCCGCAGGATTATAAATGATGGACTGTATACGCATGCAATTTAATTCATTTTACCTACTCATCAATAACTGATAGACTGTGCCTGACTCATCCATATAATATTATAGGTCCTGCAAAATATTAATGAAACCGAACAAACACACTGCATACATAGAACATCCATTTTATGTCATATTCACGTTCATACGTCCATATGACTTATTCACTGATCTCGAAAATAAATGGATAAACAAAGAACGCTACTAAGGCTGCTAATTCACGAGGTCAAAATCTAAACAAAAACAACTGACTGGGACAGCTGTGAGCATGCGCAGTAGATACATGTATTGTGCGCGTACACAAAATCTGGCCAATGAAAATGAAGGAATTTCGAAACTTAGAACAGTTGTTCGAAAGATAAGACACTGCGCAGGCGTAAGGCTGTTCCGTTGCACAACTGTTCGTAGAATATTGATCCCAAACTTTCGCACAAATTATGCAAATCAAGCCGTATGAATTGTTTATCCATTTATTTTTTAGATCAGTGGACCTATTCAGAACGTACACAAGACGTACATTTTAGTAAAAACATTCATATTACGTACATTTACATCCACCATTTTGGTTTTATGTTAAAGTGTAAAATACAAACAGGTCACTGTTTATTTATTTAATTCCTCGTGTCTAAGTTCAACTTTGTTTGAATCTCTGTTAATCCTAGTAATTCAAATCATTGGCTTAGAAAATCGTGTGTTTATTTTAGTGGCAGGCAGACGTAATAATTAAAAATTGATAAAAAAATTCCTTGCCTCGACTGGAATTTAAACCCAGGACCCCTGAATTTCCAGTGCAACGCTCTAACCAACTAAGCTACCAGGAGCTGTTTCATTTCTACCTTTTCGAATGTCGATCAAATCTGGAACGCAAAATAAATGGAAAATAGTATAGAAGGACTAACCACACAGCGTTTTTATGCCTAGGGAGTTTATCGATACCGTGGGAAAAATCTAGATCGACGATGCATTTGATCTGAAATTTCGGGGTTTGACCCGAACCAAACCCAAATTTTTGGGGAGTTTCCCGGAATTCGACCGCAGCTCCTTATCTCATGCTATCATCCTCAAAACACAGTTATCGTCCCGCCATCGAGCGTCATCTTTATCGTCGTCTCGTCATCGATCGATTGCAAAAATTCTAGCCGGGGAATCGAGTCCTCAGACCATCACACCAAAATCCAGCACTGTAGACAAGGCACTAGATCCTTGAGTAATTATTGATAAAAAATGTTTGTAAGTAAAGTCTATACCAAGTCACTTGGACTAGCATAAAAACTAACTAAATCCCGGCATCCATCAGCTTTTTCTTTGTCAAACATGGACAGCGTAATTTCAAAAAACAGTACTAAAATTAATAATCAATAGACAGTATGTCAATCAATCATGATCGGCAATGGCCAATCAGATCTATTGAGTCCACGTTTACTGGTATCGAACGTGTACATGGAGGATGAAGCCAATCAGATAATATACCTATCCATTCTTACTTGTCTGGCTTCCAACGGGTACGAGGATCAATCAGTATAAATTTTGCTATATTTTTCAATATGTGATGCAGTATATTGACCATACGTTTATTTTAGGCTTGGTCCAAGTAACTTCGTATAGACTATAAAACGTTCTAACTATACAGGTCCAGAGACAGGTCCGATACAGCTTTTCGAGACAGATCTGTCTACACAGACTGCTTTTCGAGACAGCTTTTCGAGACAGGTCTGTCTACATAGACTGCTTTTCGAGACAGGTCTGTCTACACAGACAGCTTTTCGAGACAGGTCTGTCTACACAGGCAGCTTTTCGAGACAGGTCTGTCTACACAGACAGCTTTTCGAGACAGGTCTGTCTACACAGGCAGCTTTTCGAGACAGGTCTGTCTACACAGATAGCTTTTCGAGACAGGTTAGTAGTAACGGGGGCACCTGAGCCTGAGAAATGTTTCGATACCGTGGAAAAATCTCTAAATCGGCGGCGCCTTTGATCTGAAACAGCTATACAGGTCTAGAGATAGGGTTGTATACACCTATACAGGGCTAGAGACAGGCCTGTATACAGCAATGGTAAGCAAGGGTTAGTTTGGGTTAGTTATAGGTTAGCATAGGACCCCCCACGTCGTTGGGTCAGTTACGAATCTTCCCTAACTGACCCAACGACGTGGGGGGTCCTATGCTAACCTATAACTAACCCAAACTAACCCTTGCTTACCATTGCTGTATACAGGCCTGTCTCTAGCCCTGTATAGGTGTATACAACCCTATCTCTAGACCTGTATAGCTGTTTCAGATCAAAGGCGCCGCCGATTTAGAGATTTTTCCACGGTATCGAAACATTTCTCAGGCTCAGGTGCCCCCGTTACTACTAACCTGTCTCGAAAAGCTATCTGTGTAGACAGACCTGTCTCGAAAAGCTGCCTGTGTAGACAGACCTGTCTCGAAAAGCTGTCTGTGTAGACAGACCTGTTAAACAATTCATACGGCTTGATTTGCATAATTTGTGCGAAAGTTTGGGATCAATATTCTACGAACAGTTGTGCAACGGAACAGCCTTACGCCTGCGCAGTGTCTTATCTTTCGAACAACTGTTCTAAGTTTCGAAATTCCTTCATTTTCATTGGCCAGATTTTGTGTACGCGCACAATACATGTATCTACTGCGCATGCTCACAGCTGTCCCAGTCAGTTGTTTTTGTTTAGATTTTGACCTCGTGAATTAGCAGCCTTAGTAGCGTTCTTTGTTTATCCATTTATTTTCGAGATCAGTGAATAAGTCATATGGACGTATGAACGTGAATATGACATAAAATGGATGTTCTATGTATGCAGTGTGTTTGTTCGGTTTCATTAATATTTTGCAGGACCTATAATATTATATGGATGAGTCAGGCACAGTCTATCAGTTATTGATGAGTAGGTAAAATGAATTAAATTGCATGCGTATACAGTCCATCATTTATAATCCTGCGGAATTCTTAAGACCAATTCGATGTCGAATTGCTGATTCTTATGCTAGTTCGGATCGACTCTCTGACGTAAGTAAGAGGTCCCGTTTCGGCTTTTCGATTTGCTGATCTTTGTTCGAATGATTGGCTATCCTTTTTTATTTTGAAGTGACAAGTTGTGGTGTCATGTGTTGTGTTTATGTTTTATGTTTGTCGTTTGTGTATGTAATCCTTCGTTATATTTCATCTTTTTCAACAAAGCCGCTGACTAATCACTCAACATGTTGAGTGCTGGTGAACGCGGTCATTCTCACATAAGGAATACGGGAGTGTGGAGTTGAGAGACGAGAAGAAAAATGTAAATTTAAGTTTCTCCTACCCTACGAGTCGTGCGTCTAAAGTGAAGGTTTTGCTGTTGACGGTGCTGCCTTAAGATTTCGTTGCAACATAATAATTAAAAATTGAAATTATTTTCAACGCGAAAGGAATCTTTAGAAGTAAAAATAGTTTGAATTGAAGCGAAAAATAAATTATAAAATAATAAACATAATCTATCATCTATCATTCAAATTTGAAGGTCGATTTTTCTCCCGTTTTTCATACCACCGTCTATTTGATGTCGATACGAAATTCGACAATAATACATATGAATCACTCTCCATCTGATATCGAAATAGGTATCGAATGACAGATAGCGAGCCATAGCGACTTGTGACAAGATAAGAATCCCCTAGCTGATACTCCAATATGAGTTGGTGTGACTCCCTACGATTGTACGTCAATGGTCACCTGATCTCACACCTGTTTTTACCGTATCCTTCCTTCTTTTGCTCCCCATACGGAAAGTGTCGACTTAAAAAAGCTTAACAATATAGTATTCGATGGCCTATCCTAATGTTGTGCACAATGCTCTCGTTGAATTTTGTTTAAATTATTATAGCCTAACCTAGTCTAGAGGCCATAAATAAAAAGCAGAAAAATATAATAACAAAAGTTTTATTTAACAGAAAATTTACTAGTACAACTTCATAATTTAGGTTCTACGTTCGGGTTTTGCAAAATAATGGGATGGTATCCTTTTTTGTTCAACAAATTGTGAAAATTCGTAAGGCAAACAAACTCGATTGGGTATATCAGTTTCACCCTTACATCTGGGGCATGTATACTTAATGGGGATTGGGATTGTAAACAGTATCAAGTCTATCAACGTAATGCTTCATTTCAATGAGAAAGTCTCCTGTTATACAAGTTTGAAGTTTGATAATTATTACTAATGCGGCATGTTTCGAATAGACTCCTGTGATAACACTTGGTACTTTGGGAGACTTGGGTAGCATTCGAATACTAGCTATTTTGAATCCTATTCGAATCCTGTATTGGAATCCTACGGAAAGAGACCCGACGTCGGTTGAATCAGAAGAAAGTATAGTGCAACTTTGTGCTCATTATTATGCTGCTTTGATATTTCAAAAATTCCGAGTGCTGTCCAGAGATATCAGGAAAACCTCGAAATTCGCCAGAAATGATTTTATTTTTCCAATACCGCTTGTCTATAATAGGCAATCCTCCTTACGCTTATAATCCTTGGTTTGTGTCAATATCGGCGCTTGTCAATAATGGGCACTCCTCTCGACGCTTATAATCCTTGGTGTGTGTCAATCAATAGCTGTCTTTCTCTGTTCCTTTACGTTACATCTTTCTTCTCTCTCGAGTAACGAAATTTGCCCGTGACGCGTTTTTCAAATCACTCTCCATTGTCGTCCAAATAGCAGAAAGCCGTTTAAGAAGTTTCTTTTCAAAAATTATTGAAATGAAAATAATCTTGATACAATTTTGGAACATAAATAAAAGTTGTATGATATTATGTTAAGTGTGTGCTGGCGCTATTTGACTGTGAGTTGGTGGTATACAGAGATCAATGGTGGCTTCATCTCTGTCATTCTCAGGAGAATAAAACATAGTTTATACTAAAGCTTATTTTTATTCTCAACAATCATTGCCAATATGGTTAATAGGACTGTGAGTGCGACTACCATCTAAATTGTATCAATATTCATAATCATAAAAATGAAATACGTCTTTATATTATACCCTTGAATATATTTTTTTTTTCAATAGATATTGAGTATTTAAATAGAAACAGATCCCAAATTTCCGCATACTTTTTTCCTCAACCCATGTTATTTGTGGATGAAATGAATTAAAAATTCCACCACATTGATTGCAGATGTGCGGCAACTCCCATGACGTTACAGGTTATCCTGGTACTGGCAGATATGAATAGGCTTTTAGAGGGTTATGATCCTATTGATACTTATATTTAGAGCTTAAAGTTGTTGGAGCGTCCAGCCTGTAAGAGACATTGTTTAGTATATAACACTGCAATTGAAATGATACACACCGCTTTCTTTTTCCTGGAATTCTGTGAACTTTTTGTTCAGGATGCCTGAAAACCCAAATGACCAAATTTATTTATGAGCAGGGGGTGGTAGTGGCAACCGGTATCTTTCTAGCACTTTACTGAGGCTATTTGGGCCCCTTATAGGCTACTTCCAGTTTCAACTTGAAAGTGGTTGTGTCATATTTTAGTCCTCTATTATGTTATTCCATAGTTACCGTGATTTGTTAAAGGAAAAACCAGTTCTAAAACCCCTTCTTCTCGTGTACGTGTACGCATGTTTGCCGAATTCGGTGGGTGGGTTGCTCAAGAATGTGCGAAGTTAGTTTTCTCATATCCTTGCGCTATTTAACTGTTTGCTCTAAATTATTTTTTTCGCATACGCATTTTCTGCTATCCTGGTAATTGTGTCATAAAATCATTCAGTCCTCCGTCCGTCCTAATACTGGATAGGTATGCCACAGCTAATTTCAAAACGTGCTTCACGCTGATAGGGTCCTGCTTTGATGAAAGCCGCTATGTTTCAATTCGGTTCTTGAAAGATGTTTTGACAAGACTAACGTCTTCCTCCTGCTTCACCAGGTGTTGGCTCGGTGCTAGAGACACCGAAGATGACCACCCCATTGATTTATCGGTGCCTCCAAGTCGCAATCCTCACACCACCGGCATGTGGCTGATATTGAAGGTCCTGAAAATAATTAAATTAGATTTAAAAAATTCGCTTAATGTCAACTTACCAGCAAAAGTCTAGCTTGCTTCATCATGGGGGCGGCGGGATCTCCAGCCTTTCGTTTGGAGGCTCTCTTGGAGCTGGGTGTTTGGGTGGTGTTGGATAGCCCCCTCTGCTTTAAAAATCCCACCACATTGGTTACAGATCTTGGAAGATGATTAGCAATCCCATGACGTTTCAGGTTATCTCCTTCCTGGTGAACGATTTTGTGCACAAAATTAAAAATTCGCTGTTTATGGAGGTTTGTTTTAAAATAAATGAAAAAATAAAACCAGTTTAAATAGGTTAAAGAACCTACCTAAATTTTAGAAAAAGAAATTTGAGTTTTGTGCAAATGTAAGTGTAAAAGTAAATTCAAGTTGCTCCGAAAAAAACTATTGGAATTAAATTAAGAAATAGGTACTCAGGGTTGTCTGTATTTTTAAAAAACAAACAATATGTTTATGTGTTAAGGAAAATAAAAATAATTCAATAATCGAGGTTTGTGTTAATTTAAAATATGTCTCAGGGCATGATTTATCCTACATCACTTAGATATTTAAAAATAGTACTTACAGTTTTTCGAAACCGACACTTATCGCACAAGAAACTAAACTTTGAAAATCCAGGTTCAAAGTACTGGTACTGGATGCTGCGTTTTTTGTACAAAGAATAAAAATTGAATCCTCATCTTTTACAGGTAACAATGTATCCACTGAAATTTTGTATTGCATAGGGTTATTGGCTAATAAAATGTCAACGATGCTAATTTAAATCTATTCTTTTAAATTTTGATAAATCGATTGAATTTGTCACCTTTTTTAAAATAAAAATGGACATATTAATATCTAACTTAATAATTACGCCTTAAACTAAAAAATTATCTTTAAAATGTGTTGTTGTTTTTCTCGGGCGATTTCTGCGAACGGTCCTGATATAATTCAGATAAAAAAACTGCCGAATAAGCGTTTACATTTGACGGTGCTTTTGTATGTGATATCAAAGTTTTCGAAGTTTAAATCGGATTTTATAATAACAAGCTTCTTTCAGTTTGCTCAAACTCGTCACCAGTGAAAAATATAAAATTATTGCACAACAATTAATTTGATTTTAACCAAGTAAGTAAATATCTTATATACTAATATCAATCAACAACAAGACCTGTCTTTTCCTAGCAAAGGATTGAAAACACTGAGAAAATTACAAGACCTGAAGCCTCATAGAAAGTGAAATTCCCAATATTTTGACAGCGTTTTTTGTATGTTATGTTGTTAATTCGAAGTTTGAATCGGATTTTATAATAATTAAGCTCTTTCAGTCTTGTTTGAGACTCGTCAACAACAATAAAATTATTGCACAACAATTATCATTTTAACCAAGTAAGTGAATATCTTATATACTGATATCGATACAATTATGAATATTTTAGATATGGATTTGAAATCAATCAACAAGACCTGTCTTTTTATAACAAAGGATCAAAAACACTGAGAAAATTATAAGACCTGGTATAAAGTGAAAGTTCCCAATATTTTCTACGATAGAGACCTCAAAATAATTGCAAATCTTTACTGGAACCAATAAACTATACAAATTAAGGTAGATCATAAAACTATTGTACAGAAATTATTATTTTAACCTAGTAAGTAAATATCTTATATACTTAGGTAATCGATACAATTGTGGCATATTTTTAGCTATGGATTTGAAATACTCGTCGAATTTGACGATAACGCAGTGTTGCTCCCAAGACGTACCACCAAAATGATTGGATCATATTAAGCAGTTTATTGATGGAAAATATTCGCTTTTTGAAATCGTTGTCTTAAAAAATTTATGTTTTTAATAAAAAAAAAACGAGGCCCCTTTCCCATCAAACGTTGGTTCCAACCAAGGATAATACACACTACTACTACAGGATAGCCTATCCTCATAAGGCCTGTGTGGAACAAATCCACTCTCTCCCCAACGTTAAATCACCAGTTGTGACGTAAGCAGCATGTTATTTCTCGCCTTGACGTAGGTTGTTTAAACAGCTGATGACTTAGTTATGGCGTCGTAAATGGTAACACACGAGGTCAATGAGCAATACTGTAGGTGTGTATCATCCTTAAGTTCGAACACCCTCTACTAGGTACAACATGAAGCTAGCTGCTGGACCCTCATAGTTACGTCACCACCACAGCATCCTGTTATATGACACATCAAACTTGACACATGTACTCTAAATGGCGCCACGGACGTGACCCAGGTCGCTATGACGTCATCACAGAACCCGAACCATGAATCGAACTTTGCACTATGTACTCTAAATGGCGCCACGGACCCGCACTGACGTAACCCACGTGACCCAGGTCGCTATGACGTCATCACAGAACCATGAAACGAACTTCGCACTATGTACTCTAAATGGCGCCACGAACGTGACCCAGGTCGCTATGACGTCATCACAGAACCTGAACCCTGAATCAAACTTTGCACTATGTACTCTAAATGACGCCACGGACGTGACCCAGGTCGCTATGACGTCATCACAGAACCCGAACCATGAATCCAACTTTGCACTATGTACTCTAAATGACTCCACGGACGTGACCCAGGTCGCTATGACGTCATCACAGAACCCGGAACGACTCAAAACTCCCGCTATGACGTCATGACGTTTGACAGATGACGTTTGACAGGTGACGTTTGACAGATGACGTTTGACAGGTGACGGTTGACATGATGGCGGGAAAACATTTCCCCCCACCCCTTTTTCTGGTACCCATAATAAAATCCCGCGGCCCCATTTTGGGGGGCGCAGCCCTGCGGGCCCCCTTTTTGGGGGCGGAGCCCTGCGGGCCCCCTTTTTTGGGGGGCGGAGTCCTACGGGTCCCAACTACAGCATCCTGTATTACGAACTTCACACTATGTACGCTAGATGGCGCCATGACGTTTGACAAGATGGCGCCGACGATGCATCCACCTTCGTGTCAACGGCGGCGCATCCACCACGTGTCAAGAATGAAAGATTGAGGTTATGGTCGGATTTTGATGCTAGGACCCGCTTTGACTATCTACTAACAATAATTATCCATTGGTTATCTGATAATATTTTGGAATCAGTAAAAAAAAGACTACAGCGAAAGATATACTATATTTAAAAAAATACATAGGTAAATACAAGAATATTGACACAAGTTATGTTGCAAAAAAGGTCAAGAACTCCATTGAATGTTTTTCTATAGGAGTTTGACAGCATTGTTCCAGAGTTAAAGACAGCAGGAGGAAGCATAAATAAAGATGAACTTATATTACAACTTCTTCCAGCATTACCAGATTCCTTCCAAAATGTAACGACAGCCATAGACCTTGGGCAAGTTTTTAAATTCACCAATTGCTTATGCGCATCCATCGACAATTCACCTAAGCGTTCTTAAATGACCCGATGGAATTGCGATGGAACTAATCGGAGCGTTTTTATAAAATGCGCACTTTAATCGCATCCATCGGTTCAAAAGTTCGATGGAAATGATGAAAAACAAAAAGTTGAGGTTAGGTAAAGATTTGTTTACCTTTACGGCTTTGCCATAATATTTACAGTCCTATCCTACCAGTTTTATAATTCTAATACCTAATAATCCAACTAATTATTATACAAAAATGGAATTAGTTCTTGTTTCTAAAATACTGCAAGATACAAGCAGCAGTAGCGAAAGTGATGAGGAAATAATAATAATAATGAAAAAAAAGCGGAAAACGCACATTAAAAATAAAAATTATGTGGACTCGATTGTGCGAAACTATAATCTAGATGATTTCAAAAGCCATTTCAGGCTTAGTAGAGGAACTGTTGAGGTAAGTGTGACTAGTGGACCTGCTTCGACAATTCAACAAAAGGATGTATAGTGAACGTCTAACTAATTATATACCTGAAATAATTATTACTAAGTATTTTTTTTTTGTTTTAGAATTTTTTGCTAGAAAATAATTTTGGTAATATACAAGTAACACGAGGAAGGCCTAAAATTCCAGTACTGGATTGCCTGCTACTTACTTTATGGCTATTAGCCAATCAAGAAAGTTTCCGAAGTGCTGGTGATAGATTTTCTTTCAGTAAAGGCCATGCTCATACCATTTTTATACAAATGTGTAAGCTTATTGCAGCTCAAACGAAAAAGTATATAAAATGGCCAACTGGAAACGAAGCACTTAAGAATATTCACAATTTCAAGAAATTACGAGGAGAATCATCATTACCAAATGTTTTTGGGTGTATCGATGGATCTCATATTCCCATTCCAGGTCCATTAGCAGATAATTCCTATTATAATAGGAAAGGTTTCCATTCCATCCAGTTGTAAGCTATATGCAACTCTAAACAAGAATTTATTGATGTTTTTAGTGGTTGGCCTGGCTCAGTACATGATTCAAGGGTATGGCAAAATTCACCCATATATAATAAAATATTATGCAATAGGGATGAAATGCTTCCAAATGATTCCTATTTATTGGGAGACAGTGCTTACCCTCTAAGCACTTTTTTAATGACTCCTTTTCGAGATAATGGGCACCTTACCAGACAACAAAAACTATTCAATTTCAGGCTAAGTAGTGTAAGAGCGGCAATTGAACAAAGTTTTGGTCGATTGAAGGGAATATTTCGTAGACTTCGATATCTTCATGTACTTAATTTATCTTACATTAAATTTATAATCTTTACTGCATGTATTTTTCATAACATAATTATTCAAAGTCAGGAGGATGGTATGGAAGAAGACTATGAAATGGATGAGCATGAAGATGAAAATCCAATCGATATGCAACAACCAGTTAATAATGAAGCTGAGCAGATTAGACAAAATATTATGCAAGGTTTACAATGAGATAATTACAATAGGGGCCGGTTTCTCAATAGTGAGTCACCTCTGGGTTGATTTTGACTACAGGGCTCGCTACAGGGTAAATGTTTCCAGTTGCAATATTTACCCTGGAGTTATGCTCAACCCAGGGATGACTTGCTATTGAGAAACTGGCCCTAGATTTTATAAAAATAGAAAATAATATTAAACTGTTACATTGTGTACCCAATGCTCTAGAAATAAATTGGTAACATTCCATTCCCAGATGAATTTCATGTGTTTTGCTTGAAAGAAAGTATCATACTTAGCCTTAAATTTATTTCAGAAAGGTATCTTGAAAAATTCAAATTTAATTTTATTTCATGCAGAAGTAAAACAGCTTAAAAAGTTGATAAACCAATTTAAAAAAACTGCAATAAAAATAAAAAAAAATAAATATATATTCAATAATATTTTTAGTGTCACTATACTGTAACAGTAACGAACATTAAACATTAAAGAAAACAGGAACTCATTGATGATTATTCTAAAAACTAATATGGGCAAATAGGTAGGTATCTAAAAAAATTAATTTGGAATGCCTAGTCTTTTTTCTGCTTGGCAATTGCCTCTGCCAATTTTTCTATAGCTTCAATTTCTCTTGCGAGCCTTGAAAGTTCGCTTTTCTTTCCAGCGTTCGTCTTTTCCTTTTTCTTTCTCTAACCTTTTCTCCTTATCTTCTATTTGCTTTTGAAATAAATATTCACCAATATCAATAGACCGTTTACGTTTCTTATTTCTTTCCCTATTATTTTTTAAATTCTCAACCAGAGGTTGAGGTCCCCTGTTCAGCCCCTTCTCTTCAGTTTCTGATTCAGTCGCATCAGTTTCATTCACTGTTAAGCCTCACTTATGCTGTCCACACTTCCTAATACTTCCCTGTGGGGCAGAATATCAGCTTTACATCCTAATATTTCATCAAACATTTTATAAAATTCCCATGAAATGGACCCCTCTCCACTTTGTTGGGATTTTTTTTTTATTTATTTTATAAGTACTTAGTAGGTTACGATATTTTATATCACACATTTCGCTGGTAACAAATTTCCCAGTTTTGGTTTTGATTTCACTTGCAATTTGCTCCCAAAGCTTTTTTTTCTCACATATTGGCCGATTAAAATCTTTTTCTTTTTTCAATCTCAGGTCAATTAACATAAGAGTCAGTGATTGAGTCCATTTGAAAACGTTTTCAGTGTTGGTTGTCCCAGTACTAGTACTTGGCCCTGGAAAAAAAATCAATGTAAAGCCTAGATAGCTAAAAACCAAAATATCCACTACTCACCCCTTATCAGCTCAGAAAAATTCTCATCACTGGTCAAATCACTAGTGCTGGTACTTGGTCCTGGTAAATTAATATTTGATTCATTACTCGTCATAATGTCGCGAACTTGTTCGGCATAGCTGCTCAACTTATTTGGATCTAAAAAAGAAATGAGGAAAATTGAATGTTAAACCTGAATAGGTACCAACAAACTGCTTACCATTAATTAGTTCCAGGTAGGTTTCATCGTCAACCATCACATTAAAGTAGTTGCCATCACAGCATAACTGGAGGGAATTCATTTTTTTTCACAGTTCTGCACTACACGGCAGAGTAAATAAATGTGAAAAATATTATAACCACCAAACCAGATAAAAAATGTTTTGATTGTTTTGGTTTCGGCTTTCTGTTTGACACATGACCGTCGCGATAGTTCCATTCAAACGTTTTTTTAAATTCCATCCAGCGGATCAATCCATCGGAATCTATGACGTCATTTGACATAAAGCGCATAAATCAATGATGGAAAGATGGTTGAATTTAAAAACTTGCCCATTATGTTTTGTCAAAATCACGCCGCTGTAGGCCTTGAGTTTGTAAAAAGGAAGTTGTCAATGGACGAACAAAGACAGTCAAAAGCTAAAGAGAATGATTATAACAACCCAAATATGACTCTTGGGTTAAGATGTAGAGGAAATTTTTGAGGAATATATTACAATGGAGGAGGTTCAAATGTAGTTACTGAGAGCAGAAAAAAAAGAACAGTTTCCTTTTAGACGCCATTTCTGTAATGAAATCGGATACAAGACGTCACAATGTCCTCAAAACAGAGGAGGTTACTCGGAGGTGGTTACCGAGAAGGATTTCATAGAGGTCATTGAGGATATAGAGGTTTTAGAGGCAGCTATAGAGGTGGTTATACCCAAAACATAGAGATTGTTTTTTTATCAACAGAGATAACCTCTTTCACAAGTAAAGATCAAATTAGCTTTGTGGTAGATAGTTGGGTAACTAATCATCTTGTTGTAAGTCAGTTGGCAGAGATAATATAAGAAAAGAAGGTGGTAAATAAGAATATTAATGTGTGGAAGGACAGAATATTCAGGCAAAAATAGAAGGAAATCTTGAGTTGGAAACTGAAAATGGAACAAAAGTCACTTTAAAAAAAGTTTGGATGTGATCATGTGTGAAGGGTTGTTATATAACTTGTTATCTGTGCGAAAATTGGAAGAAAATGGCTATGAGGTAATATTTAAAGAAGGAAAAGTACAAATAATCAAAAATAAAGTAGTGGTGCTTGAAGGAAAATTAACAGGAAACTTGTATCTTCTAAACTTGAGATCAAAAGCTAGTGCAAACACAATATTAGGTACAGAAGAGAAAAAGTGGTTAGAACATAGAAAAATAGGTCACTCTGCAAAGTATCCAGCACCAGGAAGTATGTGTAATATCAAAGCAAACAAAGTGTCCATTTGAAGATACACCCTCAGATAGAAAGGCAAGAAAAGTTTTGGAAACAGTCTCTACTGACCTTTGTGGACCTATAAAGCCAGTTACGTTACAAACAGCGGTAAATCATATTTATTTGCAATCATATATGTAATCTTGACATTACTGACTTTTTAAAAATTTGGAAGTGTCACTTTACCTGTGCCACTTCCCTCTTCGATTTCTCTCACCGATTTCCCTATTCAACTTCCCTCACCGATTTCCCTCACTGTAATTTATTTACCTTTGCTGGCAACAATGAGAACATGTCAGGTAAAAACGTCAAAGAGTGAATGACACATTTTGGCAAGTTTGTTCTATTTTTTTATTATTAAAAAATGATATTATTTTTAATTATTGGTGTGCTTGCAAATAAAATAGTATACAAACCTCGGAGGAAAGTTTTCATTTATGTCTCGAGATGTCCACGGACGGAAAATGGAGCAGGGAAATATTTCCCGTCCTCATTTCCCGACCTCATTTATTTGGTTGTCACGAATTTATTTATTTTTTCTCAAGAAATTATGGTTAAAAATAAAATAGTATACAAACCTCGACGGGAAACTTAATTGCTGTCTCGAGGTTCAGTTTATCTCGATGCTACGCGTCTCGATAAACTATATAACCTCTCGATCAGCAATAAAGCATTTCCCGTCTCGGATTGTAATATACTATTTATGACATTTATGGACCATTACTCACATTTTTGTATCACATATTTAATAAGTCAGAGGCATTTGAGAAACTTAAAAGTTATGTTGCGATGGTAGAGGCAAGGTTTAACATGAATATTGAAAAATTGAGATGTGACAACGGAGGGAAGTACATATCGACAGATTTCAAGAAATATTGTGAGGAAAAAGACATTGGAATTCAATATGTAATGAGGTATATTTCAGAACAAAATGGAGTGGCCGAACGGTATAACCGTACTTTGATGTAAAAGGCAAGGTGCTTAACTTTCGATTAAGGATTAGATAAAGAAATGTGGGAGAAGCGGTTAGAGCAAGTTTCTATTTTATAAACAGATTGGATACAAGAACTTTGGAAGATAACAAGACAACAGCAAAAATTTGGAATAATAAGAAACCTAAATACGACAAAATTAAACTGTTTGAATGCACAGCTTACAGTCATGTACAGGGTGATATACGGTTTCGAACTTATAAGCGATTATTTTCAGGCTTCAGGGTAATTTTGAATAATAGAGGGTGTAGAGCTGTGTGCACGTTGAGGAGTAATGAAGAATGAAAAAGTTTGTATTTCGTGCAAAATTCTTTAATAAATATCAGTGCAAAGCGCTTTCGGCCGTGGCCATCATCAGTGCAACCTGAAAGTAAGGAAAAACACTTTTGGAAATTTTGGAAAATTTGAAATTTTTTGAAAATTATCTGAAAATCTTGGAAAATTTAATCTAAATTAATTTAAAATATTCAAAAAGAAAGAAAATAATTAGTAAAGAAAGTAGATTTACTCACTTCGTCAGGTTTGTACAAAGAGTCTACTCGTTGAACATATAGGTGTAAAGGAACGAAAACATCACATTACAAATTAAAAATTAACACTTTAAAATATCGGAAGATCTTTGGTTTTTACTGGTACTCTATGCAAAGGCTGTGTCTTCTCAAATTACAATCACATCGAAAGATGTTTTTTAAGTTTAAATTAAAATTCTTTAAATTTTGTGTGGAAGACCAACATGGTGATGAATGATGTGCAGCCATTTTGTGTATGGTTGCACGTTTTTAATTGTGGTTTCCCTTTAGAGTGACACATGACAAGTAAGTCAGTGTAGCTGACAAGAGCGGGAAGTTCGAAAAATAAAAGTTTATAAAATCCAAAACCATTACCAACGTTTTTTAAAACAATATTTGGAGAATTAATATGTTTATAGTGAAAAAAACATAGCTAAGTGGTGTGACCTGTAGTGTAGATGACGAGCTAGTCGTCCACAACGTGTAGACTACCCTTATATCATCATAGAGTGGAAATAGGATAAATGAGTTTAAGTTGAAATAGATGAAAATTTTTTAAGTGAAATAATTGAATAAATTGATTTAATTAAGATCCTCTAATGGTTTTTTTTATTTAAATTTAAATTTAAACTTAAAAAACATCTTTCGATGTGATTGTAATTTGAGAAGACACAGCCTTTGCATAGAGTACCAGTAAAAACCAAAGATCTTCCGATATTTTAAAGTGTTAATTTTTAATTTGTAATGTGATGTTTTCGTTCCTTTACACCTATATGTTCAACGAGAAGACTCTTTGTACAAACCTGACGAAGTGAGTAAATCTACTTTCTTTAGTAATTATTTTCTTTCTTTTTGAATATTTTAAATTAATTTAGATTAAATTTTCCAAGATTTTCAGATAATTTTCAAAAAATTTCAAAAAATTTCAAATTTTCCAAAATTTCCAAACTTTCATAAATTTTTCCAGTATCTTCAGAAAGTGTTTTTCCTTACTTTCAGGTTGCACTGATGATGGCCACGGCCGAAAGCGCTTTGCACTGATTTTTATTAAAGAATTTTGCACGAAATACAAACTTTTTCATTCTTCATTAATTTTGAATAGTCATTGTTACGTAACTCGTAAACTTTTAAAACTTTTTTTTGCATGATATTTTTTATATAATAATGCTCTTCTTCAGACTATATTGAAATTTGAAATATTTGTTTAAAAAACGCGGTGTTGCCACGTTTCGCAAAATGTTACGCTTTTCAATTTTTTTAAATGGTACCTCCGGTCAATTTTCGAGTTTTTGGATAGCCCATTAAAAGACAAATTCAACGATATACTGGAAATGGGTCTGTGACGGTGCATCACTTGCGGCCTGATTGGCAATTATCTTCAGTTCTAGCACAATGTTTCATATGTCCAAGTCGCCTGTTGAATCAAAATTTCTATTTTCCATCAACCGTCTATTACCGTGCTTTATTAATGTATAAAAAATTGTTCAATAATGCATAAAAAGCACTAGTTCAACTAATCTACTGCAAAATTAGACATTTTTTTCATTCAAGAGGGATGACATGAGATATTGTGCTAGAACTGAAGGTAAACGCCAATCAGGCCGAAACGGTGCATCACATATCCATGTCCAGTATATCGTTAAATTTGTCTTTTGAAGGGCTATCTAAAAACTCGAAAATTTACAGGATGTCCCATTTAAAAAAATTGAAAAGCGTAAAATTTTGCGAAATGTGGCGACACCGCGTTTTTTAAACAAATATCTCAAATTTAAATATAGTCCAAAGAAAAGCATAATTTTATAAAAAATATCATGCAAAAAAAAAGTTTTAAAACTTTATGAGTAACGTAAAAATGAGTGTTGAAAGATACCCCAAATCCTGAAGATAATCGTTGATAAGTTCGAAACGGTATATCACAGACACATGTCCGGTATATCGTTGGATTTGTCTTTCAAAGGGCTATGTAAAAGTTTATGAAAATATAGGGTGTTTTATTTGAAAAAATGAAATTTTATTTGTCCACCCTGTATACAGTAGAGTGACAACAAAAACAATAGAAAAAAATTTTAGATAATTTTATTAGAAACAACTTTTGTATTTGATTTTTTTTACAGCCCTGGTAGATTTCGAGATAAGGTATAGGCCCCTCTTAAACGGGCCACCCTGTACCTAAAGAAATAAGAAAATCAAAATTGGTCCCCCGATCAGAAAAATTGGTTATGGTTGGGTATGCCGACAATGGGTATAGATTGTGGGATATAAATGAAAGAAAGTTGGTTCATGCAGGGAATGTGATTTTTAATGTAATAAAGAGGGAATGCGATCAAAATAATATACCCTATTATACCCGTGAGAGTGACAATGTAAGAATTGAAAACAATGCAAAATAAGAAAATAGAACAACTATTTGAGACAGAAGAATCAGAAAGTGAGAAGGAAGTTATGAAGTAAATTTAGGAAGAAGTACAAGAAATAGAGCGAAACCAAGGCATTTACAAAATTATGTTCTCGATGATGACTTGAATTTGTGTGAAATTTCTTTGCAGATGTGCTGCAGAATTATCAGGAACCTGTGAAGATGGATTGTGGTTGGAAAGGATGCACTAAAGGATTAATGGGAGAATTAAGTGCATTAAAAGGTAGTGAAACGTGGCAATTGGTAGTGCCTGCAGAAAATACTGAAGTAATAGATTCGAGATGAGTGTTTAGTGAAAAGTTTTTGGAAGGAAAAGTGAAGAAATAGGGACGTTTAGTAACACGACGTTGTAAACAAAGTGCGAGATGACTTAAAATGTGTATGCGCGAGTGGCAAAAAAGTCGCGCGTAATACCTGTAACTTTTTAATTACCTCGTATACGAAAAAGTGACCTTAACTCAACTCTGTTTTTTCTAATGAAGCACTCTGTATGTGATTGCATATTTAGATTCTACATAAAATTCTGAGCAGATTTCATGTGATATACCCACACTTAAACTCAACTGTTTTGGAAATATTGAGTTGTGAATTGACTTTTTTGCAATTTTGACAGGCTTTAAAACCTAAATGGTCAATTTTAGAGGAAAACCGATCTTACATTCTTGTTTTAGATTTTCATAAACTATCATTTGACACCAACTCTTAATTTAACCGGAGATTAAATTTATTTGGAATTTTCAATCATGGATTAAATTTAAAGTTGGTGTCAAATGATAGTTTATGGAAATTTAAGACAGGAATGTAAAATCGGTTCTCCTTTAAAATTAACCGTTTAGGTTTTACAGCCTGTCAAGGTTGCAAAAAAGTCAATTTTCAACTGTCAATATTTCCAAAACAGTTGAACTTAGGTATAGAGTACCTATATCACATAAAATCTGCTCGGAATTTTACGTAGAATTTAAATATGCAGCCACATACAGGGTGTTTCATTTGAAAAAACCAAGTTGGTCTGGATAGCAAACTACACAGAAGTGACAGAAACAGTTCGCATAGGTAGAAATGTGGGAAATAATTTACTGAGTAACTTTCATAAAGGTCATTTTTTTGTATACGAGGTAAATAAAAAGTTACAGGTATTATGCGCGACTTTTTTGCCACTCTGTATATGTCAGCTAGATGTTAAGTCAGCATTTGCCATTTTTAAACGGAAAGTTGGAAGAGCCAGTTTACATGTATCCACCTGACGGTTTAAAATTTGAAACTCAGAATAAAAATTCAGTTTGTAAATTGGAAAAAGCTTCATATGGGCTTCGTCAAGCTCCAAAATGTTGGAATTCTTATTTAACAATACTCTAAATAAACTTGGCTTTCAACGTTCTAAAAAGGATCCTTGTTTTTATTTCAGAGATTCAACTTATGTGTTGATATATGTTGATGATATTCTTTTAATTTGTGAAACCCAAGAAAGAGTAATTTTAAATTATATTTCGACTGAAAAATAGCAAGCAGACTTTTTAACCAAACCGTTGGCTAATTCAAAATTTAAATTTTTTAGGGAATGTTTAAACGTTGTTTAAATAAAATAAAAATATAGAAACTTGCTGATTTTCAATGTTTTGTATTTATGTCTTTCGCCATCATCAGGGGAGGATTAATTTCCACATGATCAATTCTACAATGGAGTAGACTGTAAACCTAAGTTTGTTTATTATCATATAGGTAGCGTTACTTTTGTAGCAAAATAAAAGTTGACAATGCTGGACGTTGAGTATGTCATACTTAGTAATTTTCACATTGTAATTGGATGGTGATATAGAAACTAGAACCAGGCGCCAAACGACCATTTTCGAGAAACGGCATAAAACGTATATTTTGCTTTTTTCAAAAAAAAAATAAATAGATAATTTCTTTGGACTCCTAAATTTTCAGAGGAGTTATAAAATAAGCAGAACAACTGCTAGGAATATGTTATTTGTCAAGATACTTTGAAACCTAAAAAAAAAGCACGAAAATTTGTTTTCAGAATTGTTTTTTTCTGATTTATGAAAAAATTGAATAAAGAACCATGCGCTTGGCTCCCGCAAAATTTAGCTATTTCGTCTTATTTATTACTGAAAATAGATTTTCGCAGGTTTTTGAAATACCAGGCTTCATATTTAAAAACTTATGTAACTTAAAAATCAATATTTCTCATTTTTAAAAATATGGTCGGTTGGTTCCTTATTTCAAAATATGGGTAACCAAACAAACAGTTATAATGGGTAATCAAACCTCGAAATCCTCGAATCAAACTGTTCTTCATTCAAGAAAAAATAGAACTTATGAACTAAAAAATAGCTCCTCTAACGCTAGTTTTAACATGTTTAGTCTTCTCGATATTTCAAGGCAGGTATTTTGTAGTTTTTTGTTCTGCTACACAGGTGCTCCGCTACTAAATTGTGGTTCTTTATTCCAAAACAAATATAGGAGAAATGATATTTTCGATATACAAATTTCAGTTAATAGATGTCGCTAGGTTTATTGTATCCTTGCAAAAATTGGTGATGTGGTTGGATCCCTTTATAGTAATGTGTTGAACGTAGAATCTCATTTTTAGCCATTTGGCGGTTGGTTCCTTTTTCTATATCACCATCCAATTGTCATGTCACATAAAAAGTAGAAGCGTGTTTCTGAAGACCGACGTATTTTTACTAAAAGTAATCCTGCTAGAACTTCTGTTTTTATGCTTCGAAGATCCATATACCTCCAATACTTATACCAGTTGACCTACAAACATGAAAATTGGAGGATAGTTTGGGTTTTGTAATTTAGGGATTCACTCAGCGAGATTTTTTTAAATTTCAACTCTAGGGGGGTGAAAGTAGGGGTTGAAGTTTCAAAAGGATTTTCTTTATCTCAAAAACGAGAACCATAGGTCTGGAAATTGGTAGATAATATGTGACTTTACTTTTAAATTAACACGTATTTCAGCGTTTTTTTTTTTTTTTTGGGTAAAGAAATATGGGGTATCCTTTTTAGAAGAGGGTACATTGTACAATAATTGTACTACCATAGGAATATTCACTATTTTTCAATTGTAATAAAAAGTGGTGGTTCTGGAATACCTGTATAGAAGTACTTAACTAAGTGGTTTTAGAAATGTAAAAACTGATCATTACACTAACCTGGCAAATGTCGTATTTCTCGGGCTAGCAGGTACAGGTGAATTACAGGAACTTCCCGAGCCTCCTGTGAGAGACGCCAAGCTCGTTTGAGAAGGTGAAGGAGATCCGCTGCCAGCACTAGCAATATGACTGAATCCAGGTGACGAAGATCGTATGTCCAAGGATGCAGCTCTATGGGGTGAAGGTGACCGACTGGTGCCACGATGCAACGGGTAACTGACAGTGTGGGTGGCTTCGTGGTGATGAAAATGGGGAAAGGGTTGTTGAGCTTTGCCATCAGGTGCGAAGGTACGAATCTGAGGAGAGGAACCTCGGTGGCTACCCTGCAAAATGCAGATAATTATTAGGTATATTATATTAGGGAAAAAAAACATATTTTCCATCATGCACAAAAGTTCGTACCTACCTGTTTTGAAGTACTACTGTCCAAACTGCTCTGACTAGAAGCACTGGGAGTGCGGCACAAAAGCGGTGGTCCACCAGGGTACGATACGGATTGATGTTGTAGCGCGTGGGGTGACGAGCACAAATCCAAAGGGCTTTTCATTATTTCAGCTGTCATTGCCTGGGAAGTATTTTGTGGCGGTTGTATGTTCAGTTGCTCTTTGGACACGTTAAAATCCTGTGAAAATAATGTGCAGATAAGGGTATTTGGTAGGAATGCGATATTTTGTTAGTTTTCTACAAGTTTTTATAGAGACATTATATACCTATTATGTTTTTTGGTTTCTCATTTTTCTTATTTCAAAACTCGTAGCCTTCATGAATTGGTAAGATTTTTTCATACAATTATTTCAATAAATAATTCGGCCCTCAACAAAACTCCCCATTATCACGGAAAATTTCTAAAAAAACATAATTAAACCCTTTTGCACTTAGACATTACTACGGCTTCTTGTTGCTTTCTTGCAGCTTCCTATATTATTCACCAATACAAAGTGGCTCAAAAGACTGCCCCTGATACAAAAATGAATGTGAAAAAAATAAATCAAATTTTCAAAATATGTTTACGTTCTACACAAATTATTTTTCGTGGAGTATTAGAAGGGCACTATTAGCTGGTTATAGGGGTCCCTGACGTCAGAGAAAACTCAGCGATCGAGATGACGCGATCGATACAGACGACCTTGTCCTGATTTTGAAATTGTACGGGGTTGACGAAAAGTTTAATTTTGGTAAATGGCAGCAGAGTTGTGCAGTACTATAGACTTAATTGAACTGATGCTATTCGTACCCAGTTACTCTTTTGAGACCACAATTTTTTATTGGGCGAAAATATTCTTCTCGTACCTACTCTTTTACTACGACGCTCAGGAAAAATAAAATGCACAAAATAATAAAAGCTCAAAAAATCACTATATTATAATTAGTATTCGAACCTGTTACTCATTTCTTGGGTAATTTTTAAACAATTTACACATATCAGTGGACTTCTGGTAATCAACTCATTGATTAGTAGATACAGGTCATAATATAAGTAAAGTAGAAATTACTGTCTACACGGGCATGCGGCGATACTTTTCCAACTTGAAAAAATTGGAATTTTTAATTTTTGTTAGATATTATAGAAATGTAGTTGAATTTTTATATGTCCAGGATTAAACAAAGAAAAAAATTTTGAAAAAAACTCACATTACATGTAAACTACCTAGGATTAGACTAATTTTTGTTTCATGTGATTCTTACAATAGGAAAGTATGATTTTGACCTAGTACCTATAAGAGCCGATTGAGTCCTGGTTTACCTAGCATTTGTTGATGTGGTTAAAGCATTCACTTCATCAGTAGCTGGAAGCCCAATCAAAGGACAGTTTCTTCGACTTTTATGCAATTGGTATTCGATACAATACAAAATTGTCAATCATTAGAAGGACTTATTTCAGAAAGGACTATAAACAAAACAGGGAAGTATTCAAATAAATCGCTGAGACGCGACTTATTAATTCCTAACTGTTTAGGTATTTGAAATCCTATGTTTTGAAAATATTAAGGTAGACATTCAAGGCGGCAAGCAGATTTTTCTTCAAAACTCCAGAAGCGAATTATTATTATTTCTATTTTACTAGGCACATAATACTCGGGTGATGTGAGAACACAGGAGAACAGTCAATATCTATGCTAGACTAAAAAGGAATTACACATAATCTTCATATCCACCACTTCAATAATTTTAATAATTTATGAATTATGAAGCTAGCTGCTAATGTCCAGAAACTTATATGCTTATTGAAATCATTCTGATGAAAGAATTCCCGCCGTTATCGCCATCAACGCACAAAACATAAACATACCACCCACCTCTAAACTGTTATTCCTGCTGTTGCTTCCATTCCTGCTACCGAGTGCCCGTTCTTTCGCCGCCTTCGTCCAGCGTTCAACAGTTTTGTGCGTCAACCAACAACTAGCAGGACTAAACCCGGACATTTTACCGCCTTATTCTTAAAAACTAATAGGACACAATCAAATCGTTGTATTTTATCGCCATTATTTTGAAACTAAACTTGCAGGGTGGCGGTAAAAGATAAACTCTAGAGAGGAAGCTCCGAGCCGCAGGAACGGCGCTCTGGAGCGTCGACGCCGATATTTCTGTACGTCACAGACGAACCGACATCGACTAGATGGTGGCAAATCCATCGATAGGGTTCAACAGGTTAAAATGTACCGGAAAAAGAAAAAGCCGGTCTTTATATATACGAAGGGAGATTCGGGGAGGAAAACAGGTTGTTACTGCTTTTCTATGTTTGTTTGCGCAGATCAATGTTTTTTCTTTATTTTAATTTTCTGTGATACCTACTTGCTTTTGGCAGGTATGCTCATACAATATTGATTTTCTATAATTAAAATATTAAGGTTACTGAACAAAAAGAGGATTTGATATAAAAACTATGAATAAATGATTAATCCATCTAAAAAACCCTTTTAACTTCGCGTTTTTAAATAAATTATTTTACAATTAATTTTGTAGGTATATAATTTTTTTTGTCTTAGACCGAAATCCGGAATATTCGAGCAGAAGAGGTTTTTCAAGCGCTATGCTTGCACATCATGTGGTTGTTTACATATACAAACAAGCCAACAGTAGGAACAATATTTACCAATAAACAGTATGTTAATGAATTTGGTGGCATACAGATATTAATCAAAGTTGATGTAAAATTTTAGGCCCCGTGCATCAGTTTTTGTTATTGCTGATAGCATTAGTCAATAAAAAATAGGTCAACACGTGTTTTTTCTTTTTCTTGTTAGTCAAACATTGACTGAGATACAACGCTTTGAAATGTACCTATTTTTCATATCCTATTACGTCACACATGCTCAATATATCTATATATACAAAACTTAATATTTGTATAACTTTCGGAATAATCAGATTTGGACAAAATAAAGAAATACGTATCGATTTTTTTTTCGATTTCCTGCAATTTGCAATAAACAATAATCAATTTAATATTTCATGCAAGTACCCTAGCTGTTGAAATCTAATATTCTTTCAACCACAGATGTGTCATCGACATATAGCGACATCAGCAGGCATCGTGATAGAATGCCCAACCATCATTATCAAGCCTATATAATTTACAATTCAATTGTATCAATGAAGTTTCTTTAAAAGGTATGTCGGTATGCTGTCCACTCGTTAAACTTAATAAATAAATAACTGAAGGTTGCCGTTGGTCTTCACAACTAACAACCTAAAATTGATGAAAGACTTGACCGACAAGGTAGAAATGAAACATGTTTTGGTAGCTCAGTTGGTAGAGCGTTGCACTGGATATGCGAGGATCCTAGGTTCAAATCCTAGTCGAGGCAAGAAAAAAATTTTCATCAAAACTGAAATTGAAACGACTGCATGACACGAAAATCCAATACACTGTAAATTATACAATAATGAACGATAAAACTTGTAAAAATTTTAAAAATTATTGGCTTGATATTGACGGTTAGGCGTCCGATCCCGATACATGCTGAAATCACTATATGTGAACGACGCATCCGTGATTGAAGGGATAATGGATTCCAAAACAGCTAATTATTTCGAATGTGTTCCCCTTATACCTTCTAACTCACTCCCATACCAACGATCACCGCCAAAGGTTGCCGTGGGTCTTTACAACTAACAACTTAAAATTGATGAAAAACTTGACCGACAAGGTAGAAATGAAACAGGTCTTGGTAGCTCAGTTGGTAGAGCGTTGCACTGAATATGCGAGGGTCCTGGGTTCAAATCCTAGTCGAGGCAAGAAAAATTTTCATCAATTTTAATTGAAACGTCTACATACCACGAAAATCCAACACACTGTAAATTATGTAACAGACAGATTTATAAACGGAAAATAATTCAAATTATTTAATGAGAGGGGAACTTGAAAAAAAAAAACCAACGAACTGTAAAAAAATAGAGTACCGGACTTCGAGGGGTGATACTACATACTAAAGTCTGTTTTTTTTTAAAGATAATTCGCCAAGTTGAAAATGTTACTATGTTGGCAACATAAGCCTTTTCTACATGAAAAATTTGTAAGCATTGACAATTTTACATTGTATTGCCAACATAATGTCATTTTGACTTTTATCTTTAAAAAAAAAACAGACTTTACATAATATGAAAATAAGAAAAAAAGTTCCTATGAACATTATGCCCTGAGATGCTCCCTGGAGAAGTTACAGCCCTTTAAACGGTAGATGGAAATAGATTTTATTTATTTTTAAGAACACAGGCAAACTATGTATGATATAGGGTAGGCAACCCACACTACATTCACCACACAGAACATATCACCTATAGAAAAATATCTCAAATGGGAGAATCGCGACGAAGGTTTTTAGTTAGGTTTTTAGTCAACGATGGCGACACTGTCGGGAGATAAGAGAAATTTACAGGTATCTGTGGTGTGGACAGTGATTTGTGTTGGTTGGTTTTGTCATTTATTTTGTCATTTTAAAAGTCAAAATTTGAATTTTTAAATTTAAATTGTGTTGTTGTAAACTATGGTCCCCACGCGCGTTAAAGTGAAAATTCAAAAAGTTTTGGTTGAAAAAAACCTTTTTATTTACTCGTTTGTTTCGTTTCGTTCGTATTTGTATTTATTATTCGTATTTACTTTGCGATCTACCTATAGCTGCGTGTCGCTTGCTAACTTACTAACTCTTTTTGCACTATGTTCGACATCGGAAACTTCCTGCCAGTCATAGTTTTCAAAAAAATGAGGCGAAAAGAGCTAAAAGGAGTCAGCAAACCAAATGCAATTGAACATTAAAAATTATTTAAAAATAATAAAAATATATGAAAAAAATCAATTCGCCTTTTTGTCAAGAATGCTCGATTAGTTGGATTTTCAGTCAACGATGTCGCTGTAATTCATAACCGGTACATAACATTGCAGATACTTTTCTAGAGGTGATATGTTCTGTGATTCACCATCTGTGGACATTGACATGACAAGTTAGGTGAGTGGTGACAGTTAGTTTCTGTCGTGTGCAATGAACTATAACCAAAAACTGGAATGCGAACACATATTGACGAACGTGAAGCCTAGTGCCGCTGCTGCGGAGGGGATACCTGTTTTTGTCGCACTCATTATGTTAAATGGCGGAAATTGCTTCCAATACGTATTCCAATTATGAAACCTGTGAAGGTAATTATGACAAAACTTTCCAAAACGTCATATGTCAGCGAGCAACAGAAAAAAACACCATTCCCCTTTGTGGCGTCTATCTTTCATGGCTACATTTTTTTGGCAGATATGGCAATGTGTGCGCATTCCAGTTTTTGACTATAGTTCATTGGTCGTGTGTGATTAATTAAGTCCGCGTTAATGGCCGCCATATTTAAATTTAGTTTTGGAAAATGACGACTGCGTCACTCTACACATAGGGTTCAATATTTTATTATTTGTCCAGAACAAAATCTGTTTGTCGGTGAAACACTTAGTGACAGAGAAAGACAAATATACAACTATGATGCTCCCAATGTAGCTTTTTTGCCGTGGCGCCATCTACTTGAAATTGCTTGAACTGTTTTCACCTTCAAAATTCGTTTTAAGGTCATCTCAAAAAATCTGCAATAATTTCCAAAATCCTTTGGCATAAATATTATTTGATATATTATCTACAATCTCTACAATTAGCTTTCTTTAATTTTTCGTGGTTATCAATAAAATATGCTTTTCACGGATCCAAGCTTGATAAACATGCAAATATGCAACCACCAACACATTTAATTGTTTTGGTAGTTGCGAACATGATTTTTGAATTAAAAAAAAAAGGCTGAATATCGAAAAACCAAAATAAAGATTTGTAGATAATCGATCAAATAATGTTTATGCCAAATTTGTGCCAATTCTGATGTGCCGTTTTTTTAAAGACCTTAAAACAAGTTTCGAAAAATCAACCAATCACAGTTTAAACATGGCGGCCATTAACGCGGCCTTAACGCGGCTGCAAGTTATAATAATTAATTATAGTCCAAGAGCCGGCAATACTAGCGGGTATGTGATCGTTGCAATGGATAATTTCTACATAAAACAATAGTTCATAGTAACCTTTAAACCAAATGGATGGGTGGCCTCGATTCTCATGGCCGTAAAGTTGTTTTATAAAAAGATACTTCAAGAACCATAAGCGCAACAAATAAGATGTGGGTGTTGGGGGCTCCCCTCATATGCGGCAAACACTTTATTAACACAATTTCATGTTTTTTTTTTGTCTAAAGAACTACAGCTGTATGCAAAATCCTCTTCACAGAGTTCTCTTTTAACTTTGAAAGTGACTTTGAAGGCTGTCACTTTCAAACATTTTTATTTAGCAAGCAAAATAACGCGTGCCCTCGACTTTCAATGAGGGTTGCCATCATTTCCGGCCATCAAAATCGAGGCCACCCTATATATTATTTGAGAAGACATATTAAAGAATATATCTATATCTACCAATTTTCAGCTATTGCAACGATAACATTGTTCCTTCGGAAAAAGAGGGGTAGTTTACGCCCGTCCATCAAAGGGTTGCGGTCATGAGAATCGAGGCCACCCATCCATTTAGTTTAAAGGTAACTATGAGCTATTCTTTTATGTGAAAATTATCCATTGTAACGATCACATACCCGTTAATATTGCCGGCTCTCCTACTATTATAAACACATCTTGATTTTGAACCTTTATTTATTTGATGTTAATAGTTATTAACAAATCAAACATGGTGTCAGGTTGGTTCTGACTGGCTAGTGACTAGTAGTGGTGGTTCTGGAATACCTAACCTAGTGAGTAGTGAATAGTTGCTGGAAAATGGAAACTATTTTAGGCCCCCAGGGCTGGAACTCTGTAACGGATAGAGATCGTTATCCCTATCGCTATGGCACTTGCTGTCTTCTTCTCTCTTATCAAAATCAATAGAGAGGGGACGCCACTAGAGATAGAGATATTGATCGCTATCCGTTACAGAGTTCCAGCCCTGAGCCCCTTGTGTTAGATTGCAACATAGCCGAAAATTGGCGCAAATTTGAACAAAAATTCAAAGTGTTTTTGAGTGCCACAGACTTGGCCAGTGAGCAAAAAGAGAAAAAAATTGCTTTGTTTCATAATTTGATTGGTGATGAGGCTCTGGACTTATATAACACGTTTATTATTCAAGGAGCCCAGAGAACCTTAGAAAATATGTTGGAAGCATTCTCAGACTATTGTTCTCCGAGTTGTTCTCCAAAGAAAAATGTTACCTTTGAACGTTTTAAGTTCAATAGTGTGGTTCAGCAAGAAGGACAGACCTTTGACAATTTCCTTACCGAGCTTCGAAAGGCAGTAAGAACAACAGAATATTCAGAACTAGAGCAGATGATTCGTGAGAGGATACTGATGGGAATATTCGATAAAACCACCCAAGAGAGACTGTTGCGCGAGTCAGCATTAACGCTAACTAAAGCAATCGAGATCTGCAGAGCAATTGAAGCAAGTAAAACTCAATCTAAAGCTCTACAGAATGAGACCAGTATTTATGAATTGCGATCATCAAGACATTCAGCTAATTATCAACTAGTTCCATGTAAGTTTTGTGGGTACGACCATGCCAGTAGAAGATGCCCTGCTTGGAAAAAAACATGTGCTAGATGCCAAGGCCGAAACCACTTTGCTAGTGTGTGCAAAGAAAATAATGTCAAGAAAAAAATAGAAAAAAGATCTCAAGATAGAAGTACTCAAAGTGAAAGAAGAAAGGAAAATATAAAGAAAAATGAAAATAGAACCAAGAAACGAGTGTTTGAAGTCGCAGAATAGGTAACACCAGAGTGTAGTGATGATGATAGTGACAATGAAAGTGGAGACTACGAGTCTTTTGTCAGTTCAGTTCATGAAAAATGCAAAGAAGTCCAGCCAGGTAAGAATGCTATAAAGAATAAAACTAAAACAACCATGTGGACTGAACAAGTATTCATTGACAATAGCTCAGTCACTTTTAAAATAGACACAGGCGCAGAAGTCAGTGTTTTACCATTCAGCATTTCAAAAAAGGTAGCCCCAGAAGCTGCAATTATCAAATCTAATATTTCGTTGATACCTTATGGTAACTCGTATGCTAAAATCAAAAGCTTAGGAAAAGTTGAACTTAATTGTTCTACAAAAAGCAAGTTTAAAGTTCTGTCATTTGTAGTAGTTGAAGTGGTTAATCAAATACCATTAATGGGACTTAAAGAATGCTTAAAATTAAAATTAATTAAACGAGTAGATTTTGTAGAAAAAGAACAAGTTAAGTTTAACAGCCTTGAGGACATAGTTAATAAAATATTCAAAAGTTTTTGAAGGATTAGGAAAATTCTCTAGTCAGCATACATAACATTGCAAGAAGGTGTAAAACCACACATTAGCGCTATCGGGCGAGTGCCAAAAGTATTGTATGATAAATTAAAAGATAAGTTATGTGATCTTGAGCTAGAAGGAATCATCAAGAAAGTAGACAAACTCACGGAGTGGGTGCATCCGTTGATTATTGTGGAAAAGCCCAATAGTGACCTGCGGATGTGCCTAGATCCAAAGGAATTGAATAGTGTGATAAAGCAAGAGCATTTTCTAATTCCATCTGCTGATGAAATCGCGGCAAAATTGAACAACAAGCAGTATTTCACAGTACTTCATATAAAACATGGGTATTGGCATATTGAATTAGATGATGAGAGTTCTGATCTAATGACTTTTGGTACTCCGTTTGGCAAGTATCAGTTTACAAGATTGCAAGGGCGTTCATAGAACATTTTTCAGGGGAGGGGCAAAAACCTTGAATAAGACTATTTATGTAGGTAACGTTACGTATATTACTGAATCAACATAAGCAGTCTAAACTATACTCATTTGTAATGACGTCATTTTAAAAAATAAACACACATTGCACAGACAGAATGTTAATTTGACAATTATTATTTATAATAATTTTGGAGCAAAAAATAAAAATATCGAATTCCTAGACTAGATGCATAGAAAATAAACACAAAATTTGAATTTTTGAGGGGAAAATAAAAATGTTAAATAGATGTGGAAAATAAACAACAGCCGTATTCAACATCTTCTTTTAACTTTAAAAGCGACTTTGAAAACTGTCTATAAATTTTTAAACGTGACAAGTTCCAAAGTGCTTTTAAAGTTAAAAAAAAAAGAGGATGTTGAATACGGCTGTTAATTATAATTTATAAATTTTGATTTGATTTATTATTTATGATGTGCAATAAACTATAAAAAAATGCACGAAAAAAACGCCTGAAGAAAAAAATATCCTGTTCTATTCCGAGTGTAAGCAACTTTTAGTATCACTTTTGCTAGTCTGTTTTTTTATTCTTCTGGTAGCATCATGAAACAATAATAATCGCCAGACCAGGGGGGGCAAGTGCCCCATTTGCCCCCCCCCCCTATGGACGCCCCTGCAAGATTGGCTTTTGGCATATGCTCGGCACCAGAAGTGTTCCACAAAAAGAATGTTCAGGTATTTGGCGACCTTGAAGGAGTAGGGATCTATTTTGATGATCTGATAGTTACTGGGTCTTCTGAGGCTGAGCATGATAAAAATCTTAAAAATGTTGGATAGACCTTTGAAATATAATTTAAAATTCAATTTAAGCAAAATAGTGTAAAATATATGGGACAGATATTTTCGAAGGATGGTGTAAAAACTTATTTCAAATACATTCAAGCTATCCTGAATATGCCAACACCACAATCCAAACTAAAAATAGCTGTCCTAAGATTTTAAGGGATGGTTAAATTTTTTGGAAAATTTGTAGCAAATTTTTCGAAAGTGTCTGTTTGAAACCTAACAAGGATCAATGTTGGCTAGAAATGGACTGCGGGACTGCAGATTTTTTAAAGATGTATTGACTCATTCTCTGGCATTCTTAAATATTGAAAAAAGTATTGTATTAGAGACCGACGCATCAAAAGATGGCTTGGGAGCATGCCTTTTGCAAGAGGGTAAGCCTATTGCATTTGCATCAAGGAGTTTAACCAGAACAGAACAACAGTATGCTCAAATAGAAAAAGAAACTCTGGCTATCTTATTTGGTGCTAATTTTTTTTATTATTTCATTTATGGCCTTCCTGTTGAAGTGCATTGCGACCATAAACCCCTGGAATCAATTTAAAAAAAAAAAAAATTACAAAATATTTCGCCGAGAATTCTGAGAATGAAACTACAACTTTTAAGTTACAATTTGACAATTTCCTGTAAGCCAGGCTAAGATATTTCAAGGGCTTATTTAAAAAATAAAAATGTCTGACCTGATTCAGAAATTGAATATGCCGTTCATTCTATTGTTAATACGTTACCTATGTCTGAGGAAAGAAAAAACCAATTTAGAGAAGAAACCAAAAATGACTCACAATAATTGAAAATACTCTCGGATTTCATCGCCAATGGTTGGCCAACTAATAAAATCAAAATTCGCGTTTTTGCTAAACTCAAAGAACAATTAGTTAGTTGCAATGATTTAATATTTTTAGAACACAAACTTGTAGTTCCCAAATCACTAAGGAAAGAAATGCTACCCTTATTACATGAGGGACACTTTGGAATAGAGAAAACTAAGCGCAAGCACAAGCGCGTATAATTTTTTACTGGCCTGGTTTATCAATGGAGATTGAGTCATTTATTCAATCAGGCAAAATCTGTGAGAAATTTGCTAGAAAAAATCCCAAACAGAATCTTTATCCTATTCTCTGCCAGCTCCATGGGAAAGGGTGGCCTCAGACATATTTACTTTTGCAGGCCAAAGTTATGTTGTTTTGTTATTGTTTGACGTGTACTCAAATTGACTCGAGTTGCTTCCAATTAAAGACAAAAGTGCACAGGCTGTAATCAACCAACTAATGACAGTTTTTTTCTAGATTGGGATCACCTGATTTTCTGGTGGCTGATAATATACCATATTAATAGTGATAAATTTAAGGCGTTTAGTAGTTAAAACTGGAACATTACTCTCATTTTCAGGAGCCCAAATTATCCTCATTCAAATGGACTAGCTGAAAAAGCAGTGGCAATATCCAAAAGCTTAATCAGAAAAACAATAGAAGCTAATGGAAATTTTAATTTTCGAAGTGCTTTACTGAATTATAGAAATTCACCACTCAAAAACATGGGGTACTCCCCATCTCAACTGTAAAATAGTAGAAGTCCCAGTGTCAATACATTGTTACAACCAAGTGTGTGTGTGAATGTCTAAGATAAAATGCATCAAGCCAGAGAGGCCAGTGCACAAATTTATAACAAAACCTCAAAAATTTTAGAGCCGTAAGAGAAAGACAGCAATGTCACAGTATATGACCATACAACTATCACATGGAATCCTGCAAGAATCTTGAACATTCATGACGCTCCTAAATCATATGTACACTACGAAATAGTGTCGGCAACATTATTAGAAGAAACAGAAAAGACATAATACAATCAAAAAATTAATTTAAAATCAAAGCTCATGTTCATGATGATTGTCATGCTGACAATGAAAATAATGATGAATCTTCTGATAATGATGCCACCAAGAGTACCAACAAGGCACCACGCCAGTCCCATAGAATTACTGATAACAATAAGTCTTGACAAAAACTCATTTCTCCCAAAAATGTGACATATCATAAAGATTTCACTGAAGATATTTCAGGTAATGTTCTTTCTCGTGAGTCGCAGATGTCTCGAGGTGTCATAGTTTCTCGTTCAGGTCGAGTTATTAAAAAACCTGATAAGTTAAATCTTGACAACACTAGGATTCATACAAAATGGTTTTTAATTATTTTGATTAAGGTAATGCCAAGAATGATACAACATTTTCAGAGTAAGAGGCAATACGTAGGTATTAAATTCCGGATATGTGATCTATGTTTTAGTTTTGTATCTAAGAAAAGACCTAATTTTTTAAAATTCCTCTACTACCGATCATACCTCATCATTACCTACCTATTTAAATATTAACGCGATTTAAATTTTCTTCGCGGAGCCTACTAGAACCGAACATCAAACACCATGACCGAACTTTTCTTTAGGTTTATTGTCAAACAGTGATCCGTAGCCGTCGTAACTAGCCAATATAGATCCGAATCAATTTCATCAAGTCCCCTATCAATATCAACATTTAAACGTATGATATAGGCACGATATAGGTATATCATACGATCATAATAATCAGGTGATTGTCATCGGCATATAAGTGTAAACTGGGAAGTATAAATAGAAAATAACAATGGTTCAACATACCTCCCTGAGGAACAACACATGTGACGGGCACTCGCACGTGACACTCGCACAGATTGTCTTCTGCCATGAAGAAAGCTCCGCAGCAACTCCAAACTCTCCTCATTTATACCGTTGTATGTCAAGATAGCACCCAACATCTTCTGACTCAGGGTATCGAATGCTTTAGAAAAATCAAGCAAGACCAATATAGTAAAATTTCCTGCATCTAAACTTTTAAAAATATTTTCTGTAACCTCGAAAAGTGCAGTCTCGCAGCTATTATTCGACCTGAAACCCTATTGATTTTCCGGAAGTATAAAGATGTTAATAATATGCATTCTCAATTCAGACTACTTAACCCTTTCAAGGACTTTGGACAAGGCTGGAAGAATACTCAAGTCTTTGTATTACTTGGGATTTGGTACTTTTGGTATGGAAACAACTGCCGCAATCTTCCAACAGTCTGGTAATATTTTTTGTTCAATGCAAAAATAAACGATGTGTCACATAATGGTATAATATAAGGAAAAGCCAAAAAAAAAAAATATATATCAAAGTCCAAATAATGGTCGAATGAAGTACGTAGGTATGTGATATTTCTATTGTGTCTAGTCATTCAGCCGCTAGAACTCGTTGACGCCGATTATCTGTATGGCCATTTCAAAGATCATTATCTGTTTAAATTTCTCCGTTTGGAAAACTCGAACAAATTTTTCTTTGAAAGATCCCTACAGCGCAGGATCAGTTCAATTTTTTACTTTGATAAATTCATGTCAACGAGACAAAAACAAAATATGCGGGGGAGAATACGAAACGAAAACACTTGAACATAAATAAATCATAAATTCGCCATATTCTATAGTCCAACACATACCATTTTAAAGTCACGTGATTTTTCTCTATCCTTGTTGAATACATCTCAAAGAGCGGCGATAGTAAAATTGACAAAAAAATTGCTGTCTAATTATTGTTCATAAAATTCTTACCTGAAATAGAATCCGTAACTGTCATCAATTAGTTTGTCAAAGTTGTTTTAGGAAATGATACAACGAACAAACACAGCTAATAATTTTGACTATATTAACCTTTTTCCAACTCAAAAAGATGCAAATAGAAAACGGGTACCCAATTCAAGTTCAGAATGTATTACAAGGGGCAGCAGAAACGACAAAAGTGAGTCTCGCAACAATTGCAAGTATTAAAATTCTCATCTGATTGGTCAATACTACTTCAGAAACGCGTTTGTAAAATGCTAGTGGGAACATATTTTAAAATTCAATAGTAATTAACCACAAGTAGCTTTTTGTAGGTGATATCAACGACATAATCAACGAACATACGTTTTTTGCCACCAATATCACGTGACTTTAAAATGGTATTTGTCGGACTTTAGATAGATGACCAGGGGGGGTTTATTTGAAATGTGCAATTCAAATACGTCTGACTAAGTCGCAGTTTTTGCCGGTATTAAAATGCTAAAAAATGCGACTTAGTCAGACGAATTCGAATTGCATGTTTCAAATAAACCCCCCCAGTTACTGTTTCTGCCAATTATGTATCGCAGCCCTAGCCCTACTTAAAAAATAAAGCATTTGATCAGTGAGTAGTCAGTTCATGATTTATCTCGTCCATGCGGATGGACTTGGGGCATATAAAGAAACTCAGATGTGGTATAGGAATAATTGTTTAGGCAAAGTATCCTGTTTCTACATAAACAATGCCTATAAAAAATGGCGCGAAAATTTAGGGTCTTGCATATTAGATGAAACTGTGAATAACATTGAATATGCATTTAATATAGGTATCCATAAACAATATTGAGTTTGCTTGAGGCCAACAGCTTTAATGAAAATAAATGGATATAAATGATCTGATTAAATTATGGTCAGTACTGTTGGGCTCTAGTCGTTACCCTGTAGGCTCTGACTTCCGGGCCGCTGTCTTCGGATTTGCTCTGTATTCAATTTAATGGTAAAATGAATAAGACAGAGTCTCCATCTATTTTCTGGTCGGCACACCAAATACTGCAACCAAGAGCTGTTATAAAACAGTATCAAAATTGGAGCAGATGGACTCGTAAAGGCATACGCCACAATCACGAGAATAGCTGATTTGGCCACCAATCAGTAACAAACTAGGTAGTCGGTTTAGGAGACCGAAAAATTGATTTTAATTAGAGTAACGGACCGATTGGGAAGTGTTTTCTCTCTGCAGGACCATCCGTGGACGCATTTCGCTGTATCACAGCTCATCACCACGGTTAGGTCCCGCAAAGTCCCGAAAGAGTACCTAATTAAAGTGTGTTTTTTTTTTTAAAGATAATGACAGAATGACATTATGTAGGCAATACAATGTAAAATTGTCAATGCTTTCAAATTTTTTATGTAGAAAAGGCTTGTGTTGCCAACATAGTTACTAAATTTTTAACTTGGGGAATTATCTTTAAAAAAAAACAGACTTTACTATCTGTATGCAGAACCGATCTGCGCTATAAAACTGTAGGCTTTGTAATACGAAACACCGTGTTATAGTCAACCATCTAAGGACCTTTTTTTTCAGTTATACATGTAAACCCCATACTTTGTGAGTGGCTTGCTTACATCAAGTCCAACAACTTTTCCTCTACGACTTTTCTCGGAAATGGCACGTATGCGCGCAGGCGACTCGCAAACATGTCGATCTGACGTAGCTATGTTTCCTGATACATGTAGGTAAATCTAATTTTACGAATACTGTTTGATTTTTATGTCTAAATCACGGAAATCAACTTGGCCGACAAAAATAATGGCAAATTGGGGGAGTCCGATACCCCCAAAATGTCGATCTGACGTGGTTATGTTTCTTGATACATGAAAATCTAATTTCACGAATAATGTTTGATTTTTATTTCTAAATCACGGAAATCAACTTGGCCGACAAAAATAATGGCAAATTGGGGGAGTCCGATACCCCCAAAATGTCGATCTGACGTGGTTATGTTTCTTGATACATGAAAATCTAATTTCACGAATAATGTTTGATTTTTGTTTCTAAATCACGGAAATCAACTTGGCCGACAAAAATAATGGCAAATTGGGGGAGTCCGATACCCCTAAAATGTTTGCGAGTCGCCTGCGCGCATACGTGCCATTTCCGAGAAAAGTCGTAGAGGAAAAGTTGTAGGACTTGATGTAAGCAAGCCACTCACAACGTATGGGGTTTACATGTATAACTGAAAAAAAAGGTCCTTGGATGGTTGACTATTACTTTATATTTCTAACTATACTAATGTACAGCGCGCGTAAGCTCTACATCGTGGTATAGGTAGTAAATGCCTTAAGAGGGGCGTTTAAATAAAATGTCATTTACAGACCTTCACAAATTTCTGTTCAATTCCAAATTTAGACCACTTCTCAGTGAAATGAAGTTATGTTCATAACAATAATAGGTTGGAGTATGGTTCGAAGCATTTTTGTTTGCAAAATACGCATTCTAAATAGTAAATTATTACCAATTTTGTTGACAACAATATGCAAATTTTGGTCACGGATTTAAATGAAAAAGGGATAAACACATAGAGTAGCACACCAACAATAAATTTCCAAAATTTCGGATAGTAAAATGCTGGAAAAAATTAATAGAATTTTCGAAGATTATAATGTTTGTATCACAAAATTAATCAAAATCTGCCAAACAACGAGGTGATTGCATTTTCAGCAAAGACTCAAACCAAACGTGTGTTCAGCGCTTCTCTAAAAGATGTCGCTGAGTTCGGGAAGGTTAGTCACTTCTTTTAAACGCCAGTAAAAACTGTTTTACCTAGCTAAAAATGTGATATACTATTATTTCATTTGTATCTGAATAAAATTATTTAGTCTACTGTAAATTAATGTGTAAACGAATTGATATTGAAGATGTCGCCATCTACTTGTAAATAAGTCAATCACTTACAGAGAATTTGAACACCTGTGATTAAAAAATATTCAATGTATGTCATAAAGCCCAAAAGATGGCGCGCTGGCTCTTATCTGACGCCCCTCTTAACACGCTTGGCTACTTACTCTCAATTATACTCGAGCACAGATCGCGATGTGTCATTCCCTTTTTTCGCATGACCCATTTTCTACGACCTCGTCATTCTAATCACACGAGTTTTGTAGTAATATTTAAACGCACGTGTGATGTACAACGTTTTATTTACAAAGCGAAAAATAAAAAATATTTTTTTTTTTTTAATTTTCGTTTATTAGTAGTTGTCTGCCTTCATTTTACCTTTACAGGTTTACCTATGACATTTGTCAAATCACAGAAACTAGTTGTGTTATAGATTCATAACCTAGTCCATAACACCACTAGTTGTGTCATGAGTCTCATGACATTACTCAAACCAAACGCTTGTAGATAATAGTTATTTACATTACAAGTGCGCTTATGAACATAATTACAATAACGAGTGTGAAAGATTAATCAGCGAAAAATAAGTAATTGTTTTTTTTTTAATCTTCGTTTATTAGTAGTTGTCTACCTTCATTTTACCTTTACAGGTTTCACTATGATATATGTCAAATCACAAAAACTAGTTGTGTTATGGATTCATAACCTAGGCCATAACACCACTAGTTTTATGAATTCATAACCTAGTCTATAACACCACTAGTTGTTTTTTAGACTAGAGAGTTTTATGACGTAACTCAAATACTAGAAAAATGGTTACGTAAAAACGTCAAAGCCAAACGCTTTTAGATAGATGATTGAACGTGATTACCTGAACATGGAGAAATAATAATTCGGATAAGAAAAAAGATCTGACCGACAAGATTGAAAAGAGCACAAATATGGAGATCCAGGAAACGATCAAAACTAAGGCAGTGCAAAAATACACAAATTAAAGGACCTAGATGGAATTCATACAAAAGACTAAAGGGGCCAGATTCTCGTCTCAGGGAGTAAATCTTCCCAAAAGGACGAATGTTTTGTCCTTGTCAACCTAATCGAAAAGTAAACGAGAATGATAAAGACGAAAAATTTGATCTCTCGGGGAGCTCTACTGTCTGCGACGAGAATCCGGCCCCATAGGTCCATCAATTCCGGTACAGAAATTCTACCGAGAATTGCCATGTATCACCACAGAAGAGAAGGAACTTTTCTTAGATAAAGGCAGAGCTCAACTACCACAAAGTTCATTAAAATGCATATAAATAAATGTCTACATGAAGGCCAAGTCTCCGAAACATGGTAAAATGCGCAAGCGATCCTACTATATAAGAAGGAGGATCAAATTGAACACAATTGTCGTTCCCCTACAAACTGCTAACCAAGCTCATCACAAGGTCACTTGATATTGTATAAATCTGATCATATTGCATCATACCTACCTGACGAACTCTCTATAGGAGAGGATCAGAAATTATACAAATCGTCCCCGTTAAGAATCTCTAAGAGTATGACCAGAAACCAAATTGGAGACTGGATTCGAAAAGAACACTAACACTTCTAGACAACTTTCAGGAAAAGTCATAGCAAGGAATCTATTGGTCACAATTGAGCAGAAACTGACTAGTAACAGGCCTCATGACTAGTCATTAAACGCCCACCTGAACAGGATGGGTTTGTATGATGGCGACTTTAACTACAGACTCTGTAATAAGAAAACGGAAACAGCTATAGACAAATGTGATCCAACTTTCAATCACTGGATCGCAGAAGGCTCAGCATTTTTGGATCGGAGATAATCAAGAAACACCACTCAGTTAAAAGTCCCACCTATACAGCATTCTACAGGGCACCAAAATACTCAGTACTTACAAGAAGCCTCTTCAGGGTTTAGTGGTATGTGAGAGCCACCTATGTCGGACAATATGAAACTTTTTACTAAGTATAATTTCAAATCAAAAGGCCCAATGATAGTGATGAGGTATTTTTTCGTTTTCCTAATATCTATTATCTTCCTTTGATCCATTGGCAAACTTCGCATCTGCTTTCTAAAAATTTCATTATACGGTCTCGTTATTATTGGCATTTGTCCTTGATTTGTCAGAAACGTATTGAGAAAAATGTACACACAATTTCAGCTAAATTCTGTTAAGCAAGCATTCCTATCTTATTAACAACATCTATCTTCAAATCCTTAAGAAGACTAATCCTTGCTTACAAGTAATCGATTGGGCAAAAATTTTAAATAGAAACTACAGATTCCTGAATCTGAAACACCCAATACACATATCGTTTTTTTTTACTTACCGTTCTAGGATAAGCTCCTACGGGCTTATGAATACGTTGCTCAACTGGCTGATATGGTAATTTGTCCAAAGATTTCCATTCCTTTGATTGTTTTTTCAAATTGTAATAACGGTACAGCACAATGGTCATTGCTATGACCAATGCTGCGCCGGTACCTACTGCGGCTCCAAATACTGCTGATCCTACCATGATGATTATGTGCTGAAAAAAAAAATTATGGAGCTTAGAACAGTATTTTTATGAAAAAATTTCTTCAAATATTCTCACAAATCTCAAAATCCTGAACATGAGGCCGAACAAGAAATGGAAAGGATTCAATTTCAACAAGAAATTATTAGGTTCATTCGCTATGTAGGTAGTAGTTTTCTAAAATAATTTTCTACTTGAATCCGTTATTTCCTTTTTGCTACCCGAAATGTGGCTGGATAACACATTGGGATCGACCATGCTAGTGCTTGTTAAGGAGAATAGTGAATTATGTGACCATCTACCCCTATAATACCACGTAAAATCAAAGTCATCGTTCTGCACATTCAGCAAGAAAGAAGATACAAAACTAGTTTCCACGCAGCTTCGCCTCAGTCAGTCTGAAGCTTTCGCTCTATGCTTTTTAATTATTAATCTATGTAATTTTCGTAATAAGTATTATTTTTTTAAAAATAGACATTGGCATTCCGGTTATTTAATTAGTGAGTGTAAAGTAATGAGGAGATGTGACAATAAAAAGTAAATTGAGAAAAAGCATTAAAGGTGTGGGAAAGTGAAAATTGAATCCAAACCTTTGAGAAAAAAGTTACCATAAGTTATGCGTAAGACATAAGTGGGTAACAGTGGCCGCATTACCCAAGCCATGCCGGACAATTATTCTCAAAATAATTGGGAGTAAGGGATATTTTGAGCATTATAGTATTTAGCTCATGTTCAATGGCGCCTTATTTTATTAGCATCTAAATTTAATGAGTTAAAATCTGGGTGTAGCCCAGAAATCGATGAGATGACACATAATTATTGCACGGCAATTGACGAACTTTTGGTGCAAACCTACACGAAATAATATTGTTACATTATGTGCTGTAGATGTCTATGTTACAAGAAAAAAACCTCTAAAAAACTAAAGAAAAGTTTCATTTATTCAATTGTTGTAAGATTACGATGTAGAGGCATATTATTATTTTATTCTCATTTCAATATCGACTGAAAAATCGAATTGAGGCCGTATTTCTCTTCAATCGACTTCCTAAATAGTAATTTTAGTTGTGTCTATAAACCCTTTGAAGGATTCTATGATCTCTCGGTGCGTCGTAACTGAACCTTCTGAAGACCAATTTTGAATGCAGAAGCTACTGCCGTCCTTCGGTAATATAAAATAGGGCAACTTAGTTAAGTCAGCTCCTCTTAGATTTGAGACAAAGTGTAAATACTTCTCAATAATTATTCCAATATGAGAAATAATCTTTTTTCTACTGACGTTTCATAATAGCAACTTTTCGATTGTCATTTCAGTTTTGAAACGACATTCTTTTAGGCACTGAGTGCGTGAAAGTTACTTTTAGGCACTCAGTGCGTAAAAGTGACTTTTGAATGCGTAAAAGTGACTTATGAGTGCGTAAAAGTAATTTTTAAGCACTAGTGCCTAAAAGTGTCATTCATTATTCAGAAATAAAAACACACTAAACACATATTTGAATTTTGTTTTGTATTTATTATGAATATTGAAAATGGAATTACTGAATTGAACGTTTGGGTTACTCAAAACAGAAGTTTGTGTTATTACCTACTTTCTAGGATTTTAATTATTGGTGTCGAATTTTGAAAAGAAAATCGCATCAGGTGTCAAGTAAAAGCAGGTAACAAAGATTTTGGGTGTAATCGACTTATTCACATGAAATAAAATTGTGTTTTTTTATTATAAAATGCCAGTAGAAAAAATCTTGTATACAATACGTTACGAAACGATGTCTTTTAGTCACTCGACGTGTTGTCCAACTCGGCTTTGCCTCGTTGGACAATTTTCACGTCGCGTACCTAAAAGACGCTCATTTCGTAACTTATTGTATAAATAGCTATTTTTCATATCAAAATATAGGTAGTTTTACTTAGCGATTTTACTCAAAGTAGTGGCTCGAATCGTTATCGACTCAAGCATACTTTTTATTCTGGCCATCGCTTCTTCACTGTGTACCTTTATCGGAATATTATATTAGCTCCTGAAGCTTGGAAGAGCCATCCAATTATAGGTAATTTAGCGCACAAGCGCATAAATCAGCTTCTGCCTAGCTTTGAATATTCAAAGAGGCACTGAATGAATTCCGCTTTATTCGATTTTGCTAATGATAAATTTTGCCATGTATTTATTATTAAGTTGAAAAAGGATTTTGATTTTGCCATAGTCGTAAACTTCATTTTTTTCTCGTTCAACTGAGAGCTTAACTAAAAAAAAGTGCCCTCAAAAAATTTAAATTTTATTTTTCATTTGATTCAAAAAATGTTCTATAGAGTCCGACGCCCTGTTCACCTGCGTTATGGTAATTTGGTTCAAGTAGCATGATTATTTACACTTTCGACTGGTAACCTACTTATCGATTTGGGTTAATTTGGGTTATTATCAGCTTGGTACACAAAATAGTAGATTATACCACGAGTCAATAATGATAACTATTATTCCCGAGGAATATTTACGAAGTGAGCCGCGTTAGCGGCGAGAGAGTAACATTCCGAGCGAATAATAGCCATTATTGCGAGTAGTATACTCTACTTTATTCACGACAAATCAATTTATTTGAAATTTTCTTTCCAAAAACGCTGTTTGTTCTCTGCAGTAACCCCCAAGATGTTCAACTGACTCTGTAATGTGACAGCACTTCCAGATAGCATGATGTTTGGCTCACCGGTGCTGGTCTTTTTTGAAAACAGAGCTGCTTGGGTTTTCTGCGCGTTGAACTGTACAAGGTTTTTGTTACCCCAGTCCTCTATTATCTCCAGGTCGTTATTTATCTGCGATATTTGAGTTAGTCTAAGATGATGGAATTCACGTGCGGAAAGACCTGTGGGTGGTATGAGTGAGGAGACTACATTGCCATCGTCTGCAAAGCAATAAAGTGGATTTACTGTTTTATCTATGAGGTCATTTATGTAAATCAGGAAAAGAGTTGGCGAAAGGATTGCTCCCTGTGGCACACCAGCATTTATTTGGTAAGAGTTGGAGTTCTGGCCATCCAGTGCAACATAAATGGATCTGTCCTTTAGGTAACTTTCAAACCAAGTGCAAAGTTTCGGCGATAATCCCATTGCTTTGAGCTTGTTGAGCAGATTTTCATGCCAAACTTTGTCGAATGCTTTAGATATATCTAAGGCAATTGTTCTTGTTTCACCCCGCAACTCAATCGCTTTTTGCCATAAGTGAGTGACGTATGTAAGTAAATCGCCAGTTGACCTATATTTTCGAAATCCGTATTGCTTATCGTTGATAATTTTGTACTTTTCCAAGTACTTGGTTAGGTGATTGTTCACAACTCTTTCCATTACTTTTGATATCACCGGAAGTAGAGCAATTGGTCTATAGTTTAACGGATCTGTCTATTTTCCTTTCTTTGGAATGGGTTGTACTGCGGCAGACTTCCATGATGATGGATATACTCCTTGCCTGTAAGACAAATTGAATAATTTTGCGAAAGTTGGGGTGAGTTCGTTGGCGCAATTTTTGAGTACTATTGCGGGAATGCCATCCGGACCCATTGCTTTGTTTGTATCCAGCTTTTTTAGGGATTTTCGTATTTCTCTGTGACAAAAGGGTACCTCTGGCATACTATGGGAAACCCTTTCAATGAACGGTGGAGTTTTTCCGTTTGGCACTGTTAGGTTGGAGTTGGACGAAAACATTTGGGCAAGCATATTGGCTTTTTCCTCTGATGTTGTGGCTAAGTGATTATTTTTATCTGTAAGTGGTGGTATGGATGACTTGGTGAAGTTAGATCCAACAGCTTTTGCAAGAGACCAAAAAGACCTAGAACTACTTGGACAATTCAGCAACCTGTTTTTTATTCTTTGATTGTATGTTTCTTTAGCGGAGTCAATAGTAATTTTGCAACTATTTCTGGCTTCTATAAATTCTGTGTGGTTTTGAGCGGTTTGTTGTCGTTTCCAAAGGTTATATGCTCTGTGTTTTTTCTGTACAGCCGTTTGACACTGGCTGTTGAACCAAACTAAATTTAGTTTGGTTTTGTGTTTTGTGTTATGTATATATGTTACTTGTTTCTTGAAAGTCGATTTCTCAGGAAAATAAATAATTTCAGTCATAAACCTCTTATCATTTCAATGAGCAGCCCAAACATTTTTTCAGTGGCGGCTCGCAGGCTAATAATATGGAATCATGGCACTACTTACCCTATTTTTCGATAAAAATATATTTTTTGTCTTATAAAAGAAACGCGCGAATATGCCATCAAGATGTGAGATTTAACGAATTTTGGGCGTGGCACCTCAAAAACATTCTGGCGTCTGGTCTGCCCCCCCCCCAGAGCCTCAGGCTGGATACGCCACTGGCTGATGTCGTTAAAATTCTTACACCACCATTAAAAAATGAAACATATATACTATTTCCTCGACAATAACAACAGTCATGGATGAGATGGTAGCTTTAGAAATATACAACTTAATGAAAAAGCATATTATTGTCTCTTATAACATAACATTAATAACTTGGAGCGGAAATAAGTATACCTTATGCTTATGGATAGTTTGAGATATTTAATATAGAAGAAATGACTTCATTAGAAAATGATGAATATGCAAATGACTCGATAAAGTCACTACGTATTAATCATTTAAATTCAGAAGAATTTGAGGCTTTAAAACATGTAATTAAATCTTTTCCTAAAATTTTCCACAAGCCAAATGAAAAATTGACATTTACCAATCAAGTTAAACGTGAAATTGAAACAGCAGACGAAATACAAGTGCACACGAAAACTTATAGATATCCTCATGTACATAAGCAAGAAGTAAATTCTCAAAGAAAGAAAATGTTAGAAGATAAAATAATCAGACCATCCTGTAGTCCCTGGTCATTCCCTGTCTGGATAGTACCTAAAAAAGCTGTAGAGATATCATCACAGTTATTGAAATATTTTAGTGATCACGAAATACCTCAAAAAATCACATCAGATAATGGAGCAGGAGCAGAGTTCAAAAATGCTATAATGACATATCTTTGTACATTATACAAAATTGAGTTTCATTATACAACTCCAATAAATCCGAACTCGAATAGTCCAATCGAAAGATTCCATTCGACACTACGTGTATAACAAGCTTAAAACTCCAAAATCCGAATAAGAATCAATTGATCTCATGACAATCGCCATATTGAATTATAACAGTACTCATAGTACAATGAATCACACCCCTTTTCAAGTGATTAAGGAGATTTGAATTATGCCATACCAATTGAACAAACAGAAAATAAACTAACAACTGACTATATAACAAGTTTCGCAGAATCCCTTGCAAATTTGAATAAAGAATATTCAAGAAAAATTGTTAACGAAACAAAGTCTTTAGAATCACGCAATAAAAATCGTGAACCTGAACCGGAATAACAAGATCCAATTTTCCTGAAACAATTTAATAGAGACAAGATAAGTCCGCGTTATGATAGCAAAACACAGAATCGCTTCAGTAAACAAAATGTTGAGAGATAATAATTTATTTCATGTACTCCGAGATGAATCCTTAAGTATTTCTTACTCTCGTTGGAGTCACCCAAGCGGTCATTGATCAGAGTAGAAAATCCTGTCTTACCAATTTCCTTAGGAACTACTCACGTAACAACTTAACATAACACGGCCTATTATTACATTAATACGACAATTATCATACAAAGTATCCATAGATTAGCGATTACCTTAATGAAATTATCTTGACACACTAAATAAAATAACATGGTCAAACGAATTTGTTACACTGTTTCAAACAAATATTGAAACCAGTTATTCTCAAATTAAGATCATGAAACAAGTTATTAAAACCTATCAAGACCGAAAGCGAAACAAAAGAGGTCTATTGAATTTCATGGACACAGCACAAAAATGGCTCTACGGAACCCTAGACGCTAAAGACGGCGCAAGATATGATTCATATATCCAGACTCTCAATGATAATCAAAAAACTCTCAATGAAGACTGAAAAACACAAACTCAAGTATTGAAACGAGTTACAAAAACATTTCACGATCAATTTAAAACTATTGAATCTAACCAAAAGGTTATCACAGGAAAATTACAAAATATTTCCTTGGAAAACCAAAATTTCCATTTATTGTTAACCTTTAATCTAATATTGAACAATATCAATATCCAAAGAAATAAAATAAGGAATCTGATTGATCATGTGCAATTAGCAATAAATTTTGCACAATTGGGAATAATGCATTATACTATTTTACAGCATAATTAATTAAATCAATTATTAACAAATATATCCAAAAGTAAGCAAATACCTTTTGATAATAAAATCTAGTATTACGACAATGAAAACTCAAGTAAAAATCCAAAATAAGTTAATTATTATATTTGTTATACACTCACCAATGATTGATCCCAAGCGCTCTATATTGTATAAAATCTATCCAATTCCTATCCAAGAACTTACCATTAGGAATAGGTATACTTACCTATTACTTACTATGGGCATTTACTACAATACTTTATGGGAATGCCCGAAAGTCAAAAATGTGTATCTTTGTAACCAAGAAGAGCTGAAGCAAGAAAGATCATGTGTCTATGACCTGATTACTAACCTGACCATAACAATGTCCTTTCACTAAAGTGAAATATGCGAAAAAAACAGTGAGACAACTCCTGAATGAACAACTATTAGTCATCCCTAAGAAAAGCCTGACGATAGTTATTCAATGTGACAAGACAAACCATATGGAAATTATAACCAATCCAACGCTAGTTTCTTTTGAAAAATGCTTTGTGAAAATACAAAATCACACATTTCCAAAAACCAGCGAGAACTTCAATTTTGAACTGAAGATTCCAAAAATAGACATCCCTGAACTTCCAGAGAACGAAACAACGTTGGAACTTCAAGAAATCAACCAAGAAGACTTAGAAGAAGCCTTCAAGATAATTTTATTGTTTTACTGTTTTAGGAAGTTTAGGAAAAGGTTGTGCAAATGTACAAATTGAATTGTCTGATTCGAATTCACAACAATCCACATTTGCCACATCTTAAGGAGGGAGGAGTTATATTATTCAATTGCCATACTAATTTATAATCAAATATCCATTTTTTATATGCTTTAATGTGCTTACCCCTTTCCTCTATGACTTTTTAAATACATTATTGTAAAGTAAACATCAAATTGCTATATCGGCATTAAATTCTTATTCAAGCCAGCGCAGTCCCATAAGGAACGTTTATTTGTTTTCAAGCTTTTGCGCTGTAGCAATTTGATCCATATATTTTCTTTTTTCACCTCTATATTTCAATTAATAAAATAAATGTTTTTTAAAATATAAGTTTCTGAATCGAAAATATAATTTGCATGCCGCTATCGGTTCAATAACAAAAATACAAGTCGCAGGTATTTTAAGTCGTAGAGCTGTTAATGGCATCATCGAATCATCATTGGCTTAAAACTAGGAAAAGCCTGGGTGTCGAAGAATAATTTATGTTCCTGAAAACGTTGAATTTTCCATTTTACATTTTTAAGAAAAAGATCGGCTAGTCGGATAAGCCTTGTTCATGGAATATCAAAGAATGTCCAAAAACGTTCCATTCATAAGGATTTGAAACTTCATTTTTATAATATAACTATTATGAAGCACAGCATCTCACTGACCAAGATGAGGAGACAGAGACAAAGTTAACCTTTTGCCAAGACTTTTTGAATTTATATTGAAAAATATGCGATTGAGCTATGAAACAAATTCTTACTTGAACGACATGGTGAATAAAGAAAATTTTAGTAACTGGTCGGATCAAAGACCTCGTGAATTGTTCATACAAAATGTCTACAGCTCAAAAGTTGTTGATTCGTGTGGGAGAGTAGGTACCTATCATTTGGTGTCATCGGTCAATTATTTTCTTGAGGACAAACATAATCAATGTGTTTCAGTCCGAGCGCTGCATGAACATGCTAAATAAATTGCAGAATTGAATAGATGAGGCTTGAAAAATAATGCCGTTCGCCTTTAATCCTCCGCAAGTGTTTTCCGAGAAATGTTATTGAACATTTTCGGTCAGTAGACCTATTCCTTTGGCGATTTGGAGCATTATCTTGACTTTTAGGGTCCGCCTTATACACTGTGTCCGTAAAGTAACGGATAAATTCATTATTTTGAAAACGGTAGAATTTTTGAAAAATCGCTCAGACGCGTCAATTTTGTTTTTTTGTTTGAAATTTTTTGATATATTTTTCATTATACAGGGTGTCTCAAAAATAGCTCCGCTGCTATCAACTTTGTTTTTTCAAATGGATCAACCTGTATATTATGACATTTATGGATTCTGCGGGAAATTTTTGACATATTTCATGTACAATGTCATATATGTACCTATCTTCAACTGTTTCGGAAATATTGATAGTTGATAATTGATTTTTTTGCAACTTTGACAGGCTGTGAAACCTGAACGGTTAATTTTAGAAGAAAACCGATTTTACATTCTTATCTTAGATTTTCAAAGACTATCATTTGACACCAACTTTGAATTTACCCGGAGATTAAATTTAACCGGAATTTTTAATCACGGATTAACTTCAAAGTTGGTGTCAAATGATAGTTTATGAAAATCCAAGATAGGAATGTAAAATCGGTTTTCTTCTTAAATTAACCGTTCAGGTTTTACAGCCTGTCAAAGTTGCAAAAAAATCAATTTTCAACTGTCAATATTTCCGAAACAGTTGAAGATAGGTATATGACATTATACATGAAATATGTCAAAAATTTCCCGCAGAATCCATAAATGTCATAATATACAGGTTGATCTATTTTAAAAAACAAAGTTGATAGCAGCGGAGCTATTTTTGAGACACCCTGTATAATGAAAAATATATCAAAAAATTTCAAACAAAATTGACGTGTCTGAGCGATTTTTCGAAAATTTTACCGTTTTCAAAATAATGAATTTATCCGTTACTTTACGGACACACTGTATATTACAGATAATGGCAGATATTGACATAATTGAATTAATTGATTAATTAATAATCAATTACATTTATACGTTTATATTTTTACACAAACTCTCAAGCATCAAGCATCAAGTGATTCCAGACCCGGAGAAGACGACGATTTGGAAAGGGAAAATGATCAGTTCAATCTTTCTGACTTGCTTACGATTGAAATAGGTTTTTTAGGATTCAAAGGATTCAGTAATGATTGCTCTGTAATCTTATTCCACTTTTTTCACTCATCTTTCCTATAAAATCGTTTGAATATCTGAAACTACTTATCACGATTGAAAATAATTTCGATCGGAACTTTCCTAAATCAAAAAACTCTATTTTGATTTTTTGAATAACCAAAAAACGATTTTCAATGAATTGTTACTATAGTAGAATTAACTTGGAGCCTGTTTATAATTATTATACATTTAGAAGCACAACTCATGTGTAGAAAAGTAGCGATGAATGAGAAATATGGGGTCCAGGAAGTTGAGATCACTGATGTTTTGCAAATGTAAATACCTATAAACTGGAAAAAATTTGCGCGCGACTGAATTGACTGATAAGCGTTCTGCTCAAAGTCTAGTTTTTCCCAAACTTTTAACTAGAAAATAGTTAAAAATAAAATATTTTTTTGTTCACATTTTGTGACCGTTCTGCATTGTTTATCAAATGATGATCAATCGAATCAAATAGCATTGAGGACACCATAGAATAATTTCACGGATATACTCTCACTACATTAGTAATACTAACTAATGACCAAATACGAAACACTATGTTATGTTCACAATTTATAAGACTATGATACACCAGATGTCAAACAAAATTATAATTAGTATTGTTTGTTGAAAGACGCGATGCAAGATTTAGGAAGTTGTAAACTTGTGAACAAATTGAGAAACTTTTGTAATTCTTTGTTGTAAATTACCTACTTTCAAAAAATAATAATAAAAATAACGTACCTACAGCTAACACAAAAAACTACAATCAATTCAAACGGAAAAAGCCTCCAATAATGTTTACACTGATAATTTCCCATATAATCAAACAAATATTGTCTTGTATGATGCGATATCACAAGATAAAATTCCCTATACGTATGTACTCAACTAATAATAATCATATCTGCTGTATATTCCCCTCGACCATATGTTGTTTTTTTTTCTAATTAAGGCGCAAAATAATATAAAAATTTATTTGTTTTTCTAATTGAAAAGCACATCGAAAGCGAACAATAAACACGACAACAACAAACCAACCTGACGATCGTTTGGGATCCAACTAAAGAAACTTTAAATTAATGCAACAGCTGTTCTGTGACAATCAGAACAAGGTGTGTTGTGTTTGAAACGGCAACAACACATCGAATGAATGGCACTCGCTTGCCGGGCTCCATCAGCAGGAGTGAGATCGTTCGGGTTCGGAATCGCTTCGGGTAGAAGAGATATCTTTTTTGTGTGGGTGATGTTTGATTTAGCGATTGGCTTTCTAGATCGTGGAAAGGGAATAATCCGGGATACGGCGTTGATGACTAATTATAGTTACACAGGTTGTTCTTGACTTGACTGTCGAGAGCTTTAGCGAAATTACTTTTTGATTGACACGAGCACCAGCCGAAGACGGCGAAGAGCTGACAAAACATTTCTTCCATTAAATTATTTATTTTCTTAGAGTTTTGTCACAAAAGCAGTTTATTTTGATACAACTTCTGTTGATTGTTAACTATTTTTCTAAATTTCAGAATGGACTGCTCATTACTCATTTCAAAAACTTGCCGATATATGCACCTTGCTTTATGATGCAGCAAATGTTCTTGGTAGATAATCTGCGCGGCGCGCTCGTGGTTTGTATACAGAGACATCCTGAACAAGGCAATCTGAGCATACAATCAACGATACAATATTTTCTTCCATACATCATCGCCTTAAAGAAGGTGACAACTAGGAGTCTTGATGTTGCTGGTCGGCCAATAATAGTTCGTATAGTAGTTTGAAGAACAAATTCTACGCAATCGCACATCACATGATGTTCTCATACTACAGTAGGACGGGCGATATGGCTCCTGTATCGCTATAATTTACAACAAATCTTGAAGACTATCGACATAGCGATATACTTCTTGTCAAGAATTTTTGGTTACTAAGAGTCAACAGCAACAACTTTCTGTGAATATGTGGGCTGCTGTTTTTTGAGAAAGGTTTGTTGTTGCATCCTGCTTGTTTAAGCCCAAACTGCAATCTGCAGTATTTCTGAAATATTTTGCCGCGACTATTAGAATGTGTCTCCTCAAACATTATGTGATTTCAGCATGATGATGCACCTTCACACTTTAGTTTGAACTTGCGCTAATATTGGGACCAGCGATTTGGCAACAGTGGGTTGAACGAGACGGTACCGTGGCCTGGCTTGTCCGTTCTCCCGATTTAAAATTAGGACCTGCTTATTTTCTTCCTTTGGACTCATCTGAAATCTTTACAGCTATCGCAAGAACTATGCCACTTGTGTATTTAAGTTTTTATTAGAAGAAAGTCCATTAACGAGTGAACAGATACAGCATAATTTTCAAAATCTTCGTGTTTGGTGAAAATTTCGGAAACAATTTGGGCACTAGTGCAGCAAATACATATTAAAATTTTCTTACCGGATAGGTATTACACGTGCCAAATTATAATCCGATTTCTTCTTTCCTTTTCAATCATAAAAGTTGAAAAGTTGAAAGTAGCAAATGCAAGAGAAATAATATTGCTTGGAGAATTTATTGGGCGAAGAAAATTTAGAGTAAGAAAATTTAGAGATTGTAACGAAAAACAATGGAGAAAGGCTGATAGCAATATGCCAAAAAAGTAACCTAAAAATTTCAAATGGATTCTTTAAGCATAAAGAAATACAGGGTGTCTCAAAACGACCCAACTATTTGGAATTAAATTTAAAAAAAAATCTGTTCATTGTTATTATTATTTATTGTTTTTAATCTAAAGACAGAAATTAAATTTTCACTTCTTGAAAATTACATTTAATAAATGACGACCATTTTGTTCGTGGCACTCTTCAAAGTTTTCACGGAGATTTCTGAAAACGTTTACAAGAAGTTGTCTGGGAATCTGACCTATTTTTTTTTCAATGTTCCTTCTAAATTTGCCAGGTTTCATGGGTTATTCTCGTAAACAATAGACTTTACATAGCCCCACAAGAAAAAATCAGGTTGGGTTGGGTCAGGGCTCCGAGGCGGCCATTCGATGTCCCCCTTTCTTGAAATAATTTTTCCGGGGAACAACTCGTGCAGGTCTTGAAGAGCTTCAATAGAGTTCCTACTTGTGTGCTCGGTCGTATGCAACGTGAAAGACACTAAAAATTAAATATTTAAAGATTGACTTGGACTTCAATCCACTCCCACCCATTTTTTTGCGACTCGCTGACTCTCGGAATAGTTGGGTCGCGAATAAATAAAACTTAGGCAACAAAAATCGATTATTGGCAACACTATTGCAAAACAGACATCAAACATAAACTTCCAGGTCTGTGAGGGCGTATAGGAGAGCCAATCTCCATCCCTGGGTTTCTCCGAGTAAGGAACAATGGAAAGCAAATAAAGCAAGAAAACATAATATGTGAGCCAAAGAAATACATAATATGTACAACCGGAAACAATGCGTTATACATGGAAAGACTGGACCAAAAATTACAGAGTATTCTGAACTTCCAAAACCGTGAAATGCGTTACCAGCATATCAAATAATGTATTCACAGTGCAGAAATTGAAAGAACACAAAAACCTGACAGCTGACAGAAGGAAAAATTACAGCAATCTTCTTATTAACGTGCCCATCCGTAAACTTTGCTTGCTGCGGCCCGAAATAGACCGGCTGTCGTTGTCTCAAACCAAGTTATTTGATTTTTGTGCCAGGAGATCCGTCTTCTTCCTGGCACTCTTCTTCCAACCACTTTATCTTGTAGTATTAATTGAAGCATGTCGTATCTCTGGTGATTCTTGTGCCCTAGGTATTCAAGCTTTCCGATCCTTATCGTTTTCAGGATCTCAGTTTCTTAGGAAAACCTCGAAATATGCCGATACAGCCACATTCAAAGATTTCCAAGCTTTTGCGAGTGATGTCAGTCAAGGTCCAGGGTTTCACCCCATATAGCAAACCGGGAACACATAGCATCGAAGTAATCTCCCCTTCATTTTCAGGTTTAGATGATGGGTTTTAAAAATTTTGGCCCAGTTGTATAAATGCTGCTCTAGCTTCCTCCATACAGCATTCAATTTCTTGGTAGTTGCCTCATTGGTAATTAATATCGGTGCCGAGGTAGGTAGTTATATATTTCTCTATATGAGTAGGGAATCAGGTATTGCTTGGATATTTAGATTAACTCCATATTATTCACTGATGTCTGCCACTCTGTTCATTAGCTGTTGATATCCTTCAAGACTACAATTACCGTATCATCGGCATATCTCTGATGTTATTGAGCAGTTCTCCATTGCCTAATATGCCTGCTTCCTCTTCGTCTAGGGCTTCGTTGAATATTTGTTCCGAATACAGATTGAACAGCAATGATGAGAATACGCACCCCTGCCGCACTCCTCTTAGGATTTTTATCTCGTCTGATTTCTCATCCTTGATTCCAGTAAAGATTCGTGATAGTTTTTAATCCGCGGTCATCGAGCCCTATCGTCTGTAGTATTTGTATAGCTTGCTATGTATATATCGATATTCACATCTTTGCACCTGCAAGCTAAATAGGGCTTCTCTGGTTCCTACTGCATCTCTGAATCCAAACTGAGTTCGGTCAATATGTATGATGTATGATGTATTATTATATGAATACCTTCAGGAGATGGCTGATCAGACTGAAAGTGCGGTACTCACTGGAATATTTAGCACTTACTTTTCATGGTAGCGTATTATAAGTGGATGCATGATTGTGTTATTTCGCCGGTTTCGTAAATGCGGTTGAATATAGCGGTAATCCATTTAACTCCATCATCTTTGAGAAGTTTCAAAAGTCTGACGGAAACGTCACAAAAAATGGGAAAGAAACTGTAAGTTTACCTACCTGTTCATGCGTTCGATTTGCGAACCGTAGAGACCGTAAAAATACAAAAGTTTTAAGAGCCTCACCTCGCTGGTTCTGGTCAAGTATCTTGCGGCCAATTTCCACAGGGTTCCCTGTCAAACTCCAAAAAGTCGACTTCTTATGGCCAAGAGCCCTTTATTGGACAGTTTAGGTTCGAGCCGAAGTGCGAAAACTGTTAACTACCCGTTTCTTTTTATTCAGGAAAATTTATTCTTTGGACCAACTTATCAAAGTTGATTTATTAACGAGCGAACCTTGATTAATTCGAACCCGTAGTGGTTCCCTTTTCATGGAGCCAGTCGCGCGCATCCACCAATAAGTTACCAGTTTTTATGAACTAGTATGGTTTGAAAATCTTACTAATAATCCCGATATTTTGACTTGCATAAACACTAACAAATCCATTTTCCAGACTCCACCGAAGTCACCCCTGATAGCAGAAACCCATCAAGCCGCTCCGTTTTCCATAATGGAGCGGAAAAAGAGGACTGGGAACTTGCTGAAAATGTGATAACTTACGATGGCATAAAATGGGCCATAGGCTTATTCGACAGCTTCAAATCACCGGCACCAGATGATATAATACCAGTACTCCTACAAGAGGTGGTGGAGCTTGTAGCTCCACAACTCTGCAGGGCCAGCCTAGCAACAGGCTACATTCCTAAGTCCTGGCTGGAGAGAAGTAAAAGCGGTATTTATCCCAAAACCTGACAAAGAACCATCTCAGGCCAGGTCATACAGGCCAATCAGCTTATCATCCTTTTTGGTAAAGGTGACAGCGAAACTAGTTGATAAGCACATCAGGGAAACCGCATTAAAACAGAGGCCACTTCAACAAAACCAACATGCCTTCCAACTAGGCAAATCAGCTCTACACCAACTGGTGACAAGAGTAGAGAATTCGCTAGAAAACAAGGAAATCGCACTACGCACTAGTGGCATTCCTTGACATAAAAGGAGCCTTTGACCACAGCTCCTTCAACTCTATGGTCAGAGCTGCTGGGCAACAAGCGATTAATGATAACACATGCAGATGGATCAAATCCATGCTAAAACAGTAAAACACAAGACATAAACTCGACTATTACTGAAACCTCTATAAAAGTAACCGCGACAAAAAAATGCCCACAGGGCGGAGTAAATTCATCACTCTTGTGGAATCTAGTTGTGGATGAACTTCTGAAGAACTCAACGATCAAGGCTACTTCACCCTAGGCTACGCAGATGACATAGTCGTTGTCATTAGGCGAGGATTTACCAGGACGGTATCAAACCTCATGAAGGACGCCATAGGAATAATTGAGGAATGGTGCACGAGGTAGCAACTTCGCGTCAACTCCTCAAAAACAAAATTAATTCCTTCTGGAGGATCAAAAAAACCTTGGAGTTTGGCAGGGAAGCTAAATTTCTGGGCGTCATCCTAGATATGAAGCAAAAGATAACCACCAAAAGCAAGATGACGTTGATGTCACTTGAAAGAGCGATTGGGAAAATATGGGAACTAAAACCGTCAGTTGCACACTGAATATAGACTACAGTTGTTAGACCAATGATAACATATGGTGCATTTGTATGGTGGCCTAAAATAAACCAAAGACAAGCAAATCAGGAGCTAACCAAAATCTAGAGACTTACATGTCTTCGTATCACCGGTGCACAGAAACACACCGATGGCCAGTATGGAAACGATCCAAAACCTCCCACCAATTCACCTTATCGTCAAAGCGGAGGCTAGAATCGGGGAATATCGTGTCCAGCTGAATGAAACCTGGAACCCGGAACCAAATGGACACGCGGCAATCACCAAAATAATCACAAACCCGGTTTTAACCATGGGAAGCGACTATATGATGCCAAAAAAATCCCTCGAAAAACCCTTCGCCATCGAGATTATTCCAATAGGAAATACCGAGGTAGAACCTAAACAAGAAATTGTCTGGTTTACTGACGGCTCCAAAACATAAACTGGAACCGGCGCTGGAATATATGGACAAACTCCCAGATGCGACATCAGTCAACCTCTGGGAGAATACACTACGGTATTCCAAGCAGAAATCTATGTCATCGACTCCTGTCAGAGAAAATCTGATGAGACCGCAGCCAGATGAAAGTTATAGAGCATAAAATTGTCTACAAAAATGATTCTCAGACTTTTTTCCTACGAATAACCATTCCTGATATACGGCGATTCCAAAAATTGATGAAGTCGTATTCTACCTAATATGCACACATTACCGCACCATTTTATTTGAGGTAGTGTGCATGGCGCGTTTTTTCCTGTAGGCCTAGTCCACGGTATTGTGGTTAAGTTTTAACACACACTAAACTATCAATTTAAAAAAAAAAATGGCGCTATGGCTAATGATTAAAGTAGAACGGATTATTGTTGATTTTGGGAAAATTTTATTCTGAATGGTAATTTTCAAATGCTACTTCAACAGTATGTAATGTCTTCTTCGCTTTCTTTTGCCACTTCTTGCTGAATATCTGTAAATACACTGGTCCTAGATAGATGCATTAGTTGTCTCTTTATCAAAATCCTCATCTGTATTTGGATCAATATTGAAGCAAGACATTTTGTACGGTGTACAAAACAATCCGACTTTTTCACAGCCACAGCTTGCACAACAACCCTTTTTTGCAATTTCAAAAAAACTGTGTTAAGTAGTTTTTTTTCTGGAGCAGGTGGAAGTTAAGTTTTAATTGGCTCCAAAGTACCTATTATCTATAAATTCCCAACCCCAGTCTTCTGGTTCCAGTTGATTGCCTAGACACAATTGAACTTGATAGTATACACACACGATATAGGTGATGATAAGCATTGGAGGAAGACATGCGCACTACTTCTGCGCAAATCATTATACGTTTTTCAAACATTCTGAATACTGTTGTTTTACCCCTTCTAAAAAGTGCAGAAGTAGTGACACAGGCAGTTATTGCATGTAAAAATAAGACATGAGATTGCTTGCTTCTTGCTATATATGGTGCTCCAAAAAAATTGATTCTATAGACAAGTAGGTATAGATGTTTAAGTTTTGTCAAAAATACCAAAACAATAAAATGGTACAACTGCTTCTGCATATCAACACTTATATCGTGTATACTATCAAGTTCAATTGTGTCTAGGCAATCAACTGGACCCAGAAGTCCGGAGTTGGAAATTTATAGATAGAACTTTGGAGCCAATTGAAACTTTATTCCCACCTGGTCCAGAAAAACTACTTAACACAATTTTTAGCAATTGTAGTGCAAGCTGTGGCTGTAAAAAAGTCGGATTGTTTTGTTCATCAATAGGTATGTACAAATTGTCAAGGCCAGTCTTGCTTCAATATTGATCCAAATACAGAGGAGGATTTTGATGAGGAGACAACTAATGCATTTTTCCTTATAGTAGATTGCCACCGCGCGTAAAAGTGGCTTAGTTTTTGTTCCCGTGGGCACTTTTTGGCTAACAGGGTTTGACCTTGGAAATAAATTAGGGACATTTTGTAGATTACTGATTTAATAGTCGTCCCAAATTTGTCCAAGCCTTAAGGTCGCAAATCAAAGTTTTTTAACTAAGAGCATTCCGCAATTCAGCCCAAATTTCCGTACATTTTGGTAAAAAATTATTGAATTTCCCGTACGTATTATATTTTTAATTAAATATTGAAAATGTAAATTAACATTGGCGCTTATGGGCCAACCGAAGACAAAAGTCGAATTATATCCGTTTCATAACGCTAAAAAAGTGATAATTTTTACTGGCATTTTGTGTTAAACCTGCGATATCTCGAAAACTATTCCAGATATTAAGAAAATTTACTCTTGATAAAATAAGCGCTATGATCTTACAAATCTTTTGAAACTAACTTTAAATTTTTAGAGTTGAGTATAACTTAGATATGAAATTATTTTTAAGATGATGCATAACTCACTCTCGGCCGCTGCAGCAGCGACGCCGCCGGAGCTCCTCTTGGGTTTATTTAATTTTAAACTCGGAAGCTCGGAATACGCGAATACTGCCTATTTATCCCATCGTAAAATTTGATCTCCGAGTGTTCTCAATATAGGCAATAAATTCCTATAGTCTTTTCGCGCTATTTGTACTGTGTGTGTATTAAAAGGCTCTGGTATTTTTTTTTGAATTTGATGTTTTTTTTATGAAAGTAATAACTTATAAAAATCGCGAAAACTTAGTAACCGGGTCGCAAAAATTATTTTTGACTTATAAACTCTTCAGAAGAAAGCGAAATATCAGCTAAAGAAGGGCCATTGAATCACCTACCTACGTGATAAAGCCTATGTTCTTTAAGTGATAAAGCTTAAGTTCTCCAGTTTTACCTCCATAAGTTTCGGAATATTTGTAGTCATCCAAGAACTTTTGGCAAACTTAAGTCGCGACTTATAGATGTCCTGTACCCCAGGAGCGGAAGCAATGCCGGGGGAACCGACGTGAACGCGGTTAACACTGGCGCAAGAGAAAGTTATGGTGGAAAACCTCGTGGATTCACCTATCAAAACCATAACACATTTGGGCGGTATCGTACAGATAATCAAGTGTCAGGCAGCAGTGTTTCCAGGTCGCAAAATTCTGCCTATTTAAAAGGAGATAGGTGCCAGTATTGTGGACTAGCACCGCACGAAACAGAGCAGTGTCCAGCAAAAAATTCAAGATGCAGATCTTGTCAAAAACTGGGACATTGGGCTGTAATATGCCGTGCGAACAAGGTGAGACCCATCCAAATTAACTTAACAAACGATACAAATCTTGATAGTTTCGGCTCCAAGTCATCCTTTTTACGCACTATTTATATGAATAATATTCGCGACAAAGAATAGATTATTACCCTCAAAATTCTAGAAATTAATAAGAAATTGGATTTTATTATTGATTCTGGGGCAGATATCACATGTATTACGGTAGAATCCTTGCATGAGGATATATTACAACAACTTTCAAGATGCTACAAGAAAGTTACAGGTTCTTTTCAGGAGACAATTTAAATGTCCTGGGAATTCTGTATGCTGCTATAAGTTCCTTTAACGTTTTACTGAAATTTATGTAATCGAACAGCTTTGTAAACCAATATTAGGCAGATCGGTTATAAAAATCTTAAACATTCTACAGTTTGGTGAAGGCATAGAATCACGATTATATAATATACAGATAAATTCATTTGAAGTTGAATCAAAGTTTCATAATATTTTCGAGAACATTGGTTCTTTTAAAACAGAAATGACTATGAAAATTAATCACGAGGTTGAGCCTTTCATTCAGTTAGCACCCCGACATGTTCCCATTCAGTTTTTGAAACCATTCAAAAAAGAACTGGAAAGGTTACAAAACCATAATATTATAGAACCGGTTGATTACCGCATACTCCCTGGGTTCGCCCCATAGTAATTGAATAAAGCCGTTCTGCGTACAAATGTTCCCATCGGGATAATCGAGCATTCTTGCTCAAGTTTCAAGGTCAGAATATTTTAATCGATTAGATACTACCTCTGGATTTTATCAAATAAGTCTCAACAAAAAAAGTAAACATTCAACTTGTTTCATTACTCCTTTCGGACGATTCTTTTTCAAAAGCCTTCCATTTCGAATTACCTGTACTCCAGAGTATTTTTCAATGCTTTTACATAGGATTCTTAATGGTATAGAGGGTGCTGTTTTCCATATCGATGATATTTTAATACATGCTTCGACCTTAGAAAAGCATAACCAAATATTATTTGAGATCCTCAAACAAATTCAAGTTGAAGGCATTAGGCTCAATAAAGAGGAATGTATTTTTGGGGTTCATACGTTAAAGTTTTTGGGTCATTTTATTTCAAATGCCGGTATTTCTATAGATTCAGATCGATTCCAGGCTTTATTAGATTTTCCAGAGCCACGTGACAAAACGGAGCTCCTAAGATTTCTAGGAATGGTCAATTCTATTTTTCAAGAAAGTTTAGCGCTGACTTCGACTTGTGAAAAATTTTCAGAATACATATCAGGAATTAAAGTATCATTAGAGACTGATCATTCGCATCTCGTTCAAATTTTACAGACCAAACCTATAGACGAACTAACTCCTAGATTACAAGGATTTAGAATTAGACTTATGCGCTATGACTACGTGGTATACATGTACAGTCGCGTCCATCAAGTTCAATTTTGGACCCCAACTAAAAAATAAAAAATCCTTTTGTATCAAGCCTAGTAAAAACTAACTCCTTACAAAAAATGTTAATATTTGGTAGTACCTCCATTTTTATCAACTACTACTTGCAATCTTCGTGGCATTGACTAAATTGAATTGAATATGCACTGTTTTAAATCTTGTTTCGAAGCAGGTGTAAATTCTGTATTGTAATTTTTTTTTGTAAGGTACACCCAAATATTTTCGCTCTCAACATTATCTTACATGCTGGAACGTAAAATTATCTCCAAAGCCTTCATTAGCGGATGGCAGCATTACATCTCCTAATACGTCTATGTATTTCTCGCTAGTCAGACGTCCATCAATAAAATAAATCTGCCTTGGACCTTCAGCACTTATACAGGCCCATGCATGGACAGAAAATCTTCCGCTAGACTGTATAAATTGGATGTAGTCCTCCTCATACCTGGTTCGTAGTGGCCTATAAACTTTTAATGTTGGGCTACTATTGCATGACTAAAAACTTTTTCGTCAGAGAAAACTATATTTCTCCAGAAATTTTCAGGTTCTTGAGAAAATAACTGGGCAAACTGTGAACGGCACTGAATTTCTTTGCACTGAAAATGGTGGGTGTAAAACGCTTTAGTGCAACAAAAATTAACAAGTTTTCTATAAAAATTAGTGAATATATCCTTTATACAGTTGGTTTTGTATCAATTTAAGTGCGGATATTGACGTTTTTTGCCGTAGTAAGCGAATATTCACATTCACAATTACTTACACATAACCAGTATATATTAAACCAGTAGATATTATAACCAGTAGATATTGAACAAACTGTAACTCAAACTAACCAAAAGTATGCAAACTAACCCGTCCACGTAATGCGTGCGAGTCCTTGTATGTTGATATTGAATTTAAAGGTAATTTTTGGGCTCTCGGGAACGGGCTATAAGGCGTTTTTTGAACAAGTTCATTGTTAGTACACATATATAGGACGTCAAAAGAAATTTTTCCAAAAAAAAAAATGACCTTGACTGTGACCTTCATCCTGACCTTGACCATCAAATTCACGTAAATGGCAGTTTAACGTGCTGAAAACTTGTATAGTGTTGGAAACTAGATTCTAGGGGCTGCCCCCCCCCCGTGGACGAGTTAACACCGTTGCCAAATGTATCGTAATTCGTAATAAGTGGGTGCTAGTCTGTATATTGGTATTTTAAACGAAAATAGAGCTCTAAGCCAATTTAAACTAAGCAGTTTTCTTAAAATTCTTTTAAAAAAATGAAAATTAGGGCTTAGTTTATGCTGGAACTAAAAAAATATATTAGTAATAAAGCATCAATCAAAAATATGTACCTATACACACGCGTTCCAAGTAGGTTGAAATTCTTACTGCGATTGGCACAATTTCCCATTAATTAATATTTGTTATTTTCATTTATTACTATTCTTCACAGCATAAATACACCTCAAATGTTTCCTTATCATTTATTTTAATTGATTTGTAATATTTTATCTAATTCAATTTTTGTTAAGTTAACATAATCTCAAAGGAAAATAAAACTATCCGTTTACTGCAACAAATTAATGGCTATTTTATTATCATAATAATTAACATTTTTCCTTTTGTCTGTTTTTTGCTTTTTTATTTTTTGTTGAAAATAAAAGAGAATTATGGCGCTGTGAAATAATCTTTGGTACTGCTCCTGGTTTTGGTTTTTCATTGGTGAGCAAAGAATTTTTCCAGATGCTTTCCAGTGACCCATTTGAGTTACTCCTGAGCAGCTCAGAGTGCTCCACAATTGCTTTGCGCGTTCCAGTGCTTAGAGTGTCGTACACTTGAGCTATATATAAATAAATGTTGTTAGTCCAACTCTATAAACTCTACAAAAACACACCTTAAAAAGTTACAGGATCACAGTACGTCAGTACACACTGGTATTTCGAAAACAATAATTTTCTAGAAGTTAAGTTATTTATGGTTATGTAATGTTGTTGTTTGCTATGCTCAGCTGATCGACGTTGAAATAGAAATGTCTAATGTACATGATGATGCGCATGCGTCAACTCATGGCGGGGCAGCCGCTAGAATCTAGTGTGTTGGAAAGGCATCTCAAGTAACCTATATACCGAGTTTTAGCCTTCAAGGTCATACAAATTCAGAGATACGGCAACTCAGCATTCTCAGTTTGGGCTCTCGGGAACAGGGTAGAAAGCGTAGTCCAATTGAGTTCATTTTTGGTATAAATATAAAGGCCGTAAAAGGTAACAGCTCAGTAAAGGTTTTTAAAAAAAAATATCATGCTTCTTCATTATAGATAGTTTAGTTTGATCCCAAAATATTGTTTTATGATCGAAAATGTTGGCGCAAATAACTATAAATTGGATTTTATAAATATTGAATGAATCCTCTTCTCGACCTTTGACACAGATCAATATATAATATCTATTCTTATCAGCTTAATATCACAATCGCTCTGTTTAGCAGATAAAAATTTAATAAACGTAAAAAGCATCATGGGGTAGATATTCGAATGAAGGGAAGAGCTAAGTGTTCAAACCATTTTTTGAAAAAAAACATTATTGAGTAATGATAAATGATGATATCTACTGAACTTTTGAAATTGGTACACTTTAACCGACAATAACTGTGCTATATCGATACTGATCAAAAATATGCAAACTAACCCAAACTTACCCGTCTTTGTACTGCGTGCTAGTCCCCGTAAACCTATCTAATCGAGAATTACAAAATAATGCAAAACAACCCAAATTAACCCATTCTTGAAACGCATGCTAGTATCCTTGAACATTTTTATTTTATCTAGCTTGTCGCGCTTGGTTGTCGTTGTTAATCAGTACACTGTATCCAGTTTTAGATAGATTTTTCTTGAAAACTAATATAATCCGCATATTTTTTTATTGAAATCGGTCCAAAAAGGCTAACTACAACATTAGGAATGCATCTTATAAGTAACTACATGTTGCACTCAAGCGTTTTACCACCAAAATGGTTTACGATCCGCTAAATGACATTTAGATCCAGTTTCCTTAATACGCCTTCGCGCAGTTTCAACTGAAGCTGGGAAACTACTCAATTCTTTGGCTCTAATTTCTGAAATGAATGGATATGAAACGACCTCACCAAGAAGAGATTGATCCTCTTGTCGATTTTTTTTTCTCGGTCGTCTTCCCCGTTGTAGGTTCGTGATAGGAGCAGTTTCAACCCATTTTTTCTTCAAATTCATAATTATACTACTTCCACAACCTAAGGTTAAGGCAACTGCGCATATAGTTTTCCCTTGTGAAATCATTAGAATTGCTTTCTTTTTTTCATCGTTGGTTAAAATATGGTATAGTATTTTTAATACCTATTTAGAAGTACCAGTCGTTCTAGTGACAAAAAGTATGTCGCTTCTTGACACACAAATAAAATTAGGTTAGAAATTTGCTACTTGTACATGAAATTGACGTATTAACAATCAACGTTCGTTTTTGTTGGTAATTTTTTGTTTCATCTGATTCATGATTGATAAATAAGGATGGGGTTATTCTAAATGGGTATTACAAATACTATACTTTTTTTTCAATCCTATTGTAGTAGATTTTAGCTATAAGAATTTAGGTTTAATAATAAGAATATAATTTTTTCGTTCTTTTTAACTTCCTATCATAATATATTATTTTTCGTATCTTCACGCCGTAAGCAATGCCTTTGTGTGATGCCGACAAAGAGGCGCCGGCAATTTTCAAGATAGAACATGTTCTGGTACCCAAAGCCCAAAGTAGCCACCTAATCACTGAGACGCAGTGTGTGATTGTTTCAATTATTAAAGGTAACAGCCGTGTGATTTGTTGAAAGGGAAACAACAGCCGTGTTGTTCCCGAAGACGAAAGCTGTGACGGCAGTGTCAAAAACTAGAATAACAATAGCCGAGGTTATTTTAGTTATTTGTTAATTATTGTTCGAGCCTAGTGTGTCTATTTAGTTGAGTATTTGACAAGTTCCACCGTGATAAAAATCGAAAATTTTTTCTAGTAAAATTCCCACAAAGTCATGTTCATCAAAAATAAATCTTGTCACTATAGAGTACTTACATTTTGTCCATAAAACACACGTAAAATTACTTAATTAATTACTCAAAATATTTAGCTAGCACGCACATAAATTATTGAACGAATTTCAAATGTAATTACTTTCACGATTTTCCGTAAATTTTCTAAGTTAAATTATACCCGAGGCCAAACGCCATAAAAGTAACTTTTCGCGAAACTGGACAGACTTTAACTCAACTGGACTGGACAACTCTTAACTGGCAACTGTCCTCTCCTTCTAAAAACGCGCTATTTATATAATTCGATGCTCCCAATCTCTTTGTCCATGACAATCAAGATGATGCAATTTCCTTGGAATTTTATATCATTTTTAGCCTGAAATCAATTAATTATGTCGCAATAATCTGATTTATTGAGGTCAAAACGTTTTTGGTTCAAGAATGCCATATATCATCAAATTAATTAACATGCTGGCCTTGCTAAGAAAAAGTTCATTGATCGGGTTTTTGATGACACACACGCTGTGTGTCGAGATACGTAGCGTTTATTTGTTTTATTTCAATTTATCGATACAGATTTAAAAATACCGGAATTAAATTTTGATTATTTGATAAAATTTAATTTTTACAGTAAAGATTTTGTAATTATCGGGTCAAATTTCTGGATCATCACAAGTGAATAGATTAAATATTCGTCCACATTTAAATAAATATCGGTATAGGTATCGGCGGGTAAGTTTTTTTTCAAAACATTCGTGATGGCTACTTTGGGCGATATTTTGAAGATTGGGCAAAACATAACTAATAGTAAATTAAAGGCCGTAAAAGCCTTGCATTATATTGCTTACGGTGATGAAGGTCAGCCGAGACTGATAAGAAGAAATCTGAGGAAGTTTGAAGTTCTTCACTTGGATAAAGGGTCTAATGAATATGTAGCTAAACTTGATGACGTTAAAGCAAACTTACATTTAAATGATTTGACAGCTGCTTGCCATATTTTAGATTTAGATTACAAGGGAAGTAGTGATGAAGTGTTAGATCGTGTATGCTCCTTTTTAAATGATCTGTCTATTGATGATAATGAAGGTGAAGCCGAAGATGAAGAAGCCGAAGATGAAGAAGTAGAGGATGAAGAAGACGATGAGGAAGAGGTGGAGGACGATGAGGAGGGAGATTTGAGATTTGTACTCTATTAATAGACGCACGCAAAGAAGAAAATGCGATTCATTTGCTTTAACCTTCAGAGACGTTGAAGATACAATTAGGTCATTCAATGGAAAAGATAATTAACCCATAAACAAGTGGATAGAAGACTTCGAAGAGATAGCGGAAGTTACAGGGTGGAATGGGTTCCAAAAATTAATTTTCGCCAAAAAATCGTTGAGTGGTTTGGCTAAACTTTATGTTCAGTCAGAAAAAGGCATAAAGTCATGGGCAATCTTAAAAAAGAAACTTTTGTCAGAATTTGAGGTTCGGGTCAGCAGTGCGCAGATCCATAAACTACTCATGTCAAGAAAGAAAGAATCGAATGAAACAGTGCAAGAATACGTATTGGTAATGAGAGAAATTGGGAGTAGAGCAATGATAGAATCGGAAGTAATCATCCAGTATATTATAGATGGAATACAGGATGAGTCAGCCAATAAGATCATTCTCTGTGGAGCAAAAAGTTTCTCGGACTCCAAAGAAAAGGTCAAGTTATACGAGCAAGTGAGATCGAAGAAGTCAACTACTGGAAGTATGGTCGCGAGTGGTAACTCAGGAAGGGGAAAATTCCAGCCGAAATCAGCCTACCTCACGAAGGAATTTAATACAGGATTTAAGCAGGAACAAGGAGGAGCTAACAGTAAATTTGGATGCTGCTTTAACTGGGGTCAACGTGGCCATAAGTCAGGCGACTGCCCCGATAAAGCCAAAGGAAGAATATAATTTTTTTGTTCTTTTTAACTTCCTATCATAATATATTATGTTTCTTATCTTCACGCCGAAGCAATGCCTTTGTGTGATGCCGACAAAGAGGCTCCGGCAATTTTCAAGATAGAACATGTTTTGGTACCCATATTTTAGTTATTTGTTAATTATTGTTCGAGCCTAGTGTGTCTATTTAGTTGAGTATTTGACTATTTGAGTATTTGTCTTTGTCTTGTTGTCCACCAAGTGCTTTAGCTGTTGAACAAACCCAGTGACAATAATTGTTTTTTCTGAAAACTCTGGTATTTAGAACTTTTATTTATTTTCTTCGTATTCGATATTAATCACTTCACATTAAATTAATAATTAGAATCCAAGCCTCGAGTTTTATTATCATCCCTAGACTAACAGTAAAAAAGCCTACACTATTTAAAAGCTTAATGAAACTGTTCTAGTTCGCCACTGACTTATCACTTTGACACAATTTTGGCATTACCGGTTTGTTAAAAAAGTCAGATTTTGATACAATACGAGGTGCGTTTTTAAAGTTTGTGCCAATTCCAATGGCCGCGACTGTACAGGGTGGCCCATTTTCGATGTTTTAATAGGCTTTATCGAAAACCAGCAGAGATATCAAAAATCTGGGAGCACATTCTCGAGCTCCTTTTTTGAGAAAATGACAATGGCAAAAACAAATCACGGCTAACTTGATGCGTTTAGGAGATACAGGGCACTTTTCAAATTTTGTCCAATTTTAAAAGACTCTCTAATTTCCTTATTATTCAAAATATCCAAAAACGGAAAATACTTTCTAGGGGCAGTTTTTCAAGGAGAATTCAGTGGCATTGTTGTGGTTTTACTGTGCTTTTCTGTTGCGTAACTTCGCGCTCCTTCAGAAAAACACTGTTCACCGTTTACCGTTTACCGCTGCCACCAATGTTGTGGTTTTCATAACCACGTTACCGCCGATGTGGTATGGTTTGAAAAGAAACACTTCAAGACTTTCCTTCAATTATTTATTCTTTATTCTGAAGTAAAAATATTTCAAGGCACAACTTGCTCGTAACTGAACTAGGAAATTACTGACTGTTCCTTCTGGACGTCTCCTTATTCACCCTAGAAAAATGGACTGTTTAAGGTTTTAGGAAAAACCCATTGGGAACTTTAATGATGGTACAAAAGTAGTTAACTGCTATAAAACATCCATATAGACTAAATAAGCTTTCAACAATAATAAATATGGGTATTTTTATTTTAAGGGTTTTATGGGACAATTTCCCCGGTTTCTTTGATGGAACGGCAACAACAATAAAATAATAAAGTAATAGGGTCGGATAATAATTGTTATCCCCAACAAGAACGATAAACATTTGTCACGTTCTCCGACGTCTGTTGGTTGGCGTCTGTTAAATTGGGGTTTTACAATACTATAATTTAGTGAAGGAATAATTCTGTAGTTGGTTATAAACAATGGTTATAATGATAAGAAAAATAGAAGAAGGAAAATTGTAATTGTAACATATAGAATAGAAAGCTTAACCTAGATAACCTATTATTAATGTACATAAAGAACTAGGTAATGTGGGGTTACAACAGCATGACCAATTTTTTCCCAGATGCCAACGATTTTGGAATATTGACCAAAGTTGTGTTTTTTTAAATGGGACACCCCGTATATTATTCTTTTATTGAATAGCTCTTTGTGAGCTGATTTCAATGATATCAGGTTTTATACCTTTATCCCATTTTGACGTTTAAAAATGACATTATTGAACGCATAATAACAAAGGTAAGTAGACGTTTATCACCTGAGTGACTTAAAATATTTTTAACTCACTCTCGGTCTTTTAAGTCACTCTGCCAGTATAAAAATCTGCTACAAATACAAACAAACAACTAGTTAGTTATACCCTAGCAACCACCAATTTCAATAATTAGCGCTTTCATAACCACTAAATGAATTCTCTTTATAATTTGATTCCTTTTAAATACCTTATTTTTTAAATTTCCATGAAAATGGGATAAAATTTTGTATACATCATGTGAGTTAAATAAATGCTTATTCATTCGAAGAAAATTAACCCACTCGCTAGGGCTCGTGGGTTAAACTTTCTTCTCATGAATAAACATTCATTTAACTCACTTGGTGTATAAATAACTATTATCTCCAATAGTTTTGGAGAAAAAAAATAAATTCCGTTTTTTCCATAAGAAACAATAAGTTAGAAAGAGATAGTTGAATTATGAATCGGCTACAAATTTCTTAATTCTTAATTTAATTTTTCAGTTCAGCTATTTTTTTTTTTAATTTGAACTATGAATCGGGAGTGATAAATAGGCAACACATAATTTATTTATTGACTTATCTCTCTCTAGCTCATTGTTTCTTAAGGAAAAACGGAATTAATTTTTTTTTCTCTAAAACTATAGAAGGTAAAGGTATAAAACCTTATATCATTGAAATCAGCTCACAAAAAGCTATTCAATGAGAAAATAATATACGGGGTGTCCCATTTAAAAAAACACAACTTCTGTCAATATTCCAAAATCGGTAGCATCTGGAAAAAAATTGGTCATGCCACTGGATTCTCCTTGAAAAACTGCCTGTAGAAAGTATTTTTCGTTTTTAGAAATCTTGAATAATAAGGAAATTAGAGAGTCTTTTAAAATTGGACAAAATTTGAAAAGTGCCCTGTATTTCCTAAACGCATCAAGTTAGCCGTGATTTGTCTTCGCCATTGTTATTTTCTCTAAAAAACATCTCGAGAATGTGCTCCCAGATTTTTGATATCTCTGCTGGTTTTTGATATAGCCTATTAAAACATCGAAAATGGGCCACCCTGTACATTCCTGTAAAATATCTAATAATGGCAAACGCGCTTTCCAGAAACTTTCTTGATAACGCTCCACCTGATGACGACGAATTGGTCCTGGAGACTTATATTTTTGTTAATTTAGTAGCACATTCCTTTGAGGTAAAATCCTACCTTTTGGAGCAAATAAAACAGGAGCAATTAAAAGACCACCTTTGTATAAAATTACGTGATTACACTTTTAAGTATCGTTATGATTTTTCGGATTGTGATTTGTTGCCAACGATTGCTAATCTCATCCTATTTACAATCAAGAATATTAAATTGTATACATGATGGACCTCAGGGCATTGTGAATTGTAGAGCGCGGGCAAAAACTTCAGTTTGATGGTTAGAGTTATCAGCCGAAATCGGAAATTTAGTCAGAAATTGCCCACAGTGCTTGGAGCTACGTGTGAATAAGAAGGAACTTTTTCTGAAGGACGATTTTCCAAAAAGGGCTTGGCAAAAAGTTGCCAGCGACTTATGCAAACTGGACGGGTTTTGGTACCTTATAGTTACAGATTGCTTTTCTGGATTTCATGAAATTTTGAGTGATGTATTTCGGCGTGCTCAGTCATCACCAAGCTGAAAGAATTATTTTGTAGATATGGCATTCCGGATATAGTTCGATCTGACAATAGCGGGCAATTTCGTTTCGAATTTGAACAATTTAGCAAAGAGTACGATTTTCTCTTTATTACAACTAGTCCCATGTTTTCTCCGTCCGATGTTCAAATTTGATTCAGCAGACAAAGTTGCTAAAAATTTGTTGAAAAAAAGTTGCGGCGAGGATGTTTATTTAGCATTATTTTCTTACCGAGCCACTCCTTTGGAAAATGACTTTTCACCAGCTGAGTTGTAATTAACCATATAAAATTCGTTCTCTTCTCCATATTATATTGCCTCAAGTTTTGAAATATACTGTTGATACTAGCTCAGTTCGCAAAGGAGAGGAAAGGAATAAAGAGAAAATGTCGAATAACTATAACAAAAGGCATACTGTCAAAGAGTTGCCAGAGTTACTAGTAGGTGATAATGTCTGGGTGACAGACCTGATTGTGAAAAAGTTGAATCAACCAAGATCCCATTTGGTTGAAACGAATAGGGTTTTTTTGAGAAGAGATCGCTGGCATTTGATTTTATCAAAAAATCATACGTCGGTTTAAAATCACTCCGAGTTTTCTTCAGCAAATCAGGTCACTCCGACGTTGTCCAGTACCAAAAAATTTTCTAATTCAGGAGATAATAATCCCGGGTTAAATCGTGACAGTGTTTGCGGAAATAGCAGCAATAGTTCAAGTGATAGTGCTCCAGAAAAATATGAGAGATTGTATCCATGACCTAGTCGAAATTGTAAAAACCCTGCTTGGTTAAATAAATTGTGAAAACCCTGCTTGGTTAAATGACTATGTCACTCAGTTCTTTCTATAAAAAAAGGAATATTCTGTTAGGAACTTTGTTGCAACGTGTCACGTTTCTTCATAGACTTAGTTCAGATGTTTGATGGGCACTGGTCATGTTGCCAGTGGAGTGGTGGCCTTAGGGACTTGTAACCAATGACTTTGTATCAAACAAGGGTTGTCATTATTATTAATCTTGATTGAATACAGTTTAGTTAAAGTTCCATAACTAGCAGTAGGTACATTTTATTAACAAGATAACATAACATAATTACTAATATAACAACCTTATCTCGAAAACGATGCGTTTCGGACATATTTATAAAGCAATAGTATATTGTGCAACAAGTGTTGAAAATAGCACTTTTCACACGCGTGGGGAAGTTTGGTGGCACGAGCCGCAGGCGAGTGGCACAAACCCCACGAACGTGCGTTTCACACGCGTTACACACTATACTTTTTCTACGACTGCGAAATAACTATAACTATATTCACATTGGAATCTATTTATTTATTTTTTTGTTGAAAAATTATTATTTGAAATTATAATCAACGAACAATTTTGGTACGTACGGTGAATGCACTCAGAGTTGCTTGTATAACAAAAATTCAATGGAAGTGTCATTTTTATTTTAGCGTGCGAAAAGTACTTTTCGCACGCTCGGGAGCGTGTGAAAAGTACTTTTCGCGCGGTCGGAGCGTGTGAAAAGTACTTTTCGCACGCTGTGCGAAATAATCGATTTTCTAGGTAAGTTAGTAGTGCGTTTTTAATAGCTTTCTAGGCAGTCATAGGAAAAATATGTTTCTTTTGATGCGCCATGCTACCTACCCCTTAAAGTTTGTCGGTATATTTATGGAACACTCTGTATAAGCCTTCCTTATGCCTTTTCGTTAGGTACAATAGCAAAGATGACAGTTTCGTGACCCAATGATGCTTGACCATGGAACTTATTCAAGAATTTCTAGAGCGACAATGCGGAAGGAATATTCTAAATGAACTTTTTCTCTATGAGTTTTGAGTGATATTATGATTTTTTTTTAAAAGGAAAAAAATTGACTCAACATCTGAGAAACAACTAATAAAAATCGGAAGTAAAGTTCCATCAAACTGCCTATTCGATCAATCAAAGGACCCTTTATCAAATCCATCTGACTCATTCTCATCATTAGATTTTTCTGATAGTGTATCACACTCCTAAATTACAATTTAAAAAACGGAAATGAACAATGAACCTCTAATTCATGAAGCGAAGACTGAGAAATTTTTCGTTAAGGACTCTTTCAAAGATCCAGGAGATTTTCTGATGAATCCCAATCAAAAACAAAAAATGATACAAATGGATAAAATGTTAATCTGAAAATTGACAAGTTTTTATCAACGGAGCGAAGCATCAAAATGATGGGTTTCATTCGTCGCATATTCGTTAGTAAAGAAAGAAATATATCAATCTGACTGAAAGCGGACAATTTTTTAAATGTATTTTCTAACGAAATCAACACAAAATAGCTAAGACACTGATTTTGAATATTTTTTGATAAAAATTAATAATTCGCACCAATATTAAACAAATTACAGCTTGTTTAAGAATGGAAAAATCTCAAGTATATAACTCGACTTGGCAGTAGATTTGGTACAGAATAAATGGAATTGAAATTATAGAGAAATCAATAAAATATCACCATATAGGTACCTACATTTAAAGACAATTTTGTCCAAAATATAGTCTCATAGTTATCCGAGGCATCGCAATATTGACGTATACGATTTTATTGAATGCGCCTATTGTCAGAAACATCAACTACAAATACATTTACATTTAGTAAGCTTCAGCGCATGGAAGCAAGCTCCTGAATTCTGGAAACAAGGACTCTAAGGTTTTTGAGGCATGAGAATTGAAATTGATTTAATATACATATACGAGAAGCTGTGAGTATTTTACCAATTGGAACAATTTGGCTCGAAGAGTTGGAACAGTTTGTTTTGAGTCATTGGAACAAGAAACACAAGCACAGTGCATTTAAAATACTTTTTTACAGGACATCCATATATAAAGAAACGGGTTTCTGAAGACTGACGCATTATTGATATTACCAGCCGTTATTCTTGCAAAAAAATGGTCCTGAACTTGGTGCGATCTATTTACAAAATTTATTTAAATTTTTACAGTAAAATGTAAAATATATACTTGATACTGTAGATATATACTTGTAACCTAATGTTTAGTATATTGGTGGGCGTCCTATGTACGGACTTTTGTTATCAGCATCACAATAAGTTTCTAAAGACATTTATTCTTTGATAGGATTGTATTTTTTAATGATCAGCAATTCCCTCACAAAATTATTGAGAAATAAGGCCCACCGAGTTGCTTAATTATTATAATTAATACAAATACTTAATAAGCTTAAAAACATCCCCATCAGTTAATAAATTCCTTTTAATTCTCCTTAAAACAAAATATTTAGCCCAATTACGTTAAATTATTATGGATTTCCTTTCTCTGGCACTTCCTATTGAATCTAGATCCTCAGAAAATATTCCCATGCCTGCAATCCTGGAAACGGGTGACTGCGCACAAGACCGCCCCTAGATGCTAAAAATATTACTTGTGCCTCGGCCCTTAGAATAAGCGCAATGTGAAATTTCACCCACAACTATTCGCTTTATTATAAACGCACACTGACCCGCTTTCAACACAAAATGTTTAGTTTTAATCAGTTTTTGCCATACAATCAACAAAATTTACATGGAAAATGACTTTCGTTTACAACTGTAGTGATCAAAATAAAATTATTCAATTGTGATTTTTGTATAGGTAGGTAAGCATTTGGCCTAATTTTTCAGGAAATTAATTTTTTTGTGTTTAGTTTTAGATATGGGTAACGAACAATTTGCACTGACTATAATTTGCATCGTTCTAGTGGCCGTGCTATTAATTTTATTTTTTTACAATTCCCTCAATATTATCAGTTGGATGAATGCGTGGATAACGTCCAATAAAGAAGAAAAAGTTGGACTCACGAAACTTAAAGGACATTACAATGCCAACGGATATTTGGTAAGTGCTAAAGTGTATAGTCCCCAGTACATCGACCCTAAAATTTTGTAACTCATGTACACGCCAAACTTTCTGAGCGGCTTCATAACACCAAGTCGGACAATATTTTTCATATCTCCACCCTGGGCGATGGGACATTGCCGCGCTAGCTCTTCGTGAAGTTGTCGTTCTGACGTCCCTAAGGAAGTTGATACATGTACGTGTAGTTTCAATGCCAATCGACTTTTTTTTATATTACACTAGCTGACCCGGCGAACTTCGTACCGCCTCTGAATTATTAAATATACCTATTAAATGTTTGTTAACGTATCTATTAGCTGAATTAAATTCAGTTTTTTTCGATGGTGAATTTGGCTTTGGTTGAAGAAAATTAATGTTTACTCTCTGGATCAGAAGGCACCTAAAATTAAAATTTTACATCATCCTTTTTTAGGCAGCTTGTGGGCATTATTCTTGTAAAGTGTACCACCAAATAAATAAACTGATGCACAGGAATGTTCAAAGAATGTAAAGAAAACAAAAAAAATCTCTAGCGCAGCCCTATTTCACTCTATCTGCACTGCATGCACTGCACTACTCCATCTGTTCTACTTTATCTGCACTACTCTATCTGACCTACTCTTTCTGCACCACTCTATCTGATCGGAATAGTGGAATAGTTCTGTGCAGCATTGTTCTACTGTATCTGCAATGCCGAGCTTCGTTCCAGGTATCAGAGATGGCACGGTATACAAAATACAAAATAAACTTGGTATCGGTTATAAGACATGGCACCGTATGCGGGCTTAGTAAATTTTTTCCATAAATAAATAAAATAAGTAATGAAATGACCACATTAATGACATAACAACATGCTGGTACTGTCAACGCTGAAAAAAGTTTGAATTTGACAGCAAAATGATGCTCCATTTATTGAATAATTAATTTATTACAAAAAATGTGATAAATGAAGAACCGCTCGACCGATTTTGTGCAAACTTTACATAAACCATCTAATAAATAGTCCGAACAAAGCCTAAACATTTGGTTTGGCTAGGTGAGTCCGTTCTTGAGTTATAAAATTACAACGAAAAGTGGCATTCATTTTTATATATATAGATTAACGATATCACATTTGTCGGACAAAAACCATGTGGCTTTGGGGAAGGTCCGACGCCCTCAACATGTCGCTGTGACGTCCCTAAGGAAGTTGATACATGTACGTGTGGTTTTGATGCCAATCGACTGTTCTCTATGTTACATTATTGATATCACATAGGTCGGACAAAAAACACGTGGCTTTGGGGGAGTCCGACGCCCCCAACATGTCGCTGTAGCGTCCCGAAGGAAGTTCATACATGTATGTCCGACAAAAATAATTATGAATAACAATGTAATTTTAAAACATGTGTAGTAAATGTCGGACAAATAAAATGAGTATTAAAATCAGTCGGACAACAAAAGTCCTTTTGATCAATTTCTGCCGAAATTCAGGATCTTCACTCCTGAGATTGCACAAAAAACACGACTGAATATCCATTCTTTCTCACACGCGTGGTTTTGAATGACCGTTCACTAAATAATTTCCGCAAATACTCGGAGAACTATCAAAAAAACAGATCAGGGAATATGACACAGGGCCCCACAGGTATTTGACAAAGTAGGTAAATAATAAACTGACTAATATGCACGTTGCGTTAAGGCAAACGAATTTCAATTTTTTCATTGATTGTCTCAAATTTCTTGTCCGACAAATGTGATAGCGTTAATGTAATGTAAAAAACTGTCGATTGGTATTAAAAACACACGTACCACGTACATGTATCAACTTCCTCAGGGACGCCACAGCGACTTGTTGAGAGCGTCGGACCCCACCGAAGCCACGTGATTTTTGTCCGACATATATGATATCGTTAATGTAATACAAAAAACAGTCGATTGGCATTAAAACTACACGTACATGTATCAACTTCCTTAGGGACGCCACAGCGACATGTTGGGGGTGTCGGACCTTCCCCAAAGCCACATGGGTTTTGTCCGACAAATGTGATATCGTTAATGTAATGTAAAAAACAGTCGATTGGCATTGAAACTACACGTACATGTATCAACTTCCTTAGGGACGTCAGAACGACAACTTCACGAAGAGCTAGCGCAGCAATGTCCCATCGCCCAGGGTGGAGACATGAAAAATATTGTCCGACTTGGTGCTATGAATAAGCCGCTCAGGAAGTTGGGCGTGTACATGAGTTACAAAATTTTAAGGTCGATGTACTGGGGACTAGTAGCATAAATTTAGCCACGAAATGTATTACACGTTCCTATTTTAGGTTCATTCAGATTCAGACATTGCACTGGACTGGAGTAGTGGTAGCTTTAAACGATTCGATTCAGTCGACATAGATTTTAAAACTTCAATAGCTACCACTAGCCTGACAAATTGGCAATCAGAAACGGAGATAGAAGAACCTGATCCTATACCTCCACAACCTTTAAGACCAGCTCCGGTACCCACAACAACAATTTCCAATAGAATAGATATTGATGCTGCTGCGGCAGAAGAGCCTAAATTAAAGGAGTTTGTTGTTGCCAGAGAACCAAAATTTATTATTGAGTATAGCTTCTTTTTAGTTCTTAGCTTCACAATACATAATACGTATCTGTTTTTAGAGACAGTATTTCCACAACAATATCACCAATACCAAGACCAGTGAGCTCTGTGAATATGGCAACATTAGCTTCCCAGTCTTCATTTCCAATCAGCTTAGAACCTCCACCGGCAGCACAATCCAGAAGCGTGTCCAGAACTCAAAGTGCTCCGCTGAAATTGTCGGTGCTGAACCAACAACTACAGCAGAGTAGTGAGCCAGCCAAGGATAGTTTTGATAAGACTGAAATTAACTCCTCAAAAGCCTCGGATGAGACTGAAGTTGTCGCACCTGGTGCCTTGAAGAGGGCGATTTCCTGTGAAAGTGTTTGTTCTGAGACTTCGGTAGCCTTGGGCGATTTGGAGGAGTATAATGTAACAGGGTATTTGTGTATTGGACTAGAATACGACAGGTACGTACTTTTGTTAATAAATGTTTAATTAGATGTAGTAGTCAAGAGACCTTTGCCTTTTGTTAACTTGAAGTGTGACCAACTTGTTTTTGTTTTCTTCTGTACCTACCCAATATTTTTTAATAATAATAAGAATAATAATGGACGAATTTATTAAGCAAAATATGGGTCCAAATCATCCTACAGTTGTGATATAGTTCTATTTACTTCTAGTAGCTCTCCTCCTTCAAATAGTTCCAATAGCTACTAGGATAGCTGCTACTTCTCGAGCATGCCCACTGGGTTTTCAGTTAGGTATTTTAAAAAGCCTAATCTGACTCTGGTAATTCTCTAATTTTTCTAATTAGCATTACAAGGCAAGATAATGAGTTGATTGCTTTTCGTGTAGCTTCTTCTTATACTTTCGATAATAATCCTCTGTCATAGCATTCAGTCTTCTTTAGTTGGCTTCTCATAAATACGAAGAATATTAAGCTTTTTTTTTTCAATAGCCTGTTGTAAAGCTATTTGGTAGGCTAGTTATTCAAGCTCTTCTTGAATGGGCATCTAAGGAGTGCATACTGCAATAGAGTCTCCTTCAGTCAGATTCTTATGAAGTTTCTTATTATATCGGTGCCTCGATTGGCTCCCCATGAGTAGACGATGAAATAGATGATTTGTCAACATCTTCTGAAGTTTCTCTCTGGTTTTCGAACCTCTTCACCGTAAGCATTTCAGGAGTAAATAATAAGTTACATGAATTTTGGACAGCTGCTTATACATCATCGTTTCTATCTATAGGTAGGTAGTTTATGAAGCCTTTCTGGTTTTATTAGCTCCTCAGGAGTTGCTTCTTCGACAGCTTCTAGGAGTGGTTCTGGAAACTCTTTGCTTCATAAGAAGTAAACTCGCTAATGAGTTTTTAGTTTCTCTTTTGCAGCCTATTCCAGTAATTATTTCTGTAGTTTTTTCCTTTTATTAGCTTCCCAGGAATATTTTCTATGAAAGGGGCTTTTCTTCAATTAGCATATCTCAGCAATAACTGATTTGTTTTCCGTTTTTTCAACATTGAACTTTCTAAAAATCATCCTTGAATTTTTTTAAATAGACCATCGGTGATACAAAGGGTGGGCCTATTAGACACAACCTCTGGCGCGGCGGGCGGGATGCAGGGCAATACCAGCGAGGTACTATGGTGTATCGAAATTGGTAGCACCGGGGGAGACGCCTCTGCTCTCGTCTCTTCTCTCAACTGGCTAGTTGAGGGTCTTGATTCTGCGTGGGCGACAGGGCGAGGTTCCGCGTACACCCTCTCGCTCGCATAGCCCGGGAATCGTGGGTAGCAATACTCATGATTCTGGACGCAGTTGGCGATCATTTCCACCCATGGACCAACGCCCGGGTTCCATAATTATGGGGAGACAAGTTCTCTGGATTCCCCATATTTATTTGTATCTGCCGCACTAGTTCCTTCGCCATATTCAGTAAACTGGCTCGATCCTCTAGCTCAGGAATCAGAGCTAGATACCTAAAGAGTATTGGCATTCCTTGCTCCATTCTTGCTCACTGACACTCCGCTCTTTTTTTTTCTCTTAGAACACGCACTTCTTTCGAAAATTTCTCTCGAACTGTTGCTCCATCAGGGGAAACAGCCTTTTTCATCATTCTTGGCGTTATCTGTAGTTGTAAATTTCTTTCCATTACTTATAACCGTTGGCCCTATGTTAGCGACAATAGCGACTTCCGATAAGTCATGCTCTTCCTTCATTCTGTATCTATACAAGTGAATTTATTAGCAGTGCTTCTAGCTGATAGTCATAATTTTTGTTCTTTATGTCCTGTTGTCTATTAGTTGGCTAGAGCAATATTTTTAGGGTAATTTATCCTTATTGATCTATAAATATCGTCACAACCCCTATACGTTTCGTCCTGGGACGTCACAACAGGAGCGTGACCTGGGGAGCGTAGGTGGGGTTCAGCTAGAGAGAAACTCGCTTGGTATTGGTACAATAAGATATGTATTGAATATATAGAATAATATTACCCTAGAAATAGTATCATGACGTCATTTCTACAGAGGAACGTACTACTTGGGCTACTCTGTATTATGTGTGGGTTTGAGACAGGTCCAGAAGGGCGTTTCCCAATAAAGGTAGTTTGCACTGGACCTAGTCTGCTGCGTTGAAAACTCCCAGAAGGTCGTTTCCCATTAAAGATTTTTTGCGCTGAGAGGAGACGATTTAGGCACGGTATTTATACCAAATTAATGCTGACTCGTCGACACACTTTAGTAAAATTGATGTGGTATTCACTTAAGTAGTTGACAATATATCGTCGAACTGATACTCTAGTGCTAGTCAGTATATTCTCTCCTTCTTATCGATTTTATATCCTATAATTTATATCCTCTAATTCTAATTTAAATCCTCTTCAAATATCCGTACATTGGGTACTCTAGACTACTTATCTTATTCAATAACCCTTCTGATAATCTCCAAGACTTGTCAGATTATTTGTGTTTCATCTTTTCTGGCCATACAAACACCAATGAACTGGGGGTAACTTTGCCAATTCTTCTCTCAAATAAGCAAATGCACGTGGAGATGTGCATGGGTTAAGTTCAAGTGATTGTGTTTTATCCTGTAATTCGCTTTGATCAGGAATTGTCAAGCTTTCCGGTTTGGTCTTCTTTTCCCTTCTCGTGTGATTTTATTATTTCTTCGTGGGCCTGATTTTGCTTTTGGTGCAATACAAATAGCGTAAGGTTGCCCCAAAAGGATGCTAATAAATTGAAAGAGCATCCATTTAACCTATGTATTGCTATGGCATTCATAATTGTTTCTATGCAAATTTTACAGCTCAAATTATGAAGTAAATCCCTATCATTCCGCTTGCCCATCGCACCGAAGACGGGATCGTAGCTAGGATAGATACGATCTGGATGCTGATGCTGCTCATGGGTGATCCCGCTAGTTTGCTAGTCACACTTACACCCTTTTGACTTTTAACTTTACACAAAACTACCCTCGTGGCTACCATGGTCTTCGTGATTGCTTCTACTGGCTCGTCTGAGTTTCATGAGTAGGACAGCATTGTCCAAACCTTCCATTTCGACATGGATACGTGGTAGTGGAACGAGTTCGTCATTCTCTTCAATTCCCGATAATCTATGACAAGCCTATACTGAATATCCTCCCCAGGGTGTCTCTTTTTTTCTATAAGGATTGCAGGAAAGCTCCATGGTGACTCACTTTCCACGATCACTCCGACATCAAGAAATTTCTTGCTTCATAACCTCCTGTCGATAATACGGTACTCTATAAGGTCTTTTCGAGGGTCTTTTAATGGCTGCACATTCTCCGTAATAATTCTATGTACGACCTCTGTTGTACAGCTCAGTTTGTCTTCTGGTTTTTTAAACACGTCAATGAACTCAAGAACAAGCTGCTTAATTCTTTGCTCTTTTCTAGTGTCCGAATTCTCTAACTTTGATTTTTCCAATATCTCCTTCACTCCTTTTTGGTCAATATTTCTAATTTGAATAGTTTCCTTTTCCTTAGTGGCATTCTCAATTTCCGCTACGTATGCTCTTGCAATTACAGATCTACTCTTTAGAGTTAATTCTTTCTCTGTTATATTCAATAACCTCCCTGGGACTACACTGTCCTTCTTACACAAAACACGTGCTACTAGCAATCCTGACAAAGCTTCTTTACATTGTTCGATAACTATGTTGAGCCTTAACCCTTGAAGCTCTGCGTAAAGTTGCTTGACACACTACTTGACGACTCATCGGCGATAATAACACCTCCTCTCTCAGAGTCGCCAGAAAACCATCTTGGCTTCTGAATTGCATGTCCTTTAATGGACCTTCATTAGAATTTCTTTCCAATGGACCCTCAAAATTCCTCCGTAATTTCCCTGGAAGTTCACTGTCCTTCCCCTCCAAAACTGATGGTACTCGCAAGCCTGGAAAAGCTTCTTCACATTGATTAATGTGTTGAGCCTTAGCCCTTGAAGTTCCGCGTAGGGTTCCATGGCACACTTCATCAATCATCTCCTCCTCTCCTTTGCGTTTTCCTCTAATGGAAAAAGTTCCTTACTTAACAAAATCTCGTCCTTCACTGAACCTTCATTAGAGTTTTTCTCTGATGGAAAACCTTCACTTAACAAAATCTCGTCCTTCACTGGACCTCTAATAACTTCATTCTCTCGAAGTGAAATGTATCTATGGATTGCACTGGAACTGGCCGGGTTCCTATTTGATGATGTGAGACTTTTGTCTTTTGATTTGCCAAGTTGTTAGTTGGTTAAAGTTGTCGAGCGAAAACCAGTCGCTACGAAACTACGATACTCTGTTACTGGTTCTAACGTAAGATCCTTTTTCATAAAATCTGTCATGCTCATCAATGTTTCATCTCTTTCAGTTTCTGCTTCAATTTCTCTCAGATCAATTTTCACTTTAACACCATTTGCATTTCTCTCCGATTTTTTCACAACATTTTTCAGCTCGTCAAGCTCCATTTATAAGTTCCTAACTTTGGTCATCAACATCAACTCTTTTTCTACTTTCTGTATCGCATAATCAGCATCAATATTTTCATCATACATTTGGATTTCCTTCTCAAAAGCGTACATACAATAATTATTCTGCCAGTCTACTTTAATACCATATTGGCGCAGAAAATCTGTTCTCAATAGTAAATCTGCCTTTAGGGAAAATTGTGTCTCACAATGATGTCTCCATCGAACATCACTGGTATTTTTGCCATACCTTTAACAAGAGTTTTATTGTCCTGTACATCCACCAAATTTACATCACATTCTTCTTTTTCGGGCTTAACTAGGGATACTGCTCCAAAATCTATTAAAACTAGGTACGACTTATCATCAACCCTAATCCTTACTACATTCCAACTTTCTGGGGTTCTCTCCTTGGATATATCCCTACCCACCTCTCTTCATTTAATTCCAACTTGCCTCGTTGGCAGCATTAGCAAAATGCCCTTCTTTGTTGCATCTGAAACAAACAAGCACACTGCTACCTTTTCTCTTCACGTCCCTTAGTTTCGGAAAATTTGGTCTCACGTGACCTTCCTGGTTGCAATTGTAGCACACCTTTTTTTTATTTTTCTGCGCTCTTCGATTCCAATGGTTATGTTCTTGGCTCGGCCCTGCTTTATTGCTTTGGTTCCTCACTCCACGGCATTCTCGATTCAAAAAATTTTCGATTGATTCCTCCCTCTCAGCTATTTCTAATGCATCATCCAAAGTTGCTGGATTTCCTGAGAGTACTCGCTGTTAAATCGGCATCAATAATCCTAGGGTAAGCTGGGTGGCTATGTGTCCTAATAATTTGTCTTTCAACAATTTATCGGAGGTCGGATTCCCTGTGAATGTAGCAATCCTATGTCCCAACACCTTCAATCTAGTCAGGTACTGTCTACATGCTTCACCGGTCCGTTGCTTGCACTCAATGAAATGTTTCATAGCTGTCCCTTCTACATAATGCCTACCAAATTGGTTTTTCAAACTGTCTCTGAGTAGAGTCCAGCTGGTTGTGGTTTTGAGGGTATGCTCGACTTCGATGAATTGTTTCGGTCGATATCTAAGCTTTAGTCGAGCTACGGAAATCTTCTGGGTGTCCGACCAGTTAGCTGAAATACTGCCTTCTCCTAGAACATTGAGAAATTCTCCTGCACTAGTAGTTCCATCATAGGTAGGTATGGAATTTAATCCTACAAAAAGGTTAGACATGGTGGTGTTGGATTGTGGTACTGTGCTAGAAAGGTTGGACATCTTTAACGTCGCTCGGTTGTTCTCAACTTAATTTAACTAAAAAATTATAGTTGCTCTTAGTTTACAATAACCTCTCAGTTGCTCTCAATGTACAAATAATACACCCCACACCTGACACCAATTTAGCGAATGCGCCCAAGTACTCTTTTGATTAGTTTGATGGTAAATAGCGAGCGGTTTTATAGATGGTGTTTATTTCCTTGGGCAGCTACTAATAAAACTGTGGAGGGGGTCTATTCGCAAATGAGAGAAATAACTGTATTGAGGTTTACAAAATTATACTTTATTTTACTTAAATAATCAAAACCCAATTTTGCCAGTACAAATAATAAATAAAACGAATATTTTCCTAAAGTCTTACAGCCACCTCTAGGTTTGCCAATTCAATTTACTACAACACTTTTCAAACTTTAAGATCCTAAGATTCTTCCTTTATTTTCCGGAACTGGAATTATCCTTTATAGAGCCCTACTTCGATGCTCTCAATATCTTATAACTAAATCCTTTATTCTTATACAAAAAACTTTCGATACATATTGTGAATAAAACTACCATCACCCATAATTATAAATTTTTAAAACCCCTGCAGTCATTTACAGACAAACTTATACAAAACTGTTATTTAAAATCATGAACCTAGTCAGATTAATTATTACAAACATTAGTTCAATTAAATCCTTACAATAATGATAAATGATTAAACTCTCAGTCAAAGTACAGTAATTTAGACAACCATCTTACTTCAAGTACAAAACATTTAATTAAAACTTTTCACTTCTTTTAATGATTAAACGAGAACAATATTATATTTCAAATTCCAGGTCAACATTACACGATTTATTCAAATTCTTTTAATTATCTACTAGAGCCCTTAATCTTCAATAGTCAAATTCAATTCAAAATCTTCAATAAATTCATTCTACTGATCGGCAATCGTTAAGTGCATTATAATTTCCTATTTAAATTCTTGGCAAAAATATTCAAAAGTCATTTCACTCAAAGTCAATTAAATTTTTGCAATATTGTTCCATAGTCATTTCACATTCATAGTCATTGCAATTAATTTCAAATAAAAGTCTTCTTATCTTATCAATTTTTTGTCAAATATGACTATCCCTGTCATTGATGCAAGTATAGCTGGTGAGTCCGTTTTACAATAGGAAAAAACGGGTGTCCCGCTTTTTGTGCTCATGACTGTACTTACTATAGTTCATACCAAATAAACTTATAGTCGGGTTGTCAAGCTCAGCCGGCACAGCGTTGCCGTCTCTTCCATATTTTCCTTTGGTCAAAATATTTTCAGAAACAATAATGGATTGTATTATAATATAATGCAAACATTTATTACTTAAATTGTAAACATTGCTTCAAAGCTTGGTTTAATAGATATTTAATAACAACTCATTTGTCAATCATCACATAAAATATAATAATAACGCTCAGTACCTATTTTATTTACAGCCACTCTAAATACTATAAATATCTTATTAAATATTATGAATATTTGAACCATCAAGAATATTTTCAATTATTCTGGATCACTGAAATCGCTGAAGTCTTCATCAATATTGATAAGTGGAAGAATGTATGCTATTCTTCATGATAGTCGTTAAGTTGAGTTTTCGATGAAAATACAAGCGATGTACCTTCAATGAATCCATTTTCAGTGCCAGCATGAAGTAGGTATGATATATCTAGAAAAAGCATTTCTTTGTACATATAATACAACTGCTCTCTGTTTTCATGTTTATATTAACCTTTTACCATCAACTTTGGTAGTTTTAACACTTCGCTTGTTGTTGTCTTCCCACGGTTAATACCTAGTACCATTTTGGAAAAATCCAAGTCTCGTTCAAGGAAACAAACTGGTACAAAGCCTCCTGTTTCAGTCTTAGATAAGACCTTAAAAATGATATGCGTTTAACAGCAATATCAGGGAAGTTCCATGAGCCCTCGTCTTGGGTCATCTTTTTTCCATTCTACTCAATGGCATGCGACTGCCATCAAATAATTGTTTGTCTTTCAATTGCTCCCATATACAGGATCATGTTACATGTTATTCTACAAGAAGAAAGAAGGCGATTCATAGATATCTATATGCACATAAAAAATTTTTTAGCGAAAAGGTAGGGGGTGTTCACTTTATACTGGATCCCCTGTACCTTTGTCTCAAACGATTTACTTTTTATACACATATCGTAAATAGTGTTATGTATAGCACTGCTATCGAGCTTCGAAACATCACAGACTCTCTAATTCGAAGTGCATCGTTTCTTAGAAAACGATTCCAAATCTTCGTTATTTTTGACTGCCTTCGAAATAGCACAGACAGTGGACATACTTAAGTTCAAAGCCTCTGCCACGCGCTAAAAATGAGAGAAAGTTCAAATTAAAAATTCGTATTTGGTCACACGACATCAACGACTTGTAAACTCACCTTCCTAACAGCATTTAAGGGACATAAAGGGCCATTATTATCGCGTTCTCGTTCGAAATATTGTAAAAAGGATGCGATTAGTCTTTGCAACGGCTGTTAAGCTGCTTCGGCATCTTGTACACTTCGCAATACAAGCTGATTTAAAAAAACAAGGTCACAATTAATAGCACAAACAAAAAACTCGTAAACTGCCAAAATGCAATCAAAATGTCAAGAATTTAATTTGGCAACGTTACAGTTTTTGAAGTGGTGTTACCAACTGAATGGCCAGCGGGAAATTCAAATTCCAATTAAGTCAATCCGACGCCGAATATTTTCACGGTTGGCGATAACGATTTTAAAAATGGAGTCATCGATGTCACAACAACAAGTTTATTTGGTATGAACTATATAATGATAATTTTCATTAAATTCACTACATTGGCTCCAACTATCAAAGTATTTTTGTTTTAATTGCTCAGCACGCAAAAAATCGAATAAAAGATTTGAATTCACTTTTAACTTCTCAACTTGTCAATATAGTCAATTAAATCGCGAATTTAATTTGGTCCCGAGGCAGAAATAAGGAAAATAAATTTTTAGAGGAGACTCAAATCACTGCCAATTTCTACTCTCCTTTACTTCTAAATGTAAGTGTAATTTTTAACTTTTAATTCTTTATTCTTAATTTTTAATTGTCTCTTCTTCTCATTGTAATCTGTTTAAATAGTATTGGATCCCACCATAAATTTCCTAAGGTTATCTCCACAATGACCCCTGCACCTGCGTGTCCTAATTTAGTATTCATCGGAGAAATGTTGCAAGAATTTAGTTCCGGTTTCCGCTACTCAAAAACGCCGACAGCGCGTGAACACAATTAAACAAGTTAGCCTTGTAATTAATGCCGTTTGGTGTTTAGATTTATGAGTTAATATAATAGGTCAAGAAATCTCGTCTCTTTCGGTTGCGTAATTTAGTTCATTCGGACCACTTTCGGTAAAGATAACTGATGAGTATTATAGAGGGGGGGTCCGTATGATAATTGTTGGATTAGATTTTGACCTTTATCGCTAGCTTCTGCAGCGAAACAGAGATAACTACGCTAAATATTATTTTAATTTGAACTCAGAGCATTCCAATTGAGACTATTGAGAGTATTTTACTTACTTTATTTCTTTCCAATTATAATTTTGATTATTGGAATAAACTTTTTTGATTTAATTGAAATTTAATTGAGGTAAATGATAATTGCCAAAACTATTTTTCCGAAAATTACCCTTAATTACTTTTTAAATGAAACCATCCCCCCCAGTGGGAATTTGTGAGTCATATATTTTTTTGTTGGTATTGCCATGTAGTTTAGGGTTTTAGTTGTTTGTCTCATGCCAATTACAGCATATCCCTGAAAAATGTGAAAACCCGCGAAAATAAGGAAAAATGGATTTTTTAAAATCTATTCACATTTCAATGAAACTTTTCAGTGGAGAAGGGGTTTTTATAAACTAATATTGTAAAGGAATTCTTCCCTTAGTTTTTCATGGTTTTTCTATTGGGAAAATAAAATTATTAAATTTTCCATGTTTTTTTTATTTGTAAATCTGAAATTCAAAAATAAATAAAAGCAAACGAATCAGAGAATTCCAAAGAGCAGCATCTGTAATCAATAAGTTTCTTCTTCCTCTTCATCGTCCTAATGTGGTACATACATCGGTAAAGTTAACTAGCTCTGGCTCATCTCCATCTTCAAACTCATCTGAATGATAGCTTTCCATTACATCGGTTAGTTTGGGCGCCAACGATTCCCCTTTATCTTGCCATGTTTCACTGTACTTGGTGTTATGGGCTTAGCGACGTGGGCATTATTCCATATGTAGCACTGGTAGTTTACACGACTGATGAGGTTTTAAAGTGAAGCTTTGAAAGGAGGTAGTGAACTCAATTCAACACCTTGTGTATTTGGCAATGCAGAGATCACGGTGGAGAGTATTATTGTGTGAACAAATCGTAGCTTCTTAATATCTGTGTATTACTGGACAAGTAACAGACGAATTTCCCTAGGTCTATCACTAACTTGTCTGTATATTGTAAAGCTCGCATTACATCTGTGTATTTTTTCGTGTATTTCTACATGTATTAATGCATGTATAAATTCATGAATTTATGCACGTGATAAGCTGTAAATAGACGGCTAATATTTCCCCTTACAGTCGTGTATTTCTTCATGTAGAAATACACGAAAAAAATACACAGATGTAATGCGGACCTAAGTGATAATCGATAATTCTAATGACCTAAGGAGAGGCACGATTTTTCTAATTTAGATTTCAGTGACTTCACCGAAAACTTTCCATGACGAACAAAAGAACTGGTAGTGCCACATCAGGATAATGCATGCATATTCAACATAGCATGATTAGCTTTGCTCTTTGCTTTGCTACACCTAAATCCGCATAAATGGTGGTGATATTATTGACCCTTCGTTTGTTTCCAACTCCTGTATCAAACAGTAACACATTTTCAATTTGGTTGACGTGCCTTAACATAAAAACATCTGTGTCTAGTGACCTAATTCTGATAGGCAATTTATCTTGACGAGATTGAGAGCATGGAAGCAGTGTAAAATAATTTTGGGTCGGCTTCCTCTTGTGAAGAGCATAGCTCTTCTTTGTACAGTTGAACCGTCTTTGCTAGTAAACAAAGTGCACTGGTGATGAGCTTAAAGATGGAGATGATCAAGAGCTAGTTAACTTTACTGATATAAGTACTACATGAGGACGATGAAGGTGAAGAAGAAACAAGAAACCTATTGATTACAGATGTTGCTGTTTGGAATTTTCTGATTTGTTTGTTTTCATTTATGCTTAAATAATTACGCCACTCGCTCGACTTTAAATAATTAAAATTTTGTGTTTAATTTCAGATTTAGGTAAAAGTAACAAAAATATGGAAAATTTAATTAATAATTTTATTTTCCCGATAAACAAACCATGAAAAACTAAGGGAAGAATTCCTTTACAATATATAGTTTATAAACACCCCTTCTCCACCGAAAAGTTTCATTGAAATGTGAATAAATTTTTAAAAATCCATTTTTCCACATTTCCGCATTTTCGCGGTTTTCCACATTTTTCCGGGTTATGCTGTAATTGGCATGTGGCAAACAGCTAAAACAAACCTTAAACTACATAGCAATACCAACCAAAAAATATGTGACTCAAAAATTGCCACGGGGGGTGGGGAAGGGGGGTGTATACGAGCCTTCGCTCTACAGGAATAACTTTGTTGTTTTAGTTTTTTCAACATCTCGTGAAGTTTCTGTTAATGCTTGTAATGCTTTTTGGATACCTTCTTCTCAGTACTCTGGTTTATGGAGCTCTTGTTTTTCTATTTTCCTCTCCAGGAAATAGGTCCTTAGTGGGGTAGTCTTGTTTCCTATTGGGATTCTCCTCCCAGTACCTAGCAAATATGTCCTCAGTTCCCCTATTCCACCAGTCTATATCAAAACTTTTGAGAATTGCCCTAATCATTTCAAAAATTTTTGAAATCATACTTAGGTACCTAGATCTTCGTAACTTCTAAAGGAACTTTTTGGATTTTGTGGTCATATTATCGTACTCGTTACGTTCTAAACAATGGTACCAATATATCGTTTTTGATAATAGTGCCCTTCTGCATGGTCTAATTTTGTTTTAAAATCCCCAAAATATCAGTTTTCAATACATTAACAAAAAGCTTAGCCCCCCACAGAATTCATTCTGTAGTATAACATACCCGGATTCGTTCAGTAAGATTGAACGGTGTGAATTTTTATTACCTTTTGAACAACAAATCTTCTGAAAAATGAAATGAAAAACAAATAGGACCTACGTTGTGGAAACTTACTCAAATTTAATTACTGGACATGCGCCCGACATAGCATATATTTGGGAAATTTAAGGGAAGTTGTGATATGTAAAAAAAAAACGAAAAATTTGTGAAACGTCTACTTTATTATTAAAGTAAATCGTACCGTTCTCATCCTAACGAGGGGAAAGAGCACGGCAGAGAAACCCTCGATCTAACATTCCTGAAAAATCAAAACATACTGTCATTTTATAATTGTCAATAAATCCATAATTTAAGTCAATGAAATTTTAAATTAGGTACAGTCCCTGTTCTTGTGCTAAAATTTCAATTGCACACACTACATTCAATCAACACTACCTATAATCAATACTGAAGAGTTTTTGGTTAGTTAGCCAGTTTTCCAGCAGCTACTGAGGTCCCATACGGGAAGCTCCTCAGCTATAGTTGTTTTGAGCCAATATCTCTAGATTGATTATTTCAATTTGTTAGGATATTCTCTCGTCAGGGTAGGAAAATGTTAGTAAATTCAACAAGGCACTCTACCATTACTGTTCAGATAAGATGAAATACATTTAAAAAACTTCTTGCTGTCATTCAAGTTTCTTTTCCCTTTAATTCATTCGAAAGCTTCTGGTAATCATTCTTATTTTTTTTTTTTTTTTTTTTTCCTTTTTTAGTTTCACAGGAGTGGATATTATAAGTAGGTTTCCCAATTTTTAACATTTTTAATTTATGGGTTCCTCAGGTTCTCAGATTCCTAGTAAATGAAAATGGTTCATGTACATCTCCTTCTTTTGAGGTTTCCAGGAATAGTTAGGAATAATGCTCTATCAACAGCGTTGCAGGCTTCTTAGAAACATTTCGAAAAGTTTTTCTTCTCCAATTGGCTTTTCAGAAGTAGTTTGTTTTTTTCAATGTCTCCAAGAGCGCTCTGTTTCTGAAGCCTCTGGCTTCTGGTAATCGATCTTGACTCTCTTCTTCAAATTTGATTCTCTCTATTATTTCCATTCTCAGCGAGAGGTAATCATACCACAAATTTACATGTGTTACGTAAAATTTGAGCAAAAAACTCATTCGAAACCAGATTAAGATATCGATACATTCCGATGAAAGCTTGTGAATGTGATTTTTGTCGAATAAAGTTTAGCTACTAACAAGACTGATTTTTTTTTTAGCGAAAGCTGGGACTTTATCGTGAACGTCCTCGAAGCCAAAGACTTGAGCGGAGTAGCCTATAACAACGGATTTCTGGATACGTACGTGAGAGTCTCACTACTGCCTGATAAAGAAGCCACGATCCAGACGAAAGTGTATCGTAGCACTAGCAGTCCCAGTTACAAGGAACGATTTTTGTTTACTTTAAATCCTCGGGAACAAATGCAGGTATAGTTTAACCCTTATTAATTGAAACTTCTTAAAAAAGGCGGCTCAGTTGATCTCTTTGAAGTCACGTGGGAATCCATAGGCGTCTAAATATTATTATCATGACAAATGAAAACAAATTGGTTGATAAAGAATAAACATACTCCAGATATTTCTATAAAAACTGAAATGACGAACGCCATTGCCCAGAAATTCTAGCTGATTTAATTCTAGAATACAGTGGAGTTAATGCATTAAATAAATGGGCAAAATTCATATAGTAGGTAATCCTTAAAATTCCGTTTTAAACTATTGAAATAAATCAAATATAAATATTTGAATGGGAATATTATTCCTTTATTAAAAATTCAAATTTGAAATTGATTTTTATTCAATTATTTGCTTAATTTTATACTTTTGTCCACTTCTAAAGAGAATATCTCACACTGTCAACAAGAGCGGGTCAGCTTTGTCGGCAAGCGATAAAGCCCAGCGGCATCGCCGACAATTTTCAAGTTTTTTTGCCGGCGTGCGGTGTCTTTGTTATAGTGTACCAGGACTAGGCATAAAAATATAAAAAATATTTTATATTATTATAAGGGTTATTTTTCTAATTTTGAGTAGTCACCAAAGAGATGCGATTTTCAATTGATAATGGTAATACTTTAGGAACGGTTATTTCTACGATATTTTCAAGATAGAAGTAAGTAATTGGTGTTTTTGAGTTAGATTGAAAATGTATTTTTTATAGAGAACGTTGTCTCTGCAGTTATACGTCACTGATGTTTTATCCCATACGCTGATTGGCGAGGGTGAATTAAGGTTAACAGATGTTAGTCTAAAACAACCTGTAACTACCTGGGTTTCTTTAACAGATACAGGACAGGTAATAAACTCCACTTGGTAATTAATAATCAAACCAGTACAAACTACTTTTTTTAGAAAGGTACTGAATTTGGTGAAATTATGTTTTCGCTAAGTTACTTGCCCACAGCCGAGAGACTAACAGTGGTAGTGGTGAAAGCTAGAAATTTAAAAATTCAACCTCCATCCCCAATGGAGGTGTTCGTCAAGGTAACTTACCTTATTATGATTCAAAATTTCGATAATGTATAATCATTTGTAGGTATATTTGATGCAGCAAAACAAGAAAATCAACAAAAAGAAAACCTCAACCAAAAAAGGGGAAAGATGTCCGATTTTCAACGAGGCAATGATGTTCAGTGTACCTGCTCATACTTTAAATGTGAGTATTGAGACATAGATATCTGTACCAAACTTAACGATGGTCTGACTGTTCGTTGTCAACTCAAATTAAATTTCAAGAATAAAATGTTCGAAAACTAAATCGCCTTTTCTAACAAACCCGCTATTATTTTCAATTCCAGAGTATTCAGATGAGGTTAACAGTAGCAGAAATGCCTTCAGACGACAACGTTAAAGATACCCCAATAGGCCACGTGATAGTCGGAGGACAGGCCAGCGGAAGATCATTAAGTCATTGGAATCAAATGTTAACTGCACTCAGGAAACCAGTGGCGATGTGGCATTCCCTTCGAAAATAAAACTTCAACACAAATATCTGTTGTGCCTACTATTTCACATAAGCCCTGTTCTGGTCCACTTCAGCTGGATTGATAGCACACTCTTTACATGGACACTGGATTCAATATTTATTGACCATTCTCTAGCTTACAATTCATCTGAAGTGTGTTCCAATTTACCTTTATAATAATCCCGAACTATAGCCCCAAAAAACTATATTTTTACAGAATCTAGAGAAATTGTGTTTGTTGTATAGTTTATGATAATGTTAAAAACTTTGAAAGATTAAGAAACTCAATTTTTTTCGAAGACGTCGAGTGACCACCCTTACCAGGCATTCTCTGCCAGAGATTTGTAAATTCAAGGGTGTTGAATTCAGGGTAAACATTTTTTTTCTGTATATACAAGTAAATACATGTTGGATATATTTCTTAATTGTTTTCGGTTGTCATATTTCTAACTAATAATCAAAAGCCGATTTCGACAATCTATTTTATCAAAAACGCTATATGTATGTGTTTACATATTACCACTCCATGATATTTTTGTGTTTAGTTCTAATAACATATTTACTGGAAAGTGAAAGTAAAATTATCCTTTTTTAAAATATGTACTTACATTTTTTACCTTAAACTTTTATGACAATAATATGTATTTCAAATTCTTATTACAGTATTTCCCTAAACCCTAACCCAAGTCCTATCGCTTTTGTATAATAATGCTGTGATAAATCAAAATTATACTGGGCCCACAAAATTTCTAATCTATCCTAACGTACTGTTTAACAAAAAATAGAGTTATCTTGCAATCATAATTAACCTTTATATGTAATATATCATAATACTGAAACAATTACATCAAGGTATTTTACTTTTTCGCTTTTACTAACGATCCAGCAATGATTGAAATAGGTAGGTACCTATTCGTCTTTCATTCTATGAAGTGAAGTAAAAAGTTTGAAAGTCCTCGTGACGTGAAACAGACAAAAAAACTCTGAAATCACAAAACACTAAAAAAAAAAAAAATACGAAACTGGCGGTAAACCTAAAATGAACTGCTCAAACTAAACATTTTCCAATTACAATGGTGCGGAAAGTGCAGTTTTCTGCACTTATTTGCAAGTGGAAAGAAGAACTTCGCCGCACACTATGCGATAAAGTTCCATTACCGCATAGTGTGCGGTGAAGTAGACTTTGGTATTTATAATCAACTTCCCTTTCAGAAATTTCATTTAAGGATTTCCATTACTCCAGCGCGGGAGTTAAAGATATCATAACTCCCAAGGGAGTTAAGGATTTCCATAACTCCCGCTTTTACCTTGAATAGGTAAAACTTCGACAAAAAATAGAAATTTTGATTTATGATTTATTCATTTATAAAAATAGACAGAATACAGTAAATTCAGTAGGATATAAAATTATCTATGTACCACGGGAATTATCAGGTGTTATTACCCACGGGCAATTGGTGTCCTGGGGTATTAACACCCTCATAATTCCCTTGATACATAAATAACTATTATTTCCTATTGAACTATCATAACCATATAATACTTTGGGTACGATAATCATAAACAGGGTCTTAACTCCCAAGGGAGTTAAGGATATCACAACTCCCAAGGGAGTTAAGGATTTTCATAACTCCCGCTTTTACCTTGAATAGGTGAAATTTTGATAAAAAATTGAAATTTTGGTTTATGGTTTATTCCTTTATAAAAATGGACCAAATACAGTAAATTCAGTAGGAAATCAAATTATCTATGTACCACGGGAATTATCAGGTGGTAATACCAACGGGCAATTGGTGTCCCTCGGGCCGAAGGCCCTCGGGACACAAACTTTGCCCTGGGGCATTAACACCCTCATAGTTCCCTTGATACATAAATAACTATTTTAATTTGTTCTGTTCTCGTTGTTCTGTTCACTTTGTTTCTTTTAAAATCATATCTGCATATTCAAATCTGAAATGCTGCTTAGCTTCTAAGGAGAAGCGACCATATAATTTCTCTTTAGGTACCCTGAATTATTGTGCATCACTTCCACAAGTCATCGTCAGAATTCAGAATCTAAGCAAAATCCAAGATAGGTATCATCCATATTGAGACCAACAATTAAGGACCTACACGTACACCGTACACCTATCAAAATTGAACTGTTCATGAAATGGTTGACAATTTTATTTTAATGGGAGTGGACAACCGTGAAATTAAAAATCGTTGACTTTTGGAAGACTCGCAAATACAGAAGTTGCCAATTTTTCAGTGGAAACGCGCCTCTATGGGGCACGTTACCTGTCAAATCCTACGTTAGCGTAAGCGTGTTTTATCTAACTTAGGCCCAGTTGTACAATCTCGGTTCAAAACAAAGTTCAACTAAACTCGACTGGTACTTGAGCCTTCCCATTCAAAATACATAGACATGTCAGCTATTAATCAAATTCTATCAATTTTGACAGCAATGCATTTCAAATGGGAAAGGTCAAGTACCAGTCGAGTTCAACTGAACTCTGTTTTGAACCAAGATTGTACAACTGGGCCTTAAAGTACCTAATGAAAATTTCAATCAACTTTTGAATGCCACTTGTTAAGTTGGACATCAACCGTACTTTTATTCTTGTCAAACCACGGGCATCGAACAAGGACAAGGAAATGCCCAGCGTGCGAAACGAACACCTCACACCTGTATTAGTTTACCAATAAACATGCATTGCCTCGTAATGCGCGCGCATTCCAGGTTAAAATTGATAGGTTTATTGGCACTCAAACAGGGGGGCTTTATTTGAAATCGATCGCAAATATCTGCGTACACGCAAAGTTGCATCAATTTGTTCGTATACGCAACTCGTTACGTGCGAATAGCTTTATTTGAAATTGACATTGAACGTGTGCATCTATATTTGCGTGCACGCAAAAGATGCACTCGCTCCCTGCGTTGCCAGTTTTCTTTTCACAAAATGTTGAAAATCTACCATATAAAAATGAGTGGATTTTTGGATTTTACGATATTTTGGCTGACAGTGACGTATATTTTACGATGACATTTATTTATTATGATTTTTTGACGTTTTGAGGTTAGAATTTTCTAAATATGTTTCGTGTTTATAAGCAATTTACCACAAAAAATTAATATTATTTCACCAAGCTCTATTCCTGTAGGTAGAAAAAAGAGCTCCGCAAGGCATCTTGTCTAGTTTGTCAGAGAACGCCCCAACTAGGGTTTCCATAAAGGTTTTTCGAAATTCAGGACAAAGGAGTCAAGAAATCCGGACAAAACCCGGACTTCGCCGAAATAGCCATTTATGCAACAAGTGTGTAAAGTGAAAGACAAGTGCGACAAAATTCACAATCGTGAAAAAGAGTTTATTTTACACAATTATTGTATATAAAAAAATTTTACTACCAATAAAATATGTATACTTATGTAAAAAAATAAATTTAGACAAATACTTTACGTAGGTACTAGTACGTAAATCCACATCTGTCATTGACAGTACTCCACTTCACGCAGTGGTGTGTGAAGTGAATTATTTTAAGTACTCATGCGTGAAATAAAATTTTACGTCTTTTGAATAGTGTATAAACTGAGTGAGTACGAGTGTTTTCACGATCTCCAAGTTTTCCGGACATTGTTCCGAATTCCGGCCGGACTTCCCCGGACACCCTAAAAACCCAAACATGTCCGGGTAAATCCGGACGTATGGAAACCCTAGCCCCAACCTTTACCAAAGACTCAAGTAAAAAAATGTGGCACAAGAAGCCTCAGCGGTATTAAATACGGTGCCCGGTGGCAGATGCTCTTCTTGGTGACACCAAATAGCCCTCTATATCATCATAGAAGTCTTCAAAAGTAGCTTTATTTAGCCGAAATTTTTTTACGAAAGCCCGGTCACTTAGGACAAAGGCATAAAATCGCGGCCGTACTGCGAGGTTTTCGTTGAAAGACTTCGCTAGTTCAAGACGAGCTTGCACATTGTTAATAATAATAACGTTATTGAAATTCATATTTATAAAAATCACCACCATATTCGAACCCATTTTAATGAGAATGAACTATCAAAATTAAAATAAATTGACGACATAACTTGCGTGTGCGTAAGTAGACTTGCGATCGATATACCCCCCATGCGCAAAAGTTGCGAGTGGTGCAAAGTCATATCGCTCGCAGTGCATTTCAAATAAGCCGTGCACCAATTGTCAATCGCAAATGACGTTATTTGCGTCTACGCAAAGTTGCATCAATTTCCCAGGGGGTCAATTTTTGACAATATACGTTAAGTTGCGTATTCGAAGATTTGCGAACAAAATAGTTATTTATGTATCAAGGGAATTATGCAGGTGTTAATACCCCAGGGCAACGTTTGCGTCCCGAGGGCCTCCGGCCCGAGGGACACCAATTGCCCGTGGGTATTAACTCCTGATAATTCCCGTGGTACATAGATAATTTTATATCCTACTGAATTTACTGTATTCTGTCTATTTTTATAAAGGAATAAGCCATAAATCAAAATTTCTATTTTTTGTCAAAATGTTACCTATTCAAGGTAAAAGCGGGAGTTATGGAAATCCTTAACTCCCTTGGGAGTTATGATATCCTTAACTCCCTTCCTTAACTCCCTTGGGAGTTAAGACCCTGTTTATGATTATCGTAACCAAGGTATTATATGGTTTTAATAGTTCAGTAGGATATAAACTCATTTTTGACCGGTGTGCGTAAATGGATAAACGTACATATTACAAATCGTAAACATACGTATGGTTGATTTGGCAACGTCGGAAATTTTAGAATGTTTGACAAATTTTTGACATGTTTTTGCCTTTTTGAATTAAGTTTGAAGAATTGTGGATGTTTACGATGGTGGTAAATTATGGAAAAAAGCAGTGACAAAAACTAAAAGAAAAGGGGCGCGAATGCCAGTGAAAAGCAAAGAAAACTTGTGAAGTATGTGAAAAGCAAGCTACAGCTAATCCGGTTGATAGCTACGGCTTGCGAAAAATTTCAACGCAATCAAAACCTATGAGTAGTGCCGCATTAAACTAACTGTATAGCAAACATTGCAAAACAACCTTCTAAATAACATTCATTACCTACTTTAGACAAGATATCTAAATCTGTTGGTCGTTGTGCCGGGACGTGTATGACGTTCTAAACATTCAACCAAATATCTAACAAGCTCTTTCGACAATCAAAACATATTAATAAGGTGTTTATTTGTAATTTGTAGTGCTTTTCTTGCTTCAAGCAGATCTCAGCAGAAGATCGGCGTTCACTTGTCTCATATAAGCTCATAAATAGCAGCTCCTAGCAGATCTTCCTGATTTTTTGAGCAGGTAGAACAAGTACAAATGAACACCCTTTAATAAACTGTCTGTGGGCCGATTTCTCAATAGCAAGTCACCCCCGGGTTAAGCATAACTCCAAGGTCCAAATTACGAATTGCCAGTACATTCATCAAGTTTCATATTATAGTAGAGACACCTTGTAATCAAGAAGACGAGACAATAGAGCACATTATCTGTGACTGCACTGCTCTTTCGCCAATACCAGAGCCAGATTAGGCCAATCGTACCCATCACTAGAAGAGATCAGAGGTACCGCCTTCGGCGACGTCATCGCCTACGTAGATTCGCTAGGCTGGATGACGAGCTAATGATGACCTCTCCCCTCTCCTCTTGTGGAGGCGCACAATGGGCATAATTGTGGCTAAGAGCTGTAGCATACCATATCCCACCCTCCCAGATACAGAGATAGTAGATATAACAATAATCCAATAATAAAATCGCTATCAAACAAACTAACAAACAAAAACAACCTAACATCCCCACTTGACACAAGAAAAACGAATACGCAAACCGAATAAATCGACTAGAATACTGCTCGCAAAAAAGCGAATGAAAATATGTGCATACGAAACTTTGCGAACGGCCAAAAATTAGAACTTGTGGCTGTTCGCAGATTTAGGAACAATCTACATAAGTTTCTATATTTGCGAACGGTCAAAAATTGGCCCCCAGTTCAGATCTCAATCCAGCCGAAAATAGATTTGTTCTCACAGAAATCCCAAAACAGTCAAAGCGAATTTCATTGGTTAAAAATAGTCATGCAGAAAACTGGTTATTGGCGATTTACACCAATCAATAACTGGATTGTGATTTCTGTGAGAAGAGACCGTATTGTCACTATTCTGTTCGCACAGAAATCACAAACCAGTCAGAGCGAATTTCATTGGTTGAAAACAATCAGAAACAGTCAGAAAACTAAGCTGTTTTCACGCGTTCACTTTTTTGAAACTGGTTTGAAATAGTTTATTCTCGCGATGAACCTATCCAAGTTTTAAAACCATTTTCTCACGCTGAGAAGTTTTGCATTGGCCGGAAAATATACCTCTACAGTTGACCGGCTTATGGAATTTTTATTTTCTTGTTTCCAACGATATCCAATTTGATTCTGTCGATTTTCATAAGCGAGAAAACGATGAGCAGCCGAGTATTCTCTCAAAAGATCGCGCCCTTATTTCAACCCTTTCAGTACGTGCAAACCTTATGGCTCAGTTTTTTACTACTAGATTGTTATATAATCTTAGTTTGTTAAACTGCCATGAAAGAGAAATTGAATTGAAAAAATAACCTATTTTCTTCTGCAAAAGGGAGAAAAAAAAATCCATATGCCTAGTAACTGATGTGAAGTTATCAGACAAAAGTTATCAGACAATTTTCCGGAAACAGCCATAGGTTCAGTGGCATCGGCTTTTTTTTATATGTATATTTTACCTTTGTTTTTTGTAACATCGACTTATTAGGTGCTCCCTAAGGATATCACATGAAAATTCTCAATTTTTTTTTATTATTCGTAGGTACATATCTAGACATAGAAATTTTTGAAGGTGAAAATGTTTCTTAGCATTCCTCAAAAGGTTTCCGTAATGACAGGTTAAAATTATTACCAGACATTCAGGCCTATGATGTATCATTTTCTGTTATTTTAACAGCAGCGTTAAGTTATCTGTCACTGTTTATTCTATACATCAAAATAGAGACGGAAATAGATGTTGAGCCTTAACGTAGCTGTTAAAATAACAGGACAGGATACATCATAGGCCTGATTATCTAAATCACAAAGAACATTTAAAAAAATATACCACACCCCTGCGCCCCTTCGTTCTTTGAAATTTTTAAGGGTGAAATATGTTTTTTAGCATTTCTCAAAAACTGTCCGTACTGACAGGTTCAAATTATTACTGAACATTATTAAGATCACAAAAAACATTTTAAAGAATATACCACACCTCTGCGCCCCTACGGTCTTTGAAATTTTTAAGGGTGAAATATGTTTTTTAGCCTTTCTCAAAAACTGCCCGTACTGACAGGTTCAAATTATTACTAGACATTTTTTAGATCACAAATAACATTAAAAAAAATATACCACACCCCTGCGACGGTCTTTGAAATTTTTAAGGGTGAAATATGTTTTTCTTTTCATTTTATTTCTCAAAAACTGTCCGTACATACAGGCTCAAATTATCACCATACATTATTTAGATCAATTGCAAAGAACAATTGAAAACATATGCCACACCCCTGCGCCTCTACGGTCTCTAGTCTTTGAACTTTTTAGGGTGAAAGCTGTTTTTCAGCATTTCTCAAAAACTGTACGTCACCCTTAAAAATTTCAAAGACCGTAGGGGCCCAGGGGTGTGGTATGTTTTTTTAAATGTTTTTTGTGATCTAAATAATCTCTAGTAATAATTTGAACCTGTCAGTACGGGCAGTTTTTGAGAAATGCTAAAAAACATATTTCACCCTTAAAAATTTCAAAGACTGTAAGGGCGCAGGGTTGTGGTATATTTTTTTTAATGTTATTTGTGATCTAAATAATGTCTAGTAATAATTTGAACCTGTCCAGTACGGGCAGTTTTTGAGAAATGCTAAAAAACATATTTCACTCTTAAAAATTTCAAAGACCGTAGGGGCGCAGGGGTGTGGTAGATTTTTTTTAATGTTTTTTGTGATCTAAATAATGTCTAGTAATAATTTGAACCTGTCAGTAGGGGCAGTTTTTGAGAAATGCTAAAAAACATATTTCACCTTTAAAAATTTCAAAGACTGTAGGGGCGCAGGGGTGTGGTATATTTTTTTTGAATGTTTTCTGTGAACTAAATAACCTCTAGTAATAATTTGATCCTGTCAGTACGGGCAGCTTTTGAGAAATGGTCAAAAACATATTTCACCCTTAAATATTTCCATGGCCGAAGGGGCGCAGGGGTGTGGTATATTTTTTTAAAAGCTCTTTGTGATTTCAATAATATCTGGTAATAATTTGAGCCTGTCAGTACGGACAGTTTTTGAGAAATGAAATAAAATGAACAACATATTTCACCCTCAAAAATTTCAAAGACCGTAGGGGCGCAGGGGTGTGGTATATTTTTTTAAAATGTTTTTTGTAATCTAAATAATCTCTAGTAATAATTTGAACCTGTCAGTACGGGCAGTTTTTGAGAAATGCTAAAAAACATATTTCACCCTTAAAAATTTCTAAGACCGTAGAGGCGCAGGGGTGACGTATATTTTTTTAAATGTTTTTTGTGATCTAAATAATCTCTAGTAATAATTTGAACCTGTCATTACGGGCAGTTTTTGAGAAATGAATCAGAAAAAAAACATATTTTACCCTTAAAAATTTCAAAGACCGTAGGGGCGCAGGGGTGTGTTATACCTTTTTTTTTAATGTTTTTTGTGATCTAAATAATGTCTAGTAATACTTTGAACCTGTCAGTACGGACAGTTTTTGAGAAATGCTAAAAAACATATTTCACCCTTAAAAATTTCAAAGAATTAGCGGCGCAGGGGTGTGGTATATTTTTTTAAAATGTTTTTTGTGATCTAAATAATCTCTAGTAATAATTTGAACCTGTCAGTACGGGCAGTTTTTGAGAAATGCTAAAGAACATATTTCACCCTTAAAAATTTCAAAGACCGTAGTGGCGCAGGGGTGTGGTCTTTTTTTTTAAATGTTCTTTGTGATTTAGATAATGTCTGGTAATAATTTTAACCTGTCAGTACGGACAGTTTTTGAGAAATGCTAAGAAACAGTTTCACCTTCAAAAATTTCAATGACTGTAGATATGTACCTACAAATAATTTTAAAAAAATTGAGAATTTCCATGTGATATCCTTAGGGAGCACCTAATAAGTCGATGTTACAAAAAACAAAGGTAAAATATACATATGAAAAAAAACCGACGCCACTGAACCTTTGGCTGTTTCCGGAAAATTGTCAATAGTAATATAACTAGTGCAATGGAAATTATTGATAATTTTTGGGAAATTTGCCCGAATGCATTTTTAGTTGAAAAACAGCACGAGTGCACGTAGTGCACGAGTGCCTTTTTCAGTTAAAAACGCATGAGTGCAAATTTGTCGAAAATTATAAATATATGTATTTCCATTGCACGAGTTGCATTTAATGAGAGAATTTCATAAATCAAAAATTTAAATTTTTTGTCAAAAAATGTCAAAACACCAGTTTTTGCACCAGTTGGTATGCAATTATCTGATAATTTGCACTAGTGCAAATTATCGCGTAATTACAATCTGATTGGTTCAAATCAACAATCAAAACATGTCAATTTATTGTTGGAATACCAGTTTTGACAGATGTATGAAATTCTCTGATAAATTTTGTCTGATAACTTCACATCAGTTGCCTAGTAGACGTCCGGTCGCTGTACTTTCATTTTTTGAGCTCCTGACATAATTTCATTAGCTGACGGTCCTGTATGTGTATTTTCGGTAGTATACAGGGTGTCCCGGTGTCCGGAATAACTAGAAGAACATGCGGAATGCCAACGGATATACAGAACGGAAATCCAGGGCCGGTCCTAGCCCCTCTGCCGCCTTTGTGCGGGCATGAAAAAGCCGCCCCTATTCAAAACAACTACATTTTTTAGTGAATATTATTTCATTTAAATTAGGGCTGCCCATTGAAAAATCGGCTACGTGCGGCGTAGGAGGACCAATGATGCAAGAACTCCGGTTCGGGAACACTTCAAACCCGGAAAATATATTGGGTGCCACGCCCAAAAACGTTAATTTTAAGCCTTCAAAAAAAAATTTTTTTTTTTTGAGTGGCAAGCCAAAAAACGTTTATTTCAAGCCTAACCAAAATAATGTGTGTACCTATGAGAGATGTCGTAAAATATGGGTAACTTAAAATAGAGCTTGTTTCTGTGAAATGCCTTAATTAAGTATGAAATTTGATTTTCCTTAAAAAATAGTTATTTATGCAACAAGTGTGTAAAGTGAACCTTTTTTCACGAATGTGAGTTTTGACGCACGAGCCGAAGGCGAGTGCGACCATCACATGTGTGAAAAAAGGCCCTTTACGCACGTATTGCATACAAAATTTTTTCTACTACCAATCAAATTTGTGTAAAAAAATAGATTTAGACAAATACTTTACGCACTAGTTTGTGAAGTATTTTCACTTTACGCACTAGTGCGTGAATTAATTCACCAGAGAAATACTAAATTGACAGTGTCAACATCTGTCATTGACATTACTGATTCGCACTAGTGTGTGAAGTGAATTACTTTACGCACTAGTGCGTGAAGTGAAATTTCACGTCTCCTAAATAGTGCGTAAAGTGAGTACTTTACGCACGGTAGTAGAAAAAATTATTTTACGGTTTCTGAATCTGCGGCCGCCCTTTTAGTTTGGCCGCTTTTGTGCCTGCACAACCTGCACTCGCCTAAGAACGGCCCTGCGGAAATCCTTGTATTGTACGTTGAATGAAGGTATGTCGGACATTAAGTACATCCATTCGTACACCCACCCTGGAAATTTCTTGATTGTATCTTTATAAATAAACAAGATATATAGTATTTTTAATACCTATTTAGAAGTACCTGTCGTTTTAGTGACAAAACGTATGTCGCTTCTTGACACACAAATAAAATTAGGTTAGGAATTTCTTATTTGTAGATGAAATAGACCTATCTATTTTTACCTGGTATGCGCGCGCAACACGAGGCAATGCTTTTTCATTGGCTGACTAGTACAGGTGTGAGGTGTTCGTTTTGCATGCTAGGCATCTCCTTGTCCTTGTTCATTGCTCGTGGTCTGACAAGAATAAAAGTACGGTTGATATTCAACTTGACATAGCTTGACAAGTGGCATTCAGAAGTTGTTCGAAATTTTCATTTTGAAATACGTTGCACAACACGCGGACTTTCTCCTTCCCTTTTTATCCCGTGCAAATAAGAAGAACGGATTGCTATACGTAAGTCTAACATAATTTGCCTCGTCTTGCGCAATGAGCGTTCTGTGTCTTTATTTATCTAATGGAGTTTTCGTATTATTACCTCTTTGTCTGGTAAAATAGATAGGTCTATTGACGTATTAGCAATCGACGTTCGTTTTTGTTGGTAATTTTTTGTTTCATCTGATTCGTGATTGATAAATAAGGATGAGGTTATTCTAAATGGGTATTATAAATACTATACTTAAGGCCGCATTAATGGCCGCCATGTTTAAATTTAGTTTGAAAATGACGACTGCGTCACTCTACACATAGTGTTCAATATTTTATGATTTGTCCTAAACAAAATCTGTTTGTCGGTGAAACACTTAGTGACAGAGGAAGACAAATATACAATTATGATGCTCCCAATGTAGCTTTTTTGCCGTGGCGCCATCTACTTGAAATTGCTTGAACTGTTTTCACCTTCAAAATTCGTTTTAAGGTCATCTCAAAAAATCCGCAATAATTTCCAAAATCCTTTGGCATAAACATTATTTGATATATTATCTACAATCTCTACAATTAGCTTTTTCTAGTTTTTCGTGGTTATCAATAAAATATGCTTTTAGCGGATCCAAGCTTGATAAACATGCATATATGCAACCACCAACACATTTAATTGTTTTGGTGGTTGCGAACATGATTTTTGAATTTAAAAAAAAAGGCTGAATATCGAAAAACCAAAATAAGGAATTGTAGATAATCGATCAAATAATGTTTATGCCAAATTTGAGCCAATTCTGATGTGCCGTTTTTTTAAAGACCTTAAAACAAGTTTCGAAAAATCAACCAATCACAGTTTAAACATGGCGGCCATTAACGCGGCCCTAAAGGATTTTATAAAACGCACATTTTTCGTTTTTGCCCTATATATGCGTTGCTTTTCCAAGCTCAAAGAAGTTGATGACAGATTATTTGTTATTTTATTTGATTGTTTGATTATATGTTACTTTATTTGAAGTGATATTTGAAAAAAAATTTCACTTCATCATAGCCACTTTTTTTCCCTACAAGATGCTACCATCAAATTTAAAATCTGACGTTTCGTCTATGAGCCACCATCATCAACTTCTTTTTTCTAAATACGAACCCTTATTTTTTATTTTAGATTTTATAAGCTTCTGATGTCCCAAAACCTATGACGTATCGCATTTATTCGAAAAAATATTTTTCCTACAGCCGTGCGGAAAAATCGATTTTCCGCACTGATATGCGTGCGGAAAATGAGTTTTCCCGCACGGTGCGGTAAAACTTTTTTTTTTACATATCAGTGCGGAAAAAGTTTTTCCGCACGGCTGTCAGTGCGGAAAAATTTTTACCGCACTGATATGTCAAAAAAAAAAAGAAAAATTTTACATTTTTTCGCCTGTAGGAAAAATATTGTACCTAACACTTGCGGAAAAATTCATTTCCCGCACTTGTTAGGGAAATAGCTATTTTTCTACGAGCGTGCGGGAAATGGCTCTTCCCGCACGATTTGCTGTGCGGGAAGACTTTTTTCCCGCACCAGTGCGGGAAGAGATTTCTTCCCGCATTCAGTGCGGAGGACATCAGAAGCTCATAAAATCTGTAATAAAAAATAAGGGTTTGTGTGGAGAGTATTGAACTATCCAAGATGCTGTCAAACTTGAATTAAAATGGCCGCCAAGAGGCACACAAACCCTTTTTTTATTTGTCATTCAATGTATTCATGAAATTTTTTTCAAAAAAATAGTGCTCATGTTCATTTGCGTTTTGATACTCGTTCTTTTTACTCGTATTTTTATTAATGTTATAAATAGAACAGATCCCTAGGTCACTCCTGCAGTGATATCCAACCCCTCTGAAGTACTGCACCCCTAGAAGCAGTACTTCCTGACAGACACAATCGAAAGCTTTTTTCAGGTCACAAAAAACTACCGCGGCCACTTCTTCGTCATTTATCTTCTAATATAGCTCATCCAGGAGATGAAATATGGCATCATCAGTGTTTTTTGACTGCTGAAACAGAGACAGAGAAAGCAATTTATGTCTATCAAGGAAGCTCACCATCCACCTTAATTAGCCACTCTACAATTTTAGTTTAAGTTGCCAGTAAGGATATTGGTTGGTAATAAGATGGTAAATTCTTATCACCCCCCAATAAACAAAGGTACTACCCAAGATTGCTTCAAAAATGAGGGAAAACTTCCGGTAAGAAAAGAATTAATAATGGAATCCGCCAACACATCAACAGCCTAACTGAGATACCTATCGTCCCATCCAGAAGATTTTCTATTTTTGATACTCAGTTTCTGAGCAATCGTACAGTAGTATAAATTAATATTATCTGCTTTCAAATTGGAAGCAAATATGTATATTTCTTTTTTCTTTTTTCGCGTAGGTCGTTACTCTTTTTGTTTATTGGATGCGGATTCCCAACCTCTCATTGTAATAAATCTTCCTTGCCTGTTTCATCGTCTTTCTGTAGATGCTCCTGTATCCATTATTTAAAGTAGGTAGCACAACACTGGACGGTGGAGTTGCAACAAATAAATATTTTCACATTTTAAGGGTAGGTCCTGGGTGTCCAAGTGAAATGTAGGTAGAGCAATCTTGCCCAAACAATAGGGATTCCGTAATTGGGTAGAAACGGCCAAAAATTGAGACGCACACAATAGAAAATGAGTATTTGATTATGATCATTAATGACATAACCTAATGACGTTATGGTTTGTGTTTGTGTCAAATGTTTGTGTGCCTCTTATCGGCCATATTTGTGTCACGTGTTTTGGATAGTCTAAAACTTAAAAAAATAATAAAAATCGTCACTTGTAGCAGTTTGTTAGAAGTTGGTTGTTCTTTTGTTAATTCTCTTGAGTTTTTTGATTTAACTTCAACAGATAGATTTGCACTGTCGTATTTATTACTTTTTTTCTCACTATTGTGGCGGCCACTAATAAGGCTAGGTAATTAGAATTTTCAGTCAGGTACCAATGATGAGTAGGTTAAGTAGGTACCACTTTATAGGGTCATTTCACTGGTTCTCGGCCTGCTAAGTAAGAAATCGACTTTGGAGATGTAGTTAATATGGAAAAAAGTGTCGGATCAACAATGTGAGGATATTAAGTAAATCTTTGGAATGTTTTTTATCAAAAATTAGTCGTCTAAACCATGCTTTAGATACAAAAAACGAAAAAAAAAAGAAAAATTGAAAAAACGTAATTTTTTTGGTTCTCGGTCACTCGCCGCAGATCTCGGCCAATTTTATATCAGTTCTCGGCCATACGAATTCCAGGTAGGTACCTATTCGAAAAAGACGTCTGATGTCATCCAGCCTTTCTCGGATTTGCCTAGAACCCATCCACACAACTGCACGAGCTTTATTGATGCCTTCTGCTTCTCTCAACGAGATTTCTGGGTTTCTTCTCATGAAGTTAGAGTACCAAGTTTGCTTCGGCATTCCTCCTTTAAATAAGTTCAGGCCAGATTCTACATTAATTTTCGATACAGTCTCCAACAACATGTTCTATTTAAAGGGAAATCAACATTTGGAAAGCTTAATCACCCATTCTTTAATAATTTTTTTGCCTTCTTCAGTTAATAGAGGCTGCGTGGTCCTGGTTTCCTCAGCTCATCAGGAACTCGACCAATGAGCCGGTCTTGAAGTGTCGTTCTCGGGACTTTATACCTTCTACTGGCTTCACGAACTGAGATATTGTTGATTCGGACTTCATGTAAATCTTTTTTTAAATCCATTTCAGAATATTGAAACATGGTTCGTTTAGCTACTGCTTTTGCCTTGGGTCTGACAGTTGTTTTTTTCTTGGAACTTACACTTTTTTTGTGGGAGCCACTAAAAAAGACAGAAACAAAAACTTTTCTTTTAGCAAAATTGTTTAGGTCTCTGAGTTATCTTAAATGATGGGTACTTTAACTTTAACTTCGTTGACCAGTCAGAAACAACTACTCCGAGGGCAAATACCCCTACCGGCGTTGAACTACACTGATTGGTCTGAGCTTTCGTTGGCAATAGAAATTGTTAGAAAGATTTTTACAGGTAATGACCAACGTGAATACAGGGACACTTCGGTCCCTGTTTGGGAATCGGCCCACTGAGCAGTGGACTCAGGCTTCCCGTGCCAATCCTTGACGCGTTTCGTCCTTGTTAGGACTCATCAGAAGGACATAGGCTGAAGCTCCCTGTCCAAGCAAAATTGAACTTCGTTGACCAGTCAGAAACAACTACTCCGAGGGCAAATACCCCTACCGGCGTTGAACTACACTGATTGGTCTGAGCTTTCGTTGGCAATAGAAATTGTTAGAAAGATTTTTACAGGTAATGACCAACGTGAATACAGGGACACTTCGGTCCCTGTTTGGAAATCGGCCCACTGAGCAGTGGACTCAGGCTTCCCGTGCCAATCCTTGACGCGTTTCGTCCTTGTTAGGACTCATCAGAAGGACATAGGCTGAAGCTCGGAGTAGTTGTTTCTGACTGGTCAACGAAGTTCAATTTTGCTTGGACAGGGAGCTTCAGCCTATGTCCTTCTGATGAGTCCTAACAAGGACGAAACGCGTCAAGGATTGGCACGGGAAGCCTGAGTCCACTGCTCAGTGGGCCGATTCCCAAACAGGGACCGAAGTGTCCCTGTATTCACGTTGGTCATTACCTGTAAAAATCTTTCTAACACTTTAACTTTAGTAAGGTAGGTGGTATAGGTACCTACTCCATTGAACATGCAATCAGGAATTTTATAATGGCCGACAATTGAAACACACAAAATATATGGATCCATGGGTTCTCGGCCACTGAACTCTAGTAGTGGCCGAGATAAGGTAGTTCTCGGCCCCTGAATATTTATGAAAATTGAAGTTCGAAACAAACATTATTTTATGTAATATTTGACGGCCGCAAACTAATATATAAAAAGGAGATATCCAAATGCACCTGTTAAAAATTTTATTATGTATTAACTATTTACATAATCTGAATGAATTCAAAATAGAAACATTAAACAAGTATATGATTCTTGAACTAAAATACGTGTTTTTTTCAATACTACTTTCCGGCCGCCTGAAATTTCATGAAAAAAAAATTGTTTTAATAAGATTTTCTCATAAAATTATGAAGGTAAAATATATTCCTATAAGTAAAAACACTTTCCATACATTTCTAACATAAAAATGATGAAATATTTACTATTTTCTGCTCAAACATCACTAAGCACTTTTGAAGAATAACAAACGTCGTACTCGCGACTTGAGTAGACCTCTACTAAATGATTTTTCAAGTCTAAACCAATTGCACCCCTAACAACACCCAAAGTCATATGGGTACGAGAAAGATACAGAGAGTCAGATAAGCATCGAGAATATGTATACGTGCTGTAGTTTTCTTATTTTTCAACATTAAACAGAAAAATGGCCGAGAACCGGTGATGGCCGGTTAACCAGTGAAATGACCCTATGTTTACTTTCAAATTGTTCATTGAAATTTACTTTATGTAGGTACCTACTAATAGATAGTGTCTTTAAAGGTCAAACTGAAAAATGCTTCCAATATTATTCACAATCGTCTACAATAGGAATTGCTCGACGAGAAAGAAATAGACGATTGATAATGATTGCTAGAAATATTTAAGTAATTTTCTGGCTGAAGGGATATACCATAATTCAGTCCCTAATTTTATTAAAATCTTTGCAACGCTGAGGTTCTGTGCCACGATCATACCAGCGAGATTTGGGACTTTCCCTTTCCACAGAAAAATAATTCAAGTCGTAAAGAATAGAAAAAAAAAACAACAAAACGTGTCAATTTTGTCAATTTCATGTCGAAAGCGAGCAATCCACCAGCTTAGAGCTGGCGAGTAATCCGATATCGTTCTACTCGAAGCGACCGTTTCATTTCTCGAATGGGAATCGTAAATTTCACCGAAAGCGCCTAATCCGATATCGTATTGTCAATTGACCTTTTCAATTTAAGGGCCGAATTTATAGTCGCTCCTTGAGGTTTACTCAGACCTTAAGGAAGCCTTGAACGTTTAGAATTGACATGAATAATTTGTCAAATATTAGCCAGTGTCCATTCTAAACTCACGACCTCCAAGGAAGAGTCAAGGAACGACTATAAATTCGACCCTAAAACCCTCTCTCTCTGGCGTCAAACTGTCAGACGCCAAAAGAGTATGAAAACAACGGTTGACAGCCGCTGACAGTGGTTTGTTGACAAGATTTTTGTACATGTGGAAACTGGAAACTATTATTTCTTCGGTTTTTTCAAAGTTTTTTTCCTAACAATAGTGATTGTGTAGTGTGCCTTTTTGTAAAAATAATTCCTATTTACTGGCGGACGTGTCTTTCCATAAGTTTCCATCAAATCCTACATTTGTCAAATTTTGGATACATAAAATCAGAAAGAATACTCGCAAAAAAAAGGGAAATCCACGGCCTATCAATTATACAAAGTAATCCACGTTCAAGTTTAGTTTGCGGGAGCTGTTTTGCTTCCAAAATAATCCACCGCTTTCTCCATAGCGAAGTTCTGCAAAGGAAGTAGTGACTTTTCCTGCATTTTCTTTCAAAACACCCCAATACACACTGGCATTGACAAGCAAGCAAATGTTGGCGGGAAAATGATTGTTTTCATACTTTATTGTCCATCTCTTTTAATTGAAAACGTCAATTGGAATCCGGGCCCGTATTTATCAGTCAAAATATTGACAGGTCGACATATTCACGTCACTAACAAATGTCAACATAGGTTAAAGCCGGAACCGCATTGGGGTCAATGTTGGCGTCAGTGCGGTCCCGGCCTTAGCTTATGTTGACATTTGTTAGTGACGTGAAATATGTCGACCTGTCAATATTTTGACTGATAAACACCAGTTTTTCATATACTCTCCACATAAAAAGTCGCAAAAAAGCTCAGTCTACATAAGCTGGGTTCGGCTATTCAGCGCGGAGTTGGAGTGGAGTGAACAGAGCTAATGGAGTCACCCCTAATACGGTAAAAAGCAATACCCGAACCTTAACCCGAACGGCTGGAGTGCGAATGGAGTCACTCCGAGTCCACGGAGTGAGCAAGCCGAACCCACCTATAGTTTACATCAATCCGGATCAACGTATTGACAGAAAAATGAAATGTAAGCTTAAAGCCAAAGTCTCATGCATCCGTTTTCCGACGTCCGATGTCCGAAAAACCTTCCATTCTGACAATCCGCTTTCCAGCTGACGCTTTTGAGCACGCAATCGAGCTTTTGCGCGCGCAAATGCATCAAGCGCGTGTTCGTGTTCCAGCCGTACTGCGTTTCGAGAGCTGCTAACTTTTGCGTTTCAAACACAGAACACTATGCTGCACCGTGCTTTAAGCAGACAGCTGGAAAGCGGCTATTGTGTTTGTGCTTCGAGCACGGTGCAGCACAGTGTTCTGTGTTTGAAACGCAAAAGTTAGCAGCTCTCGAAGCGCAGTACGGCTGGAACACGAACACGCGCTTGAAGCGTTTCCGCGCGCAAAAGCTCTATTGCGTGCTCAAAATGGTCAGCTGGAAAGCGGCTATATTTTTATACATATGTCAGAATAGAAAGGTTTCCCGACGTCGGAAAACGGATTCATGAGACTCCAGCTTAAAGCTAAACAGTGTTAACACTCGGCACTCACGGAACAGAAATCTGATCTAATCGAACCGAAGCGAAAGCGCTTCGTTGTGACTTATCAAATGTCACTTGTCAGGGACTACGAAACGTCAGTGGTATAAAAATTAAAAAAAGCGCCAAAACTTTATTATTGTATTTTGTATTGCAATGGACAGCACAATATTTTTGTGAATGTTTTATTATGAGTGAAATATTTGCAATATTAAGTTAATTATAATGAATCAACAACAATTAGAACGTGTATCGGAGATTTTGCTCTCCCTAACAAAAAAAATAGAGTGTCCTATATGGTAAGAAGACTTTTCGTACTTTTATTTGTAATATTATTAATAATTATAAATTGTCACTGATTTTGCAATAGAAAAGCTATATCAGGGGCTTTTAATCTACTATGTTCTATCTATGGGAGCAATCTTCACTACTGATTAGTACTGATAAATACAAATAATTAAACCGAGAATTACACCTTCAACGTTTTTTTTTCTCGGGGCTTCATTTTTTACCTATTTGTACCTATAAATAAATAAATAATTATTTTACGGGCAAGCAATAAGAATACCAGACTGAATGCGTACTGCTTTTGAATTTTCCAGTTGTACTTGTTTATTTTAAGATTGTTTTGGATGGTATAAGTTTCGCAATTATTTAAAGAGACCATAGATTACTTTCCATCAGTATCATTCATTGCCTGAACTTGGGCTGCTATTTCTAAGCTTATTGATAGTGTTATGTGGCTAAAGATATTGAAATTTCCATTTTTTACTGATTTCTTGACAGACTACCTATTACAAATAATATCTCTATGCAACAAGTACTGTACTTAAACTGCTTGTTATTATTTAATAAAATTGATTTTATGGGACTTTAACACTCCCAGAGACACTCCCTCTTCAAGAAAACAAATGTGCTGAAATCAAGGCAGGAATAGTAAAATGTACCAGAAAATGTATAATATCTGCAATATTTTTCTGACTGCAAACATAGCAGACTTTTCTATCTTTACTAAGGAGGCCTTAATAAAATGGAATATCTTTTTTTTTGCCCACTTCTACCCCAAACTAACCCAAAAAAAGAGTTATTGGAAAAATATAATGTTGTCAATTGTTTTTCTCAACACCCCCAAATTCAGTAACCAATCTATAATCACAATTCTTTGCCCATCGATTGTCCATGCTTGCCCAACCATGATTATTTTTTGCTGAGTTGTTTGCCTACCAGGTCACCCTTCAAAATTGAAATAAAAAATAAATAAATATTATAAATTAAGATATTGTTTGGACTTTTTTCATTAAAATCAGACAGGATGCCTTCCTGTCCATCCAGTTTAACCCTCAGCTCAAGCCTGCATGGTTTTTTCCATGGACTGACACCTCGGGAACTAGAAGAATGGCAGGAATGCATCCTCGATGGCAACTTTCTGATCCAGCTTCCTCCTGTACTTACCAGGGCCGAGATTCTAAAATCACGATTCGACACACGACTTGATAACGATACGGGCCTTGTCGTCTCGAAAGGTACAATTCCAATGAGATTTCTAACCTAGAATCGTCGGAAAAATCGTCTTGTTGTCGAGTCGTATGTCGAATCGTGATTTTAGAATCCCCGGCCAGGATTTTCTTGAGTCTACTATTCCTCAGAGCATACGGTTTTAATCCAATCTCGATGACACAGGATTGTTCTTGTTTTTCTTTCGATGTGTGGTCTTGATCAAGCCTTAGATCGATCTAATGTAACAGATTGGTAAGGGAATCTGATATTGATTTATTTAATACAAATACCTTTGCCATAAGATCTTTTTTTTTAATACCAAAGTTTTACTAGTTTTTTTTAAATCTCTGTGATTGTTATTTTATATTTTATGTGTAACTTAGTATAAGTCTAACTTTTTGTGTTTCTTTTTAATTTAACCATAGTGGATATTAGGGTGTCAGTAAGCACTCTTGTATTGTAAGTACCTGGTAAAGGTGTATGTAGGAGTAAAAATAAATAAATAAAAGCAATGAAGTCAGTAGTTAAAAATGGTGCAAAGTTCAAGAACCACTTTGACTTTTTCAAGGTAAAAGTACTGAAGCGTTTTCAAGAACAAGAAAGTGAAAGGGAAACACTGCATAAATCTATAGGTGACATGAAAGAAGATCTTATTGCGCTTACAGAAAGGATACCACTCATGATACCATCACAAGGCTTTTGAGGATGTTATCAAAAGCCAAGAAGCAAATAACGAAGAAATAATCGAGGAAATAATACAAATCATAACCGAGCTGACGAAGGAAGTAGAGGTTATTTCTAAAAAAATGCCCAGACAGAGCTACGCGGATGCTCTGAAAGGTTTGGAACAAAAAGTCGACAACATTGAAAGTATGGAAGAGAAGCCAGCTTTAGAACCAACACTAATTGAACTAAAGGTAAGAGAGGAAAGAGATACCAATGTATTAATGTTTGGAGTGAAGGAATCCAGAAAGAATGACGAGGCAGGAAGGAAAGAAGATGATAAAGAAAAAGTAAATTCTTTGTTCACCAAAATGAAGCAAATTCTACCTGATACAGCAAGAATCATTAGGCTTGGGAATTATACAGCAGATAAAAAGCGACCAATCAAAGTAATTTTATCTTCAAAGCAAGAAGCTTTGCAAGTGCTGAGAAATAGAAAAGCATTGGAAGACCAAACCGGAACGTACTTGAGAAATGACCAGACATTTATGCAGCGAAGCTATTTAAGGTAGGTTATAGAAAAATTAGAGAAAGAGAAGAGCGAAGGTAAACAAAATATAATCATGAAATATATAAGAGGTATTCCAACTATTGTAACTGATAGACATCCAAAAAACTCAAATTCGAAAAGGTGTGTGAAGTTTCCTTTATGTATACTAACCTTTCTTCTCTTGTAAATAAAACAGATGAATTCAAAATACGCATTTCTAACCTTGCTTCTCCACCCACTTTTATTCTGATAACAGAAGCATAGCTGCATGAATCTTTAACCGACAGTTTTAATAAATTGGATGAATATTGCCCTCGATATTGCTATTTTCGACAAGATCGCATAAATTAGAAAGGGGGTAGAGTTTGTCTCTATGTTAAAAGTCATATGGGTGGACATAAAGTAAATGCAAAGTTGTCAAATAAATCAAATTAGAACCACCAGTTAATTCAGTTTGGTTAGATGTTAAAATAGGGACAATTAAGATGACCATTGCTTGTACAGTAGTGTCGCGATAATCCGGATCAATTAAAACCAGACCAATCCGGATTATCAAATTATTCGGATTACTAAGGCATTTTACAGTCCGCTTTTTCCTAATGTCGCTGATGGTTGAAGCCCCTACTTCATACTTAACAGCTAAGTATTTGCCACTAACTCCGCGTTTCAGCTCGTCTATAATCGCTGACTTTTCGTTGAGACCTAAAGTTTTGTGTTTGTGTTTAATAGGTGCTATTTTCTTTGAAAAAGCCCACACAGTAAGGAAGGACGCTGCGTATTGAATGATGAGTGTAGACATGTAACACCTATCAAGAATTGAATATTATATTAACTAGTGCCATTAACAGTTTTATACCAATGAAATCAGTTAGAGTTAACCATAAGAAACCTTGGATAAATGAAAGAATTTTTAAAGCAATCGACAAGAAACAGAAAAATGAACAAAATAATCGTTTATACACCTCTCATAAAATATGCTTAAAGATATGATTAGTACAGCCAGAAGAAAATTTGGAAATGACATTGCAACATCGGAATCCACTAAGAGATTTTATAAATATATTAGCAGAAGAATAAATAATTTTCCCATAATCCCTCTTGAAACAAGAACCATCAATAGCATTGAATACATAGAGTTTACAGAAGAAAAGATATTCGCTGCTTAAATAAAATGAAGTCCGAGTCCAGTCCAGGCCCTGATAATATTCCGACACATTTCTTCAGAAGTCTGCAAATTCACTTACTTCACTAGTTGTGTCAGCGGATCAGAATATTATTGACATTGGAGTAATGCCAGAAGATTTAAAACATGCAATCGTGACAACTCTATCAAGAAGGGAGATAGGAACTTAGCAGCGAACTACCGACCTATCAGCCTTACATGTAATCCCTGTTAGTGTATGGAGAGAATTATTGTTGAGGATCTAATTGCATTTTTTGTTGAAAACAATGTAATAACACCAAAGCAACTTGGCTTTATTCCAAAACGATCCACTACAACAAATCTACTAACTTGCCTTGACCACTGGACAACAAATCACGACACTTCACAACCAACAGATGTTATATACCTAGATTTTGAGAAAGCCTTTGATAATGTACCACATCACTTGCTTTTGCATAAATTGGAGAACTTTGGCGTGAGGGGCAAATCTCTAGATTTAATCCACCAATTTCTAACAAATAGATTTTTTTTTTTTTTATAATGTTTATAATGTTTATCTCAAAGTAACCCATACAGAACTTTTATATAGACTACATTATACAGAGTTCCTAGTTTTGGATAGAGACACAAGAGAAAAAGTAAGTGATATAATACATAAAAAATATTTAACTCAAAAAAATAAATTAAACAACTTACTTCTAAATAATAAATAAACAAAAACTAAAACAACAAAGAATAACTTTTGCAGAACACAAATTTTATAACAAATTTATGAATTTAACTAACGTTAATTTCTCTCATGAAGAAACTAACTTGTTAGAAAAAGGTTTCAAATATAATTTAAACAATAATAACATCAGAACGTCTTTGGAGATTTTAAGAGTTGAGACTGAAATAGCACTTAAAGATAATTCAAATAATTTAAACCTAAAATATCTTGCTTCGAATGTCATAAAAAATAAATCTTTAAATGATAATAAACAAAAACTAGAATTTTCTTTAATACAACAAATTAAATCAAAATCGAAAGACATTACTTTCACAAAAGCAGATAAAGGAAATACTGTTATAGCTATAAGTAAAACTGATTATATACAAAAAACTATAGACTTTTTAAAACCTATAAATTATAGTTTATCAAATACAGATCCTACTAATAGTTTTCAAAATTCAATAAAATCAATAATACAAAATTGTAAAAGTTTGTTTATAGATAGAGACAAATGGAGATTATTACTTATGAACCCTCAAGCTCCAAAACATTATTCATTAATAAAACTTCATAAAATAGGTAACCCTATCAGACCTGTTGTTTCTTTCTTTTCATCTCCTTCTTATAAAATTTCTAAAACCCTTATTAATATTATCTTAAATCATACTCTATTTTCTGCTAAATACTCTATAAAAAACACTTATGAACTAGTAGAAAAAATTAAACATATTACATTACCAAAAAACTCTAAATTTATTTCATTTGATGTTACCAATCTTTTTCCAAGTAGGTATACCTATTGAAGACGTTATTAATCTTGTTGAAAAACTCTTAATTAAAAATAAAATGAATATTGTTAAAAAAGAAGAAATTATTATCGTTTTGAAAGAATGCCTTAGACAAAATTATTTTGAATTTGATAATAAAATATACACTAGCAAAGTTGGACTTATAATGGGAAATCCACTAAGTCCTATTTTATCTGAAATATTCATGGTCCTATTTTATCTGAAATATTCATGGATTTTATTGAATCAAAAATTAACAAACATCCAATTTTTAAAAAATTTCTCTACTGGCATAGATATGTTGACGATATTCTAACTTGTTTTACTGGAACAGACAGACAATTAGATATTTTTATAGACTTTATTAATAAAATCCATCCTAACATAAGATTTACCATAGAAAAAGAACTAAATAATTCAATAAATTTCCTAGATTTAACAATCAAAAACAAAAACGAAAAACATGAATTTTCTATATTTCACAAACCTACTCATACTGATACAGTTATACATAATACATCTTGTCATCCTATACAACACAAATTAGCTGCTTTTAACAATATGATACACCGATTAATAACACTTCCCATAGATAATGTTAACTTCCAAAAAGAATTAAACTTGATTAAACAAATAGACCTATCTCGCATGATTAGAAAAAGGGAACTTAATTGTAATAAATACAAGTTGGAAAGCAATAAAAGATGACATGCGCGCGCAACTCGTAGGCTGCAGTGTAGCCTGATTGTATTGTTACAGAACAAATGTAGACAATACAAATCGAATATTATAACATTAAAGAAGTGATATAGTGTCAAGTGTTTTACAACGCCTTAAATCAGACAAAAGAAGAGCTTTAAAGTGGATGAACATCGTTTGCACTTTAATTTTGATGAATGTTTCATCCGGCAACATCGCTCAATGAAATTGCAAAGGAATATGTCAAGTATAATCTAACATAACCTTAAACGAAACTGCGGTGAGTTCAAGTAATATGTAAAGTATTAGTTTGCTCTTTGTCAAATAACACGTTACAAAGAAAGAAGGAATGATTCATTCTGAACTGGGCCCTGAATAAGAATATGACGCAACCCTGTCGCAAAATTGCTTCTCGTTGGACGCTCACCTGCAGCCTACAAGCGACGCGCGCAGTCTAGGTAATAGGAGATCGGTCTATTGCTATCAATAATGGCTATTCCTCAAAATCAATCGATGATATTTTAAACAAAAAACTATACAAAAAATGCCATTAATTTAGTATACCCTAAAAAATTACAAAATAAAAATAATTTTAAAACTAAAAATAATAAATCTAAAACTAAAATATGTGATAAATCTGGAGTTTATAAGCCGTAAGCCGCCCATCCCAGTCTAATTCTCCTATCAATTTCCATTTCTTGATTTTGTTCGCCCGGTGTTATAGCTTGGCCAAGGTATATGTATGTTTCTGTCGTTTTTATTGTGCTGTCATGAATCAGTATTGTTCCGTCTGCATCTGGTGTATTTGTAATAAGCTGGGTCTTTGTGTAGTTCATGTGTTATCCTACTTTTGCCGCCTCATCCTGTAGTTCTTCTAACATATCTATCAATTCCTGTTTGTCTTTTGCGAATAGTACAATATCGTCGGCAAATCTTAGATTGTGCAGGAGTTCACCATGTATGTTCAATCCTTTGTTTTCCCATTGTAGCTTTTGAAAAATATCCTCGAGCACTAAAATGAATAGTTTTGGAGATATTACGTCTCCTTGCCGAACTCTTCTTTTGGCGTTTATTCTGTTAGATGATTCATGAAGTCTTATCGACATTGTCGAAGTCCTATAGATGTTTTCAATGAGGTTTATATAGGTAACGTTGATCCACTCCGGCATTTCTCAAGGATTTTATTATTGCCCAGAATTCTACTGTGTCGAAAGCTTTTCGGAAATCGACAAAAGCCATCCATAGGTTTATATTATATTCTGTAGCTTTCTCGATCATCTGCCTTACTGTGTGTAGATGTTCTGTCGCGCTATAATGGCTTCGGAATCCAGCCTGTTCCTTTGGTTAGTAAACTTCGGGTTTTCGCTCTAATCTGTTGGTGATTATTCTGGTGAATAATTTATATATTTGTAATAGTAAGCTTATCGGCCGGCAGTTTTCGAGATCAGTCGGGTCACCTTTCTTGTAGATCAGAACAACTACAACATTCTCCCAATCTTTGGGTATAATATGTTCTTCTGTTAGGCACTTATTGAATAGATTCACTAGTTCTTGTCTCGTCTTAGTATCGCTTTCCTTGAGCATTTCAGGCAGAATGTTGTCTTCTCCTGCGGCTTTACCATTTTTCATCTGGGATAACCCTTTCTCCAGTTCTTCCATATTTATGTCGGGCATTTCTTCTGAGTTTGCATTTACTATTCGTATTTTGTCTTCTCGTGTCCTTGTGTTTACTATTTTAGATTCGTACAGATCTCTATAGAAAGATTCCACAACTTTTAATATCTGTTGTCTGTCTTCTACTATGTTGTTTTTCGCATTTTTTATTTTTGTTATCTCTTTCTTAGGTGTGTTATGTCTTTTAAATATATTCGGTTTCGGTTCGGTTTCAGATACGATAGTTTTCGGACCTGTGCTCTTACCGACCTTGGTTTTTAGTGCGTTTGCAGCATTCCTTAAATATTTGGTATTTATTGAAGGATATTTTCTGTGAGTTGTATCTTTTCCTATTATTATATTTTATTTGATAATTTAATTGCTCTCCGTTCATGTCTTAATCATGGCGGGGGGGCAATAATCATAAAGAGGGTAAACCACCCCCCGATAAAAATAATATTAAAGTAGTCGATCTCACATACAATGATATGATGATAAATGAAGATGAGTCCATAGAAAATAATATTAATTCTCAAACTCAACATGATAAACAGATTTCAGATAGATTAAATAGAATTGATTTAAAAAATAGATATAAAACAAATAGTAACGGTCCATTTTCAGTTTTTGTGGAGCATAAATATTTTAATTTTGGTAGATTGCATCCTCTCAAAATTGGTGAAAAATTATTCAATCTGAATGGCGATGAAAATGATATTCATTTCTTGCACACAGTTGGTCGAAATAGGGTCCAGATTATGTGTAAATCCGCTATAGGTGCCAACAAAATAGTTGAAAATCAGGTATTTGAAAGTAACAATCTTATTGCATATATTCCATCTCGTCTTACTCAAAAAAAGGCCTTATCCGTAATGTTGATACATCTTTCTCAGAGGAAGAAATTTTGAAAATTTTGAAGTCGTCAGTTCCAATTAAGGCAGTACAGAGGAGATTTAAATTTGTTCTCGATAAGGATGGCAATAAAGTAAAAGTTCCTAGACAGCAGATTATTGTAACTTTCGATAATTTAGTCCTGCCACAATTTGTTTATATGTACCGATTGAGATACGAAGTTGATACTTGGTACTCCCCGGTCACTCAATGTTATAATTGTTTAAATTTTGGTCACACTGCTTCCCAGTGTAAAAGCAAAAAACGATGCAAAACCTGTTCTAAAATATTAAATGACGAGGGACTGTGTACTGATTGTGAGACTTTTTGTGTTCATTGTAAAGATAATTCTCATATTTCTACTAGTAAAAAATGTCCTAAATATAACAATCAGGTTAAAATTAAGCAGGCGATGGCAAATCTTAATGTATCCTTTAAAGAAGCCGAAAAAATTGTAGATAACCCATCTTATGCAAGCCTCGTTTCGAAAAATAAATTTGCTCCATTGTCTTCAAAAACCGATTTTCCTGAATTACCACCGAACTATAGAAATCAATCTAATCCCCCAAATTCAAAAACGACATTTGTAGCTCATCCACCTTCCAGCAAGTCTATTCCCTCTTCCAGTGTATATGAAAATTATAAAAAACGGAAATTCAGTGATAGAAGTCCTTCTTTTGAACCCGTAGGCAGAGAATTTGATTGGTCCTATACAGGTGCACCTTGGATTGAGTCTCATCAGATAACCACTAAAAATACTTTTGAAGGTCTAAAGGATAAAATAATTGAAGATTTAACTTGTCAAATAAATAATTCAATCAGAGGTGAGAAATCTCCAATGTATCAAATATAATAGAAAATATAGGCTATATAATCAATAATACCCTCAAAAATATCTTTCAACAATGGCAGCCTTCACACAACAACTAACTGTAATTCACTGGAATGCTAGATCTGCGTATTCAAACCATAATCTGTTAAAAAACTTATTACAAGATACTAATTTTGATATTGCCCTTTTAAGTGAAACTTGGTATAAACCAGAGTACGAAATTAGTCTTAAAGGTTTTAATATTATAAGAAAAGATAGAATTAATGGTAAAGGTGGTGTGGCTATACTAATTAAAAAATCAATGTCCTTTTCTAATATCAAATTCCCAAACTTCGATAATATCAATATTGAACTATGTGGTATAGACATATCTATCCATAATACGCTAATATCTGTTGTGTCTATTTATAGACCACCAAATGTGGCAATAAGTGTTTCGGACTACAGTAAAAAATTTTCTTCTGTAAAGTCCTTTTCTATAATTGGGGGTGATTTCAACGCCCACAATACTTTATGGGGTTGTAATATTAATGATGCACCGGGGAACACAATAATAAATGCATTAGACAATTTTCCCAATTTATTAATTAGGAATGAAGGGGAGCATACCAGAATAGGAGCCACAAGTAGTTCCGCTTTAGCCATAACTATTATTTCCTCAAACATCAGTAATATCTCGTCTTGGGAAGTTTTACAAGATTCCTATGGCTCAGATCATTTTCCTGTTAAATTGACATTGAATAATAAAAGTAATCTTGCGCTGTCACATAATTTAATTGGGTGGAAACTCAAAAATGCCAACTGGGTTTCCTTTGGTCAATGCATAGAGGACAAAATTAGTAACCTCAGGGAAGTACCGGATAAGGCAAATGAAATTATTTCAATATTAATCAATGTTATTTGTGAAACTGCCGACCAACTTTTTCCTAAAAGAGTTTTTCAAAATAAAAAACCCTTTGTACCATGGTGGGACGAGAAATGCCAAATTTTATCCAACAGTCGGAAAGAAATGTTTAAAAAATTTCGTAATAATTCTAATCTCCAAAACTACATTCAGTGTAATAATTTAACAGCTAAGTGTAAGCTTACCTATAAAAGAAAATCCAAACAAAGTTGGGCTAATTTTTGTAGTAGTTTGAATGCACAGAGCCCTCCTTCCAAAATTTGGAATAGAGTTAATTTGATAAAGGGTGGTTTAAATACACATATAAACAACACAATTTCCCAGGAATCAGCCAATATTTTGTTGAATAAAATAGCACCTGATTTTGTGTCACGCGATATTCCACCAATGAATGCGTCAAGCGGTCATTTTTTATCACGACCTATTTCTATATCAGAATTCATCAATAACGTCAGAAAACATAAAGACACTAGCCCAGGTACGGACGGAATCACTTATAGTATGTTAGAGCATTTACCCCTCCCTGCTATGAAGTTGTTAATAGACGCATTCAATAAAATTATGTATAGAGGTGATGACATTTCGAAAATCAAAAATGCACTGGTGGTTCCAATATGCAAACCAGGTAAAACTGACGAGTTTAGGCCAATTTCGCTTACATCATGTATGTTAAAAACTCTGGAAAGAATAATCAAATATCGTTTAGAGTGGTGGTGCGAATCTAAAAAGTTACTTCCTTCCCATCAGTTCGGATTTAGGCGAGGTAGCGGCGTAAATGATTGTCTGGCACATTTAGTTACTGATGTACAGAACACATTTTCTGATAATGATTATTTGGCGGCTATATTTTTGGATATATCCAGTGCATATGAAAATGTCAATCTTGAAATCCTTATAGATAAACTAGTACAATTTGATGTGCCTAGAGCAAATGCTAATAATATAGTGAGATTATATATCAGTCGAGGCGTATCCATTAGAATAGGTAATGATACTAGCGTAACCAGAATTGTCTCATCTGGCATCCCCCAAGGTTCAGTATTAAGCCCATTACTTTTTAATATGTACACAACGGATTTTCATTCAATGGGGTTAAATGCTTCTCAGTTACAATACGCTGATGATTTTTGTATCTATACAAAGCAAAAAAGCATGCATGCATGCTTAACCAACCTAAAACATATTATGTATGTTTGCAATCAATATTTTCCCAGCAATGGCTTCAATATTTCAATTCAATCAGGCATCGTTTACAGAAAACATCAACAATTACACTAAACAACTGTGTTATCCCATGGGTTGAAACATTTAAGTATTTGGGAGTTTTATTGGATCAAAAATTGGCTTGGAAAGAACATATTAACTATATAACTGAGAAGGCCGAAAAAAGTCTTAATATTATGAGAGCAGTAATATCTAGGTCATGGGGATCCGATCCCCAAGTTTGCTTAATGTTATATAAAGCGTTTACAAGATCAATTTTGGATATTGGCGCTATGTTTTATGGTTCTGCTTGCAAATCCCGACTTGTTAAAGTCGATAGGCTGCAATACAAAGCTCTAAGACTTGTTACAGGCGCTTTTAGCTCTACCTCAATCCAGGCTCTACTTTCTGAATGTAATGAAGTTCCATTAGAAATAAGATGAAAAATTCTAGCAGAAAAATTTATTCTTAAAAATGTTCAATACGTACATAACTCGTTGCTTAATAAAATTTCTATCTTGAATATTTCTAATCTAACTCAGTCATACTGGAGAAATAAGAAAAGTCCTGTTTTAGCGGATGCTTTTGTAAATACATCAGAATTTCATAACATTATAACAAAACAAGACAAATATATACTATTTCAATTTCCATCTGATTTGATATATCTCAAACCTGAAATTCATGCGATGAATTATAAGAATCTTGTTATAGCCAAAGTATTGGAGATATTCTCTGTTTTGTGCTCTAAAAATATTTCTGTCAAGTTTGTATGGGTTAAGGGACATACAGGTCTCAAACGCAACGAATTGGTTGACAATGCAGCAAGAGAGGCGATCGTTTCAGAAGAGATCCTGGAAATTACTCCATATTCGGACTTTTTCGAAATAATCAAAAAAAGATCTTGGGAAGTTTGGCGCAGTAATTATATTGCAATGGCAGTTAACTCCCCTAATTTGTATAACTCCTTTTATCCTAGATTGAATAAAAAGCCATTAATAGAACGTTTTAAACCCTGCACAGAAATGTGTTTGTTTCCTATTTCAGATTTTTAGTTGGGCATGGAAATTTTAATAAACACATGTATAAGCTTAAGTTATGCGAGAACACGCGATGCTTTTGTGATAACCAATCTGAAGATGACTTGAATCATAGATTATTTAGTTGTAGACACAATGAATTGGCAACTTCATTTTTAAGAAGAGAATTGGAAAAACTCCATCTCATACCTATGAACCACAAGGGTTTAATTAAGCTTATTTTATCAGATGATAACTTAGAAAATATATTTATTAATTACTTAAAATTATGTAAAGTCCTTATTTGAAAGATAATTAGAGTTAGTTTCGTTTCCTATGTTTTTTTTTTCCTTATATGTTACATCCTTTCTAACCGGGTCCACCTGTGTTTTGTTGAAGTTTAAAAATGTCCTGCATAGACCCCAGGACGAGAAGCGTGTGTCCATGTGTTTATCCTTTGTGCTGGATTCCTTCTTTTTTTTTTATCTCTATTATCGTTGGGTGGGTTTAAGTAAATGTGAATGGTTAGCTGAAGTTTGAACTTTTGAATTATGTTTTCGTGGCTAAGTGAGCTATGCTCAAAGCCAAAAAAAAAAATTATCTTGTAAAGATTGTCCCAAAGTATATATAGGACAAACAGGTAGAAATTTTGGTACTAGAATTAAAGAACATTATAATAGTTTCAATAAAAAGAAAACAGACTCAAATTATGCAAATCATCTAATAGAATCTAATCATAATTTTAATAATGAATTTAAAATGTTACATAATGAAAACAAAGGGATAAAATTAAATCTTCTAGAATCTCTAGAAATAAACAAACTTAAAAATTTAGACTGTTTACTGAATAACCAAATTAGATTTAAACAATTCACCACTTTTAAATTTATTTATTGTATAATACCTTTTTAGATTAACGTAAAATTAGACCAGCTTTTACCTTATTTATATTCGACAATTTCACTTTTATGTCTACATCTTATTCTATGGTCTACATCTCTCTGATGAAGCTACAGTGTAGCGAAACATGTTAAAGTTTAACAAAAATTAGTGGAAATAAATATATTAATTCACTTTAAAAAAATCTTTTACTAAATAGATTTTATTATGTAAAAGTGAATGGTATGTTCACAGAGAAATATCTAGTTGTTAGCGGAGTTCCTCAAGGGTCTGTGTTGGGCCAGTTGGTTTTTATTGTGTATATAGGTTTTTTATGTTTTTTTTTTATATTATTATTATTTTTATTATATTTAGGATGACGTCATCGGACAAGGACAGACAATGGTCGCGTTCCTAAGCACTCAACATGTTGAGTGAGTAGTAAGCGGCTTTGTTCCATCTAGTGAAATGCCCAAGGTAGACAATTTTTGATTGGCCTAGAGCTGATTTTCATCTGTTTGCAACATAGCCGCTGACTAATCACTCAACATGTTGAGTGCTAGAAACGCGACCAATGTTGTCAATGCCTATTTTTTTTCTTATGATTTACCAGAATGTCATGTGTCAATAATAGACCTATCTATTTTTACCTGGTATGCGCGCGCAACACGAGGCAATGCCTTTTTATTGGCTAACTTGTTCAGGTGTGAAGTGTTCGTTTTGCAGGCTGGGCATCTTCTTGTCCTAGTTCATTGCCCGTGGTCTGACAAGAAAAAGAGTATGGTTATGATATTCAACTTGATAAGTGACATTCAGAAGTTGTTTAATTTTTTCAATTGTCAAATACGTTGCACAACACGTGGTCTTTCTCCTTCCCTTTTTATCCCGTGCAAATAAGAAGGACGGAATGCTATACGTAAGTCTGATATAATTTGGTATGTTTTGCTTCGTCTTGCGCAATTTCTGTGTCTTTTTTATCTAATGGAGTTTTCGTATTATTACCTCTTTGTCTGGTAAAATAGATAGGTCTATTGTGACGACAGCTATAAATAACGAAACGAAATGAAAATGTTTATACAAGTCATGCAACGTCGCGCGCCGTTGCCAACCAAAAACATCTGAAATTCTCCTACTTTAAATGCATTAAAAAGTACTTTTGGTTTTGTTAGGTTGGCAACAGAAATTTACTGAATGTGACGTCATCCTAAATGTAGCTTAAAAATCCTATATCAGCGATCTCTTGTGGAATATTCGCACCAATATGATATTTTTAGCAGATGACTCGAAACTCTAATGCAACCCACTGACACAAGAAGAGGACCTATCCTCGGACCTAAACAAAATCGTGAAACGGTCCAAACTGTGGGCGGGACTGTGGGGTATGAAATTGAATGAAACGAAATGCTCAGTGTTGCACATGGGTCCAAATAACCCACTAGCCAGATACCGCCTCAATAACATAGCTCTATCATCAGTTGAACAAAACGATTTAGGTGTTATTATTTCAAATGACTTAAAATGGGAGAAGCATATCAATAAAATAATCAAAAAAGCAAATAAATTCATTTTTTTAATACAGAAAACATTTAGAGACCACTCGGTAAATACCATTAATTTACTCTATAAATCCTACATAAGACCCAAGTTAGAATATGCTTATAGCGTCTGGACTCCATACTATGCCAAGGATATTGAAGCCTTGGAGAAAGTGCAGAGACGCGTCACTAAAACTCCGTTAGAATTGAGGAACAAACCGTATAGTGACAGACTAAAAACTCTAAAGCTAACAACTCTGAGAGAAAGAAGAATGCGAGGTGATTTAATCGAAACTTATAAAATAACTAATGACTATTATTCAGGCTGTTTGACAAACATTTTTCATTTCAATAATTGTTTTTCTTCCAGTCTTCATGGTTAGTTCTCGTTATTTTTTTATCTCCGATCTTCTTGTTATTAAAGTGGTGCAAGTCTTCTTGTCTCTGGGCATCTTCTTAAGCCTAGGGTCGTCGAATAGGCATGACAATGGCTGATTTCAAACAGCCTAGAACGCGACCAGTGACAGAAAAATAATTAACAAGCTCAACCATAACAGGAAATGCAATACCTGGGAGATGCTTAAAAAATTTTATTGAAAAACCATCCGTACCTGCGCTGTGCTTATTTTTAATCGATGAGAGAGTCTTTTTTATTTCGTCCAATGTAGTAACATAATTTAAAAACATCTACCACCCTGGCATGATCCAGAACCAATCAATCGGAATGTTTGATCCATTTTTGGAAAACTAAACTTTCTTACATATGATTTTTAAGTCGCGTTTAGTGTAATCTTGCTTCTGGATCTAGAACATTTCCCCATTTCCTATTTATTAAAGCTTCGATCCCAATTTCAGTTTGAGCCACATAGAAAACAGTGTTGAATTAGATTGTTCTCATCGGTTTTGTGAAACATGTTTGAGAAAATTGAGAGCGATACAAGAATCTAAGCCTTCATGTCCCATATGCAAAAACCAAATAAGTAAACGGGCACCAATTTATAAGGATCGAATTTGTGATGTACTTGGTAGATTCACAAATCAAGCCTGCCAGTTGATCAAGGAAAAATATGCTATTGGGGGTGAGATAATGTTAACTTAATTTTTGGCTTTTATTTATGATTTGTCTATTTTCAAGTTGAGGAAGTTTGCTCTAAAAATACTGATATTGGCCGAGTTATTGAAACATCACCAAGAGACACGCCAGCATCTACAAGGAATAATAAAAATTCTCCTGGTGCTGCTGAACAGCCTAAAAAGAAGAAGTTGAACTTTGAATTTCCTGATGAAAGCAACAAAATCACCAGCTGGTTAGACTATAACCAGAAAAAATGGGAAAGTGTAACACAACAGTATAATACAATGGCAGTTCCTGACCCAGAAGTTGACAGTTTTGATATGCTTTCTGTATCACAATGTAGGAATTTTTTTGTCTTCATTGGTATTGATATTGATAAATTAGGTTGTTTTTTAGTACCACCACGAATAAATAAAAAAATCAAGCAACGAATATTGCATTCGCTAACAGCAGAAGATCATAAAGTGTCAAAAGCTTCTTCAAAAAGATATAAAAGTTTAAATGATGGCCTTGATGAAGATGGCAATTACAATATTGGGGATGTTGCTTCGGAAACAATTGTTAAACAGGTTAATTTATGTTTGTATCATTTTTTACAAAAATTGCCAACAAAATTAATTTTAAGGTTGAACTAAAAGTAATCCAGAACATGCTAGAAGATGAATGTCTGGCAAACATGGAGCAACTAGCACAAAATAGAACTGAATCCACACCTGAAAAAAATCCCAAATTGCATGAAACAAATAATAAGAAACTAACTATTAGCTCCATGACTTCTGATGATGGATGGAATAGAATAAGAGATGTAAAGAAAACTCTTGAAAAACGAGAACCGCAAAAACTGAAAATTGTTTTAGAAGACCAAGATAATGGCAATAAGAAAAAGTCTCCTACAAAGAATAGTAATAAGAACAAATCTCCTATTGGACAAGGTTCAAACAAGAAAAGTAATGCTGTACCTTCAAGAATGATAAGTGAGTATATAATTATTTGGACATAACTACCTCTACAAATGACAAATCATTATAGTGCATTAATTTTAATACTTTATGATGCCTAATTTTAATAATTTTTTCCTAGGTATTCCACCTGAAATCAAGATTCAAGAAAAAGTGAGTGAGTGGTTTGGTAGACATAACATAAATAATTAAATTAAATAATTACAGGAAGCCACTGCCCCAAAAGACACTAGACCAGAAAACCAAGCTAACAGGTTGGGTGAATTAGGAAGTTACATTGACGAACACATTCACAATGATGAAATAACTCCAAACAAAAGTACACGACATAATATTGACAAAGAAAATGAGGATGAAGATTTATTTTTCTTACCAACACAACTAACACCACAAAATGTTGCCAGACAATACAATCTACATTTTGTGCCACCTGCTGCCAAAAGCTTAACCGACAATAACAATATAGCTCTTATCTTACGTGAAGAATTGAAATCTTGTATTGCAAATGCTGTGAAATTCAATGATGCTATTGGTCCGAAATTGGTTGATTGTTTTACCAATCTTTTGAGTTATGCTAAAAAATTACAGCCCAAGAAAGTGTTAAATAAAAGTGCTCAAACTATGACTGAGAATAATTTCAGTGTTGGAGTTCAAACTGATGCATTGAATTTTGGGGAAAAGGGAACACAAACTTCTATACATGGTTTATTGGACAGTGTTCAAAAAACACATGTAAATGGGTCCCCTTTATTTGATAAAATCAATACAAATGGCAGTAAGTATGGATTTCAACTTCTCGTCACATACATAAATAATCCATTGCTTATTATTCACAGATCGCTCCTCCAAAACATCCAAGCGCAAACTCAACTTGGACGAAAAAGAAGATTCCAGCGAAATAGTTGGTGCAACATTATCTAAACCTTCAAAACGCATCAATAAATTGCAAGTTGGTGACGGTAATAGTGAGAAAACATTTCCATGGGACAACATGAAGGAAAATCAAGAGAATAATATTTCTTTGAGTTCAGCTTTAGAATGTAGTTTGCATTCAGTTCGAAATTTTCAAAAATCAACCAGAGAGTCACAAAAGTAAATGATTCATTTTACTTACATCATATCAGATAATTTCATGTGGTTTTATAGGTCGTTTAAAAGAATTCGGACGCCCCCGCCTGATAGTGATTCAGATGAAGAAAATCCTAGCAAAAGAAAATTCTTGAAAGACTATTTAACAGTGGAATTTGTTGAGAGTGATAAGTTAGATGGTGATGATGATGATAATGAGGAATTGATTCCTGAAAAGTGTGATGTAAGTTATTTTGGGTTATTTTTTTACTTTCAGTGTGAAACACGTCAATTAACTGGGTTTGTTTGCTAATTTTCTTTTTTGGATATCATCAACTCTATTTTCTCAGCCCTTTAACCTTTAGTGACAGCACTTGTTTTCAAATAGTTATATTCATGTCCAATGGGTCTTGTAGAAAATTTCGTGGAGATCTTGGTTTTGATTTTTGATATAATATGTTAATTCCGGAATATTGAAAAACCTGGCCCAAGTAGGTAGTTTTCAAATACCTAACATCGATGTGGTCTGACAAAGCATATTTCAAATTATTACTATTATTATCCCATCATTCCTGCTTCGTTATTAACAAAGAATACATTATTTATATTTTTTAATTTCTCTTGGATTTTGGCCGGTTTCTCCCTAGACCAGAGTGAGAGACATCATAGCTTGTTGTCATCTTCTTTGTAAAAGAGATCTGAAATTGAAACTATCCAACATAGATTTATACGAAACTTTTAACGGATATGTGTTAGAGGTAACGCAAGAACCTTTTTTGAACCTTTCCAATACAATCAATACATGTGGACTCCAATGGCATCCAAATTTGTTACGCATATTCTAAATATGGCCTCACCAAAGCATTATACAACTTGATTATTGTGGAGATACTAAATTCCTTTGTATTTCTAATCAAGAAACCCAGAGCCTTGACGGATTTATTTTTCATGTGACAAAAATGATCATTAAATTTTAAATTTGACTGAAAGAAAACTCCCAAATCCTTCACTTCACTTTCACGCTTCATTATGACATCAAAAACTTTGTAGTTATGAGAAATAGGATTGATTTTCCTAGTAAATGTTAAAACTGAACATTTTCTTATATAAAGAAACATTTTATTTTATTTGCTCTGAGAAAATTTCCGTTCATATTACATATCTTTAGTATAATGGCTTTCTGCATGTTTTGATGTATAACTAGTTGAAGTTGTTTTAGATGTTGGGTAAATGCCTTGTGTGTAATATTAGTTGCGGATATTATGAAGGGTATGATTTACACTCTTTCTTGCCTCCATATTCTATCTACTTCCATTGCCAGTGGTGTGTACTTTTTGCTAACATACCATCTGGTATGTAATTATTGTAATAAAGTGTTTTTATGGTTATCAAGTTAAATTATATGCATGCTAGTGCCTGGTGTATTACTTTTGCTGCCATGTTATGCCTTTCTGTGTATACAGTGCCTGTCAGTATTTTGTATCCTCCTATTATGACGTGTTCAATGGTTTCTTGATATTAATGGCATTTCCTGCTTCGCTCATCTCTCTGAAGTTTTCATTATACGTTTTTTATAATTTTTAGTAGCTATTACCTGGTCTTGTAAAGCATAAAGCCCCCTGTTTCCAGATAGAGTTGTGCTTTTTATAGCCATTTATAAGTGTCCTGTTTATTTATTTGTTGGTTGTCCATAGTGTATAGGTTTTTTCCATGTAGTTTCTTCTGTGACCATTAGTTAAATTTATCTTGTTGTGTTTGAATCGGTTTTAGTTGCAGTTCAGATTGTGAAAGATTTAATGGTCATCTTTATCTGCTTCTATGCCTGCTTTATGTAATGATGTATTTTTAGTGTAAGTTATGTTCTTAGTGTTTGCATTTGACTTGCGTGGAGCGTGTATCTATCAATCCTCTACCTCCTTTCTTTTTATTTATTGTAAGTCTCTCTCTGCATGAATTTGGATGTTATTTTCCAGATCTGTGGTTGTTCATTTAATTATTCTGAAGGAATATGTTAGTAGTGGCACGGCGAACGTATTAATGGCTTTTGCGTTCAATTTGGAGTTAGGTATTAGTGTTTTTCTGCCGTGTGGTCTATTTTTGTATTCTGTTTGAACCCTAGATAATTGTATGTTTAATTTTTTTGCATGTTGTCGCGTATTTTTTGGTTAAGTGTTTCTGTGTTTTGATACATTTGTCTTTCCATTTGCCACGTTCTATGTGCAGGATTTAACATTTGTGAATTCCAAACTGCATTCTCATGTCTGTTGTAATTATTTCTATAATTTTAAGTACATAATCCTTCGTTTGAGTTGGTGCATATATTTTTATGTCTTCCATATATGTATAGCATGTGGTTGGGTGCATGGTTTATTCTGTTTTGATGTTCAATTTGGAAGCCGTACTTTGTGTTGTTTATTGTGTTCGAAAGTGGGCTCAGGCAGAGGCAAAACCATAGGGCACTAAGTGAATCCCCTTGGAAGATTTCTGTCATTATTTTTATATAATAATAATAATAATAATAATAATAAATCAAGGGGAAGGAGGCACACAAGAACAACGCCTGGGTATTAGCAACACCCCCCTCTACCCCAGCAACCAGGGTCAAATCGGATCGGCAACCTGCGACGCAGGTGACTCGCAAGGATGAAAGTCTGCTAGTCCTAAATGTCGACCGAGGGCTGGCCAGGGTAACCTCCTACCAGTCCCTCAACTCGGTTCCAAACGCAGAGGAACGAGAGGGCCCCCACAACCGACCCTGTCGGATGAGGGGTCACAGGCAAGGTAAAGGGTCCCAACCGAATGGATTGCCCGATGACGACCGCAACGAATAAGGACGCTTTGAGTGGACCAATGATCTGAGGGATGATCTGCTGGAATGTTATGAGAGCAGTAGCCCAGCTCGAAGGGGATATATGGGTCGTATGCGTGAGCTGTGGAGTGAAATGCAAATGCATCCTGAGTATGACACATTCACTGCTCAGGGCTTGCGAGACTATGTGTCTTACCTTGGGCGAAGGGGATATGTTAGAGGACCTCAACAGCCGGCGGTACCTGAGGAACAGGAACCGCAGATACATATAGCTGAAGAGGCGCCTCCTGTAGCGCCAGAAGAGGGTTTCCGGGACCGTACGGCGCTGCACAAGACTAAGCGACCGAAACCACAAGACCTAGCTAGAGCGAACGAAGAGCTGTCAAATGCTCTAACAGAAGAAGCTGACATCTGGCGCATTAATTGTGCCGTCTACGAGGCAGCTTGCTCCTTGTCACCCAGGGTCCCCAACAGGGATTCCTGCGTTTGTCACCCAGGGTCCCCAACAGGGATTCCTGCGTTGACAGGACGCAACGCCGAGTGAAAAAGATGGAAGCAAAAATCCTCTCAGCAAGGCAGCACGCATCTCATATACAGTGTGTGGTGGAATATAAATTGGCAGCCAGGCCTTTTACGCCAAAAGTGCGCCGCATAGCCGCCAACCTGCGACGCACCCACCACACACTGAACGAAGCACTGTTGCAGACCATCAAGCAGCAGTGCTGCGAAAGGATACGGATGTTAGTGATTGCCAAACAAAATCTAATTCGGCGGGCGAAGGGGCTTTCGGAAAACAAATTGTTTTTTGAAACCCCCAGTCGCTTATTTCAAGCGCCGCCAAGGATTATTGACAATCCTCCAACTGCTGAGAGGGTGGAAACCTTCTGGAGGGGTGTGTACGAGGTAATTCGTCCGCTCAACGCAGGCACACCAGCCCTGGCACAGTTCGAAACCTTCGTGAGGGAGTTTCCACAACCTGATCAACTGTGCCCACCGATAACTGTGGAGGAAGTTCGAGGTGCTCTTATGGGCGCTAAGAACTTTGCAGCTCCTGGGCCTGATGGAATTAACACCTATTGATGGAAAAAATTTCCATCAACCCATGAGGCCCTAGCCCGAATTTTTAACTCCTGGGTTAATGAGGGGCAGCGAATTCCTTCCTGGTTTATTGAGGGGCGAACCGTCCTACTCCCCAAGAATGGAGACTTGTCCGATACAAAGAACTATCGCCCGAAAACATGTGTGCGGTGCTGCCGGCCGTAGAACGCATAGGGTTACCCACCTCTTCTATATGGATGACCTCAAGTTCTACACGTCGACGAAGACAGATCTCGACCAAGCTCTTCGGGTAGTACAGGAGTATACTCATGCGATCGGGATGGAGTTCGGGTTGGATAAGTGTGCGACGGTTCAACTTAAGAAAGGGCGCCATGCGGATCACGCCGAGGACGCGCAACTCGTAGATGGGAGCATCCTACGACATCTGGATGCCGGGGAGACTTATACTTACCTGGGTGTTCCTCAGGGACACATCCAGGATAGTGTCGCAATAAAAGGGTCTCTCCGCGACAAGTATCAGCAGCGGTTGAGACAGATCTGGAATTCAGAGCTGTCTGGAAAGAACAAAGTCGCTGCTACAAATATGCTTGCCATCCCACTACTCATTTACTCCTTTGGGGTGATAAAGTGGCATGTAAATGAGTTGCGTGAAATTGACGTAAAAACCCGCAAGATGATGACGCGATGCCGAAGCCATCATCCTAAGGCGTCTGTCCAACAGATTTACTTCCCACGTTATCAGGGAGGCCGTGGACTCTTAAGTTTGGAGTGTCTGCATAGACGGTTGGTCCTAAGTACCGCGTGCGGAGTAATCAGAGACGAGGATCCCCTGCTATGCATGGTGCGTGACCATGAAACATTTGGGGTGGAGGCATTTCTTTTTAAGGCTGCACAAAGGGCAGCGGATGAGCTCCAAATAGTTTTCGACAAGAGTCGGCGGCAGGAAAATTCTATTACAGAGTTTACCAGCCAAAGACTTAAAACCACCTTAACGAGTGCAGAGGTAGACTATTTAGTACGTCTACATATGGATAAGCCATTGCACAGTGTTTTCTTTAAAACCATTGAAAACACTGGCTTATCCAAAAAGCTAAGCTTTGCATTCTTGAGGTCTGGTGCAGGTGCAGGTTCCTGACACAAGCTGTAGGGCCTGCCATAGGGCGCCGGAGACCTTATATCATCTGCTGTCTGCTTGCGGACGGTATGCGGTCTCGGCGTTTATCCATAGACATAATGCGGCGTTACGGGTGCTGTATTACCACCTAAGGCACTCGTACGGTGTTGATGACACTCCAGTGCTGCCATATGTCCCCTCTGATGTTCCGTCCGTAGTGGAGAATGACAGAGCCAGAATATACTGGAATTTCGCATTCCCCAGCGGTAATCCTGGGATCATTGCGTCTACTCAGAGCACACGATACGGAACACCGTTTCTACTAACCTTGCGGTTGGTGGGGAGTAGAACGGTGGATGGAACACCTGGTGGCCGATCCTCGGGCCAGGGAGTAGAGCTCCCCGATAGAACGAATGTTTTGTCCTTCTCAACGTAATCGAAAAGTGAACGAGAATGATAAAGACGAAAATTTTGTTCTCTCGGGGAGTTCCACTCCCTAGCCCGAGGATCGGCCCTCAGGCCTACTTGTACCCGTGTAAGTGTCGGAGCCGCGGGACCGTAAGTGAGGCCAACCCAAAAAAAAAATAATAATAATAATAATAATAAATCGTTTATTTTGCAAATACATACAGGGTTTACAAAAAATGGGTTTTTTACAATTTCTAAGAAATTGGTTGACCACATTATCAATTTGAAAGTACTTAAGCATACAAAAATATACATCACTAAAAACTTGGAAGCAAATATGGTGGTTATGAGAGAAAGAAAAGAAAAATCTTAAAAGTACAGCAAATTCACCATTAAGAGTTTTGGTTTCTAAAGACTGGTAAACTTGAAGCCTTGATATCCGCTGGTAACTTATTGTAAATGTTTGCTGCTTTGTGGGAAAAACTGTTTTTGAAAAGTTCGGAACTATGAAAGGGGATTGTTGAAGAAGCTGGTGCATGTCTAAGTTTCCTCACATGGGCCATATTTCGGAATTCCATCTTTTCATACAAATATCTGGGTTGTTTAGCCAAAATAACCTTGTGTATGAAAATTCAGAGATGCAACCATCTTCTTTCATTCATCATCCACTGAATGTCTTTCAAGTATGGAGAAATATAATTTCTTCCTGGGATTTGTAATGCAAAACGAACGCAAGAATTCTGAATTTTTTGTAGCCTTCTTGCATCTTCACCATATAAACACGGACCATAACAGTGTCACAGAAGTCTAATTTGGAGAGTACTAAAGAATCGCACAGTCTTAATTTTGCACTCTAGGGAAGATAGTTTTTTAAATAATAAAGTCCTTGAGAAAAGAAGATCTACTTAGGGACGCCACTTGTTTTGCATAGTTCAGTTTTTTGTCCATGATAAGACCCAAGTTTCTAACATATTCGCTAAATCTCAATGTTCAAGGTAAGCTGACCAGCCTAGATTTCTTTCACATTCCCTCTGCCTTTAAACACAATGGCGTCAGTTTCAGACACATTAACTTTAAGACCATTTATATTTGTCCATTGGATTACACTTCACAAATCTTTGTTGATTGAACTAATTGCCTTGTCGATGTCTTGAAAGTTAAAATCATACATAAATTGTATGTCATCTGTGTAACTATGAAGTTTACAATACTCTAGGCTGCGTTTCAAGTCTATGAGAAACACATTAAACAGCAAAGAACCCAAAATTGACCCCTGTGACACTCCGTTCTGCACAACAAGTGCTGGGCCAGTTTTGTTCCTAAGTTCGACAGTTTGGTGTCTGTTAAACAAGTAAATCTTAAACCATTCCAAAGGTATATCCTGAACACCATAACACGAAAGCTTCGAGAGCAGAAGGTCGTGATTGATACTATCAAATGCTTGTATATATCTAAAAGGATAAGGATGGTTATTCGATTCCTGTCCAAAGAGGTAAGTATGTCGTCATTTATTTTTAACAATGCCGTGCTGGTACTGTACAATTTTCTAAATCCTGATTGTTCATTAGACAATATGTTGTTTTCTTCGACAAATGACGAAAGTTGCTGATGCACAATTTTTTCAAGTGCCTTTGAAACAGGCGGCAAAATGCTGATGGAGCGATGGTTTGATGGATCTGTGATATTTTCTTTCTTCCGAAGGGGTAGTATCTTCGGAGTTTTTCCATGCGCCTGAGACTTGACCGCTAATTAGAGATGAGTTGACAATGTTCAGAAAAGCCGGGCCCCAAAATGGAGAAGCCAACTTCAACATCTGAATCCAAATGCCATGCAGACCTATAGCGTTAAATTTGGTTGACTGTAGAGTTTTATTTAGTTCATCCAAGCTAGTACAGGTTAGAATTTTGCTTGAGCCGTTTCTGAGAGGGAATAAAATGTGTCGGGCTGCGCATTATCTGAATTTATATCATCCTCATCAGGGCTCAACCCATCTACAGTCATCATCATCATCAGTTTTTATATGTCCTTTGTCTGTTGTTACATGTATATTTGTTCTCCAGGTTTGGTTGAGCAGAAATGTCTTATAGTTGAGTGTATTTTATGACTTTGTAACACTCGCTTTAGCCATACGTGTGGTACAAAGTAAAATGCTTTTTTGTAGTCTACGAAACATGTCTTTAGCTTTCTTTGTTGTTTTTCCGTTTGTTTCATTATTATGGAGTCTATTATGAGCTATTCTCAACTTCGCTGGCTACTTTTTCACCATCCTTTCTGCTCTTCTGTAATGATTTTATATTTTTCAAGATGTTGATCTATTTTCTTGCATATCGCTGATGTTATTATTTTTTGGAGCCATGTTATTGGTCGATAATTGCCCGGGTTTTCTGTTTTGTTATTTTTCGGTTGACAAGATTTGTGGCAGTTGCTGTGGGTTTTTTATTTCTTAGAGCAGGTAAGGCGCTGTCCTACGGACATAAGGAGTAGGAACGCGCCATTCTGCTATGAAACTAAAGTGAAGCCAAGTTTTTGGCAGGTGTTTGGCACCAAATACAGGTAAAGCATTGAATTGCCTATATGGCCATTTTTTGATGCAAAAATACCTAGAAAAAAACTCCATGTTACCACAGCGTATGTTACTACTGCTTTACCTTTACCTGCTCTAAGGTTTATTTAGACAGCTATGTTTTTCTTTATTTTATGTATTGATATGAATTGTTTGATTGGTCCTACCTTGGTGGTTACCGGTGTGAAGTTAGCACGCCGCTCCAGCACGCCAAAGTAAAAAGTTAAAAAAATGGTGTTTCACGTTCAAATTTGGACGGATGCTTGCTCAAGGGATGCTTTATCATCCCTCAAAAGGAAAATTCCTTACAAGCCGTCGAACTTAGAAAAATCAGCGCTTATATGTAAAAATAATGAAAATTTCATATTTTCTTATTTTTTCTTTAGACTCCTAGATGGTGTTTCACGTTCAAATTTGGACGGATGCTTGTTCAAGGGATGCTTTATCATCCCTCAAAAGGAAAATTCCTTACAAGCCGTCGAACTTAGGAAAATCAGCGCTTATATGTAAAAATAATGAAAATTTCATATTTTCTTATTTTTTCTTTAGACTCCTAGATGGTGTTTCACGTTCAAATTTGGAGGGATGCTTGCTCAAGGGATGCTTTATCATCCCTCAAAAGGAAAATTCCTTACAAGCCGTCGAACTTAGGAAAATCAGCGCTTATATGTAAAAATAATGAAAATTTCATATTTTCTTATTTTTTCTTTAGACTCCTAGATGGTGTTTCACGTTCAAATTTGGAGGGATGCTTGCTCAAGGGATGCTTTATCATCCCTCAAAAGGAAAATTCCTTACAAGCCGTCGAACTTAGGAAAATCAGCGCTTATATGGAAAAATAATGAAAATTTCATATTTTCTTATTTTTTCTTTAGACTCCTAGATGGTGTTTCACGTTCAAATTTGGAGGGATGCTTGCTCAAGGGATGCTTTATCATCCCTCAAAAGGAAAATTCCTTACAAGCCGTCGAACTTAGGAAAATCAGCGCTTATATGTAAAAATAATGAAAATTTCATATTTTCTTATTTTTTCTATAGACTCCTAGATGGTGTTTCACGTTCAAATTTGGACGGATGCTTGTTCAAGGGATGCTTTATCATCCCTCAAAAGGAAAATTCCTTACAAGCCGTCGAACTTGGAAAAATCAGCGCTTATATGTAAAAATAATGAAAATTTCATATTTTCTTATTTTTTCTTTAGACTCCTAAATGGTGTTTCACGTTCAAATTTGGAGGGATGCTTGCTCAAGGGATGCTTTATCATCCCTCAAAAGGAAAATTCCTTACAAGCCGTGGAACTTAGGAAAATCAGCGCTTATATGTAAAAATAATGAAAATTTCATATTTTCTTATTTTTTCTTCAGACTCCTAGATGGTGTTTCACGTTCAAATTTGGAGGGATGCTTGTTCAAGGGATGCTTTATCATCCCTCAAAAGGAAAATTCCTTACAAGCCGTCGAACTTAGGAAAATCAGCGCTTATATGGAAAAATAATGAAAATTTCATATTTTCCTATTTTTTCTTTAGACTCCTAGATGGTGTTTCACGTTCAAATTTGGAGGGATGCTTGCTCAAGGGATGCTTTATCATCCCTCAAAAGGAAAATTCCTTACAAGCCGTCGAACTTAGGAAAATCAGCGCTTATATGTAAAAATAATGAAAATTTCATATTTTCTTATTTTTTCTTTAGACTCCTAGATGGTGTTTCACGTTCAAATTTGGAGGGATGCTTGCTCAAGGAATGCTTTATCATCCCTCAAAAGGAAAATTCCTTACAAGCCGTCGAACTTAGGAAAATCAGCGCTTATATGTAAAAATAATGAAAATTTCATATTTTCTTATTTTTTCTATAGACTCCTAGATGGTGTTTCACGTTCAAATTTGGACGGATGCTTGTTCAAGGGATGCTTTATCATCCCTCAAAAGGAAAATTCGTTACAAGCCGTCGAACTTAGAAAAATCAGCGCTTATATGTAAAAATAATGAAAATTTCATATTTTCTTATTTTTTCTTTAGACTCCTAGATGGTGTTTCACGTTCAAATTTGGAGGGATGCTTGCTCAAGGGATGCTTTATCATCCCTCAAAAGGAAAATTCCTTACAAGCCGTGGAACTTAGGAAAATCAGCGCTTATATGTAAAAATAATGAAAATTTCATATTTTCTTATTTTTTCTTCAGACTCCTAGATGGTGTTTCACGTTCAAATTTGGAGGGATGCTTGTTCAATGGATGCTTTATCATCCCTCAAAAGGAAAATTCCTTACAAGCCGTCGAACTTAGGAAAATCAGCGCTTATATGGAAAAATAATGAAAATTTCATATTTTCCTATTTTTTCTTTAGACTCCTAGATGGTGTTTCACGTTCAAATTTGGAGGGATGCTTGCTCAAGGGATGCTTTATCATCCCTCAAAAGGAAAATTCCTTACAAGCCGTCGAACTTAGAAAAATCAGCGCTTATATGGAAAAATAATGAAAATTTCATATTTTCCTATTATTTCTTCAGACTCCTAGATGGTGTTTCACGTTCAAATTTGGAGGGATGCTTGCTCAAGGGATGCTTTATCATCCCTCAAAAGGAAAATTCCTTACAAGCCGTCGAACTTAGGAAAATCAGCGCTTATATGTAAAAATAATGAAAATTTCATATTTTCTTATTTTTTCTTTAGACTCCTAGATGGTGTTTCACGTTCAAATTTGGAGGGATGCTTGCTCAAGGGATGCTTTATCATCCCTCAAAAGGAAAATTCCTTACAAGCCGTCGAACTTAGAAAAATCAGCGCTTATATGTAAAAATAATGAAAATTTCATATTTTCTTATTTTTTCTTTAGACTCCTAGATGGTGTTTCACGTTCAAATTTGGAGGGATGCTTGCTCAAGGGATGCTTTATCATCCCTCAAAAGGAAAATTCCTTACAAGCCGTCGAACTTAGGAAAATCAGCGCTTATATGTAAAAATAATGAAAATTTCATATTTTCTTATTTTTTCTTTAGACTCCTAGATAGTGTTTCACGTTCAAATTTGGAGGGATGCTTGCTCAAGGGATGCTTTATCATCCCTCAAAAGGAAAATTCCTTACAAGCCGTCGAACTTAGGAAAATCAGCGCTTATATGTAAAAATAATGAAAATTTCATATTTTCTTATTTTTTCTTTAGACTCCTAGATGGTGTTTCACGTTCAAATTTGGAGGGATGCTTGCTCAAGGGATGCTTTATCATCCCTCAAAAGGAAAATTCCTTACAAGCCGTCGAACTTAGGAAAATCAGCGCTTATATGTAAAAATAATGAAAATTTCATATTTTCTTATTTTTTCTTTAGACTCCTAGATGGTGTTTCACGTTCAAATTTGGAGGGATGCTTGCTCAAGGGATGCTTTATCATCCCTCAAAAGGAAAATTCCTTACAAGCCGTCGAACTTAGGAAAATCAGCGCTTATATGTAAAAATAATGAAAATTTCATATTTTCTTATTTTTTCTTTAGACTCCTAGATGGTGTTTCACGTTCAAATTTGGAGGGATGCTTGCTCAAGGGATGCTTTATCATCCCTCAAAAGGAAAATTCCTTACAAGCCGTCGAACTTAGGAAAATCAGCGCTTATATGGAAAAATAATGAAAATTTCATATTTTCCTATTTTTTCTTTAGACTCCTAGATGGTGTTTCACGTTCAAATTTGGAGGGATGCTTGCTCAAGGGATGCTTTATCATCCCTCAAAAGGAAAATTCCTTACAAGCCGTCGAACTTAGGAAAATCAGCGCTTATATGGAAAAATAATGAAAATTTCATATTTTCCTATTTTTTCGTTCGACGGCTTGTAAGGAATTTTCCTTTTGAGGGATGATAAAGCATCCCTTGAGCAAGCATCCCACCAAATTTGAACGTGAAACATCATCTTACGTGAATGAAAGGAAAAAAATTGCGGCGTGCTAGAATGGCGTGCCAACTCACATTATGGCATGCTTGAGCGGCGTGCTAACTTTACTTTTTGACGTGCTCCAGCGGCGTGCTAACTTTTTACACTTTGGCGTGCTCTAATGGCGTGCTCACTTTATTCTTTGGCGTGCTGGAGCCGGCGTGCTAACTTCACACCGGTTTGGTGGTTGCTGGTTGTTCCAGCAAAAGTTCCTGGATTTGTAGCCTGGTTTTTGTTGGTCAAGCGATCTGTTTCCACAACACTCTCGACCATCGCTTTGCTCGTCTGGAATTTGAATTTTCCAGCTGTACCTATCGGTCCTAATTATTGTTCGAGGTGTGAATAATTCGAAGTAGCCGTTCTCAGGATTTGCAAATAATATTGGGTAGATGGTCTTATCGTGTTCATTTCCGTTGGTTCTTTCATCATATTTACTTCCGTCCGTGGGTTATTAGTATTATTATTATTAATATTACATTTTCAGCTGAATCTGTGGTGAAATTCAGTATGTTACAAGTTATGCCTTGTTATCATCAATGTTCGCAATAATACTTTGTTTTTTTTTTTTGAAAAACAATCTTTATTCATGTAACAATACATTATTATACATTATATAAATTTCTCTAATCAGTGCATAATAGCTCTGGTCACATTCCTAATCGAGGCCAGAGCTATTATGCACTGATTAGAGAACAACCTATTCGTATTTAATTAAGGTAGGTTTTTATTTATTAAGCATAATGTTTTAGCCAATAATAATTGATTGGATCGCAAAGAATGCTCACAACTCACAAACTATACCAGCCATTGAAATAGTTCCTAATAAAAAACCAACTGCTAAATCACAGAAATCTGAATACGTTTTTACTGCAAATGACGTATTCGAAGAAAACTTGAACAAATTTGACAAGGAGATATCCATGATGGACAAAACTTCTGAAAAATCCGTGAAGAGACAAAAACAAAAAAGTCCAGAACATGTTTTTACTGGAGATGACGATTTTGAGGAAAATCTAGAACAACTGGATAACGAATTATTTAAAAATGAACAAACTAGTAAAACTTACAATACAGAACTAGATCTTGTGGATAATACGCCAATAGTTAATTTGAAGCTTCGGTAAGTGCTTCTCAATATTATGAAATTAACAGTTCATTAGCAAAACTAATTATTATTTTAGATCAAATGAGAAAAACCCGCCAACACAAATTTTAAGTAAAGGTGCCGCTCTAAAAACCCCTACCGGCCTCATCAATACAGAAGATGTTGATCTGTTTGATAAAGCCCCCTCAACGTTGAATAGAAACTTGCCTTCAGAAACTGAAAAATGTTCTGATGATGTGGCAATACTTTTAGAGGACTTACACGAGGATGATTTCTTAACAGATAACATGGATCATACAGAAAATGTTGAAGCTGAAGGGAAAAACGATAAGTGCACTTTTGATGACGATATGGAAGACGAATTGCAAAACATTCCGTTGACAAATTTTCAAAAAGATGCTAAAGATGAAGAAAAACGATTAACTATTTTGCAAAATATTAGATTAAGGAGTCCAGATAAGACAGTGGGAGACGATATATATATAGATAGTGCTGATGATGAGGAAATTCTAGACGCTACTCCCAAGAAGAAGAATTCTTCAAATTGGTAAGTTCCAGTTCTACAGTGTAGTTTATTCATATGCCTCTATGTGGAGAAACTCAATTCTTTTTGTAGTATAGATCAATTTATTTGCATATTGGGCTTTCATCAATTTCCCATGTTACGGCAATGCTGTACTTATAGTCAGAATAATATGCTGTAGTACAAAATGTTTCAATCCAGCTATTTGACTTCTTTCCTCCATACTATTTTTCGAAATCAGATACCGATTATCCAAGTCTGAAATATTCTCCAAAATTATGTGCTAAATAAAAATCAGATACCGATAATACAACTGTGAAAGATTCTCCAAAATTTTGTGCTTAGTAATCCCACAGCGAAGCAATTCCAAATAAGATGTGTAAACATTGTCACTTATCAGAGGTGGAATAGTTACTTCTACTCTTAATTTTACACTACTTAGTATATGGACCCCACTGAAAATAATAGCCAGTAATGAATTTATAAAAATTGTAAAAATTATGTTTTAGTCGTTCTACAGAAGATCTTTTAGAAGTCCTCGATATTAACGAGGAAGCAATGATAGATATGTTGATAGCACCTCCAGAAGGTTTTGAAGATAAAGCTCCCATAGTTGAGACTCCAGCAATACTGAATAGCCCAATCAGTCAAAAGGATAATCGCTCTTTCTCTAGAAGACAAAACAGACTACCTTCTGTACAAGGGTATCAAAATATCCAATAACTCATCTACAAAAGTTCCTATCAATATATTTCAGGTTAACGGAATTTATTGTTACTCCAGATGAGCAAGCTCATCAAGAAAGTCAGCAACCCAAAACCCAAGAAAGTTTGACCTTTGTAGGACCGATGCGAAGTCCAAAGGGTGCGACTCAACAAGGGTCAATGTTGCCACCATCCAGACGTAGCTTGAAAGAAACAAGAATTGGCGAATCTGGAGCTGCTAAGTGTGAAACTCAGCCTAAGTATACGCCGTTGGTTTCAACACCAAGGTATGATTTTTCTAATGCAAAATACAAATTTATTTCATCTAAATCTTCACATTATAAATTAAATGAAATTAAGTGATTGATAAATTTGATAACAGACAAAACAGTATACTAATTTCTAAATTTGAATAATTGATATTTTTAGGTCAGCCATTAAAAAACCAGTCATAATGACTTCAACGCCGAATCAAAAGAGCATCCTAAATTTCACATCACCCTCTCAATCGTTATTGCAAAAAAGAAAGCCCTGTATAATGTGGTCCAGAATCCCATCCAAAGATGCCGGAGTTTTTGCTCAATTAGAAAACAAAAAACTTGTAACTACATCAAAGGTGTTTACTCCTTCGGTGACTCATTTGGTAGTTAAAGATGGTAGAATTTCATCACATACTGCGAAAACTTTACACGCTATGGCTGCAGGTATTTGGGTGGTAAGATACGAATGGGCTGAAGATTGTTTGAAGATGCAAAAAATTGTTGCAGAGGTGAACATTTTAGTTTTTCAGTAGATTTTTGTGTAAACAAAATATTTATATTTTAAGGACTCATATGAAGCTCTGGATAGTAGTGGTGAACCTGGTCCTAGACGTGCCCGATTGGCTCGAGGAAAAAAAAGTTTGTTCAAAGGATTTAAATTTTACTTGGCGATGCCCCTAGTTACTTTGAATAAAAAACAACTTGAGGTACCCGATCATTTGTTTCATCTAAAAAATAATTTAGGTCAATAATTTGTTTCAGGCTATCATTGAATTAACTGGTGGAGAAGTAGCGCAAGATTTGGGCTCCATGCTGGATAATGAAGAACAACTTCGCATTATTTTGATTGAATCTTCAGTCATGAAAGAAACACAGACTGAACAGTTTGACAGTAAGAAATTGTGAATTGGTTTTAAAATGTATAAATTTATATTATTTTTTTTTTTTTTAGCCTGGGGCGAAATTTACAAAGCGGCCACTGTGGACTTGCAATGGTTCTCAGATTGCATTAGTCAATTTAAATTGATAAGTTTCAGGCCGTATTTGGTTCTAGATGATGAAGATGTTATCCTAAATTTGAATAATTATTTTCCTCCTTCTTTACTGGCAACTGTGCCATATACTTTATCAGATTCAATATGAGTTTTTTTAGTCTTGTTTTGTGTTTTTTTTTTGACAGGTGCAAGCTATGCCAAGAAAAACAGTTCATAGTATTTTTGATGTTAGTATGTTTTTTATTGTGCAATTTGATCTATCACAATTTTATAACATTGTTATGCCATAATCCCTATAAAAAATATTTTAGTTTTGTTTTTTTGTTGTTACAACAACAATATGGAGTATATTGTTGAGGATTTTGTTTATTTTTCTATCAAATTTGTATTATTATTTTTGGTAAAATAAAGTAAATAAATAAAATTAAATTTGTTTTAAGGCATAAGTAGATAAGGCAATTACAAAATGCAGGTTCGAGTCTGACATTGTGCAATAACAAAAAAAAAAAGTAAATCCACACTCATAATAATTTATAAGTTGAACATTTAGAGTAAACTTGAATCTACGCAACAAGAATACATTGAAATATGTGAAATACACATATCAAGTAGTAATAGTATTAATCCAAAAATTAAACTGTGTACAAGAATTAAGGATTGAATGATGCTGTGCTATTATCTTTACGTAGACCATGAAACAAATGTATCAATGTCTTCCTGTAACGATTACCAATTTATTATTAATTGATTATGCAATATTCAACACTTTCAAATCATCTGCAAAAGCCAGAAATAGAATTGTTCGACTCTACCAACTGCCTTCTTTTCCTTGTGCCATTTTCAAACCATTTCAGGCAAAGACATCATCTTGGATTTCATCACATAATTTATCTAGGATAGAGGGCCTCAGAAACTATATTGGAGGTCTCATCTGAAATTATAAGTTCTCAAATTTGATGTGAGGACGGATAACAATAATTTTAAAGCCTATCAGAAATAAAATGCAGATATTTTCTGTTCACAATTATTGCAAGTTGTTCTGTGAACCGAGCTATTATTATTTTTTTCATAATATACTAAGCCGGCCATTAAAAAAAAAAAAAAAACATGGAAAAACTCTTTAATTGGCGAAAATAATTAGTTTATTTACGAAGCATTTTCAAAAATTATTGAAAATTATCAATAATTATTAATTAGGTTGCGAGTGCGCATATCCGTAAAAAAAAAAAAAAAAAAAAGGTATAGCAGTTTTACCTTATAGCTATTCGTAATTTTAGTTAAGGCATCTGCTTGGTAATAAGTAACTGCCCAAATCTTTTTTTTTGCATTCTATTGATAATAGGCAAATATCAAAGAGAGGTTCAGGTAAGATCTGGCATTCAATACAAAAAAATCATTCCTTTATTTTAATAAACTGACATTTTTAAACCGTTTTTCACCGGTTTCTGGAACAAATGGCTGTTTTTAGTCCTCTAAATTGAAGGAGTCCAAAAATTTCACCTGTTTATGGAGTTGTGGACATAACACGTTAGGTACTTAAATATTTAGACACACAGTTTTTGAGTGATTTTAGCAAATACAAAATAAATTATGTCTAAGAATATTTCAGAACATCTCCTAACGGTATTGTGGTGAATGAGTATTTCAATAAATAAAAAAATAAATAAAAATGCAACATAATTTGGCAATTTACATTAAAGCGGCAACGAAAAGTTATGACAGCAATAAAATATTGGAGAATTTATCAATGTCTGTTGAAAGGGGCACAATGTAAGTCCGTTAGTTATAACTAATTTCAAACATAATTATTTAAAAAACATTGTTGCAGCTATGGTCTTCTGGGTGCAAGTGGATGTGGCAAAACAACCCTTTTAAATTGTATTATAGGGAGAAAACCTTTGGATAACGGTCAAGTTTGGGTATTCGGTGAAAAAACAGGAACTAAAGACTGTGGAATACCTGGACCAAGAGTGGGATATATGCCACAAGTGAATTTTTATTTTGTTTTAATCAATCTTGATTCGTATTAAGGGTAATGTCTTTTTTAGGAAATCGCGTTGGTTCCAGAATACACGGTAAAAGAAACGATTTTTTTCTTTGGACGCATTGCAAATATGGACGACAAAGATATCAGTGATAGATATTATCAGCTTTCGAGATTGCTAGAACTTCCACCACATAATCAGTGAGTATTGAGCAAATCATGTTATGCGTATGCACAGCTCTCGGAAATATACGATGTAGCAGGTTCTCTTTATCATTCCGCATTTAGAATATGATTGTGCATCGTAGAATCGTAAAGGTAAAGATTATTATTGTCCACACTAATTACCTGATTTAGACGTGGTAGTGTGATAGTAATTTTCTAAACCATATTTTGTTGTGTCTTATATCTTCCTCGCAAGTTCTCCATCTGAAGAAAATTGGCCAAGCAAAGCTCTGCGTCAAAGATGCAACTGTGAAGCCACCGCGACGTTTCAGTGAATACGCATATGTCGTACTGGCAGACAGGGATATTTTGTTGCACCTGACTTAGTTTTGTTCGCAAACCCTGGGTGTTTTGGTAGTATATGGAATAGTTCCTAGAAAATTTAGCAGAATTTAGTTTTTTGTTGTAATTTTAAGTCGGTATCCCTAATCTCAATATTATTTCGTCCATTCAAGACACGCTGTCTAAACTTTAGATTCTGCTCCAGCCTGCTTTTTTGTTAGATCGGGATTAATAAAGATGATTTTACCCTTTTACTTTTGGAGCGGATAATGTTCTGCACGTCCTTCTTTTTATGCAGAATTGCTTTCAATGCCTTGAGACTTTTTTGTTAGGCTTACCAATTTTCGCCAGGTTATTAACTTCAACATTGGTAGCTCCAAGATCACTGAACAAAAGTGTTGACATCGTTGACCGATCTTTCCATACTTCTACAATTTGCTAGTCTCTAAGACTCATTTTCGTTTTGATGCTTCTGTTCATTATCTATAAGTAATTTAAATACTTCTCATTTTCCTAATTCCCCTTTATACACAAACTTCACTAAAATTTTCAGGTTTATCAAAAATTGTAGCGGCGGACAGCAAAGAAGAATTTCATTGGCGAGTGCTATAGTACACGAACCAGAACTTTTAATACTGGATGAACCTACAGTTGGAGTGGATTCACTTCTGAGAGAAAAGTAAGCGAAAATTCTACGGAATTCTAATCCAAAAATTGTAATACAAATTTTAGAATTTGGAGTTACTTATTGGACTTGGTACAAGTGGGGATAACAGTTGTACTGACCACTCATTACGTTGAAGAATGCAAAGGAGCACATAAAGTAAGAACCCTCGAGTATAATTATTATTGATGAAAGTTGTCATAATTATTTTATTTGGATAAATTCAGGTTGGATTTTTGAGAAACGGCTCTTTATTGGCGGAACTTTCACCTCAAGCCGTTTTGACAGCATTCAACTGTGATACATTGGAACAAGCTTTCTTGATAATTTGCAAAGATAAAGATGCAGGAAAGGAGTTTAATGAGGAAAGTTTATTGGATCGACCATCAATGTCGAGTTCTAGTCGATCGTTTGATATTTCAAATTATGAATCTTCTGAGGTAAATATTGAAGATGTTTATAATTTAAATCAAAGGTAAATAATGGTCCTAGATTATATTATATTCACAGACACACTTTTCGTGTTCCACTGCAATCACTAGTCAAATCGTCCAATAAGTACACACATCAAAATGGTCTGGAGAACAATGGATAATACCTATAGATACTTTGAAATTTTCTTGATTTTATTATAAAATAACAAGCTTTGAAAAAAAAGCCGATATGGTAAATTTGATAAGATTTGTTCAATAAATAGTGCCCACGTTAACTTTGAAAAAAGTTGTTTTGTCTTAAACTTAAAAGACAGATATTTCTTGTTCTCTAGACTATTTTAATGAGTGTATTTCCTCCTTGCTTCTAATAGATAATGTTGGGTCTTTTTAAAATGTTTCCCCTTTATGTCGTTTTTAGAATATAAATAACCCTACAAAAAGACCAGGTAAAAAAGTCAGGACATTTCTGAGTATTAACGCCAAGAGACTTCAGGCTCAACTACACAAAAATTGGATACAATTTATCAGGAATTACTTGTAAGTGTTGACCAAAATATTTTTAAACATGTTCCATTGACAATATTTTTAGAGGTTTATTTTTTTTTGGAATTTTACCACTCGGCATAACTTTATTCTTCGTATATTGCATAGGAGGTGACATAAAACGTATACCTATAGGTACAGTGAACGCAGAAGTGCCAGGAGATGGCTGCAAATATTATAACAAAAATATGTCGGCCATCATTCCAGATAAAGATACTTATAAGTGTACTTTTCAGAATTTGAGCTGTAGATTTTTGGAATATTTAGATCATCCGATGGTTAAACAGGCAAGGATTTCTGAACTTCAGCTTATATGTTATGGTTATCCAAAGTATTATTTTAGATTCGATACGAAGACAATGAAGAGGTTTTGCAAGACATTGAACTTGGTAAACTTGTGGGGTACCTTTTCATACCAGCTAATTTTTCTGAGAGTTATCAGATAAAGGTAAAATTTTCCATTTAATTATATTCCAATAATGTAAAATTGGCGTTTTTATATTCAGGTTGATGACATTCTAGCTGTCAATGAAACAATCTTAGAATTTAGTTCAATCAAAGGTTTTATGGATATGAGCAATAAACCAGTTGGTGGTACCATGAAAGAAAAATTAATAGAACTATATTTAGATTTCCAAAAGGACTTGTATAAGGATTGCATGTGGGATGAAAGAACGGGACAGTCTCCTATGAAAGAGGAATATTTATTTGGCAAGAAAGACGATTCCTTCTTGGTTTTTATGATTCCCGCATTGATACTTACGTAAGGCTTTTTATTTGAGACTCCAAAACAAAAGTGATTTAAAGTAATTTGCTCTATTGGAATTTGTTGCCTCAATAATATATATGTATATAGGTAAAGACCGTGAGATAGGGACTTTTTGCATTTTGAGGGCTGACTAGTTAGCTGATGTGAATATGTTCTGTGGACATTTTGAACGGGGAGCAGGCATTAAAATCACTTATATTATCATCAGCTAACTAGCCACATTCAGCCCTCAAAATGCCAGACAAAAAAAAATCTACTAAATTGTCCTTATCTCAGGGACTAATAGATCCCTAGAGAATCCAAGATCTACATATAGGCGAGTGGCAGAGGCCTATTTACGTTCAGAAACCAGGGATCGACCGATACGTTTTTTTTTTTTTAAAGCCGATATTGCCGATACCGATACGATATGGATTTATAGAAGGCCGATACCGATATAAGGCCGATATATATTTATCTGTTTTCTCCAACCTTTTCCTTTAGTTTGAATGTTTTATTGGTTTTCTCGCACCTTTTCCTTTAGTTTGAATGTTTTATTTATTTGTTTTCTCCTAGTTTTAATATTGTTTGTTCAAGTTCAGATAAGCAGAAAGTTTAGTTTTTTTTTTTAATAAATAAATAATTTTGAATTTGAGTTTAGATAAGCAGAATGTTAAGTTTTTTTTTTTATATGAAAACCTAATTAATTTAAAATAAATTTATGAGAAACAATTTCTAATATTTACTTTCTTCTTAGTCACTCCCATATGTACCAACCAGAATTATTAGGTCTTTTAAGCTTCAAAAAAGCCTTAGTGATGATTACTGATCTTCAAAGTATGATTTGTATCGGTCTAAAGTTATCGGCCAATGAAGGGCCGATATGCCGATACACCGATATACCTGAAAAAGGCCGATATACCGATATGCCATATCGGTATCGGTCGATCCCTGTCAGAAACCCAATATTTTTGTACCTATAACTTATTGAAACCCACACCATCTCATTCATTAGGTAATAATGAAAGAAAAATGTATATACGGCGACTTTTAGTTTTGGTCGAGACAAAAGTTACGGCACAAGAACGGAAAAATGAGGTTCAAAAATTGTAGGGGAGGGTGGGCCAGCATGAGACGCGTTTACCATGAGACAAACGCCATTATTTTTTAATGACTTGGGCTATTTGTCTCCATTTCACAGTACATCAAGTATTTAACATGTTAGTCTTATTTCTGTTGCCAGAGAAGCTGCACGTGCGCCCCTGAATTTTTTGCTGGTTTCGATTTATTTACGCTATAGTGAAATTTATTTTACTGTAAGTTCAGTACTTCATCAGTCGTTCCCAATATTTTTTCATTTTGTTCTGAGGTTTCCAACACAACAGGTGGACATTAATTTCATTGTTTGTGTATATTACGAGTCGATTTTTTCACGTTTTACCAAAATATTGCGGTTTGTAACTCAGACCTACCATGGGCTACAATGAGACACGAAGTTTGGGCCACCTTGAGACGTGTCTCAAATGTTGAGAAAAAATATTTTGTTCAAAACATGTAACGGGGACGCAAAAGAAAATCTCAAAAAGGCCTGTTTAGTGCCGAATCAATAAAAAGGCCTGTCGAAGATGTGATTAAACATAAATTAAACCTCTAAGGAAGGCGGCATAGAAAAACGACGTAAAACATCAAACATTTGCAAAATATGTTGAAAAAACACAAAATTATGATGAAAAGTTATATTACCGCCCTCGTTACGATGTATTATTTTTGAATAAACCTCATTTTTCTCAGTTTTTATGTATGTCTCAAAGTGGCCCACCTCATGGGCTACCTTCAAACAAAATTAGATTTTTTTAGATTCCCCTATAAAATAAAGTAAATTATATTGCGTTAATAGTTTACTCAAAAAATGTGTGCAATAAGATGAAAGATTATGAGGCTCACGAAACTATGTAGAAATTACCAATTTTATCTCCAAAAAAGTAAAAACTGTCTTAACGTGGCCCTTCCTTCCCTACCATTTATATTTCTTCTACGAACGTACGGGAAAAGCCCATTTTTAGTACAAAATTATATTCACCTCAAATTTACCTAATCTTCAAACGGATCATTGTCCAGGTTATCTAATAATCATTTTAACTTTAACTCAAAAATCTCAATAGGTTTCATTAGGACATTTAAAAAAAAAAAAAAAGAAGTATAAATTTGATGAAGCTGAGCAGCGTCGAGCGCGGTTAGTACTTGGATGGGTAACCACTTAGAAATTTACACGGCGTTGCTTTTTTTGAGATGATAGCGTTTTAGGGTGCTTATTGAAGATTTAATACGCCGGCTTGAGGTCCCTTTTCAGTAAAACACTTTATGGGTATAAACTTACCTTACCTTACCCCCTTACAAAAGGACCCTTTGGGTTTTTCGCTTATAATACTAAATATAATAATAATGTAACTGTAAATGGCCAGGTCAGCTGTTACGACGATGTGATCCTGCACAAGACTGTCTGCTATACGTGTTAGCTGCAGAAGCGCTGTATAAATCGTATCATGAGGAAGGTGGGGCATTAATCAATGGGTAGTAGTACACATTTGAAACAGGTAAGGAGTTTGTAGATACAATTTCGTTAAATTGGTGCACCCTATAGATCCACTTTTATCATTTTTATATCTTAAAATTTCCCATACCGTCTCCGTTGTAATGATATCACGGTCTTCAACATCAAGACAATCTAAAACTGATTTTCAGATTTCGTTGGTTCTGAGCGCGTTGAAGGTTTCTTATAAGTTACCAACCTTTGCTCTAAGTCATAGTCTTCTATTTCAGTCGATGATCGTTTTGCTTGACGTTTAATTCGAGGTCCTTCAAAAATTTGGGATTTAGTTTGAAATAGTTCTATTGCTAGAGCATGAGTTGTTCCTTTTCCATCAAGGGTATCTTCGTTTAAATCGAAGTTGTCGATACTTGCCCTTACATAATTTACAGTGCTTTCGATGTTACATATTCCCTGTGGAATGAATAATTTGTGTTTAATATTTTCAATTTGTTGGACTGCGAGAGAAGTTAAAAAAATTCGCATTTCGTCGTTCGAAGTATCGTATCATATCCAAACTGGTATAAAATATCTATAATCTTTTTGCTCCTTACCGTTTGGGTAAACTGACTCAAGATGCTGAAATATTTTTTTCTACTAAAGTTATTCAAAATTTTTGATTATATCGCTACTACATTATTATCAAAATTTTTAAAGGTTGAATTCGAAAAGGCGCTTTCATTTAGCAGCCAAGATGCAAATTTATACAAGCTTTGCGGCACTTCCTCTTTAATATTTTTTCCATCCAGTTCTTGAGGGGTAACATAGTTTTTCTTGGTGTTCATCTTAATATAGCTGGATATTGCATTCCGTAGTATTTCCGCTGACCTGTTTAGTATAAATTATTGCTTTCCTCAACAGCTAATTTTTTGGACTCTGATTCTTTATCACTCTCTACAGATTGACTTATAATGTTATATTCATGTTCTTTCGACAAAACAATAGTTGGTTTTCCAGAACTACAAACAAAAGATATTTTCTCCCCAAAATGTTTTTCAAGTTTTTTTCTTATATTACTACTACTTTGTAGAACGTCGGAATCAATAGCAAATTCCTCAATTATCTTATTTAATTGTTTAGTTAAATTTGCTAAAGTAACGCAGTCTTTCTGTTGAAATATGGTATGTTCTATTTTTTGAAAAAAATACATTTAAAGCACGTTCTAGTGACTGTGAGCTATTAGGTTGGTTGCAAATTTTTGTGGTGGCCATAATATTTCTCTGTGATACCTATGTATTTTGCATAACATATATGATCTATGGTACTTTGCATCTAACGCGAACAAGTCGGTATAAAATTCCATCCTGCCTCTGATAACGGAATCCTCTCTTTCACGAGCACTGTTTAATATATTTCCACGAGTGCCACTACCCTTCCCCGTACAAATTGCAATCAAAACTTTCTTCTTGACGGTACCACTTTTACCACAAATAAGACAGTCAGTTTTGACATTAAATTTATTATCAGTTAGACCCCTACAACTTGTTACGCCACTGCTGGAACAAGGCTCATTTTCAAAAGTTTGTTTGACACTCATTATTCGGTCAATAGTTTTCTTGTTGCAAAATTGTTTACGAAATGAAGAATGAAATTTGAAGTTTATCGGATTTTGAATTATTTCACTCTTGATTGAAATTATCTGTTGCGGAAATAACCCACAACAAGTTTAAATTTTATTATTTCTAATTTAATATAATTTTCTTCTCTATTATTTACCATTAAAATAATATTCAAAAAATAGATGCAATTGCTGGAGTTTTTATCCTGTAAAACCGGCAACAACAACCCTTTGAGTCGGTAAAATTGCAGGTTTCTTCTTTACCTTATAAGGTAATGAACCTGGTCCCGCCACTGTGATTGGTCAGCCGCCGCACAAAATCCCTAGTTTTGCGACCTGCGCTCCTGGCAGAGTCTAGTCGACGCACATTCTTCAGTACTATTAGAATAAGCGAAGAATTCGCACCCTCGCGCCCTCTGAATGCTCTCTAGAGGCAAAACCCCCGTTAGTACGTCCGGTTTATAGTAAAATACTACTCTCTGTGTCTCAAGGCCTGACATGGTCTATATTATTGATTACAATTCATGTAATTAACCCTTAATTGTTGCAAGTCACCTCGGGCTAGCAAAATTCTCTCCTACGCGATTGTCTTTTGGCTCTCTCTTACTCTCGACGGGCTCCAACGCGCCTGTATATCGTTGTGTTTTTTTTTCATCTCAGTGGAAAATTCCCTAGCTGCCAGTGTGAATAGTGGTGATAAATGGATAAATAATCGCCTTGTGAATTTATCTGCATGAACCGGATTAAGCAAGTAAGACCGTTACAATTTCTCTAACAGTCGAACAATAAATACTGATTAGTGATTCGCTTCAAATGCACTATAAATTAAAGTGTTTTCTAACGTTTAATGCAGAAATTTGGTTTTCACACTCGTGAAATTAACATTTGTACATTTGTATATAGAAACTGAGCATATATAAAGACTTTTCTTGCACATATTGTTTACCAACTTTCGTAGAAAAGTGCTCACATTGTTAATTCCCAATACATCAAAAAACTTTCAAGGATCAATAAACATTTTGTGATTGCTCTGAACTGATTAAAGTTGACGAATTATTTATTTTGTGCTCTGGTGCATTTAATTAGTTAATTTGTGTTCTCGTTCATTGAACATTTAACCATAAATGATGTTATTATCTGCATTATCAGATTTCCCTACTTTTTATAAATCAAGATACTTAATTTAGAAAACTTTGCTTCAGATTAGTATAAAATTTGTAGTTCGACTGGACGTCCAATTAGGAATTTTTAGATAGGATTTGATTGCTGACTATACCGAATTACTTTCATTTATTAATTAAATTGATAATTATTCTATTTCAGAGTTTTATTTGTATAAATGAGAATCAAGGCACCCCTAACCCAATACAAGGCTTAAATGCTCCAACACCTAATGGTTAATTTTTACAGTCAAAGTAAAAACTTTTGGCATCACTGGTGCGGTTTGACTAAAGCCCAAAAAGGGGCAATAGCTAGTTCCTTCACATTATCTTTTTAGATATTGTTATTTCTCAGTTCTGCTGCTGCAAATATTGTTCCAAACCCTTGTCTAGTTAGTTTTTCAACTACATCAGTTGATGCTTCCAGAACTTTTTCACAAAATAGGCATACCTCATTTGACCTCATTTTTTATTTTTTAACCTATAAAAATGGAACAGTAATAGGCATTTTTTTTTTTAATAGAAAAACAAAACCTCTATAACTGTCACTTATACCTTTAAGGCCGATGTTAAATAACAAAGAGACTTCCCTCTAATCGCGCATTTATTAAATCAAATCTTAACAAATAGCGAAGTTAGAGCAGGTTGAAGATAATTAATTATTTTTTCTCTTTTAAACTGAATGATAAAAGCTATTTCTTTTTGTCTGAGAAATGGGAAAAATCCCAAACGTTATGTGTCATAGTGAAGAGCAATGATAACTCTTCAGAATCGTAAAAACATTACGCCTATGACTTAATTAGTTCTTTAGTAATCAGGCTTTAAAAACAGAACCTATCAATTGACCATTTTTCTTCTTTTTCTTGAATAACTCTTATCTTGATCAAAACTAAAAGTCGTTATATAAGAATTTTTCGTAGAAAATGTGACTTACAATATTTTTTAAGTTTCATAAAGTTATACCGAAATATTGGGTCCATCAATACTACGTCTTTAGAACGCCTGGCCGCCCGCCTAACAGTAGACTTGGCAGCAATTACCGCAAAATCTGTCACAGTAGAGATAAACGTAAAAGGTGCTATCGCGCTCTCTTTTTTTTTCCCTTGTTCCAGGCCTATCCGACTTATTGTCCCCATGCTGCACTGGAGCCTGAGAAGGCTTATTGTTACTTGGCCTGTGTGGTTAATTCAAACCACTCCAGTATTTTTGTGCTTTTGTACGAAGTTGTACAGGTCTTTTACTGGGTGGTGTTTCATTAGGCCGGTCGTCCTTTGGATGCGTTTTTGTCCGAATTGTAGTCGTCAGAGATCGGAAGAAAAAGTGCGAATGATCCCGTTTCAGTAAAACCTAATGACGGTCGTACACTGTACCCGAAATTATTCGTGCGAATTTGGACGAAAACATGCGATTGCGATTGATCCGAAAAAATGGGATTTTTCCAATGTCATTGGATTTTTCGCAGTAGTTCTGATGAATTGTGTGTGTTGCTGCTGAGAAGATAGAGCTATATATGGATCTCGAAAAATTGATAAATTTGATTCATGAGAAAAAATCTTTCGGATATTATGGATATGATCGAAAAATTATATCACATGAGACACATGCAGAGAAAACTGCGGCAGTTGGAATGAGTTCAAATTCTCCGAATTGTTTTCGTTTTGTTAAAATATCATTTACCCAGCACTTTTCCATTTTTAAAAATCCCCGTCTAACAAGATGATAATTTTCCAAAAGATAATCCTATATTACTCTGCTACGTCAAGACTGAGTTCGCAATGCAAAACCTTGTCCAGTGGACGATATCACGTATGCGAAATCCGACGAAAGTATTTGTCCGATTTCTGACGAATGCAGTTCGGACGAAATCGCATCCAAAGGACGACCGGCCTTATTGTTCCTGGTTCTACATTTGGTTGCCCGAAAATTATGTGTCCGCGATCCAGTGCCTCGCAGTTCACCAGGATGTGTTTGGCTGTCTCGGGTTCCTTCTTGCAGAGTCTGCAGCTAAAGTCTCGATCGTACAGGTTCATCCTGTTCAGGTGGACCTTTACTGGTGTGTGGCCAGTCAAGAGTCCCGTTATGGTTCTCAGTCGGCTCCTGCTCATTTGTAGCAAGTTCTGCGGCCCTTTTGCTGCGTGGTTGGTCGATGAATTCCCTACCATGATTCTGCCTGGAAGTTGTTCAGTGTCGCTGGTGTTTTTTTACAAATCCAGTCTTTGATGTGAGTTCTGGTGTTACTTTTTGTTATCCCTAGATCCGGCTCTGGCCCTACAAGTTTTATCTCTGACCCTCTCTTTGCAAGTTCATCAGCTTTTTCATTGCCTTCGATCAGGGCCGGCCCTACCATAAGGCGAACTGAGCGAGCGCTCCAGGCGCCAGACCTCGGGGGGCGCCTTCGACTTGTTCCTTGGTAATAAAAAAAAGGGAAAAATATATTATCGCTTTGAATTCTGTCTCTGCTTTTCGATATTTTGCTTTTCTGCTTGTGAGCAAGCTTGTGCTTACTTAGTATGTGAATAACCTGTCCTGACATTTTTTTGAGACGCGCACGGATCGTGGGTGTGGTGGCGCCCTTACTCGAGCATTTGATCACGATATTTCGGATAGTGATAACGGTCACCTGAAAGCAGTCCTTCAGGCGTTAGCATTTAATAATTGGCAAGATACGTTTCCTTATATCTGGACAGCTGTCCGTAGTTTTGTTACCATTCCTGTTACAGTGCCGAAAGGTGAACGGAGCTTAAGTAAGCTTAAGGTAATTAAAACTTACCTTAGCGGTCAACTCTAGCAGAATAGAGAAACCTTCAAGATCTAACCCTGCTGTCCATTGAAAATGTTATAGCTCAGATATTGTCATATGAGGATTTATGAATAAAGCTAATGCAAAAGTATGCAAACACCAATTTACCTAAAATTTCGTATTTTGTTTTTTCGATTTTTATATTTATTAGGCCCGGTTTATTTATATTCAGATAAACTTGCGGGTAATTATCGGCAAGATAAATTTACCGTTCTATAAATCTATTGGTCGGCGCATAGCTGGCCAACCAATGGGATAAGATATTGCATTTTTATCGTTCAGATTGCATACCTGACACCTGACAGTTTATCAGAAGGTGAATAAACCGGCCCTAATGGCCGTTTCCACAAACTATTACGATAAGTATTCTCTAAACTGACATTTCTCCATAGAAAACTGTCAGTTTAGGGAATACTTATCGTTAGGGCTTCCCGAAAATAACTAGTTGGTGGAAATGTGACAGAGGCGTCGCGTCGGGGGGGGGGGGGGGGTAATGGGGGTAATTTCCCCCCCCCCCCCCCAGGATCCAAAATTCAAGGGAAAAATCACGATGCCCAAAAGAAAATACATAATAATATTAAAGAAAATACATTTTTTTTTTTTTTTTTTTTCCTCACAAAGGAAATTATTGTTCTGGAAAAGTGAACGACAATGAAATTGACAAAAAAATTTGCCTGCGGCGCGTTAGCGGGGGGTCGCATCTTCCCATTACCCCCCCTAGACTGCAAGTCACGCGTCGCCACTGTATTACCAAAGTGGATTATTGGTTGATCCCATCAAAGAATGTGAACTAAATGTTAGTAAATAAGAGAACTTTGTACCAACGAACAGAAATGTTTTCAAATTTCAATTGGTAAGATAAATAGAGACATTGAGCTTTGTTGCCCCAGCAGGAAACCATAATATTATCGTCAGGATTCAGCGCAAAACCTAAAATTTTTGCATAGAAACCGAAATTCGTATACAGAGAGGTTCCGAAACCGTTCTGGTACGTTTTTTTGACGGGTTGGAACAAACCTATTAGCAGGGTTGGATGGGACGACCGCAAATGCCCGGTATAACTCTGGGACGGTCGGGCCGCAGGCCCGACACGTCTAGATTAATAATAAAATTTTAAAATTTATATATTTGACAAAAACATCATGAAAACTACCTATCTAAAACAATATTAAGGCTGTGGTCCGAATATAACCCAGGGCTGTGGTTTCGCGGTCCGAAAGCGATCAAATTACTCTGGTACCTGGAAAAGTGGTTACTTTTGGACCTTGGTTTCCTGAAATCTGGTTAACCAAATGTCAAAATAGTTACCGACTATCGGATGTCGGTTCTGTTGGTTTTATCTGTAAATTCCTAAAAATTCTGTCAACAATTTTTTATTTCATATTCGTGTTCCCTAGTTAACCGGAAATTTCAGAAACCATCTGTCAACCGGATCGGTTACTTTGGTTAACATTTGGTTATATTCGGACCATAGCCTTAAACTGAATATTATGCGTGAGATCCGAAACCACTGGTGACGGTTTAATTGAGAATGCAGTGTTGCCAATCTGAATTTGTGAAATTACACGATATGCTGGTCAAATTACATAGTTTTACACGATTTCGTCTCACAATTACACGATTTATACACACGACCTTGGTACCTATTTAGTAACATCAAGAAGCAAGTATTTATGATTTTGGGAAATGGGTCAAATCCAGTCAAATCTGAGGGTTGATCATCGCTCCTCAACCAAAAACAAAGATGTAGCATCGACAGAAAAGCGATCCAAAAGTAATCTAATCACTAATTACTCTAGTACCTGGAAAAGTGGTTACTTTTGGACCTCAGTTTTCCTGCCAGGATGAGGCATCCCAGATGACGTCATACAGTTATCAGGCAACCTACCTCTCTCAAACATCCTAGCCATAAGAGTAGTCACTTGACAGACCATTTGACAGACAAAAGATAATGGAATGTAATGCAAGGAGCAATTAAGGGAAGAGAAAACGTCAAGTCCTATTTGTTTGTCACAATGGGACCGTGACCTATCTATATGTAATAATATCGAGAATGAAAATTCCAAAATATTCTTTCGTTTTCTTTACAGTAAAATTTTTGAAACCAATTTTTCATTCTTGCCGTCCAAGGGAGGGCTAGATGAAAAAAATTGCCAGGGCCGGTTTGTCTAAGCCCATCCAACCCTGCCTATTAAATTAGATATGGTCAAAATCTATACTCGCGCATGCGAATCACATTTAAACTAGGGGCGCCAAAGTCAGATCTCGCTCCATACTAAAAGTAGCCTCGGGCCGGCACTGCCTTCGATTTCTCTGTGTCCTGGCACCCAGATAAGTTTCACCTTATTCTGGTCCGACAGAGCCCTGACTTCGTCCTGGCATTCCCATACTAGTCTTGATGACACTGTCTGGCTCGAAAGGGCCTTCAGTGCCGCTTGACTATCAGACATTATGAGGATCTGCCTGCTGGCTGTGACTCTCCTGTTTTTCTCCGCTGCGCATTGGAGTATAGCGTATACCTCTGCTTGAAAAACAGAGGCATGTCTTCCCAGTGCATAGTGATCGCCATAGTTGGCAGAGTATACCCCTGCTCCAGTAATCTAAGAGGTTCCAGGTCTTGTATTTTATGCCTTCGGGTAAATGCCACGATGCTGGATTTGCTGGGACTAGTTTAGCCCTTCTCCATCCACCCATCTTGTTGTTCGGTCTAAAGCGTCTTGCATTCCCTCTCTAATTGTAGGGTTGAATTTACCCCGTGATATTATGTTGTCAGCATATCCGAGCGCACGGTGTCCTCCGTCAGTGAGCACCTTACGCAGGCCGTCCGCCACTAGATTCCACAGGAGTGGGAATAATACCTTGCCCTGTGAGCAACCCCTGTACACCCTGGCCGCCAGTGTCTCCTCTGCGATGGTGGTTTCTACCATTCTTTCTCTTAGCACGGATTTCATCCACACACAACAGGTGTCCTCAAGTCCTTTGTGCTTGAGAGATCTGGTTATTGAATCGAAGGAAGTGTTGTCAAAAGCTCCCTCTATATCCAATAAGAAACCCGGCATCATCTCTTTGTTTGCCAGTGTGGTCTCCACTATGCTGACCAGCTGGTGAAGCGCTGTTTCTGTTGACATCCCTGTCCGATAAGCTTATTGGTCTGGTTGTAGTGGTATGTTTTCCAAAACACCCTTATGTGCCTCCCCACAAGTTTTTTCAGTGTCTTAAGCTCAAATGATGTAAGACTAATGGGTCTTAGAGACTTCGCCGTGTCCTGTCCTATTTTTCCTGGTTTTGGTATGAACGATACCCTAATGCGCCTCCAGGCCTTTGGTATGTAGCCAAAAGCTAGGCTACTTCTTAGAATGTTACATACTATCCTATTTGCAAGTTCAGTTCCGTTCTGTAACATTATGTGATAGATCCCATGTGTCCCTGTTGACTTATATGGGTCAAAGGTGTTTTTAGTCCATTTGACTTTTTCATAGTTGATTATTATCTTCGAAGTCAGCCAGTCGTTCCTGGATGTTCTTCGAAGTCTAGGCTCATTCCATGTCCACTTAGTCTCATCAACTATCTTTGAGCCTGGAAAGTGGGTTCTAATAGGAGTTCCCTAGCCGTCTCTTTCCCCGTCTTTGTGTATTCACCAGGGTTGTTCTTGAGTGATTTGATTGTTGTCTCCGGGCCCCTTGACAGAGTTCTTTGTAGCCTAACAATCTTCAGTACTTTCTATCACAGTACTTCCTCCAAGACCTCCTCTGGGATTCCTCAGCTCTTTCTTGAACTTTTTCAACGTGGTTCTGTATGTCTCCCACTGCCCGGTTCTCATGGCTATATTGAATTCTGTTCTAGTTCTATCGCACTGTCTACTAGTCTAAGTTCACCAGCGGCAATACTAGACTTGATGGATAGTTCGATAGGTTTCACAAAAGTTCATTTTAATCGAAAGCAGTAAGTATCAAACTTTGCTGTTATCGATCGAAATATGAATATGAAAGAATGGAGACCATCGCAGATTTGCGCTGGATTACCGAATTTGATACTCTCTTAGATCTATCAGAGCTTTGAATAAGTAGGGCAAAGTATGTATGAGTCGTTAGAACACATTCAAAACCCTGACTATTTTTAACAGATGTATAAGAATTGCATTGATAGATCTTTTTGTGAGAATAGTTATTTATGTACCAAAGGCGCAATTAGGGTTTTTGTGGCCCGCCGCATGGAAAATTAAAGCACGAGACGCAGCCAAAGGCTTATACCTTGAATTCATCATATTAGTTAGGTTAGAATCGCAAATTGGCGCGGGTTCCTAGTTCAAAAATTAATACATTGATGTCTTATGGGGACTCAATTTTAAAAGCGTCTGTAGACGTGATAGAACGTTTGTTACGGAATTGAGTTGTATAAATAGTTTTTTTAATATGTTAATTAACTGAAAGAGTGTTTGAAAGTTGAATAAACATTGTTAAAATAAAAATATTACCAATTTAAGAAGCCGATGTTTGTATAAAATACGTATGTCGTTGCTTGATCCATAAGTATATATGAGTACATAATTATAATAAAATAAAAGTTTACCTACATACTTGGTTAGTAAATGTACTTCAATAATCCAAAAAAACTGAAAAATAAATGACTGAACTAGTGATAAATAAATAAATAAACAATTCACCAACAATCATAACACAACACACAACCTCACTTTCTCTCAGGTGGTTTTAGACCCGACGTACGTCCACCGAAAACAGACACTTTTAATTAAAATCATTTGTATTTTTAATTCATAGGTCTAAAAAAACAATTTGGGCATGAACTATAGAGAAATATGTTCAAAGTTTGATGTACAATAGGTTCCAATACTAAGAAATGCCCAGAACCCAAGATTTTCCCGTCTGAAAATCACTCTTTTGAATCCCCCCAGAACAAAATCCTGAATGGGATCTGAAGGGCTAAATCGCCAAATAATGCGTTGATAATCCCAATGACATGAATCAACCCAAATTTGGCGGTACATCATCTTGATGTCAGCAGTGAAGACAACCGAGTAGCGTCGAAAATTTAAAAGAATAGCAGTGATGTCCTTCTGGAGCTTAGGACCGGGTAAAAGCGTTGCGTTTAGGGACTCGCCTTCTGTATTTTTTGCGGATGCGTCAAAGACCACACGAAGCTTGGTGGTAGAAGAATTAGGATTTATTACGCTGTGATGAGGAATATAATACATTTTTTCGGGACGATCTTGAGCGGGTAGGACAGTTGCGATTTTCATGTGTCCCAGGGACAAATACTCATGCATAAAATCGCAATAGGCCTTGTAAGTTTGGGGATTACTTTGTAATCTCCGTTCCAGGCTATAGAATCGACGTAAAGCAATGGAACGTGAATCAGAAAGAAGCGGTTCACCATTTTTGAATGGCAGGGAAACAATAAACTGTCCATGGGACGTGCGACGGTGCGTATTCACAAACGAACTTTCGGCCAAGAGGTCATCAGAGGAGAGAGTGCTAGCTTGAGGAACTTCTTCAATTTCCCAGAATTGTTGCAACTTTGTTGTAAGATCATCATTTTCAACAAGCGCTGAGAAAGTATAAAGTGGAGTTGGAGTTTGAAAATTGATTTTTCCCATCAGCACCCAGCCAAAAATTGTGTTGAGGGCAACTGGAGATCTTCCACCTCCATCGATTTTTCCAGGCAACCAAATATGAGGAAAAACTGAAGCTCCCAGTAACATGTCGATACTACCTGGAGCGTTAAACGATGGATCAGCTAACTTCAAATTGTTGATGTGATCCCAAGAATCGGTTTTAAAGAATGCGGTTGGCATGTCAGAACATACTTTGGGTAGGATAATAGCTTCTAAATTGACTAACAACTTATTGTTGATAGGAGGACCGATCGAGAATAGCGTCACACCTTGTGATACAAGAGAAGACATTTCGCCAATACCTTTAATAGGTATATTGAGTTTTGAGGAAGTCAAACCTAAGCGGTTGAAACACCTTTTTGAGATAAAATTTGCCTGACTGGCACTATCCAGCAAAACTCTAACGGAATGCGGGTTGCCTTGGGAATCCAAGACATTAACTAGCGCGGTTGCCAATAGAACCACTGAATTTGGATTTACAGCTCCAACACACGAATTCATAGTCGGCGAAGAACTTGAATTTGGGCTAAACAATGAGGGTATTTGGTTATCAGGGGGCGATTGAACTGAACTAGATGAATTAGTTTGTGAATCTGCGGAGTTTGGACTCTTGGCTGAATCAAAATGCAGTAAAGTATGATGGCGCAAACGACAGATGCGACAAACCGAGGTAGATTTGCACTTCTGTAAGTTATGAGCCGAACTCAGACAATTGATGCACATTCTGTTTTGCTTGCAAATCGAAAATCTCTCTTTGGGAGTGTTATTGCGAAAATTAGGGCAATTATAAACCAAATGTGACAAATTACACACACTGCATCTTTGTGAAGGTACTATCTTTTGAGTTTGACTGTTGCCGTTACTTGCATTTGCCAACAATGCATGAGGATAAACTTTTCCAGGATCACCTTTTACGCCTCGACTATTATTTGCTCCTTTTGTTTGCGAAATTTGATTATTCGAATGAGCCATAGTCTCTAAAGCTTTACATTGATTTGTAAGAAATAACTTCAACTGATTAAAGGTTGGAATATCAAATTGTGCATGGGCTAATTCAAAACGTTGTACTGTGTCAACGTCCAGTTTTTTAAGTAATAAATTCAGAAGAATAAAATCCCAATGTACAACTGGAAATCCTAAGAGAGAAAGGGCGTCTAAATTTTCCATAAAGGAATCAAAAATATTGCGTAAATTAAACCCATTCGAAACTTTAGGGAAATTCAATATTTCAGTTAAATAGGTGGTTGCCAGTAATCTTTTATTTTGGTAGCGACTCACCAGGGTTGTATAGGCAATTTTGTAATTTGCTTCCGTTATTGGAATAGCTTTGATTAAATTTAGCGGTTCCCCCTTAATAAAAGAGAGGAGATACTGGAACTTTTCTATATCTGATAAGCCAGCTTTATTATGAATTAGGTTTTGAAACAAATCAAAAAACGTTGGCCATTGCCTAAGGTCACCCTCAAATACAGGTAGGGTCAACTTGGGCAAATTAACATTTATAGTTATGCAAAGCGGCAGTGGGTGAAGCTAACGGTTGCGACATTGTCATATTGACACTCGCATTAGCGATTGCTTCATTTTTAATGAATTGATTGAAGATACTCTTCGTAGTATAATACTTTTCATCTATTTCGCTTCGAATTTCTTCTTCGCCATCCCATTTGTCCTCAGACATATCCTTATGAAAAACTATTGTCATGTGAATTTTTTCGAAATCTTGATAATAAGAGGGAATAGCCTCATAGCGTGTCTTAAAATATTCTTGCGTTGCCTCATCTGCGATCGCTTTATTAGCAATATCGTAGACTTCAGAAATTCGTTTGATAAGAATTTTGCGTTGGGCAGTGAGAATTGTTAAATCTTCTGACATATTGCCAAAAAAAAAAATTGAAATCAAATTTAAATTAAATTAAATCGAATAGTACCTACTATCTAGCAAAATCCGTTCTTTTCCTGAATTTGCATTTGGGCAAGGCAAAAAAAAGAAAGAATTTCAAGCTTGGAATGTTTATGTTCAAATAAACAAGTTTTTTTTTTTTTTTTTCTTTTTTTTTTTGCTCTGCTCTTGAGGTTCAATTTACAACTTCTATGGATTTTCTGATAAAAATGTTTTCGTTCTACTGGCCAAATTACAATACTTAATGCCTTTTATGTTTTATTTTGTCTAAAACACAAACCGAGAATAATTAAAACACTTACAGTTTCTTGCTAAGAATGATGTATAACGCGAATGAATTTCAACAAAATGAAAAAAATCAAATAAAATACTTTCAATTAATCGATTAATTGCAATAATTAACCAGTTAATCAATTTAAGCACCAGAACAAAATAAGAAATTTGGCTCGTTAAGGATCAAAATGTTTTGCGGGTAGCTAATACGTAATGTCTTAGCTGGTAGTGGACTGTATTTACTTTGCGGCGCAACCTCTAAATAATGATAAAAAGGACTTACCCAATGATTCCATAAGTGCACTCCTGCAGGGACCCTGCTTTACACACGCGCTGCGGATTATGGTGTTCCCAATTACGGGTTATGTAACTTTGTAGAAGGTTGATACGAGAGGACTTCACAATGAAGTTTTGAGATTAGAAATATTGCGACCGGGTTAAGCCGTACGACGACGCGCCCGTGTCGTCTCATCGAGTTTCTTAGCAAGTCTGTCCAATTACTCGCTTCTGGTACGTCCACTATCAAAATCTAGAGGTACGACTTTTTTTGCGCGAAACAAAACAAAAAAATGCGAGCAAACAGGAATTTTGCACCTTTGCCAAATTGTATAAAATTTATTTAGAATAAAGACGAAACAAAATACATTGCTGTCAAATTTGTTGAAATGTGTTTAGGAACCCATTTTAAATTTCGCGCCCGATTTTTCCTAACCTAACTAATATGGTCAATTATGGCGGCAAATTGGGCGCACACTGGTGCTTTGCGGCCCGGTCGTACATAAGGATTTACAGCCATTTTTTTGTTAGGTTTGGATATAATTTCAGTATAATGATGACGTCACAAATCATTGTATCTGAGAAAAGTGAAGGTAACTTGAACTAATTCGAAAATGTAAATATTCCAAATTAATGTACCCATTTAGGTACGTGGGATAGATTACTGGCCTCAGGAGTTTCAACCCTAGAAGTGACGCTTGGACATTTGCTGCTACAATTAACAATGGCGTTGTCTCATACATTTAGCCCTATAATTGTTATCGTTTACATTTATGGCTTAGAGCATACAGGCTCTGTTTTTCATATGAGTATTGTTAGTTACTTGACTAACATTTGTGGACTTGTAACAGGCAAGCATTGCGGTTCAGATTTTTTTTAGCTTAAAAATAACGGTACCTACTATTCTAGGTTTTTGGTTGTCGTTTGTTTGCAAAAATCATACACAAGCCCATTATTTAAACACAGCTATAATTTTTCCTGTAACGCTACTCACTGGTAATAAATACATGCTTAACTTAACCAAAAACTATTTTATTTAGAACATTATTTCAGGTCTGATGTGGCCAGTTGAAAGCTTTCCCCATGTACTTCAAATAATAGCCAAATGTCTCCCAATGACTCTTCAAGCTATAGCATTGAGAAACATTATCAAGAAAGGTTGGTCCATATGGAGGTACGAAGTTGTTCTGGCAAATTTGATACCATTAGCGTGGATTTTGGTAATGGTTGTAATGAGTATAGTGCATATTAAAAGATTAAAATAAAATGCAAACTCTATTTATCGTTTAATATCTGCTTTCGGATAGCCCAGTCGAGCGTGTTCCGATTGCAGTTACAGATAAGGGACTACATTGCTGATTGTTTCTGGAAGGAACCCATTTATCGAGGGAGTTAGAACAAGTGTTGTTGAAAGCTTCCTCTATGTCGATCAAGACTACTACCACAATCCCCTTGTTGTCAAGGCAGTGACTGATTTTTGAGGTCCATGGACCATTCTCTCAGGAGCAAGTCCTTATTTACCTCTCTAGTAGGTGGACTGATGAACACTCGCGAGTTGTCCCCCAGACTTTTCAGAAAAAATGGTTTATAGGTCTGAACGATCTACGTTGGTGGTATGTTCTGCGTGACGTTTAAACCTCCGACACCTAATTGTGTCGAATGATAAAAGGGCCAGAAATTAAAACGGTAGCGTGCCACTAGGGATATCGACTCTAATCCCACTGAGCTGGATTATACGATTATTTGACTAGAATTAGAGTGCCTTTTTCTAACTCTTGCGTTTGTTGCCAGTTTGCAGCTAGCCCGAGAGGAGTTATTACAGATTTGCAAAAAAAAAATAGTTTGATTTCGTAGTAAACATACTTAAAGCAGTTTATTTAAGAAGAAAAATGATATACCTAGGCGCGGAATGAAGAAAATAACAATAAAAATATTAACAGTGACTAAATAATGAATGATGTTGGGTTAAAATCACAAATGAAGATAAAAGCATGCGGTGGATGCGCTGGGTAAAAACTTGGGTAAAAATAACAATAACAATAACAATTGAAGATGATCTAATTAATGTGTCTATACACAAATCGAAATAAGGCGAACAAGATGCGCTGGGGAAGAATAACAATAGCAACTGGACTGGAGGTGATCTAATTAATGTGTTTACACATAAGTGGAAATATAGCGAACAACGCTAAAATAACAAGTGCAAGTTATCATCATCATGTCAGGCGATCACTCGATACGAGTATCGTATCTTCTTCTATCATATTCTTATTGTCGTTCTATTCTCCCTTATTTTCGTCGATTCTACGTTTTTGGATGGCTATATAAACCAAAGATATGAACCAATTCTGGACCTGCACACACTTCCACAGTTTTGGCACACCCAGTTTTTTCCTCTGTTCTCTCGCTCCTTCCTGAGGTCACATATTCGCCTTTTGAACATCTTTGAAGCGTTTTTGTTGACCTTCTTGATTTCGTTTTTCCTCTTTCAGTTGAGTTTAGAGAATCTGTCGTGGAAGGCGTGTTTTGGGCATGCAGACGAGGTGAAATGTCCAGCGGAGTTGGTGCTTTTAACGATAAGGGCTTCCATGCTAGTTGTTTTGTCCTAATTGTCCTCCTCTAGAACACTGATGATCGTTCGTCGGTGTTGCCATTTATTCCATAAGATCCTTCTTAGGTCACGCTGGTGGTATTTTTCTTGACTTTTTATGCGTCTTCTGTGAGTGGTCCATGTTTCGCAGCCATATGTAAGGGTTGGTATTACAACTGCATTGTGAATGCGAAGTTTGGCCTCCGCGCTGATGTCGTGATTGTTGAAGACTCTCTCTAGAAGTCGCCCGATCGCCGCGCTTGCGCGCTTCAAGCGACGTTGGATTTCAGCGTCATAGTTGGCATTCGCTGATAGATGGCTACCAAGGCAAAACACTACCTACGTTCTGCAAAGAATGGCCATTTATGGTACCTAGTTATATTTGGGACTTGAAGATAAGTATCCGGTGCAGGTGGTGTAGAATCTGCGTCTTGTTAAAGTTCACCTCTAGGCCGATTCTCCTGTATGATTGGTTGAATGCATTGATAATTGCCCGAAAATCTTCCTCTGTATTGGCTGTCACGACGTTATCATCCTCATATTGAAGTTCAATTATCGATGCCGTCGATACTTCCATCTTGGCCCGTAATCTGTTCAGGTTGAATAAGCCGCCATCAAGTCTGTACAGGATTTACAAACCTGTTGATCCTCGACAAGGTGCGTATGGATCCTATAAATAGAGAATGTGGGTACAATTACACAGTACTGTTTAGCGCCTGTAGTTATTTCCAAAGACTCTCCTTGTCCGTCGTTTCTTAAGACGGTTGCATTCATATTATAATGCAGCAGGCGGAGTATCCGGATTTACTGTTGCGATCAAAAAAAAAGTAGAACAAAAATTATTAACTCTAATTTGAGCTTCCGGTGTAACATGTCATCAGAAGCTTTCGAGTTAAAAACTTGTCAAAAAATGCCGAAAATATGTCATTTTTGGTTATGAATTAAATTAATGTATAATAGACCAGGAGATTTTGGAGATTTTTCTTGTACTACTTTTTTTTTATCGCAACTGTACTTTTGCGCACATCCAATACCTCTGCCAATATCTACCAAAGAGCTTTTCAGTTTTCTGTTGACCGAATCGAATAATGCTTTCAGTTATAAGTCCATTCTCTTGCATTTGTCTTGCAGAGTTTCTGGCAGGATGGGGCGATGGAATGATTAGTCTATCTCCAAATATGTCACATGCGGGGAAATATGGAAAGAAACTCACTTAAGTTATAATATAAAAATATATCGTTATTTTTCCGATCATAAGCCCTTACATAAATCCTTACTTTAGGATGCCTGCCTCTTCAACACTAGGGTCTTCACAGAACAGAAGTCAACGCTACTTAGGACTGTCGGTTTCTATTGCTACGCTGAATGCTATCATACCCAGTAACATGCTAAATGTTACTGTCTTTTTTTTCTATATATCGTTTTATAAATTAAATTGTCACCTTGAATGCTAACAGTCTGGGGGTCAATTTTTGACAATATACGTTAACTTGCGTATTCGAAGATTTGCGAACAAAAATAAACGTATACGTATCTATAAACCCATTTTTGACCGGTGTGCGTAAATGGATAAACGTAGATATTGCGAATTCGTAAACATACGTATGGTTGATTTGACAACGTCGGAAATTTTAGAATGTGTTTTTGCCTTTTTGAATTAATTTTGAAAGAATTGTGGATTTTGTGTTGTGGATGTTTACGATAGTGGTAAATTATGGAAGAAAGCAGTGACAAAAAACTAGAAGAAAAGGGATGCGAATGCCAGTGAAAAGCAAAAGAAACCTGTGAAGTATGTGAAAAGCAAGCTACAGCTAATCCGGTTGATAGCTACGGCTTGCGAAAAATTGCAACGCATAATCAAGACCCATGAGTAGTACCGTATTAAACTAACTGTGTAACAAACATTGCAAAACAGCCTTCTAAATAACATTCATTTCCTACTTTAGAAAATACATCTAAATCTGTTGGTCGTTGTGCCAGACGAGTATGAGGTTCTAAACATTCAACCAAATATCTAACAAGCTCTTTCGACAATCAGAACATATTACCAGGGTGCTTATTTGTAATTCGTAGTGCTTTTCCTGCTTCAAGCAGATCTTAACAGCAGATCGGCGTTCATTTGTCTCATATAAGCTCATAAATAGCAACTCCTAGCAGATCTTCCTGATTTTTCGAGCAGGTAGAACAAGTACAAATGAACACCCTTCAATAAACTGTCTTTGAGCCGGTTTCTCAATAGCAAGTCACCCCCGGGCTAAGCATTACTCCGGGGTAAACATTGCAACTGGACACGTTTAACCTGGAGTTAAAACCAACCCGAAGGTGACTCGCTATTGAGAAACAGGACCTTTGGTTTAGCTCTAGAAATGGATCACAATGGTTATGTCGATTTCGTATCTCTGCGTTTTCCAAATTACGAATTGCCAGCACATTCATCAAGTTTTCCGTATTATAGTAGATACACCTTGCAATCAAGAAGATGAGACGATAGTGACTGCACTGCTCTTTCGCCAATACGCAGAGCCAGATTAGGCCAATCGTACCCATCACTAGAAGAGATTTGAGGCACCGCCTTCAGCGACGTCATCGCCTACGTAGAATCGCTAGGCTGGATGACCAGCTAATGATAACCTCTCCTCTTGTGGAGGCGCACAATGGGCATAATTGTGGCCTAAGGGAGGATTTTCATGCATCCGTTTTTCCGTCGAAATATGTCCGTTTAACATTCTATTCTGACATAATCGTATATAAATATGTCAGAATAGAATGTTAAACGGACATATTTTAACGGAAAAACGGATGCATGAAAATCCTCCCTAAGTGTTGTAGCATACCTTATATATCACCCTCCCAGATACAGAGATAGTAGATACACAATAATCCAATAATAAAATCGCTATCAAAAAACTGACAAACAAAAACAACCTAACATCCCCACTTGACACAAGAAAAACGAATACGCAAACAGAATAAGGCGACTAGAATACCGCTCGCAGAAAAGCGAATGAAAATTAGCGCATACGAAACTTTGCGAACGGCCAAAAATTAGAACTTGTGGCTGTTCGCAGATTTAGGAACAATCTACATACGTTTCTATGTTTGCGAGGGGTCAAAAATTGACCACCTGGCGACTGGCATATTTAAAGTAGATTTCTGTCGAAAATAATAATAGCCATTATTAACCTAGAGGGCACGATTTTCGTTTAAGTTTGAAGTACCAGTTTGGTACCAACACTTTCCGTCTACTATTGTATTTTTTGAGGGGAAGCTCTGCCCGTTCAGCTTGTCCTTTTCCTCGTCCCTTTTAAATTTTGCCGTTCGACCTGAAAGGTCGACTGTGGCCTGGGGGCAGCCATCTTCCTCAACTGTGATTACCGTTCTCATGAAGAAAAGTACCTTATCGGCCATCAGGCATTGGTTTGGCGAAATAAAGTTGCGCAGGGCAAAGTTCCGTTGGTTACCGAAAAAATTCAAATTAAAAGTCTCGTGGTTACCGCCCTATTCGAGTTTGAATTTCGAACCTCTCGTGGGTTTTTTGGAGAGCCGTTTTTACAGGAGAGCCATTTTCGTTGATCGTGGCATGGAGCTTTTGAAGGTATTCCTAGAGAAATCAAGTTCCTCACGAGTCGATACGTGTACCCCCATATTTGACGAAGAGAACTGAACTTCTAGCCTTGATTTATCTGCAACTTTCATTTGCAACTTCCCTCGTTAAGTGACCGAGAATGGATGGCTACGTGCTTTACCTTTTTGTTGGAATGGAGGCTTGTATAGAGTTTCATTTATAACTTTTATTATTTTTTAAATGAAATATACTTCTGAACAGAAGTCAAGGTTGGACAACATGCTCTAAATTTAAAATTATTGAGTAAGTACCTACATCGTCGAACATTGATTAATTTTTAACCTGGGTCCTAAGTAGGTATAACTTATATATTTCAGGGTTTCTATTATATCTCCTGAAGTTGGGTAAATAACTTTTGATTTCATACAGGTGAAAGTTGATTGTATCGAATTTATTTTAATTTAACAAAATTGCATCCTTAGAATGTAATAAGAATGTTCTTTTTTTAGAAGGAATGTGCCTAGAATATTCGCCAAAACCATTGCGAATGTCCTGAGAATGTTCTGAGAAAAGATTGTAGAAATACTGTTTGCAATACCCAATAACTTCCTGGGAAATCCATTGGGATATTCCTAGAATATACCTATGAGATTCTCAGTACATTCTGAAAAGAATATTCCTGTTTGATTCTAAAAATATGCTTGAAATGTATATTCTCACATTGAAAGAATGTTTCTATGACATTATAGTTATGTTCTCAATAGAATATTATACCAATATGCTTGAAATATTCTTAGAATATATCTACATATATCTTTCTCAATATGCATCCTAGACATAATATTCTTGTTTGATTCTAAGCATATACTTGGAATGTTAATTTTCGCATCCAAATAATGCCCCTTTCGGCCCTTTCAGTCCTTTTATATTAAAGGCAGTGAAAGAGTTGTTGGAAAACTTCTCTGGAAAACACAAGCTCCGGTCCGGTTTCGAGCTTGTTATTATGCTCTCGTCGCGGTAAACACGCCAACTGACAGAAACAGTTTCCAAGGAGATTCAAACGCTAGACAAGATGTAGATCTTTGATAGCGCGTGGCTCCCTCTCTTGGAAGTCCTACAAAGCAACAGAAAAAGAATATACCTATAATATTTTTAGTAGGTTCTAGATAGAGCATTATTGTTTAATTGTTCAATTAAGATTTTTGAGTAGGTACTTTAGATAATTAGATGAACAATATAAAAATATTCTTATCATGGTTATCTACCTACATAAACTTCTCAGCACAACTTGGTAGGTATGTTCTTAATACTTGATAGAGATATTAGCTGGAAGAACATTTTTTAGGGTACATTCTAATAATGTTCGTATGACAATATTCAAAAAATGTTATATTAAGTAGTTTCTTAGCACAATCTCTCAAGTAGGTGCATAGAAGCAACATTCCTAATACATAAATAGAACGTCCAAAAATTAATACCTATTTCAATCGAAACAATCTTAGAATATTCATTAAACATTCCTGAAAGAACATTCGAAAAAGCACTTTGAGGGAATATTCTGAGAATATGAATGTTCTTTCACTGTTATGTGGGTAATGATATGGCCAGCCACTGGTAATGAACTTATATGACAACTATATTTTAATATTATTTGATTTGGAATTTATTGAATCTGATTGAGAGTTAACCTCTTTTTATTGATTTGTTTTAAAGTGTTTTTTTTATCTTTTAAAATTATTTAATTCTTGATTTTTAACCTCACTGTGAAAATATACACTGATTTAATTTTAAACTTACTTAATTGTTTTATTGGTTTACCTATGTCAAGATTTGGTTGAATTATATGCCTTATTTATTTCCTTTCCAGAATTATCAATTACCGTTTGCTGATTTTTTTTTTTCTTTTTTAGATGTGTTTCTGAGTTTTCACCCTTATGTAATTTAATTTTTTTATATTTTTTTCAAATTGAGTGGCGCCCTTGCCATTCTGTACTTATTAAACTGTTGACCCATTCCTAATAATTATTCGCTGAGCAAACTGAGCATATTATGGGCCTCTTGTTAATTCATTAACAAAAGGGGTTACAACCCGTATCTTCGTCTAGAGGGGCTGTACCAGAAAGAGGTACTGATATTAGGAGACTCGTGTCCAGATGGGCTTTTCCGAGTAGAGGTACTGGCACTGGTTCAAGTCTCCTTTTATTTTGTCGAGAGCCACTATTTATATTTATCTATTGCTGAGTCGCCAATCAATATCCGGCCTGACTCGCCAATGAATAAATAAGGTTAAATACCGGGCCTCCTGCTGACAATGGCTGGGTCAGGTAATTGCATCTGCGAGAAAAGGAGCAAATTTTGACGGACGCGCGTATCACGTGTCAGATCACGTGACATCTGTCAAATTTTGCTTATTTTGCTCGCACATGCAATTACCGAACCCAGCCAACATCTGAAAATATTTTAGCTTGAAATTTGCATAAATTTCCAGGAGTAGGTAATGAGTTAATTATTTATGTTATTGTACAAAATTCGAAATCATTCAAAAACAACATCTTTTAATTTTATAATCTTATTCTCAATGAAAACACTTTAGATTACCAATATAAAACATTATTATGTAGGTATTTATTTGTTTTACAAGAATGTAGGGACAGGACCAAATATTTTTTTTGTTTTACCTATATCTAAGAGCATACTTACTCTTTATATGTATATAAGTAAGAACATACCTAACAAAGATAAAGAGTTATCTAATGGGTATACACAATAGTTCACACTTCGGCTAGGATAAAATAAATAATAAAAATAAAATTGTCTTGAAGTATAGAATATATAAACAATCATTATTTACCTACTTGAGTGACCACGGACGTATTAGAAAAGAAAAACAAGAACAGTGTCGCTTCTAGGAAATTTTGCAAGAACAAGGAACAACACAACGGGAGACTGTTGAAAGCAGATGAACACCAGCGAGACTGGGATAAACTAGGTGCTGGAAATGACGCTTTTCGCAGATCTGCAGCCTCCACCTTTACAGGTAGATGATAGATGTGAATACAAAAGTTGTGCAATTTTGGCTTAATTTTTAGAATCCATCGTTAGAAACAAAAATTTATTTTCAGAAATTTGGAATTTTGCGTAGGTACCTACTTTGAACTTTTTTCAAATGAAATTTTTGAAGTGCACAATTTCCCGATTCCAAAAATATATAGTTTGTCTATATTTGGTTGAGCCGTCTCCAACTTATTTGGCTCTAAAAATTCTAAAAACGCTATTAGAGAAACTGAGTGCCTCAAATTTTACCTGCAGCTGACACCAGAATAAACGACTTCTGCACTGACAGAATGAAGATGAGAGTTTAGTTTATTTACAATTTTTTTGGAAGAAAAATTCTCAATTAAAAAACAAGTAAGGTTCGTTTCACCAGGGTTCATAGTTGACCTTGAAACTTGAAGAGAAAAGGGTTGTCGTAGATTAATTCATGACACACTCAATTTTTTTGACATAAAATGAATGACTTCTGGTTTAAGAACCGACGAACGTTTTTGACGTCATTGATTTGTTTCAGTCAATTTTGATTTGTTAAACAAGGAAGGCAAATGCTGGTGGCAAGTACAAACCCTAGCGAAACAAACTTTACCTACCTGCGGCTTGAAAATAATAAATGTAGGACTATGCCTTTACAACTTCAAATTGAGACTTATCACAATCAAATTGAGAACAAACATTTTCAAATTGAGATTAAATAAAATCAAATTGAGAACAATCAATTTCAAATCAATTTGAAGTTGTAAAGGTATAGATACCTATAGTACCTACATTTGCGTATAACATAATTATATCTATATCTATTAAATTAATTTCTGCGTTTATCACAAAATTGCGTATCTTTTCCACTTGAAGATAAACTCGAGTATTTTTAATTTAAAAAAAAAAAACGCTTTTATAATAATATATTGTCTTAATGAGTACCTAATTATATTTTCATAAGAAAGCATATAAATTTTCTTACTAAAATGTCCCTTTTTACTAGTTGCCCAGTATCTGCCTCTTTGCCAACCAATTACGAACATTACACTTCCGATGGCATTAATCAAGGATTAAATGCGAACCAGAGTTATTTTACTTTGAATGATAAATTGGTTCGAATATATAGCGGAGCTATGCACTATTTTAGAGTGCCTCGCGCCTCTTGGAGAGACAGATTAAAAAAACTTCGGGCGGCAGGATTGAACACTGTAGAAACCTACGTGCCATGGAGTTTACATGAAACACAGTCAGGTAGGAATTTTTGATTTTGATATAATATTTTTAATCTTAAGAAAATTGCGTGTACAGGACAATGTGATTTTGATAGTAGTGATTTCGAATTCGATGATTTTCCACAGCTAGAGGCATTCCTTAAAACTGCCAAAGAAGAGGATTTGTTTGTAATTTTACGTACTGGTACCTCGATTTGCTTAGATAACAATTCTAGTGATTCTGGGCTTCTGAAGGAAAACAAAATAGGATTAAGGACTTCTGAATCGGTATACTTGAAGTTAGTCACGAGGTTAACTCTTCAAATACTGGGCCAAACTAATAAATTTTTGTAGATATTTCAATGTGCTTTTGACTCTTCTCGCTGCTTTCCAATTCACTAAAGGCGGTCCAATAATCGCTTTTCATATAGAAAACCAATTTGGAAACCAAGAATCTAGAGACAAATGTCAACCAGACAAAGCTTATTTGGAACAACTCAGGCAACTGTTTATTAATAATGGCATTGCGGAATTAATGGTTATTTCTGATAGTAGTTCATCACATCAGGATAAAGGTACGTTACTTGACATATTCCTGCAAACACCAAATGGGCTCTTTCACCAACATTTAAATACGTCTCTAATGTAAACATTAAAATTCTGTTTTTATTTAGAGAGTTTCTATTTTAGGTAGGTACTTATTTTCTTAAAAAGGATTCGAAGTTTTTCAAAGGTGAGCGTACAGAAAATTGAATTGTCAGTTGCTTTATCCAATTATGCTAATTTCAAAAATAGGTGAAAGAGCACATTCAGAAGAGAGCTTAACGGAACAACTGAGAAATTATGGCGGAACTTGTTTTACAATTTTTTCAGGTAATGCCTGTGATAATGTCCTTGTGCTTGTTAATGGTGCGTCGGAACAACTAAAACCAACTGAAATGGATAGATTTGGGTGCTACAGGATGAACATCTCCAACGTAACTCTAAACCAAGAAGCAATAAATAGTACATCTCTGGATATTATTGTTAAAGAATGGGGAAGCATAAACGATGAATTATTTGATCAGTGCGATAAGATTTCCAAGGGAAAGTGGCAAGGTAAATTTTGTTTATTCGATGGGTGAACTATGCAGTAACAAATTTAAACAGTCAATCTGCAACATAGGAGTTAGTATTTTTCTTTCTTCTCATATTTTCTTTAACATACTTTCGCTGTCTGCTCATAGACGTAAGCCTTTCCTCGTCTTCTCTAATTCCTTCTTTGCTATCAGTTTTCCATTAATTAGGATGTATTTTGATCAATCTTGCAATAATCTTGTCTTCATTTCATTTTAAAGACAAAGTGACATCCTTATTTCTTATATTATGGTCTCGAAGTGATATTTCCAGCAAGAGTCTCTTTGCGTGCTGCGACGCTTGTTACCTGTTTAAGTTGCCAATGTACCTACTTGCGGAACTGTTTCTCACTGTATATGCGTTCACTAGCAGGATGCACACTGCAACAATTTCGATTTAGAGTTGAAGGTAATATCCGGATTTCTGAAAATACCTACATTTCAATTTTCCAGTGACTGCGCAGGTGATGCTAATTTGTCTGCGATGTCCGCCTGTTCGTTCTCTTCACCGACTGTGATTTGGTTACCTAAATATACAATATATTACTCTACTTTTTCGGTCAATTTGCCTTCGTGTTTATCTGTTTCATTTGAGGAAATCATTTATTCGTTTTGGTAAGGTTGATGAATCGAGACAAATTGAGACCAGCCGTATTAATAAAAATGGAGCATTTGCTTCTTTAAGCTTTAGTTCTTCTTTAATGGGATATTTGAAATTTATTAATAAATAGTTTGCTGCCCATGAATCTTAACATTCAATCACTTATTATTATGTGTGAGTATAGACATGTTTCTGTCTTATTTGCGGGTGATTATTAGCACTTGTATTTTTTTCAAGTGGGTTTTTATTTTCCAGATGAAGGTCCATCCATAAATTTGGTTGAAGTGTTCTTGGAGCTATTTGTGTATACATATGTATACATATCAATGATACATCCAAATATACCACACCACATTCGACCAAGCAGTAGCAAAGTGTCTCCCAAACTACACTACACTAACCCCAACTACGCATATTTAGCACTATTCGGCAGAACCGCCTTGACAACTAGGCCGACTCCAAGATTTTTAGTTAGGTAGTACATACCTACCTATGAATAAGATTTTTTTATTAGAAGAATTTATTTTAAGTCTAGTTAATATTTATTGTCAAATTTGAGTAGGGGAGAGTAGTACACTATGAAACGCAGTACACAATGGAACATTCCAATTATTTCGTTTAAATTTCGCGCCACATTGACTTCACCGCGACCCAACGTACGTCAGTGTTTACCACTTTATTCAGTGTGTTTTGGCGGTGATACCGGCATTTTGATAAAAGTGGCAAAAAAAATTGTGTTTTTTGGACCCTGAAGTTTTTTCCTGAATTTTGTTGTAAAAATGATTGATATTTTTTTATATTATTTTTATTGTTTGGGAGTGATACATTTAGAATAGGAAGTTTATTGGCAACATAACCTAATAATTTTAGATTGATTCAATAATATTTAACGTGTTTTTTTACTTTGAATATCAGCAGCTGCCCGGTGGTACACAATGAAACATATTCGGTGGCACACAATGATACATGTATTATTATGTAGTTACCACATTGAAAACATTTTCTAAAACATTGTTTTTTATTGTTTTTTTTTTATGTTGTTTTTATTGTTTTATTTTTATTAATTTAAATATTGTATTAGTTGTAAATGTTATAACAATAGTTAATCGTGTAGTACGCACATGTGTTAATAATATTTTTTTTTGATTATTTGGTGGGAGCTGTTTTTTTAAAGGTGCAAGAAGACTCATTATGCAAATATATAAAAAAATGCAGTGAAATGGCATATGGATTAAATACAATAAAAGTAGGAAAAATACAACAAAAATAAGAAAACTTGCATACGAGATAACACATAGATATAAAATAAAATGTCCTGAAAGCTGGAAAACTAACAAACGGGCTAGTGCGAATTTGTTTTTGAAATAATACCTATAACAATTTTTAAGAATTCATGTTTGATTTTGGAAACATTTGCGAACATTGTTTAGTGTTGTTTAATTAGAAATAAATATTTATTTTGTAAATTTACAGCATTTTATTGTACACCACAGGTAGTTTCATTGTGTACCACTGTTCGTTTCATTCTGTACCATATATGGTACACAATGGATCATTTGTCGATACAACAAAAAATCACAAAATTTACTATCTCTAATAATTCTAGAACATTTATCTATTCAATTCGACTTTGTTAAACATAAACCTTTAGCCTAAAACTTTCACATTAATTAAGATCCTATTAAGTTTTGCCAAAAAAAACTAAGCCCGAAAATTGATCCATTGTGTACTACTCTCCCCTACCTATATTAAAAGTTTTTTGAAAAGTTAATTTGATATGTTGATATCTACAAATTTTCGCTAGTGTAGCAAATGCGCCCAAGTACCTACTCTTTCAATTAGTTAGATAGTAAATGGCGAGCAGTTTTATTGACGGTGTTTATTTCCTTGGTCAGTTACTAATAAAATTGCGGAGGGGGTCTATTCGCAAATGAGAGAAACAACTGTAGTAAGGTTACAAAATTATACTTTATTTTACTTAAATAATCAAATCCCAATTTGCCAGTACGAAGTAATAAAACTAATATTTTTCCAAAGTCTTACAGCCACCTCTATGTTTGCTTATTGAATTCACTACAACACTTTTCAATCTTCAACATTCTATTCATAAGATTCTTCCTTTATTTTTCAGAACTTGAATTATCCTTTTTATAAAGCCCTACTTCGATGCTCTCATCTTATAACCGAATCATTTACTCCTCTACACAATATTAAATGGATTCCATACATATTTTAAATAAAACTACCATTTCCTTTAATTATAACAGTTATTTATAATCATGAACCTAGTCAGATTAATTATTACAAACATTATTTTACTTAAATCCTTTCAATAAATCTAATTGATTAAACTTTTATTCTAAAATTCAGCAATTTAGACAACCATCTTACTTCAAGTACAAAACATTTTTATTGAAACTTTTCACTAGATACTTTTAATGATTAAAACTTTTATTAAGGATCAGCCAGAACAATAGGTAATATTTTTCATATTCCAGGTCAACATTACACAATTTATTTAAGTTCTTTTAATTAGCTACCTACTAGAGCCCTTAATCTTCAATAGTCAAATTCAATTCAAAATCTTCAATAAATTCATTCTACTAATCGGCAATCGTTGAGTGCATTATAGTTTTCCTATTTAAACTCTTAGCAAAAATAATGTTCCATAGTCATTTCACATTCATAGTCATTGTAATTAATTTCAAATAAAATTATTCTTATCTTATATGTACTTACTATAATAATTGTCATTAAATTCACTATACTAGCTCTAACTGTTTAGGAAACTCTCAAAAGGGCTTTTTGCCTATTTTAGTTTGTGTAGAGCAATCTACAAAGTTCGCTTGTGCCTATGTTTTTCATTAGCGACTTTTTTCGTTCATCATATGCGCACACGTCACTTGCTAGAAGTAGCTGTATTTTTATGCTGCCTTGTTCGAGATTTTAAAAATAATATATTCTCGACGGCAGAGTAGACAACGCACACTCTCGCTACGCGACCCGTACCAATTCGTGTCGTATCGGACGGTTCGGTCAATACAACGAAACTGCCCCTATTTTACTGCCCTAAAAAGCTACAGAGTACTCTGCTACAGTCAACACGCTTCAGTTTGGACCAGTACCCAGAGAACCAACAGAAACCTTTTCAAAGGTAAATGATTTGTGCGTACCGGGTTCAAACATTTATTTAATTTTCTTTCAAATCATACAGTCCACTAAACAATTTTCATATTTTCCGCAACACTAACTATCAAAGTATTTTTGTTCTAATTGCTTAGCAGTTAGTTGGATTACATTTGGATTTTACCGATATCTTTCATTTAATTAGCGAATTGTAACATTTTCACTTTTAACTTATCCAATTAATCTGTCATTATTATCTTTAAGAATGTGTCAGAAACGTGTGCGCTAGTTGCTACTATTGCAGATGCGCAGATAGATATAGGTACAAGAAATGACTTCGAAATTCATTATCTCGTTGCCTTGTTTTATCACTTTACTATCTGTTATTCGTGGTGTATTATTTAGACTTTTTTTCCGATTGTAGGTACTGCGACTACTGCGGTAGTTCTCTTTATAGCATGCTACTGTTATTTCTAGAAGCTTTGTCCTTAGTCCAATTTGTTGTTCCCTTCGCTTTTTGATCTTTGAATTAAAATTAAAGTTTTTATTTTGTCAGTTGCTAAGTTCCTTCTTAGTGCTTTCTTGTTTGTATTTTCTTCAATAATGCCTATTTTATTTTAACTTCTCTGTATTGTATTTTCTTATGTATCTCCGTATTTCTGTTCTTCTGTTGATGTTTCTTAAGATCTTTCATGTTTCAGGTTTATTTTAATAGTAGCTCTCATTGTCCCAGATCACTTGTCATTTTCAATACCAAATTTTCTGAGGATAGTAACATCCGAGGTTTGAAGAAATCAATTTGTTTTTTCTCGAAGTTTTTTTCGATTATCAGGACTCCCTTTTCAAAACCAAGTATTAAGGAGTACCTACTATGTATGGTTGCAGGAAATCCGATATCATATCCAGCTCCTACATTTGGACAATATGGATCCTAATAGCTTTCCAGAACAAAAGTCTCTTTTAGCTCGTTAAAGGTGCAAAAAATAGACTTCAGATTCAAATTAGGCATTACCTGTTGACGTGATTTACTATTCTCCATCTCTACTAGCAGTTTTCATCTTCTGAATTTTACATGATGCCGATCGAAATCACACAAAATATCAATTTTTGATAAATCCTTACTATCTTCAATGCTCTCAAATTCTCTCCTTACAAGTGTTCACAGTTTAAAGTGCTCTGAGCCATACCTGGATTAAGGGGGGGCTAAAGAGGCTAGAGCCCCGGGCCCCGGGCCCCGCGGTCTAGAAGGGCCCCGCAAGGGCCCTACTTTTGAAAAACGCACGTTGAGACGTTTGAGATGTTGAGGCTTATGCTGGTCAAGGGCCCGTGGGCAAACAATAAATATTAAATGCACTAGTCTTTCGCGTCACGTTTCGCAAAATTTCAGCCGAACAATTCAACTTATTTTTAGTAGAAAACCTTTCCAAACACAGTGGCATGACCGGTTTTAGTGACACCTAGCAATTATCCTAACTTGTCCTATTTCATTTTGCGAGCATGCATCAAATAATGGACCTTTCTCATGCAATGAACAACAAGGATAGTTTATCAAAATTTTTGTAATAAAGAAAGAGACACATATAATGACGAGTTGTACCTGTGTGGAATGACTTTGACAAATATGTGGGGGAAAAGTTAAGAAAAGTTTGAGAAGTACGAATTTGCAAGTGCTAGTAAACCTTTAATTTTACAATTATTATTGTATTTCATATAGAAATCGTTATTCTTCGAACCCTCAAATCTCTGTTCCAACTTAAATCTTCTTCAGTCAGGTTGAAAGCATCTATTGTTTTCTTAAAATTTGATTGCTTGGGAACTTGTGAAAAGAAAGGTTTGACTTCTTTTTCGCCTTACTTTGACAAGATTTCACACGACACATTTGAATCATTAGTATAATGCTCGTATTACATCTGTGTATTTTTCCGTGTATTTATTCATGTAGTTCAGGGTGACAACCGAAAAACTTCAAACGCAACATAAACCAGCATTATGAAAAACAAAATAATGTTGGCACCCTGAACTACATGAATAAATACACGGAAAAATACACAGATGTAATACGGGCTTAATAAACAGTTTTTGTAATAATTTTCAGCAATATTGATTGATTATTGAGGTTAGCTTAAAAAACGTCATTGTTAGACCGCGTTCATTCAATTGACAAGTTTATTATCTGTCACCCACAAGCGGCGCGCGCAGCACAGGTAAAATGAGAAAGGTCCATTGTTTCAGGTTAACATCAGGTTTCTCTTCCGCTACCTGGAAAATTAGCTGGAACACTTTTTTTTCAGAATTTTTGATGACAGACAAAAATAGTTATTTATGCAATAAGTGTGTAAAGTGAACCTTTTTTCACGAATGTGAATTTTGACGCACGAGCCGAAGGCGAGTGCAACAATCACATGAGTGAAAAAAGGTGCTTTACGCGCGTATTGCATACAAAATTTTTTCTACTACCAATCAAATATGTATAAAAAAATAAATTTAGACAAATTCTTCACGCACTAGTGCGTAAAGTATTTTCACTTTACGCACTAGTGCGTGAAGTAATTTACCAGAAAAATAGTAATTTGACAGGTCGACATCTGTCATTGACATTACTTTACGCACTAGTGTGTGAAGTGAACTACTTCACGCACTAGTGCGTGAAGAGAAATTTTACGTCTTCTGAATAGTGCGTAAAGTGAGTACTTTACGCACGGTAGTAGAAAATAGTACATTAAAATACAAGTTTCATAAGACGTCATTTTATCGCACGAGCCCTATATTAGAAAACGAGCCGGAGGCGAGTTTTCTAAAGGGCGAGTGCGATAAAATCTCTTATGAAACGAATATTTTATACTATTTTTTCTATTTTGGTATTGTTTAATTGAAAAAAACAAATTTTTCTTGAAAATGTTATTCTCATATTTCCAGATTTCATATGTTTAGGTTGGCAACACTACATGCCAAATATAGAAATCTTCTATTTTTTTTATCGCGAATGACAGTTCGATGGCCATCAGTCAGCCAGTGCTACCAACCTTCGATAAGTAAAAAAGGAGTGTCACAAAGAGCTTCTTTTCGAAACTAGTTTTAGTGTCGAAAAGACTTCGCTATGACACCAAAATAGAAAATAGTACATTAAAATACAAGTTTCATAAGACGTCCTTTAGAAAACTCGCCTCCGGCTCGTTTTCTAATATAGGGCTCGTGCGATAAAATGACTTATGAAACGAATATTTTATACTATTTTTTCTATTTTGGTATTGTTTAATTGAAAAAAACAAACTTTTCTTGGACATTTTATTCTCATATTTCCTGATTTCATATGTTTAGGTTGGCAACACTACATGCCAAATATAGAAATCTTCTATTATTTTTTATCGCGAATGACAGTTCAATGGCCATCAATCAGCTAGTGTTACCAACCTCCGATAAGTAAAAAAGGAGTGTCACAAAGAGCTTCTTTTCGAAACTACTTTTAGTGTCGAAAAGACTTCGATATGACACCAAAATAGAAAAAAGATATTTTGACTTATTTTTGTAAAACATGTAATGATGTTAGGTATAGCAGTGGCTTTTAATATATCAGGAATATAGTTTTTTTATATATTTTTTTTGCGGTCAACTTATAAGGGGCCTCCCTCGGGGCCCCCTAAAACTTCACTAGCCCTGGGCCCCATGAAAGCTTAATCCGGCCATGCTCTGAGCTAGTCTGTTAAAATTGGAGAGCCAATGATGCAGAAATAAATCAAGATTTCACAAACCAATGGGGGAATTTATGAAATAAAATTGTTTAAATTTTGTTATTTAAGGAATATTTTCAAGAATCACACAATGTTTCATTCGATAGTTTTAATCTCCTTCTTTATCATAGAGTACCACTGGGCTCTCCACTTGAAGATAGGCTCAAGTACTTTTTAATTCAATAAAAAAACTCATTCGTATTAAAATTGTTTTAATAAGTAATAATATTTTCAAGCCAAAGCATACCATTTTTCTTATTAAAAATGGCCCTTAGTGCTGGCTCGATATCAGCCTCATTGCCAACCAATTACGAATATTACACTTCCGATGGGATAAATCAAGGATTGAATGCGAACCAAAGCTATTTTACTTTAAATGACAAATTGGTTCGAATTTATAGCGGTGCTATGCACTATTTTAGAGTGCCTCGCGCCTATTGGAGAGATAGATTGAAGAAAATCAGAGCGGCTGGATTGAACACTGTGGAAACTTACGTGCCATGGAATTTACATGAACCGCAATCAGGTAAATATTTTAAAATTTGCCCACACAGAAAAAAAATAATTGTAAGTATAGGTAATCCACTCTACAAATCCAACTTCTTTGTCACGTGCTTTTTTCGGCATGTTCTTGTCTGTCTGAACAAAGGCCATATTGGACCTTGAATAACGTATATGTATATCTTCCATACTGAGCACATTCTTGTATCATATGATTTATGTCTTTTAGTCAATCCACGGCAAAACAACATTTCGCGAACTTGTATCTGTCACACGATGTTCTCTGAAGTGAATTTCATGTAAAGATTTTCTCATGTTAACACTGCAGGAAGTGCAATTCTTTAATGGGAAATACGTACCATATTGTCACTGAATGCGACTTTGATAGTGAACGTTTAACTATATGTATAACTTGTCAGTCCACCCATGCATGGAACAATAAATTACCAGTTTCAAAACATCCACCATACGTATTCCTTATTTTTCTCCCAAAAGTACTTCATTGTTATGCTTAGATGAGTGGGCAATTTACTTTGTGCAGAAAATTGCCAGGTGATCCAATTTTCTTATCATCAAATTTGTTTATTCATGTTCATGACATGACATTCAAAGGACCACGCACGGATCTTATGAGAATAAAAAAAATTCACGATTGTCATGAAATTGAAATATGTTATGCTTCTCGACCTCCTGAACATAGGTTCTCGTAGGCCCAAAAAGATCCTATAATTAGTTTCAGAGATACAGGGTCGGGTTAACATACAAAATTTTGATAGAAAATAAACATTTCAAAATATGTTGAGTTCAAGCAGTGACATATTTTAGGTTAAAAACCGGTGGAAAAATGCCAAATTAATGTCATCTGAAGCTTTGAAGGTTGAAAACTTGTCGGAAAATGCCAAAAATATGTCATTTTTGGTTATGAATTAAATTATTGTACCAGCAGATCCTGGAGATTTTTCTTGTACTATTTACTTTTTTTGATCAGTCCTGTATCTCTGAAACTAAACATAGGGGCCTACGAGAACTTACGTTCAGGAGGTCGAGAAGCATAACATATTTCAATTTCATGACAATAATAAATGAGATAAGTGGAATTTTTGTGAACCTACCATACTAGATCATTTTCTCTGTGTCGTTATTTCCCCTAGAGGCATATGCTACAGGTTTTCCGCATTGCATCAAACAACAACCAAAACGGTTTTGAGATGCATCTGTATCCCACAAAAGTTCCATTCTGTCTGTTCTCGTTTGGTTCCACTACCATGGTGGTCACGCCTTCTAGCTGTTTCTAGGTATGCCTTCTTTCCATTTTTATCTGAAATTCGTTTATCTTCGTTGACAATGATTCTAATTTGAAAGTGACGAAAAAAGTATTTCTTTGTTGCCCACTCAGACTTCTATTCTCAAGGTGCTGAGATTGGATACCGAAGGTTTCCAGGACATCCGCACTCATCCAATATGTCACCAATTACTTCTACTTCCAGGTCTTTGCTGCCTATTCCCAACTTTTCTCCAAAAACATTTACTAAACGTTCTTTAGCTGGTTTCTAGGTTTATTTTCCAACATGCCTTATGTAACGAGAGTTTCAGAATTGTTTTTGATGGAGAACGCCCGTAATTGATGGGTGACTCTCGGTGTTCAATCTTTCTTTGGAAATCCTGGCTTCCCTGATTTAGCTTGTTCTATTTTGCGAAGTATTTGTGGCAGCTTCTACTCCACAGGCATAGTATGCATGAACAACAATACTCATTGTTAGTGCAGCTTGCTGAAAGTCCGTATGTTTCACTCTTCTGTCTGACATCAATTATTGCTAGGTAAGAGGGGCTGTAGATAAGTGAAACTACTCTTCCAAAACTAATTTACCTTCAGTAAGGAAAATAACATAAAAATCCTGAAGATATCAGCACTATCACGACTCCGTTTTATAGCGCGTCGTGGCTTCTAGAATTATCTAAATAATTCGCTTTCGTTTGGTGCCAATTCGCTGGACTAATGCATCTAGACTTTGCGATACTTTGTACGACTGTGGTGATGAGACGCGTCTGGAGGTCATTGTGGTCGTGAAATCCATATAACAGTTCCCCCATTAAGTAAAAAGTTGGTGCTTGGCAGCAATTTTTTAAAAACCAACTGGGTTGTTGTGTAGACTGGTCATCTCTTGTTCTGAGGGTAGATTTGAATGAACGGTGTTTATTCGTTTCTGTAAAAGCTTTCTAAGGTTTTTGCCTATTTGAAGACATGAATGAGACTTCGGCGGTGGTGGTTCGTCTTCGTCGATAGGGCTAGGTTTGGGAGGTGCCTTTCGCCGACACTTACAACAAATGTAAATGATTACAAGGGCTGCTATTAGTACGATGATGAAGGAGGTGAACCATTGACTGTGTCTTGATACGAATGGTTCTTGAATTAGTTTAACCAGTTCATCGGAAAATTGGTTTAGTATATGCTATGCCACGTTTAGATCATCGATGTTGATTTTAGATAGTTTAAGAGGTTTCAACTCTGGCACATGAATATTCACCGGCAGGTGTTTGCAGCAGTCATACGGAATTTCCACTGAATGGCTTTTATAGGTGACATTTCTGTATTTTTCAGCTAGATGCCTAGCATGAATTCTGGAGTGTCCTACAAAGGCATTGCATGCTGGTTGGAGCTTGAGCACTGTGTTGGTGTTGATTGATTTTGTCACACTGTTTTTGCCATCACATCTGATAATGATTAGAAGGGACGCTGATAACGTTATGAGCCAGTAGTTTGCGTCTAGTTCTTGCACATTGTAGTCACTAGCGAGTAAGATTGAGGTTTGGTAAGTCTTGGGAAGTGTCCCTGTTGACTTCAGGAGTTGGGCATCGCAAATGGCATCGCTGTCTATAGGGTATTGTAGAAGGTTAGAACATATCCTTGTGTTATTATCAAGAGGTTTGCAGTGATCCAGGTTTTGGAGTAATATGTACAATAAAGAATCGTCATCTCTCGCGATATATTTTTGAGTTATTGGTAAAATATGATGAAAGCTTGTTCGATTATCCAAAATCGAAATAGGGTAGATGTGATAAAGAGTGTATATCTCAGGTTCGATCAGGGGTATTCTAAAAATAAAGACAATTTTACCTTCTGATTGATAAGCTTCTAAATCAATTATATCCAGGTATCGTGCTACATATGGAAGATATGTAGGTAAAGGAAGGTTATTTTTGGATAAAGAGCGTGGTATTTCCTGTAAGGAGGCGAACAAGTCTCTAGGAGTTATAATTGAGGTATGTAAGATCTTTAAGCGTGCAAACGTTATTGCTTCTAGAATGTCATTAAGGGAATTTTCCAGAAAGACGTAGCTTTCCATTAATGATTCACAGAGGTTTAGAGTTCTGGTTTGGACTTCGTAAAACCTTAAATCCTGCGAAATATCAGATATTAATTCTCTGATTTCTGCTATATTGATGTTGAATGCTTCTTCATCGATTTGGTGTTCCCGAATAGTAGATTTAAAAAAAATGATTACTGAGGTGGTTACAGAAATTTGGTTTTTAAGTAAACTCTCAAGTTCTCGTTCGTCTATTCACCATCGGTAGAGTCTAAGTTTCCGGTGATTGATGTAAAGATACTTCCTATTCCGGTTCCGGTACACTTTACGGACACACGAATTTTGCAAAATTTTAAATTTCATGAGAAAGAGGCTCTTCTATAAAATATTAAAAAAAAAAAAAAATTGCGGATTATCCAGTAGTTTTTGAGAAATCAATTATTTCCACTCGGTGCTGAGTTGATGCTTGTTCACGTTAAACTACCTTTATTCTTTGTACATTTTCTCGTGAAACAAGGAGCAATCTAAATTTCAAGGTGTTATATTTAAGAGTTTTCCCGTTTTTGGTGGATATACGTTTCCGAGGATCTTCTCTTTGAGACTTGGCAAGCGGAGCGAGCAATCCAAGAAAAAAAAAATATAAAAAATAAGAATTTCAAGGCTATTTTTTTTCACGTTTTTTTTGGGGATTCACGTTTCCGAGGATCTTCTATTTGAGATTTAGTGAGTGGAGCGAGCAATGGAAAACTCATAAATTATTTAAATTTTAAGGTGTTATATTTAAACGAGTATTTTAAGGTTCTGGTGCACTATAAGTACCTCAAAACTAGACATGTTTTCTTTATAGACAGTTAAGTTTTATCTCAAAATAGTTTACGGGGACTAGTACGCAGTACAAAGATGGGTTAGTTTGGGTTAGTTTGCATGTTTTTGATCAGTTTCAATACGGCACAGTAGTTACTGTTGGTTGGAGTGTACACATTTCAATAGTTAAATAGGTATTATACGCTTTATCATTACTCAATAATGTTTTTTTCGAAAAATGGTTTGAACACCTTCTTTCAGTTCGAATATCTACGACATGATGCTTTTCATGTTTATTGAATTTTTATCTGTTAACCAGAGCGATTGTGATATTAGGCTGATAAAAATAGATATTATATATTGATCTGTCAAAGGTTGAGAAGAGGATTCACTCAATATTTATCAAATCCAATTTATACCTAGTTATTTGCGCCAACGTTATACCTTTTTCTCAAGTTTTTCTTTTTTCTTAGGGTTTTTTTCTTTCTAAATGATTATTAAGATGACAGGTTAGTTTCAGTTAGTTTGGATTTATTCTGTTTCGTTTAAAATGCCAACATACTAGCACTTATTACGAGCACGTGTCCAGCTGTTTGGTTTGGTTTGGATTAATTAGTTTTCAACAAAAAAAAGTACATGATTCTTAGATTTTTCGCTTTTAAACTATACTATTATACACTACTCCTCACTTTTTAAATTTTGAAATTTTTGCAAATATCGAGGTACTTATAGTGCACCAGCCCCTATTTAAAAAAAGGGTTTTTCTCCGAATGACAGTAAAAGCGGCCTTTTAATGACACTTGACAGGATCAAAAGTTGTATTTTTACTGCCTAGGCAGTAAAAGTGGACTTTTACTGCCTAGGCATTAAAAGTGACAGTGTCACAACGTTCCAGGTAATAATTTCACTCAATTTGCTATTTGAAATTGATGGTGACAATGACAATTGTCAAAATAATTTAATTATTTGGATAATAATAATGAATGAAATAAATATAAAAAAGATGTCCATGTGTGAATTTGAACATTCGAAGAAAAAATTATATGTTTTACATGGCAGAAAAGCAGATTTAATGCCTCGGCTGGTTTCCTAGCCTCGGCTATGCCTCGGCTATGAAACACCAGCCGCGGCATTAAATCTTGTACTTTTCTGCCTAGTAAAACAAATAACTATTTTCTGGTTTTTGGTGGATTTACATTTTCGAGCATATTCTCTTTGAGATCCGGCGAACGAAGCGACAGTATCGCGAATATCACATTTTCAACAATTTAAGTTGTTGTTTTTTTTTCTAAATACTGGATAATCCGCATTTTTTATTTTTTTAATAAACTACTTGAAGTACCCTCTTTCTGATAAAATTCAGAAAAACGCCAATTTTGTGTGTCCGTGAAGTGTACCGGCACCCCTATTCCATTAATTAGTTCACGTTTGTTTCTATAGTTTGTGTCGTCAGCGATTTCATTTAGTTTCTGGTCGATTGAATCAGCAACTTGAATTAAAAGGCTGAAATGAGTTTGAACTTCAACATTGAAGGCTGTCATTTGAGGAGAAGGGTCATCAATTATTTTGGTCAGGCTAGTGAGAATCTTTTTATTGTTCTGAATAGTTTCTCTGAATGATTCTATTTCTTTGTAAACTAAAAGGGTCCATTTATCATTTGAGACTCTGAAATCACCTTCTTCGTGATCCAACTGTTTTGTTAATTGGAGTTAGAAGAGCGTACTCAAGAAGAAATTGAGGGGTGACGACTGAAATCAGCCCGACGAGTCTGGAAAAGAATAGACTAGTCATAGAACGGCTTTAGTCTATCAAAGTTAAATTTCGAAAATTGATTTGTTTTGAGGTATTTCACTTTCGCTGAGTTTCTGTGAACCTCGATCATTTCGAAAGGTCCGTTAAAAAAATTTTGAACTTTGTCTTTTATTTGAGTTTTTTTGAAATACGCCTTGTCACCTGCTTTATATTCTGTAAGATTTTGTGAGACCGTCTTGTCGAACCTTACTTTCGACTTTTCTTACTGGATATCGGTTCTGCCTTGAGCCATTCTATAATAATATTCCATTCTGTTGTTGAGGTCTCGTATGTAATTGGAGATTAGCTGTTTTTGATTTTAAAGAGCCTCAGGGGGTCTATTCGACGTATGGCCAAAGATTAACTCGAAAGGTGTGAATCCGTGTGTCTTATTTTTGGTATTATTATAACAGATTAACTGCGTACGGGAGAATGTTGAATGAATGTTCATCTGGATATTCCGCTTTATGGACGCGGATCATCTCCATTAAAGTTGCATGGAATCTTTCCAGCGATCCGTTGGATTGTGGGTGGCTTACGCTTGAAAATGTCAATTTTATGTCAGAGATCTTTGAGTAAGGCGTTGTTGAATTCACCTCCACAATCACAGTGAATTCTTAAAGGTGTACTGTTATGTTGGAAGAGTACTAGTACGGTGTTAGCAATTGTGGACGCCTTTTTGTCTGAAATTGGGTAAGCTTGAGTGAATTTGGATTCATCCCTAACTGTTAGGGCATAGTTACAAACTGGATATTCAAAAAGGTCAAAGTTTATCCTTTCAAATGGAGTTTTGGGAGTTTCAGTAATAACGAGATGAGAACTGAGATTTTTCTTACAGATTTTGACTTTTTGGTAGATTTCACAGGCTCTGATGAATTTCTCAACATCTTCGACGATGTAAATTTGTTTTTCCAGTATGATATTGGTCCAGGATAATTGGGATTTGGTCTTGATCTCGGGTTTTGACGATATTTTGGCATATCTTAAGCTTAATGTTTTTTTCGGCAAATATAAAGAAAAATATTTCAAGAATAGGTAATTCCAGGTTGTTTTCTATGCAAAAGGTTTTTTGGCTCAAATTCGTTTTGACACTTGAAAAGCGAGTAAAAGAGAGTAGGGACTATTTTCTCATTTTTGCAAGGAATGGGAATAGTGATGAGCGAGACTGGTCTTAGTCTTGCGGTCTTGGTCTTGCAGAAAATGCAAGACCAAGACCAAGACCACTATTAAACTGCAAGACCAAGACCAAGACCGAGCAGTGCAAGACTTATGCACGACCAAGACTTAGCATTGCAAGACTTACGCAAGACCAAGACCGAGCATGCAAGAGTCTTGCGGTTTTTGTTCCATTTTTTCTAAATATTACTAAAATTTAGTATGATATATATGATTTATATGATATTTGATATAGTTGTTTGTAGTTGAATATAACATATCTAACTATTGTCATAGACTCTGTTACTGTGAAAATCAAAAAAACATTCTAACTTTTAAAAACTCTAACCTCGAATATGACGATACTTATGATAGGCAAATGTCCATACAAAATGAACTTCGTACAGAACATTTAAACGAAGAAAAAGAACCAATTACCAACTTATGTCTGAACTTTTCCGACATTTTCTACCTAGAAGGTGACACGCTCACATTTACTACTGAAATTGAACACCCTATTGACACCAATAAAGCAAAGCCTGTGTATACCAGATCTTGTAGTCGTGAAATCCATACAACATATGTATAGACGTGGTATAGACAGATTAGTCGTTTTTTTCCTGACTAGGGCAATATGATTTTGGTAATGGTGGATCAGAGTTCGAAGACTTCCTTCACCTGGAGGAGTTCTTAAAAACTGCTAAAGAAGAGGATTTGTTTGTAATTTTACGTCCTGGTCCCTATATTTGCTCAGAATACAATTTTGGTGGTTTTCCTGCTTGGCTCCTGAGGGAAAAAACGATGGGATTCAGGACTTCTGAACCGACCTACATGAAATTCGTTACCAGGTACCTAATCAACAATAATGATCCAAAATCTAATCCAAAATAAAATCATTTTCTGTAGATATTTCAATATTCTTCTGACTCTTCTTGCCGCATTCCAATTTACTAAAGGCGGTCCAGTAATTGCGTTTCAAGTGGAGAACGAATATGGAAACCAAGAAGCTGGAGACGAATTTCAACCTGACAAAGCTTATTTGGAACAACTCAGACAACTCTTCATCAATAATGGCATTGTAGAACTACTAGTTACTTCGGATAGTCCTTTATCGCATCAGGATAAAGGTACGTTACCTGGCATATTCCTGCAAACAGCCAATTTAGGAGCCAGCGTAACGGAGCAACTAGATAAATTAGAAGAGCTGCAGCCTGGTAGGCCATTAATGGTAATGGAATATTGGGTTGGTTGGTTTGATTTTTGGGGCCAAAACCATACCGGTAAAAGTGATGGTCAAACTCGGAGATATTTGAAACTTATTTTGGATAGAAATGCTTCATTCAATGCATACATGTTCTTAGGAGGCACTAATTTCGCTTTTAACAGTGGAGCAAGTTTGAGTAAGAGCCTATTCAAATAGCTTTTGGTACCTAATTTATTCGAACTTTTTAGGTCATACTTTCGAAGCAATTACTACAAGTTACGATTATGATTCTCCTCTAAGCGAAAATGGCCAATATACAAGCAAATATCACATTTTTAAAGAGTTAGTCGATGCAGCTAATCCTGTAAAAACCTTTATTCCTGATGTTCCCGAAGCCACTGTTCCTGTGGCTTATGATTCTGTAAAATTGGACAGAGTCATTCCATTTAAGACCTTATTGGAAAATAATGCTCCTATAATTATTGAAAGTGATCAATTGTTGCCCATGGAAAAATTGGATATTAACAACAATTCTGGACAGAGTAATGGATATATTGTTTATAGAAAGGAAAATGTTGATTTGGAAGCAAATTCTGTTTTGACTATTGAAGGTTTACATTTAATTTTTTTTTGAAGTATAGATGGAACTGAATTGTCTTATTTTTTTCCAGGTAAAGTCTGTGACCATGTCCTTGTGCTAGTTAATGGCGAGCTTATAGCTCCAAAACAACTAAAATACGCATCTGAACTTGATGGATTTGGTTTCTACAGGCTGCAAAATTCCAACGTAACTCTAAACCGAGAAGCAATACATGGGGCTACTTTGGATATTGTCGTTGAAGAATGGGGACGCATGAACGGTGGAAAATATAATCAGTACAATAACACTTTCAAGGGACTTTGGCAAGGTAATTTTCTTTATTCGGTTCGCGATCCAGAAGCCAATTTTAGCTGAAAAGAGCGACATAGAGCCTCATACCACGTAGCACGTTGTCTTATATCAACCTAATACCTGGAGTACCGAAATATACGTGGCTTGCACATTGATAGAAAATTTAATTATTTCCAGGAAATGTTTCAATAAACAACCAAAACATTTTCAATTGGAAAATCGTTCCATTCGAATTGAAAAAGCAGTGGGTAAATGAACTTGAAGGTTGGCAAGAGTATTCCAGTGGATTGATTGAGCCTGCAATGTATAGTAGCATTTTGAATATCGATGATGCACCTGAAGATACCTTTGTTGATATTCGAGGATGGGGCAAAGGTAGAGCTAATCCATTTATTAAAACATGATTGATAATTTGGTCAATTCATTTCTAGGTATGGTTTTTGTTAATGGATTTCCTCTGGGAAGATACGCAGCAGTTGGTCCACAACGAACACTTTATCTGCCAGCTCCTTTATTAAAACAAGGACAAAACCGAATCAATTTCTTGGAGCATTTTTATGCGCCTGGAGATGGTTTAGTCAAATTTGCCACAAAATTAATTTTCGAAGATGTATTTTGATTTTTCCGGGTTTACAAACTATGCATTGCAAACGCCTAAGATATAACATTTTATCATGAATAAACGTAAATCATAAAAAGATTAGCTTGGCTAAAAATAGAAAAGTGTTTTCGATTTCAAACCGATTCTTTTTTCAACAATGACGATTTCTTTATGAAGCTTCGTTATTTTTATCCTTATCCTTTGTACTTTCATTTCAAGGAAACATAGGTACCATCGTCACCAAAAGTATCTGGGACACAAATAATGCCTAATAATCTCCTGGACTAATTCTACTGTCATTCATTTTAATGCATTTAATTCATAGTTTGACAAACATTTGACAATAAAATTCATATAATAGGACAAGAGCTAATGTGATGCTGTCCCAGTTACTTTTGGTGACGATGGTACATACATACTCCATTTCACGTGGCTGAAGTTATAGTATTTGTAATACCCATTTAGAATAACCCCATCCTTATTTATCACCCAAGAATCAGATGAAACAAAACATTACCAACAAAAACGCCCGTCGATTGCTAATACGTCAATTTCATGTACAAATAGGAAATTCCTCGACGTATCGTGACTATTTAGTGTAATCAGTTGCTTTGTAAAAACACAATACACTGGAATTTTCTTTTTTAAATTTCCTCTTATACGCCCCTACGTAAAAATGAAAGTTCGTGACGTAGTTAGTTTTTCCAATCTGGCAACTGGCAACACATCACGTTTTTGAGAACGCACAATTTGCACTGACATTGACCGTCAAGAACGAAACGTCAAATTTACCACATCAAACAACGTAAACAAGTTACTGTGACAATGTTACACGATTCACACGATACCACACGTCGTTGAACTGTTGGAGTCAGCTGTCGTTTAGAGGCATTTTGAGCAGCGTTGCCAGAATACTATTGGTCGCCGCCGTGGCGCTAAATTCAAATTAAAGTTTATTTTTCTCTGACTAATTCTATAGACACTATGCTGGAAAATAATTTAGTATAGAACTATACCGTCACCATTTGGCCTATAGAATAATATCGAGCAGTTTTTTTACTGATTTTCATACATAGTTATACTACGCCATTGGTAGAGAATTTCTTCTTCCGGAAAAGGTAGACATAACCCTTAGGCACATTCGAGGATATCTTCTCCAGTCAAGTTAGGTCTAAGAGATTCACTACGAAGAGAAATCGATAATTTGTTTAAAAATTCGTGGAAAATTAATGATACTTTGTGTAGGGATTTTTTGAAATTTGAGGAAGATTGACTTGACCCTCAAGCACATTCAAGAATATTTTTTCCAGTCAAGGTGGTCTGGGAGAGTCGCTACGGGGGAAATCGATAATTTGTTCAAAAATTCGTGAAAAATTAATGATGCTTCGAAGGGATTTTTTGAAATTTAAAGAGGATAGAGTTGACCCTTACGCATATTCGAGAATATTTCTTACAGTCAAGTTAGGTCTGGGAGAGTCACTAGAGGGGAAGTCGATAATTTGTTTGAAAATTGGTGATCTTGAAAATGATGCTTTGAAGGGATTTGAAGTTTGAGGATGATGGAGTTGACCTCTAAGCACATTCGAGAATAGTTACGGGGGAAACTCGATAATTTGTTTGAAAATTCGTGAAAAAATAATTATGATTTGTAGGGATTTTTTGAAATTATGAGGATGATAGATCGAGAATAGTTTTGGCAGCGAAGTTAGGTCTGGGGAGTCACTACGGGGGGACGCCGATAATTTGTTGGGAAACTCGTGAAAAAATAATGATGCTTTGTAGGGATTTTCTGAAGTTTGAGGATGATAGAGTTGACCCCTAAGCACATTCGAGAATAGTTTTGGCAGTCAAATTAGGTCTGAGAGAGTCGCTACGGGGGGAAGTCGATAATTTGTTTGAAAATTCGGAAAAAAATAATGATGCTTTATAGCGATTTTTTGAATATTGAGGATGATAGAATTAACCATTAAGAACATTCGAGAATAGTTTTTGCAGTCAAGTTAGGTCTGCGAAAGGCCACTACAGGGGGAAGTCGATAACTTGTTGGGAAATTCGGGAAAAAATAATGATGCTTTGTGGGGATTTTTTGAAGTTTGAGGATGGTAGTGTTGACCATTAATCCCATTCGAGAATAGTTTTGGCAATCAAGTTAGGTCTGGGAAAGTGACTACGAGGAAAAATCGATAATTTGTTGGAAAATTCGTGAAAAATTAATGATGCTTTGTAGGTTTTTTTTTTGAAATTTGAAGAGGATAGCGTTGACCCTTAAGCACATTCGAGAATAGTTTTTGCAGACAAGTTAGGTCTGGGAAAGTTACTACGGTGGGAGTCGATAATTTGTTTGAAAATTCGTGAAAAATTAATGATGCTTTGTAGGGATTTTTTGAAATTATGAGGATGACAGTTGACCATTGAGCACATTCAAGAATAGTTTTTGCAGTCAAGTTAGGGCTTAGGCCTGGGAAAGTCACTACGGGGGGAAGTCGGTAATTTGTTGAAAAATTCGTGAAAAATTAATGATGCTTTGTAGGGATTTTCTGAAGTTTGAGGATGATAGAGTTGACCTATAGGCACATTCGAGAATAGTAATTGCAGTCAAGTTACGTCTAAGAAAGTCACCACGAGGGGAAGTCGATAGTTTGTTGGAAAATTCGTGAAAAACTAATGATGTTTTGTAGGGATTTTTTGAAGTTTGAGGATGATGGAGTTGACCCCTAAACACATTCGAGAATAGTTTTTGAAGTCAAATAAGGTCTGGGAGAGTCGCTACGGGGGGAAGTCGATAATTTGTTGGAAGATTCTCAAAACAATAACAATGATGCTTTGCATTGATTTTTTGAAGTTTGAGGATGATAGAGTTGACCCTTAAGCACATTCGAGAATAGCCTCCGCAGTCAAGTTAGATCTGAGAGAGTCACTACGGGGGAAGTCGAACCTTAAGCACATCCGAGAATAGTTTTTGCAGTGAAATTAAACTGGGCCAGTCACTACGGGGGAAGTCGATAGTTTGTTGGAAAATTCGTGAAAAATCAATAATTCTTTGTAGGGATTTTTTAAATTTTGACGATGATAGAGTGAAGTGGCCTATTGAGCAAATGGCACATGAAATCTTTTTGATTTTTTTTCTAGACATTTTTCTACATAGTTTTTTTTTAATTGGGTAGGTAAACACGTTATCTCACGGAAAACAGTTAAGGTCCCTGTTCCAAATAAGGCCACATTAAGAAGTTTTATTTTTTCCTAACATTATCCACCAAACCCAACAAACATTACGAGCCTATATGTGAAGTGTTTCGCTTCTATCACTTGAATATTAACTCCAATTTATTTATTTTTCCATATAAGTGATGGTTTTTGCATAAAACAAAGACGCTTACCATTGGCCTTATTTAGATCACTATGCTCCTAATAAGGCCACCAATAAAAAATGTTTAAAATAAATACAATTATTTATAATAGCTATTTATATAACAAGTACATAAAGTAAATAAATAAAGGCTTTATTGTACGAATAATTTTATGGCCGAGCGAGCTTGCGAGCGAGGCTATTAAATAATGAGTCAATAAAGCCTGTTTATGTAAGCGTTATATACATGATTTTATGTACGATTGCGACTGGTTTTTGTTAAAAATTTAAAAAAAAAATTAATGAAAAAGTAAAATTCGCGTAGGTATACCTGTTAAACCTTGGTAGGTTGTCAGGACCTGTTTCACCTTGGCAGGTTGTCAGGACCTGTTTCACCATGTCAGATAGTCCAAGTAGGCAATAAAGTAGCACTTTATTTTACTAGTACAATAAAGTGCTACTTTATTGACACAAAACTGTTCTATAAATAGCACTTTATTGGTCAATCGGACATAAAAATATTATTATTTGAGAAATAGTAGACAAAATAGAACTTATATGTTTGCTGCATTCTTTAAAAAAAAAAACAATAATTCCAAGTCCTGGGATGGTGATCGAAATAGGTCTACATACAACTAGGACAAATGAACCGCAGCATCTCTTGCTTGGTTAGACTTCAGGCATTTCAAAAAACATCAGTAAGGTAATAATGACACATTCTTTTAAAAAAACACTGTGATGTGACGCCAATTGCACATTTTTCGTATGATGGCCTTATTAGGAACATGTTAAATTGATAAAAAAAAGTCTGTAAGTAGAAATCTAGCCAAGATATTATTCTGTACTTACTCTGTAGCTTTCTCAATACATAAATGTCCGTTAAAAAATTATATTCGTACCATTTACTTTATAAACATGTGTAAAAACTAATTAAGTTCCAGCCTCAAAGTTATAACGTGACATATGAAATATGTGGTTGGTCATTTTTCGACATATAACGAGCTGCTAGGAACCCTCGCAATAATTTTTGATTGGCATTATAGATTCCTTTTTTATTAATATTATAATTTTTGAGAATGGGATTCAATATTAAGCAATTAAGGCACTGGCCTTATTAGGTGCATGGCCTTATTTGGGTCAGGTACCTTATTTATAAACATTAAAGTATCATATGAACTGGTGCCGACAGGCAATTCCAGTCTGGAGTCCTCCCACCATGCCAGTAGGTAATGAAGGTCGAGCCGAAATCGTGACCGACGCGGCGTACTGTACAGGGTGCTGCAATTTGGAGTGTTTTAACAAGAAAAACACACTTCCAGACCAGATAGACGAAAATTCACTTAGATGTCATGGGATGATTTTCGAGAAACGTCGAATGTCAAAAACCGCATCGCGATATCTTCAATGGTACCATTAATACAAGTCGATTTTCGATTTTCCCCTATTATGAAAAATGGCTATAAGTTTTTTACTTGTCAATTTTTTTTTATTTCTGTAAAAACATTATGGAGACACTTTTTTGAGCACAATCCAGTGGCGGACTCAGTTTTTTTCTATATTGTTCCGATTTCGAAATATCGACCAAACCCCGATATTTCCAAATGAAACACCCTATATAATAATAGCTCATTGGATAGCTCTGTTTTTACTGATTTCAATGATATAAACTTCGATTGGTTTATCTCTAAAAGTTTTCGAGAAAAATAGCTATTTTACTAACGAGTGCGGGAAGTTTCTTCCCGCACCCTCGTGCCGGAAGTTTCTTCCCGCAAGAGTTAGGAACTATATTTTTTCTACGAGCATACTAAAGCTGATGTTAAGGTGTATCAACAATACAAACAATTCCATGTCACAATGATTATTTCAAACTCTTCCCGCTCAGTGCGGGAAGAAATCTCTTCCCGCACAGCAAATCGTGCGGGAAGAGCCATTTCCCGCACGCTCGTAGAAAAAAAATTATATGTTTCAGTCATAAGAAACAATGTGTTAGAAAGAGACCTTCCTCTTTTTCCTTCCACATATAAAATCCTTCTCTAACACATTGGTCCTCACGACAAAAACAGATATAATTTTTTTTCTCGAAAACTGTTAGATGAGATAAACCTATCGAACTTTATATCATTGAAATCAGCAAAAACAGAGCTATCCAATGAGCTATTAATATTTAGGGTGTTTCATTTGAAAATATCGGAATTTGGTCGGTATCTCGAAATTGGAACGATATAGAAAAAAACTGAGTCCGCCCTGGATTGTGCTCAAAAAAGTGTCTCCATAATGTTTTTACAGAAATAAAAAAAATTGATAAATAAAAAACTTATAGCCATTTTTCATAATAGGGAAAAATCGAAAATCACCCTGTATCAATGGTACCATTGAAGATATCGTGATACGGTTTTTGACAATTGACGCTTCACAAAAATCGATCCCATGACGTTTAAGTCAATTTTCCTCTATCTGGTCTGGAAGTGTGTTTTTCCTATTGAAACACTCCAAATTGCAGCACCCTGTACAACGGTCAAATTGAACAAATTGTGCCCTCCATTCCACGTCGGTCATTTTAACCGAATTTTCCAAAAATGTGATGTGTGATTTTTGATAACATAAAATGTTGAAACATGTTTCTTTTATTTCTAATACATCTTTTGGATCAAAAAACCTCTTGGCGCAGGATGACCAAATCTCTCAAAACACGTTGGCAGCACATTCGACAATAGTTTTTGCAGTCTAGTCAGGTCTGGCAGACTCACTACGAGGGGAAGTCTATAATTTGTTGGAAAATTCGTGGAAAATTATTGATGCTTTGTAGGGATTTTTTGAAGTTTGGGGATGATAGAGTTGACCCTTAAGCACATTCGAGAATAGTTTTTGCAGTCAAGTTAAACTGAGCGAGTCACTACGGGGGAAAGTCGATAATTTGTTGGAAAATTCGTAAAAAATTAATGATGCTTTGTAGGGATTTTTTAAAGTTTGACCATGGTCCATGATAGAGTTGACCCTTAGGCACATTCCAGAATAGTTTTCGAAGTCAAGTTAGGTCTGGCAGAGTCACTACGAGGGAAGGTCGATAATTTATTTGAAAATTCGTGAAAAATTAATGATGCTTTTTAGGGATTTTCAAGATAATAGAGTTGACCCTTAAGCACATTCGAGAATAGTTTCTGCAGGCAAGTTAGGTCTGAGAGATTCACTACGGGGGAAAGTTGATAATTTGTTTGAAAATTGGTGAAAAATTATTGATGCTTTGTAGCGATTTTTTGAAATTTGAAGAGAGGGACTGCATGTATCTCCTCAATTCCACCCAAAGGTTGAATCTATTTTTATTTTTATATGAATGTAGATCTAATTCCAAAGAGACGCAAAGTTTAAAAAACATAGGTATATTTTCGGAATTCACATTATAACTTTGATCACAATAAATCTGATCCTCAGAAAACTCTAATTTACCAATTGCTTCTAGAATTGAAGGCATAATAATTCTTTTTTTATGTTTCCTTTCACCCATATTGTAGAAATATCTGGATTACTTTTTTAACTGAAATTATTATTGGGTTTTCAATTATGTTTATATTTACAAACACGGAACGAAAAAAGTAGAATATTGCCTATTACTTAACTTTAAAAAAATCTCCACTACCTAGAAAAACTCTATGATATGATATAAATAATTTCAAACTAACTTAAATTTTAAAGTATGATTTCACACAAACAAATGAACATAAAAAAGTTACCTATACAGGGTGTCCCACAATCAGCGTTACAGGCCAAACTTTCTCATTTTCAGAAATAAAAATTTGGAACAAAAAATAATAATAATGGCTAGTTAAGCTCTCTTCAAAAATATAAAAAAATCTTCCCCTGACAAAATCATCCCCTATTTACAACCCTTGACTTTTTTTTTTCAAATGGCACCCCTATATTTTATTTTTTATTTTTGAGAAGCTCATGAAATTACGAATTCAATGGTGTTTAAAAAGTTTGTTTTTCCATATCTTTTGCGGGAAAAAAAATGGATGTTCCATCTTTAGCCTTACACAGGCGATCACTTTTTTGTCTACAAAAATACAAATATAACAAAAAAAATTAACTGTGTGCAAATTAATCCCTCTTTAAAAATATTTAAAAAAATCTTCCCTAGCAAACTCATCCCTTTAAAACAACTCTTGCCTTTTTTTTTTCAAATAGAACCCCATTTTTATTATTTTCATTTTTCAATTTTTTTCCTAGGAAACATGGAAAAACAAACTTTTCATACATCATTGAATTTGAAATTTCATGAGCTTCTCAAAAATAAAAATAAATAATAGGGGTGCCATTTGAAAAAAACAAGTCAAGGGTTGTAAATAGGAGATGATTTTGTCAGGGGAAGATTTTATATATTTTTGGAAAGAGGTTAACTAACCATTAGTCATTTTTTTTGTTTCAAATTTTTATTTCTAAAAATAAGAAAGTTATGGTCTGTACCGCTGATTGTGGGTCACCCTGTATTAAATGAAATCAGAATTAGACAAAATTCTGGAAATGATATTATTATACATAAAATGTGCATAAAAGGGATTGTCCAAACTCCAAGTCAGCTATGTCGGCTGATAAGCGACTAGGAATCTGTGCTATAGCAACTGTTTAAATCCCAGCGAATATACGAGATACAATGGTTTACTGTTCACTTCAAAAAATCCCTACAAAGCATCATTAATTTTTCATGAATTTCGCAACAAATTGTCGACGTCCCCCGTAGTCACTCTCCCAGACCTAACTTGACTGCAAAAACTATTCTCGAATGTGCTTAAGGATCAAGTCAGTCATCTTCAAATTTCAAAAAATCTCTACAAAGCATCATTAATTTTTCAGTAATTTGCAAACAAATTATCAACTTCCTCCCGTAGTGACTCTCCCAGATCTAACTTGACTGCAAAAACTATTCTCGAATGTGCTTGAAGGTCAACTCTATCATCCTCAGACTTCAGAAAATCCATACAAAGCGTTATTTATTTTTCATGAATTTCCCAAAAAATTATCGACGTCCCCCCGTAGTGACTGTCCCAGACCTAACTTCACTGCAAAAACTATTCTTGAATGTGCCTATTGGTCAACTCTATCCTCTATCATCCTCAAACTTCAAAAAATCCCTACAAAGCATTATTAATTTTTCACGAATTTTCAAACAAATTATCGACTTGCCCGGATAGTGACTCTTCCATCCAGACCTAACTTGACTGCCAAAAATATTCTCGAATGTGCTTGAGAGTCAACTCTATCCTCTTCAAATTTCAAAAAATCCCTACAAAGCATCAATAATTTTTCACGGATTTTTAAACAAATTATCGACTTCCCCCCGTTGACTCTCCCAGACCGCACTTAACTGGAAAAAATAATCTTGAATGTGCTTTAGGATCAAGTCTATCCAGGGCCGATCCTAGGGTGTCGGCCGCCCGCGTGCAAGCAGCAATTGTGCCGCCCCATAGAGATAGTCCTCCTAGTCCTCCATATGCAGGCCCTGGCAGTGGTAGCCTAACGCAGGCGCCGCCGGAGGCAACATTTTTTTCTTAGGTGCCACACGCCCAAAGCCGGTCACTTCGAGCCTCAAAATGAATGTTTTTGGACGTTTCAAGTCCAAAAAATCTTGTATGGAATATGGAACGTATTTGTTTTCTATGAGTTGTTTGAATGCGTGTGATTGGTGATCAATGGTGACAGATATTATCTTAAAACTAAGTAGGGCCTGGGCTTGGGCTTAGGTCCGATATTAGAAAAAAGGGCCCAGTGGAAAAACCAAAGATACCCCAGTCCCTAGTCGTAATACTTACCTACACAACATACCCACCTGAACTTGGGACCACACCTGCGAGGATCGGCCCTGAGTCTATCTTTCTCAAACTTCAAAAAATCCTTACAACGCATCATTAATTTTTCATGAATTTCCCAACAATTTATCGACGCTCCCCCGTAGTCTCTCTCAGACCTAACTTGACTGCAAAAGGTGATAAATGGTGAACTCTATCATCTTCAAAAAATCCCTACAAAGCGTCATTAATTTTCCACGAATCTTTAAACAAATTATCGATTTCCCCCCGTAGTGACTCTCCCAGACTTGAATGGAGAAAATATTCTCGAATGTGCCCAAGGGTTATTTCTACCTTTACTGAATCCCAGAAATTCCCTAGAACATATTATAATAATTTTATTTGATTGAATGGTCGACTGTAATATACACGAATCTGAATATGAATGTGAAGCTAACTTCAGCCACATCTACATTTCCAACTTTCTTGATTACGCAAAGACCAACATTTTAGTTTTAAATTCGCACACGGTATTCGTTTTTGAGAGGCAAGATTAAGAGAGAAAAGATTCTTAAACTTTTTTCTGTAGCTATAGTCAATAAGTAAATGTCATTGTGTTGATAAAAATGTATGGAATTAAAAATTGTTAGGACAGTATAAAAGTTTAACATACATAAGGTATTCTATCTTCTCATGTCGGATGTCGAATATATATACCTCGATCCCTACAAAATTGTTCTTCGTGGGGATAGTCCAGACCTCGATGAAAAGTTTATATTTCTGAAGTAACGACCGAAAAGATAAACTTCTTCCTAGATAAAAGAGGAATACACGTGTCCGAGGTTAAGCATTTTAATCAAAATATTCAATGGACTAACTCCAGAGAAATTAGCAAAGCAATAATTTAACTTAAGAACTGATGTGCTTCAACAGAATTCAACAAAACTTAAAAGCTAATTCCGAAGTGGGTGGCTTATTATTGTTATCACGTTTCAAACCCAAAAATAAATGACAGAATCACTTATCCGATCACAACTAGACTGGGAGAGAGGACTACGACAAAAATAGCAACAATCTCAAAGATTTGACAGTTCTCATTGAAAATAACTTAGATGTCAAATGTCGACGACATATGCTTATTGTTCACTTTATAGATGAGTTAAAGTCACTCGGTATCTGCCAATAACAACTTTTTAAAAAATTCAACTACAGCATGGATTTGAACCTCATTGACAAAAATAAGATCAATTAGAATAAAAAATTTAAATTAAAAGGACTACCTACTAAACCCAATCCCCAACTCCTAGATGTTGAAATTCTGATACTTAACGAAAGTTTGCTGTTCAAAGACGTTGGACTAATACTTTATCAAAGTATTTTTGTACCCAATATATTCTGCCTACATGTACCTAATTCACAAGATTTTTTTAGATGAATGCTGCACCAGTACCCACATTAATTCTTCTTCTTCAGAAAAAAAAAATCCTATCATCTTATCATAGGTATTCAAAAGCTCGAAAAAAGTAGCTCAATTAAATTTTACCAATAATTATACCACTAACTTTTCGGTATTAAAAACTAATTAAATTCTTCCACAAATAAGCAATAAGCTCCTACAAGACAATGGCGTGCAGCTATGCTAAAACTACCATCAAATGGTACCGTGGCGGGTACTGTTAACGCGACTTCTGTGATTAGAAAGTTAAAATCGAAAGCGTTTCTTGTGGCTGACTTCCTTTACGTATCTACAGCAACAAACCAGTCACCTGAAGGTTAATAAAATAATGTGGTGTTTTATTTAACTGAAAAGTAATTTTTGGTTGCACCATTTCAGAAATTTTTGATAAACATGCCAGTTAATCTGTACTTAAATACTAGTGCAATATTAGGATGATTCGTTCCTTGTCCTTATGGTTTTTGTTGTTTAGTTCAGGTGAGTACCATTTTCTAGGTCAACGTACTACATATGGGTGCTTTTGTTGTCTTGAAATTTATATTTCTTATTTATCTATTTTGTTTCTTAATTTAATATTTTTCTCTTGTTTTGAACTTTAAATAAATTGGAAATTACTTTATAGATGTAGGTATTCTACCTTACTTTGGATTCCAAAAGAACCTATAAATAGTTTTCCTATGAGAGTGCGTAAAGCACGCAATAGTATGTGTAGTGCGTAATCTGATCACAAAAAAAAAAACTTCAAACTCTGTACATATTATCATAATTTAACATATTTGACTATGGGTACTTCTTAAAGTTGTACCAATCCCTAATCTAATCTGACTGTCACGCCCAAAAATGACCTTTGGGTAGGTACATTCGAATTATTTCATCAATTTTAGTTATAAAGCTCTTTGAAATTTCTATACCTAACGGGCTAATTGAAAATTGAATCGCCTTGACTTATTCCTGTGCATATTTGTACTACCTTAGTCAATTCATGAATCACTCAGATTTTGGGTTTTTCGGTTTTTAAGATGATCTAGAGTGTTTTCGTTTCAAATATTATGTGCTAGTTTTATAAGTTATGCCCCAATTGAATTCTTTCGCTTCTGACACCAAATTTTCATAAATTCCGCGGGTCCACTAAAACTTACAACTTTTTTTAAACAAATTTTCCCAGAAATTCACTAATAACATTATTGCATTGCAACTATTGCATTCACCAATAATTTTTACGCTTTTGCTTAATCTTATAAGTACAGCAATTTTTTATTGCTAAATTGCAACTTACAAACTACGCGCCTCATATACGAAACCATTCACTCTAGAATGCGAGTGAATGCTTATTGGTTAGGTAAATCACACAATGAAACTCCTGAATATATTCAAGCTCGAGTCTTAAATAGTGGCGCCAGCTTCTCCGTAAGTCTTTTTTTTTTAAGCTAACAATGGTAAATGGTAGAAGAGGTGAAAAATATGTGAAACCAATAACAGGAAAAATATCCTGAACTATAAAGCACTTAGGTATAGGTAAATACGTTAAATATCTATGTTTATGTAAATTTAAAATAATAAGTACCTATGTATTTGAAAATCATATACACATTCTAGTGATGTGTGCTTTTGAATAACATTTTTACAAAATTCGAGCAAATAATTATGTGATTCGTGGTTTTTAAATGCTTATCATACCTATTCAGGTTTATGTCAAGATGACGAAGATGGTCCATACAAAGGTAAATTCCTCGGTCAGCTCAATTCGTATCATCATCAAGTCTCTGGAGATGTTTACGCCGTTGACAAGTACACATTACTTTTAACATCATTCAATTATGATGGAAATGGAGCTGATACCTTCTTCTGGGCCGGTGCAGCCAACAGACCGGGCCCTCAAGGATTTATCGTACCAGACGAGAACGGAAGAACGAACGTCCTTAAACGTTACTTCAACCAAGATTTCACCTTAGTATTGCCGGACAAGAAAAAAATCACCGAAATTAAATGGTTGGCCATCTACGATATTGGTTCGCAAAATACCTTTGGTGATATTTATATACCGGAAGAATTTGAGCCTCCTAGCACTCAAAAGATAGCTCAGCTCACAGGTAAAAACTCTATTAGTACTATTTCCGTGGAAATTGTGGATGCCAAACAAATTAAAATAACCGGGTTAACCTATGATGGGAAAGCTACTGGAGCTTACTTTTGGGTGGGTGTTGGAACTCTCCCAGTTTCTAAAGGATTTAAAGTTCCAGATGAACACGGATAGTAAGTTAATTTATTATAACACATGATAATACTAATATTTGGGTTTCAGTTTAGATCCTCTTAAATCTTACAAAAATAAAACATTAACTTTGGAATTACCAGGAGATCTGACTATTTTCAATATAAATTGGTTTAGTATTTTCGATCATGATACAAACACCAATTTAGGGTCAATTCTTATACCAGATGCTTTAAATGTGCCTCCATCATTAGTAAAAATTATTGTAAGAATTAATTTGAAAAAAAATCTGAATATTGTGTATACCTAGTTCAATTTGCTTTAGCCTTACAAAGATGAACTACCCAATTGCCTCCAGCTTCACAAAAACTTTCAAGTTTCCTGGGAAATATTCGGTCCAGCAATAACTATTCAATTGGCTGGCATGGTCGATGAGGATGAATATTTGGCATTTGGTATATCAGGATCTCCAGAAAAAAGTCAAATGGTTGGAGCTGACGTGGCGGTAGCTTATATTGATGGTTATCTAGGATATGCTACTGATTATAATATCACAGCCTTGACACCGGTAATAAGCTTCATTAATTTAATAAAATGGTTGATGAATGAACACAGTATATTTGCCATTATTGTGAATTTTATTGCATGCTGCTTGATGAAAAAAGAAAATTGTAGCCATAAGCGGAACTAGGCTCCAAATTTGAGGGGTGCTGCAGCACCATTTTTTTTTTTTTTTTGATGGAGTTTGATGGAAAGGAAATAAGACACATAAAAAAAAGTTAGTTCCACGAGGGTTTGAACTTACGTCATCATTTGCCTTTTTTTTGAAAAATAGGTTTTTTTATGTCAGAAATTTCAAACAAACATATAGTTCGTTGCACGGCACGAAGGTTTTTACTTACGTCATCGATTACGATGACGTCATAACTTAGAGAAAAAGTTAAGTCATAGATTAATTCATAGAGCACCTTCAGAATTATTGTTTTGTAATACATTTTTTAACTTAGAATAGAGTTTGTTCAGTAATCCGAAAATATATAAATAAATTTCTCCTGCAGTGATTCTTCACTGGAAAATTTTGAAATTTTTCCTCTAAGGAGCTCCTCACTTTCCTCTTTCTCCTGTAAAAATTTCAAAATTTTCCCGTTGCCAGTTTTCCAGAAAAAAATTAAAATGTAAGAGGATGAATTTTCCTTAATTTTGCCTAAATAAGTCAATTTTCTTTGACTTTTTCCTGGAGTGATTTTTCACTGGAAAATTTCGAAATTTCCCTATAATGAGCTCCTCATTTTTCTCCTTTTACCTGGAAAATGTTCAAAATTTTCCCTTTGCCAGTTTTCCAAAAAAAAAATTAAATGTGAAAGAGTGAATTTTCCTTAATTTTGCTTAAATAACTCAATTTTCCAGAACTTTTTCTGGAGTCATTTTTCACTAGAAAATTTTTAAATTTTCTTATATTGAGTTCCTCACTTTCTTCTTTCTTCTGGAAAAATTCCACAATTTTGCTTTGCCATTTTTCCAGAAAAAAATTGAAATGTGAAAGAATGAATTTTGCTTAAAAAAGTCAATTTTCCAGAACTTTCCTCTCGACTTTTCTTGGAGGGATTTTTTACTAGAAAATTTTGAAATTTTCCTATAATGAGCTCCTTATTTTCTTCTTTCTCTTGGAAAATTTTCACAAGTTTTGCTTTATTAGTTTTCCAGAAATAAATTGATATGTGAGAGGATGAGTTTTTCTTAGTTTTACTTGAAAAAGTCATTTTTTCAGAATTTTTCCCGGAACGATTTTCCATTGGAAAATTTTGAAATTTTCTTATAATAAGCTCCTGACTTTCCTCTTTTAACTTTATTGCCAGTTTTCCAGAAAAATATTAAAATGTGAGGGGATGAATTTTCCTTAATTTTACTTGAAAAAGTCAATTTTCCAGAATTTTCCCTGGAGTGATTTCTCACTGGAAAATTTCGAAATTTCCCTATAATGAGCTCCTCACTCTCCTCCTGTTCTTGGAAAATGTTTACAATTTTCCTTTTGCCAATTTCCTAGAACAAAATTAAAATGCAAGAGGGTGAATTTTGCCTAAAAAAGTCAATTTCCCAGAATATTTCCTGCAGTGATTTTCCACTGGAAAATTTTGAAATTTTCCTATAATAAGCTCGTTACTTTTCTCTTTCTTCTGGAAAAATTTCACAATTTTCCCTTTACCAGATTTTCGAGAAAAAAATTAAAATGTAAGAAGGTGAATTCTCCTTAATTTTGCTTAAAAAAGTTAGTTTTTCAAAATTTTTCCTGGAGTGATTTTTCACTAGAAAATTTTGAAATTTTCTTAAAATGAGCTCCTCATTTTCCTCTTATTCCTAAAAAATTTTCAAAATTTTCCCTATGCTAGTATTCTAGAAAAAAATTAAAATATAAGAGGTGAATTTTCCTTAATTTTACTTGAAAAAGTCAATTTTTCAGAATTTTTCGTGGAGTGATTTTTCACTGGAAAATTTTGAAATTTTCCTATAATGAGCTCCTCACTTTCCTTTTTCTTTTGGAAAGATTTCACAATTTTTGCTTTGCCAGTTCTCCAGAAAAAAATTGAAATTTGAAAGAATTAATTTTGCTTAAAAAAGTCAATTTTCCAGAACTTTCCTCTCGACTTTCCTTGGAGTGATTTTTCACGAGAAAATTTTGAAATTTTCCTATAGTGAGCTCCTCATTTTCTTATTTCTCGTGGAAAAATTTCACAAGTTTTGCTTTATTAGTTTTCCAAAAATAAATTGAAATGTGAGAGGATGAGTTTTCTTAATTTTACTTGAAAAAGTCATTTTTTCAAAATTTTTCCTGGAGCGATTTTCCATTGGAAAAATTTGAAATTTTCTTATAATGAGCTCCTGACTTTCCTCTTTCTCTTCTTTTGCCAGTTTTTCAGAAAAAAATTGAAATGTGAGAGGATGAATTTTCCTTAATTTTGCTTGAAAAAGTCAATTTTCCAGAATTTTCCCTGGATATGATTTCTCACTGAAAAATTTCGAAATTTCCCTATAATGAGCTCCTCACTTTCCTCTTTTTCCTGGAAAATTTTTAAAGTTTTGCCTTTGCCAGTTTTCCAGAAAAAAATTAAAATGTAAGAGGCTGAATTTTCCTTAATTTTGCTCAAATAAGTCAATTTTTCAGAATTTTTTATGGAGTGATTTTTCATTCGAAAATTTTTAAATTTTGCTATAATGAGCTCTTTATTTTTCTCTTTCTTCTGGAAAAATTTCACAATTTTCCCTTTGCCAGATTTGTAGAAAAAAATTAAAATGTAAGAGGGTGACTTCTCCTCAATTTTGCTTAAAAAAGTTGGTTTTTCAAAATTTCTATTTTACTGGAAAATTTTGAAATTTTCGTAAAATGAGCTCTTCATTTTTCACTTAATTATTCCTGGAAAATTTTCAAAATTTTCCCTTTGCAAGTTTTCCAGAAAAAAATTAAAATGTAAGGGATGAATTTTTTTTAATTTTGCTTAAATAAGTCAATTTTTTAGAACATATTTGAGATTTCATCAGTCATAAAAAAAAACAAAGAATCACCCTTTGCCGTTTGTAGATGATATTTAGGAATACCCTCTATAATATGCAGGTAATTAATTTATATATTTGGGACTCCAATGATTTTTTAAAGGCCGGTATTTCAATGTCACTTTAAGATATAGAATAAACATAGATAATAGGTCTGTTCGCAGAGAAATCACAAACCAGTCAGAGTGAATCTCATTGGTTGAAACTAGTTTTCTGACTGTTTCTGATTGTTTTCAACCAATGAAATGCGCTCTGACTGGTTTGTGATTGCTGTGCGAACAGGCCTATTGACAACATTGTCTGACCTTGTTCGATGACGTCATCCTAAATATGACATAAAAACCGTATATTTTAGGGTAAGTCTTGATTTTAAGGTAATATTGTAATACCGACCCCGGTTGAAAAATTTTATTCCATAAAAATAATAATTGCGAACGTGCTCTATGAATTAATCAACGACAAATATTTTTTTCTAAATTATGACGTCATCGATGACGTAAGTGATTACAAAAAGTGTAACAAAAATAAATAATTTGGTTGCACTAATTTTTTATATTAGTGTTAGGTAGTGCCACTGTAGGTAGTGTTATGAGGAATGCCGAATGGGAGTGCTAATTTTTGCTTTAGGGGGCTTAGCACCCCCAAGCACAAGTTGCGCCTATGATTGTAGCAATTTATCCAGGAATATTTTTTCATATTTGTAGTGTGTAAAAGTACTTGGGCAATATAAAGGCGTCTGTAAAGATGAACTTGTTGGTGGCCAGAATACTAACCAAATGCATAATGCAATACGAGAAAATGGAATAAATACTATTAAGTACAGAAGATCCCTTATTTCACGTAAGTGCATACCTACTTTTTGATTTATTTTTCAAAATCTACAATTTCCAAGTATTATAGTTTCTATTCGTGTAACACATTTTTACTCTTTTTACCTTTTAGCCGACAACGGTGACAAAGAATTTCTAGAAGATAGTCCAGTATTCATCGTATGGGCAATGGGTAAGCTTGACGAAAACAAGGAACCAGCCTTCCATGACTTTTATCCCAAAACCAACATTAGCATCAAGCTTAAACCAAAGGAACCGCAAAAAACTTGCTACGCTTTTACCAGGTCAGAACCGGAACTTGGAGATCCTTGGAGCAAAGCTGAAATATTCGATAAAGGAATCAGACACTTTACCAGCACCATTGGACCTTCTGGTGGCAAAAAAGCTTATCAAGCCATCACAAGTAATTATTATTCCTAAAATGGAGAATATTTTTGTTAAATTGCTAATTTCCAGATCACACTTCCACAGCATTAGCTTGGTACATAAACGGATTTCTAGCTCCTGAATTGTGGCTTCGCAGAGGTTTATCGTACGTTTTTAAAGTTCACGGAGGTAATAATCCACATAATCCAGAATATTATCATCCAATGATAATAACTGATGATCCACATGGTGGATATGATCGATTAACCGATGTGGATCAATCGAAAATCCGAGTATTGGCAGGCGTGGAATATTCTAGAAGAGGAAGACCAAGGCCAACAGCATGTAAGAACTGTTTTGCTATGTTTCAATTTTTGTCTAATCTCCAATTCTCTTCAGCTGGTTCACTTTGTCTATCGAAATACAAAGACACACAAGACAGAAGACTGGACGACGATTTTGAATCGTTTAAATATTTCAACAGATCTCTTGAAGGTTCTTGTGAGGCTGGTGAACCTGGCCGACTGGAATTCACACCAAATTCTTCATGGCCGGATGTGGTTTACTACAATTCATTTACTCAGGCCAACATGGGCTGGAAAATTCACATTATCGATAGTTTTAATCAAAGAACTAGCAACAGTGCGACAAATTTTTCTGATAAATTAATTTTGAGTTTTTGTATGGTGATAATTTATCATTTGCTGTGATGATGAATGTTAAAAGTAGAAAAATGTGTCTTGAATTTTATGAAGAAAAAAGTATTATGTATAGTGGGCCAAGAAATCCAGTCATTGGTGAACTTTCAGATCCAAGGATAGAAAGATTTACTATGGTTATTTATTTTGGATTGTATAATTTATATTTATTAGAACCTTAATCATTAGCCGTGTCCTTTTTGTGATATGTTTGTTTTTTGTATTTTCATAAATTATTCCATCCATTGATTTATTCTTCCATAAACACATATTCAAGTATTGTTAATATTTGCGTTTTCTTTATTTCTACATATGTACTCACCTTTAAGTCTGCAGGATGAAATTATTTTCAGTTATCGGAAAGATATTGAGCTCCCTGTTCATGCAATAATACCTTGAAATAATTATACCGATCTGGGTTAGACTGCTCATTTATATTGATCTGGTGGTTTCCATTTGTATTTTTAAATGATGTCGCATATTCCGTGGGTCCACTTAAACTCTTATTATTAACAATACCATCTTTTATTGAACTTGACTTTACGAAATTCACATAACTGTTGAAGACAATAAATTTCGATGATCCTCTTTATAATTGTCAATTATATGCTGGTGTTAGCTTCAGGGATCTACCTTTCTTCTCATGATACCAAACTCTGTCATTCTCCTGAAAACCTCTAGAGTTTGGCTTTCATTCGGTCACTCGTGAACTCTGTCGTTTCTCTATCTTACAGATCGCGTTATAGAATCCTGAAAATGTTGCACATTGTTGGCACCATGTCTCGACATCAGGGTTATAATATCATCATCATCATCATAAATCAGTCTTGTCCTATTCTTCGGCTAAGCTCACAGGATTGGTTATCTCTGCGGATTCATGTCCTAGATATTTATACGATGTTACGTGTGGGATTTCTTTTTCTTCTATTTCAAGATTACAGCCAGGGACCAGATTTGTCATAAATTGGGCTTTGGCGATGTTGATTATTAATCAAATTTTTTGGGAAGCTGATGACAGTTTCGTGAGCATTTCATTTGCTTCATCTAGTCGGTCTGAGATCAGTACGATATCGTCAGCGTAACGCCAATGGTTCAGTTTTTCTCCATTTGCGTTTATTCCCGTATTGTCTAGTAGTATCTTTTTAAACATGTACTCAAGCAGAGTTGTAAAAAGTTTGGGAGAGATCATATCACCTTGTCGAACGCCCTTTTCAATTTTAAACTGGTTTGTTTCATCATGCAATCTTACTTTTGCTATTGCGTGTTTACACCTGTGTCGCAGTAGCGATATATAGCGGTGGTCTATACGACAGTTGGCAAGAGCTTTGAACAATGCGTGGTGGTCTTCGGAATCGAACGTCTTTTCATAGTAGGCAAAAGTTAGAATTAAGGATTTGTTATGTTCTACACTTTTTTCTATCAATGACTTTATAATCTGAAGGTGATCGTTTGTTCCGTACCCAGCCCAAAAGCCTGCTTGTTCTCTTGGCTGATATGATTTTAATTTATTAGTAAGACGTGCAGTAAAGTTTGGTAAATAATTTATATAGATGTGTGAGCAAACTAATCGGTCTGTAGTTTTGCAAGTCTCTGATGCTGCCATTCTTATGCATAATAATGATGATGACATTGTTCCACATCTCCGGGATTGTTGATTCGTCAAGACATTTATTAAAGAGTTTGTTTATCACTTTGAGTAACTTTTTTCCGCGTAGTTTCACAGCCTCTGCGACAACACCATCCTTGTCCGGCGCTTTGTTGTTTTTCATTTCTGAGAGTTTGAGAGTTACCTTGAGACCTCTTCTTCGCTCATCGGTGGCATTTCTTCTGATCCCTGATTTAATGTATATATGAGGTATATTTTCCGGTGTTTCTCTCTGGCCTTTGTTACTATAGAAATTTGTATAGAAGTCTTCAACAATTTTTAATATTTCCTTTCTGTTGTTTGTTACTTGTCCTCTTTCATTTTCTAATTTGGTTATTTCGTTCTTCCCTGTGCTTAGTTTATTTCGAGGTACCTTCATGCTTTTATTTTCTTCTATGACCTAAGTGACCCACTTAATATTAAATTTTCTAATGTCAGCCCTCGCAGCTTTCGTTATATCCTTATTCAGTTGTTTAAGCTCGTCCTTGCTTCGTGGGTATTCTCCCAGTAATTTTCTCCTCTTTTTCATTAATTGTTTGGTATTTAAATTCAGTTTTCTCCTTTTTCTTAAGGTTTCGAGCAGTGTTTACTTTGGGCTCCATTGACAATTGACTCCACTATATTTCTATTTCGATCTTCGATATTCATTTAATCCAGGGTCTTCCAGATTTTTATCTATTGTTTTTTGATATTCCTCAGCGTCATTATATTGGTCCATTTCCCGTAGCTCTCACCATTCTGTGGTCACTCTGTACTGACACGCTAGTGCCGTTACATCTGTGCATTTGTTGTCTGTCGATGGTCCGCCTTTTCAAAGAATGTGTTCATGGCAGTCAGTTGATGGTGGAACAGAAACTGTAACAGGATATTTCTTCGTTCGTTCCTTTCTCCAACTCCATGGCATCCCAGTGGTGTTTCGGTTTCATTTTGTTTCTGTCGAAGTTTGGCATTGAAGTCTCCGACTAACATGGTAAAGTACGCTGGAGGACTTGAGATTGCTTGAGTAAGGTCCTCGTAGAAGTCTTTAATATCTTTGTCCGAACTTTGGGATGTGGGTGCGTAGGCTTGAATAATCTTGACATTGTAGCGTTCATTTAATTTCAATATTACAAAGCAAACTCTGGGGCTTACGCTGCTGATCTCAAGTGTATTGTGTACATGTCGCCTATTTATCAGAAGTCCGACTCCTCCTACAAAGCTGTTTTCTTCACACTTGTGGTAATAGTGGTAATACATATTTCCTGACTTCAGTAGGACTTGTTTTTCTCCTCTTTTCGGGATTTCGCTTATTCCGATTACATCCCAGTGTATTTGTTCAAGTTTTTCTTCTAGTTTCAACACTTTCTCGTCAGATGAAAGGGTTATGTGTCGCGATATGCAGTTTTAGTCTTTCTTGGTAGCCTAATCTTACCTGGGGATTCTAAGCACCCTCCAATCGCTGCCTTTTCTAACCGCGACTTTGGTCAGAGACTTGGGATCTGCCGGGGACTGAGGGCCATTTGTGATTCCTACTTTCCATCTTGGTTCAGGTTTGAGGATTTTAGCCTTTCTTATCACGCTGGCCAGTGCGGGTTGATAGGGGATATACTGGGAATTTCCTTTCGCTGATATTCGGTTATAATATATAATCTCGTGAATCGGTCAAGAATCTTGTCCAAGATCTTATTGACTCTCAATTAAGTGATCTCCGACTGTCACATTAAAAACTTTCATAAAACTCGAACAACTTTTGTCCGGGACACCAACCCGTTGCGTTTTGATTGTACTACCATCTGCACTCTCCCAGGTTCGTCAGTAAAAGATCTTTGAGTAACAGTGATTCAAGTGTCTTGAAAGTTAAGCTTCTAGGTAAAATTCCGTGCTAGTTGGTCTATTTGCTTTAGCTTCAAAAATCGTTTTATGTCACTATATATTATTGTTCGGAACTCTATTGAGCCGTTTCAAATAGGAGAATTCTAACAGGAAACAAGAACACCTACTTGATCTCCATCAATTCTGAGGCAGTGCTTACTTTGAAATGGGCATGGTCGGGTGAGCAATCGAGAAATCACGTAGATGCGCCGGCCCCTCCACACCAATGCATTTTCGGAACAATAATAATAAGTGTTTCACTAATCTATAGGAAAACAACTTCGAGTGTCAATTTTTGAATTTAATTGCTATATAATATAAGTCTCACCTCTAGGTATGATTTACCTATATTAAAAGTAGGAGTCTTGAACCTCAGAATAAGGATACTCTTATGAATTCGTTCCATTTTTGGGAATAAACTATGATTAAACCATAAACCAAAATTACTGTTCCACAGCAAAACGATAAGAGAATTTTGAATCTTCTCTCCTTTGAAAGCGTTCTCGTTTGTTAAAAGTTCGAGTTACGAGATACCTTTGCAATTAATAGCTGAACTGGGTTCTATGTACAGGGTTTCCCGGATAAAGATGCACTCTCCGTAACCATAAGAGATACAGGGTTGGTTAAATTTGGAAAAAGTTGCGCCATTACTGAGCTCAGTGGCATCATGTTTTGATATTTTGGATGATTGGAATGATTCCGAAGATATCCATAGAAAACCGAATTTTGCCGAAATCGGCGTTTGTATTTCTTTGTGTCTTTATTTGAAATGATATCGCAAAATAAAGTTCACACTCTCGCTGCCACTTTTTCTCCATTACATGATAATGTTATTAGATTTTTGATCAGACGTTTCGTTTCTTCGCGATCATCATCAACTTTGTTTTTTCAAATGGTCTAAACTTTTTATTTTATGCTTATTAGACTGTACTTTTTATTCTAAATTCAACGACATATCAAGCTCATAACTCCAGGAATAATAGTTGCCGCACTAGTGGTCCCGGCCTTCGCGATCTCCAAAAATTGCACCGATGGATTTTGAAGTCAGTCAACTTCATCCTTAAAGAATCCTCAAAGGCAAAATTCATTGGTGTAATATCTAGAGATCGGGGGCCCGTTAATGGGACCAATAGTGGCAATTAATGTTCCTGGAATTATGAGCTTGACATGTCGTTGGATTAGGAATAAAAAGTAGAGTTTATTAGGCATAAAATAAAAAAAATCGACGATTTTAAAAAACGTTGATGATGATCGGGAAGAAACGAAACGTCTGATCAAAAATCTAATAACATTATCATATAAACTGAAAAAAGAATATTTTGCCTCAAAGGAAATTCACATTCAATCAAACGAATTAGGACTTTGATATGGGCCAAATGAATGAAGGGTTTAAATTAAACTTGGCAATACTTTGAGACAAGACTGCGATATTTCCTTGTTCTAACGTTATTTGCATTTATATCAAGCTACTTTGTGATTTCATAACGAATGCATGCTTTTAACGTTAAACCAGCAAATATTTGTTTCAAATGCTTGTGGTTTTTGAGTCAATTGATTGGAGGCTTGCTGCAAAATCTATGGACCTTCTCTCAAAAGCCTAGTACTTTAACCCAAATATAATAATCTTTCACTTCAAATCTGTTGGATTTTGGATAAAGGATTTCTAAATTTGAATCAAAACTCCCATTTTTGATTTTAAATCCATTGGTCTTTGAATTAAGGAATTTCGGAACTTGTAACAAAACACGGATTTTTTATTGAAATCCATTGGATTTTACTGAAATAAATTGAATGGAGACTAAAAAAAAAACAAAATTTTCTCAAAAAATTTATTTTGAGATACCTACTTATGGCCGTTTCTACCAATTATTTTAGGGAAGCCTTAACGATAAGTATTCCTTGGACTGACATTTCTCCATGGAAGACTGTCATTTTACGGTATACTTAATACTTATCATTAAGGCTTCCCTGAAATAGTTAGTGGAAACGGCCATTAATAGAACAACTTAATACATATTCAGACGAAGTTGAACTTGTGCTTGCCACATCGCTACACATACAATCTTCTATTTCTGATCCTGAAGAAGAAGCTGGGAAATCAAACCGATCCTCCGCATCTCCAGTAACTAGGATCACAGGGATATTTTCAAAATCCAAGGTTGATGGCCCGGTTGATGGTGATTCGGGACAGTTGATGTCAATGTTTATGGTGTTAAACACACTTTGCTGCCCTGTGTACAATCACTTCCTGACTCTCTGAATTTAATTTATTTTTTTTGATGGCGCTGGATCCTAAAAAACACCAGGAACACTAATATTGAACAACAATTCAAACAAAAAAACTAAAAGTTCTTATAAAAAATTTGATTCAACAAACAGTTGTCTCAAAGCTATTATGCTTTTGAGATGAAACCGGGGAATTCACTACAAAATTTAAAAACTTTTCGCCAAATAAAGCATTCTTTTGTGAGAAAGTTGTTGCTTTTGGGATGATAAGTGTTTATCATCAATTTTATTTAAAAGACAAATGTATACAAATCTAAATCAGGACGCCATGGGCCATGGGGAAACTAAGCTCCTTATCTTTTCAATCAGGAATATGTAATTATAGATTGGCATTTCTTGAAACAATTTTTTGGCATGAACAAACTTATATACTAGTTAAATTATTATTGTTTGGGTAGGTATTATTAATGCAAATCCTGGTTAATACCTAGCAAAAAGCGTCGAAAAGTTTACAAAAACTTACCTTCAAATTTCGTCAGTAAATGGCTTATTGTCCACATCTCCAATAATGCTGTCAAATCCATTTTCAACTAGAACTGCAACTTTTTGTCATTTTCAAAAATTTTGGACCATACGAACGCCTCGCGACGCGACCTCGACCGTCGACCTGATCCACTGATCTATGAACCGAAGGGGCTGAAGGGCGAAAACAGAAAGAAAGAATGGCGGAGTCAGCGTGCAGCACAACCACTACCTATGGACTCGGGGACAGTCGGGACAGTTCGTGTCACGATCTCGGTCAGGGGCGTCGCATCGGGGGGGGGGGGGGGGTAATGGGGGTAATTACCCCCCCCCCCCCCCCCCAGGATCCAATAATCAAGGGAAAAATCACGATGCCCAAAAGAAAATACATTTTTTTGTTTTATTTTCCTCACTAAGGAAATAATTGTTCTGGAAAAGTGAATGACCTTGAAATTTGCAAAAAATTTCGTCTGCGGCGCGTTAGCGGGGGCTTCCATCTTCCCATTACCCCCCCCCCCCCCCCCCCCAGACTGCAAGTCACGCGTCGCCACTGATCTCGGTACGAGTGCCAGGAGGTGCTGTACCGAAACGCCTCGATTTTCCCTGCGACTTGCAGCAAGTGCATATTACTTTTACATAATATTTCGAAATAAGGGTTTTATAGTTAAATGCAGTTATTTTCAGTCAAAATAATTATTAGCCAAACGAATCGAGAGGTAGCCGCAAGCACACTCAATATCTTATCCGAACGTCAATTAATTTGAAATAAATGAAATTTATTTAAACTGAAAGCATATTTGCCAAATGAATGCAATCTTTTGTCACAAGGTGCCTATTTTTATCAGTGTAGTGGAGAAAAAGTGGCAACGAGAATATGAAGTTTATTTTGTGATATCATTCCAAATAAAGTCAGGAAAAAATAAATAAAAACGATTTCGGCAAATGTGTTTTTTCTTTTAGGAATTTCCGAAGTTTCAAAACATGACACCACTGAGCTCAGTAATACGCAACTTTTTCCAAATTTAACCAACTCTGTATAACTGATGGTTACCGAAATCCCTGTAGAGTGCATCCTTATCCGGGACACCCTGTATATGTATGAGCATTAATTATTACTTCGAACCGCCGAAAAATGTAGAAATTTCCTCGAATTCAATCAATTCTCTCATCTGTGTTTAAAAAACAACGTGAATCAACATATTTTACTTTAACTATCGTTTATGATAGTAGGTATCTTTAAAAATGGCATCAAAGCTTTTAATCCTAAAATTATTGATATGCAATCGACAGAAGTTCCGGCCATCTTTAAATATGATAAGATATGACAAAATCCTGGATATCAATACAATTTATTAATGTATTAGGTAAAAATAATGTCTATAAGTTGTGAATGTCTAGAAAAATTATCACCCTGTTTCCCGTGTAAATTAAACGTTATTGCTTACATTGCGGGATGGCTAGGAATCGTAAGTTACCCAAATTAAATTTGGATTTCGAAGCTCTAAACTAATTATTTCAAGATATTCCGAGTAGTTTTCGTTGGTTTAATATCAACCACAATATCAAGCCTTACCAATGATGACCCAAGTATCTACTCAATATTTTTCGGCACACTTTTAGCATACCTTTTGGCCTCACTTCTCGTAAATGTTACCTTTCTCTATGGAATATTTATCGTGAGTATTGATGCAATGTTTATTTTTCAAACTCAATCTAAACTCTACAGGAAAAAAGACATTATATTCTACCCTACATAACAATAATGTCATTCGAATTATGTGTGATAGTTATGGTGACATCAGGCATGTGTATGCTATTATTTGCCATCGGTGCTGTTACTGCAGGACTTTACGTGCTAAATTCAACTGAAGCTTTAACATAAGATATAAAAAATATAAAAATAGTTTTTATTTAAAACTCTTTAGGTATATATACCTAATCTGAGAATGCTACGAGTTTTACTGGACTAAAAAAAGTTGGAACATTATGCTTGTATAGAAATTTTTATAGGTTCTCAATTTGCATCTGAGGATCGAATATTTAGTCCAGGCAGATGAGAGCGCGAGCTTTTCAGTTAGGCTCAAGAAGTAGGAGGGAAGCACTTCTTCAATAATATTTGATACTGTTCTAACTTTGTTCCAAACTTCAAAATTTTTGAACTCCTCGCAAGTCGCATATATAGCTATTCCCAAACAACACAGACATCAAGACGCCTCCAATATATCCACAAATGACATTCAATCTTTTATACAAATGAAGATCCTGCAATTCTATAATACTGGAATAATGTGAATTCAAAAATTTGGAATAAAAAAATTCAAGAGCCTAAAGAAAGTTAGGAATTTAGATTAAAGAAATAAGGGAAAATCAAGAGCTCGGAGGAAAAATTATAAAAATTCAAAAATTTGAATTGAACGAGAAACATTTTCTTGCTAAAATTTCCTTATTATCACTCATTTTATAATAGTCAATTTTTGTCTATTCCAGGTGCTAGGGTCTCCGAGATGATTCTAAGGTTTTTAAATTGTTCTGAAGCGTTTTAAAATGCTGCTGTAAAGTGTTTTGAAATGTTCTAAATGGCCTATTAAAGTTCTAAAGTGTTCTAACTTGGCTTCAAGAATTCTGGAGCATTTTAAAAGTTTTTCAGTAATTTCTAAGCGGTACTGGAACAGAAATTGTAGCCCTTGATAATAAGGGCTACAAGATGGTATTTAGTTGAAATCGCTAGCATTTACGGTTTTTGAGAAAATCTAGTTTGTTTTGGAAAATATGTAGACTCGACTAAATTTCAACTTTGAGGCTCAATAGGTATCTCTAAAACTCTACAAGCTACTGTTATGTTCTTATTATTTCGATCTTTTTGATTTGATGTACTTACGGATGTTTTTTGGTAAATTTTCATAATCATTATAGGAATTTACAGATCCTGAAAAGTGTTGCAACTGATTTGCATCCTTTTCGGACAATTCCATCCCTACAGCGACGTCCATAGCTTTTCTAAAGTTGAATCACGAGTTTCTAGTAATCTACTTTGTATCCTTTTTGAAAGAAGTCCATAAATAAATAGAACATTTTGGAGCTTCAATAAGGCTCTAAAATACTTAAAAATCTGACAGAACAATTTAGAAATTACTGAAAAACTTCTGAAATGGTCCAGAACTCTTCAAGCCCAGTAAGAACACTTTAGAACTTCAATAAGCAATTTAGAACACTTTTCAGCGACATTTTGAACAATTTAAAAACCTCGGAATTATTTCAGAGAGCCTAGGGCCTGGAACACTGGCGTATCCAGGGGTGGGGGGGCAAAGGGGGCAATTGCCCCCCCCCCCCCAGAGCAACATCTTTTTATTCCTTTTATTTTTTAAATATTAGTCAAATAATAAAAAAATAAAATCAAAAATGTACTGAAATTAATTTATTAAATAATATTTTTTTCAACTACATGAACAGGTAGCTTTTTTGTAAATAGAAACTGTTCAGTTGTACGCAATTGTCTGGTAAAGCTGGTAATGCAAAAGGTACCTTTAAGCAGAACCGATCCAAGGGTGTCGGCCGCCCGCGTGCAAAGCGCAATTTTGCCGCCCCATAGGGATAGCCCTCCATACGTTCCTTACGTAAGAGGCGCCGGTGGTGGTAACCCGCCGCAGGCGCCGCCGGAGGCAGAAAGAATTTTTTTTGGTGCCACGGCCAAAAGCATTTGTTTCAAGCCTCAAAATGAACGTTTTTGGGCATTTCGAGTTAAAAAAAACAACCTTGTTTGGAACATATTTGTTTTCTACGAGTTGTTCGAATGCTGTCAATAATGACAAATACTATCCTAAAACTAAGTAGGGCCTGGGTACGAAAATGAAAAATAAGGCTCCATGGCCGTTTGCACCGACCATTTTAAGGAAACCTTAACGATAAGTACGTGTTCCTTAAAATGACATTTTTACATGGAGAAACGTCACTTTAAGGAACACTTATTGCTAAGGCTTCCTTAAAATGGTCGGTGCAAACGGCCATTAGTGAAAAATTAATACACCCCAATCCCTAGTCGTAATATATACTTGCCTACAAACATACCCACCTGCACTTGGAAGTCTTTGGTAGGTACCAAAAAAGTTGGTAACATTGTTAGTTAGTGGCAGTATTCACCTAGTTCTGTTGGACGGTTAGTAATTATTCTTGCAGAATTAGGTGAATTGGGAACAAAAATAAACATTTTGAAAAAACAAAGCAAAAGTATTTAGAAAATATAAAAAAAATTGCGATCCAATGATGCATGTGTAAAGAGTTAATATTATGCGTGAGCCTACACACTGACTGCACTGAACTTTCTATTTAAGCTATCGGGAGATCGGAGTTCAGATTATTTCTTTATTAGAAGTAGTTTTATTTTGAGAAATTCGTGAAAAGTTTTACTACTGCTTGAATCTTGAATGACAGAACTACTGGCGGCTTGCGGCCGCCCCTAAATTTGGCCGCCCGCGTGCGGGGTACGCGCTGCACACCTGCTAGGATCGGCCCTGCCTTTAAGCCCAATTTATAAACTCACCGTCGAACGTTAACGTTTGCGTTTAGCATGCTGTTACCAAGTGAATATAGTGCAGGAAAAAGTCGCTTCCTTCATGAATTTTTTTTTTGAGGTATAACCAAATGAAACCTTTATTACATCACTAGATACGTCATTGGACATCCGAAATGGCTGTTTTCAACTTTTTTAACGGTACCGATTATTTCTAAATCAAAAAATATGTGAAATTTATGAAAATAATTGTTTCGTACTTTTTCACACCTAACTCGTAATATCTCGGAAACTAATTGAGATAATTGCACAATTTTTTCGATGGAGAAAATGTGGACGAACGTAACTGTGCTAATCCGGTTTCCTCGAAATACATAGTTTTTTCTGCATATTGGGAGGAAACTCGGACAGATAGTTTTTTGCAGCACTTTTTTCGGTAAGCGAGAAACTTTTTTGTTTTTAGGAATTTTGCCATACTATCGCGTATGAATTAAAGGTAAGGCTCCGAGAAAGTTTAAAAAAAAAAATCAGTACGATACGATGCCTACTGTTCAAGCTATCGGTACTTGAAGTTGAAAACATGTCTGGCCACGCCACCCTTCTCCCTTGACGCGCTTCCTGTGCGAGTTTCCTCCCAATATGCAGAAACAACTATGTATTTCGAGGAAACCAAATTAGCACAGTTACGTTCGCTCATGTTTCCTCCATCGATTAAAAAAAAATTGTTCAATTATCTCAATTAGTTTCCGAGATATTGCGAGTTATGTGTAAAAAAGTACGAAACAATTATTTTCACAAATTTTACATATTTTTCGATCTAGAAAAAATCGGTACCGTTAAAAAATGTCGTAAACGGCCATTCCATATGTCCAATGACGCATCTAATGATATCACAAAGGTTTAATCTGGTTATACCTCAAAAAAAAAAAATTGAAACATTTTTCGCCCTATTTCGCTGCACTAGTATCAGAAATCTCATAGACGCAAACGCAAACGCAAACGCAATCGGAATCCCGACGTCAAGTTTATAAATTGAGCTTTATGATTCAATCTTTCTGTGGAATGTACAATCATTTAGCTCCTATTGCGTAACCTTTATTAGAAATTTGGGCTTAATCCCTCGAAAACCGCAGGAGCTGTAAAGAAAAAACTAAAAAATATATTGAAATTTCAACACCCTGTAGATCGGTAACGAAGCGTTTGCAAACCCATGTTTCTTTGAAATTTTATTTAGTCATAAGAAAAAACCAAAGAATCGCCCCCTTCCGTTTGTACATGCATGATATTTAGTATTAAAGAACACCCTGTATAATATACCAATATTTATATTTTAGATATTCCAGTGTGAATTTTTTTAGTAATTTAAAGTAGGTATTTATTATACAGAGTGGGGCACGAAAAATTTCCCACCCATGTTTTCTCAGGTGTTAGGTGATCAATCAAAAATCGCTCGAACACGTCAATTTTTGTTTTTGGAGGGACACATTTCATTGGTATTTTCACTCCCTACCTGTCAACCCCTAAGCGGGGAAGACAGATACCTCCAAAATTTCAAATGCAAAAGGGAGTCGAGTGATACGTCATTTGGTAGCTATTTTTGTAAGAATTATATCCTCAAAGCTTTAAGTTGCTACTATTTTCACTACCGAAATGGCAGTGTGTCAAAGTTAGGAAAAATGCTTTTTTCCGAGTATCTGAACTCTGTGATTTTTACCACATAATAACAAAACAACAGATTTTTAAAGGGTACCTATCCATAGTAATAAAATTACATTGGCATTTAATCTAAGTATCGTCATTCAACAGTTCAGTTCAAAATGGTTCATGTTTATTCACTTGAAAAATATGTCAATTTGTTAATATGAGGTAAAAAACACACAGCTTTCACAAGCTATTTCGACAGGGTTGATAGTAGCAATTTGAAACTTTGGGGATATAATCTTAATAAAAATAGCTAACAAATGACGCATCATTCGACCCCCCTTTCCATTTGAACTTTTGGCGGGGGGTACCTGGTACCTGTCACCCCCGCTTAGGGGTTCACAAGTAAGGGGTGAAAATATCAATAAATACCCACTTAACAAAATTGCATCCTTAGAATGTAATAAGAATGTTCTTTTTTTAGGAGGAATGTGCTTAGAATGTTCGCCAAAACCATTGCGAATGTCCTGAGAATGTTCTGAGAAAAGATTGTAGAAATACTGTTTGCAATACCCAAGAACTTCCTGGGAAATCCATTAGGATATTCCTAGAATATACCTATGAGATTCTCAGTATATCCTGAAAAGAATATTCCTGTTTGATTTTAAAAATATGCTCGAAATGTACATTCTCATATTCAAAGAATGTTTCTACGACATTATAGTTATGTTCTCAAAAGAATATTATACCAATATGCTTGAAATATTCTTAGAATATATCTACATATTCTCAATATGCATCCTAGACATAACATTCTTGTTTGATTCTAAGGATATACTTGGAATGTTAATTTTCGCTTCCAAATAATGCTCCTTTCAGCCCTTTTATATCAAAGGCACTGAAAGAGTTGTTGGAAAACTTCTCTGGAAAATACAAGTGTTTATCCAAAGCTCCTTCTTATGCTCTCGTCGCAGAAAGCACGCCAACAGAGAGAAACAGTTTCCAAGGTGATTCAAACGTTAGGCAAGATGTAGATCTTTAATAGCGCGTGGCTCCCTCTCTTGGAAGTCCTACAAAGCAAGAGAAAAAGAATATACCTATAATATTCTTAGTAGGTTCTAGATAGAGCATTATTGTTTAATTGTTCAATTAAGATTTTTAAGTAGGTACTTTAGATAATTAGTTGAACAATATGAAAATATTCTTATCATGGTTACCTACCTACATACACTTCTCAGCACAACTTGGTAGGTATATTCTTAATACTTGATAGAGATATTAGCCGAAAGAACATTTTCTAGGGTACATTATAATAATGTTCATATGACAATATCCAAATAATGTTACATAAAGTAAGGTAGGTTCTTAGCACAATCTTTCAGGTAGATGCATAGAAGCAACATTCCTAGTACATAAATAGAACGTTCAAAAATGAATATTTCAATCGAAACAATCTTAGAATATTCATTAAACATTCCTAAAAGAACATTCCAAAAAGCACTTTGAGGGAATATTCTGAGAATATGAATGTTCTTTCACTGTTATGTGGGTAAAGTCCCTCGAAAACAAAAAGTGATGTGTCCGAACGATTTTTGATTTATCACCTGACACCTGAGAAAACCTGGGTCATCCTGGGACATCCCAGGTTTGCCCCCCTCCAGAACCTCAGGCTGGATACGCCACTGGCCTGGAATAGACAAAAATTGAAATTTATAATCAAGTACTGTTTTAAAACCGGCACAAGAACGGTTTCGAAGCCACTTTGTATACGATTTTCGGATTCTAGGCTTTGCGCAGAATCTTAACGATACTTTATAGAGTTTTCTCCTTTTTTGGAACAAAATTAAAATATACTTTAAAATAAATTTAGTACTAATTCGGCCCTGTATAGCTAGAAACAGGGGATTTACACTGGCCGTCGGGGTACTACTCTACTACGCAGTTAGTATTTTTGCCTGTCTCACTTTCTCATATTTATAAACCTTATCAGTTTACCTTTTTTTTTCGGGTCGGCGGGGGATTGAGATTCGGATTTCTTTGTCGGAAGAGACAAAGGGATTTTGTCGAGTACCGATAGCCGATAGATAAAGTACACACAGTCGCGACCGGGAATTATCGATTTTTCTCATACAACAAGTGAAGATTTTTTGGCCGCCATTTTCCGATAATCCCTCGTGTGCCCACTGTACCAATGGCTACTGAATTTTGGTAAGTAGAACGAACAATTATGTCCTGGTAAACGGGATTTCTTCAATTTTGAATGAACAACCTTTGATTTTTCTGATAAAATTTTCAAATTTTAAGACTGGAACAATCCAGAACTTTCTTATTTAATGTTTTTTTTATTTAAATAGTTATTGGGCAATTAGTAAATTTTATAGAGATTCCAGGTCTAGCATTTGGAGCTAATGTCAGAGAAAGAAGTTTTCCAGAAAATCTTACGCGCCCATTTTCATCATTCAGTCATATGAATAAAGTGTAGCAAATGCTTTTACTCTATCTCCGTCTCTTTTTGCTGCATTAAAGCTGAATATGTTTATCTCAAAAAACTTGAGTAAAAGCATTTGCTTCTGTTTTATTCATATGAGCCAATTTTTTTTTACTTGGCTTTCCAAAAGTGCATTAAAAAGGAGGAAGTATGAATAAATTCTGTGTGAGAGATGAATGATCCAAGAAAATTCTGGATGTAGGTGCTGCTGTAAGAGAATGCTGTGTACTGTTTGAAAAAAATGCTGCATGCTGGATGTAGAAACTGTTATAATAGAATGCTGGAGTGTCCCAAAAAAAATCATTTTTGTCCAAATTTCAATTGAATGGCTGTTTAAGCCACTTTAAATCCATAGCTATAAATGTTAGCTACACACTGGAAATCATTCAAAGATGTTTTCGTGCTCCAATGCCTTAAAAGTGTTTCAAAATAAGTCCTAATTATCGCAAATTTCAAGCCACTACCACTAGCGACAACCCAACAAAACTAACCCAAATTAACGCTAACCTAAACTCCACTAATATTTTTAGCTATTTCCAAAATGAATTCAACATGAAGGTGCATATATTATTACACTCTTTAGCTGATCGCTAAAAATGTGTAGCTGTCCAGTTGTAGCTATATTTTTCAAAAAGGCAATTTGAAAGTATTCAATTTTTTTGGGACACTCAAGGAGGTGCTGGGTGCACTCTTGGAAAGCCAGTCATTGAAGGATTTATGAGAATTTGGTCTATAGTGTAAAGGAAGGAAGGTTAAGGCCAACAAAACACAATTTGTTGAAGGGCAAACGTCTTTTATTATCACCAAACAAACTGAAAAAAAATAGGGAAATCATTTTTCGTAGAACCATTTGTAAGGATTGTAAGATTTAGAGCATCAATTAATAAATTCTTGGCATAATTATTAATCTTATAAAGTATGAAAGATTGAAGAAAATACAAAATCAACAATCAGCCTCGAATACACAATAAGGCAAAATTAGATACATACCTGACACTTAGTTAAATTCAGGTTTGATTTTGTAATAAAAAGGAAACCCACGAACTTTCAAACTACACAGTTGTCTGTTTGAAAGGCGCAAATAAAAGAAATTAGAATATCGATTTAGTCAAGATTCCTGAATGCAAAATTGAAAACGCAGCAAAAAAAACAGCTTTGGAATGCGGGTTTCAGGAACCAAAAAAAATATATAATTTTAAGAATAATTTTAAAATAAGTAGGTCCCTCTGTTAGGCAGAGGACGAATTTTAATTGTTGTTAATAAGTTTATATTAGAGAAAAGTTTATGTTTAATTAACTTTAGGTATACCAGGGAAAAATTCATACAGAGGACGCTACTGAGGCCAAGAATAAATATTCATCAATGATTATTATTACTGTTAAAGTGACGTAGGCACTTTATCAAATGGTTCCCTATTAGATTCCGTTACATCTGCCCCCTCTTAGTTTTCACCAGGAAAATATTTCCGCAGAGGAAACTACATACACAAAAAAAAACGGTTTAACTATCCTGTTTCCGAGAAAAATGTTTCAGAAGATTAGCATGAAAATTTCCCCGTTCAGTTTTTCCATCCAATGAGGACAAAATAAAAGTCGAGAAACTGATTTGTTTTTTAATTTTATAGGGGCCTTCGAAAAGCAGAAGAAACTTTTTTGTTTCCGCTTTCAGAGCAGAAGAGTAATTATTAGCTCTGAGTAAGACTAGATCCCCTTCCTTAAAACGGTCATAAGGCCTAGCAGGGAATTGAGCGGCTCGACGAGCGGCTTTGCTCATTAGCGTCTCCTTGGCCAAGATTAATTTGGATTCGACAGGAACAAACACCTGAGTTGGAGGCTGTAAAGACTTCGGTAGTAATTTGGGACGTGATTCAGCGAAATGCAGCTCATTGGGAGTGAAGCCAGTGGATTCATGAACCACATTATTTAACAACTCAGTCAGCCGGTTAATCTCAAACGCCCACCTTGAGTGCTTCTCAGAGCAAAACGTGCGGAATAATCTTCCCAGCTCCCTCATTACTCTTTCAGAGGAATTGGCTTGAGCATGCCTCACCGAAGTGAACACTACTTTAACATCCAAAGCCTCCAAAGTGCTTCTCCAGGAACGAGAAGTGAATTGCGTACCATGATCACTAAGGAGCCGAGACGGTTTTCCCGCTCTCGGAAAATAATCCAAAGTGAGTCTGTTCAACACAGCGCGAGTAGTAGCACGTTTTAAGGGATACAAAGCCACCAATTTAGTGAAAACGTCCAAAACTACAAGCAGATAAGTCGCCCCACCTCGACTACGAATTAACGGGCCATACAAATCCAAGGCAACTAAATCACCCTTGGCCTCTGGAATGATAGGATGTATTGGTGGTTTTGGCAATGGTGAATGCTTTGTTTTTTGGCAGGTCTCGCAAACTCGGATAACTCTTTTAATGTCTGGGTACATATTTGCCCACCAAACCTCGTTCTTTAGAGCGCACCAGGTTTTATATGCTCCAAAATGTCCAAAGGTCACATGATACGCCTCACAAAATGTCTCAATCAAACATTTAGGCACACATAGGCGATAAGCTTCGTCATCAGTATGGCGAAAATAAAGGAGGTCCTCATGAAAAAGAAATCTCTTTTGCAAAGATGCGTCAGTATTTAAGTTTTCCCGAATTAGCCCCAATTTTATGTCTTCCCTTTGAAGAGCGGGCATGTTTTTTAAAATTGATAGCATAGTTTTAGGCAGGGTAAGGGCATATATTTTGAAGCAGCGGTCCTCGGGACTAGGAAGTCGAACACAAGCGTACCTGGACAAGGCGTCGGCTACAACATTTTGAGAACCTGGAACATGCTGAATTACAAAATCATATTCCTGGAGCGACAACGCCCACCGACTTATTCTAGGTGACAAGAGCCGACACGTATTTAGATACGTCAAACATCGGTTGTCGGTATGAAGAAAAAATTGCGTGCCCAACAAAAATGTTCGCCATTTTTTAAGAGCCCAAACCGCAGCTAACGCCTCCTGTTCATTCGAATGATATCGTGTTTCTCGTGGTAATAATAAGCGGCTAGCGACTGCTATCGTCTTTTTTTCTCCCTGAACTATCTGAAAAAGTTCAGCACCCAAGCCTAGATTTGAACTATCAATCGAAACATGAAAAGGTGATGAAAAATCTGGATAATATAATAAGGTAGCATTAGCAAGTTTATCTTTAATGGCTTCAAAGGCTTTTTGCTCCGGTTCGCCCCAAGTCCATTTTACTCCCTTTTTGAGCAGATCACTAAGTGGGCCACACACATCGGCAAGATGTGGGCAAAAACCTCTATCAAAATTCACAAGTCCCAAAAATTTCTGAATTTCTTTTTTATTAGTGGGAATAGTATAGTCTAAAACTGCTTGAATTCGGTCCTGGTCGGGACGGACACCCTCCCGATTCAACACATAGCCCAAGAATTTTAATTCTTTCCTAAAGAAACAACATTTTCTAAGTTTCAATTTTAATCCCACTGAATTTAATCGGTCGAAAAGAAGTTGCAGGTGTTCTAAATGGGCTTCGAAAGATGGCGATAAAGCCAGAAGATCATCTAAATATTTTACTAAAAACTCAGAAAAATCAGAACCAAAAATCAGGTCTAAGCAACGAGTAAATGATGATACAGCAGTACACAGGCCAAAAGGAAGTACCTTGAATTGATATGTACGTGTTCCCACCATAAATCCTGTATATTTCCGTGATTCGGGTTGCAGGGGAATTTGCCAATACCCCATGGTAAGGTCAAGGGTAGACAAAAAACGAGCCCCCGATATGCCTCGAAGAATATCATCCACTGGTCTAGGCAACTCGAACTCCTTTACCATGACAGAATTAAGGTGCCTCGCATCAAGGCACACACGTACCGTGCCATCTCTCTTCACGACGGTACTCAACGGAGAAATATAGGGTGGATTTGCCCTTTCAATCACCCCCCATGCCTCCATATTGCTGATAGTTTCCTCCACTGCCTTTCTATGGGCAAAAGGAATAGGATAAGGACGAATAAAAAATTCACCCTCATTTTTAAGCTGAATTTTATGTTCGTAAACAGAAGTGAGGCCCGGATATTCGGAAAAAACGGTTTTGTTTTTCCTCAAAAACTGACAAAAAATATGTTTCTTTCCATCCGTCAAATCACAAGATTCAAGAACCTTCGATAAATGTGCCTCAAAATCCGACCTAGGGATCCCCGTCGACACAATCTCCACTTTCTTTTCTGGCACCAGGTGCGCACAAACCTTATCCAAATTTATGAAGGACGGATGATGTGGAAGTTCTGACAAAGTAATTTTTTGGCCTTCATGAAAAACATTAATGCACCTCCTCTTAAAATCCACATTGGCATTAAAGAAACGCAAGAAATCAATTCCCAAAATCACCGGGTAATTCAAATCATTTATTATCAAAAACTCGTGTGTAAAAACATGTCCACCCAGCGAGAAAACCATTTGAACCTGTTTTTCCACTCTTTTATTTTTAGATTTAAAGGCACCTACTACCTTTATTCCTGCACATGGAAATGTAGGAATTTTATCATGAAAATCCTCCAATTGAGACCAAACCTTATCAGAAAAACATGATATTTCACTCCCGCTATCCACAAGTGCTGGAAAATTGTATTTATGAAAATTAATATTAATGACCGGGGACTTATAAAAAAAATCCGAATCATTATCTGAACCTTCAGGCTCCTCTTCAGAAGGAAAAGCCTCTAAAACAGCCCTTTTTAGAAAATTTTCACTGATTGGGCTTGTGCCAGTGAAAATCTTCAGTTTTCCGACTCCAGATTCTCTGGAATTTCCAAACTAGAAATTTGCTTTCGATTTTTATCAAAATTTTTATTTGCATAGGAATTGTAGTTTTTATTTTGTTCTTTTCTGGTATTTTCAAATGAACCCGAGCTGAAATTTCTATTTTGTTCTCTTCGAGTATTTTCCGATAAACCAGAACCTAACACCCCGGACTGTAAGGGTGATGAAAAATTACGAGAATCCCCAAAATAGTAGTCCGCCTGTCTTAAGCGACTTAAGGCTTGCTCCAAAGTAGCAGCACCTACAAGCAATACCGAAATATTTGGAGGAAAATGCCGGGATATTGATGATATTAACAACTCTGTAGGAAAAGGTGGCTGTAGATGTTTAGCTAAACCAACATATAAATTAAAATGATCTACAAAGGAACCATCCGTGAATCTGCCCGATTCTATTCGCAATTTAACCTGGAGTTGCCTAGTAGCGCCCCAAAAATTTTCAGAAAAATTAAATTTAAATTCCTGATACGATTCAAAACTAAATAAAAAAGCATCGGCCCACAGACGAGCTTTGCCTTTGAATAAATTGATTAGGGATGAACAAAAATCTCGGAAATTACACGTATTAACTGAAATGACGCTTTCTATTTGCTGTAAAAAATCTATGGGGTGCATAGATGCTGTGTCATCAAAAGAAGGTAAATTTTTAAGCTCTTTGGCATAATTTTTTGTTGTATTCTGAGACTCATTATTGTTACAATTATTGTTTATTAGATTCATATTGATCATTGAGCAAACTACTTGTGAAACTATTTTACCTATGTCTTGATTTGAAATAGATAAAGGCGGTATTTGAGAGTTAATATTTACAGGTCTTGAAAAATTATTGGGCAAATTCCCATTAAAATTTGGTGAAGGCGAAAAATTTTGCACATTAAAATTTGGCAGAGATGAAGAAAAATCATTATTGTTGCCATAATTTGCAGGAGCCTCTGCATTGAAAAGCTGAGGCCCTGAAGCAGTTGGCTGTCTCCAAGCGTCATCAAGTAGCCCTGGACCTTCAGTATTTAAATATGGATTGATCCTACCTTGATTCAACATCCCATCTTCTGCTTGGCGGCGATGGTTATCAGAGAAGCCTAAATTTCTCCTTCTAGGCAACAACGGATCGGTTCTTCTTGCAGCAACACCTCCCATTTCAAACTCTTTCAAGTGCGCCGGTTGGCGTATTGGACGACGACCTCCTCCTGTTGTTTTAGGAGTTGTTCCAGTAGCAATAGTAGCTGTGGCTGTAGTGTTGGTTGCTCCTGGTGTCGCACCAGATGGCGAATGTTGTAAATTCGGCATTTTAGAATTTTAGCCCCTTGTTGGCCTCCTCGTTGAGCGCCAAATGTAAAGGAAGGAAGGTTAAGGCCAACAAAACACAATTTGTTGAAGGGCAAACGTCTTTTATTATCACCAAACAAACTGAAAAAAAATAGGGAAATCATTTTTCGTAGAACCATTTGTAAGGATTGTAAGATTTAGAGCATCAATTAATAAATTCTTGGCATAATTATTAATCTTATAAAGTATGAAAGATTGAAGAAAATACAAAATCAACAATCAGCCTCGAATACACAATAAAGCAAAATTAGATACATACCTGACACTTAGTTAAATTCAGGTTTGATTTAAATAATAAAAAGGAAACCCACGAACTTTCAAACTACACAGTTGTCTGTTTGAAAGGCGCAAATAAAAGAAATTAGAATATCGATTTAGTCAAGATTCCTGAATGCAAAATTGAAAACGCAGCAAAAAAAACAGCTTTGGAATGCGGGTTTCAGGAACCAAAAAAAATATATAATTTTAAGAATAATTTTAAAATAAGTAGGTCCCTCTGTTAGGCAGAGGACGAATTTTAATTGTTGTTAATAAGTTTATATTAGAGAAAAGTTTATGTTTAATTAACTTTAGGTATACCAGGGAAAAATTCATACAGAGGACGCTACTGAGGCCAAGAATAAATATTCATCAATGATTATTATTACTGTTAAAGTGACGTAGGCACTTTATCAAATGGTTCCCTATTAGATTCCGTTACAATAGTTGATTAGTAGGCCAGGAGCCAAGTTAATTATCTGGAAAAATCTGGAAACTTTGGAAAACGAGCTGAAACTTTGTGTTGACATGTTCTTTATGTTTATATGAGCATTTTCTTTACATTCATTAACAAAAACATAACTTATTAGAGCTGAATTCCATTTTTCAAATGCCTGGATTATGCCTCAGGTTTTCAGGTAAATAAGCAAATTAAGTACAGGTTGGTCCACTATGAGTAAATTGAACTTCTGTTGATGTTGAGGTTTTAAAGTATTTGATGTTTTTTCAATGCTCTTTCCATGTTATTAGCACATTTTAATTGATTTGAGTCATCAAACTACAAATCCACGAACAATTTTCCTGCCGCTGTGTTATTTTTTTTAGGTGAGTTCCCCTGTAAGCAAACAAAGTCCAGAAGTTATCTGAGCATAATCAATATCACTTCTGGTGAAAATTGCTACACGGATTTTTGAGAGGTACATATTTGTGACGGAACTTAGCTATTGCCCCTTTTTCGGCTTTAGTCAAACCGCACCAGGGATGCCAAAAGTTTTTACTTTGACTGACTGTAAAAATTAACCATTAGGTGTTGGATCATTTAAGCCTTGTATTGGGTTAGGGGTGCCTTGATTCTCATTTATACAAATAAAACGCTGAAATAGAATAGTTATCAATTTAATTAATAAATGAAAGTAATTCGATATGGTTATCAATCAAATCCTATCTGAAAATTCCTAGTTGGACGTCCAGTCGAACTACAAATTTTATAGTAATCTAAAGTAAGTTTTCTAAAGTAAAGTATCTTGATTTATAAAAGGTAGGGAAATCTGATACCAAATGATAATAATATCATTTATGGTTAAATAAATGTTCAATGAACGAGAACACAAATTAACTAATTAAATGCCCGAGAGCACAACATAAATAATTTATCAACTTCAATCAGTTCACTGCAATCACAAAATGTTTTTGAGCACTTTTCTGCGGAAGTCTGTAAACAATATGTGCAAGAAAAGTCTTTTTATATGCTCAGTTTCTATATACAAATGTACAAATGTTAATTTCACGAGTGTGAAAACCAAATTTCTGCATTAAACGTTGGAAAACACTTTAATTTATAGTGCAGTTCAACCGAATCACTAATCCGTATTTATTGTTCGACTGTTAGAGAAATTGTAACGGTCTTACTTCCTTAATCCGGTTCATGCAGATAAATCCACAAGGCGATTATTTATCCATTTATCGCCACTATTCACACTGGCAGCTAGGGAATTTTCCACTGAGATGAAAAAAAAAACACAATGATAGACAGGCGCGTTAGAGCCCGTCGAGAGTGAGAGAGCCAAAAGACAATCGCGTAGGAGAGAATTTTGCTCGTCCGAGGTGACTTGTAACAATAAGGGGTTAATTACATGAATTGTAATCAATAATTATAGACCGTGTCAGGCCTTGAGACACAGAGAGTAGTATTTTACTATAAATCGCGCGTACTAACGGGGGTTTTTCCTCTGGAGAGCATTCAGAGGGAGCGAGGGTGCGAACTCCTCGCTTATTCTAATAGTACTAAAGAATGTGCGTTGACTAGACTCTGCCAGGGGAGCAGATCGCAAAAATCTAGAAAACAATGTGGCGGCTGACCAATCACAGCAGCGAGAAAAGTCCACTGCGTTATAAGGTAATGAAGAAACCTGCAATTTTACCGGTTCAAAGGGTTGTTGTAGCCGGTTTTACAGTATAAATAGTCCAGCAATAGCATCTATTTTTAGAATAAAATTTTTATGGTAAATAATAGAGAAGAAAATTATATTAAATTAGAAATAATAAAAATTAAACCTGTTGTGAGTTATTTTTGCAACAATATTCATTTTGAAAAAATAAAATGATGAGCTCCTAACTTTTCTCTTTTTTTCCTAAAAGTTTCATAGTTTTTCCTTCAGTAGGTAGTTTTCCAGAAAAAAAATCAAAGTGCAAGAGGGCGCAATATTTTTACTTTATGTGCATTTTGCAAGTCGATTTCCATTAATTTCCCATTTTGGTATTTTCTACTGAAAAAGTTTGAAATTTTAGTATGATGAGCTCCTTACCTTCCTCTTTTTCTCTTGCAAGTTTCATAATTCTTCCTTCGGTGGTTTTCCAGAAAAAAATTAAATGTAATAGGGTGCATTTTTGCCTAATTTGGTTGATTTTGGATTTTCATCAATTTCCCAAGATGTTATTTTCCACTGGAAAAGTTTGAAATTTTAATATATTGAGCTCCTAACCTTCCTCTTTTTTGCTGAAAGTTTCATAATTCTCCCTCTAGTAGTTTTTTCAGAAAAAAATTTAAATGTAAGCGGGTGCATTTTGGCTTCATTTGGATTTTGCAAGTTGATTTTCATTATTTTCCCATTGTTTTAAATTTTAGTATGATGAGCTCTTTACTTTCCTTTTTTTAAAACCTTAAATAAATTATGACTTGCTATATAGCACTCTCCCAACTTGTTCAGACGTACGTGCAAGCGATTTTTGCCGCAACCACTTTCCGTCAATTTTGCGACTGGCTGGGAGAGGACTGTCGGACTCTGTTTACATTTCGCGAATCTTTGGGAGTACTCCCACACATAAACTTGTGATAGTTTGAATGCTCATGTAAACTATGCTTAAAAGTTACATACAAATATCATGTGAACGCCAAATAGAGCTAAAAAATATGGAGTCTGCGCATTAAAATTTGAAAACCCATCCAGGTGATTCACTTTACCCATACTGATTCACTTAACCCCGTTTGACGGTACCTGATTGGATATTTTAGTAAATCCCTTGGAAAAGCAGAGGGAAATTGCAAAGGAGCTTCTAGGCAGTAATGAAACCCATGGTCAAATAAAAAGTAAATGAACGAATATAACATAAACATATATTAGTAACGAAAAAGAAAATGCGATATAAAAGTATTAGGCAAAGTAAAAAAATAATAATCTATCAATAAACAGCATAAAATGTGTCCCAAAGTTTTTCTATATAAAATAAGTACCTACTCTGGACTGGGTAGCAAAATATTTTGGACATATCAAATATATTTGTGCTTAATTTTTTTTAAGTCATGCAAAAGCTATCTGTATTAAATAGAGAGAGAGAAACGCACAAAAACAGAGGTAAGTAATTGCTATTAAAAAATATTTGTTAATTTATTATTCTTCTGAATGTAGATCAAACCAAACATTATAGGGTTGGGCCAGATTTAGTTTGCTAAGATCAACAATAACCTGGAAACAAAAAGATTTTAGAAATTCACATTTACAAAAATTATCTACCAACCTGTCCCAACATGTTACTGCTAAAAAGTCGTTTTTCTGTACCAACAGTCACTTCCAGTTGTTTACTACCCAATTCTGCCTGGTTTATCACATATTCGAATGTTTCATCAAAAACTGGATTACAATTATCCTTTACAACCTAAAGAAGGGTTTTTAAAAATTATAAATTGTATTAACACAAATTGGTGGCTACCTGAGTTTTCCTTTTACTATCTTTGGACCGTTCCGGAAGCAAGTATAATTTCACATAAGGATCTGGGATGTTGGAGGGATCTTTAAGGGGAATATTGCTGGAAAAAAAAGACACATAAAAATTAGGAAATCTGGAAATTAAAATATACTTACGCTACTTTGTGCACCACCACAATAAGTCTTTGTCTCTGCACGCTATACCTCAAGGTCAGTTGTATTCTGCCTAAACCAGCTTCACCAGCGGATCTATATAATAAATTTAGATAAATTTAAAAACATTTCAAGTTTATATAACGAAATTCTTACGTTGTCATGCTAGGAGTACGATGTACCAAATGATCACCAGCACCAACTTCAGGTGCTACATTCAGGGAGGAAATTGTAGAATCTTCAATGGCTTCGTCAACAGAATCTTGGAAAGAATTTCTTGCAGATGATGTAGCTTTTTCTTCTGTTTGTCGTATGAATGATTGCCTGGAATCTAGAGAAGTGATTTTTGATTAATAGTCCAGTAACTAAGTTTATTTATCTGGAAAATTTTGGCCTATTTTTCATATATTCTGAAATGTTGTTTTTTGAATGTCTGTTCTGCCACCGACGTTACAATTTCAAAGAATATGTGACCTGGATACTTCTAAACTAAATTAAAGTACATACATAATTTCCACAACAACATGCCTCTATATTTTTTGAAGTGGAACTTCTTTTGGGGCATTGTGAATTGTTAATTTCCAATACGTAATTACTGGACTTTAATAATTGAAGTAAAAATTTCACCTGTGGAGGCTGTTGAAACTGTAGAATCTGCTCTTTCGAACGATGCTGGTTGTGGGTCACTTTGAACTTCTTCAGCTGAAGTGCGTTTTAAAATCTACACCCAGAAATTTACTTGAAATAATTCTTTAAAATTTATTTTTTTACTCACCCTCAAATGCATGGATAACACAATTTTACTCTCTGGACCTGATTTGACTAGACTGAATGGTTCTTTGATAATTTGCAAATTCGTTTTGTTGGCTAGACTTTTAATTTTAAAAGTAAACTGGCCGATTTCAGAATTTGTTTTTTTGTCGATTATGTTTAAATAGAAAGTGTCATTTTCAGGATTGGCCACCAAAAAAGTGAATCCTTGTTCCCATACTGGGTGGATGGTTCTCATTTTATGATCAGTTTCTTTTGTGGAACCACCTACTCTGAGAGTGGCGTAAGGGTCTGGTTTTGTTGACATTCTTGCTTGCTAGGAATGAGAGATTTTTTAAAACTTCATAAAAGTATTATTGGGCTACTTACAGGTAGATTTTTTGCAGAATCAATAAATACAGTTAGTAACGCCGTATTCAGGGACGATACTTGCAACATCTGAGTTTCTGCTAAAATCTTAGGAAAAAATCTCAATCAGCGCCACTAAGTCATCATGCATGAACATGTACTTACTCCTTTAAGATCGTTGTAATCTTTGCTTAACGTCAGCCAAACAAATCTAAGGTGGACCATTCCATGTTTGGCTTGTTCCAATGTAACCCACTAAAACGCATTTTCAAATCTCGATATTTTAATTGATTAATTTGAGGAGAACTTACTGTGTTTTCGCTACCCTTGGCTACAATGTTGGATATTTCCACAGTTGCTCTAAAAAACATCAAATAAGTAGGTATCAACTTATTGTATGGTATTTTTTTTTTTAATGGAGAGAATTTTATTTTTCCCTGCCATTAAAATTTCAATTATTAATGAGGCAATAAAATTCAACTCTCAAATAGCAAAACTAGTGAGGACATAGTGAATTGTATTATAATTTTATTCTGTCATCAATAAATTGGGTCTTAAAAGTCTAAACTGTACCTGCCCAACCATTCGTCCTTTTGAACTTTATCCTTATCAAACAAACATATGTCCATAAGTTCTCCCTCCACACAACTGGTTACAGAGTCGATCAGAAACTGTATGGACACATTTATACACACAAAAGCCACAAAGAAAACCATTTAATTTGAGAGCTTGAAAGCAGCAACAAGCAATAGTTGAATTTTCTAAGCAACAAGCATAAAAAAAACAGTACATTGTTTGATCAGACCTTCCCAAATAATCATCCTCTAATAATTGGCCCGGAAATTTAGGATCCCAATCGTAACACGAGCAAACTAGATACTGAGCCTCTGATGAGCTTACGGTAGCCTATGTGCAATAAATTAAATAAAGTTTTACAAAATTTGAGGAGAGTACAAAACATAGCAGCCATATAGAAAGCAAAGCCCAAAAAACCTACAAGTATTACCTCGATTACTTAATATTTTTTTCGGAATCCTAGACCCAAAGATTTTATTTGTCTAAATATATCTATTAATTACCTTCCAAGACTTTCATCATCCCCAGTATCGTCTTTGTCCCATAAATGAATGTAGAGTTGTTGACCATTGGATTCCAGTATATTGAACTGATTAGTTTGCAAAACAAAGCAATTATTTTCATGAGGATTATTAACAAAAAATGTAGATAAAATAAATATGTTTAGGGAACGAAAATTGGCTTTCATTTAAGTTTAAGTCTTACCTCAATTTCGGGACCAAAACATGTACCTACTCAATTCAAAATACTTTTTCGTCATAAAAACCCAAAACTAAGCGTATGAGACTATGGAGAAATGCATCACCTACTAGAGTTTTTAAAGATATAATTGTGAGTCTAATCTAAATAAAAAAGCAAATAAGCTTTTGAAAGCAGACAAAAATGTCTTCGGTGGCCAGATTTGAAAAGAATACAATTTACCTAGAAAATAAATTTTTGATTTAATGTTTCATTCCTTAAACATATTTGTATTTGAACACTTGTCATAAAATAGAAAAAAATTTTACCTCACACCAATAATCCCATTTTGGATCCACAGTATTATCAATGACTTTGGTTTTAAACGTCTGAGCTCCCACTGTGACAACTGCATATGGATCAGATTTGCCCTTACCCAGCATACTGATGTCTTTTTTCATTAGGTGTTTAGCTTCCACTACATGAACACGTAAAACTCCCTTCAAAATAGACAAAATTAGAATAAATTTGATAAGCCACCGTGAATTTTTACCTCTGGTTCTGGGGTTTTAAGTTCAATAGCCTCAACTTCTTCACTCAATTGAATAGGGAATTTGTTGGGTAATACCATCATGTTTGCAACAGTTTCCACTACGATGCGTCTTAAAATGTCACTAAAAACGAACACAACATTAATATTAAAGGCAACAAAGGTATTTTTTGGGAAAAAATTATGCAGGTCCTTGCTAACAAAAATATGAAAATTTTAAATTGTGAAGACATAGGATACACATCATGGAGCTTATGATAGCGATAAGTCCTTAATTTTTTGATATCCTCATGATATTCATTCTAAAATACTAATATGAAGCGCCTTAAAAATGTGATTACACTTCTGGTTTTATTTTCCAATATCTCAGAAACTGAGATCAGCAGTGCAATTTCAAGAAAACTTAGGTTTGTTCCAACACCTAAAATCTGTGCATACGAATTGCGCATTCAATGAAGAAATTTTATGTTTTGCGCCGATTCGTGGCGGTAAATTGTATGGTATATGTTTTTTGCTGTGTATGATCTGGTGAAAACTAGAAGTATTCAGAAGTTTCAGGAATGCAGCACAAATTCAGAAAAAGCCTATCAAACATTTTTCTCTGCTTTCTCATTATCATTATCAAAGTGAAGTAAATATTACCTTAATCCTGGCATATCTAGGACATCCGCAATGCCCACCAAATTGAAATCAATATCAGGATTATTGAGGAAAAATACTTGTAGGCCTCCAACTAATGGCGGTGAAGTAATAAGCGGTTTCATAACGACTCTCAACATTCCATGAAGCTAAAAAAATAAATTATAGTGTAAAAAAAAAACTTTTTTTTTGATATTATCCTTTACCTGGAAGTCTCTAATGCCTCCCCTTATTCCAGCTAAACTGAATGTTATATCACAATCGCCTGCATAACTAAAACAAAAATTAATTGACAAAAACAATCAGAAAAATGAGACAATAATTCTTACAAAATATCAAGATCCATTATAATTTCGTTTCTATCGATGTTTTTGTCGTAGACTTTAACGCCACCAATTCTGAAAGGCTTGAAAAGTCAATTAGAAGCTTTTTTCATCAAGACTTCGAAAACAAATTCCACTTACCACTGTGCCTAAAATAATCCGATCAAACTTGAAGCCCGAAAGTTTATATTTTTCCAAGCTCTGTTGTAGAGCAGGCTGAACCGAGTCTCGGACAATTTGTTTAGCGAAAACATTAACTGAAGGCCATAATTGTTTGAGTATCTACAATGAACTTCTTAAGAATTTTCAATAAATAAGTTACACTAAATCTTACCCTATTAATCCATTCAGCTCTTTCAATATCAGGGAAAAAGACCTAAAACGAAAAAGTACAATAAAGATTCCTAATAGAATAAGTAGGTAAGATTGTTCTTACCCATGCTGGTAAGTCGTTAAGCCTAGCCAGCACGACTTCTTTTTCGCTAGCCACAGCTGTCATTTTGGCAGTAAATCTTCGCCTGTCGCTGGATTTTTTCCATTGTTCTCGAATTACGGAAAGTACCAGAGGTCCTAGGAACCACGCTACTGACCAGTGCATATAACCTGCCAAGTAGACTATGCCTATTATGGAGGCCTGAAAATGGTTAGGTATTTTCATGATTTCTCCAAAAATTATTTATCAAGATAAATTAATAATAAAGATGATGATAAGTCAGCTTTGAATTTGGGCTAAGTTTTATATTACGGAAAAATATCATGTCCATTTAGTCTCTGGAAATCTTGGGGCAATTACTATTTTAAACATAAAAGTGCCATGCAAAAAAAATTACTTAAGAAATTACTGAATTGCTTAATCACTATTTTCCTCATTGAGTAGGTTTTTAGGCGGCTATCATATCCGATTATTTATGTGACTAATAAGAAGGTAGAACTTATGCCTGTTGATGGAATGGAAGGCCCTCCCAGACATAAAAAGTAGAAAGAGAATTGAAGACCTGCCTTGAACCAACAGAGGGGTCCAGAAGTCATCCACAAGAGCGTCTGAACCAGAGTTGGAAGCTGAATCTAAAACTGGCAAACATGTTCGGCAAAACTATATTCTATGTAAGATTAGCAAGATATTACTCTAAGCCAGGAGAATGAAAATTTCAGAATCTCGTGCTGTAGTTTCTGTGGAGATGACAACTCACATAAGACGAATAGGGATCTGATGTCGAAGTTGGAATAAATCATATACAGTGTTATACCATCTAACCACACTGGGTGCAAAATGGTCTCAAGTTTTCGGACACTCAAGGCGCATTAAAACACAGACTTGTAAAAAAGTATTATGTTAGAGTACTATCCAAAATATTAAAGTTACAGATTTTATACGATATTGTACATAAAACTATACCAAATGAATTAAGCAGGTTCAATGAAATGTAGCTCACATGTAAAATCATGTGGTCAACTTTCAAATAACTTTTTTATCATTTACATATTGGGTATAATCCGAGGTATAAACAAAATATGGTGTATAGGAGAAATACTTTTGACTAACTACCTAGATTCCCTGCTTTTTCTTTTGATGACAATTCATATTTTTTTATACCTATATTGTAGGTACCTAAAATTTGTAATGTTTGTTTCTCTGTTGTAACTGCTCCTCAGGCCATGAAATCCGAAAAGATAGAGATAACCAAACATGGGAATTAACTAGAACCATTACCTAAGGAGGGACTGCATTTTGGAAAAACGATAAGGAAAAATCAATGCTCAGCTCGAGTCTCAGAGATGGAGGGAGAACTGAGGAGATATAAAGAAGATCAAAGGTGACCGAACCTTCATCATGAGAGCAAAATGGAGCGATGACCTTAAAAGGATCAAGAAAAACTTGATTGCAAAGTGTCCAGAAAAGGAAGACCTGGAAACAACTTGAGGAGGCGTGTGTCTAGCAGTGGACCCAGGAAGCTGTGGTGATGATGATGATAGTCCAAAAACTGTGTAGCATTCGATAGACTTGGGCTACATCCTATCAGATCTGGATCTGAGATCTGATGAGACTATTAAACTATAGATTGAAGGTAATCATTTTCTATTTATAAAATTTAAGGCCTATCAGAAACAGAAGAAAACCAATTGAAGCGAGTTTTTGCAAATTCTGTTAAAATCAATTCAATTATTTGCAAGACGTGCCTATCCAAAGAAAATAGTCATCATTCGATACGTAATTAAAGGAATAGCTCATTATAATCTTCAACATGCAAATAATTATCATCATAATTATTATAAAGTTGACTCATATGAAATTTAGATGCATTATTAGCTCCTGCTTAAATATTTATATGCGAATTTTATATGAAAACAAATATTTGCAATTTCTATCATAAATACATTCGATGATTCAAACAATGATCTCATATTTTTATTTGCGCTATATTTGCCATAAGCCATGAATAATAGGTAATAGGTATAGCAATCTAAGGGTATAGCAAACAATTCGATTGTTAAATTGTGCAATAAAACATCTTTATGATAAGTAAATAAAAACCACATAAAATTATGTACTCAATAAGTATTTTATTACACCTAAGCTCGTAGAATCGCCAGTATTTTTTCAATAAGTCATTGTTATTTTATTGTATAATATAATATGATAGATTTCTTCGGAACTTGAGTCAATATTTATGTATGCTCATTGCTCTTGATAATTTAGTTGTGAATAATGTACCATTTGTTTGGTGTCAGCTGTATCAGAAATCGTTCGATAATATCAGAGAGCAAATTATTTCCAAGCAAGTTTCAACACATTGATCCTACACCACCAATAATACAAATACCAGCTAAAGATGCAAAGTTCCTATATGCAGTTTCTCATGATGATTCAGAACGTCCCATTCAATTTGCTTCTCAAACGAAAAAATTCTAAGATCTCTCGTGAAAACCGCAGTTCTATATTCAAAATAGTTTCCGAGATAATCCCTCATAAAGATAAATAATGCGGGAACAGTGGTTGCAATTCCCTCCAAGTGAGATCGTTGACTTTTGTTTTGGAAAATTTTACACGTATTTAAACTATACCTCCTAAGCCGGTGTGACGTCACAGCTTAGGCGCTCGTCACTTTAAACCACCCTAACTTGAAAACGGTTCATCATAGCAAGATGCGGTTTAGATAACGTCGGGGAAGTTAGGAACACATTGGCAGAAGGATCTTTAGGATGCACCTCTGCTTGTGCTGCTATATTACTGCTTTGTCTTGCTTCAAACCGCAACCCAGTAACAACCATCCTTTTCGAAATATATCGATATGCATTTTGGTTGCTAACTTCCCCCTTGGCAACACATTGGAAGCAGGATCGCTGAAACAGGTTCCTGCATGTGCTGCTATGGTCCTGCCTCATCCTGCTTCAAATCTGACCCCGGCAACACTTATATTATTTCGAGATATAGGAATTTCCATTATGGTTGGTAACTTCTCCCTTAGCTTGGCAACACATTGGAACCAGGATCGCTCTAAAATGTTCCTGCTTGTGTTATTATGGTCCTGCCTCAAACTGCTACAATCACCCCAGCAACACTTAATATTTTTGAGATAAATATAATTATAAAAATCGCTGTAGGTATATCGAAAAAACTACGTGCCGGGGTCAGATTTGAAGCAGAATGAGGCAGGACCATAGCAGCACAAGCATGCAGGAACTTGTTTTAGCGATCCTGCTTAAAATGTGTTGCTAACTTCCCCGACATATTTGGATATCTATTCTTAGAATCTTTTGCACTAAAACTTTCATTTTTGGGTTAGTTATAGCATATAACCCCCTTTAGGTAGGTATATGCTATTTTTTTCGTCAGAAAAAAGTTCTGCAATACTTTGTTTGGTAGAGTTGGGAGAAGTACACTGTATTGAAATCAGAAAAAAAAAACTGCTCCACATTATTCTATAGGTGGAGGAAATATGGTGAAGGAAATATGACTAGCGAGCCATTAGGCGAGCTTATCACCTTTGAGAAGTACTCTTATTTGGAATGACTGCCTCATGCCTACTACTACGAGTACTACGTGCTATTTGCTGAAAACACACTCCGGATCTGAACGAATAGTCTGATGACGGTCTGTTCAGAGTCAGCGATCAAATGTGTCAGTGTAGGTACACACAGGCACAAAGAAGTCGCGATCAGAAGTAGCAAAATCTGTAGCAATTTCAATATGTTTGAAAGTTTTTCAACAACAGATTTAGGTATCATGAATCATGGCGATTATGAAATGATAATGAACATCTTAATAGCAAGTGCCCTTGGAATATTTGGATACATTCGGGAAGTCATGTTTTCCAGATTTTTGTAGGCGCTGTGCTGAATATCTTTTTTGTGCAAAATTGTACCATTCTTAAGACTTCAGACAAATTCAATCAGTTGCTTTTCCATTATGTCTTGAGTGCAGGTTATAACCAAATTGTTATTACCACTAAAAAAAACTGATCCGTAGGCAACATCTGACCCATTTATACAAACTTGTGTTTTCCCGCCAAGGGTACAGTCAATGCAAATGGTAGAGTGTAATCTAAGAAAAAGTGAGGACTTCTCAGTAGTTCTCGTTAACAATGAACATTCGCTAGGAAACATTTAAAATGGTTGCACTGAATAAAGAAATAAAGCATTGTCGTAGTCTAAATCAACATAGCAACAGTCCAGGGTCTAACACTCTAGAACAACATCTTTCTATTTTATATTTGAATGCTCAGTCCATTAGAAATAAGGTAAATGATATAGAAGCTTTGGTAAATAGTTTAAATCTTCCAGATGCTATTCTTATAACCGAAACCTGGCTATCTCCAGATGTAGCTGCCCATTTTGGTTTTGATCTGTACAAATCAATTTATGTTAGTAGAGATAAGAGCGGTGGAGGCATTGGCATTCTACTTAACAATAAATACAACTTCAAAGAACTTGCAAAACATAACTCAAACTGTTTCATGATCTTTATTATGGTAGAAAAATGTGATATTATTGTAGAAATAATAAGACCAAACTTTGATTACAATTTATTTTTGCAAACCTGTGATGAAAAATTGAATATTATTTCTAATAAAAAAAAAGACAGCCTGAATATTTGGAGATTTCAACCTCAACATTTTAAATTTGAGCCCACAGCAGCAAATACTTCAGCTCACAATTGAGTCAAATGGATTTACCATAATCGATAATCATATACCATCAAGAGTAACTCAATATTCTAATACCTTGATTGATTATGCATTAACTAATAATGGTAATTATGACTCAAGTTTATCTCTAATAGACAGTGCAATTTCAGACCACTGACTGCAATACTTGAGCATAAACTTTAAGAGAATAAACACAAAATGCAATAGCTATACGGTAACTACTTTAAATAAAGAAGCTTTTTAGGCAAATTTAGCTGAAATTGAAACCTTGGGGTCTAATCCCAATTTATTATGTAATCAAATAATACGTTCTTATAATAACAATTTGCATAATAGACACTATAGCAATAGGTTTCATTCTAAAAGTGCTCCTTGGTATAATGCGAGACACTTTGAACTGATGAGGAGGCGGGACTTTCACTATCAACGACATAAAATGTTTCCACGCAGGGTCTATTTAAATGAACTTTACAAATCAACCCAAAAAAAATATAGAAAATCGCTAATTGAGCAGTATAGCAGGGCTTCGCGTCGTTCGTATAACTGTTTTTGCGTGCGGAAAAGTAGCACTTTGCGCACTTGTTAGGAAAATAACTATTTTCTAATAAATGCAATACGTCATAGGTTTTGTTTTGGGACAACAGAAGCTTTTAAAATCTGAAATCGAAAATCTAGGGCCGTATTTAAAAAAATGAAGTTGATGATGGTAGTTCAAAGACGAAACGTCAGATTTTAAATTTGATGGTAGCATCTTCTAGAGGAGAAAAAAATGGCAACCATGAAGTGACATTTATTTTGCGATATCATTTCAAATAGAGTCAGAAAAAAATAAAAACGGTTTCGGAAAAATTCGGTTTTTTATACATATTTTCGGAATCATTCAGAATTTCCGAAATATCAAAACATGACGCCACTGAGCTCAGTAGTGCGCAATTTTTTCCAAATTTAACCAACCCTGTATCTCTTATGGTTACGGAGATCCCTGTAGATTGCATCCTTATCCTAGACACTCTGTATATTCCAGTTTTGATTGAAGTTGGTGTTTGAGCAACATCGACCACCACATTGAGTGTTTTTTGTTGAAAAATGGCAGCTTTCATGAATGTGCGCCGTAGAAAAGTATACCAACAGAGAAGGACATACAATAATGATATATTATCATAAATCCATGTAAATATCATCATCATCATCATCGTCATATATTTCACGAAGGCTATCTATCGCTACAGATAATGATCTGGTTATCGAACAATTGAAAACCATAGGTACCAACTCATTAAAGGTAGGCATCATACCCACTCATTAGAACACCATGAACTCCTGTGACTTCTTGCCTGCAGGTGTAATTTTTAGGCGATTCATTTTAAAAGAAATTTGTGGACGAATAATAGTGGGGCACAGTTTACAGAATCAAGCGGCAGTAAGAATTTTTCTCAGGACGACGTCAAGTTGATAACTATCAGTCAATTTGATATAATCTTGTTCACTGAAACATCATTGCATTTTGACATACATGATAATGAACTAGGTATGTCTGATTACATCATTTATCATACAGACCGGTCAGCCTCCACTAGCACCTTTGTCAGACTAGGAGGTGTACTAATTGCAGTGAAGAAGAATATAACATCAACAATTATCGAGACAATTATTGATTCAGTATGCGACAATATTGAAAGTGTCTGTGTACAAGTGGTTTTGGGAAAGGAAAAAACCCTCTTTGGTTGTGTTTACCTGCCTCCAAGATCCCCATTACACTTGGATGAGGACTATGTTAGATCATTAGACCATATCATGGATTCAAACTCCTTTTCCAGAGTCTGCTTGTGTGAAAACTATAATTTTCCCGACATTCTATGGGAAAATGATGAATATGGATAGAGAACGATTGGCGACATAAGTGACAAGATTGAGTGCATTGCTAATTTTTCTGCATATCATAATTTATTTCAAACTAACTCAATTGCTAACATTAGAGGTAGTTTTTTGGACTTGATATTTGCGGACGATATGGTCACTGTCAATATATCAGACTTTCCACTCCTAAGATATGACAACTATCATCCGGCTCTTTCATTCAATGGCAAACTTGATAGTCCCCTTAAGAATGCTAATTATATTTCTATCAATGACTGCCTAGGTAATTTTGATTGGAATCAAATTTTTGCAAGTGACGAAATTGACTTGACTGTTGAGTTATTCTATAATAAAAGAAAGAAAAATTCTGTGTGGTTTTTACCTGTTACCTACGCATAGGTGTGACAGGTAAAAACTATAAAGCTTAGATTATCGAATGTAATACCACAAGAGGTTTCAGGATTACCGGATAATACTTTTACCTGTCACGAAACGTGTTACGCAGCAACACCACGACTCCGAAGGAGGAGTGGTGTTGCTGGTAACGCGTTGAGTGTCAGGTAAAAGTATTAGGTAATCCTGAAACATCGAGTGGTATTCAAAAGGTTATATAACGAACTAAACTTTAATGCTTTATTAATTTTTATTATTATTAATAGCAAATGAACAATATTGCCACCAAGCGCGATAATCCCAAAAGGCTTATCACTTGTTAAGCCTCTCGTGTCATATGGGAATAATGTACAGTGAGTTGTATAATCGGGGATAATACCACGAGAGCTTCAAAATTACCGATAATTTTTCACGATTGCGTGAAAAATTATCTGGTTCATTTTAAAGCTCAAGTGGTATTTAGAGGATTATTTCACGTATGAGAATGCAAAAAAATATGAAAATAAATATGTATTAAACGATTTGAACATCTTAACAATCAATACAAATAAATGGTTGCTATCAGGAACCGTTTGTTTGTATCAAAAATTAGCATGACAACCATGTATACAATAACATGGGAGAATTTTCGCTGTAATTCTCTCTAGTTAAACAAATGGAAAAGAGAATTTTCGCTGTAATTCTGAAAATCGTCACTTGTCTTATGGGATTTTTAACACATGAGTGGAATAATCGAAAAAAAAACATTTATACTAACTTTGACATGCCGCCATTTCGGCAGGGTAAATTGTAGCAACTTAAAACTTCGGGGATATAATCTCAATGAAAAGAGCTACCAAATGACATATCACTCGACCCCTCTTTCCATTTGAAATTTTGGGGGTACCTGTTCACAGGTAGGGGGTGAAAATACCAATAAAATGTGTCCCCCAAAAACAAAAATTTACGTGTCTGAGCGATTTTTGATTAAATACCTAACACCTGAGAAAACCTGGGTGGAAAGTTTTTCGTGTCCCACCCGGTATATTAATATAGCTTCTGATAACCCTCAGAATATGGCTGATCTATTTGCCGATTTTTTTGCTTCAGTCTACTCTGAGGATATTGTAAATGCCCCCGACTCTGTAAGTGGCAAATCTGTAACTATTAATAATTGTAATATTACGGTAATGGATGTTATGGATTGTATCAGTAATTTGATTAACAACTGGGTTGCGGACCAGATGATATTTCAGCATTTTTTGTACATAATTGTAGATTTGTTTTGTCCCCACTATTATAGAGAATATTTAGTATGTCATTAAACAAGGGAGTATTTCCAGTAAAATGGAAGAAAAGCTATGTTAACCCGATATTCAAATCTGGAAAAAGAAATAGTATTGAAAACTATAGACTACTAGCTGACCCGGCGAACTTCGTACCGCCTCTGAATTATTAAATATACCTATTAAATGTTGTGTTAATGTATCTATTAGCTGAATTAAATTCAGTTTTTTTCGATGGTGAATTTGGCTTTGGTTGAAGAAAATTAATGTTTACTATCTGGATCAGAAGTCACCTAAAATTAAAATTTTTCATCATCGTTTTTTAGGCAGCTTGTGGGCATTATTCTTGTAAAGTTTACCACCAAATAAATAAACTCAGGCACAGGAATGTTCAAAGAATGTAAAGAAAACAAAAAAAATCTCTAGCGCAGCCCTATTTCACTCTATCTGCACTGCATGCACTGCACTACTCCATCTGTTCTACTCTATCTGCGCTACTCTATCTGACCTACTCTTTCTGCACCACTCTATCTGATCGGGAATAGTTCTGTGCAGCATTGTTCTACTCTATCTGCAATGCCGAGCTTCGTTCCAGGTATCAGAGATGGCGCGGTATACAAAATACAAAATAAACTTGGTATATATCTGGTATCGGTTATAAGACATGGCGCCGTATGCGGGCTTAGTAAATTTTTTTCATAAATAAATAAAATAAGTATTGAAATGACCACATTAATGACATAACAACATGCTGGAACTGTCAACGCTGAAAAAAGTTTCAATTTGACAGCAAAATGATCCTCCATTTATTGAATATTTAATTTATTACAAAAAATGTGATAAATGAAGAACCGCTCGACCGATTTTGTGCAAACTTCATATAAACCATCTAATAAATAGTCTGAACAAAACCTAAACATTTGGTTTGGCTAGGTGAGTCCGTTCTTGAGTTATAAAATTACAACGAAAAGTGGCATTCATTTTTATATATATAGATAGACCAATAGCAGGGGCGTAGCCAACAGGGGGCGAGACGGGGGAGCCTCCCCCCCAGGGCGCAGCTGGCAAAGGGGCGCCAAAATAGGCAAAGTGCAAAAACATAGAAATTGAATCAACATAAACATTCAAAAAGTTTGGTGTTTTTATTTTGACAATCTACAATATACACTTCATTATTTTCACCTGAAACTATCCAAGAAAATCAGGAAATCGAATTGACAATAGATAAAGTCTCATTCAATACAGAAGTTAGGTTTTTAGGGCGAATATTAGGCAATATTTCGCGAGGATAATCAAGCATACTCGAGTATGCCTGGATAATGGTGATGTGTAAATTGTGTCATATTCCCCTAACTCCCTCCCCATCAAATTCTAAGCCTGCGAGTGACGCCACTACGAGCAGCTTATAATGATGACGTCACCCGCAGACCTGGATGGATTGCTTGCGATTCAGGCTATGCTAGTGAGTTAATTTTTTCGTCAATTTCAAATGTAGAAAAGGTGATTTTCGGTTTGTTCTCACAGAAGAAATTAAGTGTTCTTGATCCTCGAGTATCCCAGAATTTGATGGTGGGGGAGTTAGGGCAGTATGACACAAATGACACATCACATAATCCAGCAAAAGATTGTGCTTGGTTATCCTCACGAAAAATTGCCTATTATAAAACTATTTTGACAGAATAACTGAAAGTTAACATCAGAAATGACAGAAATGACGTTACTTCTGATTGCAATTCCAGCTGCCAGATTTTATTTTACGAGTCGAGTCGAAATTCGTATCGAATTGTAAAAATAGCGATTCTATTTTCCGATTTATCAATACCTACCTATTACACGATAAGTCCGAGCTGTCGTATTCGATATCGAGATAATTCGATTCGACTCGTAAAATAGAATCCGGGCGCAGAAGTTAACTTTGAGTTATAAGTCAGAATAGTTTTATAATACCCGCCCTTAGTGATACAACATTTTGATCTAATTTTTCATTGAATGAAATTATACCCATATTTACTTAAAATTGGCAAAATTTGGGTGTGGTCACCAATAAATTTTTCTTCACCTTTGGATTGCCTTCGCGGCGCTTAGGGGGCGCCGGATCTCAGTCTCCCCCCCTGGGGATAGTCATATCGCTACGGCCCTGACCAATAGTAAAGATTTCTATTTTCCCCAAAATCCTCGAACAGATTGTAAGCTCCAAGATTTGTTACTCCTATATAATTTACTAATTAGTGAACAGCATGGATTCGTTCCAGGTAAATCTACCACCAGCAATCTCTTGGAGTTTGAAGAACTACTGTTGGACGCCTTGGAGGAACGGTGTCAGGTTGATGTTATATACACTGATTTTTCGAAGGCGTTCGACAAATCACTCAGTCTTGCTGTCAAAAATATCGAATATGGGATTACATGGGTCACTGTTATTATGGTTAGGGAGTTTTCTTTCAGAGCGCACACAGAGAGTCAAAATTAATCAATATTTATCAGCTAGAATTCAGAATGATCTTAACAGGCTGTATATATGGTGTAATGTAAATGGCCTTTCATTGAATATAAATAAATGTAAAGCAATGAGGTATTATAGAAATAAAAATCCTATAATACATATTTGACTATAGGTTAGATTCTGAAGATTTGGAAAATGTAACTTCAACAAAGGATCTAGGCATAATTTTCGACCCTACGTTGTGCTTTAGAGAACACATTGAATTCGTAACCAATAATTCTCTAAAACTGCTAGAATTTATAGAAAGAAGTCTTTCAGATTTTGATGATGTAAACTGTTTCAAGTCTCTTATTGTTCTGTTATCAGATCATCACTAGAATATGGTTGTAATGTTTGGTCACCTCACTATTTATGTAACAAAGAGCAAATTGAGAAAGTTCAAAAAAAGTTCCTTAGGTTTATTGCATACAAGCTAGGTATTCCATCAAATGAAATAAACTATGCAGACATCTTGACTTTGTTGCGGTTGCCGGCTTTGGAAAATAGGAGAATTTATTTAGACTCAAGTATCTTATATAAAATTGTTACTGGTCAATTGAAAACACCAGATTTGCTCAGTAGAATTAATTTTATTTTTGGACGGAAAATGGAGCAGGGAAATAATTCCCGTTCTCATTTTCCTCTTCATTTGCCGACCTCATTTGGTTGCCCCGAATTTTTTTTTTTCAAGAAATTATGGTTAAAAATAAAATAGTATACAACCCTCGATGGGAAACTTCATTGCTGTCTCGAGGTTCAGTTTATCTCGACGCTACGCGTCTCGATAAACTATAAAACCTCTCGACCAGTAATGAAGCATTTCCCGTCTCGGATTGTAATATACTATTATTGTTCCTCTAATATACACGAGGTCTCAAGATCTATTTTATATAGAATTTCATGCTACCAATTATGCCATGAATAGGCCAATCCAAAGAATGTGTAGAAGCGCAAATACTCTCTGTGATCTAAACAGCAATTTTGATTTTTTTTGTTCCTAGTTTATTAACTTTTAAGTATAGGTTAAGGAAACAAATGCTCATGTACTTGTACTAGACTATCTCTGTAAATGGCCAGTCCGTAAATATACATACATTCATTCATTCATTCATTCATATATGCAGTAACGCACAATGCCCCACGACAGTAGCTACTTCAATCAAGCAGTAGGGTACTTCTGTTGTAACGGGTCTTCAAAACCAAAGGAAGACTTCTCTGATTACGAAAAGGTATGTCACATTATTGTTTCTTTAGCCGCTTTCCAGCTGACGCTTTTGAGCACGCAATCGAGCTTTTGCGCGCGCAAATGCTTCAAGCGCGTGTTCGTGTTCCAGCCGTACTGCGCTTCGAGAGCTGCTAACTTTTGCACTTCAAACACAGAACACTGTGCAGAACACTGTGCTGCACCGAGCTTGAAGCACACAGCTGGAAAGCGGCTTTTATTGGTCAGGATTTTCGACATGTCATTTTGACAATAGAGAGTTATTGGACGTGCAATAAGGACAAGCAGTATTTAAATTAGCCTTATTTTGACATCTACGCATGCGCATTTGGGTCCGAAAATAAGGATTCCCTTAGTAAGGTTACTGCTTGTCTTTATTTGTGTATGGTTAGTGCGAGGCAGTAAACTTCCCTTATTTCAAATTTCTGACATTTTGGACGACTTTGACGTTTTACTTTTCGACGATAACGTAATTTTACTAAAAAATAGTTATTTGTTTCACTAGGCAGAAAAGTACAAGATTTAATGCCGTGGCTGGTGTTCCATAGCCGAGGCTATGCCTCGGCTATGGAACACCAGCCACGGCATTAAATCTGCTTTTCTGCCATGTAAAACATATAATTTTTTCTCCGAATGTTCAAATTCACACATGGACATTTTTTTTTATATTTATTTCATTCATATTATTATCCAAATAATTAAATTATTTTGACAATTGTCATTGTAACCATCAATTTCAAATGCCAAATTGAGTGAAATTATTACCTGGAGTGCGTTCACAGTCGAACGCCGGACGCTCACCGAGTGCACACCGAGCGCGTCTTTTGCAGGGTTAAGTCGTTCACGGATCTACCTAATTCACCCGGTTAAAATATTTGCTCCGTTCACAGAGCCATGATAAGTTTACCCGGTTGTACAACTTTTTAACCCACTCTGAGACATGGGTAAAATTTGTCGCGCAGACGTTTTACAAGAATATTTGAAATTTGATAAACAATACTGTTGGTAATCTTTCTGGGCCATGCATTGCTGACTTCAACTGGTTTTCAAGTTTTCCAGGAAGCCAGTTGAAAGCTTCTCTGGAAACTCTAAAATTTTCCTGAAACTCCTTATCGCTATAATTGCGTATTGTTGCCATAAAATTATCCTGTCTTTCAATATGCTTCTTTTCAGGCTTGAACATAAACTGCTAGCGCTAGCACATGCAGCTTGTGCTACAGCATAGCTGACTTCTTCCTCTGTATCAGACGAATCCGAAGAAGTTTCAATAGTACTTTTAAAAAATATTATTCCCGGATCCATCTCGAAACATTCGAAACACAACATAACATATTATGTAAACAAAAGGAAAACAAAATCAAATCCTACCTCGTTATGGCGCAGGCGTTAGTCGTTCACGGATTTGTCATCCCAAGCGCATCCTTTTTAACCAGTGAAATATTTAACCTGGTTAAGTTTTACCCAGGGAAAACCACTGTGAACGCCCCCTGGAACGTTGTGACACTGTCACTTTTAATGCCTAGGCAGTAAAAGTCCACTTTTACTGCCTAGGCAGTAAAAATGCAACTTTTGATCCTGACAAGTGTCATTAAAAGGCCGCTTTTACTGTCATTCGGGGAAAAATTTATTTTTTACAATAGTTTTCCATTTTACTGTGGGTAACATCAAAAAATGAGTAGGTATCAGCAGAAAATCACAAACAAAAATAAATACTTTTTGAGGCTGAAATTTATAAACAGCTATCCTCTGTCAAAATTATGAATACAAAATAAGGTAATACTCTAGCACCTACTACAGTCTTCCAATAACTGTTTTTTCTTGGAAAAATAGTGCTGATGCACTAATAAAATAATGTATGGTTTATTTTTTTCCAAGATAGATTTTGGCATTGTCAACTTTGAAACATAAACAATGCTGCTAATTTCGCTTATTGGTTGCTATTGTAAAACTGATGTCAACCTGCAGAAACACCTCATTTTGCGACCAATCAGGGTCAAGCGTTATTGTTTATGTTTCAAAGTTTTCAATGTCAAAATCTATCTTGGGAAAAAATAAAGTGTAGATCCTTAATACTGCGAGGCAGTATTTAATAGTTCCAATAACTCTCTAATAAAGTCAGTGACAAAATTAAATAAAAATATTGCTGAGAGACATATGTTTAAAAAACCATAGCAATCTTTGAATGGTTTTTTTTTGAAGACCTGATACCACACAGTGTAGTATATTCTTCGTAGGTGAAGCAGATACTTCTGTGAAAGCAAATGCTACTAAGTAGATGGACTAGCAATAGCATCTACTACTATTTATGCATTCCCTCCATTATTTTTATTCTCTGTTCCCAAATGGAAATAGGTATCCAGTCTAATTGGAATAGCTACAGCAAAGATAATCGAACTAGGATTACCTTTTGGCTATACCCTGGATGGAAAATTTGGATTTTTCAGTACAGTAGGTACAAGCAAGAGAAGGCCGTCCAAGAGGCCGTCTATGTTTCAACTTTGAAAATAGGACATGCATAATTTTTAAAATATATAGTTGAAAACTAGCTATGAAGATTTTATTAAATTTTGTTTACTAACTGAAAACCAATTGGTTCTTAATAAAACACCTGCTAATAAACTATTTTTAGATATAAAATGCCCATTTTAAAGCTGTGCTTTAACTATAATTAATCACTTAATAATAATGGATTGAATTTAATTACAATCAATTACATACCTTTTTAAGAGTGCTTGTGATAATACCAACAATGCTGAAATCACTTGATAACTTCTTTTCGATAACGGGGGATTCCTTACTCACACTCATTTTCAATAGGTATGGTAGCAAAGTTCAATTAGATACCTTTAAAATGATAGATATATTTTAATCGCACGTTTATAATAAAAATCTACTTTGCTTTACCTTAAAAAATATTTTTCGATCCAACAAGCAACTGAAAAACAACAACAATTTAACAGTATGGTGATGTCATACCTATTTATTAATTTATTTTTATATCAGGATCCGAAGGCTACCGGCTGATACTAACTAACCTAACTTCGCTTTGAATTTGAAATCCGAATAGTTTCTCTCTCCTGTTCGATTTTTATCACAGCAGTAGCGCAGTGATCTAAATTTATCCTGCCTCCACTCATGCGCCAACCACATATATAAATTTGATTTTTTTTGAGAAATAGTTTTTATGTTTTTTTATTATTATAGATAAGTAAATTTTTGTCATTGGGATAAGTAAGTAAGTAATAATCCATAATTATTCATATTGAACCTTTTTATTATCGATTTTTACTTCATTTTTGAAAACAGAGCATTATTAACCCTAGACGCTGGAGGTCTCTCAAGATAATCTGATATGAACCTGCCAGCTTCTACAAGTTTATTTAAATCTACTCCAGTTTCAGCGCCTAGTCCGTGCAACATGTAAACCAAATCTTCTGTAGCTACATTGCCAGTGGCTCCCTTTGCATATGGGCAACCTCCAAGACCTGCTACTGAAGAGTCTACTACTGTTAAACCTTTTTCTAGAGCTGTAAAAACGTTCACTAAAGCTTGCCCATATGTGTCATGACAATGAATAGCTAACTTGTCAGGTGAAGCTATGATTAAAACTTCTTCGAGCATTTTTTCCACAGAACTCCTTGTTCCTACTCCTATAGTGTCTGCTAAAGATATTTCATAGCAACCATAGCTGAGCAATGCTTCAGCTACTTTAGCTACTGAAGCTGGTTTTATGTACCCATCATAAGGACAACCGACAGTGCAGGAAATATAGCCCCGTATTTTTAAATTGCTCTCTTTAGCTTTGCTGATGACGGTTTTTGCTGTCACTAAACTTTCGTCAATTGTGCAGTTGATGTTCTTTTTCGATAATCCTTCAGATGCTGATAAAAACACTGTAATTTCCTTGGCACCAACTTTTATCTGAAAATTTAAATTAAGTTACAAACTATCAAACCAAAAAATGGTTTAAAAAAAGGACTTACAGCTGCTTCTAAACCTTTCAAATTGGGAACTAAAACAGGATAAGAAATGAGTTTTTTCTTATTGACTTCTTGAAACACTCTTGTATTGTCTGCCATTTGTGGGACCCATTTTGGACTTACAAAACTGAAATTTCAAAGCTAGGCTAGTTTTAAAGGAAATGTTTTATGTTTTCTACCTTGTAACTTCAATTGTCTTCAAACCAGTTTCTGATAGACGGTTGATGAGTCCAACTTTGACTTCAGTAGAAATATTGGTTGGTATATTTTGGAGACCATCACGAGCGCCAACTTCTACAATTCTCACAAAAGACTTATTCTGAAATCAAGAATTAAATAATTTTAAGAAATCATCTTGATGAAATTTAGAGGAGAAACACACGAATTTGTAAAAAGGCTTTTTTTTGTGTTACAGAGGTGACCCAAGAAATTTGAAACTATGATAAATAGTAGGTCCTACAGGGTGAGTCACTATATTTTGATACCCACCTGCAGCCGTAATTACAGGTGATAGGTAAAAGGTGTAAAAACAAAAGTTGTAGCATTTTATCTGAACCGCCAGAATTTTCAATTAGATTGAAGAAATGAGCAACGGAAAGTGAAGACATATGTCGATGTTCACTTTTTTTAAATGGAATGTCCTTTATTTTCTTTCAAATTCTTAAAGTTCTCGTTTTTCTGATTCAGAACATTTTGTTTCTTTCAATAGTTTTGAAAATATCTAGAGTTCAGTGATTATTCAAACACAGTAATTTTTTGAATATATTTTAACTTGATTTACCTGTCCTGTCACAAAACATTCTGTTACCTGGATAGATCCTTGGAATAACTAAACTCCAGATATTTCCATAACTATTGAAAGAGATATTAACATATTATTATACAGGGTGTCCACCCCAATTTATTGGATTTGGGATGAGAATCTGGAAAAACGCTCGGACACGTCGATGTTTGATTTGAGGGGGAACTAAATAGTTCCCCCTCAATCTCTTTCAATAGTTATGGAAATATCTGGAGTTTAGTTATTCAAGGATCTATTCAGGTAGGTATCAGAATGTTTTGTGACAGGACAGGTAAATCAAGTTAAAATATATTCAAAAAATTACTGTGTTTGAATAATCACTGAACTCTAGATATTTTCAAAACTATTGAAAGAAACAACATGTTCTGAATTTCAATACTTAGTTATGGAAATATCTGAAGTTAAGTTATTCAAGGATCTATCCAGGTATCAGAATGTTTTGTGACAGGACAGGTAAATCAAGTTAAAATATATTCAAAAAATTACCGTGTTTGAATAATCACTGAACTCTAGATATTTTCAAAACTATTGAAAGAAACATGTTCTGAATCAGAAAAACGAGAACTTCAAGAATTTGAAAGAAAATAAAGGACATTCCATTTGAAAAAAGAACATCGACATATTTTTCCACTTTCCGTTGCTCATTTCTTCAATCTAATTGAAAATTATGGCGGTTCAGATAAAATGCTACAACAAACAACAAACAAAATCAGGCAATTTTTCGGGTGTCCCACTTCATCTGCCGCTTAGTTTATTTTTCAGTTTGTTTGATCCCCGTAGCTTCGACCCCCTAGCTAGGAGGAGAACAACCCCCCAAATTTGAATAGGGGATAGGGGATAGTAATGTTTTCCCGCACGCGAAAATAGTTAGACGAACGACGCGAAGCGGAGTTCGGATAAGCTTTAAGTGCGGGAAAACTACTTTGCGTACGTGTTAGGAACAATATTGTTTCTACGAGTTAAATAACTATACTTCTTTTTTGAATATTTAATTTTTATAGGCTTCAAAAACAACAACTTGCTATAACTAATAATAGGCCAAGGCACTTAGCGTCCTTAGCAGGGCCGCAACTAGAACCCTCGGCGCCCAAGGCAAGGCCAAATTTTGACGCCCCTCCACCGCCTTCTCAAAAGTAACAATAGATATATTTTTTGATGCTTTGGTTTTTGCTTGAAATTTTTTCAATACTATAAGCTGTAGAACTCATTCAAATAATATAATCATCGGATTCATCTTCACTGATGCTACATAATAAATCCAAGAGAGCAACAGCTTTTTCTTTGGAAATATTAGCAGAAATTTTTCAAATTTTCATGTACGGTAGGTACAGGGTATTTGATTATATTTGGCACCATACCTACAGCCTTGACTATTTAAGATAGAAAAAAAATTTAAATACAAAACTTGATAGTTTTTTTCTATATTCTCTTTTGACAGTATCAGAAAAAACAAAATCGCATCGGAAAATGGAGAAACGTAGGCAACTTCTACTTTTTTCAATGGAACACCCTGTATATTATGCGATAAAAATTTTCTTCCTGATTCCAAATATAGATATACAGGGTGTTAATAAATAGTGGGATCAAACTTCTAGGATAAATAGTACTCATTAAAATAAGAAAAAAGTTGATAGAAGCATAGGTCCGCAAATGCTTAGTTTTCAACATACAGGGTGTCAAAGTTTGAAAAAATCGGCTTTTTAAAATCCGTTTCCAGAATTTCTTTAAACTTGGCAGATTTGTTTGTAATAATAACAAACGGTATCTTTTGATTCAATTAGATTTACCGTAATTATTCTAGTGGCACCCCAGAGGACAACTATGTTGGCAAAAGTAGAAAAAAATGGCATATCACTTTTTTTTATAACTTTGATATTTTGCAGATTAAGTCATATTACAGTCAAAACGCAAAAGATACCTTTTGTTATCACAAACAAACCTGCCAAATTTGGAAAAGAAAATTGGAAAAGGGATTTTTGAGCTAAAAATCCGATTTTTTTTCAAACTTTGACACCCTGTATCTTGAAAACTAAGCATTCGCGGACCCATGTTTCTATTAACTTTTTTCTTATTTTAATTAGTACTATTTATCCTAGAAGTTTGATCCCACTATTTATTAACACCCTGTATATACTGATCATATTTGAGTGAGTCGTTTTTGATATTATCTTAGCTTAAGTTTTAAATAAAATCCAAAGGAATTTTATGAAGATTTAAATGTCTTGACATCCTTATGAAATTACTTTGCAAATTTAAGCTAAAATATTTCAAAAACGGCTCACTCAAATAATGTGCTCAAATCAGGAAGAAAAGATCTTTAATTTTATCGCATAATATACAGGGTGTTCCATTGAAAAAAGTTGAAGTGCCTACGTTTCTCCATTTTTTGATGCGATTTTGTTTTTTCTGATACTGTCAAAAGAAAATATAGAAAAAAACTGTCAAGTTTTGTATTTAAAATTTATTTCTATCTTAAATAGTAAAGGCTGTAGGTATGGTGTCAAATATAATCAAATACCCTGTACAGTTGCGATCAAAAAAAAGTAGTACAATTATTATACACCCCAATTTGAGCTCCTGGTGTAACATACAAATTTTGACAGTAAATAAACATTTCAAAATATGGTAAGGTCAGGCAATGACATTTTCTAGGTTAGAAACGGGTGCCAATAGGGCATTTCAACGACCTGTCAAAATGGAGGCCAATGCCTTTTTTCCACTATTAATTTCTTAAACTAAAAACTTTCCATCTTAGAATACGAAAATTATCCTCCCAAACACTAGAAAATCATCTAAAAGCACCACAAAATACACAAAAACAGTTTCTTGATGAAAAATGTCACGATTGCTTGAAGTAAATTTATGGCGCCAATTTTTTGGCATTGACCATGCATTGACCACCATTTTGTTTGGATTGCCCTATGTGATATCATCTGGGCTGCGTTCAGATTGAACGTCGGTTGTCGCCCGAGCGCGCTCTGACCGTTCAGATTGCCTTGGGTAAAATTTACCCAGCCGTTCAGATTGTCAGTAGATTTTTACCGGACGACGCCCGGACGCACACTTTTGCGTCCCATAAAATAGCAAGATAAAATTTGCCCCGCATGCGCGTTTGTGTTCTAACCTTAAATAATAAAGGCAAATATTGTAAATAATTATTTTTGCGAGTTATGGTGGGTTTATCCAAATTCTTCGTTATCCTCATCAACTCTATTTAAAAAAAAAGTGGCCTCTTTTTTTTTGTTTAGTTTGTGATGCTAAATTGATAGCAATCACTGACACTAGCACATCCTCGTGGTCCGAAGATGAAGCGTCCTCATCATTAAATAACTCTTTAAATATGAAGGAAGATACTATGGCTTCTTCCATAGTTAGTATTTATTTAAAAAATTTCGAAGAAAATGGCAAAAATGTTAGAATCAGTGAGGTTATAAAGAGAGAATGCGTCTTGCGTCTTGGCCGTTCAGATTGGGCGAATCGCCGGGCACACTCGGAGTGCGCTCTCTATCGGGTGCGCTCTTCGGCTCTTCACTGGACGTCGTCCGGACTCTTCAATCTGAACGCGCCCCTGAAGCTTTCTAGGTTAAAAACTTAATGAAAAATGCCAAAAATATGTAATTTTTGGTTATGAATTAAATTACTGTATAATAGACCAGGAGATTTTGGAGATTTTTCTTGTACTACTTTTTATTGATCGCAACTGTACATGTGAACAAAAACAAAACAAACTGCACTGGCTCTCCACGAGCTTTCCTAGCTCGTGCCAAGAAATGCGCACTGAGTGCATACATAATTGCACTGGATTTCAATTGGAAAATAAAAACTGATAATGTGCAGTCAAATGGAATTTTAAAATTGCACTGAGTGCACCTCCGTGCAACAAATGGAAAACGCCATTATTTTATCGCCAATAGTTTTGGAACGACTTCTCCAGACTGTCTAATCCCCACTGGCGTAATTAGCGCAATCGCCATGAACGTCAATTCTATGCCAATTTTGGCATTTCATCCCAAATTTAGTGCATCAAAACCAAAACAAAAACATTTTCTAACCCAAATATTCATTCATTTATTCATTTTTTGTCTGGTCGTAATTAAAATTTACTAATTCGTTGTTGTAGTCCTTTTCCTTTGGTTTTCTGTGATTTTTCTATCCTATATCAGAAAAAACAAACACAAACGTCACAACTTCGCCACGATTACGCCGAAAAGTTCAACAAAACCCAACTTTTTGCCGTAGCGGCAGTGAAGTTCTTGCTAAAATCCTAGGACCGCTAGAACTGGTTCAGAAACGGTTCCGAACCGATTCTGGTTGCTGCGCATGCGAAATAGTTTCGAACCAGTTCAGAATCCTTACCGCGAACGAAACTATTGTAAAAGTAAAAGCTGTTTATGGAAACAATGATCGGGTTAACCCGATCGCCAGCAGACGCCAACATGCAGCTGCTGATCGGTTTAATGCAGCATGCAGAGGGTGCCCACGTCGCCCACAGTGTTCTTGCTCAGTTTGGTCGGATCAAAGCTCGACTCGAAGCTAATCTCTGGCTAACGAATGTTGGCCGCTACGTCATCAATACTTGAATTTATCACAGACATTGCAATTTGCTACTGCCTTTTGCACGCACACAGTGTTTGACATAATTTATATGATTACTAGTCCATTGGATTACTATCGATATTCGTATTGTTGATGGTTGACAAAGAGAGATGTAACACAAGCAAAATAAATTTCCATGCTACGACAAATGACGCATAAAATCGTTGCATTTTTTTGGATTGTAAAATATGGATGGATTTAATTAGGCGCCTTCGGCGCCCCGATACTCCGGCGCGCATATTAATTTTTTGCCAACGCAACTGATATTCGGCTAGATTCGTGCCTGCGCCATGAAGCGTTAGCAGAATATGAGCATCGCAACCAGACATTGGCACTTCATGTGACTGTATGTTACAAGCATTTTATTGATAATTAGGTCGGATAAATGTTTTTTATTCAAAAGAAAGAAGAGGGAAGATGAAAGATAAGAATTTTATTTACATGAAAATTTCAGCTAAAACAATGAATGGAATAATATTGTGATAAATAGAACTACCGATGTCTTTGGAACTACCCGATGGAAACTAACTATTTTATAGAATGCATGTGAGCTAAAAAAATGAAATAAGAAAATGCAAAAGGTGCAAATTGAGAGATGTCGAAAATGCAAAATGTCGAAAATATGAAAAGTTCAAAATACAAAAGATCTTTTTTCTCTTCTTGTTGTTGAAGAATAAATGTTCAGCTGAACTGTCTTTCTGTCGCACAACGTCAGAGAAACCAACTTCAGTGACTCATAATAATTATTCAAAATTTAATAAAACATACATGCGCCCTATTTTTTATACGCGCGCTTTTTTCGCTATTTGATCAGCTTCAGAAACAGAGATTGGGTCGCATTTCCAGCACGGGTCAGTTTGGGTTAATTTGGATTAGGTACTTTTCATGTCTTTGCTTGAAAAAAGGAAATAGAAAGGGACAGCGCCTAGTGCGGGTTTTTAACCAAAATTAACCCAAACCAACCAAAAATAACCCATACTAACGCAAACCAACCGAAATTAACTCTAATCTACCAAAAAAGTTCTGGGGCCTTTGACTAGACACAATGATTAATTTTTAAACTTTTAATAAAGGTATTTTTGGTATTTCTTTATTCGTTATCGCATCTCGCATTGAAACGTACCAACAGCTAACAATAACTGCCACTTTCCAACTGAATTTATTTAGAGAATATTTTCCCGAATATCAGGTAGGCTCTAAACTGCCAACGTTAGTCCACTTCAATCATAATTATTTGCCTACGCTGTGCTCGAACGAACACGAATGCAGCCGAAGGTCCTATTACGTTGGCAGAAAATGAATATGCCTCCGGCGCCCTAAGCAGGCGCCTAGTTCGCCACCCCCTAGTTGCGGCCCTGGTCCTTAGCGAAATAACATCCATATTTTAACATAAAATTTAACAGCAAACTATCGATGCAGTATTATTAAGGATCATTTATAGATGCTAAAAACCAAAAATGCAACATTTAATTACTTTTAGAGGATTTTATAAACAATATTTAGTGTAGAAATAGGGCTTTTTTTTTGTTTATTGCACTGTATTTCGAAAACTAATGATCGGTTGGTTTTGCTACTGTGGCAATAGTTTTAGAGCATTGAACAAGCTTTACAACGAGCCATCATACAACCCTGTAGGTCTTTTAGTCTTCGAGAAATGATTTTTTTTCCCCCCAAAAAAGGGATTTTCGTAAAAAATTCCTAACTTTTTTAATTTTCATGCTAGACAATTAATTTTTTATACATACATAGTAGATGAGGCAGGCTTTATTGAGCCCAAATTTGGGCCCGGTCCGATGAGTCGTTTCGGCATATTACCCTTGTCAAGCAAAATGGGGATGTTTCTAAAGCAGTCTGTCGAATTGAGGATAATTTTTTTATATTTATTTTGAAAAGTCCACCGATAAGTCGAAATGCCAAACAATCGATCCTCTATCTCAGATTTTCCATTTAATTTTTTTATCGCAAGTAAAACGGCTCCGAACATCACTGAAAATGGGAAAAAAAATGTAATTTGCGTGGGCGGGGAGGAGCTCGCTGCCTACTCCGTTTAAATTCCCGCCGATTTTTTCCATTTTCAGGCATGCTCGAAGCCGTTTTACTTGCGATAAAAAAATTAAATGAAAAATCTGAGATAGAGGATCGATGAGGGATCGATAGTTTGGCATTTCGACTTATCAGTGGACAAAACCACTGTGTCTGTATACAAAAACTGAAATGCGCACACATATTGACGAACGTGAAGCCTAGTGCCGCTGCTGCGGAGGGGGTACCTGTTTTTGTCGAACTCGTTACGTTAAATGGCGGAAATTGCTTCCAACACGTATTCCAATTGATGAAACCTGTGAAGGTAAATATGACAAAACTGTCGAAAACGTCATATGTCAGCGAGCAACAGAGGGTGCGTTCTTTTATTCAGCAATGGATCCATCTGCTGCCAGCATTATTAGACAGATATTCCTATTTTCTATGAGCTAGACAAAGAAAGGCTGATTACTGATGGATCCACCGCTGAATAAAAGAAAGCGCCCAAAAAAACAACATTCCCCCTTGTGGCATCTTTCTTTCATGGCTTCATTTTTTTGGCAGATTTGGCAATGGGCGCTTTCTTTTATTCAGCGGTGGATCCATCGGTAATCAGCCTTTCTTTGTCTAGCTCATAGAAATTTGGAATGTCTGTCTCTCATGGTGGATTGCACAAAAAAAATTACTCCTCATTCTTAGCACGTACTTAGCTAAGCATGATCTTAAAATTTAATTTTACATTAATCGCTTTGACTTGCACCAACCCTACGTAAAGAAAACTTATTTAAGATTAGTTTGAATTCCGAACTAGCTGGCAACACCGCAGGATGTACGCATTTCGATTTAAATACAGAATATACGTCATAGTTAGGGTTTCCATACGTCCGGATTTACCCGGACATGTTTGGGTTTTTAGGGTGTCCGGGGAAGTCCGGCCGGAATTCGGAACAATGTCCGGAAAACTCGGAGATACCCAAGGATGATACACACTACTATACTACTACAGGATGGCCTATCCTCATAAAAGCCTGTGTGTAACAAACTTACGGCCATTTCCACCAACTATTTTAGGGAAGCCCTAACGATAGCCTTGAATTGACATTTCTCCATGTAAAAATGTCATTTTAGGGAATACTTATCGTTAGGGCTCCCCTAAAATAGTTGGTGGAAACGGCCATTAGAGTAACAAATGTCCCCCTAGCCCAAATACCAGTTGTGACGTATGCAGCATGTTATTTCTCGCCTTGACTTAGGCTGTTTAAACAGCTGATGACGTCAGAAATGGTTTCACACCAATATGGCGGCAATTACCAAAAACAAGGCCGATAAGCACTCCTTAGAGTGTGTATTCTCCATGGGAGATGGAGATACCTACCAAAAATTCGAAATTTTGTATCGGGGTGGCAAGTAAATTGTATCCTGTATCCATTTATTCTGGGTTGCGTATAGGATTGATACACGTGTTATTATATTTTTTTCTCTTGTCATTGGTAGGTACCTTGTATTTGTCATTGTGTCTTCAGTCTAACGAAAAAAATGCTCAAAGCGTACCTATCTAAATATTAATTAATTTCTGTAGAAATTTATTTTTGCAAAAAATATACAAAATTCATTCTTTATAAAAATTTTATCGGCGAAGTCCAGATTTTGTCCGGATTTCTTGACTCCTAGGTCCTGGATTCCGAAAAACCTTTATGGAAACCCTAGTCATAGTTGTTATTCGTGTGAGAGATAAAGATGAAAAATGTTTATGATTTCTTGAGAGAAACCATAAAAACACAATACGAATCAACAACGAATCCACAAGTACAAACTACAAACATAACCATGCTTTGTCCACCCAAATTAACCTTGAACCACGAATTCGCCGCGCATTTTTTGGTAATAAAATAATAATTTAATACAAACTGCCTTTATTTTATACAAAACACAATACCTAATTTAAACAAGTTTGAAAGATACATAGGGTATAAGTAGGTACTTAGGGAACATATTCAAATTTTGAAAATATTGTACCATTGTACCATTTCATTTCTGCTCTTGCTCCTACATCATCAATACCCATGTTTGGTGGATTGGGTATCCTTTTCATTTCTATTAAATAATTTAAATTATCTCCATCCAGCTTTACAGGGGGTACCTCCTCCCTCCTCCTTATTTATAATTGCAAGACTATGGAGAACAGCTGTGGCTACTATGGTTGATAACGATGTTTGTAGCTTTAATCTTAACCCATAAGCCATTGCGGGAAATCATCATCAAATAAGTCCATATTTAAACACAGATTTAAAACTCGAAGAAGAAACAAAATAATATGGGTATAAATATCTCGATAAATATAATTTTTATGAAATCACTACGACAAATAATTGACATTTGCATTTGACAAAAAAAAAAAAAAAAATATTTCTACCTAAGAACGTGTTAAGGTCCCAACAGTGGTGCCTTAAAGTTAGGAATTCCTAAACCCATCTTAGGTGAGTTTTCTGACTGGTGCAATCGAATTTTCCTTGCTTAACTTTCAGAATAACTTAGGAATGACTTAAGACGTTCTAAAACGAACTGTGCAATCCACCAATAATGCTGGCAGCAGCACAGTTTATACCGTACCGATACAGTTGTACAACTCTCCATATTTTTTGAGGCCAAATTCTCCAACCAATAGGAGCATTTTGTCCCATATCTTGCGCATGCGCTCAATGAGTGAACAAATCTCCCAAATTGAAAAAGTAGTTCGGCATATACATGTCTCTTTCCAATCCTGAACGCAAAAAAGAGATAGAGATAGCTTGGGTGAGAACCCGCGAGAAATAACTGTTAAACGAGACACGCAACAGGATTGTATTACAAAAAAAGAAGAGAAGTTTTTTGACAGAAATTATTCAGGAAATTGAAAAGTAACCGGAAAATTCATCAATTTGAAATTCGGCTTAAGAGTGTCTTGCTTTCCGTGTTATTCGCGATTTTTGTGTACTTGACTGTTTTATCGTTTATATATTGTGTATTATCATGGTTGCTTTCTGTTTTGTCTGTTAAAACAACACTAGAACTAGCCCAGGCTTAGGATATTTTAGTTTCCCGAACGATGAACGACTGTAAGTATTTATATTTACATATTTCATATTAGGTTTACTCTATACATTCACATAATCTTTGTTTATTATTATATGATCCCGTTATATTCTCAATGTTAATCCACAAAAAATCCTAGTCTGACTCTGTCCACGGCCCAGTATTCGTTGTTTCCGATCAATAATGCGCAAGCGCGAAATATGGGGACATAGAATTTGGCTTCAAAAAAATCTATGGTTTGTCAACGGAGTTGAACAACTGTATCGGTACGGTATAAACTGTGGCAGCAGATGGATCCCTTGCTGAATAAAAGAACGCGCCCACTGTGTGCGCATTCCAGTTTTTGGCTATAGTTCATTGGTACTACTAGTAGACTCGTACGTTATTTCTTGCATTAGCCAAAAGAAGTCTCTACCTATTTTCTATTCCGGAGCATGTTCCGTTTCTATCAATTTTACAAACTTATGTTCCATTTTGCTGCACTTTATTTCTTGGGAATTTCAATTATGAAAATTAATATACCTCTGGCTTATAAATCCTACATACACTACAATTTTCGCTCAATTACTAATTAAAGCGAAAATTGCATTGTGATTGTAAAGAAAAACACCAGATCAATTTCAAAATAAGAGTTTGCTCTTTCTCACTTAACTGGCGGGGCATGTCAAAACCAGTGGCGACGCCAGGGGGGGCCAGAGGGGGCCCGGGCCCCCCCTGAAATTTAGCTGGCCCCCCCTGAAAACTTGCTCTCATGCCGGCAACAATGCAATGCAGCATCAGTAGCCTGTGCCGGTTAATTCGATATTCGGTGGGCACAGGTAATCGCGACGGTATTTTCGCTTTCCTGGGATTCCCCCAAGAATCGTAAACTAACAGATGTGGAATTCTGTAACGAATAGAGATATTTTCGCTATTGACGTCCCCTCTCTATTGATTTCGAAAAGAGAGAAGAAGACAGCAAGTGCCATAGCAAAAGGGATAAGGATTTCTATCCGTTACACAATCCCGCCTCAGGATTACTTTTCATGCATCCGTTTTTCTGTCAATTCCATGATCCGGAAGTATTTCTATTGGTCCAATAGGTTGGCGCCAAAATATTGGACCAATAGACCAGATCATCGGATTGACGGAAAAACGGATGCATGAAAAGTAAGTTAGGCGTACCTACGTTCGCCATATCTCGAGTCGGCAGGGCCTGCGAGTGACGTTACCACTATCAGCAGCTTAAAGCTTAGTACTCATAACCGCGAAATTCGCTCTTTTTTGACGTTGCTTCGACGATTTGACGTTTAATTCACGCATAAAACGTCAAATTGTCAATGCAATGTCAAAAAACAGCGAATTTCGCGGTTATGAGTACTAGGCTAAAGTATAGTGGTGCCGTCACCCGCAGGCCTCAATGGGAGGTTTGCGATTCAGGTTCAGCTAATGCATTTTACGCCGAAAGTTGAGGTCTGCGGCTGAAATGGTAGACACTTTCAGCTCAATAGGCAGTCCTATAAGGTCAAGTTTTCTTGGGATTCCCCTAAACATATTAGTGTTGACTTCCCATTTTTTATTCCAAAAAAAAAGCAATAAAGTAAAAACAAGTGCCCCCCCTAAATTTTTCTGGCCCAGTCTGGCCCCCCCTAATGTAACACCCTAGCATCGCCACTGGTCAAAACGATTAACCGTAAATACCTACAAACCAACAAATAGAAAATTCTCGTAACGCGACGTCGAAAAAAAAAAAAACAACGAACTTTAACTATTCAACAGCTGGTTTTATATTGTCCGTCCCAAGAATAATTTTGAACATACCGACTAAAATACTTATCGTTGACCGGAAAAGTTAATTCACGAGCGGAATCGCGAGTTAATTAATTCCGAAAGACGATAATGGCATTTTATCGTCGTGTGTAAAACAATAGTATATTACAATCCGAGACGGGAAATGCTTCATTACTGGTCGAGAGGTTTTATAGTTTATATATAAACTTAACCTCGAGACAGCAATGAAGTTTCCCGTCGAGGGTTGTATACTATTTTATTTTTAACCATAATTTCTTGAAAAAAAAAATATTCGGGGCAAATGAGGTCGGCAAATGAAGAGGAAAATGAGAACGGGAAATATTTCCCTGCTCCATTTTCCGTCCGTGGACGGGAAATGAGGACGGAAAAAATTTCCCGTCCTCACTTCCCGTCCTGGGATAGGTAATGGAGCAGGAAAATGAAAAGACAGAAATGTGACATTTTCAAATTTTTGAAAAGTCAGTAATGACAACATTTCATATAAGGTTAAAAATGAAGTTTTTTTCCATAGCCTAGTTATGGACGCGTGTAGTTTCGGAAAAACTTAGAAATTATTTGAGTCGAAAACTAAATAAAAAAACAAAATGTATGTATCAATTTTTGACAAAATAAACGTCTTTATCTATCCTTGATGTTAAAGTAGCATTTAATCTACCCTTGCGGTTAAAGTACCACTTTATCTACTATTTCCAGTAGATTAAAGGCAACTTTACCAGTAGCTAAGGAAAAAAACAAATTATTTCAGATAAAGATAAACGCAAACGTAGAATTTCATCACAATCGACACAATCTGTTTGTTTATTTATATTTTGATGTTTTGACATTGACACCAATTGATGTCGAGTAGAGCAGTGTTTTTTTGATACTTTTGATAGGATACTTTTGAATAGCTCTTATCACCGCTTTTATCGACCCTCTCATAGCTTTTATCACAGCTCCAACATAATCACGGCCTAAATCGTCCAAAACATTTTTTCGGCCCCCTCTCCGCGGGGCTTTGCCCCCAAAAAAGGGGGCCCACGGGGCTTTTTTCCTACGACCACATACGAAAATGACAAAATTCCCTCGTGTGATTTTCGCACTCGGCTACCGCTTCGCACGAAAAAACACTCGTGTGAAATTTGTCACTTTCTACACTCGTAATGTAATATACTATTTCCTACGACTGACTCTGAAAATGGAGCTTTTCGCACGCTAAGCAAGCTCTGAAAATAGAGTTTTTCGCACAGCTTCCGAAAAAGTTTCTTCCTACGACCACATACGAAAATGACAAAATTCGCACTAGCTGGTTCTTTGGAAAGCGCTAAATATCACACGCGTGCTGAAAGTATCTTTCAATACGCGTACTAAAAGTATTTTCAGTACACGTGTGGAAAATACTGTTGACATTATTTGTAATTGACATCACAATTTACTTTCAATACGTGGATTGAAAGTACTTTCGGCACGTGTCTTGAAAATGAAAAGAAATAAAATAAGAGAAAATTGGTGTTAATCGGTTTCTGGTCGTAGGAAAAATGGTGTACATCACTTATGTGAAAGCGTCTTTCATACACACGGCTATCGCTTCGCGCAAAAAAACACTCGTGTGAAATTTGTCACTTTCTACACTCGTAATGTAATGTACTATTCACACGCTCCTCAGCGTGCAAATTTGGTTGTTCTATTTTGCAGTTGTAGGAAAAGCATTATAAAAAACTCGTTTGAAAACTTTCTTTCGCACTCGCTCGACAAACTGTCTCGCCGTGCGAAAAAAGTCGTTTTCAAAACTTGTTGTTTAAATAACTATTTCCCGCATTGTACGCAAAGGGTTTCTTTGCGTACGTAAAAGTGTGCGCAAAGTAGTCACTTTGCGCACACTCGTAGAAAAAAATATTTTCAATTAAAATAAAACTTACTCGAATCGACTGTCTGGCAGAGACCAAGCTTTTGCTGAGCAATTTTCTAGGCAAATTCATTGAAATGAGCAGTGCTTTAAGTCAAGACAAAATTATCTCTGAAAAGTTTTTTTCGACTATAACAAGAGAGCCGAAGCGTGGTACGTGGCGTTGAAAAAAAAAACGCACCATCACACCATGCCATAGATTAGATTCGACGGGTAACTTTGATTAGTTTGATTTAATAGATTTATCAGTGATGGTTACAGAGAGTACAGTTGTACCAAAAAAAGTACATTGAGGACTTTAAGAGTACAGTGGTACAATCAGATGAAAAAATGTACAATCTATATTCATTCAGGAATTAGATATTCCTTCTTTATAAAATTTCTCATTCAAAAAAATATAAAATAGTAGGTATATTGTTTAACGAGCGTATAATGTATGAGTTGGTGCCATTCTTTGGTCGCCAGTCTACAAAGATGTTGTATACAAGTTTGTAATTTTTCCTTGATTTCTCTGGAACTAATGCTAGAGATGCTACTTTTGCGGCTGCACGAATTTCTGGATGGGTGCATGGAATTTTGTTTTCACTGTCGGAATGCATGAGAAACATGCGTTTAACACAATTTAAGGCCGCGTTAATGGCCGCCATGTATACACTGTGATTGGTTGATTTCTCGAAACTTGTTTTAAGGTCTTTAAAAAAACGGCACATCAGAATTGGCTCAAATTTGGCATAAACATTATTTGATCGATTATCTACAATTCCTTATTTTGGTTTTTCGATATTCAGCCTTTTTTTTTTAATTCAAAAATCATGTTCGCAACTACCAAAACAATTAAATGTGTTGGTGGTTGCATATTTGCATGTTTATCAAGCTTGGATCCGTGAAAAGCATATTTTATTGATAGCCACGAAAAACTATTGCTAAAAAGCTAATTGTAGAGATTGTAGATAATATATCAAATAATGTTTATGTCAAAGGATTTTGGAAATTATTGCGGATTTTTTGAGATGACTTTAAAACGAATTTTGAAGGTGAAAACAGTTCAAGCAATTTCAAGTAGATGGCGCCACGGCAAAAAAAACTACATTGGGAGCATCATAGTTGTATATTTGTCTTTCTCTGTCACTAAGTGTTTCACCGACAAACAGATTTTGTTTTGGACAAATAATAAAATATTGAACCCTATGTGTAGAGTGACGCAGTCGTCATTTTCAAAAACTAAATTTAAACATGGCGGCCATTAACGCGGCGCAACTGAAAACTGCAAAATTACTGTCATATTATTTTGTCAAAATCAAATATTTTAGTTGCCCTAGTAACAAAGTAACAACAATTCAAACAAGCTCGTTTCTATTTTGGAACGCTGTCAATGCTGTCATGTTATGGAATACGTCTAAAAATGTACCTATATTCCACGGGTGTGGAATATGAGATTCATATTTCACAGGTGCGTAATATGAGTAACATTATGTGGTTACTATCACAAGCAAAATACGTCCATTATTGAATAGTCGTCGATAAATTATGTTTTTAATCTACGTCGGTGTCATTATGACACATTTAGCATTGTTATTTGAATGTCATTAGGTCCTTCATAATAGCACTAGTGCATTTAAGAATTCATAAGAACACCCAAATTATGAAATGAAAAATATACAAAAAGAAAGCTAGTTACCAGAAGAACCTTTTCATAGATGCTGTCTCGATATTCGAAGGGACACCTTCGAACTCATAGTCCGGTCTGGTTTGTATTCCCGTGTGCTTTTTCGGTATGCAAGCAAGCGGTTGTTTTTAAAAGGTTTGTAATGCACTAAGGTGTAACTGTTTTCAGTCGGAATGCTACAAAATGTGTCAGTGTCGTGCAGTTGACGTAAGTAGCAATACCTTATTTTCAATTAATATTATATTTTTTATATGGTTGTTTAGTGTCATGATTGCTAAATCTGTCCCTATTCTGTCTTTATTTATGTAGGAACATACTGAAAAAGAGAAAAAAACAACGACAGGATAGATCATAGACTGCGCATGCGCATAATTTATTGTTGAAAAGCACTTATATACAACATTTCAAATGTTTTAAAATATACCGGCTTTCTCTTCCTCTTCGTCATCGCTACTTGCTCCGCGATTTCAGTTATTGATAGATTGACACAAAAAATAAAAAACGCGTAACCAACTAAAAGACGTGCTGGACAAATGCTGTTAGAAGGACCCTGGAGCGGCTGCGACATTCGCCAACGCCTACTGAATATAGACTCACAAATTGGGCATGCAACACACACCGATCGGAGTAGTTGGCGTCGCCGATTGGTGCCAGTAAACTCCGATCGGAGTGGTCGGCAGTCAACGTGTTTCAAACTACTTGTAAAGAAGGCTGAGTTTTTTTTCTGACTATTTCACTAGAGTGTTTTACACTGGCAAAATGTCATAGGAACTGCCGGTTTCCTACTGACAAAACTTCTACCTGTTCCTACCTGGGCAAAACCAACTGATGGTTTTTCAGCGACAAAATTTTGTGTGGTTAAGGTAAAAAACTATTGAATTTGACAAGTGTCACCTAAAGAAAATAAATTTTCCAAATGAAAATTTTGCTTGTTTTTCTCGTGAAATAGTCCAGCCGAATACTAGGTTTTATTCAAGTTTGTTGCTTTTTGGTAATTTCGCTCATGAAATGAAATGTCATTCGCGAAATTGCCAAGCAACAAACTTTCATACCAGCCGAAAATTTTGCCAACAAAATTTTTTCTCTTGTGGTATTATATATGATAAAACAAAACCACACTTAACCAAAGTCCGTCGATTTTAATCTGATACTCGAAAGGAATGTGAGCTGGTGAAATGGTCACCTGACGTCACACCTGTTTTTGCCATATACTTCACCCCCTCGCTCCTCATATGGAAAGTGTCAGATAAAAATCGACGAACAATAAAAATATTTTTTATTTCAAATTCAAAATAAGTCGCCATAATGCCCATAATCGACAACCACAAAGTATGACGTCATAAGAAACAACCGGCTGTTAAAAGCACCATCGGAAATCCAAACAATTAAATTCCTAAAATTGGAAAGGACCCCGCACACATCTTATGGGATTTTGGTGCCCGGTCAAATTTGATGAAATTTTGGTATGTTGTTCTTCTTGAGGTCCTGATCAAATGTGTCCATGGGCACAAATGAATCTTATGATTAGTTTCTGAGATACAGGGTGTTTAAAAAGTTGAATAGTCGATTTAAATTATGTGCTAACCAAGCTATTTTTTGGGGTTTTGCAAAAATGGTTAAGGCGGAACAATACTTTTCCATAAATAAATGCTTCCACACATAATACATTTAAACGATTTTGTATACAGGGTGTATCACACGTTTTTATTTCAATTTTTTTGACTCAATTCGTTTCGGAATAGGTAGGTACTTTTAAAATGATTTAATGCAATAAATAATTTTGAAATATTTTTCTATTTCTATTTATACAAAATTACGAATATTTGAAAGATCGTTGCAGTTTTCCAGCTATATTTAACTTTGCCAAATTCAGGGTGTCTATACTCGAAAGTAGACTGCATATGAAAAACTTTATTATTTGGCATTTCTCACATTATGTTCTTGATGAAATGTTCTGCTTTATAAAAAAAACTTCTGCTTTATTCCAGTTAGCCATGCTGTCAAATATTTCATTCGATTATTTGGTTGCTAGGTGATGATGGCAACAGTCAGAATATTGACGGTTACTGATATTTTGTGCATTCGATCAATTATTTCTTCTTTGTTGAATTATTTATTTTTATATACATATTTTTATTTATTTTTATTAATATATACATATACTAATATATAATTATATTAAAATAAGTGCTCTTAACGGTATTTGAAATGGCATTTCGTCTCAGATTCAATTGTTATGTTTGTGAATCTGTCAATGCTCCTCGACAAGTAATTCCTTTTGTCCAAAATGAGGAGCTTAGAAACACGGCAGTTAAACGGAGGCAAGAACTGCAACTTTTGGACGAGGAACCGAATGATAACTCTCGAATATGCTTCACGTGCTATCAAAGTATTTTAGAAGAGCTTCAAGTTTATGCTGAGGATCCCGATCCAACTGTTTTCAAGGTACTTTTTAACCGCCGTCCTAACTGTATTGTTTGTAATCAAGAGGCTTTCCAGCGTATTTCTTTAAAAGCCAGAGTTGTCTTATTTGTAAGAAAAGACATTTTTATTCCTGATGGTTCCAGAATATATCCCGGTCATTTGACTATTGATCAACTGGTGGTAGCTTCCTTGCAAAATGGCTTCAGGGGTATCACGAGGCCTTATACACTTAAAGGTTCCGAATTAAATGCTTTCATTTCTCAACTTGGAACAACGTAAATGATTTTAACAAGTTTGATGATGAAAGTAATTATACAGATGATGAGATGAAATTTTTTTACCTCATCAACAAAAGAACAGTTCAACGCTGTTTTTGATAGTTGTAATAATGTGGTCATATATAACAGGTCAAAAGTAATAACAAAAAAAGATCTTATATGTTTTTTATGTAAACTTAAACAAGGTTTATCACATAATTTTTTAACTGCTATGTTTTCCTATCCAAGTAGACAAACAACGAGTCTCGTCATTGCAAAAGTTACAAGTTCTCTAGCAACCTTTCTGAATCAAAACTTAGGATATGATCATATGTCACGCGAACGATTCATTAGAGAACATGTGCGACCTCTTTCGCTAAACAACTATATAATCCGGAGCCTCAGGTACCAAAAGCTATTGCTTTTATTGACGGAACGTACTTGAAAATTCAAAAGAGTAGAAACTTTCAGGTTCTTAGGAAATCATTTTTGGTACATAAATCATATCATCTCTTGAAGCCGGCTTTAATTGTTTCCCCAGATGGTTACATAATAGATGTGCATGGGCCATACTTTTCAAATTCTCCTCACAACGATACAAGAATGTTAACCCACGAATATCAAAATGATCTTGGACAACTTCGAAATTATTTTCAAGAGGGAGACATATTTGTACTTGATCGTGGTTACAGAGATGCTCAGGAATTCTTACAAGACATTGGAATTCGAGTTGAAATGCCCGCTCATCTTGGCCGAAGATCTCAGCCAACAACAGCTGAAGCAAATCAGTCTCGGCTCATAACAAAATGCAGATGTATAGGCGAATCCCGAAATGGACATCTGAAATCAATATTCAAAATATTCAGAGACCAAATTCCTAATACTAGTATTCCACACATTCGCGATTACATCAAGATAGCATGTGCTTTAATAAACAAATATCATCCCTCAATTGTTATGGAAGAAGCGACAGAGAATTTGGCCCATGAAATGTTATTGAAGTCACAACAGCGCAACATATTGCAGGAAAGACTGGAAAGAGAAGGATTACTTCGGAGGCATGGAATATGGGAACCTCTTACTGAAGATCAGCTCGATTTTCCAATATTACCCATAGAAGAACTTCAACATCTAACTTTCGGAGTTTTTCAATTGCGTTTAGCCCCATCATACATTCAAGACAATAACCAAAATGATGGGAATCATTGTTTTGAATACGATACGAGATTAAACGATGCTAATTTGTTACGAATAAGAATGAAATCTCGGCACAGGAATTCTGTTAAGTATCAGCTTTTCATCAATTACGACACAGAAAGGAATTTAATATTGGGATATTATTGTTCATGTCGATCTGGTGCCAGAATAGTTGGAATGTGCTGTCACGTTGCTACTGTAGTATGATTTCTAAGCTATGGTCGCCATCAACCGGTTATTAATTTTCCAAGCGGAGATATGTTTAGGAATGTTAGGGATGCTGCAGCAGCAGATGTAAATAATTTGCCAGACATTGTCCACTAACAGTGATTGGACAACCCGAACTTACCCACCACTTCATTTCTTCAATAATGTAGGTGTGTCTAAGTTGTTTCTAGGCTTCACACCGTTGCCGTTACCCCAGACTTCTCTTGATCTGGCGGTCTACTCTACGGCCGAAAGCTACCGGACTTTAATATTACTTTACTTAAGTGACATTTTGTGTGATAACTTATTATATTACATTGATATTTGCCTTTTCGCATTTAAATATTTAGTGGTCGGCCTCATTGGCCTTATGACTGTATCAAGTAGTTTAGTTAAATGCTTTCTGACCTGAAGAATGTAGTTGTTTCAACTTCAATCCGCATTTGCCTTTCAGATTCAGATTACTGGTTCTAGTAACTTCTCCAGGTGAAAAAAGCCTTAGTTTTAGTGTGTAATTTCATTGATTATTAAGTCATACCTAGAATTTATTTCAAAGTCCATGTCGTAGCAGTTTTTCAGCCTTTACGGCTCTCTGCTTTTATTATTGAAGCGAGCAGCATTTGCCATATTCTGCTGCACGGGTGTCCCTATTTCAGGGTACTGTTCTGGGAAAGCCAAATATTTAAGTTTTTTATATGCATCTAACTGGTAAGTATTTCAGAAATGATTAGACCAAAAAAATTGAAATAGAAACTTACGATACACCCTGTATACAAAATCGTTTAGATGTATTATGTGTGCAAGAATTTATTTATTTAAAAATATTGTTTCGTCTTACTCATTTTCGTAGAAGCTCTAAGAAATAGTTTGGCTAGCACATAATTTAAATCGACTATTCAACTTTTTAAACACCCTGTATCTCAGAAACTAATCATAGGATTTATTTGTGCCCATGGACACATTTGATCAGGACCTCAAGAAGAACAACATACCAAATTTTCATCAAATTTGACCGGGCACCAAAATCCCATAAGATGTGTGCGGGGTCCTTTTATAAAATTTTCGTTTTTCAATTGCTAAAAAATTTAAATTTTAGCATAATTCTAGTACAATTTCGAAAATCGAATCTAGCATGTTTCCTTTTCCTATTTGGTTACCGTTACATGGTGCGCTAATCCTTTAGGATTTGTAAAATTATATCTCGCATCGCGTTTCCTATCAGGCCAGCGCACATAGTCTATCGCTACATGGAGCGCTAATCATATAGGACTTGTAAAATTATATCTGACGTCGCGTTTCCTATTAGACCAGCGCACATAAATTAAATAACTAAGCTCATTTTACCAACCATGCTGTTACGTGACTTTTGGCATTGGGTTGGTTTTTAATAATAATTAATAAAAGAACTTGCAGAGATTAACTATTTTTATAGCAGCCAAATTCATTTCAACAGTACTTAATTAAAAAAAACTTTTTCATACTTGCAGACAAGCACTTGCCGCGGTAGAAAATATACTTTAGTAATAATAAGTGTTTCTACTGTAACAGGGAATAGTATATTATATACGTAGGTAGAGAAGTTGGTCATTATATACTGAAAGCTTGAGATATATAATGACTTTCTCTACCGAGGAATATATAGAATTTTTTTTACTACTGCTAGTAAAAAATAAAAAAATTTGTTTAAAATCTGTGTTCTAATTATTTTTTGTGAACGCCCTCTTGAAAGTGCTGCCCTCTATCAACAGCTTATATAACTTCCTATGTACCTACAGAAACCTGTATTTTTTTTCAAATTGACGTATGAAATTGAAATTGAACCAATAGAAACATGACAATATCCTTGCGTCATGACGTCATTTTCATTATTGACCTAGGTATTTTTTCATTATTTTCATTATTAACCTAGGGAGAGAAATTCAATTTTTACTTAGAAAAATAGATTGAATAATGTCTATTTCTCAGGTTAGTAGTAAAAAAAAATATTAGTGGCAGCAAAGAACTTTACTGTTACACAACCAAAATTTATGCTGTGATAGCCGAAAATCCATTGGTAATGGATTTCTCAGTGTAGAATCAATAGAGATTATAAAACGAGACACAACGAGAAATATTACAAAATTATTGCACCACCTGTAACCACCAATTAACCTCGAAAAATGACAACCATAATGAAATGGATTGCAATGCAATGGATGTCTGCAGACGATCGCGGAGGATGTGCGCTGGTCTTATAGGAAACGCGATGTCAGAGTCGTCAGATATAATTTAACAAATCCTATATGATTAGCGCTCTACGTAGAGGTAGACAATGTGCGCTGGCCTAATAGAAAACGCGATGCCAAATATAATTTTACAAGTCCTAAAGGATTAGCGCTCCATGTAGCGGTAACCAAATAGGAAACGAAAAAATGCCCAGCGGCACTAATGGCCGTTTCCACCAACTATTTTAGGGAAGCCCTAACGATAAGTATTCCCTAAACTGACATTTCTTCATGGAAAACTGTCAGTTTAGGGAATACTTATCGTTGAGGCTTCCCTAGAATAGTTGGTGGAAACGGCCATAAAAGTACTTCATGGAACTAATAAACTCTACAAACATTTAACAAAACTATTTCAAACATGTGAAACATGCATAGATAAACATAAACATGAAGTACCGGAAGTGTGGAAAATAAGCTATTTGAAAACGATCGATATACAGAGGGTGGTCCATTCAACTTGAGACAGTCTAATATCTCGAAAACTGTGCGTTTTTGAAAAAAAAAAGTTCAAACAAAAATTACATGGTATTATGGGGGAAACAAAATGGCGGCACTGATTTTTGACATTGACAACGTTTTCAAGGTTATTTCAAGGTTGACTCTTTTTTTTCCAATGGAAACGTATTTTTTTTATTACAGAATCTTATTCTACGGAAAAAAACAAGTAACTTTTACTTTAAGCATTTTTCGATCCGGTTTCAATTTAAGCTGATAAAAAAGAACGAATCGATTTTTTTTTTCCTCCTCAAAAAATCTAAAAGTAGAGAAAGGTTACCATAGTAAAAAACTACCTCAAAAACTATAACAATTGTTCAAAGCGATGTCCGCCAACTTCAACACACTTGTCAATTCGCTGTAAAAATATTTCATAGCACCAAATTAGAGTTTCTTTTCTGAAAGCTCTAAGCATTTCTTATGCGTTCCATCCTATCTCTGGTGTTGTGGGAACTTCTTGATAAACTGTCTGTTTGATTTTTAATGTGAATTGACAAGTGTGTTGAAGTTGGCGGTCATCATTTTGAACAATTGTTATAGTTTTTGAGATATTTTTTTAATATGGTAACCTCTCTCTACTTTTCGATTTTTTGAGGAGGAAAAAAAAATCAAGGATTCGTTCTTTTTTATCAGCTTAAATTGAAATCGGATCGAAAAGTTATTCAAGTAAAAATTACTTGTTTTTTTTCCGTAGAATGAGATTCTATAATAAAAAAAATACGTTTCCACTGGGAAAAAAAAATGACCTTGAAATAACCTAGAAAACGTTGTAAATGTCAAAAATCAGTGCCGCCATTTTGTTTCCCCCATGATACCATGTAACTTTTGTTCAAACTTTTTTTTTCAAAAATGCACCGTTTTCGAGATATTAGACTGTCTCAAGTTAAATGGACCAACCTGTATATTCTTTATTCTGACCTCCACTCATGCACCAACCACATATATAATTTTGAATTTCTTTGGAAAATAGTTTTTAAACTTCTTTATTATTATAGATAAAGTAGGTGTACATTTTTGTTATTGGATTAAGTAATCCATAATTCAAATATTGAACCTTTTTATTATCAATTTTTACTTCATTTTCGAAAACATAGCATTATTAACCCTAGACGCTGGAGGTCTCTCAAGATAATCTGATATGAACCTGCCAGCTTCTATAAGTTTATTTAAATCTACTCCAGTTTCAGCGCCTAGTCCGTGCAACATGTAAACCAAATCTCCTGTAGCTACATTGCCAGTGGCTCCCTTTGCATATGGGCAACCTCCAAGACCTGTTACTGAAGAGTCTACTACTGTTAAACCTTTTTCCAGAGCTGTATAAACGTTCACTAAAGCTTGCCCATATGTGTCATGACAATGAATAGCTAACTTGTCAGGTGAAGCAATGATTAAAACTTCATCAAGCATTTTTTCCACAGAAATTCTTGTGCCTACTCCTATAGTGTCTCCTAAAGATATTTCATAGCAACCATAGCTAAGCAATGCTTCAGCTACTTTAACAACTGAAGCTGGTTTTATGTACCCATCATAAGGACAACCGACAGTGCAGGAAATGTAGCCCCGTATTTTTAAATTGCTCTCTTTAGCTTTGGTGATGACAGTTTTTACTGTCACTATACTTTCGTCAATTGTGCAGTTGATGTTCTTTCTCGATAATCCTTCAGATGCTGATAAAAACACTGCAATTTCCTTGGCACCAACTTTTATCTAAAAATTTAAATTAAGTTACAAACTATCAAACCAAAAAAAGGTTTAAAAAGAACTTACAGCTTCTTCTAAACCTTTTAAATTGGGAACTAAAACAGGATAAGAAATGAGTTTTTTTTTAATAATTTCTTGAAACACTCTTGTATTGTCTGCCATTTGTGGGACCCATTTTGGACTTACAAAACTGAAATTTCAAAGCTGATGGGCTAGTTTTGAAGGAAATGTTTTATGTTTTCTACCTTGTAACTTCAATTGACTTCAATCCAGTTTCTGATAGCCGGTTGATGAGTCCAACTTTGACTGCAGTAGGAATATTGGTTGGTATATTTTGGAGACCATCACGAGCGCCAACTTCTACAATTCTCACAAAAGACTTATTCTGAAATCAAGAATTAAATAATTTTAAGAAATCGCATCTTGATGAAATTTAAAGGAGAAACACACAAATTTATAAAAAGGCTTTTTTTTGTGTTACAGAGGTGACCCAAGAAATTTGAAACTATGATAGATGGTCCCAAGTAGCACAAATGTGCTTATTACGATCATATACATTGCTATAAAACATCTTGCTATATAAGTGTGATATTTCTTAGTTGGGTTGTAAACGCTTATATGATGCCTATAAGTATGAAAAAGGCCCAGGTTTATAAAATATTATTGTTGTTTTAAAGTTGTTTTAGGATCGCAAATATCATTTACAAAATAATCTGAAGTCCTTCATAAAATCGTCATGAAATAGTTTCATAAGAGGTTTATACGTTAGGAGACAAATTCACCTATATAGCAATTGTGTCTTTTGTGAACCTTAGTATAAAACAGCTTTATAAATATTATTTCGAAATTTTGTAGCTGTAGTTGAAATTACTAATAAAACATTTATAAAATAATGTTTTATACCATACTTAAAACAGTATTCTAATAATAGCATTTTTGTAGTGAATAAAATAATTTTACTGTGACTGTCTACGTTTCGGTTTCATAATCATCATGAATAAAAATATTTTATCATATTTTCATAATGCCGAATACAAAACTGATTTTTAAATGGTTGTCCAACCTTCTCTGCTTTTATGGATAACAAATATAGCGACATGTTGCTAGGGATGCATAGGTAAATCAGGAAAAATATATAGCCTACCTAAATAACGTTCGACCACTAAATTTTACTGCGAAGCAAATTTTACTGATCAATTGGGGGTTATTTTTTGGAGATATTTTAACGCGCTTCAATTTTAACAAGGTTTTACAGTTACAGAAAATATTTAAGTTTCACGAAAGTCTCCAATAATCATCCGTGAAGTTGAAAATTGACATAATGTCATGTCCTATGTCATTGTGAACTTATTTGATTCTCATAACAACGATAATTTTCAAAATTGTATTATTTTATTTGATTTATTTTGGATACGACAAAATGGCCGACATAAGACTAAGTGAAATTAAACGTGAAAACATGGCGACGACTAATAAATCATTTTTATCGCCAAGAAAATGTTTAATAAACAGATTTATTATTTATAAAACATATTTGATTTATAACGTGTTATACAGGGTGTCCCACGAGCTTTTTCCCAAATGATAACTTCGGAACGCATCATCGTGTGTTCCACTGTAAATTTTTTTATCATTCTTTGACAAAGCCTTAATAAATATGGTATTGCCGATTTTGTAATTTAATTTTCTAACGAAAAATGCCATAATATACCATGAGTTACATTTAAGATTCGGAAGTTGACGTCACTTGATCGAAATTGAAGCGAAAGTAGTGAAATTGGATGACTATGGTAGAAGCGGCACAAAGAGTTACTCAGATCCTCAAAATTTCAATTATATTGGATGACGCGTTCCGAAGTTATTACCTGGGAAAAACGTCGTGGGACACCCTGTATAATGCAGTTCCATAAAACATCATGTATTTTATTATCTAAAATGACATAGCGAAAAACTATTATAATATTCCAGTCAATGCAATGTTGCCATGTCAAGAACAAATGTGTACCTTCATATATTTTCAATTTTGTACGGATGAAAATCAAAAGTTACTAGTAACTTTCGAACTTCATTTATAAAAAATCATACTTATCAAAAACTCGTGGCTGAGAAAATTGAATTAAAAAAGTTGGAATTCAAAATTGACAGAAAATAGTCATACTAAGCGTTTTTGGCCACACCGTAACAATTCCAACAAGTTTTTCCTTTGCATTTTAATTTTTAGTTGACTGTGGTTTACCAGCAGGGTTAGAGTACCTACCTAATATAGACAGTAACTTGTAACGTCGCATCACCTGTTCTGAATCATGTATATTTTTTTTCAGATCATGGTGCTAGGTGGCGTGGGTGTCGGTATATCTGAAGTAATTGCGATAATAATAAAACCCTTATAAAATATTATTGTTATATAGCCTTCAGAAAAATTGCTTAAATAACAAAATTATTATAAAGCTTATCGGACTGTATCAATTTTACGATACTTTTATCGTAGAATACATTTATAGTCAAATTAGAAATTGGACACCTTATTGTTACTATTCCATGTTATGCTACGTTATTATAACCTTAAAGTCCTTAACACAGATGTTGCTTAAATGACACCAAATCAGATCTTTCGAAATTAGCCTGTACCTCTTTCCTGAAATTGCCACTTCTTTTTAATATTATCCAGCAAGAAATGCTTGACATAATTAGCAATAGGTATACCAATTATCACTGGAATTAAAACTAGAAATGTCAAGATTTTTCTGCAACGTAGGTAGATAAACTAAATTTTAGGTTAGTGATATAACATTTTTATAAGGTTACCTTAATAATAATTTTGTATTTTGTGAGACACTTCTGTTATTTAACCCGTTTTTAAGTGCTTTATTCAATTTTATTCAACGACAATTATAAAATAGTTTTATAAGAGTATTGAACGAAACTAAATTATTGCTAAGAATGAATTGTTTTATAAATTATTCTCCATATATACTATAAAATCTAATGATAAAGCCGTAATAAATCAAAATACATACTTTTATAAGTGATATATATCTGTTTGTGAATATTGCTATAAAGCAACTACAAAATATATCTATCTCAAACAAAAACAGTTTTATAAGTCTTGTCATATAAATATTTATGAGCAAATACTTATAAAATTGTTATTTAAATTAATCTTAAAAATATCTATATAGCAAAATAACAAAATAAATTTGTTTTCATGATACATTTGTATTGAGTCTTAAAAATCAATTTTGTTACATACTTCAAATGCTCTAACAAATCGTATATAAAGCACTTCAATTAAAATAAAACTTACTCGAATCCACTGTTTGGCAGAGGCCAAGCTTTTGCTGAGCAATTTTCTAGGCAAATTCATTGAAATGAGCAGTGCTTTAAGTCAAGACAAAATTATCTCAGAAAAGCTTTTTTGGACGACAACAAGACTGTTTATTAGCTTTGTGTCAATGGTAGAGCAAGTGCAACACTGGTGCAATATTCGTGATCCATTGGCAGAGTCCGCGCTGCACTTCTGTATTTCATTGGGAAAGCAATGCACTAGAGTGTTGCACTGAGTGCTGTTGGTGCGCCACCGTTTTAAAAGCTCGTGTCGCACTCAGTCATAGAAAAGTGATTTATAAATTCTTAAATAGAAAACAAAAATCTTTATCCCGGGCATAAACAACGCAAAAGAAAACGGAATGAAAAAACAAGAAGGCAATATTGTGCCTGAGAAATACAACCTAAAATCTCTAGAAGAGCAAAGCGTAAAGGGGTTGTACATGAAGAGATTGGATCAAAAATTACAGGGTAGTATGAACTTCCAAAACAGTGAAATGCATTACCCAAAGAGAGTATTCACAGTGCAGCATTTGAAGCCCTAGGCAACGAAAAAAATGGAAGAAGGCCCTCACCTTATTGGTGGGATCAAGAAAATAGAGAAAGACATAGTTCAAATAAGACACAAGACAAAGAAATATATAAAAAAACACAAGCCAGAGTAGGTACGGAATAAAATAGCACAGAAAAAAAACGAGTCATGGGAAAGAAACTGTGCGCATATTAATACATATCTGGGAGGCAGAAGAAACACAGAAAGTTGGAGATTACTAAAAAATATGAGAAAAACAAAAACCAAGGATATTATCACACACGAAACATAAAAACTGCAGGATCACCAATAGGAGTTATGCAAGAAGAAGTTAAAAAACACTGTAGCTTTTTGAAAAACGGTAGGACACCAGGCCCAGGAGAAATATATGGAGAACTGATAAATTATGGGACCAATAAACTCTACAAACATTTAACAAAACTATTTCAAACATGCATAGATAAACATGAAGTACCGGAAGAGTGGAGACAGAAACAAATGCGAGAACCACTGAGGAATAGCAGAGTGTATGTAAAACTTATAAAAGCCAGAATAGAAAACGAGTACAAAGATAGTGAGATTGAGGCAGAAGAACAGGCCGGTTTTAGAGCAGGAAGATCAACTGTAGACCATTTATTTAGTTTACAATACAATACAATACAATATCTTTATTTTTCCAAGAGACACATAGTGTATGGACATCGTCGAGAATAAAATCAATATAAAACACAAATATTGCCAATACTAAACAGTAAAAAATACAAGTTAAAAAATATAATTTAAAAATATCGGTTAAAAATAGACAAAAGTAAAAGGTAAAAAACAAAACAATAAAACACTTACAACCACGTTCAAGAAACACCGTTCAAAAAAGTGACTATACTGTAAAAGCAGTTAACCATTAAAAACGACTTTAGATTTTTTTTGAAAATATTTATGTTTTCAGCCATTTTTAGATTAAACGGAAGTCTGTTGTTCTCATTTCTAGTGTTGTAGCTGTGAAAGTGATTATTTCTAGGAATAAAATCCTGATTTTGGTACACGTATATGCAGTATTAATAAATTATTACTATTGAGGGTAAGGTTAATAACTTATACCTGAGAAAATATGGCCTGCAAGACGCTGTTTGGGGAATTCCCGCTAGACAACGTATTACTCGCTTCTGATACAAAAATACCTTTTGGGCATGAGACGAGGTACCCCAGAACTGAGCGCCATACATCAGCCGTGATTGAACAAGAGCATGGTAAGCCCCTATATGATCTGATTTCCTGTCAAAATTTGTTTGAGGTTTTTAATAGCATAGCAGCAACTACTTAACTTTATACAAAGTGCAGTACAATGCTCTTCCCATGAAAGGACATCGTCAAGCACAAGACCCAAAAACTTGATAGAATTTTCTTGTTTTAATTCTTTTCCATCATACTCCAGCCTAACTTGCAGATTCTCCTTTGCCTGAATTGTATGAAATAGGTACCATATGATGGGTTTTCTGGAAATTTAGTACCATTTTATTAACACTAAACCAGTCAGCTAATTCTTGTAAGGCTTTATCAGCCGCAGACCCAATAGAAATTTCCTGCTTAAGTTTAACTATACCTGAATTATCGCCCGCAAATGCAGTAATGCTGCTGTATACAGTGTCAAGTAGAAGAGGATTAACAAAAATCACGAAAAGCACAGGACCGAGAATAGATCCCTGGGGCACCCCCAATTCGACTTTTCGAAAATCTGAACGCTGAGTCCTCCCTGATCCATCCCCAATCTGTACAACTTGTTGTCGGTCTCGCAAAAATGAACTAAACCATTCAAGCATCACCCCCTTCAAACACACAGTCGAACGCCCTGCTGAGATCACAGAAAGTCCCAACAGGACACTCTCCCCAGTGGCGTACCCACGGGGGGGGATAAGGGGGATATATCCCCCCCCAGAAGGTCTCGCAAACTCAAACGCTACATCAAAAGGCTAATAAAAATTATGTAGGCTATGTTGGAAAAACACAGAACATAAACAGCAAAAAATTGAAAATAAATAAAAATTCAATTTATTCTATAAACCGCCACCGTAAACGGCGCGTGCTGATTGGTGCGCTTCATTTGAAAACGTTCTAGAATCAAGAAGAACGACGAGTTGGCGGCAGTGTGGTTATGAGATACATGCCGGTCTGGTAGCATTGATCAACACCCCCGCTTTTGGTGCGAAAATCCAAAGAAAATTCAGTTTAAATGCATACAATATTTCTCATTCAAGTCATAGTCTCATGGTAGATGATTGATTAAGTATAAATTTACGTAAATTACACAATTACAGTATGTGCCGAGGCGGCGGCCGACTGGGCGAAACCGCTGTGTGTGTTTTAACCCTAACTCTGGACTAGTTGCTGGAAATCTAACCTCCGCTCTTCGTTGCCACTAATGCCACTTTGCTATTGCGATTCGCGACGAAACGCAGTGCGCACCGCGGCGCGCAGAGCAGTTTTGTATCTACATGACGCAAAAGGTTGTGAATTGTTTATGTTTTAATTTAATGTATGGTTTTTAAATTTTTTGCTATAAAAATACTCAACCAAAACCTAGTTAAGTATGAGTAAACAAACATCTTTGGCATTTTTTTTGAAGAGAAGGAGAACTGATGCAAGCGATAGCGAACCATCTAGCTCATCGTCCCTGAATGCAACAGCTGAAACTTCCGCAAGTAAAAATCAATCTGTATATCCCAATGATATTGGAAACTTTATAAACAAAAATCAAACCACAGATACATTAGATGTTATTAATTCACTCTGGGTTCCACCACATACATACCTACATGTTTCCTTTACTTGACAAGTATAATGCCAAGAAAGTGAAACTTCGGTTTCAGCATAAGTGGCTTACAGAGTTTAGTTGGCTAGTCTACTCAGCTAAAGAAAAAGGGGCATTCTGCAAATTTTGTGTATTCTTTGCAACAACAGGAGGAGTTAATAGTCAGACATTAGGTGCTTTGGTTAAAACCAAAATGGATAATTGGAAAAAGGCAAAAGAAGTAAGTACCTACCTATATTTATTTAATTTCATCTTATGCCTTGCGCTAAAGTTTACTTTACCGACCACAAAACGCATTTATCCCTTTTATAAAAAAAGTTATTTTTGATGTGAAACATCTATTGGCGGATTGGCGCGCCATATTGGCAGTAAAATCAACCTGTTTGCCGTTACTGCGCATGCACGGCGTGGATTCCGTGTCGGCCAACTTTTTTTCATATTTTTCCATTTCAACTGAAAGAATTTAATTTAAAATAAATTAAGTACATTAGCAAATTTGAAATTTCTTACAATTTTATAGTATTTTTTTTTAATACTTTTTGAAATTAGGTATAGGCGCTCGTAGGAAAAATGTTGTACCTATTACGTGACACGTGCAAAAAGCGTCTTTTCTCCATTGACGGCTGCTTCACGTCGATCGTGCAGTTGCCATCGCGTGCTGAAAAGTATCACTTCCGCAAGTTCCGCACATGTTAAGAAAATAATTTTTTTAGATATTTAATTCACACCAAAGCACTCAATTTCATAAGGAATCCATTAATGCTTACGGAAATCTGGTAAAAATTCAAGAGGGCGGTCAGGAGAAGGTAATAGACTTGATAGATGAAAACAGAAAAAAACAAGTGGCAGAAAATAGAGCTAGAATTAAACCAATTATAGAAGCAATATTATTATGTGGTAGGGAGGAAATGTCACTTCGAGGACATCGAGATTCCGGAGAATTGAAAATAGATGATAGTTGCGTAAGAGAAGGAAAGTTTCGTGCAGTTTTAAAATATAGAGCTAAAGGGGACGCAGCATTAAGAGAAACACTTGAAAAATCAAGTAAAAGAGAAACCTATATTAGCCCAAAAATTCAAAATGAAATTATTAGCAATATAAATACTATAATGCTGAATAAAATGGTATCAAAAATTAATAAAGCAGGGGCGTTTTCTGTTCTAGTAGACGAAACCACCGATATATCGACAACTGAACAAGTAACGATATGTGTAAGATATGTCAATGAAAATAAAATCCACGAGGATTTCTTACAATTTGTTCCAGCAGAAAGTTTAACTGGTGAAAGTTTGTCTAATCTAATTATAAATAGTCTAGAAAAATTTGGATTAGATCTTGACAATCTTGTCGGGCAAGGTTACGATGGAGCAAGCAATATGTCGGGGCAATTTAATGGCGTACAGGCGGTTATTCGTCGTAACTACCCGAAGGCTATATATGTGCACTGTGCTGCCCACTCTTTGAATTTGGCAATTTCAAAATCTTGCGAGATACAGCAAATTAGAAACTGTCTAAATACCATAGAAAAATTATATGATTTCTTCAATACTCCAAAGAGACAGAATATCCTTTTAAAAAAGATTGATGAGTCTGATAATAATCCTTCCAGTAAAACTCTTAAACGATTATGTGCAACACGCTGGACGTCTAAGTATGAAGCAGTACAAGATTATTTGGTTACGTCGCCGAAAGCTTAGAAGAAATCTCGGGCTGGAAAGAGTCTGGAGATGCAAATATGTTGCGAAACAGTCTAAATGATTCCGATTTTCTGGTAGCTCTCCAGATCATAAATCAAATATTTAGTTTTGCCTTACCTCTTTGTCGTTTCCTTCAAAAATCTGATACTGACTTAGGAGAAGCCATTGCTATGACGGAAAATACAATTTCTTGCTTAAAAGTTATACGTCAAGATGTTACGAAACAGTTTGAAACGATTTTCAATAAAGCTCAGGTAAAAATTTAAATATAAAACGTGTGTGTATCATTTTTTTAAAAAAAATTCAAAATTTTAGGATATTGCTTCAAGTATTGACACCAACATTCAGATGAAAAGAGTCATTTCACGCCAAAAAAATCGAGCAAATCCTGTCATACAAAATTCAGAAACACCAGTAGTTGACTATTTTAGGATTGCCATTTATATACCATTCATCGATCATTTCATTAGTCAGCTAGAGGAAAGATTTGCTAACCATAAACAAATTTTCAAAGGTTTTATGTGTTTGCTGACGGGAGAAAAATCAGAATCTGATTGCAATGCCTATGACGAACTTTTAGATTTGTATATTCCTGATGTGCCTAAAGTAATTTCAAAAACAGAAATTAAATTATGGCACAATTATCTGAATAGCTATCCCGATGTAAAAAGTAAGCGTCAAGCTTTAGCACATTTGGAATTATGCAACCAACAAGCTTACCCTAACGTGTACAGACTGTTGTTGATATTCTGTACAATACCAGTTTCCACAGCCACACCAGAGAGGTCATTCTCAACATTAAAAAGGATAAGAACCTATCTTCGAAATTCTACTTCCCAAAACAGACTTAATGGTCTAGCAATGATGTCTGTTCATAGAGAATTATCTGTTTCCGAAGATGAAATAATCGATGAGATGGCAAAAAAACCTAGGCGACTAGATTTTATTTTATTTTATAAAATATCCAAATTTGCTCAGTGGCGTATTTATTTTCAGTTTTTTGACTTCGAAGTGCATTTAAACATATATTTGTAACATTGTAACATGGATGTTAATATATGAACACTATTATGTATTTGTTATTTTGTATCGAAATAGTGGGAAAGAAATCATGATCGCTTGTTATGAAGGGTTCTGGGGTGTCGCCTCCTCACTCCTGCAATAAATGAAAAACAGCAACATTTTTGTTTTTCTCAAGATTCCGAAAATGGTTTTTATACAAAAACCAATAAAACGCTATTCGGGCAAGTTTGCAAGTTTCATCGAATGGAATGAGTATTTAAAGTTTTTCGATATTTCTACGGTTTATTTTTTTGAAAGCTCAAAATAATTGTTTTTGGGCGTGGCACCCGAAAAAAATTTCGCGCCTCCGGCGGGCTTTCGCCTCCTCCTGGATTACTCTCTGGCAATACACATGGACCGTGGTTCTGGGCTAGACCCCCCCCAGAGGTAAATCGTAAAGACGCCACTATTTGCTGTACAAACCTATATTTTTTAATTTTGTTAATTTTTATCCCCCCCCAGAGCCAATGCCTGGGTACGCCACTGACTCTCCCGCTTCCAGCCCCTCCACGATCTCCGATAAAAACGAAAGAATGGCCGTGGTGGTAGACCTCCCCGCCAAAAACCCATGCTGTGCAGGAGAAAGCACGCTATTTCTAGTCAGAAAATCGAGAAGCCTATCCAACACAGCATACTCAAATAGTTTAGAGGAGCAAGAGGTAAGTGCTATGGGGCGGTAGTTTTCCACCAAACTCGGGTCCCCCTTTTTAAATATTGGATTTATTTTAAGATAAGTTTTTAAACAACACGGGAAAACTCCCGTTTGAAGAGAATGATTTACAAGATATGTTAATGGTCGCAAACATGATTCATTCATTACTTGCTTAAATATATGGGTTGGGATTTCATCCGGCCCTGATGATTTTTTATTTTTGATGTTAAAATTTGAAGTATTTCTTGCTCGTTAAAGGAAGTGAAGGTCATTTCAGTCTGTAAAGTATTCTCATCTGCCAGCAGATACCCAAGTAATGGAAAAGGAAACTAGTTGTGGGACTAAAATATCAACAAAACTAACAAAAGTAGAATATACAACACCATAGTCAAAAGCATAGTCACCTATAGTAAAGCTCCAGAAGTCTGGCCACTAAAGAACAGAACCGCAAAAATGCTGGAAGCCACTGAAATGGACTTTTGGAGGAGATCGGCAGGCAGGTCAAAAATGGAAAGCATAACAAATCTAAGAATCGGGGAGATTATGGACGTAAAACACACAATAGTAGATGATATAAAGGACAAACAACTGATTTGGTTCGGACATGTACAAAGAATACCCAAGCAAATTATTGAGTGGAAGCCAGGGGGAAGAAGAAAACCCGGCAGACCAAGAAGAAGCTGGAGACTGTGGAGAAGTGGAGTAGACGAAGAAATAAGAGACAGATGAGGCTTAGAGGAGGATGCCTGGATTGACAGAGATGGTTGGAGATCAGGAATCAGAAGACGTAAAACGTTATAAACCGATAATTATATAAATAGAACATTCTTTGGATTCATCCCCTCCACTTTTAGTTTTAGTTCGTGACTACACCGCTGTGCGCCTAAATCGCCGTTTTGCAACGTTCATTATTAAATATAATGAATGCATAAATGTCATATTGTCATCTGAACTAATTTATTGAGTGCATCGTCGTTGAGTGTTGAGTTAGTTGTTTTGAATTGTAAGACTGTGAGAGAAGTTATAAGTGCATCACAAGCAGCAATCTACATTCGTTTTTGTTGGTAATTTTTTGTTTCATCTGATTCGTGATTGACAAATAAGGATAGGGTTATTCTAAATGGGTATTAAAAGTTATTTCTGGTATGTAGTGCGCGAAATGCTACTTTGGTGATCGAGAACTGTTTTTTTTTTAACAAGAATAACGAGTTAAAAAAAATAGTCGAGACCACCATAGTATTTCGCGCACGAGTTGCAATCAATATTTTTTCTACAACTCCATTTAAATATCGATCATTCGAAGCTAAAATTGCATTCACAATCAATGAACTATAGCCAAAAACTGGAATGCGCACACATTGCCATATCTGCCCAAAAAATGAAGCCATGAAAGACAGATGCCACAAAGGGGAATGTTGTTTTTTTTCTGTTGCTCGCTGACATATGACGTTCTGGAGAGTTTTGTCATATTTACCCTCACAGGTTTCATCAATACACCTATCTATTTTTACCTGGTATGCGCGTGCAACAGGAGGCAATGTCTTTTTATTGGCTAGCTAATACAGGTGTGAGGTGATCGTTTTGCACGCTGGGCATCTCTTTATCCTTGTTCATTGCATGTAGTCTGACAAGAATAAATCTAAAGTTGATATTCAACTTGACAAGTGTCATTCAAAAGTTGTTTGACATTTTCATTGACAAATACGTTGCACAACACGCGGTTTTTCTCCTTTCCTTTTTATCCTGTACAAATAAGAAGGACGGATTGCTATACGTAAGTCTAACATAATTTGGTATGTTTTGCCTCGTCTTGCGCAATGAGCGTTCTGTGTCTTTTTTTATTTAATGAAGTTTTCGTATTATGTACCTCTTTGTCTGGTAAAATAGATAGGTCTATTGGAAAACGTGTTGGAAGCAATTTCCGCCATTTAACATAATGAGTGCGACAAAAACAGGTATCATCCCCTCCGCAGCAGCTGTATAGTCTGGCTAGCGAAACGGCGAACTGCAAAAGAATTTGCTACTTTGCCAAACTTGACGGAAATAATGATAAACATGTTGATGACATATTTTTTTTTGCTATATGGGCATGTGTAGTATTTCGAAATAGAAAAAAATCCGGCAACATTGCGAAATGATGGATCTGGAGAGGCGTGATTATTCAGAGGTATGATTCTATTGGTTAGAGTTTGAACGACAGCACGCAGTGGCGCGGTTATTGGCGAAACTAAAGAATTTTTTTCTAATAATTTTATTGGTTTATTTCCTTGGTGTTTTCGGTGCCACTGAACCGAAAGACATGGCTGTCATCAGGTGATGTCAGTTAAGGTGTCAGTGAATATTTTTAGGTCACGCCCCACTTTTCTTCCCCCTTTCGGCTCTACCAAGTTACCACTTGCCAGACTATACTAGGCTTCACGTTCATCAATATGTGTACGCATTCCAGTTTTTGGTTATAGTTCATTGTTCACAATCAAAAGCCTAGTACTCATAACCGCTAATTGCTTATTTTTATTGTGCGGATTTTTTTCTATTGGTCGATTAGGTATATTTAAATTTAACAGGTTTAAATATATTCGACCAATAGAAAAAAATCCGCAAAATATAAATCCGCAATTCGCGGTTATGAGTAATGCTCAAGGCAGGTGAATTTTAATTATTTTTGGTTTCCTGTCAGGTGTCAGGTATTTGTTACCTGAGTGTGCGAACTAGGCATTTCGCACGAGTTGAAAAATTTCTGGATCATCTTGCAACTTGTATTTTCTATTGAACATTGAACACATCAAGGCAGAACTGCAAATAAAGATTAATTATTTTTATACTTGCAAAGAATTTCATGATTTTGTAAGAGGTAACAGGTCTGTTCTCACAAGAGTCTCTGACAGTTTGAAAAATGTCAGTAAGAGTAGCATAAGTATACCCTAAGCGGTCTCCGCATGCGCAGTAGACATTTACTCTGACCTTGAAAGTGACGCCAGTGACGTCATTCGACCTTGGCCTTGAAAGTTAGCTATTTAAAAAAAAAAAAAAAAAAAAAAACCTCCCCCCCCCCCTTTACCCCTCCCCCCCCCGCCACCCCTCCCCGTGACATCATTTGACCTTGGCCTTGAAAATTAGTTGTCACTCTTTGACTAAAAAATTATCCCACCCCTCCCCATTGAAGGTCATCTTTTACTCGCCCTTGTATTTCATTTGACCTTGCTCTTATAAGCTGTAAGTTAAAAAACCTTGAGAGACATGTGATTCAATACACTAGTTGGGAAAGGAGGGGAGTTTTGTGAAGATTTTCTTATAAAAGAAGCTTCATACCATGTAGTAAGTCACATATCAATTATAGCAACCAGTCATCCCATCCTAAGATTATAAAGAAAATATTGTGTTTATAGAAACCAGTCGTCGCATCCTAAGATTATAAAGAAAATTCTGTGTGTAGTGTTGTGTTTTCATAATTCAATTCGTTCAAGGTAATTTTTTTCAAGTATCTCTATTGCATATTATTATTCTCAATAATGAGTATTTCAAAACAAACCATAGATGAAATCAATAATAAACTTAACCAAGATATTGAATTTGTTGAGCGAAGGTCCATAACATCTTTAACAATTGGAAAAGTTTACATTATTAAAAAAATGGTATTACTATCTTCACGTTTCGGTAAAACTATTTTAGCTACATTATATGACAAAACACATGATGAAACCTTTCAATCATTTCTACCGAAACGTGTCACAGAAACTCTTGCAGAGGATACTATAGCGAGCATGAATAAGTTATGTGATAAATATAGTTTAACTTATTTGGGTCAAAGCTTGCGAGTATTTTCTGGGGGAAATACAAGAGCAATTTTAAACTTTGGTGTTTTGGAATAACTGTAAATTCAAATTCAGAGTTTAATAAAAAACAAAAAGCATAATTAGAGATTTTTTCAAATTTTTTGAAATATTATTTACACACAAAAAAAACACACATAATTTTTTTTATTTATAGATGTATCACAATAGTACAAACGAAAATCAGATTTCTTACATCAGATATCTGGCAGTGCAGCTGAAAACAATGTCTGAGGACATTATAGTGCTGGCCGAACAATTCGAAGGTGATGCTTTGAATTACAAAAAATTTCTCGACGATTCAACCAATTTTTGTAATGGGGCACTTATATGTGAGAAATATGTCTTTGGCTACATCAACCTAGAATCATTTGTCGAGGAAATGCTGGACGAGGGCTTGAAGGATTTTGTGGTGCAAGTTCCACATATCCCATATGCTCTTGCTGAGAAGCATAGGTTGTATGAAGACATTGGAATTGACGCAGCTGGTGAAGAATTATCCCAACAATGTTAATAATAAGATGTTACCTTAAGTGAACAATTTCTGTAAAAAATCTAATAAATGTTCTTGATTGTATTTATATTTATAGTTTTTTTTTCTGTGCACAACAAAATTTATCCTATGTATAAAGATGGATGCATAGATTATAATATGGTATTTGTTCACAAAAACGTAAGTGATGAACAACACAATCGATAAGTTTGGTAGTCGATGGCATAAATCGGGTAGTGAACCCGTTCGGGGTTTACGTGGTGTTGGTTTCAAGCTAAGTTCCACTAATCAATATGACGTAGGGGAAAAATCATTAACTAATTTATCAGTTCCAAAAAGCAATGGTGATATTACTACAAAATTGTATGTAGATACAGCATTCCATATGTTGCAACAATCATTAACTAATTTAATAAACGTAGATATGATCGATGTGATGAAGAAGATTATTCATGAAGAAGTATTTAGCATAGTTGGTAAAAGAACTTATGATCTTGAACAAGCAGATCGTGATAAGGAAAAATGTAAACAAACCTTTATAACACTGAATGGAAAGTTGATTGAGCTAGAAAAAAAAATCAAAAGATCGTTACTACGTATATAAACATGCGGACTTAAAATCTAGTAGAACAGTTATTCGAAAATATGAGTGCGATAAACAACACAATTGATAAGTTTGGTCATCGAGGAAATAAAGTGAACGATCCAGCAGTTCGTGGGTTACCTGGAATAGGTTTTAAGCTCGATGTCAATGACCAATTTGATATGGAGGGCAAGTCCTTAACTAACGTATTAGAGCCAAAAAATGATTGTGACGCAACCACCAAAAAATACGTTGACAATACAGTAATACAGCTACGACAAACAATTGCGAATATGCTAAATGGTGAAATACATAATTTAATGGTGAAGATTATCGATCAAGAAATAGATAAAGCCATTCCTACGGAAACTCAACAACTAAAGCTAGCAATTCTGGATAGACAAAAGTGTATGCAAGGGCTTGAAGTGATGGAAAAAAGGATTAGTCATTTGGAATTTAAATTTTCTTGAAGACATTGTATTGGTGATGAGAAGTTCAAAATAGTTGTAGTCGTTATATTATGATGCTTTAGTTAATAAATAAATAAATAAATAAAACAAACTGCTCACTTAAATTAGATAGTTTTATTTCAGGTAAATTTAAACAATATCAGCTAAATTAATCCATGAGTTATCGGATTCCGGAAAACCCAACCATTTAACAAACAACTGATCCATTGAATTTTTCTTTCGACGACGAATTATTTTCTCAATTAAGTATACATGAGGATTCCTGGTTTTCTGTAATTCGGCTTCATAAAAACATCCCTTAATGATTTGTCCATCCAAAGATTCTAAAGCATATGTTGGTGGATTTGTGATCTTGACCTGGATAATTTTAAATAATTCTGTAGACCATGATGGAGTATATCCTTTTTCGAACAAACTCTTATATTTACTAATGCGTACAATATCACCAACATCAAATTTAAAAAATTTGGGAGCAATTTTTGGGTTATCATAGATGCTTAAATTTGTGTGCTCTGTTACATCTACTGGTTTCATTCCTATGGTGCGATGAATAGTGTGATTATAGCTCTTAGTAACTTTTGGTAGAAGTTTCAACCACCTATATGTACCTCTTGCAGAAAATTCCTTATACAAACGATTTTTTATTGTTCTGATAACTCGCTCCACGATTGCTGCTTTTTTCGTGCTATATGTGGAATAGTGATTTATATGAAATCTATCCATTAAACTCCTGAATTGTTGGTTGTAAAATTCGGTACCATTGTCACTTTGTAGGTTGTTGGGTGAGTATTTTGCATTCCTGATAATACTTTCCATAGCTTTAGTAACTTCGAATGCAGTTTTAGTTTTTATAGATTGAGAATATACATATTTCGAAAAACAGTTTATGCATATCAAAATATATCGATAACCATCATTTTCATTGGCATATTGTTGCATTTCTATTAAATCTATTTGACATAAATCCCAATAACCCTTTATTATTGTGCGCCTTCTCCGAAAGTTTTTTCGTGATGATCTATGCAATTCATTTACAACCGCCCATTTTATAGGTGTGGGTTCCATATCTATTCAATGAATGTTCAGTAACTACTGATAATTATAATATTCACCACACCTTTAATAAACTATACCTTCTTCTCTTAATTCTTCGATGATTGAAATTATTTCATTATCATGACCTGTGTGACCAACTGTTTTTGATGCACACAGAAGTCGCAACCGATTTACTAGTTCTTTCGGTTTATTCCAATAGACATACTCTATACGTCGCTTGGATAATAATTTATTTGATGGTATTTTACCACCCTTGGTGTGCAGCCCACTACCTTGAGTTGGTTTAAATAATGGATCTAACAATTCACTGAATTTGGGCCACCTTGATGTTCTTATTTTTTTATCTTTATTATAGTTATGGTTCATAGCATGAGTACGCTTCAATATTTCTCTATATGTTTCCAAAGTGTTATCCGATAACTTAGTCAAATTATCTAGAACTTTTGGTTTTTTTAAAAAAAGTAAATCATACAATTCATTACTTCCTTTGAAAGATCCGATTTTTTCATTATTTCGCCATAAATCAATATTACCAGAATTAAATTTTGCTTCAGCATCTCCAATGAAATATTTGTTTTTGTGTTTTTTCTCTGTCCTAACTCCATAGACTGTGTCGTATTCGGATGGTTTATTATATAGTCCCTCAATGTATATCTCTGGTGAATTTTCTTCGTATGAAGCAACAGAATTCTCTTCATCTGAATCGCTACCATCAAGAATACCCTTCCACTTTCGATGGATAGGTGTAAAAAAGTTACTTGAGATATCTAATTCCGTCTTTTTTTTCGAAGTGGGTCTATCAGACTGTAAAACATTTTGTAGTTTTTGTTTCTCTAAGGATTGAGACATAGAATTGAGGGGTTTTGTTACCGGCTCATACATCTTCTCTAACATCAACTTGTCATCTGCTTGCATGGCTTTAATTTCTCTAAATTTCTTTCTCACGGCTTCGGTCGCTTCAATCAACTCATTTTTCAAATTCAGATCCTCACTCATGGTGTTGTCGTAGTATGGTTTTATGGTGAACTAATAAAAAGTTACATCAATTTAGTGATATATAGGATGTGAAACCTTTACGATATCGTCCCGAACTGCAATCACTGTCTTTATCAATTACGAGAAACCCATATTTATCGCTCCAGCAAAGAGCACACATTTCCAGGAATTTTTGGAAAGTCATATCAGGAGCTACATGATCAGAAAAAATATGTCGCAAATTCATCTCATCTTGTTTAAATAAAGCGATAAAATTAGCGTTGTCTCGTACAAGTTGTTTTGGAACTCTGGAATAAGTCTGCGCTAAGTAGAAGGAGTCCACATTCTTATGACGCCCCATACTGAAGTATGACCTTATAACATCCTGCTTTTCACACATAACATCATCAAAAATGAATATGGAATTGGGTTTTGCCTCTGACGGTTCAACAATATTGGTGGTATCACTAAAAGTGTAAAATCCAAGTCCTTTAACAGTCGCCATAACTTTTCTAAGATATTCATACTTTGGTTGGTATAACGATTTAGAATATATATAAATGTTCTCAAATCTTAACCCAAGTGGATGAGTTAATAAGGAAATCATAACATTAGTCTTGCCACAGTTTGATGGTCCAATAAGTAGTCCCCGAATTGATGTGGGAAAAGTATCTCCATGACGTCTTTGTTTATTCCCTTTCTCGATACCATAACCAATTTTTTCATCCAAGTTGTCTACTCGAATTTCATAAGGCAGTTGGATAATTTTCATATTTATACACAAACGAATACACACATATGCGATATATTTATATATGTATATTAGAATAAAATTCCTATTCAGTTCAATGTTATCAATCAAACGAAGTGGTCGACTCAGTAAACGTCTTGAAACTGGTGGTGGACTAGTGAATTCTATAATTAATAAACTACCATTAGAATTACATTTACCAGGAGGGTATCAGTATTGCGGTCCAGGAACTAAATTAAAGAAAAGATTGAGGAGAGGAGATTCAGGAATTAATATTTTAGATATTGCATGTAAAAAACACGATATTGCTTATTCTGAAAACAGTGATATAAGTCAACGACATCGAGCCGACTATCAGTTGGAACAAAGCGCTTGGGAACGTGTCAATTCCAAAGACGCTGATCTCGGAGAAAAAGCTGCGGCTTGGTTAGTTACAAACACTATGAAAACGAAGCGAAAACTGGGTATGGGTCACCAACCTAATTTGAAAATAAATAAGCGAAAGAAGAAGAAAACAGCTAGAAGAAAATCCAGTATTAAAGTTCGCAAAGTAGCTTTTGGATCTGCTCTATCCAAACCTATTAGAAATATTTTGAAAAAAGAAGTTCATAGTAAATTTATAGATAAGAAAAATCTTGTAAAATCAGCTAGAGTAGCACTGCTTGCGGCTCGTAAATCATTGAAGACAATTGGTGGAAAAAGGAAGGTCCGCATGCCAAGAATAATTCCGATACCAAAAGTTGGGGGAGTTCTCCCCCTACTCCCGATCTTTGCGGGTTTATCGGCTTTAGGCTCTCTAGCAGGAGGTGCGGCTGCTATTGTTCGAACAATCAAGGAAGTATCGAATCTGAAAAATAGTAACAAGAAATCAGATGAAATGGTGATTGGGAAAGGATTGTTTCTAAAACCATATCGAGCAGGATATGGACTATTCCTTCAACAATCAAAAAACTAGATATCAAATCCCTACCGCAAAGAGCGTTGACGAATATCGATCTAGAAATATATGCGAAAAGAGAAAAAATACCATATTTTCGCGGTATATTTATGCGAGATACTTTGCCAATGAATGGTCCAAACAAAAATGAAGCAGCAATAGTTAATTTGGATAGTATTAGTGGTGTGGGAACTCATTGGGTAGCATATCGAAAAACAGGCTCTATCGCCATTTATTATGATAGTTTTGGTGATTTACCCCCTCCACGAGAACTCATAAATTATCTGAAAAAGATGCGTAATGCTGTCAAGTATCTCTATTATACATACGAGCGCCAACAAAAATTTGGTACAGTTTTGTGTGGACATTTGTGCTTAAAGTTTCTCGTAAAACAGCAGTAGGGTTAAAATGTTTAAGTCAACAGATAAATGTGTCTCTCAATTTCTTATGGATTTCTATAAGCTCGGCAGCTTTATGAACTTTAGTAGAAAACAATTGGAGCAAATACCTAAAGAAGTTTTACTTGCGTGTGCTCCAGAAGAAATAGCATTGATATGGAACAAGTTACCAGAGCACCTCAAGAAGGATAAAGATATTATACAATACCAATACTGTACAGATCATGATGAGACTAGAGGTTCTGAGGATGTTATAGATGGACCACCCCCAAGAAAGCTATTTTGTTGTTATTGTAATATTAGAGATGTACAAATTAATGCTGGGGAAAAGGAATCCAACGATAACTTTTTAAACAAGTTTTGTAAGTTACAATAAAAACAATCAGTTGTGTATGGTTGCTATCAGTCATGTCTTACACATTCACCCTATCAGGACATTCTAGTGAGCTTAGTAGTGAGTTTTACCCATCTGGATTCTGGAGCTAAATATGGTTTGGCCTTGTTAGGATTTTATTCATATAATTCAATTTTCAATGTCGACGAGAGTAACAACTGTTTTGGATATTCCAAAAATGTCAATGGACCTTACGAAACAATAAGAATACCTCCTGGAGCCTATGAGATTTCCACCAACAATGATATTATGTTAGATGCTCTGAAATCAGCATCAAAGATCAAAAACAATAATATTTTCTCATTGAATGCCAATAACAATACTTTGAAATGCGAATTGATATCTACACTCAACTTGAATCTGGATTATCCAAATTCGATTGCCCAAATATTAGGATTTGAGAAGAAAACTTATGAAAAAAATTTGAAGCACGTGTCCAGCTTACCAGTCAACATTATGAAGGTTAGAATAATTCGGGTAGACTCCAACATAACGTCTGGTGCATTTATAAACTCCGAAGCTTCACATACAATATTTGAGTTCGACATAGATGTTGAACCAGGTTATAAGCTGAGCAAGGAACCAACTAATATTATATATTTACCGATTATTCCTGAATCACGTCAGTTTATAGACAACATTACACTTCGCATCGTGGATGATACTGGTAGTCTTATAAACTTTCGCGGTGAAAAAATTATTGTTAAACTAGAGTTAAGGAAGCTAATCTAATAAATTAAATAAATAAAAATGGGGTTTTGTTTCATTCGCACTGTGAATAATCCTCAAAAACAGAATGAAGATATAAAGTTCAATAAAAATGTAGTTCATAGTGCCAAGAATGTCATTCTTCATTCAAACGCCAAACGCAGAAGATCTAAGCTTAATCAAAAAGACTTATCGTTTCTTAAATCCTTGGGTTTAAGACTTAAAGTGAAATGTTAACTACCAGTGAAAAAATCGAAATATTCGACGCTCCAATTTTGGACAATTCTATAACAAGCTCACAGGAATATACCTATAAACCATATGGGGCTCCATCATTTAAAAATTCAGACGAAATCCGCATTCCTATACATTTTCAAGATTTGATATTAGATGTGTCTGAGAGCTTCATTTACATCGAGGGGAAGTTCACTCCTTCCGATGGGACTAAAAAGTGTCATTTATCAAATAATGCACTAGCATTTTTATTTGATGAAATCCGTCTCGAAATGGGTGGCGAACAACTTGCTGTAGTTCGAAAACCAGGTATCACTACAGCTTTAAAAACGATGGTATCATATGGAACACAAAATACAAAATCACTATATTCATGCGGATGGGGTCTTAGCGATACGAAGCGTCAAATTTGGGACCCTGTAAGCATGGTTTTCTGTGGAAAATTACCATTGAAATATTTAATGGGTTTTGCAGAAGACTACCAGAAAGTAATATTTAATGTTAAGCAAGAGCTCATACTTATTATTGCACGCACATTCAATAATTCCTACATAGGACAAGTAGATGCAAATATTACAATAGATAAAATTGAGTGGAAGATAAGACATTTAATTCCAGAGGATAGGTTGAAGTTAAAAATCCTATCTCGCATTAACAAAGGTGGAAATATGGCCGTAGTTCCTATGGCGTTTAGATCGTGGGATTTGTACGAGTTACCATCTTTACGACAAACACAATCAGATGTGTGGGCCATACGAACTTCAACTAGTTTGGAAAGACCTAGGTATATAGTTTTAGGCTTCCAATATGCAAGTTATTCAGACAATCGGGAGAAAGATGCAACGCTGTTTACGCCAGCAAATATTAGTGATATCAGGGTATACCTAAATTCTTCAGTTTTTCCATATGAAAGATGGAATTTGGATTTTTCAAAAACCCTATTTACTCCAGCCTATAATAGCTATGATCGATTTCAAAAAGCTTATTATGGAAGAGAATGTAGTGACCCTATGATGGATATTGAAGAATACATGCAAAACCCAGTTTTTGTAATAGATTGTTCACATCAAGTAGAAGCAATAAAAAACTCAACTGTGGATATAAAAATTGAATTTTCTTCAAGAAAAACTTTTCCTAAAGACACTAAAGTGTATGCATTAATTATTCATGATTCATTCTGTACATATAATATTTTGAATGGCTCTGTTATCAACAAGTCATCCATTTAATTTTTTATTGTATTATAACGATCTAGTTTTTTACACTCCAATCGCTCGAAATAATTCTGTGTTCGCATATTTTATAAGAATAAAATATAAGTAGGTAGGTAATAAAGTATAGTTTTAGGATAATCAGCAAAATTTAACTTCATGTATCTTTATATTAGCCCTAGGTTGTTTAATTATATTTATCCAATAAAAATTATTTATAAATGTAATAAATCTATTTTTTCTTTCACCTTATTCCAACCACCACATAAAGAAATAAACTATTTCAATGATAAAGATCGTTCATCAACGAAATGCATTATTCTTTGAAAAATAATACATTTCATTCCTTTCCAAACCAATGGATGTTTTTTTCTAAGTGGTTTAGAAATAATAAAGAGCTGTCATAGCTTTTCACAAAGAAAACACCGCCCTTCTATGAAAATAAAGTATTTCAATGACTGAGGATTATTCTTTTGTAAAGAGGATTATCCTTATCGTAACAGGTATAAATTTCTATGGAACAATACTATTTTAAAGCTCAAACTTTGTCCTATTGTAACAAAAAATCCATCATATCAAAATTGCTCAAACTCTGTCCTATTGTAACAAAGAAACTCATAATTTCAAAATTGCACAGGTGCCCACTTTACAAACTTTTGTTGTGAAGAAATGGTACCTATCAAACTAGAATTTTTTTCACAAAGAAAACCTCCTTTTGTGTAGATTTTAACCATTCAAGGTAGCCATCGAAAAGGCAACACTGTAAAAAATTTGAGGGTCTTAAATATTTTCTTACAGATTATTGAGATTGGGATTTGGCAACGCTTTATAAAATTTTTATTAGTACTCTGACATTCGAACATATAGGCTGTACGAATAGCATAATGAACGCCGGTCAAAAACCAGTAGCAATTGTGAGACCCTATTCAATTAATAAAAAACGAATTTGTATGTTGTGTGGAGAAAGATCAATTGGAATAAATGAATCAGGTTTTTGTGAAAGGTGTGAAAATCCCGTAGTGAAGAGATTGGTGGAAGTTGCAAGAAATGTGTTTGAGACACAAAATTTTGCGGCTGCCCCAAAATCCATTGTTTTGCGAAGGTGCAGGTCAATAGCGGTCAGAGTAGTGATAGAAAAACTTAGTGAACCTTACGGAGGTACAGGTGAGCGTGTAAAAAAGTTTCTAGAACACGCGTTGAGGTATTATTATGCCAACTAATTGACGGATGATGGGTTTTTTTCTTTGAAATTTGACTTTACCCATTCAAAAAAAAAGTGTAATGGGGCGCGAATTAAGAGCTCAGTACATGACTGGCAGCCCTGTGAAAGACTTATTTTTTAATGTACCTAAGTACATTAGTACTTATTACATTAAAGAATAAGTCCAACCGGAAGCTCTTTAAATAGATTTTGTCATATGAACTAAAATAATATGTTTAAATTCTTATTCTGATCATTATATTATATTTTTTAAATTTACAAAAAATTATAGTCTTATTTATTATGTTGTTGAATCAGCTGGACCATCTTCTTCTTCTCCCATTTCTTGTAGCACATCTGGAACGCACCACCAAGTACTGTCAGCTGGTCCATCATACTCTTCTTCTTCTTGATGTTGTTGTGGGGGTATAATCCACCAACTGGAAGAGTCTGGTTCTGTTTGCTCATCCTCCTCCTCCTCCCATTCATCTTCTTGCTCTGCTGGATCATCTTCCATCGTCATCATCTTCGAAAACCCAACGCTGAGCTGGTTCGATACTATCATTGGAAGACATTGTTGTGTTTAATATTTTTGAGCCTTTCGAAACTATCTAAAGGAATGAATCTTCACCCACCAATTCGCATCTATATGTGTTTTCAAACAATGATAACCCCCCCACCCAATCACCTATAACTTTTTTTCTAAAATCAGAAGATTTCTCATTATTGAATCCTCCAGTGACCCAATTCTTAAATATTCTCACATACGAAATTTGAAATAACTTCGAATGTTGGAGGAAAATGGAAAATGTGAAAGATGGGGGTTTTCTTGAACTATTCAAAAACTATTTTCTTGGAAAATATGAAGAAAAAATGGGTAAATTTTCTGAAATCAAAGGATTTGTTGAGTTATTGAATTGCCCCCAATAGCTCAATTCTTGAATAATTTTGTATATGAAATTTGGAGTGATTTTGAACGTTGGGAAAAATGAGAAAAAGTGAAAAAATGGAGATTTTCTCAAACTCTTCAAAACTATTTTCTCGGAAAATACGAATAAAAATGGGTATCTTCTCAAACTTTTCAGAACTTGTTGCAGTTCGAATATTTTTTACCTTAAAAGTTTTATTCTATTTTATTGGAGACTATTGGGATTTAAAAATTTCCATTCCATTCCTTTTCAAGACAAGTGTTTTTGTTTTAAAATTTGATATTTTATTCAAATATACATACATTCAATACATAATACGTAAACTAACCTTATAATGAATTTTATTTCTATATACATATTAAATATATTACATTAAATTTCCTATTTCCTAATATCTATAGAATTAAATTATTATTAGGTTATTAATAACAATTTAATTCCATAGATCCATAATACTATTTTTAAACTCTATACTATTTCTATTTAGATCTTCCAATCTCCCCTGCTTCACCTGCAGATCCACTTTTAGAAGTTCGGTTTGCTCTCGGGCCTCTAAAACTTCTTTCGCCGCTCGCTCTTCCTTCTGTCTAGCGACTTCCATCAGTCTTTCCACTTCCACCACATCGCACTGTAGGTGGTGTAATTGTTGTTCAAAGACCTCCTTACATTTTCGAGTCTCCATAATGAGTTTTTGATGCTCCGGCATCTGTAACCTTTTTCTCAGTATGGAGACTCTCCTGTTTTTTCTTATAACAATCTTTGGGCTTCTTGCTGATGGAAGTGGTGGAAGAGGCGACATCACTTGGACTTCAGGTTCGATTTCAGGTTGAGGCTCGAAGACTGTAAAATTGTTTGTTGGCGGCTCCAATACTGTTTGTATTGGTGAAGGAGCTTCTTCCGGAAATATAACAGGAAAATTTGCAACCAAATCCTCGAAATCGTCGAGGAGGTGTTGGGTATCCTCAGGAGTACCCATGTTGGCGTCTAGGGTTACACTTGAAAAAATAAGGTCGTCGGAAAACATTCTGGTGAAGGACTATTTGGAATAAAATATTCTGATGTCGGAAGACTGATAAAAATTCGATGGTGTGTTGACTTTTTATATGATATTTTACACCACCGCCCACATAAAAAATACCCCCTCAATTTTCATTTTGATTTGCTCACAGACACCCCCACCAACTCACCTATCACTCTATTCACGTAAAATTTATTTTTTAACATCGCATGTTTTACTCACAACTTTTTTTATGATATCTAGAAATACTGATTGACCCTGAAAAAATATTGTATAGATACTCCACATCATTTCTAATGAATAGGGAAAACGAACAAAGAACGGATTTATTTCTTCCAAGCCCATGGTTCTCAAGAAACACCTGTTGGTTTACAAAGTTGGTTTTACTTTATAAAAAGCTTTTATGGTTGAATTTATTACTGAAAAGGTTCTATACCATAAGTAAAAATTGGTGAAAAAATTTAACACCTGGATAGACTCGTAACCTTTGAGTCTGATGTAAAGAGCGATAGTGTATGAAAAAATCTATACCTACTTCACCATTAAAATCCGATATCTTTTTTCGATACTTAGTAATAGTTGTGATTATCCATCTACAGAATATTCTTTATATAAAAAACACAATTAAAACTCTTATAATGTGTATTGTTTATGAAGTAAAGCTAGCATTGCAAGAGAGAATTATCGTTCATCGGCGGATACGCGATCCACGATGTGCGATCAACACCGAAACCTGCGGTGTGTTGATTAATGAATACCACCAGGGAGTTGTGTATTGTGATTTATATTTAAGTGGTAATCTAACTTTCCATGAATGGAATATCAAGATTTTTGATGCTTTAGATGGTGCCGATAGGTTACGACTTTTACTTAGTTATGAATTGAATAATATGATAGCGGAGGAATAGCATCACTATTTTGGACTATACATTTCTACAATTTTGTTGCTATATTTTACGATTATTATATTTTTATATTCATATTTGATTTTGAAGTGATTCCATATTTTATTCAATGATTTTATTTCAATAATTTTTCAATGAATTTACTGTTTCTGGCTTAGTACTGCGATAAGGCATTTTTTTTTGATTCAGATAAGTGGTTGGATATTAGTTTTTTTAAATCTTAGTACCACTTATTCAACTACATGATTTTCTATCACAAATAAAAACCATATTAAAAACCTATTTAGCCTTATTTTGTTTGATAATCAGATAAATGAATAAAAAACTCCGATTTTTCTGGTATGAATTTCGATGAATTTACTGTTTCTGACTTAGTATTGCGATAATAAAGCATTTTTGATTTAGATAAGTGGTTGGATATTAGATTTTTTCAAATCTTAGTACCACTTATTCAACTACATTATTTTTATCACAAATAAAAACCATATTAAAAACCTATTTAGTTTTATTTTGTTTAATAATCAGATGAAAGAAAAAAAAACTCCGATTTTTCTGGTTTGAATAATGATGAATATTGTCATAATATAACTAAAAAGTATAATTTCATTTCAAATTTTTTTCTACTTATGATAAAATTAAAATATACTTGGAATATTTCAAATCCATAGGTACCTAGAGTAACAGTAATTGTTTTGTTTTCCCTGAAAAAGGGGATATTTAATATTCTTTTAACCTACCTACCTATTTTATCTTAAAAGATAATAGGAGGTAGTAGGTACTTGTACCCACCCTAACCCTTGCGTTTTGTTTGGATAAATCAACCAGCGTTTCTTTTGAAAATGGAATATTTAGTTAGCGTCTAAATGGCTCCGTAGTTATATCTATGAGATACGCAACTACGATTTCGTGTTTTTTTCGTGTTTTTTTTTTTTTTTGTGAATTTTATGAATTTTTGAAAGTTTTTGAGAATTGTGAATTGTTTCGTATGTGGTCATTATATGAAAAGGGATTTCAACCAGCTATGTGATCAAAAATGTTTTGAGAGGTATGTCTTTGTGTTTTTTTTCTTCTTCTTCTCTCAGATCATGATACCCAAAAGATAAACAAACCAGCTCATAAAAAAATTATATTAAAAAGTTTTATATTCAAAAATAAATCTTGTATAGATTTCAAAAATATTTGCAAACACATCAAATGAGTGAAATATAAATCTAAATAGTGGCATATTTATGCATTAGGGATCTTCTTTTTACATTATGAAATTTTTATTTTCATAAATAATTGAGTATATAAAAAAAAACAGATTTTTTCATAAAAATAAAAAATTGGCTAAATATTAATAGTTATATAATCCTTAAAAATAATTATAAACCTATCAAATAAATGACACACAAGATATATTGGGTCTTCAAAAAAAAAAAAAAACCAATTGAAGTTTGCTTTGATTAACGTATGTCGCATTACTGTTTCTTTATTGGTCAGGATTTTTAACATGACATTTTGACATTAAAGCTCATTGACAAAATTGAAGAAAATATTGCTAAGACATACGTTTGAAAACCATAGCAATCTTTGTTTTTTTTTTTTTTTTTGAAGACCCGTTATAATAAATTCAAATAAATAGTTATATCTAATACATATATTACAGATGTTTCAATTTTCAATTATTATTTAATATCAAATCTTCACAAATCCTAAACAAATATTCTATGTTGAGTTCTGGTTTGGTTTGATAAAAATCAATATCTGTATGACCCCAAGGTAGAGTTTTTGTTGTAGATGGAATTATATAACGTTTATCATCATAGTGGGACAGGGCGACTTTGTTTACTATCTCCGTATAAACGTTATGCAATTCACTGCGAAATGTTTTCATTTTCCGAAATATTAGCCCCCCACGCTCCACAATATTTCGATAGTCTTCCACACATAGACTATTTTTTATGACAGATTTTTTCACACCTTTAGCTTTTTTGATTTCATCTCGAACAGAGTTAATGAAGTAAGCCTTTGCACCTGTCCCCCAAAACGATTTAATTGGGTCCGCCGGAAACTCATCTTTCATTCGACCCAAAACCGATTCACTTTTCCTTATTTGAAAAATATTTCCATCTTGATAGTTGGATGTATCAAACTTTTCTGGATTGTCTTTCATTATTTGATAAAAATTGTCGGTGTATACTTTCAATATTAGAGAATCCGTATCGGTGTATAGCAAGGAAGCATCATCCCCAAACTCAGTCTTTATGAAATTGTAAAAAAAATCATATATCACAATCTTCGACATGTCTAGTATGGAAAATCCGATATATATTGGTCTATTGTAAACTATTTTTACTTTCCCCATATGAAAAGCCACAAATTCTTCTGTAAAAATGGAATTACTTTTAAAGTTTGGTCGAGCTATTAATGCTCTAGCCCCCAATTTTCCCCTGGAGTTCTCCCACTGGGTTATCAATTTTATATCCTTTCTATTCTCTACATTTTCCATTGTTTTTCCAAAAACTGCATTAACCCGTAGTTTAAAAAGATCTCTCTGAAACATATTTTTGGATTTGTTGCGCAAATTTGTATTGAAATCAATATATTTTTTTAACCAGAGTGATTGATTAAATATTAAAACTCTATGTATCTTCGTTATTTCAAGACCGCTCTCAATAGCTTGTTTCAAAGTTCTATAATGAATAATATAGTTGCTTTTGTTGTATAGATTGGGGATTAGTTTTGTAGTTGTTTTTGATGTTCCCCCGGGAGACTTAATATTTTCGACTAAAAATGGGAGATCGGAATGTGCATCATGCAATTTTTGGGGATAGTGTATGTCTACTTCGAAAACATATCCCTGTGGATTATCATTATCAATAGTCATTATTTTCAAATCACTAATCTCTTGTTCTGACAACCACCGAAAACCGCCAAATGGCAGGGCTTGAGACATACTGTGCCCATACAAATTTGTTGCGTCTAGGTACATAATGAATGAAGAAGGTTTACTTTCATCGAAATCTGGTAAAAATTTATTATTGGCAATATGCTTCCTTTCCGTACACTGGCTTATTCCACCCCGAATACCCTTTTTGAAAAAGTGAATCATGTCGATGTCTGTCAACAACTCCAACTCTACCTTGGTCATACGCAACATACAATCAAAAGATAAACCTGGGAGACTAAAGTATTGCGCAGGATCTAATTTATCTATTGTGAAACAAGTATTGCGAAACTCTTCAAAAATATCACACAATAGAGTTACATCTGTTTTAAGGTATAGATCCGAATATTCTAAATTTCTACACTTGAACACACGCCATACTTCTTTTGCTCGATTATAGTCGTCATCACTAATGGGTTCATCATTCAAACTATCATAAAATTGATATTTACTAGGGAGAGACGGATAGTTCATTTTTTCAATTGAATCCATGAAATTGTATGGAAAGATACCCTTTTTTCGCACTAAATTAAATTGATCGGTATCGGGGAATTGCTTTCGCGTTTCCCTGAGTTGATCAACCTCTAGGCTTTTCGCCAAATTTTCCAAAGATGATGACAAAAATCTGAAGCTATCAATGAATCTCATCTTTAAGTATTTCTTTTTCGAAACCCCCTCTCTGTCAATATAGTCATGCATGTAAATACTTTTTGTGAATGATATATACTTCTCTTTACTTTCAGCGATAACATCGATCTTATCCCCATGCCGACATAATGCCTTAATAAACATATGGCTATCATAATTACTTAGACCGTGGCATATAATTGGTGTGAAATTGGGCAATTTATAGTTTATGTTACAGACGGAATGGGCAGCGCCAAATCTCTTCTTTCCAGTTATGTGGCAATGATCTTTGACTTTTATGTCGTTCTCATCGAATGTACGTTCACATATACCACACACTTTGGCGTTTTTGAATTCCTCAATCTCTTGAGGGGATAAACGATTCATTGGCTTTATATCTTTCAAATAGGTATTGTACAAATATCTTAAGTCGCTTTCTATGCTGGAAACAAAAACTTGTGCCGCATCACTCCCTCGATATAATTGAAATTTGGAGAGAGAATCGTCAAAAGAACACTTTATCAGATATGCGAAAGAGAATGGCTTGTGTTCAATGCTTTTAATTGTGTATGAATCTCTAGGGTTTGGTTCAGTTATTTCGATAGGTTTTAAAATAGATTCAAAATCTGCGTATACCACAAATGGAACTCTCATTTGTTTTTCAATATTTTCAAATTTTAAAATATTTTCTGGCACATGTTTCCCAAATTTATCTACTTTTTTATTTGTTGAGGGTGTTGATGCATATATGTGGCTACAATCATTTTTCTGATGCATTGCCAAAGATGATTGTGAGCTGAAATATATTAGGCAACCATCACAAAAATAAAGTTTATCAGCATTTAGGGTGATTTGACTTGCAACTAATCTAGACATATCTTTGATCCAACAATAGTGGGCTTTTGTACAATTTGTATCACAATTATGTTCATCATCATCTTTGACATTACAATCTTGTGTAATTAACAATAAATTTACATGAAATCTCAGTTTCTTGCCCGAATATCGCAATGGACCAACAACTTCATATTTTAATTTATTGTTCTCATACTTCGATTCTAGACCATATACATTTACGGAAATATTATTCATTTGCTCGAATTTGGTGATATCTTTCAATTTAATTGGAAAATCTATACCTGTTAAATTTAACACTCTGGAGTAGTGTGGATATGATCCAATTTGTGTGGACATCCTAGTTGTGGGAAACATTGCTGCAACTATCGCCCACGCAAAGCAGCACTCATCTTGATTTATTACATTAATAACAGCTTTTTTGGATTCTATGAATTTCGGCAACCTTATGTATGATGAACCGCATACAGGACTGTATTTATTAATATTAACTTCTACATAAAGAATCTTCTGTAGTGCCCACCCTAAAAATTAATTCTCCAGTAAAAACAGTGTAAGTTAGTATTATGTTCAACATACCTGAATCTTTTTCTTGAAATTCTGCTGATTGATTCTTCATTGCATCAACAAATAATTCGTAAACACTATCTAAATCACTCCCAATAGTAACAATATGATTTGATGTGTTAAACGATTTATCACTATGAGTGTCCTTGGATGGTAGAATATATTGACCCACAACAACCATATTTATTTTTAATGCACCTAGATTTCGCAGCATCTCAATCACTAAATCCAATATTTTTGACTTAACTTCCTCAAAAAATACTGAATAGTCAACATGGTGATTATCACTTCTTATACGATAAGTAACAATTCTCCTTTTAAAAGCACTGCTTATAATTTCAACACCTGTTGACAATGGAGAGCAGGAATTATTGCGATGCTGTAGCGTTCTTTGATGAGCTGCCATATGATTTGAGGGTATATCTATATTGCAAGAGACACAAGTTTGCAAATTTGATGTTGAAGCATCCTGCGAAGAAGATGCGTTAGGACACATCCTTTTTCGATTATTTGCATCAATATTATTATTGGGTCTTCGTTTACATGATTCAAGTTGGTGGCGAAGCATATTATAGCTTCGGGTAAAAGATGCGTTACAAAATTCACATTTATAGGTATTCATAGTTGATACAGATAATAATTTGAATTAAGGTTGTCTATCTCGAAGCTGATAACAAATAGAAATAACTTCACAAACTATTACTACCCAAAACCTGGGATAAAAGTGTTCTGCTCAAGGTTTTTCACCAGGTTAACGGAATTAGGTTACCTTGAAGGACTTGTGCAATAAAAGTTTCCTTTTCTTTGCTTAATAGAGTACCGCGTGAACTAAACTTTCAATGGGGTGTGAATCGGATCTATACCATCAACCTGCCCCACAAAAGAGATGGTTTTCTTTGTTAAAATTTTTCTTTATAAAATCTAAACTAAATTTTCAAGGGGTGAGAATAAGGATCTATGCCACCCACCTGCCCCTACAAAAAAAAAAAGATGATTCTTTGTTGAAATTTTTTCTTTATAAAATACTTGTGGCTTATAAGAGCAAGGTCAAATGACGTCAAAAGAGAATACATCATTTTTTTTTTGTAAAAGTTTTTCCAAGGGCAAGCAAGACACGGCATTTAATTGTGGAATTTTCATTAATGAGGGTACCTGAGCCTGAGAACTTTTTTGATAGCGTGGGAAAATCTCTAGATCGATGGCACCTTTGATCTGAAATTTTGGGGTTTTCATTAATGAGGGCACCTGAGCCTGAGAACTTTTTTGATAGCGTGGGAAAATCTCTAGATTGGCGGCACCTTTGATCTGAAATTTCGGGGGTTTGACCCGGGCGCGGACTTGTGCGCGGAACGCTTTCTTTGTTGAAATTTTTGTTTGTAAAATAGAATAACGCTAGCGGCTTATAAGAGCAAGGCCATATGACGTCAAAAGGGACTGTTTTCTTTTTTGATTTTTTTGTAAAAGTACTAAGTCAAATAGAGTGACAACTAACTTTCAAGGCCAAGGTTAGATGACGTTACTCCGGGGTGGGAGGGGGGGGGGGGAGTGGGGGGAGGGGGGATTTTTTTATTTTTTAAATGGCTAACTTTCAAGGCCAAGGTCGAATGACGTCACTGGCGTCACTTTCAAGGTCAGAGTAAATGTCTACTGCGCATGCGGAGACCGCTTAGGGTATACTTATGCTACTAGTAAGCATCTCACATAATAGTTATTTATGATATAAGTGCTAAAAGTGACATTTTATTTTGTGAAAAGGAAAGTTTGGGACACGACGCCGAAGGCGGAGTGTTCCATTCCTTTGAACAAAATAAAATCACTTTTAGCACGAATGTCATACACTATTTTTTCTACAAACGCACTAAAAGTGATTACTTTTAGCACTAGTGCTAAAAGTAATCACTTTTAACACCAGTGTCATAAAATGGCATTTTAGACACTGACAGCATCCGTTAAAAATAACATTTTTAGTGACGTTTGTAGAAAAAATCTGTTTTTTTTTAAAGATAAAAGTCAAAATGACAATTCTGTTGGCAATACAATGTAAAATTGTCAATGATTCAAAATTTTTTATGTAGAAAAGGCTTGTGTTGCCAACATAGTTACTAAATTTTTGACTTGGGGAATTATCTTTAAAAAAAAAAACATACTTTACATGTTTTCAATGCCGTCGTTCCAATATAAGTTGTAACTTAGCTTAGCGATTGTTCCTGACAGGTTGCCAACCAGTGGCGTAGCTATCGATGAGCGGAGGAGCGCGAAGCGCTGGGGCCCCGGAACATAAGGGGCCCTGTTCGAAGCGCTGAGACCCCCTTCTGAAAATTGAAAAAATCTGCAAACATTCCTGAATAAAGCTTATTTCATATACTTGCGAATCGCGAATTGCGGAAAGCGAATAATGATCCTGTTGGCTGATTTGGCTTCCCACCGTTTGACATATTTAAAATAAACCAATAAAAGCATTATTCGCAATGCGCGATTCGCAAGTATATGAACTAAGCTTAATGCGTTTCCGTTTTGCTTTGCATTGGCGCGTAAAGCCGCGTCCACATTAGTAAAAATTTACGTTGTGCGTGGTATTCGGCACAAATTTGTGTGTGCGATACAAATTTATGCGAGTGTGGACCTGTTCGCCGCATACGGACGCACGCAAAAATTTTCGCGACATTCACCGCACGCGATCCGCAGCTTGTCGGTTTTTTTCAAGACATCAAAGGGATTTGCGCCGCAACATCGTTCTAGTGTGGATGCATTTTTTCGTGAACGAAACAAATAACCAAAAACAAGCAACGCGCACACTGAAATAAAATAGTCATACACGCGTTGAGCAAGAACGCACGGCTCACAACACAAATATTTATGTTGATCAAGATGCCAAATTTGCGCCGCAAAAATTTGTGGCGAATCCCGAATTCAACGCAACGCATTTATTTACTAATCTGGACGCGGCTTAAAGTGAAGTTTTAACTTTGGTGTTAATAATATCATAGATAATATTCAATGGCTATTTATCTTTTTGGTACAATACTACATAATCATAATACTGGTAATTCGATACCTACTCTGCCTTCCACAATATTTAAATACAGAGTTGTCGTTATGTATGGAAACGGCCTAATATTGTATAATAAAATTATACGTTTTTTCCTAGGGTTTTTGAGAATGCCCGATTCAATGGTGGTATTTGCAATGTAGCCAACTTCACCATTTCTGACATGCTGTACGTAACTTGATTTTAAAAAAAAAAAAAGTTTTTTATTTTAAATGTAATTAATTCAGCGTCCCAACATTACTAAATGCCAAACCTCCATTTGACTTGGATTTTGAAATATGGCAACACAGCATTTTTTTTGAAATATATTTCAGAATAGGCTTTAGAAAAATGTACAATATTTCCTACTTGAGCCTACCAGCCCCCCTTAAATCTTGCATACCTACGTACAATGACATTTTTTTTCCTGTTCTAAAATACGAGACCATTTCCATACATTTCAACAAATTAGCTGTGTTGCAATATTTCAAAAACCAATATATATACGACATCTTAGAAACGGTAAAGTTGGCAACATTGCAAATACCACCATTGAATCGGACATTCCTAAAAACTAAATTTCCACATTCCTAACAACCACCACAGGCCCGATTCTCGTCTCCAGGGAGTAGAGCTCCCCGAGAGAACGAATGTTTTGTCCTTGTCAACGTAATCGAATAATGAACGAGAATGATAAGGACGAAAAATGTGTTTTCTCGAGGAGCTCTCCTCTTTTTATAGGCCTTATTTTTGAAAAAGGGAGCAGCGTTCCCGGGAGAACGAGTGTTCCATCTTTGTTGCTCATATTATCATTTCCATATCATTGAGAAAGACGGAACACTTGATTTTCTGGGAACACTGGCTTCCTGGCTCAAGAATAAGGACCCAGGGACCCAGGTAGGAAATATGGTAAATTTTTTGTTAGCGCATTCAAAAATATTAGGCCGTTTCCATTCATAACGACAACCCTGTATACTTATAAAACCCTGATTTACGTAGCCCGTGCATTGGGAGTTTTCCCGTCTGCAAGTGGATTCGTATAGAGTTAACATCTAATCTCTCTGTGAGCCGATGCACAGGCTAAGTGAATGACCCTGTATATTATAATATTTTATAGAATTTTATATCCTTACTATTTTTATCATAATTTTTTCATGAGAATACATGTATTATTTTTCCCACAATAATCTTTTTTTTTATTATTGGGGAGGGGGGGCCCTATCAAAAGGTTTGCGCTCGGGCCCATCAGGACCTTGCTATGCCACTGTTGCCAACTATCAGCATGTGAGAACAGACAGACCTAACAAGAAGTTAATGGTAGCTGCAAAAAGTGAAAGAAAATGATTTCATTCGCTGTATCTATAGGTCTGTTCGCACAGCAATCACAAATCAATCAGAGCGAATTTCATTAGTTGAAAACAGTCAGAAAACTAGTATAAACCAATGAAATTCACTCTGACTGGTTTGTGATTTCTGCGTGAACAGACCTTTGTAAGTAGGTACCTTTACTTTACTTAACTTTTTTATATTCTACAAATGATTTGTTAATCTGCGTAATTTTGGAATAAAATTTTAAATTATTAATTCCTATTTACCCAAAGAATTCTTGTTGGCCATAGTTTTCTTTTAGTGTATCAGTATGTTATTTTTTTGGCGAATTGTTTATTTAAGTTTATGAATGGTATTTTTCTCTGCAATAAAAAAAAATTCCAGAATTTATACCCTATGTCCTGATATTTTATTACCCTCGTCCAGAAAAATTAAAAAACAAAGTTGGCAACCCTATGTCACCGCAATATTTGACCCATGATTTGACCAGAACGGCCATATAAAATCACGTGATTGAGATTGCCTAATACTTCAAGTTTCCATAAGCGTAAGTTGAGATTTTTGGCGTAATCATGTTATAATATGGTGTAATTTGACTGGTAAAATATCCAACATGGCAAATATTTTTCCAATAAAAAAACCCAACCATTTTATCACGTGATTACGCCAGTAATGTCAACTTTTACGCTCATGAGAATTCGCCCAGATGCATGGTAAAATTTACGTTTGTTTATCCCAAGGAGAATACACACTCTAAGGAGTGCTTATCAGCCTCGTTTTTGGTAATCGCCGCCATATTGGTTTTCAACTGTTTTCAACCATTGCCGACGTCATAACTAAGGCGTCAGCTGTTTAAAGAGTCTACGTCAAAGCGAGAAACGCCATGCTGCTTACGTCACAACTGGTTGTTTGGTGTAGGGGGGGATTTGTTACACACAATGAACTATAACCAAAAACTGGAATGCTAACACATAAGGACGAACTTGAAGCCTAGTGCGGCTGCTGCGGAGGGGATACCTGTTTTTGTCGCACTCATTATGTTAAATGGCGAAAATTGCTTCCAACACGTATTCCAATTGATGAAACCTGTGAAGGGAAATATGACAAAACTTTCGAAAACGTCATATGTCAGCGAGCAACAGAAAAAAACAACATTCCCCCTTGTGGCATCTGTCTTTCATGGCTTCATTTTTTTGGCAGATATGGCAATGTGTGCGCATTCCAGTTTTTAGCTATAGTTCATTGGTTACACACAGGCCTTATGAGGATAAGCCATCCTGTAGTAGTAGTGTGTATCATCCTTGTGTTTATCCTGCAGCAGCCATATTTATTCAGTTTTTGACAGTTCGTTGGAATGAAAAAAAAAAAAGAAAAAAGACTTATCTACTACCAAAAATTTCAAAAATCGCTTGTTGATGGCAATTGACTTGATGGAGAGTAGCAGCAGCAGTAAAACCAATAACCCTTTTCACGTGGCTCCGGTTTAACAAACCGCAACATACCGCTCGAATTCGAGTGGTAGGTATCCATCAAGGATGATACACACTACTACTACAGGATGGCCTATCCTCGTAAGGCCTGTGTGTAACAAATCCCCCACTACCCCTTCCCCACCCCACCAACAAACAACTAGTTATGACGTCGGCAGTGGTTGAAAACAATTGAAAACCAATATGGCGGCGATTACCAAAAACGAGGCCGATAAGCACTCTTTAGGTGCTTTCCAGTGACCCATTTGAGTTACTCCTGAGCAGCTCAGGAGTGCTCCACAATTGCTTTGTGCGTTCCAGTGCTTAGAGTGTCGTACACTTGAGCTACTCATTTCTGTTATCCCCTGCCCCCTCGTACACCAACCCTTTTGTCTGTGTTTCATGCTCCTGAAATCCGAAATGGTGGGGGTTAAGACAAGAGCGTTCCAGGGCTGCGTTCAAAAACGGCTAAAGCCAAGCCAAAATTGGCATATTGCGTTCAAGTTCGGCTCCAGCGTGCCAAAAACGGTTGGCTTTACACGTTCAGAATCGACCGCGGTAAAGTAACTTTTGGAGGTGGTTTTAACTGCGTCTAGAAATGGTTATACGAATTTTGATTGGATGAGACCAAATTCAATATGGCGTGGCGGCCAGCAAGTTAGTTTTGAATATGTGTTTTCATGCATATTTCAATTATTTTGCTTCGAGTTTTGCTTGCAGCTTTGATTTTGATTATTCAATAAAATATTTTTAGGTACGTAAACTATTGATTTGGGCAGAAACCAGAATTTTTTTTGTGTTTTTTCGTTCATGTGTGGACGCCACGCCATCTTGAATGTCACGTGGTTTGGATTGTCTAATTGAGAAACGGTATTTGGCGTTCCAGCAAATTCACATCAGATTTGGTATTGCCGGTAGAAGGGGAAAAGTAGGAGGAGGCTGTGGCATTGCCGTCTTTGAACGCACTCCAGTGCTGCTTATGTCGAACAGTTCAAGAGCGTCACACTTCAGGAGCATGATACTCTAACAATTTAGGCACTGGAAAGCGGCTCTTATAGAGTGTGTATTCTCCCATCACGTCACTTAGTAACCGGGTCAGAAAACTGTATGTCATTTCTCTAACCGTTTTGTAACCCGGTTAGTTAAACCGGAGCCACGTGGAAAGAACTAGTGAATATGAGGAATATTTAGGGCTTCTGGCAGAGAGGGAAGAACTTTTTTTTCATTTAAATTATAATAAGCACAAATATAATTTTTTTAATGAAATTCCATATTTGACGTTTGACGTATATGGGATGGTTCAGTACGATGATGTTTCTTTTGGGACTGCTCGCGTGCAGTTTTTTTGAAGTGTCAGTGCGAAACGAGTGTTGCACTTGCTCTACCAATGGAATACGCTATGTTCGAAATTTGGAACGGTTCTGGAATTGCGCAGAACTTCTTGCGCACAAAAAATAATGGAGAATGGAGAACTTCCAATACTAATTCTGAACCGATTCGGAACCAAAAAAAACAAAACAAGCCGCAAATAACAAAATTCCAAAACAGTTCCTCCTTCAGAGCAAGAACTGCGAGAACCGTTCTAGAACAATCCCAGAATCGTTCTTTGAGTTCTAAATAAACCAAATCTCAACACAGTTCGATAACAGCTTTGTTTTGTTTCCACTCAGAACTAGTTCGGAATCATTTTGTGTTGTGTTGATAGCATTTTGATCTATTTGAAACTATTTTTATATAAAAATGACTCTGGGATTGTTCTCTCAGTTCTTGCTCTTTGCTCTGAAGGAGGAACTGTTCTGTAATTTTAGCAGCATAGCAGCTTATAGTGGTGACGTCACCCGCAAGCCTCAAATGCATGCTTGCGATTCAGATTGTGCTACTTTTTTCGTCGATTTCAAATGTAGAAAAGGTGATTTTAACAAGATTATAACGTCTAGGAATTCGCTGTTTTGACTCAGCTAATGCATTTTACTTTTCGCCAAGAGTTGAGGTCTGCGGCTGAAATCAGAAATGGCACACACTTTCAGCTCAATAACACAGTTTTCAGTGCTATTTAGGTGCTCCTAAAAAGCCGGTATTTTCGTCCTAAAAAGTTCAAAGTTAAAATAGTTCAAGTTTTTCTTCCACTATTCAGGAGCACTTAAATAGTACCTAATTCCAATACAACATTTTAGCCACTGTCATCAGATTCGCTGCAAATACACCCTTAAGTAAACGTAAAGCCAGCAGTTCCCTTAGTATTCCTATTCCTAGTAATGAAAAAAATCTGAATGACTGTTCTTCTACGACTATTTAGGAGTACTTGAATAGCTTATTCGCTAATTAGTAATTCCTATCCAGAAACTAGCTTCTGCACATGCACTGGCTTTACACGCGGTAAACTCCGAGCAGTCCAACGCGCTCGAAACGATAGGATCCTATTCGTTCTAGCTCTCAGAGTGTTCTCTTTTGCGTTCTGGTTACAATCGAGCACGTACCTATTGTAAAAAAAAATTTAATTCGGTTGGCGAATGGCGATTCCGGTTTTTTTCCCAGATCTGTGTTCAGACGGTTTATGAACTTATTAAGGGCGAACACTGCGTATGTCGTCACCGTCACGATATCCATGTTCATACCGTTCCGCACCGTGGAATGCAATTGTGCAAAGCTATATACGGTCCGGTCGTGCAATCTTTCTTCGGAGCTCTTGGTTCATAGTTCTGTGTCTATTCTCGAAACCGGGGAACAGCAATCTCAGGAGAACGATTGCTCTGTCTTGTCAGTGTTAAGGTGCGTACAGACATGCAACAGAACGCCGTAACGTAACTTCACCGCGTAACAAGTACGCGACATATCTGGACCGTACTCTGCAACATCGTAGCAGTACAGCAACCGCGTAACACCGTAACATCGCAGCGTCCCATCGGTTGTCGGTAAATCGACACCGCATCAAAGAAATGTTCGCGGCGATGTTGCACTTGATTTTTTTAGTCTGGACGTGCTTGCGAACCCGGTGCCGTTGTTTTGGTTTTGCCCTTTTGTATTTCCACTATTTCCAGTCAAATTCAGTTGCTATTTTGATTTCGATAGAAATGGAGTGGACGGAAGACAGTGTGCTTGAGTTTATCGAAATTTATAGAGGGAAGGAAATTTTATGGAATAACAAACATCCCAGATATTTTAATAAAATTCAGAAAAATGATGCGTGGGAAGATGTCGCAAGAAGTGTAGGTGCTACGATTGACGAGTGCAAGAAGAAAATTAGTGCGTTGCAGTCAGCGCTGAGGCGGGAAAAGTCAAAAATTAAAAAAAGCATGGGCACCGGAACAGGTAAAGATTTATTAATTAATTAAATTTTTTTGACACTTCTAACAGCCAATTTTTTTAACAACTTTCTCAAGCTTGTTGCCTTCAACAAGCTTTCGAAACCTGTTAAAAAAATGTTTTCGAACAATTATCAATGTCCTTGGGTTGTTACTACTGGTATAGTTTTTCCAAAGTCAATTGGAACAAGGTAAACATAAATCATACTGGTGGCCGGCTGACTAGTGGCAGTGGCGGCAGTGCATTTCTTATGGAACTTTCCAGTGACCATCAGTCAGCCACCAGTTGGTACCTTGTTCCAATTGACTTTTGTAATAGTATAATATGAATTGATTAATATACTATTATTTCAATTGTAGGGCGTTCCGATGTGTATGAAAGTTCTTGGTTCGCATTCAAGAGCTTGCTATTCCTGTGGGACAAAAACAAAGTACGCAATACTCAAAGCTCTGTAAGTGTTTATTTATTTATTTATTTATTTTTTTCAATATTATTTAAGTATATTTATCTTGCCACAAAATCCGCCCTTCATTTTGAAAGAAATCAGCCAATTCTTCTCGAATTGCTTTAGCCTGTATGGATGGTTTTCTGGGAATATTTCTGAGAGGAAGTAGCGAAGTAGTTGGTTCATTACTTGAAGCTCTCGCTCCATCGACAAGTTTTCCCTCTACTTCCGTATCGAATGTTCCGTTTGGTGTATACAAGTGACAGGAGGAGGAACTTTTCCTTAAGAAATTATGTAAGTGAGCTATTGCCATTACAATGAGCTCAGCCTTTTCAGGACTTAGCAGCATGGGTTTCCGGAGTGCTCTAAATACTGCTGAAGCAATACCAAATACATTCTCTACGACTCTTCGCGCGCGAGATAATCTATAATTATAAACCCTTTGTAATGATCCTTTGGGGTGAATTCCCGAAAACGGTTTCATTAATGTATCAGTGAGAGCAAACGCCTCATCTCCAATGAAAAAATAGGGAATTTCGCGTTGTCTACCATCCAAAGCTTCAGCTAGTGGCAATCTTAACTCATTTTTTTCTAGTTTTTTGAACAGGGAACAATTTTTGAAAATGCCACCATCAGAAATTCTTCCTTGGCCTCCAGCATCAACATACAAAAAGTTGTAATGAGCATCTACTACTGCAAAAAGAACTATGCTGAATGTCGATTTGTAGTTAAAAAAATCGCTTCCTGTATTAATAGGTGCTTGCAAAACGACGTGTTTTCCATCGATTGCCCCTAGGCAGTGCGGAAAGTTCCAAATATCGTTGTATTGTTTTGCTACTTGTAACCACCCCTCTGATGTTGTTGGTATCTGTAAAAAATATCGTTTTCAGAAACTTCAAAGAATAATGATTCTACTAACTAAAAAACCTTGAATTTATGACCTGATCTACAAGACATTTCTTTCCCAACCCAGAAAACTATTTTGTCATATTATCGAAAAAATATCAACAGAACTTTTTATTTGGTTGCAGATTGATAAAGAAACAGACGAAAGTAATGATGTAGATGATGATACCGCTTTGCGAGATATGAATCCGGACTCTGAGGAGCCCCAGAAGACTAACGACATACAAGAGCCTGACGAGACTGAAGAGCATCATGAGATTCAGAAGCCTCACGGGACTCAGCAGTCTCACGAGACTCATGAGCTTCGCGTGACCCAGGAGCCCAACGAGTCTCAGCAGACTCCAAAGACTCGGATTAGAGTCAGTAACAAGGAAAGAAAACCCCCTCAGATGACTCATAGTATCCCGAACAAAAAACGTGCAGTTGAAAAATTGGATGCTGCTTTCGAAATTCTAACAAAGGCATCGAATAAGGAACCACCGCAGGATCCAAGCGAATGTCAAATATTTGGAAATCTTGTAGCCAAGAAACTTAGTAAATATTCGAACGTAGCACAAACGGCAGTACAAGAAGCCATCATGAATATTTTATTTGCGGCAGACAAGGGGTATTATAATCAATATCCCGCTCCAAGAGGTTATCAATCAAACAATTATTCCACAATCCAAAGCGAACTTGTACAACGTGATTCGGTTTACCAAGATACTCAGTTGATACAATCCCCATATTCACCCCGTCCCGCAGCTCATTGGGATTTTGCAACTGACGCATCATCCCAAGCGCCTCAGTTTTCACCGGTACCACTGCCACTAATATCTCCAGCATCAGCAAGTTCACAATGCTCGGGTATGACAAATTATTCCGCTTCTACCAGCAATCCACCCCCATTTACCAGTGCAACATTACTAACTGATTTAAACTTGCCAGATAATTAAATGATATTCAAGAACAAAATTTTATAGAAAAATGTTTTATAATAAAGAATTTTGAGCAATAAATAAATCAACATACCTGTATATTCTCCTTCAACCCTTCTATGAGAGCTTCACACACTTCTGGTACTATAGCGCTTATCGATTGTTTCGAAATTTTGAACAGATATTGCAGACTCGTGAAGGAATCTCCAGTCGCCAGAAAACGCATTGTTACTGCCAATCTTTCCTGAACCGAAATAGCTTGTCTCCAATTAGTGTCTCTTCTTGATACTTTTGGACCGATTAGGTTAATCAAAAATTCAAAATCAGTTGGCGACATTCTGGTAAAGTTTTTGTATAGACCACTCACAGACTGGAAGTTTAGGTCTCTCAATAAATGACGACCACTGTACACAGTTCTACTGGTGTATAATTGAGTCTGCCACCAGCGTCTTGGTCTGCGTTTTCTCTTATGCACTAAATAGTGCATAACTATGTAAGCTGCAGCAGCAATGTCCATCTTGCTTGAACGTAGATACCAACTAACTAAAAACGTTGCTAAAAAGCTGGGACGCCTAAATGTTCCGCGCCGATGTTGCGCGGCGATGTTCTGTTGCACCAAACTAAACCCACTTTCCTCATCGCAACGTAACAACGTCGCGCAACAGAACATGTCGCGTGCTTGATACGCGGTGAAGTTACGTTACGGCTTTCTGTTGCATGTCTGTACGCACCTTTATGGAAATATAAATATGGGCGACAGAGACAGAACCTTTATTCTCATGAGAACGCTGTTGCTAGGTTTCAAGAATAGACACACTGACGTCACAACTCGGAATTTCTGATTTACTACGTCATAACTCGGAATTTCTGATTCCTAGAGCATGCAATTTATAAACGCGCTCCAGGTGCGGAACTGGTTTCACTCGGGGCAAAAAGTGCTGCTCTTGACCTAACATGTGTTCGGCTTTCGGTCGGGTGTTTCTGTCAAATTGAAATTTCAAAACAAGAATCAGTTCCTGTTCCTGTTTGATTTTATTGAAAAAAATTTAAATAATAAATAAATAAAAAAAAAACATTAATTAACATCTCTCTTATTTAAATAATAATGAATATGGTGATAAGAAGCAATGATAAACAGTCTTGTTATCGTCGAAAAAGGCTTATTTTCCGAGATAATTTTGTCTTGACTTAAAGCACCGCTCATTCAAATTTCGATGGATTCGCCTAGAAAATTGCTCAGCAAAAGCTTGGTCTCTGCCAGACAATTGATTCGAGTAAGTTTTATTTTGATTTAAAAAAATTAGGTATTTTGATTTATACTAGGCAATAGTGCCAGTCGAGGGGTGTTTCACTCACTAAATTTTGTACACCTACTGTATTTGACTGCATTGATTGCATCAGAGATGATAGTTGACTGCACTGACTTTTGAGCATGATCTTACAAGATTGGGCTGCACGCTACTGCATGTGACTGCACCTCGATTGCAAGTGACTGTATTATGACTGCATGCGACTGTCTAATGACTGCATGAATCCAGTCCATGTATTCCATTGACTGCATGAGAATTGTATGGACTGCAGAAGAATGTATGGACTTCATATACATGAATGTACGATATTTGTACACCTACTGCACAAATGAAACACCCCTTGTCAGTAGGTACCTACTATCATTGTATATCATAGCTCCAAAATTCTTGGGACACCTCTGTAACACAAAAAAAGCCTTTTTACAAATTCGTCTGTTTCTCCTTTAAATTTCATCAAGATAATTTCTTAAAATTATTTATTCTTGATTTCAGAATAAGTCTTTTGTGAGAATCGTAGAAGTTGGTCCTCGTGATGGTCTCCAAAACGAACCAACCAATATATCTACAGCAGTTAAAGTTGAACTCATCAACCGGCTATCAGAAACTGGTTTGAAGACAATTGAAGTTACAAGGTAGAAAACATAAACCAACATTTCCTCTAAAACTAGCCCTCTGAAATTTCAGTTTTGTAAGTCCGAAATGGGTCCCGCAAATGGCAGACAATACAAAAGTGTTTCAAGAAATCAATAAAAAAAAACTCGTTTCTTATCCTGTTTTAGTTCCCAATTTAAAAGGTTTAGAAGCAGCTGTAAGTACTTTTCAAACCATTTTTCAGTTCAATAGTTTGTTACTTAATTTAAATTTCCAGATAAAAGTTGGTGCCAAGGAAATAGCAGTGTTTTTATCAGCGTCTGAAGGATTCTCGAAAAAGAACATCAACTGCACAATTGACGAAAGTATAGTGACAGTAAAATCTGTCATCACCAAAGCTCAAGAGAGCAATTTAAAAATACGGGGCTATGTTTCCTGCATTGTGGGTTGTCCTTATGATGGATACATAAAACCAGCTTCAGTTGCTAAAGTAGCTGAAGCATTGCTTAGCTATGGTTGCTATGAAATATCTTTAGGAGACACTATAGGAGTAGGCACAAGAATTTCTTTGGAAAAAATGCTTGATGAGGTTTTAATCATTGCTTCACCTGACAAGTTAGCTATTCATTGTCATGACACATATGGGCAAGCTTTAGTGAACGTTTATACAGCTCTAGAAAAAGGTTTAACAGTAGTAGACTCTTCAGTAGCAGGTCTTGGAGGTTGCCCATATGCAAAGGAAGCCACTGGCAATGTAGCTACAGAAGATTTGGTTTACATGTTGCACGGACTAGGCACTGAAACTGGAGTAGATTTAAATAAACTTATAGAAGCTGGCAGGTTCATATCAGATTGTCTAAAGAGACCTCCAGCGTCTAGGGTTAATAATGCTTTGTTTTCAAAAATGAAGTAAAAATCGATAATAAAAAGGTTCAACATTTGAATTATGGACTACTTATTCCAATGACAAAAATGTACACCTACTTTATCTATAATAATAAATATAAGAACTATTTCTGGAAGAAATAAATTCAAATTTATGTATGTGGTTTGCGCATGAGTGGAGGTCTAAGCCGTTTTCTCGCGTCCACTTTTTTCAAACCTGTTTTGAACCAATGTCAAAAAAGTGGACACGAGAAAACGGCTCTAATGTGCATTTGTTCGGGATTGCCCCATTTGTGCTAATGTTCATTTACTCTACCCACCCGAAGTCGCTTTCGGGATCCTTAGGGCGGGAGTGTCCGACAGAGCCGAAGTCCGACCAGGGGGCAGATTCTCGGGCCAGGGAGTAAAAGTTCCAGAGAGAACAAATTTTTCGTCTTCATCATTCTCGTTTACTTTGACAAGGACAAATCATTCGTTCTATCGGGGAGCTCTACTCCCTGGCCCGAGAATCGGCCCCCAGAGTATAAAGGTCAATTCTCACTTACGTTTCACTCAGCTCGGCGACACGACACGACGCCGCGCTGCAAATTTTGCGATCGAATGTTCCATCCTGAAAATCTCGCACAATTTTATATAATTCTGGCCACATAATTTTTTAAGTACAAGGTATGTAAACTTCATTTTTTGAAGTGAATACTTCCTTGGCCGCATGAGAGTGATTTTTTAAGATCGCGTCACGACACGATTTATAAAATTTTCGTCTCGCAAGTGAGATGAAGCATATGATGAATATAAGGGAGAGAGAGAGAAAGAGATGGAGAATGAAAGAGAGTATTGTTCTCAACGCATTAATGTAATATGTACAATACATCTCTCTCTCTCTCTCACTCACTCACTCACTCACTCACCTCACTCACCCTCAACGAATCGATAAATAAGTATTCACTTCTATCACGTGTACTGTGCTGCACGCGACTTTTTTTGTTAGCACTTTTTTGATATTCCTAATATATATTTTAGCCCTAAACTTTTGGGCGAAACGTTGGCAAAGACTTAACAGCCTTTTATATTTTGTTCTAACCGACGAATCACCCCCTTCATTGTTTATAAAGTTAGATAAATAATACAGTTGCAATATTTTTATTGGTATTTTGGTACTTTGCAGAAATTTACATCATGAAATATTGTATTTATTTTCTATTTATTTATTGACACATCTTCACAAACACGATAAAGGTGCAAGCAAAGGTAAAATCGAGGGCAAAAGAACAAAGAGAGTAAAAAAAAAACAATAAATATGAAATTAAAACTAACATAAAAGACACACACATTCTTACCAGGAAACATTACACAATCACAGATTAAGATATTAAACCAATTAACTGACAGAGGCTAGTGTTGAATATAGGTATCAAATGGGCTTTCCCTGTTTACGATATTGCACTGTTCCATCATTTTATTTAGAGGAGATAGTTTATACTGACTAGTTTTAAAAATATCTATGCTAAGAATCCTTAACACGTTAATCGCCCAAATGGAACCTAAAAAAAAGTTTTGACAGGCCCAGATAAAATTATTTCTTCAATTGATGAATAATAAACAATAATCGCATATATTTGTATTTTTTTCCATGTGTTACCTAAAAACAACCGAAAATATTACTTTGAAAATAAAACCCGGCTTTTGGGTTTCGGGGCCCCTTCTAGGTGTGAGCCCCGAAACCCAACTAGCGGTGTTCAAAGATACAAGCCTAAGCTTGTTTACTACGTGCATGAATATTGGATAGTAGAAAATGTGTGTCCTGCTACGAAAAATTAAGTGCTGAACAAGGCAGAAAAGTAGCTCAAAGCAAAGGACCAGAGTCAAGATTTTCTTACATAGGTACAGTGTGAATTTTTCTATTGTCTGTCCTGTTTTTTGACTGTGACAAATATATAGAGTAAGCATTTATTTTATACGTTATTTTGGTTTATCATAGATAAATAATTTTGTTCTGTTAATCCATGCCTTCACCTACAATCAATAAAATGTGGTTCTACAGAAAAATATGACAAAAAATCCTAGGCTCAGACGTTAGTAGGGTCCCCCAGGCCCCTCTGAGAAAAACTCCATATATTGCAATGTTATTTGAAGCCCAAGAGCCGGGTCACAGGCTGTAAAGTGTAAGCGCATGGTGACACCCTACGTACAGGTCTCAGAGCCTGGTTGACCACAAGCACTGAAACCCAAATGTAGGGTGTCATGGCGATTAACGTGTTAAGTTAATTTTAGGTACCCTAAAATCCATAAAATTAATAAAATTACAATGTTTGTACTTCATATTAGGTATTGACTATATTATAGCAGGTATATAAATATCACAACTTGTTCATTTCTTCTTTGTACAAGGGATTTTATATGGAAACTGTTTAGCATTGCCCCATATAAGACAAAAAACTGGTACACTCCATTTTGCCCAACATACAGGAATCTCAAGAAACGCTTTTGAACTTTTTGAATGTGATGTGAGCCAGTGGCATCCAGATTTGAGCAGCATACTCCAAGTGAGGTCTCACTAGAGCATTGTATAGTTGAATTAGTGTTTCCATACTCAGATCTTTACCATTCCTTAAGATGAAGCCAATTAGGGTTGCCAGATTTTCAAAATTGAAAAGCGGGAGGTAGTCCATAGAAGGGAAAAATGTTTCGCCGCGGGCGAAATTCTTTTGTGGTGCCACGCGGTGTCACAATAAGATAAACCCGTCAAAAAACCGTCCCAAAAACGGTTTCGGCACCACTCTGTATACGAATTTCAGATTCTACGCACAAATTTTACGTTTTGCGCAGAATTCTGTTGGTGGAATGTAGTGAATGTACGGTTCCCTGCTGAGTTGGAACAAAACTATATCTTTGCAGTTCAGACCAGACTCAGACGCCCAAACGAGCTACGCTCTCAGTCTTCAGTAGTTCTGTCTTCGCTGGGAATTAGAAATAAAGAAAGAGGCAAACAAAGCGCACTCGCTTCTCGACGTTAATCGTAATGCACCCCGGTTGCGCTGCGTTGCAGATTTATAAAGAAGTATTAAATTTACAGTGAAAATAAACAAGAGCACCTAATTTAGAATCATTATTTCATGAAATTTCTATTTTTGGGAAAAGCGGGAGTTTTGTTTAAGGTGCGCGGGAGGCGGGAGGTTCAGTAAAAAAGCGCGAGCCTCCCGCCTAAATCAGGAGGGTTGGCAACCCTAAAGCCAATAGGTACCTACTCGTATGTCTTATTTGCTGTATATATATAATAATTGTTAAATTTAAAATTAGACTGAAAAAAGACACCCAAGTCCTTCACCTCACTAATTCGATCCAAGACCTTACCATTTACACTATAATTAAACTCAATATACATATAGGCAATAGACAACATACCCCTTTAAAAATTTACCAGAAGGCTTCTCCTCTGTGACAGTTCTTATCTAAAATATGTAAATCTGGGAAATAAGAGGAGGTTGCTGCATAATTATAACTTTCACAGAGACTATGATGGTGAATTTGTGCGAGTTTACAATAAGATGCGAAATTACCCTGAAATTTTTTTTCAATGATGCTTTCCGTTAATAAACAGCCGAAATTATTTGTTCTTCCACGCCGAATATGCCTTGCGCCTGGCTGAAAATATCAATCACGACTGATTGCCAGGTGGTGTGCTTGGTGGGCCGCTAGGCTGGTTAAGGTGGTGCGGAATCGCAGTGCGGCTGATTCGGTTTAATCACCTGTTTCGGAAACACACTACATAGTGGGTTACTTGGAGGGTCGCTTGGCGCCTCGCTACCCACTACCCTTCAGGTAAACCGCTCGCACTGCGGCCGCAGCTTTATATACAGGTGTGATAATACCCAGCTTCAAGGCATCCGGAAACTTATTATCTTCAAGAGCAAGGTTGAAAATAAATGCTAGGGGCTCTGCCAAATCTTCAGCTAGGCCCTTGTAAATAGGTTGGAATCTGGGTCATTACCTGAAGAATTCTTTGGTTTTAATTTTTTAATACTATTGATAACATCCCCTGCTGTGCTGTTATAACAGAGAAATTAAACAAAGTAGCCCCCGTACTAGCCCCGTAAGTTACAGGATCACTTGATGTTTCATACACGGACTAAAAGTACTTTGAAAAAGCATTAGCAATATGAAAAGCATTTGAACAATTTTCATCATCAAGCACCATTTCCCCTGGCACTCCATTATGATCTTTTTTATTTTTGAAAAACACCCAGAAAGATGTTGGATCTGCAATACTGCATGTATACATATATAATATTATATGATAGATATTCAATATATCGTGAGGATTTGCATTAATATGCAAGTCGCAAGACGCTTTATTTTCAAATTCCCTTTTCTGCCAGTCCAACTACAGACCGGGGCACAATGGTTTGTTAATAAACCTCCAATTTCCAATTGATCTTATCATTTTGCTCCAGGACATCCAACAAGAGTCATAGCGAACTCCAGTTCATATAGATTTTAAGTCCTGAAACAAATGGATAAAGATGTCTGGAAACCTATCGGCTATGCATCCAGGACAATGTCCGACACAGAGAAACGATATGCGCGGATAGAGCGAGAAACATTGTCTTTGACTTGGGCTTGCGAAAAATTCGCCCAATACCATCTTGGTCAAACATTTATGCTCCTGACTGCCACAAACCCCTAGTGGAACTTCTAGCAAGCAAACAATTAGCTGATCTAGCAGCTAGAATCCAAAGATTCCGAATGAGCGATTTTCGTATTATGTACAGTATATTCCCGGCAGAAACATGGTAATGCCTGACGTATTATACAGAGCCTCACTAAAATCCATTGATCATGGAGCAGATATTTTATTCGTCAACGAACTCATAGAAAAAGGGGAAGATTTTGCAAATCATATTCGTGAATCAATAATCAATTCCTAACAAGGACGCGCGCATAAAAAGTAGGTACCTATCTTGGAATGTCAGAAGAAAGATGTCCAAACCAAAAGAATATTAATTTACCTCTATACAAAATGGTTGGTCACACATTAAGGATTAACCAATCGAAGATAAAATTTTCTGCCAATATCAAGGTGAGATGGTTATATTGGATAGCTTAGTAACCCGCAGCAACAGAGTATTCATCCCGACGACATTACGCAAGGAAATATTGGACAAAATACACGAGGGTCATTTGGGCATGACGAAATGTTTAAGCCTAGCCAATGAAACGGTGTGGTGGCCCAAAATTTCAAAACAAATAAAAGAAATTGTAACCAATTGCTTAACATGCATTCATTACAGGAATTCAACAATTAAACCAATGATTCCTTCCCCTGTGCCAGATTACCCCTGGCAGATCGTCGGAGTTGATTTATTCATGGCCAACAGCAAACATTATCTGATGGCAGTCGATTATTTCTCAAGATTTATAGAGGTTGCCAACTTAAATTCAGAAACTGCCGTAGATATCATAACGAAACTGATACCCATATGTTGTCAAGATGGGGAATACCAGAGACCATTAGATCAGATAATGGGCCTTGTTTTTCTAGCCACATATTTGAACAATTTACTCAGACATATGGATTCAGTCACATCACAAGAAGTCCTAGGTATCCTCAATCAAATGGGCAGGCGGAATCCTCTGTAAAAATAGCCAAGAATATGATTCTAAAATGCAAAGACCCAAACAGGACTGTTAAGTTATAGAACAGCAAAACTAGAAAGTGGATTTTCATCAGAAGAATGGACAGAATGGGAAGACAACCTAAGAATTCAATTCCAGCTAACAAAGACAAATTTATCCCTAAGTGGAACTACATAAACGACTTCAAGGAATTCAGAAGCAACGAAAAAGAAGTTCAAACATTGAATTTTAATAAGCGACATAGCGACATAGAGCAAGATCAAATTCTACCTTGAAAAATAACGATAAAGTTTGGATACCTGATATGAAAATATTTGGGAAAGTAATGGATGTTGGACCTGAATCTAGAACATACGTACATTATTGCCGCAGAAAATAACGGCAGCAGACGAAACAGAAGCCAAGTTATAGAAGTAACCTCAGAAACGATGATAAGACTAGAGCAAGGGACAGATACTCGACTGGAGATGTCCAATTGGAAACTCCCCAAAAAATGCAATGAATCAAGCTCAGAATCAGAGGGTGACGATGAAGGGGATGATACGAACACAGAATACGGTTCAGCCGCATCACAAAGCAGTGGACCAGAAATTGAAGGCAATAGCTCCGAAAGTGACAATGACTCCAACCACTCCATAATATCTGAGCCAGGCTCCGAGGAGAAGACCAAAGAGATACACCACCAGATCAGGAAGACTAGTCAAGCCGGCACGTCGTTGCACCTGCAATGGAGTGTTTGGTAAAGATAAGTTAAAACAAAAGTGAGAATGAACATTGTACAGTGTATATAGTGAATTGGTATATAGTTTTATCCATAACATTAATATACCCAGTGTAAATTGGACAAACAATGGTTTAAGGCTAGTCGCGTTGAATTCGACTCGATGCTAAGTTAAAAAGAAAAGACACTCACTTGGTGAAAAGGGAGGATGTGGCATAGAGTACTTGAGCCGGCAACGCCGCTCGAGAGTGGGGATAGCAGCCCTCGGCGCAGGGCCAAGCAGTTGATATCAGGTAAGCGTACCACAGGCTGCTACAGGTAGTGGTCTACGTTCTGCAAGGATTGGTCCTTTTTGGTTATATTTGGGGCTTGGGAATCCGAATCCGGTGTGAGTTGGTATAGAATCTGGGTCTTGTTGAAGTTGACCTCTCGGCAAATTCTCCTGTACCTATGCCTGGTTGTCAAGTCAAAGTCAAAAAATGCTTTATTATGCAAGATACAATCTCATTCACAAAGCAGTTTATAATTAATTGAAATAAAATAAATGAACTAAAATCTAAGTATAAATCTAAAACAGTTCAAAAAATTAAAAATAGTAAATTTAGTAATATATGTACAGGGTGGGCCAATTTGGACACTTTCTTATGGAAACACCCTTTATTTTTAGAGATAGAAAAAAATGAACCCCCCACTCTGAGGCTCAAATTTCATGAAATTTTGATTGGTGCAAACCGCATTTTGATATCTTCAACCTCGTCTTCAACCGTTTAGCCGCTAGAGGGCGACTCTCGATTTTGAGCAATACTGTGAAACCTTCATAACTTTTTTATTTATGAAAATAATTCATTTCTGTAAAGACCTTCTGGAAGCACTTTTTTAAGTGGAATTCAGTGACGTTCTCAGCTTTTTTCCATTTAGCTCCGATTTCGAGATATTGACCAAAATCTGATTTTTTTCAATAGGACATCCTATATATTAATATCTCATTGAAAAGCTCTGCTTTTGCTGATTTCAATGATATAAAATTCAATAGGTTTATCTCCAACGGTTTCCGAGAAAAAAATTATTTCGATTTTTGTCATAAAACACAATGTGTTGGAAAAAGACTTTATATCTGTAAGGAAAACGAGAAAGGTCTCTTTCTAACACATTGTTTCTTATGACAAAAACAGAAATAATTTTTTTTCTCGGAAACTGTTAGGGATAAACCTATCGAACTTTAAATCATTGAAATCAGTAAAAGCAGAGCTTTCCAATAAGCTATTAATATATAGGGTGTTCTATTGAAAAAAATCGAATTTTGGTCAATATCTCGAAATCCGAGTCAATTAGAAAAAAACTGAGAACGTCACTGAATTCTTCTTAAAAACGTGCCTCTAGGAAGTCTTTACGGAAATCAATTATTTTCATAAACAAAAAAGTTATGAAGGTTTCACAGTATTGCTCAAAATCGAGAAACGCCCTCTAGCGGCTAAACGGTTGAAGATATCAAAATGCGGTTTGCACCAATCAAAATTTCATGAAATTTGAGCCTCAGAGTGGGGGGTTCATTTTTTTCTATCTCTAAAAATAAAGGGTGTTTCCATAAGAAAGTGTCCAATTTGGACCACCCTGTACAGGGTGTCCCACGAGGTTTCTCCCAAATGATAATTTCGGAACGCATCATCGTATGTTCCACTGTATAATTTTCTGTCATATCCTTTAACAAAGTGTTAGTGCGCGTTCACATTGACACCGCTCGAGCGGTGAGCGTTGCGCGATGCCGCTGTAGCGATGCCCAAAAATAATTTTAACATTATATTTCAAATGAACATGTTAACACCGCGCGACGCACCGATCCAGTGTGAACATGTTCATTTGAAATATAATGTTAAAATTATTTTTGGGCATCACTACAGCGGCATCGCGCAACGCTCACCGCTCGAGCGGTGTCAATGTGAACGCGCACTTAACAAATATGGCATAGCCGATTTTGTAATTTAATTTTCTAACGAAAAATGCCATAATTTACCATGAGTTACATTTAAAATTCGAAAGTTGACGTCACTTGGCCGAAATTGGAGCAAAAATGGTGGAATTGGATGACAGTGGTAGAGGCGGCACAAAAAGTTACCCAGATCCTCAAAATTTTAATTATATTGGATGACACGTTCCGAAGTTATCACCTGGGACAAACGTCGTGGGACACCCTGTATAATAATTATAAAAACATCAAACGCTCAGGTAGAAACAAGTATACATTACAATCACAATTCAAAATTATAACGTAATAACTAAGTATACAATAAACATTTAAAAGTTAAGTCAGGTCATATGCAAGAAAATAAATGTTGGTAGGGTCACAATTTAGGGGAAAAAAAATTGATAAAGAAATAAAATAAGAAAAGTATACTCATCTATACAGGGTGTCCGGTAAGTCAACGATAATACTGAAGGGGATGATGGAGCAACTCATTAGCATCCAGAAAAACATACTATGACCTTTGTAAAAAATCGATGGTTTCTGAGATATTAGAGAATTATGGCACCTTCAAATAGCGACGGTCACTAATAAAAACGTTCTTATTTTGACGTTATTGACACCTACGCATGCGTATTTGTGACTAAAAATAGTGGCGGTCAGTAATAAAATAAGGATCATCCTTATTTGTGATTGAATAGTGAAGGGCAGTATTTGTTCCACTATTTTTCGAGACATGCGCAAATCTAAATCTGCCAAAGAATTTTTCAGATTCTAACCTCACATAATTTGTTTATATTTTTTGTTTGCGTTTTGTGGATGAATAAAACCGTAAAACATCATTTGCACCCCCTAGAATGGCAGTTTCTTACTTTTCTTCCATTACAATTGAGTAAACAATGCGACACTGACGCGAATAAATGATCAAAATAGTGCCAATTGAACATGTTGTGCCATAATTCGTTTTATTCATGAGAAATAGTGACTGTCAGTAATTAAATAAGGCCGATCAGTAATAAAATCGATCACTATTTGGAAAGTGCCATAATTCTCTATTGTCACTTTAAAAAATTTCGTTAAAATCGTCCTCTTGTATCAGATTTTCGAGTGTCACCTTGAAATTTCCATTATTCTTTGATTCTGAATTCAGTTTTGCAATGGTGAATAGACATTTCATTTGTCATAGACCAACATCAAAAGTTAAAGTTCGAAACATTTAAACTTGAGTGATGGAAACTTAAAATAAGCCATACTCCACTTTGAAAAGATTTTTTTATTAAATGTTTTAAGCTTTGACTTTTAGTGTTGGTCTATGACAAATGAAATATCTATTCACCATTACAAAACAGAATTCAGAATCTGAGAATAATGAAAATTTCAAGGTGACACTCGAAAATCTGATCTAAGAGGACGATTTTAACGAATTTTATTAAAGTGACAATATCTCGGAAACCATCGTTTTTTTACTGAGGTCATATTATGTTTTTCTGGATGCTAATAAGTTGCTCCATCAACCTTTTCAGTATTATCGTTGACTTTCCGGACACCCTGTATATATAAAAAACAGTTGTGTTGGTTCTAGCACTTATAACTCGAGAACGGCTGGACTGATTTTTATGATTTTTGCTTTATTGGATTTGTCTTTGTCCCTATTAACATAATAAATCGAAAAAATCCAAAAAAAAAAAAAAACAAAAAACAAAATTACTTATTTTACTTATTTATGAAAAAAAATTACTAAGCCCGCATACGGCGCCATCTCTTATAACCGATACCAAGTTTACCGCCACATTTTCATTGCAAACCATTTTGTATACGGCGCCATCTCTGATACCTAGAACGAAGCTCGCCGTTGCGCGGTAGAGTAGAACAGATGTAGTAGTGAAGTGCATGCAGTGCAGATAGAGTGAAACAGGGCTGCGCTGGAGATTTTTTTTGTTTTCATAACAGTCTTTGAACATTCCTGTGCCTGAGTTTATTTATTTTGTGGTACCTACACTTTACAAGAATAATGCCCACAAGCTGCCTAAAAAGGGATGATGTAAAATTTTAATATTAGGCAGGGATGTGCCGTAGACTATGAAATCTACTTTACGCGGTTTGTCTACTCGTTGTCTACGTATTGTTTACATCCACTTTTTTCCATGTAGACTATGTAAACTATGTAGACAATGTAGACAACAGAAAATTTGAAATTTGAGTAATTTTTTTGAAAGTTTGCATTGCCTTAAATTTATATTGTATTAATTTGATACATTATCTGCAGTTTAATTACCATTACAAAGCAAAAAACAAAACAAAGCAAAAACAGAAACATAACCTTAAAGGCCTGTCAAAAATTGTATAATTTACGCGTTGTCTACATATTTTACACGTTGCCTACATAGATTACATAGTGTACATTGTCTACGCGTTGTTTACACCAGACGTAGACAATCTTTGTTTACGCGTAGATGCCCATCTCTGATTTTAGGTGACTTCTGATCCAGAGAGTAAACATTAATTTTCTTCAACCAAAGCCACATTTACCATCGAAAAAAACTGAATTTAATTCAGCTAATAGATACGTTGACAACATTTAATAGGTATTTAATAATTCAGAGGCGGTACGAAGTTCGCCGGGTCAGCTAGTTATCAATAAGTGCAAGTACCTCAGACAAATGAATCAGCATAAAATTCTGCCATGGTGTGATATGCTTTACTGACTAGTAGCTCCCTCAAAGAACTTCTAAATTTTTTTAAGAGATTTAGAGATTTAATGTTTGTTGGCATTTGGTTAGAGATTTTTTTGCTTTCATAAATTGATGATTGCTTTGTCAGTGTACTTGATGGCATTGGAAGAGAAATTTCATCAGCGCCATGCGTATTGTGCTGCCTAGAAATTCGCCCACTTGCACCCAAATTCTTGTGGATAAGAGTAGCAGTCTCAAGAACAAACAAAGAAGATAAAGTTAATATTTTATCCTCAATAAAGATTGGACGACATGATTGTCTCTGATTAGTACCCACGATATAACGCACTGCCTTTTTCTGTATTACAACTATGACGTTCAACAAGTACTGATTACTCATGTCCCCGAACGGTATGCCATACCTCAAATGGGAATCAAAGAGAGCAAAATATACATCTCGTGCCACCCTGGAACCAAGAGTGTCTCCAGCAGCCTTGATTGCGAAGCAAGCGGATGATAGTTTCTTGCTAAGCTTGATGATGTCCTCATTAAAACGTAATTCGCTATCAATAAATACACCCAAAAATTTAGTGAGGGGACTCGCATGTACCTACTCATTCACCGTCCAAACACAATCCCTCCATGTCACATTTGAAACCCATTACATGTGTCTTACCAACATTCAAAGAAAGTTTATTACAGTTGAACCAGGTCTTTATTTTCGATACATCATGGGATATATTTTGTCTCAGAATATCAACAGAGTCATTGCACCAGACAACAGAGGTGTTGTTCGCAAAGAGTGTAAAATGACCAGATATATTAACGCTGACGAGGTCGTTAATATATATCAGAAAAAGAAGGGGACCCAGGACAGACCCTTGTGGTACTCCACTTCTGATTTTCAAAACCACTGCCGGATACAACAACCGACTGCTGTCGATCCTTCAGATACGACCGAAACCACGCAAGCGGACAGAAGTATGCTGTGGTCCACGCAATCGGAGGCTTTGGTAAGATCACAGAATACCGCAGCCACCGCCTTACCCTCATTGAGGTCAAGGTAAACCCTATTTAAAAAGTCAAAAATAGCATCGTGAGTTCCTAGGGAGCTCCGAAATAAAACCGAGATAAGACTGTGTAAACGAAGAAAACACCATACTCTGTTTTCAACGATCTTTTCAATAACCTTGGATAAGATCGAAAGCAAGGAAATGGGACGATAATTAGAAGGATCTCGACAATCTCCACCCTTATGCAGAGGAATCACTCTTGCAGATTTCAGGCATGAAGGAAAGTTACCTGCACTCCACGAATCATCAATACCCAATGCCAAGACCTCAAATGCATCATCAGGTAAGGCTTGGAGTATTTCACAAGATATTTCATCATCACCACATGACTTTTTATTTTTAATATCACCAAGAGCCCCATAGATTTCGCGCTTCAGAACAGGGGTAAAGCAAAAGGAATTTGGAACAGACAAGTGTGATAAATAGTCCAGAGGATCCCCTGTGGTAGGCATGCCATCAGTTAAACTACGAGCTATATTAAAATAGAATAATTAATTCAATGTATTGGGATCAATATTAATTTCCTGACCATTGCATTGTTTGGATAGATTACATACCTCACCAATAATAAATAGTCCAGGACTCTTTTTGCTTATTATTAGCTTTCAATAATCTGTTGTCGTAGTGAAGTTCCTTAGCTACTTTCACTAGTCGACGATAAAGACTACGATATCTATTGCAATAAAGATATAAAATTGTCATTACCGAGAAAAAACTTTTTGATATTATTGAGACAGCGCAAGTTTCCAGAGGACACCCTTAAACCCTGTGTGAGCCAAGGTTTTTTTTTCCTTGTTTTATGTTTAATCCACCTCAACGGAAATGCTCTTTCAAAAACGCTCAGCAAGCAGTACACAGTGAAACAATAGCAGAGGTTCTGGAGACTTCCCAATACCCAACCAGTTAACATCGCGACATTGTTGACGAAATTCAAAGAAATTCCTATTACCAAACATTCTTCCCCGTCGCCGTTGATTCCTGCTTCTGATTTTGAAGTCAATAAAAATAGTAGGAACTGCCTCATGATCAGAGAGACCCGCACCGACAACTGAACAACATTTAATATCACAATTTGAATACACATATTCAATAATACTTGACGAACCATTGCAAATACGCGTGGATGAAGTAACATGCATCATTAGACCATGAGATTCAAAAATATTGTCAAGCAAAACTGTGACAATGCGAGTTCATCCAAAAAATCCCTAGCGGCCTAGCATTAGCAGCGGGCGAGCGGTAGGCACACACTACATATAGGTTATGTTTATTACTGTAGATAACAGAGAATTCGAAAACTTTCTCCTGAATCAGACTATCAAATCTATGACAGGACACAAAACACTGGTCAAACCCCGAAGATACCTTGGCAAAAATCAAAGTTCCGCCATGCAAAAAACATTCCCTACAGAAAATGGAAATTGGAACATAGCTCAGTAGATGAAAACACTCGTCAGGTCTTAACCAGTACTCAGTAACTAAAACTAAACTAGCAAAATCAATCATTTCTAAAAACGCATAAAAGTCATCACACTTATTTCTTATAAGGACTGAACATTCAAAAGCAACACAGACAAATCAGAACCAGATTTACAACTAGAAGCACCATTATTCAACCTTTTTTCAGTAGGTAAAGTACTTACTCATAAAAAAATATCTGGCTGTTCCGAATTGTAGCGCTACTTTGGTTTTCCAGGAGGAAAGCGGTTGATTTCGGAATTTTCGGAAAACTCGGGCGCCACCCTTAGGATTAATGTGGTTAAGGGCCCACGTGCTCTAGGTAGCTTTTAAACAGTGGAGACGGAAAACCAGGTGTCCCTACGCATTTCCCAAAAATGAAACACACAATCCAACCAAGAAAGTAGTTTTTATTGACTACCCAATAATTTATAATACAAAAAGGAAATGCAAGAAAACTTAATTAAGATACAGGTTTATAAAAGGAAATGCTAAGCGGAGAGTGAGGGGGAGCGAACGAAGTGCGTGTGCGTGACGGATTAGTCGCGTGAATTTAACGGTTCGAGATTACGGTACGGTGACGGTTACGGTAACGGTTAATCGGCAAAAGAAAGCTCCAGGAACCAGGATCGGTCCAGTATCTACACCGTCAGCTTGCAGGATTAGGCCTTTGGGCCTCGTGCGCGAATTTCTTACTCCGAGCAGAATGCAGGTCAGAGAGAATAGGTGTGAAGAGTAAAGAGCACTACCCTGGTCGTATCACAGCCCGTAGCCCTATTTACTCTGTCACGGAACGAACGGAGCTGCCCTGTTTATGTGTTCCAGCCCGCAGTTCCGGTCACTCCGTGCACAGAAGAGAGAAAGAAGAACTGTGTAGAATAAAGCGCGCCACCCTGATACCAGCCCGTAGCGTGCGTTATTCTGCCACGGAATGAACAGAGCTGCCCTGTTTATGTGTTCCAGCCCGCAGTTCCGGTCACTCCGTGCACAGAAAAGAGAAAGAAGGACTGTGTAGAATAAAGTGCGCCACCCTGTCACCAGCCCGTAGCGTCCTTTATTCTGTCACGGAAGGAGCAGAGCTGCCCTGTCCGTATTCCAGCCAGCAACTCCGGTCAACCCGTGTACAGAAGAGAGAAAGAAGAAATGTGTAGAATAAAGAGCGCTACCCTGTCACCAGCCCGTAGCGTCCTTTATTCTGTCACGGAAGGAACAGAGCTGCCCTGTCCGTATTCCAGCCAGCAGCTCCGATCAACCCGTGTACAGAAGAGAGAAAGAAGAAATACCTGCATTCTTACCCGTACTTACATTAAACGGTCGGCTAACATCTGGCGTCGCGGCGCTGCTGACGGCGGCGGCGGTGGTTTTACCTTATCGGTCGGCTGCGGCAGGTCGGAGCGGTCTGGTAGGTCTGGTCGGTTTCGGAGCTCGGAGAGAAGTGACCAAACGCAGTGCGTGCTGCTATATTTATAAGCGGGAGGCACCGCGTCATGTCGTCGTCGATCGGCAGCGCAGATATCAGCGGTGGGGAATTGAGTTTTTGAAGCGCGTCGCGCACGTCGGTTTGTACTGGAGAGTGCTTTGCAACCGAGGTCACGCGTAGCCACAAAATATCAGTAGCAAATTAATTTAATTAACGGAAACGCGGATAAATTAGTAAAAATCTAGTAACCTACGTTACACACCCCCTCCTCTTCGGAAAAAATATTTTAACCTAAAATATTTTATTACATTAATTGACTACAATTCAAATACCATTGAATTCCCTAAAACAAAAATAATAAAAATGAAAATAAACTCACTAAAAAAAAACTCTTCTTCCAAAGCTTCTAGCTGTGGACGATCCATTGTGTCGAGGATGGTTACAACTGGTGGCTCCTCAGGCGCCCCCTGGCACCTCACCAGCGATTCGGTTTCACCCCGGAGCCGGCACGGCTCGTGTCGTGGCTCATTTGTCCATAAGGACATCCACAAACCCTGCAGGGCCGGAAACGGAGAAGGGTCTTGCAACAACGGTCCCCTTCTTCCACTGTCGCTTCGTCGGTATGCCTGCGGGTACTGGACCGTCTGGGTGGGAGACGAGTCCCTTCACTCCCTTCGCGTAGGGCACGGTGTCGGCGAGTGTCCGAACCAGAGTGTTCGGATGCGGAACGGAGTCGTGCGGATTGTTTGTTACGTGAATTACCCGAGGAGCGGGGCCTGAAAGATTCAGCTACCAAGCCGCCGACGGCTGCTTCCGGCTGAGAGGCCTTTGGCTTTTGTTTCGAGCACTGGCATTCTTTTGACATCCACCCCACGCGGCCGCAACGAGAACAAAACACCACTGGCTTGTTTTTGCAGGACTCCCGGCGGTGTCCAGGATGTCCACACCTCCAGCACAGACCGTGATCTACTGGTAAGTAGATGTCGTCGTTGGGGTGACGGGGGTTTGCGGTCGGCTTTCTAGTCGGGGTGTCGATCATTTGTTGCGAAGGGTGGTCGGACGTTACGGATGACGACGGTGCGGATACGGATGCGGATGTCCGACGGTGTTTAGATGTAGTGGATGGCGGACTAGGGGAGCGGCCGTATACGGTCTGTCCAAAAGGATCGTCGAAGGGGTCGAACTGGTCGAAGTCGGTATAGAACGGTCCTGGCGAACGCCGTACGGGTGGGTCTACGGAATCAGCTCCCGAGTACAATGATTCGGTTCCAGCTTCGACTGTATCAATAGCGGGGATCATATCGGATACGGTAGACGGTGAGTCTTGCCTTGGAGCGGTTTTTAGCAGGGTGTTCGGTGACGGTACATCTTCGGTATTCGGTAGCGGTAAATCTTCGGTATTCGGTGACGGTAAATCTTCGGTGTTCGGTGGCCGTAAATCATCGGTGTTCGGTGGCGGTAAGTCTTCGGTGTTCGGTAAATCTTCGGTGTTCGGTGGCGGTAAATCTTCGGTGTTCGGTGGCGGTAAATCTTCGGTGAATGTCTCGGCGGATTCATGACGATTACGATCTAAAACGGAAGCAGTGGCGTAGCCAGGATTTTGTCTTGGGGGGGGCAAATTTGCAGGAAGCGTCTTTTGCGGCCCTACCGCGACCGCTGCCGGAGGCTTAGCGCCGCAGGCGCGAAATTTTTGGGTGCCACGCCCCTTTTTCAGGTTTCTTTACGCTATTTTTGGGACTGTTTATCTTAATTTTGAAGAAATATTCATAAAATGTAAGGGTCTTGGGGGGGGCAAATGCCCCCTTGCCCCCCCCCTGGCTACGCCAGTGAACGGAAGAGAAGGAAAATGGTTACACGTAGGCCGGCTTAAGGTCTTTAATGTGTATATGTCGGAGCTTTTTACCGGAACCGTCCCGTAAATCGTAAACCACGGGTGACACGACTTTTGTTACGGTATAAGGTCCGGAGTATTTCGGTGCTAGCTTTGCGGCAAATCCTTTAGCTGCGGAGGAGAGCGGATTCTCCTTTCTCATTACTTGATCTCCTACATGACATTTCCAATCTCGGCGGCGCAGGTTGTAGTTATGGCTCTGAGCCGTGAAGGCTCTGCCAAGATTGACACGGACGAGTTCAAAAACGTCCTGCAGTTGTTTCAAACGTCCAGATCGTGCGATGACGTCTGCAGGTTCTGTATCTTCCGGTTGAGCATCTTCCGGTACGGGATCACGTTATAACGCTTTGGGCGGATCTAGTTCTCGGCCAAAATTCAGGAAAGCTGGTGAAAATCCGGTTGAATCCTGTCGGGAACTATTCAGAGCGAAAGCGAGTTCCGACAGGTGGGCGTCCCATTTTCGGTGATTCTCGTCACAAAACTGGGCGATCATGACCTTAATTGTTTTGTTAGTGCGTTCTACAGGATTCGCTTGGGGAGTGTAGACTGGGGTAAGGCGGTGAGCGATACCCATTTCCTGTAGAAGCTCTTTGAACGGTCGGCCGGTATATTGGGTTCCATTATCCGTCAGGACACTATGTGGATACCCAAATTTAGTGATCACCTGCTCGTAGAGAGCCTGTGTAACTGCTCTGGAAGTTGCTTGTCGGATCGGTCGGCACTCTACCCATTTTGTGAATCGGTCCTGGAACATAACCAGGAAGTTATTACCTTTCGAGGATCGAGGTAAAGGGCCTATCAGATCGGAAGTGACGGTTTCCCATGGTTGTCGGTTTCGGGACGGGTGCATCTTACCGGGAATCTGTTGTTGTGACGGCTTATACCGTTGGCAGGATTGACAGCTTCTAACATAGCGTGCTATATCTCTCATCATTCCTGGCCAATAGTATTTACGGCAAATTCTGGATGTGGTTTTGGCAATGCCTCGGTGTCCGGCCATAGGGGAGTCATGATTTTCTTCCATAATGGCCGGGCGGGCGTCTTTGGGAACGCAAAGTTTCCACGGATCGGATAATTCGGTCTCGGATAGATCGGTTAAGTCCCAGAAATGTCGGTATAGTTGCCCATTTTTAACACAAAAGTCTGGAAAGGCGGCGGAATTGTTTTCTACGGAAGTTTTCTTTGCCGTGTACCAAGCACACGGTGCGAAATTTTCCAGACTTAAAATCGGTTCCGGTTCGAGGTATTCCTCGCCAGGTATCGGGTCTCGGGATAGAGCATCAGCAACTTTATTTTGGACTCCTTTGCGGTATTTGATCTCAAAGTCAAATTGCTGTAGATAAATGCTCCAACGAGCTAGTCTCCCGGACGGACTTTTCATCGAATGCAGCCATTTCAAGCTTTGATGATCGGTAACGACGGTGAATCGGTAGCCTTCTAGATATGGTCGCATCTTCTCGATTCCCCAAACGATTGCGAGACACTCTTTTTCGGTGACGGAAAACTTTTCCTCTCCTGGACTGAGAGTACGGCTGGCGTAAGCTATGACATGGTCGCCATCGGTTCCATGTTGTATCAATGCCGCACCTAACCCATTATCGGATGCATCGGTCTGCAATACGAAAGGCTTCGAAAAATCGGGACAAGCCAATATTGGGGCTTCGGTGAGGCATGTTTTGAGCTTTTCGAAAGCCGCTTGTTCTACCTCGGTCCAAGTCCAGCGGACTCCTTTCTTGAGTAATCGGTTTACCGGGCTGGCTACTTGGGAAAAGTTCGGTACAAAACGGCGGTACCAAGAAGCCACGCCTAAAAAGCGTCTCAAGCCTCGAAGGTTGGTGGGAGCGGGAAGCTCACGAATGGCGGCAACTTTGTCTGGATCGGTTCGGATACCTTCGGAAGTCACAAGGTGACCAAGATAACGGAGGGAGCGTTTCCCAAATTCACATTTATCGGGATTTATTCTCAAATTGGCTTGCCTCAGACGACGGAATACCTCTGCCAAATTGTTGAGATGTTCCTCAAAAGTTTCGCCGAGAATAATGATATCGTCCAGATATGCAAAACAGAAATGATCTAATTCGGGTCCTATTATTCGGTCCATCAGTCTCTGAAAGGTAGCAGGAGCGGAGTGTAATCCGAACGGCATTACACGAAACTGGTAAAGACCCATGCCGGGTACGGTAAAAGCGGTGACGGGTTTGCCACTTTCAGCTAGCGGTATTTGCCAATATCCTTGTTTTAAGTCGATGCTAGAGATGTATCGAGCCCGGCGGAGTTTATCCAGAATGGCATTGATGAATGGCAAGGGGTATGCATCCTTTCTGGAAATGGCATTGACTTTCTGAAAGTCAATACAGAACCGGTACTTGCCATCTTTCTTTCGGACAATTACCACAGGAGAGCTCCACGGACTGGCGGACGGTTCGATGATTCCATCATCTAGCATTTTTTTAACTTCAGTGTTCACGATTTCTTGCATGCGTGGATTTTGCGGTCGGTAACGCTGCTTTATCGGTTCGGGATTTAGTAGATGGACATGATGTTCTACTAAAGGTGTCGTGCCTTTAATTTGTTCAAACTTGGGCAATTGTTGATCTAAAAATTCGGTTAACCTTTGCTCTTCTGTTGGTGTTAAAACGAGGCTCGGTTTAGAATCTATGGGTCCGATAGGACTGCATAGGGTCGGAAACGGTAAAAGCTGATTGCCTAGGCGGACTTCCCCGGTACCTAGATCTAGATGGAACTGGTGGCGGTTTAAAATATCCATTCCAAGTACGATTTCGGATGTCAGCTTTGGGAAGTAGCTGAGGGATTCTACCAAGGTGATATCTCTGAATTTCAGCGGTATCTGATAGGCTTCGGAGATGTCAATTATACCACCATTGGCTACTTTAGCACTGCGGACAACCGGTGGTACTTTCGGATAATGGTTCAGACGGCATATGTCGGCAGCGATGTCCCCGATATACGAATTAGCAGCTCCGGTATCTATCAATGCTAAAAACGGGGCATCATCAATGTAGATGCATACATGGGGTCTAACGTCTGGGAGGCGAATCAAGTTCATTTCGTTCGGAACGGTTCGGGTATTAGGTGAGGTCTTCGGCGGACGGTGCTGGGCTGACCTCTGATTAGGACAGCACCTTCTTAGTTTCCCGAATGTGAACGTGAACGGTTGCAAGTGCAGTCTCGGGACATTACGCCATTTTTCCCGCAACGGGAGCAGAATAGCTTTGCAGTGCCTCGACACTCGGTTCTAAAGTGTCCGGTTTCCCCACATCTCCAGCAAAGCTGTCTTGTGGTTCGGTCATCTGCGTTATCGGACCTACGGTTTCGGTTGCCAAATTCCATTCGATTAGGCCTTTCGGTTCGGTCTGGTGTACGGGGTTGGGTTACGGAAAGACCAGCTGGTGGTGAATTCGCTCTTCGGGAAGTGAACGGGGCGGCCTTTAGCTCGGTTAGTAAACTTTCAATTTCCCTCACGGTGCGGGAAAATGAAACCACATCGGTGACGTCCCTTTTGCGAATATGCTGGCGGTAGTCGGGTAATAGATTCCTGTACAACCACTGAAGTTCTTGTTCTGGAGTTATGCCACCGTGCCTTCTGATAAGCGTCTGTAGATCGGTTATATAACGGTGCGGCGGTTCATGCGGTTTCTGAAGGCGGCGGCTAATTTCAATTTCTAGATCGGCGGCATAATTAATCGGAAAGTAAAAACTTCGGAAATCTCGCAGGAACTCATCCCAGGAATTCCAGTGTGCTCGGTTATTTCGGTACCATAGGGATGCATCCCCTTGTAAAATTTCGGGCATGTGTGGTAATAAACGGTCTATGGCAATCCCTTGGGAGGCACAAATTTCCTGGAGCCTTTCGATGAATGTCACTGGGTCGGTTCGACCATTGAAATTGACATTCCATTTCTGCACCTTCAGTGGTATTATCGGAGATCCGGATGTGACTGGAGAAGACAGCGGTCGGTGAACGGTAATAGTCGGTAGCGGCGGATTAGGTATTTGAGTTGTAACCGGCGTTCCAATATTTGCGGTACTGGTTTGAGCCTGGACAGCGGTACCACTTGCCTGCGTTGGATGCATACTGGCAAATGTCGGGAAGATGAACCCTGTCATAGTAGTCGGTGCTGGTGAAGCCTTTCCCTGGCGATAAAATGTTACCAGTCGCTTCTTCAACGTGTCAACGGAACCCGTAGTATCTAGTCCGAATTTATTTAGTTCCGCAGTCAGTTCATCCTTCTTTAATAGGTAGACAAAACCAACACGGCCATCGTTGGGATCGTACCAAGCGGGGTAAGTGGTTATGGATACACTAACGGGCGGATTCACTGGACTAGTTGTCACTACGGTAGAGGCGGCGGTATTCGGTGTACTAGTAACTGGTGGGTTGCCGTTGTTGCCGGTGCCTCCTGGCATCGTAATTTGGTCGGTAAACGGTAGCGGAATATAGACTAAGGGCTCAAATGACAACGGCCTTCAGCGGCCAGTTAACAGCAGGTTCGTTAGCAGGCTGACGGTTACGGTTACACTCGGCGGTACGGTACGGTTAAGATTCGGAATGTTTTCGGCGGCGGTCGGAAGAAAAAGAAAAATAAAAATAAAAATATTCAGGTGGACGGTGGCTCAAGACTGACCAAGTGATCAGGTTGACGGTCGGACGGTAAGTGTCTGAAGTGCTCAAGTGATCAAGCGATCAGGTTGATGGTCGGACGGTGAGTGTCTGAAGTGCTCAAGTGATCAAGCGATCAGGTTGATGGTCGGACGGTGAGTGTCTGAATCTCGCTTAATCGTCTTGCCATATACTCCCTTGCGGTAGTAGGGAGAGGTTCGGCCACCAAAAGTTGGTGGGGAGTTTTACGGAAAACCTCGGAATTTTGAGAGATGTGGCAACCTCTGCAAGATACTGTTATTCCCTCCAGGGAATTAGACTCGGCAACCTCGAATTAGTCGGAAAAGATGTGGAACTCGGTTTGCGCATGCGCAAAATGAATCGGGCAGAAAAGGGGTTCGGTCTAGGTGGATCGGTTCTCGGACAGCGCAACTTCGTTCGGGCGGAAAAGGGGTTCGGTATAGATTGATCGGTTTTCGGAGAGTGTGGCTTCGTGAAACTGGCGGCGGACGGTTGGATTGTGTCTCACTACCTTAGGGAGACTATTTACAGATGGAGAAATTGAAATCAGCTACCGTGGATTACGTGTAAAGGAACGGATGCTCAGATTTTGGCCCGCGCATGCGTGCACAATACTTCCCAAAACGGAGGACTTCGGTCCAATACGGTACGGTTTACAGGAACTCTTTTTCCACGGTCGGACGGCATTGGTTAAGACTCTCAAGTCATGGGGCGGATGATAAGGCACGCGCGGACCGGTCCCAAAAGGAGCGGTTTATTTGCTCCGGCGCTATGCGGTCTAGCAATCACATAAAAAACGGTACGGTAACGGTCAGACCTACGGGTGTCGCCAAAACAAACGGCCTCTCTGTAGAAATGGGGACTAGTGATGACGTAATCAACTCGGTCATGTGCTGAAATCATGGACAAGCGCAGAACGGTCCCTGCTCGGGCGCCAAATTTGTAGCGCTACTTTGGTTTTCCAGGGCTGCGTTCAGGAATGACTACAGCCAAGTCAAAATTGGCATTTTGCGTTCGATTTCGGCTCCAACCTACGTGGTTCGGCATTACAGGTGGAGGGGGAAAAGTAGGTTTTGGCATTAGCATTGCCGTCCTTGAACGCAACCCAGGAGGAAAGCGGTTGATTTCGGAATTTTCGGAAAACTCGGGCGCCACCCTTAGGATTAATGTGGTTAAGGGCCCACGTGCTCTAGGTAGCTTTTAAACAGTGGAGACGGAAAACCAGGTGTCCCTACGCATTTCCCAAAAATGAAACACACAATCCAACCAAGAAAGTAGTTTTTATTGACTACCCAATAATTTATAATACAAAAAGGAAATGCAAGAAAACTTAATTAAGATACTGGTTTATAAAAGGAAATGCTAAGCGGAGAGTGAGGGGGAGCGAACGAAGTGCGTGTGCGTGACGGATTAGTCGCGTGAATTTAACGGTTCGAGATTACGGTACGGTGACGGTTACGGTAACGGTTAATCGGCAAAAGAAAGCTCCAGGAACCAGGATCGGTCCAGTATCTACACCGTCAGCTTGCAGGATTAGGCCTTTGGGCCTCGTGCGCGAATTTCTTACTCCGAGCAGAATGCAGGTCAGAGAGAATAGGTGTGAAGAGTAAAGAGCACTACCCTGGTCGTATCACAGCCCGTAGCCCTATTTACTCTGTCACAGAACGAACGGAGCTGCCCTGTTTATGTGTTCCAGCCCGCAGTTCCGGTCACTCCGTGCACAGAAGAGAGAAAGAAGAACTGTGTAGAATAAAGCGCGCCACCCTGATACCAGCCCGTAGCGTGCGTTATTCTGCCACGGAATGAACAGAGCTGCCCTGTTTATGTGTTCCAGCCCGCAGTTCCGGTCACTCCGTGCACAGAAAAGAGAAAGAAGGACTGTGTAGAATAAAGTGCGCCACCCTGTCACCAGCCCGTAGCGTCCTTTATTCTGTCACGGAAGGAGCAGAGCTGCCCTGTCCGTATTCCAGCCAGCAACTCCGGTCAACCCGTGTACAGAAGAGAGAAAGAAGAAATGTGTAGAATAAAGAGCGCTACCCTGTCACCAGCCCGTAGCGTCCTTTATTCTGTCACGGAAGGAACAGAGCTGCCCTGTCCGTATTCCAGCCAGCAGCTCCGATCAACCCGTGTACAGAAGAGAGAAAGAAGAAATACCTGCATTCTTACCCGTACTTACATTAAACGGTCGGCTAACATCTGGCGTCGCGGCGCTGCTGACGGCGGCGGTACTGGCGGCGGCGGCGGTGGTTTTACCTTATCGGTCGGCTGCGGCAGGTCGGAGCGGTCTGGTAGGTCTGGTCGGTTTCGGAGCTCGGAGAGAAGTGACCAAACGCAGTGCGTGCTGCTATATTTATAAGCGGGAGGCACCGCGTCATGTCGTCGTCGATCGGCAGCGCAGATATCAGCGGTGGGGAATTGAGTTTTTGAAGCGCGTCGCGCACGTCGGTTTGTACTGGAGAGTGCTTTGCAACCGAGGTCACGCGTAGCCACAAAATATCAGTAGCAAATTAATTTAATTAACGGAAACGCGGATAAATTAGTAAAAATCTAGTAACCTACGTTACAGAATCATTATTCTGCCCACTACTAGTTGCTATATCACCAGGAGAAATTATATCTATAATACCAGGCTGTTCCAGATCATTATCCTGTCCATTCGTTTCCCTAACAGTAGAACTAATTATATCTATAGGAGGCATGGCTGATAATTATGTCCAAATGTATCAGGTTAGTGCAGGTATTGATATGAAAATTCTTGACAAACATTTTTAAAAAAATAACTTAATCTGGACATACCACTACGATTCAAGTAAGGAGAGAAATTTACAAAATATTTCTGTAAAAAGTTGTTTGACAAGTCTAAAAAATCTATGCATCTTGAAAATTGTTTTAAGTTTTTCGTGACCCTTGACAGCTTATTGTTAACATTCTGTATTCTGTAAGAGAGGTCAGAAAAATCTTTTATTTTCAACCACATATGTAATGTTGACATTGCAGGTTTTTCAAAATCTTGAAAGTGTCACATTTCTGGACTTTGACATTTATCGGGACGGTAATGCATATGCCTGCCTAGGACGGAAAAGCATTTTCCGTCCGGGACGGCAAATGCTTTTCCGTCCCCATTTCCCTGCTCGTTCCAAATTGATAATTTTCATACAGCTCTCACATATAATAATAAAACCACATGTATTACATGGAACTAATTAAATCTATTCACTTATTTACATTAATTGTTAAATTAGCATTGTTGTTTATAATGGAAATCTTGAGACCATCCTGTTGGAATTGTGTTTCGTTTGGAACTATTATCTCTTGCGCTTGCGGATGAGTTTCCGCATGTGATGTACTTGTGGATGCACTGGACAACTGAATACCTTTGGAAGTAGAGGATAGCATCAGAGCAGTCTTACTTTTGTTCTCCAAAGATGCCTCTATGTAGCCTTCAGCAACCGTGCTCGATTTCCACCCTCCCAGTCTTTTGAGTTGCAATAGATCGGCCCCGTTGTCAACCAATAAGGTTGCGGAAGTACGACGAAAAGCATGCCCTGTAAAAGTTTCAATTTTTGGAAGCTTCAAAAAAGCAGCTATTTTATGTGGAAATTTTGAGATTGAATGATAGCCAATTGCTTGGTTATGTAATTTCCCATTTCGCCATTGAACAAATAACCTGTCATTTTTCAAATTTTTCCGCAAAGTGAGGTATTTGTGGAAAATAGCAACCCAATCTGGATCGCTTATGATAAACGATCGACTTGTGTAAGTTTTTGTGTGTGGAATTTCTATAGCGATCTTTCCTTCCAAAACGTTGACGTGCTCCATTTTCATCTTGACTAGTTCATCGCTCCTACATGCACCCGACACACCAACAATTAGCGCTACCTGAAACCAGATAAAAATAAAATGGGTAACCTAGCTATAGCATACAGAAAATCATTTTGATTTTCGCATTTTTATCTTCTTTGTATATTTTTTGAAAACCTACCTTGATGCTAATGAATTCTTCAGCTGCCTTCGTGAGGAACTCGTTAATGTTTTCTCTGGAAAAAACGCTCGACTTTTTCGGCTGAAAGCCCAGATTTTGCCGCTTCAAAAAAGCTATAAGTTTTGCGTAATTGGAGATATCAACTTTCTCTTTCAATTTAATCATGGTTTTCAACATACTGTAAGTCGACCATAAAGTCGAAGGCTTCTTTTCCTTAGATAATTCGCCAAAATACGCCAACAAAACGGTCTCCGAGGCAGTATTTCTCGTTCCTTTCTGGCTACACCATGCTTCGAATATTTGAAAAGCCTTTTCGTACCGAAATTTGCTTTTTGCTGGAAGCAAACTCTCTCCAATCCTGTCTGCTGCTTCTTTTAATTCAGGTGGGGTACAATCCATCGCTTCATCTTCACTTTCCGAAATCATTTCTTTGGGGAGAACGGGGAGAAATCTAGTGAAAATCTATTATTTCCGCAAAAATACTGAGCGAAAACTACCGTCGTTAAGGCGTTGTTGATCTTATCTATGGTTGTTGATTTTGCGGTTTCCTGTGGTTTCGTCTTTTGTTTTGGCCTTTACAGGGCCTTTGAGATCGTCAAAATTGATGACATTGACAAAAAAAGTGAAATATTTTTTTCTAAGGCCAGTTTTACACTATATGAAAATTTCGTATAACAGAATCTTTAGTTTTTGCATCAGAAAATTAAGGGTTGAAAATAAAAAAGTATACAAACCTCGACGGAAAACTTCATTTCTGTCTCGAGGTTGAGTTTATCTCGACGCTTCGCGTCTCGATAAACTATAATAACCTCTCGACCAGCAATGAAGTATTTTCCGTCTCGGATTGTAATATACTATTCTACATGGTAAGTTACAAATAATCAAATTCCTGTGAAAACATTTATGTAGGGAACAAATAAAAATTGATATTTTTAAATGGTAAACTACTTGAAGTGTTCTGAATTCCTTTATTTCAATTCTTCTATTTATGGTAGGTAATTACAGAATCACTCAAATTCCTAAAAAAAAAATCAAATAGATCATGTTTTAATAAGTTATTTATCTTACAGTTTGCCTTTAATCCAATTTTGGTTCCCTTTCTTTCTTGGAAGCTTGCAAATATATATTTTTTTAAATATTCAAATGTTCTTTTGTAAATAACTACCGATACCTGGTCACTACCATACCTAACCAGAGGTACCTATTTCATTTATTTTTTAGGAATTTGAGTGATTCTGTAATTACCTACCATAAATAGAAGAATTGAAATAAAGGGATTCAGAACACTTCAAGTAGTTTACCATTTAAAAATATCAATTTTTATTTGTTCCCTACAATTTATTTGCCAACAATGTAATATCACCCAATCCAATATTGCTGTCATTAATTCCTGCAAGAATAACTACATAGTTCTTGGAAGATAAATTGTTCACATAACAATCGGCACTAGAAACCAAGTCCCTAAACCTAGCAAATGGTTTTGTTATTAATTGAATGACGAGTGAGGTATTGGACTATACGCTTACCATATTCGTCACCTAAAAAAACTAACTTGTTTCTATTTTTATACCTTTCGTCGGTTGTTCTTTCTTCTTTGCTGGAGGTCTGACGTCTGACCATAACTTAGCTTCCTCAAGATATCCTTCTTTTCTTCCAACTGTTCTTCTGTTGAAGTAGCCGCATCTTTTTTCTAAACATTTGATCCATCCAAGCTCTGACTGAGTTTAGAAGTAGTACTTACTTATTGCCAGCTTTAGATCTTCTACTTCAGTTGCCAGCACTTTATTTTCCTCACTTAGGGTATGTATGGATGTTTTCATGCCATCAATTTTTTTACAGCTTATTTCGTTCTTAGATTTTTCAAATTCAGTGAGGTTTTCCTTGAAATCGCCTTCCAGTATATTGTTTTTCACACCTAGATCCTTTATTATTTTATTGAGTTCACATATGTATATTAGCCTTGTATTTTTTTAACTGCTACTCATATCTCTGCTCGACCTTACACGCATTGGATTCCAGGTCGAGGGATAATCTTTTGTGTCTTTGAAAATATATTTCCTTTAATTTAATGTCGCTTTTTAATTTTTCAATTTCTTTCTTCTACTTATTAATCCTATCTTCAAAGTCGTCCCCTTCCTGTTGACAGATGCTGGAGCAATATATTTTGTAACTGCTTATTGTTGTGTGTTTCCTCCTCTCTGAACAACTAGGAGGGTGAAATACTGTTAGGCATGTTACACAAAGGAAATAATTAAAAGGTTTATTTAGACAACACTAGAAATTTCCATCCATAGCAATAGGACGCTTCATAAATGTCTTCCTCCGTATTGGCCATCATCACGACGTTATCATTCGCATATTGAAGTTCAATTATCGATGTCGCTGATATTTTCGTCTTGGCTCGTCATCTGTTTAGGTTGAATAGGCCGCCATCAAGTCTGTACAAGATTTCCACTCCTGACAGCAGGTGACCCTCGACAAGGTGAAGTATGGATCCTATAAATAGAAAAAATAGAGTGGGTGCAATAAGACAATCCAGTTTAATGCCTGTAGTCATTTGAAAAGTTTCTTCTCGTCCATTGTTGCTTAGGACGGTTGCATTCATAATATCTTGCAACAGGGAGAGTATCTGGATGTACTTCTGCGGACACCCAACCTTTGCCAATATCTTCCAAAGAGCTTCTCTGTTGATTGAATCAAATGCTTCCACTAAATCTATGAATACCCTGAAGAGGGGGCGATTTTTTTCTCTGGATTTGTCTTGCATTTGTCTTGCATTGAAAATAATATGTTAGTTGTACCTCTGTTGGGTCTTAAGCCACACTGTGTCCCTGGAAGGTTCTCTTCATTAGTTGGGATTAGACGTTTTGATGATAAAGAGATCTATGTATTACTGTATCAACTTCTTACCCCTGACAGGAGAGAAATGCTGTAGATATTGCGGATCCTTTGCCTGCAACAGATTCGGGTAGCAAGTACCTCCCATTGGTTGCTATGGATTTATCTCCAGTGGCAGTGACCAGAAGAAAATAAAATTCTCCATCAAGGACGGATTACAATTGCTGAAGCATTGCTGGATAACATCATTGCCAGATACCGATCAGGGTGATACGACTACTGCAAATAAGTGATACGAGAAAGACTCCACTTCATTCACAGTCCGATGGAATGGTCGAGATGTACAATCGGACCATCAATTCATACCTCTTGATGTTTTTGAATGAGTAATAATGAAACTGTAGCTGCGGTGCCCCTTTACCTTCTTCTGGTTCATAGATTCTCTCAACGCGAATGAACTTTCTATACATCATCGACTCGATGCTGTTGACTGGAAGAGAAATCAAACCACGATCAACTCTGTAGGTGCGTGAACGACTTTTTAGAAAGAAGAAACATAAATAATTGTTTTTACACAAACCATCTCAAAGATGCTTGATGGTTGTATAATAACTTGTAAGAAGTTGGTTATTCTTCCATACGTGGAAAGATTACTGGCACATTCGCGCACAAATATTCGTTGTTTTTTGCTAAGACGTGTTACTGGGTGTGCACTACGCGTCCATAGGGCTCTTGTGAGAGTCTCGATTAGCATTAATAGGAAGGGAAATTAGATGTGTATCATCAACTGAATTAGAAAACTGAGGCGCTGCATTAGAGCATGCATGAATAATAATGATGAAAATTTAAACTAGAAGAATTGGTACAATAAGAAGAGTTTGCTAATGATGGTAAGCCATGCAGGCAACTTTAATGTACTGATTGAATCAGGTGATCGGCTCACTCAATATGAGTAGGTAAAGTATTTGGAAGAAAGTGCGGGTCAGGGGTCAGGCAATGCATGTAATTTTTGCTACATCCTTTCTTAGCTTAGAAGATATGAATTACATTTTATTTCTTGTTTATTATGTGGTGCTGTTCCCAATTATTATCAACACATTGTCATTTTTTGCGTTTTTATTCTTGACCATTTTTATTGTTTTTCTGATTTTGCGTGTTCTTGTAATAGTAATTCATTATTTTTATTTAAAGTTCACGCTGACAAAAATGTTGAATTGTTTGCACTTTTTCTAAATTTGATATTGTGAACACGCACCTGAAATTACATTTTTCCAACCAGGGCCGGCTCTAGACATTTCGGCACCCCGTGCAAAAGGTATTTTTGCCGCCCCTCTTAGGTACCGATTATTTTCCTACTTTGTAGTTCTAGTACTACTCTCGGTACTACCTATTTGCTAAACTTACTTTAGGTTTTAATTTTGTTCAGTGTCCTTATCAGTGATATCAGAGCTGTTTCGAGTACAGGCAAAATGTACTCGGGTACCGGGTACAACTCCTTCACTCAAAATGTACTCGAGTACAAAGTACAATTACAAGTATTCAATACCCAATTACTCAAACTACCGAGTACATTTATGAATACATTCCACACAATGCCACCTGTATATCAATGACGTTTTAAAGTTGTTACGCACCTCCCCTTTTAAACCGCCCTTGATTATTGACACGAAAGTCTAATGCCACCTTAAGCCGCAAGCGCTGATGTAGCTGCGCACTTATCACTGCGCATGGGTTATTACGTCACATCCTCTTTCACACTTCCGTAGCATTTCCCAGAATTTACCCTCAAACCGCCGGTATAGATGTTCATACATCTAAAATAGACCTATCTATTTTACCAGACAAAGAGGTAATAATACGAAATCTTTATCAGATAGAAAAAGACGCAGAACGCTTATTGCGCAAGAAGAGGCAAAACGTACCAAATTATGTTAGACTTACGTATAGCAATCCGTTCTTATTATTTGCACGGGATAAAAAAGGAAGGAGGAAAACCGCGTGACGTGCAACCAATCTGTCAATCAAAAACACAAACAATTGAAAATCGATCACTTGTCAAGCTGCGTCAAGTTGAATATCAAGCATAATTGTATCCTTGTCAGACCACGGGCAATGAACAAGGACAAGGAGATGCTCAGCGTGCAAAAGTATTATTTTACACCTGTACTAGTTAGCCAATAAAAATGCATTGCCTCGTGTTGCGCGCGCATACAGGTAAAAATAGATAGGTCTATTGAAAAACACATTTTGGTTTACTATAAATCAGTTCAGCATTTTACGGTTTGGTTTGGTTGGCCAGAGTCCAGAGTTTATAAGGGCTCAGAATTTTCAAATCTACGTTCTCAGACACATCATAGTGCACAGAAAAGTTCAAGGTTTTCGTTTGCAAATTACAATGAGCAACGGAACCAATGCTACGCATCTGTACGCTACACAAGAAATGCCAGAAAATTGAAGTCACGGTTCTCACAGAAATCACAAACCAGTTAGAGCGTTTTTGATTGGTGCAGATCACTAACAACTAGTTTTTTTGACTGATAAGTGATTTTTGTGTCTCTCAACTTGTTTGGAAATGTACTTGTGGCCAAATAAGTAAATATGTACTTAGAGTCCAATAATTTTACTCAGTAACTGTAAATGTATTCGAGAACGGTTCTCGTTTTTCGAACTGTTCGTGAACCATCATGGAACTGCGCAGAACAAGTTGCGTACTTATTCAGTCTTTAAAACTGTGCTCAGATCGTTTGGAATTAATCAGAGTTTAAAAAACCCGAACATGTTTTATTTATTTTTTCTACAGGGCAGGCAACAATTCTTCCCGAGATTTTTGCCGCCCTTCGATTTTGCCGCCCCGTGCAGGGGCACAGGCTGCACGGGTCCTGGAGCCGGCCCTGTTTCCAACACCCTACTTATAAATTGAGCCTCCAAAAAGTGCATTTTCGTTGCACTCAATTTCTTGATAATGAAAAGATAAAATTAAATAAACTTTGACCCTGGCTATTAATTAAATTTGTTTACGCTTCTTAGTTTCAAGACAAATAGGTAATGATATTTTATCTTTAAATTCAAATAATAGGTATGCGTTTACATGGCAAATGGATGAAATAAATCAGAAATTTAAATATAGGGAATGAATTTTAAACTTGAATTTACAGTCAAGCTTTTACCTCATTGCCTATTTTAAATAACAAATTTTTAAATTTCAATAAAAATTTACTTAAGACATGGGACTGACGAGAAAATTCTGTCTATAACTGAAGGCATTAGGGCATTAGTCAAATAGCACTATCCAAGACCGCGGCTTCTTTTAAAACAAGTTAAAAATAGATTACGATATTTACACCTACATATGATGATCGACTTGGCCAACGAGGCACGTAACCAATTTTAAATTAGGTGGGCAGGTACTAGTCTCATGGGGCTGAGTAAAGTCTGTGGTACTGCCTTGTTGACCCAACATCAATATTCTTACGTCAGCGCGATAAAATACCGCCGTATGCGACGGGTAGGTTAGGTACCCAAATGAAATTGGACGATGCCATATGAAATAATCAGCAGAATCGGATATTAGTGTAGTGGTGAAGTGCTCTTGCGGTCAGTCTGTAACAATGTGGCTCCAAATAATCACAATCACAACAATAATTGTTATAGTGTTTATAAAATGGCGTTTAACCTATTGGAAAAGAAAAGGCGTACCGTATTTAGAAGATACCGAGTTCTTTTTCGGTAATTTTCGGAAAATAATGCAAGCTAAAACATCATTCAGTGAAGGCTATTTGGATTTTTACAACCAATTTAAACGTAAAGGCGTTAAACATGGAGGTATTTATTCTATGCTCGAACCAATGTATATCCCGATAGACCTAAATTTAATTAAGCATATTATGCTTAAGGATTTTCAGTATTTTTTTGGCCATGGATTTTATTATGATAAATCTGAACTTTTATCGATGCATTTGTTTAATTTAGAAGGAGACGCTTGGAAAGAGTTGAGATCCAAATTAACTCCAGCATTTTCTTCCGGAAAAATTAAAACAATGCAAGATATTTTTTTTACTAAATGCACTATCCTGGAGAAAGTTATTGGAAAATATTCTGATAATAACAAACCAGCTCCTTTTAAAGATATTTTGAGCAGATTCACTATAGACATTATTGGAAATGTAGCTTTTGGTATTGAATGTAACTCACTAGAGGATTCTGACTGCCAGTTTAGATTTTATGGAATGAAAGCACTTCAAGTAAATTTCTTCAATTTTTTTATAACCGGAATAGTACCATGGTCAATACTTAGAAAAATTGAATTTCAACAAGGAGCTTCAGATGTAAGAGATTTTTTTTGTAAAATGGTCAAAGAGACAGTTAAATGCAGAGAAGACAATAACATCGTCCGGAAAGACTTTCTACAAATAATGCTGGATTTGAAAAAGGAGTCGTCGAACAAAAGCTTGACTATCGAGGAAATTACAGCGCAATGTTTTATATTTTTTATTGGTGGCTTTGAAACTTCGTCGACGGCAATGACCTGCGCTCTATTCGAGTTGGCTCAAAATTTGGAGATTCAAGAAAAATTGAGGCAAGAAATCGATAGTGTTTTGGAGAAATACAATGGGGAAATGAGTTTTGATGCTATTGTGGAAATGTCTTATTTGGACAAGATTGTTTTAGGTAAGGAAAATTTGTTTATTCTCTTTTTAATCAAAACATCAAATATAGGTATTGTCCTGCCAATATGAGATCAATGGGCTAAATAGTGCAAAGAATGCACATTATTTGATACAAGAAAAAAATAACTACAGTTTATTTTTCCCCAAGATAGATTTTGACATTGTCAACTTTAAAACATAAACAATGCCGCTAATTGGTCGCAAGATGCCATTTGCACGACATGCATTGTAAATCTGATGTCAACCTGCAAGAACACCTCATTTTGCGACCAATCAGGGCCAAGCGATATTGTTTATGTTTCAAAGTTTTCAATGTCAAAATCCATCTTGGGAAAAAATATATCATAGTTCAAAAACTGTTATTAAAACTTGTTTATCCAACACTGATATAGGGATCATAATAATTAGTCATTAGTTGATGCCTAACTAGCTGCATTTTTTAATTGTTTTGTTTACTGATAAAGACTGGATAACAACTTCAAAATATAAGCAATAGTGTGACTACGTTTATTTCATGCGTTGTATCCGGATACTAAGTGGATTGGATTAATAATCCTGAAATAAACACCCAGGTTTAAAGAGTTTATCCGGATCGGAGTACCTAATCCAATCCTCCAAACTTGTAGGATTGGATTTAAAATGGATTATCTCAAATGTGAAATAAACACCTTTATCTGGGAGTTAAGAAGTTTATGTTGCTAACTTCAAGAAAAAATCACATTTTTCACTTGTAATTTTAACTATTTTTCATCATTGTTGCCTTCAATGAAGTAAGACACAAACAATAAGGCTTAAGAATAAGGATTAACACTATTCATAATTCATTCTGTGATATAAACGAATATGGATTAATAATCCTTAATCCACTTAGTATCCGAATACAACGCGTGAAATAAATGTATATTCAATGTCTTTTTTCCTTGAATAAGTATTTATTAGAACCTGTAATTATAATTATTATTATTGTCAATTAATTGAAATTGCTCATCCAATTTGATGTTACTAGAAAGTCGAAACATTTTTATATACTTTACTTGTAATAATAGCAGACTGTTTTTGAATTAAATTAAACCTGCCTTGTTTACTCCAGTGGCGTCCCGGAGTGCAACAAATGGCGCTTTAACAGCTTCTTAAAACAAAAGTTAAAAAAGCCGGCAGCGCTCTTGGCTTTGAAGTCAATTTTCTGAGAACTGAAGTGAAATAAAGAAGCAAAATAGTTTTGGACTTCCATTATTCTTTTAACATTGAAAATGTTTCTGTTATCCTAAATATGGGTACCCATATGTCATCGTGCCACCATCAATCAAAATCCATTTTTATCACAATCTAAATCACATAAACTTTCATCACGAAGAAGTTGTTTTACTTTTCACGTCTTCAGTTTTGATCGACGTGTATCTTCGATTGTTTTCAAGCGAATGAAAATTTTCTTATGACTAAACTCATAGGTGAACCTACGGTGTGGGAATACTTGCGGAGAAAAGGGGGTGTGAATTAATTATTGTAAGAAAACTATTGTTGATGGCAATTTTGTTGGATATAGATCCTTGATCCTTCTTTGTTAGACTAGATCAGAGGGCCTTAAACAGTACATTTAAGGTGCTTAACATTAGGTAGGTACTTCGAATTTTCTCTTGAACTGAATGATCCCGCCCTTTATATTAATAAATATTGGCATTTGTCCAAAGTATACGTATTTTGTGCTATCCGTTCTAGCTGTTAGTCCTTTTTATTTCTATGTTAAAAATTGATAAACAATCAAATCATTAATTGCATTTAAAAACTTTGAATTTGTACTTATCTTATCGAATAAAGCTGAAATAACGAAGGAAGTTGAATTTAATTTTAACATTTTGTATGTTGATCTTCTTTACTTTTATTCTGATTTATATTGATCGTATAACTGTTTCTCCAATGTACGAGTATAGGTATGCTTCTCCACTGTTTTATTTTCAAACAATATTTATTCCGAATAGTGCAGAATTTAAATTTAAATTATGACATTTATATTTTGAAGGATCACCTTTATAAGCACCCATACCTTTTTGTACAGGTAAACTACCTTAAATCGCTATGGAAAAATATGTGTAACGGCGTATAAATGTTATACTCTGGCGGATTATAACACTTATACGCCGGCCGCTTAAGCTGAAAGTCATTGGAGTAACACTTATACCTTCTCAAAATGATTCCAAAAATTACTGTTATATGACGTTTGAAAATAAAATAGCTATTTTCCTAACGAGTGCGGGAAATTTCTTCCCGCAAGAGTTAGGAACTATATTTTTTCTACGAGCATACTAAAGCTGATGTTACGGAGAGTTTAATTTAAATAAAATGCGATTATGCAGAAGGTATAATTAAAAATGTATTGAAAGGTATTTATAAAAAGGTAAAGGTACAGGTATGTACTTGTTTGTATCAACAATACAAACAATTCCATGTCACAATTATTATTTCAAACTCTTCCCGCACTGAGTGCGGGAAGAAATCTCTTCCCGCACCGGTGCGGGAAAAAAGTCTTCCCGCACAGCAAATCGTGCGGGAAGAGCCATTTCCCGCACGCTCGTAGAAAATAGCTATTTATACAATAAGTTACGAAATGAGCGTCTTTTAGGCACGCGCACGCGACGTGAAAATTGTCCAACGAGGCAAAGCCGAGTTGGACAACACGTCGAGTGACTAAAAGACATCGTTTCGTAACGTATTGTATACAAGATTTTTTCTACTGGCATTTTATAATAAAAAAACACAATTTTATTTCATGTGAATAAGTCGATTACACCCAAAATCTTTGTTACCTGCTTTTACTTGACACCTGACACTTTTCTTGCGATTTTCTTTTCAAAATTCGACATCAATAATTAAAATCCTAGAAAGTAGGTAATAACACAAAGTTCTGTTTTGAGTAACCCAAACGTTCAATTCAGTAATTCCATTTTCAATATTCATAATAAATACAAAACAAAATTCAAATATGTGTTCAGTGTGTTTTTTATTTCTGAATAATGAATGACACTTTTAGGCACTAGTGCTTAAAAATTACTTTTACGCACTCATAAGTCACTTTTACGCATTCAAAAGTCACTTTTACGCACTGAGTGCCTAAAAGTAACTTTCACGCACTCAGTGCCTAAAAGAATGTCGTTTCAAAACTGAAATGACAATCGAAAAGTTGCTATTATGAAACGTCAGTAGAAAAAATATTATTTTATTTTCAAACGTCATGTAACAGTAATTTTTGTGATCATTTTGACAGGGTATAAGTGTCACTTCAATGACTTTCAGCTTGAGCGGCATATAAGTGTTATACTCCGCCAGAGTATAACACTTAAATACGCCGTTACACATGTTTTTCCATACCGATTTCAATTCATCTGGATAGTTGGATCTGATCTTTGTCTGTTTCTGCCTTATGGCTGTTGCTTGGACTTCGTTAATATTGCAAAGATACTTTGGTGAGATTAATAATAAGTTGGTTTTCTATATATACGCAGTGGTGTGGATCTTAGCACTGTCTTGTATGACCAGTGACCAGTGTATGAAAGTGTGACTCCTGATATTTGTTCCATTTTACATTTCACTGTTGTTCGTTAAGATACTATGATAAACCTCTTGTCAACAACGACAAATCCGATACATTTCTGCAACATTTTTGGTTTGTTTCCAAATTCGGTAAAGATCGAGTCTGTGTATTTAACGACAAGTTATCGGCGCAGTGTGGACGGGTGTGCTGACAAAAGTAGGAGACCACGTGTCAGTCAGTGGAAAATGTAGTTCTGGGGCCTGTTGCACAATGATTTAGAAACTAATAGTACTATACTTGTAGGTTGTAGTTTGTGAGATTTTGTTGCACAATGGTTAAGCTAGTAATTTGAATTAACAAGTTGTAGAATAAAAATATTATTGTAATTTGCACTCATTTCACAAATACCTACTTGTTGCACAATTAGTGGTTATGAAAAAAATTAGTCTGTAAATTTTTTTATTTCACTAGTTAATGTCTATACTTAAGTCTAGGTTCACCTACAATTTAGTGATATCTCTATTAGTGAACATATTTTCGAGGATTTTCTTTACACCACGCTCAAGAACATGGGTTAGAAAATTTATTGTTTACTTCAAGTAGTGAGTGGGATCACTAAGGAAATGGTTAGACCCCGCGCCGCCGGAAAATTTTTCGAGCAAGAATCAATTTTAATTCTGAAACAAGAGCGGAATATTTGGAACGATTTCGAATGTCTCAGAAAAAGTAGAATGGTTAATTGAACACATAGGCTATAGAATTCAACATAATAGGTACAAGAAAAAGTGGCGTCCTTTCTGTGAAACAGCAAGTGTGTATAACTTTACATTGGCTTGGAAGTGGTGCTCAATACCATACAATAGCAGCCGATATGCATGGGGTGAACAAAGCATCAGTATGTCGCTCTATAACAAATGTAACTACTGCAATAAATAGTATTTTATTTAATCGTGTTATATCATGGCCCGAAAATAATGAAGAGGAGATACGAAGGTTTTATGAAATAGCGCATTTTCCGAATGTGTGTGGAGTGATAGATGGATCTCTCATACCTATTGATGCTCCCATTGATCACGAAGCTGCATTTCTGGATCGATGGGAAGAACATTCCATAAACTGCATGTTTGTTTGTGGTAGTAGAAAAACGTTCTTCTATGTAAGTGCCAATTGGCCCGGAAGTGTCCATGATGTGCGTGTCCTCCGGAACAGCAGCCTTTACAGAAGACTGGTACGTCGAAACATATTTCCAAATGCAGTCATATTAGGCGATTCCGCTTATCCTCTAAAGGAATGGCTAATGACACCCATTCACCACGATCCAAATAATGAAGCAGAACGAACATACAATCGATGTCATAAAGGAACAATGCACGTGATATAAGGAGCATTGGGAATTTTGAAAGAGATGTTTCCATGTCATAACCATCTGCGAGTGCAGCCGGGTTATGCTGCAAATATTGTGTTGTGCCACTCTATGCAATTTTTCACGAGACGCTGGAGGACGAAAACATTGAAGAGGATAATGAGCCGGTTCCCGCAACGTTAATAATATTGACAATGTAGTACATGAACCCCCCCTGCCCCAGGGGCACGAGTTCGACAGCGACAAATTATAAATTTAATCACTATGTAAACATTTAAATTGCTATAATAATGATAATAGTTCATTTTGGTTGGTTTTTATACTATTTTTAGCCGTTTTTGAATTCCTGTTAGTTTGTCGATGGCTTAGTGTTAGAGAAACAATTCTGAACTTTGAGTTTAAACTTTTATCTATTGCCTATCACAAAGTGTCCATTGTCAATAAAAACCAAGTCGTAGTCGGGCTCAAACGACCTTTGGTTAGTAGTGACAGGAGCTATATCCGATGTGTGAGCACTTGGTGGAAGACCCATGGAAATCTCAAGCTGGCGAGCTTCCAATTTAGTTTTATAAATTTGTACCTTTAGCAACTCAATTTGCAATATCTTTTTCTCGTCTTGCTCAAGGCCAGTTTGTTCCTCTGTATCGTTTCTTACTGCCTAGAATCGTAGATCTTAATGAGATTATATTATGGCTGGTACAGTACCCATACACCCATCTAAATAGATTTAATTTAAAATTAATCACATCGACTATTTTTTTCAGTTGCACATAGTTTTCGATGACCCGGCGAGTGTCCCAACAGTGTGGTATGCATTGTTTTTTTCAGATCACTTGTTGGTCTCCATAGGCTCTGCATGAGAATTTTCAGTTGGGTTGGTTCCAGCTTCGTGTTCATCATCCAACGATTCCGTAACACTAAGACCGGACATTACTGGTGAATCTTTACCAATTATTTTTAAGACTTCTTCATCAACTTCGTTCAATTTACATTCCATTCCTCCACCGGCTCCATTTTTTTTTTGCTATTATCCATTTTTTCCTGAATAATAGATAGATATACACATAGTATAATCCATTACAATGATTCAAACATTTGTTCAAGTAGGTATATTACTCGACTTACCGTGGTAGCTTTTCTGACGTTAGGCCACTAAACATCTCGAGTATATAATATATACGCCCGATCTTTATTAGCGGGCACCAAACTCAACGAAAGCGCATAATTATTGATTGCTTTCCATTCTTCAGCCTCATCCTTTTTGGTATCACTAAATGCACCGAAAAGTGTCCTTTTCTTTTCCTTTATTTTTCCCAAAACACATAATTTTAATTTTCTCTGTTCGTCACGTTTACCCATTTCTTTATTTTATGTTTATTAATTTTATTTTTCATAAATGAAAATAATAATACGCAACTTTCAAGTAGTGGTAACCGTCGTTAATTTTAAACTAAGTTTGTTCAGATAATATTCTGGTTTAGATATCGATGGAGGGTGTTCCGACCACAGGTAATCCGCCTTATTGGAAGTAATTTGGGCTACATTTAAGTACTTAACTCTATAATTCGCTGAACTCCTATCAAAGTTCTATCTTTCAGGGTGCGTTGTCTTAATCTAGATTTTCTTTAAAGATGTTTTTCTACGAGCGTGCGGGAAATGGCTCTTCCCGCTCGATTTGCTGTGCGGGAAGACTTTCTTCCCGCACCAGTGCGGGAAGAGTTTGAAATAATCATTGTGACATGGAATTGTTTGTATTGTTGATACACCTATACCTTCACCTCTAATACCTTTACCTTTTTTTTTATAAATACCTTTCAATACATTTTTAATTCTACCTTCTGCACAATCGCATTTTATTTAAATTAAACTTCTCGTAACATCAGCTTTAGTATGCTCGTAGAAAACATATAGTTCCTAACTCTTGCGGGAAGAAAATAGCTATTTCCTACAACTGCCTCTGAAAATCAAGTTTTTCACGCGCTGCTATTTATTTTTTTATTTATTTTGGTCCTGTCATCCTGACATGACAACATAAATTGCGATTGTCACCAATAGACGTGTCTACCTGAAGTGCGCAGGCACTTGGGGGCACATTAGGCAATCCAAACCACGTGACATTCAAGATGGCGTGGCGGCCACACATGGACGAAAAAATACACAAAAATTTCTAGTTTCTGCCCGACTAGGCCCAGTTTCACAATCGGTGGTAACCAGTGCTGATCAGTCAACTAGGGGTCAGGGGTTAACTGGGACTTTGCTCATTAACCTGTTTCACACTAAACAAACAATCGTTGGTTAAATGACTAGTGGTTGAATTTTATTTCTCAAAGGTTGGTACTTGATTTTTCGACAAAATTTTAAAAACCACCTTGAAAAATAAAAGAAGGCCTCTCTAAACTTCACTATAACCACAGCATATACAAAAACAATCAGCAGGCTAACTTGAGTGACAGCCCTTGTAATAAAGGAATTCATTGTCGGGATGTCACCAGCGGCCATTTTGGGATACGAGACAGCACCTGATTAACAATAGTTTAGATTTTTTCTTTCGGGTCACAGAGTCGTATTGGCTTTAAATAAACTAATTTAATATTAATTACATATAATAATATTTGTCCTTACTAATTTATTATTATTTTTAAGCATACAAGAATGATAACTGATAACACCATAAATGACAACACGAATATACTAAAATCACTTTGAAAATCATCCAGAGGCTCAAAAATATTTAAAATTTCAAGTGGTTATACCTATTTAATTAAGGTTTTTCACGTTTTTGGTGGATTCACCGGCAAGCAGAGCGAGCAATCGCAGACTCAAAAATATTTTGAACAAGAAGGTGATATATTTGAAAAAGGTTTTTCACGTTTTTGATGGATTTGCTCTCCCGAGGATCCTCTCTTCGAGGTTTAGCCAGCATAGCGAGCAATCGAAAACTCAAAAATAATTTCAAGGTGTATGCAGAAGGATTTTCAATAGGTTGCCGTCTAAAATGACGCAGATTTCAAACATCAACAAGTTTAAAGTCCAAATTAGAAAGATGTTAGGTACTAATAAAGGCTTATGGGAATTTCTTAATGACAATTTTGCAAACAAACAAAAATGTATTAGGTAACGCATTTAGCTAGCAAGAGCTGACTGGTTGGTAGGATATACGGATTCTAAAGTAAAAAAACACCTCCAGTAGGCGCTTGATCAATTTACGAAAAAGGACCTACCCACCAGTAGGCGCACAATCGGTGGATGAAAAAGGACCTACTGGTAGGCGTACGACCGTTGGATAACAAAGGACCTACCGGTAGGCGTAGGATTCACTCCCTTATTTTTACTTTCTCAGGCATACATCACCATCACGTCATACACGTGACATTTGACAAACCGGCCGATTTCGGCTGAAAATGGTATGCGATGTCACTGTTGTGACGAAGAGCCTACCTAGCGGTTAACCAATTTACCTACCAACCAAAACGTGGCGAAATCGTTTTATGTGTATATCTATCTATTATTCAGGAAAAAATGGATAATAGGAAAAAAAAAATGGAGCCGGTGGGGGAAAGGAATGTAAATTGAACGAAGTTGATGAAGAAGTCTTAAAAATAATTGGTAAAGATTCACCAGTAATGTCCGGTCTTAGTGTTACGGAATCGTTGGATGATGAACACGAAGCTGGAACCAACCCAACTGAAAATTCTCATGCAGAGCCTATGGAGACCAACAAGTGATCTGAAAAAAACAATGCATACCACACTGTTGGGACACTCGCCGGGTCATCGAAAACTATGTGCAACTGAAAAAAATAGTCGATGTGATTAATTTTAAATTAAATCTATTTAGATGGGTGTATAGGTACTGTACCAGCCATGAAAATGATCTACGATTCTAGGCAGTAAGAAAGGATACAGAGGAACAAACTGGCCTTGAGCAAGACGAGAAAAAGATATTGCAAATTGAGTTGCTAAAGGTACAAATTTATAAAACTAAAATTCCGCTCTACACCGCACGCCTATGACCTCCGTCAGAAATAAAGAAATAAATTAAAATGTCGGCTTCCCTGCCGTTAAATGACAGGGTGGCATCCCCTAATGGCGACGTGCGCAGAAAAGATGCGCGTGAGAGTTAGCCTGCTGATTGTTTTTATATATGCTGTGCTATAACATCACTTTTTGTGATTTGTCATTAATAATTATATTAATTTTTGTCAGTGGCAGTAAAATTTCACAGATACCTATTCAATATTGGATTTTGTGTTGTGGTTTCCTGTTTTTTAAATCATGAAGTCAAGTGAGAAAGGTTCTGCAAATTTTTAAAGGAAGAAGAATATTTATTAGTGTCTCTCGTGCAAAAATATAAGTTCATTATAGAATTTTAAAAAAGCGACGCATCGACGTGGAAAAAAAGAAATAAAATGCTTGGAGAAGGGTGGGAGCAGATTTTAATTTCAATTGTATCACTAACGGGTTTGACCTTTTCAAACTTGTCACTTTTGAACTGCCCTAGATAACGAGGCATTTCAGCTAACTCATAGTTAACTCATACGCATCCTTAGGTTAATTCAACTACTGGTTACTAGAGGTGTCACATTCAACCGTTATAGTTATTTACCTAACAAATGCGGAAAGTGATACTTTACCGCACGCAACGGCAGTTGACCGAACGACGCGAAGCGGAGTTCGGTCAAGCCGTTAAGGGCGGTAAAGGCACTTTCCGCATGTGTTAGGTACAAAATTTTACCTATGAGCATCTATATCTCCAAAAAAAGGCATTGATAAAATTAATTAATGAATCAGATTAATTAATGAAATAAGATTAAATTTAGAAATGATCAAAAATCCATTTTCTGAAAAAGAAAGAAATTTTGATTATAAATATCAAATTCTACTTTACCGCACACTATGCGGTAAAGTGCACTTTACCGCACACTTTGTAGTCCACTTTACCGCATACTATGCTGTAAAGTTAACTTTACCGCACACTATGCTGTAAAGTTAACTTTACTGCATAGTGTGCGGTAAAGTAATACTTTCCATTTTCAAATACGTGCGGTAAAGTGCACTTTACCGCACGCTCGTAGGTAATAGTTATTTTCCTAACAAGTGCGCAAAGTGTTACTTTTCCGCACGCAAACACAGTTATACGAACGACGCGAAGCGGAGTTCGGATACGTGTTTGCGTGCGGAAAAGACACTTTGCGCACGTGTTAGGAACAACATTTTTCCTACGAGCTTCATATCAGGTAGGTAACAAAAAAAATTTAAAAAAATACCGATAATTTGTTCAATTATTTTTAATTAACTTGAAGCGAACCTATACATTTATCAAAAAATTACCTAACAAAAAAAAAAAGAAAAATCCTTGTCAGAGCTGTTCATCTTGAAGCGTTTAAATTTGATGATAAAGTTTGTAGATTCTTGCATATAAATAGAGAACAAATCTGACAATGTGTCAAGGTTAATTTATATTTGGTGTTTGTATTGATATTGGCTGATATAGAAACAGAGGAAAAATTTGTCACCATGTGTCAAAGTCGACAGGTGCACTTATTGTTGCTTGACAATTATTTTTACTTTTCGGCACTCAGTGCGGATAAGGCCTGTATCCGCACTGAGTGCGGAAAAGTGTAACTTTGAGCCCGGAAATGCGTGCGGAAAAGTACTACTTTACGCACGCTAGTAGGAAAAATAGTTTACGTACCTAGTAAACAAATATTTTATTGAATAATCAAAATTAAAGCTGCAAGCAAAACTTGGAGCCAAATAATTAAAATCTTCATAGAAATACATATTCAAAAGAAACTTGCTCGCAGACTATCCAAAACACGTGACACAAATATGGCCGACAAGAGGCACACAAACATTTGACACAAACACAAACCATAACGTCATTAGGTTATGTCATTAATGATCATAATCAAATACTCATTTTCTATTGTGTGCGTCTCAATTTTTGGCCGTTTCTACCCAATTACGGAATCCCTATTGTTTGGGCAAGATTGCTCTACCTTCATTTCACTTGGACACCTAGGACCTACCCTTAAAATGTGAAAATATTTATTTGTTGCAACTCCATCGTCCAGTGTTGTGCTACCTACTTCAAATAATGGCTACAGGAGCATCTACAGAAAGACGATGAAACAGGCAAGGAAGATTTATTACAATGAGAGGTTGGGCATCCGCATCCAATAAACAAAAAGAGTAACGACCTACGCGAAAAAAAAAATATACATATTTGCTTCCAATTTGAAAGCAGATAATATTAATTCATACTACTGTACGATTGCTGAGTAAATGAGTATCAAAAATAGAAAATCTTCTGGATGGGACGATATCTCAGTTAGGCTGTTGATGTGTTGGCGGATTCCCTCTGTTTCAGCAGTCAAAAAACACTAATGATACCATATTTCATCTCCTGGATGAGCTGTATTAGAAGATAAATGACGAAGAAGTGGCCGCGGTAGTTTTTTGTGACCTGAAAAAAGCTTTCGATTGTGTCTGTCATGAAGTACTGCTTCTAGGGGTTCAGTACTTCAGAGGGGTTGGATATCACTGCAGGAGTGCCCTAGGGATCTGTTTTATTTCTAACATTAATAAAAATACGAGTAAAAAGAACGAGTATCAAAACGCAAATGAACAATGAGCACTATTTTTTTGAAAAAAATTTCATGACACATTGAATGACAAATAAAAAAAGGGTTTGTGTGCCTCTTGGCGGCCATTTTAATTCAAGTTTGACAGCATCTTGGATAGTTCAATAGGTAGAAATTTGACAGTACGCCGACAATCCGAAATTGACACCTGATTGTCAAGTTTTATAGGTTAGGTATTGGCGAACTATCGCTATTCGTTACAATAACATGGTATAGTCTGGCAAACCAAACGGCGAACTGCAATAGAATTTGCTGCTTTGCGAAACTTGACAGAAACAATAATGAAGAAGTTGGTGACATATTTTTTTTCGTAATATGGGCATGTTCAGTATCTTGAAATAGAAAACAATCCGGCAACATTGTGAAATGATGGATGTGGAGTGGCGTGATTGTTCAGAGGCATGATTCTATTGGTTAGAGCCTGACCGACAGCACAGTGGCGTGATTATTGGCGAAACTAAAGAATTTTTTTCTAATATTTTCATTGGTTTATTTCATTGATGTTTTCGGTGCCACTGAACCAATTATTGGACCAGCCCAATTTGCGCTACGTTGACTCTAGAATGAGAGGGAAGATAAGGATGGAGCTACTAAGGGCAATGTCAATGTCAATGCAATATTTATTATTTATAATAGCAAAGATATGAAATTCCAAAGCGTTTTTGCACCATTGAACGCTAAAATCTTCACTTTTGAGCAAAATATCTTAAAAATTCTCAATGAAAATGAGGATATGAACATCAGCGTTGAACTGGGTACAGTCGTGGCCACTGGAAGAGCACGTTCAAAAAGTTCCAATTCCAATGGGCACGACTGTAACTATTTGTGAAGTCTGTTTTTTTTTAAAGATAATTCCCCAAGTCAAAAATTTAGTAACTGGCAACACAAGCCTTTTCTACATAAAAAATTTGAAAGCATTGACAATTTTACATTGTATTGCCAACAAATATCATTTTGACTTTTATCTTTAAAAAAAAACAGATTTTACATGCTTTTCGTTATTTATTCGATTCTTTATATTAAAATGACACTTCTTAGTAAATTTTAGGGTCTGCTTTTGTTTTGGATTTAATTTCATAAGCATAAAAGTAATACTCCCATTACAATAATGCATCGTTTGCCCTTAGTAGCTTTATCTCTCTCTCGGATCTCTCTCTTATGTTGGCCGCAGGCGCGTCTGTGTTTGTTTATAGGGGACGGCCGGGCCGGCCGGTCCAAACATTTTAGTACGTCATTGCACTGAACCCAAAGACATGGTTGTCATCAGACAGTGTCAATGAATATTCAGGTTACGCCCTAATTTTCTTTCCCCTTTCGTCTCTATCAAGTTACCACTAGCCAGACTATACTTTTTTTATTTTTAATTTTAGGTTTTTTCGCGGAGACGGTCCCAAACGTATCCTTAACGCTAAGATCAGGTTTACTAATCAATATGTATAGACATGGAATTTTCAAATAATACCTGCACAGGTCATGCCTTAGCGTTCAGAATAAGTTTGGGATCGTTTCTGCGAAAAAAGTGATTGTTGTATTGCTGCTTGTAAAATTAACCGTAAAAAAAATGGTGAGCTATAATTTATCTGCATAGGGACAAAAGTTTGCTGGACAAGTGTATCTGTATCACACGAGTTGCGGTGTTGTTGAAGAAGGATCTAAGGGTTAGATGATGAGTACTGCTTTATTGAAAAAAAAAGAAATTGCTTTTCCCTGATAGGTTTGCTCTCAGCATTTTCATATCACCGACTTTATGTATGACGGTACTAGTAAGTTTAAAAAAAAGCATTACCAAGTATTTTCCAATAGACAATAACAAATGAAGCTTCCGAAAGTGCTAAGATGGATGAAAAGTTATTTGAAATTATTCCCTTCTCATTGGAAGCTGAAGTTGAAAAAAAAAATTGATCATGGAACGAACTTTTCTACGATGAACGAAAATACATCTACGAACACTGCACACAACGAAATTATTGAGGATCTACAACGACGAATGAAAGTACTTCAAGCAGAAGTCGAGTACTTGAAGGAGTGCTCTATAAATACAGCAATTTTTGCTATTGATAAATTCCAACATAGTGATCTTAAACTAAGATATTACACAGGTTTGCATTCGTTTGGGGTCTTATTGCTTTGTTCTGATTTATCCTACCATCTAGCCAATTGAAGGATGTTGATGTTGATGAGGAAGTGCGCTCCCCACAAACCAGGAAACACAAGTTATCCCCCATGAATCAAATGTTTTAAACTTTATGTCGGTTCTGAAGGGCTTTCGAGTACGAGACTTTATATATGTGGCCTCATCGCGACATTTTATTAAAAAATGCGCCCTTGGCGAGCCAACAGCAGTATAAAAATGTGGTTGGAAGCATTGACTGTACGGAAATTGCCATTGAATAAACAATGTCAATGTTTTTCCAACTACAAAGGCTGTACAACTTTGAAGTCACTTATAATGACGGACCCTGATGGGTCCATAATATACATGTCCCCACGGGTTCGATAAAGGGCTATAATGTTGTCATTATTTTACATATGTGATATTGAACTAAACATACCAACATTTCGCATAACAGGGCAACAATTCAGCGAAGCTGAAGTGGCATGGATTCGTAAGGTTGCGCATGAACGTATCCACGTGGAGCGCGCAATTGCGCAAAAGCGTTTCAGATACTCGGTAGAAGAAACGTACCGGTGGCACTGTTAGAAAGCAAAAGCACGGAACAGATTTTTTCGATCTGTTGCATTTTAACAAATTTTCGATCCAAGTTGCGCCTGGGTTAGGAAGAATCAGAAAACGGAAAAAGAAATATATTAAGGCAACTCCTACAAATACATTTTGTATACCCTTGTTAATTTTCCATGAAAACCACAAAATCATACCAACGTGGGCCACATATAACAACATCTGTCCTTGCACCTGATAGAAGTACTTATGGGATGTCTTCGAGCTGGTGCTATTAACGGCTTTCGTTCATTTGGTCGTTTTTCCTCAAGCCTGAAAGCTGCCACCGTTATTTCGATTCACAAAGGCGGCGAGAAAATCCCATCAAACTTTCGTCTCATCTCTCTATTAGATCTCTAAAATTTTAGAATGAGTGGATCAGAAGCAAGTAGGTAGTCGATTATCTTCCTGACAACTATTAAGTAAAAACCAGTTTGGGTTTCAAATGGGCAAAAGTCCTGTAGTCTGGCAAGTGGTAAGTTGATAGAGACGACAGGGGGAAGAAAAGTGGGGCGTAACCTAAAAATATTCACTGACACCTCAACTGACACCGCTTGATGACAGCCATGTCTTTAGGTTCAGTGGCACCGAAAACACCAAGGAAATGAACCAATAGGATTATTGGAATTTTTTTAAAGTTTTGCAAATAACCACGCCACTGTGCTGTCGTTCAGGCTCTAACCTTGGGCTCTAACCAATAGAATCAAGCCTCTGAATAATCACGCCTCTCCACATCCATAATTTCGCAATGTTGCCGGATTTTTTTCTATTTTAAAATTCCACACATGCCCATATAGCAAAAAATAGTTATTTATGTATCAAGGGTACTAAGTAGATGATTATGCCCTGAGGGCGACAGTCTTTGGCCCGAGGGTTTGTAAGTCGCCCGAGGGTATATATATATATCTATTAGTACCCGTGGTGCATACAAAGTTTTATGTCATACCAGTTGGTTGTGAATAATAAATACCTGGGAAAAAAGTGTCACTTCGCAAATTGTCATCAGTGTACAAAAATCATTATTTTTTGACAAAAATAATATGTTTATGAGCGTAAATTTATATTTTGTTAATAAAGAATAAGTTAATTGAAGACTGTTTTTTGCGTCTTTATGCCCGCGCGGGCCATAATGTGTACTTTATGCCCGCACGGGCATAAAGTAATGAATTATGTAGATGGTATCTAAGGTATAAAAACACAATAATGAATTGGTATGACATAAAAAAATATATGTCACCAACTTGTTTATTACTGTTTCTGTCAAGTTTGGCAAAGCAGCAAATTCTATTGCAGTTCGCCGAATGGCTAGCCAGACAATACAGCTGACACTGTATTTAACTCCATGAGTTACCTTCTCAGAGCCATTAACAATCGCGAATCTACTGCTGCAGTGTTCTGCGATATGTCAAAAGCTTTTGTCAGCCACTTTGTATTGATTGAAAAAATTAATAAATAGGGCTTCAAGGGCATTGAGCTAAATTTTTTAAAATCTTATTTGGAACATAGGCAACAAGTGGTGGAGTCTCTCAAAAAAAACGTATTGCCTCAGGGCTCTGTATTGGAACTACTGTTGTTCCTCATTCATATAAATGACTTTATGTCTCTGGATATATGGAGATCATTCACAGTCTCTGCCGATGATAATTCAATTACATGGAGCAACGTCGTGCCTGCACTCCTTCACAACTTCACAGCCAAATCACTTCCGCTCTGAACAAAATAAAAACTTGGTGGGATGCTAACTCACTTAAGCTTTCTAAAACCCATCTTATAACATTCAAAAATATCAACATTCCTGATATCTCTCTGTCTCACCACATCCCTGATGCAGTGCCCTCGTCAAAATTCCTTGGACTCCATGTTGATCTTGATCTGAAATTCAAAAATCATGTACGAGTTGTAAATATTTCGTTGAGACTCCTTCTATTCTAATGAGGAGCTTCTACTATCAAAAATCATGAACTTTGCCACAACTCTCATGATCTTCCAAAATAATTATTCTTACAACAGAACTGAATCATATTCGGTAGACACTTTGTTACATCACAACATATTTAACTAATCAAAAAATCCAAATAGAAACAATAAGATCCGACATTTCCAAATCTAAATAAAGAAAAGTTGAACGTTTTCAGGTTTTGTATTGAATATTTTTCTTAAAAATCAGTATTTCTTCAAATAAATGGGTGTTTGCACCAACCTCCGCACATTCAACCTGAATTTGAACTATAGCCTATCTATGCCTAATTGCCTAGAGAGCCAAAATTGTAAAAAATTCAGTCTCCACGTACGTGAATAATATATGTACTATATCTAAACGTTTGTATTTCTTTTTAGAAACTTTACGAAAATATCCTCCACTTGGCAGTATACCTCGTCGATGCACCAAGGACTATAAAATACCCGACAGTAACGTAATTATAGATAAAGGAACTATGGTATGGATTCCGGTATGGGGTATCCACAAAGACCCCGATTACTATCCAAATCCAGAAATATTCGACCCGGAAAACTTTTCTGAGGAACGTAAAAGTAAACGACCTGAATTTACATATTTGCCTTTTGGAGAAGGACCGAAAATGTGTATAGGTAAGTGCGAATTTACTTGCTTTCGTATAAGAATAATTTTATCAATTTTTTTAGGGTTGAGACTTGGAATGCTACAGACAAAAATTGGACTTATAACTGTAATTCGAAAATATAAATTGACCTTAAATGAAAAGACTGAACTTCCAATGAAGATTGCCAAAAGTGTTTTATTGACTCTTGAAGGGGATGTTTATTTGAACGCTGTAAGAGTTTGACATGGTATCTACCTATTGCCAAATTCAAAGGAAATTTATATATTATGTAGGTTTCTACAAACATAGGTATACTTAGGTACTGTCATTAGAATAAAATAAATAAAATAATTTTCATGGCTGTTTTTTTGTAATATTTGTAGATTTTCAGTGACAATGACTGTTTTACAGTGCGTAATTCACTTTAGGTAGACCTATACAGAATAATGGAGTAGTGGCAATATTCAATCATCTTTGAGTTGAAGCTTAAGTTTTATATTGACTTTAAAGTTAAATACGCCATATTGGTAGCCATTTCAATATAAAATTATGTACTTCATATACCTACTTACATACCTTATACTGTATATGTAGGTATTGTTAAGTAGATATAATTACACCTATATTAAGTAAGAAGTGAGTATGTATAGATATAGGTATAATTACTTTGAAAAAATTCAAATTGGAAAAATGCTAGGAGGAAGGTAACAAAGGATGTATCTGCCAATCAAGTGTTTATCCTATGTACCAAAATAATTAACAAAATCGGTTGTTTAATATTGTTAACCCAAATAGTATAGTAGCGAATGCTCACAGAATGTTCTACCGACATCATCAAATGAATAAGACTTTGGAATTATCTACAAATTTCATGTATCAGTTATATTCTGGGAAATATTGGATATGCCATGAATATTTGTTAGTAACGAAGTAACCTTGTATAGTCGTTAGTGTGAAGTTATCCATAAAATCTCAGCCATAAAACTATCGAATCGCGGCCTACTTTTTATTATACCGGCCGGATTCTCATATATTCTAAGGGCTGTTTGTGCCATATTAGAAATAGCTATGAATGTAGGCTACTACTACTAGCGATCGACCAAAATTAATTTTGTATAATGCTCCGCCGTCCGAGTGTCTCAAAAAAATTAAAAACCCTAAAAAGTCGTGATTTTTATCAATTTTTGATTGTAGTCTCCACACGATTATTTGTGTCGCTTCCAAAATAACTATACATTATAGCTACTACTCCTAGCAATCAATAAAAATTAATTTTATGTAATGCCCCGCCGTCTAAGTGTATCAAAAAAATTAAAATCCCTCAAAAAGTCGTGATTTTTGTCAATTTTCGATTGTAGTCTCTACACGGTTGCTTGTGCCGCTTCGAAAATAGCTACACATGTTAGCTACCACTCCTAAAAATCAAGAAAAATTAGGTTTGTGTAATGCCTTGCCGTCTGAGTGTCTCATAAAAATTAAAAACCCTAAAAAAGTCGTGATTTTTCTCAATTTTCGATTGTAGTTAGTCTCTACACGGTTGTTTGTGCCGCTTCGAAAATAGCTACACCTGTTATCTACCACCCCTAGAAATCAAGAAAAATTAGTTTTGTGTAATGCCCCGCCTTCTGAGTATCTGAAAAAAAATTAAAAATCCTAAGAAAGTCCCGATTTTTGTTGATTTTCGATTGTAGTCTTTACACTCAGACGGCGGGGCATTACACAAAACTAATTTTTGTTTATTGCTAGGACTAGTAGCTAAAATTCATAGTTATTTCCAATATAGCACAAACAGCCCCAAGAATCTATGAGAGTCCGGCCGGTATAGTAAAAAGTAGGCCTAACCGCGATTCGTTAGTTTCATGGCTGAGATTTTATGGATAACTTCACACTAACTGTATATAGTCTTCAAGGAATTCATTCCTGAATAATTATTATTGGAGTATTTATTCCGGTAATGGAGTATTTATTGAGCTTAAATATAATTACCCATTTTTCTCAAGTAAATTGGACTTATGTTGAAATGAAAAACTACAAAATTATAGTGGCCATCCTTTATTACTTATACTTAAGACACATACCTTATTACAAAAATATCACATCACATTACATAAGATTTTATTTATATGTTTATTTACAACTACCACTTTAGTTACCTACCATTTTACATACAGTATTAGTCTGTGTACAGTCTTCCGTTTCAATCAGTTTTTAAAATTATTATTAGAATAATGTTTATTGCTTGTATTGTCCCACCTTGAGTTTTTGTATAAATGACTGTACTCACAACTTATCTTATTTTTCTTGTCAAATAGACATTTTTGTATTTGCAGCTCAAGAAATTTTAATTATAATTTAAAAGCAAAAACGCCACAATCTGCAAGAGCATAACAATTATTTGAATTTCAGTCTGCATTCTATTATTAGAACCTGAAAAAATAAAAATAAATCACATTAGGTACCTAGCGAAATGTTATTATATTATGTAGCTTACCTGAATGATAGCCAGGGTGTCCTTCTGTAAAGCTTATTGAAGATTGCCATGGCTGTGGACTGTTATCGTGTATCGTGTATACATGTTCGCTTGCGTATAAATTGAATAATGTAGCCATGCATCGGACCCTTATCACACCACCCTGAAAGGAATTTCCTTGTTTTGAGAAATAGGTAGATCACTGATGAGGAAGTTAATGTAGAACAGATGTAGGTATTCAACAAAATGTTGTACAGCGATTCTCATAAATCAGGCTTGAACTATTGAATTAGATACCTATATCAATACCATCATCAACTAGCAATAACAGAGAGCACTGTTATGTAGCTAACACTTTTTTAAACTTTAGAAAATGAAACGCAGGTTCAGATTACACAGCTGCTGTACCTACTCAGGCATATACAGCATTTTGTTGAACACAACTGCACAAAATGAAAGAAACGATCAAGAAGTTTTTGATGAATTTCAAGAAAGTCAAGGAAGTATAAAATGTGATTGAATTTCGAACATTAGTTTTCATTCATCATAAATAAATCCTTCCTTATATTTCAGAAAAAGACAAATATGTTCGTCTAAAATCTGACATTTTGGATATAATTTGGTAGAACCTTCTACTTTCGAAGCTAGTAGCGTTTGAATTTTACGGAAGAGAAGAATTTGATATTTTTTATAGCATTTTCTCTCGATTTTGGTAAGTATTTAGGTTGAGTGAGCTTAATTCCATCATGTTTGAACCTCCATGGCTCACCTCATGGCATCGATCATAGTTAACTATAGACTAGAAAAGAAAGAATATCGGGGAATTTTTCGTCTACCATGAGCTTGATAAATGTAATAATAAATAAATTATAAACCAATTTACATTATAGAGAGCGACCAAAATGGTTTATTTTTGCTATTTTTACCTGGAATAAATGTTCATCAATTTCCTTCTCCAAATGTGTCACAATCATAGTAGGAGTTTCTCTTTTTGTTGAATACGGATCCAAACGCACTGATCTTCTACTACTTTCAGGGACCTATATCAAAAAATTTACAATAAATTGCTACATTTCTATAAAATTTCTTACCCTAATTCCATTGAGAAACCATGAAACGTTCATGGGTGGATACGACGGTGGAGTTGTACAGTTGGCTATAATTTTTTCATCAACTCTTGTGATTTCCATTGATGGAGATTCTTCAGGAACATCTAATAAGAGATTAATAAAAATGACTGGCTTGAAAAAAAAAAAATGCTTACTTATCACATACATATATCCGGAGGCTATTCTTGTAAGAAAATCTGGAGAATCTGTTGTTACCTCGCAAAGATATTTACCAGAACTCTCTGGTGGAAGATTGAGTAAGGACACGTAATGCATTGAACTTCCACTTAGCTGAAAAGTTATTCACTTATTGAAAATCAATATTTCTGGTAATTTTTTAAATAAAATTCCTTACATCTACTTTGATTCCTGGCAAAGGAAAAATCTGCATTTGTGGATCCTCTTTGGGAACATATCTGAAAAATTCATGAGTTCCTTTATACCATTTCACTGTATACAGGGTGTCTTGCTCCAAATTAAATTCACATCGAAGCGTTACAAAATCATTAGCATGGACAGCTAGTGGTATCAGTGCTTTAACATCTTTAAGTGTGTCAATTTCTGAAAATAAAAATACTTTTGGTATCAATATCTAACAAGTGTTGATATATTTTTTTAGGTGTGGACATAACAACTACTACAAGACATCGTAGGTACAAAGTGTGCACTTTGTCGGCTCTAAATTTAAAACAGGTCATTAGTCAAAACCGTTATAGTGACAAAAATAACATTTCGCAATCCAACAACCACCATTTCCGCTAGAAGACTATTTTAAATTTAACACTTTTCATTCAGGAAAAGTTCTTTCCTATTTATAGACAGGGGACATCTGGACGTCGGGCGAAAAGAGTCATTCACAACTAGGATTTTCTTTGGCAAATGTTTTCATACCTATGTATAGGTACTTCTAATTTAAGTACTTACATTGAAAAAAAAAAGATATACCTACTTAATAATTTTAGTTGGGAATGTGTATCGTTGCCGTATCGTTAAATATAAAAATTTACTATAGTGGGTTATTTTTGGCAAATGTAATTGGGCGAAAAAGAGTATCTTATACTTTTAAGCCCAATTACATTTGTCAAAAATACCCCACTATAGTAAATTTTTATGTAATGATTTTAGGAAAGATATTTTAAGTAAGTACCTATGTATGTAATTTCATTTCTGAGCTTCAGATTGACTTTAAATTTGCCTTGTTTGATAAAAACATCTTGGTTATTGAGAGTTTGAAGTCGATCTGATACTCCGCAGTATTTTTCGGGATTTTTCAAAGGTGATTTAACGTGAATTTGTGAACTTTTCTGGTATTAAGTTGAGAAAAATCTTTTAATTTTATTTCTGAGCCTCAAATTGACTTCAAAATTCACCTTGTTTAATGAAAACATCCTGGTTTAATAAATTCTAAAAGTTTGAAATTGATCTGATACTCTGAAGTATTTTTCAAGATTTTTGAAAGGTGATTTAACGTGAGTTTCCAACTTTTTCTGCTATTAAGTTGGAAAAAACCTCATAATTTCATTTCTGAGCTTCAGATTGACTTCCAATTTGCCTTGTTTGATAAAAAAATCCTGGTTAATAAATCCTCAAAGTTTGAAATCGATCTGATACTCCGAAGTATTTTTCAGGATTTTTCAAAGGTGATTTAACGTGAATTTTACAACTTTTTCTGGTATTAAGTTGGAGAAAACCTCATAATTTTATTTCTGAGCCTCAAATGACTGCAAATTAACCTTGCTAGATGAAAAGATCCTGATAAATGAATTCTAAGAGTTTGAAATCGATCATTATACTCCGAAGTATTTTTCAGGATTTTTCAAAGGTGATTTAGCGTGAATTTTCCAGCTTTTTCTGGTACTAAGTTGGAGAAACCCTCATAATTTCATTTCTGAGCTTCAGATTGACTTCACATTTGCCTTGTTTGATGAAAACATCCTGGTTAATAAATTCTGGAAGTTTTAAATCGATCTGATGCTCTGAAATATTTTTCACGATTTTTCATAGGTGATTTAACATGAGTTTTCCATCTTTTTCTGGTATAAAGTTGGAAAAAACCTCATAATATTATTTCTGACACTGAAATTGACTTCCATATTCACCTTGTTTGATGAAAACACCCTGGTTAATAAATCCTGAAAGTTTGAAAACGATCTGATACTCCGAAGTATTTTTCAGGATTTTTCAAAGGTAATTTAACGTGAATTTTCCAACTTTTTCTGGTATTAAGTTGGAAAAAACCTCATAATTTTATTTCTGAGCCTCAAATTGACTTCAAAATTCATCCTGTTTGATGAAAACATCCTGGTTAATTAATCCTGGAAGTTTGAAAACGATCTGATACTCCGAAGTATTTTTCAGGATTTCTCAAAGGTGATTTAACGTGAATTTTACAACTTTTTCTGGTATTAAATTGGAAAAAAACTTCCATAATTCAAAGCCTCAAATTGACTTAAAATTAACCTTGTTTGATGAAAAGATCCAGATTAATGAATTCTAAAAGTTTGAAATCGATCTGATACTCCGAAATATTTTTCAGGATTTTTCAAAGGTGATTTAACGTGAATTTTCCAACTTTTTTTGGTACTAAGTTGGAAAAAACCTCATAATTTCATTTCTGAGCCTCAGATGAACTTCAAATTTGCCTTGTTTGATGAAAACATCCTAGTTAATAAATCCTGGTAGTTTGAAAACGATCTGATACTCTGAAGTATTTTTCAGGATTTTTAAAAGGTGATTTAACGTGAATTTTCCAACTTTTTCTGGTATTAAGTTGGGAAAAAACCTCATAATTTTATTTCTGAGCCTCAAATTGACTTCAAAATTCATCCTGTTTGATGAAAACATCCTGGTTAATTAATCCTGGAAGTTTGAAAACGATCTGATACTCCGAAGTATTTTTCAGGATTTCTCAAAGGTGATTTAACGTGAATTTTACAACTTTTTCTGGTATTAAATTGGAAAAAAACTTCCATAATTTTATTTCTGAGCCTCAAATTGACTTAAAATTAACCTTGTTTGATGAAAAGATCCAGATTAATGAATTCTAAAAATTTGAAATCGATCTGATACTCCGAAATATTTTTCAGGATTTTTCAAAGGTGATTTAACGTGAATTTTCCAACTTTTTTTTGGTACTAAGTTGGAAAAAAACCTCATAATTTCATTTCTGAGCTCAGTGAACTTCAAATTTGCCTTGTTTGATGAAAACATCCTAGTTAATAAATCCTGGAAGTTTGAAAACGATCTGATACTCTGAAGTATTTTTCAGGATTTTTAAAAGGTGATTTAACGTGAATTTTCCAACTTTTTCTGGTATTAAGTTGGAAAAAACCTCATAATATTATTTCTGACACTGAAATGGACTTCCATATTCACCTTGTTTGATGAAAACACCCTGGTTAATAAATCCTGAAAGTTTGAAAACGATCTGATACTCCGAAGTATTTTTCAGGATTTTTCAAAGGTAATTTAACGTGAATTTTCCAACTTTTTCTGGTATTAAGTTGGAAAAAACCTCATAATTTTATTTCTGAGCCTCAAATTGACTTCAAAATTCATCCTGTTTGATGAAAACATCCTGGTTAATTAATCCTGGAAGTTTGAAAACGATCTGATACTCCGAAGTATTTTTCAGGATTTCTCAAAGGTGATTTAACGTGAATTTTACAACTTTTTCTGGTATTAAATTGGAAAAAAACTTCCATAATTTTATTTCTGAGCCTCAAATTGACTTAAAATTAACCTTGTTTGATGAAAAGATCCAGATTAATGAATTCTAAAAGTTTGAAATCGATCTGATACTCCGAAATATTTTTCAGGATTTTTCAAAGGTGATTTAACGTGAATTTTCCAACTTTTTTTGGTACTAAGTTGGAAAAAACCTCATAATTTCATTTCTGAGCCTCAGATGAACTTCAAATTTGCCTTGTTTGATGAAAACATCCTAGTTAATAAATCCTGGAAGTTTGAAAACGATCTGATACTCTGAAGTATTTTTCAGGATTTTTAAAAGGTGATTTAACGTGAATTTTCCAACTTTTTCTGGTATTAAGTTGGAAAAAACCTCATAATATTATTTCTGACACTGAAATTGACTTCCATATTCACCTTGTTTGATGAAAACACCCTGGTTAATAAATCCTGAAAGTTTGAAAACGATCTGATACTCCGAAGTATTTTTCAGGATTTTTCAAAGGTAATTTAACGTGAATTTTCCAACTTTTTCTGGTTTTAAGTTGGAAAAAACCTCATAATTTTATTTCTGAGCCTCAAATTGACTTCAAAATTCATCCTGTTTGATGAAAACATCCTGGTTAATTAATCCTGGAAGTTTGAAAACGATCTGATACTCCGAAGTATTTTTCAGGATTTCTCAAAGGTGATTTAACGTGAATTTTCCAACTTTTTCTGGTATTAAGTTGGAAAAAACCTCATAATATTATTTCTGACACTGAAATTGACTTCCATATTCACCTTGTTTGATGAAAACACCCTGGTTAATAAATCCTGAAAGTTTGAAAACGATCTGATACTCCGAAGTATTTTTCAGGATTTTCAAAGGTAATTTAACGTGAATTTTCCAACTTTTTCTGGTATTAAGTTGGAAAAAACCTCATAATTTTATTTCTGAGCCTCAAATTGACTTCAAAATTCATCCTGTTTGATGAAAACATCCTGGTTAATTAATCCTGGAAGTTTGAAAACGATCTGATACTCCGAAGTATTTTTCAGGATTTCTCAAAGGTGATTTAACGTGAATTTTACAACTTTTTCTGGTATTAAATTGGAAAAAAACTTCCATAATTTTATTTCTGAGCCTCAAATTGACTTAAAATTAACCTTGTTTGATGAAAAGATCCAGATTAATGAATTCTAAAAGTTTGAAATCGATCTGATACTCCGAAATATTTTTCAGGATTTTTCAAAGGTGATTTAACGTGAATTTTCCAACTTTTTTTGGTACTAAGTTGGAAAAAACCTCATAATTTCATTTCTGAGCCTCAGATGAACTTCAAATTTGCCTTGTTTGATGAAAACATCCTAGTTAATAAATCCTGGAAGTTTGAAAACGATCTGATACTCTGAAGTATTTTTCAGGATTTTTAAAAGGTGATTTAACGTGAATTTTCCAACTTTTTCTGGTATTAAGTTGGAAAAAACCTCATAATATTATTTCTGACACTGAAATTGACTTCCATATTCACCTTGTTTGATGAAAACACCCTCGTTAATAAATCCTGAAAGTTTGAAAACGATCTGATACTCCGAAGTATTTTTCAGGATTTTTCAAAGGTAATTTAACGTGAATTTTCCAACTTTTTCTGGTATTAAGTTGGAAAAAACCTCATAATTTTATTTCTGAGCCTCAAATTGACTTCAAAATTCATCCTGTTTGATGAAAACATCCTGGTTAATTAATCCTGGAAGTTTGAAAACGATCTGATACTCCGAAGTATTTTTCAGGATTTCTCAAAGGTGATTTAACGTGAATTTTACAACTTTTTCTGGTATTAAATTGGAAAAAAAACTTCCATAATTTTATTTCTGAGCCTCAAATTGACTTAAAATTAACCTTGTTTGATGAAAAGATCCAGATTAATGAATTCTAAAAGTTTGAAATCGATCTGATACTCCGAAATATTTTTCAGGATTTTTCAAAGGTGATTTAACGTGAATTTTCCAACTTTTTTTGGTACTAAGTTGGAAAAAAACCTCATAATTTCATTTCTGAGCCTCAGATGAACTTCAAATTTGCCTTGTTTGATGAAAACATCCTAGTTAATAAATCCTGGTAGTTTGAAAACGATCTGATACTCTGAAGTATTTTTCAGGATTTTTAAAAGGTGATTTAACGTGAATTTTCCAACTTTTTCTGGTATTAAGTTGGAAAAAAACTCATAATTTTCTTTTGAGAGGTATAAAGTCAAAACTTCAAGCTCTATTGTGCAATGTCCTGGTCATTACGATGTTGTATGATCGACTGAAACTTTTGGATAGATCGGATGACACTAGTACTTGCATGTCACAGGGTGGAGTACTTATCGCCGTAAATATTTCAATTTCCTGTTGAATGGATAATAGACCTGTACCTAAATAATATGTTGAACAGATTTTTATTCTAATATATGTTTGAAATATAAGAAGATTCTGGTGGGCAATGTATTGTCACGACTCTCAGGTCCTTGACAGAAATCTTGGGTTCGTTTATTCCAAAATCAAAGTCCAATTGGAAAACAATAAGAGTCGCTGTAGGCCCGGTCCTGGACAAGTGAAACTCAAAAGGAATTTTTAGAAAGATGCTTGAGAAAATCGCAAACACTATCTGATAATTTGAACAAAATCGCTCAAGGCATTTTGAATTTAAAGGCAGAAAGTCAAAATTTTCCGAAAATTTCATCACTGTGTATTTTTTTAAGGAGACGTTTGCGGACACATGTACCTATGCAAAAAGTGATTGTCCTACTGTACTCTATCTATCGTAACAAAATGCGCACTTATTTCGGATTCATCCTATATACCAAGTGTCATCTGTGGATGTGTACGAAAGCTTTTGTTTATCGGTCATTTCATTTGATGGATGAAACAGCTTTTACTGATGTTTTTCTTTAGGGTGATTTTAATCTACCTAAAATTTCATGGGTCAATGGTGTAAATGGAACATCTCCCTCAGGAAACATTACAAACGAGGCTGTGGTATTTCTAACTGTGCAGCCTACTTGGGGTTGTTCCAGAACATCCAAATGTGTATGGTAACTTTTTTGATTTGTTGTTTTCGAATCATGTTGAGCAATTCCATACCAAACAACTTACTATGTGATTATTTTTATGTTAACTTTAAATGAGCTAATTATTAATCTGTTTTTATCTTGTGTTGACTGGTCGTTAATTTCTGGGTGTGCTGATTTACACCTACATTTCGGTACAAAACCCCTAATTTGCCAAAATGGATGGATCATGACTTGAAATTTTCAATATTTGAAAAGAAAAAATCACACAAAATTTCACGTTTCTCCCTTCAATACCAGAAATAGATTGCTTTTTAATGTTGACTTTTACAGAACCAATTATGGTTTCAATTTCTCGTTAAGTAGAATGTGTCGATTAGCTAATGATTTACTAGATGGTAATGGTGTTGATATATTTTGTGACTTTTTTGATAAGTTCAACAGGAAAGTTAAGGAAATTTTATATGAAAAATCCGTTATCTTTTGAAATTCTTGTAAAATTCTTATCAAACTTTTATTTATTTTAATTTTTGTTTTCTATGTTTTGACATGATTTATAATTATTAGTACCTAGTTCACCAGAATGATATTTGATAGACAATAGTTCAACGTTTTATCTACAAAGCGAAAAATGAGAATGTTTATGTCCGATTCACCAATAAAGTGCTATTTATGGAACAGTTTTGCGTCAATAAAGTACCACTTTATTTTACCAGTAAAATGAAGTTCTACTTTATTTTACTAGTAAAATAAAGTGCTAGTTTATTGCCTACCTGGACTACCTGACAACCTGCTAAGATGAAACAGGTCCTGAAAACCTGCCAAGGTGAAACAGGTATACCTACGCGAATTTTAATTTTTTTATCCAATTTTTTTTATTTTCAACAAAAAGTAGTCGCAATACTCGCAATCTTACATAAAATCATGTATATAACGCTTACATAAACAGGCTTTATTGACTCATTATTTAATAGCCTCGCTCGCAAGCTGGCTCGGCCATAAAATTATTCGTACAATAAAGCCTTACTTTATGTACTTGTTATATTAAATAGCTATTTTTCAATCATTTTCGCTTATGTCATTGCCTACCTTCATTTTACCTTTACAGGTTTAACTTTGACATTTGTCAAATCATCAAAAATAGTTGTGTTATGAATTCATAACCTAGTCCATAACACCACTGTTCTGTTACGAGTTTCATGGCATAACTCGAATACTAGAAAAATGGTTATGTAAAAACGTCATAACCAAACGCTTGTAGATAATAGTTATTTACATTACAAGTGAGTTTATGAACATGATTACAATAACGAGTGTGAAAGATTAGAACGACGAGGTCGTAGACCGAGTCGTTCTAATCACACGAATTTTGTAGTCATGTTTAAACGCACGTGTGATGTACAACGTTTTATCTTCAAAGCGAAAAATAAGAATGTTTTTTCATTCATTTTCGTTTATTAGTCGTTGTCTACCTTCATTTTACATTTACAGGTTTAATTTTGACATTTGTCAAATCACCAAAAATAGTTGTTTTATGAATTCATAACCTAGTCAATAACACCACTAGCTGTTCTGTTATGAGTTTCATGACATAACCCAAATACTAGAAAAATGGTTATGTAAAAACGTCATAACCAAACGCTTGTTGATAAAAGAATAAACAATATTTATGATAAAAAAAAACTTTAGGTTGATTTCAATGGGAACGAGGGTATTTATTCAAGATCCAAAAACCAAAAAGATGAAATATTTAGGTTTTGTATGGTAAAGCAGTAGAAGAAAACGCAATTATACCATCAGGATCTAGTAGAATATAACAAAAAAAAAAAGAATGTCTATGCCTTTAATTGGCTTTTAAAAAACAATTCAACAAAATCGAAAAAGTGGTTAATTGAAGAGATTCCGCAAGGAGAAATATGGAAAACACCATACCCAAAAGTGAAACTCATTTTCACGCATCCATGGGAAGGGTCGAAACCCTCCATAATTTTCTTGTCTTGAAAAACTCAATTAGGTTTGCCTGAAACTATCTTAGGAAAGAAAACATTACAGTGTTTACAGTCGAGTGATGGAGGGTCGTTGATGGTGAGTCAGAATTTAATTTCCCCCATATTTCAGGTCTCGGACATATTGACAGATTAGTTTTCATCTCGGAGGAAATTTTTGATGATGCAAACAAAAATTGGGAATTTTAGTTTATTGGCTCTCTTTTATCAAAATATGACCTCCAGATGTTTATGCATAATTGACCTCAAAGGTCCCAAGTGTTAAAAATTAAAATTATTTTTGAAGCAATCTTTGCAAGCAAATTGCTATTGTAACAACTCAAAAGTCAAATGTACATAGTTTTTTTTTTAACCACTTTGCGTAACTTATAAATTTTTTATATTTGCAGCAAGCATAAACAAATTTTGTTTCGATAATGTTATTGACGTTTACATTCCGTCGAAAAATATCCAAATCAGCTTCTTGCAAGGTTACCTTCTAAATGCATCTCACGTCCTATGCAGAAAAAAAACGCAAAAGCCATTATATAAAATTAATGACCTGTATATACCCTTCCTAAAATATTGAATGCTATCGCTGCAGGGGTCGTATAGGGCTGAGGGTAATAAAATGCCAACTTTAATGGAGATATATTCTTTAGGCCTGTTGAAAAACACTTTTAAGTTAATTCCCTTTGGACCGTTTTTTTTCAGCTGTGGGAGAAAAATTAAATCAAAAGAGAGGATGTAAATAAAGCGTAGTTGATAGTTTATTTGTTTTCTGTTTTTACTGGGCCAAAAAAGCATAGTTGTGCGTTGAAGTAATTCCGCAAAAGATTTAAACCGTTTCACTTTGTTCTACATTCAACTGAAGGTATTTGAAGTGCTTCCGTCAAAAACCATGAATAAGCCAAAATGAAGTTTGTGAAAAACACATAAGCCACCTACTGGATGTAGAAAATTTGTTCAACAATCAGCATGCTACTTTACAAGAAGTAAGTGCTGCAGGGCAGAAATTTATTGTCACCTTATACAATTCCCAGTGCAATAATCTGGGGCTGAAAACATAAAACATCCAATCCGAGTAACTGTACATTTCGAAAAATTGCAAATTATTGGCCTGTTTGAAACTACAACAATGGATGCAAAGCAAATAAAGTTTCCATTTTAACCACTTCTTAGAAACGGCACCGTTGGATTGCTTTTCTTGTAGCTGAAATTCTTGGTGGCATTTGTCATAGATTGTCGAAACGTCCGGGGCGTGCAAATCCAAAGAGGTTTTCAAATTTTTAATTTTTTCTACAGCAAAGTTCCCGATTCAAAAACCTACAAGAGCAGAGCATTTATGGTTACAGAACCGATGGGGGCTGCTATTGTAAAACAGTACCTACTTGTAGCGACTACCCCTATCTAATTGGTTACATTACAGTTGGTTCAATAATATAATAATATAATATATTATGTTAACAATAGTAAGCGGTTTACACCGATGGAAACTATCGAAAGTGTTATTTGAGCTCCAGATTATGTGTCTCCCGATAAGATTTGTGGTAATTCACCGTCAACACTATTCTTAGAAATGTTCAGACTTTTGGCGCTGATAGTGTCTTCTGACAACGCGTTCCACTTATATACATTTCGGTTTGTGATGAAGTGTTTTGTTGGGAGCTTAGATGTTTTTTTCTGTCTGTAACTTAAGAGAATGTCCAAGTAGTTGTAAAATTTCACTGAGCCTAAACGGAATCGTAGAAATGTTAAAGTAGCCATTGAAAGTTTTATAGGTCTCTGTTAAATCTCCTTTTAGTCTCCTGACCTTTAATATTGTTAAATTTAGGTTTGAGAGGTGAGATTCATAGCTGTCATTATAATTATTCCTCAGTTTGGGCCCAAAATTTGGTCTTCCATTGAGAAGGAAAGAAATACCAATACCTACAATCATTAAAGATGTAGAATACTGCATCCGTAACCAAAATATCTCTAATGAAGAAAAAGACATTCTCAGAGCCCAATCTACAAATATAATCAGAAACTTTTACCGTAAAGATAACCCAACCACACACAAAGGGCTACTCCACAAGATCAAAACCACAAAACAATTTCTTATGGATAATCCGAATCAATAGTAAGCAGATCAGATAAAGGGAACTCTACAGTCATAATGGATAAACAGCAAGACCATCAGAAAATAGCAGAAATGCTTGGCGACACGAATATATATCAACCTGCTAACCGAGACCCCACCAACAAATTTCAAACACATGCAAATAAAATAGTGACCGAGTTGAGGAATCAGAACTTGATATCCATTCAAAAGGAAAAACAGTTGAAGAGACACAACTCTATCCCACCTAAACTGTATTGCCTGAGGAAAACCCACAAAAATGGACTACACCTAAGGCCTGTAGTAAGCTGCATCAATTCTCCAGGATACAACATAGCAAAATACCTACACGAAATACTCAACCCTTTGACAACTACATTCCACTACAACATTAAAGATTCCTTTCAACTCGCTAATGTTATAAAAGAGCATACAATACCAAATGGACATGATTTGGTATCGCTAGATGTTGTCAGTCTTTTCACAAGTCTGCCAAAGAAATTGGTTTTGGATATCATCACCAAAAATTTTGGATTCATATCAAATTATACAGAGATTCCTAAGAAAAACATTGTTGACTTGGTTGGCTACTGTTTCGATACGAGCTTTTTTTCTGATCAAGATAATATATACCTACAAAAAGATGGGTCAGCCATGGGGAACCCCGCATCACCAATACTGGCTAACTTAGTCATGAACCATCTTATTACTGAAGTCTTGAAAAGATTAAACTTTGATATTCCTTTTATATACGTATATGTTGACGACCCAGTCTTATCAGCTCCGCATGACCAGCTAAAAACACTGCTTAGCACTTTCAATGGCTTTCGCCCATCACTACAATTTACTATGGAGATAGAAAAGGATAAGAAAATTTGTTTTCTTGACATGGAAATTCACCACCAATTAAATGGAACTCTCATAACAAATTGGTATTTCAAGCCTACCAACTCGGGCCGGCTTTTGAATTACCTATCAAACCATCCAATGTCAAATAAAATAGGAGTCATACAAGGATCGAGCAATCAATTTGTGTCATCCAGATTTCCACACAGACAACATGAAGAAACTAAAGAAACTATTATTGAGCAACAATTACCCATTAAATTTCATCAATAGAATCATAAGTAGGTTTAAAGCAAAAACCAATCACAGAAAGAACCAATTGAGCAAATACTTCAAGTTTCCCTACATTGACGGCCTTTCGCAAAAAATAGAAAGATACTTTAATAAAACAGAAGCTCAATTAGCCTTTACAATATACGAACAACAAACTTTTTGTTTACACCGCTAAAAGATGAAACTCCACAAGAAAAAAGAAGCTCAATAGTGTATAAAGTACAATGTGAATGTCAGAAGTGCTACATTGGAGAAACAATGCAATATTGGACAAAAGAATGAAGCAACATAAATAAGATTGTCGCAATGACAGAATGCTGTACGGAGACAAAACTGCATTGTCAAAAAATCATCTCCAAAAAGGGTCACCAATTCAAGTTTATTGATGTGGAGATATTAGACTCAGAACCACAGATATATAGGAGAAAAGTAAGTGAGATGATCCATATAAGTTTGAACGACACTGCCAACATTAAAACTGACACCACAGATAGGTGCGGAATATACAGGGTGTCCTTAGATAAACTGACACATTTTACAGGTGAATATCTCGAAAACGAGAAAAGATAACGGGATGCGGTTTGTTCTGGAAGAATGAGGATTTTTTAAAGTTTTTTTCACGGTATTGACGAATCCTGAAATTTGGTTTCACAGACATTCGATTTTCTGAAATAATTACAATCTGCCTTATTCTTGATTAAACACCTGGTATATTTTGTCATCGTCAGAAAGCGTGACTTTTCTACTTCGCAAAAATGTATATTTTTTTTCAATTAACATGAAATTGAATCGTAAAAATTGTACTTGGTTGAGGAGCGTACCATCGACATCGACTGGCCAAATAAAAATGATTAAAATTAATTTGTGTTTTATATGCACTTATTTCTGTTTATTATTTGTATTATTAGTTAGCTATGCGCTAATTAGTTAATAAAAGTATTAAATACAAATTAATTCTCAATTTTTTTTTTGGTTAGTCGATAGTATTCTCTTCGACAAAGTGCAATTTTCACGATGCAAGTCCAAGATAATTGAAAAAAATTAAACAATTTTGTAAATTAGAAAAATCAGGCTTTCTGACGATGACAAAATCTACAGGGTGTTTCATTAAAAATATTGTTGTCAAGTGTCGGTTTCTATCACGCTATACAGGAAAGAATCATGAATCATTTCGATTTCATTAGAATTGAGATTCAATTTCTTTATTATTAATTAACATAATATTTGATGCAGCCGAGGAATCAAGCTATTTATTGAAAAGATATATTGATGCTCATTTTGTAAAGTTTTTTTTAAACCTAACGCGCTTCAATTTGTACAAGCCGGCAACATCGCACAATTTGGCTGTCATTTCTTCAATCAGCTGATAATGATAATGAAAAACCTGTTTAAAAATTAGTAAAAGCGATGGGGCACACAAATATTGTGTTTTTGGAAAGTGTAATAGTGACAGCAGAGTTGGAAGACCCGGATATTCCGAGGGATTAATTTTGGACCGCTTTCCCTGGCTATGTTTTCAACGTAAATTCTTTTTAAGTTCTAAAACGCTATTTTTCTCTACCATCTCATTACGTAAAATTGCACCCGCCACATCTGCTGCTGATAATTTAACTTTTTTAGAAGGCATTTGGGCCATTTTAAATTGGAAAAGGTATAAATTACAACTTTTTTATAATACTTGCTATGCTTTTTGGATTGCAAAACAAACCAGCCAACATAACCCCACTTATTTGACGCGCAAGCGCGTTGTGGACCTTGAAAAGGTCTATTCTCTGGATTAGTAGATAGGTGTCATAGGAAAAAAAAATGTGTAAAATATTGGATAAATATTCACCAAGCGCTTAGGTATAATTTAAAATTTTCTGTAGGATGATTTGAAAAAGCTGTTTTTAGTGTTGCTTCAAATTTTAGGTCGTCTTCATGATAAGATTTCATAAAATTTTGTAAGAAGTTGAAATTTTTTGAATATCTGAAACATTTTCCATACCTTTTAAGGCATTTTACACTTTTCTTGCCATGGGATTTACCTCCTATCTCGACCGTTTACACGAAGCTTGAATATGCTGATGAATGAGGGCAGATTTTACAGCCAAACCATCATCAGCCGTTCTAATAAACTAAATTATTTCAGAATTTAACAGTATAAAGACTGTTGTTTGAAAGAGTAGGAAAGCGTAAATGTGGTACTGACTTTGAATTTTCTTTTGAAGTCGGATTTCTTTGAGAAGTTGAAGCACTTTGAGAATGTTGTTTTGTATAACATAGTAGGTACCTACTTTGTTTTCAATAGTTTTGGACAACTGGAGCTTAGTCACAGTTATTCTCAAAAATGCACCACATACTCATCAGGTACCTATTTTCCAGTGCAAAAATCCCATTGAGGTAAACTTTTTCATTGCTTCAAAATATTTTTTGTCAAATGTGTATATTATGATGGTCGAATGCACACTTATTGTAAAAAGTAACCATGTATTGTTTTCGTAAAGTGCATCTGCTAGCCTATTATAGCAGTTTAAATGAATGAAAATCCGGTAATTAGTAATTATTACTAACACGCTAGCGGCCGTTTATAGTTTAATTATATTATTAAAAGTTCATTAGAACCTTCAGGCAGATGGACAATATATTTGATTAAGGAATTAATACCCAAAAATCAAAATTTCAAATTAAAAAAAAATTTGATAAATATAAATATTGGATTAAATTGTTCCACAACTTACCATGCATTGAACAAAAAACAACCAACACAAAAATCCAATTTCCACACAACATTTTCAAACAATTTCTATCGGTCCTTCTGGCGCTAGTCATGTTCTCCACAATTCTGAATTTAGAAATATATTTTATGGTCACGCAATTCGGTCACACACTAAAGAATATTTTTAGCGCAATAAACCAATAAAACAAAAACAAAAATTACAATCGGGATGGTGTTTTAATTAAAATAAAGTGCGACGGCATCCGCTCGATGCGAGTAGGATGCTTTTATTTGAAGCTTGGCGCGTAAACTGACTGGGAAAAGAAGGGAAAACTGAAAACTTTTGGTTGATGGCGTGCTTATTGGACGTCACACAGCACGAAAACGTAACCACACCCACAATTCGCTAGGAAAATGCAAAGTTGCATTTGAAAAATTATTTTATTCATTAACGCTTGACTTTGGTAATTTATGAACTTTGTGGAAGGGGTGTGATTTTTTTTAATAAACAATTTCTTTTTACAAATTTTATGAAAATTCTGGTAATTTAACATACTACACTACATAATCTGACCTAGTAGAGCGTGGAATAGAATTATTTTGAAACTGAGTAATGGTAAAGTGCAAACCATTTCGGTTAAAGTTAAATCGTTTAGATTTCAACAGGATGTCGTTTGATGTACCTAGTTGAAAAAAGTCAATGTTCCAAAAATATTTGAAGATAGGTACGTAGAAAACATGTTTCGTGAAAATATATTTAGAACTTGCAGTAGAATCTAGGTGCAGGTAACGCTTTTCCGAGTGACCCTGCATGATTTATTTTTTTTTTTTTTTTTAAATTAGGCATCGTTTCCAAGCAGTTCTTGATTAATCACCTACGAAACACCTACAAAAAATCTGGATGGAAATTTTTCGTTTCCACCTGATGAATTATTAGTTGTAACCCATAAACTCATTTTATCAGAAATGAAAATCTGGTAGAGTAGCAATTTTTTTACTAAATTTAAGACTTTACAATTTAATCTCTTTCCCTCAACGTCATTCGATCTGTCGATAGATTGGCCACCCTTACTGAAATAACGTTATTGGTGTTGTGGTGGTCACACGCTCCCGCTGTTTTTTCAGGTGTTGCTTTACAATCGTTTCGCTACTGCAATTCGTGTATAAAATGATTATTGATCATCCTACCTATCCTCAAACGTTTGACACAACCTAACTGGGTCCTTATTCTTGAAACAGGGGAGCAGCGTTCCCAGGAGAACGAGTGTTTTGTCTTTGTTCCTTATTTTGTCATTTGCATATCATTGAGAAAGACGGATCACTCGTTCTCCTGGGAACGCTGCTCCCCTTTTTCAAGAATAAGGACCCTAGATCTATTGGGTTATAGATACACCGAAACCGACGAGACTTTACATAATCTCTTGGAATGCAAACTCTATCTTTCCCAAAAGATACGAGTTTGCATCCTTCTTACGTGAGGATAATCTTGACGTAGCATTAGTCCAGGAGACTATGCTCAGACCACATAAAATTTACAACGTACAAAACTATATACAGAAATGACAGACCTAACAGTGCTGGTAGTGGTATTGCCATTTTCGTTGAAAACAATATCTCTTCTGACACTTGCCACTCCTGTCTCTGACAATGTGGAATACACTGGTATGGTAGTCCACCTTGCAGATAGCCCTTCAAATATTTTCAGCCTTCAGCCTTCTTCTAAACGCTTAACCCTTGATAATATGAACCTCTTCTTCGGTTCTGATGCTCCGACCTTAGCTGCAGGGGATTTAATCCGCAAAAACAGAGCCTGGGGGTGTCGCGCTAATAAAACAGCGGGACCTTTCCTACTTCAATTCACCCAAGACAACTTCATCTAAGTTCATGCCCAAGTAGCACTCCCATGTTGGGCCAATATTGGGACAATAACTACGATTTATTGGCCCAAGTCAGATTCTCTATGTTGGCCCAATAAAAGATGTGGACATTCTGCTATATTTGTCCAAGAACGTATGTCAATATATACCCAAAAACAAATACCAACGTTGGTACAATAACGTAACCAAATGTTGGCCCAAAAAGAAATAATCAATATCATATCAAGAACTTTATGCAATATAGAGCCAATTGAAATTACCAATATTGGCCCGAAGACGTATGTAAATCTTGACTTTATATTATATTTAATTAAGGTAACGGACCAATTATAAGGACCGACTAAGAAGTGTTTTCTCTCTGCCGGACCATCCGTGGACCCGTTTCGCTGTATCACAAGTCATCAGCATGGTTAAGTCCCGCCAGGGTCCCGCAGAGAGAAAACAACCAATTTTTGGCTTCATCCTGGAACCAAGTTTAAGACAGGTAAAGTGAAGACAGAGTCTCCATCTATTTTTTGGTCGGCACACCAAGTGCGCACATTGAATACTCTATATTGGACCAACATTTTCAATTCAGAAAATCTAACCTTGGTAAAAATTAGTATGTAAATATTGGCCCTTCATTGGGTTTTTCAAAAAGTATCAATATTGCGAAAAAATTGGAAATAAATATTGGGTATACAAAGTTTTTGAAGTGAATTTAAATATCAATAAAAAATTGAATGCCAATATTGAATTAATATTATATTACAATATTGTTTCGATAATATAAAATGTAATATTTGGCCAATATTTCATAAATCAATATTGTAGTGAAAAGTCTTGGGCCAATATTCAAATTACTGAAGAGTTAATTAATCTACGAAAACAATATTGGTACAAGATTATTTTTAAATATTGTTTCCACATAGTTAAAACTAACGTTGCCCCAATATTGGTACTGTGTTGATTTATCAACAAAAATGAATAAATATTGGCCCAACTGAAAAACGATGTTTACCCCATATTATGTGCTACTTGGGTGCTCCATGTTCTCTTAAAGCCAACAGCCCTCACTTTAATTATATTACCCCTCACATTCTAGACATTGCATAATCTAAAAATGTTCCCTATAACATTGTTATTGGCAATATAGATGATCTCAGTTCCGACCAAAATCCAATCTATCCAATCCTAAACGTTGGTGACCAGGTCTAAAATGTAAATACTTGTCGTTTTAAACACGACTCTGGACATTGACAGTGAAGAAGTAAATGACTGTTTAAATAGCACATAAATTACTATTACTACTAAATAAAACAATCCATACTCGCACTACCACATTAAATACGCCAGCAAATTAATTTGAGAAATCGACTTAAAAGACTGGCAATAAGGACTAGATACCCTAACATTAAACTGGAATGTAACCGACCTACCAACTTAATTGAAACTTTATTTGAGCCAGGTAGTTGATATACTGGATGTTCACCCATGAGCACAGTCTGTGCGGTAACTTACAGTCGGCCAGACCTGATGACTATCCTTCGCGTCCTCGTGAAGCTAGGGTTTTTTCCCTGAGCATCTGTTACATAACTATAACACGTAAAGTATATTGAAACAACAATATTTACAAAATACATATTTTAGAAGAAAAAAAAAATCTATTCATCAAGTACTCTCAGATTCAGCCGCATTTGCTATGGATATTTTCATTTTTTCTGACGGACATATCCCTGTATATGCCTTTCTGGAACGTTTAGACCCAGGCAAATCATTAATCACGTAATGGTCATTTCGAAGTTTTTTCGTAACGACAAAAGGTCCTTTAAATCGTGGTTCGAGTTTTCTACTCTGTCCATCATTAGGGCCTTTTGCCTTTTGGACAAGAACATGTTGTCCAACTTCAAACATTTTTGGTGAAGCATGTTTACTATCGTAACGTTCTTTCTGATATTCTTATGTTGACATAATTCTCTGAGAAACGTCATTCCAGATCAGGGCCGGTATTCTCGTTCTCGAAAACGCTCACCGCGTTTTAGTCGCTCGGCACTTTAAATGTAAATTTACATAAGAAGTGCCGAGTGGTGAGTATTTTCGTGAATGAGAATACCGGCCCTGGTCTTTCGTATTCGTATACTTCGGCTGTCACAAAGGCATCGTCAATACCTCGTGGCTTATATCCAAGAAACAATTCGTATGGACTCTTCCCAGTGGTTAAATTAACCGTAGAATTACTTCCCCACTGTACTCTATTCACGGCCTCATCCCAACTAGTTTCCTCGTCGGTTGATGCCATTAACGATGAAAGAATAGAATGGTTCATCCGTTCTACTTGGCCGTTAGCCCTGGGTGTGTCAGTAACGCACAAAACTTGCTTAATTTCTAAACTCAAGCAAAAATCCTTAAAACTTGCGTTCGTAAAAGCGGTACCGCGATCACAAACTATACGCCTTGGAACTCCAAACATCTCTATAAATATAATACTTTCCAGGTAGGCCAATTTTTGTATTTGCCACTGCTTTTATGGTCATTTGCACGGCTATCACTTAAGAGATATTTAATCTAAGTGGAGCTTTGAATGTGACTTTTGTTTCGACAAGAGTCACATTCAAAGCTCCACTTGGATTAAATATCCCTTAAGTTATTTATACGCAAACTGTGTAAACCCGTCCACTACCACAATAAAGGTATTTGTTTCTCCTTCTGCTAGTTACGAAAGATCCAAGGTAATCTATGTGAATCGTGTCCATCGAGACAGCTTCCTTTTCTATCAGATAAAGACTGCCTGTGGAATTTCTCCAGAAGGGTTTTTGTTATAAAGGGTGGCCCATCGAAAACAGCCAAGCAAGGTTTACAGCTTTAAAAGTATAAATTCTTAAAAACCCTCGGACCAGTTAACTTTGGTTTTCAGGGGGACACATTTCATTATCAATTTCATCCCTGTAATCTCAACCCCCTGACGGGAGTGGCTACTGCCCCTATTTTTCTAAATGGGAAGAGGTATGTTGCGATACATCTTTTTAAAGGGCATCAAATTCTCTTTAAAATGCCGCTTCGTTTTTCAAATTTGAGCTACGCCTCGTCGAGAAATTTCATTTTAAAAAATGTTATTTCATGGAGTAAGTACCTCAGGTAAAGTGTGTTTTTTTTTTAAAGATAATTCCCCAAGTCAAAAATTTAGTAACTATGTTGGCAGCACAAGCCATAAAAAATTTGAAAGAATTGACATTTTTACATTGTGTTGCCAACATAATGTCATTTTGACTTTTATCTTTAAAAAAAAAACAGACTTTAGATACAGATCGTTTTACCAGAGTTCATACTTTTGACATCGAACACGCCATAACTAAAAAAAGGGTTGTCGTAAATTAATTCATATGACACATCAATTTTTTTGACAAATTAAAATGAACGCTGTGTCTAGCCTCCCGGCACCGGTATTCATACGAATCCCGGTTATGACACGTTTTCGATGACTCCATCAACGACCGCCGGGATTTATCGTGGATCCCGGCTATTGGATTCAAAATTCAAAGTCATGTTTCTCTTGCTGCTTGAAGCTGCGATTAATTCCGGAATAGTTTTTGTGTATTATTGTTTCTTGTTGTGATATTGGTATTAGAGTGGTAAGTACTTCGTTAATACACTTTTTGTAGTAGTGGTTTAAAAAGGGAATAGTATGGTTTATTTTCATTCATTATTCAGGACTATAGCTTTTTTAACAGCCTGTACCTCTGAAATAGGGTACTCTTGGACCCATGTTTATAGGAATTTTTGCTCTTAATTTGAGATGTAGAATCCGCAGTTAAAATATTAACCTCTAATTTTGAGGTACCCTGTGTAATGTTGCTGAACATTAACGGCTTTGCTGTACAAGATCAAATGCTGCACAAACTTTCAAAATGACGCTGTAGATACCTACATACAGGGTTAGTAAAAAGTACTGCAACACTTTAATATCTTCAAAACTGCTTAAGCCGCGTTCACACAATTCGGAATCTGACAATTTTTAGGCATGCGGAATTCAACAATGCTATTGACAATGTTGCCAGATTTCCCAGTTTTGCGCTACACGTAGTCTTTCTGTTATCTTAAATAGAATGCCCCATTTATTTTTATTGCAATGAATTGGGCGTGCCAAATTTGATAAGACTACAAATTTTCAGAATTCTATCTCTACTAGTTGTTGAAATATGACAACACCGTATTTTCGGTGAAAAGTATCGCAGCGCTTGAATATCTTCAAACGCCGCTTAAGCACGTTCACGAAATTTGGTATCTGGGGGTTTTTGGGCAAGCGAAATTCAACCGTGATATCGGCATTGTTGCCAGATTTCCCAGTTTCGCGCTAAACGTAGTCATGCTCGTGGCTTATATAGTTTTTTTTTTTTAAATACACGTTACTTGTTCATAAGGTATTCATATTTCTGGGCTTTTCCGAGAAGTTTGCGGCTCCTCCTGAAATAGGTAGGAAGGTAGGTAAAATCTGTTTTTTTTTCAAAAGATAAAAGTCAAAATGACATTATGTTGGCAATATAATGTAAAAGTGTCAATGCTTTCAAATTTTTTATGTAGAAAAGGCTTGTGTTGCCAACATAGTTACTAAATTTTTGACTTAGGGAATTATCTTTAAAAAAAAAAACGAACTTTAACAATCCCAGAATGATTCTCGCTATAGTAGTATCTAACAGTACAAGAAGCCTATTGAAAAATTTGAATCTCATTAAAAGGATAACGCACACCTAACATGGGATTTTTGGGCTCTATGGATTTTGCCCATTTTTTGATATGTTGTAGAGGATTTAATTCTGAACAACCTTTAAATGGGACGAAATCTTGTAGGTATTACGGTTTTTGAGATATGAGCATTGAAAGATGAACTTTTTTGCGACTTTTTGTGTGAAGAGTATACGAGATACTGGTGCTACTGGTGTTTATCAGTCAAAATATTGACAGGTTCACATATTTTACGTCACTTATGCTAGTTTTACACTGACAATTTAAATTGATCAATTTGTTTGTCAACAGGCCCTGCGATCTCTCATTGCCAGTTATAAACCACATAATAACTCTTTTCCGTTTTTCTAGATGTCGCTGACAACCACAGAATTGTCAAAATTTTAAAATACCAGCACATCAAGAACACGTCCGATGTCGATAACTGACATGTCAATATATGACAATGTGCCAAAATATTTATTTGATCATAACTAATAATTCATAATGTTTTTTGTTCGCAGGTCTTGCATTTCATCTTTCTTTGTGTTGTCAAGTGTTCTCAAGTGATTTCAAAGTTGTTTTTGTGTTTCAAGAAGAACTTCAAACTTTATAAATTGGAATATCTATTATTTTTTTTATTGATAACCTATTTCACCTATTTAAAGTACTCCTTAGCGTGTTTAAATCCAACATTCAAAAACGCGCGTGTTTTAAAGTTACCAATGACAACATCAACAACCAACAACCCGAGAAAGGTCTAAATGACAACCACAACTTTTTAATTATTGATTTGTCAGGAGTAGGTAGGTACTTGTAGATAACGTCAAATAAAATGTAACAAGTGTCAAGCACAAATTTAGCATTCTACAATTATTAGTAATTTATGATTTGAACGTATACCAATAAAAAAAAATAGTGTAAAGTATTCGTGGATAACTGGTCTTTGAAACACTTGCTCTATTTGGAGCACTCGGCTGCGCCGTCGTGCTCGAAAAATCGCGCGTGTTTTAAAGACCTTAATATCCACTTATACTTTAATATACTATTTCTTTGTTGATTAGATAAATGACAGGTTCAATTAAACATCAATCAGAACTTTGAATAAATATGTTAAGGATACCCTTAACCATCGATAAAGAAACTGTCTTTTGATCTAATTAAGAAATTATCAATTAATTTAAGCAAACATTAATGCCCCAAAGTCTAGAATAAACGAATTTGAACAGACCGACAGTAATGCGAACAGGGCGCCATCTATCATAGAAAGCTATGTAAAGTAGGTGTCTGTAGCATCGATGCAAAACCAGTAAACAGTGATTTTCCGATATGGTAGATGGCGCTGGCTTGGCTCAATTTTGTTGACAACAAAATTTACACTGAGATTCCATTACACAGTTTATATAGTATTTATCTCTGTTTGTCAATTTATTTGCCAATTTATGTTGGCTCAACAATGGCTCAACTTCGCTTTACACCGGATCAGCTTGCTGACAACACAAACGAAAATGAACAATTAGGGAATCCAAACCACGTGACTTTTGCCAACCAGCCGGCATTTTGAAATTTTTATGAGGTTAGAATACTGGTTATTACATGTCAACGATGTCAGAAAAGTGTCAGATTTGAGTACACGTCCCGTGTATTGATAAAGCCTAGTACTCATAACCGCGCAAGTCGCTCTTTTTGACATTGTTTCGACAATTTGACGTTAGATTCACGCATAAAATGTCAAATTTTCGAAGCAATGTAAAAAATAAACGAATTTCGCTGTTATGAGTACTAGGCTTAATCCTGCCAAAAAAAAAAAACATATGTTTTTTGTTTATTGTTTGCCAACCAGACGCCATTTGGACAGGTCGTTGGATTGCCTAATTCTACCAACTTAACCAAAATTTCAAGGTTATGTATATTTATTTATGGCTCACCTAGAAATATATTTGAAGATGTTTAATAATAAAACTAGAAGAAACTGAAGTTAGAAGAATAAGCTGAACATCAACAAGTAAATGATGAATAAAAATAAATATCCTCACCTAGCTTTAATATTTTTAAAGAGTTATTTCTAGGTCGAAATCCTGAATTAGGCAATTCAAACCACGTGACATTCAAGATGGCGTGGCGGCCACACAAGGGCCAAAAAAACACAAAAAAATATCTAGTTTCTGCCCGAATTAATAGTTTAGGTACCTAGTCAACAAATATTTTATTAAATAATGAAAATCAAAGTTGTAAGCAAAACTGTATGCAAAATAATTTAAAATACGCATAAAAACATATTCAAAACAAACTTGCTTGGCCGCCACGCCACATTGAATTTTCCTTTTTGACAGATGGATTGAATTGCCTAATTGACACAAAAATTGACGGAAAAATAGAACATGCGCTAATCCGTCAATAAATTGAGCGAGAACTTGGACAAGTTAAATTGCCGCCAATAGAAGATTTCATTATGAATGACTTTGGCAGAAAGTCGACAAACAAAGTCACATAACCTATAAATAGCATTGTCAATGTTATTAATTTTTTTTCAATTTTGGGCTTAAATTTAATAATTATGGCAGTTTTGGGAGAACGTGATATGTTTTATCGAGAGGCGATGAAGCGATGTTTGGTGATTGTAAAAATGATAGTCGAACGAGTTCCATTAAATTAACGACCCCATTTGCCTCTACTGGAGTTTTAGGTAACACAGCATCTGTCACATCACTTTCTGTTAATTTTATCAAACGTTTTGCAACCAAAGAAGCCATAGCGAATGCACCGAATACTTACGAAAGCATAGATTTGACAAGATGCTGTGTTACCTTAAACTCCAGTGGAGGCAAATGGGGTCGTTAATTTAATGGAACTCGTTCGACTATCATTTTTACAATCACCAAACACACATCGCTTCATCGCCTCTCGATAAAACAATATCACGTTCTCCCAAAACTGCCATAATTATTAAATTTAAGCCCAAAATTGGAAAAAAATTAATAACATTGACAATGCTATTTATAGGTTATGTGACTTTGTTTGTCGACTTTCTGCCAAAGTTATTCATAATGAAATCTTCTATTTGGCGTTTTACATTATCAATATTTCTTGACAAGCGACTTGATTAATAAATTGTCCAATAAATTGTCAGTGTAAAACCGTCTTTAAAAATTAATGTCAACTTAGGTTAAGGCCAAGACCGCACTGAGGTCAATGTTGGCGCCAGTGCGGTGCCGGCCTTAGCCTATATTGACATTTGTTAGTGACGTGAAATATGTCGACCTGTCATAAATTTTGACTCATAAACACCAGTTTTTCGTATTAGGCAATTCAATCCATCTGTCAGATAGGGAAATTCAATATTGCTTGGCGGCCATGTAAGTTTGTTTTGAATGTGTTTTTATGCGTATTTCAAATTATTTTGCTTAGAGTTTTGCTTGCAACTTTTATTTGGACTATTTAATAAAATATTTATTAACTAGGTACCTAAACTAATAAATCGCGCAGATTCTAGATATTTTTTTGTGTTTTTTGGCCCATGTGTGGCCGCCACGCCATCTTGAAAGTCACGTGGTTTGAACTGGCTAATACTCTCCACACAAAAAGTTACAAAAAAGTTTATCTTTCAACGCTCATATCTCAAAGACCGTAATACCTACAAGATTTCATCCCATTTAAAAGTTGTTCAGAATTAAATCATCTACAACATATCAAAAAATGGGCAAAATCCATAGAGCCCAAAAATCCCATGTTAAGTGTGCGTTATGTCCAAAATTTTTTTGTCAGTTTTGAACATGTCATTGTACAATAATTAAAAAATCCTTTGTCCTGTTTTCCTTTATTATCGCATCTGTTAAAAACAGATAGATATGAGAATGGAAGGTGATGTCAGAATTGTCAGATAGTTCCAAGCTATGCTAGCGACACCATGTGCTACAAGAAACAACCAGAAATACGTTGCCACTTCGCGCATATGAATCGGTAACTCTTACCTTGGTTTATTATATTTCTCTATGGATTTTTTTAAATTACACGAATTTGTGAGAAAACAAGTTTTGGAAGGTATATCCTTTTCAAGGGCGTTATCCTGGAAACATGTGTATAAAAAAAAAAAACCTCTAACAATAATATTATCTCTTTTGTAGCAAATGGATTGGTCTGATAAATTCATTATAGGTAGATAGGCACTTTCCAAACTCAATAATGATACTTCTTAAATGGCAGACCTATAGAAGCAGGTGCACCCCAAGGCTCAGTCCTTGCCCCACTGCTGTATGGCTACACGGCAGAAATTCCCATTAATCCTCATACAAAAATGTCCATCTATGCAGATGACATATGTATTTTTACGTATATACATAAACGTTTACAAAATCACCTCGACTCCATAATTGATGTTCATAAGACCCAAGCTGACCTGATCACCCATAAACATAACAAAAACATCGACAACTTCATACTAGACGATTTTGTAATAACTTGGAAAAATCAAATTAAATACTTAGGACTAATAATAGACAATAAGTTTTCTTGGACGCCACATATACAGGGTGTCCCAGAATATGTGGGCAATCTCTCGGATTCAGATAGAACACAAAAAAATAACATGACAACTTCCTATAAAAAAAAAAATCCTACGCCCCCCCCCCCCCCCCCTTCGAAGTTACGTGCTTCTAAAGGACGCCTCTGAAAATCGTTTTTTTGTTGATAAATTTCAAAATACTTCGTGTAATTTTTTTTCTTTCAATATGATGGATATTAGATAAGACCCCTTAAAATCGACCCTCTCAAACACACTTGACCAATCTAGTTTGCCAGGGACGGACTAGCTTTAACGCAATAATGACACTGAGGAAATATTAGTAGAAAGGATTAATTTTCACTGTCGCGAAATAAGGGCTAATATTGAAGCATTGTCGAGAGTCGAACAATCTTTCATTAAAATAGGTATGGAATGCATAAGATTAGAAGGATCTCATGTTGAGTCGACATAAAAAATTATTTAATAAAAAACCATTAAGGTTTAAAATCAACCCTCATTTTCTGAACCTTGTGTTCAAAAATTCCAAAAAAAATATATGTTTTATGGTTATTGATATACTTTAATCCATAATTTTTTTAAGCAAATTTGACTCGCCATTTTTGAGTTATATCGCAAAAACTGAAAAAAAAGTGGTTTTTCATCATTTATTTCAAAACGAATAGATGAAGTTTCCCGTTATTTTTATTACGAACTACTATTGGAATTCTACGCGACATATATTTTTTTCAAATTTTTTGAACTTGCAGTTTTCTCGCTACTGCAAGAATAGTTGGAATTACGCCTGTACCTACACTGTTTAAAAATAAATCCGACGGATGAACGTTCAAAATTATTTATGTTGGTCCAAACTACAATACTGTTTATGTAAAACAGAATAATACTTCGAATTTTTGCAAAGAAAAGAAAAAACTTTCCATCACACAATTTAACCAAATGCAGATTTCTATTTTTTTTTGACTATCAAGTTAGGGCACACTATAGGGGCGACAGTACTGACATCTCGCGTTGCTGCAATAAACTTCAGGCCTGACTTTAAACCTTAATACACAAAAACAGATTTTTCTCGAAACCAGCTCATATTTTTGACATCGAATAAGAGTACCTTTTTTCTAATTCAAGGTTGAAACTATCTAAAAATATTATTGCTATGCCTATATCATACAGGGTGTAAAAAAAATTAGCATTATTGTGTTAAAGCTAGTCCGTCCCAGGCAAACTAGATTGGTCAAGTGTATTTGAAAGGGTCCATTTTAAGGGGTCTTATCTAGTATTTATCATATTAAAAGAAACAAAAATTACACGAAGTTTTTGAAAGTTATCAACAAAAAACCGATTTTCAGAGGCGTCCTTTAGGGGGGGGCCGTAGGAATTTTTTTTTTATGAAAAGTTGTCATGTTATTTTTTTGTATTCTATCTGAAACCGAGAGATTGCCCACATATTCTAGGACACCCTGTATATGCCACGAATTGAACAAATCTAACAGATTATTGGGATTGCTTTCCTCTCTACTTAACAAGGACAGTAACTTAACTCTTAAGAACAAACTTTTATTATACGACCCTGTTTACTTTACGGCGCACCAGTCTTTTCTCAGACTTCACGACAAAACAAAAAGAAAATGCAGACGCTTCAAAACAAGGTAATCTGAAAGATGCTCGGCGCTCAGTGGTGTGTTCGCCATGTGTGGATCTGAGCGTCGACACAATCCAGTAGTAGGTACCTTGTTGAGAAACATAGACGATTTCTTGACTCAGTAACTAACCATACCAAAGACATTATTAATTACTTATTTGACGATAACTTTAACCCTGACAGGACTCGCCTACGAAATTTAAAAGCTCCTATTCTCTTCTAAACTGCTGGACAAATGAAACGGAACAAGCGCATATTCAGGTTAACTTCAAATTCCACTATTACGCGAACTAAAAAAGATATCAATGAGCTGTTTGAGAAACTATCTTTTAAATTACGTAAAAAGCTCATTGATTTCTTTTTTAGTTCGCGTAATATTGAAGTCCAAAGGTAAACTAAAAATTCCTTGTTCCGCTTCATTTGTCCAGCAGTTTAGTTGAATGAAATCCCCTATCTTCCTTTCCATTCCCTTCTTTCCCACTCCTCTCCCTTACCGTAAACAAAAATTAACTTCAAACACAACAGTGAGCAGTGCAGTGGTACAATTCGTGGAATCTTCGTGGACAATTATTTTAAATTAACAGTCCCTATTTGAAGGTGACTAGAAGTCCTAGAAGAGTATTTCTCCGTTGCTTACTCAGCATCATATGTATGATTCCACAGATAGGAAATCGAGGGTTTTTGAAACATCCACCCCTAATATTAACTCATCTCCAAAAACATTTTTTATAAACTCTCATTTAGTTGTTTCTATAGTTAATTTTCCAACACCATCAAAAAAGGCGTATTTTAGCGAGAGTTTTAACCCAGTAGTATGTTGTATTTACTTGGGATACTACATTTTAGCGATCATGGCTAACATACTATGACGTCGCAACATAAAACACAACATAAAACTCGGCTGTAAACATGTAACCATCCTACGAGGGATAGTTACTGGTTGTAGTAGGTATGTCAGTGCATCTTTTTCTAATACACGAAAATGAGCATATGGGCAAAACATCAGCTGATTACGCTGATTACCGACACAGTTCTTTCCATTATAAATAGAGGATTGTTTTTCCTCATTTTGCCATATTGAAACTCGTAAACGCAAAATTTTGCAAAATTCAACCGTGACTGACTTCCTCTTTTCGATGTTTTTCAAATCGACTTGTACATCCTTTCTAAAATGTTCCTAATGCTCACCTAATTATACTTATTTGGAAACCCCTTAATAAATATATTGGCAAAGTATATTATATTATATTTAAATTAAATTTATTTAACATTCGGGCTTATGGTAAGAAAATATTTAGTTTATTTACAAGACAAGTTCGGTTCACAAATTGTATAGTCGTTAGGTTTTATGCAACACAAATACAATTATTCACATAGGTATTCGGGCTTCGAGCAGAAGGTCCAGACAATAATATAATAAAATTACATTCACTTGGGCCGAATTATTATTTGAGAAAAGGATTACAGAGTCATAAACGGAACTTGAATCCTGTGATTTGGTAAGGGCAAAACTACACTGGCGAGGTGGCGTTTCTTTGATGTCTGGTGACGAGGGGAGCCACTTTTTTCCTGGGCATCGCGGTATTTTAAATGGCAAGATCGTCTACTATATTATGTCTTTCGCTGTCGCACTCTGAAACACTTTCTTGGTCTTCCAGATCTTGAGTTGACGTTTTTTTTTTCATGCAGTATGTAGTATGACCTCTAACTTTTGAAAAATACCCGTATAAAAACTATAAAGTACGATTTTGATCCATTAACACTACTTAAACCAAATGAGTCAGGATGTCATTATATTCAACGAGCCTTAATTGACTGATGTTCAGAAATTATACCATTATAAGTGCCACAATAATAAAATTTAACGCTACAAAGTCGGCATTGCTGTAATATAGGTAGATTTGTAAGCTGAAGAGGCGTTAAGGTAGATTTAAAAAAAAAAATGAATTGCATTCCTACCCCCAAAAACGTATCGCGTGAGAATACGAAATTGAATGTTAGTCTTTGTGTAATAAAGAAAACTATATAGGGGGATTGTTCCCTTACATGAGGCTATTAACGATTAGGGTAAGGAAAAATACATGTAACTACGGCTCTTTGGAAATTACAAGGAAATCAATACACAAATTACAATGCCATTTCAAGAAAATTTTAATTAAAAATCAAATTTCACTTGATGACAGAAATAGCCGTTTTCGAAAACACTTTTTTATTTTTAGCCACGCTCTAACGTAATATTTTATGATTTACGATTGGTAATAATGTAATATCATAAATTTGCCGTTTATAGTTCGTGCTATATGTGAGTTCTAAACATAATTTTATATGATTTGTTAATTATTTCTCTGCCAAATTTTACTCAGCCGTCTTCGGGAGCATAAGAATGTTATGAGGAATTTATAGGATTTTGCCCTTAGTTATAAAAAGAGGAGCTGGCAGGTGAAGTGCCCTTTGTGTCCGTCTGAGAGAAAAACGATTGCCAACACTTGGAAGTTAATGAACACGGTAGTGTATTTATCAAGTTTTGAAGATACGAGTTTATTGATTCAAAAAAATTTGCCTCGACTAATACATGACAATTAATAGGACAAAGTGTTGTTAAACCTGCTAACATTACTAGCAACAACACGAATCAATCGCCCAAGCCTGGCCAAACTAAGTTTTGAATGAAATATCATATTATTGCTGCTTTGTAGACTCCCCCCAGATCGAATCCACTTTTTTTTTTCCTTTTCCAAAATGCAAATACACGAAATGATGATTATGGGAACAACCGTTACCTTTATCACAGATAGCGAACAAGTATTGCAAGTCTTAAATAAGGTGAAAGTAACATCTAAATTGATCCTTGAGCACCACTAGACATTAGAGACGATCTCGCAAAAAAATACAGTGATTGTACCCTCCAGGAGACTCTCTTTCTCTGGATGGTGTTTTCTGCTTGATCCTGATGGTTTAGAATGGAAGAGTAGAAGGGCCTTAGTACCAGACAGGACTTAAAGTCACGGCACTTGCACTAGGGCGTAAGACAGGTAACCTCCAACCAGACTAACGCACTTAACCCCAGCCAGACAACGCACTTGCTATAAAAGGTTAAGTTAAAAACCTGTAACCAGAGAAAGCACCTACTACAGGTTTAAGGAAGAACCTAATGTAACCTACAGAGCACCTACAATAAGGCTAAAGCAAAAGTAATCGTTAAAGCGCAGTCTCACGACTCTACTAGCGTTGCTAGGCCAATGACTTGGTCACAATTTAAGTAAGAAAATCAACGAAAAGTTTGAATCTGATTTTATTGATGAAATTGATCTCCTTTTATATGTATATCTACAATCAATGCTGATTTTGCAAATACCAATGATCGTCATTTGCAATAATAAAAAGTAGGCTGCTTATAATTAATTGATTCTAATATGCACAGTGTCGACATTTGTCGTCTTTACGGTTCATATTCTTCAGGTTTGGTAGTCCTTTTCTCTCTTGTTCGAAGTCTTAGATATTTGATGCCTATCCAGACACTCATAACTACCACAGTTATTGTTGCAATGGTAGTTGTCACTCCAACTATGCTAGAATGATGTCGTATATCTCTCCATACCTATATGGTTTTGAAGTTCAAACTGAATCGACTTCTCTTCTGTCATTAGTGAGTTTAAATCATCCTGAGTGCCCAATTAGGTACTGACTCAGATGCTGGCTGAAACTGTGAATGTTAAATATGTGTGGGTTCGGCGTATCTATCGAGTGAGACAGCTTTGGAATAGCTGGTTGAACTGCTATGCTCCATTCGTATTGCTGTTAGTGTTAGCTGTTTGGTTATATTGGCTAATCCATGTATTTAGCGTGACCATTTGTTTCCATATTGTAGCCTGCACTGAATTTGTAAAAGTTTTGCATTTCGTGGCTTCAGGTTTATGGTATGTTTCATCAATAATACAGTTGCCGTCGTTATTAATGTTTCTTATAACATCTGGAGAATAGTGATGTTTCAATATCAAGTATCGTTTGAATTTTTTTTTGTGGAGTTGAAAGTAAAGCTGAGAATTATAATCGATGGCGATATAATCGTTCGATATATCTAATGTCCAGTAGGAGTTGTTGGATATTCGTACTGGAATTGGGGTTGCTTTTATAACATCAAACTGTGATATTTCTATTATGGGAAAATAGCTAAATACTTGAAAGTGGCTGCTATTCTGACAAGGACATTTTTATCACAGGCTTTCAAGTGGTTCGGTAATTTTCTGTTGATATCCGTTAGCACAGTATGAAGATACGTTAGAGATATATGATGTCGTAGATTGTTCCCCTGTTAAACTGGATATTTATCATATTCTCATAGTATGAACTTATTTCTGCAATGTAGTTAGTTGCTATTTGATAAGTGCTTAGGACATGAATATTTAGGCTGTTAATGTCTATACTTGAAAACCATTTGTTCATAGATTGAATTACTTCTAATCCTTGATTAAGCCTTGTTTGGAATCTGCAAAATTGATTATTTATTTTTTCTTCAGTAGTATTGAATGTTGATAGTGCGAAGATCATGAATTGTGTCTGGTGATTGGAAGCTTTCATCAACATTTCTTGATTTTTGTTTATTTTATTTATATCCCCGAAGACCTCACCTTTGACGCCAAAAACGGATGTCATAAATTTTCCCAGTAAACCTTTTTTTAACGAAGTTTTATTTCTTGGAGGGTCTTAAATATCCAGCTAAAATGTTGTTGTTGCTTTTTCAGAAGATGGTCCAATATTTCACAGTGCGTTTCGTCCGATAGTTGTCTTGTCTTGTTACGCAGCATCTCAAAATTGGTTACGACGCTAGTTACATTCTGGATATCTTCTTTGATTTTTTGTTCTGTTGTAAGTGACTTCCATTCTAAATGTTCCTCTATTTATTTGTGCCGTTCCATAATGTTCTATGTAAATACCCCCTTCGGGATATTTTATAACGAAGCTGCTTTGACACTTTGGGAGAAGCATCAAACTGAACCATAACATAAATAGTTGAATTATTTGAAAATGAGATACTTTTGATTTCTCGGTTTTCATATGCTTCTTCACAGTGTATTTTCTTATGATATTGTGACTGCTTAAGTTTATGGCCATATTTGCTGTAACCTGAGTGGGATTGGTCAGTGTTTCTTTTCCTATTTCTTCTAATGGAAGTGGGATCAATGTATGTATCGGTCGTTTCAATTTAGTTCAGTCTGCTTTCTTGAGTGTGACTATTCTTACTATGCCGTCTCTTCCAGGATGAACATCTGTTACGCGTGCTAAGGGCCGTTGGCTGGGATTTATTGTATTTTCTTTTATAATCACCATGGTTCCTTTCTTAAGATTGGTTTCCTGATTTTGCCATTTATATATTTGTTGCAATCTTCCTCAATATTCTGGGCTCCAAACTTTCCAGAAGTCCTTTTTAATTTTTTGGGTAAGCCTCCATTTCTCGGACAAACTGGAATTTATTACTTGCTATTGGGTCAATTGGAGATAATAATCCCCTTCCAATTAAAAAATGTCCAGAAGTTAGAACAAAATAGTCATCTACTTCTTCAGGGAGTGGCCATAATGGCCTAGAATTGAGGCTTGCTTCGATTTGGTGTAACAAAGTGGTGAGCTCTTCATACGTGAGGGTTGTTTCTCCAATTACTCGTTTGGTGATGCTTCATTGACTTGATTCCAGCTTCCCACAGTCCACCAAAATGAAGTGCCGCCGCACCGGTGGGATGAAGTGCCAGTTAGTGCCAAGGTGTGTGCTGTCCCAACAAAATTTGTTCCATTATCACTGTATATATTTTCGCAATGACCTCTTCTCGCAGTAAATCTCCGGAAGGCTGCTAAGAATGAATCGGTTGTCATATCGCTTACCACTTCTAGGTGTATGGCCTTAGTGGAAAGACATACAAAAACTGAGATATAGCCTTTATATGACTTGTGACGTCTCCTTTGGTAGATTTGATTTTGATAGGGCCGGCACAGTCTACTGCACTGTTAATGAAGGGTGGGGATGATGTGACTCTTGTGGCACGTGATTGGCCTATTTATCCTGAAGTTTTTGCTCTGTACCTGATGCATGTAATATATTTACTCAAGATGCTTCTTACTTCTTACAATTTTCTTCCCATTGATAATCCAGTATTTCCTTCTAAGGCGTTGCTTGGTTTCCGCCATGGAGGGTTTCGTGATGTGCGTCCATTATTACTAGTTTGCTCAAATGATTTTGACTTGGTAATATTATAGGATGTTTCTGACTGTATGGTAACTCTGAATTTTGTAATCTGAAAATGAAATGGGCTTAGATTTCATATTTTGCTTGATTTCTCGACGTTTTTCTTTGTGTTAACGGATAATATCTCAGATCGAAATTTGCAGTTTTGGATCACTTTGATAACTTCCTGGAAGGTTTTCTTGTTTATTCGACAGATAATATTGGTTTATTGGACCTGTGGATGACTCTTCGATAGTCATTCTTGTTGGTCGATTATGTTTTCTGTGAATTTTATTTTACCCTGGAAACATTTTATGGTTTTCCTAGCTTCTTGGTCCGTTTCGGGTATTTCTTTAGCTAATGGTAGTGGTTCATGACTATGAAGCCATGCTGGTCCATTCCACCACAGAAGATTGTTTGCTAATTGTTCTAGATTTGTCCCTCTGGATATAACGTCGTCTGCTGGATTTTCGGATGTTCTTACGTGGTTCCAGTGACTGCTGCTACGTATCTATTTATATCAGTCACGCGATTGGCAACAAATGTTTTCCATGAATTGAGCTGGCCTTTTATCCAGCCTAATGTTATCATGGAGTCACTCCATACGACAGTTTCCATATTTTCGAGATAGTTTGATTTATCATTTTGGCTAATAAGTGTGCTGCACAGAGTTCAAGTTTCGGTAGTGTTGTTCTTAGTTTTACTGGGGCTCCTTTTGATTTTGCCCAGAGAAGTGTGACAGCTATGTTCTCTTCAGTCGTCATTGTTCGGCTGCAGATCACAGCTCCATACACCTTTTCAGAGGCGTCGCAGAATCCGTGGAATTGAATTAGGTTTCCTTGGCTGAATTTCATCCATCTTGGAATTCTGATATCTTCGACTTTATTTATGTCCTTTCTAAAGGTTATTCATCTGTCTGCTAGTTCACCTTCTATTTTTTCATCCCATCCTAATCTTTAACAATCCTAAAGGATCGAAAATTTTTGCTATCTTTGATAGGATGTGTCTTTTTGTTAGTAGACTCTCTGGTGATGTGGTAACTTCAAATATGAAGTTGTCATCATAAGGCGACCAAAATACACCAAGTAATTTTTGGAAGTCATCTTCAGATAACTCTTGGACGGTTTGCTTTTATTGCGATTTGAGAAGGGCTTGAAGCAGGGCTGGATTGTTACTGATCCATTTCCTCAGATTAAAACCAGCAGATTGCATCATATTGAGTAACTGTTGTTGAATTTCTATTGCCGATTCTAGATCATTGGCACCTGACAGGACATCAGCTACGTAAAAGTCTCGTAAGGTGATTTTGCTTGCAATGGGATACTTCGTTTCTTCAGATTTTGCTAATGTTTGTAGTCTTAATGGCTTGGTATGGTGCAGATGCTGTTCCATATTATGTGACAGTGGTTAGCTCGTATTCAATCATTCGGTGTTCGCTGTCAGATCGCCATAAAATTCTCTGGTAAGGTTGATCTTCTCGATGAATTTTTATCTGTCGATACTTTTTTTTATATCGGCTGTAAAAACTACCTCATGCTGCCTCCATCTTAGCAGGATTTAAAATAGGTTCTGTTGGAGTCTTGGACCAGTTAGCATCAGATCATTTAGGCTAACATTGGATATTGATTTACTGGAAGCATCAAAAACAGCTCGTAGTTTAGTGGTTGTAGTGTCCATTTTAAATACTGCTTGCTGTGGCATAAAGTATCTGCCTTCATGAAGATTTTGAAATTATGCTTTTTTCATGGTGCCCTAATTTTAAATATTCATCCATGAATGCATCGTATTGTTCTTTAAGGCAAGGTTCTCTCAAAAAACGGTTTTCCAGGCTTCTTAAACGGGCACCCGCTCTAGGTTTTATTCGTCCTAATAGTTGCGTGCACCGATTGAATGGAATTCTGACTATAAATCTTCCTTTTTCATCTCGATAGGTAATCCCATCGTAAAATTTTCCGCAGATTTCGTCATCTTCTGATATATATTTATTAGTTTGTGGTAACTCTTATAATTCCTGTGATTTCGTGAGTTGGCTATCTTTTTCATGTAGGGAAATCATGCTGCTCACTTGAAGTGGAAGGTGGTTTGACAATACACCTCCAGATACCATCCATACCAGTTCCGTATTTTGCTTAAGAAGCCCTTCTCTTGTTTTTTGAATGGCATTTAGAATAATATGCGTAGGTATATTCTCTCGCTCCAACTATAGCATCAATTGGACCTGGTTTCATATAAGTTGCATCTGCTAGGTTTTCATTCGTGTACGAGCTGTCGACTTCCAATCGATATCGTGGAGCTGATTGAGCTAATTTTGGGAGTACTAACATCTTTACGTCAAGTGAAAATTTGCTCGGAAAGCGTGGCTTGATGCGGAGATCTACTGCCCAGGAGCTAACTTGTTGGCTACCATCTCCTATGCCTGAAATTTCTGCTCTGATTTTCTGAAGTGGAAGATTACGTAGCTGGGCTGCATATTCTGTTACAAACGCAGATTATGATCCTTGGTCAATGAGGACACGTAAATATTGAGTGATGCTAGCTGTTGCTACCTCTACTAATGCTGTAGCAAGAGGAACATTCTCTTCATGGTCTTTTACGTGATAGCTCGAGGTATTTTGCCTTTGATCCTTTCTTCTGAAGTTGTTGAGTATTTGGCTATTTTCATTTTGATTTTAGGTTCTTTGATCACTCTTCTTGATGTCTGATGTGCTGCGTTGTTGAAGTTTCGTTGATTATTTTCATTATGTAGAATTTTATGATGATGCTTCCTGCAGACATTGCAAGTTACACTGCTGCGACATCTAATATGTTTTTCGTGATTGAGACAGTTCACGCAAAGGTTTATTTCCCGAACAAAACAATTTCTTTCTTCTACCGACAATCTTCTAAAGGCTTCGCAGTGATATATCGCATGATCTTTCTCGTAATATTAGGCGGGTTGAGTTGTTCCTTCTACTTGGGCTTGTTGCTTCCAGAGATTGAAATTTTCTTTCAAAAAATTCCATGTATTGTTGGTAGTCTTGAATTTTGTGTGGTTCTGTTATTGTTTATTCATACATCTTGTTGGCTTCGGAATCCCATTTCCGACTGATTATTCTGATGATTGGACCCCATGACTATGTGCTACTCCTATATGTATTTTCTAGCCCACGAGTACATTCTTTGATGATCTCATGCAAGAGCTTTAATTTTTTAATGTTTCCGGTGCAGAGGTTTGAAAATTCTTATAACTTGTCTATCAGTTGCGATGCTAATAGTCGTTTGTTTTCATATCTATTCTGGAGCAAGTCCCATGCTGTGGTTGTTTTCAGTGGTTATCAGTTGCTGAATGAGTCTTGCAACTTCTCCTCGAACATGTGTTTTAAGTAATTGTATCTTCTCTGCCTTGGAAAAATGTATGTTGTCGTGGACTACTCACAAAATGATCCTCCTTGAAATGTTGGAATGGTTATTTTTGGTGACGCAAGATGTCTTTCAGGCCAGATTGATTGGGTCTGTGATAGTTGCGGCTGACATAAAGCTTGAGCCTTGATTGTTTCCGTTGACAATTTTTCCAACGTGTCATCATACTTCATCTGATACTCATGAAACTTATCATCTCTGAAGTAGGTACTGGTGAATGATTTTTCATGAATTATTACTTCTTCGTGCAATTATTGAATAGCTTCCCATTGTTTTACTAGCTTTTTCTGTTGTAATTCATACCTCATTCTTGATTTTGATTCAGTTAGATCTTGGTTGCTTTGGTCGATTGTTCTATCCAATTCCTCACACTTAAGATTTGGTTTCTTCAAGAATAAGAGTTGTAGACTATTTTGTAATTCATCATTGATGGTTTTAAGGTACTTCTTGCAAGTCTCATAATTCTCTTTTATTTGTTGCAGGTATTTTCTAATAAAGTAGGCGTGGTTTGGTTCATTGCACTTGTTTAGTTCCATGATAATTTTCTTGAACTTTATCCCATAGATCTTCTAGTGCTCCAAGTTTTTTTTCTACATATTGTTCAGTTCTTCTTGATTGGCCATCTTTTCTACAGTTGGTGTAAAGCTGCATGTTATTTTTGCCTAATTCTTCTTGCTGAACAGCACGTAAGTTCATTTCTTCCGCCATTGTTCTGTTGATCTTGAAATGGGCTTAGTTGGAACTCTGGAACTCACCCAAACTTTCGTCATTTATGCTTGTTGAATAAAATGTTAAGATTCCTGAAAGGCTTGTGTTACAATATCCATTTAAACTTTTTAAATTGATATACCATGTATGTAAGTAGTAGTTTCCCGTTGCTTTCCTAACTATTTTCTCTCCAGCCTCCAACCTGGAGAACAGAGGCTGTCGGATTATGGCTTCTTACACGTCCGTCAAGTCCTAGATAAATATTATGAAACGTATTAAAAAATTAACTCAATCCTATTTTTTGGAGAACTCTCCCCAAGACGTATTCTAATTATTACAGATAAAAATATAGGGTCTATAATTTTACCTATCCCTGATAGCAATATTCTTAAGTGCACTTTGTCTATGCCACTTCTTATTTCTAAAAAAAAATAAAGCCAATTTTGTTATAAATTTAATTAATTCTAAACTAAATCAATACATGTGCGGCTATAAACACAGTTACATATTAAAAATATGCAAATAACGCTAGAGGAAAATTAGAACTTGTTGATTATTTCGATTTTGATGTTGGTGGTGGTGGTTGCGTGTTAGGTTAACGAGTTCAGTTTGATATAGAAGGGTTGAATATTCTGACCATATAGAGAGAAAAAATAGTTGGCATTTCACATTCAAACAAGTTCTATTGTTTAATATAATAATGGCTAAATCAAGTGAAGATTATGAACTAGAAGATAGAGATCCCAAAAAATTAAATCGACAACTTGAGGTAGAAATATACCTATTTTTTTTCAGTATTAAAACTCAGTAAAACTTTTTTAGGTCAACTGGGAAGATATTGTAGGAGAACCTGCCTCACTAAGAAGTCCAGAATGTGCTTGGACCCTTGGAAAATTATGTTTTAGATTTTCCAGAATAACCATTTATACTTGCTTGTCCATATTTTGTGCTCCATTTGTCGCATGCTGTATTGGCACTACATATGCTTGCTACCAATTCGAGGTGAGACTCCAAACTAGTCCAGAAAATCATTACAAATAATTTGAAATTCCTTTTCTAGCATATATGGTGTAATATTCCTTGTCTGAGACTATATAGGATATCGTGTGGAGTTACAAAATCGTTTGTGCTAGCTTTCACCCATGGATTATTGATACCGCTTATGGAAGCTTTTGGTCATCTTTGTTCAAAAATTAAGGTGAGGACAATGAAGGAGCAAGGAGTCGAAAATACAGAGGAAGAAGAAAAAATATTGATAGTTTAATGCATTTATTTTATTATGTTGTATAAGTATTTAAGTAAATTCATTTATTGTGATTGAAAATCAATTATTAATATAACTCAGTTAAGCTTTACGTTTTTTCTTATAAAGTGTAGCTAAAACAATGCATTTTATACTATATACTAATTAATTTAATAATAAATGATATATAACGTTCTCCGTCTTCGGATTTCATCATCTACCATCGTGTCTTACGTTCATAATTTCTCTAACGCTCTGGTTTGTTATATCCTTTCCATTTTTAATTTGCCTTCCGCTGCCTGCCGCTCCTCCAAAGTTCCATTTCAGTTGCTTTTAGCATTTTTGCGGTTGTGTCTTTCGTCCGTATATATCCCGATCTTCAATTGCTTCGTCTATGGTTCCTTGGTACGAGATTTTTACCTCTAAATATTTGTAATCAGTGCATTGTTTCATTTCTTGTTCGTTATTCTCATTTAGGTTTCGCTGATAAATGATAAATAACAATAGTACATCATATACCTAGGTAAAGAAGTTCATCATCATATACCGAGCACTTTTATACCCCGAGGCTCGAAGCGCCGAGGTTTATAATGCGCGTTTGAAATGATTGTGTTCTGTTCAAATAAATTTTTTTTTTCTAAATCGCTTCTCGAAAGTACCGACCTCTATCTATGGATAATGGTAATTTTCTGTTTAGATACAGAAACCTGTTTTTTTTTTGTAATTGACAGGTTGAAATTGAAATCAAACCAACAAAAACCTGGTATGTCATAACGTCATTTTCATTATTGACCTAGGTTTTTTTGCATTACTATCATTATTTACCTAGGGAGGCAAATTCAGGCCTTTCCTAGAAAAATAGATTAAATAATGACTATTTCTCAGGTTAGTGATAGAAAAAATAGTTTTCTTCATCCTCATGCCCGCGAAAAGATACGTGGAATTCAGATTTGAAGACATCCAGATAGAGGCACGGTTGTTAAAGGGAGGCGTTTTATCGCTGCTGTTACGGAACCTTGTTCTCGACAGCCTCTTACACCGCCTCAACTCTAACGAATTCTTTACAATTGCATACTGTTACAAATAATTAGTATTTGTACTTTAAGACAAGAGAACCTATAGGGTCGTGGAATTCAAAAAAATTAAGATAACGTGTAGCCCCTTTATGTGCAAACGAAACCACTCAAAATCCAACAAACAATAATTTTTATTTTGTTTACAATGTCGTGACAATAGGCCGGCATACGCACACGTTATTTCGCGCGGTTTATCGTGGCGTGTTGGGATGTAGCGGTTTGCACGGGCGAAAGAACGGCGTGGCAAAAAAAGCGTCATGTTCCATACACTTGACAAAGTATTCAAATGATTTAGCACGTGATTACGCGCGGCATATCAGTTGGAAAGGAAAAACCGTATGTGTATGGGTAAAAAGTGTCATTTATCGTGTCGTTTGGAAGTGCATGTTATCATGTACTAATTTTCAACGTGATAGTTTGCTACGCGGCGTTTATGTCTCCGTACTAGCCTCAAATCGTGACGTGGAATGGCGTGTGGACACGGTTGTAAACTGCACTATCATGTACTTCAGTACTGAGACGTCACATTCCAGATGAAAGCACATCTGAAATCCCTTCCCATTCTATCATTGCGTGTAGCCCTCCTCACTCACGCACATGATTTTTCACAGGTTTTTGCAGATGAGACGAAAAACCGCACGAAAGAACGTGTGTCTATGCCGGCCTATAGCCACTTTCTTTAAAATTTTGACAGTTGACAGCTTGGTTGTTTTGGTGGATCTGACACAATGTACCTTTCCAATCCGGAGCTCTTCAATGGATGTTGGGGTTTCACTTTCGTTTACTGGAGCTCTTCATGTTGTTTCCTGTATAGGATAATTTGCCGGGGTGACGTCACTCCAGCTGATTCAGACTCCAAACAGTGATCTTTTATGTCGAGTAGGTACCCAGAAAAGAATAAGGCAGTATCAGCTTCACCCAGATTTGGAATATTAAATCCCTGAATTCTCTCAAAAAGCGAGTGTCTTGTAAAGACAGAAAAATTAATATGAAATTAGTTTATTATAGAACTATTGTTGTGCAGACACGCCTTTCCAACAGAATCAGGTATGAGCAACTATTCCAAAGTGAAAGAAAGAATATTTTAATACAAAAAAGAAACAATTAAATAATTGAAAATATTGATAAAATAATCGTAAATAGTAAATAACAGAAATATTAAATTAAAATGCTCGTTACAGATTGAGCAGAGTGCTGCTTTTCTGGCAGTAGCAATAACAGGCAAGAATAAGAACAAAACCAGATAAAAATTAAGAAACTAAATCTCTAGATTCTCTCCCAAATAGACAAAATTTGGTTTTCACCGACTCTAGTTAGACCAAATGATCCAATAATCCCACACTAACAATGGATTCTGAAAACCAGAGTAGCAGTACCTATTTATTAGCCCAAAAATCTGAATTGACTTACCGCAGAAAAACGTGGCACCACCAATCGGCACTCACACAAAATGAAGGCCCACAATTAGATAAAAAATTAATATATAATATTTATATTTCAAAAATAGATAAGATAAGATTTATCAGGTAAAAACTCAACAGTGATATGGTAGTATGCACTGATTGCAAAATAAATTGAAAAATTATAAGGGAGATTCTAAAAATGTGAAGGAAAAATCATAAAAGTGAAAATGACTTGCCTGCTAGAGCACTGCCAGAGAAAGAGTCCGTTTTAGAAACCAAACCCTATAGGAAACCAATCTTGTGTTTTTTTTATACCTACTCAACTGCGTATTAACCAGATCAACCAATCAGAAAACTACACACAAAAGATCGTATTCACTTCACAATGAAATACCACGTGGATTAAAAGAGAATAGATAAAAATCCATAGAATTGTTTTAATTGTTTACAAACTACAATAATTTGAATTAAGGTTATGATGAAAACAAAAAACCGCTAATTAATTAAAGTCTGTTTTTTTTTTAAAGATAAAAGTCAAAATGACATTATGTTGGCAATACAATGTAAAATTGTCAATGCTTTCAAATTTTTTATGTAGAAAAGGCTTGTGTTGCCAACATAGTTACTAAATTTTTGACTTGGGGAATTATCTTTAAATAAAAAACAAACTTTAGGTCATTAGGCCAAAAATAATCATATCCATTTGCTAAAAGTGAGATAAATATAATTTCTTTCAATGAAATTACAAATGACTGTCAAATGCGAAATAAAGTGTGTTTTTTTTTTAAAGATAATTCCCCAAGTCAAAAATTTAGTAACTTTGTTGGCAACACAAGCCTTTCCTACATAAAAAAATTGAAAGCATTGACAATTTTACATTGTATTGCCAACATAATGTCATTTTGACTTTTATCTTTAAAAAAAACAGGCTTTAATTAAAATCATACTTTGAAAAATAAATCCATCAGGTACTAGATGGCAGTACCTTCATTTGATAATCAATAAAGTTTTTTTTTTTTTAAAGATAAAAGTCAAAATGACATTATGTTGGCAATACAATGTAAAATTGTCAATGCTTTCAAATTTTTATGTAGAAGAGGCTTGTGTTGCCAACATAGTTACTAGATTTTTGACTTGAGGAATTATCTTTAAAAAAAAAACAGACTTTATTTGCATTTTTTGCACATGATGGATAGATGGCAGTACTGATATTATATTGAACTTTGTGGATATTTTTAGATTGCTTAAATTATGAATTATCGTTTTGCTGATTCTGAAATGGCAAAAATACAACTTTATAATGAACATAAGAAGAGATGGAACACGTTACGTAAATGATAAATTGATCGTAACAATACGCAGACGACCTGCTTGATGGAAAATTCGAAGGAGTCCTGTGAGACAATATGCAGAGCGCCCTTCGTCTGGTTGAAGAATGGTGTCAGAAGTCCTGTCTATCAACCCCAGGAAGACGGAGATGGTGCTCTTCATCAGAAAAAGAAGGACGGCACCTCTTAGGGCACATATTCTACTAAACACACAATTAGATTTTGCCAAGGAGGTGAAATACCTTGCTATCACTCTAGAAGCAAAATTGAACCGGAAACTTTACATTGAGAAAAGACTAAAAAAGGCATACATTTATTTCGAGCAGTGGCGCAGAACTGTAGGTAGAACTAAAGGCCTCAAGCCTAGAGTGGTGATGTGGATCCACACTGCCATCACAGCATCTGCCATCATGGAGTAACGCGAACAACGCCAACTAGGGCCGTGGAAGTAATTCTCTGCCTGCCATACCTTGACATTTAGCTCAAGGAACTAGGAAGTACTAAGTAGTACTTATGACTGTTCGTAGACTGGAAGCGGTTGGTGCAATAACTAGCGTAAGCTGTGGATCCAAAAGATGCCGCATGTGGAAGGAGGCGGTCAGCGAAACCTCTACTGCAGGTTAGGACCAGATATAATAGGTTTGTTCCAACTGGCAGTAATTTCCAGTAATATTACTGGCACACATGCGCAATTGTGAAATGCTGTTCCAACCAGTTAAAATTACTAATTTAGAATTGGCGATAATTGACAGTTCGTCGTTCCAACCGGAGTTACGGATAGTAAAATTACGGTTCAAATGATTCTTGCTTGAAAGGAAGAACTGTTGGTTCTAAAATTAGACGCATGCGTAGTGAGGTCGAAAACGGGTCAGTAGTTGAACAACAACGAACATAAATAATAATAGGGGAGACTAGGGAGACTTGATCCCATTTTTTGTTTTTTTCGTATAATGATATCTAGAAGAGAGTAGTCGAATTTCTGCTGGTATCAATGTGATCTCCCATTCATAGAGCAAATACTGATTGCTTCAAACTTAAAAGAAAAAAGTATTTATTTCAGTTATAGGCTTCTGTTTGTCCCATTGCAGGAGGGATCAAGTCTTCCACCTTAAGGTAGACTTGATCCCTCGTGTGGGGACACATGATTACCCTAATCATGTCTTGCTTTTACAATGCCCTATGGTGACCTCGCTAATTTTTGCAACGGAATATTGTTCTACCTTAAAAAAAAACAATACTTATGAAAATAAACAGTTTTAATGAACGGATTACATGTGTTTTAAGGTAGGAACTCACAAAAGAAACAAATCAAACATATCTAAAAATCAAAAACAAATTTAACCAATGGTAATATTTTTGGGAAAGTTAATTTTAAAGTTGAAATATCCACGTTTTATTTCAGGTCTTGGCAAAATTTTTCTTACTCCATCCCTTGACACAAATCCTTCATCTTTAATTATGGGAAAATGAAAGTGCTTTTTGCGTCTTCTCAAAAAGTTTACCAATATTTCCGGGATTGAAATATCATTTTCGATCACCTCTCCCACAAAATATGTTTTTCCTTTTTTCCCTTGAAGCTCTACCAATACAAAGTCTTCGACTTTTGGACAGCAGATTTCAAAGAATCCTTCCTCACTTATATCTGAGCTGTCACTTTCTTCAGCGAAGGGGTCAATATCATCTAAACTGTCGTCGCTAGCTTTCCAAGACTCTTCGCATTCTGAGCTATCACTTTCAATTTTCTTCTCTATTTTCTTTTTTTTGCTTTTATTTACTTCAATCTTTTCTGCTCTTCCCCCAAAATTTTTTTTTACAGTTGATGCCTTTTTCTCTCTTTCGGCACGTTCCGCTTCTAACTCCTGCTTTTCCGGCGTTTCAGTTATAACACCAACCTCTTTTGCGCCCTTTTGATAAAGATTTTTCTGACCTGGGAGGTGCCTTTGGGAATGGTCGAACTTCCTCTGGTGTTTTTGAAGCTAAGTTTATCACTTTCGACTGAAGTGACAAACTCGATGGGCCAGGCTGTGGAGTTGGTGTTATGGAACGAACGTCAGGGCTCTCACAGCGGTCGCTTTCTCCTCTTGGATTTGGTCTGTCAGTCACCAAGCTAGTGTGAAACTCATCGTCTCTAAAAATGTTGGAATTGAATGGAGAAAGTCCTGACACACGGAAGCCACTTAATATATTAGCAGGAGAAAATGCCTTTGGGTAAGATTCCCCGAGAATTCCCGGTATTTCGTAAATGCTTAGGTTTTTTCCAGGATTATTTGTCATCCAATCAGATGCTGCAGCGTTATAATAAGTTTTCAGTGGACCAAACACTGTACGATCCAACGGCTGTAATTTATGTGAAGTGTGTGGCGGCAGCGTCAACAAAACCAAACCATTATCTCGAGCAAAATTGATCGCTTCAAGATTCACGTGACTGTCATGATTGTCAAGGATAACGAGGTGTTTGTTATCAGAACTACAGTTGGAATATTTTTTAAAGTGTGCCAAATACTTGACAAAATTTTCTTTTGTCATCCACCCAGATGGATGACATGCTCCTGCCGAACCCGGTGGTGCACCTAACACCATGCGATCTTGCCAGTTAACTCGGGGGAAAATAAGAAATGGAGGAATATGGTTTCCACATGCGTTCACTGCAGAACAAACAGTTACGAGCTGTCCTCTTTCACCCGAAGTTACCTTTTACACTTGCTTGACACCTTTCTGTCCAATAATTTTTGATGGCTTGTGCACGGTTGTCACACCCGTTTCATCGACGTTCCAAATCCTCTCAGGTGTAAACTGGTATTTGTGGATCGTAGTTCTTAATTTCTCGAAAAATGTGTCAACGGTATGTCGGTTGAATGCTGAGCTACGCGCTAAGCTAGTTGGCTCTGGTTTTCTAAGAGACAGCTCCGGATTTCTGCACATAAAGTTTCGGATCCAATCCCGGCCAGCCAATTTTTTTTTATCCCAAGAGGTCGGAATTTTCTTACTATTTGCAATTGCAAACTCGTATGCCAATTCCCTCAATTTCAGAATGGGTAGACCATAATTTAGGCGGGATGCATGCAGAAGGTAGTCCGTAAGCTGTTTTTCTTCAGCGCTAGTAAAAATGAGTGCTTTTTGAAACCCAGGTAGACGATTTTCACCCCTACGGATTATTCGTTTCAACGTCATAACATTCAGATGGTACTTCTTTGCAGTGCCTTTATAGGAAGCCCCATTTTGAACATCTGCAACAGCTGCTGCAACGGTTTCGGGATCAGGAAGTACTCTCGGTGTTGATCCTTCCTTTGGCTTATACTTTCTTGGCATCTGTAATGAAATAAAATCGAAGTACTCAACATAAATGGCAAAAATAATAGTAAGGGAGACTTGATCATGGGATCATGTCTCACTCTCTCAACAGGGATCAACTCTCCTCGCCATGCATTTGATTTTAATATCCTTAGTACTAAATACCTAACCCCTTAAACCAGGTTTCAAAAAAATATCAAAATGTTTCTAAGAAAGCATAGAAACCAGCCACAAATCACAATCCCCTGTCAAGCAATATCGTAATGAACCAAAACAAATATTTGACTTACCGTAAAATAAGTTTCACATCCGAAAAACCACAAAATTTTTACACCATGCCGACAATCGGCGCGTCTTGAACTAAATGTTGTTTACAAGCTAACATGAGGTCGGCTCCTTGCATTGTTGCCAATATTGTCGCAAAAAAATAAATTGAGCGCGAGATTTGAATGGGGAATCAAGTCTCCCATGTGATCAAGTCTCCCTAATCTCCCCTACATAACCCAGAACCTCAGTTTTTTGTTTATTTAAATTATTCATTTGATTCAATTAATTTTATTTTATTTGTTCTCAGAGTTAATAAATCTGATTTTTGTCTTATATCGGTTTAGAAGAATTCCTTATTGTGGGGGAAGATGATTCAGCTGCAAATATGCAAGTTATGTTGATTTTGTTATTTTCATCTTGTGTTGTGAGTACTACTAGTTCAAAAAACGTTCCAACAAGTTTTTAAGTTATTTAGTATAATATTACTGTTTTTGATTGCGCAGTCGCATTAGCGCGGTTACGGACGATAATATTACAGTAATATTATTGCAGGTTGGAACAAACCTAATAGCTCCTAAGTTTGCTCCCAGAAAACCCTACACTATCCCCACCAATTCTGATGAGCCTACCACCGAGGTTGCAATCAGCATCTTAGTGTTAGTAAATTCTTAGTTTTCCAGGTACTTAAATATACGTTTTTACTGGACTATTAGAGAGGATTTCGATTTATGGCTGGTTCTGGCTGAGAGATAAATGGAACATTTACCTGCAAAATCTCTGCACCTGTAATTCTGGAATGTACAGGGTGATTCATTAAGAATGGCACTCGACCATATTTCAAAAACTATTCATCGTAGTCATGTCGGAAAAAAATTATCCCATAAATATGGCCAAGAGAAAATGCTGGACATATATTTCAGCTTTCTAAAATGACCGTAAGGGGGCGTAACCCAACTGTCAAAGTACAAAAATGGTTTTATTTTTCAAATTTTAAATGGAAACGTATCTCAAAAATGCTAGCAATAGATTTTTGATGAAATTTCCCACAATTTTGATTTATGATTTCTTACCATAACTTATCGGATAAGATAGTTATGAGCTGTCAAATATTGCAACTTAAGAACACGAATAACTTCAAAACGACTCAACGAATTGGGTCGATCTTAGGTTCGTTGGAAAGACAAGAGTCTGTTCTTTAATTTTGTTGTAAGAAATTCCAACTTCAGTTAGTTGGAGTGACTCTATGGGCGGATATTTGAAAACAATTGAATTTTTCTAATTTTTCTTGAAATTTTCAAATGAAACGGTATATTTGAGATATGTTCAATAGATTTTTGAGGATGTTTTACACAGTTTTTCTTTATTATACCTTCCTACAAACGAATTCCAGAGAGTGTTAAATTAAATTTTATCAAAAATAATCAATATTTATGAAAAAGCCCTCGTAAATAATGACTTCGCTTTTCTGACAGTGGATTGTCATCATTGATGAATGTCAAATAATGGAAAAAGTGCGTTAGGAAATTATAATAGTAACTATAACATGCAATGATCATGTAATGATAGCCATTAATACATGAGCATGTTGTAGGATACGAAACATGAAAAAGAACTACATATTTATTTTGAGAATAGTAATGGCTAGTTGCACCAAGATTCCATTAATCTAAGCTTAATAAAACTGGGATTCAAAAATAAACCTCGATCATTCGACCTGACGTTGCATGGCACACAACTAAGCTCGGTTTGATTAAACTAGTAATTTACCGTTTATAGGATTTTTTACGTTTAGGTTGGCAAACATGTTGAAAATTTGTAAAATGTGAAAGCAAAAATAGAAAATATAACCTAGAAAGCGAATTATTTTTTGTAAGTTTTTCCGAATCGAAGCAGTGACTGAACCCTTTGTATTTTGTAGTTTTTTTCTGCTAATTCGCTTCATTTGAAAAAATAGATCCACTAATAGCACAAGTGAAACAGAGATGAGCCAATTTTACCAACAACGATAAAGCTCTCCTACTATACTAATTAATATTATGGCAAAATACAAGATCATTATTGAAAAAAAAAAAAAACTGATTCTCTCTATAGTTTTCTCTATTTTCGTAGCTAGCAAAGTTTCAAACATTCTACAGCTCTTGGACAAGAAGGCCCTGCACTGTTATACTTTATACTTCTGTATTATTTCCTTCCAAGTGTCTTGTTTTTCATTGCCGTATATTCTATTTTGCACAGATATTTCGATCGAGATTGATTATTGAATTTAAAAATCAAATATCTACCTACATAATAATAAATAATGAAATTCTTACAACATGAACATATGCCGTAAACAACGACAGACGGCATGTCATTTCACTTTGCGAATTTCCTTTCTACGCATTCAATTAGTAAAACTTCCCTTTAAACCATCAAACATGACCGTTTAAGTTGAACCAAGTTCAAATCAAATTAAACTTTGTTCAAGAAACGGTGCAATGGATTTCTTTGATTTAAACCAAGATTAATGTTAAACCAAGATCAGAAATTGTTGGTGCAACTACCCATAAACTACTCAAGTGGTGGTGCCATCTATTAATGATTTTGGAAATTAAAATCTAGACGTCATTTCCGCATAAATTCTCTATTATTTTTTTTATAAGCATTGTCCATTTTAAAATTAATTAGATTCCAGTGGCTGCGATTGCTGCATTTCTATTACATTCATGCAGAACCTCAAGGATGTCCTGTGCTCCTCCATTTGGGAAATGCATTTTGACTTTAGAAAATAGCGTTTGAAGTTTCAAAAATATGTCAGCCTGACATACTTAACTAGTATCTGCTCAATTTACCAGGGCTTTTTCATAAATATTGATTATTTTTGATAAAATTAATTTTAACACTCTCTGGAATTTGTTTGTAGGAAGGTATAATAAAGAAGCACTATGTAAAACATCCTCAAAAATCGATTTAACATATCTTAAATATACCGTTCCATTTGAAAATTTTAAGAAAAATTGGAAACATTCAATTGTTTTCAGATATTGACCCATAGCGTCAGTCCTACTAACCAGAATTTGAATTTTTCACAAAAAAATTAAAGAACAGACTCTTGTCTTTCCAACGAACCTAAGATCGACCAGATTTGTTGAGTCGTTTTGAAGTTATCCGCTTTCTTGAGTTGCAATATTTGACAGCTCATAACTATCTTATCCGATAAGTTATGGTAAAAAGTCATAAATCAAAATTGTGTGAAATTTCATCAAAAATCTATTGCTAGCATTTTTGAGATACGTTTCCATTTGAAATTTAAAAAATAAAACCATTTTTGTACTTTGACAGTTGGGTTACGCCCCCTTACGGTCATTTTAGCAAGCTGAAATATATTGCCAGCACTTTCTCTTGGCCATATTTATGGGATAATTTTTTTCCGACAAGACTACGATGAATAGTTTTTGAGATATGGCCGAGTGCCATTCTTAATGACTCACCCTGTACAGTCGTAAGCATAAAAAGTGGGATACCTGACTGACATGTCTTGTCATTTTTCGTTATTTTGGGTGAATCAGTCTTTTCTCTACAATTAGGCTATTCAAACCACGTGACATTCAAGATGGCGTGGCGGCCACACATGGGCCAAAAAACACAAAAAAATATCTAGTTTCTGCCGGAATTAATAGTTCAGGTACCTAGTCAACAAATATTTTATTAAATAATGAAAATCAAAGTTGTTAGCAAAACTGTATGCAAAATAATTTAAAATACGCATAAAAACATATCCAAAACAAACTTGCTTGGCCGCCACGTCACATTGAATTTTCCGTTTTGACAGATGGATTGAATTGCCTAATGGATTTTTTTGTCAAATATGACAATCCCTGTCATTGCCATAGGTATAGCCATAGAGAAATATAATAAACCAAGGTAAGAGTACCTGATTGATAACATGAAAGTTTGTATAGCGCTGACGTCACAGCGACGGTGGCGTCAATAGTGGCAGCCGGAACAAATACTGATATGGCGGGAATTTTGAAATTTGACTTGAGTTGATTGCACAAAAAACTTACTTATGTTGTTCCACATCTTTTTTTCTCAAATCTGAATGAAAAAATGATGTGGTACTCCATAAAGTTTTGTGCCATTTTTCGATGTAGATTAAAAAAAAAGGCAAAATAAACACTAATAAATTGTACTAGAAAAAATATATATTATAGCTAGATAGGTCAAATACCTAAAGAGTTTACAAACACAGTTATTACAGCCCTTATACATGCTTTAATGTATGTACAAGCTAAGCTGGCCAAGGCCTAACATCTACATTTTATCTCTTCTGACTGAGGTCTCCTAAAACAGTAAAAAAATATGCCGTATATCACAAAACTAACATGTATACTTACTGGTTCAGTTTATCCTAGTTGTACATAATATTATAGGTACGCGATACCGAGTGCCTTAATAAAAATTACAATTTCTTCTTCTTGTTCTTTAGATTTTGTGAGTTCGAGTCTTCTTAGACGACCGCCCAATCGGTTAAAAATGACAAATTTCAACACGGAAATGTCGTTATTTTAAGGTTACTTATTTGTTTTCTCGGTCACAGTTTCTATAGTTATGGATGTTTGATAGGTTTCTACAAAACAGCTAGGAAAGCTCTGTAACTCATACGGTGTCCTTGTCTTGTGAATTGGTATGACAGAGAAAGATGAAACAGAATCGAATGATCGGACTGATCTTTCGTAAGTCTCTAGCTTTCCAAAAATTCCGCAATGCGCTATGCGCAACCGGATGCGCAGTAATAGTATAACCTATTTCGGCTATACTTTTGAAGGTCTTTTTATTATTTATTGTCTATGGGTATAGCTGATGAGCTCGTTTTACGGGTGTCCCACTTTTTATGCTCACTGTACATACATGGTACATACAAATTAAAAAAAATAAAAAACAATCCTTCAAATATATGTATGTATTGTCACGGTCTCGGGTGCGTGACATTAATCTTGGGTACGTTTATTCAAAATCAAAGTCCAATTAACACAACAATAATTTATTCCACGTTACTACACACTCTGATAGTAATTACTTCACTAATTCTTTATAACTCTTACAATAATCACTATCTAAAACGTATTACAGCCAATCTTAAACTAAAAAACTATCAATTAATACCGGCCTTTATATATCCGTATTCCATTCTTGTTAAGATCCAAAATGAACGCGATAATCTCTTTTCTTGAGAAACGCAGTAAATTCTAGATTTCAGATTTGATTCTGTACATGCTGGCGAAAGCACCACAATACTAAAGATATAAACATACTTCTGGTGCCTCAGCTCACATCATTCGGCAGTCGACTCACCAGCTTCAGCACAAAAAGCTCCATTTTTCCTTCCAATAATATAAACTACATAGGTAGGTACTATTAAGATTTTGAGAATAAATTTTCGAAAATCATTGACCAATGGAATCGCCATCATCAAAAGCATACTAACAGTTCAGAAGTCAAGGACAGAACCGCAAAAATGCTAAAAGCAGTTTATATGGGCTTTTGGAGGAGAGCGGCCGGCGGAATAAAAATGGAAAGTATGAAAAACCAGAGAATAAGAGAATTAATGAACATAATAAGACATCCAATAGTGGATGAGATTAAAGACCAGCAACTGATTTGTTTCGAACACGTACAAAGAATCGCAGATTCGAAATACCCAAGTAAATTATTGATTGGAAGCCAGGGGGAAAAAGGAAGTAAACGAGGAAATGAGTAATATGGAAGAAAGAGTAGACGAGGAAATGAGTAATATGGAAGAAAGAGTAGACGAGGAAATGAGTAATATGGAAGAAAGAGTAGACGAGGAAATGAGTAATATGGAAGAAAGAGTAGACGAGGAAATGAGTAATATAGCTGATCAAGACTCCAATTTTTTTTGCGAGAATGATGCCCCAGACTAGGTGGTGGGCAGTGAGGTCAACATATGACAATAACTCCTTCGGTCTATCAGTCCATTATTTCCTATATTTCAATTTTGTAGTTCCATTACTTAGTTATTCCACATTGTTGTCTTGTACCGCATGGATTTGGTAATTTGACTTTCCACCGAATGACTTTAAGACCGGATTTTTATCTGATTGAATCTGATTTCATCATGTTTTAAATTCTGCTGGGAGAGTCCTAAGCCTGGGGCCTTAGTCTCAAGAAGTATGGAAGGAGGAAGGGGTGGAGTAACAACCACGTTGAAAAATCGGTGTTCATCTGGCCAGGCTACGGCGAAGCTGCTGCCTTGTAGTTGGATGTTGGTTTATCAAAGGCTAGGGAAAGAAAACCTTGACCACAAATCACCCGGTCCTCCAGGTTGGGGGTTGAGACTCAGGCAGGGTTTGCAGTTCAGTCAAAAACTATGCAATAAATCTCACAATTCAGCCTCGGAATCTTATTGATCAGACCAAACGACGACGACCCATGCAAACAATACCGGACATGAACTGTGGAACATGGAACATTCATCGCTCAAAAAACAAACTAAATGACGTCTTATGGGAGATTCAAATAAGACACATTTGGATATAGCTGTATTAACGGAAACCAAGAAGAAAGGCTCAGGAATAGAAAAAGTAGGAGAATACTTACACATTTACAGTGGCGTTCCCAAAGAAGAACGAGCCGCAAAGGGGGTATCCATTGTAATAAAAAACAGCTATGAACCGAAAATCACCAATTGGGAACCAAACACTGAACGCATTATGATGGCAAATATCAGCCACCGAGGGCACGAAAGATTATTGTGCCCCTATTAATGTCGCAGCTGCCATAATAAAAAATAACTTTTTTGACTCTCTTAACAATACCCTGAGAACAATTGGCGACCAAAGGGAGATTATACTCATGAAAGACTCAAACATTAGGACTGGCAACAAGGGACAGCACCCTGTCGTAGGAAAATTTGGAGAAAATGTTCTCAATGACATCGGAGAAAGGCTAATAGAATGTTGTCAACAACACAACCTAAAAATTTTGAATGGTTTCTTCCAACATAACGACATCCATCGCTTCACTTGGCATCAGGAAACAAGGCAACTACGATCAATAATTAACTATGTTATTTTGCGTCTGGACTCCAAAGTGATATGGCAAGATGTTAGAGCATTGCGTGGAAGTGAGTGTGAAAGCGATCATTTCCTAGTCAAAGCATATATTAAAATCCCCTATAAAAAAACAAACAATACAAGACTAAATGACGGTTCAACAAGCTTCGATACTGACCGAAGAAAAAGAACTTGAAGAAGAAAAAGCAAAGAAACGAGAGTTCTATCGAAAATGGCTCAGTACAGGTACACAGGAAGACCGAGAATCCTATAAAAGAGAGTTAGCTTCTTTAAAGCGACTTCGCACAAAAGAAAAGAACGAATGTTGGGAAAAAAAGTGCAGTGACATAAATGCCATTATTGGGGGCACAAGATCAACAGAGTCATGGCGGGCTATAAGCTCCTTAAAATCAAACCACAAGACCAAAGTAAATCTTCCAATAATTAGCTTGAAAAAATGGAAAGGACACTATGGAAAGGAACTTAAAGAGGAGAGGCTAGAATACATAACCCTATCTCCGAGAGCTAACAACGTTCAGGTAATGCGCCGATCGAAATAACCAGTTAAATGATCGACAAAGCTCTAAACTCTGAAATGGGGATTACATATCAACATGAGCAGAACAAAATATATTTATGTGGTAGGAGACCCAGAAGATCTCACACTAGATAACAATTCAGCTATACAAGGTTGCGAGGAATATACATATCTTGGAGCATGGGAAGAAGTGAAAAAGAAATAGCAGAAAGAATAACAAAAGGCAAGAAAGCAATTGGGGCAATAAACTCTATAATGTGGTCGAAAAATATCACGCCCAACATTAAATCCCTAATATATATTGCTATTGTGGAGAGCATAATGTTATACGGATGCGAAGTGTGGTAACTTAACCGACAACAACAGAACAGACTGCTATCCACCGAAATGGATTTTTGGCGTAGGTCAGCAAGAATGTTTTGACTGAAATATGTGAGAAATGATGGAGTTCGCCAGAAATAAAAAATGTTACATGAAACGTTGAAGACAGACAGTTGAAATGGTATACGGTTACGTCCAAAGAATGTCACCACTTATCGTGAAATATATTTCTCCTAGGTACCTATTTGTAGATAATTTTTTAAAGAGTAGGTAAGTATTATTCTTCTGCGGACAATTGCATGTTTCTGTATAGTGTTAAAAATAATTATAATTTAGTCTCTTACTAATAAAACACTAGGTAGGTACCGTAGGTATGTATCTACAATGAAGGATTGGTAAGAATCTCACTCCCGAGACACGATTACACACCACTCACGAACGCTATGCTTGGCGGATTTTACTTAGAACAAGGAAGGAAATTTGAAAATTTCGCCATGGCGATTGAATTTTGTTTCTCTAGTCGTCTGAGAAAGTTAACCATCAAGAGGAATGCAAAGAATACTATGAAAGATAAGGAAAAGATGATTACCTAATATTAATGGTTTTAAGGGGATTGAATGCGCCTCGATGCCAAAATATTTTTTCCTGCGCGAAGCACCTAACGCAGTCTATCATTGTATTCTTCCCCCCCTATTAATACTCCTTAGTGGGAATGAGATGAATGAAACAAGGAATGCATTGCGTTCTTAGCTTCAACGTAACTTTTTAGCAGTTGAAGTTAGGTATATCAAATTTCTTTTTTGCGTTCGATTTATAATATAGGGAAGAATGGCGCTATCTTTTTAGAAATCCGGTAATAGAAACGAGTTCTCGAAAAATTACAAAAATGTAATTTAAACTGGAAAAAAACGAGAAAATTAATCAGTTTATGGTGTCTTTTTTATTTAGCGCCAATCTTATGTGTGTTAGCAATACAATAGCACAAACCAGAATCCCAAAAATCATCTAGTTTTTTTTGTAGAAATTAACTTAATTCTTCTTGTCATTTTGCCTGTCTCTGTTATACCCGCAGGAAACCCTATGGCTCTTTCCTCCGCCTGATTTGCGATAAATTTTAAATCGCTATCATGAAGGATCCAAGGCCAACCGGCCCAACAGTAGCCCAATGTAATAATCGCGATGAACCTCGCATCTTTAGTAGAACTAACTTGTTGGGAGTCGTATAGTTCGACGTGCGTTACAATATATTTTAAACGGCGCATTCAATACCCTTAATAAATATACATCAGGGCAGGGATATCTTTGTTAAAATTTGTTTTTCAAAATTGTGGACGAAGCACATATTATGCCAATTTGGATGTAGGTAACTTTAGGAGGAAGTAATTTATACGATCTACAAAAAGAATTTAGTTCAGTAAGTTCAGGCAAAAGTACATGCAATCCGAACCAACACCTACAATAAGTACAAGGACTCGATACTCTCAAGTCACAATAATTAATCATTTTCAATCAGAAAGTATAGAGTCCGTCCATGAACTACAGCAGCACCCTCTTTCGACAGCAACGTAAGTTCTTGTATTAGGTATGACAAGTGCTTGATTCCATTTACAAACTTTTTATTATCATTAATTCAGGCTATTGCGCATACCCAGTACATGTCATGCCTTTACCCAGGAACAGTTTCACAAATTGTTGTGTTGTTAACTGGAGAAAAATTCACAGAGCCCTTCTTACATACCAACTATATTTCCCAATGTTATATTTGAAATAACTAGCTATAAATTGATCATTGTTGCACAGCTTAATGTTTCCATAGATTTATAAATCAACATCTGATGGAAACGCAGAGCAAATGACTAAAAGGTTCCAAGGATCTTTGAGTCGCCAGAATGCTAAATCAGCGTCCGCATCTGTTATTACAGAAGTTATAACTATTGATGAGCACTGCAGCACTGTTGATTCAGTAATGCCTACAAAAGCAGCAATTTCTACACAAGTTGACTTTGGATGCAACAATCCTTCTTTTGCGTTCTATTCTGACCATGACAAAAATTCAGTTGGAACTTATTGCAACATAATTCCTATAAGCAAATTTATTCAGTTTGCAGACAGGTGCGTGGGGCCAGAATGTTCAGAAGAAACCCAGAACAATTTCTATGGAGCTTCTTCTATAACCTGATTTTCTCGTTCATGGAGCATGTCTTGCATGGAAATAATCTTATAATCTACTCTGTGCGAAAAATAGACTTTTTGTTTTTCTAATGATGAAGTTTGGAATATCCTACATTGCATTGAGTGTCTTGTTTGGGGTGTCAAGAAATACAATTCGAAGAACATTTACTTCAGTGCTAGAAGAATTGTCCAAAAAATTAAATGTTTTTTTGGCCATCAAGACAAGCCATAAATCAGCGTATACCAGAAGCATTTGAGCAGTTTCCAACTTGTATGGAGGGTCATTATTGACTGATGATAGAATATTTACGTTTTCTAATTATAAAGGAGGGTTTACTGCAAATTTTTTAATTGGTATAACACCAAATGGATTTGTTTCTTTCATATCTAAGTGTTATGGGGGCGAGAAACGAAACCTTACCTACATCACTAACGACAGCAAAATTTTATCATTGCTAGAGCCGGGTGATCAAATTCTTGTTGACAACGGTTTTGATGGTGTTCTTTGTGAAAAAAAAAATACTGTAGGCTTGCTTTTTTGCAGTTCGCCACTGCACCTTTCCACTCGTTTGCAGAGCTTGTTTTGGACGGGGCGTATTCATCATTCACGTATTTATGTGACCAAAGCACTAATATGCTTGCAAAAACCACAAACTCCAGCAACGCAATTGCATTCAGCATCTACCACCTCTCGCTCCTTATTCAACTGTGAATTGTAATTGATAAACTCGCCTCAAGGTTTACAGGAAGTAGCTATTATTATACCTACCTGTAGCTCAACAGCTGTTTATGGAAGTTTGGCGCATAATATGCCGTTTCAAAGAGGACAGGTCCCCTCCAACTTTTCGTTCCACTACTTGCAATACATGTTCAGCTTTCACTAGAGCCACACCTTTTTTGTATGCAGCTTCAAGGTGGTTAAATTTTATATTTTGGAAACCAAAATGTATTTCCAGCTCCATTTTTTGAAATTCTAGTGAAAAACTATAATAATACAAAAACTTTTGATATCTCCCACTCGGGGTCGCGGATTCAAATTTCTGAACGGTCCCTATATTTGAGTTTAGTTTAAATTCTACCTCACAGCTACCTTGCCCCACCAGAAAAAAAAATATGACACATAAAGTATTTGTCAAAAGGTTCTGTGGTCAAAAGATTGTGATTTAAAACTTTTAAAATGAGCATTTTTTTACGGCGTCGCCCATTTATCAGCTGTACAACAAATAATTTGGTATGAAAATTGAATTTTATTTGCAACAAAAAGTTGATAGTATTTTTTAGCTAAAACGTTGGCCATTAGACCAAGGTGTTGCTAAAGCCAACGCTTCAAAAGCAAAAGCTGAGCCTGAGGCACAAAAGCCAAAAAAATTGAAAACTTTTAGAATCTATCGCTATAATCCAGAGAGTAAGCTGCACGGCAAGAAGCCTTACATGCAAGAATACACTTTTGACGCAAATGAGTAATCGGGGATGAGGGATATCTTCAATCAACTTACAGGTAAAATATTTCGTTTCTAGATGTGGTCCAATGATACTGCATGCCTTAGAAAAAATCAAAACCGAACAAGATAGCAGTCTCACGTACCGAAAATCTTGCAGAGAAGGCATTTGCGGCTCTTGCGGAATGAACGTAAATGGCCAAAACAAGTTAGCTTGCACAGCGTAAAGATAGTATTTTCCATTTGAATGAAAAGTAAGAGTGTTTTTTACAGGACAATCCCCTCGTCTTTCAAAACCGTAATCTACCCGTTACCTCACATGTACGTGATCAAAGACCTAATAGTGGATTTCACACATTTCCTGGAACAACACAAACGCATACACCCGTATTTGGTGCGCCATGGCGATAACTTTGAAGAAGGCCAAGAATATTACCTGCAAAGTATAAAAGATCGCGAAAAATTGGACGGTTTTATTGAATGTATCTTATGCGCTTGTTGCTCCACTTCCTGTCCAGAATACTGGTGGCACGGACACAAAAAAGATCCTCAGGACTTTTTAGGACCCGCTGCACTTTTGAACATGTACAGATGGCTCATAGACTCAAGAGATCAAGGAACAGGCAAAAGATTGGATCAGTTGAGGAATTATTTTTCACTTTTCAGATGCACGCAGATCAATAATTGTACAAAATGTTGTCCAAAGGTGAGTATTGGCTACGATAGCAGAGCTAGTTACAAAGCGGTTATACTTTATGGGAGAGATTGATAAATCAATCAGATGCCTATGATCTGTACCATAGGCGTTTCTTTTTCAACCGAGATATAATCCAATTGACCTTTATCCAATAATGACATAATAATGATACTATTGCTCTGATTTTAAATGACTAATGTACAATGTGGCCTATACTCATTCAGTGAGTTATGACCACTATAATACACAACCTGATATACAGGATGTCCCCGTTCAACTGATCAAAAATGCTAGGGTACATGGAGAAACCATAGAGAAGTAGTTTGAGATAAGATACCGATGGTCGGAAGTGCGTCGTTTTCAAAGTACAGGGTGTTGAAATTTAAACGACTCCCTTTCATATTATCGAAAGGGTTAATGCTAGGCTGTTGAAATTTTCAAAGATTATTGATTTAGGAATGATATTTAAGATTTCGTATAATGCACCCCCATTTTCTACCTGGAACCACCCCAAAAAAAAAATTACACAAATTGCTTTTTTTTCAAATTTTATTTTTTATTTTTTTTGGGTTGGTTCGGGGTAGAAAATGGGGGTGCATTATACGAATTTTCAAATACCATTCTTACATCAATAATCCCTGAAAATTTGAACAGCCTAGCATTACCCCTTCAGATGACAAGAAAGGGGGTTGTTTAAATTTCAATACCCTGTATTTTGGAAACGACGCACTTCCGACCATCGGTGTCCCATCCCAAACTACTTCTCTATGGTTCCTCTCTAGGTATATGTATACCCCATAGCCCGGAGGATAACGGAAACTATGTGGCTATTAGGTAGACAAGCATGAAATTTGGCACCCACATTCTTGAGGCGATTTTAAGAGACTTCAGTCGATTCTCTAAAAAATTCCTCTATAGGGTGGGGCGTTTCCGCCATTTTTTCAAAATGGCCGACTCCATTTTTTGAAATATCGTAAAATCGCTTATTTTTCAAAAAAAAAAACCATTAGGAATATTCTTCAACTTTAAATAAAACTTATAAAAATTTCACACCTATAAAAAATGGCGTCCGGCGACTCAGTAGCTCTTATTCAAGATGGCTGCCAACTTACATAAAAATCTAAACCAGACAACCAACCATAACTTGTGATACCTCGATTTCGACTAATTTTGAGTCGAGAAATCCATTCCTTGTGATAAAAATATCATTCATGTTGCCATTTCGCTTTATGCGCCATTTTTTCAATATGGCGACCATAAATTTGACACAGTCCTGAACTTATAGGTTATGGGGTATCATTTTACAGGTATTTCGACATCCTAAATCCAATTTTGACAATAAAACAAATGAAGGAGCTTCCGTTTTTGTTTTTGGGCCATTTTTAAGAATGTCAGTTGCTATCAATAGCACGTGGGATATCATTTTCTCCTCCTAACATAATTTGGCAACGAGAAATAAATATATATGTACTATTTGTAGGTATCTCAAATTTTTTATGTGACGACATCTATTCTTGGCTGTTTAAACAATTAATTAGGAAGCGACACAACGTCCTTTTTTTTGTCAAAAGGAAAACGCAAGACATGGGCTGCATGGCAAAATATGAGGCTACTGAAGCCTTTAAATGCTTGGAAAGCAAAGACATAAAAAACATTGCTTTTCCATTAGTGCCACTACAAAAGTTCGTTGTTTGTTCATACGACCAGCACAACACGGAAACAGAAATTGACGAATCTCGCCAGGAACTTTTTTGTGCAGGTGGCCGTGACGTCAATATGCTTCCCCCCACTCTAGCAGCATTGACACAACACACGCTAAGGGCAGCGTACCAAGCTGGTCAAATTTGGGGTCGGGCTCTTGGTATTAATGAAGAATTGCCGAATCCAGTGAATTGGGGCTACATTAAGACATTGGGGTTTATTTGAAATCCGTGTTAATCTTTCACATGCAACTCAGTCGGTCGAAATATATGCGTCGACGAATTCTAAAAATTCACGATCGGCTTATTTGAAATCTTGTGCATTTTGTATTTGAATAGTGAATTTTTAAATTTACACTACTTAACTTGGCAACGTGTCCTGTAAAAGATTCTAACCAATGACATTGTTAGAAAATTTCATATGACCGAACCGAACGACCCATTGGAATGTCAAATTTGAAATTGTTTAACGTAAACAACATTTTTGATTGTTTCCGTGCATAAAGCACGCATAAAGTTTCGTGTTAAGTTGGAGTTTTTTCTTTTTTTTTTAAATATTACCTCAGTTTATTCTTTCCATAAGTGTAAGGCAATACCGCAAAAAAGATGGAAAGACGGGGGGGCAAGTGCCAATAAGAAAAGGTCCGGATTTGTTACCAAAAAACAACGAATTTTTGAACAAATATCCGGCTCTTTTGTCGGGAAAATTTTCGAACTCCTTTTCACGGAAGGAATCTCGAAATATTCTTTTGAAAGTCGAAAGTTTTTTAGAAATTCCCCGTCATTACCTAAGCACTGTTGATGCATGGATCTATTCTTGAATTTCTGAAGCCTTTGCGGTTATGGTTATACACTTCGGCCCTTTCTAGAGCATTTAAATTACCAATATTTTCGAATTCCATGGGGCCAAGAATATTATTTGTCGACTAAGACTAAACTGAAATGTTTAAGAAAATTTCGCGTGCAATTTGGAAATGCACGAGCTCTAGAGGTGACGCATGTCAAATGCAATCTTGCGTCGACGAATTTAGCGAAATGCGTCGACAAAAGTTTCAAATAAGCCACATGTGCATTTTTTTGAATTTCACCATTAAAAATTGAGACTTAGTCAGACGTATTTGAATTGCACGTTTCAAATAAACCCCCCCAGTAGACGGTTGGGCTCCCAATTGGACAGATCTTCCGGAGATATGGAAGTCTTCCAAAGATCTGAGAAAGTCCTGCTGCAAAATGGGATGTGTTAATTTGCGTTGCAGTTGCCGCCAAAACCACCTCTCCTGTACCACAGCATGTGGGAATTGTCGTGGAGCTTGTGAAAATCAAAGGTAAAAATATAATTGAGATTACTTCATAATCATATAGTAATTAACATTGAACTGCTATTTTTAGATCAGACCTTACTGAGCTGAAAGAATGAAGCAATTTAAATAAGCCAAAAATAACTAGAACATATTACAAAAGAAAGCAACTTTCAATATTATTTGTTACCAAAATTGGTTTAAATTGCTATATTATATTACCTATAATATGGTTTCAAGTATATTGTACCACACTGAAAGACGCCATATTCAAAATGGCCCTCCAAAATAAAAACGAAAGCTCCTACATTTGTCTTGTTGACAAAATTGGATTTAGGATTTCGAAATACCTATAAAATGATACCCCATAAGCTATGCTATAAGTTCAAGACTGTGTCAAATTTATGGTCGCCATATTAAAAAAATGGCACATTATAAAAGCGAAATGGCAACATGTATGATATTTTTATCACATAAATGGATTTCTCGACCCAAAATTAGTCGGAATCGAGGTATCACAAGTTATGGCTGGTTCGTTGGTTGTCTGGTTTAGATTTTTATGTTAGTTGGCAGCCATTTTGAATTAGAGCTACTGTAGTCGCCGGACGCCATTTTTGTTTGGACGAAAATTTTGGACGAAAGTTCTATTTAAAGTCAAAGAATATTCCTAATAGGTTTTTTTTTGAAAAATAAGCCATTTTACGATATTTCAAAAAATGAAGTCGGCCATTTTGAAAAAATAACGGAAACTCTCCTCCCCATGGAAATTTTTTTTGGGTACTCGACTAAAATCTCTTCAAATCGCCAATGTCGTTGCCAAATTTCATGCTTGTATACCTAATAGCCACATTTTTGCTTTATTAAGCCGTTATCCTCTGTACTACTAAAGCATTTTTAACCTGGTTGAACGGGGACACCCTGTATACCTGTACCTAATGCCTGAATTTTTTTGAATAGCTTTTCTGATAATAAACTTACCTACTGGAAAAACCATATCTGCCAATGCTTTTTTAGTTGTAATATAGGCCATTAGGTCCTAAGTTTGCTTATTAATGAGTTGAAATTATTTTCCAAAAGTAAACGTTTTTATTGGCATCCAGTTGAATTGCGAAGAAATCAACGAACTTAGAAGTTTTTTTAAATTTAAATAATTTACAGGGTGTCCCACGACGTTTTACCCAGGTGATAACTTCGAAACACGTCATCCAGTATAATTGAAATTTTGAGTATCTGGGTAACTGGTAACCAGTGTTGCCAATGACCCGATAATTATCGAATTCTACCATAATTTTGACTACGATTCAATAATCGATAATGACAAGCTAATCTACCATAATTTATTGAAATTACAATTTTAATACAAATTTTTCAAATTTTTAGTTAAAAATTAAAAATTAATTTAAAAAATTGAAGGTGATTGTTGGTTTTGAGTGTTTTGACGTACGTGCGAACACCAAACACTAGCCCCCAGAGTCCCAGTTAGAACCAGAAAAATGAAAATAGAGATAAAAAGTCAAAAAAGTTGACAGAAACTTTTTCTGATAATTTTTCTTGGAATCTGATAATTTTGTTCTCAAATCCTGATAATTTTAAATTTGACATCTGGCAACACTGCTGGTAGCTTTTTGTTCCGCTTCTACATGTGTCATCCAGATTCACCACTTCCGCTTCAGGACCCTCGCATTTCCAGTGCAACGCTCTACCAACTGAGCTACCAAGACCTGTTTCATTTCTACCTTGAGGGTCAAGTCTTTCATCAATTTTAAGTTGTTAGTTGTGAAGACCAACAGCAACCTTCGGCGGTTATCGTTGGTATGGGAGTGAGTTAGAAGGTATAAGGAGAACAAAATCGCAATTAATGACTGTTTTGGAATCCATTATCCCTTCAATCACGGATGCGTCGTCGACATATAGCGACTTCAGCAGGTATCGGGATGGGACACCCCGGAAATGCAAGGGTCCTGAGTTCAAATCCTAGTCGAGGCAAGAAAATATTTCATCAATTTTAATTGAAACGTCTGCATGCCACGAAAATTCATTACACTTAAATTATATAGGTAAAAGACGGTAGAACTTGTAGAAATTATAAAATGATTGGCTTGATATTGATGTGTAAAGCTACTTTGGTTTTCCCGTGAGAAAGCGGTCGGTTCGGGGTTTTCGGAAAACTCGGGCGCCACCCTTAGGTTTATAGTGGTTAAGGGCCCACGTGCACTAGGTAGCTTTTACACAGTGGAGACGGAAAATCAGAGGTCAATATGCGCATCCTCAAAATGAAACACAGAATCCAACTTACAATTTAAAGTTTTTATTTGCCCAATAACATGAGATAAAAGGAGCAGTGGAAAAAAAAAATTCAGGTGTTCTTCAAAAGTATCGCCAAGGATTATAATGTCATCCAGGTAAGCAAAGCAATAACTATCTAGTTCTGGGCCTATGATGCTGTCCATTAACCTCTGGAATGTAGCGGGAGCGGAGTTTAACCCAAAAGGCATTCCTCGAAACTGGTATAGACCCATTCCTGGTACGGTGAAAGCGTTAAGGTCGATACTAGAAATATATCGGGCCCTTCTTAGTTTGTCCAGTATGGAATTAATAAACGGGAGAGGGTAAGCATCCTTTCGGCTAACGGCATTGACCTTTTGGAAGTCAATGCAGAAACGGTGTTTCCCATCCTTCTTTTTCACAATGACTACGGGTGAACTCCAGGGGCTGTCGGACGGTTCAATGATCCCATCATCCAACATCTTTCGTACTTCGGTGTTAATTATTTCTTGCATTCTGGGATTCTGAGGACGGTACCTCTGTTTAATTGGATCGGGATTAAGTAAATTAATAGAATGTTCCACTAACGGGGTAGTGCCTCTGATTTGGTCAAACTTTGGCAACTCGTGGTCCAGGAATTTCTTCAATAGTACTTCTTCGGCGGACGTTAACTCCAGGTTCGGCGGAACATCTATCGGACCAATAGGACTACATAAAGTAGGAAACGGTAGAAGACAATTGTTCAAATAAATCTCGCCACTGCCCAAATCCAGATAAAATTTGTGTCGACTCAGAATATCCATCCCAAGCACAATATCGGAAGTCAAATTCGGAAAGTAGCTGATGGTTTCGGTCAGTGTAATGTTTCCGAGCTGTAACGGTATTTGGTAAGCTTTATAAATATCGATTACACCTCCATTGGCCACTTTGGCACTTCGGACCTCAGGTTGTACTTCGGAATAATCACTGAGACGGCAGATATCTGCAGGCAGCGAGGTCCCCTATATACGAGTTGGCGGCACCGGTATCGATTAAAGCTAAGAACGGGGCCTCTTCGATGTGAATGCATACATACGGTCGGGAATCTGGTAGACGAATCGGGTTCACACCTATCGGAAAATATGGATGTCTATTCGAGGTTATCTGGTTACGGTGCTGGGCTGACCTCGGACTTAGAGAGCACCTTTTTAGTTTCCCGAACGGGAACGGTCACATGGGCAGTCTCGGGATATTATACCCGATTTTCTGCAACGAGAGCAGAATAATTTTGCAGTAACCTGGCATTCTGTTCTGAAGTGTCCAGTTTCTCCACAATTCCAGCAAATCATTGATTCGGACCGATTGTCTGGTCTAGAATTCCGCTGGAACGATCCGGATCTTTTCGGCCGTTCGGTTCTCCGATTCTGTTGCCAGCCTCTCGCTGGTGCTGGGTTTGTAGACGGGTTTTGGGTAACAGAAATGCCGGCCGGTGGACGGTGGGTACTTCTAGATGTTGACGGGGTTGCCTTCAGTTCGGACAATAGGCTTTCGATTTCCCTTAGGGTGCGGAAAAATGAAACTACATCGGTAATGTCGCCCTTCCGAATATGTTGTCTGTATTCAGGTAAAAGGTTTCTATACAACCACTGAAGCTCCTGATCTGGAGTTATGCTTTCATGCCTTCTGATAAGGGTTTGCAACAGTGGCGGTTCGCCCATATGGGCAAAATGGGCACCGCCACCCTGGAGAAAGAATGCAAAAATAAAAAATGCTTTTAATACAATATTTGAAAAGGCCGCGACCTTAAAAATTTTAAAAAAATTCACCTACTGCTGTTTTTTATTTTTGTCGCCCACCCTTACTTGGACACCACGAGCCGCCACTGGTTTGCAAGTCTGTAATATACCGGTGGGTTGGCTCGTTTGGCTGTTGGAGCCGGCGGCTAATTTCAATCTCCAAGTCGGCGGCATAGTTGATCGGAAAATAAAAGCTACGAAAGTCCGTCAGAAATTAGTCCCAGGTATTCCAGTGAGCTCGGTTATTTCGGTACCATAGGGATGCGTCACCCTGTAAAAGTTCTGGGATATGCGGCAGTAATCGGTCAATCAGTATCCCCTGGGAGGCACAAATTTCCTGTAATCTCTCTATGAATGTCACCGGATCGGTTCGTCCATTAAAATGGATATTCCATTTATGTACTTTCAGTGCCATTCCTGGAGACCCAGATGCGACTGGAGAAGGCAGCGGTTGGTGAATGGTTATAGTCGGTATCGGAGGATTGAACACCTAAGTTGTACCTGGTGCCCCAGTATTAGCAGTACTGGTCGGAATAGGGGCAGCCGTACTATTTGCCTGTGTCATATACATGCCGGAACTGGTCGGAAAGTTGAATCCTGCCATGGTAGTCGGTGCTGGTGAAGCCTTGATTTAGTCGGAAAGATGGTATGACACAATTCTCACACGTGCAGCGAAAATTGCCGTGAAAATGTTAACGGAGAAGCCGGTTTCTGTGAAATCCCATCAATGGGGAAAGTTTTAAGAAGGAAAAATGAAATCAGCGACCTCGGATTACAAGAAAATAAGCGGTAGCTCAAATTTTTGGGAAGTATTGGTAAGCGCATGCGCATACCAATACTTCCCAAAAATAGAGATCCCCGATCCAATGCGGTGCGGTTTACAGGAACTCTCTTCCACGGTCGAACGGCATTGGTTGAGACCCTCAACTCATGTGGCGGATGATAAGACATGCGCTGAACGGTCCAATAGGAGCGGTTCATTCATTCTGGCGCTATGCGGTCTGGCATTCACATAAAAAAAAACGGTATGGTAACGGTTAGACCTACGGGCGTCAGCAAAACAAACGGCCTCTCGGTGGAAACGGGGACTGATGATGATGTAATCACCTCGGTCATAAGCTGACGTCATTGACATGTGCAGAACGGTCCCTGCTCGGGCGTCAATTTTGTAGCGCTACTTTGGTTTTCCGGTGAGAAAGCGGTCGGTTCGGGGTTTTCGGAAAACTCGGGCGCCACCCTTAGGATTATAGTGGTTAAGGGCCCACGTGCACTACGTAGCTTTTAAACAGTGGAGACGGAAAACCAGAGGTCAATATGCGCATCCTCAAAATGAAACAGAATCCAACTTACAATTTAAAGTTTTTATTTGCCCAATAACATAAGATAAAAGGAACAGTAAAAATGCAATTAAATGAGAGACGAAGAGCGGGGAGAGTGAACCAAGTCGGCGAGAATAATGTGTAAATACTATGTACGAGGCGGAGAATCGTGGTAATAAGATCGCGGAAAAATAACGGTATCGGTAAATAGCTCCAAGGAATTATTGTTGCTGGGCTGCCGCACTCTTACCACCTTCAGCTCGTATTCCAGGCGCACGCGCGAACTATGCAACTGAGTAGAGTGCAGGTTCGAAGAAAAGAGGACATAATTAGAGGGGTGCGATCACTCGGTATCGGTTCGGTCGGAGACGTCCCCACCAATATTCTACGGAGAGAATAAAGCCGTAACGCCATTCAATCCGCAGTCCAGAACATGACATAAGTATTGGAATGGAACCAAGAGAGATACCCCGTAATTGGTCAAGCCTCTCTTAGCTCGTCATGAAAAGATTAGAGCGCCCCGTAATCGGTCCAGCAGCAACCCCGTGCAATCCATGTCACCAATAAATATGCCAATGAAAGAAGAAAGAAGTGTCAGAAATATAAGGATAGAAACAAAGGAGATACCCCGTAATCGGTCCAGCCAGACACCCCCTTACCTCGTCATGGAAAGGATAGGGAGCCCCGTAATCAGTCTGGCAGCACACTATACAATCTATGATCTTTATACCCCTTAGAATACCTGCCCTCTCACTCTACTTTACCCTCTACCATCGTTGACGGCGTCGCGGCGGCGGAGAACGGAGCGGTGACGTCGGCGTAACTTGGCTGGCGGCTGGTCTGGTCGGAGCTGGAGTCGGAAGCGGAATCTGAAACAGAATACAGAATGCCTGTTCTCTTGCAGCGCGGCTATATTTATAGCCAAAAATCCTGATACCGGCTTCGACAGTCGTGCGCAAGCAGTGTGGGTACGGCGACGATCGCGCGTCGTATCCACTCTACCAGCGCGGACGATACGAGGTCACGCGGTCGTGGGGAACTGCAGCACTTTTCCACCTAAACACACAATATACTATTATATTTTGTGTTTTTTGGATTCTAAAGCTCGTTTTACGACATAATGTACCACTTTTAAATCGAGTTTTGTCCAAATTTCGTTTTCAAATTAAATTTTAAGTAGAAAAAAAATTAAACTACCTACATAATAAAACAATAGTATATTACAATCCGAGACGGGAAATGCTTCATTACTGGTCGAGAGGTTTTATAGTTTATCGAGACGCGTAGCGTCGAGATAAACTGAACCTCGAGACAGCAATGAAGTTTCCCGTCGAGGGTTGTATACTATTTTATTTTTAACCATAATTTCTTGAAAAAAAATAAATTCGGGGCAACCAAATGAGGTCGGCAAATGAAGAGGAAAATGAGAACGGGAAATATTTCTCTGCTCCATTTTCCGTCCGTGGACGGGAAATGAGGACGGAAAAAATTTCCCGTCCTCACTTCCCGTCCTAGGACAGGTAATGGAGCAGGAAAATGAAAAGACAGAAATGTGACATTTTCAAATTTTTGAAAAGTCAGTAATGACAACATTTCATATGTGGTTAAAAATAAAAATATTTGAACGAAAATTAAGAAAAATGTCGTAGTGTATTATATCGTTGGATTCGCTTTGAAATACTGCATTTAGTACTGTTATGAAAGTGATTTGTTTCTATTCTAGTTTTTGAGCTAGGGCAAAAATACTAAAATAATGAAGTTTACAGCCCTCTATCAAAAAAGATTACAAAGATAAAATTGATTTTTCTGAAATTGAGTAAAGTATGTAGTCATTTTAGGATGATCATGGCACTCTAGTTAAAAAAATAAAATTTAATTTAAAAACAAAAAACTCGATTCAAAAGGGGTGCATTAGGACGTAAAACGATGTGTAAAATCCGAAAAACAAAAAATATACAGTGTGTGCCAATCAAAAGTTCCGGTGATTTCCGGTGAAACCGGAAGTCAGGAAAACTTGTCATAAATGCATAAAAATGGCGTTTAGTTAGGATATCAACCCTAACAAGTTTCATTGATATTGATAGACAAATAAAAAAATGGCTGCCGGAAAGTGATCTCGTGGGCACCCGGTATGTCAACGACGCATCCGTGATTGAAGAAAAAATGGATTCCAAAACAGCCATTGATTGCGATTGTGTTCTCCTTATACCTTCTAACTCACTCCCCTACCAACGATAACCGCTGAAGGTTGCCGTTGGTCTTCACAACTAACTACTTGAAATTGATGAAAGACTTGACCAACAAGGTAGAAATGGATCAGGTCTCGGTAGCTCAGTTGGTAGATCGTTGCACTGGAAATGCGAGGGTCCTGGGTTCAAATCTTAGTCGAGGCAAGAAAATTTTTCATCAATTTTTATTGAAGCGTCTCCATGCCACGAAAATTTAACACACTTCAATTATAAAATAGGCAATGTTATATTTGATGTCTTTGTTAAAAAAAATTATAAAAAATTACACAGTGACGCGTTCCAAAGTTATCACCTGTGTAGAACCTTGTGGGACACCCTGTTTAAATTGTTTCTATTGAAAAATCAAGCTTTTACTGAAGGAATAAAAGTACATTTCGGAATTGCTATGAAAAACGTTTCATGCTTTAGAAGTATTAAGGCTAAAGATACAAAAAATAAGTCGTTGGGAAGAAAATCGGTTGCCGAAATAGCTTCACTACTTCTAAACTTGTGCGCATCAGTAACTTGAAAGTTGATTACTTTTTTTTATCTTTCCACAGCGCTTGAAGCCAGGACAGGCTATTGCAAGACTACGAATGTTTGTAGCTGGTTGGAGAAGTAAAGGCAAACCTGAAATGGATGGTATCATAAAAGCGGACCCTATGAAAGCTGCCAGAAAAGACCAAAAGTGTTGATTTCTCCATGTATAAAGGCATTATTTAGTTAGCTTCAATGTATAATCAAAAAAATGTACATTAAATAAATTTATTATGAGTTTTCTACAGCCTCAATTGAATGGGAATGATGTTCCACAGGTTCCCGAAAAGTTGACTCCAAATCGAGATATTTGTTGAATTCGCACCAATCGATTAGTTTTCCAGCTTCGGGTTGTTGCTCTGAGCTCCACCATAACTCATTCTAAAATACATTATTTTTTTTTTAGTAGAATATAACACCCTTTGCTCTTTTCACCTTTATATTACTTGGAGGCTCATCTGGAGGCGCACAAATGTTCCTGTCCAAAAACTGCAAAATATCTTCGTAGGATAATTTGCATTCGTCATCTTTTTCAATTCTAAAATCAGACATCGAACCAAATGTTTCCTCATCAAAAACTCTACTTACACATCAAGTATTTTTTCAACTAATTCATTATCAAACGGCAATCTTGCTCCTTTCAGAACAGTGTAACATTCCTTTTTGGTTAATTTGCCCGTTTTTGAATCGTCGGTGTGTATAAAATATTCACGAAGCCTATCCAAGTCGTCCCATAGAAAGCGTTTTAATTCAGTTAAAGCAATAGCCCTGCAACAAAAACTTTACAAAGCAAAGTGTTTGGTAACAAGATTCAAGCTTACCTTATTTTTGCTCGGTCATATGTGGGATTGTAACAGCTTGCAGAGAAGGCTCTAGCAATTGTTATCATTTCGTGTTCAGTGAATTCTTCACCCATGATTTTGCATAATTTGTTTCTTGAAAGACAAAGAATAAGTTTAAAATTTAAATAATACTAAAGTTCAGTTTAACTTGATATAAGTATAGTCTTTTTAAAGTCAGTTGAAACAAGGTAAAAATAAATTGCAACTGGTGGTGGCTGACCAGTGGCAGTGCATTTCTTATGGAAATATTCAATCACCCACCAGTGTCAGTCAGTCACCAGTCGTTATTTATCTTCACCTTGTTTCAACTGACTTTATAAAGACTATTTTTTTTTTAACACGTTTAACACTGATGGGGGTTAGGAGTCTTTACCGTAACTGTGAATAAGACATAACAGCATTCTCCTTGGGAATATTTTCCGCAACAAAGTCCTTATAGATCGGCCTCAATTTCTCTCTAACATTCTGCATAATTTTCTTGAGATTAGCTTTCGGAAACTAAAATTTCATAAATATGTATTCATATGCGGACCTGCACATTAATGGCCAATAAACCTCGAAACTATCTTTAGGCTATCACTTATCAATTTAACCTACAGAAATAATCTTACTAACTTGTCCACAATTAATCTCCATATACCTCAAAGCGTACTCATCAGCGTCAGTCAGCACAAACGTAAACCCGTTAATGCTTAACGTAGCACCAATAAACATGTGCAACGGCGTGTAGCACAATGGCGGTTTACTTGCAAATATTTTCTGGCCTGCCAATTGAACTGAGGCTCTTTTGGAAAATGTTGAGGTAGTGAATCCCGAGTTGGTTTGACCGATTTCAAAAACGGCCAGAGTATCGTCGGTGAGGTAGAAGCTGATGATGAATTTTCTTGAACAATTTTCTGGAACTTTTGATATCATTTTTGCTTTGAAGCGCAGTATGTGACTGTCTAGACCGATCCTACAACAATTATGTTTACACTGCCTAAATATCAACTGCTCTGAGAAAAATATTGTTAAAAAATTTAAAAAATAAAAAAAAAAACACCTTCCAAATATAGTTCTCTGTATTCAATAAAAATCTTTCTACATATCACCATGAAGTGATAATACCAAAATTACGAAAAAAATACCTATCGTATAGTAGAAACTTCTTGAAGTCCCTAAGTGGTGCTTTCGGCTCTACTGTAATGCAATTTTGAGCAGAGTCTTCGTAAGAACCGAAACCATTCCAAGGTGGTAGCTCTCGTTCCTTGGGTCTCGCAATGTATACGGTTTTTTGGTTACTTGCCGGTGGTGATATGGGAGCAAACTCGCTTATACCATATTTGGTTGCGTAGTATTCTCGGGTAAATGCGTCAGCATCGGTTAAGACCAGTTTACGACCATAACAGTTTATTAAGCCTGGAAAAAATGTTTGAATAGTGGATAATATAATTTATTTGGATAGCTTCACGGTAGTTGAATAATACAGGACAATCGGATATGTCCTTGAATGAAAATGTCTCAATAAATTATAGTCCAAAAAGTTAGGTACCCATAGAAGAAAATCGACTCTATAATAACTGATCTATAACGGATTTGAAGAATCTATGTGAGAGGTAAATTCTATGTTGATACCAGCGAGGCCCTTACACCTCCGATGTTCGTATAGTTACCCAACTCCTATGAAAAACCAATAAATGTGAATCGAATCCACCTGAATTGTGGAAGAAGCACAGGGTAAAGAAATAGACCCTGAGATAGGGCCTGTTTAGTGGAGTAATTTTTTTTTGTCTGGCATTTTGAGGGATGAATTTGACTAGTTAGCTGATGAGAATATAAGTGGTTTTAATGCCTGCCTCCTGTTCGAAATGTCCACAGAATGTTTCGCCGGAAAACTCGATTTCGAACTGTGATTACCGTCTGGTGATTTTTCAGCGTTATTTTCACAACAAAACCTTTCATTCTCTCGATTGCCAGACAAAAAGTAAACGCGGAAGGTTCTTTTCTTTTCTCTTGGAAGTTGACACCCATCCCCATTTTTTCAGCTATTGAAAAGCATCTGATATTTTTCATGGGTGAATTATTTATCAATGTCAATCTTTTAGTTAAAAGCTAGAAAATTTGAGATCATAAAAAAAAAATTCTTCATGTAAATCAATTTTTTTCTTCTGCAAATTTTCGAACGGGAGGCCAGCATTAAAATCACCCATATTCTCATCAGCTTAGTAGCCACATTCAGCCCTCAAAATGCCAGACAAAAAAAAATGACTCCACTAAAAAGCCCCTATCTCAAAGTCTAAAATGGTTTGTTAAGATTTGAATTATTTGCTGCGTGCGCTATGCATTGCAAAACAAAAAAACAGTTAATAATTTAAACATTCAAGATAGTAAAGTTTGTGAGACTTTCGCGACAGGTTTATTGATTAAGTGTTTTCATTCGGGCTTAATGGCCGTCGTAAGTTGGGAACTTCTCCTGACGTTTCGCTAGCATCTTCAGAGGTGTTTCCATATCCGATTCTAGTAGCAGACTGACGCGTTCCCGACCGCAAGTTGTATTTATGTGTGCGTGGTAGTGGTGGGGGAGGGGCGGGGCTCTGCAGCAAGTGGCTGGTCTGATCTTTCTCTGTACTCAATGGGATCTTTCTTGCGTTTTTGATTATCGGGTTCCACATTTGGTTGAGTTTTAGTGTTTCTTCTTTCGTGTTGAAGTTCTTATGTTTGTGAATTTCTATAGCTTCACGTACAAGACGATTGTGGTATCCGGAAGTCGGTGTAAGAAGCTTGACCTCACCAAATAGTATTTCGTGATTCCCTTCTCTAAGCGCATGTTCCGTTACTACCGATTTTTCCGATTTTTCTGATTGTCCTAGTCTGAAGTTTCTTTTGTGCTCGTTGATCCTGGTGTACTTTACCACATGTGCATGGTATATGTATACTTTACCACATGTGCATGATATATGATAGACTCCAGCGCTTGTCAGGGGGTTCCTTGGCTGATCTGATTGCTGTATTTTCCTTGTTGGCTTGAAGATCGTTTTTATGTTGTGTATCCTCAAGACTTTTCCTATCCTGTCTGTCACCCGAGAAATGAAAGGCAGATATGCATTAGCCACCACTAGTTGTTCATCCACGTTTTGTCGTGTGTCTGTTTAGGGTCGCATGGCCCTGTCGACTCCAGATGCATTGTATCCATTTGATAAAAAGGCCGACTTGAGATGATCCAGTTCTTGCTCGAGGTGTTGTGGCTCGCAGATGTTCCGAGTACGTTCTATTAACGTTGTTATAATTCCACGTTTTTGCCTTGGATGGTGGTTTGAGAGTGCATGCAGGTACCTGTCTGTGTGTGTAGGTTTTCGGTACACTGTGTGGCTTAGTTTTCCTCTAGATTTCTTTATGAGTACATCTAAGAAGGCGATTTTTTGGTTTTTCTCCTTTTCCATGGTAAATTGTATGCTAGGAAGTTGCGCGTTCAGGTGGCCTGGGAACTGGTTAGGCTCCTCTTCTCTATGACTCCAAAGCTCAAACGTATCATCTACATATCGAAGCCATACCGTTGGTTTGTGGTCAAAAGAACCGATAGGTTTCCTCTCGACATCCTCCATAAAAAAATTGGCTATGACCGGGCTGAGCGGACTTCCCATAGCTACACCGTCCAGTTGCTCGTAGAAATCGCCGTTCCACAGGAAGTACTACCAGTGAGACATGTCTGGAAAAGCTCACTATGTCATTGAGGAAGGTACTTGATATCAAGTTGAAATGACCCGGGAAAATTACACCCGTAATTTACAAGGACTTAAAATACAATAACAGTAAATTTAAATGTAGTCAAATAATGTAAATTGAATCAAATAATCTAAAGTTCCAATTTTCTGAATTTAGCATTGATACAAATTATTTAAAATATTTATTTAAAATATTTTTCTAAGTTCAAATTGAAATATGTAATAGATAAATGGCAAGCCAGGGCTACGGAAGCGCGAGGTCCTTGCAACTGCAGAAAAAAATCCATAAAAAAAAATATGGAAAGCGAGGCTTAAGTAATTAAATCGGTGACTATGACAGATTTAATGATTTATGCCGACACGAGTTTTCGGCATCCTTTGAGTTATTCGTCCTCAAATTCTTATAAAAAATCTGTTGACCCCGATAATCCAGGAAATTGCGACATATTCGGCTTTAAATAAATAATTATATTATTTCTTAGAAAAGGCGAAGGTTAATGAATGAGGGGAATGAGAAATATAAAAACAGCGGTTTTAGAAGTTCAAAGGCAGTCTCCAGATGATTTCAGCTTAGAGATTTGAGTATTCAATGCAGTCTTGAGTCTACAGTAATATTAATGAGTCAGTCCGGATAAAATTCGTGAGTGTTTCTTTTATTTTTTTGCCTCGGGAAAACGCGCTAAATCGAATCTTTGAAAAAGGTTGAAAGAAAGAACATTTAAATTCGTTCAACATTCCAGGTATTCTTTCGATCTGAACAAACTGATCGAAATCACTTGAGGTTTGTTTTAAATAATTGTCATCTGGTTTTATTACGATTTCATTGTCTCCAACTGTTTTTTTGACGCCTCATAAACAAACCTGATGTGATTACAGTCAGCTTGTTCAAATCGAAAGAATACCTGTAATATGTGCGAGCTCTAAATAATCAAAAGAATTATTTTAGATTAGTTTAGTGTTTCAAGGACGAAATGTAAGTACTCTAGTGACATGTTTTATTTGACTTTATCAAAAGACTATGAAGCAATTGAATTGACTATGGAACATTATTGCATATATTATATTATTATCTTGAGTGAAATGATTTTGAATATTTTTTGTGCTTAGTAAAAGAGAAATTTAATTCAAATGACTCTTAATTGAAATGAATTTTTTTTACTACTTACCTGAGAAATAGTCATTATTCAATCTATTTTTCTAGGAAAAAATTGAATTTCTCTCCCTAGGTGAATAATGAAAATAATGAAAAAGTCCCTAGGTCAATAATGAAAATGACGTCATGACGCAAGGATATTGTCATGTTTCTATTGGTCCAATTTCAATTTCATGCGTCAATTTAAAACAAAATACAGGTTTCTGTAGGTACATAGGAAGTTATCATAAGCTGTTGATAGAGGGCAGCACTTTCAAGAGGGCGTTCAAAAAAAAATAATTAGAGCACAGATTTTAAGCAAATTTTTTATTTTCTACTAGCAGTAGTAAAAAAAATTCTATATATTCCTCGGTAGAGAAAGTCATTATATACCTCACGCATTATAAACCTCGGCGCTTTGCGCCTCGGTTTATAAAAGCGCTCGGTATATATAATGACCAACTTCTCTACCTAGGTATATAATATACTATTACTGAAGAGTATGGATAATCAAATTGACTATTATTGTTCCTTTCCTTCTAGTAAATGTTTAGTTAGATATTTTGGTTTCTATCTAATTAAATGAATTTAGATAAAATGCTCATTGTTTTGATAAGTAATTACTCTGGCTAAGTACATTATTTTGAGTAGTATTGTACAAAAGGACCCCGCACACTTCTTATGGGATTTTGGTTGAACGCGAAATTTAACTAAATTTTGGTATATTATATATCTTGGAATTGGCAACGTTGCGTTCAATGTTGAAGTAAGTGTGATTTTTTGCTCCAGCAAAATTTAAAAAATTATTGGTGATTATATGTGAAATAAATGTTTCAAACTACTGTTACCGTAGGGTAGTAGTGTCCTCGTTATTGTCTGTGATTTTGGAAAGTGAAAACTTGATTCTTACCACTAAATAGCTGTAACTATTATTGAATGCTGTTCTGCTCAATATAGTCGTATTCGGCGATAAAATAGCATTCCAACGTCCAGTGTTGTCGACTTGAACTACGGCAGTACCATGACTGGTAAGAAACTTCGCAGTGGATCACTTTCTGAGGATACCAACGAAAAACTGATCAACAAAGTCTGTGCACTCTTTGTGGCCCAGATTAGGGCTGATTTCGACGCCAGATTCGACAGATTGGAAGACCAACAAGCAAGCAAGATAATAACAATTTCAAGTTATTAAATACTGATGTTGATGCAATTCAATTGCTATTAAATCACTGGATTGTCGTGATGACGAAATCGAGCAGTTCACCAAGAGAAATTCTCTCCGCTTCCTCGGTCTTTTAGAGAAAGATAACGAAAATACGGCATCCTTAGTAGTTGAATTTATCAATTCAAAATTGAATATTAACTGTTCTATCTCTGATATCGATAGTGCAGTCCGCATCGGTAAATATAGTCCAGATGAGGTGACTGCGAAACCTCGAGTGATACTAGTGAATTTTACCCGGAATTTGAAGCGTAATCAAGTATTTGGTGCTAAGGCAGCTCTCAAGAATTGTGATTACATGATTTTTGAAGATCTAACGCAGAAAAGGTTTATGAAGTTGGACGATCTGAGAAAAAAATATGGCAAAAAAAAGGTATGGTCAGCTGGGGGTAAATTTTATCTTTGGGATGATACTAAAAATAGAAAGGTCATAGTGTCCGATTAGAAAGTCTTACTCCGATTAACTTCACTATTTCGTTGTAAAGATAGTCATTATTATAATGTATTATAATTCGAGTCGCTTTTAAATCTCTATGGTAGGAATATATTACCTTATTCACAATGTTTTAATCCGGCATGCTTATTTCAGTTTTTTTTTTTTTCTCTATATAAAAAATACCTATGTATACCTACTATTGAAATCGCATTCCATACTACTTATTATATTGCATTATATTATTGTAGTCTGTTTTTTTTTTATCTTTTTTTTTTTAAAGTTCGAAAATGTCACTTTTTTGACTTTTACTTTCGGCCCACGGGTCGAAAGTTTACTTTCGACTCGTGGGCCGAGAGTAAATGAAATTTTTAAAATTTATTGTATTTTTTGACTTTTACTTTCGGCTCACGGGTCGAAAGTAAACTTTCGACCCGTGGGCCGAAAGTAAATGAAATTGTCAATTATTGTATTTTTTAGTTTTAATTCAAATAAAAATTTCAAAATTCGAATGATTGTAAATAAAATAGTATACATACCTCGGTGAAAAAAAATATACTATTGCATTGCATTGTTAAGTTTTGGTATATTTTTTTTCCCTTGTTTTTTGTATGGGTACTCATTTAATTTAATAATGTAGTTTAACTAATGCAGTTTTGCTGGTTATATCCAAAATGCATAGCGGTCACATTACTTTCGCGCATTTCAACGTCTGATCTCTCTGTGCTAAATTTAATGATTTTTCTGAATTTTTGAGTGATGGCTCATATGAGGTCATAGGCCTCTCAGAAACTTGGCTTTCTGACAATATTATCAGCAGTGGTCTAACCATTAATGATTTCAATTTGGTTAGAAGGGATCGTAATGGAAGAGGGGCGTGGGCTTCTATATAAGAAATAACTTGAAATTTTCTGTCTTGGATGTTGTAAATGCTCACGGACCTTGTTGCTGTCTCATCTAGGTTATTGTGATGTAGTGTACTGGCCTGCCTTGACCCAACGGGATAGGGCCACCTTGCAAAAGATACAGAATGCCTGTCTGCGATATGCTTACGGTGTCAGAAAATTTGACCATATATCTCCATTTTTTATCCAATCTGGTTGGTTAAATTTGTCCGAAAGATTTTTTAGCCACATGTCAACTTTGGTTTATAAGATCAATAAGCTTAACGCCCCTAAGTATCTTGCCAAAAAACTGGTCAAACGATCTGACATACATGAGAGACACACTCGTCAGTGTGACACACTTTCCATGCCCCGACATACCACGAGCCTCTTCCAACGATCTTTTAGATTCAACGCAATTTCTGTTTTTAATTCCTTGCCCGATGATGTCAGAAAAGCTAACTCTCTAGAGATGTTAGGGAGGGAGTTGAGGGCTTTGGTGTTCGCCCAGAGAGATCGAGATCGAAGATAGTTCAGAATACTTAATTTTAGTATTTAGTATTAAATAAGTATCGGTAAAAACTCACCAATTAAGTTACACGGTGGTTGTATGAGCAGCTCAAGTTGGATACCGCCACCCCTCAAATATTATTGTAAATGTTATGTTAGTTATTCTAAATAAAGGCATTTATTATTATTATTATTATTATTATTATATTTCGACCTCCTGAGTAAAAGTTCTCATGGGTACAAACCGATCCTATGACTAGTTTCGGATATACGGGGGTCTTTCTACAGGGTGTCCTTAGATAAACTGACACATTTTAGAGGTTAATATCTCGAAAACGAGAAAAGATAACGGGATGCGGTTTTTTCTGGAAGAATAAAGATTTTTTAAAGTTTTTTTTTCATGATATTGACGAATCCTGAAATTTGGTTTTACAGACATTCGATTTTTTGAAATAATAACATACTGCCTTATTCTTGATGAAACACCCAGTATATTTTGTCATCATCAGAAAGCGTGACTTTTCTACTCCACAAAAATGTTTAATTTTTTTCAATTATCATGAAATTGAATCGTTAAAATTGCACTTGGTTGAAGGACGTACCGTCGACTGGACAAAAAAAAAATTATAAGAATTAATTTGTGTTTTAAATGCACTTATTTGTGTTCAATTCTTGTATTATTAGTTAACTATGCCCTAATTAGTTATTAAAAGTATTAAACACAAATTGAATCTCATTTTTTTTTTTAGTTAGTCGATGGTATTCCTTTCGACAACGTGCAATTTTCACGATGCAAGTTCAAGATAATTGAAAAAAATTATACATTTTTGTAAAGTAGAAAAATCAGGCTTTCTGACAATGACAAAAGATACGGGGTGTTTCATTAAAAATAAAGCAGTTATTTTATTTAAAAAAATCGCATGTCTGTAAAACCAAATTCCAGCAAATTTCAGGATTCGGCAATAATGTGGAAAAAAACTTTGAAAAATCCCTATTCTCACAGAACAAACCGCATCTCGTTATCTTTTTCCGTTTTCGAGATATTTACCTACAAAATGTGTCAGTTTATCTAAGGACACCCTGTAATACTATCTCAGGCAACCTGAAACTACTAAATTTTCATGCTTTTGCGTTTTTTTGTGGTAGGTAGCTTTAAAAAATGTTGATAAAGATTAGACCTTTCACAGAAAGGTGCATGTTTCAAGTCAGGTGCCTATACAGGGTGTCCCAAAAAGATACCGACAAACTTTAAGGGGTAATAAGGGACATCAAAGCAAGCATTTTTGTTTATATAAACATGTATCCACAAATGAGCCGTTTGGGCTGTAGTGCAAAAAAGCTATTAAAATCATACCCAAATAATTAGACATTTTTTACTCGGTTTTTTATTTAGTTGGCCACCAGCATGATTTGCTAAACATTTGTGGTTGCACTTTTGTTTATTTTCAAAATGCAAAAACCTTTCTTTATCGATCGCAATTTTGTTCATTTTCAAGATGCAAAAACATTTCTTTATCAAAAACATTTCGAAAATGCCTACCTTGGGATCATCATAAAATTTATAAGTTGTGATTAGTTGCCGTAATTAACTTAGTTGTCTATTAATGACCCGACGATGCAATCTTTGCATTGAAGTAAATGTTCAACATTTTGAACAATTTTTGTAAACCATAATTTATTAGTTAATAAAGCAAAATTAATAAGTAAACAGTGATTTTTTTTACCAAACAGTTTTTTTGCTCTACAGCCCAAATGGCTCATTTGCGGACATATGTTTATATAAACAAAAATGCTTGTTTTAAAGTTTGTCGGTATTTTTTGGGACACCCTGTATATGTGTATTTACGAGGGTATTTTAAAAAGTACTTGTTTGGGTTAATGTTTTTTTAAAACAAACACAAATAGAAGTATGATAACCTATTGTCCATCGTTTTTAATCTGACACTTGCCGAATGAGGAGCGAGGGGGTGAAGCTTATTGCAAAAACAGGTGTGACGTTAGGTGACCATTGGCGTTCTAATTCAGGGAGCCACCAGCTCACATTCCTTTGGAGTATCAGATTAAAACCGATGGACTTTACCTACATACCTTGAGTTCTCAACAAAAAGATTTTCATCCTCAAATCCCAACTCGTTTCGTCGCTTTACAGCCAATCTACGGACTTTGGCATCTTCCGGTAATAGAACAGTGCCATTCACTCTAGTCCTGAATTGCACACGCAGCACATATACCTTGCCCGAAATGCCATTTTCACAAGAAAGGTGACAAAAAAAGATAATTTGCTTAATTGACAGGGTCACTGTTTTTGTTTCCATGGTTATCAAGTAAAATATTACATATGCAAAAACAATCTTCATTGCTTCTGTTTCCATGGCTGCTTAGATTTTTCAAACAAATCACCAAGTATATGTATACCTGATAACCTAATATCTAATATCTATACACTTAAATCCTAGGCCAAGGGATCATGAAGTAAAAAGTTTTCAGCACGATCGTAGCGAGAACTGGAATTCATTGAGAGATAAAAAGTCACTTTTAACACAAAACGTAGGTATCTACAAGTAGGTACACAATTTTTCACACTTTGGAACATTTTTGGTCATTAACTCATTTACCTTAGTAATAGCCATAGCTTTTGAGCGTCCCTGGTATACAAAGGAAGAATTACGAACACCTACTAAACATTTTCAGTGAAGAAAAGATAAAATAAACCACTTTCAAAGCAATAAATGCAAGTTTTTTTGCTTTATGTACACTTTATATTAGTACTTATAGTAGGAGAGCCGGCAATATTAACGGGTATGTGATCGTTGCAATAGATAATAGACTGTGAGATAGGGGCTGTTTAGTGGAGTCATTTTTTTTTTGTCTGGAATTTGAGGGCTGAATGTGGCTACTAAGCTGATGAGAATATGGGTGATTTTAATGCCTGCCTCTCGTTCGAAAATTTGCAGAAGAAAAAAATTGATTTACATGAAGAATTTTTTTTTAATGATCTCAAATTTTTGGCTCCTAAATAAAAGATTCACATTGATGGATAATTCACCCATAAAAATTACCAGATTCTTTTCAATAGCTGAAAAAGTGGGGATGAGTGTCAACTTCCAAGAGAAAAGAAAAGAACCTTCCGCGTTTACTTTTTGTCTGGTAATCGAGAGAATAGAAGGTTTCGTTGTGAAAATAACGCTGAAAAATCGCCAGACGGTAATCACAGTTCGAAGTCGAGTTTTCCAGCGAAACATTCTGTGGACATTTCGAACAGGCAGGCATTAAAACCACTTATATTCTCATCAGCTCACTAGCCACATTCATCCCTCAAAATGCCAGACAAAAAAAAATGACTCCACTAAACAGGCCCTATCTCAGGGTCTATAATTTTCACATAAAAGCATAGCTCATAGTATCCTTTAAACTAAATGGATGAGTTGCCTTGATTCTCATGGCCGCAATCCTTTGATGGCTGGGCTTAAACTACCCCTCGTTTTTCGAAGGAACAATGTTATCGTTGCAATAGCTGAAAATTGGTAGATATATTCTTTAATATGTCTTCTCCAATAATATATAGGGTTACCTCGATTTTGATGGCCGGAAATGATGGCAACCCTCATTGAAAGTCGAGCGCGCGTGTTATTTTGCTTGCTGAATACAAATTTTTGAAAGTGACAGCTTTCAAAGTCACTTTTGAAGTTAAAAGAGGATTCTGTGAATAGGATTTTGCATCCGGCTGTAGGTCTTTAGACAAAAAAAGAAACATGAAATTGTGTTAATAAAGTGTTTGCCGCATATGATGAGAACCCCCTACCCCGCAAGGTACTTCTTATTTGTTACGCTTATGGTTTTGTTCTATTTATAAAAGTATATCTTTTTATAAAACAACTTTGCGGCCATGAGAATCAAGGCAACCCATCCATTTGGTTGAAAGCTTACTATGAACTATTGTTTTATGTAGAAATTATCCATTGCAACGATCACATACCCGTTAGTATTGCCGGCTCTTGGAATATTAGGTTGCCTTAGATAGTATCAGAAAACCCCCTGCGTATATCCGAAACCAGTCATAGGATCAGTTTGTACCCATGAGAACTTTTACTCAAGAGGTCGAAATATACAACATACCAAAATTTGGTTAAATTCCGCGTTCAACCAAAAACCCATAAGAAGTGTGCAGGGTCCTTTGGCTTAAGCGCATTCAAAGATTTTATACGCTTAAAGAACTGGAAGTTATAATAATAAAACTAAGTTATGGATTATTGTTTTGAGGTGTAAAAGGTGTTTTGGGTTCAAAGAATTGTACCTAATGTAGTAGGGCTATATAAAATTTTATTAAAGTACGAGGCTTTCTGATTGCAACATTTTATTTACAAGCTCAGAGACAGTATACCGGGTGACAATGAAACTACTACCCACGGCGGCATTTCTTAACGGCTCGAGATAGAAATATGCAATTCTGTATGTCGATAGGGTTGAAAATTTAGAACAATTTTAATATAAAAACAACTGAAAAGCTTTTCCGGTTTCACCGGAAATGGCATTGACTTTGTTATTTTAAATGAAACACCCTGTATATTATCTTCTTCTTGGACTCTCTGAATAATTCTAAATAACTTTTGTCCAACATACCCTATGTCAAAAATTGATGGTTTTTGAAATAGAGTGGCTCAAAAATCTGTCGCCTTTATAGATGAGCACCTACAACGTGAAAATGGGTTACCTATCAAATTTTCAATTTTGCAAGTGTCTATGAAGGTTGAATTTGTCATATTTGGATAAAGGATAAAAAAGTAGGATTGGGTAGTGGAAGTTTCATTTCCATAAGTTGAACCATTTTCGTACAGGGTCCGATCAAAAACTGAAACATTCATTTTCGAAAAACGCGTTTTTCTTATAATTATTCTCTCAATTATTTTTCGGATATCTCTTTGAATAAGAAGCAAATAAACATGATTGTTTTTGTTCTGGCCTACTTAGTTTTTACGTAAGATACAAATAAATAGCAATCACGACATATCTTTGAGCAGCTCTATTTCAAAAACTATCAATTTTTGACATGGGGTATGTCAGACAAAAGTTATTTAGAATTGTTCAAAGAGTCCAAAAAAAAGATAATATACAGGGTGTCCCATTTGAAATAACAAAGCCAAGGCCATTTCTGGTAGAACCGGAAAAGACATTCAATTGTTTTTATATTGAAATTGTTCACAATTTTCAACCCTATCAACAAACCGAGTTGCATATTTCTATCTCGAGCCGTTAAGAAAAGCCGCCGTGGGTAGTAGTTTCATTGTCACCCGGTAGAGGTGGCTGTAAGTTAGCATCATTTAGAATTGTTTATTTTTGTTCTAAAAAGGTGTTGGATTATGGTATAGAAAATTTCTGGACGAAGTGAGTGAAGTCCTTGACGTAAGAGCTAGTTTTTCCTAGATGCGGTTGAAGAAGCGATGCAAGATGTTTCGCTAGGTTGTACGTTGGTGCTCCAAGTGCACTCACTATGGGTCTTAGCAGGACTTCAGGTTTTTGAATTATGGGTAAGCCGTAGAATCGTGGAGATTACAGCCAGCACTAAAGCAGCCATCAGAACACTACCTGATGTGGGAGCAGAAGAAATCCGTATTGAGACGGCTGACATTCTACGAAAGGCTCGACCACTAACCAGTAACCTCTCTAAGAAGCAACTAATGGCAATTAAGAACCTGAATTCAGTGAAAGATATGATCATCCTACCTGCGGATAAGGGCAACGCAATTGTCTTGTTAAGAACTGAAGACTACAACCGGAAAATTCAGGAACTTCTCGGTTAAGAAAGGCATCATAAAAACGGAAGCGGTTCCACCACGACACTACGGCCTACCCAAAATTCACAAACCTGAAGTCCCGCTACGACTACGAGTGCACCTGGAGCACCAACGTACAACCTAGCGAAACATCTGGCATTGCTTCTTCAACCGCATGTAGGAACAACTAGCTCTAACGTCAAGGACTCCACTCACTTCGTCCAGAAAATTAGGGATATTATTCTCCAACCCAAGGATATCCAGGGCTGCGTTCAAAAACGGCTAAAGCCGAGCCAAAATTGGCATATTGCGTTCAAGTTCGGCTCCAGCGTGCCAAAAACGGTTGGCTTTACACGTTCCAAATCGGCCGCGGTAAAGTAACTTTTGGAGGCTCTTTTAACTGAGTCTAGAAATGGTTGTACAAATTTTGATTGGATGAGACCAAATTCAATATGGCGTGGCAGCCAGCAAGTTAGTTTTGAATATGTGTTTTCATGCATATTTCAATTATTTTGTTTGTTTGCAGCTTCTATTTTGATTATTCAAAAAAATATTTGTTAACTAAGTACGTGAACTATTAAGTCGGGCAGAAACTAGATATTTTTTGTGTTTTTTGGTCCATGTATGGTCGCCACGCCATATTGAATGTCAAGTGGTTTGGATTGCCTATTGAGAAACGGTATTTGGCGTTCCAGCAAATTCACACCAGATTTGGCATCGCCGGTAGAAGGGGAATAGTAGGTTTTGGCATTAGCATTGCCGTCTTTGAACGCACTCCTGGTCAGCTTTGATGTCGTGTCTCTATTCACAGAAGTGCCATTCAGCCTTATGCAGTAAGTACATTGACTTTAATTTCAATATTGAAATAATTTCAATAAATTTTGACTTTCATTTCAATATTGAAAAAAAACGGTATGCTGTAAGTACCCTTGATTTTATTTTATTGAAATATACTCCTGGACAAAATTATCGCACCACTGCTTATGGTGCATAAAATCTGTTTTTTTTTTAAAGATAAAAGTCAAAATGACATTATGTTGGCAATACAATGTGAAATTGTCAATGCTTTCAAATTTTTTAATAGGAAAGGCTTGTGTTGCCAACATAGTTACTAAATTTTTGACTTGGGGAATTATCTTTAAAAAAAAACGGACTTTATGTGCAGTGGTGGTGCGATAATTTTGTCCAGGAGTATAGAAAAACATTGAAATTGATGTCAAGTTTTTATGTGGCAACGTTGTATTTCTTTGTAAAATCGTGAAAAAAGAAGAGTTTTTGAGGGGTTCCTAACCTAAAAATACAAAGTGAACTGAAAGTGTTTTGGTTTTCCTAGCCAAGTCTAATTATTAATTTTACTTTCTTTACCTTTTTTGTGGATTTAGAGTGAGTGAAAATTTGTTCTTGAGCTTATAAAAAAATCCAAATACAGTATCCGCCAAAATAAACAGTACTGAACATACCGGGTGTCCCACCGAAAACTGTCAATGGCCTATATCTCGAAAACGGTAATCGATAAAAAAAAAATGAAAAACCCTTTTAGGGGGTTGGAAGGGGGAACCAAAACAAGATACTTTTCAGGTCTCCCTGAATCACCCCTCTGGCTGTAGCTACCCTAACCTCAAAATCTTAAACGGCACTATGGGTCATGTGATTCCTTGTTTGAAAGGTTTTTTAATTCTCTAAACGAATCTGCAAAAAAAACTTATCTAGATACAAATTTAAATTGTCACAAAATGGCGCATGCTTTGAATTAACAACTTTGCTCTCTTGAGGAGGTGAACACTGTCAGGTACAGTGAGGGGAGAGGGCATCAAAAAAATAAAATCTTGATGATTTCTTCAAAAATATTCATGCTGTTATTCAATTTGTATAAAATCGGTTTTAAACCACATTTACCTGTTCCACCCGATCAAAGAGGTTTTCATCGAAATGAGAGTCACATTTAAATCTGGATATTTTTTTTTTGGAGATCCATTAAGAGAATTGAAAGACCTTTAAAACAAGGTATCACTTGACCCCAATGAACTATAGTTAAAAACTGGAATGCGCACACATTGCCATATCTGCCAAAAAAATGTACCCATGAAAGATAGATGCCACAAGGGGGAATGTTGTTTTTTTCTGTTGCTCGCTGACATATGACGTTTTCGAAAGTTTTGTCATATTTCCCTTCACAGGTTTCATCAATTGGAATACGTGTTGGAAGCAATTTTCGCCATTTAACATAATGAGTGCGACAAAAACAGATATCCCCTCCGCAGCAGCCGCACTAGGCTTCAAGTTCGTCCTTATGTGTTAGCATTCCAGTTTTTGGTTATAGTTCATTGCTTGACCCATAGTGCCATTTAAGATTTTGAGGTTATGGTAGCTACGGCCGGAGGGGTGATTCAGGGGGACCTGAAAAGTACCTTGTTTTGGTTCTCCCTTCCAACACTCCAAACGGGTTTTCCATTTTTTTAAAATCGATTACCGTTTTCAAGATATAGGCCATTGACAGTTTTCGGTGGGACACCCGGTATAAATTATATCATTTTTTAATTTGTATCATGCTTATATTCAAAAAATACATCATAGCGACGCAAAAAAGCTTCATAACGATTCTGCAAATCATTGAAAATATTTATTAAGAGTGGTTGCTGAAATTTTTCTGAGACTTGTTTCAAACTTGAACCCTTATCCTTCCAAATCCGTATGACCGGAAATAGTGCTCTACTAAGAAAGCTGTTTTTTGAGTTAAAAGATACATAATGACGAAGATTTTAACCTTAACTTAATGTCAACTTCATAATTAATTCCAAGTAAGCGAAATACTATAAATGCAACTTGCGTGCGCAATTACTCAGAGCTCTAGATTTCGGTACTGTTTATTTTGGCGGATACCGTAGATCATTGGCAAATTAGAACATGGGTAAACAATGCTTTTGGGTTTATTTTCTCAAATAGATTTTGAGGGAATGGAAATACAGAATCGAGAGCGAAGTCGAAAGCCAGATGAATTTATTTTGTATAAAGATGGGAATACATAGTGAACATATACCTAGGTCGAGACTTAGGTACTGTGTGTAGGTATTCACAATTATTTTAACTTATCTAATTTTGTTTTTAGGAAAATCCATTGATGTGAACATACATGAAAAAAATTCAAGGTTCTCAAAATCTATTTATTTGCCATAGAAAAGAGCCTGCAAGTCCTGAATAAATTAACGCTGTATCTAGCCTCCCGGCACCGGTATTCATATGAATCCCGGTTATGACGCTTCAATGACGTCATCAACAAGCACCGGTAACTGTCGTGGATCCCGGCTATTGCAATACAAAATGTAAATAATTATTATGTTCATTGGTATTGGGGCAGAATTATTATGTAGGGTAAAAAAAGAACACGAAGTCGGGCGCGATAAGCTTTTATTTATGGGAAATAAAATTATGAATTTTATTATATGTACATAGAATACATAGGTATAATTCGAACATAAGTATAAATTCTGAAATAATCACTACAACTTTTTGGTATCAATTGTTCATGCACAGATTACACTCCAAACAAATCCAATTTTTAGAAAATTTTGGTATTTTTTTTAACGTTGTAAATTTAATGTCTCCATAGAAGGCATAATAGATGATACATATAGCATTTCGCCGCGGGTAATTCTGTGATTTCGCTGAATTTTACAGCATTTTGGAAGTCTGTTTAGCATTTGATCTTGTACAGCAACGCCGTTATTGTTCAGCAACATAACACAGGGTGCCCCAAAATTAGAGGTTAATATTTTAACTGCGGATTCTACATCTGAAGAGCATAAGTTCCTATAAACATGGGTCCGAAAGTACCCTATTTCAGAGATACAGGGTGTTAAAAAAGCTATAGTCCTGAAAAATGAATGAAAATAAACCATAATATTCCCTTTTTAAACCACTACTACGAAAAGTGGATTAGCGAAGTACTATTACCAATACCAATATTACAACAAGAAACAATAATACACAAAAGCTATTCCGGAATTATTTACAGCCTCAAGCAGCAAGAGAAACACGACTTTGAATTTTGAATCCAATAGCCAGGATCCACGATAAATCCCGGCGGTCGTTGATGAACGTCATTGAAAACGCATCGTAACCGGGATTCTTATGAATACCGGTGCCGGGAGGCTAGACACAGCGATAAATCAATTAATAATCTGATAATAGTTCAAATAAGTAAATATAAACATAACCAAAATATGCAGATGTATTTATTATAATTCAAGGACAATAATTTTCAACCACACTGTTTTTCACAATCACGATTCTGTTGTAAAAAATAGTTTCTCTCAACACGATCAAAATTCTCTTCATCAGTGTACCGATAACCCACACACACAGACAGGTACCTGCATGCACTCTCAAACCACCATCCAGGGCAAAAACGTGGAATTATAACAACGTTAATAGAACGTACTCGGAACATCTGCGAGCCACAACATCTCGAACAAGAACTGGTTCATCTCAAGACGGCCTTTTTATCAAATGGATACAATGCATCTGAAATCGACAGGGCCATGTGACCCAAAACGGACACATGACAAAACATGGATGAACAACCAGTGGTGGCTAATGCATATCTGCCTTTCATTTCTCGGGTGACAGACAGGATAGGAAAAGTCTTGAAGAAACACAACATAAAAACGATTTTCAATTTCAAAAAGGAAAATACAGCAATCAATCAGATCAGCCAAGAATAACAGGAACCCACTGTCAAGCGCTGGAGTCTATTGCATACCATGCAAATGTGGTAAGGTAAACATAGGAACAACAAAAAGATCCATGGGAACCAGGAACAACGAGCACAAAAGAAACTGCAGACTAGGACAATCGGAAAAATCGACAGTAGCGGAGCATGCGCTTAGTGAAGGGAATCACGACATACTATTTGGTAAGGTCGTGCTTCTTGCGCCGACTTCCGGATACCACAATCGTCTTGTACGTGAAGCTATAGAAATCCACAACCACACGTAGAACTTCAACAGGAAAGAAGAAACTTGACCAAATTTGGAACCCCATCTTCAAAAACGCAAGAAAGATCCCATTGAGTACAGAGAAAGTTCAGATCAGCCACGTGCTGCGAAGCCCCGCCCCACCCCCACCACAACCACTCACACATAAATACAACTAGCGGTCAAGAACGCGTCAGATTGTTACCATAATCAGACATGGAAGCACCTCTGAAGATGCTAGCCACGCCTGCTAGCGAAACGTTAGGAAGAAATTCCAACTTACGACGGCCATCAAGCCCGAATGAAAACACTGTATAGTGTTAATACGTGAAATTATCCAATATACACTTCAGAATCCTTTCCTTAATAAATTTCCAACTTACCCCCGATAGTTAAATCTTTTTCATGGTAATACTCAATTTTCTCCCTGCCACAATCCAAAGGATCTACAAGATATCTCCTGGCACTCAATGCTGAGCCAAGAACGTTTAATACTGTATAATTTGCATTGCTGCCTACAGCAGGTAATTCTCTGTACCTAAAGAAAAACAGTAGGGACTGCTTGGAAGCTAATATCAATCAGGTACATACCTTTTAGGAAGTTTACCTCTTCGTAAAAACATGAAACCATGTTCGCCGCCCGTTTCAGATTGCAGCTCTTTTATTTCAATTGTATCGTCAGCTAAATAATAACGAAGTTCCAAAAAGTGCAAGTAACCGTATTCGGTATTCTGATCGTCCCAATATGCTTTAAAATGCAGCACCTTTCAATAGTTTAGTAGAAAAAAGTATTGTTATGCATATATTTAGATTCTAATACCTTTCTATCGTTTTCCAAAAACTGTCCCAAACTATTCCTATTCCGGTTCGGTTTTTTGGATTGAAACGCATCCCTATCGTGCGATCTTAGTTGCAAATAAGGATCTTCTGGACTAACAATCGGGTCGCTGACTGAGATACCGCAACGATTCAGAAAAGTTCTAGTGAATTTATCACAGTTGGTGATCTTGAAGACTCTGCCGTAAAGCTCCACTTCTCTACCGATATTAAAATCGATCATTTCATAGAAATTATCGTCCATGGGAGCTGGGAATCGGATCCTTTGTCTTGAGATCAACGTGCCTTAAAGATTAACTGCGTCAGCTTAACATATATTCGTAGGCCGAGCAGCATATCGGAACAATGGTCCCACGAAGACTCAATTCTTCAAATATAATTGCGATTGAAAATAAAAAAATGATGGCCTTTTATTCAGTTCTTAAATAAGATGGAGGAACACCACTTATTTGGAGATGAGTAGGTACATAGTTCCTGTTGCCTGGAGAATCAGTTACCTTGTGACACACCACTATTTTCTACTTTGGGCTCAATGACTTGTATTGTACCATCTTCAAGGAAATAATAAATTTTCACGGTTCTAACTTGAAATGGAGAACCACGGACTTCTTGAAGAGTCTCTTGGAAAAATGCATCAAAGCACAGAGTCTAGAATTAAAAATTGTAACCATTTGGTTATGGTACGATCAGGGAGCATCAATACATGATTTTATTTAGGAAATTTCTCATTTTTCTTCACATAGCTTTTAGAAAGTGGATAAGTGAAAATACTTCAAGGTGATAAAACAAAAATTTGATGCTCCTTGTAAGCGTATCAAACAGAAGCAAACATTTTGAAGTTCTAGCTTCATGTTACCTGCTTATCAAATATAATATAACCAGGAAGCTCGATAGTTTGTCCACGCGGATAAAACGATGGAAATTTGTCGGATATCGGTCCGAACATGTTCGGTCTGACTTTTTCGATAAGACCTCGGTTCCCATCTTTTACTTCTCCAATGAATCCTAGAACGGGAGTCAGTCGGAAATTCGTCCTTCCAATCTGAAGTAAAATTCAATATTAAATTAGATTTTATTTCGCCAAAATCACTCACGTTTGGATTAAATGAATATCCTGGTAAAAATGGTAGATCTGGACAACGAGTCGACATTTTTCTAGAGTTTTTTTTGTATAAGCACACAAGAAAATACGAAATGTAGAGAATTTACCCGAAGGCAATGTTATAATGACTGTCAATATGTCTGCCCCTGACAGCGAGTCAGGGGAGAAAAAAGTTTTGTTGATAAACAGTTGCTCTTGGAAACGCCCTATATAGGCAGGTAAATGCAATTTTAGGGTGTGAGTATCTTTATTAAATTTTGTTAAAAATTTACTTCTAGCTCCATCCAGGAAGTATTTATCCATCACTATATTAATAACTAATAACAATTATGTAAAACTAGATAGGTAAATACTTTACAAACTAAAAGTTTGACAATGGTTTAACAACCGAAACGCGTTGGGATTAATAGAAATAAAATTTTGTTGTGAAGTATAAAGGACTCCTTTCTTTCATCTGCTCTGCATAATGGTACTTCACTCTGGAGAAATCTACGAAAAACTAAAAGTTTGTTTAAAATTTGCGTAATGGCAAGTTTCATCTATAAATATTAAACTCTACATTCTACAAGTTAAAATTCAAATTTCCATTTTTTAATCTTAATTGATCCAAGCTAGATTCTTAGGTATTGGTGGCGGGCTATCGACAACTTTATTGCTTGTAGATGATTTTTTACCATTCTTCTTCTTTTTGACTCTCTTTAGTTTTGAAATTAGTCCTTTGATCATTGTGACACCTAAAATAAAGCATTTGGAAAATATTTAAAATTAAATATTTTTAAAGACAGATTAGAATTTAGGTATATATACCTAAATTCTGATTTTTCGTTACAATCGTCACAATTTTCGATAACTTGAAGTTCTTTCTAGTTGCCAAAAACCTAACAATAAACAAATGTTTTTCGTGGCCCGGATTCGTACCAACTGGATTCAAATTTTCAGCTTTCTTCATGTCGCAAACATTGCGAAATGCTGATAAAGCTCTTGATACTCCGACCTGAAAATATCCTATTTTGTAATGGAATGCGGAAGGTCTAGGTAATTGTATAGGTACACGTGAATGTCGCACAAGATGCTCAGTAATATCAGCCCCCAAAAGTTCTTCGTGTACGTCCATGCGAATCGGTATAATCTTGTTTATGAACCATAACAAAAATATAGTTGTTGAAACTCCCCAAATTATAATGCAAACTGCTGTGAGGCTTTGAACACCTAATAAATACCAACCACCACCTAACAAAAAAAATTAATAAATCAGGGTTATTAGAATTATATTTTGATGAAAACTACCTACCTTTGACAAGTCCACTTCTACCACTTGTAGTATTTAATGGTAGAGGATTTTGAGCGAATATTCCTACAGCAATGATGCCTATAGGTTAGTGAGTTAGACGACATTTTGATTTGCTAAATTTAAGCTTACCCCATATTCCTCCGACGCCATGCACTGCACTTGCACCAACAGGATCATCAATTTTGATCTACAAGTCAACTCCTATAACTCCGAATAAATAACACTTTCAACTTACCAAATCAATAAGTGGCATGGCACTACACACTAAAACAGCCCCAACTGCTCCAATAACCAATGCTTCCCATCCTAAAAAATAATTAGGAATTATCCATTATTGGGGTCGTTTGGTTCTCACCTTGATACAAATAGCATCCAGCAGTAACAGCCACAAGCGATCCTAAAATCCCATTGATAATATCCAAAGCATCAATACGACCTCCAAGTTTGGCCATGCTAAACAGAATACTAGCAGTACCACCTCCAAAGGAAGACATCATTGTAGTTACTGCTGCTTGGGCAGCATAGTGCCATTTAGCTCCGCTTAATCCATACGTGCTGCCTGAATTGAATGCCAACCAGCCCCACCAGAGAACAAAAAGACCCATTACAGCATTAACGGGGTTTCCTAAAGGTAATGGTCCTTGTCCGTGATCATAACGACCTAGCCTTGGACCTAACATTAGGGCACTGGCTAGGGCTGCACTACCTCCAAGAAGGTGCACTGCACCGGAACCAGCTATGTCGACTGCGCCCATTTTTTTTAGAAAGCCGTGTTCACCCCAAAGCCATCCAGCTGGAATGCAGTAGATGGCTGTGTTGAGGAAGCTATAGAAGAATTTTCATTTATTTATTTATTTATTTATTTGTTACACAATCATGTATACAAATTTATAAATTTTTACATCCGTCACAATATCTCTATGATGATGAAAACTCGGCCTAACAGATGTTTCTTAACTATGTATATACAGACATGAATTGCTGAGTTGCCAGTTCTCCAGAGGCGAGCAGACAAGTGTTGCATTTCTTGACAATGTTAGCCTGAGAAAATCCTGATATTGTCGCGATGTCTGGTATAATGGTGATGTGGTTCACCCAGAGCCGCAAAATTATGCAGATTACGATGCATTCATAAATGTATTGTGGAACAGTTAAACTCTGGAAAAACTTGAGTGAACTTTTGAATACTTTTTTTTTTGTTTAGGATAAATAGGAAATTTTATTGGCTATTGAATCAGTCTGTCTAATGAAGAGAATTAATGAACATAGAATTAATGATTATAGTTAAATATTTTGAAAATGTGTTATATTGAATTGAGATAGATAGTATTGTTATGTCTGAGTGTAGATCGTAAAGCATTAACTAACATGTTTGATGTTTTGTAATAGTATTCACTCTGGCTGAGTTTTCAATTTTTAGAAAAGCTTTGTACGAATTTGGCAATAAGCAAAGTCAGAGGTTTCTATTCGCTTATAGAATTAGACGTTTTAAAAAGCTGTAATGTTTTGACGTGTAGGAGTTTTGATTGAAAATATTGTAACCTAATGTAGTAGGGCTCTATAAGATAGTTATTTTAGTACAAGGCTTTTAATTGCAACATTTTATTTACAAGCTCAGAGACAGTAAAGAGGCGGTAAGTTAGCTTCATTTAGAATTAATTATTTTTGTTTTAGAAAGGTGTTGGATTAGGGTATAAAAATTGTACCAATAAAATTTGGAAAAGCTTTGTTTATTTTCTCGAATAAAGAATATTTATTAATGGATAACTGTACATCAGTTGTTTCTTTCACTTGCATTTTGGCGATGTCCGAGATTTAACTCCTCTCATTCAGGATTTTCAGCGTCTAAAACAAATACCTGGAGAATCTGCTTTGACTTTCTTCTACAGAATTTAAGTATTGAATGCAAAGATGCATTCTTGCATCCAAATTTAAAAACCACAGATCAAAGACAGGTACAATCAATCCTTATTGAAACTATGGCATTAAATACCTTTCTCACCAGTCTGGAACCTTGCCTTGGCCAACTAATTCAAGCAAGCAATCCAACAACCCTTCTAGAGACACAATCTAGAATTCGGAATGAACTTCAATTATCTTATTTTGAAGATCAGAAAACACCCAAAACTCAACCCACAAAACAATCACGGAGGAAAAAACACTCAACCTACCAAATGCTATAATAGGGAACTTGCAAGTGGAATAAAATTTTCCAAATTTGTTTTAAATCGATAGTTTATACTGCACAATATTTATATGACCAGTATTTATTTAAATAATACCGCCCTTCTTACACAAAAAATAATACTAAACTTGAAATAGAATATTTTTTCCGCCAAAACAATGCTTCCATGATGGCACCTTTTTTGACTTCACGATTTTGTAAACAAATCTGTCAATAGGGAACACAAAAAGCAAACTTTAACACAGTTGAATAACACAATAATAGCACTGCGTCAGCAAGAGATCGTTTTCTGCGTTTGTTGTTTACAAAATCTTGACGTCACAAGCGCTGTCATATTGAAATTTCGCGTTTCCCCGCCAAAGTTTTTGATTTGAATTTCAATATTTTTTTTTTCGTACAACGTATAATTTAAAATGGAAAAAAAGAAAACTATGTAATATCTGGTTACTAGAAGTATCTAAAAAAAAATAATTTGAGAAATATGAAAATTCCCTATTGTGGGGTTCTGGTCACTGTACAAATCAATGCAGACAACAAAATGTCCGTAATAATTCTTCACAAAACTCCAACTCTACTAATTCTAATTTTCAAACTGCTCAAAAACCTTTTACAATTCCAAACCATAATGCTTCAGCTTCATTCAACACTCCACAGCAAAACAAATGGAATAACGGAGCACAAAACCAATCTAGATCCTTTACCAGGGTCCCTAATTCAACAAACCAACTTCAAAATCGTCACCAAATAACCCAGAAAAATCCCCCATTTTACCAATCTCAACAAAGGACCCACTAAATGAATTGAGACCAATCTTCTAATAATTATGATAACGAATATCAAACTGATGATTACAAATTCGACAATCAAATTTATGCACCAGTGATATTATTGACTTCAAAAATTAGCAGGATTTTCTAACACTCCCATCTACCCCATCTGCCCCAGAGAACACAACTCAAGACCCAATTTCCGAAATCCAGTCCCAAATTCAAACATTGAACTTGGACAACATGGACCCAAACTTGAACTTCCCGGAACAAAACTTTCGCTGAGTCTCTTACTTATAGTAAACTCTAAAAACCTATACTATATCAACGACACTGCAAATAAATACAAATTATGAATCGACTCAGGAGCAGGCATCTCAATTTTCAAAAACCACACAGTCCAAAAATTTTTATCTATATTTCCCGAAAATATTAGCATTCAAAGAATCACCAACCAAAAACTATCTATTCAAGAATCAACCCTTGTCCTTTTTGTTAAAGGAAATCCACTTGAAGTTTATATTTACGATCTTGACATCGAGTTTGATAGCATTCTCGGATTAGACTTTCTCGAGCATTATCAATGTATTACTGATTTGAAAGCAAGAAAATTGATGACAAACTTTAAAACCATTAACTTACATAAAGTCGAAAACAAAAAAAACCCTGCTCGATACCAAAAGCGACATGTAAAAAATAAACTTAATTTCCATTGAACCCAGAACCGAGAAAATCTTTAAATTAAAATGTAATCTTGCGAATAAAGACGCTATTATTTTTTCCGAAGAAAATGAAAAAGTAAGGCTACCCAACGCAATGGTTAGAGTTATTGAACATGAATTTTTGACTACAATAATTAACGCTACTCCCAAAATTATTGATTTCTCAGACTTTAAAATCGAGACACATTGCTCAAAATCAAAACGACTAGTCCGAAGATATTTTCAATTTCAATTCCAATTCATAAAATATCGTCACCCCTGATAGAAAATAGGTCACAAAAAAAGATCTTCGACTTGACCATTTAAACGATGAAGAACAACAACTTATCACAGACTTGTGTCTCAACTTTTCCGATATATTTTACCTTGAGGGAGACAGTCTGACTTTCACCAGTGAGATCAAACACAGTATTGATACTAGTGTTTCCCGACTCGTCTTCACCAAATATTATCGCTATCCCCAAGTGCAGAGAGATGAGGTGAAACAGCAAATCAGCAAAATGCTGAATCAAGGCATTATTCGTCCATCGATCTCTCCATGGTTTTCCCCCGTTTGGGAAGTTCCCAAGAAACTAGATGCTCCAGGAAAACAAAAATGGCATGTTGTCATCGATTATCGTAAGCTCAACGAGCTTAGTGTAGGATTCCAAATATATCCAACCTTTTAGACGAACTAGGAAAGTGTCAGTACTTCACCACACTTGACAACTTCAGGATTCCATCAAATCGAAATAGACCCTGCAGACATTCCCAAAACTGCGTTTAAAGTAGAAAATGGTCATTACGAGTTTTTCCGTATTCCATTTGGCCTCAAAAACGCCACCTCAACGTTTCAGCGAGTCATGGATAAGATTCTTCTTGGCATTCAGAATGAACGTTGTTTAGTTTACATGGACAACATTATCGTGTATTCACCAACTCAAGTCCAAGATCCATGAGCACATCTCAATGTTAACCGAAGTCTTCAAACGTCTTTGAAAAGCAAATTTGAAAATACAGCCTGATAACTGCGAATTTCTCAGAAAAGAAGTGGCATATCTTGGCAACCTTATTACTCAAGAAGTAGTGAAACCTAACCCAAAGATCGAATGCATCCACAGCTTTCCCGTCCCGACAACACCAAAAGAGATCAAATCCTTTTTAGGACTTGCCGGCTATTACCGACGTTCCATTCCCAATTTTGCCAAAATTTCAAAACCACTAACAAGACTCCTATAAAAGCACGTCCCATTTAACTTTGACTCAGAATGCTCTTCTTCCTTTGACGACCTCAGAAAAGCACTTACTTCTGACCCCATTTTAATTTACCGAAATTTCGAAGAAGCTTTTTCTCTTAACGACCGATTACCTCAGAGAATCTCAAATCACAACAAAAGCCCAAAACTACGGAAGCCCGGTCGTGCAGTCTGTCTTCCGAGTTCTTAGTTCATAGTTCTGACGTCACAACTCGGAATGTCTGATTTACTACGTCACAACTCGGAATTTCTGATTTACTACGTTAGAAGTCCGTTATCGATGTTATCCTTGAGAATTGTTGGATTGTAAATTGTAACCTAAAAATTAGGTGTCCGGTTCGATTGTTTTTATTTGCATTTGCGATGTGAATCTTAACAAAAACAAAACTGCATAGCAAAACCTTAAACATTCTACATGAAGCAGATAACCATCATTTTAGAGGCCTGTGTCCTATGGCTCTCAGATCTTTAAAATAATTATTCCACTAATTTCTACCAAGCCGTCTCATTTGAGACCATCAACATTCAATTCTTTCATTATAGATATAATAAGCTCTTGGCTTATTGTATAAAGCTTTTTTGGCGACTCCTGGAAAAAAATCAAAAATCAAAAATCAGGCCATAGTCTGTATTGTAAAAATATCAGTTAGTGTCTCTTTGCTATCTTTGGTTTTTTTCTCAATCAAATTTAAGTATATTAAAGCTAAAAGGCTTCTCAATATTTAAAATAATCATTTTTTCTGCGATTGACAAGAAATGTCAGCATTTTTGACCAGTTGACAGGTCGCAAAACTCAATATTCTGGTATTTCAATTATGTTTCAATAGTTGCTAAGGAATCAATGAATAACAATACGGGAAATACTTTTCCGGCCTAGGCCGGGAAAGTGATTCTCGTATTGCTGAATAATTGGAACTAAAACACAAACATTTAAGAGGTATTTAACCGATCGCAGAGAAAATAGTATGTGTATTTCGGTGGAACAGTGTGTGCTCGGCTACGCCTCGCCCGTCAACTTACATCGTCGGCCGAGAATGTGTCACTTTTCCACCGAAATACACAATATACTATTCCAAAGTTTCCCAGATTTCTAGGAAAAAAAAAAAGAAAAATCAGGCCATAATCTGTATTTTAAAAATATCACTTAGTGTCTCTCTGAGATTAAAAAAACCTGACTGCGCTATCTTTGGTTTTTTTCCAATCAAATTTTAGTATGCTAAAGTTGAATGGCTTCTGGATATATAAAAAAAATCTTCATTCTCCAAAGTATCCCAGATTTCCAGGAAAAAAATCAAAAATCAGGCCATAGTCTGTATTGTAAAAATATCACTTAGTGGCTGTTTGGAATAAAAAAAGTTGTAATTCCCCTATATTTGGTTTTTTCTCAATCAAATTTTAGTATGTTAAAGCTAAAAGGCTTCTGGATATTTGAAAAAATTCTTAATTTTCCAAAGTTTCCTAGATTTACTGGAGAAAAATCAAAAATCAGGCCGTAATTTGTATTGTAGAAATATCACTTAGTGTCTCCTTGGGATTAAAAAATCATAATTCCGCTATCTTTATTTTTTTTCCAATCAGATTTTAGTATGTTAAAGCTAAAAAGCTTCTGGATATATAAAAAAATTCTTCATTCCTCAAATTATCCCAGATTTCCAGGAAAAATATCTAGAATCAGGCCATAGTCTGTATTGGAAAAATATCACAGTGTCTCTCTGGGATTAAAAAATTCGTAACTCCGCTATCTTTGGTTTGTTTTCAATCAAATTCTAGTATGTTAATGCTCAAAAGCTTTTGGATATTTCAAAAAATTCGCTTTCGAAAAATAATTTTCCATTTCCCACTTACACCTCAAATGTTGCTAAGTATCTTGATATCATAGAGCTAGAAGCTTATCAGTCAGAAAACAAAATTGTTTTCGTTTCGAAAATCCGTTGCTTGAACCCGAAACTTATACCCTATACCGAATTTTCCCAATCCCAATTTTCGATAATCGAACAGGTCTCTTTCACACTATACAAACAACTCATAAGTACATTGCGCGAGATGACGATTCTTTGCTGTAAGTATCTTCTCAAGATCTAAGAAGCTGCAAACAAATTCAATTTAATCTCTACATTTGTTCCGACCTGCTTCAGTATCCTATTGACAGCGACGCAGTATGCAGACAATCCAGGCTCTTGCCAAAGACCTGCCAAACATCCATTCTGATAGCCTCAGACTACCATGTTCAAGAACAAAATTACTGGCTTATCACCGTTTCAGATCCACTTCCAGTAACAGTCAAATGTGGAAAAAGAGAAACTACAACAAACATTATTCGAACTAATTCACTCTTGAAGCTACAACCAGAATGCAGTGCAGTGGAAGCACCAGAATCCACTCCAAATATATTATAGAAAAATATACTAACGTCACCTACCAAAGTCACCTTGTTGCAATTCCGTATGATTATTGTAAACACATTCCAGAACAAGTCCATCTTCCAGAAATCAAGCCTCTAAAATTGAGCAACATCGAAACAGAAGACCTAAATGTTGCTCAGCACAGACTCAAACAATACTCTGAAGAACGAAAGAAACTGATCCATGGACCCTTTATATCAAGGCATATCCACTGGTTCACTATCTTCTCCATAGTTCTGATCATTACCCCAACCATCACTTACATTTACCGCAAATGCCGACGTAGAAAACTACAAGACTCAGTCTCCAAGGCGTCGACAGTAATGCTTTTCCACCACGACTAAAACCAGGACAACGACGAGAAATACACTATTTGAGAAAACTGATCCCAAAGAGAAGGACGAGCATTCACCCTGAAGACCACATGGACGAAAACGCCCTGTAGCCTAATAATCTGGCTCCCACTTTTTTGCATTGGCACTAACTTTTTTTTTAAAAGGGGGAGCTGTTATATTGTTGTATTCTGACCATTAGCCTCTTTACCGTGCGATGACCCGTACATCCTAGTGCATAATCCAGGGAACCGCAAAGTCAGCAAGTTCAACAACAGCGTAAATCCTAGTAAATGAACTCAATCCAGCGACCTCAGCAACAATTAATTATAAATTCTTTAGGAACATTATATTTTTTTTAATATACTTATATCTAAATCTATTGTATTCGCGTAGTCTTAAGCTTTGAATTTTAACCTTAATTTTTCATTATTATAATTTTATAAATGAAATGCTTAAAAAATTAAACCTGAAGCAAACGATTTAACATAATATATTATGGAAAGCAGAGGTCCGATTAGTCTTGAGGGACCCCACGTCCCATCCTCCTACTCTCCGAGCTCTCTCCATTAACACTTGTTATTTGTCGCCCATCTGTGAAATAGATCTGTATGAGACAGCAAGCACACCGGTAACATCATAAGGCTACAGTTTGGCCACAAGAATTTCATACAAGACACAGTAGGAGGCTTTGAAGAGGTCGCAAAATGTAGCCTCCACAAATTTGCTCAAAGCCCCCGAATATGGCGTCGCAAAGTTTGTTAACTGCCATCACTGATGTTGACCTTCCCCTTCGAAAACAAAATTTTTCTGCGGACAGAAGATTGTTTCTTTCAAAGTATTCACACAGCTAGTTGGTTTTCAAGAAGCAATTCAAAATTTTTCGATATTACCGGAAAAAGGCCCGGTTTATTCTTTTTCAGATAAACTTGCTGGTAATTATCTGCAAGTTTACCGTACTATAATTATGTTGGTCGGCGGATACCTACCTGACAGTCCATCAGAATGTGGATAAACCTTAGAAATTGTTATTTTTGTTCCAAGTTCTACTTAAAGTTCTACTTAAATTTACCGTACCAGCATTTCTGACTTTTTTCATTATGAAATCTATAGCACTTGAGAAGCTGATTACGACGTTGAAAAGACTGTTTAGATTATTATGCAACAAAGGGACGTCAAGTGATTAATCCGACGCCGTATTGTTTGGGACGACATTGGGCCGATATCTTGAATATTTTGTCGATAACGTAGTAAAAACTTACCTAAACAGGCAATAGGCTTTGAAATTGCAACGTTCTGCCATGGCACCACTGACAATCGTAGTAGCTGTGGTAGCAAAAGATAGCTGGAATAGAAATGCAGCAAAAATGGCACCTTTCAGAGGATCATTTATGGTAGGATTTATGCAAAAATCACCTAGAGCGATAAAACCGTTATTTAGATCGCTTCTACCAAACGATATGGCGAAGCCAAACATCCAATATGTTATACCTAGAAGATCGAATAAAGAAATATGGGTTGTTTTGACCATGGCACATAGGAAATGATTTATTTTACCTCCCAATACAATATCAACAACATTTTTCATCATAATGTTCACTTCGTTTTTAATGGAAACGCATCCAGATTCTAGCATACCAAAGCCTGAAAATTTTGATTATCTAAATTTTCCACCAATATCAGAAGTTCTTACCAGTTTGCATGGTAAATATCATAAATGAACTAGTAATAATCCAATTAGCATCCTCAACGGTAATATTATACAGCCAAGGTATTGAATAGCTGCTATTTGCAAACGAACTATTGAACATATTGGATGCTAAAAGTCCCTTCATTGGAAAGGGACTGATTTTACATTACTGGAGAAAAGCCAACACTTTATTTTTTTTTCCTTGAGAAAATGACGTCGTCAACAAGGTAATTTATTAAAATTAGGTTGTTGTTTTGTGTAGGTATTTTCTTTGTGAACGAGCTAAATAAATCAGGAATCCTTAAGTATAGGTATTTTCATATGATGTGGGTCAATGTTGGAACATGCATCATGATGATGACCGCGATTTATAAAATTAACACTTGATGGAAAACTAGCCTCTGTATAAATAAAATAAATAACTCTCAAAGATAAAGGTCAATGGTTCTATGAATCTACCTCAAGGAATTTTAATGCAGCCTTCCCTTTCTTAGGTTTAAATCATCAAACTCCTACACAGAGCTAAAATATTAATTGTGCAGAAGCGTCTGCAACATATTTCTTTCCAGTTATTCTCAAATCATCAAAAGTCATCTTCCGGTCTTCCAATTTACCACGTGAAAAAGCCGGAAAAGTTACGAGATCGCTATTAATATTCTTTTCAATAGTTTTTTTTTTTGTGATTGAGAGTACTATCTTAGTTTGTAGCTTGATCTCAGACTCAGAGGCCAGAGCTCTCAATTCACTTCAAATTAATCTGTTCACTTTACCTCTAAATGGATTTGGATAACACTAAATCAGTGGTTAACCAAAGAACATACCTACTACCCCAAATAGATTCCCGTACTTGGTACTTTGGCGAGCATTGAAGCATCCAAACATCTGTACAGGGTGTCTGGTTATAATTTCACACCCCACCTAGCGGGCTTTTTATAAGTTATATCAAAAAATTGTAAATAAAACAGGTGGCATCACCGCAGGAGAAAATATCTGATCAGTCACGCTTTTTTGAGTAGTAGTTCAATAACAAATAATCCCTTGCAATTTGCAAAGTCAAATTTATACAATCAGGAAAAATATTCCATAGTAGCCTGTTCTAATAATGACAGAGGCTATAAGATTGAAACATTCAGTGTTGGATGACGGATAATAAACATCTTTCTTTGAGAGGGAGGCCTTTTAAACCCTGATATCCCTTCAATATGACTGAACAAAGTTTCTTACAGTGTCTCTACAGTAACTGAATTACATGCCGATAAATGCTTTGCATGCTAGTAATATCAAAGTTGCCATCTGTCTATCGCTATTCATTCCAAACCGAATGTGACCTATCAGCTAGATGAGGGAATTCTCTGACAATCTCTGATAATCCGAGTCATGTCATCCAGACCCAAGATTTTGGTTGTTTTTTTTTTATATGTTTGTTTCTGGTGGCCATCATTCTTATTCCCGGATAGACACTGAACAAGTCGTCTAAAGTCAAGGTAAAAAAGTTTAGGGACATAAGGATACCTCTAATTATTGTTGCCGGAGATCCAATTCAACTTCACTAGCGGAATAAGTTGGCATATTTGGAAATAGTGCTGTGAGATGACGGTTGTATAGTAGCTCTGTATATTTGTGTTGTCGCCTTCCTGAAGGAGAAAAATAGTTTCTGCGTTTTTTTTTATAAATTCTTCTTTGGAGTTAGGAAGACTTCAATACTTCCCTGACTTTCACCATCTCGATTGTGATCTGATCTTCCCCCAGAGATTCACAGGTCTTTTATTGTTCCAGCGCTGCTTCTAGTTCGCTCCCATCGATAGGATCTAGTTCGTCTGACCCTACGTTTAGGATTTTGGTATTTTCGCAATTCACCATCAGACGAGTTTAACTCTGTCACCTTTTGGGTGTAGTGTTCGATTGGAGTCCTCTACATAGAGCTTCCACGATCTTCAATCTCTCGCTAACAACTTCTTGTTTGCCATTCTTCATTGTGTTTATAAACAACTTAACTTTTGATCGAGTTGCTTGAAGAACTCAGGAGAGCAGCGTTCTCATGAGAACGAAGGTTCTATCTTAGTCGCTCATATTCATATTTCCATAATACTGACAAAGACAGAACCTTCGTTCTCATGAGAGCGCTGTTCCCCGGTTTCGAGAATAAGGACCCAGGTGTCATGAATGCTGTTCCCCGGTTTGGAGAATAAGGACCCAGGAGTCACACAATTAAATAAAGAAAAAGGACCTAGATGTCACACAATTTAACAAAGAAATTCATCTCTTATGTAGACAAAGCAGGTGCTCAGCTAACCTTCAAAATGAGTTCCGCAAACATGACAACCAGGAAATCCAACAAAATTCTAGTTAACAAAGAAAAAATTCCAACAAAGAAAGGCGTCTCTTTTGTCAACAAAATCAGATAGGTGGTTGGTATAGATTTTGTATTCACACGCCTAAAAGCTTTATTCTATTTAGCAAAGAAAACCCCAGCAAAACAAATCCGTCTCTCACTTATACCTTTTGAAACCAGGTGTTACCGTATTTTAGAGAGAACCTTTAAATAAAAGAAGGTCGTTTCTTTTGATATCATTCGGCCTATTGTGAGTCAGGTGTATTACTCTATTTTACAAAGGAGCAGGTGGGTGGCATAATAGTAAATTTTTTAACAAGCATATAATGATAGCTATTATTCACGAGAATGAAAATGCAAACACGAGCCGAAGGCGAGTGTTGGAATCATTCGAGTGAATAATAGCCATTATTTGCGAGTTTAAGACTATACTTTCTCTTCGAACTTTTTGACGAAAATACCGAGAATTTGATTGGTCGATAGGCCGTGGATTCCGGTTTGGAATCCACGGGGCGTGTAGAATTCGTATCATTTAATCAGTTTTATATCGAGCAAGAAGGAATGTATTATTTAATGTTCGAAGAGAAATTCGTATTTACACCACTTGAAATTTTAGATGACACGCCATACTTCTTTTGCTCGCTCATAGTCATCATCACTAATGTGTTCATCATTTAAACTGTCATAAAATTGATTTCTACTAGGGAGAAATAGATAATTCATTTTTTCAATTGAATCCATGAAATTGTATGGAAACATACCCTTTTTTCTCACCAAGTTAAATTGATCAGTATCGGGGAATTGCTTTCTCGTTTCTCTTAGTTGATCAACCTCTAGACTTTTCGCTAAATTTTCCAAAGATGACGATAAAAACTGAAACTATCAATAAATCTCAACTCTAAGTATTTCTTTATCGGAACCATCTCTCGGTCAATATAGTCATGCATGTAGATACTTTTCGTGAATGATATGTACTTCTCTTTCCCTTTGGCAATAACGTCAATGATATCCCCATGCCGACATAATTCTTTTATAAACATATGGTTATCATAATTACTTAGATTATGGCATATAATAGGTGTGAAATTGGGCAATTTATAGTTTAAGTTACAGACGGAATGTGCTGCACCAAATCCCTTTTTTTCAGTTATATGGCAACGATCTTTGACTTTTATATCATTCTCATCGCATGTGTGCTCACATATACCACACACCTTGGCATTTTTGAATTCCTCAATCTCTTGGGGTGATAAGCGATTCATTGGCCTTATATCTTTTAAAGAAGTATTGTTCAAATACCATAAATCGCTTTCTATACTGGAAACAAAAACTTGTACCGCATCGTTCCCCTGATACAATTGAAATTTAGAGAGAGAATTGTCAAAAGCACACTTTATCAGATATGCAAAAGAGTATGGTTTGTGCTCAACATTTTTAATTGTGTAAGGATCTATAGGGTTTGGTTCAGATATTTCCATTGGTTTCAAAACAATCAAAATCTGCATATACCACAAATGGAACTCTCCTTTGTTTTCCGATATTTTTGAATTTTAAAATATTTTCCGGTACATGTTTCCCAAATTTATCTACTTTTTTATTTGGTGATGGTGTTAATGCATATATGTGATAACAATCGTTTTTCTGATGCATTGTTAAATATTATTGTGAACTGAAATATATCAAGCAATCATCACAAAAATAGAGTTTGTCAGCATTTAGGGTGATTTGGCTTGCAACTAATCGGGACATATCTTTAATCCAACAATAGTGGGCTTTTGTACAATTTGTTTCTCAAATGTCTTCATGACCATCTTTGATATCGCAATCTTGTGTAATTAACAATAAATTTATATGAAATCCCAGTTTCTTGCCAGAATATCGCAATGGACCAATAACTTCATATTTTAATTTATTGTTCTCATATTTCGATTCACGGAAATATTAATTTGTTCGAATTTGTTGATATCTTTCAATTTAATTGAAAAATCTATACCTGTTAAATTTAACACACAATGATATCGGGTCTTCAAAAAAAAAAACCAATCAAAGATTGCTATGGTTTTTTAAACGTATGTCTTAGCAATATTTGTCTTCAATTTTGTCAATGTCATGAATGTCAAAAATCCTGACCAATAAAGAAACAGTAATGCGACGTAAGTTTTCGTAATCAAAGCAATCTTCGTTTGTTTTTTTTTTTGAAGACCCGATACAATCTGTGTGGACATCCTGGTTGTGGGAAACAATGCTGAAACTATCGCACACGCAAAGCAGTACTCATCCTGATTTATGACATTGATTACAGCTTTTTTGGCTTCTATAAATTTCGGCAACTTAATATATGATGAGCCGCTCACAGGGTTGTATTTATTGATATTGACTTCCACATAAAAAATCTTCTGGAGAGCTCACCCTAACAAATAAAAATAAATTCTTTAGTAAAATATTATGAGTGGGTATTATATTCAACATACCTGAATCTTTTTCTTGAAACTTTGCTGATTGGCTCTTCATTGTATTAACAAATGATTCGTGAACACTATCTAAATCACTTCCCATAGTAACAATTTGATTCGATGTATTGAACGATCTATCACTACGTGTGTCATAGATGGTAGAATATATTGGCCCACACCACAACAATCATATTTATTTTCAGTGCATCTAGAGCACGCAACCTCCATCACTAGATCCAATATTTTTGGCTTAACTTCCTTAAAAAAAATACTGAATAGTCAGCATGCTGATTATCACTACTTATCCGATAAGTAACGATTATCCTTTTAAAAGCACTGCTTATAATTTCAACACCTGGAGTGCGTTTAGAAATGGAGTGTGAAGGTAGATTAGTTCTTTGTCAGAGTGTTCTGACGTCATCACTTGGAGTGCACTATGGGTACCGCTATTTCTGAACGTATTGGGGCGTTGCGGTAAATGTCCATGAATTACACTTGGCCAAACATAAAACTGGTACGCATTTTCCTATTGTGTTGTATTGTGTAAATCGACCTTTTTTATCACCTCAACAATGACAAAAAGAGTCAAATCAGTGTCATATTTAAACCAATCATAACATAAGGCGATTTCGCCCCAGACTTTTATCTGCTGTTTGGTAGGCGAATGGTTAACCAATGGCAGCAAATATCCAGTTAAGTTCCCCAAAATTTTCTAGAGGGCGCGAGTGAACTTGGAGTGCTTCAAATTATGGCGGTAAATATCAATAGTTTTAAACCGCTTAAATTGAGTAGAAGGAGAGATGACTACATATGAATATATGAACAATAGACAATGAATAAGTTTAAATATCGCCCAAAGCATTCAGTGGCCCTTAGAGAATATTTTTAAAAGTGTCAGCGTCAACTTGTCTTGAAACCACACATCAAACTTAACTTTTGAGGTTAAAATTGCAATCGAATATTTACGCGCCAAAATTTAAAGAGCTCCAAGTACAGAAGCGCCCTCTTCAACTCATGTCAATATTACATGCCATTGATACGTAAGTGACGTAGCTCAACAATCTCATCCAAATTCAGTGGATAGGGCGTTTGGTACATTTTGACTTTGATTTCTTTATTTGGACATGAGACAAAAAGAGACAGAAAGGTACCAAACATGTATCCACACAGGTATCCACTACCCAGTCCAATGAACTATAACCAAAAACTGGAATGCGAACACATAAGGACGAACGTGAGGCCTAGTGCGGCTGCTGCGGAGGGGATACCTGTTTTTGTCGCACTCATTATTAGGGACATAAAGCTTCCGTATTTTTTGCTCGGTATCCGTATCGGTATCGTACTGCGCATGTGCAGAAGCGATATACGGAGGCCGAGATACCGTACGTACAACGTAACGTTACGGCCCTCTCGCGGTATCCGTATCGGTAACGTATCTTGACATTCCTGACGCATGTGTCAAATTTTAAATGAATATAACCTCACTTTTCTTCCGGGTTGATTTAATTTGTTTAGTTTATACTTTCTTGAGTTTCTTGTGTGTTTAGTGCTTCTCTATCGCAAAAAAAAATAACAATTTTAAGGTTAGATATGAAAACGCCAGAGTTTTGAGACAAAAATTTCCAGGTTATGAGATGCGTTTACGTTTACCGGAACAGGGAGCGCTTTAACAGCCTTTTCGCTTGTCAACGTATCTAGTTGCGTTACGGATACCGATACCGATACCGGCGAATTATTGCAAGTAGCTTTATGTCCCTATTATGTTAAATGGCGAAAATTGCTTCCAACACGTATTCCAATTGATGAAACCTGTGAAGGAAAATATGACAAAACTTTCGAAAACGTCATATGTCAGCGAGCAACAGAAAAAAACAACATTCCCCCTTGTGGCATCTGTCTTTCATGGCTTCATTTTTTGGGCAGATATGGCAATGTGCGCGCATTCCAGTTTTTGGCTATAGTTCATTGACCCAGTCAAACCGCGGTATAGCATCTGACAGACCAAAGCGCCTACCAAAGTTGCCATGACAGCATCATTCTCCCATCCGAAATTGATTGGTACCTGTTTGACAGGCCAAACTGGGGTACCAAACTGAGGCGAAATCGCCTATAAAAACATGTTGCATTACATTTACCACACGCGGAAGCCGCGTGTGGCTAAATTCAGCTGGTGTAGGCACCGTGGTGGAATGGTAGAAAGAGCAGTGTTGTTAAATTAAACAGGATTTGACAAGCTGTGGTTTGGCATTGGCATTGGTGAATCGCAATCACCGCATCCGTGGCGGTGCAACATTTTGGTGATATTAGCAACACGCGGCTTTTGTTCAGGTTGACGTTGACTAAAGTCTGACTCACACTAGGCAAATTTAAAAAATATATATTGCCTGTACCAGTTTTATGTTTGGCCAAGTGTACGTTAGGTTCTTATCAAAAGACGTCCTGCTGGAACATCCTTTATCTGAAGAAAGTGCTTCAATAATCATAATGAAAATAACCTTAAGTTCACGTCAAACCCGGTAAAAACTCGATTTCTGAATGATCCCAGCGTAATGTTCCGATTGAGCACCTGTTAATTTATGAACGTTTTAGAGTTACTCTAGGGTCAATGTCACACCCAGAGTGCTATTTCTAAACGCAACCCTGCTGATAATGGGGAGCATGCAAAGGACCACGCACGGATCTTATGAGAAAAAATAAATTTCACGATTGTCATGAAATTGAAATATGTTATCCTTCTCGATCTCCTGAACGTAAGTACTCGTAGGCCCGAAAAGATCCTATGAGTAGTTTCGGAGATACAGGGCCGCGTTAACATAAAAATTTTGACCTAAAAATAAACATTCCGAAATATGTTGAGTTTAGGCAATGACATATTCTAGGTTAAAAACGGGTGAAAAAAGTCAAAATAATGTCATCCTAAGCTTTTTAGGTTAAAAGCTTGTCAAAAAATGCCAAAAATATGTCATTTTTGGTTATGAATTAAATTAATGTCCAGGTGAGCAGGAGATTCTGGAGATTTTTCTTATGCTAATTTTTTTTTTATCGGTCCTGTATCTCCGAAACTAATCATAGGATCTTTTTGGGCCTACGAGAACTTACGTTCAGGAGGTCGAAAAGCATAACATATTTCAATTTCATAACAATCGTGAAATTTATTTTTTCTCATAAGATCCGTGCGTGGTCCTTTGATGTTGATGCACCCTGATAAGAAGATAGGCTAGGATACATCTTTTTGCGCTTATTTGCATTAATATTATTGTTATTGGGTCTTCGTTTATATGATTCAAGTTGGTAGCGAAGCATAATATAACTTCGGGTATAAGATGCATCACAAAATTCACATTTATTATTCATGGTTCAAAGATAATAATTTGAAGTAAAGTTGTCTATCTCAAAGCTAACTACACACTTCACAAAACTAAAATCAGAAACTGTTCCTATCAAGAGCTCGGGGTGAAAATGTCCTGTTCACTCTCCTGCTCAACGTTTTCGCAAGGCCAACGAAATTACGTAACCTTCGAGGACTTGTGCAACATCGTTTTCTTTGTTAAATAGAGTACCACTTTAACTCAATTACACCTGCTGTAACACTTTAACTCAATTACACCTGCTGACTCCCAAGGCCAAATGATATCAAAAGAGGCAACCTTGCAACAAAGGGGCACTTGAGTCTGGGAACTTTTTCGATACCGTGGGAAAATCTCTAGATCGACGGCACCTTTGATCAGAAATTTCGGGGGTTTGTAACAAAATCTATACCACCACCTACCTGATTTTGTTGACAAAAGAGGTGGCTTTTGTTTGTTGGAATTTTTTCTATGTTAAATAGAGCTTTGTTGGATTTCCTTGTTGTCATGTATGCGGAACCCATTTTGAAGGTTAGCTAAGCACCTGCTTTGTCTACATAAGAGATGCATTTCTTTGCTAACTTGTGGGACATCTGGGTCCTTTTTCTTTGTTAAATTGTGTGACACCTGGGTCCTTATTCTCGAAACCGGAGAATAGCATTCATGACACCTGGGACCGTATTCTCGTCACAGGGAAACAGCGTTCTCTCAAGAGAACGATTGCTCTGTCTTAGTCACCCATATTGTTATTTCCATGGTACTGACAAAGACAAAGCAATCGTTCTCTTGAGAGAACGCTGTTCCCCGGTTACGAGAATACGGGCTCTGGAGCCATATTCTCAAAACCAAGATGTGTGACACCTGAGTTTCAAGCATCAAATGATGTCAATCTCAAGGTCATCTGTGATGACACGTCACTCTCAAGGTCATGTGTGACATCATTCTTGAGGTCACGTGTGTGTCTACTGCGCATGCGCTTGGAGAACCAGTCAAGGTATACTTAATCTACTTCCATGATGAGCTCTGTCATATTCCTTTTAATTCGCCCATAGAAGACTGGCTCTTCTTTTGCAGAAGATATCTGCTAGCCAGGGTCACTGCCAGTATTTAAGCGATTTAAAATCGGACGTGGTATAATATTCCTTTCCTAATACTTCCATCTGAACTTCTCCAGGTTCATTTTTGGGTTCTCCTTATAGAAGGTGTTAACTGTTCATCCTGTAAAGTTTTTATTTGTTGTGAAATTTTATCATGGCTTCTATGCTCTAATTTCCCGATTCAAAATCAAAATCCTTGATAAATATGATGTCTGTGGAGAATTCCGTTCCTATTTTCGCAATGAATTTCCGAGTATTTGAAAAAAAAAATGTAATTTCTTGCTTTTCTAGACATTATAATGTCCTCGTATAATTTTTCTACATAAATTGCCTTCTGGCATGGTTTTTCTCCTTGCTGTGAATTAGTAGGGCTTTTCCAAAAATAGGCAAATTCTTGACAGAGTTGTTTTGCATTAGAAGTTGTCCGAACTTTAGCATGGTTCGAGTTAAGAAGTTAACTATATCCTCATCTGTCGAGGCAAATACTGCACTCATACGAGTGGCCTGGATCAAGAAATATAGAATATAGTTGCACAATATGGTTTCTCTTCTAGGAATATTTCAATTTACATTAGTAAATACAAAAACTAATTAAATAAATTGGAATAGCCATTTCACAGACTAACAAAATTGACAAAAAAAACATTACCTCAAATATAATCTTCAAATTGCTTTTATAATGACATTTGTATCATTTTTTTCTATCCTGCCCAAATTATGAGATAAATATTTTATAAGCCCTGTGGCCTAAACAATCTTTTTCTAGCCCCAACTTTCACACGATTGAGATAAAATGAATTTTGCCACCATATTATTATTAATAATGCCATTTACAAATTGCAAAATGACATCCTTATTCAATATAAAACCTACACAAATAAATAATTCTTGGTGGAATACACCACAACAAGTACTCATAGCGAATTCCAATGACCCGTTAGTGAGATATTTCACAAATAGCCCTCATATTGCTTCAAATGAGGAAAATTTATTCGAGCAATTGGAAAAACTCAAGTCAATTCGAAAACCTTCCGGCTACACGATATTGCCTGAATCACTAGCCTCACTTGACAGTGTTTTAATGACAGTAGCTGCGTCTGAGGCATTTCAAATTGCTAAATACACTGTTGCGATACCACAAGGAATCAGTGTCCATAGTGTGGCCGAGGTTTTATGGAACTACAGGTAAGCTTTAGTGAAAAAAAAATTGTTCATATTTGGCTGTGAATAAATTATTGTATTGTAAATGAATGGGTAAGTACTGAAAAAGACTATAAACATGAAACATTGTTGAATATTTTAAATAAAGAATTAGACAGGTACTTAGGTACTGTTGTATTATTATCTGCTAGTATTAAATAAAAGTTAATCGATTTATTGAAATATTTAGGAATAAGCTTTAGCTTTTAAGAACTCGGTTAAATGCCCGCGCTAGATCTGTATACTATCTACGACGGTAGTATAATTGGCATGTTATAAACTTATGAAAACATTACATTTTGCTCTATGTAGAATATCCAAATGGAAAAGAAATTACAGGCGCTCGAATGAAAATTACTAGCGAGTAAATACGTTGATTGGTTCATGATTGTGTATTTATCCGGCAGTCGTAGATCGTAGATGGAAGCCCGGGCGATATATATCTTCGACTTTCCTAAAACTATTCAGTTCCTCAGGAATATTTATCCAATATTATTATTTCAGGTTTGCCGATTCCATAATAATCCAAATCGAAACCACCAAAATAGAAATGTACAAAATTGAAATTGTTGAATGCTCAATGGCTAGAGCCAAATTATGCGAAAAAACAAATTGTATTTTCAACTTCAAAACCTCCTTCATCGGCTGCCCATTCAGAATAATCTGGTCTCACCATCCACCATTTGTATACCCACAAAACAACACTAATGGTTGGAAAGGTATTTTCATAGACTTCCTAGAACCTTTGGGCTATTTGAGTCAAAGACCTATAATATTCGCTCCAGACGATGCTGATTATTATTTTGAAATTTCTACGTCGTACTCCTACAACACCGTAGTCGAAGACTTAGTGAATGAGACTTTATTATTTGTTGGCAGTATTGTAATGGAAGTCAATCAAATACTTCATGTATCTTCGATTTTAACTGATGACGATTTACTGGTACTGGCACCAAGATTACTGACAGATTATTGGCAACATTTGGCTTACGCCGTGTCCACGGCACGGATTATTTTCAGTTTGGGTACTATATCTGTTGTAACAACGATACTTTTCTTATTATATAAAAGAGAAGCTTCATTTATAAAATTATTCCTCAATTTGTTTGGCGTTTTGCTGACAGCAAGTGGGTTTGGACGTGTATCAAATTATTGGAATTTAAGAATCTTTATAGGCAAGAACTGAATTTTATTATAAAATAAAGCGTTTCTATCTAGCTCACAAAAAAAACAATCATATTCTGGCTTCTGAATGCTTACATGACTAAAAAGTCGTGCTCTAACTAGGTCATACCTACATAAAGTGAAGCTTCACCCAATATAATATACTTATGTCCAAATAGAAACTATCTGTTATTTTTCTAAGAATTTTGTGGTTGCATGACCAACTCAAAAAAAACTAAAATTGTTGAGTTTCTCTTCGCGTCATCTTGTTTGCGTGTTGTTATTTGGCGCATATTGATACTAGCAAAGAATTTTAGCAAGACATTGATGGTTGACAAAACATGGATTTTAGTTTTGGTGCCGAGTTGTCAAATCACGAGTTGAGAGGGCACACAAAATTGTCTATCAGTGTTAAAATGTCATTCACTTTACAAGAATATGACTGTTTTTCATCGAGCTTAGAACAAAACACAGTAAAAAAAAAAATATATTTCTTCTCGTATGTAAAGACAATGAAGTGGCAATCACAGATATGTTTCCATACCAAAATCTTCTATCTATCTGTGCTCACGTTCATTTAGTTACACCTTAACTTTACTAAACTTGATACGTAATATACTTTCTATTATAGGTTTGCTGCTACTCTCATCAATGGTGATAAATTTTCTTGTGCAAGGAAGTCTCCTGAGTATTTTAACCGGCCCAATGTACGAACCTCCACTGACAAATATAAAACAATTATTAGATTCTAAATGGATTGTTAAATCGCCGAGAGTGATCTTGCCTTATTTAGAATTTATGTCCAAAGGACATCCAGAAATGAAGGAAGTTCTCAAACGAACTATACCGTTTAATGATAACAGCATGAATGTTCTGCTTGATGCAATAGTTAAAGAGGAGAATTTTGCTACTTTTATGACTTCTGGTAAGTTGAGATTAATATCGATAGAGAGTGGCAGCAATAACGGACAAAACGCTCTATCATGTTATTTTTTAGGCCTTCTTCTTACAAGACCGAATATTAAAAATATTTTTGGCTATTTTCCATTTTACCACGCAAATTTGGGTCTGGCTATGAAACAATACGAATATTCTTCGCCTCGCATCTACGACTGGATACTTCGAATGCAGGAAACTGGATTTCTCGAGAAATACAATCGCTTGCATTTGTTTCAGTTAGCCTTAAAGCATAACGTGGAAACTGAAGAAAGAAAGTTCATAATAGGTTGGACGCAATTTTGGCCTGCATTATTGCTTCTGTTTTTTGGAAATGCTATCGCGATTGGAGTTTTCGGTGGAGAAATTGCCTATTCGAAAGTTGCAAATTGGTGTAGGATTTATTCTAAAGGAAAAGAAAGAAACTTTTGATCGTAGTGCATTCTTTTGCATGCATCTGAAACTATTGGAAGACTTTATCGCGAAAATTGACAATTCTGAAAATGTATAAATTTGTCTAAGCTTTTCTTCTAAAAAGTTTTTGTATTAAGCGTTAATCTGAGCACGATGAGTACTATATCATGCACCTCAACACAGTCACTATTTAAGTCAAATTTACTTCCACATAGAACATAGAAAAAGTTTTTACGTCAGAACGATTGGAAGCTTCCAATTTACACGAAATTTGAAATTTGAACTTGGTTACACTATTCGCTTTTCAGTCTCCTTTAACAAAGTAGAATGCAGTTAACCGTGAGTGCATTTGGGCTAAATTCTTGTGCAAACCAAAAGACTGCATCTTTTTCAGCGAAATCATCAGTAATAACAATTCTCTCACATCCCCTCAGCTTTTTGTAGGACCTAGTGAACATGGTTTTATAATACCTATGTCTTTCATTGGCCAGTTCTGTTCCAGGGCACAATCCTAGTGGATTTCCCTGTCATAGGTGGGCAGCTATCGTGAAAGACTGAGATGATTGCTTCGTTGAGTTTCTCCACGACCATCTCTAGGTCTTTAGTAGAATTCTCAATTTATAATTTAAGATCTGCTTCATTTCTCATCGTTATAAGTGGATTGGTATATCACCTAATAGCCGGAGAGCCAGCGCCGAAAAAATTCTCTGAATTTACTAAAGCCAGTTTTTGGTCAGTTGATTACAGTATTTACATACATAAACATACCTCGGTCAGTCAAGCGAAACTTGGGACAAGGACCTAGGGTGTCTGGTTAAAGTTGTCGAGATAGCTATGTAGGTAATGCAACGAATTTACTAAGGCTGAAAATCGCTATACATATTATATATAACACATAAATAACAGTGATGTTTGTCAGTCAGTAGAATAGCGGAACTGGGCCGGTCATTCAGCCCCATTAAGGTCATTCAGACCCAATTTGTGTAAAAAAAATAATAGGTCTATTTTTTTTTTAGAGTGACAGCGTGACAGTGACAATTCAAAATTGTAGGTTGAAGTTTAAATTAATAGGTTTGTTCAGTAATATTAATATTTTTTGCAGATTTTTACATTTATTGGGGCTGACTGACCAACACGGTCCCGCTATTCAATTGACTGACTAACATTACTGTTATTTATATGTTATACAGGGTGTATATTTTAAGTGATACCACCATTGCTATATCCGAAACGGTGAGAGCTGCAAGGTCGGTTAAATGAGAAAAAAGTTGCCCTTTTTGCTGCCCATTCCAAAACTGTTTACAGTGTTGCCAGATTTTTTTTAGTTTATGAAATACAGGGTGATTTCCAAAAAACGAGCGAAATTATTTCATCAATTATTTCGAAAACTATTGATATTCGAGACACAATTCAAATTTGAAAGTTTTATAATTTTTTTCCGTCTACAACATGGCATCTTCAAATTTTGAATTCGACGTTTTGTAATTGAAGTACCATCATCAACTTCATTTTTTTAAATACGGACCTGGATTTTTTATGTCATTTTTAGAAAGTGCCCTTTATTCCCTTTCTAAAAATGACATAAAAAATCCAAGTCCGTTTTTTGAAAAAATAAAGTTGATGATGGTAGCTCGATCACGAAACGTCTGATTCAAAATTTAAAGATGCCATGTTGTAGAACAAAAAAAATTATAAAACTTTTAAATTTAAATTTTGTCTCGAATATCAATAGTTTTCGAAATAATTGATGAAATAGTTTTGGGCATTTTTTAGAAATCACCCTGTATTTCATGAACTAAAAGGAATTGGGCAACACTGTAAACAAGACTTGAATGAGCATCAAAAAAGGCAACTTTTTTCTAATTCAACCGACCTTGTAGCTATTACCGTTTCGGATATAGCAATAGTGGTATCACTTAAAATATACACCCTGTATATAATATGTATAACGATTTTCAGCTTTAGTAAATTCGTTGCATTACCCAAATTATCTCGACACCTTTAACAAGACACCCTGGGTCCTTGTCCCAAGTTTCGCTTGACTGACCGCGGTATGTTTATGTACGTAAATACTGTAATAAATGTATTTTTGTTTAATTTTTTGGTTTTCGAACTCAATTAGAATCGGCGCATCGTCTTTTTACTAACGAGTCAGTTGATAGCCTATTAATGTTTGGATGGATTTGCTGTTTATTATTTCTCCATTCGCACTGCTCAGTCGTTCAGTTTCACCCTTGACCGTGTCTAATCCACATTCCACGGAACTTAAATCGGAGCTATATAGCTTGTAACAATAGACCGCCAAGGCCGTCACACTGAGTATCTTTTTCATTCGTTCCGTGCATAGAGAAAGCGAGGAGCGGTTCTTTCTTCTCTATTTGCGGCTCAGCAGCAGCAGCCTCGATTTTTCATTCCTAGATGAGTTGATGACTTCTTCTGAAATGGCATTTGGTTCAATTATGGATACGGGAATCCTTGGCCTTGCTTGAAAGGCATCAAGCTCGACAGCCTTCAGTTCTGCCTTCTCCGAAAGTTGTCCAAGAGATTTGCTATGCGTCTCCTGAAAAGCCCTGAGCCAATTATAATGTGTGTTGGGTCATCATTTCTGGAGTAAACGCACCTCATCTAGGGTTGTCCGCCTTAGGTCCAAAAACACAGCACTCGTAACTACTTTATCATCAATATTTCCCCTATAATCATCAAGCACGGACTGTAAAGCTATTTCATACCTATACGACAGTAATTCCCCTAAATCTGTATACACGACCTTCTCCAAAACATTCAGACCGACAATGCTCAACATATTATTATGTCCGAGCCCCGGGGCAACTATACTAAGATACCTTTAGGTCCTTTGGCAGCTCGCCGATTTCGACTGAGTAGTTTATAAGATTTAGAAGAGAGGACTGGGAATATGATGATTGATGAAATCAATTTTTCACATACACACAACACAGTCCATCTGGATTCTGGACCACCCCTAATTCTCTAGAGAAAATATAATGTGATGTAGACAAAATTTTCATTAATTTCAATGTATAGCATTGACTCACTTTCCTCGCTATTTGGCTTGACCTCCTCCAACACTTGCCACAGCCTTACAGAGATGCCTCTATGTTCAATAATTTTTGTCTCGAAATATTTTCTCTTTTCTTTCTTCGTTGTCTTGGTATCATTTAGTTTTCTCTTGTATTCCTTTCTATTTTGGTCATTTCTTTCTCTGTCCATTATATCTATTCTTCATCCCTTAGTTTTCTAGCATACCTACTCACATTTTGATAGTAGGTACCAATCTTTATATCTAGGGCGTATTATCATACAGCTCTCAAGAGCAGCATCATTATACATATAACTTGAACATGTTTTGCTACACAATGTATGCTTGGTATCTATTCTATATCCATTATTCTATATTCCCAGATTATTCTTCTCAAATTTTCATTAAATTCTCCATAGTTGTTATATCTGCTTTAAATCATCAGAAAATAAGTCTTTTTTCTATTAAGATATTACATGTCTAGGAAGAAGTTTCTAACACCTTAATTTCCAATAAATCCCTACCTATTATCAAATCAATAATGCTTCCACTCGTGTTAGTAGGATGTGTTATCTTCTCCCTGACAACTGACAATATTCAGGCAAACAATATCAACAAAAACACTCTCCAACCCTTTATTTTGGGACTTTCAATCAATATTGAAATTACCCGTTACCTATAGACACACTTCGGTCACATATATTTTCATCCAGTCACGGAAAAAATTAAAAATTGATGTGCACTCCCACTTGGTAATCTGCCTATGAGTATAAGCACGCGATCAGGTAATTCTTATTTTAGTATATGAAGACGTACGTACGTAGGTATAAGAGCGCACCGCCCAGTATGCCTACTATTAAGTATTAACCCTAACAATATTTTTTTTGTTAGAAAGTTTTTTGCAGGTAATGACCAACGTGAATTCCGGGACACAACGGTCCCTGTTTGGGAATCGACCCACTGAGCAGTGGACTCAGGCTTCCCGTGCCAATCCTTGACGCGTTTCGTCCTTGTTAGGACTCATCAGAAGGATATAGGCTGAAGCTTCCTGTCCGAGCAAAATTGAACTTCGTTGACCAGTCAGAAACAACTACTCCGAGATACACTGATTGATCTGAGCTTTCATTGGCAATGAAAATTGTTAGAAAGTTTTTTCCAGGTAATGACCAACGTGAATTCAGGGACACAACGGTCCCTGTTTGGGACAGGGAGCTTCAGCCTATGTCCTTCTGATGCGTCCTAACAAGGACGAAAAGCGTCAAAAATTGGCACGGGATGCCTGAGTCCACTGCTCAGTGGGTCGATTCCCAAACAGGGACCGTTGTGTCCCTGAATTCACGTTGGTCATTACATGAAAAAAACTTTCTAACAATTTTCATTGCCAACGAAAGCTCAGATCAATCAGTGTAGTTCAATGCCGGTAGGGGTATTTGCCGTCGGAGTAGTTGTTTCTGACTGGTCAACGAAGTTCAATTTTGCTTGGACAGGGAGCTTCAGCCTATGTCCTTCAGATGAGTCCTAACAAGGACGAACCGCGTCAAGGATTGGCACGGGAACCCTGAGTCCACTGCTCAGTGGGTGGATTCCCAAACAGGGACCCTTGTCTCCCTGAATTCACGTTGGTCATTACCTGAAAAAAACTTTCTAACAATTTTCATTGCCAACGGAAGCTCAGACCAATCAGTGTAGTTCAATGCCGGTAGGGGTATTTGCCGTCGGAGTAGTTGTTTCTGACTGGTCAACGAAGTTCAATTTTGCTTAGACAGGGAGCTTCAGCCTATGTCCTTCTGATGAGTCCTAACAAGGACGAAACGCGTCAAGGATTGGCACGGGAAGCCTGAGTCCACTGCTCAGTGGATCGATTCCCAAACAGGGACCGTTGTGTCCCTGAATTCAAGTTGGTCATTACCTGAAAAAAACTTTCTAACAATTTTCATTGCCAACGAAAGCTCAGACCAATCAGTGTAGTTCAATGCCGGTAGGGGTATTTGCCCTCGGAGTAGTTATGTCTGACTGGTCAACGAAGTTCAATATTTTTTTTACAGATAGGTAGGTATTTCACAATCTAAAACAGTAGGTACATGAGTTTCACTTAAATATACACTGATAGGATTATTGTCTATAATAAAATTCTGTATGTCCTCGTAATTTGCTGGTAAGATTGGAGATTTTAAGTATATTAAAAAGCACTGCTGGAGGCACGATTTATTAGATTTTATATACTTAGTCCATTGTTGTTCACCATTCTTTCAATACCATTCGCTACAATTGCATTATTTCCCTTAGAAATATCGATACTACTGACTGGACTTGATCTTTGATTTATTAATAATTGGGGCACTGAGAAAAGTATCACATTTGTGTCCATCCTGCTCTTGTAAAGTTTTCTTTTGCACCCTTACTCAAAACATTTATTGTGGCACCCATAATGATGATAGGTATAATCATTTTTTATATAGATCGTTGTCCTCAAATTACTCGCATATAGATCGTTGCTCTCAAATTACTCGCAAACTATATAAATATGTTGAGAGAGCACTACCTTAAAAACTAATTAGATATGTTTGCTTAGGAGGCAGAGATCAGAGAGTAGGTATACCGTATATAATGGCATCCATTTGTCATTGTTCTCAAAAATAAACATTCTTCCCCCTGGAAAATTGGCAATCTTCCAAAAATCAACAACTTTTTTTTTCATGGTTTCAATATATGTAGTCAAGTTACTGAGCAAATATAATAAATAATTCTAGTTGTTTTATCTCCTAGAGGAGACGGGCGGTAAGACCCTACTTACCGCCCGATCGTGCATAAAATGATATCGCAATGACTATTTAGTCTCGACAGACCACGATCAATCTAATCCAAATGCAAAACTATGGATTTTACGAAATATCATTGGCCATGACATTCATAATGTTTATGAAACTATGATTTTATCATTATTATTATTATTTAAACAGCAAGCGGTAGAACCGATGGAGGCTGATGGAGTTGTTGTATACGTTAAGTTCAGAAGACTGCTTTTTTTTAACGAGCTCACAAGATGTTTGTTAAGGGCCAAATTATGGACCAACTGGTAAGTGTCTGGTTGTTACCTAGCAGGTACTTTATATTCTCTAGTGCATAGAAAGTACCTGCCAGGTAACAACCAGACGTTTACCAGTCAGTCCGTAATTTGGCCCTAAGTACTTTACACAGAATAATGAATAAATGTCCTAGAAATCAAACTGAGATCGCTTTCTAGTCTATTTCTGAACGAGCTAGTACTAGGCACTGTGACTGTTTCTTGACTTAGGGATTCCACGTATAGACCACCCTATTGCACAAGAAGTTTCTTCTGAGAAGTTCAGAACATCTTTCTTTCTCTAATTTTCTCTTTCCTGAAGGTTGTGGTTGTCGCTTAGAGTAAATACATATATTCAAGTTGACAGAGTAGTTAGTAATTACTTAAGATTTTATAGGTTGTCATTAGGTCTGTTCCAACACGTAAAAAACCGTCCCATGAACGATTTCGAAACCACTCAGTGAACGAATTTCGGTTTCTACGCTCTAATTTTACGCATTGCGCAGAATCGTGACGGTCATTGTACGGTTTCCTGCTGTGTTGGAACAGACCTATTAGATCTTCACTGCTGGTGATGATGGGATTGCAGAAGAGTTTGGTGTCATCTGCGAAAAAACTGACATTGGTTTTGAGATAAGTTGGCAGGTCGCTTATCTCTTAGGCAAAAAATACTATCAGGAAGATCTCAAATACGTATCGGGGGATTGGAGGGGTAACCAAAATGAGGCACTTTTTGAGTCACCCCACCTCACCCCTTAGGGGGTAGCTACCACAACTATTTTCTTCTTAATACGAACCTACCTTGTGTTGCACATCGTTGGATAGCTTGTTTTTATCCCGTTACAGTCCTATAGAAAAATCTTAAATCGTACGATTTGTTTTGGAGATATCGGTGTTTAAAAGTAAGCACATTGTGAAAACTAGTAATTTTGACTATTCCATAGACAAAAAAAAATTGTCATAAAAGTCTCGAATATACATCGGCGAAACCAAATAATGCGTTTATCGTAATTCTATCTGCTTCTGCACGTCTCTAAAGACGAATAAAAAACTTTTCAAAGGAGCTATCACACGGGGTAGGTTCTTATTTTAGAAAAATTATTAGGAGCGGCTAGCCCCAAGACAGGAGGGGTGGGGGTTAGGCAATAAGCACATTTGGTTTCTCCGATGTGTATTTGACACTTTTGTGGCAGAATTGTTTTGACTAAGAGATAGTCAAAATTCCTATTTTCTAAAATATGCTTACTTTACGTAACACCGATATCTCGAAAACTAATCGTCCGATTTAACATTTTGCTATATGACCTAATAGTAGGATAGCCGGCAATATTAACGGGTATGTGATCGTTGCAATGGATAATTTTCACATAAAAGAATAGCTCATAGTTACCTTTAAACTAAATGGATGGGTGGCCTCGATTCTCATGGCCGCAACCCTTTGATGGCTGGGCGTAAACTACCCCTCTTTTTCCGAAGGAACAATGTTATCGTTTCAATAGCTGAAAATTGGTAGATATATTCTTTAATATGTCTTCTCAAATAATACATAGGGTGGCCTCGATTTTGATGGCCGGAAATGATGGCAACCCTCATTGAAAGTCGAGCGCACGCGTTATTTTACTTACTAAATACAAATTTTTGAAAGTGACAGCGTCCAAAGTCACATTTATAGTTAAAAGAGGACTCTGTGAAGAGGATTTTGCATACGGCTGTAGGTCTTTAGACGAAAAAGAAACATGAAATTGTGTTGATAAAGTGTTTGCCGCATATGATGAGAACCCCCTACACCGCAAGGTACTTATTTGTTGCGCTTACGGTTCTTGAAGTATCTTTTTATAAAACAACTTTACGGCCATGAGAATCGAGGCAACCCATCCATTTGGTTTAAAGGCTACTATGAACTATTGCTTTATGTAGAAATTATCCATTGCAACGATCACATACCCGTTAGTATTGCCGGCTCTTGGACTATAAAGGGAGAGTAACGAGCTATCGAACGATATGTAATGACTCAAATAGTGCCTTATTTTGTTTCCCCCTCCAATCCCCCGATACGTATTTGAGACCTTCCTGATATTAGGGAATCCAAACCACGTGACTTTTGCCAACCAGCCGGCATTTTGAAATTTTTATGAGGTTAGAATACGGGTTGTTACATGTCAACGATGTCAGTATTGATAAAGCCTAGTACTCATAACAGCGAAATTCGCTGTTTTTTGACATTGTTTCGACAATTTGACGTTTTATGTGTGAATCAAAAGTCAAAAAAGAGCGAATTTCGCTGTTATGAGTACTAGGCTTAATCCCGTCAAAATGAAAACATATGTTTTTTGTTTATTATTTGCCAACCAGACGCCATTTGGACAGGTCGTTGGATTGCCTAAGCACTAAGCCTTGCAGGACTCCGCTATGTACAGAATGTCGAGTCGAGTAAGGGCCGCTAAGTTTAGCTGATACGTAAGATCGCCTAAGAAATCTTGGATCCAACCCAATACGTTGTTACGTATTCCCCAAAATGCTGAAGTTTGTATAAAATACGATTGATTGAAACTTTATCAAAAGCCTTTTCAAAGTCATACGACGTCAATAGATTGCCCATTGTCATTCCTTTTCGTCCATAAATCGAAACATGTTAGTATTATTAGGTTGGTTTCATAGTTGATCTTTTAGGCAAAAATCCATGCTGTGAAGACGGAAGGATTCTATTGGAAAGTTTGTCAGTTCTTTGGCTACCACTTTTTCCATAGATTTGCACGTGTTACAAGTGAGACTTATAGGACGATAATTTTTTACTAGAGTCTAGCCGTCACAGCCGGAGCAAACCCGATAATAGCCGAACCCGCAATTTTTATCAAAACAAAATTACAAGTACCTACATTTTACAAGATAATAATTATTTGTAAAAATATAACATTTTTTGTAGTTTGGATTTAGGATAGTAGTATAGAAAAAAACCAACAAGTAAAGTCCGTTTTTTAGTTTATGTATGTTTGTCCTATTTTTTAATATTTTTAGAGAGGACAGAGGTATCAGCCGGCGTATCGCGTTCAAATATTCCAGATGATCCAGAAAAAATCTGCAGTAGATATTCGATTCAATCTTAATGAACGTTAACAATGTGGAAAGTTATATAGGGTGGTAGGACAGGCATTTGCCAATAAACCCAGTATTGATCACTTTAAAACGAAAACAAAATTAACTACTCCGCTTACTTACAAATGAGCGAAAAAAAGTACAATTACTCCACAGAGAAAATTTATTTAATTTATTTCAACAAAAAAAAAATGCAAAAATCAGCATCTAATCTTCAACGTCCTGAAAGCAGTGTATTTATTACATTACCGAATATACGCCTTTCTTCGAATTCAATGCGCTCGGCTCGGCTTTTGGCTACAGTCGTAGTTGCTCCACATGTGATGGCTAGACTCTAGTTAATTTTTTGGAGAATGCTTGTGGTCTTTTTTATGAATCGGAATGATGTGGGCTTCTTTCCATTTTTCCGGGAATCTCTCGCTACTCGTCATTGCGTGTGCAAGAGGCGAGCTGATAGATTTTACACATTTTTGCAAAAATATTGTTGGAATGTTGTCAGGACCTGGGCTAGAATGTTTCTTGAGGGCGAGAATCGACTACTCAACGATGTCTGGGGTGAAAACAACAGATGATAGGATTGCATAGTTTCTTAAATTGGCTAGTCGAAGGTTCTCGTGTTAACACTTTTTCAAAGTGATCAGCAAATACCTCTGCAGTGGTAAAATTGTCGGTAATGATTTACTCAATGCGTTTGTCCCTTAGAGTTATTGTAGATAAGTTCGAGTGGAGATTTCGTCTGATATATGAAAATAATTTTTTGTCTGAAGATATTGCTAAGTCGCTTTTATATGCTTTTCCAGCCTCTCCTATTTCGGTTTTCAAACTGCTGTTCGTTCTTCGATATGATTCAGCTGTTTTCGTTGCCGTTTCTTTTGTACCTGCCTATCCCAAAGCTTCCTTATGTTTTTTATATGACGAAAATTGAATTGTTGAGATATGGCTTGCCATGATTGACCTTCCTGGTTTTAAGTGGAATGTGCCGTTCAATAAATAGCCTCTGGCAGAAAATTTTTGCACGTTTGGTAATTAAAATGTTTTTTTGGTGAGGTAATAGCGAGGGTAATAAATTCACTAAGTCTGATAAATGTTGGTTGATTGCGTCATCATAGTCAGCAGTCCAGAAGTTTTTTTTCTTAACAGAATGAGTCTCTTCAAAGTATGCATTCAATTGTGCATTTGCTCGTATGACTAGATGATCCTATAGAGGGTAGATGTGTAAAAGTTTTTTGTTATTTACTACTGCTAAGTCAAGAAGTGAATGATGGGTTGGTACGTACCTAAGCATTCATTCTTTGATAAATATCAAGAAAATCGCTGGATGCTAAAATGTGTTAGCGTTAAACTTTTCCACTCAATCTCGGGGTAGTTGAAGTCGCCAAAAATAAAGGTGGGCACTGGTAGCGCCATTGCAATATCCATATTTTTTAAAAGGGCTTCTTGCGTTAGGTAGTTGGGTCTATAGATACATGCAATAAGAAGATTTTGTTTGTTATTCTGATCGCCAACCATAAAGAACTTGTATTAGAAATAACTTCCAACTTAGAATCCACTGTAGCGAAAACCTTGTTACCATTTAGACTCTCCTCTACATAAATGCAAAACTCACCTCATTTTTTATTTTCTCTGTAGTTTTAATAGTTATTTATGATATAAGTGTTAAAAGTACATTTTTAAGGCACGCATGTGAAAGTTTGCAGAATGAGCGAAGCGAATTCTGCAATTCACATAAGTGCCTTAAAAATACTTTTAACACAAATATCATACAATATTTTTTCTACAAACGGCAATAAAAAGCAATAACCACTAACAAATTGGATTTTTAAATGAATAATAAATTGGAATCATCTTTCCTACATAAAATTCTTGAATTTGACATTTGTCAAAAAATCCATACAACCAGCACCTTGTTTTACAGGTAACGAAATGTCTTGTCAGTTTCTTGAAAGTATGTCGTGGTCAGGAATGCTTTTTGCTAAAAATGCAACAAAATACAGAAGAAAAAGAGAGGTGCATCGATCCTTCGGAAAATATAGATGAGGCGGCCAATCGGGCTACCTCAGTTGTTCAAATTTCACCATTAATATCAATGTAAATAACTAAAAATACAAACTTTTTTTGACGTCCGCTCTCAAAATTTGATGTTTCACTTTTAACACTAGTGCTATAAAGACTTTATGGCACTAGTGCGATAAAGTAACATTTTTAATGCTTCGGGGCGGTGTTAAAAATTGCATTTTTAACACGTTTGTAGAAAAAATAATTTATGGTGTGAAATGTTTATTAGAGAGTCTGGACTAGAGCAGTGAAGCCTGGTCTCTATTATCAATATAAATGTTGGGTTTGATGATGCTATGGATATTCTTAACCCGGGATCGGTCGCTACCCTTCCTATAACGCGTTCGGTCACGTGTTAGATTTTATCTAACACTAAAAAAAAATTTCGGAATCAAAACTTAAACTTAAATTTGATAAATGCAATTAAGTCTTGGTATTTCAATCGTAGTTGGTCGCGTAGTTAGATTTTTTCTAACAGGTAAGCATACACTGAGGTCGCGTGTTAGAATTTAACTAACATCTCAGTCATCTTCCCGATATGGCTAACCCTTTTGAGCCAGCTAAATGCCGATTTGCCATGAGCTTACATAGGACCTCTTCCAGGCATTTCGGGAGGGGGAATGACCCAACGCCACTATTCTAAGTTTTATGGGCCAAAAACTAAAAATGTTAGATTTTTTCTAACACCGCGACCGATCCCGGGTTAATTCGTCAATTTTTGTCATGATAGAATTTAAATTGGTATAAAAGAAGGAAGCTTCTTTAAGAGGAATAATTAGTTTTTTGAGGCGTTGTTTTGGGTTTGAGCCCTAACATATTCCTCAACAATCCTTGGACAGCCATTGAAGTATTTAATTTTCACGTTGATTTCACCAGGCTATTGTGGTTTTTACAAAGCAACTGATTACACTGAATAGTACGATATGTCGAGTATATCACTGCGTAGTAGTTAAAAATCACTTGTATACTACCCCATTGGTCGTTTTATTTTACAAACTCATAATTTAGATTTAAACAAAATGCAAGAAATATAGCAATTCAATTTATATTACTTGAATATTAAGCAGACCAGGATTACCAATTTGCTGAAGTTTTAGTGCTGATTATTTTCAAACATGGTACATTTCAGAAGCTGAGTAAAAAATTATGGATAGGGTGCTCCTGGCTAGTCTTATATAAAAAAATCTAAACATAAAAATTAAGTATTAGGTACTCCCATGTGACACTCTTGTAAGGGCAACATAACTAATTTTAGTAGGTATATCATGATATCCTATAGGTCCAGCTTCGCAGTCCGCACAAGTCAGGAACTTTGTATTCCCCACAGCATTAGAAAAACCTACATTGTAAAATGTAAACATATCTTTTACCACCCAAAACAGGGATGTGTGTTCCGTTTCTGGATTAGCATCATTGTTTTTGGTTTGTGTTATTAGCGGCAAATCGAACTAAAAGATAATAATTGGTTTATTGATAGTTTTAAAGGGCTTTATTGAAAATTTACCTCGAAATTCTGAAAACATGCACTGGAAGGGGTTAATATTACAGAAGAACAAAATTTACATTTTATTGCCCTTTTGTTTTGTCCATCTTCAATTTCTGATTCATAATTGACACTGCAGTCTGGCATAATTGGTTTTTTTTTATTAAATTTGGGATTGTTGACACTAGTTATTTATTATAACTATGATTTTTTAAACTATTTAATGAGAAAATAGAGAATACAATTTTGTTTTTATTTTTGAACAATGAAAAATCCTCAATCCTCCCCCAATCAAATCAGCTGTCTTCTTAATAGCGTTTTCGATTGGTTAAACTGACCGTTCAGATTGGGCGAATCGACGGGCACACTCGGAGTGCACCTCTATCAAGTTCGAGTAACGCTCTGCACCGCCCGGAATCTTCAATTTGAACGCGCCCCCGGCTGGCACCCCAGTATTCCAGTAGTTGTATTCCTTTCACACCTAGGAGGAGCTCCGGAACAGCTCCGGGGCTTCACGTGCTTATTCCTTTCGAAAAGTATTTGTTGCACCACGCATCTGTTCCCTGCAAATCGGGGGTTTCTAAACACCGGAGCGAGTAACTCGAGTGTTTCAAACTCTTGAAAGGAATGCAACTATTGAGACATTTGTTTTGTTTGAGTGTCACGTCACACGTCACTAACGATTTGCTTAGTGCCGAATTTACCCTGCGTTCGGTAATTTGATCTGAGTTCCCCGAGCTTGCATTTACCAATGAAATTTACAGTTCGTTTATTTAAAAAGTGTACTCGGTGCAGGCTCATTCACGTGATTACCACTCCGCTCAGCATGCTCTGCTCTCAGGCGCGTGTCAAACGGTCCCGCAGACCCCGCCACGCGGGGGGGCCACCGGTATATTGGGGTCCCCTGGGTCCCCAATATACTCTAAGAAAAAGTAATACCTTGTAACCTATGTATATCAAACAAACTCCAAAAATACAAATATGCACTTCCCGTTACATCGGCTCAACCAGAAAGGACTTTTTCAAAGTTGAAGCTAATAAAAAGCTTTACGAAATCTAGTATGGTACAAAATCGCCTTAGCCACCCTTAGCTCATTGGCCATAATCTCAGTAGAAAATGAACGAGCGAAAGATGGAGATTTAGACAAAATAGTTGACAAGTTCCTTTCGTTAAGGTACAAACGTTAGGATATTTTATAAGTAGTTTTTAAAATAATGCATATTATTTAATTCCATATCTTTGTACTTATTAGTTAAATATTTGTTGTATGTTTTCCTTGTATTAGAAGAACATTTTTTTTAGAACTTTTCAATCACCCTCCTGTATTATAATAACATATAATAATTTATGGAAATAAATTTAGTTTCAAAAATTCGCTGTGTTTTTTAACTATTAGATAATGATATTGTGTATAAATATTTATATTACTTTAATGGGTTATTTTTGGAAAATATAATAGTGACATAGGGGGCCTCAAAAAAAAGTTCGCGGGGGGGCCTCCAAAAAATTTGACACGCTACTGTCTGCTCTTTGAGCAAAATACCGAACGCAAGGTTAGTCGGTCAAAGATCAAGCCGTTGTCTCGCGTCTACTTTTAGTTTTTTGACATTGGTTCAAAACCGGTCTGGAACAGTCAATGGAAACGTGGGAAACACCATTGCCCGTTTCAAATCTGTTTTGAACCCTTAGAGCAGGAAAGCAATATCCTATGTTGTCTGTCTATCCTTGTTGTATGACGTCATCCTAAATATAACAGGCCTTTTAGGCTATCCTTTAGTATTAGTGAGTAGTGTGTATCATCCGTAGGGATAGACGACCCGGGCTTGACGCCTCGATTAAAACCAAACAGTTATTTACATTTCAAAATCGTGATCCAGGGCGCCCAAGACCCTGAAAAGAAAGCAGCTCAGGATTGCTCAATGCTCATCCGGCTGTGGCTCATCCTCATAAAGGCCGGGACACACCTATCATGCATTCTTCCGATCCGACTCCGATCATACAATAGGACGGAGTGTCTGAGAGGGGAATGATAATACATTTCAAACAACATAGTTCACACCCTTCTGGCACGTGCCCGTCCCCGCTCCAACCCGACTCCGAGCCTGTATCCGATGATGGTCCGATCGTGCAGTCTATTCGTTTTCCAGCTGCGAGGACACGTGTCGCTTGGTGTTTGCTTAAGTTTTTTGCGGTGTCTGCTAAAATTGGAGGAAATGACGGCTATGAGGGAAGAGTGTCGAAAACTCTCCTGCAGATCTTCTTTTCCAAGCAGTACCGAAAATCTACATTTTACGCTGTTCTCCATCATAAAAGATCTCTGATTTTCTTTGTCTTCTTCTTCTAAACAAAGCACTACCATTGACTGAATCGCAGTTGCTGAAATTTTTGATCATTTTACACACAGGGACTTTCCGCGATTTTGTTTGAAGCAAGAATGGCCATTATGGCCAATGGCAAGTGTAAAAAGCCGGAGCTGGAAATCGGAAAAAAAGCAGGAAACGAGTATGAAATGTGTGCTCACCCCTCTTCGATCCCGCATCGGTCCGATTCTTGGGGCAACATCGGACCGGAGTCGGATCGGAGGGGTGTTCGCCAATTCTCGAGTCGGTAAGGTCTGCGAGTGACGTCACCAGTATCAGCACTTAATAGTGGTGGCGTCGCCCGCAGACCTCAATATAATGCTTGCGCTTCAGGTTGTGTTCGAGGGTAAATTTTTTCGTCGATTTTAAATGTAGAAAAGATGATATTAACAAAATGTTATATCGTTTAGGAAGTCGTTTTTTTAACCTATAGTGCTTTAAACTCGGCTTTCATTGGCTTATGCATTTTACGCCGAGTTGAGGTCTGCAGCTGATATAGCAGGCACTCTTAGCTCAATAAGCAGTCCTCTTAGGTTAATAGCGTATTTCATTGGTAGAGCATGTGCAACACTGTTGCAATATTCCATTGGCAGAGTCCGCGCTGCGCTTTTGTATTTTAAGCCGCTTTACAGCTGTGTGCTTCAAGCACGGTGCAGCACAGTGTTCCGTGTTTGAAACGCAAAAGTTAGCAGCTCTCGAAGCGCAGTACGGCTGGAACACGAACACGCGCTCGAAGCATTTGCGCGCGCAAAAGCTCCATTGCGTGCTCAAAAGCGTCAGCTGGAAAGCGGCTTTAATTGGGAAAGCAATTCACTGAGTTTTGCACTAGTTGTATTCCTTTCACAACCAGGAGAAGCTCCTGAACAGCTCGGGGGCGTTACGCGCTTATTCCTTTCGAAAAGTGTTTGTTGCACCCAATTTGCACCTGAGTGCTCAAGCCCGGATTCAACCATTTAAATGCCTTAAAGCCAGCGCATCTGTTCCTTTCATATCGTGGTCGACTAACACCGGAGCGAGTAGCCCTAGTGTTTTAAACTCTTGAAAGGAATACAACTATTGAGTGCTGTTGGTGCGCCACAAATTTGATGATGGGGGAGTAGGGGAGCATCAAGGATGATACACACTACTACCACAGGATGGCCTATCATCATAAGGCCTGTGTGGAACAAATCCCCCCTCAAGTCAAATCACCAGTTGTGACGTGCGCAGGATGTTATTTCTCGCTTTGACGTAGGCTATTTAAACAGCTGACGACTTAGTTATGACGTCGGAAACGACTTACTTATGACGTCGCACACGGTGAAACACCAATACGACGATTAGCAAAAACGAGGCCCATAAGCAATCCCTGTAGGTGTGTATCATCCTTGGGGGGATATGACACAATTGACACATCACATAACCCAGCATAAACAGACTATCCTCTATCCTCTATTCTTATATCCTTGCCTAGTACCTACATACTAAAAATAAAAATATACAATAAACATAAACTAAACTAAACATATTGGTAAAGGCTGGGGTAAAGGTAAATTGGTTCGGTTCTTATTGAAAAAATGGGGTCGGAGCATTCTAATCACATGCCGGCACCGAAAAAGAATCAAGTCAAACCGAATATAAGAAGACAACATACAATAGCAAATCCTGGTTCAAGTGGAGCTGAACAGCCCCCATCCTTAGAGAATGCTGATAATGGAAGATGCATATCACCAGGACCTAGTGTTTGTAGTGATATCGACTTACCCTATATTAGTTATACGGTAAATAGGCCTATTGGAGGTAGCCCCATACATATGTTGTTTATTAACATTTTTCTAATCGATAATAATAATCTCCAGATTCTCCCAAGCTAGCAAATAAACAATTAATCAAAAGCAAATCTACTACAACCCGTAGGCCGCAGTCGTCTAAGCAAAAAAGTAAAAATGCCCATAACATTGTTGTAGTTAGAGATATGGAAAATAATAGTAATACTGTAGACAAGGATGCTGATGTTCTTAGGCTACAAAGCATTCCAATGTTTCTACCCATTATGCGAGCTACTTTAAGGTGAAATAATTTCACCTATACCTACTTAACATTTTATTACAAAACAATAATTAATTTAGTTTACCAGCTGCTAGAGATCCCGAAGTTTTGGAAAGACTAGACCCAACACCATTTAGAAATTTATGTTTGAGATATCAGCACCATCTTACTGCGGCAGCTAATTCAGTTGCTACAGAACAGAATCAGTTAACTCAACGAGTCAGAGAGGTGAGCAAGCAATATTAATATTATTGAAACAACCTGATAAAAATTAATGTTATAAATTGTTTAGGTGGACTCTGATATAAGTAAAATGGTAGCAATAGCAACTGAAAGGCAAAAAAAGTATGCAAAATATGCAGAGAAACTCTCTAAGGTTCAAGAATTGTCTCATCAACTTAATAGGTGTCACATGCTTTTGAATCAAACTCTTGAAAGTATGGAAACTTTAAATAATTATTTGGATATTGAGGACAGGTTGGAAGCCTTTGTTTGGACGACTGGATGAGATTAGTGGAAATAGTTTTGTTTTATTCAGTTCTGAGTTCAGTTTCTACTTTATACCCAATGTTGTTATGTTATTTGTTACTTTTTATAATTGTATCTAATTTTTGTGGCTTATACCAATGACCTTGAAGTTGAAAAACAGGTCGAAGTAGTTGTTTTGTTTTGCTCCACTCCAACACAATAGAACGTTCTATGTGCTACATTGTAGTAAAATTGTTCAAAGTCTTGTTAAACAACATCAACATAGGTCTGTGCCAACTTGTCTCATTAACAATGGGACAACTGTCCCAATTCAATTTGCAGGGTCTTAAAATACTAAAGAAATTCATGAACGACATTACTCAAAAGCAATTATATGTTGTAGGGCTCAGTTAACATTATTAATCAAAATGTACTTTATTGTCGAAAAATAAATTTCATTGAAAAAGCATTAAGCATGATCTTAAGTAATGTGCAATTAATATTAAATTATCGGGTTAGTACAGAAGAAACATTAAGGTTGCAGTCAGAACAAAACAAAACAATGAAGCAACCAAAATTAAAATTTTTCATTGAAAAATTCATTAATATTACAATATGCTTTTCCATATGAAAATGCTTTGAACTCTAGTCTAAACTTTTTGAAACCATCTACCTGCCTTTAGTTAACAGGCAGGTGATTAAAAATTTGCCTATTTCTATAAATAAGTGAATTTTGCGTCAATGCAGTCTTAGGTATAGGGAGCTGAATTTTAAGTAGTTGCCTAGTTGGATAAGTTCTTAGATATTCTAACTTCTAACTCATAATGTTTTTTGTGCATGAGGCAAGCAGTTTCCATGATGAATATACAGCACACTGGGAGTACGTTATGTTTTAAAAATAGTGGAGTGCAATGCTCCCAATATCCAAACTCACACCAATAACACACTGCTCTCTTTTTAATGTCAGAAACAGAATCAAACAATTTATTAGAACAGTTACCCCAAAATGCAATGCCATACCTGATATGAGATTCAACCAATGAGAAATAAACCAACTTAGCAGTATTTAAACCAAGTTCATTTGACGCTATTCTTACAGCATAGCAACCACTTGTCAATCGTTTGTTAAAATTTGTAACTTGTTCAATAAAGTTAAGTTGAATACCAAGAAATTTACAGCTTGTCTTTGTTTTCAATTGTGTGTAAGTCTAATATCCAATCATGAAAAAAAAATTAAATGTCAATATGTTGGTTTTCTTAGATTTAAAACAAAGCAAGTTAGAGTCACACCAGCTCTTCAATCAATCAATCAATCAATAATGTACTTTATTATCAAGAATATAATTCTGTCGACAAAGCAGGCTAAAGCTAACATTAACATTAACATTATAACTTAACATATATAAAATATCTTCAATTCAAATTCAATCAAGTTTACTAAATACTACAAAAGACTAAAAATTTTGGGTAGATGAAAGTGTAAACAATTTTCATAAAAGATTTAAAGGTACATAGCATAGTCAAGTTCAAAAAACAGTACGAACAGGGAAAAAAAAAACATAAGAACAATAAAAACAATGACAACAATGCGGATATGGCAATATTTCCTAAATAATTTAATATATTGTACAATCTTATAATGATATGAGGTCATTAGAAAATTTATAAGCTAACATAAAAAATAAGACATGGTCAATTTGAAACACAGTATGGACAAAATAAAATTTAAAGCATATGATTATCATTGTAAAATTCAGTCAAACTATAGTAAGCTTTGGTAATTAGTATATTTTTTAACTTTTTTCTAAAAAATTTCAATGTCACTGATTGTCTGATTTCGAGTGGTATGTGGTTAAAAATGTTTCGACCCTCGTATATAAAAGACTTTTGTATCAAGGTGCTCTTAGGTATAGGCAGAGGCAAGTCAAAGTTTTGCCTGGTCTTTAGAAATAATATTTTTCAACTCTTCAATATTTTTTCCTTTCCTGGACAGAGTAATGTCATCAGCAAATGCTGCTATTTTAGCCCTAATGGGGCGGTGATTAATATCATTTAAATAAAGTAAAAACAATATTGGTACCAACATAGATCCTTGTAGAACATCATTGGTTAAAGCCAAGTTTGATGACTGAGTATCACCAATCTTAACAAATTGTTCTCTTCCTGAGAAATAAGATTCAAACCATGAGTATGAGATTCCTCCGAAGCCATAGATTTCTAGCTTTTTAAACATTATTTCATGATTTACACAATCAAAGGTTTTAGAGAAATCATCTCAAAACACAATGGCGACAAGCTCACTTTCATTAAGACTGGTGAATACCTGTTCTAAAAGATTAAACATGGCATCATGGGTGCTCTTAAATGGTTGGAATCCCAAGTTGAGTGTCACTTATTATGTTGTGTGTTGAAAAATATTTCAACATTCTTTCTTTAACTAACTTTTCAACTATTTTTTTGACAACGTCGATAGAAGTGATATTGGCCGATAATTACATGGGTTGTCCAATTCGCCACCTTTATAAAGAGGGAAAACTATAGCTTTTTTCAGGCAGTCTGGAAATACTCCTGTTAAAAATGAAATATGAATACATTCAGACAAGACACACAATGCATTATCAGGTAAGTTTTTAAGCAAATGTATTGAAACATTATCATGCCCACTGGATTTATTGTTTTTTATTCCGCTACAGATTTCATTAAGTTCTAATATGTTTGTAGTTTCCAGTACAAATATGTCATTTATTGTGACATCCAATAAATAAGAACAAGGATCTACATTACTTTTTAAATTTAGTTGTAAAGTTTCAGCAACAGTACAGTAGTTGCTAAGAATATTGGGATCTAATTTAACATCTGTTTGAAGAACTGAGTTTTTACCAGTTAACTGATTAATTATTTTCCAGTTTTCTTTGCTTGCATTTTTCGAGGATTTTATTCTATTCTGGTAAAACTTTTCCTTACCTGCTTTTGAAACACTTTTGGGAATTTTTCTATATCTGCAGAAATAACTCATGAACTGAGGACAATCAGTAAATTTGCGAATATTTTGTAACAAACGCATGTTTTTTGATGAAACTTCAATAGCGGGCATAATCCAAAGTTTACTTTTCTTTTGCTTAATTTTTTGTAATGGAAAAGATTTTTAAAATGCATCAGTTACTAACTTTTGGTATCAGTTTAGTGGTGATTGACAATTCAAAACTGCTTTTCCTTGCATATATCTTTAAATTTTTTATAATTGTTACTGCTTAGTAGTCTACCAACTTTATATTTTGATGGTTTATCTATCGCAACTTGAAATTTTGCTAAAACTGCCTCATGATCCGAAAGGCCTACAGGAATTACACTACAGCTATACAAACATTTGCTTTAAGACAAAATTTGAACATAGATAATCGATTTTGGTTTGAGAATGAGCAGTTGTTCTAGTAGGTTCATTAACATACATCTCTAGTTCAAATGATAAAAAACAAGTTAGACAGAATTTGCTTTGCCTCTGATCTGTCATTATCAAAATTTATATTAACTATGTCATCCATAATATTCGCGTCGTTCCATACAATGTCTATGCTTTGGACAAATAAAACTGTCACATCAACTTTGAGGTGATTGAGTCAATAAAGACCATGAAATATATTGATGAATATTTAGCCAAGGGCGTCGACTCTATCAGAGTGGACGTTGAGATGATTTAGATGAAATCCAGAGATATCTCAATAGTTGATATGTCAGTTCAATAGAAGCTGCTTGGAGACTTCAAATTCAAAATGTACGACAGATCGCACGCGGTACAGGGAAAACATATCTTTATAACACAATTAAGTTATTAACATGATACTCCAATATGTAAAAAGACAATGTCAATGCTGTTGCTTGGACTGGAATTGCCGCCAATCTTCCGATTGGCAGGAAAACTGTCCATAAAACCTTCAAGTAACCATTGAAAATCGGGTGTCCCATCTTTATTGCTCGTGACTGTACAATAACTTAGGAAATTTCTGAATAAAAAATTGCATATTCAATAATCTTCAATATATATTGCAGGGATAATGTATACAAATTTAGCCTTAAGTAACATGTAGTAAGTAAAACTTATAATTTAAAAAAAAAAAGTTTTTACAAGTGTTAATCCAGTAGATGATATTTACATTTAAACTAAAAAGCTTCAAGATTCAAAGGAGATTAACATAAAAATTAGAGATTTCTGGTCAGACAAAGATTTTCATAGGTCAATGAAAGAGTCAATTTAAACTCTTTAAGTACTTTTAGGAAATTATGTTTGCACTGATGGTAAACGATCTTTATATAGTTTGAGTAGAACTTTTGCCGCCAAAAATATGACTTCTTTTCGAGATAAACCAGATACTTCCTCTTGCCAACATGGGACAGCCTAAAAAATAACAAATAATCAAATACCTATAGTACTTACATTGCATTAAACATTTTTTGTCATACTATGCTGTTATTGTATTATTCTATGATTAAAATTAAAATTGAACAGGCCATCATTTTCAAAAGTACCTACAAGTTCCTTAGAAAGAACCACCTATGAGAATATATAATCACAGATCAGATTGAATTATAGAAAAATTTCATGATGGAAGCGAAATAAACATTTGAAAATTAAATTCCTTAAGATATGCATTAGAAGAAGCATCTGCAGCAAAACTGAAGAAATAAATAGTATACCTTATTAAGCTGCCAGATCATGCTACAAAAAACTAAAGGAGTTTAGGTTCAAGTTTAGATTAGAAAAATGTAGAATCAGGACCCCAAATGTAAAGACATTTGGGGTCCAGCATATGATATCCAACCCTGTTAATATATTAGCCTATTTATTGCCCCTGATGATGGGATTTTCTAATCCCGAAACATGTAGGGCCGTTCTAAAACGAATAAAGTATCTGTGGAGGAAGACTTTGAGCTTTTCTTTTGAATTAAATTTCAACTCCACGTTGAGATATGGACTACTTCTTGAATATAAACTGTATTGATGAACAAGTATTGCTCAAATATGAAAAGAAAATGTCTGAAATATATCATCCTACTTGTTATGTATTATACCAAATTTTCGACTGACCTGGTAATCTATCAGTTACCTTACCTTTAAATATTCAGATAATTTATTTTCAATATCAATATCTGCCACCTCTTTATCAATAAACTTTTCAACTGGGACTGGGGTAGCCTGTGTAAATGTTTGGATGTTGATAGCCTTTTCTGCATCTTTCAATAATAACAAGCTAACATCAAACCAGCTAAAAAACAACCTAATAAAAATCAAACACTGCAGTTTTTTCATATTACTGACCTTTTTCCTTCTTTTAACATAACACTCTCAACAGCCACTGTAGGTGTTTTCCTAAATTTTAATGAATAATCTATCCTTTCTTCAGCTATTATACATCCAGATTCGAAGCCGATAGCTTGAGATTTTTGAGTTGAAGTATTTAGTTTAATTCCACTAAAAACGGATTCTAAATAGACACTCCAAAATACAAGTCAGTAACTTACTTTACCCAAGCTTTACCAAACACTGCATGAGCAGCTTCTCTCACACCACTTACAATATCTTCTTCTTCAGAAGCTACAGTAATTTCCAAATCTCCACTTGAATCTAATTTAAAAAAGAAGAAAAAATTTAATGTGTTGAATCAAAAATTGGAGACAACAAGGAGGTTCTTATTATTTATGGCATGTGGAACCCCTGGGAACATGAATATAAATTTTTATGTTGCATTGTTAAGCTCTGTGACAGGGGCACCCCCACCAATGAAATTTCTAAAAATCCTCAGTCATTAATCCGAGCATTAATCATTATTAAATGTGGGGGGTGCTTAAAAAAAATATTGTCACAATTTGATTTTTTCAGTAACTTTTTTTTGGGTGTGGGCAAAAAAAGTTATTGGGTGGGCCTATATGGGCAAACGAACTACATATTGATTTTTAAAACTATGGTTGGTGGGGGGTGTTCCCATTACAGAGGTCTTGAAATTTGAGTTATGGAGGTTCAGCTTCAGTAAAAAATAAAAACAAACTAAGAATAATCGTTGCCTACTTACAAATATATTCACTCATCTGAGGATCCAAGGTAGTAATAATAGAGTCAACAGAGCTTTTAGCCTTTTCAACCATCTTTGTAACCACTTGACTTGATAGAGCACCTTTCACAAGTCCCAAAAAGCTGCTCGGAACTACTGGTTCTGCCTCTGGTGGCTGACTCGGTCTAGCAGTTGTTGCTCCCAGGGGAATTCCCTTGCTTGGAGGAATGGCTGCACTGAATTGTGTAGATGGAAATTGATTAACTAAACCAGGTGCTGAGGTTACTACATTGCTGCTAACTGTATTGGTGTCTAGCTGTTGTTCCCGCTCAGTTGACACGGGATTGGCCTCCGCAGAGCTGCTTGGTGACGATGTCCATAAGGTGAAATCTGGTAGTGATGAAGGAGGTCCAACGTTTGATAGCAAATTGCCAGTAGATAAACTGGCACTTCCTGGGGATGTTAGGGAATATGATGAAGAAACACCGCTCAGTGTGCCTGAAATTATTATTTTCATTGAATATAACTTATTTGACCGAAATAATTCAGGTTCTGAATGTTCTCTCACCACTTTTATCGCCATTATTTGCTTGTTCAACAGCTTTCTTGTCCACAATTTCGAAGGAGCTTCCATTAGAGTCGTCCTTATCCATTTTCACGTGTAGAAGGGACACAATTCGAAAAATTATAAAATTATTAGTAATCTTTGCAATGACAAAATTACATTATCACAAATTATAGTAGAAAATACAATTATTATTCAAACAAAAATATTAGAAAATGCCAACATAAACAAAAAGGTGGAATGAAATTTGAGTGCAACGTCATCTCACGACTCCGAACTCAAAACTGTCGTCTGTCGTCGAGAATCAACACGGCCCTCAAGTTCACAAAAGGGGCGTTTTCCAGAATTCATTGTACAATTTACCGGTGGAAACAACCGGTAGCTGTCAAAAATCCTGAGATGCATGGGGGTCAAGGATAATACACACTGCTAAAGGATTGTTTATCGGTCTCGTTCTTGGTAATCGCAATCGCGGCCATATTGGTGTAGCACTATTGCCGACGTCATAATTTAATAGCGAATTCCATTGGCCAAACTCGTACCTCACGAGTGCAATATTCGTTTAGCATTGGCCATTTCAGTGCAAGTTTTTGAATCCCACTGAGAAACTGGTTCGGCACTTTTTTCCCTGAGTGCAATCAGTTCCGCACGAGCTTCTGGAAGTCGTGCGGCACTGGTGCAATTTGACGTTTTTCTGGTTTTGAACATGTGGCCATTCTGTTTTCTCGCGTTCACTTTTTTGAAACTGGTTCAAAACAGGTTTGAAATAGTATAATCTCGCGAACAAAATTGGTTCAAACCGCTTAGAAATACAATCCAATTCACGTTTTTAAACCCTTTTCTCGCTCGGAGAAGTTATGACGTCATTGTGAAACTGTTTTAAACCAGTTTTAAAAAATGTTTCAAAACTTTGAGACGCTGATCGATGATATTGATAACCAAAATTCTTCATTTTTCTCTAGAGTTTTTATAATTGTTATTTGTTGTTTGGTTCGCGACCATTAAAACTGTCATCTCTCCTATCTTCCAGCAGCATCGATACAGATGAGAGTATTTTTCTCTGCTTTAAGGCAAGAAAAACCTGACCCAAAATCCGAAAAAATAGGAATTCGAAAAAAAAAAAAAAAATTAAATAGCAATAACCAAAATCTAATTTTTTAAATTTTGGCAACAGATCCAATCTCAAGGTCAAAAGTGAACCCCATTGGGATTGCACCAATGCGAGTTTTAAATTGGCCGGAACGAGTGTGAGTGCCGCACCGGTGCGACACTGTTTTTGCCAATGTAATTCGCTATAAGTCGTCAGCTGTTTGCGCCAGCGGTCGTAGCTTAGAATTTAAATTTATGATGAAAAATATTATTTAATTTTGATTACCATAATAGGCAAAAGATTCGAACGAGATCCAAAAAATAGTTGTTTCGAATGTAAATTATTGTAGTGAAACCAAGTATGCATAATTGTATCATAACCTGTGGTGCAAACACCCTACGTCAAAGCAAGAAACGAAATGCTGCCTACGTCATCACTGGTGCTTTGGTTTGGTGGGGGCCTTGAGATTTGAACTACACAGGCCTTATGAAGACAAGCTACCTATCCTGTAGTAGTAGTGTGTATTATCTTTGCATGGAGATGGCGTGCGATGCTCGAAATATCGGAGAGCGGAAAGTGGTACTTTTCCGAGGCTTTGGTTGTCTATAAGTGGCTGAATTCCGCAAGAATATTGCACACTACTACAGGAATACTCATTGGCCTCGATTTTTGGCATCTAGGTCATAAGGTGTTGCAACGTAGCCGACGCCATCAAAGGTGTCGCTAGCTGTTTGCGCCAGCGGTCGAGTAGTTTAGAATATATATTTATGATAAAAAAATATTATTTAGTTATTATTACCATAATAGACAAAGAGGAACATGCAAACGTGTCTAAAAAAGGGTTGTTTTAGAACGGTAATTATTGTACTAAAACCAATACATGCTGTCTACGTCATCGCTGGTACTTTGGCGTGGTGGGGATATCCTTGTGGTGGGGGCTTGAGAGTTGAGTGTTTTGATTTTTGAACTAAACTTGCCTTAAGCTTACGGGTTTTTTCAGTGATAGGTTTAAACCTTTTTTGGTTTTTTGGGGGTTTTTAAGAACAATAGGTTTTTGGGTATTTTAGGCAAAAAAAAGGGTTACAGACAAAATTGACATTAACCAAACAAAAAAAAAGTCTGAAGTCTGAGTGAGTCAACTGTAGGTAGAAGATAGCGAAGTCTACTGTGAAGAAAATGCCAATGAAAATAGTGGAAACGAAAATACTGATTTCCAGTTGGAATTACTTGAGGGATAGGTGGATGAAAATAGGATCGAATTTATAAATATTGAATTATATTTTATAATTAATACTTAAGTTTTCATCTATTGATTTATTATAAGTTATCTGGCAGAATATTTGATATTTTTAGTTTTATGTTTTATTTTCTTTTGTATCGAGTTTGTTTTTTTGTTTTTTTTATTCAGTTTATTTAAAAATAGGTAATAAAACACTTATCATTTATCCTAATAATTATCATTTAAAGGTTTGATTTGGATTAAAAGTGTTCCTTAGAGAAGAAAAAAATGAAAAACTTGGGTTTATTGGAGCTGGGTTCGGCTATTCAGCGCGGAGTTGGAGTGGAGTGAACAGAGCTAATGGAGTCACCCCGGTAAAAAGCAATACCCGAACCTTAACCCGAACGGCTGGAGTGCGAATGGAGTCGCTCCGAGTGCATGGAGTGAGCAAGTCGAATCCACCTTGGGTTTTTAAGAAAAATCAGGGTTCAAACCCAAAACTTGAATAAACCGGGTTGTTTCAATGAACCCGGTTTTTTGAAATACGGTTATTCGAAAAACCCGTTTCTTTCCAAAGGTTTTTTCCAAAAAACCCGGTCTAAACCCATCTCTGCTCAAAACGAAAGAAGATCGTTGCAAAAACATTCTCATGAAAAATCAAGATTCCCGTTCCCTGCTCTAAAGGTACGCGCATACTAGCCGGAGCCGAACCAGCCGCACGCACCGCTCGAATCGCATCGTTTTTGTTTTAATGCGCACACTATAGTGGAATTTTTCCTGCCGTAGCGGAAGCGCGCCATCATTTGAGGTTAGCCGTTAGCCAGTCGCTTTTATAATTTCGAGATACTTTTTGGCATTTTTCACAATAAATGATAGTGCGGGGAAAAAATTGTTGTAATTTGTATGTTGCTCGCAGAGGAAGAAAAAGAAAAGAATTTCCTCCCACATATTATATCTGCGTTGCAAATTGACGTTTTCAATTAAAAGAGATGGATGATAAGTATGAAAACATTCATTTTCCCGCCAAAATTTGCTTGCTTAATGTCAATGTGTATTGGGTGTTTAGCAATCCGCTCATTTTTATGTGAATCGGTGACTTCACCAATGAGTTAGCTATCTTTGTTAAGTGAATGGAAAATGACAATGACCGACATAGAATGATGGATCCATCGGTAAAATTTGATAATAAAAACGCAGAGTTTGAAATTGGGAAGAAAATGTAGGAAAAGTTACTGCTTCATTCGTAGAACTTCGCTATGGAGCCGGTGGTGGATTATTTTGGAAGCAAACAGTTTCTGCAAACTAAACTTGAACGAGGATTACTTTGTATACTTGATGGGCCGTGGATTTCCCTTTCTTTTGCGAGTATTCTTTCTGATTTTATGTATCCAAAATTTGACAAATGTAGAATTTGATGGAAACTTATGGAAAAACACGTCCGCCGGTGAATAATAGAAATAAATAGGAATTAGTTTTATGGATAGGCACACTACACACAATCACCATTGTTAAGAAAAAACCTTGAAAAACACGAGGAAATAATAGTTCATTTCAAAAGTCTTGTGTACAAACCACTGTCAACGGCTGTCAACCATTGTTTTCATACTCTTTTGGCGTCTGACAGTTTGATGCCAGAGAGAGAGGCTTTTAAATTGAAAAGGTCAATTGGAATATTGGGAATGTTTTAAGTTATACATCAACTCTTCATAGTTTTGTACTAACGTTATTAGCAATTCTTCTTCCATGTTGCGTTTTTATTTTGTAGCAAATCAAAAATTATTCAAAGATTTTGGTGACTCATAGACTTTCCAAGCCAGTGAAAACGAAAACAATAATCTAATTATAACCTATGAAATATATAGAAATTACCACCGTGCGAATCCTGCGATACGACTGGGCGCGCTCACTAAGGGCGGATGGATTCGGCACATACATATATCATCAGCTCGAACAGCACGAACCGAAAAAAGATTCCCTGCCAAACATCCTGGTCGCATTTGCGGTAGTACGGCTCGTGCGGCTCCGGATGGTTTGCGATACCTCATGGAAATCAATGTAAACAATATTTTGCTACGGCTCCTGCGCTTGGTGCGACTCGTTCGGCTCCGGCTAGTGTGCGCTTACCTTTAGAAACTATTACGTGTTATTACTATGTTGTAACCTGTTTTGAAATAGGAATTCAATCTGGTTAGAGCAGGTCAAGCAAATACAGTCGTGAGCACAAAAAGTGGGACACCCGTTTTTTCCTATTGTAAAAGTGGCTCACCAGCTATACCTAGAGTGCGTTCGAAAAAGGGTTAAATTTTACTTAAGGCCCAAGGGTGAGAGTGGGTATATGGTCACGCGGTTAGAGGAGTCAATTTTTTCTGGTGTGTTTTCGAACGCACTGGTGTACAGTGTTGCCAAAGCCACCCCGTTCGGGGTAGATCTACCCCTTTTGAAAACAATCTCGCCCTGCTGCTCCCCTCGACTAAATCTACCCCGCTCTGAATACAATACTATAACACAAAAAGAATGCTTATTGCTAATAAAAAATACTTACAAAATCAAAATTATGAGAAACAATTTATTTATTTGAACTGTATGCAACGAGTTTTTTTGTCCACCACTATGATACACATCATCATTTACAGATTCCTCCAGCATTGCGCCAGCATAGTACCCCTAACAAAAAATGTATATTCTTTATTTTAGGTTTTTAGGATTTTTTCAGTGTCTCCTTTGAATTTTAGGTGTCCCTTGTCCCTTCAAGCAGAAAATTATGTAAAAACATTAAACATTAATTATAGTCTTTCACCTAACAAATGCGGAAAGTGATACTTTACGAATGTGTTAGGTACAAAATTTCACCTATATCCTATATCATTAGCAAAGTTTAGTCTACTTTATCGCACACTCTGCGGTAAAGTACTACTTTTCGCACGCTCGTAAGTAAAATTTTTGTTTCTACCCCGCACCGATTCTATTCTACCCCGTTATCCTGCCGTAATCTGCCCCAATAAAAAAAAAATCCTGTGCAGTTCACACCCGGTAGAAGTGAAACCTTCATCGAACTGCATGCATTACACACATACTAACATACACAGTGGCGTGGGCGTGGCTCCATACGTGGCTCCAAAAGACTTGAGAAAAAACGCAAATAAATATAGTTTAAAAAAACTAAAATACACGCTGGGGTGCTTTGTTCCACATTTCTTATACATTGAGCACCCCACGCTTTTTTGACAATAATTCTAATATTTTTTGTTCATTAATATTTTCTGTTTATATTAAAAATTATTTTTCACTTTTTAGTTCAATTTACTATAAAAGCGTGTTTTTTATTTTTTTTTAAACATATTTATTTTTCACTTTTTACTTCGATGTATCATAAAAGCGTGTCAGCTCCAGAGATTTCCAGACTTTTCCAGGTTTCATCCAGATTTGTAAAGACTGATCCGGATTCTGGAAAATGATCCCCAGGTCTTTTGGAACCTTTTTCAGAATTTTTCCAACCCTTTCCAGAAATTTCTAAGTTTTTTCCAGACTATTCCAGAGATTTCCAGACTTTTCCAGACTTCATCCAGATTTATCCAGACTTGTTCCAGCTCACTTGGCTTGTTCCAGGTTCTTGTTGTGTGTTGTGTGTTAATATAAGCGTGTTAAAAAAGTGTTGCTTTTTCGTTTCGTTTCATCGGGTCGCTTTTTCGTTTCATATATAGAGTCGCTTTTTCGTTTCATATATAGGCACCCTATAATAGGGTGGCTTTTTCGTTTCATCGAGTCTCAAATCACTCCCAACGATTCTAAAGAAGTTTTCACTTCAAAAAGAGCTTGTGGCAACACTGCTGGTGTATAATTATAACCTAACATATATACATAACATTTAGGCCCAGTGTTCTGTGCATTCCATTTATCTGTTTCTGCCTATTATCAACAACAACTTCCGAGAAACGTGAAATAAAACAAATAAAATCTGGCTAAATATGAAAGTAGTAGATTTAAATAACTGGTCTCTTGATTTCTGCTGTTTGAGTCGAGTTAGATTAGCTTGGACAGCATTCGGTAAATTAAGCTACATCTTGAAAAATAGAAAATATCCACAATACCTCAAATCCAAAGTTTATAATCAATGTATACTTCCTGTTCTCACCTATGGATCCCAAACATGGACACTTACAAAGTCAAACATGGATAAAATAACAAAAGCACAAAAATCAATGGAAAGACAAATGTTACATGTGAAAATGATAGATAAAAAGAGGAACGAGTGGATAAGAAATAAAACGAGAGTAAGAGACGTTAGAAAGGAGGAAGCAAAACTAAAATGGAAATTCGCAGGTCACAATATCAGACAAAAAGACGACCGATGGAATAAATGTATCTTAAGCTGGAGACCTTGGGAGAATAAAAGAAGTAGAGGAAGACCCCAGATGAGGTATGCTGATGACCTGAAGAAGCACGCTGGAACCAGGTGGATGAACATGGCAACAGACAGAGAAGAATGGAGAAGACTGGGGGAGGCCTATGTCCAAAGATGGACTGAAGAAGGCTGAATAGATAGATATATAGATTTAAATAATGAAAAACTGACAAGAATGACAGGAGTAAAATTTACCCAACGGCAGAGTTGGTTAAGAAAGAGTGCACACTGGGTAGCACCCCGGATATTTTGGAACTAGCGTGAAAGTTAACCGGAGCTTATACCAATTCATTTTCGAACGGCCAGTGTGCACTCTGTGTGACGCTCAGACTAATTTCGAACGCACTCCTACGGCAATGATTGTGATCGATTGTAGAGAAAAGACTGGTGGGGGATTCTCATCCTCCAGTCTCAACCTATGACCTATCGTCCCGACTATCCCATTGCCTTTCTACTAGTGGGTCCGGACGATTGGTTGCGACTAGAGGACGAGAATCCCCCCTGATTTACGCAAAATAGCGAAAAATGGCAAGACCTGTCAGTCGGGTGTCCCACTTTTTGTGCTCATGACTGTACATAAAAAAGTTCTCAACTGGGGGCGGATTACGAACTCTCGATTCGAACCGAAACCGCCATGTACACCAAAATTTTGATTTCGAACGCACTCCATGCGAATGCATTTCGACGAAAGTCACTCGACTGGGTTGATGTCTGTCGAAAAGCTATCGAAACGAAATCGAGTCCAATAAAGTTAAGTTAAGTTGGATTTTTGGGGGCCAAAATTCGTTTGATTCTTTGTTTTGTTTTGACGTTTTGTAGTATTTTGAACTTTGAACAGAAAAATCGCTGAAAAAAAATGTCTTAAAATTAATGATGGCCATTGGCAGGTTTTATTATGGAGAAACAGTTGACCAACGGCAACATTAGTTGCTTTGAAAATTGATCGAACACACAGCAATAACTGTCAATCTAATAAATAAGAAAATATTACGACTATTAATAAATAAACAATTTCAGTGAATTCCAGGCAGAGGAGTTCGAGATCGTCACACTCCAGAACATGTAGCTCGTAGCTCCAATATTCTAGGCATCAGAGCGGATTTGCTGAGAGCAGGAAAAGCAGCTCAAACGAAAACGCTTATAAAAACGAAGAGAGTTGAACTGTCATGGAGCTGTCGGCTGTCGTTAAGACAATTTCCTATTCGCCATCTTGGGAAACGCGCATTTTTGAAGGCCGGTAATTTTTATTAAAAAAAAAACATTGAAAAAAAACTTTTAATTAAAAAAAAAAAACTAGTCACATACGTAAGTACACTTTAAAGAACGTTTGCTAAATTATGGGATCATTTACCGTACTTGTGGCGAAGTGTAGGACTGTGTACGTGTCCTTTTTAATGGCACCAACAAGTTTCTCCAAGTTCCATGTCCTAAATATTGGTTTTATTATTTTGTTTTGCTAATGTTCAATGAATCTAGAGGCGGTTTTGCGAATACAAACGCTGTAGAATCATGAAAACATTTCTCTTTTGTGGAAGTGCCTGTATGGTTCACTCAAGCGGATTATTTTGAAGTAGTTCATGGATATCCCAAGCGCTCTCGTGCTCTACATCGAATAATTTATTACCAAAAGTGAAGGTCTTTACAGTCCCCAACTCAATATCATGTACTTTGAAATGTAAAATTTTTCGATAATATGCCCTTTTTAATGGGTGATTATTCTTATTTTCAATTATTCCACCGATAACCTCATCCCTGACTCCCATCATGAATTACCAAAAAAAAAAATCCATTCCTTCATTAAGACTAAAACTAGGCCACAAATTCAGTTACAGAAAATGACTGAAAATGATGACCTAGAAACAGCAAACCCCCTTCTTGGTGGCATGGGAGAAGACCAATTGGATTCTTTTGATGACACAAATGGAGTTCATGAGGAGCAATTGCTGAATGATACCGATGGTGATGGAGCAGCTGGAGATGATCCCGAGTTGGAGGCAATAAAAGCAAGGGTTAGAGAAATGGAAGAAGAAGCAGAAAAATTGAAACAACTACAAAGTGAGGTGGATAAACAGATGAATATGGGTAGTCCACCTGGTACAAGTAAGTAATATGTTTTCCTCAATGTTTTCCTTCTCTTTATTCCCCAGTACCACTATACTTACATATCATTCAAATTGTAACAATGTATAAATACAGTGTATACCATTTACAAAACAGGCTAAATAAGTATCTGATGTAACTTTTATTTTTTTTAAATCGCTTGTACACGTAATTTGATTGTGTGAATCCTTGAAATATTTTCAGCACTAACTTGACCCTCTAGGAGGGGTGGGACCAACCCTTACTATTCCAAATAGAACAGGGGACGAGTGACACCTGTTTCAAAAGAGTGTTCAATTTTCTTTCGAATGACATCAAATGAAAGAGAATTGAACGCTTTTTTAGAAGAGGTATCACTCGACCCCTTGTTCCATTTGAAATAGTAAGGGTTGGTCCCACCCCGCCTAAAGGATTTAAGTAGAAGTGCTAGAAATGGTTGCAGAAAACTTCCCCCTTTAAAAATCAAATTACCTGTACGAGCGATTTTTTTGAAAATATAAAATGTGTTTTTTTTTTTAAAGATAAAAGTCAAAATGACATTATGTTGGCAATACAATGTAAAGTTGGCAATGCCTTCAATATTTTCATGTAGAAAAGGCTTGTGTTGCCAACAAAGTTACTAAATTTTTGACTTGGGGAATTATCTTTTAAAAAAAAAACAGACTTTACGTGGCATCAGATATTTAGCCTGTTTCGTTTTAAATGGTACACCCTATATATTTTTATTCTGACAACCCTGTCCAACTTCAATTCCCAATTAATTCAATACAGTAGAACCCTGATTATCCGAGGTCTGGATTAACTGAGCCAATCTAAAGAACCATTATGAGAGCTTCTTAAATATACAGGGTGTTCCACGAAGTTTTTCCTAGGTAATAACTTCGGAACGCGTCGTCCAATATAGTCGAAATTTTGAGGATCTGGGTAACTTTCTGTGCCGCTTCTACTATTGTCATCCACTTTCACTTCAATTTCGGTCAAGTGACATCAAATTTCGAATCTTAATTCTAACTCATGGTATATTATGGCATTTTTTGTTAGAAAATTGAATTACAGAATCGGAAATGCCATATTTGTTAAGGCTTTGTTAAAGAAAATGATAAAAAATTATACAGTGGAACATACGATGATGCGTTCCGAAGTTATTATTTGGGAAAAACCTCCTGGGACACCCTGTATATGACCATAATGTATATACATACTTCCAAAACAAGATACATCATAGAATGAATAAGTGCCCTGCAAATGCTGAACAGAGGGGTTAATACTCGCAACTGCATATGGACATTAAAATACAAACAAAATGTGAGTTTGTTGCCTATCAAAAAATTACAGAAGCTAATATCAGCTCTAATCCAAAAAAGTTTTAGTAGGGGCGCATACAGCATTTCTGTGGCAAGTTTGTGATTAAAGCAAGCAACCTATGTGGTCCTATCAAGAATGCTCTTCTCAATACAAAAATGTCTGTCAACCTAGCATGACAATCCCAGCAGGATTCGAAAAAAAATTTGTGGAGAATTAGTCGCTATCTTGTTGCTAATTATTTACCATATTTTTGATTTTTTTACTCTTGTCGATTGTGAAATAAAGCGACTCTTGCCAGCTTGACATCAAGCTAGCAGAAAATAAAATAAAATAAAATCCCAGCGGAATAAAAAAAATAGTGGGGAGTTTGTTGCTAATTATTTACCATATTTTTAATTTTTTCACTCTTGCCGGTCTCGAAAAAATGTGATTATACCAGCCTGAAAAATTTTAATATGTATTATTTTCATTTCTAATCAAGGTACCTAATTTTGCATGAAAATCTATGGCCATTTTATTGATCAGATTAGAGGAACTAACTTTCAAAAAGTCAACTTTATTTATTTATTTATGTATGTATTGTTTAATACACAACATAGCAAACTCCAAATGGTATTTTTTATTTATTGCCTACTTATATCTATGACGAACTTTTTCAAAAAATAAAATAAAACTATGCTATACATATGATCACAACAATTAATACAAAGCAAGTACAAATAAAAGTAAATAAACACGATGCAATAGGTACATAATATATCGGCGCCGCAACTCATTTTCTCAGGGAATCAAGATCTATACTATGGAGTCACTGAAATGCCTCTGATCGTTAAAGGTCTGCTAATATTAATTTCAGTTTATTTTTGAATGTAATTGGGGTGCAATTGAAATCAAAATTCGCAGGAATATGTGTGTTGAAGAGATGCATGATGCGATTCATGACACTATTTTTACCAACATCAGTCCGGCTTCTATTGGTTGAAAACATACCATTTAAACGCGTATCGCGTGAAGGTACACGAATGTTTATAAGTGCCAAAAGTTCCAGGAGGTTCACATTATTGGTTAGTATTTTGAACCCGAACATGAGTGTCAGAAATGTCCTATGCATCTCTAAGCTATCGATATTCAGCAGTTGCAAACGATCTTGGTGTGAAAACTGACTTTCGTCAATTCCAAGTTTGTATAACAGGAAGTTGACAAATTTCCCTTGAACTCGCTCAATGCGCTTAATATGGGTTTAGTAACATGGCGACCAAACTACGCAGCAATACTCGAGGTGACTTCGCACCAATGAAAAACATATCGTCATCCAAGATGGCGCCGGGTGATACGCAAATCAATGTGGATCCTGAAATATCTTATTTTGAATGCCATAAAACCAAACAGTGTCCATATAGTGTATGTGTAAACTGTGGAAAAGTGTATCACAAATCCTGTGTCCAAAGAGACTTTGTGAAAAAAGTGAAAATCATAGACTTAACACAATTAACATGCTGTGACAAAGACTTAACCTCCCAACCGTCAGAGGAGATCCAGCTATTGAAGACGCTTGTAAGCGAGCTCCAGGGCAAGAATCGGCTACTGGAGGAGAACTCAGACCTGTTGAAGGAGAAAATCAAGTATCTCAATGAAAATGCGAGGAAATCTATCCAAAAAAATGTCAACAAAAATACTCCAACGCCAGTCATCAAAAGCGCGGGAACAACAAAATCAGATGTTTCTACCAAATCAACTGTTTCTGTGGCACCCGAACAAGCACAGCCCAAGGCCAGGGTCATCTGGGAGAACAAAAGTGGTTCCGAGCTGTTCAATGCAGACTCGGTAACAGTCAAGGTCACCACAGACTCCAAGTCCGAAAATGGCGTGATTGAACTTGACGAGGCGGGCGGTTTCTCGGAACAACGGAAACGCGGCTTCCGCAGAAAACGGAACACACGATCAGCTGAAGGTGACAGTTCAGGATTCGAATTATCAAAGAACGAAAACATAAACAAAAACAACCACCTAAAACGGAAAACAAACCGTAATCGTGGCAGAAAAATAGGATCTAGAGACGACTTCGATGAATTTGAAGCAATTAAACCCCTCAACAAAGACAAGAAAATTTGGATTTTCATATCCAAAGTGAAAAGCTGCATCACAGAAGAAATTTTCTCCTCCTACATTGCAAAGCATGCCGGTACCTCTAGGGAAAACATTGAGATCAAGCAATGCGACATTAAAAACCCAAATCCAAATCAGTCTCAAAAATATTTTATGATTGGCGTGGACCCAGATCTAAAGGAGCTAGTCCACCAGGAAAGTTTCTGGCCAAGTGGTGTCGCTTTCGAGAGATTCAACTTTGCAATGGGAAAACGTTTTTTAGCCTAAAAGAAAATGGATCAATCCAACAGAAAACACAATGTGTTAAATCAAAAACTGAAGGCCAAGTGAGCATTGCACATTTGAACATTAGAAGCCTAAACACTAAGTTACTCTACAACTAGAGGTGATTCTTGCTCAGGAGGCTCCAGACATTTTTTGCCTATCTGAGCATTGGATGCAGCAGAATGACATTAGAATGGTACATCTTAATGGCTACAGCCTGATGAGCTTTTCGTCCAGATGTGATATCCGAGGGGGAGGCACCGCAATTTTTGCCAGAAAGTGCTGCGTTTGCCGAAATGTTCCCACTAGTCTTGTCTCAATAGATAAATTGTTTGATTTCTCTGTGTCGGAATTCGTGTTATAAAATAAGTTTGTTTGTATTGTTTTAAGCATTTACAGATCGCCCCAGACCGACCTTGATGAGTTTCTCAATCTGCTCCATGTCCTCTTGGACGAGATATATCAGTCCAACAAATACCTGATTATGTGTGGGGATTTCAATATAAATTTTACAACAGATAGTTCTGTGGTTAGAGCATTTTTACAGTTGACATCAAGCTATGGCCTGACTCCGCATGCCACTGGTGCTACAAGAGTAGGTAGATCATCTTGTACTCAAATTGATAATATCCTCAGGTAATATCCCTACCTCTCTGATAAAATACCATACAATCATTACAGACATTTCTGATCATTTTGGTCAGAAGATTTACATCCAGGTTGTTTCCGACAAGAAAAAGCCAATATTTCTCAAGAAAAGGTTTTTCACTCATAACAACATATCTAGCATGCAAAATTCTTTGAGTCGTGAGGATTGGAGAGATATTTACCTTACGGTTGACGCCAATGAACAGTATAACTCGTTCAAAAACATTCTCTTTTATTACTTTGATTTGTCTTTTCCTCTGAGCACTAGCAGATTTAAGCAGAGCCCCTGTTGGGTTACTGCAGAAATAAGAAATTATAGCAATCATGTTAAAGATCTTTATATATTATATAAACAAACAAATAGTCCAAATATTTTAAATCAATACAAAACCGAAAAGAGACAGTATCAAAAGTTCTTAACTGACTTTAAAACAGGATTGAACGATAACAAAGTTGTAAATTCTAAAAATAAAAATAAAGCAATGTGGAGTATATTCAATAAAGAATGCAACAAGAGCAACTCTCAACATAACATCACACTCACAAACAATAACCAAAAAACTACACACCCACTTGAGATTTTAAATATTTTTAAGGGCCTTTTCAACCTTACAGATACAGCAAATCACAATATCAAATATAACATGATTTATTATAACCATCATACCCTGCTATTGGAACCGACTGACCAGGATGAAATCCTTAAAATCATCATGGCCTTGCCGAACAAATATTCTGCTGGTATCGATGAAATTCCAATTTTTCTCTTAAAGCACATTGCTCACTCGATCTGCTCGCCATTAATGCATATTATTAATACATGTTTGGCGTTCGAAGTTTTTCCGGAGCAACTAAAACTTGCTAGGGTTGTGCCTGTCCATAAGAGGGGTGATGTGCATGAGCCTTCGAATTACAGGCCAATTTCGCTTCTTTCATCTGTGTCGAAAGTCTTCGAAAGAGTTATGTACACTCGACTTCTGGCATTTGTCGTCCAGTGTGGAATTCTTAATGGCAACCAATTTGGTTTTCTTCCAGGAAAATGTACTGAAATGGCAATATTTCAGACAGTGAACGCTATTATCGGAGGCCTTGATGAGGGTGATAAGGTTGCTGGCCTTTATTTTGATCTTTCGAAGGCTTTCGACATGATTGATCATGAGCTCTTGTTGTGGAACTTGGAGAGGTATGGGGTTAGGGGCATGGGTGCCAGGCTCTGTGCTTCTTATTTGAAAAACAGGTGTCAGACTGTGTCAATCCTACATGACGGACAGAAATACTTCACGGAGAGTCTGTTGATAAAGTGGGGCGTTCCACAAGGCTCCATACTGGGGCCATTGCTCTTCCTATTGTATGTGAATGACCTGCCTGGCTCGGTGGATGGGAGTATTGTCTGTCAGTATGCTGATGATACATCAGTATTGCTGTCGGGGCGGACTCTCTCTAGTTTGTCTGCGGGTTGTTCGGGTACGGTGGGTCAGATGGCTGTCTGGTGCAGTGAAAATGGCCTTCTGCTAAATACTCATAAGACTGGGCTTGTGGTGTTCAACAAGGGCAGGGTGAATGCTGGGTCTTTGTATGTAAACCATAATCATAAATCCATTCCAAACATAAACTCGGTGAAGTTTCTTGGAATCCACATTGATTCTGCTTTGAGCTGGGAGCAACTCATTACAGGCCTTCAATGCAGACTGAATAGCGCATGTGCCTTGATACACAGACTTCGAGACAGAATGTCTTTTGACTGTATTAAACTATTCTACTTTGCTTATGTGCAGTCTCATATAAATTATGGAATCGCTATTTGGGGAGCAGGGAGCATCCAGATTCTCTGATGAGATTTTTAAAACTCAAAAAAGAATAATTAGATGTATGCTACATCTTCATCCCCGAACTTCTTGTAGGCCTTTCTTTGAGGGCTTGAATGTGCTTACTGTGCCTGGACTGTATTTTGTCGCACTGGTAACTTTTGTTCAAAAAAATCAACACCTTTTTGCAACCAATCAAGATGGCTATGCCAATAATATCGGTATACTTATTAGAGGTAGGGATGAACTCCGCATTCCCACACACCGCTCCACATTTTTTGAAAGAGGCCCTTATTATCGGGGTATCAAAGCCTACAGACTCCTGCCTGCTGATATAAGGAATATGGAGGAGATTGGGAGATTCAAAACGGCGGTCTTACAGTTTGCGAGGGATAAATGTTTTTATTCTTTTAATTTTTAGACTATTGTATCTTTGATCTTTTACCAATTTATGTTTATTATAATCAAGTTTTTTTTTTTTCTTTTTATTTTACTAGTTTTTATCTTTATGTAAAATTTTGTTTTTTTCTTTTCAAATTTTAACTTGTGATGTTAGTATAATTGACGTCCTATTTTTGTATGTGTGTATGGATGCTTTTGCACTCAACACAAAAATTTTGTGACGTTGCTTTTTCATTTACTTGATTTCGTTGGCAAGAAAGAAATAAATAAATAAATAAAATACAGAGACTTCAGTACCTCGATGTTAGAAAACTCCCAACACCTACGCATTATAAAGCCTGCCATTTTGAAGGCTTTTGCCAAAATTTATATGATTGTTAAATCTTAACCTAGTGTCAAAGACTATTCCCAAATCGTTAATTAGATCTACTCTTGGCAGAATGGAACATGCAATAAAGTAGGAGTGCAGGATCGGCGCTTTTTTCCGAGAAAACGATATTATCTTGCATTTGGAAGTATTTAGTTCAGTTCCATTTAATGTACACTATCTTATCGATCGCCAGCTGTAGAAGTGAGCAGTCGTGGCTGCAAGTGATGTTTCTAAAAATTTTGAGATCGTCAGCATAGAAGAGAAATTTGCAATTGGTGAATGCGCTGGCAAGTTCATTAATGAAAACAAGAAACAAAATAGGGCCCAAACGTGACCCCTGGGGTACACCAGATGTGACTGCGATTTCCTTAGATACGGCTCCCCTAATCCTAACGAGCTGTGTTCGGTTTTGGAGGTAACTTGCAACCCAAGATAAAAGAGGGCCTGTGACGCCAAATGACTCTAGTTTATTGAGGAGCATAACATGATCTACTCTGTCGAAGGCATTCTTAAAATCGAAATAGATCGAATCAACCTGACCCCCAGACCCCAGAGTCGATAAAGGTAGACAAATAATGGGAATAAACACCTAAGTTTGTCTGGCATGAACGCCCTGGCAAGAAGCCATGCTGGTGTTCTGAAAGACTGTTGTGAAGATTTGACAGAACCTCGTCAACAACAATAGATTCCAGGACCTTGGACATACAATCAATGCCAGATATGGGGCGATAATTGGATACGTCTTCCCTGACACCCCCCTTAAATATTGCAGTTACATAGGCAGATTTCCAGAGGTTCAGGAACTGACCCGAATTGAGAGATAGCTGATACAGGTAACTAAGGGGTGACGTCAAAGTTGGACAGCAGTTCTTCACAAAAATTGGAGGAATATCATCTGGTCCTGCTCCCTTTTTCTCGTCCAGTCCGATAAGTTTCTGGAGTACAATATCACTGTTAATCTCTATGTTAGAAAGGACCATATTTTTGATAGAACATGGAAATGGGTTTTTAGTGACTGCAGGGACGGGTACAGTAAATACAGACTGGAAGAAATCCGCAAAAAAATCTGTGATGATCCTAGGATCGCTTGAATTGGCATTGTTAAAACTCATTTTCACAGGATAGCCAGCTGTGTTACGTTGAGTTTTTATGTAAGACCAGAATGCTTTAGTGTTGTTCAAGATATTCTTTTGTACAGTCCGAACGAAAACATCATAGTCTTTTTTAATGGAAGCCTTTGACTGTGATCTAAGTATTTTGTACTGACACTCATCACAAGTTAATCGAGTGTGTTTATATTTCTTAAAGGCTTTGCTTTTCTTAATAATCAGAGCAATCGTTCCTCTTGAGAAATAATTAGGATATTTTAAAGTTGAGACTCTAGTTTTTGGAACATGTAGGTCAATTGCAATGTATAAGACTGTATAAAACATTTCGAGGGCACTATTTATATTATTACAATACAAAAAGCTCCAATCAATAGATTCAAAGTAATCATTCAGCAAATCGTAGTCGGCCTTATGAAAATTATACCTGAAGAGTTGCGGATCCGATACATTATCTCACACTGTGTCAATAAAAAGATCAATCAATAAAGCCGGGTGATGGCTATCAACGTTAGTTAGAAGTGACACGTTATTTGATATAGACATGTTGGGGTAGTTTGAAAAAACTAAATCCAATTTAACATTATTGGCGTTAGAAACATTATTATACTACTGAGTAAGGTCGTAAAAACATGTACAGTCGAAAAGTATTTGTTCACACTCATTGTTGGAAGTAAATATCTTATCAAAGTCACAGTCACTGTTAGTAGAAAGCAAGTTGAGGCAAATATTATCAACATCCGCTTTATCACAAGTTTTAATTTGAACAAACGAGGTCTCGTAGCTAGGCAAATTAAAGTCTCCCAATAGCAAAACCTTAGTCGACGGAAAATGGTCAAGGACATAACTCACGGAAGTTACAAGGTCTTCATAAACTGCGGCTTTGGAGGATGGTGGTACATAGAGTGCTGCCACAATGTAGTTGTCATTTCCAAATTGTATACTGACCCAGATTTGTTCAACTTCGTTATCAGGAACTGTACAAATTGATGATTCGAAAGAGTATTCCACTGCGATGAGAACACCACCGCCTCTTGATTTATTTGTTTGATCTGGCTCTCTATCCCTTCTATATACCATGTAGTTTGGAGGGAATAATTCTTCATCGGTGATTCCCTCGTTCAGCCATGTCTCTGTCAGTACAATAACATCATAATCACAGTTTAGTACTTCCTGCTGGAATGGCACCGTTTTGGTTCTCAGTCCACGAACATTCTGGTATGAAATTGTGATGTTTCTATTTTGTGAATTTGCTGTTTCAAGAATATTTGTTTCAATGGTCAAGGCGTTTACATCTGATGTTGTGTTGCCTAAGGCTGAGTGGGAAGGTGGTTGCCTGGGGGAAAATGTTGCATGTTGTTATATTCTTGGTCAATTGCTTGCTTACAGATGAATCTGGACAACCTTTTCTTGATTTCATAATCCAGGTAGCCATTTCGATTTCGCTCATAAGCAGACATGAGGCTATCACTGGGTAAGTAATAGCACTTGATACACCTCTGGTGCAGGTGCGTTTTAAATCCATGTTAAAATTGTAAATAAAACTTGAGAACTCTTCTGTTGTCACAATAAGGAGGAGTGACTATGATTAAGTTGGTTCTGGTGCATATTTCAGAGATTGTATCCCAACAAGACTCATTGATGACTTTCCCTTGTAAAGCATTGACCATCCCAGCAAATAATACGACGAAGTCTTTCTTTGTGAAATTTTTACTCAGTGGGGCAAATTGTTTGATGAGTGTTTCCGCTGGCACTTTGAAATTAGAGTACTGACAATTTATATCATATTTGCTCTGACAGAAAGATTTGAAAACTTTTTCATCTATTCATTGTTCATCAAACAAAGCAATGCGCGAACAAAAAACGATAGTCACAATATAGAATACATTTTTGAGCTGATAATAATATATATTTTCAACTGTTTAAGGACCGGTTTATTCATATCCAGATAAACTTACTGGGAATACTGTCCACAAGATAAATTCACCAATCTCTAAACCTATTGGTCAGCGGATAACTGGCCGACCAATGGGATTACAAATTGCGTTTTTATTCCTCAGATTGCATTACCTGATAGTTTATAAAAAGATGAATAAACCAAGCCTAAACAAGAGTTACCATCTATACCTTTTTGAATATTTTTCTTTTTTTATCGTCTTCCATATTTACCGGCAGGAAAGGTCTCTAGAAATTTCATCTTCCGTTAAAATTTCTGATGTAGGAATCTTAACTTATCTAGCAATCCGATATGTTTATTTTGGAACACACTTTGCGCTTCTTTCCTGTTAAAAACGCACCCTACATAATAATGGAGCACTGAATCTGGCGGATTTTAGTGCTCTTCAATTAACCTACATAGATTTTTTTTTCTAAAAAAATTAGGGATGCCAATAATAATTGATTCAATTAAAAATTACATAGGGTTTTCTATATCCCGCCCGTCGATGCAACACCCTGTATATCGATCCATATTAATCTGAATAACTGTACAATACAATACAAAATCATTCTCCATATTGGTCTAAATTGCTGTAGGTATATTATAATATAAACATAAACTCATTTTGCTCAGTCAAAAAGACTCAAAATCGATCGATGCTGGTCTGGTCTATTTTACAAAGTTTTGACCTTTCAAACTTTTCAGAAATTTAAATCCCAAGGTTTGCCTGGCAAAATTCTTTAGCATTTGGCTATTCTTATATGAACCAGTAGGCTTAATCCACTTGGAATCACATTGTGCAGCTGACATCCAACAGCAAATCATAATCCAACTATTTCTCGCCGGTATTCGGTAGTGCCCCACTGCTACACTTACCTTAAATAGTATAATCGTGTAACAAATGGGATCCTAACCTATTATGGCGGACGGCTTCCCCGGGGGACACCAATTACCAAAAAGAAATAATCAAACCACGAATTGTTGAATTGGTAAAAAATGGTAATCATTTAAAGAGGAAGTTATTGAAAACATTTACAGCCAAATGCTCAAAGCCCAATACCAAACTTGCTCAACTATAAGTACCAAAGTTCTGATTTCTCTACCTATCACCACTAAAAAAAACAGAAGGTAAATTCCTTTGGAAAGTTTATAAGTGCATAAAGAGGCTTTTCTAGGACCTGTGGCGTGACTGAAGGGCAGGATCAGAAGGCTATAAATAGTTGTTGGTAATACTTACGGAATTTAATAATTTGTACACTAATCAAATATTAGAAAATTCGGTCAAGAATGCTCACTAAACTCGAGATGCTTATATAATTAATATTTTTTTAATAGCTTATTCCTCCATGGTAAATAATCTACTGTCGAATTCCGATTGACGAATATTAAAATAGATAAGAAAAGAAAGGAACAAGCTTGTTTATATTACCCTAGTCACTTTTGTACTAGAATGATGAAATTTCAAATTTTTTTATGTTGATGATTTTGTGTCTTAATACTCTTAATGGTCAAACTCCATACACTAAAGTATTCTGAGATTTGAAGCTGAAATCTATGGGAAAAGGCACTTAGAAAAATTAAAAATTGATAAATTCACCTTAAATTGCCTAACTCGATTTTATTTCTGAAACCTACCGTTAATGGGCTGATAATGATATTTAATAAATACCGATTATTGTCTTTGTCTTCTTTTTGTTTGTTTCTTTTCGTTGTAATTCGTCCTGTCTCGCTTGCAAAATTCTTCATATTGCTGACTGCACATGTTGCGCTGTTATCGGATCGCGTTTGTCTCAACTTTAAATATTTTCAATTTAAATCACGTTACAGTTCCAATCCGCCATAATGTTATTGGTTAGGTTACCTACATTTTATTGCCGATAAAGATGTATCTTTGGTGTAAGTGTTCCTTTGATTTTTCAATATTTTTTTCTGAATAAAAAATGACTAGGTTTATTGGCTTTTGATGAAGTCGATATAGCCAATATTAAATATTGGTATTGGTCGATCCCTAAATTTCACTCTGCAGTAATTTTCCTACTATTTTTCAATTCATCCATGTACGCTATAAGTTTAAGAGTATGAAAAACAATTCACTGAAGATATTATATTATAATATATCCTGTATCAAAATTTAAAACAAATTAACTACAGAGGTTTTGTGTAGAAAAGTCAAAAGAATGATAATCTTTATCAACTCTGGTTCATTTATGAATGTTTTTATATCATTAGACGAATGATGATAATATAGAATAGAATAGAACAACGTTTATTACCTATGAGGTAACATTCGCAAGACGTTCTTCCATATTGTGATTTGCTAATTATGTCTATGTTTTATAAAGCAAGTACCTTGAACATGTCAATCGAAGAGAAAATGGAAGTGGACAACAGAAGCATATACGTGGGAAATGTGGATTATGGAGCGACAGCTGAAGAACTAGAACAACATTTTCATGGATGTGGCTCAATAAATCGTGTGACAATTTTGTGTAATAAATTTGATGGACATCCAAAAGGATTTGCTTACATCGAGTTTGGTGACAGGGATTCTGTGCAGACTGCTATGGCTATGGATGAATCTTTATTCAGAGGAAGACAGATAAAGGTAAATTAATTGATTTGGTTTTGAAAAATATTAATTTTTTCAATGTCAGGTCATGCCAAAAAGAACAAACAGGCCAGGGATATCGTCAACAAACAGGGCGCCACGGGGAGTTAGGGGTGCGTCAACTTTTAGAGGAAGCAGAGGTGTCAGCAGGGGATTTTATGGTGGATATAGGCCTATGCGTCGACCCAGGTTAGCTTATTTAGTACCAGTGATAAAATAACTTATGAACTTTATGGCATGTTTGACTACAATGCACATGCTACATAGACTACAATGCACACTGTCCATGATCCTTCCTGACTAGAGAAAGCGCGAGTTGTTAAAATTAAGAACTGGCACTATAAATATTCATCATCATCATCATCAAATAATTCACTCCGATTGGCTGACTCGGTGCTCCTACTGTTACTGGATCATACAATATATTGCCTATAATATTGTCCTTTCTACTGAATTTTCAATAAAACCCCACACAATTTTTGATACATTAATGAATTCTCCATTTTTCTTTTTCTTGAACCTGTTGTCCTCTCGGTTTTCCCTTGGCCCAATTTCTATAGATTTTTTCTTCAGTCCGTTAACATTTTTTAGGTTCTCCAACACTTCATGCTATCAACACGTCATCAGCATACCATAGCCAATCCAGGTATGTATATTTTCATTTCTTTGTTTTTCTAGTCAAGTTCCTTGAATACTTTTTCTAAAGCCAGTGTAGATATTTTGGATTGTGCTTCCCTGAATTCAATTACTTCAGCCTTTTCTGAGGTGGTCAAATTTATTGGTCAATCTCTTTGTTAGTATTTTAATAAAGTTTGTCCATCGATAGTATTATAATTGCTAGACTTGCTTTATCAGTGGCTGGGTTTCAAAAAGATCGAATCGAAATGCAGATCACACTATGTCTGAGCAGATGTTATTGTTCTGGTTCGGATATGAACGACTGAAAATGTTTATTCCCTTGTGCACATGACCATGGATCAACCCAAACATCGAATTATTGCATTTCAGTTTCAAAATGCAAATTAAGTGGGCACTAAGGCAGGTAGTTGAATATGTCATAAATTTCAAGTGGTAACAAAGATGAAAATGAAATCCATAAAAGTAGTTTAATTTTTTTTCCTGGTTGAGTATTAGTTTTCTTTTAGTTTTGGTTGTTTCTATTTTCCGCTTTGAACTGCAAAACTTATTCTTCATGACCTGATCTCTATAATTTCAGGTCCTACAGACGGGGAGGATATTTTGCACCATATTAATGGGTAAAGTAAAGAACCATTTACACTTTATTTTTTAGGATTAAGTTTTGAGTTTTCCACAAGATAAATAATTTTGGATTATTTTTGAAAGGACCCAAGAGGATCTAAAAAAAGTAAAAAATGGACAGAAAACAAAAAAATTATAATATTGATTCCTTTAATACAAAAAAAAAAAATTAATTCTTCTTAGAGAATAAGTTTTGGTATGAAAGAGTTTTGTGAATGGATGGTATTTTAATAATCAGAAATTATGCATTTTGATAAAGTATGTTTGAAGCAATTTTACTAGCAATTTCAATTCGATAGTTTTGTAGAAAGTTACAAATCGTCAGGTTACTCTGAAAAGTTTGCTATAATTTTTACAAATTGTATTAGAAAAAAAAAAAAAGAATTATGTAATAATTGATCGTGTTTAAATAAATTCAGGTACAAATATTTGTTTTGTTTCTTTTTAGTGATACAAGGTTTGTCTGGGTCTCAAAACTTGAGACCTCGCTTGAAACTGTTGTGGAACCACAACGGTTATTTTTCTCTTTTCCCTAAAAATGGGTTTATTACGATATTTTCGCCCAGGGCGGCTGACGCAATGCTCTTGATCCTTTTCTTACCCATAGACCGGATCGATAAAACACAGAAAATCAGTCCTAGAAGTACCTGACGCGACCCTTATGTTTGGTGGTGCAACACACAAACCTGCTCTCTCTTGAGCGCAAAATTAGAAGTAATTAATTTGTGTTTTTCTTGATTCACTGTTCCAGTGTTTCGACAATTTGTGTATTGATTCAATCCTGAGAAGTTCAATAAAGTTGTTATAAAAAAGTGAACAAGTATTGGATTTATTTACAGTTCATTTAGAGTCTCTAGTTAACATAGACTCCCTCTCCTAATGTAGACAGTTCAATCTCCTACATTAAATGGTTCTTGGCTACTGGATAGTGTAATAAAATACAAGAATTTAGTCAATTTGGACAAAAACCCATTCCTAATTCGAAGCCTGAACAATACGGGTTAGAGGTACACTCGCAATATAAAAACATTCATAGACGCGTGTACTGAAAAGTCAAGACTTGTAAAGACGAGCTCGCCGCGGTCCAAAAATGAAAAACTAACGTGCTAGCAGATAGATTATGGATTATGCTTCGGATTATGGTAATGCAGGCAACAGCAGCAATTGGGTGAGAGAATTCCAGTTTTTTACATTTGTACTTTGAGGTTCAAGCTCTTAGTATTTTTAATAAAACACTGACTTCAAGAGCAATTTGGTGTTAGTCAATGCTCCCTAAAGCAAAACATTAGTGTTTTTCGTAAATGCTTGTTTCTAATAACATAAAACTAAATTAAGTTGTAACTTGTAAATAATTTGTAGATTTTAAATTTAATTTAATTTTCTTTTTCCTTTTTTCTTTCCACATGGATTTACTAAGAAAGGAAAGAAAATCCTATAAAACTAGGATTACCAAAATTTATAATTGGGTTAACAGCAATAAAGACTCAACAGCAACGGACATTTTTGAATTTTTCTCTGTAAAAAAGGAGCTCTTAGAACAACATTTTTCAAAATATGATAAGTTCAGAAAGCATTTATTTGAACTTCATGATGAATCGCTTAGGCTAAGCACATAGTGGAGCGGCGGGCAGAGCAGCGGGCAGCGTGGAGAGCAGAGCGTCAATTGAGCAGAGAGTGGATGAAAGAATTGTATGCACATAGTGGCGAGTTGATACTCGAGTGAAAAAGATAAAAATGAATAATTTGGTTTTAACCGAAACGTCGTCTTTAAAAATTTCGGTATTTACTGAGAAGACAGAAAGAAAAAAAGGTGTAGTGCACACCATATAAACAGAAGCAAACTTCGATTAGGCGAATATCACCATTTATATGAGGAATTAAGGCTACATCCAGAAAAATTTCACTCTTATCTTTCAATGAATATTGAAACTTTTGATTACATTTTGGAGAAAATAGAACAAAGATTGGTAAAAATGGACTAACATTACCATAATCTCAATTGGTCCAGCAGCCATCAATTAATAATATATAATAATAATATAATAAATTTTTCACTTGATTGTTGACTTCATTTCTCTTGCTACATCATCCCACAACTTATCTAATATGTTTCGGTTATGATGTTGGGTATCTTTTTGGTTCCATAATGGATTTTTAACAAAAATACTACTTATTAATTAATCAACGTCTATTTTTACAACACAGAGACAAACGAGCAAAGTGGAAAAATCAAACTTGCTTGAACGCGTCGCTTTGCTCGATATTAACAGCGCTGCTAAATCTCCGCACTGCTCACCACTATATGTCAAACAATTTAATCTTGTGTGTTAGGGTAAGCACATAGTGGAGCGACGAGCAAAGTAGTGAGCAGTGAGGAGAGCAAAGCAGCGAAAACTGACACACGAGATTAGATTGTTTGACACATAGTGAAGAGCAGTGCGGAGATTTAGCAGCGCTGTTAATATCGAGCAAAGCGACGCGTTCAAGCAAGTTTGATTTTTCTACTTTGCTCGTTTGTCTCTGTGTTGTAAAAATGGACGTTGAATAATTATTAATAAGTAGTATTTTTGTTGAAAATCCATTGTGGGACCAAAAAAATCCCCAAAATCATAACCGATACATATTAGATAAGTTGTGGGATGATGTAGCAGGAGAAATGAAGTAAACAATTAAGTGAAAAATGTATTACATTATTAATTGATTGCTGCTGGACCAATTGGGTTTATGTTAAAATTAGTCCATTTTTTCACCAATCTTTGTTCTATTTTCTCCAGAATGTAGGTAATCAAAAGTTTTAATATTCATTCGAAAATAAGAGTGAAATTTTTCTGGATATTGCCGTAATTCCTCATATAAATGGTTATATTCGCCTAATCGAAGTCTGCTTCTGTTTATATGGTTTGCACTACACCTTCTTTTTTCTTTCTGTCTTCTCATTAATTACCAAATTTTTATAAAGACGAGGTTTCAGTTAAAACCAAATTATTCATTTTTATTTTTTTCACTCGAGTATTAACTCGCCACTATGTGCATACAATTCTTTCATCCACTCTCTGCTCATTTGATGCTCTGCTCGATGCTGTGCTCACCGCTCCACTATGTGCTTAGCCTTAGTTTTCGCTGCATTGCTCTCCTCACTGCTCACTACTTTGCTCGTCGCTCCACTATTTGCTTACCCTAAGGCTAAGCACATAGTGGAGCGGTGAGCATAGCAGCGGGCAGCGCGGAGAGCAGAGCGTCAATTGAGCAGAGAGTAGATTAAAGAATTGTATGCACATAGTGGCGAGTTAGGCTAAGCACATAGTGGAGCGGCGAGCAGAGCAGCGGGCAGCGCGGAGAGCAGAGCGTCAATTGAGCAGAGAGTGGATGAAAGAATTGTATGCACATAGTAGCGAGTTAATACTCGAGTAAAAAAGTTAAAAATGAATAATTTGGTTTTAACCCAAACGTCGTCTTTAAAAATTTTGGTATTTAATGAGAAGACAGAAAGAAAAAAAGAAGGTGTAGTGCACACCATATAAACAGAAGCAAACTTCGATTAGGCGAATATCACCATTTATATGAGGAATTACGGCAACATCCAGAAAAATTTCACTCTTATCTTTTAATGATTATTAAAACTTTTGATTACATTTTGGAGAAAATAGAACAAAGATTGGTGAAAAAATGGACTAACTTTACCATAATCCCAATTGGTCCAGCAGCAATCAATTAATAATATAATTTATTTTTCACTTGATTGATGATTTCATTTTTCTTGCTACATCATCCCACAACTTATCTAATATACCTATATCGGTTATGATGTTGATTGTTGGGTATCTCATCTTTGGTTGCACAATGGATTTTTAACAAAAATACTACTTATTAATTGTTCAACGTCTATTTTTACAACACAGAGACCAACGAGCAAAGTAGAAAAATCAAACTTGCTTGAACGCGTCGCTTTGCTCGATATTAACAGCGCTGCTAAATCTCCGCATTGCTCTTCACTATGTGTCAAACAATTTGATCTCGTGTGTTAGTTTTTGCTGCTTTGCTCTCCTCACTGCTCACTACTTTGCTCGTCGCTCCACTATGTGCTTACCCTTAGATGAAACCTTGGAGGAAGTATACACCGGAACTCGCTGTAATTGAAAGTAAGCTTAAGGATCTGAATCAAGCCTCCTCTCAAGACTATCTCAAGTATCCCTAGGTTTCTCTGTCAAAATATTCAACGGTAATTTCTCAGAGTGGAACTTTCTTTCAGCTGTTTTCTACACTTGTTATAGACAATAGGCATCTTAATGACCTTCAGAGATTTATATATTTAAAATCATATTTCAGAGGAGAACCGTTGAATCTTAGTGACAGCATTGAGGTAGTGGATAATAATTTCAACATTGCCCTTGATACTTTAAAGGAGCGATATGAAAATAAATCTCATATTATAGGTTTGCTTGTCAAAGGACTTATAATGGTACCCTCTTTGGTTAAATGCTCAAACAAATCCTTATAGCGCTTGAAAATAGGGCAGTACCCATAGAGCATTGGGATTCAATTCTCATAGAGATTTTTCTGGAAAAAGTTGATTTTGCTAGTCGTAAAGCTATCGAATACGAGGTTCGAGCAAAAAGCATACCCACTTTGAAACAATTCTTTGATTTTTTGGAAAAAAAAGGTGCGATATCCGGGAAAAACTTTATGACACTGACGCCAAGGAAGCAAAGTTCACTCACAATAATCAGAAAACTGCTCATTTCACAAGTACCAGACTTCATTCTACCAACAACAATTTGGCAACTTCACAAAAATATTCATACTGCAATAGATCTTCTCATAGAATATATCAATGCAATGCAAGAAACAAGCAAATGTGTACCAATTGTTTAGGTACTAGACCCAACGCACAAGGTTGCAATTCTCAAAGGTTGAAAAAGAAAGAAAACATCATTCTCTATTACATTTTGACACATCCTCAAGAAATAATTCATTCTCCAATAACCACTCAAATGCTCAACATCGCAATCCTAATGTTAGCCACTCTCATACCACTCAAGATTCTAATTCTAATACATCTCAAAATACCTATCATACACTCAAAATCGGCGAAATGTTAATCAGCAAGATAGATTGTCATTCACTCCCTACTCATATCAACCCAATTACTCTTCACAAAACAATAGGTCCACTCATTATCGACAAAACATTACACACTCTCAACCAAATGATGCAGTGGAACTACTCAGCGACCCTGTCTCTCACACTTTATAATGAAATTCGTTTAGCCACTGCCCTAGTTACAGTTTACTCCAAGAATAATGCTCCTATTCGAGCTCGTGCTTTGATTGACAATGGAAGTCAAATATCTTTTATTACTTAGGATTTCGTTGATAAACTGGGATAAATGATATATAGTTACCTCAAAATAAAACAATAAAGCATTCACAAAATTGCACAATCTCAAACAAAATGCTAAACATAATTTTATCTCCAAATTTCGACTCTTCGTTCAAACTCAATGTATCGTGTTTCCCCAAACATATTATACGCAGATCCTATTATAATGACGTTCCTGGTAAAAAAGATTTGCTATTAGCTGCTGACATTTATATTGAAATTTTGGAGGAAGAAATAATAAGATTTGGAAAAGGAATCCCCGTGCTGCAAAATGTCCAGCTGGTCTATATCATTTCTGTTCGCGTATCTTCAAACTTTGTCCCTCCTCCAGAATGTTTTTAGTGGAGTGTTTCTACTCATAACGCCAACCAAAACATCAGATCAAGCCCCAGAGTTTCATTGTATGTATGTACACTCAATTAATCACAGCTAATGAGTCATCTCTCGACAATATGTTACAGAAGTTTTGGGAGTTGGAAGAAGTGCTAGAAAATGATACATTGAGTTTGTGCGACGCCCAAGCTGAAGCGATTTTCAAGAGAACTACCTACTAAAACTCTTCCAGACGACAGATTTCAAGTCAACTTGCCTTTACTGTCCCCTAACGCTCATTTAAAGCTAGGTAATTCTTATCAGCTAGCAAAAGGAGGTTTTTGAGCCTGGAAAAAAGACTCAAGTCTCAGGAAAATATATATGCCCAGTACAGAGATTTTATAAACGAATATGTCTCATTGAATTATGCGAGTTATATACCCTTTTCACTACAATGATTTTTCTGAAAATTGGTACTTTCTGCCCCATAACTGTGTCCTCCGAGAGCAAAGTTGGACTACAAAGTTGAGAGTTGTCTTTGACGCCTCAATGAAAACGTCCTCTGGGTTGTCGCTTAATGATGTTCTCCTAAAGGGTTATAGTACCCAACCGGATCTTTTCGACATACTTATTCGTTTAAGACTGTTTCGATAAGCATTTACCTCAGATATGCAAAAGATGTTCAGACAAATTCGTATTAACCCTGAGCAAACCTTCTTGTTGAACATTCTATGGAGAGATAGCCCAGAACAAGATCTAAAAATTATCGAGTTACAAACCGTAACCTAGGGAACTAATTGTGCCCCATTTCTCAGCACAAGACGTCTAATGGAACTTGCATTATCTCATAAAGATTCGTATCCTCTTGCAAGTGATGCCATTCTCAATTTTTGCTATGTAGATGACGTTCTTTATACCTCCAATGACTAAACTACTCTTACAGCTACCCATGATCAACTTACTGAATTCCTCAGTAAAGCTGGAATAGCTTTGCATAAGTGGTGCTCAAACTCGACAGAATTCACCAATAGTATTTCGAACGTAGCGCAAAATCCCAATTACATTATAACACAACAAGAATGTTCTAACAAAGTGCTCGGTTCATACTGGGACTCTATTATGTACATTTTTGCTATATCTACCCCAGAAATCCCTCAGAAATCTGCTTATACTAAACTATACCAAATTTATGACCCAAATGGAATTATAAATTCAGTGACAGTTAAAACTAAAATTATTATAAAGAATGACGGCTTTCACGGCCGGTCAAATCTAGTAAAAAAGTTTTTTCCGGGCTATAATGCCGTGGTCCATTAGTATTTCTTCCTAACGTTTCGTCTACTGCTGCGGTAGACATCTTCAGAGGCGGTGCGGTAGAGGACGAAGTGTTCTCTTCCGTGTTTCTCCGATGACTGAATTCGACGTTGAGGGAACTGCGTTATTTATATCCAGGGTTGTGGGCGTGGCTTGGATTACGGTATTTTCCTTGTCTCGTTCTCGGAAAGAAAGGGTCTTTGTTTTTCGAAGAACTGGCAACCAGCTTTTGTTGAGGTTCATGCCCTCTTCTTTTCTGTTGAAGTTGTTGTGGTGTTTCTGTATCTCTATGGCTTCTCTGTGGAGCCTGGTGTAGAAATGTTTAGTTCTATCCATTGAGATAGTATATAAAAGGAGACGCTGTTGCCGTATACGAGTATGCATTGATAATGTGATCATTAGGAGGAGCTTATTCCAGCACCAATATGGCCGCATTATCATGGTTGAATTCAGCTCAAATGTCATATTTGTTTACTTCATATAGCTCAAATATATTTAAAATTCAGACTCTATTGGTATTTCAATTTTTACATGTATTTAATTGTTTTTATGTGGCCTAAAAATTGTTAAAATTGTTAAAAAATTATACTTCTCAAAACATAACTATAAAAAATAGAGTAATTTCGGGGAATATGGAATAGTCCGGGTAATATGGAATAGCTGCTATTTTTTTTGTGGGTGGCGACATCTGCATTTTTATACCTAAACTGACTTTATTCCCACCCTAAGCTATCATTAACCTCATTAGGTTTCAACAGTTGCCTTTTTTTAGTTCGCAAAATGTCAAACGAAACGTGTTTATCAAGTTTTGTGAGAGGGAGTTTTAAATTTATGTAGTGGTTGTATTGGTACAAAATTATCGCTTATTCTGGCAGGTAAGTCTATTCTAATGTTCAGTTACTCTTTTAAGTTGTTGTTAGTACATTGTTTTCAAAAACATATTTTCGGCATGAATTTTTATCTGCAGGGAATGTTTCGGGTATTATGGGATATTCCATATTTCCCTACTCATAGGTATCCCATATTTCCCGACGGTTTCAGTCGAAGATTTAACAACTTATAAAGATATTAAGGGGAACATATAAAATGTTCTGTCCAAAAGGCACCTTTTTTTACAGATACCATGTCGTCAAACTCTGCAAAAAAAAGAAAGCAGTGGCGGGCCGATGATATGCGACAAGCAATTGAAGCAGTTAGAAGCCAAAGTTTGGGCTATTTGGCCGCTGCAAAGCGTTATAACGTCCCTCGTGCTACTCTTCATCGTCTGTGTAAGAAAGATGGTTCTCCTGACACCGTTTCCAAAACTACTTTGGGCAGAAAAACAGTTTTGACGCCAGAGTTGGAAAAAGAACTTGTTGAATATTTGTTGCTCATGGATCAGAGGTATTTTGGTTTAACTCGAAGAGATTTGCGCTCTAAGCTATGGCTTTTCAGCTGGCTCGGCGTAACAATCTGAGACATCCGTTTTCATTTTTACGCGAAACCGCCGGAAAAGACTGGCTTTACGCTTTCATGAAAAGGCACGAAACTACCCTGAGTTTCCGAAGACCAACTGGAACTTCTCTGAACAGAGCTCTCGGTTTTAATAAGGAAAGCGTCGGTTAGTTTTTTGATCTTCTCGAAACACTTATGACAGAAAAGAACTTTAAGCCTGACAGAATTTACAATGTTGATGAGACAGGTTTGTGCATCGTACAATCTAAATGTCCCCAGGTGGTTTCAAGGAAGGGCAAACGACAAGTTGGTGCACTCACATCGGCCGAACGAGGCTCCCTAGTAACAGCAGTTTTGTGTATGAATGCTGCAGGTGGGTTCGTGCCTCCCTTGATCATTTTCCCCCGAAAAAATGCAAGTGAGCAGCTGAAGAAGGGAGCGCCTCCAGGAACATTGTTTGCTTTTCACCCTTCAGGATGGATTCAGACTGATCTTTTCACGAAATGGTTTGATCATTTTTTGGAAACGACAAAACCCACTGAAGCTAGTCCAGTACTTCTTGTGTTAGATGGCCATCACACCCACACCAGAAATTTGGACGTAATTATAAAAGCCCGGGACAATTTTGTGTCAATATTATGCTTGCCACCGCACACTTCACACAAAATGCAACCCCTAGATAAGACAGTAATGGGTACCCTAAAAACATTTTACAATGAGGAAGTCAGGGTCTTTATGCGAGAGCATAATAGAGCAGTTACACATTATGATATGAGCGAGGTATTTGGACGAGCCTATATAAAAGTCCAGACTGCAGAAAGGTCAATAAAAGGCTTCAGTACAACTGGCATATACCCGGTTCGGAGGGATATTTTTGGCGATGAAGACTACCTAGCCGAACAGCAAAAAGAACGTCATCATGTCACAGCAGATGCAGAACAAGTGCCTTGTCAACAACCAAACATTCTTCCTAAAGATGTCATACCCATACCACAACTAACGAAGAAAATTGGCACTAATAATAATAATAATAATAATAATGTTTATTTTCAATCAAGTAAATACAGCAGGTACATTTTAAAAAGTTAAAAATCATTTTCTCACATAGGAACTAGCTAATAGGAAAATAAACATAAGACAATTCACAGAAGTAGTCATTTACTACTTGTTTGTGAAAGTATATAATTTTGTCGTAGTATTAGTAGAGGTCGCAATCGGGTAAGTTGTCATAATTGTGTTTGAATTTGTGTCGCATCCGGTCTATTTTCTCATATTTTTGTTTATTCATTATTTATTTTTTTTTTTTATTACTATTATTTTTTTTTTCTTTCATTTTGAAATAAAATTGTGTATATTTGTTCTTGGTGTAACGTTTATCCACTCCCTAAGTTCTTTTTTAAAAATGTGCAACTTGTTATTGTTGAAAATCTCAGATGGCAACATATTATTTAACCGTGGGATTAGGTAGTTGAAATTTCTTTGTCCAACTGTTTTTGATGCTCTTGGGATGGAACATTTCGAGGGTTTGTTTAATCGTGTTCCATATCTGTGATCAAGGGGGGAAATATTTTTGTCTTGATACAATTTTATGCCCAGTTTGAAACAATACAGCTGCCTAATGTCAAAAAATCCGCTTTCGCAGTACAACATTTCAGAAGGGTATCTGTAATTTTTTCTAAATAAAATTCTAATTATCCATTTTTGTGCCGTAAACAAGTGTTTCAAATGTGTGTCATGTGCCCCACCCCAAGCTATGATCCCATAATTTAAAAGTGATTGCACTAAGGCATGATACAATATTTAAAGTTTTTTAATGTGGAAAAAGTTTATTAAATTTTTAAATTTTGGAGACAGACATCTGATTTTTTTTGTTAATTCCCTAATATGTATATCCCACTTCGCATGTTTGTCCAATATTAATCCTAAATATTTTACTTGTTCCGCTTCCGAGATTCGTTTGGTTTCTTCAATTTTTAAATCTCCCATATGAGGTAGGTTTGATTTATATGATGTAAAAGGAATATACTGTGTTTTTTCAAAATTAACAGTTAGGAGATTAAAGTCGAACCACTGTTGTAATATTTTAAAACTACTTTCAGCTTTCAATTTGACTTGGTTCCAAATATTGCCTTTAAAGAAGATTGCAGTGTCATCGGCGAAAGATAGTATTTCACCATCAGTAACCATCCCAAACAAATCGTTAACATATAGCAGAAAGAGCAGTGGTCCCAAAACAGTTCCCTGTGGAACCCCGTACTTGACTTCTCGACTTGAACTAACCTCATCCCCTATTTGTACCATTTGTTGTCTATTTGTTAAATAACTTTTAATTAATGAAAGAGATATCCCCCTTATACCATAATGCTCCAGTTTAATCAGAAGCTTCTTATGGCACACTGTATCAAACGCCTTAGCAAGATCGACGAACACGCAGATAGCAGGTTTCTTTTCATCTAAGGCTTCATAGATTTTCCCAGTTAAGTGTGCTATCGCGCTGTCCGTCGACCTGCCTCGGCGAAAGCCATATTGTCCTTCTGAGAAGACATTATTTTTTTCCAAGAAATTTACAATTCGGTTTTTCATTATTTTCTCAAATACCTTACCCATATTTGAAATTAAAGAAATAGGTCGATAATTTTGGATGTCTAACTTGTCTCCTTTTTTAAATAATGGTTTGATTATCCCAAGCTTTAAAATTTGTGGAAAGTGTCCCATACTTAAAGATTTATTTATAAGATATGATAGTGGTAAAGATATTTCATTTGCAATTAATTTTAACGTTTCGGATCTCAGCTTATCGTGCCCTGGAGCTTTTTTTATTTTTAGATTATGTATAATTTTAATAATCTCTTCTTTGTTGGTCGAAAAGAGATACACTGATTTAGATACATTTTGAGAAGTTAAACTTTTTTTAAAATTTGTTGGTTCTTTTATTCGTTTTGCATAGGTTTCACCTAAGTTGCTATAATGTTTATTAAATTCATTTGCCATTTCTTTTTTGTCGGTGATATGAATATTATTCACTTTGATTTCATTTATCTCGTGTTGAGTATTTTTATTCTGGCATATTTGGTTAATATTATTCCATAAATCCTTAGAGGAACTGTTTTTTTTAATTTTGTTTTTCTACAAACGTGTTAAAAATGCAATTTTTAACACCCCCTCGAAGCATTAAAAATGTTACTTTATTGCACTAGTGTTAAAAGTCTTTAAGGCACTAGTGTTAAAAATGAAACATCAAAATTTGAAAGCAAACGTCAAAAAAAGTTTGTATTTTTAATTATTTACATTAATATTAATGGTAAAATTTGAACAACTGAGGAAGCTCCATCGGCATCCTCCTCTATATTTTTCAAGGGATTGATGCAACCCTCGTTTTCTTGTGTATTTTGTTGCATTTTTAGCAAAAAGCTTACTGACCACGACAGACTTTCAAGAAACTGACAAGACATTTCATTACCTGTAAAACAAGGTGCTGGTTGTTTGAATTTTTTGACAAATATCAAATTCAATAATTTTACGTAGGAAAGATGCTTCCAATTTATTATTCATTTAAAAATCCAATTTGTCACTGTTTATTGCTTGTTATTGCCGTTTGTAGAAAAAATATTGTATGATATTTGTGTTAAAAGTATTTTTAAGGCACTATTGTGAATTGCAGAATTCGCTTCGCTCATTCTGCAAACTTTCACATGCGTGCCTTAAAAATGTACTTTTAACACTTATATCATAAATAACTATTTTGAAAAAATTTTGTTTATTTTTTTTTATTAAATCAAGTAGTTTATTTTTATATTTCTTGTATTCTTGATATAGGTTTAGGTCCTTTGGGTTTTGTTTACATTTTTTGTATAAATCATTTTTTTTATTAATCGATATTAGAAGAGCTTTTGTAATCCATCCTTTTTTTTTGATGTTTTTAATTTTAATAATTCGCGTATTATTTTCGATTGCTTGTGTAATTTTTTGAATGAACATTTCGGTAGCTTTATCTATGTCTGTTGTGTTGTAAATTCCATCCCATTTGTTTTCAGTACTTAGATCCTTTTTTAAATTATTATAATTAATAAATGTTTTATTGTTTACTTGTGGTACTTTTTTTAATATTTCCGATTGTTGTAACGGTATTGAAAGTAGAATAGGAAAATGGTCTGTAAGGGTGTAATCGTAAATGGCAGATTCAATTTGGTTTTTTTCTTGTGTTTTGATAAAAATGTGATCCAAGCAGGATTTTTGATTGAAATGAACCCGAGTGTAATCATTAATATATGAAATATATCCGTGTGAACCAAGTGTATTCAAATAACTTTCAGAAACGTCGCCCATATATCTTATATTAATGTTTATGTCACCCAAAATTGCATGAAAATACGTATTTTCGCAATTTCTCAAATACGAGTCTACTTCTTCTATAAACTGGACGGCATCACTTGAAGGGGACCTATAGATATTTGTGAAAACATATTTACGGTTTCTTATTCGAATAACTATTTTTAAAGCTTTTAAGTTGCCAATATTTTCTATTGAATATTGACTATTTAAATTTTTTTTAATAAAAACAAGCACTCCGTCGCTTTTGTTTAGGAAACTATTATTATGTGTCACTTCATAGCCTTCCAGATTGAACAAAGACTTATCCAGTACTTCCCACGATTCAGATAATACAATGATATCAAATGCTCCATTAAATTGTTCCAAAAAAATTGAAAACTCGTCGAAATTTTTTACTGCGCTTCGAATATTCATATGTATTAATTTTAGTCTATTTGTCTTTTCTAGAAAGATCTGAGCGTCGTTCACATCACTCAAGAACAAATTTTTAACTTCATCTATTTCAAAATTTTGTATAGAGGGATTCATTGTGTGTGTGTGTTTTTAATAGTCGTTGTACAATTTAGTGCAGAAACTTAAACCTAATATATTATGATAACAAACTTATACGATACTATAGGCACAGCCTATTTTTCGTTCAAAATTATGATGACAATTTTAAATATTTATGTATGCATATAAATTGATAATACACCATTAGAATAAGTATATATATATATATATATTTTTTTTTTTTTTTTTTTAAATCATAATATAAATAATAACTATAAGAACTAATCATAAATCTAACCTAATGTATATTTAATTAAATAAAAGCAAAGTGACTAGAGGAAGAAAACCATGTCGCGCAAAAGTTGTTACCTCAACTCCCAATAAGGACGAGTTAGAGGAGTCTATCAATCTTTCGCGTGATAAAGTTACCAGAAACATATTCGATAAAGCTGGTCCAAGTTCTCTAAAAAAACTCAATGAAGCTGGTCCAAGTTCACTAAAAGATTCCACCAAGAAAAAGCGGAAACAACGTTCACCATCAACGTCATCTTCATCAGAAACTCATTCTGAAGCTCTTCTTGCAGACTCCTCTGATGATGATAGTCCCTTGTCAGACGTTGTCAGTCGCACGCAAGTTTTTGATGACACGGAATGTATTTTCTGTGAAGAGAAGTTCACAATGAGTAGGAGCAAAGAGATGTGGGTGCAGTGTGGCATTTGCGGCGGATGGGCCCATGAAGCTTGCACATCTGGTGCAAGAGATGTGTATGTTTGCGATTTTTGCCAGTAGAGAAGTTATTTGTTTGTTTTTTTTTTTGTTAAATTAACGTTACTAAGAATTAAAAGTATTTTCGTTTTTTTCTTCTTATGATTTACTCTATCCCATATTACCCCATATACCTATTCCATATTACCCTCCACTTTTTTTCAGCACATAAAAGTGACTAATTTGACAGTTTATTTTCTGAACTGAAACGGTATTTTTATAATCCAATCTGATCATAAGCTACTTATAGATAATACCCTGACCTTCTCATTTACTAAATTTTGGAGTGAAAATTTTATTATTTTTCCAGTTATTCAACAAAACGTAAATGGTATTCCATATTCCCCGAAATTACTCTACATATTAAAACTACAACAAAAAATTTGAAGTCCGATCCTGAATGTTTTTGATACTCACCTATGAAATGATATTCCCGTTAATTTCTTCTTTTCTACGCCAAACCTGCTGCAGCAACTTCTTCCTGCACATGACGACATTATACTTCTCCCATACACAACACAAACAAGTTGAAAAAACACCAAAATAAGCAAAAATTGCTTATTATAGGTTTTTTACATTATATTTAGGATGACGTCATAGAACAAAAAGAGACAATGTTGTCAATGCCTATTTTTTTTCTTATAATTTATAAGAATGTCACGTGACAGTAGACCTATCTATTTTACCAACCAAAGAGGTAATAATAGGAAAACTTCATTAGATAAAAAAAGACACAGAACGCTCATTGCGCAAGACGAGGCTAAATGTACCAAATTTTGTTAAATTTACGTATGGCAATCCATCCTCCTTATTTGCACGGGATAAAAAGAGAAGAAGAAAAACCGCGTGTTTTGCAACGTATTTATCAATGAAAATTTCAAACTACTTGTGACTGTCACTTGTCAAGCTATGTCAAGTTGAAAATCAACCGTACTTTTATTTTTGTCAGACCAGGAGCAATGAACAAGGACAAGGCGATGTCCAGCGTGCAAAACGAAGATTTCACACCTGTACTAGGTAGCTAAAGACTTGCCTCATGTTTCGCGCGCATACCAGGTAAAAATAGATAGGTCTTTTCTGTCAAACGAAACGGAAAATAGGTAATTTACTTACATGCCTCACAGCAGTAAGAAGCAAAAATGGTCGCGTTCCTGCTGGAAATACGTTATTAAGTATACTACCCTTTCCTGAGGCCGACTCCGACAAACCTGCTGGCATTTTCTGAGTAAGTTTACGCTACGAAGAAGTACTGAATTCTTGAAAGAACTTTTTTCTAACTGTAACGTATTTTTGGCACTTAATCAGAATTATACAAAATAGTTAAAGTGTGTTTTTTTTTTAAAGATAAAAGTCAAAATGACATTATGTTGGCAATACAATGTAAAATTGTCGATGCTTTCAATTTTTTTATGTAGAAAAGGCTTGTGTTGCCAACATAGTTACTAAATTTTTGACTTGGGGAATTATCTTTAAAAAAAAAACAGAGTTTAATAATAAATTATCAAGACGACTGACAGCTTAAAATAACAAAATGAATCGACACGCATTATTTGAAAATGTTTATATAAATCATGCAACGTCGCGCGCCGTTGCCAACCAAAAACATCTGAAATTGCCCTATTTCAAATGCGTTGAAAAGTACTTTTAGTTTTGTTAGGTTGGCAGCAGAAATTTACTAAATGTGACGTCATCCTAAATATAACTTAAAAAGCCTATACGTGTCGAAATCAGAAATTGAGTATGACAGTTGTAATGTCAGTAAGTAAAGTAATGACACAAAACCAGCACCAGTATGGCGGACCCGTTACCGCTTTTTGTTAGGTGACGTCGCCTCCTCCCCTATTAGTGGAGTAAAATCACAATGAAATTATGACTTTGAGTGATTCCGAGGTATAACCAGATGAAACCTATATCATCTTGTAGAGGACACTCTAGGGCATAGGAAATGGGAATGTACAACTTTTTTTAGTAGGACTGAACTTTGAAATCGGCCCTTAAACGTGACTGAGCTCGAATTTGAAAAACTACGTTTTTCTAAACATTACCCGCTGTATTAATTAAAGCATACAATCTAAAATTCTGATTTTTTGCACACTTATACTTGAAACATTCACACGCTTCTAATGACAGTTCAGAAATTTCGAAAAGGTTTAAGGTTTTTTTGTTAAAAAGTTAGGAATATAGAATTATCAAAATCGTGCATCTAAAACTTGACCCTGCGGCGAGCCATGTGAATTATTGAAAATGTCTATACATATATATCGGATCAAATGTAGTAAAAACATTGTCGAAGTTTTTGAAAGTCGCTAACTTTAACGGTTATAGAAATATGAATTTTTATCCGGGAGCTTTAATTGCGCTCTGATGCTGAAAGCGGCTAGCGGCTACCATTCAGGAAATCATCTGCGTTAGTGCGTTAGCGTTACATCTAGAAATAAAATAAAAAAATCTATAAACATAAGTAATTGATTAAATCCTTTTTTATGAAGTTAGTTTAAATATTTTCTCCTTCGTCATCCTCATATAAATCAGGAATATTATTTTGACAACTTTTGCAGGAACAATCGCTGCAGCATGTTGAGCCCTCTTTCAAGCAGACACTATATTATTTTAACATAATTTATCTTCGCAGAAGACATTCATTAGTTGCCTTATATCCATTGGTATGGGATCAGCAGTCATCAAAACAGGCTCAAAAATTCCATTATTCCTAGTCTAAACAAAGTTAACAGGGTCAAGTATAGGCATAATAGGTATATGACTGGATATCCATATACGCAGTTGATATATGCACCTGAAATTTTGTTTATCGCATAAATACAGCTTCTTTTGTTATATATACACCTAGCTCAGTACATGCTGGTAAAATGCGTCATCTGTGGGTAGAAGTTCAGAAGCGGATTTATTGGAAGTTGTGATCAATTGATATCTCAATTCATCGAGGGTTTTTAGGGCCTCGTTCAGACGTTCTTATTTCTGAATAGGGCCAATGTAAATTTGGTGGCAATATAAGGTTCCAAGATTTTTAGAAAATACATTTTTTGCCTTTGCATTTTGGTATCGCATCCTGTTGACACATGCAGCGCTGGTAAACATTTATAAACTTCATATTCCAGTTTCTGCACTATTTACTGGAATGATCTGTTTTTTATTCCCTTGTCCTAATTCCATAAAAAGGTAGGTTTCTTTCAAAGAACTTACTTCAATAAATTCAGAATAGTGGTAAATAAGTAATATACCTATATCAGAACATTTGCATCTGCAGACTTCACCAACACTTTTTTTTGGTGAAGTATCTGATATTCATATAAGACGTGGAATATAATAAGTCGTGCATCAGTATCATCATGATTCGATTTCAAATCTTTCAATTTGGTTATACGGTTACACCATTCTTGTTGACAGAAAAGCATAACTCTGGATTTTCAAAATCACCAGCGATGATCAGAGTTTCTTCTATTTGTCAGCTAAATGTTCCAAAATATAACCAGTTACAAATTTCAATAGGGATTCTTCATTTTCTGACAATTTAAAAAAATTCCGAAAGTTCATCACTTTTCTCTTTCCAGAAACTTCATACGCATACGTATCTGCGAAGTTACTTCTTCTGCGTCTGTGCAAAGACTTGACCGATTCATCTATTAAAAACCACCGTTATCCTCAGTGCTTCATACCTTCGACCAAGTGAAAGAATTTGCTTCAGAAAAATACATGCGAGTTCATTAAAAGTTAAGTTGAAAATGCTTTATAATTTAGTCCTTGAATAAGTAGCCATCTATTATAAGTGAATTGAAGCGGGGGTGAGATGTGAAGAGAAGTTTCAGTGCGAAAAAATCTAAGATCAAATATTTGAACCGCATCTTGCTACGATGAAACGTTTTCGAGTATAAGGGTGGTTCAAAGTGACAAACGCCTAGGCTGTGACGTCACACTGGCTTCGGAGGCATAGTTAAAATATGTGTAAAATTTTCCAAGACAAAAGTCAACGATCTCACTTCAAGCAAATTGCAACCACTTAAAGTATAGAGCACGGTTCAACCACTGAACAAACAGAAGGCTATGATTTCGCTGTTGAATATGGTTCAAACTTGGATACTAAATCAGACTTAGCTGTTTTTCGCAAACGAACCCACAAAACTGGAAACGTCAAAAAATGCACCTCTCGGTGAATGCACGAACAATTTCGTCGCGACGCGATTCAAGATGGGCTGAGCGCGCTCCAGGGCTCTTGGATAAAAAATTATATTTCTATACCCGTTGAAGCTAGCGCCTTAATTTTTTTTTAAAAAACTTAATGTTTTTACTACATTTGATTCGATATATATGTATGGAAATTTTCAATAATACACATTGCTCGCCGCAGGGTGAAGTTTTAGATGCACGATTTTGATAATTCTATATTCCTAACAAAAAAACCTTGAACTTTTTCGAAATTTCTGAACTGTCATTAGAAGCGCTCATGTTTCAAGTATACGTGTGCAAAAAATCAGAATTTTAGATTGTATGCTCAAATTAATACAGCGGGTAATGTTTAGAAAAACATAGTTTTTCATATTCGAGCTCAGTCACGTTTAAGGGCCGATTTCAAAGTTCAGTCCTATTAAAAAAAGTTGTACATTCCCATTTCCTATGCCCCAAAGTGTCCTCTACAAGATGATATAGGTTTCATCTGGTTATACCTCGGAATCACCCACCCTCAGAAAACAGCGAGTTAGAGCAGTGATTTTATTCCACTAATGCTTGAGTCTGGTCGAAACGAATGACATGGTTTGTTTGTGTAAGCACGTGTTCGGCGATTGCTGATCTATCTATTTGTCCTTGCTGACAGTTTCTTTTGTGCTCTTTGATCCTGGTGTTGATAGAGCGTTTGGTTGTTCCTACATAGACAGATCCACAAGAGCAGGGAATTCTATAGACGCCAGCCGATTCAAGAGGTGCCCTAGGATACTTGGCCGATCTTAGCCTTTGCTGAATTGTTCTTGTGGGCATGTAGATAGGCTTAATGTTGCGTCTTTCTAGCGTTTGTCCTATACGATCTGTGACATTTTTGATATAGGGAAGAAAGGCTCTCCCTGCCACCTGTGCTGGTTCCTTGTTATTCGTGCGCTGTTGCTTTGGTCTTATGGCTCTATTTATCTCCTGCTTCGTGTACCCATTTCCTTCAAGTGCTGATTTTAGGTGTTGCATCTCGTCCTGTAGGTGTTTGGGTTCGCAAATCCGGATTGCCCTGTCAGATAGAGTTTTAAAGACTCCTCTCTTTTGCCTAGGATGGTGATTGGATTCCTTGTTGAGGTATCTGTCCGTATGCGTCCGCTAGTCGGCTTCCTATATACTCTGTGTCCCAGTTTACCTGAGGGTAATCTTTCTAAGAGGACGTCGAGGAATGCAATTTTGTTGTCCTTCTCAACTTCCATCGTAAACTCAGTAAACTGTATCCTGGGATCTATTGAGTTTAGATGATGAAACAACAAATTTGTCATCTACATAGCGAAACCAACAAGTAAGTTTCTTTGTGGCCGTTCGCAGTGCCATTTGTTCGAAGTGTTTCATGTAGAAGTTGGCGATAACCGGGCTGAGTGGACTTCCCATTGCGACTCCATCTGTCTGCTCAAAGAATTCATTTTGCCATTGAAAGTACCTAGTCGTCAGACAGTGTTGAAATAAGTTGTTGATTTCCTCCGGAAAAACATCTTTCAGATACTCTAAGGCCTGATTTACTGGTAGGTACCTTAGTAACTCATTTCATCAAAAAGATCTGTGATATCACTCTATTATATACCAAACGACATTCTGGTTAGTTTTGATGTCGTCTCATTGTTTACTATGGTACCAGTAAATCAGGCCTTAGAGAATCTGAAAGATGTTTTTCTAGAGGAAATCAACAACTTATTTCACCACTGTCTGACGACTACGTACTTTCAATGGCAAAATGAATTCTTTGAGCAGACAGATGGAGTCGCAATGGGAAGTCCACTTAGCCCGGTTATCGCCAACTTCTACATGGAACACTTCGAACAAATGGCACTGCGAACGGCCACAAAGAAACCTACTTGTTGGTTTCGCTATGTAGATGACACATTTTTTGTTTGGAACCATGGAGAAGCAGAGCTCGAAAACTTCCTTAATCATCTAAATTCAATAGAGCCCAGGATACAGTTTACGATGGAAGTTGAGAAGGACAACAAAATTGCATTCCTCGACGTCCTCTTAGAAAGATTACCCTCAGGTAAACTGGGACACAGAGTATATGGGAAGCCGACGCATATGGACAGATACCTCAACAAGGAATCCAATCACCATCCTAGGCAAAAGAGAGGAGTCATTAAAACTCTATCTGACAGGGCAATCCGGATTTGTGAACCCAAACACCTACAGGATGAGATGCAACACCTAAAATCAGCACTTGAAGGAAATGGGTACACCAAGCAGGAGATAAATAGAGCCATAAGACCGAAGCAACAGCGCACGAATAACAAGGAACCAGCACAGGTGGCAGGGAGAGCCTTTCTTCCCTATATCAAAAATGTCACAGATCGCATAGGACGAACGCTAGAAAGACACAACATTAAGCCTATCTACAAACCCACAAGAACAATTCAGCGAAGTCTAAGATCGGCCAAGGTTCCTAGGGCACCTCTTGAATCGGCTGGCGTCTATAGAATTCCCTGCTCTTGTGGATCTGTCTATGTAGGAACAACCAAACGCTCTATCAACCAGGGTCAAAGAGCACAAAAGAAACTGTCAGCAAGGACAAATAGATAGATCAGCAATCGCCGAACACGTGCTTACACAAACAAACCATGTCATTCGTTTCGACCAGACTCAAGCATTGGATAGAACCAAACATTTCTACACCAGGCTCACCAGAGAAGCCATAGAGATACCAAAACACCACAACAACTTCAACAGAAAAGAAGAGGGCATGAACCTCAACAAAAGCTGGTTGCCAGTTTTTCGAAAAACAAAGACCCTTCCTTTTCGAGAACGAGACAAGGAAAATACCGTAATCCAAGCCACGCCCCACAACCCTGGATATAAATAACGCAGTTCCCTCAACGACTCAACGTCGAATTCAGTTATCGGAGAAACACGGAAGAGAACACTTCGTCCTCTACCACACCGCCTCTGAAGATGTCTACCGCAGCAGTAGACGAAACGTTAGGTAGAAATACTAATGGACCACGGCATTATAGCCCGGAAAAAACTTTTTTACTAAAATTATTATGCAAAAGATATGACTCCACCAAGATCGGTTGGGACGATAATCTTACCTTAGACATTTAAATGAATGGCATCAATTCGTAGATGATATTCCTGTACTTAAAACTCTAAAGGTTCCCAGACCCTTTTATTTGCTTTTATATAAGTTTTGAAGTAATGAAAATAGAAATTCATTCATTCTCAGAACTTTAAAAACCAAACAGTGGGTTGCTCCTTAATAGACTCTAAAAGTAGAGTTGCCCCACTGAAAAAAGAACTTGCTATACCCAGAGTTGAGCGCATGGGCGCTCTGCTCAGTGCCAAACTTATCCAAAAAATAGTAGCGATTTTCCAAAACAGAATACCAATAAATTCAATCAACGCTTGGATAGTGGCACGGTCCACACTTTCTCAGTGATCCTAATTTTGATCAAAACAAGTGGAACTCAAAGGTAAATTTAAAAAATATTCCCGAAGAAAGAAAAGTTATACATCTTGCCCAACCTGACCATCATCCCTTCTTTGAAGAAGTTTTTCAAAAATGTTCTTCATTTTGTAAGCTCCAGCGTGTGATGTAGGCCAGTGCAACTAATTTTGAATTTGCAAAAATTTTTATAAAGCTGCAATTATCGAAAATCGTTAGCGTTAGTACTCCTAGTAAACATACCAAAAGTCCCCATTCGTCTGGTTGTTGCGTCATTAGAAAAAACAATCCGCCATCTTGAATTTCGGCACTTTTCGGAAAAAATCGTGAATAAGTCAAAAACGGTACATTCTATCGAAAAAACTCAAGAGAGGAAAATTGAATAGAATGAAAAAATAAAGGAGGTAACGTAACATAAAAACTGAATGAGTACCCTAACGTAGTAACAATCTAGAATTTTTTGAATTTTTGGAAATTTAGCAAAATCAAGAGAACCAGACCATAATGCAGTTAATGCATTTTTTCAATCCTCATAATAGTTATTTTTTATATAAGACGATAAAATGGTAGTTTATCGTTGACCGGAAAAGTTAATTTACGAGCGGAATCGCGAGTGAATTAGTTCCGGGAGACGATAATGGCATTTTATCGTCGTGTGCAAAACAAAGTTTTTTTCCATTGCCTTATTATGGACGCCTGTAGTATCAAAAATATTTAGAAATTATTTGAGTCGAACACTTTTGCATAAGTAGAAATTCGTTTTACTGAATTACACTGAAGCTTTTTCTTTTGTCGAAAAGGAAACTTTACATTAATAATTCGAGTTTTGTCGTCTTTAGGCTCGGCTACGGACTCGTAGTTTTTTCAGAGGCAGTTTTTTTTTTAGATAAATTTTTAGGTAACAAAATTCTCATTGAAATATCAAGCTTACTGTGACAAAAAAAAGCTCTTGTGTAATTATAAGTGACAATTAACTCTCTAATACCAAATAACATCATGAGAGTGAACCAAGGCTTTTCTGTTACCATTCAAAGTGGATTCAATCTAAAACTGGGATACAATTTATTCCACCTTATTCGAATTGCTCTTCATCTACGGAAATTTGTTTGTTGTCAGAAGAAATGCCATTACAATTACCACATAAGATTGAACACGGAATATTCGACTTCATACATGTGCATAATTTGTTACATCCTGACTTGCAGTTGCAATATATCATATTCAGAACAAATCAGGTGCCACTGCCTTTGACATAGTTTTTGGAACCAACATGTCTTTTTTTTCATCCCAACCCCAATGTGTTGGTTCTTTTTCATTATTAAGCCAATATTAAATTTGTAAGTAAGTCCTATAGTAATGATTCTCAGCTCCGTCTGAAGTTGGAGGCAAAGTAGCTAACTCAAAATTCTTGCTAAGAACTGGACGAGATATAAGGGTTTTGTATTTATAATATCTCAACTGATCTAAATCATATGCTAGCCTATGCCTACCAGATAAAGTAGGTAAATAAAAATGCATCTCCAGCTTTGACTATTTCAGATTTATTTGCTGGAAAATCTAAAAAAATTGATTTACAGTCGTGAGCATAAAAAATGGGACACCCGTTTTTTCCTATTGTAAAACGAGCTCATCAGCTATACCTACGGCAATGACAGGGATTGTCATATTTGACAAAAAATCCATTGTAGAGAAAAGACTGATTTACCCAAAAAAGCGAAAAATGACAAGATCTGTCAGTCGGGTGTCCTACTTTTTATGCTCACGACTGTACTTTGTCGTAAATGAGAATCTTTCTCCAAAGTTTTGTAAGTCGCTACTTTCCCTTTTTTGAACAAGCAGGATGTTTTGTCACATCCTGAGACAGCATGTGCAAACAAGATGGAATGTTTCATGTCGCCAATTTTGTTCTGATATGCATAACACCAATATCAGTTACTCTGTTAGGTTTTGCTGATTTTCCTGGTCGAAGCATGAAAATATCATTTTTTTTACTACTAACCTGAGAAATAGACATTATTCAATCTATTTTTCTAAGAAAAAATTGAATTTCTCTCCCTAGGTTAATAATGAAAATAATGAAAAAATACCTAGGTCAATAATGAAAATGACGTCATGACGCAAGGATATTGTCATGTTTCTATTGGTTCCATTTCAATTTTATACGTCAATTTGAAAAAAAAAATACAGGTTTCTGTAGGTACATAGCAAGTTCTATAAGCTGTTGATAGAGGGCAGCACTATCAAGAGGGCGTTCACAAAAAATAATTAGAACACAGATTTTAAACAAATTTTTTATTTTCTACTAGCAGTAGTAAAAAAAATTCTATATATTCCTCGGTAGAGAAAGTCATTATATACCTCAAGCATTATAAACCTCGGCGCTGCGCGCCTCGGTTTATAAAAGCTTTCGGTATATAATGACCAACTTCTCTACCTAGGTATATAATATACTATTATAACATGACCTCCGATTCTCCGATATAAAACTCAAAAACTGACAGGTGTATTTTGCATTTATTTTCTTTTAAATTCTATTATCAGAGGTAAATAAATGTTGACTGAATTGAAAACATGGAACCAAAGTCATAACATTTTGTTTTGTTCTGCGATTTTCGCGCCTTAAATAATTAAATTATCAAAACCGAATAATTAACAGAATTAAAAATTCATAAGTTGATAAATCGCTATGATACAAAATTACTTTTTATTGTATCTGATAGATTTTTTAATTCTCTTCAATTTTCATGTCTTCATTTTATTCAAAAAAATTTACCGTTTTCGAGTTATTCGCGGTTTCTCCCAAACAGTGCTGAAATTCAAGATGGCGGACGACTTTTTTTGGTGACGCAACAGTTGGAGGCATGGGGACTTTTAGTATGTTAATAAGGGGTACTAGGGCTACTTATTTTTGATAGTCGCAGCTTTATAAAAAATTTTGCATTTTCAACATTGTGAATTTCATAACTGCACTGGCCTAATGGCTCGGATTTTGGATTTGAACTTGAAATTGTAAAATTTCTACAAAAATACTCCTTTCGCTAAGAAATTGATAATCTCAAGCAAAATAGACCATTTTGGAATAAAGCTCTATCTCTCTGTCCATCCTTAGACGAAAATGACATGTTGCGAGTTGGTGGCAGATTGAGATTTGCGAACATCGAATATGATCAGAAATTTCCCCTTCTGCTACCATGCAAAAATACAGTGGTAGGTACAGCTTATGCTAAAAAAAAAGAGCATATACGTCTGTCGCGCTCTGGTCCTCAGACAACCTTAGCGAATTTTGCTGCTTCACAAATGATGGCAGATTTGCCAAAAACTCGCTTAGAAGTCATCCATCTCTTCTCCAATGTGGGAATTGACTTCGGAGGACCGTTTATGGTCAAGACTTCCATGCTGCGTAAAGCTGTCATTGGTAAAGCTCCAAGCATAAGGTGCTATATGTCAATTTTGTTTGCATGGTGCACATGCAGTTCATATAGAACTCGTTTCAAGTTTGTCCACGGAATCCTTCCTACTCGCGCTTAAACGCTTTATTGGCAGGAGAGGTTTGCCCAGTAAAATATATAGCGACAATGCTACCAATTTCGTTGGTGCTGAAAACTAACTTAATGATCTTTTTATCCTTCTCCAGTCAGTAGGAGACCTCTAACTCCATTAAAAAATTTCTTTCTGCCTCTGAGATTGAATGGAGATTCATGCCAACACGATCGCCCAATCATGGAGGCAATTGGGACGCAGTTATAAAAAGCACCAAATTCCATCTTCTTCGTCTCTTGAGTAAGTCGAGATTTAAATTCGAAGAGCTCACCACAATCCTTGTCCAGATTGAATGTGATGAATTCCAGACTGCTTAGTCCCATGTCATCAGACCCCACAGATTTGTAATTGATAACCACAAGACCGTTTCCAATTGGAAGGTCTCCAATGTCCTTACCTGAAAAGGATGTTTCTCAATGCCTGGAAAATCGTCTAAGCCTTTGGGAAAATGCACTCAGGTACGCCAACTTTTCTGGAGACAATGGAGGATCGATTATTTGAATAGGCTCCAGAATAGGCCTAAGTGGATTTACAATAAAAAAGATATAGAGGTTAATGACTTAGTTCTTTTAAAGGACGATAACGTTCCACCTCTTAATTGGCCCATGACTAGAGTCATTGTGGGTTTTCCAAGACCTGACGGTAGGGTACGAGCCGTCAAGCTGAAAACCAAGGAGGGTGACTTTACTAGGTCTATTAGCAAGGTCTATCCATTGCCAGAATATTCATAAGTGTTTTGTTAATTTCTCTTTATATTATACATATAGGTAAGATATTTTTGTTTATTCTTCGAAATAATGTTTTTTGTTTCTATTATTTGTAAATTAAGGTGTAGTAGCTTGAAGCATGCGCTTCAAAGAGAGGGGAGTATGTTGTGGAACCACATATATATATATATATATATTTTTTTTTTCTTTTCCCTAAAAATTGGTTTATTATGATATTCTCGCCCAAGGCGGCTGACGCAATGCTCTTGACCCTTTTCTCATCCATAGACAGGATAGAACACAGAAAATCGGTCTCTAGAAGTACCTGGCGCGATCCTTATGTTTCTTTGGTTCGGTGGTACAACACACACCCGCTCTCTCTCTCTCTCTTGAGTGCAAAATTAGAAGTAATTAATTTGTATTTTTCTTGATTCACTGTTTCAGTGTTTCGGCAGTTTGTGTATTGATTTAATCCTAAGAAGTTCAATAAAGTTGTTATAAAAAAGTGAACTAGTATTGGATTTATTTAAAGTTCATTTAGAGTCTCTAGTGAACATAGACTGCCATTCCCAATGTAGGTACTGATTTGTTCATTTAGAGTCTCTAGTGATTAGTGAACATAGACTCCCGCTCCCAATGTAGGTACTGATTTACGTTCAATCTCCTAAAAAAACTTCTTGATAAAATATTCTAAGTTGCCTTAAAACTTGATTTTGCTCTTTGCTATGTTTTTAGGAATTTCTCGGAAATCCTAGAAGTCCTAAAATATCCTTTATTTTTTAAAATTGAGGGTTAGCCAAACTTGATGGGCGTATGGATAGGCCTATTTCGAAGATATTTTATTAATACACTTGTGGCCATTGCTTTCGTATTGTTCTCCACTCCAAAAATGGAGTTACAGTAGTTAAAAGTACTGTTAACTTTTTTTTATGTTTAAGGAATTTTTTTTTTCGTGTGTTTTTGGTCTGTAGGGTATCCTTAATCTTGATGGAAGTTACCGAAGTTAAAAGGTTCATTTTTGAAAATTCTTGAGAATAATACAAAAGCAATGATATACAAAAAACGGGGACCTTAAGGGCACTAGTGTATTAAGAAAATATCTTCGAAATGGGCCTATCTATACACCCATCAAGTTTGGCTAACCCTCCGTCAAACACCCTGTATAACAATGTATAAAAAAATACTCCATATTTAAAACAACAATACATATTATATTTGGACTTAATCATATCAATACACTATGAAAAAAATAATAAAGAATATAATAATTTTCAGGGCCTAAACAATATTTATTACCCAAAGCTTTATAAGATATGAGTAAAAAAATGGGCAATAAAGCTGCTCAACTTTAAAAGTAGTGCTGTTTTGACAGGCTTTTAGTCTGCCAAACGATACAAACCTAGTTCTATTATATCGGATTTAAACAGACCATGTTTTACATAATTTCTTTTCTTGAGCAGTGAGCAAACCCCTTATTTCAAATAAAAAATATTTTATCCTTACACTAGTTATGGGACTACCCACTTTGGCTGAACAGGATTAAGCCTATATGCTTTTTTTACACTATATTATTATTCCTGAATATAAATAGACTACATATAAAAATTTATTAATTAGCTTTCAAGCATCAATAGATTTATTACTTGAAGGAAATTGATTCAGTTATCCAAATATTTCAAACACTGCAAAAGAAAACTCGAGCTCTAATGTACAATTTTACAATAATTCGATTTTACCAGTAATTCTAATGGATTAGAATGTAAGTTTTCGTATAGGTACTTGCTTAGCGTCGGAAAAATATTTATTGTGTAAATCTGTGAATAATCAAAAAATGTCCAACTGCATTCTATGGAAAGCCACCTCAAGACTCTCTTAACGCGCTATATAAAAATTCACGAATCGAAAATGTTTCATGTAATTATTAATGTTATTGTTATTCAATGAGCAAAATGCAAGATTCACCAAAAACTTTTCTTTTTTTTTCACAAACACCTACTTACACGCATAAAGCTTGGAAGATTCGAATTACAATACTATATATAATCGAATATGATTCACTCAGAACATTTAGCTAATTACCATAAGCAATCTTCTATTAGCCAAATAAAGCAGTTACAGAATTACAATACTTTTGGGCCTCGCACCATATAATTTTTTCTAGAGCACATTTATTCTAAATATACATCTTTACATTAACAAAATTTATGGAAATGAGAATTTCTGATAAAGAAAAGCTGTTCGTTATAGATGACAAAACACTTATCCTAAAAGCTTTAAACCTAAATAAACATAATTTTAAACAATGTGTTAAAGTTCCGGAAAGCGCCAATAGGAATGTAGGTGTTGCTATTCCCTGCAGATATCTTCTAGTCAAGCAATCGCTTTTGCTTCTGGTAAAAAGGCTTCCCAGTACTTAACGAGCTAAAATATGGTATTTTAGGATATTTTTTTCTATTCACCGGCACTCTTATAAGTTCAAACCCAAAACGCCAAATAAATCAGTTACAACTTGCTTTACCTTGGCTTGATGTTCCAAATGATTTTCCAGATATTGGATAAACATAATCTTGAAATCTTGTATTCTAGATTTTTCAAATCTTTCCATTTCTTTTTTAATCATTTGCGATATTTTATCGAAACTTTCTTGGCCCCTTTCAACTTTAGATTCCCACTGAAAAAATACATAAACACTTTTCTGCAATAAATTACAAAATAAGACCACGTTTACCTCTACAACTTCTAAATTAGCCTGCTCCAACTTATCAGTACGATTTTGCAATTCAAATTTAGCCTTCGCCTCTCGTTTTTTAGCCAACATTTGTTGGGAATGTTGCCAGTGCTGGAACAGTTTCGTACGTTCATGGAAAGCGTCTCTAACAGCCCCTAAAAGGCCTATGTAGTCTTTAAGCAGTTCGCATAAAATGTAGAAATCAGTGTTAGCTTGATCCAGGTGCAGAGTTTCAACCTGAAAAGAACAAGAATTTGTATTTATATTTTATGGTCATAAGGATATTTTAGAATGTGTTTATCTAAGTATATAATTTCCCAAAAAAAAAACCTGATCAGCCTTACATCATTGAGCCTAATGGAAAGTCTACTCCAATGTGTGAGAATTTGGGTATTTTTAGAGACCAAAACAGACCACTTTAACACGTTTAAAGCTAGTTTTGATAGATCTTAATTTGAAAGAAGTTTAAAATTGGAGAAAATGTTGAATTGCAAATTTCTACCCATTTAGGACATTTTCTCGTGATATTTCAATAACAAAAGCCAAAAAATTAGAAAATGAAAAACGACAATAGTTACCCGTACCCCAATGTAATCAAATGTTAATTTTCATGTCAGGATGCATAATTAGGTATGAATATTTCATTAGATACGAAATGGGATTCTTATTAGGAATCCCATTCAGTTAAGTCATTTACTTGAAAAAACATCTCTCTCATGGTGTTCATTAGCCAATCTGGCAGTTCTGGGCATGAAAATATTTAATGCATAATGATAGTATGACAAAAAAAACTTGGGTTAGCATAGGAGATCTAATTTATTGTAAAATAGCTTTATTCATTTTATACCCCAAACAATGATTACCTTTTCCTCTGTATCTGCTAGATGTGTAAGAGCCCTAGATAACGAATTATGATCCTCACAAGCGCTTAATAATGCTGCTGATTTAGATACTCCATTAGTAAGGATGGCTAATTCTTTTCTATAAGTAACCATAGCTTCTACATTAGTGTGAAGTTTCCTCAGTTGGTTTTCGAGGCCTTCAATGTGTGTTAGTCTTTCTTCAAACCACTGTAAAATTAACTTGTTAGTAGCAATTTCTAGCAAGCTGCAGTTTTTGACTTACGGGATCAGTTTCATCCATTTTATAAGTTATTTTATTAACAGTTTCTCCTACTTTATTAAATAACCTCATTACGCCTGCACTACTCAAAGCCGAAGTACTTGTAGCTTTGGGCAATTCCACATCTGAAATTATTTAATCAATACAAACGTTTATTAAAACTGAAAAGTATTACCATATTCCAAAAACTCCCTGAAATCAGGATCAACAATAAGAACTGGATGTTGAGCAGTCCGTTTCAAATATCTTTCCAAAGCAGCCCTTCGCCTCTCTACAAATTCACTACCATTATTTTGTTGTTCAGTACTGCTGCCCATTTTAATTTTGGTCATTCCTATAACGCTCTTCTCCGGAGCTGGCGGTATAATCCTGCCGACCTTCAAATATTTTTCTGAAAGTTTATCGTGTAGCCCCAAGAAGTCGCTAAATCGTCTTGTGACTGCAAATTCTCGTTTTTTGAAAATACGCATATTCGTTCTGGTAGTGACTCTGTAGGCTACGTAGGCGCCCATTCCATCTCCGACTTTTTGAGATTCTCCTATACTGATTTCCAAGAATTCGTCGCCACTCTCAGCTTCAGCCTTGAAAAAATAAGTTAAGTTGAGATATGGATGTACTTGAGTAACGGAGAATAACATAAATGTTCTTTAGAAAACCGGAAATAATAATAGCAACATCTATAGTAGTTTATGATAGAAATTTCAGGCACGGAATACACAATATACCACCTTAACTTATGTTGCGATTTCAATCTACTTTGGTAGATATGTTAAGTTATTAACTCCGAATGGAACAAACTATTTTGGGACAAATTTTACATAATCACGATAAAATACAAGCACAGACAAAGTAATTTCTGGAATCGGAAAAAGTGTTATTTTTAGTATTATTATTATTATGATTATAATTATTATAGGGTAAAGGGCAAATAGTGAGCGGTAAACCCGATGAAACTATTTTTGTGTTTTACATTACATTTTCAGTGAACTTAAAAAACATAATGGTTTCAGTTTTTCATTACTAGGTCTGCTAGGTCAAGTCTGTTTTTAAACTAGTCAACATTTTCTGCGTTCACTGATTCTTCCCTTAAACTGTTCCAGCTGTAGACAATCCCATTTCTGATAAAATTTGTTCTCAAGAACTTTTTGCAAGGTTCCTTGTCAAGTTTTTTATTGTAACCTCTCAAATTTGTAGTATCTTTCAGGTCACATTTATAGTAGCCACTGAGTACTCTGTAGACCTCAATCAAATCTCCATGGAGTCTGCGCTGTGTGGAAGTGGAATATTTAGTGTAGCAAGTCTGGCATCGTAAGGTAGGTTGGACAGCTCTGATCGAATCCTTGTAACTTTTCTCTACACTGTTTCTGAAACATCTATGTCTTTTGCGTAGGTAATGAGAGTTCCATATACATTGTGCATATTCCAATTTGGGTCTGGCATAGGCGTTGTGGAGTTTTAATATCATCTCTCTAGATTAATTTTTGAACGTCTTCTGAATAAAAAAGATAAAAGTATTGGTCTTTTTGGTTATGCTGTTTATATGGGTTTCCCATTTAGGGTCTTTAGTGATGATAATACCCAGGTCTTTGTGATGTTTGGATTGCAATAACAGTTGGAGTCATCAGCATGCAAGACTTGGACGAGGAGACCAGATGGTAGGTCACTGATGAATGCAATAGAAAGTAATGGACCTAAGACTGATCCTCGAGGGACTCCACTTAAAACTGGGTGTTCTTGGAAAATCCTTACTTTGAAATTTCGTTCTTCTAAAAAGACTTTTTAACCCTAGAAATCTACTCCTCACACCAAAATGATTGAGTTTGTATAGCAACCTTCCAAAAAACACCTTGTCAAAGGCCTTCTCAAATCTATAAAACATTAGTTGGTTGTCCCAAGTCATCTGCACATACTGGTGTGAAGTTAGCAGCCAAAACTTGGCAGCCAATTTGACGGAAACGCCCGAACGACCAGTGGCGTAGCATTGTTTTTTAATTCAACATAAATTCAATAAACCATACTTATGGCGTTTCCGATTGGTAGATTCAGTGCGCACTGAGTGTATTTGCATCCTTTCAATCGACCTGTAGAAGAAAAAGACAAAATTGCACTAGTTCCGCACTAGATTTACCATTCGGAAACGCCATTAGACATCTCAATATCTATGCATTTTCACTTGTTAAGGGTAGTTTTTCATATTTCGACAAGGTTTGAGCTAATTGGATTTTGCATGGGGGTTGGATATGGTGCTGAGAGAGTACCCTATTAATTTCATGGCAAGAATCGAAGTCCGAGTTGGAAAAAAATACGAAAATCTCAATATTTATGCATTTTCACTTGTTAAGGGTAGTTTTTCATATTTCGACGGGGTTTGAGCTAATTGGATTTTGCATGGGGGTTGGATATGGTGCTGAGAGAGTACCCTATTAATTTCATGGCAAGAATCGAAGTCCGAGTTGGAAAAAAATACGAAAATCTCAATATTTATGCATTTTCACTTGTTAAGGGTAGTTTTTCATATTTCGACGGGGTTTGAATTAATGGGATTTCGCATGGGGGTTGGATATGGTGCTGAAAGAGTTCCCCTTATAATTTCATGGCAAGACTCGAAGTCTGAGTTGGAAAAAAATACGAAAATCTCAATATTTATGCATTTTCACTTGTTAAGGGTAGTTTTTCATATTTCGACCGGGTTTGAGTTAATGGGATTTTGCATGGGGGTTGAATATGGTGCTGAGAGAGTACCCTATTGATGTCATGGCAAGACTCGAAATCCAAGTTGGAAAAAAATACGAAAATCTCGATATTTATGCATTTTCACTTGTTAAGGGTAGTTTTTCATATTTCGACGGGGTTTGAGTTAATGGGATTTTGCATGGGGGTTGAATATGGTGCTGAGAGAGTACCCTATTGATTTCATGGCAAGACTCGAAGTCCGAGTTGGAAAAAAATACGAAAATCTCAATATTTATGCATTTTCACTTGTTAACACGTTCGCTGCCGGAGAGATTTCGGTTGATCGGGTCCAAAATGCCAATGTTGAAAAACTATATTTTATCATCGAAATATGTCTAAATAACATAAAATATTCATCCAAAGTAGTACCTGACCCATATTTTTGCAAAAAAATACCATACCATACCATACCAAGGACTACCATGTTTGAAAAAAAAATTTTTTTTTGTTTAACTATGTCTGTGTGACATTCTTATACATGTCCCGTAGGCCAGGCACCCCCATTAACCTGTATTTACAACGAATATACTCGTACTTCACTTTGAACGACACGATGCAAAATACGAGTCATCTCGTAGCTGGCACCTGTAATAAGATTGTCTACTACGAGTTAACTCGTACTTGGCAGCGAACGTGTTAAGGGTAGTTTTTCATATTTCGACGGGGTTTGAGTTAATGGGATTTCGCATGGGGGTTGGATATGGTGCTGAAAGAGTACCCTAATAATTTCATGGCAAGACTCGAAGTCTGAGTTGGAAAAAAATACGAAAATCTCAATATTTATGCATTTTCACTTGTTAAGGGTAGTTTTTCATATTTCGACGGGGTTTGAGTTAATGGGATTTTGCATGGGGGTTGAATATGGTGCTGAGAGAGTACCCTATTGATTTCATGGCAAGACTCGAAGTCCGAATTGGAAAAAAATACGAAAATCTCAATATTTATGCATTTTCACTTGTTAATGGTAGTTTTTCATATTTCGACGGGGTTTGAATTAATGGGATTTCGCATGGGGGTTGGATATGGTGCTGAGAGAGTACCCTCATAATTTCATGGCAAGACTCGAAGTCTGAGTTGGAAAAAAATACGAAAATCTCAATATCTATGCATTTTCACTTGTTAAGGGTAGTTTTTCATATTTCGACGGGGTTTGAGTTAATGGGATTTTGCATGGGGGTTGGATATGGTGCTGAGAGAGTACCCTATTAATTTCATGGCCAGACTCGAAGTCCGAGTTGGAAAAAAATACGAAAATTTCAATATTTATGCATTTTCACTTGTTAAGGGTAGTTTTTCATATTTCGACGGGGTTTGAGTTAATGGGATTTCGCATGGGGGTTGGATATGGGGCTGAAAGAGTACCCTAATAATTTCATGGCAAGACTCGAAGTCTGAGTTGGAAAAAAATACGAAAAATTTCAATATTTATGCATTTTCACTTGTTAAGGGTAGTTTTTCATATTTCGACGGGGTTTGAGTTAATGAGATTTTGCATGGGGGTTGGATATGGAGCTGAGAGAGTACCCTATTAATTTCATGGCAAGACTCGAAGTCCGAGTTGGAAAAAAATACGAAAATATCAATATTTTAGCAATTTTTACTTGTTAAGGGTAATTTTACATATTTCGACGGGGTTTGAGTTAATGGGATTTCGCATGGGGATTGGAGATGATATTAAAATAGTACCCTATCAATTTCATAGCTAACTCGATGTCTAAGTATGGTTTATTGAATTTATTTTGAATTAAAAAACAATGCTACGCCACTGGTCGCTTGGGCGTTTTTGGCTGCTAACTTCACACCGGTTCTGCATATGGCCAGTCGTTTATAGGCCTGTAATTGACTGGAAGTTGTGTATCACCCTTTTTGTAAATTGGGATTACATTTGCACTTTTCCATTGAGCTGGTAAACGACCATTCCCAAGTGGTTGCTTTAGCGAAAGTATGCAATTTTTTAAAAAAATTGGTGGAATTCCATCTAGCCCAAGACTGGAGTCTACTTTGAGCTGTTTTATTGCTGTCTCCACTTTATCTGCAGTAAAATCAACTGCTGTAATTTCTTGTGCATTATAAAATTCATCTGAAAGGGTGGGAATATCTCCCAAGTCTTGTGTGAACACACTTTGAAATTGGTTGGCAAAGTATTCAGATATTTTGGTATTATCACTTATAATCGAGTTATAAGTATTCTTTGAGGTGAAATTGGATAACTTTGAAGGCATGGAGCGCTTGATGTACGCATAAAAGTGTTTGTCCGAAGTGTGTGCTAGATTGCCCTCTTGATCATCTCTAGCTTGATCAATAGACATTTTTGTGAGATTGTTAATCTATATTTGTCCCATAGGTCCCTCTTTCTTTGAATCTCTCTGAAAACTTGCCTAGTTACCCATGGTTTTTTTGGATTGGAATGAGTGGTATAAATTATTCTATTGTTGATGAAACTATGCTCATGAAAGCTTCCTATATATTTCCATTAGCTGTGTCAAAATTTTGTGATTGCAAGAGGTTGTTTATTGCTTCATAGTCTGACGATTCCAGTAGGTTTGCTAATAATTTGCAGCTGTGATCTGGCAGTAATTTTTTTATTTTTCTAAAAAGTAAGTAATAACCAATGTTCACTATGACCCAAAGGCGGATATCAAACATAAATTTTTTGTTGTTTACAATAATTAGACCTAGTAGTGATATTTCGTTTCCACGAATCCTGGTCGGGAGGTTTATTAACTGAAATCCGTTCATTTCTTTATAGCTATGAAGGAAATTCTGGCTATATTGATTTGTGAAAGAAACAGTTAGATTACCTCAATTGATCTCTGGGCAGTTGAAGTCTGCAATTACATACACAGGTATCTTGCTCTCTAAGGCTTTTTCAAGTTTTTCTATAGATATGGGATTTTGAGCTTCTGTTGTGGCCTTTTTGGATCGGTCGATGCAAGCTATCTACTATTATTTCAATACTTTGAATTTTAATTCTCGACCAAATAGATTCTACAGGTGTATCTGTACTAAACTCAATGAGGTTTGCAGTGACTGAGTTACCTGCTATCGAATCTCTTGCAAACATACAAATCCTACCACTCTTTTTTCATTGTCGATCTTTTCTGGAGTATATCCAGGGAGTGTGATAGGGTTGTCTGGTAGATCTTTATGGAGTTATGTTTTTGTGAGTAAAATTAATATTGAATCATGTTGTTGGATGCTTGGTTCCCACTCGTCTACTTTAGTTGAGAATGTGTTGAGATTTGTGTAGTAAAGGGAGACTTCCACAATGCTATTAATTTTTTTGATTGTGCCAAAGCTGCGGGAAGTTCAATGCTTTTAGGTGTACCTCTGGAATACTCAATTTTTAAGTTTGATTCACCCTCGTTAGAAGGCTTTTTATTTATTTTTTTTTAAAGATTTTCAATGAATAGCCTTTGGGTTTCAGCTGGTCATATTTGATGTAGACTCTTTCTTCACCAAGCTGGTTCTTTAGTCTAAGGATTTCAATGGCTTCACTCTAAGACGGAAAGGTCACCCGAATTGGCCGGCACCTTATTTTCAGTATGACGTCCAAGATGGAAAACCTTCAATTCTTCTGTTTTTACATCAGGCTTTTGATTTCTTCCTCAAGTGATATAGCCATTGCATCTTCCTATACACCAAATATAGGTAAGGACATTTTGCCCTCTTTGCTCTCTTTCCTGCATCTCCAGCATTGTTGGCTCAAACAAGGATTGGTTAGTGGTTATATCGTCCTGTTTTTCAAATTTTTAGACTTTTTTCTCTAGTTTATTAGAGTTGCTTTGGAGAGTTTCAGCTTCCCTTTTGATCTTCGCAACATCTGCATAACTTTGTGGTTTTATTGAAATTGGTTTTTAGTTGTTTAATTTCGGACTCCATACGTTGAACTTGTGTTATGAGTTTCGGAACTTGTTTCAATTATGTACCCTTTAAGTTTTCTTGGACCTCTGCTAAGTCTTTGCACATTCGTGGATGTTCCCTGATAGGTAGAACACCCTCAGCACAGAAGAATGACACCAAACTTTCTTTTAGTTCAATGAAGCGGATTGCTGTTGCTGACCAGCCTTCGCATGCTTCACATAAGACTGACTTCTCGCGTATGTCGCAAGGTAATCCAAAAGGAACTGAATCAGGGCCCGGATTCCGAACCCACGATTCGATAGTATCGTCTATCGTCACTCGTGCAAAAGTATGTACTTGGATAGACGATACGTGGGTTCGGAATCCGGGCCCAGTAATCAGTTTTATGTTGCCCTTAACACACATTTTGTCTTTTTTGCGCAAATAACATAGACATCTTTGAAATGTTACTATCTATTTGCCCCTGGTATTTCTATGTACTGGCCACAAAAAACATCCAGCATTTTTATCGCTTTATTTATTTCTAATGGCACACCCTGTATATTTCTCGTTTTCCGGATTCTACATATTGTTTAACGTCCTCAAGTACCACTTTTAAATCGAGTTTTGTCCAAATTTGGTTCTCAAATAATTAAATCTTAGGTACAAAAAAAAAAAAATATCTACATAATAAAACAAAAATGTTTGAACGAAAATCAAGAAAAATGTCGTTGGATTCGCTTTAAAATACTGCATTTAGTAATGTTATGAAAGTGATTGTTTCTATTCCAGTTTTTGAGCTAGGGCAAAAATTATAAAAATATTGAAGTTTACAGCCCTCCATCAAAAAAATTTACAAAGATTAAATTGAGTTTGAATTTTTCTGAAATTAAGTAAAGTACCTATGTAGAGTCATTTTGGAATGATCATGGCACTCTAGTTGAAAAAATTAAATTCAATTTAAAAACAAAATTTGGACAAAGCTCGAATCAAAAGGGGCGCATTAGGACGTAAAACGATCTGTAGAATCCGAAAAACAAACAATACACAGGGTGTGCCATTTAAAAATCAGAAGTTTTGGTCATTTCCGTTGGAACCGGAAGTCAGGAAAACTTATCATAGATGCATAAAAATGGCGTTTGGTTAAAATATCAACCCTACCAAGTTAACCAAGTTTCGTTTATATCGATAGAAAAATAAAAAAATGGCAGCCGGAAAGTAATCTCGTGGGCATCCGATATAATAGACTGTCAGATAATGACAGATTTAGGTGCCTTATTTTCGCATACAGGCCTCAAAGAGGGTTGAAAAGTACATCGATTTCGAGCAGAATGAAGGCAAATTTACGAGTGGCTCCTCGGGATAACATGGAAAATTCGATTCTACTGATGTTATCCTATGTACTTTTCCATTCATGCCAGTAAGGCCAATATGTTTATCGGCGTTGCAAATTTTCATCCTTCCGATGGGCTTGTGTGGAAAAATCGACCCAAATCTCGATTTTTCCTTACACAAGAGTACACCCTTATTTCAACCATTTAGCAACCTGCCTCCTTTGTTTTTGAAACCAGGTTTTATTAATTGATAGGTACTTTGTTGAATACGGCTTGCGAGAAAATATGAGCACCAAGACGTCTTTCATTTTTGTTACGGAAAATCGAATCCTCCATGTTATCCCCATGGAAATCCTCTATTGAAAGGTTATAATACTCAATGGTAAATTAGTTACAATAATGTATACAAAATATAAAGGCCTCTATCTTATATTAATAATTTGATGTTTCAGATTACACAAGTTCCCAATTTTTTTAGGGAGTCAATCTTAAACACAGTTACTGGCCAATTAGGTTGCAGCAATATTATGAAAATTTTCAAAAAATGTAATGTAAAATCGAGGCTGGTTCATTTTCTATCGGCATTTGATTAATGTGATAACAGCCTCTCAGTTTGGTTTTCAAGCATCTAAGAGCACGAGTGAGGCAGTCTTTTCGCTGTGGTATACGGGGACAGGTGAATTTATGTTTCAAAACACATCTCTCGGAGAGGGTTCAGGTGGTGGAAGTTGGCGATGATGAGTCAGCTCCCTTGGTATGTCACTATGGTGTACCGCAGGGATCCGTGTTGGAACCTGTTCTTTTCTTGGTATACGTGTGTATCAGCCAAATGGAATAAATTCGATAATAAATAAATGGGGACATTTTCGAAAAAAATTGAGAACACGTCGATTTTGCTTCTTTGCTTAAGATTTTTCCACACCAATCTTTTTATACAGAGTGGTCCAAGAACAGTTATCAACTTTATTTTTTTGAATGGTACCCCCTATATATTATAACATTTTTGGATTCTGTGGAAAATTCTAGACAATACATATTCCTTGTAAAGGGTGTTTCAAATTTGAGCCACATCATTGGGATCTCGGAAACAGTGAGAGATACCAGGGTTGGTTAAATTGGGGCAAAGTTGCGTAATTTGATGCTTAACAATATCCGGCTTTGATATTTAGGATACCTATTCCGAAAACTTCCGGAGATATCCGGAAAAAACCGAAATTTTCCAATTTTTTTTTTTCTTGACTTTATTTAAAGTGATATTTAAAAAAAAATGGCACTTCACCATAGCCACTTTCTCTCCCATACAAGATGCTAGCTTCAAACTTAAAATCTGACGTTTCGTCTTTGGGACACCATCATCAACTTCATTTTTTTAAATATGGACCCTCTTTTTTTATTTTAGATTTTATAAGCTTATTCTGATGTCCCAAAATTGCACTTTTTCGAAAATTTATATTATTGGCACTTTCCATAAGAATTAGTGTTAAAGAGACAGATTCGTATATATTTAGACTACAACATTACTTTGTTTAAAACAATAAAGCATATTTTGATTTGATTAGAAAAGAGAATTTTGGTAGGAAATTACCTCGGAAATTACTAAAAAGTGAAAAAAAATAATATTTTTTCGAATAAATGCCATACATGAAGAGTGTATTGATGGCAAGGTCTTATTACAACCTGGAGGACTATTACGATGATTGTTTGTAGCGAGGTTTGCAGTTTTTGTTGATTTTGTCAAGTACTTTTATTTTAATGTTCTGTTTCATTTGTATTTTTGTTTTTAGTTTTAATATTTGTACCGAGAATTGCACCTATTCTTACAGCTGTTTGTAAATTTAAATTTTGACATTTTATTATTGTATTATTCTTGCTCTTATTATTATTATTATTATTATTATTATTTGTATTTTTCTGCTTTGTACACAAGATATTTTTTTTCTTCTTAAAATAAAGCATATTTTGATTTGATTGTCTAACAGGCACTTCTTTGAGTAAAATAAGGAAACTTTTTCACAAAAGGCATGTGCTAATATCTGAAATAACGGTTCTTCGAAAAAAAAAAAAAAGGAAACTTTGATTATGAAAACGTCTGTCGCAATATTGTTTCTTTATTGGTCAGGATTTTTCACATGATATTAGAATTACAAAATTCAAGAAACATATATAGTCTGGCAAGTGGTAAGTTGAAAGAGACAAAAGGGGGAAGAAAAGTGGGGCGTAACCTAAGAATATTCACTGACACCTCAACAGACACCGCTTGATGACAGCCATGTCTTTGGGTTCAGTGGCACCGAAAACACCAAGGAAATGAACCAATGCAATTATTAGAATTTTTTTAAAAGTTTCGCCAATAACCACGCCACTGTGCTGTCTTTCAGGTTCTAACCTTAGGCTCTAACCAATAGAATCATGCCTCTGAATAATCACGCCTCTCCACATCCATGATTTCGCAATGTTGCCGGATTTTTTTCTATTTCAAAATATCACACATGCCCATATAATGTCTGTTTTTTTTTAAAGATTAAAGTCAAAATGACATTATGTTGGCAATACAATGTAAAGTTGTCAATGCTTTCAAATTTTTTATGTAGAAAAGGCTTGCGCTGCCAACATAGTTACTACATTTTTGACTTGGGGCATTATCTTTAAAAAAAAAACGGACTAGCAAACAAAAAATTAGTCACCAACTTGTTTATTACTGTTTCTGTGTGGTTTCCATCAAGCTTGGCAAACCAGCAAATTCTATTGCAGTTCGCCGTTTGGCTAGCCAGACAATAGCTAAGACATACATTTAAAAAATCATAGCCATCTTTGATTTACCTTTATTTTGAAGACCTGTTATCAAATAATAGGGAACAATCATATTTTTCAAAGTATTTTTTTTCTTATTGCTTATGTTTTCAAATATAAAATGTATATGTTTTTTTTTGTTTTATGTCCTCATTGAAATAAAAAAAATATTTTGAATTTCAAATTATTTTCGTTGGCGCGAGAACGATTAGCTTCAAGATGGTGGCATTTGTGACGTCAACTGTCTGTAAACACAACGTTAAGGTCTGTTCTCACAAGAGCCTTTGATACTTTGCAAACTGTCGGAAAGAATCGCTTAGCTTGAACCTTCGACTGCATTGAAACTTGAAAGCGGTTATTTATGCGGTATGTCCATATTTAGTACCATATTGTGACATTTTGTGTTTCAAATAGTTCATCATGGTTGATACAGGATTTACAAAAGCGCAGTCTGACAATCTTCCCTCTATAGACCCGTTTATGGTGGTTCAATATCAGTCGTGGCGTGTCGTGAGCTGATCGTGGACCAATCGTTCCACGATTCAAGAGTGAATCACGAAAGTGTGGACCGTGGATTTACGATCAGTGTAAACTACCCTTAACCTTAAATTACGAACAGTTGACGTCACTGGAAGCGGCCATATTAAACGTAACTTTTCCGCGCGAAACTTTTCAATTTAAAACTAATAATTGCCATATGACTATAATATCCATAAATTTAATACGAAACTTCTTATATTCAATATTTTACACAAAAATGTGCACCATAAAAACAAAATAAGCCATATTTATTTCTTATGGGAATTCCCTATTTTAAAAATAAAAATAGGTAATAATACATCATTAAGTTTTTTTTTTTGCTTGTCAAAGTGTTCAACACTGTTTCTCAATAGAAACTATTAAGCCGGGCTCAGGCGACTCGTGTACTTGGCGAATACACAATTATTCGCGTACTTGGCAAGTATACTAGCTTTGCGAATTGCGATGGCAAGCAGGGCGCTCACACGACGTGTTCAATTTACAAGTACGCGAGCGCGAACATTTGGCTAAACCTTGATGCTCGTCGAAAACTAAATGAAATAGTCGCAGTAAAAGCCAATTATTTGTGCATTTCGTTTGAGCGCCTCTACAAGTATAGACAAGTATGAACTTGGCAAGTGTACGAATAATCGTGATCCCTTTGACTCGGGACATTTTTACCGACAAGAAATGGAAAACCACCGAGTGACAAATAACTGTAGGTACAAGTAACCCACTCACACGACATGGCAAGTATACGCAAGTAACGATTATTCGTCAAGTACACGAGTCGTTTGAGCCCGGCTTTAGATGTATTACAACAAACAATCTGGGGTAAGGCGCAGACTAATGAGCCTAAACGCTTCAATCAATCAATCAATCAATATATACTTTATTGTCGTAAAAATACAATTGATCTTTATAGACAAAGCAAAGTATAGGGCTTTAAAACAAAATAAAATAAAATATAAAGACATATAAAATCACAACATTTAAATACAAAAATTTTACAAATAAAATCAAAAGAAAATACAAACAATAGAAACATACTTAAGCAAAATACACTTTGGCCTAACAAAATCTTAACTTATATATAAATACCCGGTTTATTTTTATAACCTGTCATCAAAATATTCATCCAAGGAATAATAGGCTTTATCAACCAGCAACGCTTTTACCGTTCTTCTAAAAGTCTGTATATTATGTATTTATTTATCCTCACTTCCAACGGGCAGCGGCCCAATTTTACAAATATTGCCACAATAATAATATTAATACTAATAACAAACCACACATAAATAAAAATTTTAAAAAGAGTTCAATAAATTATTTCTAAATTAAAAAATTGAAAGGACAACAAAAAACAGCCAAAAACAGATCACAGGGTAAATCACCAGAACAAAACAATATCACAGTGATAGCTTCATTTGGCGCAAAGACGCAGCAAATATGTCCACCTGTATCTCATTGGCATAAGACATAGCCCGATTAATGGTTGTGTGTTGGCCATAAGAGGTACGATGTCTCTCCAACGAAAAACAGCGCACAGCTCTAAAATTCCTCTCTGGGACATTCAAGTTTACAGCCGAGAGCAACTCAGGGCAATTCAGATAACCTCTGAGCAACTTAAAAATCAACAACTGATCAAATTTTCTACGCCTATGCTCCAATGTTTCCAATGACAAATTCTGCAAAAGCTGACCATGATCAATAAAATCTGAAGGTATTCCCATTTTGTACCCTATGTATCTCAAGAATTTTCTCTGTACACGTTCAACTAATTCAACATAAATTTTATAATGTGGTGACCACACACAGCTATTATTTTCAAGATGGGAACGAACCAAAGACACATACAAACACTTGAGAGCAGAAACATTCTTAAAGTCTCTTGTGTGTCTTTTGATAAAACCCAACATTTTCAATGCTTTATTACAACATGCATAAATGTGTTCAGAAAATGACAATTTTGCATCGAATACAACACCTAGGTCACGAATACTAGAAACATTTTCAATAACATTATCATTTATATAATAGTCATTTAGTCTGGGAGAATTTTTCCTAGAGAACTGAATATATTTGCATTTCTTGCCATTCAATGTCATCTCGTTCTCAACACACCACTCATGGAACCTCAGAAGATCATCCTGCATTCCCCTGTCTGGGCCTTCTTGATTTATACTCTTGAAAATTTTCAAGTCATCGGCATATAACAAAAATTGGACATGATGGAAGCAAGACCCTATGTCATTGATAAATAAGCAGAACAGGAGTGGTGCAAGATGACCCCCCTGAGGCACCCCAGAAGTAACACTAATAACCTCAGATTGAAATGACTTCACCTTTACAATCTGGCTTCTGTCTACAAGATAAGAATACAGCCATTGAAGAAGTGAACCACATACACCATATTTGGAAAGTTTTTCTATCAACAATGCATGACTCACCCTATGTAGTCTTCTACAGTCAGATGGCAATTTATTGAAAATCTTAATGCTGTCATAAATCAGGGATTGCTTTGTAAGGCTGGATCTTGGAATTGGGAGGGGAATATTTTCCTGGTTCCTAAAGTTATAGCTCGGGGCAAAGATAAAACCCCTGAATTTTTTAAAAATTAAGCAAACTGTTTCCAATATAAAAATGCATGTGACAGTTAAAATCTGATGTTTCAAAAATAGGGGCTTGCAATGTTCTCTTACATCAGCCCCACATAAGTATCTTATTGCCCTCTTCTGCAAAACAAATACCGAATCCAAAAGGGTTCTGTTACAGCAACCCCACAATGCCACTCCATAACGCAAAAACTCAATCAAAGCAAAATATGTTGTCCTGGCCATTCTGAATCCCAACGCAGAAACTGTTTGACGCACGGCAAAACACCCTGAAGCTAGTTTCCTATTTAGATTTGTTATGTGCTCACTAAACTTTAGTCTATCATCAATATAGATTCCCAGAAATTTTGCAGTATTAGAACCCCTTACTACCTTGTCACCAAGGGGAATGTCACTAATGGATAGCTTGAAACTTAAAACCTTTGTTTTTTCTATGTTAAAACAGAGAAAGTTGCTATTGCACCACTCTTTAATCTTGCCCATATCCTCAGAAATAATCTGTTTTAAAACCTCTGGGTCTTTATGATGCCATAAAACAGTGGTGTCGTCAGCAAAGATAGTAAAAAAACCTTGTATATTAGTTCTAATTAAATCGTTGATGTATAAAAGAAAAAGAACTGGGCCAAGCACCGAACGCTGTGGAACCCCATGATTTATTGGTCTAGGATCTGAGGCCTGGCACCCATTCCTGACCATTTGCTTCCTCCAACCCAAATATGATCTAAAAAACCTCAGCACACTACCTCTAAAGCCATACATATGTAGTTTTTTTAACAGCAATTCATGGTTAACGCAGTCAAAGGCTTTAGAGAAGTCGCAAAAAACGGCCGCGGCATATTCCCGATCATTCAGTTTGAAATAAAGCTCCTCTAAAAAAGAAAAGACAGCGTCATTTGTACCCGTACCTTCTTGAAAGCCAAACTAAAATTTGTTCAAAATTTTATGCTTATCTAGAAATTGCAGCATACGCTCTTAAAATTTTTTCAATTATCTTAGATAGCGTAGGTAAAAGGGAAATAGGTCTAAAATTAGCTGGATTATCATGAGTACCGGATTTATGCAATGGCACTACTATAGAGGTCTTCAAGCATTCAGGAAAGTTCCCAGTTGAAAAATTTGAAGTACCAAAGACCATATGAGTATGAGTAATCTTGTATAAAGTATTAACTGTGAGCTTTGGACTTGCCACTTCTAAGTCGTGGATCTTAAGATGAGTTAACTTTTATTCAGCGCCAGCTTTATCTGATTTGCCTACTCTCTACTCTAGTTAATAATAATTAATAATAACTAAACCGAATAAAAACTGAAACTAGAGTTATGAAATCGAAAATACATCACAAATTTATTATTATGTTTGATGTTTTCTGAATTGAAATATAAGTGTAGGTAGGAATGTTCTTTAACTTGTAAGTACTTACTGTTTCAGCTGTATCACTGTTACTAAATAAAACCTTTTCCATTTCACTTCTAGAATCTGAAATTGTTAAAGTTGAAATAATATCTGATGGCTCACTAGTGCCGTTTGTTATTGTGGTAAGACTCTCATCTATTGGATCCTAAAATCAAGTTATTTATATCAATATGGTTTATTGATATGTGGGCAAGCATGGGAATAACCCAGGAATAAACGAGCGTAATTAATAGGGTTTTTTCTAGTAACCTTCAGGAAAATTGTTTATTGAAAAGGTCAAAAGTTGAACAAAGATAACTTACAACAGAACCAAATACAGGAATCAAAGTAGGAGTAGGAAGGTATGATTGCTAATTTAGGGTTCAATTGCAAAAAAGCTACTTGTGACTATAGGTTTACCTGTCTCGCTGATACAAAAAGATCGTCCTTATCCTTATCTTCACTGGAAATATTTATGTTTTCAAAAAGAGGGGGTGGATCAACAGTGCTATCATCAGCCATATTTTCTAAAAAAGATAACTGAATCTTTTGTTTAAGGCTAAAAGGTTTTTAATTATTTGATGAGACAAACAGGCTATAAGGAGTGCCTTAACTCTTCGTAGATTATTTACCTTTCTTTGGATTTTGAAAAAAATAAAATATTTTCTTTCTATTTTTTCAAAAAATTAACAACAAAAAGTGACTGACAATTCATCTGTCATGAAGTCATCAAATTTTTTTGTTGACGTTGTCAAGGGTTGCAGGTATCGATATCGATTTTTCAATTGTGCAAATTGAGATTTTTTTTGTGCCTTATTTCCCATTAATCCTTTTTAACCTCTAGCATTTCCCCGTAGGCATGCCATAGATGTTACAAAAACGAGTAAACGCTCATTCACTAGAAGTTGTTAGTTCCGTGTTCGTGGATCAACCAGAATCAGTTCCGAGCGAGTCTGAACTAGTTCTGTACGTTCCAAGAATAATAGCGCTTTCGACTTTTGCCCCAAAACTGGTGCCATAGACCAGCTCTAGTCGTGTAGGAAATGGCTGTGAGACTGCGAGACCTGTCTCCGTTTCGGAGCTAGTGCAACTGAACTTATACATTAAAGGAGTTACATACTTTCAAAAATATGATAAAATAAATTATTATAAAAAAAAAAAATTAAAATATGAAAAAAATAAGCCAATTCGCGCGAGAACTGGGATCTGCTTGGGGTAGATCTACTTGAAAAAATGGAAACCGTTTCTGCTTGGGTGAGTTTGGCCAAGTTTGGCTAAATTCGGCTCTTCACTCTGTAAACTCTGAGCGCGCTTGAAACAAGATCCTGTTCGTTTTAGCTCTCAGAGTGTTTTCTTTTGCGTTGCGCTTGTGACCGCGTATGACGTCACGATATTCATGCTCATACCGTTCCGCTCCGTGGAGTGGAAAGCCGAACTCAGCTTTTATCAAAAGTTGTATTCCTTTCACACCGGAGGAGCTCCGGGGCGAATGATCGGGGTCCACTCGACTAACACCGGAGCGAGTAGCTCTAGTGTTCTGAACTCTTGAAAGCAATACAATACAACTCAACTAAATTCTGCGCATGATCGAGGCTGTCAAAGTCAAATACTCCGTCAAAATTCTGGCCATTGATTGGCCAAATCCTATTGCTCATGCCCGCCGAAGCCGATGCTAACCAAATGCGCTAGATGTTCTTTCTTTTCTGACTCCATTTTGTTGTGTTGTGTATAATTTTATAAAACTTGTGTGTAAATAATTCTATTATCGTGTTGAAATAAAAAAATGAGCGATTTTTCCGGCGTAGCGCCTCCACCTCCGCAAACGAATTACGATAAATCGTCTGCGTTCGCAGCAGCCCTTCAACGTGCTAAACAGGTAAGATAATAGGGAGGCGGACCGCCCAGCATGCCGCTTGGCTACCATCGATTTGCCATGATTATTTGGTTTTATTATTGTAGATTGCCGCTAAAATCAATCCAAACGCAACTACTCCAGGAGAAAATCGTGGTAAAAGGCCTTTGGAAGATAGTCCTGAGGGTATGTATCTGTTCTTTCCTTAATTTTCTTGGCATGGTTTAATTTCTATCTATCTCTTACTGCTGGCACGTAGAGTCCATAGTCAAGACGAAGAGGGATAATACCAAGAAGTAGTTTTTTCTCTCATAAGCAGGGTCTACAGCATATAGCACTATGACTATGACAAATAATTAACTTTGTCATAATATGAAAATTTTGGATTTGACCTACCTTACAGTCAAGAAATATATACGAGTAGAAGTAGTCTTTTATGTTACCAAAAGAGATGAGAGCAGAGCTTAAATCATGACTATCATTAAGGGTAAGCCAAGGGGAAAGCTTTCACAATTTTCGTAGAATCAGTGATAAATTGTGTTTCTTTAGTTTATAGAGTGGACTATGGGTGCCCCATGATTCGACACTCTCTCTAACTTGCAAATATCTTCTTTAGCCATCTGATCCTGTTGAAGCTCTATTTTTGAATTTAAACAATAGAAAAATTGACGCATTCATCACTGACCGAGTCTCTGACTAGCAATTAGAACCGCAAGTCTTGAAGTGTTGCTAAATACTACAATAACAGTTTCTTTTTGGTCCTTACTGACAGAAGACCGATACCATGTAGCAAGCTATTCAGGGTGTTAATGAATAGTGGGATCAAACTTCTAGGACGAATAATAGGTACTCATTAAAATAAGAAAAAAAGTAATAGAGACATGGGTCCATGAATGCTTAGTTTTTGAGATTTTGAGATACAGGGTGTCAAAGCTTGAAAAATCAGTTTTTCAAAATCTGTTTCCTACATTTTTTTAAACTTGGCGCATTTGTTTGTAATAACAAAAGGTTTCTTTTGACTCAATTAGATTTACTGTAAATATTTCAGTGGCGCCCCAGAGAACAACTGTGTTGGTAAAAGTAGAAAAAAAAATAGCATGTGACCCCGCATGTGACTATTTTTTTATAACTTTTTTTTAGATTAAGCAAGTCATATCAGTCAAAAGATACCTTTTTGTTATCACAAAAAAAACCTGCCAAATTTGAAAAAAAAAAAAAATTGGAAAAGGGATTTTTGAGCTAAAAAAAACGATTTTTTTTATTCAAACTTTGACACCCTGTATCTTGAAAACTAAGCATTCGCGAACCTATTTTTCTATCAACTTTTTTTTATTTTAATGGGTATTAGGTATTTATCCTAGAAGTTTGATTCCACTATTCATTTACACCCTGAATAACATGGAAATTTGCTATATTTCATTTGGCTACATATTTAGCAGTGTTATATAGCAAGTGTGGACCCTGCTTTTCCTACCTACATACCTATATGCTTCTGTTACCTATTTCATCATAGGGATGCGACCTATTTCATCACATAATTATTGATTTGTTTGTATGATAATGGTTTGAAGAAGCTGACAATATTTTGTTTTGTACTCGGGTCCAAATAATTTCCTTTGTAAGAATTTGTAATCAAGAGGATAAATGAAGAAAAAAAAATCAAACCACTTAATAGCCTACGACCACAAGGGTCACAGAACTCACAGATGACTTACTTTGAACTGTCCATCGTTTTGCCAATTAATAAAGCTGGTTATATGGCAAACATTGGTAATTAGGTACTCTATAGGTGTTCTTCAGTAGGTATACATTTCAAGATCTCATATTTTTATCTATTGTGACACTAAGATATTTTATGCTTTGGGTTTCAGGTACATTAAAGTGGGTATTTTTGATATGTAAGGAGCTCGGTAAGGAGTTACAGATGGGTCTTTTTATATCTGTTAAAGAGAAGGCAATGTAATTTAACTTTTCAACATTTAACAAAAGTTTGTGGTGGCCGATCCAGTTTTTTCTTTGTAGATTCCAGTTTTACCCTTCTCCTTAACGTTTTCCCAAGTTGGCCAACAAAAATTAGAGTAGTGTCATCCAATGACTCATCAGAGTATGATATAATCTCACGATCAATGTTTGACTCCAGCATGGAGTTGATATAGGCCAGAAACAAAAGAGGTTCAAGAATGGTTACTTGTGGAATACCCAAAGAAACTCTCTCAAAGCTCCATTCAGCTTCACTTGCTGCACTCTATCCGTCAGATAATTACAAAAGACCTACAACTCATTGCCTCTGAGACCGTAATGTGAAGGCACATCAAACCTCTTCAGGCTTTCGTTATTTTGTTTTCAGTATATCTCGAAGCTATATACGGTGATTTATGTAGCCCGTGCATTACAAGTTGTCCAGTTTGCAGGTGGATTAGTAGAAAATGCATCTAATGCACGGGCTACGAAAATCACTTTGTATAGAGATGCTCATAGGTCAAATGTTGTACCTAAAGCGTGTAGAAAGTGCCTACACCACCCTTAATAGTTTGATCGAATTCCGCTTTGCCTCGTTTAGTCAACTGCTAATTATATATTATAGGAGCGTTTCCGTAAAGCAACGTATGTTTCAATCGCTCCTCGAAAAAGTGAATTTCTGGTGAAAAAAGTGAACAAAAAAATATGGATTTTCTGTGAGTGATACAATCTAGTGAACAGCGCCGAGTAAGCTTACTTTGAACAAAATAACTCTAGTGCATCCCAATTAATCAACATCTGTCATCAAACAATAGCGTTTTTGTGCAAAAACTATATTTCTTTGTCTGTTAATTATTTGTGGTACCTACCAAAATTTCTTTTATCGGTTTATTGGAATTCCAATTATTTATTGCCCAGTTTATTGCTCAAATCAAAATCAATCAAATCAATATTGCTTTATTGTAGGAAGACATAGTCTCATTTACAAAGCTGTGGAAAATAAACTACATAATCATAATATCCATAAGATCCAACTTCCTAATAGATTACATATCTTGATAACTAGTAGTAAAATTCTAATCACTAAACAATGAAGATAAAAACAAAAATAAAAATTAAAAACAAAAACAAAAACCAAAATAAAAACAAAAACAAAAACAAAAATAAAAATAAAAATAAAAATAAAAATAAAAATAAAAATAAAAATAAAAATAAAAATAAAAATAAAAATAAAAATAAAAATAAAAATAAAAATAAAAATAAAAATAAAAATGAAAATGAAAATAAAAATAAAAATAAAAATAAAAATAAAAATAAAAATAAAAATAAAAATAAAAATAAAAATAAAAATAAAAATAAAAATAAAAATAAAAATAAAAATAAAAATAAAAATAAAAATAAAAATAAAATTAAAATTAAAATTAAAATTAAAATTAAAATCAAAATCAAAATCAAAATTAAAATCAAAATCAAAACCAAAATTAAAATTAAAATCAAAATTAAAATTAAAATCAAAATTAAAATTAAAATCAAAATTAAAATCAAAATTAAAATAAAATCAAAATTAAAATTAAAATTAAAATTAAAATTAAAATCAAAATCAAAATCAAAATCAAAATTAAAATCAAAATCAAAATTAAAATTAAAATTAAAATCAAAATTAAAATCAAAATTAAAATTAAAATTAAAATTAAAATAAAAAAAAATAAAAAAATAAAAATATCAATAACTACCTATAAATGAATGAATATCTAGGGTGGCATTAGCTAGCTAGTCATTTAAACCTAATTGAAATTATGGGAAAGGAACTCATCAAAACTGTAAAACCCCTCCGCAGCCAAGAGTCTTTTCACCGTATTTCTAAACACCCTGTAATCTACAATTCGTCGAATCTGGACAGGCAACTTATTGAACAGCCTTTTACTATTATAAAGAATCGAGTTCATGGTTAAAGTTGAAGAGGGAATGGGCAGATCAATGGTAAACGAGCTTCGAGTATTTACAGCGGATACAGAGTGTACCAGATTCAGGTACTTCCTATGCATTAAGCACACAGACTCCAATATGAAAATGCTATAAGCCGTCAGTATTTTTTCAGCTTTAAATGTAGGCTTGCACGAGTCTCGGAGTCGCAAACCGAAAACACATCTAATAGCGCGCTTCTGTAACACAAATACTGACTGGAAGAGGTTATGAGAGCAAGATCCCCAAAAACAAATGCCATATCTTAGATGGGACTCTATAAGAGAAAAATAAACATTCTTTGCGATATCGGTATTTAATTCATTTTTTACAGCCCTGATAGCGAAGCAGCCGGAAGACATTCTAGAGCACAAATTGGAGATATGAGTCCCAAACTTCAGCCTACTGTCAATGTACAAGCCCAAAAATCGGTTTTCGCTCAAGTTGTTGATAGGCTGACCGTCAATTGAAATGGAATTATTGAAATTACCCTTAAAGTGAATTATGTTCGTTTTGGAAACATTAAATGAAAGCAAATTAGCATCACACCATTTTTTGATATTTGATAGGTCAGTGTTCACCATGTCATTGAGCAGAGCAGCACTACCATGATGCCATAGGATAGTAGTGTCGTCTGCAAAGGAAGTACATTGGCCATTAACAATCACAGAAGAGAGGTCGTTGACATAAAGAAGAAACAGAAGGGGTCCCAGAACAGACCCCTGAGGAACCCCTGCTTCGACCCGGAGCTCAGTGGAAGTGTAGTTGTTGAAAGATACGCTCTGGACGCGATCAGATAGGTATGACTTGAACCAGTTCAAAATTGACCCTCTGAAACCATAAATCTCAAGCTTGCCCAGCAGAATCCCATGATTGACACAGTCAAAGGCCTTTGCCAGGTCACAGAACACTGCCGACGCGAACTCTCGATCATTGAGGCCAAGATAAAGTTGATCCAGAAGGTGGAACATGGCATCATCTGTATTTTTTGTGCACTGAAATCCGAATTGTGAGGCTGAAATAACATTATGCCTCTCCAAAAATGAAGTCATACGACCCTTAACAATCCTTTCCACAACCTTTGCCAATGTGGGCAACAAAGAAATGGGCCTGTAGCTAGAGGGTGAGCCAGTATCACCTCCTTTAAACAGAGGGATGACTATGGCCTTTTTTAGAAGAGGGGGAAAGTTTCCCAATTCAATGGAGTTATGTATGGCGTCAGCAAGGGCACCAATGGCAGCATGAGGAAGATTATTGAATATTTTTATCGATATGTCATCCCAACCCCTTGATTTCCTTCCTCCAATCTCTCCAAAAGTATGTTTCAGTTCGTCGACCGAGACTGGGCTAAAGAAGAAAGATTCGGGGACTGAAACGGATCCAAGGGCTGACAAGAGGTCTGCTCTCTGATTGACCTTATTTGCAGAAAGCTTAGCAGCAATAGAGCAATAATAAATGTTCAATTCTTCAGCTGTTAGGTTTTTACTGACAGAGTGAGAGCCGACACGTTTTTTCCCTCGCAGGTCATTCACAATAGTCCAGATCTCTTTCTGTTTGTTGCCAGCCGTTACAATGCGAGAATAGTAATAAGACCGCTTAGCCTCCTGTTGTGAATATAAATGCAAACAAACAAATAAATTCCATCAATGCGATTATTGATTTTGCAAAATGGGAAAAATCGGGAGTTTTGGTTGCTGCAACAATAAGGATCTAAAATACTACTACTGCCTCACATGTAAAACAATACAGCATAAGAGCTGTGTTGAAAGAAAATCCTATACTATTATAAAAGACCACAAAATATACTGCAGTAAAAAATGCGAGGACTTTGCACTGGATGACCCTAATACAAATTTCAATTTCAATTTATTAAATAATCATGTATACAAATTTATAAATTTTTACATTTGTCATTTATCATAGATACTAATTTATCAATTAAACAATTAAATAAAACACAGTGTCACAACAGTAGATCAAAGTCAGCAGCAACATCCCTATCCAGAAATTCCCTATAATGATAAAAAATCTGGCCTAACAAATATTTCTTAACTACAGACTTGAATCGCTGAGCTGTCAACTCTCTTACAGAGACAGGCAACTTATTATAAAAGACAGGAGCAAAATAAAGTGTTGCATTCCTTGATGTTCCTAGTCTGAGAAAATTAATCCTAATATTGTCGCGATGTCTGGTATCATGATGGTGTGTTTCACCCAGAGCCGCGAAATTATGCAAATTACGGTGCATGTACAGTAGGCAGTCATAAATGTATTGTGATGGTACTGTTAGAATCTGAAAATCACGATAAAACTGTTTGGGGTCATCTCGATATCCGACATGAGCCAGAACTCTCACTGCCCTCCGCTGCAAACCAAACACTCTAGAGGCATGAGCCGAATGTCCCCAGGCTAACAGAGCATAGCAAATGACGGAATGGACCAGAGCATGGTAGGCCATTAGAGCGACACTCAAATTGGTGGTCCTACACAGATTTCTAAGTACATATATTCCAGATGTAATTTTCTTGGAGATATGGTTTACATGGCACTCGAAAGTAAGTTTGGGGTCAAGCATGACTCCCAGAAATTTTATCTGAGTAGGATTACTGATCTCTTCATCTCGTCTTAAGGTAAAGGTTATATTCTCGGTTTTGGTTTGATTGAGAGAAAGCCCATTGGCAAGAAACCAGTCACCCACACTCTCGGCACAGTCGCTCGCTTCCTCACACAAAGCGTTGAACTCCCCCTTAGCCACCAAGAAGCTGGTATCATCCGCATACAGTGTCACCTCGCTGTGCTGCAGCGCAGATTTTATATCATTTATGTAGATTATGAAAAGCAAAGGTCCTAGTATGGAACCTTGGGGGACCCCATGTAGCATCACCCTACTCTCTGAGCTCTCACCATTGACACTTGTTATCTGTCGCCTATCTGTGAGATAGTTTTGTATGAGACTGCAAGCACACCCGGCAACACCATAATACTTCAGTTTGGCCACAAGAGTCCCATGCGAGACACAGTCGAAGGCTTTGGAGAGGTCGCAAAAGGTGGCTCCCACAAACTTGCCCTCCTCAAAGCCCCCGACTATGGCTTCGCACAGTTTGTTAACTGCCATCACTGTGGACCTTCCCCTTCGAAAACCAAATTGATCTGCAGACAGGAGATTGTTTGTTTCAAAGTATTCACATAGCTGGTTTTTAAGAAGCAATTCAAAAATTTTTGATATCACAGGAATAAGTGAAATTGGTCTATAGTTATTTACAGAGCAGCGATCTCCAGTCTTAAAAATTGGTACAGTTTTACTTATTTTGAAAGCATGAGGATAGGTGCAGTCATTAATACAGGCATTAAACAACCTTGTAAGAGGAGAGATCAGCACATCCTTCATAGATTTAATAAGGGTAATTTAAGGTCATAAATATCTTTACTATGTTTATTCTTCAACCAGTCTATTGCATTCCTAACGTCAATATATGTCACCTGTCTAAAAGAGAAGATAAGGTTGGGATCCACAGTACCGGCAATATTTAGGTAAGTATCAAACGGAATAGCCGCCCGCGGCAGGGAATTAACTAACCTGTCCGCAATGTCAGCAAAGAAGTCGTTAAACTCATTTGGTTGAATATCCAGGACAATTGATTTAGATTTCTCTCTGCTAGCATTGATAACATCCCAAGATGCTTTTGCAGTGTTATCTGCATTCCTAATGTAATTTGAATTTGCAGACTTCTTTGCCTCCACAATTGCCCCCCTATAGATACGCCTTGATGCCCTCAACTCACTACGCAGCAGTGGACAGTAAGATTCCTGACACATATCATTCAGCACCTGTATTTCATGCCTCATCACCTGAAGCTGTGGGGTAAACCACTGTACCCCATCTGCCGAGGATTTTTCAGAGCGTCGCTGAACTTCAGGGAATGCAACACCTCTCATAGCTAAAAACTTATCAAAAAACTGATTACATTTATCATTTACAGAAATATCACAATTTAAAAACCCCCAGGTTTCCCCTTCAAGCATATTGTAAAAGAGAAATTTTCCTCGATTGGTTATGGGACGGCAAATACTATTTGTTTTTGGTTTGTATGGTTTTTCAATTAAAAAGTTGACATTCCAAAGAAACTCTATAGCAGAGTGATCTGACAATACAGGGTTAAAAACATTTGATTTAAAATTATTCAGGTAGCTAAAATTTAAAAACAGATTATCAATACAGTGATCTAACCTAGTGCTAGTAAAGATTTGCTGCGCAAAATCGTATGACCCGACAACATCCAAGAAACAATTTTTTTCATTATAATCCCTTTCAAAGTGTATGTTAAAATCGCCTGTAATAATGACATATTTTTTTAAACTAAATATATGATTTAAAACAACATTAATGACATCTACAAACACATTAAAATTTCCATTTGGCGGACGATAGACTACAATAATAATTATATCCAGTTTTAGAAATTCCAGAGCACAAATTTCACAATGTCTCTCAACTGAACAACTCATTATGTTCTCGAGTGGCTTTGTTTCCCATGTTTCATCAGCAAGAATAGCAGCTCCCCCATGTTTATTGGATGCTCTGCAAAAATACGCTCCAACTTTGAAACCCTCTATTTTCAAGAGCTTTATTTCATGTTCCAACATGCAATGTTCTGTAAAACAGAGAATGTTGTACCTGTTTTTATTGTCCTTTAGAAAAGCTTCTATTTCCCCAACCTTATTTCGAACTGACCATATGTTTATATAGAAAAGGCAGAAATTTGATTTGGGTTTATCGTTGTTTGAACTCAAGGCATTTGTGTTCTCGCTTTTAGCTGTTTGTACCCAGTTGGTGTCGCTCTCTATAAAAAACTACCTGCATTTTGTAAAAAGTCTTTATGTTTTGCAAATATGAACCGTTTTATACCTACTTGGAGAGGCCAAAAATTTTGATCGTACAATTCATCTTTACGGTTCAGGGGCGCAGTCAAAACAAAGCATTTTAGGTTGTTTGCATTGCTGGGAAGCTCCTTGACCGTTATGTTTTCGTGTTCAAAACCTGGCTTTCCTTTCACATAATTTATTATCATTTCTTCAGTAGTTTGCCTCTTGATTCGATTGAGATAAAGCCAGGCTTTCCTATCCCCGCCTGCGAAACCATTTTGTTGACTTTCCGGTGAAATTTTTGCGTTTCCCAGACGTTTTTTTCTGTATTGTCTTTTCCTTTGTGTGCGCTGAAATTCAAAGCCGTCATCATTTATGTTTATGTTTACGTTTTCGTCTCGGTTTTGAATGAGGTTAATGTCACCTTCTTTCTGTCGTGGCCGTTGCGATGTTGCTGCTTGAACCGGCAGAGTACCAGCAGCCGCACAGGTTTTACTAGAAACAGCTTTGTGGGCTCGGCCTTGGTTTCTAGGTGAAGCGTCTAACTTCAGACAGGTGGCCGTGGCCCCTGTCATGAGTGAAGGTCGTGGTAGAGGAAATGTTTGTTTATGATTTTCTAGGTTACTTATTTTTCCAATCAATAAACCGTTGTTTTCTTTTAAAATATTATTCTTATCGGCCATCTCATTAAGCATTTTCTTGAGATATTCGATTTCCATACTCATTTTATCCTTTTCAATTGCAAACAAATTACTTTCGGTCTTGTCGTTATCCGCCAAATCTTCCGACGTGCAGCAAACAATTTTTGTTTCGTCGATTACTCTTTTTATTTTGCCCAACCGCTTAACACAACTATTGTGATATATTGCGAAACAGTTTATGCACACGCACACACTACAATTTTTTTTAACACAACATTGAAAACCCGTAGTTTTCCCATCTTTAGTACCGCTCTCAGATTCACAATCCGATTCGCCCGCCATCTTGGATGAAAGTGAACTAGTCCGGGAATTGAGAGAGATCATATCTGATCATATCCATAAATTTCCTAAATGGTTCCCCTTCGACCTAAAGGAACTCATAATCAAGAAGAAAGAAGCACACAGAACCTGGAAGCGGACTGACTCTCCTAGTGACTATGACAACTTCTCGAATCTTCGCACTCGGTGTAAGACTCTTTCAAAGGACTCCTATCTGAATTATGTGCAGCGCTCTGAAATGTCACTGCTGAATGATCACAACCTCAAACACTTCTGGAGTTTTATCAATGCCAAGCGAAAAGCGAATGGTTTGCCGTCTCACATGTTTTATAATAGCAACATTGCCAAAAATGGTTCAGAGATAGCTAATCTCTTTGCTGAATACTTCCATTCTGTTTATTCCAACAAAATCTGTGTTGCTAGTCAGGACATCTCTCGGAGCGATGCACATATTCATGAATTTAACATCTCAATATCAGTTATTTATGAAGAACTATGTAGCCTGCAGTCTTTTAAGGGTCCAGGTCCAGACGGTGTCCCACCTCTTATGATAAAGAATTGTAGCTTTGTATTATCCCGTCCACTTTTCATTCTTTTCAACAAGTCACTCAGTTTGGGTGAATTTCCTAAACTCTGGAAGCAGAGCTTCACCATACCCATTCATAAATCTGGCGATAAAATGGATATTTCAAAATACAGACCCATTATCATCCAAAACACCTTCCCAAAGGTATTTGAGAGCATAGTGACAAAGTTTTTAACTCCAAAAATCAATCCCTGTCTAATTGAGCAGCAGACCGGTTTCCGTCCAAAATGCTCAACTGAAACCAATCTCCTGTCCTACCAGGACAAAGTTTCAAGAATTCTTGAGGATGGCGAATCAGTTCACTCCATATATACCGATTTTGCAAAGGCCTTTGACCGTGTCAACCATGCCGTTCTGCTTGCTAAGCTTGAAAGTGCTGGAATCTCCGGTACTTTGTTGAAGTGGATTAGCGACTATCTTGGGGAGAGAACTCAAATAATCAAAGTTAACAACTTCTTCTCACACGAAATTGACATCCCATCGGGCGTTCCACAGGGTTCTCACTTGGGACCTCTGCTGTTCAACGTTTTTATTAACGATATCAAGTCTTGTTTTATTAACAGTGAGTTCCTGTGCTTTGCGGATGATTTAAAGGTGTTCACCCGGGTCTCTTCTATTGAAGACTGTGCCAGACTACAATCTGACCTCGACAGACTCTCTGAGTGGTGCGCTTTGAGCGGCATGGAGCTCAATGCTTCCAAATGCAAAGCCATTGTTTTCTCCAAGGGTCGTAGCCCTCCGCAATTCGCGTACCATATAAACAACATTCCGCTTGAAACTGTCTCACAACAACGAGATCTTAGTGTCATTTTTGACAGCAGTCTCAATTTTATCACCCATATTTCAGACATCACAACAAGGTCGTTAAAACTTGTAGGCTTCATTAAGAGGTGTTCGAGAGATTTTACAAGCATAGATTCTATCAGATACCTTTATTGCTCAATGGTGAGGCCCCTGATGGAGTACTGCTCCTCTGTCTGGTCACCAATGTATTCTAATCATATCAGAGCCCTAGAGCTAGTGCAGCGCAAATTCGTACGTTATTTAGCCTTCAAGGCAGGTATTCCTTCGCTTGAGAACTATGTATATGACTATGACGACCTATACAGACGCTTCAATCTACAACCCTTGGCAGCTAGACGCAATCAAAGAGATTTATATACTTTTTACAAGGTACTGAACTCCATTAGTGATTCCGCATACCTACTGTCCAGAATAGGGCTTCACGTCCCAGCAAGGGACACCCGCTCTGCCATAACCTTCTCAGAAAGAAATCACCGTACAAACTATGGTTTCAATACATTCATCTCCAGAACTTCTCGATTATGTAACACCCATGGTAGCCTGGATTTTTTTGGACCCATAAATAGCTTTAAAAGAGAGCTTAACTCTCTAATGTAATTCTCCTTGTTTGTTTGTGATGCCAAGTTCGATAGCTAAGAATTTCTAGTCATCTTGATCAGTCATTATTTATGTTTGTCCTCTATTTTCTTATACCTATAACTGATTTAATGTTTTACTGTTAATAATTTATATGTATTTTTATCCTGTTACTACGCCAAGTATTACTGGCCTATGTTTATTTAGTTGTAAGGTACTTAATGTTTCTTGTTGTTTTTTTTTTTTAATGGGTCTTGCCCGTAAATAAATAAATAAATCTACAACAAGAGCTACATGAAGCATCTACAGCACTGGAAAGGAAAAAACGAAACTCTGTCGCATTTGAACAGGACGTTGAGGAAGCCGAGGAGAAATACAAACAAGAACTAGACGAAAAGCAAAAAAGAATTGAAAAAATGCAGTCCAAAATCGACGAAGAAATCCAGAAAAGAAAGAAGGTAACTGAGAGTTCAAACGAAAACTTGACAAAGTTGAGCGAACAATTTAAGGCCTCAAATGATAACCTGGAGAAAAATCTAGTAGAAACAAAGAATCAGCTGATCGAAGAACAAAAATCATCCTTACAACTTAAAACTCAGCTCCATCAAGATATATTAAAAAAAGAAGAAGACATAAGGACACTTAGAGAAAATGAAAGTCGCTATCTGCGGGAAATAGCAGAACAAAAAAACCAGAACACAAAGCTGGAAAATAAAAATAAGGAACTTCTGCAGCAAACTGAAAAAAACAAATAAATCAATTAAACCAAACAAATCAATACACGCCAGAAAACGGCTGCGAGATCTCAAATTTAAAAGCCACCATAAAAAACCTGGAAGACAAAATCAAGGACATCGATGGCAAAAGGAAAATAGAACGTCAAGCATATAGCGAGGATATAGCAAAATACAGAGAAGATATAGCTAAGCTTAACCAGAAAATTGAAAGTCTAATTCTAACAAATACAAACATAAATGAAACAGCCAAGACACTTAGGAACAATACTAAAAATTTCAAAAATAATACAACTGGAAACAAAACCAACCAACTAAACTCCGATTCCAACGAAAAAATAGTAGAAGCTGATAAACAAATAGTTCCTATGCTGGTAAATGAGAGAAAAAGAAAGGCTCAAATACTAATATTGACAGGAAAAAATGGATATAACTATGGCAAAGTTTGCAAGAAAATCTCTGAAAACAAATACGACATAAACTGTCAATATGCAACGAGCAACATGAATGGAGATATACTGGAACATCATGAAAAACTGTCGCAGCGTCTAGATATGAATGACTTCAAGATTATTTTCACACACTCGGAAAACGCAAGACGTGGAAAGCAAATAAAGGAAGATGTGATAAAATTGGTAATTGAATCTTCAAAAAATACAAACCTCATATTTATTGGTGCACCTTATGTGCCAGATAGGCCAATTCTAAATGGGTTCATAAACAAACAGAATCAAGATATACAAAACTGCGTAAAGACGAGAAACGCTACCTATATCGACATCAACAGGGTGATTAAACCATTTAACATCGATAACAATGGCGAATTAGACTATCGTGGCAAGTGGCTACTGATTAATTATATCTACAAGCACTACATAAATACAACGACAACATCCACACAGACCGAGGAACATCCTAACCCCAAGGAAACAGTAAACCAGCTAGAGAAACAAAGACAAACATGGTCAAGACCTCGACAAGCAGTCCGCAATCAACCTACAGATGGTACAGCACCGAACCAAAACCAGTCACATTTTTCATCCCAGTCACATTTTTTATCCCACCCAGAACTACGCCATTGCCAAAACCAATACCAAAACAAATAAAAATAAAAACAGATACAATCGTAATAAACCACATAAACGCCCAAAACTTAAGTAACAAGCTCAACCTCTTAGAATTAACAACAATAGAGCAGAAAACGGACTTTTTATGCATAACAGAAACATGGTCAGCTGAAGAAGGAGCTGTGAACTTGGGCCTCAGGGGATACAATCTACTATCCTACTATTGCAGGAAGTTACATATACATGGGGGAACAGCAATCTACGCCAAAGACTCGCTGAAGGGAAAGCCTATCCCGGAGATTAAAAATTATAGCATCGAAATGGAGATTGAATGCTGTGCTATTCAAACAAAAATCAAAGCGACACCCACTGCGATAATAGCAGCGTATAGACCACCAAATGGTATGTTTGTCAAATGACTGCAATACTGTCAGAAATGGCAAAAAAATTCAACTACATTATACTTTGCAGCGACTTAAATATAAATAGCATGAAAAAAGAGGATCCAAAATACAAGATATTGCAAGATATGTTCGACTCACATCAACTCACCAACCACTGTCTAGGTCCAACACGAATATTTCCTGCACAAAACGGATTATCTATATCATCAATCGACTACATGGCAACTAACTTTCCAGAGAATGTTCTAGCTTGCGAGTCATCTCAAGCCCACATATCAGACCATCTTCTACAGCGACTTGAAGTTATTCTATCAGCAGAGGATGCAAACGAAAGAACTCCAATATTTAAAAATATAAGAATAAAATCCCATGACAATCTGAACAGACTCAAAAGCAACCTAAAAGTGGAAACCTGGGATAATATTCATATGCCAGAACTGGAAACCGCATTTGATAATTTTCTACAAACACTCCAATGGCATTACGATACCACATGTCCCATAAAAAGAATAAATATAAATAATAAAAAAGACAAAAAAACACACTGGATCACTGAAGAACTAAAGAATCAAAAGCAAGAACTAAAGCAACTTTATAATCTAGCAAGGGAAACGAACTCTGGGGCAGGTCAAGAATATTACAATAAGGAGAAAAAAAAGTATAGGCAAAATATTAGACAGGCGAAAATACACTTTAACGAGCAAAAGATTATACAGTCATCTAACAAATCAAAAGAAATATGGAATATTGTGAATGACGAGCTGGGCAGAGTTAAGCATTCCAAGAAAATCGACCTCAAGATCGATGGTAACCTTTTCAAAAATGATAAAGAAATCTCAAACCACTTCGGTAGATTTTTTTCGAATGTTGCAGAAATAAAAATATCAAGCCATTTCGGTGCCACCGTTTCGAATCTTCCAACCACCTCGCATCTGGTCGAAAACACCATCTTCCTCCATCCAGTGACACCAGCAGAAATTACCGACATCATCATGAGTCTCAAAAACAAAACAAGTTATGGCCCTGATGGAATAAATACCAGTGTGGTAAAGAGGGTCTGTTCTGAGTTGTCTTACCCTTTAGAAGTACTGGTGAATAAATTAATCTCTGAGGGGGTATTTCCATCCAGCTTGAAACTAGCTACAGTGGTTCCTGTTTTCAAAAAAGGCCTGTCAACGGATATCGAAAACTATCGACCGATATCCATATTATCCGTATTTTCAAAAATATTTGAAAAGGTACTACACAGTAGAATAACCCACTTCTTGGAAAGTTTTGAAATCTTGGATGCATCGCAACATGGATTTAGATCTGGAAGATCGACGGAAACTGCTGCGTACGAGTTTGTTGAGTACATCCACGCACAACTAGAACAAAACAGAATCGTAATTGGATTGTTTTTTGACCTGTCCAGAGCATTTGACTCTCTGGACTTAGCTTTTGTCAGGTTAAAATTGGAATTCGAGGCAAAGCACTCTCTTTGATAATGTCCTTCCTATCAGAGCGAAAAATACAGGTGAGACTGGGAGAAGATCTGTCAGACACTCACTCTGTTAATATTGGAGCACCCCAGGGCTCAGTGCTGGCGCCACTGATCTTTCTGCTCTTCATCAATGACCCAAAACTACCTGGCCTTACAATTAAGTTTGCGGATGATACAACTGCAGCTATATCGGCTGATAACGAAAAAGAAGCAATGAAGAAGTTAGATGAAATTTGTTGCCATATGAGTTCCTGGTGTTTTAGAAATAAGCTTATTCTCAACAGCTCAAAAACAGTAACCATACATTTTTATAACTCCAAACCGAAAATTGAGCTCAAGGAAACCGAAAAAGCTGTGAAATTTCTAGGAATTTATCTTGACAAACAACTTCAATGGCACACCCAAGTGGATCATGTATGCTCCAAACTCAATTCCGCCTATTTTGCCCTACTCAAGCTTAGACAAGTCGTCGAAAGACACGCGCTATTGTCAGCTTACTATGCCCTGGCATACCATCACATGTCTTATAATATAATTCTATGGGGACAAGCTGTTGGTGTGGGTAGAGTATTCATCATCCAAAAGCGGATAGTAAGGTTAATATATGGCCTTAAACCACAGGAAAGCTGCAGTCCAACCTTCAAAGACCAGAAACTACTTACTCTTCCGTCCATCTATATATATAAGTGTGCCGTATATGTATATAAAAACAAAGATAGATTTCTAAAAAATGGAGAAAATCATCTATATTCTACCAGGAGAAGCAATGAACTTAGCTTTCCACGACATAGCACTGCTTTATTTGAGAAGTCTCCTCAATATGCATGCATAAAGGTCTACAATGGACTACCAGGAGGAATAAAAACTGAATAGACTGAAAGAAGATTCAAAGATAAATTGAAGCAATTTCTATGCGAAAATTGTTTCTATTCGTTTAGTGACTTTATAAATAAAAATGTAAATGTGAATGTTTAATACTATGTCTCTCTACGTCAACGCAATTTAGTGGCTCTATGTTATGTTATATGTATAATAATTGTTGTGACTGTTTATATACAAAATTTATTGAAATACTTGATGTTATTATTGTTAGTTTTTTATTACCTACCTACTATTATTTTTTTATTATTACTATATTTTTTACTATTATTATGATTCAATATTGTGACAAAGCCACATTTACATTGTAAATCTAAGGTGAATAAAATGAAATGAAAAAAAAATGAAAAAAATGAAATGTGTGTTGTGAACCTTGTTCTATAAAAACAGATACAAAATTAGACATTCCACAACTAAAAAAATTTATTTTGCCAGTGACATAGAGGACAATGAATCAGTGTTGCCAGCAAGGCTGAATCATGTTTTTGTAAATCACAATGATCATGCCCTTGTGGCTGTTTCTGAGACCTGGCTGAATGATACTTTTGCCTCCGCTGAGTTCTCCCTTGTGATATAATTGTCTTTAGGAAGGATAGAAATAAATTGTTGACTTTAGGAAGGATAGAAATAAATTGTTGACTGGGAAGTCTCAGGGTGGGGGAGTCTTGTGTGCGCTTGTGTGTTCAAGTCAAACCCAATAGCGTCTTATTTCTCTGCATTGTTGTAGTGTACATGTAGAGATGTGAGTGTGAAAAGTTTCACCTGAAAAGTTTCAATAAAATTTCATTTCATTGAAAAGTTTCAAGACAGTTCAAAACTTTTCAAAATTTTGTGAAAAGTTTAAAGATCATGAATCATGCATTGTGACTTTGTCCCAGGTTTGTTAAAACGAAAACGCATGTCATGGTCGTGGGCGAAAAAATAATTAACAAGTGATGAAAACAGCATTTTTTGCAACGAGAAAACAGTTGTTTTCAAGTTGCAAAAAATGATTTTAGACAAGTATACTTTTTCTAAGACCATGTTTTGATTTTTGCTGTTAAACTTATGTTTTTTTTACAAGGGTTCCTACTTGGTTTGATAGCTGGTGCCATCTATGAAAAGTGCTCGTTTTAAATTAATTTTATACTTATATTTTGCTTTTATTACATTATATAAAGCAAAATTGTAATATACTATAAATGAAACAGAGTCATTTGAGTGATGGTCTATTTATTACTGAAAATATTCAATTCTCCGTACCCAAAGGAATGGTACTCTAGTCACAAAAAACCCATTGTTAATCTAACCATACACTAATAGTGAGCTAGCGCATACACGACTATTTAGAGACGTTATGCACATATATCACAAAAATTTACATAATTTTGTTATGAACTATGTTTTTTCATTGTGCTCCACAGAATTGAAATATAATTGGATTTGAAAAAATGTATTTAACATGTAAAATTTTAATCATTCACTTGCGTCACTAGTGAGGAAAGTTAACGTTATGGGATATTTCATCACTAGTGACGAAAATGACGTTTTCGGCTAAGGTAAAATATGACAAAAGTTGTTTATTTTTTGATGGTCATAGAAAAACAGATTTTTTCACTATTACGCAATTTTTTTTATTTCCTCAATCCTCAACCGCAATATTGTGATTTAATGGAAAGGAATAATTGATAAAAATTATATTATTCATCAATTCAATTTATTGAATACCTATCATTTCGAAAAAATAATTTTAGAGGCCCTATTCTTCCTGTACTTAACTTTTCAAAAAAAAATTGAAAAGTTTCAACTTTTCATGAAAAGTTTCACGAAAAGTTTCAAATTTGAAAATTTCATGAAAACTTACATCTCTATGTACATGGTGATCTATTATAAATGTCACTCCTTTCTAACTTTTGCATTTGACATTTTTGACAAAAGTGTCAAACACAGAACGTGTCAAATACTGTCAAATACAAAAGTTCCAAGAAATTGTCAAAAGTTTTTAACTAAGTCAGTTTTAGGCATACAGGGAGCGTCAAAAAACATGAAAACCCCTATCAAGGTTTCACATTGAAAAAAGAAAAATTATACCATTTAACTATTGGAGACTCGATTGGAGATAAACCGAGAGATAAACATATCAAACCATATACAATTGAAATCAGGTTAAAGCGGACTAACAAATAAACGCACAATATACAGGGTGTTCCATTCAAAAAAAGATAACTTTACACTGCTGCACTTTTTTGACTCTCCCTGTATGCCTAAAACTCACTTAAGTCCTAATAGAACACCCTGTACAGGGTGGCCCATTTTCGATGTTTTAATGGACTATATCGAAAACCAGCAGATATATCAAAAATCTGGGAGCTTATTCTCGAGCTCTTTTTTTGAGAAAATAACAATGGCGAAGACAAATCACGGCTAACTTGATGCATTTAGGAAATACAGGGCATTTTTCAATATTTCTCCAATTTTAAAAGACTCTCTAATTTCCTTATTATTCAAGATATCCAAAAACGAAAAATACTTTCTGTAGGCAGTTTTTCAAGGAGAATCCAGAAGCATGACCAATTTTTCTCCAGATGCCTCCGATTTTGGAATATTGACCAAAGTTGGGTTTTTTTTAATGGTACACCCCGTATATTATTTTTTCATTGAATAACTCTTTGTGAGCTGATTTCGATGATAATATGAGGTTTTATACCTTTACCTTCAATAGTTTTGGAGAAAAAAAATTAATTCCGTTTTTTCCATAACAATGAGTTAGAAAGAGATTATTGAACTATAAATCGGCTACAAATTTCTTAATTCTTAATTTAATTTTTCAGTTCAACCTAGGCAACACATAATTTATTTAATGACTTATCTCTCTCTAGCTTGTTGTTTCTTATGGAAAAACGGAATTTATTTATTTTTCTCCAAAACTATAGAAGGTAAAGGTATAAAACCCTATATCATTGAAATCAGCTTATAAAGAGCTATTCAATGCAAAAATAATATATGGGGTGTCCAATTTAAAAAAAACACAACTTTGATCAATATTTCGAAATCGGAGGCATCTGGAGAAAAATTGGCTATGCCACTGGATCCTCCTTAGAAAACTGCCTATAGAAAGTATTTTTCGTTTTTGGATATCTTAAATAATAAGGAAATTAGAGAGTCTTTTAAAATTGGACAAAATTTTAAAAGTGCCCTGTATTTCCTAAACGCATCAAGTTAGCTGTGATTTGCCTTCGCCATTGTTGTTTTCTCAAAAAAAGAGCTTGAGAATGTGCTCCCAGATTTTTGATATCTCTGCTAGTTTTCGATATAGCCTTTTAAAACATCGAAAATGGGCCACCCAAAAGTGGTACAGTTTTGGCTAAATTTTTAAAATCCATGGTCAGAAACAAAAATTGAATGCCAGAAATGTGAAATGTTGCATGCTTTCAGCTTGTTTCAAATGGGATGCCCTATATTTGGTTCTATATTCTTGAAGAGCACAATGTCACGATTCCAAAAATATATAGCTTGTCTATTATTTGGTTGAGCAGTCTCTTATATATTCGGCTCCAAAAATTGTAAAAATACTATTCCACTAACTGATTTTGTGAACCATTCTACCTGTACAGGTGATGGCTTCAGGTAAAATATGAGGTACTTGGTTTGTCTGATAGTATTTTTACAATTTTTAGAACCAAATAAGTTGGAGACGGCTCAACCAAATATAAACTATATGTACATTTTTGGAATCGGGAAATTGTGCTCTTCAAGAATATATAACCAAATATAGGGCATCCCATTTGAAAAAAGGTGAAAGCATGCAACATTTCACATTTCTAACATTCAATTTTTGTTTCTGATATTGGGTTCTAAAAGTTTAGCTGAAACTGAACAACTTTTGTATTTACACCTATCATCTACCTGTAAGGATAAAGGCTGCAGGTTGGGTGCAAGAATATATGGGAAAACCCTATACATATATTGTTCCGGACAGCTCCAGGGAAATGTACAAACTTTTTTTTTTTTTTTTTTTGACTAAATTGAATCTAATCTAAGCATCAAATCCCACTCAGAGCGTATCATTGTTGGTGATTTTAATGTGCCTAGTAACGTTAATCAAGATTTGTGCAATGACATTATTAACACTCCGGAATCATTTTCAGCTTTTAATAACTTGACACAGCTTAATTCTGACCCTGTTAGAAATTGCAAAAATGTTATTCCCGATCTAGTGATTTCCTTTTTTGATAATAACCACATAAATAAATCAAACGATTTCTTGGTGCCTATAGACAATCAGCATCCTTGCTTGACCATTGGCTTGCAAATTCAAGTCCATGAATTTACCTTTCGTAAGGCCAACTGTTTATCAATGTTTGGGATATTAAGCAATCAGAACTGCGGTGCTATTCCAACGTTAACTTAGCTTTAGATTCTTTTTACACTACTCTTAATGATATTTTTAAATAATGTTTACCAAAATCGACTCCAATTGATAAAAAAATATCCTGTCTGGTATAATAACAAAACTATCACGCTGATCAAACAAAAGCAGAGGTACTTTTCGAAATCAAAAAAGCTTAAGTTGCATTTTTGGAGGTGCAAATACAAATATATGCGTGCCATAGTTAAAAACAAAATTCAAGTACCGTATAAGCAACATTATGTTGAACTGAACTTGAAAATCAACCTAAAAATTTTTCTGGTCATATGTAAAGCCCCTCGAGGATCCTTGAAGAGATGACCTTCAGGATGTGGCAGATGGGTTTGCAAGCTTTTTTAAATCAGTTTTCATCAATGATAATGACAAAGCATACCATCCATCCAAATTAAAATCATTTTTTTGTCATAAAATCATTTCAAAACACAACTTAAAGCCATAAAAAAAGTAAAAGCAAACAAACCCATTGGTCCTGATAAGTTTCCTGCTCACCTATATTCTTGAAGGATATAGAGAACATCTTTTGGAGCCTCTTAGTTTTTTGTTTAAGTTAATTTCAAATTCATCGAGTTATCCTGACCAGTGGAAAATCAGTAAAAATGATCCCGATCCGGAACCCGGTTTCCAAGATTTTTGAGATTGTTGTTTTTAAGAAGATGTTTGATGTCTGAGGCAAGATTACCTAATGCCAACATGGCTTTCTCCCTAATAATTCAACTTATACAATTTTGTGCATGAGGCAATTAATAACAGATCTCAGGTAGACATAATATAATATGTCGACATGGAAAGAGCATTTGACAGGCTTAGGCACTGCATAATTTTCAAATCTCTGTCAGACATGGATGTTTCTCTCTACCTAACAGAATTTCAATCCTACCTTCCACAAAGATACCAATATGTGGATCTAAAAGGATGCAAATCAACTATCTACAAAAGTCGTTCAGGTGTCCCGCAAGGCTCAAACTTGGGTCCTTTATTATTTTTGGTTGCTAGTATTGTTAGTTAAGTCAAAAATGCTCAAGCACTGTTGCGGCTGACAATCTGAAATGCTTCCTTCAAATAAATTCAAGTGAAGGCTGTAATATTTCACAAACTGACTTTTGCAATGTTTATTCAGACACCTTGTACATACATAAAAAAAAAATACTGGAGGAACTGTTTTGGCTGAAGAATGTCTCATATATTTTCTGTACCTATGTAATATCTAATTAATTACACTATTTATTCCCAGATTTCTGTCATTATTTTTAAAAAATTATTATTTTGTCACCTAAGATATGGGTCTTTCAGAACCAGAACCAAAAAAGGGACCTGGAATGAGTGGAGCACTTATGGGCATGGGAAGGCCACCACAGGGTGTGCCTCCAATGGGCAACGGAATGGACGACGACTTGAAACCTCCTGGAGGAGGGTCTGGTGGCCCTGGTGGACCCAGGATGAGTAAGCATGATTATTAAACTTAAATAATATCTATTTCAATATTCAACTCTTTAGGTATGGGAAGTTCTCGGGGAGGACAGAATAGCTTGGAAATTATGCTACCTGGTCCAAAAGTGGGTTTAATTATTGGAAAAGGTGGAGAAACTATTAAGCAACTTCAAGAGAAGAGTGGAGCTAAAATGGTGGTCATTCAGGTAGGTTATACAAAACAAAGTATTTGAAAGTCAGCGTACTTATTTCTGCCTTTGTATTGAATTCTTTAGGATGGCCCTGGACAAGAATTGGAAAAGCCATTAGTTATTACTGGCGATGCACAAAAAATCGAATACGCTAAACAATTGGTTTATGAATTAATAGCTGAGAAAGAGATGAAGGGTTTCAATAACCGTGGAGGTGGTGGCGGCGGCGGTGGTGGAAGAGGCGGCCGAAATGATAGGTACCTAAGTTGTTATGTTCATAGCTCAAAAAACTTGAGTAAGGAAAATCCTAATATTTAAAAATATATTTCAGTTTACCCAGTAATTTCCATGTCTGTGATAATAGAATTTAAAGCATTCTTCCTATTTTTTTTTTTTTGTCTATTCTGTGTATCACAATTTTAAAAGTTTTCGGCCTATGACTCCAAGACCTATTTATCATATTTCTCAAATTAATGTTTATTGATCAACAATTCAAGATGCAACAATAAAGATAAGGGGTGTAAAACAATACATTGAGCTAAGAAATAGGGCCTTCACAGTTCATTTTTTAAAAATTCTAAATGAGCATGCCAGTAAATTTCAAATATGTTTTTTCAAGTTGTAAGTGTGATGTCAGGTTCAAACTTCCAAACATTTGCTTTTTCAATAAATTTCAATAATTCAGAGTTCTTTCAGTTTCAGAGGAAGCAACAACGGCGGGGGCGGTTATGACAACGACTTTGGTGGCGGCGGCGGCGGCGGCGGTGGAGGCGGTGGCGGTGGGGATTTTGAGGTATTAGTCCCCAAAGCCGCAGTAGGTGTCGTCATAGGAAAAGGAGGTGACATGATCAAAAAAATTCAAAGTGAGACAGGTTGCAGGGTGCAATTCCAGCAGGCTAGAGACGAAGGACCCGGCGATAGAAAGTGTTTTCTGAGTGGGAACCCCAAACAAGTAGATCATGTTCGTAAAATGCAAAAACTCGTATTTATAATAAAATGACGATAATTATTGTGTTCTTTAGGCCCGACAAAAAATTGAAGAGTTAATTGACAGTGTCTTGCAAAGAGATGAAGGCGGTGGTGGTTTTGGAGGAGGCCAAGGAGGCTTTGGAGGTAATAAAACTTCACTTGCTTATTGTCAATATTAAGTTTTTAAAGAGAAATGAAACCATTTTTTTTTTCAATAAGTTTTGAAAATAACACATTGCAACCTTTTCTCAAATATGCAGGGTTTAGAAATCTTTTCCCTTAAATAATTCACAGAAATACTCCTGGAAGATACTCGTTGTAGATACAAGGCATCCTGTATAAATGAACGATACTTGCATAGCTTGTGCATTAGATCTCAGGTGGATTAGATGCTATTTCTACTAATCCGCCAGAAACTAGAAAACGTCTTGTGCATGAACTATTGTAAATCAGGGTCTATACATTATTATTATAATGATAATTTTTCTTCTACAGGTGGACGTGGAGGCCGTGGTGGCGGTAGAGGTGGTAGAGGGGGAAGAGGAGGTCATTTTGGTGAGATCATTGAATAATAATTAATGAATATAAATTTGTTTTCTTGTAAATACATTTTTAAGCAAAACAAAGTATAAATTTATATAAAGAATAAAAACAAAATCATTTTCAACAGGCAATGATAGAAATGGCGGAGGTGGTGGTAGTGATTATGGTGGCCAATCCAATTGGAATGACAGGGGAGGATCGGGCAATAATCAAGAAGTGACGTTTGTTGTTCCAGCAAACAAATGTGGTGTTATTATTGGAAAAGGTAAGTGAAAGTAATGAAAAAAGGCAGTTTATGAAAATTATACTCTCCTTTAGGTGGAGAAACTATCAAACAAATCAATCAACAATCTGGCGCCTACTGCGAACTGGACAGACGAAGTAATGCAAACGCTACCGAGAAAACTTTCACAATAAAAGGCGATCCAGATTCCATAGAAACAGCCAAGCGGATAATCAGTGACAAAATTCAAATTTCCATTAATTTCGTTAGTAGTATGGGCGGATCTGCGGGTAGTGGAGGAATGGGCAGCAACATGCCTACAGCTTATCCAGGAATGGCACCCCAAGGTTATAATCCCCAAGGCTGGGGCATGCCAAATTACGGGCAGCAACAGCAATGGGGCGGTCAACAAGGAAATGATGGCGGCTCTCAAAATAGTGCACCGGCGGGAAATCCTGCTGCTGTACCAGGTGGCGGCGGCGTTGGAGTTAACCCTTCAACTGGACAACCGGATTATTCCTTACAGTGGGCAGAGTATTATCGGTAAGTTTTGTACTTGTATTTTTGAAAAAATGCAGCTAGGTATATGGTGCAAGTGCAGTTTTAGAAACTTTTTTCTGTTTTTGAAACAAAATTTGTTTACATAACAGAACATAGCACATAACAATAGGGTTGTGAATAATAGGGAATCGGTCAATCAATATGTGGTTTTATTAACTCTTGTCACAAAGGCCATTATCCCCTATTATTCACAACCCTATTGATTATAGCGGTCGTTATCCAGAAAAATATAGCATATAACCCTAAGTTATAAAAAAATGGCTTTTCACAATGGGCTCTTACACTAAAACTTAAATTCGTAATTTAAGCCTAGAATCTCAAACGAGGGACTATTTCAGGTATATTTGCCAAAAAAATCTCAATCGAATTCTAGCAGGCTCTTGAATGCTTAATTAATTTAAATATTTTTCTTGGTCTTTTGTCAACATTTCAGAATTAAATCTATTACACATTTTCAATGCTGACGATTAGTCGAACACTGTCAAAATACAAGTTGTGATGTAGCAATGATAAAGTCCAAGTTTTTCAAAAGTAAAATTTTGAGCCATTTTGTGTCCTCAATAAAATTATAATGAACAAATTCTTAGTTGTAGGACAAGGATTGTGGAAGAATGAAAACTATTTTATTTCGGCAACGTTTTGACTTTAATCTAGTCTTTTTCAATCCCCAAAATAAGGCACAGAGAGTTGATGCCGAATGGCATTGCAAAAGTCAATCAAAATTAAACCAAAATCAACATTCACTCAACAATTTTTTGTTTTCTTGATCCACTCAACATCAGTGCAGACAGATCAGTTTGAAGAAAATATAAAGAGAAACCAAGAAGTTGTGTATTCAGGAAAGTTGCTCAATTATATTACCAGTGTTTGGTTCATGCAATTCAACCCTCAATTGTACAGGATAATTTAAAATCCAGTATCCAGTACAATTAAGGGTTGAATTGCAATAATTGCATGAACCAAACGCTGGTAATATAATTGAGCGACTTTCCTGAATACACAACTTCTTGGTTTCTCTTTATATTTTCTTCAAACTGATCTGGCTCCACTGATGTTGAGTGGACCAAGAAAACAAAAAATTGTTGAGTGTTGATTTTGGTTTAATTTTGATTGACTTTTGTAATGCCATTATTTCAGGGGCTTAAAAAAGACTAGATTAAAGTCGAAAGGTTGCCAAAATGAAATAGTTTTCATTCTTCCATGATCCTTGTCCTACAACCCAAGAATTTGTTCATTATAAAAGTAAAATTGTATTTTTAGTTGCTTCATTCAATCATGCCAATTTCAAAAATTAGTGAAAGAGCCTTTGGCGGTTATGATTACCTACTTTGTTAGTTGGTGCTTTAAAGTCAGTAACATTATGAGAACGATAAATAGCAAATATCGGCCGAGGCTGAATTATCTGTTTCAGAGGTAATTAGGGGTGGTAAGTTTTAAAATGAACACCCTGTCTATTTTTCTATATAGTATCTTGAGTTAAGCATGACTTGTTAATATTCTCATTTGTTGTAATTGTTGTCATTTGTTCATCTATAATTGGCAATTGGGCTGTGTTTGCTTTCTATCAGAACTGCCTTTGAGCAGCAGAAATATACAGGGTGTTTGGTTCATCGATAGGAAGTTTTCAATGAGTGATAGGAGGGGTCATTTGGGAGCTGTTTGATCACATGTACCCTTATCCAAAGTTTCGTTGTTTTTGAGATATCAGCATTTTTAGATATTTTTGGGAGATATTTGAATTGTTCCAAAAACTTTTCACCTTTTTCAATTTTTTTTCCAATATTCCCAATATGCACTCTTTCGGAAAAATATGGAAAGAAAAACTGAATGATTGATACAAAAAATATGTAGCTCAAGTTATGTGTTGAAATAGTACATGGATTCAAAATATCTAGAAATGGCGATATCTCAAAAAACGGCGAAACTTTGCCTGAGGGTAAATATTTATTTATTTATTTATTTATTGATACATCCTACATACACAATAATAAAAATAACAATAAAATACTAAGAATAACGAAAAAAGGACCGTTTAGACAGATGCCATGTAAAGCCCGTTGATGTTCTTATCCCAAAAATAGTGATCTGATCTTTCCCATTCGACAAGCAAAAAAGTCAATATTATGCCTATCTATAAATTTATTACATTCCAATTGCATATTATTAATTGGAGAGTACATTTCTACATGAAAAAATCTTGTTACCATGAAGTCTAAGATTTATCTTTGTTACATGAAAACTTACATAATTTATCAATAAGGATGACTCAAGATTATTGACTATGTTGTAAATGAGTAGGACCAAAGAATATTATAGTTAACACTTATAGAAAACCTATTCCATGTATATTTTTTGACCCCCAAATGGAGCCAGACTTTTCGAGCCGGGCTCCATCGGAGTGGTAGGCTCGCCCTAATCAACGTGGTTCCAGTTGATGGCTACTCGGCGTTGCCATATGTCCATATAAATATGTATAATAATAACTTTAAAACGGTGACCGCGCTGATGTGAAAAAACACGATATGCGGGAAAAAAATGGAAGGTTTTGTCTTGAAAATATCGCTGAAAAATTGCTAGACGATAATAGCAGTTCGAACTCGAGTTTCTCACAGAAATATCAAAGTTTTTCAATTTTTTTCTGGAAAACTGACTAAGTAAAAATTGTGCAATTTTTTCAGGTGAAAGACGAAAGTGAGGAGCTTATTATAGGAAAATTTCAAATTTTTCCAATGGAAAATCATCCCAGGAAAAATTCTGGAAAATTGACTTTTTTAAGCAGAATTCATTTTCTTAAATTACATTTATTTCCTAGAAAACTGGCAAAAGGAAAATTGTGAATTTTTTTCAGAAAAAAGAGGAAAGTGAGGATCTTATTATTGCAAAATTTCAAAATTATCCTGTGAAAAAACACTCCAGGACAAATTTAGGAAAACTGACTTTTTTAAGCGAAATTCATTCTTTTATATTACAATTATTTTCTGGAAAATTGGCAGAGTGAAAACTGTGATATTTTTGCAGGAGAAAGACGAAAATGAGGAGCTTATTATAGTAAAATTTCAAAATTTTCCAGTGGAAAATCATTTCAGGAAAAATTCTGGAAAATTGACTTTTTTAAGTAAAATTCATTTTCTTAGTTTTTTTCTAGAAAACTGGCAAAAGGAAAATTGTGATTTTTTTTCAGAAAAAAGAGGAAAGTGAGGATCTCATTATAGCCAAATTTCAAAATTTTCCTGTGAAAAAACACTCCAGGACAAATTTAGGAAAACTGACTTTTTTAAGCGAAATTCATTCTTTTATATTACAATTATTTTCTGGAAAATTGGCAGAGTGGAAATTGTGATATTTTTGCAGGAGAAAGACGAAAATGAGGAGCTTATTATAGGAAAATTTCAAAATTTTCCAGTGGAAAATCATTTCAGGAAAAATACTGGAAAATTGACTTTTTTAAGTAAAATTCATTTTCTTTCTTTTTAGTTTTTTTCTAGAAAACTGGCAAAAGGAAAATTGTGAAAATTTTCCAGAAAAAAGAGGAAAGCGAGTTCATTAAAGTAAATTTTTAAAATTTTCTAATGAAAAGTCACTCGAGGAAAAATTCTGGAAAATTGACTTATTTAAGCAAAGTTAAGGAAAATTTACCCTTTTACATTTTAATTTTTTTCTTGAAAACTGGCTAAGGGAAAATTTTGAAAATTTTCCAGGAAAAAGAGGAAAGTGAGGAGCTTATTACAGGGAAATTTCGAAATTTTCCAGTAAAAAGTCATTCCAGGAAAAATTCAAAGAAAATTGACTTATTAAGGCAAAATTGAAGAAAATTCACCCTCTTACATTGTAATTTTTTTCTGGAAAACTGGCAACGGGAAAATTTTGAAATTTTTACAGGAGAAAGAGGAAAGTGAGGAGCTCATTACAAGAAAATTTCAAAATTTTCCAGTGAAAAATCACTCCAGGAGAAATGTATTTATACATGTATATTTTCGGATAACTGAATAAACTCTATTCTAAGTTAAAATAGTATATTTCCTAACTAGTGCGGAAAGTACCACTTTTCCGCACGCGATTGCAGTTTATCGACCGACGCGCAGCGAAATTCGGCAAGCAATCAAGTGCGAAAAAGATACTTTCCGCACGAGTTAGGAACACTATTTTTTCTACGAGATGAAAGGTAATATTTTCATCTACATATTTATCAATTTAAGATATTTTTTTTCACTTTTTTGTACCTGTACCTGGTAGTATATCCTGTTAATCTGTAAGTAAAGGGTGGCCCAAATTCGAGCCTCATCATTGGGATTTTGGAATCCGTAAGAGATACAGGGTCGGTTAAATTATGGCAAAGTTGCGCATTTTGATACTCAACAAAATGCCGCTTTGATATTCAGGATATTCCGAATACTTCCGGAGATATCCAGAAAAATTTCGAAATTTTGCAAAATTGTTTTTATTTTTTCCTGACTTTATTTGAAGTGATATTTCGAAAAAAATATCACTTCATCATAGCCACTTTTTCTCCCCTACAAGATGCTACCATCAAATTTAAAATCTGACGTTTCGTCTTTTGGCCACCATCATCAACTTATTTTTTTTAAATACAACCCTGGATTTTTTATTTCAGATTTTGAGAGCTTCTGATGTTCCAAAACCTATAACGTATCGCATTTATCCGAAAATAGTTATTTATTCAACAAGTGTGTAAAGTGAACCTTTTTTCACGAATGTGAATTTTGTCGCACTCGCCTTCGGCTCGTGCGTCAAAATTCACATTCGTGAGAAAAGGTGCTTTACGCAAGTATTGCATACAAAATTTTTTCTACTACCAATCAAATATGTGTACAAAAATAAATTTAGTCAAATACTTCACGCGCTAGTGCGTAAAGAATTTTCATTTTACGAACTAGTGCGTGAAGTGATTTACCAGAAAAATGCCAAATTGACAGTGTCGACATCTGTCATTGACATTACTTTACGCACTAGTGCGTGAAGTGAAATTTTACGTCTTCTGAATAGCGCGTAAAGTGAGTACTTTACGCACGGTAGTAGAAAATAGTTATTTATGATGTAAGTGTTAAAAGTACATTTTTAAGGCACGCATGTGAAAGTTTGCAGAATGAGCGAAGCGAATTCTGCAATTCACATAAGTGCCTTAAAAATACTTTTAACACAAATATCATACAATATTTTTTCTACAAACGGCAATAACAAGCAATAACCAGTGACAAATTGGATTTTTAAATGAATAATAAATTGGAAGCATCTTTCCTACATAAAATTATTGAATTTGATATTTGTCAAAAAATTCAAACAACCAGCACCTTGTTTTACAGGTAATGAAATGTCTCGTCAGTTTCTTGAAAGTCTGTCGTATGGTCTATCGTGGTCAGTAAGCTTTTTGCTAAAAATGCAACAAAATACACAAAAAAAAGAGGGTTGCATCAATCCCTTGAAAAATATAGAGGAGGCGGCGGATGGAGCTTCCTCAGTTGTTCAAATTTTACCATTAATATTAATGTAAATAATTAAAAATACAAACTTTTTTTGACGTTTGCTTTCAAATTTTGATGTTTCATTTTTAACACTAGTGCCTTAAAGACTTTTAACACTAGTGCAATAAAGTAACATTTTTAATGCTTCGAGGGGGTGTTAAAAATTGCATTTTTAACACGTTTGTAGAAAAAATATTTTTTTTTTACTTCTTAGTAATTTCCTACCAAAATTCTTTTCTCTGTCTCTCTCTAACACATTTAGTTTTTATGGAAAGTGCCAATAATATAAATTTTTCGAATAAATGCGTCATAGGTTTTGGGATATTAGAAGCTCTTGAAATCTGAAATAAAAAACGAGGGTCCGTATTTAGAAAAGTAAAGTTGATGATGGTGGTCCAAAGACGAAACATCATATTTTAAATTTGATGATAGCATCTTGTAGGGGAGAAAAAGTGGCTATGATGAAGTGATATTTTTTTTGAAGTATCACTTCAAATAAATTCAGGAAAAAAAAAAAACATTTTGCAAAATTCCGGTTTTTTTCTGGATATCTCCGGAAGTATTCGAAATATCCTAAATATCAAAGCGGCATTTTGTTGAGCATCAAAATGCGCAACTTTGCCATAACCTGATCGACCCTGTATCTCTCACGGTTTCCGAAATCCCAATGACGAGGCTCGAATTTGGGCCACCCTACACCTGTATACCTAAAAATTTCAGGTATTCTACTTTTCGGCACGGAGTGCGGAAAAGTGATCATTTTTCCGCACTCGGTGCGGAAAAAAACGGAAAAGCACTAGGCGGAAAAGTGATACTTAAAACTTAAGACTTAAAATGCGTGCGGAAAAGTACACTTTTCCGCACGCTCGTAGAAAATAGCTATTTACCTAACAAGTGCGGAAAATGCTACGCGTCGTTCGGTGAACGGCAGCCGCGTGCGGAAAAATATTTTCCGCAAGTGTTAGGTACAATATTTTTCCTACAGGCGTAAAAATGTAAAATTTTTCTTTTTTTTTTTGACATATCAGTGCGGTAAAATTTTTTCCGCACTGACAGCCGTGCGGAAAAACTTTTTCCGCACTGATATGTCAAAAAAAAAAGTTTTACCGCACCGTGCGGGAAAACTCATTTTCCGCACTCATATCAGTGCGGAAAATCGATTTTTCCACACGGCTGTAGGAAAAATTTATTACAAAACAATAACTCCGAAGGTGCTCTTTGAAATAATCTATGACTTAATATTTTCTTTAAATTGTTATGACGTCATCGATGACGTAAGTAAAAACCCTCGTGTCGTGCAACGAACTATACATATCGGGTCTTCAAAAAAAAAAAACAATCAAAGATTGCTTTGGTTACGAAAACGTACGTCGCATTATTGTTTGTATATTGGTCAGGATTTTTGACATGACATTTTGACATTAAATTTCATTGACTGACATTGTCAAAATGAAAAAAAAATATTGCTAAGACGTACGTTTAAAAAACCATAGCAATCTTTGATTGGCTTTTTTTTTTGAAGACCCGATATGTTTGGTTGAAATTTCAGACATAAAAAAACCTATTTTTCAAAAAGGCAAATGACGTAAGTACAAACCCTCGTAAAACTATTTTTTTTTACGTGTCTCATTTCGTCAGCACCCCTTGTATTTGGAGTTAGTTGCGCTTATGCACATCCTGAAAATACCAGACAAAAAAAAATCCTGTGCAATTCACACCCGGTAGAAGTGAAACCTTCATCGAACTGCATGCATTAAGCCTCATTTACACGGTGCAAGTAGCTTGAGCAAGTACTAACGCCAGTAACTAAAATTTAATAACTTGAATCGTGTAGACACCTTAATTTAGTACTTGAGCAAGTAAACTCTTTAGTCAAGTAATTAGCAAGTGGCTTCCCCCTCTCGTTTATTTTACTGACTTTAGCGGTCTGGACCTGTGTAAACAGGATTTGTATTTAGTGATTAGTGAAGTACATTAGTGGGGTTTGAATTTGAATATTTTGAGTATTGTGTTGCACCTTGCACCTATTAGTTGCCTTTGCAATGTCGTCTGTAACTGCTTCCTGTTGCCAGATATGATAGTGTAATTTCCAATGTAATTTTTACTGGAATAGCAGGTCTCATTACAGTATCTTGTGTGCTAATCATGGGTTTTATTTCGAAAAGTTAACTTATTGAATTGTTCTTTTGTCATCCGCATGCAATTTCGATATTCTTTTGGATCTTCCTTAGCCAGTTCAACCAATAATGTGGAAGATGCACCATGTGTTTCTCTACGAGATATCCATGGTCGCACCCAACAACGTTTTCCATTTTCAATTTCTTTCAATAAAATGTGTGATAATTCTCCATAAACACTCAAAATGCAGCACTTTTAAATTTCTTTTCGAACAACTGTACTTGCTGCCATTTCACCTCAATTTGCACTAATCACTAAATTCGACTTAAAATCAGTAAAATGCATGTAAACACCCACTTGCACGAAAACAAAGATAACTTAGTTACTGGCATTAGTACTTGCTCAAGCTACTTGCACCGTGTAAATGAGGCTTTACACACATACTAACATAGACAGTGGCGTCTCCCCCTCCAAAAGACTTGAGAAAGAACGCAAATAAATATAGTTTAAAAAAACTAAAACACACACTGGGGTGTTTGGTTCCACATTTCTCATACATTGAGCACCCCACGCTTTTTTGACAATAATTTTAATATTTTTTGTTCATTAATATTTTCTGTTTATATTAAAAATTATTTTTCACTTTTTAGTTCGATGTATCAAAAGCGTGTTAGCCCCAGAGATTTCCAGACTTTTCCAGACATTATCCAGACTTATTCAGGACTTTCCAGAGTTTTCCAGATTTCATCCAGATTTATCCAGACTTGTACAGACTGATCCGGATTCTGGAAAATGATTCCCAGGTCTTTTGGAACCTGTTTCAGAATTTTTCCGACCCTTCCAAGAAATTTCCAGGCATTTTCCAGACGTTTCCAGAGATTTCCAGGCATTATCCAGACTTATCCAGAGCTTTACAGAGTTTTCTAGACTTCATCCAGATAAATCCAGACTTGTTCAGACTGATCCGGATTCTGGAAAATGATCCCCAGGTCTTTTGGGACCTTTTTCAGAATTTTTCCAACCCATTCCAGAAATTTCCAAGTCTGGAACGTTTCCAGACTTTTCCAGACAATATCCAGACTTATCCAGAGTTTTACAGAGTTTTCCAGACATCATCCAGATTAATCCAGACTTGTTCAGACTGATCCGGATTCTGGAAAATGATCCCCAGGTCTTTTGGGACCTTTTTCAGAATGTTTCCAACCCTTTCCAGAAATTTCCAAGTCTTTTCCAGACGTTTCCAGACTTTTCCAGACAATATCCAGACTTATCCAGAGTTTTACAGACCTTATCAAGATTTATCCAGACCTTATCCAGACTTGTACAGACTGATCGGGATTCTGGAAAATGATCCACAGGTCTTTTGGGACCTTTGGCAGAATTTTTCCGACCCTTTCCAGATATTTCCTGGCTCTTTCCAGACGTTTCCAGAGCTTTCCAGAGTTTTCCAGACTTTATCCAGATTAATCCAGACTTTTTCCAGACTTGTTCAGACTGATCCAGATTCTGGAAAATGATCCCCAGGTCTTTTGGAACCTTTTTCAGATTTTTTCCAACCCTTTCCAAAAATTTCCAAGTCTTTTCCAGACGTTTCCAGAAATTTCCAGACTTTTCCAGACAATAACCAGACTTATCCAGAGTTTTCCAGAGTTTTACACACTTTATCCAGATTTATCCAGACCCTATCCAGACTTGTACAGACTGATCCGAATTCTGGAAAATGATCTCCAGGTCTTTTGGGACCTTTGGCAGAATTTTTCCGACCCTTTCCAGAAATTTCCAGGCTCTTTCCAGACGTTTCCAGAGATTTCCAGACTTTTCCAGACTTCATCCAGATTTATCCAGACTTGTTCCAGCTCACTTGGCTTGTTCCAGGTTCCTGTTGTGTGTTGTGTGTTTGTATTAATATAAGCGTGTTAAAAAAGTGTTGCTTTTTCGTTTAGTTTCATCGGGTCGCTTTTCCGTTTCATCGAGTCTCAAATCACTCCCAACGATTCTAAAGAAGTTTCCACTTCAAAAATGACTCCACTCAACATTCCCTATCTCACGCAGAGCATAATTTTGTTTTAGTTTATATATTTTCTATTTATACAGCAAATTAGACGTAGCAAGTAGCAACTAGGTATCATCTAATATGTCGATGTAAAAAATTCTAAAACCGCCGCGCCAGTTAGTCCATCATCTTACAAGGTAAAATCACAGAAAATATATTAAATGCCCGAGAGAATCGCGCAACGCTGTTAAAATTTGTTTGCCGAAAAGCTAGCGCGAATATAATTTATTTCAATTTATAACATTGGAGCAGCGCCTCTAGCGGTCTGCCGTCGCCCATAAGCGTAGGTTTTCTATAGTTAACTATAATATTCTTTGGTAGGACTGACTGCATACATCTTCTACTGTGTAGCGATTGAATCTTAAAACCATCCAACATACTCTTATATGACAACAGTGGGTATTATCCAGCTTTGAAGAGAAAATGAATAAAAGGTTTGATAAGTTGGAGGTTAGAATGGACAACATTCTTATATGACAACAGTGGGTATACATTTTATAACTTCTGAAATAAAGATATCTAAAAAATCTTTTCTGTACCTTCTCTATAAGGTTTGAGACTTCAGTTTGAGGAGACCAAACAACCGCAGCGTATTCCAAATGAGATCTCACCAAACCAATAATCAGTTTTACTACAGAATCAATCTTTTCGAAATGCCTACTACATATTTCTAATTACAAACCCAAGCGCACTGTATGCTTTATTAACAATACTGTTGTAATGACTCGAAAAATTTAAGTTTGGCTGAAATTCAACTCCTAGGTCTCTACACTTGTCTTGTAAGTGAAGCATTGTTTATGGAGTAATCGAACTTAATAACATTTACATTACGTGTATAAGTTATAACTGAGCATTTATCGGCATTAAGATACATTTTGTTTATCCGAAACCAATTGAATACCGAATGGGCTCTTTCACTAAAATTTAAATACGTAATTTAAGTATAAAATCTCAAAGGAGGGACTATTTTAGGCATATATACCAAAAAAAAAATGTTCTACAAGGTTCAATAAGTTTTTCATAGGCAATCAAAAGTGCCTAAATTCAAACTATTTCAAAACGCGCCGATTTGCCGACGTCACATAAATATTCTTCATTTCGCTTATGTCGTTGCAAGGAGGAAGGGCTCGGCTGTGTTTGCGCTCTGTAAAGATACGTAAAGGTTCGAATGCGCTGTTGTCGGTTGTGACTAAATGTAGTGCAGCGTAAAATAAATAAATAAAACTAAACATAAAAAATTGCATTAAATTGTATTTAAGCATAATTTAAAAAAAAAATGTTATAAAATCTTGAATCTATAACTAATTAATTTAACTACTTTTCATGAGATTTTGCCAACATTTCAGAATTAAATCTATTACAAATTTTCAATGTTGACAATTAGTGGCAACACGGTCAAATTGCGAGCTGCGACGTCATATAAATAAATTCTGGGTTTTTATTTGGAGGTATTTCTTTGTTTTCTGTTTTCTCAAGAAGGACTTTGAATTTTTCAAAAGTAAAAATACAGAAAATTCTGTTTTTAGTTGCTTTATCCAAATATGCCAATTTCAAAAATTAGTGAAAGAGCCCATTGAGGTCACTTTATAGCTTTCTACAATCTTCAGTATCACACACTTCCCTATATACCTTAAAGTCATATGCATACATGAAACAAGATGAGTGCTTAACACATGAGAGCAAGTCATTAACAAAAAATGTAAATAGTAAGGGCCCCAGATTGCTCCTCAGAGGGACACCGGATGTCACAATAAAATCAGAAGACAAACATCTACCCACTTTAACTTGTATTGACCTAGATTCAACATAAGATTCAATCAGCCTACATGCACTTTTAGAGAAGTTGAACTTACTTAATTTACTTATTAATAAACCATGATCGACCTTGTCGAAAGCTTTTGTGCAATCAGTCATAATGACATCCAATTGGCTTTTGTTATTTATTGCTTCCGAAGCCTTACAGGTCAACAGACAAAGATTTGTCACAGTGGACCTATCCAGCAAAAAACCATGCTGTTGGTCTGAAAAAGAACTATGAAAATATTCAAATCAAATCTTATCAAAAATGCTTAATTGTACAAAGAGTACAACACTCACTTACAAAGCTGGAAAGAAAAATAAAGATATAAGTTACGTGCAAACGTGGTACTTAAGTTAAAAACGATAACAATTAAAAACAATAAAATAAATAACAAAATTAAAAACAAAATAAATTAAAAAAAAAAACTAGATAATTAAAATCTATCATTGTAAAATTGGTCAAGTAGTAATAGGCTTTACTCAACAATAGCGTTTTAACATGCTTATTGAAAATCCTATTGCTTTCTAAGTTTTTAAGTTCCAGAGGCAGGTGATTTAAACATTTTTACCCCTTCATATCATATGCTTGTTTTTTGTCAAAGTAGTTTTAGGGATAGGCAATCTCAAATTATCATTGTTGAATCTTGTCACTCTTACTGAATTATCGACTGGATTCCTATACTATTGTGGACCATGTCGACTATCATAAGAATAAAAATAGAGGTCAAGGTCCCGAATAAATAATGGCTTGCAGTGCTCCCTAGGACCAACTCCACACAAATGTCTTACAGCCCGCTTTTGAAGTACAAAGACGGACTGTATAAGTTGATTGCAAAACCCCAAAATTGAATTCCGTACCTCAACTGCAATTCCACAAGGGCGAAATATATTCCCCTTGTAACATCTTGGCTTGAATCCATCCTTGCCATTTTTATAGCATAGCATGCCGATGCCAATTTTTCTTGCATGACCTGTATATGATCCTCAAATTTTAATTTTGTATCAATGAAAACTCCCAGAAACTTATAGCTCTCTCTATTACTTAATGGGAGATTATTTAGAATAATGTCTGTTACAGACCCCTTAAACATCAAAATATTAGTCTTTGCAATGTTGAATATCAATTTGTTGCTTTTGCACCAGTCCATTATCACCCTAATGTCATTATTAATAATATCCCTTAATATGTCAGGATCTGTTCCTAGCCACAATATTGATGTATCCTCAGCAAATAATGTAAAGGTTCCATTATTGCTAATGTGAGCTAGATTGTTAATATATATTATAAGAAACAAAAGTGGGCCAGCACTGAGCCTTGAGGAACCCCATGCTTACTGCCCTGACCTGTTCACAAATCGTTTAAAACCTTTACAAATTGTTTTCTATTAGTTAAATATGACTGCAGCCAGCTCAAAGTGACACCCCGAAACCCCGAAATATTTTTTTTTCTCAAAAACTGTTTGAGATAAACCTATCGAAATTTGTATCATTGAAATCCGCAAAAGCAGAGCTTTCTAATGAGCTATTAATATATAGGGTGCCCCATTGGAAAAAATCGGATTTTGGTCAATATCTTGAAATCGAGGCCCAATAGAAAAAAACTGAAAACGTCACTGAATTCTGCTTGAAAAAGTGCTTGTAGGAAGTTTTTACGGAAATCAGTTATTTTTATAAACAAAAAAGTTATGAAGATTTTACAGTATTGCTCAAAATCGAGAATCGCCCTCTAGCGGCTAAACGGTTGAAGATATCAAAATGCGGTTTGCACCAATCAAAATTTCAAGAAAGCTGAGCCTCGGAGTGGGGGGTTCATATTTTTGTATCTCGCTCAGAAATTGACGTTTCCTATTAAAACCATCCAAATTCGGACACCCTGTACAAGGGGCTTTACAAATATAGCTACATAGCCTTTATAAATATAGGGTGGAACATTATTCACACCATTGGCTTTTTTGGATTTAAGTTTTTTAATGCTGAGTCTGACATTTTCTTCGATCAGTTTAGGAAAGATGAAATTTCCCTCATAATAAATGTTTTTATCAATTGTTGTAGATTTTTGAAAAACTGAACTAAAGTATTGAGCAAAGGCATCTGCTATACACTGTGGTACACTAAAACTAACATTCAGGCCTATGATGTATCATTTTCTGTTATTTTAACAGCAACGTTAAGTTATCTGTCACTGTTTATTCTACACGTGAAAATAGAGACAGGTATAGGTTTTGAGCTATAACACAACTGTTAAAATAACAGGAGAGGATACATCATAGGCCTGATTGATAAAATTCATTACATGAGGGATACAATTGTTTTTACTTTTTCCTTTAACATATGACCAAAAACTGCTAGGATTTACATACATTTATGTTCTTTTCAATTTTTTGTTGATATGACCTAAATTCAGCTTTAGTCTGGTGTTTAATAGTACGTCTTAGATTCCTGTATTCAGTGATTTGCAAATCTGTTGCATTCCCTGAATTACACAGTTTATGTAACTTGTTCTTTTTCCTAATGTCCCTAACTTATTCAACTGAGAAGTAGACTGGATACTTACGGCCACTACTTGCCTTGTCAAGCTTTTAAGGGATAGCTTGGTCTATACATTTATATACATTATCATAAAAAATCTGCACACATTCATCACAATCAGATACACTGTATATATTAGACCAATCTGCTGTATTTAACAGATGATAAAGCATGGGAAAATTGCCATTTGCGTAATCATAATAAAAGCTTTTCTTTATGTTGTTATTTTCATCAGACTGGGTACCACTACCATTCAATATCATTAACGTATTTAGTGCCAGGTGATACATATCTTTACTGACTAGGGGATTATCACATTCATGAATATCTACGAAATTCATATTACTAAAAATAAGATCTAACGATCTAACAACCTTTCCCTTCAGTTAAATATAGCATTAATTTGTGTCAGACTACGTAATTCTAGGAGCTGATAGATAAGGTAGGTCCTATCACAGGCTTTCATAGAAAAATTTGGCACGTTCAATTCACCCATAAGGGTAAAATCTATATTGCCAGAAAGAAACGGCTCAAATGCATCAAACACACTCACATGAATTATTGTTAGGTGGAATATATATGTACTATAAACAGGACAAATAAAAAAATATTCTTCTGTTACTTAATCTTCAAAAGCAGGCACTCTATACTTCTATTGCATTCAATATTAATAACTTCTACTGCAAAATGTACCTTTGTAGCGATAAGTACACCACCTCCCATCGACTTATCATTATTTCGGTCCTTTCTAAAGACACTATTCTTTTGAATAGCTCAGAGTTCTCGATCCCATTAGTTAGCCATGTTTCGGTTAACACAATTATGTCATAATCTTCAGTGAGCATACTGGCAAAAAAAAATCGTGGGTTTTTGTATGAAGACCCCTTACATTCTGGTAATAGAAACTTATGGTTTCTTCTGGAGGATTTGTCGGTTGCGTCAGCGTCAACATCATCGTTGCCAAATTTACCTTTGTTCTGGGCCTCATAAATTTCTACTTTTTCCTTTAAAAGCTTGATATTGTCATATAACATAACTTCCTTAGCTCGTAGTTTGGAAATAATTTTCTCTTTGCTCTTCAGGACTTCTTCTTTAGCCATTAAAACACTGTTTATAGCTTCTCCAGGTCTAATCTCACTTTCATTGTAACAACATTTCACTAAATTATTCTTTCCAACCACCACCAATCCTGCCATCCTTAACGAATAGGAGGGATGAGATACTGCTGAACACAATACACATTTCACTATTGGACTAACAACATTATTTTTACAATATTTGCAACCTTTGTTTGCCGGATTCGGCGGATCGTCGACTTCATCCGCCATATGGCTAAGACGCTGTCAAATAACCCCAACTATCACTCATTGAAATCTTCCTATCGATGAACCAAACACCCTGTATATTCTGAAGTTTAAGTTTAAGTGAAATGCATTTCAAATGTAACGTTTTCACTCAAACTAGTAGGCTATATTTATACTTAATAGTGAATGCTTTTTTTTGTACTTGTTGTATTTACTTTAAAGTAAACTTCTTTTTATGCACTGCTGCCCTAATTTCTAAAACATCCTGTCATATTAATATACCCAAACATTTTTTCAGGTCGTTAGGCATGCACAGAGAAGCAGAAATGATCGAACAACAAGCAAAAGCAAAAACCGCTACTGGAGCTCCTGCTGCTCCACCAGCTCAAACTACCACTGCTCCTCCCGCTGTCGCAGGTGTTGCCGGGGCCGCCGCAGGCGGCCAACCAGATTACAGTAGCCAATGGGCTGAATATTACAGGAGCATAGGTAAAATTAAGGAAGCCGAAGCAATAGAGGCGCAGATGAAAAACAAGGTAAATGTTTAAATATTAATATCAAAAAACAATAATTGCTAACGGTTCAAAAATTACTTCAGACTAGCGGTGCAGTGGGCGGAGTTCCAGGAGTGCCAGGGCCACAGGGCGCTGCAGGTGGAACTGGCGCGCCTGGTGGATATCAGCAACAATCGTATGGCGGGTATCAAGCAGCTGGCGGTAAGAACAATAAATTGTTATTAAATAAAACAACAGTTTAAATTTGGACTATACTTTTAGGCTACTACGGTGGTCAACCCCAAGCACAAGTTGCAGGGCAACAAAACTACAGTTTCCCACAGTATGGATATGGTGGTCAACCCGCAGGTGCACCACCCTCAGATTCCAATTAAAAATTTTATGGTAAGTTGACACTCTTTGGTTTGCATTGGTCGTTAGGTTTTATTTTGCATACACTATTTTATTTTATTTTTCTTTGGTTTGGATACATGACATTTATTTTCAGGACATATTATTTTCATAGTAGCTTTTTATATCTAACTGTAAGGTACTGTTGTTTCGTTTTAAGGCCGTGGTCTAGATCCAGAGAGAGGCTCTAGTGGTTCAGGGAACTGGACAATTTTATTGATCATGTTTAATAACAACTTAATTTTCGCAATATTTTGTTGTACAATGTACGTGGAAACCATCTTTTCTAAGCTGAAAAATTTAGAAGAAGCATAAATACATCAAAAATTCTTCAAAAACTGATACCAATCAAACAATATCGGAAATGAGGGAATGCCTGCGAGAGATAAGAATCCCATTTCTTTCCCTTTTTTTTTAATATTTTGCACATGTGGGTGAGTATCAAGTCTGCAAACTGCAATCTAATCTTGGCATTTCAAGAAGTCAAAACCACCTGTTGAGACCTGGCTTTTATAATTATTATAGGTATTATCGTTATATGAAACTGAAAGAAAAAGTGTGGGTTTTGGAGAACAAATAATATTATTAAGCCCGAGAGACAAATTGTCATTACCAGTATAAATATGGAACGGAGATTGTCTAGAATCGGCAACAATTGCAATTTTAGTTATCGCAATGATTGCTTTCCATATGCCAAGAAATAAGATAATTGAGTCATCACAGAGGATGATACTTTTTATGTTGGCTGATTGAATTCATGATAGTAAATTGAAAAAGAGTAGAAAATGGAAAAAAAAAGAAAGATTTCTGACTTCTATTCAATAAGAAAAACCGTCAAAGAGAAGATGGGTCTTCCATATTTTTTAGCTTGAAGAAGATTGAGGTTTTTATTGGAATGTTGCCTGGTTGTTATTATTCAAAATAAACCACACCCTATGTCAATCATATGTACTTGCTATTTTTGCTATCTAGAAACATAGCTCACCTGCAAGTATAAAAAGTGAAAACAAGTTCAGGTTTGGTAAGGATTTGTCCAAGTCTTTTCTTTGCTATACTTGCAGGCATAAAGAATTTACATTGGCTGAGCACCCTGACCACAGTTTTAAATTTTCACCATTTGACAGTACCTTACATAGTTCTCTTCCAGGTTTACTCCAGTGAGCAGCAAAATATCAGTTTTATGTATCATTTCCAGATTTAAAGCTGCCCTCTAACCAAGGTCGACTGCACACAGATTTAATACCCATATTTTAAAAATCACACTCCTTTAGACTTAATCAAGCCTTTCTTATTTCCTAAATATGGGTGCACAGTGGATAGAAACTGATCTACATTGATTTAAGTTTACTTTGAATTTATTCGTATAAAATATATTTATGTCGACATTGTCTTAAAAGGGTTTCTGAATAATAATTTAGTTTAGTGAATAAGTTTTGCTGTTTTTTAAATAACGTTTTTTTGCTTTATATTTGACATAATAACAATGCAGTATTTATTTTATAAGGTATTTTCCCCCAATTCCAAACCATCTTTGCTTTTATTTATTTTTTGGTGATTTATAAAAAGGTATAATTTTTATGTCTTATTATATTTTATTTGTGATTGCTTAATTATCAACAGGTTGAGCCATCAACAAGGTAAGGATTGCCTTTCAAAAATGGTTGAAATAAAATTCAATGGTACAAATTTTTAGGTATTCCATAATAATATTACCCTTAGAAAATTAAATACTGCTTCAAAATAGACAGGTTTCAATTTTAATGAGCGTATTTGTATTTTGATCTAAGTATATCTTAAGTGTATGTATTATGTATTTAGCAGTGCAACTGCACCCTACTGTATGGATTATAAATTAAAACTTACATCTGTCGTTGTTTGTTGTTTTTTATTCTGTTTTTTCAGAGTTTACCCCATCTCCATCTATCCAATAGCAGTTGTCAGCGGAGATGCTCCAGAATCCCTGGACCTAAATGTTTTATATTATTTGACATTTACATATTTCACTTACTATTTATAAATTTAATCTTTTGGTGATTTAATGCATTCTTTTGTTTAATTTAATATCAAAATTTATACTGTTTTTTTTTACATAAATATTCTCTCTATTTTATCGTCATTGGTAAATTTATTTTAGCTTATTATTAAGCTGCAGCCTCTAGGAGGAGAATTGGATTATGAGTTTTTACCATTTTTATAATTACTTATCATGTTTTTGTCAGGAAAAGAGATGGTTTAAAATTAGTTTGGGTTGTTTTTGCGCAAAATAAAAAATGGAATTTAATTCAACATAGTTTTTGGTCCGTGTTGATTAAGGTAAGCCAAGAAATTTGCTTGTTGTATTTTAGGGTTTTTTGGGAAAAAAACAGTGATGATTTAAACCTAAATATTCCTAATCTTGCTTTAGGTAGAGGGGGTTATGCTATTTGACATATTGGGTCGTATGAATAAAAGTGACGCATTTGCTCAAAGTAGAAGATGGCATGTAGTCGATCCATTTGCTTCCAGTGAAAGGTAGAAGTAGTATAAATGCTTTATTCAGGTAGGATGTTTTTTATTTTTACGTACTTACCCAACTTAGTATTATGTATGTAGATAGTTAGGCTGGTAAACAAAAATAATGCACAACTAGTTTTCCGCTTATAATGAATTTTAAAATTGTGTTTAATATTATTATTATTAAAATTACAATAGCAGGCGGTCGAAACCGATGAAGCTATTGTTACTTTAACAAAATTTTAAAAGGATATGTGGAGATTTAGTTTATGCACCATAATGAATTATTCTTTCTGTGTATTCTTTCAATTCTCTGTCAACACGATTTTTAAAAATATTAGTGTTTGGTGCTGAGACTGTATTTTGGCAACGCAAATTGTGTTGAAACTTGTGTAATGCAAGAATGCACTACACAAGTTTTTCCTAGGTAGTTTGATGATCTTTCCTTTTCAAGCTTCTTAGAATTGCCACGAAGATGAGAATTTCGACATAGATGGAAAATATTTATCAGATTACACTGATAGTAATCACTGGTTATTTGTAGGTTTCAAATAAATCGCCTCTGTACGTTCTTTATTAAGGGATGTCAAATTGAATTTGAGTAATCTTTCCGGATATGGCACCTGTTTCAACTGTGAGGGAATTTTTGTCTTTCTGCGCTGATTCTTCTCAAGAAGTTCTATATCTTCAATATAATATGGATTCCACACAGTGTAGGAATATTCTATTTTTGGCCTTATGTAGCTTTTGTAAAGGGTAGATATCATCTCGATGGAGTGGTCTCTATAAAGTCACGGTTAATTAAGTATACGTAGGAGATAGCTTTTTTAGTTATTTTAATTATGTGATTCTCCCACTTCAAGTCGGTTGTTACTACAACTCCCAGATCATTTTGTTCATTTACTGATGTCAAAGCAGAGTCATTAAGAATATAGTCTTTGTTAGGGTATTTGGGCCAATCCTTAGTACTGTGCATTTTGAGGAGTTCAATTTCATTCCCTATGTTTTTGACCACTGTTCAATGGACCAGTTTAAAGTAAATTCGCATCTATCGAAGGATTTGCATAGATTTTGCAATCATCTGCAAACAATTTAATACTTGATTGTATTAATTCCATCAAATCAAAAAGATACGCTGTGAATAGCACCGGACCGATCACCGAACCCAGCACGACGCCACTGGTTACCTTATGGGGACTGGAAAGCTCTCCATTTACTCTTACTTGAAAAAATCTATCTTCTAGTAGATCTTTGATCAAGGCAAGCAACTTTCCTCTAACTCCAAAGTGCTGTAATTTCACTTATAACAGGTTATAAGGGATTTTGCCAAATGCTTTTTCATAATCTAGATAGATAACATCTGTTGGTAGGCCATTGTCATGGTTGTTTGTCCAATCATTTAGACATTCCAAAAGATTGTTAGTGGTAGAACGTTTTGGTAGAAATCCATGTTGGGCTGAAGGTATGAGATTGTTCTCTAGAAAGAAAGATGTTAGTTCCTTAACTATAATTTTCTCTATACATTTCAGCGGATTACAAGTGAGACTGATAGAGTGATAATTTTCTGGCCTATGTCAATGTCCTTTTTTGTACAGTGGCGTGACCATGGAATATTTCCAAGGAGCTGAATTTTTTTTTGAAGCAGACATTCCTGCATCACCCCCGCAAGCAATGGGCTAATAATTGTGACACTACAATTCTGAAGAAAAGCTGTTGGAATTTCATCAGGTCCTGGGCTTGAGTCTTTTTTCATACATTTCAGAGCTTGTTCGCTACTTTATCAGTTGTAAATTGGATTTCTTCGATGGACACTCTATTGTCATGCAGGGCTGGATCCGGATAAGCTTCAGTTGTAAAAGCTGTGTCAAATTGCTCTGCAAATTTCTCTGCCATGGCTACACCATCCAAGAACTGCTCAGATGCAGGATCTTTTGAATTTATGGTTGATACCTTGGAATTCAAGTTTTGACTTTATAAACTTGGACAGTTTTTTTGGTGAATCCGCATTCGCAAGACCATTTTCATACTTTTTCCGGGCATCAAGCAACTTCTGCTTAGTTTTCTTACTTTGTAGCATGTAAGTTTGGTAATTGTTTACTGTTTTATTTGTTTTATATATGTATGTATATGTCCCATAACCTACGTTTCTTATCTATTTCCCTGAATAAATAATAGTTTATCCACGGTTTTTGTGGGTTAGTTTTTACTTGATTGACCGGTATGTATTTCTCCATTGCATCTCTCATAACACACTGGAAGTTCTCGAATTGTGGATCTACTTGACCTGTTGGTTTCAGTCTGATGAAGTTATTTATTTTTTCATAATTGGCAGTTAGAAAATTTCGCCTAGTTATTTTTTGTGTTTGTTTGGGTGGAACTTTTAAATGTGTTTTCGCCTTAATCACCACATGATCACTGCGACCAATGGGAGGTGCTGTAGAAAGATCAAAGATGCTTTTAGGATCGTCAGTGAGAAAAAGGTCCAGAAGTGATATCTGATTATTCCTGTACCTTGTTCGAAAATTTACAATTTGATGCACACAAGATATATGTCCATAAATGCCAGTGTTTTTTTTTTGTCTGGAGGTGGAATTATATGGTTTTCCCAATTTATGTTTGGGTAGTTGAAGTCTCCCACAATATAAATGAGGTGGTTTCGGGTGTAGGTCTTTTTTATAGTATTTGTCATAAGTGTATTGGCTTCCTCACAGGTCGTAGTAGTTGGCCTATAAATGCATGCAAGGGATATTTTTATACTTCCTATTTGCACATCTAACCAAACTGCATCAATAGGTGCTTCCATTCTGTAATTGCTGGAGATGCTACAATTTATATATGTAATTTGGTTTTTAACTAAAATACGCACACCCCCACATTTTTGGTTTTGCCGGTCTTGACAGTATGCAGTATACCCATCTAAATTAATCAAGCTATTACACCATCTTTCTTGAAGCAATGTTTCTGTAAGTAATATAAAAGTGGGATTTGGTGACATAACTCTTGCTTTTCATTCATCAATTTTATTAACCACTGAACCTAAATTACTATACCAAAATATAACTTCAACCCCCCCAGACATATTTACTTTTTTTCAATTTTCTCGACAATTTTAGGTGCCCCATTTATGTATTTTATAATTAAATTTGTTTTACCCTCGGCCTTTTTTTTCTCCAGTTCAGTAAGAACATCCTTTATAAACCTCCTCTTGGCCTCTGATCATTTTTCACATATATACCTGTTTATTTTTCTTCAAGTACTTTTCTGCGTTTGAGAGCTTGCAGTGCTTCTTCTTTTGTTGCAAAAACAACTTTAAGCGGTCTTTTCTTGTCGGGAGCCTCCCTACCAAGTTTGAATAATTTGGCTGTTTCTGGCAGAGCAATATTCATTTTTGGAAATAACACTGTAACTACCTCTCTATCATCCATTGCTTTTTCTTGAGGGTTATTTTTTTTTGATTCTTCAACTGCAAATATTAAAACGTTGGTGGCACGATATTCTCTCTCTTTTAGTTCAATAAGAGTTGGTTCAATGGCTGTCTGTGGTATTTTAATTTCTTGTTTTTCTAGCTTCTTCAGTGCATCTGTCTTCCTCGTGTTTCAAAAAATAAGAGAATTTGAAATTGTCTTATTTATCTGAATCTTACATACTATATTTAAAAAAAAAATACTAAAACAAATTTCAAAGAAATACTTGTAAGACACGTAATTCATCTACCTGTCTTCAGCGTCCAGGATGTAAAATCAGGGAGCAGCGATGTTCCTAGAATATCAATTACATATTTTTATTATTATTATTATTATCAGTATAGCAGTAAGAAGCGGTTGGTGTCCGATGAGTCTATTGCTTTAAATTGTCTGTGTTTTGGTCTTATGTATGAGAAGTTACAAATAATGCCCTGTGGCATTATTCAACGTTTCTAGGTTTTTGTCTAGTCTATTTTTAAATACATTATTGTTAGGTGCACTTATAGTGTCTTCACGTAAAGAATTCCACTGGTATACAACACGGTTGCTTATGAAGTTCCTTCTTCCGAGCAGTAGGGCCCTTTCTCTTTTTAATTTTTGGTGGTGTCCTCTGAGATTGCGGTTTTGATTTAAATTTAAATTGTACATATCTGATATTATAATGTCCGGCAAGTAGTAACCGCTGAGAATTTTGTAGGTCTCTATTAGGTCACCTCTTTCTCTTCGTTGCTTCAGTGTTGTTAAATTGAATTTCTGTAGCCTGGTCTCGTAAGATAGGTAAGTGTCTAATCTCAAGTGGAATTTTAGTTATTCTAGGTTGCACTCGCTCCTAAAGTTCGATGTCTTTAATATAGTAAGGGTTCCACACTGTATGGCCATATTCTAGCTTGGGTCTGATGTAAGTAGTGTAAAGCTTTTTTATCATGCTAATGGAGTGGTTTGTAAAGGCTAGTTTCATCAAGTAGGACATCTGGTTGGCCTTTTTTACTATGTGTCCTATATGTGTTTCCTATTTTAGATCGTTAGTTACATATACACCTAGGTCCTTCTGTTCTTTTACATTTTTTAATTCTATGTTGTTGATTTTGTACTCTTTTTTTATCGATTTCTCTAAAAATTTTCTCATTAATCCATGGTTTCTGTACGTTTGTTCTGCATATTTTTTCTGGAAAGAACTTTTCAATTGCTGTCGTGAGAATATCTTCAAAGTCTTGGTAGTTACTTACTGTTGTTTCGATTCTGATGGTTTTTTCTTATATGATCATTGATTGGTTCGTAGTTGTGTATGTAGAAGTTTATTTTTTTTGTAGCTGTTTTTTGAGTTTGAGCTGCGTTGTTGCAGCAATGAGGTTGTGGTCACTCTTGCCAAAAGGTGGTCTAGATTCTACGTTAGACATCATCTTTTTGTCACTTAATAAGAAAAGATCCAAAAGGGAGCTCTGATTGTTTCTAAATCTGGTGTCGATGGAGATTAGTTGGTGGCATCTCGATACCTTGTAACATGTCAGGAATTCGTTGGCTTTTTGGCAATGTTTATTCAGTGTAAGTGATTTCCAACATATTTCCGGGTAGTTGAAATTTCCAAAGATAAGAAGGTTAGTATTTTCCTCAAAAATCCCCATGATGAGATGACTAAGTTCTGAACTTTCGACTATATCAGTTCGCCCTGGTCTGTAGATGCATCCTATCAGGCACTTTTTTTCTGGTATTTCTATGTTTAAAAATATAGCATGCATAGCGCCATTGATGTTGTAGCTATTATTTAGGTTTACCTTGATCTTATGCCCGTTCGCTTCTGCCCTCACTAATATACAAACACCACCACCCTCCTGTAACTGTCGATCAGCTCTGTATAGGTTGTAGTCAGCCGTAGCAATTAGAGAGTTCGGAATATTTTTGTTCAGCCAAGTTTCTGTGATGAGAAGGATGGTGGGTTTCTCTTTTGTTAGTATGGAGTGTACTTCTTGTAATTTAGGACGGATTGATGAGATGTTTGTATAGAAAAATGTGAGCGTAATTAGTTTTTTGACTTCTCTTGGCTCGAGCCTTGGTGATTGGTCTCGCGTGAGGTTTTGTTCTTTATTAGTTTTGGAACTCCTTCTATGTCAGGTTCATTTGTTTTGCGAGTGGCTAGTTCATGGAGCAGGTTTTTAATGTGTTCTCCTTTTTGCGCAATTGTTTGGTCTGGTTTGATGTAATGTCCAGTTCCTTCTATTTTATGTTTCAATTTTAGGATTCCCCTGGCTTCTTTGTTTGATGCAAGAGTTATTTTGAGTGGTCTTCTCTTATTCTGATCATATCTTCCCAATCTTGAGACTGTAATGCTCTCCAGATTTGCATCTTTCTCAATCATATTAATTATTCTTCTGGCTTCTTGAATTTCTTTCGCAATTTTCTCCTTGTAAATTTCTGCTTCTGCTTCTTTCATCCCAAAAATCAGAATGTTTCTTGATCTTTTCTCTCTTTCTTGTATCTCAGAGATTGTTAATTCCACGCCTGGGTTATTTTTCTCCTTTTATTGTTCTTCCTTGGAAATATGCTTAAAATCATCTATTTTCTTTCTTATGCCTGTAATATCAGCATATTATGATGGCGCCCTAGCAGCATCTTGTTTCCGTTGTTCTAAGGCATTTTGGATTTTTTTTTATGGTGTTTTCTAGTTCTTCTGTTTTTTCAGGAATGTGCTTCTGTGTCTTAAGTGGTTCTAGTTCACTAACGACTTGCTACTTTGTCTTTAAGTGATTTCATTTCTGTACCCATTTGTTTTTTCATAGCAAAGGTTTGATACAATCTGAACAGACATGGGATATAACTCGTTCCTTCAGTTCAATAAAACGTATTTCGGTAGCTGACCATTTTTCGCACAGTTCGCATGATATTATTTTGCAGATATCGCATGGTGATGCAAATGGTAGGGTTGGAAGAATTCTTTCTTTGCTTCTACTTGTGCATTTTATTTTGCAGTTTACGCATATGAGGCTGCTCATCTCTATTCCACTATTTATCAATACCTATGATACCTTTGATGATATGGATTTTTGGAAAAGTTTATAAAAGCATCACATAAATTTATCATCAAAAATATTTTAACTTTTGGGGTCAAATTTGAGGGTCACATCCCTTTCTGCAGGAGAAATGATTCAATATTGTATATTCGGTTGTTTCCTTCGTACCTCTATGTACAATAATATGTATACTTTTAAATGAAGCTCAAGGGCTATGTTTGCTTTTTTGTAGCATTTGTGCGAAAGCGTAGAGCTGCCATGCTAATATTGAAAAATATTTTTATGAAAATTTACACTTTTTCTGTAAATTTACACTTTTCCTGTGAATTTAGTTAATAGTTAGGGTTAGTTGGGTTAGCTTGCAATTTTAATCAGGCTTGTCCAAATTTACCAATAATAACCCGGTTGGTTTTGCTGCCGTGTTAAGTATAACAGTCATATCTGCATGTTTGGCAAATTTTGAGACTTTCGGGTATATTACATCATTTCAAGATTTTACGTCTATGTCAAAATGTCGTATAACCTTCCTCACCAGTCAAAAAAATCATATCATTCCTTTGTCGTATGTGAAATTATTATTAGTTTGTTAAGCATAATTGTCCAAACTGCATATTTTTAGGTCTTTATCTCGTATTTGCAATTCAAATACGACATATCGGGTCTCCAAAAAAAACACCAATTAAAGATTGCTATGGTTTTTTAAACGTATGTCTTAGCAATATTTTGCTTTGATTTTGTCAATGAACTTCAATGTCAAAATGTAATGTCAAAAATCCTGACCAATAAAGAAACAGTAATGCGACATACGTTTTCGTAATCAAAGCAATCTTCGATTGGTTTTTTTTTTGAAGACCCGATATAATCTTAACATAGTGTACATATGTTGTTAATGTAGTCTTTGAGGTTACGGCACATTAGTCTATAATTCTGCACATTTATGATATCTCTTGGAGCTTTATTGTATGTTTGTACACTTCTGTATGTGGGAGAATCTTGTGATGTTTTAGTCCTTGAAAATTTATTTGCTATGTATTCTTTTTGTCGCGTATTATGTGTATGATAGTTTTGTCTTTGGGTTAATGTTGTATTTGATTTTATTCTTTTATTGAGTATATGAGTTTCACTTGTTCAATTTTTTTCAATTTGTCTATATTTGTGATTTTTGTTTTTTTGTATATGTCAACACTGGGAGTATATTGATTCATAAGATATATGGTTTTCACAGCTTTATTTTGTATTCTTTGCAGATTCTCGAGTTGGTATTTTGGAGCGTTTCCCCAGCAAGGCAGAAGATACCTTAAATGAGGTTCTATGAAACTGTTATAGAGAAATTGTCTTGCACTGTTATTCAATAGATGTAGCACCTTTCTATTGCTCCTAACATTGGTGATATTTTTTTAATGATGTTATCAATATGGGCAGACCAGCTGAGATTGTTTGTGAGAATCAGGCTCAAATATTTATATTGCTTTGTCTCCTTCAGTTGCACACTATTCAGAACCACTTCCATATCACGCCTCTTTCGCCCTATTTGCATATACTTAGTCTTATCTACCTACATTAATTGTTAATTTATTATAGCACAGCCACTTATGATACAAATTCAAGTCACTGCTTATTACTCTTAGTTCTTTAGGGTTTTCTCCCGAGAAAGCGAGTATAGTATCATCTGCAAACATGAAATATTTTGATTTTAGTAGAAGATATTGTAAGCTGTGTATATACAGGAGGTACTGGACAGGTCCAAGCACTGAGCCCTGGGCTACACCGACTTTAAATTTTACTTTGTCACTTTTGCAGTCATTTATTTCAGTATAATATTCTCGGTCGGTAGAGTATGATTGTAATAGGTTTAAACACACACCATGAAATCCCATTTTACATAGTTTCTTTTTCATGAGTTCAGTATCAACTGTGTCAAACGCCTTTTGCAAATCAACAAAAACCAAAGCAACGTGTCTACCTCTATCCAACTCTCCCTCAACATACTCTACAAGATCCACTGTGGCACCCAAAGTATTGCTTTGCTTTTGGAAACCGTATTGTTGTTTGTCAAATTGAAAAGTCTCTTTGTGTGTGTTTAATTACCCTTTTCTTTATGACTTTTTCTACAATCTTAAAGAAGTACTTAGTAAGGAAATCGGGCGGTAATTGTTCATGTCACTATTTGGTCCTTTTTTGTATACTGGAATTATTTTAGCTACTTTTAGTTCCTTTGGTTATTTTCCACTCTCAAGTATTTTATTTACTAAATTTACCAGTATTTTGCCAATCACATCAAATAGTGGTAAAATGTCTGTTTTTGTCAATTGATCTTCACCGGGAACACTTATTTTTTAGCTCACTAACTATGTCCTTTATTTCCTTCAAGTCTGTTTTTCCTATTTTTCTAGTATCTGTTGTGCTTCTTATTCCACAAAATTGTAGTTGTTTTTTTAAATTTTTTCAGCTAAAGATGGTCCTACATTAGAAAAATGTTTAATAAATTCTGGTGCTATTTCTCTGTCCCCTGTGATTCTTTTTGTGTCAGTTTCAATCATTATTATTTTCTGTGAATTATTCTTTTTTCTGTTACATAATTTATTCAATACCTCCCATGTTTTCCTTGAATCACCATTTGCTTCCTTCATTTTTTTTTTCATGTAGTCTTTTTGTAGCTTTTTTCTCAAGTTATTCAATTCATTTTTAGCTTTTTTAAACTCTTTTTCTGTATATTCATTTTGTATTTGTTTCCATCTATATATCCTGTCTCGAGATTTTAGTTTGTCTAAATATTCAGTGGTTATCCAATTGTTGTATTTTCCTATCTTAACAGTACAGTTTTTACTGCACTCTAGTCTTGTTTTATGCAGAATTTCAGAAAGTTGTACAAATGATTCAATAGGTTGTGTTGTATCTGTTTTCTCTTTCACAGTCATGATCCATTTTTGTTTATCAAATTTAGTTTTTGTTTTTTTTTTCTCTCGTGACTTGCTTGATTTCTAACATAAATATATATTATTCTGTGATCAGATATCATGTGATCCTCTACTTCAACATTGCAAATCAATTTGTTGTTTGTAATTACGTGATCCAGGATTGATGATCTAGTTTTTCGTATTCTAGTTGCCATATTCAGTGTTTGTTCATTTTGGATCTCATAAGCATTCGATTTAATGATGTTTTTATATTCGCGCACAGCTGTAGAGTCTCCTAGTAAGTCCATGTTGATGTTACCCACAATAATACAGTCTTTTTTTGTCACTTCCATAATAAATTCTGTCAATGTTTTCTAAAAATCTAGCTTCGTTGTTTTGTGGTGGCCTGTATATACTCCATACATGTATCTTCTGTTCTGTCAGCTCCACTGTGAGTACATTACACCCTTCTAGGTCTGTGAGAGGTATATTATTTTGCACATAATTAATGCTATTTCTTAAGTAAATTGAAGTGCCTCCTCCTCTTGTATCTCTGCAGTGATGTACAGCTGTAAATGAATTTAGGTTAAACAAGCTTGCTTCATTTTCATTTATCCATGTTTCAGTGAGAATTATCACATCTGTGTCTTAATTTTTTTTATTTTCAATAATATCCTGTAAATCTTGTAGTTTGTTCCTTATGCTTCTTATATTTATATATAGAATATTTAACTTTTTTGATAATTTAACGTTTTGTGGAATTTTGATGGTTTTTTTGTTTGTTTTCCTGCTTTTTTTTATTTTACATAATTAGGTATTTCTAATATTACATTTTTAGCTCTTCTTCGCTTGTAATGCGAATCGGCTTCTCACTATCAGTTTTTCGCAAGTAAATTTTACCATTTAAGCAAAAAACGCTTTTGTATTTTTTGGCTAGCCTATATTCTCGTACTTTTTTAAACAAAATCTGGTTCTGATGTGTAAGGTCTTCATTGAAGAAGATGTTTCTATTTTGTCCGAGTAGCCCACATTTTTGTATCTTAATCCAACGCAGTTCTTTCACTCTTTTCAATATTTCCTGCCTAGCGGTGCTTGTTTCCAATTTTAGCATAATAGGAGTGTTTTCCTTTTGTTTTCCAATGCGATATACTTCCTTTATGTCTTCAATGTTTATGTTGACCTTCATAGCACTGAGTATCTTCCTAGTTATTGCCTTTGTGTCTTCATTTGGTTGGTCCGGTATAGTGTTGTAACAAGCGAACTTTACCGAGCGAACGTTCGCATTATTACCGTAATTTATGGTAATGTTCGCTCCTCTCTAAGCGAAAGTTCGCTGAAAATGCATTTCTAAACGTTACCTAATCATGTGATTTGACAACAGTGAATCATGGACATGGACCCCGATTTCTGATTATTTTTATTATTTTTTTATTTTATAAATACTTGTGTTATTACTTCAGGGTCCTTATTCTTGAAACAGGGGAACAGCGTTCCCGGGAAAACGAGTGTTTCGTGTTTCGTCTTTGTTACGTATATTATCAGTTGTATATCGTTGAGAAAGACGGAACACTAGTTCTCCTGGGAACGCTGCTCCTCTGTTTCAAGAATAAGGACCCAGAAAGTTCGTTTTTTAAATTCCTTTTTCAAGAGTTACTATTTTTATTTTTAAATTTATTTTTTTATATCATTTTTTGTTTTGACTTAACACTCAACACTTTATGTATAAAGTTATGTTATGTAGGTATGTATTTACATTTAAAGATTTTTGAGTTTTATTTTTTTGGTGCTATCACTACTACCTATATCTAGGTTGTTTTTTAGTTCGTTTTTCAGTACACCAACCCAACTTACAAGAAACAAGTCTTGTATTAGTTTTATAAATATTATCATTTTCTTCACAATAAATTAATAATACATAGACAAGGGTTATATCTACATTTATGGAAATTCACCTACCTCTACCAGAGAAAAGAAGAATAGGGAAATTTAGAGAAACTATTATTTATGGACATTTTTACAAGCCCGACATCAAAAAGCCGAATTTATAGGTGCTCTTGCAACATTCTCCAAAGTTCTCATAAATTCTCGAAAATTCTCAAACATTCCCGAAAGTTCGGTAACGTTCGAAAATTACCGAGAATTTTACAACACTAGTCCGGTATCTCAAGTCTATAATTCAAATTCTATGGAAGAAATATAATACATCTTGCTTATTTTGACTTCCAGAATAACGATACTTACGATGGCCAAAAGGTTAACACTTGTTCCTGATTTTCTTGAAAGATTTAAAAATGCAAATACGGCTCTTATACTTAATAGGGCAGTTTGGGTCACTTGCAATTTTAATCAGACAGCACCAAACAGACGGATAATAACCCGGTTAGTTTGCAGTTTTAAGAAGACATTACCAAACTTACCGATAATAACCCGGTTAGTTTGGGTTACCTTGCAATTTCAATTAAGCATTTCCAAACTTACTGATGATAACCCGGTTAGTTTGGGTTATTTTGCAATTTAATACCAACAATAACAATAACCTGGTTAGTTTGGATATAAGTTTGCAATTTTTATCAGTCCTCTATGTATGCTCAAGTTTCGAAAATACAAATTCCCATTTTTTCCGAATGCTGTTATTTCGGAAAATAAACCTCTTCGAAAACGCTTATTTCGAATAACTTTTTTTTTCAAAATTCAATAATTTTTAAAATATATTTTTCGAAAACGCGTATTTCGAAAATTAATATTTCGAAAATCAATAATTTGGAAAACATAATGGTAATGTTTGATTAAAATCGCAAACTAACCCAAACTAACCGAGTTATTATCGTTAATGGAAGTTTATTAATGTCTTCTTAAAACTGCAAACTCACCGGGTGATTATCGGTAAGTTTGGTGATGTTTGATTAAAACTTCAATGTAACCCAAACTAACCGGGTTATTATTGGTAAGTTTGGAAATGTCTGATTAAAATTGCAAGCTAACCCAAACTAGCCCTAACTATTAACTAAATTTACAGAAAAAGTGTAAATTTACATAAAAATATTTTTCAACATTAGCATGGCAGCTCTACGTTTTCCTACATTTGCTCTAAAACTGGGTTAAAAGCTTAGATTTGTTCATAAGCAATAGGTGTTCTCACTTCAAAGTTCAGGTACCTTTCGCTTCAAGTGAATAGGTCATACAAATAAAGTTAACATCTTTTACTTTAGTAAAACTTTTATTTTATTCATACGACCTATTAGCTTCTGATGCGGTTTCTATTCCATTTGTTAATGAAACCAAACGAAAAATTGATCGTTGATATCAATGTTACTAATATAAGAAGAGAACAAAGTAGATAGGTAGGTAAATTTGTGACATTATTTAGCAAGTCATCTATTTTCTATTATTGTTTGTCTCAATTTACACTTGAGGTTTTGGAACGGGAAATTTTACTTTGCCATATATTTATACTAATTTTAGAAATTTTATCCTGAACGGTTTTTTGCTAGTTTTATAGACTTAAATCATCTACGAGAAAACTGCACGGAGAATTATAGCATTTCAGTTTTCATAAGGCCTATATCAATACACCTTCATAACACGTAGGTATACAGATCGAATTTACCTATTTTTTTTTTCTTATTAACTTTACATTATTATGTACCCATGATTCCCAAGCATAAAGACGCATAACCCCCTATACCAAATTAAAAATGAACTAATGAGTTTGGCATTTGATATAGGTAGACCACATAATGGAAAATGACATTGATGACTCACTGCAATCTTTGCATTTATTTTTTGAAACATTTTTGCTATGATTTCAATTTCTAGAGTTTTCCTTGAAGATTGAAGTAATATTATTTCCTTTGTGGCTTAGATGCTGCATGTGCGCAACACAAATTTCAAAATTTAGTCAATATTTTGGTTGCTCAAAACCATTTGCGATTATGTTTTTCAGAAGGACTCTCAATGGGCTACTATCGGCTAGATGATAGAGCAAAACTTTATTTGTTTGGGTCTAAATTTTCATATAATTGCCTGTGCTATTTACCTTATATTATAATATGTACAATATTGTCATTCATCATCTTAAATGTATCTATCGTGTGGTTCATGAAAGATTTTATTGAATTATCTATTTTCAGCTATTCGCATAGTTATAGATCCAGAGTTTGGCTGCAACTCATTTAGTATTTTTCTAGAACTATGATATCGAATATTGCATATTTCCTAATATTTCTTATTAATGTATATTTTCACCGATTATCTTATTTTATTTAAATTTATAGTACATATTAGATTTGAAATTTTACCACTTTTTTTTGCCTATACTTATTTTATTGCCCATGATATATTTTGATTATTATTCATAATATTTTATATGTGTGATCGCGGCATAATTGATAATTTCTAGTGTACATAATTATTTTAAAAATTATTGTGTCTTTAGACCAATAATGGTGATTCAATGTGATTAAAGTGCAAAAAATATATTTCGTTCAAGGTGTACGTTTATGAATTTGTTTAAATCGCTTTTCAATGGTTATTCAGTACACCTTTTACGTTGTAGGAAAATGGAAATAAAGAGCAGAAAACCGAGGAAATACCGAAAAATGCGTTTGGGACGGTGCGGTATATGATGGATATAGACTGAGGCGCCGCGCGGAGACGTCCTAGAAAAAGCAAAAACAAACGTAAGAATTATTTACCTTCGCAATGATTTTAACATCATATGTTTTTTTGATCATAATATGATACTTTTCCTTTGAATGATGCCTTATATAGGGCTCACTAGTCACAATAAATTATCGCCCCTGTGATCTATAACTTACTTGCTGCAAGGGTAAATAGTCCAGCCCCTCTAGGCATACGTACTGATACTCCAGTTATATTAGGCCGGAAAAAGCAGCATCTGCTGAAAAAATCCGAGTGAGCCTAAATTTTGTCTACACCTTTATTTTACCTTAAGAAATAATGTCTTAAAAGTCCCCATCAATATCGCACTTGCGTTTTCAGATATTCAAGGTCTCAAAAGTCATGAACGTCATTTAATAGCGATTGGTTGCCAAATGACATTTGCTTCATTGGTTATCTGTCAACTATGATCGACCGGTTAATCGCATTTAAACGATGTAAATCAGTTCAAATCTATTTAGCAAAAAGTCTAGACGTTTCGTTTTGTGATTCAATTAGCCATCGCGATGGATAAGTTTTGTTTTAAATGCAGTAAATCGCACTTGAAAGGTGTTACAGTAACTGCAAAACGCGGTATAGATACTTTAAGAGAAGCAAGTGTGGAGAGAGAAGATGAACATGCAGAAGGTTTAAGGGATACAGATTCGGTAACAGTACATAAAAACTGTCGCAAGGAGTATACATAGTAGCATCTTAAAATCCCCTCATTTTTCTCGACAGAAGTGTGGTGACTTGCTTACCGTGCACTTGGATCGCGTATCAGGCTGACAATACTTTGCGTAGGTTCCCTCACTATCGGGATCGCTTTAGGCGGCCAGTGGACGACCTCCTCTAGTATTGTTGGTGTGAGCTGCTTACGAACACTAAGAAAGAAAGGAGAGAGCCAACGATTAAATCCTTCGGGCGCGAAATAAGGTTTTCGGAAAACCCAGTTCGTCGTAAGGGAAACCCGCATCAATCCTCGAATTGGAGGTTGATGTCCCAGGGGAGTAGCATAGTGTCATCTAAAAGACGACGAGATGACGATGCTGCCGGTACATCTCAGAATTTTCTTCGCAAAACACGCTCTAGCTTGGGATCTTTTGATTTAAAAACTTTGTGTTTTTTTTTGTGGTGAAGAAGCCAACGAGTAAACAGAGACAAAAAAAAAACTAAGAAATATCAATGTATAATTAGAAGTTTGGCAATGAGCGGAGAACTACTTAAAACACCAATCAAGAAGATCTGTAGGGTCATGGTGGTTTAGTTGGTTAGAGCGTAGCACCGGCAATGCTGAGGACGTGGGTTCGAATCCCGCTCAGGATCAATCCTCCAATTTTCCTTAGCTTTCTTTTCATTTTCAATTTCCACGCTTTTCGGTTGTTGTAACCGACAAAACTTCATTCCTTTTCGACCATGATTTGTTTCTGCGATACTCAAAGTGATATTTTGAGTAAAGCTTGGTATGAAAATAAGAAATCTCAACCGGCAAAAGAACGGCTTCGAATTGTACAAATTGTGACCAAAATTATCAGAGAAGACATTCGTTTCATGACTGTTGATTGTCAATCTTATCCTCCTCCCAGTAGAATGTTTCATAATCTTAACGGACACATCCCACAGAGCCTTTCATACTTTATTGAAGAATTAATTCTGAAAAATAAAAAATGCAAAACTGACCATCTTAAGTGTAAGTGTATGTACCGCTATTTGTCATGCTATTATGGCTACGATACGTGCACGATCCTTCACATCTAACTTTTTCTAAATATTTTGTCAACTCTTGGATTCAACGCGTCGTATAGAGAAACATTAATGTATGAAGTTGCTGCTATCTACTATCCACAACCAGATATTCTATCATTTGAAACTGGTGCACTTATTCAGTATTCAGCAGACAATGCAGATATCAATGTCTACACAATAGATGGCCACAACATGCTTCACATTATGTGGCTTATTAAAATAGTAACACCAAACAGCGCCGCTGATCCTGAAGAATCCATGAAGAAATATACCATAACGGTCAACTCATCGGTCGATACCAAAATAAATGGCCTCTCGGTGAAATGGGGGACGGATGATGACGTAATCTTTACGGTCAGTTGCTGATGCGCAAAATGGTCCCTGCTCGGGCGCCAAATTTGTAACTGGTTTTCCTAAGTTTTTCCTTGAGCTGTGGCAGCTTAACAGTCGGTACTTATCTTTTGGTTAATCCAGCGGTAATCTTGGGCACCACCCTCAAGATTATAGTGGTTGAGGGCCCACTAGCACCAGGTAGCTTGTTACAGTGGAGAAAGGAAAACCAGGGACCAATAAAGGAATAAAACAACTATCGAAGAAATAAGCCCTAGGTTCAGCGCCAGTCCCCGAAAGCTTCTAGCGACAAATTCAGAATCGCGTGTCTCAGCGGGGTAAAAAGTATAACTGATCTATGTCCGTACATTCAACCAGGACATAAGGATTGCGGTTATCCTGCTGGACTTGTCTGTTCAGCCGAGACTTGTCCTGATCAGTCTATCCACTACCCAACTCTTTTCGGTACGGGGCGCGGTATTTCGGAACCAGAACTGAACAGTACAAATGTTAACACCAAATACATTATGGGCCGATGCTGTGTTTAATGTTAACATTTGTACGTCGTGGAAGAGGGGACAGATTACGAGAATGAAGATCGCACATTCTATATCTAAAAGTCACAACAAGAAAGATAATGGATTAGGCCTACAGTAAAAATACAATGTAAAAAAAAACGCGCCATGCATCTCACCTCTGGGGTGGTGTGGAAACGAGTGCTACCCTCTGTTTTTCTGACGTATCAGGTGAAAACGGTTGGTATGACGTAAAATATGTGAATAACATTTTTTGAAGAGAATTTCCCAATATTTCTAGCCAAAATAGTCGTAGGACATACTGAAAGCAAAATATTTAAGAAAAACTCATTTCTGTGATATTTGACCTTGAATATCTTGGAACGCAAACAAGATATCGGTGGGGACTTTTAATACATTAATTATTGAGGTAAAATAAAGGTGTAGACAAAATTTAGGCTCACTCGGATTTTTTCAGTAGATGAATCCTTGTATGACTGTACTATGAAGAAATCACCACAAATTATGGCGAATATTATGACTTCCATGCCAATTATTAGGCGTTCTGTGCTGATTATTATGTCTGATGTCTTCCATATAACGACGATAACCAGTTTCCGGGGCGCAGGCTCACAAGGGCTGGACTCTGAATAGTGGGACCAGCGCCTACATGGATTTTTCGCCCATGATTCGTAACTTCTGGTTGGGCAGCCCATCAATATTGCTTGTTCATAGGTGTACAAGTCAATCCTACAGGTTGGATGATACCATTATTGCTATGTCATTTTTTGGGATTACTAACTTACTTTTTTTTAAAAAATTTCTCATATGTCCAGGAGTCGAGGGTAATTTGTGTAAGACATCCAAAACTATTTTTTTGAATATTTTGAACATGTTGATTTTAGAAACAGCTTGAATGGAAAGTTTTATAATCTTCGCTGCTCTACAATGTGCAAAACGTCAACATCTTTATAAAAATCATATACTTCGTGGTTATATCTGATCCTCTATCCGTCTTCCTCCTGTACAGGACCAAAGATTCTTCTTGAAATTTTTCTTTCGAATCTTAGAAGCTCTTCCTCTTTCTTGTTCATTGTGCAAACCTAACATCCATATGTAATAACAGGTCTTATAACTGATTTATAAATTCTGATCTTGGATGCTCGTTTTATCAGTATAGACTTCATGATGTTATTGTATCTGAAGTATGCTCACGCATGCATGCATATTGCTATTTTGACAGCAGTTCGTCGTGGTATACCCTTGGTATAAATAATTATTAAGAAAACCCCAAACAAACTAATTTTTTTAAATTTAACTGAGCTGGTAGCCTTTTATGAGATGGCAATACTGATATAACCCAAAATGGACACTGTATTGCATTTACCTACTACCTATGTTTGTTTTTGAAAAATTTTAATGTTAAAATCAAATGTAGCATCAGCAGAGTTTGGTGACTTGTATAGCACAAGTTCAAGTTTTGCTGATGTTTTGGCCTTTGAGCGTATTCTTTTTTACACTAGCTTGTAATTCCTGGAACTTCTTGTTCAGACTTACTGGTTCAATTTTCGCTGGTTGCATGATATACTCAAACAAATATGGGTACGCAGATCAAACATGTTTTTTTTTTTTAATAAGCTTAGTATGCTATCAGACTTGTGGCTTTTGGTAATTCTAGATCACTTGAATTTTCAATTTCTATGTACTTATTTAGTTATTCTCAGCATAAATTTTCAGATTTTTCCTTTTAAAAGAAGTTCCCACTTAGCAGAGACAAATTCACTAAAGCATTATTATAAAATTAAGGAGGTGTCCGCTTATTCGTGGTCTGCATCATCACTAACTTTTTCTGTACCTTATTTCCATACTCCAACTTGTTAAGGTCAACTGTTATTTAACTCATTTGAATATTTGCTGATCCTGCTGGATTCTTAAAAATATTTTGATACTTCTGGGCAATTCATTCTATTAGGTCTGTTTGCATAGAAATCACAATTTCATTGGTTCAAACTAGTTTTCTGACTGTTTTTAACCAATGAAATTCGCTCTGACTGGTTTGTGATTTCTGTGCGAACAGACCTATTATGAATTTCTGTATGGAAAATATTTAATACTTTCACATTTTGCATCCATTGTATTTCATTTTCTATATTAATGAATTAACTTGTTAACTTGTTTTTCTAAAAATTACTATCTAGTTTGACACCTACGATGTGAAGCCTATTTATTATGAAGAGCTTTACGTGTAAAATGGTAAGTATATAAACCGAATGACAGGTTTCCAAAGTCATTTACCTACTGCTATTCAACACATTGTCATACTTTTGCAAATTTCCAAAAAAAACAGAACATATACCACGTTTCCGTTACTTTTTTTTTGTCCATTCCATTACATATTGTATATTTTTGTTTTTAATATAATATATTTATTTCAGCACACTTTCGTCTTTGATTTTTTCAACCAATTTCAGCTTCTGCTTAGTTCACCAATTAATGAACATTGAATAGACCAGCTTATAGTAAGTATTTAACTCAAAAAAAATGCTTAAATTTTAGAATAGCATTGAAAAATGGTTAAAAAAAAACATGGTCCAGGAGGCATCCATCCAAGTGCCTTGAGCCTAAACCATAAAAATCTCTCAGACCCTCCACCTAAAGGCTTTACCGCAATAAAGGGGAGCATGCAACTAGTTCGCCTAAACAATAAACTCCCGAGAGAATCCTACAGAAGTGCAATAAAACTCTCCCTAGAAGGGTTGGGATTGGAAAAAGTGCCCCTGTCCTTTTTCCCTTCTTCTTTCAGGACGAGCCAAATGTTTGCTTTACTGTCCGAACACAAAATCACTTTGACGATGTAATAACATGGAGTTTTTTTTTTGTTGTCTCTACTGTGGGTTGGCTTTATGGATTTAATTTGAAGAGTTTCAAAGCCTGGACAAGAGAACAGTTTGTAAACCCTTCTGGAGTTTTTTGTTTTACATGAAATGTACAATTATGTTTTTCACAAATTCAAATTTTTGAGGGTTGCTTTAGGGCCGCACCAACGCGTTGAATCTCTAAATTAATTAAATTTCTGATCCTAGATGACAATGCAATGTATCTTTCAACAAATATAACAGGAATACAAGCTTCCCTGGTTGACTTCACACGATTAGACCGATTATATTACTTGTGTTTATGCAGCACATCTTGTTTTTCTCATGGCACATTTTTCGGTAGTCGAGGTAATATTTGTGATATGTTATTTACTTCAACTCAACATATAAATCATCATCAACGTGATTAATACAAGCAACAGTGTAGCTTCTCTTCCTCTTCTAATGGTAAATTTTTGATTTTGAGTGGATTTAATCAAAATATTCTTTTTTTTAGGATCCTTGGAAAGGTACCTAAATACCAAAATTTTAGCGCCTCAATAACTTTTAAAGCCTCAAGACTGCATAATTACTTTTGAAAAGAATATGCTTAGCTCATAAAAGTTTTGTGATTAACTAAATACAATCAAAAAAAGATGTTTGACATTGATTGATAAATGTCCTTAGTTAATACATACTTATATAGTCCAGGAGGTGGCGCCAAAAACATGCAAGAGTTTTCGCAAGGCGGATATTTTCAAAATAGGTCGTACTTTAGTGCTAGAATGCTAGTGTACAGTCAGCACTCACAGTTCCGGGACAGCTGGCTCTGTTGTAGTTGGAACGGTTTCATGATCGTTTTTGTAATGACGACAGTTCAAATAACTTTAACCCTAAATTTGTTTGTTTGCAAATTAAAATAGAAGAATATAGGATTAGGATTACAAAATAATATATAAAAAAGGAAAATCGAACACCAACGCTGATTCATTATCAAGAATCCGAAACGGAATCCTTGCAAGCTGATAACATCAAGGATTAGCAAATAGCTGATAATAAATTTTGTACTTTTTTTCACTTGAAAAAATAAAAATGCTACAGTTTTATAAGTTAGATTGGAAATTGGTTGTTTAACAACAACATGAGGTTCGTTCCAACCCAGCCAAAAACCGTTCAATGTACGGTCACGGTCATGCGCCATAGGTTAAACGCGTTCCAACCGAGAGATGATCGTTTACCGTACAGTTTCGTTGGCGTTCCAACCAAACCTGGGATCGTTCGAGAACTGGTTTTAGCACCGTCATTTCGATCCCGAGTGGAAAGCAAGAACCGCGTGGACTGATTCATGACTGACATGCGCAATTCAATTTTTGTCACCTGCATGCGTTGTCTCTTCAAACATACTTTAGGAATTCAAGGTTCTTTTTTTTCTCGTTGTACTAATTTGTATAAAATCGAAACATTAATATTTATTGATGGACTTTGATAGCGTGGGTTTACCCCCCGAATTAGGCCCTTCAGGGGCATCAACAGGTTTGGGGATGCATTCAGGCCAAGATAATAAAATCAAGGAAAACACAAGATTTAAAATATAGTTATGCAAATACGGACTCGGGGTCCTTTTCAGGTTTATGTGGAAAATGTTTCAGCTGAATTTAAGGGTAAGTTGAGTGCCATAAAAGTGAATGACATTATATTATTCACTGTGCATCCTGAATTGGATAATCAAATAAAGGAAGAAACAGAGTAGGAGTGAATTTAAAAAAAATTATGATTCAGCGAAGAAATTGGTAAGTTCGAAACTTTTTGAAAAATATAACTTGGAGGTATGTATTCCCAAATTTTTGGTGGTTAGACAAGGAGTAGTTTCCGGTATAGATATAAGGTGGGTTCTAACAGAAATTTAATTTAATTTAGCATTTAATATAATTTAATTTAAAAAGTTCACTATACAATACCATATGACGGCGTTCATACAAAATTTTAATTTAAGACATAATATAACTTAATTTAAAAGTTGGCCAACTTTTATCTTTCAAAATTAAATTAAATCAAATTTGGAGTTGATCATTGATTTTCATCAGTTTGACAAGGCAGATGACGGATAATGACATTTTTCTGTATCAGTTAAAAAATTACTGTATGAACGCCACAAAGTAAAATTACATTAAATCTTAAATTATGTTAATATAAAATTAAATTAAATTTATCTTAGAACCCAGCTATAGATATCTCAGAGGAGGCATTAATGGCCGTTTCCACCAACGCAAACTTAAGTTTACTTAACGTTAAGTGCCGCTTACATTTTAATTTTTTTTCCACCAGTCTCACCTAGTCTCATTAAGATAAGCTTAACTAAGCCCAGAAATGTCTAGGCTTATTCCTCCCTTAACAAAGTGGCGATGATAAGCGCAAGCATTTGCATAATATGTTTTTTCTACAACTGTCAAAAAATGATAATGTTTGCACACTCATAACAGTTTGCGAAGTGGCACTTTTTTTCCCAGGTATTGATTTTTTAACGTTCCCATGACGCCGTGCGCGAACTAGCTATTTCGCGCACGTGTGCGCGAAATAGCTAGTTCGCACACTGGGTGTCATGGTGACACATACCTGTCAGGAAATTAAAAATAATTAAAATTCACCTACCTTTGATTGAAAATGCAATTTTGGCTTCGAATGATTGATATTTTAATGGAATTATAGAAAAAATATTGTTTGCAACTCGGGCGCGAAATACTTTGGTGATCTCGACTATTTTTTTAACTCGGCTGCGCCTCGTTAAAAAAAACCAAACTAGCATTTCGCGCCCTTGATACAAAAATAACTATTTGTTGGCATAACAAACGTTGAAATTGAATTGAGATATTAGAATTTTCTCAATTTTCTAATTTCTGGTGTAGCTCGCGATTTTTTTTTCTCCCAAAGCCTATTTTTTTCGGCCGTGTTTTTTTTATTTTCGATTATGTTCTTATTTTTTGATGTTAACGATATTATCAGCTCTTTTTCCTTTATTGTATAGTTTGATGTCCGGCTTTTTTTAGGGCTTCGCAAGACCAAGACTGGCCAATAAAAATAAATGCGGTCTTGATATTGGTCTTGGTCTTGATGTTTCAAGACCGAGACAAGACTGGCTCAGTCTTGCTCTTGGTCGTGATAGTCTTGGTCTTGGTCTTGATAGTCTTGAAAAAAAAATTCATACCAAATTTTTAAAATACACATAACATCTAACGACAAAGCAGAGATAATGGGTTTAGGACTTCAAAAATAAAAAATAAACCTCCTTTCCTGAAAAAATTATGCCGACGTTTCGACCATGCATTTGGTCTTCTTCACAGGCTATTTTTACCACCAAGAGCGTTCCATGTCAAAAAAATACTGCATAAAGCATTCCACAACACAGAGGAACAAACAAACATCAATTCTTAAATTATAATTTATATTAACGGAACAGGAAAGTCGACAAACACATCATGAAATTGCCATTCTGTACCGAGGAAAAAAATAGATTTCTTTTTGAACCATACATTAAACCTACCTTATCTACCTGAGCATTCAGGCCAGAGAAAGGTTTTCGAAAACCTTCACATATTCACATACCTCATTTGAATTTCATTGGCCTATTGACAATAATTAGATTTGGGTTAGTTTGGGTGAGATGTGGGGGAAATTCCAATAATTAGTTATTGTATTATGTAGGGATAGGAAAATATCGATGTGTTCTGTGTAAATGAATGTTACCTAAAATCTGTTTTTTTTTTAAAAGATAAAATTCAAAATGACATTATGTTGGCAATACAATCTAAAATTGTCAATGCTTTCAAATTTTTATGTAGAAAAGGCTTGTGTTGCCAACAAAGTTACTAAATTTTTGACTTGGGGAATTATCTTAAAAAGAAACAGACTTTACACTATGTTGTACGTATGTATTTTTAATAAAACCTATAATACCTTCTCGTGAATTTCAAAATATTTTTATAAATATTGAGTCGATTTTTTTTTTCAAGACCAAGCCCAAGACGAGAGTCTTGAGAGAGAGTCTTGGTCTTGAACATCAAGTCTTGGTCTTGGTCTTAAGAAGATTTATCAGGTCTTGGTCTCGGTCTTGGTCTCGGTCTTGGTCTTGGTCTTGCTACCAAGACCAAGACTAGTCTTGTGGTCTCGCGAAGCCCTAGCTTTTTTGGATAAACTCTCCCTGTTTGTTTCAATTCCCCGACTCCACGCTGCTCTAGGCACCTTCGTGCTCGTACACACACAATGCAGGATAAACTACCAATATATTATTATAATCTCTGTGAAATAAACCGAACCCGGACAACAATAACAACTATCTATTAATAATAATTATAATCTTATAAAAATTAGCGGGAAGCGACGAATGACAAGATAACTTGACACGACTAGTGTAAAAATCAAAAGTACGCAAATCTTTCACCTGAAATTCAATGTTGCCAAAGCCTTACGACACTTAGCTAAGCTTGCACTTAAAAACTATGGTGGAACGAAATTATATTTGAGTGTCCCTTAATTTTTAAGGGCTTCATAGTTAAGCAAAGCTTAGTTATAGTTTGGTGGAAATGGCCATAAAAGATACAATGAAAAAATTTAATTTCCATAGCAATTTCCAAGTCTTGTCAGTCAGAAGAATTAGAAAATTAATTTACAATAACACTGAAAAACTAAAGAATATGTTAGTACTAAATCTGTTATTATACATTTTAGAGCTCAGTAATTTCCTAAATATGTAGCGATAGGTAGAGTTAGAGTCGCAGTAAATCCTCATACTCAAAGAGTCATTATTTGTTACAATTGGTTCAGATACGGCCATTCAAGCAATTAGTGCAAAAGTAAGGTTCTGTGTCCAGTGGCGCACCCAGGTTTTTTATTTGTGGGGGGGGTTTCATATAATGATGAAGGCTACCCAAAATAATAAAGTAACTTGTTTTTAAGAAATATTTTTATAAAAAATAAATTAAAAGGCCAATAATTGAGATAATTCTCATTTTTTTAGATTTAGGTTAGGTTTTAGTTTTTTCCATTTTCTCCTAAACTTGACAAAACAACGAAAAAACAAATAAACACTGGGTGCTTACCTTTAGAACCTACAATATTTTGACGTTCTTTTTCAGGTTCTTCTGTAACTTGCAAATTACCTTTAGGCTTTTTTGAAAAAAAATCCAACATATTTAGGGTTAAGAGTTAATGAGTAGCTTTAAGCTAATCTTCGCCCTATGGGCAAATGTCATGAACATTTGTTTTCAATAAAGACAGTTTAGCCACAGCTTACTATAACAATCAGCTAGATCACTCGTCGCCTGCTCCGCATGTTTGGTGAATCTGAAAAATTATATTTTAAAAAATATATTATATTTGTTTAATGTGTTATAAAATGATTTAATCGATATAATTAAATAGCTATTTATGTACCAAGGGGATTATGTAGATTATAATGCCCGAAGGCGAAACTAGCCCGAGGGCCTATGGCCCGAGGGATATATTTCGCCTGAAGGGCATTATAATCTTGAAATCCCCGTGGTGCATACAATGCTTTATTTTCTACTCAACACAATGTTTTTTCATCAATTTGTTATTAACAAAATCAGTTAAACTTGTGTGACAGAATATTGTTTTGTATTTTGACATGTACCTGCACCTGTGACCTGTACCTGTACCTGCGACCTGTACATAGAAACGAAATAAATGAATATATCTATAAACATCTCATAAGGCAAGGCAACGGTGGTGGTCCTGTGGGTTAACGCGCTGGACTACATGGGAAACATTGATGGTAGACCGGGTTCGAATCCTGGCTAGACCGAAAATTATTTTCGGTCAGACATTTAGTGGCTGCCTAGGGTAAAGTGCAAATTAATAGAACAACAACAACAAAAACACCTTAAGGTATTATAAGCGGGCGTTGATTTTGCGGGCGTTATGGATCAGGTTGTTATAGGTGTGTTAACGTATTTCGTTTCCTAGGTATTATGGATCTATAATAGTAAAGTAGAAAATAAAATAATTAAAACAGGTAATAATAATGGAGGCTTTCCTTTATTTAATAAATTGAACACTTTCTAATAATGTTTAACCTGCCAACCTTTTTAAGAGATAATTATTAATGAGGCTATTATTAAACTTCCGGATTTATTCGAGGATTTATTTTACTGGTAGACTTTTCAGAAACTTACTTAACTTAGTTATACTCACAAAAGCATGAAAAAAAAAACACCAAAAAATACATGTAATAAATATTATTTTTATTCTACATTATATTACAATATGTAGTTGTAATTAACAAAACTATAAAAATGTCTTTGATAATTATGTTGGGCACATATTATTAATCACTACTACTTCTACGTAAATACTAATTCTACGTTTATTCATAAATTGAATCTTTTATTGATTTCTCCATATAATAAGTAACACAAAAACTGCCGAATGTCCGCAACACATGGAAGTTTATAGTTCTTACCATGGATGTTACCTACAGAAGTTGACGTAACGTCACAGCGCGAGGTTTTCAGTACTTCGCAATAGGGTTGAATGTGAACATCTATAGAACTTAGCTTTAAACGTTGACAGAACATCAAAAAGATACTTTTATCTAACATCCCATAGAGATTACAGATTGAAGTCTTTTAAACATTACTATTAGATTTTCAAAGAACTTCTATTATAACCTACATTATTATGTTTATTGACAAAGAAAATATTTATTTTAATAGGTGAAAAATTATTATTTTTTGTAGCAATTTGAATCTTAAAAAAAATACATACTTTAGACTTTAGAGGTACATATTCCTAATTCTACAAACAATAATAAATTTTTTACATATCAAAATGAATATTTTCTTCATCAATAAACATATAAAGTATATTGTTATAAAAATGAATTATTTATTCACCTTCAATAAACGTAAATAGGTATAACTTTTAGGAGAAAAAATACCACATTGAAAATATCCCAACTCAGAAAAAAAAAACAATTAGCTTGCTGATTCAAATTTTATTGGATTAGGTATAATATGTTGGTACATATACGTACATAATACACTACATATTCATTTTTTGATCTCATCTTCTCTCAAACGTGACAAAGCCACTCCATTCTGATTCAAACGCCTTAGTGGAGCATTTGAACATAATATTGTCACAATAAGCTAAACGTCCGCCAGGCTGTCAAGAATCTCTCGGTATTATCTCTTGAGTATACTAGAATCTAGTGAATTATTCTACTTAATTCGGGAAAATAATATTATCGTGTATTCTAGATTTTACAGGAATAGATTTAGGGATATATAAGAAGGCCGGCATTGGTTTGTAGTTTAGTTTCAGTTCGAGTGTGATACGATTTAAATAGTGATTGTAAAGAGTTGAATTGTTGAGTTTGTTAATAAAGTAATTAGTGTCAGAGTGTTTTGTTAAGTGGAATAAATTATTGCTGTGTTAATTGGACTTTGATTTTTGGAATAAACGAAACGAACAACGAACCCAAGAATTTTGTCAGCAGGCAACCCAAAGCCGCGACATTGGTGCCAAGAAGTGGGATATAAAGGACTGCAGAGTGAAATCCAATTGCGGAAGTGTGGGGACACTAGTGTAGTGTAAAAACTAAACACTAAGTGAACACTGGGACAGTTAGTGCAGTGCAAACAGTGACAATCACAAAAAGAGACTCAACCGATCGTGTGAATTACCCCGGAAGTGACTCTATCCCCGATTTAGACTGTGATAGTGAATCTTCGAGTGAGTTCTAGAAAATTCTATTTGGAAACTAAGGGAGATATCGAATTTGTGACTTCGCCGACGCATTCGGAACATCAATCGTCATTCAGAAGAAGTTTTTCGAGGAGTTTCGGGAAAATTCTAGAACATTCTATTTGGAAACCAAGGGAGATATCGAAATTGTGACTTCACCAACGTGTTTGCTGTATCAATCGACATCTAGAAAAGAAGTTTCAAGAAAATTCCAGAACATTCTATTCTAGAATAAGGCAAGTTATCCAATTTGTGACTTCACCGGCGTGTTTGGAACTTCGAGCAAAGACCAGAAAAGATATTTGAAGAAAGTTCGAGGGAAATTCTAGAACATTCTGTATATGCCTATCACAAGACAACAAGCCAAAATGGACGAACAAAAAGTTGAAGAACTCCTGCGCAAAATGTTGGAACTTCAAGAGACCAAACGACAACAAGAAAAACAAGACGAAGAAGCTAGAAGACAACAAGAAAAACAGGACGAAGAAGCTAGACGACTACAAGAAAAACAAGACGAAGAAGCCAGACGACTACAAGAAAAACAAGACGAAGAAGCTAGACGACAACAAGAAGAAGCTAGAAGACAACAAGAAAAACAAGACGAAGAAGCCAGACGACAACAAGAAAAACAAGACGAAGAAGCTAGACGACAACAAGAAGAGGCCAGACGACAAAAAGAAAAACAAGAAGAAGAAGCTAGGCGACAACAAGAACGGCAAGAAGACCTTGGAAAACTATAGAAGATATTCCAAACCATACAAGGAAATGTCGCTAACCTAGACCAGAAGATTGAAAAAGTTAAAATCGATATTCAAGAAGTTAAAAACGACGTTAAGGAAGTAAAAGCTGAGGTCAAAGCCGATGTTCAGCAATTAAGACAAGAAGTTGAGGACCAAGTTCAAGCACTCGAAGATAAGATGCGTAGATTAGAAATACAGTCCATCAATCCAGCTAGTGTTGGAGCATTCTCCAGTATGAAGATAAAACCACCAACTTTCGACGGTTCTACGTCCTGGACCATGTATATTCGACAATTTGAAGCTGCTGCAAATACCAACGGATGGAACGACCAAGAAAAAGCTACAGCACTAATAGTGGCGCTACGAGGACCTGCCTTAGACCTTCTTCAGTCCATTCCTTCAGTCTACCAGCAGAATTACCAGCATCTTAGTCAAACTTTAGAACTGCGCTTCGGAGACCATTACAGACAAGAAGTATTCAGAACTCAAGTTAAATCAAGAGTTCAAAAACCCGGCGAGAGTCTACAAGAATTCGAATCGGAAGTTAAAAGGCTAGTGAGTTTGGCGTTTCCTGCAGCTGGGGAAGACATGCAGGAATGGATGGCAGTATCTGCGTTTATTGATGGTCTCAGAGATTCGAAGATCCAGGAAAACCTAAGAATGTCCAAGTTCAGACAAAGTAGCGAAGCCCTTGTCCGAGCATTAGAACTGGAAGCAATATTTGGTGCCTCACGACCCAGAATACGAGCAGTGTCCATTGAGGACCCAAAGGAAAAACAATCATCAAAAGAGGATGGCAGTTTCGAGAACCTTATGAGTAATTTCATGGAGGAAATAAAGAAAATATTACGAGAAGACAGAAAAACGGGAAACGACTCCAGACAAACACCAACACAAAGAAATCGATTAGAATGTTATCGCTGCCATAAGGTTGGACACATTCAACGAGATTGTAGAGTAAGAATGCCCTCTCCATCAAGGGATCGTTTCCAACGCTTTTCGAGATCAAGAGACGCCAGCCCTAATAACAGACAGGGAAACGAGAACTACATGCTGGTTAGTAATGACGAAGCCACCAGGGTTGTTAACATAAAATCATTGGGCAGTCATTATAGAGGATTAACATTCGAAGGACAAATTAATGGAGAATTGAAAACTATCACTTTTGATACGGGTGCTGAAGTTTCCATAATTAAAAGAACATTAGTCAAGTCTCGGGCAATCCAACCGCTCACTAGAAACCTGTCACTACGAACAGTCACCGGCGAATCTGCACCAGTTCAAGGAGAAGCTATGGTTGAGCTCACTTTTGGATCTACCACCTTCAGGCACAAAACATTAGTCGCCGATATAGGAGATGATTTTATTTTGGGAATGGATTTGATCGGCCAACATGGGTTCTCTTTTGACCCTTCCATGAACATCCTTAAATTTGGTAATGTAGAAATTGTCCTAACAACACAAGAAGAATCCGATGACGTTAAGATCTTGGCCACAACCCCAGTGAGGATTCCTGGAAGTACTGAGAAGATCATTTGCGGAAGATTAGAAACAAACCCTGGGTGCTGCGTTGGGCTAACACGTAATTTCATTGGAGATAAACCAGAAAGGTTTCTTGTTGGAAATACTCTAGTAAGAACAAATGGAGACATTATGATAAGAATTGCCAATGTTTCTTCCGAAACAGTACGAATAAAAGAAGGAGACATTATTGGAGCTCTCGAACCAGTGAAGCAAATATCGAACTGTGACCTACCAGATAAGCGACACTTTGTAAAATCCAAATTGGATACAGACACCTTGATGCAGACTTTGGCGAAATCATGGAAACATCTTGATCCAGATAGACTTCAAGAAGCCACAGACTTCATTTTGAAAGAAGCAGACGTATTTGTGATGGACAATCAAACCGGACGAACCTGTTTAATTCAACACAAAATTGATACTGGATTGGCACACCCAATTAGACAACCACCACGACGTATGCCAGTAGCTAAGCAACAGGAAGTGGAAAACCAAATTGATAAAATGCTTCAAGAGGGAGTCATTGAAGAGTCAAATAGTCCATGGTCCGCGCCAGTAGTACTGGTTACGAAGAAAGATGGGAGTCTTAGATTTTGTGTGGACTACCGAAAGCTCAATGACGTCACCAAGAAGGACAGCTTCCCTCTCCCAAGAATAGACGATACACTAACAACTTTATCGGGCTCCAAATGGTTTTCCACCTTGGATCTCAAAAGTGGATACTGGCAAGTGGCAATACATGACGATGACAAAGAGAAAACTGCCTTCAGTACCGGAAGCGGGCTATACCAGTTTAATGTAATGCCTTTCGGATTGTGTAATGCTCCAGCTACGTTTGAGCGACTGATGCATCTTGTTTTGCGAGGTCTTACATGGAGAACTTGCCTGGTATATTTGGATGATGTCATGATTATGGGAAATTCGTTCCAAGAACATCTCAATAACCTGAAAGAAGTTTTTGACCGCTTCCGGAATGCCAACTTGAAACTCAATCCAAATAAGTGTTTCCTATTTCAAAAGAAAGTGAAATTCTTAGGTCACGTGGTATCTGAAGAGGGCATACAAGTTATGGAAGGAAAAATAGATGCTGTCAGGGACTGGCCAAAACCACGCGACAAACATGAACTAAGGAGTTTTCTAGGATTATGTTCTTATTATCGAAGATTTGTGGAAGGATTCGCCAATATAGCTGCTCCACTTCATCGATTAACAGAAGAAAAATCAACATTCAATTGGACCCAAGAATGCGATTCCGCATTTAGAAGATTGAAAGGAGCATTATGTACGAGCCCAGTGTTGTCCTATCCTGATCACAAAGGCATGTTGATTTTGGACACAGATGCGAGTAACACCAGTGTTGGAGCTGTCCTTTCACAAATCCAAAATTCACAAGAACATGTCGTGGAGTACTACAGCAGAACATTATCAAAGCCAGAACGAAATTATTGTGTCACCAGAAGAGAGTTGCTTGCCATAGTAAAAGCAGTCGACCATTTTCATAAGTATCTCTACGGACGCAAGTTTCTAATTCGAACAGATCACGCAGCTCTAAAATGGCTTTTAGAAATGAAAACTCCTGAAGGACAGCTTGCTAGATGGATTGAGAAATTGCAGCAATACGATTTCCAAATTAAACATCGCCCTGGAAACCTGCATAAAAATGCTGACGCTCTGTCTAGACGGCCATGTAAAGAAGATTGCAAACATTGTCAAAGAATCGATATACATGAGAAAAACACTAGTCCAGCTGTAAGAAGAACGGGCCTGATCGTCGATGACAAATGGACTACCAAGCAAATGAGAGAAGATCAGGAGGCAGACCAGGACATCGGGCAAATTCTACATCTTAAAGAAAATGATGAATGTAGGCCAGAATGGGGGGAAGTGTCAAACAAAAGCTTGATTTACAAGGCGTTGTGGGCCCAGTGGAACTCTCTGGCCGTAGAAAATGGTTTGCTCAAAAGAGTTTGGGAAAGTGCCGATGGGAAATCCACTAAGAGCCAACTGGTAATCCCAAAAGACCGAGTGGAAGATGTATTAAAAGAAATACACGACGGAACCTCAGGGGCACATTTCGGAGTTAACAAGACTTTGGACAAAATTCGGGAACGTTTTTACTGGGTTCACTACCATGAAGACGTTAAAAGCTGGTGCCGAAAATGCGACATCTGTGCTACCAGTAAAGGCCCTAAACTAAGATCTCGAGGGCCCATGAAACAGTACAACGTTGGTCTTCCATTTGAGAGAATAGCGATAGATGTAGCAGGACCGTTCCCAGAGTCAGAGCGTGGTAACAAATACATCTTAGTTATCATGGATTACTTCAGTAAATGGCCAGAAGTTTTCGCTATTCCCAATCAAGAAGCCATCACTGTTGCCCAGGTGCTAGTGGACGAAGTTTTTAGTCGTCATGGTGTGCCACTAGAGTTACATTCAGACCAGGGACGAAACTTCGAATCTGCTATCTTTAAGAAAGTTTGTGAAATCATGGGCATTCGTAAGACAAGGACAACACCTTTACACCCTCAATCTGATGGCATGGTGGAACGATTCAATAAGACCATAGAGGAACACCTGACAAAAGTGGTCGCAAAGAACCAACGAGATTGGGACAAGCATTTGCCTCTATTTTTAATGGCTTACAGAGCGGCTGTTCACGATTCAACAGGTGAAAGTCCGGCTAGAATTGTTTTTGGAAGGGAACTCAGGTTACCTTGCGATCTGATGTTTGGAGTACCCGAAGAAGAACGAAGAGAAATCCGAGATTATGCCGACGAAGTAAGGGCACGACTTCTGGGTATCCATGATTTTGCTCGGGAGCATATTCAACTAGCCAGTGACCGAATGAAGACCAGATACGACTTGAAGGCCAATTCGGTCGGATTTCAAGAAGGTGATTTAGTGTGGTTATATAACCCAGTAAGGAAGAAAGGAGTATCACCGAAATTGTCTTCAGCATGGGAAGGACCCTATAGAGTAATCAAGAGGATCAATGATTTGGTTTATCGAGTCCAGCGCAACACCAGGAGTAAGATGAAAGTTGTACATCTGGACAGGTTGGCGAAATATCATGGGCGAGAAGTTGATCGGGACGATCAACCTTAAGAGGAGGGCAGTGTCACAATAAGCTAAACGTCCGCCAGGCTGTCAAGAATCTCTCGGTATTATCTCTTGAGTATACTAGAATCTAGTGAATTATTCTACTTAATTCGGGAAAATAATATTATCGTGTATTCTAGATTTTACAGGAATAGATTTAGGGATATATAAGAAGGCCGGCATTGGTTTGTAGTTTAGTTTCAGTTCGAGTGTGATACGATTTAAATAGTGATTGTAAAGAGTTGAATTGTTGAGTTTGTTAATAAAGTAATTAGTGTCAGAGTGTTTTGTTAAGTGGAATAAATTATTGCTGTGTTAATTGGACTTTGATTTTTGGAATAAACGAAACGAACAACGAACCCAAGAATTTTGTCAGCAGGCAACCCAAAGCCGCGACAATATTATGGTGTGTGGTAGCTGAAAATAATGTATAAAACATATATTTATCATATGTTATGTCGTATGTCGAACAATATCTACAATCAATCACTCATTCAATTTATTTGATTTGGTTCCACACTTCAGATAACAACATGTATCACACAAACAATCAGAATCAGGAGACTTAGGACGAGAACTGGATGCATGACTATCAAAAGGAATATTCGAAGTAGCGGAGCCTGTAGCATTAACTACAGACGTAGATTCAGGAGGAGGCCTGATTGGGGTTGGGGCAGGATCAAGCAGCTCATTTTGACTAGAAGAGGCTCGAGATGCGGAAAATAGTAAGGCAGAATCAGAATTATGTTCTAGGCCTCTTATAATCTGCTGCCTCAATCTTCTCATTTGCCTTTCCGAAAAAGCTTTTACTGGCTTACGCGAACGATGCATATTGCATTACCCCTTAGCATTACCCTATATTAATTGAATGGGTACAAAAACATGTTTATACTTACCGCCAGTCCAGTCGTTGACCCTAATCAAAGCCAAACCACGAATCGAGAGTGTTTTTACTTTTCGTTTTCACACTAATTTACACAATCACAGCAATAGAATAATTATTATTGCACATTGCACATTGCACAAAGGAAGAATTGTAGAAAAACGCCAAAAAATGTGAGGTTAGGTGCTTGCACGCGTGCAGGCAGTGGGCATCGCTTGGAATGATAAAGAACGGGTGGGGAACGAGGAATCTCTCTTTTAAATTTTATCAAATGTTGTTCTAACATAACTCCAATACGTTTAAAAATCCGTTATAAAGTACTTCCACTGAATGTTTGGATGAAAATTATAGATGACATTGTGTTGTAACGTTTTCTAAACATCCGATAAAGAAAGCAAAGTGATTTGATTTTGATAGGTGTTACAAGCGACGTTACATTTAGACGTTCATGGTAAATGAACAAAATACATTTATAAAATATCTCTTTGGGATATAAAATGGAGGATCGCAGTGTAACGTAACCGTAACATTCCTGGCACGTTAAAAAGGAAAGTTTTATTAAAACATTCGCAAGACAATATTATTCCATGTGAAACGTCAATAAAACGTTGAAGGAACATCACATATAAATGTTTTTTGGTTCACATTTAAAAAACATCGCATAAAAGCCTGGCAATGTTTTGTGCTAGCTGGGGTTGTGCTGTCAACGATTAGATTTTGCAGCATTGTGCTGAGCTCGATTATATTTTGCAATGCTAACGTCTCTTGTGCTCTAATAGTTTATATTTAGTAAAATCGCGACCGGGTGACGGGCGGCCAAATACTACTTATTTTATATTATGAATATTTTTGGCACAAAACTAACGTTTTGGGCGTGGCACCAGAACAGGGGTTTTTCGCCTCTGCCGGCGCCTGCGGCGGGCATGTGTGTGTACCTATATTTTTTTTTTGTTGATATTCTATTCTATAATCTATATTCTGTAAGTCAGGTATACCTATATTATGTTCAATCATCAATTAAACTATAAAACATGTTTTTAAAAATAGCCATGCATATTTGTATTTTTACTTGATGGGGGCTGCAGACAGAATATTTGCCTAGGGCGCCAAAGTCGCTTGCGCCGACCCTGAGTCCAGCACACTTCAGATTGCATAAAAATCCATTTTTGTTTGATCTGATTTACAATTTTTTTTTTTTTTTTGGTGGCGGGGGCTGAGTGTCAAGTTAGCTAAGAGTCCATTTTTCTTTCATGTTATTTCCAAAATTTGGGGGGCTGAGCGTTAAGTTAGTCCCCCAATAGGATTTTGCTTGAAAATTACCGAATATGGAAAATTCGAGAAAAACCTGATACAACACAGTTCAGTACCTACACTTATTCCGATTGCATAAAAATTCATTTTTGTTTGATCGGATTTCCGAAAGTTTGGGGCGGCTGAGCGTCAAGTTAGCCCCTCATCTTGTTTTTCCTATAACTTTGGTATCAGAACAGCACAGTTTAAAGTGGTTGCAATTTTGTTAGAAAATTCGAATGTGGGGGGCTAACTTCACGGAGCTTATTTTTGAGCTTTTTGAAGTTATTTATAAGTAAAATACAATAATTTTAATGCAGCTGCTGCTGATCAATGCGTGTATTAGCGGTATCGCATTTTAAGCAAGTCATAGCAGACTTAGTTGAGGTGCGTGCGGGCTTCGGGATTTGCGTCGGAACTCTCGGGTTGCATTCATAACTGGAAGCTTGTCAAAATTGCCTCCGAAAGGCATAGACATAGACTGACTATCAGCCTTATCTTTATAGTATTGAAGAGTAATTTCCGTTAAAAGCCATTTACTATTTAATTTTAATTTTTTTTTCTGATCTGTTCGTTTATTTTCCACCGCCCACTAATTTATGCTTACCGCCCCCGAAAATCAGCTGAGCTCTTCACCGCCCCCCGAGATGGTTCTAGCGCCCACTGGGGGGCGTTATCGCCCACTGGGGGGCGTTATCGCCCACTGGGGGGCGTTATCGCCCACTTTGGGAACCACTGAGTCATAACCAAAGCGCATGCGCCTATGTGTTTATAAGTAAAAAACGTTTATTTTGGCGCGATCTATCATCCCTTAATTTTTGGCACAATAGTTTCGGAACACCCTGTATACAGTATTTTATCTACAAGCGTGCGGTAACAAAATATCGGAAAGAAGTTTAAAATAGTATATTATGTAATAAGTGTCGTAACTAGGTTATTACCGCACGCGAGAGAAATTTGCAAACCGAGCCGGTGATGCGAGGTTTGCAATCTCTAAGGGCGGTAATAACCTAATTACCATACGTATTATACAGGGTGTCCCAGTAAGGTCGGCCAGGTACGATATTATGGAAACCATAGACCTTACGTAACTTGAAAACTAATGCAGATATTGAATTACGGTTTGCGCCAAAATGTAGATTTTTTTTTTGCTCTTTAAGCACTGCAATAAAAAAATAATAGCATGCCATTTGGATTTTTTATGAAAATTAGAAAAAACTGGATTTAGGATAAACAGCGGCCTCAAGAAGACGCGGTGGGAACTATCGACCCCGAACGAAGTGGTTTTCTTAATAACAATGAAATTCTCTTCCAAATAAGCCCAAATTGAATGAGTTTGGATGAGGGGTATGGAAGATACAGCAATTTCTAAAACTATTTTTTCACCAGCTCTCTGTAATGAATTTTTGATTTCTGTTGTTAAAACAGTATCCTAATAAAGCGATTTCTTGTGAAAATTTGAATTTTTAGTTATATCATCCTAATTACGCCCCCTAGCGGTCATCTTAGAAACTTGAAAATAATTTCCATCAATTTTTCTTGGCCGATTTAGTCAAGAACAAAAAAACCCGAAGCCGTAATGTCTATGGTTTCCATGATATCGTACCTGGCCGACCTTAGTGGGACACCCTGTATACAGTATTTTAACTACAAGCGTGCGGTAACAAAATATCGGAAAGAAGTTTAAAATTGTATATTATATAATAAGTGTGGTAACTAGGTTATTACCGCACGCGCGAGAAATTTGCAAACCGAGCCGGTGAGGCGAGGTTTGCAATCTCTAAGGGCGGTAATAACCTAATTACCATACGTATTATATACAGTATTTTATCTACAAACGTGCGGTAACAAAATATCCGAAATAAATTTAAAAAATTAAAAAAAAAAAAAATCGCGTCTGTCACCTTTTACAGCGGACAAGTAGAATTTAAATGATAGGTAGGTGATTTATCACTGGTAGGTAATTAAAGTACCTATATAGGTAGATCGTGCGGTAGTAATATTACCGCACGCCGTGCGGTGATGTGGTACTTACCGCACGCAAAACCGTGTGACATACCTTAGTTACCGCACGTTTGTAGATAATAGCTATTTACCTAACAAGTGCGGAAAAATATTTTCCGAAAGTGTTAGGTGCAATATTTTTCCGCACGGCTGTAGGAAAAATTATTTAAAAAAAAATTGCGTGTGTCACCTTTGACAGTGGACAAGTAGAATGTACACTGAGAAAATTTTTTCATTGTCATAGCTAATTTTTCTGCTGCCGTAGCCAAAAATTTTGGCTACATAGGGGACAGCCAAGATCTTTACTACCGCGGAAAAGATAACTTTACTGGCACCGTTTATTTGCGGTAGCAAAGTGACTTTATAAAGAATTTACTCACAGTTTCTACAAGGTCACTTTGCTGGCATAGAAAAGCTACTTTGCTGTCGTAGGAAAGTAACTATACTGTCCTAGAAAAGAGGTTATATACCCTCAAAAACATCCTTTTTTGCTATTGAAAAGTAGATTGCTAAGACAGAATAGTATATTACATACCGAGACAATAGTGAAACTTTTCACCGAGGTATGTATACTATTTTTTTTACTACTAACCTGAGAAATAGAAATTATTCAATCTATTTTTCTAAGAAAAAATTGAATTTCTCTCCCTAGGTTAATAATGAAAATAATGAAAAAATACCTAGGTTAATAATGAAAATGACGTCATGACGCAAGGATATTGTTATGTTTCTATTGGTTGAATTTCAATTTCATACGTCAATTTGAAAAAAAAATGCAGGTTTCTGTAGGTACATAGGAAGTTATATAAGCTGTTAATAGAGGGCAGCACTTTCAAGAGGGCGTTCACAAAAAATAATTAGAACACAGATTTTAAACAAATTTTTTATTTTTTACTAGCAGTAGTAAAAAAAATTCTATATATTCCTCGGTAGAGAAAGTCATTATATACCTCAAGCATTATAAACCTCGGCGCTTCCGACCAACTTCTCTACCTAGGTATATAATATACTATTATTTACAATTGATGAAATTTTGATTTGAATTAAAACTAAAAAATACAATAATTAACAATTTCATTTACTTTCGGCCCACGGGTCGAATGTTTACTTTCGACCCGTGGGCCGAAAGTAAAAGTAAAAAAATACAATAAATTTTAAAAAATTCATTTACTTTCGACCCGTGGGCCGAAAGTAAAAATCAGAAAATACAATAAATTTTAAAAATTTCATTTACTTTCGGCCCACGGGTCGAAAGTAAACTTTCGACCCGTGGGCCGAAAGTAAAAGTCAAAAAAGTGACATTTTCAACCTTTTTAAAAGTCAGTAAAGTCAACAGTACATGTATGATTGTAAATAAAAGATATTTGTTGTTGTTATTAGAAATGCTTCCTGAAATAGGAAAGCGTTTGTCTCAGAACAAAAAATTTCTTGCCAGAATCAGCCAAGTGTTTTATTAGCCATGGGAAGTTATTGGTCTCACCAATAGCAAAAATATTTTGCTGGAAATCTTTGGAAATATGTAGTAGCGCGTCCATCATAACAAAACCAGGAGATAAACAAACTCTATTTAAACCCCTAAACTTTCATTACCTGATCTGAAATAATGTCAATTAATGAAAAGTTTGGCGCTAGAGTTGTTTCTGCTAGTTTTGATGGATGCGCTGGCACCATTTCCAAAAAGATTCCCAGCGACCGACACTCGACTTGACTCGACAGCATCCACGATCCCACAGTACGGCGTTAGCTACTAAACTAAAATGGAAGAAAATGAACACGAAACATATTTTATCGGTTATTTTTGGACCCGAAGAAATCACGGAAATGTCCGAACGGTATTTTTAGTTAAGTTATTTGGCTAGGGTAGCAAAAAACATTCTGTAACAATAACAAAAATTACAGGATTTTTTTTTTGCTGCAACAGTAAAGTATCTATCTATCTTAGAAAAGTTCTATTTCGGAGAAGCAGAAATATTTTCATAAAATTTTAATTTTGCTATAACAGCAAAGTTTGGTTTTGGAATAAGAAATATCTTTGCAGTTTCAATAAAGTAGTTTCAGCAAAGTGGTCTTTTCTGTAGAAGCAAAATAACATTGCTACCTCTAAAACATTTTCCACTGTAACAGCTAAAAAAAAACCAGCAAAGAATTATCTCCTGGGACTTTTCTCAGTGTAGGTGATAGGTAGGCAATTTATCTCTGGTAGGTAATTGAAGGTACGTACCTATGAAGGTAGAGCGTGCGGTAATATTATTACCGCACGCCGTGCCGTTACTTTGCGCACACTCGTAGAAAAACATATTTTTTCCATAGCTACTGGTAAAGTAGCCTTTAATCTACTAAAACTAGTAGATACCGTAGTACTTTAATCGCAAGGGTAGATTAAATGATACTTTCTTTAACAGCAAGGATAGATAAAGACGTTTATTTTGTCAAAAATATGTCAAAAATATATGCATATTTTGTTTTTTATTTATTTGTCAAAGTTTGACAAACGAATTTCTACTTAAGCAAAGGTGTTCGACTCAAATAATTTCTAAATATTTTTGATACTACAGGCGTCCATAATTAGGCTATGGAAAAAACCTTTGTTTTACACATGACGATAAAATGCTATTATCGTCTCCCGGAATTAATTCACTCGCGATTCCGCTCGTGAATTAACTTTTCCGGTCAACGATAATCTTGTATAAAAAATAACTATTAGCTTCGTTCGCGATTCAGAACTTTTCTGAATCTATGTTCTGAACCCTTACCACGAACGAAGCTATTATTTTATAAGAAGAGTCAACTTCTCAATTGGTGACAAATTGTTGACAACTTGACAATTTCAAAAATTAAGATCTAGACGTCATTTGTGCATAAATTCCGCGCCCGGTTTATTATTTTTTTTGTTGTTTCTTCGGGTAAATACTACCTAATAGAAACAATCCAAAATTCCAAAGCAAGTCTGTTATTTTTATATAAACATTGTTCATGTTCAAAATACTGGATTTCAGTGGCTGAAAAATGTGTATCATAATGAAGTTCATTATGAAACAGATTTTAATCGTTTAATAGCGTATTATGAAATGTCAGTAGAAAAAAAAAAAATAGGGCAAAAAATGGGTTTTAGCGCGGACTTTTCGCGCGTTTTATCTCCGATCCCACGTCGAAGTTGAACGCAGTGCGAAGTCTTCGCACGGAGACAGTGTTGCCAAATAATTCTTTTCAGTTAAAAAACCCGAGAAATTGAAATTCACTACTAAAAAAAAGTGTTCATTTTTTTTCCAATTGCTTGGTGTGGTGGAAATAGCTATTTACCTAACAAGTGCGGAAAAATATTTTCCGCAAGTGTTAGGTACAATATTTTTCCTACAGGCGTAAAAATGTAAAATTTTTCTTTTTTTTTTTGACATATCAGGCTAGGGAATTCTGTAATTTTCGTTTATATCGCGAAGCTAAGCGAAAGCTAAGCTAAACCATAGCGAAATCGATTTTTGTTGATATTCTATAAGGTGTTCGCTTCGCTTTCATAGTGTCACACGACAAAATACGAGTGTGAACGACGTATGGTTAAATAATCATGCTAGGGAATTCTATAATTTTCGTTTATATCGCGAAGCTAAGCGAAAGCTAAGCTAAACCATAGCGAAGTCGATTTTTGTTGATATTCTATAAGGTGTTCGCTTCGCTTCCGCTTCGTTTTCATAGTGTCACATGACAAAATACGAGTGTGAACGACGTATGGTTAAATAATCATGGCAACATTGTAGGTATATGAGCCCAGAGCAAAAACTATAAAAAAAGAAGAGAAAATTAAGAGAAACCAATATAGGAACATACCCCAAATTTCGATTTTGAAAATTTGAAACTGCAATGACATAATTAATCATTCCTATTTATTATTCCTCTTTTTCTTTCTATAATATTTATATTGCATTTCTCAAATTATTGTGTGGATTCCAATGTTTCCAGAACACCTTCATATTTGAGCTCGATGTCTTCATAGGGATTCTTAATTGTTTTAGAACGGCCCTGAACTTGTAGCTCAATGTATATTTCGGAGATGGTCTCCCAATGCTCCGAAATTTTGTTGTATTATTGTTGATAACGACTGATTGATTTCTCCACCTGTAAATCATTGATGATTTTGTCTAGAATCTGACTTGTTGATTGATTCGAACTTCTTCTTCCTTCAGTCGGTTTGGCAGAGCTTGCAGCGTTTCGTTGTGTTGGTCGTTGGTCCTTCTTACCAATAGTGTATACTATGGCATCATTATAGATTTTGTTAAGCTGGTCCATGTATTTATCGGTGTAGTATACATGAGAATGACACTCTTGTTTACCAATTTCCACATGCTTTTTCTCGATCTCTTCCCAGACTGACTTGAGCATTTATTTTGTCTTGATGATATTGCTCGGTTTTTCGGCTTGTAGAGTCTTTTTTAAAATTGGCTAGGTGGCGTTGAATTTCCTTTCCTAATGTTTCTTGGGATTTGGCCAATCTGTTGATAGTGTCCATTGGTATAATAATATAATTGTCTTATGTTATCTTTGTTTGTGTAGTGTTTGTGCTTAGACCGGTGTCCAAGTGTTTAACCCCGAAGGGCGCGACAGTGTATAATCTACAATCTTCCCAATCAACGACAGAAGAGCCATCCTAATCGATTAGACCAGGAGTCAACAGCAGCTTTGGCAGCAATCTTTGCAGGGTGTCTTCTTCTTGGCGCCTTTGGCAGCACCCGCCCTTCGACAGGAGGCAGAATTTGGTTATTTCAAATAGGTGCTGTTCTTTACGCTCCTGTCATTTAGAAAAGTGCTTCTGTCTTGCGCGTGCCAGTTGTAACATTGCTCTCCGGATCTTATTTTCATCTCAACCCGAACATCAAGAATCTCTTTATCCTTTAAATATCCAAATCTTCAATAATCCGAAATAACACTCCAAATTGTTTTATTTCGAGCTAGAATATAATATGCACTTCCTAGATTCTTAAGACCTGCAATCTCAATTTCCTAATTTGTCCCTAAGCCAATATTAATAAAAGAGAAAATAGGTTTGGAAATATTTATTATTGTCACATTACCTCTACATATTATACATATAAAATTAATTTGTTTTAGTGTAGTCTTAACTATACAAAACTCAGTATATCACCCAAAAATGTTAATTCAATCCTCCAATTCTTCTACTTTAATTTTCAGTGGATCTTGTATTCCATATAAAAGTTGCATGCCAAACTTAGCCTCGGGATAGTTCCAAGAAAGCTTGAAATTTCTTATAATCTAAATCGTATAATCTTATGGTGAAATGCTTCTGAATAATACTAATGAATTACCTTAGAAATTCCAACTTCCAATTCCAAATTAGCCAGTCGTTTGCCTATACAAGATCTTGGACCATATCCGAAAGGCAAAAAGACGAATTGATGTAAATTTTTATGAGACAATTCGCCCTGAGTTGTTCGGAGCCATCTTTCTGGTATAAACTCTTTTGGTTTTTGGAAATGTTTTTCGTTCATGCATAGGAGAAGTGTTACTGATAAAACGTCAGTCTATAGAATAAAAAATGCACGTAATAAAATAAAACATAATTCTGCACTTACTCCTTTGGGAATTTGATATCCAGACAAAACCATATTCCTAACAGTTCTCCTCATATTGCCTATAGATATAGGAGAAAGTCGTGTAGTTTCTTTAATAACAGCTTTCAAATATAACGATTCTCTAAGTATGTTTTTTGTGACAGGAGAGTCCTTTGCAGGCATTTGTGATTTTAATTCTTGTCGTAGTTTTTCTTGTATTTCTGGATTTCTGGCTAAGAAATATAGGGCTGCAGCCATGGTTCTTCCTGTCTAAATATATTATTGTAATTATGTTTAAAGTATATTTGATTTGGAGTTCATACTGTATCTATTCCAGCAATAATCATATCGCCGGCCATAGCAAATGCAATTTTTTTATCAGTTTGTGCCAATCTTTCCAATACGCTTTTTTCATATTCTGATATATTTGAATTAGTATTGGCATTTGCCATGCATTCGTTAACATATTTCATGTTTATTCTAAAAAAATAATAATTAATTATAATAAAATGCAATTTTTTCTTTGAATAACATACTCGGTAAAAAAGTCAAGAATTTTGACATATTTTCTCCAATTTCTTGTGTTCAATATTGTCCATAATGATGGTAGAACGTCTAATTTGTACATTAATTCGAATAACTGTACTGATGATTCTATCAGTTTTTGTCCGGTAGAGTCTTTCTGCAGGTTGGGTTTAAGACAGCCTATAAAATAAAATGGTAAATTGTCAAATAATTGTTATAAATTATAAATTAGGTACATTTTGCTGACAATATGCTATAACATGTAGTCGTTGTGCATTGTTTATTTATTTATGTATGCAGTAGTACACTACAGAACAATAAAATATTCTAAATGGCACAGAACTGTAGGAACAAAACAGAAGAAACAAAAAAAAGAGCTGATCAGTTAACACAACTAAGCCTATAGAACATTTTCAAAAACAAGACGAATAGGATAGGCATTATTTGTAGCAACAATATAAAACATCAATCAGACATGCGTTGAATCAGTACTTCAATCACTTGAAAGCATGACACTCAGAGTAAAACGAGTTGTACTCTTCACAATTCTGTCAACCTCGAAGGAGCTGATGCAGGCAAGTTTGTAACATGATATCTCTGCGTCTGGATTCTATAGGCTTTTGATACCAGACATCAACCGGGCTTCATAAAATACACCGGAAGATGGGAAACGATGTTGGTACAGCAAAATATGATCTGAACTCTTACAAAGCCGTATTTCCGGAACATATCTCGTATTCGACAAAATAGCTCTATGCCATATTTTATCAATTCTGTTCCATATTCAATCAATTCTTCCGAAATATTACCTGAACCAGACGGTATTCCATTCGTTAAAATTATACCCATCTTTTTAACTTCAGGAAATGCTAGCTATATCGGAGAGCCAATGGGATTGATCATATCGGGGGTATCTTCGTCTTAAAAATCTGCTCGTTCTGTAAGTAGTTTTTCTTTGATCTTATCATTATTTTTGTTCGTGCGCTCTTGTAATCTTGTCTATGCGGATCTGTTTCTTTTTAAATATAGGCACAATCAAACTTTGTAGATTGCTCTGCACAAACTAAAATAGACTAAAAAGCCCTTTCAAGAGTTTCTTAAACATTCATCCCACTAAAACGCATGTTTTTTAAAGAGGATGAAAAAAGGTTTACTAGTGGTAAATACTTATAATAAACATTAAAACTGAACTTAAAAAATAAGGTAAAAGTAGATAAGTATGAGAAAGAAAAAAATTAGTTTCCAGGTAAAGGGCAAATCTTGACCACAGGTTTTTGCTAACACCTTTGGCAGTTTTCAGAGTAACGACTCTAATGATATTATCCTGTCCTGGATGTATATCGATAACTCGACCTCCCAATGAAGTGGGTGGAGTTGCTCATTTTTTATTAGAACAAGGGCTCCTAGCTTGATAGGGGAGACTGATCCAACCACTTGTGTATTTTTTGCAAATAATGTATATATTCTTGCGACCAACGTTTTCAAAAATCGCCCTGGAGTCGCTGAATGAGTTGCCAACGACTCAATCTACTTAATTTCAAGTGACTTAAATCTGGGTTAGCGACTGGGTTTACTAAAGGTTCAAAGATTAAAAAATGCCCTGGAGTAAGAGGTTGTAGATCATTTGGATCTGCACTAATACTGCACAAGGGACGCGAGTTTAATAAAGCTTCCACCTGGGTTAAAATGGTGTAAAATTCCTCATAGGATAAAATCTGAGAACCCAAGACACGATAAAAATGATTTTTAAATTATTTTACTCCAGTCTCGGCTAGTCCATTAAAATGAGGAGGGCCGGGTGGATTGAAGTTCCAAGAAAGAGACAAAGTGTCATCGGTGGACTGTGCCAATTCAAGAAGTTGTCGATAAGCACCCTTAAAATTGGTACCTTGATCACTGGTTATAGTAACGCAATTTCCTCGTCGGGAAATAAAACGTCTAAAAGCTGCTACAAAAGAATCAGAAGTTTAATCTGAGGTCAATTCTAAATGAATAGCCTTTGTGGTAGTAGAAACGAATACACAAACGTAGCCTTTAAATGTTTTTGCACCTCGGTGCCTACTTAGCAGAGGAGGAAAGGGTCCAGCAAAATTACGCAAACTGAAGAGAATGAGAACAACGGAGAGCTGGCAAGTCCGCCATATAAGGATTGTATGATTTAGGTTTACATTTAAAGCAACGAAGGCATTGTGAAAGACATTTATAAATAGCACTTCGGGAAGATATGATCCAGTATTTTTATAGTAGTAAATAGTGAAGAGTTTTTAATTCTGGATGAAGATTTGATGAATGTGTGAACCCAATAATTGAGTCAGTTAACGAGTACGATTTGGGCAGAAGAATGGAATGCTTGACGTCGTAGTCCAATTTTGACTGTCTAAGCCTTCCACCAACTCGAAGAAGACCTTCATGATCGATGGATGGAGCTAATTTGCGAACTGGTTTGGGATGTTTTGATTAATTTTGGAAAAGAGATCAGCAAAGGATTATAACTGAATCAATTTCTACAGGGTTCAAAGGACCTGTCACTTTTGTTTTTAACTTCACATTATTCACAAACCGGAAAATATACGCACAAATTCTTTGAATTTTTGGGAGCGATGAAAAATGAGATAATAATGAGGAAATAAAGTTTTACGAAGAAACTGATATAGTTAAAAAAAAATTATTTTCCTCCAGGGATATGGGTTGTAAATTGAGATTAGGTTGCACACGCCAGTTATCTTTAGACTGGGCTAAGAATTCTGGACCTGACCACCATATATTTGTGGCAATGAGTTGAGCCGGCGTTTGTCCGCGACTTGCACAATCTGCAGGGTTCAAAGCTAAAGGAATATATCTCCAAGCAGTTACTGGAGGAAGCTTCTGTATATGACTTATTCTGTTGGCCACAAATGTCTTCCATCTATGAGGAGATGAAGATAACCAAGCTAGGGTAACCATAGAATTCGACCAGGTGTATACGGCATCAAAGATGATTAAATTAGCATAGCTGTCTTTGACAAAGGTAAATAGATCAGCCAACAAAACAGCCACCAAGAGTTCCAGTCTGGCAATAGATAGTGTTTTCAGTGGGGCTACTTTGCATTTAACACAAACAAGAAGAGTTCGAATTTCCTCAGAAAGGTCCTCCAAACGAAAATATACGGCACTTGCGTAACCTATTTGGGAGGCGTCACAGAATCCATGTAATTCGATTCTAGTAATGGAATTGCAGCCTATAAATCGAGGAATTTCTATATTGGCGAGGTCAGGCATTTCGGCTATAAACGTAGACTAAAGTTCCACAATTATGGTTTGAGTTGGAGGATCGTCCCATGAAATGTTGCTTGCCCAAAGCTGTTGCAATAAATGTTCCATTTTAAACCAAGAACTGATTAAGGAAGACTCTTCTTTATCAAAAGAACAAGGTTCTTGAATATCACCGGTGGAGATATTGGATAACAGAGCTGGGTGGTAACCACTGATCTCAAAAATAAATGGATAAACAAAGAACGCTTCTAATGCTGCTAATTTACGAGGTCTTAATCTACTCAAAAACAACTGACTGGGACAGCTGTGAGCGTGCGCAGTAGATACATGTACTGTGCGTGCACAAAATCTGGCCAATGAAAATGGAGGAATTTTAAAATTTAGAACAGTTGTTCGAAAGATAAGACACTGCGCAGGCGTTCGGCTGTTCCGTTGCACAACTGTTCGTAGAATATTGACCCCAAATTTTCGCACAAATTTTGCCAATCAAGCCGTATGATTGTTTATCCATTTATTTTTTAGATCAGTGGTGGTAACTTGCCCACTTGCTTAATTCAAAACCTTCAAAAAGTTCAATCAACTCTGATTGAAGCGATAGAGCAGAGTCGAGATCATGGCTTCCTAGTAAGCCATCGTCAATATAAAACTGAGTCTGTAAGGCTGTCGCAGCCTTAGGAAGGGAAGTTTTTTCTTGACATGCAAGTTCTTGCAATGTACGTAAAGCTAAATAAGGAGATGAAGAAACGCCATAAGTAACGGTCTGCAGATAATATTCCTGAATAGGTTCAGTAGGTTTGAATCTCCAAAGAATCCTTTGATAATCCCAAAACTGTCGGTACATTTGTTTGATATAACAAATGAAGAAAATCGGAAAAATCGAAAATTTAAAAGGAGTTTTGAAATGTCCTTTTGCAGCTTAGGACCTGTTAGTTTAGTGTCGTTTAGTGATACACCCGGTAGCGATTTTACTAAATATAAACTATTAAAGCACAAGACACGCCCCTTCGTCATCGCAAAATATAATCGCTCTCAGCGCGATTTTACTAAATATAAACTATTAGAGCAGAAGAGACGCTAGGCCTTGAGATCATTGCAAAATATAATCGCGCTCAGCACATTCCTGCAAAATCTAATCGTTTGTAGCATGACGTGGCAGATCTAACCTCAAGTCCTCAAATTGTACTTGTTAGAAGTTAATAATTATTGTTAGTGTTGTGTGTTTCCATTATGGATAATTTAATTCAACTTATTAATCCATTGTGTAACAATGAAAATGTTAATCGGTTTTTTTGTGCAGAAGTCACAAACCAGTCAGAGCGAATTTCATTGGTTGAAAGCAGTGAGAAAACTAGTTTCAACCAATGAAAAAAATTATTTCTGCAGAAACAGACCTAATATAATCGAGCATGAAAATCAAAACAATTACAACATACTCCGCTTAAAGTTAAAATGGGAATCAGACGAAGAGTGCGATTCCGATGACTTCAACTTGCGTTGAATGAGTGGGAGAATGAATTTTCAATAATAACAAAGACACAATGGATAGTGAAAAAAACTTTGCCAAAACTGCATAGATTATTGTTTCGTGAACAATACGTGTGCCATCACAACAGCACTTTTTCAATCGATTTATTTAAATGAATCAGCCACGTTGTGCTGTCAACGATTAGATTTTGCAGGATTGTGCTGAGCGCGATTATATTTTGCAATGCTAGCGTCTCTTGTGCTCTAATAATTTATATTTAGTAAAATCGCGCTGAGGCCGATTATATTTTGCAATGACGAAATTGAGGGCGTGTCTTTGTAATAGTTTATATTTAGTAAAATCGCCACCCTGCATATCCCGTAAATTAGCGTCAAAAACTACCCGGATTTTGGCATTAGGGGTGTTGTCCTTGAAAACACCATGATGTGATATATAATAAGCAGAATAAGATTTGAATTTAGTTTTAGGGAGGGACTAATGACATATGGCCAATATCCAGATAGTTTTGCATAAAGTATTTCTGAAAGTACTCAGGATTCTTTGAAAAGCAATTTTCAAGCATAGAAAAACGTCTGTATTGGAGAGAGTTTGCTGCCAAATGAAGAGCAAACAGCGATACGAGAAGGCTTTTCAAATATTCGAAGCATGGTGTAGCCAGAAAGGAACGAGAAATACTGCCTCGGAGACCGTTTTACTGGCGTATTTTGGAGAATTACCCAAGGAAAAGAAGCCCTCAACTTTATGGGCGACTTACAGTATGTTGAAAACAATTATCAAATTAAGAGAAAAGGTTGATATCTCCAAGCACGCGAAACTTTTAGCTTTTTTAAAGAAAAATCTAAGCTTTCAGCCGAAGAAGTCGAGCGTTTTTTCTAGAGAAAACATTAACGAGTTCCTGACAAAGGCAAGCGAAGAATTTATTAGCATTAAGGTAGGTATTCGAAATAATTTTCTGTTTGCTATAGATACGTTACCTAATTTTTATTTTTATCTTGTTTCAGGTAGTGCTAATCGTTTGTGTATCGGGGGCACGTAGGAGCGATGAGTTAGTGAAAATGAAAATGGACCACGTCAACGTTTTAGAAGGAAAGATCGCCATAGAAATTCCTCATACAAAAACATACACAAGTAGATCGTTTATTGTAAGCCATACACATTGGGTTGCTATTTTTCACAAATACCTTACTATGCGGAATAATATAAAAAATGACAGGTTTTTTGTTCAATGGCGACATGCAAAATTACATAATCAAGCAAATGACTATCATTCAATTTCAAAATTTCCCCAGAAAATAGCTGCTTTTTTGAAGCTTCAAAATATAGAAACTTTTACAGAGCATGCTTTTCGACGTACCTCCGCAACCTTACTGGCAGACAACGGGGCCGATCTATTGCAACTCAAAAGACTGGGAGGATGGAAATCGAGTACTGTTGCTGAAGGTTACATAGAGTCATCTTTGGAAAATAAAAGTAAGACTGCCCTGATGCTATCCTCTACTTCCAAGAGTATTCAGTTGTCGAGTACCTCCTCGAGTACATCACATGAAGAAACTCCGCAAGATATAGTAGTTTCAAACTAAACACAACAGGATGGTCTCAAGATTCCAATAATTAATAACAATGCTAATTTAACAATTAATGTGAATAAGTGAACCGAGAAGTGAACTTGTTGTATATTTAATTAGTTCCATTTAGATAATACATGTTAAAATATATGCTTTGAAACTCGCTAGGTGGTTTTATTATGATATGTGTGAGATCTGTATCAAAAGTATAAACTTTGAACAATTTTGGAAATAAAAAAAAACGAGCAGGGAAATAGGAACGGAAACGCATTTTCCTGCCTAGGCAGGCATATGCATTGCCGTCCCGATAAAATGTAAAAGTACAGAAATGTGACACTTTCACTCTTTCAAAAAGTCTGTAATGTCAACATTACATATACGGTTGAAAATAAATTATTTTTACAATTTTTGGAGCCGAATATATGAGAGATTGCTCAATCAAATATAGATCGGGGCATTGTGCGCTTCAAGAATATAGAATCCCATTTGAAAAAAGCTGGGAGCATGAAAAATTTCACATTTCTGACATTCAAATTTTGTTTCTGACCATGGTTTCTAAAAATTCATCCAAAACTGTACAACTTTCGTATTTACACCTTTCTTCTACCTCTGAAGGTAAAGGCTGTAGGTGGGGTGTCAATATATAAAAAAACACCCTGTATGTACAAATAAGTGGATTATTGCGGAACTTATCATCTATTCACCAATATACTGTTGAACTGTTCAAATAAGACACTCACCTGAAACGTGTAGTTTTTGAACTAATGACAAAAATTCTCAACTGAGTGAATCAGGTTAGTATTGTACTTGAACAACATATTCGTGAATAGATGGCTGGGTCCACCCATAAATTCCACAACAATCCGCTCGTTTGTACTTGAATAACTTATCACAATATATTACTAGTTTGGTAAAGTAACATTACTAATTCCTGTTGAAAGGCAAATTGACAAAAAGTGGATAATCTTACAAATTCTGACTTTATATAATAAGTTATTGTTCAAGTGCAGGGTGTTTTTTTATATATTGACACCCCACCTACAGCCTTTACCTTTACAAGTAGATGAAACGGTGTAAATACAAAAGTTGTACAGTATTGGCTAAATTTTTAGAATCCATGGTCAGAAACAAAAATTGAATGTCAGAAATGTGAAATGTTGCATGCTTTCAGCTTTTTTCAAATGGGATGCCCTATATTTGGTTCTATATTCTTGAAGAGCACAATTTCCCGATTCCAAAACTATATAGTTTGTCTATATTTGGTTGAGCCGTCTCCAACAAATTTGGTTTTAAAAATTTTAAAAATACCATCAGAGAAACCAAGTGGGGGTTATTGGTTATAAATGTCACCCCTCTATCTTTTTTATTTGACATTTTAGAAAAAAGTGTCCCAAATAAAAAATGTATGGCTGAAATTAATTTTTTTGAAAAACTCACTTTTGCATATACAGGGTGTTCCAAAAAAGCTGGTCGTGCTCCAACTTTCTTATTTTAAATTGAATACCCTGTATATTATTCAATATATTCGGATTCTACATCAAATTCAGAGCAGATTTCATGTGATATACCCTATACCTAAGTTCAACTGTTTTGGAAATATTGACAGTTGAAAATTGACTTTTTTGTAAATTTGACAGGCTGTAAAACCTAAACGGTTAACTTTTGAGCAAAACCAATCTTAAATTTTTTTCTAAGATTTTCACAAGTTATCATTTGACACCAACTTTGAAATTAATCGAAGATTAAATTTAATTTGAATTTTCAATCATGGATCAAATTCAAAGTTGATGTCAAATATTGGTGTCAACTGATAGTTTAAAAATATCTAAGATCAAAATGTAAGATCGGTTTTGCTCTAAAATTAACCGTTTAAGATTTACAGCCTGTCAAAGTTGCAAAAAAGTCAATTTTCAACTGTCAATATTTCCAAAACAGTTGAACTTAGGTATAAAGTATGCCATATGAAATCTGCTCAGAATTTTACGTAGAATCTGAATATCTAATAATATACATCCATTTGAAATAAGAAATTTGGAGCACGACCAGCTTTTCTGAAACACCCTGTATATGCAAAAGTGAGTTTTTCAAAAAAAAAATTTTCAACCATAAAACTTTTATTTGGGACACTTTTTTCTAAAATGTCAAATAAAAAAGATAGAGGGGGGTGACATTTATAACCAATAACCCTGTACATACCCTAAATTTTACTTGCAGCTTTCACCTGTATAGGTAGAATGGTTCACAAAATCAGTAATGTCTGCCCAGCGAGACTGTGTCTACGGGGCAGCAGTGAGGGGAATGCAGTTGTAAAAAAAATGGCTGATTTCATTCATAAAATACCCAGCTGCGTGCGTAACTTTTTGGAAGTGTTATCTTATTGCAACTCGTACACGAAAATCAATAATAACCAAACTCCCGCCACTGGATATTTCAATATAAATCAATATTCCAAGATGGGAGGAAACAATGACGGGAGCCCTAGCCAATAGCGAGACGTAAGGTGACGTTAACCCATTGACAACGGCATGGTTCCCCGTGGCAACGGCAATAATGCCAAAAACTCCACCAATCAGGGTCATCGAGGCCGGATGCTTGCCAAATTGACAAAAGCTGATGGAATCTTTAGAAAATGTCTATCTTTTACAATAGACCAAATTGAAGAAATCAGGTATTTAAATAAGAATAGATCGAACAACAACGTTAAAATATTTAACGTTTTATTATTGTTATCTATATTTTGTTATTAAAAAATGGATTTTCAAATGAACTATATATCATACCTAGTATTTTCGCTTTTTTATAATTAAACGTGACAACATCGTACATTTACGTCCGAATTCCTTCCGTAGACTCAGAACCGCTGGGCAAACAATAGTAGGATAGTATTTTTACAATTTTTGGAGCCGAATATATGAGAGACTGTTTAATCAAATATAGACACATTATATATTTTTGGAATCGGGCATTGTGCTCTTCAAGAATATAGAATGAAATATAGGGCATCCCATTTGAAAAAAGCTGGAAATATGCAAAATTTCACATTTCTGACATTCAAATTTTGTTTCTGACCATGGTTTCTAAAAATTCAGCCAAAACTGTACAACTTTTGTATTTACACCTTTCTTTTACCTGTAAAGGTAGAGGCTGTAGGTGGGGTGTCAATATATAAAAAAACACCTTGTACCTACCTATTTAAAATCACCTTAATCTCCTAAATAGTTTCCCGATTCCCATATTTTTATGGGCCATTCCTTCGAAAAACCGTATCTTGCACAATGCGCTGTTAAAACTAACCCAAACTAACCCAATCTGGCTTACTTTAACTTAACTTAACTTCAAAAGGCCTGTATCCGCCCTTGTATGAGCTGTTTGAAACTCAGAATACACATCATTTATAGATTCGGTTCTAGCTAACAAGATTGATTTCAAAGACTCATCAACAGTAGCCTTTAATCCCGACTCATGGGTTTCTTGCAAACGTTTAAAAGCAGTAGTTCGTATAACATTTGCCTTTGTCAACTTATCAGCCATATTTATCAGCAAACTTGTAATATTTCTTTATGAATTTTATGGGAAATGGATAAATCTATATCTGTACATACAGGGTGAGTTTCTTTCGATGTTTAGTATGGGGATCTTGGAAACTATAGCAGATACGAAAAAGTTCAAATAGGGAACAATCATATTTTTTAAATTATTTTTTTTCTTATTGCTTATGTTTTCAAATATAAAATATATAGGTTTTTTTTTGTATTAGATCCTCATTAAAATTAAAAAAATATTTTAAATTTCAAATTATTTTCGTTGGCGCGAAAACAATAACCTTCAAAATGGCGGTACTTGTGACGTCAACTGTCTGTAAACACAACGTTAAGGACGTTAAGGTCTGTTCTCACAAGAGCCTCTGACACTTTGTAAACTGTCAGAAAGAATCGCTCAGCTTCAACCTTCGACTGCATTGAGAGCAGTTATTACGTAGTTTTTCCATTGTCGTATTGTGACATTTCGTGTGTTAAATCCTTAATCATGGTTGGGTCGATGAAGGATTTACAAAAGCACAGTCTTACAATCTTCCCTCTATACTAGACTCATTTATGGTGGTTCAATATCAGTCGTGGCGTGACGTGAGCTGATCGTGGACTAATCGTTCTACGACTCAAGAGTGAATCACGAAAACGTGGACTGTTGATTAACGATCAGTGTAAACTACCCTTAACCTTAATTTACGAACAGTTGACGTCACTGGAAGCGGCCATGTTAAACGTAACTTTTCCGCGCGAAACATTTCAATTTAAAACTAATAAAATCTGTTTTTTTTTTAAAGATAAAAGTCAAAATGACATTATGTTGGCAATACAATGTAAAATTGTCAATGCTTTCAAATTTTTTATGTAGAAAGGGCTTGTGTTGCCAACATAGTTACTAAATTTTTGACTTGGGGAATTATCTTTAAATAAAAAACAGACTTTAATTGCCGTATGACTACAATATCGATAAATTTAACGCAAAACTGCTCATATTCAATATTTTACAGAAAATGGTGCACCATAAAAACAAAATAAGCCATATTTATTTCTCATGAAAATTCCCTATTAGCAAAGAATTGTAGTTTTGTAAGTTCAACTCAAAACCAATTTTAATTTCCCAAAATTTGGCAGCTGTCAATAGATATTTCAAAAAAAACTGATTTTTGGTGATTTCTTAAAACGCTCCTAGTTCAGCAAATATTAATTTTGGAAGAAAATGTGAAATACAAAAGTATTAGGAAATTTTATTTTCAATAAAATGACATTAACAGTTTTTTTGTCGAACCTGTCATTTTTGGCATGTGACATAAACTTATGTTTTTTTGAATGAAAACCTTACTTAATTTTAACCTCTTTGAATAGAGAATTTTATTACCATTCTAATGGACCTAATGGTATAGCATATGATGGGGTTATTCCTAAAAATAATGTTTTTGTGGACATTTTTGTGTTTTTTTTTTTAATTCACCTTTCACTTCAGCGTAGTCTGGGCTGGGACTCTGTAACGGATAGAGATCATTATCCATATCGCTCTGACGCCGTCTTCTTCTCTCTTATCGAAATCAATAGAGATAGAGAAAATATCTATTCGTTACAGAGTCCCAACTCTGGTTACCCATGGGAAAATAGTAGTTATTTATGTCGTAAGTCCAAGAAGAAGGTCTTTGTGTGATTCACTGAATTGTACAATTCCAACGTTGAGCTCAGCACAAAAAGACCTTCTTCTTGGTCTTATGACATAAATATCTATCATTTTTTTCCATAGGTAACCTGTAGGTAGGTTGGGACTCTGAAGTGAATAGAGATATTTTCTCTTTCTCTATCTTTATTGATGTTCCCTCTCTATTGATTTCGATAAGAGGGAAGAAGACGGCAAGTGCCATAGCGATAGGGATAACGATCTCTATCCGTTACAGAGTCCCAGCCCAGTCTACGTTGAAGTGAAACGTGAATCATAAAAAAAAACACAAAAATGCCCACAAAAACTTTATTTTTAAAAATATTCCCATCATATGCTATACCATTGGAATGGTAATAAAATTCTCTATTTAATGAGGATAAAATTAGGTATGGTTTTCATTTGAAAAAACATAATTTTATTTCACATGTCAAAAATGACAGGTTTGACAAAAAAAAAACTATTTATGTCATTTTATTGAGAATAAAATTTCCTGATACTTTTGTATTTTACATTTTCTTCCAAAATCAATATTTGCTGAACTAGGAGCGTTTAAAGAAATCGCCAAAAATCAGTTTCTATTGACAGCTGCCAAATTTTGGAAAACTAAAGTGGGTTTTGAGTTGAGCTGACAAAACTGCAATTCTTTGCTGATTTAAACTTTTTCGTATCTGCTATAGTTTCCGAGATCCCCATACTAAACATCGAAAAAAACTCACCCTGTATATCCAAGCTTACAATGCTGACAGCAGTAAAAAAAACTATATTTTGAAGAACCCTTAGAATAATAATAACTGTTGTAACCTATTATAAAATCAGATTAAGAGGTCAAAGAAAATTTTAATTAAATTATCAATAGTAATATAACTAGTGCAATGGAAATTATTGATAATTTTTGGGAAATTTGCCCGAATGCATTTTTAGTTGAAAAGGAGCACGAGTGCACGTAGTGCACGAGTGCCTTTTTCAGTTAAAAACGCATGAGTGCAAATTTGTCGAAAATTATAAATATATTTCCATTGCACGAGTTGTATTTAATGAGAGAATTTCATAAATCAAAAATTTAAATTTTTTGTCAAAAAATGTCAAAACACCAGTTTTCGCACCAGTTAGTATGCAATTATCTGATAATTTGCACTAGTGCAAATTATCACGTAATTACAATCTGATTGGTTCAAATCAACAATCAAAACATGTCAATTTATTGTTGGAATACCAGTTTTGACAGATGCATGAAATTCTCAATATATAAATTTCCGAACTTAATAAAATCAGTGCGATTTATATTTGACAAATTCTATTTTAGTAAAGAAAATAAGGAATTCGAAACACGTAGGTACCCAAAAGAACAAGTACATACTACCTATAACAAAACCAGATTTGGGTTATAAAAAAATGCGTTCTAGTCGAGGCGATGTTCAAGTACCTGATGGTGTATGTAAAATGGAATCTTCTGTAAACTTAACAATAAATAATAGGGTAGTGGACAAGGTATAATTTCAATGAAATCGATGATCTATTCTTCATCTATGGAGTAAATAAAAAATATTCGTACCAAAAGAAATTTCAGATAAAATTACTAACCTTGTTTAAAACGGCGGTAAAAGTAGAGTTTTGGGACGCACTATTTGAACGGAAATATTTCGCGCCCTGATTCTACATCATAGCTGTTGTATTTGAGTATGAATTAAATAAAACCTACGTCCGATATTCGATACAAACTTACTCTTCAGTGCAAAAAAGAGAGATATATCAGCGTCTCTCGGGTATTATTACATTTAAGGGCCGGTTCGACAATTCAGGTATATCCCTAGTATATTCTTTGGTATAGGCTATACCTAGAATAAAAATTCATTATTGGGTTCGACATTTGCCGTATAACGATATTCGGAGAATAAATTAGGGTATAAGTTATCCGGCCGTCCTCGACCGTATATACTCGGAATAAAGTTACACTGTCTTTATATTGGTCGGGGTCGGGCTTGATTATCTATGCTGATTGATAATCACTTGATAATCAGCTGTTAGTGTTTGTCGGTTTTTCCGTTGACCTTTTCAATTTAAAAGCCTCTCTCTCTGGCATCAAACTGTCAGACGCCAAAAGAGTATGAAAACAATGGTTGACAGCCGTTGACAGTGGTTTGTAGACAAGACTTTTGAAAGAAACTATTATTTCCTCGGGCTTTTCAAGGTTTTTTCCTAACAATGGTGATTGTGTGTAGTGTGCCTATCCATAAAAATAATTCCTATTTATTCCTATTCACCGGCGGACGTGTTTTTCCATAAGTTTCCATCAAATCCTACATTTGTCAAAACTTGGATACACAAAATCAGAATGCAGAAAGGATACTCGCAAAAGAAAGGGAAATCCACGGCCCATCAAGTATACAAAGTAATCCACGTTGAAGTTTAGTTTGCAGAAGCTTCCAAGATAATCCACCACCGTCTCCATAGCAAAGTTCTGCGAATGAAGCAGTGACTTTTCCCACATTTTCTTCCCAATTTAAAACCCTGCGTTTTTATTATCAAATTTTACCGATGGATCCATCATTCTATGTCGGTCATTGTCATTTTCCATTCACTTAACAAAGATGCCCTGCGTTTTTATTCTCATCAAATTTTACCGATGGATCCACCATTCTATGTCGGTCATTGTCATTTTCCATTCACTAAACAAAGTTAGCTAACTCATCGGTGAATCCACCGATGAGATTAAAAACGCACAAATAGCTAACTCATTGGTGAAGTCACCGATTCGAATAAAAACGAGGGGATTGCTAAACACCCAATACACATTGACATTGACAAGCAAGCAAATTTTGGCGGGAAAATCAATGTTTTCATACTTATCGTCCATCTCTTTTAATTGAAAACGTCAATTAAGTAAGTAGAAACTTTGTAAGAAGGTATCATGATTTTTTTTTCTGGGAAAATCCAAAAAACCTATTTATGTTATTGGACATACATAACCACCGGCGTATCCAGCCCATGCGTCTGGGGGGGGGGGGGGGTAATCATCCCAGGCCAGCCCGAAATTTTTTTTACCGGGTGCCACGCCCAAAATCGTTTACTTTGAGCCTTCAAAACATTTCTTCTCTAGGAAAGTGGGGAAAATTAAACATTGCGGAAAATCGATTTTCTCGCACGGCGCGGAGAAATTTTTTCTGCACGGATATCGGTGCGGAAAAATCTTTTCCGCACGGCTGTCAAAAAAAAAATCAATAATTCACTACAAGTTATGTAGGTATGTACTTATTTCCGCACGACTGACTAGAAAAACTATTGTACCTAATACATGCGGAATATCTGTTTCCGCACTCGGTTGCTTCACCGAATTCTGCTACGCGTCTTTCGGTGAACGACAGACTCGTGGGGAAAAATTTATTTTCCACACTTGTTAGGTAAATATATTCTGTACTACCAACAAATAACGAAACCGAACTCTGATAGCGAATTCCATTGGAAGGGTTAGTGCGCACTGAATGTAGTCGTGCCTTATTCTACCAGCTTGTATAAAAAAGAGATAAAAATACATTTTTTTGCACTGATTTTACCAATGGAATTCGGTATGGGATTCCCCTGAAACTTTTTAATTATAGCGAATTCTATTGGTAGAACTAATACAAAAAATGTAAGTATTTATTTCTTTCTCATGCAAGCTAGTAGAGAAAGACACGAATACACTCCGTATGCACTATCCCTTTGAATAGAATTCGCTATAAATGGCATGCGGGCAATGCGGAGACTGTGCAAACTAGAAAACAAGTTAGGGCCAGTTGCTGGAAAGTAAAAATATAAGAAATAGATTTATTTGTGAGGTGTAGGGTACATTTTTTTCGTCCATCGCAACGATCTTGGGGGGGGGGGGGGGGTAATTACCCCCATTACCTCCCCCCCTTGTATACGCCGGTGTACATAACAGCTATGGCGTAATTTCCTGGCGGTAAATTATAGCGTTTAAAATAAGTACAAATTTGTTAATTTTTTTTACGTATATTTTTGTTTTCTAAAATCAAAAAATCATCAACAATTGTTTATTTTGTTATGAAGATTAATAAAAAAAATATTTCAAAAAATTTTCCACTACCCTATTGCGTAGAACAAGCAGACAAAATTAAATTATGCAGAATTTAAATTTAAAAAAATTCAAAATCCGGCTCGAAGGACCAAAATGTGGCGGAAAATATGAAAATAGTAGAAAAAAAAAAATTAAACCCGGTACGCACAGATCACTTATAGTCTAAGAGTTAGCGGTTCATCCGACTGACCCGTTTCCCACAAAGCTACAAATTTTTTAAATATTGTTTTAATATCGGTCAATTAAGAAAGTGCCGTTCTGGCAGGCATTTCGTGGTTGCGTTATCATCGCTCAAGTTTTTGAAAATGTATTTTTTTTTTAAAACCTTCTTCCACAAGGCTACAATTTTTATGTTTTAATTTACATATGTTTAAGTGTAAAAAAAATTGACAACCTATTTCAAGGGTTGCAAGTATGTGCCAGAAGATAGCAAAGATGTTGTATGGATGATAATTCATAACCTGGTCCCAAAAGGCTGAAATTTCGAGGGAATTTTCTTTCCTTAATTTAAAAAGTATATGTAAAAAGCCAGCCTATTCTGACGGTTGCAGCATGTAATAGTTATTACGCTCGATGGGAGTGCGAGTGCAACAGAGATACGGGTTCCAATGTTAGAATGAGAGGATACGATATTATATTAGGAAGATATGACAAACGATTACTGAAATTGAAGATAAACAGAGTTATATGTAACGTATAAATTTTTATAATGGACAAATTCTTGGACACAAAATATAATTTTTAATTTTTCTTGACAAATATGGATTAGGTACTTATCGAATTTCATTAGTCTTCATCTTTGGAATCAAAACAATAATTATCATTCGCTGCATCGTTTTCGGGAAAACAAACAAAAATTTCTTATCGATAAAATGAAATAAAGGACAAATAGTACATTATACACCTAGGGACTAAAGTGATACTTTTAATCCCGAGCAGTGGCGACGCCAGAGTTCTACGTTAGGGGGGGCCAGACTGGGCCACAAAAATTTAGGGGGGGCACTTGTTTTTATTTTATTGCTTTCTTTCTTTGGAATAAAAAAGGGAAGTACCTGGATGGTACTAATATTTCTGGGGGAATCCCAGGAAAGCGGAAGCAGCATCGCGATTGCCTGTGCCCAAGAATACTTAACCTAATAGGACTGCTTATTGGGCTGAAAATGTCCGCCATTTTAGCTGCAAACCTCAACACTCGGTGTAAAATTAGCCGAGTTTAAAACAGTATAGGTCAAAAAAAACGAATTCCTAAACGTTATAATCTTGTTAAAATTACCTTCTCTTCATTTAAAATCGACGAAAAAACAAGCACAACCTGAATCGCATGGATCCCATCGAGGCCTGCGGGTGTCGTCATCACTATAAGCTTTAAATTAGTAGTCACGTCACTCGCAGGCCCTGCTGTTGCCGATATGAGAGCAAGTTTTCAGGGGGGGGCCAGCTAAATTTCAGTGGGGGCCCGCTAAATTTCAGTGGGGGCCCCGGCCCCCTTTGGCCCCCCCCTGGCGTCGCCACTGATCCCGAGACAAAATGTTTATAATAAAATATTATAATTTGTCGAGGGATTGAAAAACTTTAGTCCTGAGGTGTATACACTATTTTGTGCACTTTACTTTATTTCCCGGGGATTAAATAAAACAGGGATATTTGTTAAGAAAAATAAAAATTTATATTTTGAGCCATTTTGTGTCCAAGAATTTGTTCATTATAAAAATTTATGCGTTACATATAACTCTGTTTATCTTCAATTTCAGTAATCGTTTGTCATATTTTATATCTTCCTAATATAATATCGTATCCTCTCATTCTGACATTGGAACCCGTATGTCTGTTGTGCTCGCACTCTCATCGAGCGCCATAATTATTACATGCTGTTCTGGCAGACACGTGCAACCGTCAGAATAGGCTGGCTTTTTACATATACTTTTTAAATTAATAAAAGAATATTCCCTGGAAATTTCAACTTTGTGGGAGCAGGTTATGAATTATCATCCCTATAACAACTTTGCTATCTTCTGGCACATACTTGCAACTCTTGAAATAGGTTGTCAATTTTTTTTTACACTTAAACATATGTAAATTGAAACATTTAAAAATTGTGGCCTTGTGGGAGGTTTTTTTTTTAAAAAAAAAAAATTACATTTTCAAAAACTTGAGTGATGATGACGCAACCACGAGATGCCTGCCAGAACGGCAGTTTCTTAATTGACCGACATTAAAACATTATTTAAAGAATTTCTAGCTTTGTGGGAAACGGGTTAGTCGGATGAACCGCTAGCTCTCCTACTATTACCTTTTGAAAAGGGTTTCTGTTGGTTCTCTGAATACTGGTTCAAAATGAAGAGTGTTGACTGTAGCAGAGTACTCTGTAGCTTCTTAGGGCAGTAAAATAGGGACAGTTTCGTTGTAGTGACCGAACCGTCCGATACGACACGAATTTGTACGGATCGTGTAGCGAGTGTAGATGTCTACTATGCGGCCGAGAATATATTATTTAAAATCTCGGATAAGGCAGCATAAAAATGCAGCTGCTTCTAGCAAGTGACGTGTGCGCATATGATAAACGAAAAAAACCCTAATAAAAAATTTAGTCACAATAAAACTTTGTAGATTGTTCTGCGCAAACTAAAATAGGCTAAAAAGCCCTTTAAAGAGTTTCTTGAACATGCGTCAAACAGTATTTTGAGTTTTGTTAGGTTGACAGCAGAAATTTACTAAATTTGATGTCATCCTTAATATAGCGTGAAAATCCTATAGCATAGCAGCGCATAGCCATCTTAACCTTGTCCTTTTGGTGATATTTTTTCGGTCCTACTCCAACTACTAATGTCACTGACTCAACTCATCGAGTACAGAGTAATATTGTAATTATTATAATTTTATATTTCCAACAAAGATCATTCAATTTTTAAGTTATTGCTATATTTACCTATCCTCTTATTAAATGCAATGACGCCCATAGATTCCAGAGTCCATTTATATATTTCGTTTTGGAAATCTTCCGGCATTTCATTTTTAGAATTACTCTTAGAAAAACGTCTTATGTTATCAATAAATTCATTCGCTACGTCATCCATACTATCCACATACATTTCCGCTGTTCTCGGTTGCATTAAAATTTTATTCACAACTGTTCTGAATTTGAACCATTCCTCTCCTTGGCTAAAATAACGTGTTTAGTATAACATAGTTTTCAGATTAATATTTAAATTACACTTACACTGTCAAAACTCCACCAACTCCTTGATAGGCGTCATCTCTTACATGATTTCTGTAATAATCAAATGATGGAAGACCGTATCTAATTGGCCAAGGACCTTCGTTACGATGAACCTAAAAATCAATTTATTTTCTCAAATTAAATCACATAGGTATGTATACCATACCAATTAATCAAACTATCTATACCTTTTCGATATCATCAGGATCATAAGCGAATAATATTGGATCTTTTAAAGGGATTCCATTTAAATAAGTTAAATTTCCATGTTGTTTCTGTAGCCTAAAATAGTAAAATATAAAATCCTGAATACGTATTTTTTTAGGTGGAACCTTTCGTGTAACTCCAGCATTTCAACATTATAAAATTCCGCTCCAGGAAGGAACCTCCAAAAATTCCCAATAATCGGCAAAGCTTTCGGTCCAGGAATTTCTTTGAACGGTTTAGCATCATCCCAACCTTCGGGCTTCAAATCTTCATCGCTATCCAGAGCTTTGTTTCCCATTTTTTTATAGTAACTGTCTCTGCCTGATATCACTTCGACTGTTGTTTGTTTGGGGCTGTTTACTGAAATCTTTCTGGTTATGATGGTGTAGATCGGACGGATTTTTGCAGACATTTTGATGCAGTCAACTAAGGAAAAGTAGATTCAACAAAAAAATGCATATAGCAGTAGTTACCTACTTTGGACCCTCTAAAAATTTAGTTATATTTTTTGGCATGAAACCTAATTAAAAATAAATGATAATATTGGTTTCTTACTTTCTTTAATTGCACAATTAAAACAGTTCAAAATAACAATCGGTACTGATAATAGTTTATTAGTGGATGGCGGATCAGTACACTTGCACTTTCAATAAGAGTTTGTTAAGGTTGTTTGTGCTTGACTTATTTGCACTAAACGATTTCCAGGAAATAAATGCAAACATTATATCAGCTGGCACAAGGCACTTAGGTTCAAATAAAAATAGACACAGATGAAAGCTATTATTATATATTAGATTGTTCCACTGCATTCTATCCAGGCGATAACATCGGAACGCGTCATCCAATATAATTGCAATTCTGGGGATTTAGATAACTTTTTGTGCCACTTTTAAATATGATTTGTCCAATTTAACCACTTTCCCATAAAGTACGAACAACACTGCGCGAAAAAACACGAGTTATGGAAAAGAAATAGTACATTGAAACTTATTTATTTACACAGGAACTTCGAGAATAAGAAAAACAGACAAGTAATTCAAATTAACGAATTTCTTGAAGTTCTGCATTAAAAACTGCACAGTTGCGAAATAAAAATTACTTGGCCATTTAGATAAGATAATATTTTTATATTGCAACACAGTCTGAGTCAGATAAACAAACAGAATACCTATAATAATAATTAGGTAGTTATTTATATAACAAGGTTGCGAAATAGAATTTCGAGCATGAGCAAATATTATCATCATAATAGGAATAGGTCTGTTCTCACGAGAGTATCTGACAGTTTGTAAACTGTCGGATTCTTATCATACCCAATATGGAGCAAAGGCGCGAAATTCTTTCGCAACCGATTTGAATACATTATTTTCCTAAGAACTGCACAAGATAATAGGACTTTCTGGTACGCAAAAATCGTCAGAATATATTGTTACGAAATTCCCTGAGCCCGGCCTAGTTCTAAGAAATTACCTACTTATTTATGTCAGGCAGTACGTCTTTTCTGGGAATCCTTCTATTATATTCGGTAAACATATTTTTCTAGATAGATACGTAGTACGATTTTGACTATAAATAGCGTGTATAGTGTTATATGAGCACTGTGGCACCCAACCCTACATGATAGATATAGCCTATATATAGAACATTACCAGTTTTTAATATTAATAAATTATATATTAGAAGTCAGTCAGTTATCAAAGACTGTTGTAGGTAATCATTTATCATTTATAATTATAATATTAATTAACAAAAACCTATGTGTCTCAATCAAGTAATATAACATGGCGCAGTCTTGTGGTAATTGAATAAATCGATAAAAAGCTTTCTGCGTTAATAAGCACATTTTTCGAAGAAAAATAATGATGAGTAATGTAAGGCTGCTACCGCCCTTGTCCTCTGAGGGAAACCTCTCAGAAAACTTTAAGAGGTTTAAACAGCATTGGGAGATATAGGTATTTAAGTAGTTGCAAGTGGAAAGGATGATAAGGAAGACAAAGTTAAGATAGCGACCCTTTCAAATCTTATTGGTGAGGAAGGCATAGAGATATACCTACAACACCTTGAAATTGACAGATGATTAGAAAAAGGTCTATAAAACTGTCCTTGAAGAGTTGGCAACCTATTTTACACCTAGGAAAAATGTAGTATATGAAAGATTTGTGTTTTACAATAGAAAACAGGAAGAGAGGGAAACCTTTGATCATTTTGCAACAGATTTGAGAAAGCTAGTAAAAAATTATTGCGCTTCATGAGTCTGAGCAAAGCTTTGCAAGAAAAATTGCTGCAGATGGATAAGCTTGACTTGGAGAAAGCTACTAAAGTGTGTCGAGCACACGAGATACCAAGTGCACAGGTAAAAGAACTCCAAGGTACCAGCAGTGAGGTGAAAATTGATGCCTTAAAGAGGAACAACTCTCGCCCATATAAAACATTTCAAAAGAGTCGGGACAATAGACATGTTACCGAGGGTAATATGGAGGCATTCGATTGCCGAAGTTGTGGTTTGACTCATGCACATCGACAGTGTCTGGTAAAAGATGCAGCAATTGTCAAAAATATGGCCATTTCAGGAAAATGTGTAGAAATAAAAACGTAAGTGTGAAAGAATTCCTATTGAAGTCTAATGAAAATGACAATAATAATGATAGCTACTCTGAAGATGAACTTTTACTGGCAAGCATCACAGTAAATGAAGTGAAAAGCTGCAATGAGTGGATTGAATCTCTGAAGATTGGTAAGGTGTAGATTAACTTCAAAATTGACACTGGCTCACAGGTGACTATTATTTCAAAAAATGTATTTTATAAAATAACCCAAACTAACCCAAATGAAAATATCAAGCTAAGTAAATGTAGTGTAACTCTTGAGGCCTATGGTGGTTTTAAAATTTCACCTTTGTGGTCTATAAATATAGATTGCCGATTTAAAAATGAAAAGTTTACTATGATGTTTGTTGTAGTTGAAGGAAATTTAAAACCAATATTGGTTCTGTCAAGTTGCATAAACTTAAATTTAATATCCAAGGTAGATTCGATAACAAAGACAATTTTATCAAGCAAAAGCAAGATGTTTTCATGGGGTAGATTTAACCAAAAATGTACACTTAAATTGAAAAAGAATGCCACCCCGTAGAGTGCCATTGGCAATAAAAAGTAGATTGAAAGCTCATTTAGACAGCTTAGAGAAGAGAGGCATCATTTCTAAATTTGAGGAACCTACAGTCGTGATAATAGAAAAAAATTACAAAAGTTTGGATCCAAGGGATCTCAATGAAGCATTAGAACGTGAGTATTGCATTATTCCCATACTAGATGAAATACGTTCGGAGCTTCAAGGTCAAAATTATTTCACGGTTTTGGATTTTGAGGAGGGATTTTATCAAGTGAAATTGAGTGAAAAATCTAGCAATAAAGCTATGTGCATTTGGCATAGTTTTTGCTTTATATTAATTCAACAGGCTTCCATTCGGGATAAATTGTGTACCAGAATTTTTTCAAAAATTAAATAATAGAAATTTTGATGATATAGAGGGTTGTTTAGTCTATATTGATGATTTTCTGATTTTTGGGGATTGTCCAGAGTCACATGATAAGGCCTTGAATGATGTTTTTGCAACATGCTAGACAACTTAATGTGAAATTCAATAGTGTTAAGTTACAATACAGGGTAAATGAAGTAGAATATCTAAAATATTTAACAATGAGGAAATGCAACCAGATCAGGAGAAAATTAGGGCAATTATAGGTCTTAAAGAGCCTAAAGATAAAAAAGAATTACAAAAAATCTTGGGTATAATTAACTATCTCCGCAGTTACATTCCCAAATTTTCGACCTTAACTGCACCTCTTAGAGAGTTGCTTAAAGATAACATAGTATGAGTATGGACCAAAAAACAGGCTGATGCTTTGAATAATATTAAATCAGTTTTAAGTTCCCCTTCAGTTATGGCAAATTTTGATGAGGCTAAACCAATAATCAAACAGACTGACAGTAGTTAGAGTGAGCTTGGTTGCTGTTTACTGCAAAATAGTAGACTCGTTACATGTGCGTCACATGCTTCAACTGATGCTGAGTCAAGGTTTAGTCAAATTGAAAAAGAGTTCACAGCAATTTTGTGGTCCTACACAAAGTTTCAAAATTTTATTTATGGTAGAGAAGTAACAATAGGATCTCAATAGTACCTAGGCCAGGAAAAGAAATGTACATTGCAGACCTTTTATCAAGAAATTATTTGCTCGAGTCGACAGTAGATGATAAATTCATTACTGAAGTAATACAGTCCACCAATGTGACAAAAGAAAAAAAAACAGAGTTTCAGCAAGAATCAGAGCGAGATTCCTGTATTCAAAAAATTATATTTTATTGCAATCAAGACTGGCCCTCAGATATTTCAAAAGTAGTCCTTGAAGCACAACCATATTTTCAGATACGCAATGATATATAGGTATATACTTGATGGTTTAGCTTTTCACAATAGCCGAATTATGGTGCCAAAATCACTTCAAGTGCAGATGCTGACATTTCTTCATGAAACACACTATGGAATTACCAAAACACAACAAAGGGCGAAACAATCTTTATTCTGGCCTCGAATTAATAGTGACATAGAAAACAATATTGAAGAGTGAAAAACATAAGAAGCAATGTGAAAAAGCCAATGATACCTACTTAGAAAATTTACAGATTTACCATTTGAGAAAGTAGGCAGTGATATTCTAGAATATGGAGGAAATTCTTAACTAGTCATAATAGACTATTTCTCAAAATGGTTAGAAGTTATAAGGCTCTAAAGAAAAACTTCTGGAGCTATTATTGCGGCCATCCCCACAGAGGTTTATGCAGATAATATGCCATATAATTCAAAAGAATGTTTAGATTTCGCAAGAAGTTGTTGTTTCAAGTTTTGTCACATCTAGCCCTTATTACCCCAAGTCCAAAGGACTGGCTGAAAGAGCAGTTGGAATAGCCAAAGACATGTTAAGGAAATGCCACGATTTAGATTTGGCTCTGCTTGAATATCGCAATACTCCAGTCATAGGAATGGATAAATCTCCTGCCCAACTACTAACAGCTATACTAGTAAGAGCCAAACTGCCTTCAGCAAAACAGTTGTCAATTCCTACTTCGATTGATTGTGAGGAAGAAAAACAGAAGTTGGAAAAAAATAGAGACATCTACAAAAATTACTATTACAGGAATGCAGTAATAAGAAAAGAATTTGGAGAAAATGATTATGTAGTCATTCAGGAAGGCAAAACTTGGCTACCTGCAATAGTTACCAAAAAATTAGATACTCTAAGGTCTTATATAGTACAAAGAAACAGTAGCCACATTAGACCATCTCGAGGACATCATCAATGAAAATTAATCAAAAATGAGTGCATAGTGCATCAAGCGACAGTAATTTTTCAGCCACAGTTGAGCAACCAGTGAAATTGAAAAGATCTGAAAGAAAGAGAGTGCCAAAGAGATTTGATGAGTAACTTCGTTACTTACCTATGCTTGGAGAATGAAAATGTGAATTTTACTAAGGACGTGCCAGCAACAGTTTCAGAAGCATTATCCCGACCAGATGGTGAAAAGTGACGGCAAGCTTTGCAGGAAGAGTTAAGTATTCGTTTGAGGAAAATGACACACACAATGGGACTTAGGGTATTTTCCGGATAGAGGGGCAGTCGTAGATTGTAAATAGGTTTAGGAGGTGAAGTGCGACAGTGATAACATGCGGATATATCGAGCCAAATTGGTGGCTATAAAGGCTCAGAAAAAAGCTATTGAAAACACAGAAACATTTGCACGAGTGGTAAAACTTAGTAATTACTTAGGTTTTTAGAAGAAAATGTATAGTTCTTGTACGTGAAACAGACCTGTTAGGTCAACTTGGTTAACTGGGTCTACGGGGTAACTTTGCACTCATTTAAATTCTTGGGGGGAAAGCAATATTCTGTTAGTCTCATCGTCTTGTTTGGTTGTTCTTGAAGTCATCTGATCCAAGCATGTGAATTTTTGCATTTGGTCTTCCATTTTGTGACATGATTTTCGCAAATACAAAAAGATTATAAAGATAGCCTAGAGCAGCGGTTCCCAACCGGTGGGTCGCGACCCCTAAGGGGGTCGCATAGGGTTTTTGGAGGGGTCGCAATATCAAGCTGAGGAATGACTTTACAGCACCTGCCCTATTTCAGGAAAAATTCTTGACTGAATTTTGATCTGCCATGCATAGTTCATATCCTTATGTCGTCCTGCTTGTGCTTTCTTTTTTTTTAGTGTACTATTACTATTTGCCTACTTACCTTCGTGAAAGTGGTTTTGATCAACTATTGCAAATTAGAACAAAGGCCAGAAATAGACTGGGAGTTGAAGATGGCATAAGATTGGCTTTAACAAAAACTCAACCAAGAATTCCAAAACTTGTTACGGAGATGCAAGCTCAGTCATCACTATCAAAATAAAAATTGCCTTTTTGTATTTAGTTAGGAAATATTAATATTTTTGTTAAAGATTTCTTGAATAAATGAAATTTTGTTTTTTATTTATTATGGGTAGGGGGTCGTGAACTTATGAGCAAATCTGTAAAAGGGTCGTGACTAAGAAAAGGTTGGGAACCACTGGCCTAGAGCATGAAACTGCACATGATAAATGGTAAGTCTATAGTAAGTACATCGTTCTAATTATTTTTACCAAATATGCATGGTTAGATTAAAAAAACCTTAAAAAGTGCCTTGCTATTTTTGTTTGAGGTTAGCTTTCTTACTGGAGGTATACAAACGGTGGTGCCCAGTTGCCCCGGCAAATTTAGCATTTTGGGAAACTGGGCCTACCATTTTTGGGGTTTTGGGCCATAGTGCCCAGTTAAACTAGTTTGATTTCCAATTTCTTGTTTTTTCAGAAAATGGTTAGAGAATACAGAAAAACGCAAATGAAAATAAAACTGTTTATGGCGCTTGTGCATTTTACAATGTCCCAAGAACGACGCTTAGGCACTATATAAATGGACCACGAGGAAGTAGAGTTTTATCTGAAGCAAATAGAGAGGGAGGCGGACGTTACGCTTTAGGGTTGGAGACAGAACGGAATCTGGCTTCACTCCTGGGCACTATGCAAAAATGGTCTTTCAAGATCGGAAGTGCTTGATTTGGTACAGAAGTATGTAAAGTCGAATAAAATCAAAAGGTTTACAGATGATCGACCTGGCGATGGATGGTTTATAAATTTTTGGTAGTCGAAATAAACTTTCGATTAAAAAACCCCAAGGTGTCGAGGTTACCAGAAAAAAAAAAACAAGAGAATCCATGGGCAATATATGGTTTTTTTGATCTCTTGGAAAAGATGATAACTGACTTACATTTAGAAGGCGAAGCCAATCAAATCTTCAACTGCGACGAAACGTCATTCTCTTCAAATCCTTCCAAGAATAAAATAGTACGGTACAGTATGGTACAAAATGCACCAGAACGATTTCAACATGCGGAAGAGAAAACACTACAGTTTTAGTATGGTTCAGCTTCGGGTGATAAACTACCACTATTAACCATATTCAAAGGCAAAAATGTTATGGAATCATGGTTTCTAATTTCCAAAGAGGATGGATGGCAGTGGCGGCTCCTATATTAGAAATGCGGGGGTTGCAATTCCAATTTCAGCCTTATCAGATAATGATCGACCACAGAATGGCTCTGCAATTAAACTTTGAACATTTTCTTGTCACGCACCACACCACAACAGGGTCGGATTAAGGTCTTTTGGGGCCCGGGGCTTTTTCACAAAAGGGGCCCCCAGGTCCCTGAAATAAATTCAAACGTCACTCAAACAAAATTTTACCTTGCAGGTGTATTTATTACAGTGACTCAGAATTAGGCATTCCAATGACCTGTCAAAAAGTGCGTTGTGGGCGGAAGTTCATTATCCCGTATATGAGAGTATGGAATTTAAAGCTTTTTAAAGTGCATTTTGTGGTTGTTTTGTGAATGAACTCTAATATTTTTTTTATTTTATTGACTTCATTAGTGTTTCTTCCAATTAAAAAAGCCACAAACGTGTCTTGTACTTGTAGTTGATTGTGGAAGTAGTTTCAACAAGGTAACAAGGATGATGTCAGGCTTTTTCCATTGCCCTCTGTTTTAAAATTTTCCAATTAAAACGTGAAAATTTTCACTACCACTGTTCCTGCATCTAAATGTAAGCCAGACTCAAAATACTTGTGAGAATCTAAGCTTTTATAGGCTTCCATTTGCTCATCGATGTGAAATTTGTTAAAACTGTGGGTCAAAATGTCAACTGGACATTTTTTCAAACTAACCGTTCGCCCACATCCCGATTTTCCTGCATTTAAGTCTTTAGATATTCACTCTGCATCTCAAAAAGTATATTATAACTGTAATTAAAGTCTGATTTTTTTTAGATTGAAAATATTCCAAATAAACTCAAGATAAACAAACAAACGTCAAATTTTCCACACTGGCCCGGATAGTGCGCCATCTATCAATAATTATACCAGCTACTCAATAATAATATTATAGGGTAGTGTTGTGTTTGATATAATTAATAGATAATAGATGGCGAAATCGCAATTGTAAAATTATATGCATGATTTCTTCCCCGTGTGAGATGGTGTTTTGGGCCCCCCCTCATTTCGGTGCCCGGGGCTTTAGCCCCCAAAGCCCCCAAAGCCCCCCCTTAATCCGGCCCTGCACCACAAACTAAAATAAAATATTTTAAAACAAATCTAATCTGCGATGTGTGCAAAAAAGTGAAGAAAGTTTGCAGTTTGCCTGCAACCTGCTGGAGCTTATGGGACGAAATTGAAATCCACGCGCAGATAGGCACCACATATGCGCCGCCATATAAGCCGATCGGGTTGCATTCGAGCTGCAATCCGGCGCGGCGGCGTGTCAGTTATTGCCATTTTGGCGAAGGTGGTCAAATTATTTTAATAAATTAACTGTGGAACAGCTTCTCGCGTGATATGTAGGTACCAAATTCGTGTATAATTTATTTTTAAAATATAATTAGGTACTAAAATATTAGTTCTTTTTTGTTTTAGTGTTTTCAACTTTTGTTTTGGGGGTTGCGCAAACCTGCAAACCTTAGGAAGAGCTACCACTGATGGATGGTGTTATCAATTTCTGTAAAGTGGATTAAAACATGTTTTTTTTTTTTTATCGAATGTTCCAAAAGAACGCCCCCTGTTATTGATACTAGATGGCTACGGTACACATATTTCCTGCGAATACATTTATGCTGCAATGCAAAATCAAGTATTTATTTTGAAACTTCCTCCGCATTCCGCACACATCTTACAACCCCAACAACAAACATAACCCACACTTCATTTGAGACACTGCTGTCAAGTTTACTTGAAAGAAATGCTGCAACAAGCTCTGGAGGAATGCAAACAAAAAGAAGAAGAATATGTTCCAGTGCAGAGCTTATTACAACACCAGAATATCTTAACCAAAAAAAGGAAGAAGAAAGATTGTAGAAGGAAGAAGAGGACAAAAAAACTCAGAGAAAGCAGGCAAGAACAAAAAATACAATGAATAAGTTAGACTTCGACTTGGAGAACTATACCTTGAACGAAGCAGAATTGGGAAAGAAACTGGAAGATCCAACCTGGAAAGGTAAATCCCACGCATCCCAAGTTGTGAAGAAAAAAAAAGGTTACAGATCCGCCAAGCTCTGACTCTGAGAATTCTGAAGATGATCTGGTGTTATCTTCAGAGGAGGACGAGGAAAGCCCTATTGCTGTTGTCGAAGGAGATTATATTTTAGTAATGTATAATTCACAACCGTATCCAGGAAAAGTACTCTCAAAGTGGAAATTCTGCATTGGGAAAAAAGTGGTATTCCTGGCGCTGGCCAAACAGACCAGATAAACTCTCCTACGATGAAACGAAAATAATAAAAATTATCCAAAAGCCTCAGGAACAAAATAGAAAAAGAGCTTTCGTTATTCCTGAAATGGAAAGATATTTTGCTCATAAGTCTTGGATAGGTTCATTTCTATTCCGTCATTCATCCTTGAAGTATTTGAACTTTGAACGTAGAAAAGATTTTGATTTTTCATGCATTCGTTTATTTTTGTAATATTTTTTTTCAGCATTTTGTTACGATTTTATTGCAACTGCCATAACTCGAAGCATAATTGTCCGATTTCCACGAAATTTGGAATCAAAATTTATGAAGATGAACGTGTAGGCTCAGTTACCCCTGTAAACTTCTAATGTAATTTTGTAATTAGTATTATAAATAGGTGGCATAGGCACAGTTACCCCGAACTTCTGGGTAACTGGGCATCAGTGACTGAATTTAAAAAAAAAATTAAATTAAAAATTACAAACCCAGATCAATATTTTTCTTACTACATATAAAGTAGATCCCTAGTTAGCACACACACAAAAAATAAGCTTGAAATGCCCTAAATAAGCAACGGTATTGGTATTTAAATTTTTAGTGATGAAATTTTAGGTCCCAGTTAACCAAGTTGACCTTAGATGAATTAATGCTAATGTTGAATTTGGATAAATCAATGTGTGAGCACTGGCTTGATATCACTATCTTGTAATTGGTTACTTCTAAGCTGTTAGGAACTCTATTATTGATCCGTTTTAAATTACAGGCTTCTAACAGGAACTCCTTTACGCTGGTCTATTCTTAGGCAGAGCTTGCATATTTGTGGAAATGGTCATCATCCTTGACTATTGCTAACAGTTCCTTTCTTGTAACGCAGTAATTTCTCTCGGGCTTGGTAAGCACTGTACTTTTCGTCACCATATTGTATTTGCGACAGAATAGCTCGGATGCCTGTGTTCTGTATCCGTCTGTATCCTAAATAAATTTTCCAAGTACCTGTGGGTAGCCTTAGGACGTAGGACATAGAGCTGCTTTTAGCCTCCTAAAAGCTACCTACGTCAGAGTCCTTTCTCCAATCAAAAATAGCCTTTTCTTCAGTAAGCTTATGCAACGGCGATGCAACCTTAGCAGATCCTTCTACAAATCGTGTGTATTATGTACAAAGCCGAAGGAAACTTTTGAGTTCATGTTTGTTCCGAGCTCGAGGCTAATGGTGAATTGCTTAAATTTTTGTCTCGTCAGTATAAATTCCTTCGGCTAAAATTACGTGGTCAAGAAAATCAACGCGCTGTTGGAAGGGTGCACATTTCTTGTCATTTAATCGGAGGTTTGCCTTAAGGATACGAGTAAATACTTCTTGTAAGTTATATAGGTGCTCATCCTAAATTTTTTCCATCTCTAACACATCATTCAGGTAAACAAGGCATACTTACCACATGAGTTCTGGTAGTACGATATCCCTAACCTCTCGAAGTAGCGGGGGCGTTACAGAGTCCAAAAGGCATTACCTCAAATTGGTAAAGTCTCTTTGTCTTTTCCGTCAATACTCACCTGCCAGTATCCGCTTTTCAAAAGTAGAAAACCATTTTGAGTCTGCCAATATCGTAAGGGTATCATCAATAGCTGTCTTTCTTAGCATCATCGTTAAGCTTTCTGTAATCGACGCAAAATCTGGTGGATACATATTTCTTTGTTACTAGTACAATTGGCGATGACCATGGATTTGAAAACTCTTCAACAACTACCTCTGCAAGCAAACTGTGTACTAATAACTCCACTTTTTGTTGTTTGGTCATGGAAAGTCTTCTAAGTGGTTGACAGATCAGATGAGCACTGCCAGTATTGATTTCATACTTGATGTTCATCTTACCAGTTTCGCCATTTTAACCTTGTTCTCACAAAGGAACTTGAGCCTTCTAATTTTATAGAGGAGAGATGTCGCCAAGATGTTTCGAATTTTCGAGGAAATCATGAACACCAATAAAATTTTCATTTATAAAACGACTATCGGAATAATTACTAACCAAAATATTTGGATGATTTGTAAAGGACTAGTATTTGAATATAAAATAATGTAAAAGGTAGAATGCTAGATGCCTGGGATAAAAGACTTGACTGTTCAGAAGGGACCTATTCACTTATAATTTTGAAAAGATTCAATCAGTATGGACCTGACAAAAGCAGAACATTCTAAAACGGCTTCATACTTACAGGCTTCCAATTGTTTCAAACTCAAAAACTTATTAAACTATGTTTGAACTCGTCTTGTTTCGCCTGGAACTAATATTGTACATATAGTTTGAAATAAGTATAATAAAATTAACTTGCCCGTGATTTCCATCAACATATGATTGGTTTTTAATTAAACATTTCCTGTTAATAAAATTTGAATACTTGAAAATGCAAATATAGGTAAATTATTATACCTACTTTGACCGATAATTTTTTTTTTTTTAACGGAAGCAGTTTCGAACGTCACAAGGCAATTATTAGTGTTCAAAGAACTGGACCATTAAATTTGCAATTCGGTTCTACCTAATTGAATAATTACGGCACTTATCAAGCACGTCTATAGTGACTAGGAGAGAAATAAAAATTAAATTAAAATAATATTATTAGTGGTAAAAAGTGTATTGAATAGAAATATTACATAGGTTTGGAACTTTAAGTTCCAAACAGAATTGTTCACGTGCCAAATCTGTATCAGTGATGTGTTGATATTTAGATGCAGAAGTAGAAATAATACGACTAAGGCTGGCAACATAATATAGTGGAAATATGAAGCAATTTTTAAAAATTAACAAGAAATCTGGAACAAAGCTTAAAAACACAAGTTAAAATTATAGTGTCAAAAAAAAATAGTTCATTCAATCATAAACATACAAAGTAGTCGGAAAATAAATTAAAAGATCGAGCAAATAATTCATACTTCGAGAGGTAAAGTCGCAGGTGGTGTCGCTCTAAAATTTTCACATAAAGTGTCTCTAAAGTAGAAAAAAATCCAGCATCTGTTGAAGTGTCGATCCAGTCTCTGATAATATTGTCTTTCCATCTATATACGCTGCACTTTACTTTCGTTGCAAAAGAAAATATTACGTTCGACAAATTAAGTTTACTATCAAATTCAGCGAAAGTTGATTTTTCTCTAAGGAATTGAGTAGTTTTTTTCTTTCCTGTAACTCATTTTTTTTAGGAGAAAAGCTCTTCGAGGGTCCTGATTACACTAGGAGTGTTCCACAATGAGCTAATCTACGATTTTTGAAAACTTGCGTGACTTCCGTTTGTCAAAGAAATCACTTGAAAATCTTATCTCATCTTTCCATTTTCAGTCTAAAAATTATAATCAATCCAGGCACGCAATACATGGCTAATTAACATTCCTATTAAACCTGAAATTCCTAATCCCAGTTTTGCGCAATTATTTTTGGCACAGACACCAAAATGTAACTGACATTATTTCATACAAAGTGCCGCTTTCATTAATTTCAAAATTAATTTAAATGTCGGCCAAACATAAAAATACAAGCAAAATGGCTTACAATTTGAATGGGAGAGGAATTTTGTCAGAGAAATTCTGAGAGTATCAGCAAGCCATGAAATTAGGCTTTTGAAAAGCGGGGCGGCTTGAAGAACTAAATTATTTGAGGAATTGCCACAAAATAAGGTAGATGTACACAAAAGAAAAACTCTTAAAGTTAGCAGCCGTGAAATTATTCGTTTTTCTGTAGATTAGCATTCTTTTTTGACGGAGAAATTCGGGTGATAGTGCTTTAGGGTAGGTGGGTTTATGTGTCTTTTAATGCCAACATAATGTTATAGAAGAAAAGAAGAATAAAAAAAGGTGGACAAAATATAAATTTGAGAAAGCAATATAACTCTAAATAAATTTCTTTATTAGATAAGGATAAGTATCACGTTATAATTTAAGCTATTTGAACGGAAAACTTTTTACGCATTTTGCATTATTTGCGTCTGTAGGTTGCCAAGCTAATTATTTATAGAATAGAATAAAGAATTCCTAAATTCTTCCGCAAAAAAATCTACGGAGCCTTATTCTTAGCGGTTTTTAAACTCTTGATATTCCAGGAAAATTGAATTATCTTCTATTACCTTATTGTTCAGGCTGTGTGCCTGAAGATTACACTTCATGCTGAACTACGGCTTGAGTCAAGCAGCGGGACGGTTAGGACTTTGTGGGATATTCACTATCAGAGAGCAGCCTCACTCTCGCTATGCCCAAGGAGGTTTGAGCAGTGGGCAGAGTAGGTAAGTTGTAGAAGTATTGAGAGACGCCGTACACTGGTTGAATCTGATTTATTGAGTATGATATATCGTCTTTTATATTAAATCGATATTATTAGGTACGTGATATTTTGATATAATTATTTGCAGTGCGAGGACGCATATTGTTTTATATCCTGATATGCCTAAAAATATTGCATGCTTATAGTCTAGTTTTCATATTGTTTGATATTATAATAAACTTGACCTTAATTAGGTTTAGTAAAGATTTAAGTTTTGATGAAATTTTTATGTATAATTCGTAATTATTTATTCTGCCGTCTCTCCAGAATAGAAGATCTCAAATACTGTATTTCAAACTCGTCTTTCTTGTCTTCGCATCCACCCATTCTTCCGTTCTGTTTGGTTTGTTGGTCTCTCAGGATGATTTTTTTCGTATACCATACCCTTCTGCAATGCCATTGCTGATTATCCCAATGGTAGTGATGCTGCTAATGGCTACAGAATGATGATGAATATTCCGCCATACTGTGCTGCCCAACTCTGCATTCAAATTCTTCTCGTCGTCTTCCAACTTTTTCAGGTTGTGATTTAGTCTGAAAACTGACTCGAAGGGTAGATTCTGAAGGTGCTTCACAATGACTGTAGTGTTTATTACTATTAGTGTAGTCAATCTAGGCAGGTTTATGCAGGTGAGGTAGAAAAAATTAGTAACAAAGTGATCTCTGCGGGATTGAGTAGTCAATAGAGTCTTAATTAATCCCTCAAAAATCGCATTTTGTCGCATTAGTGGAACCTGGAAAAAAATGGCCGCCATCTTGAATTTTTTCGAATCTATTGAATATTTCGTATGCATTATATCAAAAAAAATTAAGAGCACTTTTCTGTGGAAAATAAAAACTTATCTATAATGAAAGAAATTTCAATACTATATTAGCTGGAAAACAAAAAAGTTATTGAAATTTATTTTATTTGAAAATCTGCAAATTTTTGAAGTTTAGGTAATATCACGAAATGTATGAATTTTTCTAATAAAACTTTCTGTAGAACATTGAAGATACCTATATTGAGTTAAAAAAAACATCAGTCATTATCGAAAAGTTTGATATCAAAGGTTTAAAGGATGGTCTCAAGTTTCCAGATACAATTCTCTCACACTGCAAGAAACCAAATGATGCCTGGGGTTTAGAAGTTCAAAAGAGGATATGTAGGGAAATAGATCTTGTAGCTGCAGAACCTAAGTATTACGCAAACTGTGCAGTCAATTTTTGAAGCAAAAGAGCCATGAAAAATCTGGCAGGCCTTTAGATATGGACTGTGAAGAAGCATTTGAAAATTTATTCCGCGATATTCAGAATGAGAACGAAAACTGCCAATTTTCGATCAAAGAACTGCAAGAAAAGTTAGTGTCATACTTACCTGAAAATGTTACACCTTAGTCCGAAAAAAATTTAAAACTTGAAAACATTGTATTAATTACAGAAGTCCCAGGAAAGCCAGCCGTGTTTTGTTTAAAAAACAAGTGTGATGATTGGATTAAAAACAATAAAAAGACTGAAGAAGAACGACTTAAAGTATTAAAAGCGGCAGCACAAATTTCAAGAGAAGATAATATAAGGGTCATGGTTTGCAACGTTGATACTTATCCTCCGGTTGACTTGGGGGGACAGAACCAATTCCCACCCAACGGCAACAATAAGGAAATCAAAATTAACGCATTGAAAAATTTTGTTATTTATCAGTTCTAGTTAAGTGATTTATTTCACCGCTTATGCTTAGCTTAGGGATTCAGCTGCACCGGAAATACGCCTACAGATACTTAATAGATCTTTTGTCAAAAATTGGTGTAACCGTGGCATATTCTAAATGCTTAGCTTTTGAAAATTCGGCAATAACTAACAACAAAGACGATGTTCCAGAAAATAGTTTTATTCAGTTCGTGTTTGACAATGCGGATTTTAATATCCGAACTATCGACAGACTTGGTACTTTCAACTTCATGGGAGGAATAATGTGCATATCGCCGTCTAATATCGTAACTGTTCCGACGTTACAAAGACAAAATACTCGAGAGTTGTCAGCTGTTAAAGGAAAGTTTGGCAGTATACAAGTAAGATTGAATATTTAAATATATCCGAGACGTTATGTTGTTTTTATTTATAGTTTTTTAAAAAAACATCAAAGTCTGGACTGTCTACCATCGCAATGGACTGGGATGAAAATGATACAATCAACAGCTGCAATGTTTTGGCAACCAGCGCAGATTCACTTTGGATTATGGGTAGCGTCTTTCGTTTTCCATGTCGATCATCTTGGAATGGATTTATGTCTACAGTCAAAACAAGCACAGTTACCACTGACAGTAATATAATTCCAATACCGTTCATTAACATGGATCCTGGAAATCTGAATACAATTTATACAGCATTGTTTTTTGCTGCCGAAAAAATTAAACAATATGAAAAGCCATATATTATAACATTTGATAAACCCCTTTTTCAGAAAGCTGTGGACATAGTTACAGCCTCAAACAAAAGTAATATTGTAAGCTCAGTAATAGACTAGGCGGCTTCCATACATTAATGTCTTTTATTTACGACTAATGTATAATGTGCCTATTATATTTGTGATTTTGGCAGTATAATGACATATGTTATTCCTCCAGGGATTAATGATGAGTAGCGGGATTAATGGTCATTATTCCACAAAAGTGTCAGTGTCAAACGTGTAGTGCTTGTGGATTTGTATTGAAAATTATGAGACGGATGAAATTTGTTCATTGAAAATCTCAAATAAATTAATTTGTCGTAAATAAAGTAGAGTATACTACTCGCAATAATGGCTATTATTCCCTCGGAATGTTACTCCCTCGCCGCTAACGCGCCTCAGTTCGTAATAATCCTCGGGAATAATAGCTATCATTATTGACTCGTGGTATAATCTACTATTATGGGGAGTGTAGGTAACATTATGGCAGGAAGTGGGCTAGAAGAGTTTTGGAGTACGGTGTAAGCTAAAAACACAGTGCCCCATTTAATGAGCGGTCATGCCTATTCAAGGGTGTTGCGTGCACATTTTTTAGTTCATGAAGCATTGAGCGTAATAATATCGAGAGACCTCTCGTTAACTGAAGAAAATATTGTCAACTACTTAAGTAAATACCACTCTGTACATCAATTTTACTAAAGTGTGTCGACGAGTCAGCATTAATTTGGTATCAATACCGCGCCGAAATTCATTACCGGCAGACTAAGGCTAGTGCAAAGCAGCCCTAATGGGAAAAGCCCCTTTAGCTAAGTCTCCTCCCAGTAAAAACTATACCATTAATGGGAAACGTCCTTCTGGACCTGTCTCAAACCCAGCCTCAGTCTTCAGTCATGACAAGTGTACAGAGTGTACATGATACAGAGTGGCCTATAAGTAGTACATCCCTCCGTAGAAGAGACGTCATGATATTATTTCTAGGGGAAATATTATTATTATTCAATACATATTTTATTGTACATATAAGTAGTACGTCCGTCCGTAGAAGAGACGTCATGATACTATTTCTAGGGGAAATATTATTATCATTCAATACATATCTTATTGTACCTATACCAAGCGAGTTTCTCTCTACCTGAACCATACCTACGCCCCTAGGACACGGTCCTGTTGTGACGTCCCAGGACGAAACGTATAGGGGTTGTGGCAATATTGAAATTTTAGTCAATCTTTACAAAAATCCAGTGCTGCATGAAACAGAGGAAAAATTAGAGGTCTTTTCTAAAATTAGCAGGACGGGGAAACTGTGGGTCAATTACTTAAAATTAGTTAGTCTAATGAAACTCTTTATTACGGCTGAACGATCTGGTGACGCTTCATATGTATTGTATCTAACTTATGACCCCTATATTTTATGCTACAGGCCATCTAAATTATGCACATCTAGGTATAGTCCGACAAATACCATTTTAAAGTCACGTGATACTGGTGACAAAAAACGTATGTCCATTGATTATGTCGTTGATATCACCTACAAAAAGCTACTGGTGGTTAATTACTATTGAATTTTAATATACAGGGTGACTGGTAAGTGGACGTATTCCTTTGAGGAGATGACATTAGAGCCTATTTGCTACCGATTAAACACTATTTACCTCTATACCATTCTTAACGGTTTTCGCGATATTTTCATTTTTCTAATTTTTATAAAATTCACTACCTTATGAGGCAAATATTTAAAATTAACGAAAATAATAAGGACCTTTCTGAAAGTCGTGTTTTAAATTTTAAGCTGACACACTGACAAAAATATCAGCATTGAAAATTATCGAAACACTAATGTTAACTATTGAGTTATTGCGGTTTAAACTTAACTTTTCTTGTTAAGTTTCTAACTAATGACTTATTTAACCCTAAAAATATCGAAAATTTCATAGTACTTCAAACGTACAAATAATTGGCAAAAGTACTCCATTTTATTGTCTCCAAGATAAGGTACATTATTTCAGAATTAGCTTTTTGCTTTCTTGTTAAATAAATTATTTTTATTTTAAGGAGAGACGATATAATTTTCAACAGAATTCTAATTTATACCTGTTTTGGATATCAAGTGTTGCAATAAAAATTTTATCAAATTTTTTAGTAGCTAATAGTAATAGTTTTTAGTAAAGAAGTAATTATTATTTTCTGCTTGAAAATTTTGAAATTTTCATAATAAATTACTGGCACTCTATGGCCAAGCATTGTTGAATGCATTCTCTTTCAAATAGTTCACAATTGGCACCTAATTTTTTCGTTCCATAATAAAACAATAATTACCATTTGAAAAAATGTATTTCCTATCATAATAAAAAAAACAACATTCTCAAAATGAAATGGAAAAACTTTTTGATACAATTTAATCAATAACTCATTAATTTTCAAAATGACTAACCCCATTCCTTATGCAATTACGAGCCCGTCTTCGTATTTCTGTCCTGGTTACTCGATTTGAAAAGTTCTGTCGCAATATCGCAACAGGAGTTAAATCAGGGCTCCTAACAGGCCATGGTATGGGTCCACCTCTTCCAATCCATCTATTCGGAATCCTTTGGTCTAAGAGTGCCCTTATTGTTAGACGATAGTGTGCAGGACATCCGTCAAGCTGGAAGATCATCTGTTTGCCTGTTCGCTAAAGGGACATCTTGTAGTAGCTCATACAAGTTGTTACGTGAAAATTCTTCATAATTTTCACCGTTAAGGTTATCAGGTAAAAAATCAAAATTTGTTATTCCTTCTCTAATATTGTAGCATCCTCAACATCCGAATTCAGAATAAATCTGCAGAACTGAATTCTGCGAATTAATGGTTTCTTTATGCTGAAAAATTTCGAAAACTTCATAAAGTGTGTTTTTTTTTAAAAGATAATTCCCCAAGTCAAAAATTTAGTAACTATGTTGGCAACACAAGCCTTTTCTACATGAAAAATTTGAAAGCATTGACAATTTTACATTGTATTGCCAACATAATGTCAGTTTGACTTTTATCTTTAAAAAAAAAAACGCACTTTAGTCCACCAAACGTACAAATGATTGTTAAAAATTCTCTATTTTATTGTCTTTAAAATAAGGTTGTTTTATTGTTGATTTCATAATTTTCATTTGTAGGAGTAACGGTTTTATTCTCGCATTTAGAAGAATTGTAAGTTCAGACTAAGTAAGCAACATTATTTTCCAGTCTTTTCTTATTGCAATTTGGTGTGATACTCGCCAATCATGTTGATATTTATCAACAGGTATACCATACGCATTTTTCCATTTTTTGAATTAATAATAATAAACAATAACAAAATTTAGTTTCAGTTTTTCGTCCAAAGTTTTGATTTAAATAGTTCTGATGATAGTCTTTCGCTGTTAACTTCTATCTAAAATGGCAACGTTTAGCTATGCTGAATATGCGGACATTTTATTTATTTATGGTTTTTCCAATGGAAATGCAGCTGAAGCTCAAAGAGAATATGTACGTCGCTTCCCAAATAGGCGCATTCCACATGTTAGTGTGTTTGGTGCAACTTACCGTCGCATTTCAGAATCTGGCAGCCTTCAACGAGTAGAACGCGTAGGAGCTCCTCCTGCAGACGTTAACATTGATGGTGAAATTTTGAGACTACTTGAAGAAGGTCCAACAACAAGCACCAGAAAAATTTCCCGACAGCTGGGTGTTTCACAATGGAAGGTCTGGTCAGTGATTCATCAAAATGGTCTTCACCCATTTCATCACACTCCTGTGCAAGGACTAGACGAGGGTGATCCGGCGCGCAGAGTTCAATTCTGCAGATTTATTCTCCATGCGGATATTGAGGATGCTTCATTTTTAACAAGAATTTTATGGACCGATGAATCAAAATTTAGCAGAGAAGGAATAACAAATTTTCATAATTTGCACTACTGGGCCGAAGATAATCCGCATCAGAAGAAGCAAGTTAGTTTCCAAAGAAAATTTAGTGTCAATGTATGGATGGGAGTTATCGCCAATAATTTAATTGGACCTCATTTTTTACCGGATAACCTTAACGGTGAAAATTATGAAGAATTTTTACGTAACAACTTGTATGAGCTACTAGAAAATGTCCCTCTAGCGAACAGGCAAGAGATGATCTTCCAGCATGACGGATGTCCTGCACATTATCGTCTTACAATACGGGAACTCTTAGAGCAAAGGTTTCCGAATAGATGGATTGGAAGGGGTGGACCCATTCCATGGCCTGCTAGGAGCCCTGATTTAACTCCATTAGATTTTTATGTATGGGGGCACCTGAAAGAAATCGTATATGCCACGGAGGTAAATACGCGCGAAGAACTGATTGAAAGGATACAGAATGGGGTTGCGATATTGCGACAGAACTTTTCAAATCGAGTAACCAGGACAGAAGTAAGAAGACGGGCTCGTGATTGCATAAGGAATGGGGGTAGTCATTTTGAAAATTAATTACATCACTTGTTGGAAAAGTTTTTTCATTTAATTTTGAGAATGTTGTTTTTTTTTTTATTAGGAGAATGTTGTTTTTTTTTTATTATAAGGTAGGAAATACATTTTTTCAAATGGTAAATATTGTTTTTTTTTCAAAGATAAAAGTCACACTTACATTATGTAGGCGATACAATGTAAAATTGTCAATGCTTTCAAATTTTTTATCTAGAAAGAGCTTGTGTTGCCAACATTGGTAGTGAATTTTTGACTTGGGAATTATCTTCAAAAAAGAAACAGACTTTATTTGGAAGAGAGTGCATTCAAGAATGCTTGGCAATAAAGTGCCAGTAATTTATTATGCAAATTTCAAAATTTTCAAGCAGAAAATAGTAATTACTTCTTCTTTACTAATAACTATTACTATTAGCTAGTAAAAAAATTGATAAAATTTTTATTGCAACACTTGATATCCAAAACAGGTATAAATTAGAATTCTGTTGAAAATTATATCGTCTCTCCTTAAAATAAAAATAATTTATTTAACAATAAAGCAAAAAGCTAATTCTGAAATAATGTACCTTATCTTGGAGACAATAAAATGGAGTACTTTTGCCAATTATTTGTACGTTTGAAGTACTATGAAATTTTCGATATTTTTAGGGTTAAATAAGTCATTAGTTAGAAACTTAACAAGAAAAGTTAAGTTTAAACCGCAATAACTCAATAGTTAACATTAGTGTTTCCATAATTTTCAATGCTGATATTTTTGTCAGTGTGTCAGCTTAAAATTTAAAACACGACTTTCAGAAAGGTCCTTGTTATTTTCGTTAATTTTAAATATTTGCCTCATAAGGTAGTGAATTTTATAAAAATTAGAAAAATGAAAATATCGCGAAAACCGTTAAGAATGGTATAGAGGTAAATAGTGTTTAATCGGTAGCAAATAGGCTCTAATGTCATCTCCTCAAAGGAATACGTCCACTTACCAGTCACCCTGTATTATGTTCCCACTAGCATTTTACAAACGCGTTTCTGAAGTATTGACCAATCAGAGGGCAATTTTAATACTTGCAATTGTTGCGAGACTCACTTTTGTCACATCTGCTGTCTGTTGTAATCATGGGCGTCGTTACGAGGTTTCTCAGGGGGGGGGGGGGGGGGGCAGCAATATAATAAGATCAGTTCCAATAGCGCTGCTGGCAACCACCGAAAACGAATTTTTTTTCGGTGCCACGCCACTTTTTTGAGCATTTCAACGTATACTTATTCGATATCGATAGTTAAAAATGTTGGTATTTTTGTTTAGGTAATTGTCTAATGGCCGTTCACAAGAAGAAGGAAGCTAAATTTGAAAGCTTCGACCCTTAATGGTACACAACTAACATTTTCTAACGAAGTGAAGTACTTAGGGGTCTCCCTGGATCGAACCCTCACTTGGAACAAACAGTTAGAGAAATCATGTTCTCGAGCTACATCAGCCTCCTGGTCATGCCAAAAACTTGTTGGCAAAACATGGGGGCTAAAGCCAAAGATGGTATTCTGGATCTATCAAACTATAATAAAGCCGATGGTCACATATGCCTCATTGATGTGGTGGCCCAAAACCCAACAAGTCACCGCTCAGATCAAGCTAAGAAAGGTGCAAAGGCTGATATGTCTAGGAATAACGAGAGCAATGTCAACTTGTCCCACCGCAGCCCTAGAGACGCTACTCAACATGCCCCCACTTCGCCAATGTGTAAAAAAGGAAGCAATAACCAGCGCTCACAGGCTATTCCAAACAGACAAGTTCAAGCCTGGTGATCTGAGCGGACATCTGCGAATCCTTGATTTAATAAAACTGGAGAATGTCAGTAAACCAAGTGACCACATGACAGTCAGATTGGACTTAGAGATCCTCTTCGCAGTGGTAATAAACGACCGCCAATCATGGGAGAATAAAGAATTGCCACAAGCAGACAATGCATCTCGGTGGTACACAGATGGATCCAAGCTAATGGAAGGAGCTGGACTGGGCATTTCCGGCCCTAACTTCAAGCTCTCCAAGGCATTGCCGAACTGCTTGCCATAGATATATGTGCACAAGAGTGTCTTAACCAAAGCCTCAAAAGAAAACACATCTTGATACTATCGGCCAAGCTGTCTTAAACGCCTTAAGGGCTTTCAAATGCACGTCAAAACTAGTCTGGGAGTGTAAACAGACCCTAAAAACACTAGCGACACATAACCAGGTAACAGGTAACGCTGATGTGGCTGCCTGGTCATCGAGGCATAGAAGGAAACGAAGAAGCAGATGGCCTCGTAAAGGAAGGGGCCTCAACACCATACCATGGACCAGAGCCCTACTGTGGCTTAATGAAAAGCCACATCATGGAAGAACTCTACAAATGGGAGAAAAGAAAGACCAACTGTCATCATATTGGAGGCACACACCGGGACTCAGACAATCAAAAAGGTTTATTACCCTTTCAGCAAAAAGAGCTGAACAGCTCCTTGAGGGGGCAACACGTCACCAGAAGAAGTGGGCCAACTGACACCCAGGAAAATAGCTTCCTTCGGCAGAAGTCTACGCTTCCTGATGACAACTTAAGATGTAGAGTCATGTACAAAATATCTGCAAAGGTAGCAGTGCTGAGCGGCTGAAAAGCCGAAACGTCTCCCCCGCAATCTATAATCTACAATGGCCGGTATTATAAAACACTGAACCGATGATTGAGTTTCAACATTCGGTTTACTCCATGCAAATTGATAGGATTCAACCGAAGGTTGAAACTCAACCATCGGTACGAACTCTCTTTTATTGCTTTCTTGTTCAAAAGACTATTTCTAGGGGGGGCAAATGCCCCCTCTTGCCCCCCCAAACGACGCCCATGGTTGTAATACATTCTGAACTTAAACTGGGTACCCGTTCTCTATTTGCTTCTTTTCGAGTTGGAAAAAGGTTAATATAGTCAAAATTATTAGCTGTGTTTGTTCGTTGTATTATTTTCGAAAATAACTTTGACAAACTAAATGATGACAGTGACGGATTCTATTTCAGGTAAGAATATTAGAACAATAATTAGACACCAATTTTTTTGTCAATTTTACTATCACCGCTGTTTGAGATGTATTTAACAAGGATAGAGAAAAATCACGTGACTTTAAAATGGTATTTGTTGGACTATATATGTTATTCAAATGCGAAAATTAGAATCTATGGATTCCAGTGAATATAATTAAGTATTTTGTTACCAAAGGAATGTTTACAATTCGTAGAACAGACAAATTTTGTTCCGGAACCTGGAGAGATATGATAATCGAGCATTGCCTAATGAGAGCCATGAAAACCCAGGGTGGATTGACCCAAGGCCGAGGACATAGATTCTTCTTTAGCTAGATGGATTTCTAGCAAGTCGTCATGTATGTATTCCTGTTTGTAATGCCTTAGAGGACTTTGTTGGGGTAAGATCATCATCATCTAATCAACATGTTGAGTTGAGTAAGTCTCGTCTCCAACGCGACAAGATCGATTTGGAAAAGTTTCATACTTAGAGGATCATGATCCCTTTAAATGTACTGAATTCATATCTCTTTCATCTGGTATTATTGCATGTTCATCTGTTAATTGTGATATAGCTCGTGATTGGCGGAAACATCTTGAAGAGAAATATTGGTAAAAAATTCACCGAAATACAATGTAAAAGGTCAGAAAAGGACGACAAAATTTCTAGAATAAATGAGATTCAGACAAAATTAGGCCATACAAAAGAATACATAGATACTTTTTATACACGCAATGTGAGGCTGTGACACAAAATCATTTTTCTACAAACGTCACTAAAAGTGTCATTTTTAACGGATGCTGTCAGTGTCTAAAATGCCATTTTATGACACTGGTGTTGAAAGTAATCCCTTTTAGTGCGTTTGTAGAAAAAATAGTGTATGACATTCGTGCTAAAAGTGATTTTATTTTGTTCAAAGGGATCTAATGCAGACATTTCAGTTTTGATTTAATCAGGACTTACAAATTTTTTTGAATCTTTACCGGTGTCCAAAGAGGATTTGCGGTATTAACCAGCTACGTTACACACTATACATGCGTATGACTCCAAGACAAAGCCTCAATTCTGAACTAAGTTTAGCCACACTGCCGCCAACTGAAGAATCTGCCAAACAGCATATTTTTTGGACATGTTTTCAGGTCAGAGGTTTTAAATTATATAATTTACATTCAGTGGCGTAGTGACGATACTCCGGGCCCGTGTTCAAAAATTTTACCGGGCCCCTACTCCTGCGAGATAAAAAATTGAAAAATCAAAGAAATATATATATTTTTTTTCTAAATATGCAGGGTGAACGAAAGTATGGAACATATTCAATACATATAAAATAAATTAAGGCGTTTTGGAAAAACCGCTGGGACACCTCGATTTTGAATTTCTGCTCGAGATTTTTTCACACCAATTTTTTTATACAGGTGGTTCCAAGAACAGCTGTACCGTACCATTAACAACTTTATTTTTTTAAATCGTACATTCTGTATATCATTACATTTTTTGATTTGCGGAAAATTCTAGACATATTTCATGTGCAATGTCATGCCATAAATACCCTAAGGGCCGGTTTGTCAATAGCAAGTCACCCCTGGGTTAGGCATAACTCCAGGGTAAACATTGCAACTTCTTACGCTTACCCTGGAGTTAAAACCAACCCGGAGGTGACTCGCTATTGAGAAACCGGCCCTTCAAATTAAAGCTTAAAGCCTAGTACTCATAACCGTGAAATTCGCTCTTTTTTGACATTTTTCGAAAATTTAACGTTTGATTCACGCATAAAACGTCAAATTGTCGAAACAATGTCAAAAAAGAGCGAATTTCGCTGTAATGAGTACTAGGCTTAACTCACCTAATTAGAGGGCAGCACAACAAGCCACAACGCAGGGATTGCAGGATCTTGAGTTGGCATACTTGGCAATCCTGGTATACTATGAAGTGGTTCGGCCGTACGATACGCGACAAGCGGTTAACTCGAAAAGTTTTCATAAAAGAATAAAAGAAATCATTATAAATCTACATAAAAATGTAAGAAATGAAGACTTTACCTACGTAGATACCTATAGATATTTTTTATTTTCATATAAATTAGCGTCAAATGTGTAAAATAGTTCTTTTTTTTTACTTACTGGGGAAAAAATAATATTGACATCTAGAACCGGGCCCCTTGAGGTACCGGGCCCGTGTTCCATGAAACACGCGGAACACCGGTGACTACGCCCCTGTTTACATTTCTTATTAAGCTCTAGATTCAAGAATGGCTGGGGAACTCCCTCAACCCTCTCAAATGTGGTTGGAAAACTGACGAAAAGGGAGATCTAGTACCTATTACCACAACACAAGATCCAGCACCACCAGATCTGTTGAAATTAATTTTTTGTAATTGCAAAGAAAGCAATTGTTTAAAGAATTATTCGTGCAGAAAAATTGGATTAAAGTAAAATGTGGTCAGTGCTACGGTGTAAGCTGTAATAATGCCATAATACACGACGACGAAGAAGACGATTTATAAAGTAGAATTAAATTTATTTGAATCTCTACCTATCTAGGTTCCCGCCCAAATGTTTTTCTTGTCATATGTGTTTTTTCACCCTCTCAAAAAAATAGTATATTAAAGTATAAGTGGATATTAAGGTCTTTAAAACACGCGCGATTTTTCGCACTAGAGCAAGTGTTTTAAAGACCAGTTATCCACGAATACTTTACACTATTTTTTTTATTGGTATACGTTCAAATCAAAAATTCCTAATTATTGTAGATGTAGAATCCTAAATTCGTTGACACTTGTTATATTTCATTTGACGTTATCTACAAGTACCTACTCCTGACAAATCAATAACCAAAAAGTTGACATTTAGACTTTACCTACCTTTCTTGGGTTGTTGATGTTGTCATGATAACTTTAAAACACGCGCGTTTTTGAATGTTGGATTTAAACACGCTGTGGAGTACTTTAAATAAGTAAAATAGGTTATCAATAAAAAAAAATAGTTCTGCACAAAAAAAATATTTGAGTCTTTTCCAGATGTTTTGAAAAATTCTATATTTCCGCAGAGATCACTTTTTTACTAATTTTTTCTACCCCAACCACCCATTTTGACTAGTCTATATAGGCTGTGTTCTTTTTTCAACTGGCAGTACTGAATTTCCGCTGTGCGGTTTTTACTATATTTTTCGTTTCTTTTTCAACCAGCCGCTGTATTACTGGTTGATTTTGGAACGAATTCCAGTAATTATTGACATTTGACCGGCGACAAAGCTGACCTAACCTAACAACATGATTATTTTATATTTTTCGTTTTTCTTTTTCAAGCTTTCTCCATAAATAATTTTTTTTATTGATAACCTATTTCACTTATTTAAAGTACTCCTTAGCGTGTTTAAATCCAACATTCAAAAACGCGCGTGTTTTAAAGTTACCCATGACAACATCAACAACCCAATTAAAGCCAAGTACTCATATTTGACGTTTGAGTGACGCATTTAACATCAAATTGTCGAAGCAATGTCAAAAAAGAGCGAATTTCGCTGTTATGAGTACTAGGCTTAAGAAAGGTGAAGTCTAAATGTCAACTTTTTAATTATCGATTTGTCAAGAGTAGGTACATCTACAAGTACCGTCACAAATAAAATATAACAAGCACGAATTTAGCATTCTACAATTTATGATTTGAACATATACCAATAAAAAAAAATAGTGTAAAGTATACGTGGATAACTGGTCTTTAAAACACTTGCTCTATTTCAAGCACTCCGGCTGCGCCGTCGTGCTCGAAAAATCGCGCGTGTTTTAAAGACCTTAATATCCACTTATACTTTAATATACTATTATTAGTTGGTTATTTATTACTGTAAATTATTATAGTAATACAATGCTTTTATTAACGTAGTTGCCCTGCATTTTATGTAATTACTAATTACATAAAATCTAATTTAGTCCAAAGATACCTTTTGTTTTGTTATTACAAACAAACAAACCTTCCAAGTTTAAAGAAAATTTGGAAAGGTATTTTTGAGCTAATAAACCTCAGTGAAAAACTTATTTTTTTCAAACTTTAACAGCCTTTATCTCAAAAATTAAGCATATGCGTACTCATAGCCGCTTTCGGGTGCAGGGGTGCTTTATTTGAAAGATGCAACTTTGCGTAAACGCCAATGAAGTCATTCGTGATTGAAAATTGGTGCACAGGTTATTTGACATGCACTTTTTCAATCGCAACTGACGTCATTCGCGTCATATTTGCGCGTACGCAAAGTTGCATCAATTTCAAATAAAGCCCCCCAGAGTGTTTAGATAACAGAGTTCGAAGCGAAGCTCTGAACACTCCCGTTACTCCATGTGTTTTGCGAACGCGTCAAACTGTAATCGGAGTAGGTACTTCGGAGTAACTCGGGAGAGCTCAAAGGGTGGTACCCGAAAGCAGCTGATGTTTCTAATTATTAATTAATTTTGAATTGATATTCTATTTTAATGGGTACTATTTCTCCTAGAAGTTTGATCCTATTATCCAGAAATATGCATGCACAGTATAGCTCAATCAGTTTAAATTAAGTGAGGTACCTACTGAATGTAGCTTAACAAGCAATATGGAATAAATCACAAGATAAAACTGCTATAACTTAAGGGGTATTTTAGTCTGGAGCTTTGAATGTGACTCTTGTAGAAAGAAACAAAAGTTATAGCTGTGCAAATAGCCAAAAAAGTGATATTTGTCTTCTTAACTATTATTTGCTATATTAAATAATAGAACTATTATTTAACTGTCTACTTTTATGGCTCTATTAATTTAAATTAAGTTTAAGTAAGTTACCTACTCTACTAGCACTCTTTGACTCTACTATCAAAGCACTATGAAATAAAACACAAGATAAAGTGATAGCTATTTGTTTTGTTGTTATAATATCAATATTTAATAAAAGAAATAAACCAACTAATGTCGAATACCATTTAACTTAAATATTGGAAATAACACCTAATAAATTATAATGTTTTTATCCTTGTGCAAAAAAATACAATATTCAATGTTAAAGTTATAATTGTTGCATAATATTTCCTCCCTCCAAACAAAACAATTGACACCCCACCACTTTTACTGGATTACAGTAGCTTCCCAGACACAGCAAGCACAGTACTATTATTTGACGTATTGGTGACCTAGTACGTAATTTTTCAGTGTTCTTGGACGTATCAAAACAATCAACACCCTACCACTTTTGAATTACAGTAGCTTATTCTCGGATACAGCAAGCACAGTAATAAATTAGTGACGCATTGGTGACGCCATACGTCATTTTTTCAGTAAATCAGTACAGTGCATTTTAATTTTGGAACGCTTCCCAGTAAATACAGTACTAACAGTTGAAAAAAGAACACAGCCATAGGGACTTTTTTGGAGTAGCTGCCCAGTACTGAAATGGTAGTGCTTCGTTTAGGAGTTAAAATATTCTGTTTTGTTTTGATGCCCTCCTGAGATATTTGAATAATGCCTGTTGTATTTATTACAACATCTTCCCGCACGCCGTCACAAATGACAGATATGGTTGTTGAGGAATCCGTAATGAACATCCATGTGTTGGGTGCGCAGAGCTCCTTCCATATCATGCTTTGAATATTGTTCATTTGAATCTTGTCTTGTAATGCCTTGGTTCCGGTCCTTCATAAATTTCGTCAATGATGCATGACGGATTTGTCTCTATGTTTCTGACTGAAACTAGAGAGCAGATAAAGTGGTGATCATGTGACTGAATGCATTGCTGCAACTCGCGTTCTTGGAGTTCGACGTATACTTGTGTTGTAATCAATTGCAATATACCCATCGGAAAGATTCATAATTCAATAGGTACGATTTCCAGACTCTAAAGGTACTGGTGTGGCTCGTATCAACTCGAATTCAGTAACATCTGCAATGGGGAAATATCCGAATATCTGAATTAGTATCTCATTGGCAGTCAACTTTGTCGTTGTGATTGAGGACTTCTGACTGGTTTGTTCATTGATAGAGTGCACATACGCTGGTGAGATTAAATCGTATATGGTTTCTCTGTTGAAATGTATATCTAGTCATTTATCGTAGTATTCGCTGATAAATTTTAGTGCTACTTGATAGGCACTGAGAAGGTGGATATTTAATGCATTGGTATCGATTTGTTTGTACCAACTTTGTATTTTGTTAATAACTTCAATTCCTTGATTGAATATTTCTTGAAAATGTTGTAGTTTAGTGGTTATTTTGGCTTCGGTCTCGCTGAACTTTGCAAGGGCTGAGATCATGAACTTGGTTTGGTGACTAGATGCTTTGATTAACTGCATCTATGTCTTGATAAACTTCATCGTGGACGCCAAAGACTGCGGTTAAAAATTTTCCAAATAATCCTCTTTTTCTTCTTTGGTGATGGACGCTGTTGAGAGTGTCATATCCTGTTACAAAGTATTTTAAACTGACGACCAACATTCGATATTGCTATATTGTCTATTTGGCTTCTATTTTTTGAGTGTACTATTTCCATGCGGAAGATACCGCGATCGATTCTAGATGATCCGATGTGCTCTAAGCATATTCCATGTCGAGGTTAGTTAATTCTGGATCTGCTTTCTGTCGTGAGCGAGGAAGGTTAGTAGGAGATGTAGTACCTCCTAACTGCGATTTGGACGATGTCTGGGTTCTAGTGTTTCTAGTTATTGGCGTTAGATCACTTGTTGCTGAGTGGTTTGTAGTTTTTGAAGCTGTGAGGTTCTCGTCTTTTTCTGTTGGAAGAAGTGGAATTAGTTTATGAATCAGCCTTTTCGTGCCTCCTGCTTTCTTTATTGTAACTACTTGAACTGCACCAACCTTTCCTGGGAAGATTTAAGCGATTCGTGCAGGCAGCCATTGATTCGGATTCACGTTTTCCTCTTTTAGTAGGTTCATGGTGCCTCGTAAGTGCTTACTCGTAAGTTTTCACTTTGGCTTTTCCATTTGTATCTCTGCTGTAGTCTTACAAGGTATTCTGTACACCAAGCATGCCAGAGGTTTTTCCTTATTTTTTGGATGAGTCTCCATCTTTGGGATAAGCTGATAATATCTGTATGTTCCAGCTCTGGTGGTGCTTAAAACTCCCTTCCTATTAGAAAGTGGCCAGGCGTTAACACACGGATGTCGTCTGTATCTTCTATCAACGGACAAAGTGGCCTTGAGTTCAAGCAAGCTTCGATTTAGCATGTCAAAGTTGTGAGTTCCTCATATGTTAGGGTTCACTCTCCAATGACTCCAATTTCCTTGATTTAATTCATGTCTTGTTACTTTTTTTTCTGAAACATTTTTTTCAGCGAAATCCCCCACTCCCATCTATTTCCCTGCACAAGTGCGTTTCAGTACCATTTTATCTAACTGATGATAACAATGCAAGACGGTGTAAAATGATTTGATGAAATAGGCCTCGTATCCCGTACTATTTATAAAATTTGCATACTGCTCGTGTAAGTTGGCGTCTACTTTGAATTTCTTTTCGGTGTTTGCAAGTCGTGCTGCGGCTCTTGGCTTTCACTGTCCAAATATTTTTGGAAATATTTTGAATGGAATACGAACTGTGAATCTGCCATTCCTGTCTCGGGTTGTTGTTTGAGCGTAAAATTCTTCACAAGCTTGTTCGTCCGTATTGATGAGTTGCAGTAACTTCTTCGATCTCCCAGAATTTCGTCAACTGCTTGTCTTTTTCATATTGAGCGATCATGCTGACAACTCCAATGCTCTGGGACGTTAAAAATACTGGACTTGATATAATCCGGGGGGTCCTCGGTATTTGACATCAATTAAGCCATTTTTACCATTGATTGTGGCTGTGGATTAGTAGCGAAGCTATATTGGAGATTCTAGTTTGTTGAATAAGAGACAAGAACTCATATTTGGGTGTACTAATTTTTTGTTCCCATTGTAACAACCTAATTGTAAGTAAGATTGGTAAGAATCTATAACTTGCCCTGTCATATCCTGGTGATTCCAGGATAGAGCACAACTAATAGAAATAATAGACGAGAACTTATTTAACAACGTGGATCTAATATCTGACGTTTTACAAAATTGATTGACATCTGACCTGGTGTCCTGATGTTGCCACCATGTACTACATAACACATTCAGTAACTTACTAGACTAGAACTAAAACAATACTAATTATTTCACATCTTTCCTCCTAAAGATTAAGCCTACTAGGAGGTTTGGAAATACGACCAGACCTAATCTTTTTTAAATTATCATCAGACAAGACAAGAGATGATTCTAAAGGAATATCTTCAGCTTTAGAGCTATAATTGAACTGAACAGGTGAATGAACTTGGATCTGGGGCTGATCGTTATGTTCCTTCTGAGTTGGCATAATTTCTACATCTAAATCATATTCTGAAGACGGAACGAATTTATTTAAAGACTCCTTTAAATCAATTCGATTACGCCTTACTACATTGTTATATTTATTCTGAACAAGGTAAGAACGTGGAGTCCTGTGCTCACTAACGACTTTACCTGGTTCCCATAGCTTCTGAATATGATTATAAAGAGCCCCGGAAAAAAGGTCGAAAACGTAAGGTCGAAATACAAAAAGTCGAAAACAAAAGGTCGAAAATACAAAAGATCGAATGAGAAAAGGTCGAATAACAAAAGGTCGAAAATACAAAAGGTCGAAATACAAAAGGTCGAAAATACAAGTTGTCAAGATTATAAAAAGTCGAAAATACATTTTTTTTTCTCTTTCTACTTTCTTTTCCACATACTAACGCCTTGACTAACGCTAACTAACCAAAACTAAACCAAACTAACCAAAACTCTGTACACTTTTGTAATTAACCCAATCTTCGTTTCTGACCCATGCACTCCTATTTACTTCCCAATCCCGTAAATTTCTATAGTGAAACGTCAGAAAGGACACTTTCAAAAATTAACATACTTTCGATAAAAATAAGTCGATAAAATGTTTTTGTTTCAATTTAGATGCGGATATTGACATTTTTTTCCCTAACTAAAAAATAAAAACTCCGACCTTCAAATTCGAAGGAGAAAATTACGGGTCCGAGCGAGATAAATTGGAACTTGGATATACAAGACTAGAAAAATGAGTAGGGCTGCTAAATAAAGTGAACTAACACAAACTAACACAAACTAACCCAAACTAACCCAATCTAACCCAAACTAACCTATGAACTTACCTCCCCAACGCTATAATGCGCAAATCGAACTAACGCAAACTAACCCAAACTAACCTGTTTAAGAAACTCTTAAAGGGGCTTTTTAGCCTATTTTAGTTTGTGCAGAGCAATCTACAAAGTTTGATTGTGCCAATATTTTTTATTAGCGATATTTTGTATTTTCGACCTTTTGTTTTCGAATTTTTGTTATTCGATCTCTTATACTTTCGATCTTTTGTATTTTCGACCTTTTGTATTTTCGACATTCTGTTTTTCCGACCTTTCGAATTTGCGAGTTTTTGATTTTCGACCTTTTGTATTTTCGACTATTTGCTATTCGAGCTTTTGTAATTCGACTTAGTGTATCTTCGACCATGTGGTATTCGATATTTTGTTATTCGACTTTTTTTATTTTCGACTTTTTTTTATTCGACCTTATATATTTTTGACCTTTATTTATTCGACATTTTGTATTTTCAGCCTTTTGTATTTTCGACATTTTGCTATTCGATCTTTTGAGACAATTACACATTTTGTAATTCGACCTTTTTTCCGTACCCCGATTATAAATAGTGACATCGCAATCAGGTTTCAAAGGTTTCAAATTTTTAGCGTTTTTGTTATAGTACTTGCTGTAAATACAATGCTTATTGTTACGTGTCGAATTTTTAGTCAATCAAGTTAGGACATATTTCTGCTGCCTTTGGTCTTTCACTACTCTGTCATTGCCTGATTTTGCCTAGCACTAAAAAAAGGGAACTCTTAGTATAAAATCTTTAATATATATTTCACATAACAGTTATAATAATTATTCTCCATGAAGATATCCACAGCTTCTGGCGATCTCTGAAAATAAGATTGATTTGAGATAAGATAATATCGTATAAAGCGAAATAATTACCAGCTTTTTGAGTTTTCACTATTTTGTTCTCTGTTCTGTGTTCTGTTCTAGGAATCAGGTAAATCAGCATTTGTTTTCCATATTTTTGGAGAGGTTTCCATTGTGCAACTTTGAAAACATCAGGTTTCCAGCCTAAGATAATAGGAAAATTTAGATAGGATTCGAATAGGAAAAGTAAACAAATAATAGTAGGGTTAGGAAATTGCTTAAATCAGACAATGCACTAAAGTCAAATGTGGCACGAAAATTTGAATATTGAGTATTACATGCGCAATATGCATTAATTCAAACTGTTCAAAAATAAACTAAAAATCCCCTATAACTCGATTCGTGTAACCAGAAATTTTACTGTTTAAGGAATTTTTCTTTTTCTAGAATCACGCAGAAGAGAAGCACGTTTATAGCTTTCTTCTGAGGCATTTTACCAATTTAAGTGAATATTTGGGAAGTAAATTGAGTCTTAAACGGTGGCTATTATTTTTAAATAGCACCACAGCAAGTATTTGCTAATTTAAGAAGATTTCAGTACGTAAAAACCCAAATTCTAGAAAATAAGTTTGATTCGTGTCACGTGTTGAGTGTCGAAAAGGCCAATCCACATTGGCCTTTGTTCTTATATTGGGTAACGTTACATCCCTTTCTGCTGTTGCTGTCGTTAGATGCACAAAGGCACCTGATTGCTGAATTGCTGATGCTCAATCCTGAACCTGATAGATAGCTTGTGGAGCTTTTGGGGCCTGTGAATCTCAATCGTCCCCCACGAGTTTCCTAGTAGTATCATTCCATCAACTAACTACATAATCAGGTTTGCGTATTGTTGTGCCGTTTTGGGAACCATCCACCCCGTCTGTATTAAGGGTTTCACCATCTCCTTGGGAGTTGGAACCTTTTACCTGCAACCACTTGTACCTACTCTTCAATATTATAGCCAGCTGAAGTACCTCTACCTGTCTTAAAAAATTACCTTATAATCCTTTAGGTTTAAGTTAATTTTACGTTTACTTACCTTATTATTTTGATTTCCTGGAACATTCCAAATAGTCCAAATTAGTGTAAACACATACGTCTATCGCTCACTATCCGCAATTAGTGGATCTGTACACCAGGTTAAAATGGATCCATTAACGACGGTATTTTTAGTATTTTGGTATTGATTCAAGGGGTGCGAACCGTACTTAATTATCACCCTTCATTTATTTGAACTTAATGAATGTATTTAGGAAATTAATTATAACTTTTGATCACCATAATGAACCAGAATGTAAGGTAAGGTTTGGTTGGACACTTCAAATACCACCCTTTTGGTTGGAATATTGTAGATTACACATTTAATTCACCTAACTACTCTAAGTAGTAGTTACTTACTAATTTTAGTTTTTATATTGGTTATGCGTTGTAATTATGGCCAATTTTATCACAGTAATTTAAGTTTACTGATAGATTCTTTATTATTTTTAAAAGCTATTAAATAAACAATTCAATTTTGGTGCTTATCAGCGCACCGTAGTGAATTTTTAAGCGCTTTCATTTCATTTTATTTTATGCACATTTAGGTTTTTGCAGTACTTTCAATTAGGATTGAGTGTTTCCTGTTTTTAGTTTATAATCGGTAGCTTCGTTTGACTGTAGGGAAGGAAAACAGGTGGCGCCTTTTGAGTTTACCCACACCACTCTCCGCTATTGAGAGTTAGTCGGACACCCTAAAAACGAAGCTCCATTTGCTCGATTTTGGTTATTGGAGTACCTCAGCCACCTTTTTGTGTATTAATGTATTGTTAGGTTGCTCCAGTTTTGAAACATATAACATTATTTTTCAACTATTCTAATACATTTTCGGGCTTCTGATGACAATATTGAAATTCCATGCTTTAGCAAAATTCCTGAATTCAAAACTATTAAACGGGACATTGTCTGAAACTACACTATCTGGAGCGCCAAAAATACAAAACACCTTTTTTAAAGAATTTATAATGGATTTGATCGTTTTATCTTTTATACAACACAACTCAAGCCAGTTCGAGTATGAATCAAAAATGACCAGGTAACTTTTTCCAGAAAACGTAAAAATATCAAGGCCAAGCCTTTCCCAAGGTCGTTCAGGTATTGGATATAAAATTAATGATTCTTTTTGTTGCTTTCGAGAATTAGTTTCACAAATTTTGCATAATTTATTTTTATTTTCAATATCTGCATTGGTACCCAGCCAGTAAAATATTTTATTTTCAACCACATATGTAATGTTGACATTGCAGGTTTTTCAAAATCTTGAAAGTGTCACATTTCTGGACTTTGACATTTATCGGGACGGTAATGCATATGCCTGCCTAGGACGGAAAAGCATTTTCCGTCCGGGACGGCAAATGCTTTTCCGTCCCCATTTCCCTGCTCGTTCCAAATTGATAATTTTCATACAGCTCTCACATATAATAATAAAACCACATGTATTACATGGAACTAATTAAATCTATTCACTTATTTACATTAATTGTTAAATTAGCATTGTTGTTTATAATGGAAATCTTGAGACCATCCTGTTGGAATTGTGTTTCGTTTGGAACTATTATCTCTTGCGCTTGCGGATGAGTTTCCGCATGTGATGTACTTGTGGATGCACTGGACAACTGAATACCTTTGGAAGTAGAGGATAGCATCAGAGCAGTCTTACTTTTGTTCTCCAAAGATGCCTCTATGTAGCCTTCAGCAACCGTGCTCGATTTCCACCCTCCCAGTCTTTTGAGTTGCAATAGATCGGCCCCGTTGTCAACCAATAAGGTTGCGGAAGTACGACGAAAAGCATGCCCTGTAAAAGTTTCAATTTTTGGAAGCTTCAAAAAAGCAGCTATTTTATGTGGAAATTTTGAGATTGAATGATAGCCAATTGCTTGGTTATGTAATTTCCCATTTCGCCATTGAACAAATAACCTGTCATTTTTCAAATTTTTCCGCAAAGTGAGGTATTTGTGGAAAATAGCAACCCAATCTGGATCGCTTATGATAAACGATCGACTTGTGTAAGTTTTTGTGTGTGGAATTTCTATAGCGATCTTTCCTTCCAAAACGTTGACGTGCTCCATTTTCATCTTGACTAGTTCATCGCTCCTACATGCACCCGACACACCAACAATTAGCGCTACCTGAAACCAGATAAAAATAAAATGGGTAACCTAGCTATAGCATACAGAAAATCATTTTGATTTTCGCATTTTTATCTTCTTTGTATATTTTTTGAAAACCTACCTTGATGCTAATGAATTCTTCAGCTGCCTTCGTGAGGAACTCGTTAATGTTTTCTCTGGAAAAAACGCTCGACTTTTTCGGCTGAAAGCCCAGATTTTGCCGCTTCAAAAAAGCTATAAGTTTTGCGTAATTGGAGATATCAACTTTCTCTTTCAATTTAATCATGGTTTTCAACATACTGTAAGTCGACCATAAAGTCGAAGGCTTCTTTTCCTTAGATAATTCGCCAAAATACGCCAACAAAACGGTCTCCGAGGCAGTATTTCTCGTTCCTTTCTGGCTACACCATGCTTCGAATATTTGAAAAGCCTTTTCGTACCGAAATTTGCTTTTTGCTGGAAGCAAACTCTCTCCCATCCTGTCTGCTGCTTCTTTTAATTCAGGTGGGGTACAATCCATCGCTTCATCTTCACTTTCCGAAATCATTTCTTTGGGGAGAACGGGGAGAAATCTAGTGAAAATCTATTATTTCCGCAAAAATACTGAGCGAAAACTACCGTCGTTAAGGCGTTGTTGATCTTATCTATGGTTGTTGATTTTGCGGTTTCCTGTGGTTTCGTCTTTTGTTTTGGCCTTTACAGGGCCTTTGAGATCGTCAAAATTGATGACATTGACAAAAAAAGTGAAATATTTTTTTCTAAGGCCAGTTTTACACTATATGAAAATTTCGTATAACAGAATCTTTAGTTTTTGCATCAGAAAATTAAGGGTTGAAAATAAAAAAGTATACAAACCTCGACGGAAAACTTCATTTCTGTCTCGAGGTTGAGTTTATCTCGACGCTTCGCGTCTCGATAAACTATAATAACCTCTCGACCAGCAATGAAGTATTTTCCGTCTCGGATTGTAATATACTATGACGCGCCCGCCCTTTAGATTTCTCGATTCCTACATGACCCTCATGTAAAAGATCTAACATTTCAAGCCGAAGAGACAGAGGCACAACAATTTTTTCAGAAAATAATAACAACCCATCTGCGAAAGTTAAATTATCCTTGATTTTAAAATAATGTTGAATAAAATCTGGCAGTTGCTCTTTATTTTCTGGCCACCCATTTAAGCAGTAATCTATTAATATTTTTAGTTGTAGGTCAGTTTTGGTTTCCACTCTAAATTGCTGTTTTCGTTCATCTGACATTGACATATTTTTTATTACTGAATGAATAGCAAAGTTAAATTCCCTATCACTTTTCAAACCTGATTCCGATAAAAACGCTCTTGATAATGTATCACCGATATACAGGTACTTGCCAGGCTTGTAAATGACATGTAAATCATAATTTAGGAGCCTTAATCGCATTCTTTGCAAGCGAGGTGTTATTGAAGCTAAATCTTTTTTTATTATGGACTCCAAAGACTTGTGATCAGAGTTTATTTTGACATTTCTTAGACCATAAATGAAAAAGTGAAATTTTTGAACTGCAGATACTATGGCCAGCATCTCTTTCTCAATTTGAGCATATTTCTGTTCTGTGGGTGTTAAGCTTCTCGAAGCAAATGCAATTGGATGACCTTTTTGTAATAAGGACGCACCCAGACCGTCTTTTGAAGCATCGGTTTCAATTTCCACATCTTTTGAGGAATCAAAAAATTTTAGTACAGGGGCAGTTGTTAACAAATGCTTAAGTTGAGAAAGTAACTTTGGACAAGTTAGGTAGAAATTTGCCCAAAAACTTGGCCATTCCCAAAATTCTTAAAACTCCATTTTTGTCAGTCGGAGTTGGCAAATCTATTATAGCTTTAACATGGTTTTTGTTGGGTTCAACACCATTCTTAGAATAAATTTGACCCATGAACTTGACAGATTCTGATTTAAATTGAATTTTTGAACTATTGAATTTGATGTTGTATTTTAAAGCACGTTCTAGAACTAACTGAAGGTTTCTGTCATGGTCAAGCTCACTACTGCCAGTTATAATTAAATCATCAAAGTAAAGTCCCACTCCTGCTAGGTCACCAAATATTTCAAAGTTCTTTCTTTGGAAGACTTCAGGCGCAGAGCAAATGCCAAAAGGCAACCTAAGAAATCTATAACGCCCAAAAGGCGTACCAAATGTTGTATAATCCGCGCTCTGGTCTTCAATTTTCACCTGGAAATAACCATCTTTCATGTCAAGAACTGTAAAGTATTTTTGTCACACAATTTGACAGCAATTTCTTCAGCTGTAGGTATCAAAAAATGTTCGCGTTGTATCGCATTATTTAAATATTTAGGATCTAAGCAAAGCCGCAAGTCATGATTTTTTTTCTCGACAATTACTAGCGGGTTCAGCCACTCAGTAGGACGTTCAATTTTTTCAATTACACCTTGTGCTTCGAGTTGTTCTAACTTGCATTTTAATCTGTCATGGAGTGTTTTAGGAACCCTTCTGGGAGGGTGAACATGCGGAATTGCGTCATTTTTCAAGGTTATATGGTGGCTTGTGGGAAACTCCCCCAGGCCATCAAAACAAGATTTATAAGCTTTAATGACACTCTCTAAAGATTTAAAAGACACATTTGCTCCCTTACTAATCGAGGCTAAACGTTTTAATAAACTTAGAGATAAACAACCTGGTAACCCAAGTAAAGGCAGTTGGTCCTCAGCATCAACAACAATGAAATCAACTAGCGACTCAATGCCATTGACTCAGCACAACAAACTGCTACCATATGAAATTAAGGTAACTTTTGTGGACTTCAAGTGATTAACAAAATTTAACTTTTCCAAAATATGCAGTGGTAAAACACTCACCTCTGCTCCAGTATCAAGTTTAAGATCTACTTGCCCTTGACCTATGTAAACTCTTTGCTTCCAAACTTTCTCTTGTGAATTAGATTTTTGCACTTTCTTCTTCAATAAACTAATCATTTTAACGGATTTACATAAAATTGCCCATCACTACTTTCTGATTCATCACTACTTTCATTGGATACATTCTTCTCCAGATCATGCACTTTTTTCTTCAAGCTTTTTCCAGATTTTCATTTTCTTTTACTTTCATAAGCGACTTACCTCCATTTGTACACGCAGCTGCAAGATGATTCCTGTTCTGGCATTTCGCACAAGTTTTTCCCCAGGCTGGACATTTACCATTTTTCAAGTGTTTGTAACCACAAAACTTGCACAAGATTGAAGACTGTGGTACTCCAGTCGATCTAGATGACGAGGACGACACAAAACTAGAATGCACTCTATCTCTATTTATAGCGCTAACTGAAGCTTCGCTTTGTAGCACTTTAACTTGGGTTTTGCTAATCTCAGAGGCACGACACATTTCTATAGCTTTAATCAAGTCAAGCTTACTCTCTCTCAAAAGCCTTTCCTGAGTATTTTTGTCAGCAACGCCTATCACAATTCTATCTCTAACCAAGTCATCTTTGGTTCTTGTAGTTTGTCATTTTTACAGCTTTTCTCAGCTCTATCAGAAAACTGTCAAATAACTGGCCTTCTTTTTGCACAATGCCATTAAAATTTAAATCGCTCAAAGATAATGTTGGCTTGTGGCGAGCAATAGTTCCTAAATTTTTGTAATATTAATTTTAACGATTTTTTCTCTGCATCTGTATACGAAAAACTATTATGTAACTCAAGGCCATCATCTCCAATGAGATTTAGAAACACAGCTATTTGAATTTCCTCATCTTTATTCTTCTTCATTTATTATTCGAATTTCTGTTCAAACCGCTTCCAATTTTCAGCTACATTACCTTCTAAACTAAGTTGTTCTGATGGGCGGAACAAACTTTCCATTTTTCGGTAATATTGAGTGAAGATCGTCTACTATGGGGTGCAACGAGCGCAATACAGATCACTAGTTTCTAGGGTGCAACAAGCGCACTATTTTTCACGAAATCAAGGATTTCTTACCAACTAAAGCACGCCACGAGATTGCCCGAGATGTTTACTACCTGACACAATGTCATATCCTGGTGATTCCAGGATAGAGCACAACTAATAGAAATAATAGACGAGAACTTATTTGACAACGTTGATCTAATATCTGACGTTTTACAAAACTCATTGACATCAGACCTGGAGTGCGTTCAAAGACGGCAATGCTAATGCCAAAACCTACTTTTCCCCTTCTACCCGCAATGCCAAATCTGGTGTGATTTGCTGGAACGCCAAATACCGTTTCTCAATTAGGCAATCCAAACCACGTGACATTCAAGATGGCGTGGCGTCCACACATGGACGAAAAAACACAAAAAATATCTAGTTTCTGCCCAACTCAATAGTTTACGTACCTACATATATTTTATTGAATAATCAAAGTGCAAAACTCGAAGCAAAATAATTGAAATATGCATGAAAACACATATCCAAAACTAACTTGCTGGCCGCCACGCCATATTGAATTTGGTCTCATCCAATCAAAATTCGTATAACCAAAGTTATTTTACCGCGGCCGATTCTGAACGTGTAAAGCCAACCGTTTTTGGCACGCTGGAGCCGAACTTGAACGCAATATGTCAATTTTGGCTTGGCTTTAGCCGTTTTTGAACGCAGCCCTGGTGTCCCGATGTTGCCACCATGTACTACATAACACATTCAGTAACTTACTAGACTAGAACTAAAACAATACCAATGAACTATAGTCAAAAACTGGAATGCGCACACATTGCCATATCTGCCAAAAAAATGTAGCCATGAAAGACAGATGCCACAAAGGGGAATGTTGTTTTTTTCTGTTGCTCGCTGACATATGACGTTTTGGAAAGTTTTGTCATATTTACCTTCACAGGTTGCATCAATTGGAATACGTGTTGGAAGCAATTTCCGCCATTTTACATAATGAGTGCGACAAAAACAGGTATCCCCTCCGCAGCAGCGGCACTAGGCTTCACGTTCGTCAATATGTGTTCGCATTCCAGTTTTTGGTTATAGTTCATTGAACAATACTAATTATCTCATATATAGGAAACTGTCTAGAAAAATCGTTTCTAGATAACTTTTCATTTATTGTTTTGTGAAATATTGGTATTGTAAGTATTGCATTTCCATTTTAAAACCAATAGATGATTTTTATTATTTTAACAATTGTTCTTCTTTTATTTTAGCCTTTCTTAGGCCTGGCGCCCAAATATAATATAAAAAATAGTTCATTCATTGCCTCCTAAACCTTGTATTCTGAGCAACTATAGGGCAACCTGAAACGAATGATAAAAAAACCTATATTATAAAATGAAATCGTTTCAAATTTTCCCTAATAGATGTTGATTTATGTGTGGAGAACTAAATACGCTTCAATTTGTCCTATCCAAATTGAGTCCTGACGTAGGTACCATGAGATTATGTGCAAAACCTAACTTTAAATAAATTTTACTGAACATTTCCATAATGTATAAAATTTCCCATAGGAGTGCAGTTTTCGAATAGTTAAGGCGGTAATCGCACTGTGGAAAATGAAACTTGCACTGTAGTAATCGGAAGCTATCTTAAACATTTTTATCACTATTTGATTTTGATTAAATTTGATTTATTCAGCGATTTTGGATTTAATACATCAAAACGCTAAATAATTGATTTCTATGAGTGTATAATTATGAATTATACGTAAAAATTAAATTTCATTAAAATTTAAATCTTTACTAGATCTAATTAACACGTTGAGTACCAACAATGCTTTAACCAGTTCTTTACTTCTGTACCGCAGTGGATAACTTGCAAACGGATCGACATATTGATATGAAACTAAGACAGACATGACTTATAGGAGTTCTTAATATGACTTTGACAGCTCTGACCTTGAGCCACTATAGTGGCCACTGGTCTATTTTGAAAAAATTTAAGCCTGATGTACCAATATGGCCACTATAATGGCCATGAATAGCCTGAGAATTTTTGGAAAAAAATATATTTTTAAGGAAATACAAAGAAAACTTTGAACAAAAATCATATTTTTAGCTTTATTTTGTGTGCCATATCTTAAAACACGGATGAATTTATAAACTTGGACTTCCATCGCACTTTGGGCATTGGTATCTGGTCCTTTTTCTTATCTTATTTCTGGAACCTTGTTGGCTCCTTAGTTGACACCGTTTGGAGGGCGTTGAATTTTGTGTTTTTTTCGGGTTTGGTTCTAGCGTTGTTCTAGGTAATGAAACAAATTCGGATCAGGATGCATTGCAGTTTTTGCAGTTTTTCCGTATTTCTATTTGCTTCAAATATTTTGATGATCCTCGGATAATCCATTTCTCTGAAGGTATGTGAAGCAGTTTGCCACTCCAGAATGCACAGAAGCTGACTAAATCGAACAAGACATACTTATTCAGCACAAGTGAAAATAAACGACTAATGTAGGTACTACATGGCCAATATAGTGGCCATGGTGGGTGGGGGCATTTTGCCAATCCCTCTCTGTGTACCACACAACTAAATAAAACCTTCTATTTTGTACCGCGACAATTCAATACTCGTTGAAAAAACTTTAAAATACCGGCCACTATTGTGGCCGCGGTACATTTTTACAAAATTTTGTGGCCATTATAGTGGCCGGTCGTATTCAACGTGTTAAGGTCAAGTTTATTATAATATCAAACAAGAAAACTAGATTACGAGCATACAATATGTTTAGGAATATCACATTTATTATAAAAGACGATGTATCAAACTCAATAAATCAGATTCAACCAATCTACGGTGTCTCTCAATACTTCTACAATTTACTGTGCCCAAGCCTCTTTGGCCATAGTAAAGAGTGAGGCTGCTCTCTGACAGTAAATATCATACAAAGTCCTTACCGTCCCGCTGCTTAACTCAAGCCGTAATTAAGCAAGTGTATTTTTCAGGCACACAGCCTGAACATTGGTCCTTCGAGCGAAGAAATTTTTACCAGGCGTCAGGTAAGCTGAGAGGTAGATAACCTATCCGTCCGTCAGGCCCAACGTCCGTCCGTCCACACTTCAGTTCGTCCACGTAGTCATCCAAACAGAAATCAACATCCGTCCAGTGGAAGAAAAATCCGTACGACTAAATATCTGTCCAACCAAATATCCGTCCGACCATACGTCAATCCGTCCATATGACAGTTCGTCCACCTAGTCCTCCAAACAGAAATCAACATCCGTCCAAGGGAAGAGAAATTCGTCCACCAAACGTCCGTCCGACCAGACGTCTCTCTGATTAAACAGCCGTCCGACCAAAGAAATTCCATCCACACAATCCTCACTCAACGAACTAGCCAATGAGCAACACAATCTGGGAATGCAAATCGTCCAGTTTCTCAGCAATGCCAAGAAAGATTCTGTGTCAAGAAAAACTGAAACATACATTGACGATCGCACTGCTACACTGGAAAAAATATGGGAAAAAAATCAAGATCCAGGGCACGCTTACTTCAGCAAAACCTACTTTCAACAGTTAGAGGATAAATATGAGGAAGCAAAGAACTACTTGAAAAACTGTACAAAAGCTGCAACCACTCAACCACCATTCAAGATCAACGTTCAAAAAAGCAGAACTTTAAACTTCAACAGCGAGAGAGAGATTTAAGCCAAATCGAATGCGAGCTAAATGAAGAAAAATCGAAGCTATCAGCTGCAGTTGGAAAAAATTTAAAAACAATGGAGCGCCATCCAAGACCTACATGAAGAAATCATGATATCTGAAGATATATTTCAGAATGAATACTTCACTGAAAATCCATACAATGAAATGCAGCAGCAGTACGAAGATATCACTGAAAAACTAACAATCAAACGCACTTACTCCAGTCCCTCAAGTAATGGCAAATCAATAGCATCAACATCTAGCAATTCCCAAGAATCCGATTCCAACTTTCCATGGAGGATACGAGAATTGGTCCAAATTTCACGATCCTTTTAGAAGAGTAATACATGAGAACCACGTGCCGAAAAAATGCAGTATTTAAAACGCACGTACGAGGAGAAGCAAGCAAACTGGTCCAACATCCAGAAGCAATCGAAGTTAATTACGATTCAGCATGGGAATTATTACAGCAAAAATTTAAAAACAAAAGACTACTCATCGACGCCACTACCGAGTGCCTGCAAGGCTGATGAATCTCGAGATAGAGACTGATACATAGGGGCTCATGGTTTTTCGCATAATCATCCGGAAGTGGGACTCTCAGACCAACCGGCTTTATAAACGCAGTCTTCATGACGCATGACGTACCAGATTTCAAAGAATTTATGACTCTCACGACCAAAATCATATGACCTACCACTGCCAAAAGTGTAAAGCCATGTCACCATAAGAAAGAGGCAAATGGGTGCAAGAGGACTGTTTAAGCCATAATGTTCAGAAGAAATGCTTCAGCCAAACAAAATGTAATATTTGCAGCCGTTAACATCACACGCTTTTGCATGTTGACAGAAATCAACAAAATCAGCAACGAACAAATGATTACCGACAAAGATATTTCGCTTCGAAAGGCAATAGTTAAAATAGAACTCTGCAGAAAACCTACCAAAGAACAGGCGAGCAGTTCTATCAGCAACGAGACACTACGACAAATCATGCAAGCCAAGAGGAAGAAAATGTTTTACTAGCAACAGCTCTCGTACAAGTCCAAACTCAGTTCACCACAGCCCTTAAGGATCTTGATTTACCAAGGATCATAATCATCCTTTATCACCGAAAAAGCAGCACAACGCTTAGGGCTTCCACGATGTCATATCAGATCTGAGATATATGGCGCGGGAGATGGAGAGCCCAAGATCTCAAAATGGTCAATAGATACTTATATTAGATCACGATTCAAAAGAACGTTCTATATGGAAGTCAGCATGATAGTTCTCTCAAAGTTAACCCATTCCATGTCAAGGCAACCTCTACCCATAAAAAGCATCAATACATGGAAAGATGAAGTTCTAGCAGATCCTACGTTTATGACACCTGGATCTATAGATGGGATTTTCGGAGCAAAAGACGCCACAATAATTTTGAATAATCTCCAGAAAAGTCAAGAGGGTCTCTTGAAACAAAACAACAAACCTTTGTGAGAAGTTTCCCCAAAATTAGGACCGTCAAATTACGGTAATACGGATGTTGGATTATGTAAAGGTAAATTGGTGGTAAAGTGACGTTGAATGCCTGATGGCCTGATATGAGCGGACGATAGTTCCCATTGGAATTCCATTGCTGGATCAAAGTAAAGTTAAATTTATTTTGTTTGGCATACCTATTGATGTGTACTCAAGGAGAAGTTAACACCACTTGGTGTTAAGATCAGGATCAGTAAAAGGGCAGAACACTTAGGAACTGTTCTTCACTTATTTTATAGAATCCTTTCATTAAAAATATATTGATGTTATGAATCGGAAACGAAAAAAAAAAAAAAAAAAACGAGTAAGCTAGTTATATTACCCAATTGCCATGCTGATTTATTATCAATTATGTATTTTTTATATGCTTTAATGTGCTTACCCCTTTCCTCTAGGACTTTTTAAATACATTGTTGTAAAGTAAACATCAAATTGCTATGTCGGCATTAAATGATTAATTAAGCCGATGCAGTCCCATAAGGAACGTTAATTTGTTTTCTGGCTTTAGCCTGTAGCAATTTGATCCGAATATTTTCTTTTGTCACCTCTGTATTTTAATCAATAAAATAAATGTTTTTTAAAATACAAGTTTCTGAATCGAAAATATAATTGGCGCAGTCGTTCGGATGCTCAGAGTGCTTAAGTTTCGGGAGTTGTAACAGTCGTAATCCGTCGCGAAAATTTCAAAAGACTGAAGAAAGTTCGAAAAAGTGAATTCTTCGGAAAAGTGAAATTTGGATTATCAGTGCTGCTATTAAACGTTCCAGATACTGTCCACTTCGAATTGGTTAACTGAGTAAAAGGAATAACAAGAAACAACGTGTGAAGAAAGACTACTGTTATTAGCTTTGCCTAGTAAGTACAACCTTTCTCTTTATACATTTTGTAATTGGTGTTCCATAGTTAAGATTTTTGGATTTTTGATCTTTTGTAATTTCTAATTTTTTTGATTTACTGAGGAGACTTAAATTCAGATTTTTGTTCTTTTGCAATTCCAAAACGGTTTGCTGAAAAGACTGAAATCAAAAATAAAGAGTAACAAAGAATTTACAAACCCACAACAACTTTTAATTTTTAAGAAAAAGCAACGCATAAGACTGAATAACTAATTATAATTTTAATTTTAATAAAACTTTTTGATTTTGAATTTTCTAAATTTTCAAAATAATTTCTTTTAACAATTCAAAGAAATATATATGTCAGATTCTGAAGAAGAAATCGAGAATCTTTTGACTCAATTTAATTTAACTCATCTTTACAATCCTAATTCAAGAAGTAACAACCAAAATCAAAGATCAACCGTAACAATGAGTGAAAATTTAAAATCAATTGTACAACTTATAAAACCTTTCAGTGGCGAAAGCCAATATTTAGAATATTTCATAAGAAACATCAATGAATTCTATCAAACTTACTATACTGGTGAAAATGCTCAAAAAGAGTATGTGGTTACCGCCATAAAATCAAAATTAATAAATGACGCAGGAAATTTTCTTATGGCACGTCCTGATTTACAAACATGGACCGATATAAGAGAAGCGTTGAGAATTAAGTATAGTGATCAATATTCTAGACAGAATTTGGTACAAGAGCTTATGTATACCACAAAAACTAATAAAGAAACTATTATTGAGTATTTGGATAAACTAAAAGGTTTAGTTCAAAGAATTACATCTAAAATCATGGGCGACCCGAATTTAACGGTAGTTGCAAATGTCTTAATTGAACAAAACGAAATTATTGCTATTCAAAATCTAGTCACTAATTCGCCAACCGAATTAAGAACAATTTTAATGGTTCAAAATCCACAAACGTTGGATGCAGCTAACAAATTTGTGTTAAATTATCAACTAGCTGAAAACCACATGAAATTTAGTAGAGGACTTACTCACTCTACTAATCAAAATCAAAATCAAAATTTTTCAAATTTCAAAAATAAAAATACGCAATTTCGTTCACAACAAACCTATACTCAACAAAAACCTCAATATACTCAAAAAACATCGTATGTACCACAGAAACCACAGTTTCCATCCCAACCTATTAATATACAACCTAAAAAGGACTATGTACCAACAAAATTTCCTACTAGTTCAGGAACTTTTGGCAAAAACTACAATAATGCCTTTCGAAAAAACAATAATCAACAATTTTCGAAACCGACACCTATGTCCGGTGTTTCAGTGCAACCAAAAGCACAAAATCAACATCAATACCCTTCTAAATATACAATCGAAGAAATTAATAACATCTTTGAAATCGAATTACCTGACCCTGACGAAAATTTCGAAAATGACGAATGTTCTGAAAATCAAAACTATTATGAAGAGACAAATTTTGAAGAAAATCAAGTCGCAACTGAAGACGAAAATTTTCAGTTACAAGCCTTGGATGCAATGAGTCAGTATTAACTTTAAATGCTTATCAAATCAACCAACTACCTTTTATTCAAATAGACTATCCACCGTGTAAATTATTAATTGACACAGGAAGTCATGCCTCTTTAATAAGACCCTCAATCGCAGAAGAATATTTTTCAAATTCTATAATTAATTCAAGAAACAAGCTAACTACTTGCATGGGTACAAGAAAAACGTATGGAAAAATCAATATCCCAATTTTACAAGAATATAATATTCAAAACAACATTGAAATGATAATGTATAATTTGCATGACTATTTTGATGGAATTATTGGAATCAAAGCATTACAAGAAAATAATTTAAATATAGATTTTTCTAATATGCTTCTTTCTAATAATAAAACAACAATTCCGTTTCAATATAGAACAGATTTCGAAAATCAAAATTTTGAGATTCCAAGCAATTCAATTCAAGTATGTTATTTCAATACAAATATAGCTGATGGCATTGAAATACTTACACCACCGATAAAAAATGAAACGTATTATATACCATCGACAATAGCCACAGTCATAAACGAGACCGTAGCTCTAGAAGTACATAACTTAATGAATAAGCCTATTATTGTCCCATATAACATAAACAACTTAGCGGAAATAAGTTTGCCGTACGCTGACGAACAGTTTGAGATATTTAATATAGAGCAAATGACTTTATTAGAAAATGCTGAATATGCAAATGACCCCATTAAGTCGTTGCGTATTAATCATTTAAACTCAGAGGAATTTGATGCTTTAAAACACGTAATTAAATCTTTTCCTAAAATTTTCCACAAGCCAAATGAAAAATTGACATTTACCAATCAAGTCAAACATGAGATTAAAACAACAGATGAAATACCAGTGCACACAAAAACGTATAGATACCCACATGTGCATAAACAAGAAGCAAATTCTCAAATAAAGAAAATGTTAGAAGATAACATAATCAGACCATCCTGTAGCCCTTGGTCATCCCCTGTGTGGATAGTACCTAAGAAAGAAGATGCCGCAGGCATACAAAAATGGAGAATGGTCCATTACCTAATATTACGTATATATTAGACCGACTTAGTCGTAGTAATTATTTTACGACACTAGATCTAGCCTCTGGCTTTCATCAAGTCGAGATGCATGAAAATTTGATACCCAAAACAGCATTTAATGTTGAAAATGGTCATTACGAATTTGACAGAATGCCCTTTGGTTTGAAAAACGCCCCCGCGACATTCCAGAGAGTGATGGATAATGTATTACTAGGATTACAGAATAGAATATGTCTAGTATACATGGATGATATAATAATTTTTTCCACTTCACTTCATGAACACGTAAAAAATTTAGAGAAAGTATTTGAAAGACTCGAGAAGTTTAATTTAAAAATACAATTAGACAAATCAGAATTCCCACACAAGACAGTCGAATTCTTAGGACATGTAATTACACCAAATGGAATAAAACCGAATCCAAAAAAGATAATGGCAATAAAAAAATCCCAATACCAAAGACGGCGAAGGAAATAAAATCAGTTTTAGGATTAGTAGGTTATTACCGAAAATTTATAAAGAATTTTGCCAAATTGACCAAACCAATGACATCTTGTTTGAAAAAAGACAAAAAAATAATACACAATGCAGAATTTCTTAATAGCTTTGAAACTTGTAAAAATGTATTAATAAATGACCCAATATTACAACATCCTGACTTCAAGAAAACTTTCTTATTGATAACCGATGTATCAAACTATGCAATTGGAGCCGTTTTATCTCAAGGTCCTGTCGGAGCTGATCTTCCCATTGCATACGCATCAAGAACTTTAAACCCAGCTGAATGTAATTATTCGACGATTGAAAAAGAACTTTTAGCAATCGTATGGGCAACAAAATATTTTCGACCTTATCTTTTTGGTAGAAAATTCACAATCTTGTCAGATCACAAACCTCTACAATGGCTATTTAATGTTAAAGAACCAAGTTCTAAATTAGTCAGATGGCGACTAAAACTATCTGAATTTGATTATGAGATCAAATACAAAAAAGGAACATTAAACATGAATGCAGACGCACTATGAAGAATTCCTGCAATACAACTTCATGCCATTCAAAAATCAGATCCAGATGCCAGATTAACATCTTCAGATGAAGAATTTCATAAAAAATTAGGATTAATGCTGAAAGATACACCATTATGTAATGATGAAATCATAGCAAAATACTTTACAGATTCTAGAGTATATCTTCCTAAACAAAGCGAGATAGCTAAAGAAAAAGAGATAACAATGTCTGAATCATCTCAATCAACAAAAACAGCATCAGAAAAGGAACCTGAAGAGGAACCTAAGAAAGTAAAACCCAAAATAAAGATATTATCACAACTAATAATACCTCCAAGAAAAGAGAAAAAAGAAATTCCCATAGAAATCGGAGAATCTTCGAAAACTCAAAAAAGTAATAGACAAATAACACCAACTAATCGTTCTTCAACAATTTCAGCCTTGTCTGAAAATGACCAAACAATACATACGTCTATGGAAAATCCAATATTAGGAGCTCCATATACTAAGAAACATGTAAATGTATTTGGAAATCAAATTGTATTTCGATATTCCAATAATAACACAATTAGAAAAGAGATAATCAAACTATTTGGTAATTCTTACCAAATAATCCAACAACATCACAAATTACTAATTTAGTAAAGGAATACATGCCACCTGGTATTTATTGCCTTCATTTCCTAAATAAATCTTTAGAACCTATTGTGATACGAGCATTACAAGAATCGTTTAATTCGAATTCATTTACTTTGTACATCTCGAACTCTCTATTAGAAGACATCACAGAAGTTGATCTTCAACAAGAGAAAATTCAGCAATATCATGAGACTAAAACCTCTCATAGAGGAATCACTGAAAATATTGCAGCCTTAAAGAAAAGATTCTATTGGCCCAATATCGAGAAAGACGTACAGAATTATGTCAAAGTATGCGAGATATGCAATAAAACCAAGTATGAACGTCAACCATACAAAATCATATTCAAACCAACACCCATTGGTATGAAACCCTTTGAACATATTTATATTGACACGTATATAATCAATAACCAGAAATTTCTGACCATTATTGATAGCTTTTCAAAATTTGGTCAAGGCTCTCCTGTAAATACGAAAACAGCTGTTGAGATATCGTCACAGTTATTGAAATATTTTAGTGATCATTGAATACCTCAAAAAATCACATCAGATAATGGAGTAGAGTTCAAAAATGCTATAATGACAGATCTTTGTACATTATACAAAATTGAGTATCATTACACAACTCCAAGAAACCCGAACTCGAATAGTCCAATCGAACGATTCCATTCGACACTACGTGAAAGTATAACGAGTTTAAAACTCCAAAACCCAAATAAGAGTATTATTGATCTAATGACAATCGCTATATTGAATTATAACAATAGTACTCATAGTACAATGAATCACACCCCTTTTCAAGTGATTAAAAGGAGATTTGAATTATGCCATACCGATTGAACAAACGTAAAATAAACTAACAACTGACTATATAACAAGTTTGGCAGAATCCCTTGCAAATTTGAATAAAGAAATTCAAGAAAAATTATTAGCGAAACAAACAAAGTCTTTAGAATCACGTAATAAAAATCGTGAACCTGAACCAGAATTACAAGATCCAATCTTTGTGAAACAATTTAATAGAGACAAGATAAGTCCGCGTTATGATAGCAAAACACAGAATCGCTTTGCTAAACAAAATGTTAAACGACAATAATTTATTTCAGGTACTCCGAGATGAATCCTTTAGTATTCCTAACTCTCGTTGGAGTCACCCAAGCGTATACATTGATGACGGTAGAAAATCCTATTTTACCAATTTCTTTAGGAACTACTTACGTAACAACTCAACATAACACGGCCTATTATCACATAAACACGACAATTATCATACAAAGTATCCATAAACTGGAAATTACCTTAATGAAATTATCTGACACTCTTAACAAAACAACATGGTCAAACCAATTTGTTGCACTGTTTCAAACAAACATTGAAAACAGTCATTCTCAAATTAAGATTATGAAACAAGTAATCAGAACCTATCAAGACCGGAAACGTAATAAAAGAGGTCTATTATTTCATGGGCACAGCACAAAAATGGCTCTACGGAACCCTAGATGCTGAAGATGGCGCAAGATATGATTCTTATATCCAGACGCTTAATGATAATCAAAAAACTCTCAATGAAGATCTAAAAACACAAGCTCAAGTATTGAAACAAGTTACAAAAACATTTCACGATCAATTTTTAACTATTGAATCTAACCAAAAGGTTATCACAGGAAAATTACAAAATATTTCCTTGGAAAACCAAAATTTCCACTCAATGTTAACTTTCAATCTAATATTGAACAACATCAATATTCAAAGTAATAAAATAAGGAATCTTATTGATCATGTGCAATTAGCAATAAATTTTGCACAATTGGGAATAATGCATTATACTATTTTACAGCATAATGAATTAAATCAAATATTAACGAATATACCCAAAAGTCAGCAAGTACCTTTTGATAATAAAATCAAGTATTATGAGACAATGAAAACTCAAGTAAAAATCCAAAATGAGTTAATTATATTTGTTATACACACACCAATGATTGATCCCAAGCCCTTTATATTGTATAAAATCTATCCAATTCCTATCCAAGAACTTACCATTAGGAATAAGTACCCTTACCTATTACTTACTACGGACATTTACTACAATACGTTATGGGAATGCCCGAAAGTCGAAAGTGTGTACCTTTGTAACCAAGAAGAGCTGAAACAAGAAGAATCATGTGTCTACGACCTGATTACTGACCTACCACAACAATGTCCTTTCACTAAAGTGAAATATGAAAAACCAACAGTGAGACAACTCCCGAATGGACAACTATTAGTCATTCCTAAGAAAAGCCTGACCATAGTTATTCAATGTGACAAGACAAACCATATGGAAATAATAACTAATCCAACGCTAGTTTCTTTTGAGAAATGTTTTGTGAAAATCCAAAATCAAACATTTTCAAAAACCAGCGAGAACTTCAATTTTGAACTGAAGATTCCAAGAATAGACATCCCTGAACTTCCAGAGAACGCAACAACATTGGAACTTCAAGAAATTAACCAAGAAGACTTAGAAGAAGCCTTCAAGACGACGAAACAAATAAGAGTTCATATTCTAAAAGAAGTGTATTTTGAACACTCTTATTTAAACACATATGTAATCATAGGTTTAAGTCTTGCTATTTTATTTTTAATTTTACTGTTTTACTGTTTTAGGAAGTTTAAAACTTCAGAAAAAGGTTGTGCAAATGTGCAAATTGAATTGTCTGATTTGAATTCACAACAATCCACGTTTGCAACAACTTAAGAAGGGAGGAGTTATATTAACCAATTGCCATGCTGATTTATAATCAATTATCTATTTTTTATATGCTTTAATGTGCTCCTTTCCTCTAGGACTTTTTAAATACATTGTTGTAAAGTAAACATCAAATTGCTATGTCGGCATTAAATTATTATTTAAGCCGATGCAGTCCCATAAGGAACGTTCATTTGTTTTCTGGCTTTAGCCTGTAGCAATTTGATCCGAATATTTTCTTTTGTCACCTCTGTATTTTAATCAATAAAATAAATGTTTTTTAAAATACAAGTTTCTGAATCGAAAATATAATTAGCTAGTACTCGACACATACTGATGTGTAAACATCTCGTGAGCGACAAACACGTTTTTAATTCATTAAATATTATTAGTTAATTGTATTATTATTTTTCAAATTATACCTAATTATGAAATATTATCAATATTCCGTAAATTACAAATAACACCGCACAGTACAGAGGTACATCATTTAATATTTATAGTAAAATTCTTTAATAATACTTAATGAAGCTTCAATCGGAGTTGATTAATTTACTGCACAAATTTATAGCGATCTAAACTCTATTTTTTTATTGAAATTAATTCCCTAAGCCAAAAATTTAGTAACTATGTTGGAACGAAGGAGGCACAATTAACATTGAAAATAGGTCCCCCTAAATTTGAACCAAATTTCAATATTTTAAAGGTATCATCATTGCAAAAAAAATTTGAAACGTAAAGAGGATCGTATGTCTGTGATAGCAGATATAGATCATCAAAGGACGTAGGTCCTGCTATGCTATGCATAGGAAATATCCCTACGTAGATAATAATCCGATTTTGACGTTTTTGGGGTCCTTTTGTAAATATTAAACTCCAAAAAGGTCAAAATCAAATTAGTATTTTTCGAGATATTCATGAAAATCTACGTAGGGACATTTCCTCGGATATTTTCTATGCATAGCATAGCAGGACCTACGTGCTTTGCTGAACTATATCTGCTATCACAGACATACGATCCTCTTTACATATCAATTTTTTTTTTTGCAATGATGGTATTTAAAATATTGAAATTTGGTTGAAATTTAGGGGGGCCTATTTTCAATGTTGATTGTGCCTCCTTCTTTTACCTTGTATTGTCAGGGATAATACCACGAGAGCTTCAAAATTACCGATAATTTTTCACGATTGCGTGTTTTCTATAATTTCACGAGTCCGTAGGACGAGTGAAATTTGCAGAGAAAACACGCATGAGTGAAAAATTATCTGGTTCATTTTAAAGCTCAAGTGGAATTTAGAGGATTATTTTACGTATGAGAATGCAAAAAATATGGAAATAAATATGTATTAAACGATTTGAACATCTTAACAATCAATACAAATAAATGGATGCTATCAGGAACCGTTTGTTTGGCATGGCAACCATGTATACAATAACATGGGAGAATTATCGCTCTCTCTCTAGTTAAACAAATGGAGAAGAGAATTTTCGCTGTAACACATGAGTGGAATAATCAACATAATGTCATTTTGACTTTTATCTTTAATTTTGAGACAGACTATATCGTCATTATCGTTATGAAAATCTAATGCCACCTTAGACCGTAAGCGCGGAAGTAGCTGCGCACTAATCATTGCGCATGGGTTCTATGATGTCACTTCTGCTTTCACATTTCCGTTCCAGTTCCCGAGATTTACTCTCATATCGCCATAAAAGATGTTTACACATCAAACAATACATATTTAGAGGATAACAGATAGTTAATTTCAATAATTTTTAAAAGTATTTGAAAATAGTAAAAATATATATAGGTAGGTACTTATTTAAAAAGTAAGCTGGAATAAAATAAGGAGAACTTATTGAAAATTTTATGTGGTAAACCTTGACTTCCTGATACAAATGAAAGTTCTCATCGGTCCACCGCGATACTTTGAATAGTTTCCGAGATACAGGTCGAAGGAATGTACCGGGTTAAGCTAGAGTCTCATGCGTCCGATTTCCGACGATACGATATCCGATAAAAATTGAATTTCGGATAATAGTACCTATATTACATACCGAGTAGGGAAGTGTTTCATTACTGTCGAGAGATTTATATAGTCAATCGAGACGCGAAGCGTCGAGATTGACTATTAATCTCGAGACAGAAATGAAAACTTCCCTCCAAGGTTTGTATACTATTTTATTTGCAAGAACACCATTAATTATGATTAGTCAATCAATTTTTTTAATATTAAAAAAATAAAACAAACATGCCAAAATGTGTCATTCGCTGCTTTGATGTTTTTACCTGACATGTTTTTATTGTTGCCAGCAAAGGTAAATAAATTAGAGTGAGGGAAATCGATGAGGGAAATCGAATAGGGAAATCGGTGAGGGAAATCGAAGAGGGAAGTGACACAGGTAAAGTGTCATTTCCAAATTTTTAAAAAGTCAGTAATGTCGAGATTACATATATGGTTGCAAATAAAATATATTGCTTGACATTCTTTGAGGTAGTTAAATACGTCGGCTCCGTCAGTCTTATTTCTTGTAACAATAGAGGTATTCTTTCGATCTGAACAAACTGATCCAAATTATTTGAGGTTTGTTTCAAACAATTGTCATCCGGTTTTACAATTTCATTGGCCCTAACTGGTTTTTTGACACCTCATAAGCAAACCTTATGTGATCATAATCAGTTTTTTCAAATCGAAAGAATACCTGGAATATGTGGAAAACACCTTAAATTTTATCAGAAAAAAGTTGAAAATATTCGGATATAAAGTGGCAAGAAATTTTTTAGCCAATAGGAGCTGCGTCGTACCATCGGACGGTCGGAAAACGGACGCATGAGACTCCGGCCTTATTCACTATATTTTGAACCCCCACCTGGAGAGGTAATTACAAGTGTTACAAAAAAAGTTCAATACAAAAATTGTTTAGTTTTAAAAAATATATCCAAAGTTGGTACTGTTGATACAGGGTGTCCCAGAAGCCGTCCACATCGAGATAAAGGCGGTTAGATTTGGTGAAAAAAAAAATAATAAATTTGAGGATTTTCCTTGTGATAAATATGGATAGTATGGAAATTGTTATATTGGTTAAGTAGGTTAATTTCTTGGACATCAAACTACCTGTATCTCGAAAACGAGTTACAGGATTGGGTTGAGCTGATGAGAATTCTTTATTAAGTCTACCACATGTCAAAATTTCATTGAGTTTGGCAGAAAACCAAAAACCCATAATAGGTGTCCGCTTGGATTGTTAAAAACGTGGAAATGGAAAAAAAAAAAAATGATAAATTTTATTTCAATTTAAATAAAATTGAGTTAATTTTTGAGGATTGTAACGAGCATATTCAAATGCTTGTTACAATAAATAAACGCAAAACAATTATTATTAATATTCGTATTTTATTCAAAACAATCAAACACCGAGATAAAATAAAATACAAAACAATAAAATTATCATTGGGGTCGAGCATTCTCTGGGTGTCGACATAGGACTAAAAACAAAAATTTATAAATTATTTACGTGCTTCAATATTCTGAATATATCTTGTGATTTATTTCGCTTTTTTTTCCATCGAAATTTGTGTACCAACGTATTTGAATCGTTTGCACGAATTTAAATTCCGACAGTGATACAAATTCCATATTTTATGTGCGCTGGATAAACTTAATATGAACCGAAACTAAAATGATATATGATATAAGAAGCGATTTGGTTTGTTCTTGTTCAATTTATTCAAATACCTTTTTGGTAGGTGTGCTTTAGTTTATAAATATACATATTTGTAGTTTAAGCACAGATCACCTAATACAGATGCGTAAGTACGTATACTTGCCGTCGACGATATTCTGTGACGAAGCCGGGGAGCCAGCGCCCCGACGCATAGATACAGATCGCCCGCGTCAGGACAATTAACGTGGCCGGGTGCGTGAGCATGTTCCAGCCTGTGTGTTTACAAATTTTTGCGGGTAAAAAAGAATATTTTTTTGCTGTTTGTGAACCAATAAGAAATAATATTATATTATTGAGCTTCCGCGTTTATATAATAAATATGTTCAAAATACATTGATGCGGCATTGGTGCGGCCAGCCTATGTCTATCAAATTAATCTTGAACCATGAATTCGCCGCTCTTTCGCATCTGTATGTAGGTAATCTGTGGTTTGGGTTCAAGTCAGTCCTTATTATTCGCGGTCTTTTTTAAACATTATTGTTCGGAGAACCATCATTTTAGTTTGCAGGAATAACCTAGTGTTTCAAAACGAAAGATTTATACTAGTATATGAATATTACTGAAATACATATTGCAATTCTTATTGAAACAGATTACGTCATTTCCTATTTAATTTGCTTCTTCCAACGATGTGACCTTGAAGTTATCTCGAGGTAAATCTGCAGGAAAGGTCACCCTGGATATATTTTGAGATTGCTCCCGGGGATAAAGTAACCATGATGATGAGGAGGGGTGGATCCGTGAGGCTGACTGCTGCATCCTAGGATAAAAAGCCCCTGAGGAGAGAGGACCCAAATGGATCCAGTAGTTGCGCCGGTTTTTTAAATCCTTCTAGGTTAGCCACATGGCTCTCTTTTCGTACTGCACGGTGTATCAACTGGTACCTAGGTGGTATTCTCGTTCCCGAAAATGCTCACCGCTTTTCAGTCACTCGCACTTTTAATGTAAATTTACATATAAAGTGCCGAGCGACTCAAAAGCGGTGAGCGTTTTCGAGAACGAGAATACCGGCCCTAATCTGAATAGTGTTTGGCAAGGGACTTTCTTGGAACTTCCTGGGGTAGAAGGGCGACCCTGAGAATATGTCGAGATTATTATCTGGGTAAAATGAATCCAATTGATTTGTAAGAATCAATGCTGCTGGGCTAAGAGGGAGAGGAAGATCCAAATGCATTTCAATGCAAGGGTTTTGTCGGTCTTCTATATCCATCTAGTATGCCTAAACATCGAGCTGCTTTTAAACTGCTGACTGGCTGATAAAACATGTTCTTCTCAACTGTTGTTCATACATACAGGATGGTATATTAGTTGACAATATGTTGATCCATATTGCAGAAATTCATGCAAACTATGCAACAACAATTTCAACTATTCATCTATTTATGTAACTAGCAGAAAACCTCAGTAATGGTTAACACAACCATAAAACCCGTTTTCCAGAAGAATATCAACATAACCTGAATACCCAACAAAAGAACCCGAAAATCAGGAAGTGTTTCGGGCGAACCGTATCTGTTACGTTCTTTGCATTATTCGATAAAAGTGGACTGTATTAAATGCCCGATGAGGCCTGTTCATACTTTTGAACCGACAAGAATATCCTATCCATTGCGCGTACCCGCTTCGCGTAGTGTTTGTCGACTCCCTTTCCGCTCCGACTTGGTCTTCTTCTTTAAAGCATAGATGCGTTTTTCCCCTTCCATTCATGACGTAACTGACATCCCAATGACTTTTTGAAAAGCGCGGTGGATTTAAATGTATTTACAGTTTATGTACTATTTGTATGATGAATTGTATTTACACTATGTACATAACAGTATCAATGTTGGAAACAGCGGCACACTGATCCTATACTGACTCTTGTTTCATTTATTTTTTCAAAATTACTCTTCAAAAGTAAGGGTGCAGAACATTCTATTCTTAGTTGCTCTTTCCAATTATGTCCATTTCAAAAATGGGTGAAAGAGACCTTTATGAAGTGATACAACGTACGTATACAAGATATTAAACCAAGAATAGTAGGTGACGTACACTACGTTGACTACCTATCAGAGAAATTATTCTCCAATAGATTGATCATCAAATTTTACAAAATCCAATTTACACATATAACCCCCAGATTCTTAACTCCCACGTCAACAGAATGACATTAACAGAGAGAAACTTATTTGAAATAATGACTAATGATCCAAAAAAATTGTTTTGAACCAAAGACAAACCTAATTTAGCTGATTGAAATGGGCCAATGGCCCAATGCCTAAATTCTAATTTTGTTTTTTTCTGACATTTTGAATCATCCTTTGATCGCTTTTAAAAGTTGGATTCCCCGTATACCTTAATTCTCTCAATAATAATTTCCTTCCTATACCGCAATGTAGCCAATTTTCCTTGAAAACCAGAATAAAAATACTTTGGCTCGCCATTTTCCTTCCAAGCGCTTTTAATATTCTTTATTATATTATGTTTTTAAAAGCGACTTCCATAATATCTCTCTCTAACTATTTAAGCAATAAGAACCCGGGGTTTGGAAAAGTGGGGAGCTTTTTACTTTTAGTTTAGCACAACGACGGAACCGGAAAAGACAACTTTTAAGGATGCATCTCGGGCGGTAAAGTTGCTCCAAAGTGCATCTTTAGAAAACGTTATTTACGAAGTTTTCCGACCTCAGGGCAATGATGTTGTGTTTATCATATTCATAGTACTTAGGCTTTTCATCCGAATAAAAGGAATTGAGAAGTGCTGGAGAAATATATATTTTTTTTTTCAAAATAAAACGAATAAGTAGACAAATATCTACAACTCACATCACACTATTATTGATAGGTAATTGGCTAAATCTTGTTTTTCAGGGTGGTAAATAATATGCTCATCGGGATATTTCTACTTTCAACATTCTCCCATATATATATATATATCTTTTTTTGCTCCTTTAAAGTGAGCCCAAGAAAAGAAAAACCCAAATTCAGTCGATTGCTTGATACTCAATATGTTGAATATTTTCGTGTAATCTTGAGTTGTTTCCTGTAAGATTCTTCAGTCAGTTTTCCTAAACTAAAGGGTAGGAAGGGTATTTTTGATTCGCGAATGTCTCGAGAAGTGAGTCGAAAGTGCCGATTTAGAGAAAGATGCTGTTTGCGTTGAATAAATTTAAAGTTGTTATGTCCTTAATGAGTTCTTGAAGAAGGTAATATAAAGTCCATCTGGTTCATTGTACTTCGATTGAGGATTTTTCCTCTTATCGCATTCATTTCATACTCCTCGTTATCGCATTAATACCCATTGTGATATCTTGATTTATTTTTAATTATCGCTCTTTTTACAACTTCAAAATTTCTCCGTCGTCATGTGTTGATTTATGCGCATACACTTGTAATGACCCGGGAAAATAAACCCGTAATTTATAATGTCTTGACTGTAAAAATTAAATGTAATCCAATAATCAAAAACTGAATTTCCTGTATTTCAAATCAGTATCAACAAATTGAAAATGAAACAAAATAACGTTGACCCCAAATTAATTAAAATATTTATATACGTTCAAAATTTTATTATTTCGTCACCAAGCCTGTGTCATCATCTAAATCAAATTCATATAAATATTAAAAGCGAGGCCAAAGTAATTAAATAGGTGATTTATGGCCCGCACGTGTTCGCCGCTTTTCTTCGAGTTGTCCTCACATTCTTATACGAAATCTGTTGACCCCGATAAACCAGGAAATTGCGACATAATTATTCGATTTTAAACAAATAAAAGAGGAAGGTTATTGAATGATGGAAATAAAAACATTCAATCCTTTAGAGACCAACTGGCCCCTAAGATCACCCCCAGACACAGGACTGACGCACTACCAGAATCCAATGTAGCACTCATCAAAGCACGCAACAGGGTGAAAAGAGCATGTCAGAGGCGCCCCAACCCCCTAGACCGGGATATTCTAAGGCTGATGAACAGCGAGATAGAGAGGGACATACGGAATCACAGGAATAAATCCTGGATGAAGTATGTCTCTACTCTGGAAGCCAAAGATAACTCCCTGTGGAAGCTGGCGAAAAAGCTTAGGCGACCAGGATCGCAGCAGGCGGACCTGGTAGTCGGAGGCGCCAGCTACTACAGGGACCAAGATAAAGCAGAAATATTTGCCGATCATTTCGCTGCGGTCTTCGAGGAGTCTCCCGATCTAAACGTAGAACAACGTAACATATCGGGAGTGACCGACGCCTTTGCCATGCAAAAATATCCTATCCCACCCAGAGTGCTACAACGGATGCTAACAATCCCAGCCGAACTGCGTAGCTTAATTAAAAAGCTACCCAACAGAAAGGCCCCCGGACCCGACACAATTAATAACTCACTTATTAAAAACTTGCCGAGGAAAACAATAATACATTTGCTTCAAATTTGCAACGGGATCATGGTGCTGCAACATTTTCCGACAACATGGAAACACGCAAATATTATTGTTTTCCTCAAACCCGGCAAATACATTACAAAACCGAAATCTTACAGACCTATATCCCTACTTAACTCACTGGGCAAAGTTGCAGAACGTTTGGTTCTCAGCAGACTCGCAGGCGCCATCAACACCCTCCAGTGCCTACCTCCAGAACAATTCGGCTTCCGGCAGAAACAGTACGATGCTAGCAGTAGCGAAGGTGGCTCAGGATGCCATTGCATCATTCAACAACCGAGAGAGCACCTTCCTACTGCTTCTCGACATAGAGAAAGCCTTCGACAAGGTATGGCACAAGGGCCTTATCTATAAGATGTTGGCAACACACAACCTTCCCCTCCACTATGTATCCCTGATAACGTCCTCCACTAAGTAATAGATCCTTCGCCATTAGAATAAACAGCTACCTCTCCCAAACCAAACCCATTAAAGCTGGAGTCCCCCAAGGCACCGTCCTCTCCCCAACCCTTTTCAACCTATACATAGCGGACCTCCCCAAAAACCCCAACACAAACATAATGATGTACGCCGATGATACAGCAGTGTACACCAGCGCCTTTTTCGCAGAGGATGCGAGAAGGGCGTTGGAAAACCACATGGAACAAATCACGCCGTATCTGGAGAGATGGAAAATCACCCTTAACGCCACAAAAACAGAGCTGCTCACCCTAACAAGGAAACGGACGAACATCATTATGAACCCTCCCCTGTCAATCGGCGGCACGGCAATCGCCTCAAAAGCATCGGCCAAATACCTGGGGATAGTCCTGGACAAAACGCTCCGGGGCTACCCTCAGGTAGCTCATTCCCTCAAAAAAGCCTACGCCGCCGAAAGACTCCTTACCCCTATAATGAAACCAAACTCCTTCCTCAGTCCCAAAAACCGTGTTGTCATCTACAAATCGATCATCAGACCAACCCTGCTGTACGGGGCACCCGCCTGGAATTACATTTCCAACACCCAAAAACTTAAACTTCAACGATACCAAAACAGGGAAGTACACAGACTGGCGGAATTGGACTGGAGTATTTCAACGAAGTCTCGTTGAAATTTTTCCGGGAAAAAGCGCAAGGACCTGACATAACCAAAAATCTTGCCTCCCTCAAATTCAACCCTGAAAATCCCGCAACACATCGGCCCATACACCACCGACTACCAATATACTACGACGTGCCTTGATCAGGAGAGCAGAGACTGCAGGAATTTAGCGCCTCACGCTAAATTTAACGGAAGGTAGCGCTAAAACTCTACCCAACATCCGACCACTCGTGCACTTGGTATAAAAATCAAGTGCCCGCAAGTGATCATCAAGTGAGAATAAGACGCGGCTCGACCGGGGCCAAGAAACCTTGAACCACTCTCTGCTGTCCAGATACAAGCGCTTAGCGCTACGACTTATACACCAAAGAAACGTGAAAAAGGGTTTTTGATAATTTTTCCCTTTATCAATGACAGGGCAAATACGGAATGACTGACTAAAAAATAAAATTACAGGAACACGATCAAAAGTCGAAACTAGAATTGAGCTATAAGGGGCATTAATGCCTCAGTAAAGTTTCAGAAGGCCTGGTTGTCGCTACTACCCCAAATTGTACCTGGTAGAGGGCCAAAACATCGGTCAATTCTATAAGGCAGTTAGGTTAAGGTAGCTTAAGTTGAAATGTAAATATTGAAAATAAAGAATTAATGTAATGTAATGGAGCAGTTGAGCTTAAGTTCAGTCCAGTTGAGTTAAAGGCTACAGTACCTAATGGGTCAGTCCGGTTAAAAATTCGCGAAGAGTTTATTTTATTTTTGCCTCGGGAAAACGGGTTTAATCGAATCTTTGAAAAGTAACGGAAAAAATTGTGACAGAAAGAACATTTTAATTCATTCAACATTATGTGCGAGCTCTAGCTGAATTTTGAGTAAATTAATTAAGTATTTTATCGAGTGACAATTTAAATGTAAGTACTCTAGTGACTATTAGTGTTTTTTTTTTTTACTTTTTAAATGATTCGGAATGATAGGAAGTGAATTGAAACTTTAATGCATAAAAACTTGAGTGATTTGACTATAAAAACTTTATTGCATAACTTTGATTGCCTTCGAGTATAATGACATTTTTGAGTGATTTGACTGTAAAAACTTTATTGCATAACTTTAATTGCCACAGTCAGGCATCAGGCGCCTAACGGCTCGTGATTTTTTCAAACATGTCATGAGCGAAATTGCCGAAAAGCAACAAACTTGAATAACACCTTGAGAACAATTGTGCGTACACAATTTTTTCTCTTGTGATATTATATATGATAATACATATGTACTTAATCCAGTGAATAGGATTATGACTTAATTAATTATTTTGCATAAGCAGTCAGTGAATGACTGTAACATTTGAAATGTCACAAGAACATTTTTAATTGTTCTTAATTAATTTCTTATATTTGAACTCATTTAAAAATTCTATTTCGTACACCTGGCGACATCTATGATTTCTTTGACTAGTTTCCTGACCTAATACCGAAAATTATATTATCGAAAGGTGGTTTCGGTTTGCTCACTCCGTGCACTTCGAGTGACTTCATTCGCTCTCCAGCTGTTCGGGTACTGCTTTTTACCATATTAGGGTTACTTCTATTCACTCCACTCCAACTCCGAACCTAACTAGGGTTATTTTTTTGAAAACCCGTAGCACTGTCAATTTTATAATTTCGACAGACTTGACAAAAGGAGAAAGACACTACCACGGTTTGATACTTTTGACTTTCTTTTCCATTTTGATAGTGAGACTGAACAAGTCGTCTGAGGAGAAATCCAATAATTTTGGTTTCCATTCTTGGCCATCGAGCCCAAAAGTCTATAAATTTAAGTAGCCAGAGGAGTGAGTAGTTGTGCCAGCTGGAGCGTTTCCGACCAACCGATTGTTGATTTTTGTGTAAATTTCTGAAAGTGAGGTTATTATCGGCCGTTAAGGTATGTAAACCCTTTTTTCCCCTTTGATAAATGAGTCCCTATATTTCTTCATTCCGTTCAGGCAATTTGGGAGAGTCTTAAAAGTCCACGCCTGCACTTCTGGGTGAAATTTTGACGAATTTGAGACCATGCGTTACTGCATTTCCGAAGAAAGTATGGGCCCCCTTCTACAAGAAAAGTTGTGTCTTGTAAGAGATTGATCCCCGACCACTGGATGATTACCCTCCGTCAGTTTGGTGCTACTGGATCTCAAATTCATGAAAATTTCCACGGATTTCGTCCAGGCTTGTATAATTACTTACCTATGGGTCCCGTAAATATGCCTTATTAATTACAATACAATAATGTGGTTTTGTCGATCCGAGTAGGTTTTCAATGTAGAATTTTCAATTGTTTGGGTAGGATCGGAAAAAAAAAAACGCAGAAGTCTGGTTTTTAAAAAAGTCACTAGACGCAAGACTTTTTTAAAAACCAGACTTCTGCGTTTTTTTTTTTTCCGATCCTACCCAAACAATTGAAAATTCTACGTTGAAAACTTATTAATTACGTTACTCATTATCTCTCTTCTACTGTTCCCTACCAATGGGCTTTATTGGTAATTAGTACCTTATTAGCTAATTATTATCTTTATAATATTAATTAGTGTTAATTATTATTATTATTTTCTTATCGTTCACTATCGGTTAGCTTAATTAGCTAATTATTAACTATAAAATCATTTACCGACCTGTTTACATTATTGTAGTATCTGGCTGGAATAGCTAACTACAGTTTAATGTGATTTTTATCGATTAATTGTTGATCATTATCGTAATCGGATGACTACTATTAGTGTCGTTTCCAATATTTTTATCTAGTATCCAATGGTTGTGGATTACTATAATTATTCTAAATATATTTCTGGGATTCATTAACTTCTAGAGGTAAATCTAACCTTGCTTCAAATCAATAAAGTGGTAATTCTGCAAGGTATTTTAATCAATGTAAAATCTTTAGGTAGCTGGATTTGAGTTTCATGGATACATATTTTGATTTTTAATTACAGGTAAAAGGTAGAGCTCTCCCGGATACTTTTAATTATAGGTTCTGGCATTTATAACTCCCTGGGGATTACTTAATACCTTTATGCATTTATAAATTTGATTTTATTGATTTGGTTGATTTAAGTCAAAAATTGAAGATTAATGATATAGTGACTTCATCATTTATATTTAGATTTCTTCATAGGTATCGATTAATTGTTTTTGAATTTCAATACTACTAAACTTATTTTAATTGAGTTTTGCTTTTTGAAAAGCTACTTGATTATTTTTATTATTAAATAAAAAAAAAACTTGGATACTAGACATATTTTTTGAACCATATAAAAAAAAGGTTCGCCATATTGTCACAAATTTTAATGATTTAATTAATAAATAATTATGTTTTTCTACTGACGTTTCATAATAGCAACTTTTCGATTGTCATTTCAGTTTTGAAACGACATTCTTTTAGGCACTGAGTGCGTGAAAGTTACTTTTAGGCACTCAGTGCGTAAAAGTGACTTTTGAATGCGTAAAAGTGACTTATGAGTGCGTAAAAGTAATTTTTAAGCACTAGTGCCTAAAAGTGTCATTCATTATTCAGAAATAAAAAACACACTAAACACATATTTGAATTTTGTTTTGTATTTATTATGAATATTGAAAATGGAATTACTGAATTGAACGTTTGGGTTACTCAAAACAGAAGTTTGTGTTATTACCTACTTTCTAGGATTTTAATTATTGATGTCGAATTTTGAAAAGAAAATCGCATGAAAAGTGTCAGGTGTCAAGTAAAAGCAGGTAACAAAGATTTTGGGTGTAATCGACTTATTCACATGAAATAAAATTGTGTTTTTTATTATAAAATGCCAGTAGAAAAAATCTTGTATACAATACGTTACGAAACGATGTCTTTTAGTCACTCGACGTGTTGTCCAACTCGGCTTTGCCTCGTTGGACAATTTTCACGTCGCGTGCCTAAAAGACGCTCATTTCGTAACTTATTGTATAAATAGCTATTAGAATTCCAAAGCTTGTGTTTTTGTTGAATGAGTCGAATGTCAGATAGCTATTGGATTTTAGATTTCTTTTACCTTTTCAGATTTTTTTGAATTTATCTTTTTAAACATAAACAATAACTAATTAATGGAATAGTGCCTAGTTTGGCTGTTCCTTTCTAATCAAAATAATTTATACAAACTAGTGGCGCCCTCTCTCTACTGTACCAACACCAAGCACCACCCCAAGCTAAACTACCACTGAGCAATAGCCGAGCACAAATTATGAACATTCTTTTGGTTCGACAAAAGAGCGTTACATGACTTAGGAGTATTAAGAATTTATAGATATAAGTGAAGGGTAGTTTTATTAGGAATGTGAATCAGAAGTGTTGTTTGAAAGAATAATGTATAAACTTATAAGTTATTAAGAAAAGAAGAAGTAGGGCGTTTTTAGTATGGATATTTCCTGGTCCGTAGTAATGAAATTTGAACAGATGTGAAATAATTTGATTTAGGAAAAATAGAAGTGGCTGCCAGATATAGAAAGATATTTGATTACCTATTTAAATTTTGGTTTTAAGTATAATAAAATATAATTTAGTAAACCTCAATAGTTTGTTTCTCTCTTTTGCGAATAGACCCTCTCCACAATTTTATAGGTAGCCGCTCAAGGAAATAAACACCATCAATATACCGCTCGCCATTTATCATCTAACTAATTAAATAGAGTACTTGGGCGCGTTTTGCTACACACTCATAGACTTGTACTGTTTTAGGTTTTCATTTTTGCCTCCTTACAAAACACGTTTCATTGAAATAGCTGCCAAACGGTGCATCATACGTCAATACTGTACACTGTATTTCAAAACCTCTCCACATATATTGTTATTGACGCACTGGGAAATAGTTATTAGAACGCGTTTTCCCAAATGGCAGCTCATATTAAAGAATCTGTCTGGAGTACGTAATCATATATTGACCAAAAAATATTTCGCTTCTTCTTTAAGTGATTTAACTTATTGGAGAGGCAACAAATCAACCTACTTGCGAGAAGCTGTCCTATCATACTTGGAGCCAAGATTCTTGCGATTCTCGACACCCATATTCGACACACTTGCCGCAATTTACACAAGCTAGAGAAGCATTATACATACATAACTTACCTGTCTTTACTCGACTTTCCATGATTTATTAATTCTCAGTTGCATTCTGAAGAGAATGGAAATTGGTCCACAAGGAATGACAGTTTAATTATAAATAAGCACTTGCAGCGAAAATTTCTATTAGACTAATAAGGCGCTAACTGGAAGGTTATTAAAGAGGAATGTCTTGCATGTTGGTGTAATGTTCCCGTAGCGGAAGAGATAAATACACTAGCGAGTGAATGCAGAATTTTATAATAATAAGGCTACTTTTGCCTAAAGGCTATTTTCAAGACTTTTGATATTAACTATCCACCATCATAGGCAAACACTCGCTAACGAGTATTATAAGAATCTTGGGAGCATTGCTAACCATTTGTAAACCAGCTCTTATCAGACGTTCTTGTTTTTTTTCTACGATTCCTTCTATCCTCAGCGTCCCTTCGCCTTTGTCGTTTGAAATAATCCTTTATGGTTTTAATTGCCCTACATTGCTGTGTTGGGCATTTTTGAGTTAGGAATAATTTGCTTAGGAAGAAGTGAGTGTGGCATGCGAACGACATGACCAGCTTAGCGAAGCTGATGTTGGATTAGCATTGCCTTGGTGCTCATAAATTTGTTTTCCGTGATTTCGCTATGTGGTAATAATTATGTTAGTCGGGGCAAAGACAAATCCAACAAAGCAAAAATCATAAAAATCGGTCCAGCCGTTCTCGAGTTATGAAAGATGTAACCGATACGACTTTGTTTTATTTATATGTATATAGATTGTTCATAATAGGAACGCAATCGAAGAAACACATTCACCCGGTGGACTTTGGTAGTTAATGTGAGGTTTTCTCGCAACAGGGCCTGGAATGCGGTCTGTTGACAGAAGACAGTAGCTTGTGTAGCGTGGTTGTGAGTCGTTAAAAATAGTAATATACTTTCTAGGGTTTTTAATTAAATCCACCCTACCCAGACTAAGCTTAGATGTTAATAATGATACGACAGTTTTATACGCACACTTTCCAAATGCACCGACACTGGCAGAATTCACATCTGGCCAAAAATGAAAATATACTTTATTTAAAAGCACATTTTGATATTTTAAAAGCTCTAGCAACACAAATATTTACTTTTAAATGAATTTTGAGATTCCATAGCTTGTTTGTCTAAAAGCTCTTTCCCGCTGGCGTTCATTAATAATTTAGCTATGGCACTTTTCTCTCTCTCTCCCTAACTCTTTACCAGACAGCTGTGAAATGTGTAATAAATCATGAAAGAAGTGAGTGAATTACATGCAACTTGAAAGTATTTTTCACATTATATAAGAGTAGAGCACTTGAAATCAGGTATTGCTCTTAGCAGCCAAAAAAACTCGAATGATTGAAGAAGCATTTTAGTATCTTAGATTGTTTCGCAAAGTTTTCCATTTTAGTAAAAATTGACTCGAGAAATATTGTTCAGAAAGCTGCAAGGCTTTTATTCTCTAATCGTTCCATCCCTATTTTGTTCATCTCCGTTTTGGACTAATTTTACATATTAGATTTGTATAATATAGAGGAATGATGCGGTGTTAGTGTACTGCTAGATTAGTATACTTGTGTATTATGAAATTGGAAACGGTATAGAATAATTTGAATTAGAATATGATTTTAAATTGCTTGAAGACGGCGATTCTCTCTTTAGAATGTCGCACTTTAGTGAGATTTTTCTATTAATTGGTTGCGCAATTGAATAGTTATTTACCTAACAAATGCGAAAAGTAAAACTTGCAAGGGCGGAAATGCACTTTTCGCATGAGTTATATATAAAATTTTACCTATGAGTATCTACATCTTCAAAATTCATTATAAACATCTCTGAAAGAGGAGGGGTTTTTGATTATAACAAATACCAAAGTCTACTTGTAGTCAATCAATTTACAAAAGGACAAATTTCCAAATGGTGTAACCCCTTCGTTATAGTTATTTATGTATCAAGGGGATTATGAGGGTGTTAATACCCCAGGGCAAAGTTTATGTCCCGAGGGCCTTCGGCCCGACGGAGACCAATTGCCCGTGGGTATTAATACCTGATAATTCCCGTGGTACATAGATAATTTTATTTCCTACTGAATTTACTGTATTTTGTCCGTTTTTATAAAGGAATAAACCATAAACCAAAATTTCTATTTTTTGTCAAAGTTTCACCTATTGAAAGTAAAAGCGGGAGTTATGGAAATCCTTAACTCCCTTGGGAGTTATGATATCCTTAACTCCCGCGCGGGAGTTATAAAATCCTTAACTCTCTTGGGAGTTAAGATCCTGTTTATGATTATTGTAACCAAGGTATTATATGGTTATAATAGTTCAGTAGGGAATGAATGAATTAACAAGAGGCCCATAATATACTCGGTTCACTCAGCGAATAATTATTATTGGGGGTGGGTTAATAGTTTAATAAATACAGAATGGCAAGGACGCCACTGAATTTAAAAAAATAAATAAATAAATTACATAAAATATGGAAGAATAAAAATTCAGAAACACACCTAAAAAAAATAATCTACAGACGGTAATTGATAACTCTAAAAACGAAATAAAAAGGCACATAACTCAACCAAATCCTGACATAGGTAAAACCAATAAAACAATTAAATAAGTTTCTAATCAAATTAGAGTCAGGAGATATAATAGAAATCCTCAAATATATAAGTTATAGGACCCAGGGTTAAAAATTGATCAATTTTCGACGATTTCAGTTCTTACTTGATAATTTTGAATTTAAAGCATGTTGTCCAACCTTGACTTCTGTTCAGATAACAGATTGATTATTATTGATAAAATATAAGTACATTCCTTAAATATGGCAGTACTAGAAGTTCAGTGAAGACGAATCTATAAAAAAATTCGATAAATCGAAAGTTAATTATTCCACCATCACCTCGGTGTTAAGAATGAGAGATTTTAAATATGTAAGCCATATCAGAAAAAAAAAAGTCAAATAATTTTGTTAATTGACTATAAAACAAATTTCATAAAAAAAGATAATAAAAGTTATTTATGAAATTCTATACAAGCCTCCATCTCAACAAAAGGTAGAGCACGGTAGCCATCCATTCTCGGCCACTTGACCAGTGAGTGGCAAGTGGAAGTTGCAGATTCTAGCCTCGAATCAAGCTAGATAGAGACTAGAAGTTCTCAGAAGTCATCAAATGTGGGGCACACGTTATCGACTGGTGAGGGTCTTGATTCCTGTAGGAATCCCTTCAAAAGTTTTATGCTACGCTCCACGGAAATGGTGTTCTTTTTAAAAATGTGGCCTTTTATAGTACGGGATACGAGGCCTATTTCATCAAATCATTTTACACCGTCTTGCATTGTTATCATCAGTTAGATAACATGATGCTGAAACGCACCTGTACGGGGAAATAGATGGGAGTGGGGGATTTCGCTGAAAAAAAATTTCCAGAAAATGTCGTCATAAACAGGGAAAATATATAATTATACACCGTCTTGCATTTATTTATTGAGTTAATTTGTACACAAACAAAATTGGATCAACACATGCAAGACGTTTTCATGGAGGTTTTGGGGTTGTTATATTGGATAGAAATTGTCAATTTTTCAGAGGGGTGAAATATCATTTCACACCACTTCATTATTGATTTAGATTAAAGCTTGAATGTAGAATAGCCACTGGATACTGATGCAAGATGTCCTGTGGAGGGATAACGGACTGCAAGACGGAGGTCAATGTGTTGTCTTATGAAGGATGAGAAATCATTTTACACCGTCTTGCACTGATACTAATGGGAAAAACAGAACACATTGATAACATTTTAAAAAATACAAGACGTTCTAAATGGAAAGAAAGGACTGCAAGACGGTGATGAAGTTGACTAATTTTGACGGGGGTAAATCCATCAGGTACAAATGTGAATACTACTCCAAATTACAAATTACGCACAATAATTTTAGATATTTTTGCTTTTACCACGTAGAATAATTCTATTTTGCAAAATTCTCTTAATATGTATATTTGAATGACTCTACGGACATCAAAAAAAAAGGTTGAAAATTGTTCTTTTTCTGACAGCTTATAATCATTTTATTTATTTTTTGAGGTGGATATGTCATAACACCTAACGGATTGTAAGTAGGTATTAGGTAAATTTGAGAAATTTGATTTTAAAGCAGCAAAAAAATGATCTGCCTGGAATTGTAAACAGAAATTATAATTCCTGTATTCAGCAGACTCCCCTGTTGAGCTGCTATGTCAACTGTCCTTTTCCATCTGTATGATTTAGAAAAGAATGAACAGTGAACGGTTCAGTAAATAACTCAAAAGTTCAGTAAAAAAAGAAAACGGATTTATTAACTTTTTTCCCCGAAAAAACGTCTTGGACTGATGTATTACCATTTTTTAACATATATTCTTCCGGCGGACATAAGCATGAAGTGGTGTAAAATAAATTTTCACTCCCTCATGAGAAAACGCATTGACATCCGTCTTGCAGCCCGTTATCCCTCCACAGGACGTCTTGTATCAGTATCCAGTAGCTATTCTACATTCAAGCTTTAATCTAAATCAACAATGGAGTGGTGTAAAATGATTTTCCACCCCTCTCACAAATTGACAATTTCCATCTTCTATTGCAACCCTAAAACCCCCATAAAAACGTCTTGCATGTGGTAATTCAATTTTGTTTGTGTACAAACTGACTCAATAAAGAAATGCAAGACGGTGTATAATTATATATTTTCCTAATTTATGACGACATTTTCTGAAACATTTTTTTCAGCGAAATCCCCCACTCCCATCTATTTCCCTGCACAAGTGCGTTTCAGTACCATTTTATCTAACTGATGATAACAATGCAAGACGGTGTAAAATGATTTGATGAAATAGGCCTCGTATCCCGTACTATTAGGAATTGATTTGTTGGGAGTAACGGATCCTCGGAAAAACAGCTCCCCGGTAAAAACAGCTCCCCGGTAAAAATAACAGCTCCCCTGTAAAGCTCTAAGTAATAGAAGTGAAGTAAAAATAAAACTAAAAAGGACTTAACACGAGGGGGTTCGGAATTCAAACTCAAATAAAATGGTAATCACGAAACATTTTATTTAAATTTTTTTGGTTATCAATGGATTATTGCCTTACGCAACTTTATTTCGTCAAAATAATGGCCGACGGCCGATAAGGTACTTTTTCCATAGATATTATATTTCACTTAGGAAGATGGCTGCTCCCCCCGCCCCCTGCCACAGTCGACCTTTCAGGGCAACGGCAAGCTTAGAAAAGGGACGAAGAAAAGACAACCTAAACAGATAGAGCTTCTCCTTAAGAATAGCCAGCGGAAAGTGTTGGTAGTAACTGGTACTTCAACAAGTCACCAGACTCTAAGGATTAAAGGTAATTGACTTTATATTATAATTGAAAGAAAAAAGGAACAGATACTAACTGTAGCATTTCACATGCTACAATGGTCACTCTTTGATTTCAGCTTCAAAATACTAGGTATCTAATCTTCTCAGAGGATTATTAACGGCTTGCTTATGACTATAATGCTAAAACGATGACTAGAGAGCATAACTACTTATTAATAATGAGCCCGTGTAATAATTTTAAAGGCAACATTATATTTCCCACAGACCTATAACTGCATCAGCAAATTTATGACAACGCATCGTGTAATTGCAGCTTTAAATGCAAAGATTACAATTTTTTATTTATAATTTAGTAGCCATAAATCACTGACACCCGGAATTTATTCGGCTGAAACACTGGAAATAATTTATTTTTGCGATTTGCCCGCCGCGAGCGCAAAGTGATGTTATAACGCCATCATTTTGCCCAAAGTGCAGTCTTAATTTAAACGCGAGGATACATTTGTGATAAAATTAGGAAACCGGGAGGGTAAAATTTAGTATAATCACTTATGTTGTGCTTAAAAGTCGCACTGTTACACAACTAGGATCTAATGACATTTTAGTGGTTGCATATAGTATTAAATTGCAATTTTTATTTAATATTATGGTAATTTCATTAGTGACAACTTTTTTTTTATTTTTGTTACATGTATTTTATTATTAGTATAAATAATTTTTCCTCTTTAAACCAATTTCCAGTAACTTCTAGCTACTTTCTTTCGTAACATATAGGGAAAATCGATTTTCTCACAAGCACAAGTCACTGAACGCAACTTCTGGAGCTGTTTCGGACTAATACAGCAATGCTATTTTTCCAAATATTTTGTAGTAGTGGTTCAAAATTTGTAGGGTACCCACATATGAAGTCGGCTTCTTGGGTCGTATGGTGCTCACTTTTTGGGGCGTTAGCTATGTTGGTACACCTTCAAGGTATTTCAGAATAAAATATGGCAAACCTGAGAAGGGCATTCACAGAACAGATATTCTGCTGCTTCTGTGGCTTGTTCGAAAAGTCTGCAGAAGTTATTGACTGCTTTATGTGAATATGTTCAGTTGCGCTCTTTTAAAGATTTCTTGGTAAATACCCAGTAAGCAGTTCGGCCTGAACTGTTGTGGGCAGGAGCGTTTGAAGTTCATTTGCTCCCAACCATCTGTTTACCATAGTACCGCGTTGCTTGCGACAGTTTCATGTTCTTCCATGACTGGCGATACTTCACTATCACTTGACGTGGAATGTCTAGTGGGTGAGTCTGTCCAGTTTCGCTACCATTTGATCTTCACTTTGGCACATTAGTTTATGGACTCAAAGATGCTTGAGTGGTCATACAGATCTCCGAATTATTTTTTTTGTTGATATCTTGATTTGCCTGTAGGCATCTGTTCTTGCCTCTTTTTCCACAGAAATTTGAAAAGGATGCATGTTCGATAATGCCTCCAAGGCTGCGGTGGGACAGGTTGACATAGCACCTCTTAATCCCAGACATATCTTCCATTGTATTTTAGTTAATTTGTTCTGAGCAGTAGCTGGCTCAGTTATCGGCCACCAAACCAACGAGACATAAGTGATCTGATTACGGTTTGGTGTAACAAAACGGCCCTAAAAATTAAGACGCTAAATTTTTGACGAATCCGTGTCAAGAGCCAAGGGTTATCAGTCGGATCCCGAAACAGTGTCCTGATTAGGTCTTAAAATACGACTCTCGACTCCTGGTTCCATGAACAAACCGCATATTTTGCGACCGATAAGAATCCCAAAAGCGTCATCAAGCTACTAATTGCCAATATAAATAAGCCTGTGAATCTCCTAGCTTCATTCAGTTCTGTAAGGCAGTTCTGGTGTTTAGTGTTGACGTCTTTCTGCTGACTCTCTTTCCGAGACCTTAGGTAATGTTTCAATTTCAAGTATTTTAATTTATTCATCATGATTGTTGTTTTCTGTCTACTATTTATTTTCTCCCCTGTGTGAAGAACAAAACCATTGGGTTAGCTTCACAACTCAAATCTCTTTTCCAACATGTGTCTTAGCCTGAATAACAAGGCCGTTTTGTCAGTCCCTTGTCCCATTAAGAGTTATAACCTAGTTTTTATTTTCTGTATCTTTTTATCCTTCAATTCTCATGTAACTTGTACCATCAAGGAACGCCCTATACAGGACGCTCATTCAATGATTTCACTCCCTATCATTCCAAATCTCCATATGTTTTTTATTTCAGTGAACACTGTATTTTCTTTGCTTTTCTTTCATTTCCTTACCATTTGTTCAATAAACCATTGTTAGAGTTTAGTAAGAAAAACTGATTCTTTTATTTACTTTGGAAAACCCCGAGCTAGCATTCCAACTAATTGCGTACAGCTCAGCTAGCAAGAACCCGCACTGGAAGAGGCAATCTAATCAGATTACTAAAAAGTATCCGTTCAAAGTTACCTAGATTTTCAGTGGTACTTTAAACAAAGTCCCTGGTGGCACGCTACCGCAGTACAAAAAGGCCTTAACCAGTGCTAAAACAAAGTCTCCCTTACCCAACCGTCGCAAGCAGGTGGCGGTGGTATCATTGGTATATCCAATATACCATTTTTGGTTTTGGTCCTCATAGTTTGTCCAAGTTAGCCACTGTGGCTCGTGCGATTAGTTTGTTCAGATGGCTATTTCAAGTAAGATTGTGGTCCAAGGTGACCACTAAATACTTTCATTTACATATTGTTAAGAATAAGTATTTGAGTTTTATTCTCCCGCTATAATTAGTTAGTTGTGTTCACCTAGTTATTACCTATAGAACCTGTAATGAATATTATTGTCATTGTGTTGTCATTGTAATTGTCATTGTCACGCGAATTGTCACGTATCTTTTCATTATAGTTATGCCCGTATTACATCTGTGTATTTATTCATGTAGTTCAGGGTGACAACCGAAAAACTTCAAACGCAACATAAATTAGCATTATGAAAAACAAAATAATGTTGGCACCCTGAACTACATGAATAAATACACGGAAAAATACACAGATGTAATACGGGCATTAGACTCATTTTACTGTGTTTTATTAAACCTTAATAGGTTCATCTATTAGGTTACGGTCCCAGTTCACGTGCGAGTCTAAAACATTAACTTTCGTCATTTTAAATCGCGTTCAAGTCGTGAGCGATTATTATTTCCGAGAAATTACGTTCAAGTCGTAAAACAAATAAAAATTGTGAAAATGGCAAGTTCTGTGAAAATTGATACGTGCAGCATTCCGAAATTCGATGGTACAAACTTTCAGCTTTGGAAGTTCGGCATAACAATTCTATTAAAAGCTGAAAAACTTATGAAAATTGTTGATGGAACCACGAAGGAACCAGATGATGAAACTAGTGCCGAGTGGGAAGCTTGGGACACAAAAAACACCAAGGCGCAGGTAATTTTGACGCAACAAAAATGTGGAATAGGCTGATTTCCATTCATGAACAGAAAACAGAAATATCCCGAGAGCTACTATGGCAAAAGTTTTATGAATATAAAATGCCAGACAATGGAAATATTGCCGGACATATTTCAGCTATTGAACTTTAAGTACGACAGCTAAAAGACGTCAAAGAAACTATAAGCCCTAGCGCTAGCTGTTCGAAGGTTATAAACAGTTTACCATCTAGATTCAATGCATTCAGAACTGCTTGGGATTCCGTAGCTAGTAACCAACAAACGTTTGAGAATCTTTCTGCTCGTTTATTAAAAGAAGAAAGCCGCATGTCTCATGACGATTCCGAAATGTCTCGTCTTGCACTCGAAGTCAAAGCTTTACAAAGCAAATTAGAATCTGTTACTGTAAATAATCACAATAAGAAGAAAAATATCAACGATTTGAAAAAAAACTCGATTTGCAATTATTGTAAAAAGAAAGGTCATTGGATCAGAGAATGCCGCAAAAGATTGGCAAATCTTAAGAAAAATGACAGGTCTTCGACCTCAAATTCGCCTTCAAGTTCGTCAAGCTCCGCATTTATTTGTGATATTTCTTCTTTGTATACTGCAACCTCCGATATCGAAAAAGCTGAATGGATTTGTGATTCAGGTGCCAGCGTTCATATGAGCAGCGAAAGAAATTTATTTACCAATTTACAACAGGTGAATGAACCAATGTTTGACCGAATAGCAAATGATAAATTAATTACTGTTGCTGGAAGAGGCACTGTAGAAATTCAAGTCTTCGCAAGTAACCAGTGGCAAAACAAAACAATGACAGATGTTTTGTATATTCCAGAGCTCAGCAGGAATTTATTTTCGGTGGGAGCAATGACAGACAAACATTTTACGTATCATTCATACAAAAATCATTGTGAGTTCCGCGATAGCCAAAAAGAAGTTGTTTGTGTTGGATACAAAAAAAACAATCTATGGATCATGAAATTTAGAGTGAAACCTCAACAGGAATGTCATAAAGCAGGTATTTCACCCGAATATTCAGCAGCCTATACACCTTAACAAAACGGCAGATCGGAAAGAGAAATAAGAACCATTACAGAATGTGCCAGAACCATGCTTATCAACAAAAACGTCTCTCAAGAATTATGGTCCGAAGCGGTAAATTGCGCCGTATATATTCTGAACAGGACGGCAAACACTCAAATTGATAATATGACCGCATACGAGAAGTGGTTTGGCCGTAAGCCTACGTTAAAACATGTCCGCATTTTTGGAAGTATCGCTTACATGGCAATACCAGATCAGTTTCGCAAAAAGTTTGAGCCAAAATCCCGAAAATTATTGTTGGTAGGTTATGACGGTATGTATGTATACTGTGTTATGCATGGAGGAGCTGTTGAGGTTGGGTTTAGGCAGTGCATCAGCCATTTATGTACTCCTAGAAATTTGTTCGAAATATTTTACCTGCGGTCTCCTTTGACCTTTAGGTCAGTTAAGGCTTTGCATCGGGGTGCCTTTGGGATCCTTGGCTTCTGAAGAACTCAAGTCCGTGGACGTACCAGGTTGCTCCGCATGTTCTTTGGGACTTTTCTGTAGCTTCTCATTATGGGTTTCACGATTGAAGTGCTAACATTTGTAGCTGACCACGTAGCTCTCTTGTTTCAGTTTATCTGCTAACGCTAAGTCTGACGAGACGGCGAGGGTGTCCATCATCGCTGCGCTCGATGACTGTCCAGTTTAAGACACTTAGGCCTTCGTTTTGACCTTGAACAAGCTCAAGAATTTTTGCAGTTGGGTAATGCTGACTCCCTTAAAATCTTGCACCATGACGTCGCCTGGATAAGAAATATCCTATTCCTATACCATCTTTAACGACGTTCCTTCCCAAGTTTTGAGTTGGTTTTTTATGCTATGCAGTCATTGCTTGGTGGCTATATCTTTGTAGTGGGCTAGCCAGCCGGGTTTGTTGTCAACATTTAGGAATTTCGGTTTCATTGTGGAAACATCTACCATTTTGTTCCTGGCTGCCACTTTTAGGGTTTTAATTTGCTCAACTGAAAGCAAAATTTCAGGAAAGTTAGATAAGAGCTTTCGCTTGATTCATGGTACTTCTGCCTATTTCCTGTGATAACCTTGCTCCTCAATTGAATCTCAGGCTGGTTTGCTTCAGTATGTACCCTTTTCGGTCCTTTTGCAGGAAAGTGTAGGTACCTTTTGACTTGAATTATTGTGTTCAACATTTGAACCTTGACCAGTGTGTATTCTAGGTTAGTTGCAGATGGCTGAGAAGAGTACCTAGCCTATATACCAAAAAACATGTTTCCTTTTCAAACATACATAGTTATTTTCATTGGGTTCCATTTATAAAATATGACGTATCTACTTTTTCATACTTCTCTCTTGGCTTCTCTAGCAAAGCGAACAAACTTGATCGTCCTTTAAGGAGTATAACCAAGGAGGCTGACCAGGATCATTTGCTGATTTGGTTGATGTAAATTTGCATGCTGAGCGACTAAAAAGCGGTGAGCGTTTTCGAGAACGAAAATACTTGTTGTACCGTCGGTACCAATTATCCTCAAAACCTGCGCACAAGAATTTGCTACGGTTCTTTGCAAACTGTTTCCGCTCTAAATGATTGTTGTTTTTTGGGCTGTTTGGCCGTCGTTTTTGCGAAAACTTTTTTTTTCTTTCGCTCGACATCTTCAGGAGATCTGTCCCAAAAACGACTAAAGTTGAGCTGATGCGTTGTTCTGGGACGTAGCTCGTATTTATTTGGGCGAGGTGCCATCTCATTGGGCGGTTCCAGGGACGTGTCTCCTCTTTCCGCTGTTTGAATGGAAAACATTGAGTGGTATCCAGCTGCGATTAATTGAAAGTTTTTTTATGTTTGTGGATTTCCAAGACTTCAAGGTAAAATTGTTACGTGTCTGATTTCCAGTCAATCAATTAGGTTCATTCACAGCTCCTGGCGATCTCTGAAAACAAGATTGATTGGATCATATCGATTAAAATATTAGTGATTTACCATTGTATCAGGCTTCGACTATGGATTTTTATGTTCTGTCCTCTGTTTCAATAAAATTGGGTAAATCAGCATCTGTTTTCACTATTTTCGGGGAAGTTTCCATCGAGCAACTTCGAAATGCATTGAGTTTTCAGCCTGAAACAACAAGAAAATTGAGATTATGTTAAACTAGGAAAGTGTAAACAAATTATAGTAGGGTTGAAAAATTGTTTAAATAAATGACATTGAACGACAGACCAGCTGTGGCATTCAGGTTGTCTGGTAATGGGTAGCTTGATGACGCATCTGGAGTGCCTTATGCAAATTTGAATTATATTGAGGCATACAGGTGACGTCATAGAAGTTATCGGGCAGCCTCGTTTTAAACAACCTGTGTGGCACCAAAATTTGAATATTGCAAATTGCGCATTTATACGACCTGTCTAAAATAAAGAAGAATTCCCTAAAAACTAAACCCTATTGTCGAAGGAATCTTTCTTTTTCGAGAATCACACAGAAGAGAAGCCCACGTTTTAGCTTTCCTTTGAGGCATTTTGGTCAATTTTAGTGGAAATTTGGGATAATATCGAATCTTAAACGTTGGCTATTACGTTTATATGTCAAGTATTTGCTGATTTTATAAGATTTCTGTACGTAAAACCCAGATTTTGGATAATAAGCAGAGTTGGTGTCAAGTTTTGAGTGTCGAAAAGGCCAATCCACATTGGTAAGCCTCTGTTTTTCCTCATTTTATTTCATAATTTTGATTGCTGTAACATTTTTTCTTGAATGCCCATAAACAAACGTAATTGAATTGTAGTACTTACCCCCCTTCCTGTTAAAAAGGAGCTTCTATAGTGGTACCTTCATCTTTTAGGCCTTTTATTAGGTATCGTTACATCCTCCTCTGCCTGTTGCTGACGCTTGATGCACGAAAATAACTGATTTGTTGGTGTTAAAGGGGGTGTGATCCAAAAATTAATGTTCTAGTGCCAAAAAATCTAAGAATAAATATTCAAACCGCATCTTGCTACAATGGTCCGTTTTCAAGTTAGGGCGTCTCAAACTTACAGCTAGATGTTTGTGTCGTCACACTGGATTATCAGGGAAAGTATTACCACGTGCAAGGATTTTCCAAAACAAAAGACAATTATCTCCTAGAGCGAATTGCAACAACTCAAAGTATAGGGTACGGTTCACTGACGACTGAACGAACAGAAGACTGCGATTTCGACGGTTGTGACATCACAAGTTCCTGCATAATTCATCTTTACAAGGAATTTTCTTGGAGACTATTTTGAATATAGGACTGCAGTTTTCACGAGAGATATTAGAATTTTTTTCTTGATTTAAGTATCTCAAGTCATTTTTTAGAGTCACGCCCCCTTTAAATCCTGGTCCTAGTTGATTGTGGAGCTTTTGGGCCTTTGGTTTAAACTAGTTTAGAGGTCCGTAGTACTACTGGATTCAACATAAATATACAAATTGAGGTTTGAGTAATGTTGTGTCGTTTTGGGGGCTACCTCATTTCCTCAAGGGCTGGAGCCTCCAAACATTATCTACTTGTAATTTTGAGGTAGAATTGTTAGCTGAAGTGCCTACTACCTGCTTTAAAAGTTACTTCATCACCCCTCAGTTTTAAATATTTAGTTAATTTTAAGTTTGCCTACCATTTTATTCAGCAATTGAAATATAAAGTACACACACATTCACAAAAAATATTGGTTCTGTACATCAGGTTTAAATAGATCTATTTACGACGGTATTTACGGAAATCCGTATGTGCTGATTTGTGCCAACAGCGATTATTATTGAAAGTATTGTCAACTAGCTGCTTGGGAAAGGAGGACCCGGTATTCAACCTTATTAATTTAATTGCCGATTCGATCGAATATTTATTGCAATTCAGCAATAAATTAATATAAATTGCGCTGCAAGCCGCAGCAAAGGCAGACTTAAACCAGTGCAAGTACCTCTCGTTGGAAAAGCCCCTCTGGAATTAAGTCTCCCCAGTGCAAGTACCTCTCGTTGGGAACGCCCCTCTGGGTATCTTCAGCCTTATCGTTGTCCAGTGCAATTACCTCTCGTTGGGAACGCCCCTCTGGACAAGGCATAAGGGTGACGATAAACTAATCTACAGTCCTCCAAGCAGCATTGACGTGTGGCTCCCTATAAGGACCCTAGTGTTCGAAGGGTCACGTATCTTATAGGATTAGCATACATGTAAGGTTATATTTGGGAAAATATATAGCATATATTTTTATATAACCTGAGCGAGTTTCTCTCCATCAACCCCCAAAGCTACAAACCCCCCATGTCACCCCCGTAGAGCGGGCAGTTGTGACATATTTGGTGGAGGTGCCGTCTCGAAACCGACGCGCAAGAACCGACGTCGTAAGGCGCCTTTGAAGAAAGCCGACGCCCAAACACGTCACCAGGCGGTACGTCGACAAGAGAAATTCACGACACCGTGGCGAAGGTGAAGAGAAGACAGAAGAATAAATTGTGACACATAGTTAGTACCGCCGCCATTGTGGCAAGAATAGATGCCAGACAAAACCAAATATAATTTGAGGCCAAAGAACGCAGCAGCAACGACACCAGTAGAATTAGAATCAGAAAACGTGCTCTTTCTGCCGAGAAGATCACTGCAAAGATCACCACCAGAGTCAACCAGTATCAGTTTAGAACAAATTGAAAGGGAAATAGAAAACCAAGCAAATAATCAAACAGGCTACGAAGAAGACAGTGTTTTTGGTAGCCCACCAGACCTTACCCTTCAAGAAGCACCAAAACACAGGCAACCATCTAAAGAGGAAGTAGATCAACCAGATATAATGGCGAACACCACAATAACTGATGCTATAACAGCGGAGAAAAAGGCGAAGTTGCCTCAGTTTATCAGCCCTCAAACCTTCCAGCCATGTAAAACCAGCGCGATCGAGTTCCTAAGAACATATGACAGATCAGCGATAGCAAATGGGTGGGACGAAAAGCTGAAAATTGTTTATTTTGAAACGTATTTAGATGGAGCCGCAAACCTGTGGTTTCAGGAATATAAGCGCGACCATCAAAACAACAGCTGGAAAGACATTGTCAAAGATTTTTCAGAGGAATTTGAGGATACAGATTACCAAAGGGCACTCAAGAAAAAAGTCGAAAACAGAAAACAAGGTCAAGATGAGTCAGTCAAGGAATACTTGTACGATTTACAAGTGTTATATCACAATTACACACATACATTTGATATACAAGAATTTGTAAGGATTTTCAGCGAAGGATTGACGGAGGCAAATCATTACACTTACTACTGGTTAACAAACCCGCCGAACAAGCCACCAACATCACTTATACAATTAAAAGAAATAGCAGACACGATAGACAAAGCTCCGAAGAAAGGTGCAACGCAAGATACCCAAATTACCAGCTGTACGGAAAGAAACACAATCACAGACACAGAACTAAACATATGTCATTATTGTGGAAAAAGAGGACATGTAATGGCCACCTGCAGGATCCGAATGCAAGGAGAACACACAAGCACAAGAGTACCAATATCTAGCCAAACGTGTTATAATTGTGGGAAAACAGGACACTTCGCAGCTGTATGTAGGAGCCAAAAGATGAGAAATCATAACTCCAACTCAAAAATTGCCACCGTTTGTTACAACTGTGGGAAAACAGGACATACTGCAACAGTATGCAGAAGTCAGCCTCAAAGGTACAAATCGTATACGCCACGAAACAACAAAAACAATCCAGGTTGCTTTGTTTGTGGAAAACAGGGTCACTTTGCAAACACCTGTACAGCCCGACGACAAAACCCAAACGAGAAGGGATGGCAAAATTAAAAGCCCCTGCCATCCTTACCATGGGGAAGAACAATAGCATGGGAATCTTGCACATCACAATTAGATTAAATAATAAGTACATATCAGCAATCGTGGATACAGGAGCACAAGATAGCGTTCTACAAAGAAGTCTAATCAAAGAGGAACTAACAAGAAATGAGGACACGGTTCTAGTCACTGCAGGAGGACACCAGATAAAAGTTTTGGGAGACATTGATGTTCCAATAGAAATACCAGGGAGTCAGAAATGGAAGGGCAGACTAAACGCCAAAGTGATTTCATCATTAACTCAACCAGTCATCCTAGGCATGGAGTTTTTGACAAAAAATAACGCGATCATAGATCTCCCAAGGAAAAAACTGATTCTGAATGGTCAGTATGAAATACCTCTAAGACAAATGAATAATGAAAAAATCAACATGTCAGGTCTGGTCACAACAAAACAGCCAACTAAAACGAGAGAGCTTAAACTAGATACTTCAAGAGATAAACAAGAGTTTAACAAGTTTGTAAGAGAGCAAATTCACATAAAAGATGACCAGGTTAACGGTCTCCTGAAAGAAGAATATGGAAACATAGACGTCCTAACGAACGATGCCGTTTTAGTAGTGGGAGTAACCCAAAACTACAAATCAAAAAAATCAGTTTTCAGAAAATATAGGCATATGATTCCAAAAAAGAGAGAGAAAGGAACCATTGGGGAGCTATTTATGTCAAAACAAGGAAAAAAATCACTCATTTTCCTATTTACAAGAGAATCAATGAAGAAGAAGCCAAGTCCAAGAAATATGTATAAATGTCTCACAGCACTGAGGAACAATATCTCAAAAAATAAATCCATCAAAAAATTAGTCATTCCAAGACAAGGATGGGGATTAGAAAAAGAATGGACAAGATTTAAACAGATGATATATTTTCTATTTGAAGATGCAGGGGTCCAAATTCACATTTATAGGGAAAAACCTGGGGATAAAGCTAAAGAAGAAAAGCAGGAAGAAGAAATTAGGCATCTGATGCAAATCGGTACAGAAACCAAGAAAAAGACATATAAATTGGGTACAAAGAAAGATTATATGGTATCTCAGAATGAGTTAAAAACATTGGAATTAGATATTATGGGCAAAAATAGTGAGATTAAAGATAATACTACGTATACATGCAAATATAATTTAGACTGGTTAGCAAAAAATCATCTCGAACTAAAAACGCACATTCACACTAATGAAGGTAGCCTCATTTTAAAAGTACAATCAAACACAAGGAACCCAGTAGCTATTTACGCCGGAACCACAATGGCATTTTTGGCAGAAACTGCATCAGAGACAAATCTTTCACACAATTTCATGTTACAAGCAGAAAAAGACGAAGAGAGCGAAGAAATAACAATGGAAGATCATAAGTTAGACAGCATCACAAACGAGAAGAACAGGCATGAACTCAAAGAACTCCTTCTGGAATACAACGACGTTTTCGCGAAATCCACAAAACATATGGGAAAGACAAACTTAACAGAACACATAATAGACGTCGGAGAGGCTCGCCCAATAAAGAGCCGCCCATACAGAGTGTCACAAAAAGAAAGACAGATTATTGACGAACAAATCCAGGAAATGCTCGATAGCAAAGTAATTCGGCCTTGCCACTCTCCATGGGCTAGCCCTGTAGTGCTAGTTAAGAAAAAAGATGGAAAAACAAGATTTTGTGTAGAGTACAGAAAGGTGAACACAGTAACAAAAAAATCAACATACCCACTACCACAGATCGATGACATTTTGTCATACTTGGGCAATGCAAAATGGTTTAGCACACTCGATATGTTTTCCGGATATTGGCAAGTTCCAGTCGAAGAGAAGTCCAAGCAATACACTGCCTTCGTGGCGCAAGGACATGGGACTTACGAATTTAATGTTTTAAGTTTTGGATTATGCAACGCTCCAGCCACTTTCCAAGAACTAGCAGACCAAGTTTTTTGGGATATGAAATGGAAGGAAGTGCTAATCTACCTAGACGACATCATTATATTCTCACAAACATTCGAAGAACACTTGAGCAAACTAAAGAAAGTTTTTGAGCGATTGCGACAAGCTAATCTTACTCTAAAACCAAGCAAATGCGAATATTTGAAACAAGAAATCAAAATACTAGGATTCAAAGTAAAGGAGCAAGGCATATAACCAGATGAAGAAAAAATAATTTGCATAAAAGGGTTCCCGACGCCAAAGAAAATTAAAGATGTACAGAGCTTTCTAGGATTATGTAATTTTTATAGAAAATTTATACATAACTTTGCATCAATAGCAAGACCGCTACATGAAGTAACAAGAAAGAACATAGGGTTCAAATGGGGTTCTGAACAAAACAAAGCATTTAACATTCTTAAAGAAAAACTGGTTTCCGCACCTGTGCTACAGCATTTCAATCCAAATAAAGATACCATTTTGCACACCGACGCAGCAACATGTGGAATTGGGGCAGTACTTTTACAAGAAGACGACAAGGGAGAAGCACATCCAATAGCCTACATAAGCAGAAGTCTTTCAAATAGCGAGAAGAATTATTCAATTAGTGAATTAGAACTCTTAGGCGTAGTGTGGGCATTGAGCTATCTGAGACACTTAATTTACGGCAGACCAGTAAAAATTGTCACTGACCATCATGCTCTTTGCTGGATGGACTCCATTAAGGAAAGTAACAGACGCTTGGCCAGGTGGGCACTAAAACTTGCAGAATTTGATTACACGGTTGTATATAAAAAAGGATCAACACATAGCGACGCCGACTGTATGTCCCGCAATCCAGTGCTTCAACCAGAATTCGAGGAAAAAGAAGAACAAGAGGAGCTCCCCACATTCACACTAAAATCAATGCAAACGGCTACATTACAGGAGAAAGACCCAAGTCTAAAACAAATATTCAAAGGTATAAGAAACCCAGACGACCCAGAAATTAATATTGGCATCAGAAGAAGAGCAAAAAATTTTAGGATTGAGAAAGACTTACTCTATAAAATTAATAAGACAAAAAACGGCTTAGAAAAAGTATTAGTAGTACCAAAATCAATGAGAGAAGAAATTTTGTGGGAGCTACATGCATCACCGACAAGTGGACACTTGGGACTGAGCAAAACAACGGACAAAATTAAAAACAGATTTTTTTGGGATGGAATGCTCAAGGACATCGAAAAGTACGTTAAGGGATGCCCAGATTGTCAAGCTAGAAAGGGGCAACCTTACAGAAAAACGCCAGGGATGTTACAACCAATACCGGTGGGAACAATTTTCGACAAAATCGGAATTGATCTTTTAGGCCCATTTAGAAGAAGCAGTAAAGGGAAAACAATGATAGTTGTAGTTACCGATTACGCCTCACGATATGCCATCACAGCCGCCCTACCGAATGGAAAAGCCGGACCAGTTGCAAATTTTTTACTAGAAAAAGTATTCTTAATACATGGGATGCCAAGAAATCTGCTCAGTGACAGAGGAAAAGTCTTTCAATCAGAATTAGTAAGGGAATTAGGAAAATTAATGGGAGTAAGAAGCCAATTTACAACCGCATACCATCCTTGTTGTAATGGTCTCACTGAAAGGCTAAATAAGACAATAGCTGACATGTTATCTATGTATTGTAACACACAGCAAACGGACTGGTGTAGCTATCTACCATTTATAACATTTGCGTATAATACAGCAATACAGGACACAACGAGATTTAGCCCATTTATGTTAACATATGCAAGGGAACCCACACTACCAGCAGAAGCTGCATTGTTGGACGCTGACAACGAAACGGACACTCTGCAAATTAGAGAAAAGGCACTCTTAATAAGAGCCATAGCAGTGGAAAATATACAGAAAAGACAAGGGAAAGATAAAGGGCGTTTTGATGAAAGACATAGAGAATTGGACTTTGAAGCTGGAGACAAAGTTAAAGTGTTTATCCCAATCAGAAAGGTTGGAAGAAGTGAAAAGTTACTCTTAAGATGGTTTGGACCATACAAAGTAATTAGAAAAATGGGAGAAGTGAATTACGAGGTACAAAAGATTGGAAGCAGAAAAAAGGATACGGTCCACGTGAGTAGGATGTTACCCTACTACGATCCATGGACAGAAGCAGCGCCTATTGAAGAAAGGGCAGATGAGACAGATATAGCTGAAAACGCAGAATCTGAAGTTGATGAGGATGAAGAAGACGAAGAAAAAATTGAAGAAGAAATTGGAAGCAGTGAAGCAGAAAACGAGGAAGAAGAAGACTGATTATACAGATAATACATAAGCAAAATTATGAAGTAGGGAAATAGGAAGTAGAGATAGGATGAAAAAATAGAGTAAGAGATTAAATAGAGTAAACAAGGAGGGATGGAGAGAAATGACAGCTCAATATAAGAGGAAACTAGTGGATGACCTCATAATTCTAGGGGAAGATAGAGAATATGAATTACCATGAAAGAAGAAGAATCAGAAACATTCTTATCGACGGAAGAAGCCGCCGAAGGGATTTTAGAAAAGTACGAGCTGCAAAAAGAAGGCATATGGGTATACAAAAAACAAGTTGGACTAAACTTACCTGTTGAAGCCAGGATCAACAAATAACCAAATGATGAAATTTGGTGGCCCGAATGAGGGACATAATTAAACTATGTAATTGTAATTATAGGAATAAGCACATTTTTTTAAATATTATTTTATTTTTTGCATGTATATACAAAACCACCAACCAGGGACGGACTACAAAACAAATTCGAGGGAAGGCATTGTAATAGAAGGACCTAGCTCTGGACTGAGCAGGGGCTAGGAACTTCAAACCAGAAGAAACAAATGAATATGGACCAAAAGTAGACAGACCACAGTACCATTTCGACCACACTCACAAAAGAGATGATCAAGGATTACTTGGGCCGTGGGACCGCGCAAACCCACGACCCAGATGACCAAATCATCAGGAAGTACTTGGAGCCAGAACCAATCCACTTGAAAGACAGAATACAGATGAATGAACAAGAAAGAAGCATAACAAACCAGGAAGCGACACTTAGACCGTGGGATCGATATCACCCCACGATCTAGCTGACCTACCAAGAAGTATTTGGAACCAGAACAGACCCACAACACAGAAAACAGGACCGGACCAAAAGAGAAAAACCCGAGGAAAAACCCATGGCTGAAACGGTGAAGTTGATGAAATTTCTTAGTTGTAAGATATTTTTTTTTTTTTTTTTGTAGTAACCTGAATAATAATGCACCCTCACCCATCCCACCATAAAAAACTTTTGTTAATTTTTATTTATTTTTTTTCTCTCTATACGCGATATTTGGATTATATAATTGTAAGCATCAGGGGTATTTTATAATTAGGCTATTATTGTAAAGAAGGGATATTTTTAGGATAAGGATATTATTGTATTTTTTTTTTGACATTATTATGGTATTTGTGTATAATTTGTTGTAAATGTCTCTTCCAAGCATTGGGGTCCAATGCTTCATGGAGGGGGGGGCATATGTCAACTAGCTGCTTGGGAAAGGAGGACCCGGTATTCAACCTTATTAATTTAATTGCCGATTCGATCGAATATTTATTGCAATTCAGCAATAAATTAATATAAATTGCGCTGCAAGCCGCAGCAAAGGCAGACTTAAACCAGTGCAAGTACCTCTCGTTGGAAAAGCCCCTCTGGAATTAAGTCTCCCCAGTGCAAGTACCTCTCGTTGGGAACGCCCCTCTGGGTATCTTCAGCCTTATCGTTGTCCAGTGCAATTACCTCTCGTTGGGAACGCCCCTCTGGACAAGGCATAAGGGTGACGATAAACTAATCTACAGTCCTCCAAGCAGCATTGACGTGTGGCTCCCTATAAGGACCCCAGTGTTCGAAGGGTCACGTATCTTATAGGATTAGCATACATGTAAGGTTATATTTGGGAAAATATATAGCATATATTTTTATATAACCTGAGCGAGTTTCTCTCCATCAACCCCCAAAGCTACAAACCCCCCATGTCACCCCCGTAGAGCGGGCAGTTGTGACAGTATTTTCTTTGCTCGTTCATAGAATAATGAGTTTTATTTACGACTAATGTCACCCCCAGGGAATAATGACGAGTAGCGGGATTAATGGTCATTATTCCCCAAAAGTGTTAGTGTCAAACGTGTAGTGCTTGTGGATTTGTATTGAGATGGATGAAATTTGCTATTAAAAATCTCAAATAAATTAATTTGTCGTAAATAAAGTAGAGTATACTACTCGCAATAATGGCTATTATTCCCTCGGAATGTTACTCCCTCGCCGCTGGACGCGGCTCAGTTTCCCGTTAGTTTTTTTTTTATATGTAGAGTACCGTTTGGCATCAGAGATTTCCTGTTTTCGGAACATCGGGGAGTCCATTTAACTGTAGGGCACTAAAACAGGTGGCGCTTATTTTGATTACCTACCCTCCCTCCGTTGTGAGAGCTAGTCAGCCGCTCTAAAAACGAAGTTACCCCTTTCTCGATATTTGGACTGCACCCACCCACATAACTCACACTTTTCTAGTTAACAACTCTTTTAATAATATTACAATTTTTACGTTACAAAGTTTAGTATGGTAATGTGTTGTTGTGGCTAATACATAAGTCTCTTCAAACTTAATCCGATGATCAGAACAACGCATCAGTTCAACTTCAATCGTTTGTAAAAATAGATCTCCTGAAGATGCCGAGCACTCGACTCGGCGAAACGTCGCGAAGAAAATTTTAGACGGCCAAACAGTCCTGAAAACAACAACCATTCAATAGAAGCTGTTCAACCATTTAGACGATAGCCGGCAGCCGCGAAAGCTTAACTCAGTTGTTTTTACTATGTTACACTCGTGGCGTTTTTCCGTTTATCTGGTAATGTGCCAGAGTGTAGCCTATCCCGAAAAAGGACAAGAAAACTTCCTAGTAATTATCGTCATATTTCACTTAAGTAATGGAAAAGGCAGTCAACCTGAAACTGGTTAAATACCTCGAAGCCAATAGCTCATCTCTGACAAACAGTACGGGTTTTGTTCTTAAACCTCAACAGGGGAGTCATATTTGGACCTCGAATCTCGAAAAATATGGGAAACCAGAATTGTAGCATTGGACATCTCCAAGGCTTTTGATCAGGCGTGGCAAAAAGGTCTCCTCAGCAAACTTCGATGCACCGTATGATCTTCCGAACGAATTTTGTCATTGGCTGTGGAGCTTTTTGGAAGGCAGGTCACTGCATATTGTGGTCGATGGTGCGTCTTCTGAAACACTGCCTATAAATACCCGCGTTTCCCAGGGCACAAACAAGTCTGTCCACACTGTTCCTCATTTTTATAAATGTTTCGTGATATGTGACAAGAAGTCCCATATACAGCTTTGCGGAAGATAGCAGCTTGATTGCATCTTGCTCTTCTGACAAACAAAACTGCAGCCACTTCCCTACGCCTTGCCCGAGAACAGATTCACTCTATCAACAGTGATCTTGACACCATTACCCACTTGGCCTCAACAACCTTTAAATTGTTAAATTCATTACTTCCAAAACACAAGTAAGAGTATTCTCAAATAAGAAATCTTCCGCCGATTATAACCCAGTTTCAAGGATTTCGGGACACAACTAAAAAAACGCAATGACATATGACATAAACTGTTTCTGGAATAACAAATAAACAAATGTTTAGTCACACGTAGAAAATGAAGGAGGAAAACATCGTGTTGTGAACCAGTAAATTCATCGATGCCCCATTTTATTAGTAATAATACCAATGTTCATTAGGTAGGTGCATTCCCACTTTAACATATTTTACGATCTACTTAGTTTGATCCTCCATTCAAATAGTTCATAACTTATAGAATTCATAGAATTATTATACAACCAATGGCCTGTTTACACCAATTTGCCGAAAAGATGTTTTCTTTTGTGGGTATGACCACAGACCTTATTGTATTTAGATGATGGGAATTACAGGTTACTTTTTTTTTAGAATTTAAATTGATAGAGTCTGTTTTTAATATCGATAGCGTTCGGTCGAGTTGCATTAAAATAAATGAAACCTTCCTAAAACAATTATTGAGTTTTAAGTAGTTTATTTGAATAACGGAAAATAGGTACAAGGCTTTTTATAATCCAGAGATTATAACAATCGGAACAGAATGGATTCTGGGTATTTATTCAATTGGCTCTAACTAGCGCGATGGACGATCTATTTTTTAGGTTTTTACGGATTTTCACTAATTCTACATAGTGCTTCAAAACCAAAAACATAAAATAAAATATCAAATGTTTAAAATAATTTCAAATATCAGAAAAATTGTTACGTAAATGTGAAATTCATCGAAATGCTTCATTGTATCATTAAATTATTTTAATCAAACTCGGACATAAATCACATCAGTATTTTTCTTTCGCTGAAAACATAATGGAACGGCTGCAGAATTTATGGCAAATTATGTCTAATTTTGCGTTGTAAATAATATGGTTTCATAGAGGCAGCACGTAAACGAAACAACATTAACAGTAATAAACGGACCGAATGTATATCATTAATATCAACACCAGACGGCAGAATATTTAATTTCGCAGCATAATTATGGATGGGAAAGTAATTGAGTAGATTGGATCAGGATTAAAAGTAACTACTCACATACTATATAGTATAACCTGGATTTACCTTCTATAAACTTTCATCCTGAATCACAAAATGATTGTCATCAACTTACAATTTTAATATGCTCAATTATTGATCAAATAAACGTCAAATTCGTTTTCAAATGCATTCACCAAGAAACACGCAAATTTATAATTAGCGAATAAAAATTACATCGAATTAATGCAAGTGTGGAAATTATGCTCCAGAAATGATTCCGTGCGAACACTCATCAAAACTTGCGCTAGCATGAATCTAAATTAGAGTAATAATTGTTCTAGAAGTATTTTTGGTTTGAAGTGCACACATAGGACCTTTGTTTTTCCATTAAATTTCAAGAGATGTTACAATAAAAACAGATTTTGTTTCAATAGGTTATCAATTTCTCAATTTCCTCTTTACACCGGCGACGTTGAAGTACAAGGGGGAGTAAGCAGAAAGTGAGATTACACTGAAATTATGAAGTTTGAACAAGGGAACGCTTAACCTTTATTTTTAGTTTTTTATTTTAATACATTTATTTCCGCCGGGCCGATTTGATGGAATTAAATGTGAGGCATTGGATTACATTTCAATTTTTTACAATAAAATAGAACACTTCCACCCATTAAAATGGCACCTGAAACGATAAATATAGTTATGAAATATTTTATCAAAATAACAATTTGATCATCGAATAACATTTATGTATTTATTTATTTAAGTTATTGTTACTTGCGAATTTCAACGAGCCAACCATAATAAATGTTTCAATTTATTTAAATCCTAGTAGAGTGAAACATGTAGGTTATAAATATTTTTGATTTCTTCTAATTTATATTTATTTTCCATATTATAACTGGCCACTACATTTCCTCTTTAACAAATTCCACCATCTGTTTAGTTTAGGCCCTTTTTCAAATAGGTAACTATTGCTTGTTGAGGTTTTAAAGACGATGCCGGCTGAAATTATTATACAATCAATGTCCTATTCACACCAATTTCCCGAAAAGATGTTTCCTTTTGTCGGTAGTTCAATTGCAGGAACCCCAACTATTGTGAAGATAAATAAATATAATTCATGGAGGGTATTCTTGCCGCCAAAGACAGAAGTACTTTCCCAGACCTTATTTTATTATCCAGATGGTGAGAATTACCCTAAGTTTACTTTTAGTTTCTAGAGTTAGAGTTAAGGAAGTCGCTTTGTAACATCGATAGTGTAACGAAGTTACTATATTTTTTCCGAAAATGAGTGCGTCTCTGACTTCAATTCAATTACCTATTTTAATATTACTATTTGCGCTAGGTTATTCTCGGGTAAATGCAGGGTTTCTAGCAAGACTTATATAATCAAACTATGCAACCACCAATAGCCGACACAAGAAGACACACACGCCCCGTCATAAATGCTGGATCCGAAGAAATACCTGAGATATGTACAAGCGAGTTAGGAACCGCTGGAGAACCGATGTTACAAGATGTCCTAGGTAACTAAGGGATCGTTTTCCGAATTCACATTTCTCAGGGTTAAGGGGTTAAGCCGTAAATGAGCCTCCCTTAGTCGACGGATTAATTCTTCTAAGTTTTGTAGGTGTTCGTAGTCTTGCAAAGAATGACTATATCGTCCAGATATGCGAAACAGTAGTTATCTAGTTCTGGTCGCATTACCCTTTGGAAAGTGGCCGGTGCAGAGTGCAATCCAAAGGGCATAACCCGGAATTGGAACAAGCCCATTCCTGGTACTGGAAATGCAGTAATCGGTTTACTTTCTTCTGACAGAGGTATTTGCTAATAGCTTTGTTTTAAATCGATGCTGGAAATGTCACGGGCTCTCTTTAGTTTTCCCAGAATGGAGTTGATAAAAGGAAGCGGATAAGCGTCTTTCCGACTTACCGCATTTATCTTTTGGAAGCCAATGCAAAAACGATACTTCCCGTCCTTCTTTTTTACGATGACTACAGGGGAACTCCAAGGACTGTTTGATGGTTCAATAATTCCGTCTTCCAACATTTTATTAACTTCGGTGTTAACAATTTCCTGTATTCTTGGATTTTGAGGTCGATATCGTTGTTTGATCGGTTCCGGATTGAGCAAATGTACAAAGTGTTCTACCAAAGGAGTAATGCCTTCAATGTGGTCAAACTTCGGCAGCTCTAGGTCCAGGAATTTCTGCAACAGCATTTCTCTAGTGGATGTCAATTCTAGGTTCAGGGGGCCATCTATCGGACCAATAGGACTACATAAGTTGGGAGGAGGCAAAAGGCGGTTTTGTATATAAACGTTTCCACTGCCCAGGTCCAGATGAAACTGGTGCCGGTTCAAGATATCCATGCCCAGCACAATATGGGATGACAAGTTTGGAAAGTAGTTTATAGTCTTGGTCAAGTTGAGATCTCCAAGCTTTAACGGTATCTGGTAAGCTTCGGAGACGTCGATTACATCACCGTGGGCCACTTTGGACCTGGAATAATTTATTTTGCTATTTGAATTATTCTATAAAAAGCAATTTATTCTATGTCCGCAACGGATTTTTTTTTTGCTAATTATTTTTAATGGATAATGAAAAATTTTGGTATATTTTTAGGTCACCCCTTTTTATAAACCCTTAAACCTTAAACCTTATTAAAAAATAGTTCTCACAAAAAAAAAATATCATTAAGGTATACACAAAATGAGCTTTGGATTTTTGAAAATGATCTACTGTAAAATTTTGAAAAATGGACATAGAATAACTTGGTTTTCAGGCGACGATATGTTTGCAGCGAGGTCTCTCACGTATGAGTTAGCGGCTCTGGTATCAACAAAGGTTAAGAACGGGGCCTCCTCGATGAATAAATTAAAACACGCACATGCGGTCTAGGATCTGGTAGAAGAATCAGGTTCCGATTTTGCGGAGAGTCTGGGTTACTCGAGGTTTTTCGTGTAAGGTACTGGGCCAGAACAGGTTAGTTTCCCGAACGTTCACGGTTACAGTTACAGTCCCGTGACATTATGCCAGTTTTCCCACAACGAGAGCAGAATAATTTGGCCGTACCTCGGCATTCTGTTTGGCTGTGTCCCAACACTCCACATCTACAGCCAACCATGGCGTCGGACCGGTTTTCGGTTCTATAGTTCGGTTGTCTTGCCTCCGTCCTCATAGGCCTTTCCGTTCGTTGGTTTTGTAAACTTTGGTTTTGTTTTCCGATTCTTGGTGGGGGCGGACTTGGTCGAGTTTGAATCACTGAAATGCCGGCCGGTGCGTACTCGTAGATGTTGACGGAATTGCTGTCTTAAATTCTGCTAATAAACTTTCAACTTCTCTTATCATGCGGGAAAGTCAAACCACATCGGTGACGTTGCTTTTCCGAATAATATGTTGTCGATATTCGGGTAACAAGTTCCTATAGAGCAACTGTAGCTCTTGGTCTGGGGTATGCTGCCATACCTCCAGATAAGAGTTTGTAAGTCGGTGACATACCGGTGTGTTGGCTCGGTAGGTTGTTGTAAACGGCGGCTGATTCCGATTTCCAGGTCGGCAGCATAATTAATTGGAAAATAGAAACTTCGAAAATCCTGCAGAAATTCCATGATTGCGGTTGTTGCGATACCAAAGAGAATGCTTTCTCTGAAACAATTCGGGCATATGCGGTAATAGATGATCTATTATAATCCCCTTGGATGTACAGATTTCTTGCAGTCTTTCCAAAAACGTCACAGGTTCGGTCCGTCCATCAAAACGGATATTCCACTTATGAACCTTCATTGGCATTACCGGGGACCTATTGATGCCAGGACAAATCGGTGGTTGGATGGTATTAGTTGGTGTGAGAATTGTCTGAGTTGTACCAGATGGACTGGTTGTCCGTTGGGCTGTAGTATTGGCCGTCAAAGCAGCAATGTTGGGAGACGCTCGAAATGTGAAACCGGTCATTGTTGTCGGTGCTGGTGTAGCTTTTCCTAGACGAATAAAGATAACTAGCCTCTTTTTTAAAGTGTCAACGGTGCCGGTAGTTTCTAGGCCGAATTTATTCGGCTCCACAAGCAAATCGTCCTTCTTTAGTTGATATGCCCAGCTCACACGGACATCGTTGGGGGTCTTACCAACCGAGGTGAGTTATCGTGGGGATAGTAACAACTGGGTTAGCGGACTGGTTGTAACTACAATCTGTGCAACGGTATTTGGAGTACTCGTAACTAGCGGGTCACCAGTGTTGTTGTTGACTCCTGTCATCTTGTCTCTGGGTTTTACAAAGGACTGGACAACGGACTAATTATGGTGGAAACTTTTTTTCCAGCAATTGAGGGTCCCTGCTCGGGCGCCAATTTTGTAGCGCCCTTTCGGTTTTTCCTTATTCTTGCTTTAACGGTTATCTCGGGAGCCATCCTCAGGATTATTGTGGTTGAGGGCCCACGTGCAATTGGAAGGCTGAGAGAAACGTTTTTTTTTTGATATTTTTTTTGACAGATTATGGGATGTTTATTTTGGTTTTATTTAGTATTTAATTTTTTGTTTGTTTTATTTATAGATTTTTTTCTTTTCATTTTTGGGCTGTGATTGTCCGTTAAATAAAGGTCCTTTCACTTTAAACACCGTCTCCGTTACTTATTATACTAAGCAAAGAGCAGATATACCGAACAAACTGATAAAACATCCATACTTAACCTGTTATTTCTTTCTCAGCGAACCGAAACCTTTGCTTTCAGTATACCCTCATCAATCATCAACATCATCTGAGGCATGCTCTCTACTCCTCGAGCTCGAAGCCTTTGTGGACGCTAACGTAAAGGACATACCATCGCGAAAATCTGATTCTCGAGAGACCCTTCCCGGAGTCGAAGGGGTGATCATTCAGACCGGTAATTCTTCAGAGGCTCCGTCCATCTGCACTATCCGCCGACCGATCGTCAGCCGCAGCACTTTTCGCCGTCCGGGACTGGTCTTTTTGCCCAACCATAGGGATATGTGTTGGAAGTGCGGCGAACGCGGTCACCACCGAGATACCTGCAACGGAATTTCAATAAAATTTTGCTGCCAATGCGGACTCGTGGGTGTACTATCCCGAGAGTGCCGTTGCCAGTATAGGAGGGTATCTCCTCCCCGCCAGCCAGTAACCGGCCCACCAACGGAGAAGTCTGTCAACTTCCAACATTCCTGAGGATAGACCGTAGAGCCGGTCGTTAAACCAGACCGCCCATCTTTCGGAAGTTTCAAGGGTTAACTGTAAAGGATTATTTTTTTTTATTTTTTAAATTTTATTTCCATTTTAGGGGTTTCTTTTGTTTTTCAAATAAACTTTACATTTTTTTTCCGAAGAAGAGTGTGTAACGAAGTTACTATATTTTTCCGAAAATGTGTGCGCCTCTGACTCCAATTTAATGATTTTAATTTAACTATTTGCGCTAGGTATTTCTCGGTCAACCCCGCGGTAGTAATTTAACTTAATTAACTTATTTTTAATTATTTGTGTATCCCAAGCCACAAACTTTTCTTTGATTTTAAGAAGTACCGCGGCTTTCTTGAAAATCTCCGAATTATTTTTCATTTCCAAATAAATCAATATTTTCCGCGTGACCTTGCTGCAAGTAGCAGTTTGTATCGTCACACACTTGAGGCTTCGCCGCCGGCTCTAGACCCATAGTATTCGTAGCGCGCACTATGGTATTTTCTCCCACTGGTTGCCCTTCCAGCCTCGCGCGAGTCGCGCGTTTTCCTTACAAACCAACGGCGTTGAGTAAAGTCAGTCTGGCCCGAGTTCACCAACTAAGCAGATGCTCCCGACATCCACCGAGTACCGAGGTAGGCCTCTCCGAAACACTGACTGGTACCAGTTCCACAGCAACGCGAGTAAGTTATTTTGATTACTTGGTTAATAAATTCTTTTTACTGTCACGGTTCATTTATACGGACAGAGTTTAAGGTTCTATAACTGTCACGGTTTACGTGTACTGACAGTTTCTTTTATTATATGGTTTATTTCCACTGTCACGGTTCATTTGTACGGACAAAGTTTGAGTTTGTATAACTGTCACGGTTTACATGTACGGACAGATTCTTTCTGAGAACGGACAGTTTCTCACTACGATACTGTCACGGTATGTGTATGGACAGTGCATTATTTCCACCGCCGTTACGGCTCATTTGTACGAACGGTTGATTCTCTGGTTTTACTTACCGACCTAGGGTTACCGTATTACCCAACCAAGTGAATTCGTGTCCGTATTTGAGATGTCTTACATCAACTCTGGATCAGGTACATCAGTGTTTGTAACAGGTAAAATCGTTCAAGATCTAACCGATATTATATGTTGTCTGACCGCTACTAATTTTTTTTTGTTACTCACCGCTTGCTTAAACTGCCCATTATTATTAAACTACACGCACGCACACATATACATTTTCACTACCAGTCCAATAGCAAACAGTCGGTTTTAAGCTTCGGAAGTCTTTAGTCGAGTTCCAATAGAATAAACGAATCTTTCAAATAATCTCGAGTTTTATTTTCTACTTGATTAAAATAACTGACGTACAAGTCCCTTTTTAATCGGAGATTATAACATTGGCGGCAGCGCTGGGATTATAACAAAGTGATTCAGAAGTGCCTATAATTCAATTACCTACTTTGTCAATAAGTATATCAAATTGTATGGTTTAAAAGTGGTAGAAATAAACTCTTTCCGTTCTCTTTGTTGTTTTATTTTATTAATTTACCATCGCAGCAAAGCGCTTACGGCCGGAGCAATCTCCAGTGCCCGCTAGCAAGCTAGTCAGTTAGACTGAGAAAAGCCGTAATACGGGTCAGTGAAGGACAACATTTCACAAAGGGGTACAAAGCAACGGGTATTAATTATTCGACGACCTGGATATAAGAGGACTTATCACAAAATGTATTTCAAAACTTTTAACTATTAAGTTATTCTGTCTGAAGAAGGCATCGTATTTTTTTTATAACAATACCATAAGTCACAAATTAAATGCATATTACTCCAACATCAAAATCAACCGATTGCGACGTTATATTAAGTGCTAACTACTTAAAACTGCTGTGAATAGACGGATTCATAACTGGTATTTGTTGTTCATATGGCTGTTCAAATCTCTTATACGAATAAAAAAGTCCTCGGTTGAAATCACAGAATATTTATCGTGGAAGTGATTAGAATGAAAAGAGGCCATATGACGTAAATCTTTCTCCTTTTTGTTGCTTTCATAATTGCATTATGGCCATTGTGGTCTCCGTTTCTTGCTTAGCTCGGTCGTTTTGTGTCTCACAGTATACGATGTAAACGGGAATAAACTAAATTAAAATTTGAACAAAATCCGTGGGTTATTTCCGTGCTCGGTCTTTTAGGATTAGCGGGCCGGAACGAGCTCCGAAATATATTATTTTCATAATGAAACTGGAGGAACGAATTAATTATAATTCCTTCAACGCGCCTCCCATTTAAAAATCTTGTATAGGTAACCAAGATATCTTCTGCTTTATTTTATTTTAGCTTTGCGAAAACTCTACTTTAATTAACTGGGAACCAAAACCTGTTAGATTCTACAATCTATGGTTTAAAAAAAGCGACCCAGAAACCAACTTATATGCGAGGAAGGAATACATCATCAATACTCAAACATTATATTCCTGAGGGTGGCGATAGAGACAATTCTTTAATTATAAATATCGACGTAGGTTATTGAATAATGGAAGAAAGTTACAAGGTAATGTGAGTGAGAAATGTGTCTAATTGTAATTATTATATGTTTTATTTTCTACTTTACTATTATAGATCCATAATACCTAGGAAACGAAATACGTTAACACACCTATAACATCCTGATCCATAACGCCCGCTTTTGCGGGCGTTATGATCTATAACGCCCGCTTATAATACCTTAAGGTGTTTTTGTTGTTGTTGTTCTATTAATTTGCACTTTACCCTAGGCAGCCACTAAATGTCTGACCGAAAATAATTTTCGGTCTAGCCAGGATTCGAACCCGGTCTACCATCAATGTTTCCCATGTAGTCCAGCGCGTCCCACCGGACCACCACCGTTGCCTTGCCTTATGAGATGTTTATAGATATATTAATTTATTTCGTTTCTATGTACAGGTCGCAGGTACAGGTACAGGTCACAGGTACAGGTACATGTCAAAATACAAAACAATATTCTGTCACACAAGTTTAACTGATTTTGTTAATAACAAATTGATGAAAAAACATTGTGTTGAGTAGAAAATAAAGCATTGTATGCACCACGGGGATTTCAAGATTATAATGCCCTTCAGGCGAAATATATCCCTCGGGCCATAGGCCCTCGGGTTAGTTTCGCCTTCGGGCATTATAATCTACATAATCCCCTTGGTACATAAATAGCTATTATTTTCTACTTTACTATTATAGATCCATAATACCTAGGAAACGAAATACGTTAACACACCTATAACAACCTGATCCATAACGCCCGCTTTTGCGGGCGTTATGATCTATAACGCCCGCTTATAATACCTTAAGGTGTTTTTGTTTTTGTTGTTCTATTAATTTGCACTTTACCCTAGGCAGCCACTAAATGTCTGACCGAAAATAATTTTCGGTCTAGCCAGGATTCGAACCCGGTCTACCATCAATGTTTCCATGTAGTCCAGCGCGTTAACCCACAGGACCACCACCGTTGCCTTGCCTTATGAGATGTTTATAGATATATTAATTTATTTCGTTTCTATGTACAGGTCGCAGGTACAGGTACAGGTCACAGGTACAGATACATGTCAAAATACAAAACAATATTCTGTCACACAAGTTTAACTGATTTTGTTAATAACAAATTGATGAAAAAACATTGTGTTGAGTAGAAAATAAAGCATTGTATGCACCACGGGGATTTCAAGATTATAATGCCCGAAGGCGAAACTAGCCCGAGGGCCTATCCCCTTGGTACATAAATAGCTATTAATACCTATACCTATATAATTTTTTTTTTAATTAACTTTGTTATAAACCACTTTCCCAACTATTTATATTAATTTGACATTGTCTATTAGTAAATTCCTACAAGATAGAATAGGTGAAAACTATATAATTACATAATAATAATAATAATAAATACAACTTATTATGAAACGTTCTCTGCAATTAATGATCAAGATCAATAGTGTATAAAAGTTTTCCAATTTTCCTCTCAAGAGTTTTAACTGGACGTTCTGAAACTTTTTCCGTAATAAATCCTTTTTCTCATTTTTCATTTAACTGATACACAACTTTATCATTTCCATTTAATTCTGGTAAATTTTTAGCGTTACGATTCTAATAATAACTTTGAATCTTTTGATCCCCATCAAGTTTGGAAATAACAATACCGGAATCAATAACTTAATTTTCAAGAATATCTGTACAAATAGGATTTTTTCTTTTAAAACTCTGTTTAGCAAAAGTTGAGCTAGTGAGTATCCAATCCAATGCTAGGGATAGGAGTATCGCGATTATTCAACAAATATTTTCATAATTCCAAGTCATTATTCATTTTGATTAGCATCGACTTGGCAGTATCAATTCATTTTTTAGCAAATCCATTTGATTGATGATTATACCAGCCAGCAGCAATTCGACGAAGAGAAACAAGAATTAACCCAATTTCAACTTTAGAAATAACTTTTTTATTTTCTAAATCTAAGTCATCTAAAGTTTGTTTAGGTTTATTATTTAGAAAAGAAGGAATTTCCATTCTTCCATTTGTAATTGAAATAGCATCATTCGATAACTTTATTTTACTTTAAGTTTTAGTTGAAATGCATCCTAAAACATCAAAAACGTCGAGGTACAAATTAATTATTTTATTTTTGTCATTTGGCAAACCTGCATTCACTCTTCTGATCATTTTTAACTTTAAACGATCAGAAAAACCTAATAAAGGCTGAGAATCGAGAGTTACAAAAAAAAAAACCATTTTCAATTATGTATTTACACTGGCATGTTAAGTCTCCTGAATCTAGTTTAAAAGACGTCCATCGATGTCCAAACCTGCATACCATGGAACTATTTTAGAATTTTTTTTTTCTCTCAAGGAATTGAAGAAGGCAATTTTCCATATGTGGGACAATGAGCGTTGTCTACATTTGTTCTTTGTATAATCTCGTGAATAATAATAACTTATCGATAAGCAAAATAGAAAAGCAAAAATACACAGGGTATTTCGTAATTATTGTAACAGACTGAGAAAGGTTGTATAGGATATAAAAATAGGCAAGTTGTCTAACAAACCCCTATCCTGAAATTTGTCGTTTGGGCTCCAGCGAAAAAAAAAATAAAAATTCGATTGCTTTATTGATACACCTTACAAAAATTGTTCGAAGTGTCTTTCACGTCGTTCAGCACACAGCTGGACACGATTGTTCATTGATCGCCGGAATCTCCCCGGTGACTTGAATCATTTCGAATATTTTTATGAAGCGCAATCACGACAACCACAAAAAAATCAGATGGGTGAGGATGGAGATCAATTGCGACAAAAGCACAATTCAGGTTTTCCTAAAAACCACGTTCCTGAAACGACTGAATCTAATCAGGCTACAGCCTCGAGTATTGATGTTAACGCCCTAGTTATGTCTATGAATAATTTCATGCAACAAAATGCCACGATTATGCAATTACTTGCCAAGAATTCGATTTCAACAGCCCTAGTTCCTGTTCAGTCCTATAAAGTTATGCCAGATTTTTCCAAAACAATACCGATATTCAATGGAACCGATTTATTGAAAAGTAAATCATGGATCGAAGGAATCGAAAGTACAGCTTTGTTGCATAATTGGCCTCCTGAAATTAAGCTGCAAACAGCTGCCAGTTGGTATGAGGAACGAAGAAACAATTTAACGTCTTGCGACAGCTTTGAAATTGCATTTATAAATAATTTTATACATGAGAAGAAAATAACATCTTTGTGGAAGACGTCGAGGACACAAGGGCAAAAAGAAGATTTGAGTTTATACTCTCACGACAAAGTTAAGTTATGTGGCGAATTGAGAATGTCTTTTGAGGAGCAAAAAGAACAAGTAGCCATTGGTTTGTTTTCACGTGAGCTTGCTACAATGATTATAACCAAATTTCATATGGATATTGATGAGTTATTTAGGGACTTATTTTCTTATGACCGAATTACTAATGAAAGGAGACGAAGATACTCCAACGATGACCGTAAGCAAAATTTTAGTTAGAGTAACAACTAATTTGAATCAGTTTGAGACAACATCAACAACCCATAATAAAGAACAGAAACCAAGATTTTCTGCTGCTAGTCAACGAGGTATAGTAAACAGTGCCGTAAAGTGTTTTAATTGCCGAAAAGAAGGACATATTGCTACAAATTGCCCCAAACTCAAGAGGGAGAGAGAATCATGTTTCATTTGTGGCTCCCTCCAACACCAGCAAAGGTCCTAGCCGCAAAAAGTCAGTAACCTAAAAACCAGCAATGGAAATAACAAACAACAACTTGGTAGACGTACTGACTGATGTTGTGCCATCGTATCGAGTTCATGCTCAAGTTTTTATTGTAGATGAACAGGGGAGATTATTACCAATTTTGGATACAGGTAGTGCCATTTCATTAATAATTTCCTCTTGTGTGCCCGAACATTTAATAGATAAAAATATTCATCAGAAATCATTTCATGGCATAAACAATTCAAATCTTAGTAGTCTTGGGAACTTTAAAACAAAACAAACCCAATTTTAGATAATTTATGTTTGGAAGTAGATTTTTATGTTGTACCAGAAACTACCATGAAATGATTCTCTTTTAGGCCGAGACTTTGTAGTTAGTAGCAATTTAAGTACATATAACATTTTCCGTTATTATCTCGCAGAATAACGATTCGGAAATGGAGAATAATATTTTTCACATAGATATACCGCCTGCACCAAATTTTGATTTAGATATTAATAGACCCTGAGATAGGGCCTGTTTAGTGGAGTCATTTTTTTTTTTGTCTGGCATTTTGAGGGCTGAATGTGGCTAGTTAGCTGATGAGAATATAAGTGGTTTTAATGCCTGCCCCCTGTTCGATATGTCCACAGAATGTTTCGCCAGAAAACTCGATTTTTAAGTGTGATTACCGTCTGGCGATTTATCAGCGTTATTTTCACAACAAAACCTTCTATTCTCTCGATTGTCAGACAAAAAGTAAACGCGGAAAGTTCTGTTCTTTTCTCTTGGAAGTTGACATCCATCCCCACTTTTCCAGATTTTGAAAAGCATCTGGTATGTTCTATGGGTGGATATTTATCAATGTCAATCTTTCATTTAAAATCCAGAAAATTTGAGAACATTAAAAAAAAATTCTTCATGTTAATCAATTTTTTTCTTCTACAAATTTTCGAACAGGCGGCAGGTATCAAAATCTCCCATATTCTCATCAGCTAACTAGCCACATTCAGCCCTCAAAATGCCAGACAAAAAAAAAAAATGACTCCAGTAAACGGTCCCTATCTCACAGTCTATAATCCAAACCTTGAACCGAAGCAAACTTTGAATTTTTTCGAAATTTTTGAAAATAATTATGTCAAAGCAACTGGACCCGAGAAACCTGAGATTAAATTTGAAATGACGATCAATATTAAGCCCAACCATTCACCTTTCTTTTTCAGAGCTAGACGCTTATCCTTTTAGGAAAAGAATGAAGTTAGTAGAATAGTGAATGAATTGCTGGAGAAAGGTATTATACGCAAGAGTTACTCCGAGTGTAGTTCTCCTATAATGCGAGTATCCAAAAAACCTACAGGGTTAAGAATGTGTGTTGACTATCCTAAGTTGAATGATATTTGCGTGAGGGATAATTGGCCTCTACCTCTGATCGATGATCAAATTGATTTATTAAGAAACAAGAAGTTTTTCACTTGGCTTAATTTAAAAGATGCTTTTCACCATGTAATTGTTGATAAAGATTCGATTCAATATATTACTTTTATTCCATTTTGACGTTTAAAAATGACATTATTAAACGCATAACAATAAAGGTAAGTAGACGTTTATCACCTCAGTGATTTAAAAACATTTTAACTCACTCTAAGCATTTTAAGTCACTCTGCCCAACTAAACATCTGACACCTCAGTGATTTAAAATATTTTAAACTCACTCCCGGAATTTTTCCTTGTGCTTTATTTTTTGAATTTCCACAAAATAGGATAAAATTTTGTATACATCACGTGAGTTAAAATGTTTATTCATTCGAAGAAAATTAACCCACTCACTAGGGCTCGTGGGTTAAACTTTCTTCTCTTGAATAAAAATTCATTTAACTCACTTGGTGTATAAATAACTATTATCCCATTTTGACGTTTAAAAATGACATTATGAACGCATAACAATAAAGGTAAGTAGACGTTTATCACCTTAGTGATTTAAAAACATTTTAACTCACTCTCGGCATTTTGAGTCACTCTGCCTAACTAAAAATCTGAAACCTCAGTGATTTAAAATATTTTTAACTCACTCCCGGCATTTTTCCTTGTACTCTATTTTTCAAATTTCCACAAAATGTGATAAAATTTTGTATACATCACGTGAGTTAAAATGTCATAACTCAACATTTCTGAAGTACACACAAATCCTTGTTAAACACACCGATACAATTTCGAGTTTGGATGTGATTTTGGCTATAATTGAACTCTGAAGTTCCTGGAGCAGCGTTTTCTCTAGGTATCATTAGCCAGGGTTGTTTATCATGTGGTCTAAGAATTTCACTCACTGTGGGTTCCATCGACCGCTCCTATCACACCTGGGAAATTAAGTTTTTCCATAAATCCTGCTTCAATTAGATTTTTCTCGTCTTGAGTCACAGAAAACTGAACCCTGACGGCAATTGATACTTTCTTTATTGCTCTGCTCTTGACATAGTTTGTTGAGCCACATAAATATTACCTATAGCTTTGCCCAATCAGCTCCTCAAATCCATCTTTTTTTTGAATACAGTCACTGTTGTTGAGCATCACTTATGACTGGATATTTTCCAGACAAATATGTTCAAGCTTCTCATCTTCTTCAACAATATTCTTATTTAAATTATTAATGGACAATAAAACATAATTTTTAACCTTTAAACTCAATTTTCAGGAAGCAAAACTAGGTATTAACAAGCAAACCAAAATAATAACAAAAACAAACTTATTAATGACATATACAATCAATACAATAAATAATATTGACATTTCTTAAGAGTCAAATAAAAATTCCCTAAAGTTTCCCCTAGATTTGTACTATGTTTTTCGAATGGTTAGTAGCATGTTAAATGGATCCGAGAACGTGGCCGAACTGTTGTCGATAGTGGCACAGAGTGCCGTTTCAGTCGACTATCGCTTTTGAAAATAGATATCAACTATAGAAAGCGAGCAGTAGAATTCTATAGAGCACAGGGTCCCAGAGCTGTATTGCAACCAGAACATATGATGAGAATTTGAATATTTTAATTCAAATTTTTGATTTATTAGTTAGAAATCATTAGGAGTTAAATTTAAAGAAATGTTAATTTTTCAAAAACACTATTCAGTTTTTAGGTTATACTAGGGAACTTGCAAGTGAACTAAAATTTCCCTTTGCTTTAAATCGATAGTTTATACTGTACTAGATTTATATGACCAGTTTTTATCTAACTAATACCGCCCTTTACGCACAAAAAATATTACTAAATTTGAAATAAAAAATTTCCCGCTAAAACAATGCTTCCTCGATAACTACCTTTTTTGACGTGACGATTCTGCAGCGGGACTCTGTGTCATGTAGAATTCTATTAGTCGACAAGATTCTACATGGTTGGCACTCTGTGCATCAAGAATATCGACAAAACGCGATTTATTTTATGATTTTATTTCTACATCTCGAGACGTGTCGAATACTACTGACGCATGTGCATTGTGAAGTTTCATGAATGACACTGACAATTGCGAAATTGTTGTTGTTGATATTCCATATCCATATTTATATTAGGGAATTTATATTGAGAAATAATTATTTCATTCGTATTTCTTATTTATTTAGTAATATTTAATATTTTCATTAGTTTATTTCGAGCAGACGCCGGTTTCCGATTATATTAATAAGATTAATATTATCGTCATTGTCATGAGAGTGAGAAGCGGAATAAAACACATATTATGGTTAAAATCTTTATAACATTTTAGAAAATCAGTGCATAAAATGACGACGAATCAAATTGTTTCTTGCTTGGACTCCTGCTTGCATAACGTTACATTATATGGTACCTCCGGTACCTGAATGTTATCCCTTCGGATATGAGGTTTGGGGACCATTCAGTCTCCCTTCCGAGCAATTATGTAAAATAGCACAAACAATAACAAAGCGCCCAACTTTTTCTGGGGCATGCCTCAACACTTTTGAAGTACCTACACACAAATCTTTGTTTAAAAACACCGATACAATTTCGAGTTTGGATGTGATTTTGGCTATAATTGAACTCTGGAGTTCCTGGGGTCGTATTTTCGAAACCATTCGAATGCCGTTCGTATGCGAATTAAGGCGAAATTCGCATGAAAATTGAGGTTCTGTATTTTCGAATCACTTTCGAACGGTCCGTACACGATTTGGTTCGTGTACGTTTACTCGAGTGGGTCTTCACCAGTCGAATGTCACATTTCGCATGCGATTTTACTTGATTCTGCGCATTGTTTGGAACTTTGATGTGCTTTATTTTGTTTATACACGATATATTTGTTGTTTGTGTAGGTACCTACCTAAATACGTTGTGCAAATTGAAAATTGTGTTCGTTGTTCGTTCTCCTTGACTTTTCATTCGTTTCCAAATGATTTGCGGATTAAATTTTCCTGCTCCAAATATTTGGAATGGCTGGCTTGGTTTATTTGATCGAAAGAAATGTTATTGATGGCCTCGAAGAACTTTGGTTGATCTGATTACTTTGCGTTAATGTTTCTAATTTTTTTTAGCACCTGGAAGCTGAATTTTCCTCATTTTTAGTTCTGGATGCTCCCCCGTGAAGCTAATCAAACATTTCTTTTGTTCTGCTTACACAAACCCTCCAAAAACCATGATTGTTCGTTAACGTTATGAAAAACAAGGACGTTCAAGGAAATCCCAACGATTAGGTGCACAAAATTTATTTCAGCCAGATCTTTACCAGCAGAATAGACTCTAATACTTGATAAACTCAATGGATAAACTCAATAAACAGCCACAAAACACAAAAAAGAATTAGCCTATCCAAAACACGTAACTTTGGCAAGCAAAATATGGCCGGCAGGAGGAACACAAACTACTATTCACATACACTATTTCTAACAATAAAAATAACAGTTTTAGGTATAACAACGTAGATAATTCACAACTAGCATTATTTAAAATTCATAACACCATTTGATAACACATAAACAAAGGGTTTGTGTACCCCTTGGCAGACATTTTAATTTAAATTTGACAGCATCTTTGATAATCTCTCAACAACAAAAGTCAAATGTCGAAAAATTCTTCTTCGTTTTTGTATCTGTCGAAATGGCCATTACCAAATACTCGAATTTGCGACGTTGCCAAGGCAAATGATACTCGTATACGATATAATTTTCGAAGGGCCTTCAAAAATACGCATTTTAGTTCGTACACGATTTTTTTCATGCGAATTAGATCGCATGCGAAATAATTCGCATGGTTTCGAAAATACGACCCCTGGAGCAGTGTTTTCTCTAGGTGTCATTAGCCAGGGTTCTTCGTCATGTGGTCTTATAATGAGTTCACTCACTGTGGGTTCCATCGGCCGTGTGATAGTAATCACACCTGGAAAATTAATTTTTTCCATAAATCCTGCTTCAGTTAGATTTTTCTCGTCTTGAGTCACAGGAAACTGAACCCTGATGGCTCTTGACACTTTCTCTATTGACATAGTTTGTAGCCATATAAATATTATAGCTTTGCCCGATTATTTCTTCAAATCTAACATCTTCTTTTTGAAAACAGTCACTGTTGTTGGTGGTTGGGCATCACTCATCACTGGATATTTTCCAGACAAATATGTTCAAGCTTCTCATCTTCTTCAACAATATTGTTATTTAAATTAATACTGGGCAACGAAGCATAATTTTTAAACTTAAACTCAACTTTCAGGAAGCAAAAATAGTTATGGTATAAACAAGCAAACCAAATAATAACAAAAACAAACTTATTAATGACGTATACAGTCAATTCAATAAATAATATTGACATTTCTTAGGAGTCAAATAGAGTTTCCCCTAGATTTGTACTACGTTTTTCGAATGGTTAGTAGCATGATAACAGGATCCGAGAACGTAGCCGAACTGTTGTCGATAGTGACACAGAGTGCCGTTTCAGCCGACTATCGCTTTCGAAAATAGATATCTACTATAGAAAGCGAGCTGTATAATTCTATAGAGCACAGAGTCCCAGAGCTATGAACAAACCTGTCAATAGGGAACTTACAAGTGAAATAAAATTTACAAAAGCAGTCCTTTACAAAATTCTTCATCCATTGCGATAATTTTCACAAAAATCAAATTTTTAACACACTTGAATAACACAAAAAAGCACTGCGGCAGCAGGAGTTCGTTTGCTGCGTTTGTTGTTTACAAATCTTAACGTCACGAGATAAAGAAAAAAATTCAATGAATAAAAAAAACAGATATTCAAGATTTAGGTTCCATATATATTCATATATCTTAACAATTTAAAAAATAAACCAGTTATTACAACCTTTACCTTAATATATCTGTGTATTTTTTGTGTATTTATTCATGTAGTTCAGGGTGCCAACATTATTTTGTTTTCCATAATGCTGATTTATGTTGCGTTTGAAGTTTTTCGGTTGTCACCCTGAACTATTTGCCTTTCAGATATTATTGGCGTAGCATTAGCCTTGGAAATTTGGCAGGTTGACCCTCGTATAATAATGACAGTATATGTCAAATTCCAGACAGTTTTAAGTGTGTTCCACATAATTTCGTAAATGTTGCGGTATTGAAATTCTCTGGCCTATCTGGCCAATCAAATTTGACACATTTTTCAATAGTGCTATATTATAAACGGTAGGTACCTAATTATTTTACGTACCTGCAAAATCTAATAACATTTTTTAAAATTCCGGCATTGTCAAATTTATTTCATATTTAAGATGCCCAAACTAATTTTACAAGAGAAAATAACAAAATGTAATGGCTATTTCAAGAAAAACAAACCAGAGGTTCTTCAGGGAATAATAATTGAAGTCCAACTATCAGATATATTTGGAGTAGGTATAGTTTAAATGTAGATGTAAAGCCATTTCTTACAGCCAGCAACCAATATCGTTGTTGGACCAAACTCGACCAAACACAAAAAAGAGGTTACTGCGAAACACATTTATGGTACGTTCGATTTATTTTATTTCAAATAAATTAAATAATCTTACTACGTGCCCAATTTTTTAAAAATTCATTTGGAAAAATATTTTGGAATTGAATCTACCAAAATATTTTACACATTCTGGAAACTCGGCTTTCTGTTTCATAACCCTGAAATTTAAAAAATATTTTGTCATCAAATGTCATTATTATACGAGGGTCAACCTGTCAAATTTCCAAGGATGATGCTACGCCAATAATATCTGAAAGGCATATATGTACATGAATAAATACACGGAAAAATACACAGATGTAATACGGGCATTACCCATTAAAAACCGGAAATGAAAAGCTTAGAATTAAACATAGATAGCGTACAAAATTTATTTCAACAAAATACTTTTTTTTAACAACAATTTTTTTTTTTAAACTTTAGATTGTTAGATAATTTCATATTCTTTATACAACTTTTATATTTATGCTATTTCTATTTCAAATAATTCAAATACATGTAAGTAGTAATTTTTTAGTTTTATACATTTAACTTATATAATTTTTTAGCCCTCAAGAAGGTACGAAATATTACCGAAAGCTTGATATGTAATAAAGAAATATTTTGAAAAAATTGTTTGGCTGATTAAACCGATATCTAAGAAAAACGTAAAACTAGAATCCAGCCTTTATCTCCATTCCTGTTGTTCAACTTTATGTATTCTCCCTTCTATAGAGCAAAGTGTCATTAGAATATACGATGATGAGGTTGGTCATGTAGGCGAAAACAAGACTTTCGAATTAATTCCTAGAACTCATTGTTTCCGACCAACGGAACACAAAAATTAAACAATATATTTTAATGGTTCACTGGAGACATATGTGAGTTCATTTTTAAAGGGTTGAAAAAATGAGGGAAAGTCGTAAATCTCACAATCCCTTATTTATAGTTAAGCTTCGGGATCTATGCATTACATCCCATCATCAGGCTTTACAAGAGCTAAAACTGTAAGGAGAATCATTAAAAATCCCACAAAGTGGAGAGTCAAATAACTTACAATTCAAATTCCAAGTTATTTGCTAGAAGCCAGAGTCGTGAATTGCACAGCATTATTATGTATAAGAGTCGATCGTGTATAAAATATAATAAATTAAACAAAAAGTTATACGATTTCAAAATCACAGCACAAAAACTCAAAGGATAAAAACCATACAACAATTTAATTGGATTAGATGGCTGGTGTGAAAATTATTAATTATTATAGTCTATTTCGTTACAAAAAAAACACAAAGCTGGCGACCTCTAATATATTAGGTCTCACCCATAGAAGAATATAATTCCGAAAAAGTCACTATACAAAAACAAATAAAAACGAGAAAATATTAGACATATGAATGTCCAATGCAAGGAACCTAAAAAAAGATACACCAGTGGCCTCCTGTGGAGAGAAGCTAAAAGCATAGTAACAATTAAACGACAATACCCGGAGAAATTAGAGTTTATTTTAAATTTTGAAAATATAATTCTTAAAGCATAGCTGAAAAAACTGGAGTGTAATCCAGGCCTATTTGTGAAATCAACGGAAAGTCTGTTTTTTTTTTTAAAGATAAAAGTCAAAATGACATTATGTTGGTAATACAATGTAAAAGTGTCAATGCTTTCAATTTTTTATGTAGAAAACGCTTGTGTTGCCAACATAGTTACTAAATTTTTGACTTGGGGAATTATCTTAAAAAAAAAAAAACAGATTTTAGTAAAATTTTCATATACATATAATATCACAAGAGAAAAAATTTGTCGGCAAAATTTTCGAAAGGTATGAAAGTTTGTGGCTTGGCAATTTCACGAATGACATTTTTGACAATATATAATATCACGAGAGAAAAAAATTTGTCGGCAAAATTTTCGAAAGGTATGAAAGTTTGTTGCTTGGCAATTGCCGAAAAGCAACAAACTTGAATAAAACCTTGAGAACAATTTTGCCTACACAATTTTCTCTCGAGTGGTATTCGTCATGACTATTGTCAGCTTAATACCGAATTTATTGTCGAATGAAATACCACAAGAGGTTTCAAGATTACCGGATAATACTTTTACCTGTCACGAAACGCGTTACGCAGCAACACCACGACTCCGAAGGAGGAGTGGTGTTGCTGGTAACGCGTTGGTATTCAAAAGGTTATACGAGTGGTATTCAAAAGGTTATACAACGAACTAAACTTTGCTTTAATAATTTTTATTATTATTGACAAATGCCACCAAGCGCGATAATCCCAAAAGGCTTATCACTTGTTAAGCCTCTCGTGTCATATGGGAATAATGTACAGTGAGTTGTATAACCGGTGTAATACACTCTAGTGCAATAGTCGTTGTTATGTAATTTGTGGATTTAAAACAGTTCCAGATTGTTCAAAAATAAACCCTTATCTGCAAAATGTAATTTTTAAAAAAAAATTGTTGGATCAAATTCATGATTTGTTTCTGAAAGATGGTTAGCAAATTGTGAGTAGCCCGAGGAGGATGGATTAAGACAGTCCTTTGAGAATGAATTAAAAATCATACAGCAGATTGCGCTGTTAAATGGCTTTGATCCTCAACTAATCCAAAAATTGTTAAGAAGAAAACAGAACAGAAATGTTAAAAATCTATTATTTGTGAGAACTTACACTCTCAATAATGTAAATTCACCTATGCAACAATCAATTTCTAATGACCCCCAACAAAATTTAAATATTAATACTTTGCCCTATAGATCGTTGACTTATTTCGGTAATGTCTCTTTGAGAATTACCAATATCTTTCAACATTTCACAAATATATCCTTTAGGTCCTCCCACTCTATCAGTAAATTAATTTTCAACGATAAAGACAAGATAAATCCACAAGACAAAAGCAGAGTATAAGAATTGTCTTGTGATACCTGTAATGCAAAATACGTTGGGAGAACTTATAGAAACTTCAAGATTCGTTTAAAGGAACACTTGCGTTGTCTTAATCCATCCTGCTCGGGCTACTCACAATTTGCTAACCATCTTTCAGAAACAAATCATGAATTTGATCCAACAATTTTTTTTTAAATATAACATTCTGCAGCTATGGGTTTATTTTTGAATAATCTGGAACTGTTTGAAATCCGCAAATTTCATAACAACGAAAATTTCACTACGTTGAATTCACAAATAAGCCTGGATTACACTCCAGTTTTTTCAGCTATGCTTTAGGAATTATATTTTTAAAATTTAAGGTAAACTCTAATTTCTCCGGGTACTAGAGAATTATGGCACCTTCAAATAGCGACGGTCACTAATAAAAACGTTCTTATTTTGACATTATTGACACCTACGCATGCGTATTTGTGACTAAAAATAGTGGCGGTCAGTAATAAAATAAGGATCATCCTTATTTGTGATTGGATAGTGAAAGGCAGTATTTATTCCACTATTTTTTGAGACATGCGCAAATATAAATCAAATGTCAGTAATCCAAAAATTGTTCAGATTCTAACCTCACATAATTTGTTTATATTTTTTGTTTGTGTTTTGTGGATGGATAAAACCGAGAAAAATCATTTGTACCCCCTAGAATGGCAGTTTCTAACTTTTTTTCCATTACGCTTGAGTAAACAACGCGACACTGACGCGAAAAAATGATCAAAATAGTGCCAATTGAACATGTTGTGTCATAATTCTTTTTATTCATGAGAAATAGTGATTGTCAGTAATTAAATAAGGCAGATCAGTAATAAAATCGATCACTATTTGAAATGTGCCATAATTCTCTACTGTCATTCAATTGTTACTATGCTTTTAGCTTCTCTCCACAGGAGGCCACTGGTGTACACCCTTTTTAGTTTCCTTGCATTGGATATTCATATGTTAATATTTTTTCGTTTTTAATTTGTTTTTATATAGATGTAGCGGTGACTTTTTCGGAATTATATTTTTCTATGGTTGAGACCTAATATGTTAGAGGTCGTCAGCTTTGTGTTTTTTGAGAAAAATTGTGACGAAATAGACTAGAATAATTAATAATTTTCACACCAGCCATCGAATCCATTTTAAATTATTGTATCGTCTTTGTCCTTTGAGTATTTGTGCTGTGATTTTAAAATTGTTTAACTTTTTGTTTAATTTATTATATTTTATACACGATCGACTCTTATACATAATAATGCTGTGCAATTCACGGCTTCTAGCAAATGACTTGTAATTTGAATCGTAAGTTATGTGACTCTCCACTTTGTGGGATTTGTTATGATTCTCCTTACTGTTTGTAATAATAGAAAAAAATCTTATATTTTAGCTCTTGTAAAGCCTGATGATGGGATGTAATGCATAGATTCCGAAACTAGTAGCTTAACTATAAATAAAGGAATGTGAGATTTACGATTGTCCCTCATTTTTTCACCCCTTTAATATATTTTAAAATTTTAAATTGTCTTAAGTGTATAAGTTACTCGTCTTTCTATGGAAAAGCTGATTTTCTTAATTCAATACCTAAGGGTAGCTTACCATTTCAAACGATACACATTGACCATTACGGCCAATTAGGGAAAACACGGTTTCAACATAAATATATCTGTTAGTTATTGATAGCTTCACTAAATACGTTAGGATTTATCCTTGCACTTCTACTCAAACCAAGCCAGTTATAAAACATTGTATTTTCTACTTAACTATTATGGATCCATAATACCTAGGAAACGACATACGTTAACATACCTATAACAACCTGAGGGCATTATAAGTCCAGCGGGCGTTATGATCTATAACGCCCGCTTATAATACCCTGAGGTGTTTTGGTTGTTGTTAATAGCTATATTGTCTTATATCAATCATTATAGTCGACCTCCTAAAATTATTTCTGACAGAGAAACTAGTTTTACTTCTAACGATTTTAAAGATTTTGTTACCGAAAATAATATAGAGCTTATAACTACTGGAGTACCTAGAGCTAACGGCCAGGCTGAAGTTATTAACAGATCAATAAATTCAATGTTTTCCAAATTATCGGATGATTTGAATAAATGGGATGAAATTTTAATTAGGGTCGCGTGTGCAATAAACAATACTGTTATTTGCTCTACAGAATAAACACCTAGTATATGTTGCAAGTTTCCTTTAATTTGAGACCGCTCATTTAAAAGCCTTACTACACCATGTATTTTATGTAAGTACCTATGCCAGTCGTAGTGGTGGTCTTGAAATATGTTTTTTTGATTCGAAATTCAAATAGAAAACAATATTTCGCGCGTGTAGGTATGGTGGGGGATTAGCACGCAACTAGTTATTAAAAGAAAATTAAATGCCGCCTTCTTGAAATTTACATATTGTAGTCTTATTTTTTTTGTTATCATTTGATTTCAAAGCACTTAATTATATTAACCTATTGAAAACATTTTCCACTTAAAAACAAACAACTTTCAAAATCAACAGTTTTGGAAACGCCGCCACTTTGAATTTTACACCACTCGAAATAAGGTGCTGCGGGTTAAATCGATTGTTTATTAGTACAGGAAACGTAGTAGCTTATAATAGGCCGACCTAGAACAAATTAGATACAAGCTAGTTTTGCCTGAAATAGACACATAATGACTAGTAGCATGTGCCCTTCCTCTGAAGAAATGAGGAATGCTTTTGTGCTGTTTCTGAAAATCAGTACATTTTCCCGGCCTAGGCCGGAAAAGTGATTCCGGTACTGTTATTCATTTATTCCTCAGTAATCACTTTCCCGGCCTAGGCCGGAAAAATTATTTCCATCGATTCCTTAGCAACCGTTGAAAATACCAGAATATAGAGTTTTGCGACCTGTCAAACGGTCAAAAATGATGACATTTCTTGTCAATCGCAGAAAAATAGTTATTTTATACCTAAATATGCGCATTTTTAAATCCTGTAAATAAAGTATCTATACAATTTTTCCAAATTGCATCAATAAAAAAGTTATTCAGTGAAAACTAAAAAATGAAAATGGCGGATTTTTTTTCAGATTTATCATGCTGGGAATTGATGGGACTTTTAGTATGTTGACTAGGACCCTTTTTCCTGCACATTAAAAAAATTGCTTGTCTCTAATTTGTTCTACCCCCAACTGCATATTGCCAGTACTATATGTAAAGTCCGTCGATTTTAATCTGATACTCCAAAAGAATGTGAGCTGGTGTCACCCTACATTGAAACGCCAATGGTCACCTGAGGTCACACCTGTTTTTAAATAATTGTAATACCTGTTTTTGCCATATGCTTCACCCCCTCGCTCCTCAGAATAAAAATGACGGACAATATACAGACCGCCTATAGCAAGTGGTTTGCTTCTATCATTATTTGAAACGTTTTTGTTATATTTGAAGTCTGTCACTACGACTATACAAATAAGATAGACCAGGTAAAAATAATATAATATAAATAATATTACATGTGTATTACTTATTATTAACATATTATACTATTGATAAGTAGGCACCTACAACTTATTATAGCACTTACTGAAAAATTAGACTTTAAGAATATTTACAAGAACACAACACTTTCAAAACTGTGAATCATTTAGGTACTCAAAATTCAAATATCGCTTAGGAGTATTTTTGAAATTCCGGCAATAAACTAATCTTATCTCTCCTTGCTAAAATACGATCCAATTTAGAAAGAAACGATACCAGTAGAAATGATTTCCTCATTCTCCGATATAATCTATTGTTTTTCTCGGAAAACAATTATTGACCCTTGATGCTTTTCGTAGCCGCAAAAAATAAATTGACGTTGTTTTTTGTTTAGGCCTTTTAAGTTTCGGTGGCTGAAGCGTTTTTTTCTCGCCGGGTTTTCTTATTAGCTTTGTTCCAACCCAGCAGGGAAGCGTACATTTGACCGTCAGGATTCTCTCAAAACGTTAAATGTGTGCGTGTATACAGAGTGGTTCCTAAACCGTTCTTGGAACGGGTTTTTGGCGACTTGGAATAGACCTTTTATTTGCATTCTTAAAAGTGAACATTTAGAAATACGTAGAAGTACGTATAAGAATAAAAGACAGAAATAAAGCAGAATTCAATAACAAAATGAACGAATGAAACGTATGAATATGAGTATCTAAGAAGAGAAGAGTATGAGGAATGATAAGCAAGGAAAGGAAGCCATCAATAATGTAGAAAGACAGAATAGACTAAAAAGGTGGGAAAGGAAAAATGCTTGTTTGGAAAGTTCTCAGAGAATGGCAAACAACAAACATGTTAGAACAAAATATATAATTGAAAAGAAATTTTATTACCTAAGTAACTGCTTCTGAGTTATCTAGCAATCTAAAAAAAATTCAACAATGAGCTGATATATGAGAGCTGGACCCTTCTCTCCCGTTGTTCTTGCAAGTTGCCGAGTGCTTGCGCAGAATAATTTTTTAATACGCGTGCGGAGCGTATCTCGTTAACATGTGTATGTCCGTTAACATTTCTTTCTACGAATCTAATTCATGTTCAGAATTTTATTTCTGTGCATGGGTATTAATTTCGTATTAAGGAACCCCTCGAGCCTTTGTGAAATAATAAAGCACCTCAAGTAATAAGACTATTTTCTTTGAAACCTACGTGGGTATAGTGAACAAAACTAGAAAATTCGCAGTCTTTATCGCTATGTAAAATACAATAACTTCCACTTCCACCTCGAAATTTAAATGAGGTTTCTGTTCTTCGTACCCTCGACTTTGGCAAAACAAAATTTTACGTCGTTAATTTTACCGCCACCCACCAAGCGAAAGGCTAATCCTTCGAAACGAAGTGCGAAATGTGGGGGGCGGTCGGGATCCGGTTGCTGCACCAAAACTGAATTAGATTACATGTTTAGTTTCCCGTTTCGTGCGAAGTAAACAAAGCTACCGTAAATCAAAAGTTACATCGCGCACCGCGGTAAAATTTCTCCTATAAGATTTATATGGAGTTGTGTTGCGGGCTAACCTGCGGTGATATCAAGTTCAACTGAAATACTTTTTGATTTAAGGGTGCGTTAATGACATTGCTATCTCTCGGTCCCGTGTTGATTTTTTCCAATACTTTTTCAAATTCGTCTGCAAAGAGAAAAAAAAACTTCACATCAGAGCTGGCTCAAATTTGGCATGGATATTATTTTATCGATTGTCTACAATACTATTATTTTAGTTTTCGGATATTTTGCGTTTTTCTCAAAATTAAAAATAATATATGTGTATGTCTGGTGCTCAATTTTTTAAGGTTAAGTGTGTTAATATATATTTTTCCCTTTCCACCGGCCCGAGGACTCAAGAAAACGAGAGGGGAATGCTGTGGGCAACAATTCTTCGCTACAACGTTGCCAAATGATCAAGGTTACATGATAAAAATGCATGATGCATGAGTATCCATAATCATGCACGGTGCATAGGTAAATATTCTATGGAACGGCAGCACCGGATAGTCTTTTCCGACTTTGCCATCGAATGTCGTCGTATTGGAGGTTGGAACAGGGGAAATCGTTTTCGTTTTTTTTTTTTTTTTTTTCATATTAGGCTTTTTCTAGACATCTCATTTGTTGCATTAAAATTGGCCCGTAAGATGCTGACTTGTCAAACCTGTATAGGCTACGCTACGCATCCATTTCCTCTGCTGCCATTTTCCAATTAGGCACTAGCTGACGTGACATACATAACCTCATTTCCGTTGGGGGGACAAACAAAGCGTTTGAAAGGTACATTTAACACACAGGCGCTAGCTTGTCACCAATGACATAACGTGACTTTGGATAGGGGGACAAACACATCATTGAGGTTATGTGTGAGACGTCAGCTAGCACCTAATTAAGCGACAAGCGTTTAAGTATCCCCCCTCCTGTTGCCGCTGACGCGCTGTTCATACTCCCCTTACGTGACCGGAATTTGCGTAACGCACGAAGTTTTACCTCAAAAATAAGGATATTGCGCAAAAAAATCGCAAAACTAAAGTAATGGTATTCTAGATGATCGATAGAAGAGTGTTTATGCCAAATTTGAGCCAATTCTGATGTGAATTTTTTTTCTCTTTGCAGACGAGTTCAAAAAAATCAGCCGATTAGAGCAGAAATCTGACAGACTTCAATGTCATTAACGCCCCTTAAAAGATAAACCTATTATTGGTTGGAACTTTGTGGACGATTAAAGTAAAATCTCTGCTATCAGTCAATGAGCTAGAACTACATAAAAATAAATCAGGTTGAATCAAGTTTGGAATAGATGAATTTTTACACGCAGCAATTTGTTTCCCTACAGCATGTAGCATATCCATGCTTAGAATAACGTTACAAGAATTTATCCTTGGAAAGGGTTTATTATGTAGTATGATGCTACAAACATGTTTCTTGATAGCCCTACCGGAAATAACTTGTGCAGCTTACTGAGAAGCAAAAAAAAAACTTGGTTAGCATTCTAACAAAATTACCGTGTGAAAATATTTTTATAAACCGAAAAACTTCATCCCCTAAGCCAATAAAATAATAAAGCCCAAAGTCACCTCTAGATTTTTTTTATCCATGATATTTGAACCTACACTCAACACTCGCCGCCCATTTTTCCTAATATAACCTGTAGATTCCATTATTTCCGATACAATTTTTATAACCCTTGGGCTCCGAAAACAATAATCGACTCTCCAAAGTTGTCTTTTTCGACCCGAAATCTTTATAGTTGACCAATTTATGGGAAAACTTTTTCAAACTTCAAGCCCCTGGAGAATTTCTCTACACACATTTTCTTCGCCAATCAGAAAATATTTTCAGTCGGTCGCTGGCAACGTTAGTTATATATTTGGATTACAGCTACTTGGGACGATTTGGTTGGTTTAAAGATAAACGCTTTGACATATAATAAATAAATCGCCTAAGTGTGATATTATTTATGATTTTTCTTTACAAAAAATGCTTTACCCGAAGTGCTCGAGGGGTCTGTCAATTTGTGCTTTACTATGCTGATAATATTAGGAACTATGCTGAGTTGCATTCAATGCTATTCACAAAAATTTGAGGGGGACAACTTGACGCTCAGGCCCCCATTTTTTTCCAATATTTTATCAAACATAAGCAAAAATCAATGCAATTTCCAGTGTGCTGAACTGTGCTGTTAATATTTTCATCTCACTTTTTCGTTCAACCCTCGCTTTTTCTAAAAAATGCTATGGCGGAGCTTCCCTTTGTATTGAAAAGCTGAAAATATTAACAGCACAGTTCAGCACACTTAAAGGTGCATTAATTTTTGCGATAAAATAATCGAAAAAATGGGCAACGCTGAGCATCAAGATGGCCCCGTGTAATGTGCCAAAATTGTCTTTAACTATTTCACACTTATTTTTGGTTTTTCATTCAAAATTTCTATAGATATCCCCTCATTTCATTACGCTTTATTACCATTTTTCCTTCATAAAAATTTAACAATAATTACAGTAGTTACAGATCCTGTAAATTTTCTAATCTTTAATATTTAAATTCTATTTTCACTTGTGAGTAGTTCTTGTTGACGACTAACGATTTTCCTCGATTTTAATCAGTATTTTAATTCCATTTCCAAATAATTAATCTTCATGTAAACAAATCAAATATTTCTTATTATGGGTTAGGTTTTCCGAAGTGTGTACTGCACGTTGCACGTACTTTGTTCGCTTGCTGATCTCAGTACCAGATTTAGTTCCAGAATCCGGTTCCATGAACCACCGAGTTGCTCTCTATTTTATAGTTACACTTTAGATTGTTGTGTCAGCTGACGGCAGAAATGTCGTTCATTTTTGTCAATTGGCCTTTCGATTAGTAATGGTTTTGGGATCATCGATTCCTTTGCAAGCGTTCACGTTTTGCAACACGAATTGTTTATTCATTGTCGTATTCTTCAAATTATGATTGTTCTAGTGGTTAATTACTTGTTGTTATCATTAGTCTTCAGCTGTTGTCATTTTTTCTCTGATTATATTGTTGTGTGCAATTTTTGGTATAGTCTGGCTAGCCAAACGGCGAACTCAAAAAGAATTTGCTGCTATGCCAAACTTGACAGAAACAATAATAAACAAGTTGGTGACATATTTTTTTTTGCAATATGGGCCGTGTGGTATTTTGAAATAGGAAAAAATCCGGCAACATTACGAAATGAAGGAAGCGTAGAGGCGTGATTATTCACAGACATGATTCTATTGGTTAGAGCCTGAACGACAGCACCAGTGGCGTGGTTATTCGTGAAACTCAAGAATTTTTTTCCTAATAATTTTTTGGTTTATTTCCTTGGTGTTTTCGGTGCCACTGAACCCAAAGACATGGTTGTCATGAGGCGGTGTCAGTTGAGGTGTCAGTGAATATTCTTAGGTTACGCCCCACTTTTCTTCCCCCTTTCGTCTCTACCAAGTTACCACTTGCCAAACTATACCTCAAATTTTACCGATTTATTTTTGACATTTGTCGTTACTTTGCCTCATCTCTATTCTTCAAATATAGAACAGCTAATTAATTCCTTGTGGTGAACCGTGAACCTTTTTTTTACGATTTGGTTGTTCCAAAAAAAGAGTCTCTCTTGAAGAATTTAATTTTTGTCTTCGCCCTAAAGGGGATATTGGACTTAATTTTCTCACTAATGGAAGTTTTGGTATATTGAGTAGCTTTACGTTTTTGTAAAGTGCCATAGATTCGCCGATAATTTCGGATTTTTAAAAATCATTTCGGCGAGTTTTGCTTTGCACGTTTTTCCCGACAAGGAATTCTGACCTTCTCTATTTGATCATTAGTGAAAAGCTCTCCTAGAAACCACCATATTCTATCCAGGATCTCGAGTCCCGACTAATCCAGCAGATAAAAGTTTTTTTGTGGTAAATAAAACCCTATTCCAACAGGTGAGACATAATCTAATAACCTCAAATTTTCTTTGCAAACTCGAGTCACATTTTCTTTTCTATTAAAGTTTTATCTGATTTTGCCTAATTTGATTAATTATTATCATAGATACATGTTATTATTCAATTTTTCTATTACAATAATTTTCAAGAGCTAGTTTTATCAAGTAAATTTGCTATTAAAGATTAATTAAGTTGCATTTTAAATTCATTTTCTTTTCTTTCATTCTTTCTTTTCTTAGACCCAGTTTCACAATTGGTGGTAACCTACACTGGTTATCAAACTCATAGATGCCATATTGAATAATGTGAAGCTTGACAAATGGTTTTGGCTAAACCACACATTAAAAAACAGCGTGTGAAACAGATATATTGTAGGTTACCAGTGTCTTGTGGTTCCGTTAGGTTACCACTGTTTGTGAAACTGGCCCTTAAAGTGCTGTTGCTAAGGTTGAGTTACAAATACAGTATGAACCTTGATATTGGTTTGACCACCGTAACTACAACCAGTACCCAGGACTAACAAGGTTAATTAAACCTGCTACTACCATATGAAAAAAATTGGTATCGTACTAGCTTTGGTTATTTTACTTCTTTTTTTCATTTGTTCCATTTAAAGTTACTGATTTATAGTAGTTACATTTTTCTAAGACAAGAATGTGAAATCGGTTTTGATGTAAAATTTAGGTTTCACAGCCTGTCAAAGATGCAAAAAAGTCAATTTGCAACTGCCAATATTTCCAAACAATTGAACTTAGGTATAGGGTAAATTCTAAGATGTCAAATAAAAAAGGTAGAGGGGGTGAAATTTATAACCAATAACCCTGTACCTACTGCAGAATACTATAGTAGATTTTTTTTGGAACGAAACTTATCGTCGAGTGGTGCTTAATATTGTATTCCAAGAGATATTCTCGATTCGTTTGTGATTATCCGGAAAGTAAATCTTTCAGGCAGGGCCCGTAGGGGAAAATTAACCCTCCGTTTGAACAAGTAGTTTAAATCATGCTGGAAATGAAGTAGGAGGCAAGGAGTTCCAGAGGAGGGCATTACGCCACCAAAACGAAGCCCTATATTTAGGGTAGCCAACTTTACGACATACCGATGGGATGCCTAAGGTTCTTGTGGTTCCTAAATAATTTCTCATAGCTGGAATGAGGCTGGCCATATCGTCAGAACATCTCACATGGTAATAGCTATACAATAACGGCCACCTTGCGTCTCTGTTCGAGAGATTGCAATGAATCTGTGAGAGTTGGATTGTCGATCATTTTTCTATAAAAAATACGTGTAGAGCAATAAAACTATCGATTTAACACAATTTGAAAAAGCCAAAATATATTCCAGAGGAAAACAATAAAGAAGCGGTACTCGTTGCCGACGACCAAAATCATGAATGCCGCCAAGCTGAAACTTGCTACCCTTCGATCCCCTAGTTGGGAGGTGTCTCGGTCGATTTTATGACGGTTTGGTTAAAGTTCTTCCGACCCTTTTCTTTCATCGTCCAGAGTCGACTCCAAGGATACCTCGTTAGCCAAAAACGAATTGGCAACTCCTCTCGAAATGTACCCATGAAGCAGTTCATAAGGGGATTTTTCGGTAGCAGAATTCATCGTAGAATTCAGTCCCCACCGAACCTTAGAGACCATCTCGTCCCATCGTTCCTCGTCCTCCGTAGACGCTATAAGGCAAGACAAGATAGTTCGGTTGTAAGTGGCGGATCAACGGGGGGGGGGGGGGGGGGGGTAAAGGGGGTAATTACCTCCCCAGAGAGGCTCAAGAAAATTTTATTTATTGAAAAAACACACAATTTTTTTTTCGGAGGCTTCAAATGCGTTTTGGGCGTGGCACCCAAAAAAATTTCTGTGTCCGGCGGCACCTGCGGTGGGTTTCATGCTTTGTATCTGAACCCTTTCAAGTATTAACAACGTGCCGCCACTGGTTGAGAAGCTCTACCCCCCTCCCCCCAGAAAGGTGTTATAGATCCGCCACTGGGTTGTAACGCTCTACTTGACTATTTGCTCTAGAAGTGGCCGTTGCGTTCAAAATATGTTTATCATTCAGATTTTTACAGTATTCTGCGAATAGTTTGCTTGTATAACAGGATCTTCTGTCTGAGAAAATTCTCTTGGACACGCCATAGTTTTTTATAATGCTATCCAAAAAGTTTATTACTAGACGAGTCTTGGTTGAAGTTAGGTACTGCTGTCATAAATACAAATTTTGTGAATGCTTCCACCACTACGATTAGGTAACAATTTTTTCATTCTGATCTCATAAATGGTCCTAAATGATCGATATGTATCGTATCAAATAGTTTATTTATCTTTTATATAGGATGCAATGGTCTAGCTTGCCTTCCAATTGGCTGTTTGTTGCATAAACACGGAAAACAAGATATAAATTTTTTTTCTACTACCGTGCGTAAAGTACTCACTTCACACACTAGTGCGTAAAGTAATGTCAATGACAGATGTCGACCTGTCAAATTACTATTTTTCTGGTAAATTACTTCACGCACTAGTGCGTAAAGTGAAAATACTTTACGCACTAGTGCGTGAAGAATTTGTCTAAATTTATTTTTTTATACATATTTGATTGGTAGTAGAAAAAATTTTGTATGCAATAGGTGCGTAAAGCACCTTTTTTCACTCATGTGATTGTCGCACTCGCCTTCGGCTCGTGCGTCAAAATTCACATTCGTGAAAAAAGGTTCACTTTACACACTTGTTGCATAAATAACTATTGTATACCTTCGCATTCCTGAAAACCAGTAACGATTTGACATGACTGAGCATGGGAGAGGTGACCATTCCCGTCGTGAAAGTGTAGCAATATTTGTCGTATTGTCGTCTTGCTGAATTTGGAACTAACCATTTGAGACCTGCGGGTAAAATTTTGTATAATCCATTGTTTTTAAACAATAATTTTTTTCAATTTCCTCATCTTCCTTATCTTGCTTTGGTCTGTTCAACGTTTCGATGATAAATTTGCATCGTTCATCAGACATCTGTGCGTTTAAAATCCAATCATCCTCTTCTATGTTTACAATATTTATACTTATGAGATTCCTGCTTAATGCATCTGCATGGGCCATTTTGTGGCCTGGTCTATACTCAACATTGAAAGTATACTCTTGTATACTTAGCCACCATCTTCCTATTCTAGGTACAATGTCTTTTTTATTAAGGGTTGTTCTAATTGCATTGCAGTCTGTAAATTCAATGCCAATCAAATAAACTCTAAAATGTTTCATTGAATCTACTACTGCCGTGGTTTTTTCTCCTGTTTTGAAGTTTGTTTGGAATAATAAAGCACGGGTTTCAAGTTATTGTCAGGTTACAATTGTAGCAAAATTCCTGCGAGGCCCCATTTAGATGCATCCGTATGTAGTTCGGCTTTCAGTTGTGGGTCAAAAATAGTTCAAAGTGGTCTGGAAGCCAATTTCTCTTTCAGGGTTTCGAAAACTTCTCGTTGTTCGTCGACCCAGAAGAACTTGACATGTTTTTTTGTTAAGTAGGTTAATGATTTACCGATCGTAGTAAAGCCCTTAACATACCTGCGAAAAAAGCTTGCAAGACCCAAGAATTGCCTCACAGAATGGACATTCATTGGAGTTGGAAAGGACTTAACAGCCTCACATTTGTTGGCTCCTGGCTTCACCCCATCTTTAGTAATTTCGTGCCCTAAATAGGTACTCGACTTTTTCCATGAAAAATTGGCACTTGGAAATCCGAAATGTAAGTACAGTTTTTTTGAACGAATCCAACACCTCTCCTAAATTATGCAGTCCCTCTCCTATGGTTGAGGTAGGAAGCAGTACGTCATTTATATAGGCTATGGCTTTTCAATGTCTACGATTCCTCAGAACCTTATTGACAGCTCTCTGAAAAACTGCAGGAGCGTTACATAAACCAAACGGCGTCCTTATGGTGCATCCAGACCGGTGCAACAAACAGCGTAAAACGTTCGCGAACGTTTTGCAACAAGCTTTCCGCGCAGCGCGCATAACGTCCAAACTGCTGCAGCAATTTTTTGTTTATGTACCGACACCGCATGGAAAATATTTTGCGCTGCGCAAAAGAGAGCGCGCGCGAGCGGGTGTGTGCGCGCAACCCTCCAAACTGAAATGTTCTGCAACGTTCGCGAACGTTCTGCGCTGTTTGTTGCACCGGTCTGGATGCACCTTTAGATTTTCAAAATGACCATTGTAGTAAATGCTGTTTGTGAAATTACTGATTCTTCCATAGGAATTTGATGATAACTAGAGATAATTTAGTTTCCGGTATAATCAACGCACATGCGCATTTCACCTTTTTTTTTTAACCAACAGGATGGGACTGGAATATGGTGAATCTGATTCTTTAACAATTTTATTTTTCAGTAGGTCGTCCACAATATCCCTTTTCGCTCATTGTAAGATAATCGGTATGGTCGATAAACAACCGGACTATTGTCCGTGAGATGTATTGATATTTTGGCTATATCGGTTTTACCTAATTCCATAGTACTTTGTGCAAAACAATCCCAAAATTCATTCACTAGGTCTACAACATTTTTACGTCCGCTTTCAGTCAAATTGAGGTTTATTGATAAATAGTTTTCAGTAAATAAATTAACAGTTTGTGTATGCGTTGATAAAACATGAAACTTTCGAACAGATTTGTCCTCAAAAGAGTAAACACAACGAGCTAATACTTTATTGGGACTTACCTCAATTTCGTTTTGAGAAAGGCTGACGATGGTCACATTACCATCTTCCCCGATGCACTCGTCTAGGTAGTGCTCGTCTCCAGGCACCGTTCGTGGGCCTCCGTGAATATACACATCATCGTAGATAGTAACTCGAGTTATGATGGCAACCATAGCCGATGTCCTTGGAGGTATGACTGTGGTGGTCTTTGCCCACAGTGGTGCTTTCTTCTCTGGCAACTTCAATTCAAGTCGCTTAGGTTACCATCAACGGACAATATCCTCACTTTTTCACCGGAGACTATCGTAAGAACTCCTGGCTTATTTAGGAAGGTCTGTCCAATCATCACCGGAGTTTCCTGAGCATCATCTGGAACGATCATCGCTCTAACTCTCCTTTCGGTCAGATCGATTTTGATCGAAACTTCTGCTTCTCCTAAAGCATTGATTTCTCAGCCGCCATACCCAGATATACTCAAATTATTGCAGGGAACATACTCTACGTTTAATGCTCCAGAGTCAGCTTTTCTTATCAGAACTGCCCCACATTCCGAGTCTACATAAGATTTAGAAGGTTTGCCATTTATGAGGAAGTCAAAAAAATTGAAGAAACAGTTTTCTCAATAGAGCCGGTCATACGGAGTTAGAAGGAATAAAGGCTCAAGTTTGAAACAAGTTTCAGAAAAATTTCAGCAACCACTCTTAATAAATATATTTAATGATTTGCAGAATCATTATGAAGCTTTTTTGCGTCGCGATGCTGCATTTTTTGAATATATACGCATGATACAAATTAATAAATGATATAATTTGTATGTTCCGTACTGTTTATTTTGGCGGATACTGTACTTGGTAGTTAGTAATCTAATTTTCTAAGAAGTACTATTTTTTTTTACAAAGTAGTTAGTTATACTCTACTATTTTTTTAAAATAATCTGCCCAGCTCTGGTTGTTGGCGCTTCTACGCCTTCGTAAGTTGGCCCCTTTTTTTTGGAAAAGCCCAATGGTTAATAAAAAAATTAAGTTTAAAGTACTAACAAAACAACATTAGTCTTTACTTTTGTTTGATAAAGAAATAAGAAAAAAAGGTGGTTGAGCACTGAGCATTGAGTGCAACTCAGCACAGTTCCTAGTATGAGCAGCACAGTAAGCAGAATTATTAATTAGCGCAAAAAAATATGGAAAAATTGAATAGGCCGGGCAAACTTGACGGACCCTTGCTCGTGCTCCGCTAGCGTTGCGGTCTGTAAGGCGAGAAAATTGAAAGGCGAAGCTTTCCAGAATATCCCCACTAGTTAAATTTCTCAAGAAGCGACTGAATTATTGCCGACGTACCCAGCGATTTTGATAACAAAATTCACTTTAGATAAATACTAGCGCTACAATTTTGCTGCAATAAATTTTTGAATTACCTTCAAAAGAATTATTCGAATAATTCAGTTGTCTAAGTTTCTCTAACATAATAATAATTTCCACTTCGGCTATTGATAAGAGAGTTTCATACGAATACAAACATAGTATAAATTAATTACAAAATTGAATTAAATCCAATTGTCTAAGGATAAATAAAAAAATTGTATTTTTTTCAATATAATTGAGAAATTTATTCTAGGATATAATTCACGAGGATGAAGTTTATTCCCAGAGATTAAATCAAATGTATAAATAATCAGGTATTATTCAACTGAATTTATATTTAAATTAATTACGGTTTCTTCCAAGAAAAATAAATGTAGGTTCGCAGAAACGAATTTATTTTATGACAACTTACATATGTTAGGGTTGGAACATGAAAATCGATTTTTTGTTAGACCTACCACAAACAATATGTACGTAAGAAATGCGATTGTTCATGTTAAAAAATTGGTCAAATGCACATTAGGTTCTTTCCCTAAAATTTGAATACGTAATTTTAGCATGAAATCCTAAATGAGGAATTATTTTAAGTATATATGCCAAAAAAAAGATATCTACGAGCATAAATGAGTTTTTTACAAGCACTTCCAATGTAGAAAAATCCAGAATCCTTGAAACGCGCCAAACGATGACGTATAAAGGTACGGTTTGTTAGGAGAGTACGCGTCGTACAACTGACAACGTAAACGTAGTCATTGGTTCAGGTATGACCATAGGTATGACGTTCACCCGTTTTCTCACGTCAGAAGACGGGTGTACGTCATACCTGAACCAATGACGACGTTTACGTTGTCAGTTGTGCGACTCGTACTCTCCTAACAAACCGTACCTTAAGGGAGATGGGCATCTTCTACCTATAAAATTTAAGAAGACTCCATCGACAAAGCACGAACAGGGAACGAAGAGGGAATTAATTTCCCTGTTGAAATATTTATTAAATTATTAAACTTCTATATATTTTAGTTCATATATTCGGGTTGGAAGTTAAGAGGGAATCTTATTTTTCTGTAGTTCCATGTCGAGTAACTAAACACAAACTAGATAAACATGTAAATTTAATCATAATTCAAAATAAATACTTTTCTAAAATCAATGAATTCGAAAATATAACTCAGGTGAAAGATGGGCAGCACGAAGGTGAGGAAATAAAAAACCACTGTTGCTTCATTAAAGATTTATCAAGACTTTTAAATTATCAACTCTCTAAAAACGGACATAAGAAAATTGTATGTGATAGTTGTTCAAATTATGCTAAATCACAAGACAAGTTGAATGATCATGTAGAGTATTGCGAAAAAATGAATGAATGTTAAGTAGAGTTTTCGCGAGAACCGTACATTAAATTTAAAAATTTCATTCACAAGGAAAAGGTATTGTTTATTACTTACGCAGATTTTGAATCGTTGCTTGAGCCATTTAATGATAATAGTCATTGTAAAACCAGTAGATATCAAAAACATATAGCATACAGTGCTAGGTAATACTTCAAGTGTAATTATAACAACGATTTTTTTGCTATAAGAGTAAGAGAGGCTTAGATTGTATGTCTTGGTTCGCCGAGGAATTGCAAAATGTTGCGCAATGTGTCAATTCTAAATTAATAAACGTAACACCAATAAACATAGAAGTTAGTTCTACCAGGACTTGTCACATTTGCGAAACAAAATTCAAGTAAACTGATAAAATCGTTAGAGATCACTGTTACCTCATTGGAGATTTCAGAGGTTTTGCTCACCGTGACTGTAATTTGAACTATGAAAAATATTTTGCAATTCCTAGAGTATTTCATAATTTGGGAGGCTACTATGTCCATTTTGCAATAATGGACTTGGCGAAATATTTTCACATTACTTTATTACCTGAAAACATGGAAAAATACATTAATTTCACATTTTTCGATAATGCAACCAATTTAAAATTCCGATTTATAGATTCTTTACATTTCATGGGTTTCTCATTAGACGCTCTAGCTTCTAACTCAAATAACGCCAGCAACTGCAGGAACTTTCGAAAATTTTTGAAACGAATTTTCTGATTTAGATGAGGAAATATTCAAATTGGTAGCACGAAAGGATGTATTCTTTTATGATTATATAAACAATATAGAAAGGTTAGAGGAAACTGAACTACCTAATATAGAACCCGTTTACAGTAAACTTAACGATAAAGGCATAGAACTCGCTGATAATGAACATGCAAAACTTGTATGGAATAAATTTAATACTAAAACTTTGGGTGATTATAGTGATTTGTATATGAAAACCGATATCATGTTATTAACTTGTGTTTTCGAAACTTTCCACAACACGTGTCACGAGATATACAGTCAATATCCCGCACACTCTTCCTGGTTATACTTGGGATTGCATGCTAAAGTATACAAGGTGTAGGCTAGAAACTGTTCAAGATGTAGACCCTTTAATGTTTATAGAGCATGGTGTCAGAGGTGGTGTAAGTCAATGTTGTAATTGGTTCTCTGACGTCAACAAAAAATAAATGAAGGAATATGATCCTAATAAACCATCCACGTATATCTCTTATTCTGATATTAATAACTTATATGAATGAGAAATCGGTCAGTATTTACCATATGGATTTTCCAAGTTGGTGGATTGTAACATAGATGTCACCACTGTGCCTGATGATGCTGATATCAGCTCTATATTAGAAAATGATCTCAAGTACCTCGAAACGTTACATGATTTACATAAAGACTTACCTCTCTGTCCAGAACATGAAAGTCGCCAAATTCTAAATTTTCAAAATAAATGACCACTAGTTATAACAAACGGAATTACATAATACACTACAAAAATCTCAAAAAAGCCTTACAAAATTCTTAGAGTTCAAGCAGTTTGCAGTTTCAATGACTGAAGCCCTACATCGACATGAACACATCATTGAGAGCTTAAGCGGTGACAGAATTTGGGAAAACGTTATTTTAACTGATGATTAATGCAGTCTTTGGAAAAACAATACAAAACGTTAGAAAAACAGAATAGTAAAACTTGTGAATAAACGGGAGGGGAGATATAGAGCAAAGAATCTTATTTCCAATCCAAATTTCAAAAGCAGGTTTATTTTTAGCGATACTCTTATGGCTATTGAACCTAAAAAGTCCCGTATTATCTTCGATAAACTGCTGTATATGATTACATGCTAACGAAATTTCCAGTTGAAAAATGTGAACTTTCATATACTGATTCTGATTTACGAGCTAGAGTCTAATATAGTCAAAACCAAAATAAATTGCGAGGATTATTTCAACTGTATCAAAAATTTGTAGAAAAAAAAAACTCAGGAGGGTGTTTGTTATATCCACTCAAAATTACATGAGGTATACAGCGTTGAACAAACAATAATAGCTTTAAATCCTGTAGCTTCTTTGGGGTCACTACTCAGTTTCATAATTTCCTCTGTACGTACATATCTTTAAATATATCCTTCTCCTATGTAAACAATTTTTATATTATGAATATTATATTATCAATATTATAGTTATTGTATATTAATAAAAAAAAATTGTTACGTATTATTTATGTCCAATAAAATATATATATTTAATCTACGTCGGTGTCATTATGACACATTTAGCATTGTCATTTGAATGTCATTAGGTCCTTCATAATAGCACTAGTGCGTTTAAGAATTCATAAAAACACACAAATTATGAAATGAAAAATATGCAAAAAGAAAGCTAGCTACCAGAAGAACCATTTCATTGATGCTGTCTCGATATTCGAAGGGACACTTTCGAACTCAGAATCACCAATATTAACGTTATTTTCCACTATAAAACTCAATTTATGGCACAAAAATTGACTCCAATATTGAAGCTGCCAAAGTCAAAATTCTAAAAATCAACAAGCAGGTTCCCGACTAGTAAAGGCACCTGCTAAATTTTGCATTTTAATTTGAAAAGTTTTTGCTATTTCAACGCAAATAAAATATATTTGGATCATTGTAGATTAAATTTTGAATGATACACGTTCGATATGAACTTTATTAATGAAACTTGTGTAACTAAACCACTCGGCTAACGCCTCGTGGTTTAACGTTACACGCGTTTAATTATGATGTTCATATCGAACTTGTATCATTAATAACTATTAAATAACTTTGTTTTTTATTTATATCTAGAAATAAAGAAAACTACAGAATCTTAAATTACATATTTCATTCAAGCATTATTCTGATTTCAGTAACTCAATCGCTTAAAGGGCCCCATACACTACGGTGAAACACGACGGTTTTCACCGCCGCGAGGAAACACGTCGTGTTTCACCGTAGTGTATGGGGCCCTTAAAACCTTATCTCTACCGAAAGCTGATTGGCTACAGACTTGTTAGGACTTATTTATCGCACCATGGCATGATTTCTCTGCTACAAAATGTTTATTCGGTTTTTGAGAACTGCTTATCTGAATTCTCGAAATCTGCTGATCGTATGTTTTCAAGGTTTATGCTGAGTGTTCACAGGTTGTTTATTCTATGAGCCTGGTAACTGCTATCTAAACGTGTGCAATAAAGGAAAGGAAAGAAAAAATTAAAATAAATATTTTTATACATATAATAGAGAAATCTAGATTTCTGGAAGCGGTCTGTGTGGAAAAAAAGCCTCGATGCTCTTACCAAATATTTCGTCAATTTAATTTCGACTTCATCAGGAGTACTAAAAAGTTGATGAAAGGAAGCAAAACAACGTTAATATCCAAGAGGAGAAACAGGAAATACTTACAATGCTCAGAGTCACACAACAAAAGTTAGCAAACACATTACAATTGAAAAGTTACAGTGAAAATATAAAATCAACATCATAGTTACTTAGCAGTTCAAATGTTCGACTATGACCAAAATTTATAAAATTAACACTTAGATATTAACTGGAATATTAAGGTAGATTATTGATCATTCTAATCTTTTCAAAATATTACAGTAAATGTTAGAGACTCAATTTATAGGTATCCAATTTGGAATTTATTGAGCTCAGGGCGCGTACTCCGTAACTAGTTTGGAAAGGAAATTTCTTTCTACCTTGGAAAAAAAAGAAGAATGCACTCTCTAAGCTTTGATCGGCAGCGCTCGTTCTCCGAAGGGTGTATTCGGGATTTGAGAATAGGAAACGTCATTTGGCTTGTTTCTTCGCCATTTCCCATATCTTCTTTCTCTGTTTTGCTTCAGTTTGATGTTTGAAAAATCACCTACCTATCTTTTTCTAGACTGAGGATTGAGGATTCGATTTTTATAACATAACCAAATAAATATTTGTTTGTTTTTGATAGTTTTGATACTGTGATACTGTTTAAACTAATTAAGGCTTTGCTGAATTTATTTACACAATGGGTACGTATATATTCTACTTCGGCTACAGCATTTTTGTAATACTTTTTTTTTAGATGGAAATGATCGAAATGTTAGAACCAATGTGGAACAGTGGAAGGTAATAATTGATTATTTAGAGCAAAACCCTATTTTGGTCAGAAGCAAATTCGAAAACTATGATTGCGATAATAGAGAGCTGAAAAAAAAGTGGGATGATTTAGCCACATTTCTAAATTCCATGGGATTTGGCAGTCGATCTGTCGAGAAATGGCAATTGGTAAGAAGTTATATTAAAACACCCCAAAATATTGTACTAAACCAATTTCAAATTGTTCTCAGGCAATCGCACGTTGGAAATCAAAGACGAAAGCAAAGGCTGCAGCAATGAAAATTGCAATACAAAAAACCGGTGGAGGTCCCAGCAAAACCCCTCAGTTAAATCCCATCGAAGAGAGATTGATGTGTTTGTTGGATTGGAAATCGGTCACTGGGGATGAAAATATAGAGATAGGGCTGGTAAAAATTTTGATTTTATTATAACTACTGTTCTGTAGGGAGAAAAAAGCAGACACCAAAATGGTTTAAAAAAAAAAGTTTCAATAAATTATAGTTTTGAATGATAATATTTAGCAATTGGAAATTTTGTTTTTATTTTAGTTGAATTTTAATGAATGAATGTCAAGATTATTATTTTACTTTTAGAAATTACCTGTGGCAGAGAGAAAACTCGCCAGAGACAAAACGTCAGTTCAGAATGAGGTAGAGGTCCTCAGAGATGGAACAAAATCTTTTCCACCATTAGTGCTGGTAGATCATTTCCTCCTAATATAGGTTCATCATTGTCTTGGTCTCGATTATTATCATCAATGTTATCTTCCGTTTCTAAATTGGCTCTTACACACATATTGTGCAAGACACATGCCCCAATAATAATTTGGCCAGCTTTGAATGGTTGGTACTTTAGAACCCTTTCTTTCAAGAGGCAACGGAATCTATTTTTTAAACATCCTAAAAAAAATTAAATTATTATAAATATTGTACTAAACCAATTTCAAATTGTTCTCAGGCAATCGCACGTTGGAAATCAAAGACGAAAGCAAAGGCTGCAGCAATGAAAATTGCAATACAAAAAACCGGTGGAGGTCCCAGCAAAGCAAAAAAAATTATAAATTGAAATTAAGAAAAACAGTGTTGATACCAATACATCTCTCAATGCAATTCCTTGCCCTTGTCAAAGCAGCAGTATACCTCCCTTCAGGAGAATCAGCTGGCATACCTCTGATTGGTGTCATTAACCAAGGCTCTTGAGGGTAGCAACTATCACCATTCAGCCAACTATTTCTGTCTCCTCTATTGTAGTTATCTTCGAGATGTTGTTTGATGGCAGAGTTTCTCCAAACAAATGCATCATGCGTAGCACCTCCATAATTTGCCTTTACATTCAAAATTAGTAAATTGGTGTCACAAATCAACTGCACATTCTTCGAATGGTACCCCTTTCGGTTGAAATACAAATGTTCGTCCTCTACTGGTTCAGCGATGGCTATATGGGTGCAATCAATACACCCTATTGTCCCAGGCATTCCAAAACTATCCATAAAATCAATTTTTTTTGGGCTTTGTCTCTTTGGTCCTCTGGAAACTGAATCCAATGAGGAGCAATAGCTTCTAGGGCTGTACAAACCTCAGACAAAACCCTGCTAAAAGTCTGCTGAGCCATGGCAATATTGGCTTTATTCCCTACAGATCGCTGGTAGGATCCATGGGCAAAAAACCTGAGAGCAGCCATAATTCTTGTCTCCACTGGTATTTTTGTATTCCGATTTCCAGGAGCCATGTGCGGAGTGAGCTCTTCAATAAGACTTCTTGCCAAGTCCTTGCTCAGTCTAAAACAGCTTCTAAACTCCTTTTCGGGAAGTTCAAAAACATTAGTTTGGTCTCGCAAGCGTCTTCTCTCTAGCCTTAGTTCTTCCCGGCGTTCTTCTTCCTCCAATTCTTCCACAAAATGCATAAATAGTGGATCCATCCTTGGAGATCCAAGTTAATAGTTAAATAAATGGTAACAGTTTCATATATCCCCAACACTTAATTTTGAAATAATCTTGTAAAATATGATTAAATAAGTGTCTAAATAGATAACTTCAACTAAAAATATTTGGCGCTAATGGTTTATAAATAAGAAAAAAAATATGTTTATATGAAATAATTGTCGAGGATTTATTAAATAATTTCCCCCAAGTAACAGTTTCATACAGTGAGGACATAAAGTCCGTCGCCCCCCGTCTAACTTTTGAACCGTTCGGTATATTGCAACGAAATTTGGAATGATGATATGTGAGCAAATTTTCCATTTTTTGAAATGCAAATGACAGCTTCAGTTGTCAAAGTGACAGCTGGGCGGAGTTTTGAAGCGTTTTTTTAAATAGAAGGCGGTGTCGAGTGATATATCGTTTTGAAGGTCTCTTTATTCTTAATTTAATCCTCGATTCTGGAAACATTTGGTTTAGCGGTTTTCAAATGATGACGAAAAAACAAAGGCTTGTTTTGCTCATAAACACTCATAAGAAAAAAATTTTTAAAAAAAATTATCGGTTTTTTACTCATTATTGTTTTTTTTTTAGTAATAAATAATGACGTAATGACATTGGTAACTTGAAAAAATAACAATAGTATTCATAAAATAATTATTCAATTACTAAAAAAAAAAAATTATGACCAGAACAAGCCTTTTTTGTTTCGCCATCATTTGGAAACAACTTAACCAAATGTTTTCAGAATCGGGGATTAAGTTAAGAATAAAGAGATCTTCAAAACGATATATCACTCGACACCGCCTTCTATTTAAAAAAATGTTACAAAACTGCGCTCAGCTGTCACTTTGACAGCTGAAGCTGTCATTTGCATTTCAAAAAATGAAAAATTTGCTCACATATCATCATTCCAAATTTCGTTGCAATATACCGAGCGGTTCAAAAGTTAGAGGGGGGGCGACGGACTTTATGTCCTCACTGTATATCCCCAACACCTACCTTTGAATGAGTTTTGTACAATATGATCAAATTAGCGTCTAAATAGATAGTTTCAACTGAAATCATTGGGTGCAAATGATGATATAAAATTTTAAAAAAATTGTTAATATGAAATATATGTTGGGGATTTATTAAATAATTATCCCTAACTAAATATTTAGTATATCCCCAACACCTAACATTGTTGCCTCGTGCCGCTTAGCTAGTTAAAAAAAATTGATTTGAATTACAACCACCACAAGCCATAATTTTCAAAAAAAATACAAACTCAGAAACCACTTACTGATGTCAAATTATTTGGAACGTCAGTACAAAGCTCACTTGGCTCACTTTATGACCTATGACTATGTAGAAATTGCTGCTACAATATTTTTTATGTCATACCAATACATTATTGTGTTTTTATACCTTAGATACCATCTACATAATTGATTACTTTATGCCCGTGCGGGCATAAAGTACACATTATGGCCCGCGCGGGCATAAAGACGTAAAAAACAGTTTTCAATTAACTTATTCTTTATTACCAAAATATAAATTTACGCTTATAAACATATTATTTTTGTCAAAAAATAATGATGTTTGCACACTGATGACAATTTGCGAAGTGACACTTTTTTCCCAGGTATTTATTTTAAACAACCAACTGGTATGACATAAAAGTTTGTATGCACCACGGGTACTAATAGATATATAAACCCTCGGGCGACTTACGAACCCTCGGGCCAGAGGCCCTCGGCTTTGTAAGACTGTCGCCCTCAGGGCATAATCATCTACTTAGTACCCTTGATACATAAATAACTATTATGATATCTTGAATTGTGAACATCTCTTTACTGAGCTCGAACTGCTCCAGCTCTATCTCTAACAGACCTAACAGTAGAAAATCTCTAAACTGGCTAGCCCATTAATTAAAATGATGCAAACTAACCCAAATTAACCTGTCCCCGTAATGCCGATGCCTGCTAGTCTTCGGAATTATGTCAATGTTAGGTGTTGGGGATATGCTAAATATTTAGTGGGGGTAAAAATTTAATAAATCCCCAACGTATATTTTAAATCAACGTATTTTTTTTTTAGATTTTTGAATCATTTGCGCCAAATCATTTTAGTAGAAATTATCTATTTAGACACTAATTTAATCATATCGTACAAAATTTAGTCCAAATTGGGTGTTGGGGATATACTAAACAATTACCAAATAAATAACTCTGCACTACAAACTGTACAAACTTTAAAATAACTATACGATTTAAGATAAAAAGAACTTTTTTAATATATTTTCACTATTTTCTACAAATTTTGATAATACTGACAATGTCGTTTGTCATACGTCATACAAAATCAAAACAAAACCCTATGTTTTCAGAATCTATTGTATGTAATTTTCAACAAACGAATGTTTCCGAATGGATTTGGAAACGGCCATAGGGAGTAGGTTAAGTTAAGAGAAAGAAATTTCCTCTTCTTTCCATTTCTCTCTATTTCTAAAATTATTTGAGTTACGGAGTGCGCGCTCTGGTTCCTATTTATGTAACACATCTCCAAAAACCATCGGCTATTTTAATCAGATTCAGATTCATGTTCCAATATTTTCACATTAACAAAGTCAAATTTATGTCCTGTTTTTAAATAATGTTCAACAGTGGCACACGTATTTTCCCCTAATAGTCAATCGCTTTCATGTTGAATCATGCGCTGCCTTAACCAACGAGCAGTTTGGCCAATATAACTGCCCTGACAATCCATACAAGACAATTCATAAATTAGATTACTATTAAACATTAAAGGAGTTCTATTAAAACAGTTGCTGGTTACTTAAGCTATTGTATTTAGAGGTCTATAAACCTTGCAGTCCCAAGGTGGAAAAAAACTTCAGGAACTATATAATAATTAGGTGCTTTTTGGGTGCTAATTAGGGCCTCTAATTAAAAATTAGGTGCTTCTTTAGTTTTTGAGAAAATCAAAAAAAACTAAGGGACTGCTAGGTTTATAAAAGCTAGCAGTCCCCTATAGTGAAAAATATTTTTTCAAATTTTTTCTTTGTATCAGAATTAGGTGCTTTTTAGGTGCTCCTAAATAGTCCAAGAAAAAATAGAATTGATTAATTATTAACTGAGTTACAGATTTTTTTTTTAATTATTAGGGGACTGCTGGCTATGCGTTTACTTGTTGGTGTGTCAGAATGGAAAAAAAAACTTCGGGATCTATATAATATCTAGGGGCCTTTTAGGGCCTCTAAATGAAAATTAGGTGCTGCTTTAGTTTTTGAGAAAATCAAGAAAAACTAAGGGACTGCCAGGTTTATGATTGTAGCAGTCCCCTATTGTAAATTTTCTTGAATTAGGTGCTATTTAAGTGCTCCTAAATAGTCGAAGAAAAACTTGAATCAGTTAATTATTAACTGAATTACAGATTTTTTTCCTCATAAGGAAATTGTTGGCTTCACTTTTACTTGGTGATGTGTCAGATAGAAAAAAAATTCGGGGTCTATATAATAATAATAATTAGGTGCTTTTTAGGTGCTAATTAGGGCTACTAATTAAAAATTAGGTGCTCCTTTAGTTTTTGGGGAAATCAAAAAAAACTAAGGGACTTCTAGGTTTATGAAAGCTAGCTGTCCCCTATAATAAAAAAATCTTTTTCAAAATTTTCTTTTGTATCAGAATTAGCTGCTTTTTAGGTGGTCCTAAATAGTCGAAAAAAAAAATAGAATCGATTAATTTTTAACTGAGTTACAGACTTTTTTTTAATTATAAGGGGACTGCTAGCTTTCTGAAAAGCACCTAATTATTATATAGATCCCGAAGCTTCTTTTCCATTTTGACACACCAACAAGTAAACGAAAAGCCAGCAGTCCCCTTATAATTAAAAAAAAATCTCTAACTCAGTCAATAATTAATCAATTCTATTTTTTCTTCGACTATTTAGGAGCACCTAATAAGCACCTAATTCTGATACAAAAGAAAATTTTGGAAAAATATTTTTTACTATAGGGGACTACTAGCTTTCATGAACCTAACAATTCCTTAGTTTTTTTCTGATTTCCTCAAAAACTAGAGGAGCACCTAATTTTTAATAAGAGGCCCTAATTAGCACCTAAAAAGCACCTAATTATTATATAGATCCCGAAGTTTTTTTCCATTCTGACACACCAACAAATAAACGAAAAGCCAGCAGTCCCCTTATAATTAAAAAAAAATCTCTCAGTTAATAATTAATCAATTCTATTTTTTCTTCGACTATTTAGGAGCACCTAAAAAGCACCTGATTCTGATACAAAAGAAAATTTTGAAAAAAAAAATTCTTACTATAGGGGACTTCTAGCTTTCATAAACCTAGCAGTCTCTTAGTTTTTTTTGATTTTCTCAAAAACTAGAGAAGCACCTAATTTTTAATTAGAGGCCCTAATTAGCACCTAAAAAAGCACCTAATTATTATATAGTTCCCGAAGTTTCTTTCCATCTTGGGACTGCTAGGTTTATAGACCTTGTATTTAGTTATCTGCACATCAGGAATTTCTCTGAAAATTGAAGTCAGTGAATATGTCAGTTTCAAAAGAAAAAGAGTAGGTAACCTTATGGATAGATAGATATGGTCAAAATTCATGCTCGCGCGTACGATTCACATTTAAATTAGGGGCACCAAAGTCGGATATCGCTCAATCCTAAAAGTAGCCTCGGGCCGGCACTGGATGTTTGTTTGTGGATGAATGCAGATTCAAGTTGTATCAGAATGACGGGCGTTTATTAGCATGTAGAGAAACGGGTGAGAGAAGAATGCATGGAAGTAGGACAGGCTTTTGGTGGTGGTGGCGTGACAGTTTGGAGGGTGGGGGGTATTAATCGGAATGGAAAGACTGAACTGGTAATTTTAATGGGAGAAAGTATGACTGCAGAACGGTACCGTGATTTGTGTGTAAGAGATATTGTTGTTCCCTATGCAAACAACTTTGGTAATGATTTTGTCTTTGTGGATGATAATGCTCGTCCACATCGAACAACTATTTTTACCGAAATTCTTAGAAACAACAATATTGGAAGAATGGAGTGGCCTGCAAAGTCGCCTGACATGAATTTGATTGAGTATGTATCGAGTAGAATGAAATTAAGTCTGGCTGAACGGTTAAAGGGTTTTCAAGATTAAAATAAATTGATAAATGCAGTAAGGTAAGAGTGGAAATTTATTATTATAGCTGATGAGTATTTACTTATGCCTAATTTATTTTATTGGTACCTACCAAACACTATGAGATTACTTACATAATTTTTTTGATATTCTTATTAAGCATTTTATCGAAAAAATACTAAAAGAGAATTCCAGCCGTGATAAGTATAAAGAATACTATAGTAGAATATTTTTGGAATGAAACTTATCGTCGAGTGGTGCTTATTATTATGAGTATTTCAAGGGATATTCTCGATTCATTTGTGATTATCCAGAAAGTGAATCTTTCAGGCGGGGCCCGTAGGGGAAGAATAATCCTCCGTTTGAACACGTTAGGTTCGTACAATCCCTGCATGGGTTGAATGAAGATCCTGTAAAACCCTCGATTGAAGACTTCTAGGAACAATCGTCCTAATTCCCCAAAAAACACAGTCGTTCTCCACTGATAATTCATGTCGTCTTACGAAGTACGGTTTAATATCATTATTTGGACATATTTTTAGCCAGCCCTGTAATATATATTCTCTAACTTTGTTTAAAGTAGAATCCGTGACCGTTTCTCGAATTATTTCTTCACCTTTAACTGGAATATTTTTTTTTTGCATTTTCTATAATATTAGATATATCATAATCGAAATTGTCTCTAATATTATCAAAATCGTTGTCAAATCCTGCAGGAAGTCTCGAGAGACCATCTGCTTGTCCGAACTATTTAGGAGGATAGCCCAACGCTGAAGTCTATTAGCAGTGGAAGTAGGTATTCCTTTCTTTGAGCCAAAAATTGTAACTAACGGTCTATGATCGGTTAAAAGTTTGAAATTTCTACCCCATACATATTGGTGAATTTTTTTTACTCCAAACACAATAGCTAAACTTTCACGTTGCTCTTCTTCCTTTAACGTTTTTGAAGCATGAGCAATTGGCTTTTCAGATCCATCAGGATATCGGTGATAAATCACTGCACCAACCTCTACTAAAGAAGCATCAGCTGCTAAAATTAGCAACACATTTGGATCATAGTGAGCCAAAAATTTTGGAGAAGAAAGTTCCTCACTAATTTTTAAAAATGCTTGACCGCATTCTTCGGACCAACCAATTCCAAGTAGCAATTTTCCTGCGAAGTTTAGTTAGAGGGTAGCATAAATCAGCTAACTTATGTATGAATTTGGAGTAATAATTAAACATGCCCAAATAGGACTGCAATTTATCCAAATCCGAAAGTCGCGGCATGTTTAAAATGGCTTCTATTTCCTTCGAAGACTTGTGTAACCCCTTTGAAGAAATAATGAATCCCAGATATTCCACACTTGACTGCATGAATTTTTATTTCTCTTTTCTAACACGTAGTCCAAAATCTTTTATTCTTTGAAATACTTTCTCCAGATTTTCCAAGTGTGATTTTTCATCTTCCCCTATAATTATTATGTCACCCAAGTAAGATGAAACTCCTGAAAGTCCAGCCAACATCTGATTCATTAAATTTTGGTAAATACCTGGAGCAGACGTAATTCCAAATGGTAATCTTTGGAAATTAAAAAGTCCTTTATGGGTATTAATTATGCACAACTCCTTACTAGAATAATCCAATTCAATTTGAAGATAGGCTTCGGAAAAGTCTATAACAGTGAAAGTTTTCCCTCCATTTAATGTAGCAAACATTTCTTCAGAACGTGGCAAAGGGTATTGGTGAATTCTTAAAGCACTATTGAGACCAGTTTTAAAATCGGCACATAGGCGAATTGCCCCTTCCTTTTTTTTTACGGGAACTATGGGAGCAAGACCATTTCATACTTTAGTATCATTATGTTTTCCAAAATCACCCGTGCGAACTGTCGCCACTTTTATATATCGACTACTAGCAATTATTATCTAATGCTTGAATGTATATTGGTCCAATACACTAAATTAATCTCAGTATAGTCATAGACTTAAATACTACGAATAGACGTCCAGTGGAAATAGCAGCAAAAAAAATGCCTCAATAATTCATAAGATGGCGCCACTCGTATTAAAAATTCAAAGAAAACTGTGCTAGCACCCTTGTGTACGAGCAGCGTGTCATTGTTTCCAGGACAACCGCATTCCGCCTTTTTTCTGATGTTTCGGTGTTGTCAAATTTATACGGACAAAAAACTAGACAAGAATTCTCTTTGCTATTTGCGACTTTCGAAGAAATAAATTATTGCTTGGATTTCAAAGAACTAATTTTCAAAATGTCTGGAAACAAATGTTGCTACTTTAGTTGTGGCAAAAGTCAGAGAAACGACGATTGAGATTATTTTGGATTCCCATTGATAATGGAGAAATTTGTAAGAAATGGATCCAAAATATTGGTAAGGGAAAACTTATTGTTTAAAACTAATATGAATTTAATTTGTATAAATGCCTGGTTTATAGGGTTATTGTGCCGGTTTTCGATATAAATATAAAAAGACGGAAGAATTTTAACTAAGTAAACTATAATTTTGTAATTCTTTCAAACATGTTCAAATGTTTGTAAAAGTTTGCGAATATGTTTCTTAAGTTTTTAATAATTGCATAATTTTGCTGGATTAATGCGTTTTTAGTCTATTTTCTATCACCGGTCGTATGATTTTCGACAAAACCGGCCTTTGAGGAATAGGTTTTGGATTTTGGGTACGCGGCTACGCAAAAATTTACTAAAACCATAATGGGGCTCAAAGTATGAATGTTTTTTTCCAGTTAAAAATTAAATAACTTCTTGGAACCTTTTTTTTATATATTATCTTCACATGCCTTTATACTAGTGAATGCCCTTCATTCCACTGATGACTGAGTACTGAACCAGACTCCGCTGTTGTCTCAGTTATTATTAATAACCAATATTTTTTTTTTTATGGAAAAAAATCTTAACATTAACAATTTATTAATTTGCGTATAATATTTAGTATAAGATGTAGTAATAAAAAAAATTGGTGTCTTAATGTATGGTTTGGCCTATTTAATGATTTTGGACTAGTTATTTTAGAACTATTGGCAACAGCGTAACGCGCGAATTTGAATTATGACAGAAATGCGCGCCATCTCGTATCCAGCATCCAAAATACCAAGGCCTGAATTGAATTTGGAGGCTCGCTTTCGATAGCGAGCCTCCAAATAGCGTCGCAGATTTTTACCATTTGACTGGACGTCTATTCGTAGTATTTAAGTCTATGGTATAGTCTAAAGCCGCACTGTAACGATTACGTATTTGCCCAAAGGCCCGAAGTAGGGTACAACCGAAGAACGGAACCGGTACACGCGAAAATTATGCCCAATTCATAAACTCACCGTCGAGATTCCGTTTTCGTCTGCGTTTGCGTTGGCGTCGCTGGTTACCGTAGTCTCTTATGCTGACGGCGAACTGTCGGTCGGGCCGACGACGAGTATAAATGATTTTATGGGATTTCTAATATTCAATTGGCTCGACGCAAACGCAAACGCAAACGCAAACGGAATCTCGACGGCGACTTTATAAATTGGGCTTTATTCGTGCAAACCGTCGTTTTCGTAGCCCGGCCGAATTAGTACTGACTCCCTTTTTCTCTTGTTCGTGCGCATACGCTATTTACTTATTTACAAGTATTATAAAAACTATAATACCCAATGTTTAGCAAACTATGTGTATTTTTAATATTTTTAATCTTGAATTGTTGGTATTGGCATAAAATAGATTAAAAGTATAGTGTGTATAGATCTTTCGTTATTAAAAACAGAAATATAGAATTTATTTTTATATATTTATATATTTATTTTATAATATATTTTTTGCTTTGACAGTAATCCCTGTATATGGGAGAAACTGTGAGCTTTTTACTCAATTAGGTAGCCACTTATCTAAATAAAACTTTTTTTTTTCGTTCACTGCTTTTTCAATAACACTTGACCAAATTAAAAAAAAAAAAAACATAACACGCTATAACTCGAAATAAACGCGACAAATTATTCAATGGTATGTGGAGAAACAACAGATGAACACCCGGACTAATTACAAACAAACAGCACCTTCATTGTATCATTTTCTTACATATTCACTCACACTGTTTAAGTATTTCTGATCTTTTGAAGTTTATCTACTCTATTTTTAATAGTATTTGTCATCTGACCAAATTATGTAAACGAGATAATATTCAATATACAATTTTCAACTGTGACATCTATATCCAAAATGACGTCTTCGAGGACCTTAAACTCGAAAACCCCTCGATAGTTTTTTTTTGCGTCCATGACAGCTTTTAATCAGGATAACGAGAAGTATATCATATCAAAATTTCAGACGATTTGATCGGGACCACTTTTCCTATCTTTTTGTGCGGGGTCCTTTATCTCCTTTGAAGCAGCTGAACTATATATGTAAAATCCTTTGTTAACAATTATTAAACGCCTAATTTTTTTGTAGTGAGTGTACGTGATAACTATGTTTTCTATGAACTTAAATTCTTCACATTTTTTTAACCGGTGTTCTTAACTTGGGCGGACGGTACTATGTACCCTGTTTTCAATATAATTTTATTATTTTAGGAAAATCATAAACCATTTCAATGTAAAATTGCTACAGCGAGTTTCGCGATATTGATCTCTTTTTTCACCAATGGTATTTCTACTTATTTTATCGTCAAGAAATGCAAACGACCTCATTTTCCTTTATCGCAAATCAAACTATTTAATTTGATTTCAATAGAATTATACTGCTTTCGAAGTCCATTCGTTTAATTCTATTTTATTTATGTCTTTACTCACAGGTAAATTAAATCCATAAAATTTTTGCAAATATGAATCTACAGTATTTTTGAAAATTGTTTCATGTAAGTAGGTACTTGCTGTGATTAACCTTGAATTTACAGTAGGTACACTTTATTTGTTGAAGATCATCATTAAATATTCAATACATTTTTTTCAAAGACATTCATACATATTTTGTGTAAATTTTTATATTTGGATAGTGTCCGGAATGACTATCTTTCAACATCATTATTTATATTGTTTTCTTTTGACAGTCCAGTAGCGCCCTCTGACAACTGCCAAAATACTTCGGAACCACCCAATAGAACCACACACCAAGCTATAAACCGCCGAGTATAGCTAGGCATGATTATGAGATTCTGATAAAAGGTCGTTATAAGATTTGGAGGTGCTCTGCTGTATGAGTCCGCTGGCATCTCCTTTAACATGGGTTTTGAGATATTGCAATTTTTCTATCTGCTTCAGACCTTTGTTTTTATAGACCACTTTTGGGATAAGTTTCAGAACTTCATTTATTATCCACACAGTCTATCAGAAGTGTGTACTTTGATCTGAGCTTCTGGGTTCTTATTTTCGAAACTGGGGAACAGCGTTCTCGTGATAACGAAGGTTTTGCCTCTGTCAGTGTTATGGGAATATGAATATGAGTGACGAAGACAGAACCATCGTTTTCATGAGAACGTTGTTCCCCTGTTTCGAGAATAAGGACTCTCTGGGTCTTGTATCGATCAGGTTTTAATTATCGATGACATTGAATCATCAAGTGGAAAATTATATTTATTATTTTATTTTTATCGTTCGATACTGACAAAAGTAGAAAAAATCATGTGTATAGGTACCTACTGGAGCAAGAAGCAAGGTGCAATTTTTTACCATGGATAATTGGTCATTAACTTTCATTTGCAAAAGAAAATGCTACACTTGCTCCCTTGTTATACAAATAACGAAATAACTTTCGCAAGCATTACAGCATTTCATGTACCAAGAGCATTATGTAGATTATAATGCCCAGAAGGCGAAACTAAACCGAGAGATATATTTCGCCTAAAGGGCATTATAATCTAAGAGTGCAAGTAGTGCATACAATGCTTTAGTTTCTACTGAACACAATGTTCCTTCATCATTGTTTTTTAAGAGTACATACTCGACTTTTAGTCAGTTTTTGTCAGACAGCGAAGCTCTTGGGACGCATTGTTTGAGCATACATTTCTTTAACGAATCCGATATTCTCAAAACACTTAAATCAATAAAACCTAAGTTTATCACTGGTCCAGATGGCGTCCCAGCATTTTTGTTGAAAGATTGCGCCATTGTTTTTGCGTATCCCTTAAGAATTATTGTTAACTTGTGTCTGAGGACCGAAAAAATTCCATAAATTTGGAAGAAATCATAAATTTGCCCAGTTTTTGAAAACTATCGTCCTATCTCCATTATTTGTAACTTCGCTAACGTCTTTGAAATACTTTTGGAACAAACTGTATATCAACAGGTTAAAAATGGAATAACCATACATCAGCACAGATTTATGAAGGCGCGCTCAACAGTCACTAACTTGGTCGTCATACTCGTCATAACGCAATACATTGCTGAGGACATTGACACTATGCTCCAAACTGACGTCATTTCTATCGATTTTTCAAAGGCATTCGACAGAATCGACCATGGCTTATTGCTCGATAAACTTTTGTTTTTTGGTTTATCTAGAGGCCTCATTAGCCTTTCCAAGTCCTATTTGGAGAGTCGTACTCAGTATGTTCAGGTCAACGGGTTCAAGTCTGCAGAGTTTGATGTAACGTCCACAAGGCTCCAATTTGGGACCTTTGTTGTTCAACGTTTTTATAAATGACATATCAAATATTATCGGTGTGAATTTTTTATTATATGCTGATGACCTCAAGCTTCATAGTAGTGTGAAGGACATTAATGACTGTAAATCCTCTCAAAGAATCTGCACAATGTTGAAGAATGGTGTCGAAAGAATAACTTGCCCTTAAACCCCATCAAATGCCATGTTATGACCTTTGGCTTAAAACAAAAACCATCATTTATGTTTAATTATTATTCTCTTGGTGGTACCACCCTAAGTCGACCAGAAACTTTTGCAGACCTCGGGGTGACATTTGATAAAGGACTGACGTTTAACTGCCACATTGATCGAACTGTTAACTCGGCTTACAAGATATATGGATTCATAGTTTGATGTAGTCGCGAATTTGAGAATGTGTCTATTATAAACGTATTGTATTGTATATGGTCTTTGCGCGATCCAAACTGGAATACGCTTCTGTAGGTCTCCTTATCATCAACGTCATAATCACTGCATTGAAGCTGTGCAAAGACGATTTCTGAAGCTATTAAGTTTCAAGCTTGATGGAACTTACCATAGGAATGCCAAATTCTGATCTTTTACAAAGACATAATTATTTTTTTCTTAGATTAAGACGATCATGCAATAGTGTCAATTTAATTTACAAAATTTTAAATAATTTAATTGATTTTCCAGATATACTCAGTAATATTAACATAAGAGTTTTAAGAGATAATTCCAGAGTTTTAGAATTGCTCCGTTATACAACATGCTTGCAGCGACAAACTCTGTAGGACTAAATATTGACATATTTTGTTGTAAATTAAAAGACATAAAATCTCATTTTTATAGTAGTGTATGTCATTGATATGTTGGACTATTTACATTTTAATACATAAGTCAGATTGTTCCTGCTCTGTAATTGGGCTTAACCTGTAGAGTATTGTTAAATAAATAAATAAATAAATAAATGAATGTATCAAACAAAATCAGTTGAACTTTTATAATATTGTATTGTATTTTGACATGTACCTGTACCTAGGAAACGAAATAGGTTTATTTTCTACATACCTATTATAGATCCATTATACCTAGGAAACGAAATATGTTAACATACCTATAACAACCTGAGGGCATTATAATCCAACGGGCGTTATGATTTATAACCCCCGATTATAATACCCTGAGGTGTTTTTGTTGTTGTTTTATCAATTTGCACTTTATCCTAGGCAGCCACTAAATGTCCGACTGAAAATAATTTTCGTTCTGGCTAGGATTCGAACCTGGTCTACCATCAACGTTTCCCATGTAGTCGAGCGCGTTAACCCACACGACCACCGTTGCCTTGCCTTATGAGTTGTTTATAGATATATATCTTATTCACAATCCTATGTCTACAGGTACAGGTAAATGTATCACTTTTCCTTATCAAATAGCATTGAAAGGTGATAAATTTTACCTGTACCTGTGGACATCGGATTGTGAATGGATAATATTAATTTATTTCGTTTCTAGGTACAGGTACATGTCAAAATACAAAACTTTATTCATGCATTATTCTGTTCTGTCACACAAGTTTAACTGATTTTGTTTGATACTAAATTGATGAAAGAACATTGTGTTGAGTAGAAAATAAAGCATTGTATGCACCACGGGGATTTTTAGATTATAATGCCCTTCAGGCGAAATATATCCCGAGGGCTCTGGCTCGAGGGATATATTTCGCCTGAAGGGCATTATAATCTACATAATCCCCTTGGTACATAAATAGCTATAATATACCGTGGTTTTATTAGCGGACGTTATGATCTATAGCGCCCGCTTAAAATGCCCTCAGGTTGTAGGTATAATAACTTATTTCGTGTCCCAAGTATTATGAATCTTTAATAGTTAGTCAAAAATAAATATATAAACTTAAAATATGTGTCGAATAAGCGGATATTTGTTAATTCATTGACATTTTGTCGCTGTATCTTATTAGTTTAGTATTTCATTGATTCTCGTCCTTGGCCATACTAATTAAATGACGTCAGACTCATTTTCAGCGAATAATCTCCATAACGAAAAACCCCCGCACCGAATTCCTCTTACCCAATTATTGTTATGTTTTATGCGCTGTGAAATATTCTCGTTACGGCAACCAAAAAAGGAAACAATATACCCATATCCGTGCGCCCCCCAGTGACGTTATTCAAAACAATTTCCGCAAAAAATTCGCAGAACCGTTTATATTTAGCTTAGTGAGCCTATTATGGCGAATTAGGTCTACTTTAAATATGATATAGTTATTCTCGGAGGAATAATAAGGCCATTTCGTTATCGCGTCTCTGCCATTTGTATTTTGTTTCATGCGTCCATTTGTATGCCCTCAAGGTTGAATTTTCACTGATTAAATGAATACATACATAAATAAATGCGTTTAATCTGGGGAAGCACCATGTACTCGGATATGGGGTTTAATATACGGCAAATTGACTTGTCTTGTTATAGCATATACGACTACATGTATATAAAAAACTAGTTTTGACAGTTCATTGACTTGCCCAAAATATGTCTGAAATTGGAGTTCCGCTCTTACACAATTATAGGAAACTAGCTGTTGCCCGCGGCTTCGCACGCCCTATACAAATTTTGTAGGTGTAGGGTGTAGGTAGCATTAGGTAATCTTCTTTCAAAGAGCTAAGGGGATAGTTGCGTCAGACATATGGTCATGTATCTCTTATTTTTGCAGCACCTCTCTGTAAACCACATTTTTTGTTCTGCTCTGTGGCTGCAGAATATGAAGACTATTTTTTGACAGCTGACGTTAAATTTTTTTGAAGTGCCACTCGCTGCTAATAGCTTTGTTCGCGGATCATATTTTGAACCGATTCCGAACTATTCCGGAACTAATTGAGGACTATCGTAGAGCGCATGCCCAGTTATAGCTGAGCTCGGCTTGCTCACTCCATGCACTCCGAGTGATTCCGTTCGCACTTCAGCCGTTCGGGTATTACCTTTTAGCTTATCAGATAACGGCTGGAGTGCGATCGGAGTAACTCGAAGTGAGCAACTCGAACTCAACTTGTGAATGGGTTCAGGTTCCTATTTTATCGCGAACAGTTTTGGAACCGAACAAAAACTCCAGAACCTTGCTCCAGACTGTCGAATACGTGAACGAATTGCGAATGTCATGTCTCAAACTTGAAGTTAGCTTAGCCTGGGACTGGTGGAATTTGTTCAGAATCGGTTCCGAATCGTTTCTGGTGAAAGCATGAAAATATAACGACAAGAACACATTTTTTTTTTCACTGATTCTGCAAATGGAAATCGCTATGAATTTGATTCTGCTTGTCATATTTCTGGATTTGACAGCTGACACGTCGTCTGTTTCTGTTTACACTTTTTTCCCCGCACTCCCGCACCACACCGTTTCTTATTTTTGGTTATTTAAGGCGATTGCTTAAGGCCATGTTGATATTATTTCTTAGTGAGCATCTCCAACCTATTACCTACCCGTTTGCAAACTCTCATCTCGATTGGTTTAGTAGTTTGCGAGATTTCGTGTTTAATCAGTCAGTCAGTCAGTCAGTGAGTGAGTGAATTTCACGTTTATATATATAGATGTATTAAAGACATCAATTTCCAATAGAAACAGATTGAAAGAGAAATTCGACTAGGTTATTTTATTCATAAATAATAAGCCATGTTTTAGTTTTTTTTTTCTATTCGTTAATTATACTTTTACGAACATAAGACCACTGTTTTCGTTAACCTCAATCATTTTTCTAAAAAGCCTAAGCTCCTCGAACTTTCTCCTTTCCTTTGTTAATCACCAGTCCAACCCTTAGCAAATAAATTAGAAAAATTATATTTATGTGATACCGAGCGTTTGATTTTGCCCTCGACAAGGTGAAGTATAAATCCCAGAAAAATGTTAGAGAAAATAAAGTGGGAGCCAAACCTAACACTTGTAGTTATTTGGAAAGACTCTCCTTTTCCATCTTTGCTTAGGATGTTTGCATTCATATTATCATGCAGCAGGCGGAGCAGCTGAATGTACTTTTGCGAATACCCAACCTGTTGAGACACGAGCTAGTACCAACATACCGCTTTTCCGGTTAAAGCACTAATTGAAGCATGCTTTCGGACATTGCGAATTGAACTTGAAAAAAAAACTGTAAATCACTCCGTAGTATATTGAATATTTAATTGTATAAAAGAAAAAGTTAAACTGACGTAGCTTCAAAGCTGGAGCCCGAGAACGTTAAAAATTGAAAAATCTGAAGCATCAAAGATAAAAGGCATAACCTACTACATAAGCAACTATTCAACAAAATTTTAATTGTGTTTTCTGGTACGACTTCTAAAGTGCGTTTTTTTTTCAAGATAAAAGTCAAACTGACATTAGGTTCGTAATACAATGTAAAGTTGTCAATGCTTTCAAATTTTTCATGTGAAAAAGGCTTGTGTTGCCAACATAGTTACTAAATTTTTGACTTGGGGAATTATCTTTAAAAAAAAAACACACTTTACTGCCGTTGTTCCGCGATGAGTTCGCGGTGATTCCCGAACGCATTATCGCCTTCAGTTCCTTCAAGACATGACAGTTCAATCAAAAATAATTATTTGGAAAGAAATGAAAATCAATTCCAAATTAATTTGAAATTATTCGTTCCACCATGCCCCCAGCCTTGAAAGGATACTTTAAATAAAGTATACAATTGACATTAGAATAAACAAAATGCAGAAGACTATAAAACTAACTTAAATTTGCTTAAACTAAGAACATATAGACACAAGTCCAATATGAAAAAATATCAGTTGGTATTTTGGTCTTTGCGTAATAGGAAGTGGCGCTCATTTCACTACCGCGCGCTTAATTTCACCAAAGGCGGTTTTGGCGGATGCAACTCGCACACAACCGTCAGATCCTGGATGTACGGCAAACACGCGTCCAAGACGCCATTTATATGGAGGAGTATTATTGTTATCGTGAACGAGCGCCAATTCATCAACCGAGAGATTGCGCATATTCTTCTTCCATTTTAAACGCTGTTGGAGCTGAGTAATGTATTCGGTACTCCATCTTCTCCAAAAATGCTGTTTAATTTTTTCCAACTGTTCATAGTGATCGAGTCTATTTAGTGGGGTGGTTTCCAAGTCAGAATAGGGGAGAGATTCAGACGTACAACCAACCAAAAAATGAGACGGTGTTGAAGCAGCATTTGTGTCCGCTGACATTGGTGTAAGCGGTCTAGAATAGGGTACTTCAATGGAAAATTAAATTGATTATTGTTTATTGCAAACTGTAGGAAATCGAAAAAAAATCGTTACTTTTTTTTTATTTCGCCCAAATATGATTATTCCGAAAGTTATACAAATGTTAAGTTTTGTTGTACATACATAGATATACTGAGCATGTGCGACGTCACTAATTTATACGATAAGTGACGTCATTTTTAATTTTTTCATAGGCTATCGAAATCAACAATAAAAAAATTTGCTGCAAGGAGCCTATTAAGTATATTTTCTACTTGACAAGTTATTGTATAAAAACTTTCGAACGTCAAAACACCTCCAAAGGATGTCAATACTTTTAATAAGTGTTGTTTCGCAGACTTCATTCCTGCCTCCCATATTCCCCCTAGGTGTGGTGAATAGGCGGAAATAAAATGCCACTTGACCAGAAGATCGTTGCCTAATTGTTGAATAATGTCATTTTTGTTTGATTTTAAAAATTGTCGTAGTTCCTTCAAACGATTGTCCGCGCCTAGAAAGTTGCTGCCGTTGTCGGAATATACCTCAGACGGCCTGCCTCGACGTGAAACAATTCTTTGAAAAGCTTCGAGAAAAGCTGAGGTGCTCAAATCTGTCACCAGTTCAAGATGAATAGCCTTAACAGTTAAGCAAATAAACAGACAGAGATAGCACTTTAGTATTTTACCACCGCGACCTTTTCTGTCCTTGTACTGGAATGGACCCGCGTAATCGACACCAACATTAGAAAATGAGGGTCTAGAAGTTATTCTTGCTTCAGGCAAATTTGCCATTATTGGATTAACAAACCTTGGCTTGAATCGAAAACACAGTACACACTCACGTACTATTCTCTTGGCCAAATTTCTTCCAGAGATCGGCCAAAATTTTTCGCGGGTTCTTGACAATAGTAGCTGAGGTCCACAATGAAAGCACTCATAATGTATATCCCTTAGAATGAGGGATGTTAAATAATGTTTTTGGTGTAACAGCATGGGATGTTTTTTGTCAAATGAATATGGTGAATGTTTGAGGCGGCCTCCCACTCTCATAATGCCATTATCTAAAAATGGAGTTAAGCTTAGAAGATGATTATTGCGATTGACGCTTCCAGTTTTTTTAGGTTCTTTTATTTCATCAAGAAATGACTCCCATTGAGCTAATAGAACGAGTTTATTCATGGCCTTATTCAATTCTTCCGAAGTTACATGTTCAAGGTTTCTCCGATTCTGAGAAGTTCTACAGTTATTGAAGAATCTCAAACAATACGCCATTACCCGTTTCGCCCTGGATAATGTTGAATAATTTCGAAATGGAAAAAATGACTAAAACTTGAATATTTTTTCGTATTTCGGGTAATTGCTGAATTGGTACAAGAATGGACATGGTGATGTCTTGTGGCCAATTTGATGATGCTTGGTATAACCACGTCGGCCCACAAAACCAATCCCTAGTTCCAGCAAGAGCTTTTGGTGACATGCCCCTGGAAAGAAAGTCTGCTGGATTTTGAGCTGTGGGAACATATCTCCAGTACTCGGGAGGAGCCAGTTTCTGAATTTCCGTTACTCGATTCGCAACGAAAACCTGAAAATGATGTGGTGATGAACGAATCCAGCATAAAGTTACCGTCGAATCACACCAGAACTGAATGTTGTTAAACTTTAAAGTTAATGAAGATAAGACCTTGAAATAGAGTTGTGCTAATAGGTGAGCGGCACTAAGCTCTAACCTAGGTATCGAAATGGACTTGAGGGGGGCTACACGTGTTTTGGAGGCAAGAAGCTGTATGTATATATTTTTTACGGGCATCTATAGTATACGCAAATATATACAAGCTCCATATGCAGATTGAGAAGCATTCGAGAACCCGTGTAGTTAGACTCGAACTAGTTTTTGCCAGTAGCTTGCCTTGAAATTTGTAATTTGTTGAGCTCGGGGAGTTCCGATCTAAACGATAGCCATTTATTGGCAAGTTCAGACGGCACTTCATCGTCCCAGGCTAATTTAAGCAGCCATAGTTTTTGTAAAAACATTTTTGCTCGAACCACTACTGGAGCCAGAAGCCCGAGTGGGTCGAAAACCTTAGCGGTTTCCGACAGAATGATTCTCTTCGTCACCCTTTCTGGTTTTGGTGATAATCCAATGTAATAGGACAAAAGATCGCTCTGGCTAGACCAAAGCATTCCAAGAGTTTTACTGGTTTTTGACGATCCAAAATAAAATTTGTCGTCGGAGACATTTGATGATTTAATTCGATTAACAACGTCTGAACTATTTGACTTCCACTTTCTCAGCTCAAAGCCTGCACTAGCTAAAATTGCTCTAACTTCTTGACATAAAACGACTGCTTCTTCTACAGAATTCGCACCAGAGAAAAGATCATCGACATAGAAATCTCGTTTGATGGCCTCAGAAACGTGGGGATGTGATGATTGATGTTCGATAGAAAGTTGCATCAGGCACCTGGTTGCCAGAAATGGAGCACTAGCTGTCCCGTAGACGATTGTGTCAAGAGATAAAGTTTGGAGGTTATGTTCAGGACTCGAACGCCATAATATTAGTTGAAGAGGTTTAAACTAGACTGCAATGCGAATCTGCCGATACATCTTGCATATGTCTGCTGAAATGACATATGAATGTTGTCTGAAACGAAGCAAGATAGATACCAAATCTTCTTGCACTGTCGGACCCACTAACTGTATTGAATTATACGAGAAGTCTGTAGAGGATGGATAAGAACTGTTAAAGACGACTCGCAATTTTGTTGTGGTTTTATCCTCCCGCAGCACGCCATGATGAGGGGAAAAAAATGTTATTTCATTTGGTTGGGGCTGAACGACAGACATGTGATTAAGTTCCTTATATTCATCCATGAAATCGACATACATTTCCCTGACCTTAGGTTTTAATGCAAGTCTTTTTTCTATAGTGAAGAATTGTCGTGTGGCACCTTGTTTGGAATCACCTAAACTTCAAATTGAATCCTTCAGAGGAACAGATACAATAAATCTACCTTCTTTGTCTCGTTTAAAAGTTTGTTGGAAATGCAACTCAGCCTGCTGCTCCTCATCGGACAAATTTGATGCATTTGGAGAGACTTCCTCGAGTTCCCAAAATTTGGCTAATTGAGTCTGGATATATTTAGAAAAATAATTGCCGAATGTATTTTGTTGTGAATTTGAGCCCAAAGGTTCTGAAATGTACCACCCAAGTTTGCTGTTCTGTAAAAATGGTTTCTCTGGGCCTAATTGCTTGGTACCTTTACACAACAATTTCCAAAATATACCTGCGCCAAGTAAAATGTCGATTTCACTGGATTCATGAAAGTTCGGATCGGCATGGCAAGGTGAATGTAAGATGGTATATCGAGTGAGCATGCATCTAATGATATAGAAGGAAGATTATCGGTGATGCGAGATAGCACCAAACGTTTGAGTTTAATTTGAAAATTCGAATGTAATGATTTTAATGAAATCTGAGATGACTTTGACACATGAGCTTGTGCCCCATCAATGCCACTAATGGAAATGTCTTCTGAATGTTGTGTTAATTGTAACTTCTTTACTAGATTTGACGTAATGAAATTGGACATCGAGCCACTATCTAGTAGAGCTCTACACACATGAAAATGACCAGAGGAGTCTTTTACTTCGACCAATGCTGTGGCAAGCAAAATTTGACTATTATAGGAAGCCTTGCATGACGTGGATTAGTCATTTTCAGTTACTGGATCGGTCTGATCCAAATTCTGTGGTTCTGAATCTAAGCCTTGACCTAGATTCGCGCTTGCAATATTAGTTGTAGTTTTTTTTTGAAAATAATGTAATAATGAGTTGTGTTTTTCATTGCAATGTCGACAAGAGCCGTGTCTGCATTGATTAACCTCATGACCCTTTTGCACGCAGTTTGCACAAAGTTTTAAAAACATTATTTTTTCTTTTTTGATTTTTAGAGGTAGAGCAATAAATTCGTCGCATTTATAAATAGAATGCTGTTTATTGCAATAGAAACACGAAAACTTGGCTCTATTTTCAACACTTGTTTCTTTATCTTTATCAATTTCAGCTTTTCCAAGCAAACATTTTTCTTTGCCCTTGAATTAGGATTAGAGTTTTTTGGTTTGAATTTGTGCATATTGACTTTATCAAAAAACTCAGCACGAGCTGTCAGAGAAGCTTTAAGTTCAGAAATGGTTGGTAAGTCTCTAACTATTGTATATTATTCCCAATCATGAAATGTATCCAAATCCAGCTTATTAGTTAACCAATAAATGATTAAAGGATCCCAATTTTCAGTTTTGACATGAATGGCCTCAAATGACCTTTAGTTTTTCGACAAAGAATCAACAAGGTTTCGAAGCGCTCTAGGAGAGTCTGATTTAAGTTCTGGAATGCTAAAAAGCGATTTGATGTGGTTATGTAACATTAACCTTTTATTATCAAATCTTTCGCACAAAATTTTCCAAGCTAGATCATAGTTATTGTCTGAAATTTCAAGATATTGTACGCATTGAGCCGCAGAACCTTCTAATGAAGCACGTAAGTAATGAAGTTTTTGAACTGGCTCAAGATTGTCAGCATTATGAATTAACGATAAAAATAATTCTTCGAATTCAAGCCAACCTTCGTACCTTCCAGAAAACTTAGGCAACTCTATCGTTGGAAGTTTAACATTGACTAATTTGGAAGCATTAGAGGAAGTAGAAAGGTTTGGTAACGTACTAGCATTTGGTAAGGAAGTGGGGGTTTTTGAAGCATCTAAAATGTATTCTTTTGCTTCAGAAATGGTTTTATAATAGAAATTTTTAATAGTAATATAACAAGTGCAATGGAAATTATCGATAATTTTTGGGAAATTTGCCCGAATGCATTTTTAGTTGAAAAAGAGCACGAGTGCACATAGTGCACGAGTGCCTTTTTCAGTTAAAAATGCATGAGTGCAAATTTGTCAAAAATTAAAAATATATTTCCATTGCACGAGTTGTATTTAATGAGAGAATTTCATGAATCAAAAATTTATATTTTTTGTCAAAAAATGTCAAAACACCAGTTCTCGCACCAGTTACTATGCAATTATCCGATAATTTGCACTAGTGCAAATTATCGCGTAATTCCAATCTGATTGGTTCAAATCAACAATCAAAACATGTCAGTTTATTGTTGGAATGTCAGTTTTGACAGATGTAGGAAATTCTCAAAGGAATTTTCCTCGTCATCATTGAATTTCTCAAAATCTATTCCCTCTAAATCAAACTGAACATTATTGTAATCTGATAGTAAACTGCCTTCTAAATCTTTTAATCGTGTATCTAGTTCTATTATTTTAGAGCTACTAAGTTCTGACGATTTTAAATTATTTAAAAATGAACAAAATTTTGCCAATTTATTATTTAAAATATCTCTTTTCCTTAAAAGATCTCTAGTTTTTTCACTGAAGTCATCAAAATTTGTAGTATTTGTGGTTGACCTTCTTCTAGGCATTTTGACTTATTAAAATTGAATTGTTAAGCTCGGGACACATCTATCATGCATTCTTCCGATCCGACTCCGATCATACAATCAGGGTCCTTATTCTTGGAACAGGAAGCAGCGTTCCCAGGAGAGCGGGTGTTCCGCTGCTCCCCTGTTCCAAGAATAAGGACCCTGATTGTATGATCGGAGTCGGATCGGAAGAATGTATGATAGATGTGTCCCGGCCTTTAGGGTGAATATAGTACCAATGTAAAAGAAAGTTTTTATACAATTACCTGTCAGCACCTTAATAATAGTAAACTGCACAATTTATTACTAAATTACTAAATACCTAATACAAAATGTCAAAATCCTGAACGAAATATTTGTATTAAAATGTACAAAAACAATGTATAAAATTCGTCCAAAATCCGACTTGGCTTTGTATTAAAATTGAGATTTTTCACTAGCAAAAATAAGTAAAGATGATGATATACTTATTGATAAATAATGTAAGCGCACGACACTAATGAAGCCTGACTTGGACCCCAAACGTGAATAAAAAGAGTAGTTGGCAACGGTCGCCACTTCAACTGCACTTGTGCAAATATAAATGTATTTTTTCTGGTGATATTTCACCAAATGGAGTTTCTGAACAATTGCTTCTGTTCTATGAACGTTTCTGTACAGACGGTTGCCAGGAATAATGAGGAATAATGTTACCTTTTTTGTTCCTTAGAGCACCTGTCACTGTTTCTTCGTACTGAGCTGTACTTCAACACAGTAATCGTACCTCTAATGTGTAACGATGCTACGGCGGCGATGGGTCAATAAATCATCGGGGGAGAAGGACCAAATGTATTATGTTGAGACACGAGCTAGTACCAACATACCGCTTTTCCGGTTAAAGCACTAATTGAAGCATGCTTTCAGTCATTGCGAATTGAACTTGAAAAAGACTGTAAATCACTCCGTTGTATATTGAATATTTAATAGAAGATTTCATTATGAATGACTTTGGCAGAAAGTCGACAAACAAAGTCACATAACCTAGCATTGTCAATGTTATTATTTTTTTTTCAATTTTGGGCTTAAATTTAATAATTATGGCAATTTTGGGAGAACGTGATATGTTTTATCGAGAGGCGATGAAGCGATGTGTGTTTGGTGATTGTAAAAGTGATAGTCCAACGAGTTCCATTAAATTAACGACCCCATTTGCCTCTACTGGAGTTTTAGGTAACACAGCACCTGTCACATCACTTTCTGTTAATTTTATCAAACGTTTTGCAACCAAAGAAGCCATAGCGAATGCACCGAATACTTACGAAAGCGTAGATTTGACAAGATGCTGTGTTACTTTAAACTCCACTGAGGCAAATGGGGTCGTTAATTTAATGGAACTCGTTCGACTATCACTATTACAATCACCAAACACACATCGCTTCATCGCCTCTCGATAAAACATATCACGTTCTCCCAAAACTGCCATAATTATTAAATTCAAGCCCAAAATTGAAAAAAAATTAATAACATTGACAATGATATTTATAGGTTATGTGACTTTGTTTGTCGACTTTCTGCCAAAGTCATTCATAATGAAATCTTCTAATAGGTCGGCATAGACACACGTTCTTTCGCGCGGTTTATCGTGTCATCTGCAAAAACCTGTGAAAAATCATGTGCGTGAGTGAAGAGGGCTACGCGCAATGATAGAATGGAAAGGGATTTTAGACATGCTTTCATCTGGAATGTGACGTCTCAGTACTCAAGTACATGATAGTGCAGTTCACAACTTTGTCCACACGCCATTCCACGTTACGGCTTTGGGGCTAGGACGGAGACATAAACGCCGCGTAGCAAACTATCACGTTGAAAATTAGTACTTCCAAACGACACGATAAATGACACTTTTTACCCATACACATACAGTTTTTCCTTTCCAACTGATATGCCGCGCGTAATCACGTGCTAAATCATTTGAATACTTTGTCAAGTGTATGGAACATGACGCTTTTTTTGCCACGCCGTTCTTTCGCGCGTGCAAACCGCTACATCCCAACACGCCACGATAAACCGCGCGAAATAACGTGTGTGTATGCCGACCTAATAGAAAGTTAAAAATTGAAAAATCTGAAGCTTCAAAGACAAAAGGCATAACCTCTCTCTCTTTTGAATCTCTGAGCAACTATTCAACAAAATTTTAATAGACCTATCTCGCATGATTAGAAAAAGAGAACTTAATTATAATAAATACAAGTTAGAAAGCAATAAAAGATGACATGCGCACGCAACTCGTAGGCTGCAGTGTAGCCAGATTGTATTGTTGTAGAACAAATGTAGACAATACAAATAGAACATTATAACATTAAAGAAGTAACATAGTGCCAAGTGTTTCACAACGCCTTAAATCAGACAAAAGAAGAGCTTTAAAGTGGATGAACATCGTTTGCACTTTTATTTTGAGAAATGTTTCATCGGGCAACATCGCTCAATGAAATTGCAGAAGAATAAGTCAAGTATAATCTAACAAAACCTTAAACGACACTGCGGTGAGTTCAAGTAATATGTGAAGTATTAGTTTGCTCTTTGTCGAATTACACGTTACAAAGAAAGAAAGAACGATTCATTCTGAAATTGCCCCTGAATAAGAATATGACGCAAGCCTGTCACAAACTTGCTTCTCATTGGACGCTCACCTGCAGCCTACAAGCGACGCGCGCAGTCCAGGTAATAGGAGATCGGTCTATTGTTTTTTCTGGTACGACTTCAACTGCCGTTGTTCCGCGATGAGTTCGCGGTGATTCCCGAACGCATTATCGCGTTCAGTTTCTTCAAGACATGACAGTTCAATCAAAAATAATTATTTGGAAAGAAATGAAAATCAATTCCAAATTAATTTGAAATTATTCGTTCCAACACAACCTTTGCCAATATATTCCAAAAAGCTTCTCTGTTGATTCTGGAAAATACTTCGAAATCGGGTGTGTAGAGAATGGTTCAATGTTTCTTACAAAGAAAAGCATTTGAATGTAAGTTTTGCCATGGAAGAACAATAAAAAAATAAAGATTTTTTTTTATAACATAAATTAGCATAGACAGCAACCCATTATTACTTGACCTTTAATTTGAAGTATTCAAAACAAAATTTCTATCAAAAATTGCTTTAAATAACGACAGTGGATAAAACGAAATGTAAAATTCTCTACCCGATATTCCAAAAAGAACAATAAGAATTTCAGATATACATGTTCAACCCGAAGAATTTCTCTTTATCCACCTATATAAATTATGGTGCTTGAGATGAAACGTGAAAGAAGAAAAGTTTCAAATGGAAAAACTGTAATATGTAGTTGGAATACTCCGAGTGGCTCTTTTGTGTCAAAGGAATAGAATGCAATTTCACAGCAATAACTCTCAAATTATATTTTACTGCATGCAAATGGAGTTATTTTATAACAGTACCTACAATTTTAAAATATTATTTCTTGTAATTTAATTTCAAATAATAGGTTCTTGAAAATTGGACGTGTAGAAAATTTTATAATATGAGGTCAGATTATGACGATTGTCTTATGTTATATCCAGTATACCGGGTGACCACAAGTTTACTTACCACATAAGTATGCAAATCGATATCGAAATTTTGGGAATATGTATATTGCTGATATATTGGTTCCAGTGGCGTAGCTATCGTAGGGCAATTCGGTGCGGCGCCCCGGGGCCCCGGTGGTAAAGGGGCCCCGAAGCCCCGCGCAAAAATTTTCACGAAAAATATACTTACTAGCGAAAACTCACAGGGGCAAAAGTTTTAAAAGAAATTCGAAATAATGTATTCAAGCTAAGAGATTCATACGAAGAAATTAAAGGTGAAGCAGTGGAATTAGCAAGAAAGTGGAATATATAACTCAGTGTTTCCAGAAAAAAACGCAAGTAAAAGGCATTTCGATGAACTCGCGAACGACCACAGATTTGAGTGCTCTCAAACCAAATTTAAAGTGTCTATTTATTATCGTGTAATTGACGAAGAAGTTGGTCAACTATTACACAGGTTGGTATGCAATATGTTAAAGATTATTTTGACTTTTTACAACCGAATATTATTCTTACTTCTTCTGAATCCACAATCGTTGAAAAATTTAAAAAATTATGTAACAAATACTCTGAATTAGTCAGTCATTCTCTAATACCCCAAATCTAAGACCACAATATGTTGACCTTATTACCTTATTACTTTAGCCAAGGACTATCTAACAAACTCTATGAGCGTCAGGCAATATTTTGAATTATTACTTGGAAAATTTGGATTAGAAAGTGACATTATCTCAAGTGTATATGGCATTCTTATTATTTTTGCCTATGACAGTTGCCACTGTTGCACGCTCCTTTAGCAAATTAAAAATTTTAGAGAATTATTTACTAGGGGGCGCCTGCAATTTATTTGCACCGGGGCCCCGTCCAACCTTGCTACGCCACTGATTGGTTCACTGTCGCTTCCGGTGCGACCGAAAAGTAGGCAGGTACCTATTTCCTATTTCTTTGTTTGAATTCCTACTCAATGTAAAAATTTTTATTTTAATTAATTTGTTATGTAAATTGTTACCTATTGACTCTGTTTCTGTTCAAAATATACATATAAAATGTTAATATACAATACAAATGAGGCACTCTAGACTGGAAAACACTCTCTGGAAATAAGAAAAAAATTTAAACATAATTCTGACACTCAGGATTTGTGCTCATCAAAAGTCTGGGGGCTTGGATTCCCTTATTGTCATAAATTTAAATACAAAGTAAAGTTTGCAAACCTCAGAATAACACAGAATACGAAAAATAAATATTTTCATACTGAACCAATTTGATTGTAAGTGATTGAAATCCAGAGCTAAAAAGTTACAATATTTTTCATTTAATTAAAATAGGTTATGATTTGTAATGTATTGATAAAGCTGCATGTTTTTTTCCTGTCAAATCCACACTTTCGCTAAATAGCTTAGAACCAAAGAGAAAAACAAACATTACAAGAAAATACCAAATAGTTTATTTTTTTGTCCTTATTTTAGCCGTCAACTACAAACTTTGAAACTGACATAGGTGAATTGGGCCCCTGGAGAAAGTGTATACGTTTCCTAAAAGATGGATTGAGTGGCTATTCTCTTGCCTTTAACCCTATCCTATTTTTTGAAATATAACTCCAGCCATTTCGAGTAGTCGGAAGCGGGTTTTGGGATTTGGTAGATTACATTTGAGCGTCTGTCCATTTATACAAAGCAATACATCAAAATGTTTTTTGTTGATAGGCTCCTTCAAAAATTGGAGTAATCCATAAAATCAACACCGACCTATCGTTGTTCTTTTGATTTGTAATGGGAATCGTCCTTCTTCCTAGTTTGATTATAGAAGCCTAAAACTTGAATACTTCTTTGATGATATAACTCTAGATCAGATCAATCATACATCAGTTATAGCCTTACGTCCATGCGGCATAAAACTGTTGCTCACTGACAGACTTAAATAAGTAATGACCTTGGTCTGGCATGGGAAAGAAAAATAAGAGATAGTGGCCAACGGTAATCAGACATTTTTTTTTCACCTGAACCTTGTCACTTGGCAATCTCGGTTCGGTTAGTGATTGGACGAGAAATGCGAATTTCTTTGTGCTGATCTGTTATAAATCAAATAATCAATATTTTTTTATTTTTTATTTAAGAGCCATTATTTTCGTTGGCTGATCCAGCTAAAAGCTTTTATTAAAAATGATGATAAACGTATATGCCAAACCACAAGCTTTCCAAAAAAATATATTTTTCCACCATTTCACAAATAATAAGAACAGAAATTCTCTAAGAAATAAGAATTTTTATGCTTATATTGTTCCAAGAGAAACATTTTAAATTCTTTAAATAATAGATAAAAGTAATACGGGAGAGCCAGCCTGCAGGCCAGGCAGTTTCGTATAAAAGAGACGTTATTCAACAATAATTGATTTTAATATTATTCATAGGGAATGCGTCTGGAAGCAAAGTGAAGATATTTATTTGACACCCCGAGACTGGGGACAATAAAGATAATGGTTTCTAGAGAGGTACTCGTTTTAGTGGCAATCAACATAATATTGCCTTGGGAGTAATTTATGGTTCTGACATATATTCTGATTTAGGTTTTGAGTGAGAAGTGTCTTTTTATCAATCCGAAAAGTTAATCATCGAACCTTTTTATTTTTATCGTTGGGAGCTAGGATCAGAAGATCAGCTTTCACATTTCTTGCATGGAACTTAACTTTGCTGTCAAAGACCTATATTTAAATTGCCGATAAATTTTAATTGTTGCTATAGGTAAACATAGACTCTTATCTTAATAAATGCGCGAGAGAAAGAGCCTTATTTCATTAGGATTACCAAACATTTTTGTTTTTATTACTACATTAGGAAAATAAACTGGGCAGGTCTCCATTCTACTCCCATTTGTTTTACTACTAGGAAAATATTGATTTATAACAAATCTATCTATAATCCGCACTAAAGATAGAATTGCTGATGAGAAAATATTATTATGTTAAGTAATAAATCTATATTTTTCTGGTAAGTAGAAAAAATTCGCCTCAATTATTGTGAAGCTGTGAAACCTTGTTGCTGGTTAGGGGGCTCGGTAGCTGCAGAAATAGCGAAGCTAACGGACAGATCAAATAGACCCAACTCCACATGTTGCACATTTCGTGCTCATAAGTGCATAGGGGTGAGATATTCTCCGTCTCAAACGCGGGTTCTAGAAAACTAGGTGAAATTTCAAAATATTTAGCCTTACTCCTGCGCAGGGGGCTCTCCATAGATCCCTCCGACTTATGAGAACAATAAAACGAAGGCATCAACTAGGAAGCAGAGTCAGGGTGATTAGATTGAGATCGGCCACCAGCACAGAAAGACGTCCTTGACGGTCTTTTTCATAGCGCGTAGTGAGTAGCTGTATAGGGATGTAGTTATCGCCCTGTTTCCACTACAGAGATGAATTCCAGGATTGAGCAGATTGGAGGGAGTACTAATCAATAGGAAAATGATAATGTCCTGCCATTAACTCTTTCCTTTCCTGTATTACGAGCTCGAAAACAGCCATAACAAGGCTAGGATTTACTTCTCGGATCGGCCTACTTGGCCTACGACGACACAGAGTTAGCACTAACTAGGAGTATGAAAGAACTGGTAAGACACTATAGCAAATATACGACTTACCTGGTCACTATCACAAAATGAGGAACATGTTTGAACCATTAGAGAAATTGCTGTTGAAAACCTTAGCCTGCCTCTTTGCAGAAGCAACGAATCTATCTTATTTGAATCCTGATATGGAAGATCTTTTATGTGGTATGGGAACAATAGAGGAGCATCTAACAATCAATAATGAAATTTCTTATATTTTAAAGCAAGGTGCTTTAAAATTAAGAAAGTGGATGTCAAATGCTCCTTCTATTTTGCCCTAGTGTAAATATAGATAATAGGCTCGTTCAGTGAGGTTCCATTAACCACGTTTTTTGATATTTTTATGAAGTATTGCTCACATATAGCACACAAAAAAAAATTCAGCGCAATTGGATAAATATTAAAAAAGTTATGCGGCTTTGAATAATAAAACATTATGCCTCAGAAATTCATCGCTTAGAGATGGTATGACGTCATCTCTCGAGTCAAGACGGGCTAAAGGCCGTCACACGACCAACTTGAGAGATGCAGTGACGTCACCGCGTGTTTCGAAACTTCCCAACTTGGAGCTTTTTGATAATTTATTTAAATATGAACAAGGGCTCGGAAAATTATGAAATTTTGCACAACTGCTAAACTCAATACGCTCTTTTAGAATATGTAATACAAAAAATATGCTGAACGAGCCTATTACACAAATAATTCTTTTGAAAAATCTAACAACGTAACATTTTATCTTTAACATCTAAAATTTTTGATCCACTTGGTTTATTGTCGCCAATAATTGTAGTCGTAGCCAAGCTTATAATGCAGCGTTTATGGCAATTAAATCTATCCTGGGACGAATCTATCCCATTATATCTGCAAACATCTTGGAATCATTTTAAAGACCTTCATGAAATAAATGATTTGCAAATACCACGGCATATAATTTCTCAAAATAGTTCTATACTACTTCACAGATTTGCTGATAATAGTCGAAAGGCTTATGGTGCTTGCATTTGTTTAAGTTCTATCTATAATTTTAATAATGTGGTTCATCTTCTTGGTGCTAAATGTAAGGTGAGTCCTATTAGGAGTACAACCACTCCACCCCGGCTTGAACTTTGTGCTTGACTCAAAGGACCGGTTTCTCAATAGCAAGTCACCCCCGGATTGAGCATAACTCCAGGGTAAACATTGCAACTGGACATGTTTACCAACCCGGAGGTGATTCGCGATTGGGAAACCGACACTTATCGGCAAATATTAGTGATAAGATGCGCTCATCTTATCTTCTACTAGAGAACTTGAAAGGTCAATAAATTGACTTTAGTGAATGCTGTTGGAAGACTTGCAGCCGTATTCGTGATCCTCTTTTAAAATCACTTTTAGGTAAAATCGTTTCTAACTTTGAAAACGATATGAATCCCGTATAAAATTGCTCTTTTAACTACCTATATAACCAGAAGTGTATAATCAATTAGCACATTACACACGCTTTTACAATTATCAATTTCAAAACATTACGGCCTCTAGTTTTCATATTCAATAGAATACCTTACTGATCTCGAAAACCTGTCATTTCCAGAGATATAGTGTTTTTAATACCTATTTAGAAGTACCAGTCGTTCTAGTGACAAAACGTACCTATGTCGCTTCTTGACCTTGACACACAAATAAAATTAGGTTAGGAATTTCCGAGGGAATTTCCTATTTGTACATGAAATTGACGAATTAGCAATCGACTTTCGTTTTTGTTGGTAATTTTTTGTTTCATCTGATTCGTGATTGATAAATAAGGATAGGGTTATTCTAAATGGGTATTACAAATACTATATAAGATAGTAATCACTTATCCCAGGTACTTGCAATATTTTTGCATCTAAACCATAAAAAAAAAAACTAATCTCTACCGCCATGTTGTAACATTCTAAATGTCATAATGTTAAAAAATTAATAATTAATAATTATTGAAAAATCAATAAAAATTAAATTTTTTTTGTTTGGTTACACTTATGGAAGATAATGTTTAAACTGAAATACTATCTGTCGCTTTTCGGTCGATTTATAAAAACAGTGAATTTAACTTTTCATTTCTTTATTAATTAAAATACAGAATAAATTTACTTTCTTTTTCTTCTATGACGTCGTAGAAACAGTCTCGTAGCTATGCAGGCATGCCATCATGCCGATATGTGTATTGCTGGTTGCTTCTAAAAAATAAACGAAAAGGGATTTTCTTAGTAAATAATTATTGAATTTTTTTATCTAAAATATAGTATTATGGTTAATTGTCTAATAGCCAATCTCCTCTATTTACCTCAAAATATTCCTTAATATCCATTAGCAATAGTATCTGCAGGCCTTGAAAGTTCAGAACACACCAATTTTCATTCACATTTTCTGGATATTTCGAAACCGTTTTTATTTGATTTCCCATTGAATCTATAATCTCCTATCTTCAAGCTTCATGCATTTTAATAATCAATTACATTTTTGGTTCCTAACAATTCTATAGCTAAAACAAAAACAAAAAATTTAGTCAAAGTTTACATCTTCAAATAAAATTTATTTATCACTTATTTTTTATAAATTTCGACCAATTTTTGTGCAGCTGCACCTTATTGTTTGCTTTATTTCATCAGCTACAAACTTCCACAATCCGGACACTAATTTTCTTGATAAAAGCAGAATTCTTTACCATTGTGTAATTGCGAAATTTAAGCGGTTTTTTTCCAATCTGTCATCTATGAAAATTTGAAGATATTGAGTTATACATACAGTTCTCGTCCTACGCTTGAATAGAACGGGTGCATTGTTATTGCAGCTAATAAAGTAAACAACCTTTTTTTTTGCTACTACCAGTGTGTGAAATACCTAGCTTTTTTGTCGGCACAATCCGTTTACGGATGTGCTTAGATTTTGCCAGTTTCCAGCGCCAAATCAAACGTCGGGTAAGTGCTGGATTCAGCAACACCCAGTATTTCTCCGGGGCTTTCGCCCCTTCTAAACCAGAGCCTTCTAGGCCAAAATCCAATTTTGGAACTTTTTGTGTGCAAATTCCCGAAATTCCTCAAAACCGCCTAAAAGAAACAAGTAAGGGTACCTAACAATTGCTAGTTAGGACTCTGAAAAAAGTCAGGGCACGACCTAAACCACTAACATTTACAATAAGTAAGGGAATTGAGAACCACCTGAAATCAACAAGTCTCAATAAAAGTCAGGGGACGACAATCCCAAAAAAGTCAGGGCACGTCTCTCTTACTAGTACCTAAAGTAAGGGGACGTGGACTTAGAATAAAAATCCGAAACTATTTCCTCAACAAGTAAGGGGACTTAGAAACCATCGGCACCACACACAAGTAAGGGGACGTTCCAAGTAACGGAACCTCTTAAGTCAGGGCACGTTGAATACCACAACTTGTTTTGATAACAAGTCAGGGCACGTGCAAAGACAGGGCACACCCAAACCCACAACTTGTCAGTAAAACAAGTGAGGGTACCTACCAAAGTTGGGGCACGACACATACCCCAACTTACTATACCAAAAGTGAGGGTACGCCACAATACCAAGACCCGGCACACAAAGTAAGGGGACGAGTGGAAAAACCAGACTTTAACCAAAGTAAGGGGACGTCTCACATGCCAGGAGACGCCTGAAAAATGAGTGGCGACGAAGCCGCTGCATACGGCATGGAGGCTGAAACAGACAACGAAAGCGTCAAGAGTTTCAGCTCCGTCGCCTCGACAGGCCCACCAAAGCGTAGCGTCACAAAAGTGAGGGCACGTCTTGGAGAAACGGTACAGCGATGCAAAGACTGTGCCAAGCACCTCAATTTTATTGACGCTAGATCTGAGGAAGAAGTCCAACCATTCCTACAGCTAATAATAACGCACATAAGAACTGCACACATCTACTTCAAGCCACCGCAGCCTCAAGTGAAGCGGAAAATTACCAGCCCTGAAGACAGCCAAACTAACAAGGCCAAAAAGGGCAATGAAAAGCCAGCCACCCCTAAAGACAAACTTGCCATCCCCTCCACAAGTGGGGGCAGAATGACCACCTCCTCACCTATTTTAATTAGGGAAACAGGCTTTGGAGCCCTATTTAATGTTCCAACTAGAAATCAGTTCCAGGTCCTAGCAACTAAAGATCAGCAAACTGAAGCCTCTGCCTTGAATAACTCGAGGGAAGAGATAAAAGCCAAAGCGGCACAAGCCACCCCCCCCCCCCCCCAGAGTGCCCACAACAGCAGCCGCACCTACAGGCAAAAAATCTCTCCCCCCCCCCCAATAGTTATTCGAGGCAAGCTGAACAATCATAAAAGATTTTTGGAGATGGCCGAAACCATAACTACGGAGCCAGTGGAACTCAAATATGCCCGCAACTCCGTAATTATTTACACGAAAAATGCCACAGACCATAACAGTATGGCTCGGCACTTACAGAATGATGGTGCCGAGTTCCATACGTATACAATGCCAGGGGAAAAAACCCACGCTTTTGTACTCCGGAAAATGAAGGGCAATTACACGACGGCAGAAATAAGTGAGTACCTGGCAGATAGGTACGCACTAAGGACCAGGGAGATCTACCTGATGAAAAATACAGGCGAAGACAACCCGCTGTACCTGGTGGTCACGAGTGCCGACTGGACATTGGCTAAGTTAATAGCCAATGTAAAAACAATATAAGCCTCCAGAGTGCAGTGGGAAGAACGCAAAAGGAAGAAGGAAGTCTCACAATGCGTTAGATGTCAGGCCTGGGGGCATACAATGACAGGATGCCACAGAGCCAGCAGGTGCTCCAAATGCGCAGAAGGGCATATGACGGCCGACTGCCCAAACAGGGATAAGCAGTCGGTCTGCGTAAACTGCAAAGGGGGACACCGGGCAATGTCGGCCAGCTGCCCGGTGTACAAATATAAAAAGCAGCTGCTGGACGAAAGGAACGCTCCCAGGCCTGTTTACATTCCTGCCCCGCAACCACAGAACCCAGCCTGGGGCCGAAGAGCGGCCCAGGCTCCAAGAAGAACACAGCCACCACTACGACCACCACAGGGGCAAAGACCCCCACCGCCTCAATTCGCATACGATAGAGACTTTCCAAGTGGCCTTGTGCGCGAACGCGGTGTGCGCGAGACCGCTATCGTCGGCGAAGTGCGCGAACCCTTGGCCGATCGTGCTGGCCAACAAACCACTGCCAACCCCTTGGAGACATTCAACACGTTCCAATCCAAATTTGCCCGCCTTGACGCGTTGGTGAATATGGACGGCATGATGCGGGCATTGGACCACTATATTGGCATGCTCGAAAGATGCAAAGACGAGGTGGAGTTGTTTAACGCCAGCCGCCTATTCTTCGTCACCGAAATAAAAAAGTTCCAAATAGGTCGCATTCAGGGTAATAACATGGAACGCTAATAGCCTCAACGGCAAACTAGGTGAGCTTATCCACTTCCTTCATCACGAGAGGATCGACATCGCTGTAGTCGTGGAAACATGGCTGGGGGATGGAGATCGTCTCGTGGTGAAAAACTACTCCGTCCAACGCTCTGACAGAGGCGGCCGCCGCGCGGGTGGTGTGGCGATATTGATCAGAAACTCAATCGCATACAAGCGGATGCCACAGTGGCGAACTGCCATAGAGCACGTGAGCATCCAGCTTTCGAATGGCGTTCTGATCAATGGCTGCTACAACGCCCCGCAGACCCGCCTGTCAGTAGCCAGCCTAACGCCGTTCTTCCCCCAAAACTCTCGCTCCTTGTTGCTTGGAGACCTAAACGCTAGACACAGACTTTGGCGGAATCATAGAGGAAATACCAACGGTATGATCCTAAATGATTTCGTCAACGACCGACCGGAGTTGATACTCCTCAGTACTGAATCGCCCACCCACTACCCCAGCAATAACATGACACCGACATACATTGACCTTGCCATCAGCAAAAGGCTCAGGGAACTTTCCGATCTAGTTACGATCAACGCCCTGAGCTCGGACCATCTACCCGTCTTCTTCACCTGGGGCGAACTTGATCCTCCCCGCCCACAAGTTCGCCTAAGTTATAAAAACTTCAACTGGCCCCTGTTTCGGCAGAATCTCAACACCCGTACCCAAGTTCCTGGTCAAATTGACACCGTAGACGCTCTTGAGCCAACCTTGACCAGGAATATCCAGCAGACCCTAACTCCTCTTGCTAACCGGGTAACTGTCCATCAAGGCCGTGACGAGCTCTCCCGAGAGCTCATAGATCTTATTTCACAAAGAATCGCACCCGGAGGAGGTGGCAACGCTTCCGAAGGGACGAGGACCGCCTACGAGTTCGGGTGTGCCATTAAAAATGGCATCAGCGAGCTCCGGAACCGTAGATGGATACAAACCCTCCAAATCCTACGTCCTCAAGACAACTCTCTGTGGCGCCTTCAGTCCAAAATGAAGCGGCAAGCTGTGCGTACCCCTGCCATTACTAGTAATTCACACAATTGCGTCACTGCCCAAGACAAGGCGGAAGCTCTGGCTTCGTTCATGGAGAGTATTCATTCCGGTCTCCCGCCAAACTCCCCTGAACAGGAGGAAATCGAACGTACAGCGACAGCCTTTGCTATTCGGAAGTACCCCATCCCCCAGCACTTGCTCGCTGAACTCATTGCCACGCCCGGCGAGATAACACGACATCCGCCGGCTCCCAAGCGAGAAGGCCCCCGGACCAGATGGCATCCCATATCGAGTCCTCAAAAATCTCCCGCGTAAAGTTATTGTCCAGTTGGTGCAAATAACAAACGCAATCCTCAAACTTCAGCATTTTCCCTTTCAATGGAAAATGGCTGAGGTGGTTATGATCCCCAAACCTGGAAAAAACCATTCACTCCCATCCTCTTACCGCCCAATTTCCCTTCTAAACTCCTTTGCCAAGCTCGTGGAGAAGTTAATCCTGTCCAGGGTCAACAGGATCGTCGAAAACTTCTCCATACTCCCAAACGAGCAGTTCGGTTTTCGCCCCCGTCACAACACCACTCTTCTTGCAGCCAAAATTTGCTGCGACACTTTCCAAGCGTTCAACAGGCGCATGAACACGACACTTCTGCTCCTAGATATGGAGCGCGCCTTCGATAGGGTCTGGCATGCAGGCCTTATCTACAAACTACTCGCAACTTTCAATTTCCCACTGCACATCATCTCCCTGATTCAGTCTTTCATCAGCGGCCGCTCTTTCTGCGTCAAACAAGAGGACGCCCTCTCACAATCCAAACCAATTCAGGCCGGAGTGCCGCAGGGGTCGGCACTCAGTCCGTTGCTGTACTCCCTGTACACAGCGGACATTCCAAAATTCCAGAATACAAATCTGGCGCTGTACGCAGATGACACCGCTGTTTACGCTCAATCCTTTTACACACAAGCAACAAAATTTCAGCTAGCCCATCACCTTGCAATCCTTCAACCTTATTACGATAAGTGGAAGCTTGGTGTGAACGGTCAAAAGACGGAACTCATATGCTTCCATAAGAAGCATACCAACAGCACCATGCCCAATCCACTTATCGTCAATAACATTCCAGTCACTCTGTCCCCAAAAGCCAAATACCTAGGTATCATCTTTGATCAGAGAATGAAATTCCATCACTACGTATCCCACGCTTTGGCTCGCACCTTCAGTGCGCAGCAGAAATTGTACCCACTCATCGGTCCTAACTCTCGCTTATCACCAGATAATAAACTTTTGATTTACAAACAGGTCATAAGACCCATGCTCACCTATGGGGCCCCTGTCTGGAACATCATCTCAAGAACACAGAGGAACCGCCTTCAACGATTCCAAAATCGAATACTGAGGGGAGTGCTGTCGGAATCCAGGTACGCCAGAATAACGGATATGCATGAGCAAACATCCATTCCGCTTATATCTGACTACCTGGAGGAAATCAGCGACAAATTTTATCGTCAGCAAATTCACGGCTCCCCTCTAACTCGCGGAATCACCGCTCAAAGATATGATCCAGACAACCCCATAGTCCACGGTCCGCCTTACAAGAATCTACCTATCTATTTTGAACCCCCATGAACACCTCCCTATCCTATACCTGCTAACCACAACCCCAAGTAATAACCCAAACCAATGCACAGCTAAAATCCAATCTTCAAGACAGAATTAGACAATTATTTTGGCGTTGGCGCCATATGCCTTAGCCTAAAGCAGGAGGCTCTGGCAATCCCAATCAAAGGTCTATTTCTATCATCTGTTCTTCGGAAAATTCCAACTGGTCAGCGATCTAGTGTGTAAACATCTCCTTTATCGCTGGCTATGAGGAAATGCAATTGTCTAATCAATCATCGGACAACCCCAATCTGACCACTACACTTAGGCGAAAACTGCCCAATTAAGCTGCAAATGCATGTCCCAATCCCGGTAGATTCTTGCACCCAATCCTCCCAACCCTCATTCTCTGACATCCCTTACAAACTTCCTTCACCTGCACCCAAACCATTACCTAGAGGCTCATCAAGTCTCAGGATTGGTCGGGGTGCAGGGCTTTCGAACCCATTTAATCCAAACCCGCGCTCACGCGCACATACCCTTGAGCTCACAGATTGTTGTTGAGGTAGCGTCCATGGACCATAACGCCCCAAGGGGCACGACTTTTATTCTTGTTTTTTATTTTATTAAGTCAATCAGAAGTGAGGTTTTTTGGAACTTTTCCCCACGAATAGGGCGCTGCGCGCTCGGCACTCCATATCACGCATCTCCCCCTATTTTTTGAGCAGGCCAGTATAGTGGCCCAATGCGCGCCATTCGTGGTAGTCACCAACGACCGTAAGGTCACCCAAGAACGTTAAAGGGCAACCAGGGAACGTTTAGGAAAAGGACAGTGGTTGGTGGGCCAGAACATCGCCCAAGCTGGAAAAGCGCCACATAGCTCGCCAGGCGCGCATGTGGCGCGCAGTGTGCTGCGCACACTGAGTGTTCTAGTTATAAGCCCTTGTCCTTAGTCTTAGTCCTTGTTTTTTTTATATGTATTGTTTGAGGGGAGCCTCACTCCCCCTACCCTATATGTATGTAAAAATATTGAATTTTGAAAATAAAGAGATTTTGAGTTTGAGTTTGAGTTATACATGCGCGTTAGCGTTGGAATTCAACCTTGCAGTAAAAATTATTGTCTTGCGTTTGCGGTGTTGTCGGTTGTGTTTTGAAGAAAATAAATTTCACCAACAACAAAAGTTGTGCTTTTGATTTAAAATATTGGCATTATTTCTAATTTCTTTTATTTATTTTCAATAAATAATTACCTAATTTTCAAATATTAGGATACCGAATTTGAATGTTATTCCTACTTATTTTCATGTTTTAAAGGCTCGACTCAGATGCCACATTGTGCAGAAGTTAGTGAATCATTTAAGGGTTGCCATTTTTTTTTTCTGACGAGAAGCCATGTTGAAATCAAGTGGTTCTCTTCACGTCCTCTTTCATCACGAAATCGCCATGGAAGAACATGTGAAATTTTCGTGTCCAATTTTTGGAATGAATTTCACAAAAAGAAATATTGAACTGTCTGCTTTAGGCAAGATGCCTAAGTAGCCTTAACGTTTAAGTAAAAATTTCAATTTTTTTTTCTGGTGCCGCAGTCCTCTTTGAGGACTTCTTTTGGGAGACTCAAAACTACCGAGTTATTACCGCCTTCTCAATATCTGCCAAATTAAATTGGTAAACTGCCGTATAAAGAACCCACATATTTGACGTACCTACTTAGCTGTCGTACCTACTAGATGATTTGGCTCTAGAAAATCAACAGTCAATTAACCAGTGCCGATTGGCGATAGAAAAGAAGAAAAATGATTTAGTGATGTACAATTTATGTAATATTTTTTTATCGACATGTTGGGTATTATTTTTTTTTTATCGCCATGTTGGGTAGGTACTACCTATAGTAATATTGACTATGATTTTATAATATGTTAAGTTTGGGATTTAAACTTAAAACCAATTTTTAATTGCCTTTTTGATAAATTCTTTAATTGGTATAGTTGATCTTTTATATACATATATGGGTTTGATATAGTTGCTTTATAAATCAGCTTGACTTTTTTTTTATAAAATGTGGGTAAATTTATTTATAAAATTATTCCTCCTGGTAATTAGAATTTTTTTTTTAACTCTAACTAACTTTATTATGAAATAATCAAACTACAATAATAATATTCTAAAACTAAAAAAAACAAAAAAAAAAAAAAATAAACCACAACCCTCGAAAAACAAAAATTTGATCAAAAGCTGGCCCATCAGAAAGAATCCCCATCACTGAAGCCGCATTACCTTCTGTTTTATAAAAAATATTGGAACCTTTGTGGGAATTAAATAACTCAAATCTGAAATGAATTTGGCAAGGACCGAAAGTCTCTACCGCAAAAGGAAGAAAAACAAATCGATCTTCAAGTTCTGAATATTTTTTTATGTTTTCCAATTTCAGCTAGTCGTGCAGCCATACCTGCCTTTTTACATGTTTGTTTTAAGTAAGAATCTGCTAATGTATGCCTGCACGTAGCATCCCAAATTAACTGCTTCCCACCTTTCCATGGAAACCAAGTCATACCGTCTGCCCGTTTACCATCATTCCGGCAAATATTTGGCGGCTTCAGAACAGCAGAAAATTCAGCTGATTTTAAAGCACATCTAATGATATTATTCAATTCCCTATGTCTAGACAACCTACCTGCACTTTTAGAACAGCTGAGTCCGTGAAGACCATAAATGTCCACCGCAAGTGCAGATATGCTGTTCATAGACAGGTAATACAAGCCTTAAAGCGATGGAAATCTGAAAGGAGAAGTTATCTAAAAGGTTTCCCAAATTAACCGAAGGTAATGTATTTAACCAGCTATTGCTCTCATTTAGTTGAAAAGCTATAAGACGAGCTCTATCCCTCTCATTGTTATTAGAAGTTAATATATTATTAAAAAGAACCTGGCAAATTTCCTTATCAAATTTTTTTTGACAAGACGGCAATTGCTTTCTGAAATCTGTTATTTTACATAATAATTTCCATGATTGAAGTGCTGTTTGTACATCTAAATCACAAGAATCAAAAATGGAGAACAATTTGTATTTGATCCCAAAAATGCAGGAAAACAAAGGTGTAACGTAGGTTACTAGATTTTTACTAATTTATCCGCGTTTCCGTTAATTAAATTAATTTGCTACTGATATTTTGTGGCTACGCGTGACCTCGGTTGCAAAGCACTCTCCAGTACAAACCGACGTGCGCGACGCGCTTCAAAAACTCAATTCCCCACCGCTGATATCTGCGCTGCCGATCGACGACGACATGACGCGGTGCCTCCCGCTTATAAATATAGCAGCACGCACTGCGTTTGGTCACTTCTCTCCGAGCTCCGAAACCGACCAGACCTACCAGACCGTTTAATGTAAGTACGGGTAAGAATGCAGGTATTTCTTCTTTCTCTCTTCTGTACACGGGTTGATCGGAGCTGCTGGCTGGAATACGGACAGGGCAGCTCTGCTCCTTCCGTGACAGAATAAAGGACGCTACGGGCTGGTGACAGGGTAGCGCTCTTTATTCTACACATTTCTTCTTTCTCTCTTCTGTACACGGGTTGACCGGAGCTGCTGGCTGGAATACGGACAGGGCAGCTCTGTTCCTTCCGTGACAGAATAAAGGACGCTACGGGCTGGTGACAGGGTAGCGCTCTTTATTCTACACATTTCTTCTTTCTCTCTTCTGTACACGGGTTGACCGGAGTTGCTGGCTGGAATACGGACAGGGCAGCTCTGCTCCTTCCGTGACAGAATAAAAGACGCTACAGGGTGGCGCTCTTTATTCTACACAGTCCTTTCTCTTTTCTGTGCACGGAGTGACCGGAACTGCGGGCTGGAACACATAAACAGGGCAGCTCTGTTCATTCCGTGGCAGAATAACGCACGCTACGGGCTGGTATCAGGGTGGCGCGCTTTATTCTACACAGTTCTTCTTTCTCTCTTCTGTGCACGGAGTGACCGGAACTGCGGGCTGGAACACATAAACAGGGCAGCTCCGTTCGTTCCGTGACAGAGTAAATAGGGCTACGGGCTGTGATACGACCAGGGTAGTGCTCTTTACTCTTCACACCTATTCTCTCTGACCTGCATTCTGCTCGGAGTAAGAAATTCGCGCACGAGGCCCAAAGGCCTAATCCTGCAAGCTGACGGTGTAGATACTGGACCGATCCTGGTTCCTGGAGCTTTCTTTTGCCGATTAACCGTTACCGTCACCGTACCGTAATCTCGAACCGTTAAATTCACGCGACTAATCCGTCACGCACACGCACTTCGTTCGCTCCCCCTCACTCTCCGCTTAGCATTTCCTTTTATAAAAACTTTAAATAAAACTTAAAACTACATTATTCATCTTCGGGCGTCTTCTTCTTTGTGATTGGTTCTTTGTGCGTGTCCATTCTTCCATGGCTTCGAACACTAGAACAGTGTCTGCGGTTTGCTTCTACTTCGTTGGTGATTCTCTGGGTTTTGGTGGTTCCAAGGCTTGTTTGCCTGGGATCACTCTTGTAGATGTTCTGGTTTTGCTTTCATGTCAGTGACTCCTTGTGTTCTGACAATGTCTTCTGCTGTGTTGTCTAGGCTTATTGGCTCAGACTTTGACTGAAGGTAGTGGATCTACGTTGTGGGTCTAGGCTAGCAATTGGCCTAGGTTGGTCTTGTAGATGTCGTGGTCTTGGTCCAAACAATTGTTCTTGTAGATATTCTGACAACGTTTCACGCATGTCGTGGTATCTAGGTTGTTGGATCCCATGTCGTGGATCTAGGCTAGCGATTGGCCTAGGTTGGTCTTGAAGATGTGGTCTTGGTTCAAACAATTGCTTTTGTAGATGTTCTGGCGTTGTCTTCCGCATGTCGTGGTATCTGGGCTAGTGTATCCAATGTCGTGGATTCTTGGCCCGTGGTTTGCTTTTCGTAGTGGACCTTGTTTCTCGTAGGGGACCTTTGGTTGGAAGCTTGTTCCGTGGTTGTGGCGCTTTGAATAGTGCCCCTAGCTTTTTTGAGTTTTCTCCTTTGAAGTTCCCGCTGCCACTGGAAGGTTATGGTTGAGACGCCTCTGCCTTGTTTTACTATACAAACGTGATTAGCAAAGTTTACAAAATTTTCGAGTTTTATTTACATCCTATAGTACGGAAATCTCTTACCTTTTTATCATTTATATATAATACTAATTATCCTTACTTACTAAGTACCTATCCCTTGTTATACCTGTTATATACATATATTTTTTGTAACCTAATACCTGACCTAATATTATGTATCCTTATTTATATTATAACTTTATCCCTAATTTCCATTAAGTTGCTGGCCAGCAGTATTTTACCTAATATTATTTCATATTTTTATATCCTATTATATCAACCAAAAAAAAAAAAAAAAAAAAAAATACAAATTTGTTCATTACGTTCCTGTAATAATTCTTTCGCTTATTTTAGGCTCAAGCCTTGATTTTGCAGTAGGTACTTCCGTCAGCAACCATTGTTGTAGCTGGCGTTGGTTTGCTTAGCTTGCATCTGATTTCATTGTTTTCTAGTTTCTCAATAAGCAATAGGCTATACACCGTGGGTTCTGCTCGAGTATAAGTTTGCTTATTAATCAAATTTTGGTTTATTTTATACACCAAATATATGACGAATATTAATAGCAGACTTGTGTGGTATAGAATAAAGCAATGCTTGCGGTTTTTGGATTATCATAATAATTATGTTCCTATATGCTATATTAAAAATATGCTCATTAAATTAATAGTGAGTAGGTATATTTTTTCTATCTTAAAGTTTTATGTTTCCGATGTGGGTCGCGATCCCAATCGATTTCGTACTAATTTTTGAGGCCTCAGTCTTCGCTGATTTCCTCTATTTCTTCCTCATTTTCATCAACATTACTCTCTGTTTCCGCTTCTTCTAATAACTCTGTTTCTAAAATTGGGGAATCCCCTGTCCAAGGGTCGTAGTAGGGCAGTATCCTACTTACATGGACCGTGTCCTTTTTTCCACCAATTTTCTCAACTTCATAGTCGACCTCTCCTAATTTTCTTAACACTTTGTATGGTCCGAACCATTTCAATAGCAATTTCTCGCTTCGGCCTACTTTACTCACCGGCACGAATTTTTTAACTTTATCCCCAATATCAAACTTTAATTCTCTATGTTTGCTATCGAATCGTTTTTTATCCTTTACTTGTCTTTTGTGTATATTTTCTGCTGCTATTGCCCTTATAGCCAGCGCTTTCTCCCTCAGGTGTAGTATATCCGTTTCCGAGTCATCATCAATCAACATTGCTTCCGACGGTAGAGTCGGTTCCCTGGCAAAAGTTACCATAAACGGGCTTAGCTGTGTGCTATCTTGAATCGCTGTGCAAGCACTGAGACTGGATTAATGACTGGAAGAAAAATTGTTGAAATAACACGCAAATATACTAGAGATGCGATTGATATACCAAAGACTAGTGGCACTAAGATCGTTGGTGAAGGCGATGGTTGGATTGCGACGCACCAACTAAAAAAAAAGACAGAATCATACAGAAAAGTAGCCGAAGCAGTGTACGGACCTACGATCAAGGTGATAATCTACATAAAAGAAGAGGCTACTACTTACGCCAAACGACAGGGGAGAAGGTCGTATGCACTAGTCGTCGGGGCTGACAGCGAAAAAATATGGATAAACGCTAAAATGCGTCACAATGAAAATATTCAAGCCCTGAGAAATTAATACTATGAGCTGAGCGAGCTAAAAACTGCAGATGATTACGTTAACAATAAACAAAACAGATGCATATACATTTTAGTAGGATAATTGAATCGGAAATCAGGATGATGAAGTGCTACAGATTCTGAGGCTTCGACCACACCCAACGAAATTATAGGGTACCTACCACACAGAGCTTAAACGTGCTTCAACTGTAGGAGATGGAGGATATGATATCAGTGAGGGTACAAAAACGGTACAAATGAAAAAAATTGTCCTATGAGCAATGAAGCGGGATTCATGCCTATATAACATGGCGGTGTAGGGTCGTTCGAAGATGCTTATCTATAGCAGAAACAAAAACAGATATAAAGCAGCACATTATTTACTGTACAGAAATATCGAAGAAGAGATGAGCGATAGCTACAGTTTAAGACACCGCTTGTGACTGTTTTATAATGGTGGATGAATGTCTGAGCGTCACAAAAAGCTACGGCAGCACAGGATTCGTATTTACGAAACTAGATTGAGGATATTCTATATGATCGTGCTATGTTTCACCTGATGGTAACGTAGAAGAATTTTAGGAACAGCTTGAACCGGGTAGTAAGATCAAATCAAGACATATTGGCAGGAGTTATGAATTCCAAATCGGGCATCTTTAGATCCAAGGAGATAAACCAAAAAGACATAAAACTGGAAAATTAAATGAATACAGTTAGTCTAGCAATACTAAATGAAGAAAATATCTCCACCTTTTGCCTACAATATTTCAAAGAATAACTAGGTAACTAGAAACTTGAGCGAGCATTGCTTAATAAGTTGTTTAATGTAATCAGAAATTAAATTTGTTAAAAGCCCCTTAAAACTACATCTAAATGAGTTATTTTCAGTAAAACTTAAGTGTTCCCCGAGGCAGAATTATCTCCTTTCGCATTAACTTCCGACAACAAAGAAAAACTAAATTCGTTATTTTTCAGCTAATTTGCGTGGAAAGTACACAGCAAAGTTCTCACAGTTTTCTTTTATTTCTGGTACATTAACATCCGGGGTATGCATTTTTCGCCAACTGTAACTGTAAGTACAATAGAATCAGGCAATTTTTGTGTTTAATAAAGATAAAAGAGAGCGCAACGAATTTCTTTCGGGTAGGAGAAAAACCCAATTAGAAAACGAGCTACAAAGGGTTTAATCTTGTGTTAATATTATGTCGGAATAATTACGACTTCCTCCAAGAAATGTTCTTTAGTAATTATTACGGGCTTGATTTTATAAGGAATCCTTTGAAAATAAAAAAGGATTACTTGTTCAGAAAATTAATTCACTCTTTTTTGATCTCGAAAGTCATATACCTTTTGCTTTCGGCTAATTAAATAACTATGGGGTACGTTTTCCTTAATTTTGCCTCTAATGGTTTTTTTAATAATTTTTTCTAGAATTCCATAATTTGAAAAATTAAATTTTTTGGCTCATTTTTTCAGTCACTTAAATGGCTACGATAGCCATTTTATATCATATTGTTTTGATATCGATGGAAGTGTCAGACATGGTTGGGTTCAGGATTCTGGGGAAGAAAATAGGCCTAAAGGATTGTTGTTATTTTTTGAGAAAAAGCGAAAAATCAAATTTAACTAACTTCGCTATCGCTAATATATTTTATGCACTTTAGGGATTAAAAGTACCCTTTTAATTCCTGTTTTAAGGGAGTAAAGTGGATCTTTTAATCCCTCTAAATTACATAAAATAGTGTATACACCTCATGACTAAAGTGGCAATGTATTATTATCTGCACTTAAACGATAAATGCCTTCTTAGCCTAGAAATTTCCAGGCTTGGTGAAGTTCTTCTTAAACAGACTGGTGAAAAGCGAATGCCATTTTTAGAGGCGATTGACCGTAAGTTAACACAAATTAGCGTCGGTGAAAATGGCTATTAGTATCAAAAACAAGACTCATATATACAGTCGTATCTCTTTATGATTATTTCACTAATGTGTTTAAAGTTCAATAAACCAGTGACGTTTTTCAAAAGTACTGCAGAAAAATTTTGACTTGTTACAGTAGTAGTTTTCTTTAAAAGAGATAATTTTCTACTTCTTCTTCATACATTAGGTCTCAGTCCTGTGTCTTTTTGCGTTTTCCGCTCTCTTTTCTACGGCGTATGTCATCACTGGTCTTCCACACGGTTTATAGATTCTAATTTTGCTTTCCGTACTCATATGCTTGTTCCTCTAAATGTAATCGCGTAAGTACCAATATTAAGGTAGCTTTTCATGTTTGAGCTTTCACCTCCTCTTCTAGATTCCTATGACTTATTATACTTGCTCCAAGATAATTGAAGGCCATCACTTGTTCCACATTTTGACCGTGAATGGCAAGTTTGCAGCTTCGTGGCTCTTTGGAAATGACTGTGTTTTCTGGGTAAAGATTTGCATTTTGATTTTTTTTTGTGATTTGTTCGAGCCTGTATGTATGTTTTGTAGGTTGTCTTCATCTTCGGAGATTAGAACAGCATCGTCACCGTAGCACATTATTTTTATTTCTTCATTGCCTATTCGATAACCCCTTCCGCTTTGTTTGATCTCGGTAATGATTTCATCTATGATGATATTGAACAATATAAGGCGTAGGCTGTCGCACTACTTGATTCCGGTTGTGACGGGTATTCTCTTCATTGTCTTTGTAAATGTTTTATGACGTCTGTTAGTCTTACTTTGTTCATTGTTGAAGTCTTGTGTGAGGTCTATAAAAGACATGCTGGTTTGTTGAATTGGATGGTTTTTTTGATTATTTGGCGGAGTATGGGAGAGTAGTACACAATGAAACGCAGTACACAATGAAACATTTCGTTCAAATTTCGCACCACATTGACTTCACCGCGACCTAACGTACGTCAGTGTTTACCACTTCATCCAGTGTATTTTGGCGGTGATACCGGCATTTTTATAAAAGTGACGAACAAAATTTTGTTTTTCTCCAAACGTCAAAAAAACGCCACTTTGTTAATCTCTGTCAAGATGTCAGAAATTTAATTTCTATGCTGGTAGGCAAATCCAGCAGGTTAACACCTGTTGAGGTGGCAGAAATTTAATTTTTCTCCAAACGTCAAAAAAACGCCACTTTGTTAACCTCTGTCAAGATGTCAGAAATCTAATTTCTATGCTGGTAGGCAAATCCAGTAGGTTAACACCTGTCGAGGAGGTAGACATTTAATTTCTATGCTGCTTGGCAACCCCAGCGGCAGCAAAAGTACTTTTAGTGCCGCTCGTACTTTTACTGCCGCTCAACCATTCAGTTACCCTCGAGCTTACCCCATTTGTTTGGAGAAAAAATAGCGTGTTGCATACGGAGTAGAAGCAGTTTTTTGTGCTTCAGCAGTATTGCAAGCCTCACTACGTTCGGCTCGCAAACCTACTGCTTCAGCACAAAAAAGTAAAGCTTCTACTCCTAATACAACAATATACTATTCTATGCTGCTTGGCAACCCCAGCGGCAGCAAAAGTACTTTTAGTGCGGCTGGAGCGGCAGCAAAAGTACTTTTAGTGCCGCTCGTACTTTTACTGCCGCTTAACAATTCAGTTACCCCCGAGCTTACCCCATTTGTTTGGAGAAAAAATAGCGTGTTGCACACGGAGCAGAAGCACTTTTTTGTGCTTCAGCAGTATTGCAAGCCTCACTACGTTCGGCTCGCAAACCTACTGCTTCAGCACAAAAAAGTGAAGCTTCTACTCCTAATACAACAATATACTATTTTTGGACCCTGAAGTTTTTTTCTGAATTTTGTTGTAAAAAGGAATGATATTTTTTAATATTATTTTTTTCTCCAAACGTCAAAAAAACGTCACTTTGTTAACCCCTGTCAAGATGTCAGAAATTTAATATCTATGCTGGCAGGCAAATCTAACACCTGTCGAGGTGGTAGAAATTCAATTTCTATACTGCTTGGCAACCCCAGCGGCAGCAAAAGTACTTTTTGTGCTACCGATTCTGTAAGTTGACTTTTTTGACCTACATCCATGAACTGTGAGTGTCACTTACAGTCCGGGTCAAAAAAGTTACTTTATTGACCGGGCCAAAAAAGTTACTTTTTTGACCGGGTCAAAAAAGTGTTGATTGAAGAGGGAAAATTGCTTGGCTCATATCTCTGTCAAAATAATGTCACAAAAACACTCGACTTCTTAAATAAAAAAATCCAAAACAAATTAAGGATACAATTTTATTGAAACAAATAGAAAATACCTAGATGTCAAAAAGTTGAAATTAGCATAAACCATTAATATAAAAATGAGATGCTTCATAGTTTTTTACTTTGTGATTTTGAAAGTAAAAGAAATAACTATTATTTGCGAAGACGATCCCAAACTAACCCTGAACGCTAAGGTAAGAATCACACCATGAAAAGCCATTAATATTGTTATATATCAATGGCTTTTCATGATGTGATTCTTTCCTTAGCGTTCAGGATCAGTTTGGGATCTTCTTCGCGAACAAAGCAAATAGGTGCACCATCAAATTCATGATATTTATTATCTTGAATGTACGGTAGCACAAAAAATATCATATGCACCTCGACTTGTAGCGTGTACTTTTTTGGCCTCAAATGCTTGCAAACCTCGGCCCTACGGGCCTCGGCTTGCAAACTGCATCCTCGGCCAAAAAAGTAACACTTACAAGCCTTGGTACATAAATAACTATTTAGTGCCGCTCGTACTTTTACTGCCGCTCAACCATTCAGTTACCCCCGAGCTTACCCCATTCGTTTGGAGAAAAAATAGTGTGTTGCATACGGAGTAGAAGCACTTTTTTGTGCTTCAGAAGTATTGTAAGCCTCACTATGTTCGGCTCGCAAACCTACTACTTCAGCACAAAAAAGTAAAGCTTGTACTCCTCATACAACAATATACTATTATTGTTTGGGGGTGATACATTTAGGAAAAGGAGTTTATTGGTAACATAACCTTATAATTACATATTGATTTAATTAGGCATTAGCATTTGAATTCGGACCGCTAATTAATGCGGAGGGCCGAAATCGGTACTTGAATGTTGAAGGGTGCTGAGCCTCAGGTCATAATGGTCCATTAGCAACAGCCATGTGGAGAGACGAATCTGAGTCAAAATGTTAAACAGTGCTGAGCATCAGGGCCGGTATTCTCGTTCCCGAAAACGCTCTCCGCTTTTAAGTCGCTCAGCACTTTTAATGTAAATTTACATTAGAAGTGCCGAGTGACTAAAAAGCGGTGAGCGTTTTCGAGGACCAGAATACCGGCCCAGGTCCGAATGTTGCCAGGCGTTTAGCGCGATTTTTATATTAAATCAGCTGTTCACCTCCTTGGTGTTCCTCTTAGCTACAATTTTGCGGCGGATGCGGTTTCTTTCGCCGTTGCTTCATGTGTTCTTGTGCTTAAACATGCAAGATGAGTTTGCCTGGATCATTTAAACACTTTCAATGAGGTGAGCAAATTTACCGAGCCAACATTTTGAAGGAAAACGATAACCTATAAAGCAATGAATAGAAGAGTATAGTGATATAACATACACGAATTGGAATGTGAAGTCAGCGAAGAATAATTAAACCAGATTCAAATGCAGGTGTGTGTTCAATGTCAATTCAATGACATAGGCTTTAGAAATAGTGCATTATATACCTAGGTAGAGAAATTGGTCATTATATACCGAGCGCTTTCATAAACCGAGGCGCAAAGCGCCGATGAGGTTTATAATGCGTGAGGTATATAATAACTTTCTCTACCGAGAAATATATAGAATTTTTTCTACTACTGCTAGTCTATATACCGGGTGGGCCAGCGAAAACGAAACAAGGTCGATATCTCGTATTGATCAATCATTGAAAAAAATCGCTCACACCCGTCGATTTTTATTCGGAGGGGGAAAGCTTTTGCGCATATTTTCAATTTTGTCACTTGAACCCTCTCGCGGGGGTAAGCGCCAACCCCTAAATCTTAAATGGCAGTAGGGGTCGAGCGATACCTCATTTCAAAGGTCATCGAATTCTCTTTTCAACGGTGCCTATTTTTTTTGAATTTGATGCAGTGGTTTTCGTGAAAACGCATTTAAAAATAGACGGAACTAGTACTGTTTTAGTCATTTTCAGCACTTTCAATTTTGTAGTTATAACAATTTTTACTTAAGAAGTGATTTTTAAAGTCGTGTGCTATTCAACTTGAAATCACAAGGTTTAAGTCTAGGTTTTTTTATCACTCAGTAAAATTCAACTAAATATATTCTAATTTTAAATATTTTGTGAAAAAAAAACTTAGTAAATTCGAAAAACTAGGCACCGTTGAAAAGAGAATTCGATGACCTTTGAAATGAGGTATCGCTCGACACCTACTGTCATTTAAGATTTAGGGGTTGGCGCTTACCCCCGCGAGAGGGTTGAAGTGACAACATTGAAAATATGTGCAAAAGATTTCTCCCTCCGAATAAAAATCGACGGGTCCGAGCGATTTTTTTCAATGAACCGACGTAACTTTATTAGTTTTTGAATTTGAGAACGGCTGAACCGATCTTGTATTTAATACCACGTATCTCTATATAAGCTGAATTCGATTGACCCAGATTAGATCGATTTGGGTTCAATTTAAGTGAACTTCTTCTGATCTAGATCATTTTTTTGTTGATGAGGGTACACTGATCCAGCCTCAATCGAACACAGTGTGGTTCACTTAAATTGAACCAGATTGATCTAATCCGGTCAATCGAATTCGGCTATAGAGCAGAGTGATATAGGCTATTTGTTATCCCGAAAAAAAAGTTCAGTTGCGCGAAACTCTAATACACTGGAACGCCTATAAACAGCCCGCGGCGCTCTGGAGTGCTTAAAATGCGTCACTGAACTCACTGGCAAGCGATGCTGGTATCGGATTAAAAAAAAATTTAGAAAACTAACAAAAAAAATTGAAAAAAAGTGTATTATTTCAAAATGTATTTTCACGCTGGCAACGCAGCGGGTCATTAGCTAGTAGAAAATAAAAAATAGGTTAAAAGCTGTGCTCAAATTATTTTAGCTTGTCGGAAGTGCTGTCTCTATCAACAGTTTATGGCAATTTCCTATGATGTACCATCGTCACCAAAAGTAACTGGGACAGCATCACATTAGCTCTTGTCCTATTATATAAATTTTATTGTCAAATATTTGTCAAACTATGAATTAAATGCATTGAAATGAATGATAGTAGAATTAGTTCAGGAGATTTTTATGCATTATTTGTGTCCCAGATACTTTTGGTGACGATGGTACATACAGGTACCAAGGTTGTTCCACGAAAATTTTCAAATGTGCATTTAGCCAATGAAAAATTGTGCATATTCGTTTGAAATTGTGCACATGCTTAAAAAAGACGTAAATGACGCAAATATTAAAATCAGTCTCTTTAGCCCTTTTCACTCAGCATCGGTTTAACAAATCCAAAATATACCTAAAATTTATTGCAGTTACTAGAGGGTACATCAACCTATTATAAATATTGGCAGGACATTTAATTTCCTAATTTAAAATAACATTTTCCTTAATTGTTCGATTTCAAGTAGCATTTTTGATGACGTCATCATTTGACATACACCTACTTACCGTTTTGTAACCCGATTAGTTTAAACCGGAGCCACGTGAAAAAGACTCTTGGGTTTCAGAGAAAGCAGGGGTAGAATCAAGGTTATTTGAGAGAAGCAGGTTGTTTGATAGCTTTATGACGTCATTTTGGTTGCCTCATCATAATGCAAATCTCCATGAGGCACCCCAGATGCGTCATCATGTTACCGATTACCAGGCAACCTATTAACTTTGGGAACCTTGAGGTAGAACGCCCTACAAGTTTTCAAAAAATTGACGCTTATAGATGGCGACGAAATAAAATACAGTAGGCGAGTTCGGTTAATCCTCCGAGATCTAAAAGATGACATTGTTGATAAAAGCTCACGTGATCTGTCATTTGAAGTTACAAAACTGATCACATGTGGTTGTCATCTATTCGCTCGAGGAGGATAAACCTAACTCTACTAGCGACTCGCGATAAACCTTTTCACTAACAGCCGCCATTATGTGGTTTGTTCGCACAGAAATCGCAAAACAGTCAGAGTGAATTTCATTGGTTGAAACTAGTTTTCTGACTGTTTTCAACCAATGTAATTCGCTCTGAGTGGTTTGTGATTTCTGTGCGAACAGACTTATGAGTTGGTTTGGCTGGATTGTAAAAATTGTGCATATTTTATGAAGATTGTGCATATGGTGCATATTGAGATCAGATTGTGCATAATATGCACAATTGTGCACCTTGGAACATCCCTGACAGGTACCTGTTTTTTTTTTTTATATTGACAGTTTGAAATTAAAATTAAACCAATAGAAATATGTTATGACAATATCCTTGGGCCATGACGACATTTTCATTATTGACCTAGGTTTTTTCTCATTATTTTCATTATTAACCTAGGGAAAGAAATTCAATTTTTTTCCAGAAAAATAGATTGAATAATGACTACTTCTCAGGTTAGTAGTAAAAAAATACATTTTTTAGATATGTTTTTGTATGCCATCATAGTGCTCACAAAAAAGTGGATCAAGGAAATGATAAGCAAATCCAAAAACTGCTGTTGTCTGGCCTCAATTGATATTTTCATTAAACTAAGCACCTCAGATACCAAAAAAAGATAAATATATTAAGGTATTTATTTCCACAATTTTCTTCTCTAATTTGCCAGGTTTTTATAATCTCCCCCCCCCCCCTCTGAGTCCACCACTGCCAATTATTGTCCAAGATTTTTGAAATGTATCGTTGAAATTAAATAAATGTGTCACAAAAAGTAAATAAAGGTTGTTTTTTGATTTTGTGCCGCATTAACGGAGTAACATTCCAACCTGCAGCTGGACACTGTTTAACATTTTGGCCTAAGATTCGGCACTCCACATAGTACATACCATTCCGACCTGAGGCTCAGCACAGTTCAACATTCAAGTACGGATTTCGGCACTCCACATTAATTGGCGGTCCGAAATCAAACGGACCATTTATCATTTTTGAAATCCCCATTCAATTTGGAACAAATTTGATCTCTATACTTTTTTCTGAAAGATGCACCGTTTTCAAGTCAAAAAAATAAAGAACCATTTTGATGCATGGCTGAAAGCAGTGTACAAAATTTCAATGAAATATCTAGAGTGGTTTGAAAATTATGATAGAAAAATAGTTTTTTTCTTAGAATTTCAACACTCTGTATCTCGGAAAGGAAGCGTTTCCGGACATATGTTTATATAGGAAACTAGGGCTTATTTTCGACGTAGAATATGCCATAGAAATTTGATGCGTTAATTTCGGAACACCCTGTATATCTTCTGACACATTCACTTCTGAAAAAAATTGCACATTTGGAGGGGAAGGCGGGTCTTGTTTACACCACTGATGCATCCCCACCATGACCCTCAAACGAGCAGCTCACCTCCCATGGCCCATTGGCAGGTTTTGTCATCTAACAAATAACAAATATCACATTATAAATGAGATGCGGTGTCTATCTGTGTTGAAGATGTGATGGCTAGCGAGCTTAGCTTCAAGAGATTTTGAAGGTGACAAACTTACCTGGCTAATAATGTAATAGTTATTTATACAGCAAGTGAGTTAAATGAATGTTAATTCATGAGAAGAAAGTTTAACCTACGAGCCCTAGTGAGTGGATTAATTTTCTTCGAATGAATAAACATTTTAACTCACGTGATGTATACAAAATTTTATCCCGTTTTGATGGACATTTAAAAAATTAAATAATAATAGGAATCAAATTATAAAAAGAATTCATTCAGCGAGTGCTAATGAATAACCTATTGAAAATTGATTGAAACTTGTAGTTGCTAGGGTATAGCTAGTTGTTTGTTTGTATTTGTAGCATATTTTTGTACTGGCAGAGCGCCTTAAACGACCGGGAGTGAGTTAAATAGTTATTTATGGTACTAGTGTGTTATGTTGATGATAAGTCACGCGAGAAAGATTTATACCACGAGGCCGTCAGGATTTGTACCACATCCCACCCCAAAAGATAACACTAGTAATGTAGTTTATAGAATACCATGTAATAACTGCAATGTACGCTATGTAGGCCAAACAAAACAATATCTGAAAAATCGCATATCAGAACACAAAAGGTATTGTAATATATATATTTCTAAGATGGATAATCCAAAAACAGGGCTAGCAAGACATTACTTCGAAACTGGACACCAGTTTGACTCCCAATCATCGACTATCTTAGATAGTCACCCTAATTTTCAACAAAGACTCTTCTTAGAAATGTGCTATATAATGACTAATAATAGTCATTTTGTAAAATGTTAATCGTTGTGAAATGCTTGTAACGTTCTTTGCATGTTTTCTTTCAGCCTTGAGAATGACGCGGAATGCGTCGAAACGTTGGCTGTTGATTTAGATATTTTGTTGAATTAAGTCCAAAGAAGCCGAAAACCGACTTTTCACGTATCTTTGTTATTATGCGTTCAATAATGTCATTATTAAACGTCAAAATGGGATAAAATACTATTAATCTTATCAACTACTAGCAAAATTACGGAAGCACTAGCAACTGGGTAACCCTTCACCGGCTTCCTTCGCATCTTGCGAACAGACAGGAATCGTCACGCAACATTTGACATACGCCTTCATAAATAAAAGTATTGTACTTCCCTAATTTGTTACGAAGAGGCGTCGGCGTAAGTCGAGATAGGCCTTTAAGTTCGTTTACGTATTGTAAACGTAGTTGAAAGACGTATCTCTTGATACGCCTATACGTTAATTAAAATATATTCTCTTCATATTTGAGATAGGGCTGAATCATATAGTTCCATACTATCTAAATGGTTTTATATTGCGTAACGCCTCTTCGTCCTAACAAAAAGTACATAATAATTGGTTTATTGACGTATCTAACACATTTTGGCCAATTTTTGAGATACGCTTTTACGTATCAACAACGGGGATTTGATAGCTTTCTCTTTCCTGATATCCCTGATATCTCCATGGCATTGAAATCCGATATTGTTATGGTTTTGCCTACACCAATTTGCGCAAAAAATAAAAGGTTATCTGCCTATTACAAATTCTTATTCAGTTTTGCCAAAAAAAACTAAGCCCGAAAATTGATCCATTGTGTACTACGCTCCCCTATATGGCGTCTATAGTCGATCTATTGTGTCTGAATCCTTGTTGCTCCAACGCTCCTCACTCCTCACGTATTCCAGTCTTAGATATTTCTGATAATATTTTTTTCAACAGCTTCGAAACTGAGCTTGAGAGTCTGATTCCTTTGTAGTTTTTGGGGTTTGTCTTCTTTCCTTTTTTGAAGACTGGAATTGTTATGCGTTCCTTCCATTCTAATGATACTTTTTATGGGGATACTATTTTATTGTAGATTCTTTAGTTCGCCCATGAGTACATCTCCTCCATCATTTCGTTGGTTGTCTCATCTATCCCAGGTGATTAACTGTTTTTTAGAATGGTTGCTATTAGTTTGACCTTCTCTGTCGATATGTGCCAAGTAGGTGGCAGTTCTCCATCTGTCGGTGTCTCTATTGACTCAGTTTTTCCTCTTAATTACTGTCGAGCTGTTCAAAATGTTTTTCCCAGGCCTCAGTGGCGATCCTTGATGTCTGGATGTATTCGTTGAGTGGTCTTTTTCTGCTTCTCAATATATTCCAGACCTTTTTCTGTCCTCCAGACAAGTCAGAGAATTTTTCCCAATACTTTTTTTTAATTGACTGGATTAGTGCGTTGACCCGGTTTGTGACAACTTCATATTACTCGTACGTAATTGTATTTGATCGGCATAGTAGGTATGATTCTCGGTTTTTAAGTGCTAAGTCCTTTACACATAATGTTTGAACCAAGGTTTGGTTCCAGCCGGTTCCAGCTGTATTTGTTCTTACGAGCGCATCTTATGCTGAGTTTAGGAGGTTTACACGTACTTTATTCCATGCCATTTCCACGTCATCATCATCTAAGATCGCATTGTCGGCAATCTTTTCCTTCAACCTTTGTTTGTCGCTATAGATGTTTTGTAAACTCCTTCGATCGTGCATTTATATTGAGTTTGCTGGTCTTTTCATTGTATTCTTTCTTTACTAGATAGGTTGTGTATTTTTTTTTGCTATTACAAGATTATGATAAGTAAGAGCATTTGTGGAACTTAAGACTCTTACATCCAGTATTTGAGGAGGGGTGAATATTTTTGTTCGCTATTCTATAATCTATTATGGACTTCTGTCCTCGTGTGTTTTCAAACGTGAATTTATGTTGCGGAATGTGTTGTCAAGTTCGTTCAGGAAGCACATCTGTATTGTTGTCGTTGATTGTTTCTTCGTTAAATCAGTTTTTGACACCTACTATTTCATTGTTAATCCATGCATTAAAATCTCCTCTCCAAAATGATTAGGTATTTTGTTTGATATTTTTTGTCAGTAGATTAATTTACTAATTTTGTTGTCTTCAAGTCGAGAAATAATCTTTCTAAATACTATTGGTTTATCTAATTTTTCTTATAGAAAAATCTGAAAAACTTGTCTCGAAGCAATTTGTTTAACCAAAAAATTAGTTGTTAACTCGTTTTTCCGAATTTTTTCCAAAAAATTAGAAGCACTCGTGGTATCATCTACCTCCGAACTGGACATTCATAATAAACTGTAAAAGTTGAATTGCCTGCTCTTATCAAAAAGTTTCATCTTAACAAATAATATTTTTTACAATTAAACCCCAAATCAAATAGTCAGTTCCCAAAATTGTTGTTATTGAACTGACACTAACTCTAACATTCCTTATTTCACTCGTTCAAAACAATCGAATCGTGTGGATTTTCCAAAAATAGGTGCTGAGACAGGGTCTTCCCGCGGTACGTCATTTTCAAACGTGAAACTCAAAATCCGGATAGGTATCTCTGGATTTGCTCAACTGAACACTGATATTAATATATATAGTAATATTAATAAAGTTGAATTTAACTTTTAACAAGCATTTGTATTTCACGCAATAACTGTGTAACATTTTTCATGGAAGAGTAATATGTATATTCTGATGTGGCGACCCCAAAAATTCCTTGGTGCTAAAATCCCAGAAAATATAACTAAACTCAATTGGTAAAAGCATTTTTGAAGTAATTTTAATTAGAAAAGTACCTACAGCTACAAGATAATTTAATCTCAACTTATTAAATCTCTTAGCAATCCAGCATCTAATTCCGTATAAAAATAGTATAAATAAAAAATGACGAAATTTCTAAGCTCAACTCAAATTACATAACAATTTTTTTCTCCAAACATCAGAAAAACGTCACTTTGTTAACCCCTGTCAAGTTGTCAGAAATTTGATTTCAATGCTGCTAGGCAAATCCAGCGGGTTAATACTTGTCGAGGTGGTAGAAATTTAATTTCTATGCTGCTTGGCAACCCCAGCGGCAGCAAAAGTACTTTTAGTGCCGCTGGAGCGGCAGTAGAAGTACTTTTAGTGCCGCTCGTACTTTTACTGCCGCTCAACCATTCACTTGCCCCCGAGCTTACCCCATGCGTTTGGAGAAAAAATAGCGTGTTGCATACGGAGTAGAAGCACTTTTTTCTCCAAACGTCAAAAAAACGCCATTTTGTTAACCTCTGTCAAGATGTCAGAAATTTAATCTCTATGCTGGTAGGCAAATCCAGCAGGTTAACACCTGTCGAGGTGGTAGAAATTTAATTTCTATGCTACTTGGCAACCCCAGCGGCAGCAAAAGTACTTTTAGTGCCGCTCGTACTTTTACTGCCGCTTAACCAATCAGTTACCCCCGAGCTTACCCCATTCGTATGGAGAAAAAATAGCGTGTTGCATACGGAGTAGAAGCACTTTTTTGTGCTTCAGCAGTATTGCAAGCCTCACTACGTTCGGCTCACAAACCTACTGCTTCAGCACAAAAAAGTAAAGCTTCTACTCCTAATACAACAATATACTATTTTTCCTACACAGGCGATAAGCGATCGGATGTCAGAGTTTGATGTCCCCAATTAATAGACTCTTGCGACATTCCGATAAAAAAAAAGTCAATAAAAAATTATAAAATTAGGACGCGTTTAACCGGAAATCACTATACTCATCTGATTTAATTGCGCCATAACTGATAAACTATAACAGTGGTGTTTCCGCCGGATGTTGCATCATATCTTAAATAAAAACTTAAACAAAAAAACTATTCTTGGAAAACAACAATGTCGTTCATCACTCGATAAACGAGGTCAAATAAGAGGATTGGTTTGAGAAATGCTAAATGACCGCTCACGTAACAGATTTTTGGTGGGAATTGAGTACTATTTAAGCAGGTTACAATCAGAAAAAAGGAGATAACATCCAGTAGTTGATTTGATAGTAAGATTTTAAGAATCAAGAAAATTGGCAGTGAGTGAGTCTCCACCAAAAAGTTTTTTTTATCTTTGTTTTGCCTCGGGCAAAAAAGCTAAAAAGTTTGCGATTGACTATTGTCCAGTAAGAGTCATAAAGTAGTATCAGTTTTTCCTTTGTTTGTGCGTGCTAAGTAACTGAAAGTAATTTTGATCATTTGTGTATGTAAGGACAGATTGTAAGTACATGTAGAAATTTGAGAATTTAGTATTTATTTATTAGTGAATTGATTTCAAGAGAACTGTCTTAAGGAACTTTACTGAAAATTTATTTGATTTTCCGAGTGAAATGACATTTGAATTTATTTTGATAAAAAGGTTTACTTATCAAAATAGAATGAACTTGACTATTGCTAACAATTTGAAGTGTAATTACTAGAAGAATTTTGAACTTGATTTAATTGATTTTGAGTGAATTGACTTTTGAATTTAATTTGATAGAAATGTTTAATCAGTAAAATAGAATGAACTTGACTATTGACAACAATTTGAAGTGCATTTATTATAAGAAAATTAGAACTTGATTCAGAGGCGCCGACTTTTGAAAGTTCTCATGGGTGCAGATTAACTTTATAAATTTGTTTATAGGGGGAGGGGGACAGCTCGCCGGAGTCGCCGCCGGAGTCGCCGCCGGAGTCGCCGCCGGAGTCGCCGCCGGAGTCGCCGCCGGAGTCGCCGCCGGAGTCGCCGCCGGAGTCGCCGCCGGAGTCGCCGCCGGAGTCGCCGCCGGAGTCATAAAATTTTTTCTACGAGCGTGCGAGAAGTGCTTTTTTCTGCATGCACTTAGGCACTAGTGCGGACAAGTAAAATAATTATGCAAGGTTAAGTAACCCTGGTACTTTCATGTCCTGAAATGCATGCGGAAAAGTACTTCTCCGCACGGTCGTAAAAAAATAACGTTCCTTAATCATGCGGAAAATCTCTTCTCCTCAATTAATTGCTACGCACATGCCCAAACTGACGTTTTGTTTCATTTTAGCCGCCTCTGTCAACTGTCAGACTGTCACTGTCAACCAATGAACTATTTAGCTGCTTACGGAAACTATGATTGGGTTAACCCTTAGAGCAGGTAATTTCCTAGGTGGGAGGAGTAGGAACATGCAGTTGGAAAATGAATCCGTTTTTTTCCGGGTATTTTGAGATCCAAAATAATGGCGGTATAGCTAATTCAATGCTTCACCTGTCATTTGGTGTACAAACACCTGCTAAAAACTGGCTTCACCTCAGTTTCATAGCAGAATGGCGCGTTCCTACTCCTTATGCCCGTAAGACAGCGCTTTTCCTGCTCTAAGGGTTAACCTGATCAGAAGGATTACCAATCTCGTCGTACAGAAAGGGATCTAGGATCAGTTCACTCTTATACGGAAAGTGATCAGGTTGTTCGGTTCAGTATCACATGTTGGATCTCATCGACCCTGATAAAATGCGGGGTAAATAGGATTGGTAGCCGTCAGCTGTTCTTCTTAACTCAACTTTTTAGTTATTTGTTAATTGTTTTGCCTTTAAAATAAATGTAGCAGACATCTTCAACAGCATGAAGCAAAAAAAATGGAAATTTGAGAACTTGAGATTAAAATTAAAATCAGAAAATCAAAATAATGTTTGTTGAGGTTAGGATTGTCGGAAGGTGTCATTTGGCAAGATTCGAAGATTCATCTGCGGATCCATCCGTTCAGAGACTAAACTAGCTCCACCTAGATAGTTTACTAATCCTTGAACAGCTGATACTGATCGAACTGATCCTGGATCAGTGTTTCCGTAAGCAACCATTATAAAAGTTCAGATATATCGAAAAGATTATATCGATATTTTTTTTGATGTATCGAATGTAAAATATCGATATTTGAATAATATTTTGATTTCCACAAAACATCCATATATCATTGCCATCCGTACCCACCGACGTTGGCGCTGGTCAGGAGTCACGACTTAATAGCAAAGATAGCGGAGTAGGATTATCTTTGCTAATAGTGAAATCCATTGGTAAGTTCACTGCGCACTGAGTGTATTCATCTCCTCTTCTACTAGCATGAAAAAGAAAGTGACGGAAATACACGCTTTTTGCTCTAATTTTATCAAAGGTTTTCGCCATAAATGTTTTACTTGCAAGTTGCCTTTTTCTATAGAAGGTACTTGAATATTTCTACCTACGGTTGTTTATGCTAAGGCATTACCGTTTTGTTTAATTAGTTTTCTTTTGAATCGATTGTGATGTGAATGATATGATGTGATATTCTAATTTTGTAAATACATAGGTACTCAATTATCATAAATTAGGCAATCCAATCCATCTGTCAAAAACGAAAATTCAATATGGCGTGGCGGCAAAGCAAGTCTGTTTTGAATATGTTTTTATGCGTATTTTAAATTATTTTGATTAGAGTTTTGCTTGCAACTTTGATTTTGATTATTTAATAAAATATTTGTTGACTAGGTATCTAAACTAATAAATCGGGCAGACATTAGATATTTTTTTGTGTTTTTTGGCCCATGTGTGGCCGGCACGCCATCACGTGGTTTGGATTGCCTAATAAACAAACCGAACATAACCTTATTTTCTGAAATTTGACTTTGTCTCTAACAAAAATGACGTTCAGACTTTAACATTTTCTTACGTTGTTCCGACGACTTTAAACTCGCCATTGACAACGTCTTGCCAAAGAAAAAGCGCCGACGACGTACCGACTATGCGGTAGTCTATACATATACTCAACTACATTTATTTCACCGTCACGTTGACGTTGTGACAGGTTATTTTTTGGGACTTTAACAAATAGCTGGCTGCCCACGTTGGCTAATCTTCGTTTGGACGTCTCATTCCAATTACGAAAAAAAAGTCGGTAAACGACGAAATTGCACACAATGAATGACGTCGGCTTTAGTAAATTGTGGTCGCAAGTCAGGACAATGCTATTTGGGACACTCTAGGAACCTTGGGTTGGGCTGGACTGTCCTGACTATTATCACAGAATAGAGATGGAGAATAGCAACATAAAGTAATAGAGCATAGAACTGACCACAAATAACGGAAGGACAGATGGAATACCACATACACACCACTTGTATAATTCTTATACAAAGTTGTGTAAATTTAAATTACATGATACTGGATATTACCACATGGAACGGAATGAGCATTAAACACGTTTGTACTTCTGCCTTCCCCACGAGAGCTTCCATGGGTGCTCATGGGTGCACCTGCCCCGATGCCCCCATGTAGCCAGCGCCAGTGACTTGATTTTAAGTGAACTTTCTAAGGAAATTCACTAAACGCTTAATTGTTTTTGAATCAAATGACATTTTCATATTGTTTAAAATATTTAATTAGGAAAATATAATGAACATGACTATTGCCAAATTATTTGAAGTGGAATTTTCCAGAAGAGTTTTAATTCAAAATAGAATTTTGAATTCAAATATTGGATTGCTACTACCAAATGAGGTACGAGTTGTAAAATTTAATTGCGTATAATCAACTAAGTTTTGATTGAGAGGGTGTATAACTGGATTGTTTCAACGTATGATCATTGAAGTAAGAATTTGTTAATATAAAATTTTCCTTTATTTGTCGTGTGCCTAGGTTGTGCTGAATTCTTAGGCTGAATTCTCCTAATTGATAGTGCTGATTTAGTAAATAAAATATGTATGAAAACTATTATACAGTTGTTTCTCTCATTTGCAAATAGACCCCATTCACAACTTCATTTTGTAGCAACCCAAGGAAATAATTAACATCAAATAGAACCGCTCGCCGTTTACCATCTAATTAATAGGGTACTTGGGTGGATCACTACACTAATATTTTTGGACCTCAATTTTCTTTTTCCATGTGTAGCTATTTGAGTAAACACACTAGCTAGGGGTTCCCCGATATTTTCAGTTGAAACTAATAAAGAGAAACAAAACATAGCAGCAGATGATCTGTTTAATTGGATCAGTATTTCAGAAAAATTTCGAGTACGACAGATATGAAAAGATAAGAAAAAAACTTTCCACGATACAATTTATTAAAATTTACTTTGAGATTAGCAATAGAATAAGACCCGTCCGTTCCAAATAGAACAGCCCAACTAATAACACAAATTTATAACTGTCTCCCGAATGTCGAAATCCGAAAGGAGGAGAAGCTGTTTTGTATCGAAATAAAGCATTTATTCCTGACTGGGCGAATGCCGCTCTGTCACTGTTGTGAGATGACAAATTGACGTAATTCTGTTTCCTTTCTGGACACGCACAAACAGTCGATGGGCATTAATCTTATCTTTTCGACCGGACGGTAATATCCAGATGTCGTACAAAGTTTAGGATACGATTTGGAGAAGATTTTTCATACTCTTTTTATTTCAATGGATAATTTTTCTAAATTTGAAAAAAAAGCATATACAGGGTGACTCAAGGGGTAACTGGTATGTATTTCTCTGGGACGATGTTAGTAGTGAATATTATTTTATTACTGATGCTACTTAATTCGTTTTCTTCTGCTAAAAACACCGAAAATTAATTGAGACAATGGAAGTTTTTCTCTTGTTTGGAAGCTTACATTAAGGGCAAGTAAACGAACACGTGCTTTTATATAGGAATCTAGGTGTTCTCCTATTTTTCACTCGGCCTTTAATGCAAAAAAAATCGAATTATCTATAAATAATTTAGAAAAGGTACTTCATTATTTCAAACAACAATATATCTAAAAACAATACCCTCTTGGATTCTAGTAGATACATCAATCAACATTCTATAACAAACTTTTTCTAGATCTCGTTTGCATCTTTCGCTTTGCCTATTATGTTTACCAAAATATAATAATATTTTCCATCAACAGTTCCTATTTCAAACTAAATGGAACATTTGATGATGCCGGCAACGATGCTTGCACATTATACAGTGACCGCCAAAAAGTTTGCAACAAATGGGAATTTTTTTTATTATTAAGATATCAAAGAGAATGTTACGGGGGATCGATTCAGCATACCCATCAACAAAAAAAAGCTCTTTGACAGATGTCATGTGACCACAGTTATGGCGGGAAATTTAAAAAGTTCACCTTAAATATGTAAAATGTGGGGTTAGATGACCAGAAATCGAAAAATTGTAGAGAGAAAAGTGGTTCAGGATTCGATTTTACGTCTATATGTAAATTTTTGAAAAGGTACAAGGATTTTTAATAAATATCAATTTTTTGGCCTGTTTTCTGGAAATTTGAAAAATATCAAAAACTTTTCGCTTGGTTCTCATAATTCAAAGTGAAACTAACAAAAAAAAACATCCAGTGCAGTCATTCTGCTTAATTGTCCCGCGGAAAATTGTAAAAAACCAAAAATTTATTTTATTTTCAAACCACTCTGATCTTGTTGCAATGACCTACAGAAAACAAAAATTTGAAATAACAAATTTGGAATTATCATAAAATCTCTCTAAATGTTCCAATACCTCTTTTCTAAATTCAATCAAACCAATATTTTTGCGAAAAGTTTTTGATATTGTTCAAATTACCAGAAAACAGATCAAAAAATTAATATTTATTAAAAATCCTTGTACCTCTTCAAAAATTGACACATAGACGTAAAAACGAATCCTGAACCACTTTTCCCTTTACAATTTTTCGATTTCTGGTCATCTAACCCCACTTTTCACATATTAGAGGTGAACTTTTCAAATTTCCCGCCATAACTGTGGTCACATGACATCTGTCACAGTGCTTTTTTTTGTTGATATGTATGCTGAATTTGATCCCACGTAACATTCTTTTTGATATCTTAATAATAAAAAATTTTCTCATTTGTTGCAAACTTTTTGGCGGTCACTGTATAACCTTGATTCGAAAAATCTAGGCCGATAAACAATGCGCTGTAGTTTGTGATATACTGTGGAAACTCTAGGACCGGTTGTACCAAATAGAGGTTCAGTTGAACTCTACTGGGACTTGATCTTTCCAATTTAAAACGCATCGATGTCAGAAATCTGTCAAAGCCTATATTTTTTGACAGCAACGCATTTTAAATGGGAAAGATCAAGTACCAGTAGAGACTTAGGGCCATATTCTCCGTAGTTCATAAATCCTGGCTTAGTAGAAACGGTTGGCTTTTTGTGTGACAAAGCAGCCAGGCTTTATGAACTACGGAGAATATGGCCCGTAGAGTTCCTGTAGAATCCTCATCCACTGTTTGGTACAACCGGTACAACCTTAGACTGATATGTCAGACGTTCGACAAAACTTTGCCTTTATGTTATTAATATATTATGTTTTGATTTTGTCATTGAAAATGTTCGAAGATTTTTTTGTATAAAAAATCCTTTCTAGATAGGAAGGAGTTCCATAAAATCCGCTCTTAGTGGGTGTCTACGTCGAGAAAGGAGTAAATATTCCAAATGTTAAGTCACTAGGCCGTATAGTTTTGGAATCTCGTGATCCACCTCATCATCACTCACCAGTCACCATGTGCCGACTAAAAAGAGATGTTATTAAAGGGCATTTGAGAAAAGCCATTTATGTTAAAAAAAAAATATGCATAAAATTTAAAAATATTGTTTATACTTTATATTTCCAAGCTTTCAGCTTCAGATATTTTGCAAACACTTTGCGTAACTCCCATCCCTTCTTATATAAAGGCCAGCGGAGCCTTTTATACCATGCCATAACGCAAAGCCGATTACTAGATATTTGTTTATTTTACGTGAAAAGGAGCTGAAGCAAACTGGTTTAAAGGCACTCCCCTCTATAATATTTGATACAGAGAAATTTGTATTATCACTTTCTAGGGGAAACGTGTTGGACTATCGACATAGTTTCATAGGGTATATATCCGCGGAGTTTTATAATGTACGAAATATGAAGATAATACTAGTAGATTTTAGGGAAAGCTTTGAATGCAATAATAAAATTGTTATATACGAAGAAAAAGAACTGAAAAATAATTTTAGTAAGCCGTCATAAAACCGACCTAGGCACCACCCAACGAGGGGATCGAAGGGAAGCGAGTTTCGGCTTGGTGGTAGCTCTTCTACTGAAAACCTTCCCAGAACACCGCGATTCTGCATCGCTACTAAGAAGCCTGGTGAATAGGCTCAAATTATCGACTGAAACATGAGAGCAGTATTATTTCAATAAACTAGATTTAGTAAACGCATGACATTACTGACAAAAATTCGGTTTTTTGTTTGATCAATGGTATCATTTATCCAACAATCCAAGCAGAAGCTAGAGCTGGTAAACATACTACACCAAGATTGCCCAAGAAAAGTCCGAAATGAAGTTGTTGAGCCAAAAGGGCAAAACAAAAATTATAAATGGCAAACCTTCTAATTCGTATGTAGACTCGGGGTGTGGAGCGGTTCTGACAAGAACAGCTGTCTCTGAAGCATCAACCAAGTATTAACCATAACCATATCTGAATATGGCGGATCAGAAATCAACGCTTTAGGAGAAGAAGTTTCGATCAAAATCGATCCTGATCTAAAGTAGAGTCAAGGCGTTAAGCGTTCCAGAGGATACTCAGAAAGTTCCGGTGATGATTGGACAGACCTTGCTAAATAAGCTAGGAGGACTTACGATAGTCTCTATAAGCGACTTAGGGCCGGTATTATGCAAGTTGTGATCGACCGGAGGTTACTCAACCGACGGTTGACTGCTGCTTCAAATTCGAATGATTTGGCTTTTGTCGGGAAAGGTGCTAGTCGAAGTCTAGATTTGTTTGGAATTAGTTTCTGCAATGTCATTTTGTTTTTACTATATTTTAATTCAAAAAGATCAGTCTAAGGGAAAAACAATAATTTACACAGAGTCAGATTGCCATGCCCTTGCGGATATAATTATAAACTATATTGTAGGGTGCCAAAAAACATGTTTCTCATAATTTTAGTGGCTTAAGATTTGTGAATACCAAAAATATCTGTGATGGTTTGCAACACATATGTTAGATATACAAAAATTATGGAAACATAGGACCTGCTACATTTCCGATGCAATGTCATTTCTAAAGAAGAACCTAAAGATATCTATGTTAACATCTATGAATGACAACCTACTTTGTAGTTTTTGGAGCGATAACATCATGGATTTTGCCCCTGATTCTGAATAATTTCTCCTCACTCCGATGAGTTAGGAGGAGACCCTTGCCCGACCCTTTGATGTGCATAATCGTAATCCGATGAATCCGCATAACTATTATCTTTTCAAAGTAGCGTACTTCGTAAAATTTCGGGAGAGGATGATGACGACATCTTTCAAATAGTTCAATCAGTTTCAATATACAGGGTGTCCCATATAAAAGTAACTACATGGGGATTTTGGAAAAGTTTGCGCTATTCCAAGCCCAATCATATGCTGCATCGAAATTGGAAATATCTACAGGGGTCTTCAAAATATCGAGCAAAAACTATAAATTGTGTTTTTCGAAAAATTGAAATATTGTCGCCATTTAGTAAACAAATTAAATGAAATTGGGTAGTTTTGTATTAGCGACTACGGGAAATCGAATGACTTTAACAATTTTTTTCCAGGTCTTCTAGTTTTTTTGCAACCATAGCCAGCTTTGTTATTTCTTATGGCCGCCGTATTGTTTTTTCACGTCATTAAATGGAGCATAAAAAGGGCTTTTCAACCATGTATAACAGGGTCTATCTTTGGATGACGGAAAATGTAAATTCAAAAACAGTTTTCACGTAGGTGGTTATGAAACAAATGTCGTAATTTGTGTTTGTTATCATACCTTTGTAACTGTAGATATTTTCAGTTTCGATAAAGCATCTGATTGGGCTCGAAATAGCGCAACTTTTTTCCCATTCAACCAAAATTTTATCTCTCACCGTTTCCGTAATCCCCATGTAGTTACTTTTACCTGGGACACTGTATGTCAGTCAACAGGTTAAACTATTATTATCCATGAGCAGCGATTGATTTTCACCAAAAATATGGAGCGCGTCTCTCGGTTGACAGTGCACACTGAACTTCCCTTCAACCACCGGTTGTCGTTAATAATACGGAAAATTCAGTTCGACCGCGAGTTGAAACTCAACCTTTGGTCAATTAGGCCTTATATTACCGGCCCTTATTGGAGCTGCCAGAGGGGAAAGTACCACTGTAGGCAAAGACTATTACAGTCATGCCGTCAAGAACATCGGCTATGTTTGCCACTGCGGGGTTCAAGTTGGTACCTTTTCCCACAAGATATTCAATTTCTACACGGTTGGCCATACTTCACGGTTGGCAGCGTTCGATTGACAGTCCGTCAATTAATCTAGGGATCCGAGGGATCCTAACAAGCAGATGACAGATGACTGATTATTATTATACATGTTCGTTCGTGCTTTTTCAATTTTCCCTCGTTATTACCTTTTCCATTAATAATTCAATTTCTATTTCATTATGTTGAATAAACTGTCATGGACTTTTAATCAATGCAATAAACATGCGGACTCTAAGAAGAAACCCATAATTAGTGACCCCGAGAACGTAAGTACAAGTAGCAACAAACACTTTTTCAAGGCGTATCATTTTTCCCGAAAAACACCAGCAAGATGTCTGACTGCGAAAGGGAAAATACACACCCGCCGCCACTCTCAGTTGATTGAGTTAACGAGGTTAGAAACATCAAACTGTCCCCATTCTGGAAAGTGAATCCAATCCTCTGGTTTGCACAAATTGATGCCCAATTCACAGTTCATCGTCTCAAGGCAGACCAGCTTAATTACTTCCATATTATTTCTGTACTGGACATCGACACCCTTCAACATGTACCTATCTGATTTAGTGGCAAACCCTCCAAACTCAAACAAATATTGTTACCACCGCCACCTGGTTGCGATGGTTGGGCAAGGGAGACTTTGTTTTAGCACTGGTAAAGGCCTTTTTTGTACTGCGGTAGCGTGCCACCAGGGAATTTGTATAAAGTCCCACTGAAAATCTAGGTAACTTTGAACGAATATTTTTTAGTAATCTGATTAGATCGCCTCTTCCAGTGCGGGTTCTTGCTACCTGAGCTGTACGCAGTTAGTTGGAATGCTAGCTCGGGGTTTTCCAAAGGAAATAAAAGAATTAGTTTTCCTTACTAAACTCTAACAATGGTTTATTGAATAAATGGTAAATCTTGGTAAGGAAATGGAAGAAAAGCAAAGAATATACAGTAGGTTATTAACAATCTTTACTGAAATGAAATGAAAAAAAATACATACGGAGATTTGGAATGATAGGGAGTGAAATCAATGAGCGTCCTGTATAGGGCGTTCCTTCATGGTACAAGTTACATAAGAAATTGTTTCGTAAGAAATTAAGCGACTTAATCTCGCTGGGTAAAAATTAAAAAAGCCAATTAATTGTATTACGAAGCAAAAAAAAAAGGATTTTTAGGCCGTTTGTTACAATATGAAAACTTAAAAAAATCCTCATTGAGCGATGCAGTGACTCCCAAGAACGGCAAATTAAGAAACTTATTGGTGAGATCGAACACATCGACAAGAAACCATCCCAGTTACTGAAAGAAATGCGAGTTCTAGCAAAAAAATTTGTAAGTGACTCCGTTTTGCAAACTTTATGGCTCCAAAGACTTCCTACCAATATTCAAGTAGTCCTCTCAGCCTCATCAAGTCTGGATCTGACCAAAATGGCCGAAATTGCTCACAAGGTCATTGAGGTCACTACATGTTCACCAGTTTTTATCTCAGAAGTCTCAGTCAACGAAACAAAATCTGTGTGGGTGCGAAGATCGGATCTCTGAGCTTTCAAATCAAATTTCTACATCTCTAGAAAGCACGAAGCACAAGTAGGAAAGCAACCAACAAAGAATCCCAGCAATCTTCCAAAATTTCGTATAGTTGAAATATTGGAAGGTATCGGTAAATAACAGGAACAAACTTTTTAGTAGACACTGGAGCTGGATCAGTGTTCTTCCCAAAAGCTTTGGTAAGACCAATTCTGTCAATTTTGATTTTCCTTTGCATGCAGCGAATGGCTCGATTATCCAGACTTTTGGTCATAAAATTCCCACTCTCAACTTGGGTTTAAGACATCCAGTCACTTGGAAATTCATTATTGCCAATGTTCCACGTCCAATTATTGGAGCAGACCTCCTAGCCTGTATTGGCCTTGTGTGGATCTCAAAAAGAAATGATTTTCTGACTCCATACTTCATAACAAATCTTTATGTTTCTGGATGTTTTCTTTCTTGCTTGGAATCTACCGTTACCATAGTGTCAAGAATTTCGAATTTCCATCTTGCTTGAAAAATCTCCTGAAATTACTAATCCATCAATAACCACTAAAGTCAAAGAAGGATCAGTCTTTCACCACATAATTACAAATGGACCTTCAGTGGCAGATCGACCCAGAAGGCTACCACCAGAAAAATTCAAAATCGTCAAGGCAGAGTTCGCATATATGATGTCTCAAGATATCGGACAGTCCTTGGGCTAGCCATTTACACCTGGTCCCCAAAAAGACGAGAGAATGCCGTGTTTGTGGAGATTATCATCGCCTTAATGCAAAAACTGTTCCAGATAGCTACCCAATCGCCAATATTAGAGATTTTTCTTATAAACTATATGACAAGCAAATATTTTCCACCATCGATCTCGTCCGAGCCAAATACCAGTAGCGGCCGAACATATCCAGAAAACAGCCGTTATCACTCCTTTCGGTTTGTTTGAATTTCCTGTGGTGACTTTTGGTCCAAGAAATGCAGCACAAACATTTCAAAGGTACGAGACTTTCATTTTTGCTAAAGTTACATTGATGATGTCCTTATTGCCTCAAACAATGAAGAGCTAGGTGCTGCTCTTCATCTTCCTCTAATTGTTCAGAGAGATTTCAGCACTTCTAAATGACTATCTACGTGACAGCAAGAAGAATGACAAAACCCCAATAGTTTGGACACCTGAATCAGCCGAAGCTTTTCAAGACTGTATCAATGACAGTAGTAATGCAGCGTTATTAGTACATCCTAAAGGGAACGCCTCTCTCATTATCTGTGATGCTTCTAATTTTGCTATTGGCTCCACTTTTGCACGAATAATCGATAATATTCAGTATCCTCTTGGTTTTTTCTCTAGGAAACTTTCCACAGTTGAGAAGAATTATTCCACGTATGACAGAGAACTTCTCGCTGTCTACCAGTTCATCAGGCATTTCCCTTACATGCTGGAAGGTAGAACTTTTGCCATCCACACTGACCACCACCGCTCTCTCGCGCATGCATCCAATCAGAAGCCAGAGAGAAGGAATGGCCCCGCCAAATACATCAATTAGATCTCTCAGTTCAGTACCAACATTCAGTAAGTCCCAGGGAAGTAGAATGTTGCAGCTGATGCTCTTTCCTGTCTAGACGTTATCAACATGCAATTTCTGTATCTACTGAGGAAATTGCCGAACAACAAAAAGAAAATAGGGATCTTCAGTCACTTCTATTAGGTGATTTACAACCAAGTCCAAAACTACATGATTTTTTTTTAGATACAAACTCAACCATCACCTTTGACACTTCAACAGAAGCAATCAGGCCCTATGTTCCAAAAGCTTTAAGGAGAAGGGTTTCGACATGGTCCATAAATTTTCCCATCCTAGTGTTCGTGCTTCAAGACAGCAAGTAGTGGAAAAATTTGTCTGGACTTCTATACGCAAGGCATTTTCTGTCAAAAGGCTAAGATTCACCGTCGCAACAAATTAACACCTATGAATTTTCCTCTCCTCCAGATCAAAGATTCGAGCACGTTCACTAAGATATTGTTGGACCTCTTCCACCTTCAGAAGGCTACCAATATTGTCTTACCATGATAGACAGATTTTCATGTTGCCCAGAAGCAGTTCCAATTAAAGATCAGTCTGCAGACACCATTGCCAGGTTCTCGGTATGGGTTTCCCGCTATGGTTCGCCAAAGATCATTACAACTGACCAGGGGCGCCAGTTTGAAGCTACCCTCTTTAAGGCCTTGACAAATTTACTAGGTACCAAACGAATCAAGACAACTGCCTATCACTTACAATCCAACGGTCTTGTAGAACGCTGGCATCGCTCACTAAAAACCGCAATTAGACGTCATCAAACAGCTGATTGGATACTCCCTACTATCCTTTTAGGCATCAGAACTTGCTACAAGGAAGATCTTAGGGCTTCAGCAGTAGAGTTCCTCTTTGGGCCTTTGGATGTACACTTGGACTTCTTGGAGAAAATTTCTTCAATGCCTTTATGCCCCCAGAACCAGACATATTCATCCAACAATTTCGCGAAGATATCAGAAAGATTCAACCAGTTCCAACAAGTCATCATGTCAAGAAGTCAGTCTTTTTCCAGACCTTTTTACTTCAAGTAACGTCTTCATCCGAGACGATTCCGCCTGAAAACTCCTTCAATCGCATTACAATGGTCCTTATGAAGTTATTGAAAGAACGGAAAGAAGCTTCGTTGTTCAAGTTGGAGACAAGCAGCAAACAGTTTCAACAGAGAGACTGGAACCAGCTTTTCTCCTTAACGCAGAAAACGACACGATAGAAAACGGAAGCCATGAACAAGAAACGAGACCACAGTCAACACTACGTACCTACATGGGACCATGGGACCTCGATCTCCAAAATGGGTAAAATTTTCCCTTTGAACTTTATCAGGGGAGAAGTACTGTGGGGTTCAAGTTGGCAACTCTCCCCATAAAATTTTTAATTCCTACGGTTGGCAGCGTTCGATTGACAGTCCGTCAATTAATCTAGGGACCCTAACAAGCAGATGACAGATGAATGATTATTACACATGTTCGTTCGTGCTTTTTCAATTTTCCCTCGTTATCACCTTTTTCAATAATAATTCAATTTCTATTTAAGTCAACCATCCAAGGACCTTTTTTTTCAGTTATACATGTAAACCCCATACTTTGTGAGTGGCTTGCTTACATCAAGTCCTACAACTTTTCCTCTACGACTTTTCTCGGAAATGGCACGTATGCGCGCAGGCGACTCGCAAACATTTTAGGGGTATCGGACTCCCCCAATTTGCCATTATTTTTGTCGGCCAAGTTGATTTCCGTGATTTAGAAATAAAAATCAAACATTATTCGTGAAATTAGATTTTCATGTATCAAGAAACATAACCACGTCAGATCGACATTTTGGGGATATCGGACTCCCCCAATTTGACATTATTTTTGTCGGCCAAGTTGATTTCCGTGATTTAGACATAAAAATCAAACAGTATTCGTAAAATTAGATTTACCTACATGTATCAGGAAACATAGCTACGTCAGATCGACATGTTTGCGAGTCGCCTGCGCGCATAAGTGCCATTTCCGAGAAAAGTCGTAGAGGAAAAGTTGTAGGACTTGATGTAAGCAAGCCACTCACAAAGTATGGGGTTTACATGTATAACTGAAAAAAAAGGTCCTTGGATGGTTGACTATTTCATTTTATGTTGAATAAAGTGTTTATGTGTAGATTCACGACCGGAAGACTAGGCCGAAAATGAAGCATTCTACGGACTGAAGTGAGTCCGCGAAACAGCTATTTTTGGTACATAAAAAAATACTATTTTGAAGCAGTAGTCTCACTCACTTGTGAACCCACATATCGTCTGTCGTTTTTAATCTGACATTTTCCGTATGAGGAGCGAGGAGGTGAAGCATATGGCAAAAACAGGTGTGATGTCAGATGATCATTACCGTTCCAACGTATGGAGCCACCAGCTCACATTCCTTTGGAGTATTAGATTAAAAACGACAAACTGTACGTACAATAACATCAAAACAAAGGCGAAAAATTAATGTGAAAAGCACACCAACAAAAGGACTATTACTTTAGATGTTCTCTGTGGTATCTAATGGTCCTATTCTCTCTATAAGAAGTTTTAATTTAATCCGCTGACTCCTGCAAAGCAATATTCGTTACGGCACACATTGTTTTACGATTTCGAAACGTGGAACAGAAAGGGATATTTAGCTCAACTATTCAATACGATGTAATTACGCTTAATCGTCTCTGTCTTGTCTCTCGACGCCCATCGAACTGTATGGAATGAGCTTCAGCGATCCTTTATCTCGAATATTGCTAAAACATTGGTTCGTTTTTTTATTATTGAATTTTCATAATGAATTGTTTTTAATTTTGCTTCGCCTGGATTATTCAAGCAAGAAATCTTGTTTACCCGTGTAGAATAACTTTGCCAATTTACGAAAAAAATCGTGCTCGGATGAGGCGTTTTTGTTTTTTGAATCGTGATAACTGTATTATTTATTCTGTCCCTAAACCATATTGCAAGTAACTTGTAACAGGCCAAAATTTCACAACTAATTCTTACCTACTTTCAGTTTCCTATTCAAAGTTCCCTTAAGTTTAACAACATTTTCTCTATAAAATTTCAACAACAATCTCAACGTTTGTAGATCCTCTAAATTTCCTTATTTTCAATGGGCAAAATCTATTTTCATTTGTTACTAGTTCCTGTTAATCCATGTTTTAATTCAGTTTCAAAATCAAAACAAATCAATATTTTGATTCCAATTTTAAATTCGACCATCTGTTTTCATAACAAAAAAAATCATGTGTCAAAAATATTTCGTGGGGTTATGTTCCGAAATCATAATGACCGTTTTCAAGTGTATGTACAGAATTACTCCGTTCGTACTTACTCTGTTCGGTTATTGAGCTATTGATCTCGGAGCAAGTTCTAGTGAACCCCGGGTCGATCATTGGTTCGATAGCCTTTTGAGATTTTCTGCATTATCCTTGCTTTCGGTTTTTTGACTTTTGATTGTCAATAATTTCTGTCAACCGGCGGTCGATTAGTAATGTTTTTAGTATCGTCGATTCTTCTTTGAGCCCTCTAATTTTGCAAACGGATCACTTACTCTATGTTGTATTCTTCAAGTTACGATTGTTTTATGGGATAATTATTTGTTGTTAATATCATTATTCGTCAGCCGTTGTTATTTTTCTCGGTTTATATTGTTGTGTGCAATTTTTGGTAAGTAAGAATTCTATCGATTAATTTTTGATGTTTGTCGTTATTCTGAATCATCTCTGAATTCATCCCTTTAGGTTAGCTTGTGTAGCAAATTTCTTTTCACATCTGGACGTTGGAGAAATAAGGTCTCTTGGAAGATTGTCTTCGCCCTTGTGGGATTTTGACCTTATATTCTCAATTGAAGTTATAACACATTTAGTTGCCTTTTTGCCTTACGTTTTCGTAGTGTTATAATTTTCGCCGATTAATTCGGATTTTTACAACTCCATGTGGTAAGTTGCTTACACGTTTTTTCCCATAGTAGATTCTGACTTTTTCAATTCAATTATTAGTTGAGAGCTGCCCTCACTCACTCCAGGATATTCAATCCAGACCTCGATCCAGATTTCCGGAGATTTTCGAGGCAAACAAACCCTATTTCCAACAGGTAAAAATATAACCTTATTAACTTCAATTTTTGCAAACTCGAGGCACATTTTTCTTAATTACTCTCAAAGCTTTTCTATGATTTCATCTAATTTAATTTATTAATACATTAATGTTCAATTTTTCTATTAAAATAATTTTCAAGAGCTATAGTCTTTTATCAAGTGGATTTGCTATTGGAAGCTAATTGAGTTACATTATAGTTTCATTTTCTAATTCAACCTATTCATGAAGTGCTTCGCTATTGGTTCAATTACAAATACAGTGTGTATAACAGTTTTTTGTCTCTTAGGGTTTTTTCTTACGAGGGGTTTTATTTTACCACCGAGTTTTTACTCCCGGTTACCACAATAGACGTTCAATCGTAACCGAAATTGAACTAAAAGGCTATCAGACACCAGCCTAAGTAATTGGACGGTTACTCAGGTCTTCAATCAACTTAACCACAACCAGTAGCCAGGACTAATCTGGTTAATTGTATGAACTACCATCACCTGGAACATTTTGGTATCGTACTAGTTTTAGTTAACCTATATATTATTATTGTTTGTTTACATTCTGTCCCTATTTGTGCACCACAGTGATCACTTTCAGTATTTCAGGGAGTAATTCCTTGCTTGCCCCAGTGTGGCAAATGAATTATTAAATAGGTAACTTAGCTAGACATAACCTGATGAATTTATGTCAACCTACTGGTAGTTCTGGTTACATAAGTGTAAGATAACCGCTCCAACAACTTATTATTCATTAATTTTTTTAATTTCTCTTCAATTTATATTTACAACTTTTCTATTTATACCTTTTTCTTATTATTCATTTGGTTATTGAGTTTCAATAACATTTTTGCATTTAAATTTAATTGTTCATGACTATAGCAATTATTTCAAAAGTATAGCATTTCTGTATTTATTAGTTGACGCTTCAGTACAAGGTCATTTTATTAATTGAATTGATGACAATTCATCTCATTAAATAGCAAATTAGTAAATAGTTTTCACACTTTGGTAATATTGCTAATTTGCTTGATTATTCTTTTTTTTTTAATTCAAATTATTGTTCATTGTGGACTGCGGCCATTTGGTAAATAAACAACTGTAGCACTTGATTTCTTGACTTTTATTTGGTTTTATGCACACAGCCTGGTTTTTGCTAATATTTTTCTTTTTCCTTAATTATTATTTGAATTGTAAGGACCTGAAGCCAGATACCATCCTGGAGAGCCCGACTCATCTGTTCAGAGTCGGTGGCGCCCAAAACTAAAACCCACCCCTACTCTCCGAATTATTTAGTTCTGAGCTAGGGCATAATTTGCACGCACTTCGACCTTCAGTCCTACAATCTCAAGTTCTCCATTCATTTATTTTTATTTTTATTTTTATTTTTTTTTTCTTATTTTTTTTTTTAAATAAACTTTTTAATCAGCAAAAAAGCGTGGCAAATTAATTGGCGCCCAACGTGGGGCTGCCGTTTCTTTGAAATAAAATTTAAAGTGAATTAAATTTTATTTCAATTTTAATTCACTTTATTTTTGGCTGTTTTAAAGGGGGTGTGACCTTAAAATACAACTTGCTTTCAGAAAATAAAGAAAAAAAATCTAAGAACTCTTGTGAAAATCTCGCATAGCTACTCAAAATAATAAAGTAGATACACCTAAATAAAGGTTTGTCTATTCATCGCGTGACGTCACAACCACGCTACGAGTGTGTTGGCCGGCTCAGGGCGCGAGGCGCGTGTCATTACACGCTTAATAGTAGCCTATTTATTAGTGTATGTCGTTTATAGATTAACGTGCTCTTCTGCTTAATTTGTTCGTTGCTTGTCGATAGTGTTTCATTTATGTAATAACATTAAAAATGCCTAATTGCTGTGTTGAAGGTTGCAATAACAATCCTAAAAATGCTGGTGTTTCGTTGCATTCATTTCCGAAGTAAGAACTACAGCCAGCTCTATACAAAGCGTGGAAAAATCGCAAAAAATTTTAATCCCAATCATCACCATGTGGTTTGTAGTGTACACTTCAATGAAAATGACTTTGAACATAGTTTAGAGACGACTTTATTGCCTAATGACTAATGAGAAGATAAAGATTGAAGAAGAATAATATTCCGACTCTCTTTTTATCCAATAAAGGGCTACAAAGGAAAGTATATTAAGAATTTCCACGTATCTTCGTGAAACACTTGCACCATGTAAGCGAATTAGGTCTTTCAGGGTTTTTGTCAATTTTTCCTTTTTCCTCGTCGTTTTTTAATTTCTAGTTCTTTTTTAGAATACAAGTAAACAACAATGATGCCCATTCACGAAAATTCAATGCGAAGAATCGACAGTTGAAGAAATACCCAATAATCAAGTATTGGGTATTCCAAAATGACATGTGACAGCAATGCTGCAATGTGACCAGAAGAAATACATGAAAATCATTTCCAGTCCAATCGTAATTTCCAAAAATGTTCAATAAAAATTAACAATCGAACATTTTTGGAAGACACACATAAGAACTTTAACCTAGAACTAGAACTACCCATCATCGACATTCTTGAACTTCTAGTGAATACCACAACTGTAAGACTAAAATCAGTCGACCATGAAGCTCTTCAATCGGCGTTTAAAGAAGCAAACAAATTAAAGACTGACCCATTAAAAGTGTTAAATTTTAAAACCAATAATGTGTCAACCTATATTATAATCATAGTATTAAGTTTTATTTTTACAAAAATTATTCTTATTCCATGTTTTAAAAGAAAAAGTAGTAAAACTATAAATGAGGTGCAGATTGAATTGCCAAACATTGTTAGTCAATCCCACTTTGCAACCACTTGAGGAGGGAGTTGTTTTATAAAACCCTATGTTATTATTAGACAAATAATTCTCCTTTCCACTTTTAAATAAAAGCGTACGCCACTGTAAAAGCTCAGGATATTATAAAGATGCTGAGTAAGCGGTACTGCCTGGAAAAGTACCGTCATATCAAGGTTTCGCCTACATGAATGCTAGTGTCAGCAGTATTGTATTATAAATAAGGCGCGCAGAGCCTTCCCTCATTATTCTCTTGTTATAAGCTCAGACTAAGCAATTAGAATCAAGATTCTTTTGTTATCGGCTTTTGCCGCAGCAATTAGAGTCTAGTATTTTTTGCTGTAACTCAGTGGTTCTCAAACTTTTTCTTTTGCGCCCCCTTTCTGAAATCAAGAAGTGGTCGCGCCCCCTTCCTTTCCCAATTATACAAAAACATTTTTTTTTTACGCACTGTAACTCGTCTGAACTGGACTTTGGAACAGGAGGAATGGGCATGACAGTGGGTAGCGAGCGTACGCTGTAGCAATGATCGCATGGCAAAGCTGCTTTGGCTAAGGTATGCGCTGTTGCCGGATTGTAGACATATTTTTTAAAAGTTTAACTGATTTTTTATTTTAAAGCTTGAAATTTGTATTAATTTTTTTAGAAGACTTACGCCCCCCTCAATGTTGCTTCACGCCCCCCAGGAGGGCGCGCTCTCCCAGTTTGGGAACCACTGTAACTTCTTAGTTTTAAATAAAATAAATAGTTTTTAAAAACGAGATTAACTGAACGAAAAATATAATTTGTGTTTTATTTATTATGTTTATTGCAATATTTTCCATTGTAGTTTAATTTTTATTTTATTTTTCAAAGTCTCATTTTTTGGACTAAATTATGATATGCACCTTGCTGTTTTCGGGTAGACACCTAAATTTCTTTCTTGCGAATTTCCAGAAACACAATAAGAAACAACAATAGTATATTACATACCGAGTAGGGAAGTGTTTCATTACTGTCGAGAGATTTATATAGTCTATTATAATCTCGAGACAGAAATGAAAACTTTCCTCTGAGGTTTGTATACTATTTTATTTGCAAGCAGACAATTAATTATGATTAGTCAATCAATTTTTTTAATATTAAAAAAATAAAACAAACATGCCAAAATGTGTCATTCACTGCTTTGACGTTTTTACCCGACATGTTCTCATTGTTGCCAGCAAAGATAAATAAATTAGAGTGAGGGAAATCGGCGAGGGAAGTCGAATAGGGAAATCGATGAGGGAAATCGAAGAGGGAAGTGACACAGGTAAAGTGTCACTTCCAAATTTTTAAAAAGTCAGTAATGACAAGATTACATATATGATTGCAAATAAAAACAGTTAATCAAGAATGAAACCAAAGAAAACATTTAAATATAGTAGTGCCACCAGTCTAGTGTGGCACCGAAAAATCAAGCAAATATTCCTAAAATGATTGCGAAGTTCGTATCTCTACGAAACCGCTGAAAACGCCGATTTTTCAACAACGAAATTTGCATTCGTAATTTGTGACTCGCGTCTATATGAATTACGCTTAAGCCTCTTGTATCACATATAAACTGTACCAAGAAAGACCTCCCACTACATGATCTAAAAAGAATAAATACAAATTAGGTTGCAAATGCTCAAAACAGGAGGAGGACTCTATCCGGCAGTGGGTGATGATGATGGAACCATATTGATATTTTTATCAGAAATAAAACTCAACATGGAAATAGTTTACTTCTCATCTACATTTTGCTGACAAATTTCCTGAGGATAATAAAAACTTTACATTAATTCAAAGTCAAACGATTCGCGCTCCTCTAAATTGAACCTCTTAACGATCCTAATAAATATTTAACAGTAATTCGACTTTTTTACGTAAAATCATCGAATAAATAAATCAATTACCAGACAGAAGCAATTTGCGCATACGATATGAGGGTCAATTAGAATTTGCAATTCATTGCGGGGTCTGGGAGAGGCGGCATAGAGAGGCTGGAACGAGTGCACAAATAAATTTGCGTTCGAAACTTACCAGGCAGGATCAATTAATTGGGAACTTGTTTCAGAACAAGCTTCGAGAATATGCTGACGAAGCCGATAAATTTTATACTTAATAGCCCGTTGCCTAAAAGTTATTCCATATATAAAACTTCCCAGTTTAGGGTTACATCGGTTAAGCCGGATTTGTATTTTTTGGCTTTCACGAATAAATTTTAGTTCTACTGATTAAATGAATGGAATATTTTAAAATTAGGAAAAAATTAGCTACAAAATACACAGACAAATTTCATGCCATGTAAAACTGTTTGTTTGACTCTATGACTATACCTACTTTATTCCCATAATAAACCTTTTTCCAATAACGAGCGGCGCTCAGCTTGCCCGGTTTATAAAAGAATTTCTAAGCTGGAAATTGAATTTCAGGAGAACAAAACGTATTCGTGGCTCGAAGCAGACCAACGAAAACAAATAGGAATAAAAAACAGAAAATTGCTTGGCCACGTGATTTTGAGGTATTAATTATCTAGGAAAATATTTTAATTATAGCGACAAGATTGGGGATTTAGTGGAAATTAGTTTCCAAAGGCAAAAAAATTGGGCAAATATATTTGAAATTTTATCACACCTCATAAATACACATGTTCTGACCTTAGGTTCCTCTATAGTGATAACCTAAAGTTATTTAAACATAACTTTAAACCTTAGATTAGCTGTTATGTAACGGAAGGTCATTATTGATCCACGCGTAGAATAAAGCCCAGTTCATATTTCCTAAGCTTCGTTTTGAAAATTTTCATGCAAAATAACGATTTTGTTATCAAATTTATAGAAGATTTAGTGGAATTTCATAATTATCAACTGAAAAACAATTCTAGTTGATTTGTTTCATTTTGCGTGAGCTTACTATAATTTGGCGTAGGTACTGCTTTTAAAAACAAATTTCCAAGAAATTATTTTTGTTTATACTAGTTGTTTTCCGCTGCAATAATTACATTTGCGTTTGTTTTAAAAATCCCAGCTTAATTAGTAGCAAAGCCTAAAGGTATCAGACTCTCCCTCGAAACCACAAACAAGGCCATGTTTAATTAGTATTGGCAACACTCGGACCGCAATATCACGATAGACGATCGTATAAATTGAATCGAAAATTAGTAGACCACTATAATAGACCTATCTTCGAACGAATTTTGTAAATAGAGAGGCCGCAACTTTTATGAACAACATCAATTTCAAATGACGGCAAATTAATTATTGAATATTAATTATGATAAAGTTAATCAATCATATAATTTTCGGCATATAATTTGAAAATTCCTGAATTTTTTCGAATAGTTTCTTGTCTGTGTTAACTTCGAACATTATTTTCATTGTTTATTATTAATAGCATAGGGGGAATTCATAAGAATCGTGCCCTTTGTGCCAAGTATTTCAAATTTGGTATAGTCGGATATGGTCTTGAGGTTTCAGGAAACTATCGCAAGCAACTTGTAGAATGGAGATGGCGCGGAGGCGTCCTCTACCACTGCAACCTTGTCAGATTTATTGCTATATTTCTTATCTGTCCTTAGAATGCGTTCTCTACCCGTCTTTTTTATTACACTCCAAAGCCATGATACTGGCCACCCCAAGTAGCTTGCCGGACTGGGCTTTTCCTCGCCAAGCCTCGTAAACCTGAGCCTGCATAGCGCTTTGCAATGACATCATGCATGACATGTACGGCAGTTTCTTCCGCCTCCTTGGGCGAGCAGGATTTAATGAACTGCTTTACTTGTCGTTGTCCTGGTGTTGCTGCCACCAGCTCTGAAAATCTCTATTCAGTTCTTGATAAATGTTTTAAAACTGCCTAGAGAAATTCCGCAGAATGGTTCGGAGCCTATCATTTCAGTGGCCGAGCCTCCTTTGGCTAAATCATCAGCCTTTTCATTTCCTGGGTGGCCCTCGTGGCTTGGTACCAAGGCTATGGTAAGTTTGTTGAACAGGCCCACCTCCTCTAGGGCGCGTATACAATGCCCAATTAGCTTGGAGCTGATCTTTCGGGAGCTGATTGTCTTTAGAGCCGCCTGGCTGTCCGAGTAAATAACGATATTTTCACTCTCAACTTTCCTTCGATTTATCAGTATGGCACAGTGCATTATTGCAGCGATTTCCGCCTGAAACACCGTGACGTACTGTTCGAGACTTATGGATATTTCCATCCTAGGTCTGTCCCTTTAGATGCCGGCTCCGACCCCCTTGCTGGACTTGGAGTCAGGTACCAGATGTGATCTACTTTAATTGGAGGACCTCTCTTCCAGTCTTCCCTCTCTGGTATGGCAACCCGGAAGTGCCTGCTAAAGATGAAAATAGGTGTTGTTTTGTCCGAGGGCATCTTGAACAATGAGCTGACCTCTGGATCCTCCTCTATTTTCCAGCTCATTGGCATTTGGTGTTGTATAATTGGACCCTGGCTTTGCTTCAGTCTGTATAGTACCGCCTTTACTTCACCCTGTATGTAGATATGTCGTGGTGGCAGGTTTAGCAGCACCTCCAAGGCTGCGGTTAGTGCTGTTTTCATGGCCCCATGATGCATACGCAGGCTAGCATTTGCACACTTTGAAGCTGTCTAATTGCTACGGTCTGTGTTACCTTTGTACCCCAGGCAACCGAACCGTAGGTTATAATTGGTCTTATCACCATTTTGTATACCCATGAATTCATCTTTGGTTTTAGTCCCCATCTTTTTCCACAAAGCCTTCTGCATCTCCCCAGGGAAATTCTAGCCTTCTGGACAACTTTATTGAAGTGTGGACCCCAGGTCATCTTTTGGTAAAAATGACTCCTAGATATTTGATCTCTTTTGAGAAGGGGATTTCCGATCCATTAAGCTTAGGAGATCGAAGTCCCCTTAGTACTCTTTTCTTTGTGAACGAGACAATTACGGTTTTTTGCGGAGCTATCTACTATGTTCAGTGCTTTTTGAGCTCTTCTGAAATATGTTCTCGATGCCTGCCTCTGACTACCATTGTCACAAAATCAATAGCAAATTCATATTCTCGGTTCAAGTTCATCTTTCGTGGGAAAAGTTTTATTTTTATAGATAGCTAAAATGTGACCCTAATGAAATTTACAAACACATGGAGTTCTGCGAACGGCCTAATCTGTTCGAGGGTAAAAATCACTTCAAAGCCAGAAAAGTATCGAATTTTATAGTTTCAAGATTATTATAACTGTAACCCTGCGTTTGAGTAGGTCTAGCGATAGAGGACGAACAAAATCAGCCTTCGAGTTTGGCGTATGAAGTTAAGTTGTCTATCCCACTTAGAGAAATAGTAACCAAGTTTTTGAAGACGTATTATCGGAGGTATAGGCCAGGTTAAAGAAGCCTGAAGCAATTTAAATATTAGTTTTAGTTTTGTGTGTGTGCCCGTGTGAGCAAATCCCAAACCAATCCTTTTGTATTATCGTCGAGAAACTTAACCAAAAGATTCTATATTGCTCAACTTTTTATTTTTTAGTAGAAAGTAAAAACAACAATGTCCGAAAATTCAGAAAGTAACCAACTAGAGAGAGAGTTTGTATCGAGGAACCGTATAATTTTTGTTGAATATTTTACATTTGAAAGAAAGGAAACATGAAAACCATTTAATTTGTTTTGATTTTTCTCTACCACCTGAGGATAGCACGCCCAGAGATCATTGCTTATGATTACGCCAACCGAATTGACAAAAGTGTCTTTGATGGCAGTAAAACCATGCCAAGACCCTCGTAATTTCTCCGAGTCGAATTTCAGACGAATCCAGCTGGTACAGAAAAGCCAATATGTACCAATTCACATACTCACCTGTCAAGTGACTGTCCAACAACTAATTGACCATTGCGGCATGCATAGTCATCGCAGTACCGTAGCCGAAGGCCTTGGAAAATATATTCAGCATATAGAACTACAACAATGTCTGAAGGCTCACCGATTCCGTCAGTTAGATCTCAAAGGAATGGGAGCTGGTGTTATTTCCAAAGTTTTTCTGAATGGAACCACAGAAGTTTCAGCAACTCTTTTTTTTGCCGACGCCAATTGTCGATGCGAAGATGTAAGATTCGCCGTGGGTTCCAATATGCTAATGTGGTGGTTACTGCAGCAATATCCATTAAACTCCAAGATTATGTTACGGTCGCCGATGTCGAACGAAATCTAGTTACTCTACGGTCTGGTGGTGTCTGTACCTACAATGATGGTTATTGTTTTGATGATGTTGAAGGCGAAGTTACATAACAACAACATCTATCCAGTTTATGCTCTACAAGTAGTGTCGACGTACTATACGAAGGAAACGCTACTTTCCTGATAGATACGTCGTTGTGGAAACCGAAGATGCAGTTTTCGCTTTAAAACTGACTAAACCAGAAGAAATTTGTGCTCAAAAGGCTTGGCCAACTGAACAAAACCGTTTACTTGTAAATTTTGAGGATTCGGTTGGATTCTATTACCTTCGTACCATTCGAATTCTTCAAAATACAGACATGATGGCTCAAGTACTAAGTAAACTTTTGTATTTGGAGATTGCAGTAAAAAGACAAATGGCTGATGTCATCTACGACTCCATTATGAAGATATGCCATTTAAGAGAGAAGATTTTACAAAACAGATTGGCAATGGCAAAACAATCGCCCGACGCCGTGGGTAATCTGGTAAAAGAAACATCAGGATATGTTAGTAGAGTGATGGGAGAAGTACTCTATATTGCTTAATGCAAAGCTGTTGTCGTAGACTATCGAAAGACTTCAGAATGTTATCAAGAACTTCCCGTGATCTACCTGAACAGATCATTATACAGAACTGCTATTACAAATATCCTAGTTGAACATGGAACCAAAGTAGAATGTCAACCACTGCTTCCAGTGTATTTTAAGTTGGAAAATAAGACATGGAAAGTTTTCAGCAAACTCCCTTATATCCAAATACCGGAAAAGCAGTAACCAATCAAGTAGCCCGAAGGATCATAGCCCTCGATAGCTCAGACCCTTATTACATGGTAAATCTGTTTAGTAAAACCAAATTTACAAATATAGCACATTCCGCTGCCGAGGAAGTGTTGGGATTTTCATCCAGAATGGGAAATTTATTTTCCATATGTCGGTTCCTGTACACCATAGTTTGCGCAGTTAGTTATTTGGCCGGTGTCGTATCAAACTATTTCACCATCAAAGAAGCACCAGTTAACCATCCACGACGGCGACGATATCTTTTAGCTAGTCTGTGGAATACTTTAGCCCATACATATTTGTATTAGTTAGCCAACCAAAGAAGAGATCCTGACGAAGAAGACCAGAAGATTGAATTGAATCCAGTGTCAGTTAGTGCTACTGCCCCCCAGGAACAATCAAATATATATTCGAAGCATATGTGTGTGTAGCGATGCAATAATTACATGAGCTGGATTTTTAAGATACAATAACCAATTGTATAACAATATAATTATCAAGGTTTATTACTTGGGTGAAATGTTAACTGTAAGATAGTCTTATGCTTAGTTATAATTAAGATACAGGTAGGTTAAGATAGGAGTGATTACTCAATTATTTTATTATTGCATTAATAGAGGATAGTTTAGTTCATTTCACACCCTTGATAACTAGGTTAGATATTAGTGAACTTTTATTGTGTTCAGGGATATCAGGCGATTTGGAAAGAGACATCTTCCAAATGAATGCGGTAGTGAGCAGCGCTCGCTTTCTATGCTGAAATAAAGTATGTTTTGATGGTGGGGTTTAGGCTGTTCATTTGTATAGCTTTTCTTGCTTCAATCCGATCTCAGCAGCTGATCGGCGTTCACCTGTCCTATAACTCCCATATAATAAGCTCATAAATAGCAGCCCCTCTAGCAGATCTTCCTACTTTTTCGAGCAGGTAGCAAGTAGGTACAAATGAACAGCCCTATAGATTCAAGAGCCTTTAGGCCTTGGGTATGTTACTTATAAATTTATCATTTTCGTGACATGTTCCATTTCTTCTAATTTTCATTATAAAGTTGTATTTTCTCCATTTCTGGATCAGCAAAATAATAATTCATAGCTATCCATCCATAATAAATAAATTATTGGTCCCCATTGATACTTTCATTTGAAGGAATTATGTCTATCCTGCTTTTAGCGAATATATATATTTCTGTCTTTCTCTAGCTTCTGATTCTGAAATCATTATATTTGGCTTGATGTCCTAATTAATTAGTGGTTTTGTGTTTTCAACATAACCTTAATTTAAATTATTGTAATTTGTAAACAATTAAAACAATTCTAGTGTGTTTTTATCTATTCCCTTCAATCAACGTGGTGTTTCATGGATGAAGTGAATACGGTCTTTTGTGTGTGTTGAGTGCTGTCTTGTGATTGGTTCGATATGGTTACTACGCAGTCAAGTATAAAAAAGACGAAACTCATTTTCCTGCAGGGTTTTGGCTCTAAAACGATCTCTTTTTTGGCAGTGGCTGAGAAGGCAAGTCGATTTTCATTTTTCTATTTTTTTTTTCCTTCAGATTTATAGACTTTCCCTAATATCTTTTCAATTTATTTCACTATCAGTGTTCACTATCATTGTTGAGTTTTATTACCTTATATCTTATCTTATCTACCTTTGAAATATAAATATTAATATTTAAATTTTTTTACCTATTGTGAGCCTCCATTTTGTGATTGGGTGCCACGTTTTTCTGAGATGAGTCAATTCCAAGCTTTGGCTATTAAATAGGTATTGCTGCTTTGGTTTACGGAATAAATTGTTAGTGTGGAATTATTGGACCATTTGCTCTAAATGGAGTCGGTAAAAACAAAATTTGTGTGTCCATCCCTATCAACACTACCGAATTCAATAAGATCCCTGTATACCCATTTATTGTTTGACTCCCTCATTATCTTCTCAAGCAAGGCGAGTGCTGTAAGGTTGAAATTTCACGATAGAAATCTGGATAAATTAAAATTCATTTAAAAAGTTTTAATTAAACATCTCGAGAATTTTGACAAATCCTGGATTTAATTTATTTTACCCTCAGCTTTATCTTGTAGTACCAATAGTAGGTACTTCAACTGAAAAGGAAAATTAATCTATCGACTGAATCCGCCCCACAGTTTATACTGTACGTCAGAACTGTAAAGCGTTCAAGATGAGATACGTGCTGCCTCAGAATAAGCAGTCCATGCATTACATGCCATCTTTTTACCTATTGGAAACATCGATGATGTTGCATCACATCCCGTAAATGCATGAGAAAAGAGAAGGTCGTCTGAGCATTCAGGTTCAATCTGCTGACAGATATGATGGATTGGAATCCCTTCAAATGTATTTCCCGCTCTAAAATCTATACATATCTCTGCCATATTCAACCGTTTGAAGTGATAGATGGCCAGAACAACCACGTTTGCGTCCCCTGCGATGAGGTACGCTTTGGCATGTTCTTGCTCAGCAGCGTGTTGCAAGTGCAACGTCATTCTGGTGTCTGGTTCTTCTTTCTTGCTTTGAGACATGGTTAATATATCACTCGATTACCCTTTGTGGTGAACATTTGATACGAATCTCTAGTAGTAATTTCAGCCAATTTCTCGCTGAGGAAGTTGAAAGGGTCTATATTGTTGGAGTCTCACCCATGCTAAACCATTTGGTATAGGCCTTTTTCGATGCCCTGAGGTATCACCTCGTTGGTCCCGGGTCTGTGATTTAGACGGCCATCGTGATATATGTCCTCCAACTACTAGTAGTTTTGCTTTCTATTAATGGCAGTAGGGACATATTCGTATATTCCCCTGAAACTGTGGAACGCTGTGGTTTTATAATAATAATAACTGCCGGCATATCCAGTACAAAAACTGATGCCTCCTTGGATGATTGAGAGCGTCCTGGGCCAGCCATTCCAGGAAGACAATCAAGAAGAGTGGATCTCTTAGTAGTTTTCCCGCATTAGATGATGAAGGTGGGTTACGCTGCTGGTTCTCGTGTTTGAAGAAGTCATCTATGTCAACCTGTGTTCGTGCTTCCAAAGTTAGAAATAGCTTCGTCATGAGCGCTGCATTTGCCTTCGTCGTTCCCAACTTATTGGACCCCTTGTTAAGATTTGCAGGTGGCCGGTTATTGAACGTGTATATGGTGGACCTTGAAATTGTGTCTGAGTATCACTTTGAATTCTATCCGTCACAAAGTCCTTATTAGTACATGGTTCCGCCCATCTCCTCACCTCATTTCAAACACCTAGCAAGAATAAGCCCTATGACCTCACCAGTATCCAATATGACGAGTTTCATACCTGTCTGTTCAATTAGATGTACAATTATTGTGCCATTCTGTACTACATTAAGAAGGGCTTTCAGGTGTTCAAGAAATGTTATCTGTTCGGCAGTAGAAGATTCCTGATATTGGTGGTCCGATGACCTCCTTCTCTTTCTGACGATACAGACCCTTGGGTATAGGGTACTATCCTGCTTTAAGAATTGGATAATATGCTCGTGACTCTGATGATGATCCAGTGCCACAAGGGGAAATTTTTTTTCACTTCGTTGAACGACAAACTGCTCTTTCATAAATGTTTCATGGACACATGGATGGGTATGTTGTAAACGTGATATGTCATTCAAAAGAACCGGCAGCCAATGTGAATGGTTTGCGTGACTAAAAACTTTCGTTTTCGGGCAATACCCACTCGCTGACCTCAAACGAAACGACAAATTAACAGGAGAGAATCTCTTACAATTACCCAGTGATGCACGGCTTGTTATTTTGTAGTACGTGACTTTTCCCAGATCTCCATGGATTCATGCGGTCAGACACTTCTTTACAGTACTATTTACTTTGTACGTTTCAACTTCTAGGACACGCAAGGGTATGTTGATAAGCATACCTAGTACGCTTCACATGTTTTCCACCAAGAAGCAACGCTGCAATTCCAGAGGTGGATACTTTTGCTATAGACTATAGAGAACATCCGATCCCATCTAGATCCAGAAAATGACATACCCACGCATTCTTATGGAGCTATCTCGACATGTAGCAAACCCATAAAGCATATCAACTTGGATTCATCAGCCTCATCTGGATAAACCCACTAACACCTTTTCTGCATGGCGTACAGAGGGCAGCCTCCCATAAGCACTGCAATTTGACCTGGATTCACAAATTCCGTTGCCTTCAGAGCAATATGCATAGAGTGTTTCTGCATGGCTATCGTTGCTGACTACTCGTATAATGTGGGAAACATTTCAACTGTCTAAGATCTTTTGAATTTTAACGATAAGAGAAGAAACCGGAATATGTCACTGGATCCCGTTGCAACTGCCCATCATTTTCTTTCACAACCCTGTTCACATGCTGTAGCAAATGTCGTTTAGCTATCTTTAATCGATCATTCGTCTCAATACCTGAGATGGTTCATTTATTATAATTACCTGAAATGAAAACGCTTCCAGCAAATTCATCAATAAAAGGTGCAATAGTGTAGTTATCAGGAAGCAGGAGGATCCTTCCCAATGTTATCAAAGGTGGGATGACTGCTCAGCGACATGGCAGTTCCATGAAACTCATAATGACCAGACTCACCGATGTTGTCCACTGCAGTCATCACAAATACTTTCCTCTTGATGTTTGTAGGCACAATGACTCCATCCTCTTTCCACTGCAAGCTGCTTCCTAACTTCCAAGATACGATCATATGAAACCGAAATGCTCAGATCATTTAATATTCGCCTGTCATTGGAATGAAGCTTATTCTCAAGTAAAGAGTCAATGGTGTTTCTCTGTCCTTCCGTTGATACACAGTGATGGCTTGACTGGATTGGTTCGTTGAATTGATACAAATCAGCTCAGAAATGGTGCCTGTCAATCTGATTTTGGAACTTATGTTAATCTGGTAATCATCTGTAAGAGTTTCTTCTTGACCCGTGTAGCATGACATTTATCATGGTCAAAAGTGGCTCTGCGACAGGTTCAGTTAGACAACCTGAGGTAAATGAACCATAATGCAAGGCATTTGTTAAAAAAGATCGCCACAAACCCCATTTCCTCAATAAAACGTCCACGATTTTATCAGTTTTATCGCTTTTCTCTTATTAACAGGGCTCAAATCCCCAAAGAAGTTCAGCGAACTCCTCTCTCTAACACGATAACGTAGAATAAATGAGAAATGAGAATACGGTTCTTTGCAATTCAAATGAGGTACCAAGTTTCGACTAAAATCCGAACTATGAACAATGCTAGAGCACAATTGATCGGATCCAAGACGCGAAACATTTCTATGCTAGCAATTAATTACACATTTACCACAGACAACGCCAAATCCATAATTGTTCGCTCATTTACACGGAAAAAATCCAACTTTATTTTAGGATTTAAAAATTCGTTGACACGTGTAAATTTGCTTTACATGTAAAGAACTTGACTACTAACTAAGCCCCAAGAATGTTACCTGCATCTTCTTAGCAAAAACCCATTAAACCGTCACCCAATAAACTTCAAACAAAGTTTCGAACCCTTAATTACCATCTGTACATGATGGCTTTATTACTGAAGGGAGACAAAGATAATCCAAGTTTAAGTTAGACTCCAATGTATCTTTAGGAGAATCTGTTTGGTCCCTGTCTCCACCTAACCACCCGTGGCGTTATCCAAGTACCCTAGCAGTATATCTTTAATAATAACGCTGTCGAAACATTAGGTTCACTAGATAAACTAGGGGATAAAGTGTGCCCCAGTCAATTAATATGAATTATAAAGAGTTAGTTCCGCGATACACCATCGCACCCGTGCGGCATTAATTTAGATTGAATAGCAGCGAAAGGTGCGTGCGCATGGGGAATTAAAATAATGGGAACCAGAGGTCGGATTTTAAAAACTGGTTAAAGCAATAATTGCTCTTTTATGATTAAATTTATAAACGAAAAGTTTGTAGGGGCACAATACACGCTCTAAAAATTCCTACCTAACGTAAAACTTTTCAACACATGAGCAAGTTTTGCGGATGCTTTTACCCAGGTAGGTATTTCGCATTCTTACGTACTTGCATGACGATTGAGAAATTTTCCTCTTAGAAAGTTCAAAAGCTTTATGCAGCATATTCAAACTAGAGAGAGAAGAAGCGTGTCAGGAATTTGAATAATCCGCATGCAGGACCAGCAGCGGGAGCCTTTGAATAAACAATGTACCAAACCTCAGAGAAGCAGCCAAGTTTGCAAGCAGGTGAAGTTTTTGCTATCGCTGGCTGGGGTACAAACAAAATACAATTAAAACTTGGTTTGTTGTTAATATTTTCTCAAGCGAATGTCTGGGAAAATATTTTTTAGGGATCAACATTTATCTGGATATATTATGTTGTCCTAGGTAATCCAAGGTTGTCGCGAAGCGAATCTATCTATCAACTAGAATAAGTTTCATAAGTGATTTCGAACGCACAATATATCATATTTATTTTCGCTCTACCAAAGTGATCCTGTCGAACTTAAAAATGTAATTGTGTATAGTGCACCTATCGACGGTTAACCGGTGTATCTCAAATCTATATATATAAAAATGAATGCCACTTTTCGTTGTAATTTTATAACTCAAGAACGGGCTCACCTAGCCAAACCAAATGTTTAGGCTTTGTTCGGACTATTTATCAGATGGTTTATGTGAAGTTTGCACAAAATCGGTCGAGCGGTTCTTCATTTATCACATTTTTTGTACAGTGGGTTCGCCTAATTGTGACATACTTTTCGTTCAGTAGCACAAAAAAAATCATTGAGACTTTTTTTTTTTTAAATCATCGATTTCAACGTATCTGTGGTAAGAATACACATAGTCTTATATGTTGTATAATGTTTTGTATTGTGTTTTAAGTAAACATGGGTTTTATTATATTTTTTAAAAATATTTTTAGGTGTCACAATTGGACTCCATAAATTTTAAATGTGACACTGGTTAGCGGGTAAATGTGATCTGGACTAAGTTTTACGATGAAAGCGTTCTATAAGCTGCGAAGTTAATTGTGATCTACTCTGTGTCACATATAAACTCAACAAAAAATATTGGGAAGTAATTTGATGTCACATTTAGCCGAAAAAAAAAATAATAATCATGTTTTTGAATAGTTTAATCAAAAACTAAATGGACATTCTATGATAAAAAAATACAAATGAAAGAAAATCAGTCTTCTTGAAACTAGTAAGTAAAAATAGCATACATTTATGTTTTTATCCAATACATACAAAATAAATCATGTTTTTAAATAAAAGTTCAATCAAAAAATAAATGGCTATTCTAATAGAAAAATACAAATGAAAGAAAATTAATCTTCTTGAAACTATTATAGGTACAAATAGCATACATTTATGTTTTTATTCAATACATAATCCATCAAAACTTAATGCAAAAGATATTTGTCCTCTACGCCCTTCTGCCGGTGCTGGAATAACCTTGTGAATGTCATATATGGAAACAGTGTCAATGTCATCAGTGTCCGGCCACACAAAATATGATTTATACTTTTTGAGAAATTTAACTTCTGCGCTTTCATCTTCAATATTTAATACTTTTCCCACATAACGTCGAAGAGACTTTTTTGTACTGTATGTTACAATAACCCAACTGCCAATTTGGGGACCGGAAATGGAAATATCATCATCTTCTTCATCACTTTTTTCTGCTTCTACTAACTCTTCTAAAGTTTGAATATCATCGTATTTATCATCATGAGCATCAAGACTTTCGGGAATGGACTCATTACTACTACTGTCATCGTCGTCCATTTTTTTGATATTTTTTTTAATTCTTTTTTTAGCTGTTTTCAGCTTCTCACGCTCTTCTAAATTTTTGAGAAACTCCTCCCTTGTAATCACCTCAGCATTCATGGAAACTTTCTTTTTCTTTTCTGTCGAGCTTTTACCCAAAGATATTTTCTTCAAAAGAAGATCTTCAAACAGTATTTTTTCTGATGTAGATGGCCGCTCTTCATTTATGTTACTCGATGTTCCAGGCTGCTCTCTGATTAGGTTAGATGTCCCAGGTTCCGTGAATGCGATGTTGTCTTCGGAATTTTCGTGTTCTATTTCTGAAGACGATGACGTATATTTTCTGAGGTCTATTGCATTGAAGTTAACTGGGTATAAGCCTGTAATTTGGAAAGATTTTTTTATCAACTGAATCGGCAATTTCTCCCAAATTTTTCCAACCATTACAGAAAACTCGGCCTTGCTTAAAGCAATGCCATAATGTCCTCTCTGCCATATGGTTAATTCTTCGTCCCACATTTTTTTAAATGTTCCAAATGGCACTGCATCTAAGGGTTGCAAGACATGTGTCGTGTGGGGTGGAAGTTTCAGTAATGTTATATTTTCTGCACTAGCCAATTTTACAAGTTCTACAGAAACATGTGAAGTATGCCCATCAAAAATTAGTAGAAGTGGTCTTTCCTTGGGGCCATATTTAATAAAGTGGTTATTGAACCAAGAAAAAAACGCAGACTCGGTCATCCATCCGTGAGGAGTTGCAGCATAGCCAGTATTAGGATAAGCGCCTTCAGGCATCCACAAATCCCATAGATTTTTGGCCTTATAAATAATAAATGGTGGTAGTCTGTTTCCGTCAGCTGAAATACAGAACAAAATACTTGTGTTGCTTCTTCCTGTGCCGTGCGTGTGACGAAAAACTGGTTGATTTCTCTGCGACACAACCTTTGTGTTACTTGGATCGCTACAAAGTGACGTTTCATCTATGTTAAATATTCTTTCTGGAGCGTTCAAAAGATCTAGTTCCTTGAGTGTATTCTCATACAATTGAAAAAAAAATTGTATTATCTCGGGCGTTGTACGCGCCGTACGAATGCTTTGTCGTTTTATTGGTTTCTTGCAAGACAAGTTGTGTCGTCGACAAAATCCGATGAACCAGTCTTTTCCAGGAATTCCGTCTTTAAATCTAGTTACGATTTTGTTTTCTTTCACGTAAGTGCCTACTAGACATAGGATTTCCTTCCTCGAAAGACCAAACCCCCATTTATTTAAAGCATTCAAATTTCTTGCGAGGTCTGCCTCAATCTCTGGAGACAAATCGGTTATTCTACCGGGGTTGTCGTACTTTGTGGGAGCTCTATTTTTCCACCCTTTCAGTCTTGAGATAATAGTTGATCGGGGAATTTTGAAAGTCATAGATGCTCTTTTGCAAGACATAATCCCATTTCTTATAGAGTTTATTGCATTTTCTATGTCCTCCTTCGTATAGCTTTTTACCATTATCCTTTCTTTCGGCATTTCGAACCTGTAAATGAGGAAATAAACCCTTCATTTCTCGTGGTAATATTGTGACAGAGTGTCTCAATTAAACATTACATAAAATCACAATTACACGATTCGCAATTTTTGGGAGCCTAAATGTGACACCCACTCAAGTTTAAAATTTGAAATATTGAGGTTAAGGTACGACATAAAATCTTCACTCCTTACATCTTTACCTAGGTAAACAGCTATAAAACTTGGCCAAATTTACCGTGGTATATACGTAACACAATTGTATGTACTAGAAAACCAAAATAGTAAAATTGAAAAAATAATATTGCAACTTACCTTTTTCTTACTGTGACCACGAAGCAACTGAAAATTTTTGGCGGAATAAAGTGATATGCCCGCGTACTTACAGAGTTGCCAGCTTTACCGTTCTGACATTAAGATGCAAGATAATTGCATGTGTCACATTTACCCTCTAATCACAATTAGGCGAATCCACTGTAATAAATGAATTATTCAATAAATGGAGGATCATTTTGTTATCATTATTATCTATACTAACATAATAAATCGAAAAAATCAAAAAAAAAAGACAAAAAACAAAATTACCTATTTTACTTAATTATGAAAAAAATTCAGTAAGCCCGCATACGGCGCCATCTCTTATAACCGATACCAAGTTTACCGCCACATTTTCATTGCAAACCAGTTTGTATACGGCGCTATCTCTGATACCTAGATCCAAGCTCGCCGTTGCGCGGTAATTTCATTGCAGATACAGTAGAACAATGCTACTCAGGAACTGGAGCTATTCCGAACATGATTGTTTTTGTATATGCTGTGGTAAAACAATGCTGCACAGAACTATTCCACTATTCCGATCAGATAGAGTGGTGCAGAAAGAGTAGATCAGATAGAATAGTGCAGAGAGAGTAGAACAGATGGAGTAGTGCAGTGCAGATAGAGTGAAACAGGGCTGCGCTGGAGATTTTTTTGTTTTCTTTATATTTTTTGAACATTCCTGTGCCTGAGTTTATTTATTTGATGGCACACTTTACAAGAATAATGCCCACAAGCTGCCTAAAAAGGGATGATGTAAAATTTTAATTTTAGGTGACTTCTGATCCAGAGAGTAAACATTATTTTTTTTCAACCAAAGCCAAATTCACCATCGAAAAAAACTGAATTTAATTCAGCTAATAGATACGTTCACACAACATTTAATAGGTATTTAATAATTCAGAGGCGGTACGAAGTTCGCCGGGTCAGCTAGTATATGAAATGTGAGATAGGGGTTCTTTAGTGGTAATTTTTTTTTTGTCTGGCATTTTAAGGGGTGAATGTGGCTACTAAGCTGATGAGAATATGGGTGATTTTAATGCCTGCCTCCTGTTCGAAAATTTGCAAAAGAAAAAAGTTGATATACATGCAGAATTATTTTTTTATGATCTCAATTTTTCTGGCTTTTAAATGAAAGATTGACATTGATAAACCCGCATGAAAAATACCATACCATATCAATTCATTTGCATTTCAATAGCTGAAAAAGTTGGGATGGGTGTCAACTTCCAAGAGAAAAGAAAAGAACCTTTACCGCGTTTACTTTTTTTCTGCTAATCGAAAGAATGAAAGGTTTTGTTTTGAAAATAACGCTGAAAAATCACCAGATGGTAATCACAGTTCGAAATCCAGTTTTCTGGCGAAACATTCTGTGGACATTTCGAACAGGGGGCAGGCATTAAAACCACTTATATTGTCAACTACTTAAGTAAATACCACTCTGTAGATCAATTTTACTAAAGTGTGTCGACGAGTCAGCATTTATTTGGTGTAAATACAGCGCCGAAATTCATTACCGGCAGACTAAGGCTAGTGCGACCTACCTCTAAAAAAGCCCTTCTAGCTAAGTCTCCTCCCAGTGCAAACTACCTTTAATGGGAAACGCCCCTCTGGGAGTATTGAACGCAGCAGACTAGGTCCAGTGCAAACTACCTTTAATGGGAAAGGCCCTTCTGGACCTGTCTCAAACCTAGTTTCAGTCTTCAGTGACGCCAAGTGTACAGAGGTTACATAATTAATACAGAGTGGCCCTTAAGTAGTACGTCCCTCCGTAGAAGAGACGTCATGATACCATTTCTAGGGTAATAACTATTATTAATCGATACACATCTTATTATACCTATGCCAAGCGAGTTTCTCTCTACCTAAACCCCACCTACGCCCCCAAGTAAGGCTCCTGGGACTTCATTCTCGAAACAGGGAAGCAGCGTTCTCATCAGAATAAAGGTTCTGTTTTCGTCGTCCGTATTAATATTTCCATAACACTGACAATGATAGAGCAATCGTTCTCATGAGAACGCTGTTCCTCGGTTACGAGAATAAAGTCCCTGTTGTGACGTCCCAGGACGATACGTATAGGGGTTGTGACATATTTGGTGGAGGTGCCGTTTCGACACCCAGGCACCCAGGACCCAGAAACAGCAGTACAGAAGAAATAACGCAGAATCTTGACGTCACCATATGGAAAAAGAAAAACAGGGCTCAAAATAAAATATACATATAATTATAAACAAATTTTAGTGACCCAGATAATTAGAAGCAGACATGGATATGCTGACGACGAATCTATATATATAAAAATGAATGCCACTTTTCGTTGTAATTTTATAACTCAAGAACGGACTCACCTAGCCAAACCAAATGTTTAGGCTTTGTTCGGACTATTTATTAGATGGTTTATGTGAAGTTTGCACAAAATCGGTCGAGCGGTTCTTCATTTATCACATTTTTTGTAATAGAAGATTTCATTATGAATGACTTTGGCAGAAAGTCGACAAACAAAGTCACATAACCTATAAATAGCATTGTCAATGTTATTAATTTTTTTCAATTTTGGGCTTAAATTTAATAATTATGGCAGTTTTGGGAGAACGTGATATGTTTTATCGAGAGGCGATGTGTGTTTGGTGATTGTAAAAGTGATAGTCCAACAAGTTCCATTAAATTAACGACCCCATTTGCCTTTACTGGAGTTTTAGGTAACACAGCACCTGTCACATCACGTTCTGTTGATTTTATCAAACGTTTATCAACCAAAGAAGCCATAGCGAATGCACCGAATACTTACGAAAGCGTAGATTTGACAAGATGCTGTGTTACCTTTAACTCCAGTGGAGGCAAATGGGGTCGTTAATTTAGTGGAACTCGTTCGGCTATCACTTTTACAATCACCAAACACACATCGCTTCATCGCCTCTCGATAAAACATATGAGGTTCTCCCAAAACTGCCATAATTATTAAATTTAAGCCCAAAATTGAAAAAAAATTAATAACATTGACAATGCTATTTATAGGTTATGTTACTTTGTTTGTCGACTTTCTGCCAAAGTCATTCATAATGAAATCTTCTATAAATTAATTAGGCAATCCAACGACCTGTCCAAATGGCGCCTGGTTGGTAAACAATAAACAAAAAACATATGTTTTTCTTTTGGCAGGATTAAGCCTAGTACTCATAACAGCGAAATTCGCTCTTTTTTGAGATTGCTTCGACAATTTGACGTTTTATGCATGAATCAAACGTCAAATTATCCAAGCAATGTCAAAAAAGGGTGAATTTCGCGGTGAGTACTAGGCTTTATCAATCTGACACTTTTCTGACATCGTTGACATGTAACAACCCGTATTCTAACCTCATAAAAATTTCAAAATGCCGGCTGGTTGGCAAAAGTCACGTGGTTTGGATTCCCTAATTATTCAATAAATGGAGCATCATTTTGCTGTCAAATTCAAACTTTTTTCAGCGTTGACAGTACCAGCATGTTGTTATGTCATTAATGTGGTCATTTCATTACTTATTTTATTTATTTATGAAAAAATTTTACTAAGCCCGCATACGGCGCCATGTCTTATAACCGATACCAAGTTTATTTTGTATTTTGTATACCGCGCCATCTCTGATACCTGGAACGAAGCTCGGTATTGCAGATACAGTAGAACAATGCTGCACAGAACTATGCCACTATTCCGATCAGATAGAGTGGTGCAGAAACAGTAGGTCAAATAGAGTAGTGCAGATAGAGTAGAACAGATGGAGTAGTGCAGTGCATGCAGTGCAGATAGAGTGAAACAGGGCTGCGCTAGAGATTTTTTTGTTTTCTTTACATTCTTTGAACATTCTTGTGCCTGAGTTTATTTATTTGGTGGTACACTTTACAAGAATAATGCCCACAAGCTGCCTAAAAAAGGATGATGTAAAATTTTAATTTTAGGTGCCTTCTGATCCAGAGAGTAAACATTAATTTTCTTCAACCAAATCCAAATTCACCATCGAAAAAAACTGAATTTAATTCAGCTAATAGATATGTTATATAAAACACAACATTTAATAGGTATATTTAATAATTCAGAGGCGGTACGAAGTTCGCCGGGTCAGCTAGTTGTTTATAAAACTAGGTCACTAAGCAAAAATCATAAACCGCGAGGAATAAAAGATTCCTGATGTAGTGGCGAAGGCGTTTTTAATTAAACATTTTTTTTGTTGATTTCTATATTTTGACTAGACGTACCATTGAAGTTCTTTGCAAAGGCACTGATGAAAGAATCCTACAGCACCTAAAAAAAAAAACAACAAAGTATTAGCATTTTTTATTAAGAATGTCCGGAGATGAGCCTAAGAAGTATAATCTAAGATTATTAAGCACAGGGGCATCACGGTTCAGGCCAAAACACAGAAGTACGGAAATCAGGAAAGAAATCGTCCAAGCAACACAAAGGACACCTTTTTGTCTTGAAACTATAACTAGTATAAGCGGAGGAGGTTCCCCATTAGACCTTACCCTTCTAGAGCCGCTAGTCAACCAACCGCCAGAAGTTGCAAATCAAGAACGGGAAACAAGCCCTGTGCGAGAAACTAGCCCTGAAAGACCGAGATCTACCACACCAACGCGAACAATGGCCAGTGCAACAATTAGTGATGCAATGCTAACGGCAAAAAAGGCGAAGGTACATCCATCCCCCGACGACCTTCCACCCATGCAAATCCAGGGCCACAGAATTTTTAAGGACCTATGAAAGAACGGCTATAGCGAACGGATGGGACGATAAGTTAAAAATCGCATATTTTGAAACTTTCCTGGACGGAGCAGCCAACCTGTGGTTCCAACAATATAAACAAGATAACGATGATCATGGATTGAAAGAGATCAGGGAGAACTTCAGAAAAGAATTTGAAGATGTAGAAAACCAGAGGAACCTAAAAAAGAAAGTGGAAAGCAGAAAACAAGGAACAAATGAAACGGTAAAGGAGTACCTTTTTGAGCTACTGGTACTGTACTACGATTATAAAAGGAAAAAATTGATATTGAGGAGTTTACAACAATTTTTAGCAAAGGATTAACAGAAGAAAGCTTCTCCCACTATTATTGGCTTACGAATTCACCCAATAACCCTCCGCAGACACTGGATAAGATACAAGAAATCGCAGGGACAATAGATAGAGCGCCAAAGAAGAAAGAACATAGAGCCTCACCGGCAAACGAGACTCCAGAGACAGATACACCACCAAGAAGGTATACCAGTAATTTTCAGATACGACCACATTACGGCCGATTACCGCAAGGACAAAACTGTTATAAATGTGGTAAATTAGGTCATGTTGCAGCGGTTTGCAGAATCCCACAACAAATAGCTGTATATCAAACAAACCCAACATTCAATTGTGGCAAAATAGGGCATGTTGCGAAAGCATGTAGAAGTACACCACAACAGTCAAGTAATTACAACAACCCTGTTCCTGTATGCCAAAATTGTGGAAAAAAGGGACACATAGCAACAGTATGTAGGGGCCAACCACAGAGGGCCCAATACTATACGGTACGGAGCAACCGGAACAGTCCTGTATGCTACAACTGTGGAAAACAAGGACATTTGGTGACGACCTGTAGGAACCAACGGCAACACCCAAACGGCAAGGGATGGCAAAACTAGACGCCCCAACCATCCTAACCTTAGGGGAAGAAAGTAAAATAGGAATTCATCACATCACGATTAAAATCAATGAAAGAATGATGCAGGCAATAGTTGACACAGGAGCCCAGGATAATGTATTGCACAGGGATATAATACAGGGAGAAACATCAGAAAATAATAATACGGCCCTAGTTACTGCAGGAGGACACAAGATAAAAGTTCTAAGAGACACTAAAATCCTAATAAGAATACCAGGAAGTCCAATGTGGAATGGGACACTGAACGCCAAAGTTATTTCATCTCTAACACAATCTATTATCTTAGGAATGGAGTTTTTCTTAAAAAATAAGGCAATTATAAATCTCCTACGCAAAGAACTAATTTTAAATGGGAAACACAGAATACCCTTAAGGCACACAAACAACGAAAAAAGACTTATGACGAGCCTAGTTTCAACAAAACAGCCGGTCAAAAAGAAGCAGCCCTCTGATTCGAAAATAGATGAACTGGAGTTCAACAAATTCATAAAAGGCCACACTAACATACAACCGACAAGGTCAACAGATTCCTAAAGAAAGAAAATGGAAATATAGGCACCCTACCAACTAATGCCGTTTTAGCAGTAGGTGTAACTCAAGAATACAAAGCGAAAAAGGCAATTCTTAAGAAATACAGGCATTTGCTTCCTAGAAACAGGCAAAAGGGAACCATAGGAGAGCTAGCGATAACAAAACATGGGCCACAATCGGCAATTTTTCTATTTACAAGAAAATCCATGAGAGAAAAGCCAACTCCAAGAAATATATATAAATGTCTAAGAGCACTGAGGACCAGCATCACAGGAAAATCGGTTGAAAAATTAGTTATCCCAAGGGATGAATGGGCAAGATTCAAACAAATGTTGTATTTTCTATTCAAGGACACGAGCGTCACGGTTCTTATATACAGAGATGGACCAAGTCATAAAATAGAAGAAAAACCCGAAGAGGAAATCAGTAACCTAATGCAAATCACTATGGAAACTAAAGATAAAGTACACAAATTGGGGGTCACTAAAGATTATACGGTGTCACAAAATGAAGTAAAAATATTGCAATTGAAAATTATGGACGAAAATAGTGAAATTGAGAACAATCTGGGCTACCAATGCAGATATAACTTGGACTGGTTAGCAAAAAATCATCTGGTACTACAAACGCACGTTTAAACAAACGAAGGCAGCTTTATGTTAAAAGTAAAATCAAATACACGGAATCCAGTAGCGATTTACGCGGGAACAACAATGGCATTTTTAGAAACAACAGAAATACATCACTCCTACAATCTCATGCTACAAGAAGAGAAGATCCAGGAAAACGAAGAAGTAACGCTAGATGACCATAAGGTGAACGGAATTCCAAACGAGGAAAATAAACAGGCACTAATAGAACTACTTCTTGAATATAATTACGTTTTTGCAAAATCGACAAAATGAATGGCCAAAACCAACTTAACACAACACAAAATAGAAGTTGGGGACGCCAGACCAATCAAAAGTCACTCATACCGGGTATCACAGAAAGAAAAACAAATCATAGACGAACAAATTCAGGAAATGCTTGATAGCAACGTTATTAGGCGTTGCTACTCTCCATGGGCCAGTCCAGTGGTGCTAGTTAAGAAAAAGGATGGGAAAACCAGATTTTGCGTAGATTACAGGAAAATAAACAGTGTAACAAAAAAAATCAACTTACCCACTGCCGCAGATCGATGACATCTTGTCATATCTAGGCAACGCAAAATGGTTCAGCACCCTCGACATGTTTTCTGGATATTGGCAAGTTCCAGTGGAGAAAAATTCAAAGCAATATACAGCGTTTGTGGCACAAGGGCATGGAACCTACGAGTTTAACGTACTAAGTTTTTGGCTGTGCAATGCCCCGGCAACCTTCCAAGAACTTGCGGATCAGGTCTTCTGGGACATGAAATGGAAAGAAGTGCTAATTTACCTGGATGACATCATCATATTTTCCCAAACTTTCGAAGAACACTTACAAAAGCTAAGAAAAGTTTTTGAACGACTAAGACAAGCATCTCTTACGCTTAAACCAAGCAAATGCGAATACTTAAAACAGGATATCAAGATACTAAGCTTTAATGTAAATGAGCAAGGAATTTTACCGGATAAAGAAAAAATAGTTGGCACAAGAAAATTTCCAAAACCAAAAAAAGTTAAGGATGTACAAAGCTTTCTTGGACTCTGCAACTTTTATAGAAAGTATATTTACAATTTCGCATCAATAGCCAGACCATTGCATGAAGTAACAAAAAAAGGCATAGGCTTCAAATGGGGTACAAAGCAAGAAGAAGCATTCAACACTCTCAAAGAAAACATTGTCTCTTACAGCATTTCAATCCAAACAAAGATACTATCCTGCACACTGACGCAGCAACCTGTGGAATAGGGGCAGTTCTTTTACAAGAGGATAACAAGGGCACATCCAATAGCCTATATAAGTCGCAGCCTGTCAAACAGCGAAAAGAATTATTCAATTAGTGAATTAGAGCTCCTAGGCGTAGTCTGGGCCTTAGGTTATTTGAAGCACTTAATATACGGCCGACTAGTGAAAATCATGACTGATCACCACGCGCTCTGCTGGATGGACACTATTAAGGAAAGCAACAGACGCTTAGCCAGATGGGCACTAAAACTAGCCGAATTCGACTATACAGTTGTGTATGAAAAAGGCTCGACCCACAAGGACGCGGATTGCATGTCTCGCAACCCGGTACTGCAGCCAGAAGCGCATGAGCAAGAAGACCAAGAAGAACTCCCTACATTTGCACTACAAACATCGAAAATGTCCACGTTACAAAAAACAGACCCAAGCTTGAAGCAACTCCCTAAAGCTGTAGGAAGTCCAGACAATCCAGAAATTGATATTGGTACCAGACGAAGAGCAAAAAATTTCAGAATCGAAGGAGGCCTATTATACAAAGTGAATAAAACACAGAAGAGACAAGAAAAAGTATTGGTAGTGCCACAAACAATGAGAAAAGAAATTCTATGGGAACTACATGCATCACCAACAAGCGGACATTTAGGGCTCAGCAAAACTACAGAGAAAATTACTAGCAGATTTTATTGGGATGGAATGCTCAAAGATATAGAAAAATACGTGAAAGGATGTCCGGATTGCCAGGCAAGAAAGGGGCAACCTTATAGAAAAACACCAGGGTTATTACAACCAATACAAGTAGGAACGATTTTCGACAAAATTGACTAAGACCTATTGGGTCCATTTAGAAGAAGTAATAAGGGAAAAGCAATGATAGTAGTAGTTACCGATTATGCCTCAAGATATGCCATCACAGCCGCCTTGCCAAATGGAAACGCAGGACCAGTCGTAATAATTTTATTAGAAAAAGTATTTTTGATACATGGAATGCCAAGAAATCTGCTTAGCGATAGGGGAAAAGTCTTCCAATCGGAGTTAGTAAGGGAATTAGGAAGTTTAATGGGAGTGAGAAGCCAGTTTACGACAGCATATTATCCATGCTGTAACGGATTAACAGAAAGGCTAAATAAGACAATAGCTGACATGCTGTCAATGTATACAGACGGGTGTAGTTATTTACCATTTATTACGTTTGCTTATAATACAGCAATGCAAGATACGACTCGTTTTAGCCCATTTATGTTAACGTACGCAAGGGAACCACACTACCTGTTGCAGCTGTGCTATTGGATGCTGGAAATGGAACGGACATACTACAAATCAGGGAAAAGGCACTCTTAATACGTGGAAAATATACAGAAAAGACAAGGGAAAGATAAAGGGCGTTTTGATGAAAAACATAGAGAATTGGACTTTGAAGCAGGAGACAAAGTTAAAGTGTTTAATCAGAAAGGTTGGAAGAAGTGAAAAGTTACTTTTAAGATGGTTTGGACCATATAAAGTACTTAGAAAACTTCTACAAGCATTGGAGGCCAATGCTCTTCAGAGGGGGGCATATGTCAACTACTAAATACAGCGCCGAAATTCATTACCGGCAGACTAAGGCTAGTGCGAACTACGTCTAATGGGAAAAGCCCTTCTAGCTAAGTCTCCTCCCAGTGCAAACTACCTTTAATGGGAAACGCCCTTCTGGACCTGTCTCAAACCTAGTTTCAGTCTTCAGTCACGCCAAGTGTACAGAAGGTACATAATTAATACAGAGTGGCCCTTAAGTAGTACGTCCCTCCGTAGAAGAGACGCCATGATACAATTTCTAGGGTAATAACTATTATTAATCAATACACATCTTATTATACCTATACCAAGCGAGTTTCTCTCTACCTGAACCCCACCTACGCCCCCAAGTCACGCTCCTGTTGTGACGTCCCAGGACGAAACGTATAGCGGTTGTGACAATATTCTCATCCGCTAACTAGCCACATTCATCCCTCGAAATGCCAGAAAAAAAAAATACTGCACTAAACAGGCCCTATCTCAGGGTCTTTAATGGCTTAAGATTTATTTTCAATCTACTTACCGGAAATATCCACCTATATCCTAGATCAATAAGAAAAGTTTTAAGTTGCAAAATATTGCTTTGTTTGGGTTAGTTTTTTTTTTTGATATTGGCGTATTTAGAACGATAGGGCATATCCCTCAACTCATTCATATGTCAAAAAGGTTCTTGGGTTATATGTGGTTCATATGTCTGTATAAAAAACATTTCTGTTACATTTGCATGACTGCATGAGCAGATGCGTATTATGTATATTAAATTTTCGCTCGAGGAGAAAAATAATTGAAATAATAGTGTGTCAATGAGTTTAGTGGCAGGCAGGCGTTAATTAAAATTGATGGAATATTTTCTTGCATCGTCGACATATATCGACATCGGCATCGGAATTAGACACCCAAATTATCCGTGGTTGATAGGTTAATGGATCCCAACAGCCATCATTCGCCAATGTGTTACCGTCCGAACTTCTAATTAACTCCCATACCAATAGTAACCGCCGAAAGTTGTCTTTAACAAATAACATCCTAAAGTTGATGACAGACTTGACCGTTTAACCCGCTACCTTCTACGCGTAGAAATAATAAATATGCTTAAGCACCTTACAGCAAACACTCAACAGAACAGTTACACAAGGGTATAGGTGCTAGTTCTCCGGTCAGTACTATTTCCAAAAAAAAAAAATCATAATCTAGTTCCGAAAAAATCCGGACCACTGCGCCAGTTATCATCTTACTCATTATCCAGACTGGATCGCAAAATTTATAATTAGGAAAAGCAGCGTAAGCAGTTACTTGATGACAATATTAAAATCACTTCGTAGCGTTAAAGTATAATTTCTCTAGTACCAACCCGACGACCCCTACCTAACGTAGGCGGACAAATTTTAATGCATGTGTGCTATTAAAACGGTTAACTGCTGGGGCCATGGATTATAAGGCCCATCTTGCCGCTGGAGCCAGTCTACACTATAGAAGGTACGCATTCAAAAATATTAGCTCGCTTATATTGCGGAAGGGATTTGCTTCTAAAGCGGGATATTTGTCTAGAAAAATATACGAGAATGCATGCTATTATATATCTTTATGTTCAAAGAGGCATTAAGAAAGAAATTGGAGAATTTTGAATATATGGTTATTTTAGACGAGAATAGGAAATATTATTGTTTTTTAATGAAACTCCTGACTTTCTTGCAAAGCTTTAGTTTCTGCTATAAAGTGGAACTCAATTAAATTCTTCTTTGTCAGGGGAATACAAAAGCAATAATTATAAAGTTTTATTGCCCTATTTACTTATAGTGGTTAGTGGGAGACCCCAATTAATGTTTTACTATTTAGTTTCGCAAATTTATTTGGTCGTAAAAGCTGAAAAGAGGCTCTAAAACTACAAAGTCTCAAAAGCTTCGCTATACTTTTCAATATCCATGTCAAATTGTAATATGTATTATATTAAGTCTAAATCTCAGTAAAATGAATTTGTCTTATTAGCTTTCTTTCATAACTCAAGAGTATATGGAAAACATCTCTTCCTCAAACTAAAGTTAATATTATCATATCATGTTACTGTTGGCTTTATATTTCCCAAGCTAAATTGGAAACTGAATAATATATTATGCAACATTGTCTTTGTTCATTGGGTGTGTTAAGATGAATGCTCCTATTCAATCTAGGCTAGTAACATTCAAAACAAAGCGTCAATTTCAATTTGGTTTCAGCTTATGGTCGACCGATTTCCATCGAATTATCAACTGTAATGGCGAAGTAAATGCCTAGTTGGTTTAATTTAATTGAAGTGGGTAATTTGTTGTGACCCAAATCAAATGAAATGTTTATGTAGCAAATGAAATTTAAAATGTACGACCATGCTTCTACTATATAGAGCCGAATAAAAAGTGCACTTCAAAAAAACAACTGTTTGTTTCAGAAAATGTGTAAGACACTTAAAAAAGCTTGTTCATAGAGTTGACTTTGTGTTGTTCATAATGTTCACAAAGTAAATATGCTAAATTTAATTATCTCAGAGAATGCTAGTTATGAAAAATGCACTGTGATGGGAATTTCACATAAACCAAGCAAGAGTCCCTTAAAGACAACCTGGCTGTAAATTTAATTACTATTGGCGTGCAATTAAAATTGATATAATGTGTGTGGACCGGAATTTCGTTTGAAATTAAAGAACCAGTAAATCGAGTTGATGATAATGAAAGCTTAATCCATAAGCCAAAATTCGTCATAATTTAGAGTTTATTATGTTTTTCTACCAAAGTAAGTTATTCATATTCCTGAGTATTTACAGTGGTAAGAGTTTTCAATTTTTTTTATGTTCAGTCATGTTCTCGTCGAATGCTTTTATTAAACAAATCACCGGCAGTTTCAAGTGCATTTACATGTTTCCAGCCACTTCTGTCGGTATTGGATTGTACTTATATTGTCGGTTCGATTGCCAATGGTAGTTTTATAATAGATACGGTGGTGTATCGATTCATGATGGATACTTCGCAGTACTATTTAAATTTAGAGTTGAAATCTACATCAATAGAAGTCATTACAATTTGTATTAATTAATTCAGCAAGATTTCACCGCATAGTTCAATTACCGGTACTGTGATTTCTTCCAAAGAAGAAATTTATTTTCCAGCACATGAGATCGTCAGTGATGTCATTGAGGTCAACAGAACGATTTATTCCAACCAGGTCTTCTACTGGGTGGTGTTTCATTATTGTTTCCGGAACTACGTTTGGATGCCCGAAAATGTTGTGTCTTCTGCGATCCAGTGCCTCACAGTTTACCAGGACGTGTCTGGCGGTCTCGGGTTCCTTATTGCAAAGTCTGCGATGAAGGTCTTCGTCATACAGGTTCATCTTGTTCAGGTGGGCCTTCACTGATATGTTTCCTGTCATAAGGCCCGTTATAGTTCTTAGTTGGCACCTACTCATTTGTAGCAGCTGCGGCCCTTTTTCTTCATGGTTGGTCTATGAACTCCCTACCATGATTCTGCCTGGAAGATGTCCAGTAGTGTCTATGTTCTTCACGAACGTCTTTGATGTAGCTTCTGGTCATACTTTTTGATATACCTAAAGCCGGCTCTGGCCTGGTTTTAGGTATTAGGTTTTGTCTCTGATCCTCCCATTGCGAGTTCGTCAGTTTTTTCGTTGCCTTTGATTCCTCTGTGTCCTGATACCCAGCTAAGCTTTACTTTATTTTGGTCCGCCAGGGTCCTGAGTTCTTCCTGACATTCCCACACTAGTCTTGATGACACTGTCTGACTCGAAAAGGCCTTCAATGCCACTTGACTGTCGGACATTATAAAGATCTGCCTGTTGTACGGCACTCCTAGTATTCTTTGCTGGAGTATAGCATAGACCTCTGCCTGTAAAACAGAGGCATGCCCTCCCATTGCATAGTGATTGCTGTAGCTGGCAGTGTATAGCCCTGCCCTGGTACCAGCCGCAGTCTTCGACCCGTCCGTGTACCAGGGACTTCATTCTGTAAGGAACGAACCATTCGATTCGGTAGAATTTTTTCGATTGTGACGTCATTTTCGGTTTGGTGGCGCGAAAACCAAACCGAAAATGACGTCACAATCGAAGAAATTCTCCCGAATCGAACGGTTCGTTCCTTACAGAATAAGGCCCCAGGTCCGGTCCTGTTCTTCGGTCTCCAGTATGCCCTGTTCTCATTCAGTTCTGCCGCCTTCGGGTAAATGCCAATGATGGTGGATTTGTTGGGACTGATATTTAACCCCCCTCTATCCACCCATCTTGTTGTTCGGTCTAGAGCGTCTTGCATTCGCTCCCTTACTCTAGAGTTGAATTTGTCCAGTGAGGTGATAACTGTGTCGTCAGCATATCCGAGGGCACGATCTCCCCCGTCCGGAAGAACCATAAGCAGACCGTCTGCCACTAAATTCCACAGGAGCAGGGATGATACCCCTCTCTGTCTCTGTGGACATTCCCTGTACACTCAAGCCGGACACTAGTTTTCTGTGACGGTGGTTACTGTTTCTACCATCCCTTCTCTTAGCATGGAGTTGATCCACACACAGCAGCTGTCCTCAACTGCTTTATGCTTGACAGCTCTCCCTATGTCCAAAAAAGAACACCTCCCTGTTTTCAGATGTGGTCTCTACTACGGTGACCAGCAGGTGAAGAGCTATGCTTCTTTTGTTATCCCTGTCCGATATGTATACTGGTCTGGGTGTAGTACACCGTCCCTAATGTGCCTATCCACAAGTTTTTCCAGTTTCTTAAGCGCAAATGACGTCAGAGTAATGGGATCTTAGGGACTTTGCCGTGTCCTATCCTATTTTTCCAAGCTTTGGTATGAACGTTATCCTAAGGTGTCTCCAAGTCTTTAGTATATAACCAAAGGCTAAGCTACTTCTTAGAATGTTGCAGAGTATTCTGTGTGCTAGCTCATTTCCGTTTTGTATCATTATGGGGTAGATCCCATCTGTCCCTTTTGACTTGTACGTACGGGTCAAAAGTGTTAATACACGAGTGGACTTTCTCAGAATTGACTACTTTCTTCAAGGAGAGCTAGTCGTTTCTGGATTCCCTCCAAATCACAGCCTCATTCCATGTCCACTGAGTCTTATCAACTTTGAGCCAGGAAAGGAGTTTCCTAGCCTACTTTTCCCCGGTACTTACGTATTAACCAAGGTCGTTCTTGAGTGAATTGATTGTTGTCTTCGAGCCCCTTGAAAGAGTTCTTTGCAGCACAGCACAATCCTGAGAAATTTTTACATCCGCACAGTACTTCCTCCAAAGACCTCCTCTTAGATCCTTTCAGCTCTTTCTTGAACTTGTTCAACATGGTTCTATATGTATTCCATTGGCCGGTTCTTCTGGCTTTATTAAATTCTATTCTAGCTTTTCCTTAAATTTGCAAGGTTCTGGTTCCACCCGGGCACGTTTCTGGTTAATTTCCTTGTTATCAGTTGGCAGTACTTATTAAAGGCTGAATTGATTCCCAACTATCTCCAAATCTTCAGAGTATCTTATTATCTTCCCGATATTCGGGAGGCTATAATCTAGCTCAGCTTTTTATGCGTCCTAGTCCGCCTTTCGAGGGTTTCGACGAGTAATTGAATTGGTTCCCCCTGGAATTCCAAATTTGATGTAACTGTGATCCGAGCAACTTGCCTCATGAGCATCAGATACATCTCAGTTTGTGACATAATTACTCATATGGTTTGATGCTTCACATCAATCACCTCCTGCCTAGTAGAATTATCAAAGGTAGCTTTATTTCCTACATTCATTATGTCTAAATTGTTTGCTATAATATATTGTAGTAAGGACTTACCTCTGCCTTTGATGTTGGCACTTCTCACAATTATGTGGTGACAATTCGCATCGCAGCCGATGAGCAGCTGGGTCCCATTCGTCCTACAGTGTCACACCAGGCCTTCTACATTTCTGGTTGGTGTTGATCAGGGTCATCGTAGGGTAAGTAGGCCGATCTGATAATAATATCCCTCGGCCCATTACCCCCGATGAGCCTGATTCTGGCTGCCGTCAGATCCCTAGAACAAAAATGAGTTAAAGGGCAGTACATGAATGTCATTTTTAATATACACTAGTTAAATGGCCAGAAGATACCGAGTAATCACCTTTCCTGCTGACTTTAACTTTATATTGTCATAAAAGTTTTTCAGCTTACATTTAGAGTCAGTCAGTTGAAAGCATTCAATTTATAATTGTATTCTTATTTTTATCCAAATATTGTTAGCAAGTTGAAATAAGGTTTTTTAAAAAGTAATTCTCGGCTATCGACTTGTTAACTATATACACCGTGATTGACGTAGCCCGTGAATTACAATTGGATTAGTAGAGATAGCATCTAATCCACCTGCAACCTAATGAACGGGCTACGTTAAAGAACCTGTATATATGTATACAGGTCCGAGGAGTGGCAGATCTGCTGTGGAACAGCTCTCGATCTGCACTGCTCAGTCCTTTGATCTCGCCGTGTCTTGTCCATGGTTCCTGAATCAGGGCAATATTTACTTTCCTCATGGCAGCTGAAAAGACCGCCGTGACCACCTTACTGTGATGGAGGTTGATTTGAATCACCTTGATCCCCATCTTCCCGATGGCCCTCAAGGACACGCGTTCCAGTTTATAATAGCCTTAAAACTAGGTCCTCTCCAGGATCTTGGATGAGCTATCATCCATAGAGAAGGCCAGCAGCTGTCCTTCCTTTTCTATTTTTCTACTCAGTAAAAGCCATTCTCCCATCCTGAGGCCTGGATTTCGTATCCCAAGGCGGAATTTATGACTTCCATTGATGTCGCTGCTGGCTCTGACATGAAAAAGAGGTACCTTAGAAAAATAAATCAGAGTTAGTAGAGACGCCCTCCAGAATAAGCTACAGAGAAACTTTACTGATAACAAAACATTTACTGCAAGTACTTTCTCTTTTTTGTTTAAATCTCGACAATCAGAGAAAATGTTCCTAAAACAGATCCGTTCGAATTCGCCTACATCTATTAGAAATATTTTGTTTGTTGCTGCCTTTCTCAAGCAAAAATATGCAACACCCAAAAAAGGAAAATAATCAGCAGATACAAATTCATATTGTATAATATCTTATATATCTTTGTGTTGATTCCGCAGATGGTTCCTTGTGAAACATTGAAACATGATACATAGTTAGGTAGGTTTGTTGTGGTATAAAATTCTCTTTTTTATGTTTCAATTTTTTTTTGTCTTCAATTTCTACAATTGTTTCGGCTCCTTGGGCCCTTCTCAACAATATTATAACTTCTTAGTAACCAGGGCTTTCATTTCAAAACTTGCCACCCACGTTATCTGCGTAAAGAGGCATATTTGTGGAAATCGCCGAAACACGTCAACAAATCTATTAAGGGGGAATGTTTTTTATGTAAAACTGGACTTCGCCCATTCAACTCCCTAAGCCCTAGGGCTACCACCCCAAAATGAGACAGGGGGTCGAGTGATAGATCATTTCAAAGGGCTGTTTAATCTGTACATTTTGCCGTCCTTTTTTTAAAAAAAATTTGACCTCACTGTTGCAGAATAACACCCATTTCAATGTTTAAAAATGCCTATTTATCCTTAAACACCCTGCTTGTTTACCTGTTACTGTAATAAAAAGGTAAGTAAAAAAGGATATGTTTAAGGATAAATAGGCATTTTCAAACATTGGAATGGATGTTATTCTGCAACACTAAGGTCAAATTCAAAAAATAGGACGGCAAAATGTACAGATTAACAGCCCTTTAGAATGATCTATCACTCGACCCCCTGTCTTATTTGAGAATTTTGGGTTAGTGGGGGTGGTAGCCCTAGGGCTTAGAGGGTTGAAGGGGCGAAGTCCAGTTTCACGTAAAAAATATTCTCCCTCAATAAAGTTGACGTGTTTCGGCGATTTCCAGAAATCTGTCTCTTTACGCTGATAACATAGGTGGCAAGTTTTGATATGAAAGCCCTGTATTTATATTAATAAAGAGAAATTGATTGGAAACAGGTAAAATATTGAACACATGAAATTGCGATATTTATGTTCAACGTTATGAGATAAGGAATAGCACTGTTATACACTGGAATGGAATGAGTCGAGAATAAAAGCGAGAATGTCTTATAGAACTACAGGTAGGCTACATAATGTCCGTCAGAGAATGAGAATGATATAAAAGACAATCTCGAGAAAGCAGGATCGCTAGGGCCCTGAAAGGCCGAAAGTGACGAATTTCGGAATACCTTTTTACCCGATTTTTTACGATCCGGCCAAGTAACTTTGCCGGAATTAGTTATTATCTTCTCTCATTTTGCAAAAACATGAAATTTATCATTCCCTGGACAGATTACATTTCATGTGAGTATATTAATACACTGCTAATAAGTCATTAATGTTATACTGATATTTGGAATTAATTCAACAAGGAAAATTGCAGGGATAAGAAGGAAATGGATAATTTGGCTGCAGTCAATAAAGTAGAAATAGCCAACATTGCAAAAAGCAATATTCGGCAGTCCCAAAATACTTGCAATCGAGTTAATTTTGCATAAAATAAAATAATGTATAAATTGCTTCTATACCAAAACACGGAAATTAATTGGTGTTTTGAGAATCAGCATAATGCTATTTCGGTCATTCGATAATAATTATGGGGAAACAGATTGCTGTTAAGCGACATAATGGTACATGCAGTCAGTCTAGTTTATCTTCAATCAAGTTGTATTACAAAATAAACATGTAATGCAAAGGGTGTTTTATGTTTTGTATTTGAAGTGGATATAATTATTTGGATACAAAAATTATATCTAATATTGTTTCGATGTATCGCAACAAAAAGGACATTAATGGAGTATTATTTATATTCAGCCATTTATTTGGGACTCCGAACATATTTACTTGGTAGGTTATTTTTGTTTCGCTATAGGACGAAAAAACGGTCATGACGAAAAATACAAGAGTTCAAATACTTTTTGTCATCATTATATTCTTTTACCAAAAATTGTAATTGAATCCTCTGCAATACTATAATTTTGAATTCTAAAATAGATAGGACCTTCCAGGGTCTACCAGTGGCGCATCCAGAGTGTAGGTCTGGGGGGGGGGGGGGGGGTAAGCAAAAATCCAACACACGCTTACCTACTCACCGCCGGAGGCAGCTTACCGCAGGCTCCCCGAAAAATTTTTGGGTAGTGTCACGCCCAAATTATTACCCATAATTTAGTATACATAGTTTATAATCCAAAAATCGATGTTGAGAAAACATCGATGTTTTTCTATCAATTGAGAAAATATCGATGTTTTCAGTTGGATGAGCATCCCTAGTTGTTAGATGTAGGGTAGGTAAGGGCCGAATTTATAGTCATTCCTTAGGTCTTCCTTGAAAAAATTTTGGAGGGGGGAAAAACATAAAAAAACGCAATATCTCGAGAACGGACCCCCTTTGCGACCTAAATATGACGACCCGAGAGCTTTCAGCCCAAGTTGGTGATGTATTTAGACCCCCCATCGATGGGGGGAATTAATTTTCAAAAAATCGCTGAGGTTGAACCGCTGGTCCGATCGAGCTGAAATTTGGTACGCATATAGTGGAACGGGAACTCTATCGAAAAAAAATAAATACAAAAGGCCCCTATCTAGAAAGCAAAGCCCCTTGGGCAGCCCCTAAAATTTTTTTTGGGACCGATTTCGACGGGATTTGGTAAAAGGGGTCTAAAAAAGTTGGAATTCCAAGTTTCAGCCCTCTACGACTTACCGGAAAGGTTTTAGCCCTATCCCCCCAATTTTGAAAAAGAGCGTGTAATGGGGTATACGCGCCCTGCATTTAATTTTCCGAATTTTGAAAAATTATATCAGATAGAGGAGCAAAAAATACGTCGAAAATGTCTCTAGGCGATTTTTGCCCCGACGCTTCCTAAGCCCGAAAAAAAATAAAAAATATTTTTCTCTTAGAAAATTTTGGGGACCTGACAAGGGTCACTTTTTCGCTTATAATTTTGGTGATCTCGAAACGATTATTTCGAATCCGGTTTCTATTGAAAGAGCATTAATTTAACTACAAATTTGTTCCCTATTGATATTCCAGGTTGTTTCTGTCTCCGAGATATAAGCCGTCAAAGATGAGATTTCTCTGAAAATGTATTGAAAGATTTGAAGTCGATTTTCTCAAAAAAGTGCCCCGTGGAGGGGTAACTTTAATAAGCTTTTTTGTAGTTTTTCATGAGATCTAAAGATTCAAGTTGCTGGGATGGCTAAAAGTATTTTTCAGGAACGTTCAAAGGTCGTGAGTTTAGAATGGACACATGCCAATTCTAAACGGTCAAGGGTCTTGAATCAAGACCTCCTTGAGGTTTGAGGAAACCTAAAGAAGCAACTATAAATTCGGCTCTAAGGGCCGGTTTCTCAATAGCAAATCACTACCGGGTTAAGCATAACTCTATTGCAACTGGACACGTAAGGGCCGGTTTCTCAATAGCGACTATAGCGAGTCTACTCCAGGTTAACTTTAACTCCAGGGTGAGGTTGTCCAGTAGGAGTTGAAATCAACCCAGAGGTGAATCGCTATTGAAACCGACCCTATGTGTCGCGGCGCCGAGTGACAGACATTTGACGTCGATGAAGATGACCAAAGTAGAGCGCTGCTGCCATATCGCACAAAAACTTACTGCCCTTAGGGCGGGTATTATAAAACTACTTTGAGAGTTAACTTAAAGTTAACTTCTGGAATTAAATGTAATTCAAAAAGTTAACTTCAAGTTAACTGTCAAAGCAGTTTCATAATACCCGCCCTTAGTAGTATTTGAATTGTTTTCGCAATATATTTTTTATATTTTCAGTATAAAAACTAAAACTTTGGGTAGGTTAAAAAATTTCTAGTTTTCTGGGGGGGGGGGGGTAATTACCCCCATTACCCCCCCCCCGTATATGCGCCCCTGGGGTCTACTACTTGGATGCAAGGTAGTGCATTACATAATTATAAGCTTCACGGTTACTTTGGCAAAAATTTTTTCGCATTTCAATGAGATTTTTCATGTGAATCCGTACTCAAATTTCCAAATCCCAGCCTCCTTATTTTTGTTAGGGGTTAGAAAACTGCTATCGCAGACACCCAGGATTGAGCGCCCGCCCCAGTGGTGTTCGTTTAGAGCTCTGTTGCTGAAAAGTTGGCGACCGACTACATTGTCTCATTGTCACTAAACCCCTTTTCCTCGAATCTTTTAGTGCCTTTAATCATTTCGTCACTGCGATTGCGTTGCGTTTATCTCCTGAAAACTGAAAAAAAGGTTCTAAAGGATCCGGGTCCTGTAGAACCATCTAGTTAGTTCTATCTAAATTCTTTGCAATTTGCGCAGTTTTATTGCCTGATACTAATATCTTTAATAATTGCGCTTTTCTGTCTGTTCGAACAGTTTTGCATTGTTCTGCTTGTGATTTTACTAAAATACTATGGGGTAATTTACATAGACCGTGCATTGCAGGTGGATTAGATGCTATCTTCTCTAATCCACCTGCAAACTGGAAAACTTCTAATACACTAGCTAAGTAAATCAGCGTACATATTGTACACTAGGCTTATTACCAAAACAATATGTGACTTATTTTTAACTAGTGTTGAAATAATCAACTGAAAGTCTTAATAGTAGTTCGACAAGGTCAAAAACAAGATTATTAATTCATTATTGGAATAGCAAGCCGTTTAATTTTATAACCGATAATGCATAATATCTCTGAATTAGTTTCGACAAATAACTTCTCAAGTTAAACCCCTCCTAATCCAACTTTGTTATGAACCCATAAATATCCTCAGGAGACTTTGCAGCTCCCGGAGACAATGGGACTTACACCCGGAAAATTCGGGGCCCTTACAAACCGCCGAACAAAGTTATTTGTGCCGCGGTGAGAAATTCCAGCCTTAATTTAGTGTTTTCACGGTTCTACTTTGGTAGGCATCAAGTATTTTGATAGCCAAGTTATCGTTGTAACTTACCTTCTTGCTGCTATTAAATTTCGGTTTATTAAAAGGGATAAATCTCTAGCTTTAGTCACATTAGTTCAACATGGATCCCTTTCTAAGTGAAAATTAGTTTGGAGAATTTTGTGTCCAATGTCAGCCCTTTGAAAGAAATTTCTTTTTGAAGATCATTTTATTTCCTACAGAAAGCTCAACGAGTATTTAGTGTATTGTGTTTTGTCGTATAGGATCTAATCCGATTGAGAAAGTCCAAATCACTTCCACAATATAATCGCAGAAAAATAAATCGCCAATACTTGGTGCTTTTTCTCAGAAGTGCAGAAAGACAGCAAAGTGTAATTGGGAATTTACAACGGAAAGTGATAACCAAATTTCCGAATAGTATGAGTTAGAGTATAGTTATACCGTTGGTAATACTCAATTCGAGTTAACGAAAAAGCGGATCGTATCAATATTTTTGCTAGTATAAAGATTAGGAAATAAGTAGTACCTACCTATACTAATAATAAGCACATTTAAACTGAAAGAGATAGTCTCGATCAGCCGATGTTATGGGAGAGAATGTTAGTATAGTTTTTTTTTATGGAAGAAAAGGGGGCAGCTTTCAAGAGCACGTTGAGAGCTTCCTCTAAGCGTTTTTGCTGATTTAAAACCAAAAATAAGTTTTAGCCCCTATCTCCCAATTGTGGGTTGCTGAGGTTATAGCACCACAGTGCCACTATAGGCAGTTTTTGGTTGTGCGAGTTTTAAAGGGTTTAAAGTCTCAGATTTGGCCGTTTTTCTTTGTGTGCTGTGTCTTAAAAAGGCTAAAGTATTTTGGTAAGTTTTCATTTGCTGCTATTTTTCTTTTCGATAAGTTCTTCAACGTTAAATTCTTTTGGAATACTTCTTTAATATATTTGCTGTTTGCTTACCATGTGTGAATATCTTGTTCTTTTTTTTTGGCCTTTTGCTTTAGTGTCTCTTCACTTTCGTTCTTCCCCTTATTGGAGGCCTCGCTCCTCCTCTGATACCCCACAACCCCACGAGTGCCGGTTGCCCATCAACCCCCAGAGATACCTACTGAACCACTCCAGTCGGCCTTACCGCCCCCGGGTTGCTAGAACATCCCTGACCACCGAGAAGATTTGGGAAGGACCCTCAATCCTCACTCCGCGTCAGGTAGATTCCTGGGTCGCTGTGAGATTTGCAAACAGCAAGCAATCAAGGAACTTCCTGTGATTCAGTTGCGTGACATGTGTGTGTTTTCCTGGGTCCTGAAATCAGATGGTTACACTCCAGCTGATTGGTAGTGAAACTTTGTCAAAAGAAATACTCACCCCGTAATTATTACCATCATAAGTATCGTTGAGCATACCAAGGGTTTAACAATCAGAACAAGGTATAGCCATATAGAGGCATAAATTACCATTGAGAACTTTGGTGTTTTGTTTTTAATTATAGGAGTTATAACCTTATTATTTATTCTTATATGTTCTTATTATACGTTTTAGGCTTAAACTAAAATAGGAAGGTACTGTAAACCGGGAAATAGGCCTATTTCGAGGGTAATCAACGTTGTTGATTGTGTATTGAATTTATTTCAATTTAAGGTTATTTTTAATACTGAACATATTGGGGTATGGATAATTATGGCAAAATACCTTTTTTTTTTATTAAACTGATAAACATTGTTGGTAAATCTTGAACGAGCGAGTCAAGCAAGATAAACAGAACCATACAATGTAATTATTCAGAGATTTTCTTTTATTTTCTCTTCACAGCTGATTTTTGACATTTAGAACTTTCAGTTCTTTTGAGTCTGCAGCGCGATCACGAGTCCCCTAATCCTAAGGGATTTAGGTTAAAGATGATCGCTTTTATTCCTCTTTTTCTTTGGTGATGATGTTGATTTGATTCTTTGTATGCTCTAGGCTGTTCCCTCTTTTGAAATTTCTTGACCTAATATCCCTTAGTGATGAGGACGATCATAATTCTAAGCAGGAAACTTCCGCAGCGACTGGGAGTGTTCCAGTCTCACATCCAGTATTTCAACGGAGTTCTTTTGATCGACCCCCACCCCGTCGAATCATTTCGGCACCCCGTAATTTTGATTTTGATCGCACATCAGTGGGATCACGTCAATCCAGGCGAACTTATCCTTCTAACGAAGGGTCGAATGGTACTAACCATCCTATAGTCACGATTTCTAACCGAAAATCCTGAAGAGCCATTCCAACGAACAACGTCTCAAGAAGCACCGCTTGGCTCAAGCTCCAATTTTGGACCTACCAGAACAAATCTTACTCAGACATTTTCAGTCAGATCTCGGCAAGCGGACCAGATCAATAACCTTGCGTCGTACCGACAGTTTCTAGCTGAGCAACCATTGCATCAGATTCGGTCATCTTCATATGTTCAGCCATCTTCATTGTCGATGCCTCAATCTTTCCCCATCATTCCTCAGGTTAGACCACTGATCTAAAAAATAAATGGATAAACAAATTCATACTGCTTGATTGGCAAAATTTGTGCGAAAATTTGGGGTCAATATTCTTCGAGCAGTTGTGCAACGGAACAGCCTAACGCCTGCGCAATGTCTTATCTTTCGAACAACTGTTCTAAATTTTGAAATTCCTTCATTTTCATTGGACAGATTTTGTGCACCCACAATACATGTATCTACTGCGCACGCTCACAGCTGTTCCAGTCAGTGGTTTTCGTTTAGATTTTGACCTCGTAAATTAGCAGCATTAGAAGCGTTCTTTGTTTATCCATTTATTTTTGAGATCAGTGGGTTAGACACGATACACTATACATTTGCAGACCATCAGATCAGGCGAATGTTCTACCGTCGACATCAATAAGACAGTCTCAGGTTTAGTTCGAGGATGAATATCCCGAATTCTCCCAACAAGTCTATCTTGACTCCACCCGCCCCAACGAAACTTTGAGTCACTTTAATCCATCTGTTGATCTTGGTGAGAGATTAGACAATTTCCAGTATTCCCCTCTTCGTGGCAGAGATCTGAGTTTCATTCATTCATTTCTGTCTCCCCCCTACAACAAACGTCAGGATGTATCTTCTTGGGGTTTCCAGTTTAACGGTCAGACTAGTGTGACTGATTTCCTTGAGTGCATCGAAAAGCTACGTGTGTCACGGAACGTATCAAAAGAACATATCCTACGTTCTTCTCCAGAATTTTTCACCCGAGATGCACTTCTGTGGTTTCGCACCTGTCGATTTGGCAGTTGGGATGATTTAGTCGGTCAATTAAGGGACGCCTTTCAACCTTTCGACTACGAGTTCGGATTTTGGGATGAAATTCAGCGACGCACCCAAGATGTACAGGAGCATCTGATTGGTTTTGTTGTAACTATGGACAGTGTTGCCACAGGCTCTGAAAATTTCGTGCCAGACTATGAATTTAAAAGGGACCAGATTTCAGATTTTTGGGCAAACCCTCCACAAATGAAAAAGAAGACAGGAAGCCCGCCGCAGGCAGAAATTTTTTTCGGGTGCCACGCCCAAAAACGAATATTTTGCATAAAAAAATCATGATTTGGCTTGTTATGGAGAAACGGGCCAGATTCGGAAAAGAGTGGCCAACGGGCCACTCCGTCTTAGAAAGGGCCAGATCTGGCCATATGGGGCCACCTGCGGCAACACTGACTATGGAGGCACTCTTTCGCAAATTACCCACTCCACCTCCGGAGGGTACTCGGCTCCAAGTAATTCGTCGGAATCTTCTTCCACACATTCAGCGACGTTTGTCAACTGAACGGGTGGAGTCACTTCAGGATCTTCTGCGTCTAAGTCGATCCATTGAGGAAACCGAAGCTTGTGTCCAGCGGTTTGCCCTGTCTCCGACAAATTGCGACGCCCTTTTGGAACCTGCTCTCGTTTACCATAGACCCTCATCTCGTGTTGCTCTCATTGATGGACCGACAGAACCCTTACACCCCGTCAAATCTGATCTTGTCGACAATGAACATCTCGATTTGGCAGCCATTCAAACCTCTTCGCTCACTTGTTGGAACTGTCGTGAAATTGGTCATAACTTCCGCTAGTGTTTAAAACCTCGGCAAATGTTTTGCTTTAAGAGTGGTCATCAAGATGTGATCTCTAGAGATTGGCCGAGGTGTTCAAGAAACGGCCCATCAGGAAGGCTAAGCTAGGTCCCCGTCTTTCTGCTGCTCACCAAATCCTGGGGACGACAAGCATCGCGTTATCTTGGACTACGTTTTGCCGCACGCCAAGGGTGACCTGCGACCTCACTTGGAGGTGGTCATATACGGAAAGCCCTTTTTAGCACTATTGGACAGTGGTTCGATTTTGTTGTTGGGACATTCTTCGACCCTCATGTCGCGTCAATTCGCAGGCTTGATCCGAGTGAATTGTCGCCAACGGCTAAAGCTTCCAAGGAATTGGATCCGCCAAGCTCCCTATTCGCTTGTGTGATAGAGTGGTTTTGCTCGAGGTCCTGATAATTCCTTCTCTTCCTCATAGCTTTATTCTGGACGTGGATTTTTAATCGAGGATGCAAATTGTCCCCTACTTCTATTCACCCGAGTGGTCATTTCGAACTAATGCTTCCTAGGGTCAACGCCATCCAATCCAAAGAGTCACTATCTCCGAACAGCGAATACCTAATCCTGGACAAGCTGATAGCAAATATTCATGCGACTATGAGTACTAAAATTGGCTGTACTGAGCTGGTGGAACTTATCATCAAGACCGATTCCCCACCCCTCAAGCAGCGCTATTATCCCTTATCCCAGGCTCTACAAAAGGTTATTAATACGGAGCTTGATCAAATGTTGGCTGATGAAATTATCGAACCATCGGACTCTCCCTGGTCGTCTCCAATAGTGATGATCCTTAAAAAGTCAGGAAATTGGGGATTTTGTGTTGACTAAATAGGTCTCCAAATAATACTCGAGACTCTATCCCCCTTCCCTCCGTGATGCCCGTTTCTTAACCACCCTTAACATCAAGTTAGCTGACTGGCAAATTCCCATCGCCAAAGATTCTCGACCTCTCACTGCGTTCACTGTTGTATCACCATTCCAAAAGAATGCCGTTTGGGTTGACTAACGCCCCAGCAGTATGGCAAAGGTTGATTAACAGGCTAGTTGGTGTCGATATATCTCGATGACGTCATTGTCTGTACTCCAACATTTGAAAAGCGTATCGTATCGATATATTACAAGAGGTTATCCAACGCATTAGGCGAGCTGGTTTAACGCTGAGCCCCGAAAAATGCCAAGTCTGTGAATCCGAGCTGAAATACTTGGGCTATGTGGTCAATTCGCATGGATTGTTGGTAGATCCTGAAAAAGTAGAGGCGATTATCTGGATTCCCCCTTCGACTAACGCTACCGAACCTAACGCTACCGAACTTCGGCGTATCATCGGCATGGCCTCTTGGTATCGTCGATTCGTGTCAATCTTTTCTATGCTCCTCTGCCCTAACACGCAAAAATACCAAATTTATTTGGCATTCCGAATGCGAGACAGCGTTCAAGTCCATAAAGGAGAATTTGATAAAGGCTCCTGTCCTCTCTTGCCCTGACTTTAATTTGCCCTTTGTCGTCCAATGGACGCTTCCGATTATGGCCTGAGAGTCGTCCCGTCACAAGTTCAACACGGCGAAGAACACGTTATATGCTACCTCAGCCGCTCAATGACTTAAAGCGATAGGTGGTTCAGTACGACAGAGAAAGAATGCTTTGCAGTGCTCTTCGCTATTGAGAAGTTGAGACCGTACCTTGAAGGTACCAAATTTAGTGTTGTAACGGATCACTACAGCCTTAAATGGCTTCACTCCATAAAAGATCCAATTGATCGAAATGCTCGATGGAGTATCCGTATGCAGTACGATTTCAACGTTGTTCATAGAAAGGGCAAATAGTATGTTTTTCCAGATGCTCTATCCAGCGCGGTTCCTATCATAGATGATATCCAAGTTCTCGACTCTGACACTTCATCGGACCGTCTTCTAGATTCGTGGTATATTGGTTTGTGCAAAAAGGTACAACAACAGCCCACCACATACCCTTTGTGGTGGTTCGAAGATAATATTCCTTACAAGAAAGCCCGTGTGCGCTACCCCAAACATTCCGATCCCTCTCAAGGTTGGCATTATTCCCAAGAAGGGCAGGTCCGTCATCATCAAGGCAAACCATGACCCCCCCGAGTGTGGCCGTCTGGGAGTATTCAAGACCTTCTCCAGAATTTCTCAGAAATTTAACTGGGCAGCATGCGCCATGATGTCGCCAAGTACATCCGCCATTACAATATTTGCCTCCGGACTAAGCCTCAGCAGGGTTGCTTGTGCTATCCGGTCTGCCAGAAACGAGGTTACTGGTTTAACCCCCAACTTCATTATGGCGCCAAATTTGCCAGTTGGAGTTGATCTCTCTAAATTTCCTCAGGAGCTGGATTCCCGGGTGCGATCCAAAGCCCTAGAAATCGTTTTCGCTGATGTCCAAAAATTTCTCCAACAGGCTCAATAAACATCTAAATGCGAAGACGCGATGAAAAGTATCGACTTCATCAAGAAGTCTGGAAGCGGAATGTGGTTTTGTCGGATGGAACCAAAAACTTTACTTCCAAACTTGCTCCTAAATTTACGGGCCCATTCACCATAATCCATGTTGAGTCAACCTGGACGAGCTTGCAGGTCAAGACGAACGGAAGATTGGCATATGGCACGCCAAAGATCTTAAGTCACATCCTCCAGAGGAGGATGATGCTAACCCCCTGGCCCTAATTTACTATGATCAGATTTAATGTGTCCAACTCCAGTTAGTTCTCTTGTTGCATTGACACTTTGCCAAGGAAAAAGAAAAAAAAAAGTGAAACATTCCTTGGATCTTTTTTCATTTCTCTATTTTCCAGTACCATCTAACAATAATTGTGGTTATTTCTTTAAACATTTCATAGTAGGTATTATTACAATTTCCTATACTTGCTTTATAGTACAGATGGTTCTATTACAGATTTCCGCACTACATCCTTTGTACCATTACCGTTTCCGCTATTTCGTGAGTACCAGGCACTCAGTCAGTAGCTAGTAGCAGTGTCCTCTAAAAAAAGATTTTGTTAAGATGCCTCAAGGCTTGAATTGGTACGCCTACGTTTTCTGGAAGAGAAAGGATTAAAAATAGGTTTTTTTTTTTGGTAGAAAAGAGGGCAGCTTTCAAGGGCACGTTGAGAGCTTCCTCTAAGCGCTTTTGCTGATTCAAAACCAAAAATAAGTTTGAGCCCCTAACTCCCAATTGTGGGTTGCTGAGATTTTAGCACCACAGTGCCACTTGGGCAGTTTTTGGTTGTGCGAGTTTAACAGCAAACAATGAAGGTATTCCCTGTAAGTCAGTTGGGTCAAATGTGTGTGTTGTCATGGGTCCTGAAATTAGATGGTTACACTCCAGATGATTGGTAGTGAAGCTCTGTGGTCAAAAGAAATACTCACCTCGTAATTATTACCATCATAAGTATCGTTCGTACTAAGGTTATTTTTAATACTGAACATATTGGGGTATGGAGTATGGATTGACCTGATAAACTTTGTTGTTAAATCTTGAACGAGCGAGTCAAGCAAGATAAACAGAACTATACAATTTAATATTCAGTGATTTTCTTTTATTTTCCCTCTACAGCTGATTTTTGACATTTAGAATTTTTAGATGATCGCCTTTATTCCTTTCTTTCTTTGGTGATGATTTTGATTTGATTCTTTGTATGCTCTAGTCTGTTTCCTGCTATGAAATTTCTTTCGTTCAGAAACCGACTTACTGCAGGGTTGAAAAATACGTGGCGCGTTTATATGACCCACCCCACTCACCGGAAATTGTGGGCTAGTCGGAGCTGCCCTATAAGTCGGATTTCTTCTTTAGGCCACCGTCAAGAGTCATATCCCTCGCTTAATTCCTTCTTCTCTTAGTTTCTTAGGCCTCAAGTTCCTCTGCCAAGTACTGGAATTTTTCGCAGCACTTGGCAGCCATTCCTGCTGCGAGGAGGCTCTTGCTCTAGGGACCTTTTCAAAGTCAGCTGGAATGGGAAAGATATTGGTGTTCTTGCTCAAAACGTTGGCGTTGGAGTAAATAATTAGAGGTAGGTGATTCTCTATCTTATAATGCCGTGAAAAATTATGGATTAGGCGTTTTTTTTTTCTAATATAATGGAACATATTGCGATAATATTAACAATATTATCAACAAAATTCATATAATAGGATACGTAAAAACATGCTCGCTTTTCAGATATGAAATAAAAAAATCGGCTATTCCATTTGAAAAAAACCAAAGATGTACGTCGGTACTCCTTTGTTTCTAATGCAATTGTTTTCCAAGTAACATTCATCAAATTCTACGAAAAAAGTTACATCTAACTGCTATCTTCGTTTTCTCCAAAAATACAAGGAAAGTCAAAATTGAGGCCCTGTTCAGTTCTCGTTGGCGGACCCTGTACACGTTCGAAGGAAAATATTTAGAATAAAATTTTCTAACCATTTTCTGTAATTGCTTCACTTACTTCACCGGTTGAGTATGAAATAAGGAATATTCCAGTTCCTCTCAGGAGATGGGCATTCAGTAGTAGCCAAGGACTTTTCGAATTCACTTGACAAAACATTTCTCAATGGCCCTTTTAGGAGTGTGGCAGAACGTAAAATTGCAGGTGGAAGCTCGCCGATTCTACGTAAGTATGGAAACTATTCGCCGAAATATATTCGAGGCTGAAAGAGCCGTTAAAATTGAGCGTACTTTTGGAAACATCGAATAATATATGGTTCATTCTGGATTATTATTCAAATTGATAAGAACGAACATTATTAAAATTCTAAAGGAGGGTTCATTAAAAGTTGTAATTTCGTTAGAAACTTCAAAAGTAACATGACGGCACGCGAGGGCGTGATTCTTTTCAGATCATTACAACCGCAATTCCGCCATGAAAAATTATTGCCTAGTCTTGGAGAGGAAACACGAAAAATGTTCCAATATTTGCTCGATTCGTCGTAAAAATATTACGTGCCGTATCTTTGGAGATCACAAAAGAATTTCCGCTCACGATAAATTAGAAGTTAGGAACGATATGGATATATTTGACGCCTCCATCAATTTGACCTTAGGAATAGTATTTTAAGAATTATTCTCTTCTTTGGAAATTCTTCTCAAGACATCTTGGCTGATATGGTAATGATTTAAATAAAATAATTTCCTTCTCATTCAAAGCACACTAGAATATCGCGCAGTAAAGAAATAAAAATAAAGCAAATTATTTTCAGTGTTCAAATGTTTCTTTTGTAAAGCTGCCAAGCGCTGACTGAGAATGGACAAGCTGTGAACTTTGCTTGGGAAAACTTTTATTTGCTGACAAGCAACGCCAGTCCATGTTTTTCTGAATAAGTTCTCTAAAACTAACACTTGCTTATAAATATACCTTTTAAAACATAAAAATTGAGCTGTTCGATGTCAGCTGTTCATACCTAGTTTTTCCTGTGACAAAAACAAAAATAAAGAAAATGGATTCGTCGAAGGATCGAGCCTGACATTTGGAAAACAAAAAGCTTAAAATTTTAATCGAGGAAGACTGGCATTCCTTATATTGCATTAAGTGCTTAGAATTCGTTTTGCTTGAAACGATATCTCGCGTTTTTGATAGACAGCACGCCGAGAGAGCATAATTTTCGAAATGGATTCCGTAGTGAGCCGAGGAACATAAAACTTTGAGTTTTTCATATCGAGAAATAAAGTCTGAAAGAAAAAAAAAATTGTCTACAGGCATATAGGGTAATGTGTCAAGGTAAAATCCTAAAAAAAAATATCACATTTCGGGTGTTCAATTTTAGTTGAGACACCTCTTCAAAATAAAACTACATATACAAAGGAGCGGATAAAAGGTTCATTAGGATTTTTTATTTTTCACATTTTATTCTTGATTCTTGACTTTTGCAAAACGCACTATAACTGGGTAAATCGAATGATTTATAGGGTTCCGAATGAACTTTTAGTGCCTATAGTTAACAGAGATTATGGAACTTATATTTTTTCCGATTATAGAAAGTTTACATTTGTTGAAATTTAGCTGGAGACCAAAATCCAAACTAAGAGAAATAATTCTTTTCAAGTCAACTAGAACAGTATAAGGGTCACCTGCTATGAATCCATCATCTAAATACCATACAATGATTCCACATGTCATTGCAAAATAACGGGGGACCAAGTGGGTCTCCTCTCTGAGAAAAAATAGTTTCGGTTCCAAAAGAAAGAATTGATGTTTCTTTATAACACTGAGAAACAAAAGAAACCAATTCTGGAACAAAAATCTATTATTTTAGAGAGAATAACAGTCCTATCTATCATGTTGAACGCATTTATTAAAATCAATTTTAAGAATTACTTTGTTAGATTTATGCCGGGATTTTAGAAAACGGCGAATTGAATGGGTAGCTGCCTCAGCACCCGATTTATTTCCGAAATCTAACTGTGTTGGCCTTAAAAAATTACCCACTTTTTTATATAGACATTTTATTGCAAGCAATATTAGCAACTAATCACCGCAAGGTCATGTCATGTTATGCTGTTCTTGTTTGTCAGAGAATATTTTAAGAGGCTTTTTTCTACCCATTAAAATAGTCAATCAACAATTTTACCTTCAGCGAGAAATAGGAATAAGTACCTGGATCTGTATACTGTTTTAAATTTGTTTCTTTCCTGGAAACCGAGGGGTGTAGAAAATCACCTTTTCTGAACCGAGAGAATATACTACCTCCAACCATAATATTTTAATTTTTTATGTAGAGACTTGTAACATTGCAAATGTTACTTGCTTTTTTATTTGAATAATTATTCACATTTCAAATTTTCTATAACTATTCAGTCCATATGGCGGCATCCATTGCCGGCTGAATTAATTATTTTACTGGTGACTTGAAGAGGGCGTAGGCGCGTTTTTTATACTTCCTTGATCCGCTCGACCTAGTACATCGTTGCTCTTTAACCTCGTTAATAGTTTTCGAACGTAGTACTCTTCACATAGCTGAGGGTCGACAGGTTGACAGGTTTTTCTTCACAAATGTCAAGTGAAGAAATATATTCTGGAAAAATTGAAGAGCCCTTTGCCAATCTTACCGTTGGCCTGGACGGTCGACTGTGGCCTAGGGGGGCAGCCATCTTGCTAAGTGGAATAATATCGATTACTGTTCTCGTGGAAAAAGGACCTTATCGGCCGTCAGGCATTATTTTAACGAAATAAAGTTGCGAAAGGCAATAATCTATTGATTGCCGAAAAAATTTAAATAAGAAGTCTGATGATTACCATTTTATTTGAGATTGAATTTCGAACCCCCTCGTGGTAAGTCTTTTTTTTTAAATTTTTTTTCAAGTGATGGTTCATGGAATGCCTCTATTACTTAGGGTTTTACCGGGGAGCTGTTTTTACCGGGGAGCTGTTTTTACCGGGGAGCTGTTTTTACCGGGAGCTGTTTTTACCGGGGAGTTGTTTTTACCGGGGAGCTGTGTTACCGATGAGCTGTTTATACCGGAGAGCTGTTTTTCTTAAGGGATCAGTTTTCAACAAGCCACATCTCTGGGCATAGTCCCTCACGTGTCGATACCTATACCTTCACATTTGACGAAGAAAACTGAACTTCTAGCCTAAATTCCAGGCTAGAATCTAAAACTTCCACTCGCAACTTCTCTCGTCCAGTGACCAAAAATGAATGGCTACCGACTACCGACTACCGTACTCCACCTTTTTGTTGGAATTGAGGCTTGTATAGAGTTTCGTTAATAACTTTTATTATCTTTTCTTTTATGAATTCTGTTCTATAATCAATTAGCAAAATTAATTGATTTCATTTGCCGGTGTGAACCGAAGTGAACTTTAGTATTTAATTTTTTAATTATCGAATTTATTATCGGTTTATGTTTGCTTAACTTTTGGTACTGTCATATTTAAATAATGTACTTATATTTTATATTTTAATAATCATAATCATTAATCTGAACTGAGGTCAAGGTTGGACAATATGTTCTAAATTTAAAATTATTGGTTAAGTACCTATGACGCCAAAAATTGATCAATTTTTGATCTGGGTTATATTACTTATAAACTTGAGGATTTCAGTTATATCTCCTTTAGAGCTTCAACGTTTAACCTTTGATTCCATACCATTTGTATTTGATTTTAGTGATTTTGTTTTCTGGCAGTAGCTGACCATATTTATCCATTTATTATTATAATTTTCCTTCAATCATTTTTCTTTTTTAAATTAATTTTCTGGAAACTTAAATCCTTCTTATTTTTATTTCAAGATGTTGATATGGCCAGCGACTGTTAATGAACTTATATGGCAAGTAAATTGAGGTACATTATTTTTTTGTTTGTTTTGAATTTGATGAAACTGATTGAGAGTTAACGCCCATTTATTAATTTTATTCAAGTGTTCCACCAATAATTGATTTTATCTTTTAAAACTTGATGCTTGATGTTTGACCTCACTGTGAAATATACGCTAATTTAATTTGAAACTTACTGTTGTTACATTAATTTACCTGTGTCAAGATTTGGTTGAGTCATGCCTTATTTATTTCCTTTTCAGAATTACCAATTACCGTTTGCTGATTATTTTCTAGGTGTATTTCTGAATTTTCACCCTTCCAGATTTTATGCAATGTTATAATTAAATTTTTTTTTTAAATTCAGAGGCGCCCTTGCCATTCTGTACCTATTAAGCCGCGTATCGATTTCGCGAGGCAGCAACGCGCGGCAGGCTCGCGCTGCAAAAAACCTTCATTTGCCGCGTGAGCCACTTGAGACACGAACTTTGTGTGTGGCTGCCGCTCGCGGCATGCGATCCAGATATTTATTTAGTTTTCACGAAGAAGAAAGCCTGCCGCAGAACGTCATTTTGCCGCGCTATCCAACTCGAATAACGACACAAGCGTATCAACTTGGTGCGAGCATTTCTTTTGCCGCGCTTCAAAACCCGACAAAAATTGGTTCGCACCGCGGCGAGTTCGAACACGGGATGACTCGCGCGGCAAGTAGTATCCATTGAGCGCGGTTGCCGCGCGAGCCAATGTTCGACAGTTTGCCGCGGGTAATCGATACGCAGCTTTACACTATCAACCTCTAATAATTATTCGCTGAGCAAACCGAGTTCTGTTAACTCATTAACAAAAGGGGTTACATACTAGAAGCTACTCAAATATCCTCTGTGGGATGCTTTATATAAGGACATTACAGACTAAGAGAAATTGAAGAGAGAATGGATGATTTAGGAAATTCTCATTTTCATCTAAAGGCCAAGAATCTGTAAAAATAAAAACAAGCGAAAACGCGATTGACATCCAAGCTAAGAGACATTCGATCGAGCATTCGATTAAAATAATTTTAGGGATATCGAATATCGGCTCCAGTTCGAAAGGGCGATATTTAAAACCGCGATATTCAAAACGGCGGTCGCATTTTAGTGACATTTAAAACTGCGACATATCAAAACAGCGACATTCAAAACGGCGACATTTGAAAAGAGCGATAATTCAAAACAGCGGCATATCAAATTGAATCAATAATAATTAAAAAAGTGTAAACTTATCAAACTAACCCGTCCGCCTAGTGCGATCTCTTCCTCATAAGTTAGTTTTTTATTTCAAAAACAACGCGCGCTTAAGAGACGCTAAGCTATAAGTAAATTACCTTTGTGTTTTTTTTTTTTTTTAAATAAAATGCTTACGAGGACTAGATCGCACTAGGTGAACGGGTTATTCTGGGTTAGTTTGAGTAAGTCTGCATTGCGACATCAATTTTAACCAATAATAATCAAGAAAATACAGACTTACTCAGACTAACCCAAATTAACCCGTTTAGTTATAGCGTAGCGCCCTTGAGCACGCTTTGTTTGTCAAATATAATGCCAACTTACGAGAACTAGATCGCACTAGCTGTACGGGTTAGTTTCAGTTAGTTTGAGTTCGTCTGTATTTTCTTGACAATAGAATATTTTAATATTACATCATCATCATCATACGCGATCATGCGATACCGAGTATAATTATTTTCTATTTTATTCTTATTATGCGTTTTCTGAGGGTTATATAAACCAATTCTGGAGCCGCACACTCTAAGAGAGTCTTGGCACACCTTGCGTCTGGCAGCATTGTCTCTTCCTCTGTTATCTCGCTCCTTCCTGCGATCCCTAGTTCTTTCCAGTCTCGTGTCTGCGTCACTGTTCCCTAAAAGTTTGTGGTTCGTCGTGAACTACTCGACGGCATGAGGGCCTATCATTTGCCGTCGTCTCCCAGTTGCTGGAATCGATGCGGCGCTCACTCTACCATATTCTTCCTAAGAACATTCTTGTCGCGTTTCTGTTGACCTCCCTGATATCGATTTTTCTCTTTCGGCTGACTGTAGAAAATCTGTCGTGGAAGTCGTGTATCAGGTATGCGGACGATGTGACCTGTCCAGCGAAGTTGGTGCTCACTTATAAGGGCTTCCATGCTAATTGTTTTGACCTTCTCTAAAACACGTTCGTCGATCCTGCTATTTATTTCCTATGGATTGAATAGCAGGATTGACCTTATGGCCCTATTAGGTATTCGGTGCAGGTTGGTGCAGCATTTGCGTCTTGTTGAAGTTGACTTCTAGGTCGATTCTCCTGTATGTCTGGTTGAATGGATTGATATTTGCCTGAAGATCTTCCTCTGTATTGGCTATCACGACGTTATAATCCGCATATTCAAGTTCAATTATCGATGACGTCGTCTTCACTCGTAGTCTGTTCAGGTTGAATGAACCGCCATTAAGTCTGTACAGGATTTCGACTCCTGATGGCAGGTGACCCTCGACAAGGTAAAGTATGAATCCTATTCCTCTTCTCGAACGGCACCGTCGCGTATGAAGGTGATCATCTGTTTATTTTTGCACTGCCTAAAAATTTCGAAATAAGTTATAAGATAACGTAATAATATAAGAAAAAGTGGTGCATTGCTTAGTTGCGAGCTGTGTTATACTTGCAGTACATAAAAATAGTGTTTCACAACACGGGGGACTCCAAGTTATTGCCGGTTCCCAGGAATTTGTTGTCGTCAGTGGCTGGAAAAGGTAACAGTGTTGCCAAGTGGCGCGGCTTCTATTTCTCGGAACCTAAGATGACTCGATATACGGCAAACTGTGGCGAATGTGATTAAGGGTTACAAAACAGCGCCCAAATGTGCAGTGCGTGAAGTGTAACAGGTGGTATCACTCTATGCAGTGTACAAATTTGAGTGAGATTGAGGAGAGACTTATGATTGATCATAAAAAGCCTTGGTCATGTAGAAAATGCAAAGGCTTACTATGCATGAGCTGTCAATTGCTCAAAGTACAAATGAAGAGCACTCTGGATCCCAAAACTGGCGTAAGTCTATCTCTCCAGGACCAAAGGACATTGACTCAATTTATTATTCACTCCTTATCGAGCTAAAAGGGAAAGTAGGACAGCTGTCCAATAATATTACTGAAGTAAAAACATCCCTTGAGTTTCTGAACGGTATGTATGAAGAACAGCGTCAGTGGAACAAAGTAATGGGCGAGATAATTGAGGAAACCATAAATGAAAACAAAAAATTAAGAGATGAACTATCTTTAGTTCAGACAAAACTTGCAGAAATGGAAGCTGAAAAAGTAAGTAACAAACTTATTATTAATGGGGCCTTTGAGATTGGGGATACGGAAGAGATCTTGCTGAAGAGATCAATGAAGGTGCTGAAACATATTGACGACTCTATTGTAAAACAAAACATAGTTAATGTAAAAACTATACATGTCAAGCAAAAGCCACCAATTGCTTCGGTCTTTTTCGATAATTCTGAGTATGTAAAAAAATTTATGCAAAAACGTTGTGAATTTAGAAGCTTATAGAGTTTTTAATACCTATTTAGAAGTACCAGTCGTTCTAGTGATTAAACGTATGGCGCTTCTTGAACAGACAAATAAAATTAGGTTAGGTATTTCCTATTTGTACATGAAATTGACGTATTAGCAATCGACATTCGTTTTTGTTGGTAATTTTTTGTTTCATCTGATTCGTGATTGATAAATAAGGATGGAGTTATTCTAAATGGGTATTAAAAATACTATAAATACCCAGGCCTGTGGAATTTTTGAGTCAAGCAAGCCTAATTATACAGTGTGTCCACTTAAGTTCGCAGCATATGAGAAACTTTTTTATTATCAATTTTACGAAAAAAAGTTATTCCTTATAAAAGTTTCTGCTTCTTGAAAAAATAGTATTAAACTATTAAAACTTGAAATAGCATCTACACGGTCGTCAGAAAATAGAAAAATATACAGCTGTGTCGGTGAAAGTCGAGGTAAAAGTAGAAAAAAAATGGCACGTCACTATTTTTTCAAACCTTTGATATTTTTTTTCAGATTAAGCAACTCATATTACAGTCAAAAGATACCTTTTGTTATCAAGAACAAACCTGCCAAATTTGAAAAAAAAAATTGAAAAGTGATTTTTGAGCTAAAAAAACATTTTTTTTTTAAAACTTTGACACCCTGTATCTCATAAACTACGCATTTCCGGACACATGTTTATGGGAACTTTTTTTCTTAAAATCTCGTAAGGAATCACATCCTTAAGGCCGCGTTAGTGGTCGCCATGTTTAAACTGTGATTGGTTGATTTTTCGAAACTTGTTTTAAGGTCTTTAAAAAAACGGCACATCATATAACGTACTTATTTTGGCAATTGCCTAATTATACTGCTACGGCTAGTCAGCTTCAGTTCGGAGGCCATGGGTTTATGGGTTCCTTGTATACATCTTACCTTTGGGCGCCACCAAGTTAATTGTGACTTAACTAGGAAGATAACTTAATGATGTTATAAACAAAACCTGTGCAATTGGAGAGCTTATCAATAAAACAACTAATTAGGTACAATAATGTATCTGGCTTCTTTATTAAAAATAATAACAAAATATAGGGATAGCCAGGAGGTTATTAAAATGTGTATACATTATGGCTTGTACCAATTTATAAATATTTGATTATCAAAAGAATGAATGTAAATAATGCATATATAAATATGAATTTTAAATAAACATGACTAAAAACCTTTTGGTATTTACACTTGTGAGAGATAAGAAAAATTCAGTATGGGTTACACTTTACCATCAGGCAAATTAAACACAAAAAGGTGAAAGTTATAGTTAGGGCAACCTCAGGGTAAAATTGTAGAATTTTATTTAAGGGGCACTTACCGAACCTGATTTAGTATCAAGTGATTTACATAGGATTTGCCTAAATAGTAAAAAGTGCAACTTAAATGTGTACAAGTGTTGATTATCTTCAAAGGTGTGTGTAAATCCAGAAGTTTTGAAGGAATATTATCTACAGGTTCGGTCTCACTGTAGATAGACTATAGTATGGTAAGTGAGTCATAGTCATGAGTTCTATCCACGTGGTATCTGTTTTACGTAGAACTCAATGTGGTTCCACCAGAGTGCTACCAAGAGGGTTGCTGAAGGGAGGCTACCAAAGCCAACTAAGGGCAATCTAGATCTAGTCTAGAATTTCTTTCTAGGAGCTGTCCAACTATAGCCTAAGACTGTCTAGCTACAGCCTAGCACTAGGATTGTCCAACGATAGCCTAAGAGTAGGAGTAGGATTGCCCAACTGTAGCCTGAGAGTAGGATTGTCCAACTATAGCCTGAGACTAGGATTGTCCAACTATAGCCTGAGACTAGGACCCTATAACGATGTTCGTATAAAAAAACAAATCGAGCCCCAAATATTAGAAATAATCTTACCTCAAATTGAGGGATACTCTAGACCAAAGGTGAAGTCTTGAACTTCCAAATGCTGCTCGGAACAGTCCTATTAAAAAAAAAAATGGAACACGTGTTGTAGGTTAATATTTCCTGAAGAAAATCTCAAACTTACCGAAACAGAATCCAAAGATGACCAAGGGACGACTCTAGACAATTATCAGCAAGAAATTAGTCTACTTGAGCTCCCTGGCACAAAATTCCAAAAAGTCTCGCCCCAAAAATAATTAGGGCCGAGGCCCGAAACCGGACGACGACTCAGCGTGAGGTCGCAGATCAAAAGGGCAGATTCTTCATTTCGAATTTAGATTTCGGAAGAAGACTTTCATCTGTCAAACTTCTAATTTTGACATTGAAGAAAATTATAGAAAAGGACGTGTGCAGTTTCACCCCAAAAGTACGAACTGAGAATCGGTTATGTAAAAAAATGACTGGTGAATGTTGAAAAGTGCCTATAGAACATATATCAAAAGGTAGAACAGGTCTAAAGAAAACGCCTAGACAAAACAGCTGTTCAATGACATGATGGAAATGAAAAGTCAAAGATTAAACAACAATTATTATCTGTTTTACGTAGAACTCAATGTGGTTCCACCAGAGTGCTACCAAGAGGGTTGCTGAAGGGAGGCTACCAAAGCCAACTAAGGGCAATCTAGATCTAGTCTAGAATTTCTTTCTAGGAGCTGTCCAACTATAGCCTAAGACTGTCTAGCTACAGCCTAGCACTAGGATTGTCCAACGATAGCCTAAGAGTAGGAGTAGGATTGCCCAACTATAGCCTGAGACTAGGATTGTCCAACTATAGCCTGAGACTAGGATTGTCCAACTATAGCCTGAGACTAGGACCCTATAACGATGTTCGTATAAAAAAACAAATCGAACCCCAAATATTAGAAATAATCTTACGTCAAATTGAGGGATACTCTAGACCAAAGGTGAAGTCTTGAACTTCCAAATGCTGCTCGGAACAGTCCTATTAAAAAAAAATGAAACACGTGTTGTAGGTTAATATTTCCTGAAGAAAATCTCAAAATTACCGAAACAGAATCCAAAAATGACCAAGGGACGACTCTAGACAATTATCAGCAAGAAATTAGTCTACTTGAGCTCCCTGGCACAAAGTTCCAAAAAGTCTCGCCCCAAAAATAATTAGGGCCGAGGCCCGAGACCGGACGACTACTCAGCGTGAGGTCGCAGATCAAAAGGGCAGATTCTTCATTTCGAATTTAGATTTCGGAAGAAGACTTTCATCTGTCAAACTTCTAATTTTGACATTGAAGAAAATTATAGAAAAGGACGTGTTCAGTTTCACCCCAAAAGTACGAACTGAGAATCGGTTATGTAAAAAATGACTGGTGAATGTTGAAAAGTGCCTATAGAACATATATCAAAAGGTAGAACAGGTCTAAAGAAAACGCCTAGACAAAACAGCTGTTCAATGACATGATGGAAATGAAAAGTCAAAGATTAAACAACAATTATTATCATAACCTCAGATTACTGATTGGATTTGCAAACAGAGATGATGATGGTACTAACTCCTTTTCCTAAGATTCTAATCAATAACAGCGGGCCCTGCCGTACTGAATCAAACCTTCCTAGATCAATTAACCAAACTTGCAAACCTGAACCAAAGAAACTTCTATTAGTAGAAGGCAGTACTCAAGGTAACAAAATCTGGGCACAGAAAAGATAGTTGTTTCTTCATTTATTCCTTTATAGTTCTATACGGAATCATATCTACTAAAGCAAAACAAGGTAGCTTATTAGCCAAGAAATTGAAAACGTTACAATCAGAATTGGCTTAAATTTGGCATAAACATTATTTGATCGATTATCTACAATTCCTTATTTTGGTTTTTCGATATTCAGCCTTTTTTTTTTAATTCAAAAATCATGTTCGCAACCACCAAAACAATTAAATGTGTTGGTGGTTGCATATTTACATGTTTATCAAGCTTGGATCCGTGAAAAGCATATTTTATTGATAACCACGAAAAACTAACAAAAGCTAATTGTAGAGATTGTAGATAATATATCAAATAATGTTTATGCCAAAGGATTTTGGAAAATATTGCGGATTTTTTGAGATGACCTTAAAACGAATTTTGAAGGTGAAAACAGTTCAAGCAATTTCAAGTAGATGGCGCCACGGCAAAAAAGCCACATTGGAAGCATCATAATTGTATATTTGTCTTTCTCTGTCACTAAGTGTTTCACCGACAAACAGATTTTGTTTTGTACAAAAAATGAAATATTGAACCGTATGTGTAGAGTGACGCAGTCGTCATTTTCAAAAACTAAATTTAAACATGGCGGCCATTAACGCGGCCTTAAGGAACACCCTGTATATTTTTCTATTTTTTGACCACCCTGTTCATGCTATTTCAAGTTTTAATAGTTAAATATTATTTTTTCAAGAAGCAGAAACTTCTATAAAGAATAACTTTTCTTCGTAAAATTGATAATAAAGAAGTTTCCCATATGCTGCGAACTTAAGTGGACACACTGTATAAACGAGTACTTGCCAGAACTTACATACAAATTGTTAAAAGAGGCGAAAAAATGCAAAGAAAAGGGATAAAAGTATGTGTGGTGTCAAAATGGTTCAGTTTTATTAAGGAAAAATGATGGAGATAGAATTGTAAAAGTAGGTACATGGATGGCTATAACTAGAATTCATTGTGTTTACGAGTAGGTCATCTCAAAGACATTAGAACTCCAAACATTGGGCCTCAAGATAGCACTGCCTATTTGGGCAATGTAAGATAATCTCCTCTGGAATCTGCGGAGTGCCAGAGGACATGAAATGAACATAAGTTAAAATTCGAGAATATACGAAAAAAAAAGAACATTTTTTTTTCAAAACCGCCAGCATAAAAAAATAAAAAAATTTAATCAAAAAAGGCTGTTTGTCACCCAGCATTAAAAGCTTAGCATTTGTTTCGCGGAATAATTTTCCCGCGGAAAAAAATCCGTTTTGATGGACACCAGTTTATAACATGCCGTTATTTTTTTATAACGAATTTTCCTAGGAGCGGAACGCGAGGGATAAACACAACATTTTAGAGTTTAAAGTGACACGGGGATTATATGGGTTTTTCAACTCCCGCAAGCCATAATTTATTTTGAGAGAGTCAAAAACTCGCTTTACTTTTCTGGAATAAATTAAATCTGTGTTTGTAGGTTATATGCCGTAAATTGAAACGATTTATGCAAATTTTCACCAGCAATTTTGTGTACCTATTGCGAAACATCATGTCGTTTGGCGGCCGTGTTCTAAAGCGGCGTTTCCACACGCATAATTTATTGGCGCTAGTGCACGTGCCAGTTTGTTGGTGTAATAATAGTGGCGCCAGTATCTGTTTCAACTTGATATCAAAAACTTTTAACTGGCGCAGTAGAAAAATTGAAAATGGCGTCAACTTAAATGGTTCAAGCAGGTATTAATGTTGCTGTGGATATTTTGTTTCTAGAATTATTTCAGAGGTCCCGAAAATACAAGAAGAAAAGACATAAACACAAGATGGATTTCACGCAGAAAAGCTCTAGGAGCATCAAATAATTTACTGTCTGAGTTAGCGGATGAAGATCATGAAGAATTTCCAAAGCTTCTTATTTTGCTTTTAGCAGCAGTGATATCAAAGCCACTTAAGAACGCGAGAACCCGCACAATACGTCAACACTTATCCTTATAGCATCATGCGGTTTTTCCTGTCTTTGTAGCACAAAAGTTTGTGATTCCACAAACAGGGATGCTCTTCCATAAACTTAATATGTTCAATTTTTTGGGAACCACTAGTGAAAACGTTTGTATTTTTTTTTGACACACTGTCACACGTGGCAAACTGGCGCCAAAAAGTAGACCTCCATTCTAATTTACTGGCGCATTAAAAAGTGGCGACAGTTAACTGGTGCCAGTTAATTTTCTGCGTTTCTACGTGCCAGCAAAGTTACGCCAGTCGACTAGCGCCAATAAACTATGCATGTGGAAACGCCGCTTAATAGATATACGTAAACTGTATTTTTTCCCAGGATAGATTTTGACATTACAAACTTTGAAACATAAACAATGCCGCTTATTGGTCGCAAGATGCTATTTGCAGGATATTTTTATGAAACTCTAACCTGCAGGGACACGGCATTTTGCGACTTATCAGTGCCAAGCGGTATTGTTTATGTTTCAAAGTTTTCAGTGTCATAACCCATCTTGGAAAAAAAAGCATTTTAGAGATATCACTTATTATTGAAATTGAACTAATCAGCCATGTAATAATAATTAATAAACAGCATGAAACCTTTCGACGGCATTTTTAACCATGGAACTTGCAGATCATTAAATTGTTCTAGTTCGATAAACTCGTAATCATTTCACTCGGTCAATACCTGTAAAGCAAATAAGTATGTATTGTACTTTTGAAGAGTGAAGAGATTTATGTTAGTCAAATTAATTTTCGCATTGTAATTTCTAAAAAAAAAACAACGAATAAGCGACTATTTTTGGCACCTAATTCAAAAAATAATCGGGCCATTTTCCCTTCTGCAAAACGAGCAAATTTATACGGAGCCGATAAACTCGACCATTGAAAGCAAAATGTGGTCAACAATTCTGTACAACTGTGTCGCGAAAACGCCATACAATAACCCACGTTTACCGCCATCTGTTGCCCGACCGCTTTTTCCAGTTCTAATTGAAAAATAATTCTTGTCGCTTGCCGATGCTCCGCCCTGTGTTTGCAGATTCACCTTCGGCAATTAACCGGTAATCCAGAGAGCAAATGATAATTGCCTACTGTGGATCTGACAACATATATATATATTTTTAAATTAGTTTTGTTATGTTTTAACAGTGATAGTTACTTATTGGGCAAGTGACTTATGTTACATAAGTCACTCAGGAAAAATCTAGCTTACGAGCTCGCAGGGCGAATGAGCTAATTTTCCCAGCGACTTATATGAATATGTAATAACTCGCGCGCCTGATGCAGTGTGACGCTTTCATATATTCGCGTTTTAATAATAAATTATAAAAAGAAGTTGGAAAATAGTTAAAATTTGAAGTTACACAGAAAAATATACACTACAAACAAGACTTACGGCCATTTGCACCGCTATAACTTAAGGGATATTATTTAATCCAAGTGGAGCTTTGAATGTGACTCTCGTAGAAACAAAAGTCACATTCAAAAGCTCCACTTAAATTAAATATCCGTCAACATCCCTTAAGTGATAGCGGTGCAAATGGCCATAATAACCTTAACTGAACGCTAAGTTAGAGTCATATATCCGCAAAGAAAACAATACTTAATTTAATATGCACGTTATTTTTATACCGATCCAGTCACTTTACTTATAATAATATATAATAAACTTGACATTAGTATAGTAAAAATAATTTCAAATTTTCCCAAAACTTCAACTGCGAGTAAGTCAAATTCAAATAAGTATAGCATAATCTTGCAGCAAAACCTTTCTCAGTTCTCCTGGAAACGACAAATACTTATTATAAGTATACAAATAATTCATTTTGAATGTTAGTTTTACTCAATATAAGAATAAATTAATTTAAAATAACTCTAAAACCATTTGGAAGAAATGTGTTTTTTAATTAATTGAAGCTAGGAAAACTCCAAGCAAGTATAGATATTTTCTAAAGGATAATTTTATGAATCCCCGAGCAAACATAAATACACTTAAACTGAGAATAAAAATAATTTCATTTATTCATTAACGCAAACACTAGGCTCCTTCGAAACAGTAAGGGCTACAACAACATGACGGTCACATCCTAGCAGGCGACATCAATGCACACAATGAAGCATGGGGAGGACATGTTACGGATACACGAGGGGCGCATCTCCGGGACTGAGCAAACACTAACGGCTATGACATAGCGAGCATAGGAGATCAGGGCCCAACTTTTGAGACTAGTAGGGGCACAAGCCACATAGATATGACAATGGTTAAAAGGGCCGACATATTGAATTGGTGCGTTGTCCAGGATGAGGAGTGTTGGAAATGAAAGTTCGAAATATTTCTTCTGATCAGTCCTTTAGTTTATTGTTTATACCTATATGTGTCATTATTATGTCAGGTGACAATTTAATTGTTAATTATTGCTAGTTGTTATTATTATTAGTAATTCTATGATTAGTTGACGTCGTGTTGCCTAGCTGCCTGATTATTGTACTTCAGTTGTTAATTAAAAATTTTTGAATATTGTTTAGACCATAGTTTTACTTCACAAGAAAAGCCCCACGTTCCAATGAGGCCCAGTGAAGTAAAATAGCTGTGTGGCGTAGTCTTGGAACGTGTGTTGAGCAAGATTTCCAGAAGTGCAGAAAATGGCAGTGTCAAATTTTATTGCGAATATTCCAAAACTGAAAGGTCGTGATAACTACGGAGAATGGGCATTTGCTGCAGAGAATTTTTTGATATTGGAAGTGACCGCAGCAGCCAATGACACAGATAATAAGGATGGTAAAGCCAGAGCAAAATTGATATTAACGATAGACTCATCGATTTTCGTTCATATCAAAGACACACGATCAACCAAACAATGATGGGACAAACTAAAATCCCTTTATGACGATTCGGGTTTTGCTCGAAAGATTGGTTTGTTACGAACCCTAATTAGTGCCAGGCTGGAAAATTGTGAATCAATGCAATCCTATGTGAATATCATTGTTGAAACGGGCCAGAAGCTACGAGGGACAGGTTTCAGCATAGATGATGTCTGGATTGGCTCATTATTATTGACTTCCAGAAAAGTATGCCCCAATGATAATGGTCATAGAACACTCTGGTATAGCCATCACAGCTGATGCCGTTAATTTATAAAATTGCTTGATATGGAAGTTTCAAGGGTGTCAAAACTGGTTCCGCTTTTGCAGGTAAACAATGGTATACCAAACATAATAAATCGCGTCAACATTTTCAGAACAAACGCAGAAATGGCAGCACTTATGAGGAAACAACACTATCAACAATTCTGACAAGAAAAATATCAAGTGCTACTCCTGTGGCCAGTTTGGGCACTATAAAAACCAATGTCCTGGTAATGGGAACTCATCATCAGTGGATCAGAGTAGGTCAAACCTGAATGGGCCAAATAAACCTAGGCAGAATGCTTTTAGCGCCGTATTTCTGAGTGGTGAATTCTCTAAGGACGAGTGGTACATTGATTCGTGTGCTAGTGTGCACTTATCAGTAAATATGGATTGGATTGTGAATAAGGCAGAAAGTTCTCATATAAAAGAAATTGTGGTTGCCAATAAGGATAAACTAAAAGTTTCATGTGCTGGAGAGGTAAATATTCAAACTTTTGTTAATAATAAGACCTATGATGTAACTGTAAAGAATGTTTAGTGTGTGCCAGAACTTACTGCCAATTTATTATCTGTAAGCCAACTAATAGCAAATGGCAATCATGTTAGTTTTAAACAAAATTATTGTAAAATTTTTAATAATCAGAATGAACTAGTTGCGATTGCTTACTTGAACAATGGTGTATATAAGTTAGAAACCAAAAAGGTTAATGTATGTTTTCTGACTGAATGGCATAACATTGCATAGGAGATTCGGGCACATGAATTCCAGTGATCTCAATAAGATGAAAAATGATTTAATTGTTGATGGTCTTCTTTATCCAGGTGAGCTAAGAACCACAAAACAAAATTTTGTAGTTTGTTGTGAGGCAAAGCAAACTAGACTACTTTTTCCCCAAAGGGGCAGCAGAGCTTCTTCTATTCTTGAGTTGGTTCACGCGGATTTATGCGGACCAATGGAGGTAGCTTCTATTGGAGGTTCCTGATATTTTTTGATTCTAGAGGATGATTTTTCTCGCATGGCGTTCATTTATTTTCTGAAAAATAAAAGTGAATCCTTTGAAAAATTTAAAGAATTCAAACTATTAGTGGAAAACCAAACCAATTTAAAAATTTAGAACCGATAACGGAGGTGAATTTTGTAGTAGAGATTTCGAATATTTTTTGAAAAACTGCGGGATAATTCATCAGAAAACAAATGCCTACACTCCGGAACAAAATGGTTCTGCGGAGAGATTGAACCGGTCAGTTATAGAAAAGGCGAAGTCTTTGCTATTTGATGCAGGACTAAAAACTAAATTTTGGGCTGAGGCTTGTAATACAGCTGTGTATTTAGAAAATCGGTCTCTTACAACTGGCCTAGATAAAACTCCCTTCGAAGTATGGACTGGTTCAAGGCCGAACGTCAGCTCTTTACGCATTTTCGGCAGTTCTGTGATGGTTCACATTCCCAAAGCCAAGAGGTTGAAGTGGGATAAGAAATCGGAAAAAATGATTTTTGTGGGATACAGTGACAACATAAAAGGATACAGGGTATATAATCCCAAAACGAATTGTATTTCCACAAGTAGGGATGTTATTATAATGGAAGAAACTGAATCTGAAGAAAGAAAAGATGATAAAGGGATACAGTGGATATTATAATAACAAATGAGACAGAAAATACAGATTCAGTGAGGGATCAACTCTCAGAATCTGCAGATAGTGAGGATTTTGCCGAAGATGAAGAGCTTTCAGAGGCAGAGGTCAGGAAATCCCAGAGAATGCATAAACCAAACAGTCAGTTTAGGGATTATGAACTCGACTTGTGTGCAGATGATACTGGAAGTTCTAGAGATGCGTATGATAAGCACGAGGATGAACCAACAACCTATTCAGAGGCACTATCAAAGCCTGATAATCAGCGCTGGATCCAGGCTAATTCCGAAGAGCTCCAATCGTTTAGTCAAAACGATGCTTGGGAATTGGTAGATGCTCCTGCAGGGTCAACTATTGTGCCATGTAAGTGGGTCTTTAAGATGAAACGTAATGGTGAAAACTTGGTGCCATATCGTGAAAGGTTGGTTGCAAAAGGATTTGCACAAAAACCAGGTATATATTTTTGTGAGAATTTCATACATCTGTCAAAACTGGTATTCCAACAATAAATTGACATGTTTTGATTGTTGATTTGAACCAATCAGATTGTAATTAAGCGATAATTTGCACTAGTGCAAATTATCAGATAATTGCATACTAACTGATGCGAAAACTGGTGTTTTGACATTTTTTGACAAAAAATTTAAATTTTTGATTAATGAAATTCTCTCATTAAATACAACTCGTGCAATGGAAATATATTTATAATTTTCGACAAATTTGCACTCATGCGTTTTTAACTGAAAAAGGCACTCGTGCACTACGTGCACTCGTGCTCTTTTTCAACTAAAAATGCATTCGGGCAAATTTCCCAAAAATTATCAATAATTTCCATTGCACTAGTTATATTACTATTGATAATTTTTTCTCCTGTTGTCAAACATAGTACTGGATCTTATTATCATATGCTATAAATTTTAATCTAGACATCACACATCTCGACGTAAAGACTGCTTTTCTAAATGGCTATTTACATGAAAATGTCTATATGACAATACCAGAAGAGTTTCATGTAACAAATAATAATAAAAACAAAGTGTTAAAACTCAAAAAAGCCATTTATGGATTAAAGCAGGCTTCACGAGCGTGGTATCAGCGGGTTGAAGATGTTTTAAGTAATTTGAACTATAAAAAATCGGATTTTGAACCTTGCTTATTTATTAAAAATAAATGGATTAAAGATATCACTATAGTCGCTCTGTATGTTGATGATTTCTTTTTGTTTAGTAATGATATCAGGGAGCTGGAATTTATCAAAAAAGAATTAAATTCAAAATTTGATATTAAAGATCTAGGTCAGGCTAAACAACTTCTAGGTATGAGAATGAGCTATGATAAGAATAAAGGCGAAATTAGGCTCGATCAAGAGCAGTATATTGATCAACTTTTGAGAAAATTTTAATCTGTTAGATAGTAAAACTGCTATTACTCCTATGGAGGTCAATTTAAAATTGGAAAGAGCTGACAAAAATTGTTTAAATTCAGAAATTCCTTATCAAAAATTAATAGGAAGTTTGATGTATTTATGTGTGTTAACAAGACCTGATATTTCATTTGCAGTAAGCTTTATGAGTCAATATAATAATTGTTTTAGTGATGAGCATTGGAACTATGCTAGGAGAATTCTCACATAATTGAAAGGAACTAAAAATTATTGTCTGATGTTTAATAGAAGTAGTAATTTTGATTTGACAGGTTTTGTAGATGCCGATTGGGCGAATAATGTGTTGGATAGAAAATCTTACACAGGGTTTTGTTTTAAGCTTGGAAATTGTTTAATCTCATGGGAGAGCAAGAAACAAAACACTGTGGCTCTTTCTAGCACAGAGGCTGAGAATATGGCTCTCTCTGAAGCCTCAAAGGAAGCCATGTACCTCAGAAATTCAATTTGTGAATTGACAGGCAATTTAAAATGTATAACTATATTTAACGACAATCAGAATGCAATCAAGTTGTCTGCAAATCCAGTTTCCAACAAAAGGTCAAAACACATTGATGTAAGACATCATTTTGTAGGAGAGGCTGTTGCTGATGGTTTTGTTTCGATAAAGTATTTGCGAACAACTGAGATGCCTGCTGATATTTTAACTAAAAGTTTATGCTCTGCGAAGCATTCAAAATTTCTTTCATGATTTATGTATTAGATCTGGAAATAATATTTCTACCTAGTGGGGGTGTGGGAAATAAAAGTTCGAAACATTTATTCTTTAATTTATTGCTTATACCTATATGTGTCATTATTATGTCAGGAGACAATTTCATTGTTAATTATTGCTTGTATTGTTATTAGTAATTCTATGATTAGTTGGCCTCGTGTTGCCTAGCTGCCTGTTTATTGTACTTCAGTTGTTAATTAAAAATTTATGAATATTGTTCAGACTATAGTTTTACTTCACAAGAAAAGTCCCACGTTCTAATAAGGAGACACTTAGCGGCCACAAATATATAAATTTTAGAATAAAGACAAAAAAGAAGCAAAAACAGATAACCAAAAGTGTTTTTCACTTCGAGAATACCGACTGGCGATGGTTTAGACTACAATTAGCAGAGGCGTTAAAGAGACAAGCTTGGGTCAGGATTCCGTAGAGCATTAAACTACAGGAAATCTGTAGCAGAAATTGTAAGCTACATATAAAGAAAAAACGGGTGGACGAAAACAATGACGACTGGTGGAACGAGAGCTTATAGAGGATGAGGACCATGGCTAGAAGGTGCCGGATAGAGTGGCAGAAAGAGAGAAACCCCGTTAAAAAGCAGGGAATGTTAGAAAGACTCAGGGCTCACAAAATAGCATACAAGAAGGCGATATAAGATGCGAAGCTACTTTTGATAACGAATTCTCAGCCGTGGCACCGCCTATGGAACTTCCTGGGTAAAAAATAGGAAAGTAAAGTACCAGCGAACGTACAGACAGAAGATGGCACATACACAACGACCTAAGACGAAACAAACGACTAACAGATAAAAAAGTACTTCTTGCAAGGCTACCCCGAACACGACAACGAAGACATATGACAGACCAGGGCAAGAGTCAAACGCTACAATGGTACATCAAAAAAAGAAATGAACCTCAAGGAAATCGAAAACGCCATCGCTACCTTAAAAAAGAAGAAAGCAACAAGCGCCCGACATTATACCTAACGAAACAATCCGACATATATATTCGCGGAAATACCGGGGTAAATGGGAGGTGGAGGGTATTTGCAGAGTTTGTCTAAAAATGGGTTACTTCCCTAGGATTTGGAAGGCCGCGGATACCCAGAAAGGGCAGATACCCAAAATACCGCGGATACAAAAAAAAACCGCACCCTAAGGCCGATCAGTCTCCTACCTACACTGGGGAAATTAGTGGATAAGATCCTAAACAGAAGATTACAGATACATATTAAAAGAAGAGGCAACCTTAGCATCAGACAGTACGGCTTTAGGAAAGGAACCGGAACAGTTGAAGTCCTAACCAATATCTCGGCCATCATGAATAGAAATAAAGCCCAAGACCTACACTAGACCGTTATTTGCTTAGACCTCAAAAACGCCTTTAACTCGGCATGGGGACAAAATATCAGCGAGTAGTTGGAGAGGGCCGATATTCCAGACAACCTCCAGGAAATCTGTGAAAGCTTCAGGAAAACAGAACTATAAAATCAAAAAAAGTCAAACAGAACATGACAAGAGGATGTCCGCCTCGGACCTACATTATGGCTGATGGTTATGTAAGGATGGTTCAGATGCATTGACAATGTGAACGAGAGATGGAAACGAAAAAACCTGGATAACCTAGCGGACACCCAAGCTTACGCAGATGACCAGCTCATCGTGGTCTTGGGGTCGCAAAAATGGAGACAAAATGGAACCTAGTATGAGAAGCCTGTAAGTAGTGGGAACAAAGAAGTGACGTACGATACAACAAGGAAAAGAACGAAGAGAGAGAGGCCATTGCAATAATAATTATTTATGCCCTCCAATAACAAGAAAATGAGAGGGCCCGGAATCAAAATTGACGGAGTGATAGCCACCTTGCAGGAGTACGTCACGTATCTCGGAGTCACCATCGACCCACAGCGAAATTACCATGAGCACATGAGAACAGTAAGGATCAGAGTTTCGAAAATGTCAATGACTCTAACATGGGCATTAAAGAGAAAATGGGGACATAGCCGAACTTTTCTCAGAGATAAACTAAATGGGGTACTGAAGCCAGCCATATCATATGCAAGTGAGATCTGGGGAGGCAGGGCGGATACGACATTGGGAAAAAGGCACCTAGACGCAGCAGTCAGATCACTGCTACTGCTACCACGCCAAATAGCGCGCTAAAAATCCTAGAAGGATTCCCCCCTCTATGGATCGAGGTAGACGAAAGACGACGAGACTGGTTAACAAAATACGATAAAAAACAGGCCGCCAAAGTAAAATCCACAGACAAACGACAAACCACACCCGACCGTAAGAGGAAGGCTCAATACGATAAGGGCGAGCAGTTGGACGGAGATCCAAGTGGATGCCAGTGTGGATCAGAGAGGCAGATCCGGTCTCGGCGTCTTTGTACAACTAAACGACCAACAGCGCAGACATAAGGTGAGAGCACCCGACAATGTCACTACGGACAGAGCCTAGATGAAGGCAATACTAAAGGGCGTTCAGATAGGGACACAGATACCAGACATAGACATTGCTATAATGACAGACAGAAAGCAGGCACTGGACAAAATTACATCAGGGGCAATAAAAGACAAACTCACTGCGCACATCTTAAAGTTGGTGGAAAATCAGATTAGTTGGGGCTCAAAGCTGAAATTTCAGTGGAAGAGAGGCCATTGCAATAATAATCCGGGCTACAGGGAGGCGCATACTTTGGCAAGGCTCGTGAGAGAGGAGACTGAAATATCTGAGGATCTAAGGGTATACTGCCAGACAAACAGGGCAGTACGTAAGGTTGAAAGAGAGCGTAGGACTTTAGAAAGATGGCAGAGAGCATGGGACAATGAAACAAAAGGGAGAGAGCTCTATAACCACTGCAAAAATGTGGGAAAGGACAGGATAGACCTGAGTCTGAGCTTCAAGTTCACACTGCTGTCGACGGGGCACAGACATTTTGAGCAGTATGTTTACCGATTAAAACTCTGCCAGACGGAGGGGATCTATTGTATAAAATTGCTATTGTATAAAACAATGAATGAGAAACCCGAATTTTCAATCATTAAGTACTGCCGGTAATTGCATTCCGGTTTTGAGGTAACTCTCGTCAGTGCAATATAAACGAAAGCATGCCAACTCAGAGAAACAGGTTTTCGGGAGATGTAGATGATAAGAATGATATAAACCTTCAATAGCGTGTGGCTCCATCTCTTCGGAATATGTAATTTCCAAGCATATTTCATAATCAGTACATTGTCCGACAAAAATATGGCGGCATACGAATGATTTAAAGGAGTTAGCCGCTTCTCGGTTAAATCATGTGAAAATCCACTACACCACTGGGATATCGAAAAGTTCACCAATCGGTACGCGTCGCATATAAAGAAATAGCCTCTAACATCGGCGTCGTGGCCCTTACTTGTATCAATCCATCTCTTGCCACGTTCGTTACGCATGTGTATTTGTGCTATGTGATTGTAGTTGAATCTGGATGCAAATTGGCTTATCTTTGCTTTGATTTTTCTCATAATCCTTTTGGCTTTTAGTTCATATTAATGTATTTTCACTGGATTACTCACAAAAATGCATTAGGTGCAAATTAGTCAAAAAAAAAATTGTTTCCATTAGCAAGCTTGGTATTTAGGGGCTTTTAAAAACTTTTACCACAAAATGGTTATTTTTCCATATTTTTAATAGAATCGGCAAAAAAATCATTTCGGGATTTTTTTTTCAGTTGATCCTTATTATTAGGCAGTGGCATTACAGTTTATTTTTAGTAGGAGAGAGCTGGTGAACGATTTTATATTTAGTACCATACTATAATAGCCGCCTAGTTATGTAACCAGTTACGAAATGCCTACTTCTGCGCCATAAGTGAATTTCTATCAGACGAATGTAGCGACTTTCCGCAAAAAAAGACGAATTATATAAATCGGCAATGGTGCATGTTGCATACAAGTTTTTTTTTCCAATATTGATTTGTAGAAGACGAACGCCAATGTGATTCGTTTTGAAAAATTTTGACATCCACTTATAGCTACCTAAAGTCCGTTCATAAAGTCTATAGAATTTTTCGAGTAGGTATGTGATCTGAGATTTTGGATGCTGATTGGCCAAAATTACGGGGTGGACTTGGGCGACCAGGGATCAATTTTAACAATTTACCCAAGACCCCAAAATCTAGCCAATCAGCGTCCAAAATCTCAGATCACTCACTCGAAAAAGTTTACAGACTTTATGAACGGACTTTAGGGAGCGACAAGTGGATGTCAAAATTTTTCGAAAAGAGTCACATTGGCGTTCGTCTTCTACAGATCAATATTGGAAAAAAAAAAAACTATAGTCGAATCAAATCCAAATGGCAGTGATGTAAACAACTGGTAATTTTCATTACAACTTATCAAATGCCTCCCTGCATGCGCACTGTTCCGGGTAGGGCGTTTCAACAGGGAGAAGTTACATTATAAAACCCTATGTTATTATTATACAAATAATTCCCCTTTTCAATTTTGAATATAAGCATACGCCATTGTAAAAGCCCACGATATTATAAAGGTGCTGAGTATAGGATATTGTCTGGAAAAGTACCGTCATATCAAGGTTTCGCCCACACAAATGCAGGCATTAGCAGTATTTTAATATAAATATGGCGCGCGGAACCATCTGTCTCATTCTTTTGTTTTTAGTTGAGCTATAGCAATTAGAATCAAGATTCTTTTGTTTTCGGCATTTTACCGCAGTAATTTAGAGTCTAGTATTTTTTGTTGTAACTTATTTTTTTTCAATATAAAATAAATAGTTTTTAAAAACAAGATTTACTGAACGAAAAATAAAATTGAGACAGGATTACCAGCTGATGTTGGTTTACAATTTAATGTCATTACTGCCGCTTGAATTTGATTCAACTATAGGCAAGATTTGCTGACGGATTTAGTGACCTTATCATTTTTGTTATATATATGTACTGTGTAGAGGGTTAGTGTCGGTGGTTTGTGATTGTAGCTTTTGCTATTTATTCTTGTTATGCCTGTTCTTGTGCCAATTGAAGTATTCAGATTTCTGAAAAGCTTGTATTGACATTTATTTGCAACACTGTTAATTCAGGCATCCTCCTCCTATCCTCTGTCTCCCATTTCCTCGTCCACTTCACTTTTCCAGCCCTTTCTCGGTCTGCCGAGTCTTCTTTCTCCTGGCTTCCACTCAATGATTTTGCTCGGTTATTCGCGTATCTGCTATTCGTGGGATAAGTCCGAGTCAACACAATTATTAACATACTATAACGACTATTATTTACTGATGGATTGATTGATGTCATTGTAAAGATGAAATTACCTAACTAAAAATGGGTAGTAAGTAAAAGCACTACAACTAAATACGAATATGTGACGACTGTACTGTGGTGACGACATAATATCCTGATATGATGATGCATATTTTTATGACGACCGACCAGTATGGCAACGTCAACATTCAACGGTGTTCAAGTAAACGGCGAGTACAGTAACTCAATAAGACTGAAGACACAATGACAAATACAAGATACAAGTGACAAGAGACAAAAATATAATAACACGTGTATCAATGCTATAACCCAGAATAAATGGTTACAACACGATACAAAATTTCGATTTTTTGGTATTCTGTATCTGTCACTTGTACCTTGTATTTTTTATTGTGTCCTCAGCCTAAGTACCATGCTTCCGAAATTGATAGCATGTACCATAGAGGTATGTACATTTAGACTTTTGAATTAACTTGGACCGAGTCTTATAAAAATAAAATATTTTCTGTCTTGGTAATTGGTAATTGTCGAAAAATACACCGAGTTTTGTAGCAAAATTGTTTCAATTTATGCCCATTAGATGGTTAACAAGAGGTTTTCAAAAAGGAAATGCCAGATGTGGCAAAACATAGCGAGGAATTATCTCAGTTTCATTAGTGGTTTTAATTAAAGCTTAGACATTTTACAGTAAGTCAGGCTTAATTAGCTAGGTAGGTATGTATAGGGATGCTGCAGCTGCTATGCTCCCTTCGTAGTTTTCGACTTATGGTTTTTGCATGGTTGTTTTTAGTAAATTTCGTCGAATGTTCAATTTCGAAAAGAATTCTCTAAATGTGAGATAAAAATACTAAATAATAAACTCACGCATTAGGCAACTATACCGAATAACATTTTGTGTGCCATTATATCAAAATTATATCGAATATGGATTAACGCTAAGGTAAACAGACTTAAGCGAGATCGTATACTCCCTTGAGGTTGAGATTATGCACTGGCTTAGAGAATTGCAGAGTGAAGCTGCAAGATGATAGGGAATAATAACATAGAATAATAATATGGAAACTCTATGAAATAGCGTACATTGAATTATAATGAATTTTACACTTTTAATGGATTCCCTCGCAATAATTGGCTCATCAATTAAAACGTCAGATGAAATCAATTTTTTTTTTTAGCAAATTGAGGTCAATTTTTAATCGGTTGATGCAGAATCGATGAGAACGGAAAATTCGTAATGGAATAAAACGGTAATATTTAATTTTTCGGTATCATATGTACCAATTATTAGCCTTTGCCTCATTAATTGTTTCACATGGTTCGTCTTTTATGGTAATGAATTTTATATATATATTTTTGAAGCACAAAACAATAAATTTTGGGATCTTTTCGTTCTCCAATCCATGACATAAAAATCAATACATAATATCTATTGTCTATGGTGACAAAAATAACAATATTGTAAAATAGGAAATTCACGAAGATATTTACTCCTTATGTTTTGTTCATTTGTATGAGGTTTTACCCTTCCATTTCTCTGGACATTGTATCAAAAAAAAATACAAAACTATTGACAATTTAAAAGTTTTTCGATTATAGGCTTGTTACAAATAATTTTAATAATTTGTAGTTTAGAGCAAGAGAACCTATATGGTCGTGGAATTCAGAAATAAATAATGAAACGAGTGGCCCCTTTATGTGCAAATGAAACCACTCGAATTCCAACAAGCAATAATTTTATTTTGACAGTGTAAGTATGTAAATTTTGAAGTTATGATGAACGTTCAGCTCGACATTTAGTTGTTCTGGTGAATCTGATACAGTATATGTACCTTTCCAATCCGAAGCTCTTCAATGGATGTTAGGATTTGACTTCCGTGAACTGAAGCTTTTCGGGTTGTTTCCTATATTCCAGGAAAGAGGAGAGATTGCTAGTGTGACGTCACTCCAGCTGTTCTAGACTCCAGTTAATGATATTGTGGAATAGGTACCCAAAAAGTATCAGGTTCACCAAGGTTTGGAATCTTAAACTCCTGAATTGTATTAAAAAGCGCTCGTTATAATTGAGCAAAATGCTGCTTCTCGGGCAGTCGCGATGAACAGGCAGAAATAAAAAAAAATGTAGAATTTTTTTTTCCCCCAAATAGATAAATTTTAAGTTAAGGTAGGTAGCTATTGGTATTACAAGATAAAGCTGAGGGTGAAATAAATTAAATCCAAGAATTGTCAAAATTCTCGACATGTTTTAACTAAAACTTTTTAAAGCAATTTTAACCTATGCGGATTTCTATCTAAAAACTTTACCCTTTCAGCACTCTCCTTACTCGAGAAGATAATGAGAGAGTCAAACAATAAATGGCTGTACAGGTCTCTGTCTGGATTCGGTAAAATGTTGATAGGATTGGACACACAAATTTGGTTTGCACCGAGAGCAAATGGTCCAATAATCCCACACTAACAATTGATTCTGAAAACCAGAGCAGCTCTATTTATTAGCCAAAACTCTGAAATGACTCTCCTCAAAAAAAAAAAAAAAAAAAAAACGAGGCACCACACAAAATGGAGACTCACAATAGATAAAAAATTAAAATAGAAGTAATATTTATATTCTAAAGGTAGATAAGATAAGATTTATCAGGTAATAAAAACCCAACAGTCATAGTAGACACTGAAGATGAAATAAATTAAAAAATATTGGGGGAAAATCTAGAAATCTGAACAAATAAAAATACAAAGTGAAAATCGACTTGCCTGTTTAACGGTATGCCAAAGAAGAGGCCTTTTTGGAACCAAATACCTTGATGAAAACTATTCTCGTGTTTTTTTATACTTAACTACGTAGCAACCATCGGCCAATCAGAAGACACTCAACACACATAAAAAACCGATCTCACTTCATCAATGAAACACCATGCTGATTAAATGGGAAAAGATAAAAACACACTATACCATTTCCAGGATTATTTCACACTAATGAAATTTGATTTCAAATTAATGAAAAGTAAATTCACATCAGTGAAATCTAATTTCGCATCAGTGAAATCTAATTTCGCTCAAATGAAAATTGATTTCAAAGTAACGAAAACTAATTTCTCACAAACGAAATTTGATTTGACATTTTTGAAAATAAATTTCAAACTGATCCTAATTAATACTAATTTTTCAAACATTTATTATTTTAATTAGAAAAAAACATCAACAAATGTTATTTATTTCACCCTAATGAAATAAACGCAGTTCACATAACATAAAATATAATGAAGGGGGTGATTCGTGGGTTAGGACAAAAAAAAAAAAATAAAAGGCCTGGTAAGTCTTTGCCAACGTTCCGCCAAAAAGTTTAGGACTTCATCAGGGCTAGAATATATATTAGGAACCTCAAAAAAGTTCTAACAAATAACTGAAGTTTACATACCTTGTACTCAAAAAATTATGTGGCTAGAATTATATAAAATAGTGCAAGATTTTTCAGGATGGAACATTCGATTGCACATAACAAAATCTGTGCAAAACCACATAATGGAAGATAAATAACTTGATAATTAGTGGACTGTATAATTAGGTGGACTGGATGATCGACTGGATAGGGAACTAAAACACACGCGCTTTTCACTGACACTATATTTACAACAATTTACACAATATTTACACTATTTACAATTACTACTACAAGATGACAAGAAGCCAGAGCTTGCTTAGATGCCCAACAGGGCAGAGCTAGATTATAAAATTTATTAAAATGTGAAAAGGTTTCTAGATGCTTGTTAACGTGGACAAGCTCCAAGCTACACTGCTGCAATGACAAAAATGGCGCGCAATATATTGACAGACATGACAAAATAGACATGACGACAACGCTGCAGTGTTGCAAACTTTATATGTATAAAAATATTTTGCCATCAAAAAGAGATAGCATGATTGTTGGAACATGTTTCCAACATGCTGGGGGGCCTAGAGTTTCACATGAAACCAAGGTAAAATTTTCCAGCAAAAAAAAATAAAAAAATTAAAGAGAAAGTAAGCAACCCTTTTTTTAAAAAAAGGTATGATTTCAATGATGATCCAGTAAACGAAAACTTAACTAACAATTAAAGCTAAAAACATTTCTGGAACACATAGTATGACATTATGTATGTATATACGAGTATAGCTAATTGAATATAAATATAAATCTAAATGTTTTACAAATATATGTACAGAATTTTGTGAATAATTTTCAAAAATATTATTAACAATTATTGTCATCAATCGGTAACACTGCAATCTTGGTAACCGATCTGAGATAAATACCTTTTTTGGTTTTCACTTCGACAACCCTTACTTTGCCGTCCTTTCCAGGTATTGCTTTAACTATTCTTGCCATTGGCCACTTATAAGAAGGTACATTATCCTCTTTTAAAATGACTAACAAGCCCTCCCTAAGGTTAGGCATCTCATCACGCCATTTTGGCCTATTTTGGAGTTGCGTTAGATAGTCGTGATACCACTTTTTCCAAAAATGCTGCTGCATCTGGACACACAATTTCCAAAACTTAAGTCGACCTTGGGGAATTTCCGTCAAATCAGGGTCAGGAAAGCTTGTGATAGGCGCACCTATCAAAAAACGACCAGGGGTCAAATAGTCCAAATCTGAAGGATCTTGTGACAAGGCTACAAGTGGTCGGGAATTTAAAATTCCTTCTACTTGGACAATAAGAGTATTAAATTGTTCATAGGTAAGCTCATTGCTACCTATGACTCGCTTGATGTGAAATTTTGCCGATTTTACTCCAGCTGCCCATAAACCACCAAAAACTGGAGAATAACTCGGTATAAAATTAAATGTAATTTTTTCCTGAAGGGAATAATTTTCAATTTTTTCTGTTTCGTTATAAAACTCTTTGATTTTATTCTCGGCTCCTTTAAACGTGGAACCATTGTCGCAGAAAATATTTGCGGGCTTCCCCCTCCGCGAAATAAAACGCTTCAGAGCAGCTAGAAAATTTTCGGTTGTCAGGTCTGAAAGCAGTTCCATATGAATTGCTTTGACTGAAAAGCACACAAAAAGTGCTATGTATGCCTTGGAACTTACGGATTTTCTAATTCGAGATTGCTTAACGAGGAAGGGACCGCAAAAATCTACCCCGACATTTTGAAACACTCTGGCTGAACAGACTCTTTTTTCCGGCAAGGAACCCATTAATTGAGTGGAACATTTTGCTTTGAATTTAAAGCAAATCACACATTTGTGTAGCTCTTTTTTAATTAATCTTATTCCATTTATGAGCCAATAATTGAGGTTTAGGGAACCTAAAACTTGTCTTGGTCCAGCGTGCAACAAAGTTGAATGTTCTTGTATTATAATTAATTTGGTGATGTGACTTTCCTTGGGCAAGATCACAGGATGTTTCTGATTATATGGAATGTTTGAATTATGTAACCTTCCACCCACTCGCAATAATCCATTGCCATCTAGGAACGGCGACAAAGAGTTTAATGAGGATTTTAAAGGGGTATTGGAAAGTAAAGATTTAATGTCATTAGAAAAGTAAAAGTCTTGCTCACATTTTATGATTACTCTAAGACTGTGTTCCAGTTCTGAAAGCTTCAAACTTCCCTCAAGTTTTTCACCAGAATTTTTTCCAGAATGAATATTCAAACATAATTTACAAAAATTCTGTCTGTCGACAAAAGATATACGATCCTTTACTAGTACGGATTTGAACTTTTTACAATTATACAGTTTATGTCCAGATATTGAACAAAAGGGACATTTTACATTGGTTTGTTTTGTTAATAAACCGTAAACCTTTTCTTTAGTTTTATGCTCTGGGGTACTACTAGTTGCCTCTAAGGCTGTAGCTCTATTTTCTAAATAGGCCAAGAATTCATCCAAAGTCGGCAATTTGGAACTATCACGATCTATTTGATAGGCTCTGTTGGTAAATTGGTCAACTTTTCTACTTAAAATACAAATCATCACCATGTCCCAGTTGTCAACAGGCTGGGCTAGGTTTTTGAGAGCTCCAATTTGCTGCTTGATGCGACTTACAAAATCTCTAAGTGCATGAGCTGTACCTTTTTGTATGGCAGGAATATCCAAAATAGAAAAAATATGTGAATTTATGATCATAGTTTCATTATTAAATCTGTTATTTAAAATATCTATGGCACCTTGATATGAAGAATTTATTAGTGGCAGATTATCAATTAAGCTTGAAGCCTCACCCTTCAAATAATTTCTCAAATAAAAGAGCTTTTCAACATCTTTTAACTGTTGATTTTTATCGATGACAGCATTAAATATATCGATAAAAGATTTGAAATTGGTTAAATTTTTTCCATCAAAGGTAGGTATCTCGATTGGGGGCAATTTAGCAGCAGAAATAAAATTATTACTTTGAGTAGGTGGAATTGAAACCGATTGAGCAATATTAGTTGCTAAATTACTAGTATTAGCTGGTCCTGGTAAATTAGATTTAGGTAAACAATTTTTAATACTTACAATGACATCATAAAAAAGAGTTTCTACATCATCAATTGAATCATCATAGTTACCATCAAGGCACAGAATTTCAACTTGAATGTCTTTAAGCTTTTGAAAACTGTCCTGCAATATTTCCTTCCGAACTAAAAATTGGTCGGTTTTATACTCACTGTCAGGATCAGATTTGTGATCGGAAATATAACGACTTATTCTAACCATGGAGTCGATTGCTTGCTTTTTCTTTGACAATAATTTATCAATTTGCTTTTTGGTAGCCATATTTACAAAGTTTACAATCAAAAAAATAAGAAAATATCAAAAGAAATCTATAAACAAAATTTAAAATTACCTAATAAATTAGATTTTTTTTTTTTTTTAAAACTACTTAACAAAACGAAAAACGGATAATTGATCATCCTTTAAATAAATAATGAAAAAATAGCAATAATTAATGCGAAAAATTCAGTTTTTCAAAAATAATGCAAATTCACTCAAATTCACTGCAAAAATCCAAAATACACAAACAACAAACAACAAAACGTAAACAAATGTTTGACATTTAATTTGAGGTTAAGCTGTCGGGGTGGTGAACTCTCACTTTCATGTTCGTTGCTCCGGGGCTGTACTTCATTGCACCAAGCAAGGATACTGCACCCGGGGTGACTTGGGTTGAACCAGACGAGAAAAAGAAGCACCCTTTTGAATTTGACAAGTGAAGTTTGTTTGCTCCGCCCCACTCTACTTACGCACTTCCGGTTCCGGCGGAAACCTTCGCTGGTGGCACGTGGAACCCAACGTTGTTTGAGACACGTGCAGACTGCACAGTGGATGATTGATTTTTTGCATCACATGGCGCCAAAAATCACGATGGAACAATCAATAACCACTAAAAAGGCACTTTTTGAGGGTATTTAAAGCACTTTTAGGTTCCGAACTATCCAGTATCCGGCTCGAACTGGCCAAAATTATGTGCAAAACCACATAATGGAAGATAAATAACTTGATAATTAGTGGACTGTATAATTAGGTGGACTGGATGATCGACTGGATAGGGAACTAAAACACACGCGCTTTTCACTGACACTATATTTACAACAATTTACACAATATTTACACTATTTACAATTACTACTACAAGATGACAAGAAGCCAGAGCTTGCTTAGATGCCCAACAGGGCAGAGCTAGATTATAAAATTTATTAAAATGTGAAAAGGTTTCTGGATGCTTGTTAACGTGGACAAGCTCCAAGCTACACTGCTGCAATGACAAAAATGGCGCGCAATATATTGACAGACATGACAAAATAGACATGACGACAACGCTGCAGTTTTGCAAACTTTATATGTATAAAAATATTTTGCCATCAAAAAGAGATAGCATGATTGTTGGAACATGTTTCCAACAAAATCAAAATACATTGATAAAATTGTGAAAAGACAAATTTTTTATTATTTTTTTTTTGTCCTAACTGACGAATCGCCCCCTTCATTGGATACCGATATGACACGAACTTCACTTAGATAAAATACAATCATGAAACAATTAACAATAATAATCATAAGTTATTTAAATAAATTGAATTTCAGTTGAGTCTTCTCACTCTTGAGATAGCTGCCTTTCCACCTGATTTGCCAAACTGAAGTTTAATTTATTTGAATAATTCATAATAATTATTGTTGTTACATGATTGTATTTTATGTTATCTTAACTCAGTGGGTTTATTCCATTAGGGTGAAATATATACGGTTGTTGATGTTTTTTTCAAATTGGAATAATAAATGTTTGAAAAATGAGTATTATTATTAGGATCAGTTTGAAATTTATTTTCAAAAATGTGAAATCAAATTTCGTTTGTGAGAAATTAGTTTTCGTTACTTTGAAATCAATTTTCATTTGAGCGAAATTAGATTTCACTGATGCGAAATTAGATTTCACTGATGTGAATTTAGTTTTCATTAATTTGAAATCAAATTTCACTAGTGTGAAATAATCCTGGAAATGGTATAGAATCTTTCTAATTGTTTACAAATTATAATGATTTAAATTTAAGGTAATGTTAGAAACACAAAACCACTAATTAAATAGGTCATCGAGTTAAAAATAATCATTTCGGAATCAGAAGTAAGAGAAAGACAGATATATACTTATATGCTGAAAGCAAGATAAACATATAATAACTACTTCAATTAAAAATTCCAATGACTGTCAATTAGGAATAATAAAAATAGTTAGTTAAAGAAACCTATCACAATTTAGAAATAAATTTAGTTGGTACTAGATGGCGGTACGATAGTACTTTTATCAGTAACAGATATTTGCATTTATTACACTGATTTTTTTATGGACAGATGGCAATAATTATATTACATTGAGTTAATTAAATTTAGTAGATACTTTCAAATTACTTAAGTTATGAATTATTATAATGATAAATTTATCGTAACAGGCTATATTATATTACTTAATGCTCTGCCTACTGATGGGCGGCCAGCACTGGGACTATGTAACAGATAGAAATCGTTATCTCTATCGCTATGGCACTTGCTGTCCTCTTCTATCTTTTCGAAATCAATAGAGAAGGGACGTCAATAAAGCTAGAGAAAATATCTCTATTCGTCACATGGTCCCAGAGCCGTTCTCCTGTTTTAGTCAATGGTAAAATGTGTGTCGCTGCTCTAGATTTCTCCAGTAAGGGTGTCTGAGTTAATTTTTGACATCCATTTTTCGCTGAAACAGATGTGGATATGTGAATTATTTTACATTGAATAGAAGCATCTTATACATAAAACAGGTTGATTCGATTTTTTAGAAACTCACTCAAGGCAAAGTATAGTAAATAAAATTTTGAATAGGAGCTGCAAGAATTGCATTTGTGAAAATAGAAAAAATTCTTTACAGCATTTTCCGAATGCTAGGTTTTCAAAAATCATCTAAACGGTACGAAGGCATAGACACGTAAGAAGGCTGGAATGAAATGGACACATTCGAAAGATGGTGTGATATGTTAGTTGATATGGTTTTCAATCCGAGACTGTGACAGAGAACGCAGAAGCAAAAGGCGAGAGTTGACAATTTCTAATAACTCATCGGAGTGTGAAGAGTCTAGACGCAGGAATATGGAGAGCCCAAGGATCATCCACCGCTGCCAAATGTATCGTTATAGGATAGGTAATGTGTTGCGCACGTTATTACTTCATTTCTATGATTACTTGTAGATGCATGTAGCCCAGTTGGAATACGCTCGGTTTTTGAAGCAAATGGACACGGGTCCGATTCTCGTTGGACGCAATAATTTTTTTAATTTTTTTTTTAAGGCTTTTATTTTTTTTTGTTTTTTTTTAGGGATTATTAAGAGGACGGGTAAGTTTTGATTAGGTTTATTATCGTGTGAAATACAAACATACAAAGATTAGTACTTATCATGATACATTTGGCAACGTTGTCTGAAGCTGTGTTACTGCCAAACATAATCGAGAAAACGTAACGTATATTATGGTCTAGGTGATTGCTGACAGGACCAGAACCTGAGACTTGAAATAATAAAATATCGGATTGAAATGGGGCCGAACTAATTGTTGAGAGCAAATTCCATCAAGGGACAAGGCCATGAGAAGTTAAACCCACTTTTTCCGATCCTTGTTCTCAATAATTAGTCTTCTATTCATTCTATTTCTCTAATGTCAAACACATTACATTTAATTCTGTTTTTATTTCGAAATATAATTATGATCTGGATGTAAAAAGACCAATTATGTATGTGCAAGTAAGCAAGTGAAATTTTGTTTTAGTTGATAATCCCTTTTTTGCTTCGTTTTACAGGAAATTTTAATACAAAAAAGCTCTTAAACTACTAAATGAAAAATAATTTTGAGCCTGTCTACCATTTTACGTTAATGATGTTGCTGCAACGCCCCAAAATTGTTCCAGCGTTAGAGTAATTTCTAGTAAGTGGGATTATATTTTCACGCTGTCTGAGCAGTTTTCGCTTGCTTTTATTTTTGCTATTAAATTTAATTAAATGAGAGAATTAAAGCAGCGTTTTGCGCGATTTTTAGGTTCATTGTTTTTGGGATTTTACTCTCAATTAATATATTTTTGGAATAGGGGATCCTAGAAATTAAATTCAAAAAATTTACTTCCTGCATTGCATACTAAGAGATTATTTTTGGGTTTTGTGTACGTAGTTATGATAAAAATAAAAATACTACTTTATAAGTATGTACAAGGACAGTAATAAATGATCCCCAACAAGTATGACAACTGAGATTCATCAAATTACTTTTATGCTAGAAATGACCTGCGGATAAAGAAATTATAGCATAACAAACTCCTGAAATTCAAGCTGAAAGTTCTAACCTGTGCTAAAACACGCAAACAAGATGACGACGGTGCCACGTACAAGAATTCTGTCATAAAAGTCTCAAATAGACATCGGGGAAACAAAAAAAAAATGTATTTTTGCCTGACCACACCCCTCTTGTCTGAGGGGCTAGCCGGCCCTAATATTTTTTCTAAAATGAGAACCCACCCCGTGTGATACATCCTTTGAAAGGTTTTAACATAGGAAATCTTTATGTTCTCGCATATATGGGGATCAAATTCGAAGTTTTCGTTCAAGGTCAAAAGACGGCGGTGTCGCCAGGGGTGTGCGGTAAAATTTCATGTTCAAGGCGAAGTGTGTAGAACTGAGCGCAGCGCTTACTGCGCCTTGCTGGCAAACATCAGCCTGCGGCAACGGTTATATCATCATATGGGTGGTCAAAATTGAAAAAAAATAATAATACGTGGGGATTATGGGATAATGAGACAAAAATCATAGCGTTTAGCGTTTGTTCTATTGGATGGGGATTTCAATAAAATAATAATTTACGATACTTGAGATACGCGTGTGGATTAGTGTTATCTCCCTGACGTAGATGAATATATATTAAATAGGTTCCATATAATGGTGTTATCATTTCTAATGCTCCGCTGGTTGCAAAAATTGCGAAATCTGTGTTTTTTTTATTCCTAGCTCAGGTGCTCTACTGCCGGGTCAAGACCCTTCGTTGTGGAGACAGTTACTGCACCTCCAATTTCAAAGTTTCAATGTCGATTCATATGTGACGATGATCCGAACAGGATAGTTCATCGGAGACATGTCAGTTTGTAATGTTATCGTTGACATCGTGACTTCAAAAAGTGAGGTCGAGAACCTCTGGCCTGACCGATGTCACGAAAGTGGGTTCTGCGCCTATATTATCTATATCTCCCTTCACGCATTATGAATTCATGCAAGGATTACCTCTGCCATTTGTATTGGTGATTCTCCAAATTGTGTGGTGTGCATTTACATCGCCTCCAACAATTGGTCTTCGTTCCATTTCTGCTGCTAGCTGCGCCTCGTGTTTCAATTTCCACGCGGCGACGCAAATACCCCAATTGCGCCCTGGGTACATAAAAAAGTATATTAATTTTTTTAATAATGTGAAAAACATTAACTTGGTATCATTATTTATATTCAAATCTATAACAAACACAATAAATTTTCTAATTCTCAAGTGTAGAAAAATTTTTAGTGGTTTTATTTATCAGTTGATTTCATGACAATAAAGGAATAAATAAATTCTGTTAAGGTAAATTAATTAACATTTCCTAGTATTTTGATAAGCTAAATAATAATAAGGACTTCGAAATACATTTGATTTTAATGTACGAGCATAGCAGCGAGCTACAGAATTCCAAAATCTAAAACGGGATCTTATAAGAAACGTGCAGAAACGAGACTAAACTTACAAACATAGTCAGTAACAGAATTTATACAAAACAGGTGAATATGCGGTTTTCTTGGACTCTCGAAAACCGACCGCCGCGAAAATCCGTTCAAAATAAATTGAAAGTGGTTTCCTGCGGCCGATTGAAGGTGGCAGCAGGATCCTGTGCAGTTTTTGTCGGTGCTTGGCGTCGGTCGGTTTCATTCGAAAGGTTTTTCAGCAAAGCAACTGTGGAAGAGCTATGGCTTGAGGACATCAAGGAAAAGTAATGTATGTAAAGATTTATTTGAAGATGGATTTTATTAAAAATGCACAGTCTTGAGAATCAGGACTTATTTGATGTGTGTTTTTAACTTCTTTTTCTAACGAATTAACTAGAGATCCATAATGTGCTCAGTTAGCTCAGCGAATAATTATTAGGGGTCCATCAATATTTAAATAAGTAGAGAATGGCAAGGGCGCCACTGCATTTGTAAAAATTAATAATTAAATTACGTAAAATATTAAAGTCTGAAAATTCAGAAACACATCTGAAAAAATAATAAGCAAAAGGTAATTGATAATTTTGAAAAGGAAATAAATAAGGCATACAACTCAGCCAAATCTTGACATAGGTAAAACCAATAAAACAAATAATATTCAAATCAAAATAGTATATAATGTACAAATTCCACGGTGATATCAGATTCACAGTGAGGTCAAAAATCAAGCAGTAAAATTTAAAAAGATTAAATCAGTTGTTGATAAAACAATAAATAAAATTAATAGATAGATTTTCACCCTCAACCCCCAAACTTTAAAAAAATGTACCTACATCAATATAGTTGCCATATAAGTTTATTAACAGTCGCTGGCCATATTATTAACTTGAACAAGAAATGAAAACATGGTTGCTTTATGTTTCCGGAGAATTTAATTAAAAAAAAAAAATAATGAATGAAAATTGAAGCTATTAGTGCATGAAGGTGTTAACTCAATTTTTAGCTGAAATCTTGAAAAATGGTATGTATGAAGGTGTTAATTCATTCTTTGCGTTAGTAAAGACTTTAGATCATAGATGTCGCCAGGTACCTCAAAAACTGAAGTTTAAATCGCGTTAACTCAAGTTTTGTCGAACTTACTTCGAGCAAGAAGGTGTTAACTCTTCATAATTGTGCAAGAAGGGGTTAGCTACTGATTTAAAAGCTACCCCGAATATTAAATTTGCATTTATTGTCTGTGTATTGACGCATCTTGATTTTGATTTTAGTTTAAATAGAAAAAGCTCCAACAATTTTACTTTAACCCTAAAGATTTCAAAATTGTTAAAAAGTGACTTAACACCTTCATGCACTTTTAGCTTCAATTGTAATTTTGTATTGATAAATATGGTCAGCTTCTGCTCAAAGAATAAATTCAGCAAAATAAAATTAAACCTGTATGAAATCAAAAGATAGGTCAAATGGTGGAGGTATACAGGAAATATAATAGAAATCCTCAAATATGTAAGTTATAGAACCCAGGAGAAAAATTGATCAATTTCTGACGGGGTAGCTATTGTCCGTCATTTTTAATCTGACACTTTCCGTATGAAGAGCGAGAGGAGGGGTGAAGCTTATGGCAAAACAGGTGTGACGTCAGGTAACCATTGGTGATCTAACGTAGGGAGCCACAAGCGCACATTTTTTTGGAGTATCAGATTAGAATCGACGGACTGTACTTACTCAATAATTTCAAATTTAGAACATATTGCCCAACCTTGACTTCAGTTCAGATAATTGATTATGATTGATAAAATCTACATGCTCAAAACATAGTGGTACTAAAAGTTAGGTAAAGATAGATCTATAATAAATTCGATAAATAAAAAATCGAAAATAATTTTTTAAAGGTCACTTCGCTGTCAAGAATGTGAAATTAAAATTTTATATTTAAATGTGATGACATTTCAGAAAAAAAAAACAATTAATTTTGTTAATTAGGCACTAGTTGACGTCACACACAACCTCATATTTGACTTTCGATGGGGGGAAAAACAAAGCGTTTGAAGGTCTATTTTCACACGCAGGCGGTAACTATTACGTTATAGCTATTTATGTACCAATGGGATTATGTAGATTATAATGCCCGAAGGCGAAACTAGCCCGAGGGCCTATGGCCCGAGGGATATATTTCGCCTGAAGGGCATTATAATCTTGAAATCCCCGTGGTGCATACAATGCTTTATTTTCTACTCAACACAATGTTTTTTCATCAATTTGTTATTAACAAAATCAGTTAAACTTGTGTGACAGAATATTGTTTTGTATTTTGACATGTACCTGTACCTGTGACCTGTACCTGTACCTGCGACCTGTACATAGAAACGAAATAAATTAATATATCTATAAACATCTCATAAGGCAAGGCAACGGTGGTGGTCCTGTGGGTTAACGCGCTGGACTACATGGGAAACATTGATGGTAGACCGGGTTCGAATCCTGGCTAGACCGAAAATTATTTTCGGTCAGACATTTAGTGGCTGCCTAGGGTAAAGTGCAAATTAATAGAACAACAACAACAAAAACACCTTAAGGTATTATAAGCGGGCGTTATAGATCATAACGCCCGCAAAAGCGGGCGTTATGGATCAGGTTGTTATAGGTGTGTTAACGTATTTCGTTTCCTAGGTATTATGGATCTATAATAGTAAAGTAGAAAATAAAAAATCATATGTCACTTTCGATAGGGGGACAAAAATGTCATTGAGAGGTCATGTTTGAGACGTCAGCTAGGGCCTAATTGATCATAAAATAGATTTCATAAAAAAAGTAAGTTAGGTATTAATTAAACTCTATACAAGCCTCAATTCCCACGAAAACGTTGGAGTATGGAAGCCATCCAATTTCTGTCACTTGACGAGGGAAGTTAGGTTTCAGATGGAAGTTGCAGATTCTAGCCTTGAATCAAGGATGATAGAGGTTAGAAGTTCACAGTTTTCGTCAAATGTGGAGGTACAGGTATCGATACGTGAGGGACTTGATTCCTCTAGGAAATCCCTTCAAAAGTTCTATGCCCATTCCTCTACGTATGGGTATCGTTAGAAATGTGCGGGCTCGTTGGAAACGGGCTCGTCGAAAGAAACAAGCTCTTTGAAAGAACCTAAGTAATAGAGGCATTCTATGAACAACCATTACTTAAAAAATAAATAAAAAAACTTACCACGAGGGCTTCAAAATTTAAACTCGAATAAAACGATAATCACAAGACTTTTGATTTAAATTTTAACGGTTATTAACGGAATTTTGTCTTAGGCAAATTTATTTCGTTAAACTAGTGTCTGATGGCCGATAAGGTATTTTTTTCCACGAGAACAGTAATCACACAAGGGTTAATAATTATAAGTACTCTAGGTTAATAATTGCTATTATTATTGGCGGCAGAAACCTTCTTTTATTAATGGCAGTCACCAGACTGTCAGCATTCAAGGCGACAATTTAATTTATGAAATAATATATAAAAGAAAGACAGTAACATTTAGCATGTTACATGTTTTGTGTTGAAAGTAACCAGCCAAATATAATTTCAAGTTAAAAAGCCGTATAAAAATGTGTTTTCTTGCTTTTAAGGCAAACGAATTCCGGCAACAAATTGCAGAGGAGTGAAGAGCGCTTTTTTCGGTGGATATATTTTTTACTTTCAGGACACTACCCTGTAACTTGGGAAATATTGCTTCCACAATAAAATTTATATGAAAAATTTTACAGCAAACTTTATACTTTCATGAAAACATTTTTTCTAGAACTTACAGGAGATGACTTTAATGTCAAAAACTGATTCTGACCACCATTTTTTTTAAGATAGAGGCGCGAATGGCATTCGCATTTGGGGTCGTATTTAGGAGCTCCAAGCCTACAATACTGTCTAGTTTCAAAACTCCTCAACATTCTTCACCAAAAAGGGAACGAAAACATTCAAAAGCTACGTAAATATAGCCGCTTCGAGAAATTTAAAAAAGTTTCGAAATGCCCCCAAATTAATTTTAGCGGCTTTTTGCTATCAAAGGCTTCTTAGTCAAGCCATGAAAGCCTATGAAAATAGTTCATAATATTTTTGCTCTATAAAAGCTTAAAAAATATATTTTCAATATTTTTTCGCTTACTGAGTAGTGGGAGGACTTTGAGCTCGCTTTCAAAAGGACATTTCTGACATTTTTAAACTTGAATCCTTTGAAAGTACTTTGATATATTTTCAATAATATATTTTCAATGGGCTTTACCTCATCTTGTTTTGAGCTACGACAAAAGCTCTGTCCATTGAGTATAATTCACCCTGGTATTATAATAATTATAGCTTCCACCATCGGAAACAACTTGCTATCTAAAATTTATCTTTATCAGCCTTCTCTCGTCCACTCCTGGACATAGGCCTCTCTGAACATCGTGACTTATACTGACGGAGCCACGTTGAGATATATGTGAAGCAAGTTGACAGACAGACTTTTTTTGAGGTTAAAAAGCAACTATAAACAAATTCGGCCTGTTTTCAAGCCTTCCCTCGTCCACTCCTGGACATAGGCCTCTGTGAACATCGTGCAAGTTAGGCGATTTTGAGCTGACTTTCAGCCATCTTCTTCGTGGCAGGCCTTTGCTCTGTTTAGTTTCTCTTGGCCGCCAGTGAAAGACCCTAGCTTTCCATCTGTCGTTGCTGTGTTTTGCGACATGTCCTACCCAACTTCATTTCAGTCGTCCTACTCGTTGTGCCACCTCTGCAAGTCTTGATCTTTCTCGAATATTCTCGTCCCTTATTCTGTCTCTTAAATAAATTCCGAGCATTGTGCGTTCCATGTATCTTTGTGTTGTTCCTAATCTTTTTATATTCTTTTTTGTGAGGCCCATCTTCTGTTTCTAGGTCGTATATAGCCACTGGTGACAGTCGTATACCTTTTTCTTTACGATTATAGGTATACTACTGTTCTCTGTCACATCCTAAAATTTCGTGGTAAATTATGCTGAAAAGTAAATTTGATCTGAAGCAGTAAATAACAGTTTTCTGAACCGGAGGCAATTTGAACGAAATCTTCTTTCTTCTCTTCTTGGAGTGGTCATTGAAAGGTGTTATTAGGGACTTAAAATAAGTACTACATACCACTTTTCTGCTGAAGCTGGAAACCCCTTCTTTAACCGCACAAACCGGCACGTAAGATCTTTCTACGCAGCCACAGATTAAAATTAATTGATTTATGAAAGAAAAGAAAAGTTAGCGTTAATTATTTAAAGATAGAAAAAAGGTAAAGTAAATTATAAAAAAAACTAAAATACCTTATTTAAATTATAGACCATAAACAATTTCTAACTGAAGGAAAATTAAAGACAATAGGGTAGTGGACAAGGTATAATTTTCATGAAATCGATGACCCATTTTTTATCTATGGAGTAAATAAAAAATATTCGAATATATTACTAACTTTGTTTAAAATGGTTGTAGAACTAGCGTTCGGGGAGACCCACTATTTCAACGGAAATATTTCGCGCCTTGATTCTACGTCATATCTGCTGTATTTGAGTATGAATTAAATTGAACATAAGTCCGACATTCGACACAAACTTATTAATTAGTGCAAAAAAGAGAGATATATCAGCGCCTGTCGGGTATCAACATCTAGGTGCACCCTCAACTTAACACCACTTTTTGAGAAATTGCCTTTTGTCAATCAGAGTGGTCTTAGTTTATCTGCATCTTTTTTTAAAAGCATGTAAAATATAAGGACGCGCAGACCGCGCTCTCGCCACTCTTATTAATGTCGGAATGCCATTACGGTATTGGACATAACAGCTATGAGGTAATTTCTGGGCGGTAAATTATAGCGTTTAAAATGTGTAATTATTTTTAATAATAATTAAAATAATTACACATTTGTAATTTTTTTTTTTAAGGAATATTTTTGTTTTCCAAAATCAAAGAATCATCAATTACTATTTATTTTGTTATGAAGATTAATGAAAAAAATATTTCAAAACATTTTCCACTACTCTATTGAAAGAAAAGACAGTAATTTCCCAATTAAAAGGTTTAGTTCCAAATCTGACACTTTATTGGATTTGAAATTAAAAATAACTATCACCTCTTTGGAGAGATTTTACTAAAACTTCGGGCGGCAGATGAACTAGAGGATGAGAAACGGATCAAGAACTCGTTGAGACTTTGCGACTTAAATTTTCGGCGATTACTCGTAATCTAGTGGCGAATTGGCGATAACTGAAGTTAACTGGCCTCAACATCTGCTTAAATAAGCGAAAGGAACCACCCTCTGTGTACTACTTTAGAAGCCCATTGGCTACCACTTAGTACCGGGCATGCGAGAATCAACAAAGTCGAGGATCTTCAACCTCCTTAGCTTTCAGCGATTCGCTGAAAGTACCCTTTGGTTTCTTGTCGTGTTCCCATTGGTTCTCAAGTTTAATCAACCTTCCCCATCCAAAGTGCTCCACCCTGTGATCCAGTTTGATAGCTCTCCAACAGAGTTCGCTAGTTACATGTGGTCAAATTATTAATTGAACATTTGATGTTTTCCCTTTTGATTGAAAACCTTTACCTTTCCTAATTACCTAATATGCTTTCTATTCTTATTTCTTAATTTATAGCCTAGTCGAGTAAATAAAATAAAAGTTCCCTAATTTCTAACCTAATTATCAAGGGTGTGAAACGAACTAGACTATCTCACAGTTAACATTTCACTCAAGTAGTAACCCTTGATAATTATATTGTTATACAATTGGTTATTGTAACTTAAAAATCCAGCTCATGTAATTATTGCTTCGCTACACACACATATGCTTCGAATATACATAATTCTTTGCAGCGCTATGTCAGATAACTGACATCTGGGTTCGTCATAAAACGTGGGTAGTTAGAGATTATCCTTGACTTTGAATAAATTATTACAACCACATGGGATCTGGTTCAGTCGACAGATTAGTTTAAAGTTTAGTGTTTATCTAGGAAAACATAAATTTTGCCTATTTATTTGTCAAATTTTGGGTTACAGCAATAATAATCTTGAAGCTATAAAATTCGATACTTCTCTGGCTTTCAAGTGATTTTTACCCTCGAACAGATTAGGCCGTTCGCAGAACTCCATGTATTTGTAAATTTCATTAGGGTCACATTCAAGCCATCTATAAAAATAAAACTTTTCTCACGAAAGATGAGCTTGAACCAAGAATATGAATCTGCTATTGATTTTGTTACAGTTTACTGAACGCCGGTAATCAACGTGAGACCTATATATCTAGTGATTTCCGGTAGGTACCTTTTTTCGATGAACGAGATCAAAACTTGCAACAATATTATTAATTTATCAGCTAAGTTTCTACTTGACCATCTACAGAACAAAACCATGTGCCATTGATGCAGTAGACACCATTCAAAAAATAGTAGAAGACATAATAAACAGGAAAGCGGTTAAGAACAGGAATTTCTGCGATATGGTACTCATAGATACTTTGATTAAAGGAGGTGTGAGTAGAGACTTAATCAGGATACTAAATTCATATCTATCAGAAGGAAATATCACGACCCCAGTAGGCGATACAGCGGAGGTCTCCTGCGGGGTGCCGGCAGGGCTTCATTATAGGTCCAATTCTGCGGAACCATTTCTATGATGAAATCCTAAAACTGAACCTAGGTAGGGATTCGAACATCGTAGATGACCTTGCAGTGACTATCAGAGCAAAGGAAAAGTCAACGCCAGAGGAAAGAGCTCAAACAGTAGTAGTAAGGGTTATAAGTAGACTGGCAGATACGGGATAGAAGGTGGCAACAGCTAAGACAGGGATGGTGCTCCTGGCAGGAAGACGCAAGATAAAAGAACTCGATATCATGATCGATACAGAGATGGTGGAGACCGCAAGCCCAGTCAGATTTCTGGGGATCCATCTAGATAGCTTAAAATGACCAAACATATAGAAAAATTCACGAAAAAAACAAACAAAATGATTAATTGCCTAATGGCCATTTCTGCTGGAAAGGGTGAACAGGAGCCAGCCTACCGTACGGTACCAACCGAGGCGGTGCAACTGATTGCAGACACGAAGCCCATGGATATATTAGTCAGGGAAAGAGCAGAGATTCACACAAGGGGGAGGGAATATAGACAGGAAGCCCGCCAGAGGTCAAGGGAGACGTGGAGATCAAGGTGGCAGACATATCAGGGATGGACCAAATACTTCATCCCAGACCTGAAAAAATGGCTGGATAGAAAATGGGGCAATATAAATTTCCACACAACACAAGCGATGACTGGGCACGGTGTGTTCAACAAATATCTAAAAAAAAATCAAGAAACGTGAGAGCGACGAGTGCTGGGAGCGACGAGTGCCAGGAGAACACCCCCGAACACACACTGTTCTACTGTACAAATTTTGAGGGCATAGGAGAGAATCCGAAAGGGTGTGCGAGGCGAGTTTCACAAAGGAGAACGTAGATTAGCTGCTGGTGAGGCGAGAGGAAGACTGGTGCGCCATAACAGAGATGTTGGAAAAGATAATGAAAGCGAAGGAAGTGGAAGAGCGAGAAAGGGAGGAACCGAACATTTTCTTTTTAGTGGAGAGACACGGAGATGTAAGATGGTGATGCAACAAGGGAGAACAGTAGCATAGCGAACGCAAATCCCTAAGGTATGCTGCACTGTGATTCCAGAACAGAGTGAGGGTTTTTTTTTAGTCGGTAGGCGTACTCCTTTAGAGACCGAATCCGACACTACCCGACCGACAGAATAACAGGCCGGGTGTCCTTAAGAAGATTATTTTCCCCCAATATATAAAAAAGGGTTAGTTTGGGTTACTTATTAACGGTAAGTTTGGTAATGTCCTCTGATTAAACAAAAAAAGTGTAAGTTTACAGAAAAATCAAAGCAAAACAGGAAAACCTAACCTAAAAATCTTCTGTGGAAAGTAGACGCTCGCGCATACTGACGGAGCCACTGTTTTCAAGCTTGTCTGGTCAGCAGGCCAATTCAATATGTTAACTTATTCATAAATATTTCACATTTTGAGGTGTTTCCATATAAGGAAAATTATTCATTATTCAACATCAAAATGTAAAAATTCGAAAACCATTATGCAAATTTTGAAGCAAGGCGGACGTATAAAAAAATATGGAAAATGTCCCGGCTTTTTTTTGCCTGCAGGACCATAATCCTTGCTTCTGGCTTGTCTCGTTCCAGGCGTTTTTCATCTGTCTGCAATGCGGCCCCGCAAAAGCAAACCTTAAAAAAAAAACGAGACATAAACATTGAATCTTGTAATATAGGTATCTATTTTTTATTCGGAAGTTTTCTTAATGAACGCAAAAAATTAAATTGTTTTTGTTGTAGAAAGTGCTTTAAATAAAAAAATAGTCGTTCCAATACAGAGCAATAAAAGCCCAAACGGCAACGTGGCTGTAAATTTCCAGCAAACAAATAGAAAATCACCATTGAAAAGCCAAAACGAATGCATGTTAACTGAAAATCGACAAATTTTCTATTCGGCCATTTCTCGATTGGCATTTTTATTGCGGGTTTTCAGACCAGTCATGGCAGTATATTAGTTTTATTGTGTTTTATCCTAATTTAATAACGATGCTACGAGGGTTTTCACGGTTCGTTTATATTTTGTGTGTGTGAAACATCGATTTGTCGTACAAAGTGCTCTATCCCTAAAAAAATATTAGTATTGTGTTATATTAAAAAGTGTTCACTCCAGTTGCATTAAGTTGTTGCTTATTTCGCTAATGATATTAGTTGTAAATAAAACGGTGTAGCTTTAGTTTTAGGAGATTGTGTGATTCATTTTAATCTTCAATTGCAATTACTTGCGAAAAATACTGCGATACTATCCCAGCATGTAGATACAATATTGTATTCAATATTCACGATATTGAACAACGCGGACACGTGACCGAGACATTGCAGACAAGCATCTTAGAAGCTCACCTGTCTGTTATTAGATCAACGAGGAGATGACTAGATGGTGAATTCTCCAAAAAGCAAAGCCATGATCACTGAAAGTAAGAACTCCGTAGAGAATCCGAAACTCGAAAATTGGGCAGATAATTACCCTGGATAAAAAATGTGCTTCCTCATCACTCAGCAGAATGGGATAGGTAAACAAATGGTGAAAACCTTGCAGTCACATTGGCAAGTGAAATAACTACAGTTATGACTAAAGTTGAGCGATTGAGCAGCAAGAAGACTACGCATTCAAGACAAGTAGCCACGAGCCACGTATCAGAAACTACGTCACTCATCAGAGTACTGATAAGAAGAATGAATGTCAAGAAGGCTGACTCAGTCCCTAATAAAATGATTAAGCAGATGCCAAAGAAACACGTGATGCCTTCTAACTAACATCACCTACTCTATCCCTAGTTTAGATCACATCCGAAAATACTAGAAATTATAATCCTCAGCAAAACCGGAGAAAAACGAAAAGTTCTTACACAGAATTATCGCCCCATTTGCCTTTTGCTGAGTCTGGAAAGAGTATGAGAAAGAGTAATCAAATTCAGAATTATACAGGATACTGAAGACCTTGATTTCATCCCGGAAGAGCCATTTAGATTCAGAGTCATTCGACGAAACTATAGGCTGCCAAAATATGTAGTCGAACATGTTTCCAACGGATTTAACTGGCGAAGCAACTACTTGCAAACTGATCCAGAATTACCACACTTGTACAATACGAACACTCGCAACATTCACTAATTCAAGGACCTAAACACAACCGAAAACCAATCTAACATAATAAGTTTAACGTACGTTAGTATGGAGTTCAAAGACCGGAAATAGTACCAATAAATCTAATGCTAACGCAATGATTGCAATGTGTTGGTACTGATGTAAGTAAATCTCCTTATGTAACATTATTGGAAATTTAAATTACTCAGTCAATTAATTGGAAATGAATCGTAAACACGTTATAATTCCGGGAAATGACTTCTTGAATTACGAGTTAAGATGTTTATGGACGAAGCGATAGCAATTTCTAAACAAATACTTTTAGGTATATCTAATAATGTCACGAATGTGTAGCGTACAATATTTTATCTACCTATATATATAATATGTCGTTTTAGAATGTTATCCGACACCTAATTTCCACCCTCTTCTATTGTCGCAATCCTCTGATGAGAGATTTCTTTCACTCATGGGCTTTTGTATGGTCTACTGCTACTCCAGTTTTGGTGTTGATGTTCCAAGACCAAGACAAGACTGGATCAGTCTTGATCTTAGTTTTGATAGTCTTGGTCTTACTCTTGAAAAATATTTATACCAAATTTTTAAAATATACATAACATAATATAACGACAGAACAGACATAATGGGTTTAGGACTTCAGAAATTAAAAATAAAACTCCCTTCCTGTAAAAATTATGCCGAGGTTTCGACCTTGCATTCAGTCTTCTTCACAGGCTATTTTTAACAGCAAGAGCGTTTCATGTCAAAAAATACCGCATAAAGCATTCCACAACAGAGGGAGAGGAACAAACAAACATCAATTTGTCCAACCTAATTTAATTGTTGGTGTGCTTTTCATGCACCTTGTAATGCCCAGACAGGCAAGTCTTTGCACCCTGCCAAGTCTCATTTCTGGCCCTGTCATGTTGTGTCTTGTCCATCATATCAAAGACGCAAAGGTGATTGCTGGCTTAACAACCGTTGTGTATAGGTAATAGCCAATGCATCATGTCCGGCCGCAGCCCCAGGTTTTTCCGGAAGTTCTCCTGACCAGTATAAGTACCTTTTAATAACTTCGTCCAGATGTTTGTTCCAATTTAATTTTGAGTCTATGATTATCCCAAGATATTCAACTTCATCCGACATCGTAACTGGGTTTCCCCGAAGGTAAAGAGGTCTAAGTCCCTCCATTTTTCTTCTTTCGATAAAGGGGACAATTATTGTCGATTTGGTGGCACTAATTTTCAACCCTACAATCTCTGTTCTGTAGAGATCATTGTTAGAGCCTGCTGCATGCGATCTCTAACTCTATGGTTGAATTTTCCCTGGGATATTATGACGAAGTCATCTGCATATCCCACTACTTGATGGTTGTTGCTCTTCAATAGCTCTATCAGCTCGTCGATCACCAGATTCCACAGCAGGGGTGATAACACCTTGCCATGCGGACATGCCTTCGCAACCCAAGCCGTTACTGTTTTACCTAGGAGCTGCAAGTGGATAACTCTTCCTCGAAGCATGCAGTCTATCCATCGGCAGCTTGTATCATCAATACCTCGTCAGCATAGAGCTCTCATGATTGCCTCAAAGGAAGTATTGTCAAACGCTTCCTCTATATCAAGGAAGGCTCCCAACATAACTTCCCTATTTTCCAACGTTCTTTCTACCCTCTGGACAGAGGGCCGGTATTCTGGTCCTCGAAAACGCTCAGCGCTTTTCAGTCGCTCGGCACTTCTAATGTAAATTTACATTAAAAGTGCCGAGTGACTAAAAAGCGGTGAGCGTTTTCGGGAACGAGAATACCGGCCGTGGGCCGGTACTGCTGTTTCAGTTGAAGTTCCTGCTTTGTAAGTATATTGTTTCGGATGTATTGGTCTGGTAGCTAATACACCATCCCGAATGTGGAGCTCAAGCAGTTTTTCTAGAGCCTTTAATAAAAATTATAGGAGGCTTATGGGTCTCAGAGCTTTTGCATTGTCCTGACCTATTTTGCCAGGTTTGGGGATGAAAACAACTCTGATTTCTTTCCAGGCTTTGAGGATAGGATTTAGTCCCAAGCTTGCTCTAAATATAATCAGGATCCTAGAGTATAGCGTGCTATTGCTTTTTAGTCATAATACTGGATAAATCCCATGTGGTCCTGGCGATTTACATGGCTCGAATGAGTCAATGACCCATTTCAGCCTACGCCATGTTACTACTTTTTCTGCCATCTGCCATTCTTTCCTGGTACCATATCTGGTTGTGGCTAGGTCTACATAGTGTCAGTTTTCGGAGTTTTCTTCAAGTATCACACTGCCCGGGAAGTGTACTCCGCAAAGCTCTTCAAAGAGTTTCGTGTCCGATCTAAGTGTAGTTTCCATTTAATGTTCTTAGAGAGCCAATTGTTCCTGGAGTGTCCTCCCTGACACATTGAGGAGCCTGTTCGACCTCCTCACAGTGTTTTCTCCATGATTCCTTCTTAGATGCTCTCAGACATTTTTTATATTTAGTCATAGCTTTACGGTAGTCGCTCCACTCTTCTGTTCGGTTTGCTTTGTTAAAAAGTTTCCTTGTTTTCTTCCTTTGTTTTCCGAGGTCGCTATTGCACCAGGGCACATTCCTGTTGGAATTACTCGTGATTGCAGGACAGTTGTTCATGAAGGCGGATGTAAGACCGGTCTGCAGTTGTTCCGCTGCTAGGTCCAAGTCTATGGTGTTTGTTATCGTCGTTTTTACGGCCCGCAAATTGTCCCCTAGGTCTGCCTGATAGGCTTCCTAGTTTATTCTGCGGGAGTTCCGAAAAGTTTTAGTTTCAAGACTGTCCTGTAATTTCAAAGCTAAGGGCCTGTGATCTGGACAACTGGGCCACCTGGTATTTGGCATTCGTTCATGTCTATGGCTCTACGTGTCCGCACCAGGTAAGTTTTCTTTCAATGTCCTAAACCATCGTGACTTTTATTCCCATTCGCCTTTTTATACTATGGTCGTTGCTTATTCTCTCTCTTCATGAAATTCGCATGGATCTTTTGATAGCATCCATTTCAAGTGCTTCTACTTTCTTCTTTTGCCTATTTGTAATTCTCAAGTAGCTTAAAAAACAAAACCACTTGGTTTCATTGGTCCACATATACCCAAGAACAACAGAATGATATAGAGGATGATTTTATCTTTGAGAATGGATTTGATCGGCCAACATGGTTTTTCTTTCGATCCTTCTATGAATATCCTTAAATTTGGTAATGAAGAATTTGTCCTAACTACACAAGAAGAATCCCAAGTCGTTAAGATCCTGGCCACAAACCCAGTGAGGATTCCTGGAAGTACTGAGATCATTTGCAGAAAATTGGAAACAAACCCTGGGTGCTGCGTTGGACTAACACATACTTTTATTGGAGATAAACCAGAAAAATTTCTCGTTGGAAAGACTCTAGTAAGAACAAATGGAGACATTATGATAAGAATTGCCAATGTTTCTTCAGAAATAGTAAAAATAAAGGAAGGAGACATTATTGGAACTCTCGAACCAGTTAAGCAAATATCGAACTGTGACCTACCAGATAAGCGACATTTTGAAAAATCGAAATTAGATACAGACACTTTGCTGCAGAATTTGGAGAAATCATGAAAACGCCTCGATCCAGATAGACTTCAAGAAGCCACAGATTTCATCCTGAAAGAAGCAGACGTATTTGTGATGGATAATCGAACCGGATGGACCAGTTCAATTCAACACAAAATTGATACTGGATTGGCACACCTAATTAGACAACCACCTCGACGTATGCCAGTAGCTAAACAACAGGAAGTTGAAAACCAAATTGATGAAATGCTTCAAGAGGGAATTATTGAAGAGTCGGATAGTCCATGGTCTGCGCCAGTAGTATTGGTCACGAAGAAAGATGGAAATCTTAGATTTTATGTGGACTACCGAAAGCTTAATGACGTCATCAAGAAAGGCAGCATCCCTCTCCCGAGAATAGACGATACATTAACAACTCTATCGGGCTCTTAATGGTTTTCCACCTTGGACCTCAAAAGTGGATACTGGCAAGTGGTAATACACAAAGATGGCAAAGAGAAAGCTGCCTTCAGTAACGGAAGCGGGTTATACCAGTTTAACGTAATGCCTTTCGGATTGTGTAATGCTCCAGCTACGTTTGAGCAACTGATGCATCTTGTTTTGCGAGGCCTTACATGGAGAACTTGCCTGGTATATTTAGATGATGTCATGATCATGGGAAATTATTTTATAATTATTATTATTATTATTATTATTATATAGCATTTATTGATCAAGTTTTCATGTAATACAAGAAATTTTGCACATGCAAAATAAATACAGTAAGCCTACAAGGGTTAACTCGTGCGTGAGCGTTAACGAACCTAAAGTACATAAGCTATGAAGTCTAGAGAAAAATAATAAATACAATAAATCTATTCTAAAATAAAAATATGACTAAATTTTTGTTATATACATACCTAATGTATTATTATACTACTATAATTATATTATATCATACATTATTATAATTATTATAATCGTTTTTTTTTTTTTCGTCAAGCAACTGGTAAATTTTATTTCTATCCGTTATTGAGTATAACATTTGTTTTGTTACCTTTTAAAATATTATAAATGATTGTGAGAAATAATTTTTGTATATACATTGGCACTGAGGTAGATGAAACAGCGCTGTCCAATGGTTTTTTTCATTTGTGGTTCAGCTACAGAATTCTGTCTGTGACGAATATTGTAGCTATGCTCTATGTTTCGTATGATTGTTTTCTTTTTATATAGCCTATTTGCCATTACTTGAAAAAACAATAACCCTGGGTCAAGAATGTTGGTATCGGAAAACAGGAGATCGGTAGAGTAAAGTCTATCTTTCCGGTAAATAAGCTCAAGAAGCCATTTCTGTACTACATTAACACCCTTCAAGTACGTGTTTGTAACACCACCCCATGCTATTAGCCCGTATGTCAAATGAGATTGAACTTCCTGATTCAAAGAAAATATTTCCAAGTTAGATGGTTTTGGAAAACACAAGTGTTTTGCCAAAGTTCCAACACACTGTTAAATACTCATACTATGAGTTTTATATTGCTCTGACACGGCCAGATTTACGCAATATTTGGTGGTTTTGCTTTGTAAGACAATGGAGAAAACTGAATTCTCTCTCATTGGGTACTCTCGCTAATTGCAGACCGGTTTCGGACTTGTTATGTCCTCGTCAGTGCAATATAAGCGAAAAGCATATTGTAATATGTAATATAATATATTTCCCTGTAAAATCTGGATAAAGGCAATAAAGAAATAAGTTTTTTAGTCACATATTCTGTCTTATGATCCCATCTCAAGTGACTGTCAGTGTAGATACCAAGATATTTAAAACGCGAGCACCTTTTGATTTTAATATATTGTGAATCATTGAAATTAAAATCCAAACAATTGTAGGGAGGAAGGCCTTTAGTGTGATGACTAAATGACATAAAAAACGTCTTCTCAAAATTCATGCTGAGTAAGTTGTTGTTAAACCAAGTTATTAATTTTGGAAAATCATCAAGAGACTGTAAAGCTCTTCCCAGGTACTAAGTTTATACTTGAACCCCGGCGTCATCAGCGAAACTGATCACTTCAGCCTTACTGTCGACTTTTTAAAGGTCATTAATATACTTAGATATTATACAAAATCGGGCCCAGGACAGTTCCCTGAGGAACGCCGCAGTTCAACGTTAAAAGTCAATATTTTCCAGTTTCTCAATCATTAGACCATGAGAGATCAAAAGTCTTGGCGAGGTCAACGAAGATACATTTATACGGAATATTTTTATCCACTGATTGATATACTTGAAACAAATCCGCCAATGCATCCTGCCTTTTCTGAATTCATATTGGTTAGTAGATAATATGGTATTACTTTCTAGGTGGCAGTCTATCCGTTCTTTTAATATCTCCTCATAGATCTTAGAGAAATTACTAACTAGTGATAGTGGACGATAGCTTTTCACGTCTTTAGGATCATCCGTTTTAAGAAGATGTTTAACTATGGCCTGCTTAAAAACATCAGGATAAATCCCGTCCCTCACTGATTTATTTATTAGAATTTTTTTTTAAATTTTTTATTTTTTTTTTATTTCCTATAATAAATATCTACCATATATTCCTAACCAGAATCTATAAAGGTAGGTATCAAAAATAATTAAAAGATTAAATTATTTATGAAATATGTACCTAACTAAATTTTTTCTTTTCATTATTAAAATAGTCAATAAAATAGTCCGAGAGGTTATTCTTTGTTCTATTTTTTCTTCTTATTAGACCTCATTTACACCCAAGGGACTCGGTGTTTTTCCTTTCTTTCATTTTTTCTTGTTCTTTTCCAGTGCAGCAGTGAAGTGAAGTATCTATCGTTTTTGTGTTGTTCGTTTCAAGAACATTTCAATAACCTGAAAGAAGTTTTTGACTGCTTCCGAAATGCCAACTTGAAAGTCAATCCAAATAAGTGTTTTCCATTTCAGGAGGTGGAATTCTTAGGTCACGTGGTATCTGAAGATGGCATACAAGTTATGGGAGGAAAGATAGATACTGTCAGGGATTGGCCAAAGCCACACAACAAACATGAACTGAGGAGTTTTCTGGGATTATTTTCTTATTATCGAAGATTTGTGGAAGGTTTTGCCAATATACCTGCTTCGCTTCATCGATTACCGGAAGAAAAATCAACATTCAATTGGACCCAAGAATGCGATTCCAATTTTAGGTAGGTAATTAAAAGGAGCATTATGTACGAGCCCAGTGTTATCCTATCCCGATCAGAAAGGCATGTTGCTTTTGGACACAAATGCAAGCAACACCAGTATTGGAGTCCTTTAATAAATCCAAAATTTACAAGAGCATGTCGTAGAGTACTACAGCAGAATCTTATCAAAGCCGGAACGAAATTATTGTGTCACCAGAAGAGAGTTGCTTGCCATAGTAAAAGCAGACGACCATTTCTATAACTATCTCTACGGCCATAAGTTTCTAATTCGAACAGATCACGTCGCTCTAATATGGCTTTTAGAAATGAAAATTCCCGAAGGACAGCTTGCTAGATGGATTCAGAAATTGCAGCAATACGATTTCTTAATTAAACATCGACCTGGAAACCTGCATAAAAACGCTGATGCTCTGTCTAGACGGCCATACAAAGAAGAGTGGAAACATTGTCAAAGAATCGATAAGCATGAGAAAAACACTGGTCTAGCTGTGGGAAGAACGGGTGTTATCCTTGATCATAAATGGACTGCCAAACAAATGAGGGCAGATCAAGAAGCAGACCAGGAAATCGGAGAAATGCTACATCTTAAGGAAAATGATGAATGTAGGCCAGAATGGAGGGAAGTGTCGAACAAGAGCTTGATTTACAAGGCGCTGTCGGCTCAGTGGAACTCTCTGGCCGTAGAAAATAGTTAACTTAATAGAGTTTGGGAAAGTGCCGATGGGAAATCCACTGAGAGCCAACTGGTTATTCCAAAAGATCGAGTAGAAGATTTATTAAAAGAAATACATGACGGAGCTTCAGGGGCACATTTTGGAGTTAACAAGACAAAATTCGGGAACGTTTTTACTGGTTTCACTATCATGAAGACGTTAAAAACTGGTGCCGAAAATGCGACATCTGTGCTACCAGTGAAGGCCCTAAACTAAGATCTCGGGGGCCCATGAAACAGTACAACGTCGGTCTCCCATTTGAACGAATAGCGATAGATGTTGCCAGACAATTCCCTGAGTCAGAGCGTGGTAACAAATACATCAGTAACCGAATGAAGACCAGATACGACCTGAAAGCCAATTCAGTTGGATTTCAAGATGGTAATTTGGCGTGGCTGTATAATCCACAAGAAAGAAAGGAGTTTCGCCGAAATTGTCTTCAGCATGGGAAGGACCGCACAGAATAATCAAGAGGATTTGGTTTATCGAGTTCAGCGTATAAACCAGGAGTAAGATGAAAGTTGTAAATCTGGACAGATTGACGAAATATTATGGGCGTGAAGTGGATCGGGACGATCAACCTTACGAGGAGGGCAGTGTTACGATGCGCTTTCGCTACGGTATCCAGAATACAGCCTAAAATTCCAGAAAAGATTTCCTTAGTCGGGCAAATAAGATTATTGCGTTTATTCTGGATTTTACACGAATAGATTACGGATATATAAAGGCCGAGATTATATAGTAGGTATAGTTTTTAAGTTCAAGATTGACTGTGATATGATTTAGATAGTGATTATTGTTAAAAGTTGTGAAGAGTTTGGTTTGTTTCAGTTAATTAGTGAAGTTTTTAGTGAAGTAATTAGTGTCAGAGTGTACAGTACGTGGAATAAATTATTGTTGTTAATTGCACTTTGATTTTGGAATAAACGAACCCAAGATTTCTGTCACGCTCCCCAGAGCCGTGACAATAATTTAATTACCTAGCTTTAATCACCTACCTATCACCCAAATTCTATTCGTCCACCACTGCCGTTCACTATCGAAGGTAACAGGTAGCCAGCCAGCGATTTCATTATGTTATTTATTCCTAATTTATTTTTACTGTTATATGGCTTTCTCACACTATTATGAAAATCAATTCAAATATTTCAAGGAACCTAACTATCCAAAACTTATTGAAAAATAGTCCTATTATGGAAATAGAAAAATTATGCAGATTCAGAAGATATTGCTAACCCCAAAAAACTCATTAGCAGCTCAAAAGTTTGGAAATAATCACGAAAATGGAACAATTGTGAAAATAGAATAATTGATGATATTTACCTATTTAAAAAATTTTACTATCTCTAAAAGACAATTCGAAAGGAACAGAGCCTCCTTCATGAGAACGAATACGTCAACACCGCCTATACTTATAATCTGTATATATCTGTATATATCTAACCCAAACGCATATTATTTATGCTTTTGCTTTTGCAAATTATTTTTACTTTCAACTTACTAGTAAACTTTTACGTTTTCAAAAATGAACTCTGCTCAAAGGAAGTTGAAATTCGCCTTTGTGTGTTCTTCCCATTTATTTTATCTAGTAAAATCTAACTTATGATATTTTTCAACTGTGAGCTCATTTATTTCAACAATTTTTGATATGGTCTAGATTCCATTCTCTCATCAAAGTATTACTAATCCTAATTATAAATAATTACTATAGTGTTTTCTTCGGTACGACGCAGCAAAGCCAAAATTACTGTTTATGATTACTTTTTTAATTGATTGGTTTTTAAAAATAAATCAGTGGCGTATTAAGTGTAGTATTACCGTTCAACAATTTTGAACACACTCAAACACGCCTCTGTAAAAATTGAAAAAATCGTATGCAGACGTACACGTTTTTGAGGGCAAATAAATTAAGGCCATCAACAACTCAATTTAAAACGCATCGCGTCAATATCGTTCAATTGACGGCAATTTGGTGATATTTATTAATGTCTGATGGGTATTGTTTTGTTTACAGACTCGATATGGCTGCAGCAAATGATTTTACAACTGAAGAACTCCTCAATGACTTATACAAGTGTGTCAGCGCTGAAGCATTGAAGAAAGAGAATATTGAGAAGTATGATTTGAAAATATATGGTACCGAAGATAAAATTGAACAATATGGAAGTGATATTGCTTTTATTGACATATCGGCTGAAAATTTTGATTCGGATAAACGGATATATAATTTGGTTTTGAAATATGGACACACTCAAAAAAATATCAGAAATAGGATTCCAATAAGAGATGGGTTCAAGAGGGAAATAGAAATATATTCAAAGGTATGTAGATTTTTCTGAGACATAAGTTTTTGCTAATGAGGATACATTTGTAGTTGATTCCTTGCTACCAAAGATTCCAGCAAGATAAAGGCGTGTCAATATTCAGCTCAACGCCAAAGTGTTTTTTGACAAAATTTTCAGAATCTGATGAAATAATTGTGTTAGAGAACCTGAAGAGAATGGGCTATGATGTTCACACTAGAGAAAAACCTATGAACATAAACCATATAAAGTTGATATTAGAAGCTTACGCCGAATGGCACGCCCTATCTCTTGCCCTTGAAGACCAAAAGGATGAAGAATATTTGGAAATTAAACTACATTTCACAGAAAATCCATGGAAAACTTATCTGGATAATCAATTGGGGGAAATGATAGATGTCGGGCAAAATTCTTTGTACGCCATATTGGAAGAAAACGGACACATGGATTTGTTGAGAAAATATAAAAACAAATTGGGAAATGAAAATGCAAGAACCATTCTAACAGATTTGATGGAAGCTAAAGAAAACGTTTCTGTGGTTTTGCATGGGGATTGCTGGAATAATAATTTTTTATTTAATTACGAGGTAAAGAAGCATTTTTATTAAATACATATTTTTTTCGGCACCCTGTCAGAAAACGAACAGTTATAGTCCCTCGTTTTTATTCCAATCGGTGACTTCACCGATGAGTTAGCTATCTTTGTTAAGTGAATGGAAAATGACAATGACCGACATAGAATGGTGGATCCATCGGTAAAATTTGATGAGAATAAAAACGCAGGATAGGTAAATTTTCTCTCAGAGCAGAGAAAGTACGTGTTTTTTAAACCAAATATGTAATTTTCACATTTCTTACTGGTTTGAAGGTTCGAAAATGTCACTTTACTTTTGTTTACTTTGAAGGAGCCTGAAAGTGACAGTTCTCCTGTCACTTTCGACCTGGAGAACTCACTTTCGGCCTGATAAATTTTTCTTCGATACGTAAACACAAATCCAGGTCTACTGTTTGTATTTAGAAGTAGATGTCACATGTGCTGTGTGCTTATATTGTTGAAATTTCATAAGATGTCAATGTTGGTGTCAGAGTCGAAATTCCATTTTTGTCATATTTTCACCTTCTTTTTTTAAATAATTAATGGTTCAAAATAAAATAGTATACATATTTCGGTGGAAAGTTTTCACATTGTCTCGAAAATTGATTGACCTCGGCGCTTCGCACCTCCGTCAATCATAGCATCTCTCGACAATAATGAAACACTTTCCACCTTCGCATGTAATATACTATTTTACTCGCCTAACGACATCACACCATCGTGTGTCGTACAATTTCTTTTATCTGCGTTCAAAAACTGTGAGAATCCATTAATTACCAGAAACAATAGTTAGTTATAGTTATTTCCCTAACAAGTGCGGAAAGTATTTTTCCGCACGTGATTGTCGTTAGCTGCACGACGCGAAGCGGAGTTCGGATAGCAATCGAGTGCGGAAAACTTACTTTCCGCAAGTGTTAGGAAAACAATTTTTCCAACGAGCAGACAATCAAAAACACAAAAATAAAAACAAATATGAATCTATATTGAGCAATCGGGTACTTGCATGGAAAATTAAATTGATTATTGTTTATTGCAAACTGTAGGAAATCGAAAAAAAATCGATACCTATTTTTTTATTTTGCTCAAATATGATTATTCCGGAAGTTATTCAAATATTAAGTTTTGTATATATAGATATACTGAGCATGTGCCACATCACTAATTTATATGATAAGTGACGTCATAAGTATATTTCATAGCGTTGTATCTCCGTCAATTTTTGACTAAGAAGAAAAAGAAAAAAACACGTGTTGACTTATTTTTTATCGACTAAATTGATGCAAGTACCCTATTATAGAATCTGCAACATTTGTTTAACATTTGCTTTTACAAAATTCATAATCTGCTGAAAATTAAACATTCACCATTCACCATTGTTTGCATATCGTAGGTATTTCTTCTTTCACGACCTGACGACGTGTGGAAAAAAAATTCCAAACGAGTGCGGAAAAATTAGTTTTATAATAATCCCAACACCAATAACTGGGAAGTTTTAAATTTTCCATTCTCGGAAAATGCAAGTTTTTCTCTTAAAACTTCGACCCTTCAATAAGGGTAATTAAATAGGGTAGTGGACAAGATATGATTCCAGTGAAATCGATGATTTATTCTTCATCTATGAAGTAAATAAAAAATATTCGTATTGAAAGAAATTTCAGAAAAAAATACTAACTTTGTTTAAAACGGTTGTAAAACTAGAGTTTTGGGACACACTATTTAAACGAAAATATTTCGCGCCTTGATTTAACGTCATATTGTGTTGTGTGTCATATTGTTGTATTCGAGTATGAAATGAATCAAACCTTCGTCTTATATTCGACACACACTTACTCATTAGTGCAAAAAAGAGAGATATATCAGCGTCATTACCTAGGCGCACTCTCAACTTAACCACACTTTTTGAGAAATTATCATTTGTCAATCAGAACAGTCTGAGTTTATCTGCATCTTTTTCTAAAAGCAGGTAAAATATAAGGACGCGTAGACCGCGTCGAAGCAACAGCTATGACGTCATTTTCGGGGCGGTAAATCATAGCGTTTAAAATTAAGCACAAATTTTTTAATTTTTTTTAGGTTTATTTTTGTTTTCTAAAATCAAAGAATCATCAATTACTATTTATTTTGTTATGGAGAATAATAAAAAAAATATTTCAAAAAATTGTCCACTACCCTATTAAGCGTCCACTGCAGTATTTCTTAATCACATCAAGTAAATAATAATAATAAAAAAAATCGACTTGAGACAATCATTGATGACTTTCCCAAGAATCCTATTGCTTGAAAGTGGGTCATATGAGAATCATATTATGTAGAACTTTTTGCCGGATGGATAATGTCATTGTACTTTAAAATCAAAATCGATTTTCTATAAATAATTTCATAATTTGATTGATTTTTAGGACACTTGTCTTTGTAAAAGCTTGAACTAATAATAAGGTCAAACTAACTAACCAATAATTTTATGTATTTTGCAGTCTTGAAAAAAGTCATTCAGGATTCGAAGAATGGTTTGTTCGCATCTGGTGAATAATCCATTTTATCTAAAACATTTTTACTATCGGTTCTAGTATTCAGGTATCAGCTAATCTCTTTAAATTCCTATTTTTGACTTTTCGATAAGAGTTGTTGAAAAAACGTCTCATTGAGGAGCTGCGTCAAGTTAGCCCCCCCACATTCGAATTTTGTAAAAAAATTGCAACCACTTACTGTGCACGAAGTGTGCTTTACTGTGCCGATGATATTTTGAACTGTGCCGTTTCGATAACAAAGTTATAGGAAAAAATAGATGAGGGGCTAACTTGACGCTCAGCCCCCCCAAAATTTTGGAAATCAGATGAAACCAAGAAGGATTCTTATCCAATCTGAAGTGTGCTGAACTGTGCTGTATAAGGTTTTTCTCAAAATTTCCACATTCGGTCATTTTCCGACATGATCCTACTGGGGGGCTAACTTGACGCTCAGCCCCCCCAAAATTTTGAAAATCAGATTAAACAAAATTGAATTCTTATCCAATCTGAAGTGTGCTGAACTGTGCTTATTCAGGTTTTTCTAAAAATTTTCATATTTGGTTATTTTCCGACAAAATAATCATACTGGGGAGCAGGGAGTCAATTTAAAGCTCAGCCCCCAAAAATTTTGAAAATCAGATTAAACAAAATTGAATTATTTTCCAATCTGAAGTGTGCTGAACTGTGCTGTATCAGGCGTTTCTCAATAGCCGGTCCCAGACACTACGTGTATTCGGCGAATATTCGGTACCTATTCGGGTTTATTCGCGTAGCGTGTGGGAGGGTAACTTTGGCGAATATTCGTCCTTCGTCATTTTCCCGCCGATTATCGGTAAACTCGCACGAAGCAAAGGAAGGCGAAGTGACGCGAAGTCCACTACGTGTGACTTCGCACTGCTCCTAGACGCTTCGGGGGTATATGCATAGTGTTTTGTCAGTTTATAGCGGTGTGCAGTGCCGCAAGGTTGATTTTTGCATATCTAGTTATTTTTAATTAAGATAAGAAATGGAGTGGACCAATGAATTAACGGTAGAATTTTTACAATTATTTGAAAATGAACCTGTCATTTGGAACCCAAAGATACCAGAGGTGTTTTCTGGCGTCTCAAAGTTTTGAAACATTTTTTAAAACTGGTTTAAAACAGTTTCACAATGACGTCATAATTCCTTTTGCGCGAGAAAATGATTGAAAACGTAGATTGGATTATATTTCGAAGCGGTTTGAACCAATTTTGTGTGAAATCATGGGTTCATCGCGAGATATACTACTTCAAACCTGTTTTGAACTAGTTTCAAAAAAGTGAACGCGAGAAAACAGATCTGCCGAAAATGACAGAAGTAGCGGCGACAACAATCTGCTCTTCATCAATGTCCATTTGAACTAAATAAACGTCATACATGAAACGCCACTGAGAATCGACGGCCATCTGCTTGGAAACTTCGCCGAACAATTGTCAAGCCAAAGCTTCGCCATACCACAACGCCGTGTGGGAGACTAGGCAAAATATTCGTGGGAATAACGAATATTCGCCTATTCGCCGAATACACGTAGTGTCTTGGACCGGCTTAACGTCAGCTATTGCCTAATTGCCTATGAGTTCCCCTCGTTTAATTTTTGAAAGTGCTCTTTTAAAGATGTCAACAAACTTTTTTGCTTGTCCATTTGACTGTGCCAATATGCTGTAGAAGTATACTTCTTCTAATTTTGATATTGTAAAGCTTGACGTGATTGTTTTAGCTTTAAAAACATCAGGCCATCTTGAAAAGGCATCAACAATAATTAAATAATTATAATCGTTAATTGGACCAGCACAATCTATATGAATTCGTTGCCATGGACCCTTTGGAACAAGCCATGCTAGTGGAGAAATTTTTGATGGACTTCTTGAAACTTCTGCACATTCTTCGCATGTTCGCACAAAATTGATAATATCCCCGTCTATATTTGGCCTTTAAACATATCCACGAGCTATGGATTTCATTCTTTCTTGTCCAGGATGACCAGTATGCAGTGATTTTAGAAGACAATTCCAAAATTTCAATGGTATGACTATTCTATCTCCAAACATTAGACAAGCTTTAACAACGGATAATGAGTCTCGTCTATAATAAAAATTAAGTGCATAGTTTTCAATATCCTTTTTGTTTGTTGGCCAATCATTCTGTACATATTGAATAACTTTAGAATAAATTTTGTCTTGTTGAGTTTTTTGATGAATCATCCTAAAAGTAATTGGCAAATTTTCTAAAACTTCATCAAATATATGACAAACTTCTGATTCGATGTTGATCTGAGCAATCAAATATTTTTTATTTGCAACCATATATGTAATCTTGACATTACTGACTTTTTAAAAATTTGGTGTCACTTTACCTGTGTCACTTCCCTCTTCGATTTCCCTCACCGATTTCCCTATTCGACTTCCCTCACCGATTTCCCTCACTCTAATTTATTTACCTTCGCTGACAACAATGAGAACATGTCAGGTAAAAACGTCAAAACAGTGAATGACACATTTTGGCATGTTTGTTTTATTTTTTTAATATTAAAAAAATTAAATGACTGATCATAATTCATGGTGTGCTTGCAAATAAAATAGTATACAAACCTGGGAAGAAAATTTTCATTTCTGTCTCGAGATTAATAGTCAATCTCCACGCTTCGCGTCTCGATTGACTATATAAATCTCTCGACAGTAATGAAACACTTTCCTACTCGGTATGTAATATACTATTATCATTCAATTGTGTCTGACCAACTAATCTTGACAAAATGTCTGCGTGACAAAAATCCCTAGTTTAAATATATTTTATCTTGAAGTCATATGCTTTAAGAACTAATGCCCATCTTTGAAGTCGATTTGCATTATGCATTGAAATTCCTTTCTTTGAACCGAAAATAGTCGAAAGAGGTTTATGATCTGTTTGTAAAGTGAAATTTCGACCATAAATCATTCTGTGAAATTTTGTGACAGCAAATATTAAAGCCAATGCCTCCTTCTCTATTTGACTGTATCTCTTTTCTGTTTCAGTGAGAGTTCTAGATGCGTGCTATATAGGTTTGTTAGTAGCATTTTTAAATCTGTGTAAAATACAGGCTCCTATTCCAGTGATACTTGCGTCGCCCGCTACAATGATTTCGTGAATTGAGTTGTCGTTGGTTAGACTCAGAACCGACTTTAAAATTTTTTAAAATTTTTCAAACGATTACTGACATTTTGTTGTTCATAAAAATTTGATTCATTTTTTCAATAATTAGTTTAGTGGTTACATTTTTTAATTTTAATTGAAAACCAAACTCTTCTATACGCCTTAGGACAAGATTTGAATTTTTAAAATGTTCTTTCTCTAATTGGCCTGATACTAAAATGTCATCGATATATGGCGCGGTTCCTTTCAGACCTGATAACATGGTATCCATAACTTGTTGAAAAATGGCTGGGGCATATTGAAACAATTCACGATGAGTGTTTATTGTTAAAATTTTCTTGATTCTTCACTGATTTCAATTTGAAGGAAATCATCAGAAAGGTCAATGATACTAAAAATTGTAGCATTTTGTAATTTTGAAAAAATTTCTTCGACTATTGGAAGGGGGTAATGATGTGGTAGAAGTGCTTTATTGACACCAGTAGAGTAATAGCCACATAATCTGAAATCTCCGTTTTGTTTCTTTGTAACTACAATTGGAGCTGCCCAATCAGAATATTCAACTAATGATATGATATTTTTTTCTTGTAACCTTTGAAGTTCTTGGTCAACTTTATCCATGACTGAATAAGCTACTGGTCTTTTTGATTTGAAAATAGGAACTGCATCTTCTTTTATATGAAGATTAACTTTGGTTTTTTACAGTGACCCAATGTTGCTTGAAAAACTTTAGGAAAGGCTAATTTTAATGATTTTATATTGATTGAAAATTGTTTTGATCTAAAAACATTGCAGACTAAATTGAATGGTACGTTCCATAAACCAAATTTTGTGATCCAATCTATACCCAGTAATTTGAGATTTAGGTATTGAAGTGATAAAACATTTACCCTGAAAGCTATTTTGCTTGAAGCTTATTGTACATTGAAATTCTGCTTTTAAATTAATCTTATCACCTGAAACGCTTTTGGCATCATGATTTGTGGGCTGACACTCTGGTTTTCCTATATTTGTCCATGTTTCTTGTGAGATAACCGTGATATCTGAAACTGTATCAATTTGTAACCTGATTGGAATATTATTGATTTTGACTTGAAGAAATTTTCTTTCAGATGTTGACCCAATATGATTAACATCATAAATGGTTCCTGAAATCGAAAAACCCTACTTCATGGCATCTTTGATATGAGTGTTCTTTAAATGAATGAAATATTGCAAAATGTAGTTCGCCGCAATACCAGCAAGGGTTGTTTGGAACTGCATTACCATCCGGGAAATCATTTGCATATTTCTCATGTCGAAACGGTTTATTGTTGGGCTTGGATTTGAAATTTTGCTGGAAATCTGAATTTGGTAAATGTTTATTTCTGTTCGAAATGGCATTTACATTGAGAGACGCATCTTCAATCATTTGGGCGTTCTTCTTTACATTTTCAATCCTCTGACATTCAGAAATTAAACTTTATAATGTATGTTGATCATTGTTAATAGAATCTAATTTGTTTAGAATTCTGGTGCAAATTTCATTATCTTTACTCGATTGTAAGCCACGAGTAAAAATTAAACATTTAAATTCGTTTGCTGTGATTTGATTTACCTTGGATTCTTCACACATTTTGTTAACACGTGAAGTAAAAGCGATAAAATTTTCCGATTCATTTTTATTCAACTTTATACATTGGTATCTTGTGTGAAAAATTGTAGTTTTTTTACCAAGCAACTGGGTCTGTTTGTTTACAGTTTCACTGAAATCTTTGATTTTCTTAGGTAAAATGAAATTGACCTTTCATGGATTCGTGAGTCTCAATTTCCTTAGGAGAAGTCTTACTTTTGCGGAGTCTGAAATATTTTTGGCATCTTCTGTGAAAAGGCTTTGATATCTATTGTACCATACATCAAAAGTGCTCCCTGTTTCATGATCACAATGAAATTTTGTGATACTATTACCCAGGGTTTCCATCCGAAATTTTTCATTTGGCTTGGCTTGATTTTGAGTTAAATTTTGGAAATTTGTAGAAAACTGACCCAAAAAATCTTGCTGACTTTCGATTAGAAATTCTAGTTGATTCTTTAGGACGCTTGTGAGAACTTCCATCATTTGTTCAATGTTCATTATCCTACCGGTTGCGCCAAATTGTTGTAGTTCGGATTGGCTACAACAATATCTGTTTTTGAAAAGATTTTATTAAATTCAACAGTAAAACACAACTTTCAGGTATGTCCTGTTACTTCTGGTACTGTTTCCTAACAATAGTCATCAAGTGATCGCATATATGGCTTTACCTTCTATTTTCAAGAGAATGGATGAGAAGGAGCTTTATTCAGAACCGGACAAGGTTTCATCATTGCAGAAGTGATTCAACCAAAACAAAAAACACGATGACAAACCAACATACATCTACACCAACACGTGTTTTTCGTTTATTAGCGAAAAATATTTCACCACCTATTGAACAGCCGTAGCTGTAGTATAAAGGGATGCACTATCATGGCACGGAGATCCAGTATTCTGCCTCAATCATCAGTACCTACATGTTTAATAGTGTCATGTTTGCATTTTTATAACCATGACGTCCTGTTCTATTCCCAGTCAGTAAGTTGTACCAAGAGGAACAACAGGTAGCACCCTTAATGTACCTGTGTCACCGATGACCGTGGTTTGGAGGAGCTCTAGTGAAAGGGAGCTTCGCGTTAAACTATAGAGCTCTTCTCGATGCTACATCGTTGCCTGAGCAGAGAGAACGAGAATTGAAGAAGTTTTCCTAGAAAGGACAACAAGGATAAACTCTTGGAAGAACTGTATCGATAGTGGTTCACGATGTATGTCGTAAACGATATATTAAAGACAAATTATTCGCTGCATCTTTACGGAGGAAGCGATGATGCAATTTCTCATCCGCAACTGCGATCCACGTACCCATTCTCATTCAGAAATCACTTTTGTGCGCTGCTGAGATACGTATTAGCAGAGTTTAGAGCGCAACGGAAGCAGGCGGGCTTGTGCGATCGTAGTATTGTGTATAGTGTACATAAATTATTGATGAAAACTAGTATCTAAGAACGTTTAGTTAGAGCTCCTGATGATGATTGGGGTCGAGCGATTGTTGAGCGTATCGAGCATGTCAATGATTTGGTCGCAGTCGATGCACAGTGGACCACCATGTATATTTGGTATTGTTTTGAGTCAAGTTTGTTTAATCAATCATCTGAGACACCTCCACGTGCAATGTGATGATATTCTTGACAACATTTTCACTCGATATTTTCAAGACCTGCTCTCAATCTTTTTTTCTCACTCTTTAATTTGTCATGTTACTGAAGGGCTGTAGTCGTAAGCCTTTTGTCTCTGACAGGCAAATTTGCTAATTTTTGATAAGTCATCCATTCAAGTGCTTCTATGTGTTGCCTGACAGAAATCTTGGGTTCGTTTCGTTTATTCCAAAAATCAAAGTCCAATTAACACAGTAATAATTTATTCCACGTAACAATACACTCTGACACTAATTTCTTTAATAACTAACTCAACAATTAAACTCTTTACAAAAATCGTAATACAGTCAAACTGAAACTTAACTTACACACTAATGCCGGCCTTCTTATATACCCCTAAATCTATTCCTGTAAAATCTAGAATACACACGATAATCTTATTTTCCAGATTAAAGTAGAATAATTCGCTAGATTCTAGGATTTTCGCCGTCGAGGCTGAGATTCTTGACAGCCTGGCGAACAGGATCTTAACGGCTTGGGATTCTTCTTGTGTTGTTAGGACAATTTCTTCATTACCAAATTTAAGGATGTTCATGGAAGGATCGAAAGAAAAACCATGTTGGCCGATCAAATCCATTCCCAAAATAAAATCATCTTCTTTATCGGCGACTAATGTACTGTGCCTGAAGGCGGTAGATCCAAAAGTGAGCTCAACTATAGCTTTCCTTGAATTGGTGCAGATTCGCCCGTGTCTGTTCGTAGTGACAGGTTTCTAGTGAGCGGTTGGATTGCCCGAGACTTGACTAATGTTCTTCTAATTATGGAAAGTTCAGCACCCGTATCAAAAGTGATGGTTTTCAATTCTCCATTGATTTGCCCTTCGAATTTTAATCCTCTATAATGACTGGCCAATGATTTTATGTAAACAACCCTGGGGGCTTCGTCATTACTAACCAGCATCCGCCCCTCCATACTGGTTAGTTCTCGTTTCCCTGTCTGTTATTAGGGCTAGCGTCTCTTGATCTCGAAAAGCGTTGGAAACGATCCCTTGATGGAGAGGACATCCTTACTCTACAATCTCGTTGAATATGCCCACGCTTATGACACCGGTAGCACTCTATTCGGTTTCTCGGGGTTGCTGTTTGTCTGGAATCGTTTCTCATTTTTCTATCTTCTAGTAACAGTTTCTTCATTCTCTCCATGAAATTACTCATTACAGTCTCGAAGGTACCATCCTCCTTTGACAACTGTTTATCTTTTGGGTCTTCAATGGACACTGCACGTATTCTGGGTCGTGAGGCACCAAAGATTGCTTCCAGTTCTAATGCTCGAAGAAGGGCTTCGCTACTTTGTCTGAACTTAGACATTCTTAGGTTTTCCTGGATCTTCGAATCTCTGAGACCATCAAAAAACGCAGATACTGCCATCCATTCCTGCATGTCTTCCCCAGCTGCAGGAAACGCCAAACTCACTAGCCTTTTAACTTCCGATTCGAATTCTTGTAGACTCTCGCCGGGTTTTTGAACTCTTGATTTAACTTGAGTTCTGAATACTTCTTGTCTGTAATGGTCTCCGAAGCGCAATTCCAAAGTTTGACTAAGATGCTGGTAATTCTGTTGGTAGATTGAAGGAATGGACTGAAGAAGATCTAAGGCTGGTCCTCGTAGCGCCACTATCACTGGAGTGTATTTCTAATCTACGCATCTTATCTTCGAGTGCTTGAACTTGGTCCTCAACTTCTTGTCTTAATTGCTGAACATCGGCTTTGACCTCAGCTTTTACTCCCTGAACGTCTTTTTCAACTTTTCTAACATCTCTTTAACTTTTTCAATCTTCTGGTCTAGGTTAGCGACAGTTCCTTGTATGGTTTGGAATATCTTCTGCAGTTTTCCAAGGTCTTCTTGCCGTTCTTGTTGTCGCCTAGCTTCTTCTTCTTGTTTTTCTTTTTGTCGCCTGAGTTCTTCGTCTTGTTTTTCTTTTTGTCGTCTAGCTTCTTCTTATTGTTTTTCTTTTTGTCGTCTGAGATCTTCGTCTTGTTTTCCTTTTTGTCGTCTGGCCTCTTCGTCTTGTTTTTCTTGTTGTCGTCTGGCTTCTTCGTCTTGTTTTTCTTGTTGTCTTCTAGCCTCTTCTTGTTGTCGTCTAACTTCTTCGTCTCTTTTTTCTTGTTGTCGTTTGGTCTCTTGAAGTTCCAACATGTTGCGCAGAAGTTCTTCAACTTTTTGTTCGTCCATTTTGGCTTGTTGTCTTGTGATAGGCATATACAGAATGTTCTGGAATTTCCCTCCAACTTTATTCAAATATCTTTTCCGATCTTTGCTCGAAGTTCCAAATACGCCGGTGAAGTCACAAATTGGATGACTTGCTTTATTCTAGAATAGAATGTTCTGGGATTTTCTTGAAATTTCTTTTCTAGGTGTCGATTGATAGAGCAAACACGTTGGTGAAGTCACAATTTTGATACCTCCCTTGGTTTTCAAATAGAATGTTCTAGAATTTTCCCGAAACTCCTTGAAAAACTTTTTTCTGAATGACGATTGATGTTCCGAATATGTCGGCGAAGTAACAAATTCGATATCTTCCTTAGTTTCCAAATAGAATTTTCTAGAACTCACTCGAAGATTCATTATTAAAGTCAAAGTCGGGTATAGAGTCACTTCCGGAGTAATTCACACGATCGGTTAAGTCTCTTTTTGTGACTTTCACTGTTTGCACTGCACTGTCCCAGTGTTCAATTAGTGTTCAGTTTTTACACTACACTAGTGTCCCCGCACTTCCGCAATTGGATTTAACTCTGCAGTCCTTTATGTCTCACTTCTGGCACCAATTGTCACGGCTTTGGATTGCCTGACAGAAATCTTGGGTTCGTTGTTCGTTTCGTTCATTCCAAAAATCAAAGTCCAATTAATATAGCAATAATTTATTCCACGTAACAATACACTCTGATACTAATTACTTTGATAACTAACTCAACAATTAAACTCTTTACAAAAATAATCACTATTTAAATCGTATCACAGTCAAACTGACAATCCCTAAATCTATTCCTGTAAAATCTAGAATACACACGATAATCTTATTTTCCAGATTAAAGTAGAATAATTCGCTAGAATCTAGGATTTTCGCCGTCGAGGATGAGATTCTTGACAGCCGGGCGAACGCCACGCCACACTATTTAATTTCAATCATAAAATCGGGAATAAAATAAACAATTTCGAGCGGATAAGCGATTTTGTTGACCAATTGTACAAGAATCTACTGATTCAACACATATTTTTCGCATTTATTTTTATATCAAATTTAAACAAAATATTCTATTCTAGGATGACGATCTGAAAAAGAAGAATTGCAAAAAAGTGGCCCTACTGGACTTCCAAATGTCTTCCTTACGCAGCCCCGTCTTTGACTTGAGCCACCTCTTATATTCCGTCGCTTCCCACAAAGAACTCCGTCATTTTAGAGAGCTGATTGACCACTATTACTTTTACTTATGCAGCCATATAAAACAGTTGGGAAGCAACCCAGAAAAAGTTTTTCCATTCAGAACATTGAAACTTCATTGGAGGAAGTATTCTGCTTACGGGGCTGTTTTGAGTCCCTTTATTGCGATGTACTGTTATATGGATAAAGAGAACACTGCTGATTTTGGAGTTTGTCAAACTTTGAAGAATGCCACCACGAAACAGAAATATATGAAGAAGGTTATTGATGTTGCCAGTCATTTTGTTGAATGCGAATTATAATTTTTATTCATTAGGCATTTCGATTTACTCAACGTTACTTGTTTTTGTATCCATTATAAAATTAATTATAGCAGTACCTGGGTTTATTCATCTTTAGATAAACTTGTTGCAATCGCGATTTAGGTGGATGCAATGTCTGTTGGCTCCATATGCAAAATCGAAACTGGGACTCGTATTTTCCCTGCACAGTTTTAAACCGAAATGAACCTGGTCCGACCCACCCCCCAAACCCAATTTTTTTAAGTTTGTTTCTATTAATATTTTAATGGGATTACTTAACAGGCCCCGAAGACGGAGCCTAATAGTTCGGAAAGCTTGGCAACATTGAAATATGAAATTACCTACCAAATATCCAATTTCTTGACTTCCTGTTTGACTTGCACCTTATCTGAACCATTATCATTATCAAAATATTATTATACTATACATATATACTTTGATTCGAAAAATAGTTTAGTCCCACACCTAAATAATATGTTCAAGGGCCAACGCAACACACTTAATGTACCTAAGTAGCACCTTCTATATAGAAAAAGCAATTATGATCTCAGCCCCATTATAAGATCCAGGAAAGTTTTGAGTGGACCAATATACGCATTTTATTGTTCCGAACGAGTTATGCTCCAATTACGTTACCCTCATCACGTTCAAAGACTGAAAGTGCGACAACATCTCAATATGTTAATTTTAACTACCCTAAATTGCTTTTTTACTCAATTTTCTTGCGCTAAAGTATCTTGTTCACAATCATGTCGAAGGACCATTGAGTTTTCCTTTATATTGTTCCCCTGTGCATTATCAAATCATTTCTATGCACCTTAATGAAACTTATATTATCCATCCGTCAGCCGCAATAAAATTAATAATACACAATGAAGCCCATTTCAAAGTCATGAATGGTTGAAGTTTGTTAATTAAAAGTGAATATTCAATTATGACACTTTTAATAATGAAGGAATGGCGCGGAGCGGAGTTGCTTCTGAGGCGCTCAGCCACTAGTTTTTAATTAAGCCTACAATTTAGTTTTCGCAATGACGAAAGTCCAGGAAAATTATTTTCTATTTTATGCGAATTTTCTTTGTATAGTTTTTAATAAAAATTTTAGGTACCTAACAGGTGAGTCCACAAAGAACTCAACTCGAAAAACTTAAAGTGAAGAGAAATGCTAAAAATTTAATAAGAATATTAAACTATTAAAAGTCAAGTTGAAGGGTTATTACAAATAAAGATAGTAATTTGTAATTTAGAGCAAGAGAACTTAAAGGGCCGTAGAATTTAAAAATAAATAAAACGTGTAGCCGCTTTATGTGCAAATAAAACTACTCAAATTCCAACAAACAATAATTTTATTTAGTATTTGTAAATATTAACAATGTATTGGGTTGTATCTAAGGGTTGTATCGTGTAATGGACTGCTTAAATAAATTTCTGTTCTCGTAATTTCATGAAATATAATTTTTCTACAAACGTCACTAAAAGTGTCATTTTTAACGGATGCTGTCAGTGTCTTAAATGCCATTTTATGACACTGGTGTTAAAAGTAATTACTTTTAGCACTAGTGCTAAAAGTTGGTTGTTTGGTTGTTGGGTTGTTTCCTATTGTGACAACAAATATTAAAGCCAATGTTTCCTTCTCTATTTGACTGTATCTCTTTTCTGATAGTACCATTTTTAAATCTGTGTAAAATACAGGCTCCTATTCCAGTGATACTTGCATCGCCCGCTATAATGATTTTGTGAACTGGGTTGTAGTTGGTTAAACTCAGATCCGACTTCATTTTTTTTTTTTTAATTTTTCAAACGATTCTTGACATTCTGTCTTCCATAAAAATTTGATTCCTTTTTTATTATAATTCGTCTAGTGGTTGACGTAACACGTGTATTTCTTTGATAAGTTTACCATAATATCTTATTGCTCCAAGATAGAAATGTAGTGTTGATATCATGGGGTGGTGGCATATTTCTGATAGCTTCAGTTTTTACTGGATCTGGTTTCAACTCACCTTCACTTAAAAAATATCCCAAATTCTTCATTTCTTTGACTCCTAATTTACATTTTTTCAATTTTTAGTGAAAACCAAAGCCTTCTATATGCCTTAGGACAAGATTTAAATTTTGAAAATGTTCCTCCTCTGATTGGCCTGATACTAAAATGTCATCGATATATGCCGTGGATCCTTTCAGACCTGATAACATGGTGTCCATAACTTGTTGAAACATGGCTGGGGCAACTTTTATACCAAATGGCATTATATTTTCTTGATTCCTCACTGATTTCAATTTGAAGGACAGTATCAGAAAGGTCAATGATACTAAAAATTGTAGCATTTTGTAACTTTGAAAAATTTCTTCGACTGTTGGAAGAGGGTAATGATGTGGTAGAAGTGCTTCACTAGCACCAGTAGAGTAATCCCACATAATCTAACATAGCCGTTTTGTTTCTTTGTAACTACAATTGCAGCTGCCCATCAGAATATTCAACTAATGATATGATATTTTTTTCTTGCAACCTTTGAAGTTCTTGTTCAACTTTATCCATGACTGAATAAACTACTGATCTTTTTGCTTCATAGACAATAATTTAATATCCTATTTTCATTGCTTGACACAGCAAGCGAAACTGGAATCAATAGGCTCATCATGCATCAGAGGCTTCTACAGGTGGAATTAGAAAAAGAATCGAAGAAGTTATGCCGCATATCAACAGATCGTGAAAGCAGTGACCCACTGGGAATAACTATTCCTTTAAGACAGGCGTTGCAAATACCTTACAAATAGTAGACATATATCTTTTTTTTTTTAGATTAAAAATATCTCTGTTTTTTCTTAGTATCAAAGCAAAACATTTTTGCAAAACAAAAACCGCATCGCGAGGCACCAGTGTTTTTGGAAAATTCTCATTGTCCTACAGGTACATATACGGCGAGCGGCATAAATTCATGCGCAAAACGCCATCACCGATTTTAGGGCGAAACATCGCCAGTCTTAGGGGTGCAATGGAGCCGAAATCATCATCCCCCGTTTGAATCGATATTTTTCCTATAGGACCCGGCACCGCGGAATTTTCTCTCTCGCGCCTAGATTTCGAGTAGTTTGTTCCGGTGGGAAGTTTCGGTTTTCTTGGCGTCTAGTGTTCAGAGTTAGAAACTCGCTGATATAAGAAAAATAAAACTACCTAATTTTACTAAAAATAAAAATTAATAGATTAGATTTTAGATAATAATGAACATTTACTATGCTAATTAACTAAACTTTTTGTATTGGATTGGTGACCTCAAGTGTGTTTTGGTGCAGTGATAGTGAACTAGTGTTTTTACGTTTTTGGCCGTTATAATGTCCGTGAAAAAGTTTCTGCTTTTCACCTTTCTGGTGATATGGCAACATCTTCAGGTGGTAGCTTCTAAAAAAGAAGGTAAGACATTTTTCAACATACTTACCATGAATTGAGAAATTACCTATGAATCTTCATTGAAAGTTACTCCCCAGAAAATTACCACGGTTGCATAGAAGTTCACTCAACAGTTGTCAACATAATCAACGCCATAATCTGTAAATGAATTAAAGAAAAAAACAACACACCCATTGTGTCCTGGAATATTTTTGCTATTTGAGTTTGCAGTAGAATGGGAGAAATTTTTTTTTTTGAAAATTTATACAAATTTGGTAAGAGAACGACCGATTTTCTGGTCACTCCGAAGCTTTCCAGCTAGCCCCGCCGGATTCAAAAATTGTTCACGATCTACAGCCGCTGTTCTGTTTAATCTAAAATTTTATACATTCTCTCTCTAGACAGTTACAGGATATTTCCAAATTGCCGAAAAAAGTTGATAGGATTACAAAGAATAAATTACCTGTTCTTTTCAAGTGTTATACTATTAGTCTTTCGTCAAGCTTTCTTCTTACTAGGCTTCGGTATTTGGAACGCTTGAATCTCAAAATGCCTCAGTTGTGCAAACTCAGCATCCTGCAGATGAACCTTCATTTATCTGCCCGGGTATTTATTTTCAGAGGTTCAACTAGGTGAGCTTTCGTTCGCGAATCATTAGTACTCGCCTTCAGCTTGAGGTTCGGTGGTTTGAGTGACCACATGAAACTGGCGTAGAGTAATTAATCCATTCTTGATGCTTACTAGCGTGCTGACGAGTCTGTTAGCTTATTTTGAAATTCTGTAGTGTAGTACAACATACCCTGATTCGTTCATCAAGATTGAACAGTTTGAATTTTTATTGTCTCTTCTTTTAATAAATCTCCTGAAAAACTAAATGAAAAACAAATACCTACGTTGTCGAAACTTACCCAATTTTACTTACTTGAAATGCGCCTGACAATAGCAAAATTAGGGAAATTTGAGGGAAGTTGTGATATGTAAAATAAACGGAAAATTTGTGAAAAGTCTAATTTATTATTGAAGAAAATCGTACCGGAACCTGGAAGTCACGAGGGGAGCACGGCAGAGAAACCCTCGATCTCAATTCCTCAAAAAAAAAAAACAAAACATACTGTGTCATTTTATTAATAATTTAAGTTATTAATAGTTTAAATCAGGTACCGTCCATGTGCAAACATTTAAATTCCACATTTTACATTCAATACTGAAGAGTTATTGGTTAGTTAGCCAGTCTCACCAGCAGGTACTGAGGTCCCATTCGGGAGGCTACTCAGCTATAGTTGTTATTTTTGAGCCAATACTCTAGACTGATCACTTAATTTTTTTTCTAGGATATTCGCTCAGTCAGGGTAGGAAAATGTTATTAGATTCAACAAGGCCCTAATGCACAATCTGTATTCAAAAATTAAAATCCCAGCACAAAAGACAGCACATAATTTCTTAGGTTTTTTAATTCAGTTTTTATCTTCGTTGTTCACAGCATGCAACGATTTTTGTTAAATACATGAACAATGGAAATGTTGTGAAATATAGTATAAACGAACAAAAAAATACATGAAAATGAAAAATAATTCGTGTATAAATTGAACTCTCAAAACAAATAACATTTATTTAACTGACCTGTGAATGCTCCTTTGACACACAAACTAATCACAAACTTGATTGAACAATCAGTTTAATATAAAATAAAATCGTTAACGTTCTAAAAATTTAAGATTTGAAGAAATAATATTCCAAATAGGTGGTTTTTCTCAGTAGACGTTGATGAAATAAGAAAAAAAGTTAGCTTAAATCATAATATAGACTGTTTTGATGTGTACCTGAAGACAATTGGATACACCTCGCCCTACATTAACAAATTACTCTACTTATTTCCCAAGCTATAATATAAAACTACAATATTTTACAGTGTCAATATTTTTAAAATTCTTTATTCAAGAAACATTTTTTCAAAATGCGGAAAAACACTACAATAACAAATTCAATAATCATTTCCCCAATAAGCGTGAGCGTGATCACAATTTACAACTTGGATTCCAAATTAAAATCTTTCGTAACATTTTTATTTTGAAATAATTACCTTGTGTACCTATACATATAGGCAAATAAATGGAAAACAGTTTATCACTTTTTGATGTATTGATTTGAAATTTTGAATACGTGGATAATTCTATTTAGTCGAACACAATTTAAAAAAATTTATGTTCACAAAAGGCAACAATTGAGCTTGAAAAATTAACATAAAACCTATTTCCCAGGTCGAACCTGGTAATTCCTTTTTTCCTCAGCAAAAGGCTTGTCAGGATAGTTAATTAAAAAATGTATTGCCTCGGAGGCAATATAAAAGATGCTAATGAGAAGGATAAGTAGATTAGCTTTAAAGACCTACTATTATTATCTGAATTTATAAAACAGATTTTATCACAGCAATTTTTATTCATGCTAACAATCATTTTTGTACGATCAATCAGCGATCGGCAGAAATTCCTGTTTGAGCTAAGCGGCATGTTTTAAATTTTCGCCGAGGCCTCATAAAACACGTCAACTTAACGAAAAATCATAGTTGTTATTGTTTCGGTCGCAAAAAAGCAAATGCACAGCGATAATGCCGGATTTTTTATTTTTTATTTGTGAAATTGGATGAAAATGCGTCTCGTTCGGATTATTTTCAAATGTAATCGATTATAGAGAAAATTGAATGGATAAGATTTTGAACGTGGATAAGGCGACATTATTTCTAACGGGGGCTGTGATTAAACGTGATTAAAGAGTAGATTATATTGAAAGAGGAAAATGAGAGAACAAAAAAACCTTATTGGTGAGAAGAAGGAAGAAATACATCAGGACAACAAAATCCAAAGATATTACGACCACAATATCACCTCAGCAATGAGAAGAGTATTTCGAAAAATTACTGACAGAACAACGGGCAGAATTTGAAAAAAGAAACATAGATATCGCAGGATCAAGAATAGGAATTATAAAGGATAAAGTTAAAAAAACACTGTAGCTTCTTGACAAATAGAAGAACGCTAGGCCCAGGAGAAATATATGGAGAACTGTTGACTTAAGCAGTTAACTTTACAATCAACTAACAAAACTATTCCAAAACATGAAGAGACAGATATGGAGTACCGGAAGAGTCGAAAATAAGCTATTCACCAAAGATATATAAAAAAAGAGACAGAAACAGATGCGGTAAACAATGGAGGCATTGCAGTCAGAAATACGTTCACCAGGGATGCATTCACGATTCGACAACCCGGGTTTATATTCTACCTAGGTAAATCTTACTCGGGTAGTGGAGTGACTCGAACGGAATAAGGAACGCCCCAACCAAGGTGCATTGTTTCATTTGTTCTCCACATGTTTTATGTTTTGATTTCGAATCACGTACATTCGTAGTTCTTTTTTGAAGCATCTCGATCCGTGAACGAGGATGATTCACGGAACACCGTGACGGGCCAGGGGCCTTATTCTGTAAAGAACAAACCGTTCGATTCGGTAGAATTTCTTCGATTGTGACGTCATTTTCGGTTTGCTAGCGCGGAAGCTATTCCGAAAATGCCGAAAATGACGTCACAATCGAAGAAATTCTACCGAATCAAACGGTTCGTTCTTTACAGAATAAGGCCCCAGGCCGGGCACGTTCCGCGGAGTGGACACCGAGCCTCGTCCGAGCGTTCTGTATATGTTATACCGCGTTGTCAACGAGGATCGCGTCCGTGCCGAATATACTACCACACGGTCATTCCCAGTCGAGAACTCAAAATACAGGAACAATTCACTGCTCGTGCCCGAAAGCGTATTTAAATTCTATACCATTATACAGATGAATGTCATTCTATACCGTAGTATGATTTGTATATGTGAAACGCGCGAATGTTTACTCCAAATTATACCGCGATACAGATGGACATCACTGTATACCATAGTAGGATATGAAGTTACAATACGCGCATATTTCTACTCCAAATCATACCGTAATACAGAGTTTTCAAAATATTATACAATGAAATGCAGAACGCCGCCACTCTATTTCCTAACAACGTGAACAAAAATTGGCGGCATTTATTTAGTTACCTATTACAATAAGTTAGTTGCAATGACTACAGTGTTCTTACAAGAAGCAAGGCTCATCATAAAGATAAGATAAATAGTGAATGGTATGACGATTAACGATTGGATTTGCAATTTTGGCGTTGGTACCACAACAAACTAGATTCTCCCATATACCTACCTATCACTGAAAAAGTTTGAGTTCAAGAAAGTATTTAAGTGTCATCACCAGTGGCAGAATTTGAAAATTGTTCCATTCGAATGACGAACAAAAGATGTGATGCTATAATTTCGCAGGAAATCAGGCTGGTAGACCATTAAAATTCGAAGGCGGTGTTTGAAAAATCTGGAAGCGAATACTGGATCAAATCAGAGTAACTAAAATTACCTGCTATACTACCTACAAGGTTTAAGTTTTGATTTCTGTAGCATTTCATTGTTACTTTGTAAGCGTGTAAATAGCCTATAGAAGATAAATTACTTTAATTCATTGAGTAGTTATTAATTTGCTATCGTGGTATGATTTGGAGTAGAATTAGGCGCGTAATGTAACTTCATATTCTACTATGGTATAGATTGACGTCTATCTGTATCGTGGTATGATTTGGAGAAAACATACGTGCATTTCACAGATACAAATCATACTACGTTATAGAATGGAATCCATCTGTATGACAAAGACCTTTATTTGCTATGTGAGACACTAGAAAGGAAAAATATTAATTTAGAAGGGAAGGGAAGGGAAGGGAAGGGAAGGGAAGCATAATCAGCAAGGGCTTTAAAGCAACTAAGAACTTTATTAGGTGGGCTGCATGCATATCATCAATAATTTTTAAAATAAACTTGGAACCAGCACCTAAGGGGTGGAAGAAGAATTACAGACACATGGGGATACTTCTTAATAAATGCCAACTATATGCTTTAAGCTTTGCAGATGACCAAATTAATTGCACACGATTATGATGACACTAGCCGCTTTCGGAAAGTGTGCGATACGATTAAACGGTTTGATCGGATTAGTAATCGGTAATTGATCTTGTTGACTCGGTTTTCTCATATATTTGTGATCTCGTTAACCCTGCTCTTGACGTGGGTAGAAAATTAATCTATCAGCTGTAAGATTTTTTTGGTAATGTGTCATATTTATTTATATGTTTTGTTTCCGTTTTTGTCAAGTTTTGTGTTTGAATTCTTGTGATTTGTTCAATTTGTTGTGTTTCGGGTCAAATCAAATCAAATCAAATCATTTATTTAACATGTCAAATTACACATAGTGTCTCCATGCGTCAAATTATCAATAATAATAGGAATATATTCCTTACAACCACAAACCGGTATTAAAGATTTAAAACTTAATAGTAGATTATACCACGAGTCAATAATGATAGCTATTATTCCCGAGGATTATTACGAACTGAGCCGCGTTAGCGGCGAGGGAGTAACATTCCGAGGGAATAATAGCCATTATTGCGAGTAGTATACTCTACTTTATTTACGACAAATTAATTTATTTGAGATTTTCAATGAACAAATTTCATCCGTCTCATAATTTTCAATACAAATCCACAAGCACTACACGTTTGACACTGACACTTTTGTGGAATAATGACCATTAATCCCGCTACTCGTCATTAATCCCTGGAGGAATAACATATGTCATTATACTGCCAAAATCACAAATATAATACGCACATTATACATTAGTTGTAAATAATAGTATATTATATACCTAGGTAGAGAAGTTGGTCATTATATACCGAGAGCTTTTATAAACCGAGGCGCGCAGCGCCGAGGTTTATAATGTTTGAGGTATATAATGACTTTCTCTACCGAGGAATATATAGAATTTTTTTTACTACTGCTAGTAGAAAATAAAAAATTTGTTTAAAATCTGTGTTCTAATTATTTTTTGTGAACGCCCTCTTGAAAGTGCTGCCCTCTATCAACAGCTTATATAACTTCCTATGTACCTACAGAAACCTGTATTTTTTTTCAAATTGACGTATGAAATTGAAATTGAACCAATAGAAACATGACAATATCCTGCGTCATGACGTCATTTTCATTATTGACCTAGGTATTTTTTCATTATTTTCATTATTAACCTAGGGAGAGAAATTCTATTTTTTCTTAGAAAAATAGATTGAATAATGTGTATTTCTCAGGTTAGTAGTAAAAAAAATCTAAAACAGACAGCTGCACTACAATGCTTACCCTCTCTACAATTTTATCACACAAGATGTACACAGGTTTAAAACAGAACAATAAATAAGAGAACAACAAAGTAAAAAGAAAACAAATATAAAAGAAATTAGTTAGGTATTGACTGGGGTATAAATATTCCATTAAAGGTAGGTGTAGGTACGTTAACAAAAACAAAATAAAAATATGTAAAGTGAACAAAAACATAGTAAAAATACAAATAAATATAAAAATTAAATGAAAATAAAAATAAAAAAACAAAAAATAGAAATATCACATTATTGGCCACCCGGTAATTTCCTTGCACGATTCTTTTTCCCTTATCCTTCTCCCAAATATCCGCCAGAAAATCATCTACTGAATAGTATGCCTTACCCAGGAGACATATTTTTATTGTTAATTTAAACAGTCCCGGTGGCATGGAAGTGAGTAACACCCTGTTTAGCATTCGGCAATCCATTCGACAACGGTTCGGTTTTTTAAATGTAACACCCGTGGTTGCATGGATGTGGGCTTTATTGGGTGTTACTTACCCTCGTTATTAAGCCTATTATCATCTTGTAAATAATTATTTTAGGGCATTGAAATATTAAAACATGAGTATATAAGTGCAAAATATAATTAATATTGTTATATAAATATAAATTATACTGTGCGTTCGTAATTTAGCAGATAGAAACAATTAAAGAGTGAATATTTCTCGAAAAACCTCAGACACTAATTTTAATTTAGGGGAACATCTTTTTCACTATTTGTATAGTTGTAGAACATCGAAAAATCCAAAAAGAAGGTCACGTTTCACCTTTTTAAATAACACACTATATATTACCTATTTTTATTTGTTTTTTTTTTTTGTAAAATAACAAGGAATCTAATAACATATAGGGTAGGCTAAAAAACAACAGAATTTTGTTTTTGTTGTTGACCAATTTCCTATTGTTTTAGCATGTTTGGAAGAGAATTGAACAGGCTAACGAATAAACGAATCAAAGTGAAACTTTAAAAATTTGAGAGAAATTCAAAATGGCGGACTTCTTCAAAATTTACCTAGTTTTGGATATGAAAAGGTGATATACGATATTACAAAAAAAAATAATATTTCACGTAGTTTTCAACCGATTTTTCCTGTCGAGGTCTTAAAATGTTCGCAAGATGATGAACTTTTAGAATTTATCAGAAAAAGTTATACAGGGGGTCACAAAATAGTTCCAGCGCTATCCAAAATTAGGTAATTTATGAAGATGTCCGCCATTTTGGGTTTTTCTCAAATGTCAAAAGTTTCACTTTGATTCGTTCGCCTATTCAATTCTCTTTCAAACAAGCCAAAACAAAAGGAAATTGCTCAACAACAAAAAAGTTACAGCTCAAAAACAAAGTTTTTTTTTGACCCCACCCTATACAGTGTGTTCATAAAGTCACGCATAAATTCATTATTTTAAAAACGGTAGAATTTTTCAAAAATCGCTCAGACACGTCAATTTTGTTTTTTTGTTGTATGAATTTGAACATCTTCTTCCTACTAATACCAAAATCATTTTAATAGAGTCGCTAGACTTGGTACACACTGCTATTATGCAGATTGTGTTTATGGACCCTTTCTAGCAGAACATAACAAATATAGACTACAAAAGATTAAGAACAATTGTGTACGATATACAGGGTATCCCAGAATATGTGGGCGATCTCTCGGATTCAGATAGAGCACAAAAAAATAACATGACACCTTCCTATAAAAAAAAAATCCTACGGCCCCTTCTACGAAGTTACGTGCCCTCAAAGGACGCCTCTGAAAATAGGTTTTTTGTTGATAACTTTCAAAATACTTCGTGTAATTTTTTTTTTCTTTAAATATGATGGATACTAGATAAGACCCCTTAAAATGAACCCTTTCAAACACACTTGACCAATCTAGTTTGCCAGAGACGGACTAGCTTTAACACAATAATGACACTGAGGAAATATTAGTAGAAAGGATTAATTTTCACTATCGCGAAATAAGGGCTAATATTGAAGCATTGTCGAGGGTCGAACAATATTTCATTAAAATAGGTATGGAATGCATAAGATTAGAAGGACCCCATGTTGAGTCGCCATATAAAAGTATATAATAAAAAACCATTAATAAAAAAAAAACATTTTTCTAGAAACCAGCTCATTTTTTCGACATGGAATAAGAGTACCTTTTTTCTAGTTCAAGGTTGAAACTATCTAAAAATATTATTGCTATGCCTTTATCATATAAGGTGTAAAAAAAGGAGCATTATTGTGTTAAAGCTAGTCCGCCCTTGGCAAACTAGATTGGCCAAATGTGTTTGAAACGGTCCATTTTAATGGTTCTTATCTAGTATCCATAATATTAAAAGAAAAAAAAATAATCGAAGTATTTTGAAAGTTATCAACAAAAAACCTATTGTCAGAGGCGTCCTTTAGGGGCACGTAACTTCGTAAGGAATTTTTTTTTATAGGAAGTTGTTTGTCATCTTATTTTTTTGTATTCTATCTGAATCCGAGAGATTGCCCACATATTCTGCGACACCATGTATATTGAACATAAAAAGACGAGAACATGTTACTCCATACATTACTAACAGTGAAATGCTCAAGATGAAAGAGAGAAGATTATAACATTTTGCTGTTTTAATGCAAAATATTATTTAGAACAATTGTCCAGAATATCTCTCCGAACTATTGGTGAGGCTTGGTGACATTCATACCAGGTCAACAAGGAACAAAGATACTTTCGAAATACCATTACATAGTACTGATTTTTTAAAATCTTCTTTCTCTTACTTAGGCCTACATATATGTACATGATACCAAAAGGAAATACAAAAAGTAGGGCCTGTAAGCAAGTATTAACAAGCGAATTAATAAAATACAGAAAGTTTGAAACATAAAAAACTAATAATATTATATCTATACTATCTAATAAAGGTATTACTTATAAATATTATGTGAATGCAAATCTGTCCAGGGTAAGTAACACCCGATAAAGAAACTCTCCATTGCGATATCGGGTGTTACATTCAAATTTGCGAACGTGAGCCAAATGGGTGTTACTTACCTCCATGCGTCCCGGTGGGAGTAACTTAGTTGTTGTCAAAATGTTGCACTCTCTGAATGCCTGCCTACAGTCATCCCTATAGCCCAACCCTGCAACAATCCTCATTGCTTTTCTCTGTAGCCGAAACACTTTCATGGCACTACTAGAGTGTCCCCAAATCAGTATGGAATAGGACATGGTTGAATGAAAAATTGAGAAGTACGCCAGTCTTAACACATCCCTCGGGACACAGTTTGCAGGGTTTCTCAATATAAATAAATTCGTGCTGAGTTTTTTTGACAGACATTCAACATGTTTGTCCCAGACCAACTTGGTATCGAGGGTTATACCCAACAAGTTTGCTGTTTGGTCAGGAACGTCTAGCTCTCATAAAAGCCATAGTATGCAAGCTTATCGATTAACAAGTCGTGGGAGACACAGTCGAAGGCCTTACTTAAGTTACACAGCAGAAACATACCCATGATTTTCAAAAGCCTCGACAATCTCCTCAACCAGCTGAAGCACGCACAAGGTTGTGCTAAGATTCTTGCGAAACCCATACTGACCCGGATTAAACAGGCCATTTGCTTCCAGGTGTGCAATTATTTTAAGTGCCATACACTTCTCAACAATTTTAGAAAATACAGGCAATAAGGATATGGGTCTATAGTTTGATGGATCATTTGGTTCTCCTTTCTTGAATATTGGTATAACCACAGCCCGCTTCAAACAAGTGGGGAACACACACTCTTCAAAACAGTGATTTATCAGTTTTGTCAGGATGGGAACCAACTGATTCTTACAGCTTTTTACCAAGTCAACATTTATACCATACATATCTTTACTCTTTTTGTTTTTTAAGTTGGTAATTATTACTTCACGTACCTCATTAAAGGAAACTTGAGAGAGAGTAAATTTATGCAGGGGCAAACTATCTTTTAGTTTTCCTTAATTCACTAATAGGTTGAAATCTGTGGGCGCAATCTTTTCTTTTAGGTTTTCAGCAATGCTTACAAAGAAATTATTAGTCATTTGATGATAAAGATGTGTTATTTTAGTTATTCTTTGGGGTAAGGTCCCTATATTCATTTATTATATTCCAACTACACTTTATTGGATTATCCGAGTTCTGGATGAGTCGATCATTAGTGCAGATTTTTGTCTCTCTTATAGCAGATTTATACTGATTTCTGTATGTGTTTCGTTGTAGTCTAAGTTGTTTTGTGGATTGGCGTCTATACAGATCATTCAAGATTCAACAGAAGCAGGTGATGTCTCATATTTTTTAAGTTGTCATTGAACCAGCTCATATTGGTGTTTCTATTTGCGTTGGTAGTGAACAGTTTTTCTGGAAACGCCTCAATGTAAATGCCCTGCATAGACTCCACAAACATTTCAAACTTTCGCTCCACCCCAATATCATTTTCTTTTATATAGTCAAACTCTGTATCTAGTAGTAAATCAAAGAATCTATCCTTACCTGCAGCAGTTATTGGTCTACAAAGATGTTTTTTTTATTTTACTTGTCGATACTTTTTTTCTATGTACTAATTTTATGGTTTGAGCTAAATGGTTAGACAATCCAACGTCCATAACATCTGCAGTGTGTAAATCAGAGTCGAAGTTCACAAATATATTATCAAGGCAGTTCAGTTGTCTTGTGGGTTTCCATATTTTTTGCTCAAAACCGTAGGACTCCAGAAGATTGCACAAGAATATGCATTTCCTCTGAGAAGACAAAAAATTAACATTGAAATTACCCACCAGGACCACGTTATTTTCAACACCAATCTGGCTTAAAGCCTGTTCTAAAATACCCAAAAAATTTTGGAAATCACCAGATGCCGATCTCTAGATATTCAGTATATGTATCCTATAATCTAATAAAAAAGTACCACATATTTCAAGACATTTTTATGATATTTAGAGATTTATATTTAATGCCAGGTTTCAGAAAAGTTAGGACTCCACCACAGCTAAAAATGCTGCGGCAAAAATAAGAGACCTTACTGTAATTTAAAATATGAAGTAATTTCATTTCAGCTTCTGAAAGCCAGTGTTCCCTTAAGCACACTATTTCTGGTAGGGATTGTCCAAGACATGCCTCCTGTTCATTTACCTTATTACGTACTGATTGCACATTCACATGGAATAGTACCAAGCAGGATTCCTCGTCTGGATTTATTGCCTCGTAAGACTCTTCAGGTTCCGAAAATCATTGATGATTACACCTGTAGGCCACATAGCACCTACCATAATATTGTCTTTGATATTTCTTGGCACCCCTAGCTTAAATGAGGACACAAACTGCCCTTTCTTTGTTTGTAGTTTTTCACATGCAAATTGACCATTGCTAAATGTTTTAACATATTTGATGAGATCACTTGCAGCCATTTCAACATCAAGACCTGAAATAAAAAGCCATGAGTACCTCTGGGCTACCTTCAGGGAGTTTCCATGATTATCATTAGAACCCCTAATAGGTGATGATCGGTTCTTCAGATCTCTTAGCCCCTTTTCCTTACTTTTCGTTTTTTTACGGGAGGGAAATTAGACCAAAAAAAGGGCCATCTGCGGAATGAGGCCGAACAAGCTGAATTTTTGCAGAAACCTTCGTTTTGATGTTCTAATGAAGCACAAAAAAATCGAACATGCCTACCCTTGTGCGTCATGAGATATCGAAGGTCAAAAGTCACGAAAATCGTTTTTTTGCGAAAATCTCGCTTTCAGTGCATCTGACGTCGAAGAACTCGAACAAAACTGACGTAAAATAGTATTTTCTACAAAATTGTCCACTCAATGGATTTTACAAATGCAACTGTTTCGGCCAATGAATCAAATTTATCAAAGAGATGTTTTCTAGAAATGTGTTTCATTAAACAAGAAGATCTTTCTTTAAACAAAAAAACAGATATTCAAAATTTCAGTATTATTTTTTCTAATTTACTAGACATAGATAGAACCAATCAAACAACAAGACAAACCTAAGTCGTAGTTCACAAACACACACACATTAACATACGCTCACACATACCAACACACAATCTCACACTTATACATATATATATTTTTCAGTTTTTATTAAATTTTACTTATTTTATACTTTAACTGTATATTATAACACCTTTACCAGCCAAAAAGATTTTCATTCAATTTCAATCATTCTGTCAACATTTTTAAAAATTTAGATGTTTCTCCAAAATTGTATAAACAAGATCATGTATTAGAACTCACCTTCTGTAAGTAGTTCAATTTTATCTATTACTTATTATATTTATATTATTTTTAATTATTATTATTGTAGCATAACTGAAGAAGCTATAAAAATATAGCGAAAGCTTTTATGAAGAAAAAAGAGGTTTTCTTTTAATTTGGCCGCATCCCCACAAAAAAAATTTCAACATTTATATTTCGAGCCACAAAAAACATTTTCCTAAACAAAATTGTTCATATACATTTTTTTGTACGACCAACCGTTTTTGAAATATAACGTGATAAAGCGGGAGCGAGCATACAAAATAAGTGATACTATAATATACAGGGTGTCCCCGTTCAACTGGTCAAATATGCTAGGGTATATAGAGGAACCATAAAGAAGCAGATAGGTGATACTGTATTATACAGGGTGTCCAACTGGTCAAAAATGCTAGGGTATGTAGAGGAACAATAGAGAAGTAATTTGAGATGGGACACCGATGATCGGAAGTGCGTCGTTTCCAAAATACAGGGTGTTGAAATTTAAACAACCCCCTTTCATATTATCTGAAGGGCTAAGCTAGACTGTTCAAATTTCCAGGGATTATTGATGTAAGAATGATATTCAAAAATTCGTATAATGCACCCCCATTTTCTACCTGGAACCATCTCAAAAGAACAAAAATAAAATAATTTAAAAAAAAAGCAATTTGTTTCAAATTTTTATTTTTTTTTTGGGTGGTTCCAGGTAGAAAATGTGGGTACATTATCTGAATTTTTAAATATTATTCCTACATCAATAATCCCTGAAAATTTGAACAGCCTAGCATTAGCCCTCCAGATGATATGAAAGGGGGTTGTTTGAATTTCAACACCCTGTATTTTGGAAACGACACACTTCCGACACACTTCCGACTATCGGTTACTTCTCCATTGTTCCACTACATACCCAAGCATTTTTGACCAGTTGGACACCCTGTAGTATCACCTATTTTGTATACGCGCTCCCGCTTTATCAGGCTATATTTCGAAAACGGCTGGTCGTACAAGAAAATGTACCTATATGAACAATTTTGTAGAAAATACTATTTTACGTAAGATTTGTTTTGGGTTCTTCGACGTCAGATGCCCTGGAAGCGGATTATCACAAAAAAAAAAAAACGATTTTCGTGACAGTTGACCTTCGATATCTCAGGACGCACAAGGGTAGGCATATTGGATTTTTTTTGTGCTTCATTAGAACATCAAAACGAAGGTCTCTGCAAAAATTCAGCTTGTTTATCCTCATTCTGCAGAGGAAGTCTAATTTCCCTGGGGTAGTTGTACAGCAGTCCAATTGCCATCAGAAGTTAAATCTCCAGCATCCTTGCGCTCATGATTCGTATTATTTCTGTTTGGACTGAGATTTATTATTTCATTCATAGCCCTTGTCTGCACTATTTCCATTTTATGTGCTTGTGCTAGTAAGTATTTTGATTCTTCTGGTGTTTTCCCGGATTTTCCGGTTTTTTTTGTGACTACGAACAGCTGTTTCTGTCATTGTATTTATATTATCCTCTAGTGAGGTTAGGTTTGCTCCAGATCCAGATGCCCTCGTTTGAACTGAGCACTGGGACACACCGGTGCAGGTGCGCGCAGTGTATGGTCCCAAGTTTGTCGGTTGTGATGATTTGTTCCAGGCGCAACTTTTAGACTGGGCGGTGCAGGTGTTGCATTATTTGGTGCACGTGGTGCAGGTGGTGCGGCACCCAGGCAGGGTCGCCCGAGCCATACTAGGTTTCAAGCAAGGTTCCTTGGGTTGTGTACTTTCTGTCAAGTCGACATCAGCTAGTGTGGGCATCCTGAAAATGCATTGTTGCCACGCTGTTTGTCGATTTTTCCAAGAATACTTCTACTAGACTTTTCACCTTTTCTTCCAATAACGTGAGGATTTTCTGAAGAATGGTTTCTCTGTCTTTCAGCTCTTCTATAAGGATGTCTTTACTTTTCAAGAGCTCTTCGTGGACTTGATTATTTATGAAGGTGGATGTCGCATCCATCTCGCTGCTGGCCTTGGGATTGACTTCAATGGCCGATTTTTGGGAACAGGCCCCCGTAAAATTCAACCAAATTTCAATATTTCAAAGGTATCATCATTGCAAAAGAAAATTTGAAATGTAAAGATGATAGTATGTCTGTGATAGCAGATATAGCTTGTCAAAGTACGTAGGTCCTGCTATGCTATGCATAGGAAATATCCAAGAAAATATCCCTATATATACTATACTAATCCGATTTTGACGTTTTTGGGGTTTGATACCTACAAAAGGACCCCAAAACCGTCAAAATTGGATTAGTATTTTTCGAAATATTCAAGAAAATTTACGTAGGGATATTTCCTTGGATATTTCCTATGCATAGCATAGTACTTTGACAAGCTATATCTGCTATCACAGACATACGATCATCTTTACATTTCAAATTTTCTTTTGCAATGATGATACCTTTAAAATATTGAAATTCGGTTAAAATTTACGGGGGCCTATTTTCAATGTAAATCGTGCCTCCTTCTTGACATCACTTTTTCGGCGGATGCTGGCGATCGTGGATCGCAATCATTCGGAAACGTTGAATAATCTACCCTGAAAACGATCTAAACCGAAATCAGCTGATATTAACCTACTCGATCCTGGATTTATCCGAAAGCAGCTATAAGTTGCTTACGGAAACACTGATCTAGAATCAGTTCGATCAGTATCAGCTGTTCAAGGATTAGTAAACCATCTAGTGTGGAGTTAGTTTAGTTTCTGAACAAATAGATCCGCAGACGAATCTTGCCAAATGACACCTCGCAACAATCCTAACCTCAACAAACATTATTTTGATTTTCCGATTTAAATTTTAATCTCAAGTTCTCAAACTTCCATTTTTTTGGCTTCTTGGTGTTGAAGATGTCTGCCACATTTATTTTAAAGCAATCAACAAAGAACTAAAAAATTGGGTTAAGAAACAGCTGACGGCTGCCAATCCTTTTTACCCCGCATTTTATCAGGGTCGATGAGATCCAAACATGATACTGAACCAACCAAACCGATCACTTTCCGTACAAGAGTGAACTGATCCTAGATCCCTTTCCGTCCGTCCTTGTGATCGGATTAACCAGATCATAGTTTCCGTAAGCAGATATAGAGTACATGACACGCAAATTGATAGAGGAACATGATTAATGATCGGAATATCCCTACTAAAGTACTAAATGGAGTTCTAGTTATACGTCGGGACGAAGGAGAAGACTTTCTAAAAATTTTATTTCTAAATTTAAAGAATATAACAGATTTATTTATTGCAAGAAAGTGAAAGATTGAATCTTGAAATCTAAATAGAGAGTAATCATAAATATCATCATATGCACAACTATTTATAGATAAACGTAGCCCATGCCTAAACGAGGAATAGTGACGCACATGGCAGATTCTGCTGGATCGGCAAACAACGCATATATACAGGAATTAACTTACTGTGAGACCAAATTATCAACAAATCATAGTCACATAAAGGTCTGGCCACTAAAGGACAGAATGCTAGAAGCAACTGAAATTGAATTTTCTAGGAGAATTAGAGAGTTAGAGAAACTATGAATGTAAGGCACATAATAAAAGATGATATCAGAGACAAACAGCTAATTTGCTTCGGACATCTACATAAAAGGGCGGATACGGAAGAAAATACCATTGCGCAAAACCAGCGGAAAGAAGAAGATGCGCACACCAAGAAGAAGCTGGAGAAGTACAGTTAAGCGAGACTGAGGCTTGGAGGAGGATTTCTGGGATTGACAGAGATGATTGGAGATCGGGAATCGGAAGACGTAAAACGGTAAAGAGCAATAATTATATAATATTATAGTAATTTGGAACATTTTTCACTAAAAAAATAAATTAGTTATTCCATTTACGCCTCAAATGAATCACTGTTCCGCGACATTGAATGCGTCGACAGGACTTTAGTAGATCCGTTGTTGTTTGGACACACCCAGAGACACTATAGGATTCAGTAATTTACTTGCACATAGACCGCTATTTACCCCATATAAAAACTACATAACATTTTGTAATTTACTTGCACCCAGAACCCAAAAGAGCCATGTGCGGTGTTACATTGCGCCAGATTGTTCAATTTCAGAATAGAGGTGTCGCAAATTAAATGTTTGGCTTCTCATTACACAGTATATTAGAATGTATCGGTCAGCCCGAAAGCCAAAACTGCAAACGGTATTGGAAAATCGTCTGAATTAAAATGATTTCAGCCAAGTTGACTGAAAATTTTCATGGTTCAATTTTCTCAACAATTCAATTAGCATTTTACCTTTAGATTCTCGAATAATGTATTTTTGTGCAACCGGCCGCGAACACTCAGGCATCGAAATTCAATTTCTCAAATAATAAGCAGTTGATCTTCCACAATAATGTTCCTGGACCAAAAAGTTTGGCCTTTTGGATATAATAGAGATTACAACATCAAAAGTCGTTCGGGAGTGTAAATGATATTTTGAATTTCGAACTGGAAGATCACGGTTGTCACCTACTGACTTGCTGCGAATACTGTATATCGGTAAGATTAACATTCCCTAATGTTATAGTTTATTTTGACGTGTTCATTGTTTATTTGAAGTGTGACTTGTGAGAGAATATTTATAAATACTACATTGTAGGACTGATGATGCTGTAACGGGCGAAACATAAAATCTCGTCAATTCAATAATTTTGAAGGACTGTGACTTTGAACTCCCTTGATAATAATGGTCAAACAATTTGTGCGTCAAAACTTTCCCAGAGAAGTCGTTTCAATTTTAATGAACACAAGGGGTTTAAAGCACGTTCTGGTCGACTTTTAAATATACCTGGTCAAGATAATGTGTGGGGTTTCTTGTCGTCAAACCGTGAATTGGATTTAAAGCTCCGAAATATTAACGTGAAGCAGAATGCTCAATCGCCTATATTTATCATAGGCCCGGATAATTCCAACTCGCTGTTCTGTCGTGAATTAACCAACACAGCCTTTTTAGAAGTTTATTATTACAATTAAAACTAACGAATTATAATAAGAGTATAAACTATAGCTAGCCCCTGGTTGGGATCTTCCTTATATTAGGTTGAATATGCAACTTTAGCATGTATAGGGAATTGACCACGATATAACTCCTTCACCCTCAGTTTGAACTATTCCGGGACAGAGGTAGTTCAAAGTATGTGGCTTCCATCGAGGGCGGCTTCTTCTTCTGGAACCATTTTGGGCATCCTGTATATTTCTGTAATAAATGTAGACAAATTATAACAAGGATGAAATAAATAATAATTGTCCATAGACATTCTGGGTATTTCGCTGAGAAGTCTGAGCGGCTGGTTTTCTTCTATCCTGTGTTGAAGTTCATCAAGTTCGTCTAGTTGAATATCTTGAAGATGAGAACTCAGGTTCAACACAGGCAGATGCAGATTGGTTGGTCGTCCAGGTCGGAAAATAAAATTGGTTGCTTCTTATATCGATTGTTTTTTCTTGATTGGTAATTGTCACGTCATCGAATTTGGTTTGGCCGTTTCATTCAAAACGGTTGTAAAACTAGAGTTTTGGGATACACTATTTAAACGGAAATATTTCGCGCCTTGATTTTACGTCATAGCTGCTGTATTGGAGTATGAATTGAATTGAGCATAATTCCGACATTCCATACAAACTTATTCATAAGTGCACAAGAGCCGGACATATCAGCGTCTGTCGGATATCACTACATCTAGGCGCACCCTCAACTTAACCCCACTTTTTGAGAAATTTACATTTGTCAATCAGAGCGGTCTGAGTTTATCTGCATCTTTTTCTAAAAGCATGTAAAATATAAGGACGCGCAGACTCTCGACACTCTTATTAATGTCAGAATGCCATGACGCTATTGGACACAACAATGACGTAATTTCCGGGCGGTAAATTATAGCGTTAAAAATAAGTACTTTGTTAATTTTTTTTTAGGTTTATTTTTTGTTTTCTAAAATCAACTACTATTTATTTTGTTATGGAGAATAATTTTTAAAAAAATCGAAAAATTGTCCACTATCCTATTAAGCTTATTTGGTAAATACTGTTTTCGAGGATTTTTTGATTTTTGTTTATTGTGGAAATTGAGGCATTGGATTTATTGATGACGCTAGCCGAAATAGCATTTTGATTTCGAATGTTTTGAGCCAAAACAATTCGGTTATTTTCTAATTTTTTTATTAATTGTTCGTATCTTTCGCCATCGGATGCATCTAAATTTCCTGTGATAGCCTTGAAAACAGATCCCACAATATTCACTTAACCTCGTTTAATTCTGTTGGGATGAGGTAAAATTTCCTCGATTTTATTTTCTACGCGTTCCCATATTAATGTTAGGATTTTTGAATCATCTGTTGACTCAGCGTAATACTCTTTGTGTAGTATTAGCGAATTTGTGATATTTTCGGATCGTAAGTGTCGTTTATGTTCTATCAAAATTGGATTTAAGTCAAATTAGTGTATAAGGGTGTAAGTGTCTTGTCTAAAATGTTTTAAATTACGCATGCATCATAATCAACGATTATTGCACGCCGCAGCGTGCATAAAATGATGTTTATGATGCGCCTACCTTTTCAAAGTTTTGCTATAGAAACGTTTGATCTACCTTCATTACCTAGATATACACCTGCCGTTCAAATTACTATTCATCAAAATAAATGAACACATTTAAAACATTTTTGAGATTATGATGCATTTGTAATATAAAATAGCGTATGATATGCGTGTATAAGAGGCCTTTAAAGCCCTTGCGACTTACAAAACACTCCGCTGCGCGTCGTGTTTTGAAATATGTCGCGCGTGCTTTAAAGGCCCTCTTATACACTTATAATATACTATTTTAATGAAAACTTTTTGTTTCGGTTTAATAATTTCGGGTTTATCACGGTTTTCGTTTATTTCGGAAATTACGTTCTGTTTGTTTTCTAATAATTTTTATCGATATCTGAGTACATTATTCGGGGCTTTCCTTTGTGATTATTAACATAATCGCTTAAAAGAAGTTGGTCTAGTTGTTGTTGTATGAGTCGTTGGGTATAATATGACCATTAATGATGTCAGTGGGTTTTCACTAGGTTGTTGATTGAATTGAGTATTATAGGCCAGGATGACGTATACCATTTTTTGAAGAATTGATGATCTTGCAAAGTAATCCTAAGAATCCTTTGATCTCTTTTGTACTTTCCGGAATAGGGTATGCCTATATTGCCTTGATTTTGTCTGGGTTAGGCTAAACACCGTCGGATGCTACGATGTGCCCAAGGTAAGCCACTTCTTTTCTGAGAAACTCCGAATTATCTAGCTGTATTTTAAAATTGGAATCTCTAAGTCTTTCAAATACGCTTCGGAGTCGTTCCAGATGTTCTTGGAGCGACGTAGAAAAAACAATGATGTCGTCTAGATAGACTAGATATTTTTCATTTTGAATCCCTCGGAGTATGTTATCCATAACTCGCTGAAACGTCGCGGGGGCGTTCTTGGGCCCGAATGGACTTCTCAGAAATTCATAATGTCTATTTTCGGTGTTAAAAGCTGTTTTTTCTATGTCGTCTTTGTGCATTTGGATCTGACGGAAGCCACACGCTAATTCTAGGGTCGTGAAATACTAACATCTTCCTAGTTAGTCCAGTAAGTCAGTGATGTTCAGCAGATGGTAGCGATCATCTAGGGTCATCACATTCAGCTCTCTAATAATTGTTACAACTCTCCAGCGTTTTTCTCCCGAAGCATCTAATTTCTTTGGCCCCACCCAGATAGGTGAACTCCCTGGGGACGTTCTTGGCCTGATTATTTTCTGATCTAGCATTTTACTTATCTGTTTTTCCACTTCTTACTTGTGTATGAAAGGGTAACGATACGATTTCTTGTAGACAGGGACTTTGTCAGAGGTGGGTATACGCTGTTTTATCTTGTAAATATTAATGGGTCTTCGTCTTTGCAAAATATGTCGGAAAATTCTTTTATCCAGTATCGTTCCTCTTTATTCAAATGGTCTATGCGAAATTTTGAGAGATCCAATTCTGTGGGGTTAGGCCATTCGTTATTGAAAATATTTAAGTCTATTTCTTCTGTTTTGTATTTATTGAAGTTCTTTACCTTTATAGCTTGTGAAAAATCCAAAGTTACAGGCTCGGCAGAGTTATTTAAAATTGTTTCTAGTGCGAATCTGTTTTTTGCTATCGATAAGCATTCTTGGATTTCGCAATTATGAATTTTTTGATGTGGTATAACAATTTCACCATTTTTCATGGAAGTTTTAATTCTAATTACTTGTTCGATACGAGGTGGAATTCTAATACAATTCAATGCGCATTGGGTTTCTTGAAATTGTAATTTTTTCCGAGTATTTAGAGTAATGAGAAAACCTTTGTCGTAATCTAAACTTGCTAGTAAAAGTTTCAAATTATCGAGTCCTATTAGACCGTCGAATATATTAGGAAATTTAAAAAGATAAAATTTGAGGTTTATTGTTTGGTAAATTAAATATTTTTGATGAAGGAATTAAAGTACTGTATTGATGGGCAGATTTTTGAAATACTCTCGAAACAATGAAAGGGTTATGGAATATTCTATTTGGGTATAATTTTTTGGCAATATTGGGATCTATGAATGACCTAGTTTAGTGGAACCTGAATCAATTAAAAATTTTAGGCTATTTTCCGGAAAGATAATATAGGAAAGTGCTCTAGAGTTTGACATATTAAAAGAAATTATTTGGGTTTTTTGACCTACGGATTCTTGTTGGTCTGAATAAGGTCCTGAAAATGTTGGTTATATTCGGTTTGGGGGTCATTATTTTCTTCTTGGGTTAGGCAATGAGTTTCTGAATTTAGTACAGTGAATGTGTTATTAGTGTCCATGGTGGTTTCATAGCAATCATCATTAGGGTAGAAGTAATAATTGTTTTGGCCATAATATTGATTATCGTTTTGAGAATATCGATTATCGTTTTGATAATATTGATTATCATATTGAGAATATTGATTATCCTATGTATATTCTAGCAGCTGTTCTGTCTGTATTGTAGACCTCTTCAAAAACTAGGTTTGGGGGTTGGTAGTTACCTTGTGCATTTGACGTACTACGTAAAGGTTTAAATGTAGAGGTTTCTACACCTGACATTGGTTTTGGAGCTGGAAATCGCGTTTGCTGATTTGGCCTAAAAACTTTAGATATCAGTTTTCCAAATACTTGAGTATTCGTAATGAATCTCTGAGGGGGTAATTCATTTTTGAAATTCAAATATTTGATGTTTGAACTTTGATTATCCCTTTTGTGATGCTATTATTTCAATTTAATTTATCATATTGTTTACAACATAATTTGATTATTTGGATCTGTAATTTTGATGACAAGCTCTGAGTGTTGGCTTGTGGTCGTAACAGGGAGTTACTTGGTTTGAATTCTAAAATTGTCAAAAGTTTTAATTTATAACCAAACACGCACGAACATCCAAATTTTGTTTATAGTAAAATAATAATTACTCTTTTTTCGATCTTCACCTCCGGTAAGTTCAACTTTGACATATTTTTCGAAATCGGGCTCATAAGCTTCCTCTCTTCCAGTTTTGTAACTTTATGTTTTGTGTTGGATGCGGCATGAGCAACCAACCTTATGTTGAATAAAGCATGAACACTTATGTATAACTATTAATGTTTAGGCATATCGCATGTGACCATATGCCCCTCTACCATTTGGTAAGTTTTTTGATGTATACATCCCAGGTCTCCCTAACTCCCATATATTGCGCCTTGTAGAATTTATGCTGATAATGAATCTATGATAGATCTGAAACATGTTCAACCCCCCTTTCAACTGATTATATTTTTATAAAATAAAGAGTGAAGACATAGACTGTGTGTTTTAATCCAGTTCTTTAACTATTCTCTTCACTGTGAAACATGAACTACTATTTCAAAATTACACCACTTACAATAATATAAGGCACGCAATTCCAGTAATTTCCTATAAGGTCGAAGTTTCGGTTTGGCAATGGTTGTCCTCTCCAAACCTTGAGCCTTGCAAAAGAAGACATTGTTGGTTCTTCTTTTCGATAATCAGTTGGTCGAGGATAATCCACAGATCTACAATAGTTTTCGATATTCAGAAAGTCCACTCTGTTTCAACACCTTCGCCAACGTCACAACACTAGATTCGTGTCCGGTAACTCCAGTTGAAATGAACAAAACCAATATAATCGATTTATATTGACTCCCGAAAATTCCTTCCGACTGCGCCAATTAACTAACGCGATCGGAGGTTTGCCTTTTTAAAAATTCATTATTACAATTAAAAGTAACGGCTTACAATAAGAGTATAAACTATAGCTAAAAAACTGACTACTCGCGCCTGGTTGGGATGTTCCTTATATTAGGCTGAATATGCAACTTCAGCATGTGCAACTTCAGCCTGTATAGGAAATTTAATACGATATAGCTTGTGTATTCTGTCTGGACTAATTTTGTTTATGATAGGTCACAATATTCACAGCTAAACTCTGTTCAAAATAAATGTCAATATCAAGTGTCCGCATTACATCTGTGTATTTTTCATGTATTCCTACATGTATATATACATGTATAAATTTAGGAAGTTTTTCACGTGATCAGCTGTTTTACATTCGTGTTTTTCCAATAACTTTAATTAATATGCGAAGCTTCAATGGCACCAATTTCGCCCAAAAACCAGCACAAAAAAAGAATGAGCATAATCATAAATTCGAGTTGTAAAATTATTTTTGTTTATACATATAAACATTGATATACCTATACCTTAGGTCCGCCAAATTTAAGCACAATCCGCCAGAAATCGCCAGAATTGAAAAAAGTTAGGTTAATGACCAGCAAAATACATAAAAAAAACACGGAAGATAGAACAAATACTATTGCGTGGAACCAGAAAATGAACACTACTAAAGGATGCCATACAAAGTATAACAATACTCCAATGGAGCTTGGCCGGTCATATCGCGAAAGTGATGGAAACCTTCCACCAGCAAAATGTACTGAATGCGATTCATTATTTGATAATTACTGTTGTGGCAGCGGAGAAAAAGAGTGTTGATTCTTTCCAAGCACGCATATTATGTTAGCAGACTAATTTAACATAGATTTTTGTTTGTTACTCTTGCTCTCCATACAAAAAAAGGAAAATACTCAAGGCGTGGAATTAGCATGATAATAAATTTCAAACTCTATATCGAAAGAAACTGTTATCCATTAAGAATTGCATAAATTCATACAACAAGTACTGTAAAAATAAATACAAATTGAAATTTCGTAAAAAAAAAGATTTTCAAATATGTATAAATATCCATATACAATCAATAGTATATATCATAATAAAGATTAACACGACTAAATCCTAGCTTATCATATACTCTTTTATTCTAGTGCTCAAGATCCGTGGTTAATATTGAATCGGTTCGTGTTTCTTGAAACGAACATGATCGTTTCGAATATATACATGGTTAGAACCCTCTCAGATCTAAATACACCCCGAAATGTTTGTAATAGAGACATCTTATAAAATATTCTTAGAAAAAGTGTCAACAAAAATGTCTTGAGCCCTAGAGTTGGAAGCCCAAAAAATTCTACAATATCTGGCGGTACATTTGAAGTTCGCAAAATACAGCATTCTTTCAGATGAATTTTCCAAATATTTTGAAATAAATGTCAGTAACATATTGTATTCAATTTCCTGTTAGGATTTTCAATATGCCTAGACCAAAATATGCATACCGAAAAATTCAGTTCTCTTGCTTACTTCAAACTTATATTCATTGATTTATATAGAGTCAGGTTTTCCTATTTTACTTAATTTGATTTTGAACAGAATTATGTTGGGTTTCTCTTCATTTAGACATAATTTATTTTCTTCAAGCCAATTTTCCGCTAAATTGAAAGCATTTTCTGCATTTTCCGTTAACTCACAAAGCTTAAATATTTTTAGCACTGGTTGATTGGTAAAGCTCTGCTACCTCCGATTTAACGATTTTTGTAATATTTTTGGGGGCTGTCCCTTTACGACAAGGGAATAGAATACTCTGGCATCATTATTGAACCAATGCAGCCTCATTATAATTTTCCTTAATGAATTCTCCAACTCCCTAATGAAGTCATCGAATAAGGTTGAAATTATTAATAAAAATTTTTCTAATGATTAAAAATTGAATAGCTATTGATAAACTTGCCATTGTGTCTCGCCAATTCTGTAATATTTAATGAGACTTACTGAGCTATATATTTATTTGTGCGAGAGGATATTTCTCATTATCATTCTATAGTCGTCCTTTATCAAAAGTCAACCCAAACTTCAATTAAGCTCACCGTGTTTTATATTACAAATGTGTATTTAGCGAAGCGGAAGTTAATGCCTATAAATGACCAGCCAAATACACCGGGGGGCAGTCAGAAATGCAGTTTTGGAATTTTGCCCGAAATCCCAAACACACTCGACTTGACAAGAACGCGCTTTAATGACCTACCGCGCCGTACTCATAATAATCACGTAAATGCCATAACATATTGTTAAGTAAAATTGCTCTTGCGATTGGTTCGGATTTAGTGCTGGGGATATAGTTGATTAGTTATTGGCAATTTGACGAGTTTTGATGGGTAGAGAGTGACCAGAAAAGCAATCTAAATGTATCTTATCTTTATTGTTGCTATATAACTTTTTTTGTGGCACCTAGCTGCTTCAATAACACACATAAAGTATAATGATGGGATCAACCTATACATAAAGAATGTTGATCCATGTAGGTGAATGAGCTTTATCTGACATAAAAGTTTCATGAATAATATTTTAGAATCATCTATTCACACATATTATGTGCATTCTCCCTCAAATTAGGTTGTTTATTTTTCCAATGCACAAAAGAAATTGCTGCTTACAACAAACAGAAAACTTTGAATTGACTCTCCTCAGAAAAATGTGGTACCAAACAAAATGGAGGTTCACAATGTATAAAAAAAAATTTAAATATAATATTTATATATTCTAAAGGTAGATAAGATGAGATCTATCAGGTAATAAATTATTAAAAGCCAACAGTGATAGTAGACACTGATGGAGAAATAAATGGAAAAAAATAAGGGAAAATCTAGAAATCTGAAGAGGAAAAAAAATAAAATTACAAAGTGAAAATCGACTTGCCTCATCAACGGTCTGCAAAAGAAGAGAGCTTTTCAGAACCAAAAACCCTGCTGGAAAACCAGTCTGGTGTTTTTTCTATACTTAACCTTCCATTAGGCGCTATAGTTTTTATAACATCATTAGTCGGACTGTATCACAGAGATACATATACCAAATCATTGATAAAAAAAATTAAACCATCTGATGAATTTCGGTTTTACAATTTTCATGTATTCGCAGTCGTTGCAGTTTGGCCAACAACGCCCGGCTTATTTACTATAATATTATGTGGTCTCGTCCGAGTCAGCTTGGGAGGAGTTTTGTCTCATTGAGTTCCATCTTTGCCTTAGATGAACAGCTGGATGTACCATAATATTTACATAACAAAAAATTATATTCACATACCAAGAAAACAGTTACAATTGAGGAGCACCGATGGTAACAAGAATAGTCGCGTTATATCAGTCAGGTACAAAGCAGATCACACCCGTATTTTTGGGAAATTCCAAATTTCCAAGTAGAGGTACGACCATGTAATTATGGGAAAGTAATTAGTATAGAGTATCTAAGGACTACTACAAGCCATAATATTATAGGGTTTTTCCTATTTGATTTATTTGCAAAAATAATAGGCATGTATTTCTCAGGTTTACGCGCGATAAATGGAAGATTAATTACATAGTAACCATTGAACCAATCACAAGACATCACTCAAACACGCACAAAATACCGATTCACTTCATTAATGAAACCCCACGCTGATTAAATAGGAATAGATGAAAACACACTAGAATTGAAAATAATTATTCCAGAATCAAAAGTTAGAAAAAGACAGAATTACATTTATTTGCCGAAAGCAAAATTAACATAATCTCTCTAAATAAAAATATCAGTGAAAAATAGAAGAATCCTACCACAATTTAAAAATAAATTTCTCAGGTACTAGATGGCGGTACGTTAGTACTTTTATTACAGTGACTATTAAACCACAGTGGCAAAAATTACAGTCTTATTTTTTATTGGTTCTAAAATCCTATATATTCATATAGAAAACGCCGCCATTTTGTAAAGGTTTATTTGGTCACTGTAACTTTTATCAGTAACAGATATTTGCATTCATACGCTCATTTTATTTATGGATAGATAGCAATACTGATATTATATTGAATTAGTTAAATTTAGTGGATATTTTTCAAATTACTTAAGTTATGAATTATTATTAATTTGCTGATCCTGAAATGGCGAAAATACAACTTTATAATAAAAATTAGAAGAAATGGAACATGTTACGAAAATGATAAATTTATCGTAACACATGATGGCGATATATTTATCAACACGTCGGAAACATATTTAAATCTTAGTAAGCGTACTGAAAAACTGGGCCTAGCATTCATTAGTAATTTTCATTTTATTTATTATTCAACCATTCTTGATACTAGGAATTCAAGTAAGGCAAAATTGAATTCTTCAAGTACTGTTCTAAATAATGACATATTTTGATATAGAAAGAAGATTTTTCAGGTCCTTTTCAGAATAAAGATATCACTAGAAAACTAACGAGAGGCTTATATTTTATAATATAAAAGGCAGGTTATAATTTCCGTTGCCGCAAATGGAAATATTATAGTAAAAGAGATACTTGTGGGGGCTTTTTAGGTCAAGACGCATTTTGAATAATTTGTATATAGGTATCTTCAAATTTAATTATTTCTTTCATTGCAAATTCGAAACAGGGAAGAACGGATAAAAGGGCACACGAATTGAAGTTAAAAACGAATCCCGCTAAAAGACTTTTAAATTAGGTAGGTAGGTAGGTACCTATTTTTAAACTTTTAGCCAGAACAAGAACTCAATTATTATTTCAGGGTTTTTATTTCGAGGAGCTTATCATAAAGTAACATATTAAATTATACCCTACAAAGAATAGAAAATTTAGTGCTTTGAGGCATGCATTAGTGAAAATACCTTCTATTTACAAACTTTTGTATCGCATTATCTTTAATAAGTTCCCAGAAAGCCGGAGCCCATCCCCTAACTTTTCGTAATTTGGCTTTTCCTGTAAAATATTTTCCGAATCGTTAAGAAGATTTAAACGGAATGACGGAAACAGGGTCAAAAAATACATTTCCTACTGTTAAACAAGATCTTGAACTGCGGTAAGTCGCTTAGCGGTGGTGTTTTAGATTTTATTTTTTCTTTTCGAGGATTTTTATCCTTAGTTTTAATGATGTTTCAATTTTGAGGATTCGATTGTTGCGTTTCAAGGGAATATAGTATAGTTGTTGTAGTAATGATAAATTCCGTGTTTTTACTTAAATAGTTTTCTATTTTACCTATTTTCTCAACAAGGATTGCATGATTTTCAAAAGTAAGGGTTTAGAAAATTCTATTCTTAGTTGCTTTATCCAATTTCAGAAATAAATGAAGAAATGAAATAAAAGAAATAAAATATTCTGGATTTCATTTCATATTAAAAAAAATATTGTTTTATTTTTATTTATTTAAAAAAAAAAATCAGAGCATATGGAGTGAAAAATAGAAGATCAACAGATGGCGGTACTCACATTGGGTCGGATTCAAAGAGATACAAATTGTGCACCTCCATAACCAAGGTTCCTAAAGTTGATAGGTTGCCTGGTAATGGCTAACTTGATGACGCATCTGGGGTGCCTTATTGAGATTTGCATTATGATGAGGCACCCCAGATGACGTCATAAAGTTATCAGGCAACCTACCTCCCTCAAACAACCTTGACCCCCACCTATAAAAAATTAATAAAATGAATGAAATTAATTTATCGTAACAGGATAGGATAGAGAACGAAAACTTGATGAACCAAGACGAGAACACTAGGGAGGGTTTTCTAATGGAGCAATGAAGTTGGTTGCAATACTGAGCTAGTGCTCCCTATTTTAGGTCCGTGCTCCATTTTTCTGAGGCCCTGTTTTATGGAATAGCGGCTATTATAGGGAAACATTTTAGTGACTCTAGAAAGGAACCCCTTGCCTGCCCATTGTCACAAATAATACTAGTTATTTTTACTTTAAGACAAAAGAACCTATAGGGTCGTGGAATTCAAAAAAAATTAAGATAACGTGTAGCCCCTTTATGTGCAAATGAAACGCAAAAACTCAAAATCCAACAAACAATAATTTTATTTGATATTTGTTTACAATATAGTAACAATGTTACTTTTTTCAAAATTTGGCAGTTGACAGCTTAGTTGTTCTGGTGAATCTGATACAATATGTACCTTTCCAATCCGGAGCTCTTCGATAGATGCTGGGGTTTCACTTTTGTGAACTAGAGCTCTTCATGTTGTTTCCTGTATCCAGAAAAGAGGATAGATTGCTGGGGTGACGTCACTCCAAACCATTGTTGTGCAGACACTCCTTTCCAACAGAATTAGGTATGAGCAACTATCGCAAATTGAAAAAAATGTTTTAATATAGAAAAAAAAAACAATTGAATAATTGAAAATAATCATAAGATAATAGTAAAATAGGTAATAACAGCAAGATTAAATTAAAATGCTTGTTACAAATTGAGCAGGGTGCTGCTTTTCTGGCAGTAGCAATAAACAGGCAAGAATAAAAATTGAATCAGATAAGAAAATAAAAAATTAAATCTCTAGATCTCCCCAAATAGAAAAATTTTCCTTTTAAGTCAAGGTACTTACTATAGGTACTACAAGATAAACCTGAGAGTGAAATCAATCAAATCCAGAATATATCAAAATTCTTGAGATGTTTTAATTAAAACTTGGTTAGTTTGTTGTCGATCCCTTAATTGTAATTGGTTGAGGTTTTTTTTCGGGATTGGATCGAAATAAAACTACAGAAGTCTGTCAGACAATCTGAAATAACAGACTTCTGTTGTTTTATTTCGATCCAATCCCGAAAAAAAAACTCAACCAATTTTAATTAAAACTTTTTAAATGAATTTTTGACCTGTCTGGATTTCTATTTTAAAAATTACACCGTTTTTCAACACTCTTCTCCTCGACAAGATAATAATTGACGGAGTCAAACAGAAAATGGCTATACAGGCCTCTGCCTGGATTCAATAAAGAGTTGATAGGGATGGACATACAAATTTGGTTTTCACCGACTCTATTTAGAGCAAATGGTCCAATAATCCCACACTAACAATTGATTCTGAAAATCAGAGCAGCAGTAACTATTTATTAGCCCAAAAATCTGAATTGACTCACCTCAGAAAAACGTTGAACCACCAATCACAAAATGGATTCCCACAATAAGATAAAAAATTAAAATTTAATACCTATTTATATTTCAAAAGTAGATAAGATAAAAGTGAGATAAGATTTATCAGGTGAAAACTCAACAGTGATATGATAGTATGCACTGATGGTAAAGTAAATTAGAAAACATTAAGGGAGAATCTAGAAATCTGAAGGAAAAATTATAAAAATTAAATTAACTTGCCTGCTAGACCACTGCCAGAAGAAGAGACTGTTTTAGAAGCCAAATCCCGCAGGAAACCAATCTTGTGTTTTTTATACTCAACAGCGTATTAACCAGACCAACCCATCAGAAGACAACACTTCACAGACACAAAAGAGCGTGCTCACTTCAATCAATGAAACATCACGTTGATTAAAAGAGAATAGATAAAAATCCACTAGAATTATTTTACTTGTTTACAAAATAATTTAAACTAAGGATATGTTGAAAACAAAAAACCACTAATTATTTAGTTCATTAAGCCAAAAATAATCATATCAGAATCAGAAGTTAGAGAAAGACAGAAATTAATCTATTTGCTAAAAGTGAGATAAGTATAATTTCTTTAAAATGAAAATACGAATGACTGTCAATGAGAAATAATAAAAATCATATTTTAAAAAATAAATCTCTCTGGTACTAAGTGGCGGTATCTTCATTTAATAATAGATATTTGCATTTTATGCTCATGATGGATAGATGGCAATACTGATATATTGAACTTGTAGATACTTTTAGATTACTCAAATTATGAATTATTATTTTGCTGATTCTGAAATGGTAAAAACACAACTTTATAATGAAAATAAGAGGTGATGGAACACGTTACGTAAATGATAAATTTATCGTAACACCATTCTGCCTGCATCCTACCAGTGCTTCATTCTTAAATATGGCTTGATTTTCAGAAACAGGTGCCCTGTTCTGTGGGCTGCATTAGGTGCAAGAAAATGAGCATCCATTATTAGGTTGGCTAACGCAATGGCGAATAGACACTGGCCTTTGCTTCTTTCCTGTTGCTCATGTAAACATTAAAGAAACATTTCTCATGCCAACACTATCAGTACCAATCTGGGATTGAATTTGGCACAAGAACCGGCACCTGTTCATGAGCTTATCGATGATGGGGCCGCAAAAAAGTTTGTTGTAAGCACCCATTTTTCAAGCCTTATGCACATGAATTGCGAATATCTTACAATGATTGACTTTTCAGAATTCCTAGTGGAAGCCAGTATCTTGGCTGATTGATGTGGAAAGTCACGAATTGAAGCGTTCAAACTATCTTTCTCACATTCAAATAGTAATCTTGAACAGGTCAAATCATTCATGTCAAAATGGCCTTAAAATGAGAAAAATATAATATACTTGCTGTACTTTCCAGCGTCTAATAATGCAATAACTCCCCTGCTGAATTCAAACAAAATATGTCAGCAATATTTTATTGGAAACCAAAAGGCTACAAAGCATCCGCTTTAAAATCGCAAAAGACGAAATCTACCCCCTATTTTTCCTAATGTATACATCAATATTAAATTAAAACTTTACATGGGAAATTCCATGTTAAACATCACAAAGCCCTAATAACTAAAAAGCACGGTATAGGGAGCTTATAAGTTAACTGTTTGTTTACTACGTACTGAGTTTGAGCATTTCGGAAGTTGTTTTTTTGGTCATACTTTACTTACTTGCTTTTGGGAGCGCTGAACGGACACACACAATTAGGGATTATTGTCGTGATAAACTGTCAGGTCACGCAATCTGACGGTCAGAGACCGGCAGTTTTCCACGATTTTTTTCTCGTGCGTGGATATGTCACCCACCAACATCCATCTTTGCATAATAATATTCATTTCAGAAGTTGTAATCAAGTAAAGGTTCATATTATAATGTGTCTTTCTAATTAAGCTATTCACTCACTGCTTCTTTTTCGCATCACTGCTTTTATCGGAATACTTTTCAATTACGCCGCATGATGCATTCATGATGTTTAATATTAGTTTTAAAACTGTTCACGTTTTAATTACTAAGCCGACAAAAGCTTTCAATGGGAAGGAAAACAGTGGAAGTTGTGTAGGCGTAGAGTGAGTTTGTGTAACCGAAGTCAATAGCTCCGGGCGATAGAGCTATTGTCGTGATCCGATATGATAGGGGGGATGTAATCCATAATAAAATAGACTTTTGCTTAGAAGTAACTCTAAAACCAATATTATTCCGATTAAAATTCAGTGAATATACATAGACGTATTTTATAATTGCGAAACACCTATAGCAGATAAGTGCAACGAGAACTGCATTGGCACAATGGTTGTTTTTTTTTTTTTTATTATTCAGGCTCTCGCGCTTGGGTTTGTGACTATATTGTGCTGGTTATAGTTGAAGTTTCAATCGGTAGTTTGCCTAATTAATAATTTACATGAAACTATCATTGTGAATATCATCGACAAGTCATTGAAAACTACCAAGAAGCACAGATCGAAAAACTGATAGAACAACGAAAAGGCCTAAACGTTTTCAAAAGGGAGAACTCACAAAAAAGAGAAATTACAAAGCTAATGAACAAACAAGGAAACATAGAAGACAGAGAATGTACATTGCATCTGGTGGTAAATTTCTATAAGGAACTATATGACGCAAAAAGCAACAACGAAAATAACAAACAAGAAACCGAAAGCGAAACATTCAATATTCTAAATCTTGGGTCAGAAGATATCCTATATAACTGAAAATACTTTTCAATAAAAGTTAACCGAGGGGAAAATAGCACATGACTGGGAGACTGCTATTGTCGAACCGATATACAAAAAAAGGAGAACCATCAAATCTTGGAAACCATAGACCCATAAGCCTCTTTTCTCAGATATACAAACTGTTTATGAGAATAATTACCATCCGCCTAGAAAGAAATTCGATAATTACAAACTTAAAGAACCAGCAGGATATAGAAAAAGCTACAGCACTATATTATCACACAATCCCCGTAACCCCTTCTGTTAACGAATAAACAAGAGGCCCATAATATGCTCAGTTTGCTCAGCGTATAATTATTTGGGGTGGCTCAATAGTTTAATAAGTACAGAATGGCAACGGTGCCACTGAATTTGTAGGAAAAAATAAATAATTAAATTACCTAAAATATCAATCAGTAATTGATCATTCTGAAAAGGAAATAAATAAGGCATATAGCTCAACCAAATCTTGACATAGGTAAAACCAATAAAACAATTAAGTAAGTTTCAAATTAAATTAGTGTATATTTTCACAGTGAGGTCAAAAATCAAGTATTGAATAATCTCAAAGTATAAAATCAATTGCTCTCAATCAGTTTCATCAAATTCAAAAAAAAGATAATATTACAATTTACCTCAATATACTTTCCATATAAATTCATTAACAGTCGCTGGCCATATTATTATGAAATGAAAATATAAAGTTTAAGTTTCCAGAAAATTAATTTAAAAAAATAAATGATTGAAAATTGTTCTTATGAAAATGGTCAGCTTTTGCTTGAAGAATAAATTCATTAAAATCAATGTGCACCTTTATGAAATCGAAAGTTGGGTTAAATGGTCAGGAGATATAATAGAAATCCTCAAATATATAAGTTATAGGACCCAGGGTTAAAAATTAATCAATTTTCGACGATGTAGGTACTACTTACTCAATAATTTTAAATTTAGAGCATGTTATCCCACCTTGACTTCTCTTCAGATTACTGATTGATTATCAGTGAGCAAATATAAGTACATTCTTTGAATATAGCGGTACTAAAAGTTAAGTAGAGATAAAATCTATAGTAGATATGGTAAATCAAAATCGGAAATAATTATTTAAAGTTCACTCAGCTGTCAAGAATATGAAATTCAAATTTCAAATATTTAAATGTCATATCAACAAAAAAAAATCAACTAGTTTTGTTAATTGATCATAAAGTAGAATTCATTAAAAAATAAAAATAGTTATAAATGAAACTCTATACAATCCTCCATTCCAGCAAAAAAGTAGAGCACGGTAGCCATCCATTCTCGGCCACTCGACGAGGGAAGTTGCAAGTAGAAGTTGCAGATTCTGGAATTAAGACTAGAAGGTCAGTTTTCTTCGTCAAATGTGGGGGTACACGTATGGACTCGGGAGGGACTTGATTCCTCTAGGAATCCCTTCAAAAAGTCTATGCCACGCTCCACGAAAATGGTGTTTTTTCAAAAATGTGGCCTTTTGGAAATGTATTCGTTGAGAGAAACGGCTCTTCAGAAAAACAGCTCCTCGGAAAAATAGCTTTTCAGAAAAACGGCTCCTCGGAAAACCCTAAGTAATATGCCTCTATTACTTAGGGCCTTGAACAACCATTACTTTAAAAAAAATTAAATAGGACTTACCACGAGGAGGTTCGAAATTCAAACTAAGATTAAACGGTAATCACAAGACTTTTGATTTAAATTTTTTCGGTAATCAACGGATTATTGCCTTATGCAACTTTATTTCGTTAAAATAGTGCCTGATGGCCGATAAGTTACTTTTTTCCATGAGAACGGTATTCACACTTGAGGAAGATGGTTGCCCCCAAGCCAGGATCGACCTTTGGGCTCGAATGGCAAAATTTAAAAGGGACTAAGAAAAGGACAAAGATGAACAGGCAGAGCTCCCCTCAAAAAATAGCCTACGGAAAGTGTTGGTACTGAACTGGTACTTCAAATCGTGCCCTCTAGTTTAATAAATGCTAATATATAGAAGCAGAAACTTTTTTTTTTAATGCCAGTCACCAGACTGTCAACATTAGGTAATAATTTAACTTTATATTATAACTGAAAGAAAAAATGAACAAATAGTAGCAGTTCACATGCTACACAATAAGATTACGAAATGAATAGACGACCGAATTCAATATTACAAGATGGTAAGAATTTATCGATTTTATGAAAGCCTTCGACACTGTCGAATTCTGGGTGATAGCAAGAGTTATGAGGAATGCACGAATATATCAGCGATATAAAAACATGAACAAAAATATTCAAGAAACAATTAAATTTGGAATGCATGAAGATACAAACGAAGTTAAGAACAAAAGAGGCGTAAGCCGAGGCGATATAATATCACTTAAGCTGTGCACCCTAGTCCTCGAAGATGTGTTCAAGGAGCCACATAATGAAAACAGAGGGATCAATATATTTGGAGAAAACCCCAATAGTTTATAATCCGCTAATGACATCGCAATATTCGCCCCGAACCAAACACACAGAGAAATCTTGCTAAAAGAATTACTTCAAGAAGATCGGATTAGAAATGAACATATCAAAAACAGAGTTTATGACAAATGAGCAAACAGATCAGGACACAATAACTATAGAAAACCAACAGGTGAAAAAAGTCCACTCCTACAAGTATCAAGGACAGAAAATAATGCTTAACAAAAATTGACTTTGCTTGAAATTAATAGGAGAATACGACTGGTATGGGCGGCGTATGGTAGAATGCGTCACATATTCCGGTCCAATTCAACTTTTAAGCTGAAAACTAAAGTTACAACGAATGTATTCTGCCGGTAGTCGCCGAAACACGGACTCTCGCAAAGAAAATCCTAAATAAGCGGCAAGTACATCAGAGAGCAATCGAAATGAGAATGATAGGTATCACACTAAGGAATCACAAGATCAACGAGCAGATAAGAAATAGAACAAAGGTCGAAGACATTACACATGCACCCTCGAATGGAACTAGGCCGGCCACGTAGCCACAAACGCAAGCAACAACTGGAGTGGAAAAGTAATAAGATGAAGTCCCTAGGGGGACGAAGAAGCATCGGCAGACCTCAACAATGCTGATACGATGACATCAAGCGAACAGCAGGACTAAACTAGTATCAGTTTGCACAGAATAGAAATACTTGGCAAAATCTAAGAGAGGCTAGAAACTAGAGAACGGCTAGGAATAATATTGAATTGTAATAAAACCATTGCCCTAAACGTAACGAGGAAAGTTTCAGCGACAAACAAAAATAAAATCGGTTTTTTAATATTTGCCACAATTGATTGAACTGAATCACTTAATTAAAATTTATGACGATTTTGATAACACTGCCGTCGTTTAGGAGAATGAATTGCAGAATTTTCTGAAAAGTTTAATTTTATTGACTCAATCGTTTGTTTGAGATTGGGAAATTTGTGGGTTCTTAGTTTGAAAGTCTTTTATAGTAATGACTTTGAAGATTTTGCAAGAAAGGAAACTTATTGTTTTTTTTTTAATTGTGTAAGTAAATATATTACTGCTACTTGCTTTTTTTTTTCCTAAAAATAACAGATTCTAGAAAAATTTGCATCATTATCTGAAATAATATCGATCCATCATATCGTCGCCCTAGTTGTGAATAGTCGTAATCCACAAAATGTTCATTCTTGAGTTGTGACTGTTAACCTCTCTGTTAACATACTTAAAAAAATTTAAATTTCATGTTGATGAATAGATCTAAGCCACTGATCAATATTTGACCTTGTTATAGTATATTTGCTAATTAAAAAGAATGTTTTCACCAAAAACAAAAATTTTAAATGCAGTTCACTCACAACTTACCTTGAGTGGATTACGGCCATTCACAACTAGGGCGACGATATGTGTTAAGAAATGCACACATTTCAATTTTTTTTCAAATTGAATAATTGAAAACTCCATGCATTCTTTGCAGATAAAGGCCGTTTAATTTCAGTTCCAGTTAAATTACAATGGATTATCTATAAGTCGGCAGATTGTAGAGTAATTATGGTTCCATCCTTGCTATGAACTCATAAATATGATGAGTACCTTGTGTTACGAAATATGTTTTGAGTTGATTCCACCTAAAAAGGAAATTTAGAATTGTAGCTTTTTCATCATTTAAAGATAGCAAAAAAAATAACAAATTTCTGTCTTAATAATAAAAACGCAACAAACATCTACTCTTGAAAATTTCGCAATGCCTAACAGCCGAAAGCTATTTGGAGAAAAGTCGATAGCTCATCTCGGGATACGATGTGAAAAAACAAAAGACTATGATGAGAGAAAACAATGGACGCATCATGACCCGTTGGCCTTAATATTTTCTTAGATAGTTTTTATTGGAAAACTTGTAAGAAATTATATACTTTAAAACTCCCTAGAAGTTCGCGCAAAATGAGGTTGCAATCATATCAGGCTCGGAAATGTGAGTTCCTTTTCACCTCTCTCCGCCTGTCCAAATTTTTCGGATTTACAAAAAGAAATTAAACTTTTCACGTAATTAAATATCTGTTGGTTGCAGAAATATTTTGCCCATCATCGTCGCGAAGCACATCCGTTACTTATAATTCAAATTAACAAAGTTCCAGACATTTAATTATCTGTTCGAAAAACTCCTCCTGGTTATTACGAATGAGAAATTGCCAGATCATTCAATTTACGCATAAAAAAGCAGATGTTTTTAGTGAAGTGTTAAGATTGACGATAACTTGCTGAGATAATAAGGCGCAGCTTGGTGCCCGTTAAATCTTGCAGATTCTTTTGTCTGGCAACGAAAGCAGGGTGCTATTAGTGGAAAATGAGCTCCAGGGGTGATATAGATTAGAAAAATATATCTGAATGAATTTATTTAATAACCTCTGGGACGAGATAATAATGGATATTGGACCGTGTGGAAAAAAAACTTGTATTAATGAAATTTTTTGTACAGGCGAGACTTCTCAACAATAAGACAGACAATTACTGTAATCTATACCTATAAAATTGAAAATATGTCCAGTCGTGCTCGCATCACGCTTAAACTACTTCATGAAAAGTCGTGAAATTCTGTACACTAATTCTACGCATTCGTCACTTTACAAACAATAACAACTTCCATAAAAACTCATTTTTCCCTTATCGTTTTTATCACACCGTTCACGACAAATCTCGTATTTGAAATAACACTTCAAACTGACTAGATTCGGAATTTCTCTAGAAGAACTTGTTCACTAGAATATTAGCATTCTTAGAAATCGTCCTGAACGTAAACATGTTTTGCATATATAGTTGAATTCCTCGAATAGTCGTGCTAGGGTAAAACGTGGACAACTGAATTCTTAGAATCTGGCCGAGCTCCCAATGCCATTTCGGAACACTGCCTCCATCTTAAATCAGATCATCTCGATTTGGCTTTGTTGAGATGCAACTACTTCTCTTTTACGTCTAGATTTCGAATCAAATCCATGATGATTCCATCTATTCATTTGCTGAATATCTCTATGCCTGTCTAGGTGGACTGAGACTTGAAGACAGCGCCTCAAACCGCGCGGCTATCTGAACTTTCAAGATCTACCGTCACGCATGTCGGGCTCTTCTCTCTTGGGACTGGCGTAACGGGAACTTGAATAATGGCTACCCGTTTCCTGTTGACTTCCATGCTGCAGACGCGTTGACGGCGTCTTCCTGTAGATTAGCTATTTGAAGGATGATTTTGACCTTCTGGATCATCAGTCGTATTTCACCAATCTTCTTTTTCGTGATTTTTCGCTTGCCGGACTCATCTCCATTTTGTTGATGATCTATTCTCACTTTTTTGGAGGTTCAACATGATTCGATATCACTCTCTTCGAATTGATCACTTCCCAGCTGTTCGGAACGCCGCTCTGGATCGGTTTCGAATCGGAGACTTCTAACAGGAAGGAACAAGGCAGTTCTTGTCTTGATCTGGGCATGCGTAGCTCGTTACGGCATTTACGTACTATGAAGTTCAAGAGGGCGATGTTTGTTCAGAAAATCGTACCGTTGCAACTTCCCAATCGAAGGCTGACAGTCACATTTGAAATGGTCCCTTCTTCTGCAGGGATAACATTCAGATGCCTCGTTTAAGTTACTCATTGAAGGCTGAGAGTAGTAGATATACTAAGCCGGTTCTAGAGCAGAAGTGACGTCACATTCGTTCTGGGGCCCGCGTCCGTCATCAGAGAAGACCCAAATTGAAGGGGCCTAACCCAGGTGGGCCTGTGCCCCATTTCGGGACCCCATTTTTCAGGGCCCCATTTACATGAACTCATAACCTAAAATTTGAAGATGACAGATGCGATGTTGCCAAAACTGATAATATGCGACGTTGCCAATGGACGTGGGCCCCATTTTTCGAGAGCCTCATTCCAGTGACACCAGCAAAGGGCCACATGCTTGTCCCCGGTGCTAGACCCGCGGCCCCATTTCTCGGGCCCCACATTTACATGAACTCATAATCAAAAATGTGATACCCCATATAAGATGACAGGTACGTGCGACGTTGCCAAAACTAATAATGTGCGACGTTGCCAATAAAATGTCCCTAAATCTAGGAAAAAAATCGGAAAGGGGCTACTTATCTTCGCTGCTAGATCCGCGGTCCCATTACTCGTATATGGAACCAATACAGGCCCCAAGGTTTGAGGCACACGTAACCTAGAACTCATAACCTGAAATTTGATACCCCGTAATCTCGTGCTGGTAGCCTGAAATTTGTACCACTTACCTAGAACTCGTAACCTGAAATTAGGTACCCCATAACTCGTGACTTGTAACAAGATACATCGTACTGGGCCCCCATTTTTCTAAACTAAAATCTGGCCACGATCAGACAATAGTTTTGCGAACTTGCTTAATTTTTTCGAAATCCTCTTATCTCAATAACGGAAACCACAAAAACATTTCAATTTTATTCAAAGTTGGGAGTCGGCTCAATTATAGTTCATTGTGTTTAGTGCTGAAAAAAACTATGTGAGTAATTTTTTCATTATACTTAAAGACCCTGATAATAATACGTTGTTCTATTTTCTTGAGACAATCATAAATTTAGATCAAATAAACCAGGAGGCCTGTATTGAAGAAAAGTCCTATTTAAAATTGAAGGACCTAGTCCCAAATCATCTGTATCCCATTATAAGTATGGTAATTGTTAACTCTAAATTTGGAGAGGCAGCAAAAGTAGACTTGGAAAAATGTATCACATTTATACCGCAACGTTCAACCGAACCGATTAAACAAAATCTTGACATTTTGAGGCCGGGAAATTTGCACTCGTTTTCAAGTCTATAAAAGATATTCAGGGACTAAATTATAGGGGCACAGGCCCACCTGGGTTAGGCCCCTTCAATTTGGGACTTCTCTGATGACGGGCGTGGGACCCAGAACGAATGTGACGTCACTTCCGCTCTAGAACCGGCTTAGTATATCTACTGAGAGTAATTAGAAGAAAAGTAGTACCAACATGTTCAAAGTGATGGCAGCAGGTTCAGTTATCCTGGCTGGTCCTGGTTACAGGTTGTAGCTGGTATGGTCAAACCAATCGTAAGGTTCAACAGTACCAAAACAAAAGTATAACCGTCCAAGAGGGTGTAGGCTCTGGTAGAGGTAGCCTCACAACTGTGTAGGCTCCGATGGAGGTTGCCGTATACTTAAATGTGTAGCCTTTAGTTAAAAGGGCTGGCCGTTTACTCAAATTTGTGGCCCTAAGTGAAAACCCTTACGAAAACGTAACGCAACGTAAGGCAACTCAATGTACCATAAGTTCAATTAGTGATAAAATTAGGACCAAAATCCCCTTTAGGGCGAAGACAAAAATTAATTTTTTCTAGAGATACCCGTTTCTAGGAATACTTCAAGCACCATGAACTTCTAATGTGGTTAATACTGAGTTGGAACTGTAACGGGGTCAGATCCAAATTAGGTGACCTCTATCAAAGAATCAACCGTTACACTCCCAGACTAGTGCTTCTCAACGAAACAAAACTACTGCCCACTGACTCGTTTAAACATAAACCACTACCGAACGAATGGACAGACCCAACCGAATGGACAGACCCAACGTTAGGGGTGGTGGAGTTACCTGCCTCATACATAACAGTATCAAGTATAAAAGAATCTCAAACCTCAGAACTCGCATTGAATACATCACACTGGAAATCGATAACAATCTCTGGATCTCGGGGGGTTATGATGCCCCCCTGAGGCCATAAGGAGGGTGAATGACATTGGGGTCTTCTTCCCCAGAAATGGGAGAGCACTGCTCATCGGAGACCTCAATGCCAAGCACACCTCATGGATTAACCCCAGCAACAATAGGGCAGGCAACATTCTTTATAATTATTTGAATAACAACCCTAATATTTTAATCCACCACCCTAACACCCACACACACTACCCGAGCAACTGGCAGCATCCTTCGACACTGGACATAGCATTGTCGAAGGGACTAACCAACATAGACATCAAAGCTAAAAACATCCTGGGCTCAGACCACCTCCCGGTGTTCCTGTACTGGAAAAACCACCCCCCAGTGCAGGAGCATTGGAAGGTCTACACGTAGAAAAACTTCGATTGGCAGCAATGCAAAAAAAGACTCAATAACATTACCACAATACCAACAGCCATAAATGATATTCCAGAACTGGAAAGACAAGTTGGTAATATCACAAACAACATCCAAGTCATACGAGACCAACTGGCTACAAAAATTACAATCAAACCTAAGACTGACGCCATACCAGAGTCCATTGTAGCACTTATTAAACTGAGAAACAGGGTGAAAAGAGCATGGCAAAGGCACCCTAACGAAATTGACAGGCAAATACTCAAGGACCTAAACAAAGAAATAGAGAGGGACATACAGAATCATAGGAACCAGTCCTGGATGATGTATGTTTCCTCTCTAGAACGCCAAGATAACTCCATGTGGAAGCTAGCAAAGTGCCTTAGGTGAACAGAAACACAGAAGGCAAGCCTGGTCGTCAATGGTGTTAACTACTACAAGGAAACTGACAAAGCAGAAATTTTCGCTGACTACTTTGGGACCGTTTTCAGCGAAACACCGAATACAACAAATACACACAATTACATTACGAACACGGCGGACGCCTTTGCCAGGCAAAATTATCCTATTCCACCTACGGTGCTGCAGAGGATTCTAGTAACACCACAAGAATTAAAAACAAAAATCGGAAAACTACCTAACAAAAAGAGCCCAGGACCCGACACTATTAGAAACAATCTAATAAAACACTTACCAAGGAAGACTATTATGCAGCTTGTACACATAATCAACGCAGTGATAACGCTGACATAATAGTTTTTTCCAAAACCAGGAAAAGACCTTACTCTACCACAATCTTACAGACCCATACCCTTACTGGGGAAAGTTGCTGAACGAATACTTCTGGACAGACTTACCCGGACAATCGACACCCTAAACTGCCTCCCACCGGAGCAGTTCGGGTTTCGACAATAACACAACACGACCCTAGCAGTCGCGAAGGTGGCTCAAGATGCCTCAATCTCCTTCAATAACCACGAAAGCACCTTCCTGCTGCTACTGGACATCGAGAAGGCCTTTGATAAGGTGTGGCACAGGGGCCTAATCCACAAATTGATGTACAAACACAATTTTCCACTACACTTTACATCGCTCATTGTGTCATACCTTAGTGACAGGACCTTCACAATCAAAACAGAATCTGCACACTCACAAACCAAGACAATTAGAGAGGGAGTACCTCAAGGCACGGTACTATCCCCAACTCTATTCAACTTATACATTGCAGACATACCGAAAACTTACAACACTGACATAATGATGTACGCAGACGACACGGCTATCTACACCAGTGCCTTTTTCGCAGAAGATGCGAGAAGAGCTCTGGTAGACCATCTTAGCCAAATAATCCCCTACCTACGAGACTGGAAAATTAATCTGAACTCTTCAAAAACTGAACTTCTAACACTAACCGGAAAACGGACAAATATTACAATTGAACCACCCTTAAGTATCAACAACGTAGAAATACAAAACAAAACAACAGCGAAATACCTGGGGGTGGTCCTAGACAAGGTCGTCTATGGCCACCCCCAGGTGAAAAACACCTTACGCAAGGCGTATGGGGCTGAACGACTTCTGGCACCAATCATGAAACCAAACTCATACCTCAGTCCCAGAAACCGCATACATATTTACAAAACCATTATACGACCAACCTTACTCTACGCTGCCCCCGCATGGAACTATATCAGCAACTCTCAAAAACACATACTGCAACGATACCAAAACAGGATACTCAAGACAGCTCTTTCACTCCCCATGGACACCCATACAGTTGAAGTACATAAACTCGCTGAAAAAGACACCATTCTAGAGTACTTCAACGAGGTGTCCATGAAATTCTTCGCTAAAACCATCCACGGACCTGCACTGACCAGAGGCCTAGCCACCCTCAGACACGACCCCCAAAACCCAGTAACGCATCGGCCCATACACCATCGACTGCCAATCTACTACCAGACAACACGACCAGGATAGCAGAAAATGCAAAATCATTCAGAGCCAAACGGTAAAATAGCGCAAGGATGTGCGAAATTCGTTTTCAGCAACCGACTCACAGATATCAGCAAACAGCACAGAAATTGCACCGGGCCAGCCCGCTCAACCTCAAATGCTCTCTGCTGTCCTGATACATGCACTACGCGACCGATGATAATTTTCACATAAACGAGAAGAAGGGTTTTTATAACTGGTTTTCCCTTCAACAAATCACGATAACTACGGAATGACATACAGGACTATAAATTGACATAACCGCTTTTAACTTGGTACTGGAATTAGCCTGTAAGGGGCCCAAAAAAGCCTCAGAAAAGAGCTAGAAAAGTCCTGGTTGCCACCATCACCCCTGCTTATAAATAGATTTGGGCCCTAAAACCGGCCGGCGCTCATTGAGCGCCATAAATATATTGATAAATTGATAATAAGTAGGTTAAGAGGAATGGAAATAATATTCAGCTTTCTTGGACTAATTTATTAAATTTAAAAATCAAATAGCCAACGTTTCGATGCTGGTTAGCATCATCATCAGGGCTGCAAAGAACACAACAATACAAGTTTAACAAGAAAAAAGGACATTAACATCAAAAATAAAAAAAAATAAAAAATTAAAAAAAAAAAAATTGTTGTTTAAACTAATTAGGGCTATGTGACGCAAAAGGCGATTTTATGACATACAACACATTAAAACAAGCTAAAAATGATCACATCATCATACAAAAACCAATTAAAATCACTAAAAGATATCACAAAGACACAATCATTATCCTAAAAACGTTAACACTTAAAATAATATCCAATTTATTAAAGCTCAAAAAGACTCACCCAGAATATTCTAGTTAAAAATCAAACATATTATATAACTGCAAACGTTTTTTAAAAAACAGAATAGGAGAACACCGCAGAGATTGTAACGTAACGACTTCGGATAACCCAAAGACGGGACTGGCTCAGCATCATTTTGAAGAAGGACATGTATTTAAATTTCAAGAAGTACAAATATTGGACTGTGAGGTAAATTTTAAGAAGAGACTTTTTCTCGAAATGTGTCATATCCATAACAACAGGCCGAATGTAAATTTAAATAGAGACACACAGAATCTTAATATTATTTATAATAATATAATAAGTAATTGTTCAAAAAACACATAATAAACATAGGTACCTAAACTACCAAAAAAAAAAAAAAATTCATACCACACCTAGAAAATTAACACAATTTAACATCAAATCAGTTCCTTAGATTTTTGCGGCAATGATGGTAGTCCATAATAATACAAAAATTTTTAACGTTTGCAGTTACACAGGGTATCCACTTAGTGCGATATCGGACGATATCTCCTTACAGGGTGATGCAAGAAAAAAAAAATTAAATTACAAAGTTGTTTGATACTCTAATATGCATTAGTTAAAAATATTTTTGAATATACAGGGTGCTTCGTTTATGTTGTATGCGACAAAACTTTGTTATTTCAAATGAAACACCCTGTACGTGATTGCATATTTGGATTCTACGTAAAATTCTGAGCAGATTTCATGTGATATGCCCTATACCTAAGTTCAACTGTTTTGGAAATATTGACAGTTGAAAATTGACTTTTTGCAACTTTGACAGACTGTAAAACCTAAACGGTTAATTTTAGACGTAAACTGATTTTACATTCCTATCTTAGATTTTCATAAACTATCATTTGACACCAACTTTGAATTTAACTGGAGATTAAATTTAACTGGAATTTTTAATCATGGATTAAATTCAAAGTTGATGTCAAATAATAGTTTATAAAAATCTAAGACCGGAATGTAAAATCGGTTTCCGTCTAAAATTAACCGTTTAGGTTTTATAGCCTGTCAAAGTTACAAAAAGTCAATTTTCAACTGTCAATATTTCCCAAACAGTTGAACTTAGGTATAGGGTATATTATATGAAATCTGCTCAGAATTTTATGTACAATCCCAATATGCAATCATATATAGGGTGTTCTATTTAAAATAACAAAGTTCTATCGTATACCCCATAAACGGAGCACCCTGTATATTCAAAAATATTTTTAGCTAATGCATATTAGAGTATCAAACAACTTTGTAATTTAATTTTTTTTTCTTGCATCACCCTGTAAGGAGATATCGTCCGATATCGCACTAAGTGGACACCCTGTATAATGTGTTTGATTTTTAACTAGAATAATCTGGGTGAGTCTTTTCTAGCCAATAACATTCGACATACCAAAGTTTGTTTACTTTCACTATCTCGTTTTGTGAAATGAACTTTAGATACCAATATGTTCCAAGTGATGGCAGCAGGTTCAATAAACCTAGTTGGTCCTGGTTCCAGGTAGTAGTTGGTATGGTCAAACCAATCGTAAGGTTCAACAGTACCAAAACAAAGGTATAACCGTCCAAAAAGGTGTAGGCTCTGGTAGAGGTAGCCCTACAACTGTGTAGGCTCCGATGGAGGTTGCCGTACACTTAAATGTGTAGCCTTTAGTTAAAAGGGCTGGCCGTTCACTTAAATTTGTGGCCGTAAGTGAAAACCCTTACGAAAACGTAATACAACGTAAGGCAACTCAATGTACCATAAATTCAATTAGTGAGAGAATTAGGTCTAAAATCCCCTTTAGGGCGAAGACAAAAATTAAATTCTACTAGAGAGACCTTTTTCTCGGAACCACCAAACGTGAAGAAAAGAAGCACCACAGGGAATTAATTAGCTGTCCTAGATTTGAAGAATAGAGATGAGGCAAATTAACGAGAAATGTCAAAAAGAAATGAGAAGATTTGTAAGTACCAAAAATTACACACAACCATATACCTTATCTGAGAAAAATTACAACAGCTGACGACTGATTATAACAACAACAAGTAATTAACCACTAAAACAAACAAATGTGTCAAAAAAATGACAAAAAAACAAAAATATTATATTCTGTTATGTCAAAACAGTTGTTTATCAAAGTAAGCAATCGATTACCACAGCATATACAAAAACAATCAGCAGGCTAACTTGAGTGACAGCCCGTGTAATAAAGGAATTCATCGTCGAAATGTCACTAGCGGCCATTTTGGGATACGAAACAGGGCCTGATTAACGATAATTTATTTTTTTTCTTTCCTGTCACATAGTCGTATTGGCTTTAAATAATAAACTAATTTATTATTACTTACATAATTACATATAATATTATTTATAATTACTAATTTATTATTATTATTATTAAATATACAACAATGATAACAGATAACACTATAAATGACAACACGAATATACTAAAATCACTTCGAAAATCATAACTAAAATTCCGCTCTACACCGCACGCCTATGACCTCCGTCAGAAATAAAGAAATAAAATAAAATTTCGGCGTCCCTGCCGTTTAATGACAGGATGGTATCCCCTAATGGCGGCGTGCGCAGAAAAGATGCGCGTGAGAGTTAGCCTGCTGATTGTTTTTGTATATGCTGTGCGATTACTTAAAAAAAAACATGTGAGCGCACGAGCAAGTAAAAAAGTTCAACGTGTTGGAATTTTGAATGGCAAACTAAAAATAAGTATGAAATAGTGAAAGGCAATTTTGGCATGTTACAAAAGTATGTATTAAAATATCACTTATGTAAAAGATACAGGGTCAAGTATATCCCTCGGAATATACCGACTTGAACACGATTAGGTGAATCTGTTCGGTGCGAATAGCTCTAAAAAAAGGGGACATTCTTGAAAAGAAAAAATATATCCTTCTAAAGCCTGTATGTCGAATTACTAATTAATTATTGCGATTTATCGCGAACGGCAGTTTTCTAGTACTTGGAGAATTAGCGAGACTCTAGGAGGTCATAAAGAGGCCAGCTTCAACCTTGGAAAAGTAGTTTCACTTATCTACGAATCCGTGTACAGAACAATGGGAAGACACAAAATCCATCAAATACCGAATCGATGATCCTCTTTTTATCCTCATCCGTCCAAATCTGGCTTTATCGTCTTTATAGGCGAATCAGCTAATATTTTCCACATTTATAACCAATTTGCTCTTCCTGCTATGCCGCAGAACCTAATTTTATTTCATCGAAAAAAGGCACTCAGCGCAAATCCAAAAACTATAACGGCCCTTCGCCCGTGATGATGGGCGATGCTCTCGGAATTCGAAATAATATTTTATATATCTTTGGGATGTTATTTTTCAGGAAATGTGAATGGATGTTCGACTTTCTAAAATTGTGTTACCTTTCATTCTAGGGAAATGATAAAATGGCAAAATAAAACCATTTTTCACACAATGGCTAGTTTGCAAGGCCCTGTTATAAATATTAAAACAGATGGATTGGAAGATTCTTTGTCTTTCATGGAACGGCTTTATTGTAATAAGAAACATTATGAATAGCGCGTAGTAGAAGCTTCAGTGAGTCAGTTTTATTTCGATATTTGTCATGTACCTATCGAAGAATTTAAGTGAATTTTATATAAAGTCAATTATAGTTTATTCAAACTTGTTACTGTCTGTGAAGTGAGTTAAGTGAACCTGGAATCCGTGAAAATACGTTATAAGTACAAAGTTTCCATATCATTCCATTTCCGGTATTGATTTCCAAAAATTCATTACAATTGGCTGGACGTTCCTTAAAAGAATAAAACTAACACGAAAGTAAATGAAATTGTTGATTCTCTCCGATTGAGCCACACGCTTTGGAGATTCCTGAAGAAAAACAAACGCGAAACTTTAATCGCCAGTAAATTAGTTTGCTACAAAATAGAGCTGCAGTTAATGAAGGTAATAATTTAATCACTTCGGATAAATATTTACAATTTCCAGAATGCAGAGAAAGAGCTTTAAAAAAATTGTATTATTTTATTGAAATATAAAATGTTTACTAGCATTTCATCGACTGTTTTTCTTGAACCAACTCAATTTTCAATTTACATTCTCTTAATATTTTTTTCTTTCCAAAACCTGTCTACGAAAATAAAAGCCAACGGGTCGTGTACCCATTGTTTTTCTTCATCTCTCTCTTTTTTTTTATCCAACTATAGCATTTTCGAGATGAGTTATCGACTTTTCGTATAACTTCCGGCTGTTTGCAATGCAAAATTAATGTGCTGGTGTTCTTCTCTGTTTTAGAATCTTCGGCGTACGGAAGTATGTAATTATAATTGTTTGTTTTCTGAACGTGCGGCATCTCCCTGAAGCTAAGTTTTGATACTGTGTTAATTGCTCTGGTGCGTATCACAGCACATAATGTTCAGGTTGCATATAGCATGTTGCATGCCATTTGCTACAAAAATAGAATAGGTAAAACCTGAAACTGTCGAGCGCTGGAAATTCGCCGAAACCTATTGTTCAACTATATAACAAGGCGAAGGAGGAACAGTGATAGGCACGGGATAGCAGACAAAAAGCCTACCAATTAACTTCCTACACCAAAACCAAAAAATGTTTTTGCGCTGAACCCTTATTGAAAAGCAAACCATACATGGATATGGGTATTTATGGGCAAGCCTTGACAGCCGAACGAAGAATGTTATAGATTTCATCATCATCAGTAGAAAAGTTACAGACCAAGTTCAGAAACGAGACGAGTAAACAGACGCAATTCAGCGCCAGACACAGCGCCGGACAGGTCTGACATTGACAGCGTTCGGCAAACTGGAATCAGTATGCAAAATCAGTTATGCTAATTATTATTTAAAGAGAAATGTATTTTACCGGTGAGTGCTGCCTGTATTAATAGATCAAGCCGAGAAGCTAAAACTGAATAAAAATTGGTAAATTACAAATAGGATTAAAAGTTCAATGCTGGGGATCATTATTCAGAATAGAATTCCAAACACAAAGTGTGTACATTAAAAATGACCTTTCATGTCATCGAGAGGAGAAGCTAGAACCAGCGAACCTTGATATTATATGGCTAAAATTCGCCTCAAAGTCATCGACCAAGTTTATCTGCTGCCTCTATCGACCGCCATGTAACACCGAGTACCAAAACTTTTTCGCGACATTATCCGAAAGCTGTGATAGTATACAGTCAAACTATCCACAGGCGGAAATTGTCTTTTTAGGCGATTTCAACGTCCACAATATACCCTGGCTGAAACACCACAACAAAACAGATAACGAAGGCAGAGAAGCAGAAGCTTTTGCCATAAGTTGTGGTCTAACGCAGCTTGTCGATGAACCTACCGGTATCTCAGAAAAGGGCGAATTTGCAGCGCTTTTAGACTTGTTCCTAACCACAAATCCTGACTCGTACACAATTCAAGTAGATGCTCCACTTGGTTCGTCCGATCATAAACTTATAATAACAAAGTGCGAAATGCTCATCCCACCAAGCCAACAACCACTTCCTCGTAAAATGTGGCACTATAAATCGGCAAAATGGAATGACCTAAAACGGTTTTACCTGGATTTTCCATGGCAAGAGGTTTGCTTCAGAACAGCTGATCCCACTTTTTGCTGTAATGAAATAACACAAGTAATTTTATCTGGAATGGATGCATATATCCCACATACAACTAAACGTAGAGCTAATGCAAAACCTTGGTTCAACGGCCAGTGTCAAACGGCAGTACAGAAAAAACACAGAGCATATAACCTTTGGAAACGACAACAAACCGCTCAAAACCACACAGAATTAATAGAAGCAAGAAATAGTTGCAAAATTACTATTGACTCCGCTAAAGAAACATACAATCAAGGAATAAAAAACAGGTTGCTGAATTGTCCAAGTAGTTCTAGGTCCTTTTGGTCTCTTGCAAAAGCTGTTGGATCTAACTTCACCAAGTCATCCATACCACCACTTACAGATAAAAATAATCACTTAGCCACAACATCAGAGGAAAAAGCCAATATGCTTGCCCAAATGTTTTCCTCCAACTCCAACCTAACAATGCCAAACGGAAAAACTCCACCGTTCATTGAAAGGGTTTTCCATAGTATGCCAGACGTACCCTTTTGTCACAGAGAAATACGAAAATCCCTTAAAAAGCTGGATACAAACAAAGCAATGGGTCCGGATGGCATTCCCGCAATAGTACTCAAAAATTGCGCCACCGAACTCACCCCAACTTTCGCAAAATTATTCAATTTGTCTTACAGGCAAGGAGTATATCCATCATCATGGAAGTCTGCCGCAGTACAACCCATTCCAAAGAAAGGAAAAAAGGCAGATCCGTTAAACTATAGACCAATTGCTCTACTTCCGGTGATATCAAAAGTAATGGAGAGAGTTGTGAACAATCACCTAACCAAGTACTTGGAAAAGTACAAAATTATCAACGATAAGCAATACGGATTTCGAAAATATAGGTCAACTGGCGATTTACTTACATACGTCACTCACTTATGGCAAAAAGCGATTGAGTTGCGGGGTGAAACAAGAACAATTGCCTTAGATATATCTAAAGCATTCGACAAAGTTTGGCCGAAACTTTGCACTTGGTTTGAAAGTTACCTAAAGGACAGATGTTTATGTTGCACTGGATGGCCAGAACTCCAACTCTTACCAAATAAATGCTGGTGTGCCACAGGGAGCAATCCTTTCGCCAACTCTTTTTCTGATTTACATAAATGACCTCATAGGTAAAACAGTAAATCCACTTTATTGCTTTGCAGACGATGGCAATGTAGTCTCCTCACTCATACCACCCACAGGTCTTTCCGCACGTGAATTCCATCATCTTAGACTAACTCAAATATCGCAGATAAATAACGACCTGGAGATAATAGAGGACTGGGGTAACAAAAACCTTGTACAGTTCAACGCGCAGAAAACCCAAGCAGCTCTGTTTTCAAAAAAGACCAGCACCGGTGAGCCAAACATCATGCTATCTGGGAGTGCTGTCACATTACAGAGTCAGTTGAACATCTTGGGGGTTACTGCAGAGACCAACATGTCTTGGCACAGTCACGTGGCAGATATTGCGAAAAGGGCGTCCCAAAAGCTGGGGGTGCTATTTCGTACAAGACATCTGTACACACCAAGCCAATTGCTGACACTCTACAAAGCTCAGATTCGACCAACTATGGAGTACTGCTCACATATATGGAGTGCAGCACCCAAACATACCTTAATGCTTTTGAACACCGTGCAGAAACGAGCTATCAAGCTGATCAATGACCCCGCACTTACTCGTAACTTGGATGGTCTCGAACATCGCAGATCTGTGGGCGATTTATCTCTCTTCTACAGGTACTATCACGGAAAATGGTCTGAAGAGTTGGCACGTATGATTCCACCAAGAGTAGCGCCTACCAGGCGAACCCGTCAAACAGACGGTAACCATGAATTTACTGTCAAACTAGAGGCACCAAGAACCTCATTATATCAGAATTCATATCTCTGGAGAACAGCATCGCTGTGGAATAAACTCCCTGCGACGGTTTTCCCTGCAGGTTACAACCTGAACCGTTTCAAGACCAACATACACCGACATTTCCGCGCACTTGCCGCTTCTCGAGCGTGATAGGACATTTCCTTGCAAGTGCGCATATCCGAAAAAAAAAAAAATGAATAATTAATAAAATGACCTTGTCATGAAGTGTCAACCAACAAATACAGGAAAGCTATACTTTTTAAATAATTGCTATAGTCATGAACAATTAAATTTAAATGCAAAAATATGTTATTGAAACTCAATAACTAACTGAGTAATTAAAAAAAAAAAGGGATTATGAAAAGTAAGGTTTGAAAATCTAAAAGAAAAAAAAAATAAAGAAAATAAGAGAAAAAAACTAATAACGCAGAATTAGTTCTCGGAACGGTTATCTTACACTTACGTAACCAGAACTACCAGTAAGTTGACATTAATTAATCAGATTATGTCTAGTTAAGTTACCTATTTAATAATTCATTTACCACACTGGGGGCAAGCAATGAATTATTCCCTGAAAGACCGAAAGTGATCACAATGGTGTACAAATAGGGACGGGATGTAAATAAACAATAATAATATGTGAGTTAACTAAAACTAGTACGATACCAAAATGTTCCAGATGATGGTGGTTCATTCAATTAACCAGATTAGTCCTGGCTACTGGTTGTGGTTAACTTGATTGATGACTTGAGTAACCGTCCGATTACTTAGGCGGGTGTCTGTTAGCCTTTTAGTTCAATTTCAGTTTCAATTGAATGCCATCCGGACCCATTGCTTTGTTTGTATCTAGCTTTTTAAGGTATTTTCGTATTTCTCTGTGACAAAAGGGTACCTCTGGCATACTATGGGAAACCCTTTCAATGAACGGTGGAGTTTTTCCGTTTGGCACTGTTAGGTTGGAGTTGGAGGAAAACATTTGGGCCAGCATATTGGCTTTTTCCTCTGATGTTGTGGCTAAGTGATTATTTTTATCTGTAAGTGGTGGTATGGATGACTTGGTGAAGTTAGATCCAACAGCTTTTGCAAGAGACCAAAAGGACCTAGAACTACTTGGACAATTCAGCAACCTGTTTTGCTTGATTATTATTATTATTTTTTCTTTTATGTCAATGCCCACATTGTTTCATTGTGGATTTGATAAATAAACAACTGTAGCACTTGATTTGAATTGACTTTTATTTGGTTTTATGCACACAGCCTGGTTTTTGCTAATATTTTTATTTTTATTAATTATTATTTGGATTGTAAGGACCTGAAGCCAGATACCATCCTGGAGAGTCCGACTCATCTGTTCAGAGTCGGTGGCGCTCAAAACTAAAACCCACCCCTACTCTCCGAATTATTTAGTTCTGAGCTAGGGCATAATTTGCACGCACTTTGACCTTCAGTCCTACAATCTCAAGTTCTTTATTCATTTATTTTTATTTTTATTTTTTTTATTTTCATTATTTTTATTTTATTTTTTTTTTATTTTTTTTTATTTTCGACTTTTTTTAATTTATTTTTCTAATTTTTTTTTTTTTTTTTATAAACTTTTCTTAATCAGCGAAAAAGCGTGGCAAACTTTAGGAGCTCAGGAACGTGTACTTAACTATGTCATAGCAATGGAAAATCTTTTTCGAAAACATTCTGAGGTTCCATCAGAACGAACAAAACTTGATATCATACATCGAAATTTGTTACCACTTATTCAAAGTCGTCTTGCTACCTATGAGATTTCGGATATTCAGGATTTAATTCGATTATGTAGAGCTTTAGAGGAAACAGAATCCCGTATACAGATGTTTGTTCCACCTACTAATGTCCGTCAAGTACTAGAGCCCGAACTAGCCTATAAAAAACCCTTGTATCATGCTGCCGTCTTAGATGTTGACTCTGAAAGTACGAGTTCAGGTTTCGCTGACGATCCTCGAGTAGAAACTCTAATTATTGATTTTATTTACTCCAATAGGACTCTAACATGTTGGAACTGCGAAAGATCAGGTCACGGGTTTCGTCAGTGCCAACATTCTAAAACTGTGTTTTGTTATAAATGCGGCCAAAAGCAAGTGACAACTAAATCTTGCCCATGTTGTTCAAAAAACTTGACTCTGGCAGAAAATTATGCCGGATTTCTTGCCTCTCTAATTCACCTGAAATGGCCAATACTCTTGGAACTACAGCCGTTCTTAATTACATTCTTGCTCATGTCAAAGGCGACGAACGACCTTTCTTAAATGTAAAAATATTCGGAAAATAATAATTGGGTTTGTTGGACAGTGGTGCCTCGAAAACCATCCTTGGTTCTTCTGGACGGGAAATTCTGAAATCAATTTTTAAATTGCTACCCTCTTCAATTACGAACTGTATGGTGACCAATGGTGAAAACTGTTTCATTATTTGACTTGTTCGTCTACCCAAAACCTTAAGAGATCGTTTTATTATTCTGGATACCCTTGTAGTACCTTCGCTTCCACACACTTTTATATTAGGTGTTCATTTTCGAACCGAATGGATATCGTCCCAGATCCTAATGCCGGGGAATGGTGTTTCAAATCAGAGACTCATTCAGCCATCCCACTGATGTCACTACAATCCTTTGATAATCTCAGTTCTGAACAGCGCGATATACTTGATAGTCTATTGGACAACACATTCTCAATGATGGGAAATAAACTAGGCTGTACTAACCTTGTTTAGTTAGTCATAAAAACTGAATCCCCACCTATCAAGCAACGATACTATCCTTTGTCTCCGGCGTTGTTAAAACCCGTACATAAGGAACTAGAGCAGATGATCGCAGATGACATTATCGAACCTTCCAACTCTCCTTGGTCGTCACCAATCGTCATAGTGAAAAGGAAGTCCGGAGATTGGAGATTGTGCGTTGATTATCGTAGCCTGAACCGTGTAACTATTCCAGACGCTTATCCGATCCCCTATGTCAGTGCGACACTCGACAAACTTCGAGATGCCATATTTCTTAGTACGCTTGATATCAAGTCTGCATATTGGAAAATTCCTGTTGCCCCAGAATCACGTCCGCTAACCGCGCATTCACTGTTCCATCACGTGGGCTATATCAATTTAAACGTATGCCTTTCGAGCTGACAAATGCACCAGCCGTATGGCAGCGGCTTATCGTCAGAGTCGTTGGAGTAGACCTCGAGAAACATGTTTTCGTCTATTTAGATGACGTAATAATATGCACATCGACCTTTGACGAGCATATGCGAGTCTTAAGAGAAGTGATGAAGTGTATATTCGATGCTGGTCTCATATTGAATCGTGACAAATGCCAGATATGTAAGCCAGAGCTGAATTATCTTGGATATGTAGTTAATTCTTCAGGTCTTTTGATGGATCCTGGCAAAGTTGAGGCTATCCTTGAAATTCCCATTCCTCCACTGTTTCAGAGGTACGCAGGATTGTTGGTATGGCATCATGGTATGGCAGATTTGTGCCTAATTTTTCTACCGTTATGTCACCACTAACAGCTCTTACCAGGAAACACGTAAAATTTGCATGGATTTCTGATTGTGAAAACGCGTTTCCAATAGTCAAAGAATATCTTATAAAGGCCCCCGTACTTTCTTGTCCCGATTTTAATCTTCCCTTTTCCGTTCAATGCGTCGGATCCGACTTCGTGTTGAGTGCCGTCCTTTCTCAAAATCACGATGATGAAGAGCATGTAATTTGCTATCTAAGTAGATCCTTGACCAAAAATTAGCGAAAATATTCGACGACTGAAAAAGAATGTTTAGCCGTCCTGTTCGCTATTGAAAAGTTAAGACCCTACTTGGAAGGAGCTAAGTTTACCGTGATTACAGACCATTACAGCCTTAAATGGCTTAACAGTATTAAAGACTTAGTAGGAAGAATTGGTCGCTGGTCTCTCAGGTTGCAACAATACGATTTCGAAGTTATTCACAGGAAAGGAAAAGAACATGTTGCGCTGTCTCGATCTGTGCCCGTCATTGATGCTGTTGGTGACGAATCTATCTCTTTTAGGCCAAGTACTCATCCAACTGATCGATGGTTCCAAGGTATGTGCGAGAAAGTCCAAAAATATCCCGGTAAATATCCGTTATGGTGGTAGGAAAATGGTTGCCTTTATAAGCAACTTAGATGTGTATATCCTGCTTTGTCCCCTTCGAAAACGACTTGGCTTAAACTGGTCCCTGATGGAGAGCGTTCAAATATCATAAAGGCTCACCATGATCCCCCAACTTGTGGATACCTCGGAGTTTTCAAAACCTTTTCTAGAATATGTAAACATTACTACTGGCCGAAAATGCGTTAAGACGTAGCTCATTATATAGAACGATGCCTGGTTTGCATACAAACTAAACCAGAACAAAAACCTCCTATCGGTCAACTTTTGAGTTCTCAACCAACCCTTACTTGACCCTGGCAATTACTCAGTACAGATCTTGTCGGTCCGCTACCCCGATCCTCTTCTGGATATTGCTATATTCTGTCAGTTTGTGTCGTATTCTTCAAGTTCACATTGTTCTTTCCTTTACGTACCGCGACGGCTACTGGAATCGGCTCGAAGATAATGCCTTTTTAGTCTTTGGTGTACCTCATAAAATTTTTTGCGATAATGGGGCTGAGTTCCATAGTAAAATATTTAAAGACGTTTTAGGAATAATGGTATCAAAGCCAAACACAGAGCAAATTATCATCCACAGGCAAACCCTGTAGACAGGGTGCATCGTGTTCTAAAGACAATGCTTCCCAGCTATGTAACGGACGATCATAGACACTGGGACAAGCAGCTTGCAAAGGTTGGTACTGCTATTCGGTCCGCTCGACACGAAATTACCGATGTAACTGCAAACTTTATAATATTTGGCCGCGAGGTTCCGTTCAATAATAAGAGTACCGATCTGAATGTTCTAGACGACCAAACCAATTTTGATGCGACTGAAAGATCTAAAGCCCTAGAACAAGTTTTTTGCCATGTACAGAAGCGTCTACAACAAGCTCATGAAAAAAATAAACGAGTCTACAATCTGAGACGCAGAGAGGAACGTTTTCAATTAAATCAATTGGGCGACTGTCGGTTTATTCGCTACACAACTGTATAGCATTTGTAATACCCATTTAGAATGACCCCATCCTTATTTATCAATCACGAATCAGATGAAACAAAAAATTACCAACAAAAACGAACGTCGATTCCTAATACGTCAATTTCATCTACAAATAGGAAATTCCTAACCTAATTTTATTTGTGTGTCAAGAAGCGACATACGTTTTGTCACTAAAACGACAGGTACTTCTAAATAGATATTAAAAATACTATAGTGACCCTTAGGCCTTGTCCAGAGGAGCTTTCCCAACAAGATGTACCGGTGCTGGACAACGATATGGCTGAAGATACCCAGAGTGGCTTTCCCAACTGTAAATACACGCACTCGGGAAACTGGAGTCCAAAGGAGCTTTCCCAACTAGATGTACCGGTGCTAGTTCAAGGCTGCCTTTGATGCGGCTCGCTTCGCAATTTATATCCGTTTCTTGCTTGTCTTATCTTAATTAACCAGGTTAATTACGTCCTGTGTTTTGTCGATCCGTAATAAACTTATTACTTACTGAATTCACGTACAGTGTGCTATTTTGCCAAGCAGGTTCGTGTGTTGACAAATAGGTTTGAGTACTGCCACAAGTCGATCGAGAGAAACACATTCCATCAAATGTTATGACATTGGGCATGCACTCCTAATTTTAATTATGTCTGTGGGAGTGGGAATTTCATGCGTGTAGGACGTAGGATCGCTTTAAGCGATCCGTTCTGGTGGCCGATCCTCGGGCCAGGGAGTAGAGCTCCCCGAGAGAACAAATTTTTCGTCTTTATCATTCACATTTACTTTTCGGTTACGTTGACAAGGACAAAACATTCGTTCTATCGGGGAGATCTACTCCCTGGCCCGAGGATCGGCCCACTGGAGTGACAAGCGGCATATTCCTTCCTCACCTTTTTAGTATAGTCATACTTGCGAATTTTCAAAGTGTTTTCATTACTCCCGCTGATATTGATGTATTTCTGTGGATGTCCACGGATTTCTGTGGTTGACCATGGGTAACCGTAGATTTCTTTAAATGCCTATCCATGGGTATTCGTGCATTCTACTTTATGTAGTTTTTCATGGATTTTCGTAGAACTATTCCACAAAAATGAATATCGGGTGTACATAATTTGGTCAGATGCCTACCCCTCGCTTTTAATTATGTTTTTTTATGTGCTCTATTTGAATTGATTCGGAATCTACGTGGAGGAAATTTATTTCAACTGAAGATTTATGTAACGTGTAATTTCCACTAGGTTGCACTACTTCACACAAATCTTTTTTTTTTTTTTTTTCGTATTAAGTATCAATAGTCGAGTTTTACAAATATTCCCGAACTGTACTGTACGACCTGAAACGCATTTTCTCAAATACATTCACGAACAATTTGATAAGTACCTATATCACCATTAAATAGCAAATCCAGGTCTCAGTTTTAATATATTTCGCTAGCATACCAATCTTATGAATTGGCTGCAAATATGTAGAAAGGGGAACTTAAATAAATCACTGAGTGCAAGCGTTTGATTTACATCCCAAATATAATGAAGTATTATTCTGAATAGACTATAGAAACATTTCGGAGACGCGAAAGAGAAGTAACGCGTGTGATGGGCAAGAGCCTCAACCCCAGACCATATCGAAAGTAGTTTACACATACACATGGCGTTCGTCGGGGATGTGTTTCTATCACTTGTTGAAGAATATACTAATTTTCCCCCTCTAAATAGAGAAAGTGTTACTTTCCAGAGGTCGAAAAATTCTTTTTTGTGAAGCGGTAAAATATTGCATTTTTATGGCCACAAAGTCTAACTAAAAAATGAGCTTCTATGACATAGAAAAGGCAATTCAAAAAATCGATAAATTACCATCTAGATTAATGAGTATGTTGAAATGTATAATCCACTTTATCAATATAATAAATACAAAATGTGTGCCGTACTGTGATACAAATAATAAAAATTTAAAGAATTTTAACATTGGTCTGTCAAAACCTTCTTCAGCAACAGATTGCGGACAGGTCCACGATATTACACAACAATTATTGGCCAATCAGAATTCGATTAAGTGGTCCTACGACTCCCTGGCGAATTGCGTTAATCACGAAACCCATCCGATTTCCTATCTCCGACCATAAATCATTGACAGACAGCTTTGACGGTCGTTGCTGCGCCTAAAAAGAATATTTATCTGGTTTGATAAATTGTTTTTGTTTTTTTTTTGTTTGATAGAAGGTACTAATTACTGTTGTCTTATGATTTTTTTTTCTTGTTGCAGAAAGTTCAGGTTTAATTAAAAACTGTTAAAGGCTCAATACTGAATATAAACCATATGCTAACTCTGAGATTATTCAATGTTATTCAGCACACGAAAACTAATAAAGCTATTAAAACTTTCGCTATTCTCTATAAACTTTCATTCCTATGCAGATGAATCATTGAGAGTTTTCTCTATGAATGAAGTTTTGCCATTGGATATATTTGACTGAGATTGGCTTTTAAATGATTTCTATAAAAAATAATTACATTTTCCGTTGCTTTTCGATCGTCACAAAAAAACTTTAATTTCCCGTTAGCTTCAATCGGGATAAAATCTTTTTGTAGTAAATCCTTTATTCCCTGGCAGACAGGGTAGGAGAAAAGACCGGCCTAAGTAGGTTAAAATTGAATAAATAGCAGAGGCGATAAATTATTTCGCCTTTGACGATTTTTGAATTTATTTGCTGCAAAGTTTGAGATTTATAAGTTTTTTAGTTTTAAGGCCACTCGAAGGTTGGTGTTAAGATTTCCAAGAGAAAGTTGAGCAGATAGAGTTTATTTCTCTAGGCTAAAGAGATAAATAAAGTGACACTTTTGAAGGAACTTACGATCTTTTTCAGTTAAAAGTTCTATGAGGAAGTAGAAGTTTTATTGTTTGGAAGCTGTATCCTGATCTGGGAAATTAGAAAGTTAACTTTTGAAGTTTTATGGTCTATTATAAAATATCGTGAAACCATCCTTATTTTGAGAAAAAGGGAAGTAATACTTCACTCAAGTAAGCTTAAACCATTCTATGGACCTATAATTTCAACTCCACTGCCTTAAGACTTTATTAAACGTAAATGGGTAGTGGTGAATTTACGAAGCTTTATATTTGAAGTTTTGGAAGGTGGGTGTTTATCTCGTGGCTCTGCCGGAATTTGCGTGGAGGGCATACCTAAAGTCCGTCGATTTTAATCTGATACTGGAAAGGAATGTCAGCTGGTGAGTGACAACCTACATTAAAACGCCATTGGTCACCTGACGTCACACCTGTTTTTTCCATATACTTCGTCCCCTCGCTCCTCATACGGAAAGTGTCAGATAAAAATCGACGAACAATACGTGCAGAAATTTTTATCTAAAATTGTGTGGTAAAGTAACTACTTACCATTATGATAAGACTGTGGTAGGTCGCACTTAACCACATTACTGTGATAAGTATTCTGAGTCACAATAAAAAGTAGGTAAGTTTTTTTTTTCATTGAGCCGGTCGAGGAGCCGGTTTATCTATATATAAAACACAAAAAATGTTTCTGTCTGCCTGTCTGTCTACCTATGTCCGTTATAAACTTTGAAGCCATCCGACCGATGTGCCCAAAACCAGTTTAATTTGAAAGGCAATAATGGGAAGAAGGTTTTAGACCACTAATGACAGGTGTCAACTGTCAAATGTGACAAGTGCACTTGTGAACCATTTTTTCGCAACGGATTTTGCTGAAATTTTGGATACACTTTAAGTTTTCTTCTTTATATAGCGGGTAAAGCAGCCAAACAAGTTTATTTTTCTAAAATAATTCTTTATTACTAACCTTATTATGCTGCTTTACCCGCTATTTAAAGAAGAAAACGTAAAAAATCCAGCCGTTATTCCCAATCCTGTCATACACTTTAAGTTCCGGTAATAATATCGGGTCTTCAAAAAAAAACACAATCAAAGATTGCTATGGTTTTTTAAACGTATGTCTCAGCAATATTTTTCTTTAATTTTGTCAATGAAATTTAATGTCAAAATGTCATGTCAAAAATCCTTAACAATAAAGAAACAATAATGCGAAGCACGTTCTCATAATCAAAGCGCTCTTTGATTGTTTTTTTTTTTTTTTTTTTGAAGACCCGATACAATTTGGAATACTCAACAGCTGTCAAATTATGACAGAAGGGCGTCATATGCCTGCCCGGTGTTCATAATCGAAAACGCCATAAGACGTTGAAAAAAATTGACAGATGTTAACTGTCCAATGTGACAGATGGAGAGGAAGGCAGGTTGTTAGGACTACCCCCTTTAAAAATTTGTTTTTTTCATATATAATATCACAAGACAAAAAAATTTTGTTGGCAAAAATTTCATGAGCGAAATTGCCAAAAAGCAACAAACTTGAATAAAACCAAGAGAATAATTTTGCCTACATAATTTTTTCTTCAGTGGTATTGGGCTGGACTATTTCACGAGAAAAACAAGCCAAATTTTCATTCGGAAAATTTATTTTTTTTAGGTGACACTTGTTAAACTCAATAGTTTTTTACCTTAACCACACAAAATTTTGTCGCTGAAAAACCATCATGTTGATTTTGCCCAGGTAGGAACAGGTAGAAGTTTTGTCAGTAGGAAACCGGCCGTTCCTATGACATTTTGCCAGTGTAAAACACTCCAGTGAAATAGTCAACAAATAAACATTATACACTTATTTTTTAGCGTAGTAGCACAGGCCAGGTATCCGCTAGTTTTTTTCATAAAAATTTGACAACCTGAAATATGATGGTACAAAACGAAAAAGGGCAGAAAGTGAAACGCTTCACTAAACACTGACTTTCCTCATTTATTTTATTGTACTGACGATTTATTTTTACTGATTTAATATAAGTATTTTTTTTTGTTTGCCTGAATTCTTTAGTGTATTTATGTTATAATTTCCTACACTGGGAAAAGGTACGCACATTATCCAAAACTATGGCTTCAGCTTTTAAATGCTGTAAAAAGGCTAACTCTAACTTTATATGCTCTCAGTGCTATAATATTTATCACAAAAGCTGTCTCCAGAGACGCAGGGGAGTTGAGTACATTCGTGACAACCTGATATTATGCTGTGCAGAATGCTACGAGCAAGCGAACAGCTCCGATCCTGAATCCGATCCTGCTTGCCTTGTCCAGGCTTTAAGGGAAATCTAAGCAGACATTGTTGACAAATCTGTTTTATTGCAAGGCTTAAGGAGGAAAAACAGATGCTCCTTGAGGCAGCAGAGTCTTTAGAGTACGACCTAACAAGTGAAAACAGGGTATTGAGAACTAAACTGAAGGAACTTGGAAAGAAAACTGATTATATTTCGTTCCCTTTTCGCTGCACAGTATCCACACAAACTCACTCAATAATCAGTGCCTCTACTGAAAATAATGCTCGTCAAACATCCTACACAAGCAGTATGAATGAGGTTGAGTCCAGTGTAGCAGAGCTACAATCCACCTTAGCTGAGCAAAAAAGAATTGAATATACTCTGAAAGCTCACTACGAGGCTAGTAGGGTGGAGCTGCGCAAATCTGTTGATGCATTATCTGAGATCAAAAGTTGCAATGCACAAATGATCACAACGATTGAGACCCTAAGCCAGGATAATATATTTCTCCCTAATGAATTGGAGGGACTCAAGCAATTATTCTCTAGGAGATCCACTCACTCTACTGTTCAGAGCTGCTGTCCTGTCCCACGATCTACGTTCGGGTGCAGGAGATGCTGCGCAGAAGATGATGGACACTCTATTTCATGAACTATCTGCTGTTGGTCCTCTTTTCGCTCAAAACACGTCACTTACTGGGACTGGCGATTCTTTTAATCCACAAAAAGATCATCTCGAACAAAAAGTACCCCCTCATAGCAAAATAGACCTTTTAGTGCTAGGAGATAGAATTTATGCTGCAGTGAATACTCTATTTATAGCGAAAGTCATCCAGCATTCTCTCTGTTACAAGTTGCAAACAGGATTACTCAACTGACTACAGACTTTAGTTCAAGTGATAGTGTTGTGACTTTTATTGTGTCATATGATTTACCAACATTTGAACAAGTGATATCAAAGATAGGAAGACCTAAAATATTTATAACCCTTGATGCGAATAAAGGATTCTACCAAATTAAGCTGGATAACCATAGTCAACTTTTAACAACATTTAATGCGGGTAAATTTGGCAGATATTGTTATAAGAGAATGCCATTCGGCCTTTGCTCAGCACCTGAAGTGTTCCAACGAACTTTTGTTGAGATTTTTGGAGACTTACCTGGCTATATAGATGACATTTTAATCTATAGTGGAACTGAAGCGGATCATTTGAAGATTTTGATTGATGTACTTGAGAGAGCAAGAAGTGCTAATGTAAAGTTTAACAAAAGAAAATGCAAGTTTGGAGTAAGAGAAGTGAAGTATTTGGAACATGTTTTGAGTGCGGAAGGACTGAGACCCGATAATGACAAAGTGCTGGATCTTGAGGTACCAAAAAATAAAAAAGAATTACCAGACCGTTTTAGATATGATAACTTATATTTCAAAATTTTTGCCCAATGTTTCTCAAATTACTGATTTAATGAGACAACTTTTAAAGAAAAACGTTGAATTTTCATGGACTGAAAATCATACTAGTGATTTTTCAAAATTAAAAGAAATTTTACAAAAAGCTCCTATTTTGAAATATTTTGACATAGAAAAACCTGTAGTTATATCAGTAGATAGTAATAGTGTAGGATTAGGTGCTGTTATTTAGCAAGATAACCTACCAGTAGCATATGCCTCAAAAAGTCTTACAGCTAATCAAAAATGTGGGCTCAAATTGAAAAGGAACTATTGGCGATATGTCATGGTTGTGAGTGCTTTCATCAATATATATTTGGTAAAACAGTAATTGTTGAAAATGATCACAAGCCACTAGAACAAATTTTTAAAAAACCATTATGTGAGGCACTATCAAGACTCCAAAGATTGCGTTTGCATTTGCGCTTACAGCATTATGATATTATTATTAAATACAAACCTGGTAAGGAACTTTTTCTGGATAAGGTAACTAAGAATGCCTTGAAACAAACTATGTAAACATTTGGCTATCTATGTAAAATCTAGCTGTAAAATGATGCCTTGTCCTGTGTGAGGGCCCAGGGCTGGGCAAAGCCCTCAGTAAAAGGGCTTGAAGCACTAAGCCTAAGCCCTTTATCAGATTGCTTTCAATTTCAAGCACAAATTCCTTTTTATTTTCAGAAGTGCTTCACAAGCACAAAGCCCTCAAAGTGCTTTGGGCTTGGCAAGCACAAAGCCCTCGAAGTGAAAAGTGCTTGGGGCACATCAAAAGTGCTTGGTTAGCCTTGAAAAGTGCTTTGAAGCCCTTTAAATGTGCTTGAAGTTCTTTAAATGTGCTTGAAGCTCTTTAAATGTGCTTGAAGCTCTTTAAATGTCCTTGAAGCTCTTTAAATGTGCCTAAAGCACTTTGAATTCGTAATAAAATTCTCAAAGTGGCATAAGCTACCGCGTACACTCATCAGTTGAATTGGTATAGTAGAGATGAACTTTACATTTCACAGAGTAGCAGTAGTATGTTTTTTTTTTTTTTTTTGAGATGTAGTTCTGGGGTACTTGGGGTAGTTGGGGTCATGGTAATTCAATTTTAAGGTTCTCAAAATGTTCAATGAGGAAGTGAAAAAAATCCAGTGATAAAGTTAAACAGGGTACCAATATAAATTAATTATTTATTTGAATAATGAGTTCATTCATTTTTTTTTTAATTCAATTTTAAGCTGAAACCCAGAACCTCCATTGTCAAGAGAGAAAAGACATAAGACAGTTCAAGTTCAAATAATAGAAAAAAAAATTAAGCGACAAAACACAATCGAAAATTTTTAAGTGAGGGATAGGTTGAATGATAGTCAATTAAAATTCCTTTCAAAGTGCTTCAAGCCCTTTTAAAGTGCTTCAAGCTCCCAAAAGTGCTTCAAGCCCTCTTAAAGGGCTTCAAGCCCTTTCAAAGGGCTTCAAGCTCCCAAAAGTGCTTCAAGCCCTCCAAAAGTAATTGAAGCTGATTGAAAGGGTTTGAATTACTTTTTTCAATTACAAATTCCCAAGCACTTTCCTAAAGTAATTGACTTTGCAAGCCCCAATTACAAATCTATAAAAGGGCTTGAAGCACAGGGCTTTCAAGTCCTCAAAGCACTTTCACAAGCACTAAGCACTCAAGCCCTGCCCAGCTCTGTGTGAGGCGTGTCAATCCTGAGGCCAGCATTGCGGTGGACCCGTTCAGCACTGGTAGGCAACTCTCGGACATTAATGAGCAAGGTGCTTTTTTAGCACAGGTCATTCTGACTCGAACATCTCGTTACTTTTAAATATTCAGTCTGTCCATCACAAAATCGACGACCTTTTTATTCTTGCGGAGGAGTTGAAGTTTTCAAGCATAGTTCTGTTAACCGAACATTGGCTAGAACCTGAAGAGCCATCATATATTCCTAAGTATTTCATCATTTCAAAACTGCAGAATAAATGCCCAATACGGAGGAAAAGTTGTTCTAGTGCATGAGTGCATTTCAGAGTGTTTATCTGCTTTTGATAAGTTTGATGACTTGTTTCAACTAACAAGCAGTTTGAATTTTCAATTATTAATTCCATAAAATTTAAATTCTTTGTACTTAGTCTGTATGTATTGTTCTCCGGCATGTAATCTAAATGTATTGAGGAAAACCACCTATTTAAAATATTATTTCTTCAAATCTTAACTTTTTAAAAAAACTTTTACCATAAGAGAAAAACAAATGGTAAATGTTGCAACCATGTATGCGCTGTCGAGTAGAGGCTAGCGTAGACGCGCCACACAAAAAGGTACCGAAGGGGAAGATAGAGAATGAGAGACTAGACCAGAGAGAAGAAGGTTGTCTGCCATTGTTCATTATTCAATTTTTATTTTGTATTAAACTGATTGCTCAATCCAATTTGTGATTAGTGTGTCATAAGGTGCATTCACAGGTCAGTTGAATAAATGTTATTTTGTTTTTGAGAGTTTTATTTATACAAGTATTATTTTTTCATTTTTATGTTTTTTTGTTTGTTTATAACATATTTTATAACATGTGCATTGTTCACGTATTTAACAAAAATCGTCTCATGCTGCGAACAACGCAGATAAGAGAGTAAATTAAAACCTAAGAAATTATGTGCTGTCTTTTGTGCTGGGATTTTGATTTTTGGTATTCAGAACGTGCATTAGGGCCTTGTTGAATCTACTAACATTTTCCTACCCTGACGAGCGAATATCCTAGCAAACAAATGAAAAATCAATCTAGAGATATTGGCTCAAAATAACAACTATAGCTGAGTAGCCTCCCGTACGGGACCTCAGTACCTGCTGGTGAAACTGGCTGACTAACCAAAAACTTTTCAGTATTGAATATAGGTAGTGTGGATTGAATATAGTGTGTGTAATTGAAATTTTAGCACAAGAACAAGGACGGTACCCAATTTAAACTTTCATTGAATCACAATTGAAATATTATTGATATGACAGTATGTTTTGATTTGATTTTTGAGTAATGTTAGATCGATGTAGGGATGGCACTTCGGTCAATTGAGCAGTCAAAAGTTGTCAATTGACGGTCAATTTGACTAATGCTAGAATATTTGACCAATTAAAAAAACTTACTGGAAAAGCAATAGTTTATTGTATAAAAAGTAAAGCAAAATTTTTCTCTATAAAACGAAACAAACAAAACTTCTCTCCTTTGGTAAAAAGGACTAAATAAGCCCTTTTTTTATGAAAAGAAAAACAAAACCACTAAAGCTTGGTTTATCCATCTTCAGATAAACTTGCTGCTAACTATCTGATGCTTGATAAATGTACCGTTCTATAATTCTATTGGTCAGCGGATAACTTGCCGACCAATGGGATGACAGATTGCGTTTTTATCTAGATTGCTGACAGTGACTCCGCACCAACTTGGGCAAACGATTAACTCATTGAAGAACAAGAGAGCAGCAAATGACGGTGGTTTCTCTGTCAAGATATTGGAGTCGCTACCGCTATTTCAGTTCTGTCCAATATTATCAATGTATCCTTCATGTCTGGGTTCGTTCCAACTTGTTTCAAATCTGCTAAAATCATTCCGTTATACAAGGGAGATGATCCAAACTGCCCTCCGAACTACTGGCCAATTTCCCTTCTGTCCACTCTTTCTAAACTTGTTGAATGTCTGGTTAAGCAACCACCAACACATTTTAACTGTTGACCAATATGGCTTCCAGACTAACAAGAATACGTCGGACGCACTGTTTGACTTTTTGTCGGAGGTGTTCGGGGCTCTTAACATAGGGGATGCTTCCAGTGGGGTATTTTGTGACTTATCTTAGGCATTCGATTGTGTGAGTCATGAGATTCTGTTGCGGAAGCTTCGCGCCTACGGTTTTCTAGCGGAAACTCTCTCGTGGTTTGAGAGCTATCTTAGTGATCGTGTCCAATCTGTCCTTTTGAATGGTGCGTCATATGTTGAAAAAAAGGTTTCATGCGGAGTTCCACAAGGATCAGTGTTGGGCCCAGTTCTCTTTTTAATTTATATAAATGATCTTAGCCAACTAGATATCACAGGGCACTTTACTTCATTCGCGGACGACACCACCGTACTATTCCGGAACAAGAACCCGAGTCAGCTCCTCCACGACATTTCATCCGATCTTACAAAAAATCAAGTACTGGTACGATGCAAATAGTCTTTGTTTGAACATGTCAAAGACGCATCTCCTTGGTTTGAATTGCACGGTGAATGATCTGGCTTTGGACAATGAGTCAGTGAGTTCTGTTGAAAAATCGAAATTCTTGGGCCTCCTGATTGATGAAGTTCTAAAATTCTATCCCCCACATAATAGCGCTTAACAAAAAACTGTCATCTGGTTGTCACTCAGTCCGGTCAACTTATCAAGAACTTGGAAAGGAGGTCGCCTGCAATGTCTGTTTCACATTGGTGGAGTCCCATCTAAGATATGCTATTCCTTTCTGGGGTGCATGCTTCAATTACCTCTTCCAATCTGTTTTTGTTCTGCAGAAACGAGCAGTCAAAAATTTATCAAATGCACATCCGAGAACTCACTGCAACCGCTCTTCATCGCAAACAAAATCCTCACTCTTCCTTCACTATTCCTTTTGGAGACATGTCTCATTTATAAACAGAAGCATACATTTCCAAGATATCAACAAAGGCATGCTACACGCCAAGTTAATCAAATTTCACTTCCAATACCACATTCAACCTTTGTCTAGAATTCACTCATTTACAACGGTGTTAAGCTTTACAACCGCATTGATCTGCAAATTAGAAATATTGGTGGTCACAAACTTTTTCGCACATGTCTGCAGAGCTTTTTAAACAAAAAAGCATATTACTCTACTGATTTACTGTTACTTTTTCTGACAAGTTCTTTGAGCATAGTAGATACGCATTTTATTTATTTTTTATTTTATTGTTATTAATTTTTTCTTGTTCGTTTGTGTGTTGTTTTTTGTGTGTTTTTGTTCTTAATCAGATGTACACGGTACACACAGCATATGACTGCTAAAAAAGATGTTGCGCATAAAATTACCCTTAAACTGTTTGAATACTAAATCTGAATTAATAAACCACAATAGGCCTAGGTACAGTAAGACACCCTTAAGCAATGCGGCCAGTGCAAAAAGTTCTCGCGGCTACTCAGTGGTGTGGGAGTAGGTTCAATATTAAAAGTTAGCTTAATAGGGAACCACTGGTTTATAAAATACAATCCGCGGACTTAAACCAGAAAGTCCCTGATCTCCAAAATTCCTATAAAAATGTACCTACCCAATGTACCTACCTATCCTTTAAAACAACTTTACCGTAGTTTGGCTGAGGTCAGTAGGGATAAAAAATAAGAGTCCAATCTAAAAACAATTATTAAAAATCTATTTAATAAAATGGGGGGTAGGCCAATAGGACAATATGTAAAATACCACAACATATATTATTATTAATGGTAAGTGTCAGAATTACCAAAATGTAGTAAGGACCAATGTGGCCTTATAAAAGACACTGCAATGAATTTAAGATTTACCAATAAAATGAATGTTTGACTACCTTAGTTCAATGAGAGTAAAAGAGAACAAATAGTTATTAAAGATGTTAATAATCATAATTAAAACTTGTTCACGCTTATCCCATTGTATACCGGGGCGGGTTTGTACAAAAATGTCACCTTAAATAGAGTACATTAACAATCATTGGTACTGTACACCCAATGTAATAATTAAGGCAGTAAAACATCCTTGGAAATATGCCAAGTAAATATAAGAAATACCATCAATAATAATTTAAAATAATAATTGAGACACGTTAAATACATGTACGGTTACATCACCCCTTTTGGTCCTCCCTGCAGTCTAAACACCCATTTCTATAACTGTCTCCTGACAGCCTTACAGCCTGCATAACAGACCCCATCAACCTCTATTGACTCCCTTCTTAAAATGTGAATTTCGGTCTCAATTCAGTGTTGTGGGTACTCTTGACACCTCAACTTCAAGACTAGTAAACCGTCAAAGAGGAAAACCCAATGGTAAAGATTCTAAAAACCCTGAAAGAGTACAAAAGTCTTAGAATTCCTTCATACTTTTAAAAAAAAATGAAAAATCCCAACCCTCAAATGGTATGTAAATGATTGGAATTACATAAGCAAAAACCCCTGAAACATGTAGGTTATCTTAAACAAAAAACCCCTTAACTAATAAGCCCATTAATGCCCCTTTTGGAAAACAACTAATGAGTTTTTTATTGAACATGGCCTCGTCTAGGTCAAATTCCCTTTTTTATTGAATCCCAAATATTTACAAAAATACAGATAAGTTAATCTAAATATTGATAACGAAAAGGTAAATTTGAGAATGGTAAAAATTTAAATTACCTGGTTACAATTTGGGCTAGTTGAACAAACGTGCTCTAGTGCTTCACACGACAAACCAACAAAATGGCGTAGACTTCGTTTCCAGAAAATTCTGTGTGGTTGGCTTACAAACACGGGGACGCCCAAATCCAAAGCTTTCACCCCAAAACCAATTAAGCCAGTAACCACTTGAAATCCCAGCGCCTTCAAAATCCCACAAAAAGGTGGATGTTCCTAGGAACTTAGCCAAGGGGACCGCTGGTAAAATCTGCCGAGAAACTTGTTGCTTGCTCAACGTGCGAATTTAAAAGAGAACGATCCCTTTTCAGCGATTTATTAGGTAGGCTCAATATGAAAAATTTTCTAGAATTCCAGTTTTTTTTTTAAGATGTCCTCTGGTGCCAGATTTCCGGCCTTGACCAGGAAAACGGAACACCAGCTTGAAATGGAACACAATCAGCTTGAAACGGAATACTCCAAACCACAATGATGACCAACAAAACTGAAAGTTGTTATCAAATTTTCTCCCCTAACACCAATCAACACTAATTAATTGCTTATAGAAGTTATTAATCAGCATCTACCCAGTCTTCAGTCTAAAATCTATCAAAACGACCAGTGTCTGTTAAGGGATTACAATTACAGTGACCCTATTACCCACAGCGGTCAAGAAAGGTCGGCAACAGTGCTGCCAGAAATGAATCCACAAGTGGCTTATAACCCCACTATATTTTGAGACAATAAACATTTAGAAAATGCGGAATATAAAGGAAATAAGGGTGGAAAATCGATTTAAAGTGTGCTAAAGTGATTTGTGTTGTTGCAGAAATTTTAATAAAGGAAAATACGAGATTTGTAAGTGTTGACAATTGATATTTATTTGAAAGTAAACAAACCTTTTCACCCACATTTAGGGCCTTTTAGAAAACTTTCGAAAGCTAAATAAAGTGGATTCCTCTCCTAACAGTAGGGCGTTATTATCCTAAAACAACCCTGTCATCTGAATACAAATAATTTACTCATTATTACCACGAAAAATATACCCTTGTTCAACAACTAGATATTGTTTCGCATCCAAACAAAAAGGTAAAAATCTAGCAAAATTCAATGAGCAACCTATCAATCACTGAAAAACATTAATCCTCAGGTATATAGCTTTATAAATACCCTCACAAATAACTGAATTAATTACTGAATTCATTCGAAATCTTCAGTTACGTTAAGGCAAAATTTTAACGTAACAAAGAAAAAGGTTTGGTGATGATTTAGGATAAAAAGTATTTTAATTTTATTTTGATTTAATGTTAATTTAACTTAGTTTAGATAGTTTTGTCAATAGCACTTTGTCAATTCAATTCAAAAAAGATAGGTACGGGTTTGTAATGTTTACTTCAATTTTTGGGAAGACAAGGGTAGAATAGTTATCTTAATAAATAAACGTTTAGAGAATAAATGTAGACTTGACACTAGGGCAATTCGGAGTGAGTTCTTTGAAAACCCAAATTTCAAGGAACACTAACAATGACGCTGAAAACAGAAGAGAAAATCAAAGTAACGCTTAACCTAACGTTCTCGTAATAGATAAATCACAGATACCCAATAATTCGATCAATTTAAGTTTCTAAAAACTATTACTTTAACTTCTTAAGCATTCGCAGTCACAGCGGTAAGATGACGAAAAACCTAGTTAAACTTCTTGAAATACAGAATAGCAATCACGATAAGTTGAATAGTACTCGTAGTAAATAGTACCCAGGAGTACGTACTTTTGAGTCGTTGATCAGCTTAAAGTATTTATGAATGATTCAACAACAGAAACAACAAGCTTTCTAAGTGCGGTACCTTCGTAAATTGCTATTTAGTCCCAGTGTATAAAGTATTTCCTAAACTCAGTGCACCATTAAGGAGCGATGGAGCGATGTCTAAAATCAATTGAAATTTCGAGTAAAATAATACCTTAAATGTATTTTGGTTAATCTTAGCTCATAGCATTTAAAAAGTATCTTTGGTACATCGAAGAAATATCAGTGAGAGAACTGCGTTCAGGTCTAGTTGTTGTCTGTGGTGCCGAGGATGGGGTCCAGCAGCTTGGTACTCAAGCCCTTAGCAGCGTTATGGAGCCGTTAACGGACAAAAACGAGCCCTCAACAGTGTAATGGGGTCGTTAACGGACGAAAACGGGAAACTCAAAACTTAATTTGAAGGTTTTTGGCTATGCCTGCGGCGAGTTTCAGACATAGCACGCATAGTGCATTCAAGGCCCACTTTCAACATAATAATATGTATCGTTACATATTTTTAGCACACAATTACTATTTAAAGCATTAACTTGTAACAATACACCAAATCACCATCTCTTTACGATGCCTCTGTGTTTCATATTCCATTAAAACAGACATGCATCCACTGACGCTATCACGTTGTTATTCACTAAAGCGTCATTAAGGATAGTTATATAATGGCAGCGATAAAACTAACAGAAACATTGCAGCTTAATTTAGAGATTAATAATTAGTTAAAATAGTGCGATACGATTGAATATTTATTTAATTTAGGGTACAGCATTCTTTTGTTTTTTGTAAAATTAATTGAAAAAATCATCTAGAATAATTATCCATTCGCCTAAGAAGAGAGTCCTTTGTATTGTTTTACCTTTTTGCACCCCAAGATGATGTTTAATTAATTATTTCGTGGACAGCAAATAACACTCATCCTTGCTGTTTCCTTGGTAAGCTTCAATTGAGTCTTAGCCTTAGTTTTCTAGCTCAACAATAGGAAATACTTTGTAAGGGCGCTATATTTAAAATACCTCATCCTTTGAGGTGAAATAAAAATGGGAAAATTATTATGTAGTTAACCTATTTCGGATTAGTAATAATACCGTGAGTTAATTCTCTGACTCAAACCCATTATAAGATATGTGAGAAAGTCGACTGTGTACAATATTTGAATAAAGATAAGAGAAAAAGGAAGCGATTTTTTTTTTGGAAACCCTGATGCAGAGAGGAATTTTATATACCTAGCTCAATAACTAAATAGTATCATTTCACAAGTAGGTATCATGGGCCGAATAGATGCCTAAGATGGGTCGCTGAGAGTCTCCGGCCCGAAGGGTTGTACGTTCAGGGTGAACCAAATTGGAGGAATAATATTGGAATCTAGTAAACCATAAGAGAGATAGCGCTGCTTGAATTGTGACAATAATGAACAATATAGGGCCCATCAAAATGTCGACGTGAAATTTAAGAAATTGTTCAATGAAAAAAGCAGTTATGTATTACAATTCCAAACCAAAAAACCAATTTTACGTTAGAAAAATCACCAAGTAACCTAGAAATTAATCAATTTACAATAAGTTATTGATAAATATTTTCGAAGGGGTACTTCTCTCAGTCAAATTTTTTTTCTGAACGTTTTGTGATATCTTCCTACAGGTTTGGTAAATTGTACCTATTCCTTTTATGCGCATTTTTAAGTTATCCATTAAAAGGCGGATTTCAGTTCAAAATAGAAATTATATATCATTTTCTTACTTTACTGCAGATACTCTGTATAAATTTCACTCGTCATGATTTATTTATATTGATCAAAATAGTATTCCAGACAAATTTCTTTATTTTTTTATCGTATCAGTTTTCTTTTCTACTAAATTCTATGATTTTAGCCAGTTAACACGCATGATAATTGACGTCTTAGACTACTTGTGAACGAAAAAGTTTTGTAGATTTCCATTTAATGACGCACTTATAGCGGGTCTGCGTAGCGGCTACGCTCAGGAGACTGCGCATTCCATTGCGTCTACAACAGCTTCAACAGTGAGCATACGTAATGTATTCTGAACGAGCTACACCTGTAACAATTTTTGAATGGCGCTACAGTTTTGTAGATGTTGATTATTCTTGTTTAAAAATCTAGGAAGCCATCAATTGGCGAGCAACAAAAAAAAATATTCCCTTTTGTTCCAGTGTAGCCATAGATTGAGTTTTTCAATTACCACAATCAATCAATCTCTATAACAAATCCACCAGCTCCGCTAGCTCCTACTTCAACTAAAAGGACAAACAGCAGTAAACGAAAAGGAAAAAATCCTTAATTACCCAGTAGCATATATTTCAGCTCTCCAAAACGACTATACTATGTTTGCTTAAACACACATTACACGCGAGGCTTGATTTAATTCATTCTGGTCCAGGAACTCTCGAATGCACCCTTTCAACTATTTAATTAATGCTGGACAATAAACAATACACTAGACCTTGTTGTGTGTGTGTCCACTTAAATGCTCATTAGGACGAAAGGGCGAAAAGATCTGGTTTTCCTGTGTGTTGGAATTTGTTGGCGCATTTACACATTTGGCGGTATACGAATTGTTTATTTGGATAGTCGAAGTACAAGCACAGTGAACTCTCTCTTTTACAATATTATAAAGTGTGTCTGTGAAGTAACGGATAAATTTATATATATATATATTTTTTTTTTTTTGGAAAAACGCTCGGACACGTCGATCCAAATTGCTATTGGCGCTTTTTTCGAACTAATTTGTATTTATACACGGTGACCCAGAAAAGAAAAATTACGTGAATGAAATACAAATTAGTTCAAAAACATTGCCTTTAAAAATTAAGATCGACATGTCCGAGCGTTTCTCCAAAGGTACTTTAAGGACACACTGTGTGTAGAATGAAGGAACGAATGGAAAATCTGTATATAAATAGACCAAACTTAATCATTACTGATATTAATTATTACATAGAATATTATTTGAAAAAAATGTGTGTAGTATCCATATGAATTGTGAAACACCATAGGTGATATCATAGGTCCTACCATTTTCAAATTACTAAAGTTATGAGTCGACTCTTCAAAATTATCCAAAACAGATGGGTTTAACTAGACCTTCTGAATATACCTATTCTAAAAGCAAGTTCTTGAAAACTCTAAAAGTTTTGAAGCTATGAATTTAAAAAGCAGGTCAGAAATGTTAAATAGGTCAGATCGGATAAAATAATAAATTTTATTTGCAATAATATATTATGTAATCTTGACATTACTGGCTTTTTAAAAATTTGGAAGTTTCACTTTACCTGTGTCACTTCCCTCTTCGATTTCCCTCACCGATTTCCCTATTCGACTTCCCTCACCGATTTCCCTCACTGTAATTTATTTACCTTTGCTGGCAACAATGAGAACATGTCAGGTAAAAACGTCAAAACAGTGAATGACACATTTTGGCATGTTTGTTTTTTTAATATTAAAAAAATTAAATCATAATTAATGATGTGCTTGCAAATAAAATAGTATACAAACCTCGGAGGAAAGTTTTCATTTCTGTCTCGAGATTAATAGTCAATCTCGACGCTTCGCGTCTCGATTGACTATATAAATCTCTCGACAGTAATGAAACACTTCCCTACTCGGTATGTAATATACTATTATATGAAAATATTTTTTCGAATGCGATAGACGCTATTTCACTCTAAACAATATCACCAACGTTGTTGGCTTTGCCTTGAATAAGAAACTTATCTGAATAACACGACAAACGAGAACGCGTTGAAAATATGTAAAAAACTCATTGTATCTGTCTAAGATTTCATGACAATATTCATAAGCTTTTAAATATTTCATCTAACTGATTTTTGGTCCCCTACAATCCTCGACCATAACTGTTTGACATGCAAGAATGAAGCCTAATTCAATTTGTGGCTGAGAAATGCCTTGTTGCCGGAGACACGGGCGCCTCTAATTAGTAAATTAAGGCTAAACAATAAATAACAAACTAAAACTCCTTGTTGTTCCTTGATGGGTGGATGGAGTTGAAGTATCAGGTACGCTGCACACGCCTCTTGAATTATGGGAAATAACTGGCAGGTTTTCAGAGGAAATTGGGATTTTATTAATATTTCATGGAAGAGAGAGTTTAAAGGAGTGAGTTTAGAGTTTCGCGGTAATTGGCAGAATTTTGAAAAGAGAAAATTTAGGTTGTAAATTCAAGTTCCGGTACCTACTTAAAAACTTATTTAAATTATTTTATTTTATTTTTTTCAGGTAAGACACTTGGATATAATGGTTCTATAGAAGGGTAAGTAACTATGTAATTAAAAAATAAACAGGTTTATTTGATAGAAGCGTGAGAGATTAATAATTTTTCCAGCATCTCTTCGTTTTATATTTTTTATTTAAGGCGCACTACATTTCATGCCATATGTGAACTAATTGGAACGCTATAAGCTTTTTGATTGTTACATTTTAACGACCTGTTGAAAGGAGTTTCAGAAAAGCTCTAATACGACATTAATATTTTATATTGTTTTGAACATCCATTTACTCTCGGGAAGAAACGAGAGATGCAGCTTGATCTATAACATGCCATTCTAATGGTAAATCAGTGTCAGCTCTTCCTCCTGTGCTGTTGTTATTGTGCGACCTAATCGAGTTTTATATTTAATCCTTTTTTTTATCTTGGGAATCGGTCATGCAATGAAAACACTAGCTAATAATTTGTTACGTTTCAGTTTTATTAACTATCATCAGACCAAAAAAAAATTCTAAAAAACATTTACATAATTTTTTTAATTTTACACAGTTCTACATTATTCAAAATAAAAACAATATAGACATACAATACGAATTAATTAGGTGCAACTTTAAAAGAGAAGACACAGATTCAAATTATTTTTATATTTATCTAGTATGCGGAAGAAAGTAAGTTATGAGCAACACTAGAGAAGGATAAAAAGAGATATTTGTTTTTTTTTATATACTATATAAGTTTATTATAATTTAATTTTTACTAACAATAATGGAGGTTTAGGAAAATCAGAGTAGAATAGTGATGGAGTTTCTTACCAGTTTTGTATAATCGTAGTCTACCAATTTTGTATTCAAGTATTATTGTAATTAGATCATCAAACTAAGTTAATCCATGAATTAATTTTTCTTTTTCCATGTTTAAAAATCTTTATAATTTATTTGGATTGTTCGAGCTCTCGCAGTTCTAGTTTATTTTTGCCATGCAAATAGGTGGAGGTGTTTGTTTCTCAACAGTCAAGGTTTTTTTTAGTTTATTTGGAATTCCATTCTATACACAGTGTGTTCGTTAAGCTATTTGCATAGGGGAAGCAAAATTTGTATTGTGTTTATTAGGTTGTGATTAAATTATGGTAAACATCACGCAAGTTTTCCGTGTAGATCTAAAGTTTACAGTATTTGAGTTTTCTGAATTTGGATCGTTTCATGAATTCTTCCTTTATGGTAATGGTTTTCTCTTACTTAACAGCTTTAACACACCATGCACATGAAAACCTACATAATTTCAATTTTGATAATGCACAAACAATTACAATTCTACCTGAACGCATTCAACAATTGAATAATTGAAAGTGAAGTCGACAGAACCCACAAAAAAACTACTTTGAAATAAACCACCATTACACACTACGGGTTTCAAACGAAAACCATGTACTGACTCTTCTGTAAAGTAAACAGATGAGGTTTAGAAAAAAAATTAAAATGTTTACCATGTTACCCAAAAGCAAAAACTAGACCAATTAAGCTGTATAACAACCGCAGAAAAATCCTCCATTTATTTAGTCCGTTTATTTTAGTCCAAGTCAAATTAGGAATTAAATTTCCCTTGACCCTGGGTAATTCTATATTACATAATCAAATTAAACTTGTGGGCTGCTAACTAAAATGTAAAAAGTTTAAAACTGGAACTGTGCGGCAATATGAGGCTCTATTCGACGCAATTAGAGAGGTTTGCATCATATAATTAGTTTTCCAGAAAAATAAGTTGAATAACTTAATGTCAATGCTTGGGTAGATAAGTCGCCTAACAAAGATTGCCTATTACTGGACCGCATACAACTAATTACTATGGAACGTGAAACTACTTTAGTCTAAACCTATACTAACCCACTCTAAAATTGAACTAAACTCAAGTTCCCAGATATATTATTACCCGAATATGCATTTGAGTAGTGAAATTGAAATTGGATTTTCTAGATGAAAATATATATTTTATGGTGCAATAAAAGCTCATTGAAAGTTGGTTTCTTTCTTCACGCATGAACATTTTATAGAAACAAACACAATTTTGAGTTGCGAATTATTGAAAAATACTAGAAGAGGGCGTCATTCTGCATGATAACTGCAGACTGTATATCAATAAACAATTACTTGGGGGCTTTCTGCTGGGAAAATCTGTTATCTAATCATGTTAAACACATTTTATATAGTTGCTTTGATCTATTTGTTCCAGTCGAAAAAATACCTACTGGAAAGTTTCCTAGGTGGTACAGTTGGGATCTTATAAGTCTAACAATACAAAAGAAGATTGTCCATAAGAAAAACAAAAACACTAAATCCCCTCATGCCTATGTTAAAGGTAAGAGTTTTGTCCAAAACTCACTAAATCAAATCCATTTTGGAATATCTGTAATTCTAATAGGTGGTTTTCCTCAACTTCCTCTCAATATCTTCATCAATGATGTTGCACTCTGCTTTCAGTCTTCGGAGTTGCTTCTGTTTGCAGATGATTTGAAAACCTATACAGCAATATCTACTCTTCCCACGACATAAAAAAAAATACTTAGATTCCCACTTGGGGTATATTCGAACCCCATGATAAAAATGATACTTCTGATAATTAAACATGTTTTAAATAATACTGACAGTTATAATACATACATTAAACCTATAACAAGAGCACAGTTAGCGAAAAAAAAAATAGTTAGGAAGTGGTATTTTCGACCATTGCGTGACATCTTTCGATTTATAATAGTTATTTATGTATCAAGGGTACTAAGTAGATGATTATGCCCTGAGGGCGACAGCTTACAAAGCCGAGGGCCTCTGGCCCGAGGGTTCGTAAGTCGCCCGAGGGTATATATATCTATTAGTACCCGTGGTGCATACAAACTTTTATGTCATACCAGTTGGTTGTGAATAATAAATACCTGGGAAAAAAGTGTCACTTCGCAAATTGTCATCAGTGCGTAAACATCATATTTTTTTGACAAAAATAATATGTTTATAAGCGTAAATTTATATTTTGTTAACAAAGAATAAGTTAATTGAAAACTGTTTTTTGCGTCTTTATGCCCGCGCGGGCCATAATGTGTATCACGGGCATAAAATAATGAATTATGTAGATGGTATCTAAGGTATAAAAACACAATAATGTATTGGTATGACATAAATTAAATTTCCGCTTTCTACCTCCGGTAAACTTTCGTTCTCTTTCTGCTCCACAAATATTTCTTGACCAGCTTTATTATCATATTAACTTGGATCGCAAAATTCTTCACTTATTTCCAGCTCTGTCTTCATCTTGAGACAATATGATGTCTGATTCTTTCATTCCATCTTCGGAGTTAGAATCAATACAATGTTCAAACTGAAGTCCCTCCTTACTCACACTATCGACTCTTACAGCCGTATGCAACATCCTCTCTCAACTTGAAAGCGCTTTTAAAAATTTGTAGTCTAAACAATAGAAATTTTTGAAAGTGACCAGTTTTAATAAGCGCTTTTAAGTTAAAAAAGGATGTTGCATACGGCTGTTAGTCTCTTTTTAGCAGCGGCGCGCGCCGATTTAGATTGCCAACTTGCAAATTTCCTGCAAGGTGACTACTTGATAGAGTAGCCACATATTCCCACGTGGAGTAGAAATGTATCCCATGCTCTGAAAAAATTATTATTATTCAGTAATTATCTCCAAAGCCCTTATTGACGCAAAATAAAATTAGTCACAAAAAATATGCACTTTTTCGCAAAATATCCCACCCGGGAAGACGAAGGTTAATGACTGCATTGCTTTGCAGGAGGATATCCACTTGGTGTCGTGATAATGGTATGCATGTTAATATTTTTAAGTGCAATCTCATGATATTTTCTGTTCATACTGTTGAAACTCATTTCCATTATCTTATTAATGGTGCAACATTACCATCAGTTGTAAACATAAAGGATCTTGGAGTTATTCTTGATGATAAGCTATCATTTGCCTCTCACATAACATCAATCATTGGTAAATCACTGAGAATTGATGTGAAATTTATTAAGCGTGATACTTCTGACTTTGTACGTTCCATTGAAATTCTATATTGCAGTCTTGTTAGAAGTCTCTTGGATTATGACACCTTTGTATGGTACAATTGAGCAAGTGCAGAAGAAATTTATGCATCATATTAGGCGGTTTTCGAAACCTTCAAAACGTATCACCGGTAGCCGCTAATTTGACAATTATGATATTTGAATGTCATTTAGCGTATATCGCTATAATCGCTACCGACACCATCCGCTATCCTACGGACGCTAGACATAGTGGTATCGATAAGGATACGCATGCGCAGTACCTACTATTGAATTTATTTCTATCCTTTTTTTTCTAGAGATGTAAATCATCCGACATTTCTCTATGTTTCCGAGAAAGTTTGGACTTGAGGATAAGTTTGCTTTAATTAGTTTTTGGTTGTGGTATTTATATTTATCTAAAATTAAATTATTTTCGAGCTTTTCTGTGCATTTCCAATGTAATTTTTGTTGTACAATGGATTCGGTTTAAACTATGGCGTTTCCGATTGGTAGATTCAGTGCGCACTGAGTGTATTTGCATCCTTTTAATCGACCTGTAGAAGAAAAAGACAGAAATAGTAAAAATTGCACTAGTTCCGCAATAAATCTTAATGTATGCGTCTATAATAAGCGACAGAATGAGCACATCTTCGAAATCTGCCTATTCATTTCAAAAATATATCAAAGGCTAAACATTTCATCACTTCAAGGAAGAAGTATTCATGAACAACTCTATCTTTTTGAAATTCTCAACTCCCTTGTTGACGGCCCCTTTCTCACTTCCAGCATCAGTTTATATGTACCACCTTGCTACGGTTCAATTGCCGCTCGTTTCATTAACATTTTTTTTTATTGTTATGAGATTTATTTACATCATAGGAAATTGTTGAGAATAAAATATTCATTCATTCAGTTTCTTCTCAATAATAATTTTTCAGTGTATCTGGCTTTTTGTTGAGTTTTTCTTCAAATATATACACAAGTCCTTGGCCGATCCGTCATGTCGAGCCCTAAAATGATATTATGTTTATATTATAATATTTATGTTGCGTACCCTTATTGAATATCCTTGGTAGGCCTTTTGTTTATTATTTACGGAAGATTTAATTAATATGTTATTGTTTAGTATCATCTTTGGTTAACGAGTAACAGCCTTTTAATACGAGAAATATCCCAACCTTCTATCAACCATATCACCGCACCAACTACGGTCAAAATTCCTTTGTGTCCAGATCCGTGTCTCTTGCAAACCAACATTCGGCTCCTTGATTTTCCCTGTCCACTACAACCTTTTCGAGGGCACTTGTCACAGTTGAACCTTGCTAGATTGTAACTTATCATGGTAGGCTAAGCTCAATTTGTGAAACTTTTCACAAGAATAGTTTACTTACATATACTTATGTACTTTGGAATATATATTATATTATTATTATGTTTTACTTGTTGGATGCACATGTTAGATTGGGTCTCAATTATATTTTTATGATTGTTAAAAAATGGCATTACCGTCAATAAATAAATAAGTGAATAAATAAATAACTATGCCAAAAAGCAAAGACGACGACTTTTTCAATAGGCCTAAAAAAAGGGCAACAAAATGAAGTGAGTTTTAGAACCAACCTAAAGCCAGTCTGGAACAACCTGATTTTAGCGGGATTGTTCCCTAGGGACCACCTCATTTATTTCTAAAAATCCCCTGTCGTCCTTTTGGCCTAACCTCCCTGAAATCACCTCTAAAAGTAATTTCTTTCAGTTTTTCAGCGATTTTCTTGAAAAACATCAACCCTTTGACAAAAGTTCAGGATACCTTTTAATAAAACATAAAATTACCTATACTCAAAACATACAGAGTATCCTTTATAAAATGAGTGACATAGGAGGTTTGAAAATAGCAAAAGGTATAGGGAGGCCTAAATTGGAAAAAAGTAGCGGAATTCATGTGCCCGATAGAATGCCGTCTCGAAATTCAATAAATTCCGGAGAGAGCGAGATTCGCGAAATCCGGAAATAAACAAAATTTCGTAAAATCGTTTTTATTTTTTCCTGCGGCTCTATAAACGATATTTTAAAATAAATTCTTTTTTGTATTTTTTACATCCTCGAATTATACCTAAGTGAATCACACGCAACAGTAAACCGCTCAAAACTCCAGGTTCGTATTTAAAACTCGTAATGTCATGATGATTCCTACGAATTTCAAATTTATTGGAAATTTTATTGTGAAAATATCACAATGTCGTAACCTATATTTCTGTAACTGATCGCCTTGCTGTCCATTTCGGAAACTCTCCTAAAATCGTTGCGTTCAATTTTAAATACCTACGCATCAACGTTGCGGCCTGCTAGCATACCATTTCAAGCATAAATTTTCGGTTAGATTATTCCTTCAAGATCAAACTCGTCGAATATAAAAGTGACACGAAAACACCGTAGTCGATCAATCCATGACACATACGGGGTTTAACAATATCTCTGATATTTTCTAACATAAGGCTTTCTAAGAGCCGTTTTTCTTGAACAGCTTCTCCTGGTCGCAGTCACGTCGGTATATCCTGCATAAGGCTGAACGACCTTTGATTTGGCTTTCGACAAAATTTTAATCCGGTACACTACTGTTCAATGACTGCCGCTTGACCCATGTGGACTTTCCCATTCACGAATGATTAGGTCAACCCGCAAGCACAAGGAATTCCATTGAAGCCAGTATTACTTTAACATTTGACCAAAACTAGGAATTTCTTGCCATCTAAGTCGTTGTCTATTTTCCAGCCATTCATGTATCATTCCCAATTTCTTGTAAGCATTTGCCTCAGTTTCAGTATACTTGGCCCTGGTAGTCTGTAGAAACCTTGTAGGGGTGTACTACTTGAGGATCTTACTACTCCCCTAGGGATAGTTAATTATTATATTATTAACTCATTCAGTTATGTTTTGCTTGGCACTTATTTCTAGGAGATTTCTGCCAAGTCGATCAGCTATATTCAAGTTACCTTCATGTACCTACTTAAATAGCTGTAAGTCGGGTTAGGAGAATATATATCAAGAGAAGACAAATTATCATTACAAATACAATAGACCCATACGAAGGGTTCCGAGAAAAACCAATTGGGAAGCCTACAAAACCAATTTACAGAACAACCTTCACTGCTTAAGTGCAGGTGGGAAAAGACACCACATGGACACTAAGGAAGTCACAAAGGCAATTATGGAAGCCTTTGAATCCAGTTGTCCAGTGACTACAGCGAGATCCAAAAAAGATGCACCATGGTGGAACAGACACCTGTCAAAACTGAGATTTCAAGTCCGTCATCTTTTCAATACAGCAAAAAGTGACGGAAATTGGCAGGGATACGCAGAAGTGCTTACGCTGTATAACAAAGAGATAAGAAAAGCCAAAAGGCAACATTTCAGAACCTTTTGTGAGGAAATTGCTGACACTCCAACGGCTGCAAGGCTACATAAGGCCATGGCCAAAGGAGGAACAAATCCAGTGATGGCCCTCAAAAAGCCGGACGGCACCTACACGAAAGAAGAAGAGGAGCAGGCCATCCTATCACTTCAAACGCACTTTCCAGGTAGCGTACCAGTAGAAATAACCACGGTAGTCGACACCAGTGAACCGAAGAAGGAGGACTGGGAAGCTGCAAAGAGGGTTTTTACTGCGGAACGGATGAAATGGGCAATAAGTACCTTTTAACCGTTTAAGTCACCAGGAGTTGACGGAATATTTCCTGCCCTTTTATAAAAAGGGCAAAAGGAAATATTTCCTCATCTACTTAGAATAGCTAGGACTAGTTAAGCCTCGGGATATATACCGAGGTTAGTCTCACGTCCTTTGTACTAAAGACGATAGAAAAAGCTGTAGATAACTACATCAGAAAGGAAATTTTGGAGAAGGCACCTCTACACTCGTGCCAACATGCATACAGAGCAGGCAGATCGACAGAGACAGCGCTCTATCAACTTACAGAAATCATCCAAAAAACTCTTAAGGAAAAAAAAACAGCCATATGTGCCTTCCTGGATATATCCGGTGCTTTTGATAACACGTCCCATGCGGCGGTAAAAATTGCTCTGGAGAGGAGAGGAGTGAATAAAACCATAGTCCGGTGGGGTCTGTGAAATGCTGACTACGAGAACAGCTGAGACAACTGTGGGTGAACAAACCACAAGCATCAGAGCCACTCGTGGTACACCTCAAGGGGGAGTAACCTCACTCCTGTTGTGGAGCCTGGTAGTTGATAAACTCCTGTACAGACTGACAAATAAGGGTCTAACTTGTATAGGTTACGCCGATGATATTGTCATCATTGCCAAAGGTAAGTTTGAGGGCACACTATACGACCTCATACAAAAAGGCCTAAGTACTACCGAAGAATGGTGCACATCGGTGGGGCTGAGCATCAACTCAGCAAAAACCACTATTGTACCATTCACACTTAGAAGGAAAATTCAACTTACTAGGGAAATTCACCTAAGTGGAGAGGTTGTAAATCAAGCAAACGAAGTCAAATATCTGGGCGTAACACTGGATAGTAAACTTCTATGGAAAAAACACCTAGAAGCCATTGTTAACAAAGCCACTAAAGCCATTATGGTGTGCAGAAACTTGGCGGGTAAAACTGGGGATGTACACCAAAAATACTGCGGTGGATGTACATTATGATGGTAAAACCCATAATCACATATGGGGCAGCAGTTTGGTATGGCATAGCAGAACAAAGCACTACAAGGCGAGCACTTGATAAATTGCAAAGACTGGCAAGTGTATGTATTACAGGAGCCATGAGAACATGTCCAGCATCAACCTCACACCTTTTCACTTGTCGGTGAAGGGAGCTACAGAAAGGGCTATGTTTAGACTCGCTAGGAATAGGACCGAGGCTAAGGACATCATCGATCAAGGAGCATGGTCATCCCAGACACGGTGTATTCCCTTATTCGATCTTCCTAAAGACGATATAACCAAAGAATATCACTCAACAACAACAACGGAGGAGGAGGAAAAGAGAGAGATCTCTCTCTTTTCCTCCTCCTCCGTTGTTGTTGTTGAGAGAGAGACCATTAAATGGTACATAGACGGTTCGAAAACAGACAAAGGATCAGGAGCTGGAGTATTTGGGCCTCGCACCAAATTTTTTGAGTCACTGGGTAAATACACCAGTGTCTTTCAGGCGGAAATACACGCCATTGACAGATGTGCTCAAATGATCCTGAACAGGAACTATCTCAAGCAAGATATTGCAATATTCACCGACAGTCAATCGGACATAATGGCACTGAGTTCATATGTCATCAGTTCTAAGATAATACGGGATTGCCTAGGGAAACTAAATGAGGTAGGAAAGAAAAATAAAGTCACTTTACTATGGGTGCCTGGACACGCAGGAGTAGAAGGTAACGAAGAAGCCAATACCTTGGCAAAGAAAGGATCCGGTTCCCCGTTTGTAGGACCGGAGCCTTTTTGCGGTATAGGTAAAAACACTTATACAGCGGAGCTTAAGAAAATGGAAGACGACCCAAGAGCTCGCCTCTGGGAAGACCTTCCGGGACTGAGACACTTTAAGGTATTCCTTGAAAACTTCAATCCCAAAAAATCTAAAGCTCTAGTTAATTTAAGTAAAACTAAACTAAGAATTCTTACAGGGTTTATGACAGGGCACTGCCACCTTCGAGAACACTGCAGGAAAATGCTACTCGAGAGATCCAGTGAATGCAGGTTTTGCGGGGAGGAGGAAGAAACTCCAGAACACCTACTAACCGTATGCGAAGCCGTCGCTAGAAGCCGGGCTACACATCTCGGTGACTATGTAGTTTTAGAAGGAGACATACCATCCTTGACACCGTATCAGTAACTAGCCGTCATCAAGGCCATAGGACTGGACGAAGTACTATGATTTGAGATCCACATCAAATCGACTTCAGCAGGAGGCACAATAGGTCTTTAGGTCGCAGTGCAACAACACCCCAATATTAATCTAATCTAATCTAATCATTACAAAATCAGTCTTTTTTCGGGACACGTATCGGTCAATATATAAAGAACAGATTTCGGCATTACATAGTCCGTTGTCTGCTGATAGTGGCCGTTCAGTAAAGATTATTTATTATCTCTATCTATTGACATATATTTTCGCCACTGTAAATTCTCTAACCTTTATGCCAAACTTCTCCTCCATAAGAAATTCTATTTTACTCCCCTTCTAATTTCATATCTGATGTTTAATGTTTACTCGGGGCGATAATATAATTAGAATGCGGTAGACATAGTGGTTGCTATATGGTCCCTGAAACAAAGAGACATCAATGGCTAACGCTAACAGAAGAAAAAACCCCTTCTAGTTTATATCAACGTGAAGACTCCTAGGTTAACAATTATTTGAATTTGGCTTATGGTCACCTTTTGAAGGATGCCTAATACCTACAAATTATTGTATAGGGGAAATGTTCGTGCTGAAAACTTCTCTCCAGCACTAATTCAGCGAACTTTTGCTGAATTGACGTTGCGCAACTATAAGTCCAACTATAAATGCAACTGGCACACTTGAAAATTTGTGCATTTCCAATCAGTGAATCCGTTTGGTATTCGTAAAGACTATTAGTGCATTCTGGCATGTTTACTGGATGGAGAGCCCTACAGACCGGCACTTGACTCACTGCGGTCGACTGCATTTATAATATAATACCCTCGTCCTGATTGAAATACTAGAAGTATTATTTTCAATCGCCCTTGTTCTGCGCTTGAAACCATATTATACTAAGTTGGTAATTGATAAGCATTGAGTTTCGAAAGGGCAATGGATTATTTATAATGAATGCGGAGCTTACTTTGAATTTAACTATAATTTAAATAAATATTTCCATTGGATCGTTCGTTACCTCGCTACACCTAACGCCCATGGGTACTTTATAAGCAAGATAACAAGGTAATTAATTGTCTTGACAAAATGATTAATACATGAGGGGAACGCGTTATGCTTAGTCCCAGAATCCTCCTAAAGCTAAATTAATTATTACGACCTACCGTTCTTCTTTCTCTGATGAAAATGAAAATCCCAAATTTAAAGTTTCGCCCCTTTATACTATTTAGGGAACTTGAACTTTAGCCGGTGGGCCCATTTAATGGATGATTTAGGAGAAGATAACATGTTGAAATGTGCCTAATTGGCCTTCTAGATACTAGCAGGTACTTATAATATGTAAATTATCTACTTGAGTAAAAAAAGGATATCTATTTTAGATTACAAGTCTTATTAGCAAAGAAAATATTAAGAATTAAATAGCTTAAAATTAGACATTCTATTGTTGTAGCTTCAACAGTAAGATTAATACATAATCCCTTTAAACTTATGAACACAATTCTGTTTACTTCCTTACCAGTTGCAAATGCTATATTAATCAAGCGCAAATACATCATATCGGTATTTCCTCTCCTCAACTTCAAGGTGATTACCGTTTACAAGGCGCATTTGTGTGGGGGGTGGAATTAATCATTTCGCCATGACAATAATCATTAGCGTATTTTTTCGAAAGGCGACGGGGAGTTTAATAAAAGAGTTTATTCGAGAATTGAAATGGGAATTTTTGGCGTTAAATCGAGTATTTCAATTAATTTGATGTAAAACGGATGGCACGAGTGCAGTAACCCAATAAGCGTTTTATTACATGCTAAAATTTAATGCCCGTCCAACATGGCATGGTAAATCTGATTTTGACTGGCCGGCAGAAATCCTTCTGCGACTAGAGAATTTACGACTTGTAGCTAGTCTTCTTTTAATTTGGGTTTCGAATATTTAGTGATATGTGAAATCTGATAATGGCCTGTCTCGAATTTTATGGCCTTACCAACCTCGGTAATAATTTGAAGTTTTTGGAAGAATCATGAAAGTCTCCTAGCAATAGGCAGAATAGTATATTAAAATAAGTTGCAGAAGGCCAAATATTCCCGCACGAATTCGAAATTTGACCGCGAGCGACGAAAGAGCGAGTGATCGAACGAATGAATGCGAGAATAGTTTTCTCTTCTATACTATTTTCTGGATTTTATTTATCGTTTTTTTTTTTTTTTTTTTTTCATTTCTTGTGGTCGCTGTTAGCTGGGGATCAGTTGGTTACCAACCTGACAGGTGGATTTCAGTAATAAGCAAGTAGTAAATGTCAACGTTGATGTCATAAGTTGTATAACATATATATATATATATATATATATATAAATCGATGTTTGTTTGTTTGTTCGTTGTTTATGGACTCGGAAACCGCTGAACCGATCTCCTTGAAATTTATACCACGTAGTCTCTGTGTAAAGGGGAGTGTTATAGGATGCTTTTTATCCCTGGAAAAGGCGGAAATCCTGTGGAATAGGTCTGAATTAGTTTAAAACAATTGTTTTCGGGGAGGCGTAGCAACGCATGTAGGTTACAGCTAGTATTACAATACAAGTTCCAAGTTTTGTATAAAAATTGTACGATTGTACGTACTTTTTTTGGATGTTTCTGATATTTTTAACAATTGGTTTATGATATTTTCAATAAAATATAGTTTGGATGACTTGTTTTCTTGTGTGGCTTATTTATTGGTCAATGTTTATTGAAATAAATAAAAATAATGACATTTTGGGAAGTATCAAATGCTTTGGAAATTAAATATGACTAGAAATCGTTGGAGAATGAGCTTCATTCTTCAACGATTTTGCCTGCGAGAATAAATGACATTCTTGCACCAAAATCCAGGAAAACATATCAGGTTGGTATCTAGGGACTCATAAAACAATTATCTTGATGTACCTAAGAACTTTTCTCACCAGAGGTTGATCCCATTAATAAACACATTATGAGGAAGATGTCAAATAATACCTATGTATTCTAGAGTTTCTAAGCTACAGAGTATTATCAGCTGACATAGAAGGAAATCCATGTTGGTGAAATCATAAAACTACAAAAATTCTGCCTAAAGAACCACTATCAAGCTAATAAACCTGTGGTTATTTTCTTGATATAAGAAAAATGGAAACTATAAGAGAGAAGATATCAGTGCTAATTTTAGATGATATCCTGAGAGCTCTATAGGTAGATGAAATCCATAAACATTTGGTGATGTACCCACTAGCAGACAATATACGTTAAGCTTTTTGTAGTTATGTGTTTTCCTGCAGACCAACCCCCAACCTTAGGTCCTACCCACATTAGCCGCGAGGCGTGTGACATATGGTGGAGGCGCCGGTCGAAGAACCTGTGATGCTGAATCTCCCTATTTAGCATCGAAGTACCTAAACGAGAGCACAGTGCCCAAACGAAATTATGGACTGTCGCCGTTGTGTCAGGAATGATGTTTGAATATACTGAAAGTTGTTCATGAAAGTGACATTCACCGATGTGTCAAGGACACGGACATAGCCGTATCTCAGCCGATGATATACGTCGTTACCTAAACAGTAGGCGAACTCTCTAACTCGATAGAAATAGAAATTGAAAAATAATAGCAAAGAAAAGAAATTTCTTTCTATCGACAAATGATACTTTCTATGACTTTTTCCTGGAATCTTCGAGTAAGTTCGTTTATAGAGAAATGCGTACTAACCAATCTAAAAACATTGTGAGAGATTTTAGATTTTTTCGATTTTCAATAATATACCGGTGTTTTTGACAGTTAATTTTTGATTGTCATTGTTATTATTTTCATTTATTCATTTTGTCTTTACATATTGAGCTTTTTCGGAGGTGTATATCCATTGAAACCATTACACCAGGCTCAATAAAGCTCCCCTGACCCGAGCAGAAAAGGACGTAAAAAAAGGCAAGTTATTCTCAATGTAAATTCGAATTATGGGGGTACCTAGTCATGATTCTTTAATATGGAGGAATTCTCAATTATATCGTCTGCATGATATGTACCGTCTGACACTTCTCCACTGTTCTACACCTTTTCCAACAGTATTTTGGAAACCTTCAATAGTATTTTAGAATAGCCATTTGTATTTAAGAAATCCCCATATGAATAATGGAATAAATAATTGTATTTAAGAAAGTATCATTTGTATTTTGGAATAACCACTTAAACTTGGAAATGATTCAAATGTAGTTTAGGAAAACTAATTTAATTTAAGAAAGCATCAGATAAATTTTTGAATTAGCAATTTAACTTAGGAAACCGTCATTTGTAGTTTAGATCAAACCATATGTATTTGAGAAAGTTTCAATTGTAGTTTAGAATAATTATGTAGTATGCAGTATACCTTTGTCATATAATACTTCATCTTTGTCAGGTGTCAAACTTGCTGTCCCTTTATTAGGTCTTTGTTTTCTACTACCTATATAGAGTTTTTATAATAAAAGTGATTTTGCATAGATAAGTAATTGTGAAGCTGCAGAAAAATGAATCTTCGAGACAATTGTGGTATTTGCCGAGTATCCATGTTAAGGAGATCAGTTTTACGAATAACCATGTAACCATCTCTTCCATGCGCATTGTGTTGAAGAAGGTAGGCTTAATGCACCAGGATCATTATGTTCAATGTGTAGAGCCGAAATAACTGGATTGGATAATGTGGTTCGTAGAATCAACAAAAAGCATTCTGCCCAGGATAGAAAAAGAATTGTCGTATGTGCCAACAAAGGTGAAGACTGGGTGCAGTTCTCGTCAGGCCGTGAAGTTATGAATAAAAAAGGTGGTCAGAAACCAAAAGTTCTTACAGAACAACAAATAAACCAATTGATTGAGTGGGTGGAAGAAGATTGCATTGTTTCATCGATTTTCTATCATGGAAAGGAAAATTCTTCTCTATGTTGTTACAGAGTACGGCTGCTGAGTAGGGTAAATGAAAAAAAAAAAAAAAAACTTTCTATAGGACATATAGAAAGAAGGCTTATCAAGAATAGGAGGCCATGTGACATAAGCGAGAAATATTGTTCGTCCTCCAAATCCGCAACCATAAACTAGAAACGGTTAGGGGCCACGCCGTAGAGTTGTTGAGGATGAGAGCAAGAGTATACATATAGGAAAGTGAGCCAAAGAAGTCGTTCCAGGTGTCAATTTGGAGGCTAGAGGTCCCGAAACGGCAGCAATTTGAAAAGCGGAAAAATACCCCAGTCAAAAGGCATAGAGAAGAGTTCCCGATTACGCAGTCGTTCTGCTTACATATCCAGGGTCGTCCGCTCTGGATTCACCAGAACCAAAGAAGCCAGTGGAGACGCCTTGCGGCCTACTTTCGAATACTAATGGTCGAGATAACAGATCCAAATCCAAAGGCGAAGGTGGTCACAATCGCTTTCATGGTCCAGCAGCTTTTAGGAGCAAAAGGTGGTAAAAGTTATTCTTCACTAATTAATTTTTACTTTCTGCTAGGTTTAAATAGATATTGTGTAACATTTTAATTTTGCTCTTCCCATTAAATGAGTAATTCAGCGTTTTACCTGGTAACACACAAATATTATTTTAGAGCTGACTTAATTGATTGGATATTAATTACCTTACTCTTCATCTTTTTAGATAATTTCAGGCACAGCCAGACAAGATTTTGCTCCATATCATTTGTCTAATGATTTAGTTGACCATTGCAGATGAATATTTATTGAACAATGCCTGGTTATCTTATTCTTGTTGTCCTTAAAAGGAATATACATAAATTATCAATTTCATTAGTCGATAGCCAACATTGTTTTGATTTTCAAATAAAAAGGGGTTATGACCAGTTAATTGTCATTCAATTTTATTTTCGCGCCGGCTGTGCGCCAGTTCATTTCGAAGGATTAATTCCTTTAGTTTTCACTCCCTCTCTGTTTCTCTCTTACTGGAGGATTTCGTTTCTTTTATCTACCTGTTATCGAGTACCTATATCGATCAATTTGCTGGTACTTTGGTTTTGGTCGCGTAGGGTTGGGTTTTTCAATACATGTCGATATAATTGGTGTCGTGTCAGAGAAGGTATGGACAATATTATTTAATAAGTGAAGTTATTTATAGATTTTAATGAGAATAGTGTTTTCCTGACTAGTGTGGATTGATTCGGTCCCATTTGTTGAGTCTCTTTGGAGGTTTCGCTGACGAGTATCGATATCTTTGTCGTTATCTTTCAATCCTTCCTAAAGTGTGGAATGTGGAATTCGATAGAAAAAAATGTAACATAAAAAAAAGTTAGTGCGTAGAAATTTCTGGTTTAGGGTCCCAAAAATCGTACAACGGTCTCTTCTATTTCGTCCAGCGACTAGAACACTTTGGCTTTGGCCTGAAGAATAGTTTTTTTATCCGGTTGACCATAAAGAAAATTAAGTGATTTTCTCTATTTAATTAGGATCCGGTCATCCAGATAATTTCAATTTTGGTTTTGCCAGTCTAGTTTTGGTTTTTGTTACCTTTTGGCAGCCAAATCACCTTTCTAAGGGATTTATCTATTTCTTCTAGTCGGTAAGTCCACCATTTTGTGAATTTGTTTTATTGTAAATTAATTAGTTCTATTCTCACAATAGAATATCACATCACGTCGCTTGGATTGAATTGTTTGAGCCTAGACTCTTAGAGCCTTGATTTTATTGTTGCTCGTTATTGTGAACTTCCAAATTGGATCAGCCAGCGTAGGTGAAATTAGAGTTCCATGACCTTCCGTTCACCTTCAACCTTTGAGCTGTGACCCTCAAAAATCCACGAGGTAATTATAATGGCAATTTTCCATTTTAATGTTTTATTGGGGGACCATTCTATGTCGCATTGATTGGTAGACTTATAGTTTTTTTATTTAAATATATTTTTTTTTTTGCAATGCAACTTATTTGATGAATTGAACTCATTATATTTAGTAAATGGGTTAAAACTTGGGAATTGAAATGTACAATTTCATATCCCAAGTGGCATAATTTCAATGGGGATTTAAGGGTAATTTATTTACTCATTGGTGCTTTCTTTAGGGTCTTATGGTACGGTTTTATGCTACCGTTTTCGATAACGCAACTCAGTGGATGTTTTGATGGTATGCAGTACCCACCACTGTATCTGAATAGCAAAGACTCGGCGAACTAGTTTTCATTGATGAGATAGATCATCTGGTACGAGTGTGAAATCCCAGACCCATTGTTAATTGTCGGCATAAAGCTAAGTAGTTTAGTGTAATTTTTTTTATTAATTATTTAAAAATATCGTATATGGCTTAGGTAACTTTAGTTACTTACATTTAAGTAAACATTTGACCCCATTTATTTGCGGAGTGATCACTGACGCTGGGTGTGTGTTAATTCGCACTTATTGGTTATTTTAGTTTTAAGTATAGCTCTCTGCTTACATAGGTATTCATACATATCAATACCGACAGACAGTTTTCTTAAATCTGACTATGAGGAAGCCTTTAGGTTCTTTATTCCTGCTAGTCGTCATACTAGCCTCTGAATACTTGTCATAATCATTATTTAATCACCATAACTTGTACTAAATCAATACTTAATATTCAATAAATACTGATTTTGTTGTATTGCCAATTACCTGCTTTCTTTGTCTTTTTGCTTATCCAATTATTTTCTTACATTTCAGGCATAATAATTTGGTTTGTACTTTAGTTCAACCTGCAGTCATCGCAGGACTTTTCCGATTTAGTTTCAAAAATTGGTGGCGCACGAATCCACGAACCGGGCACGTGGACACTTTAACAAACTCTGTTGAACTAAGGTCGCAATCCAAATAAGGTTACATTTTGGTAATTGATTTTTCTTACGTAAAATAAAAGTGTTACAATTGTCATTATGGTCTACGATTAACTTGGTTTATGTTTCTAGGTATTTGATTTTCGTGTTTAATTTTTACGTCATTTTAGGTTTAGATTTTAGAATATTTGCATTATGGTTCACGATTTTGTTGGTTTATTTATATGTTTTGATTTTTGTATTTAGAACAATAAAATAAGTAGGATTATTGTGAAGGTATGATCACATGGTTCTTAGCGTTGGGGACCAACGGTTTCACAGAAGGGGCATATGTCAATTAGTCTATAAATTAAACCACTCTGTATATCAAAAACCCATTTAAACTAGAACACGATTCATCGACAATTAGTAGTTTAATCAAATCAAAGCGTAAACTAATGTTTACACGAAATGGATATAAAAGCCGATGCAGCCCATGGTATCGGTACCCATTTGGGTCCTCTCCTTTGGGTCTCCTTATCCAAACCAAAGGAGCAGTAGCTACACTTCTCTTCAGAGTCGCCTTACCCCAGAGAGTCATGCCCTTCAGGGCATCGCCTATTACCCGCAAAACGTGATTGAAACGTAAATAAAATTTGAGGAAGTCAGATACTGAATGGGTAACTAAAACAAAATATAGAAAGAGAGGGTTGGTCGGTGGCTAAAATCTAGAAACGGGACTTCGTGTGAAGGGTTGCCGACTAGCTTCCAATGCGCAGAGGGGTGTGGATCAATTAAATAATTAAATATAGAGCGCCACCTGCTTTCCCTGTAGTACACGAAGTCAACCGATATAACGAAAGCAGGAAACTTCCACGGACCTATAGCAACGCAACCTGAAATATAAAAGTAAACAAGAAGGAAGGGCAGAAGTGAAATGCTTTGCTACAATCAGATACGGGTTTTTAATTAGAACCAGAACATGGTTTGACTTTAGAGTAGGTTCGGCGTGGGTTTCCCGAACGCTCTGGAACACTAAAAATTATTAACACTGGAACCAGAACAAGAACAAAATAAATCGACTAGGAGCACCTAACCGTACGTTCTAAAAATAGTATTTACAATAATAACACTCAGTCCCTAAATAAAGAAGTAAAGAGTATTGTATAACACTTATAACAGCAATAATACCTGAAATGTAAATTAATAGACAAGCTTACTAAATGCAGTACCTTCGTAAATGGCCATTTAACCCCAGTGTACAAGTATTTTCCTGTATTCAGTGCAGCATGTATTTATGGGATATTAGAGAGATATAGATCATTAATTAAAAGTTGAAGTAACAATACGTAACCTGAAGGGCAAATTTAATATTATGGAATAATATAGGTAATATAGATAAATAATTAAAATTGAAGTAACAATACATAACCTGAAGGGCAAGTTTCATATAATATAGGTAATATAAGATAATTAATTAAAATTGAAATAACAACACATAACCTGAAGGGAAAATTTAATATTGTAGAAGACTGCGTCGCTGTGGTGATTTATTCCAACAAGGAGTTGGTAAGGTTTGATAGCTTCCAGATATTAAAACAATACAACACACTTATCAAACCTGAGTAGCCGCTAATCCCTTGAGGCTAACCTGAAGGATTGGATTGATATCTTCCAGTGTTTCCGATGGCCTGGGACTAGATCAGGGTCGCGACATAAGCAACTGGCCCTGGGCACTGAAGTTCCGTAACTAGAAGTCACTACAGTTTCCAATTGTCTAGCGGAGGCTGAAGACAGGAGGTACGACTTGAAATATACAGTAAGCTTAACGTTTAACTCTTTACTCAAAGTTAAGGACTGAAGCGTGACGACTAAAGGCCAAAATACTTTGGCCATTAGGAACTGGACTAGCACATACATTGATCACGTTGCTCTTTTTCGGCTCACAAAGAAATCCGCGCAAGGCGCTTTGGTGCTAAAATAACGGATTAGCCACCCTAGATCTATGAGCGAAAGCTGGACAACTCAGAAATCGGCAAAATGTGCCTGAGGAATTTTCCCGAACACTTAATCGTGGAAGATGCTCGACCTGAATGACCTCTGCTTGTTCCTTCAATGTCCTTTAAAAAAGTTGTGTTTAAACTCCAAGGTGAAAGGTTCTGGGGAATTTTGATGGTAGTTGGACATGGGGCTAATTTAAATTAAGTTGGTACCGGTCATTGACCTTATGCTGTCAATCAAGTCAATCTAATCGGATCAGACAATCAGCTGTTCTAATGTAAATATTGTGATTTTGTTTATTAATAAATTACTTGACTTTTTATTTTAACCCTACTAAAAGGAAAACAATTCCATTATTCAACCTATAATTCGATGATTCTGGGAAGAATGAAAAGTTAGGAGAAAAGTGTGGCCACAACTATTGGAAAGCAAACAGTGGCTTGACGAAGGTATGGTGTTCAATGAGGCGAATACGCTTATTTCCTTTTATTTTGACCCAGGAAAAATCATCCTGTAACACGCCGCCTATACGTGCGAAAACCAGTTGCATCTCCGTATATGTACGTAGAGCCCCGAACCTGAGAATCATATGGCGCATAGGGCCCCTTTGGTGATATACCCACTAGCAGACAATAAAGCCGCGAGGCGTGTGACAATAGTTGAAGTTGTTTGCTCAGCAACAAGCTTCAAAAAAGAATTAACAAAGACTAGATGGAAACAACTCAAAGAAACGGCAGACTATGCATATACATATTCAGAGAACCAATCGTGTGAAGAAGAATATATCGGACGGATTTAAAGAGATTGCATAGGCCTATTTTATCAAAATAGAAAAAAATCTGAACTAATTTGGACAAGTCAAACTTGAAACTGAAAACTTAACCTAATATCTAATAATATATCTAATTTCAGAGCAACTCGATAAATATGATTTTCTTGAAATCGATCAACAATAATTTTCACTGAAGAGACTCTCTGTCATGAGGGAGTGTGATTTGTTCGAAGACGATGGGATGTAAATATGGCGACAGAAATAAATTCCAAACTTATGAAAGGCCAGAACTTCTTCTCTGTATTTCACAAGTATTGAAAATAATGAAAAATCTCATCGAAATTTCCTTGTAATTTAAAATACTTCTAAAAGCTGAGCTTGTATTCTTGAGCTTTTGAAATTATTTTCAATAAAAATATTCCAATAAGTTGAAATTACTTATTCCGAATTTGTGTTGAGCTTTACGAAAAGCGCTTTCATGATGTGGAAAGAAGAACCAGCTTTTCTGACATTCCCCATACTGGGCATGCCTAGTACCTAATTGTTCATCATTCATATTCTCTGGTATATTCTATGATAAAACCTATAGTAGTAGTTTCAGGATGTTTAACTTAACGTCTAAAATCCCAATATCTTAGATCTATTAGAGTCTCGTAACGTTTGTTAAAGCTCTTGTGCTCTAAAAATTGCTAATCTAAGAAGATAAATTGAACAATTTATCAATTACAAAAGGATCTAGATTTCATGCGATAATGATCGTCCCAAAAAAAACTTGCGCGTTGGTAAGCTTCTAAAGTTTAATTAACACAGCATCCAATTGCATTTATTCATAGTGGTCAATATTTGAACGTACCTCATAGGATGGGTTAATCCAACAACCCCATCGCCGCCGAAATATTCGAAATTATGTTTGAGCAAAGCAAAGCCGTCCGTCCCTCAAAAATTAGTGCCATCAAATAAAACGTATTTCATTCACCAAAATTACACCACTCGGAGCCGCTATTAATTTTCAGCTTCATTAAACATCAAGACATTTGGATAATTTGATTTGGGTTCGAATAGGGTTTATCTACATTTACTCCAGGTAGATATTTGAGCCTCGATGTTATAGTTTTAAAACATAAGCATATTATTTATCTCAGATATGTAGATAGGAGATGCCATAAACTTCATTTCAACCCAATTTCGTATCTACTTATTTTCAGCACAAAACTCAAAACAATGGCGTACGGGATAAATCAAGCGATTTCGTCTGACATACACACGCGTATGTTTAAGAATTAATTATCCATTGTGCCTAGTTGAATGTTTCCATTATCTCATTGTCTTCGTTAATAAACACCGTGCTGAGCGCAATGACTGCCCTGCAAAACAAAAACGACCAAATAAATTAACAGGGTGGCATGATTGGGCGGAAATAATTAGACTTTGGAAATGATCAATTTCAAGTCTAGATAATTAATTTTGTAGATATTATATCAATATGTACATATTTTAAGTTATGTAAACTTCAATTTACTTTAGTCTAAATGAAAGTTTGAATAGGCTTACGCTGTAAATATCAAAGACTTTATATCCTAAAGTCATAATCATTGAGTCGTTAAGACCTATACTATTTTTAAAGGAAAATAAATAGCAAATAAAATCACATTCTTTGATGACACTAATTATTTGTAGCACTTATTTTGTCAATTTCGAGAAAGCTCATGACGGCATTAGCTCGGAGCAGGTAATAGATATTTACGGTATAAGTCCAGAAAATAAACTTTTACAAGTATAAGTGCGATGTTTACGAAATTTGAATTACTCCCACATAGACATTCCTAATTGAAAAAAAAAACATTAAGGAAATCGTCCATTCTCTCAAAGCGGCATGAATGTGTGCTAGTATCTTTTCTGCTCAATTCTGTAAATAGACAACAACAATAATTCGGATACAAGCAGCCACAAGCAAGGAAAATTAAATGGCAGATATCAAAACAAAAGTAAAACTATCCTGGGTATTGTTCGTCGAATAAACTGAAAAATTCTCACAATCCCGCTCATCCATAGTTTTCTGAGATAGCAAAAGTAAACTGAATATTTGAAGGAGATAGCATTTGGCAAACAGACAAGAGTTGGAACAAACTCATAGTAATAAAAGAATAGTCAGAAATGGGATGGGCAGACGATTTGAAAATAGATGCTGGACCAAGATTAATGAACGTGGCCATGGATAGAGATGATTGGATACTTAATAATACATAGGTAATATGCCAACCTGTGATTAATATTTTTTTCAAATTTAGTACGTGATTTGTAAAAACTTCAATAAATATTTTCAAAAAAATAGAAATATGTTAGTGTGTCACGATGCACGATAGAAGTGAAAACTTCCCTATTGAAATAAATACAGGATGTATCAGGTTTGACTACAAAAATTTTAACACGTGAAAATATGGCCCATTTTGAACAAAAAAATTGTGTACTACATGGGGTCCAAACTCAACCATTTTGCGAAAAAGGCCTTTGAAGTTTTGAATTTTTTTGACGAATATTTGGAAGATAAAGAAAATTTTAATCATTATGAGATGTAAAAAAAAATAGTTCATTCAATTTTTAGGTAATTAGGCATTTTTAGTCAACAACATGAAAATTTCACTCGTAAATCGGTTTCTTAACATCATGCAACATAGCACAACACACACACTTGATTTGTCTTATGTCAGTTAGTTGAAGCATTGGAGACGGGCGTAATTCATCCTTTTTTGAAAATAAAATATTCACAAACGTCGATTATGCAGATACTTGTTTAGGCAGAATCGTTGCAAAATGCCCATTTAGCCGCTAGAATTTACAGGGAAAGATTTCCCAAGAGCACCCACCTGATGAAAGAACGTTGTGCCCGTTTTACAAAAATTGCGTGATACGGGAAGTGTGAGTGTGCAAAATCTGCGTGTTGATTTAACTGTTTTGAGAACCTTTCAACAAAAATTTATATTTTCATAATGAGGATTTGGCAAGTAGCTGAGTAAGTATTTTTCAATTTTTCTCTTGAATGTTTAGTGCAAAAATATCATTGAGTGCAATTCACAACTTATTAAAACGACAAATTTTTTATTTTTACTAGGAAAGTGATAAAAATGCAAGTTATTATTTACATTATTTGAAAGCCAATAACAAACCAAAACGTGAACAAATTATATTTTCGAATCAGAAACTTAACTTTTTAAAAACAATTTATTTAAAAATAAAAATAAATAAATTAAGCGACATACGAAAATAGGTGGAACTAATTACTCGGACAATGTCTGAAAATAAAAGAACGCTCCCGCTTGATTGCCATTTTTTTTATATAATTATAAGCAACTATGTTGTTTACCAACTTACAATGTATGCTAAAAAGCGGCGGGGATTAAATATGCTGCTAAAAGCTAGTAAAAAAGGTAAACAACCATATTTATTTGTAAGGGAGTTGGACAATATAACTCCTCCCTCCTTAAGTTGTTGCAAATTGGGATTGTCGGTGCTTTGATAGGTCTGACAATTCAATTTCAACATTAGTGACATTTCGTTGTTTACATTTCCTATAAAGATACAATAACATTAAAATAATAATAATACTTAATCCTATGATTATATACGTATTGACATTATTGGTTAAGTAAGCCAAAGTTTTCAAAGGTTGCACATGTAAATTATTTGCATTATTGATGGCTTCTTATAGTGCTTCGTGATTGATTTCCTTTAAGTTCAGGATCGTCATATTTTCTGGTAATTCCGGAATTTGTATTTTCGGAATTTTCAATTCAAAGTTAAAGTTTTGGTTAATCTTTGAATACGTTTGGTTCCTTATAGTCGCGTGACATTCTCCAAGGCTGACTAACGTTGGATAGGTCAATAATTCCATATAATTTTTCTTGTCACAATTGAGTACCATGGTCAGGCTCTTCTTGGGAATTATCTATAATTGTCCATTAGGAAGTTGCCTAACTGTTGGGTCTTCATAATGTATCTTCAGGAAAGGACACTGTCTTTCAGTTATAAGATCATAGATGCACGAATCTTCTTGTTTCAATGGCTCGCCTCAAAGTTACATAAGTACACATCCTCTACTTTAGGGCATTCCATATATGAATTGTAGTAACTTTCGGTAGTGAGTATAAGGTAAGGGTAATTAGTGTCTATGGTAAGGTCTTGAATAGGAATAGTATAAATTTTGTACAATAGAAATGGTCTTGGATCGATCATTGGTGTATAAATTACAAATATTATTAGCTCGTTCCGAATTCTTACTTGAGTAATCATTGTTTCATAGTATTTGATTTTATTATCAAATGGAATTTGTTGTTTTTTTCGGAATATTTGCTAATATTTGATTCAATTCATTGTGTTGCAAAATAGTATGGTGCATAACACCTAACTATGCAAAACTTATTGCAAGCTGAATATGATCGATTAGATCTTTGATTTTATTAATTTCCATATTGATATTTTTCAATATTAAATTTAAATCTAACATTGTATGAATATTTTCATTATCAATGGAAATGTTTTTTATTTTATCCGTTATGACCTTTTGGTTTATCTCAATATTTAGAAATTGGTCATGAAACGTTTAAGTTACTTGTTTAAGAACTTGGGATTGACTTTTTAAATTAGTTTCAATGATTTGCTGATTCTCATTTAACGTGTGAATGTATGAATCATACCTTGCTCCGTCATCTGCATCTAAGGTGCCATAAAGCCACTTTTGTGCTGTTCCCATGAAATTTAGTAATCTTCTCTTATTTCTTTTATGATTAAGAGTCTTTATCGTTTGTTTCATGAGCTTAATTTGAGATTTACTAGTTTCAATATTTGTTTGAAACAGTATCGAAAAGTGATTTGACCAAGTTGTATCATTTAGTATTTTTGTTAGTTTGGGTAATACCGATTCTTACTTTCGTATACTTTGTAATATTATTGTCGTATTTATGTGGTAATAATCCGTGTTATGTTGATTAGTCATGTAAGCTGTTCCTAAGTAAATAGGAAGTATTGGATTTTCCAAAGTTGTCGTCCTGAATGTGTTACGATAAATTTATCATTTACGTAACATGTTCCATCTCTTCTTATTTTTATTATAAAGTATTTTTTCCATTTTAGAATCAGCACAATAATATCCACAAAATTCAAATTCAAATTCAAATAATACAAGTGCTGCCATCTATCCACATTTGCGTAAAATGCAAGTATCGAGAATTCATTTTTCAGTACTACCATCTAGTGCCCGATGATCTATATTTCAAAGTATGATTTTTAAATTCGCATTTGACACGCATTTGTATTTTCATTGAAAGAAATTATATTTATCTCACTTTTAGCAAATGGATATATTTCTGTCCTTTTCTAACTTCTGATTCCGAAATAATCATTTTTTGGCTTGATGATCTAATTAATTAACAGTTTTTTTTTTTTTAACATAACCTTAATTTAAATTATTATAATTTGTAAACAATTGAAATAATTTTAGTGGATTTTTATCCATTCTGTTTTATTCCATGCGGTCTTTCATTGTTTTCATTTTGAAGTGAATATGGTCTTTTGGGTGTACTCGTCTGATTGGTTGAAGCTGGTTGGAATGCAGTAAGTATAAAAAACACGGGATCGTTTTCCGCTGGCTGTGGTTTCTAAAACGACCTCTTCTTGAAAAGCGACTCTGGCAGGCAAGTCCTCTTTATTTTTAAATAATTTTGTGCTTGGAATTTCTGGATCCTCCCTTATAGATTTAATATTTAAATTATCATATCTTTACTAAGTTTTTACCTGATAAATCTTATCTTATCTGTTTTTGAAATATAGATATTATATTTTAAGTTTTTTTTTAAATCTAATTGTTGGCTTCCATTTTGTGTGAATTGCTTTGCTTATTGGTTAGTGCCACGTTTTGTTATAAGAGGTAAGTCAACACAGATTTTTGGATTTTAAATAGGTACTGCTGCCCTGGTTTTCAGAATCAATTTTTAGTGTGGGAATATTAGACCATTTGCTCCGAATAGAGTCGGTGAGAACTTTATTGAATCCAGGCAGAGGCCTGAACAACCATTTTCTGTTTGACTACCTAAATTATTATCTCAACTGAAGGGTGTAATTTTTTAATAGAAATCCAGACAGGTCAAAAATTCAGTTAAAAAGTTTTAATTAAAACATCTCAAGAATTTTGACACATTCTGGATTTGATTATTTTCAACCCTAGGTTTATCTAGTATCTGTGATAGCTACCTAAATTCAAGAGGAAGATTTTGTCTATTTAGGGAGGAATCCAGATATTTCATTTCTTATTTTTTTTACCTACCTTATTTTTGCTGGTATTTTTTTGCCTGCCAGAACTGTTATTAAGAAAGCAGCATTCTGCTTAATTATAAGGAGCATTTTAATAATCTTGTTATCATTCTAATTTTCTTTATTATCTTACTATTAATCTTAATTATTGGATTGTTTTTTTTTATATTAAAATATATATTTTTTTCAACTTGCAATAACTATTCATACCTGATTCTGTTGGAAGGGAGTGTCTGTACAACAATCATTTTATATTAAATTTCAATTTAAATTTTCTCTGCAAGACACTCACTTTTTTGACAGAATTCAGGGATTTAATATTCACTATATTCAAAGATCACTGTTTGGAGTCTGGATCAGCTGGAGTGACGTCACCCCAGCAATATATCCTCTTCCTGGATACAGGAAACCACACGAAGAGCTCCAGTTCACGAAAGTGAAACCCCAACATCCATTGAAGAGCTCCGGATTGGAAAGCAGGTACTTGGTATCAGATTCACCAAGAAAAACCAAGCTGTTAGTACTGAAATTGACTACATAATATTGTACACTAAATAAAATTATTGTTTGTTGGATTTTGAGTGGTTTCATTCGCACACAAAGGAGCTACATGTTATCTTAATTTTTTTCTTTGAATTCACGACCTTAGGTTATCTTTTCTTAAAGTATACAAATTCCAACTTAATTTGTAACAAATGTTGCTTGGGCGATTCCCGTAATAATGATGACGAAGATTAGTTTCATTCTGGTACCTGAAATGTGATATTATTGTCGCTTTACATTTTGTTTACTAAAGCGCGGTTGTATATTAATATCATAACGTGGGCTTATTTTATCTCTATTAAATTGTTTAATAAAGATGGAATTTTCTAAGTCGGGTTCTTTTTCTCTATTCTTGTTACGTTTTTCAAGAATCTTGTTTTGTTTTATCGATAATTTATATATTCTTTAATCAAATTGATTATTTGTTCATTAGAAGGTTCATTCGGTGAAAAGAATATTATTCTCCTTTTATTGGGAAATGGTTTAACAATTTCTTTCCGAATATTACTGTTATTCGAATATCTAAATATTACTTGATTATTAAATACATTTAGATGTTTCTTTGTATAGGGTCCACCTAAAATTGGATTTTCTCGTGATGTATGTATGGTTTGTTCATCTTCTGAAGATGCTGTAATTGTTTGCTCATCTTCAGAATTTGTTATTTATTTAGATAAAGATTTTCTTTCTGATGGTCTGATGAGATGGTAAATTTTCTTCCAAAAAGATAGAGTCTAAAGTATTTAGTAGCCCAGGGGCTTGTTTCATGAAAAATATTAGTCTAATAATATTACTCTTTAGCAAAAAGCATAAGTCAAAATTATGATATTATTGATAATATAATTTAGACTTATAATACCTGCTAAAGAGTAATATTATTAGACTAATATTTTTTATGAAACAGGCCCCAGACTATCGCTAATAACTCATTTTCAATAGTTGAGTAGTAACATTCTGCTGGATTCAGCGTTCTGCTTGCATATGCGATAGGAAGATCACTACCAATAGGTCCTTGTGATAACACTGCTCCTATTGCATAATTTGAAGCATCCGTGGTTTACAAAAAAGGTTTACCAAAATCGGCATGTTGTAAGATAGGATCATTCATTAGAATGTTCTTACAAGTCTCAAAACTATTTATAAATCCTGAATTATGCTCTATCTTTTTATCTTTCTTTAAACAAGATGTTAATGGTTTTGTGAGTTTGACAAAGTTTTTAATAAACTTTCGGTAATATCCGACTAATCCAAGAAATGATTTTATTTCCTTGTTAGTTTTAGGAATTGAAAAATTCTTAATTGCCATTACTTTTTTCGGGTTAGGTTTAATTCCATTAGGGGTTATTATATGTTCTAGAAATTCGACGGTTTTATGTAGGAACTCTGACTTATCAAGTTGTATTTTTAAATTATACTTTTCTAGTCTTTTGAAAATTCTTTTCAAATCTTTAATGTGTTCCTGTAGCGATGTAGAAAATATAATAAAATTATCCATATTTACTAAGCAAATTTTATTTTGCAATCCTGCTAGAATATTATACATAGCTCTTTGAAAGGTGGCAGGGGCATTTTTTAGACCAAAGGGCATTCGAGTAAATTCGTAATGACCATTCTCTACGTTAAACGCTGTTTTTGGTATCGAATCTGGATGCATTTCTATCTGATGGAATCCAGATGCCAAATCTAATGTTGTAAAATAATTACTGCGTCCTAATCTGTCGAATATATCAGTGCTATTTGGTAATGGATATCTATCATCGATTGTTTTTTCGTTGATTTTTCTATATTCGACTACCATTCTCCATTTTTGAATATTAGAAGCGTCTGTTTTCTTTGGTACAATCCATACAGGTGATGACAAGGACTGCAGGATGGTTGTATAATGTTATCTTCTAACATTTTTTTAATTTGCTTGTTGACTTCTGTTTTATGGACATATGGATATCGATATGTTTTAGTATGTATCTTTATCTCATCAGTGGTTTTTATTTGATGTTTTACCTGATTGGTAAATGCTAATTTGTCATTAGGTTTGTAAAATAGTTAGGAGAAGGCTTGTATTAATTGTTGTAAAGCTTTAACCTTTAACTACCCGCGCCGGTGTATGAGATACACCATTTCTCCTAACAGGGCGTTAAAAACCCTATCCGGTATTCTCCACTCATGCCCCTCGATGTAACCTACGACCGATTTTTATCAGGTGCTCAGACAATTACGCTTTGGTAGCTGGAAAGTTAGTTAGTTTATTGACAATTTCTTTAGCGCACTACTCCAGACTGTAGTGCAATGCAAGCATTCATGGGTGTTGTTATCTTGATATCAGAAAAAAATCATACCCGCTTTTCGAAACTCTGGACGAAAGATGGAACCGGTTCTGGAATTTTTCGAGCATGTATGGGTAAAGACCGATTCCTAGCATGACAAATCAAGTCAAAATGTTTCGTTATCCATGAACTCAATCACACTTAAATGTTGTGTACATAATACACCGCGCGGGTAGCTAAAGGTTAAATTCTTCTGAATTCAAATGTTTCGTACGTAAATATTTTACAGGGTCATTTTCATAATTATAATCCGGCGATAAAGTTACTTGTTCTAATTTAAACATAGTAAAATTATTGTCGTCGTAAACTGTGCTTATTTCTTCAAGTTAATCTATATGATAAGTGAGATGAATAGACGTATCATTTAAATTATGAATTTCTAAAACAATAGTACCTTTCTTAACCTTGGCTAATGTTGCTGGGATAACATAAGCATCATTGTTTACTAATGGTGTCAAGATCTCTACACCATCGGGTAAATTTGTGTTGAAATAGCATAAGTGTATCGAGTTAGATGATACTTCGAAGGTCTGATTATTAAAATCTGTCCTATATTGAAAAGGAATGCTTATTTCATCATTTGCAAGGCACATATTAGAAAAATCTATATTTAAATTATTATCTTGAAGGGCTTTAAATTTAAATTGAAATAATTATGAGTATTTTGTTTTTGAGGTTGTACAGAAACTCCAGACATGGGTACAGGTTTCTGAAATTGTTGATTTGTATTCTTTGGGAAGGCTTTTTTATAATTTTCGCCAAATGTTCCCGAAGTAGTTGGAAATTTGTGTTGATAATTGAGTTTCGATTGAATATTAATCGGTTACGAGGGAAATTGTTGTTTTTGTTGAGCAAAATTAGGTTTTTGCTGTGTAAATGTCGATTGTTGGTTATTAATAAATTTCTTGTACGTGTATGTATTGTTTTGTGTATTGTTATTATTGTTAGAGAATTCTTTACTAAATTTCATGTGACTTTGATCACACATTATCTTTGTTGTGATTTTTGAAATTAAATTTTTAAGTTCATCGAGATAATCTATAATTGGTTCATTTTTAGCTTTATTAGTGAACATTAATTCTTGTACTAGGTTTTGCCTTGAATATGGACAACCATATTTTAATCTTAAAGCTTCTCTTATATCTTTCCAAGATTTCAAAGCAGGGCGAGACATAAGAAAATTACCCGCATCATTGATCAGTTTTGATTTAATTGCGGTAATTACATACTCTTTTTGAGCATTTTCACCAGTATAATATGTGAACAATTGAATGAGAATTCGACATCAAACTGAACCATTTACTTAGTCCAAAGTTTCACTGATAATCCAATGTATATTGACGACCTGGATCCCGGTTTACCGAAACTTTTCGCGGCGGTTTAAATTTCTAGCTTTTCTCTGTTTGAACGCAATCTGAGAATCCAAAATCCGCACGACTGCGCCAATTATATTTTCGAATCAGAAACTTTTTAAAAACAATTTATTTAAAAATAAAATGTCTGAAAATGATAGAACGCTCCCGCTTGATTGCCATTTCTTTTATATAATTATATTGCTGAATAAGCAACTATGTATGTTGCTTAAAAGCGGCGGGGATTAAATATTCTGCTAAAAGCTAGTAAAAATGGTACACAACCATATTTATTTGTAAGGAAGTTGGACAATATAACTAACAGATGGAAATAAATAAACACCTTGCAAAAAAAAAAACTTCAAATTTACCAGTTTTATTTACATTTATATCCTGGCAGAGATAATACCTGTACGATGTTGTCACGTTGTTAACATTTTTCTAAATTTAAATTCTGCGATAACTCCGAAAATACTAACAATTGATCCATGGTTAATGGGACAGTTTCAGCTTGAAATGGGCCATACTATCTCATGTTAAAATATTTGTACTCATACCTGATACACCCTGTATAATACGATATACTATGCCAGTGCGTAGAAGAGTCTGAGGTTATTGTACAATAAGTTGACTGGAAAAATGATATATTCATTAACACTGCAATTTGACGCGCATCGATTAGCTATCCTTATTCCTCCCATACGCTAGCCATTGTGTGTTTCTTTCCCTTTCACGTATACATTCTCTATCTTTATTATACACACCGGTGCTAGCGCAGTACCGTTCTCCCATGCTTACGCATCAACTCTGTATCTTTGCTACTCACGCTAGGTTGTCACTTTTCTTTCTCTCCTTCGCGCAGAATCTATAGGATATTTGTCTAAGGTTGTAACGTAGGTTACTAGATTTTTACTGTTTTATCCGCGTTTCCGTTAATTAATTTAATTTCCTACTGATATTTTGTGGCTACGCGTGACCTCGGTTGCAAAGCACTCTCCAGTACAAACCGACGTGCGCGACGCGTTTCAAAAACTCAATTCCCCACCGCTGATATCTGCGCTGCCGATCGCCGACGACATGACGCGGTGCCTCCCGCTTATAAATATAGCAGCACGCACTGCGTTTGGTCACTTCTCTCCGAGCTCCGAAACCGACCAGACCTACCAGACCGCTCCGACCTGCCGCAGCCGACCGATAAGGTAAAACCACCGCCGCCGCCAGTACCGCCGCCGTCAGCAGCGCCGCGACGCCAGATGTGAGCCGACCGTTTAATGTAAGTACGGGTAAGAATGCAGGTATTTCTTCTTTCTCTCTTCTGTACACGGGTTGACCGGAGCTGCTGGCTGGAATACGGACAGGGCAGCTCTGCTCCTTCCGTGACAGAATAAAGGACGCTACGGACTGGTGACAGGGTGGCGCTCTTTATTCTACACAGTCCTTCTTTCTCTCTTCTGTACACGGGTTGACCGGAGCTGCTGGCTGGAATACGGACAGGGCAGCTCTGCTCCTTCCGTGACAGAATAAAGGTCGCTACGGGCTGGTGACAGGGTAACGCTCTTTATTCTGCACATTTCTTCTTTCTCTCTTCTGTACACGGGTTGACCGGAGCTGCTGGCTGGAATACGGACAGGGCAGCTCTGCTCCTTCCGTGACAGAATAAAGGACGCTACGGGCTGGTGACAGGGTGGCGCTCTTTATTCTACACAGTCCTTCTTTCTCTTTTCTGTGCACGGAGTGACCGGAACTGCGGGCTGGAACACATACACAGGGCAGCTCTGTTCATTCCGTGACAGAATAACGCACGCTACGGGCTGGTATCAGGGTGGCGCGCTTTATTCTACACAGTTCTTCTTTCTCTCTTTAGTGCACGGAGGGAGCGGAACTGCGGGCCGGAACATAGACAGGGCAACTCCGTTCGTTCCGTGACAGAGTAAATAGGGCTACGGGCTGTGATACGACCAGGGTAGTGCTCTTTACTCTTCACACCTATTCTCTCTGACCTGCATTCTGCTCGGAGTAAGAAATTCGCGTACGAGGCCCAAAGGCCTAATCCTGCAAGATGACGGTGTAGATGCTGGACCGATCCTGGTTCCTGGAGCTTTCTTTTGCCGATTAACCGTTACCGTAACCGTCACCGTACCGTAATCTCGAACCGTTAAATTCACGCGACTAATCCGACACGCACACGCACTTCGTTCGCCCCCCTCACTCTCCGCTTAGCATTTCCTTTTATTAAACCTGTATCTTAATTAAGTTTTCTTGCGTTTCCTTTTTGTATTATAAATTATTGGGTAGTCAATAAAAAATTCTTTCTTTGTTGGATTGTGTGTTTCATTTTTGGGAAATGCGTAGGGACACCTGGTTTTCCGTCTCCACTCTTTAAAAGCTACCTAGAGCACCTGGGCCCTTAACCACATTAATCCTAAGGGTGGCGCCCGAGTTTTCCGAATATTCCGAAATCAACCGCTTTCTTACCGGAAAACTAAAGTAGCGCTACAAGGTTCCCATCCCCAAAAGCCTTAAGTTTGAGAGTTAAACGCCCGAAATCCTATAAGAAGTTTTCACTTCAAAATTTTTTTGGGTTGTATTGTTAATTTTGCATACTCCAAAACCAAAAATTTTATGACATTTTCTTTTAGATGTCAGGAAAATACTCCCCTTTCACGCTTCTGAAAAATTTTCTTAGATACTCTAATAATGGAGATATATTTTTGAATCTAATAAGTAAAGTAATTACTGGCGTTTCTCGTGAATTGCCGTTTTAAAAATGTCTGCTGCAAACCGGATTTTAATTAAGTTTTACCAAATGGAGTCTGGAAATTAATGATTTTTTAAAATAATTTTATCTTAGGAAGAAAACCTCATCAATTTTGTGATTTCGTGTGATTCGAAACAAATATTCTCGTGAAATATTCATATAGCATCTCTTTTTTAAGGCTCTGCCCATATTTCCATTGGATTAAAAAAAAAGTATCAAGAAAATAAAAAGGAATATGCCCATAACTTTTTATTTGGGGAAGGGTCTCCTATAATAACAAATTTTTGGCTGGTCTACGTCGATTTAAGTACAAATTGGGGCAGGGAAAAATATCATTTATGGATACCGTCAATATTGTATCTACGGAAAAAAAAGAAAATGTAAAAACCATGTTTGATAGTAGTAGATTAAAATATATATATATTTTTTTATTAAAAATATAAAAACTAACCATTAATTATTTTACAACTCACTTTATGTAGGCTAACTTGGCCTGCTCGCGTGAAAAGTAGCAAGAAGCTAATGAATTTGCCTGGAACATGGAAAATATATGCGTCGCATGCGATATTTTCATGTTTAATCACATGACCAATAAAAGTAACGCCGCCATACAATCGGTCTTTTAAATTCGCGTGCCGACACTATTCATTTGGTTACAAGGTTTTCCAGGTATTCATATTTTTATTTACAATCAAACATGTAATGTTGACATAGATTATTTTTAGTTGAAATTTTGATGACTGTAAATGATACCTACACAAACATCGGTAGGAAGTTTCATTTCTGGTTCGATGGGTAGGAAACACTTCCCACCCCGGTACTATTTTGTCTTTGGAGTGAATGAAATACGTGACAGAAGAATAATAGAATAATGTTGAATACTTTTGTAATTAAAATACGTTATTCAGTATTTTTCAAGAATGAAGTTCAAAAGTAACGATGAAAATCGATGACAACGCCTAATAATTTTTGATCTACCGAGGCATGGGAAGTATTCTGTAATCCATATTTCCTAGATGTGTTCAATCGACAATAATTACACCGCGACCTGCCGAATTAGTATTTGACGCAGGATGGTAGAGAATTCGATTAACAATCAAATGTGTAATGTGGTCACGTCTCGTCAATTCCCACTGTTCAAAAATTTCTGAAAATGCTTTTTCCATCAGGAGTTTATAGAAGCTGGATCTTTATTGAGTAGTTGAGTCTTATCCATAGATAATAATAATAAGACGTTTATTAACCATTTCAGCTTTTTACAATAATTATATACTATGCTAAACAAATAAGTCTGCGGTTAAAGGGCTGCAATTCAGCCTACCAAAGGTTAACAAATATGAAAGACCCTTTAAGTGCTGTTATAGCCCCTTAATATTAAATGATGATCCATGACTAAATTAGATAAAATAGGTAAAGTAAAGTGCAAAAAAAAATGTCGAAGCAAAGTTGTCTGACAAACTATTTAAAAAAAAATACATTTTATGTAATGACATCTCTACCATCTCATAAAAGAAGTCGCGATATTAAATTCCAATAACCAGGAGAAAAAAAGGAAGATGAGGAAAGGACGTCAAGGGATTACAGTAAATTAAGTATTTATATCTACGAACAAAACATATTTGTAAACATATGCGTACACGTGGAGTCATTAGTTGGCGATAAAATAATAAATAAATAAATAAGTTTTAAACTTTTTTTTGAAAATCGCTTCAGAAATTAAGTGGTCATCTATATGATATTTATTCACGTAATATGCTATCTGATAGGAAAATGATCTTCTAAAAAGTTCCTTATGTGGAACACGTGTTCTATGTTTTATTTTTTTCATAGAGATAAGGCGGTGTTCTGTATTTTATAATTTTATAATGGAAACAGGCTGCATGCAAGACTCGCTGGTTATACATGTTTAACCACCCAATTTCTTTAAGTTTATGAGAAACTCGATCTCTTGGACGAATTCCAAAAATCAACCTCAAGCAGGAGCTTTGTAGTTTAATATTAAAACTTTTTGCACAAGATACAAACTCAACTTTCTCCTCCACATTCCTCAAAGTGCACACAGCTCCAAATTTTCAATTTATAGCTAAGCCTATCCCGTGGATCCCGAGGTCGTTTTCATTCGTTCCTTTCCAGAATAGAGTAGTACAGTCTGTTACAAATTAATTGAAATTTGTTACTTTAAGATAAGATAACCTAGGGTCGTGGAATTCAAAAAAAATAAGATAACGTGTAGTCCCTTTATGTGCAAATGAACCACTCAAATTCCAACAAACTTATTTGAATGTGCTTAACAATATAGTGACAATGTCACTTTCTTAACATGAAAGTTGACAGCTTGGTTTTTCCGGTGAATCTGACAGAATGTACCTTTCCAATTCGGAGCTCTTCAATGGGTGTTGGGGTTTATGTATCCAGGAAGAGGATAGATTGCTGGGGTGACGTCACTCCAGCTGATCCAGACTCCAAACAGTGATCTTTATGTGGAGTTGGTACCCAGACAAGAATAAGGCAGTATCAGGTTCACCAATATTTGGAATATTAAATCCCTGAATTCTGTCAAAAAGTGAATGTCTTGCAAAGAAAATTTAAATTGAAATTTGATATACAACTATTGAAAATTGAAAAAAAAAAAATATATTTTAATATAAAAAAAATACAATTAAATAATTGAAAATAATGGTAAGATGATAGTAAAATTAAAATAATAACAGCAAGATTCAATTAAAAAAAAAAATTAAAATGCACGTTATGATTGAGCAAAATGCTGCTTTTCTGGCAGTAGCTTTAGCAGGCAAAAATATGAACAAAATAAGATAAAAACAATAGGAAATTAAATCTTTAGATTCTCCCCCAAATAGACAAAAATTTCGTTTTAAATTAAGGTAGCCACTATAGATACTACAAGATAAACCTGACGGTGAAATCAATTAAGTCCAGAATATGTCAAAAGTCTTAAGATGTTTTAATTAAAACTTTTTAACTGAATTTTTGACCTGTCTGGATTTCTATTAAGAAAAATCACACCCCTTAGTCGAGATAATAATTGACGGAGTCAAACAGAAAATGGCTATTCAGGCCTCTGCCTAGATTCAATAAAAAGTTGATAGGGATTGAAAAACAAATTTGGTTTTTACCGACTCTATTTAGAGCAAATGGTCCAATATTCCCACACTAGCAATTGATTCTGGAAACCAGAGCAGCAGTACAGGGTGATCCAGTATAAAGTGAACACCCCCTACCTTTTCGCTAAAAAAATTTTTTTTTAAAAAATCAAGATAGCCATTTGGTGTATTTTATTTCTGGGAATTTAAAAACGTTTTTCGAAATTTAATTAGATTTTTCGTTGAAGCGATGTGACGACAATAGTAATTTTTTTAAATGGAATAACCTCTATTTAAATCAATTTTTGAAACACCCCCATTTTTCTCATTTCAAATATATAGTTTGTTTATCTTTATTTTAGTAATTTGCGATATATTCTTACTCTGAAATTCACATGAAAATAGCCGAAAAGGTATCATAAAACATAATAGGGAACCAGTAATTTTATTAAAGGTAAAATTATTTAGATTTACCTTGATACCTTTTCGGCTATTTTTAATTGAATCTCAAGTGAGAATATTGTCACAACTACCCGCTTTACGGGGGTGACATGGGGGGTTTGTAGCTTTGGGGGTAGATGGAGAAAAACTCGCTCAGGTTATATAAAAATATATGCTACATATTTTCCCAAATATAACCTTACATGTATGCTAATCCTATAAGGTACATGACCCTTCGTACACTGGGGTCCTTATAGGGGGCCACACGTCAATTCTGCTTGGGGGACTGTAGATAAGTTTATCGTCACCCTTATGCCTTGTCCAGAGGGGCGTTCCCAACGAGAGGTAATTGCACTGGACAACGATAAGGCTGAAGATACCCAGAGGGGCGTTCCCAACGAGAGGTACTTGCACTGGGGAGACTTAATTCCAGAGGGGCTTTTCCAACGAGAGGTACTTGCACTGGTTTAAGTCTGCCTTTGCTGCGGCTTGCAGCGCAATTTATATTAATTTATTGCTGAATTGCAATAAACATTCGATCGAATCGGCAATTAAATTAATAAGGTTGAATACCGGGTCCTCCTTTCCTAAGCAGCTAGTTGACATATGCTCCCCTCCATGAAGCATTGGACCCCAATGCTTGGAAGAGACACTTTATACTTATACATTATATACAAATACCATAATAGTGTCAAAAAATACAATAAAATAATATCCTTATCCTAAAAATATCCCTTGTTTACAATAATAGCCTACTTATAAAATATCCCTGATGCTTAACAATTATATAATCCAAATATCGTGTATAGAGAAAAAAAAAATTAAAAATTCAAATTAACCAAAGTTTTTTATGGTGGGATGGGTGAGGGTGCATTATTATTCAGGTTACTACAAAAAAAAAAAATATATAGCTTACAACTAAGAAATTTCATCAACTTCACCGCTTAAGCCATGGGTTTTTTCTTTTGGTCCGGTCCTGTTTTCTGTATTGTGGGTCTGTTCTGGTTCCAAATACTTCTTGGTAGGTGAGCTAGATCATGGGGTGTACGGTCCCACGGTCTGTGTCGCTTCCTGGTTTGTTATGCTTCTTTCTTGTTCATTGTGCTGTATTCTGTCTTTCAAGTGGATTATTGGTTCTGGCTTCAAGTACTTCCTGGTGATTTGGTCATCTGGGTCGTGGGTTTGCGCGGTCCCACGGCCCAAGTAATCCTTGATCATCTCTTTTGTGAGTGTGGTGGAAATGGTACTGTGGACTGTCTACTTTTGGTCCATATCCATTTGTTTCTTCTGGTTTGAAGTTCCTAGCCCCTGCTCAGTCCAGAGCTAGGTCCTTCTATTACAATGCCTTCCCTCGAATTTGTTTTGTAGTCCGTCCCTGGTTGGTGGTTTTGTATATACATGCAAAAAATAAAATAATATTTTTAAAAAAAAATGTGCTTATTCCTATAATTACATAGTTTAATTATGACCCACATTTGGCCCATCAGTTTAATTCGCCCAATTGTTAAAAATGACCCCTCCAGGTAAGATCAGAAGAAGTATAGTTTGTTTTAGTGTATTCATGTGTTTTTCCTTGTAGCCCGCTCCAGACTTAGGGCTGTCAGGAGACTTGTGCGGTAGGAGTGCCCCAATATTGGCTTAGTAAGTAGTTCTATTGTTTTTTCTCTATTTAAATATCTATATATTTTCGTCTTCTTCCAGAATTATGTAGTAATGTACGTGAGGGTGGTTGGGGAGTGGCCACCCCCTGTGCCAGGGATCCAACGTACCCTTTTTTATGGGTCCCTTTGTGGAGCCATTTGTTTAATTTGTGCCGTGGTGCAAGCTAGGCGACCGCTCGTCATAATTTATTTTTAGTAATACATGGAGTTGTAAGAAAAAGTGTTTTTTTTTTCTCTCTTTTTATTCCCTCGCTTTCAGAGAATATTTATTATTCTAATAAAAGTTCCACTAAGTCCACCTCTGGTGTTTTGTTTCTAATCATTACGTATTTCTGTAGCGTCATTCAAAGGTGCGCTCGCGTCGCACTTATTTTTATGAAAAGTGCAGGTCAGCGTTCCGTCAGGTCTACGGCCTGTAATTCGCAATATGTATTCGTGGTTTTCTACGCCCGTGCGTTTCTTTCTGGTTTATGTGGCAAACTTTCTTTTTTAGCTTTATTTTGTAGGTACATAAACCCTTTTCCCAATAGGTACATGAGGAATAGTACAAACAAACCGCATGTAGTGTAGAATATTACATCATGTTCTGGTGGGTGTTGGCTGCCCGAGTCTTGGCCTGTACAAGGGTTGAAGAGTGCAAGGATTAATGGTTGTGGTCTTCTCCATAAAACATATATCAATATTACTGTTAAAACTGTGTTCCATATCGTCATTATACTGTGACTTTCTGTCGTCCAATGGTAAGTTCTGGCAGATGCTTGTCCATATTTTAGTTTTCTTTCAATGTTTTCTAATAGTGCTTTATTTGATGTTAGGTTTCGATGTGGAATCGTCAGCGACCAGTTATGGTTTATACATTCGTGTATATTGTTGAACTTTACTGGCGTAGATGTAGTCAAAGGGTTGAGCACGAATGATTTTAGGTTTGTCCAAGCTGCAGGGATCACGTGAGTAATGTATAGCTGTGTATCGACTTCCTTGCAGGGAAATCTCTTTGGTATTATTATTTTATCATTTATTTTTAGGTTACACTGGCATGGCATGAGGACTTTGATTGCCCCTGGTTGAGCTGTACCGTTTTTCTCTAGGACTGTGGACTTCTTTGGGCAATCTACTTTTATATCTCCCTGGGGGTGGGTTATAATAAATTGGTCGTCTCCTATTTCCGGGATAACCAGGAGGGTTGATTTGTGACACCTCATAGGGCAATGGGTGGTCAGGTCTTCCACTGTAGTGCCTTGAAATAATTTTGTGGCACATGACGGGCCCTGGAGTGTGTCGCCTGAAAACCTTGGCAGGTAGCATAGCTTATTTTCATACGGGTTACATAGATGAAGACCCGTTCCTGTTATCTGTCTTGTGGTTTTGCTCTCATGGTAGTCATTACCTCCAGCAACCGCCATATAGAGTGTGTTGTGTTCGATGATACATGTCTGACCCTGCCATGAAAAAGGGTACGTCTGTAATTCAAATAGTTGCCATTGACGGTTCTTCTCGTTTGTAGGAACTTTTATATGAATTACTAGTTTGTTGTCTGTGAAACTGCAGTCACAAATTGGGAGCTCATAGTACTTAGAAATTTCCTGCGTTTGGATTGCCAGTTCGTGTTCCCTGTTTTTGAGCTCGGTGTTCAGGTGTTTCAAATCTTCCTCAAGTATTTGGGGAGTTACAACCGCCATTGATATGTGGTGGCGTTTGTTTACAGGAATCTATGATACTTTGTCTCTTCATGGTTCTGGTGACTGTCACTACCTTTCTTGCCAGATCTATGTTATTTTTTAAGGTCAAGTATATTAGGTTACGCTGTGTTGCCTCTTCTTTTAAAAACTCATTGCCCACCGTTTCTACAAAATTCTCCAGGTTTTTGATTTTCGTTTCGGTTGTTTTTAGAGCCGCTGCTGTTTCTTCTTGGGATTGTTTCATGTAAGATGATTGCTCTCCTATTACTTTAATCGCTGATTCAAGCCCTTGCGTTACTGAGTCCAGTCTTGATCTTAAGGAATCTGTGTCCATGACTAAAGAGTCTAGTTTCTGTTGGGTGGCCACCCCGCAGCACCTGTTAAGTCCGTCCGCTATGAATGAAAGGGAGATTGCTCTCTTTGTCTTCTTTGATTTTTTCAGGCGAGTAGTGATCCCATCGTTATTTAGGCTGCTTATTTATCTCTTTGTCCACTGCCTTGGCTATTTCCTCCATCTGCTCCATTACCTTGCACTCTATTTTTCCTTTATCTAGGCATTCCATTGTCGTTTGGTTTTCTTGCACTTCGTCTTACCATGATACGCTATATGTCAGTGGTATGGATCCTCCATATGATATGGTTTCCGGCAGTAGCTTCCATGAGGCTCCTGCAGAAACTTCCACTTCATTCCCTTGGTGTGCACCTATGTACACCACCAAAATCCTGTGAACAAAGGTAAAATTTGTTAGGATTTGTTTTCATCTTGAGCTACCGTTCCTCTCCATTTTTTCTCTGGCGATTATCTTATACTCCCTAGCTAATGTTTTACCCTATTTTTTCTATCCTATTTCTATTTTCCTACTCTATAGTTTTTGCTTATGTTTTATCTGTACAATCAGTCTTCTTCTTCCTCGTTTTCTGCTTCACTGATTCCAATTTCTTCTTCAATTTTTTCTTCGTCTCCTTCATCCTCATCAACTTCAGATTCTGCGTTTTCAGCTATATCTGTGTCATCTGCCCTTTCTTCAATAGGCGCAGCTTCTGTCCATGGATCGTAGTAGGGTAACATCCTACTCACGTGGACCGTATCCTTTTTTCTGCTTCCAATCTTTTGTACCTCGTAATTCACTTCTCCCATTTTTCTAATTACTTTGTATGGTCCAAACCATCTTAAGAGTAACTTTTCACTTCTTCCAACCTTTCTAATTGGGATAAACACTTTAACTTTGTCTCCAGCTTCAAAGTCCAATTCTCTATGTCTTTCATCAAAATGCCTTTTATCTTTCCCTTGTCTTTCCTGTATATTTTCCACTGTTATAGATCGTACTATGAGTGCCTTTTCCCTGATTTGTAGTACGTTCGTCGAAAGTGGAAAAACCTACAGAAAATGTTATAATTAAAAACGCCTTCGCCACTATATCAGGAATTTTCTAATTCTGCTTTCCGTCGCCATCTGTTTTTTTTTTTTTCGGTTGTACTGCTTAGTGGCCTAGTTTTATAAATAATTCGTCGTCAGCGTAGCCGTGTCGCCCGTGTCCGTGTCTGCTTCTAATTATCTGGGCCATGCATTTGAATTACTTAAATTTGTTTATTACATGTGTATATTTTTTCTTTTGTGATACCCATAGGGGCGTTCCCAACGAGAGGTACTTGCACTGGGGAGACTTAATTCCAGAGGGGCTTTTCCAACGAGAGGTACTTGCACTGGTTTAAGTCTGCCTTTGCTGCGGCTTGCAGCGCAATTTATATTAATTTATTGCTGAATTGCAATAAACATTCGATCGACTCGGCAATTAAATTAATAAGGTTGAATACCGGGTCCTCCTTTCCTAAGCAGCTAGTTGACAATATATCGCAAATTACTAAAATATAGATAAACAAACTATATAAATTTGAAATGAGAAAAATAGGGGCGTTTAAAAAATGGATTTAAATATAGGTTATTCCATTTAAAAAAATTACCTACTTTTGTCGTCACAGCGCTTCAACAAAAAATCTAATTAAATTTCAAAAAATGTTTTTAAATTCCTAGAAACAAAAGACACCAAATGGCTATCTTGATTTTAAAAAAAAAAAAAATTTTAGCGAAAAGGTAGGGGGTGTTCACTTTATACTGGATCACCCTGTACCTATGATGATATGATAATATATATTGATAGCAAAATATATTGAAAAATCTATGAGGGAGAATCGAAAAATATAAAGCAAAAATTATTAAAAATAAAAATGACTTCCCTGCTAGACTACCGCCGAGAAAAGAGAACGTTTTAGAAACCAATTCCCACAGGAAAACAATCCTGTATTTTTTTTTTACTTAACTGCATTTTAACCCTTTCAACCAATCAGACGAGTACACCCAAAAGATCATATTCACTTTCTAAAGACTTCACAATGAAAAACCACGTGAAATAAAAGAGAATAGATAAAACACCACTAGAATTATTTTAATTGTTTAAAAATTATAATAATTTAAATTAAGGTTATGTCAAAAATAAAAAACTGCTAATTAATTAGGTCATTAAGCCAAAAATGATTATTTCAGAATCAGAAGTTAGAGGAAGACAGAAATATATCCATTTGCTAAAAGTGAGATAAGTATAATTTCATCAAATGAAAATACAAATGACTGTCAAATGGGAAATATTAAAAATAGTTAAGAAAAACTATAACAATTTAAAGAAATAAACTCATCCGGTACTAGATGGCAGCACTGGTATTATTTTGAACTTTCTGGATATTTTTAGATTAATATAAATTAATATTTTGCTGATTCTGGAATGGAAAAAATACAACTTTATTATGAAAATAAGAAGAGATGGAACATGTTACGTAAATGATAAATTTATCGTAATAAGCCTCCGTCATGATTCTGTGAGTCTGTCCTCGCCCGCGCGCATATTCATTTTTTGCCAACGCAACTGATATTCGGCTAGATTCGCGCCGTAAAGCGTTAGCAGAATATGAGCATCGCAACCAGACGTTTGCACTTCATGTGACAGTATGATACAAGCATTTTATTGATAATTAGGTTCCATAAATGTTTTTTATTTAAAGGAAGGGAAGATTAAAGATAATGTCGAAAATATGAAAAGTTCAAAATACAAAAGATCTTTTTTCTGTTTTGGTTCTACATATTTATTTTTCTGTAAAATAAAAGAATAAAATGAATGTTCAGCTGAACTCTCGGCTGAATTGTGTTTCTGTCGCACAACGTCAGAGAAGCCAACTTCAGTGACTCATAATATTTATTCAAAATTTAATAATACATACACGCGCTCTATTTTTTATGAGCGCTATTTTTTCGCTATTTTATCAGGTTGATAGAAACAGAGATTGGGTCGCATTTTCAGGACGGATCAGTTTGGGTTAATTTGAATTAGGTACTTTTCATGTCTTTACTTTAGAAAAGGAAACAGGAGGGAACAGCGTCTAGTGCAGTTTTTAAACGAAAACTAACCCGAAGTAACCCAAACTAACCAAAAATAACCCATACAATCGAAAACTAACCGAAACTAACTCAAATCTGCCAAAAAGTTCTGGGGCCTTTAAATAGGCACATAATGATTAATTTTTAAACTCTTAATAACGGTATTTCTTCATTCGTTATCGCATTTCGCATTGAAACATGTGCCAAAAACTAACAATAACTGCCGATTTCCAACTGAATTTATTTAGAGAATATTTTCACGAACACCAGGCAGGCTCTATAAACTGCCAACGTTAGTCCACTTCAATCATAATTTGCCTACGCTGTGCTAGAACAAACACGAATGCAGCCGAAGGTCCTATTACGTTGGCAGAAAATGAATATGCCGCCCGCGCGTCATTGTTTCATACATGTATCACAGCCGCTCTTCATTGTTGTCTGTTACTGTTGTTGGTGTCTCTGTTTTGTATGGCTTGACCTTGCGTTAGTTAATCATCCCTCCTAACTAGTGACAAATGGTAAGAGAAATAAGAAGTCTTTCATACGAACAGCAACTGTCGGACGAGTGGTACTCAAGGTGGGTTTGTGAGATGGGAGTTGAGGGAAACAAGGTGATTGCTGTACCATTGACGCATTAGGTATAGCACTTAAGTTATTCTCAAATCCCGAAATACGTGTCAACAATAAAATTTAAACGTCCAGACTGCTTATCATCTTTATTCCAAATCCGGACAATTCTACCATCTTGCTCCAACAAATGGAGTAGGTCTTTTTTTAATTTATGACCGAAAAATAAAACAAATTCATAGGTGTTTTTTTTAATACTTACCATATAGAATCGAAAACAATATGAATGAGTCTAAAACAAAAAATTGGAAGACTAGGAGACGAAATTTATCTTTAAATTTGAATTCCAGGGCTTGTTGGTGGCGGAGACAAATGATCCTTATGTGTGTCAATTTGGATATAAATCGAGTTTCAATGATATTATATTCCAGCAAAATGGTCCGAATATTCGATGATTTTTTTTTTTTTCAGTAAATAAATGATATCTCATTTTGAACTTTGAATTAATCAATGACATCTTAACACAGACACCGCATACCATTTATAAACTGATGTGTGTTGTGATACCAAGACCACCCATGGGCCAAGAGAGGTAAGCTGCTCGAGGGGAGTCATGGTGGGGATGCATCGGAGATGTGAACAAGACCTGCCCTCCCCTCTGAACGTGTTATTCACTTGACCAAAATAATTCACAAATGCGCAAAGGTGCAACTCGTTTATCTATCTATCTGTCTCTAACTGATATTTCAAATGGTTACATTTTGGCGCTTCTTATTATGAATATGAATATTTATTTGAGACTCACTTGGTGTTTGAATAACTATCAAACACCCTTTTCGTAATAAATAGTACCTACCCCTTCGCAGTGAAAACAATCCTAAAGCAACAAAAGTATGGCGCACCGAACTCGATTCCTAAGGGTATTTTATTAACAAAGATCAGTTGGAGCCATTAGTGAAATTACTCGGGGTCCTTAAGGATCTCGAAAGTCTGGATATCTGTCTCTAGTGGATGGTTAATTAAGTTTTAAGTTGCGATAAGAATTTTTTTGTGTTTGACGAAACGAAGACAACTTTTTTTTAGTTGAAAAGTATATTGAAATTCATTGACAAAATTGTACATATCGATGATAAGAGGAATATCCATATCAATTATGCCATATTTTCGGTCAGATAAATTAGCCAACTCATCAGCGATCAGACAAAGTAACGATACACTAATCAAAGAAGCGACTCACCGCATGAAGTTATCAGAATGAACTTCTAACAAAGGCACACGAGTGAAAAAAGGTGGATTCCACAAAAGCTTGAAAAAATATTGACTACTTGCAGATATTTCGCACACTTTTTCAGAAGAAGCACTAAACATTTTTAGACAAAATGCTTCCGACTCCGTCTGAACCTCCGGAGCTCTGACATCCACGACGTAAATGGACACCAGATACATCAAATTAATAATTAAACAGATACACGGTAATAGGTGAATTCTCAGACAGAAACTTTGTTCTGGCAATATAGAAGAAATTTCTCACCAAACTGCAAAACTCGCAGCAAACTGCAAGCAATGGAGAAGACAGCAAAAAGACTTGGAATGATGGGCAAACTGAGTTTTGGTTTCTCATCCGAGAGAGACAAAACGGAGTGACACCTATTAGTTACACAGAAATTTCAGGCTTGTACCCTTGGGGAGCACTACCTATTGATTTACTTGATGCAACTTACCGACTGGGGAAGGTATTCCTAGTTTCACTAATTCCCTCCAGATTTATCATACAACATCCTCAGCCATTGCTGTACATAATCTTCTCGTAAAAGGTGTCACTTATTTCTGCATGGTGCTGGCCCAGTTCCATTTCAAATTTTCTTAATATTCTGATAGCATCTGCGAGAACAGTTCTCATTTCTGTATTTTAAATTTTATCTCTCGAAGATTTGGATCATATTTATCGTCATTTTTGTGAGAGTCAACGATTTCGTACCGTAAGTCAGCACAAGTAGGATACTTTGATCGAAGACTTTCCTTTTTAGGCACGCCTATTAGTATGTCCTATCTAAAGATTTGTTTTTAATTTCCAAAAGCTGCCCCTGTAAGCCCTACCGTCCTTTGAAGCTCAACGGTTTGATTCAGTCGACTCATACAAATCTCGTGTCGTACATATTGGGCGGTATGAATAAAAACGAAGTATCTGCTACTACTACAAGTATTAGTAGATTCTCCGTAGTATTTACTTTAAAACGAAGTAGATACTACATTTCGAAACCAGCGAAAATTAGTAAATGCTTCTTTTTGAAGTAAATACTGCGTAGCATATACTAATACTTGTAGTAGCAAGTACTTCGTTTTTATTCATACCACCCATTGTCACGGATTCCGGGTTCGCTTAAACTCACTTCACAAACAGTAACAACTTTTATTAAAAAAAATTGACTTGAACTATCGACACGAACTTTGACTATCGAAAAATAGACGACAAACATCGAATTAAAACTAACGGCCAGTTCCATAAATATGACGTTAAGTCGGCTTTAAGAAAAGAACACTTTTCGTTAAAGTATACTTTAAGCAGCCCTTAAAATCAGTTGGGTTCCATAAAACATTTTAAATCGTCTGTTAGAAAATGGAGTAATTATCGGTTTTCCTGATTTGGCAACATTGAAATTGGAGAGATGAAGTTGGTTTTGACGTGTGTTGACAAAAATTCTAGCCATTTCAAAATAATTGAAATATGTGCAGAGAACAAAATGATAGAAAGAAGAGTGCCCCTTTTTCAAAGGAGGATTAAATTCATTTATTGGAAGCTATTAATGAAGAGCGCAAATTGAAAATGAAGAAACAAATAAATTAACAAATGCAGACAAGGTTTGTAGTTTCAATTTGGTTTTATCCTAAGCAGATGTTCTCGCAAAAGAAGGGGCCTCAACACCATACCATGAACCAGAGCCCTATTGTGGCTTAATGAAAAGCCACATCATGGAAAAACTCAACAAATGGGAGAAAGACCGTCATCATATTGGAGGCACACTCCGGGACTAAAACAGTCAACAAGGTTTATCACCTTTTCAGCAAAAAAATCTGAACAGCTCCTAAACATGAGCAGACCACATCATCAGAATGGTAGTAGGACTACTCACTGGACAGTGCGGACACTGCCTGGTGAAATACCACTTAAGGTTAATGAGCAGAGCAGACGACGATCTCTGCAGATTCTGCTCAGACGCCATAGAGACCGCAGAGCAAGAAGTGGACCAACTGACACACAAAAAAATAGCTTCCTTCGGCAGAAGTCTACGCTCCCTGAAGACAATATAAGATGTAGAGTCACGTACAAAATATCTGCAAAGGTAGTGCTGAGCAGCTGGAAAGCCGAAACGACTCCCCCACAATCCACAATACAATGCATGAAATATTCTATGGAGAAGGCTTGGGAACGGCTAGCTTTAGCTTACAATGCTAGTGGAACGGTTGTAAGAAATGTAGATCAATTGAAGCAGAAAGACAATTAAAAAAAGGAAGCTTGTATGTGCTGGATGAAAAATCCAGTAGGGCTCCTACAGTCGGCTTTGTTAACCTGAACCGGAGTGAACCGGTCAAAAAATTCTTTGTCGTCATATTTTTCAAAATAATCCACTCTCATCCTGTATCGCTTAATATAATTTGATATCCTCTACATCTGAATGGGTCGAAATTTGCCATTTTGATGAAATAACCAAAACACAGAACCTGTAATTTGGCACCTTAAGGTTAAATTGCCCTATAAAAGTACTCTTTTCAGCGCGTAATTGGCCAAACTTGGCACTTTAAGGTAAACGTCACTTTATCGTGATGGCTCCTTTAAAAACTGTTTATGGAACAGATTTTAGAAGTTAAAGGTACTTTTCAAGAATAAAGTAGACTTTTTTTGCGATTATGGAACTGGCCGTAATACCCGAATCAAGGTAGTTCAAATTTTGGGTGAAGCTAGACAAAAATAATTTAAAGCTAATTTTTGGCATATATCATAATTTAGGGCTTAATATTAATATACTAAAAGTCCTAGAGAATCCTCCTTCCGCAACCGCCTTTTTTCGCCCCCTAAACCCGCCCCCCTTTTAATGTTTTGGTGATTTTCTCGAAAACTATCCACTTTAAGGAAAAATGACAAGAGAGCATTTTTAAAGCTGACAAAATTCCCCTGGAAACGACGTTCTGCGAGCCCATATACTATCACGTGGTACGCACCAGTGGCGTATCAAAAGAAAGTTTGCCCCGAGATTAATTGAAAACTATAAGCTGGGCGAAAAATATCGTTACCAATTTTTTTTAGGTGATGAAATTGCAAATCTATTCATATATTTTATATATGACCCCCTAGAACCAAAAATATTGGTGTTTAATTTCCACCCCACTGATCAGTTCTGGCCACAGCTTCAGACATAATTTTTTCTTTTATCAAAATAGAAGATACTTCTATGATGTGTTTTAAAAATTTCACGTAACGTCAACGCTTTTCACTAGCAGTCAGTAATGTTTTCAGTCATTTTTCACCAACTTTAGTAATAACACGCTCACTTAGTTGCAGTTTACACAGAACACATTTTTCCATCTTCAATTAAACAATATAGAAAAATATGACACATTAGGCAATTGACCTGTCTCGCATAAACAGGGAAAACTTTATATGAATACAAGTTAGGAAGTAGTAAAACACGACATGCGCGCGCAACAGTGGGTTGCAGTGTAGCCAGATTGTATTGTTGTGGAATGAATGTAGACAATAAAAATCGCACATTACACCCATCAAAAAAGTGATATAGTGTTTCACAACGCCTTAAATCAGATAATAGAAGTGCTTTAAAGTATTTTTTAACATTCAATTTTGATAAATGTTCCATCCGGCAACATCGCACAATGTAAGTGCAAAGGAACATGTTACGTACATAACTTTAAACAACACTGCGGTGAGTTCAGAAGTGATATAGTAAAATATTAGTTCGCTTTTTGTCGGATTACACGTTACAAAGAAAGAAGGAACGATTTCTTCGGAACTTGCCCCTGGACTCGGACTCTGTTACAGATAGAGATCGTTATCCTTATTGCTATGGCACTTCCTATTTTCTTCTCTCTTTCCGGTATCAATGCATAGACAGAGGACGTCAATAGAAATAGAGAAAATGTCTCTATGCGTTACAGAGTCTCAACCCTGAATGTAAATATGACGCAAACACGTGACAAACTCACATCCCATTAGACTCTGTTGCACAAGCGCAGTCAAGATAAAAAAGATACTGTTTGTTTCACGAGGGTTTGAACTTTTGCCTTCCTTTTTTAATAAATAGAAATTGACTGAAACAAATCAATGACCTTAAAAACGTTCGTCGGTTTTTAAATCAGAAGTCATTCAATAGGTACAATACAAAATCTGAATGCTATTGAATTTATATGGAACAATCTACGACAAACCTTTTTTTTCCAAGTTATGACACATCGATGTCATAAGTACAACCCATCGTGAAATGAACCATACCTACCTCAACGTCGCAAGGCGTTAGGCGCACCTGTTATTTGGCAAATTAATAGCTGAGAAGTCTCGGAGAAACTTCTTATAGAGTCAACGATCGTTTCAGAGAAAAATATGTTTCTTCTAAAAAAACTACGCTTAGATCAAAAAAACTGAGAATAAATAGCAAACAGTATATTTTTCAAAAGTAACCCTTTATTTGATACGCCACTACTATGCGCTATTTATATTAGAAATTGCACTCCGGATCTACCTAGAAAAACATCGAATCGAATATAATAGAATTCCAGACGTGCACCCATACGTAAACAAGGAATTTCCAAAAATGCGGCCGGACTCTCAAGACAATTTTGTAACACTGCCTACCTCTCAAATCTGATCGTCCCGATCTGACTGTCAAGATGCAACACCGTCTCTTCTAAGTCTATACCTCCACTCAGATCCATAATATTCGATCGACGAAATTCCTTTTCTGCGCATTCGAGTAGTAGTAGCATCAAATGTAGTATTCCTCTTTATGAGAAACCGCAGAGCCTTAATGTCGAAAAATAATTCGAGGTCGAGGTCAGTCTCTTCCAGTTCATTACTTCCCAGCTGTTTGGGACTTCTTGTTCCGCATCAAATCGAAAGCCTCTAACAGGAACTCTTTCTTGCTCATCAATGGCCTTGATTAGAGCCTTGCTGCTACTTGATGGTTTGGGTATGAGCAGCATTCATATCTCTAATTGAATTCCATATACAAAATTTTCGGTCACTAGTTTTTCTCGCATTAGTGCTGCTGCTTCCGAATAGGCCAAAATAACCAGACGGCGGATATCGGTTTAAAATTCTTGTAGGCTTTCTACAACTTTTTGATGCTTTGTTCTTAGTTGTATCTGGTAAAGCTACCTTCGATGTTGATCTCAATAACGCTCCAACGCATCAACAAGGGCCCCATAATTGATTGGGAAGCTGACTGAAAAATCTCTTATAGATCTAACGCAAGGCCACATGATGTTACAATTAACCCTGTAGTCACGTCATCGGAGCTCTAACCATTAGCCTTTGCAACTCGAATTGACTTCAATATATCAGCACTCTCAATATTAACGACATGTTATTCCGAATTCAACTTTCGCCGAAAGCCAAGGTAAAGATCGTTCACATTGAAAGGTTTGACCCAAACAGGGACATTTTTCACGACATATCGCGTTACATTGGAGAAACAGACAGCACTTATCAGCCTTTCGTACATATCGACCACCCTTGTGCGCAATCGGGTAACAGTGCATAGGAGTCTTCATGGATATCCCACACCAATGTAATGTTTCGAACCCCTAGGGCTTAAACTAAGCTATTCTTTTTCATACTGATCAACCCTTATATACCCGACGACTAGAGTTTTCAAGAATGAAACATATCGAGAGTTTACGTTGATCGGAAATTTATATAAAAAAATAAGAGTTGTGGATGATTATTGTTTCACATTAAATTCAATAAATTTAGGAAGAGTAGTCTTACTTATCTGCGAACACACACATAATAGATGAAAATGTAAGTAGGTAGTTTACTGATTATAATTGATTCGTAAACGATCTTGATATCTCCACATTCGTCCTGAATTTGAGTAACATAAGTCCTAGATAAAATACAACCCAACATTTGGAATACAAAATAGGTAATTTAAACAAGAACGGCAACATAAGAGACATACTCAAGAAAAACAATTCCTTTGATGCCGATCTCTGCTTCCTAATAAAAGCAGACAAACTGATTTCCAAAAGAAAGCATAGATATAGGTACTTGAGCTTATTATTTTGAGATTTTGGAAAAGAATATTATTTACAGGTGGGTAGGTAGCTACCTATATAAGGTCCTCCTTTCTTAAATCAAAGCACAACTAAATCTTTATTTTAATCAACATTAGAATTCCCTTTAATTCTCAAATTACTTTCTTTTTAGCCAACCCAACCTATTTTTTTTATGCTCTATAAATTGCTGACTTGAAGAATACTTTTTTAATATTCTTAAGTAAGAATATAGGGGGATCTCTTACCACCGCTTAATGGAAAACAGCGGCTCTTCGCTGTCTATCTGATCTTTGATATTTCATGCGAATTTATTACGGTAAAAGGTAGGGAATAAATTAACTATGTTTTACATTTGGATATAACAATTTGCAATAATTTATATTTAGAAAGCAGAAATCCAGTTTAAATTTCTTTCGCGTATTCTCTAACATTTTCCTTGCCATAGACTTTTCAGAAGAATGTTTTTCCAATCTAATCTCTTTTGTGAAGTAACTTCATTTTCTATCATCGATAAGATTAAACGAACCTTGGCGGAATCCTCAAAGGGCTGGAAAAAAGCTTCCACTACCTTCAAAATAAAGAAATAAAACTGAAAAATCTGATTGGATTGTTGAAATAAAATAAGCGTGTCTAATAAAAGGCATACGAGTCGAATAGGATAATAAACAATTTAATTTGGAAGAAATCAATAGATAAAAAATAAATACCGTCTTGAAATTCTATTCCAATTACTGATAAATATCAAAGATGAATAAGTGACAAAGACTTTCTGTGGCATTTATTATTCGTTTTCGTCAGCTAACTGACGCTTAAGTATTTTTTTTCTCTTCCCTTAATATTGTAGCAAAACGCGCCCAAGTACTCTTTTTAACTAGTTAGATTGTAAATGGCGAGCGGTATATTGATGGTGTTTAATTCCTTGGGCGGCTACCTATAAATTTGTAGAGGGGGTCTATTCGCAAATGAGAGAAACAAACTATTAAGGTTTACCAAATAATATTTTTTTATACTTAAAACAAAAAAATTCAAATAAAGCAAATGTCTTTCTAAGTCTGACAGCCGCTTCTAAATTTTCCCAAATCAATTTATTTCACATCCAGTCAAACTTTATTACTTCGGACCAGGAATTATTCATACTATAATGCCCTACTTCTTTTACTCTCAATAACTTATAACTTTATACATTTACTCTTTCAAACAACACTTCCGATTCATATTCCTAATAAAACTACCCTTCACCTATATCTATAAATTCCTAAAACTCTTAAGTCATTTACTGACAGCTTATGAAGATTAATTATTTAAAGTCATAAGTAGGATTAAGTATATCTGTATTAAATTGTATGTAAAAATGTAAAATATTCATACTCAAAATCGAAAATTGTTAAGAGCTGTATAATTTTTAATTTAATTCTTTGCAAAATTAATTAAAATATCATTATACTCGAAGGCAATTAAAGTTATGCACTAAAGTTTTTACAGTCAAATCACTCAAGTTTTATGCATTAAAGTTCAATGTCAATTCACTTCTTATCATTCCGAATCATTGATAAAGTAATAAAAAAACATACTAGTCACTAGAGTACTTACATTTAAATTGTCACCCGATAAAATACTTAATTAATTTACTTCAAAAAAAATCAGCTAGAGCACGCACATATAATGTTGAACGAATTTAAATGGTCTTTACAATTTTCCGTTACTTTTCAAAATTCAATTAAACGCGTTTTCACGAGGCAACAGAATAGAATATACTCTTCGCGAATTTTATCCGGATTGACTCATTATAGGTACTGTAGATTTAACTGGACTGATGTGAGGAGTGAGGACTGAACTGACTAACGAAATCTTCTAAAACCGCTGTTTTTATGTTTCGTCCCCCCAAAAATTCCTCTTCATCATTCATTAACCTTCCTCATTTATTTGTTTAAAACCGAATAATTATGTCGCAATTTCCTGGTTTATCGGGGTCAACAGATTTCGTATAAGAATGTTTGGACATATAATTCAAAGAAAAACGACACACGTATCGACGTCTCGGCCATAAATCACCGATTCGCTTTTAATATTTTTATGGATTTGATTTCGAACGTATATAAATATTTTAATTAATTTGGGTCAAAGTTAATTTGTTTCATTTTCAATTTATTGATACTGATATAATTACAGGAAATTCAGTTTTTGATTATCTAATTACATTTAATTTTTACAGTTAAGACATTGTAAATTACGGGTCTATTTTTCCCGGGTCATTACAATATATTTATTATCGTTTTTAGAATTGGAGTCGCTTCATATCAGTATGTTTGCTGTTGCATTCCAAAACAAATCATGTGTTAAAGCGTAGTTGCGAAGCGATTTGTTAAATTTATTTCTTTCTATTACAAAATGAAATAACTATTCAAGGATATATTTTCCTCCATTGTTAACGATTACCTATTTCTAATGTTGTGTAGTTTTTGCACCTCAACTATGCTTCTGAAAATAACTTTCATGATGTAAGCAGTACGAGGGCGGGCGTTATCATGCTGCAAAATCGCTCGATTTCTTCTTGATGGTACCTTCTCCAGATTGGGAAACAGGTGACGGAAATTCAAGCACAAAATGAACCATTATTATATCTTCAGATATATGCGGATTTATTAGAAATATTAATGTTGGGACGTTCAGGAACAACGCGCAGGAACAAGACCGAAAAATACGTTCGATGTAGACGTTGCAAGGTCCAAAGCTATTGCACCTTTAGTAATTTTCACAACTTGGAAAATTAAATTTTGAAAGATAATAGAGTACCTACCAATGACCTATTAACACAGATAGACAGAACATCCCATTGATAAAATAGGTTTTATTTACGACTTATGTATAATGTGCGTATTATATTTGTGATTTTGGCAGTATAATGACATATGTTATTCCTCCAGGGATTAATGACGAGTAGCGGGATTGATGGTCATTATTCCACAAAAGTGTCAGTGTCAAACGTGTAGTGCTTGTGGATTTGTATTGAAAATTATGAGACGGATGTGATTTCTTCATCGAAAATCTCAAATAAATTAATTTGTCGTAAATAAAGTAGAGTATACTACTCGCAATAATGGCTATTATTCCCTCGGAATGTTACTCCCTCGCCGCTAACGCGGCTCAGTTCGTAATAATCCTCGGGAATAATAGCTATCATTATTGACTCGTGGTATAATCTACTATGTTTTGGTTGACTACATGTTTATGGGCTAGGGGGGGTGAGCTGTGAGAGCGGCTAGGAGTAGGGATTCAAATGATTCCGCTAACTCCGCCCCCATTTTACTATCGCATACTTGGCAACTCTGAAAATGAAACCAGAATCAGTGCTACAAAAGTTTATCTTTATCCTTATATTTTACATAATTTTAGAAAAAGATGCGGATACACTCACTGCACACTGATTGACAAATGGAAATTGTCATAAAATACCTGCAGGTCACATTTTGACATGACAATTGAATAGAAGCCGCTGATTGGTGGAAAGGTGGAATTCAAGGTGGGATTTATTTTTTTGCAGCGTTGCTAATTTTCATTGAAACATAATCGCTTTCCACAGGTTAGATTAATAAGTAGTGGGGAGAGATGCGGTTCCTGGTATGTAGTCAACCGATATTATTGTTTATTGTTCTGTCTATCTGTGTTAATAGGTCATTGGTACCTACCTATTCCCCTCAATCAGAAGCTAAACGTGCAATCGAGAAAATTCCCAAGATTCGAAAGTGGATTAGTTGAGCCCAGGAAAGATAAACTTAAAACTAATGGGCTAATCACCAAATAATACCTACCTCAACAGCCAACTTCCTCAAAATACGGATACTCAAAAATATTAAATGAACTAATCACTTTTCCTGATGAGTTTTGCTGATTGTTGGAAGCGTGGCTTTATCTAGAAGAAAAAAATACCATACAGTATTTTATGTTGAACGCGAAATAGCCTTTCAAATGTATGCCATCTCCACCAGAGCATTTGTCGAAAAAACAAAACTCTCCCAAACATCGGGAAATAATATAATCAATTCATGTTTGTATGTAAAACTGTCACCTGGTTCTGCACTCTACAGTCTATAGAAGGTATGTATTCAGAAAAATATGTTTTTCTGCGATTGACAAGAAATGTCAGCATTTTTGACCGGTTGACAGGTCGCAAAACTCAATATTCTGGTATTTCAATTATGTTTCAATAGTTGCTAAGGAATCAATGAATATGAAACACTTTTCCGGCCTAGGCTGGGAAAGTGATTCTCGTACTGCTGAATAATTGGAACCAAAAGACAAACATTAAACAGGTAATTAACCGATCGCAGAAAAAATAGTATGTGTATTTCGGTGGAAAATCACATTCTCACCTAAATACACAATATACTATTAATAATTTGATCAGAAAAAGCCACTCATTATACTAGTGACTGATGTGGAATTTGTATTTAGAGTGCGCCAAAATCCTTCAAGATTCAGTTGAAATTTTTCGTTTAGACAAGCCTTTTTTGGAATTTATATCCGTCATAGATGTCACTGCTTATAAATCCGAAAAGTTTTAAGTATTATGAATCACAGGATTTTCCAATATCAACACTGCTAGATTGACAGTACCAATGTAATAAAAACATCAAATTGACAGTAGCCTTGTCAGCTACGTGCCTTTGCTTGTATGCCTCTGAATCACCTATCTGAGGTCCTATTTCCCAAGCTGAGATTCCAGAAGCTACGTTTATTTACCTTCAAGGCTATCCCTAGCTGTTTTAATATAATCAAACTTGAGACATGTGTTTTGAGCGAGTGATGATATTGAGTTAAGAACAATAAATGGCTGCAATATAAATTGTACTAGGTAGTTGTACCCATCGACTTTTTATTAAGAATTTTTATAAATTAATAGATTGAAAGCGGAAATATTTAACCCATTTTTTAATGAATTAACAAGAGGCCCATAATATGCTCAGTTTTATTGGGGTGTGAAAATTCAGAAACACACCTAAAAAAATCATCAGCAAACGATAATTGATGATTCTCAAAAGGAAATAAATAAGGCTGTTACGATAAATTTATCATTTACGTAACATGTTCCATCTCTTCTTATTTTCATTATAAATTCGTATTTTTTTCATTTCAGAATCAGCCAAATAATATCCACAAAGTTCAAATTCAAATAATACAAGTGCAGCCATCTATCCATCATGTCCGTAAAATGCAAATATCATACAGTACTGCCATCTAGTACCCGATGGATTTATTTTTCAAAGTATGACTTTAATTATTTCACATTTGACAGTCATTTGTATTTTCATTGAAAGAAATTATATTTATCTCACTTGTAGCAAATGGATATATTTCTGTCTTTTTCTAACTTCTGATTCTGAAATAATCATTTTTTGGCTTAATGACCTAATTAATTAACAGTTTTTTTATTTTTGACATAACCTTAATTTAAATTATTATAATTTGTAAACAATTAAAATAATTCTAGTGGATTTTTATCCATTCTCTTTTATTCCATGCGGTCTTTCATTGTAATTTCATTTTGAAGTGAATATGGTGTTTTGGGTGTATTGGTCTGATTGGTTGAAGATGGTTGGAATGCAGTTAAGTATAAAAAACACGGGATCGTTTTCCTGTTGGCTTTGGTTGCTAAAACGTCCTCTTTCGTCGACAGACAGTCTAGCAGGTAAGTCCTCTTTAATTTTGAATAATTTTTCTTTGAATTTTTAGATCCTCCCTTATAGATTTTTCAATATTCATATTATCGTATCATTATTAAGTTTTTACTTGATGAATCTTATCTTATCTGTTCTTGAAATATAAATGAAGTCTGTTTTTTTTTTTTAAGATAAAAGTCAAAATGACATTATGTTGGCAATACAATGTAAAATTGTCAATGCTTTCAAAATTTTTATGTAGAAAAGGCTTGTGTTACCAACATGGTTACCAAATTTTTGACTTGGGGAATTGTCTTTAAAAAAAAAACAGACTTTATCTACAAGCGTTTGGTTATGACATTTTTACATGACCATTTTTCTAGTATTTGAGTTACGTCATGAGACTCATAACACAACTAGTGATGTTATAGACTAGGTTATGAATTCATAATACAACTAGTGGAATTATGGACGAGGTTATGAGTCTTTAACACAACTATTTCTGGTGATTTGACAAATGTCAGAGGTAAACCTGTAAAGGTAAAATCAAGGTAGACAACTATTAATGAACGGAAATAATTGGAAAAATATTCTTATTTTTCGCTTTGTAGATAAAACGTTGTACATCACACGTGCGTTCAAACATGACTACAAAATTCGTGTGATTAGAACGACTCGGTCTATGACCTCGTCGTTCTAATCCTTCACACTCGTTATTGTAATCATGCTCATAAACGCACTTGTAATGTAAATAACTATTATCTACAAGCGTTTGGTTATGACGTTTTCACATAACTATTTTTCTAGTATTTGAGTTGTGTCATGAGACTCATAACACAACTAGTGGTGTTATAGACTAGGTTATGAATTCATAACACAACTAGTGGTGTTATGGATGAGGTTATGAATCTATAACACAACTATTTTTGGTGATTTGACAAATGTCAAAGGTAAACCTGTAAAGGTAAAATGAAGGTAAACAACTACTAATAAACGAAAATAATTGAAATAACATTCTTATTTTTCGCTTTGTAGATAAAACGTTGTACATCTCTCATCCCTCTGAGGTTTTTTTTCTTGCCAGAATCCTGTTTCATCCCATTATCGAAACCTGAAAAAGATGCCTCAAACAAAGAGTATTTTTTAGGATGTTAGCCACGTTTTTGAGGATTTTCTCCGGTTTTCTTAATAATAAGTATATATTTTTTTTAAAACTTTATTAGCTTTCTCATAGGATCTTGCTCCATATTGTTCTTATTTGTAACATTGCAAATGTTACTTGTTATTTTTTCTTTCAAATATAATTTCATATTACCTTTAATGTCTGATGACTAGCATTTAAAAAAAAAGTTTTATGCTGTTAATAATATTAGCAATTATTAAACTAGAGGGCACGATTTTCGTCTAAATTTGAAGTATGTACCGCTTTCCATTGGCTATTTTTTGAGAAGCTCTGTATGTTGATGTTATCCGTTTCTTTCCTAGCCCCTTTCAAATTTTATCGTTCGTCCTGAAAAGGTCCATCCTGGGCTGAAAATCACCATCTTCATGAGACAACCGTGCTTGTGGAATAAAGTACCTTATCGGCCATCAGGTACTATTTTAACAAAATAAAGTTGCGTAAGGCAATAACCCATTGAATACCGAAACCCCCTCGTGGTTAGTCCTTTTTAATTTTTTTAAATTAATGGTTGTTCATGAAATGCCTCTATTACTCAAGGTTTTCCGAGGAACCGTTTTTCCGAAGAGCCGTTTCTCTCAACGAAACCATTTTCGAAAGACTACATTTTTAAAAGAACACCATTTTTGTGGAGCATGGCATAGAGCTTTTGAAGCGATTCCTAGAGGAATCAAGTCCCTCACGTATTGACTCCTGTACGTTCACATTTGACGACAACTGCGAACTTCTAGCCTCTATCTACCTTGATTCAAGGCTAGAATCTGCAACTTCCCTCGTCAAGTGAAAATGGATGGTAGGATGGCTATCGTAATCCACCTTTTGTTGGAATGGAGGCTTGTATAAAGTTTCATTAATGACGTTTAATTTTTTTTTTTCTCTTTATATCTATTTTATGTTCAATTAACATAATTAATTGAACCTTTACTGATATGACGTTTGAATATTTAAAATTTTATTTTCGCTTTCTTGACAGCGAGGTGATGGTGGAATAATTGCTCTCATGGATTTTCGATTTATCGAATTTATTAGAGATTTACTATTGCTTAACTTTTATTATTGCCATATTTTAGGAATGTAAATGTTATTATTCATAATCAATAATCTGAACTGAAGTCAAGCTTGGACAACATGCTCTTTACTTTAAAATTTTTGAGAGGTACCTAAATCTTCGAAACTACTTATATATTTGAGGATTTCTATTATGTCTCCTGACCATTTAGCCCAACTTTTGATTTCATACAGGTGTGAGTTGATTTTATTGAATTTATTTTTCTAGCAGCAGCTGACCATATTTTTCCATATTATATTATAATTTTCATTCATTCATTCTTTTTTTCATTAATTTTAAATTAAATCCTTCATATTTTCATCTCAACTTAATAATATGGCCAGCGACTATTGATGAACTTATGTGGCAACTGTATTGATGTAGGTACATTGTAATATTATTTTTTTTGGAGTTTGATGAATCTGATTGAGGGTTAACCTCCATTTATTAAATTTATTTAAAGTGTTCCACCAACAATTGATTCCATCTTTTGAAATTTGATGCTTAATTTTCAACCTGACTGTGAAAATATAGGTACACTAATTTAATTTGAAACTTACTTAAGTGTTTTATTGGTTTACCTATGTCAAGATTTGGTTGAGTTATATGCCTTGTTACAAATTACTTGAATTTGTTACTTTAAGACAAGATAACCTAGGATCGTGAATTCAAAGAAAAATTAAGATAACGTGTAGTCCCTTCATGTGCAAATGAATCCACTCAAAATCCAACAAACAATAATTTTATTTAGTGTAAACAATATTGGTTGCGTAAATAGTGCAAACAATATAGCTTGGTTGTTCTGGTGAATCTGATACAGTATGTACCTTTCCAATCCGGAGCTCTTCAATGGATGCTGGGGCTTAACTTTCTCGAACTGGAGCTCTTTGTGTTGTTTCCTGTATCCAGGAAGAGGATAGATTGCTGGGGTGACGTCACCAGCTGATCCAGACTCCGAACAGTGATCTTTATATAGAGTAGGTACCCAGGAAAAAATAAGGCAGTTCACCAATATTTGGAACATTAAATTCCTGAATTCTGTCAAAAAGTGAGTGTCTTGCAAAGGAAATTGAAATTGAAATTTAGTATAAAACGATTGTTGTACAGACACTCCTTTCAACAGAATCAGGTATAAAAAAACTATTGCAAGTTGAAAAAAATTAATAATATTTTAATAAAAAAATAATTAAATAATTAAGAATAATGGTAAGATAATAGTAAAATAAAATAATAACAAGATTAAATTATAATGCTCGTTATGATGGAGCAAAAATTATGCTTTCCTGACAGCAGTTCTGGCAGGCAAAAATTCATAACACAACTAGTGGTGTTATGGATGAGGTTATGAATCTATAACACAACTATTTTTGGTGATTTGACAAATGTCAAAGGTAAACCTGTAAAGGTAAAATGAAGGTAAACAACTACTAATAAACGAAAATAATTGAAATAACATTCTTATTTTTCGCTTTGTAGATAAAACGTTGTACATCACACGAGCGTTTAAACATGACTACAAAACTCGTGGACCATTTGCTCTAAATAGAGTGGGTGAGAACCAAATTTGTGAGTCCATCCCCATCAACTCTTTATTGAATCCGCCTGAATAGCCATTTTCTGTTTGACTTCCTCTATTATTATCTGAACTAAAGAGTGTAATTTTTTAATAGAAATCCAGACAGGTCAAAAATTCAATTAAAACGTTTTAATTAAAACATCTCAAGAATTTTGACATATTCTGGATTTGATTGATTTCACCGTCAGGTTTATCTAGTAGTATCTATTGTGGCTACCTTAATTTAAAAGGAACATTTTGTCTATTTAGGGGAGAATCTAAAGATTCAATTTCTCATTTTTTTACCTACCTTATTTTTGCTCATATTTTTGCCTGCCAGAACTGCTGTCAGGAAAGCATAATTTTTGCTCCATCATAACGAGCATTATAATTTAATCTTGTTATTATTTTATTTTACTATTATCTTACCATTATTCTTAATTATTTAATTATTTTTTTATTAAAATATTATTAATTTTTTTCAACTTGCAATAGTTTTTTTATACCTGATTCTGTTGAAAGGAGTGTCTGTACAACAATCGTTTTATACTAAATTTCAATTTCAATTTCCTTTGCAAGACACTCACTTTTTGACAGAATTCAGGAATTTAATGTTCCAAATATTGGTGAACTGCCTTATTTTTTCCTGGGTACCTACTCTATATAAAGATCACTGTTCGGAGTCTGGATCAGCTGGTGACGTCACCCCAGCAATCTATCCTCTTCCTGGATACAGGAAACAACACAAAGAGCTCCAGTTCGAGAAAGTTAAGCCCCAGCATCCATTGAAGAGCTCCGGATTGGAAAGGTACATACTGTATCAGATTCACCAGAACAACCAAGCTATATTGTTTGCACTATTTACGCAACCAATATTGTTTACACTAAATAAAATTATTGTTTGTTGGATTTTGAGTGGATTCATTTGCACATGAAGGGACTACACGTTATCTTAATTTTTCTTTGAATTCACGATCCTAGGTTATCTTGTCTTAAAGTAACAAATTCAAGTAATTTGTAACAAGGCATATAACTCAACCAAATCTTGACATAGGTAAACCAATAAAACACTTAAGTAAGTTTCAAATTAAATTAGTGTACCTATATTTTCACAGTCAGGTTGAAAATTAAGCATCAAATTTCAAAAGATGGAATCAATTGTTGGTGGAACACTTTAAATAAATTTAATAAATGGAGGTTAACCCTCAATCAGATTCATCAAACTCCAAAAAAAATAATATTACAATGTACCTACATCAATACAGTTGCCACATAAGTTCATCAATAGTCGCTGGCCATATTATTAAGTTGAGATGAAAATATGAAGGATTTAATTTAAAATTAATGAAAAAAAGAATGAATGAATGAAAATTATAATATAATATGGAAAAATATGGTCAGCTGCTGCTAGAAAAATAAATTCAATAAAATCAACTCACACCTGTATGAAATCAAAAGTTGGGCTAAATGGTCAGGAGACATAATAGAAATCCTCAAATATATAAGTAGTTTCGAAGATTTAGGTACCTCTCAAAAATTTTAAAGTAAAGAGCATGTTGTCCAAGCTTGACTTCAGTTCAGATTATTGATTATGAATAATAACATTTACATTCCTAAAATATGGCAATAATAAAAGTTAAGCAATAGTAAATCTCTAATAAATTCGATAAATCGAAAATCCATGAGAGCAATTATTCCACCATCACCTCGCTGTCAAGAAAGCGAAAATAAAATTTTAAATATTCAAACGTCATATCAGTAAAGGTTCAATTAATTATGTTAATTGAACATAAAATAGATATAAAGAGAAAAAAAAAATTAAACGTCATTAATGAAACTTTATACAAGCCTCCATTCCAACAAAAGGTGGATTACGATAGCCATCCTACCATCCATTTTCACTTGACGAGGGAAGTTGCAGATTCTAGCCTTGAATCAAGGTAGATAGAGGCTAGAAGTTCGCAGTTGTCGTCAAAGGTGAACGTACAGGAGTCAATACGTGAGGGACTTGATTCCTCTAGGAATCGCTTCAAAAGCTCTATGCCATGCTCCACAAAAATGGTGTTCTTTTAAAAATGTAGTCTTTCGAAAATGGTTTCGTTGAGAGAAACGGCTCTTCGGAAAAACGGTTCCTCGGAAAACCTTGAGTAATAGAGGCATTTCATGAACAACCATTAATTTAAAAAAATTAAAAAGGACTAACCACGAGGGGGTTTCGGTATTCAATGGGTTATTGCCTTACGCAACTTTATTTTGTTAAAATAGTACCTGATGGCCGATAAGGTACTTTATTCCACAAGCACGGTTGTCTCATGAAGATGGTGATTTTCAGCCCAGGATGGACCTTTTCAGGACGAACGATAAAATTTGAAAGGGGCTAGGAAAGAAACGGATAACATCAACAGACAGAGCTTCTCAAAAAATAGCCAATGGAAAGCGGTACTTCAAATTTCAACGAAAATCGTGCCCTCTAGTTTTATAATTGCTAATATTATTAACAGCATAAAACTTTTTTTTTAAATGCTAGTCATCAGACATTAAAGGTAATATGAAATTATATTTGAAAGAAAAAATAACAAGTAACATTTGCAATGTTACAAATAAGAACAATATGGAGCAAGATCCTATGAGAAAGCTAATAAAGTTTAAAAAAATATATATACTTATTATTAAGAAAACCGGAGAAAATCCTCAAAAACGTGGCTAACATCCTAAAAAATACTCTTTGTTTGAGGCATCTTTTTCAGGTTTCGATAATGGGATGAAACAGGATTCTGGCAAGAAAAAAAACCTCAGAGGGATGAGAGAAAAAGACTTTTAGTCAATCTCAATCTGAAAAAGCGAATAACATTTTTATTTGACAAAGAAAAATTAATGTTGGCTTCTAGGAGCGTCTTTTAAAATAATACATGGAAAACATATTTATCCTCAATCAATCCTGTTGCTAATGGTTGATAATTTTTCACTGGCTTCGACTTGAACTCTTTTCATATTTGGAAATTACTAACAGAACTAACTTTCTATTATATATACTTGTTACACAATCTTAAAGTCTAAAATTTCAAATTCAACTAAAACGGCTTACGTTCTTATCGACAAATTTGTTTTACTACTGTTAAGTAACGAGGCTAGGCAGAAGCTACTCAGAATATTGAAATCAGTTAAATGTAAGTAAAGGGGCTAGGACAGTTCTAGGCCAAAATCAGTCATTTTCCCATGTAAATCTCCATAAGAAAATCTAAGGTTCATTCTGGCAATTTTTGTACCGTTCAAGGTCATCCCTCCAGCCTGCCAGGCAGTCGTTGCCGCTAAGCCCCGCCCCCTTTCCAGTTCCCCGTGTATTTCATTGGTCGCGTCAGCCGCCGCTGCGTTCGGGGTCTTTGGCCGTCCTGGCTCCAAGCGGCTCATTGAACACACATAGCACCTCGTGACTTGGTACCCTCATTCAAGGTGCACTGTACTGATGATGACGTAACTAATAATAAAAACGTCGTTCCGCCATCGGGTCTGATGATGACGTAACTAATAATAAAAATGTCGTTTAGCCATCGGGTCTGATGATGACGTAACTAAAAATAAAAATGTCGTTCCGCCATCGGGTCGTCAACATTTATTGCAACCGCAGCGAAACCATAACTTGTTATTTTCCTGTGACCTACGATAAACAAGCTCTGACTAGTCTGTAGCGAATCACCAGCTTCGTATCCACCTGCACACTCCAGCGAACTTTTCCTAGAAATATAGGCCATCGTTTCAATTTTATTGTTGCTTATTACGTTGGCATCCTGCGATAAGCAAGTCCTAACAAGTCTCTAACCAATCAGAAGGCTGAGGTCTCTCGTCTCAATGTAAACAACTAGCCGGAGATTTTTTCAAATTATTTAGGTACATCATATTATTATATCGCTTCGCTCGTATTCGGATCAAAATCGCCGCTAGTTCGAGTGACTTTTATTGTCAACATGACTTAAACCCATGACTCATTTATACAAATATTTTTCTACAAAAATAATTCCGTCTCAAGTTTTCCCCATAAGGATTTTCCGGGAATTTTTGCTTAAATCATTCATTATTTATCATCAATATATTGCTAAATTATATTAACACGACCAACAAAAACAAAAATAAGGCTAACGCGTCGCATAGGAAATTACACTGCTTGAGCCGTCCAGCCGCAATACTGATACACTATTTATCTTTAGAGTAAACAATTAAACCTGCGACGATAATAAAACAAGGTGTTACGTCTTAGGCATATATGTGAATAATTTCATCATAGCAGTACTACTTAAATAAAAATGTTGTGTTAGTAGTACAGCAACAGGGATTCAAGAATCAAGCATTCTTGACACGTGGTGGATGCGCCGTCGTTGACACGAAGGTGGATGCGTCGTCGGCGCCATCTTGTCAAACGTCATGGCGCCATCTGTCGTGAGTGCGGTGAATTCTTGCAATTGATCGACAGGAAGGGTTCAAAATTACAGGTTCCTGTAATATGGAGTTTGCGTGGAAGGGATTGTTCCGAGTCGTTTAGATGTCGCTACGTATATTTAATTATAGTTCAGGTTCTGATGACGTCATAGTGACCTGGGTCACGTGGGTTACGTTAGTGTGTGCCGGTGGCGCCATCTAGCGTACATAGTGCGAAGTTCGATTTATGGTTCGGGTTCTGTGATGACCTTATAGCGGCCTGAGACACGTGGGTTACGTCAGTGCGGGTCCGTGGCGCCATCTAGAATACATAGTGCAAAGTTCGATTCATAGTTCGGGTTCTGTGATGACGTCATAGAGGCCTGGGTCACGTCCATTATTGCATCAAACGCCTATCATTGCGTAAATGGAGTACACGCGTTATATAATTTTTTACTTATATGGTCACGTCAGTGTGTGTCGGTGGCGCCATCTAGCGTACGTAGTCCGTTGTGTCCTTTTACAGGATGATGTAGTGGTAAATAAAATAAATTCATAAATCAGCATGCCGCCGACGTTTAATGTGGGAACAAACATTTCACGGTTATTTTTACTTATAACTGATAAGCGTTTCCGTTCTAGCAAAAACAATAACAAGCTCGGACTTGCATTTATATTTTATCGATGATAAACATGCATGGATATTTTCACTGCCGACTAACTACATATATGTTTAATAATATATTTAAAAACATTCCAGCCCATAGCCCCATAATACTTCCAGTCATGTTGGACATTATCTATCACTCAACTAACAACCCTTAAGGCCAAAAAAGGGGTGATATCAAAAATTTAAAAAGTACCTAACTATACCATAACTCTTTTCAGGCGGGGACAGCGAAGCTGCTTTTTCCGGGGTGTGCGCAACCCTAACTATCAAGGGAATGCCTGAAAACTGGATTTTGACCATCTGCGCACATGTCGTTAGGGCCTTATTCTATTTTTCCAATTATTTCATGTTCTAGCGATCCAATTTGATTCGTTCTTTTACCAAAAATTTTTAAATAATTAATTGCATATTTGAAGGCCAGTTTCACCCGTTTAGCATATGCCAAAAGGGCCGTATTCTATTTTTTTCAATTAATTTACGTTCTATCGACTCGATTAGATTTATTTTTTTGCCAAAAATTTCTAAATAATTATTGGCCTATTTGGAGACTAGTTCTACCCGTTTAGCATGTGCCAAAAGGGCCTTATTCCATTTTTCAATTAATTAAGGGCCGTAATCAATTTTTCTCAATTAAATCAGGTTCTATTGATTACATTTTATAATTTTTTTTTTACCAAACATTTCTAGATAATTACTGGCATCAATGAAGACTAGTTCCAGCCATTAAGCATACGCCAACAGGGCCGTAATCAGTTTTTTTCAATCAATCCACTTTCCAGTGGTCCAATTTAATTCGTTCGTTTACTATAAATATCCACAATAATGTATTCGAATGTGAATATTTTAGTATAGAAAGTCCTAAACACAAAACAGCAGAGAGGATAACATTTAACAATAGGCTAGATCTGAATAAAGAGTATGCAAATTTCTGTCAAAAAATCTAAGAGCTGAACGAGTTTAGATCTGGATCAGCGTTACAAAGCTTATTAACTGGAATGTTTGTAACTGTATACAAAAATCTGATAGTCGGGGGGGAGGAGGGGGGGGGGGGTCACTGTCATAAACCCGTTCAGTCCTCCGTCCTCATTCATTAGTTTGCAGTTCCTCAAAGAGTGAAGACGTGCAAAACTAGTTCTCCTATACTGATTTACACGTTTGTGAGAAACAATAGCCATCTCCAGTTAGTTCTATAAAAAATATACCCCAAGTAAAACGAAGCGTTCAGATTAAAAGATGTCCCTCTTCGCAGATTTAGTGAAACATATAGCCTCTCTCCTGGGGCTACTCACACCAAAAATATAATGATAACATCGCTAAAGAAGGCCTGGAGGAATGTACTCGAGGACTAAGAAAACTCAACAAAGCTATCAAACAAGCAGCAACCATGGGTGAAAAGCAGCACTTAGAGTCATGTCTGCGGAATATAAGAAGTATGAGGAATCAGTTCAAGAATATGCAAAAGAAAGGCGCAGGACTTTCACCATCACGTCCTGAAGGAGCAAGAGAGCGAGTGCATTGGGATGATTCAAATTCAGCTTTCAGCAGCAGGATAAGAACAGGGATCATTACAAATTTGAAGCATAAAGATCCCAAGCTGTTTTTGGTAGATTGTGCAGCTTCATTTAAACGCAGGATCCAGAATGCTCTTAAAAAGGTTGAAGCCATCAAAGTTAATGCAGCATTTTGTGGGGAATTCGAGATCGTCAAAGGTGATAAAGTACTAAAAGAATTTAAGTATTTCACAACGTCTAACTCGCCCATCTACCGAAATACTAATCTTGGGCAATGGTTTAATGAAAAAGTTGCTGAACCCATTATGCATGAAATGGAGGAGTTCCAAGAACGTGACAGTGGTTGGGCCTTGAAGAAAATTGTTAATTTGGGCATCAACATTAACAAATTCATACCACAACTAGGATCTTCATACGTAGAACTACCTTCTCAAATAGCTGCGAGGCATGCCTGTGTAAACGTGCAGAACACCGATAACAGATGTCTTGCATGGGCAGTAGTTTCTGCATTGTTTCCAGTTGAGGAACATCCCCAACGCTTAAGCAAATATCCGGATCCTAAAGATGTGTTGAAGTTGAAAGGCATTCAATTCCCCATGACTTTGAAACAAATTCCTAGTTTCGAGAAACAGAATGGATTATCTATAAATGTTTACAAACTGGAAAAATCTGAGAAAAACTTCAAAGTTGTGCCCACACTCATAACAAGACACAAACAGGAAAAACATGTTAATCTCCTACTCATCCAGAATAAATATGATGAAGAGCAGGGCGAAGACTTTTCACCTGTGAAGTATCATTACGCGTGGATTAAAAATTTATCAAAATTAGTATCCTCACAATTGAGTAAGCATGATGGGAAAAAACATATCTGCGATCGCTGTCTGCACTATTTCAGATCGCAAGATAAGCTCAACAAACACCTTGAGGATTGTGCAAAGATAAATGAAACAGCTATTAAGATGCCAGAAATTGGTAAAAACATGTTGAAATTCAAAAATTTCAAAAACAAGGAAAGAGCGCCCTTTATAGTGTATGCGGATTTGGAGAGCGTTTTGACCCCAACAAAGGAGGATCCTAAAAGGACTCAGATCCATATTCCAGCTGCTGTAGGATATTACCTAAAGTGCTCCTATGATGATTCATTATCTTTTTACAAGTCATTCCGTGGTGTAGAATGTATGCAGTGGTTCGCTGATGAGATGGCTCAGCTAGCAGAAAATATTGCAACTGTATTCTGGTGTCCCTACGACATTAATATGACCAAAGCCGAAGAAACAGAGTTTCAGAAAGCTACACATTGTTACATTTGCGAGCACCCGTTCAATTCGCCAAGTGATAAAGTTCGAGATCACAACCACTTGATTCCTAACAACAACTACCGAGGTGCTGCCCATTCGTCGCCATGTAACATTAATCAACAAGATTCACACGTGATATCTGTGGTGTTTCATAACTTGAGCGGCTACGATGCCCATTTCATCATTGCAGACATAGCTAACAAAATGAAAGGATCTATTGATTTGTTGCCAATAACAAAGGAAAAATACATCTCATTCACCAAACACATTGATGATTACCCAATCCAGTTTCGCTTTATAGATAGTTTCCGATTTATGAATTCTTCGTTGGATAAACTGGCATCAAATTTACCTGAACATCCCAACCTAAAGTCACAGTTCACCGGGCTAGACGTAGATAAGTTTAAACTTCTTACAAAAAAGGGGGTGATGCCCTATGATTACATTGACTCGTTTGATCGTTTTAATGAAGCCTGTTTGCCACCAATAGAAGCATTCTACAACACACTGAATGATGCACCATGTCCTCAAAGATTATATCTCAGAGCTAAACAGGTGTGGAATAACTTCGATTGTCAAGATTTAGGTGATTATATCGATCTATATATGAAGACTGATATTTTATTGCTCGCCGATGTATTTGAACAATTTCGCTCGAGCTGTCTCAAAACATATGATTTAGACCCCGCTCACTATTTCACGCTACCAGGTTTTACTTGGGACGCAATGATGAAATATACTAGGCAGAAAATTGAGCTTCTTACCGATCAAGACATGTTTCTCTTTGTGGAACGAGGTATTCGAGGCGAATTGAGCCAAGTTTGCACAAACCGATATTCCGAGGCTAATAATAAATACATACCAACCTATAATCCCATGGAACCATCAAAATATTTAATGTACTTCGATATCAACAATCAGTATGGTTGGGCAATGTCACAGTATCTTCCCTATGGAGGATTCGAATGGGCTGATGCCAACATTGATGTAACCCAAGTGTCAGATGATGCCGATACTGGCTATATGCTAGAAGTCGACTTAGAATATCCTAGGGAACTACACGATGCCCATAAAGATATTCCCTTCTGTCCAGAGCATATTAATCCGAAAACTGGAAAACCTCCAAAATCAGCAAGAGAGCTAACAAAGCTAATGGCAACACTGCACAGGAAAGAGAAATATGTAATTCATTATCGAGCCTTGAAGCAAGCCTTAGAGCATGGCTTAAAAATTAAAAAAATACACAGAGTTTTAAAATTCAAACAATCACCTTGGCTCAAATCATACATTGATCTGAATACTACATTGAGAAAAGAAGCTAAAAATGAGTTTGAAAAGAATCTCTTCAAGCTAATGAATAATGCAGTATTTGGGAAGACAATGGAGAATATTCGGAAAAGAGTAAATGTCAGGCTTCTAACAAAATGGTCGGGAAAATATGGAGCTGAGGCTTATATATCGAAGCCAGAATTCAAGACCAGCACCATATTCAATGAAAATCTAGTGGCAGTAGAGTTAAGAAAGCTCGAGATATACTTAAACAAGCCAATATACGTCGGACAAGCAATTCTAGATCTTGCAAAAACCACCATCTACGATTTTCATTACGGCTACATGAAAAAAGAATTCGAAGACAATTGTTCAGTTCTATACACCGACACCGATAGTCTTATTTATGAGATAACTGAAAAAGATCCATATGAAATTATCCGGCGGGACTGCTTCAAATGTTTTGATACATCGGACTATCCGAAAAATAATCGATACAGTATACCTTTGGTCAACAAAAAAGTTCTTGGTCTTATGAAAGACGAAAACAATGGCATTCCAATGACGAATTATGTCGGCCTCCGATCAAAATTGTATGCAACTAAAGTTATGGTAACAGAAGGAGATATAGAGAAGAGGAAAAAAGAATTGCATGATGAAGAATTCGATGAAGATGAAATTGAACTTATTTTATCGAATTATGGGGTTTCAAAAAAAGCAAAGGGAGTTAAGTCACAAGTTGTTCAAACTAAAATAACGTTTGATGACTACATAGAATGCTTAGAAACCTATAGCGAAAAACATATTACGCAAAATTTGATACAAGCACAGAAGCATGTAGTTTATTCAATAACCCAAGAAAAGATTGCCTTAAGCCCATTTGATGATAAACGTTTCATTTTATCTAATAGTTACAACACTCTTCCTTGGGGACATTACTCAATTAAGAGTGAATCCTAGGATTGAATGTCACTCAACATCAATGTGTCTAATAATTTTCACTTGTATTACTTTCCAAGTTTTAGCTTTAAGTTGTTGTTGTCATGACAATGTAAATATTTTATATACATAGCCATAGATATTAATGTAGTATTATTTTATTTTTACACTTTTCACTTTCAATATTTTTCAAGTTTGAATAGTTTAGTCATTGTAAATATTTTCTATACATAGTCATAGATATTAATGCAGTGTTATTGTTTTTTAGTTATTTTTCCTGTACAAAAAATGTATTTTTTTATAATAATTTAGATAAAAAAACACGATATCCATCCTCGGAGGTCACCAATACCCATAGATAGTAATTGTAAAATTTATAGTTTAGCTGTAATTAATATTCCTGCAAGAAAATGTAATTCTTATAATAATTTAGATAAAAACGCGATAGGTATCTTTCCTTAGGGGACACCATACCTATAGTAATCATAGTAAATAAGTAATTGAGAAAAAAAAAAAAAAAACAATAGTTTTAGCTGAAGTTATTATTATTCTTATACAAAATGTGAATTTTATAATGTTTACTTTAGTCACTTTAACGTAATACTTATACCATTTTAATTGTACTACTAATAAAGTTGAAAAAAAAAAACAAATGTAATTTTGATAACAATTTAAATAAAAAATAGTTTCTAAAAACAATGCTTTACTTATTTTTCACAAACACCACCGAATGCGTGTGAAAATTCAGCTCACAAGAATTAGCACCAAGCCAATAGAAACAATTAATTTTCCTATTAATTAACGTTCTATTAATTTAATTCACGTTTTTTTTTTTCTGAAATAAATACTCAAAGTGAAACAAAAGTATTAGTTCCTAGAGAAACTTTTTTAGTAAATCAATGCAAGATACGTTCATGCAGCCATATTCAGGGTCTTATTAAAAATTAAACTATACAAAGTTTGAGTTACTTAGTCATCTGAGTCAGTTATCTAAACACGCAATTTCAATAGGGGCATAATGAAAAACAAAACTATAATGGTTGCTATAACTAGCTAAGAGCACGTTCAGACTGGAAGATTTCGGACCTGCGCGTTAGGTCCCCCGATCTCCAAACGGATACAGGACTGATTTTAGACTAGTCTGTATACAGCTATACAGGTCTAGAGACAGGTCCGTATACAGCTGCTATACAGGTCTATAGACAGAGCTGTCTCTGTAGACAGAGCTGTCTCGAAAAGCTGTCTCTATAGACAGAGCTGTCTCGAAAAGCTGTATCTGTAGACAGAGCTGTCTCGAAAAGCTGTCTCTATAGACAGAGCTGTCTCGAAAAGCTGTCTCTATAGACGGACCTGTCTCGAAAAGCTGTATCTGTAGACAGAGCTGTCTCGAAAAGCTGTCTCTATAGACAGAGCTGTCTCGAAAAGCTGTCTCTATAGACGGACCTGTCTCGAAAAGCTCTGTCTCTATAGACAGAGCTGTCTCGAAAAGCTGTCTCTATATATAGAGCTGTCTCGAAATGCTGTCTCTATAGACAGAGCTAAGGTAATATACATATCATTGGACAGCTATGATTGACACGGCCTGGTACGCTTAAGTGTAGATCAATTATATACAGCGTGACAAAAATAGCTAACAGGTTACATATCTAAGATCTTCCTATTAGTATTTTTTTGTCCAAGAAATATTCCTGTTAGCTATTTTTGTCACGCTGTATATAATTGATCTACACTTAAGCGTACCAGGCCGTGTCAATCATAGCTGCCCAATGATATGTATATTACCTTAGCTCTGTCTATAGAGACAGCATTTCGAGACAGCTCTATATATAGAGACAGCTTTTCGAGACAGCTCTGTCTATAGAGACAGAGCTTTTCGAGACAGGTCCGTCTATAGAGACAGCTTTTCGAGACAGCTCTGTCTACAGAGACAGCTCTGTCTATAGACCTGTATAGCAGCTGTATCCCAAGTAGCACATAATATGGGGTAAACATCGTTTTTCAGTTGGGCCAATATTTATTCATTTTTGTTGATAAATCAACACAGTACCAACATTGGGGCAACGTTAGTTTTAACTATGTGGAAACAATATTTAAAAATAATCTTGTACCAATATTGTTTTCATAGATTAATTAACTCTTCAGTAATTTGAATATTGGCCCAAGACTTCTCACTACAATATTAATTTATGAAATATTGGCCAAATATTACATTTTATTTTATTGAAACAATATTGTAATATAATATTAATTCAATATTGGCATTCAATTTTTTATTGATATTTAAATTCACTTCAAAAACTTTGTACACCCAATATTTATTTCCAATTTTTTCGCAATATTGATACTTTTTGAAAAGCCCAATGAAGGGCCAATATTTACATACTAATTTTTACCAAGGTTAGATTTTCTGAATTGAAAATGTTGGTCCAATATAGGTTATTCAATGTGCGCACTTGGTGTGCCGACCAAAAAATAGATGGAGACTCTGTCTTCACTTTACCTGTCTTAAACCTGGTTCCAGGATGAAGCCAAAAATTGGTTGTTTTCTGTCTGCGGGACCCTGGCGGGACTTAACCATGCTGATGACTTGTGATACAGCGAAACAGGTCCACGGATGGTCCGGCAAAGAGAAAACACTTCTTAGCCGGTCCTTATAATTGGTCCGTTACCTTAATTAAATATAATATAAAGCCAAGATTTACATACGTCTCCGGCCCAATATTGGTAATTTCAATTGGCTCTATATTGCATAAAGTTCTTGATATGATATTGATTATTTCTTTTTGAGCCAACATTTGGTTACGTTATTGTACCAACGTTGGTATTTGTTTTTGGGTATATATTGACATACGTTCTTGGACAAATATAGGAGAATGTCCACATCTTTTATTGGGCCAACATAGAGAATCTGACTTGGGCCAATAAATCGTAGTTATTGTCCCAATATTGGCCCAATATGGGAGTGCTACTTGGGATACGGACCTGTCTCTAGACCTGTATAGCTGTATACAGACTAGTCTAAAATCAGTCCTGTATCCGTTTGGAGATCGGGGGACCTAACGCGCAGGTCCGAAATCTTCCAGTCTGAACGTGCTCTTAGCTAGTTATAGCAACCATTATAGTTTTGTTTTTCATTATGCCCCTATTGAAATTGCGTGTTTAGATAACTGACTCAGATGACTAAGTAACTCAAACTTTGTATAGTTTAATTTTTAATAAGACCCTGAATATGGCTGCATGAACGTATCTTGCATTGATTTACTAAAAAAGTTTCTCTAGGAACTAATACTTTTGTTTCACTTTGAGTATTTATTTCAGAAAAAAAAAAACGTGAATTAAATTAATAGAACGTTAATTAATAGGAAAATTAATTGTTTCTATTGGCTTGGTGCTAATTCTTGTGAGCTGAATTTTCACACGCATTCGGTGGTGTTTGTGAAAAATAAGTAAAGCATTGTTTTTAGAAACTATTTTTTATTTAAATTGTTATCAAAATTACATTTGTTTTTTTTTTTCAACTTTATTAGTAGTACAATTAAAATGGTATAAGTATTACGTTAAAGTGACTAAAGTAAACATTATAAAATTCACATTTTGTATAAGAATAATAATAACTTCAGCTAAAACTATTGTTTTTTTTTTTTTTTCTCAATTACTTATTTACTATGATTACTATAGGTATGGTGTCCCCTAAGGAAAGATACCTATCGCGTTTTTATCTAAATTATTATAAGAATTACATTTTCTTGCAGGAATATTAATTACAGCTAAACTATAAATTTTACAATTACTATCTATGGGTATTGGTGACCTCCGAGGATGGATATCGTGTTTTTTTATCTAAATTATTATAAAAAAATACATTTTTTGTACAGGAAAAATAACTAAAAAACAATAACACTGCATTAATATCTATGACTATGTATAGAAAATATTTACAATGACTAAACTATTCAAACTTGAAAAATATTGAAAGTGAAAAGTGTAAAAATAAAATAATACTACATTAATATCTATGGCTATGTATATAAAATATTTACATTGTCATGACAACAACAACTTAAAGCTAAAACTTGGAAAGTAATACAAGTGAAAATTATTAGACACATTGATGTTGAGTGACATTCAATCCTAGGATTCACTCTTAATTGAGTAATGTCCCCAAGGAAGAGTGTTGTAACTATTAGATAAAATGAAACGTTTATCATCAAATGGGCTTAAGGCAATCTTTTCTTGGGTTATTGAATAAACTACATGCTTCTGTGCTTGTATCAAATTTTGCGTAATATGTTTTTCGCTATAGGTTTCTAAGCATTCTATGTAGTCATCAAACGTTATTTTAGTTTGAACAACTTGTGACTTAACTCCCTTTGCTTTTTTTGAAACCCCATAATTCGATAAAATAAGTTCAATTTCATCTTCATCGAATTCTTCATCATGCAATTCTTTTTTCCTCTTCTCTATATCTCCTTCTGTTACCATAACTTTAGTTGCATACAATTTTGATCGGAGGCCGACAAAATTCGTCATTGGAATGCCATTGTTTTCGTCTTTCATAAGACCAAGAACTTTTTTGTTGACCAAAGGTATACTGTATCGATTATTTTTCGGATAGTCCGATGTATCAAAACATTTGAAGCAGTCCCGCCGGATAATTTCATATGGATCTTTTTCAGTTATCTCATAAATAAGACTATCGGTGTCGGTGTATAGAACTGAACAATTGTCTTCGAATTCTTTTTTCATGTAGCCGTAATGAAAATCGTAGATGGTGGTTTTTGCAAGATCTAGAATTGCTTGTCCGACGTATATTGGCTTGTTTAAGTATATCTCGAGCTTTCTTAACTCTACTGCCACTAGATTTTCATTGAATATGGTGCTGGTCTTGAATTCTGGCTTCGATATATAAGCCTCAGCTCCATATTTTCCCGACCATTTTGTTAGAAGCCTGACATTTACTCTTTTCCGAATATTCTCCATTGTCTTCCCAAATACTGCATTATTCATTAGCTTGAAGAGATTCTTTTCAAACTCATTTTTAGCTTCTTTTCTCAATGTAGTATTCAGATCAATGTATGATTTGAGCCAAGGTGATTGTTTGAATTTTAAAACTCTGTGTATTTTTTTAATTTTTAAGCCATGCTCTAAGGCTTGCTTCAAGGCTCGATAATGAATTACATATTTCTCTTTCCTGTGCAGTGTTGCCATTAGCTTTGTTAGCTCTCTTGCTGATTTTGGAGGTTTTCCAGTTTTCGGATTAATATGCTCTGGACAGAAGGGAATATCTTTATGGGCATCGTGTAGTTCCCTAGGATATTCTAAGTCGACTTCTAGCATATAGCCAGTATCGGCATCATCTGACACTTGGGTTACATCAATGTTGGCATCAGCCCATTCGAATCCTCCATAGGGAAGATACTGTGACATTGCCCAACCATACTGATTGTTGATATCGAAGTACATTAAATATTTTGATGGTTCCATGGGATTATAGGTTGGTATGTATTTATTATTAGCCTCGGAATATCGGTTTGTGCAAACTTGGCTCAATTCGCCTCGAATACCTCGTTCCACAAAGAGAAACATGTCTTGATCGGTAAGAAGCTCAATTTTCTGCCTAGTATATTTCATCATTGCGTCCCAAGTAAAACCTGGTAGCGTGAAATAGTGAGCGGGGTCTAAATCATATGTTTTGAGACAGCTCGAGCGAAATTGTTCAAATACATCGGCGAGCAATAAAATATCAGTCTTCATATATAGATCGATATAATCACCTAAATCTTGACAATCGAAGTTATTCCACACCTGTTTAGCTCTGAGATATAATCTTTGAGGACATGGTGCATCATTCAGTGTGTTGTAGAATGCTTCTATTGGTGGCAAACAGGCTTCATTAAAACGATCAAACGAGTCAATGTAATCATAGGGCATCACCCCCTTTTTTGTAAGAAGTTTAAACTTATCTACGTCTAGCCCGGTGAACTGTGACTTTAGGTTGGGATGTTCAGGTAAATTTGATGCTAGTTTATCCAACGAAGAATTCATAAATCGGAAACTATCTATAAAGCGAAACTGGATTGGGTAATCATCAATGTGTTTGGTGAATGAGATGTATTTTTCCTTTGTTATTGGCAACAAATCAATAGATCCTTTCATTTTGTTAGCTATGTCTGCAATGATGAAATGGGCATCGTAGCCGCTCAAGTTATGAAACACCACAGATATCACGTGTGAATCTTGTTGATTAATGTTACATGGCGACGAATGGGCAGCACCTCGGTAGTTGTTGTTAGGAATCAAGTGGTTGTGATCTCGAACTTTATCACTTGGCGAATTGAACGGGTGCTCGCAAATGTAACAATGTGTAGCTTTCTGAAACTCTGTTTCTTCGGCTTTGGTCATATTAATGTCGTAGGGACACCAGAATACAGTTGCAATATTTTCTGCTAGCTGAGCCATCTCATCAGCGAACCACTGCATACATTCTACACCACGGAATGACTTGTAAAAAGATAATGAATCATCATAGGAGCACTTTAGGTAATATCCTACAGCAGCTGGAATATGGATCTGAGTCCTTTTAGGATCCTCCTTTGTTGGGGTCAAAACGCTCTCCAAATCCGCATACACTATAAAGGGCGCTCTTTCCTTGTTTTTGAAATTTTTGAATTTCAACATGTTTTTACCAATTTCTGGCATCTTAATAGCTGTTTCATTTATCTTTGCACAATCCTCAAGGTGTTTGTTGAGCTTATCTTGCGATCTGAAATAGTGCAGACAGCGATCGCAGATATGTTTTTTCCCATCATGCTTACTCAATTGTGAGGATACTAATTTTGATAAATTTTTAATCCACGCGTAATGATACTTCACAGGTGAAAAGTCTTCGCCCTGCTCTTCATCATATTTATTCTGGATGAGTAGGAGATTAACATGTTTTTCCTGTTTGTGTCTTGTTATGAGTGTGGGCACAACTTTGAAGTTTTTCTCAGATTTTTCCAGTTTGTAAACATTTATAGATAATCCATTCTGTTTCTCGAAACTAGGAATTTGTTTCAAAGTCATGGGGAATTGAATGCCTTTCAACTTCAACACATCTTTAGGATCCGGATATTTGCTTAAGCGTTGGGGATGTTCCTCAACTGGAAACAATGCAGAAACTACTGCCCATGCAAGACATCTGTTATCGGTGTTCTGCACGTTTACACAGGCATGCCTCGCAGCTATTTGAGAAGGTAGTTCTACGTATGAAGATCCTAGTTGTGGTATGAATTTGTTAATGTTGATGCCCAAATTAACAATTTTCTTCAAGGCCCAACCACTGTCACGTTCTTGGAACTCCTCCATTTCATGCATAATGGGTTCAGCAACTTTTTCATTAAACCATTGCCCAAGATTAGTATTTCGGTAGATGGGCGAGTTAGACGTTGTGAAATACTTAAATTCTTTTAGTACTTTATCACCTTTGACGATCTCGAATTCCCCACAAAATGCTGCATTAACTTTGATGGCTTCAACCTTTTTAAGAGCATTCTGGATCCTGCGTTTAAATGAAGCTGCACAATCTACCAAAAACAGCTTGGGATCTTTATGCTTCAAATTTGTAATGATCCCTGTTCTTATCCTGCTGCTGAAAGCTGAATTTGAATCATCCCAATGCACTCGCTCTCTTGCTCCTTCAGGACGTGATGGTGAAAGTCCTGCGCCTTTCTTTTGCATATTCTTGAACTGATTCCTCATACTTCTTATATTCCGCAGACATGACTCTAAGTGCTGCTTTTCACCCATGGTTGCTGCTTGTTTGATAGCTTTGTTGAGTTTTCTTAGTCCTCGAGTACATTCCTCCAGGCCTTCTTTAGCGATGTTATCATTATATTTTGGTGTGAGTAGCCCCAGGAGAGAGGCTATATGTTTCACTAAATCTGCGAAGAGGGACATCTTTTAATCTGAACGCTTCGTTTTACTTGGGGTATATTTTTTATAGAACTAACTGGAGATGGCTATTGTTTCTCACAAACGTGTAAATCAGTATAGGAGAACTAGTTTTGCACGTCTTCACTCTTTGAGGAACTGCAAACTAATGAATGAGGACGGAGGACTGAACGGGTTTATGACAGTGACCCCCCCCCCCTCCTCCCCCCCGACTATCAGATTTTTGTATACAGTTACAAACATTCCAGTTAATAAGCTTTGTAACGCTGATCCAGATCTAAACTCGTTCAGCTCTTAGATTTTTTGACAGAAATTTGCATACTCTTTATTCAGATCTAGCCTATTGTTAAATGTTATCCTCTCTGCTGTTTTGTGTTTAGGACTTTCTATACTAAAATATTCACATTCGAATACATTATTGTGGATATTTATAGTAAACGAACGAATTAAATTGGACCACTGGAAAGTGGATTGATTGAAAAAACTGATTACGGCCCTGTTGGCGTATGCTTAATGGCTGGAACTAGTCTTCATTGATGCCAGTAATTATCTAGAAATGTTTGGTAAAAAAAAAATTATAAAATGTAATCAATAGAACCTGATTTAATTGAGAAAAATTGATTACGGCCCTTAATTAATTGAAAAATGGAATAAGGCCCTTTTGGCACATGCTAAACGGGTAGAACTAGTCTCCAAATAGGCCAATAATTATTTAGAAATTTTTGGCAAAAAAATAAATCTAATCGAGTCGATAGAACGTAAATTAATTGAAAAAAATAGAATACGGCCCTTTTGGCATATGCTAAACGGGTGAAACTGGCCTTCAAATATGCAATTAATTATTTAAAAATTTTTGGTAAAAGAACGAATCAAATTGGATCGCTAGAACATGAAATAATTGGAAAAATAGAATAAGGCCCTAACGACATGTGCGCAGATGGTCAAAATCCAGTTTTCAGGCATTCCCTTGATAGTTAGGGTTGCGCACACCCCGGAAAAAGCAGCTTCGCTGTCCCCGCCTGAAAAGAGTTATGGTATAGTTAGGTACTTTTTAAATTTTTGATATCACCCCTTTTTTGGCCTTAAGGGTTGTTAGTTGAGTGATAGATAATGTCCAACATGACTGGAAGTATTATGGGGCTATGGGCTGGAATGTTTTTAAATATATTATTAAACATATATGTAGTTAGTCGGCAGTGAAAATATCCATGCATGTTTATCATCGATAAAATATAAATGCAAGTCCGAGCTTGTTATTGTTTTTGCTAGAACGGAAACGCTTATCAGTTATAAGTAAAAATAACCGTGAAATGTTTGTTCCCACATTAAACGTCGGCGGCATGCTGATTTATGAATTTATTTTATTTACCACTACATCATCCTGTAAAAGGACACAACGGACTACGTACGCTAGATGGCGCCACCGACACACACTGACGTGACCATATAAGTAAAAAATTATATAACGCGTGTACTCCATTTACGCAATGATAGGCGTTTGATGCAATAATGGACGTGACCCAGGCCTCTATGACGTCATCACAGAACCCGAACTATGAATCGAACTTTGCACTATGTATTCTAGATGGCGCCACGGACCCGCACTGACGTAACCCACGTGTCTCAGGCCGCTATAAGGTCATCACAGAACCCGAACCATAAATCGAACTTCGCACTATGTACGCTAGATGGCGCCACCGGCACACACTAACGTAACCCACGTGACCCAGGTCACTATGACGTCATCAGAACCTGAACTATAATTAAATATACGTAGCGACATCTAAACGACTCGGAACAATCCCTTCCACGCAAACTCCATATTACAGGAACCTGTAATTTTGAACCCTTCCTGTCGATCAATTGCAAGAATTCACCGCACTCACGACAGATGGCGCCATGACGTTTGACAAGATGGCGCCGACGACGCATCCACCTTCGTGTCAACGACGGCGCATCCACCACGTGTCAAGAATGCTTGATTCTTGAATCCCTGTTGCTGTACTACTAACACAACATTTTTATTTAAGTAGTACTGCTATGATGAAATTATTCACATATATGCCTAAGACGTAACACCTTGTTTTATTATCGTCGCAGGTTTAATTGTTTACTCTAAAGATAAATAGTGTATCAGTATTGCGGCTGGACGGCTCAAGCAGTGTAATTTCCTATGCGACGCGTTAGCCTTATTTTTGTTTTTGTTGGTCGTGTTAATATAATTTAGCAATATATTGATGATAAATAATGAATGATTTAAGCAAAAATTCCCGGAAAATCCTTATGGGGAAAACTTGAGACGGAATTATTTTTGTAGAAAAATATTTGTATAAATGAGTCATGGGTTTAAGTCATGTTGACAATAAAAGTCACTCGAACTAGCGGCGATTTTGATCCGAATACGAGCGAAGCGATATAATAATATGATGTACCTAAATAATTTGAAAAAATCTCCGGCTAGTTGTTTACATTGAGACGAGAGACCTCAGCCTTCTGATTGGTTAGAGACTTGTTAGGACTTGCTTATCGCAGGATGCCAACGTAATAAGCAACAATAAAATTGAAACGATGGCCTATATTTCTAGGAAAAGTTCGCTGGAGTGTGCAGGTGGATACGAAGCTGGTGATTCGCTACAGACTAGTCAGAGCTTGTTTATCGTAGGTCACAGGAAAATAACAAGTTATGGTTTCGCTGCGGTTGCAATAAATGTTGACGACCCGATGGCGGAACGACATTTTTATTTTTAGTTACGTCATCATCAGACCCGATGGCTAAACGACATTTTTATTATTAGTTACGTCATCATCAGACCCGATGGCGGAACGACGTTTTTATTATTAGTTACGTCATCATCAGTACAGTGCACCTTGAATGAGGTACCAAGTCACGAGGTGCTATGTGTGTTCAATGAGCCGCTTGGAGCCAGGACGGCCAAAGACCCCGAACGCAGCGGCGGCTGACGCGACCAATGAAATACACGGGGAACTGGAAAGGGGGCGGGGCTTAGCGGCAACGACTGCCTGGCAGGCTGGAGGGATGACCTTGAACGGTACAAAAATTGCCAGAATGAACCTTAGATTTTCTTATGGAGATTTACATGGGAAAATGACTGATTTTGGCCTAGAACTGTCCTAGCCCCTTTACTAATGTAAAACAGAGCCTTTTGTTATACGAAATCAAATACGCTTAATGAAATTAGACTGTTTCGTTATTCTAAGGAGATAGCGAAAAGAGAAGCTTCTATGTAAATTTCTCCGGATAATAAGTTGTTCTGTTTGAAGGGAAGAAAAATGTCGTTGCAGGGTAAAGTTAACAAATTTTTCTTGCTACTACATTATTGATAAATACTTATATAAGGAACGTCGTCAACCTATTTTTCTTGAAACAATAAAAATTAAAGACGTCAGATGCCAGGCAGCTTCACTTTATGTTATGATGTTATAATATTTTGATATTTTTATCAAACACACATGTTTGTGAAAGCAAACACATAACATTATGTATATTGCCTCTAATGTGGTGGCAAGTTTATTCATCCGTAACGGGATTTGTGTTCTCGAAATTACGAAATAGACCGTCTATAAATATTTGATGAAAATATATGTATAACTGATATAGAAATGTTCAGAAAGTTAATATGAGGGCTGTAGGCAATGTTTTGCTTGCGTTTCAGTTCAAACTTTGGTGTGTTTTATGGTGTTAAAAAAATAACTTTTTGGGCAAATAAAGATATATTTGGCAGTTATCAAATAAACCAACAATACACACAAAGTGTTGCAGTAACATAACCAACAAAAATTTTGGGTTAAGACAGCTCTGGGTTCAGATTGTATTTCAGTGCTAATTTAGTTTATTCAATTCATAGACTAAAAATCCCATAAGCAGCCGTGTTTTTGTCATTATGACAGCGAAAAAAGTTTGCCCTAACTTTTCCAGAAAACAAATATTAGCTGGGGTACTTTGTCCTTATGAGTTGGAGTTCTTGAGCAGTGTCATCAAAAATGAGGTTGTCATCGGTATATGTAACATGGTTTACTAGTTCGGACTACTTCTTGGAAAATTGCCTGCAAGTACAGATTTAATATGAGACGTGATAAGTATGCATCCTTATTAGACAACCCGGAAATTCACAACTTTCTCTATTTTTTCATGATTGACTTCAACGCAAAGGCTGATAGATTCTAGTACAGATTTTTGATTATTCGCAAGTTTTTGCCATCAAGTAGTTTTGTATACGGAATTCCTATAGTCAAATTTTGTGGATATATGTTCTTCGCAGATTTTGTACAGCCTCCAATGGAAATGGATGAAGAATGAAAGTTTATATGTTTCAAATAATGAATATTTTTTTTTTAGGTGAAATCTTTTTTGGAATGTTTCAGATCAAAAGTGAAAAGATGAATGAATTTGAATGTCGTTTTATTTGGAATTCCCAGGCTGTTCGAAATCATGCAAATCCATTCTTCTCCGGTTAAGTCCTTCCAAATTGTAACATTCTAACTATTCGACAATATCGAGCAATATTTTAATTTACCCAGGCCGCTCCTCAGAACTATTTGTGCTATATCATCTAACACAGAAATATTGCAGTAAAAGACATCTAAGGACGAGTCTAAGGATATATTTTGCTTGACAACTTTCCTGCGGTGGAGAGAATGTCTCTATTTTCCTATAACATGCAATATTTGAATTACCTTACTATCTAAAACTGGATCACTTGTCTTAAATAGGCAAATTCCCTTTATTAATTATTTAGGTAATGTGAGAGTGATAAAACAGAGTGTCGATATTATCAATTTTTAACATGTAATAGTCACGGCATGCACTACAAGCAAAACCCGCCTCCTATTCAAATTCCCCCACGCAAAAGAAACAGAAAAAAAAAGCTCAAGCAAGATCTTTATCCCGCGGCCTTATTTTTCAGCAAGTTTTTTTTTGCCCTTTTACATTCAACTTTTGCTCTCGGAAATCCGACTTTTTCATCAAAAAATCTGAGAGTTGGGGGCATTAAAACAAAGTGCCGTTCAGTTTTTCAAGTGTTGCCAACTTGATAACCGACGTGCACGCACAGGGGCGTGAAAATACACATCAAATTTCAGTCGGCGTTCCAGTAACAAAAGAGGCTCTCATTGATTTTAACACGAGAACAACATGAGGCCCCCACTTTAATGAGAGTATTACCGGGAATAAGGAACTCTATTTTCCCCTTGGGGTATACAAACAATCGACTCTATAGTTGTTGCAGTAATAAGTCCTAGAATTTACGGTGAAATTTTAGAGGTATAGTAGATTTAATTTTATATTGAATGAATATTATGTGAATGAAGTTGTTAATAGCGAAGTTATTAGAAACATTGATGTCCTTTTCTTCTTCTGATCACGAAAAAGCAGACACTAAGAGAGTTTTACATTTTCCATCGAATAATGGGTTTCTGGTTAGCAAACGGTTTGTCTGAAAAAGACACCGTTCATTGAAATATTTTCGATATCTTGCAAAGTTAAGTAGATTATTTCATAAAGGTTATCAATTTGATGTAGAATATAACTTTTAAGATGCATTTTTTCTCTATGGGCAGTTTTTTACACAATTAAGCTAATTTGGTAAATTCTGTTTTCGAGGATTTTTTGGTTTTTGTTTATTGTGGAAATTGAGGTATTAAATTTATTGATGACGCTAGTCGAAATAGCATTTTGATTTCGAATGAGACAAATCAATTTTGTTATTTTCTAAATTTTCAATTATTTGCTCGTATTTTTCGCCATCGGATGCATTTAAATTTCCTGTGATAGCCTTGAAAACGGATCCCACAATATTTACTAAATCTCGTTTAATTCTGTTAGGATGCGGTAAAGTTTCTATGATTTTATTTTCTACGCGTTTCTGTATTAATGTTAAGATTTTTAAATCATCTGTTGACTCAGCGTAATACTCTTTTTCTGCGATTGACAAGAAATTTCAGCATTTTTGACCGGTTGACAGGTCGCAAAACTCAATATTCTGGTATTTTAATTATGTTTCAATAGTTGCTAAGGAATCAATGAAAAACAATACGGGAATCACTTTTGCGGCCTAGGCCGGGAAAGTGAACTGACGTACTGCTGAATAATTGGAACAAAAAGACAAAAATTTAACAGATATTCAAGCGATCGCAGAAAAAATAATATGTGCCAACTTACACCGTCGGCCGAGAATGTGTCACTTTTCCACCTCAATGCACAATACACTACTCTAAGTGTATTGAGTGATTTTTGCATGTCCTATTTGCAGTCTTAAAATCCCTGGGTTGATGATGTCGTCTAGATAGACTAGATATTTTTCATTTTGAATCCCTCAGAGTATGTTATCCATAACTCGTTGAAACGTCGCCGGGGCGTTCTTGAGTCCGAATGGCATTCTCAGAAATTCATAATGTCCATTTTCGGTGATAAAAGCTGTTTTTTCTATGTCGTCTTCGTGCATTTGGATCTGATAGAAACCACTAGCTAACTCTAGGGTCGTGAAATACTGACATCTCCCTAATTTGTCCAGTAAGTCAGTGATGTTCGGCAGAGGGTAGCGATCATCTAGGGTCTTCGCATTGAGCCCTCTAAAATCTATAACAACCCTCCAGCGTTTTTGTCCCGAAACATCTCATTTCCTTGGGACCACCCAGATAGGTGAACTCCATGTGGACGTGCTCGGCCTGATTATTTTCTGATCTAGCATTTTACTTATTTGTTTTTTCACTTCTTGCTTGTGTATGAAAGATTAACGATACGATTTCGTGTAGACAGGGACTTCGTCAGAGGTGCGTATACGGTGTTTTATCTTACTTGTAAATGGTAATGGGTCCTCGTCATTCGTCAAAATATGTCCGAAAATTCTTTAATCAGATTCAAAATCTTATATCGTTCTTTTTAATTCAAATGGTCCATGCGAAATTTTGAGAGATCTAATTCTGTGGGGTTAGGACATTTGTTATTCAAATTATTTACGTCCATTTCTTCTAATTTGTATTTATTGAAGTTCTCTATCCTTATAGCTTGTGAAAAATCTAAAGTTACAAGCTCGGTAGAGTTATTTAAAATTGTTGTCACTGCAAATCCTATAACAATTTCACCGTTTTTCATGGAAGCTTTAATTCTAATTACTTCATTCGACACGAGGTGGAATTGTAATACAATGCAATTTGCATTGGGTTTCTTGAAATTGTTATTTTATCCGAATATGTGGTGTAATGAGAAAACCTTTGTCGTAATCTAAACTTGCTTGTGAAAGTTTCAAATTATCGAGTCCTATTGGACCGTCGAATATATTATGAAATTTAAAAAGATAAAATCTGAGGTCCTTATTGTTTGGTAAATTGAATATTTTTGTGCCAAATATTTTAAAATATCACAATTATTCTTAATATAATTTATAACGTCGCAAAGAGAAACGACATAACGTCACTTGTTTGTGTCAGTTAAATTGCTCAAGACAAGCGCGCTCTGCGAGTAATAAACTCCCGACATGAAAGTTCTTAGTATGAAATTTCTACGTACCTACCAGTGTTGGGGTGATGTTCGCAAATTTTTATTCCTGTCAGATTATTAAGAAAAACAGGGGGTCCGGGGTAATTTGTTTGCTGGGAGCAAAGACGCGCGAAAAAAGTTGCTGTTCGTGCCCGACGTAATATACATCTTTTACAAGTGTTAAATTTTTTTAAATTAGATTTAAGAATATATTTAACGCTGAAACTTTTTTATATATTCTCCTTTGGGAGCTCTCTATCATACGGCCTGAAAATCGTTTGTCTGTTACCAATATTTAATGCGGGGTGTTTGTATCAAATAGGATGTAGCTCTTTCAGAATCGATCGACACACAACAACAATATTCAATTTCAATCACCCGAGGTAAGTGGAAAAAAGAGAATATGTCAGGTTCGATGTTCGTTTGCTCAAAATTATGCTCGAGCTATTTTTTTTTAATCTTCAGGATTGTTACAAATAATTTTCTTATTTATAATTAAGAGCAAAAGAACCTATAGCTAATTTAAAATATATATATATATATATATATATATATATATATATATATATATATATATATATATATATATATATAAAATATGTAAAATAAAGTAGCAATAATTAGCTAAGTATACAGCAAGATTAAATATAAAATTAAAAAAGACAATGTAGGAAAAATTGAACAAGATAAAAAAAATAATAATAAATCTATAAATTTTCCCCAAATAGATAAATTTTCCTTTTAAGTTAAGGTACCTACTATCAGTGCTACAAGATAAAGCTTAGGACCGTTAAAATTCTGGGATATCTGGATTTCTCTTAAAACTTCTCCCTTTCAGCACTCTTTTTCTTGAGAATATAATGAGGGAGTCAAACAATAAATGGCCAGACAGGCTTCTGCTTAAATTCGGCAATTGATAGGGATGGACACACGAATTCGGTTCACACCCATTCTATTTAGAGGAAATGGTCCGATAATCACACACCAACAATTCAATCCAAATACCAAAGCAGCAATACCTATTTATTTGCCAAAATTCTAAATTGACTCTCCTCAGACAAATGTGGTACCACGCAAAATGGAGGAACACAATAGATAAAAAATTGAAATATAATATTTATATTTTAAAAGTAGATAAGATAAGATTTATCAGGTAATAAAAATCCAAGTGATAGGTAGTAGACACTGATGGTGTAATAAATTGAAAATATATTAAGTGAAAATCTAGAATTTTGAAGGAAAAAAAAATAAAAATACAAAGTGAAAAATCGAGTTGCCTGTTCAGCTATCTGCCAAAGAAGAGACCTTTTTAAAACCAAATCCCTTGAAAAAAAACAGTCTCGCGTTTTTTTCTACACACACAAAAGATACCGTCTTTACTTGATTAATGATGGCAATACTGATACTATACTGAATTAATAAAATTTTGTGGATACTTTTCAAATTACCTAAGTTATGAATTATTATTTTGCTGATTATGAAATGGCGAAAATACGAATTTATAATGAAAATTAGAAGACATAGAACATGTTACGATAATGATAAATTTATCGTTACAGAATTTACAATTTGTTAGTTTCACTATTAATTATTTTTTTTTATTTTTGAAGTGCCATTTAAAAATTTTATCAGCTTCACGCTATGAACCAAATATGTAAAATTCGGAAAGCAGATTTGAGGTTCTCAGATTTCAGGTAGTTTGCTTCACTTTTTATTAAATTGGTATTGACATTTACATCTAAAAAGCTTTATCACATTTTCCTGCCTGCTGCTCATTTTTCAATACACTGTAATATTTGCAATGTTTTCGCTTTGTCGTTTCAACGACGATATTAAAAAAAATCACTTTAGACATATAACACTTTTTTATTTTTTTAGAAATTTTTTTCGTGGTTGAGTGACATCTTAAAAGGGTCTTTTAGCACGAAAAATAAATTGCCTGGTCCGGCAAAGTGACCAAGTTGTCAATCAGGTTAAAAAGACGCCGATGAAAAATCTTGAAAGATGGAGAGATAAGTAACTAAAAACTCAGAGGTCCCGAACCTTTTGGTGCACTTTACGCCAAACCTGAATTTGATTGATACAACATTTATTCCAAAAACTTTTAGAGTTAATATACGGAAGTGTCAAGTGTTTGAATATGTTAATTATCTAATATCCATAGAATTTAGGGGGTCGTCACCTCAATAATGGTTGTAGGTAAGTTTTGAAAATATAATAAATTTTTCAATCAGTTTAAATTTTTCCACTTTGTAGGAACATTGAAATATTTCCTGATGGAGAATATTTTTTATTATTGTGAATTTCAATACATTATAAAATGATTTAGATATTCGGGTCCTTGGTTTAGAAGTAGTGGATGAAAATAGTGAGGTTTAGGCCAGAAATCAAACTCCTGGATAAAAAATTCGCCGACGTTTCGGCCGTATATTAGGCCTTCTTCAGGGCTGAAAAAACAATACACAACATTATTTCCTATCTGTGTCTTGAAATATTGCTTTCGACTACAGTAACACAGTTACAAAAATTTCAAAAAAATTCAAAAATTTCTTCCTTTCCTAACATTCAACATTCAAAAAACAAAAACAAAATAAATCTAAGAAACAATAAAAGTACAAATAAATATTAAAATTTTAAAAAACACAAAAACAAAAAAGTTAATTAGACTACATATTACAGCCAATTTGTTACGTGGCACAAAACGGACACTGCCAACTTGTTACCCGCAAAACGTAAGGGAGAAGTTAATGATAAGATTTGAGGAAGGGAGATAGTGAATGGGTAACTAAAACAGAGAAATAAAAAGAGAAGAGAGAGGGTTGGTTGGTGGCTGAAATCTAGAAACGTGGTTTCGTGTAAAGGGTTGCCGACGAAATCAACCGATATAACGAAAGCAGGAAACTTCTACGGACCTATAGCAGCACAACCTGAAATATAAACGTAAACAAGAAGGGAGGACAAAAGTGAAACGCTTTGCTACAATAAGGTACGGGTTTTAATTAGAACCAGAACAAGAGAGGTTTGATTCCAGAGCAGCTTCGGAGTGGGTTTTCCGACCGCCCTAGAACACTGAAAATTATTTACACTGGAACCAGAACAGAACAAGAAAAGAAATCGTCTAACCATATGTTCTTAAAATAGTATTTACAATAATGATTAATTACACTCAACTTGAGTCCCTAAATAAAGAAATAAAAAGTATAACAATTAACACCAATAATACCTGAAATATAAATGATCAATAGACAAGTTTACTAAATGCAGTACCTTCGTAAATGGCCATTTAACCTCAGTGTACAAGTATTTACCTGTATTCAGTGCAGCATTAATCAAAGTTGAAGTAACAATACGTAACCTGAAGGGCTTTAATATTATGTAACAGTATAGGTAGGATAAGTACCTAACAATACCCAACCTGAATGGTAAATTTCATATAGTAAAGGTAAGATATATAATTGATTAAAACTGAAATAATAACATCTAATCTGAAGGATAATTTTAATATAGTAGAACTGCGTTGTTGTGGTGATTTACTCCAACAAGGGGTTGGTGAGGTTTGATATTAAGACAATACAACACACTTATCAAACCTGAGTAGTCCCTAAACTCTTGGGGGAACCTGACGGATGGAACTAATATCTTCCAGTGTTTCCGATGACCTGGGTCTGGATCAAGGCCGCAACGAGAAGCCACTGGCCCTGGGCACTGAAGTTCAGTAATTAGGAGTCACTAAAGCTTCCAATGGTCTAGAGGAGGCTGAAGATTGGAGGTACTACTTGAACCACACAGTAAGCTCAAAGTTTAACTCTTTACTCAAGTTAAGGACTAAGCGTGACGAATAAAAGGTGACGATTAAAACGTAACGTCTAAAACTGAAGATTAAAGGCCTGAAACAAATGGACGTTATGAGACAGGGCGTGGAGCAATAGAGGTAGGTATGTCCGATATTCGGAATTTAACCGTATAATTAACAGAAAACTATGATTTTACATAGGAAATAGAGAAACACAGAGAAGATTAATAAGAAAAACCACTTACCAAAATTGGCCTTTAGGAACAAACAATTGACCACATTGCTCTTTTTCGACTCACAAAAAAATCTGCACAAGGCGATTGGGTGGTAAAATAACGGATTAGCCACCCTAGATCTATGAGCGAAAACTAGACAACTCAGTAAATCGGCAAAATGTGCCTGAGGAATTTTCTCGAGCACTTAATCGTGGAAAGTCCTCGACCTGAATGACCTCTGCTTGTCCCTGCAATGTCCTTTAAAAAGGTTCTGTCAAAACTCCAAGGTGGAAGGTATTGGGGAATTTTGATGGTAGTTGGGGCATGGTACTTATTCAATTAAGTTAGTACCGGTCACTGACCCTATTTGGAGCGCTGTCAATCTAGTCAATCTACTCGGATCAGACAATCAGCTGTTCTAGTGTAAATATTGTGATTTTGTTTCATTAATAAATTAATTGTCTATTTATTTTAACCCTACTAACAGAATATCAATTCCATTAATAAACCTCTAACTTAATGATTCTGGGAAAAATGAAAAGTTTGATGAAAAGTTTGGCCACAACTATTGAAAAGACAACAGTGGCTTGACGAAGGTATGCTATTCATTGAGGCGAATACGCTATTTGCTTTCATTTTAACCCAGGAAAAATCATCCCGTAACATACAGGTATGGAAATATGAAAAATTCGATGGTTATTCCAGATCTCAGCACTGTTTTTTCTATATTAAAACATGAAAATATTTTGATTTAGCAGGATAGAGGAAAAACCGAGTAAATTGTACTCGATTTTTACTTAATTTTTTAGTGACATACCTCTTCTTCAAATTAGGAGCTTTCGTAAACACTTAACTTTAGAAACTCCACATTGTGTATAATCATTTGTGACATGATTGAAACAAAACAACTTAACGACTTGGGGATGAGATTTCCACGACACACTAGCAGCCAAATTCAACTGATGTGATATGGTTCCGTTTAATATTTGTCTAGTTTGGAATTTCCATAAAAAAATTAAAATTTGTTGGTGCTTTTTCTATTTTATAATGCACGGTAATTTTTCTTTCTCCCGCCTTTACTGTATGTTGTTGTTGATCAAAACTCATTGGTAATTAGGTAAATTCTATTAAGTTGTTGTCATTGTTTTATTCTTGTATTGGTTCAACAGGTGGTTATAATGAATGCTGAGTCCCTGTGTATCAGTTCTGTGATTTATTGTGCTATGTAATGTTCTCACTTTCCAAGATTGACGTATTAGAAAAATTAAAGTCATGGCCTGTGTTAAAATGATGGCTAGAAAGAGCAGTTTTCTAATTTTTGTCTCTATTGTATTCTCTGCGGTCGTACCTAATATGTTGTTTTACCCTAGCTTTCAAATATTGTTTTGTGGTTCCGATGTGGCATTTTTCGCAGTTGAGACAAAGAATCTTGTATACTGTTGTTGTTTTTGTGTTGTAGAAAGCTAGTTTGCATTCAGGTGCTTTTTTACTTATGTTATGTTGGATTTTCTGAGAGAGGCCCTTTATGAAAGGACACCTGCAGTATTTTATCACTGTCACACTATCTCTCGTGTTTTCTGGCTGGTTTCTATATTTTGTGATGATGTGGGATAGTTGTTATTTTTGAGAATTTTTCTAACTTTGTTTTCGGTTTTCCTGTAGAATTCTGTACTGCTTAGTTTATTGGCCTGATGTAGGAGATTGTTTATTGTGTTGATTTTATGAACTGTGGAATGTGAAGAAAAGAAATTAAGCATGCGACCCGATGCAGTGGGTTTAGTGTACCAATTAGTTTTTAGATGGCCATCACTGTCACGAATAACCATGGTGTCGAGAAAGGGTATTTTTCTATGCATTTCATTTTCAATGGTGAACTGGATTTTATTATGGAAATTATTAAAATGCTCGAGGAGGTGTTTGGTTTGATCTATAGGGCAAGCCAAAATAGTGTCGTCAACATACAATTTGATGAATGGCAGTTTAAAGGGGAGATGTTTTTTGAACTTCAGTGATGAGTTCGTTCATGACAAGGTTACCGAGGATGGGACTTGCGGGGTTGCGCATGGCGGAACCATGGAGTTGTTGGAATATTTGGTTAATAAATGAGAAATAACTGGAAGTCAACAAAAATTCAACAATGTTGCATAGTAAATCTCGAGAAATGGAGGTGTATGCACTTATAAATTGCCAATTTCTCTTTATTATGTTGAACACTAGATGTTTGGGGGGATGTATAGTATAGTAGAGGGACACAATATTAAGTGAGACAAATACGTGTGATTCAGGCAGTTCGACTGTTTTTGTAAATTCCACAAACTCGAAAGAGTTTTCAACATAGTATTTGAAAGTTGAAGTTAAGGGGTTTAATATATTAGGGATAAATGTCGCAAGGTTGTTGGATGGTGAATTAATGCAATTTACTAGTGGTCTCAGACTTGAAGTTTCTTTGTGGATTTTTCTTAAGCCATATAATTTTGGGGAAACACTGTTAACGGTTTTCAGTCTCTAACTGTGATTCTCTCTCTCTCTCTATGTGGCCTGCACTTTGTAGTTCTTTGATAAACTGTTGGCTTGATTTTGGTATTTACTTGAGGGATCTGATTTTAGAATTTTATAAACTAAGTCATCCTCCAATAACTTGTTCATTCCTTCTGCATATTCGTTTTTGTGCATTATAACAGTCGAGTTTCCCTTATCTGAGCCCATAACTAAAATTTCTGGGTGATTTTCAAGAAATGAAAAGAAGGCCTAATATAAGGCCGAAACGTCGGCAAATTTTTAATCCAGGAGTTTGATTTTTGTCCTAAACCTCACTATTTTCATCCACTATATTATAAAATTATAAAATATTCCGAGGCATCCCTAACCTATTTGTGAATTAAATTAATAATGCTATTTCAAAGTTTGATTGTAATCATTTACTTATGTCATTCGAATATTTTTCAATGTTTGGAGAAATGATATATTTACCTCGTACGAAAAGCTACATTCCCGGACTACCGTAGAGATTGCCTGGCGGGGCGTAAGACGAGAATGTTCAACTTTTCTTTCTAGGTATATAATAAACTGTCACGGATTTCGGGTTCACTAAAACTCACTCCACAAACAATGACAACTTCTATTGAACCAATTGACTTTATACATTTCACTTATCGCTATTCGAAACTAGCACGGCAAATATCGAATTCAAACTGACTTAAACTATTCCTACGCTCTTGTATAGTCGAAATTAAACTCGGCATTTGGCTAGAAAATCATCAAATCGAATATAATAGCATTCTAGAGAAAAGCGTGCTGCGCAACGTAAACAAGTGACTTATTTAATTTCTTGGAATCCCGACGCCGCGATGTCGATGCATTTTCGTAATAATCACACATTCCCCCACATCAAAATTTTTTGAATATTAGACGATATCTACGTGACGCTTTCAATAAAGGTCTCGGATGTGATGATATTTTTTAAAAGGACATCCAGTATCCTGCGGTTCAAGAACAAGAACTGTGACATGAGAGAAAAGTTAACACACATTGAGAAGGATCTATTAGCAACTGACCACAAACCATTAGTTACTTTTTTTAATAAAGTTTAATTCTCACTTGCGCTTCACTCAGCTCGGCGACGCGACACACGACGCTGTGCTGTAAATTGTCGCTAGATAAATATTTCATTGGTTTAAACGAATAGATTCCCACCTGCACTGCAATACACTTTACGACGCGTCGAATTTAAACCAATGAAATATTTATCTAGCGACATTTTGCAGCGCGGCATCATACCACGTCGTCGAGCTGAGTGAAGCGCAAATGAGAATTGACCTTCTAATTGTAACTTAGAAAAGATTAGTGATGGACTTCAAAGAACGATGCCATTATCGTTCTTACATAAAAAAGCAGCTGACGACGTGTTGGACTTCTTCCTTAGCTATATCTAGTCTTTCTCGAGAATACTCTTCAGTAATATCCGATCTCTCCTCTTGAAACAGGTTTTCGATGTAGCTACACCACTGTTTTACTTAATCGTTGACATCAAGAATCATCTTACCTTGACTGTTCAATAGAATACCGGTCTGTCAAGGATTGAATACACCAGCAGCGGCTTTAATTTCTTTATGCATATATCTCTGATGCATATTAAAACTGTCATAAATATTTTGCTGCAAGGTCTTCGATTTCCTTACACTGTTCGTTTAGCTACCAATTTATGTTGTTGGGGGTGGTTTAAAATGTTTGGGATTACCAACAACATAAATTGGCGGCTTTTCATTGCTACATTCATAGACTCCTCAACACCCCAATATCAAAAGAAGATTATCATGGACAAGTCAAAATCCTCAAACAAATAGCAGTTAAGAATCTGTGCGATCCCACAATGATTGACAAGCTCATAAGTAAAACCAAGTTTGAAAGACTAAGGAGAGCTTTCTCAATGGAAACGAAAAACAAGCTGACCTGCTACAAAAAATCAATGCAATACATCCGAGCATCAAGTTCACCCTTGAAATCGAAAAGGACAATGCGATCAATTTTATCGACCTCTCCATCTCAAAATAACATACCAATAAACTTAGATACTCGATTTTGTAACCCCTTTTGTAGATGAATTAACTAGAGGCACATAATATGCTCGGTTTGCTCAACAAAAAAATATTAGGTGTGGGTTGATAGTTTTTAATAAGTACAGTATGGCAAGGGCGCCACTGAATTTCAAAAAAAAAAAATTATGAACTTGCATAAAATATGGAAGTGTGAAAATTCAGAAACACCTAAAAAATAATAAGCAAACGGTAATTGGTAATTTTGAAAAAGAAATAAATAAGGCATACAACTCAACAAACCCTGACCTAGGTAAACCAATAAAACAACTAAGTTTCAAATTAAAATATTATATATTTCACAGTGAGGTTGAAAATCAGAAATTAAATAATTTCAAAGTATGACATCAATTGCCGTTAAAACAATTTAAAAAATCAATTAATAGAGGTCAAATTTCAATCAGCAGTTTCACTAAATTTTAAATTAGAAAATAACAATATTAGAATATATACCTCAATATAGCTAACATATATGTTCATTAACAGTCGCTGGCCATATCATCAATTTGAAAAGAAAATAAAAAGATTTAAGTTTCCAGAAAACTAATTAAAAAAAAAAAAAAAGATTGAAAAATTCTATTGGCAAATATGGTCAGCTTCTGCGAAAAAAAATAAATTCGATAAAATCAATTTGTACCTGAAAGAATTAAGTTGGGCTATATAACGGTTAAATGGTCTGGCGATTTAATACAAATCCTGAAATATATAAGTCGTAGGACCCAGGGTTAAAAATTGATCAATTTCTGACGTTATAGGTACTTACTCCATAAGTTTAAATTCAGAGCATGTTGTCCAACCTTGACCTCAGTTCAGATTGATGATAATGATTAATAACAGATAAAAGATAGGTCATTATTCAATTACGACGGTACTAAAAGTTAGGTAAAAAAATCTATAGTATTAAATACGGCAAATCAAAAATCGATAAAAAATATTTAAAGTTCACTAAAGTGTCAAGAATAACATAATTGAAACTTTAAAAATTTAAAGATAATATTGGTAAAAATTTAATCAATTAATTATGTTAATTGACTATAGAACAGAATTTAGAAGAAAAAGATATAAAAGTTATTAACGAAAATCTATACAAGCCTCAATTCCAACAAAAAGGTAGATTAATGTAGTCGGTAGCCATCCAGTCTTTGGTCACTGGATGCGGGAAGTTGCACAGGAAGTCGTAGATTATAGCCTGGAAGATAGACACTAGAAGTTCAGTTTTCTTCGTCAAAGGTAGAGGTACAGGAATCGACACGTGAAGGGCTCAAGAGCTCTATGCCCAGAGATGGGGCTTGTTGAAAAGGAATTCTTTGAGAAAAACAGCTTTTCGGGAAATACAGGTCCCCGGTAAAAATAAGCCCACGTTGGGAATACTCCCTCAGAAAAACCCAGGTAGGTTTCGAAATTCAAACTTAAATTAAACGGTAATCACGAGACTTTTTGATTCAAATTTTCTGCATTCAGCAGATTACTGCCTCACGCAACTGAATTTCGGTGATATAAGGTAATGCCAGAAGGCCGATAAGGTACTTTATTTTTCTCCACGGGAACGGTAATTTCACTTGAGGAAGATGGCTGGCCACCTAGGCCACACTCGGACCTTTTCAAGGCAACGGCAAGAGTAGAAAAAGAGCCTCTTCAATTTTCTCTTCGAGAATAAATAGATTTCACTTCATAGTATTGAAGGAAAACACTGCCAACCTGTCGACCCTCAGCTATTCAAAAATTACTACGTTCGAAAACTATTAACGAGGTTAAAGAGCAACGAAGCACTGGGGTCGAGTAGATCTAGGCAGTACAAAAAAAAATGCCTTCTGCCTTCTCGAGGTCGCCGATAAAATAATACATTCAGCCGGCAATAGATGCCGCCATATGGCTGAATAATTTTATAAAATTTAAAATGTAAAAATTATTTATATTAAAAAAAGCAAGTGACATTTGCAATGTTACACTTTATAGGAAACCCACGCAGACTAACCATGTAATCCCAAACATTTCAAACCACCCCCAAGAACATACATTGGCGGCTCTTCATTGCTACATTCATAGACTCCTCAACATCCCAATGTCAAAAGAAAATTATCATGGAGAAGTCAAAATCCTCAAACAAATAGCAGTTAACAGCCTGTACGATCCCACAATGATTGACAAGCTCATAAGTAAAACCAAATTTAAAAAACTAAGGAGAGAAATCTACCCTGTCACTAACCCCCCATCAATAAATACATAGCTTTACCATACTTAGACACTTCCACCAACTCTTAAATCTCAGCAGCATTTCGCCAAAATGTTGCGAATCTCAAAATTTCCTACAGAACCAACAACAGCTTGGCTACTCACCTCCAAGGACAGGATAGAACACCTCTCAAAAAGTGGCATCTATAGATTGGATTGCAACAGCTGCCAAAGGTCCTACATCGGCCGAACCTCTAGACCACTGAGAACCCGTATCCAAGATCATATTAAAAGGTCACATCTGCGAATCACCAAACACGATTTCAGCCCCAATTCCAAAATCATCCACAATATCTCTTCAAAAAACTATAACAGCTTGGATTTTCTAGAGGACATAGAAATAAACAAAGAACTACAGACGAACGATTCTTGTTTGAACACCCAAGTCAATTTAAACAGGGCTTACATCCCCCTACACAGACGCCTGTAAAGGGTGTGTTCTTTTCGTGAGTATCACTGTGTGGTTTCGCCAAAAAATCAATCATATCATTACATTACATAGCACTTTATAACCTTGCTACTCTAACTGTATTTTCCATCTCACTCAACGAGGAGAAATAACCTAACCCAATAATACAAGCCATTGGCAACGACTTTGCAATGTCAGTTTGTCAACCGTCGTTTTTACCCTCCAGAAATTCAAAGTCACCTTAAAAAAAAAAACAGAAATGAATACCAAAAAATTTTGAAAAAGATTTTTTTTTTCTATTTGGGGAATACCAACAAAAAAACCCTAAAAATTAAGCAGAAATTATCTACAAAAAAAAAGCTCAACCCCATGAAATGAAAAATAAAACCATTTCCGATAAATTCAAAGAATTCAGACTGATTACCTATAAAGGATGTGTATTGTGTGTTGACTCTATTTGTACTATACCTGACGAAGTGAGTAGGAAAACCTTTATTTATACCATTTTATTAGACCTTTTCCCCTCCTCATTTCCAGGTGGCACTGAAGATGGCCTAGGGCCGAAAGCGCCCTGCACTAATTTTATAAATATATTTTTTGCACGAAGTACAAATCTTTTCCTTCTCCTCCTCAATTTTAAAGCGTGCACACAGCCGACAACCTTCAAATGTAAGAAAAATTGGTTTGCGAGGTCCTAGTTCTGTTCGTGTGGTTGGTTTACATTTCTGTGTTGCTTAAACATCGGACTTGGCATAGTGCTTACAAATTTCGGCTTGGATGATATTCAGCTCAACTTACTGCTTCTATCTCCAAGGGTTATACTTAGATGCCTTGACATTCGTGAAGACAGTTCCACTTACTTGTGGAATCATCTTTTATCAAACTTCAATAGTTTTGTGAACGAATATCGAGCGCCCAATTTACGGATAATACAGAGAAGTCTCGTTGACAACTAGGTAATAATTCATAGCGGCCAAAAGAGAAGAAAAACTAGCTAAATAGTCGATCAGTATCGCAATAAGTAGCTCTCTCAGAGGAAAAAAGCTGCTCTTCATTCAAAACGTTCCATCAGGATTATCAGTTATAGAAAATTCCAACTCTAACAGGTTGACGGTGTTAGAGAATACCTTTTCAATGTCTTTTACTATTTATTTTTTTCCAGAGATTTCATACTTTTCAATTAATTCGTCAATTGATATAGGTTTATTTTTAAAACATGCAATGCAATATAAAACGTTAGAATGATATATTTATTATTAAAACTGCATATTTATCGAATATTTTCTATTTATTATAATATGTATTTTATTTGCAATAAATTCCAATTGCCATATTATATGTTTTATTTTGCTATACGTATATTATGATTAATGAGTTTTCACTATTTTCTAAATTGTCGTTTTCAAAAATGTATTTCCAATAAAAAAAATTCATAAAAATTCAGAGATGTAAGCAAAATAATTTCTAATTTTTGTTTCATATCCGGTGCCTTTGCATAATGAATCAATTAGAAACTGAACTTTATCATGCGAACAGAGCTCTTAAATCGACTGCGGCACGATTATAAAGCGGAAACAGGCTTCAAAATGGGACCACTACGAGGAAAACATTAAGTGAAAAAAGGTCCATTATAACTCTGTCGGGATCTATTAAATGGAAAATCAAAGTCAGGCCACACATCTCTCAGCTCTCGCAGGAAAAAGTTTATTCAATAAACTGGGGCGTCGATGAATTGAGAACGGAGATCGAACGTGTTTTTGTTTTTCGATCGTGGTCAAGAGTTCGGGGCAATTCCCCTAAGAGGCTCCCTTGTCGTCCGTCCTGGATGTTCTCAAGGATGTCAACCTTGTTATCGATTTCGTATGTTTATTTGGTGAGAGGTGCTTGAAGCGTTTAGTCACTTTTCTACACCCTACATGTTTTAGCTTGAAATAAAAAGAACTCAAGCATATTTTTATAAGTGAAGTTATTAGATTTTGAAAGAAAAGTTGAACTTTTTAAAAAGTTGCGCACATCCTTTCTTAAAGGAAAACAATCCAATATACTTAACGAAAAATCTCTCTCGTGTATCTAACACAAAATTTCCATTTTAGCATAACATACAGGGCACTTGTGTTTGAACTAAACTGCGCACTATTTTACGAAAAACGACCTGGCTAATGCAATTTCCTTTTCTCCTTTACAAAATTGAAAATGAAAATACGAGAACGAATTGGGGTTTGCCAATAGAGGATTTCTTTCTAAAGAAGAACTGCAATTGAAATGCAGAATGGTTTTGCAGATGAAGTAGTGTGTTTTAGAACGCCATATCGAATTCAGGGCACAAGAGTAAAGTTGGAGATGAAAAGTATCGGTGTAGGAAATCGTTTATGCCAATTAAAAAAATGTGCAGGATATTATAGTCGCAAAAAAAGTTTAGAAAATAAATGAAAGCTGATAGCTAATAGGTAGGTATTTTAATTATTGTTGAAAATAATTGAAACAATTTAATTGACGATCCAGTAACAAATCTGAATTTGCAAGTCTATTATTTCCTGTAGAATCTGAAGTTCAGTTTAAGTCATTTATTTTCTGTATTCAAAATTTGTTATGCTTAATCTGTGGTTACCTTACCTAGTTCTGATAATGTGGTCTGAATAATTTGAATAAGATTTGAATAAGGGTGTTCTGGAATTCTCGTTTTAAAAAAATCTTCCTGTCTGGCCTGCATACGTTAGTGGAAAATCATTGCAAACTAGCCGATAAAATCCTGATTTTGACATTTTATCTGATCTGCTTTTATTGTTTTTAAGATGTTGAAATACCAAGTGAATTTGAGGTTTCGAAAGCAATATTGATATCCAGTTCATATCAGTTAGAAACACTAGGTTTTGTTTGTTGGACCAAAATATATCGTGTAGTATGTGAAATGCTACAGTTAGTATTTGTTTCTTTTTTCTTTCAATTATAATATAAAGTTAAATTATTACTTTTAATGTTGACAGTCTGGTGACTGTGACTGGCTTAAAAAAAAAGGTTTCTGCTGCTTTTATTATTAGCAATTATTAAACTAGAAGGCACGATTTTCGTTTAAATAAAAATACCCCATTTTCGTTCCTCGAGGGTTTCCCGAGGAGCTGTTTTTCCGAGGTACCGTTTTTCCGAGGAGCCGTTTTTCCGAGCTGCTGCTTTTCCGAGGAGCCGTTTCTCTCAACGAATCCATTTCCAAAAGGCCACATTTTTTAAAGGACACTATTTTCGTGGAGCGTGGCATAGAGCTTTTAAAGGGATTCCTAGAAGAATCCAGTCATTGCCGAGTCGATACGTGAACCCTCACATTTGACGAAGAAAACTGAACTTCTAGCCTTGATTCCAGGCTAGAATCTGCAACTTCATTTGCAACTTCCCTCGTCAAGTGACCGAGAATGGATGGCTATCGAGCTCTACCTTTTTGTTAGAAAGGAGGTTCGTATAGAGTTTCATTTATAACTTCTATTATTTTTTCAATGAAATTTTCTTTATGATCAATTAACAAAATTAATTAATTTTTTTTTCCTGAGATGACATTTAAATATTTGAAATTCCAATTTCGTATTCTTGACACCTAAGTGAACTTTAAATAATTATTTCCGATTTTTGATTTACCGTATTTACTATGGATTTTATCTCTACTTAACTTTTAGTACCGCCATATTTAAAGAATGTACTTATATTTTATCACTGATAATCTATCAGTAATCTGAACAGAAGTCAAGGTTACACGACATGCTCTAAATTTAAAATTATTGACCAAGTACCTACATCGTCGAAAACCTGAGTCCTAAGTAAAACTTATATATTTGAGGGTTTCTCCTGAAGATTTGACCAACCCAACTTTTGATTTCATACAGGTGTAAGTTGATTTTATTGAATTTATTTTTTAAGCAGAAGCTGACCATATTTGTCAAAACAATTAGGCACTGGGACAAACAAAGCGTTTGAAGGCCTATTTTTACACGCAGGCGCTAGCTATTACGTCAAAAATCATATAACGTCACTTTCGATAGGGGGACAAAAATGTCATTGTGAGGTTATATGTGTGACGTCAGCTAGTGCCTAATTTTCAATCTTTAATATTTTCTTTCAAATTAGTTTTTTGTAAACTTAAATCTTTTATATTTTCATTTCTTGATAATGATATGGCCAGCGACTGTTAATAAACTTATATGGCAAGTATATTGAGGTATATTGTGATTGTAATTGTATTAAACTATCTTTTTTTTTTTGAATTTAATGAAGCTGATTGAGAGATAAACTAAATACCAACCCTTCCTCCTAAACATTTTCTTTACTGTTTTGACTTGCTGTGTAGGAACCGTGAAATCATCAACTTTTTTCCTTTTCAATATCTATGAACAATTCACATCTTTAGGTAGAATAAATTTACTATCGCGAGAAGTAATCGATTCTATTAATTTTCTATTTCTCAACTCTAAAAAAGAAGAATGACGTCATATTTTCTCAATTTATGACAAACCATTTCATACTTACACTAATATTCACAAGAATTCTTCCTGCCACCCGATACAACATAAACTAACAATATATTATCCGATGTCCAAAGGTAAAGGTAAAGTTTATCACTTTTCAGTGTTATTTGATAGGGAAAGGTGATAAATTTACCTTTACCTTTGGACTACGGATTGTGAATAGGATTATAATAGTATGATTCACATTTTAATTTCCTAATTTTTTCAAAGAAGTAAAAAATATTAAACTGATTGCCTTCAATAGTGGATACGACCTAGAACTCATAAAAACTATCATAAGTAAAAGGAACAATTTAATGAATGCCCCGATATGATCTGTCCAACAATCCACGATCCTGATAAAAAAATTCAAATCATTGATTGTAACTCCTTTTATTGATGAATTAACAAGAGGCCCATAATATGCTCAGTTCGCTCAGCGAATAATTATTAGGGGTGGGTCAATAGTTTGAAATACAGAATGGCAAGTGCGCCACTGAATTTAAAAAAAATATATATATATTTAAATTACATAAAATATTGGGGTATGAAAATTCACACACTAAAACACCTAAAAAAAATTATCAGTAAACGGTAATTGATAATTCTGAAAAGAAAATAAATAAGGCATATAACTCAACCAAATCTTGACACAGGTAAACCAATAATAGTATATTACAATCCGAGACGGGAAATGCTTCATTACTGGTCGAGAGGTTTACCTCGAGACAGCAATGAAGTTTCCCGTCGAGGGTTGTATACTATTTTATTTTTAACCATAATTTCTTGAAAAAAAAAAAAAAAAATTCGGGGCAACCAAATGAGGTCGGCAAATGAAGAGGAAAATGAGAACGGGAAATATTTCCCGTCCTCACTTCCCGTCCTGGGACAGGTAATGGAGCAGGAAAATGAAAAGACAGAAATGTGACATTTTCAAATTTTTGAAAAGTCAGTAATGACAACATTTCATATATGGTTAAAAATAAAACAATTAAATAAGTTTCAAATTAAATAAGTGTATATTTTCACAGTCAGGTTTCAGGTTAAAAATCAAGCATCAAATTTTGAAAGATGAAATCAATTGTTGGTGGTATACTTCAAATAGGAATTAGGAACACAGCGCTCCTGCCTACGTGAGCTCTTGATTTCTCTCATTACCCACACCGAGGAAAGTCTTGTCCTTTTACCTACAGTCCCAAAAAATACCTGATTATCGTCCCCAGTTTATCGTAAAGTTTTCTTTCTAATATAGCTTCAAATGATTTTGATATATCAGTGATTTGACATAGAATTTTTTTACTTTCTCTAATCAATTATTTATCTTTTGTTTTGATAATATACATTATTTTACCGTTGTCGATATGGACATTTTATCGTATGTCATGCATAGGATTGCATTGACATAATATTTCACTGTTGTCTTATCGATTTGTTTTTCATTGATGTATATAATGTCAAAAGTTATCTTCGTATTGATTACGGCATTTGATTTTTCTCCTTTGTCTAACCAAGTTATCTTTGTATCTTGGTTGATATGGGCATTTTGTTTTATACCTTGTTACTATCATTGATTTATTTCTCTACTATCTTTCCTTACCCTTACTTTTAGTTTGATTGATTGAGTCTTTGTTTCCCTCACAGTACCATACCGATTTCAATAACTTTCCGCGACTCAGCTCATCTATCAATTTCGTTACCTTAGGATTCAATTTTTGTCTGGTGATTTGCTGAATTTGCCATATCTTATTCGTTGGATTACCTTTTCTAATTATCGCTTATCGTTGATAATACTATCTACCTACTACCTTATGCCGGTGTTCATGATGCAGAATCAGATTTTACCAGCCATTATCATCATGAATTCTGTTCGGAATTTTCCCCTGTACCTTTATTTACTACTTTTCTCTACCTACCGTTTTATCTTTATCTAGATTGTTTGAATGGAGATGGCGCAGAGGCGTCCTCTACCACTGCAACCTTATCAGATTTATTGTGGTAATCTTTATCTATATCTCTTTCTTACCTTACCATTATTTTGCTATTACCGAGGATGTTACCGTTGTGGCCTAATACATGTTTGTATTAGGGAGTATGAGCGAGAGTATGCTTTTCTGTTCTTCAGAGTGAGATCCTTCTGAAGAATGAGGAAAGAAAAAATAAAAACAAAGATTTCGATTTTGCCGCGCGCCATTGTTCCGGGGTGAAGTTAACTTAAGTTTTCCCTTATACGAGTTGCGCCAACTTCTGTTTAAGTGAGTTCTCTTGTCCGTTAGGGGAAATCAATTGGACAGGCTGCTGCCTATCACCTTATTGACTCAGTCTTGGTGGGGAGGAGCTAGAATCGGGCAGTTTTTTGAGGAATAAAGGTGATTTCAATGGAACGAGCCATTCTTGGGATAATTTCATTCCTAGGTGTGTTCGTCCGCACACTGATTTCTTTTCTATCCCTTCTTGATTGAGCTTTTTTCCGGATAACTTGTATATTAGCGGCTGATCCCCATTATATATAAGGAATGAAGGTTCTCCCTTACTTCCCCTCGGAAACACCGCCCAGAACAATATCTGAATTGGGGTTTTATCTTTTCACTGCGCAGGTCTTTCCCTGTTTTTTTTTTTTTTTTTTCTAAATATTATGAATCGCAAAATAGTTGCAAGTTTTTAGAGGACCCCACCAAAATACCTTTGACTTTTTCTTGATTATATTTTGATTATGACCTACCAATTTCCCGATTATGACCTAACAATAATAATTTCCATAAGGACGAGTGTTACACGTTAGATATCAGACTAAAAATACTTGACAACCGCTTTCAACTCTTCTCTTTTCTTTTCTTTTCTTCCTTAACTATATGTCTATCTTTTCTATGCACTTACCTAGCTTAGTTTTTAAACTCATCAAGTGAAATATAATATCGATTTCCGTTCTCGTAGAAAAAGTACCTTATCTTCCATCAGGCACTATTTTAAAGGAATAAAGTTGCGTAAGGCATCCATTAATTACCGAAAAATTTATTATCGAAAGTCTTGTGATTACCGTTTTATTAGAGTTTGAATGTCGAACCCTTCTCGTGGTAAGTCCTTTTTAATTTTTTTAAAGTAATGGTTGTTCATGGAATGCCTCTATTATTTAGGGTTATCCGAGGAGCTGGTTTGCCGAAGAGACGTTTCTCTCAACGAATCCATTTCCAAAAGGCCACATTATATATTATTTTTTTGGAGTTTGACGAATCTGATTGAGGGTTAACCTCCATTTATTAAATTTATTTAAAGTGTTCCACCAACAATTGATTTCATCTTTTAAAATTTGATGCTTGATTTTTAACCTGAAACCTGACTGTGAAAATATACACTAATTTAATTTGACATTTACTTAATTGTTTTATTGGTTTACCTGTGTCAAGATTTGGTTGAGTTATATGCCTTATTTATTTCATTTTCAGAATTATCAATTACCATTCGCTGATAATTTTTTTCAGGTGTTTTTCTGAATTTTCACACCCCAATATTTTGTGTAATTTGAATTTTTTTTTTTTTTTTAATTCAGTGGCGCACTTGCCCTTCTGTACTTATTAAACTATTGACCCACCCCTAATAATTTTTACTGAGCAAACTGAGCTTCTTATGGGACTCTTGTTAATTCATTATTTTTATTAGGATCGTGGATTGTTGGACAGATCATATTGGGGCGCCTATTAAATTGTTCCTTTTACTAATGATGGTTTTCTGGGTCGTGTCCAGTATTGAAGGCAATTAGTTTAATATTTTCTACTTCTTTGAAAAAATTGAGAAATTAAAATGTGAATCATACTATTATATGTTGTATTAGTCTAAGAGCCAGCGCCGAAAAAAATCTCTGAATTTACTAAAGCTAGTTTTTGGACAGTTGATAACAGTATTTACGTACATAAACATACCGCGGTCAGTCAAGCGAAATTTGGGACAAGGATCCAGGGTGTCTTGTTAAAGGTGTCGAGATAACTTGGGTTATACAATTCACTGTACATTATTCCCATATGACACGAGAGGCTTAATAAGTGATAAGCCTTTTGGGATTATCACGCTTGCTGGCATTTATGGCAAATTCTGTTATAGATTTTTTTTTTTTAATTTTAAAGTATTATAGTTTAGTTCATTGTATAACCTTTTGAATACCACTCGATGTTTCAGGATTACCTAATACTTTTACCTGACACTCAACGCGTTACTAGCAACACCACTCCTCCTTCGGAGTCGTGATGTTGCTGCGTAACGCGTTTCGTGACAGGTAAAAGTATTATCCGGTAATCCTAAAACCTCTTGTGGTATTACATTCGATAATGCAACGAATTTACTAAAACTGGTTATACATATGTAGTATATATAACATATAAATAAGTGTTAGTCAGTCAGCTGTATAGCGGGACCGTGCTGGTCAATCAACCCCAATAAATGTAAAAATCTGCAAAAAATATTAATATTAATGAACAAACCTATTAATTTAAACTTCAACCTACAATTTTGAATTGTCACTGTCACGCTGTCACTCTAAAAAAAATAGACCTATTATTTTTATTTCATAAATTGGAGCTGAACTACCTCAATGGGGCTGAATGACCGGCCCAGTTCCGCTATTCAACTGACTGACAATCATCACTGTTATTTATGTGTTACATACAGAGTGGCAAAAAAGTCGCGCATAATACCTGTAATTTTTCAATTACCTCTTATACGAAAAAGTGACCTTAATGAAAGTTGCTCAGTAAATTATTTCCCATATTTCTACCTAGACAAATTGTTTCTGTCACTTCTGGTTTGTTTGCTATCCAGACCAACTTTCTTTTTTCAAATAGAACACCCTGTATGTGATTGCATATTTGGATTCCAAGTAAAATTCTGAGCAGATTTCATGTGATATACCCTATACCTAAGTTCAACTGTTTTGGAAATATTGACAATTGAAAATTAACTTTTTTGCAACTTTGATAGCGTGTAAAACCCAAATGGTTAATTTTAGAGAAAACCCGATTTCACATCCTTATCTTAGATTTTCATAAACTATAATTTGACACTAACTTTGAATTTAATGGGAGATTAAATTTAATTGGAATTTTTAATCATAGATTAAATTCAAAGTTGGTGTCAAATGATCGTTTATGAAAATTTAAGATAGGAATGTGAAATCGGTTTTCCTCTAAAATTAACCGTTTGGGTTTTACAGCCTGTCAAAGTTGCAAAAATTCAATTTTCAATTGTCAATATTTCCAAAACAGTTGAACTTAGGTATGGGGTATATCACATGAAATCTACTCAGAATTTCACGTGGAATCCAAATATGCAATCACATACAGGGTGTTCTATTTGAAAAAACAAAGTTGGTCTACATAGCAAACAAACCAGAAGTGACACAGGCAATACGTTTAAGTAGAATTATGGGAAATAATTTACTGAGCAACTTTAATACAGGTCACTTTTTCGTATACGAGGTTATTAAAAAGTTACAGGTATTATGCGCGACTTTTTTGCCATTCTGTATAATATGTATAGCGATTTTCAGTATTAGTAAATTCGTTCCATTACCTAGCTATCTCGACAACTTTAACCAGACACCCTAGGTCCTTGTCCCAAGTTTCGCTTGACTGGCCGAGGTATGTTTATATGTATACGTAAATACTGTAATCAACTGACCAAAAACTGGCTTTAGTAAATTCAGAGAATTTTTTCGGCGCTGGCTCTCCGGCTATATCGGATGGCAGGGAGAATTATTGTGAATATTAGTGTAAGTATGAAATGGTTTGTGATAAATTGAGAAAATATGGCGTCATTTTCAATTAATTTTGAGAAATAGAAAACTATTAGAACCGGTTACTTGTCGCGATAGTAAATTTGATCTACCTAAAGATGTGAATTGTTCATAGAGATTGAAAAGGAAAAAAGTTGATGATCCCACGGTTCCTACGCAGCAAGTCAAAACAGTAAAGAAAATTTTTAAGAGAAAGAGTTGTTATTTAATTTTCCAAAGTGTCCATGAGAATCTTAGCTAATAAAGGACCAAGTAGATTATCCATAATTAGCCCATCTTTCGTAGCTGGAATTCATTATTAAATTAAAGGGAATTTTTGGCAATACAAAAATTCAACCAAATGTCTTCTATTGTACGATCAGATTCGTTTTATTCACAGTACGGTAATAACTGGAGTGGTGTCTTTGGAAATTACACTGGGGAATAAATTTGTAACATCAAAAGAAATTAGTTTGGCTTTGAGAAGAAGTCCGTGATTTAGATAAAAGTTCGTATAAGTTTTTGATAGCCAATTTAGGAGAAACATTAGTGATAACTAACAGTCGTAAAGTAAGCTACAACAGCAACAATCCTAATTTGATTTAGAAATATAATATTGAGGCTGATTATTTTGAGTTTCAGTCAATCATTACAGTTAGCAAGATTAAACTATCACTCGATTATACTTGTTTTTAAAAAGTATCGTTACTAATAAAGTTACTAAGATTTTATAGTTCCTTCTATATAAAAATAGAACAGTATTATCAATAGAAGTATTATCGATGTATTTTTGTTGGTTGATGGTGTCAATTGTATTACCCTTGTCCGCCTTGGTGAAAATTGCATTTCTTCCTTTACATTATCAGATAAAACCAAAAACACTTTATTTAATAATGTAACCTCGATTAAGGTACATAATACATATTAAGACGGGATGTATTTGAGAGCTGATTCTGCTTCTACAACATAAACTTATAAATATTTTGTTTAGAAATATTTCCAGCTAGATATTTGATTTGGATCGGTTTGTTTCTGATGGAATATCTAAATACATACTGAACTGTCCTATAAGTTTATGTAATAGGGAACTTGACAAAAAAATTAAACATGAAAACATTACTATAAATCATAAGAATATATGGTAAAACATATATCAGCGAAAAAAAACAATTCTTTTTGTCGAAAACGGCCGCATTAAGGAATTGAAAATGCGGAAAAATTCAAATTATTTCCAGCGGGAAAAAACGCGCTGGTACTGGTCGTGACGTCATCTAGTATGATCTGTCAGTGTCTGTCAGCAAACGTCCATCATACCGTGAGTTCGTCTTGAAACACTGAGCGCTCTGAGCATTTTCCGTCTTTTTTCCTTATGATGAGAAGAACAGGGATAAAAGAACAAAACAGCAGCTCGAACTCTACATAATAAGTACCCGTTAGTTGTGTTTTATCCACGTTTTCTCTAATTTTTTAAAATCTTATCATTATTAGAATTGGTTTACTTAGCTTAAATTCAATGATTAGCTCAGCATTACATAAATAAAACGACATACCTATTAATCATGACCGAAGAAGGAAATTCCAAAGGCCAATCCGACAATCTGTAATTTGTGACATGTTTATGGTAGCAAAAGTAAGTATGTGCGAATCTTTTTTTCCATTATAACTTGAAAATTTACAACTTGCTGCAACACAAAACAACAACAAGAACAAAACAAATAACGGTGGAAAATGTGGAAATCAACCAAATTAAATACAATGAAGTATAACGTTTGGCGACAAGGTGACGCAAAATCATACTACGTGACGTCATCCAGATTCGCGCGCATTTAAAGTCGTTTGAAATGCTTTTAATACGCGCGAAACTTTAAACATTTTTCACCAAGTTATTATTGAGTTTTAGGGAATAATATTTGGGGAATATTCTTTCAAGGCATAAATAAATAATTTTAAAAAATTTAAAAAAAAATTGTAAAGTTCCCTATTGAACTATGTGCAATTTCAAGTTTTCTGAACTGTTAACATTACCTGCTTTTCAAACATTTCTTAATTTAAGACCTGGAGTAAATAGTTCAACTCCATTTTATCACGAGAATAATGTAAGGTTAAGAGTAAGATGCCTACATTAATACGTTTTAGAATTATTCTTTAGATTGTTAAATAAAAAAGCTTATATCAGAGCAATCGTAGGTCATAGACGAATGAGCTTTTATTGTAATAACGATCTGTTCCTGACAGAATTGTAAATTTTTCGAATTAGCTGACATTTTGGTTCTCTCTCTCGGCGTCGTTCCGATTAAAAAGGAGGTTTTATTATTTCTTGTTAGATTTGGAACGCGGTAACAAGATGCCCAACTTGAAATTTGCTTCAAAGTTTTTTCGAGCTCTGTGCTTTGGAAGCCCAAGTCTTATACTAAATTAAAGCTTTGTAAATTTGCCTGGTGCTTGTCTATTAGTCGATTGCCATTGTGTCGTAAAGGTGAGTTTGGGTATTTTATAACCTCAAACACGAATACTTTTCTTCTATCTAGGAATAATTTTGTCTTTTCCAATCTAACTTCAGGCATATAAACCCTCTAGCAAGATAATTTTCCAATCTTATTATATTAGTACCTATTTATTATTGTTTGATCATATGACAAGAATCCACTCCATGAGAAAAAAAAATCTGGTTTTATGTCCCTATTATGATGTACCCACTTATTCCCTTTGGTATACTTTTCTATAAATTGTAACCCCTTTTGTCAATGAATTAACAAGGGGCCCATAATATGCTCAGTTTGCTCAGCGAATAATTATTAGGGGTGGGTTAATAGTTTAATAAGTACAGAATGGCAAGGATGTCACTGAATTAAAAAAAAAAACTAGAACAAATAATACTGAAAAGGATATAAATAAGGTATATAACTGAACCAAATCTTGACATAAGTAAAACCAATAAAATAACCAACAAGTTTCAAATCAAATTAGTATATAATTTCATAGTGAGAATAATTTCAGAGTATAACATCAATTGCTGGTGAAACACTTTAGGTAAAATCAATAAATAGACTCTTAATCAGTTTCATGAAATTCAAAAAAAAAAAAGATAATATATATCACAATGTACCTCAATATACTTGCCATATAAATTCATAAACAGTCGCTGGCCATGTCATTATCATGAAATGAAAATATGAAGATTTACGTCTCCAGAAAACTATGTAATTTAAAAAAAAAATCATTGAAAATTGTATTGATAAATATGGTCAGCTTCTGCTTAAAAACTAAATTCAATAAAATCCTCAAATATATAAGTTATGGACCCAGGGTTAAAAATTGATCAATTTTCGACGATGTAGGTTCTTACTTAATAATTTTAAATTTAGAGCATGTTATCGAACCTTGACCATTTCAGATAACTGATTGATTATTATTAATGAAATATAAGTACAATATTTCAATATGGCGGTACTAAAAGTTAAGCAAAGATAAACCCATAATAAATTCGATAGATCAAAAATCAGTAATAATTATTCAAAGTTTACTCCGGAGTCCGGTGTCAAGAAAGTGAAAAGGAAATTTTAAATTTCCAAAGGTAATGTCAGTAAATATTAAATCAATTAAGGAACCTAATTGATTATAAAGTAGATTTAATAAAAAAAGGTAATAAGGGTTACAAATAAAACTCTATACAAGCCTCCATTCCAACAAAAATGTAGAGCACGGTAGCCATCCATTCTCGACTATTTGACGAGGGAAGCTGCAAGTGGAAGTTGCAGATTCCAGCCTGAAATAGAGGCTAGAAGTTCAGTTTTCAATAATGTTCTTTAAAAAAATGTGGCCTTTTGGAGATGGATTCGTTGAGAGCAACGGCTCCTCGGAAAAACAGCACTTCGGTGAATGTGGGGGTACACTTATCGACTCGGGTGGGACTTGATTCCTGTAGGAATCCCTTCGAAAGCTCTATGCCACGTTCCAGGAAAATGGTGTACTTTTAAAAATTTGGCCTTTCAGGAATGGATTTGTTGAGAGAAACAGCTCCTCAGAAAACCTCAAGCAACAGAGGCATTCCCTGAACAACCATTATTTAAAAAAAATAAAAATAAAAAGGACTTACCACAAGGGAGTTCGAAATTCAAACTCAAATAAAACGCAATCACAAGACGCAACTTTATTTCGTTTAGATAATGCCTGATGGCCGATAAGGTTCTTTATTTTCCACGAACGCGGTTGTCTCAGGAGTAGCAGAAACCCTTTTTTTTTAATGCAAGTCAAGCCACCAGACTGTCAGCATTAAAAAGTAATATAAATTAAATTTGAAAGAAAAAAGAAACAAGTAACATTTGCAATGTTACAAAATAAAAAACTTTCTACTAAAAGAAGAGAGAGTTTCTTCTCAAAAATGTTCTATGTACGCCCTTCCCTTTGCATTTTGCCATTTTAAAATAGAAAACTCCAGAGCAAATATCATCAATTAAAAAAGTCCGGTTAATTCCCATAAAAATGTTTACGCTACCAAATCGCAATTTATGCAGGGTCATCAGGCCTCGAAAAAGCAAATTCCATCTACCGAATATATCTTTGTAATATCCTCGTAAATATTAATGAGAATAGTAAATTTTTTGAAACCACAGCGTGGCGCATCCATTATGTAGACAGCTGTGAATTAATTAGGTTATATTACAGGTCATTTTCCAAACATGGTCTCTCTGGGGTTTGAAGGGAATGGAATGCAGAATGACGTGCTCCCTACTTGTTGTAGCGTGTAGTAATAGGCTGCTACATTTGTATACTATGCTTGATTTGAGCATCGTGTTTCCCACCAACTTAGCATGCCGTTATCGACATGTCGCTAAATAATTGGATTCCGGAATATGAATTTATCTGTGCAACAACTATTGAATTTCCATAAAATATTTTATTCTATACTGTATTGCAAAACACACCTTAACGTACTTAGTTTTAGTCCGGAAAATTAACTTTTACAGTAATGAGCCGGTAAAATTAAATTTTATCGGACTAGCCCGGAGAAATAAAATTCGGACTCGTCTATGGCCAACATTTTTAAATTGATATTTTATCAGGACAGGTACACACCTACTGTTTTTGAATTCGATAAAATGTATTTTTTTTTTAATTCCCGATAAAGTATTCAAATAACTTCAACTGTATTTAATTAACTAATATTACTCCTCTATAACATATAGAATCTCTCAACTTCCACGTCCCTTGGTGTTTTTGCCAACTTATCCAGGCAAATGGCACAAAATATCCTCGTCAAAAATCTAATCAGAGTCAAGCAAAATGAAATCCAGAAAAAAATATGTTCCTACTTTTGCTGACACAACCATAAAGTTTACAATAACCCCTGACGGAGGCCCTGTGAGAGAGAATAAATGAAGCAAAAGTGGCCTTGCTTTTATGTAATTTTTCACAAATAAAACGCGACTCGTATTGGGCCATTCAATTTATTCTCTATACTGTGTGGTTGTTTCTCTGCCAAGTCATACTTTTTTTCTTATGGATTGAGTTAATTAAATTTTGTTTGACCAGGCTCTGTCTAGACTATAGTCTGGGGCAATATACGTTCAGTGAAAAAGAACTTCGAGAGCTAATAATTTTGACTTTTCGCTGGTAAATGTTGCCAAATGTTTATTATTCGTTGAAGGTTTAAAGTAAATTACCTACAACTACCAAACAGGCACTAGGCTTAAGACTTGCTAAATCTCTTTCGAAGTTGAAGGTATTTTTATTTAATTAGCAAATCATTTCTTAAAAGCAAGTTTAGATGTATTGTGAAGGTTCTGCGGTTTGAACGTCTCTAATTATATACCTTTAAAATTTTGATGTGCTCAAGCTGCATTATAGAAAGAGTCAATATTATGTGTCAACTTATACAAACTTGATTATAGTCCTCAGATGAATGCTAAAATTTAAGCTTGAGTCACATCAGATGAACAATTTACAATTATTGAAGACAATCCAACTGCGAAGTGAAAAATGTCTGTTTTCTATTCTGGCATACAGTATAGATACAATACAATGATAAAATTTGATTTCCATGGAACACAGATTTCAACACTATTTCAAACCTTTCATCACTGCAGAGATATTTTTCCCAATAATTTTTGGTGTCGTGTTCATGGTATTATGGCATTGTATTGTACTAAAAAAAATCGGTGATAAAAAAGTCGCGTGAGGCTACAACCTGGGATACCAAAAAATATAAGGCTTCATTGTAAAACCATCTGGTGCCAATTTGAATATAAAAATCAAGTTAAGTAAAAGGTAGTTTATATCGAATAAATGATGTTATAGATTGCGGCCATGTTTTTGACGTCGATATCCGTTCGGAATTTCAAGAATCTCCCAATAATATTTTAAGTGTAAAAGCTTCTCCTTGCTTAAGGCAAATATTGGAGGTTTCTATACAAGACAAAATATCCAGGTTTTGAAATCGAATGGAATACAATGGCTGCATTTCAAATAAGCATCCTGGTTTATTATACTATAATATATTTGGCTTTAGGAAATTAAAGTGACTAGATAATTGTTACTACCTCATCGATTTAATTAAAATATATTGGGCCTATATTTGATATGTTTAATTACAAGTTTTGTTTGCTCCGGAAATACTGCAACAATGGAACAAATTACCAAGCTTAGTGAACTTTTTTAATTATTATTTTAACATTCAATCCGTTGACCACATTTCCCGAACGTTAAATTTCCCACTAACGGAACCGCAACTGCTAAACACAATTATAAGTTGAATATGGTAGATTTCAGTCATTGAGCAATTCTCTAACTTTAAAGGCCTCTGTACTAGCCACAAACTCCGTTTGATGCACATAGTTTTCGCGACTAGTGTTTCGTGTACTTTGCTCGTTTGTTCGTGGTCATTTTGACTATTGGCGAAGAAATAAACGGGGTTTGAAAAGTGAATTATTTTGGGATATTCGTTTAATACTTACCAGAAGAGCTTCTGAATATTTTTCTTCTGTTCTTTATATCGATAAAGTAATGTTGATTTTATTTCGGCTTTATCTGCAAAGCTATTAAACTACAGCGTTGAATTTTTTGGAATTCAATATAATGTATCTGGCTTTCTTTATAAGAAATAATTACAATACTAAATATACAGAGTGGTCCATTGAAAAGTATCCACCTAGATTTACCGGTTTTTGTGAAATTTAAGAAAAAAATGCTCGGACACGTATTTTGTTTCGGAGGGGGAAATATTCTCTGCATATTTTTAGCCCTGTAACCTTCAACCCCTAACGGGGGTGGGCTCCAACCCCTTAATCTTTAATGGAACGATGGGTCGAGTGATAGCTCGATTGAAAGGGACGAAATTAGCTTTCCAATGGTGCCCTGTTTGTCGGATTTTACTTCGACAGTTAATGCGAAAACGACGCTAAAAGCCTCACCCCTGTATTTTTGGAATCAATAAAACAAAGGACTTAAATTTCACTTATTTCGAGACAAAATAACTAGTAACAATATTTATTTGATGAATTCTCTTTATTAGCTTTCAATCATGGTCAGTTATTTAAGAATACGATGTTCTCGAAAACATAAACTGTTAATTTTTTTAGTATAACGTTAATTTAACAAGTTTTGATAATGTGACTATTTACTTCCATACAATAATATAAATTTTGTTCAAATCTGTTTCGGACATTTTGCAGCACATCAGGTGTTATGCTTCTGCACTCAGCTATTATTCGCTGGCGAAGATCTTCTATAGAATCGGGTTGCGTGGCAAAACATTTATTTTTCAAGTGTCCCCACAAAAAATAGTCTAAAGGCGATAAATCGGGTGACCTGGCAGGCCATTCAATTGCGCCTCTTCTTCCAATTCACCGTCCAGGGAAACGTAAATTTAAAAAATCTCTAACAGCAGCAACGTAATGCGGAGGCGCTCCATCTTGTTGGAAATGAAGCCGATCAACATTATGATTTAGGTCATCTTCTATTATTTCTGTTATCAAAGGGCCAATTGCATCCTCAAGCATTTTTAGGTACACTTCGCCAGTTAAATTACCAGGGATAAAAAGTGGTCCTACAATATGATTTCCTAAGATGCCACACCACACGTTTATTTTTTCAGGGTGTTGGGTATGGGCCTCACGGAATAAATGTGGGTTACTATCATCCCAGTAACGGCAATTATGTCTATTGAATGTGCCATTTAAATAAAATGTACACTCATCAGAGAAGCAAATGTTAAATAATAAGTCCGGTTCTTGCATTAAACGCTGATTCATTTCTTCACAAAACTGCATCCTTCTATCAGGATCATCCTCATTAAGTTCCTGTACTAATCTAGTTTTGTATGGATGAAATTTGTGCACTTTTAAAATCCTTAATAGGGACGAACGGGGGACAACTGAGACTTGAGCCAGTTGACGGGTACTTTGGGTATGATCCAATGCCACATGTCCCAAAACAGCTACTTCCACAGCTTCATTTCTGTTGTGTTGCGGCTGGCGTTTCACATTAGCAACAGATCCAGTATCGGTAAACTTTTGCACTAATTTCGCCACATACGAATGATTGACATTTTCGTTGGGATGAGCGTCATTAAATAAACGAGCAGTAAGCCTAGCACAACTATTATTTTGAAAATAAAGCTTGATAATTTCCACTCGTTCTGCAATGGAATGAATCATTTTTGTCAGTAAAATTTAGATCGTCTCGAAATCAACCAAACTAAATCAATGAACGGAATAAACCTAAATTCTCTTCCTTCATTTACCAAGTGTGTATCTGCTTACTTATTTTTACAAAAAAAAACGCACACAATAAATGAATGCATTTTATTCTGATAAAAGATAACAAAACATTTACCTATTTTGTCGTGTTTGGCTTTTTGTATTAAAATAGGGCGGATATTTTTTGGCGTTGAAACAATGAGTTTTTACTTAAATAAGTAATTTGAATTATGATTGTAGCTCTTTTGAATCGCGATAACTGAAATTTAAGTCCTTCATTTTATTGATTCCAAAAATACAGGAGTGAGCCTCTTAGCGTCGTTTTCGCGTTAACTGTCGAAGGAAAATCCGACAAACAGGGTACCATTGGAAAGCTAATTTCGTGCCCTTTCAAACGAGCTATCACTCGACCCATCTTTCCATTAAAGATTAAGGGGTTGGAGCCCACCCCCGTTAGGGGTTGAAAGTGACAGGGCTAAAAATATGCAGAGAATATTTCCCCCTCCGAAACAAAATACACGTGTCCGAGCATTTTTTTCTTAAATTTCACAAAAACCGGTAAATCTAGGTGGATACTTTTCAATGGACCACTCTGTATATACAGTATCGGCTACACTCTGCCAGCATGCAAATTAAATACCAGAAAGGTGAAAATTATTGTTTGGGCAACCTCAGGGTAAAATTCTGGAATTTTATTTAAGGGGCACGTACTGAACGTAGTTCAGTGTCAAGTGATTTATGTAAGATTTGCCTAAATAGTAAGAAGTGCAACTAACATTTATACAAGTTTTATCTTCAAAGGCTTCAAAGTTCCTAAAGTGGGGTTATCTACATGTTTGGTCCCATTGTAGATCCAGACAGAAGCAGTTAGTAGTTCTAAGTTGGTTCTAGACTATGGTATGGTGAGTGAGTCCTTGGGAAGTCCTACCCACGTTTCATCTGTTTAACGTAGAACTCAACGTGGTTTTATCAGAGTGGTACCAAAAGGTTGCTGAAGAGGAGCTACTAAAGCCCCAACTAAGAGCAATTTAGATCCAGCCTAGGTCCAGTCTAAATACCGCCTAGGATCTGTCTAAATACAGCCTAGAACCCTATAACGATGTTCGTATAAAAAACAGATCGAATCCCAAACATTAGGAATAATCTTACCTCTAACTGAGGGTTACTCTAGGCCAAAAGTGAAGCCTTAAACTTCCAAAAGCTGCTCGAAACGATCCTATTGAAGAAATGAAACACGTGTGGTAGGTTAATAATTCCTGAAGAAAATCTCAAAATTTACCGAAACAAAATCCGAAATGACCAAGGGACAACTCTAGACAATGATCAACAATAACTTAGACCAACTCGAATTTCCCTGGCACAAAATTCCAAAAAGTCTTGTTACGAGTCTTAAACTACCTGGGGTAGCTAAGGGGGAAACGAGTGAAGGGATGGATATGACTCTTGAAGGTGGCCTAAAGAAGAAATCCTACTTATAAGAATGTTCCGACTAGCCCACAAAAGTCCGGTGAGCTGGGTGGGCTTAAATAAAGGCGCCACCTGTTTTTAATCCTGCAGTAAGTCGGTTTCCATACGACGCATTTTGACTTTTGAACTGATATTTATGAAACATATTCTACCTAAAAATACATGTTGCCTAAAAGGAATCAGGTCCATTTAGATTTTAAAGCAATATCCATTCATTTTAATGTTAGGTGAAAAGATATCCATGGTATACGCAGTTTTGTTATGTATTTCTTAGGATTCTAAGTGGATTAACGATTAGAAAAACCAATAATGCAACTGATGTATCTACTTGTGGTTTTATTTTATTCTGATTCAAAATTCTTACAAATTTTTGTATCACATTTGCATAAAGCTTTACATGATATTTCTATTTTTTTGCAGGTACAGTTCTTAGTGGGTACTATTACATAATGACTTAAATTTACAGGTATTGATTAGGTATATCAAGAGGTACCAGGTACCCAGCTTTTTGTCATTTGTCTTGGATATAACATTGCATGATAACTCACACAGTGACCTAACCTATTTAAAATCGTTATAATATGTTTACTCCTGCATAGGTGGTGATTGTGAATAGATTCTGTAAGTGCTACATGTTTGGCTGTTTTTTTCTCACTTATGCAGTACAATATATCACTAAAAAAAGATTTTGCTTTACGAAACTTATCTCCTTTTAGTACTGTGGACTTGGTAGAAGAAGAGCTTGAAAGAAGTTTGGCGGCCATGTTTATGCAATTTTCGACTATTACATGAGTTTCATTTAACACATCTGTATCTTGAACTTCCTTTCTCAAGATCCTGGCACATCTCGTAACATTGAATCTGTAGAATCCAGTTCTCGAATCCATTCAGCAGCCTCAGTCAAAGGTATATCAGTCATCAAAACTAATGCAGATTTTGATCTGTCACTTGGGATGGAAAATAATAACTTTTCACTGTACTTGTCAATAAGCATCCATTTTATAATTCTATTCTCTACAGAAACATCTATATCAATAAGCGCAGACATTTTCTGGGACAAATAAGACGGCTTAAAGCAAATAGTTCTAAAGTCTGCTTCTATTTCAATTATGAGTTGTTCATATGCGGCTTTAACAAGAACTTCCTTTAGAATTTTTACACCAGCTTGCTTCACTCTACTAATTTCAAATAAGTTTCGAGCTGCAGATAATTCTGATAATTGATACAGTTTTTTTACTTTTTATCTGGTCTTGTTGCCGCATATTACGCAAACATGTTGTATGTTTTTCATTTTCCATCTCCCCTCGTTGCTAACAACGTTGTTTTTATCAGTAGATGTCCCAACGCATCCTGAGCCGTCGTTTTGATCCTTATCCCTAATTTCCTCTTTATATAAAAATATTTCTCGTTTTCTAACTTTTTCCTCACTAATAAAACTAGCCAAACAATTCCGGTGCCAAGAAAAATTTTGCTCGGAAGAATCAGGATGACATAGTCTATTAAATCTTTCTGCATGCGGCTCAGGTGGTGGGGGTAATTGGACCACTTTCGTCAAGGGCAACATGTGTTTTCGCGAAACTTAAGCCATCAAGTAAAAGAATCTAAAGGCAGAATACGTCACTCATATTTTGCAAACGAAAATACGGTCAACACCTGCACTATATCTTGCTTGCTTGATTCGCTTCGTTCAGGATTTAACAATGATGTTTATCAGTTTGATAAGACAAAAAAATAAGGTATTTTGGCATAATTATCCATACCCAATATATTCAGTATTAAAAATAACCTTAGATTTAGAATAAATTCAAACAATACACAATGAAAAAGGTTGCTTACCCTCGAAATAGGCCTATTTTCCCGGTTTACAGTACCTCTCCCTATTTTAGGTTAAGCCCAAAACTTATAATAAGAACATACAAGAATGAATAATAAAAACACCAAAGTTCTTTATTGGTAATTTAGGCCTCTATCTGGCTCTACATTGTTCTGATTCTGATTGTTAAAAACTCTTGGTATGCTGAACAAAGTACTTATGATGGTAATAATCACAGGGTGAGTATTTCTTTTGACCCCAGAGCTTCACTACCAATCAGCTGGAGTGTAACCAAATGATTTCAGAACCCGGGACAACACACACATGTGACCCAACTGACTCACAGGGAGTTCTTTGATTATTTGCAAATCTCATAGCGACCCTGGAATCTACCTGACATGGAGTGAGGTTTGAGGGACCTCCCCAAATCTTCTTGGTGGTTAGGGATGTTCTAGCAAGTAGGGGGGCAGTAAGGCTGGAGTGGTTCAGTAGGTACCTCTGGAGTACTGGGGGTTGATGGGCCGGCACTCGTGTATCGGAAGAAAACAAGGCCTCCAATAAGGGGAAGAATGAAAGTCAAGAGAGACTAAAGGAAAAAGGCCTATAAAAAAAAGAGAACAAGATTTTCGCACATGGTAAGCAAATAGCAAATATAGTGAAGAAGTATACTGAAAGAACTTTAACATTGTAGAACTTACCCAAAAGAAGAATAGCAGGAACTGAAAACTTACCAAAATACTTTGGCCTTTTACGGACACAGCACACGAAAAAAAACGGCTAAATTTGAGACTTTAACCCTTAAGTGCACACGTAGGGGTACAGGAGACCCCAAGAGTTTTCTTTTGCTCACAGTTTTTCAATAAGTTTGGTACCATCGCTTAAACTGCAGGTACCTTCCGAGGACAAGTCGGACTGTTAGTATACGCAAAGTCGCCGTGATGCACAATACCTTAAAAAAAAAAAATTGATAGTTTGTTATTAGACTCCCACGAGTTTATCAACAATTGCCCGGTGTGCCCAAGAAGCAAAAATATGAAGACAAAATATTTTTGTGAGAAATGCCGCGAAAAAAGTGCCTAGAACATATGAAAAATGTTTGCGAACAATATCTTGCTGAAACATTTGATGAAGATTCAGAATGCTCGGAGGAATAACCTACCTACCTTATTTATATGTTCTAGCATGTATTATTAACATTTTTGTTTGCTTCAAATATTTTTTGGGTTTTTGAGCTCGAAAGTTTATTTTGGTTGTTTATTATACTAGTATCTATGAGAAAAAATAATGAAAATGTAACTAAAACTAATAGTGTTGTTTTGTTACACAAAAATACAGCATAATGATATGGGGGTCTGCGGACACCCCACGTATGTACCAAAGTTTCAAGCTCCCACGTATGCACTTAAGGGTTAACCCTTTAAAACTCACAACCAAATCGGCCTATAGTGGCACTGTGATGCTACAATCTTAGCAACTCACAATAATTGAGAGTTAGGGATCAAACTTATTTTTGGTTTTAAGTCAGCATAAATGCTTAGAGGAAACTCAACATGCTCTTGCAAGCTGCCCTCTTTTCTACCAAAAAAAACCTATTTTTAATCCTCTCTCTTCCAGAAAAAAACCTTGAGGAATCTCTACAGAATCTATTGGGGGACAATGGTACTGCTATCAAATGAAGAAAACTGTAATGGTACAAAAGGAAATCTGTAACAGAACCATCGGTACTATAAAGCAAGTGTAGGATTTGTAGGAATCTGTAATAATATAGTATAATATGAAATGTTTAAATAAATAACCAAAATTATTGTTAGATGGTAGTGAAAAATATTGAAATGAAAACTGTATAGGTGAAATGACATTTTAGTAATAAATTTCTAGATAAGGGTACTTTTACTTGAGGGGGGAAAATAATCCTGTAACAGTCTTGCCTAAAAACAATCAGGCCAAGACCGACCACACACCATGAGGTCTCAAAATCAAAAGGGCAGATTCTTCCAAGGATGATACACACTACTAAGGATGGCTTATCCTCATAAGGCCTGTGTGTAACAAATCCCCCCCTACCCCGCCTAGCCAAAAAATCAGTTGTGACGTAAACATCATGGCGTTTTTCGTCTTGACGTAGGCTGTTTGCACCACAGGTTATGTTATGATCTGGCTGCTGGCTGGAAATTATGGAACTAGTTTCTAGTATAATTAAAGTCTAAAATTATAAAATTATATCAGATACATATAATCATGACTTTTAATCATTACTGTTGTGTTCCTCAGTGCAAGTCTTGGGCTAAAAAAAAAAGCTGACAAAGGATTGAGTTTCTACATATTTCCCCTTGAAACAGGCCCACGGGTTTATTTGGAAACGAAAATGGAAAAAGAAGTGTCGAGAAGAAAAGCCTACTGGATTTTAAAACTTCGTATTGGCAAACCAGTCACCAAATTCATGAAAGTGTATTCTCTGCATCTCAAGCAAGAATTTTGTGTTAAGGTAAACAAGCATAATGGATAGTTTTGTGCCCTAGCTTCATTTTAGGCCTGCTTCTAGGCATTTATCAAGTACTATCTATTTTTAAAATGTTTTGTTTGAAAATATTGACTGTTTTTATTATTTACCGGTGAGAGTACAGGTCTTAGAGGTACAGGTCGGATATTGAAAAAAACAGTTGTACCATCCCAGAATTTGCCCTCTTCTATAGTGATCCATAAACCGAGCCAAAAAATAGATTCCATGGGTGCTGAAAAACTTGCCGAAAGAAAAAGAAATCAAGATTCTAGTGAGACTGATACAAGTAATGAATGTAGTTATACTTTTAATCAATTATTAAACTCTTCTCAGATAGACATACAAATGACTGAGCAAACAGCAGAACGTATAAAGTTTTTATTGAATCCTAATTACCAGTATTATAGGTAGTTCGAGTAAAAATCAGATTTGTGGTCAAGTTATTTGACTTTAATTTAATTTTCACCTATTTATAAATTAAAATAAAGAGTTATTTATAAAATATTTATTTATTTATTACACATAAGTACAAGTTATTCAAATACAGGCATTATAAGGGAGATACCATACCTGCCTTGAGATCCTTTTGGCAATGTCCTATTGTAGAAAGTTTACAAAAATACAAGAAAAAGATCCGGTTAGGCTGTTGTATGGATATAATCATTTCGGGTCAGGTAAACGAAATAGATTATAATGAATTTTGGCCTGCATCATCACGAGCAGCATTATGGGTGAAAATTATTACCCAGTGTAAAACTTTCGAGAACAGTGAATAAATAAGTCGATATTGCATTTGCAGCATATTGTTCTTCCTCGGCTGCTACAGTTTTGACCACCACATCGTTTTTTTTACGTTCAGGAAAAGTGTTTGAATAATGATGCAGTCCATAATACCTTATATCATAATTGACTCAAAAATCACTTGCTGCAGCCCGAAGCATATTCTTCTGTAGCGCAAGGTGGTACTTTATATTTCCTCGGGTATGCCTGAAAATAAAAATAAAGTTAAAATTGTATGATTTCTCAAAAAATTGTTAATTCTGCTCTACCTGTGATATATATTTCCCATTCGAATAAACAATTTCTGCACTAGCACAAAGTTGCCTGCCTAGTAGATAGGTCAGCTAAACCACGTTCCTCATCTGCTGAATCTTAGTCAGTGAGCTCTTTGCTTTCTGTGTGGGCTCAATATATAATATGCCATCAACATTTTCATTATCATAAGCAGTATTCAAAGCTTCCTGATGGCTAATTCCACTAAAACAAAATGTACAGCTAAAAATGTTAGCTTCTGCCCAGGCCCATATGCCATATGGGACAGTAGTAATGTTTACAAGAATATAGTACATAAACAAACAATCAATTTATGCTCGAATAGGAATATGTTTTTTTCTATTTTGGTGTCATATCGAAGTCTTTTCGACACTAAAAGTAGTTTCGAAAAGAAGCTCTTTGTGACACTCCTTTTTTACTTATCGGAGGTTGGTAATACTGGCTGACTATGGCCATCAAACTGTCATTTGCGATAAAAAATAATAGAAGATTTCTATATTTGGCATGTAGTGTTGCCAACCTAAACATATGAAATCAGGAAATATGAGAATAAAATTTCCAAGAAAAGTTTGTTTTTTTCAATTAAACAATACCAAAATAGAAAAAATAGTATAAAATATTCGTTTCATAAGACATTTTATCGCACTCGCCCTTTAGAAAACTCGCCTCCGGCTCGTTTTCTAATATAGGGCTCGTGCGATAAAATGACGTCTTATGAAACTTGTATTTTAATGTACTATTATAATAATATGAGAAAACCCTAAAAATAATTAAATAGTATAGAATAAATTATCCTATAGTTATTATACTTACATAAAGAAATGTAAACAAAACGCCGCGTAATTCTCCTAGGGCTCCATTAAATCATACATGCTGAAAACGTGTAAATAGGCGGAATGACCAAAGCCAGCCAAATATCCAAATATCGCGCTCAGATCGCACTTTTGACCTTGATGTTTATTGGTTCCATCATAGGGTACCTTTACGCGCTATAATGGTTAATCAAAATCAAAATAATATATTTTTCATGACAAATTTATAAATTTATAAAACCGCTGGCGCAAACAGCTGGCGACTTAGTTATGACGTCTGCAGTGGTTGGAAACAGTTGAAAACCAATATGGCGGCGATTACCCAAAAAGGGGCCGATAAGCACTCCTTAGAAAGTTTATTCTCCTTGAGATTCTTCCTCTTAGGTTTGGAAAGAGGGCTTCCAACGTCAAACTTCTAATTTTGACATTGATGAAAATTAAGAAATGGGCGTGTTGAGTTTCATCCCAAAAATACGAACCGAAGAGTGGGTTGCACATAAAAGACTCATCAGATAACCGGTGAATGCTGAAAATTGCCTATAGAACCCATATCAAAAAAGTAGAACAGGTCTTAAAGAAAACGCCTAGGCAGCGAAAGCTGTTCAATGACGGGTGCATGATGGAACTAAAAAATCAAAAAGTAAACAACAACCATCATAACCTCAGATTATTTATTATTTGGATTTGCCAACTAGAGACGATGGTACTCTCTCCTTTTTATAAGATTCTAATCAATAATAGCGGGCCCTGCGTTACTGAATCAAACCTTTCTAGATCAATTAACTACAAGTGCAAACTTGAACCAAAAAACTCTTAGTAGAAGGCTGTACTCAAGGTAATAAAATCTGGGCATAGAAAAGATAGTAGTTTATTTATTTATTTATGTATAGTTCTATATATGAAATCAGATCCATCAGAGCAAAACAAAGTAGCATACTTGAAGAGAAATTGAAAATGCTACACTATATGTACCTAGGTACAAATATAAATTTCTGGCATATTAATTACAATTTATGCTCTGCTCTCATTTCTTGCATCGATTGAAATGTCTAATACAAATTTAAGTTTCTTGACAATTTTTATTCTATTTATCTAAAAATCGTCTTGGAAAATTTCCTTATTTATATTTTTCCTGCCAAGAAATAATCTGATTTTAATTAAAGAAAAACTAAGTTATCTGTTAGCAATCAGAAAATAATTAAGTTTTCTTTCACTCCAATCCCAACCTCCAACCGTTCGTTCCGGTGGCTGTCAGGTAAACGAAAATTTCAATTATGTAAATAGAAACCGGGTCTAAATTTTCAAAAGCTAAAATATTCCATCCAGCTCAAGAATTTAGAGAAATCATAAACTAGTCAAATGTCTAAGAGTTTATTTTATAAAATGAATTTGGTATTGAAAAACTTTCGTGATGGCCCGAACGTTTATCGTAGAATTAAATCTTAAACCAAACAGACCTTGCCGTTTCAGCCACCAGCTACACGAATTTCACTCGGTGTTTCGCTCTATATACTTCCCTTCGATACGCAGTAAATCTTGATAGCAAGGGCAAAAAAGAAGAGAGCTCCAGTGATTTACTTCTAAGGAAAGTTTATCTTCGTTAGCACGCTCCAGAATTATTGGCGTTCTGATCTGAAACATTAGACAAATTAGCTAAATGGCTCGACGGGGGATTGAACAGCGCTACAACGAGGAAACAGACATAAAATATACATTGGATGCTCCCCTATTATACTGGAAAATTATTTGGTATGTTCGCTTAGTTATAGCACCTTTTACATAAAAAGAGAATATAAGGATTTCGTTTGATAAATGTACTTTTAATTTGAAATCAATCGTCTCGAAATTATGCATACTCAAACACAAATTCGTCATTATTCGATCCATTAAATTATCTCTGGACTAAATTAATGAATTGAGTTATTCGGAGCAATCTATATATCCAGCCAGGGCCTATTGCGGAACACATAAATCGTGGCAGATCTGGATAGGAAGCGAAAGACCTCGTCCAGAGTGGCGTCCGTCGCTAATTGCCGCAATCGCCGGTTCGACCTGGTGCAGATAAAGAAAGGACTAATTGGTTGCTTTCCCTTTGGATAGGCCGATCGACGATTTATGGTCGTTTTTTTTTTTTTAGTGGAGATGGGTTTTGGGGAGATAGGAAGAAACTTTTTTAGAAAAAAACACAGATAGAAAGTTATTGGGCACACAAGCAGGACAATTAATAATAAAAATTGCATTATATTGACATCTTATCATACGCAATTTGGGCTGATATATTAACACCCATACTATAAGTGGTAGCTTCTATCTGTGGTAAGTTTATGTTGAGATGGATAAACCGAGTTTAAATATAATATATTTATCTAGAACTATTCTGGTGTTCCCTGTTACCTTGGCTTTCCCATTCTGCGTTTCAGAGTGAGTAATCGAGCTACAGAATGAAGAGATTTAGGGCTTTCTTGACAATATTATATTCTCGAGTGCGTGGAATGCACTTGAGCTCTTAGGATTTTAACATTCAGATCCAGAAAATTGAACTTTTAAACATTTACATAAATCTATTGAAAAAAAAAAACACTAGAATTTCCTTCATAATGGCTCTCCAAAAACATAATATACGTCCACTTTGTGTACAGTAGTAGGAGTAGGAACACCTCTCCTAAGCCATCTGATCCCCCTTTATTTATTTTATAAATTAATTGTTTTGTCATTTGAGTGGAGTAGTTTTTCCCGTTCCTGAGGAAATTGAATTCGATTAAACTCGAAAAGCAAAAACCGTTCTTGCTCAATTAATTGTCCATCAATAGAGAGCTTATTGTCGTTCAGGCAGCCGGGCATTGATTACAACCTCAAACTGTTTGAGGGGCGAAACTTGTAATTAAAGCTCCACGTCTAGGTTTAAACTTTACCTTTTATTTCCTTTAAATCGCAGCTTAACTTAATTATAGGATTACGTGATGGTTGAAAGCAGCCGCGAAGTTTAAATTTGGGTCAATACGTATTTGTAGTGAATTGATGCTTTGAGTATCTTTTATCTTTTTATAATCTGACTATTTTGGGAAACTTCAGTGGGATGTGGGATATATAATTGCATGTGTGGTATTTAGAAATAAATCTTTCAGTCAATTGAAGGACGAGTATCAAAATTTAATTAATAAAATAATTTCACGAGAGGAAAGATTTTCCCTAGGACGTTTCAGCTCGAATTATGTAGAGCAAGCCGACTTTTTGGATAAATCCTCACTTGGTAGAAATTTTATATCCTCTAGCTTCGTATATCAAAACTGGATTCAGAATTGAGCGATGAAGAGGAATATACTGGAAACCAATAGTCGGGTCGGGGAGGTTCTCTAGATTTTTGAATGGTTCCCTACTCCCTTGGCTGGTTGGATTTCAAATTAAAGGCACACGCGCCGTAAATTATTAGTTATTTATTTAAGTTTCAACCAACAAAAGAGAAGGTACTGCAGTAACATACTGCATAACAAAATAAAGATTCTTAATGAATCAAAAAAATATAAAGGCAAAATACAAGGAACGAATCATGTCTTATAACTAGAACAACGAACAGATCAATAATAATGAATGCATACATTGGGGTAGGTAGCGTACTGCCCTTTTTTCGAGCCGATCAATAATCGATTGCATGCGCAGCGGGTCAGTTTCCCCAAACCCGGTGTCGGATTGAACATAAAGTCTTAATATATTGAAAGTTCACTGTAACACTCAACACCAATTCACAGATGCTTCTATCACTTTCAAAAATGCAAAGTAACATTCAAGGAAGAAAGAAGTAGTCGAATAAGGACAAAAAATAAAAAGCCGATCAAATACTCGCCGACATTTAGCCTTTATTGTTTAAAGGCATCTTCAGGGCTAAATAACAGTTAGGGAGTTGTGAATACTGAATCAATAAAGTTAAACAAAATTTACCTTGTATTCAAAACCCATAGGTATGATCTAGGATTTTACGGTCTGGGTTGTTGCAACATACGAACATAAGAACACTCAAAAAACAAAACTATGGCAACTAACCTAAGAATAAAACTACTGTTATAATAGTTATTTATGATATAAGTGTTAAAAGTACATTTTTAAGGCACGCATGTGAAAGTTTGCAGAATGAGCGAAGCGAATTCTGCAATTCACATAAGTGCTTTAAAAATACTTTTAACACAAATATCATACAATATTTTTTCTACAAACGGCAATAAAAAGCAATAACCACTAACAAATTGGATTTTTAAATGAATAATAAATTGGAAGCATCTTTCCTACATAAAATTCTTGAATTTGACATTTGTCAAAAAATCCATACAACCAGCACCTTGTTTTACAGGTAACGAAATGTCTTGTCAGTTTCTTGAAAGTATGTCGTGGTCAGGAATGCTTTTTGCTAAAAATGCAACAAAATACAGAAGAAAAAGAGAGTTGCATCGATCCTTCGAAAAATATAGATGAGGCGGCCAATCGGGCTACATCAGTTGTTCAAATTTCACCATTATTATCAATGTAAATAACTGAAAATACAAACTTTTTTTGACGTCCGCTCTCAAAATTTGATGTTTCACTTTTAACACTAGTGCTATAAAGACTTTATGGCACTAGTGCGATAAAGTAACATTTTTAATGCTTCGGGGCGGTGTTAAAAATTGCATTTTTAGCACGTTTGTAGAAAAACAATTTTAAATTTAAATTCAAATAAATTAATAGGTGACGGCATGTAGGTGGTGACCAATAAAATAGGCCAGCCACGACACACTTTTACAATAACAAAAACTTAAAGTCATGGCCAACATAAAACACTAGTCCCTCAACAAATTCCAATGGATGGCACTCAAGTTACAAGTATCCGTTTTAAAATTAACTGTGATATCTTTGAACTTGTTAATGTATAGCATTTCTAATGTTTTTCTTTTTTCCCAATTGACCTCTCTAGCAACTATGCTTGCATTATCAAAATCAAAAATATGACTTTCTTGGTTAAGAATATGACCATCATACTTATGTTGGTACGACCTCTTAGACAATGTCTGTTTTTTCTAACCTATATAAATTTTATCACAATTTGGACAATTGATCCTATATACCAAGCTAGACCTATCACCCAACAAGACTGTCTTTTGTTCTAGTAAATAAATTATTCACAATATTTATGTTATAACAAACAATCCTAATATTATCATCAATCCTTAAAGTTTTTACTAATCTATCACTTAATCCACTTACCCTGGAAATTCTAAAAAATCTATTATCAACATTATGATCAAGATTACTATCATTATTTAAAACAGGAGTACTACATGTAATAATGTTGACTAGAGAAACTGGATAGTTATTGGACCTACAGAGATGTGAGGTTCTTTTGAAATTCAGCTCATGGAATTGAGGATCAGCCAAGTTAATTACTCTATGCTTGAGTAATTTGATGACAGCAATCTTTTGAGTCATATTGTGGTCAAACCTATATTGGATCATTCTACCTGATGCCATTGGTTTTTGGTACCAATCAGTTGTCTATTAGTTTCTCTAATCACCAAAACATCAAGGAGAGGTAGCCTGTTATCCCTCTTTTTCTCAATTGTGAATTTCAAATTATTATGGGAGCTGTTGAAACAATCTAAAATAATATTCTCAGTATCAGTAAAAACAACCAAAAAAGGTACTACGAATGGTAATTTACCCATTACTGTTCCAAATATTTGTTTATGTATAATATTTTCAAAAGACAAATAACTCTAGTCAAACATGAATGTCACCAACTCCAAGAACAGTACCAGATCCATGTTAGTGAAAGTGCAAATGGTGTCCCAATATTTTTCAATAAGGCTCAACACTGGTTGTTTAGGTATGTTGGTGAACAGTGATGTGAGTCTAGGGATACAAGAATGTAACCTTCAGGAAGGTAGGGTACTACAAAGTTTTTGAGCTTCTCAACAAAAACATAGAAGTTTTTAACTTCATACTGGAGCGTGGAAAACTCAAATTGCTCAAGTATGAAGTTAAAAACTCTTATGTTCTTGTTGAGAAAATCAAGAACTTTGTAGTACCTGGAGGTTACATTCTTGTATCCCTAGACGTCACATCACTGTTCACCAACATACCTACCTAAACAATAAGTGTTGAGCCTTATCGAAAAATATTGGGACACCATTCGCACTTTTACTAATATGGATATGGTACTGTTCTTGGAGTTGGTGACGTTCATTTTTGACTCCAGTTATTTTTCTTTTGAAAATATATCCAACCAAAATATATTAACAAATATTTGGAAGAACAATGGGTAACCCAGAATCGCCTATTTTTGCAAATATTGTTATGAATGAGCTAATCTCTTCGGTTTTGCCACAATTACCATTCGTAGTACCTTTTTTTATTCCTATGTGGATGATAATCTGACTATGATCCCTAATGATGCTGAGAATAATATTTCAGATTGTTTCAACAGCTTTCATAATAATTTGAATTTCACAATTGAGAAAGAGTGGGATAACAGGCTACATTTCCTTAATGTTTTCGTGATTAGAGTTACTAATAGACCAATAACTGATTGGTACCAAAAACGAATGGCATCAGGTAGAATGATCAATTATAATGTCAACCCTACATGGGACCACGGGCTATAACCAAATTCAATACACTGAACCACGGGTTAAAACAAATAACTGCAACTAAGCAAGAAAACACAACCAAATTAACCTAATTATAGTCAGCAAATAATGGATATAAAAGCCCGGGCCACAATATGGCAAATTAGTCGTGTCTCAGCGCTTTTCTGTATCAGTAGGTGTTTAGACACGTCTCATAAGTAGGAAGCTATCTGGCCGAATAGGAATTGCGCATCGTATCTCTGTTCGAGCAGATTTCAACTGACGACCCAGACTATGTGAGCCGTATCTCAGCGCCTTTCTGTATCAGTAGGCGTCTTAGATACGTATCTTAAAGTTGGGAGCTATCTGGCCGAATAGGGATTGCGCATCGTATCTCTGTTCGAGCAGATTTCAACCGACGACCCAGACTCTGCGCTACAGTACAGGCTCCCTAGCTTCTATTGTCGGTGTTGGTTTGGTTTTCTTAGCAACTGCTAACCACAAAGATCAAGCTTGGGACGGATTCGCTCAGGTGCCCTTAGACCCTTATCAGCCCGAAGGGCCGCGCTGGCTTGGGATGGTAAGAATATGGTAATACTGGTGTATTTTACACTAAATGCAATCTCTACTCTAACATTAAATATTATATTTATCTAGCGTTATTCTAGTGTTTCCCTTTCCCTTCCCGTTCTGATTTTCAGGGTGAATAGTCGAGCTACGTCGCGGAGCAAGAGAGGCTTCGTGACAATAAGTCTGACCACAATATGACTTAAAAGATTGCTGTCATCAAATCGCTCAAGCATAGAGTAATTAATTTGGCTGATCCTCGATTCCATGAGCTGAATTTCAGAAGAGTCTTAGATCTGTGTGCGTCCAATAAATATCCAGTTTCTCTAGTCAACACTATTTTATGTAGTACTCCTCCAACTGGTTTTAATAATGATAGTAATCTTGATCATAATATTGATATTGGTATAATTTTTTCTTTAATTCCTAGGATAGCTGTATTAAGTGATAGATTAGTGGAAACTTTAAAGATTGATGATAATATTAGGATTGTTAATTATAACATAGACTATGAATAATTTATCTACTTTTACCACAACAAAAAAATATTCTTGTTGGGTGATAGGTCTAGCTTGGTATAAAGGGTCAATATTTTAAATTGTGGTAAAATTTATCAAGGTGAGACAAAACCGAAATTGTTCAAGAGGTTGTACCAACATAAGTATGATTGTCGTATTCTTAACCAAGAAAAAAGTGAGAAGATTGCATTGGCTACGCATCATTTTTATACAAGCATAGTTTCTAGAGAGGTCAATTGGCAAAAAAGAAAAATATTAGAAATGCTATACATTAACAAATTCAAAGATATCACAGTTAATTTCAAAATCGATACTTGTAACTTAAGTGCCATCTATTGGAATTTTTTGAGGAATTATAGACCGTCAGCTAATGACAGATTTTGCTAACCGATTTTCTCTCTTCGAGGATTTCAACCACTGTAAATTATGTCAGTGCTGAGCTGTAAAAATTAAAATTTAAGTACCGGACGTCTACTAGGCATATGGAAAATTTACTTTCCTTTTGTAGCGGCCGTAAAATGTACTTCAACAGCTTACCGGCTTATGGGATTTTTTTTTTCTGGTTATCAACGATATCAAATTTGATTCTGTTGATTGCCATAAGCGAGAAAACGATCAGCAACCGAATATTCTTTCACAAGATCGCACCCTTATTTCAACCCTTTCAGTACGTGCAAACCTTATGGCTTTGGTTTTTCATTACTAGATTGTTCTATAAGATTAATGTTTTAAAATGACATGGGAGGGAAATTGAAAAAATAACCTATTTTCTTCTGCAACAAGAAAATAAATTTTCCATATGCCTAGCAGACGTCCGGTCGCTAAATTTTCATTTTTTGAGCTCAGCACTGACATAATTTTCAGTGGTTGAATTCAAAGTCAAAATATGCTTTATTGTCTAAAAAACATCGTACCATTGACAAAATAGAAATATAAAAAGTACACAGTAGGTAAATAAAGCGCAAAAATAGCAAATAACAGGTATACAGCAAACATGCTATGGTAAAAAGAAAAAAAGCACAGCAAAAAAAGAAGAAACATTGCAAATAGCCATTAAAAAAAATGAAAAAATTTAAAACAAAATATTAAATATTAAGATAAACACAACACATCAAAGTTAAAAATTTTAAAAATGTTGATAAAATATAAATAAAATGAACTTTTAAAATATGCATCTTCCAATTAAAAAATAAAATTACTTAAGGTACATATCTAAATTAAAATTGTTAAAGTCAAAAATGATCAAAAAAAAAAAAAAATATATACATATATATATATATATATATATATATATATATATATATATATATATATATATATATATATATATATATATATATATATATATATATATATATATATATATATATATATATATATATATATATATATATATATATATATATATATATATATATATGTATATATATATATATATATATATATATATATATATATATATATATGTGACCAACAAAATAGGCCAGCCGCGACACGCTTTTACAATAACAGATACTTTAAGTCATGGCTAACATGAAACACTAATGGACCGTCAGCTAATGACAGATTTTGCTGACCGATTTTCTCTCTTCGGGGAATGATGACGAACTGTAGATGATTTTAAATTTAATTGTGGCATTTTTGATAGACCTTTATTTTAGGTTTGTCTCTTTGTTTTTATTTATTTATTTATCTGTGTATATTTCTATTTTATATTTTTTAGACTCGTGGCTACTGTGATTGTTGTTTATTGCATGTTCCATATATATATATATATATATATATATATATATATATATATATATATATATATATATATATATATATATATATATATATATATGGAACATGCAATAAACAACAATCACAGTAGCCACGAGTCTAAAAAATATAAAATAGAAATATACACAGATAAATAAATAAATAAAAACAAAGAGACAAACCTAAAATAAAGGTCTATCAAAAATGCCACAATTAAATTTAAAATCATCTACAGTTCGTCATCATTCCCCGAAGAGAGAAAATCGGTCAGCAAAATCTGTCATTAGCTGACGGTCCATTAGTGTTTCATGTTAGCCATGACTTAAAGTATCTGTTATTGTAAAAGCGTGTCGCGGCTGGCCTATTTTGTTGGTCACCACCTAGATGCCGACACCTTATCATTGATTTAAATTTAAATTTAAAATTGTTAATAACAGTGTTTTTATTCTCAGGTTAGTTGGTTTTGCACCCTTGCCATCATTTTGTTTCTTGAGTATTCCTAAGTAAGGTAGAGGGGGGTAGGTTCGGACACTTTTGGCTAATTGGCTGTACATACAGTCCAAAGTAGTGGAGTGTTAGGAATAACAAGTATGTCAGTACCTATGGTTGAACCAAATCCAAGCGGCAGTAAATGACAAACTGGTCATTTTCATTACAACCTATCAAATGTAGTCCGTGCATGCGCACTAGTCCAGGTAGGGCGTTTCAACCAATAAGAAGGCTGGTATTTGTTTACAATTTAGGTTATTCAATGTCATTTACTGCCGCTTGGATTTGGAAATGGTGTAGAGTGACATCTTATGGACTGCCTGTGGAGCTATGTTGTTCGATTATAACCGAGTTTCCTTTAAAAAATACAAACAAAAATAAATTGTGATTTGTCTGAATGTACCCCACATGGGGGCAGTTGCAGACATGTCTGGGGTAGTTTCGGACGTTTAAATATGAGGAGTAAAATAGCTAGAATAATGCTAAAATACCAGTATTTGAATAGCGTTTTATTCGGATACATTTATATTATTTGAAATTCAAACCATAGAAGGTAATGTTGAACTTCAAAAAACTCGTCAATCGGGGTGTCGCCGCAGTGGCTGTAGGTGTAGCTGACTCAATGTTAGCACGAGAAACAGCTGAAATGTCTTCTGCAGCAGGAAACTTGAAATAGCCCTTGGAATTCCGTAAGAACTTAACAACATAGATACTCACGCAGTGAAACACATTTTTCTTTGTTGGAACTCTAACTTAAACAAAATCATTCGGCAATATTTGGTCATCATCTGGAACAATAACAAAATATTACTAATAACTCCAATTCCAGTGGCAGCTTCCTCTTGATTCCTTTTGTGTTTGCCCTCATTTGCCCAGCCTTTTCTAATTCATCGACTTTCTTCTTTTCTGATTTATAACGTGTACATCCTTGATTTTCCAAGTCGAGACTTCTTTTTGGTTTTCCTCTAACCTGCTTTTGGGAATGGCTTAATGTCTAAAGGTTTTACAATTTCTACGGAAATTATGTTGATCGAAGTTTTGGTGGCAGCATCGACAATTTCGTTTAAAAGCGATTGCACCATCGCCGTTACGTCAAAAGCAGTATTGGTGTCTACTACCATTCGATCATGACCATCACTGACTCTCTAGATATAGAAGGCTGACTTATTTCAGGTGTTGAATCATCATGTATTGTGGATCTCTAGATTAGAACTGATGTTCATAACAGTTGCTTCGTTTTCTTGGTGATCAGGTATTGGTCGGTCTATCACAAATGCTCCAGAATAGTCTTCTTCAGTAAAAATGAGCCGATTCATGGGCCACAATCCAGTGCCTGTGAAACTGCTGATGTTATTTTTCGGCCTGAAAGATTGCAAGAACGGTTCAGTTGTTAGTCTGACAATTTCATGAATTGTTATCCGCTTTCCTGGATTGCTTAGTATACGATCATTGAAAGATGTTTCCAGTTTTTGCTTGAACGGACTATAAACAGTTTTATCGAGAGGTTGCATTTTATGTGTGCAGTGGGGTGGGAATGATAGCAGAACGATTCGATCTGACGGGCATAGTTGATGGCCACCACTGATACATGTGTTTTGTGGTTGTCCATTAAGAGCAAGATTTGTATGTTTTTTTATATGTTCCAATAGTTTAACGGAAACTGGTGCGGTCATCCACCCTGATTTTGTACCGTAACCTATAGAGCCAGGTACAGAGCCATGCAAGTAATGGTCCTTCATTCTCACTCGGGGATATACAAACATAAAAGGAAGTGCAGTACCGGTTGGAGAAATAACACCGCAGAAAGTGACTAGGGTACCTCTTTCTGCAGAAACACATTGACCCACAACTCTTTTTCCGGTTTCAGCGATAACTTTTGGAGCTTGTAACACGGTGGAAATGCCAGTCTCATCAGTATTCCAAATGCGACTTGGGTTAAATCTATATTTTTCGGGGACATCAGCGTAATTATTGAAAAAGGTGTCCACATTGTGCTTATCGAAAGCTGATGCAAAGCTCGTGCTTTCAGGCTTCCTAAGAGAGAGTCTTGGGTGCCGTTTCATGAAACATTTCGTCCATTCGATGCCAGCCTGTCGTTTCTCATGCCATTTTCAAGGAAATTTTTTGTTTAGTTTCACTGCATATTCATAAGTCAATTTACGAGTAGCTATAAGTTAGCCCATGCAAAATTTGGGACGACTGCTCGAGATATTTTTCAAGCTCAAGCTCCTCTGTTGGCGGGTCGCATATTTAGATTATCCGGATTTATTATCGTTTATTTCGGTCCTGGAATCAGAGTTATCGTCGATATTTCGAGCTTTCAATACTCTGTCGTCTACGCTAGAGCGTGGATTTTTTAATGCCAAATTCTGCAGCAGCCTGCCGTAACGACATATTTTTAGACAAAACATCTTTAACCGTAGCTCTTATTGTCTCTTCAGATACGTCTGGCACCTGCTTTTTCCTTACATGAGTTCTATTCTGTAATAAAATGCTGTCATGAGGCAAACTGGAAACGCTGAGCCCTTTCGAAAAAAAAAAAAAAAAATCAATTTCTGATTATTCTTGGGGCAGTTCTAGACAGTTCCGAATGTGCCCCGACCAAAGTGTCCGAATCTACCCCTTCAGTCAAGATAATTTTTTCAACAACTTAACCGTTATTTCGGAATGCTTCTGTCAGTTAAAATATAGGTTATGTAGTGCACAAATGCTTACTTTGTCACATGCATCTCAAAAGTGAAATATGATGACCCCAAATAGTTTAGCACTTTAGGAATAATGTGTGAAATTCTTACTTTTGATGATACTTGAAAACAAAAACAAATTTCTTGATAAAAGCGGCCGTTTCGAAGCACGTCGTTTAGTACACTGCGTTCAAGCAATGACATACTAAAAGGTTTGGACCAGCCCAATTTGCGCTACATTGACTCTAGAATGAGAGGGAAGATAAGGATGGAGCTACTAACGGCAATGTCAATGTCAATGCAATATTTATTATTTATAATAGCAAAGATATAAAATTCCAAAGCGTTTTTGCAACATTGAACGCTAAAATCTTCACTTTTGAGCAAAATATCTTAAAAACTCTCAATGAAAATAAGGATATGAACATCAGCGTTGAACTAGGTATAGTCGTGGCCACTGGAATTAGGCAATTCAAACCACGTGACATTCAAGATGGCGTGGCGGCCACACATGGGCCAAAAAACACAAAAAAATATCTAGTTTCTGCCCGAATTAATAGTTTACGAACCTAGTCAACAAATATTTTATTAAATAATAAAAATCAAACTTGTAAGCGAAACTGTATGCAAAATAATTTAAAATATGCATAAAAACATCTTCAAAACAAACTTGCTTGGCCGCCACGCCACATTGAATTTTCCTTTTTGACAGATGGATTCAATTGCCTAATAGGCTCGTACAGCATATTTTTTTTATTACATATTCTAAAAGAGCGTATTGAGTTTAGCAGTTGTGCAAAATTTCATAATTTTCCGAGCCCTTGTTCATATTTAAATAAATTATCAAAAAGCTCCAAATTTGGAAGTTTTGAAACATGCAGTGACGTCACTGCATCTCTCACGTTGGTCGTGTGACGGCCTTTAGCCCGTCTTGACTCGAGAGATGACGTCATACCATCTCTAAGCGATTAATTTCTGCGGCATAATGTTTTATTATTCAAAGCCGCATAACTTTTTTAATATTTATCCAATTGCGCTGAATTTTTTTTTGTGTGCTGTATGTGAGCAATACTCCATAAAAATATCAAAAAACTTGGTTAATGAAACCTCACTGAACGAGCCTATTGGCACAAACTTTTTGAACGCACTAAAATCTGACTTTTTTAAGAAGCCGTCAATCAGTTTTGGCTTTATACAGAGCGCGTTCAAAAAGTTTGTGCCAATTCCAATGGCATCGACTACTATTTTGTAAAGTCCAACAAATACCATTTTAAAGTCACGTGATATTGGTGGCAAAAAACGTATGTTCATTGATTATGTCGTTGATATCACCTACAAAAAGGCACTGGTGGTTAATTAGTATTGAATTTTAGGATATGTTCCCACTACCATTTTCCAAACGCGTTGCTGAAGTAATATTGACCAATCAGATGGGAATTTTAATACTTACAGTTGTTGCAATTGTGTGATTTTTCTCTATCCTTGTTGAATACATCTTAAACAGCGGTGATAGTAAAATTAGGCAATTTAAACCACGTGACATTCAAGATGGCGTGGCGGCCACACATGGGCCAAAAAACACAAAAAAATATCTAGTTTCTGCCCGATTTAATAATTTAGGTACCTAATCAACAAATATTTTATTAAATAATCAAAATCAAAGTTGCACGCAAGGCTCTAAGCAAAATAATTTAAAATACGCATAAAAACATATTCAAAACAAAACTGCTTGGCCGCCACGCCATATTGAATTTTCCATTTTGACAAATGGATTAAATTGCCTAATTGACAAAAAAATTGGTGTCTTATTAAGTTATTTTCGAAAATGATACAACGAACAAACACAGCTAATAATTTTGACTATATTAACCTTTTTCCAACTCGAAAAGAAGCAAATAGAAAACGGGTACCCAATTCAAGTTGAGAATGTATTACAACGGACAGCAGATTTGAAAAAGTGAGTCTCGCAGCAACTGCAAGTATTAAAATTCCCATCTGATTGGTCAATACTACTTCAGAAACGCGTTTGTAAAATGGTAGTGGGAACATATCCTAAAATTCAATAGTAATTAACCACCAGTGCCTTTTTGTTGGTGATATCATCGAGATAATCAATGAACATACGTTTTTTGCCACCAATATCACGTGACTTTAAAATGGTATTTGTCGGACTTTACATGCTTTTCGTTATTTATTGGATTCTTTATATTAAAATGACATCTTAGTAAATTTTGGGGTCTACTTTTGTTTTGGATTTAATTTCATAAGCATTAAAAGTAATACTCCCATTTCTATAATGCATCGTTTGCCCTTAGTAGCTTCATCTGTCTCTCGGATCTCTCTCTTATATTGGCCACAGGCCCGTCTGTGTTTGTTTATAGGGGATGGCCGGTCCATACATTTTAGTACGTCATTGCGTTCAAGCCACCACTGCTGCCAAATTGTGTAATTACAGATATCTAGAGCCACCGGGAGGCGGGAAATATAAAATGTCCAGAGGTGCCCCGTGTCCGAACCTGCCCCCTCTACCCTACCTGAGTTGTTCTTTTTGTATTGTTCATGTTTTCAACGCTTTTGCTGTTCGTATGTTGCAACAACTCAGAACGTAAAATCCTACATCATACCTGTGTGTTTTACAATCAGCCTAGAATATGTTTTGAATACAAGGTAAATTTTATTTAATTTTATTGATTCAGCATTCAAAACTCCCTAACTGGTTTTTAGCCCAGAAGATGCCTTTAAACAATAAAGGCGAAACGTCGGCGAGTATTTGATCGGCTTTTTATTTTTTGTCCTTATCCGACTACTTCCTTCTTTCTTGAATCTATTTGTGGACACGAACTGTTTCTACAAACAAAATAACATGTTTGCATTGCTCTTCTTTCCTTGAATTGACGTCATGCATATGAATGGCTGCCATACCGCCAACTGCCTTTTTTACGCCTTCGTGGATGGTTGCAGCACTCTTAGAATTCCACTTTTTGAATATCCGCAGAGCGGCCGTTGGAAGGGATAACTTTGTCTTTCTGGATCAGCCAGAAGTCGTAATTCAACAATCTTCCTGTTCCTGGTCTTTCTTTCTCCGCTTGCCGGATTTTTTTTACTACATTTGGTTGATCTATACCCGGCTTCCTCAATGTCGAGAAATGATCCGAGGTTACTTTCTTCCTTCCAGTTGATCACTACCCTGCTGTTCGTTTTTGATACGGATCAAATCGAAAGCTTCTAACAGGAACTCTATCTGGCTCTCATCAATTCTGCGGCAGTTGATATAGGCATGCTCGGCTAAATACAAGGTATCCCCGTTGTTAGACTATTTTTGGAGAAAATCGTACCGTTGCAAACTCTTAATCGAAGGTTGACAGTCATCAGGAGGAGAGCAAGATCTCGATTTTACTCTAAAGTCACATTTTCATCCGTAGCGGTAACATTCGGGGCCGTTGTTAAAAGAAAAGCGAAATCTCAACCATACTCTAAAATCACGCTCAAAATGTCCTCTTCTTCTGCAGCGGTAACATTTAATTCTCTCTTTTAAGTCCCCAGTTTCATTCTTATAACAACCTTCCGCATCTCTCCCAGAAATTCGTTCTGTTAAGTTCTTATTCAATTGAAATAATTTATTTCAATCTCATCACAACTTCAAATGTGTTGCTATGCTAATCACATAATACGCAGTTATTCTGTTCAATGCGTGCGAGAGAGATACTAGGAACTTCAACCTTCAATCTTGGTAGCCGTGTCATTTAGTGCCACCCTGGAACGATGATCGAGCGGTAGCAGGCGATGGTTGGCGCATCGGCTGCGTCATTGGAGAGCGAGAGTTCGTCAAGTGCGGCGTATTGATTGGGCTCTTTGTTCTTTGATTTCTTGTGTCGGTCGGGTTTTTGCTTTTGGCGGCCCCCAGCATTTAGCAACTTTATTCTTCATTTATTATTAAAGAGTTCATTATAACAAAAAGTATTTTATTAGAGTCTTCCTAGTCTTTCAAATACAGTCTACTACATCATTCATTATCGCAAATTCATTAAAAGGCTCGACACGCTGTCTCATTAAAATAAATTCAAGTAAACAGAATTTGAGATCAAGCCTCTGAAACCGAGTCAACATTATTTGTGGTCCTTCGTGCCAGAGGAGGCACATTGTAACAGGCAGCAACAGGTACATTTAGCATTAGACAATCATTTGGCGCAAGCGTACAGAAGCTTTGTTTGGAATGGAAAGCTATACAGACAGGCGCGTATAGGTCAATATTTTCAAGGCATTTTTTATTTACTTGTTTTAGTTCTTTTTTATTCATTTTGTTTTTGCACAGCTTGTCGAAACATTTAATTTACATTGCATTTTGTTTAATTGATTGATTTTTTACTTAGGTATATTTCCTTTACTTTTTCAATATGCCACGTAAATACAGAAAAAATATTTCATTAAATCAAGGTGACGTTGAGGATTTTACGCCTAGTAACAATGGTATTTCAGATTTAATTCGTAAAAAAGTTAGCTTAAAGGCCAGTTCACAAGATTTAGATCCTTTTTTGATAACATCAAAATAGGATGGACAAATTCCAAAATTTTTGAGTTAGAAACTTGCCCTAAAGCATTAGAGGAAAATCTATTGCAGGATTTTTCAGATTTATGTTCTCATTTAGAAAGGCTTGATCCAGAATATGATCCAATAGAGTTGAGCACTTTTAAAAACACTTATTATTCTAGCAAAAAAGTTTTTTCCGGGCTATAATGCCGTGGTCCATTAGTATTTCTACCTAACGTCTACTGCTGCGGTAGACATCTTCAGAGGCGGTGTGGTAGAGGACGAAGTGTTCTCTTCCGTGTTTGTCCGATGACTGAATTCGACGTTGAGGGAACTGCGTTATTTATATCCAGGGTTGTGGGCGTGGCTTGGGTTACGGTATTTTCCTTGTCTCGTTCTCGGAAAGGAAGGGTCTTTGTTTTTCGGAGAACTGGCAACCAGCTTTTATTGAGGTTCATGCCCTCTTCTTTTCTGTTGAAGTTGTTGTGGTGTTTCTGTATCTCTATGGCTTCTCTGTGGAGCCTGGTGTAGAAATGTTTGGTTCTATCCAATGTTTGAGTCTGGTCGAAACGAATGACATGGTTTGTTTGTGTAAGCACGTGTTCGGCGATTGCTGATCTATCTATTTGTCCTTGCTGACAGTTTCTTTTGTGCTCTTTGACCCTGGGTGTTGATAGAGCGTTTGGTTGTTCCTACATAGACAGATCCACAAGAGCAGGGAATTCTATAGACGCCAGCCGATTCAAGAGGTGCCCTAGGATCCTTGGCCGATCTTAGACTTTGCTGAATTGTTCTTGTGGGCTTGTAGATAGGCTTAACGTTATGTCTTTCTAGCGTTCGTCCTATGCGATCTGTGACATTTTTGATATAGGGAAGAAAGGCTCTCCCTTATTATTCTACCATTTCAGAAGCCAAAAAAATTATTTTATTAAATAAAATAGAGAATTTCATACATCTGTTAAAACTGGTATTCCAACAATAAAATGACATGTTTTGATTGTTGATTTGAACCAATCAGATTGTAATTACGTGATAATTTGCACTAGTGCAAATTATCAGATAATTGCATACTAACTGGTGCGAAAACTGGTGTTTTGACATTTTTTGACAAAAAATTTAAATTTTTGATTTATGAAATTCTCTCATTAAATACAACTCGTGCAATGGAAATATATTTATAATTTTCGACAAATTTGCACTCATGCGTTTTTAACTGTAACTTTCAACTAAAAATGCATTCGGGCAAATTTCCCAAAAATTATCAATAATTTCCATTGCACTAGTTATATTACTATTGATAATTCCAGTATAAATGATCAAGTTCCATTGAACGCAAATAACGTTCATGGACAAAATAGATATGTGGGCGTAAGCCTTCCAAAAATTGAACTGCCAAAATTTCCGGGTGTTTATGAACAATGGTTTGAGTTTAAAGATCCATGTATTCGAATTTTATGAAACAGTACCAAGATCTGATATGTCAGCTTATACTCCCGGTGAGGGTTAGGTCACCAATTATTTGCCACATCAAGGTATTCTGCGTGAAAGCAGTGACACCACATAGTAAGAGTCGTCTTTAACAGCAGTTCACCTTCTACTTCAGGTTTCTCATACAATAACTTGCAAATGATTGGTCCAGTTGTACAGGAAGAGTTGTTTTCGATTTTGCTTAGATATAGGCAACACTTCTATGTATTCACGGCCGATATTTGCAAGATGTGTAGTATAACATGCCCGGGTTCGTTCAGTAAGATTGAACGATGCGAATTTTTATTACCTTTTAAACAACAAATCTTCTGAAAAACGAAATGAAAAACAAATAGGACCCGTTGTGGGAACTTACTCAATTTTACTTACTGGACATGCGCCCGACATAGCAAATATTTGTGAAATTTAAGGGAAGTTGTGATATGTAAAAGAAACGAAAAATAATAATTGTGAGTCAATAATTCAATAATTTAAGTCAATAAAAGTTTAAATTAGGTACCATCCTTGTTCTTGTGCTAAAATTTCAATTACACTCACAACATTCAATCAACACTACCTATATTCAATACTAAAGAGTTTTTTTGTTAATGAGCCAGTTTCCCAGCGGATACTGAGGTCCCATACGGGAAACTACTCAGCTATAGTTGTTTTTGAGCCAATATCTCTAGATTGATTATTTCAATTTGTTAGGATATTCTCTCGTCAGGGTAGGAAAATGTTAGTAAATTCAACAAGGCCCTAGTACACGCTCTAAATCCACAAAATAAAAATCTCAGCACAAAAAGACAGCACATAATTTCTTAGGTTTTAATTTACTTCTTTATCTGTCTTGTTTACAGTATGAAACGATTTTTGTTAAATACATGAACAATGCACATGTTATAAAAAATGTTATGAACAAACAAAAAATACATAAAAATGAAGAAAATAATAGGAACTTGCCTAAATTGAACTCTCAAAAGCAAAATAACATTTAATCCACTAACCTGTGAACGCTCCATACACACACACTAATAACAAATTGAATTGAACAATCAATTTTAATGCAAAATAGAAATAAATAATGAATAATTACAGACACGCGTCTAGAGGAAAAAGGAACAGCCCCCAGCGTGTTCTCAAGTCTCTCTAATACCTAATCGCCTCTTCTCTTGTATCCTCTTCGGTTTTCGGTACCTTCGTTTTCTGTGGCGCGCTCGTTCAATCCTAAACTTGAGGGCGTATGCATGGTTGCAACATTTACTTTTATTCAGTAAACTTTGTTTTTAAAAGTTAAGATTCAAAGAAATTAATAATATTTTAAATAGGTGGTTTTCCTCAGATGTATCGACAGATTTTAGATAACGATCAATTCAAGCCATTACAGCTTATTCTTTGGCGAGAAAATCCTGAAGATGAACTGAAAACCTTTTCGTTAAACACAGTAATGTATGTCACTGCCAGTGCTCCTCTTCTAGCGACTCGCTGCATAGAACAATTAACTTTGGAAAATGAATCTTCATATCCCCAAGATTCAGAAGTTTTGGAACGCGACTTCTACGTTGAGGACGTACTTTCAGGCAGTCATTCCGTCGAAGACACTATTGAGCTTTGTAATCATATCTCATCAATATTACGATCATCGGGTTTCGAACTTCGTAAATAGAAATCGAAGAGCCCTGAAGTCCTTGAAGGAATCCGATCTTCTAGTCCTTGTTCTGATCCCTTCTATTTTTCAACTTCTGAAAACAGAAAAACACTTGGCATGCTTTGGTCAAGTTTGGGTGGCTACTTTTCCTTTGAAATAGCTGAATTTACAGCTAACAAAATTATAACAAAACGCTCAATGCTGTCAGAGACAGCAAACATTTTTAATCCATTAGGTCTCATCGGACCAGTGATTGTAATAGCAAAGATCATGCTCCAGTCTTTTTGGTCATTTAAACTTTCTTGGAACGAACGAGTTCCAGATGATCTTGCCCAAAGGTGGTCCAATTTTAGAAAAGAAGTTTTGCAAATAAATTCCCTAAAAATTCCGCAATCAGTTTCATGTCAAAATTGTTCCGCCGTTGAAATCCACGGATTTTCAGATGCATCGCAAGTAGCATATGGAGCATGCATATATCTTCGAGTCACTGATTCAAACAATGAAGTAACAGTTGCCTTATTAACATCAAAAAGTCGTGTAGCACCTCTCAAACAACTAAGCATTCCAAGATTGGAACTGTATGGTGTATTTCTTTTAGCAAATCTTTATAAAAAGGTCGTTAGCTCATCGACTTTATCTATTGATAATTCAATTTTTTGGAGTGACTCTACCGTTGCTTTAGCCTGGATTCGCACTTCTCCTCATACATTGAAGCCTTTTGTGGGCAATCGAGTGGCGGAAATACAAACGCTTACAGATATTTAGAAATGACATTATGTGCCAACAGATACGAATCCTGCTGACCTACTTTCACGAGGTGTTTCACCAAAAAATATTAGTTTTTCGGACATTTGATTTAATGGACCCAGCTGGCTCCAAAATCCTTCAGAACATTGGCCACGAGATATTTCACTCTACAATCCAGTTCCTTCCACTGAACTTCCAGAAGTTCGATCTGTCACTAAAACATCAACTCAATGCATTGAAAAAGAAACTAGCTGGGCATTTCCTTTTGATAGATTTTCTAACTTCACTCGACTCAAAGCAAGTTCTGTTGGAAAGAAAAGTAGACTTCTTAGCCTAGCGCCTTTCTTAGAGGATGGTTTAGTCAGGGTCGAAGGGCGGCTGAGGTTTTCTTCCTATTCTTTTAGCAAAAAGCATCCAATCATTCTATCATCCAGTCATCAACTTACATATCTCCTATTTAAACATGAGCACATTGATTAGGGTCGTTTCATGATTTTTTTTGATTTTTTTATTGAATTAAGCACATCAAAAACTATTCTTGGTTTTTTTCCCACATTTTTAGAATGACATTAAAGGAGATATTTCAATTTGAATATTTACTATTTTCCGTTATTTTTTAAAATGGTTTGACGTCACAAGGCGCGCTTGCGCCCTGTATTTCTAAATTTAAGTTTGCATCACTGACAGAGTTTGCTAGTTGTCTAGTTGGCTACTCTGCGATTGGCCCATGTCCGTCTTCTTTTAGAAGTTATATCAGTTATTTTGTTATTTATTTTGATTCGCCTGCCTAGACTGGTTGATTTATAAAATAAAAAATAAATACTTATTTCACTCGTTTATTTGTTTGGTTTATGTGAGAAGATGGATAGTGGATTTATTAAAGCCTCCAGCGAAAATTTACCTGAACTAAATTATGTGATGCTGCAAGAGTTTTTTGCCAAAAATACGGATTATTTAAGTGCAGAAATAAGAGAAGTCAAAACAGAAAGGTGGGTAGTGAAATATTGTCATAATTATTGTATTGGTTTAGCTTTGGCTCATTATTATATTACATTTTTAGTAGCAGGGTAACAGTTTTATAGTTTCATATATTTTTAGGTTAGCGAGAGACAGTTATTGTGGGTGACGATGCTATTGGGTGTGTGCAGCTGAAAAGAGACAGCAGAATATCCTCTGTTAGGAGCATCGCCAGATGGAATAAGCAAAGAATTTGTGATTGAACTTGAATGTCCTAGCAAGGAGGAGACTGTGAAAAACGACATTAAGCAAAAATTGAAATATAATGATGAAATACAGGTGCCAACTTCAGTTACAGTTGTTATTGTGTAACAGACAAAAAAAAAACTGTTTTGTGTGGCAAGTCCCAAATTTGGAGAGGATAATGAATATGACAATGTTTGAATTATACTTGAACATTAGGTTTCTCAAAGTAAATATTGAATCAGCTGAAGAATTTTGGAAGAAAAATGTTTTTTCAGTCATTTTGAATAAAAATATATGATTGATTTGGGAGTCTGGTAGTTTTCTTCTTTACATTATTTATGCATTAAAAGTTAGTAACTCAACTAAGTACCATGGCATTTTTGGAAACTTTGCAACGATTTATCACAAGACGTGGCAAACCATTGCACATATACAGCGACAATGGCAGTAATCTCGTTGGTGCTAATAACAAACTAAAAGAACTAAGCACCTTTCTTGAACTCAACAATTCAAAGCTTTCTAGTGATGAAGAAATAAAACTGAATATACATTGGCATTTTATTGCTGCTTACTTCCCCCACCATGAAGGCCTGTGGAAAGCGGGCGTGAAGTCCGCCAAGCATCACATGAACCGGGTAATTTTCAATAATTTGCTGACATTCGAAAGCCTTTATACTATAATAAGTCAAATAGAAAGTGTTATGAATTCGCGATCATTAAACCGCCTTGTCGTCAGACCCGAACAATTTGGAAATCCTAACTCCTGCGCATCTTTTAATTGGAAGATCACTTCAACACATACCCTATGCTGACGTCCAAGCAAATCCAGCCCATCGTTTGACACATTTCGAGCAGTTAGATTGCAAGAAACAGAGTTTTTGGTCCAAAGAGTATATTGGCCAACTTCAGCAGAGAACAAAGTGGAAAACCAACAAGTGTCAAATTGATGAAGGTGCCATGGTCCTAACTCGTGAGTACAATCTCCCTTCATATCAGTGACCTTTAGGACGTGTTGTGAAATTACACCCCGGCGAAGACAGTGCGGTAGGTGTCGATTCGTACCGCAAAAGGAATTATTAGACGATCGGTCGTGAAAGTATGTCCTCTACCGGTTTCCGATAATCTATAGTTTTATAGTACGCGGAGCATAATGTAACGCAAAAAATTGGCTAGAAGCCCATGTATTAGTTTAGGTACTGTTTTCGAATTATATATAAATTTGAAGTGTTTATTTTTTTTTAAATATGTAATAGGGTAGTGGACAATTTTCTGAAATATTTTTTTTTGAACCGAGTCAACACCTTCATTGTGGTGTCTTGAATTTCTCCCTTTGATTCTTTTTCTACAGGAATCGACACCAGCTCTTATTTTTGCCTCGGAAATCTTGTAGGCCATCTCGATCACTAGTTGTTCTCGCATTTCTGTTCCTGCTTCCGGATGGTCCAAATTCACCAGAAGGCGGAAGTTGGTTTCAAATTCTTGTAGGCTTTCTGAAGCTTTTTGTTGCCTTGTTCTTAGTTATACCTGGTAAAGCTGCCTTCGGTGTTGATCTCCATAACAATGCTCTAACGCATCAATAACCGCACCATAGTTTTGTTGGCAGAAGAGTGTCAGGTCTAAGGCAGGACCATGTAATAGTACATTCAACCCTGTACATCGTCAGGTCCAGCCATTAGCCATTGCAACAGTCTCGAATTGACGTCTGTACATGGACCAAGATGTCTATCCGTCATATGGTGGTAGCTTAACTTTATATAATCCCTGGTGCAGGCGAGGCTGAGACATTTTCTGACCTCAAGTCACATTCCAATTTTTCAATCTTCCTCTCGGAACTATCCATTCATGTGTCTGGATTCATAACAAAGCGTAATTTGAAAGGGCCTTAATAATCGAATAAACTAATTAAAACACACGGTGGCTTCTATAATTGAATGATTTATTACCGCCTGTATTTAAGAAGTCTCATTAATCATCCCCAAAGGTGTCTTATTTATTTTACGGACTTTAAGAGTTTCGAAGGCAACTTGCTAAGGTAATAATTTAATTTCCTTAAACTCCGCGACTCCTTATTGCAAAATCTCCCAAACACGAGAGATTTACTGAAACACGATAATTATCAAATTTGGAATTAATAGTTTAGGAAATTAGTTCTTTATCTCGATTAAAGTCTTAATAGGGATTTCAGCAATTAAGGATGGCTTCTGCGGTCGATAAAGTCCTTTTGGATTTGGGCTTTGGAAATTTATTGAAGTACTTCCTTTTATTATTTTTGATTGGTTTTACACGACACAACACATTTCAATTATCACTGATTTTGGCAATTTTAGCCCAGCAAAACTTATTTATTTTTTTCTTTATGAGCAAAGATTGTTCAAGATTAGGAACAAGCTTTTATTTTCTTTAAGTCGCTGCTTAACCCAATTTGAGAATCACGTGCCATGGTAAAATTAAATAAACTTTACATGATGTTGGTTTCAATTAAAAAATCGTTTAGTTTAAACCTCGTAATGTGTCCTTACAGGCCTAAGATTATGACGTAATATTGTATCAAAAATTTGAAGAGTTTCTCATATATTAAACGTGTCACATTTCAGTATAGGCTATTGATTATTTTCTTTGTCCCTGTTTCCAAATTTGTCGGTATTTATTTTACCAAGGATGTTTCCCATCCGCAATTAGAATTTGGAGCACGTAGTTATGTCCGTTATACAAACCTCCACCGTAAACAACGCTATCGAATTACTTTCCAATTCCAACAGATCAAAGAGTAATTCGGAAAGTATAAGCTAACAACGTTTCAGTGTATAATTTGTATTTTTTTTTTTGTTCAGCTTCAATATTTACTGATTTATAAAAGCCTCTTTTTCCATCAGAGTATGAACGCCAATACATATTAACTTAGCACATTAACGCATAAACCCTTGATAGAAACATTGGGTGGTATGAATAAAAATGAGCATTTAGTTTCTACTCCAAATTTTGGAGTAAATACTCCACGTGGTATGAATAAAAACTACGAGCAGATATTTCGCTTGAGTAGGTACTCCTATGTATAATTTGGTATGAGTAAATTCTCACTTTTGGTATGAATAAAAAATTGTTTATGCTCTTCGGCAGGAGAATCTACTCCATAGTTTCAAAGTCTGCTATGCAGTAGACTCAACTTTCTGCTTCAAGTTATTTCAGTACCGTTTTTTCCTCGGTAGAAGGCAGAGCTATGGCAGAGTTCTTCAATCCTAACCTGCGTTCGGAAAAATTTTACAAAGGTAGAAAAAATACGTGTGATCGGGACTTTAAAACGTTGTACCGGTTTAGTAAAGAAAATGTGGAGTGGTTATCAAATCAATTTTTGGATGAAGAGTCTGGAGAAAGAAGAGGTGGTGCCTTATGCAACAAAGACAAAAATTTAAAATATTTTCAAGATACGTGGGTGACCCGGGCTTTCAGGCAGCAGTAGGCGAGGATGTTGGTGTTCACCAAACTTCGGTGTCTAAAGTTGTATCGGAAGTAGCTGATAAGATAATTCAGCAAAGTGAACGGTGGAACAAACCCCGCAGTCCTGCGTATATAATATTATCTATTCACAATCCGATGTCCACAGGTACAGGTAAAATTTATCACCTTTCAATGCTATTTGGTAGGGAAAGGTGATAAATTTACTTGTACCTGTGGACATCGGATTGTGAATAGGATATAGAGTTGGAAGAGAGGTGGCAAGCAAAATAAAATGTTGAGTATCTACTCTATGTTCTAGGAGTATGTACTTATCAAACCGAAATCTTTTTTATTCTTACGAAATGGAGTATAAGCTCAGACTTCATACTCATGCTCACGAGTATATACTCCGAGCTTAATCTCAGTTTTTATTCATACCACCCATTGACGAATAATAATAAGCCACCGCCAAGTATATACAATTATTTTCACGTTATAACTAGTATTAATGCGAATGCCTCCGGTATTACATCATGAGGTGTCGTTGTGGTTGTGACTAACCTCTGAAACTTTACGAGTCTACACAAGCAATAAGTTTGAGCCTTTGCCAATATGTGACTAATTAAATTGGTATACCTAGTTAATTTTATCTCAAGGCGATGAAAGCGAATTTAGAAGTTTCGAGGTTAAATTATTAATTGGAATTTGACTAGTTTCGGTCAAAATGTAAACTCCTCGTGAAATGTTTATGTATATGCGAATAAGAGGAGGAAACTTCCAAAACTTGCAATTTTATATAGTTGTAAGACTTGTTTAGAGGAAAATGTTTTTTTTTTTTTTTTTAGTTTCACTCGTAGGACATATTTAATAGACTGTACCTACCTATATTGCTTCAGATGTTCCTGAAAAGTTCATAGTTTTGATAAATTGTTTTTACGTTGTTTCGGAAGGGTTAAAATACAGTCAAAGTTGAACCACAAGTTAGATTACTGTTCCTCATGTTCCATTCGTGGATATCGGTAAGCTAGACTATTATATACAGGGTGTATATTTTAAGTGCTACCACTATTGCTATATCCGAAACGGTAAGAGCTACAAGGTCGGTTAAATTAGAAAAAAGTTGCCTCTTTTGATGCCTAGTTAAGAATCGTTTACAGGGTTGCCAAATTCCTTTTAGTTTATGAAATACAGGGTGAATTCTAAGAAATGCCCAAAAATATTTCATCAATTATTTCGATAACAATTGATTTTTGGGACACACTTTAAATTTGAAAGTTTTATAAATTTTTTTTCTCTACTACATGGTATCTTCAAATTTTAAATCTGACGTTTCGTGATCCGAGCTACCATCATCAACTTTATTTTTTTAAATACGGACCTGGATTTTTTATGTCAAATTTACAAAGGGAGTAAAGGGCAGTTTCTAAATATCTATATCAGATCTCATTTGGTTGGCCGATTAGATTACTCAGTCACCATATTGCAGCGAAAATTGCTGCTTGGTGTTGAAGTTTTGTCTTAGATGGCGCCACGATCAAATTTCGACCGTTGTACTATGTATATATTGCCTACAGGCACGAAACTTGGTTTGGTTTTCTTTGCTTTTCCTAGCCATACTGATGAGATCTGATATAGGTCGAAACGCGTCTATGGATGGAAAAGCATGGAAAATCAAACCAAATATTTTCTTATATATATATATATATATATATATTTATATTATATCCACTCATGCATGCTACATCCATGTATGAAAGATCTTTCAGCTACCAAATATCAAAAATGTACAATAAAATTCCTGCTGATTACAAAACAACCTCTGATTATAAATTTAAGCAATTTGTCAAACAAAATATTAAAGTTCTTGTCTGAGCTCGTACCATCACCCGATTGTCTCTCTATATAAATGTGTTTAACTAGCTTTATCCATTTTTCGATACCTTATAATTTTTACCTTTTATATTCCTTATATTTTTGTAATTCTATATTTTTTCTTTGTACTAGCACCCGTGCTAATGACTTGTGATTAACTTATAATTGAACGTAATATCATTCAACGGTTAAACTCTGTATTTCGTTCTTATGATGTGCTTCAACTCCGCCATTTGTGATTGCTTTACAATTCTTAACTGTTTTATGACTGTAACCTGTAAACAAATGGGTTACAATAAAGCCATTTATTATTATCCCTTGGTCTCTCTAAGGTGCTACCTTAGGTTGCTTTAAAGGAGAGTACACACACCGTGCACCTAGGGTAACTCCTGCAAATTTTATTGAACTTGGCGCAATATGTGTGTTATTATTATTATTATTATTATCATCATTATTATTATTTTGTCAGGTCTCTGTCGGGAAAGCTATTGATCGCAATTCTCTGAGAAGCTGGCTCTTGGTCTTTCCGTTAGCTGATCGTTTCTCGGCGTTGAGATTGGGTGGTATGTGATTGTTGTCAGCTCTGACTACAGCTCTATGAATGTCGTTGTCTTTTCCTCTGAAGTACACTCTTAAGGATCGTATCTGTTGTTTGCAGGCAGAAATCGCATCGATGATTCCACGTCCCCCGTCTTGGTAGATTGATCCTCTCCACAGCTGACCCTGAGTGATGTTTTCTAAATTTTGTTAACTCGGTCCTAACTATTCGGTTAATATGATCTAAGTCAGTTTGCGTCCATTTCACAACACCAAATGAGTATTGCAAAATGGGAAGGGTGTAGCTGTTAATAGCCTTGGTCAAATTTTTGGAGCTGAGTTTACTTTTAAGAAGCTTTCTCAATCGGGACTGGAATTGGTTGATAAGTAATTGCTTGATTCTGGTGTGTTCGATCTTGTTTGTCTGCAGGATTTCGAGATATTTGTATGGGTCCCGGTTCATCGATGTCACCACTGTGGACGTGTCTCATCAGGCCCTTGAATCAGTCTGCCATTCTCCACGATTACTGTCTGACACTTTTTTACGCCGAAGTTCATGCCAATATCAGAACTCATTTGGTGAGTCAGTTTTAAGATAGTATCAAGTTGCTTTCTGTTCGCGGTGTATATTTTTAGGATATCCATAAAGAAAAGGCTGATAACTTTCGAGCTTCTTCCGTGTTTTAGGGCGAAGCTTTAGCCTGGTTGACTTAGCGTTTCGGATATTGGGTTCAGAGCCAGATAGAACAATAAAGCAGACAGTGAATCCCCTTGAAAGATACCTCGCTCTATGTTAATGGTTTCTGATTCGATGTTTGTTTCTTGGGTTCTTATGCTTAGTGAGGTGTTCCATTTTGTCATGGTGTGCCGAAGGAAGTTTATGATGGGGGGATCAATGTTGTAAATCTCTAGGGCCTTCAGAAGCCAGCAGGTATTAAGTCGAAAGCCTTCTGATCTAGTCTACGTATGCCATGCACACATGTCTGCTTCTGTCGGGCTTGTTCGAGAATCACAGCAACGATGATTATTTGCTCTTTACAGCCTAATCTTTTTCGGCGGCAACCGTCCAGTAAGGATGGCCTCCTCTTCCAGGTATTCGTCAACTGTCCAAAAAAATGCAGCCGAAAGAATCTTATACGAGGGATCTTTGGTATTGTTGGTGTTGCGGAAATAACCCACAACAAGTTTAAATTTTGTTATTTCTAATTTAAAACACCGCTATTATGAAATTTGACGATGCTCGAAACCAACCGCGTTTTTTTGGGTAGCATAACTTTTGACAGAAATTATATATTTTTTACAGGTTATATGTGTTTTGTTATATATTTTTTGTAATAACATTCAATGTCACATATATGACATCGGTTTCCGATAAGTTTTCCATTAAAATTTACCAACTGTCACGATGGCAAACCATGCGACACGCATGTGTGACATAAACTGTTAGCTGTTCTAGACTCTCGGCTATGCTGGATAGGCGATAATTATTGTTCAATATCCAGTGAGAGTTACCTTGTAACGTCAAACTCCAGTAGGAGAGTCTAGAAACAACAGAAATCCGCATTAGTTGGGAGACGACATGAATCGACATATGAACCACAGCTGCCACAAGCTTATGACTGAAACAGATTATCCAATCCTGAAACCATGCGACACAAATGTGTGCCAAACAGTCCTAGAAACTGATGCCAAAACACATCTGTCGCCGTTGAACCGCCCGGGAGTTATTTGCATTCAATCATTGTAGGGTCATTGTCACTCTTGTGTGACATCAGTTCCTGGCAAAACCTGCTTGTCACATATGTGTGACGCGTGGTCGTGAAAGTGTTAATATAATTTTCCTCTCTACTATTTATCATAAAAATAATATTCTAAAAAGAGATGCCTGTAAAACCGGCAGCAACAACCCTTTGAACCGGTAAAATTACAGGTTTCTTCATTACCTTATGAGACAGTGGAGCTATTTCGCTGCTGTGATTGGTCAGCCGCCACATTGTTCTCTAGATTTTTGCGAAGTGCTCCGGAAAAGCTAGTCGACGCGCATTCGGCAGTAACATTAGATTAAGCGAATAGTTCGCACCCTCGCGCCCTCTGAATGCTCTCCAGAGGCAAAAACCCCCAAAAACCCCCGTTAGTGCACGCGATTAATAGTAAATTACTACTCCCAGTGTCTCAAGGCCTGACATGGTCTATATTATTGATTACAATTCATGTAATTAACCCCTAATTGTTGCAAGTCACCTCGGACGAGCAAACTTCTCTCCTACACCTGTTTTTTGATTATCTCTCTCTCACTTTCGACGAGCTCCAACTCACCTGTATATCATTGTGTTTTCTCTCAGTGAAAAATTCCTTAGCTGTCAGTGCGAATCATGTAAATCATTTTTTTCTCCCCCAAAATTTTCGAACGGACGGCAGGCATAAAATCACCCATCATTCTCATCAGCAAACTAGCCACATTCAGCTCTCAAAATGCCAGACAAAAAAAAATGACCCACTAAACAGTCCCTATCTCACAGTCTATTTTGGAGAGGTTGCGTTTCTGGGTTTGGCTTGGTTTTGATTGTTTGCAGCCACACAGGCCAGAGCTTCACAATCGATGTGGAGGTGAAGTTTTTGTAGGTCATCAACTCGAGGCCTAATTTGTTTTAAGTGCGAGTTGGCAGTTGACAGAATTTTGTTCCAAGCAGGGCTGTAGCGAAGCTTTGGGATATTTGGTCTTAGGGATTGTTCTGTACTGGTGTATTTCACAAGATTAGCTTAAAATTAATTTCTCCATCTGATCTCAAGGGTTGATGGATTCTCAGTGTTCAGTGTCGCAGTAGGTTGTTCGTCCCTGATTTTGGTTCTTTCAACAAGTTCATGGAGCGATTATTGAGGTTTTTGCTCAGTGGCCTGTTCATCTTGTTCCGCGAGTTGTGGATTAGCGGTCGCTCTAGTAGTTTTCTGACACTTTCTCCAATCTGATCTATGGTGGCTACTGGGAGAAAGTTTCTCCGTATAATGGCTCTTCTCTGGTCCGCAATTCGTTGTGTACGCCAATAAAGTCGTCGTGCATTCTGTCGCGGTACATTGTCATATCAGTCTCAAGTGCCGTGACTGTGAGGTACGATCGCATGACTTGCGTGTTGATTTCATTGGTTCACTTCATGCGTCGTCGTTTCGGTTCCGGTCCTGTGGGTGCAGCGTGGTGCTGCACTACATCTTGTACCGGGTGATTGTCCTGTTCACTCGGTGTGGGTACATTTCGACGATTCCGAGTGAGAGAACCAGCGTTTAATTCTTTCCTGCTCCGGGTTTCATTTCTTGCGTCGAAAGCATTACTGTATCTCAGCCAACCAGTGTGGTGTACTCGCTCTTTGGTAACTGTTGGCTCACCTCGGCTATTTTTTTTTTATTAGGTATTATTATTTAAAAAAAAAATAAGACTGGCAAAAATGGTAGACGTTTCTGTTTTAGGTCAAACCATTTAAATCAAACAGCCTGTCAAAGTTCCAAAAATGTCTTCATTACTCACTGAGCCTTGATCGCTATTTGTTATCTACTGATTCTCAATTCCATTTCAAATCATCAATCCCCTCCTTTTTTTTATGAATTCATACAAAGAGACGTGAATGACAGAGCTTCAAATGTCAAATTTGTCAGTTCTATGCTCTGACTGGTTGATTTTGTTAAATTCGTCTGCAAAGAGGAAAAAAATAAATAAATTCTCACGTCAAAATTGGCTCAAATTTGGCATAAATATTCTTTGATCGATTATCTGAAATCCGCATATTTTAATTTTCCGATTTTTTGCGGTCGATGTTACGCAAATAAAAACAGAAAACTAAAATATTCAGATTGTAGATAATCGATTATCGATGAAAGAATGTTTATGCCAAAGGACCATGCACGGATCTTATGAGAATTTTTTTTTCACGATTGTCATGAAATTGGAATATGTTATGCTTCTTGACCACCTGAACGTAAGTTCTCGTAGGCCCAAGAAGATCCTATGAGTAGTTTTGGAGATACAGGGCCGGGTTCCTGGAATTCTCAAAATAAATGAATCGAGCTTTAATTAAAAAAACATCCAACAAAAAGACTCAGGCTATTTATAATGTATTCTAGGTCATTTAGTTTACCGTGGAGTGCCTTATACCAATACTGTTGCTGGTCAAAAATAATAGAATGTCCTATTGCTAAACCCCACATCTCACCCAAATCTAATTATTGTGAATGGGTCAATAAAGTTCAAATGAGCTATGTGACTATGTGAGGGTTCTGGAAAACCTTTGTGCCTGAATGCTTAGGTAGGTAAGATAGGTTTATTCCATGGTTCAAATGGAAATTTATTTTTTTCCTGGGTACAGAATGGCAATTTTATGGTGTGTTTGTCAACTTTCCTGTTCCGTTAATAAAAATTCTAATTTAGGAATTGATGTTTGTTTCTTCCTCTGTGTTGTCGAATGCTTTATGCGGTATTTTTTGACGTGAAACGCTCTGGCTCAAAATAGCCTGTGAAGACGACCAAATGCGAAACGTCGGCATAATTTTTTCAGGAAGGGAGGTTTATTTTTTATTTTTGAAGTCCTAAACCCATTATCTCTGCTCAGTCATTACATGTTATGTATATTTTAAAAATTTGGTATACATTTTTTTCAAGACTATCAAGACCAAGACCCAGACTATCAAGACCAAGACCAAGACTGAGCTTGGTCTTGAAACATCAAGACCAAGACCAAGACCGCATTTATTTTTCGAGACCAAGACCAAGACTGGCCAGTCTTGGTCTTGCGAAGCCCTATGTGTGCTCCGTAGCAAAATGTATTTATGTTTGCATTATGCGTAGAGGTAGTGTATATTATTGATTTTCGACTATGTTAGGAGTGTAAATAAATACCTAAAATACCTAAGTTAATCGGCTTTGATCGAACTATCATTTGATATGTTTTATCACTTATAGTTTTTTCCACTTATTAAAATCACTCACTTTATAGAAAACCACCATGTTTTTTTTTTTTAAATACAGCATTGCTCAAGAAGTAATTCTGCGCTCAAAATTCTATTTTATATTTCCCAAACTTTCCTTACATTTTCCAATATAAACTCTCTCATACTCGTTTTCAGCTAATAACACTGTACTGCCAACCATTTCAACTTAAAAAGTTATTGTAGGAAAACGACTACATCCTAAAGTGTAAATTGAAACTTGATCTACAGGTAATTTGCGAAAGCTCCACTTATCGGGCTCGCGCCAAGGGTGCAATTTGATCGTAGATAGGTAGGTATATAGGGAGTGATAAAGTGTTCGTGTCAAACCCAGACATAACGTCCGAACTGTTAATCTCAGTGTGAGTAGACACTTGATTTTAAAGAAATCATGTGGAAAATAATCGGTCAAATTATTATACCAACGTTCTCGTCAGTCAGTTAAAATGCCTTTGCGTGCCAATAAAAAGGCCATGTTCCAAGAAGGATTTGAAGATTGCAAAAATTTAATTTGATATGGAGGCAGCAAATCTAAACGATCAATCAAACCACGTCTCACTGATATGACAAATAAAGCTGCTTTCCAAGGGAAATACATTTTTAGATTTTTATTGCATCTTCGGTTAACGAGGCTGTGAAATATAGTATGTAAAAAACAAATTGTAAACAGATTGCCACTTAAGCATTGTTTTACTAATAAAAGGTGACAAGATAATTAAAATTCTGTTCGCTGTGGTTAAAGGTTCTCAAAATACGCCTATACAAAAGAAAAATCGTAAACGGCACAACATGTCATGGGTCATAATATGATTAAAAAAGCTTTTAGTGTAATTAGTTGAAAAGTGCTTTCTAGACGAAAAAGTTTTAATTTTGCACTTTGAACACGACAAAACTACTTTTAAGCACTCGAATGTCTGCTGGAGCTGATTTTAATATCTTCGTCTTGCTTTGTTCTTCATTATTTATTCAAATGTTAATTATTTGATTAGTTTGTAGCAAGGCGGAATGAAGAAATTGAGATTTAAATTTAAAAGCTAGAATTTTTGCTTTAAAATAATAATTAATATCGAATGAATCGTTTTGGGTCGTTAAGCTTTTACGGTGTCGTGGTAATTAGTGCCTGTAAAAACTTCACCGAGAAAAAATTAGATCCTGGAAGCTTTGCTGATTCTTCCTGATTGCTAATCCGGGATTAGCCTAATTTGAAACAAATTAGATCTGGATGAAAATCACAATAAATTAGATTTTTTTGGTCCAAAAAAACATATCTATGAGAGCTATCTGGAAACCACAAACGTCAATTTCCTCGCTTCCTTTCCTCTAAATTTCTAATAAAAGTATCTCTGTGAAAATAACCACGTAGTTAGTCTCGATTTATCGAGCTTAATTATTCAACTTCAGACATAAAAAAAGATAGGCCCGTAAATGAAATGATGGTTGTTTTTATAGACCGTAATTTGAGTAGATGTAGATTAATACCTAATTACCATGCAAATCCATGTTCTCTCAAGTAATCATTCTCATAACAGACGTATGCATAAACGGATACAATGAAGACAATAATAACGCTACATTGACCCAAAATGGCATTAGAATCTCTCTTGCCTGTCAGGACAATTCATAATTGAACGTTTGTTATTATAACTAACTTCACTCGGTTAATTTTGCTTCGATTGATAGAGACAGTATTTCGTACTATACGCGCAAGATAATTGAGCATCTGGTTCAACAATGATAATATTCGAAACTGCCGAGTAAGTGGATTAGCTTCCAAAGACCTCTGATAGATTTATCATTTGGAGCACGATCCTGGAATTATTTGTTTGCAATTTTAAAATTGTATTTATACCCCAAAAAATAGATTTATTGACTCATAGTGTGCTATTTGTTTGAATTCCAGAAAGTGGTGCATCTTGCAGATCAGATCACTGTCGCGTTTGCCATCAAAATGCAAAACGAATTTTCTTTTGAATATTATGTCCTAGAGCAGCACACAACATTTTCAATTAAAATTAGGTAACGGCCCAATTAAGGACCGATTGAGAAGTGTTTTCTCTCTGCCGGACCATCCGTGGACGCCAGAGATAAATACTATATAAACTGTCGAGAATGGAATCTCAATGTAAATTTTGTTGTCAACAAAATTGAGCCAAGCCAGCGCCATCTACCATATTGGAAACTCACTATTTACTGGTTTTGCATCGACGCTACATAGGGCTTCAAGGCATTTTTATGATAGATGACGCCCTGTTCGCATTACAGTCGGACTGTTCAAATTTTTTTATTCTAGACTTTGGGACATTAATGTTTGCTTAAATTAATTGATGTTTTGTTAATTAGATCAAAAGACAGCTCCTTTATCGATGGTTAAGGATATCCTTAACATATTTATTCAAAGTTCTGATTGATGTTTAATTGAACCTGTCATTAATCCAATCAACAAAGATAAAAATAGATCTTCCAATCTATAAAGCTTGAAGGTCTTCGTGAAACACAGAAAACCACTTCGAAATCACTTAGAAACACTTGACAACACAGAGAAAGACGAAATGCAAGTACGGCGAACGAAAAACATTATGAATTGACCTTTTCAATTTAGAAGCCTCTCTCTCTGGCGTCAGACTGTCAGATGCCAAAAAAGTATGAAAAGTATGAAAACAATGATTGACAGCTATTGACAATGGTTAGTTGACAAGAGTTTTATACGTGTGAGACTGGAAACTATTATTTCCTCGGTTTTTTCAAGGTTTTTTCCTAACAATGGTGATTGTGTGTAGTGTGCCTTTTCGTGAAAATAATTCCTATTCACCGGCGGACGTGTCTTTCCATAAGTTTTCATCAAATCCTACATTTGTCAAAATTTGGATACACAAAATCAGAACTGATACTCGCAAAAGTAAGGGAAATCCACGATCCATCAAGTATACAAAGATATCCACGTTCAAGTTTAGTTTGCGGAAGCTGTTTGCTTCCCACATTTTCTTTCCAATTTCAAATTTCACCATTCTATGTCGGTCATTGTCATTCTCCATTCACTGAACAAAGATACCTAACTCATCGGTGGAGTCACCGATTAGAATAAAAACCAGGGGATTGCTAAACACCCTATACACTTGACATTGACGAGCAAGCAAATGGCGGGAATCTGAATGTTTTCATACTTTATCGTCCATCTCTTTTAATTGAAAACGTCAATTATTAGTTAGGATCAAATGAATATTTTGGCATATTTTCATATGTTGACATGTCAATCTCATGTCAATGTTATCGACATCGGACGTGTTCTTGATGTGCTGGTATTTCACAATTCTGTTGTTGTCAGCGACATCTAGAAAAACGGAAAAGAGTTATTATGTGGTTTATTACTGGTAATAAGAGATCGCAGGGCCTGGTGGACGCGTTTCGCTGTATCACAGCTCATCAGCACGGTTAGGTCCTGTAGAGAGAAAACACAACCCATTTTTGGTTCCGTCCCGGAACTGGGTTTGATACAAGTAAGATGAAGACAGAGTCTCCATCTATTTCTGATCGGCACACTAAAAATTGCTACCAAGAACTGTATAAAACTAGTATCAAATTGGAGCAAATCGACTCGCAAAGGCATTCGCCACAATTGCGAGAATAGCTATTCTAGCCGCCAACCAGAAGTGAAGTCGGTTGAAACCAAAAACATTGATTTTAATTAGGTAACGGCCCAGTTAAGGTCCAATTGAGAAGTGTTTTCTCTCTGCCGGACCATCCGTGGACGCGTTTCGCTGTATCACAGCTCATCAGCACGGTTAGGTACCGCAGAGAGAAAACACAACCCGTTTTTGGTTCCGTCCCGGAACTGGGTTTGATACAAGTAAGATGAAGACAGAGTCGCAACTACAAAATTGAAAGTGCTCAAAATGACTAAAACAGTACTAGTTTCGTTTATTTTTAAACGCGTTTTCTCGAAAACCACTGCATCAAATTCAGAAAAATAGGCACCGTTGAAAAGAGAATTCGGTGACCTTTGAAATGAGGTATCGCTCGACCCCTACTGCCATTTAAGATTTAGGGGTTGGCGCTTAACCCCGCGAAAGGGTTGAAGTGACAGCATTGAAAATATGTGCAAAAGATTTCCCCCTCCGAATAAAAATCGACGGGTCTGAGCGATTTTTTTCAATCATACGAGATATCAACCTTGTTTCGTTTTCGCTGGCCCACCCGTATATGACGTATGCAGTGATGAAAATACCTTGTGATTCAACAGTTATAGCTTCGGTTAGAGTTTTATCAGCAGAGGATGATCCAGGCTTTTCATCTGAAAGTTGAAAGAGGATCATGGCAGTAAGGAATGATATACATGAGAATGGAAAGTTCGTTTTTCAGTATGTAAGTAAAATAAAGGCAATACCTTGCAACCTAGAAGCCATTGAAAGAATCGGAGTCGGATCATCCGGGTCGCTGAAATCGTCGTCTTCATCAGCGTCATATTTATCTGTGTTTTCGCAGGCGCCTTCACAGTGCTCGCATAATTTGTAGCAAAAAAGTCCAGCCCTTTTGCAATCACAATTACCTTTACAGTGTTTCTTACATTTGCAAGATATTAATTGCAGGAGTCTGGCAGATGCGGGAGACTCCCACGTAGTGACAGCCGTTTCTAACCTTCCACCCCAATGTTTCAGGTTTTTTTTTTGGCTGGAGCAAGACTGAACTTGAAAATAGGCTCTCAGTGAATGTTGCCACGCAGCAGCCACCTGACCTGCTATGAGATAACAGAAATACTTTCGACATTCGACTGCATCGTCCCTATGGTAATTTTGCGATAGAAATTGAGGAATTATTGAAATAATAGCCAATCCTTTTTTTTGTACAGGACAGTTTATTTCAAAAATGCCTATTTGCCGAGCTATAAGCGTAAAAGTTGGAAAGGTTCGGTTTTTAAACCAACTATGGAAATTTGGTCAAATTTCAAGGCGCTCTAGCGGCGAAACCGTTTGCCTGACATAAAAACCTAGCAGACATAATCTGTAGGAAATTTAGTTTTCTTCATTTTTGTGCGGATATACTTTTTTTCAAAAGAGCATATTTTCCGAGTAATGGCAAAAGAAAACGAAAAAAGTGCATTTTTTTCGCGATTTTTCGCAGTTTTCTCGGAACGCATTACTTTTTCGGAAAGGCAAAGTTAAAATTTGGATTCAGCACCCCAAAAAATATAAAGAATAAATGAGAAAAAAACTTCTATTTTTTTTCCCGCCGAACTACCAAGTGACTGAACTAATTCTAGCCTGGAATCAAGGCTAGAAGTTCAGTTTTCTTCGTCAAATGTGGGGATAGACGTATCGTCTCGTGGGGGACTTGATTCCTCTAGGAATACCTTCAAAAGCTCTATGCCACGCTCCACAAAAATGGTGTTCTTTTAAAAATGTGGTCTTTTGGAAAGGATTCGTTGAGAGAAACAGCTCCTCGGAAAAACGGCTCCTCGGAAAACCCTAAGTAATAGAGGCATTCCATGAACAACCATTACTTTAGGAAAATTAAAAAAGACTTACCACGAGGGTGTTCGAAATTCAAACTCAAATAAAACGGTCATCACAAGACTTCGTTAGAACAGTGCCTGATGGCCGATAAGGTATTTTTCTTCACGAGAACGGTGATCACAGATGAGGAAGATGGCTGCCTCCCCGGATAGAGTCGACCAATCAGGGCAACGACAAGATTAAGAAGGGACGAAGAAACGGACAATCTCTACAGGCAGACCTTCCTGTCAAAAAATAGCCAACGGCAAGCGTTGGTACTAAATTGGTACTTGAAATTTAAACGAAAATCGTGCCCTCTAGGTTAATAATTGCTTATATTATTAGCAGCAGAAACTTTTTTTTTAATGCTTGTCACCAAACTGTCAACATTAAAGAAAATATAAAATTAAATTTTGAAGAAAAAAAAACAAGTAGGTAACATCAATGATACATATTTCCAAAACTGGCATAATGTAATTAGGGGTGATCTGCGGGATGTCTTTTTGGATCGTATATTATTGTTCAGAATCTGCAGATTGACAAGTTTTTGAGTATTTATTTCGATGGTAGGTTATATTTTGAATACCACATAAGAAGCCTAAGTTCCAAATTAGCATCTAGTTGGTATGCTATGAAGGGTTATTTCTGAAAAGTTAGGAGAAGGTGTGGTCAGTTGGGGTGGAACAAATTAAAGAAGGGTTGTTCAACAAAAATGTATTGTTTTTATGGTATCTAATAACATACTAAAAGTCCCATAAAATATTGCAATGGCGAGTTAGAAAAAAATTGCCGCCATTTTATTCTTTATGATTTAGTTGATATTTTTGTTTATAAGTAAGTATCTTAAAAAGTATGAATTTTTTGGGAAATTGTCCAAGGACATTGATAATTGTCCGAAAAAAAATTATAACAGCGGAGATATTTTCTATAAGCAACAAGCTTGAGGAAGTTGTTGTAAAATTTTTGAGTCTTTATCAATGTTCGAGGGTTATTCGGATAGAATTTTTTTTTGACAGCAATGGCCAAGGCAATGTCATGGAGTGAAAACAACCCTAGGGCTTTTTTCAGCATAATGTTGACTTGAGTAGTGTATGATGCTGCGTTCACCATCCTCCGACGCTTCCGACGCCTCCGTGACGTCTGCGCATGCGCCAACCAGGGCGTCGTGACGTTGTGGCGTCATCTGTCATCTGTCAGTCAGCTGTCAATGTCATCTATCAATGTCAGTCATCTGTCAATGTCACATGTCAGTCACCTGTCAATGTCATCTGTCAATGTCAGTAAGCTGTCAATGTCATCTAACCCAATCTACCTGAACTACTCCAACTTACCCGCTCTCTGATGCGTCATCTATAAACCCCGTATAACATTACACCTGTGTGTATTTTTTATATTTCTACATGTATTATACAGATGAAAAAATACGTGAACATGCATTAACACATGAAGAAATATAAAGAAAATAGACAGATGGGCTTAAGAAAAAAAGAATACTAACCTCAAACAATTTTTTTATTTAAAAACATACATTTTTTAAGACTCAACTATTTCAAAAAGCGATATTTGGTTTGGTCGTCCTACATCCTTCTGGCCTCTGTATATTATTGAATATTTTCCATCCATATACTGCTCAATATGATCTTCCAATGATTTGGTGGTACGTTTTGGAAGAAACACTGCCTTATCGTCAAGTTAAATGAGGATACTCGGTCCGAATTTACTTTGGGTTTTTTTAGCAGAAAATATTGGGTACTTTCTGTCAGGCTCCATGTCTTGTAATTTCGCAAGTGTTTTTTGATCCTTGAAGAGGCACGACTCGTTGATTGATTTCAAATCCATATCTAAAAAAATATTCTGTAGGTATTGATATTAGTATATAAAAGATTTACTTACTTGTTAAAAAAAGAAATTGCAATAATTTTATAATAATTATAATGTTCGCTGTTGGACAGATTGAAAAAGACTCAAGCTCGAGTATCATAAAAACCGATTTAAACCTCAACGTACATACAATAATAATTATTTCAGCAGTGTTTGTTTATCTCACAATGGCCTTCACACGGTTCCCAGTACCACAATCGGACAAAACGTGTCGCAAAATATTTATCATACCAAGGTCATAAGCCGTAAACAACGCCGGTTTCACGGAAAATGCAATATCCAATTAGCAAACGTTCGCAGACTAAACTCGTAGACTAAACAATAAATCCTGTGCTGAAATTTTTATTAGTAAATTGATAATAATAATTGCTTATACTGAGAAGAGTCCATCACGACTTCATAAGGAAGGTATTTATGTTTATTTGGATTGCTTAGAACAGAGAACATCACTTTCCTGCTAGGTATTAGCAACAAAAATCAAGCATATGAACCTATAAAAGTTCTGTTGTATATTTTTGTTGGTGATTACTTTTAATATCAATATTTCTAGTTTGGTAAAGTGCTGTACTGTGTTTTTTGATGATTGATTGATTGTTGATTGATGATTTAAAGTTTATTCTCCTTGGCGTCAATATAACTGGAACAAACAAGTTTGCGCTTCTATTCGACCGCAGCCAGTTGAAGAGGCAGCAGCATAGCAGCAGCAACAACAGCATTCAATACTAATTTTAGTTTATTGTGAGTGATTGTGTCGGTTTCGAAAAACAGTAAGTACTATTTTCAAATATCAAAGTAATTTTTTGATTGTCTTGTGTTTGAAAAAACTATCTTATGTAGGATAAATTTTGCCTTGAGACATATTATTTTTTCATTCATTTAAAACAAACCTCCATAAACAGCGGATTTTTAATTTCGTGAATATCTGCTTCAGGAAATATTTAGCTGCGATTTCTGTACCAAATTGTTCACCAGAAGGGATAACCTGAAACGTCATGGAGATTGCCGAACATCTGCCAGGATCTGCAACCAATGTGGTGGGATTTTCCAATCGGAGAGGGCTCTCCAACGCCACCTTCAAGAAAAACACCCAGCCCCGAGAGCCCCCAAACGAAAGGCTGGATATCCCGCCACCCCCATGACGAAGTAAGCTAGACTTGACCAAGTTGCCGGTAAGTTAAAATTGAAAAAAAAAAATTTCTTTCAAAATCTAATTTAATTGTTTTCAGGACCATCAACATCAGCCACAGGCCGGTGGTGCGAGCACTGCGATTTGGAGATTCCAATCAGTCAATGGGCTGGACATCTCCGGAGTCTTCGACACCGAGCAAACACCTGCGTAGAGCAGGAGGAAGACGTCAGCCTTGTCAGAACCACATTCAGAAACCGAATTGCTACATACCGGCTTTCATCAAAGCAGGACCCTACCAGCGTAAAGCACTTTTTGGGAAATTTCAAAGTGAAATTCGTCAAGCTGGTAGGGGATATGGTCAATAAATTTGGCCATATCAAAGTCGGTGTGGAGCTTTTCGGACGCTTCCTCCTGCAGGCGAAAGAGCAAGAAGAGGTTAAGTCGTTCAACGTCAAATTCCGACTGGTGAGCGATGGTGCAGATCTGGGGGAGCTGTTCCAGCAGTTTTCTGTCATCCTGGACAAGAAGTCCACAGAATTTCAGGAGAAAAAAAGTGGTATGTATTATTTCAATTGCAATTTTATATGCTAAATAATGTCTTTTACAGGCTGGACGCTCCAACAACTCCTCCATCTAGATATAAGTATTAATAAGGTGAACCCACTAAAAGCCTCCTCATATCTACCACTGCCTAAAGAGATAGATGCGAAGAAAGCTGTCTGAACATTCAAAATCAGGACCAAAAATGCTTCATGTGGTCAGTCTTGGCTCACCTACATCCAATTCATTGGACTCAAAATGCAAATAGAGTCGTGAACTATATGCCTTTTGAGAACGAGTTGGACTTTACAGGTATGGAATTTCCGATTAAATTTAAAGACATTAGCAAGTTTGAGCAGCTCAATAATATTTCCATCAATGTTTATGGATTAGATAACGCTTGTGAAAATGGTAGAAATATTATTGAAGTTGATGGTCCCTTATACTTTACTCAATCTCGGAAAGCGAATCATGTAAATTTGTTATTAATCAGTAATGATTCTGGTAATAGTCATTACTGCTTAATAAGAAACATGTCTCGCTTGATCTCAAGTCAGTTATCATCAGACCATAGGGTGAAGCATTTTTGTGATGGTTGTTTGGTGTATTTTTCTACTGAGCAAAAATTGAAAGCTCATCAAGAACACGATTGTGCCCATGTTTCAGTTAAATTACCGACAACAGATTTGAAGAAAAATAAATACGGAGAAGAGGTCCCCGAGAATATTTTGAAATTTATAAATTTCGAAAAAAAATTAAGGGTACCCTTGTTTGCTATGCCGATTTCGAGACCATCATTGAACCTGTTGATGCAGAGGAAAATGAGCTGGACCCCGAAAATTCCTATACCGTTAAAACTCACAAGGCTGTTCCTTATTCTTTCGCCTACTACATTAAATGCGATTTCGACGATTCTTATTCGATTTTCAAGACTTTCAGAGGACTTGATGCGCATAAAGTTTTTGTAGAATGGTTAGAGACTGACTGTAAGTCAATTTATAAACAATTTATGAAAAACATAGTGCCTATGCATCCTCTGAGTCAAGAACAAGAAAATGAGTTTCGCAATGCGGAAAATTGTCATATTTGCGAGAAACCATTTAAAGTAGAAGACGAGAGAGTAAGGGACCACTGCCACTTTAGAGGTAATTTCCGTGCTGCAGCTCACTCTGTATGTAACCTTAATTTTAAAACCCCAAACTTCATCCCCATCTTCTTTCACTGTATGTCCAATTTTGATTCTCACCTGTTTGTCAAGGAGTTGGCTCAAGAAAACGAGAGATTGGATGTTATCCCTCAAAATAAGGAGCGGTACATTTCATTTACCAAACATGTTTTGGTGGATAAGATCCCTCTCGATCAATCAGGCAAACAAAAACAGGTATTTTTAAAATTACGCTTCCTCGACAGTTTTCGATTCATGGCATCAAGTCTAGATAAATTATCACAAAATTTACAACCAGAACAGTGTCGAGAAGTTAGAAAATTTTTTCCCGCGGAAGATGAGTTTCAGATTATTCGTCAGAAGGGCGTTTTCCCGTATTCTTACTTAGATTCATTCTCGAAATTAGATGACATCAAGCTCCCATCTATTGATGGCTTCTATAACGATCTTAGAAAATACTCACAGATTAGCCGGACTATTTTTTCACGTAACTTTAGTATACTTCTCATTAGTAGACTTATTTTTATCATTGGAAAAAAAGGGCCGTGCATTCGTAAGCTCTAACGCATTTTGCGTTTCAACCCATCGGAACAACCCCCTAAAAATATATGAATTTTGCTTAGAATTACTAACCCTACAATTCTATCCATGTTGTCTGACTGGGAAAATAAGTGCCGAAAATCGTCACTGCCTCCTAGACTATATGAGTGGGCATTTATTTATTGACCAATTTATAGTCATGTCAGTGTCTTAAACAATATGGCATGGATTTTTTGGATGACATAATTGCAAATCAAATTTTGAACTTTTTAAACGGAATACGAAGTATAAAGAAAATTACAAAAAATCAAAAAAATACATTTGAAAAATATGCCTTAATTGAGAGTTTTCAAAAAACCCGGATGTTTTAGAAATAAATACATTTTTGTCTTTAATTTGTTCCCCTTTACAAACTTTGAGTTTACTACCAAAAATCTACTAATTCGACTACACTAGTGAGTGGCGAGAGATGCATATTTTGCTCTGGTGGAGTCCAATTTGCGTTATAGAATTTCCTTTTGGGGGGGTTTGCTCTAGGCAGCTATTTAATAGTATATCCATGTTACAGAAGCGTACAGTTAGATGTATATGTAACTCTGAGGAAAGGGATTTCTGTCGCGCCTTATTTGTATCGCAAATAATTTTGACTTTGGCAACGATATTCATAATGGAATCCGCATGTATGCAAAAAAGTATCAAGATGATATAAACAGAGGGTCGGATTACAATACGCGCTCTTCATTCAATATGTTTCTTTCGTTTCCAGCTTCATCCCACACTAGAAACTCTATATTTTTTATTACCAAAAAAATATTCACCCACCTCCCTCTGGCTTTGAGAATTATCCAAGATTGTGAAAGTTTCCGTAGATGCCTGAATAGTTTATTGGTTGCGAGACCTTATTATGATATATCAGAGTTTTTTGGAGAGAACTTTGTTTGAAAAGTGTGCAATGTTTTATCGTCTGTGATATAATTTACAGTGTGTTGGATTTTAGTGCCATGCAGACGTTTTGATGAGAAATTTTCTTGCCTCGGCTAGGATTTGAACCCAGGGGCCTCGCATATCCAGTGCAACGCTCTACCAACTGAGCTACCGAGACCTGTTTCATTTCTACCAATTCTACCTTGTCGGTCAAGTCTTTCATTAATTTTAAGTTGTTAGTTGTGAGGACCAGGGGAGTGTATAGAAGATATAAGGGAAACACATTCGCAATAAATGACTGTTTGGAATCCATTATCTCTTCGACCACGGATTCGTCGTCGACATATAGCGACATCAGCAGGCATCGGTATGGCAGGCCCAACCATCAGAGTGGCCTATAAGTAGTACGTCCCTCCGTAGAAGAGACGTCATGATACTATTTCTAGGGTGATATTATTATTATTCAATACATATCTTATTATACCTATTCCAAGCGAGTTTCTCTCTACCTGAACCCCACTTACGGCCTCAGGTCACGCACCTGTTGTGACGTGAAACGTATAGGGGTTGTGACAATATCAAGCCAATAATTTTACAATTTTTACAAGTTTTATCATCTGCGATTTAATTTATAGCGTGTTGAATTTTAGTGGCATGCAGACGTTTTAAATAAAATTAATGAAAAATTTTCTTGCCTCGACTAGGATTTGGACTCAGGATCATGCATGCCTGCTGATTTCGGATGAAGGGATAATGGCTTCCGAACAGCTAATAATTGTGAATGTGTTCCCTTTATACCTTCTAACTCCCATACCAACGGTAACCGCCGAAGGTTGCCGTTAGTCATCACAAATAACAACTCAAAAATTGATGAAAGACTTGACCGACAAAGTAGAAATTAAACAGGTCTCGGTAGCACAGTTGGTAGAGCGTTGCGCTGGATATGCGAGGGTCCTAGGTTCAAATCCTAGTCGAGGCAAGAAAATGTTCCATCAATTTTAATTAAAACGTCTGCATGCCACTAAAATTCAACACACTGTAATTTTTAATATGTGCCGTATAAGATTTTATTGTTCATCAACAATTCAGCAACAAAATACCGTGACTGCTCTGCACTAGATTAATGATTGTATGGTTGTTGTTTAGAGTGTTTGAATACCTCGTTTCGATTTCACAGAGTGAATGTCTTGAATAGTTGATTAACGACATTAGATATTTTTATTGGGTGAAAATAATTGAGTGACAAAAAAAAACACACTCTATTAGTATATTATGATATAAGTGTATAAGAGGCCATTTAAAGCACGCGCGACATATTTCAAAACACGACGCGTAGCGGAGTGTTTTGTAAGTCGCAAGGGCTTTAAATGCTCTTATACATGCATATCATACGCTATTTTTTATTACGAATGCATCATAATCTCAAAAATGTTTTAAATGTGTTCATTCATTTTGATAATTAGTAATTTAAACGGCAGGTAAATATCTAGATAATGAAGGTAGATCAAACGTTTTTATAGCAAACCTTTGAAAAGCATTTCGCGCACTTGAACAAAAATAACTATTCCCAAAAAAAAAATTAATTATCTCCGTTAAATGTATATTTTATAAAGATCTCCTTTGGTCTACCTAACGAAAGCAAATATTTCTTTTACCCTTTTACGTCAGGCCATACTTTGACCTTTTTGTTTTTCTATTTTTCAAAAACAAGCGCGAGTTGTTTTAATGATAATAATAAAAATAAAAATAAAAAAATTTATAGGTACATATTAACTTATTTCGTTTCCTAGGTACAGGTTGTAAAGGTACATTTCAAAATACAATACAATATTCTATGATACATGTTTAACTGATTTTTTCGACACTAAATTGATGAAAGAACGTTATGTTCAGTAGAAAATAATAGCTATTTATGTACCAAGGGGATTATGTAGATTATAATGCCCGAAGGCGAAACTAGCCCGAGGGCCTATGGCCCGAGGGATATATTTCGCCTGAAGGGCATTATAATCTTGAAATCCCCGTGGTGCATACAATGCTTTATTTTCTACTCAACACAATGTTTTTTCATCAATTTGTTATTAACAAAATCAGTTAAACTTGTGTGACAGAATATTGTTTTGTATTTTGACATGTACCTGCACCTGTGACCTGTACCTGTACCTGCGACCTGTACATAGAAACGAAATAAATTAATATATCTATAAACATCTCATAAGGTAAGGCAACGGTGGTGGTCCTGTGGGTTAACGCGCTGGACTACATGGGAAACATTGATGGTAGACCGGGTTCGAATCCTGGCTAGACCGAAAATTATTTTCAGTCAGACATTTAGTGGCTGCCTAGGGTAAAGTGCAAATTAATAGAACGACAACAACAAAAACACCTTAAGGTATTATAAGCGGGCCTTATAGATCATAACGCCCGCAAAAGCGGGCGTTATGGATCAGGTTGTTATAGGTGTGTTAACGTATTTCGTTTCCTAGGTATTATGGATCTATAATAGTAAAGTAGAAAATAAAGTATTTTATACACCACGGGCATTTTTAGATTATTCAGGCGAAATATATCCCTGGGCATTATAATCTACAGAATGCCCTGCTTACATAAATAGCTTTTAATAAATAAATTATTGAAATGTGAAAATTGATTGGTAAATTCAGGTGTGCAGGAATTTGTGTTTATTGTTCTTTTTTTTTTTAATGGCAATTAGAAGCTGATTTGATTGTGGAAACCTATTTATTTTTCTTCCGATACAATGAACAAAAAATCACCAAAATTGAAATACCGATTATTCATTTTGCATATTGTTTCCGTAACGCTGCGACAACAATATGCATTTATTCCCGATTATTTTTTCCGGACATAGATTCAGACCCCGGCGGCAGAATGGATTTTTAATATAAAAGCTATTTCCTATCGCCCGTGCCCGTAACGTCCTAGCTCGAACATTAAAACTTTGTTTCAAATTTAAATAGGGCAAACTTACTCTCTGGTTTATAACCTGACAATAATGACATAATTAAAATATTTTTCATTTTAAAAAATCACTAATGGATACTTGACTTTTTAGGTAGGTACGTGATTAGTTAATTTTTACGCCGCCATTCTAACGAATGTATTAGAAGAGTTGAAAGTTGTATTGGAAAATAACTCTCCTATAGTAGAAGTTCTACGAACTAGTTTTTAGCTTGCAAGCAAGACCAAACCGAAGTGGGTGCCGATAACGCCAATTTGTTCAGCAATAATACAGATTTTGAAAAAGGCACATATTTTAAAACATAGTGGTTTTTCTATATTTTCAAGAAAGGAAGTAACAGATATTTAGCCTTTACTGTAGTTTTGAATGTATTTTATGGGTTTGTAAAGTTTGGCGATGCCTTCATTGAAAAAATGCCTAGTCAGTCTCTGGATCTGGATTTGGTGTAGGGTGTTCCATGACGGGCCATGGCACTTGTAGCATGTGAAATGCTACTGTTATTAACTGTTTCTTTTTCTTTCAAATATTTTTTCATACGTTAATATTGTGTGCATGTGACGTCACAGTGCTAGGAGTGGGAACTTTATACCACGGTATCTTTGCAACGGTGGGTCGTTGCCTAGTGCGGTTTGAAAATTTGGCTATTTTTAAGGGGAAGCTCTGTGGGTTCAGCTTGTTTTTTCTTCGTCCCTTTTTTAATCTTGCCGTTGCCCTGAGAGGTCGACTCTGACCGTTGAAAAAGTACCTTATCGGCCATGAGGCATTACTTTAACGAAATAAACTTGCGAAAGGCAATAATCCGTTGATTACCGAAAAAATTTAATTGAAAAGTCTCGTGATTACCGTTTTATTTGAGTTTGAATTTCGAACCTCCTCGTGGTAAGTCCTTTTTATTTTTTTATTAAGTAATGGTTGTTCATGGAATGGCTCTATAACTTAGGGTTTACCGGGGAGTCATTTTTTCCGAGGAGCTGTTTTTTCGAGGAGCCGTTTTTCTCAAGGGATCCATTTTCAACAACTCCATTTCTCTGAGCATAGATCTTTTGGAGTGATTTCCTAGATGAATCCAGTCCCTCACCTCCACATTTGACGAAAAAAACTGAACCTCTAGCCTTGATTCCAGGCTAGAATCTGCAACTTCCATTCGCAACTTCCCCCGTCAAATGATCAAAAATGGATGGGTACCGACCATCGTACTCTACCTTTTTGTTAGAATTGAAGCTTGTATAGAGTTTCAGTTATAACTTTTATAACCTTCTTTATGAAATCTATTTTATGATCAATTATCATAATTGATTGAATTTTTATCGCATTACATTTAAATATTTAAAATTTCAATTTCATTCATAACATTCTTGACACCGAAGTGAACTTTAAATAATTATTTTCAATTTTTGATTTACCGTAGTTATTATAGATTTATCTTTACTTCACTTTTGGTACCGCCATGTTTAAAAAAATGTATCTTTTATTAATCATAATCATTAATTTGAACTGAGGTCAAGGTTGGACAATAGGTTCTAGCTTTAAAATTATTGAGTGAGTACCTATAACGCCAAAAATTGATCAATTTTGCACCTGGGTTATATCACTTATAAACTTGAGGATTTCAGTTATATCGCCTCTATACCTTCAACGTTTAACCTTTGATTTCATACAATTTGATTTTACTGATTTTATTTTCTGGCAGCAGCTGACCATATTTATCCATATAATTTTATAATTTTCAATCATTTATTTTTTGTTTCAAATTAATTTTCTGGAAGATTAAATACTTTATATTTTCATTTCAAATTGATGATATGGCCAGCGACTGGTAATGAACTTATATGGCAAGTATATCGAGGTAAATTGTATTATATATTTTTTTTTTTGAAATTTGGTGAATTTGATTGAGAGTTAACCTCTATTTATTGATTTTTTTTTTAAGTGTTCTACCAGCTATTGACTTTATATTTTGAAATTATTCAATACTTTTGATCTCATTGTGAAAATAATATACTATATTGATTTGAAATTGCTTGACTGTTTTATTGGTTTTACCTATGTCAAGATTTGGTTGAGTTATATGCCTTATTTATTATTTATTTCCTTTCTCTGAATTTTCAATTACCGTTTGATGATTATTCTTTCTAAGGCATGTTTCTGAATTTTCACCAATCAATATTCTATGTAATTTAATTATTAGTATTTTTTTTTCAAATTCAGTGCCATTCTGTACTTATTGGACTATCAACCCACCCCTTATAATAATTCGCTGAGCAAACTCAACATCTTGTTAATGCATTACCAAAAGGGGTTAAAGACTCTGGCCCCATTGGGCCCCTTCTGCGAACTATCGGTCCTGTAAATAAGAAAATGAGTCTCTCGTATCGACGAGAGATCCTTGATAAGAGACGAGAGACGTCTTCTCTCATCTCGTCTCGTTTTCTTTCGTCTCTCCGTGAGTTTTGACACATAGTAAGTAATTTCGTCTCCGAGGTGAAGAAAATGCAAAAAATGTATTCTCGCTTCTCAATTAAAATGTATAAAAATGTGATAATACCCAAGGTTCTAGAAAATATTTAAACTTCCCAGTGGTTCGTGTTTAACGTTACAGTTTACGTCTCATCGATCCATCATAATCCTATGACTATAATAAAGCTAACAGAACAGTACCTATGGAATAAAATATTGTACTGCTATTCTTTTGGGAAAGCTTTTACAGTATTTCACTCATACTGTTTTATTTTCCGGAATTATAACGTAGATATATGTCAACATTGAACTACCTCTATCTCGAAAACTAGACATAAGATTGGGTTGGGCCTCTAAGAACTTTTCATCAGGAATGTAAGGCCTTCCGGTTTTACTCTAAAACGGACGGCGGTCTTTGCTCGAGCGCCACCCTCTGAGTTATTTGAAAGCGACAAAGGGATCGCTTACGGATGATTGCCAGATAACTAAGTGGAGTTCGGATGTCCAAGGCTTCGATAGTTGGAGTAGAAAATTTCGAAACCACATTAACTTCCAAAGGGAGTCGAAAGGATAGGACAGGGAAACAATAATTTACTTCAGTACTTAAGTCAGTTTATTATAATAATAATAATTTAAAAAAAAATATTACGATATGAAATTTCGGTGGCGGTACTTTATTTGGAATTTTATTTATCAGTAGGTATAAAAAAAAATTCAACTAGAATACTAAATAATAAAAAGAAACCAGCTGAATTTCGGTTCAATATGCATAAAATAGGTACAATAGATCGGAATGTCGGTTCCTAGTGGTTTCGGTAACAAAAACTCATGGACAAAATAAAATTTAAATAACAATTTCGGAAACAAAAATATTATTTGCCTTTTTCCACGGGTTTGGAAAAAAGGAAAATCAGTGAAACAGTTTCCTGGAAAAAATCTTATCAATTCCAGAAACAATTTAAAAAGCCAACTTTCGGTTTTCTGAGCTGACGGTAAAAAAAAATTCAACTGGACGGTTACTGATTGCCCCAAATATAATTTGCAGTGAAATTTCGGTTCAGAGATCAGGGCGAAAAACGTGCGGGACAACTATTCCCATTGACTAGAACTAATTGTGCCTCACGCAATTCGAAAGTCGAAGACGCTGTGCTAGTAATCTCGTTCTGAATAGACTAAAGTCGGAGATTCTTAGCCCACATCTTTCAACCAACAGCCCTGCTCGGATTTTAATTGAAGTTATAGCTCGGAATACAGCAGAAAAAAAATTAAAATTAACGGTACATACCGGCAGAATATTCACTGGCACAAAATTAATTACAGGAACTCAAAAAAAAAGAAAAACGGTTTAAAGCACTTTTGCGTATTTAAATAATTTTTCGGACTTCTAGTCTAGTCGGGGGTCGGTCAGCTAGTTCCTCTTTGACGAAATCTTTTTCGACTCGCTGGGTTCGGTCCCCACTTTGGTGGTAAAGTAGTAGGGCGGCTGGGCGACGCGGACGCCTGTTGGGGCATAGAGCTTGTCCATCATGTGTTTGGCCTAGAGGGAGTTCGCAATGTGTTTGCGTTCGGTGGGTGAACGGAAAATTTCTGTAACTTCGTTACACACCCCTCCTTCTTCGAAAAAAAAAAAATGGTAGACTACCATTTTTTTTAGTGGTCGTGGCGGTGAGAAGTCGACGAGGGTCGGTAGTTGGCAATACGTGCCTTTGGACACCCACAGGTAGGGCAAGTAGCGTAGGGTGTACGGTTGCCCTGACGCCGGTTGAGGTCGGCGATCGGACTTCAGGTACGAAGTTGTACCAGAGAAGTATGGCAACGGCAGTTTCGGGACAAGGCTCCCACCTTGCCACATCGGGAGCAGAAAACTACCCCAGAACGGTTGCAGTGTTGGCGATGGTGACCGGTGGTGCCACAATGCCAGCACAGGTCGTCGGTGATCGGGATAAACCCGTTCTGGACCTGTTCGTGGCGAACAAGAGTCCAAGGCTTCGGGACGGGTTGGTTGTCGGCATCAGAAGGATCGGCGGGCATGGCATAGCTTGGTTGGGTCGGTAGCATGATGTCGGCGGAACCTGATGAAGGCACACTGACTTCCGGTGGTGGAACGGTTAGGGGTTGAAGTCCCGGTTCTTCCTCAGGCTGATGGCTTTCTCCTGATTGGATGGCCGGGGACGGTACATGGATTTCCGGTGGCTCGCCAACGGCGTCCGCGAGCGCATCGATGAGCTCATCTGTCGTCTCAGTGAGGGATAGGTCCATTCGGGTTGCGCAGATCTCTAGGGTAGGGGCATCCATTTCAGTGACGGGGCTAAGAGAAAAAAAAAATATATTAGACCTCGGTGAAAGAAACGAAATTTTCGGCGACGAGACAGACGGGATTGTTCTCCCTACACAACGGAAATCCCAAAAAAAAAAATAAAACGACGCTACAGATTTCCCCTAGAAAAAAAAAAGAATCATACGGTTAACTCGGGGGCACGGTAATTAAGGTCGTTCGGTGAGTGCAGTAATCGGCGGAATCAGTAGACGGACTTTTTGTCCGCCTCGGGTGTAGCAAACGAGGCGATACGTCCGTCTAGGGTTAATTCCCACCGGGCGGCATAGCATTGCCATCTCCCGGGCCGGATTTTTCCAAACTCTGACATGGGGGTTTAGGAAGCCCCATTCGGCCAATTGCTCTATCGGTCGGTGGGGTCGGCGAACCCAAGCCGGTTCATTTCCCCCACTCTCGGCGACAGAATCGGAATCGGTGTCGGAGTAGGGAAGTGGTTCCGACCTGGAAACCAGATGTGCAGACGTCATGATGATCTGGGGGAAACAACATAAATTTAAAGTTATAGATACGGAAGCGGTACGGAAAACAAGGGAACATTTATGCGGAAATTTCAAGTGAAGGATCCTGACGGTTATCTGTGGCGGTAATTTCGTGGGCGGGTTTCATATCTTTGATGTGGATCCGGAGGAGCCTTTTTCCCGTGGTAGAGCGGAGATCGTAAACCACGGGTGAGTGCACTCTCGTGACGGTGTATGGTCCGGAGTATTTTGGGGCCAACTTGGCCGCGAAGCCTTTCGCAGCGGACGAAAGCGGGTTCTCTCGACGATAAATACCAACTCTTTCATCTTGCTAAGGCGATGATTGTTCACGTCTACATCACCCGCAGTTGGGACTCGATCGTTCGGGGGTTGATGGTATCGGTGGAAAACAGCGTTAGGATGATCCAATTCCAATCCAAAATTGAGAAATGCCGGTGTATACCCGGTAGAGTCATTACGGGACGTATTGTAGGCGAAAATCAACTCAGGAATAAATACGTCCCATTTTTTATGGTCGTTTTCGCAAAACTGGGCAATCATAGTTTTGACGGTTTTGTTCGCTCTCTCCACAGGGTTAGCTTGCGGCGTATACGGAGGGGTCAGGCGATGCGTAATTCCTAACTCCTGTAGATACTCGGTGTACAAGCTACCGGTGAACTGAGTGCCGTTATCGGAGATCACCATTTTCGGGCGGCCGAATCGCAGGACAACTTCCTCGTGAAGAGCTTGGCTCACCGCCTTTCCAGTAGCACTTCGGATTGCTCTGCACTGAATCCATTTAGTGAAACGGTCTTGGAACATGACGATGTAGCAGTTACCCTTGGATGACCTGGGCAGAGGTCCCACCAGATCTGTGCTGACGGTTTCCCAAGGGTTGCGAACCTTCGACATCTGCATCTTCCCTGGTGTTTGTTGCTGAGATGTCTTGTAGGTTTGACAGGAGGCACAACTTCGAACGTACTTAGCAATGTCTCGAAACATTCCGGGCCAGTAATACCGGCGAGCAACCCGGACGCTGGTTTTGGCAATGCCCATATGGCCCGCAGTTGGGACATTATGGTTCTCGGATAAAACCTTTGCCCTCAGGGCGTTTGGAACACATAACTTCCATGGTTCGGACATCTCTGGTTCGTTTAGGTCGGAGTTTTCCCAGAAGTGACGGAACAGTTGTCCATCTTCTACACGGTAATCGGGAAAGGCTGCCGGATTGGCTTCAACTTCCTTCAATCTTCGGGTATACCATGGGCAGGCGGATTCGGACTGAACCAAAGTTAAGACGTTAGTTTCCTCCTCGGGACAGCTGTCGACCGGATCACGGGACAGGAGATTGGCGACTTTGTTCAATACTCCCTTCCGGTACTTGATCTCAAAGTCGTATTGTTGGAGGAAAATACTCAATCGGGCAAGACGGCCGGACGGACTTTTTATGGAGTGGAGCCAGCGGAGGGACATGTGGTCACTCAGAACGGTAAAACGGTATCCTTCAAGGTATGGTCTCATTTTCTCGATTCCCCACACAATAGCTAGACACTCCTTCTCGGTGACGGAGTAAGCTCGTTCGTTCGGGTGTAGGCTTCGGCTCGCGTAGGCAACCACGTGGTCACCATCTTGGTCATGCTGGATCAATGCTGCGCCCAGTCCTTGGTCGCTAGCATCGGTTTGTAGCACAAATGGTTTGCCGAAGTCGGGGCATCTAAGGATCGGAGCTTCCGTGAGCTTGGTTTTCAGCTGTTCGAACGCTTGGTCATGTTCGGTGGTCCAGTTCCAACGAAAACCCTTTTTGAGTAATCGGTTCAATGGTGCTGCTATCTGTGAAAATCCAGGTACAAAACGTCGGTACCAGGACGCGGTGCCCAGGAATCGTCTAACTCCGCGGACGGTGGAAGGGTTCGGAAGTTCCCGAATGGACCTTATTTTGTCGGGGTCCGTGTGGATTCCGTCTGGGGTCACCATGTGACCTAAGTACTTCAGAGTTCTCCTCCCAAATTGACACTTTTCTGGGTTCACCTTGAGGTTGGCCTGTCTCAATCGGTGAAATACCCGACTCAGGAACGGAAAATTTCTGTAACTTCGTTACAGGAAGTTAAGGTCTACCACATTACTCTTTTCGCAAGCTTTTTTACTACCTACATTAGCATCAGCAAGCATTGAAAATGCATAAATTACAGCATCGGCCACATCTGGAGCATGCAAAGCCGCATTTGGCCAGCTACTTATGATAAAATACTCTTTAATAATCTTAAAAAAAAAACGCGTTAGAATTTGGAGCCTAGTTAATAATCACACAGACAACAAAAAATATTGTACATTGAAATTATCTTCGAATAAAATAAACAAATAAAATAATAAAATTCCTCACTAATTAAATCAAAACCAAAATGTATTGATTGTCAACAATAAATAAATTTTAACAAAATATCAATTTTCACCTAATATACCATAATTGAAAAATATCATACAGTTATGAGTTTGCAACCATCATCAATATATTAACACTCGAAAACAATTGCGCCTATTATATTCCCTAAATTGGAATATTTCGGGACAAATATGTATGAAGGAATAATTGATTATTAATTGATACGCTCATATTTTAACAATAGGTTGCGATGTGGCTCAAAAAATCTCGATGGGAATATTTTACTCGGAGGAGTTAGCATCAAGGTGGAAAGTGCTGCGATAAAAAGAAAATATATTCCATATATTTGTAGTGATTCCCTGAATGAGCCCTCCATTGACCAGATGAATGTTGCAAGGACTCGACTAAACCTTATTTGAATGAAAAATTTGCTGCTTCCAAATATTTTCTCGCAAGTTTATCTCTATCACAGCTATGCAACTCTTTTCTATTACCATACAAGCTCCGGCCTGATAAGTTTTAGAATTATGAAATCCCACAGCAATTTTATCTTCCAAAAGTTGTTTAACTTCCAACAACCAATTTTGTTCAGTTTGTCTGGACGACAAGCAAATGATACTCCAATAATGGAAAACGAGAAAAAGAAACAAATGAAAGGTAAAAAAGACTTTATTCAAAAACTTACACGTTAGAATTTATGAAAAAAATAGAGATGAGAATCTGAAGCTAACCTCAAAGCTATCGGTTCAATATGTATAAGAAAAGTCAGCCGTCCAAAACCATCATTCTCCTAGGTACCTACTTAACTTGCGAGTTTCCTAAACGGTAGAGGAATTCATATTTTGTTAAGGCTTTTCGGTGCTCGGGGTGTTGTTAAGCTTTTAAGCTCTTCATGCTTACTTTATGAGACTATTCTGGAAGTTATTGCTAGATAAGTTGATCTTACTTTACGAACAAATTATGAATCCTTAACTAATATGCAATTCCTTATTTATAATTTGTTTTAGACTGATTCAATGGAGCAATAGGTGTCAACAAAATGTCTCAGAAGTAGACGTTTCTAACTATTGCTTAACTACACACTATTATGTTTATAATCATTTGAAGCCTTTACTTGCAAAGAGTACCTATTTGAGCGCGATTTTCTAAGTTGAAGAATATTGAAAAGTGAGCTTGAACTTTAATTTTTGAGTATATCAAATGGTTGGATGAAATAAATATTATTCAAGGCAAAATACAAAAAAAAAAACTGAAAATCTCTTATTCAATCCCATGGAAAATTCCATATTCCCGGCGAAAGAAAAACGTGGAATAAATGAGATGAAAACTTGCAAAACTCCATCAAGTTCAGTCACGGCTGATTTATAGGATTGGGGTTAAGGAATTCCGAATAATCTACTGTGAAATTCCCCCAACGATTGGGAACGATGATTGAAACTATGGCGGCGTACTTTACATAATGTATGAGCCTTTTGTAATCGAATGCTATTTATTTGAAAACTTTCGAAAATATATATTTTATTTATTTATTTTTTTTCATGGGAGGCATAAATGGGTATATATACAGTCGTTATGTATGGATTTTTGGGAATGCCCGATCCAGTGAAAGTATTTGCATTGTTGCCACGTTTACCGTTCCTAAAATACCGTATGTAACTTAATTTTTTTGGATGAGTAACTCTTTATTTTTAATGTAATTAATTCAGCGTCCCAACATTACTAAAACCCCTAAATCAATGAAATACATAGATAGACATTACAGATAACAAAATTTTATGCGGCCAACATACAGGAGAGCGATTCACCTCCGGTGTATTCTCTCCAATTAGGTTGCTAAATTGTTACGGATTGATATTTTATCCTGGAACTAAAAATGACTGCTGGCAATGCCAGTTACGTAGAACGGGCGGAACACGCGCTGCAATCGATTGGCATGTCAATGCGCCTATCAAACTTATATTATATAAGTTAGAGGCAGATAGATAGATAAACGAGTTGCATCCGTGCGCATTTCTTCATTATTTTGGTCAAGTGAATGACGGGTTTAGAGGGGTGAGCGGGACTTGGTTACATCTCTGACACAGATCACCTACTTACAGATGCGTAAGTAAGGGACCTCACCGTCGATTCAAAAGCTACGAAACCTCGCCCCTTCCGCTAGGGTGCCGGCCACTTGTCGAATAGTACAGGGGTCCGCGTCACAGATCACCTACATACAGATGCGAAAGAGCGGTGAATTCGTGGTTCAAGGTTATACAGGGTAACACAAGGAATAGGGAACAGCCTATAACTTTTTTAATATATACGTTGAAAATCTGAAATTTGGGGAGCTTAAACCAGGCAACTTTTTAAGTTTTTTAGAAGTAAACTGCGTTACCAGTCACTTCCGGTTTAACCGGAAGTGGCCATAACTTTTGGTTTTCAAATAGGACACCCGGTATTTTTTGAGTTTTCTGGCATCAGCAGATCATTTTAAGTATGATAGGACTATTTTTGGAAAACTTTTAACAAAAAAAGAATAAATTGAGTTAATTTTTAGAAAAAAAAAATTCGGCGCTGACACTGGTGTAAATTGATTTAGTTGGATATTCTTAATATCAGGAAAATCTGTAACTTCAATTTTTTCCTGACTGAACGCCATAATTTCTGATCAAAATTAAACAAAGAGGTGTTTTCAAAGTATTCCATATTTTGTAAACGCCCGGAACTGTCAGTTTTTTGAAACTAGACTTTTTTTCCCTATTTTTTGATATCAACATTTTTAAAATCAGCTGAGAAATAACCCAAAAACTTTTAAAAATTCTTAATTTTTAAATGCATTTTTTTTTTTTGCTTTTGTTATAATTCTTTCGAAAATGGTCCTATCATACGTAAAATGATCTGCTGATGCCAGAAAACTCAAAAAATACCGGGTGTCCCGTTTGAAAATTAAAAGTTATGGCAACTTCCGGTTTAACCGGAAGTGACTGGTAACGCAATTTACTTCTAAAAAACTCAAAAAGTTGCCTCGTTTAAGCTCCCAAATTTCAAATTTTCAACTTATCTGACTATAAAATCGAGATGTTAGTTCAAGGTTGTCACCGCTTTAATTATGCAAATAAGGCAATCGGAATATAAAATCGATATGTTTATGTTAGTTCAAGGTTGTTACCGCTTTTGCATACATTGAGTGCCGACTCATAGATAGGCAATTACTTATACATAATAGAAGTCGGGTAAGTGTTTGGAAGAAGTCCGGAGAGGTCAGGAAAGGGCTGGATAAGGTCGGGAGAAATCTAGACAAGTCTGGATAAAGTCTGGATAAGGCTGGAAAAAGTTTAGCTAAGTCTGGAAAAGTTTGGATAAGTTTGGATAAAGTCTGGAAAAGCCAGAAAATTTCTGGAAACGTCTGGAAAAGGCTCTATTAGGTCTGGAGAAATCTAGACAAGTCTGGATAAAGTCTGGAAAAATCTACCCAAGTCTGGATAAAGTCTGGAAAAGCCTGGAAATTTCTGGAAACGTCGGAAAAAGGCTGGATAAGGTCTGGAGAAATTCAGACAAGTCTGGATAAGTTCTGGAAAAGTGTATTTGAAGTCGGGAAAGTGTTTGGGAGAAGTCCGGAGAGGTCAAAGGGCTGGATAAGGTCTGGAGAAATCTAGATAAGTCTGGATAAAGTCTGGATAAAGTCTTGCTAAGTCTGGAAAAGTCTGGATAAGTTTGGATAAAGTCTGGGAAAGAGCCAGAAAATTTCTAGAAACGTCTGGAAAAGGCTCTATTAGGTCTGAAGAAATCTAGACAAGTCTGGATAAAGTCTGGAAAAATCTAGCTAAGCCTAGAAAAATCTGGATACAGTCTGGAAAAGCCTGGAAATTTCTGGAAACGTCTGGAAAAGGCTTAATAAGGTCTAGAGACATTCAGACAAGTTTGGATAAAGTCTGGAAAAGAGCCAGAAAATTTCTGGAAACGTCTGGAAAAGGCTCTATTAGGTCTGGAGAAATCTAGACAAGTCTGGATAAAGTCTGGAAAAATCTAGCCTAGTCTAGAAAAGTCTGGATAAAGTCTGGAAAAGCCTGGAAATTTCTGGTATCGTCTGGAAAAGGCTTGATAAGGTCTGGAGAAATTCAGACAAGTCTGGATAAAGTCTGGAAAAGTGTATTTGAAGTCGGGAAAGTGTTTGGGAGAAGTCCGGAGAGGTCAGAAAAGGGCTGGATAAGGTCTGGAGAAATCTAGACAAGTCTGGATAAAGTCTAGCTAAATCTGGAAAAGTCTGGATAAGTTTGGATACAGTCTGGAAAAGCCAGAAAATTTCTGGAAACGTCTGGAAAAGGCTCTATTAGGTCTGGAGAAATCTAGACAAGTCTGGATAAAGTCTGGAAAAATCCAGCCAAGTCTAGAAAAGTCTGGATAAAGTCTGGGAAAGTCTGGAAATGTCTGGAAACCTCTGGAAAAGGCTTGATAAGGTCTGGAGAAATTTTGACAAGTCTGCATAAAGTCTAGCTAAGTCTGGAAAAATCTGGATAAACTCTGGAAATTTCTGGAAACGTCTGGAAAACGCATGGAAATTTCTGGATTGGGTCGGAAAAATTCTGGAAAATCTGGAAAGGGTTGAATTTTAGCGGATCTCAAAGCTCACAATAATCACAAGCATTAGCGTTGAAGTTTGCTTCGGCATTTTCAATGTTCTCCTCGGTTGCATCTTTGTGAAGGACTGTGAATTTGTTACTTATGTGACAATTCTCTGACAATATGCCTATTAGCTGTGCTATTAGATATTGCTCTGTAGATGGTTGTTTTTCAAAGCAAGGAAGTGGTTTAATATTTTTTCTAGGTCCAATAGAAGAATCTAGGTATGTATAGGGTTTTCCAATAGTAACGCTCGATGTTTGACAATAGCCCATGAAAAACTCGATAGTCACACAGGTGCTATCTTTGGCAGCCGTATTCAATTAGTCTCTGCATTTTATTATGGAGCGCTACACGATTGAGCAACGCGTCGGAATTGTTAAAAATTATTATCATTATCAAAACCAATGTTCTATTCGGAAAACGTTTCGTGCACTCCGTGCAATTTATGATGTCAACGATCGTCCTTCAGAATCCACAATTGGCCGACCTAACGTCACTGGATTTTTTTCTCTGGGCATTCTAAAATCCAAAGTCTATGTTGACAAATCTCGAACGGTTGCCGCCTTAAAGGCCAATATTAAGCACTTATTGCTGAAATTGAGCCATTTTTATGCGATAACGAACACTAAATGATTCTAACGACAATCTAAAATTGTCGGAGAAATGTATTGATAATTCGGATATTGTTGAAAACATCTATGAGAAGTAAAGTCCGTCGATTTTAATCTAATACTCGAAAGGAATGTGAGCTGGTGGCACCCTACATTTGAACGCCAATGGTCACCTAAGGTCACCCCTGGTTTTCGCTTCACCCCCTCGCTCCTCATACGAAAAGTCGACGAACAATACTAAAAGAAGGAAGATTCAGGGACTTGACCAAATCTGCAATACTTTCTGCAAGAAATGTTGATGTCGAAGAAATAAACGAATAAGTTGTCGAACTGTTGGACGTCAAGACCGAAAAACTCTACACCAGTATAGATAGTGTCAAGAACTGTGATAATAGTGATCTAAATGATGCTATTCTTCCAAAATATTTAAATTCGCTTAATCCGCCGAATTCCCGCTCCATGATTTACGATTGAAAACGAATTCTATTGTATGCTTATTAGAAATCTAAGCATCAGTGCAGGCCTTTGCAATGGCACAAGGCCTTTAGTTCTGGAACTTGGGGATAATCTGTTACGCTGTGAGATATTGACTGTAGATAAACAGGGAGAAATAGTGTTCATAAATCGAATAACACTCTACTGCGAAAACGTCTACCCCTTTACGTTCAAACAAAGACAATTTTAAAATAAAATTAGCCTTTGCAATGAGTTACGATTAACAAATCTCAAGGACAAACATTTGATAGGATAGTAATTGATCTCCAGAAAGGATGTATTAGTCACGGACAACTTTATGTGGCGCTTTTCAGAGTTCGTTCGTGGGACTCATTCAAACTTTATTCAGGGAAACAAAGAGGCAATAGTGTTGTCAAAAACCATGTTTTTAAAGAATTGTTTTTTTGATAATTTAATTTTGAAATTTCGCAGTCATAGATGATTTCAGAAGATCTTTACAACTTATTTACAAGATATTTGAAGATCACAAGACAAAAACCTGAACACGATAAACATAAATGATTGAAAATAACGAAGAACGACATGAAGACTTAGCACTCTTTAAACTTTGGATTCTTACGAGTTCCATAAAATAGAATAAGTTGCACTGGACATATGCACACCGTATATTCAAAAAATAAGATCGATTTAAAGTCATTACGATGTACCGCAAAAGTAATAATTCACCAACTACTTTGATCACATTTAAAATTTATGTCTACCACGTAGGTACAAACAAAAAATGAAGTTGAATAATTGAGCAATTGAATTTAAAATCTTTTAAAAAATTTTTTTTTTCGATTGTTTGCAGTAAAATGTTGATCGAGTAGACTTCAATAACTGGCCTAATAAAAAAAAAGGAACTTCATGAAAATGTAAAAAAAAAATTAAGACTCGATATCTCGTATTATACCACAGCACATAAATAGTTACTAACTCGGTTTATAATAACACCTTGATTATGGTTATGATTATTCTGTTTTAAATAAACCACTTCGAATAATGTATACCTACACCTACGAGTTCCATAAAACAGAATGAGATAAGTAGACATACGCACACCGTACATTCAAGAAATGTGATCGATTTAAAATCATTATGATATACCATACAAAAATAATTAGTCACCAACTCCATCCATCGCATTTGAAATTTCTTCACTAGAATAACATCTATACAACTTATCTCACTGTTACATTTAATGTATAATGTACATTTAAATCAAAAATTATGCTGTTTTTTGTACAACACCTAATAAATATTTTCCATTTTATAATTATTTTGATGGACTTGATTTAAAAAAAAAGCGCGCGAAGCGCGCTCATGACCTAGTATATTAAAAAATATATAGGTTGTTCCCTATTCCTTGTGTCACCCTGTATGTAAACACAATAGACTGGAACACGCTCACGCACTATAAATAATCGACCGCATTAGCGGCAAGGGAGGCGGCTACTTGGAAATCGAAATCACCTGAAAAGTTACTTCCAAACAACAAACAATCAAAATTCCACAATCTCATCGAATCATTTAATGAAGTCAGTTAGGAGAATCGTCCAACTAACTCAAACTACCGCTCAATCTACCAAATGGTTAACATTCCAGCAGTATTGATAAACTGCTCAGACTACCAAATTGTTAACAATCTAAACCTATTGAACCTTGGAAACTTTGATCCTTAATATTTGCTAAAATTAGTAAATTCAATTCAACTCTTTAGTAATACGTAGTTGGCCGCAAGTTCACCGGACAAATGAGTTTTAGTACTAATTACATGAGGCTCTTACCAATAAATTAACCTAATTATCCAAAGGTTAATAAAAAAAAAAAACTATAATGTTCACTCAACAGTCTTGGCAACAGTTGAAAAAGCCTCTAAGCAAATCAGATGCAAACCTGGTTCTACCGACTCGTTGAGACAATAATGACCACGTTAATTTAAACAATTAAAGCACTTAGCTGAGTTCAATAAGCTTCAGTCCAAGGTGTTCGATAATCGATTGTCAATTTCCAAATTTCCCAAATGTTAAGTCAGCCAGCACGGTTCTCTATCCAGGAGTCAAGTGAGCAAGCAGGCTTCAAAGGCCAGGGAGCTGGTAACCTACAAAGCCAAGGTACCAAACAGTACCACGTTTCAAGGCCCAACTATCCAACAGGGTGACGTAGCTCGGCTAAGTCCCCAGGAAAAACACCCTAAAAAAATCGATTTTTGTAGAGATGACCCCTACACACAAGGAACAAAAAAGAATAGACATCAAAACTTACCTCGATAGGAGGGTGTCGAAATTGCACCTACTGATTCCAAAAATGGTTGCCGATGGAGAAATGGCGTGTTAACTCGGCCACGACTAAAATCGCCACATTCAGCCCATAAACCCACAGATAACTAGACAAAAACTGTCTCTAAAGTGAAAAGTCGGAGGGTTTCAAACGTCTATCCGGATACCATCAAATTCCCTAGTTAAGGGTGAAAATTACTAATTTTCCAACTGATATCTGGAAGGCCTTGTTTTCTCGTTGAGGGTTCAGAACAAACAGGACGAACCAAGTCCCTTTCGCTAGCAACATGTTCCCAAAAACACACCAGTAACCGGTACTGCTAAATAGAGTACTTGGGGACCAATTTTTAACTACAGCCAAAATCATAAATAAAAAAACGACCTCGAAAATTTTCAGTTGGCAACTATCCAGTCAGCAAAAAAGAACATTTCTATGGACTGGGGCCAAATCAGAAAGGTAAGCGAGACAGACAAAGATAGCCAACCAAATATCAGGCGTTACTTATTGCTTATTGTAGACCAGAAAATATGACTTTCAACCAACAAATGCGCAAACGCCGGACGCTGATAAATTACTGTCACTAAAAATTATTCCTACACAACCCCCGAGTCCCCAGACTGACGGTTGAATCTACCGACTCACCGAACGTCTCTACCAAAGAACACAGACGGAGTAGAACTCAAAATTCGCGATCCGAACGTATCGAGAATCGCCTGGAGTGGTTATCGATCGTACTCTCAAAATGAAAAGTCAATCAGTTGACCCTGTCTGTCAAAACATTTGACCACAGATCATTTGACATTCCATTGCATGTCAACAAGCATGATTAATAAAATTAAAAAACAAATAATGGAACCAAAGCAAAGACAACAACCCACAAGCAGCCCAAATATTATAGGAAAAATACCCAGGATTTGACTGTCAAACTAGAAAGTTCAAAATAGCCCCAAAAACAATTCCAAAAGTATGTTAATAATGTAAGCCAAAGACAAAGGCGAGAAAACCTATTTTAACTACTTTCAAATTTCAACCCAACTTTTTTCTTTTTTTTTTCGGAGAAGAAAATATTAACCATCTTCATTCGGTCCATAATAAGGCTTAAGATCCTGAACATGCCAGTTGCCCTTGGATTTGCCGTCAAGATCCACTAACTCATACACACAGTAACCAATCCTTTCGTTTATTTTAAATGGACCTTCAAACTAATCTGCTAACTTTGCAGTGAAGTATTTTGCCGCATTGTCACCGACAGAAAATTGCACCTCTCTACGCCTAAGATTATAGTGATCCCTAGATTTGTGACTTGCTTGCACTAAACGCTCAGAAAAAAATTTCCTCAAGTTTTCCATGGATTCTATCCTATTAGACAAGGTTTCACCAGACGGATTCGTAACTCCCGCATTATAAAGTTCCCTAGACTTTGCATACTCATTGCCATGCATGATCATGTCCCGACCATCATTAACAAAATATGGTGTTTTACTTGTAACCTCATGAGTTGCTGTGTTGATTGCACATGCTAAAGCTGGTAAACACTCATCCCAAATTCTCTGATTCTCAGACACAAAAGCTGATAGCATTGACTTCAATACTCTGTTAATCCGTTCTGTTACATTAGGCGAAGGGTGATAATTTGGATTAAAAAGTACTCTAACGCCATATTTTTTTGTTAAATTTACAAACTCTTTCCCCTTAAACTGAACACCATTATCGCATCTAATCACTTCTGGCACACCATGAAACAAGAATATTCGTTCTTCTAACAGATTAACAATAGTATTTGCGTTCGCATTTCTTATAGCAAAGAAGTGATTGAATTTACTAAAAACTTCAGTAACTACAAAGATATATTAATTACCATGTTCGTTTTTCGGCAAAGGTCCAAATAAGTCCATACTAACCAATGACATCAAAAAACAGATAGACGGATCATCCCATTCATAAAGTATTATTTGTTGTGTTGACAAGACCACCCATGGGCCAGGGGAGGTGAGTTGCTCGCGGGGTCGGGGTAGGGAGACATTATTGCTCAAAATGGTGTAAAAAACCCCGCCCACACGTGAATATATCTCGAAATTTAATTGGATGAATAAATAAAATAACAAATTGACAAATAAACTGAAAATATTCGATACGAGCCCTTTATTCTGGGAGTACCAATATCGTGTTAGTCGTTTCTTGTTTAACGCTAATGAATAATCCCTGTTTGCAATAAAGATAGCTAGCTACTACAATCAACACCTGCCTGCCATTCAACAAGCCGCTTCTGGGCGGTGTTTTGCTATAATCTGCTGTTGCCAAATTGAGTTCAGAAATAAAATTGAAAATGTTAATTAGAGGAGAAAAATATATTATTTAGGGATTCAAGACAAAATTTGGCATTCTCAGTGGTGGGGATAGCACAAAGACCCAAAAGAGACAGAGAGATGTTGTCATACGAAAATTTTGTTTATTGTTCGGTCTATCTGTGTTTTGATGTCATTGATACTAACCACTTGCCAACAACGATCTGGAACAAGATTTCCTTGCATCAATCCAGCCGGACGTTTCTGTTCAGGCTTAGTTCTTTGACAAATTAAACAATGTCTAACAAACCCCGCCACAGACGACCTCATTCCTGGCCAATAATACAACCTACTAATCTTCGAGTATGTCTTAAAGACACCTAAATGACCACCAACAGGCAAGGTATGGCAAGAATCGAAAGCACTCCGTCTTCTATTTTTAGGCAAGACCAATTTCCAACGATCAGAAGTATCATGCAAATCAGAGAAATCCAACTGGACGTGCTTATAGATTTAAATACCAACCACTCTTCACAAAGGAAACTTCAATGGATTATAAAGAATATCCTCCCTTAGCTTCAAGTACCACTTATCCTTAGTTTGTAAAAACTCGCTCTCATCCAATTCAACATTTTCACAACTCACAAAAACACTACGAGATAGAGCATCAGCCACTACGTTGTCACGAACTTTTCTATGGATAACTTTAATAGTCAAACTACTAGCCTTAATGCCTAACGTCCTAATCTGCCTCGAGGATTTTTCAAATTGTTCAGCCACTGCAAACTGTAATGATCACACACCACAGAAAACTGTGCGCCTTCCAGATAACACCGCAATTTTTCATTGGCAAATAAAACTGCTAACAGATCCCTTTCTGTCGCTGAGTAAACTGGCTGTTGACTACTCAGACTACAAGAAACATAGCAAATGACATGTTCCCGATCATCATAAACTTGATATAAAACTGCTCGAACACCCTACCTCATATGCGGCGCATCACTTTGTAAAATGAATTCCTGATCAAAGCGAGGACAAGACAAAATTGGTGCAGATACCAACACCTCCTTGACCCTTTGAAAAGCATCTTGACGACTGTCATTCCATGAAAAATTTGGTCTTTCACGTAGCAAACTAGTAAACGGCGAGATTAAATCTGAAAAGGAGGGCACAAAGCGGCGATACCAAGATAACATTCCAATTATTCTGCGAATTTCAGTGACTGATTTTGGGTAAATTCGTAATAGCCTCAATCTTCGCAGGATCAACTAAAATACCTTGACGATTCACCACAAAACCCAAATACCGAAGCTCAGCTCGACAAAATCTACTCTTCTCCTTAAGTGTTAGACCCGCTTGGGAGTCAAAATCAGAACTGACAACAATGATATCATCCAAGTAACAAGATACGAAGGGCTGAAGCTGTGGACTCAATACTGTGTCGATGAGTCTCTGAAATGTCGCGGGCGCATTGTGTATATCGAAGGGAATCCTAGAAAATTGAAATAATCCACGCTCAGGAACCGTAAATGCAGTATATGCTTACTACTTTCCTCCAACTCATTTTGCCAATAGGCACTCTTTAAATTCAAGGAGCTCAGAAATCAAGCACCGCCCAATTTGTCTAAAATTTCTGAAATATATGGAAGTTGATAAAGCACCTCTCTCACTGAGAGCATTCACCTTCCTAAAGTCAACGCAAAAACGCATTTCACCGTACTTCTTAGGAGCTAAAAGAACTGGAGAGGAACAAGCAGAATTTGAATTTTCGATGACACCTGCAGCCAACATTTTGTCAATCTCGATATCAATCAAGTTCTGCTTAAAAGGAGACAATGAATAATACCTCTGTTTTATTATAGGAGGACTATCTTTACTGGTTTTATGTTTCTCAACCTAATAGATCCCCAATACTATCAAAGTAAGATGAAATGACTTTTTCTAGTCTAGAGTGCTGATCCCTAGTTAAATCTGATTCAGACTGAATCACTGAAATTTCTGGATTACTTAGAACATCTTAAGAAAAATTCCATTGTCCACGGCGCATATCTGGAACGATACCCAATTTTTTCCAAAAATCTATACCTGAAATTAACTCATGTCTCAGTTCTGGGACGACAAAAATATCAATCAACCTCACCACATTCTGAACATTCACTGGCACGCACTCTCTACCCAGGCATACCCAATTCACATTATTAGCTACTGTACAGGAAGTTTTGTTGGTTGTTTCCAGTTTAACCCCCAAGCATCGAACTCTGTGCCCTTCAGTCCTACAAACGTCCTATTTGCACCTGAATCCAGAAGACCATATAATTCAGAACCTAATATATTTACTGCTAAAAAAGGACACTCACCAGGACCTACATGAGCCAGTAGATACATAATCTAATACTATTTTATCTCTGAAATCATATGTGGTCGATTCAAAGCTCGAAGCAAATCCTGACATTCCATTGCATGTCCACAAGATTAATTAATGAAATTAAAAAACAAATAATGGAACCAAAACAAAGACAACCCACGAGCAGCCCAAATATTATAGGAAAAATATCCAGGATTTGACTGTCAAACTAGGAAGCTCAAAATAGCCCCAAAAACAATTCCAGAAGTATGTAAATAATGTAAGCCAATGATAAAGGCAAGGAAACCTAACTACTTTCAAATTTCAACCGTAACAATCTGTATTTAGGTGATCTGTGTCTCTGATGCATCCCCACCATGAACCCCTTCGAGCAGCTCACCTCTCCTGCCCATGGGGGTCTAGTCATCACAACAAACATCAGTTTATGAATGATATGCGGTGTCTATCAGTGTCGAGATATTATTGGTTTGGACATGTAGGTTCATACTTGTTGCTGAATTGTTTGAATCATGGTTTTGAAACGTTAGGCCCTTTCGGAAACGCTAATCTGATTAACCCAATTATCAGCTGTTTATCTTTTATCTCTTTTTAATGAATACGATTGAAAAAAGACAGAAAACATCAGCTGGTGATCCGGTTAATCGGATCAGCGTTTCCGAAAGCGCCTAATATCTCACATTAGTTAGCATATTTGCTTAATGGTGATCATGAAGATCCTCGTTCCTCAATGCACAATCATTTGACTATAAAACAAAAAACATCATTTCAGTAGCTACTTTTTTAAACAACATTTTTCAATTTTAAATTATTTAGGGGCAATATGAAATCAACTTCGAGAGAAAAGAGGAAATCTATCCGGCCATAACCTGCAGTCATACGTGCTCCATATCACGGCGGAAAAACACACGGATTTCGGGCACGTTTTCCCACCAGATTCTTTCCCAAAATAGTAGGCTTTATAAGGTAAAATATAGCCTATCCGTGAGATTCTATCACACTTTTCATTCAATAAACTTAAATAAAAAATGCTTGAACGCGCCACAGTCCTGAAAAAGATTCAGTTATGTGTTAGAAGATTTATAGGTACCTAACTTAGAGAAATGTTTTTGAGTTTTTGGCTAGTAGGTGGAAATATGAGGAAATAGTTAACCTCTAAAACAAATAATCGCTCATCGCCCACTCATATATAGGTTTTTGTGGTTAACAATAACAAAGAACAGGTGAAACTCAGTGCTGAAGTAACGGGTCAATTCTGTGCACATCTGTAAGCAAATCTAAAATTTTTATAAGCCTATAGACACTGCAAAACGCATCGATTTCCAAACACTCCATCAGAAATATTTACGATCCTATAATATATTCTGTAATCTACAGGAAGTGCAGAATTACAAATTGTCTTTCGGCAGCTATAGGCTTATAGAAATTTATAGAATTTGTTACGGGATGATTTTTCCCGCACCAAAATAAAAGGAAATAAGCTGATTCACCTCTCTGAATAGCATACCTTCCTCAAGCCACTGTTTTCTTTTCAATAGTTGTAGCCAAACTTTTCATCAAACTTTTCATTCTTCCCAGAATCATTAAGTTAGAGGTTTATTATTGGAATTGATTTCCTGTTAGTAGGGTTAAAATAAATAGACAATTAATTTATTAACAATCAAAATCACAATATTTACACTAAAACAGCTGATGTCTGATCCGAGTAGATTGATTAGATTGACAGCGCTCCAAATAGGGTCAGTGACCGGTACTAACTTAATTTGAATAAGTACCATGCCCCAACTATCATCGAAATCCCCAGTACCTTCCACCTTGGAGTTTTGACAGAACCTTTTTTAAAGGACATTGCAGGGACAAGCAGAGGTCATTCAGGTCGAGGACTTTCCACGATTAAGTGTTCGGGAAAACTCCTCAGGCACATTTTGCCGATTTCTGAGTTGCCAAGTTTCGCTCATAGATCTAGGGTGGCTAATCCGCTATTTTAGCACCCAATCGCCTTGTGCAGATTTTTTTGTGAGTCGAAAAAGATCAACATGGTCAATTGTTTGTTCCTAAAGGCCAAAAGTAATTTTGGTAAGTGGTTTTTCTTATACGGTTAAATTCCGAATATCGGACATACCTACCTCTATTGCTCCACGCCCTGTCTCATAACGTCCATTTGTTTCAGGCCTTTAATCTTCAGTCTTAGACGTTACGTTTTAATCGTCACCTTTTATTCGTCACGCTTAGTCCTTAACTTGAGTAAAGAGTTAAACGTTGAGCTTACTGTGTGTTTCCAGTAGTACCTCCAATCTTCAGCCTCCTCTAGACCATTGGAAGCTTTAGTGACTCCTAATTACTGAACTTCAGTGCCCAGGGCCAGTGGCTTCTTGTTGCGGCTTTGATCCAGACCCAGGCCATTGGAAACACTGGAAGATATTAGTTCTATCCAATGACATCAAAACACAGATAGACGGATCATTCCATTCATAAACTATTATTTGTTGTGTTGACAAGACCACCCATGGGCCAGGGGAGGTGAGTTGCTCGCGGGGTCGGGGTAGGGAGACATCATTGCTCAAAATGGTGTAAAAAATCCCGCCCACACGTGAATATATCTCGAAATTTAATTGGATGAATAAATAAAATAACAAATTGACAAATAAACTGAAAATATTCGATACGAGCCCTTTATTCTAGGAGTACCAATATCGTGTTAGTCGTTTCTTGTTTAACGCTAATGAATAATCCCTGTTTGCAATAAAGATAGCTAGCTACTACAATCAACACCTGCCTGCCATTCAACAAGCCGCTTCTGGGCGGTGTTTTGCTATAATCTGCTGTTGCCAAATTGAGTTCAGAAATAAAATTGAAAATGTTAATTAGAGGAGAAAAATATATTATTTAGGGATTCAAGACAAAATTTGGCATTCTCAGTGGTGGGGATAGCACAAAGTCCCAAAAGAGACAGAGAGATGTTGTCATACGAAAATTTTGTTTATTGTTCGGTCTATCTGTGTTTTGATGTCATTGGTTCTATCCGTCAGGTTCCCCCAAGAGTTTAGGGACTACTCAGGTTTGACAAGTGTGTTGTATTGTCTTAATATCAAACCTTACTAACCCCTTGTTGGAGTAAATCACCACAACAACGCAGTTCTACTATCTTAAAATTATCCTTCAGATTAGATGCTATTATTTCAGTTTTAATCAATTATATATCTTACCTTTACTAAATGAAATTTACCATTCAGGTTGGGTATTGTTAGGTACTTCAATTTTATTAGGTATCTTAGTATCTATACTAAGTACCTATATTGTTACATAATATTAAAGCCCTTCAGGTTACGTATTGTTACTTCAACTTTGATTAATGCTGCACTGAATACAGGTAAATACTTGTACACTGGGGTTAAATGGCCATTTACGATGGTACTGCATTTAGTGAGCTTGTATATTGATCATTTATATTTCAGGTATTATTGCTGTTGTACGGTACTCTTTACTTTAAGGGACTCGAGTTAATTTGTATTTACTATTTTTAGAGTATATAGGTTAGGTACTCCTAGTTTCTAGGCGATTTCCTTACTTCTTTGAACCTGTTCTAGAGTCAACCTGTTCTGGTCCTAATTAAAACCCGTACCTGATTGTAGCAAAGCGTTTCACTTTTGTCCTCCTTCTTGTTTATATTTCAGGTTGTGCTGCTATAGTTCCGTAGAAGTTTCCTGCTTTCGTTATATCGATTGATTTCGTGTACTGCAGGGAAAAAACAGGTGGCGCTCTATATTTAGTTATTTAATTAACCCACCCCCTCTCCGCATTGGAAGCTAGTCGGCAACCCTTTACACGAAATCACGTTTCTAGATTTCAGCCACCAACCAACCCTCTCTCTTCTCTTTTTATTTCTTTTGTTTTAGTTACCCATTCTCTGTCCCACTTCCTCAAATCTTATCATTAACTTCTCCCTTACGTTTTGCGGGTAACAAAGTGGCAGTGTACGTTTTTGCCACGTAATAAATTGGCATTTTGACACGTAATAAATTGCTCACAGCTGTGCACAGAATTGACCCATAAAACTAATAAATTATAAATATCTTGAAATCAACAAAAATATATTTGAAGAATATGATAGAAGTCTGAATTTATGAGATAAAAATTGTACTCAGCATGCTAATACCTACCTTATTAGTGAACTGAATGAAGAATACCTGTATTGTACCAGCATCAAGAAAATTTCTTAGCTTGGGACAAATAATATCATATCGTATCAAATGTCTAATAAAAAATCAATAAAACGACAGGGTGATGCCATGTGAAAATCCATTCCTCACCCAAAAAGCCGTCGTTTTTAGAAATCCCCGCGCTTGGATATTTTATAATATGAGTTCATCGGATGAAAGGTATGATAGAAATTTACCGATAGGAAATATTTTATGGCTTAAAGCGCGCAACGGGTTGCGGGGTGGAAAGTTGAAAGCAAGAAAATCCGTGTTTTGCATGGATGGGAACCATACGTGCAGCTTTTATGTTAAGGACGGAAACGATTTACGATATTCAAGATATTATAAAGTTTCATTTCATACGAGATTCACTCTCAGCTCGGCAGCATGAGAATTAAAAAAAGCATGTTCCAAGTCTCAAAGCTTCATTATTAAATAATAAAGGCTCTGCTAAGATCGCTAAGAGGGTACAAAGCGAAATACTAATTAAAATTGTTAATCGTGAGCATCAAAGACGTGAAATACTTTTATGATAAACTTGCCTTCTGATATGAGGAAATTTGGACGCACATTTTAATGATGCTTAGCGGTGCCGTTCAAGTTTTGGGGGAGATTCACTAATGGGGATAACTCAGTGGGTTCAAGTTTGATCTTGTTAATTGATTGAAATTGTTACGCACATCAATCTGCAAAGTCCATAAACTATTGCTATTTGAAGTTTTATCTGGTTGTATTCTGCCTTTCATACTTCCAATGTTAATTTTATCTACTTGAAAAAAAAAAAATCAATGAGTGGTGAACGTGTCACAACTAGAAGCTCTCTTAAGACTGGAGAGACCTTCATATTTGTTTTGATGCACCAAAACCAGCTTTTCGAAGCTGAAACTGTAATACGTATAGAACATGAAATGATGATACATTTTATGACTGAATTGCTGCCTTACCATAAATAACTTAAACAAATAGCGAACTTAAAATTTCCCGGAGAAAAACTCCCTATAGGACGATAGCTTAAGATTTAAGTCAGAGCTCAATTTCGGGCTATTTCCATGATTTTGTGAGTAAGATAAACTCGGATGCATTTTCTAGGCTACCGTCGATAAAATATCGCATATCTGGGCCTGCTACGTCGTACTTTTCTCCCGATGAACTTTTATTACATATGCGAGGAAGTGGGCGATGAAGTGTGATTTCCGAGCTGTTGAAAGTGCTAACTGAATTCTCAGGTGTATTTTTTGATAGAGAACGGATGGAATTTTAAATCTAAAGATATTTTATGTTTAAAGGTTCAAATCCAATCGAATGGAGTATTCTTAAATCTCATATTATTTTTCTTTTTGTCTTCACAAATATTTTAAAGCTTCGTATCCATTAACGCAACACAGACCTACTTCAACTTTGTCGCTCAACTTTGTTGGACATACAGTAATGGTTTGATTAACTTTGGTCAACAAAGTATCTCCACTATAATTACATTGTGAAATGGTATTGATCATGTTTTTTTTGAACACTAAAATGTAAATCAAATAAAATGAATGGTCATTTTCCCAACAGGTGCGTGAAGTGATTCCTCGAGTGATTCTTTTCGGCACCGGAGCTACTCAACAATCAACAAGGGAAAACACATGTTCATTTTAACTCGCAAACACCAAATTGCAATTGAATTTCCGAATAATACAAAGAAAACCAAAAACCGAACAAAAGTTCAAATGTAAAAAAATTAAACCTTCTGAGAAATAAAACGATGTCCAAGGCAACATGGCATAATGTTGTTACCAGCAGCATAACACTAAATAACAAGCCAATACATTTTAAAAAGGAGCTCGGAAAGTACATACTTCCCGTACGCTATGTCTTACATAGGCCTAGGGCGAAGCCCATGTTTACTTGTTTGGGGACTTGAATAATATATCTTGTTTTTCAGAGAACTCAATTTTTTCCGGAATAGAGTCAATTCAGCATCGTTCACATAAGGTTTTCAAATTGCTTTATTTATTAGTAGCTGCTATAATCAAAACATCCTGATAGATTGAAACGTAGCTCATCCCTTGGAATAACTGTTCCATGTATTTCTGAAATTAACTTTTGTCGGGAGTAACTCCGAAGGGCATTAGATTCAAAGTAAGAATACCTTTATAAGTACCTACTCAATCTAAGAAGTTTTCATTACATTATTGTCAATCTAATTAAAATTGATTTAGTGCATGAATTAAATCTAATTTAGTAGAATCTTCTCCATTATGTTTTTTCGCAAAGACTTTTTTTTCTCCACCAAATTCATTCCATTGCTGTACCTACCTATACCTTTATACTATCTTCATTACGTCAGTCCTCCATCATCCTTGATGTAAACTACGACAGGTGTTGCCCACTTAATTCACTTGTTTCAGTCAGGGTCAGAATACCATCCTTCACTAATTTGTCTAGTGCCTCATCAACCTTATCTCGAAATGCCAGTTGCAAACGTCTGAGCTTCAAAAATACGGGAATATGGTTTTTGTTAAAAATTTAAAAAAATTGATTAAAAAAAGTAAAATTTGCGTAGATATACCTGTTTCACCTTGGCAGGTTGTCAGGACCTGTTTCACTTTGGCAGGTTGTCAGGACCTCTTTCATCTTATCAGGTAGTCTAGGTAGGCAATAAAGTAGCACTTTATTTTACTAGTAAAATAAAGTAGCACTTTATTTTACTAGTACAATAAAGTGCTACTTTATTGACGCAGAACTGTTCTATAAATAGCACTTTATTGGTCAATCGGACATAAATTAAATTAATTTAGCTAATTTCGACCCAATGTGATTGTATCACCGTCCTCTGTAACATAATTTGACAGGTTTACATACATTGAAATATTTTACATTTACAATAAAATATCCACTAGGTGCAAATAATCCAGCATTATAACTGAAAGGCATTACTTTAATCAATTTATATTTACGTATTCGCAAAATTCGTGATATTATTTAATTATTCCATAGATATGGCCAGCGGAAATGATTATGAAAAGTATTGTTTATTATCTACATTTATGTTTTCATAGAATGGACTATTTTTGTTACGGTAGTAAAAAATAACAAAAGTACTTGCTGTTGTACTTTCTTGCCCACTGTCAGATTTATCAGAGTCAAAATTAGAATAATAGTTGATATTTTTCACATGCCAGTTGCTCCTTTTGTTTGCATGGGGGTGGATGCATTTTTTCCATATTATTTGATTATTTTTCACCAATTTTCTTCTTGAAGTTGATCCAGATTGACTATGGCCGCCATATCAACTTCAATCTGTTACTCGATGCCCAGTCCATCCTCCCTGCCTGCTGCCGTTATGGTAGTGAGTGGATTTTTTGCCCTGGTTGGAGCCCGCTCGTTCGGCTGGAATTTCGAACATCGTTGTTAACCCGTGACGGAATTCACATGCGAAGTTACTGAGTTTTCTCTATTTTCACAATCTCGGTACATCGTCGAGTTCCAGGGGCCTTATTCTGTAAGAACGAACCGTTCGATTCGGTAGAATTTCTTCGATTGTGACGTCATTTTTGGTTTGGTTTTCGCGCTACCAAACCGAAAATGACGTCACAATCGAAGAAATTCTACCGAATCGAACGGTTCGTTTTTTACAGAATAAGGCCCCAGAGCTCTGCCTGAGAGCATTTTTTTTCATATTCTTTCACAAGTTGAACCTGTAGCGCTACTTTGGCTTTCCGGACGGTAAACAGGGTTTTCGGAAAACTCGGGCGCCACCCTTAGGATTATAGTGGTTAAGGGCCCACGTGCTCCAGGTAGCTTTTAACAGTGGAGACGGAAAACCAGAGGTCGATATGCGCATTCCGAAAATGAATCACAAAAATGTAACCAACAAATTAAGTTTATTAGATCGAAAATAATAGATACAAAACATAATGAAAATGATAAAAAGATAATATTCAATGAACTGACGGGATGACAAAAAGAGAGACAGAGAGAGAGCGAGTGTGTAAACGAATACTAGCGTGCCTTTAAGGTTATGCGGTGCAAAGACGCGGAAGCTTATACGAACGGTAACGATACGCGGGGCTGTGAAGCTCTGCAGGTCCACTCTCGACGGATCCAGCTCCTTCAGCCATCGATCAGTGCTGGTGATTGGCCATTTAGGCGATCTGTGCGGGGTGCATGACGTATCCAAAGGCATAAGGACAGAGAGGGCCACCCTGTGAACAGTTCAGCTCGTAACCCCCTCAGTCCATCACAGAAAGAATAGGGCCATCCTGTAAACGGTCCAGCACGTAACCCCATTCAATCCGTGTATCCCCCTGTATAGCAAGTGTATCATGCACGAAAGAAACGATCTATGTGAAGTGAAGAATACTGAATATACATTGATATAAGGACAACGAGTGCCACCCTATAAAAGGTCCAGCGCGTAACTATCATTGTCCGTCACAGAAAGAATAAGGCCACCTTGTAAACGGTTCAGCACGTAACTCCATTCAGTTCGTGTACATCACTGTATAAAAAGCTCACCCAGATGGTACGATCTACTGAGGCGTCATGTAGCGCTGACGACTGCAGAGCGGAATCCGAGCCAGCGGCTTACCTCGGTGATCAGTGGTCTAGGCACTTGTAGTCTGGACTGTTGGTACATGTGAACAGAGGAAGAAGAGTCTTCCAATTGTGGCCGCGTGCCTCTTTTTATTACCGATCGTCGAGCGTCGAAGGTAGGAATGGCGGTGGGAAAGTTCGAAAGACTGCGATGCCGGACGAATGCACTATGCGACGTTCCATTCGGCTCTATTGGATCGTACGTTTCAAGCAAGGTCACGCGCAAAATATTATTTTAATTAAATACTATGTAGAATTAACGCGGGGTCTACCAGACCCCAACAAAAGTTTGAAAGCGTGACTAATTACGAAACTTTTAGCGATGGCTTTAAGACTCCATGTAAATTTAGTTCATGTCCCTCACTACCTAAATCCCAAACGGCAGGATCAAGCATTTATTAGTTTATGACTGACAAGCATGTTAGTAGGTCGCGGGGTCTAATGTACCCCAATGTGTGTTGCGCGTAACTTATTTGTTTAAATACTTTTAATATGTATCGAATAATTTGATACCAATTTTTCTTTGTTTGTATTATGTGTTACCTCTATGATAGGAGAATTTATTAGATTTTATTCAAGAATATCCGTTTTCGTTGTTAGAAAGTTATTTTTCCACTGAAGCATTTTTATTTAATTTTTTGTATGGGTGAATATTTATTTGTTTTTTAGTACAAAAATATTATTTTTTTTAAGTGTTGAGTTTTGCTTTTTAAAGAAATAAACATCTATTAATATCCTGAATGTGTATTTTTTTTTGTGTGTTAAGAACCAGCACTAAATGCTTGGGGTATCATACACCCCAGTGCGTGTTTGGTGTATTCAAAAGATATGTGTGTGTGCGGAGGGTTAATCCGACCGAAGTGATTAACTTAGAGCAGCGGTAGCGATTTTTAAAATACCGGGAAAATTATGCAGCTTCGTTACACACCCCCTCTTCTTCGGTAAAAATATGTATGCTCCTAGAGAAATATAATAGTAGTAAACTACGAGAGAAGTCATTCCCCTGTACTTGACTGGCACAATGTCGACGTTAGCGCCCCTGGTGGCTACGGACAGCAATGAAAGAGTGAACATTGTTTGAATGCAGGTTTCTTCTTTACCGACAGTGAAAAGGCGGCTTTTTTGAATAATTAAATTAATTATTTTTTTATTCCAATTTTATAAATATTCAGTAACTAAAAATGTTTGTATTATAAGCTTTGTTTTTACCTTTTTACTGCATCTCGCGTCATCGCAAATTCGAAAACACACTATTATTGGTGTCGGTTTTGTCTAATTAATTAATAATTATGATCACAGAATGTTTTCTCATTTCTCTAATATAAATAATAGAAGAAATTTTACGTTATGATTGTGAGCATTCAGTTTTTGATTGATGGTCTTTAGATTCAATCATTTGTCAAATTTTGTATTTTGTATGTGTTAAAAAAAGATAGAACATTTTCGGGCAAGTTGTTGACAAAGACAAATTAAACCGAGTTTTCAGAAACGATCGAAGCAATTAGTTCAATAATCTGCCACACCATGCGAAATACGCTACGGGTATGTGCACAAACACACTTCTAGATTGTTACATTAAACAAACGTCTCTCGTAGTTTACTACTATTATATTTCTCTATGTGTATGCTTATAAATATTTTCTAAATTATAACAATTATTTAGTTTTTCTCCAAATGTCAAAAAAACGTAACTTTGTCAGCACCTGTCAAGATGTTAGAAATTTAATTTCTATGCTGGTCCGTAAATCCGGCAGGTTAACACCTGTCGAGGTGATAGAAATTTAATTCCTATGCTGCTAGGCAACCGCAGCGGCAGTAGAAGTACTTCTAGAAAAAGTACTTTTAGTGCCTCTCGTACTTTTACTGCCGTTCAACCATTCAGTTACCCCAAGCTTACCCCATTCGTTTAGAGAAAAAATAGCGTGTTGCATACGGAGTAGAAGCACTTTTTTCTCCAAACGTCAGAAAAACGTCACTTTGTTAACCCCTATCAAGATGCCAGAAATTTGATTTCTATGCTGCTTGGCAAATCCAACGGGTTAACAGCTGTCGAGGTGGTAGAAATTTAATTTCTATGCTGCTTGGCAACCCTAGCGGCAGTAAAAGTGATGTTTGTGCCGCTGGAGCGGCAGTAGAAGTACTTTTTAAAAGTACTTTTACTGCCGCTCAGCCATTCACTTGCCCCCGAGCTTACCCCATTCGTGTGGAGAAAAAATAGCGTATTGCATACGGAGTAGAAGCACTTTTTTGTGCTTCAGCAGTATTGAAAGCCTCACTACGTTCGGCTCGCAAACCTACCGCTTCAGCACAAAAAAGTAAAGCTTCTACTCCTAATACAACAATATATCATTAACCCTAACACATAATAACAGAAATAAATATATTTTATGCTCGCGGGATTAACCTCAACTAAAAACCAAAAAAAAATTAAACAAATACTTCCTGTCCTCCTGTGCCTGGTCTAGTCGTGAATTGGCCTTGCCGCGTAGATCTGTTGGCTCGTGGTCCCTGCTCGGGCGCCAAATTTGTAGCGCTACTTTGGTTTTCCGGATGGTTAAAGGGGTTTTTGGAAAACTCGGGTGCATGGTTAAGGGCCCACGTGCTCCAGGTAGCTTTTAACAGTAAAGATGGAAAACCAGAGGTTAATATGCGCATTCCCAAAATGAAACAGAAAAATGTAACCAACAAATTAGGTTTATTATGGTGGATTTCGTGGGTTAGAGGACAGGACGGAAAAGAAACTACCAGATGTGTGGCAACGTTTCGATTATAATTAAACCTTTTTCAAGCCCTAGAAATAGAGATAGGCACTTCAGTTATGGATGTGGTTTTTTAAATGTGAAAAAAATATAAAAAATGTGGGATACTTACTCAATCTCCTGTTTCGTAAGTCCGTTAGGGATGGAACAAAGCACCTTAATCATTTGAAAGCAGATAATTATATCGCCAAATAAGTATATTTTAATAATTTTTGTTCAATTTTCTCTTTTATATTTAGAGGTTATGTCATTAAGTTCGAAAGACTGCGATGCTGGCCGAATGCACTATGCGGCGTTCCGTTCGGCTTCATTGGATCGTACGTTTCAAGCAAAGCCACGCGCAAAATAATATTTTAAATATTTACTATGTAGAATTAATCCGACCGAAGTAATTAACTTAGAGCCGCGTTAGGCATCATTAAAATACCCGCAAAATTATGTAGCTTCGTTACACACCTTTTTGTATCACATATGAACTTGTCTTGAGGTCATTTCACAAGGAAATATCTGTCACTCATAGTACCCGTCCTCAAAGAGAATGGAGAGGTCAGCAACTGTGTTGAAATTCGAAGGGCAAATTCAGCCATATCACGAGAAAACCATCCCCTTCCGACTATAAACCAACTACTACCACAGTTCAGAAACGCGAATATTTTCTCTAGGCTGAACGTCAAAAATGCGTTTCACCATATTGAAATAGCTCCGAGTTCTCGGCATATCACTCCATGTATTACTACCAGGGGATTGCTGCGGGACAAAAGATTAATGTTTGAAATATACTATGCACCTAAGATATTGTCGGACCTGGGGGTTATGAGGGGGTGAGAATCAAAACTAGCGCCAAGTAAAAAAATAAGAAAGTGTATTTAACAAAATACCATGAACACATATCAGATATGGGCATAGGAATTAATAATTATAACAGTAATAAAAGCCACTATTATTAGTGACTAACTAACGCGGTTGATTCTCGGTCTGTAGACTACCCTCTAATCTTCCAAAAACCATTATTTTATATAAATACCGCAACCCTGGTGCGTTATCGCTGATTATAAAAATTACCGGTGAAGCGGCGTCGTTGACATTGACCTTCCATGGGATCAGGTTCCTCATATAATTCAATAATTCGTTCAACTTGCAACCGAATGTTATTTAAAAGTGACGTGACCAATGATTTTCCTGAAACCCATGAACCTTTTTTGAAAGACGATTGGGTTTAATTTACCGAAGGGAGATGCCCTATTATCCAGATACGACAATATTTCAAAAATTATAAGAGCACATTCTGAGTAAATGTGACGGTACTAAAAACTTCATAGACGCCATTTTAATATTCGGCTCCACTCTAGAAAAGCAAGAAGGCGGCTAAGAAAGGTACTCGACCCTCTACAAGATTCAAATGTCTTAGCTTATAAAGATAAGTGAGTCTTTAGGGTAGGAAAAATAAAATTCTTAGGAGATCTAGCTACTCACACATAAGCAATACGTAAATTATTAAGATCCAAATCGGGAATGCAAGTGAATATTGAGAAGCTGTGGCTTCTCATCAATTTTAACAGCGCTGGTCAAAGAATTACTGCACTTGAGAATGAAGGGCTGACTGACTACGAAAAAAGATATTGCTAAACAGAGAAGGAAGTGTTAGCCTTAGTCTGGACCGTTGGGTATTTTTGATTTGGTTACAGATCATAAGCCACTTGAGATAATAATTGAACCAGACATGTGCTCGAATAGAAAGGTAGGTTCTATACGTCTAATATAGTTATTTACATTCCAAGCTGCAAAAGCGTACTTTTAGGTGCGAGGTGTATTCAAATTGCCGAGGCGAAGCGAAGCGCAGCCGAGGCTATTCGACTACCTCCGAGCACCTAAAAAGGCTTTTGCAGCGTGTATGTATTAAACTTTTCATTCTTCCCCTTCAAAAATTGGGAATAGGCATGCGAAAGTGCAAAATGTTAGTAGCGAAAGTGAAAGTAACTACTAGCATGTTTCACTTTCGCTTTCGCTCGCATATGCAAGATAAAAAAAATCTACTTTCGTAAGGGGGAGAATGAAAAGTATTTTGTTACCGCACCGTTGTAGATAAAATTCTGTATATAATATGTATGGTAATAAGGTTATCACAGCCCTTAGAAATTACAAACCTTGCCTCACTGGCTCGGTTTGCAATTTTTTCTCGCGCGCGGTAATAACCTAGTTACCACACCAAATATATAATATACTTTCACCACCCAGGTAAATATATTATAGCAGATGTACTCTGATAATGACAAACACCACAGCAGCTTGATTTTCAATATTGATCTTCCTTTTATCTTTTCTTTTTTGTCTGTTCTTGTCTCTAGCTGGGTTTATTCACTCATTCGCTTGAATTTCCTTATCATATAGATATTTTTAAAGGTACTATATCATAATATATAGGTACCATAATTTTACTTATACTTACCCAATTATAATTAGTTTATTAAATTTAGATATGTAAGCAAATATACAATAATATACATATAGCAAAATGTACTAACAGTTAAGGCGCATACAAGTTTCGAGAAAACTTAAGCGTCATATTTCCTGTACATTACTTAATTAACAAAGTGTTATATTTTTTGATTAATAAACTTACTTACTATTACTTACTCTCTGGACTTAACGCTAACCAAACAAAAATACCTTTTGATGAAAATTTAATTTATCAAAGAGTAAGTCATTCAAAATCTGACGCTATAACATCGACAGAGATAAAAAGATATTCTGAAGAAGACGATAAAATAAGGAAAGTCGAAAAGGTATATTTAATAAATCAGTGAGATCCATCAGTAAATCAATTTAGAATATTTAATACTGAGCTGTGTTTTTATGGAGGCATCTTGCTATAGGAGGAAAAAATTGTTATCCTGGTCAAATAGATGGTTATTAAAAACCCCTTCTTCTTGATTGATTGATTAGGATTTCCAACCTTAGTGAACGCTGATAATAGCAGACAGTTTGCTAGCCACTAATTCCATAATTTTTGTAAGGAATTCGGAGAAATGGCGAGTGGAAAAGCCTTATTAAAAAGAATTAAAATAAATTATACTTTAAAAAAAGATTGGAAGAAAGGCCTCTTTGAATACCTGATGATGTACAATAGTACGCCCCACTCAACAGGAAAAACTCCACCGCCCACTTATTAGTCCATTTAAAGTCCAATAAATTCAGTCACTTAGCGAAATTATGAACGTTTCTGTCAGGTGTCTGATGTTTCATGTTACGACTAAAATGTGTAGTCCTCCAGCGAACCTCGTTTATCTATCGACCATTCCAATATCTGGCCTTATAGCGTTGCTGAAAATAGCCAGAAGTTTTATGAAACTGCTTATGTTATAATACTATGAGTCAAGGACATACCTTTACATAAGAATCCACGAAGCCATGCATTTAAATTAAAGGTAACTAGCCTAATATGACTATAATTCAACAAAAATTATTATGTAATTTTCCAAATCGTCTCAGTTACAAAACTTTCTAAGCCTATTCAACGTATGCTCGCAAGCCTAAAAACAGATTTTCACCCGGCACGGTTGAATTCCCGGAAGCATCTTTAAATAACGCCGCGGCGTTCCAGCTTCTTAGCACCACACCCACAATCGGGATAGTCGAAATACCCGTTACACTCCGGGTAATATTTCATATCGGTCCCGAAGGGCACCGTCGCCGGTAAAATTTAAGTCTCCAGTTTCTCCCCCTAAAACGTGCTTTCCACTGCACGCATCCCTGGCAAAGCTTAATTAAACTAATTGCCTGTTTTTCCGCTCGGTGAACGAACATCGGCGATTTTTATCGTTTTATGAGAAAACTTGGAGATGTTTTTGATTAGGCAATGAAACATGATAATTCATGCAAGTATAATAAATACAAATTGATTTAGTTAAATATTCATGACTACCCTATTTCTACTTATGCGTTAAGAATTTAGTTACAAAAATATGAAATGCCTATTTTGATCGTCACCCCAAGGTTTAATTTAAATTAACCAAGGAAATAGTTTCACGCATTCCGAGTCCGCTAACAAGTTTTTATTGCACAAACTCACTTTAGAAAAATGTACTTATCATTTATCGAAACGTACATAATAAATCTGGTATTTAACTGACTGAAATACTTCGATAAAGCTCTCATTTAGACTGACTGTAATCGAGTAAAACAGCGATTATTTATAACCAACATTGTAGCAGTAGTCCAATCAATGTAATGTGTTTTTTGGGGTGCTGAATACGAATCTGAAGTTTGCTGCCTCGTAGCAGAACCGGCTCAGGCCGAAAATCGCGAAAAATCTCGAACTTTTCAGACTTTTTCCGGTTTTCTGGTCATATCTTGCAAACGACGCATCGTACGGAAAATGTTATATTATTCAAAGTTGAAGAGCATAAAATTCTGCGTCGAATGACCGACCTAACCTTGTTACTGTGAAATTTATAAGCCCGCCATTCTCAGTCGGAAAAAGCCAATTTTGATGAACTTTTGTGAAAACAGCAATAAACTTACTTTTAGGCGACAGTGATTTCAAAACAACCATTCTTAGTAAAAAAATCTTTGAAGATGTACTTAACTAAATATTGAGTTCATTGAGCAACAACATTTCAATTTTTTTTATAAGCCCCCCCCCCACTTCTCAAACCCCACTTGTTAACCCTAAATTACTTCTTTCTCCATTTTTTGTAAATCTGACTTGAGGATTTATAAGTTTTATGTATGTAGATGTAATAGGAACTAATCAAATCAAATTAAAAAGTACCTACTTTTTCAACAAACGTCTTAAAAATGCAATTTTTAGCACCCCCCGTAGCATTCAAAATGTTACTTTATCGCACAAGTGTTGAAAGTCTTCAAAGCACTAGTGTTAAAAATGAAACATCATTGGTTATTGCCGTTTGTAGATGAAATATTGTATGATATTTGTGTTGAAAGTATTTTTAAAGCCCTTACGTGAATTTCACATGCATGCCTTGGAAATGTGCTTTTAACACTTTTATCATAGATTACTATTATTGTTCAGAAAAAAAAATTCATTGACAGAGCATATCAACTTAAATTATAAAAGTAGTATGTCTATGGATGGAAAAGCAAAGAAAATTAATCCAAAATTTTCTCATCAGTGTTTAAATTATAAAATAATAATAAAACTTAATATCTATCGGAATAATTTAAAATTTCACCTAAGATAAAAATAATATGTTCACAAAGTGTCTCCAAATTCTGTAAAGACTAACAGCTGTATGCAACATCCTCTTTTAACCTAAAAGTGCTTTTTAAAACTGACACCTTTAAAAATTTGTATGGTTTGGAATACACAGTTTTGAAAGTGATCAGTTTTAAAAGTGCTTTTAAGTTAAAAGAGGATGTTGCATACAGCTGTAAAACTGCTGTAAAGATAACATTACAGTTATTAAAATACTTTGGTGATCATCGATACCTGAAAAAATCACGTCAGATAATGGAGCAGAGTTCAAAAATATTATAATGACAGATCTTTGTACAATGTACAAAATTGAGTTTCATTATACAACTCCCAGAAATCCAAACTCAAACAGTTCAATTGAAAGATTCCATTCGACACTACGTGGAAGTATAACAAGTTTAAAACTCCAAAATCCAAATAAGACTATCAGTGATCTAATGACAATCGCTATATTGAATTATAACAACAGTACTCATAATACAATAATTCACATGAATTCTTCAATATTATAGTAACCTTCAGTCAAGGAATAACTCCCTTACCCCCTTTCTAAACCACCCGTATGAACGTGAAGACCTAATGCTAGATAGTAGAAAATTGAAGGCTTTCTTGAAAAAATAAACAAAAGACTTCTTCACCAAGGTGCTTCTGGGAATAGACCTATCTATTTTTACCTGTATGCGCGCGCAACACGAGGCAATGCATTTTTATTGGCTAACTAGTACAGGTGTGAAGTAATCCTTTTGCACGCTGGGTATCTCCTTGTCCTTGTTCATTGCCCATGGTCTGACAAGGATAAAATTATGATTGATATTCAACTTGACGTAGCTTGGCAAGTGATCGATTTTCAATTGTTTGTGTTTTTGGTTGACAAATACGTTGCACATCACGCGGTTTTCCTCCTTCCTTTTTTATCCCGTGCAAATAATAAGAACGGATTGCTATACGTAAGTCTAACATAATTCGGTACGTTTTGCCTCGTCTTGCGCAATAAGCGTTCTGCGTCTTTTTCTATCTAATTAAGTTCTCGTATTATTAGTTCTTTGTCTGGTAAAATAGATAGGTCTATTGGCAGTGGAATATTATTAGATTGCCTAGTTAAATAGTGCCTTGCCGAAGAAAGTTGGTCATAGTATTTCCTATAGACCAGGCAAACACTTTCGAATATAAAGCATGGCACAGTCAAAATTCTATGAGAAATAAAGCTACGTTCGCAAAATTGTCGGAAGGGAACTCTATACCTAAAGGTTCTCTCTTGTAAAATAAATATGGAGTTGAAATTTGTAGTACTGCAACAACCCTAAAATGCAATTCTATAAGTAATGTGTGACTCTACCAGAAAAAAATATGCGGTACTCAGAGCTCGCAGCTCCAACAATCAATACCCATTCACGCACAAAAATATTAATTTATTTACTACATTTAGATTAACAAGATGGGAGAATATATACAATATATACAATATACACAATATGTACCTATAACTAGTGTAGGAAAAATCATGGGAAGCCAATATAGTCAGCTGAAGAAAAAGAGCTAGAAAGTTGTAGTATAGTGTGGAAATACGCTCTATGGAGAATACCTGATAGCAATGTCCATTTTATTTTACTCTCCTTCGTAAGTAAGTTCATTGCAGTTTTCTCAAAAGTTCACTTAAATTGGCTTTCTTTGACTGACGATGGCAAGCTTATAAATTTAGCAGTAACAAGGTTAGGAAGGTTATTCGACGCAGAATTTCATGCTATTCAACTTTGAATAACGTGACATTTTCCGCACGATGCGTCGTTTCTAAGATATTACCAGAAAACCGGAAAAAGTCCGAAAATTTGGAGGTTTTTCGCAATTATCGATCTGAGCCGGTACTGCTACGAGGCAGCTAACTTCAAATTTGTATTCAGCACCCCAAAAAACATATAATTCCGTTGAAAAACCTTCTATCGCATTCAGGTTACGAAACAGGCACTTTTGAACACCATTTGATCAGACTATAGGGATTTATCTAGAAAAACCCAGCACCCTACTTGAATAGAGTTCCGGAATAGTTGCGCTGGATGTAAACAACTCGATTCCTAGAATTCTGGCGATTCAATGTCAGTAACAAAATCTTCCAGATTCGACCTCAGGCGGAAGATTCTGTGTTATATTTCTGCAAGTGCAGGACTATCTGGGACAAATTTGGGAGGAATTTATAGGATTAAACATCTTAAATAAAATTAAATAAAAATCTCGTTTAAATTTTTAGTTTCGGTTAGCAAGTTCCTTTTTTCTGGATCTACCAATTCCTGTAACTATTCTTTTATTCAACAATATAAGAGAGATGTGCATTACGCTCAAATGATGAACCGAATGTTGAGTTCAAACAGAAACAGAAATTTAAGGATAAATCTAGAGTTAACGATAAGGGCACAAAAAATTTTCGATAACTTGTTGAATAAACTGAAACCACCGCTCACGTTAATGAAATACCACCTGATGGGCTTGATTTTTGACATGACGTGTTTTTTCCCGATGGTGGAAGCCGACGAGAAAAAACATGAGGCCATGCAAGACAAGAAATAGAACATCTTGAAGTTAGGATTCGTATTCACGTAGGTTGCTCGAAAATTGCAAACATTAAGACAAATTATGAAAGGTTCTGAAGAATAATTTAAAGCAATGCACGAAATAATTAATACAAAGGACGCCTTTATGAAAGTTTCAGTGTTAATGCAAATAAAATGATGTGCTTAAGTTAAAAGAATAGATAATAATACCTACTTAGTGCAACTGTGACTCGGAAAAAACTTGTAAACATAAATCTTCGCATTCCAATTGGACACCAATTTTTAAAATTTCAACATAAAATTTCCTTTTGGAAAGGGATGCGGATGCCTGAATATTCAATAAAAACCAATTGAATAGAGCTATGATGAAAGTGCAAAGATTGTCGATATTTCAACGTCGGTAACCATACGCGGACTATTTTTCTTAGGGACGCAAAATTATGTGAATTTCCAAGACTTACAAATAAACCACCCCTCAAGGGTTATGGGAGCAGAGCTGCCGATCGATCCAGAGGGGGCAGAAGCTAGCTGCTAAAGCTGAGGATTTCAATATTTAAAATCCTGGATACTTTTTTTGAGATTTATTTGTTCCTTTTAGTATAGCCAAAGGGAATGACAATTTTAACTGATTTGTGGCCACACCAGTGGCCCAATTTTTGAAAAATATCGCATACGAAATTTGATTCAAATTTGACTCACAGCAATGTAAATTAAATGGGAAGCGTTTGAAATCATATCAAATTTCGTATGCGATATTTTTCAAGAATTGGGTCCCAGGTCTCTTGTAAAATAAGGTTGATAAAAACTAGCTTAGCATTAGATTTCTAATAGCTATAATATTCTTCGTTGATGATTGAAGCAAGTAACCCGCAGCAAACCTGAAATCCTTCGTCAACGTCATTTAAAAAAAAAGTAGTTTCCCATTTTCCGCAAACCTGCTGACGCCTCTCCCTTTCTTCCTCAACCTTAGTCGCCCTTTAGACCAGAAATAACACAATCATTTGTCATCTCACCTAATTTGTTATGCTTTGGGGTTAATTAATCACCGCTGATGGTGTTTGTTCAGTACGGTAATCTTTGTGTCACCTGGGGGTAATGTGAGGTGGAAATTTTAAAGTGGAATATTTTCGAGAGAAAAATGCAATTTCTAGGCTAGGCAGGTTTGGGAATTTTGCAGCATCAAAATTAATTTACATCAGGGTGAAGAAAATTAGTTTGAAACATATTACCCAGTTGTTTAATTGAATAAGTAATTTGAATGAAATTTATCTACAAGCGTTTGGAAGACGTTTTTACATAAATATTTTTCGTGTACCTACTTGAGTTATGTAATGAGACTCACTCGTGTTATGAACTTGGTTTTGAATCTATAACACAACTAGTTTTTGTGATATGACAAATGTCATAGTTAAACGGATAAAGGTAGAATGAAAGTGGACAACTACTAATGCACGAACATTGGATCATTTTCTTATTTTTCTCTTTTAGATAAAACGTTGTACTGTAACCCCTTTTGTTAATGAATTAACAAGAGACCCATAATATGCTCGGTTTGCTCAACGAATAATTATTAGGGGTGGGTTGATAGTTCAATAATTACAGAATGACAAGGGCACCACTGATTTTTTTTTTTTTTTTCAATTTATAATAAAATTGCTCAAAATATGGAAGGGTGAAAATTCAGAAACACACCAAGAAAATAATCAGCAGACGGTAATTGGTAATTCTGTAAAGGAAATAAATAAGGCACACAACTCAATTCTTGACATATAGGTAAACCAATAAAACAATTAAGCAAATTTCAAATTAAAATAGTATAGATTTTCAGTCAGTCAAAAATCTAGCATTGAATTATTTCAAAATATAAAATCAATGATTGTTGGCAAAACATCTCAAATAAAAGAGGTTAACTTTTAATCAGATTCGTCAAGCTCAAAAAAATAAAATAATAGTAATATAACAATGCACCTCAATATACTCGTCATATAAATTCATTAACAGTCGCTGGCCATATCATTATCAGGAAATGTAAATATAAAAGATTTAGGCTTCCAGAAAACTAATTAAAAAAAAAAAATTATTGAAAAATTGTATTGATAAATATGGTCAGCTTCTGCAAAAAAAAAAAAATTCAAAAAAAAAATCAATTTGTACCTGTAAAAAATCGAAAGTTGGGTTATATAACATTTAAATAGTCTGGGGACAAGGAAAATCCTCCAATATGTGAGTTATAGTACCTCGGGTTAAAAATTGATCAATTTTCGACGGAATGGTCTTACTCAACCATTTTAAATTTGGATCATGTTGTCCAACTTTGACTTTTGTTCAGATTACTTATCGATTATTATTGATGAAAAATTATAAAATATAAGGTGATATTGAAAGTTATGCAAAGACAAATCCATAATAAATTCGATAAATCGAAAGCTTATTTTCCACAATCCATCGTCTCGGTGTCAAGAATAAGAGATTTTAAAGGTGTATGAAAATCATATAAAAAAAAAAATCTTAACTTTGTTAATTGACTATAAAACTGATTTTATAAAAGAAAAGGTATTGAAAGTTATTAATGAAACTTTATACAAGCCTCCATTTCAACATAAAGCAGAGAACGGTAGCCATCCATCCTCGGTCATTTGACGAAGGAAACTGCACATGGAACTTGCACATTCTAGCCTGGATTCAAGGTAGATAAGGGATTAGAATTGTCTTCAGATGTGGGGCACACGTATCGACTCGTGAGGGTCTTGATTCTTGTAGGAATCTCTTCAGAAGCTCTATGCCACACTCCACGGAAATGGTGTTCTTATTGAAAATGTGGCCTTTTAGGAATTGATTTCTTGGGAGAAACGGCTCTTCGAAAAACCCGCGAGGGGAATTGAAATTCAAACTTTAAATAAAATGGTAATCACACGGCTTTTGATTCAATTTTTTTTTTTGCAATTAACGGATTATTGCCTTACGGACTCTATTTCGTTAGGATAAGATAATGCCTGAAGGCCGATATGGTACTTCATTTGTCCACGGCACGGTTGTGTCGAGAAGATAGCGATTTTCAGCCGATCGACTTTGCAGCTCGACGACACAATTCAAAAAGAAAGAGGATTGAAATGGACAAGATGAGCAGGCAGCGCTTCCTCTCAACGGAATACGTTGGTAATAACCGGTACGTCAAATTTAAATGAAAATCGTGCCCTCTATAGTGTAATAATTTAATAATTGCTAATATTATTACCCTGTAATTTAAATGCTAGTCACCAGGCTGTCAACATTAAAAGGGATATATAAAATTAAATTTGAAAGAAAAAGGGACAAGTAACTTTACACGTTACAGTACATCACACGTCCGTTTAAACATGATTACAAAACTCGTGTGATTAGAACGACTCAGTCTACCACCTCGTCGTTCTAATCTATCACACTCGTTCTGTTATCATGTTCATAAACGTACTTGTAATGTAAATAACTATTACAGCTTTCGAGGATATGACGCATTTTTTTAATTTGTGAAATGTCTCAGAAACTGAGAACATATTCACTAAAAAGGACCAAATAGAGAAGGGAAAGAAAAGGTCAAACGAATATGGGATAAGCCCGTTGTAATGTGAAAACTAAGCTTATTAGGGTAAGGAACAGGTTTTTTTTTCGGGGGATTTTTATCCTTACATTCTAATCAAATAATGGGCTTGCTGCCTATTTCTTTGGGCTTTTAGCTTTCCGCAAACATCACTTTTATGGTTATTTTTGGGCTTTGGGAAGTGTTACATTATTACGTTTAATCTTTGACGATTTCGGATATGGTGATTTTTTTTAATATCCAAAGTGGGATTAAATGGGGTTTTGGGTACTATGAAACAATAGAAAACTTAAATTGGGAGTAAAAAACAAGAAACACTGGGAAACTGCACTTTCTTAGTTACCCAGATATAACAAATAACACCAAGAATAGAAAGTATTAAAATGGTAGTTAACTATCCCAACATGGGTCAAACAAATTGAAAACTTTTCGAACTTAAATACTAAATTTCTGATGAAAGCTCTTCATAAATCTAGAACTGAAAGAATGATACTGGTGTGATAACATAGCCTAATATCAATATTTCACCTTATTTTTGAAGAAGTTGCAACATTTACTTGCTCACAAGAACATTCATGCAAGATGAATTAAGAAAATTTAACACAGTAGTTTTGCAAATGCCTGTTATTGCATCTCTCTACGATTCAGAATTTGAGACTATAAGGTAATCACAGGAATGTGGGTGATGTGTTTATACAAAAATAATTTAAAAAAATAAAGATAGAGTAGAATGGAAAAATTGCCAAACATTTGTCATTTTGGAACAAAATCCTGTTTAAGGAAGCTTCAGCTTTTACCTCAACGAGGTTAGCTTCCACATTGTAACGAACTCAAAACCCCATTGACCCTCTATCTAACCTTTTACCCTTTCTGCTTTTTCACATTCTCTATTTTCCTCCGTCATTCTCCAGCTTAAATAAATGCAATGAATACATTTAAATTTGTAAGAACGGTGTGTCTGTCCGTTTCGCCAACGTCAAAATGGACTTTTTATTTTGTCGCAAAGCCGTAATGAAATTCATGAATTCTCTAGTCTCCAGATATAAAGGAGGATTTCTGGATAAAAATATTGAGTATTAGCTTTGGCGCATAAAAATGCTTTTTTGGCAAGCTCAAAGTGAACTAATCCGAATTATTTTAAAAGACCTATATAACTCGTCAGTGAATTTATGACTGATTCATAATTTTATTACACTTGATAGATCGGTCAGAGAGAGTCGATTTTCGATTCTACTACAAATTATAAACGTTCAGTTTTTATGATACCAGCATGTGCAATTTACGAGTATCGCTCTGGATGGTAGCGGACTTTATTGAATTATAGCGCTTCCATATTTATTAGGAACATGCGATGGGAACATGGTTCACTGGCAATTAAATGTAACGGGTATCTATTGACTTTTTCGTTGGCAGTGAAATAATAAGCAATGACTCGATTTGAGTAGTTGAGTCTTGCAGTGAATCGTTTTCCTGTTTTTTCTCCTCTTTTGGGCATTTTGACAATATTTTTAATGGGTGTTGAAACATGATTTTTATTAGTATTGAACTCCCTGTTCGATTCAAAAAATCTCTGCTGGCGGTTTTGGTTGATAATCAAGTGCACTTTAAGTGTATTTGCAACACAAAATCATGTCTGAATACCGCTTTCTGCTGTACCTACACGTTCCCAAGTTAGTATGAGAAGGAAAATCGATTTATATTCAGTATACGATACTGTAATATCCCCTGTATATTTAACCTGGCGTGTGAAATTTTTCTCTTATTTCCGACATGTGGGGTGTGGTAAACCCCATATTGAAAGCGTGCCTAAAATTTTGTTTTCAAATTTGTAGTACTAATTTTTATATTTTTAGGGATTTAAACATATTAGATATCGCCTAAGAAAAATAATTTCAAACAAACCTAAGTTTTGCAGTTTTTTGTTTGTTTCTAAATTTCCAGTTAAAAATATAAACTCTTCTAGCTAATTATTTATTATAATGAGTTAGAAGTATATAATGTAGTTATAAAACTACTGGAAACTAAAATAAATATAATTCTGATATAATGTAATGATTTAAACAGAAAAACACTACCTGTTTATTCAGAATAAACACTCTAGTCCCCTATGGAATTAGCGCAATGTGGGGTGTGACAAACCCCAGAGCTATTAAATTCAATGTTGCACCGTCAATAGCTAACTGCCACCTGAATTGATAACAGTACCTACCTGAGAGGTAGGGGTAAAATTGAAAGCTACTGAAGCGCTTTTGCCAATAATAGCAACATCTCAGTATTTGCGCGGAAATTAATAAACTCTGGGGTTTATCGAACCCCACGTGTCACACGCCGGGTTAATAATAAATAACCTTTATTCAATTGGAGAAGCTAAGACCATCGTACGTTATCTTAAATCATCAACTCAAGAATAATTATGAACCTTAGTTAGGATATGCATGGATAAGACATGTTATCAATCAAAGAACAAATCAACAAAAAGGAATCGATAACATACCAGATAGGTACTGAATATAAATTGATCAGAAAACTGCTTAAGTTAGAAACTCTCAATCAAAGGTTTCTTCGCATCACTGAGAATCTCCAGTAGAAAATTGGGATCGTATTCATATCGATTATGCTTGACATGCTGGAATTTCAAGGTTTTCAATTCTTAGTTGTCGTCGACGCAAAATCCCGATGGCATGAATCTGAAATTAAAATCATTAGAGATAATTCAAATTCAGAAAAAAACGATCAAATTGCTAAGAGACATATTTTCGTTTTATAGATATCCTCATGTTATGGTCTCAGACAACGCAAGAATTTTGGTTAGTTAAATTCTTATGTCAGACCTTTGGAATATTCGCCAGAACGTATTGCAAAGCCTAAAATTCAAAAACCGTTTCAACAGTGGTTACAAATTAATAACTTAGAAAAATCAAGATTTTTGAAAATAAATTTTCGAAATCAAAGAAGTTCTTGACAGTGTATCGAGTCAGAGATTTTTGAAAGTTTCTTTGGAAAATACAAGTGTTTTTACCAAAGCTTCAACACATTGTTAACTACTCATACTATGAGTTTGTATTAGTCTGACACGGTCAGATTTATGAGACAATGGAAAAGCCCGAATTCTCAATCATTGGGCACTACCACCAACTGCAGACTGATTTCGAGCTTGTTATGCTCTCATCAGAGTAACATAAGCAAAAGCACACAACTTTGAGAAACAGGTTTGCAAGAGATTCAAACGGTAAGAAAGATATAGATCAATAGTGTGTGGCTCCCTCTCTCTATAGTCAAACAAAGCAAAAATCGTAGTTAACAGTGTGTTGAAGCTTTGGTAAAAACACTTGTGTTTTCCAAAGAAAATTTCAAAAAAATTTATTACTTATTTGTAATTTAGATCAAGAGAACCTATAGGGTCGTGGAATTCAAAAAATAAAGAAAACGTGTAGCCTCTTTATGTGCAAATGGAACCACTCAAATTCCAACAAACAATAATTTTATTTGTAGTCCAGGAGGCAGTGAGATTTTTTAGCACTTATTTTCCCAGTTGGTGTCTATGTAATAGCTTGTTCTCCTGGTGATACAAAGCAAGAATTTTTGAGTGTGGCTAAAATTTTCGGATGGGTTCACAAGATCAATGAAAAATACAAGTACGCTTATTTTCCCAGACATAAATATTTCACATTTACTACAACATAAAGTATATGAAAATAGCAATTTGGCCTATCTCAGATAGTGGACAGTGAATCTGGCTGAAAATTTTCGATCTTCAATTTTTCACTTGCCAGACATATCATCCATACTCATAGATTAGCCAAACTATTTTTTTACGTAACTTCAGTATACTCCTCATTAGTAGACCTATTTTTATCACTAAAAAAAAAAGGGCCGTGCATTAGTAAGCTTTAACGCATTATGCGCCTCAATCCATCGGAAAAACCCCCCGAAAAATATATGAATTCTGCTTAGAATTATTAACCCTACAATTCTATCCATGTTGTCTGACTGGGAAAATAGGTGCCGAAAATCGTCATTGCCTCCTAGACTATTGGTACTTTCAAATATTAACAATTTATTAGGTTTACTTTAAAAATTTTGAAATTATTTATGAACATTTAATCGAAATTTAGTCTTTCTGGTGAATTTGATACATTTTATAAAAGGGAAAGATTGCTGGTGTGACGTCACTCCAGCTGATCCAGACTCCAAATAGTGAACTTTTATGTGGAATAGGTACCCAGCAACGAATAAAGCAGTATCAGCTTCACCAAGGTTTGGAATATTTAATTCCTGAATTCTGGTAAGAAGCGAGTATCTTGCGCAGAAAAATTAAAATGAAATTAGCTTTTCATAAAACTATTGTTGTGCAGACACTCCTTTCCAACAGAATCAGGTATGAGCAAATATTGAAAATTGGAAAAATATTTTTATAGGAAAACAATTAAATAATTTATTAAAAAAAAAAATATAAAATATGTAAATTAAAGTAATAATAATTAGGTAAGTATACAGCAAGATTAAATATAGATGCTCGTTAACATTGAGCAGAATACTACTTGTAATGCAGTGGCGCTGAAGACGCAAAAATAGAAAAAAATTAGGAAAAATTGAACAAAATAAAAAAATAAAATCTCTAGATTTTCCCCAAATAAATAAATTTTCCTTTTAAGTTAATGTACCTACTACTGGTTCTACAAGATAAAGCTGAGGGTGAAATAAATTAAATCCAGAAATTGTCAAAATTTTAAAGATGTTTTAATTAAAACTTTTTAAATGAATTTTCAACCTATCCAGATTCCTCTCTTAAAACTTCATCCTTTCAGCACTCTCCTTCCTCGAGAAGATAATGAGGGAGGCAAACAATAAATGGCTAGATAGGTTTCTGCCTGGATTCAGTAACGTGTTGATAGGGATGGACACACAAATTCGGTTTACACCTACTCTATAAGAGAAAATGGCCCAATAATCCCACACTAACAATTAGATCCAAATACCAATGCAGCAATACCTATTTATCAGTCAAAACTTTGAATTTTGAATGAAATCCTCAGAAAAATGTAGTACCATACAAAATGGACATTCACAATAGACAAAAAAAATATATTTTTAAATTTTGAGTTAAGGATAGCGGGTTTATTGGTCAAAGTTAAAAGAATTTTTTCTATGCCGACGTTTTGGATTTATTTAATCCATCTTCAGGGCTCGAAATTGTGGTTTCTTATTGTCCACTATGAGACACATTACAAGATTATGTAGATAGATACGGTGGACATTATTTGACAACAGAAAAGATATGGATAAGGTAAGATTTATCAGGTAATAAAAACTCAACAGTGATAGTCGACACTGATGGTGAAATACATTAAAAAATATTAAGGAAAAATCTAGAAATCTGAAGGAAAAAAAAAAAAAATACAAAGTGAAGAAAATCGACTTGCCTGTTCAGCTATCTGCCAAAGAAGAGGCCTTTTTAGAACCAAAATCACTGTTGGAAACCAGTCTTGTATTGTTTCTACTTAACTGCGTAATAACCATTGAACCAATCAGAAGACATCACTCAAATACACACAAAATTCCACTTCACTTCATTAACGGAACACCACGCTGATTAAATGGGCATAGATAAAAATACACTAGGATTATTTTAATTGTTTACAAATTAAAATTATTTAAATTGAGGTTATGTTAGAAACGCAAAACCACTAATTAATTATGTCATCAAGTTAAAAATAGTTATTTTAGAATCAAAAGTTAGAGAAAGACAGAAATACATTTGTTTGCTGAAAGCAGGATAAACATAATCTCTCTAAATGAAAATTTTAATGAAAAATAGAACAAACCTACCACAATTTCAAAATAAATTTATCAGGTTCTAGATGGCGGTACGTTAGTACTTTTATCAGTAACATATATTTGCATTTATACGTTCATTTTATTTATGGATAGATGGCAATACTGATATTATATTGAATTAATTAAATTTAGTAGATACTTTTCAAATTAATTAAGTTATGAATTATTATTTTGCTGATTCTGAAATGGCGAAATTACAAATTTATAATGAAAATAAGAAAAAAACGGAACATGTTACGAAAATGATAAATTTATCGTTACACAGTTAGGACGATCACAAAAAAATCATTATCCAATAATACTTGATTTAGATAATGTTTTCGCTCTTCAATGCAGTGCATTCTGACTTTTGGGTCCAAAAATTTAAATAAAAGAGCACCTTTACAAATCCCATACTGCGTAAGATTCTGATGTAGTAGTCACAGCGGTAAAGCCAGAAAATCGGGACTCATCTGGAAACATTTCAAATATTTACATAAAATTATCGGTCTATGACGTTCTAAAGTCTGTCGTTTTCAATCTGATACTCCAAAAAAAATGTGAGCTGGTAGCTCCCTACATTAAAACGCCAATGGTCACCTGACGTCACACTGGTTTTAGCCATAAGCTTCACATCCTCGCTCCTTATACGGAAAGTGTCAGATTAAAAACGACGGACAATACGTCTTTCAATTCCCGATCTCCAATCTTCTCTGTCAATCCAGGCATCCGCCTCCAAGCTTCTGTCTCCCATGTCCTCGGACCTCGTTTATTCCACTTCTTAAGCATCTTCTTGGTATGCTGCATCTTCTCCATCTCCCTGGCTTCCACGCAATAATTTGCTTGGGTATTTTTGTATCTGCCATTCTTTGTATATTTCCGAACCAAATTAGTTGTTAGTTCTTTATATCCGGGTCACCGTCAATTCGTCTTAAATCATTTTGTCGTACGTCAATTCATCGTAAAGGCAATTCGTCGTTTACGTCAATACGTCGTAAAGTCAATTCGTCGTATACGTCAATTCGTCGTAGCTTTAATTCGACGTATGCGTCAATCGGCCGTAAAGTCAATATGTCGTAATTAACGTCGACTAGCTCGTATTGGGGGTAAATTGAGTCAAACATCCCTGCCGTTATAAAAGCAACTGAATCTTATGCATCTATGGTGACTTATTGAATTGAATTGAATTGAAACGTCTTTATTGTAATAAATTTTTACAAATAGGCGAAGTCTAGCTCTAAGGCTACTCTACTTAACCTTTAAGTTAACAAAAGAAAATATTTGTAGATGGTAGTACAGAATATATAGCTAGCAAAAATAATTATTAAAATCACTATAAAAATGAAACTAACAGAAATGTTACCCTGAAAAAAAAAAAAAAAGATACAAAAAAAAAAGAAACAGTATTTTACATTACCATTAAAAAGAAACGTATGATTTTCATCTGATCAAACCCTGTTCCCTTGTTCCAATAATAAATGGTTTTTAACATTCTTTCGAAAATTTGCAACAGAGCAATTTTTACTTTCAACAATATTTGAATACTTGTTGTAGTGTTTTACTGCATTATAAGTGAAACTACGGAGAAAACTGGTTAAACGATGTTGAGGCATTGTAAACCCATTTAGGTATCTTAGATTTACACTATGTACTTGACTTCTTTGAATTAGTTTTCGTCGAAGGTAGGGAGGAGAGGAGGATGAAATCATTCCATGTACAAACACGGTCAAGTTACAAATAAATAAATTTTCCAATCGTAACCAGCCCAGCTGGTTGATTTTTGAGGATATACCTCTTTCAAATTTTTTCAAACCATAGACGAATCTGCAGCAAGCATTTTGAAATTTCTGCAGCCTGCCCGCAGTTTTTTTATCTAAACATGGAAAGACAACTATATTGCAATAGTTCAAAATCGGAAGAACTAATGATTCGCAAAGCCTTTTTCTTAACCTAAAATTGATGATTGATTTGTTATAGTACAGTGGTTTTAATGCAAAATACGCTTTTTTTATAGTATTAGAAATGTGGGTATTGAATCTCAAATTTGTATCAAAAGTAATACCTAGATTTTTTGCCCTGTCGACTATTTCTAGCTGTGTAGGACCTACAAAAATACGTAAATTTGATTTGATATATTCTTTTTTGTTTTTTGGGGAAAAGGTCATGACACAGCATTTAGAGGCATTTAATTTAAGGTTATTCTTATTAGCATAATCCAGAATTCTTGAAAGGTCATTATTTATAGATTCGGACGCTTGCTCAACTAGACTGCTATCAAAACTATAAGAAAGTTCTGTATCATCAGCGAAACCTCCAATTTGACAATTTTCAACCATTTTGAACATGTCAGCTGTGTAAATTAAAAAAAGAATGGGACCTAAAACGGATCCTTGTGGGACCCCTGACGTTATATTTTCCAACCCAGAGGGATCGCAATCTGGAATAACCACCTGCTGTTTACGGTTTTTCAGATAGTTCTTGAAAAAGTTGACGACCACATCATTACATCCATAATAACTTAGTTTGGCACAAAGAAGATCAAAATCAAGGGTGTCAAATGCTTTGGAAAAATCTAGCATTATCACTGCAGTAGATAAACCTTCGTCCAGAGCAGTAAATATTTCGTCTGTAAGTTTGGCAAGAACGGAAGACGTGCTATGGCCTTTTCGAAAGCCTGATTGTGTTTGTGGAATTATGCTGTTCAAAATAAAAAAATCATATATTTGCGGTTGAATATGCTTTTCTAGAATTTTAGACAATGTAGGTATTAATGAAATAGGTCTCAGATCGGAATAAGACTGTGGTTGATTTATTTTAGGTAATGGTTTCACTATTGAGATCTTCCACGCATTCGGAAAGTATCCTGTCTCCAAACAACAGTTTATAATGTTTGTAATGTGTGGTAAAAGAAAGTTTATGCATAATTTCAGCATCTGCGCTGATATACCATCATAGCCAGAAGCGTTGGATTTTAAATCCAAAATTATATTTTTTATTTCTTCCATTGTTGCCAAATTGAAGGAAAAGTTTAAGTTTTCATCGTACCTGGCACCTGAAAACTCTTTCACAGTGTCTGTACAATTATGATGCTGACCATAGACTGAGGCAAAATACTGATTTATTTCGCTTGGGTTACGTAAGTTTTCAGGTAACTCTCGGTTTGCGCTTCTTTTCAAATTAAGCTTGTTAATGGCCTTCCACAGTTCTTTACTGTTGTTGGATCTTTGGTGGAATTCAAGAAAAGATTTCTTTTCTTGCCGTATAGCATAGCCCACAGTGTTTCGTAGTTTTTTATAGTAGGCCCAATCCCCAATATTTTTAGTCTTTTCAAATTTGGACAAAGCTTTATCTCTCTGGTTCATAAGGGATTTTATATTATACGTGATCCATGGAGAAATAGGTTTAGTCACCCTGGCCGTTACAAAAGGAGCATGTTTATTAAATAAATTTAAAAGATTTGTGTTGAAAAAAGTAATTTTTTCCTCTATGTCTTGAATATAGAAAATGTCATCCCATAAAATGACCTGAATATCCCTATTTAATTCATCAATAGTGAGCTGCTTAAAATTTCGATAAAAAACCATTTTTGGTTTAGACTTTTCCACGGATATATTTAACTCACAAATGATAGCTCTGTGGTCAGAAATCAAATCCGCGTTGAGCGTGATACAATCTATTACCATTGAGGGTTGGTTAAAATATATAACATCAATAATTTTCTGAGTGGTGCTTGTTATTCTGGTGGGCTCGCTTACCAACTGAGCAAAGTCGTAGGTCGAAAAGCATTCTAAAAGAATATTATCAAAATAATGGTCTACGTTTACGTCACCTAGAACAATAATATTTTTATATTGAGGACCAATAAAAGACAACAGATCATCGAAATAATCAACACATTTTTGTAGGTTTGACTTTGTGGGTTTGTAAACTGATCCCACCAAAATTTTCTCCTTTCCAATCATCAATTCAATGAAAACAAGCTCCAACCCCTCAATCGATGGGAAATCTTGTAGCGTGTATGCACAATTTAAACTATTACTAACATAAATACCAACACCTCCTCCCCTGCCATCCCTATTTACCCCAAATAGTGTATAATTAGGAATCGAATAATCAAAGTTTATCAAAGGTTGAGCAAAATGCGAATCCTCATCATTTAACCATGTCTCCGACATGCACATGACGTCAATTTTTGAATTTAAAATCATTGATTTAAAATAATCAAATCCCGTTGCCAAAGAACGAACATTCAAATGCCCTATCTTTAAATGTTTCATTTTATAGAAAAGAAAAAAGAAAATTAAACTCTAACTAGCTACCAGGAAAGCCGGTACTGCAATTTGAAAAATAAAATTTATAAACAATACGCTGTTTAAGCCATGCTTTTTTGTCTTGTTTTTGAAAATATAGTAGGTACTTAGTAAACAAAAAAGAAACAATAGGCAAAAAACTTTGCAGATAAAGAAAAATAATACCAATATAATTTTTAACACAATTTCAATCGCTTACCAATTTACAGGTTCAAATAATAACAATAATTATAATTTTATGCACACAATAGGTTCTTTCTTTATATTTCCCTATTTACTCACTGCTTTCTTTTAACTCACTTAACTTTGATTTATAAGAGATACGATGCACTTCATTTTCGCATTTTACATAGATATTTCCGTTTAACACCCACGCAGATTTACTAGAAAAAACGTCAATTGCACTCTTCAATAGGCCTAAGCGATTTTTTGTAAGGTCTTCCCTTATCACAATTTTCGAGCCTTTTAAATTTTTTCGATTTCTTATCACCTGAGAGCGCGATGTATCCGATGCGAAACGAACTAAAACTGCAGGAGGCTGATCGCTGGGTCCCATAGAAGAAACACGATGACACTTTTTTATTACCGAGTCGACCAGATTTATTTTCAATTTATTTGTAAACACTTCCAAAACCTTTGTTCGCAGATTTTCGGTATTTTCGCCATCTTCAACCTTGATTCCATGGATGCGCACGTTTAAGTTCCGCGCATGCTGCTCTTGATCATCGATAATTTTTCTCAGCTGCATATTTTCCTCAATTATTTTGTTTTGATTTTCTTTGAGCGTTTCGATTTCCACATCCTGGGCCTTCAACTTCTCCTCTAACTGTTTGTCTACCATTGCAGCCACTTTGGAAACCACATCTTGCAGAAATTTATCATTGAATGTTGAGATAATGCAACCTTTTATCTCTCTCAGATCTGCGGATGACAGACCCATTATGGCGGACAATAGAATATTTCACAAGTAAAACCTGTATTTCTACACCAAAAAAATTGCTGCTCCAGGAAACCTTACACGACTCTATGCACAGAAACTAGCACTTATACTTCCGATAGATTTCGGTAATTATTTTTAAAGTTAACAGGCGCTTTGACTTGAAAATTTAGGAGCAGATACCAGCTACGACCTATCTACTCGCACGCCATCTACAAATGAATGTGGTATGTGGTAGCCAACGTCTTATAAGCTTAACTTACCGATAATAACCCGGGTCAGATTAAAATTGCAAACTAACCCAAACTAACCGGGTTATTATCGGTAAGTTTCGTAATGTCTGACTGAAAAGAAAAAGTGCAAATTCATACATTATACCTGAAATAAGACGAATTAACAATACGACGGATTGACGTATATGAAGAATTAATGTTTTAATAGATGGCAATTTTAATCGGACATTATAAAACTTACCGATAATAACCCGGTTAGTATGGGTTAGTTTGCAATGTAATGTCTTATTCAAATTGCGAACTAACCGGGTAAATATCGGTAAGTTTGGTATATATATATTTGGTATATATATTGACGTATACGACGAATTGACTTTACGATGATTTGACGTAAGACGAATTGACATAGACTCTTTATATCCTCTACTATTGGGTGTCTCACGCCTATGATTACCCTACTTCTCAGATTTGTTATCCTTTACATTTTTGTCCTACCTGCTGCTCTCCAAAAGTACATTTTAGTTCCTTCCAGCATTTTTGCGGTTCTCTTCTTAGTGGCCAGACCTCTGTACCGAATTAAATCGATAATCTTTCAAGACTATGGGCTGGTCCGTGACAGGAGTTTTGTTTCAGTGACATATCTAGCAAATAATTTTTTTTTCAATGAAATATTCTTTCAGAAAAACCATGCCATTCAAATTATTATATCACCCGAGTAGATTATAATAGGTCTAGCCATGAGGCGTCACGGTGAGAGAGAGAAAATTTGTTAAAAATGGACCATCCCAACATCCATCGATTTTGCCACTGAATTTAACAATATTAGCTCCAGCGGAACCTTAATTGATTGGGAATATAATTCAGTACGTCCATTATGTGATAAGAAGACATTAACAAAAATATCATGAACCTTATATCTTGAGAATATAGTCCACTCAGCGTTGTAGATGACTTATCACGCTTCAATGGGGAAGAAGTCGATATTTGTTTTCCATAATGCCGTTTACCCCTATATGAGAATCTATGTAAAATATATAGTATTCAAGCCAAACTGTTAACGATGCAAGGCTTGCTACATTCGAGAAACCATGCAAATTTTCTGAATCTGGAACATTGATCCAGTTCACAACATGGCTTTAGAGAATAACAGACGATTTTTTTTTGCCAAAATGCGCATTCAAACTGATATTGAGGTCACATATTAGGGTTCGTTATCGAACGGCAACGGATAATTAGAATTTAAACGTGTTGGACCTCAACTTCCGGAAATATTGGACGAAATCATTCCAGATTCCCGATATGCGGGTAAAATCGATTATTAAAATTTTATGGTGGAATAGATAGGTACTTGAAAATATGAGTATTGCATTACCTCCTAGATGGACAAAACCTAGAGCCAGCTGATAATGCCTACTGATTCAAAATATAATGAAAGAAATTCAATAATATAAAAAAAATCCATCCTCAATTAATAAAGAGTAACTATAAACAAAGTGTGTCAGTGTGTCCAGATGTGTCTTCCCTTTTTTCACATATTTTCAGTTGGGCAGACTTGACTAGGTCACCATAAAAAAGTCACAAACCAGTTCAAGATAATTAATTCCCCTGTAAATTGTTTGCTACTAAGTTCTAATTAATTCCTCACAAAAAAAAAATCCAGAACGTAATGTGAAAAAAACTACGTGCTATTTATGCATCTCTGCGCTTTATTTTTCATTTGCATTTAAGCGATTTATGGGTGGTTGCGTATAAGCACGAAAGTGGTTTTCGCCATCGGATTTATATAGGTACATTTTGTTATGCTATGTAATTTTCGTATGTGAATAAACAATAAAGTAATCGCATTATTATTATTATTTATTTTCTCTTCAATTTGCAAATTAATGGTAATCATTTATAGATATTATTTGCTATGTTTTTATGTGGAAAATATTGTTGTTTTTTTTTTCACAAAATTTAGTGTTTTTCTTCACAATTTATTGAGAATCAGCTCAAAATCTAAAAACTATATTTCTTGTTTCAGGTATGCTCCAAAGTCAATGGATTCAACTTTGTACATCTTCAATTCTGGTAACTTATTGAATTTATTCATATTATTTCTGTTCCTTATCGTTTTTTGATGTACTTTTCCTCAACAACTTTTTTTTAAATTACATTTTTGGTTCTGACCTAACGAATAGAATTTTTCACATTTTTTAATTGCTAATTTGGTTCTAAAATAATTCAATTACATGCCTACTTTGCAATGAGAAGGGGAAAGATTTTCTAACTTGGCCAATCATAAAAATCAAAGTTTTAAGAAAAATCATCCACTCGCCAATAAATTTGAATTTGGTTCGTTTTTGGATCCAAATGAGGGTTAAACCTCTATCCATTGCTTCTATTTAAGGTGCTTTACCAACAACCAGCCATTTTATATCAATGATTGACTGATTTTTATTCTCCTCACTGTGAATCTGAATATCACCGTGGAAATATGTGTTAATTTAATTTGAAAATTACTTGATTGCTATATTGGTCTCACCTATGTCAAGATTTGGTTGAGTTGTATGCCTTATTTGTTTCTTTTTCAGAATTATCAATTAGCTTTTACTAATTTTTTTTTAGGTGTGTTTCTGAACTTTCACACTTCAATATTTTACGTAATTTATTCAGTGGCGCCCTTGCTATTCTGTACATTCTATTGATCCACCCAATTATTCGCTGAGCAAACTAGTATATTATGGGCCCCTAGTTAATTCGTTAACACAAGTAGTTAGATACAGTTTTCCAAAATTATTTAAGAAGAAAAAATGTTACCCATTCAAAAATTCAATTTATAACGCTCTCGTTTTTAAAAAAATTTAAAAAATTATTAGAAAACTCACAAGAAAATGTTGAAAGTCAGTCAAAAATCATCCAAATTTAAAGAATGATAACGTGCCTAATTTTTCGAAACCCCTTTGATTTTTCATAGATTTTCATTATAGCAAGCTCATGTAATATTAGTTTGTATGTGGAGTAGAATTGACAATAAAAATTCCAGAAACTTGCAATGGAAGAGTGAATTTTTAATAATTTTTCACTTCTTGAACTTTTTAAGAGGCTCTGTTGCAATATAATTTTCAAGCAAGTTGTTACAAATAAAATTAGTTATTTGTACTTAAAGACAAGGGAACCTATAGGGTCGTGGAATTCAAAAATAAAGATAACGTGTAGCCCCTTTTTATGCAAATGAAACCACTCAAACTCCAACAAAAAATAATTTTATTTTCACTATTCAAATATTTTCCAATGTAAGTAACAATGCAAGTAACAAGTTGCTTTTGAAAATTTGACAGTTAGCAGTTTGGTTGTTCTGGTGACAAACTGATACTACTCTATGTACCTTTTTCAATCCGGAGCTCTTCAATGGATGTTGGGGTTTCACTTCCGTGAACTGGAGCTCTTCATGTTTTTTCCTGTATCCAGGAAAGAGGCTAGATTGCTGGTGTGACGTGACTCCAGCTGATCCAGACTCCAAATAGTGATCCTTATGTCGAGTAGATACCCAGAAAACAATAAGGCAATATCTGGTTCAACGAGACTTGGAAAATTAAATCCCTGAATTCTTTAAAAAGTGAGTGTCTTGCAAAGAATTTAGAAATTTAGAAATTAGTTTATTACAAAACTATTGTTGCGCAGACATTCTTTCCAACAAAATCAGATTAGTATGAGTAACTATTGCAAATTGGAGAAATATTTTAATATACAAAAAAAAAAAAAAATAATTAATAATAATGATACAATAATAGTAAAATAGGTAAATACAGCAAGATTAAATTAAAATGCTCGTTATAATAATTGAGGATGCTGCTTTTCTGGCAGTCGCCATAAACAGACAAAATTTTAAAAAAATGTAGGAGAAATTGAATCATATAGAAAAATACATCTCTAGATTTTCCCCAAATAGACAAAATTTCCTTTTAAGTTAAGGTACCTACTATAGGTACTACAAGATAAAGCTGAGGATGAACTTAATTGAATCCCGGAATTGTCAAAATTCTTGAGATGTTTTAATTAAAACCTTTTTCAAATGAATTTTTGATCTATCTGGACTTCTATTTTAAAATTTCAGCCTTTCAGCGCTCTTCTCACTCGAGAAGATAATTGAAGGAGTTAAACAGAAAATGGCTATACAGGCCTCTGCCTGGATTCAGTAAAGAGTTGATAGGGATGGACACACAAATTTGGTTTGCACCGACTCTATTTAGAGCAAATGGTCCAATAATCCCACACTAACAATTAATTGATTCCGAAAACTAGAGCAGCAGTACCTATTTATTAGCCCAAAACTCTGAATTGACTCACCTCAGAAAAACGTGGGAACACCAATCACAAAATGGATGCCCACAATTAGATAAAAAAATTCAAATGTAATATTTATATTCCAAAAGTAGATAAGATAGGATTTATCAGGTAAAAACTCAACAGTGATATGATAGTATACACTGATGGTAAAATAAATTGAAAAATATTAAGGGAAAATGTAGAAATCTGAAGGAAAACATTACAATTATCAAAAACCCTGCAGGAAAACGAATTTCGTGTTTTTTATACTTAACTGCGTATTAACCAGAGCTGGGCAAGCTACTTGGAAAAAGTAGCTAGCTACAAGCTACAAGCTACTTTATATTGTAAGTAGCTAAGTTACTCAGTAGCTCAACTATACCTCTTTGAAAAAGTAGCTAAGCTATTAGTAACTTAACTACATTTTGAATTAGTGAAAGCTGCTATTTAAGCTACTTTTATCAATGTAGGTACATGCCTTACCTAATTTCATTTCATAATATCACCATACGAAAATAACATATTAACTTTCTCTAAGAAGTAGTATTCATATTTTTGTCAAAAACCACTGGACATTAATTTATTAGGTTCACTTTGATCACAGTGATCTGCGAATACGAGAATAAAATAGGACACATAAAACATAGGTACCTACAAAGATAACTAGAAACTAGTCTAAGCAAGGCAGGATATAGTATATTGTGTATTTAGGTGGAAAAGTGACACATTCTCGGCCGACGGTGTAAGTTGACGGGCGAGGCGTAGCCGAGGCCGGCAAACACCGAAGGCCGAGAATGTGCTTTTCCACCGAAATACACATACTATTTTTTCTGCGATCGGTTAAATATCTGTTAAATGTTTGTCTTTATGTTCCAATTATTCAGCAGTACGAGAATCACTTTCACGGCCTAGGCCGGAAAAGTGTTTCCCGTATTGTTATTCATTGATTCCTTAGCAACTATTGAAACATAATTGAAATACCAGAATATTGAGTTTTGCGACCTGTCAACCGGTCAAAAATGCTGACATTTCTTGTCAATCGCAGAAAAAGAATTTTCCAGAAAATGATAATAATTGTAGCTTGAGCAATTAAAGTATAAAGTTACTTTTATCGAGCGGTAAATTCAAACGCGGGCGATAGGTTGGTAGAAACGTGCCTTTATAAGGGGAAACTGTTTATTTTTGAAAACAATGTCGAATGGATGCCATTAGGTATAGGTATAGTTATTTTATTTTTGAACTAGAAGAGTCCGCTGCACATAAAACGTAATAAGTATTTTGGGCGTTGAGTATCGTTAACCACACCCTCGGGCGGTAAATGACACCTTCTGCCATTAATACCTAAATAACTATTAACTATCTACCAAAAGTAGCTTAAGTAGCTTGTTTTAGTAGCTAGCTACTTTTCACAGTCGCTTATGAATACTTGAAACACATTACCAAAAGCTACAGCTACAAGCTACTTTTTTTTCAAAGTAGCTTGAATAAGTTATTAGCTACCAAAAAAGTAGCTAAGCTAGTAGCTTAACTACTTGGTAGCTAGCTACTGCCCAGCTCTGGTATTAACCAGATGGTCCATGCAGAAGACAACACTCAACAGACACAAAAGACGGTGCTCACTTGATAAATGGAACACCACGTTGAATAAAAGGGAATAGATAAAAACAGACTAGAATTATTTTAATTGTTTACAAATTACAATAAGTTAAATTAAGGTTATGTTGCAAACACAAAACCACTAATTAATTAGGTCAAGTTAAAAATAATTATTTAAGAATCAAAAGTTAGAGAAAGATAGAAATATATCTATTTTTGCTAAAAGTGAGATAAATATAATTTCTTTAAATGAAAATACGAATGACTGTCAATGAGAAATAACATTTAAAAAAATAAGTTTATCAGGTACTAGATGGCGGTACCTTCTTTTAATAACCGATGTTTGCATTTTTGTGCTCATTATGGATAGATGGCTGCACTGATAACTTGACTGATATTATATTGAATTAATCAAATTTTATTGGATACTTTCAAATTACTTAAGTTATGAATAAATATTTTGCTGATTCTGAAATGGCAAAAATACAACTTTATAATGAAAATTAGAAGAAATGGAACATGTTACGTAAATGATAAATTTATCGCAACAAAGTATGGTGCCCTTTTTTCGCGTATCCAAACACCATCAAACAGTAAAAATCTCCAAGAGCATTCTTAACAACTCCTAACTGGTCGTTGGGCGCCAAACGTTGCACCAAGTAGGTTCTAGAAGTCAAAATTTTCTAGTTCGTGAGACAAGCATATTTTAGGATTAATAACGTGAGCTCAGTTTGGAAATTGCCTGGTGACTTGATCTTTACGTCGCGAAACAACATATTTGTGTCGACTAGTTCATGAAAACTTCTGCTGACAACGTCGACACATCAGATCCTTTGCTTTTGTTAAAAAACCCCCCTGCAAATATTTGTTCTCAATTACCTACCCAGCAACGCTGAAGTATGGCCTCAAAACTATCAATTGACAGACGTTTCTCATAATTAAGTCGAAATGAAATGTTTTGATTTGACCACGAAGATGTATTATTGCCAACAAAAACTAACTAAATGAACCCGAAAAAAAAAAAACGCACAATTAAGTAGCAATTAACCAGTCCGGCCCAGGGCTCCGTTTTGTCTTGTAAGTATATCACGCCGTCCTAACCTAATGAACGTCCCTGAGGCCGTTTCACGAGAAGAATATATGGTTTTTTATTATACGAAATTGAAGCGGGGATAACCCAAGATACATTAGTTTTCTTCTGTTGCATGTGTTATTCTCAGACAAAAGAAGCATGTGTTAAATAAGTGTGTGGTAGAGTATCTGGCGGAAATTCTGTTGGATAAATAAATGGTAAATAAAGGGTTCACACTAATGCATGATGCAATTTACCGATACATACTACATTATAACACTAGTATAGGACTTTTCAACACATGCAAATGTGATATTCATGCGGTAAACTAGTTATGCTCGGTTCGATTATTAAACGATCTAGATATCCGTTGTACTAGTGGGATGGTAAATATATAGCGATTTTTCCACTGTAAAATTGCACTCATGAACAAATTTAGCCTCAAACTAGGTTTGCGAAAATTATGTCGCGTTCGTGGAATAATAATGAGCCTATTTGCTGAAAAGGGCTGGTAGGTCAGAAATTTGTAACATTCTATAATTTTAGATATTCTAAATGGGTCCGGTCCGCGAATTGAAAGTTTTGATTGAAAATTATTAATGATAAAGTATAAATCCTTCTTGAAATAAAAGAAAAAAAGTTATCAATCTATCAAGTCAACTATTTGCAGGTCACTTAATATCAGTCATCGTTGCAGAAAATTCTTCTTGTTCTTGGAACAATTTATATCTATTAGATTCACAACATTAACTCAACTTCTGAATTGTCGGCATTTGATAACAGATCGAATAGAAAAAAATGCCTTTTACTTAACTGCCCGAATGTTTTTTATACTGAATGATGCAAAGAGTTTTTTTTTTTTAATTTTTGAAGTTCTGATCAAAAGGGACAATTAATTATTCATCAATTTTATATTATTTCAGAGTGTTTGATACTGACAATGGAAGCTCCCCCTCCATTACATAAAAAAACTTCTTGATTCTCCAAAAGATAAAATATTTTTTGAGGTTTTTTTTAGATCGATATTCTGTAGTCAAAGGGGACGACATGCCTCTTAATTTCTCCTCCCTCGACATCTGATTAGTATCAACATAATATAACAAATTTTCTTTAATCATAAAACCAAATGAGTGAAATCTATATTTGGGGTTGCTTATTACGGATGTAGAAGGGACCTTATAGACATTGTTTTTCATTCAATATCCGAATTATAATGAAAATGATTGATTTATATAGTGCAAAATTTACTCTACACTAGGTACTTTGCCTATTTACTGCACAATTACCTATTGTATAGCTATCTCACTCGTAACACTGTATTGGATTTTCCGTGTTGCAGTAGCTAAATTATTAGACAATGCAAATTGGTGTTTGTGTTCGTATACGTAAGTAGTTGCCTGCGTTATCGGGACAGTCACCAAAATAATGATGTCTACCTTTATCGATATTTTGTCTATAGGATTTATTCGATATGTTAATAGTTGTCAAGTGTGTAAGTATAAGAGAGATGTGGAATGTATGCTTAGATATTTTGAAAATAAAAAATTCTTTGTTCAAAATATTTAAATAGTACGTGTAAAGTCGTAGAACAGTGGACGGAATATGACACAAATTCTCTAAGCAAAACCAGTTCATCGTTATACGTAAACCTTAGTCTGCCTCTTTTCTGTGCCTCGATGCTGTTTTGATTTTGCTCCATTTCTCAAAGTTTGGAAAAAAAAATTCAGGAAAAGTCAAAATTTGTTGTCATGAATCTGAAATCTATGTTTATAAAACACAAAACAACAAAAATCAGTTCAAGATGGCTACCGATCATCGCCGATCGACTTCAATGTTTTCTATGTTTCAATAGTTAATTCATGACTGAGCCACAGACTGTGCCGTAGGCTTGACCTTATGAAATTACCCTTATTAATTCTTACTTAGAATGTGCCGCACTCTAGTCCTTCTCCTTCTCTCGTCGTCCAGTCCAACACGCGCTCCCCCACCTGCACGCTGTCTCGTGCTTTCATTGGAAATTGGAATTGCTTCGCTAGTCCCTGCTTTAACGACGCGTATCGTTCAAGATCACCGATCGTCTTTTAGTGCTTCTTATAATGATGGTAAGTTTTTGTTTTTACTGATGTTGTATTTTGATTTTGATGGATTCAGCATTCTATTGCTTTACATAATGTGGGCTATTAAATTGTTAGTGTCGCCCAGTCTTGGCACACATAACGTCCCAGATTGGGGGGCCATGTGGTCTAGTTTGGCACTTGACGGCCCCAGCTCTCGGGACGTAAGGATCAGTTGGCCCTCGACGTATCATCTCGGGGAGCCGTGTGGCCTAGTTTGACCCTCGACGGCCCCAGCTCTTGGGCCATGCGGACCAGTTGGCCCTCGACAGCCCATCTCGCTGAGCCGTTCCGCTCGGTACTCAGCCTTGGCGCGCCAGGTCGGTCCGATGCACGCCCACTCTAGACGCGTCAACCTAACAATTCGATCAGTAAGCAGACCACTTTGGGCAATCGGCTTACCATTTTGAGCCTGAGCTGATCATTCTGGCCAGCAATTTCTTTTCAATGGGAAACAGTCCACTTTTCTGTCCCTCTAAAACTATTCTGGTCCTTCTAATCACTTTATTTCTGGTAGCATGCTACTGTCACGCCCGAAATGTGTTCATTGGTGACCCTCCTTGATTTGGATTCCAAAGAAGAGTTATACTTGGAACGGAAATGGGCCCCAGATTCCTCAATAAAATACGATTTACTCTTCCAACAGTCGGCTTAACGAGAGCTTTCACACCAAACTGAACTTCTCTTCTTGAGAAAATTTATACACAAATGAAATCTTAAATGTTAGATTGGCCTTTTTGTACGGCTCTAATTATTGGCCAGTTGGAACTTAAGAATATGTTTGAAGCTTTCGTTGCTAATTATGGTTCTGCCCCAGAAAAACCTATATGCGACTCGTACTCCTCAGATGACTTCTGATTACCACGAGGGCTTATCCAACACTCCTAAACATCCTTCACCTCTTTTGGATGATATGAGCTGGTCGGCTCCACTCTCATCTCCACTATCACCAACTGATGAAGTTTTTGACTTTCTTCCTAAAACTGAGGACAAGAGCCAACCATGCCAGCCCCTAATCCCGCTATTACTAAACAAGGCACAGAGTGCGCTCTCAAAGTTAATCAGGAACTGTCACATTGCACTCCAAATTCTGAGTTAGCTCGTATGGATACAACTCTGGGTACTTTGGTCCATGGACTTCTCCTACAAATGGAGGCTTTTGCATCTGCGATTCAAGACTCAACAGAGAAATATCCAGATATCAAAGCTAGCATCATCAGCGCTTTCTCGCAGGATTCTTCCTTTCGCTCTAATTCTGACGACGTTTTTCAGTATGCTTGCGGCCGCCGAGATTTGATGAAGCAGCAACCAGGCCCTTCAACCAAACGCAAAGAAGACCAGCTTCATTCAGAAAGTCCGATAAAGTGCCTGAAACTCGACGATACCATTCAGAGGATGTTCGCCGCCGAAAACGAACGCTTTCAGCCCATACCAAATCAGGTATACCGTCCAAGATGCGGAAGTCTAGTCTTACCTAGGACAGAGCATTTAAAAGTGGAACAACTGTTGTGTGTGTGACAATACCTTTTGTTTCCAAACCCCCTCTGGTTCGCTTTTCGCTTTCAACCAAATTTCAAAACAAGGGGTATGGAGTCAAAAATAAACTCGCTTCAAGAACAGGGCATCTTAGAAATTTCAACTTCGACCACAGAATTTCTCTCAAGAATGTTCCCGCTTCCAAAACCGGATGGCCCTCTACGCCCCATCATCAATCTTCGAGGATTAAACCGTTACCTAACCCCCAGGAAGTTTTGGCTTATAAATCATACAAAAGTTCCCGACTTTCTCCAACCCGGGGACTTCCTTCTGAAGTAAGATATATCCCAAGCCTATTTCCACGTACCTCTAAATCCGAAACACCGAAGATTTTTGTCAATGGCCCACCAAGGCAAAATACTACAATTCACCTGTCTCCCGTTTGGTTTTTCGACAGCTCCACTAACGTTTTCCAGGAAAACGAACTGGCTGGCTTCTCAGCTAAGGAACAGCGGGGCAAGATGTTACGGGATGATTTTTCCTGTGCCAAAATAAAAGGAAATAAGCGTTTTCGCCTCACTGGATAGCATACCTTCGTCAAGCCACTGTTTTCTTTCCAATAGTTGTGGCCACACTTTTCGTCAAGCTTTTCAGTTTTCCCAGAATCATCGAGTTAGAGGTTGAATAATGGAATTGATTTCCTTTTAGTAGGGTTAAAATAAATAGTCAATTAATTTATTGATAAAAAAAATCACAATATTTACATTAGAACAGTTGATTGTCTGATCCGATTAGGTTGATTATTGACAGCGCTCCCAATAAGGTCAATGACCGGTACCAACTTAAATCAAATTAGACCCATGCTCAACTACCATCAAAATTCCCCAGAACCTTTCACCTTGGAGTTTTGACACAACCTTTTTAAAGGACATTGAAGGGACAAGCAGAGGTCATTCAGGTAGAGGACTTTCCACGATCAAGTGTTCGGGAAAATTCCTCAGGCACATTTGGCCGATTTCTGAGTTGTCCAGTTTTCGCTCATAGATCTAGGGTGGCTAATCCGTTATTTTAGCACCAAAGCGCCTTGCGCAGATTTCTCTGTGAGCCGAAAAAGAGCAACGTGATCAATTGTTTGTGCTATTCCAGTTCCTAAAGGCCAAAGTACTTTGGCCTTTAGTCGTCACGCTTCAGTTCTTAACCTTGAGTAAAGAGTTAAACGTTAAGCTTACTGTATATTTCAAGTTGTACCTCCTGTCTTCAGCCTCCGCTAGACAATTGAAAGCTTTAGCCATCGGAAACACTGGAAGACATAAATCCAATCCTTCAGGTTCCCCTCAAGGGATTAGGGACGACTGAGGTTTGATAACTGTGTTGTATTGTCTTAATATCTGAAACCTATCAAACCTTACCAACCCCTTGTTGGAAAAAATCACCACAGCGACGCAGTCTTCTACAATATTAAATTTCTCCTTCAGGTTATATGTTGTTATGTCAATTTTAATTAATTATCTATATTACCTATATTATATGAAACTCGCCCTTCAGGTTATGTATTGTTACTTCAATTTTAATTATTTATCTATATTACCTATATTATTCCATAATATTTCGCCCCTCAGATTACGTATTGTTACCTCAACTTCAATTAATGATCTATATCTCTCCAATATCCCATAAATACATGCTGCACTGAATACATGAAAATACTTGTTCACTGTGGTTAAATGGCCATTTACGAAGGTACTGCATTTAGTAAGTTTGTCTATTAATTTACATTTCAGGTATTATTGCTGTTATAAGTGTTGTACAATACTCTTTACTCCTTTATTTAGGGACTCGAGTTAAATTATTGTAAATACTATTTTTAGAACGTAAGGTTAGGTACTCCTAGTCGATTTATTTTGTTTTTGTTCTGGTTCCAGTGTTAATAATTTTCAGTGTTCCAGAGCATTCGGAAAACCCACTCCGAACCTGCTCTAGAATCAAACCTGTTCTAGTTCTAATTAAAAACCCGTACCTGATTGTAGCAAAGTGTTTCACTTCTGCCCTTCCTTCTTGTTTAGTTTTGTATTTCAGGTTGTGCTGCTATAGGTCCGTAGAAGTTTCCTGCTTTCGTTATATCGGTTGACTTCGTGTACTGCAGGGAAAAGCAGGTGACGTTCTATATTTAATTATTTGATTGATCCACACCCCTCTCCGCATTGGAAGCTAGTCGGCAACCCTTCACACGAAATCCCGTTTCTAGATTTTAGTCACACACTATTTTTTTTTTTTTTAGTTACCCATTCACTGTCTCACTTCCTCGACTTTTATTATTTACTTTTCAATCGTGTTTTGCGGGTAACAAAGAGTTATAGTGTACTAACGGCCCTATTCACCGGACACTGATAAAATTTTGTCAGACTCCTAAGGGGCCGATGAATATTTTTTGTTATTCACCAACTTCTGACTGACTAGATCATTGAAGATATACCTGATTTGGATCAAGGCATCGACGTAGCTAATTATGTCCTGCAAAATCCAAATACTACTACAAGGAACACATTAATTGCAACAGTTTTTAATTAAGAAGCTATTTTTGTTTTAAAAAAAATTTGTTCAATTGAGAAATTGGGTGTAAATGAGTCACATATTATCACAGTTAAAAATCACTCTACCTTATGCCCGTATTACATCTGTGTATTTTTCCGTGTATTTATTCATGTAGTTCATGGTGCCAACATTATTTTGTTTTTCATAATGCTGATTTATGTTGCGTTTGAAGTTTTTCGCTTGTCACCCTGAACTACATGAATAGATACACGGAAAAATACACAGATGTAATACGGGCATTATAAAAGGAACATTCAGTTTTTTTTTTGACACCTGTAGAGCAAAATGTAAATATTAGATTTGTAGTCCAAAGTGTCTACTTTGAAAAGTTATTTTTGATTTAAAAAAATGTTCAGTTCAAGGGAGTCACATATCACAATTAAGAGTAGGTAGGTACCTATCTTTACTTTGTCAAAAAAAAGTTAATGTTTTTTTGGCCCTTGCAGCCTTTGTAGAGAAAACTGTAAATTCCAAATTTGTAGTCCAAAGTGTCTACTATAAAAAATTAAAAGAAATTAAAACATCTACTTGTTTTATTTCATTAACCTTTCAAAGAATACAATAAATAAATATTTAATAATACATTGAATTCATATTCCAAAAACAGTGTAGAGGTATTAAAGAAGACTGTCTGAGATAGTATAATATTCATTGGGGTAGGTTTCTCAATAGCGAGTCACCTCCGGGTTAGTTTTAACTCCAGGTTCCAGTTTGTTATGTTTACCCTAGAGTTATGCTTCACCCGGGGTGACTTGCGAAACCGGCGCTTATATATATATACATAATTACAAACAGAAACTGTATTCAATTTCTTTAATTTTCACTCCAATTTGTTCTTTTTTCTTTATTAGATTTTTTATTTCATTATCTAAAACTTTAGATTTCAGATCTTCATCTTCTACTTATTCCATTTTCTCTAGGAGATCAATTTTCTTTTGCAGCAACTCCAATTTTTTTTCATACAATACTTCCTTACCAGTATTTTCACAATTTTTCTGTATTGCTTGTAATTTTCTTTTTTTATAATGACGAGAATTGCCTACAGTTGCTTCTTGCTTTTCAGCCATTATTTTCCTTGAAGGAGTATAAATAGGCGTTCTAGTTTTGTTTAGCAACTCAGTTGAGGTCTTATCACTTAAGTCATTTTCTCGATTATTTCTATCATATTTTATGTATATTCTCAGTATTGTTGAGACAGGTTCATCGCACTGAAAGCTTCGTGGAAAATCTTCTGGTGGATCTGAATTAAATTTGTTTTCATTCATCTCTTCTTCGCAAATGAATATGATTTCTTCCAAGTTTTGTGAATTTTCTTTATCGCTGCTCAACTGTTTTGAGTCATTCTGAAGTCATATTGTTTTATATTTCCCTCGATTCCACTGTTTTTGTTTGCTACAAAATTATTGTCGAACATATTTTCAATAAAAATGAAATTTTTCTTTAGAATAGTCAATATTTTTTCATCTATATCAGTAACAGTTGACGTAGACATTCCTCCTCCTGTCTTCAGTATCTCCACCTGAAAAGAAAAAAAAAGTTTTGATATTCAATTACCAAAGTATAAGTAATCATTATTCAGTATTAGACACTGTTTTACTTGATGCATGATGCAGTGATTAATCTTAACTTGGTTTAACAACTCAAAAAAAAAAGACACTATTTTCTCGGACCATGTTGAGTCTGTTAACTTTGTGTATAGTATAATGATTTTGCCTGAAAGTAACAATATGCTACTCTATGATTACATAAACTTTTACTTTAATATGTAATAAGTCTTTAACAGTAAAAACGGACTACATAAGTCTGTGTGCATTGAAAATATAGCAAAAAAAAGTAGGTATGGAACATGGAACTACTCAACAATAAATATACTACTTAGCTTTGTGCTTTTCAGCAATCTGTTTCATTATTTCATAAGTAGCGCTAAGCTGGGAGCCAGTTCTTAAACCAGTCGTCTGAGTTGCATTAAATTCTCGTTAAATTTTTTGCCAGCAATCACTCTTTTTCTTTATTGAAAACTGCATTCGTCTTTTTATTCTCAAACACATTGACATACTTTTTACCAACAATATCAGTTGTCTTGATGAGAAAAATTAGCAGACCTCTTTTTTCCACTTTTATCAAGACTACTCATTTTTTAAATTATGTTAAACACAGAAATTAGGTGAATAGCACACAATGAACGTACAAATTCAAAATAATATTGTAGTACATGTAATTTTCCTTGTGACACATCAATACACCACTGAAGTTAGCCTCGAAAAAAAGACAACCTAAAAATGTAGGGATTTTTATTTATCGGTATGTTTATTATCAATCAATGCTTTTTGAATGGTGAATGGCATTTTTAATTATCGGGGAGATGAATATTAACAAGCTGATATCAATCAGCCCAACAAATTGACTTTGGTGAATACGGCTGTTAGACGATTTCCTGTTTGCAGGACAAGATCGGATTCAACTGAAGGCTATATGGCACAAAGCTGTGCATTTCCTGACAGAATTAGGATGGATTTCCAATCTAGAAATGTCTTCAAGCAAACCTGTTATCCGCCTCAAATTTATCGGTATCGTCTGGGATACCATCGTCAACACAAAATCTCCAGAGAAGATCACATCTATAGAGAAGGACTTGAAAATAATGTGAATTCTTCTCGTGACCTCAGTGTATAATCTTATTCGATAATTTAGTTGGATATAGGTCAAAAAATTATGGTTCAAGTTCAACGAGGATAATCTACTATATATAGTCCTGACGATGATCTCATAGAGATCGAAACGTCGACAAAATATATGCATTGATGTTTTTTTGACCTATATCCAACTAAAATATCGAATAAGCTTGAAAATAATTTTAAAATACAACTCCTGGAGCTAGGAGATAGCGAAACGCTTCTTGGGAAAACTCAATTATGCAGCCTTCGTAATGCCTCTCGGAAGGATACACACAAGACATCTTCAGAGAGCCTCCCACCGCCTTTCCGAGTATGGCAATGTTGACTCCAAACGTTCAAAAGAAATGCAAGTGGTGGCTACAGAACCTCAAAAACTCCTCTCCAATTTTCGCATGTCGAGAGACGGTCTTCCTTTCTACCGATGCTTCAAACCTAGGCTAGGGTGCTCAACTAAATGGCAAACACATGCAGGGGTTATGGGATCCAAGAAAAAGAACATGGAATATCAATCAAAAAAAACTCTTTGCCATCATTCACGTGGTAAAGGAGGCTTCCTCTAAAATTCAGAACAAAAGAATCTTGATCCAGTCGGACAACAAAACAGTTGTGGCCTATAGCAAAAATCAGAGGGGACAAGATCTGCCAGGTTAACTCAAATGGTATTTCAGCTTCTTAGACTGACAGAGTCGTTGAATGCGAAAGTGGTCCCTCATTTTCTACCTGGTGGTACAACAAGGTGGCGGACAGCCTATCTCGCCAAAATCACCTAGCAGATTGGCATCTCTCAACCTCGATAACATCGCTCATCTTTCAAAAGTGGGGAACCCCAGAAGTCGACTTATTCGCAACAAACATATCACGAGTAGTCCCAGCATAGGTAACCCGCGATCTGGAAAACGCAAAGGCTCTTTTCCTCGATGCCTTCAGCAGAAAGTGGAACTTCAGACTCGCATGGGTCTGTGCTCCTCTTTCTCTGGTCCCTAGAGTGCTTTCCCACCTGAACAAGGCAAAAGGAATATACAGGGTATCCCAAAAAGATACCGACAAACTTTAAGGGTTAGTAGGGGACATCAAAACAAGCATTTTTGTTTATATAAACATATGTCCGCAAATGAGCCATTTGGGCTGTAGAGCAAAAAACTGTTTAGTATCTAGTTTTATTCTTCGCAATAATTAAATCACTGTTCACTTATTAATTTTGCTTTAATAGCAAATAAATTATGGTTTTCAATAATTGTTCAACTCGCGAACTCTTTGGAATATTCCGGGAAGAGTTTCTACATGGGTACAGCTCGCCAGTTTCCTTGCTATCAGATCTTCCTCATTACGAACAGGTGTTTCGTAGACTAAATTTTTCAGTCAATGACCCGACGGTTTAATCTTTGCATTGAAGTAAATGGTCAACATTTTGAACAATTATTCTAAACCATAATTTATTTGATAATAAAGCAGAATTAATAAGTGATTTAATTATTGCGAAGAATAAAAGTATCAAACAGTTTTTTTGCTCTACAGCCCAAAATGCTTGTTTTGATGTCCCCTACTACCCCTTGAAGTTTGTCGGTATCTTTTTGGGACACCCTGTATATTCCTATAGCGCCACGCTGGGAAAAAGTTTTCTGGAGAACCGATCTCAAAGCAACAGCGGTAGAACATCCATTCGAGATCCGGAATCTAGAACACACCTTCGTTTGGAGGCTTGAAAAAAACGGGGTGGTGTATTTTCTTGTTTCTGACTAATCCCTCAACCTTTTCATGTTAGTATGAATTCAATCCTATGTACAGTTTTTGAATAATAATACAGTTTTATATATATTCGTATGGTTCTACATTCGAAGGTCGATCGAGTGTGTCATTGCGTCTTGGCCTGAAGAAGATCGTACCTTGCTAGAAAAGGCATGGAGGAAATCAAGTTTAGATATATACGCCAACAAGGCCGAGATCCATAATTGATGCCATCTCCCTAGCGATTCATCTTAGTTACCTCCATAGAGTAAAAAAACGTACCATTAGGCTTCATAAATCAGCAATATCGACTCTGGCAAATCCCATGCAAAATGACTCTAATGTTCCATTATTACATCACACATTATCACAAAAACGATAAACCTGACAAGCCCACCTATCAACAAAAAATATATTTGGGACGAATCACAGCTTCTCACCTAGATGAGAAATGAATCAATTCAAGAAAACAGTGTGTTCCAGATCTCCCGCTATCTCGCCATTCTACTCCTTCCAGCCTCTGGAAGACGAATACATGATTTAACGCTTCTAAGAATAGATAAAAGCCACATGATTTTGGATTGAGATTCTGTCACGTTTTGGCCTGTTTTTGGCTCTTAAACCGACTCTTCTTCTCACCGAAACTCTGGGTCGTGCCTCTCCTCTGTCCCGATCGACAATTTGATCCTATCTTCTGGACTAAATCTCTACTTTCTGTAACGGCTTATAGGAGGAAAGCTTGTGTTGGTTTGAACGCTTTATTCATTACCTCTAGGGGTAAAGTTGCCCCTGCGTCTAGAGCAGTTATAGCAGGGTGGGTTGAAACAGCCCTTTCTGCTACTGGTATCAATTTTCCGGCAAGTAGTATCAGATCGGCGGTGGCCCCATCGAGAAGGTTCGATGGTTTCCCGATGGATTATATCCTGGAACTTGGCAATTGGAAGTCAGATAAGAATGTTTTGAAGGATTCTAAAAAAATTGCACTCACTGCTGATTCAGTTTCTAAAAATACTCAGAGTAAATATTTGCTTCATATTACTTTTAAGACTGTTTGAATATCTTCGAATTTCGTGTGTATGTATTCCTTTATTTACAACATCAATACTTATCTTACAGCTACTAATTATATTATCATTTATACAATCACAGTACGCTTCTCCACGTCGTCGTCAGAATCCAAAAACCTCCTATTAGGTCAAGCCGACGGCACAGTCATGAAATACAAACGTGTTTCCCCCGAAGAGATAAAAACGATATATTTCATGTATTGCCTAGGCTTGACCTCGGTAACCACTTGACGACTTACATCTAGAGGTACTGAAGAACCAAACACGCGCGAGGCTTTGTAGCCGGCACGAGAAAGCGTGGGGAAGCGCGTGTTGGACGACGAGAGAAGGAAAAGGAGTAGAGTGAGGCACATTCTAAGCGAGAATTAATAAGGGTAATCTCATAAGGTCGAACCTAGGCAAGACATGAAATATATCGTTTTTATCCCTTCAGGGGAAACACGTTTGTATTATATTAGGGCAAAGGCACATCCATCAAAGCAAAAATCATAAAAATAGGTCCAGCAGTTCTCGAGTTACGAATGATATTACCAACACGACTTTGTTTTATTTATACAGATATTCAATATACAGGGTTCAGAGTTGTCCTTATGTATGAAAAGGCCTAATACTTCACAACACGCTAAAGAAACTGGGGGGATCGCAAAAAGAAGAACATACACATGCATAAAATACTACTCACAAACATGAGAAGAGGAATAAAAGATGCCAAGGGAAAATGGTGTGAAGAGAAATGTGATTGGATAAAAGAGTTGAATATAAGGGACAGCAGAAATGCAACCATCGCATCGGCCTGAAGACCTGACTTTTGAGGTGTTACGTGTTTTTTGTTCTGTTATATGGGCTGAAGACATGGACGTTAAAGAAAAATATTGCTCATAGATTGGAGATGCGGGCATATAGAACAATGTTAAGAAAAAGCTGGGTGGATAGATTTACAAACGACGAAGTGTTGGGGAAAATGCGAAAACAAAAAAGAATAATTCTTATAGGCATCATCAAAATCACAATAGTTGGGAACTGCTATGAAGGATGAGCGCTACTGACTGCAACAGGTCAGCATGCAGGGAAAAAAACCATGGACAAATAAGCCATTTTAGAAGGCGCATTTCCTGGTTAAGCAAACTAAGAAAGTGGTATGGAAGGTTCAAATTGCTATGATGGTTTCTTACCTTCTCAGAGAAAACGGCACAGGAAGAAGAAAAAGTTATATTTAGATTTAAATTAGGTAAATGGGGCAATGAAAGAAAATATCTTTCTCTCATTTACGACCTTTCCCATTTTCTTGGTTTATTTGTTTCCTAACTCAACCATATTATCAATGACCAATTGAAATTATTGATTCTTATTTATAAATTTCTACCTTATTTCATAGCACTAGCATCAGCTCACAAGCGTGATTATTATTGAAATTATCTTCCATGTTCTAATCCAAACTTGATAAGATAATGCGAGAGAATTCAGGCCTTTAGAGATGCTTCTATACAACAGTTAGAGAATATGGCCTTTTTATATACCTATGCATAAATTTCCTTTACTAGATCATCACATTTATAATTTAAATGTCATATTGTAAAATAAAATATACCTACTACGGAATAATTATTCCGGTTTAAAATAATGAATGTTTATCCATTCCCACTTTAAAACGTTGAAACATGAAATTAATTAATTTTACATACAGAAGGTGTAAAATATAAATTGCATTTAATTTAATAAAATTGTTCCAGTTTAAAATTTGAACAAAATAACGGAGAGCATAATAGAGTTTGCATGAAATTTCAATTTATCTGGGATGAATTACTCAGTAGTGAGTTTTAATTACTGAATATAATTTTTTCATGGGTTCAAGAATATCTGTTCTGGGCCTGCAAATAACAACATCTTTCAATGTGAAACACAACTCAATATTTACGTAGGTTGTAAGACTTTGCAAAAAACTGTTGATGACAACAACTTCCCTCAAAATTATCACAAATTGGGTTTACAAGGAATCTTCCTGAAAATGCGGGTTAGGTAATTCTAAAAGTGTCATATCACGTAGTGACAATTGAAGTCATGTAGGACAACCTTTCTTGTGAGAGGTATCCGGCCAAACAAACATATTATTAGGTAATTTCATTATTACCTATTCCATTATCTTATAAATAATTCGACAGAAAAATACCTATTTTTGTCGGTAAATGGGCCCTTTCACTAATTTTTGAAATGTGGATAATTGAATAAAGGAATTTAAAATAGAATTTTCTGCACCCTTACTTTTGCAGAACTTGCAGTCTTTTTTGAGAGAATAAATAAAAAAGAAAACTCTCCAAATAAAAACACGGAATTGATCCTCTACGTCACAACTTCAATGTTGAGAGTGTTGCCACCAATTGTCAGCATTGAAAATTTGTAATAAATTCAATTCCAAGACGATGGCGAAATACCAAAAAAAAAATGTTAAATTAATTACTTGGGAATTCGAGAGTTTATAGAATTTATTTTTGAATTATTATCATACACAATTCACATTTATTGTTTGTTATCCGTTAATCAGTTCAAATCAATATACCTATTTCTTAATCGGTAGCCTGCACACCCATTTTCTGGGCAATTTAGATACTCAGAAAATAGTTCAATAGATGAAACAATAGAACGTAGAAGATCCCAATTTTCACTACATTGGCACCCAACGTATCGTTCTTTCGAGGATAGTGTTTTCCTGTTTTTAGACTGTTGAAGTGTTTTTCGCGTGAACTCGGCACTATTTTAGTTCAGTTTGTGACATTATTAATTGCTGAAGAGACATTATTTCATTTGAACACTGATAAAATCGGTATCATTGATGTGTTTTGGTCAATTTATATTTATGGGGTCCAGGAAAAAACGAGGAAGAATTACAATGCCTGGTAGTGATGATGATAGCGGCATTAGAAAAGCCCAACTTCAACAAATTGTGATGACACCTGAAATACTCCAAACCTTTTTAGCTAGTATACAAAGTTGCAATGTTGGTAATCAGCAGGTAGCAGCTCCTGTACAAAACGTATGTACAGCATATTTTTCTGCATACCGATGTTAAAGCGTTTATTGATACTTTCTACAAAGACTGCTTGAACATTGAAGATGCTCACGCAATAGAAGGACTAGGTATCCATGCTTTTAATTGATTCCGCTGCTACATGGTGGCTAGGCATAATATCTCCAATAAATACATTTAATGCTTTGCATCATGTTTTTGAATATTTCAAACCTCCGCATCAGATTTATATAGAACTTTTTTCATGTCCACAAGCTGATGAAAATACTGATATTTTTGTTGGTAAATGTAGAGCTCTTCTATCATATTTTAAAGGAGATTCGGCCATTTCTGAGCATGCACAGCTAGATATGGTATATGGACTTTTAAATATACGCATAAAAGATAAAGTTCAGAGAGATCAAATTAAAAGTTTCGAGGATCTCATAGAAAAAGACTAAAGTTGTCGAACAAACATTAGTCGATAATATCAATGAAAAAACTAAGCAAAAATTCAATTCAACGATCCCATTACAGAATTATCGCATAATTCAAAAGTTCAGTGTGTATATTCTAGAGATTTTGGTCTTGTTAAAGAAAATTGTAGAAAGTTCTCAAACACAAATGCTCAGTCTGAACTCAAAAAAATTCCCATGAATCTTCTATCGGTCTACTTGTTAATTCCAATGCAAACATCTTAAATAGGAATTGCAAGCAAAATCTAAGTGTCGCAAATACTTCTAGTTTGATGGTTGCAAGAAGCCTGTTTTTATGAAAACTAATTGTCCTAACTATTCGGAGACTATCGAGACTTGTGCCCTTTCCTCAGAATTTTATACTATAACAGCAGATAATTTGTTTTTACCCAATTTACGCACTCCAGCCTTAACTTATGTTACTATACAAGGTCAGCATAGCTGAACTTATCTTGATTTTGATGCACAATCAAGTATTGCTGGTGCTAAATTACAGAGTACACAGTACTTACACTTAATATCAGTACAGAGTACTTACCTTAATATCTTTGTATATATTAGAATCAGTTTGTTTAATATTTAAAAATAGATAGGTATAGGGATAACTACAATTTCCAGCATAGCTATAGAACTAGACAGACACAAGTTGTTCATCTTCCGATACCAGCTTCAACCATGATAAAAAGATCTTTAATATATGAAAGCCGTTAAATGTTCAATAATCCATCCTCACAATTAAGAGAACTAAATAATTTTATTGCGTACCGAAAAAACGTAAGACTATCTTTTGGAAAATTGTTTTTACACTTTGGAAGAATTTTACGCAGCAAGTTAAATGTTGAATGTTGATTGTTGATCTATAATATTATATAATGCAATGATGTTGATTTTTTATTATTTTATTATATTTTGTTCTAATATTTTTTTTATATTTTTATATAAGTACATATTTGAATTATCTTATTATTTCATTTTATTTTTTTTTTTTTTTTTGTTTGTCGTTATTTTTTTGTGTATTAAGTTAAATCTTATATTGTTTATACTTAGATTTAGACTAACTTATTTAGTGTAAATTTGTATTAGGTACTTTGCTTTTTATATTTTGATTGATTTGTAGATATAAGAGTGCTTTGTCAATAAGATTTCCATCTTTGATAATAAAGCTTTTTCTGATTCTGATTCTGACTCTTGCTGATGGTGAATCTACGCAAGTTGAAACCTACTTCTTTGACGTTGAATTAATGCTTCAAGATAAAATTCATCATATTTGTCTCATGTCTATTCCAGAACATCATAACAACAAAGACACTTCTTGGCACAGATTTTTTGAAACTAGCCAATATAGTGTAGGATATGCCCAATAATTCCTGATTTTATGGTGATTCTCGTGACATTAAATATTCCTTTATTTCTGATAATGTCGCTATTAATAATCTGGAAATCTCCGATGCGACCAAAATCTCAGAAGATTTTTTTTTTTTGAGAACTGATGAAGGACATAACCTTTCCCCTGAACAAATGGATTTTCTTCAAAAATAACTTCAAGCTAATTTACATGTTTTTAAGTCTGGTAGTCAGCCTACTCCTTTTGCAGAGCATTCTATTAATCTCATAGATGAAACTCCAGTTATTTCTGTACCTCCGTATCACATGTCTGAAATAAGAAAAGAGCAATTGCGAAAAGAAAATTGATAAACCTTTAGCCGATGGAACTATAGAAGAGTGCGAGTCTCCCTATGCTGCTCCAGTGGTTCTTGTTCAAAAGAAAAATGGTGGCATTAGATTGACTGTTGATTACCGCAACTTGAATGCGAAAAATAGCCGACATATACCCCTTGTCTCGTATTGATGATACATTACATACTGCAAAGAAAACTCGTTTTTTGACAACTTTGGATTTAAGATCTGGTTATCATCAAGTATCAGTCAAACCATCTGACCGAGACAAAAATGGTTTCACTTGTCCTTATAGAACTTTTAGATATACAAGGATACCATTTGGATTACGAAATGCTCCACCCACATTTCAAAGACTAATTGATAGATTTCGTTCTGGACTTCAAGATCATAACATATTAGCGTATCTCAATGATATAATTATTTTATCAAACTCATTTGAACTTAATGTTAGTGATTTACAAGAAGCTTTTGATCGCTAAAAATTATTCAAACTTCAACTAAACCGTTCGAAATGCAATTTTTTTGTTCGTCTGTCAATTACCTCGGTCATGTAATAACTTCTTCTACTAGATATTGCTCCAAACCCAAATAATAAAGTTTCTGCTATTTCTGAAATACCAAATCCTCGTAATTTCAAAGAACTACTTTTAGGCCAGTGCAGTTATAAAATTCACAATGTTGAAAATGCAATTTTTTTTATAAAGCTGCGGCTATCAAAAATAAGTAGCCCTAGTACCCCTTATTAACATACTAAAAGTCCCCATGCCTCCGACTGTTGCGTCACCAAAAAAAGTCGTCCGCCATCTTGAATTTCAGCACTGTTTGGGAAAAACCGCGAATAACTCGAAAACGGTAAATTTTTTTGAAAAAAATGAAGACATGAAAATTGAAGAGAATTAAAACAAATTATGCACATGTATAAAGTCGAATATTCCGTGTTCAACCCTATGTAATAATTGTAATGGCATTTCTTGTGACAACCAACAAGTTTCCGTAGATGAAGAGCAATTCGAATAAGATGGAATAAATTGTATCCCAGTTTTAGATTGTATCCACTTTGAATGGTAACAGAAAGGCCTTGGTTCACTCTCATGATGTTATTTGGTATTAGAAAGTTAATTGTCACTTATAATTACCTACACGAGAGCTTTTTTTTGTCAAAGTAAACTTGATATTTCAATGAGAATTTTGTTCCCTAAAAATTTATCTAAAAAAAAAACTGCCTCTGAAAAAATTACGAGTCCGTAGCCGAGCCTAAAGACAACAAAGCTCGAATTATTAATGTAAAGTTTCCTTTTCGACAAAAGAAAAAGCTTGAGTGTAATTCAGTAAAACGAATTTCTACTTATGCAAAAGTGTTCGACTCAAATAATTTATAAATATTTTTGATACTACAGGCGTTCATAATTAGGCTATGGAAAAAAACTTTGTTTTACACACGACGATAAAATGCCATTATCGTCTCACGGAATTAATTCACTCGCGATTCCGCTCGTGAATTAACTTTTCCGGTCACCGATAAACTACCATTTTATCGTCTTGTATAAAAAATAACTATTATTGGGATTGAAAAAATGCATTAACTGCATCATGGTCTGGTTCTCTTGATTTTGCTAAATTTCCAAAAATTCAAAAAATTCTAGATTGTTACTACGTTATGGTACGCATTCAGTTTTTATGAAACCTCCTCCATTTTTTCATTCCATTCAATTTTCCTTTCTTCAGTTTTTTCGATAGAATGTAGCGTTTTTGACTTATTCACGATTTTTTCCGAAAAGTGCCGAAATTCAAGATGGCGGATTGTTTTTTCTAATGACGCAACAACCGGACGAATGGGGACTTTTGGTATGTTTACTGGGAGTACTAACGCTAACTATTATCGATAGTTGCAGCTTTATAAAAATTTTTGCAAATTCAAAATTATTTGCACTGGCCTATTTTTTTTCTACAGACTTGCTCCTGGTTTCGACATTCTATGAAAAACTTCGCAAAAATTTCAAAACATTGTTTCAGCTCAGCGTTTCTCCGCAGTCGAGAGAAAAAAAAATTGCGGAAAAGCTCTGGCTTGAAAACGAAAATAAATAAACAAAAAATGTCCATGAAGTAATCTATACATTTTGATCTTTGGCAATTAACAAAGAACAACATACCTACTTATACAAACAAAATATATACAATGTGAATAAATGAATAATATAGAAATTAAATTATACAAATTATATTTTTTGTTCAGTAAATCTTGTTTTTAAAAACTATTTTATTAAAAACTACGAAGTTACAACAAAAAATACTAGACTCTAATTGCTGCGGCGAAAAGCCGATAACAAATGAATCTTGATTCAAATTGATATAGTCTACAATACAAATGAATAACTGAGAAGCTCTGCGTACCGTATTTATAATAAAATATCGCTGACGGTGCAATCATTTGGGTGAAACCTTGATATGATGGTACTTTTCCAGTGCAGTACTGCTTACTTAGCATCTTTATATTATTGTGAGCTTCTACAGAGGCGTAGGTACGCTTATATTTAACATTGAAAAAGAGAATTATGTATATAATGATAACATAGGGATTTATAATAATAGGTTAGTATTTATTATTTATCATTATTTATGCATGAACTTAGCCATGAATCTAACTAATCAAAGCGAACTGTGCATAGTAGCAGACTTAACGGTCACTTGTGCAACCGGCCCTTAGTCGATTAGTTCCTTGATAGTTTCATTTGAAATATCCGTAGGTATCACTTTCTATAATATGTCTTAATTTCTAGCAAATGTTTAAAACCAATTTATCTATGCCAGTGAGTTAAGAAGCTCTTAACTCACGCATTTTGAGTAAGTTAAGTGCTTCTTAACTCACGCATTTTCATTACCGCACTGTTTCTTAGGTTTTTGAAACTATAGTGACATCAATATTATTTACTATCAAATTGATATGAAACCATGCATGGTGTTATCGTGTTTTCATGGTAATTTGGTCAAGTTTATATCGTTATTTGAACAAAAGGTATTGAGGTGATTCAGGTAGCTGGTTTTTAGAATAGGTAATACAATTATTATAGGGCATTCCAACGATCTGTCAAAAATGGCGTCTGTCAAAAGTTAGCCAGGGCATACAAATGATAAAGTGCGCAAAAATATTGGTAAAATGCCTGCATTTTGTTGTGTAGTGAAATGTAGTTGTCGGAGAGAACGCGACAACGTTAAATTTTATAAAATACCATCGGATCTGAATCGAAAGCATCCTTACAAAAGTTAAAATAAACAAATTAGAAGACGACGCTGGTGAAATGCAATTAAACGTGAAGATTTAACTGGCAGTAAATTGAAATATGCTGTAGTTTGATCGAGATATATGTATTTCAGTAAGGTATCAATAATTTAGAGCAACCGAACAACTATTATTATTAAAGAATGTATATTAAAATGACGCGTGTTCGATATTGTGAGACAATCGAATTGTGTGCCCTGACTGTTTTTTTTTTGTTGGAATGCCCTATAGCTAGTAGTTAGAACCAAGTAGCTACCGATGTCCATATTTGTGACTGGAGGGAAGTCTTCAGGTTTTGAACTCAGAGCAGAATTAGCCAAACCAAACGGATCAACACTGTTTATGGCCGCAATTTTTTGTTTCTAACGCACAGCTACATCAGGTTTTTCGCGTTCCAATTTTATCAGGTGGTCAGCCATAAGTACTTTAGTTTACGTTTAACCACAAAAAAATTAATTTATTTGGATTTTATAAAATAGTTTTTAGATTATGTGACACAATCGAATTGTGTGCCCTGTTTGTTTATTTTTTGTTGGAATGCCCTATTGAAATTAATTTTTTTGTGTTTTTAAAGTTAAGAGCGTATGGCGTAGATAAAATATTGTACAATAAACGTGAGTTAACTCTCATTAAGATACTTGTGTGGTTACACAACTCGTGCTACGCACTCGTTGTGCAACTTCCACACGCGTATCTTAATGATGCTGTTAACTCACTTGTATCGTAAATATCTATTATCCAATTCTGATTTTTTATATTTGAGAAATCGACCAAGCACTGTCTAGCAATTCAGCGAATTCAATTTCGTCCATATACGTGCAAGGTTGAGGTTTCAATTTCAATTTATAGCATGAACCAGGAAAGTGAAAAGAAGGGCCTAATTTCAAAATTTAACCCTACGATAGTAAAAATTTCGGAACAAGATGGAATTTATAATCGCGAAAATGAGGTATTTTCCTTCAACAAACAATTGATGTGTCTGAGCAACTACATTCAAAAACGCTTCATCTGCATAACTCGTACGTGTCATCCTACAGTCGTTCAAGCAAAATAAACTTGAAAGCTTGCTACCTCCACGCACTGGAAACCTATAAAACGAATAAGCTACGTGCAAAGAATGGCTATTTTCTTGCTCTTGCTTTTTTCGATACATTGAGCAAGACAATATCTTTATGGACGCCCATAAAGAAGCGTGCGAGTGCAAAAAGCAAAAATATTTCGGTCTCCAGGGGTGTTTAAAAGAACGTTCGGTTTTGCGGAGAAGGAGAAAGGACGAATGACAGCAGCTGCCTGGATATGGGACAGTAATAGCGTTTGGGCTTTTTATGGGATATCACATGTTTCGTATTTTTATAAACCTTTTAAAGTCGTTTTGTGTTAACTATTTTTATGGGTCTATGAAGCTATATGGATGCGTGTTTCATAATAATGGACCTCCAATGCAGCTTTTCAATACACGATAAACATTTTATGTGTTATCAAATGAAAAACTATAATATAAGCTTCATAAACTCTAATTAATTTAATGTGTAAAGAAACATTTTTCCCCTATCTCCAACTTCTCAAATAACCTCTATTTTCCAGACGACAGATTATAGGAAAGCGAAAGAAAGCTAACGTATAAAACGCGAGAGGAAACAACTTTAAAGTTGATCCAATAGGCGAAAAAAAACTTTCTTTTTGACTTTTTAAACTTTTGAATTTGCAAACTTTGCAATTTGGAGTTTGTGCGGAGGAATGAAACGGGCTTTCCGCAAAAACTTCCAACCTCGTCGGTAGTTCATTATTTATTGAGGTAAGGATTTCTTGAGTGCAAAAGATTAATAAATTATTTGACACGGGTTGTTTAGAGGAAAATTTTAGTTTATGAGAAGCTTATTAAAACAAAATTTAAACGATCCATGGAAATTACAATTTTTTTTTTCTTTTCATCTAAATATATCTCCGGGAACTTTAAAAGATTGGAAAAATATAACAATGAATATTTTCAGAGAAAAGTTTTGTCAAAAAAAAAAAATCATATTCAAAAGAAGGAACATCTTAACTTGAAAATTTTCAAATAGATAAACTTAGAAATTCGAGATTGAACGCCCCGTTTGCATGATGTGGGTTATATGATAAATACAAGCAATGGATTACGTGACTTTCTCGCGTTCGAACAGAGTGAACTGCAAAAGTGATTTAGAACTATTCGAAAACTTTTGTTTCGAAGCCAAATGAATGTTGGAAATGTTTTTGAGGAAAATGGATCGTACAGTACATCATTGGCTTATTGAGAGTTTATTGCGATTAACTATTTTATTGATTATAATTTTACTGAAGAGAAAGATCTGAAATAATGCATTAGTGAGTTTTATTGCCATGGAATTTGTACAGGATACCAAGGCACATTTAAATGACGGATAACATCCCAAATAATGAGGTTTTCAAGCATTTACGACAATATGTGAAGATCTTTCAACTGATCTCTTTTGGAAGAGACATGCACTGTAAGCAGGTTAAGAAGGCGACAACCAAAATGTTTAGTGCTCATCTAGAAACTTGGGAAAAAAGAGATACAAGAAGCCACATATGAAGGTTGAAGGTTATTCCTTTACTTTCCCGCCTCTTTTAGTTACCGCAGAAATTTGATCGCTTCAATTTAAATACTGTAGTGGGGATTGGGATTTTCTACGTTCTATATAGTGTTTCTTCTATTGAACTATCTTCTGAGTGTCTGAATTTCCAAGTAAACGGATGTGCAGGATATCGATTAAGAAATATATTGGGTGAAAGTGATTAGAAATAATGTGACAACTTGACAAAAGTTCAACACACACACGCTGACATTAACATTAAAAAATCTTACTTGTGATAACAGGTAATAAAAGTGGGTTGTTTTCTTTATATTACTTTTCCTTCACTCCATGAAACGTCGCGTAAATGAAGAAACAAAAAAATAATAATAATAATAAATAAATAAAAATACAGCAGGGATAATGGTCCTCAAACGCTATCACTTAAATCACCTTCAAATTCATTACCTTCAATTATAACTTTACAGGGTCTACCACGTTTTCTCAATGGTCTAATAGTTGCCAAATCAACTTTATCGTCGGATTTAAATTTGGTAAGTGCTGACACATGATATTTTCCGAGTACTTTTTGTGAATCATCTAGTAATACAATCTCATAAGTAGTTGGGAATACCATTTTAATAATTTGATATGGGCTATACTTTTTAGAGCAAATTTAGTTGAAAAAGAATATTTAGCATTACGAAGGCAGAGACTATCAACAAGAACTTTTCCACCGCACTGGAATATAGGTGCTTCTCTTCTGTTCTTGTCAGCATATTTCTTAGATTCATCTTGTTGAATTTCATGTAAAACTCTGGCTTGACGAAGAATGGTAGGTAAAGATTTCTTTTTTTTGCTGTCCTATTCCCGCTACTCCTTTTCACTATAGTTCTCTGTGTTAGATACCATGTATTATAGATAATTATGTTCAATGATATAATAGGTACCTTATTTTTTGTGCCTTTCTCACTACTACACACACTCGCTCATACATTTACCTTCCTACCCTAAAATATTTTTTTCCCCAAAAAGCATAAATCAAATTTAAGGTGATATGTTTGTCCCAAAGACTCTTTAATCATCCCAAAATATGTTTATCTTTGCAAGCAGGACCATATGTTTCACTCGGTAATACAATAAGGGTTTTCTCTGGCCCCTTGTCATATCTTTCTATGTCAACACTATTGTTCTCAGGCTGCGTCTTACTTTGGCTCCTTCATCAACGTCAACTGATGAATTATGAGGAAGGTATTCATATTGGGCTGATTTTTTTTTCTTTTTTTGTATTAACATAAAATAAAATATTGCAGAATATGTGGTTGGATGATAAGCTAATAAGCAGTTTTCAAATTAGGGAGTTACAATTGTAAAGATGCAACGAAAAGTTGTCAGATACGTTGTTTGGATTGTTGTAGTTAGCTTTGCAAGTCCAAACCCAAGACTGACCAGTCAAGGAACTGGTCTAAAAAAATAAATTGGGTGGTCTGGAGTGGGATATGTTAAGGGGCACGTGGTTATTAATAGCGCTCCAAATGCAGATGGATACATACGAGATATTCTGTAAAAGCACGTCCAACATTCGCCCCTCATGTCGGAGAAAACTTTCTGCTAATGCACGACATTGCTCGCCCTCATGTGGCTTACCGCGTCTCCGACTTTTTAAATATCGTCGAAATAAGAGAAATGGATTTGCCTGCAAGTTCCCCAGATCTTAATCCTATCGAACATGCCTGGGACATATTGGGAAAATGATTAAGGTCCAGAATCCTCGCAGCTCAAAATCGAATAATAAGAAGCAGCTTCTCTGGTTGAGATCTGGGATAATTTGCCCCAAGAGATGATTGATGATGTTATCAGAAGCAGGAGGAGACAAATATCACGAGGGCGCGTGGATGCCACACGCGTTATTCAAAGATTCATTTTTCTATTAATTCAGTTTTGAATCGTTGTTGTTCGTTACATTATTGATATTGTGATTTGTTTGGCCATTGGGTCCTAAGTTTACAAATAAGGAAAAAAATTTCAAATTGACTCTTTTTCCAAGTTGCAAGGTGAAAATTTAATTAATTTTTCTTGAACAAGTAATAATAATTCGATGTGAAAAAAAACACCAAGTCGGGGTCTCAAAATTTTTTAATATTATTAAGGTTACATGTTTCACGCAATAATGGGCATCATCAGACCTATAAAAAGAAAACCTCTTACACTTGGAATAAACATAGTACAGAAAAACATACCTTCAACTGAACTCTCAGAGTGAGTGTTTCTAATAGTCGCATACACTTCAATACATCTTTACAATAAAAAAATTAAAAAAACTTTTTTTTTTCCTGTCTTGCCTTGTCAGCTTCGCGACATCTTCCATATTTTTGTTGAACTTATTTTTAAGGGTTTTTCAAAATTTTTATTATAAAGATGTATTGAAGTGTATGCGTCTGTTAGAAACACTCACCCTGAGAGTTCAGTTGAAGGTATGTGTTTCTGTACTATGTATGTTCTAAGTGTAAGAGGTTTCCTTTTTATAGGTCTGATGATGCTCATTATTAGGCGAAACATGTAACCTTTATATTATTAAGAATATTTGCCGATGTGGCGAAATCGGTTGAAGGATAACCTAAAAAAGTCCTAAGCCTGGGATAAGTGTAAAGGAAGAGTTTAGTTTAGTTACAGAACATTTCACCAAATGGAAAACATGAAAGGCACTTTTTGATCACTGTATATTTGTGAGAATTTTTCTCACAATAAACTGATGGGTATAAGGTAAATCTGTGAGCAATATTCAGCTTGAAGTAAAAATTGACACACCGACTTGAATGTGGAACAACACATTTTCATATCCAATTTATATATCGATGTGGAGAAACATAAGGTGCATATCCACCTTTTCTTGGAAACCCTGTATCTTCAATAATAATATCAATGTCACAGTGAATAAAAAATGCAAAAGTTTGGAAAAGGTCAGGCTTGGTGTAGAAAACTGTTCCTAGTTTTCAGTGGTTCAATACACAGGGTGTCTCAAAAAAATCTTGAAATAACTAACTTTCATTCCATCCCTGTATATAAGATTAAGACAAATCGGCGGTCATGCGTTAGATGCATTCGTGAAGAATCAAGCTACAATCTGTGATGCCCGACTTCTTTTCTACATTATGAACCAGAGAAATGACATATCCAATCACAACCTATACCTACTTGTGAATTGGAAAATTGCAATTATAAATCTGAAAAAGTGATTTAATTAAAAGACCTGATAAAATTAGATATAGAAACTTGTAGATTTTAATAAATATTGAGTCAATTTCTCTTTTCGAGACTAAGACGACTCTCTCGTGAGATTTTTGGTCTTTGTCTTGGTCTTCGTCAACAATGAATTTTCAAAGTCAATTTGTTTTATACAAATTATTGTATAAAATTACATATTCAAATGAGAATCAGTTAATTAAAGAAGAGGATAAATGAAGTACACATATGAGGTTTATTCTTGCTCATATAGTGGGCAAAACTCAACATTCCTCGTGTAGACTAAAAAAACAAAAAAGTTAGTTTTGTTTCAGGTTTTTGTGAATACCACATATTGCGGTAACGTTGATCTATCCTAAACCTTGATCATTCGTTTTGCTTCGCCCGGAAAACGGATTAATTTTTCAGCATACACAGGTTCAGGCCGCAACAAGGAAATTCAGTTACGTACGGATCCCAAAAGTTTAAATATTTCAAGTTTCACAGCCCAGAGAGTATGGAGTTTATCCAGTTTCCACTGCATGGACAGGCTGTCTATCTATATTGTAACTGGAACAGATAAACTCTCTAGGGATTGTAAAATAACATTCGAATCAAAAAAATCGTTTAGAATTCCCATTTTAATTAATCGAAAATTCATAGGACGTTCGGCGTGTAATTCAATTTTCCGACTTCTAGTGAGAAATTGATTGGTCTAGCTACAGAACAGGGCAGAGGACAATTTGTTTTATTGTCAGGGAGTTGGAGCTGACTGGTTCTGCGGTTTTTTCTACTACGGAGAAAACTGTGCCGTGCAAATGATTTTCAGCAGTGCACAAGTCACGAGCAATTTGTTTAAAAGCGTTTAAAATTTAAAATATTTATAAGTAGTAAAAATATTTAATGTTCGTTTCACCAGGGTTCATACTTGACCTTGAAACTTGAAAAAAAAGGGTTGTCGTAGATTAATTCATATGACATTCAATTTTTTTGACAAATTAAAATGAATGACTTCTGGTTTAAGAACCGACGAACTTTTTTGACGTCATTGATTTGTTTCAGTCAATTTTTATTTGTTAAACAAGGAAGGCAAATGCTGGTGGCAAGTACAAACCCTGGCGAAACAAACTTTACCTATATTTTTCTATAAGCAAGTGCAAAGGACAACTTAATGAAATTAATTTCAAAAGCTGGATGCTTTGTAGACTTTTTCTAATTCTTTGTGGTTGGGCTTTTGGCCAACGATCTTTGAATTACCATAAAATTAAGCTCCTGTAGACATATCTTTTTCTTTTTTGGGAGTTTTCTTCTTTCGCGACCCGTAAAAGGCTCATAAATCATTCTGTTCTCTCGAAGCAGCGGCGATGGCAAAACTTCTAAGAAATATTTCATGCCTGGAAGAGTTGCCTTTTAAAACTTTTGTTCAATTACTATTTTACGTAATTTTATTTTCTTTTACCCCTCCCATCGTCGGTGATCATGTTCAAAACCCTAGATTTTTAACGTTATGCCAGAAACCTTCTTCTGGTATCTTTTAGGTTCTATTATGACTTATTAGGAACTTTCCAGTCAGCAAAAAATAAATATCGACAACATTGGTCCATGTTTTACGGCTATCGTTTACCTGAGATAATGGCCCTGCGTGGTCTTTTTAATTCTACTTCCTATTCCTGACAAAAAACGTATCTGTGAAGTAGGGAAAAAAATGAGGGACTAGAAAACTCTCTAATGCTTATGAACAAACTTGAATTATCTTGTGGGCAAATTCTTGGGTCATAGGACAAAGGACCATAATGAATCAATACTATTTCATTTTGTCAACGTTTCGACTATATTCAAGTCTTTTTCAAGCCTCAAAAATTTTGCTTTTCGTGACCGTGGGTATGAAAGGCAACAATAGTTATTTGTTTTATTAGGCAGAAAAGCACAAGATCCGGTTCCATCATTGGTTTCATAAACCACCGGATTGCACTCTTTGCTCTCTATTTTATAGTGAAACTTAAGTCCACAGAACATACCACCTCTAGAAAAGTATCTGCAATGTTACCTACTGGTTATGAATTACAGCGCCATCGTTGACTTGAAACATAACTAATCGAGCATTCTTGACAAAATGGCGAATCGATTTTTCGATATATTTTTATTAATTTTTATTAATTTTAAATAATTTTTAATGTTCGAATGCATTTGGCTTGCTGACTCCTTTTAGCTCTTTTCGCCTCATTTTCTCAAAAACTGTGACTGGCAGGAAGTTTCCAATGTCGAACATAGTGCAAAAAGAGTTTAAAGAATTAGCAAGTTACACGCAGCTATAGGTAGATCGCAAAGTAAAGACGAATAGTAAATAAAAATACGAACGAAACGATACAAATGAATAAAAAACAACAAAATACGAACAAAAATTAGGGTTTTTTCAACCAGAACTTTTTAAATTTCCACTTTAACGCGCAACACAATTCAAAAATTCTAATTTGAATTTCAAAACATTTTCAAAATGACAAAATAAATGACAAAACCAACCAACACAAATCACTGTCCACACTACAGATACCTGCAAATTTCTCTTATCTCCCGACAGTGTCGCCATTGTTGACTAAAAACCTAACTAAAACCCTTCGTCGCGATTCTCCTATTTGAGAAATTTTTCTAAAATCTGTTTTTTTTTTTTAAGATAATTCCCCAAGTCAAAAATTTAGTAACTATGTTGGCAACACAAGCCTTTTCTACACAAAAAATTTGAAAGCATTGACAATTTTACATTGTATTGCCAACATAATGTCATTTTGACTTTTATCTTTTAAAAAAAAACAGACTTTAGAGGGATATATTCTGTGCTTAAGTCATGTCACTCATTATTTATGTGCCAGATGACAGCAGAAATATCATTCATTTTGTCAATTGGCCTTTCAATTAGTAATGTTTTTGGGATCATCGATTCCTTGGTAAGCATTTACGTTTTGCAACACGAATTGCTTATTCAATGTCGTGTTCTTCAAATTATGATTGTTCTAGGGGTTAATTACTTGTTGTTGTTATCATTAGTAATCAGCTGTTGTCAATTTTGTCTAATTATATTGTTGTGTGCAATTTTTTGGTAATTAATTTCACCAATTAATTTTTGACATTTGTCGTTACTTCGCCTCATCTCTATTCCATCTATATGTCAAAATTCTTGAGATGTTCTAATTAAAACTTTTTAACTGAATTTTTGACCTATCTGAATTTCTATTAAAATATTACACCATTTAGTCGAGATAATAATTGACGGAGTCAAACAGAAAATGGCTATTCAGGCCTCGGCCTGGATTCAATAAAGAGTTGATAGGGATGAACTCACAAATTTGGTTTTCACCGACTCTATTTAGAGCAAATGGTCCAATATTCCCACACCAACAATTGATTCTGAAAAGCAGAGCAGCAGTACCTATTTATTAGTCCAAAAGTCTGAATTGACTTACCTCAGAAAAAGTGGCACAACCAATAGGCACTCACACAAAATGGAAGCCCAAAATTAGATAAAAAATTAAAATATAATATTTATATTTCAAGAACAGTTGAGATAAGATTTATCAGGTAAAAACTTAACAATATGATAATATGCATTGATAGCAAAATATATTGAAAAATCTATGAGGAAGAATCTAAAAATACGAAGCAAAAATTATTAAAAATAAAAATGACTTCCCTGCTAAACTACCGCCGAGGAAAGAGAACATTTTAGAAACCAAACCCCACAGGAAAACGATCCTGTGTTTTTTTATACTTAACTGCATTTTAACCAGTTCCACCAATGAGACGAGTACACCCAAAAGATCATATTCACTTTACAATGAAATCACAATGAAAAACCACGTGGATAAATGAGAATAGATGAAAATCCACTAGAATTATTTTAATTGTTTACAATTTATAATAATTTAAATTAAGGTTATGTCAAAAATAGAATGAATACTAGATTTTTGCATTTTACGCTCATGATAGATAGATGGCAACACTGGAATTATTTTGAACTTTATGGATATTTTCAGCTGATTCTGAAATGGAAAAAATACAACTTTATAATGAAAATGAGAAGACATGGGACATGTTACGTAAATGGTAAATTAATCGTAACACCCTTTAAAAAAAACAAACGTGTTGGCACTAACTGGTACTAAAGTTCAAAAGAAAAGCGTGCCCTCTGGGTTCATAAAATAAATGGCTACTTTATGTTCAACAGACTGTCAGCATTCAAAGCAACCATTCAATTTTTAATATAATGTGAATATAATATATGAAAAAAAAGCAACTGTAGCATTTAGCATGCTACACTGTCATTGAAAAGCCGCTTTTAATGTCATTCGGGGATTTTTTTTTTTTAGTAGGAAGGTAATTGAGGTACTCGATACTATTTACCCGTTTTTGAAAGTTTTCAACTGTTGACCCACAGAGAGGCTTTCATCTATCATTTGCAGTTAAGCTTTGGTCGTGGATGTTCTAAGACCTGTTTAGGTTAAAATAGGTATGACTTTTTCTGATGACAAAAGTGAATACTTATCGAACTTAGAATGTGAAAATATTGAACTTGCGATCAGATATAAGGAGAAAATAAGGGTCACTAACAATATTTGTTAGCTCTTGCTAAAGTTACTCCTGATGATCCTCAAGGAATTTGCACGTATCCTCAGGTTGATGAATTTCACATTGTCCTACAGGGATGAATGCATCAGTTGCCAGTTTTTAGTTGCTTTTAAGGAAAGCATGATTAGGGAGGAATCTTCTGCATCAATCTGTGTTTGGATCTGCTTATTAAAAATGAAATTCCCTTGGAAGCCTATAAAATTTAATTTCGTCTCGATCGCCGCGACATTTACCAACACAACAAGTAGAGGCATGTTATTTATTTTTCCCAGCGTCCGTGAAGTACTACTTTTCCGCACGCCGTCCGGAAACGATTCTGTCAAGCTGACAATAAGTGCATGATGCCAGATTTTTCCTCCGTTTCTATATCAGCAAGCATCTATGCAAATACAATTACCGAATATATTAAATATATTTTCGTTGTTATATGATATGAAGATCGTAGAATAAATATTTTTCCTACGAGCGTGCGCAAAGTAGTACTTTTCCGCACGGATTTCCGGGCTCAAAGTTACACTTTTCCGCACTCAGTGCGGATACAGGCCTTATCCGCACTGAGTGCCGAAAAGTAATTATAATTGTCAAGCAACAATAAGTGCACCTGTCGACTTTGACACATGATGACAAATTTTTCCTCTGTTTCTATATCAGCCAACATCTATACAAACACTAAATATGAATTAACTTTGACACATTGTCAGATTTGTTCTCTATTTACATGCAAAAATCTACAAACTTTCTCATCAAATTTAAACGCTTTAAGATGAACAGCTCTGACGAGGATTTTCTGTTATTTTTTTTTTGTTATTAATTTTTTGATAAATGCATAGGTTCCTTTTAAGTTAATTAAAAATAATTAAACAAATTATCGTTTTTTTTTTTAAATTTTTGTTATTACCTACCTGATATGAAGCTCGTAGGAAAAATTTTGTTCCTAACACGTGCGCAAAGTGTCTTTTCCGCACGCAAACACGTATCCGAACTCCGCTTCGCGTCGTTCGTATAACTGTGCTTGCGTGCGGAAAAGTAACACTTTGCGCACTTGTTAGGAAAATAACTATTTCCTACGAGCGTGCGCAAAGTAGTACTTTTCCGCACGCATTTCGGTTCTCAAAGTTGCACTTTTCCGCACTCAGTGCGGATACAGGCCTTATCCGCACTGAGTGCCGAAAAGTAAAAATAATTGTCAAGCAACAATAAGTACACCTGTCGACTTTGACACATGATGACAAATTTTTCCTCTGTTCCTGTTCCAGCTAACATCTATACCTACAAACACCAAATTTAATTAACTTCAACACATTGTCAGATTTGTTTTCTATATATATGCATCTACAAACTTTCTCATCAAATTTATAGCATTTTCCATTTGTCGAAACAGGGCAAAAAAATGTATCCTTATCCTTACATGTTACATGCTTTTAGAAAAAGATGCGGATGCACTCAGTGCGGCACTGATGACAAATGGAAATCGCCATTAAACGCTTTAAGATGAAGAGCTCTGACGATGATTTTCTGTTATATTTTTTTTTTGTTATGTAATTTTTTGATAAATGCATAGGTTCCCTTCAAGTTAATTAAAAATAATTAAACAAATTATCGTTTTTTTTTTAAATTTTTGTTGTTACCTACCTGATATGAAGCTCGTAGGAAAAATTTTGTTCCTAACACGTGCGCAAAGTGTCTTTTCCGCACGCAAACACGTATAACTGTGTTTGCGTGCGGAAAAGTAACACTTTGCGCACTTGTTAGGAAAATAACTATTTCCCACCACATGCGCAAAGTCTCTTTCCCACACTTGAAGTTAAGACTACTAGACTTCTTCCGACAAAACACCCACTATTTGGTCTAAAATTCACGTTTTTGAATGCTCAATCGCATTTATCTCACTCTCTATAACTAGTAAATCAAATGATAGATCCTTTTGTGTGTCTACAGGCGGCGATTCCGAAATCTAACTTGATAGCATTTCGGATAACAATAGCCATTTGTAGCTACGTCATCCCTTGAGAAAAAACGTATGTCGTAACCTGTACAATGCCTATTGACAGTGGCAGAAAAATATAAAGGATGTTTATCTTTCTTAAAATAAAAATGCTCAGGATCCTACTTTTTCAAAAATTAGGTTGTTTTCAGAGAGGTAAGTTGCCTGATAACTTTATAACCACATCTGGGGTGCCTCAACATAATGCAAATCTCCAATTACCAGGCAACCTAAAGAACCTTGGTCTCCGCTGTTCAAAATATGGTAAAGAAAGATTAACAAACATGACGTCAATTATTACGAATCCGGCAAACTTTCTTTTCCATTTTGTTTTTCTCTGTCACCGAATCTTCATCGATCCTAATATGTATAGTTTCAATCATCTAGACTTTGCGTTGTTCATCGCTTCCATAAACGCCAAAGTTTCGACTGAATCGAAATCTTTCCAGTAGGTAGTTCACGAATGCTTATATAAGTATTAGGTTGTTATTTGTGACGTCAGATTGTTTGTAAAGTATGTTTTTTTTTTAAAATAATTCCCAGTCAAAAATTTAGTAACTATGTTAGCAACACAAGCCTTTTCTACATAAAAAATTCAAAGCATTGACAATTTTACATCGTATTGCCAACATAATGTTATTTTGACTTTTATCTTTAAAAAAAAAAAACAGACTTTAGGTGAGTGATATTGTATCGCATTCTTCCCTAAATCCCCCGAGTTCCACAAGTTAACAAGTTGGTAGAAATATTTAGTTTATTTGTTTCACTTTGTAAGAATTTTAGAAAATCTTATAGATGGGGCAGGAGACTAATCCATCTTCAGTTATTGTCTTTTTACAGTTGCACGCAGTTTGCACTTGCATGTGCAAGTTTGAATATTCTTCTTGTTGCCAACTGTACCATAGAAAATCAATCAATTCAATATCTAATTTTCGAATGCGTGTTAAAGAGCTTGGCTTGACTGTTGAGGGTTGAAACAGGGCTGAAAACAGGAAAAAATTACCTTACCTCAATTTAAAAAAACTGCTGATGTTCGATGTTCATCAATATTTCTGCGGTTGGTAATTGTGAAAATGGCATCAAAAATTAGGAATAAAAATTGCCAACTGTAAAACCAAATTTATAGAAGCAATAAACTTGCAGGCGGAAAAACTTGCATGGAGAAGAATAGCGAACTGTAAAGCGGCCTAGGAATGCTGCTGTCTGCTTTTTTGAATAAGTAATGATATAACCGGCCGGAATTTTTCCCTCGTTACTGTATTTGTTTTATCTAAATTACTTTGTAGCTCCTGGCATTTTCAAGATTCCTGCTGCAATATCATTTCCATGGGCTTTTCTATTTTCTTTTTGTTACAGCGCTTCGATTGTGGGACTTCTTTTGAGCTTACATTGAGGATTTAAGGCTTATCTATTTTCTGTTCTAGAATTGTTAATTTGAATAAGTCTATAGACCGTAGGCCCACTCCAAAAAGTGCAATGATAGTACAGGGTGTCCATCTATAAACTGACACATTTTACCTGCTCATAAGTCAAGAACGAAAAAAGATATCGATATGCGGTTTCCACAGAACTTCATCAATTTTTATAAAGTTTTTTTCGGCAGTGTTGCCAAGTTTCAAAATTTACCTGTAGTAGGAGGAAAAATATTGATGATTTTCAAAGGCCGATTTCGCAAAAGTTTTAAATGGAACAACCCTGTACTTTTTAATTTGACATGAAAGCCTGTTAACTCTCCTTTCTGAAAATTCATAAATTGTTTTTCATTGCTTTCATTTTTTTTTTGTTTGGAGCCAATTTTAGTAAATGACCCCTTTTTGAAAGTTTCCCTTCATTAATTAATGATTAATGGTAATTCCCTATGTATCGCTCTAGCATGATTATAATTCAATGATTTGCGCTGTTGCCATGTTTAAAAAAGGTATTTATTCTATGTACTAAATAACAACTATTAAACAATACTAATAAATAAGAACTCAAAAAAGTAAAAATAACCTTGGTAACACTACTTATAACAATTTTAATAACAAACAATTGGAGAAATTAATTATAATTTACTTATAACTAATAAATTAGCTGCTGTATATGACCCCCGTTTTGCTCGCAGCACATATGTAAACGCAGAAATAAGTTCTTGAAGGTGTTTTGTAGCATTTGTGGTGTAATTCGGTTAAAAACGTTTACTATGTTGTTGCGCAGTTCATCCAAATTTCTTGGGGTTGGATTGAAGCAACGTTTCTCTACATATCCCCATATAATAAATTCTGAAATGGTTAGATCGGGAGAATAGGGTGCCCATTCATTTGGACCTGCTCGCCCTATCCATCTGTTTCCAAAAGTAGTATCTAAGGAATCCCTTGCGACCCTGGAAAAGTGTGGTGGTGCACCATCTTGCTGAAAATAGACCATGTCTAAAATTCATTCCTGCTGAAGTTGAGGATAAAAAAAATGTTTCCAACATATCGGTGTAATTGTTTCCATTCATTGTTGCTACTTGAAAAAAAATGCACCATACATTTTAGATTTCGATATTGCACACCAGAGGTTCAGTTTAGGAGCATCTCTTTCAAATTCGTTATACGGTGAGGATTTTCATCTCCCCTTATCATCATTCCTTAGATACTAGTTTTGGAAACCGATGGATAGGGCGAGCAGGTCCAAACGAGTGGGCACCCTATTCTGCCGATTTAACCATTCCAGATTTTTTTATATGGGGATATCTAAAGGAACGCTGCTTCAATCGAACCCCAAGAAATTTGGATGAACTACGCAACAACATAGTAAACGTTTTTAACCAAATTACACTACAAATGCTACAAAACGCCTTCAACAATTTATTTCTGCGTTTACATATGTGTTGCAAAGAGGCATGCTGTATATGACCCCCATATACAGCAGCTAATTTATTAGTTATGAATTAGAATTAATTTCTTCAATTGTTTGTTGTAAAAATTATAAGTAGTGTTACCGAGGTTATTGTTACTCATGTCAATTCTTATTTATAAGTATTATTTAATAGTTGGTGTTTAATTTACATAGAATAAATACTTTCTATAAACATGACAACAGCGCAAATCATTGAATTATAATCATGCTAAAGCGATACATAGGCAATTACCATAAAATTTTCAATAATCATAATTAATGAAGGGAAACTATCAAAAAAGGGTCATTTACTAAAATTGGCTCCGGACAAATAGGCCAAGCAATGAAGGAAGTTTACCTCAACATAATTAGAAGTTAACATTTTTTGGGAGGAATCGGTTCATTTTCATGTGCTTAATAACATATTAAGTTTGCGACCTTGTACTTCCATAGGGTTTTTAGTTAGGGGTGGTTTTTAGGGGTAATTTGCCGTTTATGGAGAACGCTGCACAAAGGGATGGTCCAATAGCAAAAAGTTTCAAATGATTGTTGTAGCTGAAGTTTTTTGCTATAAAAAACTCAGCGACAGCACCCTTATATCTTCTATAGTCTTTTTTCTGCAGCGTCTTGAATACTAGCATGTTTATATTCAAGGTCACTGAATCAACATTTCACGTGCTTTCGCGCATTTGATGCAGCAGCGGCCAAATGCATAATCCGATTTCAATTTTTCAAAAACCACATTGTTGCTGATGAAATTCACTCTCGAATGCTTTTTTGTTCGAATTTTTAAGCGAGCACGGACTTGTCTAATGTGCGAGGAAGTTGTAAATTGCATTGAAAACTACCCCTTTCTTGCAATCACTGTAATTTCTAAACGGGCCAAATATTTGGTGACAGTTTTCGACAATCGGCAGCCCATTTATTCCTCTCATATTGCCGCAGCGGATTTTTTTTTCGTTAATTACTCAATGACTTATTGGCCTGAACAGGTCGCGCGGAATTTTTTAAAAAGTCAAAAGAAATTAAAATTGTTGCACAACGCTGAAATTTGGTACGATGGCTTTTTCTATTGTTTATATGAATATACTGCAATTTTAATTGCTTCACATGACTGCTGCAACAATTATTGCTGTATATTCATGAGAACAATAAATAAAGCCATCGTACCAAATTTCAGCGCTGTGCGACAAGTTTGGTTTTTTTTGCCTTTTTTTAAAATTCCGCGCGAAGTGTTCAGGCCAATAAGTCATTGAGTAATTAACGAAAAAAAAAATCCGCTGGGGCAATATGAGAGGAATAAATGGACTGCCGATTGTCGAAAACTGTCACCAAATATTTGGCCCCGTTTAGAAATTACAGTGAATGCAAGAAAGGGGTAGTTTTCGATGTAATTTACAACTTCCCCGCACATTAGACAAGTCCGTGCTCGCTTAATTTTCAAGCAAAAAATTCGAACAAAAAAGCATTCGAGAGTGCATTTCATCAGCAATAATGTGGTTTTTGAAAAATTGAAATAGGATTATGCATTTGGCCGCTGCTGCATCAAATGCGCGAAAACACGTGATTGATGTTGATTCAGTGACCTTGAATAAAAACATGCTAGTATTCAAGACGCTGCAGAAAAAAAACTATAGAAGATAGAAGGGTGCTGTCGCTGAGTTTTTTATAGCAAAAAACTTCAGCTACAATAATCATTTGAAACTTTTTGCTATTGGACCATCCCTTTGAGCAGCGTTCTCCATAAACCGCAAATTACCCGTAAAAACCACCCCTAACTAAAAACCCTATGGAAGCACAGGGTCGCAAACTTAATATGTTATTAAGCACATGAAAATGAACCGATCCCCCTAAAAAATGTTAACTTCTAATTATGTTGAGGTAAACCATCTTTTCAGATCCCCGTTTCTTGGACTAAAAAAAAAAAAATTGAAGCAATGAAAAACCATTTATGTATTTTCAGAAAGGAGAGTTAACAGGCTTTCATGTAAAATTAAAAAGTACAGGGTGTTCCATTTAAAATTTTTGCGAAATCGGCCTTTGAAATTCATCAATTTTTTTCCTCCTATATCAGGTAAATTTTGAAACTTGGCAATACTGTTAAAAAAAACTTTATAAAAATTGAGGAAGTTCTGTGGAAACCGCATATCGATATCTTTTTTCGTTCTCGACTTATAAGCAGGTAAAACGTGTCAGTTTATAGATGGACACCCTGTATAACGTATGTTCTCTGAAGTTTTGATAATTATGCATAATATACTCGTCAACGTACAAACAAAATTAGCGCATGACTGCGGGATTTGCGTTCAAGAACTTAATTGTTTATTGTTTATTGATGAAAAAAGAAAAAAGAAAAGAACGTGGGATCTAAAGGTCAGCATTCGCCATTGAAATTTCTTATTTTTGAATTATGTACGATCCTTAGATCCAACGAATAACGTATGCCGATCGTTTTCCGATAAATTTTTATTTATAAACATCCATTGGTATAAACAAGTAACTGCGCAGGTCTCACGGTTATCCATTAATTGCTTGCACGTTAATCATCATATCGTCACGCTACAGGGTTTTTCTAATTTACAATAGGAAATATTTTTCTTCAAAACGAAAGATTTTAAATTCCCATTCAAAGTTCAGTTCACTGACTTTTCAAAAAACTGCAAGTCGATTCCTTTTGTAAAGTTAAACAATTTCGGTTATGAATCAATAATTATAATTGTAACTTCGATTCGTCAGCAAAACGATAGTTCAATAATTTCTAAATCCAGAATCGGATTTTGCTGACTTATGAAAGACCTAATGTTAAAGAACCGAATGAAAGCAGGGACAGCAGCCTCTCAGACTTTAAGAAAGTATAAGTGTGTAGTGCCAAGTTATGTCATTCCAAGTAATGTAAGTAACATCCAAAATTTATCGATTTATTTTATATCGCAATCTGATTTAACTTTTAATTCTCGATTTTCTTAATTTCATTTTGTTTGTTTATTTATTTATTTATTCATTATGCTATTTTGTGTTAAACTTTCCTTTTTTATTTCTATTTTAATAAATCCTGATTATATACAGGGTGTCCCAATAGAAAGTGACCGATTGTAAATGCTTATAACTTCTAAACCAGGTGTGCTAGCTACCTGCGATTTGCACCATTCGACTTCTCTTGACCTAAAGTTTTTTCAGTTGGTTGCAAATTTTTTCCACACTTATACAGGGCGAGCGAGAGGGCGAATAAAAAAATTCTGTTTTTTAACATCGAAATTCTAAACTATTTTTATTGAAACACCATGTATGTTGCAACGCCAAAATTAAGAGTCGTGTATGTACAAGGTATTGATGTACCAATAAACATCGGGCATAGAACTTGAAGTTTTAGCCCTAAAAAATTGAAATAGAAATCTGGCCCAAAAATAAATGCATTTTTTTAGGTTCAAAAAAGGCCGACGTTTATTGGCAAATGAATACCTTGGTCATGACTCTTAATTTTGGCGTTGCAACATACAGGGTGTTCCATTAAAAATAGTGGAGAATTTCGATGTTGAAAAATGGCATTTTTTTTACTCGCCCTGTATAGGTGTGAAAAAAAATTGCAACTAACTGAGAAAAAACTTCAGACCAAGAAAATTCGAATGGCGCAAATCGCAGGTAGCTAGCACACCTGGTTTAAAAGTTATAAGCATTTAAAATCGGCCACTTTCTATTGGGACACCCTGTATATTGTTTTTTTTTCGCCTTTAGTGCATATAAAAAGTTGCATTTTATTATTTTGAACAAGTTTTCTTAATATTTTTTTTTTGTAAAGTTGAAAATAGGCTAACTACCCCTAAAAAAATCTTCAAACTACCCCTATGGAAAACGGCAGGGGGTGAGTAAAAACTTCATAAAGCAAAAATGTGTGTGTTGTAGAAAATTTTTTCACGTTGGTTAAAATTTTTCATTTTCATCATAAAATTTCAAACGGCCCTTATGACCACAGACGGTCCGTAATCAAAAGAGTCTTTAGATAAACATTGTAAATAAAATAATGTTGCACATCTTTTATTTGAAACATTTTTTTTTTTATAAAATCAATAAGTACCAAGTAATCGCCAATGGCGCACTTTCAACCCCCATAGCGCAAAACGTCAGAGGGGTGAATGTTTGATATTTTCGGTTTTATGATCACCCACCCGCCCCCTATTATCCCTGAAAAGTTCATTTGGGTAGGAATTTTTTTTTTGCAATGCATGTATTTTTCGACTATTTTCCTAGACTGTAAACACATTCAGTCATCCATAGCTGCAATATAAATTAGCAAAGTATAGACTAATAATCAAAGTTTAATTCATTAATTTTTGGTTCACTGATATGAATATCAGTTCATCCATCAGGCCTACGGTCTAATATGAAAGTTTTTAGACTATGTTTGGTATTTATCGTTTGTCTGGCATCATTTCTCCATCTCTTTTAAATAATAAATTGGCCCCGATACTTTTTAAGGTTATACATAAATTAATTTTTATGAGTCATTCCTTTGGAAATTCAATTTATTAAATATTCTAAAATATTGTATGAACTGTGAGGCAAGGAATTTGAGTTCCGGTAATAAAGAACTTTGTCATTAAGAATAACTTTATATTGTGTTGACTCCACGGTTGGTTACTTGTGGAATATAGGTATATTTTTCAGAACATACCAAACTATTAAAACTTTTGCCAATAAGTTGAAAGAGCTTTCTACCTCAAATTTAGATAACCTAATTAACATGGTTTAATTTGAGTATTCCAAGAAAGTCTAATAAACAGTTCATACTCCTAATAGAATAATCCTCTTGGAACGCTTTAATCCCCTAATCAATTAAACCCTTTCTAGGGCTTAAGGGTAGATATATTTTCCCAGTCTGAATTTCCAAAATGGAAAAGTTTTACATTAGAAATTCGTCAGTTTCATTCAATTTACTTCGCCAGCTACAAGAGATTATAGTTTCATTACTATAATATTGCATTTTGATTATAGATGTTGAGATAACATTTTTCCTCCTATGCAACTCCCTTTTAATTCCTCGTTCTCAAGATACAAACTCAGATGCATATGAACGTTTATAGGTATAGTATCTGCCAGGGATATTCGAGATCCGTACAAAAAAGTATCTGTTAATTATATTTTTCGTTCAGTAAATCTTGTTTTTAAAAACTATTTATTTTATTAAAAACTGAGAAGTTACCACAAAAAATACTAGACTAAATTGCTGAGGCAAGAGCCTGAAAACAAAAGAATCTTGATTCTAATTGCTATAGTGATAACTAAAAATAAAAGAATGAAACATAAGGCTCTGCGCGCCGTATTTATATCAAAATACTGCCGAGCTTGCATTTTGTGTGGGTGAAACCTTGATATGACGGTACTTTTCCAGGCAGTATCCCTTACTCAGCATCTTAATAATATCATGGGCTTTTACAGTGGCGTATGCTTATATGTAACATTGAAAAGGAGAACTATTTGTATAATAATAACATAGGGTTTTATAATATAACTCCCTCTCCTTAAGTGGTTGCAAATTGGGATTGATTAACAATGTTGGGCAATTCAAACTGCACCTCAGTTTTTGTTTACCTACATTTTCTTTTAAAATATAGAATAATAATAATTGTTATAAAAATAGAACCTAATACTATAATTATAATATAGGTTGACACATTATTGGTTTTGAAATTTAACTCTTTTAACGGGTCAGTCTTTAATTTATTTACTTCTTTAATCGCCGATGGAAGAGCTTCATGGTCGACTGCTTTTAGTCTTACAGTTGTGGTATTATCTAGAGGTTCAGGAATGTCGATGAGGGATAACTCAAGTTCTAGGTTGAAGTTCTCATGCGTGTCTTCCAAAAACATTCGATTATTAATTGTCATTGAACATTTTCCTTTGCAAATTACGATTGGACTGGAAATGATTTCCACGTATTTCTTCTGGTCACATTGTGCATTGCTGTTGCATGTCGTTTTGGAATAACTAATACTTGATTATCGGGTATTTCTTCAATTGTGGATTCTTCGTATTGAATTTTTGTGAATGGGCATAATTGTTGTTCACTAAATACGATATCGTGAACACAGAGCTCATCTTGTTTCAATAGTTCCATTTTGCACAAATAAATGTCTTCAATATTTGGAATATAAGGTTTAGGATTAATTATTGGTGTAAATATAGTAAATATAATTACATAGTTCCTTTTGAATTATTACATGAGAGGACAATATCTCATAGTATTCAATTACGTTGTCAAACGGTATTTGTTGACTCGTGGGTATGTTTCTCAAGATCAAGTTTAATTCATTATGCTGCAGTAATGTATAATGCATTATGTTTGCGTGAGCAAAACTGATTGCGTTTTGTATGTGGTTAATTAACTCGCGTAGTTTACTACTGTGCATATTAATATTTTCTAAAATTAGATTCATCATTAAGATAGTTTGAATATTTTGATTATCCGTCGAAATATTTCTTATCTTATCTGAAATTAATGTCTGACTATTTTCGATATCTGAAAATTGATCATGAAATGTTTTCGTAACTTGTTTAAGTACGTTTGTTTGATCTTTTATATTTTTATCGATAATTTTCTGATTCTCATTAAATGTTTGAATGTATCACCGTCATTTGCGTCTAATGTTCCATACGGCCATTTTCGTGCTGTTCCCATGAAATTGAATACTCGACCTTTATTTCGTTCGTGTGAGAACTTCTTTAATGTATTTATACGTGATTGACTAGTTTCAATAATTACTTGTAATAAAGTAACAATTTCGTCTTCATTAGACCATTTGGTTTGATTTAAAGTATTGTTTAAATTTTTTAAAGTTATTTCGAGAGTTTTAATACTTTTTCCAATAAGGGTAGTATTAATGTGATAACATGCAGTGTTATGTCGTGTTGTGATGTAAGTGGTTCCTATAGAAATTGGTAAAATAGGATTTTCTAATGGATTTGAGGTGTAGGCGTTACTGGAAATTCCTATGATGAGGATTATAAAGGTTGCCAGGAACATTTTGGTTTTTCTGAAACAAAATGTTGTCGCTTTACCATTTGTTTACTAAATTTGACTTGTGTTTTAGTACTAAACTGCTGGACAAATGAAACGGAACAAGCTAATTTTTTAGGTTAACTTCAAATTCCAATATTACGCGAACTGAAAAAAATATCAATGAGCGGTTTGCGAAAATTAACTTTTAAATTATGCAAATCACTCATTGATAGGTTCTTCAGTTCGCGTAATATTAAAATCCAAAGTTTAACTAAAAATTCGCTTGTTCCGCTTCATTTGTCCAGCAGTTTATATCGAGGACTAATTTTATTTCTGTCATATTGCCTAATGAAAATAGGATCCTTCAATTCAGGTTCTTCTTTACATTGTTTATTAATTTTCTCTAAATTTTGTTTTTGTTTTGAAATTAATTTATCATGAATTACATTATTGAGGGTTTCTAATGATTTGGCAAGATTATTGGTATAATCTCTGCTTATCTTATTTCGTGAATTTTCGATAGATTCAAATCGCCTTTAATTATTTGGAAAGGTTTATAACCTGTAATTCTATGTATGCTGTTAATATAGTTCGAGATTGCAATTACCATTAGGTCAATAATGTTTTCATTAGGGCTTTGTAATTTCGAGCTTGTTAAACTTTCTCTCAGGGTAGAATGTAATCTCTCAATAGGACTGTTCGAATTAGGATTTCGAGAAGTCGTATAATGAAATTCGATTTTATGTAAAGTACATAAATCTGCTACAATTGCATTTTTTAATTCAGTTCCGTTGTCAGAAGTGATTCTTTGTGGAATTCCATGGTCACTGAAATATCTTATTAGTTGTGATGCAATCTCAACTATTGTTTTGCTAATAATTGGGATAACTTGTGCAAACTTCGAAAAGCTGTCAATAATTGTTAGGAATTTTTGATTCGAAACAACGTATGTATCAATATAAAGGTGTTCAAAGGGTTTTGAACCGATTTGAGTTGGTTTGAATATTATTTTGTGAGGTTGCCTTTCCTATTTTGTCTTATTACATATTTCACATGTTTTGACATATGCTTGTACGACTCTTTCTAAATTAGTCCAATAATATCGTTTCTTTAAAGATGAAACGCTTTCTGTAAATCCGCGATTATATGTTTTAGTCTAATTTTTTCTTGCTGTTCATCAGTTTCTGTTATGTCTACAACAAAAGAATTGGAAATACATAACTTGAACGAATTCGAATTGAATGATGTACTTAGAATTCTCAGTATAATAGGTTCTAACGTTTTGTTGTGTAAATACATACAATATGTATGGTCTTGTTAGGAAATGGAATAATACTTTCTTTGCGAATAGCATTATTATTAGAATATCTAAAAATTATTTGATAAGCAGAAAGATTTACATGCTTCTTTGTACAAGCGGCTCCTAGTACAGGGTTTTCAAGAGACGTGTGAATAGTTTCATCGTCTTCGATTACTTCATTCTCAATTGTATATTTTTGACTTATACCTTTTTCAATTATATTTTCCTTTAATCTTTTTGGAGGTATTATTATTTTTATTATAATTTTATTCTTAGGTTTTAACTTTTCTCTTTATGGTGAATCTGCTGAACAAGTAGATTCGGACAATGGAACATCTTTGTGTTCATCAGTTATTTTAATTTCTTCACCTTCATTAACAGGCTTCTTAGCTTGTATTTGAGGTTTAAAAATTTCAGTATCTTTGAAATATTTTTCAATTATCTCGTCATTATCAAGTGATGTGTCTTTTAACATTGTTCCTTTGTGAAACTTTTCATCGGAATCTGATTCAGTACTGGAATCTGATCTGGAAATAGCATTTATCTGTAAAAGAGGTCTTGATGATACGCCGTCATTCATATTAACAGTTCTTTTCTTGTATTTGATTTCGTGATCATATTCTGCTGATTTTAAGTTCCATCGGATTAATTTAGATCCGGGTTCTTTAACAGAGAATAACCAATTGAAGTGGTTTATGATCAGATAAAATAAAATTATAAATTTCTGTCAAAATAAGTATGGTCTAAAGTATTTAGTTGCACATACTATGGCTAGTAATTCTTTTTCAATAGGGTACTTGCATGATAAATTTAAATTGATTATTGTTTATTGCAAACTGTAGGAAATCGAAAAAAAATCGTAACTTTTTTTTTATTTCGCCCAAATATGATTATTCCGGAAGTTATTCAAATATTAAGTTTTGTATATATAGATATACTGAGCATGTGCAACGTCACTAATTTATTAGATAAGTGACGTCATAGGCAGATTTCATAGAGTTGTATCTCCGACAATTTTTGACTAAGAAGAAAAAGAAAAAACACGTGTTGACTTATTTTTCATGGACTATCGAAATCAGCAATAAAAAAATTTGATGCAAGGAGCCTATTGTACGGCTTGCGTAAGCAATTGGTAAATCTGAACCTACTACACCTTTTCCATATGTATTTCAGAGACCGTCAGTTTAATTTCAGAAAGCGTCAATTGCAATTTAGATTAGTAAATTTATTCCGGAATACGTCAATTGTATTTCAGATTAGTTAGTTTTATTTCAGATAATATTAGATATTAATTTTATTAGGAGTATAGGTAATGGTATGGTAATACGGTAATACTATGTAATGCAACTCCCATGGAATCAAATCCACGTAAGTCACGTCAAGATTACTCCGAATCAAATACAATGTTACATTTTCCAACGATGTTTATTACATAATTTATTTTTATGTTTACATAGTGCACAATTTTTAATTTACATTCAGTTAGGAACATAAAATAAAGTTTGAGCTGCCGAATCAGAAAAAATGATTAAAAAGCTAATAATTGTATGTCTATGTATACATTTTCGAAGAAGATTTTCAGGATGAAATATTGTTTTCCAGCTCCAACCATCAAAAAATATTGTACTTTTCGACATGAAATAATCTTCCAAAAACGCTACAAATGTAGTAAATGTAGTAATACCCTACAAAATGTAGTAATACCCTAAATAAAAATACAAAATCTGACTTTACAGTATTTAATAGGTAAACAAATCAAACTTGCATAACAGAATCTGTGACAGAATTATGGAACTAACAAAAGTATACCACATACAAATATTTTTTAACGTCCAACGGCCATATCTTCCAATGCCAGTGCAGCCGGTTGGTGAATAGTGGAATGCTGCACTGCTCTGGCACAGTCTCCACCAACAACGGTGTTTTTGGCAGCATCAATGATGTTTTCCAGATATAGGATTCGTTGTTCACCAACTCCCGGAGGCTGTACATTTGGGATTCTAAGTTGACGTTTCACCGCTGCTTTTATTTTCTGCCATATTATTTCTATGGTGCGAGTCTAAGTAAAGTAACTGGTGTTTCCGTTATAACATTTTCCAAACCTCGATGACAAGGAGCATTATCGACTACTATGACCAAGTCCCTGAGTTGATTGCCCATTTCCCGCCATCTCTGAAATAGTGAAGTCACCCATTCATTGGCCGCTTGAGCTGTGAATGAACCTCTCCGACGATCCATGGCTATGACACCTGCCGCGGAAATTGCGCCTATAAGATAAATATTGCGCGATTGCCTGCTTTTGCCCGGTCTTTGGTTCTCCGACAAAATAAATTAAAATTAGTCTCGTCAATATATACAATTTGTTTGTCGAATTCAATCAATCTATTTAGCCCTTGAACATATTCAGCCCTTTTTCTTTTATTTTCAACAGAATTCATTGTGACTGGTTCGTAATGCGCTTGTTTAAGTGTAAAGCGTATTTTCCCAAATCAACACAAGCTATGTGTATAGGTGACCTATTATAATTTTTTTTGAATACACTACATTGATAAATATCTGAAATACATTTGACGAATTCTGAAACACAATAATTTACAATTTCTGATCTACAAATAAATAATCTGAAACACAAATGACGTTTTCTGAGATACAAGTGACGAAATTGAAATACAAATGACTTTTTCTGAAATACAACTGATCAAACTGAAACACAAATGTCGTTTTCTGAACTACAACTGACAAAGTTGAAATACAAATAACACTTTCTGAAATTAAACTGACACAACTGAAATACAATTGACGCATTCTGAACTAGAATTGATGAATCTGAAATACAAGTGATACATTCTGAAATACTTATGGAAAAGGTGTAGTCCTTGTGACAATACAGCGCCAATAGTATAATTTGATGCGTCTGTAGTCAATAAAAATGGTTTATTGAAATCAGGGTATTGTAAAATAGGATCATTGATTAATAAATTTTTACAAGTTTCAAAACCATTCAGAATGGTTTATCACTTGTTTGTCCTTTTTAAACAAACTTTCATTGGTTTTGTTATTTTAGCGAAGTTTTTTATTAACTTTCGATAATATTCTGTCAATCCTAGAAATGATTTAATTTCTTTAACGGTTTTTGGAATTGGAAATTTTTCTATTGCTTCGATTTTCTTTGGGTTTGGTTTAATACCACTTGGGGTTATTACTGATTTCCATAAAAATTCGAATTTGTCTAATTGAATTTTTAGATTGAATTGTTCTAATTTTTCAACTATTTTTTCTTTTTTAATTTGCAATATGTTCTTGAAGAGTAGTGGAAAATATAATATCATCCATGTAAACTAGACATGTTTTGTTTTGTGAACCTATCAGAACGTTGTCCATTACTCTTTGAAATGTTACTGGAGCATTCTTTGATCCAAAGGGCATACGATTAAATACATAATGTCCATTTTCTACATTAAAAGCTATTTTACTTATTGAGGTTGGATGCATTTCAACTTGGTGGAATCCAGAAGCTAAGTCTAGAGTAGTTAAATAATTACTTCTTCAAAGTCTGTTGAGAATGTCGGTTATATTTGGTAATGGGTATCGATCGTCTATCGTTTTTTTCATTGATCTTTCTATAATCTACGACCATTCGCCATTTTTTTATGCCTGAAGCATATAACTTTTTAGGTACAATCCAGATAGGAGATGACCACGGACTACATGATGGTCGAATAATGTTGTCTTCTAACATTTTCTGGATTTGTTTATTCACTTCTTGTTTATGAATATGTGGATATCTATACGTCTTTGTGTGAACTGGAATTTCGTTTTTAGTCTTAATTTCGTGTTTAACTTGATTTGTAAATGATAATATATCATTTGATTTGTGAAAGACTATAGAAAATGAATTTACAAGTTTTTGTAAAGCTTTAGCTTCTGAGTTTAAATGATCAGTTCTTAAAAGGTTTAAGGACGTTCTTTTATAAGGTTTCTCTTTTTAATCATTGGTTTTTTAGGTAATTATCTGTTCTGCGTTAAGCAATTGATAGTTCTCTTCTTCAAATGGTTCGCATATTTCTTGAATATCATTAATATGACAATCTAAAGTGAGGATTTTATCTTTTGAATTATATGTATACATACATCAAGTACTAATGAAATAAATATTCTAAATATTGTTTATCGCCACCAAAAGGCTTAAGTAATTGTACAATAGATTTTAAATTATCACCCATGGTTCTGGTTTGATGATTATTATTTCTTAATGAATTATAATTACTTGGATTAGGTATAAATGAGTTAAGTTAAATTGGGTTAACTATACGCAAAATGAATTTAATTGATGCTCTTGGACTAAATTTATTCTCAACCCTCATCTATATAGTTTTTGCTGCGGTTTTTGTTTATCCGACAAAGAAATCATTTTTTGTAGGAATCTCCAATATCCGTGGCGGCGAATATACCTGTAAATTTATTTATTTTTGGAATTAATTTTTTCATGATAAAAAAAATTGCTTTTACCTGGTACATTTCAATCCACGATATCATCAATCTATTTCGTTTTAATTTCACTTTTTCGTTGCCCGCGGCTTTAACTCGTCAGCTCAAATTTGGCGTGTGTTATAGGTATGCAATATCCCACAATGGTTATTTGTAAATTAGTGCCAAATAAGCCATTGCCGATTGAGAGAGAAAGTTGTTTTTTTTTTCTACAACATTGAGTGATTGATGATTTTCCATTTACAATTTCAATTGCAATTGAAAATCAATAGATTAAAAAAACACTACTTATTCTCTCAACATTTCAACCTGTAATTAATCAGCGAAGTTTACTTTTTGTCGATTGTGTCCCATGACACCAATCGACAAAGTTTTTAGGGATTGGCAATCGGAACCAAATAAATCGCCACTTTTCATGCATGTTGTAGATAAAATAGATGTGTTGAATAATCTTTTTTTATAAATTCCCTTTTTTCCAAGAATAATTTACGAGTCAAAACTGGGATGAAAATACTCAACTCATATTCCAAGATTCATATAATTAGATGTAAGCGAAGCTAGCGGTAACAAGGTTTCATGGACCCTCAACTTCTTAGGGAAATGAGTACTTATGTACCTGCATTGCAGTCTTGTTAGGATGCAAAACTGGAAATTATAGACATTCGCATAATTTCATGTATAATTTAAGTTTGAGTTTCTATCATTTCCAACAGTGGAGTAGATGGAAATAGAATTTCAAACGTAAAACGAGTAGAGGTAATTTACGTTAAACTTAAGTTTCAATTAAGCATCCAGTATACCGGGTGCCTGTCGCTTCCGGTTTGACCAGATTGGAAGTGCCTTCAACTCCTTTATCGCAAATGGATTGCCAGCTAAATTATTTTTCATTCTAGATTCTACGAGAAATTCCAAGTATGTCGATGCGAGCATTCCAAGTTTACCAATTTATCCAAACTTTGTCAAGATGTTTATTGAAAGCATACCTACTGTTTAAATGGCAATAATATACCATGTCATAGGTGGCTTTCATAAATAAATAAAGTCTCTATAATTAATTCGTTTAAATAAATTTTCTAGTCTAGTCTAGTTTATGTTTTTCCCTAATCTTCCGGCTAAATTATTTTATGACGTAGCAGCCAAATTAAACTGGGCACATCTTGCATCACAAAACCTGCATTTTAACAAGCGCATAAAATCTGCTCCAACAATTAGGCTACTCTATATGCACAGCCACCCCATATAAATAACACTTTTTGTTGCCATCTACTTATCCGGGAGTTTATTTTCATAGAGTCACGTGAAAATGAGTTCAACGGTATTTGCAAAATTGCAAAAACAAATACTTCGTATTCAAGCAGTCGGTTCGACTCTATTATTTATTCTAGTCGCATGGGGTCTTCGCAATTAACGGGCCTATTCATTTGGAGTCGGAGTTTTCAGTGAATTGCACACTTTTCTCCAAAGATAACGCCCTATTATAATTGACAGATTTTTTTTTATAACAAAAAGATGTTCTATCAATACTATAGACAGACTTGCGGCTATAAATTAATCACAAATCGCCTTCAGAATAATTTGAAAAAAATCTAAATTATAGAAATTCTCATGAATTTCCATGAAGAAGCTCTTCAGTCCCGATACGCTCCTAGGGCAATTACGAGCTAATTAGAATATGAAATAGGATAACCAGGTAGCGAAAATTATTTGCAGGAAACAATATAGAGCAAATTAGATATCTATATTGCTTCGAATAAAAGGGAAGGAATTCTACCTACCACTGTTTGGCTGCTGTATCTCAAGCAATAAGCAAACAGATTGCATTCAGACCAGCTCTTGGAAAACCGATAGAATATCCACTTATGGTTTACTAATGTATTGTATGACATTAGTAATTGAATAGAAAGCCAATTTGAATGCAAGTAAGAACACATTTTTTGACTACATCAAAAGATTATTATTTTTGACGATTATATGTAGCGGGATATAGGGCAAGGCAGGTAGTGAAACTCCAATTCAATTTTCCAACGTTTCGTTGTTTATTACAACTTTATCAAGAGTCTGTAAATGGAGAAACACAAAAAAAAAAAAAAAATTGAAATAAAATAAAAAAAAAAAAAAAAAATATTGAATCAAGAGCAATATCACTTACATCAAGAAAGTCAAACAAAATTAACGTAAAATTACAGTACAGAGAATAGACCTAATAGAACGGACTCAACAGCCCTTAGTCTTCATCGTCACACTACCAGCTATAAGTTTGACTTCTCTCATCCAACAATTTCCGATAAAAAACAAATAAAAATAAAAAAACAAATAAAAATAAAAATACAATAAAAAATCATTGAATCCAGAGCAACATCAAATACATCAAGATAGTCAAACAAAATTAACGTAAAATTACAGTACAGAGAATACATGAGAACTGAAGCAATAGGTGTCTATGCGTTGTTAATTTATTCAAACCCAATGGTTTGCGATTTTGACCCATAGAAAACATATGAATTATTATCAAGAACCACGATTTTAATAAATATAATTCTTTTTTCTCACTTACCATTGTTGAAGAGTTACAGCCGTTACAGGGATGTTAAAGTAGCCATTATAGAACATAAAATGCATTAGTGAATTGTAATATGAAACACCTATGATTAATAACATCACACACAAAGTCAATATAAAAAATATGTATGTCAACTGTATAAATCAATAATCTGAACTGAAGGTCAGAACCGATATGAATTCATAGAGAGATATTATTGTCCCGTGCATTTACATATCACTTATTCAGCACTATCTTTGTATTTAGTCAAAATGCCGCTATAACATGAGCTTAAATTATTAGTATCAGTATATGAATCATTTCACTGATATTCCTTAATATGAAATTAGACTCCTTATCGAAAATTGTTGGATGAGAAAAGTCAAACTCATGGCTGGTAGTGTGATGATGAAGACTAAGGGCTGTTGAGTCCGTTCTAGTAGGACTATCACAATCATATCTATGTTGTTTCAGTCGTCTGGTTTGACTTATGTGAAACTTGTTATCACAATCCTTACATGGGATAACATAGATGACATTAGATTCGTAATCAATAAGAAGTTTATCCTTTAATTTTGTGAACAATTGATTAACTGTCTTCTTATTGTAAAAAGCTAAACAGCACTTCTCTTTGTTGAGGTAGGTTTAAATTTTATTAGATAAACCAGGTATGAACGGAAATTTTAAATATCTCATGTTGTTACGTACGTCACTATTATGTTACAAATTAAATGAAATTTGTTACTCTAAGATAAGATAACTTAGGGTCGTGGAATTCAAAAAATTAACATAGCATGTAGTCCCTTTATGTGCAAATGAAACCACTCAGAATCACAATAATTTTATTTGATTTACAATGTTATATAGTAACAGTCAATGTTACTTTCTGTAAAATTTTAGTGTTGACAACTTGGTTTTTCTGGTGAATCTGATACCATCTACTTTTCCAATCCGGAGCTCTTCAATGGGTGTTGGGGTTTCACTTTCGTGAACTGGAGCTCTTCGTGTAGTTTCCTGTGTCCAGGAAAGAGGATATATTGCTGGGGTGACGTCACTCCAACTGATCCAGACTCCAAACAGTGACCTTTATGTCGAGTAGGTACCCAGAAAAGAATAGGGCAGTATCAGGTTCACCAATATTTGAAAAATTAAATCCCTGAATTCTATCAAAAAGTGAGTGTCTTGCAAAGAAAATTAAAATTGAATTCTATATACCTATATAAAACACAGTTGTGTTGGTTCTAGCACTTATAACTCGAGAACGGCTGGACTGATGTTTATGATTTTTGCTTTATTAGATTTGTCTTTGTCCCTATTAACATATTAAATCGAAAAAATCCAAAAAAAGAAAACAAAAAAAAAAAATTAATTATTTTACTTATTTATAAAAACAATTCACTAAGCCCGCATACGGTGCCATCTCTTATAACTGATACCAAGTTTACCGCCACATTTTCATTGCAAACCATTTTGTATACGGCGCCATCTCTGATTCCTAGAACGGAGCTCGCCGTTGCGCGGTAATTTCGTTGCAGATACAGTAGAACAATGCTGCTCAGGAACTGGAGCTATTCCGACCATAACTATTCCACTATTCCGATCAGATAGAGTGGTGCAGAAAGAGTAGATCAGATAGAATAGTGCAGATAGAGAAGAACAGATGGAGTAGTGCAGTGCAGATAGAGTGAAACAGGGCTGCGCTGGAGATTTTTTTTGTTTTCTTTACATTCTTTGAACATTCCTGTGCCTGAGTTTATTTATTTAGTGGTACCTACACTTTACAAGAATAATGCCCACAAGCTGCCTAAAAAGGGATGATGTGAAATTTTAATTTAAGGTGACTTCTGATCCAGAGAGTAAACATTAATTTTCTTCAACTAAAGCCAAATTCACCATCGAAAAAAAACTGAATTTAATTCAGCTAATAGATACGTTAACATAACATTTAATAGGTATTTAATAATTCAGAGGCGGTACGCAGTTCGCCGGGTCAGCTAGTTTAATATAAAACTATTGTTGTACAGACACTTCCTTCCAACAGAATCAGGTACGAACAGCTATTGCAAATTGAAAAAAAAAAAGATATTTTAATATAAAAAAAAAGATAATAGTAAGATTAAAATAATAACAGCAAGATTAAATTAAAATGATCGTTATGATTAAGCAAAATGCTGCTTTTCTGACAGTAGCACTAGCAGACAAAAATATGAACAAAATACGATGAAACAATAAGAAATTAAATCCTTAGATTCTCCCCCAAATAGACAAAATTTTCCTTTTGAATTAAGGTAGCTACTATAGATACTACAAGATAAACCTGGGGTTGAAATTAATCAAATCCAGAATATGTCAAATTCTTGAGATGTTCTACTTAAAACTTTTTAACTGAAAATTATTGACCTGTCTGGATTTCTATTAAAAAATTACACCCTTTAGTCAAGATAATAATTGACGGAGTCAAACAGAAAATGGCTATTCAGGCCTCTGCCTGGATTCAATAAAGAGTTGATAGGGATGGACTCACAAATTTGGTTTTCACCGACTCTATTTAGAGCAAATGGTCCAATATTCCCACACTAACAATTGATTCTGAAAACCAGAGCAGCAGTACCTATTTATTAGTCCAAAAATCTGAATTGACTTACCTCAGATAAACGTGGCACTACCAATCGCACAAAATGGAAGCCCACAATTAGATAAAAAATTAAAATATAATATTTATACTTCAAGAATAGATAAGATGAGATTTATCAGGTAAAAACTTAATAATGATATGATAATGTGCATTGATAACAAAATATATTGAAAAATCTATGAAGGAGAATCTTAAAATGTAAAGCAAAAATTATTAAAAATAAAATCGACTTCTCTGCTAGACTACTGTCGATAAAAGAGAGCGTTTTAGAAACCAAACCCCACAGGAAAACGATCCTGTTTTTTTTATACTGCATTTTAACCAGTTCAACCAATCAGACGAGTACACCCAAAAGATCATATTCACTTGACAATGAAATCACAATGAAAAACCACGCGGAATAAAAGAGAATAGATAAAAATCCACTAGAAATATTTTAATTGTTTACAAATTATAATAATTTAAATTAAGGTTATGTCAAAAATAAAAAACTGCTAATTAATTAGGTCATTAATGGCCGTTTGCACCGACCGTTTTAAGGGAGGCTTAACGATAAGTATACCTTAAAATGACAGTTTTACATGTAAAAATGTCACTTTAAGGAATACTTATCGTTAAGCCCTCCTTAAAATGGTCGGTGCAAACGGCCATAAGCCAAAAATGATTATGTCAGAATCAGAAGTTAGAGATAGACAGAAATATATCAACTTGCTAAAAGTGAGATAAATATAATTTCTTTGAATGAAAATACAAATAAATGTCAAATAAAAATAGCCAAGGAAAACTATCACAATTAAAAAAAAAAAACTTATCCGGTACTAGATGGCAGCACTGGTAAATGAATTCTCTCTATTCATATCGGTTCTGACCTTCAGTGCAGATTATTGTGTTATTGACTTTGTGTGTGAAGTTATTAATCATAGGTGTTCCATATTACAATTCTCTAATGCATTTTATGTTCTATAATGGCTACTTTAACATCCCTGTAACTATTTAAGAATGGTAAGTGAGAAAAAATAATTATATTAATTAAAATCGTGGTTCTTGATAATAATTCATATGTTTTCTATGAGTCAAAATCGCATACCATTGGATTTGTATAAATTAAAACGCATAGAGATCTATTGCTTCGGTTTGCATGTATTCTCTGTACTGTAATTTTACGGTAATTTTGTTTGACTATCGTGATGTAATTGATGTTGCTCTGAATTCAATGATTTTTTATTGTATTTAACTCATTTAATGTTTTTATCGATGTGTTTTTCTCCATTCACAGACCCTAGGTAAAGTTGTAATAAACAGCGAAACGGGAAATTGAATTGGAGTTTCACTATCTGCCTTGCCCTATCTCCCTCTACATATAGGTAATCGTGATTAATATATCAGGGCGCTATTAGCATCGATTATTATTTTCTATGACTGCTGCAGTGCTACCTTCTTGTTATTAGCTGCCAATTGATAGCTAGCTTAAATAAAATAAATACATAATGAGATTAAGTGCAAATATCCGAATCAATGGATATAGGAAACTATAAAAGGTATAGGTTGGGTTAAATTGGAACTACATGTATGAAATTGAATATGGATAATAATCTGCAGCTAAGATAGTTCAAATAGATACTGAAGTAGAGAAATTTGTATTGAAGCCGCCTCATTGGGCACAACAAATAGAATCTGGTCGACCTTAGAATGCAAATGGCAAAAAAAATAACTAAATGAGAACAAAATAGATTAATGAATTATCCCTGACATGAGCATATTGACAAGCCTACATAACGTAATTCGCATGCAACTAGTGGAATCAAATAAACAAAATTCATTTTATTTAGTCGTTTATTAGTACCATAAAATCATGCATTTGATTTTAAATTAGCGTTGCCTGTTACCCCATCTTCTTTTGAAAATATGAAATAAAATTTCAGACAATGTCGGTATTTGTTTGCTTCTTCTAACACCATTTAGCTTGTAATCCCAAATTACTTTCGTAAGCTTACAGGCTTTCGTGACGTCAATTTCCTTTTTGGAGACTTACCAACTACGTAAACTTACAGCGAACAGTTAGTTATGACACTAGTTGCGGCCTCAGCTGTTCAGTCGCTGGGGGCTCGGAAGATAGAATAGAGGACGCCAGTTAAATACCACAGTGTCAATACTCAATTTAAGTTATCATTCAAACAAATATCAAATTAGCTGGAATTGCAAATAGCCGGATATCCCTCTGTAAATAAAATGCAGTTAACCAAAATATGAACCTGAAAATCGAATCAAAAATGCCTGATTGTCTCGAAAAAACTGTTTTCCATTGACAAAGCTGTTGAAAGAAAAAATAAATATGATCTTGTCCCAAAGGCTTAGCTCAAGACAACACTAAGTAAAATTTTATTATATTATTAGAGAGATATCGGTGAACCAGATAGCGCGTATGGACGGTAATAACGTTAGGAGCTATTTTTTTAAAGTAAAGCGGTATCATACTTTCAAATTAGAGTTATCGGAAAACAGTTTAACGTGAAATTTGCCTGTCGCATCCATTATTTTATAAACGTAGCGTAACTTGTACCTTGTTGTGATTTGATTTGATTTGCGTTGTCTGTTGTTTATGGTCAGGGATTTGCTTTTTACTATTTTTTGAACAATCTATATTCACTTGAACACAACAAATATAATAAAATAAACAATAAATATAACATAACCTATATTATTCCATGGCGTTATTTTTGGGCATTATTCGAAATAGCGCCTAACGTAAATGCTGGGTAAATTACGTTATGCGGTAACGTTATTTTAGTACGTAGTGTTAAAAATCGAGTCGAGCATAGGTTTAATGTCAAAATAACGTAGGCGTTAATATTGCATGACACTTTTTGGGTTACCGATATCTCTCTATTAAACCAACAGAAAAAAACGCAACTAATTTCTTCTGGATTGGTTATATTATAAAAAGGAAATAAATACATTGGAGGAAAATGTTAAACAGAAAAAGGTTAAAAGATACCTAAAACAGAATGCAGAACGGTGCAGGAGCGTAAAAGGTTAAGAGTATGTGTCTGAAACAGCCACCTAAAACATATATAATATGATTGTGGAATAAAGTTTGATGATTTTCAATATCAGTTATCATTATGGCAGGGCAGTGCTTCAGATGTATAGTCAGGGAACTTTAAAGTGCCTAACCATTCAATGAATTAGTGAATATATAAATAAAGTATCAATTGAGAATAAAATTGGAACTATTTTTTCTGGACACTCCGCAAACTTTGCATATTAAATACATTTCAAGGAAACTCTCAAATTGTATTCGAGTATTTATAATGACTTCGGTCCCAAAGTACAACATAATTGACCAGGCTGTATTTTTGAAGAATGTCGAAGAGGGCATGGTCGTGCAGGATATAACCAACGACGAGCAACAAACTCTCTCTAATCAGTTATAATGAATTTCAGGTGAACTCGTTTTTTAATTTCTAATGCAAAAACGAAATTGCACCCGAGGAAGAAACTTGTCGTGTAAAGTCAAGCCGCCATTTGGGTACTTCAGCATGTGAAAGGCATCCAGAAAAAAGTCAATGAGCAAGGTTATATAAAGGCGCATAAAGTTGGTATTGGTGAATGTACTCGAATCGTTCATCATGGATTGTAGGAAATTATCAAGCAAAAAATAAAATAAAATCAAAAGCAGGAGCCCCTAGCGAGTCTTGGAGTATACTCCTCTGCAAAGTACCAGAGTTTCCAATTCGTGGAAACAACCACAAAGAAACCAATTCAATAATTGGTAGGTGAAGGTGTTCCCCAATGAGACATGTTCCACAATGAAATATTCGAAATAATTTTTTGAACTTCCCGCCTATTCAGTTTAAAAAATATGAACGTTGTAACCCCTTTTGTTAATGAATTAACAAGAGCCCTATAATATGCTCAGTTTGCTCAGCGAATAATTGGAAGGGGTGGGTTGATAGTTTAATAAGTACAAAGTGGCAAGAGCGCCACTATGGAAATTCAGAAACATACCTGGAAAAAAATAATCAGCAAAAGGTAATTAGTAATTCCAAGGAAACAAATCCGGCATATAACTCAACCAAATCTTGACACAGGTAAATCAATAAAACAATTAAGTCGTTTTCAAATTAAATTAGTGTATATTTCACAGTGAGGTCAAGAATCAAGTACTCAATAATTTTTGAAGTGTAAAATCAATTATTAATAAAACACTCCAAATAAAATCAATAAATAGAGGTTAACTTTCAATCAGGTTTATCGAATTAAAAAAAAAAGATAATATTTCAAGGTACCTCAATATACTTGCCATATAAATACATTAACAGTTGCTGGCCATCCTATTATCATGAAAGGAAAATATATAGATTTAAGTTTCCAGAAAACTAATTTAAAAAAAAAAAATGATTGAATATGTATTGATAAATATGGTCAGCTTCTGCTTAAAAAATAAATTCAATAAAATCAACTTGCACCTGTATGAAATCGAAAGTTGGGTTAAATCATTGAGGTAGAATAATAAGGTGGCGAAATGACGAGACAAGCATGTACCCAGTTCCGCCATATTGTGAGTAGTCTTCTGTCTGAAAGTCTGTCACTTTTTTCATAGCAACGCGACAATAATGCATCAGGGCCGCATTTTGCATCTGAAGATGGAAATCACTTCAAGAGCTCTATGCCCAGAGATGTGGGCTTGTTGAAAATGGATTTCTTGAGAAAAACGGCTCCTCGAAAAAACAGCTCCTCGGATAAAACGGCTCCCTGGTAAATCCTGATAGAGGCATTCCATGAACAACCATTACTTAAAAAATAAAATAAAAAGGACTTACCACGAGAAGGTTTGAAATTCAAACTCAAATAAAACGGTAATCAGGAGACTTTTTATTTAAATTTATTCGGTAATCAATGGATTATTTCCTAACGCAACTTTATTTCGTTAAAATAATTGCTTGATGGCCGATAAGATACTTTTTCCACGAGAACGGTAATCGATATTTATATTTCACTTAGGAAGATGGCTGCTGGATGGATATTTTTGATTTGACGGATTAATATTTTAAGTTGCTCTACTGTTTCTCTAGAAAAAAAGGTTATTTTTCTATTATTAAACAATATTTTTTCTACAAAAGTCACTAAAAGTGTCATTTTTAACGGATGCTGTCAGTGTCTAAAATGCCATTCTATGACACTGGTGTTAAAAGTGATTACTTTTAGCACTAGTGGAACAATCCGCCTTTGGCGTCGTGTCCCAAACTTCCCTTTTCACAAAATAAAATATCACTTTTAGCACTTATATCATAAATAACTATTTTGTAGTGTTTTTTAGTGTAAAAGGACTTGTCTCACTGAGGAACATAACTACTTGTTCCACAATAAGAAAAAAATTGCGTTTAAGACATAATGCCCCATTTATTTTTTGAATCGATATTATAATACTCTTAGGGCGGGTATTATAAAACTGCTTTGACAGTTAACTTGAAGTTAACTTTTTGAATTACATATAATTCCAGAAGTTAACTTTCAAAGTAGTTTTATAATACCCGCCCTTATTGTGTTAAATTACGAGAAATATGTCAATCTATGCAATTTTTGTCTTGTGGATCACTTTCTCAATATGCATTCCAAAGGACCCTCTAGACTTCCTAAAAGCTAGAAGTACTCGACAACTTATATTTACTAGATTTTTTCTTTCTTTATTCAATCAACGGAAATTCCATTACAGAAAATTCAAATTTCATATTCCAGGACAATTCAAGAATTTGAACATCCCGGCAACGTTGTCGAAATTACTTGTGCAAAGAAACATCCACTCGGATACCAAGGATTTAAGTGCATCATAGTGGAGACTATAGTAATATGGGTAACTCAATTAAACAGAACCAGGAGGTAGTAACAAAGTCCATCATTACGAGATAGCGTTTGAAAGTTTATCAAAAAATGCGACTGAATGTCAAGAAAATTTCATCTTCACAATATGGACTATATAAATTAACCCAAAATAAAATGTCGATTTACGCTGAGGGAAATTCGGAATAAATGACAATGGATCAAGGGCTATTCTTTATGATAAAATAAGAGGGACTGGAAATATAACTTCCGTTCGGATAGAAATTATAATAACAACCAAAGTAAAGTGTGTAATTACGTAATTCAGATGAATATTAAAATAAAAAAACTACATTTTTATTGAATCGGCTGTTACAAGGTGGAAATTCATTATCTAGTAAAAGATTTTTTTTTTAAAGTAAATTATTATACTTATTTATTTCCACTAATTTTTTGTTAAACTTTAACATGTTTCGCTACACTGTAGTTTCATCAGAAAGATGTAGACATAAAAGTGAAATTGTCAAATATAAATAAGGTAAAAGCTGGTCTAATTTTACGTTAATCTAAAAAGGTATTATACAATAATAGTTATTTATGTATCAAGGGAGTTATGAGGGTGTTAATACCCCAGGGCAACGTTTGTGTCCCGAGGGCCTTCGGCCCGAGGGACACCAATTGCCCGTGGGTATTAACACCTGATAATTCCCGTGGTACATAGATAATTTTATTTCCTACTGAATTTACTGTATTTTGTCCATTTTTGTAAAGAAATAAACCATAAACCAAAATTTCTATTTTTTTGTCAAAGTTTCACCTTTCACCTCACCTATTCAAGGTAAAAGCGGGAGTCATAGAAATCCTTAACTCCCGCGCGGGAGTTATGAAATCCTTAACTCCCTTGGGAGTTAAGACCCTGTTTATGATTATCGTAACCAAGGTATTATATGGTTATAACAGTTCAGTAGGAAATAAATAAATTTAAAAGTGGTGAATTGTTTAAATCTAATTGGTCATTCAGTAAACAGTCTAATTTTTTAAGTTTGTTTATTTCTAGAAACATGTTAAAGTTTAACAAAAAATTAGTGGAAATAAATAAGTATAATAATTTACTTTAAAAAAAAAATCTTTTACTAAAAAAAATACAAGGTTGTTTAATCCAAAAATGTGGCTTTACAAGCTTTTAGCAAATTTACCCTACGCCATTTTCCTTCACCGCCTGACTTAAAACGAAAATCCGTTTCCACCAAAATAAACCAGCGCAAATTGTGACGCCGGAACTCATTTGTTTCCAGAGATTAATCCTCGAAGTGCTCCCATATATTTCAGTGTGGTGGTGGTCGGGTACTTAAATTTTCGGCCGCGCACACGTTCCCATGAAAAGTAAAGTGATAAAATGACTATGGGACCGTGAAGGCGCCTAAATGCACTCAGTATATGCCCCTCCTGTGGTCCTCTTTAGAGGATTAAAAGTTTTTGAAGTTTTCTAGAGGACTTAAAACAGGGGTTAAATTGAATACTTAAGGCGATAGGAGAGTGAATTGGAATTTTGTATTTATAAATTTAGAGTTTTTGACGTGTTTTTTTTTTTTTTTTTCGATACTATGGGGTGTTTGCGACCCACCATTTGCACCTGTGTTACATACAAGCTTCTATGTACGACCGCGATTAATTATGTTTTAATATAAATTTTATTAAAAAAAAAAATACTTACCTACACTTACAGGGTGTCTCGGATAAGGATGCAGTCTACAGGGATCTCGGTAACCATAAGAGATGCAGGGTTGTTTAAATTTGTGGCGTCATGTTTTGATATTTCGGAAATTCCGAATGATTCCGAAGATATCTCTATATATTTTTTTGACTTTATTTGAAATGATATCGCAAAATAAACTCAACATTCTCTTCGCTACTTTTTTGTCTCCGCGATCTCCAGACATTACACCGATAAATTTTGTCTTTTGAGGATTCCTCAAGAATGAAGTTAACTGACTTTTCAAAATCCATCGATGTAATGTCTGGAGACGAAGGCCCATAAATGGGACCACTAGTGGCAATTAATATTCCTGGAATTATGAACTTAATATATCGTTGGATTTGGAATAAAAAGTAGAGTTTATTATGCATGAAAGAAAAAAAATTCGACCATTCGAAAAAACAAAATTGATGATGATCGCAAAGAAACGAAACGTCTGATCAAAAATCTAATAACATCATCATGTAGTGGAGAAAAATGGCAATGAGAAAGTGAAGTTTATTTTGCGATATCATTCCAAATAAAGTCAGAAAAAAATAAAAACGGCAAAATTCGGTTTTATATGAATATCCTTCGGAATCATTCGGAAATATCCAAACATGACACCACTGAGCTCAGTAATGCGCAACTTTTTCCAAATTTAACCAACCCTGTATTTCTCATGGTTACCGAGATCCCTGTAGACTGCATCCTTATCCGGGACTTCCTGTATATATGCAGGGTGTTTCACGAACATCGAAGCAGAGGTGTTTTGGGGTACTATTTTGAGGTCGATTTAAAAAAAACACTCGGACACGTCAATTTTGTATTCAAGAGGAAAACTTTCTGATCTGATGATTTAACAACATGGCCACAAATTAAAATCGCACTCAGGCAAAAATTTGAAGATCGAGTAAACAGACAAGTTTTATCTCAATAACTCAACTTTTTGACAAGGAACCGAAACGGAAACATGCTTGATTTTATTGAACGTATAAAAATTCTCAAAACCCGTATCTGTCTACTAGAGCTACTAGATGAGATTAGAGAGCTACTAGATCTACTAGATGAGATTTCTATAATTAAGTCGTTATAATGTGGACGCACTGAGTTAGTAACGATTTATCTGTAGGATTTATTTGCGCATGCAAATCTGTCGATACATCGTTGCGTGTAGACCTTGCGTGTAGACCGCGCTTTAAAGCAACAAATAAATGCTCGATCATTTGTGCCCGAACAATATAATCAGCCAGCCAATAAGCCACCACATAATAAAAATAACCAATTTGATAACTATCAACCACAGCTCTCAACAAACTTCAAACGCTCGATCAACTTTCCAGCCCAGTTTTCAGCAAAATTTCCAAAACACCACCCAAAATCAGGGGCCCATTGTCATTTCCCAGCCAGCCTATCAACATTCGACCTAGGCAAGTTCAACAAAACTTTCCTACCAATAGGCAAGTTCTCGAAAACCGAAACACGTATTTGCTAAGGAAAATTCGAACAAACCTACTGGCAACCCAACACCGATGTCAACAACACACAGAATCCCCTCGTTGCAAACAAGATATTCTCAAATGCCAACTATGAGTCAAAGTTTCAACAACTTCCAACGCAATCCCTTAACTAGCGCAGAGTTAACCAATTTGCAAGAAGACGCTTCTGCGTATCCTCCGAACGAAACATCAGGAGATTACTACGCCAAAAATCAATCCCAATTTGACCCTGAAAACAATGAAAATTATAATGCTGTAGAATAATTCGATAGTCCCCAGTCCGAGCCGACAAACAACGTAAATTTTCACGACGATCCCTCAGAAACCAGTCCGCCCTAAACCTAAATAGTTTTCAAGCCAATTCTCTCCCATATATAGAAATTCAAAATCCACCAGCTGAGCTTCTTATTGATACAGGCAGCCTCACTTCTTTAATAAGACCAATTGCCGAACAACATTTTCAACATTTGATCTATAATTCAAAACACATCCTAATTACATATACTGGACACACACACACCCAAGTACAAAGCAAAAATTCCCTTGCTAGAATACGGTTCAAACACAGAACTTGAATTTATTTTATTCAATTTCCATGACTACTATGATGGGCATTGGCATACGAGATCTACGTAAATTGAATCTAATTATAGATCTAACGAACAGAAGACTTTTTAATGATTCAACAGAAATTCCTTTAGTCTATCGTGACGATTTTATTATACAGAAAATTGAAATTCTACCGTTGAGTATTGTTATAAAGTACATTAACACCAATATTCCTGACGAAGCAGAATTTTTTATGCCACACTTGCATAACTATATAATAGAGATTCCGTCCTCGCTTTTATTAGTACGAAATGGTACAGTTCCACTAGAAATTCGAAACCTGAGTAATGAAATTATTGTAATACATTTTAACTCGAATTCCATTGAATAAAAAGCTGACATTTTTAATTCAGAAGTCTTTGAACTTTCCAATATAGAGCAAATTCATGCCAAACCATCTGCACCTAGTGATTCCGAAAATTGTGATTTTTCTCTAATTAGATTAGACAACCTCAATTCAGAAGAACGATAAGAATTTAAAAAAATTAATACATATTGCAATTCAGCGACATTCTCTATAAGCCCGAACAAAAACTAATCTTCACTCATCAAGTCAAACGCGAAATCAAAACGGCAGACGAAATTCCATTCCACACAAAATCTTACAGACACTTTTTTATTCATAAACAAGAAGTCCAGAAACAAATCACACAAATGTTAAACGACGGAATTATACGCCCATCTTCCAGCCCTTGGTCTTCTCCTATGTGGATCGTCCCAAAAAAGCAAGACGCCTCGGGACAAAAATGGCGTATCGTAATTGACTATCGCAAAATAAATTAGAAAACGATTGATGATCGTTATCCAATTCCTAATATCTCCGACATACTAGACAAACTTGGCAGAAGTCAATATTTCACAACCCTCGATTTGGCTTCAGGGTTCCATCAGATCGAAATAGATGCAAATTCTAGACAGCCTTTAATGTCGAAAATGGACATTTCGAGTATATCAGAATGCCATTTGGTCTAAAAAATGCACCGGCAACATTCCAAAGGGTCATGGATAATATCCTCAAAGATCTTCAAGAAAAATATGTCTCGTTTACATGGACGGAATCATAATCTTCTCGACTTCTCTACGAGAACATATCACTAATATCAAAAAAGGACTCAGGGAATACAACCTTAAAATTCAACTCGATAAATCCGAATTTTTTCAAAAAACAGTTGATAGGTGACGTTATAACTCCGGAAGGCATAAAACCCAATCCTAGAAAAGTTGAGCCAATCAAAAAATTTCCTATACCTAAAAGACCCGAAGAAATAAAGTCTTTTTTAGGTCTCGTAGGGTATTATAGGAAATTAATCAAAGATTTAGCAAAGCTAACAAAACCTCTCACTAATTGTCTTAAGAAGAATAATAAAGTGGAGCATACTTTAGATTTCTCTCAAAGTTTCGAAACTTGCAAAAACATTCTAATGAACGACCCCATTCTTCAACATCCCGATTTTTCAAAACAATTTATTCTGATAACAGACGCATCCAACTTTGCTTTAGGCGCTGTTATGTCCCAAGGTTCAATTGGTAAAATCCAGCTAAGCTGAATTACAGTACTATAGAGAAAGAATTATTGGCTATTGTGTGGGCCACCAAATATTTCAGGCCCTTCCCTTTTCGGTACCCGATTTAAAATTATAACTGACCATAAACCTCTTCAATGGTTTTCGGTCAAAGAACCAGGCGCCAAACTAGTTAGATGGCACCTGAAATTGGAAGAATACGACTACGAAATTATTTACAAAAATGGCCAGCAAAACACTAATGCAGACTCCCTTTCACGAATTCAGATAAATCCAATAGAAGACGATCAGATCAACTATCAATGATTCCACTAACTGACCCTAATGACAATTATCTTGCGACGAACTCGACGAAATTCTCAACTCACTTCCACCAGAAAACCACCCAAAAGAAAAACCCAAAATTAAGATTGTTTCTCAAAAAATCATGAGAACAGCAAGCAAACAAAAACCCAATATAATCGAATAAACCTGATCTAGAAACACTTCAGTGCTGAAGACCCAGTAATTGGCGCCCCTTACATACAAAAACCAAATAGATTTTCGATATTCCAACAATAATCAAGTTGAAGTGCAGAAACAGCAAACATTCAACAAACAAAGAACTTTTATCTTCTTGAATAATATTTCTTCGGAAGAAGACATCTGCAAAATCATCAAGGAACACTTCGTTCCGAAAAATACCTCTTGCTTAGATTTAATCGATAAAACTATTGAACCTATTCTGCTAAATATCTCCCAAAAATACTTCAAACATAATTCCTTTACTCTGCAAATATTCAACAAACTTCTGGAGGATATTCACGATTATGATGAACAGCAACTGAAAATAAAATACTATCACGAAACAAAAACATCCCATCGAGGTATACAGGAAAATATCGTTGCCCTCAAGAAGAACTTTTATTGGCCCAATCTTGAAAATGACGTAAAAACGTACATAAACATGTGCGAGATTTGCCAAAAATCCAAGTACGAAAGGCATCCAAAAAAATTAATTTTCAAACCCACACCCATTGGTTACGAGCTATTCGATCACATCTATATACATATTTATAAAACATACAGTACATCTTTTTCGACACTAATCGATAGTTTTTCGAAAATAGGTCAAGCATGCCCCTTATTATCACCTACAAGCACCGAAGTGGATAACAAACTAATTGTTGACTTCCAAGGAAATTAACAACCGATAATGGTTCCACATTTAAAAACGAGATTATCAAAACTTATGCTCTCTACATCAAATTGAGATAAACTATTGTACCCCACATAACCCAAATTCGAACAGCCCTATCGAACGACTACACTCAACCCTAAGCGAAACTATCCTTACATTGAAAAATGAAAAGCCCAATGAAAATATCGTAAATCTGATGAACTACGCTATTTTATCATACAAGAATTCTACCCATACAGTGCCTTGAAATACACACCTTTTCAAATCATCAAAGGCAAACTAGATTACAAAAATCCGTTGGAACTCTCCGAAGACCAAAAGTTAACTCAATACATCCAAGATTACTCTGATAATCTCAGTCAAGAATTCCACGAAAAACTCACGACCCAACAAAAATCAATATTAGAGAAAGCAAACAAAAATAGGCAAGAGAACATCGAAATCAATCTCGGAAAACCGTTATGCACGAAAACATTCCCCAAACGATCAAGAATAAACAATACAAACCAATATAAGGAAATCCATAAACCCACCAATAAGAAAGAAAATACCGTTTCCTCACAAAATCAAAATGTATAAGTATAAGCAAAAGCTTCAAGTAAAAGGTAGAAGTAGAAGCATTTACTTCATATCATATGAATGATAAAAACCTTTTACTTGCGAGCATATGCTTCAAATACATGAAGTAAAAGATACTACCTGTAGTACCTGTTGTTTCAATCTAAGTCTCGAGTGCTAAAGGAAACCAACAGATCATATGATAACATCACTGGACTTTGACATTCCATATGAAGTGGTTGTAGAAAAACGGCAATCATGGATGGACGCAAAGTTACCGCAAGCGGACAACGCATCATTGTGGTACACAGATGGTTCGAAGCTAAAGGAAGGAGTTGGACTGGGAATAACTGGACCAAACTTCAAACTCCCTTAGCAATCGGTAAAACGCCCACAAAATTTGCCAAAGAGTATTTTAAAAAAGGCCTTTTGAGAGAGTACATTTATATACTTTCCGACAGTCAAGCGGCTTTAAAGGCACTAGGACTAGTTTGTGAAGGTGAAAAATATCCTTGAACAACTGGCTGGGAGTTATAAAGTAACCCTGATGTGGGTACCAGGACATCAGGGCCGAGTTCAGAAATAACGCAGAGGGTGCGAGTGCGATTTTATGGGTGTGCCTGAATTGACAATAGGCTCCTTGCATCAAATTTTTTTATTGCTGAGTTCGATAGTCCATGAAAAATAAGTCAACACGTGTTTTTTCTTTTTCTTGTAAGTCAAAAATTGACGGAGATACGACGCTTTGAAATGTCCTTCCTACGTCATAACTTAGGTATAATACGTTGTGAGTTGTGACGTCGCACGTGCTCAGTATATCTATATATATAAAACTCAATATTTGTTATAACTTCCGAAATAATCATATTTGGACAAAATAGAAAAACACGCATGGATTTTTTTTCGATTTCCTACAGTTTGCAATAAACAATAATCAATTTAATTTTTCATGCAAGTACCCTATTGGCTATTGGGCCTATAGCACCGTCTAGCATTTTTGAACAGCTAGGGCGTCGCACCGGTGTCACACTCACACTGGGTGTGTCATTCCTCAACTCGCCCCAGGGCATAGAGGGCAACGAGAAGGCGAACCGTCTCACAAAGCAAGGCGCTTTAACACCTTTTCAAGACCCAGAGCCTTTTTGTGGACTAATGAAAAAACACGTCTCTGAAGAAATGAACATATGAAGAAGGTTCATATTCATCTCAGCAGGAGATCTGAAGAACTTGACATGAACAGAAGAGACATTAGAACGTTGGTCTGCTCACTGGGCATTGCCTGGTGAAATACCACCCAAAAACAATAAGCAAATCAGAAAACGACCACTGCAGATCTTGCAAATCAGCAACAAAAAGTATAGAACACTTAATCTGTGAATGCCCTGCTCACTTCTGCAAAAGGCTGAAATACCTTGAAGGCGTGCCGCTAACACCCCAAGAGGTGGGCACTTCACCACCCAGGAAGCCGTTCTCCTTTGGAACAAACTTATAAATCTTGGACACTAGAGCGGCTGGAATAAGCTGTAACGAATCCTAATGCAATTTACAATCTACAAAAAAACGGGAAGTAAGAATATTTGAAAATAATTTACCAAAATAGTAAACATACATCTGCTCTGGAACAGATGCATTTTGCAAGGAGTAAATGCTTCCAATTTGAAGCAAATACTCTGTTTTATTCATAAGAAAAAGAGTATTAGCTTTTTCCTAGAGTATTTACTTCCTACTTTTAAGTAAGAGGTTTTGCTTGAACTTTTATTCATACTGGACGAAGCATTTGCTTCAGATTTTGGGACAAAAAGCAAATGCTCTTTTTTATTCATAGGGAAGATTGTTTCAGATGGAACTCTACCTTCTACTTCTAATAGTACCGCTAGGTATGAACTTAGAAATAAAAGAAATTGAAAATCCTATTCTACCTTTATCCCTAGGACCTGTCTACATTACCACAACTCAACATACATCCCTTTATCATATCAATATAAAAATTATCGAGAACTGCCTGAAAAATCTTCAAAATATCTTAGAAAGATCAAACAAAACAATAATTCAAGCGAACAAAACCGAAAATTTCGCTGTATTCAGCCGTATGAATAAAAATAGAGCATTTGCTTCTAAGCAAAAGGTAGAAGTATAAGCATTCACTTCATATCATATGAATAATGAAGACCTTTTACTTGCGAGCATATGCTTCAAAGAAATGAAGTAAAATATATTAATTACCTGTTGTACCTGTTACTTGAATCTCACTCGAATGCCAAAGTTAACCACTAGATCGATAACATCAATGGACTTTGACATTCGATTGGAAGTGGTTGTGAAAGAACGCCAATCATGGAAGAACGCCAATCTACCGCAAGCGGACAACACATCATTGTGGTACAAAGTCACACAGATGGGTCGGAGCTAACAGAAGGAGTCGGACAGGGAATAAGTGGAACAAACTTAAAGTTCAAACTCTCATTAGCAATGGGTAAAACCTCCACAAAATTTTAAACTGATGTTTTGGCAATAAACATCTATGCCCATCAAGTTTGTCTTAAAAGAGGCCTTTCAAGAGAGCACATTTACATACTGTCCGACAGTCAAGCGGCTCTACAGGCTCTAGGAGCAATCAAGTGCAATTTTCAGCTACTTTGGGAGGGTAAAAATATCCTTAAACAACCACCCCGCCCTTTTTTGAATAAACATCATTTAAATGTTTTTTTTTTTTTAATTGAAAAATAAAATAAAAATCCTAACTCAGTATTTACAAATTGAAAGTTGATGCAACACACCGGAAGCGAAACGTCGGATTCGAACTTTCAGGTCCACACCACCATGAGGTGATTAGAAATTATTACTATAAAAATACGAACGACACTAAAATAATAAACATGTAGGTAGGTACTGATGCTCCGAACAAAATACTTGAACTCCGGCAGCAGATGACTTGTAGAAAGGAGAGAGGGGGGCTCCATGCCATGGTGCCAAGGCAGTGCGTTCCTTTATATCTTTTTTTGAGTATGAGACTCTCACCCACTAAAACACTTCCCCTACTCTTCGCAGGTTCCCCTCCTGGGACCCCTTTTCAATATTACTTCAGGAGGGTCTACGGACAATTTGTCTTCTTGCAGCCAAAAACCTATCATGCTCTTTCATTCTCTCGTTTCCTTTCCTCTTCCGCCTTTAATTTCTTGATTCTGCGTAGCATCTCTGTAATGCTCTTCCAGTTACTTTCGCTCTGCTGTAGCAGTTCTGCTATGTTTACCTTATCAATTCTTACTCCGCATTTCAGTTCTGCAATCAGTCTTGTTCTCTCGAAATTATCACAGATAAATAGTGTGTGTTCTGGCGTGTCTTCGTCGCCACAGAACCAGCATTGGCTGGTCGGCTGCTTCTTTATTTTCTTCAGATGGGACCCAAAAACTTCATGACCAGTGAAAGCCTGCGTTAAGTGGAAGTCAGTCTCCGTTCACTTTGTTTGGCACCATAGGTTGATGTCCTTTATGAAATTTGCTGCCCATATTTCACATGTCTGCCATTTCTCCTGCCATCGCTCCATCAAATCTTCCCTTTCAGCATTTTTCTGCATTTTGCCTTTCCTGTGTATCTCTGTCCTTTCTTGTGCCAGCAAGTTAATTGGGGGCAGTTTCGCAACAGCTTCAGTCGCTCTTCCTGACACCGTTCTGTATCCTGAAGCCAGCGCAATAGCCAGTCTTCTGTTTACGCTCTCCAGCATGCTTTTATATTTTTTAAATCTTAATGCATTTATCCAGGTTGGGGCAGCGTACAGAATAGCTGATATTACTGCTGTGGCCATAATTCTTCTTTTGCAAATTTTTGCTCCTCCTACCTTTGGCATTATTCTATACAGAAGGTTCATCTTGTTGGCCTTTTCAGCTGTGGATTTTATGTGGGCCGTCATGCGGAGGTCTCTATCAAGGAACACTCCTAGGTATCTAACTGAGTTGGATGTCTTTACACTAGCGTCTCCCACGGTCCCTTCTATCTCCTTTATTCGCCTTTTGCCAGCCAGTAGCAAGGCCTCCATCTTTTCCGGAGCTATGGCTATCCCCATTTCAGCCAATTCCTCTGTTACTTGCCTAAGTGCGCGTTCCGCTTTGTCTTTCAATTGTTGTTCTGTCTTTGCCATTACGACAATGGCCAAGTCGTCCGCGTAATCGACCAAGCCAATACCTGTTTCCTTTCTAATCTGAAAAATTCTGATGAGAAGGCATTCCATAAAATCGGTCCCAGAACTGATCCCTGTGGTACCCCACATGTGATTTCGTGCACGTCCCCGTTCGTAGTTGTGATTGTTCTTTCCGAGAGATATGACTGTGTTACTCTAATCAGGTTCACTATTTCCTTCCAAGGATCGCTGTTGAAAGCGTTCTTTATATCTAATAGTATCATCAGGCATTTCTCCCTGTTTTTGTATGCTTTCTTTGTTATCTGCTCCTTGATCCCCTGTATTCTTTGTATGGCGCTTGTCGTAGACTTGCCCTTGGTATAACCATATTGGTATGCAGTGGCGTAGTTAACACAAACGTGGACATCGGCGACATCTAAATTGCGAGGCTCTTTTTATATAGGGTGGCCATAATATTTCTTATGACAAAAAGCTGGATATAACGACAAGGATGGGTAGCCGCTGGACGGCAGGCCCGCCGAAGGCGGGAATTTTTTGAGTGTCGCGCAGCTTTATTCGGGTATATCAACGGTATTATTCGAGAGCCATTGCAGATTAAAGATTCTGAAGGTTTCGAAAGATCTTGAGGATAAAGACTCTAAAGACCAGCTTTGGAGACCAATGCAAGATTCTAAGGCACTTGATCTAAATCCTTGGAACTTAGAAGAATCCTAATATTTTGAACAACTTAGAGGCTCATGACTCATGACTAAAAACTCTGGGGATTTTGATGCCTCCGAAGACTCATTTTTTCAAATATTTTGAAATAAGGACTTTACTAAGCTGAGATCAGAAGATACAAAAGATGTCGGCGTCTTGATCAATTATTCTAGGGCCATTGCAGATTGCAGACTAAAGATTCTGAAGATCCTGAAGGTTTCGAAATGTCTTGGGGATAAAGACTTTGAAGACCAATGCCGGATTCTAGGGCACTTGATCTAAAGCCTTGGAACTTGGAAGAGTCCTTATACTTTGCAAAACTTAGAAATTTTGAAAAGTCTTAACTAAAGACTCTTGACATTTTGAAGTCTCTGAAGACAATATTTTTTTTTTTTTCAAATATTTTGAAATAAGAACTTTACTGAGCTAAGAGCTAAGAAGACTTTGAGGACCATAGCTTTGGAGACCAATGCAAGATTCTAATGCACTTGATTTAAAGCCTTGAAACTAGGAATAATCTTCATACTTTTAACACCTTACGGATTTTGAGGCTCATGATTGTAAACTCTGGGGATTCTGAAGTCTCTGAAGACTCATTTTTCAAAATATTTTGAAATAAGGACTTTACTGAGCTAAAATCAGAAGATGCAAAAGATGTCGGCGTCTTGATCAATTATTCTAGGGCCTTTGCAGATTGAAGATTCTGAAAATCCTGAAGGTTTCGAAATGTCTTAAGGATAAAGACTCTCAAGACCATAGCTTTGGAGACCAATGCAAGATTCTAACGCACTTGATCTAAAGCCTTGGAACTTGGAAGAATGCTAATACTACAGAATACTACGTACGAAATAACAATATTTAGTCAAAAATAATAATATTTTTCGATTTTTCGCTAACAAATCCTTCCGACAATCTATCGAAAAAATAAAAACCATATCATTTGTGAGTTCTAGGTTATTTTGCAGTAGAATTAATAACTTTTAGTGAATTCTATGATATTTAGTTAAGTTTCGTTTAGGATTAAGTTTATTTGTTCTCTACGTTTTATGTTAGAAAATTGAAAAGTACCAATTTTCAGGTTCGGTAACCTATTTTTTGCGAGGCTCTTTAGGGCGCGAGGCCGTCGGCAGTCGCCGACGTCGCCGACGCCTAGCTACGCCACTGTTGGTATGCATGATTTATATCTCTCTCGTGGAAATCTTTCTGCATCCTTATCTTTATCAACATTTCCAGCAGTTTGCCCATGGTATCGATGAGGCATAAAGGTCTAAAAGCAAGTAATCCCATCGGGTCTTCGGTTTCTCAATCAAAACTAAATTGGCATTCTTCCATATTCCAGGGAATTCCCCTTTCTTGAGGCAGCTGTTGAAAACTTTCAGAAATATATGTGGATTGGCATCGACACCCGCCATTAGTAGCTCTGGAGTTATTCCGTCCGGCCCTGGAGCCCTTTTCTTCTCCATCATTCCAATTGCTTCTTTGAGTTCCTCCGCAGTGAGCAGTTGTATTTAATTTTCTGGTACCGTCTTCATTTCGTGCCTTGTTCGCTCTCCTTGCGGAAATAGCTTTTTGACTTGCTCTTTCACCGTGTTTTCGTCTACTAGTATCCTCGATCGTAATTTTAATTTTTTTTTTACGATTTGGTAGGCCTTTCCCCATATGTCCTCATCTTGTTCCTCTATCAGCTGTTTCCATTTGCCATGTTTGCTCTTTCCTATTAGCCTTCTCAAATCCTGTTTTGCTGCCTTGTACTGTTTTTTATCCTTGATGCACTCCTTCCTTTTTGTTGCTATGTCACTGTTGCACCAATACGCTGGGTCTCTACCCCGGTATCCCTTGTTTCTTTTTTGGAAGTTTTCATTGCATTTTTCAATGATCCCATTCACTAGCATTTCGGGTGTGGCATCTATTTCATCTCGTAGCATCTGTCTACGCTCTCTCGTAAAGTTTTTCAGGCTCGTTTCCTCCACGTGCCATCCTCTTTTACCTCCGTTCAATGGTCCTGTTGTGGCTGTATTTGTCTTCCACTCAAACTTAAAAGTGATTATGTTGTGGTCGCTCAGGTTTTCGTTTTCTTCTTCTACTCTCCACCCACTACTGAAAGTTGGTTTACTTCCCTCGTTTATTACTATGCGTCTGTTTGCAGCCATCCAGTCCTCTAGCATTCTGCCCCTTAAGTTGCTGTTTCGTGAGCCTATTGCCGGCGTTTTTGCATTCAGGTCCCCTCCTATGATTAATCCCTTTTTTATTTTCCTCATTTCGGACTCCATTTTTTGTAGGAGTTCCTCAAAGTCCTCTTTATTTCCACTTGTATCACTAAAATCTATTCTTTGGTTTCGTCTATTTGGCTCTTGTCCTATGTTCCTTCATGCCTGCGAAGGAAGAACAGACCCTAGTACGCCGGTTTTTGAATACGTGGTGAAATATACGATATTATACGACAAACACGCGTTGTTGTAGCTGTATGTTGGTTTGTCGTACTCGTACGCTGAAATTATTCCTTTTACAGAATAAAAAGTTTAATTATAGGAAAATTTTCTCTAGTTTAATTTAGATATTACATCACTATATTTTCATGTTAATGAGAAGGAAAGGAGATATTGTGAAATACCAGTTTTTTGGCGAAATTTTTCAATATGGTGGCGCGAGTGGCAAAAATACGAGGTGGCAAAGTAGAAATTCGGAAAGAACACGTCTAAACCTATAAAATTTTCAAAACTACCGAAAAACTTTCCAGGTAAAACTACCAAATTACTTTACTTTTTACCGTTTTTGTGCAAAGTTAAGGGAAAATCTTGATATTTCAAAATATTAATGAGATAGATATAGCAAATATGATATTTTCTGAAAGAGGACATTTTCAGATTTTCGATGGAAAAATAATATACGGGGTGTTGTATTTGAAAAACTTAAATAAAATGGACATTAAAATTGACGTGTTTAGACAATTATTTTGGACACCCTGTATACTTAAATCAAAAAATGAAGATAATGTAGGAGCTAACATTAGATTACATGTAAATTTTTAAGGGAAATTAATGTACACTGGCAGAGATATGACAACTCCAAAAAAGTAAGTTTTGGTCTATTTTTTTTCTTCGAAAAATCATAACTTGGCAACGCTGCATTCAACCCAAATACGATTTTAAAGTCTTATACAGAGCACATAGAGCCTTCATTTGCCACATAAAAATATACGATATTCTATTTAAAAAAAAAAAAATAATTTTGGGTTATAGAAGAGATGAAATGCTGAAACTTTTATACAGAACATTTTTCCATAAGTTCAACGGTTTGGCTACTATTGAGCGAGGCACGCTTGTTACCCTTGCTACCCTGTATATACAACAGCTTTATTCCATTTGGCTGATACACACTATATAAACAAATAGGGAATGCAGCCTTTAAAGTTAAATATTAAACAAAACTGGTGGTTATTTGTTAATTACAAGTAGAAACTGCAGTTACCAACCAAACTAACAATAAATTTAATCATTTTGGTTCATTTTGAAGGGTGAAAATAACCAATTTGTACCAGTATCTGTTTGATTTTTGACACCTATACCAACCTACACCATGGCGGCACTTTGCAGCCTTGCGGGCCGAAAAGTACCAAATTGTGCCCGAAAATTAGGGCGCAAATAGATATTTTGCCGCCCGGTCGTACATAAATAAACATTTAGCATATAATTCAATATTCATCATTCAAAATTTGATACATAAAAACGTTCTGCTCAATATAAGTGATGTAGCGGTTTATACAATCCATTTATATATGACCGGGCCGCAAAGTATCTATTTGCGCCCTAATTTGCTGGCGTAATTTGATACTTTTCAGCCCGCCAGGCCGCCAGGCCGCAGAGTACCACCTAGTGCGCCACCATGGTGTAGGTGTCAAAAATTGAAGAAATAATGGTACAAAATGGTTATTCTTACCCTTCAAATAATAAATAAAAATGTTCAGGAACGGTTTATTCATCTCCAAATAAACTTACTGTTAAGTGTCTGCAAGATAAATTTAACGTTCTACATTTCTATTGATCAGCGGATAACTGGCCAACCAATGGGATTACAGATTGCGTTTTTATCTGTCAGAATGCATTCCTAATAGTTCATCAGGAGTTGGATGAACCGGCCCTAAATTGATTTGTTGCGTTGATAAAACGAAAGGTTATTTGAAAGAGGCAGGTTGCCTGATAGCTTTTATGACGTCATCTGTGTCCCATTACGAGACAACCTAATAAATTTAGCAACCTTGGGTAAAATATACATGGTGTCCCAGGGAAAACAGTCCACCTCGATTTATTGCATTTAGAATGAAAATCTGGAGAAACGCTCGGACACGTCGATTCTTGATTTGAGGGGGAAATATTTTTCAGTTTTTTTCATCCCCTTAGCTTCAACCCCCTAGCTAGGGGGAGAACAACTCCCCAAATTTGAATAAGGGATAGGGGTCGTATCATACCTCTTTTTAAAGGTCTCATCGAGTTCTTTATGGCCCTAGAATTTCGTCTCATTATTTTCATCCGTTACGAAATGACAGCTTATCAAAATCTTGGAAATAGGCTATTGTTTTAGTGGGAGTTAAAGCGATACTTACCTCCCTTAATAAAAATACTTGAATTTGAAGTATTTTATTATTATCATCAATTAGTTGTACACGTAAATTGTAAATTGTAAATATTTTTACTAAGGAAGATAAGTACCGCTTCTACTCCTACTAAAACTAGTCTATTTCCAAGACTTTGACAATCTGTAATTTCGTTACGGATGAAAATAATAAGACAAAATTCTAGGATCATAAAGAAATCGATGAGACGTTTAGAAAGAGGTATGACTCGACCCCTATCCTCTATTCAAATTTGGGAGGTTGTCCTACCCCTAGCTAGGGCGTTGAAGCTACGGGGATGAAAAAGACTGAAAAATGTTTCCCCCTCAAATCAAAAATCGACGTGTCCGAGCGTTTTTCCAGATTATCATTCCTAATCCAATAAATCGAGGTGGACTGTTTTCCCTGGGACACCCTGTACGTAAATTCTTTCCCAACTTCACAATTATATCCAATTACGCTCAAAGGCTTTTGAGGTTCCAGAAAATGCAGTCGCAAAGCAAAATAATCAGTTTGAGCTTATCCATTTTCTCGATAGAACTGCTAGAATTTCTGTACAGCAATTGTTCCCTGAATAAATTCAATTTGGGGGTGGTTTACTTGTGCTTATTAAGCTTCTCTTGGGGTAATTGAAATGTACGTAAATTCTACCCTAACATTATTATATTTACCTGCACTCGAAGGCGTTCATAACACTGGATAAAAACTATGCAAACGCCTTCTAGTCAATCAAACTGTAGCTCAAAGTATCCAGAAAGAGATCACTATTGAATTATGCGATGGGTGAGTCATATAAATCTGTATTATAAGCATAAATTCGTAAATAAATTGCAAATTCAACAAAACAAAGCTCTACTTATCAAGAAACTTTACAGGATTTAAAGAATAGGAGAGCTTTGAATACCTTATCATTGTACAAAAATGAAAATGTTACAAGTGTTATAGGAATGAAATGAATACTTATTCATTTTTATTTGGTATTGGCAACCTCGCACAGTATTGACTTGAATGACATTGTTGACAGCGTGGAAGTTTGAACGTCACTTGTCTAAATGGTCTTGTTGAAAAAATAACGAATTTGTCATTGGCTCAAAAAAGAACGTCTGAAAAATAAAAATTCAGTTACGTTGTCCGAATTTATTAAAGCCATCCTTATTTGAAAACCCGAAAATCCCTAACACAAGTTCTAAACTAATAACATAAAATTGATTTGGGAAGTGGAATTCAACATAACTCATGTTTTGTACCTGCAGCAGAGACCAGAATAATATTATTACCAAATTCAAATTTTTTTATATTTCTAAAACAGCGTTCAGCGTAGATAAAGCAAACATGAGTGAAAATTGCTATAATTCAAAGAGTGTGTATCGTACTTTTTGAAGGTACGAAAAAAATATACATGATTGTTAGTATTATAGCGCTCCCCTATACCCCTTTTTTATTTCTCGGGCCTTAAAAACCACTCAACTTCGTGGCAGTTTTTGGTGCAATCAAGCCCCAAGATCTACTTAACGGCAAAAACTTAACAGGAACAATTTAAAGGGCGATGCTTTTAGGGCGGCAAATTGCCTTTCTGTGATCTTGATGTTTATTGTTATGTTTTAATCACTTCTTGCAGGATTTTTCTTTACTGGATTTTTTTGATAAAAACAGATAATTAGTCGTTCTAGTATTCTAAAAATAATGCCAACAAAAAAAGAAATGGTATCGTTGCATTTTTCATAAACCCCCTTCTGTATCTAGACTATACCGCCAAGCGGCAAAAATATTTTATGCTGCATTGTCATTTGCCACACACACAAACACCAAATAATTTTTTCGCTGCATTTCAAATTAATAACATGTTGCGGTTTTCATTAGCTAAAAGCTATTTGAACGGTAGAGAAATTAACTTTTGTCCCTTAAATGAAAATAACGTTTTCAATAGAGCGGACCCAATTTCGGAATTTTGATCAAAAAGTAGGATTATTATTTCAAATATGTATATATTGTTAGATTAATAATGCATTTTTGATGTTTTTCAATAATTGGAAATAGGTATTATTGTTATACATATAAACAAATATAGGTATCAACATGTTGTTCTACAAGCAATAGGAATTTGAAATTTATTGAATTGAATTTTGAAAATTGTTTCAAATAGATTTCCACTTTTTTTTCGATACCACAGCGCTCGATTTTTGGTAACGGTTGTATCAAGTTAAATACACTCCAAAAAAGTATATTCGAAGGAAAATGTGAGGTTCCCTACAAAGTTTGCAGTTCAGGTACCACCAAGGTTTATTCCATGGTTTCACTCAAGAACGATCCAATTGTTAAAGTGAAGTTCAACTCGAGTACTTTTAGATTCCATGTATCGTTACTACATGAAATAACTTATACGGACGACGAAAGTTGTTTTTTTTTTTAAATATTTTACAAAAATTTAAATGAGAATAATAATTAGCGATTACAATTTAACTTCTGACTGAGTAATGGTTGTTGCTATATTTATATTAGGTCTCGGCTTGACATTCGATGCTGCTGACTCAGCTGATGACCATCAGATAACTCCTCCATCTTCAGAGTTAACTACACCTTCTGGAGGGGTAGTTAGATTGACGGCTGGGCTTCTAGACAGGCACTTTTGGATTATGTGTCTGCCCATGATATAACAAACTATGGTTATTAGAATTACATAACTGAATTAAGTCCAAATACTGGGTGTTCTTGGAATTGTAGAGATGAATTGCGGGGGTTCATTATTATCGATTTTGTTTTTTATTCTGTGGAGCTCGTCAAGTTTGATTTCCTGTAAATGAAAACTCAAATTAAGTACAGGAAGGCGCGGAGGCGTGATTTCGATGTCTGGAAAGATGATTGGCCGTTGATCGACTGCGATCGTTTCCTGGTCATTTGAAATCAATGAGTCTTTTATTTGTATTTGGCATCCAAATGGTAGGTTTATTAAATAGCTTCCATTAAGCTTTAAGTGTTTGGCTTGTATTTGGCACATAAGTATTGCGATCTCTTCTTTTGGAAGAACGAATATCCATTTATTGGAAGTATCAAGTTGATTGATTATTGCGACATCGATTTTTTGGCAGTTGGATGGGCTTTTGATGAGCTGGAACAGCTGTACTTCACAAGGACTATTGGTTTCGACTTCTTTGAGGTTTTCTTGATCCCATTATAGGTACAGTTCGGGTTGAATTCTCTTGCAAGCGTTTCCGCGGTGGGCGTAGTGCAATTGATTCTTTAATAAATATTTATCTCGCGGAATTACTGCATTAAACCGTCCCTGGTGTGAAATTGGTAAAGAATATAAGTGAAAGTATTCGAAAATATTGGAATAGAATGACGAATTTTTTCGTTCCGACCTATTTGTTGAACTGTTAGGTTAAATTGCTTAATGGGAAATTGAATTTTGGTTACGAATATTGCCACCTAATTTGTTTTGATTTTCTTGTAAATCTTGGATAAGTTTCTCATAGCGATCACCATCGGATGCATCTAAATTTCCAGTTACAGCCTTAAAAACAGAGCCCACAATATTGATTAAACCTCTTTCAATCTTTTAGGGCGTGGAATTAACTCGTTTATTTTACTTTCTACGCTCTCCTGTGTTATATCTAATATCTTTAAGTAATTTGCTGCTTCAGCATAATACTCGTCGTGTATTTTTAAAGAATTCGTAATGTTTAAAGCTTTAGAATGTACCTTTTTAATTTCGCATATAATTGGATTCAGATCATAGAAATGAATGAGAGTGTAGGTGTACTGTGTAAGCTTTGCTGTTCCCAATTTAAATGATAAAATTCCTAGGTTGTCAGCTAGTTGTTTGGTGTCGATTTTGTCTTGGTCTCCGATTACGACAACGGCGAGGCTGAAATATAATACTTATTGTGGTTTTTATTTTTTTTAAATTATTTCTGAGTGGACGTTTTAAGTTGTCCATGTGAATTTTCTCATTAGAACTAGTTGCCACGGTTTTTCGATATAAATTTATGGATTGTATTTATGTCGGTTTTGAGAATTTATCAGACAGTTTCTGCCTTGTATGCTTTTTCACATAAACTTGTTGGTTGGATTGAAATAACTCAGGACTATAACGATTTTCATTTATTTTGGTGGTTACTTTTTGTTTTAATTTGACATCAAAAGGGTCATTAGGTGAAATATGCCCGTTAATAGCATCAATGGGTTTCAAGTTGGTTGCTGAATGTATTGAATGGTTATATGCTAAAATAGCATACATCATTTTTTGATTTATTGGAGTTTTCGCAAAATTATCATTATTGAGTAAACGGATATGTAGGCCTTAAAGTTCAGTTACTACGCTATTCTCAAATTCTGTGCTATTGTCTAAAATGATTTTCTTTGGAACAATATGATGAGAGAAAAATATTAGAAGTTTGTCCACAATCTCAGTAGCTAAGAGAGATTGGAGAGCATAAGCTTGAGCATATTTCTAGAAACTATCTATTATTGTCAAAAATTTAGTTTGTTCTAGTGTGTGTGTGTCTATGTGTATGATTTCAAAAGGTTTTGATGTTGGTGTGATATTTATTTCCATTCTGATGGGGCGACGTTCGTACTTGCTCCCCAAATTTTTCACAATTATTTATGTAAGTTTGGAATACACTTCTTAGTCTCTCCAGGTGCTCCTGGAGTGAACTTGAGAACACAATGATATCGTCTAGGTAGACAAGGCATTTTTTATTTTGTATACCGCGAAAAATGTTATCCGTAATTCCTTAGAATGTAGCCGGCTCGTTATTCAAACCAAAGGGCATGCGCAAGAATTCATAATACCCGTTTTCTATGCTAAATGCGGTTTTTTCGATGTCGTTCTCATACATCTGGATCTGGTGGAAGCCGCTAGCTAAATCTAAGGAGGTGGCATCCCAGCTTGTCCAAGAGATCCGTAATGTTGGGTAATGGGTATCTGTCGTCTAAGCTTTTTGTATTAAGGCCCCGAAAATCGCAAGCTACTCTTAGTTTTTGCCTCCCAGAGGCGTCGGCTTTCTCCGAGATTACCCAAATCGGTGCATTCCAGGGTGAACTACTTGGTCTAATTATGTTTTGATCCAGCATCTTTTTCACTTGTTTTTCTACTTCTTCTTTATATATAAATGGATAGCGGTATGTTTTACTAGACTGGTATTTCATCTGATGTCCTTATTCTGTGCTTAACTTTACTAGTAAATTTCAACGGTTCGTCTTCGCTATGAAATATATCAGAATATTCTTCAATCAATGCCAGAAGTTTATGTTTTTCTTTTTCGTTGCGATGCTCGACGCGAAACTCTAATTTGGGCGATCTTGGCGTTCCATCAAAATTAAAGTCAATTTCTTGTATTTCCTTGGTATACATAAACTTTTCTACGTCTATGGGTTCGGACATATCCAAAGTAATGCATACCCATTTTTTGCTATTGCTTAACATTCCGGAATTTCGCAGTTATGCAGTTTTTGATACGGTATTATAATTTCACCGTTTCTTATCGTAGTTTGTAACAAATATTACCTGTTATTTGAACTTTAAGATAGGAGAAACTAGGGTCGTGGAATTTAAAAAATTGAGTGCAAATGAACAAATATTTTATTTTGTTTACAGTGTTTTGTAGTAACATGTAGTAACAGTCAATGTTACTTTCTGTAAAATTTTACAGTTGACAGCTTGGTTATTCTGATGAATCTGATACAGTGTACCTTTCCAATCCGGGGCTCTTCAAGGAATGTTGGGGTTTCACTTTCGTGAACTGGAGCTCTTCGTGTTGTTTCCTATATCCAGAAAAGAGGATAGATTGCTGAGGTGACGTCACTCCAGCTGATCCAGACTCCAAACAGTGATCTTTATGTCGAGTAGGTACCCAGAAAAGAATAAGGCAGTATCAGGTTCTCCAAGATTTGGCATATTAAATCCTTGAATTCTGTCAAAAAAGTGAGTGTCTTGCAAAGAACAAAAAATTAATATAAAATCAGTATATTATTAAACCATTGTTGTGCAGACACTCCCTTCTAACAGAATCAGGTATGAGCAACTATTGCAAATTGAAGAAAAAAATAATATTTCAGTATAAAAAAATACCATTAAATACTTGAAAAATAATCATAAAAATAGATTAAATTAAAATGCTCCCTACAGGTTGAGCAGAGTGCTGCTTTTCCGGCAGTAGCAATAACAGGCAAGAATATGAACAAAATAAGATAAAAACAATAAAAAATTAAATCTTTAGATTCTCCCCCAAATAGACAAAATTTTCTTTTTAAGTTAAGGTAGCTACTATAGATACTACAAGATAAACCTGACGGCGAAATCAATCAAATCCAGAATATATCAAAATACTTGAGATGTTTTAATTAAAACTTTTTAAATGAATTCTTGACCTGGCTGGATTTCTATTTCAAAGAATTACACCCTTTTCAACACTCTTCTCCTCGAGAAAATAATAATTGATGGAGTCAAACAGAAAAGGGCTATACAGGCCTCTGCCTGAATTCAATAGAAAGTTGATAGGGATGGACACACAAATTTGGTTTTCACCGACTCTATTAGAGCAAATCGTTCAATATTCCCACACTAACAATTGATTCTGAAAACCAGAGCAGCAGTACCTATTTATTAGCCCAAAAATCTGAATTGACTTACCTCAGAAAAACGTGGAACCACCAGCAATCGCACAAAATGGAGGGCCACAAATAGATAAAAAACTAAAATATAATATTTATATTTCAAGAATATCTATTCAAGATCTATCAGGTAAAAATTTACCAATGATATGATCATATGCACTGATAGGCAAAATATATTGACAAATTTATAAGGGAGAATCTAAAAATGTGAAGGTAAAAGTATAAATTAAAAATGACAAATCTGCTACAGTACTGCCAGGAAAGGGGAACGTTTTAGAAACCAATCCCTATAGGAAAACAATCCTGTGTTTTTTCATACTTAACTGCGTTTCAGTCAGATCAACAAATCAGAAGGCTACACCCAAAAGACCATATTCACTTTACAATGACTTCACAATGAAAAACCACGTGGAATAAAAAGGAATAGATAAAAATTTACTAGAATTATTTTAATTGTTCACAAATTATAATAATTTAAATTAAAATTATGTTAAGAATAAAAAACTGATAATTAATTAGGTCATTAGGCCAAAAAATGATTATTTCAGAATCAGAAGTTAGAGAAAGACAGAAATATATCCATTTGCTAAAAGTGAATCAATAAAAATACAAGTGACTGTCAAATGCGAAATAATTAAAATCATACTTTGAAAAATAAATACATCAGGTACTAGATGGCAGTACCTTCATTTAATAATAGATATTTGCATTTTATGCACATGATGAATAGATGGCAGTACTGGTATTATATCGAACTTTGTGGATATTTTTAGATTACTTAGATTATGAATTATTATTTTGCTGATTCTGAAATGGCAAAAATACAACTTTATAATGAAAATAAGAAGAGATGGAACATGTTACGTGAATGATAAATTTATCGTAAAAAGTTTTAATTCTCACAACTTGTTATACACGTGGTGCAATTGTAATATTATACACTGCACAGTTTGTTTAATGAAACTGTAATTTTATATTTGTATATGGGGTCATAAGATAGCCCTTGTTAAAGTCAAGATTTGCTTGTAAATATTTCAAATTGTCTAATCCTATGAGTCCATCAAATATGTTATGAAATTTAAATAAGTAAAATTTGAGATTTTGTGTCTCGGGCAAAGCAAATATACTTGAGACAGGTATTACAGGGCTTTATTGATAGGCCGATTTTTGGAATACAGTGGAAACTATAAATGGGTCAATTATTATTTAATTAGGATATAATTGTTTTGCAATATTTGGATCAATAAATTATTTGATTGAGCCGGAATCTATCAAAATTCTCAAATTATTTTCTGGAAAAACTATATATGCAAGTTCGCTGGAATTATACATATTAAAGGAAATAGTTGGTGGTGTTAGGCTTTGTCTGTTTGAGACAGGGTTGCTTGAAAATTTTCTTTAATATCGGGTTCGACGGGTTCTTCATAATAATTGTATTGTTGAGTAAATTCATGTTCAGGTGCTGATCCGGATGCGACATTCTGGTCGAAGTTTGATCCAAAATGGGTGTTGTATTTGGGAGATACTCGTATGCTTGATCTTGGTAATAAGCTTGTTCATATTGTTCATTTTGGGGTTGGTTTTGGTATTCAACATTATAAATTTCTTCAAAAACAAATTTAGGTGGATTATAATTATTCGAGTTGCTATTATTAGCATTTACGGCTGTAAATGGTTTGAATTTTGATGTTTCTACACCAGACATAGGTGCAGGTGTTTGGAATTGTTTCTGCTAATTTGTTGGCCTAAAAGCATTATAATTTGGTTTTGAGCCAGATTTTCCAAAAACTTGAGAATTAGTGAAATATTTTTGTGGTTGTCTATTAAAATTAGGTCTAACGTGCACAGGCTGTAATGGGAAAACTAGGCTTGAAAGCATATTCAGAAGTTTGTTGATTGAAAGACGGCCTCTGTTAGTGAAACTGAATTGGAAATTATTAGTTTAATTGTTAGTTAGACTCTATTATTGTTTTTGAAAATATTGGGACCGATTTCATTCTGATTTTGAAAATAATTTACATTATGCTCATCGCTGACAATTGTAAAGCTTGCATCAAACTTTGAGGCCGCATACATCTCATGCGTAGTACCGATAGGCTCTCTTGAGCCTGACAAAAAAGGCTTTTAGGGCCAGGTAGTTGTATAACTTCCTCTTTAGAATTTTGGCTTCATCGGTGGTTTTATGAGAATCAATAAATGAACATAAACAATTTAAAATATGTAAGATATTGTCATAAAATTGGCTTGGTTTTTCGTTAAGTAATTGTTTCATCATAACCAAATACCTATTCAAGCAGTACTCATCTCTCTGATCAGCAAAGTTTCGGCGAAGGGTGTCTTTGAGATCATCCCAAGTGCTGACATTTTGAATGTTATTGAAAAGTTTTGCTTGGCCTGAAAGTTTACCGATCAGTGAATTCGACAAGTAGATATTTTGAAAATCGTTGGGATTTTCAGCTTAATGAAAGGTATCTATTAATGTCTGACAAGTATATATCGCTTCAAATCGTTTGGGTTCCTGTCAAAATCCGGGACACAGTTAAAATACTCTGACTTAAATTATGACATGTTAGAATTTATATAAGTTGAAGGAGTATTTAAAATAAAAGTTTTATTCAATGAATCCGTATCGCTATCAGAGTCAGTGTCGGCTGAAGACGGTATTCTTAAGTTCTTATAATGAAATTTCAATCAATTAGGTACACTACTTACATAAGCAAAAACACGGCTCTCATCATTCTTCTATAAGACACTTAGTTTTGATCAGGCGATGTGGTCCTTCTCAAAATCTAAGTCCTTGCGAAGACAGGCGATTTGGTCCTATCCTCCGATGATTGGTTGTTCAATGGTTTTCCACAGCTCTTCGATAGATTCACTGTTTGGAAAAAATCCACTCTTCTTCGAAACCGTTCACCAACGTCTCAACAATTGAAAGTTGTTCTTTCCGGTAAATCGCTGCGACGAAAAATTGATCGAACGATTCGTATCAATTCCCAGAAATCCACTCCGACTGCGCCAAATAACTTATACGAACGACGAGAGTTGTAAAAAAAAATATATATTTAAGAAAAATTTAAATGAGAACAATAATTAGCGATTAAAATTTAACTTCTGACTGACTAACTGATGGTTGCTGGTATATTTATATTAGGTCTCGGCTTGATATTCGATGCTGCTGACTCAGCTGATGACCATCAGATAACTCATATAAAACCACCAGTTTTAAACCGCTGGCTGTTCTGCGTCAGGCACCTCAACTACAAGTGAAAATTCTTAAATTAGAGATAAGAAGATATACAGAAAAAATTCTAGATTTTGTGTCCTATACGAATATCTATTTATATCTTGCATAATGCGTAGTACCTATAATAATTTTATCGCCGATTATTTAAAAGAGTCCTCGTTTAATTTGTCTCATCACTAATTGTTTTTTTTTTACATTCCACTTACTTTTTTATTGAAATATACATAAACTAGGTGTCTACAATATTATGCAAATTCGAATATTTAATGAGATACTTTGAATGTTTTAGATATTTCATCACCTATTTCTAATTATTTATCATGTTTCTTTGATGAGCTCTCTAATTTTATAATTTGATTAAACTCCGATGAGTGAGTTTCTAAGCTTTGCCTCAGCCAACTTAGTGACGCTCGGATAGAGCTGCGCACAAAGACTGAGAAGCATGCGGTTAATTTCCAAAAAGAATGTGATACTCTCACTCACTGGTACGTTAAGATGTCAGATATGAAGTTGATGCTTTGGGGGTAAAGCAGCTTTGATTATATGTATTAGAATTCAGATTCGAAGTAAAATGTCTCACTGCCTAGTTAAACAAGGTTATCAATTTTACTGAGTTAAAAAAATTATTATTATATGTATAATAAACTTCATAATACCTAATATAATGCGATATTAGATGAATGTAAATAGGTACCTAAAACAATTGGGAAAACGATATTCCAATCAAGACAATAGCCTGTGTTGTGTTACGATGTTGATGCGATAACAAAAAAAAAAAAAAACAGAAGCTTTATTGAATGTGATGGAATGAATAGAACTGGTTATTTCCTGCCAATTTTCCCTTGTTTCAATGACAATAGTTTTTTGGAAAAGTCAGAAGGCTTAATACACGTAAACGTAGACTTGCTTTTAAAATCGGTTCTATCAGAGCTTGCCTGAAAAAAGAATGTACAAAAATATAAAAGGAAAAACAATGTTTCTATTAAATCCGAATCCGGGAGAAATGGAATCATTCCGAGACGACGGACAACTACATAGTTCCCATTTTCTTGCATTTTATACTATCTTTGATATTTCGCTCTCGAATTTTCTCATAAGGCTACTCTAAGTATGAAATGTCAACACGACGGCCACTGGGGACGAGCCAGTAGCACGACTTTTTGCGGTCAGTGCTTTTTATTATGGCACGAGAAATTTATGTTTGTCCTGGGCTCTTACAAAAGCTTTGGGCAAGCTAATGACGACGGAATTGAATAAAACGATGGAGACTGTTTAGAGTCGCCCTTCGCTTCTGGGGGCTTTAATGTCAAGTTTTTATGTAGCAATAATATGTTTGAAATAATTGGCTTTGTCGCTTTTGCTTCGTAAGATCATTCTCTTTTCTTTTCAGAAATATTTTACTCGACTTTAATGGTAGAATAAAGCTAGAAAAATAAAATAATGATACAAACCAAGGCAACGTTCTGAAGAATTGAATTAATAAGTTTATTGTGCCATGGTTTGGTGGGTTTTGAAAAAAGTAGCTGTTGAAGGATGATAATTAAGATTTTTTTTCAAGGCTTGGCAATGTTTTAACTTCAGTAATAAGAGGCATTATCTGGCATAAAGACATAGTAGGTAATGAAATTCATAAAATTCGAAATTACTAATTATTAATACACAGAATCACGAATTATACAAATCAAGTAAATTTCTTAAGTAAGTTACATCCGTACTATCATCATCAGTAAGAGGAAAGTTCGAGAGTACCCTGTGTGAACTTACTAACTGGACTCAAAGCAATGGAGGAATGGTACCAAAGAGTGCGACTGAAGATAAACCTGTCAAACTTCACCGTAATGCACTAGGAGGAGAAAACTCCCTAGAATAAAGGACACCCAAGTACATAGGACTAATATTACACCGCTGACGAAAATCAAATGTCTCTGCATAACGCTGGAATTCAAAACTAGAGTTGTAATCAAGGCTACAAGGGCCTTGATTGCCGAAACCTTGCATGCAAAACCTGGGGATGCAAACCAGGGATCTTGAGATGTATATACATCATGATAGTGAGACCAACCCTGCTATATGGATCGATAGTCTGGTTCAAATAGGTTGAGATGCAGAACATAAAAGCAGCTCTCAACAAACAACACACATGTATCACGGGCGCAATGAAAACTTATCCTACAGCAGCCATCGAGACAATTATAGGTCTTGCACATCTTCACATCGTGTTGAAGTGGGCCGATAGACGAGCAATTACTGGAATCACGAGAAAATGGGCTGGCGAGGGGATTAAGAATTTGAGAAGCAGAATATAAAAGCAAGTCTCAACAAACTACAGCGCCTGGCGTGCACTTGCATCACGGGCGCAATGAAAACTTATCCTACAGCATTCATCAAGAAAATTGTAGGTTTCGCACCTCTTCACATCGTGATGGAGGGGCCGATAGACAATCGATTACTAGCATCACGAGAGAGGGGCTGGCGAGGGGATTGGTATCGAAGGAGATAGTTAGCATATCTAAGCAAGCTTATGCCGCTCCTCGAGCTCCCCAAGGATGATATATATGATCAAAACATGAAATTTTGAGAATCGCTTCACAGTAGTCTTAAGAAGTAGAGAAGAATGGAAAGGAAATACCACATTCCTTTTTACAATGCAGCATGAAGCCGTGAAATGGTACACTGATGGGTTAAGAGCTGAACAAGGGACCGGAGCCGGAGTACTTGCGCCTGGAATCAAGCTCTCCGAAGCAATAGGAAAACACCCAGACATATTTCAGGCGGAAATAAACGCTGTTAGTATATGTGATGAGTTCAATTATGACAGAAACTTGGAAAAGAGAGAGATTGTCATATTCTCAGACATTCAGCAGACATCAAGGCGCTGAGCTCACCAATAATCAGCTGCAGAATGGTTTGGGAATGCCTGGACAAGTTAAACCAACTGGACAAAAATAACAAACTCCAGTGGATACCCGGACATGCAGGGATCGCAGGTATTGAGAAGGCGGAACAATTGGCGAAATTAGGAGCACACTCCGCTTTCAGGACAACAGAACTTTCTGTGGCCTAGGGACGCATACCTATATGGAAGCGTTAAGAAAAAATAGCGGATCAAATGGATCAGCCTCTGGGAACAGCTTTCAACGTTAAGGCAATCAAAAATGTTTATTGGGCCCCCTCGCACCAAGGGAGATCAAGAGACCTTAAATAACTGAGTTAAAACAATCTTCGCTTTCTCACTGGATTCCTTACAGGCCTTGAAATCCAAAACCAAGACAGCTGCCAGTTCTGTGAGGAAGGAAATGAAACTCCAGAACACCTTTTCACAGAGTGCTAGGCGATCATGGACAAACGAAATGCCTGCTTCGGATGCTGCACCATTGGACGGAAAAAAATTCCATCCAGCTTACTTGCTTTCATAAACGTTTTGAAGTTGAGGTGCTTCGAGTCAGAATCATATCAACTGAAGCACCCAGAAGGGGGGCATAATAGATCTATGCAAGTCGCAGTGTAACAATACCCCTTATTTATTCATCCGTACTACCAAAATCCGACTGACCTCGCTTTTGATAGCATTTATTCGCATATAAATTGAATACGGACAGGCAGCAGTTAGTCTCCATGGGTTTAAGAACCCCGATGGTACGAGCCCCAAGACTTGCTCCACCAAGTTGGGTGCGAGCTGATGTAAATTGACTCAGAACCCAGAAGTGAATGTCTAACTATAGCAATGCTACTTCAACGACTTAAACTTAGACCTTCGAAGACCTCTAGAAAGCACATTTCCTCAGGCCAATAGTTCGTATCGCAAAAGTATCCATGGTGCTATACCTGGGGTTACCTCTAAATTACAAATTAGGTAGGGGGTGATACTTGGTAGTACCAATAAACACAATAATGATTTGTGGTATCCTCATTCTCCTGCAACCTTTCTTACAACCCTAAACTGATGCTGCCAAGAGTAGTGTAACAGGAAGTGTTGGCGCCACAGACCACAATATACGCGCGACAATATTGTCTTCGTTTTTTCCGGTAGGGATAAGTAAATACTTCTCGTATAGGGCATCATTTTTTTAGCGCCCCAAGGCAGTATAGGACTCCAACCCAATAAAACCCTTCCCCTACAGTTACCGACACTCCGGTACTGCATTGCGCATATCATCGGAATGGGGATGCCATCTGAGCGTGAGTAGCAGAAATGCACGCCTTTCTCTATCGCCTTCTTTTCTATCTCCCTCAGTTAGCTCAGCGAAAAAAAAAATATTAGGTGTAGGTTGATAGTTTAATCAGTACAGAATGGCGAGGGCGCCACTGAATTTAATTTTTTTTTTTTTATAAAATTGCACAAAATATGGAAGTGTGAAAATTCAGAAACACATCTAGAATAGTTATTTATGAACCGAGGGCGTAATTAAGGTGTTTGCGGCCCGCCGCGTGGAAATTAAAGCACGAGGCGCAGCCGAGGGCTTTAACCACGCAAAGGGCCGCAAACACCATTTGCGCCTGTGGTACATACAAAATTTTATGTACGATCGCGAGTAATTATGTAATTCAGATATTATTTTTAAAAAAAATTAGAATAAATTAAAAATGCACCTGAGTTCAAAGTCAAACAAGCAACAAAACTGGTGGTTGTTTGTAAAAATTTGACACACCCGCAAAATCAAAATAATAGACAGCAATGCATAAATTACCATTAGAAACTGCGGCCTTAGCAACCAAACAAACAATAAATTATTTCTGTAATATATTGTTGTGTGTGAAAATGGATTCATCCAGCGAAAATGCAAGATTCCTACCAGAAAAGATTATGGAGTCAGTAGCAGAAACCACATCAGAATTATTACCAACAAAGTCGAAAAGCAAGTACATGCAAGAATTTCAGAAATTTTCAAATTGGTGCAAGGAGCAAAACGTAGATGGTTCCGTGGGTGTAAAACGCTTTAGTGCAACAAAAATTAACAAATTTTCTATAAAAATTAGTTGATATATCCTTTATACAGTTGGTTTTGTATCAATTTAAGTGCGGATATTTACGTTTTTTGCCGTAGTAAGCGAATATTCACATTCACAATTACTTACACATAACCAGTAGATATTAAACCAGTAGATATTAAACCAGTAGATATTATAACCAGTAGATATTGAACGAACTGTAACTCAAACTAACCAAAAGTATGCAAACTAACCCAAACTAACCCGTCCACGTAATGCGTGCGAGTCCTTGTCTGTTGATATTGAATTAAAAGGTAATTTTTGGGCTCTCGGGAACGGGCTATAAGGCGTTTTCTGATCAAGTTCATTTTTGGTACACATATATAGGATGTCAAAAGAAATTTTTCCAAAAAAAAATTTGACCTTGACTGTGACCTTGATCCTGACCTTGACCATCAAATTCACGTAAAAGGCAGTTTAACGTGCTGAAAACTTGTATAGTGTTGAAAGGCATCTCAAGTAACCTATATACCGAGTTTTAGCCTTCAAGGTCATACACATTCAGAGATACGGCAACTCCGCATTTTCAGTTTGGGCTCTCGGGAACAGGGTAGAAGGCGTAGTCCGATTGAGTTCATTTTTGGTATACATATTTAGGCCGTAAAAGATAACAGTTCAGTAAAGGTCCTTCAAAAAAAAATATCATGCTTCTTCATTATAGATAGTTTAGTTTGATCCCAAAATATTGTTTTATGATCGAAAATGTTGGCGCAAATAACTATAAATTGGATTTTATAAATATTGAATGAATCCTCTTCTCGACCTTTGACACAGATCAATATATAATATCTATTCTTATCAGCTTAATATCACAATCGCTCTGTTTAGCAGATAAAAATTTAATAAACGTAAAAAGCATCATGTGGTAGATATTCGAATGAAGAGAAGAGCTAAGTGTTCAAACCATTTTTTGAAAAAAACATTATTGAGTAATGATAAAGCGTATAATATCTATTGAACTTTTGAAATTGGTACACTCTAACCGACAATAACTGTGCTATATCGAAACTGATCAAAAATATGCAAACTAACCCGAACTTACCCGTCTTTGTACTGCGTGCTAGTCCCCGTAAACCTATCTAATCGAGAATTACAAAATAATGCAAAACAACCCAACTTAACCCATTCTTGAAATGCGTGCTAGTATCCTTGAACATTTTTATTTTATCTAGCTTGTCGCGCTTGGTTGTCGTTGATCAGTTACACTGTATCCGGTTTTAGATAAGTAATTAATATTCAATATCATGATGTTTCCTATTAAAACTGTCAAAATTGGCCCACCCTGTACATTATTTCAGCACGATTGATAGATATTTACGTGAAATTCACTGGTCAAGGTCACGGTCAAGTTCACGGCCAACGGCCAAGGTCAATTTTTTTTTGTGGAAATTTCTTTCAGCGGCCTTTATATGTATACCAGAAATGAACTCGATTGGACTACGCCTTCTAGCCCATTCCCGAGAGCCCAAACTGAGAATGCCGTATTTCTGAATATGTATGACCTTGAAGGCTAAAACTCGGCGTGTGAGTTATTTATGATGCTCTTCGGCGCTATACATAATTTCAGCACGATAAATTGATATTTATGTGAATTTTACTGGTCAAGGTCACGGTCAAGGTCGCGGCTAAGGTCAATTTTTTCTTGGAAAAATTTCTTTCAGCGGCCTTTATATTTATACCAAAAATGAACTCAATCGGAGTATGCGTTCTACCCTGTTCCCGAGAGCCCTATTCATACCAATTTAAAAAACAAAGCCCGCTTCGCGCGCTGTGTTCTCAATCAGTACACTTATAACCAGTAGATACGAACTGTAACCAAAACTAACCAAAAATATGCAAACTAACTCAAGCTAACCCGTCCACGTAATGCATACTAGTCCTATGCAAACTAACCCAAACTAACACACCTTTAAATTGAACCACTTTAATTTATAGATTTTTCTTGAAAACTAATATAATCCGCATATTTTTATATTGAAATCGGTCCAAAAAGGCTAACTACAACATTAGGAATGCATCTTATAAGAAACTACGTGTTGCACTAAAGCGTTTTACCACCGGTTCCGTTACTGAAGACGTGCTACTAGCGTATTTTTGGGAAATATCCAAAAAATATGAAGGATCGACTCTCTGGACAATTTACTCCATGCTGAAAGCCACCCTAATTATTGAGAAGAATTTGAATATCAGCAAATTTGGGAAACTTATAGAATTCATTAAGCGTAAAGCTGAAAATCAAAAACCGAAAAAGTCGAAAATCCTCAATAAACAGCAAATTGAAACTTTTATCCTGAATGCCCCAAATAAATCATACTTCATGACTAAGGTATGTATCTACTTTAGGTAAAATTAAAGCTAACAATTTCAGAAAGGAAAACAATATTAATTTTTCAAAAAATTAATACATTTTATTGTTATACAGGTCGCCCTAATGATGGGAGTGTATGGCGCATATCGCAGAGAAGAACTGACGAATTTAACACTCGATGATATTGAAGATTGTGGCTTTGTTTTGATTGTTAAAGTGCGAGAAACCAAAACGAAAGTCACCAGAACATTCACTGTCGTAAACAATGAGTTGAATTTCCTTGAGTTGTATCGAGAATATGTAGCTCTCCGTCCTCCAAATACAAACCGCAGAAGATTTTTTGTATTTTAAAGAGATGGCACCTGTGGAAAACAGCCTGTGGGAAAAAACACCTTTGGAATGCTGCCATCGAAAATTGCTACGTTTTTGACCCTCCCCAATCCAAATTTGTATACTGGCCACTGCTTCCGCCGTTCGTCTTCCACACTTTTAGCCGATTCCGGTGCAGATATTACCAACCTGAAACGCCACGGTGGATGGAAGTCCTCTTCTGTTGCAGAAGGATATATTGAGGACTCCATCCAACAGAAGGTTATAACTGCTGAAAAAATATTGGGAAGGGACGTAGCCAGTAGCAATAATAATTTAAGTTCTTATTGTTCAGAAAATGTTAATATTTTAGAAAATATCAATTATTCTTTTTCAAACACCAACACCTCGACCAACAGCAACAATTTACCTTCTATATTAGTATCTAATTGTAAAGAATGTAAAATTGAAATTAATATATCAAAATTGGAATAAAGTATTTGAAATTTTTTACTGGTATTTATTCAACTGTTTGACACCTGCATGGTGGCACATTGTGGCCCGGCGGGCCGAAAAGTATCAAATTGCGCCCGCAAATTAGGGCGCAAATAGGTACTTTGTGGCCCGATCGTACATAAAATAATTAACAACCGTTAATTGGTAATCCTGAAAAAAAAACAAATTAATAATGCAACTCCACTCTCGACCTATGGGTAAACCAATAAAACAATTAAGTAAAATTTCAAATTAAAATAGTGTATATTTCACAGTGAGTGAGCAATTCAGTTGGTTTATTCCAAAATATAAGATCAACTATTGTTGGTAAGACACCGTACACTTAATCAAAATAAACATAAACATAAACATAAACATAATCTTTATTCATGCTGATACACCTACATCATAGTGTTTACATACGTCAGGAGAGAAAAATAAAAGAATTTTGATACAATATTTAAGAGAAGTTGAAAACAATTTTCCCAGGAACTAGCTAATACATATCCTATACAATATTGAACAGAGTACCTGTATACTATTTATAATTATTCTTATATTATACTGTTTATATAAACATTTGCGAAGTGCAGCTACAAGATGTCCGAGAAGTTATCTTCATAAAACTCGTCAACTAAGTAAAAACATTTTCTTATCAAGTAAGTTTTAACAATGATGTTAAATTTCTTAGGAGGTAACACACTCACAGTGGCAGGCAGGGCGTTGAATAATTTTGGTCCATAGAATGATGTGCCTGTTTTTATTTTGTTTATTCTGTGATAATCTGTGTAAATATCTACTCTGTTTCGTGTGCTGTAAGAATTTACGCTTTCATGTGTACAATATTTCCTCAAGATGTTCCCTTGTATATACTAAGCAGTGAAATTGTATAAATATGCAAGGTACACTTAATAGGTTGAATTTCTTGAAAGCACCCCTACAGTCATCCCGATAGCCTAACCTACATATAGCTCTTATGGTCTTACGTTTTAGACGAAACAATCTTTTAATATTCGGAGAATGGCCCCACACTAATATTGCATAAGACATTCTAGACTCTACGAAAGCGTGATAAATATTTTTTAGTACCACTTCAGAGACCACCCGACCAGATTTCTTAGTGCAAAAACGCCAGAGGCTACTCTATCACAAATTTTATCTACATGTATATTCCAAGCCAATCGCGGGTCTATGTAAACGCCTAGAAAACGAACGGCATCTGACATTTCAAGACCTTCCAGATTTCTCATAGGGAAGTACATAATCTCTGTCTTTGTTTTGTTGAGATTGAGTTGGCTACTGTAGAACCATTCAGAGACATTTGAGTGTGTCTGCATCATGATCACCTTTAAATCATCTCTTGAGTGAGCCCTTTTTATTGCTGTAGTGTCGTCCGCGAACAACACCATTTCAGTACCAGGAACACTGCTCTCCAGATCGTTGACATATATCAGGAAGAGCAGCACCGAACCCTGCGGCACTTCATAAAAAACCTCCTGCAGCTCAGACAATCGACCACTACAATCAACAAGTTGTTTCCTTTTACTTAAGTACGAAACCATCAGATCTATACTGCTATTATGAATTTATATAATTTTAATTTCTTTATTAGTAATTGTGGAGAGACACAGTCAAATGCCTTCGTGAGGTCAGACAGCAGTGCACCAACATATTCTCCTTCGTTAAAACCCTCATTAATAAATTTTATTAGTTTATTTATTGCCAGTGTGGTTGAAAGCGACCTTCTAAATCCATATTGTGACTTATTAAACAGGAGGTTAGTTTCAAAATATAAGACTAGTCTTTTTTTAAGAATCCTTTCAATAATCTTAGAGAATATAGGTATTATGGATATCGAATCTATAATTATCAAGCTGATTGGTGGGGCCTTTTTTGTGTACTGGTACCACTCTAGATATTTTAAATACATTAGGAAAGATTGTATGCCTGATACACATGTTTATGAGTTTTGTTAAAGGAACAATAACCTAATTCACAATGTGTTTTATTATTTTTATATTAAGACCATAATAATCTTTACTGTTTTTGTTTTTAAGTGTTTTTATTGTGTCACGGCCTCCACCTCTGAGACTAATATAAATTCAAATTCCAAAGCATTCAATTTAGATTTTAAAGCTTCAATTGGCAAAATCGCAAGATGTTTTATTTGTTTTTGGTATATTATGGATAAGCGTATGAGATATACTTGTGAAAAAATCATTTTAATCATGCGGAGTCAGGTCACTGTCCCATGTTGATTTATTTTTTGTTAAATTTATATTATTTTTAACAACATTCCATATAGCCTTAGGTTTAAGGTTTAGGTTTTTATAAAAGAGGTTAACCTTTAATCGAATTATTTAAGCTAAAAAAAAGAAAAATAATGATATTATTAATGATAATAGCATAATAACGAATTGTACCTCAATATACTTGCCTCATAAATTCATTAACATTAGCTACCAATATCATTAATTTGAAAGGAAAATATAAAGATTTACGTTTCCAGAAAACTAATTAAAAAGAATGAATGATTAAAAATTCTATTAAATAAATATGGTCAATCGCTGCAAAAAAATAGATTCAAATTCAGAATATGTTGTCCAACCTTGACCCTTATTCAGATTACTTACTGATAAATTATAAGACAGTATCAGAAGTTATGCTAACATAGTAAAATTAATTAACCAAAAACGAGTTTTCCTTCGCCATTGTGTCGAGAATAAATTTGCACCTGTTATGTGTCATATATAAAAAAAATTATCATAACTTTGTTAATCGATTGTAAAACGGATTTTATGAAATAAAAGAGGTGAGTTAAGAGTTACTAGTGAAACTTATACAAGCCTCCATCCCAACATAAGACAGATCCGGAAACCATCCATTCTCGTCTCTCGACATCTGGGCGAAAGGGGCCACACATAAGAACTGGTAGATTCCAGCCCAGAATCCAGGCAGGAAAGGGACTATAATCATGTGCTGCACGTCAAAGGTGCAGCACATGTATTGACCTGTGGGGTCTTGATTCTAGTAGGGTAGGAAGCCCTTCAAAGGTTCATTGTCAAGCTCCACGGAAATGATATTGATTTGAAAATGTGGCCTTTTTGGAATGGACTTGTTGGGAAAATCGGCCGTACGAAAGACCCTAAGTAATAATGCATTCCTTGAAAAGCCATTACTTCTAAAACTTGAAAGAACTTACCACGTTTTTGGGTAGGAATTCAAACTTAAGTAAAACCGCAAACACGAGATTTTTTGATTCGAATTTTTCTTAAATCAATAGATTATTGCCACCCGCAACTTTAATTCGTTGAACAAGGCAATGCCCCAAGGCCGGTAAGTTATATTTTTTTCGATCAGCACTTTCAGCCAATCAACAGTTCAGTTCAACGAGACAATTCAAAAGACCCCAAATCGATTCCCTACGGGCCAGGTAAGTAGAGATACAGGGCTTCCTCTCCAGATAGCCACGGAAATTGTTGGTACTAAACAATATGTCAAATTTAAAAGAAAATTGCGCCCTCTAGTGTAATAATTTAATAATTGCTATATAATAAATAGCGGGAACCCTGTAATTTTTAAATGTTAGTCACCAGACTGTCAACATTTGAAAGGGTTATATTAAGTGAAATTTGAAAGAAAAAAAGGACAAGTAACTTTAAACGTTACACTGTATAAGATTGTGCGATCCTTGGCGAGTGTTTCTATGAGTATCCGGCATGCAATAACCAGCACATCGTCCGTTGAAAAAGTACGGAGCACTCAGCAGACTCTTAGCGCCATGATTATGTGTGTGGATCTCACTAGTTCTCTGCTTGCTTTAGTCTTTTCTGTGGCTAGGCTTGTTTTTCTTTCATACATGCTTATAATCTGTCTAGGGTCCTGCTAGCATGTCTCATGATTTCCCTGCCGTTGCCAGCAGTGATCACTATTGCGAGATCGTCTGTATAGCATATAAGCTTACCCCCTGAGGCTACACTTATGTCCATCACACTGCGTTATAGGGCTTTCCATAGTGTAATAACAAGAACCGAGCACTTCAGAACCCCACCATAGATATTCTTTTCATTTTGCCGGCTCACGATGATTCGTCTGTTAGATAGCTAGGACCTTATTAAGCTTATTAGGTATGGGCTCATTTCTGTTTTTCTCAGTTCCTGTATCTCTCTATCCCTTAAGGCAGTATCAGAGGAATTTCTGATGTCGAAGTAGTAGTAGACCTTGCCATCCTCCTGGCTTCTGGTTATTATTTATCAAATATATTATCATATCAAAGATTGCTATGGTTTTTTAAAAGTATGTCTTAGCAATATTTTCCTTTAATTTTGTCAATAAACTTTAATGTCAAAATGTCATGTCACAAATCCTGACCAATAAAGAAACAATAATGCGACGTACGTTTTCGTAATCAAAGCAATCTTTGTTGTTTTTTTTTTTTTTTTTTTTGAAGACCCGATATGATATACATAATGTTACTATACCAGCGAATCAGAAGTTTATTTTCATAATTCCAACACTTTTGCAAAAAATAATATTTGAACCTATCAAACTTCATTGGTCTGAAACCATCCTCTCTCCACCTACCGAAGATGCATTTCATTCAAACTGTCGCATGCTGTTCACGTGATCCGGTTCGGCGTTCAAGTATCCCTGTTTGCGGATGTGATATTGAATATTAATTTTTCCCTGCCATATCTTTTGAGTTCACATTTTCATTAAGAAAAATTCTCCATCGCTCCATTTGTAGACTATTCGTTCGTAAATCACTTTATAATTTGCATCGTGATAAATATTAACAACTCTTTCTAAGCAAGTGTGCCAATTTTTTTTTTTTTTGTCATTCAAGTACTAATAATTCCATACATTATACTATACTTAAATTGAAACTTTGGTATGCTCTGAAAAGGCATTTTTTATGTTCCTCTGTCGACCAGAAGTTTTCAGTTTCCACTATTTTAATCAAACTTGGTTTACAAACAAAATGTATAGAATTTAATACGTGCACGACACACACAAAAACAGACTAAACTTTTCAGAGCTGATTTATTGAAATCCTGGCGTTAAAAAGAGTTTCATACATTTATAAAATAGTCAAAGTTTTCATCTCCGATTTTAATAATTGTGAAAACAAGTTGGTTTCACTTGGTAGTAGCTCACATAAGCAAATTCATTTATTTAAATTATATTTTCCATATGTATTAAAATGTGTATATTTGAATTAGAATATACACATAGAACAAGCGTGGAATGGACACTCTACCATGAAATAAAAATTCACAGACGTATATTCTACCCCTATTTTGTATTCATAGAATCCAGAATTAAATAATTTTAATATGAAAACTAGAGAAATAATATGCGCCTGCACGTTATTATTTTATTCATGTATAATGCCACTTTAAATTGTTGATCTGCGACTGCATTTACCAACAGTAGGTATCCTCTATTATTCAAAAGTAAGCATTAAAATATGAGCAATCTGTTATAATTAGGTTCATATATTTGTTATTGCGAAAGAATAAATCATCAGCATAGATAGCTTTTCACTTGTTACAAATAAATTTAATTATTTGTACTTTAAGACAAGAGAACCTATAGGGTCGTAGAATTCAAAAATAAAGATAACGTGTAGCCCTTTTATGTGCAAATGAAACCACTCAAATTTCAACAAACAATAATTTTATTTTCACAATTCGAATATTTGCAAATGTAAGTAACAATGCAAGTAAAAAGTTGCTTTTAAAAATTTGACAGTTAGCATTTTGGTTGTTCTGGTGACACACTTCCGTGAACTGGAGCTCTTCCTATTGTTTCCTGTATCCAGGAAAGAGGATAGATTGCTGGTGTGACGTCACTCCAGCTGATCTAGACTCCAAATAGTGATCTTTATGTCGAGTAGGTACCCAGAAAAAAATAAGGCAGTATCAGGTTCAGCAAGATTTGGAATATTGAATCGATGAATTCTGTTAAAAAGCGAGTGTCTTGCAAAGAAGATTAAATTGAAATTAGTTTATTATAAAACTATTGTTGCGCAGACACTTCTTTCCAATAGAATCAGGTAAGTATGAGCAACTATTGCAAATTGGAAAAATATTTTAATATAAACATAAACAAAAAACAATTAAATAATTGAAAATAATTATAAAATAATAGTAAAATACGTAAATGCAGCAAGATTAAATTAAAATGCTCGTTATAATTGAGCAGGATGCTGCTTTTCTGGCATTCGCAATAAACAGCGAAAATTTTAAGAAAAATGTAGAAAAAATTGAATCAGTTAAAAAATAAATCTCTAGATTTTCCCCAAATAGACAAATTTTCTTTTCAAGTTAAGGTACCTACTATAGGTAGTACAAGATAAAGGTGAGGATGAAATTAATTAAATCCCGGAATTGTCAAAATTCTTGAGATGTTTTAATTGGCGTGTAAAAGAGAGCTTAATTGTAATAAATACAAGTTAGAAAGTAATAAACAATGACATGCGCGCGCAACTCGTGGCTGCAGTGTAGCCAGATTGTATTATTGCAGAACAAATGTAGACAATACAAATCGAACATTGAAAAAATTATATATTGTCAAGTGTTTTACATCGCCTTAAATCAGACAAAACAAGAGCTTTAAAGTGTATGTTAACATCGTTTGCACTTTTATTTTGATAAATGTTTCATCCGGCAACATCGCAAAATGAAATTGCAAAGGAATATGTCAAGTATAACCTAACATAACCTTAAACGACACTGCGGTAAATTCAAGTAATACATAAAGTATTAGTTTGCTTTTTGTTAAATTACACGTTACAAAGAAAAAAGGAACGATTAATTCTGAACTCATCCCTAAATACGAATATGACGCAAGCCCGTAACAAACTCGATTCTTATTGGACGCTCACCTGCAACCCACGAGTTGCGCGCGCACACCAGGTATTACGAGACACGTCAATTAAAATTTTTTCAAAATAATTTTTGACCTATCCAGATTTCTATTTTAAAATTTCAGCCTTACTGCGCTCCTCTTACTCGAGAAGATAATTGAAGTAGTCAAACAGAAAATGGCTATACAGGTCTCTGTCTGGATTCAGTGAAGAGTTGATAGGGATGGACACACAAATTTGGTTTGCATCCACTCTATTTAGAGCAAATGGTCCAATAATCCCACACTAACAATTGATTCCAAAAACCAGAGCAGCAGTACCTATTTATCAGCCCAAAACTCTGAATTGACTTATCTCTGAAAAACGTGGAACCACCAATCACAAAATGGAGGCATACAATTAGATAAAAAAATTATTGTCTATGTTTGATTTTTCAATTTTTTTATGTTACTGACGTTGCGTTTTTCTTTTATATATTTCTGTTGTATGAAATGGTCTTCACTCTCCATTTTGTTTTCTAGATTATTAAGGTTAAAATAAGACACAATTTAGAATTATAATAATAATTAACTCGGACAGAGCATAGTGAATTGGCTCCTCTTTTCTGGCTTATAAGGTCCGGTTTTCCTGGTTTAAAATAATTGTTACCCATGATGTTTATATAAATTGAAGGAAATAAGAAAGAAAACAAATCAAAAAAACAGGGTTGAAATTTTCCCAATTACCACTCACACTTATGCATTCTTGGATGCTTCTGGTCCCCTAGGACTGCTTCTTTATATTTTAAGTAAAACTAAGTCGTAAGTTTTTATTTTATTACTATATTTATATTTTATAACAAGGAAATATTGTACAACTTTTAGGCTGTCCTGAAGAAGGCAATAAAGAGTTGCCGAAAGCTTGACTAAGCAACAAATGTTTTAATTTTGTCCCTGGTCCAAAAAAATTTGACTGCAACCCCACGAAGAAGATTTTCAATCTTGAAAATTTTCACTAGTTTGTGTTCTATACTAGTCAGTCACGATTTCCATATTCTATTAAAAAAAATTAAAATATAACATTTTTATTTCAAAAGTAAATAAGATTTGTCAGGTGAAAACTCAACAGTGATAGGTATGGTAGAATAAATTGAAAAATTATTAAGGGAAAATCTAGAATTCTGAAGGAAAAAATAATAAAAATGAAATGAACTTGCCTGTCTACTAGTCAGCCAGAAAAGAGAACGTTTTAGAAGCAAAACCCTGCAAGAACACGAGTTTCGTGTTTTTTATACTTAACTGCATATTAACCAGATCGACCAGTCAGAACACAACACTCAACTTATACAAAAGACCGTGCTCACTTAATCAATGAAACTCCACGTTGATTAAAAGGGAATATATAAAATTACACTAGAATTATTTTAATTGTTTACAAATTACAATAATTTAAATTAAGGTTATGTTGAAAACAGAAAACCACTAATTAATTAGGTCATTAAGCCAAAAACAATTATTTCAGAATCAGAAGTGAGAGAAAGACAGAAATATATCTAAGTATTTGCTAAAAGTGAGTTAGATATAATTTTTTTTTCTGCGATTGACAAGAAATGTCAGCATTTTTGACCGATTGACAGGTCGCAAAACTCAATATTCTGGTATTTCAATTATGTTTCAATAGTTGCTAAGGAATCAATGAATAACAATACGGGAAACGGAACTAAAAGACAAACATTTAACAGCTATCGCAGAAAAAATAGTATGCGTATTTCGGTGGAAAAGCACATTTTCGGCCTTCGGTGTTTGCCGACCTCGGCTACGCCTCGCCCGTCTCGCCTCGGCCGAGAATGTGTCACTTTTCCACCTAAATACACAATATACTATTAAATGAAAATACGAAAGACTGTCAATGAGAAATACTAAAAATAATATTTAAAAAAATAAATCTATCAGGTACTCGATGGCGGTACCTTTTTTTACTAACAGATATTTGCATTTTTATGCTCATTATGGATAGATGGCAGTACTGATATTATATTGAATTCATAAAATTTTGTAGATAATTTTTATATTACTTAAATTATGAATTATTATTTTTCTGATTCTGAAATGGCAAAAATACAACTTTATAATGAAAATTAGAAGAAATGAAACATGTTACGAAAATGATAAAGTTATCGTTACACACTGCGAACGTTTGGTTGAAATGGCGTAAATCGAAGACAGACATGGTTCGATTTTCTAAATTCGTCACTTTTCACACGTTTTTGATTCTTGAAATACTTCAGAAAGTTTCACTTGGTCTATGAATACCTACTTAATAATTGCGGTCTGCGGAACAGAATCATTGTAAAATATCTATCTGATTAGGTTCTTGTACAGTGTACAGTAATCAAGAAAGGTATTTATTTTATTCAATAACATCAATTGAATATAAATAATATCCTTGAAGCACTTACCGCAAACCATTCCTAAACAGAAGCCAGCAAAAAGCAATTTCCTGGAGAAAATTTATCTTGAAGCCAAAAAGATATCAATTACAAAATAAATTAAAAACTGCAATATCCTTTCTGGCGTACTTTTTATTTAACAAAAAAAAAACACTGAATATTAAGTCGAACTTTGATAAATAAAAAAAAAAAATAATAATCAAAAACTTTGAGATGGGAGACTAGCAAGAGCGCAGAGCCGTTATGAAGCGAACTTTTACATAAAATACTTAGGAAATTTTACCGGGAATAAACTCACTCCTTTATTTAATTTCCTGTTCGAAAATTGAGTAGGAAATTAGAACACATTTTTAAATTATGCATGCCTTAAGGTTTAAAGTCAGGCCTATAGTTCATTACAGCAACGCGAGATGTCAGTACTGTCGCGCCTATAGTGTGCCCTAACTTGATAGTCAAAAAAAAAAATAGAAATCTGCATTTCATTAAATTGTGTGATGGAAAGTTTTTTCTTTTTTTTGCGGAAATTCGAAGTATTATTCTGTTTTACATAAACAGGGTTGTAGTTTGGACCAACACAAATAATTTTGAACGTTCATCCGTCGGATTTTTGTTTAAACAGTGTAGCTACAGGCGTATTTCCAACTATTCTTGCAGTAGCGAGAAAACTACAAGTTCAAAAAATTTGAAAAAAATATATGTCGCGTAGAATTGCAATAGTAGTTCGTAATAAAAATAACGGGAAACTTCATCTATTCGTTTTGAAATAAATGGTAAAAAACCACTATTTTTTCAGTTTTTGCGATATATCTCAAAAATGGCGAATCAAATTTGCTTAAAAAAATTATGGATAAAAGTATATCAATAACCATAAAACATATATTTTTTTTGGAATTTTTGAACACAAGGTTCAGAAAATGGGGGTTGACTTTAAACCTTAAATGGTTTGGTTCATTGAAGTGATGGAAAAACAATCAGAAGATGAGGTAATCACAAAACTTAAATCTACAAACGTACAAAATCTAATAAAACGCCAAACCAAGCCGTCGGCATTTATTCGATTTTCTTCATAATGAAATTCAGGGAAGCGACTTTGCTACATTGAAATAACTCCCTCGCCTGATCCGAAATTTTCTAATCAGATTTTAATTGCTGAAGTCCGGGGTCTGAAACTACGGTCGGCGCAACGTAAATATTTTCCTTATCCTAACTCTTCTTGACTTTTATTACAAGATAAAATAGGTCCTCCGTCTTATCTCACGGCATTCGCCTCTTTCAAATAACCTACTCTATTAATTATATGAAATTAAATGAAACACGAAGTATAAGGATCGGTTTTGGGTCTTGATGCTACAGCCGAAGTTGTGCAAATCCATAGGAACTGAAATATAACGAAAATGGAAAACCGTCAGAACTTAGAAAAAGTTTTTTTCATCTTCATCTATCATCTATCATCTACAAGCATCGATTTTGTTGATTGCAGTCATTCATGATAACCAGGCGAAAACCCCACAAGGCGAAATCGAATAGAGAATTGATGAAGCGACTTTTCTGGACTACTGGCAATGGTTTTCAAAATTATATCATATACCTAAGGAACACGCGATATAGAAACTAGCAATGCTGAAGCGAATAGGCCAGGAATAGAAGAGTATTTGAAATGGATGTTAAGGTGATCAGTTATAGTGATGTACTATTTTTAATACCCAGCGGTTGGTTGGTTGTAAGGGGGATTCAGGTGCTTATCGTGCACCCCAATTTCCTTATTGCCCTACTAGTTCTGTTCCCTGTATCAGGCCTGATAGTCCTTGGACAAGATTTTCAGGTGGTAGTCTATCCCTGGTCTGTATTGCTCCGAAGAGTCTGTATCTTTTATGTGATAGAGCCACACAGTCATGATATGGGCCTTGTCTTCCTCTCCACACAGTGGGCATTCGGTGGGTCCATTGAATATCTTCATCCTGTACTGATAGTAAAGGTGCAACACCGGTTCTAGAACAAAATCAGTAATTTTCCCATGTAAATCTCCATAAGAAAAACTAAGGTCCGTTCTGGCATTTTTTGCACCATTTGGAGTGGGGCTAAAATTTCCAGGAATAAGCCCCGCATCATTGACACTAACTGGGTAGCCTCTGCTTCGTTCAGGGTCATTGACCGTTTCTGGCTCCGAGCGGCTCATCGAACACACATAGCACCTCGTGACTTGGTACCTCATTCAAGGTGCTCGTACTGATGATGACGTTACTAATAGTAAAATCCGCCTCGTGCTTTGTATTGTTACAGATGTAAGTTGCACGAGGCGGGAGCCAACTTTTAGGTTATGAGTTTTAGGTTATGTAAATGGGGCCCGGAGAACAAAGCGCCAGAAATTGGGGGCCCGTAATACGAGTCAGTTCAATAGATGTATCTACCAGTCTCTAGACCTATATAGCTGTATACAGATCTGTCTCTAGACCTGTCTAGCTGTATACAGAACTGTCTCTAGACCTGTCTAGCAGTAAACAGACCTGTCTCAAGACATGTCTAGCTGTATACAGACCTATCTAGCTGTATACAGACCAGTCTCTAGACCTATCTAGCATTTTTAAAAAATATGAAATAGAGAGACTAGTAATAAGAGGATTACAGGCATCAATCCCTTGAATCTTGATAAAAAAATTATTTCTTATTCTGGAAAATCCTTTTCAATTCACACAATACATGAGCTCTATTTATTATTGGATTAAAACTGGAAAACATCAAAGGCACGTAAAACGTTAATACGGTGGTTCAGAATCAATTTCCAATTTGTAATGTGGATGCATTTTGTAATGGATTTAAAACAAGCCATTAAAATATATATTGCACATGAACCGTTTTAAACGATAAAGTTGAGCTTAAAATTTTTCCATTTGATTAAAAATTATCGGTTGGAATTTTTTTAATTTGGATTTTAGCAAATAATTCAAAATTAATATAATATTTAGGCCCGGTTTATTCATCTTCAGATAAATTTGCTGATAACTATCTGCAAAATAAATTAACTGTTCTGTAGTGTAACATACCCGGGTTCGTTCAGCAAGATTGGACTGTTTCAGTTTTTATTATCTCTTCTCTTAACAAATCTTCTGAAAAACGAAATAAAAAACAAATACGACCTACGTTGTCGAAATTTACTCGATTTTACTTACTTAACATGCGCCCGATAATAGCAAGTTGTGATATGTAAAATAAATGATAAATTTGTGAAACGTCTAATTTATTATTAAAGAAAATCGTAACGTTTTCAACGTGGAACCCACGATGGAAAGAGCACGGCGTTTCTCTGCCTCGATCTCCATTCTTCAAAAATCAAAACATACCTACTGTGACATTTTATTAATAATTGTAATTGTAAGTCAATAATAATTTAAATTAAGTACCGTCCCTATTCTTGTGCTAAAATTTTAATTCCACGCACTACATTTTTTTTGGTTAGTTAGCCAGTCTGCCAGCAGGTACTGAGGTCCCGTTCGAGAGGCTACTCCGCTATAGTTCTTGTTTTTGAGGTAATATCTCTAGACTAATCTAATTTGTTTGCTAGGATATTCGCCCGGTCGCCGGTCGGGGTAGGAAAGTGTTAGTAGATTCAACAAGGCCCTAATGTACGCTTTGAATACTAAAATTAAAATCCCAGCACAAAAGACAGGACATGATTTCTTTAGGTTTTAATTTACTTTTTATCTGCTTTGTTCACAGCATGAAACGATTTTTGTTAAATACATGAACAATGTACAGGGTTATTGGTTATAAATGTCACCCCCCTCTATCTTTTTTATTTGACATTTTAGAAAAAAGTGTCTCGAATAAAAGTTTTATGGTTGAAATTAAATTTTTTGGAAAACTCCCTTTCGCATATACAGGGTGTTTCAGAAATGCTGGTCGTGCTACAACTTTCTTATTTTAAATGGAACACCCTATATATTATTGAATATTCGGATTCTACGTAAAATTCTGTGAAGATTTGATGTGATATACCCTATACCTAAGTTCAACTATTTTGGAAATATTGACAGTTGAAAATTGACTTTTTTGCAACTTTGACAGGCTGTGAAACCTAAACGGTTAATCTTAGAGCAAAACCGAACTTACATTTTTTAAATTAAATTAATTAAAAAAACTGAGAACGTCACTGAATTCTGCTTAAAAAAGTGCTTCCAAAAGGTCTTCACGGAAATAAATTATTTTCATAAACAAAAAAGTTATGGAGGCTTTACAGTATTGCTCAAAATCGAGAATCGCCCTCTAGCGGCTAAACGGTTGAATATATCAAAATGCGGTTTGCACCAATCAAGATTTCATGAAATTTGCGCATCAGAGTGGGGGGTCCATTTTTTTCTATCTCTAAAAACAAAGGGCGTTTCCATAAGAAAGTGTCCAATTTGGCCCACCCTGTACATACATACATGTTATGAAATAAAGTATAAACAAACAAAAAAGTACATAAAAATGAAAAAAATAATACTTGTATAAATTGAACTCTCAAAAACAAAATAATATTTATTCAACTGAACTGTGAATGCTCCTTATGACACACAAACCAATTACAAATTCGATTGAACAATCAGTTTAATACAAAATAAAAATTGAATAATGAACAATGGCGGACAAGCTTGTCCCCTCTGGGTCTCCCATTTTCTGTCTACCCTTCGGTATACTTTTTGTGGCGCGCGCTTGTTCCCATAAACCTCACAGCACATACATGGTTGCAACATTTATCATTTGCTTTTCTATAGTAGACGTTTCTAAAAAGGTAAGATTTGAAGGAGTAATATTTCAAATAGGTGGTTTTCCTCAGTTCTATAATCCTATTGGTCAGCATAATATATCTGGCCGACCAATGTGATTACAAATTGCGTTTACATGCGGCAGATTGCATACCTGACAGTTTATCAGAAGGTGAATAGACCGGCTCTTAGCAAAATAAATGGTAGATGGTAGTTATGTTATTACAGTTGCAACGATAAATCGAATGGGTATACCGTATATGTACAACCTTTATTTTTTTACATATCCACAAAGTTTCTGCAATTATTTCTCAAATAGTATTCCCCATATAAAACCTAATGAAACATTTCCCTTTCTTATAAAATATTTTTGAATTTCTTCTTCAACATCTGTGTTTTAAATGCACTTAAAGATGTTAAAATCCATTACCCCTTATATTCTTCCCTATATAAACTTTATTATAAACTTTTGCATCTTTTCTGAGTCCTACCTTTCACAATGGAAAATATTATTATTATTTAATAAATAAAAATATTCTTCCTGATAATCAATCATGATGATGATTTGTATAGGTCTCGGAGATTGTCCATTGGTCAGGAATTGTCAGGTTTGGCGAAAGTGATTCGGGGAGTTACACAGAGTAGTGTTATCGGTCCACTCTTATGTTCAGCTTACACAGCATATTTTCGAACGTACCCTATTTGGATGTAGTCTTATATTAATATGCTGACGATATCCAGTTATATTATTTATTCCGAAAAGATGTTGCGCAAAAATTTACCCTTAAACTGTTTGAAAGCTAAATGTGAATAAATAAACCCTAATAGGACTAGGTACACAGTAAGACACCCTTAAGGAATGCGGCCAGCGCAACAAAGTACTCGCGGCTACTCAGTCAGTGTGGGAGTAGGTTCATTATATATTTTTAGCTTTATAGGGCGCCACTGGTTTACAAAATAAAATCCGCGAACTTAAACCAGAAAGTCACTGATCTCCAAAATTCCTCCAAAGAGGTTCCCACCTGATGTACCTATCCTTCAAAAACAACTTTACCTTAGTTTGGTTGAGGTCAGTAGGGGTAAAATAAGAGTCGAATATAGAAACAATGAGTATAAATCTATTTAATATGTTCTGGGGGGTGTGTTTAGATTTGCAATTACATTCCAGAGGCCAATAGAAGGTAATATACATACAGGGTGACATTTTTAAAACTTACAATGGCTATATCTCAAGAACCAAAAAAAATATAAAAAATCGCTGAAAAAAATTTCTATAGTAGGGAGGAGGAAACAAAATTATGTAATAACTAACTTGTTTTCACTCACCCCCTCACCCCCAGCAACCACAACTTAGTAATCTTAAATGACACCCCCCTACTTGTGATACCTTATCTGAAAGCTCTTAAAAAATGCTTTTTAATGGTACTCTACAAGCTAGGATTCGATGTGATTGTTTTTGGTTTATTGGGTAAATAAAACTTCATTCATTTGAAATAAAATTGTATTTTTTTAGACTTGTCAATTTCTCAGGTTTCCAAAACAATGAATAAACAAAAAATAATACAAGCCTAAAATTTTAAGATTAACGCTACGATAGTTAAATTTTTTTTTTTAAATTTTGTGAGGGGGAATAGAAATTGTTTTCAGCGATTTTTTATATTTTTTTTGGTTCCTGAGATATAGCCATTGTAAGTTTTTAAAATGTCACCCTGTATATAATACCACAGTAAATATTATTAAATGTTATTGTCAAAATTACCAAAAGGTAGCAAGAACCAGTTTGTATTGGTCTTATAAATACACTCCAATAAATTCAAGATTTACCAATAAATGTTTGACCACCTTACTCCAATGAGAGTAAAAGAGAACAATTAATTTATAAAAAGATTAATAATATTAATTAATACCTGTGCACGCTTATACTATGGTATACCGGGGCGGGTTTGTACAAAAATGTCACCTTAAATATAGTTAATTAACAATCATTGGTACAGTACACCCATTGTAATAATGAAGGAGGTAAAACAGACTTGGAAATGTACCAAGTTCAATATAAGAAATACTATTATTAATAATAAGAAAGGAATAATTAAGAAACGTTAATAAATCAACGGGTACATCACCCCCTGCAGTCTAAACATCTATTTCCATTACTGTCTCATGACAGCCTCACAGTACTGATAACAGAACCAATCGACCTCTTGACTTCTGTAATTAAATAGAGTAACTTTCGGTTTCAGATTCAGTGTTGTGGCTACTCCGACACCCCAACTTCGAAACTAGCAAACCGTCGAAAGGGAAAAACCCAATGGATAAATAACCATAAAACCCTGAAAGAGTACAAATTCTTAGAACTTAGAACCCCTTTATACTTATAAAATATATTAATGTATATATTATTAAACTAATATAGGAAAATTCCCTGAAACCTGTAAGTTGCCTTTTTGAAAATAATTCCCCTTAATTAATTAGCCCATTAATCTCCCTTTTTAAGGTGACTGGTGAGTTTTTTACTGACAAATTGCCCCTCTTGGAAGTCAAATTCCCTTTTTTTTTTTAATCGAATCCCAAATATTTACAAAAATACTGATGTGCTAATCTAAATATTGATAACGAAAAGGTAAATTCAGATTGATTAAAACGTTTGAATTTACCTGGTTACAATTCGGGCTCTTAGTTGAACAAAACGTGCTCTTTTATCGCACCGACAATTCAACAAAATGGCGTAGATTTTCGTCTCCAGAAAATACTGAGTGGTTGGCTTACAAATACGGGGACTTACGACAAAATCCAAGTTTTCACCCCAAAACCAATTGAGCCAGCTACCACTTGAGTTCCCAACGGCTGTAAAATCCCACAAAAGGTGGACGTTCCAAGGAACGCAGCAAAGAGGACCGCCGGTAAAATCTGCCAACAACTTGTTGCTTGCTCAACGTGCGAATTTAAAGAGAACGACCCTATTTTGGGAATTTACCAGGGGAGCTCATATAAGAAATTTCCCAGAATTCTATGTGTTCCAAGATGCCCTCTGGTGCCAGATTTCCGGTCTTGACCAGGAAAATGAGACAATCAGCTTAAAACGAACAACCCAAACCACATCGATGACAAACAAAACTCAAAGTTGTTATCCAATTTTCGCCTCTAACAGTAATTAATTAATTAATAATCATCATCTACCCGATTTTCAGTCTAAAAAACTATCAAAATGACCACTCGTTCAGTGATAGCAACGTAGTAGCAACGCGATAACAACAGTGGTCAAGAAACCTTGGCAATAACGCTTCCTGAACAGGATCAACAAGTGTCTCATAACCACACTTATTCGGGGAAATAAATAACCGGAAAAATGTAAATATAGTGGAATTAAGGGTGAAACATTGATTTAAAGGGTGTGAAAGTGATTTGTGGTGTTGCAGAATTTTTGATAATGGAAAATACGAGACTCTTAAAGGGGGTGTGACCTTAAATTACAACTTGCTTTCAGAAAATAAAGAAAAAAATTCTAAGAACTCTTGTGAAAATCTCGCATAGCTACTCAAAATAATAAAGTAGATACACCTAAATAAAGGTTTGTCTATTCATCGCGTGACGTCACAACCACGCGACGAGTGTGTTGGCCGGCTCAGGGCGCGAGGCGCGTGTCACTACACGCTTAGTAGTAGCTTATTTATTAGTGTATGTCGTTTATAGATTAACGTGTTCTTTTGCTTAATTTGTTCGTTGCTTGTCGATAGTGTTTCATTTATGTAATAACATCAAAAATGCCTAATTGCTGTGTTGAAGGTTGCAATAACAATCCTAAAAATGCTGGTGGTTCGTTGCATTCATTTCCGAAGAAAGAACTACAGCCAGCTCTATACAAAGCGTGGAAAAGTCGCAAAAAATTTCAATCCCAATCATCACCATGTGGTTTGTAGTGTACACTTTAATGAAAATGACTTTGAACATAGTTTAAAGACGACTTTATTGCCTAATGACTAATGAGAAGATAAAGATGAGATTGAAGTAGGATAATATTCCGACTCTCTTTTTATCCAATAAAGGGCTACAAAGGAAAGTATATTAAGAATTTCCACGTATCTTCGTGAAATACTTGCACCAGGTAAGCGAATTAGGTCTTTCAAGGTTTTTGTTAATTTTTCCTTTTTCCTCGTCGTTTTTTAATTTCTAGTTCTTTTTTAGAATATTTTGGTTCAAAACCAAAAGCCATTATTATTGAAGAAAAACCTTAGAATATCTTATTTTAAATTTAAAAAAAACTATTATTATGCAGCAAGCATGAGCAAACGCGCGCACAACGCCGGCCGGCGGACTCAGCCGTGGTTCTGACGTCACAGTGCTGGGAGTAGCAACTTCATACCACGATATCTTCGCAGCGGTTGGTCGTAGCCTAGTGCGGTTTGAAAATTTGTTCTTAGATTTTTTTTTTCCAAAACTTTTATTTTTGGGTCACACCCCCTTTAAGTGTCGCCAATTGATATTTATTCGGAAGTAAACAAACATTTTCATTAACAGTTAGGGCTTTTTAGACAACTTTCGTAAGCTAAATAAAATAGATTTCGATCCTACTAGTAGGACTTTATTATCCTGAAACTATCCTGTCATGTGAATACAAAGAATTAACTCAGCTCGAAAAATATACCTTTGTTCAACACCCACATATTGTTTCGCATTCAATCAAAAAGGTAGAAACCTAGTAAAGTCCAATGAGAAACCTATCAATCACCCAAAAATATTAAACCTCAGGTATACAGCTTCATAAATACCCTCACAAATACCTGAATTAATTACTGAATTCATTCGAAATCTCTGTTACGTACTAAGGCAAAATTTGTACGTAACAAAGACAAACGTAAATTCTGATTTGACTATTGTTTCTGAATTATCTATGGTCTATTGCTTAATGAGTCAAAAACTAGTTTGTTGTTTTTTAGTAGGGACTACAAGGTCTTAAGTGATCAACTTCACGTAAAAATAAATAGCACTAGGATTGCTGCTACTAATTCTTTTGGGAATTTTGGGTTAGATTCGAGAGAAAAATTTCTTGTCTAGTGCAAAAAAGTTAATGCAAGCTTGAAACTCTTTATATTAATAAATCAACAAGTCCGGCTTTAGTCTTCAGAAATTGCAAAATAATTATCTGAGATATTTGTGTATCAGGAAGTATAATCACATTTCTCCCGCTTATGGTCATTATGGTTGGCTGAGGCTCAAAGATTTGTGAATATATGTTGTCTAGTATTTAAAATTAATAATTTTCATCAACCCAAATATTTATTTGAGAAGCTAATCAAATGGCACAGACGTGCATGGACATATACATATGTGGATATATTTCGGTATATTAAAAAAAAAAACAGTTTCGGAATATTTTCTTCCTCATCATCATTAACAAGACAGGCATTCGCTCGCTAACGAGAATAATAAATTATACTGTTTATCCACACATTGTGCTGAAAGTACTTTCTGCACGCATGTTAAACTTGAAGTTTCATAAAGAGCCCAGGAGGCGTGTTTTTATGTAGGGAAATAAATTGTGAAGATTTAATAAGGGCTTGCCATGGTTTATATAGCGAATGTCTATCTTTTAAATAATATTTTCTTGTGTTATGTATTTTAAAATGTTGAATCAATTTTCTACTTGAGGATTCAGGCAATGATAGCTTGGATTTTATTTTATTGACAATAAATAAATTTACTTGCAGCAAGTAAACTTGCATTTATGTTCAATATTTTTAACAATGAATGAAAACAAAAAGTCTTATCTCACAATTCCAACAAAGAATATATGTATATTCAATTATTCATTGACTACCATGGTTTCGGGGTCAAAAATATTACACCCCATCTTCAGGTACAAAAAGGAATTCAGGTTACAGTCATAAAAATGCAAAATGCAACAAACTATGAATTTGGGTCCCTGGTTTACACTCTGACGTGAGATGTGAGTGAGCCTTTCATTTAAATTTAATGGAATGTAACATGTCCTCTTCCTCCTCAATCGTGCTCACCTCTACAACGATTTTATTTTTCAATATTTTTATCTGAGTTTCTGGTTGCAGGTATACACCAGTATTATGTACAGGGTGATCTATTATAAAACACACCTCTTCCTAACCTATCCCTGCGTTTTTATTCTCATCAAATTTTACCGATGGATCCACCATTCTATGTCGGTCATTGTCATTTTCCATTCACTAAGCAAAGATAGCTAACTCATCGGTGAATCCACCGATGAGAATAAAAACGCACATTTTTTCATTTGACGTTTTTGACAAAAGTGTCAAATACAAAAGTTTCGAGAAATTATCAAAAGTTTTTTTAACTAAGTCAGTTCTAAGCATACAGAGTGCGTTAAAAAAGTGTAGCAGTGCGAATTTATATTCTTTTAAATGGAACACCATGTATATTATGCGCTTATTAGTTAGTTCCCTTCAACCTAATTTGAACGTTATATAGTTTGATATGTCTATCTTCAATAGTCATAGAGAAAAACATAAAAACAACTTTCAAGCTCTCATATTGAAGAAAGAAAAAAATATAGGTACCATTTAAGCTTCAGAGGGAATTATTTATAAAAAGTTTAATGTTCAAATGTTATTCATTTATTTACAAGGTGAAATATTATAATAAATCCAGTCTTAAGTTATTATTATTATTATTAAAAAAACAAAAAAGTAGCATTAGACTTGGGAAGGGATTTTCGCGTTTTCCCCTATAACTATCGAAGATAAAACGTGAGATAAACATATTAAACCCTATATCGTTGAAATCAGGTTGAAGGGGACTAATTAATAAGCGCACAATATACATGGTCTTCTTTTCAAAAAAATATAACCTCGCTATGCTACACTTTTTTGACGCACCCTGTATGCTTGAAACTGACTTAGTTGAAAACTTTTGACAAATTCTTGAAACTTTTGCATTTGACAATTCTGTCAAAAACGTCAAATTAAAAAGTTAGGAGAGGGTGACATTCACACTAAATAGATCACCCTTTACCTGTCGATATTGTAAGTAATTTTGCGTCATTTCTGGCCTAACCAGAAAGAATCTCAAGTTTTGAATTTCAAATTGGACACCCTGTATATTTTTACTATTTCACCTAAATCCGCCATTCTGAATCTAATTCATATGCTCATGTATTGTATTTTGTCCTCTGTTAAACTTCATATTTCAATATGATCCATCTGAAAATAGTTGTTAGATTTTAGCTCCAAATGCTCGTAAAACTTACAATTTCTTGTTGTTGTTATTTAAAAATATCATTGCTTTAGCTATTGTAGCAATCATCTATTTTTAGATTATTTTCATTTGAAAAAAAGCAAGTGAACTATCTCGATAGCAGGTAAATTTCAGTCCAAGCATACATGACTTTATTTCAGCTATACAATTTAGGAATAATTTATATTCTCTGAAAGGTCTAAATCTATTAAATATTATTTTCCAAAAATCCCCCAATAGAAGTCCTAGTGACTTGAGTTGCGGCGATCAGGCTGGCCAATAACCAAATATCGTCCAATCCATCATTCATCAGTTTTCATCTAACCAATCTCTCATAAACGTAACTAATATTGAATGAGCTGGAGCCCCATCTTTCTCAAAAGTAAACTTCTATGTTTGTGACGGGAATTCTTCTCACTCATCTGGTGTTCTCGTACTTCGACAGTGCAATGTATGATGCACTGAAAACCAAAACCCGGCTCCCAAGTGAATCTTTTTTGAGTGACTACCACAGTTTTTAGTTGCCTGTGGTGCCCCCGTCTGACGTAATCGAACAATATCTCAGTAAAACTCTTCCAGAAAACTTCTGACAGATCTTCCGGTGCCGAATATTTCAAGAAATCGGTTCTAGGTATACCCTTACTTTACCATAGATTTGAGAAACAAATCATTGCGAACTGGAACCTAGTTAAAGTTGTTAAAGTTGGAGCCAACTAAAGAATCGTTCCGTTACGAAAACCAGAACGAGTTTACCATCTAAATTATTTTCATTTTTAGTAGAATGGTGTTCCATCATAGTGCACAAACCAAAAATTTTTCTGCCTTTTTCTCCAATGTCTTTATTCAGTGGCTCCTTGTCAAATTTCAAGAAGGGGTCTTCGTCACACGATTCTGTTACTTCTAAAGCTGCCAATAACTTCGTACGGACTTTGCTGTGTCGCAGCCGGTTGAAGAATAGCAGTTAAAACAGTAAGTGTTACTTTACCATCAAAGGAGTCAAGTTGAATGTACCGCGATGTTTTTCCTACTCCAAAGGCAACAGGTAACGTGAAGGTCTTCCAGTCCTATCCTTTCCCACTTTTGCTGATAGTAATACAGCGCAGTAACAAAAACCGAAGTATCTGTAGAACAAATAACCACGTTGCTTACTTTTGCAGTCGGTGTCATGCGAGAAATTTGGGTTAGGATTCTGTCATCTGCTTCTATACCAGATTCTGACGTATCTTCTTCTCCAATTATGCCATTCTTATAGTTGAACATCTTGGCTGACCATATTTAACTACACCACCAAGATAAATAGGAACAGATGTAGTACAGAATATTTTTTCTGGGGTACCCAATCAACAAACATGTCGGGGAAATTAGCAACACATTCGAAGCAGGGTCGCTAAAACATGTTCCTACTTGTGCTGCTATGGTCCTGCCTCATCCTGCTTCAAATCTGACCCCGACAACACTTACTATTTTCGAGATACAGTGATTTTTATTTTGGTTACTAACCTCACCCTTGGCAACACATTGGAAGCAGGATCGCTAAAACAGACTCCTGCTTGTGCTGCTATAGTCCTGCCTCATCCTGATTCACATCTGACCCCGGCAACACGTACTATTTTCGAGATACAGCGATTTTTATTTTGGTTGCTAACTTCATCCTTGGCAACACACTGGAAGCAGGATCGCTCAAAAATGTTCCTGCTTTTGTTGCTATGGTCCTACCTCATCCTGCTTCAAATCACACACCGTCAACACGTTATTTTCGAGATACAGGGATTTTCATTATGGTGCGTAACTTCAGCCTTGGCTGGGGAACACATTGGAAGCAGGATCGCTCAAACATGTTCCTGCTTGTGTTGCTATGGTCCTGTCTCATTCTGCTTCAATTTTCACCCCAGCAACACCTTATATTTTTGAGACACACCTGGTAGCATTTTAAGAGTCTAGTCATAGGAATAGGGAGAGCTCGAGACACCGTTGCCAAATATATAGTAATGAGTGCTTGTCTCTCTATGTTGGTATTTTTTGACGAAAAGAGCTAATCCAAACTAGGCCCTCTGTAATGAATGCGAGCCTCTATGTCTTGGTATTTTAGATGAAAACAGCTAATCCAAGGATTGAATTGAAACTAACCCGTCCTGGGATAGGTGGCCTCTCTGCGCTTCCGTAGGGTTTTTATTTTTCTTTTTTTCTTAAAGATTATTAGGAGGACAGGTTAGTATTTCATTTCAATCCTTGGATTAGCTCTTTTCGTTTAAAATACCAGTACCACTATATAAAGACTAGCATACATCACGAAGACGGGTTAGTTTGGATTAGCTCTTTTCGTTTAAATTACCAATTAAAGAATAGCATTCATTACGAGGACGGGTTAGTTTGGAATAGCTCTTTTCGTCTAAAATACCAACATAAAAAGACTAGGAATTAGTATGAGGACGGGTTAGTTTGGGTTAGCTTGGATTAGCTATTTTCGTTTAAAATACCTACACACAACATACAAATACTAACATTCATTACAAAAGGACGGGTTAGTGTGAATTAGCTCTTTTCGTCAAAAATACCAAAATACAGAGACAAGCACTAATTACGATCCATTTGGCAACGGTGTTTCGAGCTCGCCGTGTTCCTACGACTAGACTCTTGTATTGCTACCAGTGTGTATCTCAAAAATATTAGGTGTTGCTGAGGTGATTGAATCATTTTGAGGCAGAACCATAGCAACGCATGCAAGAACATTTTGGAGCGATCCTGCTTCCAATGTGTTGCCAAGCCAAGGGTGAAGTTACCAACCATAATGAAAATCTTTATATCTCAAAAAAAGTAAGTGTTGCCGGGGTGTAATTTGAAGCAGGCTGAGGCAGGACCATATAGAAATACAAGCAGGAACATTTTTAGTAATCCTGCTTCCAGTGTGTTGCCAAGATGAAGCTAGCAACCAAAATAAAAGTCGGTGTATCTGGAGAATAGTACGTGTTGCCGGAATCAGATTTGAAGCAGAACGAGGCAAGACCATAGCAGCGTAAACAGAAACCTGTTTCAGCGATCCTGCTTCCACTGTGTTGCCAAGGGTGGAGTCAGCAACCAAAATGGAAATCGATATATTTCGAAAACGATGGGTGTTGCTGGGTTGCGGTTTGAAGCAGGACAATGCAGCACAAGCAGAGATGCATTTTAAAGATCCTGCTTCCGATATGTTGCTAACTTCCCTGACGTGATTGCATCTGCAATTAATGAGCATTGTCTTAACTACTTCGCGAAGTCAATGTATTAAAAAACTTAATGTATCTCAATAATTATTGGATTTACCAAAAAATGTTGAAATACAAGATTTTCTTGCCTTTAGAAACGGAATAAAAGGAGCTTTGGAAATTGGAAATCGGAACACTGCGTATAAAGTTATAAAGTCTGTTCCAACACGTCATAAAAACCGTCCTATGAACAGTTTCGAAACCACTCAGTATACGAATTTGGGACTCTACGCACAAATTGTAGGTTCTGCGCAGAATCGTGACGGTACATTAACATTGTACGGTTTCCTGCTGTATTGGAACAGAGCTATAGTCAAACAAAAACCAAACCAAACAAACGACTATGTTCTGGATCATGTGACCAAAGTTTTTTTAAGCTCCAATGGATGTTTAATGAAGCCTTGCTCAAAAACTTGGGAGACATATAACTGCACACGTGACAAGGGCTAGCTCCTAGGCTATTAAATAATAATTGAAAATGTTGAGTTATCATCAGAATAAACCATTAACAAAACCGCGGGCATCTATCGATACAGGTATGCATCAGGTAGTGAGTTATAGGGCACATTATCCATTCAAAATCATCACAATTATATTCTCATTATATGTCAGTGTGTGGACAAAATATAAAATATGAATAGTGTCCTTTTTAAATATATACATTGTCCTGTAGTATATTCAATTATCATATGTCTAACTAATTACCTTTTGAAATATTATTAATACTTTCCCACTTCAAGCACATACTAATGCGTTGACCTACGGACGCTTTATTAACCCTTTAAAAATTCTACGGAGCAACCATAATTGAGTTCTAACAGGCTCAACCAATTAGATTTTGGAAACATGATTTGAATAATTCCAGGAGGGTTGTCTTGGAAAAGCTGGCTTTTTGATCTGATGTTATGGATTCCAAGAGTACTCTTGAAAAATAATCAGGATTTGACGAGGAATTTCAATCAGAAGGAGGTATCAAGGAACTGGAATTTATTCTCTTAGGAATTCGAAATAAGAATTATTATCACAAGGATTTTTTGGGTTTGATATTTCATTTTAGTTGTTTCACAAGTAATAATTTGTAATTTTTTTTCCTATGCGAACGTATGCGAAAGTATTTTAAAATTTTAATATTTTGCGTTTCACGCTATATTTATTTGGTCATAAAGCTCTGGAAATAAAATGTATTATTCACGCCAGTCTATAGTATCGTTAAAATGTCAAAAGCAAAAATAATTTATACCTCTCTGTAGTTTGCTCAAACCTTTACGACAAATAATCATATTTTACTGACGTTATAAAATAGTAAATGGCATTGTGAGAGTGAAATAAACTATGAGGTTAAGGAACGGACTTAAATATCAGTAATTCTAGATAAGGTTATATTGTCACATTTTTGAATATACATTATTATGAGGAATTAAAAAATTCCTATACTACCCCGCCAACTATAATAAATATGAAAAATTCTCTGTCCACCGTCAAATTTGAAAATAAATACTGATATGCATGAATTATTTTGGAATGCACAAAGAAATGTAGTTTTTTGAGGTCATTCCAACTTCCTTATGAACAGTTTCAACTTTCTGATGAAGATTCCCAACTTCCTGATGAACTTCATGGCGAACACTTCTTCACGTATTTCTTCCATTGCATTCGTGAATTAATATCTTGTACTTCCAGAATTTTACTCGAGTCTAGTTTGTTTCTCAGAGATTACGATTTGGATCCATTCTTACTAGAAATAATTGCGCATCGGTGAAGGCTTTGCTAAACACAAAGAACATTTTCATGCAAAAATGTTAAAACCCGTCCGTGGTTACATAATAAATTATTGTGCCCACGATTGTCGGCTAAGAGTTTTCCAATAATATTTATGCGAAAGACATTTAGACGCCCCCGCCAATTGTATAAATGTCATATTTTAAAGTCTTCTTCTCGTTTTTGTTTTTAAAAACACGTCATAAAAATACTTTTCCCAAATAAAGTATGACAGACAAGATATAGAGCCGAAGAGACGGCTCATGAATAATTTATATCGAATCATACCCCGAGTACGGAGAATACATGTTGCTTCTCAGGCCAAATTGGCAAATGTGTGTATAATGTATCCTATAATAGCCGTATGGTTGGGGCTACATATAAAATAGGCAACGTCGCCATCGCCTAGATACTTCAAATTCAGTCTTGGTTATACGTGGCATATTCTATGAAATACATATTTTATTTGGAAAAGTTTTCGGTCCAGGCTATTCTTTTTATAATGATATTTAGAGTTTCTGTTTTTGTTTTTTTTTTTTGTGTCGAATATTTTACAGGAAAGAAAACATTTGGTATAAATACAGCGCCGAGATCCATTTCCGGCAGACTAAGTACCTCAATTGGGAAAAGGCTTTGCTAAGTCTCCTCCCAGTGCAAACTATCTTTATTGGGAAACGCCCTTCTGGGAGTATCGAACGCAGGAGACTAGGTCCAGTGTAAACTACCTTCATTGGGATACACCCTTCTGGACCTGTCTCAAACCCAGCTTCAGTCTTCAGTCACGCCAAGTCTTCAGAGTGTACATAATACAGAGTGGCCTAGGTAGTACGTCCCTCCGTAGAAGAGACGTCATGGTATTATTCCTAGGGTAATATTATTCTATATATTGAATACATATCTTATTTTACCTATACCAAGCGAGTTTCTCTTTACCTGAACCTCACCTACGTCCCCAGGTCACGCTCCTGTTATGACGTCCCAGGACAAATAGGGGTTGGGACATAATTGGTGGAGGTGCCGATTGCCAAGAAGAAGTAATAAGGGAAGCAGGACCAGTCGCGAAATTTTTATTAGAAAAAGCGTTTTTGATACATGGAATGCCAAGAAATCTGCTTAGCGATAGGGGAAAAGTCTTTCAATCGGAGTTGGATTAAAGTTTAAAGGAGTAAAATTAGGAAGTTTAATGGAAGTAAGAAAGAAGCATATCATCCACGCTGTAACGGATTACCAGAGATGTTAAATAAGACAATAGCTGACATGTTGTCAATGTATTGTAACACACAGCAAACAGACTAGTGTAGCTATTTACCGTTTATTACGTTCGCTTATAATACCGCAATGCAGGATACGACTCGATGTAGCCCATTTATGTTAACGTACGCAAGGAAACCCACGCTACCTGCTGAAGCTATTTTATTAGATGCTGAAATTGAAACGGACGTACTACAAATCAGGAAAGAGGCACTCCTAATACGATCTATAGCAGTGGAAAATATGCAGAAAAGACAAGGGAAAGATAAGGGGCGTTTTGACGAAACACATAAAGAACTAGACTTTGAAGCTGGAGACAAAGTTAAGGTGTTTATCCCAATCAGAAAGGTTGGAAGAAGTGGAAAGTTACTTTCAGGATGGTTTGAACCATATAAGGTAGGAACTTGGAGAAGTAAATTATGAAGTAGAAAAAATTGGTAGTAGAAAGAAGAATAAAGATACGGTCCACGTCAGTAGGACGCTGCCCTACAGTGACCCGTGGACAGAAGGTGCACCTATCGAAGAGTATAGTGAAGATGAAGAAGTTGGAGAAGAAGAGGTGAAAGAAGAGGAAGAAAATGAGCAGTAGAAGAAAGTGGCCACATGTACATTATGAAAGTAGAGTTTTGGAGGGAGCGAAACAAAGCTTAGTATTAAATAAGATTAAACAGGATTTATCAAACTCTTTTCCTTCCAGATTTTTGGTGATACTGACTGATAGCGCCGCAAGCCAGGAGGTAGAAGTATCTGCCGGCGCAACCTGGAAACTTTTACCAGATACACTTTCATACGAAGGGTCAATCCCATCAACATACAGAGTACCCTGGCTTGAAGAGCCTTTAGAACTAACAATACTGGGAGGCAGGAAGTGTCAAGAATCAGAGAAAGTAAAATGTAGGATCTTAACATATAAGTATAGAAGGAATAGCATCGGCTGTAGACAAGGAATTGAGTAGTCTAACTAAGCACTGGAACGTAACTAATCTAAAATCAAGGAAGAAAAGCAAAAGGGCAATTTCATTATCATTCGTAGGCTCATCTAGTGTTCTGAAGTCGCAACACAACGAAGACTGGATTCCATGGTCATGGATACAGACGCCTCACGGTCACGACTGGATCAGTTACTAAAGGACTCCAATCTACCATCAAAGCACTGGGAGAACAATCAATATTCATGAAGCAGGAGCAAGAGGATGTAAAAAATGCTCTGGAAGAAATAGAATTGAGAATAAAAAAGATGAGGGTTTACCAAAGGGAAATGAATAGCCAATTAAAACAAAATCTGGCAACTGAGCGCATTCTCATCATGGCAATATTACGAGAAAACGTAGAAATATATCCTTAGTAAAATTGTTACACCTGCTAAAACAATGAAGAACCAGGATATTTTCCAGTAATGTAAACACCATCACGTACCAATAGCAGTTATAATACCATCCGTCTTGAGAAAAGACCCGTGATATCTTGAACGAAGAACTTAACAAAGACTTCCATGAATTAGCAATCTGGGCAGATGACATTACCAAATACTATGAGCATCCAATTTGCGATTGCAGCTTCACAGGCAACGAACTTGTGGTCCACATAAGAATACCTACAAACAGAAGGAATCATCAATGGAAAATCTTTGAGTTAGAAACCAACCCATTTTCCTGGCATAGTCAAACTTGCATCATCGAACATGACACACTATACAAGGTTGATGGGAACAATACTAATACTAAGCAAATTACGGGCACAGGGTTACATTTATGCTGCCCATATGAGAACAAACTATGTTACTTACTAAGGTTTTCGGGGGATACCCTCCGGGACCATCAGGCGCATCATAACTTTTCCATGGAGTCGAAGATTCAATCCTCCATTGTCCAATGAGCTGCCACCGATCTGAGATCCTTGTGACCACGGAAAGCGACGACGATCAGTTCATCATAACCCATCCATAAAAAAGCACCACAATAATGGAATGCCCGGACCAGACTGAATTTTTGAAGGACCACCACGCAGAGTAACCAGGGGTCATTAAAATCTTCATACCATGCCAGTGTCAGCTAAAAATAGACAACAAAGTAATTATTACAAAGAGATTCCCATGCCTTGACGAAATTAAAAAATTAGAAATACAACATTTGGTACCTGCAGCATGGACAAACCTCAAGTCGTTTGTGTTCAACCGACTTCTAACACCACTTCCAGTTAAATTCAGTAATATGCAGGAATGTATTAATCAAAATTGTTTCCTTAAAATTCCACATCGAAAGTTGACGTCTCATAAAGAATTTCTAAAAGACACAGCTGAGAAATTGGAGATAGTACAGGAACAAGTACCACCAATAACTTAACACTATATCACGGAGATCCACAGCATAATGGTTATCTGGAACACAATGTTATCAATAGTACTACTTTATGATATTTTCCAAAAAAGCACTTACACAATATTTACGTCGGTAAAAGGCCAGAGCAGGGGCCACCCAGTGGAACACGATGCATTTTTTACGTCACATGCAGCCTATTTGCAATATGCTTAGGTTATGAAGCAATCAAGATGTATAAATACTTACGTTTAAATAAACAAACAGGGGAACCTACACTGAGGCACCATACACGAACTAAAACTAAAAGCAAGGAAACAAAAACTGAGCGTAAAGATGAGGATACCAAAGAATACACAATGAAAATTCTCAGTCACATGCCAGATGGAAGTAAGTAAGTAATTTTATTTAATTTTTGATGTCTCTTCTACAAGCATTGGGGCCCAATGCTTTTCAGAGGGGGGGGGGGCATACTATGTCAACTACTTGAGTAAATACCACTCTGTACATCAATTTTATCAAAGTGTATCGACGAGTCCATAACCGGCACACTAAGGCTAGTGCAAAGTACCTCAATTGGGAAAAGCCCCTCTAGAAGTCTTCTCCCAGTGCAAACTACCTTTATTGGGAAACGCCCTTCTGAAAGTATTGATCGCAGCAGACTAGGTCCAGTGCAAACTACATCTTTCAATTTAATACATATTTTATTGGACCTATATCAAGCGAGCTTTTCTCTACCTGAACCCCACCTACGCCCCCAGGTCACGCTCCTGTTGTGACGTCCCCGGACAAAACGTATAGGGGTTGTGACAATATTAATTTCTAGGATGGGATGAATAGTTTAAAATAATATCGGTCAATTTTAATCAAGTTTCAGCCATGTGTTTCCATCGCGAACACAATTTAGTTTTACCACTAATTATTTTGGTTATTTTAATTATACGAAAAAGCAATACCTATTCAATTTATAATTTCAATTTTTTCTAGGAAAGAAATTGGACCAGGTGACACAGAAATAAATGATAAAAACTCGAGTGGAGAGAAAATATAACTTAAATAAAAGTCCTATACATAAAATGTCTACCCTCAAAACATATTTTCGAAATTTATTTTTGAATAAACATCGCCGAAAAACACAAATATGTTTCCTTTGTCCGAATATAATAGAATCGTTCTTTTTCTTTATTGCATTCCTTTCTTTTCGTTATTTTTCATTTTCCCGTTCTCTGCAAGGTAAAACGAGAGAATAATGGAATCGCAACCTGACATATTTTAATTGTAAAACTCAACAAGAATGACAATGGTCATTTATCTATTTCAATGGTAATTGTAGAAAAATGACACTGTTTTTGTATTCTGGTATTCAAATATTTAATTGATTGGAAAAAGAAGACTTCTCTCGAAGCAAAAGTCAAAATTATTTAATTGCAAAAATGTTTGACATATAGTTGAGAATAAATATTCTTTCACTAGTGATGGAATGAAGCTATTCCGTAATCAAAAACTAAGTCGGAATGGACGAATTCCCTGATAGTTGTAGAAAAAACAAATTCCGCATTATTGTTTGACCGGTATAATTACTTTCTCTGAAGTTACATGAAACAAAAAATTCAAATAAATATATCTATAACTAGAAATCAGTGCCTTGAAAATTAACAATGTTTTTTTTTTCAGTGCCACTAATATTCACGGAAGCGGTCCAAGGAGATCCAGTGTTTCTACCGTGTGATATATCAATGCCCGAACCTAGTGATAAAGTTCTATTAGTGTTGTGGTACCGTGAGGATTTAGGAACTCCAATTTACAGGTAGGATATTTCTATAAACAAATAATACCGAATAAGACGAAACCTCGTGACAAATACAAATCAATTACCTCATTTAAATTCGCCAGCAGCAGTAGCAAAATTCATGAAATAGAGTTACCTCTAGTTTCTCGCGATGCCAAATTAATTCTAAAAGTTTATTTTCCAGCCGCTTAAGCTTAAAGGCTTTAATTTCATCCGACACATACGCAGAAGATTTCCTTGAATACACAGGGGCCTAATTCGAATTCTAGTATTCGCTTTAACTTTGCTCTTTACTTAATTACCTCTGTCTCTCAAGTATCAGCTTTTCCCTTTCGGATTATTTTGATAGGCTCTGTATCATTGAAGGAAAGAGAGAGACTAATTTTCCGAGTGAATTTTCATCCAAAGTTCCAGGCTTTGCATACATATTGCTCGATTGAGGTAGGGGTGAGTGTTTTTAGTTTCTGGTTGCAGATAACAATAAGTTTATAAATTCGCATTGTTTGCTTCCGAAATGCACAGACGAAAAACGAACCCAACATATTGTTTAGTCTGAAATAATTGGAGAAATTGAAGAAGTGTGAAAGTTTTAAAGAAATCCAGCCTAGCCTCATCCCAAATGGTGTTATGATTCAGATTTACATTGAGCTTATCTCTATACAATACGTATATCTAGACAGCAACTCTGTCCCTACTGGGTGCTTTTCTATCAAACGTTGGTTGGCTTCATTAACACACCGGTTTGCTTAATTTCTTAATTTATTCTCAATCTCCTAAAGATGCTAACATACCTCCTCCTCTCTTGTGGAAAAACTGAATTCCCCCCAACATATCGCGGGAATCCTTCCTTATCTCATCAATCTTCTCACCACAGTTCCCAGATTTCAAACAGTCGATTTAGTGGGAGTTATTCTTTCACAAAATGGGCTCAGTGATCTAGATAAAATAAACGTAAACGTAATTTCTTCAGTTAACCTTTGCCTATCACAGGACTTCTTTAAACAAGTTCTTCAAGCAATCTGAAGGCAATGGGTAGTTGTCCTTCACCTTTATCAGCAGATGTCTTCATGGGCCATTTGGAATCTACAAAAATTTTCAATGATAATAACAAAAAAATGTAACACTGGTTCAGGTATTGTTAGAAATAAATTCAGTTATTTTTACTAAGACAAGAGAACCTATAGGGTCGTGGAATTCAAAAATAGAGATAACGTGTAGCCCCTTTATGTGCAAATGAAATCACTCAAATTCCAACAAACAATAATTTTATTTTCACAATTTGAATATTTGCAAATATAAGTAACAATGCAATTAACAAGTTGCTTTTGAAAATTTGACAGTTAGCAGTTTGGTTGTTCTGGTGACACACTGATACTGTATGTACCTTTTCCAATCCGGAACTCTTCAATGGATGTTGGGGTTTTACTTCCGTGAACTGGAGCTCTTCGTGTTGTTTCCTGTATCCAGGAAAGAGGATAGATTGCTGGTGTGACGTCACTCCAGCAGATCCAGACTCCAAATACTGATCTTTATGTCGAGTAGGTAGCCAGAAAAAAATGAAGTAGTATCAGGTTCACCAAGATTTGGAATAATAAATCCCTGAATTCAAAATAATTGAAAATGATGCTAAAATAATAGTAAAATAGGTAAATACAGCAAGATTAAATTAAAATGCTCGTTATAATTGAGCAGGATTCTGCTTTTCTGGCAGTCGCAATAAACAGGCAAAGTTTTTTTAAAAAAAATGTAGGAAAAATTGAATCAGATAAAAAATTAAAAAAATTAATCTCTAGATTTTCCCCAAATAGACAAATTTTCCCTTTAAGTTAAGGTACCTACTATAGGTACTACAAGATTAAGCTGAGGATGAAATAAATTGAATCCAGGAATTGTCGAAATTTTTGAGATGTTTTAATTAAAACCTTTTTTAAATGAATTTTTGACCTGTCTGAATTCCTATTTTAAAAATTACACCCTTTTTCTCACTTTTTACACCCTCTTCTCGAGAAGATAATAATTGATGGAGTCAAACAGAAAATGGCTATACAGGCCTCTATCTGGATTCCATAAAGAGTTGATAGGGATGGACACACAAATTTGGTTTGCACCGACTCTATTTAGAGCAAATGGTCCAATAATCCCACACTAACAATTGATTCCGAAAACCAGAGCAGCAGTACCTATTTATTAGCCCAAAACTCTGAATTGACTCACCTCAGAAAAACGTGGGACCACCAATCACAAAATGGAGGCACACAATTGGATAAAAAAAAATTAAAATATAATATTTATATTTCAAAAGTAGATAAGACAAGATTTATCAGGTAAAAACTCAACAGTGATATGGTAGTATACATTGATGGCAGAATAAATTGAAAAATATTAAGGGAAAATATAGAAATCTGAAGGAAAAATTACAATAATGAAAATCGCCTGCTCGGCCACTGCTAGAAAAAGAGACCATTTTAGAAGCAAAACTCTGCAGGAACACGAGGTTTTTGTTTTATACTTAACTGCGTATTAACCAGATCGAACCAATCAGAAGAAAGCACACCACACACAAAAGACTATGTTCACTTCATCAATGGAAAACCATGCTGATTGAAATAGTATAGATAAAAACACACTAGAATTATTTTAATTGGTAACAAATTACAATAATTTAAATTAAGGTTATGTTGCAAACACAAAACCACTAATTAATTAGGTCATCAATTTAAAAATAATCATTTCAGAATCAGAAGTTAGAGAAATACAGAAATATATCTATCTGCTAAAAGTGAGATAAATATAATTTCTTTAAATGAAAATACGAATGACTGTCAATGAGAAATAATAAAAAGCATATTTAAAAAAATAGGTTTATCAGGTACTAGATGGCGGTACCTTCTTTTAATAACAGATATTTGCATTTTTATGCTCATTATGGATAGATGGCAGTACTGATATTATATTGAACTAATTGAATTTTCTAGATACTTTTAAATTACTTAAGTTATGAATTATCATTCTGCCGATTCTGAAATGGCAAAAATACAACTTTATAATGAAAATTAGAAGATATGGGACATGTTACGTAAATGATAAATGTATCGTAACAGTATATTGATGCCTGCCTGTGTTTTTTGAAATGTGACGACCTCGGTGCAGCCAACTTACTTAAAAAAATTAACAACATACATCTCAGTCACGATGGAAGCCGAGAGAAATAGACATATTAACTTCCTCGGCATCACAATCAAAATTTTTGAAGATAACAAAAACAAAGTCACAGTCTCATAATTTATTTGATTAGCTACACGTGTTTCGCTCAATAGAGCATCATCAGGCCTAAAATAAAATAATTGTTAAACAGATCATCTATTACTGCCTTGGACGTCGCCAGAACAACTTGGTTGAAAGAGGAAGTTAAGTGCCATTACAGAACTTTAAACAAGGTGAACTCATTACTAAAATACCTGTATTTCACTTTGAATACATTTTTGAACCATCTGGAGTTCATCACTTTGGACTCATCATTGAGGGACGAGGTTGAATCATTTTCAAAAAGTTCGTTTGACCGTTTAAGTAATAAATTAAATAACATTAAGTTAGCCCAGCAACATAAGTTGAAATCTAGTAATTACAAGGAATATCGATTAAAATTAGGACAGTGTCATTTCGAGTTTCATAAGAGGTTTTTAAATTTGTCTGACGTTGTGTTTACAGCGGAGGAAGAAAGTTTACTTAATCTAAACCTTAAATATAATTGTTCTGAGAAAGTCGATTTGCATACGCGGGAAACTTTGGCCGTGGAGGCAGAGAACATTTTACAAACTACAGATATACAAAATAAAAATATCTTGCGAGCTAAAATAATAAGTTTTTTAAATTCAAACTGGGGTTCTAGAGCCAACAATTCAAATATTGATAAAAGACATTTAATCTCCTTAAAAAACAAAATAAAAAGCAATGACCTAGTTTTATCAAAGGCGGACAAGGGAAACTGTCTGGTGATTCTGAAGAGGAATGACTATATCAAAAAGGTGTTAGATTTTTTAGAGTCAGATGATTTTCTTACTATAAACAAAGACCCGACTAACGGCTTTTTCACCAAGGTGAAACAAATGCTAGACAAATGCTGTTTAACTCTCGAATTTTTCGAAACTAGGAAAGATAAATTATATCCAATGAATCCTAGAACCCCGACCCTCTATGGACTCCCCAAAATCCATAAGACGGGTTTCCCTATAAGACCGGTTGTGTCATTTACAAATTCTCCATGCTATAATTTATCCGCATGGTTAAATACTGTCTTGAGGCAGGTGACTGGTTTTAAAAGCAACCATTCAACAAAAAATTCTGTAGATTTGACAAAGTTTTTAAAGAACGTTAACTTACCGCAGGGTTCTAAGCTAATATCTTTGGATGTTAAAAACCTATTCCCCAGTATTCCTCCTACAGATTGTGTGGATCTGGTGAGAACACTTCTATTGAAATCATCACTCAGTCGACTCATTGTCGAAGACCTTTTAGCCCTGCTTAGGCTCGTACTCGATCAGAATTTCTTTCAATTCAATAACAAATTTTTTAGACAAGTGAACGGCCTGGCTATGGGCTCTTGTCTCTCCCCCCTCTTGAGTGAGATATTTATGAATCATCTAGAGGAGAAAATTGTCAATGGTAGATTCGGAAACTTTATAACGGTTTATAAAAGATATGTAGACGACATTTTTATGGTATGGACTGGAAATGATCAGGATCTAGCTAACTTTCTTACTTTTGTAAACTCTTTACACCCTAATATTTCTTTTACAATTGAAGAAGAAAAAGATAAACAGCTACCTTTCCTGGACATCCTGATCATAAGAGATAACAACAAATTGCTATTTGAAATCTATCGTAAGCCCACCACTACTGACAACGTCATCCAATATTCCTCCAACTCTCCACACTCCTATAAATTTGCCTCCTTTAATTCCCTTTTTTATAGACTCTTCAATATCCCGCTATCCAAAGAGGCTTTTCATAAGGAACTTAATATTATTAAACACATTGCTTTTAACAATGGATTCCCAATGCACCCAATAAACAAATTATATTTTAAATTTCTTAATAAATACAAGATGACCTTTAATCTACTCCATCAGCAGAACAACAAACAGATTTTCAAATCAATGACTTTTTTTGGATCCATTTCACTTAATTTAGCTAAATTTTTCAAGCTTCCTAATCTAAGAATAGCCTTCAAAACTGTTAGTAGTATAAAGAAACAGCTAGTGAGGGTAATAGACAGGGCTGACGTTTTTTCTAAGTCAGGGGTGTACTCTCTTAAGTGTGATGATTGTAACGCAGTTTACATTGGCCAGTCAGGGAGAAAAATTTCTACACGAATTAAAGAGCATGTTGCTTTCGCCGAAAAGAATAGAAATACAGACATTACAGAAACTAGATCTGCGTTTGCGAACCATTTACTTACAACCACGCACAATTTCTCTCCAGCTGATGGCGCCGAAATTCTTCACGAATGCCCTAAGGGCAGAAAGCTCGATCTTCTAGAGAAGATGGAAATAACCAGAGCCAAAAAGAGCCCCATTCTCGTGTGTGTAAACGACGTTTTCAATTTTGAGCCTCATCTTATTTTTAACAACCTTTCGGATTAACTTTCAGTTCATTATAACTTTATTAAAGTTTCTTCCTTTTGCATTAGATTTTAAGAAATTTTATAGTTCCACTTAGTTTTGTTGAGGTTCATTGGTTATTGTTCTCGCCTTTGAATTGTCAGTATCTCGCTGGTGCATTGGGTCTGGTGTTGGGCTGGCATCCTGGGTATCGCAGGTTCAATTCCAATAAATTGCGGTTTGTTTTTTGTTCTTTTATTTTATTCAGTGTTTGTATCCTAACCTTGCTTTTTAGTGTTTATTTTTAATTAATGTGTGTTAAGGGTGTGTATTTCAAGGTACTTTTTTGTTGTTTTTGCCTCAATTATTATTTGTTAAGTGACTTTATTTTATTTTAGGCCTGATGATGCTCTATTGAGCGAAACACGTGTAGCTAATCAAATAAATTATGAGACTGTGACTTTGTTTTTGTTATCTTCAAAAATCTTGCCTTTGGTCTCTTGGATAAAAATGGATGATGCCTTTTTCTATCACAATCAAAGTTTCACTTGAGGGTTTCAAATTCTCCCTCTATAGGGAACCAACACAGAACGACCATCTGATTTCGAACGCTTCCAATCAACCTCACCAACACAAGATGGCGGCCTTTAATTGTTACATACACAGACTACTAAACCTTCCTCTATCGACTGAAGACTATCAAAACGAAGTTAAAGTTTTGAAACAATTGGATTACAATGATGATTATGATCCCAAATTCATAGCCCAACACACCGACAACTTCAAATTTGTTTCCTCACCCCATGTTGATCCTGTTTTCAATAAGAAGGTCAATATCTAATTGTGTCCGCCAACATCTGGATAATGTGAAAATATCGTTTAAAACCACAAACCAACTGGGTTCTCAGGTGATTATTACGAGAAATAGAATAGACCCACACAGAAAGTTGAATCAATAAACTTTCTTTTGGTTATTGTAGAGCTTTGAGAACTCTCATTAATGAACACATGTATAGAACTAACTCAGCGTTTGATGAACAATCCGCACCTCCAAACATAACTCTGATCCACTGTCCAAATCAAAGCTTATACAGACAGTTTCTTCCAAGAATATCAACGGACTTGACTTCCACGAGGACATTGAGATTATTAAGGAATTTGAAGATAGTGACCGTTGTGTTAACACCCAAGTCAGCCTCAACAGAAATTACATACTTTTACATAGGAGACTACTTGATTAGCTTCATAATTAATTATTACAAATTCCAATTTCATAATCCCATTCAAGACAACATAACCTCAATAACACATCTATCAATAATCAATTAGGCTCTCCAAACCACGTGATTTTTCAATATGGCGAGTGTGGAAAATTTGACGTTTGTTTGTTTATCTTGAGTTTATTTGGAATATTTTCAAGCTAATTGCAGTTTACTTTGTTAGAATATACTTTTTCTATTTTGGTGTCATATCGAAGTCTTTTCGACACTAAAAGTAGTTTCGAAAAGAAGCTCTTTGTGACACTCCTTTTTTACTTATCGGAGGTTGGTAACACTGGCTGACTGATGGCCATCGAACTGTCATTCGCGATAAAAAATAATAGAAGATTTCTATATTTGGCATGTAGTGTTGCCAACCTAAACATATGAAATCAGGAAATATGAGAATAAAATTTCCAAGAAAAGTTTTTTTTTTTTTAATTAAACAATACCAAAATAGAAAAAATAGTATAAAATATTCGTTTCATAAGACATTTTATCGCACTCGCCCTTTAGAAAACTCGCCTCCGGCTCGTTTTCTAATATAGGGCTCGTGCGATAAAATGACGTCTTATGAAACTTGTATTTTAATGTACTATTTTGAAATGCAGAGTGAATATTAAAAGACTTAAATGCACGAAAATCGGGATGTGGGCGAACGGTTAGTTTGAAAAAATGTCCAGTTGACATTTTGACCCACAGTTTTCACAAATTTCACATCAATGAGCAAATGAAGGCCTACAAAAGCTTAGATTCTCACAAGTATTTTGAGTCTGGCTTAATTTTAGATGCAGGAACAGTGGTAGTGAAAAATTTTCCCGTTTTAATTGGAAAATTTTGAAACAGAGGGCAATGAAGAAAGCCTGACATCATCCTTGTTACCTTGTTGAAACTACTCCCACCATCAACTACAAGACATGTTTGTGGCATTTTTAATTACAAGAAAGACTAATGAAGTCAATAAAATAAAAAAATAAACAGAGTTCATTAACAAAACAACCACAAAATGCACTTTAAAAAGCTTTAAATTCCATACTCTCATATACGGGATAATAAACTTCCGCCCACAACGCACTTTTTGACAGGTGGTTGGAATGCCTAATTAGTTTACAGGTTCGAGAATTACAGTACACCTGCTCTGTGGTTTGACAGTTGAAAATTTTCAAAAACAGCTGTTTTCCACCATAAGTTTGACTTAGACTTGACGTCCCAAAATTTTTTAATATTTTCTTGCTTCTCACCACTACATAACTCAACTTATTTTTGTTTATTCCATTCAACCGACGTAACAGTATTATCTTATAGCATTTTCGGCTTTACTGCTCCCAAAGCGCTCTCTATTTGGGCGGTGACATCACAGATCTCTGCGGAAGTGCTCCGAGAGCGAATAATCTAAGCTAGGCACCCTATTTGAAATCAATTGCCAAATGATGTAAAATTTTAATTTTAGGTGATTTCTGATCCAGGGAGTAAAAATTAGTTTTCTTCAACCAAGGCCAAATTCACTATTGAAAAAAACTGAATTTAATTCATCTACTAGATACGTCAACACAACATTTAATAGGTATTTAATAATTCATAAGCGGTACGAAGTTCGCCGGTTCAGCTAGTTTATCTATAAATATCTCTTAAGGCAAGGCAACGGTGGTGGTCGTGTGGGTTAACGCGCTGGACTACATGGGAAACGTTGATGGTAGACTGGGTTGACCGGAAATTATTTTCGGTCAGACATTTAATGGCTGCCTAAGGTAGAGTGCAAATTATTAAAACAACAACAACAAAAACACCTCAAGGCATTATAAGCGGGCGTTATGGATCAGGTTGTTTTAGGTATGTTAACGTATTTGGTTTCCTAGGTATTATGGATCTATAATAGTTAAGTAGAAAATAAATAAACAAATGCGCAGGCGCAGTTCAATTCAGACCTTATTCTGAATTAAATCCAAACAAACCCATTATTTTAGGGAAAACGCTGCCTGGGATGAAAATTGTATTTCCTTGACCATTTTGTAGATAACCGACAACCAGGAAGTTGCTTCGCGATATAAGAATAATGATGGACAAAATAAGAATAATATTACGTAGCGAAAAAAATTATTATAGTTAGGGAGACGACCGCATTTTTCCTACCCCGATCGAGTTATGTGTCGACACTATTATCAATATACATATAGTATTATGTGCATCTATTAACCGGTATTCCTGCCTGAGAGCAAATGCTGCCGGAAATATCTTTTAACAAATTATTAACAAATTACAAAAAAAACTGACATTACCCCCATCGAGTTATGCCCTAAGTAGTGTATCAGATTGAAGGTCTCGATGTCCTCTATCTAAAAAGTCGATCCTGCCTCGTGAGAACTTGCCGGAAAAGGGTGGCAGGGCAGCTTATTGGGGCAAGGGCCCGCGGTCTCAGCTTTGACACTTAACAAGTTTTGCGCTGAATGATGTGTCAAATTAATAAAGGTGTCAGTTGATTTAAGGTCTCTTGGCACAGAAATCCCAAACCAGAAGGAGTGAATTTCATTGTTTGAAACTAGTTTCCTGACTGTTTCCAACCAATGAAATTCGCTCTGATTGGTTTGTGATTTCTGTGCGAACAGACCTTAAATCAACTTATTGACGCCTTTAATTTGACACATCATTTAGTGCAAAGCTTGATAGGTGTCAAAGCAGAGACCGCGGGCCCTTGCCCCAATAAGCTGTCCTGCCACCCTTTTCCGGCAAGTTCTCACGAGGTTGGATCGACTTATTAGATAGGGGACATCGAGACCTTCAATCTGATACCCTACTTAAGGCATAACTCGATGGGGGTAGTGTTACGTTTTTTTCAATTTGTTAATAATTTGTTAAAAGATATTTCCGGCAGCATTTGCTCTCAGGCAGGAATACAGGTTAATAGATGCACATAATACTATATATTGATAATAGTGTCGACACATAACTCGATAGGGGTAGGAAAAATGCGGTCGTCTCCAAGACTAATATTAATAGTTATTTATGTTACTAGTGTGTTATGTTGAAAATAAGTCACGCGAGAAAGATTTATACCACGAGGCCGTCAGGCCGAGTGGTATAAATTCTCAAGTGACTTAGGAAACATAACGCACGAGTGGCATACAATGTTTTATCCAACAAGTAGAAGAAATCGTTTTTTTATGAGATAATACTAAAAAAAATATAAGATTCTATGCGTCGGCGTCTTCCAGCACTATCAGCAGCTCTACCGATATGGGAGCGTCTGGTTCCAATGAACCAACGAATATTACAATGACTTCAAATTCGAATAAACCGTTAACGTTTCCTTTAATTTCAATATTAATGTGAATTCTGCTTGTAATAGTAATAAATAAATAGAATACTACTTTAAATATGAACGTGTTTTATAATCCATAACTCACTAATAAATAGAATACTACTTTAAATATGAACGTGAGTTATAATCCATAACTCACTAGTGAGTTATGGATTATAACACACTAGTGTGTTAATTGATAGTTTACTTGTCTAAAATGACATTAATAATAATAGTTATAACTGTCATGTGTTGGATAAAAATTAACTAAAACGAAAATTATACAGAGTGTAAACTACCCTCTACCCTTATGGAAACTACCCTTTCAGAACTGTTACGACTTTTTTTACTATCACCATTCGCTTTGGTATCGAAATGTATGCGAGAATACCAAATTTCAAGGAAAAGAGTTTGCCACTGATGCAATATTCGTGAAAATGAATAAAATCTATTATTTTCATCTACCATTTGAAGGGCTGTAACTTCTTCAGGGAGCATCTTAGAACATGTTCATAGGAACTTTTTTTCTTATTTTCATATAGTATTACCCCTCGAAGTCCGGTACACTATTTTTTTTACACCGCGTATATACAATTAATCTATAAATTTTTTGATGTTTTTTTTTTATCTGTTTTGTAACTTTCTGTTTCTTTTTCCTCTGCAAATGCGAAGTCTAGCGACCTAAAATACTTTGTACTTTGTAATATGTGAGCGAACTTGCCCCTGATGAAGAGGAGTTCTTGCCTCGAAACATGTAGAGCGCTTTACCTTGATCAAAGTATTTTGTGGAGGAAGACTTTGTGTATTCTTTTGGAATTGAATTTCAACTCCACTTTGAGAAATTGACTACTTCTTCAATTTAGAATCCTAATGGATTCTGAATGTCTACATATGTGCCTTCTTGGCCTCCGCAGCACAATCCGCGTGTGGCTAAATTCACCAAAATGTTGCAATGCGGTGATTTATCAACTCACTAATGCATGTTAATGCCTGTTTGATTTAATACTGCTTTTTCTACCATTCCCCCACGATGCCTTTACCAGCTGAATTTACCCACACGCGGTTATCATCATCAGCGACATTCATCTGTGCAAATAAATTCTCCAGCTCATCCATACTTATTACAATACTTATAATTAAAATTTGCACATCAATGAAATACAGTTTACGTACTGTCATCAATCAGGTTCACGTGCTGTCACCAATAGGTTAGAAAAGGGACCTCTGGACATTCCTCAAGTGAAGAAAGGAATTGTGCCGAAATATGCATGAGCGGCGTAAGGACGCCTTGACAATTTTGACTCTGCAAGACAATTTACTGCCAAGGTCACCTTCAAGGAATCCTCAACACTCAAGTAGGCACTATGAATACCGGACTAAGCCTTGACGTCCCAAAGAAGGAATGACTTGCAAAATTTGGGATTTAAATTTAAATGATATAAAAAGCTGAACTGTCATCCTTTCATTCAATGAACGCCTAGAGTGAGACACATTGAATTGGATAAAATCTTCGCCCAGGAGAGTTTTATTCGCCTTGATAGGTATTCCCTTTACTTGGCTTTCCTTTCCTAGTGATAAAATATGACCCAGGTAATTGTATTCTTTTTCTTTTACATTTTCGTTGAAAGTGTTATCTATATAGACCCATGAATTTATTGAACTCATTATTTTTGTCTTTGCAATGTTCATTTTTAGCCCCATCACAGAGTTTTCAATTAGTGTTCTAACCGCCTGTAAATGATCAATTGGAGAGAAACCTTTTCGAAAACCAGTCTGTTCTACCGGTTGGTAGGAGTTGAACTTTGATATTAACCTGTTGGTTATAACTTTTGTCAAGAGCTTGTAAAGGTGCGACAGTAAACTAATAGGCCTATAGTTCTCTATGTTGGTTGAGTCTCCTTTTTTATACAACAGTATAACTTCTGCTTCGAGCTAGCATTCCGGTACTCTGCCCTCGTAAAAACATTTGTTAAAGAGTTTTACAATACATTCTTCCAATACAGGTCCACCAAACTTCAGCATTTCAGTCGATATCCTATCTTCACTTACCGTTTTTCATTTGTTTTAGTGCCTTTTTAATTTCTGAGTTTGTGATATCTGGTAAATCTTTGGAGCCGACATTTGATATTTTTTGGGTTCTTTTCATTGGGCTTTTTATTGTTGATGAATAAAGGGTGGTGTAAAATTTTTCGATGGTTTTTGTTATTTCCTCTTTCTTTGTCATAGTTATGTTGCATGATTACAGATTTCTGTAAATTTTGAAGGATTTTATAAGTTTACCGCTACTCGCTAGACCTTATTCTTCCTGATTAACTTTACAGATAGTGGAGCGTGAGAAAAAAAAAGAATCCAGAGTATCCAAGCATTCAAAAATAAAGTATCGGATACTTCAAATTTAGCAAAGATCACTGACGGAGCCACAGCAACGCGTGGCCAGGTCAGCTAGTAATTTTATAATTATAATAGGATATATCGGTCAAAAATTATATTAAGTAGTAAAACTCTTGTATGTCAATCTTTTGAAACTAATTTATTTCGATTAATACGGTCGTTTTAACTCAAAAACTATTTTCTTATAGGTACTGTATAATAATTTTTGAATGTAAGGAACGGAATATGAAATTCCATTTTATATATCTTAATTTGTCATAAAATACTCTTCTGTGGCCACTGGGCTTACTGGGATGTCGAGTTTAGTCAGTGGCGTCCCCACTACTAGCTCGACTACGTGGCAGTAGAGGGAATGCATAACGTTGCATGTTTCCGTGATATAACAACTCGCATGAAATGAACTTACCCTACCATCCGTAAAGAAGTTTCACTTCAAAAGACTTATTGTCTATCTTAACGTTAAAAGATCGAGTTAATTCTATTAAAAATATCACTCAATAAATGAAGAAATTCCTGATGAACACCATAAATTACTACCACAAACTGTCCATAAATAAAATAGGGCGATGGGGCGTAACAAGATGCTTCTGTAAGTGGTCCGGTAATTTACTAGAAATTAATTTTAACGTGCCGCCACCAATTGATTTTCGTATACGGCAGTCTGGCGGCGGCGTTAAATTTAAATTGTAGTCTACATTTACGGGGGACGCTACGTTATACGGGTTTAAATTCTCTTATCGGCAGTCGATATCGCCATAACTCATTAAGTACATTGGCAATCTTGTTTACAAGTGTAATTCGATGGGCTTAGTTTTATCGTTTTATGCACGGGTGTCGGCACGTTTTAAATTAACTTGAAGTGCCTTTTTTTGGAGGATAAAAGTGAGCAGTTTGAGAATATTGACGATACTTTATATTTACATCTTTGAAGTTTGAAAGCTTTTGGCTTTAATAAAACATGAAAACATTTTAAAATATACATCGTAATATAACCTCATTTTTCACTTTTTTCATTTCTTCTCTTCTACGCAACTACTTGGTGTCACAGAATTTCCCATATCAGAGAAACCCTCGATCTAACATTCCTCAAAAATCAAAACATACTGTGTCATTTTAATGATAATTGTGAGTCATCATACCGCCCCTGTTCTTGTGTTAAAATTTCAATTACACACACTACATTCAATCAACACTACCTATATTCAATACTGAAGAGTTTTTGTTAGTTAGCCAGTTTCATCATCAGGTACTTAGGTCCCATACGGGAAGCTACTCAGTTATAGTTGTTTTTGAGCCAATATCTCTCGATTGATTATTTCAATTTTTGCTAGGATATTCACTCGTCAGGGTAAGAAAATGTTAGTAAATCCAACAAGGCCCTAATGTACGCTTTGAATCCAAAAATCAAAATTCCAGCACAACAAACAGCACCTAATTTTTCTGGGTTTTAATTTACTCTTTATTTGTGTTGGTCACAGTATGAAACAATTTTTGTTAAATACATTAACAATGCACATGTTATAAAAAATGTTATAAACACACATAAAATCTGTTTTTTTTTTAAGATAAAAGTCAAAATGACATTATGTTGGCAATACAATGTAAAATTGTCAATGCTTTCAAATTTTTTATGTAGAAAAGGCTTGTGTTGCCAACATAGTTACTAAATTTTTGACTTGGGGAATTATCTTTAAATAAAAAACAAACTTTAAGGTTCGTTCCACCAGGGTTCATATTTGACCTTGAAACTTAAAAAAAAAGGGTTGTCGTAGATTAATTCATATGACACATTCAATTTTTTTGACAAATTAAAATGAATGACATCTGGTTTAAGAACCGATGAATGTTTTTGACGTCATTGATTTGTTTCAGTCAATTTTTATTTGTTAAACAAGGAAGGCAAATGCTGGTAGCAAGTACAAACCCTGGCGAAACAAACTTTACAAATTTAAAAAAATGATATTTGTATAAATAATTGAACTCTCAAAAACAAAATAACAATTATTCAACTGACCTGTGAGCGCTCCTTGACACCCACACTAATCACAAATTGGATTGAACAATCAGTTTGATACAAAATAAAAATAAAAATTGGATAATGAACAATGGCGAACAAACGTCTTAAGGGACCAGCCCAGAGCCCCGCTTCTTCTCTTGTCTAGTCGGTCATTTCTTCTGTCTCCCGTTCGCAGTACCGTTCCTTGTGACTTGAACGCGTTCACCCCTAAACTTGACGGCGCATATATGGTTGCAAAATTTACTTTTATTCAGTATATGTTTTTTTTTTTTTAAGTTAAGATTCAAAGAAATAGTATTTTAAATAGGTGGATTTCCTCAAAGTGCTATTTAGAGAACAGTTTTGCTACTATAAAATAAAGTGCTTCTTTATTTTACTAGTATAATAAATTGCTACTGTATTGCCTACCTGGACTACCTGAAAATCTGTCAAGGTGAAACAGGTATACTCGAATTTTAATTTTTAATTTAATTTTTTAAAATTTTTAATTCAAACCAGTCGCAATCCTACATAAAATCATGCATATAACGCTTACATAAACAGGCTTTATTGAATCATTATTTAATAGCCTCGCTCGCAAGCTTGCTCGGCCATGAAATTATTCGTACAATAAAGCCTTACTTGTTATATAAATAGCTATTATTGAATATTAATATTGATGATTTATGACAAAAATGGCAACTTCCCTAATAACAATGAACAATGGGGTTAAAATTTTCTAGCCACAAAGCTGTCATAAATATCACCATTAAAATATGTGGCAGCCCAAATATTAACTGCGTAGAAATATCTCTACATGTATGGCGGCTCTTGCTTATTACAATATCCATTTAAATAAAAAATACGTCCATCACTGAAAGAAATATTTTTCACAAGTCGAGTCTAAGAAATAATTATAGTCGTCATAATATTACATAATTGAATTCTCTAACCAAGGTCGTCCTCCTCACTTAAGGACTTGGACTTAAATACCTTTTTTATCGATTCGTGTGATTGGCTGACTGTACTAAATACCTGTCAAGTCGATAGAGTGGAATCCATTATAGAATATCGAAGACGTCCACTGATATATTTATTAAAAGTATTTTGTTTCTTAGGGCTGTAGGACACTTCGAGTCATTACACAAGATAGCGAAGTAAAAACAAACGAAATCAGCAATTTAAAAATTGACGTAATAAAAATAAAATTAGGTTTACATAGGTATTTCATTAACAGTGTCAAAATAACCCTTTCTTTCAAAGTACCTAACTGATGTAGGTACAAACACAATTTTCTATAGGAAAGGGTAATTAAAAAATAACTTTCTTGATTAAGCTCGTTTCTATCATAACTCTATGAAAAACGGCTCAATGTAATTTATTGAAGAAGGACACGATTTGCATTCTATGCAAACTTCAAATTTATTGAAAACTTAACGTAGTAGAGCGCTTTTGGCTTTCGCCATCATCAGTGCTATCTGCAAGCGAAAGCAAATTGAAGATAAATTATAATAAGGTAATTGTAAATATGTATAGAATGTGTGTAACGCTCTTTTGTCGAAACAAAAGAATGCTCATTGTACTCGACTATGCTCAGTGGTTGTTTAGCTTGGGATGTTCCTTGGTGTTGGTACAGTAGAGAGAGGGCGCCACTAGTTTGTATAGATTATTTTGATTATAAACTAGCCAAACTAGACACTATTCAAATAATTATTAGCTATTATTCAAAAAGATAAATACAAAAATCTGAAAAGGTAAAATAAATCCAATAGCTATCTGACATTTAACCCCTTCAATAAAAACACAAGTTTTGGAATTCTAAAAACAATAATTTATTAACCAGATGTCGAACATGTTGTTCATTAACAATTTGTTAACAGGATGGCGAACTTGTTGTTCAATTGTTCAAAGGAGAATATTGTTTAGTATCCAATTTTCATTAAAAAAAAAATTGAGTAGCTTTCCAAAAGCAAAACTTAATTTAAATAGGGATATAAAAACATTGAAATTTGAAAACAATTAAATAGATACCTACGATGAAATTTACCTAAGTATAAATGTTGAAGTCGTTAACCCTTAATTTTTTGACACAAAGTCAATCAAATCAATAAAAAACAAATCAATAAATGCAGAAAGGTAATTAATAATCCCTAGGCAGTTAGAAATATCAAAAACCTGCTAAATGAAAAAGGGTTCACGGTTTCCGGAAGAGCTCTTACCTTCTTGTGCACGTTCACATTGACACCGCTCGAGCGGTGAGCGTTGCGCGATGCCGCTGTAGCGATGCCCAAAAATAACTTTAACAATATATTTCAAATGAACATGTCAACACCGCGCGACATGCCGCCTCAGTGTGAACTTGTTCATTTGAAATATAATATTAAAATTATTTTTGGGCATCACTACAGCGGCATCCAGCTCGAGCGGTGTCAATGTGAATGCGCACTTAAAGTTCAAAATAGGTAAACATAAAACTTGAATTTGACTACCTAAAGATTTTACATTGGTTTGCCTTGTAAAACTACCACATTATTGATTTGAAATCAAAAGTTAAGTGAACCTTTTAAAGGTTAATGAACCCTCAATATATTATATCGATCAGTACTTAATTTAAAGGAAATAAATTTATAATAATTCTAATAATGCATACTTATTGGATAATAATTAATTATTGAGGATGATAATGAAAAATTAATTAAATTAATAATTACATTTAAACTGTAGTTAGCTATTCTAGCCAAATACTACTATACGGTAAACGAGTCGGTAATTGAATTTACAAAGATATTAATTAGCTAATGGAGCTAAACGATAGAGGGCGATAGAGAAAAGGTAAAAGGGTATTACGGTATTTAAGATGGCACGTTTAAGAAACCCTTAGGTAAATAATTATACAAGCCTGGACGGCATCCTTGTAAAGTTTTCAGAAATTTGAGCTCTGGAGGTGCCAAGCTGGCTGGAGGCAAGCAAATAATGGTTGGGATCAACTTCTTACAGGACACAAACTTTCCTTGCAAGGGTACCCAGATTTACTCTGAGATGCAGGACAGCATGGACTCAAATTTGTCAATTTTCACTTGGATAAGTGCAGTCACGGATTTTTCGTCCTGCCCAAAGTGCCTGAATGAATTGGAGGAATGTAAGGACTTATTCATCAGAGAGAAAAAAATTACATACCTGAACGGCCGATAGTAACCTCACTTTCGAAAATCTTCACAGAAATCAACAATCGGTTGATTTTCCAGGAAACTTTCTAGTAGACACGATCAAGCACTCTTCTGGCTAGTCAATTTACACAACTATAGGCTCGATGGCCAAAAATAAAGACAGAGTTTTAAGATTTTTAAGATTAAAAATCTGGACGACCGTTTCGGTCCCAAGACAAAAGAGAAAAGGCCTAGTCAAAAGTACCCAAATTGGTTCTGTCTTTTATTTTCTTCGTCTGTCAAGCTTGTCGAAATTGTGTCGAAAAGTGGGAAATAATCAAGGGAAAGCTTTTATTGTGATTCTGTGAGGTGCTTATTACAGGAATTCAATGGCATCTGCCTCCAAGTCCAAGTGGTCCAAGCATAACACAAACTGCTGTGTTTACGAATGCCATTCCCGAAAAGGCACAGACAGATCTATTCATTTTCATTATTTTCCTAAGAAAAATAGTGATCGTGCATTCTACGCCAGCCTGCAGGTAGGATAAAACTGTGGCCAAACTCAAAAAAGGGCCTCCATTTTCCATATTTCGTGTTGTATGGATATGAAATGCACAAAAGAAAGTCACAACGTTCAAAATTTATAAAATATAGTAAAAAACTACCGGAAAAACTACGAGAACAACGAGAAAATTAACGAAAGAAATACGAATGCATATAAATACAATGCTGAACGTCAAAATATTACTTGTTCTCCGCCATATTTGTTTACAAACGCCAGCGCCCTCATCGGTAGTCGACATCGCCAATATATAAAAATAATTGAGAACAATAAATATATTGTTGTGACATTTCAAATGTTACATGTGTCCAAGATAAGGAGGACCAGTATGGGGATCTCAGAAAGGGTAAGAGATACAACGTCGCTTGAATTAAAAAAAAAAAGTTGCGCAATTTTGTGATCATTAAAATAGCGCTTTGATGTTTTGAAAATTCCGAGTGCTACCGGAGATATCCGGAAAAAAACCAAAATTTCGCAAAATCGATTATATTTTTTTCTGAGTGTGTGGTAGAAGCAGGGACAGTAGTACTGAATAATTTTCAAGTTTTAATTGGAAAAGTTTAAAACGGTGGACTCTGAAAAAAACCGGACATTATCCTTGTTGAAACGGCTTCCACAATCAACTACATGACAGGTTTGTAGCAGTCATAAAAAGACCACACAATGCTCTTCAAAAAGCGTTAAATTCTGTATACTTTGATATAAGATAACGAACTTCCTTCCATGGACCCCACGTTGGAAAACTATTGACAGGTGATTGGAATGCCTAATTAATTATGAAATTAATCAAGTAGTCTCCTATGTAAAGGTATGTAATTTCTGTTGAGGCTGACGTGGGGTGTCAAGACCATGGTTACTATCTTAAAGTTCCCCTTTTAATCTCAATGTCTTCGAGGCAGTCAAGTCTGTTGAAATTCTTGGAAGAAACTGCCCGTAAGGGCTTTGAGTTGGACTGTGAATCAAAGTAATGTTTGAAGGTGCGGATGTGCTGACCAGATTCGAGAATCACATCCCACCTGCTCTGCGTTGTGACAGGTGACAATTTTCAAAAACAGCTTTGTTAAAGAAAATGATAAAAAGTTATACAGTGGAACATACTATGATGCGTTCCGAAGTTATCATTTGGGAAAAACCTCGTGGGACACCCTGTATATTAGGAATATCGAAAAAAAAAAAAAAAAAAATTGAAAAAGGTTGAAATGTTTACTACCAATAAAAATAATATGTTTTAGGAATAATTCAAATATTTCCCAAAAATATCTAGAAATGCTGATATCTTAAAAACGACGTAACTTTGCATAAGGGTAAATATGGTCAAACAGCTTCTAAATGAGCCCAACTATCACACATTTAAAACTTCCTATCGATGTACCAAACACCCTGTATATAAGGATTCGAATTTCATCACCCAATATACTGATCATTTATCTTGGTATAGTATTTAGTTATTTCAAAAAAAAAAAACAAGTACAAAATATCAGATTATGTCAAAGTTGTATTCTGCAAGACGTGTATATGGAGCAAAATGTCTATCTGTTAGTCGAAAATGGATATAATAATATAACATTTTTTTATATTGGACAAACTGTAGCACCATTTATGTTGATTATAATGATTATAAACTATTTTTATGATATTTTGTCGACTATCATAAAATATCAATGAAATGTGAAAATTTATTCAGTATTTAATTTGTTTTTGTTCAACCATACTGAAAAGGCTATAACTCGAAAACGGCTCGAACGATTTTTTTGTGGCAATGATGAAATTTGATCAGGAGGTCATGAACTATATCATACTAAAATTTTATTGGATTTGACTAGAACCACTTTTCCATAAGTTTTGTGCGTGGTCCTTTGCATCTTGGTAGAGTGTAACTGAAATTGTGATCTTTAATCCCTCACAAGTGTAAATAAACAGTTAAAACTGTTTATTTAAAATCCATATTTTTATATATTCTATTTACATTCATATTTTTTATATTCAAATATTTATGAAACAGGTACAAGCCTAATTCTATACACATTTTCAATAACGTCCTGGCTTTCCCTATTTATTATCGCAATTATTTTTTTATAAAGAAAGCCAGATACATTATTGCACCTAATTAGTTGTTTTATTGCTAAGCTCTCCAATTGCACAGGTTTTGTTTATGACATCATTAAGTAATCTTCCTAGTTAAGTCACAATTAACTTGGTGGCGCCCAGAGATAAGATGTATACAAGGAACCCATAAACCTATGGCCTCCGAATTGATGCTGACTAGCCGTACGCAGTGTATTTAGGCAATTGCCAAATAAGTACGTTATACTTTGGTGATATCGATCACCAAAGTAGCATTTCGCGCACTACATACAAAAATAACTATTTGATTACTCAAAAAAAAAATAATAATAAAACAACGTGTAATCATACAACGCAGCATACAACATACGCGCTACTGAAGTGAAACTTCTTCAAACACACAAGCATACCAGGAAAGGGGTTAAGGAATTGATATAATGAAAATACTCGTCTGAAATAGCTTGACCGTTTTTTATGAAATTTTATATGTATATTCGGTAGGTCTGAGAATCGGTCGTAGTCTGTTTTTTATACCCCTAAGTGATAAGGGTGGCCTACTACAAAAAAAATTATTTCATTTTTTGGGCAACATTTTTTATTTTTATGTTTTTATGATAGTCCAAGAGCCCAGAGCCGCCAGACACAACTTATTTTCTAAAGGACAGAATATGTGGGATTGAGTAGCACTTATAGGTACTATGAACGTAGGTATACTCGCTAAGTTGGGTAGACGGCTAATTGACTGTTATTTGTAAATAACGGTTTTTCCCATTATGGGAAAAACCGGATCCCATTTCTACTCTAGCCTGGAGTATACTCTAGGTTCAAGAGGGGGAAATCAGTTGATATAGATATCTCGCTCACTCTCAAACGCATGCATAGTACCCTCGCGCTCAAACTCACGGAAAAATTATTATTGTGTCTGGGGGGATGTTTGGCCCGTGCGATTGGTCTGGCTGAGCACACGTAGTTATGAAATAGTCTCCCCAATAACATAAACTAAGCAGCAGATGAAGTGGGACACCCGAAAAATTGCCTAATTTTGACTTGCTATAACTTCTACATTTTTTTGCCGCTCTTGGATTGTGAACCACTGTAACAAAGCGCCATCTTTGGTCTATGCGTCAGTGTCGTCGTACATTTTTTTTTTTAAATCCTTCTCCTTATACAGGGTGTGAATGTAAGGCGGCGAAAAATTTCGATTTTTTGGCGAAGAATATGAGAAAGATGGGGGATCCGATAAAGTTCTTTCTGATGCTGGGTGAATCACTGGGTCAATACCTCGGGACGTCTTTGCCATTTTTTCGATACACTGCGTTACTATGGAAATATGGCCATTTTATGGAATTTAGTTTTCCTCTTGAAATTAGCGATTCTTTAATTGAACAATAACAGATTCCGTCTAAATTGCATCAAGGAATGACTTGTATAGAAAATGGTCAACACCAGCGGCGTGCAAAAGGGGGTTTATGAAATTAAAATAAAAAAAATCGATTTTATCTGAAATTTTTGAGTTTTGTTAAGCGTTAAAATTTAAAAAGTGTTATGAATAATTGTGATGAGTTTGATTTTGATATCCAGAGGCGGTCAGTATAGAAAAACATTTTTCCCCATTTTTTTAGACTTTATTATGCATTTTTACATAAAAAGCTAATACAATAGTTAATTATTTTTATTTAGTAAGGCATTGGTCCTCCTCTAGCCTGAATCACTACCTGACACCGCCTTGGCATGCTCAGAATTAATCGATTAATTAGCTCCATAGGAACTGACTTCCAGAGCTCCAGAATCATCTCCTCGAGACCGTCTAGAGTTTTTGGCTGACGTTCTCCCCGAGAAAGCTGTAACTTCATCCAGCTCCAGATGTGCTCAATCGGATTCATGTCTGAGGATCTAGGAGGCAATTCGGTACGATTGAGATTTTGCTATTGCAGGCCGAGCATTATCGTCTAACAAGAACAAAACCCCCGCCATAATTTCGAGCATGTGAGAGAACTTGCGGAATCAGAGATTCATTCAGGTAGACTTGGCCGGTAATATTGCCGCTACGAGTTTTATCCTTCCGTTGTGTTGAATACCCCCCAAACTGTCCATCCTCCACCGCCAAATGCAACTTGGGAACGCAAGATTTCTTGTAAAAATCTCCCCATCTCCACCAAGTTAGCAATCGGCCGTCGGAATTGTACGGGTTGAAATGGTATTCATCAACGAAAAGACAGTCTCTCCACCTAAAATCCCAATTCAGGTATTCCTGGGCCCATCTTTTTCTGTTCGCCTGATGAATGTTCGTACAAAATGGGACTTTGCCCGACGGCGAGCATTTAATCCCTGATCATGTAGGCGCCTTCTAATGGTGTCTGCTGGAACATTCAACTGCAGATGCTTGGATTCTCTTGGCAGTCCAAACTCTATTTCCAACCGCAGTACGTACTACTAGTCGATCCTGACGAGGATTTGTTCTTTTTTGAGATCCTCCACCATGTCGGTAAGCAGCAGTACCGTTGTTAGCTTCTCTTTGCAACGCTCTTCCCGCACGGACGATTTATTGACATTAAGTAAGTCAGAAATCTCTCTAATTGTATGATTTCTCTACTGCAATATTAAAATATTCTCTACATCAGCACTCGTAAGTCGCGCCATTTGGACCATGGCAATTCAAATTTTGACAGAAAATGCATTACATGATGGCAATGCTTTACAAGGGTTGTTCGTATCACGTTAACATTAAATAAAATGGAAGAAAATGAAAAATGCTGTTTTTTTTTCACCAAACGCCTCTGAATCTCAAAATCAAACTCATCACAGTTATTTATAACACCTTTTAAACTGTAACGCTTAACAAAACCGTTAAAATTTTCAAATAAATCGATTTTATTTATTATAATTTCATAGACCCCCTTCTGCACGCCGCTGAGGTTGCCATTTTCAATACAAGTCATTCCTTGATGCAATTTAGACGGAATCTGTTATTGTTCAATTAAAGAATCGCTAATTTCAAGAGAAAAACGAAATACCATAAAATGGCCATATTTCCATAGCAACGCGATGTATCGAAAAAATGGCAAAGACGTCCCGAGGTGTTGACCCAGTGATTCACCCAACATCATAAAGAACTTTATCGGACCCCCCATCTTTCACATATTCTTCGCCAAAAAATGAAAATTTTTCGCCGCCTTACATTCACACCCTGTATAAGGAGAAGGAATTTTTTTAAAAATGTACGACGACACTGACGCATGGAGCAAAGATGGTGCTTTGTAACAGTGGCTCACAATCCAAGATCGGCAAAAAAATGTAGAAGTTATAGCAAGTCAAAATAAGGCAATTTTTTGGGTGTCCCACTTCATCTGCTGCTTAGTTTATATAAAAATCAAGCGTTAGAATAAAAGTTAAAATTTTTCTCAGCTTTCGCACCTGATGTCGGTAAATTAGCCGTCTACCCAATTTAGCGGGTATACATACGTTCATAGTACATATAAGTGCTACTCAATCCCACATATTCTGTCCTTTAGAAAATAAGTTGTGTATGGCGGCTCTGGGCTCTTGGACTATGATGAGGCATTGAGAAATACATACAAACCCAAAATTTTAATTCTTCTACCATCAACCCTATTTTTTAATAGCGATATTAGCTGACCCAGGTACTGTTAAGCTGCTAATGTTTCAGTCGATCTGAAACTCTACCGAATTGAGAATAGAACGTTGGGCAAAAATTTAATGTCAATACTGCCGCTTGGATTTGATTCAACTATGGTTTAAGACTTAAAAAAAAAAAATTATATTGTTTGTGACCTTTTACTGTATACAGATGTAATTATTCTCGTCGTGTCGTAATATTTTTTATCCTCGTCGTCGTCCTTTCACAATTTCAACTTCTGTGTCGGAACATGAAAAGTGATGGAAAAAGAAAAACGTAAATTTTACATTCTCCAATCTATTATATGTATACATATTTACAATTAATTTATTATAACTCTTCGTTTCACTCGCTTGCAAGTAGTACTGATGATAGCGAATGCCGAAAGCTTTCTACTACCTACGCGAAGTTTTCAATAAATTTGAATTTTCCATGGAATACAAATTGTTTCCTTCCTCACTAATTTGAACACATGTAACTATCAATAACCAAATATATTTTTAAATACAGTTAAAACCGGGCTGTCAGTAGTTTTATTGTTTTTCATTTTCAATTTTCAAATGGTATTTTATTGCAAAGTCAAATCAAATCAATTCAAAATAAGCTTTGTTGTTGTCAGAGTCTCATCTAATTGAAAAAACATTTTTTGATGTATACATAAAAATTTAAACCTTAACTATTGTGTTGGCTAATGATAGAGGTATTTATGAAGTAGGTAGGTACTCTTGTCGATTGATATTTAAAAAAATAATTAAAAATGAAGCGGAGCAAATAATAATGAAGTCAATCTTGATACTCCCAAACATATTGATAAGCCTGCTCGTAATAATAATTGTACCCCAGGCATTATTTTTATTCAAATAGATTTTGAAATAAAATTTTCAATTTCCTCCGGGTAATTTGTTATATGACATAAACAGGCATAATGCATTAGTAAGAATAGGTATACGATGGATGGCTAATCATCTTGGCCAGTTATGATTAGCTTTACTCCTTACCTTATTCCATTAGATTATTTCTTGTTTCTCTAGATTTATGAAAGCTAAAATAATTTGTATATTTTTTTTTTTGCTCGTGGCTCACTTTATGTAATTTAGACTTTATAAACATTAGTTGATTATGCTATTAGGGCCGAATTATGGACCGACTGATAAGTGTCAGGTTGTTACCTAGCAGGTACTTTCTATTCTCTAGAGCATGGAAAGTACCTGCTAGGTAATAACCTGACACTTATCAGTCGGCCCATAATTTGTCCCTTAAGCTTTTTATGGATATACCCAGCCTTTCTTTTTCCTAATAAATTAAATGAGGATTATTATTGTAGATAATTATTTTAAAAATGTCTTGCTTCCTCCTAATTGAAAATGTATTATTTATTTACTCTGCCTCACAAAGGTGTATAGTTTATGATTCTGTATATTATAAGAACATTTGTGTTCTATGTGACGACAGTTCTGGCAGACATGTGTGTGAAGATGCTCTGATGACTGGTGATCTGAATATTTATTATCTAAATATCAAACCAGCTCATAGTAATAGTGTCATTAACTTTCTTATTGCTTTAATCTAAAAATGTTAGCTGAAGAGCCAACTCGCGTTCCAAAATTTTCATCGACTCAAATCGATTAAATTTATTTTAACATTTTACTTTCACAAGCCGGATCTGCACGATTAGTTGCTTCCCGATTGTCAGATCATGAGGCCATTATTTTCAAATTTACCTTCAAGTCAATGTTTCTGATTCTTCTAGGCGTTCACAGCTGTTTTCCATCATACGTTTGACTTAGACATGACGTCCCAAAGAAGGGATGACATGCATATTTTGGGATTCAAATTTAAATAATGTGAACGCCTAGAAGAGTCAGAAACATTGACTTGAAGGTAAATTTGCAAATAATGTCCTCATGATCTGACAATCGGGAAGCAACTACTCGTGCAGATCCGGCTTGTGAAAGTAAAATGTTAAAATAGATTTAATCGATTTGAGTCGATTTGAATTTTGGAACGCGAGTTGACTCTTCAGCTAACATTTTTAGATCAAAGCAATAGGAAAGTTAATGACACTATTAGGTACTATGAGCAGATTTGATATTTAGATAATGAATATTCAGATCACCAGTCATCAGAACATCTTTATACACATGTCTGCCGGAACTGTCATCATATAGAACACAAATGTTTTTATAATATATAGAATCATAAACTATACACCATTGTGAGGCAGAGTAGAAAAATAATACATTTTCAAAAATAATTATCTTCAATAATAATCCTTATTTAATTTCTTAGGAGAAAGAAAGGCTAGGTATATCCATAAAAAGCTTAATAGCATAATCAACTAATGTTTATAAAGTCTAAATTACATAAAGTAGGCCAAGAGCAAAAAAAAATACAAATTCTTCTAGCTTTCATAATTCTAAAGAACATAGTGAGGGACAAAAAATAATGTAATGGAATAAGCTAAGGAGTGGAGCTAGTCATAACCCGCAAAGATGAATAGCCATCCATCGTGTGTCTATTTTTACTAATAATGCATTAGTAGCCTGTTTATATCATATAACAAATTACCCAGAGGAACTTGAATATTTTATTTCAAAATCTATTTAAATAAAAATAATGCCTGGTGTACAATTATTATTACGACCAGGCTTATCAATATGTTTGGGAGTATCAAGATTGGCTTCATTATTATTTGCTCTGCTTCATTTTTAATTATTTTTTTAAATATCAGTCGACAAGAGTACCTACCTACTTCATAAATACCTCTTTCATTAGCCAATACAATAGTTAAGGTTTAGATTTTTATGTATATATTTAAAAATGCTTTTTCAATTAGATGAGAATCTGACAACAACAAAGCTTATTTTGAATTGATTTGATTTGACTTTGCAATAATAAACCATTTGAAAATTGAAAATAAAAACTACTGACACCGCGGTTTTAACTGTATTTAAAAATATATTTGGTTATTGATAGTTGCATGTGTTCAAATTACTGAGGAAGGAAACAATTTGTATTCCATGGAAAATTCAAATTTATTGAAAAGTTGCGTAAGTAGTAGAGAGCTTTCGGCTTTCGCCATCATCAGTACTACCTGCAAGCGAGCGAAATGAAGAGTTATAATAAATTTATTGTAAATATGTATACATATAATAGATTGGTGAATGTAAAATTTATTGTAAATATTGTGACGGAACTAGCTATTGCCCCGTTTTGGGCTTAAGTCAAACCGCACCAGGGATGCCAAAAGTTGCTACTTTGACCGACTGTAAAAATTAACCATAAGGTGTTGGATCATTTGAGCCTTATATTGGGTTAGGGGTGCATTGATTCTCATTTATACAAATAAAACGCTGAAATAGAATAGTTATCAATTTAATTAATAAATGAAAGTGATTCGGTATAGTCAGCAATCAATTCCTATCTAAAAATTCCTAATTGGACATCCAGTCGAACTACAAATTTTATACTAATCTAAAGTAAATAAGTATCTTGATTTATAAAAGGTAGGGAAATCTGATAATGATAATAATATCATTTATGGTTGAATGTTCAATGAACGAGAACACAAATTAACTAATTAAATGCACGAGAGCACAACATAAATAATTCGTCAACTTCAATCAGTTCACTGTAATCAGAAAATGTTTATTGATACTTGAAAGTTATTTTATTTATTGAGAGTTAACAATTTCAGCACTTTTCTGCGGAAGTCTGTAAACAATATGTGCAAGAAAAGTCTTTATATATGCTCAGTTTCTATATACAAATGTAGAAATCTTGATTTCACTAGTGTGAAAACCAAATTTCTGCAGTAAAGGTTAGAAAACACTTCAATTATATATTTATTGTTCGACTGTTAGAAAAATTATAACGGTCTTACTTGCTTAATCCAGTTCATGCAGATAAATCCACAAGGCGATTATTTATCCATTTATCACCACTATTCACACTGGCAGCTAGGGAATTTTCCACTGAGATGAAAAGAAAACACAACGATATACAGGTGCGTTGGAGCCCGTCGAGAGTGAGAGAGAGCCAAAAGACAATCGCGTAGAAGAGAATCTTGCTCGTCCGAGGTGACTTACAACAATTAGGGGTTAATTACATGAATTATTTTACAGGATAAATAGTCCAGCAATAGCATCTATTTTTGGAATATTACCCCTCGTTTTTATTCTCATTGGTGAATTCACCGATGAGTTAGCTATCTTTGTTTAGTGAATAGAAAATGACAATGACTGACATAGAATGGTGGATCCATCGGTAAAATTTGATGAGAATAAAAACGCAGGAATGTTTTTATGGCAAATAATAGAAATTGAGATATATTAAATTAGAAATAATAAAAATTAAACCTGTTGTGGGTTATTTCCGCAACAAATCTGTATACTTATAATAGATTGGAGAATGTAAAATATACTTTTTTTTTTCCAATCACTTTTCAGGTTCCGACACAGAAGTTGAAATTCTAGAAGGACGACGACGAGGATAAAAAACACGACACGACACGATGAGAATAATGGACCCCTTGCATGAATTTTTTTTATTTGCTTATTGGAAAGAGGAGTCAAAATTAAGCTCAACTATATTTTTTTCCAATTTTTTTCGGACTTGCAAAGGCTCTAAATTTCGATTTGAAGTTCAAATTTCTGATTGTTCAGTTTTATCCAGTGTTGACCAGATGTTAGGTATGGTTTTCATGTAAACTTTTCCTGGCGGCAACTAAATCGATATCGAATCCACAGATTTGTAAGTATCGGACGGAATATGGAATCGATTCTCATTCCTATGGAAAACTTAACCCAACTTTTCAATTCATTATAATCATTATTTATTTTTATTTATTTATTATAAGCCTGTCCAAAACTGACAGAAGGCCGAGCAGAAGGCAGAGAAGGCACACAAACCATCAAGAAACAAACCATAACCCCGAGCATAAGGCCATTATGTCGTTCATAATTGAATACCTTAGGTACTCATTTGTTAATTATTGTTTATTTTGTTTGAAATGGAATGGATAAACCGGGTTTGAAAAAGCCAGGGCCCAGGGGTCACTGACCTAATGTGCTAATAGTAAACAAAAATAGTTTTTATCGGTTTCGTACTTTATACTGTGCCGGATTAGTACAGATATCGATTTCTTTGTTCAATTCGCATTTATAGACAAGGAAAGAAAATTCTCGATACTGGTGGATACTTCAATTAATAGATGTCGTTCTTCTCTTTCAAGTTTCAAGTCAAAATTAGGGCTGTACAAAAGTCGATACGCAAAGCGATTTTGATAAATATATGCGTCCTTTTTTTGTCCGATGTGTTCAAAAAGAAAAAAAAAAAAAAGATTCGTTTGGAACCTGAAAATTTAGCAAACAGTGATTTTTGATTGGTGTAAAATTATACCGCAAAATTCAAATAATCTGATTTTTTTTCTTTTAACTTCTGCCTTCAAGATTTTTTTTTAAATTAACCAACCATATTGTTATGTAGTACATAAAATACACTTTCGTTACAGATAAATTATATACCTAATTTTGATTGAGTGCAAGAGGTCTATTACATCTGTATACGATAACAGGTCACAAACAATATGAAACTTTTTTAAAAAATCTCAAAACATAATTGAATCAAATCCAAGCGGCAGTAATGACATTAAATTTTTGCCCAATGTTCTATTCTCAATTCGGTAGGGTGTCAGATCGACTGAAACATTATCAGCTTAACAGTACCCGGGTCAGCTAATATCGCTATTAAAAAATAGGGGTTGGTGGCAGAAGAGTGAAAATTTAGGGTTGTATGTATTTCTCAATGCCACATCATAAAAACATGAAAATAAAAAATGTCAATAAAATAAAATTAAAATTTTTGGGGTAGACCACCCTAATCACTTAGGGATATAAAAAACAGACTACGACCGATTCTCAGACCTACAGAATATACATATAAAATTTCATAAAAATCAGTCAAGCCGTTTCAGAGGAGTACTGTTACAAACACTGTGACACCAGAATTATATATATTAGATAAAAAAATTAAACCATTAAACCAATTCCTTAACCCCTTTCCTGGTATGCTTGTGTGTTTGAAGAAGCTTCACTTCAGTAGTATGAATACACGTTGTATTATTTAATTTTTTTGAGTAATCAAAAATATATTAGATACCCTTTTATTTGGAAGAGTATAAGTTGATTCTTCCACAATACATTTGTTATTCCATAACAATCCACTTACTATTACAGCAAACCCTTCAATTCAAATGTGATTTCACCCAAATTTAAATCATCAATTACCAATTATTATACAAAATTCCAAATTATTGTTTAACAAATAGCTTTTATGCTTGGCAATTTATTAACTTAATTCCAGCTCAATGGCCAGATAACTAGTGAACAAAATTAAATACTCAAAACGGCTGGCTTTAAATCTCTTATCGTTTGTTATATTGTGTACTAATTTTGTTTTACCAGTGTTAATTTGCGTCTTGACTGCGTTACCTATCCTATTTTATTAAATCAAGGCCCCCAAACTACAAGGTTTCTAAATGGGTATCTACATATTCTAAAAATATCTGGAAAGTAATTTTCTCATCTTCCTGTCTAAGGATCCAATTATTACGAAAATATAAATCCGGGACAGTGGGTACTTAGTATTCAGAACACAAAATGGACGCGTCGATTAAGGATAAACGCCGTCGTTTATTAATTAAAATCACTGGAGTGCGATAAACGAATCCTGAATAGAACATTGTCTAAAACATCCAAAAGATTTTCATTTAGGACTCACCCAATTTAATAAGTTTCACAAAAGAGATTCTTTATATTCGCTGCTGTTTCATAAAATAACGACAAATTATATTAAGGCTCTCCTTTTAAGCCTCTAGACTCTTATTTGCTTGGTTTAAGTTAATCAATGCGGTTTTTTCGATCGAGGGCTAATTTCGAACAGACACTGGTCCCAAAATAAATAATTGGCTAACTTATTCAGCTTGAACTAAAAAAAAAACAACAAAAACTGTTGAATTGCACATGATTTAAAAATTTAAACTAATGTTATTCCGTTTGTTTTCAGTATCGACGGTAGAGAACGTGACTTTTCAATTGCGGAACGATGGTCGGACGAAAAAGTGTTCTCGAACAGAGCGTATTTTTTACAAGACAAACAACCAGCTGAATTGGGTATCGACCATGTTCGGGAATCGGACCAAGCCGTGTACAGGTGTCGGGTGGATTTTAAAATAGGCCAAACGAGAAATAGCCGAGTCAATTTAACAGTGATTGGTAAGTATTTTAGTATTTTAGTATTCATAAATTGATATGAGTTAAATTGAAAATTCAACTTGGTAACAGATTCATTCATGAAAAACTTGTAAGAAGAGACGATACTGTCAATGAATTTTCTTGCATGTTCGTGGCTTTTGTAATACAAAATAATAATTTGTAATCTCTTTTCTGATAAGTATTTCATGGCGGCAAATTATAAAAAATGTCAAATTTCTTGTGCCTCTGAAGTATAGTCATATAGTCTGGCAAGTGGTAGCTTGATAGTGACGAAAAGGGGAAGAAAAGTGAAACCTAGTCTGATAAGAATATTCACTGACGTCTTCTATGGAACCAGCTTGTTGGATTCAGTGGCTTTAAAAAGACTGAAGGAATGAATCAAAATATTTATTAGGAAAAAACTCTATAGTTCAACCAATAACCACGCCACTATGCTGTCGATCAGGATCTAACCTATAGAATCATGCCTCTGAATAATCACGCCTCTCGATTTTCAGCAATACTGTGAAAGCTTCATAACTTCTTTGTTTACGATAGATTTATTAGTCTTCGAGAAAAAAAATTATAACTGAATTTGTCATAAGAAACAATGTGTTAGTGGAGACCAAAAAGAAAAAAAGTGAGTACGTCATTGGATTCTGATAGAAAATGTTCCTCTAGAAAATGCAGATATCAATTATTTTCATAAATAAAAAAATTATAAAGGTTTCACAGTATTGCTCAAAATCGAGAAACGTCCTCTAGCGACAAAACGATTGAAGATATCGAAATGAGGTTTGCACCAATCAAGATTTCATTGAAGCCTCAGAGTGGGAAGTTATTTTTTTTGTATCTGGCTCAGAAACCGATGTTTCCTATTAAAGGACTTCAAATTGGACCACCCTGATGTACATAAGATGGCTATAATGGATTTTCTCAAAAATACACGGAAAGTCAAAAATAGGTCCCTGTTCAATCCTCGTTGGAACTCCCTGTACATTTCACTATAAGTTTGTTCCAGTTCCTCAAGTAAATTCTGTATTTCTTCTTCAGTCTCTCCCCTATTTGAGCCGTCGCATCGTCGATATAAGTAACAAGGAAAACTAATTAAAAATTGTGTAATTTATCAGAAAAAGAGATATAACTCTTCGTATAATATTTCTTGCAGAAAAGCTGTTTTGATGTCAAATCTGTTTGTCAGTGAGAAATAAAAAAAAATCTGGATTTCAAGATTTTTTGAAAAAACTGAAATTTTGATTTTTGGTTTTTAATTTTTATTTGCTTTTTTCAAAAAACTACAAAGAAAAAAGAGTACTTTCTCAAAACGATTTTTTGTGCTCTATAAAATGGTGGCCCATCGTCAACTTTTTATTTTCAAATACGGACCTGATTTTTTCTGTTTTTCATTTTCGTAATCTACTCGTCATTCTGAACATGGTGATTTCATAACATAAATGCGCAACTTCTGTCTAATTTAGCCACTCTCGTATCTCTAACGGTTACCGAGATATCCCTATGTTGGTCTTCAAATTTGGGACACCCTGTAACAATTATATCATTAAATCAATTCCTCAACCCCTATCCTCGTATGCAGTGTGTATGAAGAAGTTCCACTTCAATAGCGTGTTGTATGATTACACGTATTTTTTCCATATTAATTTTCATACTCATTAATGATGTCTTCTTCAGCTTTAGTTACTTGTTTGTTCAGTTTTTTCTTTACTTTCATTTTCTAAGTAACTCTAGTTAAAGTGTTTGTTTTTCTCTTTTTTGATTTTTGGAGTCTGCCTACATCTACTTCAATAGCGTGGACTTGAATAATTTTCTCAATGAATTGCACGATGCCATCGATACTGAAAAACAACCTAAATTTAACAGATTGAAGCAAAAATTATGCTTCAATTAAATAAGGAAACCTTCTTAAACGTAGAAAGGAACAAAGCTCACACAAATACTCTTCTTTTAAATTTCATGATAGGGTTATGAATTTGTCAGATGTTGTTTTCAAGGATACAGAGATGGACATTCTGGAACTAGTTTGAAACATTGTTTCGATAATCAAACCTCAGAGAGTAGACTGCTTAAATTTTCGGTTGAACTTGATGTCATTATTGAACAAATTTCCAGAAACTTTAATTTAAAGAAATCATTTCGGAATGACCTTTCCAGTGTATTTACTACATAAATTCAAGAACTATCTGAAGAAATCCAATTCTCTTGAATATATGATGACTCATTCAAGGCACTAAAAACTTTGAAAATTAAGATTAAGAAACAAACGTTTTTAATTAGTTTGGATTAAAAATATCTTATTCCTTACAGCTGCTGTTCATTGGAAAGCATTTCTGGTCGTGTTTGAGGAGTGTTTACTGAGGGCGCCACGGAGTTTTTATTTATAAGGTCTCAAACCTCGAAATAGACCTCAATATTAAACCTAAAATATTAGGCATAAGAAAGAAATAATACAGCAACACTCTCCGCTTAATTATGTTTAATCAAACTTTAGTGAAAAATTATAATATTTTAGGATTTAAATTTAATGAGAATCAAAAATGTGAGAAAAACTAGATTCCAACCCAGTACCACCCTTAACTAAATATTATGTGTAAAATAATAATAATGATCGATCATTTTATTCAAATTCGAACCCTTTCTGCTGGTCTATCCGCCCTCAAAGCTCATATGCTCAACCGGACAGTGAACTGAACATAGAAATGAAACATTCCAATTATTAGGCAATGCTCAATAAAAAATATACAATAAAAAAAGGACCTCGTTGGGTCTATCTGCTCTGAAATTTCCTATGCTCAACCGAACAGCGGACTGAACATAGAAATGAGACATTCCAATTATGTAATGCTCAATAAAAAATATAATACAAAAGGTAGGATTTAAATGTGAAAAACCTTGGGTCACTACTTCCAAGTCGGAGTGTCATCAAGGACGATAGGCACTATTCATCAGGGACCATAAAAGTGACCTCACAAGTAGGGTCACATAAAGTTTACGGAAGCATGCCGTCTTTAGTGAATGGGACCAATACGAGGTCTGCATGTAGGACCCTATCAGAAAACTAAGTTACTGATGGTCTTTTTTTATTTAAAGAAAGGTTTAATTGACAAAAACTTATCTCCTGATTAAGTTTATAATAAGACATAAAAGTCACACTGAACAAGGGGCTACTCCTATACCATGATTTGGTACACAATACAGGCAATGGAATCACCAGAGGTAGTTGAAAATAAGAATAGGCTGCAGAAATAATCATAAACTTAAGGGATGTCCAAAATAGAAAATGATACCTGGCATGTTCCAATAAAATCACAAAAAAAAAGGTAGCCGAGTGGACGAATTAAAAAAAAAAAAAAAAAAAAAAAAACTAGTTAATTAGCCATAAATCGCACTCCGAATTCAAAGAATTGTCAAACCATTGACCTCAACACACTTGCAGGATGAAGCTAGCTGAAAAGGTGACTCTAGCACCCGGAACGATTGGTATTATTCGGAAGGATATAGTCCTGGGCGAAAATCATTGAATGAAGATGGTATGGTGCCACCTTAATGGAAGTAATACTTACACAAAAATCAGGTTGACTCCTATTCACAATCTAAACCTAAATTTAAATAGAAAAGTATACTTGCTTGAATTACACTACAATAAAAATATAAGCAGCAATACCAGTGATTACAATTAAAAACACCTAAAACCTAATAAATTCGCATACTTAAAATAGTAATAAAATGACAAAGTAGCTTAATTGCTAGACCTTCATTTACATCTCAAAAATTGAAACTTTTCTCACTGATAATTAATTCATTCAAGATTCTACATTGAAATCCTTTTAGCAGTTGCATCAGAAGAACTTCCAGACTTATCAAACACTTCAAATCCTTCCTTGAGGAACACTAGCAACTAGCAACCCTACAATGCCTGGATTGTAGAGTTACAATTCCATTGAGTTAGAGAACAAACTCGTCCACCTTCAGCTACCACGTAGTTACTTGTGTCTCTTGATGACAAATGACACCAATACCATATCCATACAGTCCGTCGATTTCAATCTGTCATTCCAAAGGAATGTGAGCTGGTGCCTCCCTCACCCCGCCAATGGTCACCTGACGTCACACCTTTTTTTGCCATATGCTTCACTCCTCACACGGAAAGATGCTGTGCGGAAAGTTTCAGATTAAAAACGACGGACAATACTTTCTCTTTTATAAATCTCTGCCTTCTACAGTGTTCAACAATAAATTCTATAAACAGCCGGATGATCTGGCCATTGGCAGGTGCCCCTCGCCGTTTCTAGGTGACATCTCTATGGATTATCTTGAGTTCAAGTTCATTTTTACCAATGTCAATAGGTAAATACTACACTGATATAGATACGTGGACGTCTGCCTTTGTTTTCTCAATTGGGACTCCCAGAGAGCGAGTCTTCTCTTGAATAAGTTGAATGACCTACACCCTAACATTTCTTCCACCTTGGAACTCGAGGTTGACGACCGAATTAATTTTCTTGATCTAACTATTCACAAGAACTCGAATAGATTACAATTCTCAATATACAGAAAACCACTCAAACTGATCATGTGATCCCTTTCCTTACCATCCATACCAACATAAAATGGCCTCTTTTTACTATTACACTCACTGTCTTCTGAGCATACCTCTCTCTCCCGCTAACTACAACGAAGAATTAAAAACTCTCCAACAAATTGCATTCAACAACATTTATGTTCCTTACCTGATTGAAGCATTGATCAACAAAATCAAACTTGGGAAACTTAATAAAGAAATGTTTTCAAACATACCTCAAAATAAGAAATATATTTCAGTCCCATGTGTAAATTCATTTCCTAACAAAAAAAAATCACCAATATTTTTCTTAAACATCAAAGTGACCTAGAAATCTCCCACAAGACTAAGAATAACTTGGGTTCATACTTGGTCAACACAAAGGACAAAATTAACAAACCAAGTAGCCAAAAGTGGTGTCTATAAGTTGGAATACGATTCGTGAAGTTGTTTTTATATAGGACGTAGATACTTGTAGACCATTTTAAGGAGACGGACTGCTGAACACTTAAATAGGCCCACTTCTGTCTTTGATGAACATACAGTGTGTCCGAAATTCGAGTCTCTACATGGGGATTACGCTTATTATGAGAGATACAGGGTGGCTCAAATTAGGAAAGTTTTAGGGAATTTATTACTCATTTATATCCTGTTGTTAAATTTCCTTCAAAGTTTTCTGTTTCCTAGAAATCCGAGAAAAACTGAAAATAGCCAATTTTGTTTTTTGTCAATAATTCATTAACCGTTAACTTTAGATGTTTCTAACTTTAACATTATTAAGACACTTTTTCGAGACGTATATTTTCGTGATTTGAAAACATTCCGATTGTCGTTTGTTTTCGAGTTATTAACCAAAACTTTCTTATTTCTTATGGCGGCCATCTTCGATTTCAAAAAAATAATATTCTGCGAAAAAAATCCTTTAAAATGATGTATGACAAGCTATGAAAACGTTTTGCAAGTCCTTCAAAATTACAGTTGGAACCGATATTTTGCTAAATTTGGCAACAATGCTCATAGTTATAAGAATAAAACCAAATAAGTATGATTTAATACCTAGAATCGGTATTTTTGAAGTCTTCTGGCAATTTTACTGGACAAAGAAAAAATAAGTAGGTATGGTATTCCACATGTTTTTTTTTTTGTAATGTAAACAACATGAATTACAGCTTTTCCTCCTTTCTTCTTTCGGTTTTACGCCTCGGGAAAAACTATTTCCAGTGTGTTTGTTTAGTTCAATGGCCGTTTACGATGGATTTGACAATGGCGACACACAGCGCATGGCGTGGCGGCGGCGCGACACGCTTCAACCGATTATTACTGCCTTGTGACGTCAGGACCAATAGAATAGTTATTTACATTACAAGTGCGTTCATGAACATGATTACAATAACGAGCGTGGAAGATAAGAACGACGAGGCCATAGATCATAGAATATCCTAGACAGAGTCGTTTTGATCACACGAGTTTTGTAGTCATGTTTAATCGCACGTGTGATGTACAACGTTTCATCTACAAAGCGAAAAATATGGAAATGTTTTTCCAATTTTCGTTTATTCGTACCTAGTTGTCTACCTTCATTTTACCTTTGCAGGTTTAACTATGACATTTGTCAAATCACAAAAACTAGTTGTTGTGTTATAGATTCATAACCTAGTCCATAACATCACTAATTGTGTTATAGACGCATAACCTAGCCCATAACACCACAAGTTGTGTCATGAGTCTCATAACATAATTCAAATACTAGAAAAATGGTTATATGAAAACGTCATAACCAAACGCTTGTAGATCGTGTCATGAATTTCGAATTATTTGGTATTTTCAATCGAAGATTTTGGACACCTGAGATAAGATATTATTTATTTTTTTCCTAATTGCATGATTTGTTAGTGTGCCTTATTATTTATTCCATATTAAATTTAATGTGCAAGTTTCCTATTATTATTATTTCATTTCACTCTAACCTCTTTTTCAAGCTGCAGTATTTTCTTTTTTTTACGTTTGCAACGTTTGCAACACACCCGCTACTAGAGAATAGAATCTTCGTCTTCTTTTTTTTTTTCTCTGTTTTATCACCTGGTGGAGTGTGATTATGACGTATCGCATCATAACCACACTTCTCGGACAATGACTTGGGAAAAGCTGACGCGAGACGGACTTCTGAGAAGCTGAGCGAAAGGCAAAAATGTCTTGCTTGACACCACATAATAATTTTGAAGCAATAATTGTCTGCTTAAGGGTAAGGCCTTCAACCCTTTCCCCCTTTCATACATTGGGGGTTTATTATGTTAGTCCGTCGCAATTTATTTTTGATGTGTAGTCAAGTCCTTTCTACAATTTTTATATATATTTTTAGAATTTTACTATTTACAATTTCTGTTTGTATATCTCTAATTATCCATTCAGTGGTTATCCTCTCAAATTTGGTTTGTTGCTGCTTCTGCCATATGCAACCACACCAATTAGCACTGAGGATGGCCGGGTGGCCGAAAGCGTTCTGCTAAGATATTCAATGTATTTAATTTATATTAAATATATTTAATTTTAAATATATATGCTCGAAGTACCCTTGTTTGATTTTCCTGATACATCTGTTGAGACTACTACTCGCTGCTTTTCTTTGTTAAACATTCTACAGGGTGTTACGAAAGGTTTGTTACAAACTTCTAGGGATGGTAGATCTCTTAATAATTAAGCCTAGAAATTTGTAACAAACCTTTCGTGACAACCTGTATAGCCATTTTGGGCATAACCAATGAAAATGTTTCCTAACATCTCCGAGTGTATAGTTCGTTTCACGAAGGTTTGTACTTACGTCATCGATGACGTGGAACAAAGGGTTTGTCATAGAATAATTGGTAGATTTAATTCAATAGCGTTCAAATTTTATATTATATTTTGAGTTATCCAAAAATATATAAATTATTTAACTGCGTATTATATTTCACGGGACCGGAATAGTAATTTTATTTACGCGTCTACACAATAATTTTTTTTTGACAAATTTAGGGAATGACTTGTGATGTTAAGAACCGAATAATGTTTTTGACATTATTAATTTGTTTCAGTCAATTTTTATTGCAAATGCTTTACAACCGAACAGGTGAAGTCTGGACAGATCTAACTACTTGATTCTGATGGGTTTTGATTTCGTCCCATAATTTATTTATCCAATTTAGGACAAATATTTGGGTTCGTGCATTCGTGATGGGAGTTCGATTCATACGCTCAGCCTTGCTATTTATCTGCGGAGCGGAGAGTAGGGAACTGTTCAGTTCAGTAGTATGCCTTTTTTACTACACCACTGTTTTATTCACTTCTATAATTAAAAACCCACCTGTGTTATCACATCTTATTGTATGAACTCCAGTATTTTTGTATCCTCCTATTCCTTCTAGACAATTATTAGAAGAGTCTTTGTTTTTGTATTGCTGTTAAATTCTAAGAACAATTTATTGATTCATGTGGTCGTGATATCAACATAGCCTTGAAAACGAATCCTCCGTTTAGTATAAAGGTGTGAACCAAAAAACTGAATCCTAATTGATTTTATAACTTTTTATTTTAGTGGTTTAGATGTTAGGTATATCCGCGAAACGAATACGGGGCTTTCTTTCGTGATTTGTGACTGACTGAAGTCATCACTTCTACTTGGTTAAATTGAATCGCTCCGTAGCAATCGCTCCATTTTCCCTTGTTTTTTGTTTAGATCTTATCACAACATTTTTTTTTAATATGTGCGTTCAGTATTAACCTTTGCTTGACTTATTTTCCCCTTTAAAAAGTCCTTCTAAAGGCGATATTTTTTTATCTGATTGGTTCTGGCTACCATTTTGGTAAGCCACGTCATGTCTCCGTCTTATGTTCTCTTAGCAGACTTTTTTGAGCTTTTGGACAATTGAGAAGGCTTCTGCGGCTTTGCTTTCCATTTTTAATTACAGGGTTTACTCTATTAGATCCGAGTTGTAGTTCTGGTCCACTTTGCGCCCATTTGATCTCTAGTCTTACCAGAAAATATCCAGCTTCGAATTCGTCCAGAGCCCAATAAGCCAGATTTGGGACTTCATGGATGCACAAAAAAACTAACAGGTTTGCTAGAGATAAAGGCAGCTCAATTATTAAAAACCAAATAAAAAAAAAAATGCTTTGACTTTCAAACATTTTCTTATATTTTTTAGTTTTTGAAATAATGATTTATTTATCTATATTTAGGTATAATGTGAATAACCGATTTGGTAATTTTTTGGTTTATTTTTACTGCGTATATTATTCAGGTATTTCTGAGTAAGACCCCAAACCCCGAAGATTCATGAATTTTCCCTAGGTTTTCCGTGATATAATTACCTTTTTACAGTAATACAATTTGAACAAATAGTGCTATATATTTAACAATCATATTTGATATTAAAATTTATCTTCAACTTAAATTTTCATAACTTTAATTACAATCTCATGACTTTAATTATTACAAAATACTACATTATTATACACCGGTGTAATTGTACAGTGTGTTCTTTACTGTTGTCCAGGAAAATAAAGTTTAATTTTTGGGGAGTACTGAGTATTTGTTTAGAAAATCTTTCTTGTTTTCAGGTCACAGTTTCAGGTACTTTTCAAATTAAGTTTTTCTATTTTTTTTCTTAATTGACATTTCAACATTATTTAAACTGTAATAATTATGTAAGTAATCTTTCACTTAAAAAAAATTAGTGGCGTCCAAATGGCAAGGTCAAAATCTGTTACGGGATGATTTTTCCCGCACCAAAATAAAAGGAAATAAGCTGATTCACCTCTCTGAATAGCATACCTTCCTCAAGAATAGCATACCTTCCTCAAGCCACTGTTTTCTTTTCAATAGTTGTAGCCAAACTTTTCATCAAACTTTTCATTCTTCCCAGAATCATTAAGTTAGAGGTTTATTATTGGAATTGATTTCCTGTTAGTAGGGTTAAAATAAATAGACAATTAATTTATTAACAAACAAAATCACAATATTTACACTAGAACAGCTGATGTCTGATCCGAGTAGATTGATTAGATTGACAGCGCTCCAAATAGGGTCAGTGACTGGTACTAACTTAATTTGAATAAGTACCATGCCCCAACTACCATCAAAATCCCCAGTACCTTCCACCTTGGAGTTTTGACAGAGACTTTTTAAAGGACATTGCAGGGACAAGCAGTAGAGGTCATTCAGGTCGAGGACTTTTCACGATTAAGTGTTCGGGAAAATTCCTCAGGCACATTTTGCCGATTTTCTGAGTTGTCTAGTTTTCGCTCATAGATCTAGGGTGGCTAATCCGTTATTTTAGCACCCAATCGCCTTGTGCGGATTTTTTTTGTGAGTCGAGAAAAAGCAACGTGACCAATTGTTTGTTCCTAAAGGCCAAAGTATTTTGGTGAGTCGTTTTTCTTATTAATCTTCTCTGTTTCTCTATTTCCTATGTAAAAGCATAGTTTCTGTTAATTATACGGTTAAATTTCGAATATCGGACATACTTACCTATTGCTCCACGCCCTGTCTCATAACGTCCATTTGTTTCAGGCCCTTATTCATCACCTTTAGAAGTTACACTTTAATCTTCAGTTTTAGACGTTACGTTTTAATCCTCACCTTTTATTCGTCACGCTTAGTCCTTAACTTGAGTAAAGAGTTAAGCGTTGAGCTTACTGTGTGGTTCAAGTAGTATCTCCAAGCTTCAGCCTCCTCTAGACCATTGGAAGCCTTAGTGACTCCTAGTCACTGAACTTCAGTGCCCAGGGCCAGGTTACTTCTTGTTGCGGCCTTGATCCAGTCCCAGGCCATTGGAAACACTGGAAGATATCGATCCCACCTGTCAGGTTCTCCCCAAGAGTTTAGGGACTACTCAGGTTTGATAAGTGTGTTGTATTGTCTTAATATCAAAGCTTACCAACCCCTTGTTGGAGTAAATCACCACAACAACGCAGTTCTACATCAATATTGAATTATCCTTCGGATTAGATGTTGTTATTTCAGTTTCAATTAATCATTACCTTTATTATATGAAATTTGCCATTCAGGTTATGTACTGTTGGGTACTTCAATTTTAAGTATTTATCTATACCTTCTGTATTGTTCCATAATATTAAATTTGCCCCTCAGGCTATTTATTGTTACTTCAACTTTAATTACTGATCTATATTTCTCTTATAACTATCCCATAAATACATGCTGCACTGAATACAGGAAATACTTGTACACTGGGGTTAAATGGCCATTTACGAAGGTACTGCATTGAGTGAGCTTATTTATTAATTAATATTTCAGGTATTATTGTTGTTAATTGTTATTACTCTTTATTTTATTTTTTTATTTAGGGACTCAAGGTTGAGTGTAATTAATTATTTTGTAAATACTATTTTAAGAACATATGGTTAGACGATTTCTTTTCTTGTTCTGTTCTGGTTCCAGTGTAAATAGTTTTCAGTGTTCTAGGGCGGTCGGAGAACCCACTCCGAGGCTGCTCTGGAATCAAACCTGTCTTGTTCTGGTTCTAATTAAAACCCGTACCTGATTGAAGCAAAGCGTTTCACTTTTGTCCTCCCTTCTTGTTTACGTTTATATTTCAGGTTGTGCTGCTATGGGTCCGTAGAAGTTTCCTGTTTTCGTTATATCGGTTGATTTCGTGTACTGCAGGGAAAAAGCAGGTGGCGCTATATATTTAGTTATTTAATTAACCTACCCCCTCTCCGCATTGGAAGCTAGTCGGCATCCCTTTACACGAAATCACGTTTCTAGATTTCAGCCACCAACCAACCCTCTCTTTCTATTCTTTCTGTTATAGTTACCCATTCTCTGTCCCACTTCCTTCAAGTTTCATTATTTACTTCTCCCTTACGTTTTGCGGGTAACAAAGTGGCAGTGCCCGTTGTGCCACGTAATAAATTGGCACGTAATAAATCAAGCAAATATTATCTGAACCCATTTCCCAATGCCACTGATGAAAAGCTGCCGTGCTTATATGTTTAGTGGTTGCTTTCCGGAATCAAAAAAAAAAATCAGGAAAATAATTGCTACAATCGTATAAGAGAAAGAACTTCACCGGGTGAAAAGAGTGCCAGGGATAAGTCAGCGGATTAGACTTTACATTAGTTTTTTTATTAACATTCTGCAGAATTTCAACTGTTCCGTTGAATTTGTTTCATTTTTGTCTCCATTGGAACGTTTTCTGTTCTATGTTTGTATATACACCTTGATACTAGGGACTAAACATTATCTAAACCCAATGTCCTGATGAACCGAATATGTTGACACAGTAACAAAGGATGTCATATAGACACAAAAAAGTGTCCTACAAAATCGGAAATACTGCTTTCTCTTTCCGTTTTATATTAGGGAAATCCTTTATAAGTCTCAAATTTTCCAGATTCCAAATTATAACAGAATTGATTTTTATACGTATTTCCGTTCCACCCTCATTAATATTCCATCTGGAACGAAAGAACCGTACCCAGCCAAGCGAACGTTGAATTTAAATCAATCGAGCCCAATCAGAAAAATTGATGGAATTTAATCTGTGTTTTTTTTTTCCAGGAAATTATTATTTTTTTACCCATAAAAGTTAGAACATCGAGTACCTTCCTACCTAACGAAGTTAGTAGAGTTTTCGTCCTTCCCACAATTGAAATAATAAATAAAACTTCTTCGGTTAGGCTTTAAGTAAATTTATGTCTGCAAATAAGTTAGGAAAAGTTCGTTGACAAAATTTGTCCGCGTAAAGCGACTGAAATGTCGACAGAAAATTATTCTTTATAAAAGATATAATTGTCGTTTCCTAGACTTTAACTTTAAACTTTTCGGGAGATGACGACTAAACTTCCAAACTTTTAGACCATTTATTTTCCTTGTTTATTGTGGACAATTAAAAGTTTCCATTTGTCTAGTGTTGAAGTTGCCTTAATTATTTTCGAAAGTCTATTAAAATGTAAATGAAATTTTATACTCACTTTACTTTGTTAACTCTCTAAAAATATTCGTTATCATTTATTATAGATGATTCCATTTTTCCGGAATTCTTATCTACTTTTAGAAGGTCGGAAACTAGAAAACTTTGAGTCAAAGTGATATCGAGGATGAAAAGAACAAGTCGCATTATATTAAAGTTTTGTAGGAAGTTGCGCGTCTAGAAGGTAATTTATGCTTGGATGGAATTAATCATATTTTGCAACTTGACGTTACGTTACGATAGTTTTTATTTATTTATTTATAGAGAAGAGAAAATTTAGAGTTGTTTTTTGTTCACAACAATGTAGCAGGTGAAATGCTACTGTTATCAACTATTCCTTTTTCTTCCAAATATTGTTTTATAATGGCGTTTTCGATTGGTAGATTCAATGAGCACTGAGTGTATTTGCATCCTTTTAATCGTCCTGTAGAAAAGAAAGGCAGAGATAGGAAAAATTGCACTATATCTACCAATCGGAAACGCCATAAGTTTTTACTTTATTATTATAACCTTCAATGTTGACAGTCTGGTGACTGGCATAAAAAAAAGGTTTTTGCTGCTAATAATATTAGCAATTATTAAACTAGAGGATTTTCGTTTAAATTACTACTTTAGTACCAACGCTTTCCGTTGGCTATTTTTTGGGAAGCCTGTTCATCTTTTCCGTTTCTTACCTCGTCCCTTCTGAATTTTGCCGTTCGAGCTGAAAGGTCCACTCTGGCCTGGGAGGCAACCTTCTTCCTGAGTGAAGTATAATATCGATTAACGTTCTCGTGGAAAAAGTACCTTATCGGCCATTAGGCACTATTTTGACGAAATAAAGTTGCGTAAGGCAATGGCAATCCATTAACTACCGAAAAATTTATTGTCGAAAGTCTTATAATTACCGTTTTGTTTGAGTTTGAATTTCGAACCCCCTCGTGGTAAGTCCTTTTTATTTTTTTAAGTAATGGTTAATCATGGAATGCCTTTATTACTTAGGGTTTTCCGGGGAACCGTTTTTTTTTTTCCGATGAGCTGTTTTTCCGAGCAGCCGCTTTTCTCAACGAATCCATTTCCAGAATGCCACATTTCTAAAAAAAAAACACCATTTTCGTGGAGCGTGTTTAGAGTGTGTAGAGTTTCATTCAGAGGCTAGCAACAAATTCGAGCGCGCCAAATTCGTTCTCTCTCGCCGAGTTCAAAATAGACCGCGATAGACGTCGTTACGGCAAATATTTCTGTGATAGCGGACGGGTGTGATCAAATTGCATGGAAGGTGGATAATAAATACTATGGGCTTTTGTGGAGTCAAAACTAATATGCCTATAATATTTATTATAAATTGAAATATGTGCAGTTATAATATTCTTATAATAATAGATATTATTTAATCACATTGTGCTGCTTTTTATAACAAAGAGTGTAAAGAATATAATGCGCGGAAACAGAAAAATATTACGATGCTATAATAAAATGTACCCTGTACCTACAAATACAGCAAAATAAATAGTTGAGTATGAGCGAAAAAATGAAAATTCACATATTGGTGAGATTGCTAATCAATAATAATTCATTAATTTTACAGTTTGTTATTAATTACAATGTAGAGATGCAGAAAAAATCTAGGATTTATACTTAATAGCAAAGAAGTTTAAACTCTCAACCTTGTGTAAAGTTTGCATATTTTTTCATTAACACATCAAATAGTAATAATTATTGATAATAATACACCGGTAGCGAAAACGATCCCTGAGCCCTTCTCGAATATTCAAACTGTAGCGTAACTCGGCTCAGTATGGTCAAAACATGCTTCAGGAACGTTCCCGCTTTGCATTATTAATAATAATAAGCTATTATTCTTCAAGTGTTCTTGTTAATGGAAAAACATGCAAACTTAATAGAGGGTTCAAAAAAAAGTGGTGCTTTATTGTCAATTTACCCGCTACTTGTTGCATTTTTGGGAAGATTATTGCTGACTATTTCACTAGAGTGTTTTACACATAGAGAAATATAATAGTAGTAAACTACGAGAGAAGTCATTCCCCTGTACTTAACTGGCACAATGTCGACGTTAGCGCCCCTGGTGGCTACGGAAAGCAATAAAAGAGTGAACATTCTTTGATTGCAGGTTTCTTCTTTACCGACAGTGAAAAGGCGGCTTTTTTGAATAATTAAATTATTAACTTTGATTTTATTTGAGATTTATTAAAAATAAAGTACTGTAAACGCTTAAAACAGTTAATTGCAAAGCAATACATTTGTTGAAAAAACTTGCTAAAATTTACCGAGCAACTATTTAGAACGATAACAGAACTTATTTTTAAAAAATCCAAATTAGATGCAATGAGATTCCTTAAGGGGGTCAAGGAGGTAATTGAACAATAAAAAAATTGAGATATCTTCAAACAAACTTATTTTTTTATTCCAATTTTATAAATATACAGTAACTAAAAATGTTTGTATTATAAGCTTTGTGTTAACCTTTTTACTGCATCTCGCATCATCGCAAATTCGAAAACACACTATTATTGGTGTCGGTTTTGTCTAATTAATCAATAATTATGATCACAGAATGTTTTCATTTCCCTGATATAAATAATAGAAGAAATTTTAAGTAATGATGATGAGCATTCAGTTTTTGATTGATGGTCTTTGGATTTAATCATTTGTCAAATTTTGTATTTTGTATGTGTTAAAAAAAGATAGAACATTTTCGGGAAGTTGGTGAAAAAGACAAATTAAACCAAGTTGTCAGAAACGATCGAAGTAATTAGTTCAATAATCTGTCACACCATGCGAAATACGCTACGGGTATGTGCATAAACACACTTCCAGATTGTTACATTAAACAAACGTCTCCCGTAGTTTACTACTATTATATTCCTCTATGGTTTTACACTGGCAAAATGTCGAAGGAACGGCCGGTTTTCTACTGACAAAACTTCTACCTGTTCCTACCTGGGCAAAACCAACATGATGGTTTTTCAGCGACAAAATTTTGTGTGGTTAAGGTAAAAAACTATTGAGTTTGACAAGTGTCACCTAAAAAAAAAAATTTCAAATGAAAATTTGGCTTGTTTTTCTCGTGGAATAGTCCAGCCGAATACCACTCAAGAAAAATTAAGTAGGTAAAATTATTCTCTTGGTTTTATTCAAGTTTGTTGCTTTTTGGTAATTTCGCTCATGAAATTTTTGACAAAACCACTCGCCTAACGGCTCGTGGTTTTATCAAAAATGTCATTCGCGGAATTGCCAAGCAACAAACTTTCATACCAGTCGAAAATTTTGCCAACAAAATTTTTTCTCTTGTGGTATTATATATGATTATTTCACTCATTATGAAATAGACCAATCAGAAGTAAGTTTCTGAATAAATTTTGTTTAAATAAGTGATTATGGGTATTTCACAAGAGCCTGTTTATCCGCGATTAAATTTATGTTACTTTTTTTGACAGAATTTTGATAGAAATATTCTGACATTTTATAATAAATAGAACTTCTTGTTGTTGGCTTTAATCCTAATTATTCAGGAAATAATCTGGCCGTATACCACTCGACCTATAAATTTAATTGGATTAAACTATCCAAATATTTTTTGCATGATTTTGCTTTTTGGCAAATATAGTTTCATGCACAATAATTTTTTTCCACAAACGTGTTAAAAATGCAATTTTTAACACCCTCCCGTAGCATTAAAAATGTTACTTTATCGCACTAGTGTATTTTTAAGGCACTTATGTGAAACTTTCACATGCGTGCCTTAAAAATTTACTTTCAAACTGATATCATAAATAACTATTAAATAGTTAAATAATTAAGTTATTGTGCATTCAACTATTTTCCAAGCAAAATGATGCTTAAAATATTTTGGATAGTTTAATCGACTAAAGGACCACGCACGGATCTAAATTTCACGATTGTCGTGAAATTGACATATGTTATGCTTCTCGACCTCTTGAACGTAAGTTCTCGTAGGCTCAAGAAGATCCTATGATTAGTTTCGGAGATACAGAGCCGGGTTAACATACAAAATTTAGGCAATGCCATATTCTAGGTTAAAAACGGGTAGAAAAATGCCAAAGTAATGTCATCTGAAGCTTTGAAGGTTTAAAACTTGTCGAAAAATTCCAAAAATATGTTATTTTTGGTTATGAATTAAATTAATGTACCAACAAGTTATGGAGATTTTTCTTGTACTACTTTTTTTTATCGGTCTTGTATCTCCGAAACTAATCATAGGATCTTTTTGGGCCTACGAGAACTTACGTTCAGGAGTTCAAGAAGCATAACATATTTCAATTTCATGACAATCGTGAAATTAATTTTTTCTCATAAGATCCGTGCGTGGTCCTTTAAAGCTCTTGTGATATAATATATGATTATTTTTGTTTTGACTGTTGTTTAGTGATTTTGGTCATGCTTGTTTTTTTTTTTTTTTTTTCATTCGCTTCAACATATAATCCGGTTCTCTGATGGCATATTTCTAGCTAATCGGCTATCTACAAGTTCTGGTAAATAACAGTGAAACTAAATTTTTTCCAAAAATGGAAACATATTTTCTTTTAAATCATCGTCTTTTAAAATTGTTTCACACTTCATACCCAAAGGAGTCCAGACGCACAATACACAATAGGCTCTATCAGTGACAGCTAGCTGTCCCTGTACCTGAAAATACCACTTATGATTGGTATTTAAAATACATTCATCTTTGGTATACTTCCAAATTGTAATTTTTTTTTGTGAGATTCCTTCTTCTGGTGTTAGATGCCTTACGGACCATGGACATTTTATTGCCACTAGTCCGTTATCACCAATTAATCCATCAGGTGATGCCCCCAAGAATGAGTGTTTTTCACTGATAAACAATCCACATTTTTTTATAATAAGTTTTTGTTTGTTCATCAATTCCTCAAAAGCTTTTCCTTCATTATCCCTTCCCCAACTTAGCGCGCTTGATTGGATAAAGCTATTTGTGAGAAGTGTTTTGACTAAACCCAACCAGCAATTTTAGTCGCCGCTACGTATCCTCGACTACAAAGAGAACTTTAAAGTTGGCGTTACTAGTATCGGGAACCGTTTAGGCACCGTTTCTTCACCATGTTGTTACCAAAATGGGGAATGATTTTGCAGTAAGGTTTACGTGCCTGGATCGTCCTCGGAACTGTTAATTTACGTCCCGAGACCGTTTCGGGAACGTTGTGAAACCGTAAATGTGTGGTAATATCAACCAAAATGGGACTTTTTCCCATGCGCCTTCAACCTTGAAGATATTTATTTGATCTTTCTCTCTCTTTCAACTAAAATTATGTATATTATGTTACCGTTCATCCAGCCAGTACTTTAAGCCGTTCACAATATGTCCACCTTTATTTTGTTTACTTGACCATTATTACGTACCTATATGAATATTGAAAGGCTTTGATTTTCGTACCCAAGCAGCTAAAACCCAAACGAGTGAAATTTTTCTGTGAAAATTAAGTATGCTAGATCTGAAAATAACAACGCGCCCTCAAACTAAAACATTTTGATGATAAAAATATTTAAAATAGAAGATATACTAAAATACAAAATTATTTATTCAAAGGAGTTAGCACTTTTAATAGGTCCATTTTAATTAGAAATCATAAAAGTCCAAGGTTTTTATTAGTAAACAGATAATATAAGGCGTGAATTTTCTACTTTTATACAAAATTAAGTTTTTCCAAAAAATGGCGTCTTAAATTTTCTATAAAACATGGCGTAAATTATTCAATGCTACGTTGAAGTTGCCTCTAGATTCGTTAAAGTAGAATTTACCTATACATAAGTGGCGTTCACGAATCCGTTACCTTACAATGTTACTTGGAAGTGGCGAACTCTAAAGTGTTTTCTATTGTCCCTCTGCGGTTGTGGTTACCTTCAAAAACACTTAGTAGTCACGCCTACTCAAAAGTTGATTTTTTCACGTTACGGTGACAATTATTTGTTACTTTAAAGTTTTGGTGTCGAATAAGTAGCTAAACCTTGACGCCCCACGGTTCCAGCAACCCTGAAACTTACCACAATGTAATGACACCATATAGTCACCAAATTGGGTAAGTGTTACGGAAGTTCCACTAATTCTTCTAACTTACTAAAGGTTTAAACTTCATAGTAAGTTATTTGGTACCAATTACTATTTTTTTACCCAATCATAGTAGCAGTGTCGATCAGTGAGGGTTTCTATAACTTTGATGCTAGTTGGGAAGGGTCCACAATATGTTGTTGGCCTCCGCTTACAAATAGTTGCGAAATTGGAAGCAGTTAAAATAGTTCTTCTTGCTTCTAACCATTCAGTAGAATTAGCCTGTTCTCTTGTTCTTTCTTCGATGTTTTTAATTTCCGTTTTTGTTTTCTTAATGTTTTTCAAATATTCTTCCTTCCGTTCCTGGTATTCCTCAGGGGTCATGTCCGGTTTCTCGCAATTTTGTCCATAATTCTTGTCGGTATCAGTGGCCTTTTTATGATCTTTCTCTTAAAATAATTTCTTCTTGGGCTTCTGCCTGTAGTGTAGTAGTTGCCACCTTCTTTCCTATTTTTTATTTAAAATCAAAGATGGGCTGCTACCATAGTTAAACCTATGCAAACTATAGTAGCTTGAGAGTTTGGTATTATAGGTCAGTGCTGCCAAGTAACTTCTACTCTTGTACTGTCTCTTCTGGGTATAGTTAACACGTTTGCCCCCAATATATTTGCATATAACGCTGTTAAATTGTTCTACCAAAATGCTGTCAACATCATGAATTAAACTATTGCTGAATTTGGAAAGATGTGTTGGAAACATGTTCCAACAATCATGCTATCTCTTTTTGATGGCAAAATATTTTTATACATATAAAGTTTGCAACACTGCAGCGTTGTCGTCATGTCTATTTTGTCATGTCTGTCAATATATTGCGCGCCATTTTTGTCATTGCAGCAGTGTAGCTTGGAGCTTGTCCACGTTAACAAGCATCCAGAAACCTTTTCACATTTTAATAAATTTTATAATCTAGCTCTGCCCTGTTGGGCATCTAAGCAAGCTCTGGCTTCTTGTCATCTTGTAGTAGTAATTGTAAATAGTGTAAATATTGTGTAAATTGTTGTAAATATAGTGTCAGTGAAAAGCGCGTGTGTTTTAGTTCCCTATCCAGTCGATCATCCAGTCCACCTAATTATACAGTCCACTAATTATCAAGTTATTTATCTTCCATTATGTGGTTTTGCACATAATTTTGGCCAGTTCGAGCCGGATACTGGATAGTTCGGAACCTAAAAGTGCTTTAAAAACCCTCAAAAAGTGCCTTTTTAGTGGTTATTGATTGTTCCATCGTGATTTTTGGCGCCATGTGATGCAAAAAATCAATCATCCACTGTGCAGTCTGCACGTGTCTCAAACAACGTTGGGTTCCACGTGCCACCAGCGAAGGTTTCCGCCGGAACCGGAAGTGCGTAAGTAGAGTGGGGCGGAGCAAACAAACTTCACTTGTCAAATTCAAAAGGGTGCTTGTTTTTCTCGTCTGGTTCAACCCAAGTCACCCCGGGTGCAGTATCCTTGCTTGGTGCAATGAAGTACAGCCCCGGAGCAACGAACATGAAAGTGAGAGTTCACCACCCCGACAGCTTAACCTCAAATTAAATGTCAAACATTTGTTTACGTTTTGTTGTTTGTTGTTTGTGTATTTTGGATTTTTGCAGTGAATTTGAGTGAATTTGCATTATTTTTGAAAAACTGAATTTTTCGCATTAATTATTGCTATTTTTTCATTATTTATTTAAAGGATGAACAATTATCCGTTTTTCGTTTTGTTAAGTAGTTTTTAAAAAAAAAATCTAATTTATTAGGTAATTTTAAATTTTGTTTATAGATTTCTTTTGATATTTTCTTATTTTTTTTGATTGTAAACTTTGTAAATATGGCTACCAAAAAGCAAATTGATAAATTATTGTCAAAGAAAAAGCAAGCAATCGACTCCATGGTTAGAATAAGTCGTTATATTTCCGATCACAAATCTGATCCTGACAGTGAGTATAAAACCGACCAATTTTTAGTTCGGAAGGAAATATTGCAGGACAGTTTTCAAAAGCTTAAAGACATTCAAGTTGAAATTCTGTGCCTTGATGGTAACTATGATGATTCAATTGATGATGTAGAAACTCTTTTTTATGATGTCATTGTAAGTATTAAAAATTGTTTACCTAAATCTAATTTACCAGGACCAGCTAATACTAGTAATTTAGCAACTAATATTGCTCAATCGGTTTCAATTCCACCTACTCAAAGTAATAATTTTATTTCTGCTGCTAAATTGCCCCCAATTGAGATGCCTAACCTTAGGGAGGGCTTGTTAGTCATTTTAAAAGAGGATAATGTACCTTCTTATAAGTGGCCAATGGCAAGAATAGTTAAAGCAATACCTGGAAAGGACGGCAAAGTAAGGGTTGTCGAAGTGAAAACCAAAAAAGGTATTTATCTCAGATCGGTTACCAAGATTGCAGTGTTACCGATTGATGACAATAATTGTTAATAATATTTTTGAAAATTATTCACAAAATTCTGTACATATATTTGTAAAACATTTAGATTTATATTTATATTCAATTAGCTATACTCGTATATACATACATAATGTCATACTATGTGTTCCAGAAATGTTTTTTAGCTTTAATTGTTAGTTAAGTTTTCGTTTACTGGATCATCATTGAAATCATACCTTTTTTAAAAAAAGGGTTGCTTACTTTCTCTTTAATTTTTTTATTTTTTTTGCTGGAAAATTTTACCTTGGTTTCATGTGAAACTCTAGGCCCCCCAGCATGTTGGAAACATGTTCCAACAATCATGCTATCTCTTTTTGATGGCAAAATATTTTTATACATATAAAGTTTGCAACACTGCAGCGTTGTCGTCATGTCTATTTTGTCATGTCTGTCAATATATTGCGCGCCATTTTTGTCATTGCAGCAGTGTAGCTTGGAGCTTGTCCACGTTAACAAGCATCCAGAAACCTTTTCACATTTTAATAAATTTTATAATCTAGCTCTGCCCTGTTGGGCATCTAAGCAAGCTCTGGCTTCTTGTCATCTTGTAGTAGTAATTGTAAATAGTGTAAATATTGTGTAAATTGTTGTAAATATAGTGTCAGTGAAAAGCGCGTGTGTTTTAGTTCCCTATCCAGTCGATCATCCAGTCCAACTAATTATACAGTCCACTAATTATCAAGTTATTTATCTTCCATTATGTGGTTTTGCACAAGATGGTCAAATATTGTTTGGAGTTTTTGGTAAAATGCAGCTTCTTTCAGCTGAGGCACTAACTCGTATATACATACATAATGTCATACTATGTGTTCCAGAAATGTTTTTTAGCTTTAATTGTTAGTTAAGTTTTCGTTTACTGGATCATCATTGAAATCATACCTTTTTTAAAAAAAGGGTTGCTTACTTTCTCTTTAATTTTTTTATTTTTTTTGCTGGAAAATTTTACCTTGGTTTCATGTGAAACTCTAGGCCCCCCAGCATGTTGGAAACATGTTCCAACAATCATGCTATCTCTTTTTGATGGCAAAATATTTTTATACATATAAAGTTTGCAACACTGCAGCGTTGTCGTCATGTCTATTTTGTCATGTCTGTCAATATATTGCGCGCCATTTTTGTCATTGCAGCAGTGTAGCTTGGAGCTTGTCCACGTTAACAAGCATCCAGAAACCTTTTCACATTTTAATAAATTTTATAATCTAGCTCTGCCCTGTTGGGCATCTAAGCAAGCTCTGGCTTCTTGTCATCTTGTAGTAGTAATTGTAAATAGTGTAAATATTGTGTAAATTGTTGTAAATATAGTGTCAGTGAAAAGCGCGTGTGTTTTAGTTCCCTATCCAGTCGATCATCCAGTCCAACTAATTATACAGTCCACTAATTATCAAGTTATTTATCTTCCATTATGTGGTTTTGCACAAGATGGTCAAATATTGTTTGGAGTTTTTGGTAAAATGCAGCTTCTTTCAGCTGAGGCACTAAATTGTCTTGACAAGGGCTATCCTTCTCACAAAAATACCTTAGGCTCTTACAGTTCTGATGTCCCCCAAACGTATGACTCGGAATATTTAAAACATCCTTTCTAAGATTAACACACTTTGTTTGATGTGGCACATCTTTTGATTTCCGATATTTTACTGCTTTAACAATAGCTATTCTCATTCGTGAAATATTCTGTATTATTTAAGTTCTCATTTGTAAAGGACCGTTAGACGTTCTACCACATAGCTCTTCCATTTTCGTCTTAAAATTTCTTATGAGATGATTTCTACAATCGATCTTTTCTACAGGTTTTCTATACGGAAAGGATTCTAAAATTTTTTTGTGGACATTACTATCACCATCGCCAATAAATTTAGAATAACGTAAACCGTACATATCCTCACTACATTTAAAACCTTCTACAAGTATTGCAGCCTCCATACCTGTAGATGGACCATCATAATTTTTGAAACATCGATGTAATTTGGGTGTGCCAGTCTTTTTCTTGTTTATTTCACACGCTACGCAATATTTATTTTTCACACCTAAGTATAGAACCTTTTTGGTTTTATACCCAATAATGGCGGCAGCTCCAGATTTTGAGGAGTAATTTTTTCCATAAGAACGTTTAGGCCATGTGCCATCGCACGCTACTAGGATTTCCGGCACTTCATCCACACCAACATTCTTTCCAGATAATGCAATAGCTTTTTCTTCATCGGCTGCTTTGTGAATTTCTTGAATTGCACTCTCTTCTATCTCATCAAATAGTTTTGATTGAATGTCAGCATATTTCCGCTGAGAAAGTACCGGGAGTTGCAAATTATTTAAAATATCTTGCACGTGAGCGAATTCACAACCAATGCTTGTAACTACGTTCACCAAACATTTGTTAAGGTTCATCTTGTGGTCTTTGGGGTCAGCTGATAAAATCTCAGCGCTATAATTACACATATTACATTTTAGTAGAAATTTTGACAACAGCCCCTCTTGAACTTCATTAGCAAAAACTAAATTTTCTAGGGTACAACTAAACATACTATTGTGGTTTGATTCTTCTGAGAGACGATTGAGGAAATATCTTAAGTCGATAATTCGATTTCCTTCCATTATATATTGTTTCGTCCTAAAAAGTAAATAGATCAGGATTAAGAAATAAATATCAGGAAAATTTTCAATTTAGCAACTTTTTTAAGGACCGGTGTCTATTCTCGTAACCAGGGAACAGCGTTCTCACGAGAACGATTGCTCTGTTAGTCAACCATTCAAGGACCTTTTTTTTTCAGTTATACATGTAAACCCCATACTTTGTGAGTGGCTTGCTTACATCAAGTCCTACAACTTTTCCTCTACGACTTTTCTCGGAAATGACACGTATGCGCGCAGGCGACTCGCAAACATGTCGATCTGACGTAGCTATGTTTCCTGATACATGTAGGTAAATCTAATTTTACGAATACTGTTTGATTTTTATGTCTAAATCACGGAAATCAACTTGGCCGACAAAAATAATGGCAAATTGGGGGAGTCTGATACCCCCAAAATGTCGATCTGACGTGGTTATGTTTCTTGATACATGAAAATCTAATTTCACGAATAATGTTTGATTTTTATTTCTAAAGTCCGATCCCCCTAAAATGTTTGCGAGTCGCCTGCGCGCATACGTGCCATTTCCGAGAAAAGTCGTAGAGGAAAAGTTGTAGGACTTGATGTAAGCAAGCCACTCACAAAGTATGGGGTTTACATGTATAAGTGAAAAAAAAGGTCCTTGGATGGTTGACTATGTCTTTCAGTCAGTGTTATGGAAATATTAATATGAGTGACTAATACAGAACCTTCGTTCTCATGAGAACGCTGCTCCCCTGTTACGAAAATACCGGTTTGACCGGAAGTGACCATAACTTTCTTATTACAAATGAGACGCCAGGTATATTTTCCCTTATTTCAATAGAAAACGAGTACAATGCCACCTCATTTGTCACTTTCTGACATTTCATCTCCAAATTATTTAAATTTTTACTTTTTAATCTAGAGCGCCATGAATTCGTTGAAATGCTCAATTTTGCTTCAAGGAACCTGGAAAAATTTGTTTTGATCTTATTTTGTACTTTATATCCTCAACAGACTCATTTAAAGATAGTAGGAGCGCATTTTTGGAATTATATCGATTTTTTCAAATGGAAAGGGTATGGCTCATTAGCATATTCCGAGAGAGCATTTCCTAACGAACAATTTACTACCACACAATCGCTAGTTTATTCAAATATTGAACTAAAATTTTCCAAAAATATTTAGAAATTTTAGAATGCTAGGAAAATTCTTCATTTGAGAGATGAACTAGCGATTGTGTGGTACTGAATTGCTCGTTAGAAAATGCTCTTTTGGAATATTGTAATGAGCCACACCCTTTCCATTTGAAAAAATTGAGATAATTACAAAAATGCGTTCCTACTATCTTTAAATGAGTCTGTTGAGGATATAAGATACAAAATAAGATCAAAACAAATTTTCCCAGGTTCCTAGGAGCAAAATTGAGCATTTTAACTAATTCATGGCGCTCTAGATTAAAAAGTAAACATTTAAATAATTTGGAGATGAAATGTCAAAAAGTGACAAATGAGGTGTCATTGTACTCGTAATGTAGTTTTCTATTGAAATAAGGGAAAATATACCTGGCGTCCCGTTTAAAATAAGAAAGTTACTGTCAGTTCCGGTGAAACCGGAAGTGATAATAAATAATTGAATACGTCAAATAATGCATATCCGGGTCATAAATAAACACACCAAATTTCATTTGTTTATTTGAAAAAATAAAAAAGTTATAAGGGTGAGCGTATTTTGAAAAACACCCGGTATACTATGTCACATATACTCATAAAATGCAGAAAACAGGCGTAAATGTATTTTCCTCAAAATAATAAGTTATCAATTTCTTACTCATTTACAATATGGCTGTTATCGTTATCCTTCTGTGAGTCGGTTATCGTTGTCAAAGGGGTAGTACATCTAGGAGAACTAATATCGTATTTAAAAAAAGATAGGTACCTACATAAAAATTAACTATTTCTAGACATATAACTATAACTATACTTGTTTTGTTTTATCTTTTTCCGTGCGTAATTATAATGACACCATACGTAATCTTATGAAATATACTAAAATTTGACCATAATGTATGATGCACAAGTAAAGGTAGGTATAACCAAACGACGTATGCCTGCTTGATTTTATTTTGGAAAAATCGTAATAAAGCATACAGGTTAAGGTATATTAAAGAATCATACCTTTTTTATTTTAATTTAACAGGGGAATAATTACCTATGATCAAGGGTTTCCTGATGCTCAATTTCTTGAAAATTCGGAGCGGTTTGTATAAATTCCTTGGACCTTAAATGTTAATAATGTTATTGAAATATCAAATGTAATTTGGCATCGTTACACATTGCACTCCTAGAAAATTACTATTATGATTATTTCTTTTGAAATTGAAAATGTTATCAGATTATTTCTTTAGATGCTAGATGGAAGTAGAATGCCACAAGTTATAACTTACCCTAGCGCAATTATGGAATCATCATTGTTACTTGAATCTGCACTTTTTTTTCTTTTACTAAAAATTTAGCTAGTTCAGTATAATATTCTATGCCTGCATTGTAATTTTATGGTTTACAGCCACAGCGCAGAGGGATCTAACTTTCTATACAGGTCTGGCAAGCCAGTATCTTGCATGCCAATTTGAGTGCGATAGAATGAAATAAATAGGAAAAGTCTAAGATTAAATAGAGAACGGAAACGATTTCCTCTATTCCACCTCCAGCATGCAGCGCTGGGAATGCTGGAGAGGAACAGGAGAAATCGTTTCCGTTCTCTATTTAACCTTATACTTTTTCTAGACATTTCATTCTATTGCATTTAAATTGGCATGTAAGATGTTCGCTTGCCAGACCGGTATACCTACTCAACAGGCAATCTAAGTCGGATCTGACGTTAAATTTTTCTCCGTCGTACACATAATGTCTAACTTTCTATCTTTCTGTTGTACACATTGATCTTATGAAAATCAAGGTGACGTTAGACGCAACTTATTGAGTGCCTCCAAGTATACAGGGTGAGTTACTAAGCGCACAGTGGTCTATATCTCCTATACTAACAGAGATCGGAGAAAAAAGTAGATACAAAACTTGTAGATAAACATGAGTACTACATTCCTAAATTATTTTCGAGTATACAGGGTGGCCCAATAAGTAGCGGTGACACAAGGTTATGTTTTTTTTAAATGACTAGCCCTGTAAATTATGACATTTCTGGATTCTGCGGAAAATTCTAGACATATTTCATGTACAATGTCATATCCCTAACTTCAACTGTTCCGGAAATATTGACAGTTTAAAATTGACTTTTTTGCATTTTTGACAGACTGTAAAACCTAAACGGTTAATTTTAGAGAAAAATTGATTTCACATTCCTATTTTAGATTTTCATAAGCTATCATTTGACACCAACTTTAAATTTAACCGGAGATTATAAATTTAAGCGGAATTTTTAATCATGGATGCGCGCTTTAATAAATATCAGAAGACCTTAATAAATAATTATTATCACAACACAAATAATTATTAGGTACTTACCTATTATATTTGATTATGTTATATAATGTCCTCTTCCGTTTCTTGAATTCTAGTGAAGTAATCTTTGTTCGTTTTGAGTTCATTATGAAAAATATTCACCACAATTTACATAAACAAACTAATAACTGAACTCGTAGTCCTCGCGCGTTGTGTAATTTTGACCTACCCCGGTGCGAAATTAAATCCGCCAGAGGGGAGCACCTCGCTGCAGCCAAAGTTTTTGAATTTCCTTGTTTGCAGGGCTCACATTTCGAGATGATATCTCAAAAACTACCTGATATTTTTCAATGAATCAAGAAGATTTGGAAAGATAATAAAATTTAGAATAATGCTCTTGTTTTATTTTTCCAAAAAGAGCTAAGGGGTTGGATATACCGAGCAATAGAAACGATGCTTTTTTCTAAATCGTAATATTTTCAATTCAACAGCATTAATCTATAGACTTTTATCTTTTATTTTTTTCTGATCCGGTCAAAAAATATTACAAAATAAGTGAGTTCTCGTCTCGGGAAATCAATCCTATTTCTCAACTTTTAACGGCTTGTTGTTGGCCTCTTCATAACTTTTAATATCTTTTTTATGAAATCTGCTTTATGATCAATTACCCTAATTGATTATTTTTACCCATTACATTCAGATATTTAAAATTTCAATTTCACTTTCTGACATCGAAGTGAACTTTAACTAATTATTCCTGATTTCTAATTTATCGAATTTATTATGGGTTTATCTTTGCTTAACTTTTGGTACCGCCATGATTAAAAAATGTATATTTTAATAATCATAATCATTAATCTGAACTGAGGTCAAGGTTGGACAATATATGTTCTAAATTTAAAATTATTGAGTAAGTACATACATCGACAAAAATTGATCAATTTTTCACTTGGGTTCTATAATAACTTATATACTTGAGGATTTCGGTTATATCTCCTTTATACCTTAAGGTTAAACGTTACCTTTGATTTCATACAATTTGAATTTGATTTTGGTCATTTTATTTTTATGGCAGCAGCTGACCATATTTATCCATATAATAATATTCAATCCTTCCTTTTTTTTACTAATTTTCTGGAAACCTAAATCCTCCATATTTTTGTTTCAAATTAATGATATGGCCAGCGACTGTTAATGAACTTATATGGCAAGTATATCGACGTACATTGTAATATATATATATATATTTTTTTAAATTTGATGAAACTGATTGAGAGTTAACCTCTATTATTTATTGATTTTATTTAAAGTATTATACCAGCAATTGATTTTATTCTTTGAAATTATTCAATACTTGATTTTTGACCTCACTGTGAAATATACACTTATTTAATTTGAAACTTACCTAATTGTTTTATTGGTTTAGCTTTGTCAAGATTTGGTTCAGTAATATGCCGTATTTATTCTCTTTTCAGAATTACCAATTACCATTTGCTGATTTTTTTTTTTTTAGGTGTGTTTCTGAATATTCACACCCCAATACTTTATGTAATATATATGTCCATGTAATTCTGTACTTATTAAACTATCACCCCACCCTAATAATTATTCGCTTAGCAAACTGAGCATATTATGGGCCTCTTGTTAATTCATTAACAAAAGGGGTTACAACAAACTATTTTCGTGTAGTTACTATTTCCTGATTGGGCTTGCATTTTTATTATTTTGCCTCTTTTGTGTGGATTTTTTTCAAAAAATATCCACATTAGCTTTGACTTATTCGCCCAGGATATCCGAAAGTCGAAAGGCGGAGTGTTGACGGTAGTTAAAGACGAATTATTTGGCAGATGAATAGATGCTATTGTCTTATTGATAAGATTAGAATGCTATAAAACAGGAAAATATTAAAAAGAAGGCAGAAAAAGGATTCCTATGCGATTCTACTTTTTTTCAATAATTAGGTAAAGTGAAAGAAGCAACACCTGAAATTTTTTGATACTGAAGCGATTTACCTCTGATATAAAATTCGAAATCATATTTGAAAAGTTCAGGAAACTTTTGAAAACAATTTGATGATGACGCCGGTTATTTATGCCAGAAAAGAAAACTCATTTTTTTTTACTTTTCGCAATATTACTATGCTGCATTTTCATTTTTTGGTCGCAATGAGATAACAACAATGCAGAACCTACAAAAAAATGTACCAACAAAATGAATAATAATTGATCTGTTTGACGTTTAATCCACCAAACAGAAAAATGCGAAAACAAATATGCTTTGAAAGTATAATTGGATTAAACCTATTTTGCGTTCAAAAATTACTAAAATAATGGAAAACTTTGTAAATTATTCCAGCCGTGTTTTAAATTTTGTTTTCATTCGTGCTTAAAAAGTAATCTCTGATCACTAGCTTTCCTATTTGTAGTTTTGATTGTTTCTAATTTTGATTTTTGCCGTGAAAAAATATGGAAATTTTTCTGCAATTATTATTTCAGAAAAAAATCAGGAATTCCAAAACAAATTGTTCTTCTTTTGATTATAATCGAAACTTCACCTTTCCGTGTTCCGTTTTAAATACTTGTATCGAATACTCTGCTGAATAAAAGATTTTGATGGCAAATCGATGCCTTTCATTCGGCGCTTCCGCACAATGTTTGCTTTTGCATCGAAACAAAGTAAATCCCATCAAAGCGATCATAAATATTTCTCATTTCCGACATGCGGAACGGTTTGTAATACCGCAGAGAAGAAAATAATGAAAATACGGTATTTCCTTCTAGGAGTTTGAGACCTTTCTCTTGAGACTTAAACCTCGTGGAATTTAGCTTTTAAAGTTACATAGAACAGAAAGTTTTCTCATTTCTAGGATATTTTAACATTCCAATTGTGGTGCTTAGGTATCGTAAGGAGTTGTTGGTTTCATAAGCAGAAGAAAGTTAACATCGCAATTGATTATTTGTATGTTTTGGCACTTATTTTGTAGCATGAGTCAAACTTTTAAAAGAATTCTACATTTTCTCAGGTTTTTTAACTCTGGAAAACTGAAGTTCTTACTCATTAGTGCCATATAACATAAAACACAAAAACGCAAATAGCAAATAATAAATTCTCATGTTCCAGGCCCATTTGCAAGCGACGTCATGCCGCACAATAACCTTTTTAGTTGGAACGATTAATCATTTAGATGAACTTACCTGACGTTCACAATTTCTCACCCTCCATTGTCTCCTATAAAACAAAACAACGTTTCTCTAGTCTCATTATCTATTCACACATTTCTTTCTAGAACCACTTTTGTTGAATAATTTAAAATGTATGCCATAAATCTAAAAATTATGCAGAAACGACCATAAACGAGATTATTTTCACTAGAGAGCAAGAAGAGGTGAAGTTGTGTAATTAAATTTTTTCTTAAGCGTTCTCACGACGTTAAATTTACTCTTTTGTAAGACTTGAGGCTATTCACTTTTTGAACCTAATAAATTTATGACAGGATAAATGTAAGAGTTTTTTTATTTAATTTGTAATGATATAGCGCTTAACAAAAAGAAGCTGTTAAAATGCCTCCAACAAGTCAGCATATGAAGAGATGATTTTATTTGGGGGTTTCTATATATTTTATTGTAATATTATTATAAATGTTACACGAGCTAGGAGCTTCTATCATATAATCAACACGGGCTACAATAATTTATTAGGTGAAGGAATCCTTGGCTTATCAGGGAACAAGGAAGATTTTTTCACAATTTACTCATGATCACTAAACTGCTGACAAAATTTCTGAACAAAGGAGCAAAAGTAGAATGTTTTGAAAAAAGAAAAAAAAAACAACTTTTGATCAATGCACCCATAATGCATTATGAATTCCAATTTAGCCATAAATTATATAAAATTTATGAAATTACAGGGCAGAGTCGAGAACAAAATTGGAGAAATAGTTCCACACTCGTAGAGAATTTAAAAAGAATTTATACCCAGGCATAATAGGTTCAGTATTCAAAGCAGTCAGCGGCAACTTGGACGCCTCCGTTGGATCACTTTATGACCAATTAATCAATATTTTGCAGAATAAGCTTTCTGTTGCATCAAAATTCGATTATACTTAATGTAATTGCTAAAATCGATTGTCCAAATAGCATTTATTTGTGTGGTTGGGAAAAATTTATCTATGTGCATATTTTGGAATCCCCAGGTCCTGATAGAATTTGTGGTGATCCTGCATCGGATCTTTGCTTGAGAGGTGATTCTTGACTATCCCAGATTTGGTTTCCTGGGTGAGAGTGTCTTGATCCCGACAGGGCCGGCTTGTGAGAATCCCTGATCAAGGGATTGGTTGAATTTTAGTTCCGTATCATGGTGTTCAGTTGTTGCTGAAGGGCGTTCATCTGCCGCATTAGTGATTCAATTGTTGGTTGCGCTGGGGATTGTTCTTGACGGTGCTGTTACTGTGTGTTGGTTGGCTGCATCTTTTGTTGTTGGTGTCACACTATGATCTACTGAAATATTTTACGTCGACGCTCATCGCTCGTCGCTCACCGCTCGCCAACGTGCACGCGCACTAACTGAATTTTCCACAAGCCGCTTGACCATTCTGACTTGACTTTAGTTTCGATTCTTAATAAATTTATGACGGTTCTCATACACCTTTTTACCTGTCCATTACCACGATAAATGGTGTTATGAAATGATGTTCAATCTGTCATTGATCTAAATATTTGGGAAAGGTAGTATTTTTAAAGGAAGTTCCAGCATCCATTATAATTCCTTTTGGGGTGCCAAATAAAGCCAGAACCCTCTGTATAGCTTTTCACCAGTTTCAGATGTAGTAACTGTTTTCATTGGCAGAAGAACACAATATTTGGTAAATGCATCAATTATAACTAAGATATGCTTCAAACCGTGAAGATATAGGTAGAGGTTCCAAACAGTCCATGTGCAGAGTATGAAATGGATTTTTTGGCTTTTCTTCATTACTTATAGAACCTTGCATGGGTCCAGTTCTGGTTTTTCTTTATTGCACACACCACACAATGCTTAATGTATCGATTAATAAAATTCCTCATACGAGTAAACCAAAAATTCCCGTTTATTGAGACATATGTTTTTACATGGCATTGTTCGTCATTAAAAATTCTAAATAAGCCTAGACGACTTAGCCTAGGGACGTGCCACTGCAAATTCTCAGTACCATCGGCATTGTTGTTTATGATAAAGCATTTGGTCTTTTTCTAGCTATTGATTTTAGTCAAAATTTCCCTCACTTAGTTGCTTCAATAACTGTTGTAGCTCTTCGTTTCCTTTCTGTTCAATATAAGCCCAATTGTCATGAGTTACTCGTCGAATTTTATTAGTTGGGTTTCTACTCAAGAAATCGACATGATAAGCTGCTGCCCTTGCGACTTGCGATTAACTATGTCAAAACTAAAATCTTGTAAGTAAATCCACCAGCGGACAACGCGTGGCAACAAATCCTTTTTGGTTTCAGTAGCTTTGATGGCATTACAATCGGTGACTATCGTAAACTTAATACCGAGGAGGTACGTTCGAAAATGTTTAAGAACTTCGACTATTGCTAACGTCTCGAGTTCATATGAGTGGTATTCAGCTTCGTATTCTGTTGTTCTTCTACTAAGATAAGATACCACTTTCGATTGGCCTTCATGTTTTTGTTTTAAGATAGCTCCATATCCAATATTACTTGCGTCAGTGTGAAGTTCTGTGGCTAGCCTCAGGTTGTAAAGTACAAGAAGCAGCCTTGAAGTCGAATGATTAATTACCTACATATATCCTGGCCTCTTCTTGATCACTTTTTCATTCAAATGGTTTTGTTACCTGGTTATACATGCGGTTCGGCTAGCATACACTGAAACGAATTTCCGAAAATAACAGGATAATTCCATAAATTATCTAACTAGCTTAACGTTTTTCGCAATTGGAGAGTCTAGTACCTAATGCTTGGTTTTTAGCCTTTCCTGGCCCTATTCCCTCGATTGAAATTTCTCTACCAAGATATTCCAAGAGAGATTGGAGAAAACGACATTTTTTGATATTCAAGGAAAATCCATCCATTCGATACTTCTAAAATTTGACGCAAATAGGTAAGTCCTTCTTCATATGTAGAACTAGGAATCAAAATGTCATCGTGGTACACTAGGGCTACCGAGTCTTTTAATAAGCCCAATGCCGGATTCTCGCGTCTCTGAAATACAGCAGGGGCATTCACGAAGCCAAATGGCATCCTCAAAAACTCGAAATGGCCATCGGGCATTACAAATGCCGTTTTTTGAACCGAGTCTTCATGTATGGGAATTTGATGAAACCCTGACGATATATCCAAAGAAGTAAAATATTGCCCCTTGCCCAATCGAGGAAATTTATCTTTTATCGACAGTCGATTTTGTTCCCGGTAATCCACACGGAGTTTAAAGTCTCCATTCTTCTTTTTGACAAAAATCACAAGACTGGCATAAGGAGATTCACTTGGTTGGATAATTTTATTCGTCATTAAATCTGCAGTTATTTGTCGCACAGGTGCCCTCTCGCTTTCAGACAATCGATACGGTGATCATGCAATAATGACATCCTTCTCTAATTCAATGTTAAGACTAACATTATTTTCTGCACCCACTTTAGTAGGTACCGTTTGTAATCATAGAACTGAAATATTGTAAAATATTCTGAATATCGGCCTGATATTCTAAGGGAGCTTCGATTGCACTTAATTTTGAACTTGCTTCTAATACGACTCGATTTATTCCAGGAAGTTGCCGTCGTAATCTCGTGATTCTTTGTGATCAGTTATCGTAACCAAATTTCGATTCTCAAATTAGACTATCCAAGATGCTGTCAAACCTAAATTAAAATGTCCGCCAAGAGGCACACACCTGTTGTTTGATTATCAAAGTCACGTGTTTTAGATAGGCTGACAATTCCTAGATGCTGTCAAACCTAAATGAAAATGTCCGCCAAGAGGCACACAAACCCTTTGTTTGCTTGTCGAAGTCACGTGTTTTGGATAGGCTAATAGGTTACGATCTATAAAAACGTCATAATCAAGGTATTTTCAAGGCACAAAATCAAACCTAACTGAAGTGTCAATGTCAGTTATTTTAGTGTTGGCTGTATATTTGTTTGTTGCTGTAATGGTTGTATATCCTGTTCACAATCCGATGTCCACAGGTGCAGGTAAATTTATCACCTTTCCCTATCAAATAGCATTGAGAGGTGATAAATTTTACCTGTACCTGTGGACATCGCATTGTGAACGGATAATATTTGTGATTCCTTTAATTAAAATACTGCAAGTAACAACTTCATCCTTGAATTATTCTAGGGATTTACTTGAAATCAAAGAGAAATCTTAGCCAGTGTCGATAAGAGCTCAAAATTGATGTCCATTTAAATTGATTTAAATCGAAATACTGGCATTTTGAACAAATTTCTTGACAACATCTTGACAACTCGTTTTTTTCAAAATTAGAAGTGAAGTGAGTTTGGCACATAAATAACCTTCTCACGAGATGTCACTGTCAAGACACTGCTTTCTAATTTTTCTCCTAATAATCCTTTTCAATTCATCTCACCTTCAAAGAATTGTAAAAAGCTTATCTCCAATAAGAATCCATGATGAAACTGATAAATTCAAAGTTGAAACTACTGCGAAAAGCAAAGTTTCAATAAAGAAAATTGTCCAAGAGAAATCATTAGCCAAACTCATCGGACCAACTGAGTATGATAGCTTGGATGATGTCGAATATGCTGGTGACCTGAGTGATCCGATTTATAGAAAGAAAAAGAATATAAAGCAGTGGGACCATTGGGTAAGGAAGGATGTTTACTACGATTTTGGTTTTAAAGTCATTATTTTAGGGCAAATGGTCAGAATGTACTGTTACTTGTGGCGTAGGGAAAACTACCAGATGGAGGCATTGTGTTTCAGAAGGATGTGCTCCTGGGGAGAAGGAAGCTCAGATTAAAACTTGTACCAGAAAGCCGTGTTAAAGATGAAAATATATAAATACATTTTATACCTTTTGAATAAATATCTAAAAAAAACTTGGTGGTAAAAAGTTTATTCAACCAGAACATGTGCCCCTACAAAGTATTAGTTACAGTTATTGAATCAGATCATTGATATTAGGTATAGCACACTAAACCAAGCATACAAAAATATCGAAAATTGTGCCAATGCGGCTGTTTCCTGTATACGCAGATAATCTCGACCCGATCCTTTTGAAGGACGTGATTTAATTTCCGATTCGAGTAAAGAAAACCGATCTCAAAAGGCTGGAAAAGAGGAGAAAATCGATCAGCTTCGGGCTGCAGTAACCAAGCAGAGTAGTAGCAGCTCCAATTTTAAATATTTTCTTTGCCGATCCGTAGATACTTTAATGTCGTCAAATAAAACTGCCCTTTGACAACAACGTTTCTACTGTTGTCGTTTCGTTAAAGAATTTTATTTTAGAAGAGAGTAAACGGATACCTGTTTTGAAATTCAGGGGTTTTCGGGAAAGAGGTTTCAGATGTTGTCAAAGGAGATTCAGATTTTTAATTTAAATATAAAAATTTATTTGATACAGGTTTTTCCTTTGCAAGGAACTTCAAACAACCTTTTTTTTTTTTGGTGAAAAGATTCTATGTCCATATTCACCTAGAAAATATTAAGAGTGGATATATTTGTTGTTGCCTTGGTTTTACTATGAAGTTTTTTTCTAAAAGTGGCGCGTTTTGTTTAATTTTCTTACATTGACTCAATAATCTACAGTGACGACAATTTTCGTCCTATTTTTGATTGGTTCTTCAAAATTGTATGTATTTATATTGAAAATGAGCAAGAATATGGCGGCGGGTGCGTGGCTTACTTCTAGATTCCTATTTGAAATTAACAAGAATATGACGGCGAAACTCTATTGTCGCCACTGTATTAAAAGTCACTGTAAATTTTCTTTAGGTATGTATGCTCAGAGGTATTTGACGCAATAGAACATTGTAGATTATTTCATTCATTATAAAATAGACCCATCAGACAACGTCATTTTTTGAATCAATTTTGTTTAAATAAGTGATTATTTCACAAGACCTTGTTTATCAGCGATTAAATTTTTGTTTACCTTTTTTGACAGAATTTTGATAGAAATATTCTGACATTTTATAATAAATATAACTCTTTGGATAGGATTGACGCCAACAATTCAATCCTAATTATTCAGGAAATAATCTAGCCGTATACCACTCGACCTATAAATTTAAATGGATTAAACTATCCCAATATTTTTTGCATAATTTTGCTTTTTGGCAAATAGTTTCATGCACAATAACTTTTAAATAAAATTTACTAAGTTATTGTGCATTCAACTATTTTCCAAGCAAAATCATGCTCAAAATATGTTGGATAGTTTAATCGATTAAATTTGAAGCTCTTGTGATATAATATATGAATATTTCATTAGTTCTACCTTGAAGAATTACGCAAAAAATTCTATAGGATATACATCTATTGAAATAAAATTAAGAAATTACAACTTATTTGTTCTGTGGTAACCCAAACTAACACATACATAAATGCTATATACATAGGCTACGCTACGCATCCATTTTCGCTCCTGCCGTCTCCCAATCAAGCGTGTGCATATTCCCCCTCTGGTCGTCGCTGGTATCAGCCCTCCATTTGCCGCTGACACACTGTTCGTACTCCCCTTACGAGATCCGAAGTTTCGTAATGCTTGGAAATTGTCACCCCCCCAGCAAAGAAGTTTCACTTCAAAAATAATATTTAACAATTTTTTTCTCTATACGTTCCTGCTTTATTTATTGCATTTTTTGGGAAGTTTTTTGACATTTAAATTTTGTTATTTTTTCACACAAATCCCCCAATTATTTCAACATTTACCTGATAAGAACTCACAGGGATGCTTTCAACATGGTTTGAATCACTTTGAAAACGCGAGTCTTTTCAAGAAAAAAGAAATCTGACCGAATATCCCTCTAAAATTGACAAATGGCTCATCATTTTATGTCAAATTTCTCAAGCAACTTTCTTTTATTACAGGGAACCCCTAAAAGAAAAATGAACCTTGATGAAGACATTTTCAAAACACAATAGCCTAAGTATTACAAAAAAAATTTACAACAAAAACCTAGACGAACAGCAATTTATTTCCATTAAAATAATAATATAAAGACAACCCAATCCTGATTAATGGAAATTCAAATTATAAAGGCTTGTTAGATACGAATAATCGTAATAGCATAATCAAATAGACATGTAACCAAGTTGCCAGTAAGTCTGGTCCTGTAATTCCTAGCCTTGTTTGCCCCACGCTATGTGATTCTATGAATATACATTTCGGATAACTGAGATTGTTTTGGATCCTATAGTTAGTCATGGAAATTGATTATATGTGTTAGCGATATCTAGCATCGCCCTGATTGTGATGGCATCCCTACATTAGTTTTATCAGATTTTTCTCATCGATCGGTGATATCATCGTGCTAGATACTGGCACTCGGGTAGAAAATCCATTGTCACATGCGTAAGGCTTGGCTTCATAGGTTAAGAGGCTTCTGGGTCAGTAAGTCTTTATTCGGACGTAACTAAATTGACTGAGACATAATTTAGAGCTTCACTAAACCAAATTATGCAATATGGAGAGCTTAGCAATAAAACAATAAGTCAGGTATCATGTAATGTCTGGACTACTTTATCTGAATTGATTCAATTGACAGATTTTAGGAAAATTTTAGGTCATCTAGGTGCCTTTTTCAAAAAATTTATCTATAAGTGTTGTATCCTATACTATTTTCAAATTCAAGCCGCAGTAACGTAAACAATCGGTCATTGTTAGATCAGGTAGGTAGGAGTCCTGCGCGCATGCGCACTGGTCCTTGTAGGCGTATTAACCAATAGGAAGCCAGGATTACCAGTTGGTGTTTGTTTACATTTAATTTAATTTACTGCCCCTTGGATTTGAAAATATGTGGTATAGTTTTTCATTCATTACCTAGTTTTTTTTTTTTTGTCAGATTGTAAGACTTTTGTAATACTTTTGGATAGATGAATGAATGTAAAAATGTAAATAACAGACAAAAACATTGAAAATTGAACAAAAAATTAGTTGTTTAACAAATGTCGAAATTATGACATTTCAATATTACCTACCGAGGAGGAAGGGGTTTGAAAATTACCTACTTCTGGCACTGATTTACGAAGTACAGTTTGCAGTTGGATTAGTAAAGATAGCATCTAATCCACCTGCAAGCTAATGCACGGGCTACATAAATCACCCTGCACACAAGCAAATAATTACTTGCCAATAATTTCACTACATTTAGAAGAAAAAATGTAATTTAATTATTGGAAGGAAAAGTATTTAAGTCGGACTAATTTAATATACAGGGGATATGAAGAATCTCAAATGCTTCCAGAAAACCAATTTCGATGGATATTATTTAAAATATTTTTATAGATAAAAATTCGTTCGGTGTTTTTGACACTAACTGCTTAGTAAATCTTCATGGAGCTCCCAGCCGATTCGTAAAAAAATTGCCCGTTATTTCCCAGTGTCCTGAAGGCGGATTTTATAGTAGGCCCCCAGAAAAAAAAGGGTATTTCGGATGTGTTTTGTAAGATACCGGCCGGCGTCGAAACATGGATTTTACAACCGGGATATTTATGTTTTCATGTTTTTATTTGTTAACGTAAGAAAAGAGAAGATAACGATGGAATTGGTGAATAATGGATTGTGTAAAGTTCCAAATAATTAGAATAGATGTATCAGGTATATGTACAAATATTTTAACATGAGATAATATGGTCTATTTCAAGCTAAAACTGTCCTATTAACCATGGGTCAATTGTTAGTATTTTCGGAGTTATCGCAGAATTTAAATTTAGAACAATGTTAACAACGTGACAACATCGTACAGGTATTATCTCTGCCAAGATATAAATGTAAATAAAACTGGAAAATTTAAAGGTTTTTTTTGCAAGTTTATTTATTTCCATCTGTTTATGTTTTGGTTGGTTATTGGCTTTCAAATAATGTAAATAATAATGAATTTTCATCACTTTTCTAGTAAAAATGAAAAATGTGCTGTTTTGTTAAGTTGTGCACTCAATGACATTTTTGCACTAAACGTTTAAGAGAAAAATTAAATAATATTTACTCAGCAACTTGCCAAATCCTCTTTATGAAAATATTAATTTTTGTTGAAAGGTTCTCAAAACACTCAAATCAACACGCAGATTTTGCACACTCACACTTCCCGTATAACGCAATTTTTGGGCACAATGTTTTTTCATCAGGTGGGTGCTCTTGGGAAATCTTTCCCTGTAAGTTCTAACGGCTAAATGGGCATTTTGCATCGATTCTGCCTAAACAAGTATCTGCATATTCGACGTTTGTGAACATTTTATTTTCAAAAGAGAATGGATTTCACGCGTTTCCAATGGTTCAACTAACTGACATAAGACAAATGCAAATCAAGTGTGTGTGTTGTGCTATGTTGCCAGATGTTTAGATACCGATTTATAAGTGAAATTTTCATGTTGTTTTTTCAATTTTTTATTTTTGTTGTTGACTAAAAATGCGTAATTCCTTAATAATTGATTGAATTAAATATCAAATAACAAAAGTTCAAAGGCCTTTTTTTTAGAAATGGTTGAGTTTGGACCTCATGTAGCAAAAACTTTTTTGTTCAAAATGGGCCATATTTTCGGGTGTTAAAATTTTTGTAGTCAAACCTGATACACCCTGTATTGTGCTTATTTTAATCAGCCTAAACTAACTACGAATTTGTGTATATACAGTGTCTCCCACGAGGTTTTACCCAGGTGATAATTTCGAAACGCATAATTTTCTTTAACAATCGGCATTGCCGGTTTTGTAATTTAATTTTCTAACGAAGAATTTCATAATATACCATAAGTTTCATTTAAGATTCTAAAGTTACCGTCACTCGACCGAAGCTAAAGCGAAAGTGATAAAATTGGATGACACATGTAGAAGCGGCACAAAAGGCTACCCAGATCCTCAAAATTTAAATTACATTCATTCAAATTCAAAAATTCAAATTCAAATTCAAAAATAGTTTATTTGCCATTCAGAGTCAATTACATCACTGGAAAAAAAGACATTTAAATATTATGCAAATATAATAAATAATATTGACACTCGGGCAAAATGGACCATCCCGCGATGTTTTAGTTACCGATGCTCGCGGGCTGCTAACAAAAGAAACCCGAGAGTGGGACGACCTATTAACCTAATATAACCTAATATAATTCCGGTTTAAACAAAGGGTATTTGAAAAGAGAAACTAAAGTAAACTAAATAAGACCAAATAAAATGAAATGAAATGAAAGTAATAATAAAACTAATGCATTACATAAGCCATATGTCAGAGGGTGGGATTTGCACGAGTGCGTGCTAAGAAGCGAAATAATTGTTTCTTTATTTTTCCTGATTATGGAAGGGGTAGTTGGGGGAGAGTGACGACGACGACGGAGGGCGAGAGACGAATGGTTGACGGTCCAGACCGCATTTAGTAATATTAATTATTATTTATATCTAGTATTTTAAGTCAAAAGCGAATGCGCGCACCCAATATGTATGTACCCAGATATGCAAGCAAAAAAGAAAAACAAGTAAAATGAAGACAGGGTCTCCATCTATTGTGCCATCTAATTGGGCCGTTACCTAATTAATAAAAAAGAAAAAGTTATTAAATAATAAAACATGTACACATAGGCTAAATTCCTACAGTTGGCCCTGCAGAAGCATTAATTTTACATGCCTTTTGAAACTATAGAATGTAAGAGATTTTATATTATTTGGTAGATTATTCCAGATTTTGGAGGCTGTATATGTAAATGATTTTTGAATGTTTGTTGTATGGTGAGCAGGAATTTTATAGATTATCGTTTCTAGTTTCGTAGGTGTGTTGTGATGGTATCAGACAACTAAGCAGATACTCCGGTTTTCCATTTTAATTATCCTAAAAATAAAGCAAGACATGTGACATTCTCTTCTGTTCTTCATGCTTAAAATTTTGTTGTCATTCAGATATGGGGTTATGTGATGTCGGTAGGGAATATTAAAAGAAAATCTCATGCATGTGTTTTGTAATTTTTGTATTTTCCCTCTGTATAAACCTGTTATCGAATCGGAGTATACAACATCTCCGTAGTCAAATAATGACAAAATTAGAGTATCACAAAGAAAATATTTAATTTTCAATGGTAAACAATTTTTTAAGTGATACATATTTTTTAAACGGTAGTAGGCCGTTTTTAGTTTTTGATTGATGTGTGACTCAAATCTTGTTGCTTCGTCTATGATTATGCCTAGATTCCTTGCTTCAGATTTGAAGGGGATGGTTTCATTATTCACTGTAACTAGCATATTTTTCTGCAGGCGCTCCCTTACTTGCCCATTCTGGTCTAATAAAATTGACTGGGATCTTGTTGCATTTATTTTAAGGTTGTGGTTATCTGCATAGGTGAATATTCTATTCAAATCTGAATTTATTTTAGAGTTACAATCTGCCAGATTTTCATCTCTATGGTTAATTGGTATATAAAGTTGTGAGTCATCTGCATATTGTTGTAGTGAACTATGAACAAGGCAAGTGTGCATGTCCGCCACATAAATGGAAAATAAAAGGGGCGAGAGAATTGATCCTTGTGGGACACCTTTAGTTATTGGTTCAAATTCTGAGCTCTTTACCCCAGATTCAGTGGCAATCGACACACAGGAAGCTCTATTACGTAAAAAATTTGAAAATAAATCGATTACAGACTGAGAAAAATTGTAGTAGTGAAGCTTTGCCACTGTCATTTTATGATCTAAAGTGTCAAATGCTTTACTGAAATCCAGCATTGTGAGGCATGTCGATGATTTTACTTCCTCGTTGTGTCTGATGTCGTTGAGGACTTTTACCAAACATGAAGATGTCCTAAAGTGTCTTCTAAAGCCTGACTGACAATTGGGAATGATTTTAAACTTTTCTGAGAAGCTGCTAATTTAGTCAAAAATAAATTTTTCAATGACTTTTGACATGGTGGTTAATATACTGATGGGTCTTAGATCGTTGAGACTAAGTGGCTCTGCAGTTTTCGGGATAGGCCTAATGACGCTTTTTTTCCAGATATCTGGAAACACACCCTCTAACAGGCATGTACTGATGATGCTTGTCAGGGGGCCTATGACATATTTCCAGGTAGAAATTCCATCTACCCCAATAGCATTGGTTTTTATTTGGTTTAGAAGTTTCATAACTGTTTCTGTGTCTATCAGAATAAAATTAAAGTTTTCAGCGACATTGTCGTTTTTATTGGAAAGATAAAAGTTTCTCTTCAGATGTCGTGGCGCCAGTATGAGTGTTTGATAAAAAATATTTGTTAATTTCGACCGGGTAATCAAACTGATGAGATAGCTCCTGAATAGCGCTTTTGCTTGTTGTTTGCCAGAACTCTTTTCCCTTCTTTGAAGAAAGTTGGTTGAAGAAAGCGACCTTTTCCCGTAGTATTGCATGCTTAGTATAATTTCTCAGCTATCGATAATACTGCAGTTTTGGTTCAGTTTTATTTTTATTATAGGCTCGTCTAGTTTTGTCGCGGAGTTTCATTAACAGCCGGATATTTTGAGTGATCCAAGGGGTATACAGCCCTTCTTTAACTTGTTTGGCTTGTAATGGAGCATGCTTGTTTATCAGGTGATCAATATTTGTATTGAGAAGTTTGATCTTTTCCTCAATGCCTGGTATTCTGTATATTTGATCCCACTGTATATTTAGTGCATCTTGGTTGAAAATGTTCAAATTAATATTATTATAGTTTCTAAAATATACCAATCTTGGCCTTACTTGAAGTGTCGGCAAGTTAATACTAACGTAGATTAAGTTATGGTCAGTTATTTGATCAGAAATTTGGATTGAGTTATTATCTATGACCTCTAGGTTTGAGCTTGCAATCATGAGGTCTATCAGGGTTGCAGATACATTGGATGACGCGTTTCGAAGTTATCACCCGGATAAAACTTCTTGGGATACCCTGTATATTTGGGTGATTCACGTAGCCCTTCCATTAGCTTGCAGGTGGATTGGATAATAATGATACTGTGGCGTCGCCAGGCTGTCAAGAAAGCTACGCTATCGAATTCCGTAGAAAATTGCAGATTCCTATTAATCTGGTCAATTCTACTTAATCGAGAAAAGGGGAGTTATTGCGTGTGTTCTAGATTTTACAGGAATAGATTTGTGGATATATAAAAGGCCGCTATTGCTTTGTAGCTTTAAGTTTCAGTTCGACTGTGATATGATTTAAATAGTGATTGTAAAGAGTTTAATTGTTGAGTTAATTAATTAATTAATTATTTTATTAAAGTAATTAGTGTCAGAGTGTATTGTTAAGTAGAATAAATTATTGCTGTGTTAATTGGACTTTGATTTTTGGAATAAACGAAACGAACAACGAACCCAAGATTTCTGCCAGGCAACCCAAAGCCGTGACATTGGTGCCAGAAGTCGGATATAAAGGACTGCAAAGTGAAATCCAATTGCGGAAGTGCGGGGACACTAGTGTAGTGTAAAAACTGAACACTAAGTGAACACTGGGACAGTTAGTGCAGTGCAAACAGTGACAATCACAAAAAAAGACTTAACCGATCGTGTGAATTACCCCGGAAGTGACTCTATACCCGATTTAGACTGTGATAGTGAATCTTCGAGTGAGTTCTAGAAAATTCTATTTGGAAACTAAGGGAGATATCGAATTTGTGACTTCGCTGACGTATTCGGAACATCAATCGTCATTCAGAAGAGGTTTTTCGAGAAGTTTCGGGAAAATTCTAGAACATTCTATTTGGAAACCAAGGGAGATATCGAAATTGTGACTTCACCGACGTGTATGCTGCATCAATCGACATCTGGAAAATAAATTTCAAGAAAATTCCAGAACAATCTATTCTAGAATAAAGCAAGTTATCCAATTTGTGACTTCACCGGCGTGTTTGGAACTTCGAGCAAAGACCAGGAAAGATAATTGAAGAAAGTTTGAGTGAAATTCTAGAACATTCTGTATATGCCTATTACAAGACAACAAGCAAAAATGGACGAACAAAAAGTTGAAGAACTTCTGCGGGAAATGTTGGAACTTCAAGAGACCAAACGACAACAAGAGAAACAAGACGAAGAAGCTAGACGACAACAAGAAGAGGCTAAACGACAACAAGAAAAACAAGATGAAGAGGCCAGGCGACAAAAAGAAAAACAAGACGAAGAAGCTAAACGACAACAAGAAAAACAAGACGAAGAAGCTAGACGACAACAAGAAGAGGCGTGAAGACAACAAGTAAAACTATTACGAAAAGAGAGACAAATGAGAAACGATTCCAGACAAACACCAACCCCGAGAACCCGAATAGAGTGCTACCGGTGCCATAAGCTTGGGCATATTCAACGAGATTGTAGAGTAAGGATGTCCTCTCCACCAAGGGATCGTTTCCAACGCTTTTCGAGCTCGAGAGACGCCAGCCCTAATAACAGACAGGGAAACGAGAACTAACCAGTATGGAGGGGCGAATGCTGGTTAGTGATGACGAAGCCCCCAGGGTTGTTTACATAAGATCATTGGGCAGTCATTACAGAGGATTAAAATTCGAAGGACAAATTAATGGAGAATTGAAAACCATCACTTTTGATACGGGTGCTGAAGTTTCCATAATTAGAATAACATTCGTCAAGTCTCGGGCAATCCAACCGCTCACTAGAAATCTGTCAGTACGAACAGTCACCGGCGAATCTGCACCAGTTCAAGGAGAAGCTATGATTGATCTTACTCTTGGATCTACCACCTTCAGGCACAGAACATTAGTCGCCGATATAGAAGATGATTTCATTTTGGGAATGGATTTGATCGGCCAACATGGTTTCTCTTTTGATCCTTCCATGAACATCCTTAAATTTGGCAATGAAGAAATTGTCCTAATATCACAAGAAGAATCCGATGCCGTTAAGATCTTGGCCACAACCCCAGTGAGGATTCCTGGAAGTACTGAAAAGATCATTTGCGGAAGATTAGAAACAAACCCTAGATCATAAAGAATTGATTTACGATTATGAGTGAAGCTTTGTACAAATTTGGCAGTAAGCGAAATCAGAGGTTTTTATACGCTTATAGAATTGGACGTTCTAATAATTATAATGTTTTGACGTGTAGGAGTTTTTGTTAAAAATATTGTAACCTAATGTAGTATAGGGCTCTATAAAAGAGTTCTTTAAGTACAAGGCTTTTGATTGTAACATTTTATTTACAAGCTCAGAGATAGTATAGAGATGGCTGTCAGTTAGCATCATTTAGATTTTTTTTTTTATTTTAGAAAAGTGCTGGATTAGGGTATGAAATTGTACCATAGTAATTTGGTTAAGCTCTGTTTATTTTCTCGAATAAAGTATATTTATTAATGGATAACCGAACTACAGTTGTTTCTCTCACTTGCAAATGGACCCGCCCCCACAATTTTGTTTTCCATTAGCTGCCCAAGGAAATAATTACCATCAAATACGACCGCTCGCAATTTATCATCTAACTTAAATAATAGAGTACTTGGCGCGGATGCTACTATTCGTCTGCACCAAAGCAACATAGTTCCATACTGCAGCAACATTATGCTTCGCCACATTATATCGCACCATGCTGGTATATGTTGTCACATTGCATTATGTTGATGTCGCACAACAAAAGTTAACATTTGTTGTGTGTTTCGCTTTGGAGCTGATCAAAGAAAAATGTAAAGCACACGCCAACGCCAACATTCAGCAACATGAACAGAAATTGAAGTCGGTGTGGACGCTTCGTCATAAGATATTGCAGTTGGTTTATTCTGCATGCATGAATATGCTGATTTATGCGTCAGGGGGGGAGGGGGATATTTTTCTGACAGAAAGATTCATATCAGAAACTAGGCAAATGGAGAAGCTTTTCAAAATTGCCACCTAGTTGGAGTTTTCCCCAAATATTTTTACAATATATTTCTTCCTTATATTTTTCGAATTTTTACAGTTGGGCGAAGCTAGCATTTCCTTTCTTCGTATATTTTTTTGAAAAATGAAAAAAAAAAAAAAAAACAGCAGCGGACCCAATAATCAACTCATTTTTGTCCCACAGCATGGATGCATTTTTCATGCTCATTTTTTTAAATAAATGATGTTTTAGTTCAGGAATTTCAAGTAGGTACGGCTTTGTTACCAAAAAAGCAATTTTTGACTTAGAACGTTTGTATGTGTTGTGCTGGTGTACACACGTTATTAAATCCGGATTTATGTTACAAAAACTAATACCAACACCATCAAACAATATTGTTTTATTGTGACCAAAGTTGTTTAAAACAATTTTCCATATACAGCTGCAGCATCCCTGCTTAAGTCCCTAAGTTGCTGTGGATGCTTTACTTATTATGATAGCCCGTTTAACCTTGGTTTTTGTGCCACTATAGAGCATTTCAGCTGCCTTCATTTATTAGTTGATATTGGTGTTTTCTGATGCTTCTCATATGCTTTTTTTAGATTAGTATCAAACGAAGTTCAGGGTCATACGCTAGTTTCTTTTTCATCTCCTGGGTCAAACCAAATAAGTGATATACTATTTATCTTCCTTCTCTTAAACAAGTCTGCTTCAAATTCTGATAGGTATATACAACACAGCAAAAAAAGTTTTGCACTATCTCATTCCATACATAATATATTCAGTGATATCTAAATTAAAACATTATCAATAAAAGGAAGTCAAAAATTTCAGGGGGATGTATAAATAGAAAACTTAAACATAGTATCAAATTTTCTTTGATCGCAGACAGATTCATCTACATAATACTTCAACTAAACAAGAGGTACAGACTACAGCTTATCTATGGATACGCGACAACAAGCAAAACATAGAGATGGAAACTTTCCTGGAAGATTTATCAAAGACAATGGAATCAGAGAAATGCCACTACAAAATTATAAGTGGCGAGTTTGATGTAAAAATGGGTGGAAGCATTGTGGAGGAAACACTGCAGATACTTCTTCTCAAATGCCCTAATGAAGCAAGAATACCTGGCGGGTGGCGTAACACGGAAGTAGTTCTACTTTTCAAGAAAGCTCATAACATCAACATAAACAACTACCGACCAATCAGCCTTCTATCATACCTATATAAACTTCTTAGTGATATTATCAATGATGAGAAACCGTCGACCGTCGTACTATTTGTATTTTGCCTACAGGCACAAAACTTGGATTGGTTTTCTTTGCTTTTCCTAGCCATGCTGATGAGACCTGATAGGTCGAAACGCGTCTATGGATGGAAAAGCAGAGAAAATCAATCCAAAATTTTCTCATCAGGGATAATAGGTTTTCCTATTCTGGGTTTTCCCACGAACTGAATTTTGGTGGGCCGATTAGATAGTCAATCACTAAATTACAGCAAAAAATGCTGTTTAGTGTTGAATCTTTGTCTTAGATGGCGCCACGATCAAATTTCGACCGTCGTAATATTATCAATAACACATTCACCAACAAGTTAGATGCCTACCAACCAGTAGAATAGGCGGGGTTAGGAAAGGGGTATTGCACCGAAAACCACCTCCAGGCAGTAAGTAACATCAATAGAAAGAACAACTGAATATAACATACCTCTATTACCTCTACACTTAGCATTCGTAGATTTTCGTAAGGCATTTCATGGACGATGCTAGAATGGATTCCCGATATACAAAACTTCTAAAATACATATACTGTGTGACATAGAAATTGCAACACCCAGTAAATGTAAATCTATTTTATTAATATTTTGGGAACTAGTTGGGATAAAAAATATGAACAATTGATGACATTTAAAAAAAAAAATTATTGAAAGGAATTCTTAACAATTCAATAGTGAGTGGCGCTTTTACGTAAGTTTTCACATTCTGTTCTTCGTGGCATGCTGCGAATCAGATGATCGATATCTGCGGTAGGTTCTCCCAAACTAATCTTACCTCATGACGTAGACGTTGTACATCCAGTAGATGTGGCAACTGTCCCAGCCATCTACCTATCACATCCCCTGCATGTTCAATAGGCGATAAGTCTGGTCTGGGCCATGGAAGAAGGGTTACATTAGCTTGTTGGAGGTAGTTTCTAGTAACTGCAGCGGTATGTGATCTCACATTCTTATGTTGAAAAATTGGATCTTGCAGTTGCTGAAGGTAGGGCAACGCGCGAGCGTTCATGTTTCTACCAAAAAAAATAAGAGGTGACCTGTTTCCAACTGCTATGGGACCCCAAGCCATAAGGACCCTAGTAAGCGCACTCTCACGCTCCGTGCAAAATTGAAGTTGGTGTCTTTCTCCACGTCTGCGACGGACACTTGTACGTTGCCCTACCTGGAGCAACTGCAATATCCAATTTTTGTGACCACATATCGCTGCAGTTACTAGAAGCTTTCTTCAGCAAGGTGATGTAAGCCTACTTCCATGGCCTGTTAAGTTACCAGACTTATCGCCTATTGGACATGTCTGGAATAAGATAGGTAGAAGGCTGAGACAGTGGCCACGTCTTCTGCTGGATGTACAACATTTACGTCATGAGGTAAGATTAGCCTGGGAGAACCTACCATAAGCAGATATCGATCATCTGATTCGCAGCTTGCCACGAAGAGTTAGAGAATCAAATCAAAACTTACATGGAGGCGCAACTTACTATTGAATTGTTAGGAATTCCTTTCAATAAATTTGTTTGAAAATGTCATCGATTGTTATTCATATTTTCATCCTAACTACTTCCCAAAATATTGATAAAACATATTTACATTTACTGGGTTTTGCAATTTCTATGTCGCTCAGTATGAAAATGCCACCTTTCATATCGAAAATGAAAACCTGACAACAGATAAAATAAGAATTAGGAAAGGCGTGCGCCAGGGAGACACCTCTCCCAAACTGTTTACCTTGGCGTTAGAGAACATATTCAAAACACTGGCTTGTGAGGCTAAAGGTATCAATGAGAACGGAATTTTTCTAAACCGCCTATGATTCGCCGACGATATTGTCCTCATTAGTAGCGCTATTCATGAACTCAACATACCTGTTAGGCCAACTGAATGACGCGTCGAAAAAAGTCGGCCTAAGAACGAACCTTTCTAAAACCAAGATAATCAGCGAAACGGAAGATATTTGTAACAATATACGATACGACTGTAGAAAACGTTGACGCATATGTCTACTTGGGGCATACTATCAAAATTGCCAAAGAGAACTAAACTGCTGAAATAAAACATAGAAAGATACTTGCATGGGCAGATTTTAGCAAGCTGAGCTATATATTAAAAAACAGAGAGATATCAATAAACTTAAAGTGGAAAGTCTTTGATACATGTAAACTGCTGGTAGCAACATACGGTTTAGAAACAATGGCTATAACAAAAAGAAGTTCTGAGTTATGCAAAGAGCAATGGGGGTCCGCGCATCATGCTTGGAATCAATCTGGAAGATAGGATCAGGGATGAGGAAGTCCGACAAAGAATTAAAGTCGTGGATATCACGAAGCGTATCTCAGAAAGCAAATGGCAGTGGGTGGGGCATGTGGCCAGACAGCACCATGATAGTTGGACAGCGCGAGTAATACATTGGCGACCAAGACAGACCAAACGTAGAGCAGGCAGACCCCAAGAGAGGTGGCTGGACGATATCAAATATATTGCGGAGAAAAGATGGTTCCAAACAGCACAAGACAGAAAGGCATGGAAACGGATGGAAGAGGCCTACGTTCAGGAGTGGACAAAAGAAGGCTGAAGAAGAAGAAGAGGTATTGACATATTATGGTGTTTAAAGACTACGTTCCATCACAAGGACGTCTTGGATGTCAGCCTTCCATACTGATTATCCTACATTCATTCAGTATAAGATTATTTCACATTCAATAAAAAAGCAACATGAAACTTTGACTAAAGGTGTTCGCGCCGAGTACTTTGAAATAAATGTGGATTTCAAGCCTAGTGAAACAGTGATTAAATTAATCTATTTTGTTCACCCGCTGTTGCAAGTAGGAAGATTTCTTTTGTTATGACATTTCAATACTATAAATTATGTTATCCTTTTGTGTAATATCATTGGTGTGAAGACAAATGACAGTTCTGATTGTCAGGTCAATAATTATGTTCGATATTCGTTGTTGTTACCAATTAAAAGTTCAAGTTGTAACATAACCTTTTTTGCAGCTAGTAAAATTTTGCAAAAAATCAAGTAATCTTTTATTTTAAAAGTAAAAAAGTTGAAATACAGTCCCCAGTACATAACATGGTCCATTCGAGCCAATGGATATTGAAGAAAAAGCAGTAAAATCTAGTTAAAAAGCCAAAAACAAGTTCAATTTTGGCTCCAAGAAGCACTTGGTGAGTCCTTTCCAGTTTATTTTACCTTTTTTCTCAATTTTACCATATCCAAGTTTTCCTTTTTAACTGGCCGAGGTTAAAAAATAGTTAGCCAATTTTTATGCACAAGTTTTAATCAAGTATTGCACCATAAAATGGCAGAGTCACTAGGTAGGAGGCGAGGCTCTTTGAAAACCTCCCTCACAAATTTTGTAAAGTATGTAGACAGTAAGCGAGGCCAGGCCATGTTAACTGAGTCTGACCTTCTTCAATTAGAGGAGAAAATTGAAAGAATTAAAGTAGTTTATGACGAGTTTAATGAGGTACAAAACCAAATAGAACTAGCTGCATCCGATGATAATCTCGAGAAAGAATATGAGATTCGTAGTGCTTTCGAAGACACTTATTATAGTCATAGGTCCATTGCCATGTCCATATTGGGACCAAGAGAGGTAAATGCGGCTACAAGTCAGCACTCTGGTCAAAATTCAGTAGTTTCGGAAGCAGCTAATTCTACCACAGGTTTGCAAGGAGTTAAGCTGCCAGTTATTACCCTCCCCAAGTACCAAGGCAATTATGAGAATTGGTTAGAGTTTCGAGAGACATTTGAGTCTTTAGTTCACAACAATGAATGTCTGAGCTCAATTCAAAAGTATCATTACCTAAGAGCCTCTCTGGAAGGTAGTGCAGCCTTGGTGATTAAGGCGGTTGAATTTACAAGTTCCGGTTATGATGTAGCCTGGCAAGTTTTAAGAGACAGGTACAATAATACCAAGCTTTTGATCCATAACCACATTAAGTTAATTTTCGATTTAGAGATTATTTCTAGAGAATCTTCTTACAAACTGCGAAAATTGATTGATGATTTATCTAAACATCTAAGATCCCTCGAGCAATTGCAACAGAATATAGGAAATTGGGATCCTCTTTTAATTTTTCTCATTGCAGGAAAGTTAGATGCAAAAACGTTGGGTGAGTGGGAAAAATATTCCGTTAGCTTGAGTTCCCCCACACTAGATGAATTAAAAACATTTTTGCGCAATCGTGCAGACTTATTAGAAACCTTAGAGCACAAATTAAGTTCAAGTAAGCCAAATTTTGAAGATAATAAGCAAAATAAAAAAGATTTCAGGCAAGGTTCAAAATCTTTGGTTTCTTCTAATTCTGCTGCAGGGTTTTCTTGCTTTTATTGTAAGAATAATCATTCAATTTACAAATGTGGGGATTTTTTGGGATTACCAACTGAAAAAAGAGTAGATTTTGTTGAAACAGCTAAATTATGTAGAGTTTGCCTTTTAAATAGTCACTCGAGTAAAAAATGTAGGGCCGGCCCCTGCAGAAAATGCAGGGCCTGGCATAACACGCTCCTGCACCCTGAAAGTGAACCAGCTAGTACTCTCAATTCTCAACCAGGTAATGCAAGTTCAAATATTATAAATTCGTTGGCCAGTGGCGTAGACAATCCAGGTTTTTACAAAGTTTTGTTGTCTACAGTTAAAGTTATAGTTTTTGACCAGTTTGGCCAACCAGTAACGGTACGTGCACTGCTCGACTCCGGGTCGCAGTCCAGTTTTATTACCGAAGAGTTATCTAATCGCTTAGGACTTGAAACCAGTACTGCAAATTTGAATGTTTTGGGTATATCAAGTAAGGTTTCCACAATAAAGCAAAAATGCGTTGTTAATATAAGTTCTCAGTACAATAATTTTAAAGCTAGCATTATATGCTTCGTGCTGTCTAATATTACTAGTATGACTCCGTCTTGGGGGGTTGATGTTAGGTTTTTGAATATTCCTGAGAATTTGCAGCTAGCGGATCCTGAATTTAATATACCTGCTCCCGTTGACATGTTGATAGGAGCAGAGCTGTTTTGGGTCATAATTAAGTCTAATAGGATCATTTGCGGTAAAAACAAGCCGGAATTGCAGGATACTGTGTTGGGTTGGATCGTTTCAGGGCGTATTAGCAACAACCGTGTTGATCATGACACATCTTGTAATTTGAGCACAAATCAAGAGTTATGCAAGATGTTGTCAAAGTTTTGGGAAACTGAAGTGGTCGGTGTTGTCAAATCTTTGTCTCGCGAAGAGCTCGAATGTGAGCGCATTTTTGAACAAACAACTCAAAGGGATTCTCACGGGCGATTTATAGTTACTCTTCCACTAAAACAAGATCCTAGTGTTTTGGGCCAATCGCGCGCGCAAGCTCAAAAAATGTTTTATAGCACAGAGCGCAGACTAAGTAAAAACGAAAAATTAAGAAGTTTGTATAACGATTTTCTTTCTGAATACTTGAGTTTAAAGCATATGAGTTTGGCGGATGATCAAGTTAGCATTGCTCATGAGTATTTTATGCCTCACCATGGGGTTTTGCGTGAGTCTAGCAAAACTACGCGTTTGCGAGTAGTTTTTAATGCATCTTTCCCCACTAGTAATGGTCTCTCGCTCAATAGTATTCAATATGTTGGTCCCGTCTTGCAAGAGGACCTGTTGTCAATTATTTTGCGATTCCGACAACATAAATACGTTATATCTGCTGACTGTGCCAAGATGTACCGACAAGTGGTAGTCAACCCAAAGCAAAGAAAATTACAAAGTATATTGTGGCGTGCTAGTCCTGATAATGCACTAAATTCATATACGCTTAATACAGTAACCTACGGCCACGCGTGCGCAAGCTACCTAGCCATCCGCTGCTTGTTTGAATTGGCAAATGAATGTCAAAAATATAAGCCAGACATTGCGGAAATCATACGTAGAGATTTCTACGTAGACGACTTGCTCACCGGGGCGGATACGATCGAGCATGCGCAAGATATTTGTCGCGAAGTTTCAGCGGTTTTGCGAAGCGGGTGTTTCGAATTGCGAAAATGGTACTCTAACGAACCAGAAGTTTTGGTGCACATTGAAAATACGGATTCTCCTTGTGGAATTATCGAGTTTGGTCCCGGGGAAAACGCTAAAACGTTGGGTTTGATTTGTTCTGGTCAGAATGACAAATTGCTTTATTCGTTAGAAGACATTGACATTAATAAAAAATGTACCAAGAGGCTTATTTTGTCAGTGAATGCTAAAATCTTTGATCCTATAGGTTTGGTGAGTCCTGTTATCATTGTGTCAAAGATTTTAATGCAAAGTTTATGGTTCGAAAAATTGGGTTGGGATGACGCTTTACCCCAGCATTTATCTGACAGGTGGTTCAAGTTTTTGAGCGATTTGCCAAATTTAAAGGATCTGTCTGTGTCCAGAAAAGTAGTTTGCGACAATGCGCAGCAAGTAGAATTGCACGGGTACTGTGACGCAAGTGAGCGCGCCTTTGGAGCATGCGCGTATGTCACAAGTACTGACAACGACGGCAAAGTACATGTTCACCTGTTAGCTGCTAAAAGTAAGGTGGCTCCCATCAAAACAATCAGTATACCGCGTCTCGAGTTATGCGGCGCATTAGTTCTCTCAAGGTTAATGGACAAAATTCGAAAGTCAATGACTCTTAAGTTTGAAAATTATTTCTTTTGGTGTGATTCGAAAATAACTCTTGCTTGGATAAACACAATTCCTAATTTATTGAAAGTTTTTGTCGCAAATAGAGTTGCGGAGATTCAAAGTTTGTCCAACGAGCGGGAATGGCGCTTTGTTCCCACCGAAGATAACCCAGCAGATTTAATTACAAGAGGGCTCTACCCTAGTGAGTTATCAAAATCTCGTATTTGGTGGGAGGAACCTGCTTGGTTAAGCTTAGAAAAGCATGAGTGGCCGGTTTCACAATTTGAATTAGGTGACTTACCAGAGCTAAGACAACAGACTTGCGTTGCGGTACAGGCGTGTCCAGAGGAGTTTTTTCCTTTCGAAAATTTTTCAGTTTATAGGCGACTATTGAGATCCGCTGCGTACATTTTGCGTTTTATAGAAAATTGTCGGAAAGTAGAGAATGATTGTGCTATGGAGTCTCTATCTAAACGAGAGTCAGATTGCGGACAAACGGCTTTGATAAAAATGGCACAAATGCAGTCTTTTTCTAGGGAAATTTCAGATTTATCAAAAAACCGCAAATTAGACAGCAAAAGCAAGTTGCTAAATTTAACACCCTTCTTAGATACCGACAAGATACTGCGCGTTGGCGGCCGATTGGAGCGTTCGGATCTAAGTTTCAATAAAAAGCATTAGTATTAGATTCGCTTCATCATTTTACAAAGTTATTGTTTGTTCATGAGCACCTTTATCAGTTACATGTAGGTCCTCAGAACCTATTAGCCTTTATAAGAGAGAAATTTTGGCCAGTGGGGGGACGGAACTTAGCACGTTCTACCGTTCAAAAGTTTGTCAAATGTGCCAGATTTTGAGGCAACACCGTTCAGCCGTTAATGGGCAACCTTCCACGAGAGAGAATCGCTCCCTCCCCTCCATTCACCTGTGTTGGGATTGATTATGCTGGTCCTTTCACGGTGCGCCACGGATTAAGCAGAGGGCGCGGCGGAAAATTGGAAAAATGTTACATTGGTTTGTTCATCTGCTTTTCCACTAAGGCTGTGCACCTCGAGTTAGTTTCGAGTCTTTTCACATTTTTACAAGCTTTAAGACGATTTGTGTCTAGACGTGGAAAGCCGAGCAAGATTGTATCAGATAATGGCAAGAATTTTGTTGGTGCTTTTCATGAGCTGGATAGGTTCTTAAGTATGAATCAAGAAAACATCAAGTCAGCAGGTGCTAGCGAGGGCATAGACTGGCAGTTTATCCCTCCGTACTCGCCCCATATGGGAGGTTTGTGGGAGTCAAATGTGAGAAGTGTAAAGTCCCATTTAAAACATGTCTTGGCCAACGCTCACCTTACTTTTGAAGAATTCAGCACCGTATTGTGTCAGGTCGAGGCTATTTTAAATTCTCGGCCTCTGTGTCCCCTATCCTCAGACCCCAGTGACCTGAGTTCCCTCACCCCTGCTCACTTCATGATTGGAAGAACATTGATAGCGGCGCCAGACGAAAACCTCATGGATGTCAAGTTAAATCGTCTCACAAGATTTCAGTTGATGCAGAGGCTTTGCCAACACTTTTGGAAGCGATGGGAACGAGACTACATTGTTGAACTTCAGAGACGACAGAAATGGAAGACTGGTCATGGTGAACTTTCCGAAAACCAATTAGTTCTAATCAAGGATGACCAATCCCTTCCCAGTGAATGGCGTCTTGGACGAATAGTCAGTCTACATAAAGGTCAAGATGGTACAGCTCGCGTTGCCTCGATAAAAACAAGTGCAGTTGAAGTTTGAAAGCTTAGGCTTTCCAAAGGAGGCGGCATGTTCGCGCCGAGTACTTTGAAATAAATGTGGATTTCAAGCCTAGTGACTCCATCTGTGAAACAGTGATTAAATTAATCTATTTTGTTCACCCGCTGTTGCAAGTAGGAAGATTTCTTTTGTTATGACGTTTCAATACTATAAATTATGTTATCCTTTTGTGTAATATCCTTGGTGTGAAGACAAATGACAGTTCTGATTGTCAGGTCAATAATTATGTTCGATATTCGTTGTTGTGTTGTTGTTACCAATTAAAAGTTCAAGTTGTAACATAACCTTTTTTGCAGCTAGTAAAATTTTGCAAAAAATCAAGTAATCTTTTATTTTAAAAGTAAAAAAGTTGAAATACAGTCCCCAATACATAACAAAAGGTATTGTAACACTTTTATTTTACGTAAGAAAAATTCATTACCAAAATGTACCCTTGTTTGGATTGCGACCTTAGTTCAACCGAGTTTGTTAAAGTGTCCACGTGCCCGGTTAGTGGATTCGTGCGCCACCGATTTTTGAGACGAAATCGGAAAAGTCCTGCGATGATGGCAGGTTGAACTAAAGTACAAACCAAATTATTATGCCTGACATGTAAAGAAAATAATCGGATAGACAAAAAGACAAAGAAAGCAGGTAATTGGCAATACAACAAAATCAGTTTTATTAAATATTAAGTAATTATTTAATACAATATGACAAGTATTCAGAGGCTAGTATGACGACTAGCGGAAATAAAGAACCTAAAGGTTTCCTTATAGTCAGATTAAAGAAAACTGTCTGTCGGTACTGATATGTATGAATACCTACGTAAGCAAAGAGTTATACTTAAAACTAAATAACCAATAAGTGCGAATTAACAGACACCCTGCGTTAGTGATCACTCCGCAAATAAATGGGGTCAAAAAAAAAAAAAAAAAAAAAAAAAAAAAACTATAAGTCTACCAATCAATGTGGCATAGAATGGTCCCCCAATAAAACCTTAAAATGGAAAATTGCAATTATAATTACCTCGTGGATTTTTGAGGGTCACAGCTCAAAGGTTGAAGGTGAACGGAAGGTCATGGAGCTTTAATTTCACCTACGCTGGCTGATCCAATTTGGAAGTTCACAGCAACGAGCAACAATAAAATCAAGGCTCTAAGAGTCTAGGCTCAAACAATTCAATCCAAGCGACGTGATGTGATATTCTATCGTGAGAATAGAACTAATTAATTTAAAAAAAAAAAAAAATCACAAAATGGTGGACTTACCGACTAGAAGAAATAGATAAATTCCTTAGAAAGGTGATTTGGCTGCCAAAAAGGTAACAAAAACCAAAACTAGACTGGCAAAACCAAAATTGAAATTATCTGGATGACCGGGTCCTAATTAAATAGAGAAAATCACTCAATTTTCTTGATGGTCAAACGGATAAAAAAACTATTCTTCAGGCCAAAGCCAAAGTGTTCTAGTCGCTGGACGAAATGGAAGAGACCGTTGTACGATTTTTTTGGAACCCTAAACCAGAAATTTCTACGCACTAATTTTTTATGTTACATTTCATTCTATCGAATTCCACATTCCACACCTTAGGAAGGATTGAAAGATAACGACAAAGATATCGATACTCGTCAGCGAAACTTCCAAAGGGACTCAACAAATGGGACCGAATCAATCCACACAAATCGGGAAAACACTATACTCGTTAAAATCTATACATAACTTCACTTATTAAATAATATTGTCCATGCCTTCTCCAACACGACACCGATTATATCGACATTTATTGAAAAACCCAGCCCTACGCGACCAAAACCAAAGTACCAGCAAATTGATCGATATAGGTACTCGATAACAGGTAGATAAAAGAAATGAAATCCTCCAGTAAGAGAGAGACAGAGAGGGAGTGAAAGCTAAAGGAATTAATCCGGAATGAACTGGCGCGAAAATAAAATTGAATGACAATTAACTGGACATAACCCCTTTTTATTTGAAAATCAAAACAATGTTGACTATCTACTAATAAAATTGATAATTTACGTAAATTCCATTTAAGGACAACAAGAATAAGATAGCCAGGCATTGTTCAACAAATATTCCTCTGCAATGGTCAACTGAATCATTAGACAAATTATAAGGAACAAAATCTTGGTTTGCTGTGCCTGAAATTACCTAAAAAGATACAGAGTAAGGTAATTAATATCCAATCAATTAAATCAGCTCTAAAATAATATTTGTGTGTCACCAGTTAAAACGCCGAATTACTCATTTAATGGGAAAAGCAAAATTAAAATGTTACAGTATCTATTTTGAACCACCTATTTAAAATATTATTTCTTCAAATCTTAATTAAAAAAAAAAAAAAAGTTTACTGAATAAAAGTAAATGTTGCAACCATATATAAAACCAAACCAAAGAGGAGACAGGAGAAAAATCGTATACACTAGAGAGAAGACGCTTGTCTGCCTTTGTTCATCATTCAATTTTTATTTTTATTTTGTATTAAACTGATTGTTCAATCCCATTTGTGATTAGTTTGTGTGTCATAAAGGATCATTCACAGGTCAGTTGATTAATTGTTATTTTGTTTTTGAGAGTTTAATTTATACAAGTATTATTTTTTTATTTCTATGTTTTTTTGTCTGTTTAGAACATTTTTTATAACATGTGCATTGTTTATGTATTCAACAAAAATCGTTTCATGCTGTGAACAACACAGATAAAGAGTAAATTAAAACCTAGAAAAATTACGTACGGTCTTTTTGTGCTGGGATTTTGATTTTTGGATTTAGAGCGTACATTAGGGCCTTGTTGAATTTACAAACATTTTCCTACACTGACTAGCAAATATCGTAGCAAACAAATTGAAACAATCAATCTAGACATATTGGCTAAAAAAACAACTATAGCTGGAAGCTTCCCGTATGGGACCTCAGTAGGTACCTGCTGGGAAACTGGCGTACTAACCAAAAACTCTTCAGTATTGAATATCGGTAGTGTTGATTGAATGTGGTGTGTGGAATTAAAATTTTAGCACAAGGACAAAGACGGTATCTAATTTAAACTATCATTGGCTTAAATTATTGGATTAATGACTCACAATTGTCAATCAATAAAATGACACAGTATGTTTTGATTTTTGAGGAATGTTAGATCGAGGGTTTCTCTGCCGTGCTCTTTCCCCCCGTTAGTTTCAGGTTGAGAACGGTACGATTTACTTTAAATAATAAAGTAGACGTTTTGCAAATTTTTCGTGTCTTTTACATATCACAGCTTCTCTTAAATTTCCCAAATATTTGCTATGTCGGGCGCATGTCAAGTGAGTAAAATTGAGTAAGTCTCCACAACGTAGATCCTATTTATTTTCATTTCGTTTTTCAGAAGATTTGTTGTTTACAGGGAGCTTATTGATGAATATTTTCATGTTTGGATAGATGACATCTTAATTTTTAAACAACATACCTACGCTTGAAAATAGAAAGCCAAGAAATCGAATGATAATAGTTTTATACTGTTTAATAGACTAGGCACGTTTTCAAAAATAAACAATGCAAGAAGCATTTCATGTAACAATTGAGGAACCAACGTTTTTAGGGTATTTCGACCCCGCTGAATACGAATCTGCCTGTTGCCAAAGCCAAATTTGGACCGGAAGTCCGGCATCCAAGATGGCGGTCAAAACTCTGTTGCCCTATATTTCCCTTATCCGTTGGCTTGTAATATTGATTCAAACAACACCAAATGGCTGAGGTCTGGCTTCGGCTTCATCGACGCTAGATACATCTGTCTAGAGAAATAGAAACGGTTTAACAATAAATTAATCTTTGGACTTGCTGAAACACCTGAATAAACTTCACCGACCTTATAGAGCTGTAAGAGGCACTTCTCTGCATTCACCTTTGATGAGGGAGTTAGCGGAGAGTGTCCTAAGTTGTCCAGAAGTTGGCAGGCCGTTCCATTGAAGACTTTCCACGCCTCTTTCTTCGTTATCGGTGCAAGGTGAGACGTCGAGTCGCAACCCGTAACTGCGTGAAACGCCAAGATGTTCTGCTTTTGAGCATTAGGAAGAATTTTGCAAATCTCATGTACTGAGAGATATTTCCTTTCTTTCGCTGTGCCACCCATCATTCACACTTTAGAACGGGTCATTCTATCAAAGTGATGGATCAACAGTAAACAAATGTCGGTATCCCTGGCCATGACGACGATGTCAGCATCAGAGTCGACAGCATGTAGTACAACGCGTGTATCGGCCTCTTCATGTGTTGCTGCGAGGGAACTGATGTCAGATTCGGGGTTGGTTGATCGCACATCGTCTTCATGTATGAGTCCTCCGGAAACAACAACTTCGATGGCCTCAAAGTCATGTTGAAGAACTTCTAACTAAATTTTTGACTTGGGGAATTATCTTAAAAAAAAAAACAGATTTTATATGTTCAAAAAATGCATCATAGCGACGCAAAAAAGCTTCATAACGATTCTGCAAATCATTGAAAATATTTATTAAGAGTGGTTGTTGAAACTTTTTTGAGACTTGTTTCAAACTTGAGCCTTTATTCCTTCCAAATCCGTATGACCGAAAATATTGCTCTACTAAGAAAACTGTTTCTTAAGTTAAAAGATACAAAAAGATATAAAGTGAACGGTGCATACGGGCTAATGACGGAGATTTTAACCTTAACTTAATGTCAACCTCATAACTAATGCCAAGTAAGCGAAATATGATAAATGCAACTTGCGTGCGCAATTACTCAGAGCTCTAGATTTCGGTACTGTTTATTTTGGCGGATACCGTATTTATCCAAAAAAAATCAAACTGAAATATTATATTGATACGTAAAAAATAGATGATATTTTATATCCTATTCGTTAGCACCCTTTTGCATAAAAAAAAAACAGGATAAAAACGTTTTTAAGTGCTGAAACAAGTTAAAAATATCTCATAAAAGCACTGATAGTGAAAATTTACAAGAAAGCTGTCTGATCACAAGAATCCTGTATTTATTGAGTAATAAAACGAGATATTAGAAACCATCGCGAAGCTAAAATACGGGAACAGAAGCAAAATAAACGTAGTAAAGTAAAGTTTACGCCGATGCCAACCCTTAACACATTTTTTGGAATCTACCTTACAACGTTATTACCGAGGCGATACGTTTACATTTAGGCATAAAAAGATTTTAATAGCGTAATAAAACGGGCTCTTGATGAAAAAAGGCCTCGCGATCCTAATGCCCAGTAAAATACGCCGGTAGGCTTTGAAACTGTAAAAGTTGCCTAATTGGATATAAAATCTGGAAGGTGTGGAGTGTTAGACAAAAATTAGGTTTAAAATGGGAATCGCATCAAAGCTAGAGTTAATTGCACATTGTTGACGGCGTATGTTGAAGAATTGAATTTAGTTATATTCATTTATGAAAACCTCGATTGATGCTAAGCGATTATTTTATATTTCCTAAAAATAAGGAAGAACCTTCATAAAGGTAAGTTCGAAAAAGTTCTCGTAAATAATTTTGACTCTAGACGTTATTATGAGTGACACATCTTTTGATAACTATCAGAGTCATTAACTTTGGTTTTTGTGCTGAAGAACCTGTAAGTTGAACTTTTTGACCTACGTCCATGAATTGTAAGTGTAACTCACAGTGCGGGTCAAAAAGTAAATTTTTCGACCGGGTCAATAAAATGAACCTACCTACATGAACGGTGAATAAAGCTCGCTCTATATTCCTGTCAAAGCCTTGTAACTCTTTTTGTTAATGAATTAACCAGAGGCCCATAATATGCTCAGTTTGCTCCGCGAATAATTATTGGGTGCGGGTCAATAGTTTATTAAGTACAGAATGGCAAGGGCCACTGAATTTGAAAAATAAATTAAATATTGAAATGTGAAAATTCAGAAATACACCTTATAGTTATTTATACATCAAGTGAGTTAAGTGAATCTATAGATATTCATGAGAAGAAAGTTTAACCCACGTTCCCTAGTGAGTGGGTTAATTTTCTTCGAATGAATAAACATTTTAACTCACGTGATGTATACAAAATTTTATCCCATTTTGTGAAAATTTATAAACGTCTACCTACCTTTATTGTTATGCGTTCAATAATGTCATTTTTGAATGTCAAAATAGGATAAAAAAAAATAATTCTGAAAAAGAAAAAAAAATAAGGTATACAACTCAACAAAATCTTGACATAGGCAAAACCAATAAAACACTCAAGCAATTTTCAGATAAAAATAGTCACGCCTGGCAAGTGAACATCTTGCATGCCAATTTTAATGCAATAGAATGAAATGTCTAGAGAATGGAATGTCTATAATTGAAAAGAGAACGAAAACGATTTCCCCTCTTCCACCTCTAGCATTCTCAGCGCTTTTTGCTGGAGGTGGAACAGGGGAAATCGTTTTCGCTCTCTATTCAACCTTAGGCTTTTTCTAAACATTTCATTCTATCGCATTGAAATTGGCATGTTGTGTAACGCCGTTACAAAACTACAGTTGAATGTTTACTTATCAGACGTGTATGTATATTTCCACAATGAGGTCAAAAATCTAGTATTGAATAATCTATATACATATATAAAAATTAATGCCACTTTTCGTTGTAATTTTATAACTCAAGAACGGGCTCACCTAGCCAAACCAAATGTTTAGGCTTTGTTCAGACTATTTATTAGATGGTTTATGTGAAGTTTGCACAAAATCGGTCGAGAGGTTCTTCATTTATCACTTTTTTTGTAATAAATGAATTATTCAATAAATGGAGGATAATTTTGTTATTATTATTATCTATATATCTGTACCTCAGAGGTAAATTGTATTAAGTCATAATATTATAATTTAATATACTAAGACACTAAGTGATTCTAGTACAATTTACCTTTGAGTCTGGTGAGTCTCTGATACAGGTTCCAACTGGGGTATTTCGGTTGTCTTAAAAGCTAGGTGTATGAAATTTTTTTCCGGAGGTCAAGTAAGTTATTAGAAGTAGTATTCAGCTAAAAACCCATTTTCGAAAAAAAAGTGACTTAATACAGTTTACCTCTGAGGTACAGATATATAAAACACAGTTGTGTTGGTTCTAGCACTTATAACTCGAGAACAGCTGGACTGATTTTTATGATTTTTGCTTTATTGGATTTGTCTTTGTCCATACTAACATAATAAATCGAAAAAATCCAAAAAAAAGACAAAAAACAAAATAACCTATTTTACTTATTTATGAAAAAAAAATCACTAAGCCCGCATACGGCGCCATCTCTTATAACCGATACCAAGTTTACCGCCCGCCACATTTTCATTGCAAACCATTTTCTATACGGCGCTATCTCTGATACCTAGAACGAAGCTCGCCGTTGCGCGGTAATTTCATTGCAGATACAGTAGAACAATGCTACTCAGGAACTGGAGCTATTCCGAACAGAACTATTCCACTATTCCGATCAGATAGAGTGGTGCAGAAAGAGTAGATCAGATAGAGTAGAACAGATGGAGTAGTGCAGTGCATGCAGTGCAGATAGAGTGAAACAGGGCTGCGCTGGAGATGTTTTTGTTTTCTTTACATTCTTTGAACATTCCTGTGCCTGAGTTTATTTATTTGATGGTACACTTTACAAGAATAATGCCCACAAGCTGCCTAAAAAGGCATGATGTAAAATTTTAATTTTAGGTGACTTCTGATCCAGAGAGTAAACATTTTTTTTTTTCAAACAAAGCCAAATAGACCTATCTCGCTTGAATAGAAAAAGAGAGCTTAATTGTAATAAATACAAGTTAAAAAATAATAAAAGATGACATGCGCGCGCAACTCGTAGGCTGCAGTGTAGCCAGATTGTATTGTTGCAGAACAAATGTAGACAATACAAATCGAACATTATAACATTAAAGAAGTAATATAGTGTCAAGTGTTTTACAACGCCTTATCAGATGAAAGAAGAGCTTTAAAGTGGATGAACATCGTTTGCACTTTTATTTTGATAAATGTTTCATCCGGCAACATCGCACAATGAAATTGCAAAGGAATATGTCAATTTTAATCTAACATAACCTTAAACGAAACTGCGGTGAGTTCAAGTAATATGTAAAGTATTAGTTTGCTCTTTGTCAAATTACACGTTACAAAGAAAGAAGGAACGATTCATTCTGATCTGGCCCCTGAATAAGAATATGACGCAAGCCTGTCACAAACTTGCTTCTCATTGGACGCTCACCTGCAGCCTACAAGCGACGCGCGCAGTCCAGGTAACAGGAGATCGGTCTATTCACCATCGAAAAAAACTTAATTTAATTCAGCTAATAGATACACACAACATTTAATAGGTATTTGATAATTCAGAGGCGGTAAAGTCTGGTTTTTTTTCAAGATAATTCCCCAAGTCAAAAATTTAGTAACTATGTTGGCAACACAAGCCTTTTCTACATAAAAACTTTGAAAGCATTGACAATTTTACATTGTATTGCCAACATAATGTCATTTTGACTTTTATCTTTAAATAAAAAACAGATTTTACGAAGTTCACCGGGTCAGCTAGTTTCAAAATATAAAATCAATTGCTGGTAAAACACTTTAAATAAAATCAGTAAATAGAGGTCAACTCCTAATCAGATTCATCAAATTCCAAAAAAAAAAATAGTTATTTATACACCAAGTGAATTAAATGAATGTTTATTCATGAGAAGAAAGTTTAACCCACGAGCCCTAGCGAGTGGGTTAATTTTTTTCGACACTTATGTAGAAAAGTGTAGATATGGACGGGATCAAGCTTTAACAGGTAAATTTTTTTCACACTAAAAATGCAATGGCATTTAATCAATATATTTTTTTCTATAATAGGGCTGAAATACACACCAAAACCAAATTATTTTGGATTTCAAGTGCCTTTCAGTTTTGTTCAAAATATCCTGCGCGTCACTTGAAAGACAAATATTCTGGAAACCGTTATCATCATTCTCCCAGTGAATTTAGAGTAATTGAATTTATTAAGAAATGCGGTGATTTGATCAGTTTTATATCAGGTGAATGGACCATTGCAAAATTTGGAAGAATTTTCCAACGATTTTGGATGTCCGTTTGGTTCCTATATGAATTCAGAAAATAAATGTTACATCTGGTAGTAGAAAATAATATTACAATGTACCTCAATATACTTGCCACATAAGTTAATTAACTCTCGCTGGCCATATCATTAACTTGAAAGAAAAAAATGGAGGATTTAAGTTTACAGAAAATTAATAAAAAAAGAATAAATGAATCAAAGTTATAATACCATATGGATAAATATGGTTAGCTGCTGCCAGAATATAAAATCACTAAAATCAAATGAACTCTGTATGAAATCAATGGTTAAATATTGAAGGTATGAAGAAGATATAACCGAATGATCAATTTTTGACGATGTAGGTACTTATTCAACAATTTTAAATTTAGAACATATCGTCCAACCTTGACCTCAGTTCAGATTAATGATTATGATTATTAAAATATATATTTTTCAAGCATGGCGGTACCAAAAGTTAAGCAAAGATAAATCTATAATAAATTCGATAAATTAAAAGTCAGAAATAAATATTTAAAGTTCACTTTGGTGTCAAGAAAGTGAAATTGAAATTTCAAATATTTAAATGTAATGTCAATAAAAATAATCAATTATGGTAATTGATCATAAAGCAGATTTTATAAAAAAGGTAATGAAAGTTATAAATGAGAGTCTATACAAGCCTCAATTCCGACAAAAAGGTAGAGGACGGTAGCCATCCATTTTTTTGTCACTTAACGAGGGAAGTTGCAAATGAAAGTTGCAGATTCTTGCCTGTAATCAAGGTAGATAAGGGCTAGAAATTCAGTTTTCTTCGTCAAATGTGGAGGTACAAGTATCGACACATGAAGGACTTGATTCCTGTAGAAAATCACTTCAAAAATTCTATGCCCACGCTGCGCTGCACGAAAACGGTGATCTTTAGAGCTTCTTGAAAATGGATTTATTGAGAGAAACGGCTCCTCGGAAAAACCGACGAGGGGGTTCGAACTTCAAACAATAAAACGGTAAACACAAGACTTCCGATTTAATTTTTGTCGGTATTAAATAGATTATTGCCTTACGCAACTTTATTTCGTTGAAACAGTGCCTGATGACCGATAAGGAATTTTTTTTTCACGAGAACGGTAATCAACCACAGTTGAGGAAAATGGCTGCCCTCCGGCCAGAGTCGACCCTTCAGGAAAACGGCAAGATTGAAAGGGGCCGGAGAAACGGAAAATTCCTACAGGCAGAGCTTCCTTTCAAAAAATAGCCAACGAAAAGTGTTGGTACTAAACTAGAACTTCAAACTTAAACAAAAATCGAGCACTCTAGTTTAATAATTGCTAATGTTATTGGTGACATTTTTTTTTTTTTTTAATGCCAGTCACCAGACTGTCAACATTAAAGGTAATAATAATAAGGTAATAATGCTATAAAACAATATTTGAAAGAAAAAGGAACAGTTACGGACAGTAGCATTTCACATGCTACAGCCTTGGTACATGAATAACTATATTTTGTCTCATGTGATACAAACATCCAATCACTTCAATTTTCCCTAGCAATGTTCTCAATCACTATTAGACCGACGTTTCTATTACCACAAGATATCTTGACCGAATATCCTTCGGACATCCCTAACATAATTTTATGACAAATTTCTCAAGCACGTTTGTAAGTTACCAAGAAACTTCTCGTTTGACATAAAATTATCTCCAACATTATCAATGTCCTAGGGATATTTCAGCTGATGATCTTTTTGTTCTATTTTCTAAGGACACCAGCAATTTCTAATTTCTCAATTATTAATCTCACGAAGCAGGATCAAAAAGGGCCCCAAAGCCCTGCAATGCTCAGGATAGCGGAAACTGGTGTTTTTGCCTTAGAACGTCGGTAGCTTTTGTCATTTAAATTAAAGTCCGGAAGACTAAAGCCTAAACCAAAGACTTTACGGACGTAAACCTGTGTTTATATATTCCTGGTTGTTTTAGATAAGCACTAGAGGCAATTGCATAGTATTAGTAAGAGGAAGAAGATGACTGAAATAATTAATGGGAACTTTTTGTTTCGAGATAACGAGTCTGTGAAAATGTACCTATATAAAAGAGGGAATGTTCAAATTATTTTAATATTATACTGTTCTTCAGCCAGTGAATTATAATTAATTTTTGGGTTAGTAAGTGATTTGACATTTGTCAAATCGGTTTTCGATTCACAAAATGTTATCTGATACTAAGGACTCTAGTTAAAAAAAATATGATAATGGTAGGGATTATTCAAGTTTGCCGAATGTGGAGTCAGTAATTACATCATCTACCTACAAGAGTATCTCCAGATATTTCAACATCAACAGTCATTGTGATCATTCTATTTACATTGTTAGCAAAATATTAATCGAAAAAACTGCAGTTCAATTCAGTGTATTTCTTTCAATATTTCCCGTTCGCGCACTACTTCTCTGAAATATTTCGCGCACCAGGATACAAAATTTTTGAGGCACGTTGTTATTTTCGATCTTATCGACCGGTTCTCGCCTTTTTATTTAAATATAAAAGGTACACTGGTATGATTTTCATGATTCCTCGACGACGAGCAACACAGCCACTCACTCGACTATAAAACATATTGCAATTTTATGTTTTGTAGCGCTACTTTGGTTTTCCGGTAAGAGAGCGGTCGGTTTGGGGTTTCGGAAAACTGGGGCGCCACCCTTAGGATTATAGTGGTTAAGGGCCCACGTGCACTAGGTAGCTTTTAAACAGTGGAGACGGAAAACCAGAGGTCAATATGCGCATCTCCAAAATGAAACACAGAAATTTAACCAACAAATTAGGTTTATTGGGTCGAAAAATAATAGATGCAATACGTAATGAAAATGATTAAAAGGTAATATTCAATTAACTGACGGAATGACGAAAAGAGAGAGAGCGAGTGTGTAAACGAATACTAGCGTGCCTTTAAGGTTATGCGGTGGTAAACGCGAAAGCTAATACGGGACGGTTACGCGGGACGGTAACGGTACGCGGGGGTGAAAAGCTCTGCAGGTCAAATCTCGGGGGATCCAGCTTCTTCAGCCGTCAGTGCTGGTGATTTGGCCTTTCAGGCGATCGGTGCGGGGTGCATGATGTATCTTAGTATACAAAGGCATAAGGACAGAGAGCCACCCTGTAAGCGGTCCAGCTCGTAACCTCCTCAAGTCCGTCACAGAAAGAATAGGGCCACCCTGTAAGCGGTCCAGCACGTAACCCCATTCAATCCGTGTATCCCCCTGTATAGCAAGAGCATCATGCACGAAAGAAACAAGCTGTGTGAAGTGAAGAGTACTCAATATGCATTGATATAAGGACAACGGGTGCCACCCTGTAAGCGGTCCAGCACGTAACCTCTATTGACCGTCACAGACAGAATAGGGCCGTAACCCCATTCAGTCCGTGTACATCACTGTATAAAAAGTAGTCCCACTCACCCAGATCGTACGATTCACTGAGGCGTCGCGACGGCGCTGCGGAATCCAAGCCAGCGGCTTACCTCGGTGGTCGGTGGTCGGTGGTCGGTGGTCTAGGCGCTGGTGGTCTGGGCTGCTGGTACCTGTGAACAGAAGAAGAAGAGTGTCCCAATTGTGGCCGCGCGCCGCCTTTTATTACCGGTCGCCGGGCGACAAAGGTGGGAACGGCAGTGGGAAAATCCGAGACACTGCGATGCAAGGCGAATGCGTGATGCGTTCGGTGTTCGGTTCTATTGGATCGTACGGTTTCAAACAAGGTCACGCGTTTTATTTAAATTAATTATCATGTAGAATTAATCCGGCCGAAGTAATTAACTTAGAACCGCGGTAGCAATCATTAATATACCTAGGAAAATTATGTAAGTTCGTTACAATTTTATTGAAAACTTTGTCAGTATTCAAGTGCATTCAAAATTATTACTATCCTCCGCTTAATCGCTTTACTATAATCAGCCAAACATTTGCATACATGTTCGTTAATTAATTTTGGTAATTATGATAGTTTGCATGGGAATTACACAAATAAGGTATTAAACAGATCGCCATTGTAAAGCTTATCAATCTCTATGCTGATTCTGTTAATGTTATTAGGTCATTTAATATATTCTTTTGATAACAAAGATTGAGTAGTAATTTATGAAAATTAACTGCAGTATATTTTACCAAATTATTGAAAATAAAATATTAAATATTTTTCTTGGTTTTCTGAACATTAGGAATTTACTCAGAATTTGCAAATACAAAATTGATACAATTGAAGCTTGTCTTTCAAGCAGCTTAATGTTGCTACCTAGAGCTTTCAGCTAAAATCTTTACTATTATTATTACTAAATAATAAACAAAACATTTTCATAAACAGTGATATTAGGTTAATAATATTAAAATGGAAAAAAAATATGTAATATTAGGAACCTTCTTAAATATTTTATTAGATTTTATCGAGGATTTTATTGAACGACTTGATTGTTTTTTGTAAATTTAATTGACCTGTATTTAAACAGTAACCAATTAACAATGGAGGGCATGGATGCACATCTGATTTACTTGGACAAATTTATAAATCCACATCTTTTTGATATTGCTTTTTCCAGTCCAAGCTTGGAACAGCAACCTAATCCACAAAATACTAACCTTGGTTCTCATGAGTCTCTCAATTTATCGAACCCATTTATTGCTAACAATAATGCTAATGACAGGACAGACTTAAATACAATTAACTTGTACCAGTGCTGAAGTGAATCCACCACTAAATAACCCAAATAATAACATTAATATTAATCCTAATTTATTCAGAAATCCAAATACTAGCCAAACACTCGGCCAAATAGTGCCAAATCCCATGGAAAAAGCTTTAGTAGATGTTACTAACGTTTTTACCAAAACCCTTAAAGACTTGAGCGATTTTTATACAAAACCTAATAAAAAGCCCACTATCCTTTTTCATGGCTTCGACTATGATGACCCTATTTTCTTTGTTAGGACACTGGAAAAGTATTTTAATGATTCAAACATTCTGGATAGCTCTGAAAGAGTCAGCGTAGGGGTTTCCTTGCTTAGGGGAGAAGCTAGAGAATGGTTTGAGCCCTACATATCTCTTAATTTATCGTGGAACGCTTTCAGGGAACAGTTTTTGAATAGATTCAATCAAATTTCACTTTTCGCTAAGCAATTTCTTCTCTTTATGGTGACAAAGAAAAACCCACTGAGTCTGTAAATGTTTTCATTGCCAGGTTGAGAAGATTCGGGGTCCCTCTCACTTGTGAAGAATGAACACAACTGTAGAAAGGGACCTTTTGGACGAAAATACCCTTCACGTTTACAATCAACCAAAATTTGAGGCCAAAAGCAATCCTTCAGTTCCTGTGTCTGACCAAACGACATTTATACCACCATTACATAAGCAAGACAAGAACAAAAAGCCACCATCACCTTACAAATATTGTCAACAGTGGCACTAAAGATTGCCCAAAAAACCCTTTCAACAATAAAAATGGGGCGGAAAACAGATGGGGGGCCGGCCAGGGTCAGCATCGATCTGGACCGGCTAATTCCAATCCCAATCCGTTCACAACCCAGTAAATTACAACATCCCAATAAAGCCCTTGCAAGACAACAACGAATTTTGTCCCCCAAAAGCAATTGACATCAACAACATCACCCATATTAGTGACCCAAAACTCCCTAGAATTGACATTCAAATTTTCAACAAAACTATTTCTGCTTTAATGGATACTGGCTCAAGTATTAATATCATACGTTCAGATTTAGTTGCCGACTTTAAAATTGATATAAAAGTCAATAATCAAAAATTCGTATCAGCCTGTGGAGAAACACCTACTTCTTCAGGCACAATAGATTTAGATTTTTCAATAAACTCTTTAGCTTGTAACTCAGAATTTATCCTTTTACCAAAATTACAGGAACAATGAATCCTAGGAGAGCCTTTCCTGAAATCCAATAATGTTATCTTGGATTTTACTAGAAAGATAGGTACTACATCTCGTAAATCTGTTTACTGGCATATTCCACAAAATAATCATATCCCCAATACCGATTTCTTGAGTTCTCTTTCCCCACAAACCCACTAGAACTTCAACAACTCATAAAATTGTTCTAACTAATCACGATAAGACTATAGCCCAGAAACCTTTCCCAATGAATCCACAGCTCAAAGAAATCATGTATCAACAGGTGGATGAAATGTTATCAGCTGGTGTTATCGAACCATCTTCCTCATACAGTTCCCCTATGGTAATTGTCAATAAGGAAGGCAAAAAACACAGATTTTGTATAGATTACCGTCTAATAAACCTAATTACAGTTGATGAACCATCAGTATTGCCCAAAGTTCCGGACACCCTGAAAGATTTGGGTAATGCAACTATTTTCACAGTACTTGACCTGAAATCAGGATACTGGCAAGTGCCACTTGATCCTGCCTCAAAGCCATATACAGCATTTTCTACCCCTGATGGTGCATTATATCAATTTACTGTAATGCCCTTCGGTTTAAAAAATGCCCCAGGAACATTCCAGAGGCTTATGACAAATGAAGTCCTTTGTGGCTTTTTAAACATCTTTTGTAAAGTCTACTTAGATGATATTATTATTTACTCTACCGATTTAAACACTCATCTTATCCACCTACGACTGATATTTGAAAGGCTCCGAATTCACAATTTGAAAGTATCCCATGAAAAATGTCAGTTCGCCACTTCAGAGTTAGAATACCTAGGTCACATGATTTCTGGAGGTAAAATTATCCCCCAAGAAAAACATATAACTGCAATACAAAATTTCCCTCCTCCCAATACAAAGAAACAGTTGCAAAGTTTTTTAGGAACTTGTAATTGGGTGCGGGAATATATACCCCATATGTCCCACCTCATTGCACCTCTCACACCCCTTTTACACAAAAATACCAGATTCCGGTGGATGAATGAGCATCAGACTGCATTCAACACAATCAAAGAAAAAATTTCACAACCTCTTGCTCTTTATAGACCTGATTTTTCCAAAACCTTTTACCTACAAACTGATGCCTCTGCGATAGGTATGGGATGTGTCCTTTTTCAGATGAATGAAAATAACCAAGACCGCCAAATCATCTCATATGCTAGCGCTCATTTCACTGCAACAGAAATCAAATATCACTGCAATGAGCAAGAATGCCTTGCAGTGGTATGGGCTATTAAAAAATATCGCCATTACCTTGAAAGCAATCGATTCATTCTGATTTCTGATTCAAAATCCCTTTTATGGCTCGATAAATATAAAGATAGCAAATGTAAATTAACCCGCTGGTCATTACTTTTGCAAGAATTTAAATTTGACTTAATTCACTGTGATGGAAAAAACAATGAATTCGCAGATTTTCTCCCACCATTAATTGAGGAGACTCCTAGAAATATCGCTGTTAATAATATTACTCATATTGACCTTTTTGACAAAATAGCTAATGCACAAAGACGATCTGTGCCTCTCAGGAAAAAATTAGTAAATGGAAAAACATAAAATCTCACGGTTCACGAGATAACTCGGAAAGAAAATTTTATCAGTCCCATATAGTAAAAAATGACCTTTTATTTAAAAATAGTCAGCAGGAACAACTTATTGTCCCTCGTTACTTGATACAAAATGTTATTCATCATCATGACCTAGTTACACATCCAGGTAGAGACGAAACCATAAGAAAAATACTGGAAAAATATTTTTTCTGTTGGTAATTATGTAAATAATTGTATAATATGCATGTCAGTAAAAAAGAGGCAAATCCAAAAACAAGCTCCTTTGGAAGCACATACAGCAAAAAGTCCTTTCGAAATCCTTTCCATTGATATCCTAGGGCCTTACAATGAAAGTTCTTGTAGAAAAAAATACATCCTTTGTGTTGAGGATGTTTTCACCAAATGGATAGAGACCGAAGCATTTTCACAAGTAGAATCACATAATGTAACTAGCTTTTTAAAAAATACTGGTTTTTCCAGGTTTGGTTGTCCAAAAACTATAATATCGGATAATGGTCCCCAATTCATTAGCAAAACATTCCGTCAATTTTGCGACAAATATAAAATCAAACGTTTCTACACCCCTATCTACCACCAGCAAAGTAATCCTGTAGAGCGTAGGAACCAAGAATTGAAAAAGGTTTTACGAACTTTACTGGTAGGAAAATCCGAGAAAAAATGGGACTTGTATCTGGACGAAGCGCTAAGAACCTTAAGGTCCAGAAAAAATTTGGCCACAGACATGACTCCGGCTAGGGCCCTTTTAGGCTATGAATTAGCTGATTTAGGTGAGTGGCTTACCCCAATGTATAGGAACAATCGCTTGAAACAACAGCAAGTACCTCCTGAGGAACGTATTCTTCAAATCAAAGCCAATCAATCCCGCTATCAGGCTAAATATTTTGATGACAAAATCCACTGAGTGACTTTCAACCTTGGTGATCAGGTTATGGTACGAGAGATGAGGCAACTCAGAAATCCCTTTGGCCCAGTTTGGTCAGGTCCTTTCGAAGTTGTCAAAAAAGACAGTTCACTCGTTTATACAATTTTAAGAGACAGTAGGCTGGTCAGTATTCACGTCAATGACCTTAGACCTGCTCCCCTGGGCAACGAACCCCCTACATTTGATGTCTCTGAGTCGGATAATGATTCCATTGACTATCCAGGGCTGCGTTCAGGAATGGCTACAGCCAAGCCAAAATTGGCATTTTGCGTTAAAGTTTGGCTCCAACCTACGTGGTTCGGCATTACCGGTGGAGGGGGAAAAGTAGGTTTTGGCATTAGCATTGCCGTCTTTGAACGCACCCCAGATGTTCTAGATAAAGATTTATCTCAGGAAGAAAGTAACCCTGAAAGTGATGAAGTAAATCACATCCAAACAAACCCTCAAAGTACCGAAGTACTTCTTAGTTCCTTTGAACGATCTTCACCAACACATTCCATTGAATGTCATTCACCAAACCCTTCTGAAGCTGATGCTCGAAGTCTTGTTCTACAAAGAACTGATCATTCTTCAGATGAAGATGATCTACCTTACGCCCCAAAAAACTGAAAATTGACCCCAATCAAACCTAATAAACCAAGTTCCAACTTTGAACCACATCCTGTCTCAATACAGGAAAACCCTATTGGTTTACGCCTAAGAAGACCCGTAAAACCGAAAACGTGTACTTTTCACGACTGTAATTGTTAAAGTACCTACAATTCTCGAATCAAGACTACATGACAAATAAGACGACTAAAAAAAAAAAAATAAAAAACTAAATAAATCTAAACAGAAAGGTTAATTTTTTTTCTATAGTTTATTATATTTTGAGTAATGATTTACTTTTCATTATATAAGTATTAAGCTATAGGTTTTAGTTTAGGTTTACGTTAGATTGTAACCCAGAACATTTCTGTCCATTTCTTTAGATAAATATCTTCTTAAATTATTTTTAGAATTGTTATATAGAATGTATTTCTGTTCATTTAATTTACGCAATATGTACTCTTATGTTTTATAAGTATTATCCTGTTTTGTAGTTTAAGTTATTACCAATGTTACCTAGAAAGAAACAAAAAATCTGAACTTCCCTTTGGAGTTGTCCATATTATAATATGTATTTATTTTCTCGTTACTACATGAATATTACAAATAAAAATTTATGTAATATGTATTGTTAGGTGTTTAACTAATATGTTTTGTATTTTTACAACCAATGAATCATTCACATTTGTTTTATTGTTTTTCTTTGTGAATTTGCACGTTCTTTTCTTAATAAATGGCGAGTCCATTCTTAACAAATTCAGCTTTCTAAGCCAGGGGGTGCTAACGGAACACACTCCATGTCCACGGAACACGCTCCGAACACGGCCACCGAACAAGAGAGAGACAGAGGCAACTGTCAGCCGCCAGCCAGCGAGCTCTGCAAGAAAAGTCAGTCGGTCAAGAGCACTGCTCAAGAAACTCAACCCAACCTGAAACTGGCTCCAATTTATTTTTGTCGTCGTTGAAACAACCGAAAAAGGCCCCAACAACCTACGAACCCCCCATTTTCGTTAACAATGGATTATTGCCTTATGCAACTTTATTTCATTAAAACAGTGCCTGATGGCCGATAAGGTATTTTTCTTCGCGAGAACGGTAATCACAGTTAAGGAAGATGGCTGCCCCCTCGGCCAGAGTCGACCTTTCAGGGCAAAGTTAAGATTAAAAACTGATGTAAAAACGGACAATCTCTACAGGCAGAACTTGCTTTTAAAAAATAGCAAGTGTTGGTACTAAACTGGTACTTCAAACCTAAATGAAAATCACGTCTTCTAGTTTAATAAATTGCTATTGTTATTGGCAACAAAAATCTTTTTTTTTTTTAATGCCAGTCACCAGACTGTCAACATTAAAGGTAATAATAATTCAACTTTATATTATAATTGAAAGAAAAAAGGAACAAATACTAATAGTAGAATTTCACATGCTACAAATCATCTTTGAATCGTTCATCAAAATAATCCGTCTGCACGCTTATTTGATATTTTATTTTTTGTAGTGACACAATACGCTTAGCGAACTAGCACAGTATCTCAATATTCCACTCAAGGTTTCCCCAAGTCACTACGTGCTAATTTTACTGAAACTTCATCGTATTGAATTTAAATTATATTCAAGTTTCTGCTTGTATAGGTGTCCTGATTAATCAACTTTATTATGTCGCAGAAAGCGGCTTGAAGGAAGCTTCTAGTTTCTGGCTTACGTTGATGTTAGTAACCCAAACACATGAATATATTGTGTAAACTATAAATAAATTTTCTTATTTTATCTTCCTCTAGTTTCCCTCGATTTTATTGTCTAAAGTTTTATATACTTTGCAGCTTGAAAACGGGAAATACTTTTATAATCTACTCCCGTATGCAGCGTTTATGTAGCATTTTTATGACTCCACTATGCAACTAGAGAACAATATTCTTTCTGTATTTGCTCAAAACTTTTTATTAATCTACATTGCAAAAAAAACTACCATTTACCACAATTCTTGCAGCAAAAAATTAATGCAATACGCAAAATACACTATTAAAGCAATTTTCCAGGATTCTGAATAATATGAAACAAAAGACGGATGATCTGAGAATGAGAATCGTAGCGTTGCGATCCTTGACAAACAGAAAAAAGCGCAGTCCTGGACAGATTTCGCATCTGGAGAGACTGTGCTCTAAAGGGAAATTAAAATTTATGAGTTTTTTCTCATCCATCACTCTCTGCTTCTGTAAAGATGTGAATGGAATGTCCGCTGAAATAAAATATATGGAAAGCACACAAAATGCGCGCAACTGTCGTAGCGGTCACTTGAAAAATAGTTGCTGTTACAGCTGTGTTATTGATGGTAAATTTTTTTTTTCAATCGGTTATTTTGGAAGAATTTAAAACTATGTAGTTCTTGTTGAGGGTTTATCATACGTAAGTAAGTGGACTAGGTAATAGTGGTGTTTGCAAGTACGATCTAAAAGGATCACTTAAAATACAACTTTTTAACCAATGTAATTGTTTTTTTTTTTTTAATTATTTTGATTTTCTATGTGACTTAGAAAAATATTAAACCACCAAGAAAATAAAATCGCTATTCATGGTAATGGATTTGCTAGCTCAAATGTATGATAGGTATGTCATCATAAACTTTTTTAAGTATTAATTATTGAAATTAATTTGTGAAAATAGAACATGTGAATTGAATTAACTCGAGAATTACCATAGGACGAACAGTATCAGGGAAAAAATGAAGTTATCCCCGTGAGCTATAACATGCTAAATGTTACTGTTTTTCTTTTTCCCATATAATTATTTTATAAATTGAATTATCGCCTTGAATGCTGACAGTCTGGTGACTGGCATTATTAAAAGAACTTTAACGCTTTTCGTTTAAATTTGAAATACTTGTTTGGTACCAACACTTTCCGTTGGCTTTTTTTTGTTGAAAGGAAGCTCTGCTTGTTCAGCTTGTCTTTTCTTTGCCCCTTTCAAATTTTGCCGTTGACCCTGGAAGGTCGACTCTGGCCTGGGAGGCAGCCATCTTCCCCAACTGTGATGGCCGTTGTCGTGAAGAAAAGTACCTTATCGGCCATCAGGCATTAGTTTAGCGAAATAAAGTTGCGCAAGCCAAAGGTCCGTTGATGACCGAAAAAATTTAAATCAATTGCCGTTTTATTTGAGTTTGAATTTCGAACCCTCTCGTGGGTTTTTCGATGACCCGTTTTTCCGAGGAGCCGTTTTTCTCAAGAAACCCATTTTTAACAAGCCCACATCTCTGAGCTCTTGAAGTGATTTCCTGGAGGAATGAAGTCCCTCCGCATCGATGTGTACCCGCACATTTGAGGAAGAAAACTGAACTTCTAGCCTTGATTCCAGGCTAGAATCTGCAATTTCCATTTGCAATTTCCCTCGTCAAGTGACCGAAAATGGATGGCTACCGTACTCTACCTTTTTGTTGGAATGGAGGCTTGTATAAAGTTCCATTAATAACTTTTGATACCTTTTCTTATGAAATCTACTCTTCAATCAATTAACAAAACTAATTGATTTTTTTTCTGATATGACTTACATTCGCATATTTAAAACTTCACATTCTTGACACAGAAATAAACTTTAAATAATTATTTCCTATTTTTGAGTTACCGTATTTTCTATAGATTTTATCTCTACTTAACTTTTAGTACCTACCGCCATATTTAAAGAATGTACTTATATTCAATCAATGATAATCAGTAATCTGAACTGAAGTCAAGGTTGGACAACATGTTCTAAATTTAAAATAATTGATTAAGTACCGACATCGTCGAAAATTGATCAATTTTTAACTTGGGTCCTATAACTTATATATCTGAGGGTTTCTAATATATCTCCTGACCATTTAACCCAAATTTTGATTTTATACAGGTCCTATTTAATTTTACTGAATTTATTCTTCAAGCAGAAGCTGACCATTTTTTTCAACACATTTCTCAATCATTTTCTTTTTATTAGTTTTCTGGAAGCCCGACTATTAATGAACTTATATGGCAAGCATATTGAGGTAAATTGTAATAATATTTATTTCGGATTTAATGAATCAGATTGAGGGTTAACCTCTATCTATTGATAGTGTTTTACCAGCATTGATTTTTAACCTCGCTGTGGAAATATATACAATTTTGATTTGAAATTGCTCGAGTGTTTTATTGGTTTTCCCTATGTCAAGATTTGGTTGAGTTATATGCCTTATTTATTTCCTTTCCAGAATTATCAATTACTGTTTGTTGATTTTTTTTTAGGGGTCCTGAATTTTCACACTTCAATATTTTATGTAATTTAATTATTTATTTTTTAAATTCAGTGGCGCCCTTGCCATTCTGTACTTATTAAACTATTGACCCACCCCCAATAATAATTTGCTGAGCAAACTGAGGATATTATTGGCCTCTTGTTAATTCATTAACAAAAGGGGTTACAGAGCTCAAAGAGAATGCCGTTCAATCAATATACCTTACCCGTCTTGTTCTACGGTATCAGTGAGAAAACTAAAAGTTGTACAAAAAAAATGGGAATGTTAATGTTTGGCTTGAGCTTAGATATCGAGTGAGATGGTGAAATGGAAATGAGCCGGACCCGATGCTAGATTAAGGGATGGCACATGAATAATGAAACTGCTCGATAGGAGGCAACGCAGATGCCAACCACCTACTCGATGGAGCGATAACCTAAAAAGGATCAAAATAAAGTGGGTGGGACTGCTCAGCAAAGAAAACCTGAGGACTTCAGGACAACCTATGTCAAGCAGTGGATTTAGGAGGCTGTGTGATGATGATTTGACGACTCGAAAATGAATAATTACACTCATCTCAATGGAATGCAGGTGACGCAAGTCTTGAGGCAGAGATTATGTTAAATTTAAATTGAAGCGCAATCAACAACAAAATTTAAGTTATGAGTGAAAATCAATAGGAAAATTAGGAGGAAAACATTTTAAATAGCGAAAAGGCAAATCAACGGTAATATTTATTTTAAGGTAGCAAATGATCAGTAAGCAGACCCAAGTATGGTTGAAAAATTATTTCTTAGAAAGATGATGATGAGCAATCGAGCATAATTTAGAAACAATAAATTTAGGAATCTCGCAGAAAGTAAAAGACAAAAGTACAACTTCACAGATGTATGTTTTCAAATGCATATAACACCCAAATATCCGATTACTATACGTTAATATGCCATCATGGGAATAGGCTACTTGTCCCCTTGTATACCATATCCGGTTTCTGGAAACTAGTTAACTTCGAATATCTGATTGCGAGAGATGTTTCAAGTGGCACCTTCTCTTCAAATAAATTTAAAAGTCTATTGTATGTAAGCACCAAATTATATTGTAAACATTTTCTAACCTGAAAACTACAATTTGCTTTCTTGTTAAGATTCCTCTTTATTAATACAAAAATAACCCTTCCGTGATAGCTCTTGGTTACGTGATCGAGTTATTTAGTAATAGATGATGGCATGGCGTGCATGTTTTTTTCTCAGGGAAAGTAGAATCCATTTCCTTAGTTGTTTCTATCATTTATTAGAGATTGACTAAGCATGATATATCTATTTTGAATATGTGGTATTTTGTATATTGTATATTATCTACCCACTAAATAATATATTTTGCTTTTTTTTTTCGTAAGCAGTTCAAATTTAGCAATGTTTTTTTGGCCAGTATTAACCAATATTTAATGAATGGCAACACAAGTTTCATTACCAATGTGAAACTACCTAATACGTACGTACCTACCTATGACGTTTTTCAGTAATTAAAAAAAGAAATCCTATATATGAAAGAACATACTTGACATTTGGTGAACAAGTTTTCGACCTCAAAAGAAATTTATTTAATTGCTGAAACCCGTGTGCCGATTGAAGTACCTAACCAATTATTTTCGATTTGACGCCGTTCATTATAGGTATAAATCAAGGAGAAAAATGGTCACGAAAAACTTTTTGCTCAAGCATTTTCAGGTTCCACCCTCCTATTTATCATACGGGGTTAGCCAATGTATATCTTAGACAATAAATTTAGAATTTGCCTTTCGAAATTTGACCTCTGGCCACTAAATCATATTTAGAGGGGATTTAAATTGATTTATGGCTGATAGAAAGAGTCATTTTGGAGTATTTTGGCGGCATGAATAAATGCGAAAATATGTTAAATATACCTATTTTTGAAAGAACATTAAATTTCATACTCACTTTGAGAATTGAATTAGAAAATATATATTAGGTGCTCATCAATAAAATAAAATGTTCCAAAAATATAATAAAGGAAAGTACATCCAGACACGTCCCCATTTGTGGTAAGCTTTATTAAAGTAGGCGAAACTCTGGTATTACATAGAACGTCCGCGTCTTAGAAAAGCTATATTGCAAACGGTTTACGATACGCCGACAACCTTCGGTACACGATATAAACACTTTAAGAATATCGACTGCAACGTTTTTATTAACTTCCAACGCTTTAGTTTCATTTACCTTTTCCTCGCCCTTTCGCAATTTTCTCAAGTATTCCTGCGATAAATGTGAAATTTTACGCGGTATAGGAGGATAAAAAGCTGCTTTATTAAATTAAGAATACGAGTTTGTGTAATATGTAGGTAATATTGAAGAGGATACTTAGAAAATGTAGATTAGATGGATAAAATATTTATATATATTCATAAATACTTATAAAAATATGCATATTGAGAGGGAATTTGGTCAAGGATCGGCATAATATTTTTATACCTATAATAATAACATTGTTGAAAAATTTAAAAATTATTGTCGTAGTTACAAAAATTATAATTACTTTTCGCATACAGGCACGAAATAGAATATTTAATGAGTGAATGAAAATATGAAACTCTCCCAGGTGTAGGGAATCAGTAATTCAGTTAATTACTCAAAATAATAACTTTGTTTCTCATAATTTGACATTACTTGAAGTACAAACTTGAAAATAAATTGAAAATTTGGTTACAGGTAGTGGAAGAATATTCAAAATTTTTTCTTGGACACCTTGCAATCAAAGCAATTTCCACTTCTTCTAAGAACGATAATTCAAAATCAAGTTAGACAACTTGGCAGATTCTACCGGCCTTAGAGTAAAGGAAACAAACTGTCCAATGATGGCGTAGTCAAGTTTATCGACATTCTCAGACTCATGATCAAGATCATTGTTCAGAAATTTCTATAAATTTTATTTCATAACTGAATCATGTAGAATATGTAGTTTTTTTCGAACAAGTTTCGTTCTATCTGCTCCTAAGGTTGCTATTGGTTATTCTTTATTGGAGATAATTTATAAAATTAGTAAATATCCAGATTTCCTAATGCACTTGCACGTAAGCCGTAAACATGACCCGTGGGCAAACTATTTTGTCCTAGATGCAACATTGTTTGTGGTTCATGGTAAGTTCTCAAGTTAAGTTTCATCATACATCAATCCTGCGCTTCACTGAAAAATGTTTTTATAAAAATCACCAAGAATCCCGACGCTGGAGTTGTTTATTTGTACAGTACAGCGCAGTAATTATTTTTGCACAAAGCATATGCCTCAATTGAAACATGACTCTGGGGATTACCTATTATTAGTAAACACGAATTATGTTTTGAATGATTGGTTTGCTTGCTGTAAATATATTAAAAAATTCTGTGTTCATTCACCCCCTATGGTTGTCAAGTCCAGAATCCCTGGTACCATTTATCAAGAAATCTTTGAATCGAACTCTAGGAAATACCATAAGTGGCATCATGGCAATTCTAGATGCTCCTACATCAGAGACTATGGTTGTAGGTTCACCGACTTAGCGTATTCCTTTTTTAGCGTCTTGATTGTATAATAATATGCAACTTCTCTCTCAATTTTTGGAAAAATGGTTTACACATTAAACTTGCTCTAGACAATTTTCTTTATTTCGGAGTTTGCAGTGCCAAGTTAAGTTAATTTGGGTTAGTCATTTCTGATAACCCTTCACCTACGCCGATAACACACTATCTGTTATCTGTCAATGTCTAGACATTTTATTCTATTTTGGATTTCAGTTTGGTAGGTTAAGCGACGAGAATCTTCTGAGACAAATCATAACACATTTTGGCACACAAATATATTCTTGTTCATAGGTGGAAACTTGCTTAAATCTCAGTTAGGACAGAGTCGACTGTTATAAACGTAATCCGTCTCTATCATTTTTCCTTGGTCGGTAACAAATTTTGACGTGAGCAATCGATTGATTTAGTGTTAACAAGCAATATCCTGTAAAATGCTGATAATATATTTTATGGAGTGCCGACTTTCACACCTCGTAAATAATCTCATCTCGAAAGTGAGGTTAAGACCCTAAAAATGGCATGGCTTTTACAATGTTATTTTCAGACAGTTGGTACAAAACTGCTCTTCAATTGAATGGCATGGACGATACTGAGGCCTCAACACACGGAGCTGACTAAAAAATAACACCTATGAGAGACAAAGCGCCAGTCGCGCCAGTGTAGCAAACAGTCGACCAATGTTATCAGTCAGCCGTTTCAGCCTAAGTTTTCTATCTTTAGGAGAGCCTAATCTGTGGGGCTTAATATCAGCAACTTCAAAGGCTCACCCAAATGCTATAGAAATAGAAAGCACACAATTCTATCACAGCAATAATAATTCGGTACCCGTGCGCAATAATTAAAAACGAGAAAAAAGCTTCATAATAATTATAAACAACGATCTAGTCAAGCTCTGAAATGCGAATACACGAGGCATAAGCGATAGCAGCAACTAAACTGAGAATAAATACTCTTGTGAATATACTCAAGTTATCTGATTTCAAAGTTCTTGCTTAAAGAGGCTTCTAACAAAGTCAAAGAAATAAAGACAAGGCGCACTTGCTGCAAGCTGTGCCGCTCTATAAGCCAATATTGAATTGGACCAATCATACTTGACTACAAAACTTACAGAAAAATATTTCCCCTCAAACGATTGCCTAAAGAAGTAATTAGGCTGCCACTTTACTAATATTTGTCACGCGTCCAATTTCTGTTTCCCCACAGAAAAATGATCGACCTAACGTGACAACGCTTTATTATAATGTTAAATTACCTGTCACGTTCAAATGCCGTGTACGATCATAATCTTTATCGCTGATAGCTCACTATTACTTTTTTTATCGATATCAGTAATAATTCGTGTTGTTCTTTGAATGTCTGTTAATAAATGTTTCACCAGCTTCTGAATTAATTTAGGTTTATTAGGTATTTAAATTTTTTTAATAAGTTTTATTAAAAAATTCTTTGAGGCTTGCCCGATTAGTTAATTGTTTGTTAGGTGTACCTACCTAGTTCTAAGAAGCTCCACCTGCCACATTAAAAAACGACGTTTTAAATTATAGCTAAAATTGAAGAAAAATATTATTTTAATTTCATGGATAGCATTTAGAAATATTAAAGATTTGCGAAAACTTTTTTTTTCCATATAACATTTGCTTGGTATGATCAGAGACTTTTTCATGACTTCAAAATGACAACCTGATAGAAAGGATTGGCAACTTGGCAATGCTAAATTTCTTGATGAGGATAAGACATACATACAACCTGACCATTTGGTTGTGTATGGCTACTTAGCAAGATGAGGTTCATAAGTCTTTGGTTATCGCTCTCTAGGAGTTGATTGGGACTTAACGAGGAAATTCACTTGATGATGTTTGGGAACAAAATTTTGCAATTGAGGTAGTGCGGATCACCGTCACTAGTCAGTGTCTAAAATGATAGATTAGTAGTGAATACCTATTTTGATTTGATCAAAACATCAAACAAGCCTAATGTGCATTTGGGGAATTCCAGAATTTATGTCGATATATCTTTGAGGTCTTTGATATCCACTCTTGCAATGGAGAGCGCTCTTGAACTGTTCCATCTAGTTTATATTTGGGTTTCAGTATTGTTGTGCGTGAGATCTATGCAACCCTCTTAATTAGTAGTTTAAGTAGTAGGTGTAACGTGCAAAAATTGCCTTTAACTATTTCTCACTTATTTTCAGTTTTTCATTTGAAATTCTTTTATATATTAAATTTTTCCTTGATTTTATTAGACTTTGTTTACATTTCTCCTTTATGAAAATTCAACAATAATTCCAGTAGTTGCAGATCCTGAAAATTTTCTAATAGGTATTTAATATTTAAATTCTATTTTCACTTGTGAGTAGTTCTTGTTGACGACTAATGATTTTCCTCGGTTTTAATCGACATTTTAATTCCATTTTTCTAATTAAATTTCAAGAAACAGATCAAATATTTCTTATTCTTTGTTTAGGTTTTCGTGGTCCGTTCACGAAGTGTGTACTGCACGCCGCAACTGTACTCTGTTCGGTTGCTGAACTCTACCAGATTTAGTTCTGCATCCGGATTGCTCTCTTTGCTCTCTATTCTATAGTGACACTTAACTCATGTCACTTATGATTGGTGTGCCGGCCGCAATGAACTATAAACTACACGTACCTGGAATGGCCCGCCGATCTATAAATTTGCGGCAGATTGAGATGGAGAATGTGGGGGATACCTATCTCTATTTATCTTATTGGCGAATTATGGAAATCTTTCCTTGTCTAAAAAATATTATATTTCAGGTTAGGAATATACCAAACCTAACAGCAATGAACTGGAGAGAGAAAGGGATACCCCACTATGTAGCTTTTTTGGACGCACTAAGCGAGATGACAAATGCCATATAAATGCCATATCCGACAACAGTCGGTGCCATTCCAGATACGTGTAGTTTATAGTTCATTGGCCGGCCGACGGCAGAAATGTCGTTCATTTTTGTCAATTGGCCTTTCGATTAATGATGTTTTTGGGATCATCGATTCCTTTGTCAGCGTTTACGTTTTGCAACACGAATTATTTATTCATTGTCGTATTCTTCAAATAATGATTGTTCTAATGGCTAATTACTTGTTGTTGTTATAATTTGTCGTCAGCTGTTGTCATTATTCTCAGATTATATTGTTGTGTGTAATTTTTGGTACTTACAAATCTTCTTAAGTGCTTTTTGACATTTGTCGATACTTGGCCTCATCTCTAATCTTTACCTTTAGGGCAGCTAATTAATTTGATGTGGTGTTTCTTTTTTCACCTTTGGTGATTCCGATAAAAAGGTCTTTCTGGATAAGTTAAATTTTGTCTTCGCCTTAGAGGGATTTTGACCCTAATATTCTCAATTATTGAATTTATGGTACATTGAGTTGCCTTACGTTGCGTTACGTTTTCGTAAAGTGCCATAATTTCGCCGATGATTTCGGATTTTTACAACCATGCATTCGATAAGTTTTGCTTTGCATGTTTTTTTCTCACAAGGGATTCTGACCTTCTCTATTTAATCATTAGTGAAAAGCTGCCCTAAGGAGTTGAGGAAAGACCACCTCACTCAGTCCAGAATTTTGAATCCAGACCTCGATCCAGACTAATCCAGAGTATTTTCGGGGCAAATAAAACCCATTCTAACAAGTGAGACATAACCTAATAATCTAATTCTGCTTTTTATACACAAATTATTCAAATATTTTTCAAGAGCTATAGTTTTACCTACTGTCAACTATCAATGATTGACTAAGTTACATTCATTTTCTTGTGGTACATTTCAAACTGCCTAGCCTTGGATAAGGTTAAGTTACAAATACAGAGTGCTATAACAGTTTTTGTTTAGGGTTTTTATTTACGGCTACAAATTTAAGTATACGGCCAGCCCTTGTTAACTAAAGGCTATACATTTAAGTGTACGGCAACCTCAATCGGAGCCTACACAGTTGTAGGCTGCCTCTACCAGAGCCTGCACCTTTTTGGACAGTTATACCTTTGTTTTGGTACTGTTGAACCTTATGACTGGTTTGACGATACCAGCTAACCTGTAACCAGGTTACTTGAACCTGCAGCCATCACTTGGAACATATGTATATTGGTATAATACTAGCTTTGGTTTAAGTATTCTTTGCTCCCATTTTATATTACTTATTTCAATTTCACAAATGTTGCCCCTATTTTGTGCGCCAAAGTGATCACCACGGTACGTAAGGGTGTAATTCAGTAGGTACTTGTACCAAGTGACAAGAAAAACGTCTATAAGGTACATTTATTTTAGCTTGGTGTAACCGGTTTCATCGCAGCCCAATACTTCTTATAATTTTTTTATTTTTATTTTAATAATTCGATCAAGTTGGGTCAAGGATCTGGAGCCAGATAAAATCCTGGAGAGTCTGAATTATCGGTCCTGAGTCGGTGGTGCGCAAAACATAACCCACCCCTACTCTACCACCCACACACCCACCGAATTGTTCAATTCTGAGGGAAGGTTTAATTTGCACGTACTTTGACCTTCAGTCCTGCAATCTTGATTATTTATTTATTTTCTTTTTTTTCACGGGTTTACCGTGTTGAGACATCATTTCTTTTGTGGTTTGTCTGGTAGCACCGCCAGCTGACTTCCAGCGCTATTCTTTGCTAAAAGTTGTTTTCCAAGTTTACTTTTTCATTTAAACTCTTACCTTTATCTTTTAGGATAGCTACATATATCAATCTCTTGGGAATATTATATGTTACACACACAAATTATCATTTATCAGAATATCTAGTTATACTTACCGTAAACAGGTATAAACTCATCTTATAACTCACAATGTGCATTCCCTTGAATCTTATCAGAATATTTTCCAGATGGAAAAGTCTCAGTACAAAGCTTAATGACCATCTCTCGCCATTACACCATACTTTGAGGTCGTGTGATATTAGACACTGATAGAATATGCAATAATAATAATAATAATAATAATAATAATAATAATAATAATAATAATAATAATAATAATAAGACGTTCATTAACTGAAAAAAAATGTAAATACAAACAACATTTTACATCATTTTACAATTAGATGAGTTAATCGGCCTATATTTCAGCCCATTTTGTGAGGTCACGCATGATTTCACAAATGCTGTTGAGGCCTCAAATATAATAGCAACAAATTGATACAGAATAAAAGAAAAATTAGCAAGAATATAGAGATTATTATTAGCATCTAGACAATAAATCTAAGCGAAAATAAAGCGACAAGGAGTGTAGGTAAGTGAAGGAGACAGAGGGATAAAGAGAGGTAAGGCACACATTTGCAGGAAAAAAAATTAAATAAAATAAAATATTTCATAAATACCTACTTAGATAGAAGAGAGTCAACAAATATTGAAACCGAGATTAAAACACTATACTCGTACTAGCTGCGATTGAAATAATTTAGCTTTAATTCGTTTTTTAACAGAGGCAATCGAAGTGGAAAAATCCACTATTTGAAATTTGTCTATTATGTTAGCAATATTGTATGCAAAAGACTTTTTGAAAAATTCTTTGTTATGGCGTGGTATCGTTAAAATATGGCCACATCTAAGGTTGCGGTTATGGACTTGATTTCGATATCGTACTTTTTCTACAAGATACCCAGGAGACTCTTTTTTAAGAATTTTATTGAAAAATATTGCGGAATGCATCACTCTTCGACTATACATATTCAGCCAGTTTACATTATGCAGTCTATGAGTGATTCGTTCTCTTCTGCGTATTCCGTAAATTAGCCTTAGACAACAGTTTTGCAATTTCTGGATGCGCTTAGAATCGTGAGTAGTTAAGCAAGGACCATATATAACATCACAATAATTTAACGGTGATAAGACCATCGCCTCACACAGCATTTTTTTGGCATCTTGATGTAAATATTTTCGATGTGAATAAAGCAATTTTATGTCGCATTACCCTAAACTAATCTTGCTAATAACATGTTCGGTAAATTTTAGTTTATTATCTATTATCAGACCTAGGTTTTTAGAATAATTCTGGAAGGGCAGATTTGTACCATCAATCTTCAATGACATGCCACCAGCAATACCAGCTCATGCAACTGATTTATAGTAGATTATACCACGAGTCAATAATGATAGCTATTATTCCCGAGGATTATTACGCACTGAGCGGCGTAAGCGGCGAGGGAGTAACATTTCGAGGGAATAATAGCCATTATTGCGAGTAGTATACTCTACTTTATTTACGACAAATTAATTTATTCGAGATTTTCAATGAACAAATTTCATCCCTCTCATAATTTTCAATACAAATCCACAAGCACTACACGTTTGACACTGACACTTTTGTGGAATAATGACCATTAATCCCGCTTCTCGTCATTAATCCCTGGAGGAATAACATATGTCATTATACTGCCAAAATCACAAATATAATACGCACATTATACATTAGTCGTAAATAAAAGGGATTAATTTGTAAATGATGATCCTATGCCACCTGAGAAAACGTTCCAAGATCCTCATTTGTAAGAGCACATGCTTGCTGACTCTGTGTGGGACTAAATGACAGTAGTATTCATTTGTCGTCTGCGTAAGTATGACTACTGCAGTGTTTCAAGTATTTGTCGAATTGTGAGGTATATATACCGGTAATTGTGCTTTTTGAGACAATGAAGAGATAATTGGGTGCTCATTTATCGAGTATTTCGCTAGCTATAGACTGGTTTCGAAAATATAATTTCTCGTCGTACAGCTAATATCTTTTGCATACACATATATTGTGAATTGACTGCAAAAAGTGGGTGTAACTCATATAATAAATAAACACGTTTCGCTACTCAGAGTTAACGACATCATTTCCGGGTCATTTTGATGAAATTCTGACAGCGAAACCCCACACCATGGGGAGTTACAGGAGGGTTACAATAACTGGAAAAATTAACGTAAAAAAATTATAGCCGCATACGCGAAATTTATTGCACGTATCAGTAGAAACATAGGAAGACATTTTCTCAAAGACTTTTTTTGTGTTTACTTCTGTGGGTGGCAGACGACTTTTGATGTGAAATTTAGATAAAGTCTGTTTTTTTTTTATGTCATACCAATACATTATTGTGTTTTTATACCTTAGATACCATCTACATAATTCATTACTTTATTTTATTTTTTTTTTTTATTTGTCAAACACATTGTGTTTATTACATTACAATCTAGTCAGTAAGACTAATTAGCAATTTTGTTTTAACCTAATTTACTATAAAGTTTACAATTCTTGAGGTTCACTCAACAGTTTTCCCCACTTTGCTTAAACTGTAAATCACAATTTTGATGTGTTTATAGCACTGTTTTGTTGTGTTTTTCAATTTCAGTTCACTAGCTCGAACGGCTTCACCCTTCTCAGTCTTCTAACTAGCTCAGTATTGTCTAGGAGCTTCCACATTCACATGCCGATGTAGTCTATCTTCATGGCTTTTTGCGTACTTTCTTATAGTCTCTGTTACAGTATCAATTCCTCCCCCGTGCGGGCATAAAGTACACATTATGGCCCGCGCGGGCATAAAGACGTAAAAAACAGTTTTCAATTAACTTATTCTTTATTAACAAAATATGAATTTACGCTTATAAACATATTATTTTTGTCAAAAAATGATGATGTTTGCACAATGATGACAATTTGCGAAGTGACACTTTTTTCCTAGGTATTTATTATTCACAACCAACTGGTATGACATAAAAGTTTGTATGCACCACGGGTACTAATAGATATATATACCCTCGGGCGACTTACGAACCCTCGGGCCAGAGGCCCTCGGCTTTGTAAGACTGTCGCCCTCAGGGCATAATCATCTACTTAGTACCCTTGATACATAAATAACTATTAAAGATAAAAGTCAAAATGACATTATGTTGGCAATACAATGTGAAATTGTCAATGGCTCCAAATTTTTTATGTTGAAAAGGCTTGTATTGCCAACATAGTTACTAAATTTTTGACTTGGGGAACTATCTTAAAAAAAAAAAACAGACTTTAGAGTTTTTGGATTGCATACTACGTTTAAACGTGATAACTAACCTTGAAGTAAGAAAATTAGAGTTCCTATACTTACTCTCTATGTCATCTCAAGTATACCAAACCAGGAAACAAGATCGATATGACCATAGGATATGACAACCATAATGACATCATAGCATAGTGGTGAGGCCCAATTGAAAGTGGTGTCATCTCTCACAAACAGAAAATCTCATGTTTAGGAGAATCGCATCTAACAATATTCTCTTGAGAGTGTGACCAATCTGAACAGAATATTTTCTAGATGGAAAAATCATTATAGGAGCGTTAAGTCTACAATCCACTGTAATTATTTGCGTCATACTATGTTTTGTCGCTTCAAAACATTGCTATATTATGTAATACCTATGATTCTGCTTTGTAAGAGTTGTAAGACAAGAACTAATTTTATTTATTTATTTATTGACAGGAAATCCCATAATAGCATATAGAACATCTATATACAATAATTAGACGTTTAGACAACAAGAATTAAAATAGAAAAACAAAAGACTACTCAACAACATAAGATGGCGAACATTACTTACAATAAAAGTATTTCCTATTACTAAATATCACATTAACAATTTATAGGTACAGGAACTTTGTTTAAGGAGTTAATCTTTCTTTCAAATTCTTCAGAGTACCAGATAATCCAATTCTCTCAAGCCTCGCAAGTAGGACGTAGTGGTTGACACGGTCGATGGCTTTGGCAAAATTGGTATATATGGAGTAAGCAACTCCACCCGCTTTCAAGAATCCATGAGATTTTATTCTAGTACGTCAGGAGGTTAGTTTCGGTGGAGCACTTTGGCCGGAAACCTGCTCGCTGTTTGATTAGGCAAGGGTTGATGATAGGAGTTAGGAATTTAGTTACTAAGTATATTCTCAAATACCTTAGGGATAGTGTTAAGGATACTGATTGGCCTGGTATTTGGTAGTGTTCATTTTGTCACCGGTCTTTTGGATGGGCGTGATAAAACTCCGCTTCCAAAACTCAGGAAATACCCCATTACTAAGTGGTTCATTGAACAAAATAAACAAAGGACGAGATACTTTAAAGCTACACCTGCTGAGCATCAGAGAGAGATGCTATCCGGGCCATGTCCACGAAAGATCCGTAGCTTACACAGTTCCTCGTAAATGACTGAGATGGAGATTTCAAACTCATGAATTTAAATATTACTACCTATCAGAAATGCTGTGGCCAATAACACATGCTTTGTCTGAGTATACAGAATGCTTGGCGAATTCTGTCATAAAACATGTAGGAAGGGAGTCCATAAGTTTGTTGTCTAGCATTGACAAAGTTCCAGAAATGTTTTAGATTTTTATCCCTAAGCAATGGCACCTCTGAGGATATGACATCATTTGAAAAGCAATCCTTGGAAAGAATCTTACACTGAGCCCGAATGTGTGAATATTCAACATAGTCAGCAGGGAAACCCGTCTGCTTCCAAGTTCTGTGGGCACTTTTCTTCCTAATTATTAGGTCCTTTAGTTCAAGGGAGAACCATCGTGGAAATTTATGGCTTGAGAGCTTCTTCTTTGGTACACAACTATCGATAGCCGTAATAGAGAACGTCATAGAAAACTTTGGTCATTTCCGCCACATCGAGACAATAGAGTAAGTCATCCCAGCGAACTAGGTTATCGTTGAGGAGTGTGTAATCAGCAAACCCAAAATCATAATAATTCGCGTCAGGCTGGGGGACGGCAGTATTGCAGTGAGATGACCTATTGCAGGTGGCGAAAAGTAAAGCAGGATGATATGAGTTCGGTAGTTACATAGCCAGCAAAACACTTAGGCCCGGTTGTATCAAATAGCGGTTCAGTGTAACTTTATTGGAACCTGAACTTTTCCATTTAACATGTATTGATACCAGAAATCAGCCGATGTGATTATTATTTTGCAGTCATGCAATTTAGATGGGGGCGTCGATATCAAAAAATGTACACTTTGGCATATTTCTGACATCAATGCATTTTAAACGAGAAAGATCAAATACCAGTGGGGTTCAACTGAATCTCTATTTGGTACAACCGGGCCTGAGAACCCAATTTTCTCTTCTTTGTAAACAAAGTACACTCAAACGTATTGCATATTCTATCCAGTGCCTAGAAGCGATAAGTAACTCATGATAATAGGTAAGGGCAACCATTAGCGCTTGTACTGTGTACCATCATTGCAATAAAACTACCCCAAACACATGTTCTTTCGAAGCCTTTCTCACAGTAAACACTTTTTTTTTATTAGATTCTCTGTGGGAATTCCGATTCGCGTCAACCGACGGCTAAAGACCTTATATATTTCCACGCGAGTCAGAAAAATGTCATTTAAAGTAGAAAATACTCCAAACATAAGTTCGGGATTTCCGGAAATTTGTTCTTATCCGATATAAAATATGCAACTCGATAAAGTGTGAGACATTTTCGATGTTTGCTTGATATATTGAAATGTCAGTACGGGTATGCGCGGTATAATATAAAATAATAGTATATTGTGTATTTAGGTGGAAAAGTGACACATTCTCGGCCGACGGTGTAAGTTGACGGGCGAGGCGTAGCCGAGGCCGGCAAACACCGAAGGCCGAGAATGTGCTTTTCTACCGAAATACACATACTATTTTTTCTGCGATCGGTTAAATAGCTGTTAAATGTATGTCTTTTGGTTCCAATTGTTTAGCAATACGAGAATCACTTTCCCGGCCTAGGCCAGAAAAGTGTTTCCCGTATTGTTATTCATTGATTTCTTAGCAACTATTGAAATATAATTAAAATACCAGAATATTGAGTTTTGCGACCTGTCAACCGGTCAAAAATGCTGACATTTCTTGTCAATGGCAGAAAAATAAAATATTTATTTATGATGCATATGTGATATTACTCGGGAGGATATGTGACAATGTGTCTCTATCAAACTCTTTCGTGTACCCTTTGTGATGCTTTTTCAGTAATAGAATAAAATTTCATTTGACATTCAAAAATTGTCCACATAGGAAAAATGATATACCTACTTTAGGTAATTTACCTCGATATGCAATTTCAATCAAAGCATTAAAGTTTAAAACATAAATATCTCGTAAACGGTAAAACAACTTTATTTGTTCCTCACCACTATTTCCTATCCTTACAAGATCGATGTGTTTACACTTTTGGGCAAATAAAACCACAAACTGATTACCGCTCGAAGTTCGTTTGTATACCCTCAACCCTGATCCAATATCTGGTAGAGTGTGCGATTATGTACCTACAGACTGGAAAGTTCTAAAACTTTTTTTCTGAAATATTCCATGGTCCGATGTTTGGTCTAAATCCAAAGATTTCTCCAAGGCTGCACAGTAGGTAACCGAAATAATTTCTTTAGGTATGAAATAATTGTGCAATCTACACTCCAATAAAATATCTCGTGCCGGAAAGACCTGGTTTGTCCGAAAGGTTGCAAAAAAAAGAAAAACACCCGAGGCACGATAAAAACACCTTATATCGTGCCTCGGGTAGAAACCACTGAGCTAGAAACCAATGCGAAGAACCTCGATCTTCCTTTACGACTGCCAACAATGATTGCAACCGTATGACAAACGAGGCTAAGGAATTACACAACCGACAATTGCGTAATCGTCTTTTGGACTGCCCGAGTGGATCAATGTCTTTTTGGTCCTTTGCCAAGACCATAGGAAAAATTTAACATCCTCTTCCTCTCCACTTTTAGTAAAGGACAATAATTCCATTGTAGTATAGTCAAAGAAGACAAACAATTTGCATCCAATTCCACGATGGTGGACAATGGCAGAGCGCCACAGGTACTGCCACATAGTGGTCCTCACATCGACAACGTTGTATTTAGACCTAAAAGTATCAGGACAATTCTTCTACAAATTGGCCCTGGGAAATCGTGTGGTCCAACCACCAATTGTACTCAAAACTTGCGCACAAGAATTTGCTCCAGTTCTTCGCAAAATAATTTCACTCGCTTACATCTTTTGACCACAAACCAACGGTATGGCTTCGATACGTAGATGATACTTTTGTGGTTTGGAGTCATGGGGAAGAGAAGCTTCACCAGCTCCTAGGCCACCTAAACGCGCAACATCCTAGCATACAATTTAGCATGGAAAAGAAGAAAAACCAAGAAATCGCCTCCTTAGATGTGCTCTAAAGAAATGTAGAGAACAGGTACCTGCATGCACTCTCAAATCACCATCCAAGGCAAAAACGTGGAATTAAAATAACGTTAACAGAACATGCTCGGAACATCTACGAGCCACAACATCTCGAGCAAGATTTGGATCACCTCAAGTCGGCATTTTTATCAAATGGTTACAACGCATCTGAAATCGACAGGGCCATGCGACCCAGAACCCAACCAGTGGTGGCTAATGCATATCTGCCTTACATTTCTCGGATGACAGACAGGATAGGCAAAGTCTTGGAAAAACACAACATAAAAAAAATCTTCAATCCAACAAAGAAAATACAGCAATCAATCAGATCAGCCAAGGATAAGAGAAATCCAATGTCAAGCGCTAGATTCTATCGTATACCATGCACATGTGGTAAGATATACATAGGAAAGACGAAAAGGACCATGAGAACCAGGATGAACAAGCATAAAAGAAACTGCAGACTAGGACAATCGGAAAAATCGGCAGTTGGGGAACATGCGCTTAGTGAAGGGAATCATGAAATACTCTTTGGTGAGGTCAAGCTTCCTGCACCGACTTCTGGATACCACAATCGTCTTGTACGTGAAGCTATAGAAATCCACAAACATACGGAGAACTTCAACAAGAAAGAAGAAACACTAAAACTTAACCAAATCTGGAACTCGATCCCTAAAAACGCAAGAAAGATCCCATTGAGTACAGAGAAAGATAAGATTAGCTACGTACTACGAAGCCCCGCCCCTCCCCCACCACAGCCACTTACACATAAATACAACTTACGGTCGAGAACGCGTCAGTCTGCTACCAGAATCGAACATGGAAGCACCTTAAGGTGCTACCATGCGTGCTAGTGAAACGCCATTAAGCCCGAATGAGAACACTTTATCGATATTAATTTTATTCAATTGCCACATAGAACGAAAATATATTCATAGTTAATTGTTCTTTTAGCCCTTTGGTTTTATTTTTTCGCATTCCACATGCTGTAAAATATTGAGAACTCTTTTTTTTTTTATTGAGAGAAACCACTTTGGATTTATGCTTTCATCCTGCGCCATTTTGCAATTTACTAAATTCGAAACGCTCACGATAAAAGCGACCAATTTATAAAACTTGATTATTAAATAAAAAATGCTATGTAAGAATTTTATGAAACGCTTTCAAAACAGGAAGAGAACTTTATTTTATGTTTTTTCGCGTTACCAAACCCAAGCAAATCACATTATAGTTAGTAGTTGATGATACTATATAGTTCGATATAAACACCATAATGAAACGCGTGCCATTAAACCAAGAGGCGTTAACCAAGTGGTTTAGTTAGACAAGTTCATTGATGAAGTTCATGTCGAATTTGTGTCATTCAAGATTTAATTTACGTAGTTCAAATAGATTCACCTGGAAATATTAGAAACTTTTTGTTAAATTAAAATTCAAAATTAGGTGAACGCGATTGTTGATTTTTGGCAGCATGTAATATGGAACGTTTATTTTTATTACGAATTAATTTAGAAGGAAATGAGCTTCACTACTCATAATCAGTCGATCTGGGTCACTAGGTTTTTTTTCTTCAAATATTTTTGTTCAACTGTGTACCAGAGTACCAACTGAAATTATTGAAAAATACATGTAGGCTTTCAGTTATGTTGTCTAGGGTGTATTAAATGGGGTGGAATAAAAGTTACTCCGGTGGATTTGCTAACGAACAGAATTGTTTAATTAATGAGGTGATAGATGCAAATAGTATTACAGATGCGGGATCTAGAAAGTGTCTCGTCTTTTGGGTCTTGCTGTGAGTAAGCGACGACCCCTCAGTCCACGTCCTCGTCTTCAGAAATTGGGCAAAAGGGTAGGCCCACGTCTTCGTCTTCACGTCTTTGGTACGGGGTGACACGGCCTTCACTCCCACAACACAATGGACTTCTTGCACTCAATCGAAATTAGGTATATAATTTATCTGTAAGGAAAGTGTATTTTATATACTTCATAACAGTATGGTTGGTTATTTTTTTTAAAAATCTTGAAGGCAGAAATTAAAATAAAAAAAAGCCGATTATTTGAATTCTGCGCCATATTTTTCCACCAATCAAAAATCACTGTTTGCCAAATTTTCATGTTCCACACGAATCTTTTTTTTTCTCTTTTTTAACACATCGAACAAAAAAGGACGCACATATCAAAATCGCTTTGTGGATCGACTTTGGTACAGCTCTACTTTGGACATGAAAAATAAAACGAGACTTATGAAGTTTTCACAATTTTGTTTTCTTGTCTAAATACGAACTAGACAAAGAAAGAACTAATCCGACACAGTATAAAGTACGAATACGATAGAAGGGGTTTTTATTTGTCATTGTCATGATGATTTTTGTTTACTATTAGGTCAGGTCAGTGACCTCTTGTCAATTTATCAAACAAAATAATCAATTAACAACAAAATACAGTCCCTGACACTGGGGAATTATTCAAAATAAACCAATAAACGGTTCTGAAAGGTAGTCCGGATACTTTGTCCGGAGTCATCCTGTGTGTAGTTTAAATAAAATGGAAAAAGGATGTTTTTGTCTGTGAAAATGTAAAAAGCTAGGCCGGGGTTACCCAACTCCTTTAATTCTTAATTTCTAATTTTTATTTCTCAGAGCTTAATTCATAACAAGTTAACATCGTGTTATTAAATGATGGCGTTATCGGTTTATCCAATTTCTATACCACAATTTTTTTGGTGCCAAAATACCCGCTTCATTTTCCAACTCCATGTTACTACTCCTTTACCATTACCTGCTCTAAGGGCTTTATTCATAGTCTTGTTGTGATTTTGTGTTGGTTGAAAACAAAACAATATTGGAATAAAAATCCCCTATATTCTATTAAAATAAAAAACCCATGAATACGGAAGAGCAATCTAGTCTCATATATTTGGTGGCCGGAAAAAAAATAAGTAACTGGGTAACAGAACCAAATTGATAGCTAATATTTTACAAAATAAGAATATAAATTAGGAATTAGGGTGTTAGGTAGCACCGGCCGTATTAAAGAAACTGGTATCGAATAGTAGTGGAGAGCCTACACAAAAAAAGAAACGCCAAATTGGGTTACAAGCATGAAATTTGGCATAGTTGTCAGGAAGCTCATTTTAGGAGATCTGACCCTATTAGCCAGGCTCTGCGACCCTCAAGACTCCCAATCTCGCATTTTTTTTTCAAAATGGCGGACGGGAATTTTCTCAATTTTAAAATTAATTCACTTGGGCATGATTATATATTTTATTATATAATTTTAGGTCAAGGAATTCAAAAAAATATATTTTCAAAGCGATATGACCTTCAGTAACCTTGAAAATTACAGTTTAATTCAATTTTAAAATAATTTTAATATAACATGTTTGAATCCGCCAAAAGAAGGGGGTTAAAAATCAAAAATGATTGCATAGCATAACAAAATTAAAATGTCTTATCAAAGACAAAAAGTTTCTTCTATAATAGATCAGCGCTGGCTGATGCGGTAGTACTAAGGTACATAAATCCATGGCATTACTTTGTTTTTCACAGAAATATTTCAAAGTATCATATATGAAGGTTACAGAATCTTTTTTTTCAGAAAAAAAAGGTATTGCCATGGTTCTGTGGCACCATGGCACTACCTCACCAGACGCTGTTTTAACAGGTACTGCAAACTATAGGGATCGTTGGTTTTGACATTCGCCATCGCAGTTAGTAGTGTTAGTACAAGGTAAACCTGCTTTCTGATACGAACATCTGTTGGTTTCACTTTGACTTTCACATCCGCACTTCTCTAATCTTTTAGATCTCACCAAATGTCTGCTAGCTGGCTCCCAGCGGTTGTTGGTTGAATTCCAACCCCATCCTCCAGGAGATGGAATAGGTCCACCGGGTGACAGCGATCGACCCCGACCCCATATTTGAACGGCTCGATACGCAGCTCTTCTGTAGTCTTCCATTAAACTGTCTTGTGACGGTGAACACATGGCTATTAGTCGTTCTCCACTACGAAACTGCACCTTTCTCAATATACTGGTATAGTGAATTTCTCTAAAATTTTGAATATTTTTTGTGCTATATCTGTGCTACTATCCACAAGCAGGGTTGGGTTGCCTCTGGATAATCTTTCCATGTGCTTTCCATTCTCTGTTTTTTCTTTTGAATACAAAAAAGGAAGTAGTTTCGCACCCCCGAAAAGCATAAAAGCCACGCAATGCTAAAGATTTTTCCGGTCCCAATAAATAATTTGCAATATTATGAGCTGCAATATATCTTTGTGATTTGTTAACCCCATATACAAGCTACCATAATTCCTCAAGGGTCAAGGATTTGACATGTAGAAACATTCTTCCATCTGCTTCCTCCATGTCGGTACAAGATAGTCCATCCAGACTGGTTTTAACATTATGTTAAACATTTGGTCCAAAATGGAGCTAAATCCGTTTCAGTACGATTCTCGGACACAGCTGCAATCATAGGAATATATTTTTTTTATATATTGAACTCCTCAGGCCTTGAGGAATTATGGTATCTATATGGGGTTAGCAAATCACAAAGATATATTGCAGCTCATAACGTTGTAAATCATTTGAGAAAAATCGTAAGCACTGCGTCGCTTTTACGGGGTGCGACATTACTTCCTTTTTTGCATTGAAAGGAAAAAACAGCATGGAAAGCATGGGAAGATTATCTGAAGGCAACCCTGGCTTTCCATTATTTATCTTTAATATAGTACCACAGATATACCACAAAATATATTCAAAATTTTAAAGGAATTTATTATTACACTATATGATGCAAGAAGCAAACTTGAAAAAGTTAATGAATTGAGAAAGGTGCAGTTTTGTAGGACAGAACGACCATTAATCTGAAGCATGGGGTTGGAATTTACCAAACAACCGCTGGGAGCCAGCTACCACAAATTTGGGGAGCTTTAAGAGGATTAGAGAAGTGTGACTGTAAAGGTCAATGTGAAACTAGCCTAACAGTTGTTCGTATAGGAAAGCTATAGTACGGCCGCATATACTAACTGCAAGGGCGAATGTCAAAACCCGAAAAATAGGTTTTATAACCTAACCTTCATACGATACTTTGGAACATGTCTATGAAAAATAAGGTAATGACATTGCTTCATGTACCTTTCCACTACCGCACCAGCCACCACTGATCTGTTGAAAAAGTTAATAAATTGAGAAAGGTGCAGTTTCGTAGTGGAGAACGACCAATATCCATGTGTCCACCGTCACAATACAGTCTAATGGAAGACTACAGAAGAGCTGCGTATCAAGCCGGTCAAATATGGGGTCGATCTCTGTCACCCGGCGAATCTGTTCCACCACCTGGAGGATGGGGTTTGGATTTAACCAACAACCGCTGGGAGCCAGCTAGCACAAATTTGGTGAGCTCTTAGAGTACTAGAGAAGTGTGGATGTGAAAGTAAAAGTGAGACCAACAGATGTTCGTGTCAGAAAGCAGGTCTACCTTGTACACCCGCATGTACTAACTGCAATGGCGAATATCAAAACCAACGATCCCTATAGTTTGCAGTATCTGTTAAAGCGGCTGGTGAGGTAGTACCGCGGTGCCACGGAGCCATGGCAATACCTTATTTTTCTGAAAAAAAAGATTTTGTATCCTTCATATGATAATTTGAAACATTTCTGTGAAAAATAAGGTAATGACATGGCTTCATGTACCTTAGTACTACCGCATCAGCCAGCGCTGATCTATTATAAAAGAAACGTTTCGTCTTTGATAAGATATTTTAATTTTTATGTCATGCTAAGCAATCATTTTTGATTTTTAACCCCCTTCTTTTGGCGGTTTCAAACATGTTATATTAAGATTATTTTAAAATTGAATTAAACTGTAATTTTCAAGGTTACTGAAGGTCATATCGTTTTGAAAATATTTTTTTTGAATTCCTTGACGTCAAATTATATAATAAAGTGCTCAAGTAAATTAATTTTGAAATTAAGGAAATTCCCGTCCGCCATTTTGAAAAAAAATGCGAGATTGGGAGTCTTGAGGGTCGCAGAGCCTGGCTAGTCGGGTCAGATCTCTTAAAATGAGCTTCCTGACAATTATACCAAATTTCATGCTTGTAACCCAATTTGGCGTTTTCTTCCAAAATTTCGTACGAGGGAACTCCACTATAGGTAGACACATAAAAATTATACTCCTGTTTTATTTCCCATAATCCACTTAGAAGAAAAATAACAATCATTTTAATAGGTAATTATATACCTATTTCAGTGCCGAAATTAAAAATGTAAAATTAAAGCTCACAGCAGAACACTAAATAATAGCATTGTGTATTAATAAAATGCAGGTAGAGCAACCTTTGTGTGCCTTCGTGCCTTATTCTGTCCGTTTTGGAGTTTTGGACTTTTGGAATCTTGGACAGTCTAATAATTTAATAAATAAAAATAAATAATGATAATATATTTTGAATTAAAAAGTTGGGTTAAGTTTTTCATAGGGATGAGAATCGATTTCATATTCCGACACTTACAAATCTGTGGATTCGATCGATTTAGTTGTCGCCGCCAAGAAAATTTTACATGAAATTCCTGATATCCGGGCAACACTGGATAAAATTGACCAATCAGAAATTTGGTGCCGTGACGTCACGGCACTAGTCACGGCACTAAGAAATTTGAACTTCAAATCGAAATTTAGAGCCTTTGCAAGTCCGAAAAAAATCAGAAAAAAATACAGTTGAGCTTAATTTGGACTCCTCTTTCCAATAAGCAAATAAGAAAAATTCATGCAAGAAACCTATTGCAGTAATTGTGTACGTGTTCCGTCTTTATCACCTTTCATTACACCACTTGTGACTAGACTTCTTGAACAGAGATAAATAATCTATAAACACGGGAATGGAGTGTTAATGTTTTTGTCAACAAAATTTTGCCAAGCTAGCGCTATCTACTATATTGGAGTCATCACCATTTACTAGTTTTGCATCGACGCTACAGACACCTACTTTACATAGGGCTTCAAGGCACCTACTCTATTTAGAGCAAATAGTCCAATAATCCCACAATAACAATTGATTCTGGAAACCAGAGCAGCAGTACCTATTTATTTGCCCAAAAATCTGAATTGACTTACCTCAGAAAAACGTGGAACCACCAATCACACACAAAATAGAGGCCCACAATTGAATAAAAAATTAAAATATAACATTTATATTTCAAAAGTAGATAAGATAAGATTTATCAGGTAAAAACTCAACAGTGATATGGTAGCATATACTGATGGTAAAGTAAATTGAAAAATTATTGGGGGATAATCTAGAAATTCAAAAGAAAAAATTATAAAAATTGAATCAACTTGCCTGCTAGGCCATTGCCAGAAGAAGAGACCGTTTTAGAAGCCAAACCCTGCAGGAAACCAATCTTGTGTTTTTTATACTCAACTGCGTATTAACCAAATCGACCAATCAGAAAACTACACTTAACATACACAAAAGAGCGTGCTCGCTTATCAATGAAACACCACGTTGATTAAAAGAGAATAGATAAAAATCCACTAGAATTATTTTAATTATTTACAAATTACAATAATTTAAATTAAGGTACGACAGAAATATATCCATTTGCTAAAAGTGAGATAAATATAATTTTTTCAAATGAAAATACGAATGACTGTCAAATGCGAAATAACAAAAATCATACTTTGAAATATAAATCTATCAAGTACTAGATGGCGGTAATTACCTTCTTTTAATGATAGATATGTGGTGGATAGATGGCAACACTAATATTATATTGAACCTTGTAGATACTTTTAGGTTACTCAAATTATGAATAATTATTTTGCTGATTCTGAAATGGCAAAAATACAACTTTATAATGAAAATAAGAAGAGATGGAACACGTTACGTAAATGATAAATTGCTTGCTACTAGGCCTGGAATTCGAAGTGCACATGAAGTATGGTACTGAGCCTCACATATTGCACATAACGCAACTGATTTTTGAATGATTTTTTTTTACAGTATTTGCACTGTTATCTATCATGAATAATAACTTCTTCTGATTCCGCCATGTTGCCAGACTGTGTCGGGTTAACGAGATCACAAACATATGAGAAAACCGAGTCAACAAGATCACTTACCGAACGCGAGTACTCGACTTCGGATCATTTTACGAACGATGAGATCACTGATCCGATCGAACCGATTAATCGGATAACACTTTCCGAAAGCGGCTATTATTTTAGAATTCTGTTGATGTCAGCGAGATCTGGGGGAGCGGAAAAAACAAATTATGTGGTCCACCCGCCATACTAGTAATCTCTAGTACACATACTCGCCAACTTTACGCCTTTTCGCGCATGCACCTGCCTGCCATTGCTTTTTTCAAAGAGAACTGTCTCTGGCAAATTGTCAGAGATGTGTTCACTTTCTAGTAAAGGCATCATATTAATATTGACACCTGCATACGTATATGGTCATCTAATCTGGATCATATTTTTTATGTTTGATATGCTCTTTGGGTAGTAATAATTACCGTCGATTTCATATTAATGTTCGACAAGTTTGATTTTCCTCAGTAAACCTCTCTTTGATTCAACTTGCAAGTAGCTAAGTATCTGGATCCTCAGTCTAAGAGACCTTCCGGAAAGGGGTTTAGTTTGTTTATCCCTTTCATCAAGCTCGAACCGACTTGACCACTCAAAAAGTTCAATTTAAAATTAGCCTCAAAATCGATCAAATATTGCGTTTCGGATTCAATTATCTTGATTTGTTAATAAGTAGGTAATGATTCACAAACTATTCATATGAGGTACTTGAAAAATGAGTCCAAGCGGGTCTCAAACCACTTGAAAAGTTTCTGTACTCAACCAAATTCATTAAATTTTCAAGTTGAACACTGTTTAAATGGATTATAGAATATCAAAATTAATGTCTTGCTCTCCATATATGACTTTCGGCTTCGAGCACTGGGAAGGTTACGAGGCCACGCCACCAAACATTTAGAATATAACGAGGCCGGAGAGAGTTGAACGGCGTGCCATTTTGACCGCAAAGTCGACGTAATTTAACTCGAAGGAGATAAGATGGCGTCCCGTTGCATTATTCCTGCGAAATATGGGGCGAATAGGGCCATTGTAAAAACTTTAGATGTACGAACACCCGCTTCCGGTTTTGTACAATATTTTCGAGTGGCTATAAAAGAAGAAGCGTTTTGAATAAACCTCTACTTTTGGGTGTCGAATGGTTGCGGTGTTCTTTTTTTGATGGTGGATAGCCTCTAGACTTAAACTTTTTAAGTTGTTTGTACATTCAAGTGATTTTTATGAAAAAGGTACACTCTGAATAGACTTTTTGAGGACTGGATAATCATCATCTAAAAGCACATGCACTTTCATTTATTTTTAAAGCACCACTCTCGTAATAAAGTCGATTATTTGGACCTACCACAATGGAAACTGGGGGTTACTTTTTTCAATAATTATACAATTTTTTTAGCATCCCATTACAAAAATTAAACTCCACTGACGTGAAAGAGGAAAAATATGTAATTCGGATGATGTTTATGGTCGGCGCATTTTACGGCTCTCTTCGTTTTTATTGTTTATCTGAAACGGAGGATATAAAAATAATATGGAGTTTAGGCAGGAAAATTTATTTTTACGTTAAAATTGTTCCTAATGGCGTATTCCTGTTTTTTCGCGTATTACAAAAGCTGAACAAATAAAAAACCTTACATTTTTTATCTTCTTCCACAAGAAAAGTAACAGTTTATTCTAGTTTAATTACAGAGGAATAGAAACTCTGTTCAAAACATTTGAAAACGTCTTAGAAGAAAATGTCTCTGAAGTAAAGAAATTAACTATTCTGAGAAAATCTATTGAAATTTACAAAAATATGTATCTCCAACAAGTGAACGAAGTATTCGCTAGACATTCATTAACTGCAAGACTCTAAAGCATTCAATCAGTATGCAGGAGCATGATATTTCTTATTATTGGAAATGGAAAATTGCATATTACAAGGCTTTCACTGCAGGGCAAAATGGAGATGAATGTAAGCTTTTATTGACGGAGTTTTTTAAAGATATTCGTTGAAAACTTTTAGAAAAAAAACTCAATTTGTTTTTATCGCAATGGTACATGTACATGAAGTAGGATTGATTTATGTTTCTGTGTTTGTTCTTTTTCTTTCAGATTAATTTGTAGGAGGTGTCTGTTGAAAGTGTGTTGAGATACCTGTTGTTGAGATAATGAATGACATTATGTATACTTTTTTTTGTTTCAATATTCTTCCGATTTCTATTGCGAGCTCCTGATATTTTTTATTCTACCCGGCATACTTCTTAATCACATTTTGATGAGATATATTTGTGATCTTTTGCTGAAAGGTTAGATCTGGTCTATCATGCATTGTTGTTGTACCAGTGTGTATGGCAAGGTCCCAGTATAATTATTTATAGTTTTTATAGAATTACACCTTTTTTCAACACTCTTCTCTTCGAGAAGATAATAATTGAAGGAGTATAACAGAAAATGACTATACAGGCCTCTGCCTGGATTCAATAAAGAGTTGATAGGGATGAACACACAAACTTAGTTTTCACCGACTCTATTTAGAGTAAATGTTCCAATATTCCCACACTAACAATTGATTCTGAAAACAAGAGCAGCAGTAACTATTTATTAGCCCAAAAATCTGAATTGACTTACCTCAGAAAAACGTGGAACCACCGGCAATCGCACAAAATGGAGGCCCACAATTAGATAAAAAATTGAAATATAATATTTATATTTCAAGAATAGATAAGATTTATCAGGTAAAAACTTAACAATGATATGATAATATGCACTGATGGTAAAATTTATCGAAAAATTTATATAAGGGAGAATCTAAAAATGTAAAGGAAAAATTATAAAAACAAAAATGACTCTCCTGCAAGACAACTGCCAGAAAAAGAAAGCGTTTTAGAAACCAAGCCCTATAGGAAAACAATCCTGTGTTTTTCATACTTGACTGCGTGTTAACCAGATCAACCAATCAGAAGACTACACCCAGAAGACCATATTCACCAGGTGGAATAAAAGAGAATAGATAAAAATACACTAGAATTATTTTAATTGTTTACAAATTATAATAATTTAAATAAGGTGCTAATTGCTTATTAATTAGGTCATTAGGCGAAAAATGATTATTTCAGAATCAGAAGATAGAGAAAGACAGAAATATATCCATTTGCTTAAAGTGAGATAAATATAATTTTTTTCAATGAAAATACAAATGACTGTCAAATGCGAAATAATTAAAATCATACTTTGAAAAATAAATCCATCAGGTAATAGATGGCAGTACCTACATTTAATAATGGACATTTGCATTTTATGCACCTGATGGATAGATGGCAATACTGGTATTATATCGAACTTAGTGGATATTTTTAGATTTATTAGATTATGAATTATTATTTTGCTGATTCTGAAATGGCAAAAATACAACTTTATAATGAAAATAAGAAGAGATGGAACATGTTACGTAAATGATAAATTTATCGTTTCAACATGCACAGTGAGACAAAAGTACAATACGTAAAGTCAAAAAAAATATAAAGAAGAGCGTTAACTCTTGAAACCTTTGTGTTTTAAAAAAAAAGGTTAAGTTCTAATGACCAACGTAATCTATGTAGTCAAATAATTCCACATAAAGTCACAAATCATAATCTTGATTCGGTAACACGCACACCTTCACGACAGGCCGCTTAAAAGTTCCTGAAGCAGTCCGAATGGTCACTGAACGAGTAACACCATCTGTCCCTGGATGTAGATGCGAGATTCTGCCCAGTCTCCACTTTAATGGGTGTAAGCCATCCTTTTAAACCAGAATCAAAGTGTCAACCTTGAGGTACTGTTGACAATTCTGCTTCCATTTTGGTCACTGCGGCAGTGAAGAAACATATTCTTTAGACCACCTAGTCCAGAAGTGCTGCAATAATTGTTATAGCCATAGCGAGAAAGTCGGTTCTCTTTGATCTCAATGTAGTTAGGTTCTGGAATCGCAGTGAGTGTTTCGCCAATGATAATGTGCGCAGGTGTTAAAGGGGAAGGATCACTTGGATCTTGAGAAAGAGGACCGAGGTGTCTGGAATTCAAGCATGCCTCAATCTGGCATGATAAAGTTGTAGAATCTTCAAAATTAAGTGACGCGTTACCTAGTACACGCTCTAAATGGGACTTAACCGATTTTACCCCTGCCTCCCAGATTCCACCATGGTGAGGTGCTCGAGGAGTATTAAAACGCCATTTGATTCCCTCGCCAGAGAGGCTGTTGTCAGTATGATATTTATCAAAAAATGATTTAATTTCGTTATATGCTCCTACGAAGGTACTTCCATTATCGGACTATATTTGAGCGCATTTACCACGTCTTGACATAAACCGACGTAATGCAGCCAGAAAGCAATCTGTAGTCAAATCACTTACTACCTCTGAATGAATTGCCTTGGTGGCGAAACATATGAACAACGAAATATAAGTTTAAAATTTCTTCGTCTCCTATCACGAAGCAGAAAGGGACCGGCATAATCCACTCCGCAGATATGAAAAGGCCAAGCAGGAGTTATGCGTGAAGCGGGAAGATTCCCTGTAATACATTCTTCAAGCTTCGCTTTTAACTTAAAACGTGGAAAGCAACTAAATACCAGCTTTCGAACAAGGTCGCGACCAGACAAAGACTTTGTGGCCTAGCATGAAGAAGTTTCTTGTGCTCATGACTAGCAATTAAAAATTTTAAATGGTGATTTGCAGGAAGCATCGCCGGATGTTTCTACGCGAAATCAATATTGCCTTGTGTTAAACGTCCGCCAACATGAATAATTTTAAACGATTAACAAAAAATTGATTCAATCTCAACAGTTTACTCCTTTTGTCAATAGTTTTAGAAATTACCTAACACAACAATTCTAATCAGGGAGTGTAATGAATCCGCCAATTCTTCGACGGTGAGTTCTCCAGTGATACGCATATGTTTGGGTTTTCCCCAGTTAGCTTTAAAACGATGAATGTATGCGAAAATCCGTTGAAGTTTTCCAAAGTTTGAGCATTTTGAAAACACTTCAAAATCTTGTATTGTAACTGCTTCAAGACAGGTGTGTGTCTCACGAATTTTTGGCATATCGGAATTTTTTAATTGAATTGTAGGTAAAGGTCATTCGTTCTCCGGCTGAGTTAACCAAGAAGGTCCAATAAACCAGTTTTCTGAATTAGGAAATGTTTGAGGATGTAGGCCTCTTGATAAAAGGATCTGAAGGATTATCCAATGTACTTACATGATGCCAGCTATTAGAGTTGGTCAAGTTTTGTATTGGTGAGACTTTTGAGTAAATGGGGAGAGGTATGAATCCATGAAATCACAACGAATGAATCACACTAGTAAAATATTTTTTCGAAATTGGATTGGAAGCATTCTTGACTTTGTCCATCAACTCACTCAGTAAAAGGGCACCAGAAAGTTCGTCTAGGTATAGTAATAAGTTTTATAGGTGCCACTCTGGTCTTGGAACAAAAGAGGTATGAAATTATATTTCCAAAGGAGTCCACACAGTGTAAGTGAATTGCAGCACCGCACAGAACGGTGAAGAGTGTCTAGGAACAGAAGGTGAAGAGTGTCTAGGAATTTGTAGTGTGTTAAGTAATGGAAGTTCCAGGAAGTTGTGACCTGTAAGTTGACCAAAGGGTTTGAAGATCGACTGGGATGGATTCGTCCCAAGATATTTTTAGCTTCAATAGTTGCTGAATAATAATCTTAGAAGTTATGGACACAGGTGAAAGTAGTACTAAAGGATTGAAAATTTGTGCAATAGAAAAGAGAATTTCCCTTTTCGTATTTTTTCTGGTATCATTGTGTGTTACCTGAAGAATTCTAAATTAAACAAAGAGTTTTGTGTTCTTCAGTGGACCCGATGTGTAGAATATCAGTATTTAAATCGGAGCTGATTATGGATTTGGATAGATCAGTATCTAAATCGGAGCTGATTGTGGATTTCCACTTTCTAAGCGAAAAACCATAAGAGTTTAATAATTCGGAAAGCTCGAACTTTATTTGCTTGACTTCTTCAAACGTATTTGCTCCCGTCAATAGGTCATCTACATAAAAATCTTGAAGTATTATAGAGGAAAGTTTAGGATGTGTATTTTTTTCCAAGTAAGCAACCTCATGTAATACACGGATGGCCAAAAATGAAGATGAAACCAGACCATAGGTGACAGTATTTAACGTAAAGGCAAGAATTTCATCTTTAGGCTTGAAACGCCATAAAATTCTCTGAAAGTTACGTTGATCTCCACGTACAAGCACTTTGACTATACATCTTAGCGATGTCGCCACCTAGAACGACATTATGTGTTCTGAAACAAAGTAAAATATTGGAAAGACAGTTTTGCATCTTAGGGCCAGGTAGCATTATATAGTTGGGTGAAAGACGCGTAATTTTGTAGTTGGGAATTGTCTTTGATCACACAGTGGAGGGAAAGAAAAGAATCAGAGTCATCTTGAATAGGAGAAATTGCCATGTGTCCAAGGTGAAGGTATTCATTTAAAAAATCGTGATATTGCAGTTTCAGCTTAGGGGTTTTCTCGAGTTTACGTTCCAGGCTTAGAAATTTTTTGTTTGCAGCATTTTCAGAATCTCCTAAACAAAAAGGGTACTTTTTGGACGGAATAGCAACAAAAAATCATCCGCGAGAATTTTGAGAAGTGGTTACGTTGAAATAATTTTCACAATGTGTCTTCCTGTGGAATGAATTTTATCATTGGACATTCCTCCAGTTCCCAGAATTTGGTTAAATTTTCAAATAGTTCATGTTCACGGGAAAATGAAGTCGACAAGTAGCTATTTTGTGATGGTTGAGGAGCCAAATTTCTAGGAAAAATGGAACCAGATATTATCCAACACAACTTAGTTTTGTGAAAAATCGGGCAGTTGATTCAAAGCTTTATTTGACCTATGCATAAAAGATTCCAGAACGTTCCTGCACCGATAGGCAGATCAATAGGAGTCGATTCGAAGAAGTTTTTATCGGCCAAAGTGATGTTTTTAGGTATAGAAAATGAGGATCAAATGCAAAAGAGGTAGTGCTGCCAGTAATTTGTGTTAAAACTAAATATGTTAATTTTTGAGTAACATAATTTACTAAAGATTTCAGGTTTACACAGTCACTGTAATATACATGTTCAATAATTTGACTTATGCAAAAAATAGGAATATTTTTTTGTTTTGTTTTGGGAATCTACAGGATGTCACAAAATTGTTGACCGATAAAATTAGATTGACTACCGTTGTCTAGTAGCACTCTGCAATCATGAAAGTTTCCAAATTTGTCACCTATTTTGACCACTGCAGTAGAAAGTAGAATTTAAGGTTTACAAGAAGACGAAACGGTTAAACTAGAATTATTTGAAGAAGTTTTTTCTGCATTTTGTGAATGGTCTGTACAAACCTCACTGTTGTGACTAGTAGCCTGAGAATCATTGGTGAAAGTGTTTTTATTATTCTGATTGTTGTTAAAATGTAGTAGCGTGTGGTGTATTCTTCAGCACTTTCTGCAACCAGGAGAATGAAAATCTTTGTGACCAGCAGCCAATTAACAACGATTTTAATTTCTGAAAGGCTTCACAAGTGTAAATCGAATGTTCACTATGACACATTGGATATTTTTTTATTGGAAACAACTATTAAAGGGTAAGCTTTATTTTGATATTTAGAATTTAACTTTGATTGTTGATTTTGGTGACTAATATTATGCACTTTATTGTCTAAGCCAAGTGATTGTGAAATACGACACTTTTCTTTTAAAAAATCAGTTAAATTTTGAAGTACAGGAATCTGGTTTGTCGCGATTTTAGTTTCCCAAGCGTGTCTTGAACAGTTGTCAAATTTATTAACTATCAAGTAAATGATAAGATCGTCCCAGTGTTGCGTAGAGCTCCGTCAAGTTAGCCCCGCCTATTCAATTCAATTCAATTCTTTTTCGTGCTGATTAACTGTGCTCCCAGTGTGCTCTACTGTGCGACTAGTATTAGGAACTGTACTGAGTTGCACTCAATGCTATTCACAAAAATTTGAAGGGGGGCTACCTTGACGCTCAGCCCCCCCGTTTTTTCGATTATTTTATTGAACAAAAGCAAAAATCAATGCAACTTTCAGTGTGCTGAACTATGCTGTTAATATTTTCACGTTAGATTTTCGTTCAACCCTCGTTTCCTCGAAAAATGCTATGGCGGGGCCAACTTGACGCGCTCAGCCCCCCCCTCCCCCCCCCCCGTTTTTTCGATTATTTTATTAAACAAAGGCAAAAACCAACGCAACTTTCAGTGTGCTGAACTGTGCTGCTAATATTTTCACGTTAGTTTTTCGTTCAACCCTCGTTTCCTCAAAAAATGATATGGCGGGGCCAACTTGACGCTCAGCCCCCCCGTTTTTTCGATTATTTAATTGAACAAAAGTAAAAATCAATGCAACTTTCAGTGTGCTGAACTGTGCGCTTAATATTTTTAGCTCAGCTTTTCGTTCAACCCTCGTTTCCTCAAAAAATGCTCTGGCGAGGCCAACTTGACGCTCAGCCCCCCCGTTTTTTCGATTATTTAATTGAACAAAAGTAAAAATCAATGCAACTTTCAGTGTGCTAAACTGTGCTCTTAATATTTTTAGCTCAGCTTTTCGTTCAACCCTCGTTTCCTCAAAAAATGCTCTGGCGGGGCCAACTTGACGCTCAGCCCCCCCGTTTTTTCGATTATTTAATTGAACAAAAGTAAAAATCAATGCAACTTTCAGTGTGCTGAACTGTGCTCTTAATATTTTTAGCTCAGCTTTTCGTTCAACCCTCGTTTCCTCAAAAAATGCTCTGGCGGGGCCAACTTGACGCTCAGCCCCCCCATTTTTTCTCTTATTTTATTGAACAAAAGCAAAAATCAATGCAACTTTCAGCGTGCTGTTAATATTTTCACGTTAGATTTTCGTTCAACCCTCGTTTCCTCGAAAAATGCTATGGCAGGGCCAACTTGACGCTCAGCCCCCCCCCCCCTCCCCCGTTTTTTCGATTATTTTATTAAACAAAGGCAAAAACCAACGCAACTTTCAGTGTGCTGAACTGTGCTGCTAATATTTTCACGTTAGTTTTTCGTTCAACCCTCGTTTCCTCAAAAAAACATATGGCGGGGCCAACTTGACGCTCAGCCCCCCCGTTTTTTCGATTATTTAATTGAACAAAAGTAAAAATCAATGCAACTTTCAGTGTGCTGAACTGTGCTCTTAATATTTTCACGTTAGATTTTCGTTCAATCCTCGTTTCCTCAAAAAATGCTATGGCGGGGCCAACTTGACGCTCAGCCCCCCTGTTTTTTCGATTATTTTATTGAACAACAACAACTTTTTTTGTGAATAGCATTAAGTGCAACTCAGCACAGTTCCTAATATTAGCAGCACAGTAAAGCACACTGGGAGCACAGTTAATTAGCACAAAAATGAAAAAAATTGATAGGCGGGGCTAACTTGACGGAGCCGTTGCGTAGGACGCTCAAGAACTTCTAAAGCTTTACGTGCTGTTTCTGGAATCCATCCAAAAGTAGTCTAAGTCCCTCATTCGATTCTCTTTGAAGTGGTGTTAAATTGAATAAAGCTCTAATATGAAAGTTGATTAAAAGTTGTTTACTTTCAAAGCGTTCCTCTAGAAAATACCACGCAAGAGAGTAATTCGCATCAGAGACCTGTAAGGACTTGATTGTTTCAGCTGTATCGCCTGTTAATGAAAGGCGCAAATAATGAAATTTCTGTACATAGTAATAAAATAAACAGTGTATCAAATAGGTATGACGCACTCATAAAAATAGTACGAAAAATCGAAAAGCAAAGTTGTAATAATAAATAGAACAAATTTTAGCAATGCTGTAGAAAAGTAACGAAGAAAAAATATCAAGGAAAAAGGAACGCACTGACCTGATTGGTTTAGTTGCAGAATTCACTGTCCAAAATCTGTATAGCTTGTGTTCCGGTACTGCTTCCCAATATATCGTCTTCACCCAAGTTCAAATTGCAAAAATATGTGTTGCTTTTCAAGCGAAAATCAGTTTCATAGGCACTATTCCGGCTCGAAGGACCAATTTTATGTTTGTAGGGAAGTAAAGAATTTGAGAATTTCACGTACAAACTTATAATAATTTTATTTTAACTCGTTTGAACATTGAATAGAAATAATTCGGACAGTATATTGAATTAATGTAGCAGTAGGGTGAAGACTGAAGAAGCCCTTTTTTCCCTCTCTACGGCTCGAGAGCGATCGATAGTTGGTACCGGCTAAGTTTAGTACCGGTATTCGTCGCAGTAAAAGAATTTAAAGAAAACAAAGCGCATACTCAATTCTTGCAACATGCACAGTGAGACAAAAGTACAATACGTAAAGCCAAAAAAATATAAAGGAGAGCGTTAACAGTTGTGGTTCCGTATGCAGCTGGTATTTACTTTATTGTACTCATATTTTTAGTCCTCAGTACATCGACCTTTATTTTGTAACTCATTCACACGCCAAACTTCCTGAGCTGCTTCACAACACCACCCCCCGCCCCACCCCACCCCCCCCCCCAATATGACGTCACAGTGACATGTTGGGGGCTTCGGACCGATCGTCGGATAAAGCGAGAATTCATCTCGATGCGCTCTACCGATATTCATCAAAATATTCAGGGCATTCCATTTGAAAATTTGAAGTCTCACGTGATATCTCTTTTCTGGGCCACCTTGTATAAATACAAACTAGTTTAAAAACAGCGCCACTGAAAGTTAGGATTGACGTGTCCGAGGTTTCTCCAAAAAAAAAATAAATGCTTTAATTTCAAATGAATTTGTCCTTCACTTTACGGACACACGGTATGTTTCTAGGGATAGATAGTTAATTGGAAACTGGTGGCGACAAAAACATTACAACACGTTTTATTAGTAGAGTTATAGCGAGCTATTCCCAAAAACTCTAAAGTAATAAGAATAATAGTTAAAATTTTCAACGAGCTGAATTTCCTCAGTGATTGGCTATAACTTTGGAACATCTTCTGAATATAAAGTTGATTAAATTATTTATGACAGGAAAGCCTGTGATTTTATCGATAAGTGTTTATTTATTGGCAATAAAATTTACTTTGAATCCAGCTTTGTGCTTCTCATAGGTTGTTCAGGCTGTTTGCCTGAAGATTACACTTGCTTAACTACGGCTTGAGTTAAGCAGCGGAACGGTAAGGACTTTTTGAGATATTTACTGTCAGAGAGCAGCCTCACTCTCTGCTATGGCCAAGGAGGCTTGTGCACAGTAAATTGTAGAAGTATTGAGAGACACCGTACACTGGCTGAGTCTGATTTATTGAGTTTGATACATCGTCTTTTATATTAAATCGATATTATTATTACGTGATATTTGATATAATTATTTTAGAGTGCAAGGACGCATATTGTTTTATATCGTGATATTCCTAAAAATATTGTATGCTCATAATCTAGTTTGCTTGTTTGATATTATAATAAACTTGACTTTAATTAGTTTTAGTAGAGTTTTAAATTTTAAATTATACATTCTGCCGCCTCTCCAGAATAGAAGATCTCAAAGACTGTAGTTCAAACTCGTCTTTTTTGTCTTCGCATCGACTCGTTCTTCGGTTCTGTTTGGTTTGTTAGTGTTTCAGAATGAGTTTAATCGTATACCATGCTGCAATGCCAATGCCGATTGCCAATTATCCCAATGGTAGTGATGTTGCTAATGGCAAATTCTTCTCGTCGTCTTCCAACTCTTTCAGGTTGTAAGTTAGTCTGAAAACTGACTCGAAGTGTAGATTCTGAGGGTGCTTCACACTGACTACTATTTATTACTATAGAGACTATTTTGGAGTAGCTGCCTAGTACTGGAATGGTGGTGCTGCGTTTAGGAGTTAAAATATTCTGTTTTGTTTTGATGATGCACTCCTGAGATATTTGAATAATGCCTATTGTATTTATTGCAACATCTTCCAGCACGCCATCACAAATGACAGATATGGTTGTTGAGGAATCCGTAATGAACATCCATGTCGAGACTGAATTTCATTCCAGACAGAGGTCTGGACAGAGGGCGCGAGAGAACAACTCAGTGAAAAGAAAACTAAACCACATTAGCCCAAAAACACTTACATTACATAACACCAGAACAAAAAAAAAGAAATAATTCGATTATCTGGTTTGACTTTTTTCTTTATGATGTCAGATTTACACATGATTTTCCTTTTCTGCCTTTTTGTTCTAATTTTCTAATTTACTAATTTTCTTTTTTTTTTCTTCTCCCTATCCATAAATAAATAAATTCAAACAATTTGTGTTTGATTATAACATACATCTTATATTGAAAGAAGAAATTACATTTATTACGCTTTTTAATTTTTTTTTTAATATTGAATCTTTGGTATCTACTCATCCTTATTAAGTTACTTATATTTGAATTGGTTGAGAAAAAATCATTTTGTTGTAGTTTTTGTTCCATTGCGGCATTTGTTTTGATTTTTTAGGCAGCATAATAATTATCTTGACATGAATGATTATATACGGGGGTTCGAAACAAAACAGATTGAAACCTTAACTCTAGATAGTGTGAGTAAATGCAAATGGGAACTAGATAAAGAGAAGCTCTCAAGTTTCAAGATCATCCACCAAAATATACGTAGTATTAATAAAAACTTTGATGAATTCTGGACTTTGTTGCATGAAGTCGAAACCCCCTTTGATTGCATTGTACTTTCTGAAACATGGACACTAACTAACACTGACATATACAAAATAAACGGATATAACTTATTGTATAGTCAAGGCGACATAAATAAAAACGATGGTGTAGTGGTATTTATCAAAAATTCATTGAATTATTCGTATAAAGTGATCAATATGGGTCCAGTAAAAGTGTTGCAGATTATTATACATTTCTTTAACAGAAGGATTCACCTGACGGCTGCGTACAGACCACCATCCACATGTGCAAATACTTTTATCCATGACTTATCAGATTACTTAAGGCAATGCGAGAGTGGCATTGATGTTTATATATTTCTCGGGGACATTAACATAAATTTGTTATCCGATAATGAATTGACCAACGACTACTTAAATGCATTTTACGAGTATGGTTTTGTATCTGCGATAAATAATAAAACAAGAGTATCAGGTATGTCAGAAACTTGCATTGATCATATTTTTTTAAAGACTAAAGCATCCTTCCAACCCAAACATAAACCAATAATACTGGAAAATGACATAACTGATCACTATTTGCAAATATTGCAGATCATTAGTCCAATTAAACAAAAAAATACTACTCATACTGAATCATCCCATAAAGCATACCTAAACTACGCTAAACTTAACAATATGCTTGAAGACGAAAACTGGAATCTCGTATATAATGAAGATAATGCAAATAAATGCGCAAACTCATTCATTGACATAATAAATGGCTACTTGGAACAGAGCACCACTTACATTAGGCTCGAAAATAAAACAGCAAAAAAAACTCCATGGATTACTGGAGGGCTACTTAAGTCAATCCAAACAAAAACCAAGTTATTTAAAATACAGAAACAGCACCCATCGGAAGAACATGTTAATAGGTACAAACTTTATAGAAATAAATTAACTTCTCTAATAAAATCCACCAAATATAACTTCTATAAGGCAAAAATCTCGAGATTTAAAGAAAATTCCAAAGCAATTTGGTCCTTTGTAAAAGAAATTTCAGCCGAAAGCACAAAAAACGAAATAACCGAAATTTATACAAAGAATGGACAGAAGTCAAATGATAGCAAAGAAATATCAGATAATTTTGTCAACTTTTTTACCACAGTGGGAAAATCCTTATCTGATAAAATAAAACCATGCACTCACAATAATAATTTATTCAGGCAACAAAATGGTTATTGTAATAATAATACATTATTTTTGCGTCCTACTGATGAACATGAAATTACTCAAAAAATAAATGAACTTAAAAGTGGGAAAGCACCTGGCTACGACAATATTAGTAATGACACTCTTAAAAGATTTTCGAATTCCATAGCTGGACCCCTAGCCTCCGTAATTAACAAATCATTCACAAATGGGGTTTTTCCGGAAATATTCAAGAAAACCATAATTAGACCTATTTTCAAAAATCGAGACAAGCTCGATGTTAGTAATTATCGACCAATCTCTCTTATAAGTGGATTTTCTAAGGTCTTTGAAAAAATTTTAAACGATCGTATCATAAACTTTCTTGATAAACATAATATCCTTTCAAAAAAACAATACGGCTTTAGAAAAAAAATATCGACCGAAGATGCAATGATAGATCTTACAACTCATATTTACAAAGCACTAGATAAAAATGAACCATCTCTAGCCGTTTTTATAGACCTATCAAAAGCATTTGATACTGTAGATCACAAACAACTCCTGGCAACTTTGGAATGTATTGGATTCAGGTTAATTCCATTGAATCTAATGAAGGATTATCTCTCGAATAGGACTCAGCGTGTAAAAATAAATAATACCTTTAGTGAGGAACGAGTAATAGAGTATGGCGTGCCACAAGGCACGGTCCTCGGACCAGTATTATTTAATGTATATCTCAACCAGCTATTTGGATTAAACATTGATGGAGAAACAATCAGCTTCGCTGATGATACAGTTATTTTATTTAGGGGAAAATCCTGGACTGAGCTAAAGCTCACAGCAGAGAAAGAACTTTCTAAAGTATTTCATTTTTTCAACCACAGGCTGCTAACTGTTAACATTGACAAGACATATTTCATCCCATTCACTTCCTACAAATCAAATCTGCCACATTATGAAACCCTCACTATTTCTAGTGATTGCTTATGCCCCAAATTATGTATTAAATTACAATCAAATGGTAAGTATCTTGGCGTAATTATTGACACACATCTTAAGTGGGATAAACATATTTTATATGTAATGAAAAAAATTAGATTATTAGATCTTTATTTACTAAATTCAAACTTTTGAAAATGATCTTTCCACTCCACTATCTGAAAATGTTTTATTACGGGTTGGCTGACCCACATCTTAAATATGGAATTTTGGCGTGGGGAGGCGTAACAAATAATTTTATGCAGATGATTGAGAAATCTCAAAAATGGCTATTAAAAATAATACTGGGGAAAAGCATTCTCTATCCAACTAACTTATTGTTCGCAGAGGCAAACATTCTTGATATCAGGCAGCAATTCTGCTTGTCAATTTTAGTTAAACAGCATAACCAGAAATCAACACTGACTCCTATTGACCACTGTTATGATACACGATATAGGGACAATAACTCTCGCATTCCTAAAGCATTGAAAACAATTACTCAAAGAAGCTTTTTTTTCTGGGTCCCCGTATATACAATGTTATACCTAATAAAATAAAGTTATTGAATTCAAAAAACTTATTTAAAAAAAAGATAAAGGACTGGCTGACACATATTGGTAGAGTGCAAGCACATAGATTGGTTGACATGAAGAATGTATACTATGAATAATATTAACTAGTAAAAATTCGATTTAATTTATGCAAATACGCAAACGTTTCAGAAAATTTTCATACATTTACCATACATTTACTCGCTGTCTATTAGTTATTAATTTATTAGTTATTAGGTTAGATATAGATTCATGCACTAATTATATTTAAAATATAGGATTTCTTCCCTATTATTATGTTCGCTAACTTTTATCGAATTCCTATTTTTATTTTCGTTTTGCTGCACGATTATGATTGTGATTTTACTTGGGTACGCACAAGATCTGAATATCTTTAGACGCATAACCCCAAATATATCTACATAATATCGAGTACCTACATATCTAGATTAATATTCTTTCTTTTGTTAATTGTAATATGTAACTCAATTACGTAATATATTTATTTATTATTATTATTTATTATGTATTCGGTGTGCAGAGCTCCTTCCATATGATGCTTTGAATATTGTTCATTTAAATCTTGCAATACCTTGGTTCCGGTCGTTTGATGCATCACGAATTTGTCTCTATATTTCTGACGGAAACCAGTGGCGGATCCAGGGGGGGCACTGGGGGCAAGTGCCCCCCCCCCCCCCAAGAGAATTTTCTATGTCATGACAACATCTCTAAGAAGTGACCTCCGCAGGCATAAAAAATATATTCTTTTGGATAGTAACATTTTCTCTCAGGCTTTTAAGATTATTTTCAACTGATTGGGTGATTTCAAAGAATATACTGCCTTATTTCGGTTGTAATTTGATGGCGGCTCTTAATTTTGGTGAATGATGCAGTGAATTGTAAATTTTGATAATTTGCTATCTATACAGGGTGTCCCACAATCAGCGTTACAGGCCATAACTTTCTTATTTTTAGAAATAAAAATTTGAAAAAAAAATGACTAATGGTTAGTTAAGCTCTCTTCAAAAATATAAAAAAATCTTCCCCTGACAAAATCATCCCCTATTTACAACCCTTCACTTTTTTTTTTCAAATGGCACCCCTAATTTTTTCTTTTATTTTTGAGAAGTTCATGAAATTGCAAATTCAATGATGTATGAAAACTTTGTTTTTCCATGTTTCGTTGGAAAAAAAAATCAAAAATGAAAATAATAATAATGGGGTTCTATTTGAAAAAAAAGGCAAGAGTTGTTTTTGGGGGATCAGTTTGTAGGGAAATTTTTTTTAATATTCTTGAAAAAGGGTTAATTTGCACACAATTAATTTTTTTTTGTCATATTTTTATTTTTGCAGACAAAAATGTGATTGCCTGAATAAGACTAAGGGTGGGACACCTATTTTTTTTCCCCAAAGAGACATGGAAAAACAAACTTTTTATACACCATGCAAATTTGTAATTTCATAAGCTTCTCAAAAATAAAAAAAAATAATAGGGGTGCCATTTGAAAAAAAAAAGTCAAGGGTTGTAAATAGGGTATGATTTTTTCAAGGGATGATTTTTTTATATTTTTGAAGAGAGCTTAATTAGCCATTAATAATTTTTTTTGTTTAAAATTTTTATTTTTGAAAATAAGAAAGTTATGGCCTGTAACGTTGATTGTGGGACACCCTGTATTCACTATGTATTGAGTTTCTTTTTTAAGAATAAGTTTGTGATACCATTAGACCTTGAGATAGGGCCTGTTTAGTAGAGTCTTTTTTTTTTTGTCTGGCATTTTGAGGTATGAATGTGGCTAGTTAGCTGATGAGAATATGAGTGGTTTTAATGCCTGCCCCTTGTTCGAAATGTCCACAGAATATTTCGCAGGAAAACTCGATTTTGAACTGTGATTACCGTCTGATGGCGATTTTTCGGCGTTATTTTCACAACAAAACCTTTTATTCTCTCGATTGCAAGACAAAAATTAAACGCGGAAGGTTCTTCTCTTCTCTCTTAGAAGTTGACACCCATCCCCACTTTTTCAGCTATTGAAAAGCGTCTGAAACCTATTTTTCATGGGTGAATTATTTATCAATGTCAATCTTTTATTTAAAAGCCAGAAAATTTAAGATCATTAAAAAAATATTCTTCATGTAAATCAATTTATTTCTTTTGCAAATTTTCGAACGGGAGGCAGGCATTAAAATCATCCATATTCTCATCAGCTTAGTAGCCACATTCAGCCCTCAAACTGCCAGACAAAAAAAAATGACTCCACTAAACAGCCCCTATCTCACAGTCTATACATGGTGTCCCACGATGGATGGCGTATTAGACGTTTATGGAGAACTAAAAAGCGGATCATTTTGGAAATTTGGCAACCGGAATAAACGACCATGATCTACACTTTAAAAATATTTTTGTTTATGCGGTGTTGCCGCTTCTACTCTAAACCAGTGACAATATCGCTATTTTAAATGGAACACCCTGTATGTGATTGTTTATTTGAATTCTACGTAAAATTCTGAGCAGATTTCATGTGATATACCCTATACCTAAGTTCAACTGTTTTGGAAATATTGACAGTTAAAAATTGACTTTTTGCAACTCTGACAGGCTGTGAAACCTGAACGGTTAATTTTAGAAAAAACCCGATTTTACATTTCTATCTTAGATTTTCATAAGCTATTATTTGACACCAATTTCGAATTTAATCCATGATTAAAAATTCCATTGTTGTCAAATGATAGTTCATGAAAATCTAAGATAGGAATGTCTAATCGGTTTTTCTAATAATAATAATGCTTTATTATCAAAAAAATTATAACATAATTTGTAGACAAAGCCTTAAATTTAAAAATATATATTATATACATCTACATGTATACAAAGTCTAAATAAAATGATATAAAGTAAACATAAACAAATATAACATGAACAAATATGAAAATGAACAAATTACCTATAAACTATAATCCAGTGTGTGGAACGCTCAAAATTAGACCAGAAAAAAGTCATTTACTTTATAAAAGGATCTCTCTTTTAACATAAGTTTAACATAATTTTGAAAGAAGAGACTGTCCGAAAAATTTTTTAGGTGTGACAATGAGCGCATGTTCTTTGACGATGTCCGCAAGCCTTTAGTAGTCCAGGGTTTATGTTGCTTATTTTTGATAGGCCTGAAGGGAAATGCTTTGAAAGCCAAACCAGATAATTTATTTGAAAATGTTGAAAATGCACTATTGATGTCATCAGGGAGGCAACCCCAGTCAATTGTTTGACATGAGCGCTTGAAATTGAGGAAATTTTTTTCCAAATAAATTCGGCGAAACTTACGTGGGGCAATCCTGCTATTGCCCTTTGGAGAAAAGTTTGTGAGTACTGCTTCATGATCTGAAAACCCTGAACTTAAGACAGTACAGTCAAAGAAGCTTAGATCAAAAGATGACACGACGTAATCGATAGTGCTAGATCTGGTTTTAGTTATTCGGGTTGGAGATTGAGCATGCATGACCATACCAAAAGAGTCAAGTATAGACTGAAGAGAATCTTGAGCGGCACACGCACTGGAAAAATCTATGTTAAAGTCGCCACATAAAATTAATTTACTATTAAGAGGGAGGGACTCAAGCAAGCTTAGTAAGTTTTGAAAAAATGTAACCAAGTCAGCGTCAGGTGTTCTGTAAATGCAAACAATGTAGAGGTCGTGGATATTGTTGTAGACTATAGAAAATTCGAATAATTTTTCAGATAATAAATTTTCGAACTTGATTACCGCCGAAAAGTTGTTATTAGTGGACATTATTACAGTACCTCCATAAGATAGTATACTTCTAGTATACCTAGATACTGTGGTGTAGTTTTTGACAAACACAGGCTCGTCAATATTGAGCCAATGATCAGTATGGCAATAATTTCTGGAAAATGTAGGTGTTCTAATAATAAATATAATTCATCGGTTTTGTGTCTAATGGACTGAATATTGATGAGAAATACACTAAGCTTGCTATCGTTTATTGTTTCAAAGAGTGCTTGTTCCTCTATTTGCGTCAAACTATATAAAAAATTTTGTTATTTGGAGAACCACCAGAAAAGTACTTAGAATGACTTAGAATGACCCTAATTTTTTGAAGCCGTTGGATTTTTTCCGAAGAGAAAAACGATCTGAAGGCAGAGAGATCCGCTTCAACTTCAGCCGAATCGATGTCATAGGCGCTGTGGAAACGATAATATAGCTTGCGTAAGGAATCCACATCACTCGGTAGGCCCTCTGATGCTAGCGCTAATTTAATGCTGGTGTTGGTGTAACCTTCAAAACACACATTGGGGGGCTGGTCGTGGAGATAGGCTATCTCCATGGAATATTATTTAATATTCTGATTCTACGTAAAATTCTGAGCAGATTTCATGTGATATACACTATACCTAAGTTCAACTATTTTGGAAATATTGACAGTTGAAATTTGACTTTTTTGTAACTTTGACAGGCTGTAAAAGCTAAACGGTTAATTATACAGCAAAACTGATTTCACATTCTGATTTTCAGCGTTTCATAAGCTATCTTTTGACACCAACGTTGATTTTAACCGCAGATTAAATTTATTTGAAATTTTCAATCATGGATTAAATTCAAAGTTTATGAAAATCTAAGACGTGAATGTGAAATCGGTTTTGCTGTAAAATTAACTCTTTAGGTTTTACAGCCTGTCAAAGATGCAAAAAAGTCAAATTTCAATTGTCAATATTTCGAAAACAGTTGAACTTTAGGTATAGTGTATATCATATATCTATTATACTACGTATATCGCGGGTTGGTTTGAGTTCTTGAAGCGAACATTATGATATAGAACGATGCCTTCTTTGTCTAAAGTGAACTTGTTTTTTCCAATGCGCATGCGTCAATTTAAAGTTATTCCTCCAATAAGATTTCATTTTAAACAGCTGATATTACAGGGTTGCCAATAACATTATTTTCATCTTCGATTTATTTAAACATTCACAAAAAACATGACAAATTTTGTATTTTGGTGTGTAACACAAACTCGATTTCAACAAATAAACCAATATATGTATTCATTATTATTATCAATTACAATCGACCAAATTATAACCTCAAAAAATGATCCTAATTCATTGTACTTTTTAGCGTGACATGACAACACGGCACAAAAAGCTTGTTGCAAAATAGCAACCGCCGGCCAATAGGAATCTAGAGTTTAACGCAAGCGCAGTTGGTGACCTTGCTCTACTTTAGATAGACTTATACCAGAAATGCAAAACCTTGGTTCAACAGCCAGTGTCAAACGGCTGTACAGAAAAAACACAGAGCATATAACCTTTGGAAACGACAACAAACCGCTCAAAACCACACAGAATTTATAGAAGCCAGAAATAGTTGCAAAATTACTATTGACTCCGCTAAAGAAACATACAATCAAAGAATAAAAAACAGGTTGCTGAATTGTCCAAGTAGTTCTAGGTCTTTTTGGTCTCTTGCAAAAGCTGTTGGATCTAACTTCACCAAGTCATCCATACCACCACTTACAGATAAAAATAATCACTTAGCCACAACATCAGAGGAAAAAGCCAATATGCTTGCCCAAATGTTTTCCTCCAACTCCAACCTAACAGTGCCAAACGGAAAAACTCCACCGTTCATTGAAAGGGTTTCCCATAGTATGCCAGAGGTACCCTTTTGTCACACAGAAATACGAAAATCCCTAAAAAAGCTGGATACAAACAAAGCAATGGGTCCGGATGGCATTCCCGCAATAGTACTCAAAAATTGCGCCAACGAACTCACCCCAACTTTCGCAAAATTATTCAATTTGTCTTACAGGCAAGGAGTATATCCATCATCATGGAAGTCTGCCGCGGTACAACCCATTCCAAAGAAAGGAAAAAAGACAGATCCGTTAAACTATAGACCAATTGCTCTACTTCCGGTGATATCAAAAGTAATGGAAAGAGTTGTGAACAATCACCTAACCAAGTACTTGGAAAAGTGCAAAATTATCAACGATAAGCAATACGGATTTCGAAAATATAGGTCAACTGGCGATTTACTTACATACGTCACTCACTTATGGCAAAAAGCGATTGAGTTGCGGGGTGAAACAAGAACAATTGCCTTAGATATATCTAAAGCATTCGACAAAGTTTGGCATGAAAATCTGCTCAACAAGCTCAAAGCAATGGGATTATCGCCGAAACTTTGCACTTGGTTTGAAAGTTACCTAAAGGACAGATCCATTTATGTTGCACTGGATGGCCAGAACTCCAACTCTTACCAAATAAATGCTGGTGTGCCACAGGGAGCAATCCTTTCGCCAACTCTTTTCCTGATTTACATAAATGACCTCATAGATAAAACAGTAAATCCACTTTATTGCTTTGCAGACGATGGCAATGTAGTCTCCTCACTCATACCACCCACAGGTCTTTCCGCACGTGAATTCCACCATCTTAGACTAACTCAAATATCGCAGATAAATAACGACCTGGAGATAATAGAGGACTGGGGTAACAAAAACCTTGTACAGTTCAACGCGCAGAAAACCCAAGCAGCTCTGTTTTCAAAAAAGACCAGCACCGGTGAGCCAAACATCATGCTATCTGGAAGTGCTGTCACATTACAGAGTCAGTTGAACATCTTGGGGGTTACTGCAGAGACCAACATGTCTTGGCACAGTCACGTGGCAGATATTGCTAAAAGGGCCTCCCAAAAGCTGGGGGTGCTATTTCGTACAAGACATCTGTACACACCAAGCCAATTGCTGACACTCTACAAAGCCCAGATTCGACCAACTATGGAGTACTGCTCACATATATGGAGTGCAGCACCCAAACATACCTTAATGCTTTTGAATACCGTGCAAAAACGAGCTATCAAGCTGATCAATGACCCCGCACTTACTCGTAACTTGGATGGTCTCGAACATCGCAGATCTGTGGGCGATTTATCTCTGTTCTACAGGTACTATCACGGAAAATGCTCTGAAGAGTTGGCACGTATGATTCCACCGAGAGTAGCACCTACCAGGAGAACCCGTCAAACAGACGGTAACCATGAATTTACTGTCAAACTAGAGGCACCAAGAACCTCATTATATCAGAATTCATATCTCTGGAGAACAGCATCGCTGTGGAATAAACTCCCTGCGACGGTTTTCCCTGCAGGTTACAACCTGAACCGTTTCAAGACCAACATACACCGACATTTCCGCGCACTTGCCGCTTCTCGAGCGTGATAGGACATTTCCTTGCGAGTGCGCATATCCGTAAAAAAAAAAAAAAAAGATCATATATCTTTATCTCTCTTTGTTTGCTTCAAGAACCGAACATCGGGTAAATGGGGAAGGCGCGATATACGTTAGTATAATAGGTATATGGTATATGGTGTATATCATATTAAATTTGCTCAGAGTTTTACGTAGAATCCTAATATTCAATACTTATACAGCGTGTCCCATAAAAAACATATATTATTTTTGTTTTTAAACTTTCTGCAACACCCTGTATGAATAAAACTATGTTTTATGGGAACTATTTTTCAACGTATACACTTTTCCTAGTCACATTTTTTTTATGCACAGTGGCACAAAAAAGTTATGGGGGTGAGAAAATATAAAAAATTACTGTACAACCAAATATTGATATCAAATATCGTTAAAGGGCCCAAAAAAGGGGCGTGGCACCCTCAAATTTTTCGCCTCCGGCGATTAGCCTCTGGCGGCTACTAAATGACCACGTTCTCAGGTTAAGTGAAGTCAAAGACTGCGGTTAAAAATTTTCCAAATAATCCTCTTTTTCTTCTTTGGTGATGGACGCTGTTGAGAATGCCATATATTCACTTGGTGTGATTTTCGAATTGTTCTAAATGGTGAATTAATGAAGTTAATTTTACTTCATTCGTAATTTCGATTAACCTGTTACATAGTACAGTGTTTCAAAGGGACGAACAACATTCGATATTGCCATATTGTCTGTTTGGCTTCTATTTTTTTAGTGTACTATTTCCATTACATATATTCGAGCTTTATTCTCGAATTTGTATAATGCATCCATCTGGGAATTTTGATCTTCTTCAAATCCTTAATATTTCTTTAGAACTTATGCCTTCTTGCGAATATGACATCGTTAACAAGTTGATCTCAACCTATGTTTTGCACCCATAGATCTTGAATGATGAGTTTTGCTCGAATTATTACTGGAGCTAGCCATCCCAACGGATCAAATAATTTCGATATTTCTGATAAGATTCTTCTTTTCGTGTGCTTGTTTGATTCAGAGATTTGGACTTGGAATTTGAATGAATCATCGGATGAAGACCATAACACTCCCAGAGACTCCTTTATGTCTTCTTATGGCAATTCTTGAATTTTTTGTTCTCTAAATTGCTCAGGAATTGACGTAAGCAATGTAGGATAATAAGATGACCATTTTATCAAATTGAAGCCAGCAGAACTGAGCGTTTGCAACAACTGTTTCTGGAGCTCAAGAGCGGCTTTCATGTAATTTGATCCAGATTAAATATCACCCACGTAAAAATCTCGCAGTGCCGCATGGCTTGCAGCTGGAAAGTTTTCTACTTCTTCAGTTGCGAATCTTTGTAGGGTCTTAATCCCTAGGTATGGTGCTGAGGCTGTACCGTATGTAACCGTAGTAAGCTCATGTTCTAACATTGGTTTTGTGGGATCTACAAATTTTATCAAGTCTTAGTCACGAGCTTGCGCAAGCGAGTCTCATACTTTTTTTTTCCATAGGAAGCTTGCACAATACATGATCAAATGGTGCTTTAGATCATCACTGGAAGACAATGAAATCATTACTATTCGATGAAAGAAATAACTACATTTTCACATAATTTATGAACATAAAGCTTGCTAGAAAAAAAAAGCATACTTATTTGGTGTCTCGAATTTGATCTGAAGACTTGATTTTCACGTGTCGTTTCGAAAGATGCGCTTTTTCAACCTGCCTATAGAGACATTTGTTTTTTTTTTTTGGTCTACTCGATTTAGGAACAGTATCCAAATGATGAATTCAATCGATATACCTTTCAAAATATATACTAGAAATTGTATAAGAACTTGGCAACAACCAAAAAAAAAATCAGAACTAGTGACATCTAGGGCTTGGATACAAGTCTTAAGTTATTATTATTAATAAAAAAAAATAACATGAACAGTTTTATCAGCAGGTGAATAAACTAGCCATAAGTAAACTATCTATAATCCAGATAGAAACTTTTATCAATAAGAACTAATCCAACTCGGTAAACTAATTTCCCATTTTAAACGACCACTACATGTGTAAAAGATATATTTAGAGTCGCGCGAAACCGAAAAACACTGTAATATTTTCCACTAAAATTATTTCGGAGATTGTTTTCGAAGATTTTTAGGTTTAGATAATAAACTTTTTCGATTTTCCACAGTTCGTAACCGTTAGTTTGTCTCATATAGCTTGAAATAATTATACTACTGCGACGATTTTCGTTCCAAAAAATAAAAAGAAAAAACCTAACAATGTGTCTAATGAAGAGAAAATTACAGAATCAGGATCAATAAATCCGAAACACACTTGCAATTAAATTTATCGAGTGTAACGGATTTTTGGCTCGGGTGCAAAAGGGATTTTGCCGATACTGCAACGGTTGCCGCAGATATCTTGTAGAACGGATTAATTTTAAAAGGAAAAATCTAAAGCATTGTAGTTTGTAACCACAAATTTTTTACTTGCTCAACTTTTATTATCCGCATTATTTGTACGATACGGATGTCGCAGAAAAAAATCAAGAACTTTTTCCCCAATATCTCCAAAATTATGCCTCATTATAATTTTTTTGCAGAAGCAAAACTAGGGCAAACTGCTTAGCTCAAATCCCGTTCGGCTATTATCCTGGACAATATCCTGTCTATGTCCGAGCTAGAGAAAAGTAGGTATTGCACAAAATTCGTTAAATCTTCAGTAAATAGCCAGTAAAGTTGGCAATAAATTCCTCACATCGAGCCATAGATTTCCAATAAACCAAAATGGCTTCCGCTTTTACATTTTGTAACGCAGTATTTATTTAGGGATTTTTGACCATTCGAGAATTTATTCGCTTTCCTCCCTTGATGTTACGAAAACTAAAAGATTTATTGAGTGGTAAATTTTTAAATAAACATGCGATGGTAGTGCTAAAAGGGAGAGAAAGCCCTACGGTCAAGAAAAATTAGGTTTTTAGTGTTAAATATAGCTTGACGTTCAATCGGCTAATGACAGTTTATTGGGGCGTTTCGGCAATATTAATGATTTGTAAATAATGGCAAAAAAAGGAGATTGGGTGTTTTTTTTTCACTAGCGGATAAAACTTTTCATCAAATTCATAGTCTTTGGGTATAAATTTAGTTAGTAGCAGTAGGCAGTAGAAAAAATAGTTTATGCTACTCTCATGCTATGGCCATCATTATAGCTGATCCAAATCTAAATCCGTTGCACGTCATCAATGACATCGACTGCGTTTGATCTAATTTGCTGGTGGACGCATTGTGACGTGCAACGGATTGACTTTTGGATCAACTATACACTCGCATATTATATACAACATTATCGTGTAATGATGGCAATCATTACATGATCATTGCATAATTTACTAATTATTGTTGGCCCGTGACATGAGATATACAACTATTTTTAACTAGTGGCGCTTTGTGTTTACTTGATAATAACGTGCGAGTAATGAGAGAAAGTATAATCAAAAACATCAATAAACAGCTTTTGAAGATATTCTGCAATAAGTGAATGGATTGAAGTATTTAACATGCGTGAAATAAAGAAACAATATTTAGCGCTCATTTTATTTACTTTTTTCTGGCAAACAATATGCCAGCTCCCAGAAACCGAACGACTATCGTGCGAGCATGACCATAGGGCATCATGCTAGCACGAGAAGGCAATTTATGGACGTTTATCAAGTGAACAATAATTTTCATTATACAATGTAGGTACTGATTGTTTCACGAGGGTTTGTTCTTTTGCCAAAAACGTTCGCCAGTTTTTAAACCACAAGTTCTCAAAACAATACAAAATCTGAACGCTATTGAATTTATATGAATCAATCTACAACAAACCTTTTTTCTAAGTTATGACATTATCGATGTCATAAGTACAAACTTTCGTGAAATGAACCTTACCTCTCTGAGAATAATATAATCAAAATTCATATAATTGTATTTCAAAATATAAAATAGCAATACAGAAGAACAGGTACCATAGAAACGTAAATACTTGCAGGTAGGAATCTATCGATAACCACAACACTCGCATCTTTGGTATCTTTAAACACTGCCCCTTTCCTCAAGAGGAAACAACTTATTCTGGTTGCATCCTGCTACAAATATATCACCTATTTGTAATTTGAGACAAGAGAACCTATAGGGTCGTGGAATTCAAAAATAAAGAAAACGTGTAGCCCATTTATGTACAAATGAAACCACTCAAATTCCAACAGACAATAGTTCTATTTTCACAATATAACAATGTACCTAACAAGTTACTTTTAAAATTTGCAAATCAACATTTTGGTTTTTCCGGTGACACTGATACGGTATGTACCTTTTTCAATCCGGAGCTGTTCAGGTTGTTTCCTATATTCAGAAACGAGGACAGATTGCTGGTGGGACGTCACTTCAGCTGATCCAGACTCCAAATGATGATCTTGAGGAATAGGTACTCAGAATAGAATTAACAGTATCAGTTTCACCAAATTTTGGAATATTAAATTCCTGAATTCTGTTAAAAAGTTGCTCGATTCAGTAAAGAGTTGATAGGGATGGACACACAAATTCGGTTTACACCCACTCTATTTAGAGAAAATGATCCAATAATCTCACACTAACAAATAAATCTAAATACCATAGCAGCAATACCTATTTATTAGCCAAAACTCTAAATTGACTAAATTCCCTAAACTAAAATATGGTAATAAATGGTAAATGAGTATATCTTAAGATCTGTACATTATAGTGAATGAGCACACCTTTACATCCCCCCTATAAGATTTATTAATTTCATTAAAACAATAAATCACTCATTACTTACATCAAAATTATTCTAATACTAAATTCCAGCAAGTAATCATTTATACTTATAGCTAACTTAAATATTAAATATCATAGCAACACAACCCCAAAATTAAATTTCTTAAAGCAAATAAAAACTTTATCCCTAAATAAAAAAAACTATATCTACAATTTTATGCAAAACCAAGTATATAAAATTAACAAAAAAAAAATAATAAAAATAGATGACATCATAATTTATTCATTCCTTCTTTATAGTGCTTCTCAAAAAGTAAGGGTCCATGATAAATCTTTCAGTACCATCTTTTATATTATAATCAGAATCACCTATATTCTCAAACTTATGAACTGAAGGTTCTTGTATAATCAAATGATGCCTTGTACGTCTGAAAATATTACCAAAACTATCTTTAATTGAAAATGATCTTGGTGCCTTACAATTTTCAACAATCACACCAGGTTCCCAATGATCACTGATTTTAAACATTACTTTATCATTTACTTGACCCCCTACCAAGTTCTTTATTGTTTTATCGTAATAAAATTTTTGTGTTTTCTTTGTAATTTATTTTCGCGCAATTTTTTGTTATCAATTAAATTAGGTTTGAGCATAGAATCTACAATAGGCAAATCATCTTGAGGTCGTCCATTAAATCACATTTGAGCCGGTGATAGACCCAGGTCAGGAATTGAAGTATTCCTATGATTTAAAAGATAAAATTCTAATCTCTCTAAACTACCTTTATCTTCATGAAAACATTTTTTCAACATATTTTTGGCAATATTTACAGCTTTCTCAGCCAAACCATTACTTTGCGGATAATTCCGACTAGAGGTTGTTAAATTAATATTATGACTGTTTACAAATTGCCTGAATTCTGAAGAGTAAAATGGGTTATTGTCAGCAATAACCACAGAGGGAAAACCATGAATAGAAAAAATAGATTTCAAAACTTTAATGCACTCTTCTGCAGTTTTATGTTTCATTCTTTTTAATTCAATCCAATTTGAGAAATAATCAATTACAACTAAAAACAAAAAACCCTTAAATTCCAAAATATCCCTACCAATCCTTTCCCAAGGTCTTTTTGGCATTTCATGTTGGTGCAAAGGTAATTTGGGGTTGCTTGGTCGAAATCTCAAGCAAGTCTCACATTTTAAAACAAAATTAGTGATTTCCTCACTAATATTTGGCCAAAAAATTGATGCTCGAGCCCTTGCTAGACACTTGTTGACTCCTAAATGCCCTTGATGCAATTTTTCTAACACCAAATATTTAAGTTAAGTTATTTTTGGGATCATCTTTTACAGGGTGCTTCAGAAAGGATCTTGATAGCATGTCAGCAATGAACATTTGCTGCACAGGCAAATATGAAACTATTAATTGGTATTTCATTAGCCTCAGCAACAATATTATCGACTTGATATCTTATTGATATCTTTTTTGAAAATACTGGCAAGGGGTTTATGATCTGTGAAAACTTGAACATTTTCTTTGCCATAAATATAGAAATTAAACCTTTCAGCCGCAAATAAAATTGCTCCTAATGTGTATCAGTTAAAGCTCGACTTGCAAAGGCAATAGGTTGTGCATTTTGCAATAAACAAGCCCCCATACTTTCTTGACCTGAGTCACACTGTATTACTCGAGGTTGAATAGAATCATAATGTTTTAAACAAGGTGGTGAGGTTAACATTTGTTTTAAAATATCAACCTTTTCCGAATGAACTTTTTCCCAGTTCCAAGTTACGTTAACACAAGTTAAATCTCTTAGTGGGGCTGTTATTTGAGAGAGATTGGGCAAAAATTCCGCTAAATATTTCAAAAGTCCTAAAAATCTCAAAAGTTCTTTTTTTATTTTTGGGATAATCAAGCTCTACAATTGAATCTATCCTACTTTTATCTAGTTCCAAGCCCCTTTCTGAAACCATGAAACCTAAAATTTTAATTTCATTCTTTTTAAATTGGAACTTATCCCTATTAAAAATTATATTATATTTTTGAGCAGTTTCTAAAACTTCATTCAACATTTTGTCATGTTCTTACTCATTGTTCCCCGAAATAATTAAATCATCTATGAAAATTTCTCTGCCAACTATATCCCCGAACACACTAGTATTTTTCATTTGAAAAACTTCTGCTGCCGTGTTCATTCAAAAGGGCAAACGCAAAAATCTATATCTCCCTAGAGGGTTGGCAAAAGTTGTTAACTTTGAGGAATCTTCATTTAATTTTATTTGATAGAATGAATCTTTTAAATTTAAAACTGAAAAATATTTTTGATTCTTTAAATCTCAAAATTTCATCTGCTGATGGAATCCGATAATGAGCCCTGCGTATGTAAGGGTTCAGTTTTGAAGGGTCCAAACATATTCTTAGTTTTTTATTAGCTTTTGCAGTGACTATAATATTGTTTACCCAATCAAATTGAGCCCACTCAATTTGTTTGCGAATTACTCCCTCCTTTTCTAACTTATTTAGACTTTTTTCAAATTCGGGCATTATGGTCTTTGGAATTCTCCGCGTAGGACAAACACACGGTCTAGCATCATCTTTAAAAGAAAATGCATAGGGCTCCCCTGGAAATGTTCCCAAACCCTCAAAAACAGATTTAAATTTCTGTAAAACTTCATCCTTAGGATTAAATTTTATTGTTTTTTTATTATTTATTGTTTTTTTCTCAGATTCCAAATTGTTAATTGTTTTAATTAAATTTAATTTCAAGCAAGACTCCAATCCCAGTATAGGTCTACCTTCGGCTTTCACAATCAAAAATTTAAGAGAATTTTTCTCACCGCGTATTTTACAATCCAATATTGTAGATCCTAGTACATCAATCCTAGCTCATCCATAGGCAGTTAGACTGACGTTGCTTGAGTTGATTTTCACCCTTGGTGCTATTTTTTAAAAAACCTTGGCAGGTAGGACGTTGCATTGTGCTCCCGTATCTAATTTAAAAGAAATATCAAAATTATTTATGGAAATAGACTCTAGAATTTCATTGCAAATATTGCAAAATTTACTATAGGCTAGATATTGTCCATTTGCATGATTTAATTGACATCTTGTACAGATTTTAGAGTTAATTTTCTGAAAATTGGCATTATTTCTGTTTTTAAAACCACCAGGAAAACTTTTATTACCAAATTTTGTATTTTTTTTATGATTATTATTAGAAAAATTACTCATCTGATTTGTCCAGTGCGTCCGAACAGTATCCACATGGCTGGTAGAAGGCTGATTTTTGTCCATATCTTCCATCTGCTTCTTGTCCGGGTCATAGATCTTGCACTTGGCTTCCAATTTCTCCAAAGTCAACTTTTCTGTTTGGAAAAGTTGCTCTCTGAGTGACTGATGCACCATCCTCATAATAATCATGTCTCTCACCATATCCTCGCCATCAGAATACTCGCAGGAGGAGACCAGTGTCTTTAGTTCTGTTATTTAAGAACTTATTGACTGATTGGGCTTCTGCTTGCAAGTTAAAAATCTGTATCTTTCATACACCACGTTCTTCTTTGGTTCACAATAGGCCGTGAATTTCTTCTTGACGTCATCTAGTTTGGCCTTATCCATTTTAATACTGAGGGTGTTAAAATATCTCCACGCCGTCGTCTCTAATTAAATTTAGGAAAATTGCAACTTTCACACTTTCTCCTGCTTCATTTTTCTCCGTTGCCAATAGGAATAACTCGAATTCCTGCCACCATTTCGACCAATTATTAGCCCAGTGACGAAATTCATTGCCGGTGGCGCTCTCAGGAAATCCATCATAATCCGCTCTTGTAGTGCAATTTTTTATAAAAATCTTACTGGGTTTTACACCTGACCCCATATAAAGTTATTGTAACTTAGTATTTTTAATATTACCCTTCTGGCTTTTTACATAAAACACTTTCTGGTTGCTAGTTTACTGTACAAGATTTATTGTATATCTGAGAGGCATTTCACACTTCTGCCTCAGCTTATATAGGCATTCTAGAAACTAAATACAATGTTGCCAACTTAAGAATCATAAATTTTCTAAACTAAAATATGATAACAAATGGTAAATGAGTATATCTCAAGATCTGTACATTATGGTGAATGAGCACACCTTTACATCTTTGCAGACATTTTATATGTGACTGTAAATCTCAAGTTGTCTCCAAGAAGCGTAGACTTCTGCCGAAAGAAGCTATTTTCGTCGTTCGTGTCAGCTGGCCCCCTTCTTCTGGTGACAGTGTTGCCCCCTCGAGGAATTTGAGCCTCTTGCAGAATTGGGCTGGAAATTCGCAGAGTAGGTGCTCTGCGGTCTCTATTGCGTCTGAGTAAGATCTGCAGAGATCGTCTTCTGCTCTGCCCATTAACCTTATTTCACCAGGCAGTGGCCTGTGAGCAGTTGACTGCTGAGTGAACTCAGTCTGTCCTTCAGATCGGCCACATAAACTAGAAGGACAGCTTCATCGTCCATCTGCCGGTGGTCTGCCAAATATTAAATTCACGGAGAGCCTCATTCCTCTTCCACTAAACAGCATTGATAGTAGCTGTACACTATCAGTGGATTCATGCTGAGAAAGGATAAGAAGCACCAGTCTATCGACCCCAGTCGATACATCGAGGACTGTGATTGGAAGGGAGTCGTTCTAAGGTTTCCTCATTCTCAGCAATTTAATCAGCTATTTCCACACGGAAAAATGTCAAAACCTATTCTAAAAAAATATTTATTTCGAGTGATACAATATGTCAAGACTATATACCGAGATGGCTCTTGAATTTTCTAGTATAATATAAGTCAGCATTTTTCTTCTATCCAATATATAAAAATTCTCAAATGATTTTATTTCAAAATTTCAACATATAAAACTATATCGATATGGAATTTAGCTAAAGAAGCTAAACAGCATTTATAAATAGTTTTATCCAGCATTTAGCCTAAAAAAAAAATAGTTGGCAACAAGGTACCTAGTTCAAAACTACTTATTAGGCAACTTCATTACCGAGACAAAAATTCCCATACCATCAGGTGTTGAGAATATACAATGTATATAAATATCCCAAAGGACACAAAATCAGATAAAAAAATTTAGCCAAATTTTCTCAAATACCTACTTTAAAATAATTGAAAACCATACGAAATTATTCGCAAACACAAACCTCTAATCGAGATCTATTGATGGTTGTTATGGAATAATAATTACGTTTTATATGCCCTCTTCCAGTGTTTTAGCTGACCAACGGATGAACATAATAGGTAAATAGCTAAAGAATCAGGCATTAGAGTAGACTGCTGCACGTAAAATGTATTTAATTATATTTAAATTATACATGATTTCATTTGTAAAAGGATGGGTGAGAGTCGTGTACAGGCCAGTTACAAATTTAATCACCTACCTGGGTCAGAACATGAAAACAGGTATGAGAAAAGATTCTGTGAATAAAAACGGAACCGAGAAAGCCTCCTCTCTCTCTTGCGGCAAAACCGCAACGTAAGTTTCAGACCGCTATTTTGTAGGTAACAACTCCTAGAGTGTTTCAATGTTTTGCTATTTTTGCTTTTCGACGTAGGTCCCTAACGTAGCAAGGTGCTGGTTAAAGTTAAAAGGATATTTTCCTCACAAGGAACGTGATATATTGTTTAAAGTGTAGGTTATTTTATGTCATGTCGGATAATTGATGGTCAGATTTTAGACAAAATCAAATGACGTAAAGAAACAGCGGTTTAGGAACACGATTTATTGTGGGATCTAGTTAACTTGTCTTGCAGAGATTCAATTTACAGAGGGAGGAAATCAATAGCTTTCCGTAGAAAAGAAAAATAAAAATCATTTTTGTAAGGATGAAGTGCTCTGGGCAAAACAGATTCTGTAACTATTCTGAAATTTTATATAGGTACATATTTCCCACTTCATGTATTTTATGTCATATTGTAGTTTACTCGTTCAATAAACAGATTCAAAATTACCTATTGTGAAAACTTATTTATTTATTCTTTTGCTGACGCTACTTGCTGCTGGGCCTGATATATTCTACAAAAAAGAAACTGCAATAAGGCTCAACCTGAACTTCTGAAATATCAGATATCTTAGTAGGGACGCTAATGGTTGTGTATGTAAGTGAGGTCCCATCAACCAATTCAATTCATCCAAAATCAGGCGCAGGCGCCTCTTTTTGTAAATCTGATGTAAAGAAAACCACTAGTTCAAAGAGAAGTACAAGATATCGCGATTGTACGGAAGAGAAATGTCACACACTTGTGGAAAAAGCTGATTATGCTCATTGCATTGAAAATCCTTAAATAAAAAAAATCATATCGTATAAAAAATAAATTGTGTTAATGGGCACTGTTCCAGCATGAATATAATCGGAAATAGTTAATAAATCGCGATATAAACTTACGCGCTTTGAAATTTACAGGCGATTTACAGAATAGGCACATTGAGGGAGGTTGTGATATCTAAAAGAAATGAAAAATTTGTGAAACGTCTACTTTATTATTAAAGTAAATCATACTTTTCTCGATCTGGAATTCTCGAGGGGAAAGAAAACGGCAGAAAAACCCTCGATCGAACATTCCTCAAAAATCAAAACATACTGTGTCATTTTTATGAAAATTGTGAGTCATCAATCAATAATTTAAGTCAATGATAAAAGTTTAAATTAGGTACCTACCGTCCCTGTTCTAGCGATAAAACTTTAATTCCACACACCACATTCAATCAACACTTCTTATATTCAATACTGAAGAGTTTTTGGTTAGTTAGACAGTTTGCCAGCAGGTACTGAGGTCCCATACGGGAAGCTACTCAGCTATAGTTGTTTTTGAGCCAGAGATATTGGATTGATTTTTCAATTTGTTTGCTAGGATATTCGCTCGTCAGGGTAGGAAAATGTTAGTAAATTCAACAAGGCCTCAATGCACGCTCTAAATCCAAAAATTAAAATCCCGGCACAAAAAGACAGCGCATACGTGAACAATGCACATGTTATAAAAATTGTTATAAACAAACAAAAAAATATAAAAATGAAAAAATAATACTTGCATAAATTGAACTCTCAAAAACAAAATAACAATTAATCAGCTGACCTGTGAATGATCCTTTATGACACACAAGCTACTCACAAATTGGATTGAACGATTAATTTAATACAAAATAAAAATAGAAATTGAATAATGAACAATGGCAGACAATCGTCTTCTCTCTTCTCTCCAGTCTAGTCGCTTATTCTCTTCCTACCCTTCGTAGGCTGTTTTTGACGCTACTTGACAGCGCATTACATGGTTGCAACATTTACTTTTATTTAGTAAACGTTTTTTTTTTTAGGAAGTTAAGATTTGAAGAAATAATATTTTGAATAGGTTGTTTTCCTCAATATGCCTACTAGAAATGATATTAATTTATTGTTGAGTTGATCATCAGCTTACTTTTTTTTAATATAAAAAAGAATTAGAACAATAAATAAATTTTACTTTTAGTTTATTCTCAATACTTTTTATACTCTTCCCCACCCCATGCATTGCAAAGTATACCTAATAATTATTATTAGATATACTTTGACGCCAGGCGTAAAGAAAGTCGGAAGAAAAGATATAAGAATGATAGTTTGAACAATAATTCGAATCATCCATTTCTTTTATTAGAAATGCAAACGGTACCCTTCTCAATATTAATATTGTGTGAATGAGAAATTATCTATATAGAAACACTCTACCTAGAAAGTTTCCTATAGGGCAATGAGGTAGTTATGCAAGAATTACAAACTATGTGCACTATAATATACTAGAGTCGGCTTAAAAGTTGCTAATCTATTAGAACGAGTTTCTCGTCGGTACAAGCAATATGTTTTAGGCATAGCACTAAAGCAAAATAATATCAACTTTCTGGACCTATTTTTATGTAGAGCAATTATTAAATTTTTACGGACAATGATGTGGTTACGCAACGAGCAATGTTTTAATTAACAAGGATAAGAGCAAATTAAAATGTCATGTTCATTTAATTTTACGTATATACAGGGTTCAAAAAAAAATTGTGCACCGGACTTCGAGGGGTGATACTACATATGAAAATAAGAAAAAAATTTCATATGCCCTAATATGCTCTTTTGTTTTGTGAGTAACTATCCTCTACCCCTATGGAAACTACCCTTTCAGAACTGTTACGATTTTTTTACCAGCACCATTTGCTTTGGCATCAAAATGTATGCGAGAATACCAAATTTCAAGGAAAATAGTTTACCACTGTTCTTGAAAATTGATAAAATCTATTATTTTCATCTACCGGCTGTAACTTCTCCATGGAGCATCTTAGGGCATATGTTCATAGAAACTTTTTTTCTTATTTTCATATGTAGTATCACCCCTCGAAGTCCGGTATACTATTTTTTTTACACCCTGTATAAAAAAAAATGAAAAAATAAAGTGTATGAACTTCAAAGAAACAGAATATTGGTACTACTACTAGGTAATTGAGATAAAAAAAAAAAAAAAATTGAAAAATTGGTAAAATCTGGCTATACCTACAGCAAATTCTACCATTTACTGGAATAAACTTTATCACACAATACGCGTTCTTCGCTTTCCAATACACTGTGTGATTTGTATCGGTATCTGAGCGATTGAACGTAGGTGATGACGTCGTCGAGGGCGGTACCTCTAATCTCTTCTAGGGACAAATCATTTATATACAATAACAAAAACATACAATACAATTATATACAATTCTTGATCAATAGTTATATAATTCTTGACATAGTCTCGCTTGATTCTAACCCCTAAACATTGTTTAGCCTCTCCAAGTTTTTTGATTTTAAATTTAGAATTTGAATGGCCCTCAAGAAAACTGATTTCTTTGGAAGCAGCTGAAAAAACAATTAGGTCATCTACATACCGTGCTTTCATTTCAAAACTTGCCACCCATGTTATCTGCGTAAAGAGGCATATTTGCGGAAATCGCCGAAACACGTCAACAAATTTATTGCGGGGGAAGGTTTTTTACATGAAACTGGACTTTGCCCCTGCAACCCCCTGAGCTCTAGGGCTACCACCCCAAAATTTTCAAATGAGACAGGGAGTCGAGTGATAGATCATTTTAAAGGGCTATTTAATCTGTACATTTTGCCGTCCTATTTTTTGAATTTGACCTCAGTGTTGCAGAATAACACCCATTATAGGTAAACAAGCAGGTGTGTTTAAGGATAAATAGGCATTTTTAAACATTGAAATGATTGTTATTCTGCGATAGTGAGGTCACATTTGAAAAATAGAACGGCAAAATGTACAGATTAAACAGCCCTTTAAAATGATGTATCACTCGACCCCCTGTCTCATTTGAAAATTTTGGGGTGGTAGCCCTAGGGCTTAGGGAGTTGAAGGGGCGAAGTCCAGTTTTACGTAAAAAACCTTTTCCCTCAATAAATTCGTTGACGTGTTCCGGCGATTTCCACGAATATGCCTCTTTACGCTGATAACGTAGGTGGCAAGTTTTGAAATGAAAGCCCTGTAGAATACGACTATTGTTAACATATTTTCATAATTTTTCTTTATGTATAAGCGAGGTTCGAACTTGAACTTTTTGTAACCAATATTTGACAAAACTTCGTCAACCAAGCACGACTAGATTATTTCAACCCATATACAGCCTTTTTCAACTTATACAATTTACTTTCCTGATTTTTCAAGACAAAGCCTTCTGGCTGTTGCATAAAAACATTTTCTTTTAACACTCCATTTAAAAATGCTGTTTTAATCTAATTTAACAGCCAATACTATCAACAATCTAAAGGTTGAATGCCTCACTACTGGAGCAAAGGTTTGACCATCATCAATGCCCTCTTTTTGAGTGTAACCTTTTGTTACCTATTCGAGCTCTATACCTACTTTTATTATCGCTGTCATTTTTCACTTTGAGCACCCACTTACACTGCACAACTGTTTCAACCTCTGGTGGATCGACAAGCTCCATGGTTCATTGTCATCAATTGATTGGATTTCTTCCAACATAGCCTGCTCCCACTCATGGCTATCTGGCCTCGAAAGTGCCTCCGCTACTGTCCTTGGAAGATTCAAAGCATTTTGCGTTCCGCCACCACTGCTAACATCATTGAAGTATGTCACATACTCATCAAAGGTTTTTTTCTTAGTTTCTCTCTGTGATCTTCTTGGGACTTCCAGTACATCTGGATCATTAGCTGGCTCGTCAGGATATAATCAGCATCATCATCAGAGTTGACGACAGCATCATTGTACAGAGATTCATCTGAGTTCGGGGAAAATTGTTTATTTTCTTCTCCTACTGAATCTGAATCATTCCTTGGTGCTTCTTCTAGAACAGTGTAGGTCAGCCTTTGGAACATGAATCATAGCTACGCTTCCGTACACTCGAAGATGGCTGACATTGGGTTTTTTACCAGCCCACAGTTCATATGGAGTTTTCATAAGTTTTGAAGATGCTGAACGATTTTTCAGGTAGCATGCTGTCTTACAAGCTTCAGCACATAAAAACTTGCTTAGGCACTCATCAAACAAAAGACACTTGGCCTTCTCGACCAGAGTGCGATTCAATCGCTCAGCCATTCCATTTTGCTAAGGGTTATGGCTATTGCAGGTTTGATGCATGATGCCAGCGTTCTTTAAATACCTGTCAAAATCTCTGTTGTAAAATTCACCTTCATTATCAGTTCTCAGCATTGTAATTTTACATTTTCCTGATTTTCACATAAAACTTTGAAACCTTTGAACTTACCGAATGCCTCATCCTTCGTCTTCAAAAAATAGACGAAACACATTCGACTGTAGTCATCTATGAATGCCAAAAAATACTTGGCTCCACCCAAAGATGTTGTTTCCATCGGACCACAAATATCACTATGCATCATCTCCAGTAGTTGCTTTGCACGAGTACCTTTCTTGAGAAAAGATAAAAGAGCTTGCTTGCCTTTACAAAACACTTCACAGTTTATCTATTGTCCGTCGATTTTAATCTGATACTCGGACGGAATGTGAGCTGGTGGCTCCCCACATTAGAAAGCCAATGGTTACCTGACGTCACACCTGTTTTTGCCATATGAAACACCCCCTCGCCCCTCATACGAAAAGTGTCAGTTAAAAATCGACGAACAATACCAACTTGTCTTATTTAGGTAGCGATCATCAATTTGGTCTAAACGTTGATGCGAAACAACACTACTCATTGCCTGGAAACATACCGATTGGTCTTTACAAATGTCCAATTTGTGAACATTGTTGTTGAGACTAGCAATTGCCACTAAAATATTTTCTGGATTGAAAATATATTGAAATATACCCTATTTCCATTACTTATTAATTGACAAACAGATAATAGATTTGTTGTCAAACCTGGAACATATTGGACTCCTTTCAACAATATATTGTGCTGCTTGTCTGTGAGTGTTTTCATTTCAACATCACCAGCACATTCCACAGTAATTTTGGATTTGTTTGCGACTATAATCTCAAGCAAATCCGGATTCCTTTGGTTTTTCAACCATTGTTTACTAGCTGTTAAATGCGCCCCTGCACCACTATCAACATACCAGTCAGTGTCATTAAAATCTTCAGTAGTAAAAACAGCACTGAATCCTCCTTCAGGCTTACTGCTGTTGGGACATTTTGACATATAATGTCCAATGATATTAAGCAGCAGATTATCAATCTGGGCGGAAAAACTCTTCGGAAAGTTCAAGAAAAATAAAACACCGTCTTGTCGCAATACTGACATTTACTGAACTGAAAACTATAAAAATAGAAAGAGAATGCCATACATTTCTGTCACAATGCTACAATATGTACAAACAAACATAGATGTCACCATATGGCCTAAACTAGATCAAATAGTAAACTTTTGATATATATTTACATCATCTTCTTCCCTACACAAGCGTGTGGTGCTAAGATGCGACCTGAATGAATGTTTGTTTAACTGGCAGTGAACAGTCAAGATGGCTGTTATCAGGCGTAGACTTTTCCTGGTCAACCGCAGTTTCTGGCTCGCTGCAGCTTTATCTAGATAGCTTAGCAGTTCCTTGGATAGGTTGCAGCCAATCTTCTCGTCCTAGCGCTTTTTGAAAAGGGCTTGAGATCATGTCTTTTGACCCAGCTGACTACCACCGTTTTCTTTTTTTATCGACGCCTCTGCCCTCTGTGAAGGTACAGTGGCAATGTGGTACTAGTTCTGACGGGACTTGTGGTCTAGATAGACCTAGTACTGCCTGTCTGCAGCACGTGGGGATGTTCACGATCTTGTCACTGATATTGTTGCTGACTATCTCCAGGGGGCTTTGGAGTATACTCCGCATCTCGAGCCTGTCTCGATTTTGGATCCGTCAGTGTAGATGTTACTTACCCCTGTCACTGTGTTGTTACCAATGCCTTCCGTGATGATCACCTAGTTCTTTTTGAAGACGAAGTATGGCGTTGCAGAGTCCACTCTGGTTTCCTACAATGGAAGCGAGTTCCTTGACTCGCGCCATATGTGGGTTCTATGCAAACCGACTTCTGCACTTGGTTCTATACCAACAGAGCGGAAACGAATCATTGTGATTGAAGCGACTTTCTTGACATAAATGTCCAGGGGCGTAAAACATAGAATAACTTCTAAAGCCCTGAAAACCACACCAAGTGTTTATTGCACCAGTTATGTTCAGGCATGTCATTTTTTGAACGTGGTCTAGTTTTGGGCTGATAATGCTCTCATAGGTAAGCATAGGCCTGATGATAGCTGTATAGATCCACATAACTACCTGGGGTACCAGGTCTTACCGATGGTATGTCTACACCGTTCATAGGTGATAAATGCTCTTTGTATTCTCTCCCAGATATTTAACCCCGACAGCAAAGCTCATTTCGGTATTTAAGAGTCTGCTGAGTGCTGGCGGAAGTACCAGTTTCCTCTTTCTTGTGAATAGGACCATTTCAATTTTTTGTGGTTGAGTGTATGCGTGCACCCTCTTTCTATAATTTGAAAAGCATCTTGCATGCGTTCGCAGAGCGCAACTCTTTTCAAGATGACTACTTCATCTGCGTAAGCTATAGTGTAGCGGTTGTCATTGTTTAGGCGGACAATGAAGCTATCCAGAACCATGTTCCACAGAAGAGGTGATAGCACGCCTTCCTGCGGGCAGCCTCTTGTGACCATTCCTTCAATGTCCTGGACGTACGATGCTAAAAAGTATATGTAATATTCATCCGGTAACAGTTTTCGGAGTATTCCTTTCTGTCAGCGAGTGGCTAATTTTTTGAAAGGTGATTTGGTCAAAGGTCTCTTCAATTTCAATGAATACCCCGGAAGTGGACCCTCTATTGTCCAGCGATTTTTCCACTCGCCCAGCAACCAAGTGGGGGGCTATGTCCGTTAAGTAGATTGGTTGACAGCACTTCATCCTTCATATTCCTTTCGCATTTCCTCTCAATTGTTTTTGGAGAAAAAAATGGGAGGCTTATGGGGCGATATGCTTTGGGGTGGGGTGATGTAGTCCTTCCTTCCTGGTTGGGGTAGGAACACCTCTCTGACTTCTCTCCAAGTCTTGGGTTGTATTTCAACGCCAAGGACGCCTTGAACATCCCTACCAGCTGCGACAAAAGCGGCTCTAGGACCCACTGAAGTAGGGCTGGATAGATGCCTTCAAAGCACCATGACCTGAGGTGCTTTGAAGGCAGAGGAGCCTGAAATTGCCCAACCTATTTTATCCTCGTGCATTATCTGTTAGTTGCCAATCAGTCGTAGGAGCTATGTGTTCTGGAATGAAATTAAAAGAAAAATAATAAACTGAAGGTAAGAGAGCTATTTAGACAAATCTGGCTCAACAGCCCACTATTAACTGAGGTGAACTTTATTACATTATTTAATAAAAAAGATCAATTCTAAGAGGAAACTACGAAGACATTTTCAATATTGTCACGCTTAGGTTGGTTGTGGTCAGCGGTGCCACCACTTTTACTTCGCTTGGCTGCGTCCACTAAGGGTTTATCTGAAAAGAGAGGATATGGGGGGAAGGAATACCACCACGAATATTTAATTTGTTTTATTACTAAACCTTAATTACACCTTATAGTTCAAGGAGATTTACCAAAATCCTAACACCGCAGATGTTCGTCCCTGGTGGGCCATGTTTTCGATTGTCAACTCGAAATGTAAGAATGTTTAATGTTTAATGTAACCCAAGATGCACTAAAAGAACGGGCCCCCTAAGAGCATAGTTCTCGTAGGTCTAAACTTGGGGACGCTGTGACACGGCTGCTATAGACGAGACCTTCATCCACAAAGTTTCACAGTCTCGACTATACCTAGTCGTACCCAGCTAAGAAGGCAGGTCTTTAGGCTCGTACCTTATCAGGCATAAAGCAGTCCAGACCAACCTTGCTTTGCATTGCCGCAATGCGTGAATTTATATTGAAATTATTGCTGGCATAAGCAAAATCGGTGTTTTTAATAGTCCGGGGTGACCTCCTTTGGAAATTTATGTAATGCGTGGGCTTGTGTACGTTTATGAGTTGACAATATTATAAAGTATATTTGCATTTGAATATTGAATTTGCTTAAAAACAACATCAATGATATTTACTGCATAAAGAACGCTGCAAGATAGAAAAAGAAGATAAAGCACGCCGGCTATTTTGTGCAAAAATTTAATTTCATGTGTATATTTGGCAGCAAAATAATACTCAACATTATTTATTAAGTTTGACTATTTCGAGCGTACATTTGATCAACTTTTCCCGCTAGGTTTAGACAGTTAGGCAATTCCTCATCCAGTTCTATAGACAATTTTTCAGACTTGAACATTCCCCCTGACCAATCAAACTCACCTGAATTTTTAAATTCAATGGAGAGCTAATTTGATTTAGCTTCAAAGTTATCTTTTTATTACTTATTAGCCCGTTCATATTCCTCCAAGTCCAATAATTGTTATTTGGATCGGCTCTTCCGACTTGAATTTCCTTAAAAAAGTTCAAAATGCAAAATTTAAATCAACACTTCCACTTCAACTAAAACGCTCATAAAAGGTTTTTTACTAAGGAAACTGTTGCTCTTTCTTTAAACTTCCGGAAAACTTATGTACGGAGAAAGTTGAAAATTTGCATTTGCCTATTTGCATTTTGCATATAAGACACTCAGGCATGTTAGGAAATAAGTTGGTGATTATAAGTGGTAGAGAGGAAAATTTGAGAAATTCTCTTATGAGGGGTATGGGTTTAGTTTTACCTAATGCAAATAGTAGGAGCCTTATGCGAATAAGATTACCTACTTACTTTATGTAAAATTGATAGGTGTTGTCGACAAGTAAAAAAAATATAAAAGTTCATGTTAAAAATATATCACATCAGGTTCCTTATTCTTGAAACAGGGGAGCAGCGTTCCCAGGAGAACGAGTGTTCCGTCTTTGTTACTTATATTATCATTTGCATATCATTGAGAAAGACGGAATATTTGTTCTCCTGGGAACGCTGCTCCCCTGTTTCAAGAATGAGGACCGAGTGTAGAAGTGACAAATTTGACATATTTTAAACTAGTAATTTACGGGCGCAATTAAATTGAAGCATGAAGCTCAGTGCCTCAAGCACCATTTGCGCTTGTGATACATACAAAATTTCATGTACGACTGCGAGTAGTTATATTTCAATTTAAATATTATTTTAAAAAGAGTGAAAGTCAAATAATAAACATAAATGCAAAACAGAGCAACTTTTGAAGGGGACCACAACATACGACTGATACCATAGATAAACTGATGCAGTCGTAACTGTCAATCGTTATTGAACAAGTTTAGTTCAAATCTACTCAAGTAAAACTGATCGTATCAGTTCAATCCGAACTGAACTGAGCTAGATTTCTAACAAATACATCTGAGCAGCTCATGTTACCTGCTACTTGAACGACGTGAAACGGAAACATTGTTAGCTCTCCATGCGTTATTTTTACAACTAAAATACTTGTGTATCGCTGGTTGCATACAACACAAGGTGCCATTCAAGTGTATGTGTTATGTGTATATTCTAGCTACTGATCGACAAATATCTTCTTGTCCTCTACGAACGTTCGTAATCATCAGCGCTTTCTGTACTTTGTCAACTGCCTCTCTGAATAGACTTGTCGTGGTTTCGCTATACCCAGTGACAGAAATTCTTTAGCCAAGATATTCTTCGACGTCCAGGGCCTCTTCTGCCTTCGATTTTTCCCTCGATTATGAGCTTGAGAATTAGGTATAGATATAACCCTTTATAATAAAGTATATGATTAACTATCCTTTTATCATGTTAGAGAACGTAAACTAGGAAAATACAAATTTCGAAAGAGAATGTTACAATAAAATAAATTCTTTTTTGATAGATATAAATTATTTGTAAATAAATTTTAAATCATCACCCTCTAGTGCTATTTTCATTGCAAATGATGAAATTTGCGGCTGTTCAACAAAATAATCCAGTGCCTCGTTTCAGCCATGTGACATAGTATAGTGCGTCGTAGCGAGTCTCTGTATTGACGCCTGGACCGTGACCACATCAACGCGATTCGCTGCCCAATTTTACCATTCTAGATTCGTATAGAACAGCTGCATATGCCATAACATCGTTCTGGATTTTACAGAATTTCGATGTACATACCCAAAGTGCATATAATTGTTTCATTAGCCAGAGACTGAAAATGCGGTTTTATTATGCGTTTGGCCAATTTGTGTATTGATCTTTATGCTACAGCGTTTTCAACAGTATTTAGGAAAGTATCACTTGGATTTAAGAAAGTATCATTTGTATTTTAGAATAAACATTTGTATTTCAGAAAGATCCATATGTATTTTAAATTTTTCAAATGTATTTGCGAAATATTCAAATGTATTTTAGAAACAATCATTTGAATTTAAGAAACGATAAATTGAATTCTAGATTACATGCAGTAGTACAGGGTGATCTATTATAAATGTCACCCCCTTCTAACTTTTTCATTTGACATTTTTGACAAAAGTGTCAAATACAAAAGTTTCATAAAATTGTCGAAAGTTTTCAACTAAGTCAGTTTTAGGCATACAGGGTGCGTCAAAAAAGTGCAGCAGTGTGAAGATATATTTTTTTAAACGCAACACCCTGTATATTGTGTGCTTATTTTTTAGCCCCTTTTAACCTGATTTCAACTATATATGGTTTGATATGTCTATCTTCAATAGTTATAGAAAAAAATACATGAAAAACCCTTTCAAGGTTTCATATTGAGAAAAGAAAAATGACCATTTACGCTAGAGAATTTTTTTATAAATTGTTCCAATTTTATTCATTAATATACCTGAAGAAATATTATGATAAATCCAGATGTCTAAGTTATTATTATTATTTAAAAAAAAAAAGAACATGAGAGATCTAGGAAGGAATTTTCGCGTTTTTCCCTATAACTATTGGAGATAAACCGAGAAATAAACATATCAAACCATATATCGTTGAAATCAGGTTGAAGGGGCCTAACAAATAAGCGCACAATATACAGGGTGTTCTATCTAAAAAAATATAACTTCACACTGCTGCACTTTTTTGACGCACCCTGTATGCCTAAAACTGACTTAGTTAAAAAAAATTGACAATTTCTAAAAACTTTTGTATGTGACACTTCTGTCAAAAACTTCAAATGAAAAAGTTAACAGGGGGTGACATTTATAATAGATCACCCTGTACTTACAGAGATGGCAACTCTTGTCGCAAATTTGATATAAGATGGGAATTTTAAAATCAGCCAGTATTTTTTACATTTATAGTATTCATGAAACTCTATGTATGTATGTATGTACAGGGTTATTGGTTATAAATGTCACCCCCCTCTATCTTTTTTATTTGACATTTCAGAAAAAAGTGTCCCAAATAAAAGTTTTATGGTTGAAATTAAGTTTTTTGAAAAATTCACTTTCGCATATACAGGGTGTTTCAGAAAAGCTGGTCGTGCTCCAAATTTCTTATTTAAAATAGAATACCCTGTATATTATTGGATGTTCGGATTCTACATAAAATTATGAACAGATTTCATGTGATATTCCCCTTTACCTAAGTTCAACTGTTTTGGAAATATTGACAGTTGAAAATTGACTTTTTTGCAACTTTGACAGGCTGTAAATCCTAAACGGTTAATTTTAGAGCAAAACCGATTTTACATTTTTGTCATCAGTTGGCACCAATATTTGACATCAACTTTAAATTTAATCCATGATTGAAAATTCCAATTAAATTTAATCTTCGGTTAAATTCAAAGTTGATGTAAAATAATAACTTGTGAATTTAAGATTTTCAAATGTGAGATCGGTTTTGCTCAAAAGTTAACCGTTTAGGTTTTACAGCCTGTCAAATTTGCAGAAAAGTAAGTTTTCAACTGTCAATATTTCCAAAACAGTTGAACTTAGGTATAGGGTATATCACATAAAAACTGTTCAGAATTTGACGTAGAATCCGAATATTGGATAATATATAGGGTATTCAATTTGAAATAAGAAAGTTGGAGCACGACCAGCTTTTTTGAAACACCTTGTATAGACAAAAGTGAGATTTTCAAAAAAATTTAATTTCAACCATAATTTTCTTATTTGGGACACTTTTTTCTAAAATGTCAAATAAAAAGATAGAGGGGGGTGACATTTATAACCAATAACCCTGTACATAAGTAACATACTCTTATTACCGGAACCTACATAATGTAACCTAATACCTAAAACTATGTAGAAGAAAGCAATGCAATGCCAACTAACATGTCTTCTAGGCCTATTGCGGCGGCATGAAAGGTAGTGGATTGTTGAGTTGCACGGATGCAATCTCCTCCGACTATGGTATTCTTGGCTGGATCAATAATTCCCTCTAGGTAGACTGGAATACTCGTGGAATGCCAAGATGGGCTTTAACAAATGATTCAATTTTTGACCAAATTGTTCCAATGGGGTTAAGCATGGTGAATAAGGCGCTTATTTTAACAGGGTAGTATTAGTGCTAATTAAAGCAACTTCAAGCCGGGAATGACGTCACCTGTTGATTGCCGCCCATTCCTGCAACAATTGTCTGACCCAATCAATAGCTACTTCTGCTGTAAATGGCCCTCGCCGACGTTCCATTAATACTACACCTGCAGCAGATATTCCACCAATGACATGAACATTTGGTCCTCTTGAAGCTGGCAATGTTTGTACTGCCCTTGCACCATTCCTAGATCTTCCTCGGGTTCTTCGACAAAAAAGATTAAAGTTGGTCTCATCCATCCAAACGATTTGTTTGCCTTCTTGGATTAGTGTTGAGGCTGTGTACGTATTCTGCTCAAAGTATTTTATTTTCATTCCGATTTATATTTATTGGCTGTCGATGAACCTGTTTGACAGTAAAGAGTCTTCCTTCTAGGTAATTTCTAAGGGTAGAAATAGCAACAACAATCCTGAATTAATTAGGCACCTCTTTTAAAACCCTAAGAGTTATGCTGCAATCTTCTCTCCACCCACTTTATCAATTGGTTTATTTGTTCTTCTGTAAGAACTTCTAGGATCTGACCACCTTTTTTATTCATATCTGCACGGCCTGACGAAACCCAGTTGTAAGCAGTTTTAAATTTTATATTTAGCGATTTTGCTAACTGCACCCAGTCTTCACCTTTGTTGGCACACACGACAAATCTTTTTCTATCCTGGGCAGAATAGGCCAGTCGACAAGTAGTTTTAGGTGGAAATAATTAGGGGCAAGCTGGAATAACTTTTATTCTCTTTGTTTTGCTCTGTTGAATACTATACTAAATTTGCTCGGTCTATCGATCCCGGATTTGGCCGCCATATTGGAAAATCCTATAAAATTTTGACATTTTTACGGTTTTTTAAAATAAATTGATTTGGGTGCACTGTACGGACAATTTTCAAGTAACCGAAAATAAAGCCAATTAAATTCTCTACAAAAAAGGTCCTATTCGCCGGTTTCGTGCATGAATAGGTTAACGAGATACAGGTGGTTGAATACAAGTCATATATTTTCTAGTTGTCCATTTAATATGAGTAGGTAATTGATTCTATGTAAATTTTAATAATTTGCCATTAGAAATTTGTGTTTTTCTTGTGCTCGTTTCCACACCACCTAGCGGTAGAGCACTCGGCGCACTTTTTTTTAAGTGGTTTCCCCTATAGGCCTAATCCACTTTCTTGCCGTTACAAATGTTCTATTTTTGATTTTCATATGATGTGCTTTGTGTAATTTCACCTTCTGCTTTTTTTTGACGTAGAAGGTTGATCCATTGACTAATCAATGTATTTTTCATCAAACTGTTCATCTGGTTCTTGTTCAGTGTCTATTTCTTCGATATTTTCGTTGGTCATTAGTTCTTCCAATCGAGAATCAATTTCTTCGTCGTCGCCTGGATCTTCTATAGTAATTTCACTATTTGAACACGCTCTTCCCTGGCATGAACCACACACTACTGAACATTGTAATCCTGCTTTTCTGCAGCTGCAGGTTGCGTTACAACCTTTCCTACATTTACAAGAAATCATCTTCAATAACTCTTGGGGAGCGGCGTCTTGCAGCATAGGAATTGGTATAAGTCCATTGGACGACTGCTTCCAACCCCAGTCAGTTGGTAATTTTTCGTTACCGTACCATTTTTGGACTTGTAGGTAGGTACGCAATGAGTGCATGCGAGCCGCATCTTCGGTTGGAGGAAGAGATGCAAGATTAAATAAGCTCTTTGTTATAGATTGGGCAAAAAATCGATGTCTATAGATGTGTAGTGATGTGTCGTCGCTCTTTGACCCATAAAGTTCAAGAAGAAATTGAATTCCAACTTTAGCTATGCTTTCTGGAGTTGCATTTGGGTCTTTAAAACAGCAAATGGCAGTTTCCAAGCTTGTCTGATTTCTTAAAACCTTAAGGAACTTCATTTTACCCTGCCTGTAGATTGCTGAAGTGGTGTCGCACCCACTAAATGCATGTAGAAACAAAATGTTTTCTTTCACAGCCGTGTCCAATTTTGATGCAGCGGGTGAATAGAGGGTATTTCCCGCTTTTCCCTTTCCTTGTTTTAAAAAGTAGATATTATTCTGCGACTCGCATAGTGCAGTAAGTATAACCAGTAAATCAATGTCCTCACCTACTATCATCACTGATCCAAACTTGCTCGACATATCAAGAGCTGTGGTAATTATTAGAGTGTCAGCATCTTCTAACGCCTGTTTTACTACAATCCCTTCATTTTCAAACCGCTTACACAGCATTGAAATCAGCCTGCTTTTATTACTTTCATTTGATAGAAATCTGGCTTGTGATGTAGTAGTTTTCATCGTTTCATCAAAAGCTACTTCGGCTGTGGAACATTTTTTCATTCGACGAAAGCGTTCAGCACTTTTAATTGAGTTTTCGTTGTTCTTGTCCGGATATCCATCAAATACTACCATGGCGTTTATTGTGTAATGCTTTTTAATATATTCTACATATTTATCCAAAACAGCTGAATAAACTTCTTGTTGATGCCAAACAACCCTGTGAATAAGAAAGCCGCCATCAATGACATATAAAGTGTCATTCAGAGTAATATTTTCTGTGATAGGTGTAAATGCCTCATATAGAGCAGATTTTTTTGTTTTTCGCATTCCTACATTATCAAAAAGTGAGAGTGGATAGGGAGCAAGCTCATATTGAAAGTATTCTTCAAACTGTTTGGATGATTTTTTGGCATACGAAATCCTTTGAAAAAGCAGAGTAGGGTTAATTGGAATCACTGCGTCACCTAGTTTAACTCCTGAGTTTATGGATGCAATTGGTAGAACCCTCTGTTTTCTTTGAAATTTGACATTTCCAAAGTTGCCTCCAATAATACTAGTCATCATTGACAAACCAATGTCGTACGCACAGTAACAATTAATTTTGTCATCTCCTATGAGTCCTGTGCTGAGAGACATTATATTTTCATTCACCAAAAATGGTGAATGACCCGAAAACCAGTCCACAAACTTTTGAATATCCAAATTATCTCTAACTACACGTGACGATCTGCCATCAACATGCTGCTCTGAAGTAACAAAAGACGTATTGCAGTATTCTTCAATTTGATCCGACACGGCAGAAAGAACAGGCATTCCGAGAATCCATTTGGTTAATGTAGAGTCGGTGATTCCACGACCGTGAGTAAGGCCTCCACAACTTTTTATTGATCTCATGAGCGTCTGCTCGATTGTCATATCTGCCCAAATTCCAGACCAAAATTTTTCAGACCGTCTAATCGTGAACATTCCTTTTTCAACAAATCTATCATATTCTCGAGGAGTCAATTTTTCCTTCAGTTTGAGCATATCTTGTAAATAAAGATGGCAGGATTTAGCATACAAAAAATGGCCACTAGAATGAAAGTACGGTAGCATTTCTGCGATGCATTGCAGATGCAAATTCCAATTTCTTGTACGTTCTGCCTCAACGAATTGCTTAACTAGTGATACCATTTTAAAATATTGGACCCATAATTTGGCAGTTGGGCCATTATCTTGAAACTGGTGCAGTTTATCAGCAAATTTTTGTAACACATGCTTCAAAGAATTTTTCTCCTCGTCATCCAAGATGTAAGTATTCTCAATGTCTACCATACTATTTTCAAGCATTTCTTTTTCTTCCACATTAAAATGAATCTCGGCAAACACCATTTGAGCCAAAGCAGCATGAGCTAACAAGTGAGCTCTAAGCGCTCTTGCATAAGCGTGGCCAGTTAACATTTTTTCCGCTGACGCAGGAGCATACGTAACTTGAAAAAGCTCTTTTAAACCACTTCCATTCATAATATAACCTATTGCACCCATAAATGACATGAGGAGATGAAATCCACCAAGTCTAATTAATATTTTAATTGATTCCGGATTTGGTCCAACAGATTCCACAATATCCCTTGCCTTAAAGTAAAGTGGTTGGTCAAAGGTTATAACACAAGACTCTTGTTTCAAAGATTTGCATTTCTCTATTGCAGAAAGAAGAGCTGTATATATTGTGTCATAATCAGAAGGAGGGGCATTTATGAACGGTAGGTAAATAATTCGGGATGAAAAATAAGGTCGTTTTGCCGTTCTTCTTTCATATATCCATTCCATCCAGGCATGTGTGGCTTATTTTGCCATTTTCCATAGACCCATAGAAAATCACCATCAGATAGTAAAGCTTTATCAGAACTATTAAAAACTTCGTTTATATTTTCTATTTTGATATTCGACAATCCAGTCTGACTGGATTTTTGAAAAACTTTGATTGGTACATGCCCAAAATGCCCCATATCGCATGCAGGAGTTTTTTTTTTAAATCTTTGAACTCGGCCAACTGCACAAACAGCTGTAGAGGGAGTAACAGTCTGAATACCACCCATGGCATGGAAAGTATTAAAGCCATCAAGAGTGCATACGTTGACATCTGCATTGTCAAAAACGAACTGACAAAATCCTTTTTCAGTTGCTGTTATTAGGGGATGTTGCAGTGCCGATATTTGAAACAAAGCTGCCTCGTCATACGAGGAACAAAAACCCAAAGCGGAAAGTACATTTATTAAGTGTTTGGAACCATACTTTTGATTAATAAATGATGCAAGTCCGACTTGCAACCCAGATAAAAAAGACTTAGGTCTTGCTGCTGATATAATAGCGTGCGATATAGCTGTGCACTTTTTCTTAATTTTTTCAGTGTCACTGCGTTTATTTTTCATTATTATGGTTTGTAGAAGGCAATCAAGAGTCGGTGGAATATCCTTCTCAATACCGTTTAAAAAATTATCGGATTGTGGATATTGCTGGGTATCAAATACTTACATTCGTATATCTTCAATAATGATTTCAGCAGCGGATTTTACTATTCTTAAGCGTTCCTCGTTTTCGTCTTTTTTTTGCTCAGAATACCATGCTTTCGTTAAAATTTGCTTACCTGTGTCTCGAAAACAAATTACAGGCTTTTGGTTTGGAAGTGTAGTTATTGTAATATCTTCTCCATATTTTGCTAACAGTTTAGTTTTTATTGTTCTTGTGGTAGGTAAGTCACCTTGGTATCCTTCAAATAGGTCGTTTAACGAAAATTGACACTCCTCGCGATTTGTTTCCAAAAAATTAAACGCATGAGTCATGGCATCTATTGTTTCTGTTTCTTCAGGACGGCCCCGTTTTAGCCCACTTTGAGTTTTATAAAAAGTTTTCATACAAGACCGATGGTACCTGGCTTCTGCCGCAACTAAGTCAAAAGTGTCAATGCGCAAAATTACTTGCTTACCCCAGTCATCTTCTCGTTTTTCAGCATATGCCACAACGGTATCTTTCATTGTCATTGTCTCCACACATTGCACTATGTCACGCTTCCCAACCAATTTTTTGCTTTCTTTTTTCAAAAATTCTTCAGCTGCGTCTTCAGCACAAAATATACAGTTTTTCTTGAAATCAAAACCAACAACATTTCTTTTAGAACGAGACGCTTCAGCTAATTTTTGACTAGATTTTATTAGCGCTTCCGCGGATCTGTTTTTTGTATACACTTTACGACAAGCTTGGTGCACTGAAATGCATTTCATACCTTTTAAAAGAGTATCTTTACCATCACGTCGCTTGACACTAAAAGATCTCAAAGTATTTAAACCTTTTTCTTTCACTTCACAAATCTCTCCTTGTAACAAACTTTTGTCACAAATAAAACATATATCGCGGCTCGCCATATTTCAAATATTTAACGCGGATCGCGTACACTAGTTTTATTCTATACCTCCTAAGTAATAACACACGTGTATTGCTTCGGAATGATATAATGAAATACTAAAACCTAAAACCAAAGACGATCGTCAGCCGACCAAACTGGTTTAAGTACCTAATTGACCCCACCCCGGCTGCCGTCTGGCGCTGTTGCCGGATAGATCACAGTATCAAATTTTATATTTATTTAACACTAGCGTATATTATTTTTTTTCTGCAGTGCACCCAGACCGATTTATTTTTAAAAAACCCTAAAAATGTAATTTTTATATCAGATTTTTCAAAATAGCGGCCAAATCCGGGATCGACAGACCGTGCAAATTGAATATATCATTCAGCACAACAAAACAAAGAGAATAAAACTTAATTCAGCTTGCCCCTATTTATTTCCACCTAGGCCTATTTTAAACGACGTACCGACTGGCCTAGAATGCTTTTTGTTGATTCTACGAACCACATTATCTAATCCAACTATTTCGGCTCTACATATTGAACCCAATGATCCTGGTGTATTAAGCCTACCTTCTTCAACGCAATGCGCATGGAAGAGCAGATGGTTACAGGGAACCATTCGTAAAATTGATCTCCTTAACATGGATACTCGGTAAATATCAGAATTGTCTTGAAGATTCATTTTTCTGCATCTTCACAATTACTTATCTATGCAAAATCACTTTTAATATAAAAACTCTATGTAGGAAGTAGAAGACAAAGACCTAATAAAGGGACAGCAAGTTTGACACCTTCCAAAGGGGTGAAGTATTATATGACAAAGGTATACTGCATACTACATAATTCTAAACTTCACTTGAAGCTTTTTTAAATACATATGGTTTGATCTAAGGTGGTTATTCCAAAATACAAATGATGCTTTCTTTATAGTTATTTAAATTAAAAGGGCGTTCATGAACATGATTACAATAACGAGTGTGAAAGATTAGAACGACGAGGTCGTAGACCGAGTCGTTCTAATCACACGAGTTTTCCATTGAGTTTTTCCCTTTCGACGGTTTGCTAACGTCTCGAAGTTGGGGTGTCAGAGTACCCACAACACTGAATCTGAAACCGAAATTTACCCTATTTAAGAACGGAAGTCAAGAAGTTGCTGGGGTCTGTTATCAGGGCTGTGAGGCTGTCATGAGACAGCAATGGATGTTTAGACTGCAGGGAGGAGTTGCTTTACTTGTTTAGATTATCAATCATAGTTAAACCTCCAAAGAAGCGGACTTCCCCGAGGGTTAGAGTTAATTACCTTCTATTGGCCTCTGAAATGCAATTGCAAGTCTGAACATACCCCCCAGAACATATTAAAAAGATTTATAATTATTGTTTTTATATTTGACTCTTATTTTACCCCTACTGACCTCAACCAAACTAAGGTTAAGTTGTTTTTAAAGGATAGGTACATCGGGTGGGCACATCTTTAGAGGAATTTTGGAGATCAGGGACTTTCTGGTTTAAGTCCGCGGATTTTATTTTGTAAACCAGTGGCGCCCTATAAAGCCAACTTTCAATATTTGACCTACTCACACACTGACGAACTAGCCGCGAGCACTTTACTAATAGGTTCCATTTATTCAAATTAATGTTTCTAACGGTTTAAAGGTTAATTTTTGCGCAACATTACCTGTTTATTAATACAGCTTACAAAAATTGTTCGGAGTGTCTTCCACGTCGTTCAGCACACAGCTGGGCACGACTGGTTGATTAGTGTATCTTGGATTTCTGCACACGCGGCCATCACTCTTCCCAGTAGGTCTTGTTTGTTGGGAAGAGGCGTCTCATATACCAAAGCTTTTCTATAGTCTCAGAGAAAATAATCCAACGAGCTCAAGTCGAGTCACCGCGCAGGTCAATGCACATGGCAGCCTAGACCTATCCACTTGTTGCCAAAGATGTCGTCTAAAGACTGCCACGCTTGCAAACTAAAATGTGGTGGAGCACCTATTAGCTCTTATGTCCAGTGGGAACGTACCTATGCATAAATATCTTTTTTGTTTCGTGAAAATCTGATTGTATGCAAGAATTCAACTTGCCTGAGAGAACTTTTGAGATAGTTCATAATTTTCTCCCAAGTCACATCTCCAGGTATTTGATTCCACTTATATCTGGAAGGTATTTCTCTATCGGCCACTACAGCCAGGAGAGACACTCGATGGGAAATTGGCAACCTCTCACAGACGTAAATAGATGATTATTTAACGTTTTTTTAAATTTTGATTGGCAAAACGCTGCTATTTTAAATTACACGAAATTAAAATTCTCTTACCACACACACTCGTAACATAAACAAATAAAAAATAACTTGTTATTTTATAATTAAACCTCAACATAAAAAAGGGCCGGTGAAATGTTAACCGCTGGCCTTTAATCTAGCCAAAAGTGAGGCTTTTATTTTAACCACATCAACGAAAATTTATTTCGAAAATTTACATAATATGTTGGCGCAAGCCTCGCCGTGAAATATTCTGGTATAATATGGTCGTATTTTAGGTCTATAGTTATTTGAATAATGAACGTGAAAGAAGCTGTTGAAGTCATCAATTTTCAATTTTTTCCAAGGGAATGGTAAGTATGAACTAAGAGGAAAGTTCTATTTGAAAATATATGTTTCTAGATATAGATAATTCAGTGGTTATATAAGGGTTTCCTTGCTACGTGAAACAAAATGGGACGAGAAAACCAATACCTCCAACTTCTGCACATTGAACAATTTGGCATCTAACTAGTTATTTATGATATCTATAAATGTTAAAAGTACATATTCAAGGCACGCATATGAACGTTTGCGGAATGAGCAAAGCGAACTGTGCAATTCACATGAGGTTCGCATCAGCTCTTTCTTGATTTCTGATTTGGTGCTACAGAAACTACAACCCTCTCGCGTGGTGGTGTGACTGGTATAAGTTCAACAAGTGTGCGAGTTGGGATGACGGAAAACTGCGGAAAGTGGTAGCGGTGACCAGAGTTTGGGGTTTCTTTACAATTACCCTACCTCGTTTTTATTCCCTCTACAATCCCTTCGTCACCTATTAAAAATCTATGACTTTTCTGAAGATCTCAAAGGATCATGCATACTTTTCTGGTGCATATGTTTGAGGATGACCTCAGACACACATCCCGAATATAATTTGCTCAAGCAGAATTTGTTCGAAGAATTGACTGACCAAAATGTCTATGGAAAACAATATTTCTTGGGCTTTTGTGTAGCTTTCATTCATGTGAAAAATAAATGTTGCAATATGCAAAATAAAAACAAAATGTAAAAGGAAATCTTCAGTTTTGCTATTACACTTAAATTTGGACTATCCGAATGTGCAAAACGGATTTTTAATAATACAATATTAAAAATATAAAATAAATGGCACTGTTATATAAAAATATTTCACTAGGAAGACTGTCTTATATTGAGTGACAAAAAATCATTGATAGAAAAAAAGTTCAAGAGAACTAAATTGGATGTTTTAGGCTGTTCACGGAGGCGGATAAAGGAAAATCCAGCGCTTGACCCTAATCATCATAGCATGGCTTTATTCCCAGCTTTTTTAAACGGCCGGAAAAACTCACATCATGTCCATGGCTGGCTTTCACTGTCTACCAGTTGCATAAAATTATCAAGCGGAGCGCAGTTTTTGGATTGGCAACAAAATGGAAGTTTCCGGGTGAATTTGGCATGCAGCATGTTTGTTCTCGAATTTCTAATTTACTTCTTACTTTTCCGCCTGGTTTAACGGTTTTTGTTTCATATAAATGCCTTATATTTCGTTCTACCATCAATCCAATTGCCTATAGCTTCGCTGCTGAGAGCGCTCCTCCACCCGATAGAGAATTATGAAAACTTTTTTAATTGATGTCCATTCTACTATTTATCGCTCTATCAAGTATAATGAAAATTATCTCCGACAGAAACCTATGAAAATGATTACTTTCCACGTCCAAAATATCGATATCATTCGGAAATCGAAATTGTGCATCAAGATTGTTTTATGTTTTTATGGCATTTTTTTTTTCCATTTTAATCACTGCAATCATTCGAATGCTATATGTATTGTCACGACTCTGGCGTGCGTGACAGAAATCTTGGGTTCGTTTATTCCAAAATCAAAGTTCAATTAACACAACAATAATTTATTCCAAGTTACTAAACACTCTGACACTAATAGCTCAAACAACTAAACTCTTTACAACTCTCAACAATAATTACTTCTAAATCATATCACAGTCAATCTTAAAGTTAAAAACTACCTACTAATACCGGCCTTTATACATCCGTAATCTATTCTTGCAAAATCCAGAATAAATGCGATATACCTTTTTCCCGAAGAGCAACGTAAAATCTAGAATCAGTTTTCCAATTCTGTACACCGTGAAGCAAGCGCCACTTTCTGTGACACTGCCTTCCTCTTAAGGTTGACCGTCCAGATCAACTTCGCGCCCATGATATTTCGTCAATTTCGGCGACACTCCTTTCTTCTTGTTGGATTATACAGCTACACCAAATCATCTTCTTGAAATCCAGCTGAATTCGCTTTCAAGTCGTATCTGGTCTTCATTCGGTCGTGCCCTTACTTCGTCGGCATAATCTCGAAATTATTTTCGTTCTTCTTTAGGTATTCCAAACATCAGATCGCAAGGTAACCTGAGTTCTCTTCCAATAAAGATTCAGCGTGAGCAGCTGCTCTGTAAGCCATTAAAAATGAAGGCAAGTGTTTGTCCGAATCTCGCTGGTTCTTTGCGACCACTTTTATCAGGTGTTCCTTTATGGTCTTATTAAATCGTTCTACCATGCCATCAGACTGTGGATGTAAAGGTGTTGTCCTTGTCTTATGAATGCCCATGATCTCACAAATCTTCTTAAAGATGGCAGATTCGAAGTTTCGTCCCTGATCTAGTAGCACACCATGACGGCTAAAAGCCTCGTCCACTAGCACCTGGGCAATAGTGATGGCTTCTTGATTGGGAATAGCGATAACTTCTGGCCATTTACTCAAGCAATCCATGATAACCAAGATATATTTGATACCACGCTCTGACTCAGGCAACGGTCCGTCTACATCGATCGCTATTCTTTCAAATGGGAGACCGACGTTGTACTGTTTCATGGGCCCCCGAGATCTTAGTTTAAGGCCTCTACTAGTAGCACAATAGTGGACCCAGTAAAAACGTTCCCGAATTTTTTCCGAAGTCTTGTTAACTCCAAAATGTGCCCCTGAAACTCCGTCATGTATTTCTGTCAATACATCTTCTACTCGATCTTTTGGAATAACTAGTTGGCTCTTCGTAGTTTCCCCATCGGCACTTTCACAAACTCTTTCTAGTAAACCATTTTCTACGGCCAGAGGGTTCCACTGAGCCCACAACGCTTTGTGAATCAAACTCTTGTTCGATAGTCCCCTCCATTCTGGCCTACATTCATAATTTTCTTCAAGATGAAGAATTTTTCCGATGTCCTGATCTACGTCTTGATCTCCTCTCATTTGTTTGGTAGTCCATTTATCATCAACAATAAGACCCGTTCTTCTCACAGCTGGACCAGGGTTTCTCTCATCCATATCGATTCTTTAACAATGCTGGCAATCTTCTTTACATGGCCGTCTTCACAGAGCGTCAGTATTTCTATGCAAGTTTCCAGGTCGAGGTTTAATTTTGAAGCTGTCCTTCGGGAGTTTTCATTTCTAAATGCCATTTTAGAACTGCATGATCCGTTCGAATCAGAAACTTACGTCCGTAGAGATACTAATGGAAATGGTCGACTGCTTTTACTATGACAAGCAACTCTCTTCTGGTGACACAATAATTTCGTTCTGGCTTTGATAAGGTTCTGCTGTAGTAGTACTCTACGGCATGCTCTTGTGAATTTTGGATTTGTGAAAGTACCGCTTCCATACTGGTGTTGCTTGCATCTGTGTCCAAAATCAACATGCCCTTCTAATCGGGATAGGACAACACTGGGCTTGTACATAATGCTCGCATTCTTGGGTCCAATTAAATGTTGATTTTTCTTCCGTTAATCGATGAAGCGGAGCAGCTATATTGGCGAATCCTTCCAAAAATCTTCGATAATAGGAACATAATCCTAGAAAACTCCTTAGTTCATGTTTGTCGTGTAGTTTTGGCCAATCCCTGACAGCATCTATTTTTCATTCCAAACACTTATTTGGATTTAGTTTTAAGTTGGCATTCCGGAAGCGGTCCAAAACTTCATACAGGTTATTGAGATGTTCTTGGAATGAATTTCCCATGATCATGATATCATCTAAATATACCAGATAAGTTATCCATGTAAAGCCTCGCAAAACTAGATGCATCAGTCGCTAAAACGTCGCGGTAGCATAACACAATCCGAATGGCATTACGTTAAAATGGTATAATCCGCTTCCGGTACTAAAGGCAGTTTTCTCTTTGTCATCTTTGTGTATTGCCACTTGCCAGTATCCACTCTTAAGATCCAAGGTGGAAAACCATTTGGAGCGCGATAGAGTTGTTAATGTATCGTCTATCCTCGGAAGAGAGAAGCTGTCCTTCTTGGTGACGTCATTAGGCTTTCGGTAGTCCACACAAAATCTAAGACTTCCATCTTTCTTCGTAACCAATACTACTGACGCAGACCCTGGACTATTTGACTCTTCAATAATTCCCTCTCGAAGCATTTTATCAATTTGGTTTTCCCCTTCCTGTTGTTTAGCTACTGGCATACGTCGAGGTGGTTGTCTAATTAGGTGTGCTAATCCAGTATCAATTTTGTGTTGAATTAAACTGGTCCATCCGGTTTGATTATCCATCACAAATACGTCTGCTTCTTTCAGGATGACATCTGTGGTTTCTTGAAGTCTATCTGGATCGAGGTGTTTCCGTGATTTCTCCAAAGTCTGCATCAAGGTGTCTGTATCAAATTTTGATTTTTTCAAAATGTCGCTTATCTGGTAGGTCATAGTTCGATATTTGCTTAACTGGTTCGAGAGTTCCAATAATATCTCCTCCCTTTAATTTTACTGTTTCAGAAGAAATATTGGCAATTCTTATCATAATGTCTCCATTTGTTCTTACTAGAGCCTTTTCAACGAGAAATGTTTTTGGTTTATCTCCAACAAAATTATATGTAAGTCCAACGCACCACCCAGGGTTTATTTCCAATTTTCCGCAGATGATCTTCTGAGTACTTCCAGGAATCCTCACTGGGTTTGTGGCCAGGATCTTAACGGCTTGAGATTCTTCTTGTGTAGTTAGGACAAATTCTTCATTACCAAATGTAAGGATGTTCATAGAAGGATCGAAAGAGAAACCATGTTGGCCGATCAAATCCATTCCTAAAATAAAATCATCTTCTATATCGGCGACTAATGTTCTGTGCCTGAAGATGGTAGATCCAAAAGTAAGCTCAATCATAGCTTCTCCTTGAACTTGTTCTGATTCGCCACTAACTCTCCCAGTGTTTACTTGGTGTCTATGCACTAGTGTCCGCAGTAGTTCGCACTATTCTGCAATCGGATTTCACTTTGCAGTCCTCATATCTCACTTCTGACACCAATATCACGGCTCTGGGGTGTGTGACAGAAATCTTGGGTCCGTTTACTTAAAATCAAAGCCCGATTAACACAACACAATTTATTCCACGTTACTATATACTCTGACACTAATTACTTTACTAATTAACTCAAACAGCTAAATTCTTAACAACTGTCAACAATAATCACTATCTAAATCATATCACAGCCCATCTTAAACCTAAAAACTACTAACTAATACCGGCCTTTATATATCCGTAATCTATTCTTGCGAAATCCAGAATAAACTCGATAGACCTTTTTTCCGAGGAGCAACGTTAAATCTAGGATCAGTTGTCCAATTCTGTACACCATGGCGGAAGCGCCACTTTCTTTGACAGTATATTCTTTCTGTGCGTTGCCTTGTTGTTCTACATACCATTTCTGACAATTTATAAATTAGTTCTAATCGTAGTTCTTCAGTTACATTACGGATTCTTTTGATTTGTTTAGAATATAGTTCAGATACATATCGTCTGAAATTATAAAAGGTCAATTTGTAATTGAAATGGCTTTATAAAAATTTACTTATCACTTATCGAAAAGTAGACAATAAATCTTGTATTCGAACTGACGTCTAAATTACCATATTGAACGTATAGAGCGGCAGAATCGGCCGTCTGTACGCCTATGCGCAAAGGAAGATTGTGACTTTGGAGTAGATTTCTGTAACGGCTGTCAAAATAATGAACAGTTATTTGTTCACCAAAAATATCACCGAATTCTAATGGCAGCACTAATCAATTCTAGCTTGTCTTGGCAAAATCTGGTAACGCTTTTTCAATATAACAGTAGTTTCGGTCAGATGCTACAATTATTTGTACCAGACATTGGGTATCTCTCCATACTAATAACTGAATCAACGGTTGACAGGGTACCGTCGAGATGGCTTATCACTATTGGTTCTAAGAAGGATAGTTTATTATCCATTCGCCCTTCCAATAGTTAATCTTATTTCAATCTATACATATATATAAACGTGAAATTCACTCACTCACTGACTGACTGATTAAACACGAAATCTCGAAAACTACTAAACCAATCGAGATGAAATTTTGCAAACAGGTAGGTAATAGGTTGGAGATGCTCACTAAGAAATAATATCAACATGGCCTTAAGCAATCGCCTTAAATAACTAAAAATAAGAAACGGTGCGGTGCGGGAGTGCGGGAAAAAAAGTGTAAACAGAAACAGACGACGTGTCAGCTGTCAAATTCAGAAATATGACAAGCAGAATCAAATTCATAGCGATTTCCATTTGCAGAATCGGTGCAAAAAAAATGTGTTTTTGTCGTTATATTTTCATGCTTTCACCAGAAACGATTCGGAACCGATTCTGAACAAATTCCACCGGTCCCAGGCTAAGCTAACTTCAAGTTTGAGACATGACATTCGCAATTCGTTCACGTATTCGACAGTCTGGAGCAAGGTTCTGGAGTTTTTGTTCGGTTCCAAAACTGTTTGCGATAAAATAGGAACCTGAACCCATTCACAAGTTGGGTTCGGGTTGCTCACTCCGAGTTACTCCGATCGCACTCCAGCCGTTATCTGATAAGCTAAAAGGTAATACCCGAACGGCTGAAGTGCGAACGGAATCACTCGGAGTGCACGGAGTGAGCAACAAAGCTATTAGCAGCGAGTGGCACTTCAAAAAAATTTAACGTCAGCTGTCAAAAAATAGTCTTCATATTCTGCAGCCACAAAGCAGAACAAAAAATGTGGTTTACAGAGAGGTGCTGCAAAAATAAGAGTTGCATGACCATATGTCTGACGCAACTATCCCCTTAGCTCTTTGAAAGAAGATTACCTAATGCTACCTACACCCTACACCTACAAAATTTGTATAGGGCGTGCGAAGCCGCGGGCAACAGCTAGTATGATGATAATTATTAAGAGGGCTCAGAAGGGAATTTGTCTGAAACAGTGTCTCCTATTAAACGCACGAAGTCGGGCACGGTATGTGAGGCGAGCAACGTCGATAGGCAAAGGCATGCGGCAAGCATGGTGTAACAGCAAATCATATGTCGAGGGGCTTTTAAGGGCGGCAGTAGAGTCCCAAAGTACTGCACGGTCAGAGACTTCATCCAAAGACTACTATGGTCGTAGCAGTACCCTGTTCCATCGGATCCAGTGGCTCAAAAACTAAGGAGTTAGTTCATTAGCTGCGCACCTGCTAAGTCACTTAAATAAATCACGCGCCGCTGTTCATTACAGTACGAAGCCCTTTGGCGATGGACGAAAGCGGTGGGTTTGGCTTCATGGTACGGGCTGGGCCTAGTTTGATGTTCACACAAAGGCGGTCATCATAAGAGATGGGTCGCTCAAGTATTTCAGGGGTACCCATAGATGACTGTTCCGTAGCTCTTATGATGGCAAAGTAGCCCTGTTCAGGGAGGCACTACTTTTCCCAGTCAGGCGAGGGGGCTAGAAAAGGTGCTCTAACCAAAGCATACCCCAAAAACTCAAACGAGTGGTATTTTTTTTTATAACCACGGTCGCTCGTGCATCTTTCATGGCCCAAAACTATAAACGGAAAAATACTGAAACTGGAACTAAGCTCAAGATAGCAACCTGGAACGTAGGAACGTTACAGGACAATCCAAAAAATGTGTGCCCAGAATGGGAAACAGCTATTGTAGCTCGCGAGCTTAAGAGATGCAACATAGATATTGCTGGTTTGAGCGAGACTAGATTTGCTGACGAAGGCGTCGATTTCGCAATAAGAAACTCTTCGGTGAAAGAACTTCCTTCCTGGAGGTATTACTGACAGAATAATAACTCTTCGGGTGCCTTTAGCTGGGAAAAGTAATCTCACAATAATAAATGTGTATGCACCCATGGATAATGATGACGCTGTTAAGGATAATTTTTATATGAAGCCTTGGGTGCGCAAATCACAAAAGTGCCGAAAAGTGACAAGCTAATAAATTCTCGGAGATTTGAACGCACGTGTAGGGTCGGATTCTGAGGCCTAGGAGGGTGTCATTGGCAGGCACGGTCTAGGTGGTGAAAACTCAAACGGTCTTACACTTCTTATGCTTTGCTCGCAATATATTCTGTGCATAACCAATACTATATTTAGACAAAGAAATAAACATAAAACTACTTGGCTGGTCTAAACATGGAGAACTTGTCTGGTATATTATTTAGATGAAGTCATGATCATGGGAAATTTATTCCAAGAACATCTCAATAACCTGAATGAAGGCACATCTTGGATTACGTTATTGTTAAACAGAAAGATATAGCCGATGTACTCTCAACCAAGGTTAGAAGTGACGCAAATTGTGGGACTGGTCACAGGCTGGTTGTTCCTGAGATGCAGTTAAGAATACACAGAGCGAAAAAATCAATGAAGCCACCCTCGAGAAGACTGAATGTCGAAAGACTAAGAAACTCACACGCAAATGCTTGGTTTAGAGAAAAAGCCAATGATTTATGCGAAGCTACAAACAATGACGAAATTTCCACTGACGGATGGACAAACTTCTGCGAGGGTTTATACAGAGTTGCATATGAAACGCTGGGTAGGCCAAGGAGACACCATCCGGATTGGTTCGATGCAAATAGTATTGAACTGACAAATGCCCTCAACAACAAAACATAACTCTTCGGCGCAGTGTAAAGGAGTCTCATAGGCTTGTTAGGCATCTTACTTGAACGCTTAAGGACAAATGGTGGCAAGAAATGGAAAATCTGAGTGATACTCACTAGATGGGTGCCTTTTATAATAAAATGAAGAGTGTGTTGGGCTTTACCAGGAATATTTCAGTGCCAGCTAACGCACTAGACGGTAGAAGGCTTACATCTTTGCGAGAATGCGCTCATCGTTACAATGAATCGTGTAACAAATTTGGACTTAAAATAAACATCCGCAGAACAGAAGTATTGCAGCAAGCTCCGAAGAATGCACATGAACTTCCGCTTCAAATGAACATCCATATTGACGGCACAGAGATGGAACAAGTAAGTCGCTTCAAGTATCTCCGCAGTCTCATAACACCAGATGCAAGGGTGGACGCTGATGTGAATACTCGAATTGCGCAGGCATCATTACCCTTTGGAAAGTTTCACCAGAAATTTCTTGAATATCATGATGTAAGTTGTTACAAATAACACCAGTTATTTGAACTTTAAGATAAGAGAACCTAGGGTCGTGGAATTTCAAAAAAATTGAGATAACGTGTAGCCCCTTTATGTGCAAATGAAACCACTCAAAATCCAACAAACAATAATTTTATTTTGTTTACAATGTAATGTAGTAACAGTCAATGTGACTTTCTGTAAAATTTGACCGTTGACAGCTTGGTTGTTCCGGTGAATCTGATACAATGTACCTTTCCAATCCGGAGCTCTTGAATGGATGTTGGGGTTTCACTTTAGTGAACTGGAGCTCTTCGGGTTGTTTCCTGTATCCAGGAAAGAGGATAGATTGCTGGGGTAACGTCACTCCAGCTGATCCAGACTTCAAACAGTGATCTTTATGTCGAGTAAGTACCCAGAAAAAAATAAAGCAGTATCATGTTCGCCAAGATTTGGAATATTAAATCCCTGAATTCTGTCAAAAAGAGAGTGTCTTGCAAAGAAAATTTAAATTGAAACTTAATATTGTTGTGAAGACACTTCTGTCCCACAGAATCAGGTAAGTATGAGCGACTATTGTAAATTGGGGAAATATTTAAATATAAAAAAACATTAAATAATTGAAAATAATGGTAAGATAATAGTAAAATTAAAATAGGTAATAACAGCAAGATTAATTTAAAATGCTCGTTATAATTGAGCAAAATGCTGCTTTTCTGGCAGTAGCAATAACAGGTACGAATATGAACAGAATCAGATAAAAATTAGAAAATTAAAACTCTAGATTCTCCCCCAAATAGACAAAATTTTCCTTTTAAGTTGAGGTAGCCACCACAGGCACTACAAGATAAACCTGAGGGTGAAATTTGAGGTGAAATCAATCAAATCCAGAATATGTCAAAATTCTTGAGATGTTTTAATAAAACTTTTTTTAAATGAATTTTTTTGACCTGTCTGGATTTTTATTTTAGAAAATTACACCCTTTTTCAACACTCTTCTCTTCGAGAAGATAATAATTGATGAAGTCAAACAGAAAATGGCTCTATATGCCTCTGCCTGGATTCAATATAAAGATTTGATAGGGATGGACACACAAATTTGGTTTTCACCGACTCTATTTAAAGCAAATGGTCCAATATTCCCACACTAACAATTGATTCTGAAAAACAGAGCAGCAGTACCTATTTATTAGCCCAAAAATCTGAATTGACTAACCTCAGAAAAACGTGGAACCACCGGCAATCACACAAAACGGAGGCCCACAATTAGATAAGAAATTAAAATATAATATTTATATTTCAAAAAAAAAATAGATAAGATTTTTCAGGTAAAAACTCAACAGTGATATGGTAGTATGGCACTGATAGCAAAATATATTGAAAAATTTATAAGGGAGAATCTGAAAATGTGGAGGAAAAATTATAAAAATAAAAATGACTCGCCTGCTAGAGCACTGCCAGAGAAAGAGAACGTTTTAGAAACCAAACCCTATAGGAAAACAATCCTGTGTTTTTTATATTTAACTGTGTTTCAACCAGATCAACCAATCAGATGACTACACCCAAAAGACCATATTCATTTCACAATGAAAAACCACGTGGAATAAAAGAGAATACTTAGATAAAAATCCACTAGAATTATTTTAATTGTTTACAAATTATAATAATTTAAATTAAGGTTATGTTGAAAATAAAAAACTGCTAATTAATTAGGTCATTAGGCCAAAAATGATTATTTCAGAATCAGAAGTTAGAAAAAGACAGAAATATATCCATTTGCTAAAAGTGAGATAAATATAATTTCTTTCAATGAAAATACAAATGACTGTCAAATGCGAAATAATTAAAATTATACTTTGAAAAATATATCCATCAGGTACTAGATGGCAGTACCTTCATTTAATAATAGATATTTGTATTTTATGCACATGATGGATAGATGGCAGTACTAGTATTATATCGAACTTTGTGGATATTTTTAGATTACTTAGATTATGAATTATTATTTTGCTGATTCTGCAATGGCAAAAATACAAGTTTATAATGAAAATAAGAAGAGATGGAACATGTTACGTGAATGATAAATTTATCGTAACAAAGTTTTGGAACCAAGGTAAAAGTGTACCGTGCGTATCAATTTTTTTGTATGGATCAGAATCATGGATTCTATGCAGGCGGCACATTTTGAATCTTAACCAATTTCACTTGAGATGTCTCAGATCAATACTGACTATAAAGTGTAATCGCTATATAAGAAACACCAAAGTTCTGCTTAAAGCAAAAATGGATGGCAATGGCTACGTTCACCAGAACCAAAACGGATTGTAAACAGTTTACAAATACCAACAGAATATGTTGGGTAAACTCTTGGTTGTGCTGAACGATTCAACTTTTCAATGATAGAACGTCACATTCTGAATGACAGGTCACCACACTAAACACAATGTTGAAAATTATAAACACTCTGAAATTATGCTTGCAAAAATGGCGACCGTTTGCAAAACATGTTTGGTTTTAACACAAATTCAACGTAGCGTTCAGCAGAACAATCGCAAACCGTTTACCAACGTTTGTATCTGGTGAACGTGGCCATTGAGTCTAGGTTGATGAAACGGCGACTCTAATAGTGTGGTCACATCGTGCGTATGAACAAGGACCGCCTTACAAAGCAGATATTTTTCCCAGAGCTACTCCATGGCGGAAGACAGTGCGTAAGACAAATACTGCGCTATAGAAATACTCTGAAAAGAACTTTGAACAAATACCATAATAATCCAAACATTTGGGAACAAAATGCAGTAAACCGGCCAATGTGGAGACGATCAATCCATGAAAATATTAAAAATTTTGAAGATAGAAGGCTTCAAGAACTGGATTCACACAGAAACATGGTTAAACAAAGGGAAAGGATAGTTGCTATCTATGTTTTTGATGAAAATGGACAACTTTGCTGTCCTCAGTGCCAGAGAACGTTTGTCAACCAACTGGGATACCATAGTCATCAACGATCCCGGACTCATGAGAGAGCTTTGAATATGAATATGGCTCTGTAATGATCGCTGTTGCCGCATTGACAAGAAATGGATGATGATGAATCATTGACATTAAGATGTTCGGATACTTAATACTTTGTTTCCTGGACACGCAAAATTTGTATCATCTACATAAAGTTCAAGAGTATTGGTTTCAACAATGATAGGTACCTATTTATGGAAAAAAATATATACTACCTATATTTTGTAAGGTTTTTTTATGGCTGATGGAAGACTCTCATATTCTATTGAAAAAAAATTATATTATTTTGTATTTTATTTATTCCACAAAAAGGATTCAGTAGCAATATGATCGACGATAGAATTGCAAATAATTTTTTTATGATAAAACTCTTTGTACAGTAGATCATTGTCCTGTCGGCTTCATTCCTTTGTACAAAATATAATGAAGGCTTCACCTACCAAGCTACTTTATTTAGACGAAATTTTAAGTATATTCACTAGTTTGTTCAATTTCTTGAATAAATCACAATAATCGAAAAATGTTTAAACATTTTATGAGTATAACTTCAAATAACGAAACGACGTCATATATCAGAAAAGTCTTTACGTGATGGTGGGCGTTGTTTAGCACCCAGGCGTGAATGATGTTTAGCTATCTTATCTGCCAAAGTTTAAGTTATGTCGGTTTCTGGCTGGCAAAACGACTCGTAATTTAACACTTTTGCCGCCAGTTTTCCGGCCATTTGCTAGTCAGGCATTTATATCCGATCGTATTTCGTGGAATTTTTCACTAAAGCGCAATGGTATTTGCGCTGTTTTTTTAAACGAGAGTGCATGGGAATTTTCATTCAATCTAAATTCAGAGGAATTTACGTTAAATGAATTTTTTACTAGATTAAACTTTTCAAATATTTCCAAATTGACATTGGTACGATTTTTTGCTCTTGTTATTATTGAACGCTTTCAAAATAGAGAAATGTGATCAATTCAAAAAAATATAATAAAAAAACCTATTTCAGTTTTAGTTGGACTATTCAAATTTCAAAAATTGACATCAAATTGCCATTAGAAATACATATTTTAGGTTCGCCCATAAATTGTAATAATAAATTTACCAGCATTTTTCATCCCTGCATTCGCCTTGATTTTCAAACCCTATAAATTCCTTGCTAACGACTTGGAAAAACGCTTTTCCAGGATGTGATGGCAGTTTGTTATATTTTTCTTTTGAGACTGCCGAACAAACGAAGTAAGTATTTTTTGTAAATTTGGCTAGGAAAAAAACCTTTTAGTATGCAGATTGTATGGCTGTGAGTGTACACGATTTATGTTGCAATTTAAAGTAAAATATAGAATTAGAAATAATTTGTCACTACGGTTTTCCACGTCTATTACATTGTCCTACGCCTAATATCCACTATTTTGAATATTGGCAAACATTTATCGGATTATAGTTTTGGTTCTAATGGTATTTTCTAGAGATTGATATAGTTCAAATTTCCAATGCTTTCGATCTTGGCAATACTTCATTACCATTCTTAGGTTCCATGAAGTTTCATATGGATTGTTAGAATTCTTCTAAAAGTTGCCGATTGTCATATTTGAACCTTGGTACATAAGGTATTATTTGAATATGGTCGTACAATGTGACCTGCTCCTAATAAAAATTAACTTAACTCATATTTATTCTTTTATATCAGAAAATTCCATAGTGATGCCCAATAATCTTTTTTGCGATTGAAATATTTTTTCTAATTTGCGATCTATAGAAATCAGGTCAATTATTACTTACCTACACCTTGTCAGTTTTAGATAATAAAACTACAATTTTAGAGCGGCCTCAGATAAGAGCCAGCGTGCTTTCTTTTGGGCTTTATGACATACATCAAATATTTTTTAACCACAGGTGTGCAAATTCCCTCTAAGTGATTGACTTATTTACAAGTAGATGGGGATATCCTTATTATTAATTCGTTTACACAGTAATATACAATGGACTAAATAATTTTATTCAGATACAAATGAAATAATAGTATTTCACATCATTAGCTAGGTAAAACCTGGCGTTTGAAAGAAGTGACTATGCTTTCCGAACTCAGCGACATCTTTAAGAGAAGGTCGGAACACACGTTTGGTTTGAGTCTCTGCTGAAAATGACAGCGATCACCTCCTTGTTTGGCAGATTTTGATTAATTTTGGATTAAAAACATTATACATTTTCGGCAATTCTCTTCTTTTCATTTATTCCAGCATTTTATGATCCGAAATTTTGGGAATTTATTGTTGGTGTGCTACTCTAGGTGTTTATCCCTTTTCATTTAAATCCGTGACAAAAATTTACATACTGTTGTCAACAAAATTGGTTATAATTCTACTATTTAGACTGCGTATTTTGCAACCAGAAATGCTTCGACTCCTACTCTTACTTACTAAAATAATCTACAATGAGCAGATAGGCTTTATTCATGAAATAAAATATGTCCACTCCTAATATTTCAAATGGTTTATTTGGAATTTCCCTGAGAATCAACTTTTGATGACTATGAGTTCTTTGAAACTTGGCACAAGTTTTGCAATTTTTGATCAGATCCTCGATTTCTTTTGACATATGTGGCCATTTTACATTTATCAAATCCTAAATGAGTAGAGTAAATATAATTTCTTTGCACATAGACTTTGGAACAACAACACAATTAATCTTGAAAAGTCGATTTTCAACATAAAATAGCTCATCTTTGATGTTATGATAAAATTTTAGCTGATTTGGAATTTTGTCAAAACTTGGCCAACCTTCTTGTACATATTTGATAATTTGTCTCACATCAGGTTCATTTACGAACAAATATATTACGTATACTATCTGGAAATGGTAAACTTTGAACCAAATAATATGTCTGAACGTTAACCCCTTCGTCAATATTAGATAAAAACTTGTCATCAGCATTTTTCAAATAAAATCGTGACAGACAATCACCCAATGGAAAATCTTTGCTTGGTTTACAGTTTACAACAATGTCATATGGTTGTAATCTCAATCTCAACCTTTGTAACCTCAACGGAGTATCAACTAGACGTTTCTTAAAGATTTGTTCCAATGGCTTATGGTATGATACAACAATTGAACTTTTGCCATAGCAATATTGGTGAAACCTCTCACAGCCATGGACAAATTCGAGCAATTCCTTCTCTAACTGTGCCCAAGACTGTTGAGAGTAGACGTTAATGCTTTAGAAGCATAGGCTATAGGCAAATTTTCCTGCAATATACCTGCATCCTTACCCTTAGTGCTGCTATCTACTGATAAGACATTATCTTATGTTGGATCAAAATATTTCAAAACCAGACTATTTGTTAATAAGTGCTCTAGATTTAAAAAATCATATTTTTCTGCGGTTGACAAAAAATGTCAGCATTTTTGACCGGTTAACTGGTCGCAAAACTCAATATTCTGGTATTTCAATTATGTTTCAATAGTTGCTAAGGAATCAATAAATAACAATACGGCAAACACTTTTCCGGCCTAGGCCGGGAAAGTGATTCTCGTACCGCTGAATAATTGGAACTAAAAGACAAACATTTAACAGGTATTTAACCGATCGCAGAAAAAATAGTATGTGTATTTCGGTGGAAAATCACATTCTCGGCCTTCGGTGTTTGCCAGCCTCGGCTACGCCTCGCCGTCAACTTACACCGTCGGCCGAGAATGTGTCACTTTTCCACCTAAAAACACAATATACTATTATTTTCAACCACATATGTAATATTGACATTGCAGGTTTTTCAAAATCTTGAAAGTGTCACATTTCTGGACTTTGACATTTATCGGGACGGTAATGCATATGCCTGCCTAGGACGGAAAAGCATTTTCCGTCCGGGACGGCAAATGCTTTTCCGTCCCCATTTCCCTGCTCGTTCCAAATTGATAATTTTCATACAGCTCTCACATATAATAATAAAACCACATGTATTACATGGAACTAATTAAATCTATTCACTTATTTACATTAATTGTTAAATTAGCATTGTTGTTTATAATGGAAATCTTGAGACCATCCTGTTGGAATTGTGTTTCGTTTGGAACTATTATCTCTTGCGCTTGCGGATGAGTTTCCGCATGTGATGTACTTGTGGATGCACTGGACAACTGAATACCTTTGGAAGTAGAGGATAGCATCAGAGCAGTCTTACTTTTGTTCTCCAAAGATGCCTCTATGTAGCCTTCAGCAACCGTGCTCGATTTCCACCCTCCCAGTCTTTTGAGTTGCAATAGATCGGCCCCGTTGTCAACCAATAAGGTTGCGGAAGTACGACGAAAAGCATGCCCTGTAAAAGTTTCAATTTTTGGAAGCTTCAAAAAAGCAGCTATTTTATGTGGAAATTTTGAGATTGAATGATAGCCAATTGCTTGGTTATGTAATTTCCCATTTCGCCATTGAACAAATAACCTGTCATTTTTCAAATTTTTCCGCAAAGTGAGGTATTTGTGGAAAATAGCAACCCAATCTGGATCGCTTATGATAAACGATCGACTTGTGTAAGTTTTTGTGTGTGGAATTTCTATAGCGATCTTTCCTTCCAAAACGTTGACGTGCTCCATTTTCATCTTGACTAGTTCATCGCTCCTACATGCACCCGACACACCAACAATTAGCGCTACCTGAAACCAGATAAAAATAAAATGGGTAACCTAGCTATAGCATACAGAAAATCATTTTGATTTTCGCATTTTTATCTTCTTTGTATATTTTTTGAAAACCTACCTTGATGCTAATGAATTCTTCAGCTGCCTTCGTGAGGAACTCGTTAATGTTTTCTCTGGAAAAAACGCTCGACTTTTTCGGCTGAAAGCCCAGATTTTGCCGCTTCAAAAAAGCTATAAGTTTTGCGTAATTGGAGATATCAACTTTCTCTTTCAATTTAATCATGGTTTTCAACATACTGTAAGTCGACCATAAAGTCGAAGGCTTCTTTTCCTTAGATAATTCGCCAAAATACGCCAACAAAACGGTCTCCGAGGCAGTATTTCTCGTTCCTTTCTGGCTACACCATGCTTCGAATATTTGAAAAGCCTTTTCGTACCGAAATTTGCTTTTTGCTGGAAGCAAACTCTCTCCAATCCTGTCTGCTGCTTCTTTTAATTCAGGTGGGGTACAATCCATCGCTTCATCTTCACTTTCCGAAATCATTTCTTTGGGGAGAACGGGGAGAAATCTAGTGAAAATCTATTATTTCCGCAAAAATACTGAGCGAAAACTACCGTCGTTAAGGCGTTGTTGATCTTATCTATGGTTGTTGATTTTGCGGTTTCCTGTGGTTTCGTCTTTTGTTTTGGCCTTTACAGGGCCCTTGAGATCGTCAAAATTGATGACATTGACAAAAAAAGTGAAATATTTTTTTCTAAGGCCAGTTTTACACTATATGAAAATTTCGTATAACAGAATCTTTAGTTTTTGCATCAGAAAATTAAGGGTTGAAAATAAAAAAGTATACAAACCTCGACGGAAAACTTCATTTCTGTCTCGAGGTTGAGTTTATCTCGACGCTTCGCGTCTCGATAAACTATAATAACCTCTCGACCAGCAATGAAGTATTTTCCGTCTCGGATTGTAATATACTATTGATTCGTGATTCAAGAAAACTCGACATTATTTTTTAATAATTGTCTTAACGAGTAGGTAACATCAGACAAATTATGAAAACATTTGCTTACATATGTGATCATGCCAAGTATTGTTTGTAGTTCTTTCTTGTCTAGAGGTTCCTTCATTTGCAAAATTGCACTAACCTTGTCTGGATCTGGTTTTAAGCCATTTTTGCTAAGCAAATGTCCAACATATACTTGACCTCCAATAAACCAAATTTACACTTTGATTTATTAAAACGCACATTACACTTTTTTCATCTATCGAGCACTTTTTTCAACCTCTCATTATGTTCCTTCTCGTCTTCTCCCCATACTATCACATCATCTATGTAGACTTACACACCATCTATTTCTTCAAAAATTTCCTTGAACTTTTTATGGAATACTTCTGGAGCTGAGCAAATGCTATATGGAACCCTCTTGTATACATATCTTCCATAGCAACCTGCATGAAAAGTTGTCAAAAGTTCACTTTCTTCTGCCAGCTTAATCTGATAGAAACCCTTGTTTCCATCCAAAATGGAAAAAATAGAAGCCCCTGTCATTTTTGCAGCTATTTCCTCAAACGTTGGCAATTGATACCGTTCTCTGACCACTGCTTCATTCACCCATTTTGGATTCAAACATAATCTGACATAGTGATCCATCAGGTTTTTTCACGGTAACAAGTGAGCTACACCATTCTGTGGGCGCCTCCACTTTTATTATTTGTTTTTTTTTTTTTCATTTTATCAAGTTCCTCTTTTACCTTATGTAGTAGGCTAATCGGTATTTTTCTAGGTGGCTGACATACCGGCTCAACATTTTCCTTTAATTTTATCTTATAAGATCCAGGAAGTTCTCTGATACCTTCAAAAAGCAACTTATTTTTCTTTAGTACTTCATTTAACTATCATTCGATGTCACTGCATCCACACTTCTCAGCAAGTCAAACTTTTTAGGTAATTAATGGTAGTCCAATGGTACATGGACATCATAATTCAAAACTCTGCTTCAGCCTGTTTATTCTTAATTTGAGAGGACAGTTTATTCTTGATTTGACAGGCAGCAGCCTTGCCTAAAATATGTATTTCTATGCCATTATAGTTTTTTAATCTTGATTTCGATGGCATTATTATCGAATGCAGATCATTCGCTGTATTTTTTGTCAATATGTTGACGTCAGCACCAGTATCGACTTCACAATTCAATGTAGGTATTTCCATTTATCTCGACTTTTTGGACCATTTGAGTTACTGCTTACATGCTTTAATTCGGTTTCCACCATCCCTATAAATAATTCTTGAATGGCAGAGGACTTATCACTACTGCTCTGGGATTGTGACTCTACGGTTTGTACTTTTTTATCAACCTTTTTAGGGCACATCTTCTAAAAATGGTTGCAATTACCACAGCCTCTACACATTTTCCTGTATGCTGGAAAATTCCTTCCGTGGCACAAGCCACATGATGAGCACTTCTTAGTTTCTTTTTTTTATTGTGATTCAACTTGTTTATATTTTGCCACACCTTTTTGCTTTGCATAGTTTACCTAGGTATCTATTCTGAATTGAACCACTTCATTTTAAAGCTATATATAAGGAACGATCAAATATTAGGCACCTATACGTGAATAAATACTCAAAAAACCTATATAAATGTTTTGAATATTCCCTGAAAGAAACTACAATCGACAAAATAAAAAATACTGGTTGTCGGAACGAAATTTCGAAAAGATTCCTTCATGATTATTTGCCTGGACGACGCGACGGTGCGACGTAGGTGTAGTTTCACAGTAGTTTGTTCTTTTTGTCAGAGGCGGAGGCAGGTTTATATTATCCGTTTTTTTTGCAAGGAGTTTATTTATTTCCACCTGTTTTATCAAGTTTAGGTTTGTTATTCGCTTTCAAATAATGTAAATAATAATTTGCATTTTCTAGTGAAAATAAAAAATGTGCCGTTTTATTTAAGTTGTGAATTGCACTCAATAATGACATTTTTGCACTAAACATTCAAGAGAAAAATTAAATAATACTCACTCAGCTACTTGCCAAATCCTGTTTACGAAAATATTAATTTTTGTTAAAAGTTTCTCGAAACACTAAAAAGTCAATGTTAAAATCAACGCAAAGATTTTGCACACTCACATTTCCCGTATCACGCAATTTTTGTAAAATAGGCACAATTTCTTTCATGGGTGCCGTTTCATTGAGAAATCTTTCCCTGTAAATTCTGGCGGCTAAATGAGCATTTTGCAAGTATTCTGCCTAAACAAGTATCTGCATATTCGACATTTGTAAACATTTTATTTTCAAAAAAGAATGAATTACGCGCGTTTTCAATACTTCAACTAATCATATTCAACCAAGGTTCTCTCTGTGCTATGTTGCCAGATGTTTAGATACCGAAGTACGAGTAAAATTTTCATGTTTTTTTTTTTCAATATTTTTGTTGACCAAAATTCTCTTTATCTTTCGAATATTCGTCAAAAAATGTCAAAACTTCAAAGGCCTTTTTCTTAAAAATGGTTAAGTTTGGACCCCATGTTGTACAAACTTTTTTTGTTCAAAATGGGCCACATTTTCACGTGTTAAAATTTTTGTAGTCAAACCTGATACACCCTGTCCTGTATACATATCAAACTGGGCCCTCCACTTTTGGAAATTAATTGCAGCGTCCCCCTCTAAGGACAGGTGACCAGGCGGTTCCCTATCCATTTTATTAAATGAATATCTTTACACAAGATATACTTTTCCGGACACAACCGGGCAACAAACTTGTTGCAAATTCGTTTGAAAACGACATACCCAAGAACAGTCCATAAATAATGTTTTATACCGCACTCATACTATTACGGACTTTTAGGCCTTTGTCCGCAATGCCATGTCAGTTTTAGATAATAAAACACTACTTGTCAAATGTCAACTGGGGGTGCGTTCGAAACATTATACATTTGTACAAATCGATTACCACATTACATAATCCACCTGACTAACCTCTAACAACTAGTGATGCGATTTTTTTAGACAGCAATTTTTTATCCTAACCTCAAAAAGAAAAAAGCAACCTTCAATGAACCCATTAACTTATGTTATATTGATCAGTTTCCAAGGTTGTTCGCCGTCTTCCAGATAATTTGGCATTGGTCTCGGTTCACCCAGAGGTCTTCGTCCATTTCTCTTTCTCCATGATGGTATGCCGTTTTCGTCCATTCTTTCAATGTGTCCATACCATCACAGTTGATTGATTCGTATGCTATTTTGTGTTTAACGCCCATTATTTATCGTATTTTTTTTTAATCTCAGCTCTGTTCAATTTAAATTTTCCGGCAGCCTGTCTCCAAAAATCAAGGTTGTTGGAGGCATCCCGGAAACGTATAAGATCCTTTACCACTACAACTCTCTGATAATAAACTCCATTATCATTAAGAACATTATCAATAGTTCAAAAACTAGTTAACAAGTTAGTTTATATTAACTATGTCCTATTAACATACTATAGCACAACAACGTGAATTGCTTAATGAAAAACTCAAGGCTAGAACAGCTTGCAAAACTGTTAGACCGGTTTAAAGTTCGTTTCGTATAAAACCGGGCTAAAAAGTTTCTGTTCCAAAAACTTTTACAATTTATAATTCAGGCAAATCCAGAACGAAGAAGCCAGAAGCCGGGTTTTTGTACTTTTATTAAATAAGGATTAGTGAAAAAGGCAGAGGAACTTTAAAATGGGGTCGACCACATTAAATGCCTAGTTTTGTGATTTTTATTGTGCGAGCAGGATTTGTTTCTAATTAAAATGTTACTCATAATTACGGAGTATAAATGCAGCTTCCTAATCATTATTTATTTATTCGTTGCAATGTTTTGATCTATGATTTTGAAGTTTCAATTTCCAAATTAAAGAAAATGATTAAACAATTTATGAAATTCATGTTTTATTTTATCCTTATAGTACGGGATACGAGGCCTATTTCATCAAATCATTTTACACCGTCTTGCATTGTTATCATCAGTTAGATAACATGATGGTGAAACGCACTTGTGCAGGGAAATAGATGGGAGTGGGGGATTTCGCTGAAAAAAATATTTCAGAAAATGTTGTCATAAACAAGGAAGATATATAATTATATTGCATTTATTTATTGAGTTAATTTGTACACAAATAAAATAGGCTCGTTCAGTGAGGTTCCATTAACCATGTTTTTTGATATTTTTATGGAGTATTACTCACATATAGCACACAAAAAAAAATTCAGCGCAATTGGATAAATATTAAAAAAGTTATGCGGCTTTGAATAATAAAACATTAGGGACATAAAGCTTCCGTATTTTTTCGTCGGTATCCGTATCGGTATCGTACTGCGCATGTGCAGAAGCGATACGGACGCCGAGATACCGTACGTACAACGTAACGTTACGGCCCTCTCGCGGTATCCGTATCGGTAACGTATCTTGACATTCCTGACGCATTTGTCAAATTTTAAATGAATATAACCTCACTTTTCTTCCGGGTTGATTTAATTCATTTAGTTTATACTTTCTTGTGTGTTTAGTGCTTCTCTATCGCAAAAAAAATAACAATTTTATATAAAAACGCCGGAGTTTTGACACGAAAATTACTAGGTTAGGAGATGCGTTTACGTTTACCGGAACGGGGAGCGCTTTAACAGCCTTTTCGCTTGTCAACGTATCTAGTTGCGTTACGGATACCGATACCGATACCGGCGAATTATTTCAAGTAGCTTTATGTCCCTATTATGCCTTAGAAATTCATCGCTTAGAGATGGTATGACGTCATCTCTCAAGTCAAGACGGGCTAAAGGCCGTCACACGACCAACTTGAGAGATGCAGTGACGTCACCGCGTGTTTCGAAATTTCCAAACTTGGAGCTTTTTGATAATTTATTTAAATATGAACAAGGGCTCGGAAAATTATGAAATTTTGCACAACTGCTAAACTCAATACGCTCTTTTAGAATATTTAATAAAAAAAATATGCTGAACGAGCCTATTGGATTAACACATGCAAGACGTTTTCATGGAGGTTTTGGAGTTGTAATATTAGATAGACATTGTCAATTTTTCAGAGGGGTGAAATATCATTTTACACCACTTCATTGCTGATTTAGATTAAAGCTTGAATATAGAATAGCTACTGGATACTGATGCAAGACGTCCTATGGAGGTATAACGAGCTGCAAGACGGAGGTCAATGTGTTGTCTTATGAAGGAGTGAGAAATAATTTTACACTGTCTTGCACTGGTACTAATGGGAAAAACAGAACACATTGATAACATTTTTAAAAATACAAGACGTTCTAAATGGAAAAAAAAAGGACTGCAAGACGGTGATGAAGTTAACTAATTTTGACGGGGGTCAATCCATCAGGTACAAAGGTGAATACTACTCCAAATTAAAAATAACGCACATTAATTTTAAATATTTTTGCTCTTCACACGTAGAATAATTCTATTTTGCAAAATTCTCTTAATATGATGTATATTTGAATGTCTCTACGGACATCAAATAAGAAAAGGTTGAAAATTGTTCTTTTTCTGGCGGCTTATAATCATTTATGTTTTTTTGGGGTGGATATGCCATATCACATAACGGACTGTAACTATTAGCTAAATGACCCCGCACACCTCTTATGGGTTTTTGGTTTTCTGTCAAACTCAATGAAATTTTGATATGTGTTAGACCTTGACTTCCTGATAAAAAGCTCTCATGGGACCGAACCAATCATATGATTAGTTTTTGAGATACAGGTACTTTATTGTCCAAGAAATGTTTACATTTTATATGTATTCACATCTACCTGTCACCTAATAATAGGTCTGATTCTGCAAAAATCACAAACTTGTCAGAGCGAATTTGATTGGTCGAAAACAGTCAGAAATAGTCAGAAAACTAGTTACAACCAATGAAATTCACTCTGACAGACCTATTAATAGGTGACAGGTAGATGTGAATGCATATAAAATTTGTACATTTCTTGGACATTAAACCACCTGTATTTCGGAAACAAATCATAGTACCGGGTTGGGCCCATGAGAACTTTTTATCAGTAAGTCAAGATATACCACATATCAAAATTTCATTGAGTTTGACAGAAAACCAAAAACCCATAAGAGGTGTGCGGGGTCCTTTGGGAAATTTGATTTTGAAGCAGCAAAAAAATGACACAACAAATGATCTGTCTGGAATTGTAAACAGAAATTATAATTTCTGTATTCAGCAGACTCCCCTGTTTAGCTGCTATGTCAACTGTCCTTTTCCATCTGTATGATTTAGAAAAGAATGAACAGTGAACGGTCGGTTCAGTAAATAACTCAACAGTTCAGTTAAAAAAGAAAACGGATTTATTAACTTTTTTCCCCGAAAAAACGTCTTGGACTGATGTATTACCATTTCTTAACATATATTCTTCCAGCGGACATAAGCATGAAGTGGTGTAAAATAATTTTTCAATCCCTCATGAGACAACGCATTGACATCCGTCTTGCAGCCCGTTATCCCGCCACAGGACGTCTTGTATCAGTATCCAGTAGCTATTCTATATTCAAGCTTTAATCTAAATCAAAAATGGAGTGTTGTAAAATGATTTTTCACCCCTCTCAAAAATTGACAATTTCCATCTTATATCACAGCCCCAAAACCCCCATGAAAACGTCTTGCATGTGTTAATCCAATTTTGTTTGTGTACAAATTAACTCAATAAATAAATGCAAGACGGTGTATAATTATATATTTTCCTTGTTTATGACGACATTTTCTGAAACATTTTTTTCAGCGAAATCCCCTACTCCTATCTATTTCCCTGCACAAGTGCATTTCAGTACCATGTTATCTAACTGATGATAACAACGCAAGACGGTGTAAAATGATTTGATAAAATAGGCCTCGTATCCCGTACTATTATCAACTCGCATCATTCAGTGTAAAATACTTTATTATCAAATACAAAATAAACTAATTACCTACATTTAAATTGGAATGTATTACTTATTTAATCAATAATTCAATTTACAAGCTTTGGCCAACCTGGCATTATTGCATAGAAATACAAAATCCGCATCGGTATCTCTATATGCTTTTAGTATCATCTATTACATAGTGTATAGAAACAGTATTATAATTTCTAACCAAGTCTATTCCAGTAATCCTAGTTTAAATATAATTGCGTAAGTTATCTGATGGTCATCAGCTGAGTCAGCAGCATCGAATGTTAAGCCGAGACCTAATATAAATATAGCAACAACCGCTAATTATTGCTGTTATTTAAATTTTTGTAAAATAATTTTTTTTAAAAGCAACTCTCGTCGTTCGTATCAATTATTTGGCGCAGTCGGAGCGGATTTTCGGGAATTAATAAAAATCGATCGATCAATTTTTCGTCGCAGCGATTTACCGGAAGAACAACTTCAATTGTTGAGACGTTGGTGGACGGTTTCCAAGCAGAGTGGATTTTTTCCGAACATTGAAAAATTTCCAATCTATCGAAGAGTTGTGGAAAACCATTGATCAACCAATCATCGGAGGATAGGACCAAATCGCCTGTCTTCGCAAGGACTTAGATTTTGAGAAGGACCACATCCCCAATCAAAACTAAGTATCTTTTAGAGGATTTATGAGAGCCGTGTTTTTGCTTATGTAAGTAGTGTAATTAAAGTTTTATGTCGATTGAAAATCTTTTAACAAATTTCAAAAACTTAAGAATAGTGTCTTCAGCGGGCACTGACTGATAGTGCTACGGATTCATTGAATAATACTTTTATTTTTAATATTCCTTCAACTAATATTAAGTCTGACATGTCACAATTTGAGCCAGAGTATTTGAACTGTGTCCCGACTTTTGACGGAAACCCAAACGATTTGAATCGATATATTTCTATTTGTCACACATTAATAGATACCTTTTATAAAGCTGAAAATCCCAACGATTTTCAAAATATCTACTTGTTGAATTCATTGATCGGTAAGCTTTCAGGCCAAGCAAAACTTACCAATAACATTCAAAATGTCAGAACTTGGGATGATCTCAAAGACACCCTTCGCCAAAACTTTACTGATCAGAGAGATGAGGCTTGTTTGAATAGGGATTTATTATGGGTTATGATGAAACAATTACCAAACGCAAAACCAAGCCAATTTTATAACAATGTCTTACATACCTATTTCAAATTTATTATGTTCATTTATTGATTTTCATGAAACCACCGATGCAGCTGAAATTCCAAAGAGGTTATACAACGACCTGGTCCTAAAAACCATTTTGTCAGGCTTAAGGTAGCCTCTTGGTACTACAATCAGATGTATGCTACCAAAAGTTTGATGCAAGCTTTCCAATTTGTCAGCGAAGAGCATAATGTAAATTATTTTCAAAATCAGACTAAATCCGGTCCCGATACTTTCAAAAACAATAATAGTTCCAAAACTAACAATCAAACTAATAATTCCCGATTCAGTTTCACTAACAGGCCGTCTTTCAATCAACAAAGTTCTCAATATGTTTTTAAGCCTAGTTTTCCATCACAACCTGTGTACGTCAGACCAAATTTTTTTGATAGACTGCCTCAAAAATATTTCACTAATGTTTTAGTTTTTTTGAAAAGTTTTTTTGAAAATCTGGCTCAAAACCAAATTTTAATGCTTTCAAGCCAACAAATCAGCAGAAACAATTCCAAACACCTACACCTATGTCTGGCGTAGAAACATCAAAATTCAAACCACTCACAGCCATAAATGCTAATGATAGCAACTCGAATAATTATAATCCACCTTAATTTGTTTTTGAAAAACTTTATAATGTTGAATCCCAAAACCAACCCCAAAATGAACAATATGAACAAGGTTATTACCAAGATCAAGCGTACGAGTATCTCCCAAATACAAGTAGGTACCCAATATTTTGAATCAAACTTCGACCAGAATGTCGCATTCGGATCAGCACCTGAACAAAACAATGAACATGAATTTACCCAACAATACAATTATTATGAAGAACCCGATAATAACGAGAATTTTCAAGAAACCCTGTCTCAAACAAACAATACCTAACACCACCACCTATTTTCTTTGATATGTCAAATTCCAGCGAACTTGCATATATAGTTTTTCCAGAAAATAGTTTGAAATTTTTGATAGATTTCCACTGAACCAAATCATTTATTGACCCAAATATTGCAAAACAATTATATCCCAATTAATAATAATTGTCCCATTTTATAGTTTCCACTGTATTCCAAAAATCAGCCCATCGATACAGCGATGTAATGCCAGACTCTAGCGTATTTGAGAGACTCATAGAATTAGAGAGTTTAAGACATTTACAAGCAAATCTTGACTTTAACAAGAGATATCTTATGACCCTATATACAAATATAAAATTACAGTTTCATAAAACAAGCTGTGCAGTGTATAATTACAATTGCACCACGTGTAGAACAAGCTGTAAGAATTAAAACCACGATAAAAAATTATGAAATTATAATACCGCTTCAAAAACTGCATAACTGCGAAATCCCGGAATGTTTATCAATAGCAAAAAATGGGTATGCATTAACAACGGTTTTAAATAACCCTTGCAATAACATTACTTTGGATATGTCTGAACCCGTAGACGTAGAAAAATTTATTATCAAGGAAATACAAGAAAATAACTTATATAATTTTGATGAAATGCCAAGATCTCTCATATTAGAGTTTTCCAAGTTTCGCATCGACCATCTCAACAAAGAAGAAAAACATAAAATTCTGGCATTGATTGAAAAATATTCTGATATATTTCATAACGAAGACGAACCATTGACTACCTAATAAAATTAAGCACAGAATAAGGACATCAGACGAAATACCAGTCTATAGTAAAGCAAACCGCTATCCATTTATATATAAAGAAGAATTAGTATCAGACCAAGTAGTTCACCGACTGCACCGACTTGGGTAATCCCGAAGAAAGCTGACGCCTCTGGAAGGCAAAAACTAGGAGTAGTTTACGATTTTAGGGGCCTTAATAAAAAAAGCTTAGATGACCGATTCTCATTACCCATCATAACGGATCTCTTGAACAAGCTGGGACGCTGCCAGTATTTCACTACCTTAGATTTAGCTAGCGGCTCCCACCATATCCAGATGCACGAGAACGACATCGAAAAATCCGCCTTCAGCACAGAAAACGGGCATTATGAATTCTTGCGCATGCCCTTTGGTTTGAAGAACGAGCCACCTACATTCCAAAGAGTTATGGATAACATTTTTCGCGGTATACGAAATGAAAAATGTCTCGTCTACCTAGACGATATCATTGTGTTGTGAAGTTCACTCCAGGAGCACCTGGAGAGACTAAGAAGTGTATTCTAAAGATTACGGGAATCCAACTTTGAAATTCAGCCGGATAAATCAGAATTTCTAAGGAAGGAAGTGGCCTATCTAGGACACGTAGTAACAGCAAATGGCGTCAAACCTAATCCCGACAAAATTGAATTAATTTAAGCTATCCAGGAGTTCCCCATTCCAAAGATGACGAAACAAATCAGAGGATTTTTGAGTTTATTGGGATATTATAGAAGAACTTAAAGAACTTCAAAAAAATATTGGTCCTAATCAATTACCAATACCTGTAGATTTGGAATACATTTTTCTCTTCGAAAATCTAACTGATGTTGCGTGCTTTATTCTAAACAACAAAATAACATTTTTGCTTAAAGTACCTATAGTCTATTCCGATATTTTCGAATACTTTCACTTATATTCTTTACCAATACCACACCAAGGTCGGTTTAAGGCAGTAATTCCGCGAGATGAATATTTAAAAAAAAAATATCAATTGCATTACGCCCACTGCAGAAACACTTGCAAGAGAATTCAACCTGAACTGTACCTATGCGATCAAGAAAACCTCATAGAAGTCGAAACCAATAGGCCTTGTGAATTACAGCTGTTGCAGTTCACCAAGAGCTCATCCAACTGCCGATGTCACAATATCCAAGACAAAAATCAATCAACTTGATGCGTCAAATAAGTGGATATTCGTTCTTCTAAAAGAAGAGATTGCAATACAAGCCAACTACAAGCCGAACACTTGAAGCTACACGGAAGCTATTTAATAAACAAAGAATTTGGATGCCAAATACAAATAAAAGATTCATTGATTGCGAATGACCAGAAAACGATCGCAGTCAATCAACAGCCAATCTTCTTTTCAGAAATCGAAACTACGCTTCGTGTACTTGATTTTAGTTTCTCTTTATACAGAAAATCAAACTTGACGAGCTCCACAAAATAAAAAGCAAAATCGATAATAATGAACCTCCGCAAGTCATCTCCACAATTCCAAGAACACTCAGTATTTGGACTGTATTCATTTATGAATGTCTAGAAGCCCAGCAGTCAATCCAACTACCCCTCCAGAAGGTGAAGTTAACTCTGAGGATGGAGGAGTTATCTGATGGTCATTGTAAAATATTTTTTTTTTAAAACAACTGTCGTCATTCGTACCTATAAGTTATTCCGTCTGATTTATTTCTATTTTATTGTCGTTCATCTTACTTCTAATGTAGAGTATCTATACGGATAGTAAAGTCAAGCTGTTTCAAGAATGCCATTTTTTAATTAGGATAATCAATCGATTGTTCAATTTGCCTAATTACCTACTTAGTTTTCACAGTACCTACTATTCAGAATTTTAGTAGTTACGACACACGTATGAATATTTGATAACAATACAAAGGAGCATTTTTTTCTAACATTCTCCATTTGAAAATACTTGACGCGTATTAACGAAATAAAAAACCGATCAAAAAATGGCGTGCCTTGCGTGGCATGTTCTTTATAGCAAGGGGAAAAATAACAAGGAACACTAAAAGCAAAAATGGCACGAGGGGAGTGAAAACTACCTCAATTATATCACGATCACGTCAAGATGCATATCGTAGCTTAAACAACTTGACGTTTGCAATTACGAGGTGTTACTGGTTACCGGCTTCTACTGTCAAGATTCTTTGGTATATAATTATTATATTGCAGGCAAATTGTAGGTTGCAGGGATCAAAAAGCGGAAAAAGAGAACTTTTGCTTATTATAGCCAGTTTTCTTACATAGGTACATTGTACATTGCATTTTAAATTAAACGTATCCCTGTATATTTAATTACCTGCTGTCGTTTTTCTGGGTTTTCAGTTTACTGGCTTTTAGTAGCTTCTGGGAATAATTTCTCATAAACTGCTGTTCTTGAATTCGAGCATTTTATATAGGTAGCCAAACTTAGTGAACATTAAATTTGTAAACTGATGATCACAAAAATAAAAATTGTTTTGAACATATTTCTATTTTTTGATTAGTATAAATGATCCACTGCGTAAGGTTTTTGCATGTCATACCTCAAGCACCAGGTTATTGCATCTCAGGCGAAGCCAGTCTATTTTTTGAATGGTAAATTTCAAAAATTTTCCATTGGGAATTGCAGCAATATGTTGGAAAGTAAACACTAGAACCTAGAATGAGATTCAAATGGAAATAATCCAATTCTCTTCAATTTCACGTCCTCCCTTTTCTTTCTCTCCGATGTTCTAAACTCGTCCGGGAACTCACTTAGAGGGCTATAATAACTACCGCAAGTAACCTATGGTGGATTCCGGAATTAACACGACTCTACCCCGTTAACTTTTGCTTCTTGCTGTAAAAAAGTGGAAAAGGTATTGGATGAATGCAGTCTCATAAGCCGTGAACTTTAGCTTATTCTGGCTGGTGAAGCTTTCTAGTCAATATCAGTGGTTACAGTGAGAAAGTTGAGTACGAGACCCGTGGATGCTCCACACTGATGTTTGATGCTGTTTTGTGTCCCAACTATTGTAATGTTGTTAATTTTGATTGGATTCAAAACAAAAAATAAACAAATCTAAATAGGTATCGGAATGTCGACCCAAAACAAAATTTACATAAAGTGTTGCGCACCGGCAGCTGTTCATCAGTAGAGCATGGGTGGGTATTATCAAAATATTGCTTCTCTAAAATATTTAAAAAGTTAGGGCGCCACTTGATTTTTAAGAATAATAAAAAAAATACTTATAATAGGACGTCGATAAGTTGAATGGAACCTTTAAATCAAGAAAAAAGATTCAGTAGTCCTATTTCAATTAGGTTTCTTATCACACAGCAGGCGTCAAATCAAACAATAATATCAGTTGCACTAGAAATTTTTTTATTAAAAATACCTTTTACCTTCCACTATGGGTGAGTCGCTGAAACACATTCACAGCCAGTGCAGAAAATAATAAACATGTTGCCAGGTTTATACTTTGAAATAAATAAGCAATTATTTAACCAAAAAAATTACTTACTTAAAATACATAAGTATGATGCAATATGATGGCATCATATTATTTTATCAAAGGTACCTTTGACTAACACATTTATGTCTTAGTCACAACACAAAAAATATAGGTTTCTATTGATCAGAAGGATCAATTTTAGAGATAAATGTATCCCACATTTTACAAAAAAATATTAGCTGATTTGTATAACAACTATACCAAACCCATACGGTAAAAGATCAGCTATACTTCAAAAATATTTTCCAAACAGGCAATTAAAAATATATTGTTTTAAATTTAAATCCCAAACTTAACATATAAAATCATGGTAAGTATTACCAAAGGTATAAAAAAAATATTAACCCACATGGCGATAAAAAATTATAAATTGTATGTCACCAAATCATCATTTTTCTTCGTTTTTCTTTTTCTGAGTCATCGGCACTGGTTAATTAATGGTTGTTTTTAGGCAGGTAAGTAGATACTACGTCAAACATGTGGGTACTTTAACGGCATGGCGGCAGGCTTACCAATCGAATTGGGTAGGCATCGAGAAAACGGAAAAGGTATAATAATTCGGCAGATTTGGGGTCTCCCAAAAGAAGTCCCAAAACAATTACAGGGGAGTCTTAGTTTTATTGTAAAAGATAATTTAAAGGGTCGACAAAGTTGGATTACGAAAAACGTGGTTCAATGAAAATTAAATAAGAAAACTCACCTAAAAAAAGGACTGCGGCACCAGAAAAAAATTAGATTATTATTTGTTTAACGTTAACGTTAAGGCTACTTAGGCATCTTGCCTAAAGCACAAACTCGGTATTTTCTTTTGTGAAAATTCATTTCAAAAATCGTCTTCGAGAATTTCACATGTTCTTCCATGGCGATCTCGGAAGGAAAGAGAACGTCTAGAGAACCACTTGATTTCAACATGGCTTCTGGTCGAAAAAAAATGACAACCCCTAAATGTTTTACTAACTTTTGCACAATGTGGCATCTGAGTTGAGCATTTAAAACATGAAAATAAATAGGAAAAACATTCAAATTCGGTATCCTAATATTCGAAAATTAGGTAATTATTTATCAAAAATAAATAAAAGAAATTAGAAATAATGCCAATAATCGTAATCAAAAACACAACTTTCGTTGTTGCTGAAATTTGCTTTCTTCAAAACACACGCGACAACACCGCAAACGCAGAACAATTTCCAGTGCAAGGTTTAATTCCAAGGCTAATGCGCATGTGCAATAGTTCAAAATCTTCGGATTTTCATAAATGACAGATCGAGAGAAAACGTTTAAATTTCGCAAGAAAATTAGGGAGGAGTGTGGAAACTTGCAGCTAACGTACGGAAAGAAAGAATAAGGTACAGTAAGATAAAAATTGGACGAGATTTATCAAAGGTAAGTGATAATTGAATGTTATTTGAAGATGTAAAGATTGACTAAAATGTTTTTGTTTCAGCTATAAAATTGCTAGGAACCAAAGAATGTAATTGATTATCAAAATGCATGATGCTTGAAGATAGGAGATTATAGTTTCATTGGATAATCAAGGAAAAACGGTTTGGAAATATCCAGAAAATGTGAATGAAAATTGGTGTGTCCTGAACTTTCAAGGCCAGCAGATACTATAGCTAATAGATATAAAGAGATATTTTGAGGTATTATCCGTTCACTATCCGATGTCCACAGGTAGGTACAGGTAAAATCACGTTTCAATGCTATTTGATAGGGAAAGGTGATAAATTTACCTGCACCTGTGGACATCGGATTGTGAACAGGATTTAATTAGGGGAGGTTGGCTTTTAGACAATTAACCATATTTTTAAGATATCTAACAGAAAAATTCAAAAATTATTTATTTATAAAATTCCATTTCGTTAATTTTTTAGGAGCAACCAGGAATACACATATCGACATGCCGGGATGCCTACATACCTACAAGACTGTTTTCATGACGTCATAGCAGAGGAAGAAAGTATATTTATTTTACAAGAAACCAAATAATTATCCTGTATTGTATATTTTAATTAATAAAGAAATCAAAAGTTAAATTCACAGTTTTTTATAATATGACCCAAAAGCGACAGACAGTTCTATTAAAACTGATATGTGTAATAGTGTAACCAAACAAATATTGTTAATTTTTATTGATTTATCAATAATCAATAATTATTGATTTTTTAAACATTATGTTGTAACATTTGGAATGTTACACTATTCACTCCAGGACTTGACCGCTCTAGTTAGTTACCTTCCATGTAGCTTTAATCTACCTCGTACTAGTTTTTCCTGGTAAAACCAACTTTATCTTATATTTATCTCGTTAACTTTATCCAGGTCCTGCTAATTTCATCAAGTGCTTAACAAATTTCATCACTATCTATGGTAAATTAATAAAATCAAATTGTGTATAACTAATGTGTACCTGATACACACTTATCTGTGCGGAAGAGTATATTCAGTTTGCTTTTAAATTATAAATCATCATCTATGTAACAACATTGGGTTCTACAGAGTCATCGAACGAGGTGCAAATTTTTGACTTTCTCTGCATTTCGAAAAAGTCCTATATCTTTTATATGTATTTTTTTCAATAGAACTTAAAAATGCAATTCAGAAAACTTGAAACAAAAGAGTCGTGCGGTATGGTATACTTTTGTAATTGCGCGTTTGTAGATAAAAATATAAACAAAAAAATCTGTAAAAGTAAAAGAACATGTCAAAATCTGATATTTTCATTTTCTCTTTAATCCAAAAAGACCGACCATTAATAAAATCAGTAATTCCGCCACTGGTACAAGGGTGGCAGCCTGATGCAGGTTTTCCACTACCTACCCATTGGCCCAAAAATATTTTGGTTTTTGGTTGAAGTATATTCCGTTGTTTTCTTAGTCGGTGCTTTTGACACAGATTACCTACATACAGATGCGAAAGAGCGGCGAATTCGTGGTTCAAGATTAATTTGAAAGACATAGGCTGGCCCCACCAATGCCACATCAATGTATTTTGAACATATTTATTATATAAATGGTGAAGCTCAATAATATAATATTATTTCTTTAATTGGTTCACAAACAGCAAAAATATATTTTTTTCTAGCCGCAAAAATATGTAAACACACAGGCTGGAAAATGCTCACGCACTCGGCCACGTTAATTTATTGTCCTGTCGCGGGCGATCTTTATCTATGCGTGGGGTTGCTGGCAGCCCGGCTTCGTCTCAGAATATCGTCGACGGCAAGTATACGTACTTACGCATCTGTATTAGGTGATCTGTGCTTTTTACTAGGCGCGTAAGCCTGAGTATCTGAAATATTTGTGTTTAAAATTGGCATTTTCTGATATTGGGAGTACTTTTGGCTGTCGATAATACGGTAACTGTACTGCATAATATAATTCCCTTTGTAATGATTATGAATTCTAGGAATTATAGTGCTTGTACACTTTTTTCGCGGAAACGATCCCAAACGTATCCTGAGCGCTAAGGCATTCACGCAGGAAATATTTGAAAGTTTAATGTCCTTATTGATTAGTGCACCAGTGTAGGTCATGCCTTAGCGTTCAGCATACATTTGGTATCGTCTCCGCGAAAAAAGCCAATAATCCATATAAACTTCTGGGCAGTCGGTCGATTTGACCGAACGCGTGTAACGACGTTAGTTTTTTGGCGCGTGTAATGCCGGGTTAACAAGTTTATTCGGGGTCGTTCATCATGATGAAGTAATTTATTATAAAATAAATAGTAGGTATAGGAGTCTCCTCATTATACTTTAAATTATAAAATGTAATAATGTTCGCGAAAAATGTTAGAGGTATATATTTGGCTAATCGATTCTACATAATAATTGTTGTTTCATCAGTATTTTGTGTAGTAGGAATTTGAAATTAGGTTCCTCTGAACAGATCCCATAGTTTTATGTGCTGAAAAATCCCTTCTTTTTAATAATAACTCCTAAACAACAAAGTCCCAGAGGATGTTTTTGTGAAAGTCAAATTAAAGAAATATAGATTTGTTTCCTTTCCGTTCCGTTAGTAACAAAAGCCTCTAGCAAAATATCATATTTATACAAAACACAATAATTCATAATTATTATAATTGAATGCCTTCCCCTAAACTAATTAAAATCTATTTGTCTATTTTTAATTATCCCATCACCAACCAAGAATCCCGATAGGTAGCCTGACAATAGCACACAAAGAGTGGGAAAAGCAAAAATGAACAATGTTGAAACTTTAAATAAAAGATGTGTAATTAACGTCTGTTTGCTGTTTGTAACCTTATCAATTGTCGACATCAAACAAAGCTTACTAATGATAAAGGAAATGAAATAATGGAATAGTAGAGAGTGTTTGAAATGGAAAATTTCTTGCATGTAATGATAAACTGTTAAAGGCACGGTAGTATCTATAATTAGGTATTGGGCTTTAATGAAAAAGGTCAGGTAACTGGGTTGTAATTAGAATATGCTCACTTATACGGTGTGATTTTTTAAGTGTGCAACATATGGGAAAGTTTTTTAGTAACAGCACAACCCAAATACAAACAAGGCAAAAAGTTGGTGCATGTCTGATAATCATATTAGGTGCACTTAGAATGGTTGCAAGTCAAACAGCATACAGGGTAGGTCAAACAATATCAAAGTTATACTGTGAAGTACCTTTATTTTGGAAAATTCAGGAAAATGTTATAGAGAAAAGTTGTTTGGAATTAAAAGTTATGCCTAAATACCAAAACATAGCCTCCTAAGATTTTTTTTATTTTCTTTCGAAAAAAATCTATAATTTCTATATTTTTTTTATTTTTTATTTCCGCCCTTAATACTTTCAAAAATTAATTAAAATCAAATCAATTTTACATAACTTTGTTCAAGTTCGAGCATATTTGTAAAATTAACTTGGATTTTTAATTTTTTATGGAATCACAAAATTCATGTTTGTTGCAATGATATTCAAGACAACTTTAAAATGTCGCAATTTTTTTTTTCCAACAAGTTAAAACATTTTTAATGATAATAGCCATATTAAAAAAACTCTCCTTGAAGTGCAAAAGTTTTATTTTATTTAAGTAAATATTACTACAATTTTGATATTTTTTGAGCTACCCTGTATGCTGTTTGACTTGCAACCATTCTAAGTGCACCTAATATGATTATCAGACATGCACCAACTTTTGGCCTTGTTTGTATTTTTATAGTGCTATTACTAAAAAAAAATCCCATATGTTGCACACCTAAGTAATGACACTGTATATTCTAGTTTATATTCGTTAATTTCCAAATTGAACACAACAAGAGGGTCCATATTTAGATCAGCTGGGTCAAGTCCACATTCGGTTTTGTACTGTTTTTCAATTGTCGAAAATTCTGCTCGTTTTGTGTTCAAGTAGGCACTAGCTGACGTCACACACATAACCTCAATTCCGATGGAGGGGCGAACAAAGCGTTTAAGGAATATTTACACAAATAAACGCTAGCTATTACGTCATAAATCACCTAACGTTACTTTCGTTATGGAAACAAAAATATTGCAAAAAAAAAAATGGAGGACTAGCGGTCAAGCTTGCCCGCTGATTTGTTTAAATTTTTATTTGGTGTCTGGAAATTTGACAATTGAGAATCAGTACAAAACCGAATGTAGGGGGCTAACTTGACCGAGCTATTCGGATTGTTATTCTACAGTTTTGGTGAACATATATCATTTGCAAGCAATTATTTTGGAGCAGAATGACGGTTTTTTTTTGGTCTTTCCAATGTTTAGATGGCTTGGAGTTTCGCGGCGTATTCCAATAATTAAAGTAACTAAAACGTCAGTATTTACCAAAAGATATCTATAGGGATAGCGGAGATAGGGACTACATGATATATGCGGAAAACTTCAGCAATAAGGATAAAATCCGCACTTCAGACTCCAAGCTGCTGTGATAGCTGCTCCGGGATCGGACACTTGGGCTCTAGGGCAAACTAGTCCCTGTGAGTTACTTCAACTAACCCGACATAAAACAGAAATTCACAAACGACCATCGACCCCAGCTTGCCGCTTGATTGACTTGACTCATTTCTCAACTGCGCGTTAGTTCGGACGAGTTTGAACCACTTCTCGTTGCCAAATATGTTAGAGGTATATTATAATAGTAAATTACATACCGAGCAGGAAAATGTTGCATTAGTGTTGAGAGATTTATACGTATACAGGGTGTCCCACGGTGGATGGCGTATTAGACGTTTATAGAAAACTGAAATGCGGATCATTTTGAAAATTTGGCAACCGGGATAAAGGACCAGAATCTACACTTTGAAAATATTTTTGTTTATGCGGTGTTGCCGCTTCTACTCTAAACCAGTGGCAACATCGCTATTTTAAAGAAAACACCCTGTATATGATTGCATATTTGGATTCTACGTAAAATTCTGAGAAAATGTCATGTGATATACCCTATACCTAAGTTCAACAGTTTTGGAAATATTGACAGTTGAAAACTGACTTTTTGCAACTTTGACAGGCTGTAAAACCTGAACGGTAAATTTTAGAGGAAAACCGATTTTACATTCCTACCTTAGATTTTCCTTAAACTATCATTTGACACCAACTTTGAATTTAACCGAAGATTAAAAATTGGAATTTCAAATCATAGATTAAATTCAAAGTTGGTGTCAAATGATAGTTTATAAAAATCTAATACAGGAATGTAAAATCGGTTTTGCTCTAAAATCACTTGTTCAGGTTTTACAGCCTGTCAAATTTGCAGAAAGTCAATTTCCGAAACAGTTGAACTTAGGTATAGAGTATATCACATGAAATCTGCTCAGAATTTTACGTAGAATCTAAATATGCAATCACATACAGGATGTTCCATTTAAAATAGCGATGTTGCCACTGGTTTAGAGTAGAAGCGGCAACACCGCATAAACAAAAATATTTCCAAAGTGTAGATTCTGGTCCTTTATCCCGGTTGCCAAATCTTCAAAATGATCCGCTTTTTAGTTTTCCATTAACGTCTAATACGCCATCCACCGTGGGACACCCTGTATAGTTAATCTAGACGCGGAGCGTCGGAATTATCTAAAAATCCCTAGACAGAAATGGAAACTTCCTTTCGATACGCATTTACAGAAAGATTGATAGCCTAAAATATTCAAAAAAGTAAAATCGCGTACTTAGTTCCGCTTGTAAATTATGACACTATAAAAATATAACAGCCGTTCCGGGGTTTTGGAGCGTGTGTGTGTTTTATATCCCAATTTTAACGGTGCATGTACTCTAAAATATTCCGCTTTCGCAAACTTTCCTCTATTTCACGGGACGTCAAAAAACAAGTTTGAAGACAAAAGTTGGAGCATTTTCAGCCTGGAAGTTTTAAAGCTGAAAACAGGTCGTTTTTCGGCCCGGGCAAGTATTAATAAAGTTAAATGGCCTGTGAAAAATAAATTCGAGACCCTAATTGGCTAATCGTCTGAGTGATTTTAAAATAATTTCGAAGCGAAAGCACCCAATTTAACAGCCAAGACGTTCATGAAATATTAATTTGGAGTCGATCCGCGAAGCTATACCACTCGTATCGAACAATAGAACTTCTCTACCGGTGCAGTTAATAGATTTCGCGTTGCTCATGCTTGATGAATTTTGATTACGGCCAATGATTTACGCTATAGAAAGTAGAAATCAATAAAAATTCTGCATAAAAAAAGGCTTTGAGCTCAGCTAACCCATTCCTGAACCAAGAGCTCAATAAATGCTTCAAAAAAAAAAAAACATGGGGAAAACATCTTTTGCACCATTTCTTGACTCGTCCTATTGACTGCGAAGTTGCCCTCTTTAGGAGATTGAGCGTAAATCAGTACCTACATTAGAAGCGGGAGTCTATGTTCACTAGAGACTATTAATGAACTGTAAATAAATCCAATACTAGTTCACTTTTTTATAACAACTTTATTGAACTTCTTAGGATTAACTTAATACACAAACTGGCGAAACACTGGAACAGTGAATCAAGAAAAATATAAATTAATTATTTCTAATTTTGCGGTCGAGAGCACCACGAAACATATGGGTCGCGTCAGGTACTTCTCGAGACTGATTTTCTGTGTTCTATCGATCCTGTCTATGGGTGAAAAAAGGATCAAGAGCATTATTACATCAGCCGCCCTGGGCGGAAATATCGTAAAAAAATTATTTTTAGGAAAAAGAGAAAAATTACCGTTGTGGTTCCACAACATACTCCCCCCTCTTTGAAGCGCATGCTTCAAGCGACTACACCTTAATTTACAAAAAATAAAAACAAAAAACATTATTCCAAAGAATAAACAAAGATATCTAATATATAATATGAAGAGAAATTAACAAAAAACACTTATGAATATTCTGGCAATGAACAGACCTTGCTAATAGACCTAGTAAAGTCACCATCCTTGGTTTTCAGCTTGACAACTCGTACCCTACCATCCGGTCCTGGAAAAATCTCAATGGCTCTAGTCATGGGCTAATTAAGGGGTGGAACGTTATCGTCCTTTAAAAGAAATAAGTCATTAACCTCTATACTTTTTTTATTGTAAATCCACTTAGGCCTATTCTGAAGCCTATTCAAATAATCAATCCTTCATAATCTCCAGAAAAGTTGTTATGAATGATAAATCTGTGGGGTCTCATGACAAAGGGCTAAGCCGTCTGTAATTCATCACACATTCGATCTGGACAATGATTGTTGTGAGCGAAGAAGTTGGAATTTGGGGCTTTTTATAGCTGCGTCCCAAATGCCACCATGATAGGGCAAGCGCGGTGGAATGCATCTCCATTCGATCTCAGAGGCAGAAAGACATTTTTTATTGGAGTTAGAGGTCTCCTCTGACTGGAGAAGGGTTAAGAGATCATTAGGTTGGTTTTTAGCACCAACGAAATTGGTAGCATTATCGCTATATTATATTTTACTGGGCAAACCTCTCCTGCTAATAAAGCGTTTCAGCGCAAGTAGGAAGGATTCCGTGGACAAACTCAAAACGAGTTCTATATGAACTGCAATGTGTCACCATGCAAACAAAAATTGACATAGCACTTCATGCTTGGAGCTTTACGCAGCATGGAAGTCTTGACCACAAACGGTCCTCCAAAGTCAATTCCCACATTGGAGAAGAGATGGGTGACTTCTAAGCGAGTTTTTGGCTAATCTGTCATCACTTGTGAAGCAGCTTGTGCTTTGAAACAAAAGCAGACAAGACAATTGTGAATAATCTTTTGTATTTCGCGAAGGGCATTAAGAGACCAATAGCGAAGACGAAAAATCGCTAAGGTTGTCTGAGGACCAGAGTGCGACAGACGTATATGCTCCCTTTTTAGCATAAGCTGTACCACTGTAGTTTTGGATAGTAGCAGAAGGGGAAATTTCTGATCATATTCGATATTCGCAAATCTCAATCTACCACCAACTCGCAATATGTCATTTTCGTCTAAGAATGGGCAGAGAGATACCTATTAGAGCTTTATTACTCAATGGTCTATTTTGCGTGAGATTATCAATTTCTTGGCGAAAGGAGTCTTGTTGTAGAAATTTTACAATTTTAAGTTCAGCATGACGAAACTCATCTACACTCAAAGGACCAGAAAAAATTCTACAATCAGGGTTTTCATCAACACAATGTGACTTCACATTGTTGACAAAGCTTCAAGCCATCACGCGGTGAAGCTTACAAAATGAAGGAAATTTTTGAAAAAGTTCTTCAAAGAAGCGATGATGTTCAGGTTGGGCAAGATGTACAACTTTTCTTTCTTCGGGAATATTTTTTAAATTTACCTTTGAGATAAACTTGTTTTGATCAAAATTAGGATCACTGAGAAAGTGTGGACCGTGCCACCAAAGTTGACACTGGAGTTAATTCGACGGTAAACGCCCCCTACTTAGTATATCAGCGGGATTATCTTTGGAGATTATGTATTTGAAATTATAGTTAGAGGATATTTCTTGAATTTGAGAGACTCTGTGTTTAACAAAAAATGTATTCCAACGAGAAGAGTGAGAGCTAAGCCAGGCAAGAACTATTCCGGAATCTATCCAAGCGTTGATTGAATTTATTGGTATTCTGTTTTGGAAAATCGCTACTATTCTTTGAGTAAGTTAGGCACTGAGCAGAGCGTGTGGGGCAACTCTACTTTTGGATGCTATTAAGGAGTTTTTTGGTTTTTATAAACTACTCATACGTACACGCAAGCGCCGTACGCCTTGAGACTCGAGAATGAATGAATTGTCATTACTTCAAAACTTACAAAAAAGGGTCTGGGAACCTTTAGAGTTTTAGGCACGGGAATATCATCTACGAATTGATGCCATTCATTTAAAATGTCTAAGGTAAGATTATCGTCCCAACCGATCTTGAAGAGTCATATTTTTTGCATAATGATTTTAGTTTTAACTGTCACTGGATTTATAATTCCAGTTGGGTCATAAATTTGGGTTATTAGGGAAAGAACTTCACGTATAGTATAAGCAGATTTCCGAGGGATTTCTGGAGTAGATATAGAAAAACTGTCCATAATAGAGTCCCAGTATAAACCGAGCACTTTGTTAGAACATTCTTGTTGTGTTTTAACGTAATTGGGATTTTGCGCTACGTTCGAAATGCTATTGATGAATTCTGTCGAGTTTGAGAACCACTTATGCAAAGCTATTCCAGCTTTACTGAAGAGTTCAGTAAGTTGAGCATGGGTAGCTGAAAGAGTAGCTAAGTCGTTGGAGCTATAAAGGACGTCATCTACGTAGCAAAAATTGAGAATGGCATCACTTGCAAGAGGATACGAATCTTTATGAGATAATGCAAGTTCGATTAGACATCTTGTGCTGAGAAATGGGGCACAATTAGTTCCGTAGGTTACGGTTTGTAACTCGATAATTTCTAAGTCTTGTTCTGAGCTATCTCTCCATAGAATGTTCAACAAGAAGGTTAACACGAATTTGTCTCAACATCTTTTGCATATCTGAGGTAAATGCATATCGAAACAGTCTAAAACGAATAAGTATAGTATGTCGAAAAGATCCGGTTGGGTAGTATTTAGAAGCACATCATTGAGTGACAATCCGGAGTTTTCATCGAGGCGTCAAACACGACTCTCAACTTTGTAGTCCAACTTTCCTCTCGCAGCACACAGTGATGGGGCAGAAAGTACCGATTTTTAGAAAAATCATTGTATAGTGAAAAGGGTATATATCTCGCATGATTCAATGAGAAATATTCGTTTATAAAATCTCTGTACTGGGCATATATATTTTCCTGCGACTTGAGTCTTTTTTCCAGGCCCAAAAACCTGCTTTTTGCTAGCTTATAAGAATTACCTAGCTTTAAATGAGCGTCAGGGGATACTAAATGCAAGTTGACTTGAAATCTGCCGTCTGGAAGAGTTTTGGTAGTTCTCTTGAAAATCGCTCCAGCTTGAGCGTCGCACAAACTCAATGTATCATTTTCTGGCACTTCTTCTAACTCCCAAAAATTCTGTAACATATTGTCAGAGATGACTCATTAGCTGTGATCAATTGAGAGTACAATGAAACTCTGGGGCTGGATCTGATGTTTTGGTTGGCGTTATGAGTAGAAATACTCAACTGAAAACATTCTGGAGGTTCAGACAAAGTGTGAAGGTACGCGACCAGAAATAATACAGCCCAGCTGGGTATTTTGCAGCACAGGGAATCCTTTTCCAAATCTTATTATTTATTCCTCCAAAATTTCAATATAAATGTCAGCAGCTAATAGCAAATCTATTTTACCAGGAACGAAATATGTAAGATATGTGTATAATATATTTTGGGCAAAAGATAAATGTGAAAGATTTATATGAGCTTGAGGAAGATTGCATGTTATTGTACATATCTTGAAGAGCACATGATACATTGAGTTTGAACGAAGAGTCGAAATGTGGAGATAAAATTATTATGTATAGCATTTTCTTTGAGATTGTGCAATTTTGTGCTAGAGTTGAAACCTTTACTGTTTTATTTTGAGATACATATCCCAGTTTATCAACGAGTTCTTGATTAATGAAGGATATTTGACTTCCATAGTCTATCAAAGCACGAGCTTGAATAGGAACATTATTCTTGGAGTAAACTGTAACTAAGGCAGTGGCTAAAACAATTTCATTACCTATAGCCAATGAAGAGTGAGAGACAGGGTCGTTGAGTAGTTCCCTTGCATCATTTGGTTGAAAGTGTGTAATGTTTTGTTGATAATGAGTGGACCTATTGTTTTGTGAAGATTAATTGAGTTGATTTGAGTAGGAGTGAACGACAATCTATCTTGCTGATTGCCATTTCGCCGATTTTGAGTGTGTGATAGTTGAGATTGAGTATTTTGGGATGTATTAGAATTAGAATATTGAGTGGTATAAGAGTGGCTAACATTAGGATTGCGATGTTGAGCATTTGAGGGGTTATTGGAGAATTAATTATTTCTTGAGGATGAGTCAAAATGTAATAGAGAATGATGTTTTCCATTGCAAAAAGTGCACAACCTTTGAGAATTGCAACCTTGTGCGTTGTGTCTAGTACCTAAACAATTGGTACATATTTGCTTGTTTTTTATGTAATTATAGCGATCATTTGATGTAAAGTTGTTTAAAATCATTGCATTGATATATTCTATGAGAAGAGCTATTGCAGTATGAACATTTTTGTGAAGTTGTCAAGTTGATGTTTGGAGACTGAGGTCTGGTACTTGTGAATAAATTAGCAGTTTTCTGATTATTGTGAGTGAACTTTGCTTCCTTGGCGTCAGTGTCATTAAGTTTTTCCAGGATATCGCACCTTTTTTCCAAGAAATCAAAGAATGGTTTCAAAGTGGGTATGCTTTTTGCTCCCACCTCGTATTCGAAAGTTTTATGAGTAGCAAAATCAACTTTTTCCAGAAGGATCTCTATGAGAATTAAATCCCAATGCTTTATGGATACTGCCGTGTTTTCAAGCGCTTTAAGGGTCTGTTGCTTTGAGTAAGAAAATCGCGTAACGTTCGAGAAAAGCATTTTACCAAAGAGGGTACCCTTATAAGTTTTTTGACAAGCAAACTTATAATACGAGATTTATTTTCATATCGCTCCTTTAAATTCCGAACGGCAATGTTGAAATTACTATCCACTACCTCAATGCTGTCAATAAGATTCTCCTCTGAGATATGATTTTAAATATATAAATCTCTGAAGGTCATTAGGTTGCCTATTGTCAATAACAAGTGTTGAAAACAGCTGAAAAGAATATTTCAGTTTTTCGATATTTTGCGAGTTCTTAGAAGTAGTCGATAACGACCTGAACCCCGAAAATAGGCAACCAGATATACACGTTTACTCATTTTGAGAACAACGCAAAATATCTAAAAACTGAAATATTCGGATCGTAAATAATCGATCAAAGAATATTTATGCCAAATTTCAGCCAATTCTGATGTGAGGTTTTTTTTTTCTCTCTGCAGACGAGACAGAGAAAATTGATCCAGAAATGACAGATTTCAATTTCATTAACGCCCCTTTAACTGCGCTCTTATGAATTTTTATTATTTCTTTGTGTTCTGTTTAGGTTCTATATTTTGTAATCAGTTATTATTTACTTTTGAAAATAAAGTCTTTTCACCATGTCGTGATTTTAAATAATTCTTAAAATAAAAATGCTCACTCTTCGTGGCACATGGGTCCGATAGAAAGGGCTGACAGGACTTTATACTGCGCGCCGATTTTGCTCGATATTTTGTTGTTTCTTGGTTGGCGTCACTCTTTTGTATAGAGTTTTCTTCCCTGACCTTCCGATTCCATTCTGTTTGTAGTATTTCTCATCATGAAATGTTTCGAAAATGGGAAACCTGTGTTAATTATTGTCGAAAAGTTTAATCAAATCATTACCTTTGTACATCAGAGAATTTTATGTGAGAGTGAATCATAGGTACCTATTATCTACTTGTATCATCAATTATCTGGATCCTAAATCGCGGTTTACTAAAAAATTTACCTAAAAATGCCTTTATTGGAAATTATCAAGACGCAACTCCAACAGACTGATATGGTACTGTGGTACCGTTTCAAAAACAAAAACCTCACACGTGAAATTATTAAGCGACTCAATGCATGGCAAAGTATCTTTTCATCCGGGTAAATAGCTCGAAAACGCAACGTTTCACGTTGCACAAAAAAGAACAATGGCTGCTGCCCTCCCCGAAAAAAACATATAAGCTCTTTTTCCATTGTTGTTCTTTTTTGATGTTTCTGCTTCACATTCGAAAAATAGTTTCAATTATAAACGAGGAATACGCTATTAGTCATTTATGAGCACTATGCCTATATGAGGCCTCTATTGTCATGAAAACTCGAAAATACCATGAGCACAACAAATTATTGTAGAAGAGAAATTCAGTAATTTTATTGTTAAGCAGAAAGTTCAGTCTTTTACATTATTTAAATTTGAATCTCATATTCTACAAGATTCCTTCTTCGGAACGTCAAGTCTAAGTCAAACCTATGGTGGAAAACAGCTGTTTTTGAAGATTGTCAACTTTCAAAACGCAGAGCAGCTGGGTTGTGATTCTCGAACCTGTAAAGATTATTGATATATGTGTAATTGGGGTTGTCTTGACCAGGATTATGAAATTGGAATTTGTATTAACTAATTATGAAACTAATCAAGTAGTCTCCAATGTGAAGGTATGTAATTTCTGTTGAGGCTGACTTGAGTGTCTCAGTGTCCTCGAAGAAGTCAAGTGTAATGAAATTCTTGGAACAAACTGCCCGTATAAGCTTTGAGTTGGTCTGTGGATCAGAGTTATGTTTGGAGGTTTGGATGTGCTCACCAAATGCTGAGTTTTCAAAGCGCAGCAAGCCCTGCCTAGATAAGAGCAATTGCAACCAAAAAAAAAGTTTTTAAATCCCACTTTTTGTGAGTGGATCTATTTTATCTTTCGTATTAATCACCTGAGAATCCAGTTGTTTTGTGGTTTTAAACGATATTTTCACATTATCCACATGTTGGCGGACACAATTATTATGGACGTTTTTATTGAAAACAGGATCAACATAGGGTAAGGAAACCAATTTGAAGTTGTTGGTGTGTTGACCAGGGAAAGTTCATTCTTAAGTTTGTCATGTTTGATTCTGTTAATTAAAGTGGCTATACAGGGTGAGTTACTAAGCGCGCGGTGGTCCATATCTCCTATACTAACGGAGATCGGAGAAAAAACAAAAAACAAAACTTGTAGATAAACATGAGTACCTACTACGTTCCTAAATTATTTTCCAAAATACAGGGTGGCCTAATAACTAGTAGTGACACAAACTTATGTTTTTTCAAATGATTCTCCCTGTATATTATGACATTTCTGTATTCTGCGGAAAATTCTAGACATATTTTATGTTCAACGTCATATACCTATCTTCAACTGTTTCGGAAATATTGACAGTTGAAAACTGACTTTTTTGCATCTCTAAGACTATAAAACCTGAACGGTTAATTTTACAAGAAAACGGATTTTACATTCCTATCTTAGTTTTTCATAAACTATCATTTGGCACCAATCTTGAATTTAACCCATGATTAAAAATTCCGCCTAAATTATTAATCTTTGGTTAAATTTAAAGTTGGTGTGAAATGATGGCTTATGAAAATCTAAGATAGGAATGTAAAATCCGTTTTCCGCTAAAATTACCCCTTTAGCTTTCACAGTCTGTCAAAGATGCAAAAAAGTCAATTTTCGACTGTCAATATTTCCGAAACAGTTGAAGATAGGTACATGAAATATGTCTAGAATTTTCCGCAGAATCCAGAAATGTCATGATATAGAGGGGGAGTATTTAAAAAAACATAACTTTGTTTTACTACTAGTTATTGGGTCACCCTGTATACTGGAAAATAATTTAGGAATGTAGTACTCATGTTTATCTACAAGTTTTGTATTTAGTTTTTTCTCAGATCTCCGTTAGTATAGGAGATATGGACCACCGCGCGCTTAGTAACTCACCCTGTATATTTCGAATTCATAGTCATTATAGTAGGTAATACAATTGTTCAAAAATTTTAACTGCGTTATGATAGTCTTCAGTCGATAGAGGGAGGTTTAGTAGTATGTGCATTAATATCACTGTGTAACAATTGGAAGCCGCTATTTTGTGTTGGTGCGGATGATTGGGAGTTTTCGTAAGAAGATGCTCGATTTGTCTTGGTTTTCTATAGTATAGATCGAAAATTTGAAACCCTCATGTAAAACTTCAATTGTGATGTCGAGGAAGTTGTTGAACCGAGTTCGTCACTGTTCAAAAAACACAGGCAGTTATCAACATACCTAAACTAGTTTATAATTTCTTTGTTATTATCAATGACAATTTTTGTAGATTCCAAATGCATTCATATAGACAGAAAGTTAGGTACAATTTTAACATTTTAGGTAAATAAAAGTGAAAATAAAAATAATAAAGATCCTAAAGTATTCGTACATTAATAGCATAATATCCTCTATTATTCATTTATTATGAAAGATCTTAACATTGTGAAATTTGTTTGGCAACATTGTATGTCATTTTTTTATCCATTGTATTAACAAAATCTGCTTCTGTTTGAAATATATGTTTTATAGCAGGAGTACGGAGGCTTTCATAAATTGGGCACTCAAATAAAACATGGCTGATGGTTTCCATTTGTTGTAAATTGCAAATAGTACAAATTAACTTTTGATCAAGCTTATAGGCGATTCTGTTAAAATAAAAAGTTATTATATACTTCGACGCTAGGCGTAACTGAGATATAATTCTTGTAAATTAAATTGGCATATTTAAAAGAAGATATGATTGTGGATTGCCAAGTCATCAGGTTGCTTGAAGAACTTGGTGTTGAAAGAAAAGAAGTCCTGTAATAGGCAATTTATTATAAACATATTTATAATTTACAATTATTTTATTAAATTTTATCTTGAATTTTCTCGCTTACAGGTAGTACTGATGATGGCGAAAGCCGAAGGTGCTCTACTAAGCTAAGTTTTCAATAAATTTGAATTTTGCATGGAATAATTTTTTCCTATCTAACTAATTATTGTTATTATAAAACTTTTTTCATGCTGCTCTCTTATAATAGAACTTGGCTCTGAAAGCATCACTAGATTTGTAATTGAGAAACGCCATCCCAATATACATATACATATAAATTCAAGTTATGTCATAGCGTCCATTCTCGTTAGTTTGAGATTGTAGAAATCTTACCATAAAATTGGTCAAACAAGAAATATTCCTGAAACAAAAAGAATCCATCCATAACTTATTCCAAAGCACTCAAATAAGTTACGGATGCAATCGCTTGCAATACTCGAGAACACCTTTACTCCGGTCAAATTAAACATGCAAGGGTACAAAAATTCCCATACAGCTGAAAATTGGTATGAACGTGCGGAACACCATTATAAATAAATGCCAAAAAGTCCCCATCGATCCCGTACAAAAATTGTAGATCTTATGAATTTATTGTAGATCATATGTATTTATCTTTAAAAAATGTCTTTATACTTTTTTTCCTAAAAGCCACCGATTATGAGATATAACGATTCTAAAAGTTGAAAAAGTTGTAATATTCATAATATGCACACGTTTCCACGCCACCTGTAAAGTAGTGTATAGTCCGACAAATACCATTTTAAAGTCACGTGATATTGGTGGCAAAAAACGTATGTTCGTTGATTATGTCGTTGATATTACCTACAAAAAGCTACTTGTGGTTAATTACTATTGAATTTTAAGATATGTTCCCAGTAGCATTTTACAAACGCGTTTCTGAAGTAGTATTGACCAATCAGATGAGAATTTTAATACTTGCAATTGTTGCGAGACTCACTTTTGTCGTTTCTGCTGCCCCTTACAATACATTCTGAACTTGAATTGGGTACCCGTTTTCTATTTGCATCTTTTTGAGTTGGAAAAAGGTTAATATAGTCAAAATTATTGGCTGTGTTTGTTCGTTGTATCATTTTCTAAAATAACTTTGACAAACTAATTGATGACAGTGACGGATTCTATTTCAGGTAAGAATTTTATGAACAATAATTAGACAGCAATTTTTTTGTCAATTTTACTGTCACCGCTGTTTGAGATGTATTCAACAAGGATAGAGAAAAATCACGTGACTTTAAAATGGTATGTGTTGGACTATACTGTTATCTTACTATAACATAAGCGAAATTGAAACTGGAAATGCATATTTAACGGCCGCCGGTCGTTATTTATCCGCCGACCAGTTAAAATATAATTAACGGCCACCGGCCGTTATTTTCAAACATACCCCTATAGGAGAGTCTGCAGTATGACGAAGAATTTAGAATGAAACACGGCTGATAACTGCAAATAATAGCCTTGGCTGATTAAAATCCTGGGCTATATCACAAACCTCAGCCGGTCAGCCCGGCCGGTATTTGGCTATTTACGGGCCTTAAGCGTTAATAACTATGACGTGGTTATCCGATAGGACTATTCCGCGGTCTTTTAGGATCGTGTTCAATTTAAAATTATTTTAAAATAAAAAATATTAGTATTGGGAGTGATGAAAGCGGTATAATTTTAAAAAAATTGGGGAAAATTATTCGTCAGATTCATAATCGTCTAATACTTCTGCTTCCTCTTCTTTTTCAAGTTGAAAAAACACAAGTGTTTTATAAATAAAAAATGGGAAACATCTAAGAGAATTAAAACAATATGAATTGGTGTGAAAAGAAATAAATAAATGTTAGTCTTAACTCTCAGGAATTTCCGATATCTCATACCTTTGTAACTCTCGATGACCCCAAACAAGCGTGTACTCTGTACCGGGTATAACATAGCGCTTGTCATCCGCGTAAGACAAAGTTACCTTATTTTTAATTTCGATAAACATTTTGTGTTTATGTGAACGGAAAGTATCTATTCATCTGTCGATGAATAAGCGTACCTTCTACGTCAACTGCACTGCAGCCTTATAATCCTCAAGCCTAAGTTCAATACCATTTTTTATCTAGGCATCTTATCATATTTTTGTTCCATATTGTTCCTTCTAAATAGTTGGACTTGGACTATTCTCTCGACATGAACAATTAGATTCAGGCTATTTTTGTTTTAATGAATCTTGTTCCTGTTCTTCTTGCAGAGTGCAAGTGAATTTCCTCAATAGTGAAGCATCACATGTCTCCTCGTTGTGATTCAACATTGGAGCACGACTGGCCTTGACAACTAATGCATGCAAGAGAACAAAATAATTCAACTTTTTTGCAGCCGTATTTAGCACTACATCCCCTTTTACAATTGCAAAAAATTGTGTTGAGCAGTTTTTTCGTCGCAGTTTCGACTGGTTTTAATGTATTGTCGTCTGTCGATCAACTTCCAACCACAGTCTTTTGGATCTAGTTGATAACCAAGCCACACTTGAACTTGATAGTATACCCACACACTGCACATTCATTGTCACATCACAGATTTCTGATTTTTCAGATATTCCAAAAACTTATCAGCTCTTTCAGTACTTGCATTGATTAATGTCTTCATGCCACGATCAACAGTAACAGTTACACTCTCTTCCTTTTGACCTGACATGCTTTTAATTTAATTAGTTTTTTAAAAGTCGAAGTTTCGACCTAAACTAGGTCATCCTCAGGACACAAAAAATTATTTTTATTTATTGATACAGCTTTCATCGTTTCCAATACTTTTATTTTTTATTATCCAATAGTTTTAAGGATCACAATAGACCGTGGAATAGGCCTTCACCTTGAATTTAAAAAAAAATCCAGCTACGGGATCGATGGGGACTTTTCAACATTCATTTATAATGGTGTTCCGAACATCCATACCAATTTTTAGCTCTATGGGAATTTTTGTAATTTCGCTACTATTTTTAGTAGTATTTTGTCCGGATTAATTCACAAGATATGAATAATTGAATGTTGACGTGTCGAGGAAGGAAAAGTGGAGCACAACTTGGCTGTCCAAATCACCAAACTCATCATTATAACGATGACATCCACCAAATTAAAAAGGAAATATTTGATACCATTTATTAAGTTCATTATTGTACCCTATTACCCGATGTTTCGAGAACCAGAAAATATCGAAAAAAATAATTTATTTAACATTCTAAACTCATCTTGAATGAGGTCCTATGGAAACTAAAGTTTGACGAGTGAACTGGCCAGAGGTGCTTCTATACCCCAGTCAGCAAAGCCAGAAAAATTTGTTGCACTAGGCATTTTTTTTTTAATATAGAAGGCGTTGATGAAACTGACGATAAAACTCGTAAAGTAAAAATTTAAATAACATAACAAAACTAAAAATCAAACAGCGGGAAGGGTTTCAAGATATTGGAGCAAAGTCAATAGTAAGTTCTTTCTTTGAATATTTCCACCACTGCACAATAGAAATTATGCTCGGGTTTTGTGGAAATGCAAAAAAAAACTTTAAGAAGAAAACTTAAATATTTATTGCCTCGCCAAACAAGAAAACGTGTTTCTAACGAAACTATTTCCAGTCGAAAACTTCTTTTTACATAAACAGCTTCCAGAAAAGTTTTCAACAAAGTGAGAGAACAATAATACAACAACTTCGAAAGAACACTGTATGGTGCGCTCTTATATATTGCTGTAGTTTGTTAACAGACGATAAACTCCATGCTCCGAGTTGCACAATTTTTTTTTTTGACTGTCGTTTCGATGTGGCTCTAGTCTTTTACGTAAAGTTTTAATTGGGAAGAAACTTCTAAGCTGAAAGTTAGGCTGCAATAAAAGTGAACTTGAATATCATGACAATAAAACAAATTTTGGTTCTGAATAACCCCCTTGTAACACTAACTTTTACTTATTTTTTCAGTTCCCCCAACAAAAGTTGTTGTCTCAAACGAAGAAACTGGAACGACATTATCTTCAGTGGTTGGGCCATTTCCAGAAGGGGCATCGTTTACATTGAGATGTGACGTATATGGAGGTAAGAAATATTTTGATTCGATCGTTTTTTATGTCACTTAACTGGAATGTAGTTTTTATGGATAAAATCCAAAAAGTTTTTAAGAAAAAATAGTTAACAATGAAATAAAATTGATTATACAAGCAGAAAAGCTCTCTCCGACAAAAAAAAATCTAGCACTTTAAAAAGCAGTTTTGCCCGAGAGAGTGTAGGAAAATTTTAATTAAAAATTGCCCAAGTACCTTCTTGAACTAGTTTAATAACAGCTTTTTGTTAATATCTATATCTAGAACAAGAATGCCTGAGAACATTTTAGAATCCTTAAATAGGTACAATCCATTTACAAAAATTACTTTTGGAGTAGCAGGGTCTGTAGGGCCACCTCATTGTCCCAAGTGGGATCTTTCACTAAAATTTATGTACGTTATTTAAGCATAAAATATTAAATAAGGGACTATTTTGGGTATATTGTTTGCCAAAAAAAATATATCTACGAGCTTAAATAAATCTTCTACAGGCACTTCAAAAGTGGAAAAATTCAAAATCCTTGAAACGCGCAATACGATGACGTATAAAAGATATGAGAATCTTCTACCAATCAAATTTAAGAAGACTCCATCGACAAAGCACGAACAGCGGTTCCGGTAGGCAGATGTGATTAAATGTAGTGCGTCGTGAGAAAAAAAAATTAAGACTTATTACAAAAAATAAATTTAAATTGTCTGATAATAATTTGAAAAAAATATCTATATCATGAACTGTTGAATCCCTAAGTAATTAATTTAACTATTTTTCTTGGTATTTTGCCAACATTTTAGAATCAAATATATTACAAATTTTTAGTACTGACAATTAGAGATGTAACGTGAAAAAAAACAATCCGTTTTTTTTGTTTTTTTTCAAGTTTTTTTTCATGGTTTTTTTTCAGATTTTGTGTTTTTTTTCTAAACTTAGCACCATATGCGCATTTTTTACTTTTTTTGCCAATTAAACTTTTCTTGGGACAAAAAATTGGTTTAAGCAGTAAGCAGTGAAATATGGATAAAACGTAAAATATTGCCTTATTCTTTATAGAAATAACATAGGAACACAACCAGTCAGAGCGAATTTCATTGGTTGAAAACAGTCAGAAACAGTCAGAAAACTAATTTCAACCAATGAAATTCACTCTGACTGGTTTGTGATTTCTGCAGAAACAGACCTATTCCTATGTAAATGAAACATGTTTTCGGGTCGAAACATGGTACATCCATGTATGAACTATCATATATCAGATCACACATTCATCATATTCATACAACATACATACTAGAACAGAACATCACTGATATAAGACACTTTCGCTGTATGAAGAATTTTCAGACTGTAACTACGTCTCCAGGGTCGTCAAATGTCCGTTTTTTTTTACTTAAAAATGAGGTTGGAGATACTCACGAAGTTTAAAATTGAATTATTTTGAAAAAAAAACACAAAAACTTGTTCTTTTTCTAGTTTTTTTTCATGTTTTTTTTTTCAAATCTGAAAAAAACCTGCTTTTTTACATTTGAATTATTTAGAAAAAAAACAAAAAAAAACGTTTTTTTTCTGGTTTTTTTTCAATGTTTTTTTTCAAATCTGAAAAAAAACCGTTTTTTTACATCTCTACAGTGACAATGAGTGGCAACACTGTCAAAATTCAAGTTGGGACGTAGTGCGGATAAATTCCGTGTTTTTTAGAGAGTTTTATTTTTTTTAATTTTTTCAATAAGGACTTCAAGTTTTTCAAAAGTAATGGTGCAGAAAATTCTATTTTTAGTTGATTTATCAAATTATGCCAATTTAAGAAATTCGTGGATCAAGTCCTATTATTTAACTTTTTTATATTGTGGATATAGTATAATTTCCGCTATGAAAGATCTATTAAGTATACAGCATAAAAATTTCTCAGAAAGATCCCGATTTATTCAATTGAATGAGCCATTGAATATTTTATAGATAACTAATCTCACGTGATATTATTGAACTGCTCTTCATTAGGTGGCGTTAAGATTTCCAGTTCATCGTCGAATTTTTTTTTTTTTTTTAATTACCTAATGCAAACGGCTAAATCTGTTATTTTGTCATCACTTTTTTGATCTACATTAGCAATCATTCAACGCCTCCTTGCTCTCGTCCGAGGGAAAAAAAGGCAGCGCGAACGAAACAATTGATCGTTTTAGGAATTGATTAGATGCTTAGACAGCAAAAATACACGAAATAAATAAGTTTATTAAAGTTAAAATGACAATCTGTTGTCTTTCTGTTGCCTGGCCGAGGCGGTTTTATAAGTCTGCTGCCTACAAATGGACAGAAACAAAACGACATCCCTATGATTTGGAGTCATAATCTAGTAAATCACCTTAGGGCTAGAAAAAGACACAGAAACACAGAAGATAAATCTATCCAGAATTTTCCCGCAGACCATCAATTACCTGCGAAATTCTAGATAGAATAATCGAATAAAAACAATTTATGTGGAGTTTCTATTCAAGAGAAACAAAATAATGAATCCCTACTTATCACAAATTTATGATCTTCCAACTTGGTACAAAAATCTATTTTCTTATGGAAGGTCTTTCAAAAAGTATAAGATACTATTCTTACTCCACTATGCAGATGAGAGGACCGTATTTAATATCCTAATCGAATTATTCATGCTTGAGTAGTTCTCCAATTATGTCGAATATTGAGCCATACATTTAAAAATGAAAAACTTTCTGTAGTTCCCAAGACATCCAATATTTCTCTGGATATATATTTTTAATTGCTCCATTTGTTTCTTGTTGTATATCTTTATTAAATTCTAACAATAATTTTGGAGAGGTCGTTTTGTTCTAGGCAAAATAATAGCTGATATAGAAGTTTTGAATAAATGTGATACATATTGGGGTGAAAAGTATTCCATTATTGTCGAGAGATATGATAGTAAACCAATGTGCAGTCGAGGTCTGCTATACCGCGACACAGTTATGGAGCTTTAGTACACAGCTCGGTACCTATGTGTACCTTTACTATTTCATAGATTTCTGAAAGTCGAGATTGGACGCTAACTTCATAAGAAAGCCTATATCATTTACAATTAATTATTCCCAAAGTGAAAATCCGTCAAAAATTACCATGAATGACCAACCGGATATGTTGCACAGTTGCAACTTCTCAGATCAACCGGGGTGCCAACATAGCCAAAATTTTCCAAGATTATCTGCCTAGTAGCCAAAGATACGGTTGCCGAAACACTGTAACCCCTTATGTTAATGAATCAACCAGAGCCTTAAATATGCTCGGTTTGCTCAGCGCAAAAATATTAGGTGTGGGTTGATAGTTTTTAATCAGTACAGAATGGCAAGGGCGCCACTGAATTTATAAAAATATTAAAAATAAAATTGCATAAAATATGGAAGTGTGAAAATTCAGAAACACACCTAGAAAATAATTAGCAAACGGTAATTGGTATCCTGAAAAAGAAATAAATAATGCACACAACTCAACTCTCGACCTATGGGTAAACCAGTTAAACAATTAAGTAAAATTTTAAATTAAAATAGTATATATTTCACAGTCAGTAAAAAATTCAGTAATAAATTGTTCCAAGATATAAAATCAATTCTTGTTAGTAAGGCACCTTACACCAAATCAAAATTAAAGAGATTAACTTTTAATCGGATTAGTCAAGCTCAAAAAAAATAAATAAAAATAGCATAATAACAAATTGTACCTCAATATACTTGCCTCATAAGTTTATCAACAGTAGCTAGCCAAATCATCAATATGAAAGGAAAATATAAAGATTTAAGTTTCCAAAAAACTAATTAAAAAAAATTGAATGATTGAAAAATTCTATTAATAAATATGGTCAGCTTCTGCAAAAAAATAAATTCAAAAGATCAATTCCGTACCTGTAAAAAAAATCAAAAGTTGGGCTATAAGTCAAATCGTCGACATAAAGGAAGTCCTCTAATATATAAGTTGTAGAAGCTCGGGTAAAAAATTGATCAATTTTCGACGGCAGGCTATTACTCAAGAATTTAAATTCAGAACATGTTGTTCAACCTTGACCTTTGTTCAGATTACTTATTGATTGTTATTGATAAAATTGATAAATATAAGGCAATATTAGAAGTTATGCTAAAACAAATTCATGATAAATTCAATAAACTAAAAGCCAATTTTTCGCCAAGTGTCAAGAATAATTTGTATGAAAGTCATATAAAAAAATTATCATAACTTTGTCGACTATAAAACTGATTTTATGAAATAAAAGGTATTAGGTAAAAGTTATTAGTGAAACTTTATACAAGCCTCCATTCCAACATGAGGCGTAGCACGGTAGCCATCCATCTTTGGCAATTTGACGAACGAAACTGCACCTGGAACTTGCGAATTCTAGCCCAGAATCCAGGCAGAAAAGGGACTAGAATAATTGTCGTCGAATGTAGGGCACACGTATCGACTTGTGGGGGTCTTGATTCTTGTAGGGTAGGAATCCCTTCAAAGGCTCTATGTCAAGCTCCGCGGAAATGGTGTTAATTTGAAAATGTGGCCTTTTGGACTTGAGAGAAACGGCTCTCCAAAAGACCCTAAGCAATAAGGCATTCCTTGAAAAGCTATTACTTAAAAAAAAACTTACCACGTTTTGGGTGAAAATTCAAACTTCAAATTCAAATTAAAAGGTAATCACAAGACTTTTTGATTCGAAGTTTTTTACATTCGACAGATTATTGCCTCACGAAACTTTAATTTGTCTTAATATGGTTATGCTTAAAGGCCCGTAAGGTACTTCTTTTTTTACAGCCGGTTGTCTCGAGTAGATGGCGATTTTCAGCCGATCCACCTTTCAGCTCGACGACACAATTCAAAAGGACAGAGAATTGATTTGATACAGACCAGGGAGCATACAGCGTTTCCTGTCCAAATAGTCACAGAAATTGTTGGTACTAACCGGTGCGTCAAATTTAAATGAAAATTGCGCCCTCTAGTCTAGTGTTATAATTTAATAATTGCTATATAATAAATAGCGGGAACCCTGTATTTTTTTAATGCTAGTCAAACGACTGTCAACATTAAAAAGGGTTATATAAAGTTAAATTTGAAAGAAAAAAGGGCAAGTAACTTTAAAACGCCCTTTTTCAAAATGAGAAAAAATATACGAAGTGTATATATTTTTTTTGATAAACTTAAAAACTAGGTAATGTAGAAATGGAAAGAAACGATAGACAGAAGGAAGAAAAGAGGAAAGTTGAAAGCGGTTGTCAAGTATTTTAGTCTGATATCTAACGTGTATCACTCGTCCTTTCGGAAATAATTAGTGGTAAGTCGCAATTGAGGAAAAGTCATAGTTGTGAAAAAGTCATAATTGGGTATGGTTTTGTGAAAAACTAGACGGAACTTTCAACTCTATTTACAATTATTTTGCCATTTCAAACATAAAGAAGAGAAACGGTACAAAACAACTACACAGGGAAAGACCCCGTGCAGTGAAAAGATGAAACGCCAATTTTTACATAAAGTATTTATTTCTGGGCGGAGTTCCCAAGAGGAAGTAAGAGAGTCCTTCAATCCCTCGCATACAACAGGGATCAGCCGCCATATACAAGTTATCCGTAAAAAGGCCCAATAAAGAAGGGATAGAGAAGAAATCAGTGTGCGGACGAACACACCTAGGAATGCAATTATCCCAAGAATGACTCTTTCCATTGAAATTACCATTATTTCTCAAGGAACCACCCGACACTAACTCCTTCCACCAAGCCTGTGTCAATAAGGTGGTAGGCGGCAGCCTGTCCAATTGATTCCCCTCAACGGACAAGAGAAATCACTTAAACAGAAGTCGGCACAGCTCCCATTAAGGAAAACTTGAGATAACTTCACTCCAGAGCAAAAGCGAGTAGTCAAATCAATAATAATTTGGTAATTAATCCAAAATTTTCCGTTTTTGGTTATTCTTCAGCAACGACAATGTCTTCATTGAAGAAAATCAATTCCGCCCGCAACCATTCCCTGATACAAACATATTGTAACTATTTATTAAATTAAACAATATGCTATTGCTTGTATTAGACCATTGTTTTAGGCCACAACGGTAACGGCCTTGGTAACAGCAAAATAATGGCAAGGTAAGAAAGAGAGAGATACGAGTGGTAGGTAGAGAAAAGTAGTCAATAACGGAAAAAAATTCCAGGAGAATTCATGACGATAATGGCCGATATAAGGTGACTCAAGAAGTTCCATTGGCAGACGATATTAAAGAGGTAATGTTAGCTGTATTAACGATATTAACGGTATTAGGTTGTTCGATAGAATAGGTAATCGAGAAATACGATAAAAACAACTTCAGCAAACTACCCGACAAAATTGAACCCTAAGGTAACGAAATTGATAGATGAGCTGAGTCGCAGAAACTTATTGAAATCGGTACGGTACTTTGAAAAACAAAAACTCACTCTAGAGATAAATCTGAGTTAAAGCAAAGGTACTGTTTTATATGCCAGTTCCTACATTTCTACCTGTAGAATCGGCCAAAGAATAGACTAAATGAGAAATGCGCTTTTTGACTGTACACAAGATGTATTTAGGAGCTAGCTTTGCGGAAAACTTTTTAGAAGCATCGGAAAGAACTTTGTTGCATCGCCAGACCTTATCCCCTACGTAAAAACCGCGTCTCGTCTTCTCAAATTATAGGTATGGGTATTTCTTTGGTAAGCGGTATGTAGTTTTTTCCTAACTTCAGTAAATATGTCCGATAAATTTTTGATATCTTTAGCATAATTATCAGGGTTTCCTGGAGAAATTTTGATGTCCTCAGAAGACATAACATCATCATAATAACGTCCAGAAAGAGGTATATGACGAGCAAAATTAAGGAAAGCTGGGGTATATCAAGTAATTTAATGTTTAGCAGTATTTCACGCATGCTGTAGTTTCGGTAGTTCCTTGTCCCAATCCTTGTGATGGTCTTTTATGTAACAATGAATTGCAGTTCCAATTGTTCAATTTGAACGCTCAACGAAATTAACTTGAGGAGAATAAAACGAAGTATGCCATACTTTTTGAACTTGATACGTATTTGCTAAGTCTTTAAAAGTATTAGCCACAAGGTTGGAACCATTATCACAGATAATATATTGTGGAACTCCAAATTTGAGAAACACCTCGTTTTCCAGAAATTTAATGATACAGTTGGCAGTAGCAACTCGCAAGGGATGTAGAAGACAATATTTGGTGAGCCAATCACAGACGACCAGAAGGTAACAATTATTTTTATTGATCTTGGAAATGGACCCATTAAATCTACTACAATGATTTGCCAAGAAAACTGAACGGATTTTTCATTGCCCATTAATCCTAATGGAGGAAGATTAGATACCTTCTGACTTGCACAGACATGACAAGTTTTTACAAAAGATAGGATATGCTTGTGCATTCTAGGCCAATAGAAATTTTCCTGAATTCGAGATAAAGTTTTGAAGAAACCCAAATGAGCGGCGGTAGGAGGATTGTGACGATCTTGGATAGTCTGTTTCTGAAGATATTTAGGAACTACAATTTTCCACACTCTATTGTTGGATTTGACGGCAACAGAAGGCATTATTAATTTGTAGATAATACCGTTTTGAAATGCGAAGTGAGGAAAATGATCGGGAGATTGAATTATTTTTTGTTTCAAGGAGACATTTCGGGAACAATATCGATAAGAGAAATCTCAGGAAGACATTCTGGAATACGAGATAAGGCATCAAGGACGATATTCTTTCTACCTTTACGTTGAACTAAATCAAAAGTATGAGTCCTCAACTTCATAGTCCAACGTGCAAGTTTTCCTATGGGATTTTTAAGATTATTTAACTAAAGTAACGACAACGGTGAATTTAACACTTTCAATGTAACCTCTAAAACGATCGATGTTATACAAGAGAGCTAGACATTTCTTCTCGGTTGCGCTGAGGTTTCGTTCAGGTTTAGTGAGAGACCTACTAGCATATGCTATAGCTTTTTCGACACCACCGATAACTTGAGTGAGGATACCTCCCAATCCAACATCACTGGCTGGTGGATAGTAAAGGGTAAAGAAAAGTCAGGTTTACTTTTCTTTACTCTTTACTATCCAGAGTGAAGCCAGTGATGTTGGATTGGGAGGTGTCCTCACTGGCAATCAGGCATCAGGAATCCATTGTACAGGTTGATTGTTCTTTTTACCTTTTAGGAGATCGTGAATAGGAGCCATTAAGAAAGAATAGTCCTTCAGAAATCTTCGATCCAACCACATAAGCCGGAAAATCTTTTTATTTGAGTGGTATTGGTTGGACGTGGATAATTATTCATAGCGGAAATTTTTTCAAGGTCTGTTCTCAACCCATCTGAACCTAAGAACCTACAATATAACCGAGAAACTTGAGAGATGTTTTGAAGAATTCACATTTATCGACATTGATTGTTAAATTAACATCTTTTAAGATGTCTTTAACTCCAGAAAGTAACTTAAAATGTTCTTCAAATGTTGAGGAAACTATTGCGATTTCGTCAAGATAAAATATATTGGGCTCATACCGAGGACCAAATAAACTATCCACAAGTCTCCGTTGAACTTGGGCACTATTGCATAAACCAAAAGGAACTGAAGTGAATTGAAATAACCCACAACCCATGATAGAAAAAGCAGTTTTTTCTCGCGAGTCTTCATCAAGCGGAATTTGCCAGAAAGCCTTACGAAGATTTACTGAAGATATGTAATTGGCACCACGTAACATGCTGAGAATTCGCTTTATATTAGGTAAAGGATAGCTGTCATGTTTCGTTTGCATATTCAATAATCGACCATCAAAACAAAATCTCATTTCCCCATTGGATTTCTTTACAAGAAGTACGGGAGAAGAATATGGACTTTTCGAAGGTTTCACGACACCTAATTTCAGCATATCGTCAAGCTCCTGATTTAAAATTTTCAACATTATGGTGACATGGGATACTGCTTTCTCTTAAAATATTTGGCATCACCGGTATCAATTTTCATGGGAATTTTATTTGTCTGCCAATTTGAGTGTCACTTCTCGAAAAGAGTCTAATACTGTCTGAGCAAGGGTACGCTGGTTATCCGACAAATCATCCAAGGTTAGGAGTATTTTGGGCAAACCAGGTATTTTTACTTAGGTCAACTATTAATGAAAATTGCCTGGTGAAATCGCTACCAAAAATAAAACTGTGTACCAAGGATGGTACCACTAAAGCTTTTAAGACCTGACAAGAATCATTAAGGTAAATAGGTAAATCAATGATACCACTAACTTTCTGTTGTGAGCCATCAGCTACAGCTACACACTTAATGAAAGAAGGATTTATGACGATATTGGAATTTTTGAGTATATATCTATCTACTTTTTAAACTTCTTGAGCAAGGTTTCTCTCCGTCAACCTTCATGTCAGCCATGTAAAACAAGGGGTTGAGACAGTATAAGCACTTTCAGGCTGTAATAATGGAAAATATTTATATTTCAAACCGAACATAAGCCGACCAATTTCATGGATAGAGATTCCTGATGCTGTAGATACATGAGTAACAAAATAATGCTGTCAACTACATTCAAATCGAAAAGGTATTTGTTTGCAGTGCGACGAATTTCATTCAGATTGCCGCGTGTTGGAAACTTTATTTTGCATGGTTTATAACTCAATAAAATATCATCTTCGCAATATGCCTTAGAGCCGATTTTCAGCAGACAAAAATGAATCTAGATCGGGATTCCCTGTTTCAAAAATAAAAAAACACGCGCTTCCTCGAATTAAGAGGGATTTCATATTCAATAAATCTTGTCCTGTTATCTACCGAATCGAACCAACAGCTCCTGACAAATTAGAAATGCAAACATTGCGCGCCTGGGTTGAATTTTTCAAAAGGATAAGATAATAATAGTCTAGGAAGCGACGTTTAGAGAAGTATACCCTCAACTGTAAATACTTAGTTTGAGATCACGTTTAAAAGGAAGCTGTGAAAGGCAGCCATAAAAATCCTGAAGTCATTTATTAGCTCTAGCTTAATAATAATAATTACATTGTTAATGCAAATTCTTCTTATTTCGTAGTAAAATTAAACAATTACCCATCATTTAGAAAAGAGTAAAACAGAAACTAAAACAAAAAAATCTATTTATATAGATGAGGCTATACCTTTTCAATACCAGATCCTAGACTATGAAATAACAAATACCGAAAATGGATACTCCAATAAATAAAATAAACAAACAATAGGAATACGATAACAAACCGAATTGGGTGTTTACAAATCGGTAACCTATAACTGTTTGTGGACTGGAGATAAAGTAAATTCCGCAGGGTATTCGACAATAGAGAATTTAATTTAATTTTATTTTGTGTAGGTTATTGCAGAGAGGTCAAAAATTGTCCGATAATGGTTCTATTACGATTCTCAGAAATACAATGGAAAAATGAAAAAGCAAAAATAATAAATATATCTACTAGGTATTTAGTCCCGATATTTATCTTAGTAAAAATAATTAATAATTAAAAATAAAATACCATCACGAACATCCGTTACCTACCTAATTCTGAAAGCAATCTGTAAAGAAAATAATTTTCTTTCGGCACTCGTTTCGTCCTTTTAAGTGGCAGGGTGAAAATAATTATCTTTTCTCAGCACAGGTCGACCTTAGCGAGGTAGGTACTTCAACTGACGGCAAATAAAAGAATCAATTAGAAAAATATCTTGGGGAAATGCTTTGTCTTGCTTCCTGAGCTAATTGAAAAATTGTTAAAAAAAGACTTTAACTGTTTTTACCTCATTCTTGGAAACAAAAAGTACATACTGCACGTTTAACATCGATGTTTTAACTTAACAAACTTTTCTTTTAGACCTCAAGCATATCATTTGCAAAATAATTAAAAAGAAAAAGTTTTTCCTCTGCAGCTGACAGAGGAATCAGTCTTACGCCCTTCGGCGAACACGGGGTGCCTGTGACATTTTTTTTTTTTTTTAAACAGGCATTTAATTCAATTACAAAACACTTTACTTTAAATAGGTATATCTACTTAAAAAATATGAGATATTAAGGTCCTGACACTTTCTTTACCATTGTATTTTATGATGTTTATAGTAATTAACGTTAGAAGGCCGATAAATAGTTCTTACAAATCCACCTAGCTTGGCACTTGGCAGATTCCCTGTTGTAACAGTGGGCTACTTGTTAAGAAAATCTCTTACCAATTTGCTACAAGATCCTTGCCAAAACACTGTTGTTTTGTTCCACACGACGTCGAACAATAGTTAAGTTAGTGAAACTAGAAGCTTCGTTCAGGTTATACGGTTTTTGCACTGGGCAGGATATTGAACATAGGAGCAATGAACTTATAAAATAAATTCACGTCTATCGGTCGACCCAAAATGCAGAAAGATGAATAATTGAAAAATGAATGGCGAATACGCGGATAATGGAAGCCCGATAACCGACGACTTGTGTAATGAAACCGCGACCGTCTTTTTGAGAAGTTATAAAGAACGTACGCGATACTGGGTCTGCCGAGATTACAAATTATGCTCACGTTTTTTGTCATCTAACAAAATTGACAAAAGTCAAAGTCTAAAACAGAATTGAGTTCTTCTATTTAGGGAGAAGAAATAAGTCTATTGGCATCAATTTATTCCATTGTAACGTTTAATAGACAATTACACATCAAAACGTAACCTATTAGGTAGTACTAAAACCCGATTAATTCTCGATTGACATTTAAGTTAAAGTTAAAAAGTCCCGATTGACAATCTTGTTCGGTGGTTAATTCAAGAATGATATCTGAGGAAAAAGCTGTAAAATAAAATATAATATAATATGGAAACTTAATAACTATGCTGAGTAAGCGGAATGCTGAATAGTGTTGTAGCTTCGTTGCAGGTCAATGGCGCAACAGTAGCAAACAAAGCAGAGCAACATAACATAATTCTCCCCTGTTAAAATTAATCAATATGTTGATTTGATTGATTAATTTTATTTCCCTTTGGAACTTGATCGTCACCCTCGTGGCATCAGAGGGTTTCGTTTCAGTATTGCTGATTATCATCTGGTTTCTTAGTGGTACCAACAACTGCTTCCAACTTGAGTGCTTCTGGTTCTTGTCTAGCTCTTGGAATTTGCTGTAAAAATCTGACAGATTCATTGGTATTCAAGAAGATGTTGCTGTTGGATATCGATGAATCATGACTGTAGAAACTGATTCCACGTGTGACCGTTTTTGAGGGGAAAAATCAGCCGAAATAAGGTATCCATTTACAGCTGCAGCAGTACTTGGAACAGCAGCAACATATTGCAATCAATATTATGAAGATGATTGCTACAGATAGGATGGTGTTGAAGATTGGGTGATATCCGGAACCAAATGGCTTATTGATTTCATGTTGCAAAGTTTCTTCGAACATTTCCAGTTTGTGCTTTGCATGACGTGATTCATCTAAATCTATGTTATTTAGATGAATTGGATTCATAGATATCTTCTTCATTTGTTCGATTTCTTGGACACAGCAGTCATCAATATTAATGTTAATGTCAGGAATGAAATGGGCCAAGTTGCTTGTTTGGTTAGAAACAGTGAAATATTTGCAATGAGGCTTCGGCTTCAACATGCCAGATTCCGTCAATGTAAAATCTATAAAGTTCTCGGTGGCATCACATGACAGAGTTGCTGCAACAGGTGAAGAGATAATGAACAGCTATTGATTCTGGGAAATTTTGTGGTAAATTTCCAAATTGGCTTTTGGTTTTCGTGTTGCAGTCATCAGGGATCTGTTTGATTTGATTGCGTTGCAGGCTAACTTCACAATTTGCGTTCTGAGCAGTGAGGTAAGTTATCAAATCTTTACATAACTGGGTCTTGTCGTCGATCTTCTTGCAACTAGACAGGTCTTTTATTGAAGCAAACCTAGTTTTACTCGTACTTAGGATTAGGAAGGGGTAAGTAGGATTAATATATGTATAAATCGATCCCTTAGGATCAAAAACAGGAAGCGGTAATAATTTGTATAAATGATAACTTAATCTAGCAGTAAGCGGTAATTAATAATCGATTTATTTTACTAATAGAATTATAAAATACTTAAAAAAAAAAAAAAAAAAATAATTGAATAAATAAAATATCTCTTCTAAACCTGACTGATACGGGATAGTCCCGATGATCGAAGCAGCATTGCCCCGCTGAATAGCCAAACTAATTAGCTGAACAATGAAGCTCCTTGTTAATGACCTCTTGCCAGAATGTTTAATTCGTGCAGAAATCTCATTAACAAGGTCCTTTGCTTCTACACCCCAGGGTCCCAAGGTTTCAACACTAAAAGGAACAAAAACAAATTTCTCCACTAATTCCTTATATTTGCATCTCTTTTGTTGCTCCCCAAGAAAAGCTGCCTCCCCAGCTTTGTTGAGCTGCCTCCCCAGCTTTGTTGCTAGTTCTTGAAATGTAACTTTCAGCTAATGTGTCTCGACATGTTACATCCCATATCAATTGTTTGCCTTCTCTCCAAGGGAAATATGACAATCCATCTGCTCTCTTTCCGTCACTTCTACAAACACCAATTGGTTCTAGGCTATTAGGAGTATCTGCTGCAACCAAAGATCTGTGCAGAATTTCGTTTATGAACCGATGTCTGGACAACCTACCAGCACTATTGGAACAGCACAGGCCATGATGACGCAGAATGTCAACTAATTGTCCGCAAGTGCAAGTATGTTGTTCACACACCGGTTGACCTAAACGAAGGGCAACGGAAATGCGAAAAGTGGAATCATCTAATAACGTCCCCAATGGAGGAGAAGGCAAAGCACAAAGCCACGCATTACTCTCTTGTTCTTGTAGAGCTAAAAGTCTAGCTTTTGATTTTGGATTATCAGAATTCTGAATTTTAAATTGTATTGAATTTTTACAAAAAAAATTGTCAAAATCTTTTTGAGTTTCAGGACATGGAGACGGAATAGTATTCAGATTACAAAGATTGAGCCAATTTTTCAATGCAAAGTCAAAATCTGTATAATTTTTATCGATAATATAATTTGGTAGTATAAGGGATGTTAAATATTCTGGGTCATTAACTGAACCTAAAAAGGCAGGAAACGTTAGATTTTCAACATTGCGAATCCCAAGTCCTCCAAATCTAACTGGAAGAGATGCAAGAGACCAAGCTTCCTCGTTAAGTGTAGAGTTTGTTATATGTTGCATAGTCTACTTAAAAAGGAGATTGACTTGGGAAAGTGATTTTTTCGCTAACCAGCATGGTGAAGATCTTAAAATATATGACAATTTAGGTACAGCTAAAGCGTTCTTTAAAAGGAAATAAGCCAAATGAGAATTCAAACTTTTTACATTTTTGCATAAATTTTCTATTTTTTGTACTTTATTATTTAAAGACTGTTCAATGCAATTTGATGATAACGGAGACCCTATTAGTTGTAGGTTTGAAAAATCGCAAATTTCTATATTTTCTGCAAGATTTTTAAAATCTGATATTTTTTCATTCGATTTTATGTTTTCTAGAAAATATAGTTCGCATTTACTAAAATTAATTTTCAGTCCTAAATTTTCAGATTCTGAAATAATTTTATTGAAATCTTCTAAAACTGTGGCACTAGGACCCCCTAAACTACCGTCATCTAGGTACCAAGCATTAAATTCAGATTTTAAAGAATTTATCAGAGGGTAGATAATAAGGCAAAAAAGAGGTGGGCCCAATGGATCGCCCTGTTGAACTCCTCTCTGTGATGATATGCAATTTGAACCAAATGAAAGAATTGAACTCTCTCTGTAACATTGACTTATGAAATTTAAAAAATTTGGAATGTAGTCTTTGACTCTTCTCAGTAGGATGTCTCTATGTACCGCATTGAAAGCATTTTTAAAATCAATTTTCAAAAAAACCTTATCTGAAGTATGTTTAAAGTGAACAAAACGACGAGCACTGTGTGAAATGGCTTCAGCGCCACATTTACTTCCAAAACCAAGTTGTATGGGTTGAAATAAATTAGATAAAATAGGACGAATTCGAGAGCAAATAATTTTAGCAACTAGGCGTCGTAATGTGAAGCCCACCGCAATAGGACGAATACCCCCGTCTTTTTTATTTAAAGCACAGAGGGAGGCGCCAAAAAAAATTGAAGATATTTTTGGATGAATTTGTTCTTTCAAAATAAAATTAGTGAAGTTTGTAAGAGATGTAAATAGAATAGTGGAAAAACTGTCCTGCTCACCATAACTGAGGTCCTTGAGATGCTGTGGTGTAAGACCATCGAGACCTCCCGAAGAGCCAGGTCTAAAAGAGCTAATTGCGTATTTAATTTCTTCGCAACTGACATCTTCTGGAATGATCTTTGAAGGCTTGTCTGAGAATTTTCTATCATCGTCGACTTGAGGGTGCAATTCTTGGAGTTTCACGAAATTAGAAATATTTTTTGAGGATGCGAGAGTCTCTTCTGAAGATAGTATTCGAACTGCGCCGCTAATGTTTCCTTGAGATATTTTATTCTGAATTTTCTTTTCTAAGTTAAAATAGTTTATGTTTTTTTTTAAACTTTTTGAACTGTTCTTAGATGTTTTTACATCAAAAGACTCCAATAGTTCTGACAGAGGAAGCAACTTATTTTTGGTCCAAATGTCGAGGTTTTCTTTGACTTTGGAAGTGAGTGATTTTGAAAATTTAGATTTGTCTGGAAGTTTCAAAACTGAATACGGGAAAAGAAAAAGCGACATCCATGCTTGAGGTGAGTTTTCTTTCACGCAATTATTAAGGAGGCAGGAGAGTTCTTCAGAAATGGATTTTCGAGCACCTTTTGGAATTCTGTGTAGAATAGGTATACTTTCCTTTAATCTAGATAAGTATTTAACCAAAAATTCTGAATTAATGTCATAATTTGGAACTTGTGAGAAACTTGAATTATTCTGATGTTTCAAACGTATATGATGTTTCAAACCAATCTTGCCTTTGAATAATTTACCGCATGATAAGCATTCTGTATTCACAATATCTGAATTGACATCAGAGTCATCTGTAGTTTCATCGTGTTTGTGTTTCAGGCGAATATAATGATTCAAACCTCTTTGGTTTTTGAAGGATTTGTCACAAAAAAGACATTCAGATCTGTTATTTGAATTCATAGGCACTTCGTTTAAAAAATTGTTTCTTGAGATTTCTTGGCTAGGCGGATTAGTAGGAGGTGGATCTAGAATTGTTGTTAAAAGCTCAAAATGTCCTGAATCAGGTTTTCCAAAGAAAAGAAGGTGAATTGAATTTTTTGAAAAATTTAAAAATTCAATTGATGGTCTAGAGAACTGGAAGATGTTCCCGCTTTTCCTGGATTCCTCCACAATATAAATACAAACTCTTATTTGGTAATACACTGATATAGCTTTGCATTCTGCAGATGTTCCGAAAGTTTTGTCTTGCTTCATTTTAGAACAATAGTCATATTTGTTTTCAAAAATAAATTCTTCAAAATCTTCCCAAGAATTTTCAATGTGAGTAACAGAATTCTCCCGTATTTCAGAATATCTTTCTTGCGTTTGATAGAGATGTAGACTCACTGCGCGAAAAAGGCAGTTTCCATCGGTGATGATAGAATTTCTTCTGAAGATCGTAATAAAAAAATAATAATTACATGTATTTCTCTCTTCTGTGTAATTTCTGGAGGAATTTCATCGGACTTTTCAAGATATAGACTCCGAAATTTGTATTGTTCATTTAGGGTATTTATTGAATTTTCTGGATCGGTTTGTTATATAAAATAGTAAGAATATGTATAAAATTGTAAAAATGGTCGTTGACAGTTTGACAGTTTTTTTTTTCGCAAGCGGTAATTTAATTGAAAATATTGAAATTGCATTATTATAAATAACATTTAGATCACAAATAGAAAACTACCTATATGTATCTTCATCATTTGTTAAACTGACTGGAAGAGTTAAAACTGAGTCTTGCTTAACGTTGAGAAGTTAATTTCTCAAATCTTTGGGATTAATCACATTTGGGTGAATAACATTTTGCTTGGCAAAAAGTATTGAAGAAATTATCAAATCGTATATTTCAGTTAATTCAGTTATAATATGTAATAAATAATAAATTAATGTGTTCAGTTACTGAAGTCACATACGAAATCTCGGTCAATTGTGTATTTCTAGCTTGATCATTGAATTTGTTAAAATTTTCTAAATTGTTATTCAATTTTTCTTCATTTAATTTTAAAGAAACAACAGAACTATTATAATTTTCAATTGCAGAAGACATTAGTCTTATTTGTTGTTGCATTAATATCTGAGTCTCGTGATTTTTATTTTTCAAGGAATTGATTGCGTCATTAAAATAAACTATATCGTCTGCATCTGGTGAACAACATTTCAAATGCAGTTGAAACTCCGTTTATCAAACCTCTGCGTTTACGTTTGGTTTCAAATGTATAATTCGACTAAATGAATGATAGTATCAAGTTTCTTTTCTAATGTTTTAATTTGAGCAGCAAACAAGGCGAGCGAATCCGTGCAATGGAAACTATTCACATATATTTTATTATTTCCAAGATTGGAATCATGACATATGTTTTTCGATTCTGCATATATTTTTTCCACAACTCGGAATTTATGAATGGAATAGGAAATATTAGAAAACGAAAGGAGAGTAAAATAATCATCGTATAATTTTACGGTGCCTAGAGATTAGTAAAAGATGCCTGCTTGGTTATTAGTCGGTGTTATTTGATAAGCCTCCTCCTCCGATTGCGATAGGTGGGCGCGACAAATCGTAATTATGAAAAGAGTACGTCGCGTGTAATAATAAATATTGGCTTAATTTTTGTCTGAAATAAATGGTTTTAATAAGTCCTTGTGATACGAAACTAGCTTATTTTTTATTTTCAAGAGAACCAAATTATTTGAGTTTATTTTTGTTATTTTAAATGGTCCCTTATAATTCGAGGAAAGTTTTTCACTTATTCCGGGCTTTGAAGCTTTATCTAGGACATAAACTTGGTCGCCTACAAAAAAATTAAAATCATAATTTTTTTTTTATCGTAGTAGGTTTTGGATTTCATTTTAGAATTGATAATGTTTTCTTTAGCAATTTGAAACGATTTATTTAATCTCAAATGAAGTTGTTTGTTATAAGTATCATATGTGTAGTGGAATTCTGGGTCTTTTGTTATTCTATTGGGTAATGTTGCCTTATGACCAAACACTAATTCATATGGTGTAAATTGAGTAGTTGAATGAACAACTTGTTGTTATACGAAAACATAGCAGTTTGAATAAATTCGTCACAATTGTCTTGACTTTTATTGGTAAAATGCTTTAAATAATCTTTCAGCGTAGAATGAGAGGGTTCTAGGGCTCCATTACTTTGAGATCTATAAATTGATGTAGTGATATGTTTTATTTTAAAAAGATTGATAACTTCTTCAAGTAGATTGGACGTGAAATCGGTTCCATTGTCTGTCACAATAGTTTTTGGTTATCCAAAAATTAGAATAAAGTCACAGAACTTGTCGGCAATGGTTTTTGACTCATTATTGCGAATGCGTATGAAAATTTGAAAAGGGCTTCCTGCAGTTTTGAAATAAATTTTTTTCCTGCTTCTGTTACTGGTAGAGGTCCTACAATATCTAAGAAGATTTTCTCAAATGGAAAATTAGACGTAGAAGTAACTTGCATGGGAGCTTTAATTGGATGACGATTTACTTTATTTTCTTGACACTTGATTCAACCTTTTATAAACATTCTGATATCTTTTTTCATATAATAGGCCATTTATAAATTTTTATAATCTGGCAAGAGAGGTAGAATGATTTTCCTTTAGAATTTCGGCAATTTCTCCTTTTGTATTTGATTTAATTTTATCTGAGTCTACGAGAATGATTTGCGACAAAACTTGTCCAATTGCAAAATTGGATGCGTCGGTTGTTAATGTAAATTCCTAATTGAAATTTAGGAATTGTAATAATGGTGCCTTTGTTAAAATAATCTCAAATTCGTCTAGAGAGTCTTGTTCTTTATTCCAATAGAAAATTGAGTCTTTTTTCAATAAAATTGTCAATGGTTTTGCTGTTTTTCCAAAATTTGGTATAAATCGTCTGTAATAGCCTACAAGACCTGAAAACTGTTTAATATTTTTTTGAGATTTGGGCATTGGGAAATTCAAAACACTTTCGATTTTCTTTTCATCTGGCTGAACGCCATTTTCTGAAATATTGTGACCTAAATAGATTACTTCTTTTCTCATGAACTCACATTTATCAGGTTTTAATTTTAAATTATTTTGAGACAATCTCTGAAATATTAGTTTTAATTTTTGTTTATGATCGAAAACATTTGATCCAACGACAATTAGATCATCGAGGTAAACAAAGCATTGTTAAAACCGTATTCATTAATCTTTGGAATACTGCTGGTGCACATTTAATAGCATTCGTAAAAACTCATAATGTGCATTAGGGATAGAAAAAGCAGTTTTTGGTGCATCTTCTGGATCCATTTTGATTTGGTGGAAGCCTGAGGCTAGATCCAGAACTGTGAAATAGGATGCATGTCCTAACTGGTCTAATATTTCATCAATATTTGGAATTGGCTGAACTTGACCTACAGTGACATCATTAAGACGTCTGAAATCGACTACAATCCGCCATTTTCGATGTCCATGAATCAGTTTTTTTGCATTATACGGGGAAACAGATGGTTGAATTATCTTCTGTTTCAACATTTTTTCAATTTGGTTTGAAATTTCTGATTCATGACATTCATACATTTTGGAAGTCTATAAATTTTGGAATTAATTGGGGCATCAGTAGTCGTATTTATTTTACATTGAATCGCTTGAGTGAATGACATGTCATCATTTGGTAAATAAAAAATATGGTAAAATTCTCGGCAAAGATTCAGAACTGACAATTTTTCTTCAGAATTGAGATGTTCTAATCTGAAATTATTTTCTAACGTTGAAATGCGATTAACCGTGTGAGAATCAGACGTTTCTGATTGAGTAGCATTGAAAACGAAACAGTGATCTTCGTGGAATTTCTCGAGTTCCACGTTGATAAAGTTTACTTGCACGGCTCTTTCCAAAGTGTTTACGATAGTAGCTACAGTGGTATTGTTTTCATCAACTTTTAAAATAGCTTTTGCTAAGAAAACTCCTCCTAAAATTACTGCATCCCAACAGTAGCCTTCTTTTACTTGGTTACCGTTGATAACATTAATGCGTATTATGATTTCAGATCGCGGCTGTAGGATATAAAGTCTGTTTTTTTTTTTTAAAGATAAAAGTCAAAATGACATTATGTTGGCAATACAATGTAAAATTGTCAATGCTTTCAAATTTTCTATGTAGAAAAGACTTGTGTTGCCAACATAGTTACTAAATTTTTGACTTGGGAAATTATCTTTAAAAAAAAACAGACTTTAATTACAGTTTACATTGTCATTGTTTGAGTTCGAGTTAAGATACATTTTTAATGGTATGGTAATGGAAGACATTTTAATTTTAGTTCGAGAGTTTTATAATTTAATTCAGCGTTCTCGGATTTCAAAAGATCGTTGCCAATTAATCCATCAAACGGAATATTGCTGTTTTCTGGAATGATGTGAAATTTCTTCTTTATAGTAATATTTTGAAATTTTATCTGTAAAAATGTGCTGCCTACAGTTTCTATAGCTGCATTGGGATTGATACAGTTTAAGGCCGCGTTAATGGCCACCATGTTTAGTTTAAATTTAGTTTTCGAAAATGACGACTGCGTCACTCTACACATACGGTTCAATATTTTATTATTTGTCCAAAACAAAATCTGTTTGTCGGTGAAACACTTAGTGACAGAGAAAGATAAATATACAATTATGATGCGCCCAATGTAGCTTTTTTGCCGTGGCGCCATCTACTTGAAATTGCTTGAACTGTTTTCACCTTCAAAATTCGTTTTAAGGTCATCTCAAAAAATCCGCAATAATTTCCAAAATCCTTTGGCATAAACATTATTTGATATATTATCTACAATCTCTACAATTAGCTTTTTTTAGTTTTTCGTGGTTATCAATAAAATACGCTTTTCACCGATCCAGGCTTGATAAACATGCAAATATGCAACCACCAACACATTCAATTGTTTTGGTGGTTGCGAGCATGATTTTTGAATTTAGAAAAAAAAGGCTGAATATCGAAAAACCAAAATAAGGAATTGTAGATAATCGATCAAATAATGTTTATGCCAAATTTGAGCCAATTCTGATGTGCCATTTTTTTAAAGACCTTAAAACAAGTTTGGAAAAATCAACCAATCACAGTTTAAACATGGCGTTCATTAACGCGGCCTTAATGACATTTCCTCTAAAGGATTATAAAACAAACAATCTTGTTCGGAGGTTGATTCAGGAATGATCTCTGAGGAAAAAACTGTAAAATAAAATATAATATACTATGGAAACTTAATAACTATGCTGAGTAAGCGGAATGCTGAATAACCGGTTTGGTAGCTTTGTTGCAGGTCAGTAGCGCGACAGTAGCAGCAAAGCAGTGGCGTAACATAACAACAGATAAATTCATTACTTGTCGCATTCCGCGTTTTCAGTTTACCCACTTAAATTTTCCATGCAGTAGTAAATCAAGGATGAGGCTGATGTTTTTGTTAGTCATTAAGGTGCGATTTCAGTGGTGCTGCTCGAGCTGCGCAACTAGAGATGCTGGCCGCGGCAGCTGTAGACGCGATGAAAAGATGTTTTCGGTGACGCAGTTCTAGGCAGCCGTTGACTGCGGACTGTAGCATTTTTGTCATTTTAAATTAGCTAACAACTATAACTACGCTATTAAAATTTACAAGTCATTTCGCAGATTTTGATTTAACCATTAAAATAGCATAAATTTGTTCACAATATGATACTTACCTTCTTTTTTTAATTCTTTAGCGACCTTTTTGCAACAATTTTCTTTAATAACAAAATGTTTGTCTTTATAATCATAAATTACGGGATATTTTTGTATTTCGTTGATTAAAATTTCATCGTCATTTGACGTAAATGGCGCCATTTTTTGCCCTAGTACTACGATTTCAGCCGCTCGACTGCTTCGCGAGCAGTCGAACAGCAGCCGCTGCAGCGCGGGCTGCCGCCGCTTTAGTCGCGCTGCGCAAGCCAAATTGGTGCCATTTGAAACTGTACAAACCAGTGCAGCGGCTGGAGACGCAGCTGCTAGCGGCCGCAGCCAGCCGCGTCACCGAAATCGCACCTTTAGTTGAGCTTGTTAATGTTTCGTTCTAGATTTTTTGTCATACTGCGGGTTCTGCAGAAAAATAATTTTGCTTTGTTCAGTACAAATTTATTTGCTTGCCACCTAGTTTTTCAACTATTCGGTAGTTTCTTGGAAATGACTGATTCCTTCAAAATGCCACTGCCTTTAGCTATTTTGCAAACTAGCTGGCTAGGTTCAAAACTTACTTTGTATCAAAGTATATCTACAATAACTCTTGAAACTTATATAAACGACAAATTCTCTATCGCCAAATTCGTATATAATTTTATCATCCCCTTATTGTTTCAAAATTAATTTCCACTGTCAAATAGAGATTTAATCGCATTTCCGAAACATGACAATATGAAATTACATAGGTACTAGCGGATAATGGATTTATTCGATTAAGTAGTTGCGAACAAAACCATCAAATTCTTGATAAAGATAATTTGCAATTCTAGAATATTTGCTTTCTATATTGCATGCATGACTCGCTGAAGGATAAAATGATAGATGCTTATCAACAGAGCAAACAGTAACAAACTACGGAATAATTTATCACATAATTTATATCATTATTTTTTTTAAATAAAATTCTCCTATACTATAGTTATGTATAGATAGCACATACTAAAGCTAAAAGTTTCTGAATCCAAAATGCAAATTTGAAAGCACGTAGTACGAGATGCTTTCAAAATATTATAATGCTAAGTTGTCTCAATTTTTCTTAGCACAAGAAGTTATGTTATATTAGAGACTAGGAAGTTGCGGCTTTCGGAATTTAGCTAGGAAAGGGAAATGTTATTTTAGATTTAGATTAGCTTTAATGTTTTCTCAAAGACGATATTCACTTTTGAACCATCTAATTTGAAAAATAAGGGTGGAAAAGTGGGTATAGTAGTGAGTAAGTTGAATGTTGATGCAAATATGTTTCGGAGTAGAAGGATACCTACGTACTAATATTACCAGTATCACCAGAAAAACTGATAAGTTTTCATTTCAAATTTCTAAACAAAATAGTAGTTTCATTTGCACATAAGAGGACTTCACGTTTTATTATCTCTATTTCGCGAGCCACCTAAGTTTCTAGCTTTAGATTACTTTTCAATTTTCAAGTTAAAAAACGGTTCATTGAAAAAGTTTTTATTTGCCAAATTAGTTGTTACTGCAATGGCCACATTAGAAAAAAATTCTTGAGTTTTCACCTCATGCGTGAAATATAATTTCCCAATTATTTCAAATCAACATATCTAGTTCACTATGGTGAAGAACTGTGAAATTTCTAATGGAGAATTCCCAACAAAATTCAAATTTCTTGTAGGTAAAAAAAGCATCCATCAACTTAACTTTCAGGTGAAAAAGTCCCCCAGAGGATGGAATGTGCCACGTCGGCAATGCTAAGTGCTGCATTCAAATCGAAACACGTTTTGCTTTGAGGTGATTCTCAGCAAATCATATTGTACACATATTTTTCCTTGGCGCATAAAATATTCCTTAGTTCGATCAGCTTGGTCGCACTTTCGAGTTTTTCCATTATGATTTCAATGCAGGAGCTATAGTAGGAAAATTAACTGCAAAAACAAATTATTTTTATCATCATACTGCAAAAAGAATAACTAAAATGATTGTTGCTTGTACTCTAACATCTTCAACTTTTTCCATAACATGTACTCAATAGTCAGGAAAGTTCAAAATATATAGCCATCGTCGAGGATGCGCTTTGTACTTCGTCACTCAGTTATTTACTTTCAACCGGGTCTCAATATTAGTAATGTTACGGAGGTAAAGGCAACGACCAGAAACGAATTGACTTTCACCATTGTCGGCTTTTTTCCTTATTTTATTTTCGGCTTCTCCAGCAAAACAGTTCGTTTGTGCTAGGACAAAAAACTAGGAGGGAGGAGGAATCCATCAGAGCATAAAAAGCACCCCGAGAACCAGTGGGACTAACGGCGGGTATTATAAAACTGCTTTGACAGTTAACTTGAAATTAACTTTTTGAATTACATGTAATTCCAGAAGTTAACTTTAAGTTAACTCTCAAAGTAGTTTTATAATACCCACCCTAAGAGGCATTGGTGTTTTTGTTCGATTAGCGTCCCGAAATAATAGCATCTGTTCCATTATTGGTCGATTTTAAATGAAAATTTCATTAATAAACTATACAACGCGAGTGGAAAAGATGTTATTTGAGGAAATTGATTGCTGGCTGATATCCGGATTCACACAGCGATTTAGACAGGGATTTTTTTTTAATTAAAATTTTAATCAACAATTTTCAAAAAAGCTTATTCTGAAAAATTGATTCTAAAGGAAATACATTATGTATAATACATATCATGTATACTACTAATTACATTGTGACAAAATTGAGATATTAGTAAAGAATATATATATTGGAAGCGTGAATAATTCTGTTACATCTTAAAAATTTCGTGGTAAATTACGCTGAAAAATAAATTTGATCTGAAGTAGTGAATGACAGTTTTCTGAACCGGAGGTAATCTGAACGAAACCTTCTTTCCTCTCTTCTTGGAGTGGTTATTGAAAGGTGTTATTAGAGACTCCAAATTAATACCCCTTTTCTGCTCGAGCTGCTTTTTTAACTACAAAAACTGGCACGTAAGATCTTTCTATGCCACCACCAGTGTTTTAAAGGGAATTTTAAAACCAGAAAAGGAAAGACTGTAATTTTAAAAGATTAAAATTAATTTATTTATGAGTAAAAAGAAAAGTTAGCATTCATTATTTAAAATTAAAAAAAGGTATTGTAAAATATAAAGAAAAACTAAAATTACCTTATTTAATTAATGAACCATAAACAATTTAAACTAAAAAAAAATTAAAGACAAATGAAAGAGAAGAGAGTAATTTCCCATTTAAAAGATTTAGTTCCAAATCTGACAATTTATTGGAATTGAATTTAAAAATAAACTATCACCTCTTTGGAGAGCTTCTACTAAAACACCGGGCGGCAGATGAACTAGAGGATGAGAAACGGATCGAGAACTCGTTGAGGCTGTGCGAAATAAATTTCCGGCGATAACTAGTAGTAAAAACCATGACGAATTGGCGATACTGAAGTTAGCTGGCCTCAACATCGGCTTAAATAAGCGAAAGGAACCACCCTCTGAGTAGGTACCTCTTTAGCAGCCCATTGGCTACCCCTTGGTACCGGTCTTGAGAACCCTCTTAGCTTTCAGTGATTCGCTGAAAGTACCCTCTGGTTTCTTGTTGTTTTCCCATTGGTTCTCAAGTTTATTCAACCTTCCCCATTCAAACGGCTCCGTCCTGTGATCCAGTTCGATGTTTCTCCAACAGAGTTCGCTAGGTACATGTAGTCAAATTATTAATTGAACATTTAATATTTTCCCTTTTAATTGAAAACCTTTTCCTTATCTAAATACCTATGCTTTCTATTCTTATTATCAATGGTTTGAAATGAACTAAACTATCCTTTATTAATGTAATAAAAAAATAATTGAGTAATCACTCCTATCTTAACCTACCTATATCTTAATTATAACTAAGCATTTGATTATCTTACAGTTAACATTTCACCCAAGTAATAACCCTTGATAATTATATTGCTATACAATTTGTTATTGTATCTTAAAAATCCAGCTCGTGTAATCATTGCTTCGCTTCACACACACATGCTTCAAATATAATTCATTCCAGCAACGGTATCAGTTACCTGACATCTCGGTTCGTCATAAAACGTGGGTATTCAGAAGATTATCCTTGACTCTGAATAAATTATCACAACCACATGGGATCTGGTTCATTCGACAGATTAGTTTAATGTTTAGTGCTTATCTAGGAAAACATAAATTTTGCCTATATATCTGTCAATTTCGGGTTACAGCAATAATATTCTTGAAGCTATAAAATTTGATATTTTTTTGGCTTTCAAGTGATGTTTACCATCGAACAGATTAGGTCGTTCGCAGAACTCCATGTGTTTGTATGTCCCATTAGGGCCACATTTTAACTATCTATAAAAATAAAACTTTTTCCCATACGAAAGAAAAACTTGAATCGAGAATATGAATTTACTATTGATTTTGTTACAACATTTGAAGGGCACAAACGACCAACCAAAGCATTGAATATATTTTTTGCCTTGTGATAATGTCACAATCTATCCTTCTCGTGACTGGGTGCGAAGCGAAAGGGTTTATCGATAGAGACTCGCTTGGTACTTGATTTAAGGTATATTGTGTAGAATAAATGATACAATTAGTAATTACCAAAGGATGGCGCTATGGTTCAAAATGCCTCTTCTTATATTGGCCAGGGGGAGCTATCTAAGAGACACAAAGCTGCTTTAGAGACGATTCGCTGACGTCCAGAGGGGCTTTCCCAAAAAAAAAATAATCGCGCTGATTCAAGTCAGCGTGGGTGTTCCGGCCACTATTTATATCTGTTTATCGCTGACGCGCCAATCAATAAATTGTTCAATCATACAGTGTGTCCCAGATTCGCTTCTCTATACAGGGATCTCGGCTCCTATTATACCTACAGCAAGGGTTAAAAACAGTGAGTTATATCTATCACGTCTATTTGCTGAGTCCTTACTTAAAATGCTTATTCTGCTCTTCAGCTTATTATAAATATATGTATTTTCCTAGAATAGTCAGTCAGTTAAAATTAATTTTAATTGGAACATTTATTGTAACTTGCTTTCGCTGGTAATAATTTCGGATTGTTAATAAAGTCATTTTTTGAAAACCAACCCTCGGTTTGTGACTTGTTCACTGGCGCAGTCCACAGAACGTGTTTTTTCAGGACTGATTATCGGTTCTTCGGTATTCGGACTAACCGGAAAAACAGACCTACGTTAATTGTTTACTATGAGGTGTCAGAGTGGCTTTCTAGATATTGAAACACCCAATTCATCGTGATAACAGGATTCGGAGTAATCGGAATTTGGAACCAAATTGTCCAAATCTCGCAAGGAACAAGGACCATTTGGACGGACCATATCGCCAACCAAACCTCTGGGCCTTATAGCAATAAAATTCTTCTTATTCATTCTATAAGTGCAATTTAACTTATGTCTGACGTAGATAAAATAATTGAGAAATTAAATAATTTTTCACTCCGCCTTCAACTGCCTCATCTTCTGCTTCGGAAGATTTAATTAGAATAATTGATCAAATATTTTCTGAAAGTAACGGTGCTGAAAACCTACTCTTAATAATAAAAACATTTGCAATGTTCCAATTTTAAACTCTAATATGGCTCATTTTAAGCCAGAAAACCTAAGCTGTGTAGCACAATTTGACTTAAATTTGAATGATTTGAACAGAAATTTATCAGTATGTCAAAGCCTTATTGATGCTTTTTATAACGCTGCTCAACCACATAGTTTTCAGAATATTTACTTGCTGAGCTCGATAATCGGTAAATTGACCGGTAAAGCGAGATTAGTTTTGGGAACCCAAAATGTAACAACTTGGGACCAACTCAAAACTATTTTGAGCAGGCATTTTGCTGACTAGCGCGATGAATCTTGTTTAAATCGCGATTTAGTAATGCTTGGACAACAAAATGGTGAAAAACCTAGCCAATATAACGATGGTATGTTACATATTTTAAATCTTTTATGTTCCTACGTGGATATTCATGAAACAAATGAAGCTGCAGAATTACTGAAACGATGAATAAGCTTTAAAAACATTCTTATCGGGCCTAAGGGAATTAGGTACGAAAATTAGTTGCATGCGTCCACGAGACCTTCCACAAGCTCTACAATTTGTTACTGATTAATAGAATTATTCTAAACCTCATACACAAAAAACCATACAACACAATAAAGCAAAAACACAATTAAGAAACACACATTTCAACTGAGGATTTAATAGCCAAACATCTAACAATTTATTTACGGCTAAGCCAACACTTCCATCTCAGCCTATTGCTGTAAAACCAAAATATAACAAAATCCCACAAAGATTCGCAACCAATTCTCAAGTATTCAAAAATAAACCCAACACAAACTCGACAAATGTATTTAAACCCAATCAAAATAGAACTTTTCCGATTGAGAACTTAGACCAAATATCAACTATGGTGCAACCTGACCTCGAACCAACAGCTGAAGACGATGATGAAACTATCCATACTAATGCTGAACAAGACCCTATTGTTGGAATTCCAAATGAAGAATCTGCTGTTAACTATGGAGCAAATCCAATAATCGTCATAAAGTTCTTGCATTCACCTGCCAAAACAAAACGAATAAGTTTATTTGGAAAGAAGGGAAGATTTTTAGTTTAAATATCGGAAAATAATTTTGGAAGTAATTCAATTAAATTTATAAAGCAAAACGTTGTGCCAGGTAAATTATACCATGCTTATTTTGAAAACCCGGATACATATGAACCATTCTGCGAAGTGGTTAGGAAAAATTTTAAATGGCCCTCAATTAGAATTAAAAGATGTTTGAAAAAATTAATCGACATAGTAGACAAACAAAGTATACCGGAAATAATACAGAACTAAGATAAGAGTAAGATGAACCATCCCGGAATCGAGGAAACTGAAGTACGTATAAAAAAAAGTATTACCTACTGGCCAAATCATAAAGAGTCTATTCAGTTGTGCATCAATGAATGCGAAATATGGTAACAAAGTAAATACGAACAGCACCCACTAAACGTGGAAATAAATATCACACCCACGGCAACCAAACCTTTCGAAACTATTCACCTTGATACATATACATTAGATAAAGTTAAATTTCTCACAATTATTGACAGTTTTTTTCAAATATACACAAGCTTACGCTCCAAATTCATTATCAGCCACCGAAATTAGTGATAATTTATTATCGTTTTTTTTACATCAGGGTGTTCCATCTAAAATAATTTTGGACAACGGAACTAAATTTAAAAATGCAGTGGTCACAGAATTATTACAACTTCATAAAATAAAAATTCATTTTTGCTCGCCCGAGCATCCCCAGTCAAACGGTGTTATTGAGAGATTAGAGTGGCTTCCTCAAGACACCTATGAGTCACAGAATACAATATGCAATCCTAACAAATAATCACACCATTCATTCGGCGACTAAATTCAAATCAATAGACGTTATTTTAGGACACATTAACCCAAATGATCCACTTGACCTAAAGTGAGACCAACTTTTATGGACAGATTATGTCACAGAACATAAAAATAGGTCTTAACTCTTATATTCAATCATCAATGAAAAACTTATAAATCAAAAAGAAAAAATTATAGGAAAGATTAATGGAACTTCCGATAAACCAACATTATTCCACCCAGAACAAAAAATATACCTACATTAAAAAGCATATACGTCAAAAACTAGCCGATAAGTTTACACCTCAGATACAAGTTGAAACCGGTGACCCAGTACGCAAAACAATAGCAACGACCTCACACAGAAAAGTACACATGGGTAATATTAAACGTCCCCTGAGAAATAAATATAGTTTTGACACCTAGTTTTAAGAATAATAGCTATTTATATAACAAGTACATAAAGTAAGGCTTTATTGTACGAATAATTTTATGGCCGAGCGAGCTTGCGAGCGAGGCTATTAAATAATGAGTCAATAAAGCCTGTTTATGTAAGCGTTAAATACATGATTTTATGTACGATTACGACTGGTTTTTGTTAAAAATTAAAAAAATTTAATGAAAAAAGTAAAATTCGCGTAGGTATACCTGTTTTACCTTGGCAGGTTGTCAGGACCTGTTTCAACTTGGCAGGTTGTCAGGACCTGTTTCACCTTGTCAGGTAGTCCAGGTAGGCAATAAAGTAGCACTTTATTTTACTAGTAAAATAAAGTAGCACTTTATTTTACTAGTACAATAAAGTGCTACTTTATTGACGCAAAACTGTTCTATAAATAGCACTTTATTGGTCAATCGGACATAAAATATTATATTACAGTTGCTCAAATTAATTATTCTATCTACAAGCGTTTGGTTATGACGTTTTTACATGACCATTTTTCTAGTATTTCGAGTTATGTCATGAGACTCATAACACAACTAGTGGTATTATGGACTAGGTTATGAGTCTATAACAAAACTATTTTTGGTGATTTGACAAATGTCAAAATTAAACCTGTAAAGGTTAAATGAAGGTAGACAACTACTAATAAATGAAAATAATTGAAAAACATTCCTTTTTTCGCTTTGTAGATAAAACGTTGTACGTCACACGGGCGTTTAAACATGACTAAAAAACTCGTGTGATTAGAACGACTTGGTCTACGACCTCGTCGTTCTAATCTTTCACTATCTTTATTGTAATCATGTTCATAAACGCACTTGTAATGTAAATAAATATTAAATGCATTTTATATCGTACGCTTGCTTATTAGCTTTATAACACTAAGTATTATATTTCAGCTCTTTTGCCTGCGCGCTTGGAACTCAAGAACAAATAATCATCAGAAAATTGGATGACAATCCCGGCATAATTCCAGTCAATTTAGGGTACGCGAAAATCAATGATTACACCTACACCTTGATACAATATTATGACTTGAACCCAATAATACGTGGAATAAATAAACTTCACATAAAATCTAATAATATTACAAACATTCCTAATGGACATCAAGACTATTCTGAAAACATAAGCATTTACATAAATTTGTTAAAAATTACACAGAATAGAATTGATACAAAAATATCAGAAATTATTCCTCAGCCACAAAGACTCAGAAGAGGATTACTTAATTAATGGCTTAGCCTCAATATTCAAATCTGTAACTGGAAACCTAGACGCATCTGAAGGAGAACGTTACGAGCACAGCATTAGGGAATTACAAAACAATCAAAATAGTTTACAAGAAAATGTTCTGGAACAAAACTCGCTTTCTCTAACAGTAATCGAAAAATTTAACCAAACTATTAAACAAATAAATCACAACGAAAAACTTCTAGAATCAAATATCAACCAAATTGCACACATGGTTTGAAAGTTGAAATTAATTATAATTGTAAAGTTTATTGTAACGTGCTTTCGCTAGTAATAATTTTGGATTGTTAATAAAGTTATTTTTTAAAAACCAACCCTCGGTTCCTGACTTGTTAAATTGTGTAATATTTTCCCAAGTAGCTTTGCTTGTTGACAATATATTGTTTCCGAAACCAAATATATTTTCCCTATTGGAGAATGCTGAAAAGCTTTTAAATATGTATTACATTTTTTTCATCGGAAACAATATAAAAAAAAGTGAAATAAAATAAAAAAAATAAAAGAAATACCTGCTTTAAAAATAAAAGGAGACTTAATTAAAAAATATATCGAAGGGTGTGAGTCGCTGGTCTTGAGAACCCTCTTTAGTTTCATGAAACAAAGCGCCGGTTAATTGGAAAATTATTGAGGCTTTTATTTCTCTTGAATAGGAAAAATGAGGATGAAATCCTTAATGGTTAAGCTTTTGAGACAAAAAATTGTATCCGCTTAGATTGGATAAATAGAATTGACCATTTTTGCAGGAAAGGAGCATTCGGATAATTAAACTAGGTAATTTCAAGGCAGCAAGTACGAAATGTTTTCGTAGGTAATACCATAAGAGCTCAGATTTAGCCGGATATTTTTTGGCTTGGTCTCGAATACTTACTTTTAGGAAATTTAACGAGAGCTGTTCCGACAAAATCACGAGAGCGCAGCTCGAGTGATTTTGTGGAACAGATCGAGATAAATTGCATGAAAGTAAGTATAAGAGAGCAAGCAAAAAAATATCCTGCTCAAAATCTGAGCTCGAATGGTATTTAGTACGGCAATTCCACGAATGCATAATCAAAATAAAATATGGAAATACTTTTTAAAATGAACAGTTATTGAAGGTACAATTAGAATAAATATTTTCCCCTTATAATTTTACTCTACAGAAAGAGAAGAAGACTCTGTGTTCTCAGGAATTGAATTTTCTATTTCGCTATTAATTCATCTTTAATTGTCCCAAATCGCTGCGTGTTGAAAATATTTTTAATTTTATTTAAAAATACACTTTTAATAAGCTAAAATGATAGAACTTGTGAATTTCTGTGACAATTATTTGACAGATGATTCAAAAACCAATTTTATATGCAATTGTTACTACGGTAACGATTTCATCAACAGAAAATTTATCCGATTTTTTTATCCAGTTATATTTTCTCTTCCTTCCTATTTATCCGCTAGCAAACTACGATTTTTGACATTTCAAATGGGATTATTTATACATGAGTGAAATTGTCACCTTTATTAGAATCCTTTATTGGTTTTATTTTTCTTAAACCTTTCATTATAAAAAAAAGTTGTTTTGTCTTATTTTCGGTATTATTCGAGGTATTATCATCGTCGACTTTTTTTTAGGCTCGTAGCCTACGCGAATAAATAATCCGGACGAACAGAAATTTAACGAAAAAAAAAGGTTTATTGTAGTTTATTAAGAGCGGGAAGAATTACTATAATAATGTAAAAAACAACCCTCGAAATCTAAAGAATTTCGGATGGCACAAGACAAGGAGTCATGGTACCAACCATCATTTATCCTGTATTAAACAGCTAGAAGAAGGTACAAGAAAAATTCAGTTCGAAATAAAAAAGCTGAAGTTGAACGAAAACAAGTTTTTGCTGTAACAATCTTAGTAGATTTCCTTGACATTCCGAACAGCCGGATTCATCGGCATTGACATTGCTGTCTACTAACTTATCACATCTTTGACTGTCCGCCTTTTCTAAAATTTCCCTTAACTTCTCTAGTAAGTTCATTTCAAATGAGGCCGTTGGTTTATTTTTTGATCACTCCTATCTATGAACTGTATTCGCCGTTTGAGTCAGGATTCTTACTTACAAATTTAGAACTGTTCACTTCTTTTCCAAGGAAAACTGTTGGAATGTGGCCAAAAATTATTGTCCATTTGAGAAAGCTATCCGTTGAGGAAGATTTCAGTGTATCTCATTTTATATTTAATGTTTTGAATTATTGCTATGGAATTTTTTATTTTTTTTTCTTTTATTTATTTAATTTTAAACAAACGAGCTTTTGAGAAGAAAATGAAACTACTAACTGCTGGACTGAAAAAAAAATTGGGAATAATGAACGACTATGAATAACTCTCAGGAAGAAGTCGGCCTTTTATTACGAAAACTGCATTGTAAGGTAGATTATTAAATGCCTGTGGAGCATAAAGCATGAAGGAAATATCTTACTTTAATATTGAAAATTATTGGCTTCTGACCGTTAAATACAAAAAATCGCTGAAAAAATAAGGCCAAGATCCCTTACTAATCCAGAAAAATACGTCGGAATAAGTCTCCCGTTGACAATATTGCGCTATTCCTAAACCCCCCTAACATGATCTATCTGTCCTGTCCGAGAAATATATGTGCAGAATTTGTACACGTTACGGTACACGATTTAGATTTCTTTGGAAGCAATAAATTCAAGTATAAACCGTCCTTCCAAACAGAAAACTTTTCGAGATAGTCGTATGGCTCAACAATATCTCAGATTTATTCGCTATAAATTGTTTTAAGGGCTATGGGAAAACAAAGTTACAGTTGAATCTAATATTCGCCGACACACACTATTTCGAAAATGATATTTTTCGTTGTTTGTGCGCGAATTTTTTTTTGGTATTTTTTTGTTCTGATTTTTACTCAACAATTTTGATGTTTCTTTTCTCTGGTTGGAGATAATGAGCGTTGAGTTAATAAAGCTCAATTTAGTAACTTGCCGTCCGTCGTTTCGCAACTGTTATAAATCCACTGAGTCTCGGTAGATTTTTATTATAACAGTCGGCTACTTGTCATGCAAATTTTTATGGTGGTAAAACGCTTCAGTGCAACACGTAGTTTCTTATAAGATGCATTCCTAATGTTGTAGTTAGCCTTTTTGGACCGATTTCAATATAAAAATATGCGGATTATATTTGATTTCAAGAAAAATCTATAAATTAAAGTGGTTCAATTTAAAGGTGTGTTAGTTTGGGTTAGTTTGCATAGGACTAGTACGCATTACGTGGACGGGTTAGCTTGGGTTAGTTTGCATATTTTTGGTTAGTTTTGGTTACAGTTCGTATCTACTGGTTATAAGTGTACCGTAAAACGGGGTTACTTTAGAACGGCCAGGTGACTTTGTGGCACATGGTAGCGCGCGCACCAAATCCTCAACAGTTCGCGCATTTCTCAACCGACGGCCTCGCGATTGCGCTCAAGGCATTCCAAAAAGCGCGCGAACAAATCAGTTTATCAATTAATGTTGTGGAAGACGGCGTCCAGCTGTGCGTGCGGAAAATATCAACAATAGATAATTTCAATATTTTACTTTTGCTGAAAACTTTACCTTGCCCAACTAAAGCCTAGTTCTCATGGCGCGGGATTCCGCATTGCGGGTCCGGAAATCGCAGTTTTTTGAAAATCGTAATTTTTGATGGTTCACATGAAACGGAATTCCGGATGCGGTTTTATGTCAAATACATGTGATCTTAACCTAACATATTTTTTGTTTTTGTTTTCCTGTGTGCCTGGATGGATAATTATATTGCACAATTAAATTATTATCAATGGAAAAGACAGAGGGAGGTATGAAAAAAAACAAAGTATCTGCTACTACGACAAGTAGTAGTATATTCTTCGTAGTGTTTACTTTAAAATGAAGTAGATACTACATTTCGAAACTACCGGAAATTAGTAAATCCTTTGTTGTGAAGTGAATACTTCGTAGAATATACTACTACCTGTAGTAGTAGCAAGTACTTCGTTTTTATTCAGACTACCACCCATTATACGTTAAGTATTGGGTTTGTTACTCTATGGTTTGTTATTAATCCATAATATGCATGAAACTTCATCAAAGAAGCAGAATAGCAGAGAAATATTAAAAAAAGGAAGATGTTGTTCAGAAATATTCTTCTGAAAAGGCATGAACAAGGGGTTTGCCGTAATAATATGCATTTGAAAATAAAACAAGCACACAAGCAAGCAGATCAATTTATTTTTGTTAGGTATTAATTGTTTTTGTTTTTTGTTTGAGGTTAGTTTATTTGTTTATGTAGAAATCAAACAAAGATGAGAAATGTTTAGACAAAGACAGAAAAAAAAAATCGCAAGAAAGTTGAAAATAGTTCAACTTTATTGCGGATCCGCAAAAAAGTTGACGTTTTCCCGCCAACGGAATTATTTCAAAAATTCCGCACCCGCAATCCGGAATTCCGCATCATGAGAACTAGGCTTAAGACTATCTCATGTAGCCAGGATTTGAGTTTAGGTAGTGTTCTTTGTAGTTTTGGCTATTCACTGATGAATTAACATTTTCATAATTCTAATCAACAAGCATGTGACGCCATAGTTAATAAAATTTCAACAAATTTCGTGGTGAAATTATGACACAATTTATGTGGTACTAACAATGTTAGTACCATTTTAGTTTTTTTGAGTTACCTTTTTTTAGTTTATTTTTTAAGTTTCCTTAGTTCCAAGTTATGTATTATTTTATTTAAAACTTTTATATGTACCTATTAGACAAATAAACCATTTAAGTTCAATGAAATTTGTTTTTGGAGGCACTTTGTGACACATCAGTTAGACGTGCTCACGACTGAAGGGGTGAATTTAAAACAAATCTAATAAAATTAGTCCCATTTGTATCTAATTTGTGTCATATTCCCGGCTCGCTAAACGACGACTTTGGACTTGCGTGTAAACTTTTAGTTGTCACAAAGTCCCCACATGGATAGGGGTGAGATTGTGACAATTATTTTTGCAAACCACAGCTCTACTTCTAAAAATTTTCAAAATATCTCATTGTATTTTAAAAGTCAAATGATGTAAGTTTATCATTGACCTACCAGAAATTGATTATTTCTTTCTAGATTCAGAAAAATCAACCGAAACCGTAAAATTTGTCACAAAGTAACCTCGTTTTACGGTACTGATTGAGAACACAGCGCGCGAAGCGGGCTTTGTTTTTAAATTGGTATGATTAGGGCTCTCGGGAACAGGGTAGAACGCATACTCCGATTGAGTTCATTTTTGGTATGCATATAAAGGCCGCTGAAAGAAATTTTTCCAAGAAAAAATTGACCTTAGCCGCGACCTTGACCGTGACCTTGACCAGTGAAATTCACATAAATATCAATTTATCGTGCTGAAATTATGTATAGCGCCGAAGAGCATTATAAATAACCCACACTCCGAGTTTTAGCCTTCAAGGTCATACATATTCAGAGATACGGCAACCCCGCATTCTCAGTTTGGGCGCTCGGGAATGGGCTAGAAGGCGTAGTCCAATCGAGTTCATTTTTGCTATACATATAAAAGCCGCTGAAAGAAATTTCCCCAAAAAAAAATTGACCTGGGCCGTTGGCCGTGAACTTGACCGTGACCTTCACCAGTGAAATTCACGTGAATATCTATTTATCGTGCTGGAATTATGTACAGGGTGGGCCAATTTGGACACTTAATAGGAAACATCATGATATTGAATATTAATTACTTATCTAAAACTGGATACAGTGTACCTACTGATTAACAACGACAACCAAGCGCGACAAGCTAGATAAAATAAAAATGTTCAAGGATACTAGCATGCATTTCAAGAATGGGTTAATTTGGGTTGTTTTGGATTATTTTGTAATTCTCGATTAGATAGGTTTACGGGGACTAGCACGCAGTACAAAGACGGGTGAGTTCGGGTTAGTTTGCATATTTTTGATCAGTTTCGACATAGCACAGTTATTGTCGGTTAAAGTGTACCAATTTCAAAATTTCAGTAGATATTATACGCTTTATCATTACTCAATAATGTTTTTTTTCCAAAAATGGTTTGAACACTTAGCTCTTCTCTTCATTCGAATATCTACCACATGATGCCATTTGCGTTTATTAAATTTTTATCTGCTAAACAGAGCGATTGTGATATTAAGCTGATAAGAATAGATATTATATATTGAGCTGTGTCAAAGGTCGAGAAAAGGATTCATTCAATATTTATAAAATCCAATTTATAGTTATTTGCGCTAACATTTTCGATCATAAAACAATATTTTGGGATCAAACTAAACTATTTATAATGAAGAAGCATGATATTTTTTTTTGAAGGACCTTCACTGAACTGTTACCTTTTACGGCCTAAATATGTATACCAAAAATGAACTCAATCGGACTACGCCTTCTACCCTGTTCCCGAGAGCCCAAACTGAGAATGCGGAGTTGCCGTATCTCTGAATGTGTATGACCTTGAAGGCTAAAACTCGGTATATAGTTTACTTGAGATGCCTTTCAACACTATACAAGTTTTCAGCACGTTAAACTGCCATTTACGTGAATTTGATGGTCAAGATCAGGATCAAGATCACAGTCAAGGTCAATTTTTTTTTGGAAAAATTTATTTTGACGTCCTATATATGTGTACCAAAAATGAACTTGATCAGAAAACGCCCTATAGCCCCTTCCCGAGAGCCCAAAAATTACCTTTAAATTCAATATCCACATACAAGGACTCGCACGCATTACGTGGACGGGTTAGTTTGGGTTAATTTGCATACTTTTGGTTAGTTTGAGTTACAGTTCGTTCAATATCTACTGGTTATAATATCTACTGGTTTAATATCTACTGGTTATGTGTAAGTAATTGTGAATGTGAATATTCGCTTACTACGGTAAAAAACGTCAATATCCGCACTTAAATTGATACAATACCAACTGTATAAAGGATATATCAACTAATTTTTATAGAAAATTTGTTAATTTTTGTTGCACTAAAGCGTTTTACACTCATTTTTATATAAATTTGCTGCAAGATTCTTGCCCAAAGACACGTATATTGTTTCGCACAGCGTCGAGCCTGTGAAGCAATACGTGATGAAATTACAAGCTTGACTCACCTTGTATACATTTATTGTACGTTTCAGGAACAAGACTGGAAAACTTTATCGAATACCAAAATTTACGATATCAGCTGGTCAATCCAAAATGCAGGAAAGATTAAAGTGATTTTGAATAGAAATCGTGTGTACGCGGATAAGGCGACGACTTATCGAAACATGAAGTTGGTTTCTAGCAACAAACGCGCCCGTTTCATTAGGAAAATTCACTACTTATTCGCGGGTTTGACAAATTTTTTGATTAATTTTTGACAATGCCAATTCTTCTGCCAAATCTAAAAAACAGGTACAATAAATTCATTGTGGCAATTTCGTTGCGACATATATATATATATTTTTTCTCTTTTTGAAGGAGGGCAGTAACATTGCAAATGTCACTTGCTTTTTTTATATGGATAATTTTTACATTTTATAATTTTATATAATTAATCAGCCATATGGCGGCATCTATTGCCGGCTGAATTAATTATTTTATCGGTGACCTTGAGAAGGGAATAGGCGCTTTCTTTTGTTCTACCTTGATCTACTCGACCCTAGTACTTCGTTGCACTTTAACCTCGTTGATAGTTTTCGAACGTAGTACTTTTCACATGGCTGAGGGTCGACAGGTTGACAGTGTTTTTCTTCAAAAATGTCAAGTGAAATCTATTTATTCTGGAAGAGAAAATTGAAGATTCCCTTTTCTTATCTGGCCGTTGCCCTGGGAGCTCGACTGTGGCTTAGGGGGCAGTCCTCTTCCTAAGTGCATTATCGATTATCGTTCTCGTTGAAACAGTATCCTCTCGGCCCTCAGGTATTATCTTAACGCAATAACGTTGCGTAAGGCAATTATCCATTGATTGCCGAGAAAATTCAAATCAAAAGTCTTGTGATTACCGTTTTATTCAAGATTGAATTTCGAAACCCACGTGGTAAGTCCTCTGTATTTTTATTTTTTTTAGTGATAGTTATTCATGAAATGTCTCTATTACTTAGGGTTCTACCGTGGCCCAATCTCTACCATGGGCCTATTTTAACCAGGGACCTGTAAGCTGTTTTTCTCAAAGAATCTATTTTCAACAAGCCCTGTCTCTGGGCATAGAGCTCTTGAGTCCTTCACGTGTCGATTCCTGTACCTTTACCTTTGACGAAGAAAACTGAACTTCTAGCCTCTATTCCAGGCTAGAATCTACGACTTCCAGTGCAACTTCCCTCGTCCAATGACCAAAGACTGGATGGCTACCGACTACCGTAATCTACCTTTCTGTTGGATTTGAGGCTTGTATAGAGTTTTGTTAATATATTTTATATCTTTTTCTTCTAAATTCTGTTCTATATTCAATTATTATAATTAATTGATTAAATTTTTACCAACATTACCTTTACATTTTTGAAGTTTCAATTTTTTTCATGTTATTTTTGACACTTTAGTGAACTTTAAATAATTATTCTCGATTTTTGACTTGCCGTATTTACTATAGATTTTTTTATCTAACTTTTAGTACCGTCATATTTAAATATTGCCTTACATTTTATCATTTTTAATCAATCCTAATCATTATTCTGAACTGAGGTCAAGGTTGGACAACATGCTCTAAAGGATAACGCACATCTAACATGGAATTTTTTGGCTCTATGGATTTTGTCCATTTTTTGATATGTTGTAGAGGATTTAATTCTTAACAACCTTTAAATGGGACGAAATCTTGTAGGTATTACGGTCTATGAGATATGAGCGTTGAAAGATTAACTTTTTTGCGACATTTTGTGCGGAGAGTATACGAAAAACTGGTGTTTATCAGTCAAAATATTGTCATGTCGACATATTTCACGTCACTAACAAATGTCAACATAGGCTAAGACCGGGACCGCACTGGCATCAACATTGGCCCCAGTGCGGTCCCGACCTTAACCTATGTTGACATTAATTTGTAAGTGACGTAAAATATGTCAACCTGTCAATATTTTGACTGTTAAACACCAGTAGAACCAGTATTTTGTATACTCTCCACACAAAAAGTTGCAAAAAAAGTTTATCTTTCAACGCTTATATCTCAAAGACTCTAATACCTACAAGATTTCGTCCGTTTTAAAGGTTGTTCAGAATTAAGTCCTCTACAACATATCAAAAAATAAGCAAAATCCATAAAGCCCAAAAATCCCATGCTAGGTGTGCGTTATCCTTTAAACTTATTAAGTACCTATAACGTCAAAAAATGATCAATTTTTAACCCTGGGTCGTACGACTTATATATTTGAGGATTTCTATTAAATTTCCAGACCATTTAACCGTTATATAGCCCAACTTTCGATTTCTTTCAGGTACAAATTGATTTTATCGAATTATTTTTTTTTTTGCAGAAGCTGACCATATTTGTCAATAGAATTTTTCAATCATTTTTTTTTTTTTTTTCTAATCAGTTTTCTGGAAACTTAAATCTTTATATTTTCCTTTCAAATTGATAATATGGCCAGCGACTGTTAAAGGACTTATATGGTACAGTTTATTAATATTATTTTTTAATTTCGAATTTGATGAAACTGCTGATTAAGTGTTGACCTCTATTTATTGATTTTATTTAAATTGTTTTATCAGCAATTACTGTTATACTTTAAAATTATTTAATTTTTGATTTTCAACCTCACTGTGAAAATATAAGTATACTATTTTAATTTGAAATTAACTTAATTGTTTTATTGGTTTACCTATACGCCAAGATTTGAGTTGTGTGCATTATTTATTTCTTTTTCAAAATTACCAATTACCGTTTGCTGATTATTTTCTAGGTGTGTTTCTGAATTTTCATCCTTCCATATTTGAAACAATTTTATTATTAATTTTTTTTACAAATTTAGTGGCGCCCTTGCCATTCTGTACCGATCAAACTATCAACCCACCCTTAATAATTATTCGCTGAGCAAACCGAGCATATTATGGGCTTCTTGTTAATTTATTAACAAAAGGGGTTACAAAGATAAAGAAAATTTTAATCATTATAAGATATAAAAAAGTAATTAGGCATTTTTAGTCAACAACAATAATAAAAAATTGAAAAAAAAAACAACATGAAAATATCACTCGTAAATCGGTATCTAAACATCTGGCAACATAGCACATCACACACACTTGATTTGTCTCATGTCAGTTATTCGAAGCATTTGAAATGCGCGCAATTCATCTTTTTTGAAAATAAAATGTTTACAAACGTTGAATATGCAGATACTGGTTTAGGCAGAATCGTTGCAAAATGCCCATTTAGCCGCCAGAATTTACAGGGAAAGATTTCTCAAGAGCACCCACCTGATAAAAGAACATTGTGCCCGTTTCACAAAGATTGCGTGATACGGGAACTGTGAGTGTGCAAAATCTGCGTGTTGATTTGAGTGACTTGGGAACCTTTTAACAAAAATTAATATTGTCATAATAAGGCAAGTGGCTGAGTAAGTTTTATTTAATTTTTATCTTGAATTTTTGGTGCAAAAATGTAATTGAGTGCGATTGACATCTTAACACATTGAGTGCGACGGCCATTTTGGGTATGTTTCCCAGGGGGCCACATTTTTTTTGAGATTTTCTAAGTATGACTTTTAATACGTTAGCTTTAGACGTTTTTCGATATTTTTTGTGTGATTCAACTGTCAAAAGAGGTTTTTGACGTGTCACCTTTATATAGATGACGTGGCCTGCCAGTTAATTTTTTCTGGATTTTTACCGTCCAGGGCCATGTCACCCATATTTAGGTGATATTAGATAATTTATTTTCTTATTGAATTTGTTTTTCACCGATTTACTGAGAGAAAAACATGAAGAAAGAAGGAAGAAGAACATGAAGAAATAAAGAATTTTATAGACCAGAAGCGAAGAATCTTACTTGTTTGGAGAAGCTGGTTCTAGATTCAACTGCGAATCAATAGTGACCAGCTTCTCAATGAAATAAAGCCGGAAACAAGGTTCTTCGTTCGTCGTCCCTAACCTGGTTTCTGTTAGAATAAAATACACAGAGAGATAAGTCATTCCAAAATTAGGAGAGGAGAAATTGTATCAAGAGAGGATCAACATGGGATAATCGTTCTTCTTTGAAAGGACACACGAGACGCGCGGTTATTGTCAACCAAACATCCATCCATACTTGTTCCCGTACCTCAGCCTATAAAGAAAAAAAAAAGTGAATCTCAGACTTCCACTAGGATGAGCCAATCTGCAATATTCGCTCCCATTACGATACTAGAAGACTCTCAGACAGAACCCCAGCCGTCCACTAATAAGGATGAGTCTTCACAATTACTAGCGACCACGATGCCAAAAGGTGCTCAGATTGAACCTCAGCCTTCTACTAGTAAGGAACAATCTTCACAATTATTACTAGCGACCACGATGATGGAAGACTTACAGACTGAACCAAGTTCTTCTCAAAACCAATTATATAGCTCGACCAAAAATCCAATGAAGCACAAACCAACTGCTAAAAAACGCAAAAATAAAAGAGCAACAGAAAAGCCGCTAGGGATTTTCGCCTACAATCAGGGCTACCTTACGAAAAGGCGTGAAATGGTATCGAAAATTGGCTTTTGAATTATTATTGAATATATGCGTCGTAACTGCGTGGGTGGTTTTCAAACAAGCCACCAATAAAAAAAATTGGTATACGCCAATTCCGAGAGTCACTGCTGGCTGATTTGCTGGAACTTAACGAAAAACCAGAACAAACAAATCGGCCCAAAAATATTAAAAAGTAAGTGTACCACCTTATTTTAAGGACAAACCCTGCTAGCAAAAAATCCTGGCTCTGAAACGCAAGGGAATGGACAAATCTCAGCGTTGAGGAACTGTTTCATGTTGCAAGAGACGCATTCAGGAACGTGGTCGTCAACCATCAATGAAAAGATGGCATGAAAAGGAGAAGAAATATCTGGGAGTAATACTTCGACTCAGGTTATTGATAATTATGTTCAATAATATTTCCATAGAGTTCAAACGTTTGGCCAGTCTCTAAATGTAGGGAAGGGTGGAGTCCACTTAAATTCAGGACGCGAGGACCCGCTTTTCTTCTATCCACACACCTTATAATATAATATGAGTGTTTATTTCAATACATACCATTTTGAGGTGACCTCAAAATATTATCTTGCTAGTCACAACAAAACTTAAGTAAAGCGGCGTTTCTACAAGCATAGTTTATTGGCGCCAGTGCACATGTCAGTTTGCTGGCTTAATAATAGTGGCGCCAATGTCTGTTTCCACTTGTTATCAGAAACTTTTAACTGGCGCAGTAGAATAATGGCATCAACTGAAGAGGTTCAAGCAGGTTTTGATGTTGTTATAGAAATTCTGTTAATACTATAACTGCAGAAGATACGAAAAAACAAAAAGAAGAGGGACGTAAACACAAGATGGTACGAGAATGGATTTCACGAAGAACAGCTCTTGAAACATCAAATATTTTGTCTGTCTGAGTTAGCGGATGAAGACCATGAAGCATTTCTACTGCTTATTATTTTACTTTTAGCAGTGGTACTATCAAAACCACACGAACCCGAACTCGGACATTACCTCAACACTTGTCCTTCCTTATAGCATCATCCCGTTTATTCCTGTCTAACAGTGTGTGTAACACAAAAGTTTGTGATTCCACAAACAGAGATACTCTTCGTAAACTTTTTTTTTTAATTTACTTGACATTTTCATTATTTTTCTGAAAACGACTAGTGAAAACGTTTGTATTTTTTTGACAAACTATTGCACATGACAAACTGGCGCCAAAAAGTAGACCTCCATTCTACTTTACTGGCGCATGGATAAGTGGCGCAAGTTAACTGGCACCAGTTAATTTTCCGAGCTTCCACTCGCCAGAAAAGTTGCGCCAGTCGACTGGCACCAATAAACTATGCATGTGGAAACGCCGCTTAAGATCGAAGATTTGCGACAACTCTTGGTGAATTCATTAGCGAATATAACTGCGGGAATCTTATTTTAGTTTTTTCCTATGTCTCAATTTCATAATTTCAATCAGCTACCTACCTTAATTACATTTTATTTAAAACTGCACAATAAGAATGTCCCTTCTTTGATGTATCTGGTTGCAGTGCTACCCATTAAAAAAAAAAAACATCAAACCAGTCACAGCAATTTCTATCTTCCTACCAATTTTCCTTCTTGTCATTGACATAAAATATTAAATCAGCCAGGCACTAAACCAGAAACTGTTTGCTAAAATCCATTCTCCAAGAAGTATACTGTCACACTCCCAAGCGCTATAACATCTCCGTCGACAGAGGAGGGATTAAATTGAACTAACTTGTCATCTGTGTAACATTTTCACTTTCACACGTTTGCGCTTGTTTGCAGTAATATCCGTGTGATACGCTCCGGATATTTTTTAACTTAGAAGTTGGGTTTGAGTTTCTTGTATTATATTCTTGTTTTAAAAGATCACTGTAAGTTTTAGGGGCATTGTTCTACAAGAACTTATAATAAAATTTAATGAGAGACTTGAGAGAGAATATAAAAAAATGGTGTCAGGTTTTTAGAAACAAGCAAACAGCTAAGAAATTATTGTTAGTTTCTCATCCACAGCTATTTTATTATTTGATAAATAAAATTATTATATCGAGTGATAAATGAATCTGGGATTTGATTTCTTTTGTTCAATTCGGTTTTCAATAAAAATTAGACTATATTTTCTTTAGTTCAAAGTTCGATGAATCCATTGTCTATTCCTCCAATGACTTGTTTTTTCATAAATGAATATTATTTACTTATCCTCTTACTGATACTATATGCCACCGGAAGGAAGAAGTCTCTGCAGCAGTAGGCCAAAAGTTTATATACTCAGGCAAAGTTCACTCAGGCGAGTTAGATTCTCATGAATTTAAATGAAATGTTTGCTCTTCTGGCATAATTTTTTTCTGTCATAGATCCGACATGTTAAACAATAATTTTAATATTATAATAAAGATGAAATCGAGACTAATAGTATATTGTTGTGTTAGGAGTAGAAGCTTTACTTTTTTGTGCTGAAGCAGTAGGTTTGCGAGCCGAACGTAGTGAGGCTTGCAATACTGCTGAAAATGGAGCAAAATAGCATGCCCAAGTTTATTCTTGAGGCAGTTGAAAAGGCCAAGAAACATGTTTACCTTCAAAGTCCAAAAGACTGATGTGCCCAACATAGTGTAAATGAGCAGCAGTACTTTGTAGAAGAAACTCTCCTGGCCTGGCATATAATAGATTAATATGAAAAATGCAAAAAAAATAAGCCATCCACCCTATGGAGCTTTTACTCAATGTTGAAGGCAACAGTTCTTTTGTGTATTTCTGTGGAAAAGGGCCGGTTTTAAAAATTAAAAACTGTAAAAATTGTATTTTCAATTACAAAGTAGATTGAATTTTACCATTATTGCTTATTTCATTATTCTTATTAATTGAAATAAAGCTTGTTTTGTTGAAAAAAGTTGGTATTTTTTGGACTAAGCAATAGAAATGACGAATTTTTGTTTATTTTTGAAACTTTCAGGCCCGCGGGCATAAAAGGCGCCTTAGGGCGTAAAAGTACTACTTCACGCTTCAAAATGCGGGCGTAAAAGTGCACTTTTACGCCCGTTCGTGCATAAAAGTACTTTTGCTGTCGCTGGGGTTGCCAAGCAGCATAGAAATTAAACTTCTACCTCCTCGACAGGTGTTAACCCGCTGGATTTACCTAGCAGCATAGAAATTGAATTTCTGACATCTTGACAGGGGTTAACAAAGTGACGTTTTTTTGACGTTTGGAGAAAAAATATTTTTATTATGTTACTGTTGCAACGAAAATCTTCTATTTGACGGATATTTGCTAAAAATATTCTAAACTGTATTTTTTTTTAATTATTGGAATAAAATAGCAGGTAGTGGGTTATTTATTTTGAGGAAGAAAAACGTCTTCAATAAATCTCTGAAATGCGGCATTTCTCCACCGGTTAAATACACATTTTTGTGTTCAATTTAGACTTGCTTTCACAATGGTTCCAATTATATTTCAACCCCATTCTAATCTTGAAACCTAACAGATGTTTTCTCAAGCCCCCTCCTTGTTTTGCCTCTAGGCACTAACATTGATTTCCTGATGGACTTATAAATAAGAAGTGATAAGGTCTTGTCTAAAAAAATAACAGAGAAATGAAACTCGGGGAAAAATGTGAGATAAAAACCGTAAATCCTGGTATAATCTTTCGAAAAGGGCTCTGGATAGTTTTTTTTTTTTGTTGAAGTAGCACATTGCTGGGGTATCGTTATGGGTTCTCGACATGTTCCAGATACTTCAATAGTTATGGAGAAGTAGATATGCTTTCTGTAGAAGATATGCTTTGGGTTTAAGGATGATTGCTTTGACGTAAAATTTACATTTTAAAGCATCTAACATATTTTTGAACCATTTTTTTAAAATTATACCCTGTAGCGGTGGTAAAACGCTTTAGTGCAACACGTAGTTTCTTATAAGCTGCATTCCTAATGTGAAGTTAGACTTTTTGGACCGATTCCAATATAAAAATATGCGGATTATATTAGTTTTCAAGAAACATCTATAAATTAAAGTGGTTCTATTTTGAGGTGCGAAGTGTCGGGTTTTGATAGGGCAATCCTATCAATATGGCGGCCTAGGTCAACAGTGAAATTAGCGCCATAAGGATTTCATTTACCTTCAAAAAACTGTGACGCAAAGCAAAGTTTGTTTTTCTAAATTCAATATTAACATACAAGGACTGGTACGCATTACGTGGACGGGTTAGTTTGCATACTTTTGGTTAGTTTGAGTTAGATTGCATACTTTTGGTTAGTTTGCGTTACAGTTCGTTTGATAGCTACTGGTTATAGGTGTACTGGTTAGAAGCAAAGCGCATTTGTGTTTTTCTAGATTCAATATTAACATACAAGGACTAGTACGCATTACGTGGACGGGTTAGTTTGCATACTTTTGGTTAGTTTGGGTTAGATTGCATACTTTTGATAAGTTTGGGTTAGATTGCTTACTTTAGCCGCGGTGTAATGGTAAAATAGGAACAGGGTTTCTTTTTTAAAATTGTGAATATTCGCTTACTACGGCAAAAAACGTCAATATCCGCACCTAAATTGATATAAAACTAACTGTATAAAGGATATATCAACTAATTTGTATAGAAAATTTGTTAATTTTTGTTGCACTAAAGCATTTTACACCCCTTGTGGCATTGCAAATGTCACAATTTAATATAAATAATATTTACATTTTGAATTTTATATAATTATTCAGCCATATGGCGGCATCTATTGGCGGCTGAATGTATTATCTTATCAGTCAAGCCTTCGCGAGGACATAGGCGCTTTCTTTTATACGATCTTGAGCTGTTCGACTCGGTGCTTCGTCGCTCTCTAACCTCATTAATAGTTTTAGAACGTAGTAATTTTTACATAGCTGAGGGTCGACAGGTTGACAGTTTTTTTCTTTAAATACTGTCATGTGAAAGCTTCTTATTCACGAAGAGAAAATTGAGGGACCCCTTTTTCCAGTTTAGTTGCTGAACCAACTGGCCGCCCTAATTGGTTCCTTTAAAAAAAGGAAAAAAAAAAAGTTTCCTTACCGAGTACCGAGTACTGCCATTGGGCATTTCTTTTTCGAAATTAACTGGCCGGAGGCGATCTTTAGTCGATTACCGGAATAAGCATTCCAAAAAGTATGTTGATTTTCCTGTAAATTCAGTGTTTATCCTACCCCACACAACGTGGTAAGTTTTTCAGCCATTCAAAAGCGATCTTTATTTAAGGAAATGTTTCTATTATGTTAGGGTCTTTCGCTTTTCCCCTCTCGCTTTTCCCTTTCCTTTGAAGATACAAATTGGCTGTTTCCGAGGCTGTTTTTTTTCTTCCCAGAAGAAAACCTTCACGTGTGTCCATGTTGGGCCACCCTGACAATCCTGCTACTTGCTATTACAAAGTGGTGCAACAAGCAAGCCGCCACGAGTTTTTTTGAAGGGCGATTTGTCAAATCTACCGGCTTTCTCTCGATCCGTCTCTGGAAGTACCTCGCCGAACAAATGAAGCGTAATGGGGAACATTGCATTCTACTACATTTAATTTAAAGTCCCCTTATTTCAAATTATGACAATATTTGCATAATCTTAACCTTCCATTAGTCGCGCGTCTATCTGAGAGATACATGCCTATTATTTTTGCAAATAAATCAAAAAGGACAAAAACTATAATATTATGGCTTGTAATAGTCCTTAGGTACCCTATAATAATTACTTTCCCAAAATTACATGGTCGTACCTCTAGATACTTGGAAATTTGAAATTTCCAAAAAACTAGGGGTGCGATCGGCTTTGTACCTGACTGATACAACGCGACTTTTCTTGTTACCATCGGTGCTCCTCAATTGTAACTGTTTTCTTGGTATGTGAATATATATTTTTTAATATTTATATTATGGTACATAAGGCTGTTCATCTTAGGTAAAGATGGAACTCGATGAGACAAAATTCTTCCCAAGCTGACTCAGAAGAGACCACATAATATTATGGTAAAGCTGCCGGGCGTTGTTGGCAAACTGCAACGACTCCGAAAACATATTCCAACTTCTGGAATTTCTTCTTCAGTAAAACGTGGTTGTTGAGTACACGAATAAATACATACAAATTGTAAAACCGAAATTCATCAGACGGTTCAATTTTTTTATCAATGATTTAGTACATACAGGGTGGCCAATTGAAAACGAAACAGAGGTGATTTTGGGCTCCCCAAGACATTTAAGAAAAAACCCTCGTACCCGTCGATTTTTTATTTAAGGGGGAACCATTTTTTTGGCATTTTCACCCCCTTGGGGGCAAAGCCCTAGCGGGGGTGACAAGAGGCCCCAAAATTTTAAATGGAATGAGGGGTCGAGTGATACCTTATTTTGAAGTTATTTTTATGTAGAATATAACCCCCGAGTTTTACATCGCTACTATCTACCTAGCCATTACAGGGGCTAATTAAAGCTACAAAAACATGTTGGGATATTTTGTATTTAAAAAAATGCTCCGAAAACAAAATCAATCATGTAAATGCTGGAAATGACCACAGAAGAAAGAATCTAACGGGCTCAAATCTGGTGAACGTGGGGGCCACTCAATAGCTCCTCTCCTCCGAATCCATTGTCCTGGAAACGTTTGGTCCAAATATGGACGAACCACTGCAGCATAGTGGGATGGCGCACCATCTTGTTGGAATATTAAACGGTTTTCCATGTATCTGTTATCATTCTCTATCATTCTCCACCAATTCTGGATAAATCGCATCTCCTAATCACTCTAGGTACATTTCTCCTGTTAAATTTATAGGTAAATAAGGGGCCACGGTTATCAAAAATGCTAGTCCGAACACTCAATTTCTTGGGATGTTGCGTATACACCTCACGAAATATGTTTTCTGGGATTTGAATTAGCTGAATAGCGGCACTTGTGACGATTCACCGTACCGTTTAAGAAAAAAGAGCATTCTTCAGAGAAATATACATTGAAATTGAACTGCTGCTCCATTTATTGAAAAAAAAAAAAGCGGGTTATGAGTTTTTCAATGGTGAGAGAGGAGGAGATAAAACGAAAAAAGGGGTAAGTAGCACTAAAATGCCATTTAATTTTACTCTATTATTTAGTACAATAGATATCAAAAAATTGTGATGCCTCGTCCCTCGATAATTTAAAAACACATGAAATTTGGTTAACTGTCAGTTAAATAAATGCTGAAATTGACCACCACCCACTTCTATACAGAAATAAATATTCTGTTCAAAACGCTCCCGCATATTTCGAAGCATTTTTGGACCGATTTGACGACACTCATTGATTATCCGATCTCGTAAATTTTCGTGGAGAGGAGCTATTGTGTGGTCCCCACGTTCTCCAGATTTAGGCCATTAGATTTTTTCTTCTGTGGTCATTTTTAGCATTTCCGTTATTGATTTTGTTTTCAAAACATTTTTTTAAATACAAAATATCCCAACATGTTTTTGTAGCTTCAATTAGCCCATGTAATGGCTAGGTAGATAGTAGCGATGTAAGACTCGGGGGTTGTAATCTACATAAAAATAGCTTCAAAATAAGGTATCACTCGACCCTTCATTACATTTGAAATTTTGGGGGCCCTTGTCACCCCCGCTAGGGCTTTGCCCCCCAGAGGGTGAAAATGGCAAAAAAATGGTTCCCCCTTAAATCAAAAATCGACGGGTACGAGGGTTTTTTCCTAAATCTCTTGGGGAGCCTAAAATCACCTCTGTTTCGTTTTCAATTGGCCACCCTGAAATATGTGTAAATTATCATGTAAAACGGTAGCCAAGGAAAATTGATCAATTTTTTTTACCCTGTACCATATATAATAATTTTTTTACTCTCTACTATAACATGTTTTAGGTGTTTTTAGGATTCATAAATTAAATGGTATGAGTTTCCAGTTAAATATTCAATTTGGAAATCTGTTTTCGCTAAACTTGGTAATAATAAAAAAATTTAAGCCTAGTCTTTATTGGTCAAGAATATGACTATTGGCTTGATGTTTTCTTATTGAGTAAATATTTTTTATTAATGTAGAATCCAGAAATACTTTGAATTGTGACGATAAATATTGCTATTGACTTGATATTTCCTTATTGAGTAAATATATATATATGTTTTTTATGTAGTTTTCAGATTCACTTGGAATTAATTAAACACTGTTTGATTAAAAATTTTATTTTGTTGTTTTTTTTGGTATCACCTGGGTTCCGAGTTGATTGAGTTATTTTGGTATGTTAATTTTTTTTTTCAGGATTATCATCTAAAGAACTTAATTACCTATCTTTATTATTTAATTTTATTTTTAGAAAGTTTTTCTGAATTTTAGCATATATAAAATTCAGTGGCGTCCAAATCAAGCTGTATACACAATTAACCCACACCTAATTATTTACTGAGCTAAGCTGAGCATATTATGGACCCATAGTTAATTCATTAACAAAAGGGGTTACATAAATTGGCACCCAACGTAGGGCCGATTAATAACATCATTAAATATTATACAGTTTGGTAAAATTTTATCTTTTCTTTTCGTATAACTCAACACTCGAATTTGGGTATACCAAAATTACGTAAACAAGTCCAAATTGATTAACTACTTGACTTTGAATGTACCGGTATTACTTGGGTGATTTTGGATTAATTTATCTTGACAGTAACATAAAGTCTGTTTTTTTTTAAAGATAATTCCCCAAGTCAAAAATTTAGTAACTATGTTGGCAACACAAGCCTTTTCTACATAAAAAATTTGAAAGCATTACTACGCATACAATTTTACATTGTATTGCCAACATAATGTCATTTTGACTTTTATCTTTAAAAAAAAAACAGATTTGAATTAGCTACATATCGATTCTTGATATTTTACCTGGAAATTTAATTTCGAATTTCTTCTATAATCCCGAATTCGAATTTTCTTTTAAAATAAGAATAGGTAGCGACTAGTACTTCCTAGCGATCCCGGCTATGAATAGACTGTTCAGGAACACAGCGCTCCTGCCTTCGCGAGCTCTTCATTTGACTCATTTCCCATTCCGAAGAAAATCTTGTCCTTACCCATAATTCCATACAACTACCCCTATCGAAATCCTTTATCTTTAACTTTTATCGTTTCCTTTCCTTTACCGTGATTTTCTTAGGAAGACAATTTTTACCTTGTTGCTTGAGGAGTGACACATACAGAAATTTTCCTAAGAAAATTTATTTTAGCATGTCCTCTAAAAGAACAATTTTTTGCCGTGTCTTCTGAAAGGACAAAATTTACCGTATCGTTTCGAAAAACGGAATTTGCCGTGTCTTTTGGAGAAAATTTACCGTGTCTTTTGGACAAAATTTACCGTGTCGTTGGGAACAACGATTCTTACCGTGTCTTCAAGAAAGACAATTTTTGCCGTACTGTTTTAATAGAACGATGTTTACCGTGGTTTTCTTGAGAAGATTGATAATTACCTTGTTGTTCAAAAAGCAATATTTTTCGTGATTTTTTTAAAGGGATCTATTTTGTGTAGTCTTTCTATTTTGATGACTTCAATTGCCGAGATCCTTGAGAGAATTAATTTTTGCTTTGTCGCTTAAAGAGCAACATGTACCGTGATTTTCTCGAGAGAACGAATTTTTACCGTGTCGTTTGTTGATGAACGATGATTACCAAGATTTTCGAAGAAAATCAATATTTACCTTATTGCTTGAAAATGAAAGGCAATACTTATCGTAAAATTTTCCTAAGAAAATCTATTTTATCGTGTTTTTTTTTGAGGGACCATTTTTATCGTGAATTTTTCAAAGAAAATTTATCATGCCTATGTTTTAAAAAGACAACATTTACCGAGAGTTTCAAAGAGAATAAATATTCATCTTGTTGCCGTGTCTTATGAGATGACATTTTTTTTGCCGTAATTTCTTGGAGAAAGTTTTCTACCTCATGTCTGAAAATTGATGCTTACCATGTGTTTCTCTTGTGCCGTGCAGAACTACCCTTGCTTCTTCTCGAAAGAGAAAAGACAAGGATGAAAATTATTTTGTTTTTCCTACATTCCTTTATGAGGAGTGTTTGAATGTTTTGTTTTCTCTTACTTTCTTTGTACTTCAACAACTTTCGAGTTATTTTGGACGTTTCGTTCATCTCATTTCCACTCCATGAAACTCAGAATTTCCTAATCACATAATGTATAAATTGTCGTTCTGTTTTGTCACTGTTTAGGTCTTGCCTATACAGTTTTTGCCGTCTGATTCTATCTTTGTTAAACCTAATAAATGGTTACAATATGTTTGTATTAGGGAATGGTTGCGGGCGGAATTGCTTCTCTTTGGTGGAGACTTTGCCTTACCGAAGAACAACCAAAAACCCAAAATTTTGGATTATTTATCCATGAATCAATTATCGATTTGACTTACTCACTTTTGCTCCGGGGTGAAATTATCTCAAGTTTTTCTCTATAAAGGCTGTGCCGACTTCTGTTTTGAGTGATTTCTCTTGTCCGTTGAGAGGAATCAATTGGACAGGCTGCTGCCCACCACCTTATTGACACAGGCTTGGTGGGAGGAGTTAGAGTCAGATAGTTCTTTGAGGAATAACGGTGATTTCAATGGAAAGAGCCATTCTTGGGATAATTGTATTCCTAGGTGTGTTCGTCCGCACACCGATTTCTTTTCTATCTCTTCTTGATTGAGCATTTTTACGGATAACTTGTTTATGGCGGCTGATCCCCGTTATATACAAGGGATGAAAGGTCTCTCTTACTTCCTCTCCGGAAACTCCGCCCAGAACGAAATACTGTAGGTATGAATTGGCGTTTCATCTTTTCACTGCATGGGGTCTTTCCCTGTGTAGTTGTCTTGTACCGTTTCTCTTCTTTATGTTATAATGGTGAACAAAGTTGAAGGTTCCGTCAAGTTGTTTTTTTTTCCATACCTACCTAATTATGACTTTTTCACAATCTTTACTTTTCACTTACTATGACCTTTTTCTCAATTTCGAACCACCAATAATGATTTCCGTAAGGACGAGTCATACACGTAAGATATCAGAAAGGAAAAAGAAAAAAAACTTGACAACTGCTTTCAACTTTCCTTTTTTCTTCCTTCTGTCTATCTTTTATATCCGTATCTATCTCACTTGGTTTTTTAAAATTAACCAAAAAAAAAAAAATATACACTTGCTTCTTCTCGAAAGAGAAAAGAAAAGGATGAAAATTATTTCGTTTTTCCTATATTCCTTTATGAGGAGTGTTTGAATGTTTTGTTTTCTTTTACTTTCTTTGTACTTCAACAACTTTCGAGTTATTTTGGACCTTCGTTCATCTCATTTCTACTCCATGAAACTCAGAATTTCCTAATCACATAATGTATAAATTGTCGTTCTGTTTTGTCACTGTTTAGGTCTTGCCTATACAGTTTTTGCCGTCCGATTCTATCTTTGTTAAACCTAATAAATGGTTAAAATATTTTTGTATTAGGGAATGGTTGTAGGCGGAATTGCTTCTCTTTGGTGGAGACTTTGCCTTACCGAAGAACAACCAAAAACCCAAAATTTTGGATTATTTATCCATGAATCAATTATCGATTTGACTTACTCACTTTTGCTCCGGGGTGAAATTATCTCAAGCTTTCCTCTATAAGGGCTGTGCCGACTTCTGTTTTGAGTGATTTCTCTTGTCCGTTGAGAGGAATCAATTAAACAGGTTGCTGCCCACCACCTTATTGACACAGGTTTGATGGGAGGAGTTAGAGTCAGATAGTTCTTTGAGGAATAACGGTGATTTCAATGGAAAGAGCCATTCTTGGGATAATCTCATTCCTAGGTGTGTTCGTCCGCACACTGATCTCTTTTCTATCCCTTCTTGATTGAGCATTTTTACGGATAACTTGTTTATGGCGGCTGATCCCCGTTATATACAAGGGATGAAAGGTCTCTCTTACTTCCTCTCCGGAAACTCCGCCCAGAACGAAATACTGTAGGTATGAATTGGCGTTTCATCTTTTCACTGCATGGGGTCTTTCCCTGTGTAGTTGTCTTGTACCGTTTCTCTTCTTCATGTTATAATGGTGAACAAAGTTGAAGGTTCCGTCAAGTTGTTTTTTTTTTCATACCTAATTATGACTTTTTCACAATCTTGACTTTTCACTTACTATGACCTTTTTCTCAATTTCGAACCACCAATAATGATTTCCGTAAGGACGAGTCATACACGTAAGATATCAGAAAGGAAAAAGAAAAAAACGCTTGATAACCGCTTTCAACTTTCCTTTTTTCTTCCTTCTGTCTATCTTTTATATCCGTATCTATCTCACTTGGTTTTTTAAAATTAACCAAAAAAAAAATATACACTTGCTTCTTCTCGAAAGAGAAAAGACAAGGATGAAAATTATTTCGTTTTTCCTACATTCCTTTATGAGGAGTGTTTGAATGTTTTGTTTTCTTTTACTTTCTTTGTACTTCAACAACTTTCGAGTTATTTTGGACGTTTCGTTCATCTCATTTCCACTCCATGAAACTCAGAATTTCCTAATCACATAATGTATAAATTGTCGTTCTGTTTTGTCACTGTTTATGTTTTGCCTATACAGTTTTTGCCGTCCGATTCTATCTTTGTTGAACCTAATAATTGGTTACAATATGTTTGTATTAGGGAATGGTTGCGGGCGGAATTGCTTCTCTTTGGTGGAGACTTTGCCTTACCGAAGAACAACCAAAAACCCAAAATTTTTGATTATTTATCCATGAATCAATTATCGATTTGACTTACTCACTTTTGCTCCGGGGTGAAATTATCTCAAGCTTTCCTCTATAAGGGCTGTGCCGACTTCTGTTTTGAGTGATTTCTCTTGTCCGTTGAGAGGAATCAATTAAACAGGTTGCTGCCCACCACCTTATTGACGCAGGTTTGATGGGAGGAGTTAGAGTCAGATAGTTCTTTGAGGAATAACGGTGATTTCAATGGAAAGAGCCATTCTTGGGATAATCTCATTCCTAGGTGTGTTCGTCCGCACACTGATCTCTTCTCTATCCCTTCTTGATTGAGCATTTTTACGGATAACTTGTTTATGGCGGCTGATCCCCGTTATATACAAGGGATGAAAGGTCTCTCTTACTTCCTCTCCGGAAACTCCGCCCAGAACGAAATACTGTAGGTATGAATTGGCGTTCCATCTTTTCACTGCATGGGGTCTTTCCCTGTGTAGTTGTCTTGTACCGTTTCTCTTCTTCATGTTATAATGGTGAACAAAGTTGAAGGTTCCGTCAAGTTGTTTTTTTTCTCATACCTAATTATGACTTTTTCACAATCTTGACTTTTCACTTACTATGACCTTTTTCTCAATTTCGAACCACCAATAATGATTTCCGTAAGGACGAGTCATACACGTAAGATATCAGAAAGGAAAAAGAAAAAAACGCTTGATAACCGCTTTCAACTTTCCTTTTTTCTTCCTTCTGTCTATCTTTTATATCCGTATCTATCTCACTTGGTTTTTTAAAATTAACCAAAAAAAAAATATACACTTGCTTCTTCTCGAAAGAGAAAAGACAAGGATGAAAATTATTTCGTTTTTCCTACATTCCTTTATGAGGAGTGTTTGAATGTTTTGTTTTCTTTTACTTTCTTTGTACTCAACAACTTTCGAGTTAATTTGGACGTTTCGTTCATCTCATTTCCACTCCATGAAACTCAGAATTTCCTAATCACATAATGTATAAATTGTCGTTCTGTTTTGTCACTGTTTATGTTTTGCCTATACAGTTTTTGCCGTCCGATTCTATCTTTGTTGAACCTAATAAATGGTTACAATATGTTTGTATTAGGGAATGGTTGCGGGCGGAATTGCTTCTCTTTGGTGGAGACTTTGCCTTACCGAAGAACAACCAAAAACCCAAAATTTTGGATTATTTATCCATGAATCAATTATCGATTTGACTTACTCACTTTTACTCCGGGGTGAAATTATCTCAAGCTTTCCTCTATAAGGGCTGTGCCGACTTCTGTTTTGAGTGATTTCTCTTGTCCGTTGAGAGGAATCAATTAAACAGGTTGCTGCCCACCACCTTATTGACACAGGTTTGATGGGAGGAGTTAGAGTCAGATAGTTCTTTGAGGAATAACGGTGATTTCAATGGAAAGAGCCATTCTTGGGATAATCTCATTCCTAGGTGTGTTCGTCCGCACACTGATCTCTTTTCTATCCCTTCTTGATTGAGCATTTTTACGGATAACTTGTTTATGGCGGCTGATCCCCGTTATATACAAGGGATGAAAGGTCTCTCTTACTTCCTCTCCGGAAACTCCGCCCAGAACGAAATACTGTAGGTATGAATTGGCGTTTCATCTTTTCACTGCATGGGGTCTTTCCCTGTGTAGTTGTCTTGTACCGTTTCTCTTCTTCATGTTATAATGGTGAACAAAGTTGAAGGTTCCGTCAAGTTGTTTTTTTTTTCATACCTAATTATGACTTTTTCACAATCTTGACTTTTCACTTACTATGACCTTTTTCTCAATTTCGAACCACCAATAATGATTTCCGTAAGGACGAGTCATACACGTAAGATATCAGAAAGGAAAAAGAAAAAAACGCTTGATAACCGCTTTCAACTTTCCTTTTTTCTTCCTTCTGTCTATCTTTTATATCCGTATCTATCTCACTTGGTTTTTTAAAATTAACCAAAAAAAAAATATACACTTGCTTCTTCTCGAAAGAGAAAAGACAAGGATGAAAATTATTTCGTTTTTCCTACATTCCTTTATGAGGAGTGTTTGAATGTTTTGTTTTCTTTTACTTTCTTTATACTTCAACAACTTTCGAGTTATTTTGGACGTTTCGTTCATCTCATTTCCACTCCATGAAACTCAGAATTTCCTAATCACATAATGTATAAATTGTCGTTCTGTTTTGTCACTGTTTATGTTTTGCCTATACAGTTTTTGCCGTCCGATTCTATCTTTGTTGAACCTAATAAATGGTTACAATATGTTTGTATTAGGGAATGGTTGCGGGCGGAATTGCTTCTCTTTGGTGGAGACTGCCTTACCGAAGAACAACCAAAAACCCAAAATTTTGGATTATTTATCCATGAATCAATTATCGATTTGACTTACTCACTTTTGCTCCGGGGTGAAATTATCTCAAGTTTTCCTCTATAAGGGCTGTGCCGACTTCTGTTTTGAGTGATTTCTCTTGTCCGTTGAGAGGAATCAATTGGACAGGTTGCTGCCCACCGCCTTATTGACACAGGCTTGATGGGAGGAGTTAGAGTCAGATAGTTCTTTGAGGAATAACGGTGATTTCAATGGAAAGAGCCATTCTTGGGATAATCGCATTCCTAGGTGTGTTCGTCCGCACACTGATCTCTTTTCTATCCCTTCTTGATTGAGCATTTTTACGGATAACTTGTTTATGGCGGCTGATCCCCGTTATATACAAGGGATGAAAGGTCTCTCTTACTTCCTCTCCGGGAACTCCGCCCAGAACGAAAATTGGCGTTTCATCTTTTCACTGCATGGGGTTTTTCCCTGTGTAGTTATCTTGTACCTTTTCTCTTCTAAATGTTTATGGCAAAATAATGGTAAACAAAGTTGAAAGTTCCGTCAAGTTGTTTTTTTTTTACCATACCTAATTATCACTTTTTATCTTATCGGTCAAGCCTTCGAGAGGACATAGGCGCTTTCTTTTATACTATCTTGATCTGTTCGACTCGGTGCTTCGTCGCTCTTTAACCTCGTTAATAGTTTTCGAACGTAGTAATTTTTACATAGCTGAGGGTCGACAGGTTGACAGTTTTTTTTTTCAATACTGTTATGTGAAAGCTATTTATTCTCGAAGAGAAAATTGAAGAACCCTTTTTCCAGTTTGGTTGCTGAACCAACTGGCCGCCATAATTGGTTCCTTTAAAAAAAGGGAAAAAAAAAGTTTCCTTACCGAGTACTGCCATTGGGCATTTCTTTTTCGAAATTAACTTGCCGGAGGCGATCTTTAGTTGATTACTGGAATAAGCATTCCAAAAAGTATCTTGATTTTCCTGTAAATTCAGTGTTTATCCTACCCCACACAACGTGGTAAGCTTTTAATCCATCCAAAACCGATCTTTATTTAAGGGAATATTTCTATTATGTTAGGGTCTTTCGTGGAGTTGGTTCCCCTTTCCTTTGAAGATACAAATTGGCTGTTTCCGAGGCTGTTTTTTTTCTTCCCAGAAGAAAACCTTGCCGTGTCCATGTTGGGCCACCCTGACAATCCTGCTACTTGCTATTACAAAGTGGTGCAACAAGCAATCCGCCACGAGTTTTTTTGAAGGGCGATTTGCCAAATCTACCGGCTTCCTCCTTATCCGTCTCTAAAAGTACCTCGCCGAACAAATGAAACGTAATGGGTAACATTCTACTACGTTTAATTTAAAGTCTCCTTATTTGCCTATTTGAAATTATGATAATATTTGCATAATCTCAATATGGGAGACAAAAAAATTCCTATTAGAAATTTAATTTGATTGATTGTAAAATTATAGTGCTTCATTCTTGACAATGAAGTTGGTGTATTTTCTATTATTTTCTATTTAATTATTACATTTTTAATATTTCATTTATATTACTTGAATTGACTTTTAAATGCCATTTATTGTAGATGTTCCCCTGAGAATCCTGAAATATATGTAAATTATCATGTAAAACGGTGGCCATGGAAAATTGATCAATTTTTTTTACCCTGTCCCATATATAATCATTTTTTTTTACTCTCTACTATAACATGTTTTAGATGTTTTTAGGATTCATAAATTAAATGGTGTCAGTTTCGAGTTAAATATTCAATTTGGAAATCTTTTTTTGCTTAACTTGGTGATAATATATATTTTTTAAGCCTAGGCTTTATTTGTCAAAAATATGGCTATTGGCTTAATGTTTTCTTATTGAGTAAATATTTTTTATTAATGTAGATTTCAGAATTACTTTGAAATGTGACGATAAATATTGCTATTGACTTGATATTTCCTTATTGAGTCAATATATATTTTTTTTATGTAGATTTCAGATTCACTTAGAATGAATTAAACACTGTTTGATTAAAAATTTCATTTAGTTTTTTTTTTGGCATCACCTGGGTTCCGAGTTGATTCAGTTATTTTGGTATGTTAATTTTTTTTTTCAGGATTATCATCTAAAGAACTTAATTACCTATCTTTATTATTTAATTTTATTTTTAGAATGTTTTTCTGTATTTTAGCATTTTGATATTCCACCTAATTCAAATTAAATTTTTCTATACATATAAAATTCATTTGCGTCCAAATCAAGCTGTATACACAACTGACCACACCTAATTATTTACTGAGCTAAGCTGAACATATTATGGCCCATAGTTAATTCATCAACAAAAGGGGTTACAACCTTTACTAAAGTGGGATGATGATGTGTTGTAAATTAAAACGAACAAACTGGCACCAATAGATGCTCACACCAATTAAATAATTTGACGAAGAAGTTTTTAGATAATTACTTAATAGGTTTAACGATCCAATTTGGACAGCATCAGTTGACATACTAGATGCAAGGTTTGTTTCCGAGCAAAGGAAAATAGCAGCGCAGAGGAATTATTATAACCGAGATATGAACAAAGTTTAAATCTTTATGAATAATCCGAAAATACTTCTGAATGGAAACAAAAATAAACAAACAAATGAAACACAATTTTTATCCCTCCATCATCGTTACCTTAAAACTTTGAATCGATCCTCACTCGCCAAAGAAGTAACCCAATTCCGGTTTTTAAGGGCTATAAATACACTTTTTCTACAAAAACTTTTCCAATATGTTTCCGACTGTTTAGATATGTAAGTATTTCAATTTATTTTCTGTTGGTTTAGCAAAAGCCTGTCGTCTTATGCCTTCTTTTCCAACGTGATGCATTACTCTACACGGTGAATTTAATGGTGCAAGTTACTTTTGAAAAATACTATTGTTGAAGTTTATTTATGAGTTTACGCCGGGGCTGAGGAAATATTGAGAATTATAATGAAAAGTTTTGACAGTCGCATAGCTTAAGAATAATTTATTGCCGGCTACAAGATGAATTTTTTTGGTACATCAAAACAACTAAATAGCAGTTCAGATGTTTTTGTAGCTGTTTTTCTCTGAAACGCAGTTCCCAAGCATACCTATTTGCCATTTTGATTAAATGCTGTAAGACAAGACTTCTAGCAGAGTTGCAAACTATTGGATCTCGCCGGGATTAAATGGACTTGCGAAGTTTAATCCACGATCCTGTGGAGCGGCATTATGCAAGACTATTCGTGGAAAAGGGCTTGTGAACTCATGTCAAACTAACTAATTAATGTATGTATGGTTTAAATGTGAAGAGAACGGCTTTTAAGCTAGGATATGTCTACCGCAGGCAGGCGAGTGACTTGTTTCAAGTAGTTATATAGGCATCCTTGATGAAAAGGGGTTATTTATTATTTATTATTGGATATTAGGCAATTCCCTTTATGATCGAAAGAAAAGTAATATTTGGTATCCTTACCTATTTCAAACGAGTTTCAAATTTAGGGTCTTTGACCATACACTTGTAATAAAATTGATAGTATATTTTTGAAGCCTTAAAATTTCGATAGACATTTTTCTGATCAGCCTAGGTCATAGAATCCGAATTTGTTGAAACCGACAAACTAAAAAATCATCCCAATAAAAGTTCAAAGACAAAATGGAAAACACTTTGGGTTGAAAATCAATGGGGGATTAATTTGAAAAGGTCAACCAAGTTAAAAAGATGATTCCGATCTGTATTTCGGGCTTTGGAAGTTTTTCTTGGTCGTGACTGTTTTGACAAGGGACATATCTAAGTCGATCCGATCGGGCAATTTAAATATTCTTTCCGGCTTTCTCCATTGACTTTTTTAAATCAAAAGGGATAGATCGTATTAAATTAGGTTTCATGGGATTTGATTTAAATTTTCTGTGGTTAGACGATTGTTTCGATTCAAGAAGACTGATATCCTCCTCATGCTCTCTTTGTTAAATGAAGAAATAAGTGGGTACCTACCTACAGAATTATAGAAATAAAGAACCAATTATTTTTTTATTTGGAATTGGACAAAGGAAATTATCTATATTTTCCTATACCACTATTGTCTGCATTCAACAAAACTTCATTAAGGACGCTGACAGTTGATATGTTCTGTTTATTCTTTTGTGGTCCAAAAATATGCGAAACAATAATTTTTTGTCGTCGCCGTACTAACACTGATTCGTATATCAGTGATTTCCATGATTTTTCATTATCAGGAAAGGCAAACAAATACAGGGTCTTCCAGAATATATCTGGGATTCAGATAGATTACATAAAAAAAACTTATAGTTCTCATAGAAAATCCTACAGCCTCTTTGTATCACAAGATTCCGTTCGACAATCCCTTTGGATTTAACTAAGGGATACATTTGCCAAAAACTGTTTAACCTTTGGTTAAGCCCAAAGCTAATATCAAACCCTCGCCCAAGTTCGCAGTGGTCCTACTGAGCCACAGCAGCAAGATTGTCAGGATAATGGTAGGCTTTGTAGGCTTAGGTTTGCAAGGCTTCGAGAGGAAAAGCCCAATCCGGCAAGCTATATGGAGTGACAAGTATCATGTCTGTGGAGTCTAATAAAAAAGACGAGTCTAGAGAACGCACTCTAAGGACAGATAGGAGACACCCCAATAAATCTGACCAGGTTGCAGTGGTAGAGGACGACTCTGCGCCATCTCCATTTAAACAAATCTAATCCAGTATCCAAATTTAGCTTATGCAAGGTTGAGACAAGAAAGTGGAAACAATTTTGCGTGATCTCAATCCATTTAGACTTTACAGACTTCCAAAATTGCAAAATGTCCGATGATTGTCACTTTTCAATATTCCAAAAACAGTTGAAGATAGCTACAATAAATGACTCGATAAATTATCTAAAAATTGAATATGTCTAGAGTAACGCCCTTCGCAAAACTGATGATGATGCTTGAGGTTCATAACTTCTCCTTCTTCTTTCTGTTCCTTGTCGTCAAAAAACAGTCAGCTAGAATCCCTTCACTTATGTCCTCTATAGTGCATCGGGGTTACCCCACTTGCCAATAGTTTAGGTTCCATTTGAGGATGAGTAGGTATTTTTTTTGCTGTGGCAAATACAGCAGGGAATTTGGAAACGCCAGGGAAATAGGAATAAATAGGATATGTGCCTGAAAAAATAAACATCATGCAGCACAAAAAATAGCAACACTAACTAACTAAAAAAACTGCTAATTTTCAAATTCTTATTTCATGCTTCTCGATGCAATCCATAACCATACCTGTTCCCCTACTGGTTGAGTTTGCAAGAATTTCTTCCATCTGTATCAGTCTTGAATACAACCAATCTGTCGGATCTCTGTTCAGCTCACAGTTCAAGAGCACATAATTGATATCACCCACTTCACCACATTCACAATTCTCGTCCTGCATGCCAAGTTTGTGTTTGTGCTTAGATTAGGCAATGTGTAGTTCTCATTCTGCAAAAGACACTAATTTTTTGTCTGGCACTTCTGACAGCCCTTTTAATTTTTGCAAACCACGGTGTTCTTTGAGATTTCTTCGTTAATTTGTAGTATTGACTTGAAAGATTTCTACCTTTGTTGGTAAATTCCACAGTCCATCGCCTCCATGTCTCTTTCTTAGCTACTCTGAATAGATCATCGTAGTGTATTGTTCTATTGATAGCATTATTTGCCTCTCGGCCTCTTCCAGCAAGTCTATCTGCCTTTTCATTTCCTGTTATGCCTGTGTGACTAGGCATCCACAGTATTTTGATTCCCTTTCCTCCATCCTGCTAATCCTGCATATCTAATATTTTCTTTCCCGTTCTCAACGTGATTCTATAGGTCCCTCTGTTAAGAGGGACCTATAGAATTTTCAAAATAGCACTTTCAGAATCCTATATTGAAACAGCTTTTCCTGTGTCAGTCTCTAACGTATTGAGGACCGTATATATGGCGAGCAACTCTGCTGAAAACATGTTGGTTAAATCCTGGCATCTCCCTATTTTGAAATTTTCTTTCTGTTGTTGTATATTCCAATTCCGCAATATGTTGATATTGGCTCCAAAGATGGTCCGAGTATTCCTTCAACAACTCCTGTAATAGGAGTTGGCCATCTGAACTGGACTGAACTTTTGTATATTTGAATCCACCCAGTCTATTTTCCGCAGTTGAGTTGTCATATCCTTTTCGAAACATGGCAGATTGTCCGATCTCTCCAATATTCCTCTATGTGAGCCAACACATAATCCACCCCCTCCATTACCGCCGGAGCGCACTTGGTCCGCCAATAACGAGGATCCTGATTGTAACAAGCGTAGAAGTTGAGTATCGCCCTATTGACCTCGTCCCCTCTAACGGCTACTTTTCTAAGCATCAACTTTCTACTAAGAAGGTTCCTTCGCTTTATCAATGGCATTTCTGCCGCTTCAGATAACAACGCCATTTATGGGAGTGCTTCTCATGCAGCCAGTCACTACTCTCAAGATCTGGTCTTGAATGCGATCCATTTTGCTAGAATTCATCTTACTTATGTTATTATTATCGCTTCACAGCCATAATCAAAATGGGTTCTAACCAGCCCTTTATAAATGGTCAAAAAGATATTTGGGTCGACGCCCCACCAGGTTCTCATTATGTTAATTCCTTTCTCCGGCTTGTTAATCACATATTCAATGTGTTCGTTCCACTCCAACTTCTTGTCCAATATGACACCCAAGTACTTATAAATTTCAACCCACTCAATTTCTCTATTTAACACCCTCATGTTTGTTATTGGATTATTTCTGCTACCCTTGGAAAACAATATAGCTTTAGTTTTTTTCTGTTGAAATATCCATGTTATGACCCCTGTCAATCTGTTCAAAGCAACCTGCACTTTTCCTATACCTTCTTCCACCTATTTACCAGCTGCAAACAGTACAAGTTCATCGGCGTAATGCGATGCGCAAGCCTCGCCAGCCACGACTTCCTGAATTTGATTGGTGTACATGTTGAATAACAGAGGACTCAGAGGCGATCCCTGCGGCAACTCCATGTGTGCTTTTTGTGGACCTATTAGGTTTCCATGAAACGATTCTCTCAAGTCCGCATTAGGCCGGTCGTCCTTTGGATGCGTTTTCGTCCGAATTGCAACCGTCAGAAATAGACCCTGAGATAGGGCCTGTTTAGTGGAGTCATTTTTTTTTGTCTGGAATTTTGAGGGCTGAATGTGGCTAGTTAGCTGATGAGAATATAAATGGCTTTGATGCCTTCTCCCTGTTCGAAACGTCCACAGAATATTTTGCGGATTTGCTCGATTTCGAACTGTGATTACCGTCTGGCGATTCTTCAGCGTTATTTTCACAACAGAACCTTCCATTCTCTCGATTACCAGACAAAAAGTAAACGCGGAAGGTTCTTTTCTTTTCTCTTGGAAGTTGACACTCATCCCCACTTTTTCAGCTATTGAAAAGCATCTGGTATTTTTTATGGGTGAATTATTTATCAATGTCAATCTTTTATTTAGAAGCCAAAAAATTTGTGATCACTAAAAAAACATTCTTCATGTAAATCAATTTTATTCTTCTCCAAATTTTCGAACGGGTGGCAGACATCAAAATTACTCATATTCTCATCAGCTAACTAGCCACATTCAGCCCTCAAAATGCCAGACAAAAAAAAATGACTCCACTAAACAGTCCCTATCTCACAGTCTAAAATAGGACGAATAATTTCGTCACATTTCGCATACGTGATATCGTCCACTGGACAAGTTTTTACAGACTGCAGACTTCGCACACTGCTGGGATAATGATATTTAAACAAAAAAATAATTCAAATAATTTCATTATTTATATGATGATTTAAGAAGGATGAATTTTCTCTGCATGTCTCATGTGATACGATTTGACGGTCATATCCCACAAGGTCTTTTTTCCATATCAGAATAATCAATTTTTCGATATCCATATCTCTATCTTCTCAGTAACCCAGTCAACACACTCAAATCGTCAGAACTACTGCGAAAAATCCTATTTTCGTTGGATCAATCGCAATCGCATGCTTTCGTCCAAATTCTCACGAATAATTTCGGGTACAATGTACGACCGTTATTGGGTTTCACTGAAATGGGATCATTCGCACTTTTTCGTCCGATTTCTGACAAATGCAATTCGGACGTAAACGCATTCAAAGGACGACTGGCCTTACATCTGTGTTTTTTTTTTCCTGTATTTCTACATGTATTTATACGTGAAGAAATACACGAATGTAAAGCGGAAATATTAGCTGTGTATTTGACACTTTTGTAAGATGCTCACGTTGAAAAATTCATGAATTTATATGTAATGCCAAATTCTTTTCAGTTTATGAAATTTCTAAGAAACGCCTTAAAATATTTCATCAATTATTTCGGTAATAATCCCTGATGATAAGGCAACTTTTTTCTAATTCAACCGACCTTGTAGTTCTTACCGTTTCGGATATAGCAATAGCGGTATCACTAAAAAATATACTCCCTGTATATTATATACTCAACAATCCATTCATTAAACCCGGCTTCTTCAACTTCTCTCTAAGAATTTCCAAAAATATATTATCATAAGCAGCCCGGTCATGCATGTCAAATACATTCTCATAGCTTTTTGTCTTTCAACGGTTATTCTGTTACAATCTTCATCCTACCAAAGTGGTTTTGGGGTATATTTGTTTTTTCTTGACCCTGTAACGCTTGGAATAGCTTCTCCCGCTGCCTGATGGATTTTATCGGTTAATGCCTGATAGGTATCAATATCCTCCCTATCCTTCTCAAAGAACCTGTCATATTTATCCCAATCTGCTTTATCCGTTTTTCATTTCCTCAGTGGCTTCCTTTCCCGTGTTTGTCCTATCAATTGATTTCTGATGCAACATACAGTCGAGAGATGGTCACTGAAATCACTCTGGTAGGAGACATACCAGTTGCAGCATGTGCCCAGATCTTGCGATACGATTGTTATGTCCGGACAACTTTTATAACATGGGTCTTTTCTTTACATGCAGCCGAAGCATATGATAGTTTTCTTGGGGTCATAGGGAATGGTATGTATAAATGTTTCTGATTCACTTCAATTGGTCTACTGGCTTCTGAAGCTCTTCTTGTGGGATTCAGAACTGGAAAGTCTCTATGATCCAAGTTCCCTCTCTGTCCAATATTTTCATCTCCTTCCAGGTGTTCATTCCTTGCTTCAAAATAGGAAATGTTTCTGTTTTCATTGTAGTTTTGATTGCTTTTTGTCTCAGGTACTCCTTGTATTGTCTGTCAGTGGTTTTGTGTTCCATGTTGCAGTATTGTCGCGCAATAAGCTTTTCTTAGCTTCAATTTCCTTTTGCCTTCTGTTTTTACCTTTTCTGGAGGTTTTCTCCACTCCTCCTACTATTCGATTTCTTAAAAGTCTACCAATACTCATGGGATGCATATTTCCAATATTATCCTCATTTTTGCTTTCAACAATACCCATGTATGGTTTAGAATCTCTGAACATGTATGAAAAATTACTTGTCTTTTTTTTGTCCATATTTCCACTAGGTGATAACCACATGATTGTAGAACCAGGGGCCCCCTCCCTCTGGTTTTACAATCATGTGGTTGTGGTACTATTTTAGGTTAGAAAAAGGCAAAGCAGGAAAAAGTTATACTAATGCAAGCAGGGGTTTGAATTTTATTCTGAGGACTTACCTCTTGACGCTCTTATTTATTTTCTCTTCCACAATTAGGTTTTTTCACTACCTAAACACTTTTTTTTCGCAAAATTGAATCGAAAATTGCAATATCAAGCTGTCACTCTCTGGCGCCAATCATCAACCCAATCTGAGTAACGCTTCTACACTAAAAAAACGGTTCATAACTTTCTCTGTTATTTTAATAACGGTTCAATTAATTACTTTACATTATGAAATGCAGAGCACTAGGCCCATAAAAATTCCTTTATTACCTCCTAGAGTTCGTTCGATTCCCGACAATTATCATTGAATAGAATATTTAAAACGCGTTTTCCCGACTCCCTAATGTAAATTATAAACACGTAGCGCAACATATTTCAGAGCCTTGTAGAGCCGAGTGTTCGGCTCTTTACCCTCGACACAAGAAGTTATGAATATTGTTCGAGAGAGTGGAGCAGAATAGCGGAAAGCTGTTTTTGGATATTGCTTCTATGTTTGCTTTTGAGAGTACGAAATAACTTGAGCAATTTAATTTTAATATACAATATACTCCCAGGTCTCAGGAACATTACATTGTTTTAAATTGGAAAAAGCTCATTATGTTTCGGCTTTTTTAATTTGACACTTTCTACAGGTGTGAGGTATTAGTTATTTGTTTTACTAGGCAGAAAAGTACAAGATTTAATGCCGCGGCTGGTGTTTCATAGCCGAGGCATAGCCGAGGCTAGGAAACCAGCCGAGGCATTAAATCTGCTTTTCTGCCATGTAAAACATATAATTTTTTCTCCGAATGTTCAAATTCATTTGACATTTGTCATTGTCACCACCAATTTGAAATACCAAATTGAGTGAAACTATTACCTGGAACGTTGTGACACTGTCACTTTTAATGCCTAGGCAGTAAAAGTCCACTTTTACTGCCTAGGCAGTAAAAATACAACTTTTGATCCTGTCAAGTGTTATTAAAAGGCCGCTTTTACTGTCATTCGGAGAAAAAATATATTGTTAGGTACCAGATAATATCAATGAACTATAAAGGACACGTACCTGGAATGGCACCGATCGTTGTCGTATATGGCATTTGTATGGCATTTGTCATCTCTCTTAGTGCGTCCAAAGAAAGCTACATAAAGGGGGATACCTTTCTCATTCTATCGCATTGCTGTTAGGTTTGGAGTATATTCCATTAGGCAATTCAAACCACGTAACATTCAAGATGGCGTGGCGGCCACACATGGGCCAAAAAACACACAAAAATATCTAGTTTCTGCCCGAATTAATAGTTTAGGTACCTAGTCAACAAGTATTTTATTAAATGATGAATATCAAAGTTGTAAGCAAAACTGTATGCAAAATAATTTAACATACGCATAAAAACATATTCAAAACATACTTGCTTGGCCGCCACGCCACATTGAATTTTGCTTTTTGACAGATGGATTGAATTGCCTAATATTCCTAACCTCAAATATAATATTTTTCAGACAAGGAAAGATTTTCATAATTGGCCCATAAGGTAAATAGAGATGGGAATCCCCCACATTCTCCATCTCAATTTGCCGCATTTTAGAAATAGGCCGGGCCATTCCAGGTACGTGTAGTTTATAGTTCATTGGATAATATAAATCTAGCTATATTTACCTCTCATCCGCCGTGTACAAACACAGTGCAAGCAGGTTTCCGCTTACCGGTAACCAGCGCCGACTCGCCCTTACAAGCGCGAAAAATGAATGCATGTTTTTAAGAGGGGCGTTTAAATAAAATGTCATTTACAGACCTTCACTAATTCCTATTCAATTCCAAATTTAGACCACTTTTCAGTGAAATGAAGCTATGTTCATAACAATAATAGATTGGAGTAGAAGTTCAAGCATTTTTGGTTGCAAAATACGCATTCTAAATAGTAAAATTATTACCATTTTGTTGACAACAATATGCAAATTTTGGTCACGGATTTAAATGAAAAAGGGATTAACATATAGAGTAGCACACCAACAATAAATGTCCAAAATTTCGGATAGTAAAATGCTGGAAAAAATTAATAGGACAGAATTTTCGAAAATTATAATTTTTGTATCACAAAATTAATCAAAATCTGTCAAACAACGAGGTGATTGCTGTCATTTTCAGCAAAGACTCAAATCAAACGTTTTTTCAGAGCTTCTCTAAAAGATGTCGCTGAGTTCGGGAAGCATAATAACTTCTTTCAAACGCCAGTAAAAACTGTTTAACCTAGCTAATAATGGGAAATACTATTATTTCATTTGTATCTGAATAAAATTATTTAGTCCACTGTAAATTACTGTGTAAAGGAATTGATATTGAAGATGTCGCCATCTACTTGTAAATTAGTCAATCACTTACAGAGAATTTGAACACCTGTGATTAAAAAATATTTTATGTATTTCATAAAGCCCAAAAGATGGCGTGCTGGCTCTTATCTGACGCCCCTCTTAAATCGGTTAGAACATAGTGAAAAGCAGGTACTCTACCTGTTTGTTACTGTGTACTAGCCGATTTGAAATGCATTCATTTTTCGCGCTTATAAGCGCGAGTTGGCGCTGGTTACCGGTAAGCGGAAATCTGCTTGCACTGTGTTTGTACACGCCTGTCGAGATACCAAAACTTGAAATATTGCTCAAGAATAATTTAATTTGCCAATATCTCAATGGGGTAGTATACGTAGTGATTTTCAACTACTACGTAGTGATATACTCGACGTATCGTACTATTTAGTGTAATCAGTCGCTTTGTGAAAACCGCAATAGCCTGGATTTTTTTTTTATTTCCTCTTAGTCCCGTCCCTACGTGAAAATAAAAGTTCGTGACGTAGTTAATTTTTCCAATCTGGCAATACATCACGGTTTTGAGAACGCACAATTTGCACTGACTTTGACCGTCAAAAACGAAACGTCAAATTTACTACATCAAACAACGTAAACAAGTTACTGTGACAATGTCACATTTCACACGACACCACACATCGTTCAAACTGTTGAAGTCAGCTGTCATTTTGGAGCATTTTGAGCAGCGTTGCCAGATGGTTAGCGGCTTGAATACTATTGGTCGCCGCTGTGGCGCTAAATTCAAATTAGAGTTTGTTTTTCTCTGACTAATTCTATAGACACTATGCTGGAAAATAATTTAGTATCCCACTATACCATCACCATTTAGCCTATAGCATAATGTCGAGCAGTTTTTTGACTGATTTTTACATAGTATACTACCCCATTCGAATAGGTACCTACGTCTGACAAAAAGGTTACAGCCAAATTAAAGATAGATAACTAATTCAATATGTCAGCGAATTCTGGACCATTTGGAATAATAGAATAGGTTAGTTCTGGACCAAGTTAGATAATAGTTATTTATACACCAAGTGAGTTAAATGAATAAACATTTTAACTCACGTGATTTATACAAAATTTTATCCCATTTTGATAGACATTTGAAAAATAAGGTACTAGGAATTAAATTATGAAAAGAATTCATTTAGTGGTTATGAAAGCGCTAATTATTGAAATTGGTGGTTGCTAGGGTATAACTAGTTGTTTGTTTGTATTTGTAGCAGATTTTTATACTAGCAGAGTGACTTAAAAGACCGAGAGTGAGTTAAAAATATTTTAAGTCACTCAGGTGATAAACTTCTACTTACCTTTGTTATTATGCGTTCAATAATGTCGTTTTTAAACGTCAAAATGGGATAAAGAAGTATAAAGTCTTTAACAGATGCTAATAGGCATGTTTCCACCTCGGTTCCCACAGAAATCACGAACCAGTCAAAGCGAATTTCATTGGTTGAAAATAGTCAGGAAACTGGTTGTTGGCGATTTAGACCAATCAAAATCGCTCTGACTGGTTTGTGATGTCTGTGGAAACAGACCTAATAGTAATTGATGAATATATCGCCGAGGCTAGAAAGAAATTTCAAAAAATTGATAATTCCATGATTGCCGATGGCATTAGGGGGCTACGAAACCCCAATAAGGTTGATGAGTAGTAATTATCACAAAAAGGTTATATTTATTAACATAATCCAGAGAGGCTCAGTCATTCCGAAACTCTAGCTTCACTCATTCTGAGGATACATGGGTAGTTTCAAAAGTATCAATAATATCCGAAGAAATATCTGACGTTTCACTTACATGTTTCGATTTTGTTATTTGGTTGATATTTTGTTGATGCTGCTGTTTCTGTTTTCGTTTTTGTTTTTGAATTTTGTGTTTTCGAATTATGCGTTTTTGGGATTTTTTCCGGAGGAAATAAAAAACGTGCTGTTTTTTTTTACAATTTTTTTTTTTTTTTATATTATTTAAGGGAAAAAATCCTTGGTTACGGTCACCCCGGTTTTACAATCGACGGGTGTCCGATGCACAGTCGCTTAGGAACTACGGGCGCCTGATGTAATCGTAAACATACCGCCCCCATTGGAATGTCTCTACATTTCAAAACTAGAGAAAAAAAACTAATTCCTAACTTAAGAAGTAACATTTTAGCAAGAACATCAAAAAAATCTTGAACTTAAAGGGATATGAAATATTAAGGCTAATGCAATGGTGCAAACAAAATTATCACAATTACCTAGCGCATGACAATAAACCTCTAAGAACTTTGATCACAAATAAAGGTTAAGTTCAAGTTAAAGCTTGCTAACTTATTTATGCCATAATACACACACACTATTCGTCATTCGTCACAATTTGAATGTTAAGGCTAATGTTCCTCCATGGGCAATGGACAGAGCTTGGTAATGGCCCGCTTGAACAAACCATTTTGTGCTCGTATGGTTACAACCCGCACCAGGTTATCTTCGCCGGGATGGATTTCTACGACCCTGCCCAAGGGCCAATGCATAGGTGGTTCGTTGTCGGTTTTTAGAAGGACCATTGTACCCACTTTGACGTTTTGCTGTGGGGTACACCATTTCGAGCGTTGCTGCAAGGAGTGCAAGTAATCCGCGCTCCATACACACCAAAATTGCTGCACCATTTGCTGCAGCTGCTTGAAATACTTCAATCGATTGATGCTCACATCAATCACCTCATCTTGTGGACAGCTTACTAAGCTTCTCCCAATGAGAAAATGACCAGCTGTTAGAACTTCCAAGTCTGTAGGGTCGTCGGTTAAAGGGGTAAGAGGTCGCGAGTTCAGGATTGCCTCTACCTGCGTAAGTACGGTGTAAAAACTTTCATAATGAAGCGTAGCACCACCCATAACACGCTTTAAATGGTACTTAAAAGACTTCACAGCAGCCTCCCATAGACCGCCACAGTGGGGAGAGCGAGGAGGAATAAAGTGCCATTGAACTTTATTTTCGCTAAAATATTTTTTATATTTTGAGGAGCAATATCGAACTGTAGAGCATAAACGGTTAAGCTCGTTACTCGAACCTTGGAAATTAGTAGCGTTATCGCTATAAATGTGACTGCATAACCCGCGCCTAGAGACAAATCTCTTAAATGCATTCAAAAAAGCCTCACCAGTCAAATCGGTCACAAGCTCAACGTGAACAGCGCGAGTGGCAAAACATATGAAGATACTCAGGTAACATTTTAGCACAACACGGCTACGTGTTTTGCCATCTTTTAACGCGTACGGCCCTGCGAAATCTACACCGCACACACTGAAGGGACTTGAGGGAGTGACTCTGGAGGAAGGTAGTGATCCCATAAGTTGATTATTATTTTTAGGTTGGATGCGAAAACAAGTTATACATTTGCGCAGGATATTCCGAACTTCATTTCTGCCATTAATAATCCAAAATTTGTGTCTGATTTGAGTAAGGGTGAACTGAGTCCCACCATGCAAGAACTTTAGATGGTAAGATCTGATCAATAGTTGGGTAAATGGATGCTTAGGAGGCAGGATGATAGGGTATTTTTGATCGAAATCGAGGTTAGAATACTTTAATCGCCCATTTATTCTTAGCAACCCATTTGAGTCTATGATGGGATTAAGGCGAAAAAGTTTGCTGGTTTTAGGAACAGTATTACCAGCGCGCAAAAGCTGTAAGTCCCTAAGAAATATGTCCCTTTGGACAATAGCGCACAATCGCAGCTCAGCCGTTTGCCATTCGTCAATAGTCAAGTCTTTTGAACATTCCAAATCAGCATTTGATCTTTTTGCTTTGAGATTCTTATAAAACCTGAGCAGATAAGCCGTTGTTCTGATTAACTTACTGTAGCTAGAATAAAGATCGAAAATAAAAGCTTGATTTTGCTGAATTTCATTATATGTTAGTGAAATGTTTTCCTTTCGAGCCTCTGGGATAGAGTCTATACCGGTGATAATAGTTTTAGGCCAGTTTCCAGAGGATTGACAAAGATACGAAGGGCCATGCCACCAAAGTGTGGAATTTTGTAATAATTGAGGGTTAGAACCGCGACTCAAAATGTCGGCGGGGTTCTGATCAGTTGGTACATGTCTCCATTGAGTGCTTTCAGTTAAATGCTGAATTTCAGCTACACGATTGCTAACAAAAACTTTCCAATTACTCGGTTCTTTATCTAACCAGGCCAGAACAATAGAAGAGTCTGTCCAATAGGTTGTTTGCTCGATTGAATTCCTTAGACTGGATTTGACTCGATGCATGAGTTGAGCTAATAGATACGCGCCAGACAGCTCTAACTTGGGTATAGTTAAGTTGGAATTTAGAGGTGCAAGCCGACTCTTAGCACAAATAAGATTGGAACAAATTTGACCTTTACCATCTAGATGAGTCAGATAGATTGAGGCGCCATAGGTCGTTTGAGAGCTATCACAAAATCCGTGTAACTGAATATTCTTTGACATAGAAGAAAATAAGACACATCGGGGAATTCTAATAGAATTTATCGATGCTATTTGTTCAACGAAGTCCAACCAGCAGGCTGAAATATGCTCAGGCAAATCATCGTCCCAATCCACCTTGATTTGCCAGATTGCTTGTAGGATTAATTTCGCTCTCACAATAATAGGGTTTATCAATCCGAGAGGATCAAATAGCTGTGCCACGCCCGCTAACACGATTCTCTTAGTGACCCTGGCCTGTCCAAAACAAGTAGGAAAAGCGTAACTAAGAATATCATCCTCCGGATTCCAAAATATACCTAAGGTCCTTTTCACTTTTGATTTGAAATGGCGTTTCGCTACCTATATCGGCCAAAACCTTAACGTCATTGGAGATCCACTTTCGCAGATTTAATCCCGATTTTTGCAAAACATGAGATATTTCATTTTTCAATTGCTGAGCCAATTGATGATTGTCACAACCAGTGATTAAATCGTCCATGTAGAAGTCATTGATGATGATATCAGAAATATAGGAATTTTCAGATCGACATCCTAACCCAATCTCGTTCAAAACCCTGGTCGCCAAGAATGAGCTGGGAGTAAGACCATAAACAACGGTATTCAATTCGAAATGCTGTTACGTTAAAATTTTGCCTTAACGTAATTGAGAATTTCGAATAAATTCAGTAATTAATTCAGTTATTTGTGAGAATATTTATAAAGCTGTATACCTGAGGTTTAATATTTTTCAGTGATTGATAGGTTGCTCATTGAATTTTGCTAGATTTTTGCCTTTTGGTTGGATGCAAAACAATATCTGGTTGTTGATTAAAGGTATATTTTTCAAGGTAATAATGAGGGAATTCTTTGTATTTAGAGGACAGGGTAGTTTCAAGATAATAAAGCCCTACTGGTAGGATAGGAATTCACTTTATTTAGCTTTCGAAAGTTTTCTAAAAGGCCCTAAATGTCGGTGAAAAGGTTTGTTTACTTTCAAATAAATATCAATTGTCAACACTTACGGATCTCGTATTTTCCTTTATTAAAATTTCTGCAACAACACAAATCACTTTAGCACACTCTAAATCGATTTTCCACCCTTATTTCCTTTACTTTTCCCATTTTCAAAAGTTTGTTTTCCTCCAAGAATATTGTGGGGTTATATGCCACTTGTTGATTCGTTTCGGGAGCACCGTTGCCGGCGTACTTGAACGCTGTGGGTAATATAGAGTCACTGTAACTGTGATCCCTAAACATTCACCGGTCTTTTTGATGGTTTTTAGACTGAAGACTAAGTAGATGTGATTAATAACTTGTATAAGTGATTAATTAGTGTTAATTGGTGTTAGGGGAGAGAATTTGATAACAACTTGGAGTTTTGTGGGTCATCATTGTGGTTCGGAGTGTTCTGTTTCGAGCTGATTGTGTTCCGATTCAAACTGGGTGTTCCGTCTTCCTGGTCGAGATCGGAAATCTGGCACCAGAGGACATCTTAAAGGAAAAAAAAACTGGAATTCTAGAAAATTTTTCATATTGAAGCCTACCTAATAAATCGCTGAAAAGGGATCGTTCTCTTTTAAATTCGCACGTTGAGCAAACAACAAGTGGCAGATTTTACCAGCGGTCCTTTTGGCAACGTTCCTTGGGAACATCCACCTTTTTGTGGGATTTGAAGACGCTGGGATTTAGTGGTTGCTGGCTTAATTGGTTTTGGGGTGAAAGCTTTGGATTTGGTCGTACCCGTATTTGTAAGCCAACCACACAGAATTTTCTGGAACCGAAATCTACGCCATTTTGTTGGTTTGTCGTGTGAAGCACTAGAGCACATTTGTTCAACTAGCCCAATTGTAACCAGGTAATTTTAAACGTTTTTACTATTCTCAAATTTACCTTTCCGTTATCAATATTTAGATTAACTTATCTGTATTTTTGTAAATATTTGAGATCCTATAAAAAAGAGCAATTTGACCTCCACGAGGCCATGTGCAGACTCATTAATCGTTTGAGGGGCATTAATGGGCTTATTAATTAAGGGGTTTTTTTTAGGATTGTTTTAGAATCTTTACCATTGGGTTTTCTCTTTGACGGTTTGCTGGTCTCGAGGCTGATGTGTCAAGAGTGCCTACAGCACTGAATTGAAACCTAAAATCACATTTTAAAGAGGGAAGTCTATGGAAGCTTTTGGGTCTGTTATGCAGGTTGTAAGGCTGTCAGGAGACAGTTATAGAAATGGGTGTTTAGACTGCAGGGAGGACCAAAAGGGGTGATGTTCCCATTGATTTTATAACATTTCTTAAATTATTTTATTATTATTATTGATGGTATTTCTGATACTTAATTGGTATATTTCCAAGGTTGTTTTACTGCCTTACTCATTACAAGGGTGTACAGTACCAATGATTTTTAATGTACTATATTTAAGGTGACATTTTTGTACAAACCCGCCCCGGTATACCATGGTATAAGCGTGCACAGGTTTTAATTACTCTTATTAACATCTTTAATAACTATTTGTTCTCTTTTACTCTCATGGAACTAAGGTAGTCAAAACATTCATTTTATTGGTAAATCTTAAAGTTATTGCAGTGTCTTGAATAAGGCCACATTGGTCCTGACTACATTTTGGTTATTCTGACATTTACTATTAATAATAATAGATATTTTGGTGTTTTACATATTGCCTTATATTGGCCTTTGCAGGTTTAAACATATACCCCCCATTTTATTAAATAGATTTTTAATCATTGTTTTTAGATTTGACTCTTATTTTATTCCTACTGACATCAACCAAACCAAGGTAAAATTGTTTTATTTTGAAGGATAGGTACATTGGGTAGGTACATTTTTATAGGAATTTTGGAGATCAGGGACTATCTGATTTAAGTCCGCGGATTGTATTTTATAAATCAGTGGCGCCCTATTAAGCTAACTTTTATTATTGAACCTACTCCCACACCACTGAGTAGCCGCGAGCACTTTGTTGCGCTGGCCGCATTCCTTAAGAGTGTCTTACAGTACCTAGGCCTATTGTGGTTTATTAATTTAAATTTACTATTCAAACAGTTTAAGGGTAATTTTACGCGCAACATTTTGGCGCCCAACGTGGGGCGATTTAATTTGTTTTTTTGGTTTTATTAAGGGTTGTTTTTGAACCTGTTTGAATTTTTTTTGTTTGAATTTTTTTTAAATTTTTTTTTTAAATTTTTTTTTAAAGTTAAATAATGTCATAATTAATGGTTTAATGGTTTGGTTGAGTGGCAGAGGAGATTATTTCTAAATACAAAACCTTGGTTACATAAAACATTCAATTTATTAAATTTACTAAGTACAAATTTATTTTTTTTACAAGTTGAACAAAGCTGGTAGTGATATCGAACTGAGGTATAGTATTTGGTTGGTTTGTTCGATTATCACCATTGGTTTATTTTTTTGTTTTTATTGTTCTGTTTTGTGATATTCATACTGATTGCGTGATTTTGATTGATCTTGGATATTGTTGTTCGTTGTTCTTGGATATTGATCAGTCTCTGAATATTTTGTCGGTCGTTAGGAATCTTGTAACATAGTTAGTACTGGTGATTTTTATTTTGTTTTTTTTTTGTTTTGGAGCAGCTTCATCATGTCGAGGACAATGCATGTAAATAGGTTGGACAGGGATGAGCTGGTTTACGAGCTTGCCATTAGGGGTATCGCAGGTGGCAATTGTGATGAGATGCGACATAGGTTGGTGATAGCTCGACAATTAGAGAAGAGTGGTGATAGTGTCAGGTTTCCTGAGTATCCTTTTACATTTGAGGAGGACGCCGCTGTGGTCGATAGGAAAATTAAGGAGATTATTCCTCTTATAGGTAAATTTTCAGGTGATCGGAAAAGTGGAGAGTTTCTGAAGTTACAGACTAAGTTGAGTCACATTCTCAATCGTTTGGACCATATGGATACTGTTGGAGGTCCGGAAAAACAAAAGTCTAGGTCAGAATGGGTTGCAATGTCTTTTACTTTGGTCAAAAGTTTAGAGGATGCAGCTTCCAAATACGAACAGGAAAAGGGTATTCCTCCTAGTCTTTATCTTTTGGAATCGCAGGCTGGTGGTTCTGGTATAGGTCGTGTTACTACCAGTGGTTCTGAGGATGAAGAAGAAGGAAGTTTTCATGCTAACATCGGAGGGGCTGTCAACTCTTCTGTTCTTCATCGAACTTCCTCTCCATCGCTTAATAGAATAGTTCTCCCTAGTAAATGGAATTTGCAATTTTCCGGTGATAAAAAGGGTTTGTCTCTGAGTGCTTTTCTTGAGAAAGCTGAGGAACTTCGGGTTGCTCGACAGGTCCCTAAGGCAGTGCTTTTAGATTCAGGTATTGATCTTTTTGTTGGTAAGGCATACCAATTTTATTTGGCTTACAGGAGTGACGTCACCACTTGGGATGAATTTGTAGACTTATTGCGTGAGGAATTCCAACCCTGTAATTACAATGAGAAACTTTTTGATGAGATTTGTAGGAGGACGCAGGGTCAGGATGAGAGTATAGGTATCTATTTGGCCGTCATGGCCGGTTATTTTAAAAGGCTTACTTGTCCGGTTTCGGAGGATGCTAAGTTGAAAATTTTGCTTCGTAATTTAGCTCCATTTTACCAGGGTCAGCTGGCTTTAGTTGATGTTTCATCTGTTAACCAATTGCGTACTCTGTGTCGTCGACTCGAAGAGAGAAGGGAATCTGTTGAACGCTATTCACAACCTTCTAGACGTGCCAATCTTCTTGAGCCTGATTTGGCCTATGTTCATGAGGTGCCTGATGTTTCGGCTGGTATAGCCACTGTGAATATTTCTGTTAAGAGTCCTGAGGATGGAGAGACTGTGAGGCAGGAAATTATTTGTTTCAGGTGTAAGAAACCTGGTCATCGAGCTGTAGGATGCTCTCTACCCAGGCCGAAATTTTGTTTCCGTTGTAAGAAGGATGGTTTTACCGTCAGAACTTGCCCTAATTGCAAGTCGGGAAACGCGGGCGGGCGCTCCTAAGTCGGAATAATGACTTAGCGAGCGCGAATGATTGTACAGCTATTCTGAATTATGTCCTTGAGCATGCCCAGAATGATGAGAGACCTTATTTGCGTGTAGATATTTTAGGAAGGGAAGTTTTGGGTCTTCTCGATTCAGGGGCATCTCGTACTGTTATTGGTGGTCCCGGTTGGAAGTTGTTAAAGTTTTTGTCACCTCGTCTCGACCAGAGTCAGTCGCCAAGTTGCAGTGTGGCTAATGGTCAAATGTGTCGCAGTATTGGTACTTGTGAGATACCGATGAAAGTCAGGGATCGTACTCGTCTTATTAAGGCTTTAGTTATGCCGGAACTTCCGCATGTTTTGATTTTGGGTACCGATTTCTGGAAGGCTATGGGTGTTGTGCCAGATCTACGGTGTGGTGAGTGGTGTTTTTCGAGTCTGCCTGAAATTGCTTCTGTGGAAGTAGCTGATGAGACCGTTCTGACAGACGACCAGGAGAGTAGATTAAATGCGTTGTTGGATGACAGTTTTAGGCTTATGGGTGATAAATTGGGTTGTACGGACCAAGTGGAACATGTTATTGTTACTAAGGCCAGGCCTATTAAGCAGCGTTGGTACAGAGTTTCTCCCATAATGCAGCAACACATCGATAGGGAAATGGATGAGATGATAAAGCTTGGGGTTGTGGAACCGTCGAAAAGTCCGTGGGCATCACCAGTCGTGATGGTTAAAAAGAAGGATGGTTCGTTCCGACTTTGTGTGGATTACAGGAAGATTAATGCTGTGTGTGAACGCGACAGTTATCCGCTTCCTCAGGTTACTGACACCCTCGATAAACTCTCTCAAAGCAAGTTTTGTTCTACTATGGACATTAAGTCAGCATATTGGCAGGTACCAGTCGCTGAGTCTTCTCGTCCCTACACCGCTTTCACCATCCCTAATCGTGGTCTGTTTCAATTTAAAAGACTTCCATTTGGGTTACATAATGCCCCTGCCACCTGGCAAAGACTCATTGATAATGTCCTTGGAGTTGATCTTGAGCCATATGTTTTCGTGTATCTAGATGATATAGTGATTGTGACCCCCGATTTTGAGACGCACTTGAAGGTCCTGGAGGAGGTATTTCGTAGGTTGCGTCAGGCCAACCTCACTGTGGGCCGTGCGAAGTGTCAGTTTTGTAAACCAAGTTTAAAGTATCTGGGTTATGTAGTTGATAGCCAAGGATTACATGTCGACCCTGATAAGGTTAAAGCTATGTTGGATGTTCCTGTTCCTACTAGTGTTACTGAGGTTAGAAGGATAGTAGGCACTTTTTCGTGGTACCGTAGATTTATAAAGGATTTTTCGACTGTTATAGCTCCCATTACTGGTTTGTTGAGGAAGAATCGTAAGTTTGACTGGACTCCAGACTGTGACTCTGCTTTTAGGAGTATTAAAGAGTGTTTGATTAGTGCGCCTGTGTTGGCGGCGCCTGATTATTCCTTGGATTTTGTTGTGCAGTGTGATAGTTCTGGGTATGGTATTGGGGCTGTTTTGGTTCAACCTCATGCTGATGGTACAGAGCGTGTGATTAGTTACATAAGTCGAAGTCTGACAAAACAGGAACAGAATTTTTCAACGACAGAGAGGGAATGTCTCGCCGTTGTGTGGTCCCTTCAAAAGTTTCGTCCTTATTTGGACCTTGTCAAATTTTCAGTGATCACGGATCACTACTCATTAGTTTGGTTGCAGAATATGCAACAGCCTACAGGTCGTTTGGCAAGATGGCAAGTCCAACTCCAGCAATACGATTTCTCATTGATTCATCGGAAAGGCAAGGAGCACATCGTCCCTGACATGCTCTCTAGAGCTGTTCCTAAATTAGATCTCGTTGTGATTGATGAACCTTCTTCTGTTGTCGATAAGTGGTACCTTGGTATGGTGAGGAAGATCAAATCCAATCCTCTTAAGTTTTCTGGGTGGAGGGAAAATGAGGGTAGGTTGTGGAAATATGTTAAGTGCCCGTATCCTGAGTTGAATCCAGAGGACGAAAATTGGAAGGAAGTGGTCCCAAAGGAAGAGAGGGGAAGGGTTATTGCTAGTGTTCATGAACCTCCTACTTGCGGTCATACAGGTGTTTATAAGACTTTTAAACGTGCTGCTGAGAAATATTATTGGCCAAAAATGCGAAGTGACATAGCTAGGTTTGTTAGGCGTTGTGTCGTTTGTCTCCAGCATAAATCTGAAACTGGGTTGCCTAAGGCAAAAATGGTTAGTCATTCAAAACCTCGGAGGCCATGGGAAGTAGTGTCTACTGACCTAATTGGTCCTTTGCCAAGATCCAAAGGTGGTAATTGTTTTCTGCTCGTGGTGACAGATTATTTGTCAAAGTTTGTTCTGCTTCATCCGCTTCGTCGTGCTACTGCTGAGGCTGTCACAAGGTTTATGGAAAATCATGTGTTTTTGTTGTTTGGAGTTCCTTCCACAATTCTTTGTGATAATGGTCCTCAATATCGTAGCTCTCATTTCAAGAAATTAGCTGAGACTTATAAAGTCCGTCTCAAGTATAATGCCAATTATCATCCACGTGCAAATCCTACTGAACGGACTAATAGAACTCTTAAGACCATGTTGAGTATGTATCTCTCAGACAACCATAGAGATTGGGATGTCAATCTGGATAAGGTGGGTTGTGCCATTCGCACTTCGACGCACGATACCACCCAACTTAACCCCTATTTTGTAAATTTTGGTCGGCGTATGATTCTTCGTGGCGATGATTATAAGAAGGATATTCCACAGTTAGACCAGACTTCTGAAGTTAGTGTACAGCAACGTACGGCTGTAATGGATCAGATGTTTGAGGATATTAGGCGTCGTCTGGAAGCTGCTGGGAAAAAGAGTGTTGATCGTTATAATCTTCGTTGTCGTCATGTTGAGTACTTACCCAATCAACTTGTTTATCGTAAGAATTATTCTTTGTCCGATGCTAGTAAATTTTATTCGCGAAAGCTAGCACCAGATTATCTTGGGCCTTTTATTGTTCACAAGCGTTTATCACCTTGGACTTATGAGTTGCGTGATGAGTTTGGAAATGCAAAAGGTGTGTGGCATATAAAGGACCTGAAAGAGTCACCAGATGCATAGGTGGGATGATATTCATTGTCCACAGACTGACTAGGTTATGAAGTGTATAGTTAGGTTAGAGGTAGTTGTAAGGAACTATTATTTTTTTTTTTTTTTTTTTTTTTTTGATGACGAAAGGGGAGAAAATGTTACGTTAAAATTTTGCCTTAACGTAATTGAGAATTTCGAATAAATTCAGTAATTAATTCAGTTATTTGTGAGAATATTTATAAAGCTGTATACCTGAGGTTTAATATTTTTCAGTGATTGATAGGTTGCTCATTGAATTTTGCTAGATTTTTGCCTTTTGGTTGGATGCAAAACAATATCTGGTTGTTGATTAAAGGTATATTTTTCAAGGTAATAATGAGGGAATTCTTTGTATTTAGAGGACAGGGTAGTTTCAAGATAATAAAGCCCTACTGGTAGGATAGGAATTCACTTTATTTAGCTTTCGAAAGTTTTCTAAAAGGCCCTAAATGTCGGTGAAAAGGTTTGTTTACTTTCAAATAAATATCAATTGTCAACACTTACGGATCTCGTATTTTCCTTTATTAAAATTTCTGCAACAACACAAATCACTTTAGCACACTCTAAATCGATTTTCCACCCTTATTTCCTTTACTTTTCCCATTTTCAAAAGTTTGTTTTCCTCCAAGAATATTGTGGGGTTATATGCCACTTGTTGATTCGTTTCGGGAGCACCGTTGCTGGCGTACTTGAACGCTGTGGGTAATATAGAGTCACTGTAACTGTGATCCCTAAACATTCACCGGTCTTTTTGATGGTTTTTAGACTGAAGACTAAGTAGATGTGATTAATAACTTGTATAAGTGATTAATTAGTGTTAATTGGTGTTAGGGGAGAGAATTTGATAACAACTTGGAGTTTTGTGGGTCATCATTGTGGTTCGGAGTGTTCTGTTTCGAGCTGATTGTGTTCCGATTCAAACTGGGTGTTCCGTCTTCCTGGTCGAGATCGGAAATCTGGCACCAGAGGACATCTTAAAGGAAAAAAAAACTGGAATTCTAGAAAATTTTTCATATTGAAGCCTACCTAATAAATCGCTGAAAAGGGATCGTTCTCTTTTAAATTCGCACGTTGAGCAAACAACAAGTGGCAGATTTTACCAGCGGTCCTTTTGGCAACGTTCCTTGGGAACATCCACCTTTTTGTGGGATTTGAAGACGCTGGGATTTAGTGGTTGCTGGCTTAATTGGTTTTGGGGTGAAAGCTTTGGATTTGGTCGTACCCGTATTTGTAAGCCAACCACACAGAATTTTCTGGAACCGAAATCTACGCCATTTTGTTGGTTTGTCGTGTGAAGCACTAGAGCACATTTGTTCAACTAGCCCAATTGTAACCAGGTAATTTTAAACGTTTTTACTATTCTCAAATTTACCTTTCCGTTATCAATATTTAGATTAACTTATCTGTATTTTTGTAAATATTTGAGATCCTATAAAAAAGAGCAATTTGACCTCCACGAGGCCATGTGCAGACTCATTAATCGTTTGAGGGGCATTAATGGGCTTATTAATTAAGGGGTTTTTTTGTTTAAAATAACCTACAGGTTTCAGGGGATTTTGCTATTTAATTCCAATCATTTATATACTATTTGAGGGTTGGGATTTTTCATTTTTTTATAAGTATGAAGGAGTTCTAAGGCTTTTGTACTCTTTCAGGGTTTTTTTTAGGATTGTTTTAGAATCTTTACCATTGGGTTTTCTCTTTGACGGTTTGCTGGTCTCGAGGCTGATGTGTCAAGAGTGCCTACAGCACTGAATTGAAACCTAAAATCACATTTTAAAGAGGGAAGTCTATGGAAGCTTTTGGGTCTGTTATGCAGGTTGTAAGGCTGTCAGGAGACAGTTATAGAAATGGGTGTTTAGACTGCAGGGAGGACCAAAAGGGGTGATGTTCCCATTGATTTTATAACATTTCTTAAATTATTTTATTATTATTATTGATGGTATTTCTGATACTTAATTGGTATATTTCCAAGGTTGTTTTACTGCCTTACTCATTACAAGGGTGTACAGTACCAATGATTTTTAATGTACTATATTTAAGGTGACATTTTTGTACAAACCCGCCCCGGTATACCATGGTATAAGCGTGCACAGGTTTTAATTACTCTTATTAACATCTTTAATAACTATTTGTTCTCTTTTACTCTCATGGAACTAAGGTAGTCAAAACATTCATTTTATTGGTAAATCTTAAAGTTATTGCAGTGTCTTGAATAAGGCCACATTGGTCCTGACTACATTTTGGTTATTCTGACATTTACTATTAATAATAATAGATATTTTGGTGTTTTACATATTGCCTTATATTGGCCTTTGCAGGTTTAAACATATACCCCCCATTTTATTAAATAGATTTTTAATCATTGTTTTTAGATTTGACTCTTATTTTATTCCTACTGACATCAACCAAACCAAGGTAAAATTGTTTTATTTTGAAGGATAGGTACATTGGGTAGGTACATTTTTATAGGAATTTTGGAGATCAGGGACTTTCTGATTTAAGTCCGCGGATTGTATTTTATAAATCAGTGGCGCCCTATTAAGCTAACTTTTATTATTGAACCTACTCCCACACCACTGAGTAGCCGCGAGCACTTTGTTGCGCTGGCCGCATTCCTTAAGAGTGTCTTACAGTACCTAGGCCTATTGTGGTTTATTAATTTAAATTTACTATTCAAACAGTTTAAGGGTAATTTTACGCGCAACAATGCTTTATGCTTTGTGAGGGATGTTCCCGCCATAAAATACGTTGAAAAGATCGATCATCTCTATGTACCAAGATCATACGGTACATCTTCTCAACATCTGCTGTCAAAACGACAGGATAAGTTCGCATGCGCAGCACTATATCGAATAAATCATTTTGAACCTTGGGACCGGTTTTTAAAACTTGGTTTAAAGTAAGTCCTGAGCTGCTTGAACTACTGCCATTAAATACCACTCTGAGCTTAGTAGTTTCACTAGATTCTTTGAATATTGGATGATGAGGAAGATAATTACAAATTTTATTAGGAAGGTCTTTCTGAGGATCAATTTGAGACATGTGTCCCAGATCTTCATACTCTTTTAAGAAGTCACAATATTGTTTTCGAAATTCGAAGAGCGAATCTTGATCTTAACGCCATCTAGGACACGATAATCAACACTACACGCAATTTTGCTGTGCTAAATGGTGAACGTTCCAGGCAGACCAAAATTCAGTTCGTTTGGGTTCACCCAAAAGTACCACTGTTTGAGAAAAGTTTTTTGGATTAATTTTCTCCGCTTTTCCATCCATGGATCAAATTGTTTTCGAAGCTGAGGATTTTTTGAAAGTCGTTTTTCTGTTGAAAGAAGACAATTTCGTGCAATTTGGTAGGTATCACCTAAATTTTGAAAATTATCTTTAAACGGTAATCTTACTATGTATCGTCCGGCATGATCTCGTGTGACATTTTTTCTAAAATGAATTTCACACTCAAGCTCCTCAGCGGTTAACTTACTTTGATCAGATTGTACATTCTCTATGGCCCAAAATTTCTGAACAGAATCATGCAAGCTATTAATGGAAAGATGACATAAAGAACTTACCTGAGTAGAAGAGATTTGATTTGAATGTGCTGAATGCAAAGGACCAGCTAAAAACCATCCTAGCTTTGAGTGTTGAATGACAGGTTGATTGGCCCCTAACTTAATTTGTTGAGGTTCCAGCAAATCATAAAATAAATTGGTACCTATTAAAATGTCGATATTTTGGCATTCAAAAAAATGAGGATCAGCTAATTGTATATTTGGCGGAATTTTTAAAGAATTGGGATTAAATGAAAGCTGAGGCAATTTTGCAGTGATTTTATCCAGGACCAAGAAATGTATGCTGGTCGTGTATGAATGATTCATTGAACGCAGTTTTGTAGTAAACGACTTATCAATTCTGATTGGTGCCTGGTTAATGCCATTAACACTCATATCTATGTGTTTGCCTTTGATTTTCAATTTATTATAGAATTCTGTGGTACAAAGATTGTTCATACTACCCGAATCTAACATGGCTCTGCATTTCACCAAGTTTCTATCTTGATCCAGGATCTCCACAACTGCTGTTGCCAAAAGTGGCTGGCATAGAGCCTGATTGCCATGTATTTCGCAAAATGCATTTTGACTGTTTTGGGGTATGATGTCACCCACCTGTTCGGATTCTTCTTCTATGTTATTGTATTGTGTTTCTTCAGTTTCTTGTTGTGTAGCAATATATGTGTTTCTAGATTTAGGTGAATTTTGAGGGTTGTAATTTATGTTTTCATGCAAAATACTATTGTGTTTTTTTGAACACATTCTACAGCCCCTACTGGGACAAGAATCAAGGGAATGACCTGCTGCACGAAGGCAGTTTACACAGATACCAAGTTTCTCAAGCTCAATGTAGCGATTTTGTATTGACAATGCTAGTAAGCGAAAGCATTTGTATGTTGAATGGTTATTCAACCTACAAAAGCTGCATGAGAACTCAATATCCTCCTGCCCTGCTGGTTCCTCCATGGCAACATGGCTATACCTTTTTGGAGATAACTGCTCGGGTTTTCTTGTGGAAAAACCTTTTGATTTTGAAGGAGATTCTGTGCGTTTAGAATTTAATTTAGTTTGAATTGTCTCTAGAACCTGTATTTTGTTTTTCAGGAAATCTACAAAACTTAAATAAGTGGCGTTGTCCTGTTTGTTGAATACTTCCCATTCTCGACGGGTTGTATTGTCCAACTTGCTTGTGAGAAGATATAACAAAATTGTGTCCCAGTGCTGAACCGGCTCATTTAAATTTTGCAAAGCCCTGTAATTTTGTACTATGTGATCAAGAAATTTTCTTAGAAAAATGCACGACTCGCCTTGTAAGGCAGGATAGTCGAAAAGATTCTGTAAATGTTTGTGTTTAAGCAATTTTTGATTCTCATACCGCTCTTTAAGTAAATCTATAGCGATATCATAATTATCCTCAGTGATATTTAGAGACTGCAGAATTTCTGCAGCTTCCCCTTTGATGCACAACTTTAACTGATAAAATTTCTGGATTTTTGGGACTGAGGGGTCATCATGAACGATTGATTTAAAAATTTGGAAAAAGGTTTCCCATTGTTCGTGATTACCAAAAAATGGGTAATTTTGAAAACATTATGATTGGGTGGCTGTTGTATGATTGGTTGTATAATTGGAGGTGGAATTGCTGGTGGAGCTGCTTGAAGACTTTGCAGGGTTTTCCTCTTTACAAACTCATGATTTTCAATAATATCAAGTGCTTTACCACTAAGTGAATAATACATCTCTTCATATGTGTCCCCCTCGTCATGCTGCTCTGGGTTCAAACTGACTAGTTGAGCTTGAGTTGACTCAAACTGGCTAAATGCTGATTTTAATTTCTCTAGCCGTAATTTTAGTTCGGAAAGTGACAGATTTTCCCTTGTGGTTTTACTTAAATATGAACGGAATTTATTTAATGTGGATTTGAAACCACCCCGCTTCTCCACCAACTGCAGAATAAGGGTTTCCCCTTCTGTGTTGTCTTCGTCAGCAAACATTTTTGCGTGTTATGTGCTTTTTATGAAAATTTTGCCCAATTTGTGAAGTTTCTACATCGACCCACTCAAATAGCTGCAGAAAATAAGGAAAAAACCAATGAGAAAAATGGAACCGACTGACCTGTATGCGTAATACTGCTTTTTGCTGGGACTGAATCCAATTTTTGCTGGTTATAAGGTTATCCGGTTCGATGTGGCCAAAATGTTATTTGGTTGATATTTTGTTGATGCTGCTGTTTCTGTTTTCGTTTTTGTTTTTGAATTTTGTGTTTTCGAATTATGCGTTTTTGGGATTTTTTCCGGAGGAAATAAAAAACGTGCTGTTTTTTTTTACAAAATTTTTTTTTTTTATATTATTTAAGGGAAAAAATCCTTGGTTACGGTCACCCCGGTTTTACAATCGACGGGTGTCCGATGCACAGTCGCTTAGGAACTACGGGCGCCTGATGTAATCGTAAACAGATTTCAAAGGTCGAGGATAACCATGTGTACTTACTTACGTGATTCTGATATAGCTAAAAAAAAAGGTACTGGGTGATTGTCTATATTTTGCACCCACACCTATCTCACCCGTTTGAAGACATACCCAGAAATATCAAATGTGAAAGTTGTAGGTAATATCAAAAAGTTTTCAATGATATTAGTTACAAGTATACAGGGTGTGTCACAAAATGGTGGCGAAGCCAAGATATACTTTTTCAAATGGAAAACCCCTTATGTCAAATGTCAGATCAAAAGAATAAAATCGCAAGGTGATAAATAATCAATAAAATCGTTTATAATAGTCCGATTCCATCCGAAATTGCTTTAAAAAAAAAGACAATAATTTACTGCACGCGTGTGAGTGTTCGTAGCGAGTTCTGCTGAGGCATAACACCGAGAACCTTAATTGAAAACAGTAAGTGGCTGTTTTTTTGGTGCTTGTTTACACCATCGCTAACCCTACTTTCATCATCGCACCGCTAATAGGAACCTTGAACCATACCTATACAAATGTCAAGGACTATAATATAGCAGGTAAGAAGATTGCTAGAACACGCAGCACCGGTACAATTGGTAACGCATACATCACTACCAGCCTGATGACGTCTACATCAGTACCAGCTTGGTCCTAGAGGTCAACATACTACGATGCGTAAAAGTTGTAAACAATGGACGGAGATGAACAGAACTTTTTGAGTTGTGAAAAGGAAACACAAAAGGAATATTACCATTGCGATATATCTATACAGGGTGTATATTTTAAGTGATACCACTATTGCTATATTCGAAACGGTAAGAGCTACAAGGTCGGTTAAATTAGAAAAAAGTTGCCTTTTCTGATGCCCATTCAAGATTTGTTTACAGTGTTGCCAAATTCCTTTTAGTTTATGAAATACAGGTGATTTCCAAAAAACGCTCAAAATTATTTCATCAATTATTTCGAAAGCTATTGATATTCGAGAAACCATTTAAATTTGAAAGTTTTATATTTTTTTTTTGCTCTACAACATGACATCTTCAAATTTCATATTCGACGTTTCGTCATCGAGCTACTTTCGTCAACTTCATTTTTTTAAATGCAGACCTGAATCTTTTATGTCATTTTTAGAAAGATAATGAAGCGCGCTTTACAAAAATGGCATAAAAAATCCAGATCCGTATTTAAAAAAATGAAGTTGATGATGGTAGCTCCATCACGAAACGTCGGATTTGAAATTTGAAGATGTCATCTTGTAGAGCGAAAAAAATTATAAAACTTTCAAATTTGAATTATGTCTTGAAAATCAATAGTTTTCGATATAATTGATTAAAGATCACCGTGTATTTCATAAACTAAAAGGAATTTGGCAACACTGTAAACAAATCTTGAATAAGCATTAAAAAAGGCAACTTTTTTCTAATTTAACCGACCTTGTAGCTCTTACCGTTTCGGATATAGCAATAGTGGTATCACTTAAAATATACACCCTGTATATATAAAAATCAATGTTTGTTTGTTTGTGCCTTATGCGCTCCTACACCACTTATCCGATTACGATGAAACTTTGGTAGGTGGTTATGGCCATCCCAAGGAATGTTTGTGGATAGGTTAAGCATTTCGGAAAAAGAAATGGGGTTGTTCACCATAGTTAAAATCAAGCATTTTTTTCTATTGCGACGTTAGATAAGAATGAACTATTAATTATAAGCACAGTAAATTACAAAAAATATTCATAGGGTAATCAAAATTTCGTTTTAAAAGTCCACTTATTTCAGGCACATTTTAAAAATGAATTATGTTGGCCCTATGATGACGTACAAACACTTACCGACCAATAGGATGTAAGCAAAGCGGCAATGCCAAATCCTCTTCTAAATTTTATATTGATATTGTCTAGTTAACAATTATTTTATCCGATCACAATAATATTCATAGAAAGAACTAAAAAAAGTAACAAAAGAGAACAAAGGTACACAAAAAGAAAGAAGCTAAGAAAAGTTTGTTATATTTTGTTGTTAATATGAAATAAACAATGACTCTGTGACAAGGACAATGAACATTCATAACCTACAAAACAAAACGCGTACATCCAGCAGCGTTGCCAGTGGTATCAATATGTTCCCAAATAATCTTATTGTTTTTTATTATTTATTTATTTAGGTATGCTTTATTGACGATAAGACTTATACCTATTTTAGCAGATATTTTTTTATTAAACACATTATACTTACTCTCTTTTTCTAGCGATGAACACTTGACACTTTTATTTTTAGTCCGTATAGTTTTGTAGTAAATGTTTTATTTAAAAGCAGTGTGGCAACGGAGCCCAGGGCGACGGGATTGTCAAAATTTGAATCTCTCATTGGCCAGAACTTGTCTGTACGTCATACTTCGCGTTTTTATTCTCATCGGTGGCTTCACCGATGAATTAGCTATCTTTTTTTAGTCAATGGAAGATGACAATGACCGACAGAGAATGGTGGATCCATCGCTAAAATTTGATGAGAATAAAAACGCAGGGATAATAGCGCGGCAAAAGTGCGCGTTTGAATACATCGTTTGAAAAATGCAATTTTGATTATTCTTTGTGAATTAACGGAACATAAATAAAGCTATCCTATAAAAAGCGAAAATAAAAAAAAAACACTAAACGACCCTATTAATTTTGAATTAATTATTAATTTAATTATAAACAAACTCATTCACATTACATAACAACATAACCCAAATTTTTTCTGACAACATGAAACAACGTTGCCACATTTCATTTATTTAGGCTTGCGCATTCAACCGACGTAACTTCAATATTTTTTGAATTCGAGAACGCCTGGACCGATCTTGAATTTAATACCACGTATCTCTATATAAGCCGAATTCGATTGACCTAGATTAAATCGATTTGGGTTCAATTTAAGTGAACTTTTTCTGATCTAGATCATTTTTTTGTTGATGAGGATGCGCTGATCCAACTTCAATCGAACACTTCACTTAAATTGAACCAGATCGATCTAATCCGGTCAATCGAATTCGGCTATAGAGGGGAGTGATATAGGCTATTTTTTATCCCGAAAAAAAAGCTCAGTTGCGCGAAACTCTGATACACTGAAATGCCTATAAACAGCCTGGGCGCTCCAGAGCAGCTCTGGAGTGCTTAAAATGAGTCACTGACGGCCATTTGGACCGCTATAGCTTAAGGGATATTTATTCCAATTGGAGTTTTGAATGTGACTCTTGTAGAAACAAAAGTCACATTCAAAGCTCCACTTAAATTAAATATTCCCTAATTGATAGCCGTGCAAATTAATTAAAAAAATAAACTTTTAGAAAATAAACAAAAAATTTGAAAAAAAAAAATATATTATTTCAAAATATATTTTCACGCTGGCAACACAGCGGGTCATTAGCTAGTGCTCAAATAAAATTAATTTAGAATCCTCAAAATAAACGAGTTCAGAAGCGAAATGTATGCCGCTCCAAAAGAGGTTGCTGATTTTTTCATGCGAGAACTGCAGAGAGGTTATCAGAAGTATTCCAAAATTAGTAAAATTAATGGAAGATGTGAAAAAACAGCTAGAAAGCATGAAGGATCAAAATAGCCACATACGTGAAACACCACCAATAACAGGAACGTCAACTAGAAAATACAGCGAAGTAGTCAAGAAAAAACCAGAGGAGATTCTAGTAGTACTACCTAAAGACAAGAAACAGGATAGTACAGCAACAAAGAAAGCTATTGAAGAACAAATAGACCCAAGTACAATCGGAGCATATGTGTCTCGAGTGAAGTTTATCCGAGATGGCGGAGTAGCAATGAGCTGTACAAAAAAAAAAGACATAGACAATATAACACTAAACATAAAAGAGAAAATGAAGGACGAGTATGAAATGAAAATACCAGAGAACAACCCTAAGATAAAAATAATAAACCTTGAAAAAAGAATGATAGAGGACCTGGACATGCTCTTAAAGACCATTGTTTTACAAAACGGTTAAACGGTATAACAACAGATGATGAAAGCAGGAGTATGAAGGTCGTTAGTATATTCGAAGATAAGAGGAAAAAAACCCATACTGCGATAGTGGAACTAGACATAAGAACATATGAACAAATATTTGAAGAAGTGCTACATATTGGCTGAAGAAAATACAGATACTTTGATCATGTCAACGTAATTCAATGTTATAAATGTTGGAAATTTAGTCACATAGCAGGTGAATGTACAAATGAGGACGATATTTGTCCTAGGTGTAGTGAAAAGCACAAACAAGAGGTCTGCAAAAGCGATAGTGAAATATATGTAAATTGTAAATATGCCAAGGAAGTTTTGAAAGTTCCCCATATAGATTTTCAACGTAAAGCAGTAAACAGAAGTAATTTTTGGTGATAACAAATAACAATCAAAGTCCCATAATTTTATGTTTTTAAATATTGAAAGTTTGAGTGCACACAGGTCAGATTTGCAGTGGGTTGTGAATCAGTGGAGGCCTATACTAATTTGCTGGACGGAAACTCGTGTTACTGCGGAAATGCTGGAGAATGAAGCCAAAATCGATGGGTACAATGTCACACAAGCATTATCTACAAGCCGACACACAGGAGGTGCGTCAATTTACATTAAAGAAGTTACGCTTTAAAATCGTCATGAAGAAAGTGGTGGAAAAAAATATGTGGTTAATAGGAATAAATATTGCTATTAATGGCCAAAAATTTAACATCCTAAATGTTTATCACTCACCAAATTCAAGTGACAGTGAGTTCTTGGATAAATTGGAAGAAATTTTAAATATTTATGCTTTAGAACCTGACACATTTATTTTATTTGGGGACTTGAACATAAATTTAGTAAAAGAAACATTCTATTCTAGAAAATTAATGAACATAATACAGTGGAATGTCCCAAATTGTACAAGAATTACATCCAACAGCGCTACAATAATTGATCTCATAATAACTAATGATAAGGAAGTTACACACCAAATATATCATACACCAAAAATAGCTCATCATTCCATCCTCACTGTGAAGCTTCCATCAGTGGAAGTTGAACAATATAAAGTAGCTTATAGAAATATGAGAATCTTTGACAAACTCCAATATCAGCTATACCTTATGAATTCGAAATGGCCATTGAATAATGGGGACATAAATGAAAACTCGAATTGTCTGGTGCAAACCATAATGGAAAACCTAAACAGACATGCACCAGTTGTAGAAAAAGAGATAACCAGTAGATGGGGCAATAAAGGATGGTGGTTACCAGAAATAAAAATAGAGAGCATAGAACGTGACAGACTATATCGGAAAGCAATTATAACTCAGGCTATAGAAGATTGGAATAATTACGAACCAAAGAGGGATGGCATTGTTCAAATAATAAAAGACCAGAAGCAAAAATGCTATCATGAAAGATTTGATGAATGCAGGGGAGATTCTAAAGAAATGTGGAAAAGCTTGAGAAGTATTATTAAAAATTGAAATACAAGCAAAAACAATAAAGGGATTATCTTTGAAGGCCAATTGGAATATGACAATACAAAAATTGCACAAAAATTAAATCAATACTTTATAGACAGCATCGATGTTCTGGTGAGGGATTTAAGAATGGCAGATACCGAAGAACTATTGAAAACTATAGAAGATCCAATAAACAAATTTGAAAACTTTCAGACATTAGAATTTACAAAGACAAAAAAAAGTAGTATTGAAGGAATCAACACAAAAATACTAAAAATCTCATTTGAAGCTATTGATCACGAAAGGATGCTTCCCCAAAGAATGGAAAACGTCAGTGATAATCGCAATAGAGAAAGTCAGTAAAACCAACAAATGTGACGAGTTTCGTCCAATCAATATGATACCTACGTACGAAAAGCTCCTAGTAGAAACAGTTGTAAAGTTGTAAGTAATCAAATGAGAAAATTTGTGGATGACAATAAAATTCTTACTCCATTTCAAGCTGGATTTAGGAGGAAACACTCTTGTGAAAGCGCCTTACAAACAGTGATTTCTTGATGGAAAACCGTAGGTAAGTAATTAGTGAAAAAAAATTCGTATGTGTGGTTTTTCTGGATTTTCGTCGAGCATTCGAGACTATAGATATTGACCTTCTAATTAGTAAGTTGATGAAATATGGTTTTGGGAAAAATGTAATAAAATGGTTCTCAGAATATATCTGAAGGGAAGATCACAACAAACAAAATTTAATGATGTGGTATCTCCATTGATGTTAAATAACAATAGAGCTCCACAGGGAACTGTAATGGGCCCTGATTTGTTTATACTTTACATAAACGATATTATAAAAGTGGTAAAAAAATGTGAGCTGCAGTTATTTGTTGATGACACTGTCCTCTTTGTTGAAAGTGCGTTGAGGAAGTTGTTATGAAACTTAACGAGGATTTAAATAGAATGTATGACTGGCTGTGCAAAAATAGTCTTAGTGTAGATATTAAGAAAATAAAATTAATGATCTTAAAATCAAAATATAATGTAAGTGATAACTTAGGCCATGTTAATATAGTTATAGACGATGAAAAAATTCAGCAGGTTAAGGAATTTAAATACTTGGGTGTAATGATAGATGAAATCTAACATTTTCAAGCCATGCTGATTATATAACTAAGAAAATTTCTAGGAAAACTAATCTGTTATGTAGGATTAGAAACGAACTAAGTAGATAAACAAAACTTCTCTATAATGCAATAATATTGCCGCATCTTAAATACTGCGCATCAATAATGTTTATGTTTAATAACGGGAGTATTGATATACTTCAAAAAAAGCAGAACTGTGCTTTAAGATGTATATTAAGGTATAATAAATATGGAAGAATAAGAGACATGTTAAGAGAAACAGAGTTATTGAGTGTAAGGCAGGTTATATTCTTAAATACAATGATTGTTATATATAAAATAAAAATTGGAATGTACTTAGATCACATTGCAGAAAAACTGCAATTTGTACACGATATACATAGGTACAATACCAGAGCTAAATCTGATTTTTATATCACAAATGTATCCTCCGCTTTCGCACAGAATAGTCTGTTTCATAAAGGTTTGGTCGAGTTATGTATATTATTAACCTAAGGAAATAAAATATTCAAATATCATTAATGAATTTAAAACGAGACTTAGATCGTAGTTGATAATTCTAGCATATAAGGAATTGAAATACTTCTTGTAATTTTTTTTTTGTTAGCTATGGCTAATGATAAAGTATCTATTTTTATCTTATTTACTTATATTATTGTCCCATTGGATTAGCCTTTCAAACCTGATTCCAAATATACTACGTTTTAAAGGTTTATTCCTCATACTCCTCATACCTCATTACTCCTGAATATCCCATTTTGAAGAAATAATATGAATTTTTTACATGAATGATTACCTTTATATTTTGCTGGTGGTCTCTATACTTCATATTTTTCAATAAAAATGCAATTATTCCACCCTTTTTTGTTCTATTTTCTCCTGGACTATTAGGAATAAAACTAAAAAACCTAGTATATTTGGAATCAGTAAGGCTAATCTAATGGGACAATAATATACGGGGTTTTCCATTTAAAAAAGTATAACTTTGCTTTCCCACACTCTTATGACACATCCTGTATACTTGTAAACAATATCATTGAAAACTTTTTGATATTACCTACAACTTTCACATGTGACATTTCTGGGTATCTCTTCAAAGTAGTGAGATAAGTGTGGGTGCAAAATATAAACAATCACCCGGTACTTTCATTACTGGGTAAATAAAAATCTATCCTACAGATTTTTTAGGAATATAGGAATAAAAATCGGTTTCCACAAAAAAATTGGCGAACGCAAATTTACGGAAACAAACGAACTCAAAAACAAGTGTTAAATAGTTCCAAATTGCATGCTCCAATAACGTCAAAACTCTTTCATTTGCAGGTAAACCTCCCCCGAACATCACCTGGCTCATAAATGATAAGCCAGTTGAAAACACTAGCGACATTCACGTATTAGCAACCACGCAAGTTCCAAACAATTCCAGAGTTGTGAGAAGTGACTTAAAAATAGCCAATCTTAGTAGGAAAGATGTCCACTCCGAGATAACTTGCCAGGCTGTGAATAATGACAAGACACCACCTCATGCGGCCACATTACATGTAGATATGAACTGTGAGTATTAATATATTATCAGTCAAAAACTCTTCCGCTATACTAGTACGTATGGGTTCGAGTCCAATTTAAAATAAAAGTTAGTCTTATTATTTATTTGATAACAAATAAAAATGAGCAACGGTACTTTTATTTATTGCCAGGGTTTAATTTAAAATCATATTTTGTACGAGAACCAATTTAACTTTTTATTGGATCCGCAGCCACAATACCTTTCTAAACTAGATTATCTTTCCACGGCGAAATGAATACTATAAATATGAATAAACGAAGACGGTCTTCTTTTTATTAAACCTTTTTGGTGGATATTTTAAAATGTGTTATGATGCAGTAAAAATTATCTTATTACCGTGCAGCGTTTTATTAAAAAGCGGTGAAAGGCCTATAAAAAGATAAAAATTTGTGCTTACTATAAATTCCCAATAAAAACCCACTAATATGTAGCGGAATGGTACCTTCTGATTTAGTTTTGTTTTTTTAAAAATTCAACAGGTCGCTATCTTCTTTCTTCTTCCTGTATTTACTTAATGAGAATAAAAATACCTTCAAAATGAGATGTCGCTCAATTGCTTTTTCAAATTGAAATTTATTTTCAAGATAGCTGCTTCCCATTTCAAAACTAACCTATAATACTTGAGCTCGATGTCTCAAACCGGTAAAGTCCGGTTGACACGGTCCAAGTGCACTTGGACCAAGAAATTGGCAGCCATCCTACTTATGCCAGATTGACACGGTCCACGTGTACTTGGATTAAGTAGCTTGAACGCTACGCGCGCCTCGCTTGGATCGTATCAACTTTTCAATCCAAGTTCAGTTGGATAGGTTCTAATATCCAACTAAGTAGGCTGTAATCCAAGTGCACTTGGACCGTGTCAACCGACTTTTTTAGGATCTATCCAACTGGACTTGGATAGTAGATACGATTCAAGTATCATCCAAGTGTGGCGCGCACCCCAACAAGTTGGCTTTGCAAATTTTTAAGTCATTTTGAAGTAGGTACTTGAAGACTTTTTAATTTGAACGTAATAACTAACTTTAGTAATAGAAACCATCAGTCTCTCCTATGCCATCTACACGTTTCACGAGACTCCATAAAGCTTTTAGTTAACTACGACAAGCACGCTCGCTGAGAAAAAAAATTAATTAGACAAGGCGAACGATAAATTTCAACCCAGGAGAAAAAAAAAATAGGTCACTTTTTATTTAACAATTAACGATTGAATGTGAGAGGTATAGAAGCGACAGAAATGCTGACGTACATAATTAAATAAATTTTTCTAGTTGGTCCATTGGATGTCAAACTACTAGGACCTAATCAGCCCCTATCAGCGGGAAGAAGGTATGATCTCTTATGCCAGAGTACTGGTTCAAGACCTCCAGCGACGATAACCTGGTGGAAAAACGGACAAAGATTGGAAAGAACTAAAGATCTGGTAAGCAAAAATTTGATTTATTAAATATATTAATTATCCTTCAACGTCGTCCCCCATAATCCGTCGATATTCCATTTGATGGTCGTACATTTTCAAAAACACTTCGTACTTTTTATCGTGGTACTTTACAACTTCTGTGTCTTTATCGGGAAGTACCAATTTTCCGAGGCCGCACATTTCTTGCATTGCATGTTTGAAGTTGTGAAAATAATTAGATGCAACACCAGCTGAAATAGGATTGCAGATGAATACTTTAATATATTGATACCATATTTTGTATAATTTAAAATTTAACGAGTTTCATTATTCCTCTGTCCCAAAGTAATAACATTATAAAAGTCAAATCTTAGTCAATAATATTCTTATATAAGTTAAGATAAATGGAACTAATATTGATCTTAGACTTTTCGATCAAGCCCTTAAGTTATAAGAAAAAAAAAAACTTTCTCGCCTATTTCGGAGTTCTTGTCGAACTCTCAATTAAAACTTCTCACTCGCTAACTAATTTAAACTTTTCCCCTATAATGTTTCAGTTTCACCTGGCCAAAAAGATGTTCCAAGATAAAACTTCAAAATAGAGAACATGAACTTTGTTTATAGCTTGTTAGAAATTAGAAGCCAACTAACGCTGGTTTAATGTTACAATCAAGACAAGAAAAGCTTCTGTACTCTCATAGTTAAACAATGGATTTAGTTTGGTCTATGATGTTGTTTGCTTTGTTTGGCACACAAAGTTTTCTTTAGATAAAAGCCAGAATACCTTCTTAAATGGATAAGATTAGCTTTGCTTGTTTTTGTCGAAATAATGGTGCCTGCTTAAATCAATTTATGAAGGAATAATGCTAAAGCTATTGCTGCTAATAATATTGTTTAAAATAGAGAGACTGCATTAAAACCCGTATATCGTATTTATTGATCGAACTCTACTTGAATTTTCGACGAAATTGTTTCACGAATGCCAAATCAAATATCGCAATTTTGCTAATGTCGGGGGAAAAAGGTGGCTGCCAGAAATTCTGATTGTGTTCAACATATAAAGGCCAAGTACGGAACTAAAACAAATTCTGAAACAGATATTACCAAACAAGACTTTGAAAAAGATCATTATGCGAATAATTCGTGGATGGCCAACTACGATGGCAAGAATTATCCAGTTTTGGTCAAATGATGAGTGGCTTCAATAAGATTCGTTTTGCCTATGAGATGATATCACTCCTAAATGGGGGAGTCCATATGAGCAGTCCAAAAAAGCCTAGTACATTAGACCGTTGTGCCACGAGGTATCGTGGAGAAAATACTATGGAATATACACTAGGTACCTAGTCGAAATAAAAACCAATTGGCAGTCAATAGGATAATTCCTCGAATGAGAGGTACAAGAGATGCGACCTCCGTGCTTCCGATGAAGGACCATGCATTCTTGTGGAAAAATAGAGCAATACTTGTATCTTTCCCCCTGTTATAGCAGATCCTTTTCTTACAAAAAAGTCGAGAAATAAGTACCTAAGGTTGTTATGAACTATTTTCCTAATTGGCCAGAAGTAATTTTAATCCATAATCAAGTAGCAGATCCAGTTGCTGAACCATTCTACATAACTAATGTCAAAGCCAGGCACGGGGTACTCATAGAACTTCATACTGATCATAAGGAAAATTTTCACTCAGACGTATGGAAACAACCAATGAAGTTACTCATGGAAATATGGAAAACCAGAACGACTCTACTTCACCCACAGTCTGTCAGAATGCTCGAACTCCACAATCGGATTCTCAATTGGAGCTTTTGGATCATAAAAGGTCTCAGCATAAGTCCAACGAGCATACAACATCAATGCTGTTGACTACGAAAAAAATCAAGCTTCTCGTAGATCTGATATTTGGCAGAACATCGGCCGATGAAGACGAATCTATTTTCCCATTTTGTGGTTGATCTCCCGGGTGACTTCACGATTGCATCCGGAAGAGACTACGGCTATGCAGTACCAGAATTAAAATAAGACTCGACAAACGGCAGCCATCAAACATAGAAGGTGACATCAAGAAGACGTCTATGCCCAATTCAGTACCTGGATATCAAAAAACTTGTGGTAAAAATTTCCATTGGGATGTGAGACCCAAAAAAATATCAGAGAGTGGATATTATCAAGAAGGGGTTAGCAAACAGATGATGGACCAGTTTGTTCCAGAAAGCTGGAGGAGTCCCAGAAGAAATTGATTTTATTAAGGTTTAAAATATGCTCGTCAAGGCAACATCCGCTACATAAATGAAAAGCTCTCATACATCACGGTAACATTCTAAAATGGATTACAATTTACCTAATCGGAGAATTCAATTTTACAAAAATTACACAGTTTAGGTTGATAATACCGAGGTGAAGTAGGTACCGGGTGTTTTTTTATCTTCGATATCATTTTGATCACACCTGCAACTTTTTTGTTTTTAAAGATATCAAGGTAAACAAAAAAAACAAAATGTAGGGTTAGTATAGCCAAGTTTTTTTTTTTTCAACTTACATATAAAACAAAACACTATCAATTTTCTGACATACAAGCCTACATTATATTTTCTTAAATGCAACGCCCTGTATATTATAGATGTGTTTAATAGAATATCTTATAATGAACGAAGTTTTTTTTTTTGTCGGTTACAACAACCGAAAAGCGTACACTTAAAAAAAAGGGCATTGTTAGATCAGCAGTCATACTTAGTTACATTTATATTATTGTCCTAATACCAAAATGTATGGTAATGCGGATTAAAAGAAAATATATCAAATAAGTAGAATAACAATAAAGTTATTATTGACATTATTATTGTTGAATCACAAATATTATCATTGCTGAGGTAACTAAGTATAGATTTTTAAATAAATATATAGTAAAAACAAATGTAAGGAACTGCTAGAAACATAATTTTGTGATGGCAATAATACTCCAAATATTTTTGTAGATCTATTTTCTCAAGTTTACATGCATATTTTCAAGAACAGTGTTGTAATGATCTCTAAAAATTAGATTTTAAGTTTCACTTCCAAATACCTATATTTAAAGGATAAATGTTTACGTTTATGTGTATTATGACTAATACTTATAACTACGTAGGTTTTGTATTTGCAAAATGAATTTTATAAATATTTTGAAATTGTTTTTGTTGATCTCCTGTAGGTAGGTACCTATTTAAAAAGCATTGGTAATTCTAACAAAACACATTGTTAGAAGAGCAATAATTGGCATTAAAAAACTAAGTATTCATTATAGTTGTACCAACAAATGATGTGAGTGCAGATTAGTTATTTATGTATCAAGGGTACTAAGTAGATGATTATGCCCCGAGGGCGACAGTCTTACAAAGCCGAGGGCCTCTGGCCCGAGGGTTCGTAAGTTGCCCGAGGGTATATATCTATTAGTACCCGTGGTGCATACAAACTTTTATGTCATGCCTGCGCGGGCCATAATGTGTACTTTATGCCCGCGCGGGCTATAATGTGTACTTTATGCCCGCACGGGCATAAAGTAATGAATTATATAGATGGTATCTAAGGTATAAAAACACAATAATGTACTGGTATGACATAAAATATATAATATGGTTTATGGAAATTAGTAAAAATGTAATTATATCAAAGTTACCGGCAAAGCCCGTTATACAGTCATACCTAGGTTTATCTAGGCAAAGTCCGCATTGCCGGGCCACTTTAGGCAAAGTCGGAAATTAGTCGATATTTCCGACATTGCCTACACTGTTGTAAGACAATCTTGGGTTCACCAAATATGAAGCAGGCAAACTCCGAAATAACCTGCCGCATTACTATTATACATACTTTCAATATTATACCTATGTACAAATTTGAGGCACAGTTTGCGATAGAAAAAAATACATATTAATTTGTATTAATAATTTATTGTTTTTTAAAGAACAAATAAAATAAACTTTCATATCAAAAGAAAAACAACTGAAAGCATATTGAGGTATAATCAGAATGGACCCTTATAAAATACACTTGGTATTGTTTATTATGACACTTATTAAAGAAATAGGCAAAATAGGAAAATAACAAATCCTCTGAAAAACAAATAGGACCTACGTTGTGGAAACTTACTCAATTTTACTTTCTTGACATGCGCCCGACATATCGGGTCTTCAAAGAAAAAAACCAATCGAAGATTACTTTGATTACGAAAACGTACGTCGCATTATTGTTTCTTTATTGGTCAGGTTTTTTGACATGAAGTTTTGACATTAAAGTTCATTGACAAAATTGAAGGAAAATTATGCTAAGACATACGTTTAAAAAACCATAGCAATCTTTGATTTTTTTTTTTTTCTGAAGACCCGATAGCAAATATTTGGGAAATTTAAATAAGGTTGTGATATGTGAAAGAAACGAAAAATTTGTGGAACGTCTACTTTATTATTAAAGTAAATCGTACCATTCTCGTCCTGGAATTCAAGAGGAGAAAGAGCACAGCAGAGAAACCCTCGATCTCAATTCCTCAAAAATCGAAACATACTGTGTCACTTTACTAATAATTGTGGGTTATTAATCAATGATCAATAATTTAAGTCAATGATTCAATAATCCAATAGAAGTTTAAATTAGGTACCATCCTTTGTCTTTGCGCTAAAATTTTAATTCCACATACAACATTCAATCAACACAACCTATATTCAATACCGAAGAGTTTTTTGGTTAGTTAGCCAGTCTCACCAGCAGGTACTGAGGACCCATTCAGGAAGCTACTCAGCTATAGTTGTTTTTGAACCAAAATTTCTAGATTGATTATTTCAATTTGTTTTCTAGGATATCCGCTCGTCAGGGTAGGAAAATATTAGTAAATTAAACAGGGCCCTGATGTACGTTTTGAATACCAAAAATCAAAATTTCAGCACAAAATAGAAAACATAATTTCTTAGGTTTTTTAATTTACTCTTTATCTGAGTTTTAAATACATGAACAATACACATGCTATAAAAAATGTTATAAGCAAACAAAAAAACATAAAAATGAAAAATATATACTTGTATAAATAACTGAACTCTCGAAAACCAAAATAACAATTATTCAACTGACCTGTGAATGCTCCTTTTAACACACAAACTAATCACAAATTGAATTGAACAATCAGTTTAATACAAAATAAAAATAGAAATTGAATAATGAACAATGGCGGGCAAACGGTCTAAATGTCTTCTTCAGCTGTGCTTCTTCTCTAGTCTCCCATTTCCTTGTCTACCCTTCGGTAACTTTTTCCGTGGTGCGCCGCCGTTCTCATCAATTTCACAGAGCATTACATGGTTGCAACATTTACTTTTATTCAGTAAATTATTTTCAAAAAGTTAAGATTCAAAGAAATAATATTTCAAATAGTGGTTTTCTTCAGGTAGAATCAGAGAGGTCTCTTCGAACAAAGTTTCTTTAGGTAGAATTAGGTCTCCGGCATGATACAGTTTTGACAGAGTACATATTACACAGGGACGATTATAAAATACAACTAGTGTTAAATATTTCACTTATTAGTACAAGATGTCGAATGGTGACACTTGGAATGGACCTTTCTCATGCAATGAACAACAAGGATAGTTTATTAAGATTTATGCAATAAAGAAAAAGACACATATAATGACGCGCGATACCTGTGTGGAATGACTTTGATTGGTTCCACTTGTCAAATTGTGCAATTTCGGTTATGTTTCTGTTTTTGTTTATTTTTAAACGTAAATATGACAAAATACGTATTAAGATTAATTAGAAAGAAAACCCACCGCAGCAAAAATGTTTGCAGCAAACTCTTAATTGTACATTATTATTGTATTTGATATAAAAATCGTTATTTTACGAACCCTCAAATCTCTGTCCCAACTTAAATCGTCTTCATTCGGGTTGAAAGCACGTAACTATTGTTTTCTTATAATTTGATTGGCCTGGAAACTTGTGAAAAGAAAGGTTTCACTTCTTTTTCGCCTAATTCTGACAAGAACTCATTCAACTCATTTGAACCATTGTATCATAAACAGTTTTTCTATTAATTTTCAGCAATATTGATTGATACTGATTGATAATTGAGGTTAGCTTTAATACGTCAGGGTCAGACCGTGTTCAGTAAATTGACGATTTAATTATCTGTCACCCACAAGATGCGCGCGCAGCACAGGTAAAATGAGACAGGTCCATTGCATAACAATTTTAATCTTTTACATTTGCAAGAGTTAGTGGTGCATTTTTTGGTACAGTTACATCTTTGAAACCCTTGCCCTCCAAATGAAGAACTGTGCATTTTTTCCCATTACAACTCCTAGTATATTACGGGCATCGCCTTTGCCTCTGTCTAAACTCGAAACTGGCACTGTGATTGATTCCCCTACCTGAATTTTCAGAAACTTTTTCTGCGATAGCTGCTTCATCTTCTCTGCTTGAACTCTCAACCCTTCGTAGGCAACTTCTTTGTTTATAGTTACAGAAATTGCCTGCGCACAGTGGAGGCATACTCCAAAACCCTCTTCGTCATCGTTGGTACTGGTACTTTGAGCGCATCACAAGTAAACAATTTCATCACAGTTTCTGCACTTGTGAGGACCTGAAGTTTCCGTGGAGCAAATAGCACATAAGTTTTGTGTAGAGCTTGACAGTGGTTTTGAACTGTCATTTTCAGAATCGGATTTTACCTGGTCAAGATTATTCATTGCTCCACTTCTATTAGAATCAACAGTAGCAAGCGCTTCTTATAATTCCTCTTAAGTTTTCAGTACCTTTTTCACTGAAGTCTGAACGCCAATATAAGCTTTTCTTCCTAAATATAACGAAATCGATTATTTAGGCCCAAATTCACCAAAAATGCTGAAATCGACGTTTTCCTAAACGTCACTTCTCGTAAACGACGTAAATTAAAACGTAGTTTTGATATGCGGTATTCACCGATATGTTAATGCGTTTATCAGCTGCAGTTTAACGAAACGACGTTTAAGTGAATGCACAGTTTGGCAACAGCGGAAATAGCACGAAATAGAAGAAAAAAGACGAGAAAATTCAGGTTATGTTGTCAAGTTTCACTCAAAATTTATTGTTTTTGGTGTTGTGACAAGTTAATTTGTATTGTTGTTGTTAATAATCCTAAAGTAAAACATAAAAAATGGCACAAGTATTTGGCTCATCAGTACTAGGGATACCAAAAAAAGGATGAGAGTAGGAATATATCAGCCCGTGAAAAGAATAGCTGTATTCCTTTCAAAATTTTGAAACACTAGAGCTACTCGCTCGGATGTTAGTCGCCCCGATTTGAAAGGAACAGATGCGCTGGCTTTCATGCATTTAAATGGTTTTCTTGGGGCTTGAGTACTCAGGTGCAACAAACACTTTTCGAAAGGAATAAGCGCGTAAAGCTTCGGAGCTGTTCCGGAGCTCCTCATAGGTGTGAAAGGAATACAACTATTATTATTGCTTGTGGAAGCAATTGCAATTTGCAGGATTCATTGCTGAAATTAGTATTTTCCATTACCTACACAAAAAAAAAAACAAACAGAACAGAAGACGATGCACCAAATGTACCAAAGTATTTTCATTTTCTGTCACGAACTACGGGTTATGTGAACTACGGTAAAACGTCGTTTCAATCCGTAAACGTCCAATGATCAGCCGTTTTGCTCCTGGCAGTAGTTTTAGGAACAAACTACAGATTTAGGCATATGGTGAATTCCAATTGTAGCCGAAACTGCGTTTAAGATCTTAAATCAGAGTTTTACGTATTGGTGAATTCGGGCCTTACTAACATAAACAGTAACTTAACCATTACCCACCGAACATTGCTTCAAACGGAGCTTGTTGGATTCCACTGTGATAAGCATTGTTTTTCTGTAACTGACAGAAACGCAGACCCTCACTCCAACGCTTGGTTTTATTATCTTCCATCAAGGCAAACAATATGTTTTCAACATCCTGGTTAGACCGCCCTACACTTCCCTGACTTTGGGAAGTATAGTACCTACTTAGTTGTGGCCACAACATTTCCAGCTCTTCAACAATGCGATTTGCAAATTCACGTCCATTATCGGACTGCAACACAGAAGTAGCTCCCAAAATGCAAGAAATGTCTATAAACAATAAGCGACCTCTACTGATATTTCGAAAGATGATCCTGGTAATTGAGGATATATTTGAAATCATCATCAGGGTATATCGATAAGATCGACTTGCCTCTCGAATTCACTTCTCGGAATAGCAAAAGTTTTACGGTTATTCCTTTTTTTGGATGCTTTTTCTTCTTGTGGCAGGCTTCACATAGCGCTAAGTAAAGTGTAATGCATTCTCGAGTTACGTTAGCATATTTGTTGCTTAGTGCTTTAATCATAATATCTCTTCCAGCATGACCACATTCCTTGTGAGTATTATCTAGCACCTCAAACAATTCTTCATTGGGGACAAAGTGTTTCACTTCAGTGACTTGCGCGGACAATGACAAAATTGACTTTTTAATGCCTCGAACAAGTAACACATCGTAACGTTTAAGACGTTGGTATTGAAGAGTTGTTTTTTTGGCAACTTGCTTGGCTTCTTCAGCTTCTTTACTTATTGTCTCGTACTTCTCTATCGATGGAATGTAAGAAGAATTTATTGGTTTCTGCATACACTCTGGTTTCTTCAAAAATCTCGCCTTCATTTCATCCGCGCCACTCATATCTACTTGCATATGTCTTCTTGGTCACAAATCCAATAAAGATTAAACCCAACTGAACACAACGGCCACCTTATTACAGCTAAACACAAAAGTCAAGTCAATGATGAATGAGAATTCAGTGTCGTCGCGCCCCGACGCAATTATGTGAACACGTAGCGACAAGTTTCGACCGTCTGGAATCGGAGTATCAACTTATTTCGTAGTTTGCCCGCTACACATCTAGCAAACCCAAGATTGTCATACCATAGTGTAGGAAATGTCCGAAATATTGAATAATTTCAGACTTTGCCTAAAGTGGCCCAGCAATGCGGACTTTGCCTAGCCAAACCTAAGTATGACTGCATAACGGACTTTTCCGGTAACATCAATACTACACCATTTCAACCTCAATTTCGGATAAAGTAACTTTTATTTAGGAAAACGTAAAGTCATTTTCGGAAAAAGTCAAATTAATTTCAGAAAAAGTTAAGTTAATTTCGGAAAAAGTAAATTCAAATTCAGAAAAAATACATTCATTACGAAGAATTGGGAGAAAGCAATGTTAAAGGGGGTGTGCGCCAAAAATTAAAGTTTTAGTGTAAAAAAATCTAAGAATAACTGTTCAAACGTCGTTATTCTACCATAAACCATCGCTGAGATATACCGCTTTAAAGTGTGTGTGACGTCACGAGAGCTTCGTCCAGCCGCGCTTCGCATTGTTAATTTTATTGTTCCCGGCACGCGTGAGTGGTTTTTGTTTAGATTATTGCAGGTAACACAGGAAAAACATATGTAAATTCAATTTACGTCACTTTCTCGTGCGTCGCTTGAGCTTTCGTGACGTCATAGGGTGAGATTCCGTACCTTCATAGAGCCATATCTTCGGTATTATTTGTCATAGAGGGGTGCGGTTTTCACTGTTATTCTTAGATTTTTTTTCTCTTTTTTTTGAGATAAAGTTGTTTTTGTTGGCGCACACCCCCTTTAATGTAACATATTATTTTTCATAGAATAATTTGAATTGAGTCATTTATCTATGTGGAAAATCAAAATTTGTCCATATTTCTCAAAGAGACCCGATTTTCAAACAACAAAAGAAAGAAAAAAAATTACCAGATTGTTTACTATTTTATTCACTTAATAGTGACATGTTTTGCGCATACGAGCATCATCAGACCTACAAAATAATACAGAGAACGTAATTAAAGTACACAGATCCTGGTTGGGATCGAACCCATCGGGATACGGGTTCGACTTGAGGTATACATATAGTCACTGCTAAAGTTATTTTTTCAAATTATTCTAAAAAATAACATTACTTTCTCGGTATTTGAATCATTGAATGTACTTTTTCCGAATTTGAATTTAGTTTTCCCGAATTTGAATTTACTATTTCCGTATTTTAATTTACTTTTTCCGAAATTAACTTTACTTTTTCTGAAATTAATTTGACTTTTTGATGAATAGATGGCAATTCATCATGAGTGTAAATTGCAAATATCAATTTACCAGTGCTGCCATCCAGTACCGGATGAGTTTATTTATAGACCGGTGCATAATGACCATTTTTTTAAAACGATTTTCTCCCGTCTGCCATTAAGGGTGGTTATTCTTCATGCAATAAAAAGAATGGCTGAAATTTCAAAGAGCCCCGCGTGTGACAATACAATGATATGCTAATTTGAAAATGTAATGAAAGGTGGAGATTTGGATCAATATTATCCCATCTGCCACACATTGTGAGGGTAATTTAAACAAAAATTAGTAGAAGGAAGCTAAACGGCGGAAACCCTAGGTTAGTATAGTTAGTTAATTAGTGTCATATTACGAATTTTAAAATGTCGCCAAAATCGGACATGTGGATCAACGACCTCCCGTCTGGCAAATTAAAGTTATGTTACATTTACGATGTAATACATCAATAAGTAGATGGCAGAAAATCTCGGTTGGTATAATAATATTTAACAATCTTTGAAGTTGTATCAAAATGCTGAGATGTTTAAACAATTTTCTCCCGACTAAAACATGTTTTGTTACAATGGATTTTAGATAAATAATGTACCTTTACACCGGCAGAAAAATTGAAGTGGTACAGATATTTATTTTTAATTTTTCAAAATGTCAAAATTTCTCAAATTTGAGATCAATTATTTCCCGTCTGCCATTAATTTACATTAAATAAGTTGCTACCAAAAGTTTGTTTTTACTGGCAGAAATTGCAGACTGGAACCCGATGCGTTCGATGGGTTCTGGTTTCGACACGTTTTTTAACTAAAAATTCTAAAAATCTTAAATTTAGTATATAAGACAAAGATTATAATTTCAAAGACTACGAAAAATTAAGGCATAACTGACCAAAATTCTAAAAGTTCAACAGATTGGACCCTAAAGCCAGCATTGAGAGTAATGTCTATAACTCAGTTTCTTTATATAAAGAAAAAATGTGACATAATATTCTAATTTTAAAGTGTTGTTGTTACGTACTTGTCCAATGTGTCGTCCCGATTTTATTGAATTTTTCTGCACTTGATTACCTGACAAAGTAGCACTGATGATGGCCTAAGGCCGAAAGCGCTCTGCACTGATTTTGAATAATTAAATACTTGCACGAAAATACACAACTTTCATTCCTCCTTATTTTCAATATGGCAGAAATCGCAATAAGTTACATAGGTTACACATATGGTTGTTTTTTGCAATTTTCTCCCGTCTGCTAACTTAATTGAATAGAGTTACTATCAAACTGAATACCTATCAAAAGGCAAAATGACTGCTTATGTACAAATGTTTGAAATCTCACATACAATTTATAATTTTTTTTTTCAATGCCTATCACACATATAGGTTTTTCTGATGAGGATGAAAATGAAGAAAAAATTAATGAAAACGAAGATTTTGGCGATCTATCAGATTTGGATGACGGCAATAATGATGATAATAATGGAAGACGTGACATCAGTTGTGATGTAAGTGACTCTGAAGTGATAGATAACAATGAAAACGATAATGATGATGCTGATGATTATAATGACGTGCTGTTTTTGATGATGTTGATGATTAAAACTTTTTTTTTTCTAGATACAATTTTTTATTGTTCTGCTTTATCATATTTAGGTATATCTTGAGAGCTACTTTAATTTTAATTACCCGGTTGTCAGACGGGAGAAAGTTGTTTGGACACACCAACATTTTTCGCAACTCAACAATAAATGTACAACGTATGTAGCTCATTGCGGTTTCTGCCATATTGAGAATATGCATATTCTCATAACTACATTTCACTGAAACAAACGGCAGACGGGTTAAAAACGTTCATGATATAAACAATTTTTGTTCCAATTTTGTTCATCAATTATAAGAACTTGTATCAGTCTGCAATTTCTGCCAGTCGAAATTTAAGCTTTTAGTAGTAGCTAATTCAATATAGATTATTGGCAGACGGGAAAAAATTGATCTCAACTTTGAAAAATTTTGACATTTTTATTGTTTCTGCCAAATGTTAATACACCTTGGATACATCTGCCAATACATTTCTTGGATTTTACTTTGCATGTCAAACTTATCTTCCAAATGGCAGATGGGAGAAAATTGTTTCAACATTCCAGTATTTTGATACAACTTCAAAAATTGTTAAATATTATTATAACAACCGAGATTTTCTGTCATTTCCTTATTGATCTCATACATCGTAAATGCAACATAAATTTAATTTGGCAGACGGGAGTTCGTTGATCCAATGTCCAATTTTGGCGACATTTTGAAATTAGTAATATGACACTTTATACTAACCTAGGGTTTCCGCTGTTTAGCTTCCTTGTACTCATTTTTGTTTGAATTACCTGCACAATGTGTGGCAGACGGGATAATATTGATCCAAATCTCCACTTTTCATTACATTTTCAAATTAGCATATCATTGTATTGTCACACGCGGGGCTCTTTGAAATTTCAGCCATTCCACTTTTTATTGCATGAAGAATAACCACCCTTGATGGCAGACGGGAGAAAATCGTTTTCAAAAAATGGTCGTTATGCACCGGTCTATTATTTAAATTTGTGATAGTTTGCTAGCTTTTTTTATTATTTCTCATTTGACGGTCATTTGTATTTTCATTTATTATTTTCATAAATTATATTTATCTTACTTTTAGCAAATGGATAAATTTCTGTCTTTCTCTAACTTCTGATTCTGAAATAATCATTTTTTGGCCTAATGACCTAATTAATTAGCAGTTTTTTTTTGTTTTTGACATAACCTTAATTTGAATTATTATAATTTGCAAACAATTAAAATAATTCTAGTGGATTTTTATCTATTCTCTTCTATTCCACGTGGTTTTTCATCGTGAAGTCTTTGTAAAGTGAATATGGGCTTTTGGGTGTACTCTTCTGATTGGTTGATCCGGTTAAAACGCGGTTAAGTATAAAAAACACAGGATTGTTTTCCCATAGGGATTGGTTTCCGGAACGTTCTTTTTTCCTGGCAGTGCTGTAGCAGGCGAGTCATTTTTATTTTCATACTTTTAACTTCACATTTTTGGATTCTCCCTTATACATTTTTTAATATATTTTGCTATCAGTGCATATTATCATATCATTGTTAAGTTTTTACCTGATAAATCTTCTCTTATCTATTCTTGAAAATTAAATATTATATTTTAATTTTTCATCTAATTGTGGGCCTCTATCTATGGCCCCCATTTTGTGCGATTGCCGGTGGTTCCACGTTTTTCTGAGGTAAGTCAGTTCAGTTTTTTGGGCTAATAAATAGGTACTGCTGCTCTGGTTTTCAGAATCAATTGTTAGTGTGGGAATATTAGAACATTTGCTCTAAATAGAGTCGGTGAAAACCAAATTTGTGTGTCCATCCCTATTAACTCTTTACTGAATCCAGGCAGAGGCCTGTATAGCCATTTTCTGTTTGACTCCATCAATTATTATCTTCTCAAGGAGAAGAGTGTTGAAAAGGGTTTAATTCTTTGAAATAGAAATCCAGACAGGTCAAAAATTCATTTAAAAAGTTTTAATTAAAACATCACAAGAATTTTGACATATTCTGGATTTGATTGATTTCACCGTCAGGTTTATCTTGTAGTATCTATAGTAGCTACCTTAATTTAAAAGGAAAATTTTGTCTATTTGGAGGAGAATCTAAAGATTTAATTTCCTAATTTTCTATCTGATTTTGTTTATATTCTTGCTTGTTATTGCTACTGCCGGAAAAGCAGCACTCTGCTCAACCTGTAGGGAGCATTTTAATTTAATCTATTTCTATGATTATTTTTCATTTATTTAATTGTATTTTTTTTTATATTAAATTTTTATTTTATTTTTTTCAATTTGCGAATAGTTGTTCATACCTGATTCTGTTGGAAGGGAGTGTCTGCACAACAATGGTTTTATAATAAACTAATATCATATTAATTTTTTTGTTCTTTGGAAGACACTCGCTTTTGACAGAATTCAGGGATTTAGTATTCCAAATCTTGGTGAACCTGATACTGCCCAACTAGCAAAATGATATTTATAATGTTTGTATAAACAACTACACAACAAATGTTGATAAAATCAAATTATTTTAAAAGCAGTTTTTAAACTGTTATGCCATATCTACAGAACCAAAAAAGGCCCATTTTTATAAAATGTTTTAATGGTATTGTGTCTGCATTGTGATGCTATATAATCATTATACAATTTTTGTAGGCATACTTAAAAAACTCTTAAAAAACTGTCATAAAGACACCCTTATCGACTGCCTTATACAACGCATTTATTTTAAAAGGCAAGTACAAATTGCATTATGAATATATTGTTTGATGTTTGGCAATTCTTCTATAAGAGATTATATAATGTATTTAAATACATATATCTACAATATAGTGTTTGAATTGTATAGTATACGTTTTACAAGAAAGAAGACAATGTCGATAAATGTTATTTCAACATGGCGAACAGGCGAAGTCGAAGGTCTAGAAATGTGTTTTAAAATCTTTCAATAAACCGCATATCGAGGTGTAATTTTATGTGCGCAGAAAAATTTTCTGAAAAAACCTATATACTTTTGCAGCAAAGAATGCTTGCGCTTCTTCATTCATGAAAATTAGGTTCAATAAATTCGGTTGCATTGAAAACTATAAATAATAATATTGATGATACTTGCTATTTTTGGGCAAGATTTGAAAGCAAGTGCTGGATTAACTACATAATAGCGAGTTTTCCCCGAAAAAATGACTATTTTATGGGTTTTTTGTACTACAAAATGTTTGTTCCACAATGGCGTCATACGAAAAAGTAAAAACACAAATAAAAATATGGCGGATTTTTTATACAATACTTTTCTTCTATTTGCGTCATTATACGAGGCTTTAGTTGAGTAATGTTCTCTAAGGACGCGCTAAAAGTGCAGTACATGCAATATTTAAAATTTTACAGAGTTGCCAATGTTAAAGTGGACTAAGACGAGAGTCGTGACAAACCCTTTTTGTTCTTCACTCAAACGTCGAATAAAGGATTTTTTAACAGGATTTAAGCAATATACGAACAAACACATAGTTAATTGCATTACCTGAAACCTTACATCTATTTTACTATTTTGTATTTTTTTCTAACCAAAATAGATGATCTTCATACAAACTGCCCAATCTGGCAACCCACCCTTTAGGATCGTTTCGACGTGCCGTTTAAATGTTTAAAATAGTGGAAACGATAGAGAAAGACAAGAAAAAACTAACAATTGTTCCCGAGTCATGAGAACATAAGAATACTTTATTTTGGCCAAAAAAATGGGCATACAAACTCCAGAAAGAAGCGGATTCAACTCCAGAATGAATTGAAGGTTAAGTTGTATAACGGAGTTCTAGTAAACGTTTTATTCTGAATGCGACAATTTAATGATATACGAATTTTATAATAGTTACAATTTCTGAGCTTATAAACGCATTATAAAATAGTTTTGAAGTAGTTCTTTAGAAGCTGTAATCTATTAATATATACATCTTCTATCAAATGATTTTAAAGTAAGCTATACAACTTAGTACAAAATGTATATAAAAATGTTCTATAGAAGCTGCATTAACAATCATTAGAACTGCTATGCAGCTCTTTTATCTATCTTTTCTAACTGTTATAAGAGGGCTTTGTAAAAAGTAATATTTATACAACGCTAATAAAACATAGATACATCTGACTGCTGTTTGTTCTTTAATTTTTGTTGTATATTAGCTCTTACAACCAAATTTCAGAATAATTTGGATCATTCCCTAAAAGTGCGTCAACTCTTGGCGTTATAGAACAAAACTCTTCTCAAAGGGGCACTAACGGATGTCTATATAATACTTTTGTTCTTTTTGATATTTATTTTGCTAGTTGGGTGCCTTATTCTTTTCTGGGTACTCGACATAAAGATCACTGTTTGGAGTCTGGATCAGCTGGAGTGACGTCACCCCAGTAATCTATCCTCTTCCTGGATACAGGAAACAACACGAAGAGCTCCGGATTGGAAAGGTACATTGTATCAGATTCACCAGAATAACCAAGCTGTCAACTGTAAAATTTTATAGAAAGGAACATTGACTGTTACTACATAACATTGTAAACAAAATAAAATTATTGTTTGTTGGATTTGAGTGGTTTCATTCGCACATGAAGGGGCTACACGTTATTTTGACTTTTCTTGAATTCCACGACCCTAGGTTCTCTTATCTTAAAGTTCAAATAACAAATATTATTTGTAACAACAGCGTGTTCCATTTAAAAAAATATAATGTCAGAATATTGAAAGTATTTTGTTTTATGTGTGACTTGAAAAAAAAACTTGGCTTCTAACCCCTTAATTATGTTTCTTTGTTTACCTAGATATCTTTAAAAACAAAAAAGTTACAGGTGATCAAAATGATATCAAAGATAAAAAACACCGGGTAGGTACATTGAAAACGGCGGCTTTTGATTGGTGTTTGTCGCGGGTTCTCTACCTCGACTCACGTTTTTATGTAAAATTCACTACATAGATAGGCATCAGAGTGATTTCTACCATTTATAGTATTGATCAGAGCTTCAATCTATGTTCTACTTATAAAAAAAATTTGGGTACTAACCTAAGATAGCTGCTCCCAAAAGCATACACCTTGGCTCTTCAGGAATCACTATCGGTAGTTGACAGATATCCTTATGAAGCTGAGCAAAAACAGAATTTTTTCCAAGATTGCCGCCAATCAAAATACAACGTGCATCATGTCCAAATTGAGTGAAATTACTTGAAATGTGTCTAGAGCTGTACTGAAATATTCAAAAAGAATAATCACTTACAGCAAATAAAAAAGATATATTCGAACTAAGAATTAGATTTTAAACTAACTCTATTTATCTTGTCGCTTTGCCCCTGAGAAGATATATAATTAATTATTTTATTCGCAGAGAAAGATTTAAGTGGTGCAAGAAGTTTAAAGTTCCCGAGGGTTGCAGTGGTATTTTATTTTCGTCAGACCTTTATTGCTCACTTTCATCTTCTCTCAGTGTAATAGAAAACCTTGGATGAATTTAATGTGAAACACTTTAGAGTGCAAGTGCACGCGTGTTCTTTTTGGCTAGATTGAATAGATAAATAAAGATATATAGGGTAAACCAGTAAATAATTAATAATTTATTATTACTTACCGCTACTGACTGCATCGCGGCCAAATATATCAGGGCCAAAGATTCTTGGCTACGGGAAAACGTTAATCCAGAGAACTATGAATAATACGTTTATCGGTGTTCGCCTTGCTCTTATTTTGGGATGTCAATATATTAATATGTAGATACAGGGTAAGTCACTATATTCTGACACCCACCTGCAGCCGTAATTACAGGTGATAGGTGAAAGGGGTAAATACAAAAGTTGTAGCATTTTATCTGAACTGCCAGAATTTTCAATCAGATTGAACAAATGAGCAACACAAAGTAAAAAAATATGTCAATGTTCACTTTTTTGAAATGAAATGCACTTTATTTTCTTACATATTCCTAAAAATCTCGTTTTTCTGATTCAGATTAGATAATATGTTAATGTTTCTTTCAATAGTTTTGGAAATATCTGAAGTTTAGTTATTCAAAGACGTATTTTCTATTCACAATCTGATGTCCACAGGTATAGGTAAAATTTATCACCTTTCAATACTATTTGATAAGGAATGGTGATAAATCTAGTTGTACCTGTGGACATCGGATTGTGAATAGGATATATTCACGTATCAAAATATTTTGCGACAGGTGCCAGATAAATCAAGGTAAAATATTATTCAAAAAAACTACTGTCCTTGAATAACTAAACTCCAGATATTTCCAAAATTATTGAAAGAAACATTAACATATTATGTAATCTGCATCAGAAAAACGGAGAACTTTAAGAATTTGAAAGGAAATAAGGTACGTTCCATTTAAAAAAAAGTGAACATCAACATATTTTCCTACTTTGCGTTGCTCATTTGTTTAATCTAGTTAAAAATTCAGGAGGTTCAGATAAAATGCTACAACTTTTGTATTTACATCTTTCACCTATGACCTGTAATTACGGCTGCACGTGGGTGTCAAAATATGGTGACTCACCCTGTACAATTTGTCAAGAAAATGGAAGTTTTTGAAACGCTTTGTTTCCCGTACAGTACGAAATTAGGTAGGGTGAGTATATTTGCATAAGGAAATGCCTTCAGAAGGCAACGTATTATGCAATGGGTGAAATTTCCATATATCTTGCTTTGCTCGACAAACTGTAATGCTAGTTAGAAATTCGTATTTGAGGGAATAGGCAGATCAAATATTGTGCGATGTTCCTTTATGTTTATTGTTCATTTCTCAAGCACTACCCAAAATAGCTTTTGGACGTCAGCCCCACGTCGCCTCAAACAACCGGACGTTAGTTATTGACGTCGAATTAACCATTTGCCAACCCTTTTTTGTACTAATTTGAAACATTCAAATTTGAGTCGTGCCGACGTTGGTAACCAACTTTCAAAGTGCTGCATCATTCACCAAATGCAACGTTAATTTACGTTTAGTTATGTTAACGATAAAATCTGAACTTTTGATTCAATTTTAGTGATTTTGTTTCCACCCCGGGCTGGATACATTGCTAAAAGAACGTTTAAAAAGTTAACGTTTGCTCAACGTCCCGAGCTTTACCATAAAAAACTATACACTCGATCCTGATCTACGTTGACTAAAGCTATCATAAACGTCTGACGTTAATTTAACGTCGGCTGAAAGTCGGGTATTTACTTTCACTGAAAAGTTAATAAGTTACCTAAATTTCTACCAATTACAACGTCGGAACTAGTGAAAATCTAGTCGTAAGTCGGAAAAATGCTACTTGAGTAGGTATAAGAAAACAGTGCATACCTACTTAAATAATTGATTTCATTGGCACTGGACTTATAAATTTGATGCGCATCTATGATAAATGTTTACATGTGAAAAAAATATACCTATAGGTAACAAAGCAAAACTAAATATGTAATACGAAACAAGACAATAGAGGAGATCCGCATTTTCACCTACCAGAGCAAAGTTAGAGAAGTTATAATATTCACAACTTTTAAATAATATTTATATCAGATTTAGCTATCTTATAGTACCTATAGTAGAACCAGAGACCTGTCGAGCAGAAGATCAACAGGCTTATTAGTCAAATTCGACCTGTGGCCTGCTGGCAAACTTAATAGAAGCAATTGAAGCCCCAGTTTCTGAGGCATGAAAGGAAGACCCAGTCACGGCAGAGAAGAAATTGTAACTTTCTGTACAACGCTCGGGCGTATGAAGAGGTCGACCCCCAGCCATGAGTTCTTCCGAAAAAAGGAGAAAAGTGGGTATAGTAATAACTATTGTGAAAATGAGTAACCCACCAACCAGGTAAGGCAACTATCAAAATCCATATAATATACGAATTTCAGAAAATCAGTATCGTGCCAGGATAGTCTTATTAAATAAAGAACTAGTTTCTATTTCCAATTATAACAAAAGCCTAACCGATGATCTTGAAGTCAGAGATAGCCAACTAACTGAAAATGAAGCCCAGAAGCGGTATTCATAACCAAAACCGAAAACCAAGCTCGAGAGGTCGCTGGTCTCAATCTCAAAGCCATCACCCTTGAGAACCAAACAGAAAATCTAAAAGTAAATTTCAAGAACCAAGATTCTAAACTAAGTGAAGCAATGAGCACAATCCAAGTTCAGCAAAAGCAAATTGATGACCTCACCCAAATAGAGAACGAACCAAACTCCAATCATAAAAAATCAACCCAAACACCAAAATTCCCAAAAAAGCAACCAAAATAAAAGACAAAAACTAGGCCCAAACACGTCCTCCTCATCAGAAGATGAATAACCCGTCCAACTAATGGAAACCTCTCACAGACTCTGACCAACATTGAGACGAAGAGGTAATCTCAAATATTCCCAAGGTTGCCAAAAAACGATAAGAAGAACCCCCAAATGTGCCACAAACCAATTTGTCAATAAAACCCATTTAAACCCAACCAAAAGCCCAAGCTTCGCAACCAGAACCTCCACAAACCCGAGTTAAAATCCCTTCCAAAATAACTAGGGAACCTAAAAACTGAATCCCAAAATAATTAAAAAAAAACACCAAATTTAATTGTGTGGTTTTCGTCTAGGAATATGTTAATGAAAAGTCGGTTTTCGCCTTATTTGGACTTTATTTCATTCAATAAAATTCAATACCACACCTATTTCTTAATAGAGAACATTAAATTAAACATTATCGTAAGAGGAGTCAACCCTGACATCCCATTAGACGACTTAATGGATGAATGGGATGAGGAACAAAATTTCAGCTCGAAGAGATAGCAGACATCCCGATCATGGTCGAGACGCAAAGATACCGAAGAACGAAAATCGCGCAATTTCACATGTTGTCAGCCTTAGATTTAAGTGGAACCCAAATTACGATTTTGCTTTGCTCCACTGTTTAAGGTCCGCCTCAATTCCAGTTAAGCCCCAGATCTTCTCCGCTTGGTTTCATTCTAACCTCACTTCTAGGTTTTTTGCTTTTTTTGACAGAATTCTGCTTGACTATCGAGTAATATGTGTCTTTATTATTTGTAATTTTTGCGAGGTTTTTCCTAAGACTGCAATTAAACAGAAATCCCAAAATATATTCACATCTTGTGATTATACTTTTTACGATATTTGATCTGTCTTTTCCTTGCGAGTTTCTAACTAAGTACTTACTATAAAAAAATAAATTCAGTGGCATATAAACTCTAATACTTTGACTTTTTCCCGTATCATTTATTCATAATTATTTATATTCCTTACCATTCCTCGTATCCGAGGATCTCCCAAGGGACACCTATTTCCATCATAATCTGGCGATATATGGAGATGCTTGCTAAGAAATGCCCTGTCCTTCTGCTTGCTTTTCTGGGCCATGGATTTCAAGATTTTGTTTAAATATTTGTGAATATGCCTGCAAAAAAAAAAAGTATTCCTCACATTTTATTTGACTTCTTATTCTTATATTGAGTTGTTGAGTTGAAGAGCTCTAACGAGTGAGGAATTTACGAAAATGAAACTTCTACTTTTGAAAAAGAGCCTATGGTTATAATTATTAGGCCTCATTTATAGGCTACAAGCTGAGAATGGGTCTGGAAATGTATAACAAAACAATATTAATACTTTAGTCTAAGCTCGACACGAAAAGTACGGCATAATTTCAAAACCAGAAAAAAAAAAATGGGAAAGTTTATATGAATTTTATTATTAGCAGAACATTTCAATAAAATTGACAAAATACAGTAAATTCAGTAGGAAATAAAATTATCTATGTACCACGGGAATTACCAGGTGTTAATACCACGGGCAAAGTTTGTGTCCCGAGGGCCTTTGGTCCTCATAATTCCCTTGATACATAAATATTATATTTTCATTTCATAATAATGATATTGCCAGCGACTAATAATGAACTTATATGGCATCTGCGACTCCTACAACTCAAACAAAAAAAAAATAAAAAAAAATGTTAAATACAAAAGTTGTAGGGTTTTATCTCTATTATCTTTCATACATGTCAAAATGGGCAAATGACGGGTGTCAACTGTCATAATGACAGCACTTGCATTTTTTTAAATAGAACACCCTGTATATTTCTAGCTAGAATGATAGATTTTTTTCTTCTGATTTCAAATATATCATATGTGTTGATATTTGGTTCAGCTGTTCTTACGCTATTTAAGTTTAAAAATGCATTTAGATACCCCTAAATTAGGTCTTTTCCCGGTTTCTCATATCAATGATGAGGCTTGCTCAATGCAATTTTAAAATGAAATAGCGCAAAAACAGCTGAACCAAATGTCAACATATATGGTATATTTGAAATCAGAAGAAAAAAATGTATCATTCTAGCAAAAAATATACAGGGTGTTCCATTCAAAAAAATGCAAGTGCTCTCATTATGACAGTTGGCACCTGCCATTTGCCCATTTTGACATATGCAAAAGATAATAGAGATAAAAAAACCCTACAACTTTTGTCTTTAACTTTTTTTTGTGTTTTTTGTTGTTTAAGCTGTAGGAGCCGCACTAATTATAAGGAAGAGACCCTGTATTATGTTTTTTTGGAATTTGATGAATCTGATTGAGAGTAACCTCTTTTTATTGATTTGATTTAAAGTGTTTTACCAACAATTGGTTTTATCTTTTAAAATTATTTAATTCTTGATTTTTAACCCCACTGTGAAATATACACTAATTTGATTTGAAACTCACTTAATCGTTTTATTGGTTTACCTATGTCAAGATTTGGTTGAGTTATATGCCTTATTTATTTCCTTTTAGAACTATCAATTACCGGTTGCTGATTATTTTTTCTAGGTGTGTTTCTGAATTTTCACCCTTCAATATTTTATGTAATTTATTGATTTATTTTTACAAATTCAGTAGCGCCCTTGTCATTCTGTACTTATTAAACTATTGACCCGCCCCTAATACCTCATTATTCGCCGAGCAAACTGAGCATATTATGAGCCTCTTGTTAATTCATTAACAAAAGGGGTTACAATAAATATCATAATCATAACTTTTTGAAATAAGAAGTTCCATTTTTAAGTTGGCATTTCTTCAGCATAGTTATTAATAATAGAATTACATTTCTGCGATCTGCTTTTTAATAACGGTGGTGGCCGGATGTGAGTCGATGATAAACTGAAGGATGCTCTCAGCGGTGGTCTGCTCAGCATGGTTCAACCACATGTTGGGTAGCACGCTATCCCGGAAAGGTCCTCTTGTGCCTTTAACGAATCGGGGTTCTCGGGAAAATATGAAGTGCGAGGCGCTAGTAAGGCCGACAATAATACCTAAAACAATATTTTTTATGTCGAATTCTTTTCTATGCTAAATACTTGCATGTTCTGCTAGTAAAATCTTCGGCTATATTGTCTGGAATTTGACAACCAATTAGGCCCAAACATCCGGCGTAGGGTTCTGTCATTCCCGTGGCTACAGGTAATTTTGGTGGAAGCTTCATTTCTTTAGCTACTGCTTCCAAGAGACCATCGGCCAGAGGTTTACCAGGCGTTTGAACTTCAGAACCTGCCAGCAATAATTAACCTCCAATTGATTGTGAATAATTACATGTATAAGGCAGTCACAGTTCAATGTGTACTTACCAATTTTTCTAAAGTCATTCTCTGCCACCTCTGGAATGCCGATTTCTTTGAAAAATTGTGCGTCCCAGCTAGGTACACCACTTAAACTAGTTACGTAGCTCCATTTTGCAGACAAACAACATGACGACCTGAAAAAAAAAAAGAACTTCAATTCTGCCAAAACTTAATTTGGATAGGAATCAAAATAAATGTATGTATTTGTCTTTAGAATCACCTAAGCTTTTTCGAATCGAAATAATGTTACCATCTTTCAAGGTCCTTAAACACGTTTCGTAATTCCAAATTCAATACCGCAAATGGCTACTATGCAATTATGCACATAATAATACCTGCAAGAATTACCTCACTAAAGATCCCGTAGCTTTCCAAGTTAAAAAATCAGTCACATCCATAAAATGTCCAACTTTATCCCAACAGTTCTCTTTCAAATTATTCTTCAGCCACATTAACATTGATTCATGCATGTCAGGCTGGAGTCTTTCACCTCTATACCTAAGACGTTCATGGTGAGTTTTATAAATAGTTCTAGCTTCCAATTTCGATCTAGGATCATAGTGAAGAATTATATTAATGTTTGGATCATCTATAAATTTTTATAATGAGTAATTTGTGAATTGTTTAAAAAAATTGTTCTTACTGCTGGTACTAGCAGTTACAGGCTGTCCTTTTTCATCCAAACAAACTAATCCTGCTACGGAAATAAATCCAATGCCTTTTATGTGATCTGTTGGCTCTAACTTTGTAGTTACTGCCTGAAAATTAGATTTTTAAACTGGGTTTTTAAGTTTTATAAATTTTCCAGTTTGGGGTAAAAATTTATTGAGAAATTTGCCCAAACTTACTTTTATACATTTTATCAAATTGGTCCAAACATTTTCCGAAGACATCTCATTAAAAGTTCCAACTTGGTACACTTTAATCGAAGTTTCACTAACATGTAAGACTTTGCCTTTGCTACATATTGCCGCTACTCTAGCTTGGCCTGTAGTTACATGAGCTGCTATGAAAACGTCTCTTGCTAATTGTGGTACATTGGGACGATTTGGTTTGGATTCTGTAGTTTTTTGTTCTTCTTTAGCTATCTTGGTGCTTTTTGATTCAATACCATTCCATCGCAAAATAAGATTATTCCGAATATTGCATCTTGTCGCTAAAACAGCACTTCTATACAGTTTCTTACTAAGAATGTGTTCAACATTTTCAAGTATTAAATTACCTTGTAAAAATATTCATTTATGGTGTTAGAAGAATATTGATAATTGAATGTGAGAACATTGACAAATGTCGACAATTATCTGTCACTGCCTTCTAAAGCCGAATACACGTGGAAAATTGTCCTAGACTGCAGAATATCCTGACAGAAAATCATCGGGCAGAAAATCCTCAGAAATATCTGGAAATACTGTGATTATTCTACGGCGACGTTTGCAATGTTGAGAAGTTCAGTGTTTTTAACACGATGTTTTGCCTTTTTTAAATAACAAGTTTATCTTGAATCGATTCAACTCTTTTACAATAGGTCACTCTCACAATTTCCAAAAACATATTTAAATTATTGTGTCATTCTAATAAACATATGTATACTTTTTTTCAAACAAAAACGCCTATTTTTGAAAATAAAATGATTTAAATATAGAATTTTTAATCTGCTGAGAATACGCGTGCCAGGACTATGACGTCAGAGTCCCAAAAATGCGTGGATGCCGAATTTTTCATTAGTAAATCACTGCGTCGAATTAAAATACTACATCTTTCATCTTTTAATTCTATTTTATCTCGAATCAAATCGTGAGTCGATATATGTATCTTTGTCTTGCCTAGGTCACGTGGTGTCGAGGCGAAACCCGCATCTGTTGTGTTTGTATTCCATTGTCGGAAAAGTGTTCGGGTTTCTTCGGGCTGTGTTGCATCTTTATCATGTATCAACAATTAGACAAAGACGAAGGATAAATGTCCACCTATGTACCTAAGTCTACCCTCACGCTTGCGCCGTTCTTCTTTCCATGCACTGATTTCACGGGAACTATTTAGAACAATGGCTTTTGTTGACTGCCATGTTGCCATACAACTAGTTTGCGCCTGCGTGGGCGTATGTAGCGTTGATAGTATTCTTTGTCATAGGAATATGTAGAGCGTCTGTTTGAAGGATAATATTGATTTTCTCGATCCCACCAGTCTTGATCTATCGACGGATTCTTTCAAGGATCAAAAATGGGATATTTACGCACTATATTCTAGTATTCTATATTCAAACCTTGTAGTATGTGAAATGCTACTGTTAGTACTTTTTTCTTTCAAATATAATTTTATAGTTGAATTATTACCTTTAAGAAGCATTTACATTCACTTTTAACTTCAAGTTAAATTTGACGTTTGATATTTTATCATTTACATGGCAGAACAAAATTCACTTTATTCGATATTGGAAAATGAGAAAAAACGTCAAGTCAAAACGTCAAAATTTTATGAGAATCTAAAAGTTTGACATTTCACCAATTTCTGCTTGACCTCGGCAAGAAGCTCGCCCAAATTTAAAGTGAACTTTGAAGTGAACTTCAAACTTACTTCAATGTAAATGGATCCGTGCTATCGCGATTTGACAAGCACGTCAATTTCAAGACAAATTGGACTTCGAAGTGAATGTAAATGCACCATTAATGTTGACAGTCTGGTGACTAGCATTGAAAAAAGAAGATTTCTGTTTAAGTTTGAAGTACCAGTTTAGTAGCAACACTTTCCGTTGGCTATTTTTTGAGGGGAAGCTCTACCTGTTCATTTTGTCCGTTTCTTTCCTCGCCCCTTTTTAATCTTGACGGTGCCCTGATAGGTCGACTCTGGCCTGGGGGCAGCCATCTTCCTCAACTGTGATACCCTATCGGACATCAGGTACTGTTTTAACGGAACAAAGTTGCGTAACGCAATAATTCAATAAATACCGTGAAAATCTGAATCGAAAGTATTGTGCCTACCGTTTTATTTGAGTTTGAATTTCGAACCCCCAGTAATGGTTGTTCATGGAATGCTTCTATTACTTAGGGTTTGGGGTTTTCCGAGGAGCCGTTTTTCCGACTAGCCATTTCTCTCAACGAATCTATTTTCAACAAGCCCATATCTCTGGGCATAGACTAGAGCTCTTGAAGTGATTTCCTAGAGGAGACTTCCTCACGTGTTGATACCTGTACCTCCACATTTGACAAAGAAACTGAACTTCTAGCCTCTATGTACCTTGATTCAAGGCTAGAATTTGCCATTTTGATTTGCAACTTCCCTCGTCGAGTGACCGGAAATGGATGGCTGGATGGCTACCGTAATCCCCCTTTTGTTGGAGTGGAGGCTTTTATAAAGTTTCATTAATAACTTTCATTATCACCTTTCTTTATGAAATCTGTTCTACAATCAATTAACCAAACTATTTAATTTTTTTTTGATATGACTTATTGTTCATCGATTTTAATCTGATACTCGGACGGAATGTGAGCTGGTGGCTCCCTACATTAGAATGCCAATGGTTACCTGACGTCACACCTGTTTTTGCCATATGAAACACCCCCTCGCTCCTCATACCGCAAGTATCAGTTAAAAATCGACGAACAATACATACAAATATTTAAAATTTCTCATTCTTGACACCGAGGTGATGGTTGAATAATTAATTTTCGATTTATCGAATTTATTATACAGGGTGTATATTTTAAGTGATACCACTATTGCTATATCCAAAACGGTAAAAGCTACAAGGTCGGTTAAATTAGAAAAAAGTAGCCTTTTTTGATGCCCATTTAAGATTCTTTTACAGTGTTGCCAAATTCTCTTCAGTTTCTGAAATACAGGTTCATAACTAGGTCCGAATTAAGGTAAAATTTTGGTAAAAATCACTGATGATCACTTTTTAGATCAGAAACGTCGACCAATAATACTTAAGAGGTATATCGTTGAAAAGGGAATAAAGAGTGCTTTCTTAAAATGTCATAAAAAATCCAGGTCCGTAATTAAAAAATTGAAGTTGATGATGGTAGCTTAACCACGAAACGTCGGATTCAAAATTTGAAGATGCCCTGTTGTAGAGCGAAAAAAATTATAAAACTTTCAAATTTAAATTGTCTCCCGAAAATAAATAGTTTTCGAAATATTTGATAGAATATTTTTAGGCGTTTCTTAGAAATCACCCTGTATTTCATAAACTAAAAGGAATTTGGCAACACTGTAAATGAATCTTGAATGGGCATCAAAAAAGGCAACTTTTTTCTAATTTAACCGACCTTGTAGCTTTCACTGTTTCGAATATAGCAATAGTGGTATCACTTAAAATATACACCCTGTAGATTTGCCTTTACTCACCTATGTTTTAGGAATGTAAATGTTATTGTTCATAATCAATAATCTGAACTGAAGTCAAGGTTGGACAATATGTTCTAAATTTAAAATTATTGAGTATCATTGAAAGGTGGTTTTACCTGTACCTACCTGTGGACATCGGATTGTGAACGGATAATAAGTACCTACATCGTCGAAAATTGATCAATCTTTAACTTGGGTCCTATACCTATATATTTGAGGGTTTCTATTATATCTCCTCTAGCATTTACCTATATTTTGATTTCATACAGGTGCAAGTTGATTTTATTGAATTCGTTCTTTAAGCAGAAGCTGACCATATTTATCAATATTTTTTTTCATCGTTCATTTTTTTTTTCCAATTAGTTCTCTGGAAACCTATTTTATATTTTCATTTCATGATAATAATATGGCCAGCCACTGTTAATAACTTATATTGAGGTAAATTGTAATTTTTTTTTTTTTTTGATTTTGATGAATTTGATTGAGAGTTAACCTCTATTTATTGATTTTATTTAAAGTGTTTTATCAACAATTGATTTTATCTTTTTAAATTTTGAAGCTTGATTTTCAACCTCACTGTTAAAATAGTTGTATTCCTTTCAAGAGTTTGAAACACTCAAGCTACTCGCTCTGGTGTTCAGTTGCCCCCGATTTGCAGGGAACATATGCGTGGTGCAACAAACACTTTTCGAAAGGAATAAGTACGTAACATCCCGGAGCTGATCCGGAGCTCCTCCTAGGTGTGAAAGGAATACAACTAATATATACTTTATTAATTTGAAAATTGCTTCAGTGTTTTATTGGTTTACCTATGTCAACATGTTGTATGCCTTATTTATTTCCTTTCTAGAATTATCTATTCTAGTTTGCTGATTATTTTTTTTTTAGGTGTATTTCTGAATTTTGGCACTTCAATATTTTATAGAATTTAATTATTAATTTTTTTACGAATTTAGTGACGCCCTTGCCATTCTTTACTTATTAAACTATTGACCCACCCCTAATAAGCATTCGCTGAGCAAACTGAGCATATTATGGGCCTTCTGTTAATTTGTCAACAAAAGGGGCTACAATCTGTATCCAAATCATCTGAGCTCCAATCATTGGCCATTGAAACAGTGACTTCTTTTTTGTCGTCGATATTTTTCGAGCAGCTGTCATGTACTAAACATGAAATAATTCTGTAAACTTCATTTTAAATATAAAGTGCGGTGGCAAAGTCAAAATTCTCGTATCTTGTTTATTTCTAAAATAAAATAACATGATAGAATGTTCTAGAAAAATCACTCGTATTTCGATGTGAAAACTAGTAATAAAGCTACCGTTTCAGTTCAACTAAAGTTCACTTATTGCTCCCGCTACTCAAGTCAATCTACTAGTAGTTATCTACCTAACTTTTCCTAGTATCTCTAACTAATCCATCACTTATCTCGCCAATTAGTTGACCAAATATTCGCGATGAACCTCCCTCCTAAGAGGACTTTTGCAACTGTAAATGCTTCTTGATTTGGAATAGCGAAAACTTCTGGCCACTTGCTGATCCTGATATGGTGTGGTTTACCCGATAGGATCTGTCATGGATCTTGTCTAAGGTCACATTGTGAACTTTTTCTAAAACTCGAACAACTTCTGTCCTAGGTACGACCAATTGCGTTTTGACGATTTTACCATCTGCACTTTCCCAGGTTCGTTTCAGTAAACGATTTTCGACTAGCAAGGAGACCCACTGAGCACAGCGCCTTGAAAGTGAAAGTCTGGATTTTCCGGATTCCTTTAGATTCAAAAATGGCTTGATGTCAATATCTTGTAATTGGTCACTTCTAAGCTGTTTGGAACTCCATTTTTGACCCGTTTCAAATCAGAGGCTTCTAATAAGAACTCCTGGCATCTGCGTTATTATGCAGTTTACCAGAACGGTGTGTGATATGGAAATTCTACTGCTGTAACTTCTCCAGCCATTTTGCTACCTATCCTTCTAGTTATGTTAAGAAGCCATTTGAGCGATGCATGGTCTGTTCTAATGAAAAATTCTTGTCCATACAGGTACTTGTGGAGATGATAAACCGCTCTGACTATTGCTAACAGCTGCTTTCTTGTAACGCAGTAGTTTCTCTCGGGCTTGGTACGCACTCTACTATAGTATTTAATGACCCTTTCTGCTCCATCTTTGCGAAAGAACAGCTCCGATACCTGTGTTGCTCGCGTATGTGTCCAAAATAAATTTCCTATGTACCCGTTACTATCCTAATATACAGGGTCCCAACTATTTCATAGGGACAGCATTGCTATCTCGGGAACGGTTAACGTTACGAGGGCGTTTAAATTAGAAAAAAGTTTCCATTTTTGAAGAATATTAAAAATATAATACTTTTGAATTTAAACTATGCCTCTAAAATCAATAGATTTTAAAATATTTGATAAAATTGTTTTTGCTAATTTTCAAAAATCCCCCTGTATTTGCGAAATTGTTACAAAATTGGTAACAACGAAAATATATTTTTAATATTTTTCAAAAATTGTCATTTTTTTTCTAATTTAAACACCCTCCATAACTTCAACCAGGACTGGAATGAAGAGTGTAACCCCTTTTGTTAATGAATTAACAAGAGGCACATAATATGCTCAGTTTGCTCAACAAATATTTATTAGGGGTTGGTCAATAGTTTAATAAGTACAGAATGGCAAGGGCGCCACTGAATTGAAAAAATAAAATAATAATTAGATTAGGTACATGAAATATTGAATGGTGGAAATCCAGAAACATACCTGAAAAAAAAAATCAGCAAACGGTTATTGATAATTCTGAAAAGGAAATAAATAAGGCAGATAACTCAACCAAATCTTGACATAGGTAAAACCAATAAAGCAATTGAGTAAGTTTCAAATTAAATTAATATAATTATATTTTTACAGTGAGGTCAAAAATCAAGTATTGAATAATTTGAAAGTATAAAATCAATTTTAGATTTAGAACATGTTGTCCAACTTTTACTACTATTCAGATTACTACTATACAAGCCTCCATTCCAACAAAAAGGTAGAGCACGGAATCCATCCATGCTCGCCCACTTGGCTAGGGAAGTTGCAAGTCGAAGTTGCAGATTCAAGGCTAGAAGTTCAGTTTTCTTCGTCAAATGTGGGGGTACATGTATCGACTCATGAGGGAATTGGTTCCTCTAGGAATCCCTTCAAAAGCTCTATGCCACGCTCCATGAAAATGGTGTTCTTTCAAAAATGAGGCCTCTTGGGAATGGATTCGTTGACAGAAACGGCGCCTCAACAACCATTACTTTATAAAAAATTAAAAAGGACTTACCACGAGGGGTTCGAAATTCAAACTTGAATAAAATGGTAATCACAAGGCTTTTGATTCAATTTTTTTCGGTAATCAATGGATTATTGCCTTACGCAACTTTATTCCGTTGAGATAATGCCTGATGGCCGATAAGGTACTTTATTAACCTTTTTTTTTTAAATGTTAGTCACCTGACTGTCAACATTAAAGGTGATAGAGTAGAGATAATGGGTTCAGGACTTTGGAAATAAAACACCCTTTTTTCAAAAAATTATGCCGACGTTTCGACCATATATTTGGTCTTCTTCACAGGCTACATACAAAAAATGATCTTAAAATGTTTGGCAAGACACGAACGAGAAAAATTCTAAACCGAATAACACATTTTTTCCGGATATACATGGCGTAAGAAATGTGATTAAAATAGTACAAAATTAGTAAAAAACTGCAAACTAGCTTTCTATAATGTCAATACAACTAAAATTTTGCCTTTCATTAACGGCCTCACCAATAAAATTAAAAACAAGATCGAAACGAAACTACCAAACTGCAGACTAGCTTTCTATAATGTCAATACAACTAAAAATTTGTTTTCGAAATTGAAAGATGAAACCCCTACAGAACTTAATTCAAACTTAGTATATGAAATTCCTTGTGCTGACTGTAATAAATGTTATGTGGGCACAACTAAACAATATTTAAAGACACGACTTTACCAACATCGTTATGATTGCAGGGATTATAATGTTGATAAAAATGAAAAAACTGCCCTTGCCCAACATCATTTTTCTAACAGTCATAATTTTAACTCCCAAGAAACATCAATCTTAGACCGAGAGACGAACTACTTCAAAAGGGGTATTAGCGAAATGATTTACATAACTCTCAATAATACAGTGAACAATAGAACTGATGTGCAAGGCTTAAATGTTCGTTATAATTATCTATTAAATTTGTATAAGCTAAATTTTTCAAGGAAGGGAAAAAAAAGTTTAAAGAAATTATATATTTAAGGGGAAAAAAAAGAGGCCGAGACATTCCTATGCATAGGTGGACGATACACCAAGATACTGTATTTAGTCGCGGCTGTGTTTGCCAACTTACTGTAACCTATACGTGTTTATCGATATACAGAGGAAAAATTAAAAAAGAATTTAGACTAATGTGTGTCCCTTTGTGTTTTGGAATGTTTCCTACAGTGGTATTTGACGTCAAACGCCCTTGCTGGTAAAAAATAGGTATGTAATTCCTTTCAGATTGATTAATTAATAATTACTGCCCAGTTTGTTTTTTTTTGTATGTGTTTTTTTTATAATTTTTTTATTACGTTTTTTACTAATTTTGTAGTATTTTATTCACATTTCTTACGCCATGTATATCCGGAAAAAATGTGTTATTCGGTTTAGAATTTTTCTCGTTCGTGTCTTGCCAAACATTTTAAGATCATTTTTTGTTTGTAGCCTGTGAAGAAGACCAAATATATGGTCGAAACGTCGGCATAATTTTTTGAAAAAAGGGAGTTTTATTTCCAAAGTTCTGAACCCATTATCTCTACTCTATCTCAAACACTAAGGACGTTATCTATAAAGATTAAAGGTGATATAAAATTATATTTGGAAAAAAAATAGGTGAGTAACATTTGCAATGTTACAAGAGCCTCCTAAAAGCTACGTCACAGTCGGTGGTTCAATCAAAAATAGCTTTTTTTTCTTTAGTAAGTTTATGCAACGGCGCTGCTACCTTAGCAAATACTTCTACAAATCGTCTGTCTGTCGTGACGGACTTCGAACCCTTGGGTTTAGACAGAACAAACTCTTCAGTACCAAATTTCAGAATATTGAGCTGGTTGTCGAATGAAAAACCATGTTGACTGAATGAGTCCATACCACTGATTTCAAAAATAAATGGAGAAACAATCATACGGCTCGATTGGCTAAATTTGTGCAAAAATTTGGGGTCAATATTCGACGAACCGTTGGCGTTGTATGTACAACGGAACAGCCTAACGCCTGCGCAGTGTCTTATCTTTCGAACAACTGTTTTAAATTTTGAAATATGCTTCATTTTCATTGGCTATATTTCAGTACAGTACATGTATCTACTGCGCACGCTCACAGCTGTCTTAGTTGTTCACATTATGACCTCGTAAATTAGCAGCATTAGAAGCGTTCTTTGTTTATCCATTTGTTATCCATCTCGATTTTTCCTAATCTCAGCTTGACTTCAGTTTCTCCATGTATGCTCCAATGTCACGTATTCCGGGTTCACTGAGTCTCACTTCACAGACATTAACAACTTTTTTTGAACTTTTTTCATCACTATTCGAAATGTACACGACAAAATGTCGAATTAAAACTGACTCAAACTTATAACTACGCTCTATTTATGCAGTAGAAATTGCTCTCCGAATCTAGAAAAACATCGAATCGAATATAATAGAAATCCTAGAAAAAGCGCGCTACCCAAAGTAAACAAGTGCCTAATTTCTTGGAATCTCATGTACGATGCATTTTCGTAACAATATACAACAAATAACAAGAAATTTGGAACACTAATTTGAAAAAAGCCCGAACAATTTTTTTCCCGCTTTATCTTAATGAAATATATTTGGAAGGTTCAACATTCAAGGGTTTTAAATTTCCTGTACAACTTTTTACAGGGGCCTCTGTCTGGTGATTATTTTTCGCAGAAAAAAAAAGCGTAGATGAATATCGAAATTATTTATAGCTTTCTGGGGCGGAAGGTCGAATATTTATATTCTTGTGTCTCATTTCCCTAAGATACTCGATTGCCCACGATAAAAATAAAACGTGGGGGGATCAGTGTATAGATAAATTTTCATGGTTGTCTTATAAATTTGTTTGATCGTTTTTAGCTTGGTTCGATGTGCAAATTATATAATAAATCTTGGCGCGGCATTTTAGTTTGAAAAATTCAACGTGAATAAGAGAAAATGCTAAATAATTTAAGAAACTAAAAAAGTTATAATATGGTGAAAAGCTTCTAAGTCTGAAAATTTATTAGGCCGGAGCATAAATCTCTTATGCTTTAGCAGACACGTCACCGACAAGCTATAAATCATATAAGCGCTTCTCTGCTTTTAGTTTTCGCGAACCTCGTCCTTACTTGAAAATGGTGAAACAATCATCAATTTAGCTCTATCTTCTAGACAAATGACAATTTTTTCAATGGTTCTAAATTGAAATTTGACAAATAAATACAATGAAGTTTTCTAAGAATAGTTTTCAAACCACTCGTACTAGAATTTCTGGGAAAGAAGCTTTTATTCAGAAAACGAAAATCCAAACTTTAACTTTCAAAGTTTTCGGATTTTCGGAATTTTCAGAGACAGTGCCGGCAGAGAGTGAAAAGAAGTTTTCATAGAGTCGGGTGCTGAAAAGAAGGTGCAATTAGGCTATCTGACAATCACCAGACAAATGTTCTCTAGAGTTCTACGTTCCACTTTTAGGTTTAGTGGGTGATTCCATGAAAAAAACTGTTGAAAGTAGTTTCTAGACTAAATAGAAGAATTTGGATAAGAATAAGCATTCATATTAATTCAAATATAATGAAGAAAAAAAAAAAAAACATGATAGATATGCGGTCTTCAAAGGATTGAATTTAGTTTCCACGAATTTAAGTAGGGATCGGTTTTTCAATAGCGAGTCACCTCCGGGTAAACGTGTCCAGTTGCAATGTTCACCCTAAAGTTATGCTTAACTCGGGGGTGACCTGCTATTGAGAAACCGGCCCTAGGAGAAATAATTTATAAGGATACCCCTGTTACAGACTAACAAAACTAGCGCTATGATCAGTGGTTTTTAGTTTGAGATGGTCCTGACCGGATGAGGAAAAAAATTATTCAAAATACATATATTAACAAAATAACTCTTTTACTTGTAGGTAGGTAGGTGTATATCTAAATGAAAATAGAATTCCAATTTACAATAGCTCTTGAAAGGTAAAAAAAAAATGAAAATCAAATTAAATTTCGTGTATGGAGACCCTTTACACAATTATTATTGATTTGAGAAACATTTAATTAGCCTAAAAAAATATTTAAACAGAAAACGTTCAATACGCAAATAAAATGTAATTTATTAAATAATAGATTCACGTCACGACAAATATGTGCAACTCTGTTAAATGCTAAATCAATAATCATCATTGACTAATTGAAATCATTTCCATATAGAAAATTGACAGTACCCACAGGTGTTAAGGGTACAATCTACTACCTTTTCTTTATACTATGATGTATCGGTTCTAGATAAAACTAGAATATGCATATCGTCTAGTTGTGCGTTATGCGTTGTAGGACAAACCTTTTCCCGAGAATTTCCCCTTTTGAATTTTCTTGCGATGCAATTTTCCAGCAAGCCCATGTAAGGACTTTCTACTAGTTAGTTTGGGTTATGGTCATATTTCAGGATTTATTCCCTATTGAACTCACGTCGTATTTAATTTGTGATAGTTTTTTTCATAGATTTTGATTTCAAAGATGAATAATTATTGAAATACAAAGTGACAAATTCCTATTTAAAGTCATACTTGAATTTCTTACGGAACGTGACTGTTGGAAACCAGAAAATTAAATTTTACCGGATGTTTTTCATAAAAATGTTATTGTTGTTTAGGTCGGTGAAAACTGGTGAGCAGAAAGCGTTCGTATGATTTATAGTGTGCCGGTGACGTGGCTCTTCGATGCCGGGCTACAAGATTTATAGCTCGAGTTAATTTAATTTTATATATACTTTCAAGAGCAACTCTTCCGTAAACTTCGTGTTGGAATTATCAACGGAATCTTACTACCCAAGATTAACTACCTACCCTCGATTATTTGTGCATTTTAAGTTCTACCTTTTTTTTTCTTATTCATGCTATTTATTAATTTGCATACTTTTACATCTTTCTGATATTTAAACAATGGTCTTGAATTATCCATTGTTTTAATTGAAATTGGATTATTGATCACATACACACGCCAATATCTTACGCAGAATAAACGGACAGGAGCACGAGATAGGTGGTTAAGTTGACGTTAATACCGCTGATGTTAGAGAATTCAATTATTAAACGCTCAAAGTCCAGATAATTCGAATCGAATTCACAGGACCAGAATGGAGGCGACGGGTGGTACTGCCTCAGTTGAAGGAAAGTTGTTCTCCCATTCCAAGTGATGAAAGATGATAAAAGAAGATGGTCAGGGGTGACCGGATGGGAAAGGTAGGAGAAAAAAAGGAAGCATTCTCAAGGTGGAGGAAAGAGTACTTTAGCTCGGGACACTCGGGGTCGCCAGGCCCGTGTTCAGTAGATGTGAACCTTGAACGTTTTGAAGAGTTGTCTTCTCAGTCTAACTACATTTTTGAAAAATGACACTATGAGTCTGAGTGTAGGTATTTATTACTTGGATTTATTCTAATATTCGTGAGGACTGGAGGCTGTAAAACATTAAAGTGTTACCGGTGCCTCTTTATTTATCTGACTAGCAAAGCCGTTTATCCTGAACGGGTCCCGGATTTAAGCGCCGCAATGTTACTTGTAGCTTTTTGGAGATTTATATCGCGTCGAGGAGTTTCATCTAATATAAATGTATTTCGATAATGGCAGTTACTTTTTAAAAGCAAATAGACAGTTGAACGAATAAGGCCCAGTTTCACAATTCGTGGTAACCTGCATTGGTTATGAAACTCATAGTTGCGGGTTGACCACATTGTGTTACCAGTGTCTTGTGGTTACCGTTGGGTTACCACTGTTTGTGAAACTGGCCCTAAGGGTAGTTTTCAAAATCTAACAAACATATTCTTGAAAATGAAGAGATAGTTAGGGAAAATTGGAGAATTAAAAATTCTTGGGCGGGATTCGAACCCGCGTCCTCAGCATTGCCGGTGCTACACCGAGTTTTAACACACATGGACCTGTTACAAAATTGAGATGCTATGTATTGATATTTTGGTAGCGTGAATAATTCTGTCACATCTTAAAATTTCGTGGTAAATTATGCTGAAAAGTAAATTTGATCTGAAGCAGTAAATAACAGTTTTTTGAACCGGAGGCAATCTGGATGAAGTCTTCTTTCTTCTCTTCTTGGAATGGTTGTTGAACGGTGGTAATACACACTTAAAGTTAGTACCACTTACCACCTTTCTGCTCAAGCTGGAACCACCTTCTCTAACCACACAAACCGGCACGTAAGATCTTTTTTTAGGCCACCATTAGTGTTTTAATGGCAATTTTAAAACCAGAAAAAAAAAAGACTAATTTCGAAAGATTAAAATTAATTTATTTAAGACTGAAAAGAAACGTTAATTATTTAGAGATAAATAAAAAAAAAGGTAAGGTAAAATATAAAAAAAAACTAAAATACCTTATTTAATTAATAGACCATCAACAATTTCAAAATCTGAGTCTTTATTGGAAATTGAAATTAAAAAAAATAGCAAAAACTATCACTTCTTTGGAGAGCTTTTCCTAAAACACCGCAGGCGCCAGATGAACCAGCGGATGAGGAACGGATCGAGAACTCGTTGAGACTTTGCGACTTAATTTTGCGGCGATTACTCGTGGTAAAATCTAGTGGCTAATTGGCGATAACTGAAGTTATGTGGCCTCTACATCTGCTTAAATAAGCGAAAGGAACCACCCTCTGGGTACCACTTTAGAAGCCCATTGGCTCCTCCCAGTACCGGGCTTGCGAGATTCGAGGATCGCCACCCTCTTAGCTTTCAGCGATTCGCTGAAAGTACCCTTTGGTTTCTTGCCGTGTTTCTATTGGTTCTCAAGTTTATCCAGCTTTCCCCATCCAGAGTGCTCGACCCTGTGATCCAGTTTGATGGCTCTCCAACAGAGTTCGCTACTTACATGATGTCAAATTAATAATTGAACATTTACTGTTTTCCCTTTTAATTGAAAATCTTTCCCTTTTCCAATTACCTAATTGAATGTATAAAATAATGCTCCCCTAATTTCTATCCTAATTAAATGTATAAAATAAAGGTTCCCTAATTTCTATCCTAATTAAATATATAGAATAAAAGTTCTATAAATTCTAACCTAATTAAAAAGGGTGTGGAATGATCAAAACTCTCTCATGTACTAAAATCTCTACTAATATAATAATAAAATAATTGAGTAATCACTCCTATCTTTATCTACCTATCTTAATTATAACTAAGCATTTGACTATAGTAATAACCCTTAATAAATATATTATTATTATAGAATTGGTTATTGCATCTTAAAAATCCGGCTCATATAATTATTGTTTCTCTACATACACATATGCTTCGAATATAATGTATCATTCTGACATCTGGGTTTGTTATAAAACGTGGGTAAGAGATTAGTCTTGACTTTGAATAAATTATTACAACCACATGGGTCTGGTTTAGTCGAGAAATTAGTTTAAAGTTTAGTGTTTTTTTTTTGTCAATTTTGGATTACAGCAATAATAATCTTGGAGATATAAAATTTGATACTTTTCTGGCTCAAGTGCTTTTCTTTACCCTCGAACAGATTAGGCCTTTGCAGAACTCCAAGTGTTCTGTGGGGTCGTGGTGGCTTAGTTGGTTAGAGCGTAGCACCGATGCTGAGGACGCGGGTTCGAAGCCCGCCCAATACCAAAATTATTAATCCGCCAATTTTCCTTAACTTTCTCTCCATTTTAAATTTCCACGCTTTTCCGTTCTGGTAACAGACCAAACTTAATTCCTTTCAGAAATATTATTGTTCGCTAAGTTGACAGTCATTGATTGGTAAAATAACTTTTTTTCCAGGTACTTTTACATTCGAAAAAGTTATTATCTCATAGTTTCGAAGATAGAGAAGCTATCAACTTCTGGACCGTTGACCTTCCGTTTTCTGAATCGCTTTCTTCTGTCCACTTCATCATCCAAACTGTATTCTTCTAATAGACAATAAAACTTTTTTGTATCAGATAACTTTTCACTGATCTTTTGAATGACAAGAGGGGAATTCCTCTTGTCTTCAGAGATAATATATGCCAAGTAAGCGAAATACTTAGAATTACTCAGAACTCTATATTTTGGTACTGTTTATTTTGACGGATACCATATATTGAAAAAGGCCGGTTCGTATTGAAGAGTCGCACTCGGCAATTTCTTAAGTTTTAAGTACCATATCCTTGAGTCACTACTATTTCTTGTGTTATGCTGATGGATCTGGGGATAGGTTCCATAATAATATTGATGTGAATATACTAGGCATTCAACAATGTAATGTAAAGGTAGTGTAAGAATACCAAGTTGTGCGAAAAACTCTGAAACTTTCTCCCCATATCCGACCCTAGCCAGGATCTGCACTGTTCTGCGCTGCCACCCAAACACCCTAGAGACTTGAGCGGAATAACCACATGCAAGTAAGCCATACACACCTACTGAATGGATAAGCGAGTGGCATGCTATTAAGTACATTTTAACATCGGCAACTCCAGATAAATTCTAGATGTTATTTATTTAGAAATAGTAACAACATCAGCATATTGAAAATTCAACCAGCGTTGAGTGTTACTTTTGGATTTAAAGAGGTTCCTAAGAACTTCAATTTATCTGGGTTATCGATGGCATCATTTCTCGTCTAGTTCTTGATCCACGATGGATCTGGTTTTTATAGTTAGCTCACAGTGAATAGAGACTGGTTTATTGTCTCACTAATATTTTGTTGTTCTATGTCTCGCATTTGTTCTCTGTCTCTGTAAAAAATCTACACTTTCTTCTGATTGAGTCGGCATATTTATAACATGGTTATCAGCATTATTTTCCGATTGCAGTAGACTTTTATCACCACATGGAGATTAATGTTTTAGCGAAACCGTTGCTTCTCGTCCATTTGGAAGTCGATCTAACGCATATTGAGGGTTAGCTTCACTGAGATCTACTTCTTCAACGAGAGGATCGTACTTTGATTGTCTGATATGCTTTTTCATACAATTTATCCAGAAGTTAGTCATGAAGGTATTGCTGTACCATTCAATGATTTTCTTGAATGACAGAACATTCTTTCATGTGGATTAGAATTAGTTGCTGTACATAAAAGAGACCTGATCGAGTGCATTACATCTTCTAGCACCACTTCCTAGTGTTGAATTTTCAAATTTCTTGAGCGCATAGCTAGAGTAATCGTCTTCCAAATTATGCCAATAAACCGTTATGTTTGACCATTGCTTTCTGGATTATAAGGTGTCAATCTGCTTTTAGCTATTCCTTCTGAATGAAGACAATTTTTAAAATCATTTGATGTAAATGAAGATCCTTGATTTGTGTGAATATATCCAGGCATTCCAAAAATGGAAAATAAGTTGCTTAGACACGGAATCACCGTCTCAGAAGTCATGTATTGGCATGGATAGGCGAATAAAAAGCGAGAATACTCGTCGATGATAGTGAGTCTATATTTGTTCCTTGAAGCGGATGAAAGAGGGCCTTTTAGGTCCAGAGATGTTCTCTCGAAAGCCGAAGTTGTTTTAATGAATGTCCTTTGATTTTTAATAAATTTAGGTTTGAGTTGCAGACTAGGCAAGACTCTGACATAATACGAATACCTTCTACAAAGTAGGGCATATTGCGAGATCTGACCCAGTGGACCATTCTAGTGATTTCAGGATAACATAAAGCTTGATGTAAATCGAATAAATTTTTCTGGCTATTTGAACCACATATTCGAGAAGATGTATCAGCCACTACGTTTTCTCGTCCTAATCTATTTACTATGTCATAGCTGTAACATGTTCCAGTGGCCATCTTAAAATCTTTTTTAATTTGCTACTGTGTTTGGTATCAAACATAAAAGATACAGATTTTTTATCAGTAATCAACTGAAAATGACGACCAATCAGAAAATGTCTCGATTTTTTAATCGCTTCGACTATGGAATAAGCTTCTTTTACAACTGATGAATGATTTTGTTCACACTTACTTAGTGTTCTTGAAAAAAATGCAACTGGCCTTCTTGCATGACTCAAAATGGCAGCAATGGAATGTTCTGAAGCATGAGTCTCAACACACAAATGGAATGTTATCTTCGATTGAAGTTACACCTGATTTTGCAATATCCAAATCACACAGATTTCTGACAACGGAAAAGATCTACTAGAAACAAGTCGATGAATTTTCTCTGAAAAGCAAGGTATCCACTTTGAGTAATGGGCGAACATCTCAAGAGCTATTTTCAGAGACTTGACAGTCTTCCGGTATATGTGGTTTTCGAGGTATTATTCTCGATTAGATATCCAAGAAGTTTGATTGATTTTTTCGTTTATGGTATCGTTCGTCGATTTTTAACTGATACGGTATGAGGAGCGAGGGGGTGTTTCATATGGCAAAAACAGGTGTGATGTCAGGTAACCATTGCCGTTCTAATGTAGGGAGCCACCAGCTCACATTCCGTCCGAGTATCAGATTAAAATCGACGAACAATAAAATTGTCTTTTCTTACAACGAGTAAAAATTCTTTTAAATTTTTAATCTACGTCGGTGTCATTATGACACATTTAGCATTGTCATTTGAATGTCATTAGGTCCTTCATAATAGCACTAGTGCGTTTAAGAATTCATAATAACACCCAAATTTTGAAATGAAAAATATACAAAAAGAAAGTTAGTTGCCAGAAGAACCTTTTCAATAATGCTGTCTCTATATTGGAAGAGACACTTTCGAACTCAGAATCACCAATAATAATATTATTTTCCACTATAAAATTGAATTTATGGCACAAAAATGGACTCCAATATTGAAGCTGCCAAAGTCAAAATTCTAAAAACCAACAAGCAGGTTCTCGACTAGTACGGGCACCTGCTAAATTTCAAATTTTAATTTGAAAAGTTTTTGCTATTTCAAGGCAAATCAAATCTATTTGGACCATTGTAGATTAAATTTTGAATGATACACGTTCGATATGAACTTTATTAATGAAACTTGTGTAACTAAACCACTCGGCTAACGCCTCGTGGTTTAACGTTACACGCGTTTCATTATGGCGTTCATATCGAACTTGTATCATTAATAACTATATCATGGTCTGCTTGATTTCTATCGCATATCGTAATATCATCTAAATCTGCATAAACACCTTCAAGATTCTCTGATTTTATTATGTAGTCTATTACCCGCTGAAAACACGCAACTCCGTTTGTCACACCAAAAGGAATCCTTCGGAACTGATATAATTCACCATCTGCCTCAAAGGCAGTATACTGCCTTTCGTCGTCACGTATGGGAACTTGGTGATACGCACTTTGTAAATCTATAGTACTTAAAATCTTGAATTTTGCCACAGCACGAATAATATCTTCAATAATGGGCAGAGGGTAAACATCTAAATATGTGAACCTATTAAAATGGTTTGAGAGTAATCGATCACCATCCTTTCCTTGTGCATTTCGTTTTTCGTTACCAACACCTGTGCCCGCCAAGGAGAGTTGCTTTCTTCTATGATTTTATTTAAAAGAAGGTTTCTTATTTCAATAGGAATAAAGTGCTGATAGATTTGAAAATAATGTAGGCGGATCAATTTCTAGGAACGCCAAACTACAAATCCATGATGAGTTGTCAGTATACAAGGGAGGCTTAGAACCTCCAAAAGATACTTCAAGGGTTGAATGCTGTCTAAGAATATCATGACTCATAATGAAATCAGCACATAAAGAACTGATAATAGATATTTATTTTCTTAGGAGTATAAGTAATACTTATGTGACGCGCATGGAAGTTTGAACGCCAAGCGCAGCGAGATGTTTACTTGGAAACTGGTAACAGAGAGGGATAGGGCAATAGTTGTCGTCTGTACTGGTCTCCCTTTTTGAAGATTGAGATGACTCAACTTGAAGGCAGCTGAGTAAACTCTCTTAATGAGACGATGATTAAGAAGTCAAGTAAGAGGGCTGACAAAAACCCCCCTACTATGATCCTTTTTTAAATTTACAAATAGCATCACTTACCTCAATAAGCTGACCTCGCGAAGAGCCAAACCGTCTAGGGTTTAATATCAGCTGCTCCAAGCACAGATGAGTACGGCATCAGCAGTATCTGCAAATTAAGAATTCAAGAATTTACATCATTTATCTCCAGATTCGCTGTGAAACCAAGTGTCTACCAATCTCTATTGCTGTTGATAATGTCCCAATCATTCCTAGATTAGTTTAGTTAAAATTTGCACTTTTTTTGGTTCTGAAGTTTCCTATCTATATCTCTTCCGCAGTAATCAGATTTTTTTAAGAAGTTGGTCAGAGTATCTACGGAGATCAATCAAACAAGCCAGCTCTTCTTTCATAGGTTTTCCCCAAACCATTCAACTCTTGGAGCATCAGTTTTAAAGTATTTTAATTTTTTTCGCACCTGGGAATTCAACTCTAGCACGCAGCTCGACCAGTTTCCCTATCAACTGAGAAAAATTTCCATCTGCATTCTAATGACATGCCAAGCCTCACTTTTAATCATGTCATATAAATTAAAAATTCTCTTTTGCGTATAAGGGCGGCACATTAGATTGCTAATTCTTATATTTCTATTGTTCACCATATGACTAGTATCAACATATCTATAGCAAAATGATCGTACAAGACAGGATCAAAGACATTTAGAGTAGAATTTTATAAATCATAACAAATTAAAAAAACATTAAATATTGCATAAACATCGCCATTTAGCAATATTTTATCGTCAATTTGCAAAGATAAGTTTATTACGACCTTTAACAACTAAAGTGCTATTCATAATCTTATCGCTTGCCTTTCTATCAGCATTATCCTTGTTACATATTGCCTTCTTTTTCTCTCCTTTTTCAACGGAAATGTTCAATCGATTCTGGTTACAAAGGTTCCTTAATATTTTTTTCAAAATAAATTTACACAAAATCATGCAGAAAGAAAATTATTTGAAGTTTTATAGTATCATTAAGGCATACTGAAATTATTGTAAAGACGGGATAAAGTTTATTTTTATGATTTAAATTGTCTGCCCCTATAAATATTTCATGGAAATTGAAAGTTTTAGTATGTGGATAGGTTATATTTCATTACAGGTCTCAAATTGCACCTCAAACTCATAAAAATAAAATTTTACAACTCAAATAAAATCTTCTTTCTGTTCTAGACCTCAAACGATGGGAATATGACAACTTCAACGCTAACTTTTATACCAAAAAAGGAGGACGATGGCAAATATCTCTCGTGTCGAGCAGAAAATAAAATTTTGTCATCAGAGAATTTGGAGGATGGATGGAAATTGGAAATACATTGTGAGTAAATTGTGGTTTCTTATTTGTCTTAAATATTTCAAATGTTATTCATTCGAAAACATTAATTTTCTTAAGGACTGTGGCTAAGTCAAGCCAAAAAGCCATAATCTTAAAAATAAGCCTTAAAATCTCAAACTGTGGAATCCATGTTGCAGATACGCCAGAGGCCCGGATTATCTTGGGGACCTCACTGAATCCGAATGCCGTTAAAGAAGGGAATGACGTTTATTTTGACTGTGTTATCAACGCCCACCCGACAGCCTACAAAGTCGAGTGGAGACATAATGTAAGTTACAATAATAAGCCGTTTTATCAAGTTCATATTTATTTCCTAACAATAAATATTTTCTAATGGCACATTAATTTAATTTATTAGGAACTGGGATAGTTTTATCCCAAATATTTGTGCGTGTCAAGCGCCAGTTTTAGCTTATAATGTCGGCAATAAAGAACCTATTTCCTGTCTGACCATTGATAGAAATAGAATATTAGGAGGGAAAAGGAAATGGTGAATCTGAAGAGTAATTCAATTGAAAAAGTAGTCGTTATTTCTAGATCTAGTTAGTAGGTATAGTTATAGGTAATTAGGAAAAATTGCACCGGTGCTTATCTACAGCAATAAATTTTAACCAATATGACGTTACTTTACACAAGGTAATATTCATAATGTATATCCGTTGAACTGCAACATCTATGGCGTATTTTCAAATCATTCCGTGATGTTAGCAAACCATTTTGCATATTGATCTATAATCAGAATAAACGACTGCAATGGGAGTATAGCAAAACTATAGGTATACAAATACATTCAGGTAATTAACACTTGGGGAATCCAGGTATCAAATCGTCTATCATGTTGAATATATATTTTGCCTGACATACTAATACGGGGCAATTTGTTTCTGAATAATTATACTGGGAAGAGTTCTGCAAACATTTTTAACTTGTCGATATTTCCATTAAAACAAGATTAGAACAAAACTTTTATGGATAGGCTTTGCAATGATAAATACGATCTACATTTTTCACAGATAAAGAGTAGGTATACTATACATGACGTCCGGCGAACAACCAACATAAGCGTAATTAAATTGGCCGAAACAGTCTACAACAATGAAAAACGAACTAGAAATGCGAACCTATTGGAATAAAAGCATGTAGGTAGAGAACAATGAGATAACATTAAAACCAGTCGGTACACGCTAATTTAATTTAGATCCCTAGGTATTGTTGTAATAATAGTTCTTCCTAAAGTTTAAATCTGAAACAAATGTTTTGAGGTTTGGGGCAGCAAATAACTCACAAATAGCCTAGTAAATACTTTGCTAGTACGTTCAAATCGTCGCAGCCTCAGTCAAAAACTACACAAGGCCTGCATGAAATTCAATTTTTTTCTCTTCAGTCGATGTTTTGCGAAAGGCTGACAAAAGAATGTGAAAAAGTCTGTTACAAATATCAGTTTGCTGCTACTCCACCGCAAACTCGGGATACAGCAAACATAGCACATTTGACATGCGCAAAGCCCATAGTACATACTGTCCGCAAAGTTCTAAATACTTTGAGGGTTCAAGTTATCAGTAGTGTCTATCTTTTAAATCATCCATGTTCTTCATTCAAGACCTTGAAAAAAAATTCAACGGCGTGATGTACGGTGATCTTGGTGGCCATTCAATTGCACCTTGTCTACCTATCCAGCTACTTGCAAAAACGTCATTCATCTATATCATAGCGTTCATTCTTCACACCCGAATGTGGTGGACCTCCACGAATAAAATATTCCTTCAGATGGAATGCCCTCATTTCTAGAAATATCTGCTCATCCAGGTGTTAAATCATTGTTGAGCAAATGTAGGTAGTTATCCCTCAGAATAAGCATCTTCTTCCTCCTATGATTACGACAACAGCGAACGCTTCAATAATTTTCTATTGTTTTCTGTGAGCTGAATTTCAGTCGCTCTGTTAGATATAGTGGACTTTTCTCTTATCACGTAAGGAATTTCTTTATTTTTATCAAACCAATCCCAATGCCCATTGATATTCGGCAGCCTCACAGCATTGGGTGGTTGGTTGTAGGGGTATGTAGGCCATATGGCCTTCAATGCACTGCAATTTTCTTCTCGCCCCACAAATGTCCTGTGTCAGGCCTAATAGCCATTTGACAAGATTTTCAGGCGGTAGTCTCCAACCGGTCTGTATTGCTCCTGAGAGTCTGTATCTTTTGTGTGATAGGGCTACACAATCATATATGATGTGGGAAGCTGTTTCCGCTTCCTCTCTACATAGTCTGCATTCATTGTATATCACCATCCTGGGCTGATACTTCCTCGAGTTAAAGTGATCTGTCAAGAGCTCTATCGCTTCTCTCATATGTGTGCGCGTAAGTCGTAGCACCTCAGGGTTGCGTTTAGAAATAGCACTCTGGATGTGAGAGTGACCCTAGAGTTACTCTAAAGCGTTCATAAATTAACAGGTGCTATGCATTACGTTGGAATCGTTCAGAAATCGAGAGTTGACTTGCCCAGAGTGCGCCCAAATTACCCCACTCAGGGACTAGGTTGAAAAACGCCCCGCGGTTTTTACCGGGTTTGACGTGATTTTAAGGTTATTTTCATTATGATTATTAGTGATGGAGTCCTCCAAGATCGAGTAGAAAAATATGGATATCAACAATGTTGACTTTGCGTTGTGTTGAAGAATAACGAGCCCCTTGTTGACGGCGGTTCTGCAACTTCAACATATAAAAGGTTAGTTATTTCACTATCTGAAGCACTCTCTTCAGATGAAGGATGTTCCAGCAAGGCCTCTTTTAATAAGAACATAATACATGCACTCTAAGCATGCACTTCTCACTGCCATTTTTAAAATTGTAGTGTTGAGTGTTGAACTTGCGTCGTTATTCATGACATTGACATTCACCGCAACACCCCAATACGTTCAGAAATAGCGCACCCATAGTGCACTCCAAGTGATGACGTCAGAACTACTCTACCTTCACACTCCATTTCTGAACGCACTCCAGTTGTTAGTTTCGTTGAAGGGTTTCCTATTATCGCCCTTGCGGGATTTTGTTCTGGTGTATTCCAACCGGCCGAACATTTTCGACCATTTGTCCAGTGTTGACTTTGTTACGATAAATTTATCATTTTTGTAACATGTTCCATTTCTTATAATTTTCCTTATAAATTTATATTTCCGCCATTTCAACACCAGCAAAATAATAATTAATAATTCAAGTAATTTAAAAAGTATCTACTAAATTTAATTAATTCAATATAATTAGTATTGCCATCTGTCCATAATAAAATGAGTGTAATAAATGCAAATATCTATTATCAATGAAAGTACTAACGTACCACCATCTAGTACCTAATAAATTTATTTTATCCCATTTTGACGTTTAAAAATTACATTATTGAACGCATAACAATAAAGGTAAGTAGACGTTTATCAACTCAGTGATTTGAAAAAAAATTATCTCACTCTCGGCATTTTTACCTGTACTTTATTTCTTAAATTTCCACAAAATGGGATAAAACTTTGTATACATCACGTGAGTTAAAATGTTTATTCATTCAAAGAAAATTAACCCACTCGCTAGGACTCGTGGGTTAAACTTTCTTCTCATGAATAAACATTAATTTAACTCACTTGGTGTATAAATAACTATTAAAATTGTGATAGGTCTCTTTAACTTTTTTTATTATTCCTCATTGATATTTTTATTTGAAGAAATTATATGTTTATCCTGCTTTCAGCAAATAAATAGATTTCGGTCTTTCTCTAACTTCTGATTCTGAAATGATTATTTTCAAGCAATTTGTTGAGCAATTTAAACAATTAAAATAATTCTAGTGTGTTTGTGGTGTTTCATTAATGAAGTGAACACGGTATCTTTCGTGTGTGTTGAGTCTTGTCTTCTGATTCATATTGCAAACACAGAAGACCTCTTCCCTAGTAGACAGCTGAACAGGCAAGTCGATTTTCATTTTGTAATTTTTTTTTTTTCTTCAGATTTCTAGATCTTCCCTTAATATTTTTCATTTTATTTTATTTCACCTTCCATGTCTACTAATCACTGTTGGGTTTTTATTACTTGATATCTAATCTTATAGTCCAAGCAATAAAGGAAGTTTACCTCAACATAATTAGAAGTTAACATTTTTTGGGGGGGATCGGTTCATTTTCATGTGCTTAATAACATATTAAGTTTGCGACCTTGTACTTCCATAGGGTTTTCAGTTAGGGGTGGTTTTTAGGGTTAATTTGCAGTTTATGGAGAACACTGCTCAAAAGGATGGTCCAATAGCAAAAAGTTTCAAATTAATGTTGTAGCTGAAGCTTTTTGCTATAAAAAACTCAGCGACAGCACCCCTCTATCTTCTATAGTTTTTTTTCTGCAGCGTCTTGAATAGCAGCATGTTTTTGTTCAGGGTCACTGAATCAACGTTTTGCCATTTTGCGCGCATTTGTTGCAGCAGCGGCCGAATGCATAATCCGATTTCAATTTTTCAAATACCACATTATTTCTAATGAAATGCACTCTCCAATGCTTTTTTGTTCGAATTTTTTGCTTGAAAATTAAGCGAGCACGGACTTGTCTAATGTGCGAGGAAGTTGTAAATTGCATCGAAAACTACCCCTTTCTTGCTTCACTCTAATTTCTAAACGGGGCCAAATATTTGGTGACAGTTTTCGACAATCGGCAGCCAATTTATTCCTCTCATAATGCCCCAGCGGATTTTTTTTTTCGTTAATCACTTAATGACTTATTGGCCTGAAAACGTCGCGCGCGATTTTTCAAAAAGTAAAAAAAAATTAAAATTGTCGCATAGCGCTGAAATTTGGTACGATGGCTTTATTTATTGTTCTCATGATTATACTGCAATTTTATATCATGTGAAGCAATTAAAATTGCAGTATATTCGTAAGAACAATAAATAAGGCCATCGTACCAAATTTCTGCGCTATGCGACAATTTTAATTATTTTTTACTTTTTGAAAAATCCCGCGCGACGTTTTCAGGCCAATAAGTCATTAAGTGATTAACGAAAAAAAAAAATCCGCTAGGGCATTATGAGAGGAATAAATGGGCTGCCGATTGTCGAAAACTGTCACCAAATATTTGGCCCCGTTTAGAAATTAGAGTGAATGCAAGAAAGGGGTAGTTTTCGATGCAATTTACAACTTCCTCGCACATTAGACAAGTCCGTGCTCGCTTAATTTTCAAGCAAAAAATTCGAACAAAAAAGCATTGGAGAGTGCATTTCATTAGAAATAATGTGGTGTTTGAAAAATTGAAATCGGATTATGCATTCGGCCGCTGCTGCAACAAATGCGCGCAAAATGGCAAAACGTTGATTCAGTGACCTTGAACAAAAACATGCTACTATTCAAGAAGCTGCAGAAAAAAAACTATAGAAGATAGAGGGGTGCTGTCGCTGAGTTTTTTATAGCAAAAAACTTCAGCTACAACATTCATTTGGAACTTTTTACTATTGAACCATCCCTTTGTGCAGCGTTCTCCATAAACCGCAAATTACCCCTAAAAACCACCCCTAACTGAAAACCCTATGGAAGTACAAGGTCGCAAACTTAATATGTTGTTTAGCATATTAAAATGAACCGATCCCCCCAAAAAAATTTCAACTTCTAATTATGTTGAGTTATGAATTTCCTATTTTTACATTAATTTGACGTATTAGCAATCGACATTCGTTTTTGTTGGTAAATTTTTGTTTCATCTGATTCGTGACTGATAAATAAGGATGAGGTTATTCTAAATGGGTATTAAAAATACTATATTACTGTTGGTTTTCGAAATAAATTGTTAGTGTGGGATTATTGGACCATTTCCTCTAAATAGAGTGGGTGTAAACCAAGGAGAATACAAACTCTAAGGAGTGCTTATCGGCTTCGTTTTTGGTAATCGCCGCCATATTGGTTTGCCACCATTGCCGACGTCATAACTAAGTCGTTAGCTATTTAAACAGCCTACGTCAAGGCGAGAAATAACATGCTGCTTACGTCACAACTGGTATTTTGGCGTGGGGGAAGGGGGGGATTTGTTACACACAGGCTTTATGAAAACAGGCCATCCTATGTTAGTAGTGTGTATCATCCTTGGGTGTAAACCGAATTCGTGTGTCAATCCCTATCAACACTTTGCCGAATCCAGGCAGAAGCCTGTCTGGTCATTTGTTGTTTGACTCCCTCATTGTCTTCTCAAGAAGAAGAGTGCTGAAAGGGTGAAGTTTTAAGATAGTGCTGTTGGGTATCGCCGGGATACTTAGCAGAAAATTTCTCATTAAGCTGGAACTGGAAGTTTGATTTGGTTTCTTCATCTTTAAGTCTCTCAACAGACATGCTTTTTCCGATCGCAGGCGCACCTCATTTCCTAAATTACTCTGTTCGAAATCGCCGAAATGTTTCATTCCAAGCAGATAGCAGCCCATTCTGAAATTATTATCAGAGGTCAAATATCAGACCCATAAAATTCGAAAATCCGTTTAGAAATTTCGTGTTAGTCTCTCATCTCAAATACAGAGATTCAGGTATTCAAAAGATGTTGCTTTAGGACTTCACAATTGGACAAAGCATAAACATAAACTATGCCATATTTCCAATTTGTTACGTCCTACACCTGAACATATATGTATCTTTAAACCATTCAGCCATCGTAAAGATTGCTTCTTATGTCCTGTCTGTCAAATCTGGTTTATGGTTAAGCGAAGCCAATGCATATTTTATGAGTGCATCCAGAATCGTTGGGGGTTTATCTGAGACACCAATACCCGATGTTTACTATGGAATAAATTTTCTATGAGGTTGCATCCTTAACAATCTCCCTAATGTACTAGTCACGCGTGAGGAATTTTTGGAATTTGTTTAATGAATTCGTATTTTGTCGGCAAATATGTTTCCTGGAAAATTATTCTGAGAAACAAGAATCTCTGTCAGTCAAACATATATAGAAGGTCAATTAGCTGTAGCGCAATTCAATTAATGTTAGGATTCCTGATTTTCCTGTGTTTCTGCCATATATATTGCTATTTAGTTGTTCAAAGAATTATTTATTCATTAGGTGTAATCAAAAATTCATCAAAACGATCCAATGGAAAGTTAAACATTGAAAAAATAAGCAATATTTTACTTTCATCAACCAAAAGAAATATTTGCTTGTCAAATTTTGAATAAAGGATTGGACAAGGGTTGAAGAAATGTGGGGCAAGGGTAAATCGAAAGATCAATCACTTCTCATGTCAAGTATTGTAAATGTTTGAAATCTATTTCGGCTTTAACTTTAATATCGACTATACTAGGTATCGAACGAGTAAATGCAGTATTACCTAAAACATTTCAGACACTTCTAGCTCATTCTTTGTGGATCGTATTTTTCAATAATTCGCAGTCCTCAAAGCTGCTTAGGGGGATCGTTAGCTTGATTTTAAGATGTACCATAAATAAAATTGTCATGGACTGACAAATCTGGAGCACGATGCGACGATGAAGTTCATTGTTAGCTATACATTGATAAAAAAGTTTATTGTAGAAAATTTAAAATTAAATAACTTTCGTGAAGACGAGCATAAAAGCTTAATGAATTTTTAAGCTTTCTCTCAAATGGCCAAGAGACTTTTTCAAAAACCAATAAACAAGTAATTTCAATTTATTTACGACTTTTCGAAATGTTTAAAAGGCACTTGAACATACCATAAAATATAAGTTGCTATGGAACTAACTTGTCAATTTATTGGATTTAATAAAAAAAATCTTGTTTTATGTCTGTTTAAACCGTATTAAAAGGCCATAAGTTGCAAAGAGTAATTTTAGAAATTAATTGCGACATTAAAAGTTTATTGGGAGAATTAAACTTTTTGCAATAGCTAATTACCTATGATTTGATAGCTAAAATGAGGAGTTACCAAAAATATTTGCATTTTGCTAAAATTATGTCTTCGAGCTCTTTGCTCGCGTGTCATTGCTCCTTAACGAATTTATGTGTTCTTAACAGTTACCATCATTTTTACTTATGAGGTGCAAACGGCAATATTGAAAATATATGAAATATTATCAATTTCGCGTAATTGAAGTTTTAACTCAATAAACCAGTTTACAAAGAAAACTTATTGTAATTCATAAAAATACAAAAGCAAAGCTGCAAAATTTTTTTAGAAACTTTTAGCACATAGAGTATCAATGAAGTAGTTGAAATTTACTGAGAGTTCCTAACTTTAAAGAGCAATCAAATTCAATCGAGTTATAACATTCATGCAGTATTATTGAGCAAACTGAATATAATAATAAATATAGTTAGTTTTGTATCAAGTGCGCGAAATGTCATTTTGGTGATCGAGAACGAAATTTTTTTAACGACGCGTAGCGGAGTCAAAAATCGTTCGAGATCACCAAAAACATTTCGCGCCCGAGTTGCAAACAATATTTTTTCTACAACTCCATTCAAATATCGATCATTCGAAGCCAAAATTGCATTTCCAATCAAAGGCAGGTGAATTTTAATTATTTTTGGCATCCTGACAGGTATGTGTCACTATGACACCAGTGTGCGAACTAGCTATTTCGCACACTAGGGTGCGAAATAGCTAGTTCGCACACTGGTGTCATGGGAACGTTAAAAAATCAATACCTGGGAAAAAAAGTGTCACTTCGCAAACTGTCATGAGTGTGCAAACATCATCATTTTTTGACAGTTGTAGAAAGAACAATTTTTTGAGTAGGTATAGGTAAAATTAAGAGAAAACAATGATAAAATAATATGTAACAAGATACCTAACTCAACAACGGCAAAGAGTAAGGATAAATGTCTCTATACATATAACTTGGCAAATAAGAGAAACCATCGTTGAAATCGTGTAGCGGCAGTTGTCTTGTCTGTTGTGTCCTGTCTCAAAGACCATTGAGGTGTCTCGAACACAGCTATACTATTTCGGAGACAGTTCGAGAAGTTGAATTGTCGCGAGGATAGCTTTGGGGACTTTATACCAACAGATGCACTTTTGATGCTATGTTCTCTCTTGTCAATAATGTCTTCTCTAGCTTTAGAGCAAGTCATAATATCCTGATTAAAATATTACAGTATTACGGAATTCGAGGCTCTTCTCTGGGAATGGTTCAAGTCGGATCTTAACAATAGAAAACAGCTTGTGAGGTTGACGATGTCTTCATGCAAGCCAATAGAATATGGAGTTCCACAGGCTTCCGTGTTGGGTCCAACATTATTTTTGCTGTTTATCAACGATATTCCAGTCTAAAGATTACGGGCAAAATGTGTCTTTTTGCAGATGATACTAGTTTCACCTGCAATAACCTGGATATTTTAGTTCTTCATAGAACAATGTAAGGTTCGTTTCACCAGGGTTCATACTTGACCTTGAAACTTAAAAAAAAGGGTTGTCGTAGATTAATTCATATGACACATTCAATTTTTTTGACAAGTTAAAATGAATGACTTTTGGTTTAAAAACCGACAAACGTTTTTGACGTCATTGATTTGTTTCAGTCAATTTTTATTTATAAAACAAAGAAGACAAATGCTGGTGGCAAGTACAAACCCTGGCGAAACAAACTTTACATGGACTTGTTTGCCATTAAATCATGGTGCGACCTTCTCTGCTTCAAGGCTACGAAAACTAAAGTGTAAAAATTTTGAGCCTTATCATAGACAACTCCCCTGAAATGGAGCTCCGCTTGTTTTGCGATAAGATCAGTTTCCAAGCAACTTAACTTGTCAACTTCTAGAACAATCTACTTTGCCCTTTTCAGATAACATCTTTGATACGCCCTTCCATTCTGAAATACGTGCTGTGCGACTCAATTAGAAGGTACCTATCTTTGAATTGCAAAAAAAAATAATTTCGATATTCTCTAAAATTATCAAAGAATAGAGCAAAGTATTAACACTCCCTTCTTTATTCATATTGGAATCAGTCTACTTATTCCCCAAATCCAGTATTTCAACAACCGGCGTAGGAACATGGCATGGTTGATATATATCAAAGCAAGTCCTGATAGAACATCCCCCCTTTCATAATAAGAAAAAGACAAAAAGTTTAAGTAACATAGTCCTTTAAATACAGGGTGGCCAATTGAAAACGAAACAGAGGTGATTTTGGGCTCCCCAAGATATTTAAGAAAAAACCCTCGCACCCGTCGATTTTTGATTTAAGGGGGAACCATTTTTCTGGTGGTTTCATCCCCTAGGGGGCAAAGCCCTAGCGGGGGTGACAAGGGCCCCCAAAATTTTAAATGGAATGAGGGGTCGAGTGATACCTTATTTTGAAGCTATTTTTATGTAGATTATAACCCCCGAGTCTTACATCGCTACTATCTACCTAGCCATTACAGGGGCTAATTAAAGTTACAAAAACATGTTAGAATATTTTTATTTAAAAAAATGCTTTAAAAACAAAATCAATCAAGTAAACGCTGAAAATGACCTCAGAAGAAAAAATCTAACAGGCTTAAATCTGGAGAACGCGGGGGCCTCTCCTTCGAATCCATTGTCCTGGAAACCTTTGGTCCAAATATTGACGAATCACTGCAGCATAGTGGGGTGGCGCACCATTTTGTTGGAATATTAGACGGTTTTCCATGTATCCGTTATCATTCTCTAGTATCTTCACCAATTCTGGATGAATCGCATCTACTTATCACTCTAGGTACACTGCTCCTGTTAAATTTATAGGTAAAGAAGGGGTCTATTATACGGTTACCAAAAATGCTAGCCTAAACACTCAATTTCTCGGGATGTTGCGTATGTACCTCACGAAATATGTTTTCTGGGATTTGAATGAGCCCAATAGCGGCAGTTGAGACGATTCACCGTATCGTTCAAGAAAAAAGGAGCATTCATCAAAGAAATATACAAACTGCTGCTCCATTTATTGAAAAAAAATAATTGGGTTATGAGTTTTTCAATGGTGAGGGAGGAGGAAATAAAACGAAAAAGGGGGTTAGTAGCACATCAACCAAAATACCATTTAATTATATTCCATTATTTAATACATTTTTTTTTATATTCAATACAATATTTATTTAATACAATATTTCCAGGTAAACATACAATATTTTCAGGTATAATACGTACGAAATAACGTCCTAGGGCATTATGGAGATGTAGATTATTTGAGTGTTTGGGCTAGCATTTTTGATAACCGTAAATAGGCCCCTTTTTTACCTATAAATTTAACAGAAGAAATGTACCTAGAGTGGTTAGGAGTTGCGATTCATCCAGAATTGGTGGAGATACTAGAGAATGATAACAGATGCATACACTAATATTCCAACAAGATTGTGCGTCATCCCATTATGCTGCAGTGGCTCGTCAATATTGAGTGCCCCCCGCGTTCTCCAGATTTAAGCCCGTTAGATTTTTTCCTCTGAGGTCATTTTCAGCATTTACTTGATTGATTTTGTTTTTAAAGCATTTTTTTAAATAAAAATATTCCAACATGTTTTTGTAACTTTAATTAGCCCCTGTAATGGCTAGGTAGATAGTAGCGAAGTGAGACTCGGGGGTTATAATCTACATAAAAATAGCTTCAAAATAAGATATCACTCGACCCCTCATTCCATTTAAAATTTTGGGGGCCCTTGTCACCCCCGCTAGGGCTTTGCCCCCCAGGGGGTGAAAACACCAAAAAAATGGTTCCCCCTTAAATCAAAAATTGACGGGTACGAGGGTTTTTTCTTAAATGTCTCGGGGAGCCCGAAATCACCTCTGTTTCGTTTTCAATTGGCCACCCTGTATAAGGGTCTCTTAATATGACGCTTTGGTCTTAAATCTGAGAGCTCTTTGGTCGATGCCGCAATGCCGCCTATTATAAGTCGGCCCGATGTTCACTCTATACTTTTCCTCCCTTTGGAAAATTGGGCTTGGAGATGAGAACGAATCTGTTTTGACAGCCGCTTCAATACAACCATTAGGCTGAGGATATTGAGAACTGCTTGTTATATGAACAAAATCAAAATTTTAATTAATTTTTGCAAATTCAGTTTGGTACTGACGTCCATTATTAGATCTCACTATTTCTGGTAAACCATACCTAGAAAACAGCTCTTGTAACTTAGTGCTGATCACATTTTCTGTCATTGACTGAAGCTTAAAAATTTTAAAGAATCTAGAGAAATAATCAGTTACAATGAGGTACCAGTTTCCATCCTAATTGAATAAGTCAAGTGCAATCTTTTGCAATACACGATCCGGAAATTTATCTTTAAAGAAAAGTTCTTTTACATAATTATATTAACTCTAAACCCAATGCAACGTGGACAATTACACACTAAATTTTCTATTTTATTAGATAATCCTGGCTACCAGACCGAGGAGGACTTAGCTGTAGCTCTAGACTTCACTATGCCTTGGTGACCTTGGTGAATGAAACCTAAAGTTTTTGATTCGAGATATTAAGGAATAATCAAGCGTGAACCACGCAATAAAGGAGCATCACATTCTGAAATTTCATGTCTATACATACTGAAAATAAAATTAAATTTCTGGATCTTTTCGATTTTTCTGAGGCCAACCTAAATGAATATATTGCTCGAGCTTTATACAAACAGAATCTTTTTGTTTTGATTTGATCTCTTCTAAAAAAAAAGGTTCTATTTCAAAATGTATAGTTATTAAATTGAAAAACATATCGGTTTCTAAAGTTAACTCATCATTTTCAAGAAATGCAGAGTTTTCTTCAAATTTTCTTGACAATGCATCTACAATTACTAAATATTTACCTGGAACATAATAAATCTCATAGTCATATCTTGAAAGTCTCAATCTAAATATTTGAAGTCGCGGAGTTAATTCATCGATATTTTAAATCTGTAGAACTTGAACTAATGGCTTATGATCCGTTTGGAAAATTTGTCACATGACCAGGTCAAAGCTAATGCTTCACGCTCGATTTGTGCGTGACGTTGCTCTGTTTTTGACAATAACCTGGATGCTTAAGAAACGGATTTCTTATTTTCTTTTACATCTTTTTGAATAAGACATGAACCGATACCAAATGAAGAAGCATCAGCAAACATTATAATTTTTTGGCTGGGATCAAAATATTCCAGACAAGAATTTTCTTGTAATAAATCTTCAATTGTTTTGAAGACTCGTTTCTGAGCATGGTTCCAAGTAAATGGAACATTTTTCTTTAATAAAGAAGTTAGGGGTTCCAACACATCAGATCTATTCTGAATGAATCGATACAAAAAAATTATCATACCTAAGAAACGTAGAAGTTCGTTTTTATCAGATGGTTCCGGAAATTTGTCCATAGCATTTATTCGCTTGAAGTCTACAGAACTTCCGTTACTAGATGGAATGACCTAAAAATTCTAAAGACATTTTTCTTTATTCAAAGTTATACCTTCTTTATAAATTCGAGTTATATCTTCATTCAGTAGTTTATTGTGCTGTTCAATTGTCGTTGCAAAAATGAGAATATCTATCATCAATATGGAAAATTACTTGATTTAGTCCTTTTAGAATTTTATTCATTAACATAGAAAAATACTCGGGTGCACAAGTTATTCCGAATGGTAACCTTTAAAATTTGAAATGGCTAAATGGTGTTATGAAACAAGTTAAATCCTGACATTCTTCATCTAGTTTAATTTGATGAAAACCAGAAGTAGTGTCTATACGACTAAAATACTTAGATAGAAAAAAATGAAGGGTAGCATTTAAAGAAAATTCAAATGCTACAAAACTTAATTGTTTTATTGGTTTACCTATACGCCAAGATTTGAGTTGTGTGCATTATTTATTTCTTTTTCAGAATTACCTATTACCATTTGCTGATTATTTTCTAGGTGTGTTTCTGAATGTTCACTCTATATATATTAAGAAATTTTAATATTAATTAAAAAAAAAAAAAATCAGTGGCGCCCTTGCCATTCTGTACTGATTAAACTATCAACCCACACCTAATAGTTTTTCGCTGAGCAAACCGATCATATTATGAGCCTCTTGTTAATTCATTAACAAAAGGGGTTACACCGCGCATGTATCCCTTTGTGTTCTGCAAAGCAACGGACAGCGGAAGTAGCGAGACACAAAAGAGGAGTAGGCTAAGCGAATCTTCCTGAAACACTACCCGGCGGAATGATACTAATTCAGTCTACACCTTGGTTTTATCCATACCTATATTAAATCGGGTCTTCCAAAGTGGCATCATTCCTAAAATTTATCTCGCTCCGGAATCTGGCACCGCAAGGCCTCTCTTCTTATGATAACTCTGTGCCATGTTTCGAAAATAGGCATCCTGCTTCGTGAACCTATATTTTATTTTCATTTTTGCCCGCCCCGGCTTCTAAAGAGCATTCGGCCGAATAGCGGATCGGCAATAACTGACTGGGCGTATACATTATAAAATCGGATTTTTCACTGCTAAGGCCCAACGTTCGACTTTGGTAGAAGTCGAGTGTTACAGCGGTTCGAAGCTGGCTTTACTGGGTTAGTCAATAGTTTATTCTGCCAAAAATTTTCAGTTAGCTTGATTTTTGTGGACATCTATGCCAGAACGCGCGCCTTTTTTTGGTGAAAAAACTATCGTTCTATATTTTATGTAAACGGCGGATTTAAATTCATTTTATTATCCTCCAAACAACTTAATTTCTTTTCTTCAATTTCAAATTTATACCTAGTAGTATTTTATTACAGTCCCGAATTTCCGATTAGATAATTTAGCTGGCCCATAAATAATTTAAATTACATGTTTACTACCAGATAATATTGGAACTTGCTATGTAGATTGGTGGAATATATCACTTCTTATAGTCTATACTTCCAAGTTTAAAAGATGAATGCTTTTCGGCTATTTGGAGCGAGGATTTACTATAAGAAATTCGAAAATTATGGTACATTTTCTCTTTTATTTCTATTATTTTAATATACTTAACAAGGATTTTGTTTTCAGGGAAAACATTTACAAGTCAACGCTAACGCAGGAATAATCATAAGCAACCAAAGTTTAGTTCTACAAAGTGTCACGAGATCAACGGCAGGAAATTATACATGCGTAGGCTATAATCTTGAAGGAGAAGGAGAAAGTAATGCGTTTTATTTGAACGTAATGTGTAAGTGAGATAAAAATTATTGTTTATATGTATACTTCTTTTCTAAAAAAATAAAATGAATGACTGTCCTTGTAAACAAAACTCATTTACACAAAAATGAATTTATGCGTCCAGAAAACAGGCACAGAAAGTTTTGAAAAGAAGGAAGATAATTCGCTTTCTTTTGACTTTCTCCCTTTTTATGAACCACCTCTCGCGTTTATTTGGCTTTTTCATTTGTTTTTTCTTATATTCTATTATTTTTTAATAAATTTTGAAAACAATAATTGGCAGACAGTAGAAAAAAAAGTCTAAAAACTTCAGATATTTTTTATTCAAATCACTTTAATGGATATAAAATAAGTAATTGGAAGCTGCCTGAATGATCAATATACGTATAAGCTGCCCACTCTATTAGTCCTAGCGGTACGCAAAACAAAACGGCATTTCGGGTTACAAGCAAGCCACTTGACACAGTTGTTGTTGAGACCATATTGAACGATTTTACCCGTAGTGATTTTTGATTCGTCCCTTAGGGGTGGTTTTTGGGGGGTGGGTACCCCCAACATCAGAATGTCGCTATTAACGATCGATTTTGACTATCTTAGACTCGTTTTCGCACAATTTGGGGTCGCTTAGATCGAATTTTGAGTTGTTTTTACTATTAGATGCGAAATTTCTCATATCTAGGGGAATTAATACATTTTTTGAACCAAAATGTGAAAAATTAAAAACAATACAATTATGGCGATGCTAGAGTCGATTTCGACTAATTTGATGGTGTTGAATCGAAAAAAAATATCAAAATCTCATTTCGAGGAAAACTGAGGGGGCCAGACCCCCTTTAAAAAACTTTTTTTTTTTTTCAATTTTGAGTTTGATGTCGTTTTCGAGTAATGCGGTATCGCTGAGCTCGAATCTAATGCCAGATTAACTGTTACGGACTCAGGAAATGATTTCGAGCAGGATAAGGTTACTAATTTCTTGAGAAAAAAAAACGAAGCATAAATATTTTGAAGTCCGTGCTTAAACTTTTCCCTGCAGATCACCGTCCACATCCTCTTGAGTTTCTTCCGGAATTGTAGGCAAGGTTACACTGTAAGAAAAGGAAACAATTAGTATTACAAGGGTTTTTTCGTTCTTATTTTTCTTGCGCTAAAGAAAATATTTCTACAAACGTACGTCTGGTTCGAGCGCAGGAGCCTTTGCATGACTTGCATGCAGGTGTGCATTTGCACCTCTGGGTGCCACAGTTGGTGTTGCAACCACACCGGTCCAGCGCCGTGCATTCTGCCCAGATAGCTAGGTCGTCGGTCCATACCGGGATCCACTTGTCGTCCTGTAGAAACCAGCCCCGCGGATCCGGAGAGGAAGGTTTGGTGCCGTCGGCCGCTCTTCCCCAGACCTGTCCAGCCTGGTAAGCAGCGCGCAGGATGTGCTTCACTAAGGTGACTTTAGTAGTAGGGATAGCTTGAACTGGACGGCTTAGCGTGGCAAAAATGTACTGGCAGGCACCGACCACTGACGTAATTTCCTCGTCTTTAACACCGTACATTCTAACGATGAACTTTTCTTCGTCACATCAAATCATCGGGCAATGGAAGATCAAACGGTTGGCTCAGCTTATAGAAGGCGTTCGTCTCTTCATGTTTGCCAGGCAGAGAAGGCAGTTCGCTTCCCACGTGATGCAAACTAGCTGACAGTGTCACACCCAGTCAGACAGTGAAAGAAAGCGGAGAGCCGTAGCCTTTTTCTCTCCTAGGGTAGATGCTACATCGTGTGCAGCCACGTAGTGACGATCTTTGCCCACTCCGAATAAGACCCACAGTTCCTTCAATCCTTTTTTTTTTAAGTTCATGAAAAAAGGAAACCGCCAGCACAAGTACATCCGTGTCACTACTGCGGATAACAATTCGTCGAACACTACTACACGCAATGTCTATTGCATGGAGAATAATTCTTCCATCGGCCTCCTCCAAGCCTTCAAGAGAGATGTCACGGAGAAGAGAGCCGTACCTGTGACCTGTACCTGTACCTGTGACCTGTACCTAGAAACGAAATAAATTAATATGTCTATAAATATCTCATAAGGCAAGGCAACGGTGGTGGTCGTGTGGGTTAACTGGACTACATGGGAAACGTTGATGGTAGACCGGGTTCGAATCCTGGCTAGACCGAAAATTATTTTCAGTCAGACATTTAGTGGCTGCCTAGGCTAAAGTGCAAATTAATAAAACTACAACAACAACAAAAACACCTCAGGGCGTTATAGATCATAACGCCCGCTTTTGGATCAGGTTGTTATAGGTATGTTAACGTATTTCATTTCCTAGGTATTATGGATCTATAATAGTTAAGTAGAAAATGAAGTTTTTTTTTTTTTTATTGCAGTAGGCGAGAAATGTAAACTGTTGTTGTTTGTATTTATTTCTACCTTTCGTGGGAAGATTCTGGCGCCAAAGTCCGACTCCGCGGCTCTTCCTAGTAAACCCTTTCAAGCCGGATGTTGAGTACATGTCCCAGACAACGTCTACGCGCTGCACCGCTAGCTTGTTTGCAAGGTTTCTAATGTGGCTAGCTAAGTAAGCTGCATAATCCTTGAAAGAGTTCGTAGTGGCAGGGGGAAAGACAGAGTGAACCAGTACAGGGCCGTCAAGGATCAAGGCGTCACTTGAATTAGGAGGTGAATTGCCCAGAGGTTTGATCAATGTTTCCAATATGTCCGCAAGATGATACTTTACCCCGCTTCGCATAACACCATTTAAGCTTATAGAAGGAGCTTTGGTTTTCAAACTCAAAAAATTTCTCCAAATTCAGGTCCCGGGCAGTGCAGACAATGAAAAGTCGCGAATAAAGCTGCATGGCAGATTTGAGTGTTTTGAGCAGCAGTGCACCTTGATTCTCCTTTTTTTTCCGAATATAACAAAGCTGCACTTTTTAATCGGATCAAAGATTTTAGTTTTAGTATTGTTAACAAGCCTGTCCTCTACAAAAGATTTTACCAAGGCTGTTCCTTTAGCTTCAGCACTCATGAGTTCTTGAGCAACACTTTCTTCCATCACAACTCGTGACACATCAATAACCAAGAGATTGGGATCGCTAACACTGAACGGATTTTCATACTCGTTAAAGATATCTCTCAGTGCCGTGCACATGTCAAGAAAACGTGTTTGATAAGACGTGGTCTGCTCGTGGTGAATTTCAAGCTCGTCATCTTCTTCTTCTGGACAGTTTCCAGAGTTAAACTCGTGTAGGAGTCTGGATACTTTGGGAGCTCCAACAGTGAATCTCCTCAATGCAGCAGGGTGATGAGTTAGTCCCACGGCCCCCCCAGAGCTCTTGAGTTCTTTGTTGTTTTGCTCGTGGCGGTGGTCGATGCCCACTGCTGAGTCCTTTTTTCCAGTTGCGTTAACAGTAAATTTCCCTGCCAAAACAATACATTAAAATTTCTTTCATAGCTAAGTGAGAAAATAAATTTTATCGTAAGACAGTTTTTATTGGTTAATTTAATTGTATCCTTACCCAAAAGAAATTGTTGGTGAAGTTCGGGTGCTTTTTCTTCTAATTCCTCAAGATTCATAGAGTGCACTTTCAACCATCGTGCATAGTTTTGACGATCAAAGAGGAAAAACCAAGGTAACATTCGATGAAGGCACTCTTTATACAAAAGGAAGTTACTCTGCCTTATTGACTTCACAAAGGTTGATAGAAGAATGTGATGATTTAGGACTTGAAGCCAATAATAGAAGGTTGGATTTTCCTTGCCTCTTTCTAGGACCCATAGATCAACATCTAAATTGTCAGGATCGTCATTTTCGTAAGCTTCAAGAAGCAAAGTATGCAAGACAGATGCTGTCACCTGATGGACCTCTCTTGCTCTCTTAACGTGAGTGACCTGTTGAATAAGAAAAAAGTAAACCAAACTGAAAAACCTAATAATGGTTGTGTATCTGCGTATATGTGTGTGCACGGGCTCGTGTGTGCGTGTGTGTCTGCCTGTGTGCGTGTTTGTCTGTGTGCGTATCTGCGTGTGTGCCTGCGTGTGTGTATTTGTGTTTGCGTTTGTACCCGTGGGATTTGTCTGTCAGTGTGGGTACAAATACGTGCTCACCTTCAAAACCGCATCAGCTGCACCTGAAGTTTTGATGTCTGAATTCACCACTATAGATGTTCAACAAGAGTTTTCTAGGAACGAGCCCAATACACGAAGAAAGTTTATTTCAATGTGAAGTGGTCTAAACATAAATGGTAATTTATCCTCGCCATACTTGTGTGGAAAATTCCACTGCAGTAACTTTCCAATGGCAAAAAAGGGTTGGTCAACGCCAACAACAACAGGTTGATCACCATTTAAGTGCCTTGTGATAGAGGTGATTAAATCTACTCCATGTTTGATAGTTGCTGGATCGGCGGACTTTGCATACAAGAGTGGAAGAATGCCGTTAATGGCTGGAAGACTAAGCTGGCTTCCATTCCTGCTGGCATGATAAGCCGCATACGAGAAATTGGTCTCCCCGAAATTCCCAATCATGCAATTTGTTACATTGGAAAGCCAGTCTGCTTCTTTTCGCCAAAACAATGGATTAAATCCTGCAAGAAATATAGAAATTAATAGTGAAATAAAACCCCGCCTAACCTTAAAATGCTCGTAATAATTACCTTCCCCAACAACTTTTGCGGCAACTACCAGGTTGCTCTCTGGTGGACTGGGTCGTTTGCTTGGAAGGACAAAATCTGGGACAGTAGAGTAAAAGTCTGGAAGCTCCGGGACACTCCGCTCGCCACCTGCTTTGACGTCCGTATAGTTTGTACAAAATGTACGAGTCACACCCTTGTGGCTTGATGTGGGATGTTGAAAGATAGAGATAGAAGTGCCGTGAAATTCACTGTTGCCTGATAGGCTTGTGGCCTTCACATCAAAGTTGTCAATTGCAGCAACGGTAAATAGGTCTTTTCTGAGATTGGAGGGGCACACTACTTTCTCCTCTAAGGCACGTTTGACAACCATCCTACATAGTTGCGATGTAACTGCAGTGACTCTGTTAGGAGAGACACTTATTCCTGTTTCGTGCATTTCTTGAACAAAATGTTTGTCTCGACTCCTTCCGTAAGCAGCAAGCCCATTGTACATAACCAAAGAAGCTTCTGTAGATAGAACGTGCCGAACTATATTTCCGTGTGGCATAGAAGCTTTCATGTTGGTAACAACAAGTTGGCACACTGTAATGAGAGGAGCAGATGCACCACATTCTGTGGGCTCTGAAGAACCATACATAAGAAAGCTTAGTGCCGCTAGAAGGGGTTCAGGAATGCTTTCTTTCTCACATGAGGGTGAAAAATTGCCATCAAAAGTTGTTTCGCGGGATAAAACGCATTTTCTTAAATTACGCGTGAAGCGATAAAATCCAATAGCATTTTCATCGTCATCTTCATAGTTCAGGATGGCATGCAAGCTAGCGCCCTAGTGCGGAGTATATACTCTCTACCTGATTTGATTGCCTCCATGTCAGGAAAGTGATTCAATATTTTTTCACGCAGCCGAGTTGTTTGGAACTTTGAACTTTGGTTAAGGAGTTGGCTGACTCGTTCACTGTACATTTTATTTAGCTTTCCCATTTGGAACACAAAGGAAGCTGACTCATTGGGCTTAGATTGCATGAAAAGAACAAGGTCCGCAAATGACATTCCCTCACAAAAAACTGAGTCACGCTCACTGTCAGAAGATGTAGTAGCTCGGCGGGTCCGGGAATACAGATTGACGAGGCAAATATTGTGGTATTTGGCAACTAAGTCGCCACAAGTTTCGAGTGTAGCTTTTAATTTGGAGTCGCCAAGGATGTCAGCACAATTTTTGACCCTGCCATATATTCCTTTGGAGGCACAATGGCGCAATGGTTTGTCCCACTTTGCCGGTTCCATACACAGAAAACAAATTTCGTCTTTCATTTTCAAAGCTTGACTAGACGATCTTGTAGAGCGATTGTTGTTTCCATCAGGGTCATTTTAATTTTGATGTTCATTTTCCTTAATTTTTATTTTTAACTGCGTGATTAAATCATCAACAGGCAAGAACTTGCGGGCGCAGCCATTCTTGTGAAACTTTGCACTTCGACTCAGTAGGGTTTCTTGAATGCCATTTCCTTCGTCTAAATCATTGACCTTGAACCCTGAATCTAAAATGTAATTGTAGGTTTTCAACTTTTCCAGATTAAAGCCAAGCGAAGAATATCCTAAATTTCTGTTTTTTGCTACAGGGTTGCTTGCTGGACATGTGAGGGACTCAGAAGTATTTTTCTGACACAAACAGCACTTTGACCATTCAATCTCTATACAATGGGCTTCCTTAAGTGGAGCCGAAGCTGCCACCGTCAACTTCTTGCTTTTCATTGTAGTGCATAACTGGAAATGGAAATAATTTCTGGTTTGGTCAGAACGTACGTAAAAGCGCCTCCCGCCAGATGTCTCAAGTAAAATCGTGGACCATAAAATACACGAGGCAATATTGATACAACGAAAAGAAATTCAACTCACCACAGATGCTGTGATCCAACGTCGTCCAGACTATCACGGTGTCTTGACACTACACAACACTATACTATTGTTTCACAGGAGTGACGGAAGGTGTTCGCACAAGTGAACAGGACAAAACAAGTCGGTACACGTTCCGACTTGTCTGTAACGGTTGCCGCCGGAGTCCGAAAGCGCACAGCAGGTTCACGGCCAGCATCGTTTGGACTTCAAAGTAAACAGGTCGGAGGAAGTTGAAACGTGTACCGACTTGTCTGCAACGGTTTATTCGATTCTGCTGTGTGTCTTCCGCAGTGAAGAGGTAGCTATGCTTCTTAATATCTTACAATAAAAGTCACCCTCCGTTACACATCGAGTGGAAAACCAATTTCTTCCAAAAATCAACCAAATATTCGTGCTCAGCGATACCGAATTAGTCGAAAACGACATCAAACTCAAAATAAAAAAAAAAAAGTTTTTTAAAGGGGGTCTGGCCCCTCAGTTTTCCTCGAAATGAGATTTTGATATTTTTTCTCGATTCAACACCATCAAATTAGTCGAAATCGACTCTAGCATTGCCATAATTGTATTGTTTTTAATTTTTCACATTTTGGTTCAAAAAATGTATTAATTCCCCTAGATATGAAAAATTTCGCATCGAATAGTGAAAACAACTCAAAATTCGATCTCAGCGACCCCAAATTGTGCGAAAACGAGTCTAAGATAGTCAAAATCGATCGTTAATAGCGACATTCTGATTTTGGGGGTACCCACCCCCCAAAAACCACCCCTAAGGGACGAATCCAAAATCACTACGGGTAAAATCGTTCAGTATGGTCCCAACATCAACTGTGCCAAGTGGCTTGCTTGTAACTCGAAATGCCGTTTTGTTTTGAAATTTTTAGTGTACCGCTAGGACTATATGCCATATCAATCATAATTACATATTATTATAACTACCTAAATTTCAAAATTCCCTTTCAAAGTGATAGTATAGAAAAATTAGGTTTTCATCTCTGAACCCGTCGCATGTAGGTACCTACTTACCTACTTGGAGTTTTACGTAAATTCCGATTTCTTGGCTCAATCAGGATCCCCTGATAGTTCCTCGAATCCTCTATTCAAAGTCACTAAAATAGAAGAAGTAACTTTATGGTCATAAATATCCATCAGCATATAAAATTATTATGAAGGAAACTGTCTTGCGACTGCTTTCAAGTTTTCGTCAATGCTTTGCACCCCCCTAGTGTGGCAAATACTAACTTTACAAACTTCAAGATCCAAATAGGCTACCAAAGTGAGGATTTAGAAAGAAAATAATAAATTTCAATAAAACCCCGACTTGGTTGAAGTCATCCAAAACCATCTAATCAGATTCTAGGATTAGTGCAAGCAAAATCAATTCAATCGATGAACTATTTTTGTGCCGATATGACCTGAAATTTTTCTCGAATTAAAAAGCCGTCGGAAGTTAATTTCTGTCTTGGCTCGTTGCATATTTTACATCGAAAAGTTTTCCAATCATGGCCAGTTTTCTAAAAAAAGCACAACAATAATTTAACATCAAAGAAAATAGTTGTTCAAACTTCATCCCTAACCTCTGTTTGTTTGTTTTATCAGTTAAAAAGACTATATTCCTTTAATCCTATTTAATTTTGCAGACGCCCCTACCTGCAAGCCAGATCAGACCAGAATTTACGGTGTAGCTAAGCAGGAAAGAGCCGAGATTGTTTGCCAAGTGGACGCAAATCCTCCCGAGGTAACTAAATTAAAATCCCAAATGTAAACAATTCCTGGGGTGGCAGAGCAGGGAAAGTGATAAAGTTGTTTTATTTTTAATTCTGCACTGAGAGGGAAGTTAGATTTGTTGAAATTTTCCGTATAGTCGCGGTTGTATTTATGGAAGAAATTTAAACCCTGGAATTGCCCGTTATCTTTGTCTGAACAGCGGAAGTAACAATAAAACTTTCTTGGAATAAGGTTGCCCGGAATACTTTATCTTTGAAGATTAAAATGTAGTTAGGGTTTTGATAGAATGCTATTTTTTAAACGTTATTAAAGATTTACTGTTAAGAATTAAAAATACCTACCAAAATGTAGATATATTCAATTTCAATAAAAACATTATCTATATTCTAAGGAGGAAACATTTTCAGGTACACTTCAAATGGACTTTCAACAACTCCGCAGATTCAGTGGAAGTGTCGCAATCCCACATAGCCAAAAGTGGTACTTCCAGTGTGGTTTCCTATACTCCCATTACTGAGTTGGACTATGGTACTTTGCTCTGTTATGCATCTAACAGGATTGGCAATCAACGGGTACCTTGCGTGTTTCATATTATTGCAGCTGGTGAGTAGAATCTGATTATCTGGTGGACTATTAACTTAATTTTCGAAAATCTGGCTATTTGCTCTGAAGAAGCGAGGATAGAACATCTTATCCAATTAAATGAACAATTATGAGAAAAATCAGGAATCAGTTCTCTTATTCACACTTTCACAATAGTTAGAGAGGATTAGTTTTTTTTTCGAAGGTTACTTGTTCATAATTATTACTACAAAGTAAATCAATGAATTTTACATTAACATAAATTTTGGAGAACATGATTAATTTTCTATAAAAAATATAAAGTCAGCAGTATTACAAACGCCCAAAGCACCCGCCGAATATGACGTCATTTCACCACAACGAGAAATAATATAATGCAGATTATTTCATTCATTATAAAATAGACCTATCAGACAACGTCATTTTTTGAATGAATTTTGTTTAAATAAGTGATTATTTCACAAGACCTTGTTTATCAGCGATTAAATTTTTGTTTACCTTCTTTGACAGAATTTTGATAGAAATATTCTGACATTTTATAATAAATAGAACTCTTTGGATAGGATTGACGCCAATAATTAAATCCTAATTATTCAGGAAATAATCTAGCCGTATACCACTCGACCTATAAATTTAAATGGATTAAACTATCGAAATATTTTTTGCATAATTTTGCTTTTTGGCAAATAGTTTCATGCACAATAACTTTTAAGCGGTCGAGGGCTTTTATTAAGTTATTGTGCATTCAACTATTCTCCAAGCAAAATCATGCTCAAAATATGTTGGATAGTTTAATCGATTAAATTTAAAGGTCTTGTGATATAATATATGATTAATAAATATTGTAACGTTGTCAGATTGTCGTAGCCATTGTTGATTTCCAAGATTGCTTTTAGAACCTGGTTTTTATCCTTGTTTATATAATGTCGCACACTCTAATGTCTGCTGATAAATAATATAACTTCTAATTTCACAGTTTGCTTTCTAAATTTTGTTTCCAAGAATTGTTTCGTTGCCCCAACAAACCTAAAGTATTACAAAGCCATATTGTAAATATTTTTCAAAACGAAAATAAAAATACAATCAAACACACTCTCAAAATCAATATAAAATTGGGATATGTTAAACAGCGTGATAAACGAACAAGGTACAAATAACGAATGAAAAATCTCATAATTGTCACTCTTGTGAACTTAGACAAGGAAAATATCAAAGATTTGCGTCAGAGCCACTATGAACGATTCTCATTGGTCGGTTATGATTGTCTACGTCTTACAATGGCGCCATTCCAGTACGTTTAAATATGTGGTAGCATTTAAAAAAAATAATTTATTAAGAAAATAGGACAGTTTAAAGCCAACTGGAAGCAAGGGTATTTTTATTGGTTCATACAACTGATTAGAAATAATAAAGCAATGAAATTAAAATATTGTGAAACTCCCCATTAGAACGATGGACGAATCTTTTAGGTTTTCTACGGCTTTTGTTGCAATTTCTGACATTTCAATACAATGTTTATTATGAAAACGAAGATGATCTTAAGAACTATTATCTCTGTACCTTATTTAGTGGTAATTAAAGTAATTTATACATCAACCTTTATCATATTTCTTCCCGTATTTTATTTAAATTACGTAACATAACTTCAAATAAAAAAGATAGGAGCAGCCACAAAACATCCCCCCTTAGAAATGTAAGTCTTATGAGAGACGTCAGTCTAGTCGTTTCAGCTTTCCCCTCCAATCACTAGAGGCGCTTCAATCAACCTATTAAAGTTTTCTTTTTCCTGCCGGACCGTGCGCCAAGATTTGAAGTTTATTTTGTCATTTCCAGTCGTCAAAATTTAAATTTTGAACTTCTCCCAACATTTAGAATTATCAATTACCTATCAATTATCAATAATTATTATCTCAAAATGTCTTCTCCCAGTTTGTTAATTGAAAAGCATCAGAAATGCTGTGTTCCGGGGTGCGGCGACAAATACAGCAGCTATTTCCGGTTTCCAAAAGATGCCGAAAAAATGAAACAATGGCTAGAAAAAGTTCGCAATCCTTTACTAAATAGCCTCAGTGTCGAGAAGGCTTATAATAATTATAGAGCGTGAACAAGACATTTTCCTCGAGAATTTATTGTTGGCGATCCAAAAGCCAGACGAGGACTCACATGGAATGCTGCGCTTTTGCTGTATCTCCCTGAAGGTAAGTTAATACTAGATATATGTGAGAAAGACGTACTTACATTTTCACTTATTCCTCCCCATAGTTCTGATTAACGACAACGTGTTAGAATTCGGGTTTAAAGGAGCATAGGTCAGAAACATTAAAATTAATTTTAATTTTAGCCCCAATTATCAAAAACAGTAAGGAGTCGTTAATTGATAAACCACAATCACCAAAATGGCAAAAAGTGGAGATCGACACAGTTGAAACTCGTCGAAGAGTCCTAAGACGCCTTCAGAAATTAGTTTCGCAACTATGATTGACATAGGTAGGTAAACATAATAACTCTGTTCCAACACGTCAAAAAATCGTCCCATGAACGGTTTCGAAACCACTCAGTATAACAATTTTAGTTTCTGCGCAGAATCGTGACGGTACATTGTACGGTTTTCTGCTGTGTTGGAACAAAGCTAATATTATTCATTTCTTTTTTTTAAATGTTTATTCCTTTATCAGGAGATACAATAATTAAAATATTCCTGGTTACATACAGGTACACCATATTCTACAATGCATGTATCCAAACTTTTTTGGTAGAATCGTTGGTAACGAAATTTCTGTTTTAGATCAACCAGGCCCTTCATGTCGTCAATTTTTATCTACTGAAACTTCTGCAATTCGGGCAGACATTGCTACACCAAGTGGAACCATCACATCTGCAAACATGAAAAAGTCACCAACCCACTTTGTCTCTTAAAACTTTTATTGGTAGGTACCTAAGTGTTATTGCTTAATGAATAACCACCCAGTTGGGAGTAGGTGAATTTTAAAACATCCTAACTCAAATAGGACTACTACTATAAAAGACTACTAATTACTAAAACTTGCAGTCGAATGCTAGAAAAATTAGAAGCTAAATGTGCGAAAAGCTCGTCTCCAATCTTGATCTATTTTTTTTTTGCAGGTCATGAGAGACGATGCCAAATTTTAAAGAACATTAACGTCACTAGGCAAAAAATTCCTATCCCCAAGGGAAAAATATCTTTATTCCAAAGTTATAGAATCCAGCAATAAGTTAAGAAGAATCAGTAGAAGGTTGTCGTCATTTAAATCCAAAGTTTCTACTGCTGAATAACTTGCATCATAAACCAAATTTCAAAGGCTCGTAGACCACGTCAATCCATTGATATACAGCTTTATTTTAAGCCAAGTCCGTACTCAAAACCAAAAGCCTAAAGCTAGACGATTTACATTGGACGAGAAGTTGTTGGCGTTGTCTTTGCTTAAAGCTAGTGGTAAAGGGTATAGACTATTATCAAAAATATTTATTCTATCATCCAGGCGAAATCATTTTCTTGAATGAGCTTTATATTATGTATAACTACATAAACTTTCTACCTAACACATGCGGAAAGTGTATTTTCTGGACTTAAAGGCTTGTTTGAACTCTGCTTTTTGTTGTCATTCGTGCAACTTCCATCACGTGCAGAAACACTTTCCTCACTTGTTAGGTTAACAACGATTTTGGATTGTGAGAAAAGGACCTCTTTTGTCATTTTATTTACGATTTAAGTTTTTCATCAAGCTATTGTTAAATGTACGTCATTACTTCTTGTAACTGTCCTTATTATCTTTAACTTAACTAGCATTACCTACCTATGTATGTATACTTACATGAAAAAAAACTGTTTCGCAATAATTGTAATTAATTCCATATTCTTTAATATTTTCTGTTTCAAACTTTAATAAATATCTAAATTTGTCATCTTAATTTTTAGTCAATTTTACCTTGAAGGCGCTTCAACACTACCGATTTTATGAGTTTCTTCTTTTTGGCACAATTATTTTATGCCAAAAAATGGTAGAAACTTTAAAGTGGTGGTGTTGAATCGCTAGAATCAAACAATGGTGCAAACGATCCACCGGAACAAATAAGATACCGAACGAACCCTAATTGCGTTTTGCATTCGCCAATAAATCCAGAATTACAAAAGCTTACCCCCCCAGTCACTAGAGGCACTGAAAACTTATAGACAGGTTCTCAACACGGCACTTACCTTTCTAAGGGGGGATGTTTTGTGGAAGCAGCTACCCAAACGGAAACACTATACACCTCAGTCGCCTGTTCTTTTTAACGAGATTTGAAGAAAAAGACACGCATAAAAAATAAGAAAGTCGCATGAAAGAGACGAGCTTTGTTTCCTGGCAATTGATTTCACCCCGGGATAAAACATTCCATGGTGTATTTCAAGGGAGGATTGGCAGCAATAAAATCTAATGTTAATGGTGGATTTATACAAACCCTTCGACCTTTCCCTCTGGTATTTAGCATGGAAAATATTCGGCCTCCCTGTGGAATAGTTTGGATAACGTAAAAGAAAAAAAGTCAGCTACTACCGTTTTTCGACTAGTCAGTTATTTTAGATAGCCTGCATAAGAAGGAGGGTTGCTGTATATTTGTATCCATTATGCCAGAGGGAATTGCGCATATGCTCGGAATAGGAAGATTTGAATTTTTGGGATGAATAGTTTATTAAAACTTTGGTAGCATAAATATTTATGATCCTACTTTACATATGGATTTTTTTTATATATTGGTCCGATCACAAAAGACAAAGTCTATGCTACCTAAACGGTATCATGTGCGGAAGAAATTAAGTGACGATTAACCCTCCGTTTGAACACGTTAGGCCGGCCGTCCATTGGATGCGCAGTCGTACGACTTTACGGTCGTTCGTAGTCGTCCGTGTGCGTCCGACTAATCCCCTTACATAAAAATAAATAGAACTCCCATCCACTCCACACGAATTCGGTCGCACGACTTGATCCGATTTCATACGACCAACAACCTGTCCCATTTGAATGGGATTTGTCGGACGTTTTCAAACGACTTCCGGACAGTATTTGCAATTTAGCCAGTGCAGGTTTTCATTTCTTTACATATTGTGGATAATTATGGATTGTGAGAAGGTAATTTGCGAGGTGAGAGAAAGAAAAGCATTATGGGATATGAGACAGCAGATAGGTACCTATCCATGCTAGAGACGTCCAACGCATGTTGTGGAAGGAGGTTGCGCAAAATATGGATAGTGAAGGTATATACATATCTTCAAAGTTCATTTTAATCACTCTTATCTGAACACTACTAACACAAAAGCCACACTTGAACATACGCTACAAAATAAAGAAATTAACTAAGGTACTGTCGGCTAGTAAGGCCGGGCAGGTTATACGGTCATCCTGTTCAAAATGTCATACAAATAAATATTTCATAAATAATGTTAACCTGGCGTTATTACCCGATAGTAGCTTATCTATTCACATTCGTACGATCAAAGTCGTCCGATTATTCACGACCGCAAAGTCGTACGACTACGCATCCAGTGGACGGCCAGCCTAAAGGTTAAATCGTTCAGAAAATGAACTAAGAGGCAAGGAGTTCAGTCACCAAAAAGAAGTCTTATATTTAGAGGTTCTCGGGGTAGCTAAGTAGCCACATATGGATGAAATGCCTGTGAGGTTCTTGTAGTTCTTAAATAACTTTTCCTATCTGGAATGAGGCTGGCCAGATGGTTATTAGTTTGCGTATGCACATTTTGGAAATTGCAACACTCAGCTCCTAATGTAGCCTCCCACATCTTCAAGGATAAAAACGACCTCGGACCTGGGGTTGATTGGTCACAACGTTGTGAAAACAGTGGGAATTCATATGGAAATGGCGACTATTTCACTATGCTTGCTAATTATTTTATTTCAAATATAAAATATTTAAATTTATTTTGTTTGCTCTTAAATTATGATAAGACGCTCTAAAAAAAACTATCTCCGAATATTTCATTGCAAAGTATCTCGTTTACGACTCAATAAAACTCAAAAGCAGAAACATTTTATCTGCGAGCCAAAGAGAAATTAAATTCGGACATAAAATATCTCCTTAAAGCGATTTGTTGAAAAGTGATTAGAAAAGCGGAAAATGGCAGTTATCTTATAAGAAGTCACGCTATACGCTTAATTTCATTTCTTCCATACCTGCAACTATACAGGGTGTATCAGGTTTCACTACAAAGATTTTAATACGTGAAAATAGGGCCCATTTTGAACAAAGAACATGAGGTCCAAACTCAACCATTTTTAAGAAAAAGGCCTTTAAAGTTTTGACATTTTTTGACGAATATTTGAAAGATAATGAAAACTAAATCATTATTGAGATCTAAGAAAATTAATCACATTAAGGGCTGGTTTATTCACCTTCTGATAAACTGTCAGGTATGCAATCTGACGGATAAAATCGCAATCTGTAATCCCATTGGTCAGCCAGTTGTTCGCGGACCAAAAGAATTATAGAACAGTAAATTTATCTTGCAGATAGTTACCAGCAAGTTTATCCGAAGATGAATACATCTTAAGTAATTATGCATTTTTAGCCGAAAGCAATAAATAAATTAAAAAAATAACATGACTATGTTACTCGTAATTAGGTTTCTAAACATGTGGCAATATAGCACAAAAAAGAATACGTGGTTTAGGTAATTGAACCGAAATTTTTTTGACAGTGCTAAGAGCCAGTTCAATTTTGTTATTTATTCTCATGTGACGCAAATCACCCAATCATGTCAACATTATACTGAAAACATCCCTAGGGTTGTTTTCACTCCATGACATTGCCTTGGACATTGCTGTCAAAAAAATTTCTATCCGAATAACCCTCGAACACTGATAAAAAAAATTTACAACTTTCTCAAGTTTGTTGCTTAATGAAAACAGACCTCCGCTAACGCGTCGGTCTGTTTTCAAGCAACAAGCTTTCGAAATCTGTTATAAAATTTTTTCGAACAATTATCAATGTGCTTGGGCTATTGTATTACTACTGAGAATTTCATACATCTGTCAAAACTGGTATTCCAACAATAAATTTACATGTTTTGATTGTTGATTTGAACCAATCAGATTGTAATTACGTGATAATTTGCACTAGTGGAAATTATCAGATAATTGCATACTAACTGGTGCGAAAACTGGTGTTTTGACATTTTTTTGACAAAAAATTTAAAGTTTTGATTTATGAAATTCTCTCATTAAATACAACTCGTGCAATGGAAATATATTTATAATTTTCGACAAATTTGCACTCATGCGTTTTTAACTGAAAAAGGCACTCGTGCACTACGTGCACTCGTGCTCTTTTTCAACTAAAAATGCATTCGGGCAAATTTCCCAAAAATTATCAATAATTTCCATTGCACTAGTTATATTACTATTGATAATTGATTTGTCAGTTACTTAATTTATTGAAAACGCGCGTAATTGATTATTTTTTGAAAATAAAATGTTTACAAACTTCGAATATGCAGATATGTTACTTGTTACTTGTTTGCGGAGAATCATTATAGAATGCTCATTTAGCCGCCAGAATTTATAGGGAAAGATTTCCTACTAGGAAAGCACTTGAACCGAAAGAACATTTCTGTCCGTTTGCGAAGATTATGTGGGATGGGAAGTGTGAGGGTGCAAAATATCAATCGGGAACCTGTAAGACAAATGACACTTGCCGATGAAGAACAGATTTTAGCGATAGTTGAAGATAGCCCTGGAATAAGCACTCGATCCATTGCCCGACCGATAGTTGATTATTGATTTGTCAGTTACTTGATTTATTAAAAACGCCCGTAGTTCATTATTTTGTGAAAATAAAATGTTTACTAAACTTCGAATATGCAGAGATGTTACTTGTTTACGCAGAATCATTATAGAATGCTCATTTAGCCGTCAGAATTTACAGGGAAAGATTTCCTACTAGGAGAGCACCTAACGAAGGAATATTCTGTCCGTTTAACGAAGAGTATGTGGGACGGGAAGTGTAGGGTGCAAAATATCAATCGGGGACCTGTAAGACAAATGAAACTTGCCGATGAAGAACAGATTTTAGCGATAGTTGAAAATGGCCCTGGAATAAGCCCTCGATCCATTGCCCGACAAGTTAGATATTCCCAGTTAATAGTTTATCGGACCCTCCGACTAAATTTGCTTTACCCTGTATCATGTACAGGGCGTACAGGCAATTAGTATAAATAAAGTGTAGCCAATGCTTTTACTCTACCTCCGTTTTTTTTCTGCTGCATTAAAGCTGAATATATGTATCTCAAAAAACTTAAGCGAAAGCACTTGGTCGTGTTTTATGGATATGACCCATTGTCTCTTGGAGATTTTCAAGGCAGAGTCCCTTTTTGTGAATAAATGAATTCTCCAACAAATCCAACAAAATCCGAATTCTGTACAATCTATTCTATCTACTGATGAGTGTTGCTTTACAAGAGATGGAATTTCAAATCATCACAACACTCACTAGGCACAACAAAATCCACATAGCATACAACAAAGCCGATTTGAACGAACAAAGATTTTCGCTAAATATTTGGACAGGAATCGAATAAAAATTATTATTTACATTACCAGAACGAACACGGTAGAAGATTTAAATTCAATCAAACTCTTTTCCCTCACAAAAGCCTAATCAAAGGTTTTAATACTTTTTTCTACTGACGTTTCATAATAGCAACTTTTCGATTGTCATTTCAGTTTTGAAACGACATTCTTTTAGGCACTGAGTGCGTGAAAGTTACTTTTAGGCACTCAGTGCGTAAAAGTGACTTTTGAATGCGTAAAAGTGACTTATGAGTGCGTAAAAGTAATTTTTAAGCACTAGTGCCTAAAAGTGTCAATCATTATTCAGAAATAAAAAACAACACTAAACACATATTTGAATTTTGTTTTGTATTTATTATGAATATTGAAAATGGAATTACTGAATTGAACGTTTGGGTTACTCAAAACAGAACTTTGTTTTATTACCTACTTTCTAGGATTTTAAATATTGATGCCGAATTTTGAAAAGAAAATCGCATGAAAAGTGTCAGGTGTCAAGTAAAAGCAGGTGACAAAGATTTTGGGTGTAATCGACTTATTCACATGAAATAAAATTGTGTTTTTTTTATTATAAAATGCCAGTAGAAAAAATCTTGTATACAATACGTTACGAAACGATGTCTTTTAGTCACTCGACGTGTTGTCCAACTCGGCTTTGCCTCGTTGGACAATTTTCACGTCGCGTGCCTAAAAGACGCTCATTTCGTAACTTATTGTATAAATAGCTATTTTATTATACTCACCTGAAAACACCTCTTTTCCACCTGTCTCAACAATAAAGTAAAGGTGACATTTCCAGAACAGCGCACGGAAATTTTTTCCCGATCTCTGTTTCCGTGCGCTGAGCAGATTAGACGTCAGTCAATATTGCATCCTTGTCATTCATTAAAAATTAAACAAAGATATCTTATTATAAATGCACCCCGAAAAATAAAAAACGATTTAAGTTTCTGTGACAACCATCATTTTACCTATGTACAGTCGTGGACATTGAAAGTGAGACATCCGATTTTTCCTATTGTAAAAGGAACTCACCAGCTATACTTACGGCAATAACAGAAATTGTCATATTTGACAAAAAAAAAATCCATTATAAAGAAAATACTAATTCACCCAAAATAGCGAAAAATGACAAGACCTGTGAGTTGGGTGTCCTACCTTCAATGCTCACTATGTACGTTTTTTTGACATTTTATTTTCTGTAAAATTCATGTCATTTATATATATAGGACACCTTAATACAAGGTCGATGTTTATGAAATTTTTGGATTTAAGAGCAACTATACTTGATGGTGATTATGACATATTCTGTATGACCGAAACTTGGTTGACTCAGGAAACTCCAGATGCCTTTTTACATATAAATGGGTATACATTGGTAAGGGTTGACAGGAAATTAAACAGGGGTGGGGGCGTTGGATTGTATGTCAAAAAGTCGGTTAATTTTACACTTCTTGAATCTGATGATGCTATAGAGCAGGTTTGGTTAAAATTCAGGTTGAAAAAAAAATGGCTGGCAGTTGGTACTGTGTATAAACAACCTGACTTTTCTTTGAGTGCGTTTTTGGACATCTTTGAGCAGTCCGTCACAAATTTATTTTCAGAAGTCGATGAAGTAATCTGTCTAGGAGACTTTAATGTTGACCTTTTAAGTCAAAACCCTGCATTTTATACATACATGTCTTCGGTAGAATCTTTAGATCTATGCCAAATTATAAATTCACCAACCCGCCTGACCCTAACTACTGAGACACTTATCGATCACATTCTTGTAAGTGATGAGATGACTGTTAAAGAAAGTGGTGTAATATCTGTAGACCATATATCAGATCATGAACTAATTTATTGCGTTCTACATTTTCCTAGTGATAAACCAATACCAGAAATAAAGAAAATCAGGGATTTTAAAAATTTCAATCAACATTTGTTTAATGATGAACTAACCACAATTCCTTTTGATGAAATTTTTACCGTGCCTGATATTAATACAAAACTGGAACTTCTAAACACTTACATACTAAATTTATTTGATAAGTTTGCACCTTTTAAAGAAGTTAAAGTAACAAAAAGATACAGCCCTTGGTTAACACCGACCTTAAAGTTAATACTTAAGCTTAGAAACAAAGCTAAGGCCAAATGGAAACGCACTCGAAGTAATAAGGATAGAGAGTATTTTAAGTCTTTGCGTAACTATGCAACCTTAGCAACAAGAAATGAAAAGCGCGCTTATTTTGAACACCAAATACGAATAGGAGGAGTAAAAAATACATGGAAAACTTTAAAAAGGTTTAATCTAGGCAAGGGAGAAATTGAAATTCCGCACTTAATCCGAGATGTAAATGCCATCAATGATTATTATACAACTTCCGTTCAAATTCCACCGATTGATCCGAATATTTTGGATTCATATTTATCCGTTGAGCCAAGTTGGGGAAAATTTAATTTTCAAAATATTGACATTGAATACATTCAAAAGATTCTCTATAATGTCAAATCAAATGCACAAGGAACTGATAACATAAACATAAAAATGATTTTGAACTGCTGTCCTCGAATTCTTCCACACATAACACATATTGCGAACTCTTGCCTTGAACAGGGGGTTTTTCCTACAGCTTGGAAACAGGCAGTGGTAAGGCCTCTCCCGAAAACAAATAATATTCAAGAAATTAAAGATCTTCGACCAGTGAGCATTCTGTGTACTCTTTCTAAGGTTTTAGAACGGGTTATTGACGAGCAAATTCGACATTTTGTCTTTACAAATAGTATCCTGCCCTCATGTCAGAGTGGTTTTCGTAAGAATTATAGTTGTGAAACAGCCCTTTTGGATTTGACTGACGACATTATTAAAGAGGCGGACAATACTAAACTTACAGCACTTGTTTTGATAGATTATTCGAAGGCATTCGATACGATAAGCCACCCTCTTATGAGCGCAATATTAAAATCTATTGGATTTGCTGATATTCCTTTGAAACTGTGTGCAGATTTTCTGGCTGGGAGATCCCAAAGGGTTAAAATAGGTAACGATATATCATCTGCTAGGAATCTTCGAGCTGGAGTTCCACAAGGATCCATCTTGGGACCACTTTTTTACATTGTTTATACCCATAAATTGCCAGAGGTGTTTGAATTTTGTAAATCTGTTTTATATTGTGATGATACTCAAATTCGACTACCTTTTTTACCAAAAAATGCTGATCAAGCAATTAATCAAATTAATAGCGACATAGATAAGCTAGTACAGTGGTCAAAAAATCATGGGCTTTACATTAATGCAAAAAAAACTAATTTTCTTTTATTTGGCACCAGAAAAAATAGAGTAAAAATTGATTCACAACAGTTTTTTGTCAGAGTACAGGGTGCTGAAATAAGACTTTCAAGCTCAGCTCGAAATTTAGGAGTTCTTTTTGACAGTCACCTTCGTTTTAAAACACATATTAACCAATGCATACGATCAGCTTACCTTAATCTTAAAACTATTTTCTCTGTGAGACAGTATGTGAGCTTCCCTGTAAAGAAAATTTTATGTGAATCTTTAGTTCTCTCCAGGTTCAACTATGGCTCCGCAGTTTATGGGCCTTGTATAGACTCCAGAGATACAAAAAGAATCCAGGTTGTGCAAAACTCCTGTCTACGTTTGATATGTGGAATAAGGCGCCGATGCCCAATATCACACAAATTAAAGGATCCCCGAATAAACTGGCTTAATATGGCTAACCGTCGGAAGTTACTTTCGGCATGCCTTTTCCACAAAATTATTTTGAATAAAATGCCATCATATTTATTTAATAAAATTATTTTTAATAGAAATCCTCACTCTCGGAACTTGAGACATGTGAACAGGATAAGGGTTCCAAAGCATAAAATAGAATTTTTTAAACGTTGTTTTACTTATCAAATATCCAAAATATACAATGCTGTTCCTGCCTCGCTTATTGAGAAATCCGAATTAGGTTTTAAAAAAGGTTTCAAAAATTTTTTACTCAGCTGTTGAACTTTACCTATGTCTCGGTTAGTACAGAATCATGTCATTGAAAGTCTGCTTGCTGATTTATCCAAGGTTCATTTACATTAGGTACCGTAGGCACACATTTTTGTTTTGTTTTTTTTTTTTTTTTTTTTGTACAGCATGCAGTTTGGGGAAACATAATTAAGTATGAACTTACATTTATATTTATATTTTATATGGTATATAGTATAGTTAGTTAGCTTATAAGTATTATTAGGACTTAAGGTTTGGGAAAAGTTATTATTTTTATTTTATTTATTTTTTGCTTAAGATTTAATGCAGAGGCCATCTTGTTTTCAAGCTGGTCAACTGATCTTCGGCATTTTTCTGGCTCAGTTTTTTTTTTTTCTTGTACCGTTCGGGTTTGAATTGTGAATATTTAATTTTTTTTGCTGGAAAATAAAGACCATATTTATTTATTTATTTATTTTAAAAAATGGGAATTTTCTGTTTTTATCGTATTCAGATAAGTATAATAAAAAATATCGTTCAATACACGTCCAGAAATGGATTTTATTTTCAACCACATATGTAATGTTGACATTGCAGGTTTTTCAAAATCTTGAAAGTGTCACATTTCTGGACTTTGACATTTATCGGGACGGTAATGCATATGCCTGCCTAGGACGGAAAAGCATTTTCCGTCCGGGACGGCAAATGCTTTTCCGTCCCCATTTCCCTGCTCGTTCCAAATTGATAATTTTCATACAGCTCTCACATATAATAATAAAACCACATGTATTACATGGAACTAATTAAATCTATTCACTTATTTACATTAATTGTTAAATTAGCATTGTTGTTTATAATGGAAATCTTGAGACCATCCTGTTGGAATTGTGTTTCGTTTGGAACTATTATCTCTTGCGCTTGCGGATGAGTTTCCGCATGTGATGTACTTGTGGATGCACTGGACAACTGAATACCTTTGGAAGTAGAGGATAGCATCAGAGCAGTCTTACTTTTGTTCTCCAAAGATGCCTCTATGTAGCCTTCAGCAACCGTGCTCGATTTCCACCCTCCCAGTCTTTTGAGTTGCAATAGATCGGCCCCGTTGTCAACCAATAAGGTTGCGGAAGTACGACGAAAAGCATGCCCTGTAAAAGTTTCAATTTTTGGAAGCTTCAAAAAAGCAGCTATTTTATGTGGAAATTTTGAGATTGAATGATAGCCAATTGCTTGGTTATGTAATTTCCCATTTCGCCATTGAACAAATAACCTGTCATTTTTCAAATTTTTCCGCAAAGTGAGGTATTTGTGGAAAATAGCAACCCAATCTGGATCGCTTATGATAAACGATCGACTTGTGTAAGTTTTTGTGTGTGGAATTTCTATAGCGATCTTTCCTTCCAAAACGTTGACGTGCTCCATTTTCATCTTGACTAGTTCATCGCTCCTACATGCACCCGACACACCAACAATTAGCGCTACCTGAAACCAGATAAAAATAAAATGGGTAACCTAGCTATAGCATACAGAAAATCATTTTGATTTTCGCATTTTTATCTTCTTTGTATATTTTTTGAAAACCTACCTTGATGCTAATGAATTCTTCAGCTGCCTTCGTGAGGAACTCGTTAATGTTTTCTCTGGAAAAAACGCTCGACTTTTTCGGCTGAAAGCCCAGATTTTGCCGCTTCAAAAAAGCTATAAGTTTTGCGTAATTGGAGATATCAACTTTCTCTTTCAATTTAATCATGGTTTTCAACATACTGTAAGTCGACCATAAAGTCGAAGGCTTCTTTTCCTTAGATAATTCGCCAAAATACGCCAACAAAGCGGTCTCCGAGGCAGTATTTCTCGTTCCTTTCTGGCTACACCATGCTTCGAATATTTGAAAAGCCTTTTCGTACCGAAATTTGCTTTTTGCTGGAAGCAAACTCTCTCCAATCCTGTCTGCTGCTTCTTTTAATTCAGGTGGGGTACAATCCATCGCTTCATCTTCACTTTCCGAAATCATTTCTTTGGGGAGAACGGGGAGAAATCTAGTGAAAATCTATTATTTCCGCAAAAATACTGAGCGAAAACTACCGTCGTTAAGGCGTTGTTGATCTTATCTATGGTTGTTGATTTTGCGGTTTCCTGTGGTTTCGTCTTTTGTTTTGGCCTTTACAGGGCCTTTGAGATCGTCAAAATTGATGACATTGACAAAAAAAGTGAAATATTTTTTTCTAAGGCCAGTTTTACACTATATGAAAATTTCGTATAACAGAATCTTTAGTTTTTGCATCAGAAAATTAAGGGTTGAAAATAAAAAAGTATACAAACCTCGACGGAAAACTTCATTTCTGTCTCGAGGTTGAGTTTATCTCGACGCTTCGCGTCTCGATAAACTATAATAACCTCTCGACCAGCAATGAAGTATTTTCCGTCTCGGATTGTAATATACTATTTCCGTTCTTGCATGACTTCCCGTGCTCGGCTGCGCCTCACAAGAGAATTTGTCACGCGCGCACGGAAAAATCTTTTTTTCTGGACTGGTAATGAAATATACTATTATGATTTTACTCCGAATATGGTAAAACCCGGAAACAAAATTTGAAATCAAGTAATTATTTCTCGGCGGCTTGGTAAAATATTTACTGAAGACCTCTATATAATGATGAGGATTTTATTTGAACGCTAGGAATAAAATTTCGCCGCTAGAAAACTTAGGTACATTTTCTATAGCAGTATAAAACTTGGGTACATTTTTTACAGCAGTAACTGCTACTGCAGATTCTTAACTGTTTCGCGAGCTAGTTCATGAATAAATAAGACTGCTTCTCCAAACTTAAATACTTTTCATCCAGGACAATAGCTCAAAAATCACGACATAACTAATAGTTTACCTGATGACAAAACTATACAGCCCCAACTTACCGTCCAATTCAAAATCTCTTTTATTTATGACCTACTTACGGTTTCAAAACCTTCGACAATTCGAAAATTCGCTGCTAAAAATATCTGCGCTAACGCCTATCGATTATTTGCTCGGCTAGATATTCCTGCGTATATGTGTGATTCTGCTAGCACGAGATGCCTTACAGCTACTGGATGATAATGGATAAAGTGTTTAACAGAGTTACTATTTTTTTTACCATTGCCCGGAAACAGCTGATATCGGAAGCTGCACGGAAATTTATTATGCACGACCTGTTTGGTATTTAACGACGTCAAACAGCAACGTCTGATCAACATTCCCTATCATGTCAGAGTTAACCTAGATCATGTAAGTAGCAAGAACGTCTGATGATTCCTTTCATTCGTTTAGTTAAGGATGAATTTCTCGCCAACATTGGCAAATTACGCACAATTTTTATAAGCAGACTAGCTGACCCGGCGAACTTCGTCCCGCCTCTGAATTATTAAATATCTATTAAATGTTGTGTTACTTAACGTATCTAGTAGCTGAATTGAATTCAGTTTTTTTCGATGGTGAATTTGGCCTTGGTTGAAGGAAATTAATGTTTACTCTCTGGATCAGAAGTCACCTAAAATTAAAATTTTACTCCATCCCTTTTTAGGCATCTTGTGGGCATTATTCTTGTAAAGTGTACTTCTAAATAAATAAACTCAGGCACAGAAATGTTCAAAAAATGTAAATAAAACAAAAAAAAATCATCTGAATCGTTAATAACCACTGATTCAAAAATTCATATTAATTCACACAATTCAAATGTAAACAAAATAATGTCGGCCTGCACTGCCATATTGAATCATGTGATTTGGGGATTGCCTAATAAAATAACATAAACATAACCTATCACAATATTCACAAATTTCTACCCACCCTTTTCGGGATCGAAAACTAAATGAAGGTTTCTATCATGTATCATAGATGGCGTCATATACGGAATGGTATTACAGTGCAAATGGTATTACAACAGTGACTAATAGGGCTCCCGCCGTCATTTTGTGTCCTACCTCTTGCTACTTTTAAATATGGATATATAGGATTTAAATAGACATCCATCATAAAAAAAAAATTGAAAACAACGTATTTGATGTACCTCATAATAGTCATCAAATACGTTGTTTTCAATATTTTATGATGGATGTCCATTTAAATCCTATATATTCATATTTAAAAGTAGCAAGAGGTAGGGCACAAAATGGCGGTGTTTTCCATATAAATGTATGTATAGGACTTTAAAGAACCAATCAAAAATTAGACAGCAATTGTCGCCACTGTGAATGGTATGTAATGAAAGAAAAGGACCGCGCAATCTGACGATAGAAGATATATATACAGGGTGGGGCACGAAAAACTTCCCACCCAGGTTTTCTCAGGTGTTAGCTGATTAATTAAAAATCGCTGGAACACGTCAATTTTTATTTTTTGGGAGACACATTTTATTTAAATTTTGGGGGTATCTGTCACCCTGACTTAGGGGTTGACAGGTAGGGGGTGAAAATATCAATAAAATGTGTTACCCAAAGAACAAAAATTGACGTGTCTGAGCGATTTTTGATTAAACACCTAACACGTGAGAAACTCTGGGTGGGAAGTTTTTCGTGCCCCACCCTGTATATAATAATAGCGTTTTCGACTTTTGTCTCAAAACTGCTCCCGATTGATCAAAAAGCGATCCGAAACGGATTCACGTGTTCGACTTGAGCAATAAATGCTCTCAAAATCTCGCACGGAGTGCTATTCCTTGCTCCGTCAAATTCGATGGATCAATGATTGATCAAAACAAAACAATTAAAGTACGTTCGGCTATTGATTTCAAATAGGTTGCCCTCACTTGGATCATAATCGCTCTCGGAGCACCTCCGCAGAGATCTGTGACGTCACCGCCCAAATAGAGAGCGCTCTGGGAGCAGTAAAGCCGAAAATGTTATAAGATAATACTGTTACGTCGGTTGAATGGAATTGAATGCGCAAACAAAAATAAGTTGGGTTATGTAGTGGTGAGAAGCAAAAAACAATTAAAATTTTTTAGGGGTATTCCAACGGACGGACTTATTACTGAGAAGTATAAAAAATAGCTTAAAGCGTATTCTCAGACCTGCCGAATATACATATAAAATTTCATAAAAATCGGTGAAGCCGTTTCGGAGGACGAAGGTCACTAAAAGTGTGACATGAAAATTTTATATATTAGATTACGACGCCGAGCTGACATTACGGTCATATCTACGTTGACACAACGTCGGTTTGCCAATTTTGTACTGCGACTGTAGATGAATAGTCGCAATACGACTACTAAACATCTATAGGTACTGAAGTGAGATTAGATGCCGAAAGACCCACAGCCAAAAATTGCAACGATAGTATAACGGTATAACGTATGCCCTCTCAGGTTTAGGTATTTATAAATATGCTCGTGGCGATCGGATTTGCGCTGAAGAAGTTGATGGTTTATTGTTAAAATAAAACGGGTTCTGCAATGATATTATAACGTATGTCGAGCATATTAATCGATTTATAAAAAGAAGATCCGTCGGACAACGATCGGCAAACGGAGAACTAAGGGTCGTCGTTCGCCCTCCAGTCTCAAGTGTGTCATAAAATTCCCTATTTTTAATAATATTATAACGTATGCCTTTTTGGGATTAAATAGTTTTTGGTTGCCATAAAATGCATAATTACCAAAGGGCATATTCATAAATACCTAAATCTTCCAGGGCATACGTTATACTAACGTTATACGTTTTGGCAGCAGGCCTACGGTACATAAACTATATTATGGAAGGCAGCTGGAAAACAGCTTTCAACATTCGTAATAATGGGCCTTTTTATTCATACTCATACTCATACTCCAATATGCTTTATTGTCCAAAAAATATAAATTTTTATTGACAAAGCGGATAACATAATATACTAATCTACATTGTGTATCATGTGAAATGCTACTGTTAGTAATAATTTATTGTTTTTTTTTCTTTCAAATATAATTTATAAGTTAAATTATTACCTTTAATGTTGACAGTTTGGGGACTAGCATTAAGAAAAAAGGTTTCTACTGCTAATAATATTAGCAAATATTAAACTAGAAGGCACGATTCTCGTTTAAGTTTGGGTACCAGTTTAGTATGAACACTTTCCGTTGGCTATTTTTTGAAAGGAAGTTCTGCTTGTAGAGATTGTTCGTTTCTTCGTCCCTTTTTAATTTTGCCGTTTCCCTGAAAGGTCGACTTTGGCCTGGGGGGCAGCTATCTTCCTCAACTGTGATTACCGTTACCATGAAGAAAAATACCTTATCGGCCATCAGGCACTGTTTTAAGGAAATAAAGTTGCGTAAAGCAATAATACATCAAATACCGGAAAAATTTGAATCGAAAGTCTTGTTATTACCGTTTTATCCGAGTTTGAATTTCGAACCCCCTCGTGGTAAGTCCTTTTTAAAGTAATAGTTGTTCATGGAATGCCTCTATTACTTAGGGTTTTCCGAGGAGCTGTTTTTTCGAGGAGCCGTTTCTCTCAACGAATTAATTTCCAAAAGCCCACATTTGAAAAAAAAAAAAAACATCATTTTCGTGGAGCGTGGCATAGAGCTTTTGGAGGGATTCCTAGAGGAATTAAGTCCCTCACGTATTGACTCCTGTACCTCTACATTTGATGACAACTGAAAACTTCTAGCCTCTATCTACCTTGATTCAAGGTTAGAATCTGCAACTTCCATGTTCAACTTCCCTCGTCAAAAACGGATGTTTGGATGGCTATCGTAATCCACCTTTTGTTGGAAGGGAGGCTTGTATAAAGTTTGATTAATACCTTTTAATATTTTTTTTCTTTATTATCTAAAGTCTGTTTTTTTTTTAAGATAATTCCCCAAGTCAAAAATTTAGTAACTTTGTTGGCAACACAAGCCTTTTCTACATGAAAAATTTGAAAGCATTGACAATTTTACATTGTATTGCCAACATAATGTCATTTTGACTTTTATCTTTAAAAAAAAAACACACTTTATTTTATGATCAATTAACACATTTGATAGAATTTTTACTGACTACATTCAAATGTTTAAAATTTTATTCTCGCATTCTTGACACCGAGGTGGAATAATTGATTTTCTGGATTTTCGATTTATCGATTTTATTTTAGATTTATCTTTACTTAACTTTGAATACTGCCATGTTTTAGGAATGTAAATGTTATTATTCATAATCAATAATCTAAACTGAAGTCAAGGTTGGACAACATGCTCTAAATTTAAAATTTTTGAGTAAGTCATATAATAATAAGTGATGGGTCATATAAATTATATATTTGAGGATTTCTATTATATCTCCTGACCATTTAACCTAATACAGGTGCAAGTCAGTTTTATTGAATTTATTCTCTAAGCAGAAGCTGACCATATTTATCAATACAATTTTTATTAATTCATTTTTTCTTTTATTAGTTTTCTGGAAACTTAAATCTTTTATATTTTCATTTCATGATAATGATATGGCCAGCAACTGTTAATGAACTTATATGGCTCATCTTTGAAAAATATTTAATACTTGATTCTTACCCTCAATGTTAAAATATAAACTATTTTAATTTGAAAATTTCCTGAGTGTTTTATTGGTTTTACCTATGTCAAGATTTGGTTGTTATATGCCTTATTTATTTCCTCGTCAGAAATATCAATTACCGTTTTCTGTTTTTTTTAGGTGTGTTTCTGAATTTTCACACTTCAATATTTTATTTTATTTAATTATTTGTTTTTTAAATTCAGTGGCGCCCTTGCTATTCTATACTTATTAAACTAATGATTCACCACTAATAATTATTCGTTGAGCAAACTGAGCATATTATGGGCCTCCTGTTAATTTTTGAACAAAAGGGGTTACAATAAAATTGATAGCTAGATAATACACGAATCACTCAAAAACCTTTAAATTCCTAAAATTAACACAAGGCCAAAGAATGACCAATTAAAATGTAATAAATAGATTAAAATAAAATGAAAGTAATAAATCAAAACACAAAACATTAAACATTCGTATACATATATGTATATCTATAAAAAATAAAAGCAAGACAATCATAGAACATCACCATTATATTCCTCCAAGCTGTAGAAGGCATTCTTCAATAACATTCTCTTAGCATTCGTTCGAAATTGGATATAGTCGGATACAAATTTCAAATCATTACTGAGGTGATTGAATGAATATTTTCTTGCTTTCAAAGAATATAAAATGTTCAGTCTGGGCAGACTTTGGAATTGGTAAACGTGAGTTATTATTAATGTGTGTTCTGGTAATGTACCTTACCTCCTCAGGTTTCAGCCCAGAATATTTGTTATGTATGAGACAGATAGTTCCTCAAATGAATAGAGATGGCACAGTTAATATTTATTTATTTTTTTAAAAAAAGGTTGATACTCTGCACGGTTTTTAGCTCTACACAAATACGTACCGCACTGCCCTTTTTTGCAAATCGAATAAAGAGTTCAGCAACTGCCCGTTTGTGAATCCTCAAAAAGCAATACCATACCGTACATGAGACTCGAACAAGGAGTAATACACCATTTTAGCAGCCGAAGTACTAAGCTCATTACATATAACTCTTATTGCAAAGCAATCAGCTGCCAACCTGTTACCTATTTGATTAATATGTTGGTGGAACTTTAGCCTATCGTCCTACATAAGCCCCAAGAATTTTACAGTGGATTTACTTGCAACAGTCCGATTCATAAGGTTCAAATTTGCAAGGTCAAAACTAAAGATCATAGTGTTTGTTTTGGACATATCAAAGCAAAGTAGGTTTGTCTCACACCAAATGTTTGGTCCTAAATTTTCTCTACTGTTGTCATGCCACACAAGACTGGTGTCATCCGCAAATAGAGTGAATGAACCTTGAATATCTGAGAAAGCCAAATCTTTCAGGTAAATCAAAAATAGGCAATGTCGAGGTTGTGGTCATTCATACATTTCGTTGAAGACGCAGGACAGATTAGATTCAATTTTTCTTACAGAAGGCTGGAAGTATGTTTGAGTGTTGTTGGTTGGTTGGTTTGTTTGGTCGGTTGGTTTCCCGATTTGCACTGCAGCCTTGAGGCTTGTGTATATGTGTAAGGCGGTTTCCTTCTCTTAACCACACAGTCTCCATGTCGCTGAGCCATTGTAGACTCTCATTTTGTAATAAATGTCTGTATGTTTGAAGTGTATTTATAATGTTGTGCGCTTTAAGATGGTCCCAGGTCCCAGCACTGAGCCCTGAGGAATACCTCTTGCAACTTGTTAGAATAAACCTCGTCCACTTTCACGATTTGTTTTCTTTCAGAAAGATACGATAAATACCATTCCACTGCAATATCAACAAAGCCATAACGAAGAAGCTTTTGCAGCAACACTCCATGATCCACGCAATAGAAAGCTTTCGAAAAATCACAGAATATTGCGGCGACCGTCTCCTCGCCATTTATATTTAGGTATCAATATCGTCGCGCAACGAAAAAATAGCATCATCAGTACTTTTGCCCGGGATGAAGCCAAATTGAACAGAACTAAGTAGTCTGTGACTATCCAGAAACTCCATCACTCTCCACTTAACAATTTTTTCAATTTCTTCTGAGAGTGCTGGCAGAAGAGTAATAGGTCTAAAATTAGAGGGATCATCGGTGTTGTCTCCCTTAAACAATGGATTCACCACTCCCAGAAGATTGATTTTTTATTTCTTTAAATACCTGTCTAACTTCATGCATATTTGTAAAGTCAATAGAAAACCTATCATTAACCTGAATATTAGCCATATATTCAAGAGGATCTTTTATAGAGTCCAAATTTAATGTCAATTTTTCTGCGATTGTGCAGTAGAAGTTATTGAGAATATTAGGACCTATTCTAACATTATTTTTTACCATGTCTGCCTGCGTATCTTATACTATTAATCTACGTCGGTGTCATTATGACACATTTAGCATTGTCATTTGAATGTCATTAGTTCCTTCATAATAGCACTAGTGCGTTTAAGAATTCATAATAACACCCAAATTTTGAAATGAAAAATATACAAAAAGAAAGTTAGTTGCCAGAAGAACCTTTTCAATAATGCTGTCTCTATATTCGAAGAGACACTTTCGAACTCAGATTCACCAATAATAATATTATTTTCCACTATAAAATTGAATTTATGGCACAAAAATGGACTTCAATATTGAAGCTGCCAAAGTCAAAATTCTAAAAACCAACAAGCAGGTTCTCAACTAGTACGGGCACCTGCTAAATTTCAAATTTTAATTTGAAAAGTTTTTGCTATTTCAAGGCAAATCAAATCTATTTGGACCATTGTAGATTAAATTTTGAATGATACACGTTCGATATGAATTTTATTAATGAAACTTGTGTAACTAAACCACTCGGCTGACGCCTCGTGGTTTAACGTTACACGCGTTTCATTATGGCGTTCATATCGAACTTGTATCATTAATAACTATAACAGACGAAATAATAAAATTCCCTACACCATAATTACATCATAGTTCATAATATGATACACGTTTCTTGTTTACATTTTTTTGAGCCTTGAAATGGTTACCAAAAGGTTTAAAAACTCAAAGTAAGTTTTACCAGCCATAATTAAGATCTAATTAGTCAGGTCACTGGACCCTGGAGCAAGTCTATCCCAGAAACCCGAGAGGTCCAAAATGATTGGTAAATTAGAACACTGTACTCACAAAAACATCCATCAGCTTTATTAAGTTAAACCAAGCAAACTCATGCTATGTTAATTTTATTAATCAGAAAAAACAATTAAGGTAAAGAAAATTGCAATCTGTCCAAAACCAGCGGTTGGAATTATAAGGGGGCGTGCTTCGCGTGTCTGGCATAATTGTGCCTACGGTGAGTTTTGCAGAATTATGCTTTGTTTTTGTGAAAATTAAAACACGAAAGACTTACGTGAAAATACTATATAGATTATAAAGATAGTTTCACTTGGAAGTTGCGCTTAGATTATGTTGGATCATTGAAACATTATTTGGCTTTCAAAATAATATTTTATATGATAACCTTTTATAAAAAAATGGTATACCTAATTGCCGAAACCCTTTCCCCAAAAATATATTAAAACCACATTTTACACGAATATCAACATACACAAATTTTAATTGAAACTTATTTGCATGTTACCCGGAGATTCTCAACTGAACCCTTTCGAGTTCCTACCAGAATAATTTTACCTTTAAAATTTCTGCGGCGCTCATTTTTATTCAGTTAGCAGAACGGTTTGCATAAAAATGAATCACACAATGCATTCGGGAATAAGTAGAGGTAGCAAATCGGTTGAATATATACATTCTATGCAAGGGATACAAACAAAATTATAATTTTATTCGTAATTCGTATACTTTTGCGTTGTTGTTGTTAGTTTTATTATTTCTTGGCTGCAATAGTACATGCATAAAATTCCACACTTGCATGGAAATGTTGTATTGTTAGGAATATATATATTTTGTAGCAAAATAAAGAGCATTTATGCATTTCGAAGCTAAAATTAACCAATTTAAAATAGGAAAAATCTCCTGAAAAAAATCCGTACGTAGGTACATTTAGGTAAGAAAAAAAAGTATAATTCGCAATCATTTTCCTAACAGAATTTTTTCTATTGATTATTCTGATAGGTATTCAACTCAACTTTTTAAAGGACCAATTATAAAAGTTTTAAAACTATGGACGTTGTTTTGCCCTTAAAATTTGAAAACACGATGCATGCACCAAGAGTATAACTTATTTAAAATGTAGGTCGGAGGGTAGAGGTATTGATTTCACTGAAAAATACACGCAATGAGATATGGGAAAATGGGTCGGGAGGTCAAAAATACATTTAAAATTTATTCTAATTATCAATTTAAACGAATACGAGTTGAATAATGCCAATAGGTCTCCCAGTTTCAATTATACGGAGGTAACTCTATTGTCTGTAACGTGCGTTACTGCCTGGAAATTTTTATTTTTCGAGATTTTCTGGTGTATAATTTTGGTAGGAACAGTTGCGATCAAAAAAAAGTAGTACAAGAAAAATCTCCAAAATCTCCTGGTCTATTATACAGTAATTTAATTCATAACCAAAAATGACGTATTTTTGGCATTTTTCGTCAAGTTTTTAACCTAGAAAGCTTCAGAGGACATCACTTTGGCATTTTTCCACCCGTTTCTAACCTAAAAAATGTCATTGCCTGAACTTAACATATTTTGAAATATTTATTTACTGTCAAAATTTGTATGTTACACCGGGAGCTCAAATTGGGGTTAATAATTTTTGTAATACTTTTTTTTGAACGCAACTGTACATTGTTTGTGTATTTGACAAAAGAAAAACCCCAATTTGAGAATGTCATTGTAGCATTCGCGCCAAGTACTCTTTTATATAGGTTAGATGGTAAATTGCGAGCGGTCGTATTTGATGGTATTTATTTCCTTAAGCAACTACTGAAAAATAAAACTGTGAGGGCGGGTCTATTTGCAATTGAAAGAAACAACTGATTTTATATGGTTACCCGTTAATAATTATACTTTATTAATAGGAAAATAAACATATTTTCATCTCCTATAACAATGGTACAAATTTTCTAAACCCTAATCTAACACCTTTCTGAAGAAAAATAAACTTTTCTAAATTGATGCAATCGTATAGCCACCTCTACACTATCTCTGAGCTTGTTAATCAAATGATGCAATCAAAAAGGCTTGTGCTTTAATAACTTTTTCATATAGCCCTACAACGTAAGGTACAATATTTTTAAATCCCAAACACCTTTTTCACCTCAAAACAATAATTCATAGGTAGTTAAGTTTAATTATTATAACCTCCTGTTCCATGAACGTATAAAATCCCTGAAATCGCTTACTGCCAAATTTTGTACAATACTTATGCTCAAAAATCGTGTACTTAGCTAGAGTGAACACTATCAAAACAATGAACATTTTATCTAAATTCATTTAATTAGAAACCAAAATATCTAACTAATCATTTTCTAGACGGAACAAAACAGTTAATTCGATTATCAAAACTCTTCAGTAAAATTCATTTCAATTAACAGTAATTTGAAATAAATTTCTCTATCTATACTAAGCACATAGTCAATTCACTTCATAGTCATTTCAACATTGATAAACTCAAAATAAAACTTGTCACTAGAGTACTTACATTCAAATCATCGCCCTTAAATCCTCTTAATTATTCTAATTTCCCTTGATTATTCAGAGCTCGCACATAATCTTGAACGAAATTAAAAGCTCTTTCTTCCACAATTTTCTGTTACTTTTTCAGTTTCGATTTAACGCATTTCCCCGAGGCAACAAAATAAAAGAAAAACTTCGCGAATTTTATCCGCACTGACTCATTAGGTACTGTAGACTTAAACTCAAGACTGAACTGAAGACTCAACTGGACTTAAACTATTCTCAACTGAAGACTGACTTAAAACTTGCCCTTTATATACTATTATTTACCCACCACAATCGACAATATGGGCGGTCGTTTGACCATCTGTAATTCAATCCTATTGGTCGACATAGATATTATTCCAAAAATTTTAACTTGCTTATCGGATAATGACGAAATCTGTGCCGAAATTGTATGATTATTTGGGGTCAATGAAATGGGAAAGAGTGTAGAAGATACTTGATTCAAGGAAAAGCCGACTCGTGCCGGCAAAAAATTATATGATCTTTTGAAATTTCTGTCATCTTGCGACCTATTTTAAGTAGGTATCTAACCTTGTATTTAATCTTTCCCGGGTTTTGATTTATGAGTTCAAGTAACTTGATGAAATACGCCTGATGACTGGCTATTAGAAATTGAACCTATTTTAATAGTTATTTATATCACAAGTGCGTTTATGAACATGACTACAAAAAAAAAAAAAAATTTGATTAGAACGACGAGGTCTACGACCTAGTTTTGTAGTCATGTTTAAACGCACGTGTGATGTACATCGTTTTATCTACAAAGCAAAAAACAAGAATGTTTTTGCAATTATTTTCGTTTATTAGTAATTGTCTACCTACATTTTACCTTTGCAGGTTTACCTTTGACATTTGTCAAATCACCAAAAATAGTTGTGTTATAGATTCATAACTTAGTCTATAACACCACTAGTTGTGTTATGAATTCATAACCTAGTCCATAACACAACTAGTTGTGTTATGAGTCTCATGACATAACTCAAATACTAGAAAAATGGTTATGTAAAAACGTCATAACCAAACGCTTGTAGATAAATATTTTAATTAGTTTGTGGTCAACGATAATTTGTCTCACCATTTTCTAGTTTTATTGAAACTTATTTGAAATATTGGAGATTCAATTTTTTGATTATATGATTGCATTTAATTTTTACTGTTAAGACATTGTAAATTACGGGTCTATTTGTCTACTTCTCATTTTGAAGAGAAAATAAAAAATTCAAATGAGAATTTAGGGCCGATCTGTTGATGAAACTTATAACTTATCTTCTCTATACTGTCCACGGTCGAAATAAAGTAAGATTTCGAAATTTACAGAAAGCCCACAAGAACGGACAACGTGATACCAACATCATCCAATCCCTTTCACAGTTTTGAAGTGTCCTATGTTAAATTTGCGTTCTATATTAACATTTCAACATAAAGCGCCTTCAAGACGATCATATCAGGACAAACTCCAAGCCTGTCTTAGCCAGAAAATTCCGTTAAAGTACCCGGAATTTGTCGAATAAGTAAAACGGCACCGTGCCTATTTACCTGATCTCGGTTCAATGTTCACGAATTTTCAAATAATGGTGCGTCATCCCTCTCGACTTTACCCTACATAAAATATATTGAAAGCAAACAACTTCCAGAAAAGAAACAATATTTTTTACCTGGAAAAGTGAGCACATATACGCCCAAACAACAAAAGAAAAAAGCAACCTCCTCGCTTGTTTTCGATCTGTTTTTATCAGACTTAAAATATTTGCTCGACTCAGCACTTTTTCTCGCATATATCGCTCTCAACCATAACCCGGAATACGATGTTCGTCTTTTATTTTTGGCCGGCGACGCCATGGCTTATGAGGACCGGCCAAGAATTTAAATGTTGAAATTAGTATAAAAACGTGTTTTAAAAAGTACTTTTGCAGCTATAGTCTTGGTTAAACCTTTGAAGCATGTTATGTGATCGACAAACGAGCTTGAAGCAAATAAAATAATAAAGCCCAAAGTCATAATGAGGGACACAAGCCTGCTCAACACAGTAGTTGCGGACTTCAAAGGGCGCAATGATATGTGTCAAGGTGTTCTTGAAAACCGCATTTTTTCTGCATGCAAAAAAAAAAACGACAGATACGTTATATCAACTGTAAACTTTGACATATTTCAAGTATTTTTGCGAGCAGAGGTGGTGGCATGATTCCCAGTTTTTTTCTCCGAATGTGCGAGAAGTGACTTTTTGCATTACCTACTGTGTTAGTGGAGAATCAACGTACCAGGAATATTAGACTGACAGCCAAAATGTAAGTGACCAATTAACCTGTTGCCCAATTTTCATATTCCCTGGCTAGGAACCGTGAAAATTTTAAATAAGTTACTAATATTATTATTTTCTCAATTTTCAAATTAATTCGTATATCAATTTCTATTCTATAACTAGTAATTGATAAATTGTAAGTGTGTGATAAATAAGTATCTTAAATTTTGATGATCGAGAATGACGATAGTAAAATCGAAGATTTAGTTAGATCATTTCTCTCAGTCAAAATCTCCAATAATACAATGCCAAACCCACCAGCACCCACAACAATGAATTACACCTTATTAAAAATGTATGCAGACGTCATCATGCCGTTTGATGGTGGTCCTAGTATGGTCCAATTAGCCTGTGACTTCTTTTTTGCTACCTATAATCAACCAAATGATCCAATTTTAAACAATTATCTCTTGAGAGTTGTTAGAATTACATTAACTTAACAGATCGTGCTCAAATATTAGAAGGAAGCAGAATGGAACTGGATTGTTGGGATCATATTAAAGCTGCTTTATTTGCTTGCTTCGGTGACAAAAGAAATTTGGAATGCCTAGAACAAGATCTGTTTATGGCAGTACCAAATAAAAATGAAAATCCATTAGATTTTGCCGAAAGATTACAAGTATTACGTAGTGCTTTAGCTCAAAAAATTAATACTTTTCCGGACACGCATAATATGCTGCATCCATATCATGGATATAGCCACTAAAATAATCCACTTGAGACAATATGATCAAGTGTGCTTACGTACATTTATTAGAGGCTTACCCGGACATCTCCAAAGTATAATTAGACTCAAAAATTCTGATTGTATCGAAACAGCCATGACTCAAGTGAACGAAGAAAACATTTTTAACTATGTGCAAAATATCTATAATGAAACTCCCACCTTGCAAACAAAGCCTATAAGTGATAAACCCCAACATCGAACACCGAATTACTATCAAAATTACCCAAATAAAATGAATTACAATAACTTTTAAGCGGAAAATAGGACGCTAAATTTCAACACTCAATTTAGACCAAATATGGAGGCCCTATAAACATTCAACCACGATATATTCCAAGAAATTACCCGACTGATAAGCAGGTTTTTGGCACACCGAAAAATGTATTTAAGCCAACAGGACAGGTACCCACAAATAAACCGGAACCAATGTCCACAAGATCTCGATATACTTTAACAAATCAGAATATGCGAGATAATCAATTTTTCATCTGGTGCTCGATACTTCGTTTCGCAAAAATTGTACCAAATTAATGAAACCCAAACAGAACAGCCTGTTGAAACCACTGATACTGATGCTTCAGGAATCATATCAATGCCTACAGAAGGCCTTCCTGAAGAATATCAAGCCATAAATCTCACCGATCAATACCAATCTCAATACTTTAACTCATTTTATGGAAATTATTCCCAATATTATAATATGCCTGACGCATATTACCCAAATTCTCATGAAAATGCCCAGCAATTTTATGAGGAGCCAGAAAACACTGAAATTTTTCAGATAGCCAGCCCAACCCTGGGAAATGACATTTGATATGCACACGGGAATAAACAACAGCTGGCCATATATTAGGATACAAAATCCACCTTTAAGACTTTTAATCGACACTGGTTGTAACCATTCTATTATACGACCATCTGTTGCAGGAAAATATTTTCCGGAGAAAGTTTATAATCATCCTACGAAAATAAAAACAGGTATAGGTGAAAAGGAAACTCTTTTCAAACCCAAAATTCCCACTTTCCCTGAATTCAGAAACGACTCCGATATAACTTTCGTTCTCTTTGATTTCCACCATTATTTTGATGGCATTATTGGACCAAACGAATTATTAAGATTTATTTTCGTAATTAACTCAATAAATAAAAAATTAGTCAGCGAAAATGTGACTTTACCCATCATTTACAGAGAACCAAATAAAGAAATACACAGCATTACATTAAACGCTCACGAGGTCATTACCACGAACGTACCAGTCTCACAAAATAATGTAGATATTACTATACCTGAGAGTGTCATAGATCATCTGTATTTTCCCGAAACGCTTACTGCTGCAAAAAACGGATATGCATAAACGATAATTTACAACTATATTGACAATCTTATAACATTGCAGTTCATGGAACCCCTACCTGTCCGGACTCTACCAGAGTTTTGACAAAAAAACTTTTGATTTTTTTAACATGGAACTAATAAATCCAGAAATTCCGAAGACAGCAGAAGAAATAAAATCATTCTTAGGACTGTTAGACACATTCATTAAAGGAATTGCAAAGCTGACAAAACCATTCACAAAATGCCTCAAGAAAGGAGCTACCATCGAACACAATACAGAATTTCTAGAAGCCTTCGAAATCTGAAGACGAATCAATAATTGGCAACCCTGGCGACATAAATATTGAAATTGAAAAATATTTGCAAATAGCTGAAAATCGACATAGGTACCTATATTCAATACTGAAGAGTTTTTGGTTAGGTAACCAGTCTCACCAGCAGATACTGAGGTCCCATACGGGAAGCTACTCCGCTATAGTTGTTTTTGAGCCAATATCTCTGGATTGATTATGTCATTGAGGCCCTACCCAACTAGCATTTTGGTGCAATAGACCACCACTCAAGAAAAAGTTACCTAAATTTATCAACTTTTAGTAATTATTTCCTTTAATAATGTTATTAAAGTAAAATATCTCTTTAAGCGTTGAGCTGGAATTCCAAAACTAGTAATGGTATACCTGAATATAGTCCTAGAAGACATTTGACTGAGAAGTTGAAACTATTGGTTCAAAACTACTAAATATTCACCTTCTTAAAGCGCTTAAAGAGGGCTAGGACGGTAACGAATAGAGATATTTTCTCTATTGACGTCTCATCTCCATTGATTTCGGCAAAAGGGAAGAAGACAGCAAGTGTCATAGCGATAAGGATAACGATCTCTATCCATTACAGAGTTCCAGCTCAGGTTCTCAAACCACTTTTTTGCACTCCATTACAAGCTTAGACCGAACAGTATCAGCCATAATGGCTTTGATGGCGGCTCCGCTGTCGGAGCAGATTTTCCGACCGCATTTCTGTGGCGCCGGTTCAAAATTTCCCGACCACACTCCATTATAGCGAAAATTTGAGCCTGGAAAACAGTAGCGTGTTCCTCTAAAGAGAAGAATTTACTAATTTTAGGGGATTCCCCGCAAAAACCTACCCCCGACCTGTTAACCATTCTAAAGCTATCCGTGTACCAGATAGCTCCACTATTTAGTACAGTTGGCTTGGAGCCGGTGTTAGGGGAGCGGCCTTGCAATGAGTCAGTTCGTTCTTGATTGATAGACGGCAATATGTCAGCATAAAATACCTAAATCCAAAAGACCATAGGGAAAATGTTTGTTCAGAATCGATAAGTACTGTTGTTAGTGTATCATAGGGCTCTGTTATGGGTCCTGCGTTGTTTTCACTACATAGAAATAATCTTGATAAAATTGATAATAATGCATTATTTACTATTTTTGCGGATGACACATCAGTGATCGTATCTTACCAAGATCGCCAACAACTTGAAAATACCTCAGATGATGTTTTAAAAGATATGAGCATGTGATTTGCAGAAAACTCAGTGTTCTTGAGTGCTGGAAAACACAGTTTATTAGATTTCATCATCCGCAAAAAAACTGTTTGGATTTAAAGTTGAAAATAGATGACATAACTATTGATCAGTCAAATGATAATGTGAAGTTTCTGGGACTACACCTTGATAGTGCCCTTGACTGGAAATCGCATTGTCAAAGATTATTAACCACATTGAGCACACAAAATTTTCTCTTAAGAAACTTAAAGACAGTCTTAAATATAGAGCAACTAATAACAATTTATTATAGCAATAACGAATCAAGACTTAGATATGGTATCTGTCTCTGGGGTTGGTCGACCATGGCTTTTAGTGAAAGTAAATTGTCACATCGAGTTCCCAATAAGTCGGGACCTAAATTTAATAATAAATTACCGGACAATATAAAGTTGTCACCCACTTTAATAGTTATTTATGATATAAGTGTTAAAAGTACATTTTTAAGGCACGCATGTGAAAGTTTGCAGAATGAGCGAAGCGAATTCTGCAATTTACATAAGTGCCTTAAAAATACTTTTAACACAAATATCATACAATATTTTTTCTACAAACGGCAATAAAAAGCAATAACCAGTTACAAAATTCGATTTTTAAATGAATAATAGTTATTTATACACCAAGTGAGTTAAATGAGTGTTTATTCATGAGAAGAAAGTTTAACCCACGAGCCCTAGCGAGTGGGTTAATTTTCTTCGAAGGAATAAACATTTTAACTCACGTGATGTATACAATATTTATCCCATTTTGTGGATATTTGAAAAATAAAGTACAAGGAAAAATGCCGAGAGTGAGTTGAAAATATTTTAAATCACTGAGGTTTCAGATTTTTAGTTAGGCAGAGTGACTTAAAATGCCGAGAGTGAGTTAAAATGTTTTTAAATCACTGAGGTGACAAACGTCTACTTACCTTTATTGTTATGCGGTCAATAATGTCATTTTTAAACGTCAAAATGGGATAATAAAATGAAACCATCTTTCCTACATAAAATTATTGAATTTGACATTTGTCAAAAAATCCAAACAACCAGAGACCAGCACCTTGTTTTACAGGTAATGAAATATCTTGTCAGTTTCTTGAAAGTCTGTCGTGGTCAGTAATGCTTTTTGCTAAAAATACAACAAAATACATAAGAAAAAGAAGGTTGCATCGATCCCTTGAAAAATATAGATGAGGCGGCCAATCGGGCTACCTCAGTTGTTCAAATTTCACCATTAATATCAATGTAAATAACTAAAAATACAAACTTTTTTTGACGTTCGCTTTCAAAATTTGATGTTTCATTTTTAACACTAGTGCTATAAAGAGTTTATGGTACTAGTGCGATAAAGTAACATTTTTAATGCTACAAGGGGGTGTTAAAAATTGCATTTTTAACACGTTTGTAGAAAAAAGAATTTAAACAAAAACTGAAATTATTCCTGGTAGAACGCTGTTTTTATAATGCGTCTGATTATTTCGAGGATTATTTGTTACTATTATTGTTTTATTTTCAAACTGTGATATTTTTTTATATAGGTTATTAAGTTTTAGTTTGTAAGTCTATGTATTTGACTTTTTCCTATACAATGAATTATTGTCATTAAAGGAAGATTTTGAATACTTAAATAAAATAACTCTTTTCAATGAAATCAATTAATAATTAAAAATCACATTTCAACCATAGAACAAAATTTTAATAAAAGAAATATTGATCTAACTACTTCCTTGAAAGCACAAAATAGTATTTTTCAAATAATTCTTAATTGTCAAAACCTGATTACGTTCTTAGATAATTTAGAGGATGCAATAATGTTTGCTAAATTGAACACATTGCACACGGCAGGAATATCCACCTCTGAATTAGAACAAATTATTGTAAATTTGACTGTTCTATATGGTGAAAGTAAAATGGGCTCTTTCACTAAAATTTAAATACTTAATTTAAGTATAAAATCCCAAAGGAGGTACTATTTTAGGCATATATATAAAAAAAAAATGTTCTGCAAGGTTAAATAAGTTTTTTACAGGCATTTGAAATTGGCGAAATTCAAAATGATTTGAAACGCGCCGATTTGCTGACGTCACATAAATATTTTTCATTTCGCTTGTTGTTGCAAGGAGCTGACCGCCTCGGCTGTGTACCCTGTAGTAAAAGCAGGTAAAGGTTCGAATGCGCTGTTGTCGGTGGTGACTAAATGTAGTGCAACGTAAAAAAATAAATAAAACTAAACATAAAAAATTGTATTAAATTGTGTTTAAGCATAATTTCAATGAAAAAGTTATAAAATCTTGAATCCATAACTAATTAATTTAACTATTTTTCATGATATTTTGCGAACAATTTCAGAATTAAATCTATTACAAATTTTCAATGTTGACAATTAGTGGCAACACGGTCAAATTGCGAGCTGCGACGTCATAGAAATAAATTCTGGGTTTTTATTTGCAGGTATTTCTTTTTTTTTCTGTTTTCTCAAGAAGGACTATAAATTTTTTAAAAGTAAAAATACAGAAAATTCTGTTTTTAGTTGCTTTATCCAAATATGCCAATTTCAAAAATTAGTGAAAGAGTCCATTGCAAAGTTTTGGGAATTTGAGATATTATTATCAAATAGCCGGACTACAAGTAAATTTCTCTAAATACATAATAATATTTACTATTCATTCCCTAATCTTTCGAGAAGACCTATTTGAAATATTTCACCTAATTCCCGTTCCAATCCACAATACGATTTTCATTCCAAATTCACCTTACCTAATAACGAACCTTAAAATGCAGAAGCTGTGCCACAAAAATGAAGGCATTTATGAATAATCCGAGCTGAATTGAAATTCCAAATTATTGGAACCATCCAAATCTGGGACAAGGAAGAGTCAATCGAAGGCAGACCTCTTTCTCTACCTCCAATCAAAATCGAAACATTGACGTCACCGATAAGGAACAAAACAATCTTAAATTGAATTCCTAAGATCTAGCTAAAATCAAGGATCTCCAGAAACAATCGGAATAACTGATTCCCGTCAAACCCGAAGCTATCCATCCGGCTACCTGGAATATAGCTAGCATATGTACCACGTTGGTTCTCATCATCATCGCTCGAACAGTAATTTGGCAACTCTACAAAAGAAGAGGTACCTAACTTTGTGAAGTCATTCAAGAAAGAATTATCCAGAAATCCGAAAACAAATCTCAATCCGTATTGTTTTCGACTTCGGCGGGAGGAGTTATGTGAACAAAGTTGCAGAGTTGTTTTTCATTACCTAGAAGCAGACTCAGCAAACCAGAGCTTATAAATATTTTTATTCATGCGTTTAAAGTTATTATTCATTTAACTAAGCTTTAGGCTAGAACACTCTATTCTAATTTTCGAAATAAAATTGATTTTTAAAAACAGTATTTTTAGTTTAAAATACATAACTGTTGCAAATTTACACTTTTTGCTCTAGTTACACAAATGACTATTCCCATCACAATATTTGAAAAAAAAAAATTATATCGATCCAACTTTTTGCAGCAAAGTGAGATTTTTTTTCTTCAACTTCTCGCAGAATGCTTGAGCAAAGGATCTGTAACTTCAATCTAAGAATAAATATTACTTATTCAGAAATGCCATTCATACATCATAAGTATTAAGTAAATTTTCGATTGATATCTAATAATTATGTATTTATAATTTAAACACCCCATACCAGTATTTATTTTATTTTCATATTTTCGAGCCAAATATTTAAATCCAAACCTGTATGAGCAAACAAAAAGACGATCAATAAAGAAAACTGACAAAAGATTGAATGTAGATAACACATTGGAAATTTTTCTTACGCACTTCTTCAGTAAAATATATGAGAATTCGAAGCAATCTATCTTGCCTTGCAAAAACATCGGAAGCTTTTGAAGGGAGAATGAAGGTAAACGATTTCATGACAAATAAGTCTCTGAGGTATACAAGGCTTGCACGAAATTTGTTTCTAATCCCAATAAAATTGTATTTTCTACAAATTTCCACTTTATTCTGTATAGTCAAACTTACTTTATTTTAAACGGAAAACCGTGTACTCTAGACACCAATAAAACGAGGAATATCCCATTTTACAGCTCCATACACTCGCGACAGGAAAGTCATAAGCAAAATAAGCCACAAAATAACGAAAAACCCTCGAAATGGGTACAGTAAGAGGCTGTGAAATTTTTTACACCTCTACATGGTCACAAAGACTTTCTGTCGTTTTTACCAGTCGCTCAAGTGCAAAATTTCCTTTTAGGGTAACACTTTTTACTTTTTACACGGTAAAATGCTTGGTGATAAAAATTGACAACTTTACGAGAATCTCAAATAGATGTATTTATTTGCAGGTCGTCCAGATCAGGTCCACAACTGCACCATTCTCAATATATCGATGACTTCATTTCAAATAAGATGTACAGAAGGATTCAATGGAGGATTAACACAAGCTTTTTCATTAGAGGTAAATTTCAACGGAATAATTTAATTCAGACAATTACAAAAAAGCTATGCAAGGTCCACATAATTTCCCTAAGTAACTCTATTTTCCGACAAGTTCAAATGTTCCAATTTCTCTATCTCCGGTTCTTTTCTTCGAACCAAAATAACTTTCCAATGAAATTTCGATTAAACACAGAAAAATGTCCAAGTCAACTTGTCAAGCGAAACGTAATTTAAATTCCCGAAGGAAGTAGAAAACTTTTTAAGAAGGATTTAAAATGGTCATCCGGGAGTAAACGCTACGTTGACAAACTTTCTCGTGTAATTTGTTTTAGATTACAGCTATTTTATCTTTTATGCCGATTTCGAGTGTCTGGTTTGTTAATATTTTTGACAAATTCATCTTTTAGTTTTGTAAATTAGGAAACTCGGGGAGAAGGAGGGTTTTGCTGGACATAATTAAAGATTGTAGTAATAGATATTCATATTAGGGATAAGAGTTTTCAGATAATGATGTGTATTTTTCTCACTAGTTTAATTGATTGTTCCATATATTTTAGCTCAAAGAAAGTCACTCTCAAGAGCTTATAAACAACATAACCTCGCCAATCTCCAGATTTTCCATCAACAATTTGGACCCCGGAGCACAATACCAAGCCGTAGTTTTTGCATACAACTCGAAAGGACGAAGCGAGCCTGTTATTTTACAAGCGTCTACTTTGAGGCTACCTGAGAAGCAGTTGACAGCTGAAAGGGGTACGTATTGTCATTTATTTATGATAAGATGTGCGCCACCAACAATTCAGTATCTTTAGTGTACATAGTATTGGTATTTTTATCAAACGTAATACGAAACAATTGCTCGTCAACAATTATTATTCCGGGTGGAGATTGTTTCCAATTTGGATCGAACTCCACAATACATGTATGAACAAACAGGAGAATCAGCTGCTGAATAATGTAGACAAAAGTAATAGTGTTCATCGCTGTCGTATTCTGAAATTTCGGCACTGACCGGCACACAAATTCTGGCGAACGCTTCGGGAATTTTAAATTAGCATTCCACATCTTTTTTGAATTGAAAGAGGAAACAAACTAGGAATTTATGTTGAGTCAAGTAGCAAAAATTATCTGTATTGGATGTTTAGGAAAATTATTTATGCGACAGTGAAAAGTTACATAAGCCAATGTACAGGTGTCTGGATTACATTGTTTTCAAAATTTTGATCTCGGTCAAATTGACATGGCGAAAAGCCTATTTCAAAAAATTGAATATCTCCGGAATCAGGGGACCGTAAAAACTGAGTTTTTTTTTTATATGCCTTTGCACGAAGTTCGCTATTCGACACTATGCACTTATTGTAAAATCTAAGGTAGATGAGAGAAGCCCTACTCTATTGATGGTTTTTCCTTCATGAGCACTTGTATGAAAATATCAGGACTAGGAGGAAATGTGAATAAGTTATAGAGGAACCCAATTCTGAAAAATTAAAGTTGCGAAGTGTTCATACATATCTTAGGCAACTCGACTTTAATTCTGCTTTACAGTTAGAAACAACACCTGCCGGTGTGCAACAACTTAATAATTGATTATTATTAATATTATTATTATTATGGGTTTGATCAGCACTAAGCGGCAACGCCGATGTGACTACTGCTGTATTGTTATATCCTTGGTTTCACTGTTATGAGTCACATGTTATACACAAAATTCAGTCCCGGTGAAATCTGTTTTTGAATACGTTCTTTGAAGGAGCACTGACTGTGCTTTCCTGAAGGGCGTTTCACTGATAGACAACCCTATTCTTCAGAAAATTCTTTCCAATCAGCTTTGAGCATATCTGCTTATCCAGCTTCTCAGTATGGCGTCGGAGTTGCTGGTTAGTATTTAGACTGAAAATATCCAGTTGCAAATGTGAAGAATTATGGCTATTTAAGATTTTGTACGTCTCAATCAAATCCCCTCTCTCTCGTCTAGCTTTTAGGGTTGTTATGTCGTATCTGAGGAATGCCTTGCTTCGTATGAGAGATTTCTGATTTCAGGGGGGAGTTTTTTCACTCTACGCTGGACACTTTCCAAGATCTCAATGTCCTTAACCCGGTATGGGCTCCAAACCGAATGTGCGAATTCCAATTTAGGTCTGATATATGTTTTATATATTTTGCTAATCATGAGGATGGATAAAACCTGTCAATACAAAAGAGTTTGTCCTCTTGACAACTGAATAAATATAGGCTTCCCGTTTTAGGTGATTTGAGATAATGACACCCAGATCTTTCTGCTCAGTAACAGCCTTCACGGTAATGCCGTTCAAGCTGTGAGGTATGTTTGGATTGTTACAGTCAATGTGCAGTACAGTGCAATTGTCGGAGTTGAGTGTTAGCTGCCATTCGCTGATCCATTTCTCGGATGTTTTCAGGTCGTCTAAAAGGTTGTGATGCTCCAAGCACGGATTGCAGTACATTTTTGTATCATCAGCATAAAAAATGATGTTTGTCTCTATAAGAAAATGAAGATCGCTGATGTATACGCAGTGGCCCAACACCGATTCCTGTGGCACCCCACTAAATATCTTGTATTTATTAAAAGGTGCGGTGTTGTAGAAAACTGCCTATCCATCCGAGGAGCTCACCCCTGATTCCAAAGTGTTGCAGTTTGAATAATAACCTCTTGAATGCTACTTTGTCGAATGCGTTGTCATAGTCTAGGTACAGTACGTCCACCGGATGGCCACTGTCTACTTCTTCCGTCCATGAGTTTATGCATGTATGCAGGTGTAGGTTAGTTATGGTAGATCATTAGGGGAGAAATCCGTGTTGGGTGGGTGGGATGGTCTTGTTTTCACCAAGGAAAGATGTCATTTCCTGAGCTAATATTTTTTCAATGATCTTGCAGAGGTTACACGTAAGGCTAATTCATCTGTAATTTCCAGGGTTGAGCTTGTAGTTTGTAGTTTGTAGATTGGCACTACGTATGCTCGAGACCATCTCTGTGGCACAGTTTGCTGAGTGATAAGTGACTACAAGAGGCCGGTTATCACTGGAGCCAACGTCCTATGGCAATTTATTTTGCCGGTATTTCATCCGGGCCTGAACTAGATTCTCTTTTCAGAGTAGAGATTGCTTGAAAAACCTTTTCCCCAGTGATATCTATGGTTGTTAATGATTCGATAGATCTAGTATTCTGCAATAGCGATGGAAAATTAACTAGGTTTTCTCTGGTGTATACCTTCACAAAGTGATCCGTGAATGTATTAGCTGTCTTCTAAGGATTAGAGATAATCACTCCCTTGATTGGTTTTCTGAGCACAAGCTCGGATGCGTTGCTGTTTAATGTTCGCTTAACATACGTGTAAAACTGTTTCTCGTCGCTGTTGTTCTAGAGACCATTCTCGTATTCTATCGACTGCCCTGATTGTGTTCTTTAAGCTGTTATTTTGAGTTCTGTACAAATTGTAATTATCTGCTGTTTTGTTCTTGGCGTATTTCTCCCAAAGTGTTCGTTTTCTTCCGATTGCTCTAAATATTGCATTATTTAACCGTGGTTTCTCATGATTCACAAGCTTAGGTTTGAGTGGGATATGGGTTTCAAAGGTTTCCTTCACTATGCTCTCAACTTCACTGAATTCCATATTGTCTGTATTTGTGCCAGCAAGCCTGTTAATAATATAGACATAAATGCTGTCAAAGTCTGCCTTCCAGAAGTTACGTTTAAGTAGGTAATTTCCTAGTTGACCGTTGCCCAGTCTCAACTGATGCATGCATTATAGAGATCATTTTGTCAGGGTCAGTCAGTGGTAAATTATTTGCTAGTGTTTCTGTTCTATACTTATTCAAGTTTGGGTTACCCAAGCTAACCCATCTTTGTCTTGAATAAACGTAAATTAAGTTTGGAAGAGTAGTCTCACTTATTTACGAACACGCTTAGTTACGCGAATATTGGTGTAGAAATTTAAGAAAAAAACTGGAAAAAAAAAGATGATGAAAATTCTCGATGAATCCAGTATCCTGGGCCATGTACCATCGTCACCAAAAGTAACTGGGACACAAATAATGCATAATAATCTCCTGGACTAATTCTACTGTCATTCATTTCAATGCATTTAATGCATAGTTTGACAAATATTTGACAACAAAATTCATATAATAGGACAAGAGCTAATGTGATGCTGTCCCAGTTACTTTTGGTGACGATGGTACATGTACAACATTTTGAGGCTGTTGCCAATGCGAATGGATGGGATGAACAGAAGCAGAATTGGTACTGAAGTTAGACGAAAAGGCACTCAAAGTTCTGCAGAATATGCCTGCGACAGATGTATCAGATCCAGGTGGAGAGCACACAGAGATGCTGCAAAAATTTGGTAGTGAAATCGAGAGAATAGTCAGTCAGGCTGGCATTATCCACAAGCTCCAGAATACTTCATTAATAAACGTTGAGTACTTCATCGGAGGCGCATGGATATGGACCTGCAGTAAGCAGTAAGACTGAGTAGGCATAGCACCTTTGCTGAATCCGTTTTCAGCGTTCGTACTGACGTTTGTTACAAATTGATTGAAGTTTTGTTACTTTAAGATAAGAGAACCTAGGGTCGTGGAATTCAAAAAATTGAGATAACGTGTAGTCCCTTTATGTGCAAATGAAACCACTCAAAATCCAACAAGCAATAATTTTATTTGATATTTAAGTTCTGTGTTTACAATATAGTGACAATCCCACTTTCTTTAAAACATGTAGTAACAGTCAATCAGACAGTAAATGTTACTTTCTGTAAAATTTTACAGTTGACAGCTTGGTTGTTCTGGGCTGCGTTCAAAAACGGCTGAAGCCGAGCCAAAATTGGCAGATTGCGTTCAAGTTCGGCTCCAGCGTGCCAAAAACGGTTGGCTTTACACGTTCCAAATCGGCCGCGGTAAAGTAACTTTTGGAGGCTCTTTCAACTGAGTCTAGAAATGGTTATACGAATTTTGATTGGATGAGACCAAATTCAATATGGCGTGGCGACCAGCAAGTTATGTGTTTTCATGCATATTTCAATCATTTTGTTTGTTTGCAGCTTCGATTTTGATTATTCAATAAAATATTTGTTAACTAATTACGTAACCTATTAAGTCGGGCAGAGACTAGATATTTTTTGTGTTTTTTGGTCCATGTATGGTCGCCACGCCATTGAATGTCACGTGGTTTGGATTGCTTATTGAGAAACGGTATTTGGCGTTCCAGCGAATTCACACCAGATTTGGCATCGCCGGTAGAAGGGGAATAGTAAGTTTTGGCATTAGCATTGCCGTCTTTGAACGCACTCCTGGTGAATCTGACACAATGTACCTTTCCAATCCGGAGCTCTTCAATGGGTGTTGGGGTTTCACTTTCGCCAACTGGAGCTCTTCGTGTTGTTTCCTGTATCCAGGAAGAGGACAGATTGCTGGGGTGACGTCACTCCAGCTGATCCAGACTCCAAACAGTGATCTTTATGTGGAGTAGGTACCCACAAAAGAATAAGGCAGTATCAGGTTCACCAATATTTGGAATATTAAATCCCTGAATTCTGTCAAAAAGTGAGTGTCTTGCAAAGAAAATTTAAATTGAAATTTAATATAAAACTATTGCTGTACAGACACTCCCTTCCAACAGAATCAGGTAAGAACAGCTATTGCAAATTGAGAAAAAATAAAATATTTTAATATAAAAAAAAACCAATTAAATAATTGGAAATAATGGTAAGATAAGAGTAAAATTAAAATAATAACAGCAAAATTAAATTAAAATGCTCGTTATGATTGAGCAAAATGCTGCTTTTCTGGCAATAGCACTAGCAGGCAAAAATTTGAACAAAATAAGATAAAAACAATAAGAAATTAAATCTTTAGATTCTCCCCCACATTGACAAAATTTTCCTTTTAAATTAAGGTAGCTACTAAAAATACTACAAGATAAACCTGACGGTGAAATCAATCAAATCCAGAATATGTCAAAATTCTTGAGATGTTTTAATTAAAACTTTTTAACTAAATTTTTGACCTGTCTGGACTTCTATTAAAAAAATTACAGCCTTTTGTCGAGATAATAATTGACGAAGTCAAACAGAAAATGGCTATTCAGGCCTCTGCCTGGATTCAATAAAGTGTTGATAGGAATGGACACACAATTTTGGTTTTCACCGACTCTATTTAAAACAAATGGTCCAATATTCCCACACTAACAATTGATTCTGAAAACCAGAGCAGCAGTAGGTACCTATTTATTAGTCCAAAAGTCTGAATTGACTTACCTCAGAAAAAAAAAAAAAAAAAAACTTTGAACAATCAATCGGCACTCACACAAAATGGAAGCCCAGAATTGGATAAAAAATTAAAATATAATATTTATATTTCAAGAACAGATGAGATAAGATTTATAAGGTAAAAACTTAACAATGATATGATAATATGCATTGATAGCAAAATATATTGAAAAATCTATGAGGGAGAATCTAAAAGTATAAAGCAAAAATAATTAAAAATAAAAATGACTTCCCTGCTAGACTACCGCCGAGAAAAGAGAACGTTTTAGAAACCAAACCTTACAAAAAAACGATCCTGTGTTTTTTATACTTAACTGCATTTTAACCAGTTCAACCAATCAGAAGAGTACACCCAAAAGATCATATTCACTTTACAACGATTTCACAATGAAAAACCACGTGGAATAAAAGAGAATAGATAAAAATCCACTAGAATTATTTTAATTATTTACAAATTATAATAATTTAAATTAGGGTTATGTCAAAAATAAAAACCTGCTAATTAATTAGGTCATTAAGCCAAAAATGATTATTTCAGAATCAGAAGTTAGAGAAAGACAGAAATATATCCATTTGGTAAAAGTGATATATCTATATAATTTCATTAAATGAAAATACAAATGACTGTCAAATGGGAAATATTAGAAATAGTTAAGGAAAACTACCACAATTTAAAAAAAATAATAATAAACTCATCCGGTACTAGATGGCAGCACTGGTAAATGAACAACAGATATTTGCATTTTACGCTCATGATGAATAGATGGCAGCACTGGTATTATTATGAACTTTATGCATATTTTATGAATTATTATTTTACTGATTCTGAAATGGAAAAAATACAACTTTATAATGAAAATGAGAAGAGATGGAACATGTTACGTAAATGATAAATTTATCGTGACACGTTAGACAGAAAGGCTCTCGAAATTTTGCAAAATATTCCTACGACAGATATCTAAAGACAAGTGTATCAGATCCAGGTGAAGAGTTTACAGAGAAGCTGCAAAACTTTGGTAGTAAAATCGAGAGAATAGTCAGTCAGGCTGGTATATCAACAAGCTCCAGAAGACTTTATTGATAAAAGTTTAGTACTTCATCGATGGTGCATAAGATATGGACCTGCAGTAAGCAGTAAGAATGAGTAGGCATAGCACTTTTGCCGAAATCATTTTTCATGCATTAGACACATTAGAGTCTGAATTTAGGTCAGTCAAGATTAAGTCATAGTCCAAGAGCCCAGAGCCGCCAGACACAACTTATTTTCTAAAGGACAGAATATGTGGGATTGTGTAGCACTTATATGTACTATGAACGTATGTATACCCGCTAAGTTGGGTAGACGGCCAATTTACCGACACCAGGTGCGAAAGCTTAAAAAGTACTTTAACTTTTTTTCTAACGCTTGATTTTTATACATGTTATTGGGGAGACTATTTCATAACTACGTGTGCTCAGCCAGACCAATCGCACCGGCCAAACATCCCCCCAGACGCAATAATAGTTTTTCCGTGAGCGTGAGCGCGAGGGTACTATGCATGCGTTTGAGAGTGATCGAGATATCTATTTCCCCCTCTTAAACTTACAGTCTACTCCAGGCTAGAGTAGAAATGGGATTCGGTTTTTCCCATAATGGGAAAAACCGTTATTTACAAATAACAGTCAACTGGCCGTCTGCCCAACTTAACGAGTATACATACGTTCATAGTACCTGTAAGTGCTACTCAATCTCACATATTCTGTCCTTTAGAAAATAAGTTGTGTCTGGCGGCTCTGGGCTCTTGGACTATCAGGATACCCAAAGAAAACCCGAATATCGAAGCAGATATTTTTCAAAAGCTAGATAGGCAATACTGCAAAATTACTTCCTGAAAGAAGGCACGGATTCAAGTTCAGAGGATCAATGTTATACAGGAACTTTTAAATATGCCATACGTTCTACCTTTGTTACTTTGCCAAGCCGAAGAATAAGATATTCATATCTCTTGAGGCTTATAAGTGAAGATTGAAATTTCAAAGCAGTCAGTGCAGATAAAAAATTGGCACGATTCCTTTGGAGATTCTTCCATGACTGGTCTAACTTCCTGCTATATAAGACAGAGGTTCTTCTTCGAATGTACATATCGAAAATGATTACGTCTGCTGCCGCTTGCAAATACTGTTTTTGTGCTTTTTTGTAAATCTAGTCGTCCCAGAGAAACATTTTTCAGAGAAAAATTCTATTCGTTACAACTGTGGAAGGAACGGCCATTTCACCTAGGTCTGTCCATCGGAAAATCAAGTCTGCATTCCAGTAGTTTTCTTTTACTTCAACCAAGTGTTACAGCTTTGGCAGAGAAGGACTTATGAGCAGAACTTGTAGGCGGCGTTTCCGTTCAGAAAACTGCGATGCGTAGAAAAAGGTTCATCCAGACCTTAAGAAGACAGTGTAAGGGGGCCAACGCTAACGATCACTGATCCCGAAGCCTCCAATCTACAAGAATGCTTCCATCAAAATAAATTGCCCAAGGCATCATCAACGGCATGTGATTTTCCTTACAACACAGGAACCAAGATCAGCATTACGTCCGACAAGGTTTCCAAATTCTCTATAATGTTATTGGGAAATATACCGTTACTAGAAACAGCTAGAGAAGATTGGATAGGTACATGTTTCCGGAGAGACCATCGTGACGTTGGGAATATGCAGCACCGAACTGAAAATAGAAGTAATCGTTGCTGGTTACTGGAATAGTAGATGAGTTTATATTTATTGTGGATATCCTAGAAACGATTTTCTTTCTATGGACTTTAGAATTGAAATTTTGAGAGTATGGGCAATGAAGATTGACTCTTCTTGTCCCGTTCAAATAGGGACTATCAAGAAATCATTGTCAACACCAATTCTTCGCAATAATGGAACGATCGTGAATGTATACCTTGAAGAACAATTACAAGGCGTGGTAAAATAGAAGTTTTGGTAGTGGAATGTATCCAAAACAGACAGAATGAGGCTCTTGTGGCATACTGTTAAGTCAACACCAACAAGCGTAGCCAATCTACCGGCAAATCGAATGACCTTGAAGAAAGGAGTGGTTATTGGTTGTAGAAGTATACCAGCTATCCGACTTGGATGCCATCAGTAAAAGCAAATCGAGGCGATCATCTTTAGGGAGAAGGGCAGTGTTATAAATCTCTAAAGTTGGGAAAAGTGTGCACAATTTTGCAATACTATGATTAAAAATTCACTGCTTGAATTTTACTGCGCAATCGTCTAGCGAATGGAAAAACGAACAGGAACAAATAATCTAGACAATTCTAGAAGCAATGACGTGCTATAAAACGTAGGCGGGCACCAATGGACAGTCAGTGAAAATTGAACGCCAGTGCAACAAGAGTCACTAGTGGAACGCGAATAAGTTAATAATCGTATAATTAGTGGAACGCGACTCTATACTGAGATAAGTTAGTTGAGATTTAGTTTTGTGACTAGAGCTTGATTTATTGTTAAACGAAGTGTTGTACTAGTGCTGGTTTCCTCATGATTTTTTTTTCTGCCTTGAATGAAAGTAAATCAATTTTGGACGAGTAGTCTCACTCATCTAATATGAATCCGCTTACGTAACAATGTTATCATTTCGATCTACTCCAACTATTCTCCAATCCTTTATCAAATAATTAAATTTCTAGTTAGGATAAACAGCGTAATCGATCAGAGGCAAGCCGAGATCAATATTACACCCGAGGAGAATAACACAATGAAATGATAAGCGGAATATTTAAAAGTATAATTATCTCGGAAAAATGAACACCCGACAGAAGAGAAGATTACATAAAAGTTAAAGAGAACCCCAACTATTTAAAATATTATTTCTTCAAATCTTGAGTTTTTAAAAAAACGTTTGAATAAAAGTAAATGTTGCCATCATGTAATGCTCTGTGAAGTTTATGGGAACGAGGGGCGCCACAGAAGAAGCGTACGAAGAGGAGATAAGAGAATGGGAGATTAGACTAGAGAAGATGATGGTCCTGCAGACGCTTATCTGCCATTGTTCATTATTCAATTTTCGTTTTTATTTTGTAATAAACTGATTGTTCAATCTAATTTGTGATTAGTTTGTGTGTCAAGGAGCATTTACAGGTCAGTTGAATAGTTTTTATTTTGTTCTTGAGAGTTGAATTATTTATAAAAGTATAATTTTTTTCATTTTTATGTTTTTTTCTTTGTTTGTTTATATCATTTTTTATAACATGTGCATTGTTCATGTATTTAACAAAAATCGTTCAATGCTGTAAACAACACAGGTAAAGAGTAAATTTTAAAAACCTAAAAAATTATGTGCTGTGTTTTGTGCTGGAATTTTGATTTTTCGTATTCAGAACGTACATTAGGGCCTTGCTGAATATACTAACATTTTCCTACCCTGACGAGTGAATATCCTACCGAACAAAAGGAAAGAGATATTGGCTCAAAATAACAACTATAGCTTGGTAGCATCCCGTATGGGACCTCAGTACCTGCTGGCAGACCAGCTAACTAACCAAAAACTCTTCAGTATTGGATGCAGGTAGTGTTGATTGAATGTTGTGTGTGGAATTAAAATTTTAGCACAAAGACAAAGGATGGTACCTAATTTAAACTTTTATTGAATAAGTGAATCATTGACTTAAATTATTGATTACTGACTCATTATCATAAAAATGACACAGTATGTTTTGATTTTTGAGGAATGTTCGATCGAGGGTTTCTCTGCCGTTCTCTTGCCCCTCGAGAATTCCAGGTCGAGAACGGTACGATTTACTTTAATGATAAAGTAGACGTTTCACAAATTTTTCGTTTCTTTCACATATCACAGCTTCCCTAAAATTTCCCATGTCGGGCGCATGTCCAGTAAGTAAAATTGAGTAAATTTCCACAACGTAGGTCCTATTTGTTTTTCATTTCGTTTTTTAGAAGATTTGTTGTTTAAAAGGTAATAAAAATTCACACCATGTAATCTTACTGAACGAACCCGGGGTTGTTATACTACAAAGTCAAACATGATCATGGAATACAAACCGAAAAATATATACTATATTGTCTAAAATATTGTCACAAAGCGCCTTATTCCTTAGCGACTTGCCGTTGGGATAATGGGGTTCATCAGGCTTGAATATATTGTTCCAATTAGCCTAGCTGGTCCTTAACAAGGGCCTTAGCTTAGGTAAGCCACTGGCTCCTTCGTCGTAGTAAACAAGGTATTCGCTCATATTGATATTTAGCCAGATACTCCCTTGAGGTAAGGTGAACCTGGGGACGTCTCGATATTACTCCCCTCCATACACCGAGATTTCAGTTATCCATTAATAAAATTTTATAGTCCTCATTCGCAATAAATGAAAAAAGAAAATAGCATTGTCATAAAATAGAATATTTATATTTCAGGAGAATAAAGTGCCGCCTATAAAATGATTATCAAGATTTATGGAAAAAATTTATTATATGAGAATTAATGGATAGAAAGACGTGATTTCAAAATTGGCCCACGCTAATGGTTTTCGTCGCTCGCGTTATGACAAATTTGTTTATGCCGATAAAACGATGAAAAAGGCTTTGAACTTAAAGTAATAGGTATAGAAAGTGTAGTATAACATACCCGGGTTCGTTCAGCAAGATTGAACAGTGTGAATATTTTACCTTTTAAACAACAAATCTTCTGAAAAACGAAATGAAAAACAAATAGGACCTACATTGTTGAAACTTACTCAATTTTACTTACTGGATATGCGCCGAACATAGCAAATATTAGGGAAATTCAAGGTAGGTTGTGATGTGTAAAAGAAACGAAAAATTTGTGAAACGTCTACTTTATTATTAAAGTAAATCGTACCATTCTCATCCTGGAACTAACGAGGGGGAAGAGCACGGCAGAGAAACCCTCGATCTACATTCCTCAAAAATCAAAACATACTGTGTAATTTTAATAATAATTGTGAGTCATTAATTCGATAATTTAAGTCAATAAAACTTTAAATTAGGTACCGTCCCTATTCTTGTGGTAAAATTTCAATTACACACACTACATTCAATCAACACTACCTATATTCAATACTGAAGAGTTTTTGGTTAGTTAGCCAGTTTCCCAGTAGGTACTGAGGTCCCATACGGGAAGCTACTCAGCTATAGTTGTTTTTGAGCCAATATCTCTAGATTGATTATTTCAATTTGCTAGGATATTCTCTCGTCAGGATATAGTAGGAGAGCCGGCAATATTAACGGGTATGTGATCGTTGCAATGGACAACTTTCACATAAAAGAATAGCTCATAGTTACCTTTAAACTAAATGGATGGATGGCCTCGATTCTCATGGCCGCAACCCTTTGATCGCTCGGCGTAAACTACCCCTCTTTTCCCGAAGGAACAATGTTATCGTTGCAATAGCTGAAAATTGGTAGATATATTCTTTAATATGTCTTCTCAAATAATATATAGGGTGGCCTCGATTTTGATGGCCGAAAATGATGGCGACCCTCATTGAAAGTCGAGGACACGCGTTATTTTGCTTGCTAAATACAAATTTTTGAAAGTGACAGTCTTCAAAGTCACTTTCAAAGTTGAAAGAGGACTATGTGAAGAGGATTTTGCATACGGATGTAGGTCTTTAGACAAAAAAAGAAACATGAAATTGTGTTAATAAAGTGTTTGCCGCATATGATGAGAACCCCCTACACCGCAAGGTACTTCTTATTTGTTGCGCTTATGGTTCTTGAAGTATCTCTTTATAAAACAACTTCACGGCCATTAGAATCGAGGCAACCCATCCATTTGGTTTAAAGGTTACTATGAACTATTGTTTCATGTAGAAATTATCCATTGCAACGATCACATACCCGTTAGTATTGCCGGCTCTTAGACTAGTAGGAAAATGTTAGTAAATTCATTGAGGCCCTAATGCACGCTCTAAATCCAAAAATCAAAATCCTAGCACAAAAGACAGCACATAATTTCTCAGTTTTTTTAAAAATTTACTCTTTATCTGTGTTGTTTACAGCATGAAACGATTTTTGTTAAATACATGAACAATGCACATGTTATAAAAAAAAATTTATGAACAAACAAGAAAACATAAAAATGGGAAAAAATAATACTTGTATAAATTGAACTCTCAAAAACAAAATAAAAATTATTCAACTGACCTGTGATCGCTCCTTGACACACACAGTAATCACAAATTGGATTGAACTATCAGTTTAAAACAAAATGAAAACAAAAATTGAATAATGAACAATTACAGACACGCGTCTAAGGGACCAGCCGAGCTTGTTCTCTAGTCTAGTTGCGTATTCTCTACCTACCCTTCGCTTCGGTACGTTTCTGTTGCGGCGCGCCCCGTTCCGAAAAATTTCACGGCGTATACAAAGTTGCAACATTCACTTTTATTCAGTAAACGTTTTTTTAAAAAGTTAAGATTCAAAGAAATAATATTTTAAATAGGTGGTTTTCCTCAAAAGAAAATCTTATCAATTGTAGAATAAATCTTTTTCATCAAGGGATAATTGTTGGTGCCGATTGAATTTCTCTCAAACAGACTTCTTCACTTGGCTAAAAATCCAATCATTTGAATTGGCCGAGATGTGAAAATAGTAATTAATAGGTCGATGAAAAAACTTATCCACAAATTACTCACTAAATTCTATTTTTTAGAGTCTCAACGATACCCGTTTCGATTCACGCCGCTGATGAGCGTCATAATCGGGGTTGTTTCTGCTCTTCTCATAGTTCTTCTGGTTGTAATTCTGGTGCTTAGACTGCAGTGCACCCAAGGAGACGAACGTCGCAGAAAACAACAGCACAGGCACAAGAACGCCGTGGTGAGTGGGGCCAACATGGAACACAGGGGTAGCGGCAGTGGAGCTACACTAAGCGATAAAGGAGGTAATATTAAATTATCAACAAGTCTAGGAAATTAGAAAGCATTATTCACAAATTAATAATATTTTGCTTAAGTCTTGCAATTCAAAAGTAATATGTTTACGAACTTACTCGAGGCAGCCGAATAATAATTGGCTTTGTTCAGAAAGTGCTTATAATTAGATTCAATCGCCAAATTGTTTGTATGATGTTTAGAGAACATTTCAGAATGGGATATGATGAATACCTAATCAATAATCTCACGAATAATCTAGTTCATTAAGGAGTGGCGACAAAATTCAGCATATTTTTACACTAACGCTGAAACCTACTCGAACCGATAGTTGAGAAGTTCAACCAAACTTTAAAGGGGGCAGTGATGCTTCACTCCTCATTCTAGTCAGACTAAACTATTAATATCAAGATAAGATTATATTTGCAAAGGTCGCTGAAACTAGTTTGAATTTTAATTGTTTTCAAATTTCTGTCATACGACGCGACGGTCCTTTGTACAATTATAATTTGTATAATTTGTCAGTCTTTAACTGGAATTAATATTAGAGTGAACATGTGGTAAAGTTTCAAGTATAAAACAAATTACCATAAAACGTCTTTCGCATAATATCGAACTTGCCGGAAAACATTACATCACAAAAAGCTCGTTATAAAACTCTACTCATCGTCGTGAACGTTCTGCATTTGGCATGTAGCCACCATTCTTTATTTTTATGCATTTTTCGTAAGAGCGACTCTGATAACTGTTCATATCTTGAGGTTTCAATATCAAAGAAATCTCTTAAACTTTCTTTCACTAAAATATGCATTAGAATCAAGTGTTTTAAAAGCTAAAAGAAAAAGATTTTAAGTTTTTTTTTTAACATTTCGCTGATCCGAGCATATTTTATGATACAATGATTATTTTCAGGTGGTAGTCCGATCTCCAAACACGATTCCAGTGCAGGCGAATGCGACAGTGATGAAAAGAATCCGGACATAATACCACAACCTGTGGAGAGCGATGATGGTCCCGACTACTCTAGGAAGAAGCAGCACATATCAACCATCGACACGTCACATAATGAAGCAGGCAATTCCACGGGGTACATGGGGTATTGTACCCTACGAAATGGGATCCCTCAATCAAAAATGGTAAGAAGCCTATTCATTAAATATTTCGAAATAAATGAGAAATGAACTTTTATCAATTTAGCACCGCTCCCGTGACAAGTAAAATCCGGTCAGCAATATATAACACGGAAAAGCCTGTGCAACAGGCCCTTATTAGAGTTGGAGGAGTCTCAACTTATAAGGGCGCTGTCGCGACGTTTAAGATGTAGGCCGTGAGATTTTATTTTTACAAATCGCGAATAAAAGGGTTTTATATGGAGAAAATACAAATGTGACTTTTTATTTATTTATTATGAAGTTATTACGGACCGAGGTAAAACCTATAAGCCAGTTGCAACCGCGTGGTTTTGCTCTGCGGAGCTTCCAGTTTGTTCTATTATCAGATCAGGATTCCACACCGCTGACCTGCATATCCAAGTATTGGTCTGCTGTAGGCAATCAAGAGTTTGGTAAATTTTTCCTGGGGTATGTTAGGGAATACCTTTTTTTAACAGAAATAGTTTGCTGTTTGCTCGGCCACAAATGTCCATCATATGAGGACACTAGGAAAGATCACTAGATACCAGAATGCCAAGATCGTTATGCTGCTGAACACTGTACAAGACAATACCATCGATGGAGTAATCTGTTTGTGGGTTGTTCTTTCCAAGGTGCAATCCGACACTCTTTCCCATATTTAGGGGAAGCTGCCAGTCTTCACTCCACTCACAAATCAGGTTGAGGTCTAATAGAACCGCTGAGTCAGAGGCAGAACTGCAGATCTTTATGTCATCAGCATAACTAGCGCCTGAGGATTTTATAGGGTCCAGCGTAATCAACACAAAAAGTAGTGAGCCCTGCGGCACTCCACTTACCACTGGGTGTGGCTCGGAAAGATAAGCAGCAACCCTGACTTGGAACTGTCTGTCTGAGACATAATTTCTGACCCCGTTCAACAAGTTGCCCCTCATCCCAAAATCCAGTTTGATTACAAGTCTCCGTGCAGGCACCCTGTCGAACGCTTTGGCAAAATTAAGATAGATGACATCTACTGGAAGTTTCCAGTCTAGAAGTCTGATTCAGTCATTAAGACATTCCGGGAGACCTGTAGTTGTTATGGTTTGCTAGAAGGACATGTTCATTATTTTAGCTAGGAACTACAGAAAGTTTTCTGCCTATTTTTTGAGCATCAGAGTGTACACACCATCACACGATAAGTTTTGATGTGTAAAGTCGATTGTAGTGATTTGGTTTATTACCCTGTCAGTATGGTTTTGAAGGGTAGTCGGAATTGGTGCTTCCTTCGTGAGGACCTTTGAAAACTCTTTGGCAAGCATTGGCTTTTTCCCTGTTATCTGTGCAAGTATCCCTATTGACAGTTTTAATGGTTTAAATTTTTACGATCAAACTTAAACCATTAAAGAGGTGCCCTTTAATGGATTAAATTTGATCGTACCTATATATTTGTGCAGCTTTTTCGAATTTTCTAACCTTGTTAAATTGCTTTGCCTCATTTATTTGCTGTGTTAGGGTATTTGTAAAGTTGCGGTGTTATGTTACAAATAATACTCGTTATTTGAACTTTAAGATAAGAGAACCTAGGGTCGTAGAATTCAAAAAATTAAAATAACGTGTAGCCCCTTTATGTGCAAATGAAACCATTTAAAATCCAACAAACAATAATTTTATTTTGTTTACAATGTTATGTAATAACATGTAGTAACAGACAATGTTACTTTCTGTAAAATTTTACATAGTTGTTAGCTTGGTTGTCCGGTGAATCTGATATAATGTACCTTTCCAATCCGGAGCTCTTCAAGGGATGTTGGGGTTTCACTTTCGTGAACTGGAGCTCTTCGTGTTGTTTCCTGTATCCTGGAAGAGGATAGATTGCTGGAGTGACGTCACTCCAGCTGATCCAGACTCCAAACAGTGATCTTTATGTCGATTAGGTACCCAGAAAAGAATAAGGCAGTATCAGATTCACCAAGATTTGGAATATTAAATTCCTGAATTCTGTGAAAAAGTGAGTCTTCCAAAGAACAAAAAAAAATAATATGAAATTAGTTTATTATTATTATTATTATTACTCCCTTCCAACAGAATCAGGTATGAACAACTAATCAACAAAACATACAATTAAATAATTGAAAAATAATCATAAAAATAGATTAAATTGAAATACTCCCTACAGGTTGAGCAGAGTGCTGCTTTTCCGGCAGTAGCAATAACAGGCAAGAATATGAACAAAATAAGATAAAAACAATAAGAAATCAAATTTTTAGATTCTCCCCCAAATAGACAAAATTTTCCTTTAAAATTAAGGTAGCTACTATAGATACTACAAAATAAACCTGAGGGTGAAATCAATCAAATCCAGGAACTGTCAACATTCATGAGATGTTTTAATTAAAAATTTTAAATGAATTTTTGACCTGTCTGGAATTCTATTTTAGAAAATTACACCCTTTTTCAACACTCTTCTCTTCGAGAAGACAATAATTGAGATAATAATTGATGGAGTTAAACAGAAAATTGCTCTATAGGCTTCTGCCTGGATTCAATAAAGAGTTGATGGGGATGGACACACAAATTTGGTTTTCAACGACTCTATTTAGAGCAAATGGTCCAATATTCCCACACTAACAATTGATTCTGAAAACCAGAGCAGCAGTACCTATTTATTAGCCCAAAAATCAGAATTGACTTACCTCAAAAAAACGTGGAACAGATAAAAAATTAAAATACAATATTTATATTGTATTTTAATTATGAATTATTATTTTGCTGATTCTGGAATGGCAACAATACAACTTTATAATGAAATTGAGAAGAGATGGAACATGTTACATAAATGATAAATTTATCGTAACAAGTCCTTGGGATTTTTCTGAGTTGGCTTGTACTGTTCTTTCCAATGTGTTGTGGAAAATTGCCCAGACCGTGTCTATGTTACCAACCAAAAGTTCTTCTTCCAGTCGACCCCAGAAAGGTGTTCGTTAACTGCTGGAAAGTTAATGCGTTTGATTTTTTGCTTGAATGTTTCAGCACCTGCATAAGCCATTGTTGCTTGGAGTGGAGTGTGAGTTTTAGTTCCTCATGGTCAGATTTTCCTATGGGAAAGAGATGTTCATATTTTATTATGAGGTTCTTGTCAGTCAAATAATGAGGGGTTTTGACCCTCCCTCTACTAAGTGGGTTTGGTTACAAGCTGGTGTAGGTCCTCATTTGATAGAGTCTCACCCAATATGCCATGAGATTTTGGGAAATTTGAAATCGCCCACAATTAACAAGTTTTTTGTATTCTGATGCAAGATTAGTAATCGTGTTCGTGAAGAGAAGTGTATCATCTTTTATAGAGCATCCTGTTGGGCGGTAGACACACACCAGCACAAAAGAAACCCCAGGTGAGTTCAGAAGTAGGGCCAGAATGTCAATGCCACCGCAGTTATTGGGTATTTCTACTACAGTGTAGCTGTTCAAGATATATTGTCTGAAATGAAAGCAAAATTCATGGCTGCGGCGTATCAGTCTGTCTGATCTGTATATATTCTAGTTACGGATATCAATTTGTGAGTTGGTTAATGTGTCGTTGAGCCAAGTTTCTGAGATCATAAAGATATCTGGACTGTTGTTTTGGGTGCAAACGGTGATATCATCATACTTTGCACATATTGAAGGAACGTTGGTGTAAAAAATAGACAGACCAACCAAGTTGCTAAGTTTTTTGATGTGCCACCTGAGTTTCACGATTGTTGGTGTTCGTCTATTTTATTTTATTTTTATTATTTATTGTCGAATTGGAGGAATTGTTTCTTTTTCGGCATAATGTATTATTAATTTCATGAAAAATAGCTACCTACTTCTTTCTCCGATTCTCCAAAATACTAGTTTAGCACAATAAGTGAACCATGCTTCGGTTATTTGATTAGCCACATAAAGCTTTTAACAATAGAACATAGTCCCTTTTAGTTGAACAACATCCAATTTGTTGCGGTTATAGAAATTTCTACACGTGTTCACTATATGGTTTTATCAAAATTACGATTTAGGTAATAAATGGAAGTTTGTCATCCAAATTTAATAATAGTTTACGTTGGCATAGTATAATTTACTTATTCGGCAAGCGAGAAAGCTTAATAAGCCGTGATGAGTATAAAATAAATAGAAGAGGAGCATAACAATGTCAAAACTTGTATTTGTACTGGGTATTACTAACTTAGATGAATCGTAAACTAATAGGTATTATGTTATAAGATTTTTTTAAACTTTTTAAAATCATGCGTATCGATCGATTTTTGTGTGTGCGAACATTCGACAAGTTTGGCATTGAATTATTTGAGTTGAGACATTCAAATATATTCTAAAAAAAATTATCGTCGTCCCTCCAACCCGCATATATTACCGACCTAAGTTGTATTCGAGTGTAGTGTCATCTTTTGACGTACCATTCCGAACAACATATCTCAGTTCTCGTTCGGTACCAGACATTGCATGAAGTCGGTTCCGGGCTTACCGCTACCATGAAATTTGAGAGTCAAACCATGGCAAACCGGTACCCAGTTTTTGCAAGCGCGGCTCAGGGTTCTTGCACTCAATCAGTTCAGTGTAAGATACTCAACGAAAACCAGAATCAGTTTACCTGATCAATCATTCCAACTTCTGACTGATACATCTGATATAAATGGAAAAATACGTTTTTCAAAAAGTTAAAGGGTATATCAATTATCATTGAACGCGTTTTTTTTTAACATAAAATACAGAAAATATGGGTTGACTTTAAACCTTGAAAGCGAAAGAGAAAATTCTCTCGACAGCAAAAATCATTTTGGTTCATCGGGCACGTAAAATAAAAACGAGCAGAATCCGAAATCAAAAGAGAAGAAGGCCGGCCGATGAGCTCCCGGACCAACTTTATTATGATTTCGATAATGCCGAATCGGAGGGAAAACATATTTGAACACGTATCCGAGTTTTCATGAAACCAAAACAAATTACATAGTTTGCTTTGCCTATAGGCCATGCAGATATCGACCGTTGCTTCTTGGTTTTAGAGTTGTTCGTGTTTTTTAACAAAATACTCTTTGTCGAAGGCTGTAAATAAAATGAAGAAATATTTACACGTGCGGTTTGCATATGGAAAATATTCAGATATTTAACAGGATTATTTCTGTTCTTGAATTTTCTCCTTTTTTGATACCTACTACCTACCATTGTCCAAGGTCCAGACCGTAGCTGTAACAGCGACAGAAATTGTGAATATTTTCGTGTGGATAAAATTTTAAACTGATCCTATCCTCTATTTCTAAGTTTGAAAAACCACTTTATGAAATGAAGTAGTGGTAGGTGTAATAACTATACCTAGATGTTCAGTTGAATCAACTAAGTCCGTTTATTTTTAGCCTGCTGTCTATCGTTTATTCTGAACTTAGATGCAAGTTTATAAATTAATATACATTTGCAATCTCAGCATTACTGTACAATTATTATAAGTTAATTTCATGCTAATAAACGGACAAAATCAATAATGAAGTTGAGTTTTGACGGATTCAGGGCCAAAGTTTCAAAAGCAGCACAGCTGCATCGCTTATAAAAGAAAAGCGGTTATTTTGACTCTAACTGCAACGTTAATATTTTCATCTTTTTTTTCCTGGAAAAGTAACAACTAGTGGGAATATTTTTACCCGCGATTCTGCACTTCAACTATGGGGTTACTTTGAATAGCCTCAGAAAATATTCATGATATTTTCAAACTCTATTAAACTTTTTCCAATTTGTCCCACTCCATTTATTTTGAAAAAATCCGATGACTTTGAGAATACTTCGACATGTATCAACTAGAAAATCGTCATTATGCTAGTTGTACCGGAATAGGGCTAATTTCTTTCAAACAGAAACAACTGTTCAGGGTATTGTACTAGATTGGTGCAACCCAGTGATGCTTTAAATTGAGACATTAAACTGCAATTACCTTGACACTAATATGACAAAGAGGAACAAGAATGCTCCTATTTCTGCTCTTTTGCCAATAATAAGTAACAACTTTTCTTTTAGTTGCAAGGACCTAATCCAATGATACCAGCTTATAGTTCATCTTGTACCCTTCCACGTCAGCCGCAACAACAATGGCAGTATGGCCCTGTAAGTCACTTACCGCCTGCCATGTACCCAATACAATATCGAGCCGCCCCATTGGCCCAGCAAAGGCTACGAACGACCCAATCAAGGTGAGCATAATTATTTTTAAAAGATAATTGAACATAAATTGCGGTAAAAATTTACATCCCCAATTTAATAATCATTCAAATAATAAACCTCAATCTAAAGCAATTTCAATAAATTGCAATTAACAAAAAAACAACCGAGTCTATAATTTTAATAAATACATTTTAAAATAATCGCCCATTTAATATTATTCGATTTCCTTTCTAACGACTGTGAATAAACAAAGGGTAATTATGTGGGGCAAATCGACGAAAAAATATATTTGACGCATTGTGCCTTTTATCTGCAATGAATTTATTGTTCCAAGTTTACGTAGCTAGAGACCTCTATTGAGGCAGAGTTAAAGTAAACGGACGGGGCTGCATGATCTGCAGAGGGAGTTTATTTTATTGATTTGGCGGCTTAATATGGATTTATTCGGAGCTTGGGTATCATAATATTCAAGTTTGAGAGCCAGATGTCGTTAAAAATATAATTACGATTTATTATCTATTTGAATATGATCCATCGTAGTGGAAATCTGTTCGCAGATAAGTGAGATTTCTCGACCAAAGTAAATTTCCTTTAGCAACACAATAACGAAAAAATCATGACGATACTGGCTATGTTACAACACTTCGATTAACCACAATCAAAATAAACTAGTCATGGAACTAAATCAAAACTCAGGGTCTCACTATATTGACTCACGTTCCACTAGTTATTCGATTGTTAACTTATTCGCGTTTAATTCACCACTAATTCCTAACGCACTGACATCTAATTTATCACTGACTGGTTCCCTCAGTGGCTGATTCCGTTTTATAGAGCGTCATTCTAGAACTCTCTAGATAATTTTTGCTTCCGTTCGTCTCGAATTCGGTGTACTATTGCGCAAATTGAGCTTTCGGTAAATTTTTGGTAAAAATGACCGTTAGTTTGTACATTAATATCACCTTGTTCAAATCACTCTCTCATCAAGTGATACTTAACCTAATATCAATATGTTTAGAACGGTTGTGGAATTCAGGATTTTTCATTTATTCAATGGCACTCTGATTGTCAATGAAAATGTGTATTCGTTTTATCGCTTTCTCATATTTTCATTGATGCTACTAAGTAATTGTATCAATCAATCTACCTTCTTGGCTGCATTTGAAGCTACTATAGGTATACTTTATGCTTCTGTTGTAGAGAGTGGTATAGTGTTTCGCTTCTTGTTAGTCCATATATTATGGTCCACCAGTTAACTTGAAAATGTAAATGCAGAAACTGGTAGATTTCCTGCCCACACGATTTTCTACAAAATCGGAGTCGGTGTATCGGACAAGAATACTTTCTTCTCCACCCTTTTTGTGTAGGATACCAAAATTTGTCGTACCAATTAGATGGCAAATAATTTTTTCAACATTCTTGTGTAATTTTTTATGTGCTGGTTTGCACAGCTGCCTTAAACTCCAATAATTGCATATAACATCTCAGGTTTTGTATCAGTGGCCAAAAATAATAAAGACCTAATAGCATGGTACATCATTTTCGTTTAAGAAATATGCCGTCTCAATTAATTAAGTTTTCACTTTTTGTATCTGCAGGAATACTGCTAGGCTTGGCTTCTTCCATTATAAATCTAGTAGTTATCTGTTTTGTGTAGCTTTCTTGACCAAGAAAAAAATTCAAATTAATGAGAATCAAAAATTTAAGAATAACTAGATTCCAACCCAGTACCACCCTTAACTGAATATTAATGTGTAATAAAATAATAATAACAATGATCGATTATTTTATTTAAATTCGGACCTGGTCTATCTGCCCTTAAAACTGTTACAAATTAATTGACATTTGTTACTTTAAGAAAATATAACCTAGGGTCGTGGAATTCAAAAATCAAGATAACGTGTAGTCCCTTTATGTGCAAATGAAACCACTCAAAATCCAACAAACAATAATTTTATTTGATATTTAACAATGTAATATGTAACATAGAGTAACAGTAAATGTTACTGTAAAATTTTAGTGTTGACAGCTTGGTTTTTCTGGTGAATCTGATACCATATACCTTTCCAATCTGGAGCTCTTCAAAGTGTGTTGGAGTTTCACTTTCGTGAACTGGAGCTCTTAGTGTTGTTTCCTAAATCTAGGAAGAGGATAGATTGCTGGGGTGACGTCACTCCAGCTGATCCAGACTCCAAACAGTGATCTTTATGTCGAGTAGGTACCCAGAAAAGAATAAGGCAGTATCAGGTTCACCAATATTTGGAATATTGAATCCCTGAATTCTGTCAAAAAGTGAGTGTCTTGCAAAGGAAATTGAAATTGAAATTTAATATAAAACGATTGTTGTACAGACACTCCCTTCCAACAGAATCAGGTATGAACAGCTATTGCAGTTAAAAAAAAATATACAATTAAATAATTAAGAATAATGGTAAGATAGTAATAAAATTAAAATAATTACAAGATTAAATTAAAATGCTCGTTATGATTGAGCAAAATGCTGCTTTCCTGACAGCAGCTCTAGCAGGCAAAAATATGAACAAAATAAGGTTGATAGGGATGGACACACAAATTTGGTTTTCACCGACTCTATTTAGAGCAAATGGTCTAATATTCCCACACTAACAATTGATTCTGAAAACTAAAGCAGCAGTACCTTTTTAAAATCCAAAAATCTGAATTGAATTACCTCAGATAAACGTGGCACTACCAATCGATACTCACACAAAATGGAAGCCAACAATTAGATTAAAAAAAATTAAAATATAAAATTTATTTCAAGAACAGATAAGATAAGATTTATCAGGTAAAAACTTAATAATGATATGTTAATATGCATCTATAGCAAAATATATTGAAAAATCTATAAGGGAGAATCCAAAAATACAAAGCAAAAATTACCTATTCAAAATAAAGAGGACTTGCCTGCCAGACTTCTGTTTAGGAAAGAGATCCTTTTAGAAACCAAAGCCCACAGGAAAACGATCCTGTGTTTTTCATGCTTAACTGCATTTTAACCAGTTCAACCAATCGGACGAGTACACCCAAAAGATCATATTCACTTCACAATGAAATCACAATGAAAACCCACATGGAATAAAAGAGAATATATAAAAATCCACTAGAATTATTTTAATTGTTTACAAATTATAATAATTTAAATTAAGGTTATGTCAAAAATAAAAAAATGTTAATTAATTAGGTCATTAAGCGAAAAAATGATTATTTCAGAATCAGAAGTTAGGGAAAGACAGAAATATATCCATTTACTAAAAGTGAGATAAATATAATTTCTTTCAATGAAAATACAAATGACTGTCAAATGCGAAATAATTAAAATCATACTTTGAAAAATAAATCCATCAAGTACTAGATGGCAGAACTGGTAAATGAGTGAAAGATATTTGCATTCATTTTACGCTGATGAGGGATAAATGGCAGTACTTGTACTATTTTGAACTTTGTGGATATTTTTGGAATTATTATTTTACTGATTCTGAAATGGAAAAAATACAACTTTATAATGAAAATAAGAAGAGACAGAACATGTTACGTAAATGATGGTGGTGATGCCACCAGAGGTAGTTCCAGATACAGATAAGCTGGAGAAATAATCATAAACTTAAGAGATGTTCAAGATAGGAAAGGATTTGTCATATACCTGGCATGGTCCAATAAAGAAGGTAGCCGAGTGGACGAATAAAACTATTTATTTAGTTAGCCATAAATGTCAGTCCGAACCACAGAGACGCGAATTTGAAGGATTCGCCCCTTTTAAAGGAACTTAGCACGTTCGCCAAAAATCAAAAATCAAAAGGGGTTCGTTGACATCGACTTGCTTAAGCAAGCTGCTAAGGAAGAGTCGCCCGTTCTCAAGCAAGATCGTGCGCAATTCAAATAATTGTCACTATTGACCTTGACGCACTTGCAAGATGAAGCTAGCCGAAAAGGTGGCTTCAGCAACCAAAACGATTGGTATTATTCGAAAGTATGTAGAGTTGGGCGAAAATCATTGAATAAAGATGGTATGGTGCCACCTGAATGGAAGTAGAACTTACATAGAAATCAGGTTGACTCCTAATTACAATCTTCTAGATTGTAATACGTGTTTGAATTACATTACCTACAATAATCAATATAAGCAGCAATAACAAAATAATAAAATGGAAAAGTATTGTTCCAGGAAATTGTGAAAAGTCTGGTCCTAGCACCTTGATGCCGTGTTTGCTTCCGTCCGTCCATATAACGATCTGTTTAGTTTGCATACTAAATTTTCTAGAATATCAGCTTTTGAACCTTGAAGATGTATACACTCTCTTTCCAAGCTCACCATAGAAAAAGGCTGTCTAAATATCAAATTGTTTTATTTTGTAATCATTTTCAGCTGCAATAGCTAACAAGACTCTTATAGAATCACAGCAAGTCGAAATATTTTTTATGTCTGTTCGTACCTGATTGGCTGCTACAAGCCTCTCCAAGGTCGTAGATTGAGAATTTCATCAACATTTTTAAGAAACCTCTTCATGTTTTTCGTTTTGCATGTGATTTTCAGGCTCTTCATCTAGCTTATCGTTTTGGTATAAATCAGGATATTCTATAACATTATCATTGTAAGGTTCGTTTCACCAGGGTTCATACTTGACCTTGAAACTTGAAAAAAAAGGGTTGTCGTAGATTAATTCATATGACACATACAATTTTTTTGACAAATTAAAATGAATGACGTCTGGTTAAGAACCGACGAACGTTTTTGACGTCATTGATTTGTTTCAGTCAATTTTTATTTGTTAAAAAAGGAAGGCAAATGCTGGTGGCAAGTACAAACCCTGGCGAAACAAACTTTACCTATAACCTAAAATATTATCTTTCGTTGAACAAAACATCTCGAGATTTTTTTTTATACCAAATGAAACAGTTTATATAATTTGTAGAATTTTGTTCATATATCCAAACTAACCAACCAAGACCAAGACTGGCCAGTCTTGGTCTTGGTCTCGAAAAATAAATTCGGTCTTGGTACTGGTATTGGTCTTGATAATTCAATTCAAGACCAACACAAGACTGGCTCAGTCTTGGTATTGGTCTTGATAGTCTTGGTCTTGGTCTTGATAGTCTTGAAAAAAAATTATACCAAATTTTTAAAATATACATAACATTCAACGACAGAGCAGAGATAATGGGTTTAGGACTTCAAAAATAAAAAATAAACTTTCCTTTTTGAAAAAATTATGCCGACGTTTCGACCATGCATTTGGTCTTCTTCACAGGCTATTTTTACCAGCAAGAGCGTTTCATGTCAAAAACTACCGCATAAAGCATTCCACAACACAGAGGAATAAACAAACATCAATTCTTAAATTATAATTTTTATTAACGGAACAAGAAAGTTGACAAACACATCATAAAATTGCCATTCTGTACCGAGGAAAAAAAAAAAATTCTTTTTGAACCATAGATTAAACCTACCTTACCTACCTGAGCATTCAGGCCAAATAAAGGTTTTCGAGAACCCTCACATAGTAACATACTTCATTTGAATTTTATTGGCCTATTCACAATAATTATATTTGGGTGAGATGTCGGGTTTGTGTTAGTTAGTTAGTTAAGAATTATCTTTGGAAATTCCAATACTTAGGTATTGTATTATGTAGGGATAGGAAAATATCGATGTATTCTGTGTAAATGAATGTTACCTACACTATGTTGTATGTACGTATTTTGAAAACCTATAATACCTTCTCGAGAATTTCAAAAAATAATAAATTTGATAAATTGAGTGTATTAAAAGACATTAAGAGAAGATATAGGAATTTGCATATTTTTATAAATATTGAGTCGATTTTTCTTTTCAAGACCAAGACCAAGACGAGAGTCTTGAGAGAGAGTCTTGGTCTTGGTCTTGGTCTTGAACGTCAAGTCTTGGTCTTGGTCTTGAGAAGATTTATCAGGTCTTGGTCTCGGTCTTGGTCTTGCTACCAAGACCAAGACAAGACCAAGACTAGTCTTGTGGTCTTGCTAAGCCCTATACAAATACATGAGCATCACATCCGACAACTTTCAAGTGTTCTATGTATGCCTTTTGTCCAGATCATACTTGATATGGTGTGAGATTGGGTGTCTGACTTGTTAATGTTCTATTTAGGATTAATAAAAGCCTCAGCCCACAAGTATTTTGGGAACTGTTCATGGAATGACCTCTTTCGACTATCGTACGGTTCTCATGTTCAGCCCGTCCATTTTGCTCAGGGGTAATATGGCGCAACGATGTCAAAGCCAATACCTTCAATTTTTTAAGTTCTGGTAACAGTATTCAGTGCCATTATCCACAGGCCACATGGGAAAGTGTTATTGGTTTGCCAAACTTGTTTTTCATTTTATTGTTAGACTTTAGAAACACTCCAGTGAGTCGAACTTGTATTTGATGGAATAAATAACCCGATATCCTGATGACTCATCTTTTAGCAACATAAAATATGTGACCACGCACCACTAGGCACTTTGGAATATGGGATTTTGGCTCTCCATTAAATTCGTCGATAGATTTCAACCTCCTGATAAAAAGTTCTCAAGGACACATGGACAGAGAATGAGATTTTAATTAAAGGGTTAACAGGGGTAGGTGCTGTATCACCATTAAAAAACATTGGGTGAATCTTGAAAAGGCCTTAAAAGCCATGACCAAGATCAACTTCAAGGCCATTACCAAATTTCTTATTTCATTTCCTACAACTTTTGTATTCAACAAATTTCTCCATCTCCCTCAGCTTTCAAGATATCGAGCCTGGTTCTCGACACACTTTTCACCCCTGAAGCCCTCTAAAGACGCATGTATTATCCTTGTGCCTATAAGAACTTTTTTATCATAAGAGGTTAAAATCTAGTAAAAAAAATTGATATAGTTACCAGCGAATTTGACAGTGAGCGAAAATCCCATATACTAAGGAAGTGGTCCTTTTCTCATATGAAATAGCAAATTCACATGGCTGGTACTCTCAATTCATGAGCTTAGAATTTGATTAATTTCTTTTTTCTACGAGCGTGCGCAAAGTAGTACTTTTCCGCACGCATTTCGGTTCTCAAAGTTGCACTTTTCCGCACTCAGTGCGGATACAGGCCTTATCCGCACTGAGTGCCGAAAAGTAAAAATAATTGTCAAGCAACAATAAGTACACTTGTCGACTTTGACACATGATGACAAATTTTTCCTCTGTTTCTGTACCAGCTAACATCTATACCTACAAACACCAAATTTAATTAACTTCAACACATTGTCAGATTTGTTTTCTATTTATATGCAAGAATCTACAAACTTTCTCATCAAATTTATAGCGTTTTCCATTTGTCGAAACAGGGCAAAAAAATGTATCCTTATCCTTACATGTTACATGCTTTTAGAAAAAGATGCGGATGCACTCAGTGCGGCACTGATGACAAATGGAAATCGCCATTAAACGCTTTAAGATGAAGAGCTCTGACGATGATTTTCTGTTATATATTTTTTTTGTTATGTAATTTTTTGATAAATGCATAGGTTCCCTTCAAGTTAATTAAAAATAATTAAACAAATTATCGTTTTTTTTTTGATTTTTGTTGTTACCTACCTGATATGAAGCTCGTAGGAAAAATTTTGTTCCTAACACGTGCGCAAAGTGTCTTTTCCGCACGCAAACACGTATCCGAACTCCGCTTCGCGTCGTTCGTATAACTGTGTTTGCGTGCGGAAAAGTAACACTTTGCGCACTTGTTAGGAAAATAACTATTTTCTACGAGCGTGCGGAAAAGTACACTTTTCCGCACGCTCGTTTTCCGCACGCTCGTATTTTAGGTCACGAAAGTATCACTTTTCCGCACTAGCGCCTTTCCGTTTTTTTCCACAGGTATACTACAGGTACAGGTACGAAAAAGTGAAAAAAAATATCTTAAATTGATAAACATGTAGGTTAAAATATTACCTTTCATGTCGTAGAAAAAAAAAGTGTTCCTAACTCGTGCGGAAAAGTGGTACTTTCCGCACTGGTTTGGAAATATACTATTACCGAATACCAGACATGTCAAATGAATTTTTTTCCCACTCGCAAAATATTAAAAAAAAATTATCCCTCGTCTTTGAGTCGGGAAAAATTTCAAAATATTCTGGTCCTAAGATGTATGCATATATACTTTATAAAGTTTCGATCTATTCTTGTTTATGCCTTATCAAGCAACAATATTGAAGATAGTCTATTAATTTTGTATTATTTTTAGAGAACCTCCTATACCCCTTCAACCTCTAGTTACATCAATAGAAGAAGAATTCTCCCCAGAAACACCGCTAATGGCGAATAAACGAGAAAGCACCGTTTGACAAATAACCGAATTATAAGACTTTGAAGTTGATGGTGACCTAGTATAGAAACTTTTCACAAAAAAAGTTAATTTTAGGAAATCGTAGGGTGATAAAATGACCCAAATTTAAGCTAAATTTGATAATAAGTATTGTACATTTCTGATACGTTAGGAGTTTTAGGTGTTATGTGACGATAGATTATTTTAAAAGTTTATGCTCTATATGCTCGTTTTGTTTTATATGTACGTCAAGTAACACCTTATTACTGCCACACTATCTTATTGTCAACTAAGAACTAAATAAAGAAAAATACTACCACAGGGTCTAATTTTATAAACTAAAACGCGATAGTGTTGGCTTTTTAATCAAGCAAAAAACTCAAAATTAATCTAAGAAACTAAACTAATATGACTAGAGGAATAGTACAAGGTACCGACTTACTCGACCTACTTTAATCTGGATTTTGGATATGGGTTATTTTTTTATAAGAGATTACATAAAATCAGGAAAATCATGCAAGGGTGGTCTAGTTACATCAGGTCCCTGCATACTGATGTTTAGTAACCTATGCGACATTTGTTTGTTTATGTGTTACAGAATCAAAAATTATTTCGCGAGAATAGGACAGCAAAAAAAAAGAAATTAATTATTCGTCGCTTTAAATGTTGTGTACAGCAGGGACGATACCACATAATGGAAATTATAGTAGATAGGCTTTAGTCAAGAGTAATGCCCTTTTTCTAAACCTCCCCTATGAAAGTGAAGACCTATCGCTAGATAGAAGAAAATTTAAGGCTTTCTTAGCAAAATAAACGAAAGACTTTTTCAGCAAGGTGCTTCTGGGAATTGGCAGTGGAATAGTGCATTGCCGAAGGAAATTGATCATAGTATTTCCCATAGACCAGGCAAACACTTTCGAGTATGTATAAGCATGGCATAGTTGAAATTCTATGAGAAATAAAGCTAGGTTTACAAGATTGTCGAAAGGGAACTGTAAGCATCAACCTCAGGGCTCTTTTTTGTAAAATAAATATTATCGAGTTGAAATTAGTAGTAGGTACTGCAACAGCCCTAAAATGCAATTCCATAAGTAATGTGTGACTCAACTAGAGAAAAATATGCGGTCCTGAGAGCTCGTAGCTCTACTGTTCTGAGAGTAATCTCAAAGCATAAAACCTAAAGATGATACCTTACTGGAGTGCCACAATATGCTGCTCAAACTCTTGTCCACTGTAACTCCAAGAAACTTAGCACCAGACGGTAGAATGAACTGATGAACAAAATCACCACATAAGGAGATGTTGAATAATGAGCACTTGAAGTTTAACACATTGGTCTTATGTTGAAGGATTGCTTGTTGCTGCCGCTCCAGGTTTTTATCAAATCCAAATCGACATTTATCATGCGTTCCAAGAATTCTCCACTGTTCGCATGCCAAACAATGGACGTGTCGACTCTATATAAGAGAGGCTAAATCATTAATATAGATGAAGAACAAAAGGGGGCTAAGCATAGAGCCCTGAGACCGCAGTTATTGCTCATTTTATCCGAAAACTCGCCCCTTTATGAAACTACCTGGCTTCTTATTCTTAAAACAGGGGAGTAGCGTTCCCAGGAAAACGAGTGTTCCGTCTTTCTCAATGATATTCAAATGATAATATGAGTAACAAAGACGGAATACCTATTCGTTCTCCTGGAAACGCTCCCCTGTTGCAAGAATAAGAACCCTGCTGACGATCACTTAAGTACGACTGAAACCAATTAACCAATTTAGAGTCACACCTCTAAAACCTTACACTTCAAGCTTACGTAGCAACACATATTGATCGACACAGTCGAAAGCCTTCGACAAGTCACAAAACACCGCTGCTGAAAGGTGAGTGTCACTTGCACTCAAATAGATATCTTCCAGAAGGGAGAATATCGCATCAAATGTTCCTATGTCCCACTGGAAGCCAAATTGATTATCGGAAAGGGACACAAATTGGGGAATGAAAGAACTCTTATTCTGACCAGTTTCTCAATCAGCTTACCAAGTGAAGGAAAAAGAGAAATAGGATGGAAATTTGCTCGAGAATCTGAGTCTCCCCCTTTGTAAAGAGGTACAACCACTGCATGCTTAAGAATATTAGGAAATATACCCTTGTCAAAGGAATCAATTATTCCATCTCTAGGCGCACCCTATCGTTAGGATGAAGTAATAGTTTAATGTCATCATAGCCCGAGGAATTTTTGGTTTTGAAGGTTATTAGGGTTTCTTTGATCTTAGGAACATCGACTGGTGCCAAGAAGGAGGAACTATATAAAAAAAATACTTACATTCAAAATCCAGATAAAAGTACATAATAGATATAGGTTGAATAAGTCGAAATCTTGGACTTAAATAGATTACCTAAATATTAGGAAAAATGTGACGTAATCAACTGCCAGAAATTAAATCATAAGAATATTTTAAAAACAATTTTTATTTACAGCCATATAGGTAATGTTAATATTTATGAGTTTTTAAAGGTTCTCCACCCGGTTGAAAACTGCAATTATTAGGGATATTTCAATTTTATAAATATTACCCCGGCTACGCCAGCAGCCATCATTTTCGTTTTTGTTTGTATTTCTTCGTAACTTTTGCAAAACGCATCCTTATGTTGAAATTTTAAAAAAGTCTCGCCAAATAGCCGAACAATCAGTAAACCTTTTATTGACGCATGCGTGTATTTTTAATACCCATTTGGAATAACTCCTTCCTTATTTATCAATCACAAATCAGATGAAACAAAAAATTACCAACAAAAACGAACGTCGATTGCTAATACGTCAATTTCATTTATAAACTACTCAAAACGAAATAAGGACCACTTTTAAAAGCTTGGCTTTTATTTAATTTTGAATAACCCTGGTAAACTGGATTTTTCCTTTTGCAATAAGTATAGATAAACACATTAAGTGTGCACAAAAAAATTATATTGTGAATGGAACTAAACACTTTACCAGGGTGATTCAAAATTCATTAAAAATAAATGCGTTTTTAAAAGTGGTCCTTATTTCGTTTTGACTAGTATATATAGGAAATTCCTGATCTAATTTTATTTGTGTGTTCAAGAAGCGACATACGTCAAGTCATTAGAACGACTGGTACTACAAAATAGGTATTAAAAATACTATACCTATAGAGGCAGGGAGGGAAGTTCAAGGACACGCTTATGTGGTTTTAATATTTCCACTTCATAGTTTTAATATTTCCACTTCATTGATTTCAAGAATACACACGCTTTATCGTTTGTCTCACTTTGAGACGTAGAGAAAAGGAAATTTGCCCTCTTCGTCAGTGATTTCGTCAATGGCTGCTTCTTGGCCGGTTCTTACTCTATATGGTTTCTGCTGCATTCCGAATTTGCATTTGATTCAAGTGCTGGTCCCATGTCCTATGGTCTTCTTGGTGAACGTAAGTGCGTAGCAGGTTCTTGATAACACGATTATAGCGTTCAGTAGGATTTGTGCGTGGGTTATAATTTGCGGTATAGAAGATACGAGTTTTATATCGATTACACAAAGCCTGAAACTCTTTGGATCTCATTTGTACTCTCTTATCACATGTAAGAAACATAAGCGCGCCAATTCTTGCGAATTTTGCCATAGGTTTCAAAAACACCAACGTGACCAGCCTCAGGGATATCATGACAGCGTTTCAAAACTACCAATTGGTTTTTCTTAGGCACAACTACTTTCCATTGTTCAGATGGCGCAGATAATTCAGGAAGAGAGATCTTTATACATTTATATAGAGTTGCATTTTGTACATACCACAAAGGAAATTTCAGAAGTTGAAGTCCAATTGCCTGGATCATATACCATTGATCGTTAGTGTTTATTGAAGAAAAGTCGGGTGGCTCAAAAAAATGTTCTGAATCGACGGCAACAGGAACTGACCTAGAAAGAAAATCGGAAACAACCTGGTCTTTCCTCTTACGGTGAATTAATTTAAAATCATACTGGTGAAGGCGCAACTGCCAACGACCCAAACGTTCTTTTGGATCTTCAAGGGTATGCAACCACAAAAGGGTAGCATGATCTGTGATGACTGTGAAATTAACATGGTCCAAGTAATGGCGAAGCTTTTCAACACTCCAAATTACCGCTAAGTTTTCCTTCTCTGTAACTGAGAGTTTCATCTCCCGTTTGGAAAGAGATCTGGATAGGTAACAAATGACTTTTTATCCCTGATCAAATTCCTGTGTTAGAACGGCTCCAAGTCCATATGAAGACGCATCAGTCTGCAGGCAAAACAGTTTCTCGAAATCAGGTCCTGAAAAAAACAGGAGCTGTGACTAGACATTATTTTTGGTGAGATTCAAGATTGGTGCTAATAGTGAAAAAAGATCTGGGACGAATCGTCTTTACCAAGATGTGGTGCCTACGAAGCGACGTACTTCATTAACATTTGTAGGTGATGGAATATTCACAATTGCGTCAACTTTCTCAGGATCAGGTCGGAGACCCTTACTATCGACCAGATAACCCATATACCTTATTTCAGGTTTACACAAACTACATTTCTATCTATTCTAGGAGATATCATAAGACCGGATTCACGCAAGCATTCGATGGGAGTTTCTAGTAACTTCAGATGTTTCGAAAAGGTGCTGGATGTGATTACGATGTCGTCGAGATAAACCATTACATAAGGTTCAAGTTCGGGTCCCAAGATAGTGCCAACTATCAGCAGGTAGCAGGGGCATTTGATAACCCAAAAGGCATTCGCCTAAATTGAAAGAGACCTCCACCATGGACAGTGAACGCAATATATTCACGGGAATTCTCTGCTAATGGCATCTCTATGGAGCTAATGTAACGAGTATTACGCAAATTATCCAAAATGCTGGATATATATGGGAGGAAGCATCCTTTTTCGTTTGAAGATTAACTTTATGGACGTCAATACAGTACCTAAAAGTGCCGTTTTTTTTTTGGCGAGACATACAGGACTAGAACACTGTTAGATCTCTCAATGACTCCGAGACGCAACATTCCATCAACCTCAACGTCAATAAATTTCTGTTTATATGGAGAAACGGAGAAATAACGCTGTTTTATTGGTCTTGTACCAGGCTCAAGGATAATCTCATGTTCAGCAACTTTGCAGCATCCCAAGCCTGAACCCATTTCAGAAATTGTCTTGTTAATCAAGGCATCTAAACTTGCCCTTTCTGAAGGAGTTTAATTGTCAATATCTTGGATGTTAAATTTCCGTGTGATCAGTATCTTCTGAGAATTGCCAAACGTCTTGTCGAAGGTCGGAAATAATCGACATTGACTTCCAGAATACCCAAAATGAGTTTATAAGCAAGCTCAGGAAGGACCAATATATCAACAATGCGTGTTCTGCCAAATAAAGTTATTGATACCTGCAAATAGACCAAACTTTTTGCTACTGTACATGAATAAGGTTGTTTGATTAATTTAAAACCAAGGGATAAAAGTACCTTATGACCAGGCAAACCAACAGTAGTCTTGCTGGCTCCAGAATTCAAAAGTCCAAGTGAAGAATAACCCATAATGTCGATTTGTAAATAAGGCCGTTGATCACCTTGGGCATGAGAAACAATGTAGTCTATGAGAGTCTTATTTTGAAAATTTATTGGATTGGCCGAAAAACTAGAGCAAGAAGGAATAGTACGGCCTAACGATTCTTTCGAGACTCGTTACCTGAATATTTCCCACATGTCCTAAAGGTAACATTAGGGGCTCCACAACGATAACAGTGAGTCCTAGGACGTTGCAAATTTAGCCCTAACTCAGAAATTAAATTCGGAGAGTAGGGGTATGGACAGAATGGCCAGTATTCTTGAGGCTGTTGGCTGGAACCCAAGGACCAAGATATAGGCAAAAGAAAAAGAAAATTTTAAAATAAAATAATTAACTAGTAAATAATTAATTCAATCAAATTAAGTTGGTAGTCAAGCGTGAGCTTCCAGAATCAAATGAAACAAAGATACGTATAAGGATTCAAGAGCTAAATTTATTTTAAAAAATAGGTACAGTTAATCGAAAAATTGTCCTTGATATAGAAAAATTGCAAAAACAATGGTTTAATTTTCATAAGGTAATTTTGGCACGTTACAATCAGATATTGGGTGGTAAGAATAAAAACGGAGTATCTGCTACTACTACAATTATTAGTATATTCTCCATAGTATTTACTCCAGAAGGAAGTAGATACTACATTTCGAAACTACCGGGAATTAGCAAATACATAGGTAAAGTTTGTTTCACGAGCGTTTGTACTTTTGACATCATTTTCCTTCCTAACAAATAAAAATTGACTGAAACAAATCAATCACGTCAAAAACATTCGTCGGTTTTTAAAATCAGAATTCAATGAATTTGTCGAAAAAATTTATTGTGACAAAAGACGCGTAAATAAAAATATATGAATTAATCTACGATAAAACATTTTAGGTTATGACATCATCGATGTCAAAAGTACAAACCCTCGTGAAACAAACTCTACTTCTTTTCAAAGTAAATACTGCCTAGAATATACTACTACTTGTAGCAGGTACTCCATTTTCATTCATACCGCCCATTGTTTCGATTTTTTGGAAACTTTTTGACAAACTATAGGCGAGTTCGGATAATCCTTTGCGAGCTGAAAGATTACATTGTTAATAGAACCTCTCGTGATCTTGCATTTGAAGTTACAAAACTGGTCACATGTGGTTGTCATCTTTTCGCTCGAGGGGGATTAACCGCACTCCACTTACACATACAAATAAAATGGTTTATTGAGATATCATGGAAAAAGTAATTATTTACCTTTTCCACATAGGGTTTGTTCAGAGAAAATTCAAAGAGTCTGGCATTTCTGTTTTTTTTTAAGATTATTTCAAAATACCTACCTTTTAATATTATAAATGAATAGTGTGGCTGTAAATAAAAATAATATACAAACTTCGATGGAAAGTTTCATTGCCATCTCGAGGTTAAAGTTTACTTTTCGCTCCACGTCTCAGTTAACTAACTAATCTCCCGACAGTAATGAAACATTTTCCACGCCGGTGTATGTATTTTCTATCACCTCTTTTTTCAATACTAAACGACAAAAACAAAATGGAAAAAAAAAAATCATTGATCACTTGAAAAATTGAATGTCATCGGTGGGCTTCTGTCGTATAAATTCGAGCTTGCTCTTAAAAGAATAAGGTGAAAAATATCAATGGTTGAGCAAAAAAAAATAGGAGGAGAAGTATTTTGCCTCCCTAAAAAAAAGGGAGTAGAATCGAATTTCATATTATGTGGTGGAAAAAATCAAAATGTATAGTGCGAGAGCAAAGTGCCATTTCCTTCCTCAGATTATTACATTGCGGGAGGAAATACACTTTGCTTCCTTGTTTTCACAAATAACTATCACATGCTTCTTAAATTTGCGTTTTAGTGCATATTATTGTTAAGAAACACAAACAAACGTTGTGGCGATTAATATCTAAGCAACTTATATTTGAAAAACTTATTATTATGTAGACAAAATTGAGACTGCTAATTATTATTATTATTCTTAAAGTGTGTGAATGAAATTTATTCTCTTTGAAACTAAAGAAAAATTTTGATAAAGTATGATAACATATCGTTATGTGAAAAAATTGATTTAGTTATTAAGGTTTGTGCATTTATTTTTTTTCAATTACCTATTACCTAATTAAATTGGCAATTATTAAAATTAAGCATAAATTCAAAAATGACTTATTAATTAGACAATTTTAATCAAAATAAGAAAGAAGTAAGTGCACAAAATATTAACTTGAATGTGAATTCCTGTTGTAAATAGAATATTTACTTTGTTAGATAAAATAAATGTGATAACTTTAAAGAAATATGATACATTATAATATATTTTTTGTTATGTAAAATATATTAAAATAAAGATACATTTAAATTTATTCTTATTTTAACAAATTCTAGTATGGTGTGGCTCATCATTTGATATAAAAATATATCAAGCTTAAAATTATACACATTAGCTTTGTTCCATGTTCCAAGCAGGAAACCGTACAAACAAGATTCTACGCAAAAATTAAAATTTGAGCGTGGAATCCAAAATTCGTCTACAAAGTGGTTTAGGACAGTATTTGACGTATTGGAACAGACCTAATCTTGTCGAAAAGATTGTCTTGTATAAAGAGATAATACAATTTGAATTTGTTCAGCAGCTTATTGATCTAGTCCGAGCTTATCAATTCTATGGCTATACAGATATTTTGTATTTAATTTCTCTTTTTCAATTTTTTTTTATGTGTAAATAGTGTCAATCATTCGTTGTAAATAAGCATTACCTACTTATACGATTTTTAATAATAAAAAATGTAAATTTATTAAATAAAAAAATGAAGATATAAAAAGTGTCTGCCTTTGTAAATATAATTCTCCCAAAAGTGTTTTACATGCCCAAATATTTTTTTGTGACTAATTTTATGTATAAAAAATATTGTATCACTGTTGTTTTATTGTTCTTAAAAAATTTGTCAGAAATTTGAAAATATAAATGTATAATAAATTGAATTAAATTTGATGCTGTTTTATTTCAGCCCTTAGGTACCGTATTGGCAATACAAGTAATATCGTATTATTCATTGAAGGAGGTTAATTTTTCACCTGTTTCATGCAAAATTGAATAGTCACTAGCGTAGCAGAATACAATAAGCCATCAAACGTGTAAAAGTAATGAGAAAGAAAAGATGCACATCGACATTCATAAAAATTAAAATTGAAAAAGACTCTTTGCTTTCAACGCTAACCAAGAAGAAATTTGAAAATGTATCAAGGGCCGGTATTCTCGTTCTCGAAAACGCTCACCGTTATTCAGTCGCTCGGCACTTTCAATGTAAACTTGCATTTGAAGTGCCGAGCGACCAGAAAGCGGTGAGCGTTTTTGAGGACTTGAATACCGGCCCAACTACCACTCAACGAATAAAACTCATCATTTACACCGATATCTTGATAATGCCAGACTTCCATCATTTTTTATATTGGAAATAAATTTTTGGGTAGATTCTTAGAGAAAATCGTATCTTGAGCAAGATTTTCGACATTTCAAGCCTGACATGTTTCCGCTTATCAGATAAAAACGTTCACTTTTGAACAGAGAAGCCAGTTGAATCTTGAATCATGTTGTCCAGGAAATGATATCAATAATGAAAACCGGTCTTGGTTCTTACAAGTAATTCTTTCAATAGGGAACTTGCACATTAAATTAAATATGAAATAAATAATAAAATACAATAACAATCATCCTAATAAATAACGCAATTAGGAAAAGGATATAATATCTTATCTCTGGTTTCCAAAATCTTCAATTGAAAATACCAAATAATTCGAAATTCTTGACGAGATCAAAAACGTATTTCTATGGGTCCTGACGTCACAAGGCAGTAATAATCGGGTCGCACCGCTGCCACGCCATGTGCTGCTGGTGTTGTCAATGTCAAATCTATCATAAACGGCATACATAACAACATAACCATAATCTAAATCTACCTGCTCGAAGGTCACTGTCAACCAAGGACTGTGAACGGAATTTTGTTGCTGAGTGACGTCACACTAATCGGCCGTTTCAAATGGCGATATGTTTCGAGCGTAGCTTCAAATATTTATAAAAAATTAACGGCTGATTTTTAATGCTTAATATTTGGCATGACTATGTCTTTAGTGTAGTACAACACATTTTTGAAATTAAAAAAAAATGTGCAAGTTCCCTATTGAACAAATAAATATAGCCCAGCTACTTGTTAACAAATTATTGATAAAGTTTTAGGCGCCATTTAGAGTTGCATGTTTCAATTTATTTCTAGTGATGCCGCCAGACTCGAGACTGGTCTCGTCTCGTCTCGTCTCGACTTTTCGAGACGAGACTGGCTTTTGGTCTCGTCTCGTGAAGTCTCGACGAGACGAGACCAGACCCGGCCAGAGTCTCGGGGTAGTCTCGAGTCTCGAGATTACACTTAAAATTTTTCTTTCATAGTGTTATTATTGGACTATTCTGGGCTATTTGAATATGAAATCAGTAAATTAAATATCAAGGTTACTCTTTACTGTGATTTTTCACTAATTGCTTTTTCACTGTGGCAGTTTGGAGTTCCGTTATAATATAAAAATAAAAACCACAAATACAGGGTGTCCGAGAAATAGCGTAAAAGCTCTCCACGTATAGGGGACAATTTGAGAAACCCTAGAAAAATAATTAAATTAAAAAAATCCTTCTCCAGCATTATTTTTGGTAATATGAAGAGGTAGATGTGAGAATTCACCTTCAAATTATTCAGGTAATTACATAGGTAGGTATTTAATTTAATTCTCTGACATATTGTCAACGGGATATTTTCAGTATTGCCAATTTTAATAAATATTAAAATGCAAATAACTTTCTTAAGAATGCCACTAGATTTTTTAAAGTATTTTTCTGGGGTTCCTTGTAGGGTCCTCCACCACGTAGGGAAGAGCTTTCACGCTATTTTTTGGACACCCTGTATAACTCGAGACCAGACGAGACCACTTGACACGAGACGAGACTTTGGTAGGTACTCGAGACCGAGACTAAATCACGGTCTCGTCTCGAGATGTCGAGACGGGACGAGACGAGACCAACCCTAAGTCTCGTCTAGTCTCGTCTCGCGGTACCACTATTTATTTGGACAACATCATCATTTATGAATGTACTTTTTAAAAACACATTAAGTTACCAGGAATCGCAAGATCTCGGTAATTTGCGAAGTTTTGCAAATTTTAGAAAACCAATTTGGGTACTTGCATGAAAAATTAAATTAATTATTGTTTATTGCAAATTGTAGAAAATCGAAAAAAAATCGATACGTATTTTTTATTTTGCCCAAAAATGAATATTTCGGAAGTTATACAAATATAAAGTTTTGTATATATAGATATACTGAGCATATGCGACGTCATTAATTCATATGATAAGTGACGTCATAGGCATATTTCATAGCGTTGTACCTCCGTCAATTTTTGACTAAGCAGGAAAAGAAAAAACACGTGTTGACTTATTTTTTATCGACCAACGAAATCAGCGATAAAAAAAATTGATGCAAGTACCCCATTTTATAAAGTAGGAATCGGAATAAGGGCAAGTGGATGATTTATAAGTATACTTGTTTATTTGTTGAAAAAAGTACCTATAGGACTTTTCTCACAAGAGTCTCTGATAGTTTGCAAACTGTCAAGAAACAATCGCTCAGCTAAGTTTCTTGCTCGGTTTTGTCACACAAAAATCCAAGCGTTTCCACTAAGCCAGGCTTCATGAACTACGGAGAATATGGCCCTTACTCTATGGTTTTTACGTTGAAACGATGGGATTGAAAACACGTATGGGCAATGCTTTCTGACAGTTTGCAAACAACCACAAAAGCAGTCACAACTATGCACGATCAAATTATTGGCAGCTCGCTCCCAATAACAATTACAAGTTACAACTGATATAAAACGCTCGGTGCATACGTGGCGGTCAATGCGGGCATGCTTCCTGCCCCGCAAACCGTTCAACAGACCTAGCGCGCCTGCGCCTCGTTGGTCGTTGTCAGAAAAATTAGAATAATTCGCACGCGCCTACAAGGTTAGGAGATTGCTATGCAATCATGCAAAACGTATGCAATAGAAATATGTGCCAAAAATTGACGTGAAGCGGACATACGAGGTAAACGAATCCTCATCAATTCCGACAGTCACGCAATACTTGAAGCTCTTAACAGCTTTGTCACTAAGTCCAGACTAGTATGGGACTGTCACCAATATAACTCCTTAAACAATTGGCGAACCGTAATTAGGTCTGTTCACACAAGAGTCTCTGACAATTTTCAAACTGTCAGAAAGCATCGCCCATACATGTTTTCAATGCCGTCGTTTCAAGATTAATCGGTAACTTATCTGAGCGATTGTTTCTGACAGTTTGCAAACTGTTGAAGACTTTTGTGAGAACAGTCCTATTGAGTCACTCTATCATGGGTACGGGCACCAAAATATAAGGGTGCCGCGTCACCATGAATTACTTGAACTCAGCAAACCAAACTTGAGGCTCATAAGGGGCCTCCTAACCGGTCATTGGCTACCACCTAAAAAAAATGTGTGAAGCTGAATCATACCTTTGTCGCCCCTTCAGGGAAGCATCCGAATCTGCCGAACATGTAGTCTGCAACTGCGAAGCGTTATATCACAGAAGACTTATTCATCTGAAGCAGACATATATTACTGCTGCGGATGTTGAGAGAACTAGTCCCAGGAAAATTATAAGATTCGCGAAGAGTCTTAGTCTAGGGACCTACTGGACAAGATGAAGCACATAGAGCTATTTAGGTCGCAGTGTAGAGAGGTACATTACCTAAACACCCCTATAAATAATCTAATCTAATGTCAGTTACTATTCTGACAAAATATAATGCTAATTGGGACTGGAGCTCTGGATGACAAGCAGGTTTTGGTGCTTTAGAAGCACGCCCGGTCAATGCTAAAACTCTAACTTGTCCTGATATCGGCAGAACTTTCATTTTACAAACTGATGATTCGTCCTTTGAGTTGGGAGCTCTTTTGGCTCAGCAATTTAAGAACGACGGGACGTCATCATTCATTCTTCAGATCACTCACAAAGCACAAAACAAAGGTATCAGTTATTGAAACTTCACGTGGAAGAGTTCCACTTTAAGATCTTAACGGAACGCCATATCTTGCATTGGTCGCACGACCTGAATGATCAGCAAAGTCGTTTGGCTCATTGGGCACTTTTTGTACGACTATTCAATATTATGATTATAAGCTTATTCATAGAAAGTGCAAATAGGTACAGTAATATTTAAACGCGTGACCTTGCTAGCAAAGCGTACTCATGTCGCTAAGGGACAAGGTACCTACTCAAGCCGCATTCCAATGTAGTGAAAAACAACCGTCAGCGGCGATTTCCCATTCGACTATAAAAAAGTAAAACTTGCCAGCGATAAACAGTAGCAGTACTAGCTAAAAATCAGCGCCTACAAGTCATCTCATTAGAACACAATGAACGCCGGTTTTTGGCCAGTTTAGATGCAACTTCCATACTACAAAGATGTCTAGTTCATCTTCAGATGAAGACTTTTTATTGAAGGAAGATACATTCCTAAGGCAAAGCACGAAGCAAGTTATACATCCGGTAAATCATGAACGAAAACTTTATGGTGAATATCACCATTTATTCCTTCTGCACTACATTCCTGTTGTTGTGGGACTTAAGTCGTTTGTTCCACAATGCTTTTCTTTGAAAAATCGCAGAAATCAGTAATTCGACATCCATTATCAATGCACGTCCAGCTCCGACCAGCGACCAAGAACTACAAATTCATTCCGGTAAAAAGTCGGCGCCGATCTGCACTAGCAACACGCGCCGATCTGCTTTGTCTGTGTGCGGGTGCATTTAAACGCGGATTCAATTATTGGTACTTCTAAGCGCTTGTTACCAGCAAGCAGGCAACCTGCTTTCTTTGTGTGCGTACCCTTAACCTTCAAACACAGTGGAAGCAGGTTTTCTGCTTACCGGCAACCAGCGCCGATCGGTACCGAAATCTGCGCTGAACGCAGAGCACAGTACGCGCGGGAAAAGCAAAGAAACTACCTCGCTGTTGGCATTTTAGCGTTGTTGATTCTTCACTTTAGAGTCCAATATGTATAGTGAAATTAATTAAACAGTGTATGCACGTGATCAAAATTAATGACATAAGCACGTAGCAATGTTGCCGCTATTAACTTTCGTTTTACTTTGACATACCATGTCTAGTAAAATTTGTTATCACTAAACCAAACAAACATCGATTTTTATATGTATAGATAGTGTATTATGAACACAATCTAAAAAAACTCCTCACTTTTCGTCGTAAATTTGATTGCGAATAGAGCTAACATCAAGGTGATCTTGATTCGTAACCCGCTTCTTATGTGGACGTTTTTTCTTTGGTGAATTTAACGCTAAATTATCCCTAACTTTTTGAGAGATTTTACTCACAGTGGTTATACCAATATTCAGTGCAGCTGCAACACGCTGGAAAAATATTCCCAATTAAAGCCCCAAAAGATTCATATTTGATAGTATCAATATACTTCACCTCTCTAACGCTATTTAATGGCAAAAAGGGGCCCCCATTATCTCGTTCCTGTTCAAAAAAACTAATTAGAGACGCAACGAATTTCTGACTCTGACTATTCAATGACTTTGGCATTTTATAGATACACAAATAGAAATAATTTCAAATAGGCTCGTACAGCATATTTTTTTTATTACATATTCTAAATGAGCTTCTTGGGTTTAGCAGTTATGCAAAATTTCATAATTTTCTGAGCCCTTGTTCATATTTAAATAAATTATCAAAGTACTCCAAATTTGAAACACGCGGTGACGTCACTGCATCTCTCACGTCGGTCGTCGCGGTGCTGGTACGCCAGTCACTTCGACAATACAGTCATTATGCAGTAATTGTTTTGACAAATTTTGGTTTGGCATCGTTTAGACAAGTTTTAGTTTGGCATTTTATGTATCTGGTAGAGGTTTGATGTTTTTCTTCCAAATCATATTTCGTATATTTGAATAATTCCCTGAGTTTCAATATTTTTTAAGCACAATTATGGAAGTAGCATGCAAAAAGAAAAATTTTAAATATTGCATGGTTTCGCAAACTTTGTGCCAAACTGTCAATAGAAAATCAGTTGACATTACGTTATGCAAAACCGTGTATGACGGCCTTTAGCCTGTCTCGACTCGAAAGATGCTATGACGTCACAGCAATGAATTTCCGAGGCATAACTGTTTTAATATTAAAAAACGCGTAACTTTTCTAATATTTATCCAATTGAGCTGAATTTTTTTTTATGTCCTATATGTGAGTAATACTCCAGAAAAATGTGAAAAACCGCGTTAAAATTTTTTTATTGAACGAGCCTATTATTAAAATCAGTAACCGCAGATTTGCAGCAATATTTGGCAACATAACCCATGAGTGCCAACCTAAATGTCATTTTATCGGCCGATTCGGTTAAATGTCAACAGTGTTCTGTATTTTTTCAACTAAGGTTAAATAAAAAGGAGAATGAGCTCTCAGCTTGAAACGAATTTTAATTTCTTACACTATTTAAATAAATTCACTATATTTCAGCTCTTCTAATGACGAATTTATTGCATCGAGTATGTTACCCAAAATAATTTCAAGAACCAAAGTTGGCGTTCATCAAGGATACTACACACTACTACTACTATAGCCAATCCTCATAAGACCGGTGTGGAACAGATCCGAAGCCCCCCACCACGCCAAATCACCAGTTATGACGTTGACAGCATGTCTTTCCTCGCCTTGAAGTAGGCTGTTTGCACCACAGGTTATGATTCTGCGGGCTTTTGCTTTATTCATATTTGGTTTTACTACATTACCTTAACATTCTATAAAACAATTTTTTTTTAGATCTAGTTTTCATCTTCCTTTTTGCCTATTATGTTAATCAAAATTGAATAATTTTTTTCATCATAAACTTAAATTCTAAACCCGACCGCTAGTGCAAACAGCTGACGACTTAGTTATGACGTCGGAAATGGTGACACGCCAATATGGCGGCGATTACCAAAAACGAGGTTGATAAGCAATCCTTAGTAGTGTGTTTTATCCTTGGGTGTTCATCCCATAAACCGTGAACATTTATTCATTCCGTACATGGAAATGGCACCTAGCACAATCCCATTGGTCAGATTTGAAATTTAAACCAATTAAACTTCGAGTGCCCTACGCGCGTACGGAATGTAAATCAGTGCCATAGGCACTTACGGATTGTAATATAATTATGTGTTATGCGCACGCAAAATCACGTCTCCAGCGGCCAAATATCCTGTTTTATTTTTGTCATTATTGTGTTTGTCGGGCTAACATAGGTAGGTACTTCTATGGAGTTTGGCGTTGCGTCCTCTCTTTCGATTTTCTTATAAATATTTTGAACATAAAATTGGCAGTTATTGCTTCACCGACATTATTTTAATCAGGTCTCTTGTGTGTATTTGGGAATTCGAAATCGCCATGCATGCTGCGACAACGTTGCTACCTTTCAATTCTAAATATTTTGAACATAGGTATAGTCCTGAAAAATATAGAGCAAACCCAATGACTGAAAATGACGCTAGACGATGGGTGGAAGAATTTGTGCCTTTGATTATTTTATTCAATAAACACATTGAGGCGTTTCGCTATCACTCTGATACCTACTGTATGTATATTTTCCTTGCTGACCGAAACTTAGATTAAAACACCGCATGTTTGTAATGTGTTGATACCTACCTAATTATTATATTCGAAATTCCGTAAAAAAATTGGAAAATCAATACGCCATAGTAGCACTTAATTTGAGATACAGAATTTACTGCAATTTCAAATAGATAGATACCTATAGTTGAAGAATAATTGACGCTTAACTCGTTTCCAGCTTAACAAAATTTTCTGCTGCAATAACTAGGTATGACATCCGTGATTGCATATGGCACTGATCTACATTCCGTACGCGCGTATGGCACTCGAAGTTTAATTGGTTTAAATTTTAAATCTGACCAATGGGATTGTGCTAGGTGCCATATGACGGAATGAATAAACGCAAATATCACCATTTATTTGAGGCGCTGAGGGATGACGATGATCGCTTTTTCCAGTACATCAGAAAGACACGATAAACGTTTGATTATATCTTAAATAAAGCTGACTATCTTCTAGTGAATTAATTTTATCCTATCAACCTGGACGCTGAACTGGCGGAAAAGAACTAAAAATTTGTTCCGGTAAATCCGGTAATGCCGATTGACGCTCATTATCGGTACCTACTGACAAGCGGGAACCGGTTTGCACTGTGTTATTCTTCATTGAAAAACACGCGTTCATTATAAAAGCATGGTAAGCAGGAAACCTGTTTCCACTTGGTTTCTACCCACGCGAGGAACCAGTTCTGCCGAACATACCTAGTTAGCCGCCGCCCACCGACCAGTCGAAGGTACAGGTAAGCTGTTTCCTGCCGTAACTGTACTATAGGTCCTTACTTTGCACAGTATCGCATTTTACACAATTAGCTTAAATAGTTGACACACAGGCTTTGCTGCAATAGGGATTTCGCCCGAGTACCCTGGACGGGAAATTTCTATTGCAGTTGAACTCTGCCAGGATACCGGAGTACCCTGGGCGGGTGATCCGTAGAGGGACTTTCACCTGAGTACCCTAAACAGGCATTTCCCTCTGATGGCTTGTGTGTGACTCGCGCTCAGGAAATTTCCCATAAGGTTTCGCGTTGCGATGTTCTAGGTATACATTTGAGCTTCTATTGCCGGATCTCGCCCGATTACCTTGGACAAGTATTCCTCTCGACAGCTTACGTGTATTCCGGAACCGTGAATTCACCAATACTGGGTACTTCCGTTATTTTGGATCCTTATTTTTGCTAGAGTTACTGGAGTTTTACCATTATCGCCGGATGCCGGATGCTACTTATTATTTCACTGGTACGAGGACAGGTACTGCCCTTATTCTGGAAGCGTATTTTTGCTCGGGTTACCGGAGTTTTTACCATTTTCGCCTGCTGCTACTAATTTATCAGTGTTATCGCTATAGTGTTAACTTCCCGTTCTGAACTCTCACCGCCTTTCATGCTGTTATAGCTCTCTCTCGCATGTTCTCGCTTGCTCTCCATGTTTAATATTATTATGATTTTACCTTAGCATATCCATTGTTTTTTCGCCATAATATAAAATCAAATCAAAGATAGCTTTATTGTCGTAAAACTTATGTTATTGACAAAGCCAGAGGCTTCCATCCTGTTAACTTTACTGTTTGGTTTTTCCCGACTCCAAGTAATTTTTCAGAACATCTAGGTTAAGTGCTTTTGAGGTACTTCTACCGGAGACTCGCAGAGACTGGATTCGCCTCGCTGGATTACTGTTCCTCCACTGTAAAAAAGCTATCTATAGTGCACGTAGGCTCTCAACCACTTCAATCCCGAGGGTGGCGCCCTAGACAAACCGACGTATAATCGAATCCGCCCTGACTACACAAAGAAAGTGGCTTACAGTAGGTTAATATTTATTTTCTACGTGGATTCTAAGAAGTTATAAAATAATACAAAAAATTTCAATCAATGAGTCTTTTGTAACATTTTAAATGCTACCGTCTCTTTTTCTATATAATGTTATTTTATAATTATAATTGTTGCTTCGAATGCTGACCGTCTGGTAAACGTAACGTAGTCGTGTTTTTTATTCAACCTAGAGAAAGGGCATGCTTGTCTTCAACTTTGAAGTACCAGTTAGTACCGATACTTCCCGAGTAATAGGCCTTTATTGGTACGGTATTTTAAATACCCATTTAGGATAACCCCATCCTTATTTATCAATCGCAAATCGGATGAAACAAAAAATTACCAACAAAAACGAACGTCTATAGGAAGTACAAATAGGAAAATTCTAACCTAATTTTATGTGTGTGTTCAAGAAGCGGCAGACGTTAAGTTACTAGAACGACTGAAACTTCCAAATGGGTATTAAAAATACAATACCTAACATCTTTCTAATTTGCTTTGCACTTGTCTTGTTGATGTTTGAAATCTGCTTCATTCTAGATGGCAACCTATTGAAAATCCTTCTGAAAACACCTTATTGAAATTATTTTTGAGTCAATCAGTGTTCGATTGCTTTTTCAAATATATCACCTTCTTGTTCAAAATATTTTTTGGAGCTTCCGTTTGCTCGCTCTACTCGCCGGACTCCGAATCTCAAAGAGAAAATCCTCAGAAACGTAAATGCACCAGAGACGTGAAAAACCTTTATTAAATATACCTAACACCTTGAAATTTAAATTATTTTTGAGTCTCTGATTGTTCGCTCCATCCGCTCGCCAAACTTCAACGAGAAGATTCTTAGAAGCGTAAATCCACCAAAAACGTGGAAAAACTTTCTCAAATAATATCACCTATCAAACGTAAATGCACAATATAGACCGATGCATAACGACCATTTTTTTAAAACGATTTTCTCCCATCTGCCATTAAGGGTGGTTATTCTTCATGCAATAAAAAGTGGAATGGCTGAAATTTCAAAGAGCCCCGCGTGTGACAATACAATGATATGCTAATTTGAAAATGTAATGAAAAGTGGAGATTTGGATCAATATTATCCCGTCTGCCACATATTGTAAGGGTAATTTGAACAAAAATTAGTAGAAGAAAGCTAAACGGCGGAAACCCTAGGTTAGTATAAAGTGTCATGTTACGAATTTTAAAATGTCGCCAAAATCGGACATGTGGATCAACTACCCCTGCGTTTTTATTCTCATCAAATTTCACCGATGGATCCACCATTCTATGTCGGTCATGGTCATTTTCCATTCACTAAACGAAGATAGCTAATTCATCGGTGAAGTCACCGATTAGAATAAAAACGAGGGGTACCTCGCGTCTGCCAAATTAAAGTTATGTTACATTTACGATGTAATACATCAATAAGTAGATGGCAGAGAATCTTGGTTGGTATAATAATATTTAACAATTTTTGAAGTTGTATCAAAATGCTGAGTTGTTGAAACAATTTTCTCCCGCCTAAAACGTGTTTTGTTACAATGGATTTTAGATAAATAATGTACCTTTACACCGGCAGAAAAATTGAAGTGGTACAGATATTTATTTTTAATTTTTCAAAATGTCGAAATTTCTCAAATTTTAGATCAATTATTTTCCGTCTGCCATTAATTTATATTAAATAATTTGCTACCAAAAGCTTAAGTTTTGACTGGCAGAAATTGCAGACTGGTACAAGTCCTAATAAACAATGAACAAAATTGCGACAAAAATTGTTTATTTTCAAACGTTTATAACAGTAATTTTTGTGATCATTTTGACACGGTATAAGTGTCACTTCAATGACTTTCAGCTTGATCGGCGTATAATAAGTGTTATACTCCGCCGGAGTATAACATTTTTACGCCGTTACGCATGTTTTTCCATAGCGATTTAAGGTAGTTCACCTGTACATACAGTGTAACATTTTAATTTTGCTCTTCCCATTAAATGAGTAATTCAGCGTTTTAACTGGTAACACACAAATATTATTTTAGAGCTGACTTAATTGATTGGATATTAATTACCTTACTCTGCATCTTTATAGATAATTTCAGGCACAGCCAGACAAGATTTTGCTCCTTATCATTTGTCTAATGATTTAGTTGACCATTGCAGATGAATATTTATTGAACAATGCCTGGTTATCTTATTCTTGTTGTCCTTAAAAGGAAATCCCAGAAATTATCAATTTCATTAGTCGATAGCCAACATTGTTTTGATTTTCAAATAAAAAGGGGTTATGTCCAGTTAATTGTCATTCAATTTTATTTTCGCGCCAGGCTCATTTCGAAGGATTAATTCCTTTAGTTTTCACTCCCTCTGTGTCTCTCTCTTACTGGAGGATTTCGTTTCTTTTATCTACCTGTTATCGAGTACCTATATCGATCAATTTGCTGGTACTTTGGTTTTGGTCGCGTAGGGTTGGGTTTTTCAATACATGTCGATATAATTGGTGTCGTGTCAGAGAAGGTATGGACAATATTATTTAATAAGTGAAGTTATTTATAGATTTTAATGAGAATAGTGTTTTCCTGATTAGTGTGGATTGATTCGGTCCCATTTGTTGAGTCTCTTTGGAGGTTTCGCTGACGACTATCGATATCTTTGTCGTTATCTTTCAATCCTTCCTAAAGTGTGGAATGTGGAATTCGATAAAAAAAATGTAACATAAAAAAAAAGTTAGTGCGTAGAAATTTCTGGTTTAGGGTCCCAAAAATCGTACAACGGTCTTTTCCATTTCGTCCAGCGACAAGAACACTTTGGCTTTGGCCTGAAGAATAGTTTTTTTATCCGGTTGACCATAAAGAAAATTAAGTGATTTTCTCTATTTAATTAGGATCAGGTCATCCAGATAATTTCAATTTTGGTTTTGCCAGTCTAGTTTTGGTTTTTGTTACCTTTTGGCAGCCAAATCACCTTTCTAAGGGATTTATCTATTTCTTCTAGTCGAATATCACATCACGTCGCTTGGATTGAATTGTTTGAGCCTAGACTCTTAGAGCCTTGATTTTATTGTTGCTCGTTATTGTGAACTTCCAAATTGGATCAGCCAGCGTAGGTGAAATTAGAGTTCCATGACCTTCCGTTCACCTTCAACTTTTGAGCTGTGACCCTCAAAAATCCACGAGGTAATTATAATGGCAATTTTCCATTTTAATGTTTTATTGGGGGACCATTCTATGCCGCATTGATTGGTAGACTTATAGTTTTTTTATTTAAATATATTTTTTTTTTTTGGCAATGCAACTTATTTGATGAATTGAAGTCATTATATTTAGTAAATGGGTTAAAACTTGGGAATTGAAATGTACAATTTCATATCCCAAGTGGCATAATTTCAATGGGGATTTAAGGGTAATTTATTTACTCATTGGTGCTTTCTTTAGGGTCTTATGGTACGGTTTTATGCTACCGTTTTCGATAACGCAACTCAGTGGATGTTTTGATGGTATGCAGTACCCACCACTGTATCTGAATAGCAAAGACTCGGCGAACTAGTTTTCATTGATGAGATAGATCATCTGGTACGAGTGTGAAATCCCAGACCCATTGTTAATTGTCGGCATAAAGCTAAGTAGTTTAGTGTAATTTTTTTTATTAATTATTTAAAAATATCGTATATGGCTTAGGTAACTTAAAGTAACTTTAGTTACTCACATTTAAGTAAACATATGACCCCATTTATTTGCGGAGTGATCACTGACGCTGGGTGTGTGTTAATTCGCACTTATTGGTTATTTTAGTTTTAAGTATAGCTCTCTGCTTACATAGGTATTCATACATATCAATACCGACAGACAGTTTTCTTAAATCTGACTATGAGGAAGCCTTTAGGTTCTTTATTCCTGCTAGTCGTCATACTAGCCTCTGAATACTTGTCATAATAATTATTTAATCACCATAACTTGTACTAAATCAATACTTAATATTCAATAAATACTGATTTTGTTGTATTGCCAATTACCTGCTTTCTTTGCCTTTTTGCTTATCCAATTATTTTCTTACATTTCAGGCATAATAATTTGGTTTGTACTTTAGTTCAACCTGCAGTCATCGCAGGACTTTTCCGATTTAGTTTCAAAAATTGGTGGCGCACGAATCCACGAACCGGGCACGTGGACACTTTAACAAACTCTGTTGAACTAAGGTCGCAATCCAAATAAGGTTACATTTTGGTAATTGATTTTTCTTACGTAAAATAAAAGTGTTACAACAGGTATAGCTGCTTATAAAGGTTATCCTTCTAAATATGAATGTCATAATTTAAATTAAAAATTCTACACTATTCGGAATAAAGATTGTTTGAAAATAAAATATTGAATTTCATTCGGAGTATAAGTATTCTTCACTTGCATGGATTTTTTCAAACTTTCATGCGCGTCACATAAGTATTACTTATACTCCTAACAAAATAAATATCTATTTTATGATGAGCGTTTTTAACCCATCTGCCATTTGGTCAAGTGAAATGTAGTTATGAGAATATGCATATTTCCAATATGGCAGAAATCGCAATAAGTTACATAAGCTGCACATATGGTTCTTAAATTGCAATTTTCTCCCGTCTGCTAACTTAATTGAATAGAGTTACTATCAAACTGAATACCTATCAAAAGGCAAAATGACTGCTTATGTAAAAATGTTTGAAATCTCACATACAAGTTATAATTTTTTTTTTCTACAAACGTCACTAAAAGTGTCATTTTTAACGGATGCTGTCAGTGTCTAAAATACCATTTTATGACACTGGTATTAAAAGTGATTACTTTTAGCACTGAGTGCTAGAAGTAATCACTTTTAGTGCGTTTGTAGAAAAAATAGTGTATGATATTCGTGTTAAAAGTGATTTTATTTTGTTCAAAGGGATGGAACACTCTGCCTTCGTATCCCAAACTTCCCTTTTCACAAAATAAAATGCACACATATAGGTTTTTCTGATGAGGATCAAAATGAACAAGAAATTAATGAAAACGAAGATTTTGGCGATCTATCAGATTTGAATGACGGCAATAATGATGATAATAATGGAAAAGGTGACATCAGTTGTGATGGAAGTGACTCTGGAAGTGATAGATAACAATGAAAACGATAATGATGATGCTGATGATAATAATGACGTGCTGTTTTTGATGATGTTGATGATTAAAAAAATATTTTTTTTCTAAAGATACAATTTTTTATTGTTCTGCCTTATCATATTTAGGTATCTTGAGAGCTACTTTATTTTTAATTACCCGGTTGTCAGACGGGAGAAAGTTGTTTGGACACAAACATTTTTCGCAATTCAACAATAATTGTGCAACGTATGTAGCTCATTGCGGTTTCTGCCATATTGAGAATATGCATATTCTCATAACTAAATTTCACTGAAACAAACGGCAGACAGGTTAAAAACGTTCATGATATGAACAATTTTTGTTCCAATTTTGTTAATCAATTATAGGAACTTGTATCAGCGTGCAATTTCTGCCAGTCGAAATTTAAGCTTTTAGTAGTAGCTAATTTAATATAGATTATTGGCAGACGGGAAAAAATTGATCTCAACTTTGAAAAATTTTGACATTTTTATTGTTTCTGCCAATTGTTTATATACCTTGGATACATCTGCCAATACATTTCTTGGATTTTACTTTGCATGTCAAACTTATCTTCCAAATGGCAGATGGGAGAAAATTGTTTCAACATCTCAGCATTTTGATACAACTTCAAAAATTGTTAAATATTATTATAACAACCGAGATTTTCTGCCATTTCCTTATTGATCTCATACATCGTAAATGTTATTTTAATATTATTTATTAAACAAATACTCGGATGAATCAGGATTAAAGATTTATTTTCAATATCCTTGTATACGTTTTACAATAATATTGACAACTGTCAATAATGTCAACTATCATTAATCACTTGGTTGGTTAAGGGTTGTTTACACATTACCGCTAAAGGTTGGTATACATAAATACTAATAACTAATCTAGCTCCGCTCAAACACCTCCCCCTCAAAGATTGAGGCGCCTAGGGGCTTTCACACAACGACCGTATCGGGAGCGCACATTTGAAGTTTCGCTTTCACTATTGTTTTTGCACTGTGACTTATGTCTAACATTTTGAGGTGATGGCGGAAAACCTAATAAGTCTGGGGTGCTACTACTTGATGAGCGTTGAGGACTTTGTGGAGGACTAGTCAAAGGAGTCCTAAAAGATCTTACAGAGCCTGGACTATTAGTATTCTGTATAGGAACTACATTGTTAGGATGAACATCATCATTATTATTAGAAATTTCATTGGGGTACAATTCAGGTTCACACAATAATTTATATTCAGAATTTGACGATGACATTTTCATATGTGAAGTATTACGCCTAACGATTTTATTATTATTTTCTTTCTTTACCCAATAAGATCTCGGCTCAGATGCGTTTTCAACTACAATTGCTTTCTGCCAAGTTTTTTCTTTATGAGTTTTTATTACTACTTTATCCCCCTTTTTGTACTCCAATGATTTTCTGCGAGTTAACTTGTCAAAATTGGATTTCATGATTTGTTTTTGTTGACAAAGTTTATCATAAATATTTTTCTGTATTTTTGGTTCCAGTTTTTTAGAAGTTACAGGTAACTCTGTTTTTAGAATTCTACTATGTAAAATCTGTGCAGGAGTAGCATTCAGACTCATTATGGGTGCATTATTATACTCTAATATACATTCTCTATAATCACGCTTATCTTCATAACTTTTCCTTAAAATTTGTTTAGCTATGCTCACTGCCTTTTCTGCCATTCCATTGCTTTGATGGTAATGAGGTGAACACGTAGTTATAGTAATATCTTTACTTTTGTAATATTTTTTGCAATGATTTGACACAAAGGGCAGGTTGTCGCCTATAATAATATGAGGGTAACCAAATCTAATAAAAATATCCTGAAAAGCGTCTATGACAGATTTTGAGGTTTTATCTTTTAAGCAAATTAATTCTAACCAATGTGAAAAATGATCTATTAATACTAAATAGTTTTTTCCTGCAAACTCTACAATATCTACAGCGACTTTATTGAATCTTAATCGTGGGACGCTATGTGGCAAAAGAGGTTCTTTGTAGTTTGCTGGTAGGTACTTTTCACATACACGACAGCTTTTAATAAAGTTCGCAATGTCGTTATACAAACTTGGCCAATAAAATAGAATTCTAGCTTTATTTGTTGTCTTGCTAATGCCAATATGACCTTTATGCAACAGTTTGATCATTTCTAGTCTTAGTTTTTGGGGAACTATAATTTTGTGTTCAACGAAAATAATACCTGCTTCTACATAAATAGAATCTTTAAAAGAGTAAAAAGGTTTACAATCTGAAGTCATATTATGTTCTTTAGGCCATCCATTGTAATAAAAGTCATGAATTTTTAATAGAATTGGATCTTTGCTTGTTTCTAGTCGAAACCGATCTTTTTTTTCTTGACTCATCGGTAAATACTTAGATACTAAGTGGACCATTTCGAACATGTCAGGGTCTGGTGAGTCTTTAACTTGCAAGCTTGACCGTGACAACATATCTGCAAATTGTACATTCTTACCTGGTACATAGTAAACATTTAAAGAGTACTTCATCAGTTTAATCCTAAACCTTTGAAGCCTAACTGAACCTATCTTTTGAATCGGTTTCTTCATAATTGAAATGATTGGCTTGTGATCAGTTTGTACGTCAACTACTTGAAGATATAGACCATTTCTTTGATGAAGCACCAGATGTTAACTTCTTATTGTTAAAGGTAGGAAATTTTAGGTGGAACACTGTGCAATTTATAGTTGTATATGAATATTATATTATGTACTCTATGTTTTGTAAATTAGCCGTACATGCTAAATAAAGACCTAATAATAATAAATAGGGATATTCCTATATTTTTAGTTTGAAGCAGTTTGTATTTAAAATATTACTTTAGTACCACCACCGCAGAAACGCGAATTTATTCCCACCTTATGTAATTTATTTTTTGTTGCAGGTTGTGCTCGCTATAGGCATAGCGGAAGCTTGCCGAAGAGGGGAAATAACAAAAATGACAATAGACGACGTCAAGGAGCAAGGGGACATTATTTTAATAAACATTCCCGATTCATAAACATATACTTCTAGAAAATTTGTCTTGTGTGGTCGAGGCCAAGAATACCTTAAGAAATATCTGGACTTGAGGCCCCCACAGGTGACAACTCGAAGACTCTTTTTAAATTATAAAAAAGGCAAGTGTATTACACAAGTAGTTGGGATAAATTCTATAGGAAAAATGCCGTGTCAAATTGCATCTTTTTTGCACTTGCCAAATCCCGACATGTACACCGGCCACTGTTTCAGACGGTCGTCGGCCACCCTGTTGGCAGATGCAGGGGGGGACCTTATGACCCTAAAGCGTCACGGTGGCTGGAAGTCGTCTAGCGTAGCAGAAGGATATGTGGAAGAGTCAGTACAAAACAAGATGGAAATTGCAAAAAAGATCACTGGATCTACCCACAATACGGTTCAGGTTCAGCAAGGAAGCTGCCGAAAAGTCACTGAAGCTGTGGTGGAGGAAAGCTGCTCACAATCAGTGACATCAGTTTTTACAAATGCTGGTGAAGTTCCATGTTTAAAAATTAAAAATATGACAAATTCGTCAATTATCATAAAAATTAAAAAATAATTTTTTATAATATCATTTTTAGGGCAAAGCGTCTTAAGTTAGTTATTAATTTGTTGTTATTTGTATAATAAAGAAAATAAAATATATATTTTGTCATTATTTTATACAGAGTGCGGTAATAAAATTACCCGGTAATATGGTACTTACCGCACGCAAAATCGTATAATATACCTTAGTTACCGCACGCTTGTAGATAATAGTTATTGATGATACTAGTTCGATATGAACACCATAATGAAACGCGTGTAATGTTAAACCACGAGGCGTTAGCCGAGTGGTTTAGTTACACGAGTTTCATTATGGTGTTCATATCGAACGTCTATCATTTAAAATTTAATCTACGATGGTCCAAATAGATTTTATTTGCCTTGAAATAGCAAATACTTTTCAAATTAAAATTCAAAATTTAGCAGGTGCCCTTACTAGTCGGAAACCTGCTTGTTGATTTTTAGAATTTTGACTTTGGCAGCTTCAATATTGGAGTCAATTTTGGTGCCATAAATTCAGTTTTATAGTGGAAAATAATGTTAAGAATTGGTGATTCTGAGTTCAAAAGTGTCCGTTCGAATATCGAGACAGCATCAGTGAAAAGGTTCTTCTGATAACTAGCTTTCTTTTTGTATATTTTTCATTTTATAATTTGGGTGTTTTTATGAATTCTTAAACGCACTAGTGCTATTATGAAGGACCTAATGACATTCAAATGACAATGCTAAATATGTCATAATGACACCGACGTAGATTAAGTAACTTAACAGCATAGTGTGCGGTAAAGTACTACTTTCCACTTGCAAGTAAGTGCGGTAAAGTGCACTTCACTGCACAGCAATTGACAAAAGGGGTTAGACTTCTCAGATCTTCATCAAGTACCTAGTTCAGGTTGCATATTTTTTTCATCGTTGTATAGCCAATTTCCGCACATTTAAAACCCATTTAGGTTCAGACCTATAATATATGTGAAATCCCTAGCCTAGATTTTTTTGCTCAACAGAAACATGACCAATCACTTTAAAAAAAAAAAACATGGATAGGCTTATGTAGGTACACTGAAGTTTCATAAATTTTAAACAGTTTGTAGCCTGATACTTTCTAAAAACTATCAGCCAAAAAGGTATATATTTCCTTTCCTTTTGTAAACACATCAATAAAATATTATTTACTGTAACCCAATATTATAATTGCTTTCCTTAAAGCTCCAAAGGCAAGCTCTAAAAAAACAAAATAAAGTGGTGTTATATACTTTTCAGTTCTTTATCTTTCCCTTTGATAAAACTCCACCTAATATTTTTATTTCGGTTGTCTCTCTGAAAGTAGTTGATGAATATGATGTTTCGGGTTTATTAGGCTCTTGAGGTTTTATTCTAAAATTTATGAAAATGTGTTAAAACCAAGGAAAAACAGTATATGCCACTCAGGGGCAGGGACAAAAATTTTCGACTAATAATATATGGCGAAGCATTCGCCATTACATGCGGTGGATACGTGAATCCACAATTTGGATAAAAACATGCAAAAAAAAATTTTTTTTTGTTAATCAGTCCTCCGCAACAACAAAATGTAAAATGACAAAATGTAAGAAAATTGAATTTCTTATATTTTGTATTATAAATCTTTTTGTCTAAAATAAACCGAGTTAGACCAGCATAAAATTGTATGAAAAAAAAAAGGGAAATTTAAATTCCTATTTATCCTTTTTTTATCTCTGACTCATTATAAATTTTGTACTTGTAAATTAAATTGAGCTGCAGTCGGCCAACCACTTCGAATCGAAATACCTCTATCGTCCTTTTGAAAGGATACTGCTCTGTAAGGCCAGTACAACATTTATCATCGAGATGGGATGATCAGTGTGGCTAGCTTTTTTTTTCTCCTCTCGTATCTTCTGGCGTGCTATTTTATTCAAAAATGAGCAGTTCCAGTAGTGAATGAGGAAGACATTCTTATGTTTCTGTGCTATCGGCGGATGAAAAGTAGAACACAACGTAGATTATGGATACATCCGTACATTGAACGAAATTTTCATACTCGGCTATTTGTTAATGCACGAGAACTGCAAAAGAGAATTGTATATCTCACGCAATCTACTCGAAATGCGCTTCCTTTCCGATCGCAGAGACTGGCAACGCGGAAATTCGAAATCGTTATTTTTCCCTGAAAAAGTCGATATTCTTTTTGACTTTGACATGATGCTGACGGGATTTGTCGCTTTCTTATGTCATCGTATTTTTTTTTTTTCAGCGCACATATCATACTTCCAACATGAATTCCATACCATTACAAATCACCAAATTAAAAAACCTGAAAAGAATCACTTTCAAAATTAAAGTTGTCAAGCCTAACAGAAAACCGGAAAAAATCATCACAAGACACATTAAGAAAATTCCCAGATTGCCGAATGCAATTTTAGAAAATCCAATATACATGGAGAAAGCTAGAAGGGAATTGAATAGGACCAAGAGATTTTCAGAACAGATGCAACAGGAACAGTATGAAGATTATTTTACTGGATTAAAGAAAGATTTGAAAAATAAGAAGGTTTATAAACTATTTAAATTATACAATTAAAAATTTTAAAGACAGGGTACATACAAAATTAAAGCACAACTTTCAAGTCAATGATAGGCAATTTTTATTTTTGGTAATTTATGTACAGGGTGAGTCACCATATTTTGACACCCACCTACAGCCGTAATTACAGGTGATAGGTGAACGGTGTAAATACAAAAGCTGTAGTATTTCATCTGAACCGCCAGAATTTTCAATTAGATTGTACAAAAAATATGTCAATGTTCACTTTTTTCAAATGGAATGCCCTTTATTTTCTTTCAAATTCTTAAAGTTCTCGTTTTTCTGATTCCGATTATATAATATGTTAGTGTTTCTTTCGATAGTTTTGGAAATATCTGGAGTTTAGTTATTCAAAGAGAGTAGTTTTTTAAATAAATTTCACATTGATTTACCTGTAACCTGTCGCAAAACATTGTGTTACGTGAATAGATCTTTGAATAACTAAACTCCAGATATTTCTTAAATTATTGGAAGAAATATCAACATATTATATAATCTGAATCAGAAAAACGAGAACTTTAAGAATTTGAAAGAAAATAAAGTGCATTCCATTTAAAAAAAGTGAACATTGACATATTTTTCCACTTTGTCTTGCTCATTTGTTCCATCTAATTAAAAATTCTGGCAGTTCAGATAAAAAGCTACAACTTTTGTATTTACACTTTTTACCTATCACCTGTAATTACGGCTGCAGGTGGGTATCAAAATATAGTGACTCACCCTGTACCTATGTAGATCAATTGATTTTTCCATACAAACAAGAATTAATAATAATAAATAAAAAGACAACTGCCATCGATAGGTATAATTGGAATACAACTTTTTACATCGATATTTTATTTGTTTGTAACCACAACTTTGGCGTTATAATAATTAAAATACATTTCAGAATACTTCAGATCTTGAATACTTAAAGGAATTTCACACAGGGAAATGCTTATAAACTGTGGGACAATCAGGAATAACATTATACGGTATTCAATTTACATTTGCAGAGTTTTAGGATTTTGGGAGAGTAAAACACAACAATAATTACTAATATCTTCTGTGCGAAATTTTGTCTTTATATAACATCGTATGCAAAAAAGTCGGGAATTGTAACAACCAAGTCGAACTCAAAACTTTAAAATTATTGAATATTAAAACAGAGCTGGTTGCTCGTAGGCAGGTTACACTACCTGCATGTGCAAGAGGCAATATTATCACAATAGACGGTTTTCTTTTTGTATTTTTCCGAAAAGTAGCAAGATTTCATGATCATTCACGGTCAATTCTGGAACGATCGTTCAGGTTCAGAAAGTTATTTCTTCATCAATTTTTTGCCTGATGTATGCCCAAATTTTAAAGCATTTCGGCAAACATCATTTTGGTTCACAAGGAATACAGTTATTTGAGTACCTAAGTCTTATTGCTCAAATAAAATCTTTCATCAATCGATAATTGAAACCCACATTTTCGTAAAAAAACATTAAAATATGTGCTAAATATTTACACTCGAGATATATCTATTTTGTACAAAATATTGGAAAACGATAAAATTGAAATTGGAAATTTCAGCACAAAACGAAAAGAAATAATTGTACATACACACATCAAAATGGTCTAGGGAACAAAACAGTACCTATACTTATCCAGAAATTTTGTGCTGATTTTATTTATAAAATATTTAAACTAAACGAGCTTGCAAAAAAAGCCGATATGGTAAATTTGATAAGATTTATTTAATAAATAATACTCACTTTATCTTTAAAAAAAGTTGTTTTGTCTTAAAATTAAAAGACAGATATTTCTTGTTCCCTAGACTATTTTGATGAGTGTATCAATAATAAAATAAAGGCGAAACGTTGCGCAGGAGACAAAATAATTTATTTTAACTGTCCCAAAATCCAATAAATCTGCAGCCTCACATTCATGGCAGGGACAATATAATATTATACTTAATGTTTAATTGCAGCTAATGGTATAGTCTCTGTTTTTGATTTAGAACTGCGTCTTCTATTTGTCGTGCTGTAGCGGTAGATGTAGGTGCTTGTCCTGGAGAGGTTTCTATCAGTCTTGTTGGATTGACTGCATTGGAAAAATGCCGATTTAAACTCTTGACGAAATTTACCTACAAATAAGAAAAGCATTCATATATTATTTTAAATCTGATAAGTATATAAAACACACCTCAAATACAAGGTTAGTCAATCATTTAAGCTAAATGCGCAATGAAAATACCTATTTCGATTACGCGAAAAATTCGGATGAATTTCAGTTTGGTAATTCAAAATATGACACAAAGTATGATAGATACGCTTATATCGAAATGAATTACAAATATCTGATTCCTAATTCCCACAGAATTGCATTGTCGCTTACAGCTCTAGAATATAAAATCAAATTTCGAAGTTTTCTTGTTCGAATAACTGTTAAAACATAACAAATAGATTTGTGATTTTTCAATGAAGCAATAACTAAAACCGGTCGTGAATTTGTAAGTAGGCCGCCGGTCTTAGTGTCAGTGGCGGCTGGTGAGAGGAAAAGTTGGCGGTGCACACACTCAGGGGGGAAGCCCCAGAGGCGCGCAAATTTTTTTGGACTGACCCAAATTAACCCAAATTTTGATCTAAAAGTTGTAAAAAAAACCACGCCTCGGAAAGTTTTTTCACTTATTCTCAATTCAAACGTGGGCATTTATCATTTCTACAAAATAATAAATGAAGCACAGGCGGAGTACGAGAAATTTATTAAAATAGTTTTATATAAAATAAAACATAAGGCACCATACAAATCAAATAGGAATCAAATTTATAAAAAATATCTACTGCACTGTCTTTCCAGACAAAACTGATTTCTTTGCGGCAGGCGCTTCAAAGAAATATGCCGCCCTATGGCGCCAGAGATGCCGCCCTATGGCGCCAGGAACGCCGCTAAAAAATCTAACCAATAAGATATTTCTGGAGTCAACGTTGACTGTCTATCGATAGTCAAATGAGACAGTAAAAAAAATTAAATTCCTTTGGTGTTCGGCATTTTACTTATGAAGCACGGGCGGAATAAGAGAAATTTATTAAAACAGTTTTTTAAATGGTTCAAAAAAAAAACTGAAAAACACGCTTTTATAGTAAATTGTACTAAAAAGTGGAAAATAATTTTTAATATAAACAGAAAATATTAACGAACAAAAAATATTAGAATTATTGCGAAAAAAGCGTGGGGTGCTCAACGTATGAGAAATGTGGAACACAAACAGACTTGTACAGACATCCGGATTCTGGAAAATGATCCCCAGGTCTTTTGGAACCTTTTCCAGAATTTTTTTGACCCTTTCAAGAAATTCCCAGGCCTTTTCCAGGCGTTTCCAGTGATTTCCAGACATTATCCAGACTTATCCAGAGCTTTTCAGGGTTTTCCAGACTTTATCCAGATTAATCCAGACTTTATCCAGACTTGTTCAGAATGATCCGGATTCTGGAAAATGATCCCCAGGTCTTTTGGGACCTTTTCCAGAATTTTTCCGACCCTTTCAAGAAATTTCCAGGCCTTTTCCAGGCGTTTCCAGAGATTTCCAGACATTATCCAGACTTATCCAAAGCTTTCCAGGCGTTTCCAGAGATTTCCAGACATTATTCAGAGCTTTCCAGGGTTTTCCAGACTTCATCCAGATTAATCCAGACTTTATCCAGTCTTTTTCAGACTGATCCGGATTCTGGAAAATGATCCCCAGGTCTTTTCGGACATTTTCCAGAAAGACAATATCCAGACTTATCCAGAATTTTACAGACTTTATCCAGATTTATCCAGACCTTATCCAGACTTGTACAGACTGATCCGGATTCTGGAAAATGTTCCCTAGGTCTTTTGGGACCTTTGGCAGAATTTTACAGACGTTTCCAGAGATTTCCAGACTTTTCCAGATATTTTCCAGACTTTTCCAGGCTTTATCAAGATTTATCCAGACTTGTACAGACTGATCCAGACATACAGGTGAAGCTAATATAAGTGTGTTAATAAAATAAAACATAAGGCACGATACAAATCAAATAGGAATCAAACTTATAAAAAATATCTACTGCACTGTCTTTCCAGACCAAACTGACCTGTGCGGTGCGGCAAGCGACAAGCGCTTCAAAGAAATATGCCGACAAAGATGCCGCGACGCCGGCCGCTGAAAAATACGCACAATGTCCGCGAACCGACTCTCAAATTAAATTGCCGTAAAAACTAATCCGGGCCGTTCGATCAGGTGGCCCCGTTTATACGTATAAAAACAGCTGGTTACTGGAAGCGCGGCGTGACTTTTTCCAACGTAATTGCCGTGTTGCAACGGGGCCGTTGTGAGATGGGCTCGGACGGATAGTCCAGCGAGTTTAGTTTAGTCAGTCGCTTAAATTATTGTCTAGGAAATTTAGGAATAATAACGACAGAAAATTTTCCGTCGGGATTAAATTATAAAATGATCTGACGATTGAATAACTATTGAACTAAAAAAAAAATTTTTTTTTAAAAAGGACCGACATATTATTTTGCGCCAGTGCCACGGCCCCTTGGCCCTTTAGGGCCAGCCGCCACTGCTTAGTGTCACGGTAAAAAGCCTATAACCTACCTCAAGAATTGTGCTAACCTATCAAATACCATTAGATTTTTTCTCAAATCCGACTGCTATAGGTTTTTTACGTTATATTTAGGATGACGTCAGAGAACAAGGACTGACAATGTTGTCAATGCCTATTTGTTTTCTTATAATTTACCAGAATGTCATAATGAATTATCAAGACCACTGACAGCTAAAAATAATGAAATGAATCGACACGCGTTATTTATTTGAAAATGTTCATTTAACTATGATTTAAATCATGCAACATCGCGCGCCGTTGCCAACCAGAAACATCTGAAATTCCCCTACTTTAAATGCGTTAAGAAGTACTTTTAGTTTTGTTAGATTTGCAGCACAAATTTACTAAATGTGACGTCATCCTAAATATAGCGTGAAAATCCTATAGTTACAGAGATAAGCGCGTTCAATCAAATAAACTGCTCAGCTTTATTATATTAGTATAGATACATACAGTGAGGACATAAAGTCCGTCGCCCCCCCTCTAACTTTTGAACCGCTCGGTATATTGCAACGAAATTTGGAATGATGATATGTGAGCAAATTTTTCATTTTTTGAAATGCAAATGACAGCTTCAGCTGTCAAAGTGACAGCTGAGCGCAGTTTTGTAACATTTTTTTAAATAGAAGGCGGTGTCGAGTGATATATCGTTTTGAAGATCTCTTTATTCTTAACTTAATCCCCGATTCTGAAAACATTTGGTTAAGTGGTTTCCAAATGATGGCGAAACAAAAAAGGCTTGTTCTGGTCATATTTTTTTTTTTTTTAGTAATTGAATAATTATTTTATGAATACTATTGTTATTTTTCAAGTTACCAATGTCATTACGTCATTATTTATTACTAAAAAAAACAATAATGAGTAAAAAACCGATACATTTTTTTTTAATTTTTTTTCTTATGAGTGTTTATGAGCAAAACAAGCCTTTGTTTTTTCGTCATCATTTGAAAACCGCTAAACCAAATGTTTCCAGAATCGAGGATTAAATTAAGAATAAAGAGATCTTCAAAACGATATATCACTCGACACCGCCTTCTATTTAAAAAAACGTTTCAAAACTCCGCCCAGCTGTCACTTTGACAACTGAAGCTGTCATTTGCATTTCAAAAAATGGAAAATTTGCTCACATATCATCATTCCAAATTTCGTTGCAATATACCGAGCGGTTCAAAAGTTAGAAGGGGGGCGACGGACTTTATGTCCTCACTGTATAGTATGTATATTCAACGTTCTATTTATTCCGTCTGATTCCCGATCTCCAACCTCTCTCAGGCTCTGATGTCCAACCCAGCGCAGGGGCTGCTAGAAAGATATGACAACTACAGGCCTGCTACCAACGCTCTATTGGGACTCAGCACAAAACTTATTTGACTGGGTCCTTCGTTGGCTCATGTTCAATCCGCAGGTTAGGGCACTATCTTGATTGCATCCGTCACTCCAGTTCTTATGACTTGGAACAAAGCTTAATGAATCCTTGTGCGACGATCTATTCGACATCTTCCACCAAGTCTCTGTCTCTCATTTCCCCGTCGTTTCCACTTGCCCGACTTTTTTTCCGCTTTAACACCATCTACTATTGTGTGTAATACGTTCATAATTTCTCCAGTTTTCTGGTTTGTTTTTCTCCACTTTGGTCTGCCGGTCCTTCACCTCCAAAAGTCCATTTCAGTAGTTGCTTTCAGCATTTTCAAGGTTCTCTCCTTTGGTGACCTGACCTCTGAACTGTATGTGACTATGTTTTTGACGTTGGTGTCAGGAGATGTTAGCTTATCGAGGTTACTACAGGCCTTATTTATTTCCAGTGTACAGGGTGTCCCAGTTTGGATAAATTCTTGCAACTGTTGATCGAAAGCAAGATCGAAGACCGGAGAGGGATCGGAAGAAAGAAAATATCTTGGCTGCAAAATATCAGACAGTGGACAGGGCTACTTGATGTGCAGTCGTTAATACACACCGCAAGGAATAGAGAAGCAATGGAACATGTTATCGCAAATATCCATTAGTGAATACGCATTGGAAGAAGAAGAAGAATAAGGGATAACTTGATTGCTATTGGAGCTAGAAAGATGCCATACGCTCAGATACAAGGTGTTTTTTTCTTCTGAAAATGTTTTATTTGGAATAGGTACCCCTTGTATCTCAGCTCTCTCATAAGTGATCGAAAAGTTGACAACTAGTTCTCATAGATCCTCCTATGTAGATTCCAGTGACGTTTGTTTAATTTTTGTTTGTTTCATTCATTTTCGTCCTCTCTGTTCTGACTACTAGGTCTAACCAGGACGGGCCCTACCTACAATTTAACGTGGAGCTTCCTTCCGCTGGAGCGCTTCCGAACCACGATCATCAGTGACACAGGAACTTTAGGCATGTATCCTTTCAGGACACTACCTGTTGTTCCTCTTGGTGCAACTCACCGACTGGAGAGTGTGTTCCTAGGTTCCCTTTTTCCCCACGGTATAATGATACCATCCGGCCTCTAACCAGCGTGAATGGGGGGAGGACGAAAATACATTTTGAAATCTTCCCTAGGAAGCCGCCACTAAATGTCCGACCGAAAATAATTTTCGGTTGTAACGTGTAAAGTTACTTGTTCCTTTTTTTCAAATTTAATTTTATATAACCCTATTTAATGTTGACAGTCTGGTGACTAACATTTAAAATACAAGGGTCCTGCTACTCATAATGTTAGCAATTATTGAAGTAAAGGGTACGATTCTCATTTAAATTTGACGTACTGGTTAATATCAACGTTTTCCGTTGAGAGGAAGCGCCATCTTCTCGAGACAACCGTGCCGTAGAAAAAATAAAGTATCTTATCGGCCTTCAGGCATTACCTTATCTAAGCGAAATAAAGTTGCGTAAGGCAGTAATCCATTGATTACCGAAAAAATTTGAATGGAAAGTCTCGTGATTGCCGTTTAATTTAAGTTTGAACTTCAACGCCCCTCGTGGTAAATTTTTTCAATTTCTTTTTAAGTAATAGCTTTTCAAGGAATGCCTTATTACTAAGGGTCTTTCGGAGAGCTATTTCTCTCAACATGTCCATTCCAAAAAGGCAACATTTTCAATAGTAACACCATTTCCGTGGAGTGTGGCATAGAGCTTTTGAAGGGATTCCTACCCTACAAGAATCAAGACCCTCCCAAGTCGATACGTGTGCCCTACATTTGACGATAATTCTAGTCCCTCATCTATCTGGATTCTAGGCAAGAATCCGCAAGTTCCATGTGCAGTTCCCTTCGTCAAATGTCCGAGGATTGATGGCTTCCGTGCTCTACCTTATGTTAAATATCAAATTAGACTCTAAATGTCATTTGGAACAATATTTTCTTAAAAAAATTTTTCATATTTTTTATAAAAATGCCACTTTTCCTTGTTTGAAATTTTCAAATGGCATTTGACAGGTGTGAGGCAAATCTCGAGTCAAAAATTTTGGGTGTTTTTTTGGTTTTAAGTCATGCAGAACATAATGCCGAAAACCGATTTGAAATAAGGATGAGCATAAAAAAAAATTCCCATATGGTGCAGACTTTTCCGCGGGCACTGTATAAGAAATAGTTATATACATTCCAAGCTGCAAAAGCGTACTTTCAGGTGCGAGGTGTATTCAAATAGCCGAGGCGAAGCGAAGTGCAGCCGAGGCTATGCGAATATCTCCGAGCACCTAAAAGGACTTTTACAGCGTGTAATGTATCAAACTTTTCTTTCTCCCCCCTACGAAAGTAGATTTTTTTATCTTGCATAGACGAGCGAAAGCGAAAGTGAAACATGCTAGTAGTTACTTTCACCTCCGCTACTAGCATGTTTCACTTTTGCATGCCTATTCACGATTTTTGAAGGGGAAGAATGAAGAGTTTCATACATTACATGCTGCAAAAGCCCTTTCAGGTGCTTGGAGGTATTCAAATAGTCTCGGCTGCGCTTCGCTTCGCCTCGGCTATTTCAATACACCTCGCACCTAAAAGTACGCTTTCGCAGCTTGGAATGTAAATAACTATTTCATTCTTCCCCTTCAAAAATCGTGAATACTTAGGCATGCAAAAGTGAGACATGCTAGTAGCGAAAGTGAAAGTAACTACTAGCATGTTTCACTTTCGCTTTCGCTCACCTATGCAAGATAAAAAAAAATCTACTTTCGTAGGGGGGAGAATGGAAAGGACTTTTCATCTATAAGGAAAATGAGAAAGGTCTCTCTCAGATATCACGGTTACATTTTCATTTTCTTTATTTTTGTCTAGAGAGGAAGCATCCTCAGGAATTTTTGGCATCTTGATTCCGACCTATGTAAGCTGTTATTAATAATGAAATGACAGTATTGTCTAGTGGTAGTGAAAGAAAAAGTCTCCGGATCTATTTCCGGAGTAATTTATTCAAATTTTTCTTGCTATAGGCTTGTTCGGACTGAATAAAAACAACGTGTGGAAAATGGAAATGGAGTGGAATGAGAAAGTCTTATCCCACGTTGTAAATAAATTACTATACCAGTTTACAGATCAGAAGGTTATGGTAACGAACGATGTATGTATTTTTAGTGAGTTGATTATCTTTAAAAAATATCGGCTAAACAGGCTTAGGAGAAAAGCTTCATTCCAATCACTAGGCTGACCTCTAGTAGCAGGACCCTAGCTTCTAGTGCCCTATCAAGTTCAAGTCGGTACTATTTCAGAGATTTCTGGTTGCTGAAAAGTCAAGTTTGTCACTGAAGTTTCAAGATTCTTGGTAAATTGAACGTGACTGACTATGAATCGAAAATCTCCGAACTTCTAGACCCCTCCACCTACAGAAAGCTGAAACGTAATCCCACTGCTTCTATATTGCGAAAAACCAATCAACTCATCCGAGCACTACCGTTGGAGCCGGAAAACATAAGGAAACTCATCAAATCTGAGGCCTTACCACCTAGAATATATGGGCTTCCTAAGATTCACAAAACAGGCAACCCACTCAGGCCCATTGTAAGTGCAATAGATTCGCCCACATACAGCATAGCCAAATACCTCACCACCCTCCTTCAACCACGGCCAATCCAGCTCTTATGTCAAGGACTCAACTCATTTCATCAAAAAGATCAGTGATATCACTCTATTACCAAACGACATTCTGGTTAGTTTTGATGTCGTCTCATTGTTTACTAAGGTACCAGTAAATCAGGCCTTAGAGTATCTGAAAGATGTTTTTCCGGAAGAAATCAACAACTTATTTCACCACTGTCTGACGACTGCGTACTTTCAATGGCAAAATGAATTCTTTGAGCAGACAGATGGAGTCGCAATGGGAAGTCCACTCAGCCCGGTTATCGCCAACTTTTACATGGAACACTTCGAACAAATGGCACTACGAACGGCTACAAAGAAACCTACTTGTTGGTTTCGCTATGTAGATGACACATTTGTTGTTTGGAACCATGGAGAGGCAGAGCTCGAAAACTTCCTTAATCATCTAAACTCGATAGAACCCAGGATACAGTTTACGATGGAAGTTGAGAAGGATAACAAAATTGCATTCCTCGACGTCCTCTTAGAAAGATTACCCTCAGGTAAACTGGGACACAGAGTGTACAGGAAGCCGACACATGCGGACAGATACCTCAACAAGGAATCTAATCACCATCCTAGGCAAAAGAGAGGAGTCATTAAAACTCTATCTGACAGAGCAATCCGGATTTGTGAACCCAGATACCTTCAGGACGAGATGCAACACCTAAAATCGGCACTTGAAGGAAATGGGTACTCCAAGCAGGAGATAAATAGAGCCATAAGACCGAAGCAGCAGCGCACAACTAACAAGGAACCAGCACAGGTGGCAGGGAGAGCCTTTCTTCCCTATATCAAAAATGTCACAGATCGCATAGGACGAACGCTAGAAAGACACAACGTTAAGCCTATCTACAAGCCCACAAGAACAATTCAGCAAAGTCTAAGATCGGCCAAGGATCCTAGGTCACCTCTTGAATCGGCTGGCGTCTATAGAATTCCCTGCTCTTGTGGATCTGTCTATGTAGGAACAACCAAACGCTCTATCAACACCAGGGTCAAAGAGCACAAAAGAAACTGTCAGCAAGGACAAATAGATAGATCAGCAATCGCCGAACACGTGCTTACACAAACAAGCCATGTCATTCGTTTCGACCAGACTCAAACATTGGATAGAACCAAACATTTCTACACCAGGCTCCACAGAGAAGCCATAGAGATACAGAAACACCACAACAACTTCAACAGAAAAGAATGAACCTCAATAAAAGCTGGTTGCCAGTTCTCCGAAAAACAAAGACCCTTCCTTTCCGAGAACGAGACAAGGAAAATACCGTAATCCAAGCCACGCCCACAACCCTGGATATAAATAACGCAGTTCCCTCAACGACGAATTCAGTCATCGGAGAAACACGGAAGAGAACACTTCGTCCTCTACCACACCGCCTCTGAAGATGTCTACCGCAGCAGTAGACGAAACGTTAGGTAGAAATACTAATGGACCACGGCATTATAGCCCGGAAAAAACTTTTTTGCTATAATGACATTTGGTTTAAATCAGAAAACGAAACTCTGGACGCAAAATATCGACTTAATTATCAACTAAATTAACGCCGCTACAGATGAAAACTTGAGGAACCTAATTGAATGGAGTTAGATACAATTTCCTAAACGACTGTATTTGTAATACAATGGTCAGAATTAAAGAGTTTTATTTATTTTGAGAACAGTGTGTTCCTCTACCAATTCTATAAGTTCCCGCAAAAAAATATCTAGAATTTGAACTTAACCCATTTTGATACCAAAACACCAATAAAATCAAATATCACTCATGTACAGTCGTGAGCACAAAAAGTGGGACACCCGTTTTTTCCTATTGTGAAATGGGCTCACCAGCTATACCTACGGCAATGACAGGGATTGTCATATTTGACAAAAAATCCATTGTAGAGAAAAGACTGATTTACGCAAAATAGCAAAAAATTACAAGACCTGTCAGTCGGGTGTCCCACTTTTTGTGCTCATGACTGTACCTAAAACTCGTCAAGAAAAAGTTGAAAATATTGATATTTTTTGTTCCACATATCAAACGGCCATTCGCCTAAATAAATACAGAGTTCGCCTACTAAGCAGAAAGCGAGTTATATTTCGTGTTTGTGCTAGCTTAGTTACTCCGTTAAACCATCATATTGCGAACTAAGTGATTCTCTCTTCCTTTATTCTGCCGACTAAGAAATACGCAGTTTCGAAATTTTGCGGTTGCCGTGTTCGGACACAAGACCAACCCAAATTAACACGTTTCTTTTTATTGTATTTTTACTTACAACGGTTCAGAATTATTAAATAACATTTAGAAAGGTTTTTTATCCTTCTATAATCATTTCCGCTGTCACATAAATGATAGAATGAACGCAAAACATCAACCGAAGCAAATTGAAGGAAATAAAAACAAAACTTTATGTGCAGAAAGATTGAATAGCATGATCGATTCCTTCATGAAGGGATCGAGTCCAGAAGATAAGTGTTCAACAGATGTTCAAATTGCTGAAATATGAAGGCAAAAATCGGAAGAATAAACATCATGAATGAGAAACTTAAAAAATACATCGAGAAGCTAGAAAAAAAAATTGATGAAGATCATCAAACACTGCACAGAGGAAGATCTATGAGATAAATAACAAAAAAGAGGCGCTAGAAATAGTTCGTCGCACAAGGATTCCAGAAGCTTTATTTCAAGTCACAAGAACTGAAGTGACGGATGTAATCAAGATAGTGGAGTAAAATGCGGACTAAACATGAGCCAACAAAGGGCCCTGACAAGCGAATAAATAAATAGTTTTGTAAAAAGGGAATCCAAATAAAGCGTTGGTAGATATCTACTTTCAGGCCTGTAGTTGTAATATCCTTCTGGCAGTCCCTGCTCCAGGGTTGGACACCAGAGCCCGAGCTGTGTCTGTAAAACTAATATCCCAGGATGAGGGTCTCATGCGGAGAATACATCATCACTTCCATAAATCAATTTAGTGTTGTACTAGCTCTCGTTGTAAGAAGGAAGGTCGCTCTTTGTATCTATAGTCTATGTACTCTTGGACCACTAGCCTCCATAAGCACTCACTAAGGAGTCCTAGATATTGCAACATTAGGTTTGTACAAAAAAAATAGGTATAGTTCTTCTGAGTATATTCCTCCCAAAGCAAAAATGTATTTTTCATCAGCAAAGAAAGCTATGGATGTGGCAACTAGAGTTTGGATCAAGGAGGAGATCGAAAGGTACTATTTCGGGTTGAAGTTTAACTTAAGTAACGTACTGTTCTAATTCAGTTGTTTACGTCTAGGTAAATTCTAATTTAGTCAAGTAAGGCGCCGGATTTTTCTGGATAAATCCCGAATACAATTCTTCATCTTCAAGTGCCTTGTCTTCTACGCACGTTGGCAATCATCAGCGCTATCTGTGCTTTATCGACTGCTTTTCTGAATAGAATTGTCGTGGTTTTTCCATACAAGTGACGCAAATTCTTTCGCCAAGATATTCTTTGACGTCCAGGGCTTCTTCTGCCTTCGATTTTTCCCTCGATTATGAACTTGAGAAGTAGGTATTTGTCATTCCTGAGTAGATATGTATCCCAAGTACTCTAACTTTCGCTTTTTAAGCGTCCTAAACATAATTTCAACATCTTTTGACATTCTCGTTAGCACATCTTTATTGTACACTCTGTCCGCACAAGATATTCTTAACATCCGTCTATATGTCCACATTTCAAAAGCCTCTAGCTTTTTACACATGGCGTCTGTCAGAGTCCATGCCTCAATCCCATTATAGGGAATACTGAACTGAAGACTCAGCAACGTAGTACTCGAGTACGAATGGAGAGCTACATAACACAGACTTCATTTTCACAAATGATTGTTCAATCCTGACACGAACCTCCTGCGTGTTATCCCAGTCTTCATTGACCTGACATCCTAGGTATCTGTAGGATTGGACCCAATCGATCTGTTGGTTCTGTACCTGAAGAATACCTCCTCCAACCTGGCTCTTACTATTCACCCTCCATTTAGTTTTTTTGGCATTCAATTTCAATCCAAATTCCCCACTTTCAGTAGTCAAATGATCGAGTAATACTTGAAGACCTTCCAGAGAATCAGCGATTGAAACCGTATCGTCCGCATACCGAAGATTGCTAATGTTCACGCCGTTGATAAAAGTTCCCTCAGTGCAGTTTTCTAAAGCTTTTTCAAATATTTTGTTCGAATAAATATTAAAAAGTAATAGTGAACGGATGCAGCTCTGCCGGACACCTCTATTTATCCGTATTTCGTCAGACATTTGTTGGTCTACCTTGATTTGTGCAGTCTGATTTGAGTAGAGATTTGCGATTATCTTGAGGCCTCTATCATCTAGGCCTACATTCTTGAGAATTTTCATAAGCTTCTCATGTTGTACCCTGTCAAACGCTTTCTCATAGTCTACGAAGCATGCGTATATCGGAACAGAAACATCTCTACATCTCTGAACTAGCACCTGGATACTAAACAGGGCCTTTCTCGTGCCAAAGAAAACCAAATTAGGATTCGCCCGTGAAGGACTCGTACTAAATGTATATTCTTTTCTGGATGATCTTTAGAAAAATGTTTAGAAAGTGGTTCATCTAGCTTGATGAACCACGCGTATTCCAAGCAATACAATTTTTTTTAAAGTGACCAGTTTCAAAAAGCGCTTTTAAGTTAAACGAGGATGTTGCATATGGCTGTAAAAATTTATATTTTGCTAAAACTGCATAACTTGTATTTACACCTATCATCTACCTGTGAAGGTAAAGACTGCAGGTGGGGTGCAAAAATATACGGAAAAACCCTGTACATCAGGAAGTTCGAAATCTTCGTCAGGAAGTTTTTCGCCTGCAATCGGTATAAAAGGTATATCACCACCATAAGATGGTCAGATATCGTGGGCGATGTATACATGTCAGTTCGAGACTTTTGCAAAGGCTAATGGTTGGAGCTTCGATGATATCGCGATATGTCTGAATGTAGCCTTAGACCTATTGGAGACTCTTCCGCCTGCCTCCCAACAAAATCATGGTGCGTTTGGTTGATGAGTTGGGAATCAATACAGCGATGACAGGTTTACCAGATGCAGCTGAGAACAAGACAACGGAAAGTCACGGAAAGCTTACAAGAATTTGAAACAGATAGCTGGCTAATTTGTCCCACCCGGAAGCAGCAGCAGAAATGCAAGAACCACAAGTGACCAAATATTTCATATATGGAATACGAGATATGGCTGTACAATAGATAATGCGGCTGATAACCAAGCCATCAAGTACAACCGAAGCTTCAATCAAAGCCCTAGAAATCGAGACGGCCTATGAGATATCCGAAGCAAAGATTAAAGCTGTGCCAATACGAGAACGAAAAAAACTAAAATGAGAAATTATTAAAGACTCGATGAAGGAATAAATATGGAAGAATGTTACCAGAAACAAACAGCGAAACTTGAAAGGGGGCATTGAATGTTACGGCTGCGGAGAAACGAGAACAACGTACAACTGAGATCTAGCTTTGCTTTTAATAATTGTCAACTTCACTTTCGATTGAGAACATGCAACAGTATAATTTTCTGAACTTCATAACAACGCAGATGCCTTATCTATCCGAGCATAGCCAGATCAAGGCAAGAACTGCCTCAAAAGTGATCCATAAAATGTGGAAGAAAAACATCCCGCGATCGAAGCAAGAAAAACTAAGAACAAGAAGAATGCGAAAAGCAGAAATCAATATGACTTCTGCTTTTTGCTTTCTTTTGTTGAAAAAAAAATTGTTACTTTTCGTAAAGTGAGTTTTAGTGATCCCAGAATCCGTGACGGTTCTTTATTTTAAGATTAATTGAATCTTGTACCCCATTGATTGAGATATTTTATCCCTCCAACGTTACATATGTACCCGTCCTCAGAGTTCCAATCAAACACCTCGATCCAGATAGACTTCAAGAAGCCACAGATTTCATCTTAAAAGAAGCAGACGTATTTGTGATGGATAATCAAACCGGACGGACCAGCTCAATTCAACACAAAATTGATACTGGATTGGCACACTCAATTAGACACCCACCACGACGTATGCCAGTAGCTAAACAACAGGAAGTGGAGAACCAAATTGATAAAATGCTTCAAGAGGGGATTATTGAAGAGTCAAATAGTCCAGCTTCTTCCAGTAGTATTGGTTATGGAGAAAGATGGCAGTCTTAGATTTTGTGTGGACTACCGTAAGCCTAATGACATCACCAAGAACGACAGCTTCCCTCTACCGAGGATAGACGATACATTAACAACTCTATCAGGCTTCAAATGGTTTTCCACCTTGGATCTCAAAAGTGGATACTGGCAAGTGGCAATACACAAAGATGACAAAGAGAAAACTGCCTTCAGTACCGGAAGCGGGTTATACCAGTTTAACGTAATGCCTTTCGGATTGTGTAATGCTCCAGCTACATTTGAACGACTGATGCATCTTGTTTTGCGAGGCCTTACATGGAGAACTTGCCTGGTATATTTAGATAATGTCATTATCATGGAAAATTCGTTTCAGGAACATCTCAATAACCTAAAAGAAGTTTTTGACCGCTTCCAAAATGCCAACTTAAAACTCAATCCAAATAAGTGTTTTCTATTTCAAAAGAAAGTGGAATTCTTAGGTCACATGGCATCTGAAGATGGCATACAAGTCATGGAAGGAAAGCTAGATGCTGTCAGGGAGTGACCAAAGCCACGCGACAAACATGAACTTAGGAGTTTTCTGGGATTATGTTCTTATTATCGAAGGTTTGTGGAAGGATTCGCCAATTTAGCTGCTCCGCCTCATCGATTAACGGAAGAAAAATCAACATTCAATCGGACACAAGAATGCGCTTCCAGAAAATTAAAAGGAGCATTATGTACGAGTCCAGTGTTATCCTATCCCGATCAGAAAGATGTAGTCGGACCGTTCCCTGAGTCAGAGCATGGTAAAAAATACATCATGGATTACTTCAGTAAATGGCCAGAAGTTTTCGCTATTTCCAATCAAGAAGCCATCACTATTGCTCAGGTGCTAGTGGACGAAGTTTTTAGACGTCATGGTGTGCCACTAGAGTTACATTCAGATCAGTGACGCAACTTCGAATCTGCCATCTTTAAGAAAATTTTTGACATCATGGGAATTCGTAAGACAAGGATAACACCTCCACATCTACAGTCTGATTGCATGAGAGAACGTTTCAATAAGATCATAGAGGAACACCTAACAAAAGTGGTCGCAAAGAACCAGCGAGATTGGGACAAACACTTGCCTCCATTTTAATAGAGCAGCTCTTCACGAGTTAACAGGTGAGAGTCCGACTAGAATCGTTTTTGGAAGGGAGCTCAGATTACCTTGCGATCTGATGTTTGGAAGAACGGAAAGAAATTCGAGATTATGCCGACGAAGTAAGGGCACCACTTCTTGGGATACATGATTTTCCTCGGTAGAATATCCAGCTGGCCAGTGACCGAATGAAGACCAGATACGACTTGAAAGCAAATTCAGCCGGATTTCGAGAAGGTGATCTAGTGTGGCTGTATAATCCAACAAGAAAGAAAGGAGTGTCGCCGAAATTATCTTCAGCATGGGAAGGACCCTACAGAATAATCACGAGGATTAATGATTTGGTTTATCGAGTTCAGCACAACACCAGGAGTAAGATGAAAGTTGTACATTTGGACAGATTGACGAAATATCATGGGCGCGAAGTTGATCAGGACGATCAACCTCAAGCGGAGGGCAGTATGGCACGTTCGCCAGCATGTAGAGAATCTAACTTGGAATATAGAAAATACTGGCTTTATTCGGGCAAAAAGATTATCGCGTTTATTCTGGATTCTGCATGAATAGATTGTGGATACATAAAGGCCGGTATTAGTTAGTAGTTTTTAAGTTTAAGATTGGCTGTGATATGTTTCAGATAAGTGATTATTGTAAAAGTTTTAAAGAATTGAGTTGTTTGAGTTAATTAGTGAATTTTATTGTTGTCTTAATTGGACTTTGATTTTGGAATAAACGGACCCAAGATTTCTGTCATGCAAGCCAGAGTCGTGACAATAATATAATTATTATTTTAACTATTTGTGCGGTCCGCGAAACCGGGATACGAGGAAACGAGGATAGAAATTTATACAATCCCTGTTCGGACCCGTAGGTATACAATCATATAACTCCACTTCGAAATGTGGACTGTTGTCCAATTTTTAATTTATTATTATCTCTAACCAGTAGTGAACTTTCATATTACTTAACTGAAAGAGGAAATGGCATGTTGTTTAAATTGAATCAAATTTATGCAGTTACAAATTAGGAAGCCTATGGGTCTTTCCATCGTTAGACCTGTATTATTGAAAAAGTTTAATTGCTTAATTTCGCAGTTCCAGAGAAAATTTAATAATGTCCATTGAGACAAGTTTTTGAAGGGGATACAGAAAACAATAATCTCATTTATTTTCCCGCATACAGGACGGACATATTACCTTCCCACTCTATGATATTAGACTATCCAATATGCTGTCAAACTTCAATTAAAATGTCCGCCAAGAGGCACGCAACGCAAACCCCGGTGAGTTTCAAATACTTAGTGCTAATTGTGAATTATTTGCGTTGTTTTAGCTAAAACTGTTGTTTTTATTAATGTTAGAAATAGTGTGTTTCAATAGTGCATGTAAATAGTAGTTTGTGTTCCTTTTGCCGGCCATATTTTGCTTGTTTTGGACCGGCTAATTGGGAGAAACGTAAATTCAATTTTCAGGTTAATTTGACCGTCATTTGAAGGATAATAATTGATTGGGCGCTAAATCCAATTTTCTTGTTCCCTATTATTCGCAGTGCAGATATAGAAAAATAAACCACTTACCGCTCATAAAATTGTAGATGATAGGATTCACGGCACTGTTTGCATAGCATAACCAATGCGAAATCGAGGATAGTGCCCTGTTTCCGTCACTGTTCGTCAGCTCTGTCGTAAGCCTAAAAAATAACTCATTTCAGATGTTTATGTAGCAAAAGATACTGAATAGGCTATAGTGATCGGCCACTTAAGCGTTATACATTCGAGGGAATTTATATCATGAAGAGTTTTCAACATTATTATATAAGTATGTCCCATTTTGGTCGCACGCAAGGATAACTCGGTTGCTATTTGAGATAGAGGGATGCGATTTTCGCAAACATTTTGTTTTTCAGATATAAAGGTGTTTTTGAAAATGTTGCATTTTGGGACACCCCTTGTATCTCGGCACTCTCATGAGTGATCGAAATGGTGACAATAGGTTCTTATAAAGGGCGACTCAGAGTGAATTTCCCTTTTCGAACGCGCCTTTCCCACTGAACAAAATAAGATTACAGTAATAATGAGGTAACATTACACTGCAAACTTGTAAGGTTATATTGAAGTTTACTGTAATGTTGACGCAGTATTGCGGCAAGTACTGAAACAACCTTAGGGTAATATTACAAATGCAAGGTTTATAAATGATAACCTTTCAGCAATATTACTGGAATATTAGATCAAAACTTCAGCAAACTTACGAGTGTGAGGTTACAAATTCAAATATACCTTAGGGTTACTTGCAATTTATTAGTAAGTTTACTGTAATATTGCATTTTTATTACAAATATATTGGGTTCGCAACTTTACTGCAATAAAAAAGTAATGTTGCACCTGTAAATGCTATGCACCTATACAGAGAGATTTGAGTTGCGGTGCATAAACTCTAACAGTTAAAATTTGATCCTGAAACCCATAATCATATATTAGGTAGATATTTTATTATGAATAAAAGTACAAATTTTTGGCAAACAAAATAAAAAGGTTGGTTGGTATATTATGTATATCTATAATACTCACAATAAAAAAATATAGTTAGGTGAAAAACAAAACGTAAAAAGTAATATCTCAAAGCAAAATAAATAAAAATTCTAAACAGAAAAAAAAGCGAAATTTTAGATTGGTTGACACACAGGACGAAGTAGGTACTGGCTGCTACCACAGCTGCTACTTATATTGTCACCTGAAACAAAAACAAAATCAGGGAGTAGTTCTGTATTTTTATTATAATAAATATTCCCCGTCGTAGCCACTTTCTTTCTGGACATTACCTACCAAACGGTTACGGATAAAATATTATCGTAAAATCATAATAAGTAATATAATAATAATACGGGATTTGTAGGTATGAAAAAAAGAGGTTACGGTTCACAAAAAAGGGGCCCCATTCCGCAGTATTTTTGTGAAAAGTATTTATTGACTATGCAAACCTTACTCACCTTATTTGAATCCTCATCCATTGTAATCGCTGTATATTTATTTCATTTCCACAGGTTCTAAAATAAAAACTGAATAAGAAAAATAACCAAAAAGCAAAGCACTACCTACTGAACCGATCCAATACATAATCCCAACACAAACACCAAAAATTTAGCCGAGATTCGCTTTATCACAGACACAACATTCAACAAGCAGACACAGCACTCAACTCAAACGACAAACAGCGACTTGATGGCGTCGATTTGCTTTCGGTTTAGTTCGTATCCCCGATGTCGTTCCGATCGTTATTAATGGCGGCAAAGCTTTCGATTTTCCAATATATTATTTCTGCTATATTGCAGCAAGTTTACATTCAATATTAAATTATAACATTACAAAATAATATCAACACAACTTAAAGGCATCTTTGCGATGTAACCTTACCTACAAGTTATATTTCCAATTTTGCAGCAAGTTTACATTTGGTAGTTATTATAACATTGCAAACATTATACCAGTTCAATTTAAATGCATATTTACAATGTTAATTTGCGTACAAGTTATAATTTCTAATATGCGTTAAAATTTCAAGGATATTTCATTTTGTAATTTTCCAGATTTTTAGTTCTGGATGCTCCTCCATGAAGCTAATCAAATATTTCTTTTGCTCAGCAGACACAAACCCTCCAAAAACCAAGATTGTTAGTTAACGTTATAAAAAACAAGGACGTTCAAGGAAATCCCAACGATTAGGTGCACAAAATTTATTCAGCAAGATCTATACTAACAGAATAGACTAAATAATACTTGATAAACTCAATGAACAGCCACAAAATACAAAAAAGACTTTGACAAGCAAAATATGGCCGGCAGGAACAACACGAATTACTATTCACATACACTATTCAAATACACTATTTCTAACATAAATACAACAGTTTTAAATATAACAACGTAGATAATTCACAATTAGCACTATTTAAAACTCATAACACCATTTGATAACACCTAAACAAAGGGTTTGTGTGCCTCTTGGTAGACATTTTCATTTAAGTTTGACAGCATCTTGGATAGTTTATAGGTTAACAGCAAAAATAGGGAGTGTTATGGTATTTTTAAAAAGCCAAATGTCAAAAAATACCTCTTCGTTTTTGTATCAGTCGAAATGGCCATTACCAAATACTCGAATTTGCGACGTTGCCAACGCAAATGATACTCGTATACGATATCATTTTCGAAGGGCCTTCAAAAATACGCATTTTAGTTCGTACACGACTTTTTTCGAAATAGATCGCATGCGAAAAAATTCGCATGGTTTCGAAAATACGACCCCTGATAATCCGCACGCAGTCGCCGCATATTGCCAACGCTAACCTCCCCACAAATATTAGGTTAGATGTACAGGGCGCGTTCGAAAAGGGAAATTCACTAGATCTTTCGACGTAGATTTCAGTTGCGTAGTCAGTTTTTCTCTAGAAGTTATAGTTTTTAGATTATATACGAGGTTCAACCTCTCTTTCCTGGCCTATATTGAAAAATCATTGATTAGCGGTATCTCCAAAATTGCTGAATTTAATTATAGGACATGTAACATATATCAGGGCTCAATTTTAATGTAGAATTCAAAAACATATTCTAAATTAGGTCATTCCATTTAAATTAAGCAAGAAATGTTAAATTTTTTGCTATATTTTCTAAACCCGCCTTCAAATTTTTTAAAATAAATGCTCCTAATTCCTCATAAAAATCCCAACAACTTTCATATTTACCATTTTTTTGTACCTCTTCAATTAACAGGTATGTAAGGTAGAAAGCACTATCGTTGGATAAGCCTGTACAAACAAAATGGGACACCCTGTACTATATAATTAAATAGATAAAACATCACTTTTATCACTTAAGACCCGCTTTGTTGTTACAGAGTGTAGGATATTGAAAGTTATTTGGTTCATTTTCTCAAATACAGCACTTGCATTTTCATATTCTTTATTTATTTTTTTAAAATTTTTTTCGAGAGGAAGCACCCTCATACATTTTTGGCATCGTGTTTCCTACCCACGTAAGCTGTTAATGATGAGAAAGACAGTATTTCCATAGTAAAAGAAAATCTCCGTTTCTATTTCTAGAATAATTTATCCACATTTTTCTTGCTATAGGCTTGTTAAGACTGAATTAAACCAGCGTATGGAAACTAGAAATGGAGTGGGATAAGGAGCTCTTATCTCACGGCGTAGATAAATTTCTATACCTACCAGTTTACAGATCAGACAGTTATGGAAACGAATTATTACACATTTCAGACAACTACTTGACAATTTAACTTAATAAAACTTCAGATGAACATTCAGCAAAGTTACCACAGTATAAATTAAATTTTGTTATATCCTGGCAAATCATTGTTGTCGCATGACCAACGATTTTCTTGCCTTACCCAATCTAAAACTAGTATTTTTTGGAATAAAACAAAACACATTCGCTAAAAACCTCTGCCTTTAGAAAGGGCAAAACAGCATAAATGTAGAGTGGCTTTTTATAGTTTGCCTTGAAAAGTCTTCCAGCTGAGACCTAGAGGGGAAATACAAAAAGTAAAGAAAGGTAGATAAGTTGCAATTTGCTTTTCAAGGCAAAAATTTGTGATGATACAGTTTCTAAAATTTAATCAAAGCGAATAAGAGCTGTGCAAAAAAAGCAAATTGAACTAGGTGCATATTCCTTTTTTTTCACGCGACTTTTCAGTTCCTGTCATAATGGAAAAAGTAATACGTTGTTTGGCGAGCAGAATGGATTTTAAAAATCCAATATTTTGAGCAGGGTCATACACTAACAAAATTGACTTGACACGCTATTCCAATTTGTGTATACTCAACTGCAAAAATGGATCTGGTTCTGGTACACTCTGAGAGATGAATTAAATAATTAGTTTTCCTCAAATATTTATGTTTTATTCAATGTATTTCACTTATAGGAAGGTACTCTATTTGTACTTTCACAAATCTCGCATGTTATTCAGATTTTGGACAACAATGCAAAATACCGTCCATGTTTCAAACAGAAATTGTGATCGTGTAATAAAATTATCCGATTAGTAGGTATTTAATTTCCATTATCGCCTTATATTATTATTTGTTGACATTGTAATATTTATAAAACTTATCTACATAGTAGGTATAGAGGTATCTACCTACTTATTCGAATTTGCGAAATACATCGTACCCTATAATACATTTTATAAGTAAGCGCCTATCGCCAATAGTTTTGTATTTTTCATTACTTACCTCAAAATTGAAATCACATGTACTGGCAAGAAACAAAGAGCAAACATAGCAACAACAGCAACCAACATTTTAGCAGCTTTTTTTCTAGATTTCAATTGGCCCTCCGTACTGCTATTCATGTTCATCGAAAATGCATTGGCCGATCCAGATCCGGTGGAATTTGCGGGTAAAGTAGCTTAAACAAGAAACAAAAAAATATTGTACCTTTTTATATAAATATGTCATAAATAAGCAGACCGAAATTTTATTAGTTTGTTTTTGTTGCTCCTTAGGCCAAGAAGGCACAATTTCAGAATGTCTCCAGCCATATGTATGGGTAATATTTTTTGACAGTATATTTTATTTTACGCATCCAGGGGTCCAAATTTGTGATTTATGATAATATATTGGATCAAAAAGAGTAGAAAGAAAAGATAATAATAGAAATATGAGTTTATAAAAGATGAACCAACCCCACAAAAACATGGCGCGTAAAATGATCAGTTAAGTCCACTTAAAACAAATTTATATACCAAAAATTTTTTATTAAAAAGAAAAAATCTCCCATGAAAACGTTCAGAAGAAAATTGAAATGCACAAAAATGTTCACGTCTATTTCACTTAGATTTTTTTTGGAATATAAATATTCTTATTCCATTTTCCTAACCCAAAGTAAAACAATACAGTCCCATTGAGAGAGTATTCAAATCTACCTTGGAAGTTTTGGAAAAGTTTGTTTAGAATTTCCTATTCAATTATTATGAAACTTTCCTAGGAATAATAAGGTTTCTCCTTCATACAACTTAACTGGAACTTTGTCGTTGTCTTAACTGATGGTAAATCCCATTTAGTTAGCTTAAATCCTTATTAGTGTGTTGCAAGTCTAAAAAACTGCATCGAAACAAGAAAATATGAATATATTTGTTTAGAAGTAGGACCAAAATTAACATACAACTTGCCCAATATTGCATTGCGAGCAAGGCGATAAATCACAGAGAACTTATTAGAGGTGTAAGATAGAGTCCACCCAATTTGGGAATGTTACACACACGTGTCTGCGCAGAGTTCTGACGTCGAAGCCAGCGCGCAAACTTTTTGTTTCGATAATTTTCATTTGGTTTTGAATTAAATCGGATTTAAGTACGCCACCGGATAACGTAACTACTTACCGTTGTTATGGAACCGTGATAAAAATACCAATGCGCAACTTGCGGCGAAGCACGTGCGTGTACCATTCTTAAGTTGGGTGGGGTGGATTTTACATAGAATGCACTGCTAGTATCCACCAATGGCATATCCCGGTTAAACGTTACAGTAACATAATTCTGTGTTAACAGGAGTAGTACTTAACTAAACTAAGATTCAATGTATAGCGAACCAGATGGCACTGTGGTTTCTTCCCTACCCAACTATCTAATGTATCTTTAAGTTTGGGAGGGTGGTATGCAATGAAGTAGTAAGAAGGTTGGAATAGCCCTTTGCCTATCTACTCAATACATATATTTGCGGCCAACATTAGAGTGAGAGAATAGGAGAAATCCATGAGATTTTCTTGCCCTTACTAGCGCTATCTCACTCAGGGTTAGAGTGATAGATATGAGAGATCCAATATATTTCTTACCCTTACTAGCGCTATCTCATTCTGGAATCAATTGGATGACGCAAAGTTCATTCCATACCTCTTTCTACTTCATTAGTGGTATGCCACAGCACTTAGGCCACGGTAGGCCCATCATGCGCCTTCACAAGAGGAGAGGTAACGTAGGCGATGACGTCGCCCTCCATCTTCTCTTCCCTCCTAGCCAGAGCATCGGCAGCCCGATTGCCTTTGCTGTGATCATGTCATTTGATCCAGCTGACTATCACCGGGTTTTTTTATCGACGCCTCTGTGAGGCTACGGTGACAATGTTGTACTAGTTCTGACGTGAGTCGTGGTCTAGATAGAGCTAGTACTGCTTGTCTACAGTCCGTATAAATGTGCACGATCTTGTCAGTGATATTATTACTGACTATCTTTTCGGCAGCGATGGTTATGCCAGTAATTTCCGTTTGGAGTACATTTGGCATGGAGCCAAGGGCAAGGAGTAAACTCCGCATACCGGCATGTTTCATTTTTGAATCCGTCAGTGTAGATGTTACTTACCCCTGCCACTGTGTTGTTACAACATAGAATTACTTCCAAAACCCTAGTTGGGTTAGGTTTGGTTCTCATTGCACCAATTATGTTGATACATGTCATCCTTTGAACGTGGTCTAGTCTCCGGCTAATAGTGGTCTTACCGATGGTAAGTCTGCATTGTTCATAGGCGATATGCTTTCTGTATTCTCTTTAGTGATATGAGAGTTCCAAGTTAGTGTGCAATCGAGTGTCACTCCCAGATATTCGTCCTCTGCAGCAAAGCTTAGTTCGGTATTCAAGAGCCTTTGGTGCTGGCGGAAGTACCAGTTTCCTCTTTCTTGTGAATAGGTCCATTTCAGTCTTTTTGGGGTTGATGAACAGAGTGTATTCCGTGCACCATCTTTCTATAATTTAAAGGGTATCTTGCATGCCTTCGCAGAGCAAGTTCTCAAATTTCAAAGTTCTCGAATTTCACTGTAAAGGAGCGCGTGACGTCATCGACCACAAGAGGCGCAGTACCACACAATACCACGAAATGCCGCACTGTCTTTCATAAAGTTTACAGTTTACTGTAGCATTTCGCATCTGTTCTGTCGTTGTGAATCACGTCATCGTCAAGTCAACTTTTTTACATTACCTACAGATGATTAGAGTTCAGTTTACCAAGTTTTTAATCTTCTGGATGATACATGCATTTTAAAAAAACCAAGAAATCTGGTGACGACAAAAAAATACAAATTGAAAATAAATACCACAAGCTGTACCTGTTATGTTATTGAATTGAAACACGTAGGTATAATTTATACTTTTAATAAGTTTAAATCATGCACTGGAACGTCTATAAGCAGGTAGGAGCGCTCCAGAGCAGCTCAGGAGTGCTCAAAGTGCGTCACTGGAAAGCTACTATGGTGTAAATCAGTGACTACCAACAGATCCTAAATTATGAAAATAGAACAACAAAATGTAACTTTCTTAATTATATGATATCGGGTCTTCAAAAAAAAAAAACAATCGAAGATTGTTTTGATTACGAAAACGTACGTCGCATTACTGTTTGTTTATTGGTCAGGATCTTTGACATGACATTTTGACATTTTGACATTAAAGTCATTGACAAAATGACAGAAAAATTTTGCTAAGACATACGTTTAAAAAACCATAGCAATCTTCTATTGGTTTTTTTTTTGAAGACCCGATATCTTTCCCTTTTAAAAATAAAGTTAAAGATGTGTCTCTAATAAGTGACATAATCATTAAATTTTGCTGGTTTTTTAATGGTTCTACCTCTACTGCTTTTACATGGAGATGTCATGTTATTTAGCTTATCCGCTGGAATATTTTGCTTTGTTTCAGAACTCTGTTCCTGATCGACACTGATTTCTGAAGTGTCTAAATCAGGAAAATGTCTCTCAATATGAAAATCGTTTTGAGAATATTTTAAATGGACAGTATTTCTTCGTACTATTTGGCCATTTTCCTTTTCTACCAGATATGACCTAGGTGCATTCTCAACCTTTCTTATGATTCTGGCAGGACTCCATGTTTTTCCCTCTTGAAGTATAACATTCTCATCATTTTGGAAGTCGTTTCTTGGCGTTGTTGACGTATCGTAGTAATCTTTGTATAATTTTCTTTTATTTTCCACCTTCACTTTTTCACTCTCAAAATCAACTTTTTCTAGAATCAAAAGTTTTGTCGAAATTGGTAACATTGTCTTTAATATTCTGCACTGCACTAGCTGAGCTGGAGATTTGTCAATGCCTGATACAGGTGTATTTCTGTATTCAAGTAGTGCTACTTGCAAATCCTCACATTTCCCTCAAATATTCTTTGATGTTTGCACTACTCTCTCAGCACATCCAGTCGAGCGTAGATATCTCGAACTGAATTTGAAGTTCCATGCTTTGGCAAACTACACTTTTGTGCACTATATGGCATGTTGTCCGAGACTACTTCCGCTGGAATTCCGAATCTACAGTCTATTTTTTCCCAAGATAGATTTTGACATTTGTCAACTTTGAAACATAAACAATACCGCGTGGCTCTGATTGGTTGCAAAATGCCGTGTTCTTGCAGGTGAGGTATCCTTTTACATGGTTGGAAAAGATACCTTCGTCGAATGCAGGTATACTGCATCTTGCAACCAATAAGCGTCATTGTTTATGTTTCAAAGTTGTCATTGTCAAAATCTATCTTGGGAAAAAATAGACTGTAGAAAATATGGTCTTTAAACAATATATTACAGTATCCGCAGTTTTGTGCTTCACTGGGATTATTTCCAACCATTTAGAATAATAATCTATTAATACAAGGTCAGATTTCCCACCAAAGTCCATAAAATCACTGGCTACAATTTCAAAAGGGAAATTTGGGAAATCACGCAAAATCATTGTTTTTTTTTTGTTACTGTTAAGCCCGTATTACATCTGTGTATTTATCCGTATATTTCTTCATGTAGTTCATGGTGCCAACGTTATTTTGTTTTTCATAAGTGCGCGTTCACATTGACACCGCTTGAGCGGTGAGCGTTGCGCGATGCCGCTGTAGTGATGCCCAAAAATAATTTTAACGTTATATTTCAAATGAACATGTTCACACTGGAGAGGCGCGTTCCGCGGTGTTAACATGTTCATTTGAAATATTATGTTAAAATTATTTTTGAGCATCGATACAGCGGCATCGCGCAACGCTCACCGCTCGAGCGGTGTCAATGTGAACGCGCACTAATGCTGATTTATGTTGCGTTTGAAGTTTTTCGGTTGTCACCCTGAACTACATGAATAAATTCACAGAAAAATACACAGATGTCATACGGACTTTAGAAAACTTTTCACAAATTGTACATCTTCTAACAAAATCTTCGATATCGGAATTTATTTGCGGGCAATATAAAATTTGTTTAGCTCGAAGTTGAGTTTTTGTTATGCCCAAATGATGCGTGCAGTGATGTCAATATGCCATTACGTAAACTCTTGGGAACAATTACTGCCATTATAAAAAAAGCAAATTTTCAAATAAAAGTATGTCATGCCTAAGTGTGTAATATCTTTTTGAAAAATCTGAAATCTTGCTAGCAAACAATAGCTGTTCACTTTTTGCAACTCAGAATCTTTCAAGGCCTCTTCAATAAATTCCCGTCTTTTCTCATTTGTCATATTAATTGTATGAACAATTTCCGTGATAAATAAATCATCTTTGGGTTTAATAGTTTGAAAGTTTCTAGACAAGAGATCAGCAATGTGCATTTCCTTGCCTGGTTTATATCTGACTTCTAAGTCGTACTTCAAAAGCTTTACTTTAATTCTTTACAACCTTGGTGAGTGTAATTCTGCAATGCCTTTTTTCATTAAAGCTTCCAATGGACGATGATCTGAGTCAACTTTAATGTGACGACCATAAACGTAGTGATGAAATTTTTGGCACGCCCATAACACAGCAAGATATTTTTTTTCAATTTAACTAAACTTGGCTTAAGAATCTGTCAACGATCTCGATGCAAAAGCAACAGGTTTATGATTTTGTAACAAGCAGCACACCAAACCAAATTGACTCGCATTAGTTTGAATAACTAAATATTTCAAGATTTTCATCAAAATTAGCCAAAACTGGCTGTGACCTTACCACATCTTTAATTTTATTAAATGCATCACTTTGCTGTTTAGACCAGGAGAAAACAACATCATTTTTTAAAAGTTTTCTCAATGGGGCTGATATTTCTGATAAGTTAGGAATGTAGCTACGCAAATAATTGATCATGCCCAGAACACTCTGAAGCTCTTTTTTGTTGGTTGGCTCCTTTAAATTTTGAATAGCCGTAATTTTTCCTTTGTCAGCTCTCATTCCTTCCAAGCCAAAAATATTCCCACAATATTTTACCTCACTGACCCTATATTGAAGTTTATTTTCATTGAATTTTACACCTATTTGCTTAGCTCTATCAAGAACTCTATTTAAATTAATATCATGTTGCCCCAGTGAGTCTCCAAATACTAACAAATCATCAAAATAAATCAAGCATTCAAGCAAATCACCAAAATTCTCTTGATTCAATTTTTGGAAGAACTCTGGAGCACAATTGAAACCCATTGGTAATCTATTAAATTTAAAAGCACCGAAAATTGCACCAAAAGCACATAAATTACTTGATTCTTCATCAAGCTCTACATGGTAGAACCCATCCTTAAAATCTAATACTGTAAAGTACGACTGGCCTCTGAGAATTGCTCGTATTTCATCCAGAGTCGGAACAATGCAATATTCTTTTTCCAAAGTTAAATTTAGATCACGGGGATCCAAGCAAAGTCTCAAATATTTATCATGCTACTATTACCAGGTTACTCAACCACTCAGTAGGCCTCTGGCATGGAGAAATAACTCCTTTTTCAACCAATGCTTCTAAAGCTTCTTTCAGTCTGCTTTGAACTGCCAAAGGTACCTACTCTGCAAGATTGATCTCGCAACTGGCGAAGCATCCTTTTTAAATTTCATTTTCTTTACCATTTTTTATCTCATTCACACTTATTGACGATACCACATAATCCACAGTCTCACCATCCGACTCACCATCATCAGCTTCTTGAACCTCTCTTACTTGCCTCTGATTCCTGCTACCTGATGCAGTTGACAAATTACGACACATAACATCAAAGTGACCATAGCGAGTACTACATCTCTAACGCTTACCATAGGCAGGGCATTGTCTATAAACATGTCTCGTACCACAACTTTTGCAATCAAACTTTTCTTGCTTTGATTATCACGAGGATTATTATTTCTGCTCTGATTAGGTACATTACTATTTTCAAATTTTCTCTGGTACTGACCTTTGGATTTAAGGACTTCACTTAGCTCGTTAACTTATCCTCAACATTCTTCAATTGCTTTTTTGACAGCACATTAACTCGGCATATTTTTAAAGCATCTTCCAATATCAGATTTTTTGGTATAAATAGTTTTTCTCTCAATTTCTTAATATTTATTCCCATTACTATTCTATCTCTTAGTGCTTTATCTATTTCTCCACCAAATTCACAAGTTTGTGATAGTTTCTTGATGTCCGTATAAAAATGATCGAAAGACTCACCTTCCTCTTGATTTCTTGTATAAAAAACGAACCTTTCGATAATTTCATTTTTCTCCGGGATGCAAAATAACTCAAGCTCATCTAAAACGTTTTGGTAATTACCCTTTGGATCATCCGTCAGCTTCAAAGTATTTATGACTTTAACCCCTTCATCTCCTATCACATTTATCAATATAGCTGCCTTGTTTTTTTCTGGTTTTGAGTCTTTCTCCGATGCCAGTAAATAAAATTCCAAATATTGCTTGAATTTACGAAAATTCTCAGCAACATTGCCATCGAAGCTCATTGGATTTGGTAGTCGAGCATCCGTTATCAATTCCCTTCCAAAATTTAAATACGCTGCTGTCTGTCTGGTGGATTCGCACATAGCTGAGCTCATAGCAAATCTAATTATTGGTAACTTTTCAGGCCAAGTACCATGATCTTCTTTGACAAGTATGGCGAGTTTGACTTTAAGATCTCTGTTCTTTCGTTCTACCATGTTTGAAGCAGCATGGTATAAAGGTATAAATGTTTGTTTAATGCCCAGAATGTAGCAAACTTGTTGCATAACAGCGGAGATAGACTGGACGCCGTTGTCACCGATCAATTTGCGTGGTAGTCCATATTTGAAGAAAATCTCATTAATCGGGGTATTGACACTCTCTTCCGATGTAGCTTGTGTTAAGGCAAATAACTCAACCCATTTTGTGGAAGAGTCTTCCACAATGAAAATTCACTTTTCATCCCTGATACCTGACGGTAAAGGCCCGAGTAGTCTGGGTTTCAAATCGCTGATTATACACAGGTGTTCGCAAAACACCCGCTGGTTTTTGATTAGATGTCTTATATCTTTGACAATCTACACAGCTTTTTAAATATTCGGCGATAAAACGGCGCATACTGAGCTTCCTCCTCGTCATCCTCGGCTGAATAACGATATTAAACTCCCTGGAACATAATAAAGCCTCTGTCTGTCCATTTACGGAAGTTTATGTCAGTATCATCATGATTTTCAACATATTGTATGATTTTGACAAGATCAGGGTCTTTTAGCTGTTCTTCTCTGATTTCAAAGGCACTACGGTGGGGTAGCTCAATACCTATAGTACAAATTTCACAATTATTTTCAAGTTGATGGGAACATGGAGGTCTAGAGAGCATGTCAGCTATGACGTTTCTTCTACCTGGCAAATACTCGATTTTAAGGTCGAAACTTTGAATTTGTAAAGCCCAACGAGCTAGTTTGCCGGTGGGCGATTTGATATTCAACAGCCATCGCAAGGGTTGATGATCCGTCTGTAGCGTGATTGGCGAACACTCAATATAGCCTCGGAATTTTTTTAGTGCCGACTAGCCGACTAGCCGACTAGCGTACCTACTCAACAGGATGTTGGATGAAGGAGAACAGCTCCAAGAGCATAACTGCTGGCATCAGTTCGGATAATGAACGGTTTGGTCTCGTCACACTGCTGCAAAATCGGAGCAGTAACCAAGAGTGTCAAAAGAATTTTGCTCTTCTGTACTCCATGTCCATCTAGTATTCTTTTTTGTTAAATTACTGAGTGGGCGAAATATTTCAGCGAAGTTCTCGATGAAACGACGATCCCAACTTGCTGTTTGTAGGAAAGACTGGACGTTTCTAGGTACTTAGCGTTCAGCAATGGCTGCCGTTTTGTCTGGATCCACGGAAATTCCTTATGGCGTGATTAAGTGTCCGAGATACTTCACTTGTGCACACGCGAACACACATTTTCCGCGATTTGCCCAAAGCTTAAACTCTTCAAGTCTATCAAACACTAGCTTCAAATCCTCTAAGGGTTCATCAAATGAATTGGAAAGGACAATAAGATCATCCAAGTACGCTAGAACTACTATAGTACCGCAATCTTTCTTCAATCCGTCTCGGAACCTGTCGATTAGCCGCTGGAATGTTGCTGGCGCATTTTTGAGGCCGAACGGCATGCGCATGTAACGATGCGTCCCAAAAGACGTCACAAAAGCAGTCTTGTCACGATCTGGTTCATGTACTTTCACCTGGTGTTAACCCGATCTCAAGTCAATGGTAGACATGTACGTTGTGCGTTTGGCGCCATGTAAGAGGTCATCTATGCGGGAAGCGGATAAAAATCTGTCACAGTGACATGGTTTAGTTTTTGATAGTCAATACACAGGCGCATTCCGCCTGTCTTCTTGGGTACTAAAACCACAGGTGCGGCCCATGGACTCTCGCATTCTTCAATTATGCCTTCCTCTGGAAGGCGATCTAATTCATCCTTGAGTAGAGTTTTTTTCTGAGGTGCCATACGGTACGGTGGCATGGCTATTGGCAAATGATCTTTTGTGTTGATGTAATGATTCGCAAAGGGGGTTGATTCTCCCCCCACTTCAAAAATATTTCTCCGACTTTCTAGTAAGGTATTTAACTTGCCTCTTTTTTCAGTGGTCAACATAGCACCCTCATCAGGGCCTAAGATGTCAACACAAGACATGGCCACTTCTGATTGAATCTTGGGAGTCCAAGATTTTTCAAAGTCTAACCGATAAGCAATTTCCGGATCATCAGAAACGCTCCATTTTTGGGAGGCAGTGTCCAGAATGATTTTTGCATCTTATATGAAATCTATTCCAAATAATGTACGGTTTGTGTATCTGGAAACACGATAAATTGCGTGGGAATAACTTTATACTTATTATGAACATCTACAAGGGCGGTGAGAACGTCTTTGGAGTGGCATTGTCCATCGGCAAGCTTGACAGATATTCGCTCATTGAGAAATGTATGGCCCTCACTTTGTGAAATATTGAACAAACTGTGGCCAGCAACACTTTGTTTGACCGCTGTGTCAAAAAGGCCTTGACCAACATGACCTGAAATGTTGACTTGCAAAACTGGACGTTCACGTGGGCTGACCAAAGTGTCGAAACAAAAAAAATCCATTGACGTAGCTTCCGTCTTTTTGCAATTTGGACAGTTAGTTCGAATGAACCCCACTTTACCACATCCATAACATGTAGTAGTAGTGGGCGAAACATGTAAGGGTTTTTGTAGGGATGCAGCAGTATTCTTTGGCATGTTACCTGCTGCTGATGAATGGAATTCAGGTGCTGATTGCTGCGAGCGTTTAAATTTACGACTTTAGTATGCCCGAGATTTCGACAAAATTGGCAGCGAACGGTTTCAAGACTGTTTTTATTACTGCGATCAAACGCGCGTTCAAAAGTTTCTTCAATTAGTCTAGCTTTAGACAAGAGTTCGATAAAATTGTCAACTTTATCACGGGGAAGTTTCTCACGAATCCGGCGATTAAGTAGACCATAAATCATATCGAGCTGCACTTGTTCATCTAAAGTATTTGGAGGCAGTTCAGCAAGTAGAGAACGTGCCTTGCAGATGAAAACGTCTGTTGCCATATTAGTGTCCTGCTCGTGTGCAAATAATTCTCGATAAATACGATAAAGTGGCTTTTTTGGATCGAAGGTAATTCGCAATAGATTAAGAGCGTCTGCCCAGGTGTTAACGTTGCGGCGAATCCATCAAGCAGCATCGGCAAGCCCTTGAGAGCATTATCTTCAGATATTTGGGCGCAGTCCTTATAGATTGATATAGAGTCAATAAATGCATTAACGTCAGAGCTTTTATTTCCATCGAAACGAGAAGCACAATTCGCGAACTTGCCGCTTAAAACAGGAACAACTTGATTTTGGAGAGCAATAGTTAATCTAGCCCAATAACTGAGTGAATTGTTCGTCTCTCAACGTTACAGCCATAGTTGGATCTAAATATTTTGACGGGACTGGCAGCGAGAGCGAGAAAGTAAATTATGCATATACCTTCTGACGTATGGTTGGATTTAAACTTACTCACAGTTTGTTAACATCGATTTTTCACAAGAAACGGTGTACACAAATCTTGTAAAGCTAAACCAATGCTTTGAAACCGAAAAGTTCCTTAGAACCGGCCACTTTTGTCCACAAAGCGTCCAAAATCCGCAATCACTCACTTTTAGCCGAAATGTCTTTCGGAACCGGCCAGTTTTGTCCACGAAGTGTCCAAGGACCCGGTAGACGCACCTTTCCAAATAAGAAATCACAGCAGTTACCTGGCCTCTAAGTTGGGCGCCTGTATAAAAGTTCTAAGTGGGTTCCAGCAAAGCACCATGAAATCTCCCCCCTTTTAAACAACTAGGCACGTATATATTGACTGAATAACAAAATTTACTATATATAAAAGATTCTGTGCGTTTTCTCATCAACGAGAACAATTTGAGAATTAATCAATAATTGTAAAAAAAAATGACAAACTAGTCTCTAGACGATCCAGGGGCGTCTCAAGGTCTGTTTGTTACAAAATCACAATTCTAGAGATCATACATGAAATCTGTTTTTCAGCCAAGACTTTAACCTCACTAATGTCAATCGTCTAAAATCAGCTGCATCTAGAATCAGCTGTTCTCAAACAACTAAGTCATTATGGTGTAAATCAGATCCTAAATTATAAAAATAGAACAACAAAATGTAGGTAATTTTCTCAATTATATGACAGTACCTACTGAAATGGTGGCATCGACTTTAAAAAGAAAACAAAACAATGCCGCTACTGGTCGCAAAGTGCTGTGTGCCTACTTAGTCGACGAAGGGCGGACGAAGGTATCGTTTATCAGGGTTGGAATCAGTTTTACGCTGAATGCCTTCTTGAAAATATTGTAACAATTTGCAGTGAAAAATTCCTGGGATTCGTCCAATTAAATCTGGTCGAAAATATTGAAAATTCACCTATTTCTTGGTAAATGTTTCTAGTAAAATGTTTTCACGAAATTCAGTCAAAACTGATTCCATCCCTGTAGAAGGATGCCTCGAATAGGCAGGGACAGGCATTTTGGGTCTCCAAGTACATTGATCTCCAAGAAGCTCCAAGCGGCATATTGGACTATTATATTTGATAACAAAAAAAAAAGATCCTTCTGTGGCGCCATCTGTTGATGATTCTCTGCACAGTCGGTCGGTGACGTCATAATATTTTGGCGTTTATATTGGTGGGTAATGATATCAAATTTTATTATTTTTTACTTCTTTAACTGTGTCGTTCAGTTACGTATTTTTTTATTACAATGGTTTATTTTGATTGCATATTTGAGTGCAATGAACTATGCTTAAACACCGGATTAAGAATCATGTTGCACAGGAGAGGTGATAGCACGCCGCCCTGCGGGCAGCTTCCTTGTGACCATTCCTTAAATGTTGACATCCTACACACTTATCTGTACGATTCTTTTGGAAAGCATATGTAATATCCATCCGATAACAATTTCCGGAGTATTTGTTTCTGTTAGCGAGTGGCTAATTTTTTGAAAGGCGTTTTTGCCAAAGGCCCTTTCAATGTCGATGAATACCCGGCGATTTTTCCACCCGCCCAGCAACGGAATGAAGGGCTGTGCCCGTTGATCTTCCAGCACTGTATGCGTATTGATTAGGGTGGATTGGATTGGTTGACAGCACTTCATCCCTTATGGACCTTTCGCATAGCCTCTTCATTGTTTTTAGAGAAAAATATGAGATGCTCATGAGGCGATATGCTTGGGGATGGTGTCCATCCTTCCGGATTTGGGTAGGAACACCACTCCGACTTCTTTCCAAGCCTTGGGTACCGTATCTCAACGCCAAGGAAGCCCGGGGCTACGTTCAGGAATGGCTACAGCCAAGCCAAAATTGGCATTTTGCGTTCGAGTTCGGCTCCAAACTACGTGGTTCGGCATTACAGGTGGAGGGGGAAAAATAGGTTTTGGCATTAGCATTGCCGTCCTTGAATGCACCCCTGAACATCCAACAGGTGCGCCAAGAGTAGCTCCAGGTCACACTGAAGTAGGAATGGATAGATGCCGTCAGTTCCTGGTGCTTTGAAGCCTGAATTCGCCCAACCTATCTATCCACTATACCACCCTCGTGATCTAACTCAAATTTGGAAGATACAATTTGTTGCCTTAAAATTATTTGTTTATTACGCATGCATCATAATCAACAATTATTATCGCACGCTGCAGCGTGCATAAAATGATGTTTATGATGCGCCTACCTTTACAAAGGTTTGCTATAGAAACGTTTCATCTACGTCTGTTACCTAGATATTTACCCGCCGTTTAAATTACTATTTATCAAAATGAATGAACACATTTAAAACATTTTTGATTATAATGCATTCGTAATAAAAAAATAGGGTATGATATGCGTTTATAAGAAGGCCTTTAAAGCCCTTGCGACTTACAAAACACTCCGTAGCTGCGCGTCGTGCTTAGAAAATATGTCGCGCGTGCTTTAAAGGCCGGAGATAAATTATAGTTCTACTTCGTGAAATATTTTCCATAATCGAAAATCGAAACAGGTATATTTTGGAAAGTTAGATACACTGATACCAAGGAAGACTTCCTACTTGCTGGTCGGAAGACTTGAAAATAATTTGAACAAACTGGATCGCAACTGAGAACATTTTGAAACGTTAAGAGGAGGCCTGTGTCGGACAGTGGACGTTAAAAGGCTGTTTGATGAACTGAATTTCTCCAATAATAATTAAATTTATATTTTTGAAAGTGGCCCCCCCTTTTCTAGAGACACTGTGAAGCTAAATTGTCAAGTTTTCTAAAAATACATTAGCCCTAATGGATGGGAAGCGGTAAGTTGCTGCTATAAGAAATTGCTGTTGAATTTTACAGTACCTATGTAGGTTGCGGCGGAGCTTGAATATTTCCGCAACATAGGTGAATGTATTATTATGTATCACCACACAGTCGTGTCCCAAAAGTTTTTCTTTATTTACCCCTGTTGGCCCTCTTATAATATTTGGCCCATAATTATCAGAGCTGCAATTGTTGCTTTATAAAAAATTAAGATATAAAAGAATTCAAAAGTGGTTGATCCAGACATAACATCAGATACAGGGTCTTTTAATTCAAAATCGAAGTTGCTGCTACTCTGTGGTAAAACTAGCTGCAAATATTTCATATGTACGCTAGAAGTGCAACAAAATTAAGTCAAGAGAGTTATGTAGGAGAATAAAATTTCATAACGCTTTTTTCAGCGGTTTTACATAAACATCTAATAGGGTTTCCAATGTAAATTATAACATTATTAAAATTCTTTATTTTTGACACATAGCCTCATTCTTACCTTGATTGGATTCTGTATTGGACCATAAAATCCTGATAATTTGAATGTAAGCAATTGACATTAAAATTAAAGGGAAAAAATAGAACATCGCCATTCTGACAATCATGAAAACAATATCAGTCTTGTCATCCCAAGTTGGAGTACACTGTGTTAGATAGATTTTGAATTCTTCATATGGCTCAGCTACGAGATATATTGTCTCGGGGATTTCTGTAACAAAATAAAAATGTAATAGAAAAGGGAAATCGTTTTAACCCTTCCGCTTACTATAAATTTTCATTTGTGAGCGTTTCTTATTCGAGCTGTCTTAGTCTTATAGGCCGCATTTCAAAAGATTTTTAAGAAACTTAGATGAACAAAATTGTGTAATACGTAGTGTAGATGTTGTGTATTCAGGAGAAATACTTAGCTATTGTGACGAAATAGCATTGGAACCCGTAAATAAACAAATATTCACGTGATTCCAGACATTTCTCAATTGAATAACTTTTTATATAAAGCGCGCAGTTTGCAAGTTGAGTGAATTCTGTAAAGTCGATTAGTTCAATAGAAATTATTGTTATTGAGAGTTTTAGTGAACCTGCGGAGTTCGTAATTTGATGTCAAAGTGGAATAATAGCAAGACAATTAATTGGAGCTAGTTAGTGAAACAATTTGCGACATAACTAGTAGCGTAGATTGCGCTAATTAGGGGAATGATGTGCGAGGTAGTAGATTGATTTGAGCTAATTAGTGGAAACAGAAAATTAACTTTTGTTGAACTGGTGACTTTACTACTAGTTTTGACATTAAAAAAAGTCCACAGAGTGCTATTTGATAGTTAGACCTGATACGAGAATCTTCACTTCGCCATCAGACATTATATTTAAAATCAGCTTCCAGAAATGTATATTCTGTCATAAATACATGACAGCAAACAGCCGAAATGGTACAAGTTAATCAAATATTGATGCGCTTCAAAAAAATATCGAAGAGAAAACCTGTAGGCACAAAAAAAAAACAGAACAGCGGGAACGACTTCAGGAGAGTTTCATTCTGAAAAAAAGGCATAACTTTTGATGCGTATAGTAGTGACTTTACATAAGGTTGGCTATAATTTATTTAGAAAATATGTTCCTGACAGTAATTGCGATCGTTGAGTAAAGACTTCTGAATCTGGATAAGATAATTCTGTGAAGGAGTTTAGGGATTCACCTAACGCGCACAATGTTTCTATAAGAAAGTAAGCGAAATTATTACCGTACTTACACCTGAAATGGAAGATTTACCGAGGAAACATAAACATTTAATGTTTTCAGTGCAATTAATTAGGTACGGAAGGAACGGTTTTATGATACATTATATTGTAGAGCTACTGCTTAGTATCTTTTAGAACATGTTTATTGAGAAAGGATATTTGGTAACGTGAACTATTGAACGAGTTCTGGAATAACTAAATATATTACTTTCCGTGTTTCACTATTAGTGTAAGTTTTGAAATATTTTTTTAGTAGGTTAGAGAAGAAATAAGAAACAACCCCTTGACATATTTTAGTTTACTCTCAACTTAGAAGTCTGTGGGGTAGGCTTATACTACAAATTGTAGAAATGTTTTTATTATTATTTCTTTCTTAAGTATAAATTTCAATTTGCACAATCCACCCCATCAAAGAATAAAAATAACTTTACCAGCTTTTTCAAGTTATTCAGTTTTGATTAGTAACTTACCACATACAAAAGCAATGACCCATATTATTCCTATGGCGGTTTTAGCTTTTCCTGTAGTAGATCTAAATGCTAAAGGGTAGCATATGGCATACCATCGGTCTATTGATATGAACGTCAGAGTTAGTATGGATACAGTGACTGAAACATTCTGAAAAAAAGAAAACAATGAAAATACATTAGAAAATTAAAATGACCCTAAATGGAAATTTTATAAGTTCAACTGTGATCAAAGTTGCCTTCTCATAAAGGATATCAAACCTAATTCGTCTTGCGTAGCTTTACGTTTAAATTTCTTGATAGTTATCCTAGATGGACATATGTATACCAGAAGGGTTTTTTTAATATACAGAGATATATTTAAAGCAGGATTTGTTTTTGAATTAACTGAAATTGGATTTTTGCATGTTAAAAAGCAACAATTTTGGATGGTATGTGATGGCTTATGTGAAAGATATGATGGTTATGATTTGGAAGAAAATAAACGCATTTTCTCCCATCAAAATAGATAAATTATGTTAAACTTGTTTCGACTCATTCTGTTGAAGAATAATTTTATGTTAAAAAAAAAGAAACACTAAACTGCGAGAATATCTTGCATTGAATTGTGACAAATTATTTTCAGAAAAATAAAAAAGAAGTGCCCAGGCAGCGTAGTTTCTTGAGGATGTTTATACAAATAAAACGGGAAAAAGTCAACGAAAGAGAGGTGAATATTTCGGCTTTATTAAATCCCTATGATAGCTTCCACGAATATGAACTGACAAAATATTTTCACAGTTTTATAAGTAGGGTACCTTAAAAATAAAATGATTTTAAAAGGACAATTATGTCACGTATTTTGGTGCTACCTGGAACACTTTTGTTATGGTTCGAAAGAGCATCTATTGCCGTTAAATCTGATCCAAATAGGAAAGTAAATTTTAACTTGGGATGGCAGGAAAGTCAGTGCTTATCCCATGAAGATAATAATTGAAAACAAAAAGAAAAGATAAACTATCGACAAGAAGTACGCAGCCCTTCCAATTTAATTATACTCAACAAGATCAATAAAAAATTTAAATTAAATTGCAATAAGAACGGACGCTTATAACTATTTTCTAATTTCTAGGTAGCGAAGTACAAATTTCTGTTAGCATCCAAGTCAGCATCAATTAGATTATTGCTGTTACGTTCGTTTTTCGGGACTGTTCTCCCCCAAGGAAAACCAATTGGATTTAGAAAAAATAATAATGGAATTTATAGCTTTAAGTTAAATAGGTAAAAAATCTTGTACTCTCGGAAAGGGATATTGGACCCAATTATTTTCCAAAAAAAATTTAAATAATAACAGACTTTTTACTATTTATTCTTAGGCAGTTTTTAATGTGATGTCCTACTTATTAAATGCAACCTGCTTTCGATTGACAAAAAATATGTGTTGGAGAAAGACAGCTCTGTATTATATGATATGTATTTCGTTTATGAATGGCAGTAGAAAAAAAAGTGTATGCAACTCTCATACAATTGCTAATAATACACTCGCATGGTATACAGGGTGGGGCACGAAAAACTTCCCACCCAGGTTTTCTCAGGTGTTAGGTGATTAATTAAAAATCCCTCGAACACGTCAATTTTTGTTTATTGGGGGACACATTTTATTGGTATTTTCACCCCTACCTGTCAACCCCTAAGTGAGGGTGACAGGTAGCCCCAAAATTTCAAATGGAAAGGAGGTTCGAATGATACGTCATTTGATAGCTATTTTCGTTAGGATTATATCCCCGAAGTTTTGAGTTGCTACTATTTACATTGTCGAAATGGTGACTTGTCAAAGTTAGGAAAAATCAATGGAAAAATGCTGTGTGGTTTTTACCTGTTACCTACGCATAGGTGTGACAGGTAAAAACTATACAGCTTAGATTATCGAAAAAAAGCATTTATCCTAACTTTGACATGCCGCCAATTTCGACAGGGTAAACACTAGCAACTTGATACTTCGGGGATATAATCTTAATGAAAACAGCTACCAAATGACATATCACTCGACCTCTCTTTCTATTTGAAATTTTGGGGGTACCTGTTACCCCCACTTAGGGGTTGACAGGTAGGGGGTGAAAATACCAATAAAATGTGTCCCAAAAAAAACAAAAATTGACGTGTCTGAGCGATTTTTGATTAAACACCTAACATCTGAGAAACTCTGGGTGGGAAGTTTTTCGTGCCCCACCCTGTATACGAAACTCGCCTTGTAACAAAATCAATAGTAAATTCATAATCTCGGTTCAAGTTCATCTTTCGTGGGAATTACCAAAAACAGTTTTTTTTTTTTCTATAGATAGTTAAAATGTGACCCTAATAGGATTTACAAAAACGTAGAGTTTCTGGGAACAAACTAATCTGGTCGAGGATAAAATCACTTAAAAGCCAAAAAAGTATCGAATTTAAATGAAAGTTTCAAAATTGACAAATACATAAAGTTCATTTCACGAAGGTTTTTACTTATGACGATGATGTCATAACTTGAAGAAAAAGGTTTTGTCGTAGATTAATTAATATAAATTCAATAGCGTTTAGATTTTGTATTAAAATTTTTAACTTAGAATTAGCCTATCCAAAACATGTTACTTTAACCAGCAAAATATAGCCGGAAAGGGTATGTGTGCCTCTTAGCGGGCATTTTAACTTAAGTTTGACAGCATCTTGGAGAGTCTATGCCTATTCAAAACACGTGACTTTGACAAGCAAAATATGGCCGGAAAGAGTTTGTATGCCTCTTGGCGGACATTTTAATTTAAGTTTGACAGCATCTTGGATGGTCTAATAAAGTTCCTTTGAATTATCAAAAGTGTATTATTTGTATTAGCCTATCCAGAACACGTGACTTTGACAAGCAAAATATGGCCTGCAGGAGGATTACAAATTACTATTTACATACACTATTCCTAATATTAATGAAAACAACAGTTTTAGGTATAACAACGCAAATAATTCACGATAAGCACTATTTAAATCTCACAACACCACTTGATAACACATAAACAAAGGGTTTGTGTGCCTCTTAAAGGCATACCACCCAGGGAAAGGTTATCGCAAGGGTTAGTAGAATTGGGCACGTGACGCCAATCGGGACTATCGGTTGACTCTTGAATCCTAGTGACACAGTTGGCAAAAAATGTCTGTAGAAGGCTAAGTGAGATTTTCAGCCAACTCAATACTATTGTAGAGTCACACCAAAGAATAGTCCGATCTATGCGTATGTTTAAAGACGATTTCACGTTTTCCATGAGTTGAGTGAGTAACAGTGCTCCCATAAGTTCTAATTTGGGAACAGGCTGCGTCTTAATTGGCGCGACATTTGATTTTGAGCAAACTAAGGAAACCTTGACCCTACCATCTGAATCTTGAGTTCGCAAGACAATTGAACCGAAAGCTTGAATGCTAGCGTCTGGAAATCCGTGAAGTTCTGCACTTATATAATCAGCAATTTTCAAATCGTTAAAAAAGGATAAATCGTTACGAAACTGTAGCCACCGGGTATGCAAATAATTTGGGAGACCTTGATCCCAAGAAAGATTTTCAGACCATAAATCCTGTAGTAAAATCTTTGCTAGAATAATAGAGGGACTTAAAAGGCCAAGAGGATCAAAGATTTGTGACGTTTCAGATAGAATATAGTTCGCTTGGTAACTTGTTTGCTGAATGATGAAGCAATGTTATAAGTCAAAGAGTCAGACTGTGCACCCCATAGTAACTCAAAAGTTTTTGTGCTGTTGTGGACACCGAAATCTACCAAAGAACCACTATCTAAGGTTTGAATGCCTACTAGAACTTGGAGTGAATTGGTGGAATCTTAGCCAATCAAGTCACACGATTGTTTATCCATTTATTTTTGAGATCAGTGGGCCAAATAGGAAGCCAAGGAGGTGCCGTAAGCTACTGTGGCTAGCTCATAAATTTCTATAGGGTTGTCAGGGTGCTCACGCCATGAAATGCGTTGTAATGGCCTTTGCTCGGGGTTAATAAGACACATCCTATACATTTTCTCGATATCTTTAGCGACAACAAAATTATACTTTCTAAAACGGATCAGTGTGGAAATGAGAACAGGTTGAATAGTGGGGCCCACCATCTGGATATTATTGAGAGAGTACCCACTGTGTGTGGGACTAGAAGCATCAAAGACAACGCGCAATTTGGTAGTTAGGCTACTTTCTCTAACTAACCCGTGATGTGGTAAATAATATGCGATTTGCACGCTATCGTTATCGGGCATTTGGACATATTTCCCAATGCTATGCACTCATCAATGAATTTACAATATTTTGCTTTGAAAGTGGGGTTCTTTTTGAACTTCCGCTCCAAAGATAAAAAGCGTTTTTTGGCAGATTTGTACGACTTTCCTAATCCTTCAGGATTTTCTTTGAGTGGGCAGGTAACTATAAATTTTCCATTGGCGTGACGCTGCAAGTTTTCTGAGAAATAGGCCTCGCACAATTTCTCTTCTTGAGAAAAGGGTTTCGAGGTAAAAACTTCCTCAACCTCCCAAAAACGTGCGAGCTATTTATCTATATCTGAATGTGTGCAGAGATTGCAGCGAACGTTTTAAGTACCACCCAGAGATACAGAACCCGAAATGATCCAGTTTACTATTCTGTAAAACAGCGCCCTGATTTTTATGTTTTATCTGACCCAGATACATTAAACTCCAAAAATATTCTGCCCCAGAACTAAGTCAATTTTGCGAGGAATATTAAATTTAAGGTCAGCCAATTGTATATTGTTAGGTATTTCTAGAGAGTTAACGTCGACAGCAAAATTTGGCGGAGTACCAGTGATCACAGGCACTACTAGACACAAAATGTTTGTATTAAATTTATTGTATCGAGACTGCATGCGTAGAGAAGTTTTATATTTTACATTGGACTCAGTTTGATTTAGACCACAAACCCTCATACTGATATCCAACAAATTTAATCTCAACTTGCTAGCCAACTGTGATATTATGAAACTGCTTTGGCTTTCACCATATAATAGAGCACGAGCATCATAAGCATCAATGATTTGGCTAAAAACCCGAACTAAGATCGTGGACTTGAGTTCCATTATTCACGTCATTTCTAGAGGAACAAGATATACTACTGTTTTGCTCCTGCGGTTCTTTATTCGAAGGTTCAACCCTTTCTAGGTGCAAAGCACTGTTGTCTCGACCTTTGCAATGCCTGCAAAAACCTGAATGACATTGCTTGATTAGGTGACCTGACCGAAGACAATTTATACATAATTTCATATTTTTAACTTGGATTAAACGATAGTTGACGGCTAATTTGAAAAACTCGGGACAATCCTGTACAAAATGGTCTTTTTTGCAATACGAGCATTGTGCTCGTGAGCTTAATAGAGATTGTGTTTTATTTTCAAATTTTTGTTTTATAATTTTGTTGTGAAATTTACTGTTCTCAAGAGTTTCTTATAAATCTGCATGATTTTTTAGAAAATCCTGCAAATGTTCGAGGGTAGGTCAACTTTTCCTAAATTAAACAGAGTGTAATAACTTAGGTTATCGGGACATTGTTGGGAAAATGATACGCTCCAGTCAACGGTTTAAAGTAGAATCTATTCAATATAATTTAACAATAATAAGTTACGTCTATTATTGAAACTGCAACATAGACATAATTACCCTAGTTACAATGAACCTTAAATCTAATGCAATATTTGCCAAGAAAGCTGTGCTGGGCATTTTGCAATAATATAAGTTATTGCTTCCAACTAACAAAATGATGACTCTTTAATATTAGGGTCAAGCACCTATAAAGTTGGATATTTTCCCATTACAAGAGCCTTGACATGATTTTCTACTAAAATTCTATTATTATTGTAGCGCTTGCAAACTAGATCCCAAACTACATTGTAATTTGAGCCCAAAAATTCTAAGCTTGCAATAATTTCTAAGGCTCCATGCGATAAACTAGCCCGGAGATAGTGAAATTTTTGAATATGTCCAATGTGATCATTTTGGTGAATAAGCGAATCGAATGAAACTCTAGCCAGTTGTCGTGGTTGCCATCAAATTTAGAAAGCTGTATGATAGGTAACTTAATATTTGCCTGAAGCCCGGCGGCCTAATCTATTAAGGAATTTTAGGAATTAAGGAATAGGTATATATCAACTTTGCAAACACAAATCGTCTCTATTAGACCCTGAGATAGGGCCGGTTTAGTGGAGTCATTTTTTTTTGTCTGGCATTATGAGGGATGAATGTGGCTAGTTAGCTGATGAGAATATAAGTGGTTTTAATGCCTGTCCCCTGTTCGAAATGTCCATAGAATGTTTCGCCGGAAAACTCGATTTCGAACTGTGATTACCGTCTGGCGATTTTTCAGTGCTATTTTCACAACAAAAACTTTTATTCTATCGATTGCCAGACAAAAAGTAAACGCGGAAGTTGACACCCATCCCCACTTTTTCAGCTATTGAAACGCATCTGGTATTTTTCATGGGTGAATTATTTATCAATGTCAATCTTTTATTTAAAAGCCAGAAAATTTGAGATCATTAAAAAAAAATTCTTCATGTAAATCAATTTTTTTCTTCTGCAAATTTTCGAACGGGAGGCAGGCATTAAAATCACCCATATTCTCATCAGCTTAGTAGCCACATTCAACCCTCAAAATGCCAGACAAAAAAAAATGACTCCACTAAACAGCCCCTATCTCACAGTCTATATGCACAATACAAAATAAATATTGATTTTTATTAGGATAATAAATAGGGAACTCACATCACCTATGGATCCGTCTAGTTAAGAGTCGAAACTTGTCGAAACCAATTATTATCCGGCTCGAAGGTCCAGAATGTACGATTTTGCAATGATTTGCAACTTTTGCTGGTAACACTTCTTACGCGTATTACTTGAATTAATTAAACACTACTAGTGATTTTTGAAGACTATATTATTAGAAAAACAAGTAATAAACTGATAATATTCGTAGGTACTAAAGTGACCGTGTTACAACACAAGAAAATGTGCCCTCAAGCCAACGTAGCGATTCCTCAATAGCACTGGGGATGCAATGTTGCCACGTTTAGTTCATAATAGATAGGGAATACAATATTTGAAAACAAAACACAAATGTTGACATAGGTATGTACAAACCCTCGTGAAATAAATAGTAGGCAAAATTTATGTTTCCCTAGACAAACACTAAACTTTAAACTAATCTGTAGTTGTACCGGATCATATGTGGTTGTAATAACGGATTAAAAGTCAAGCATAATCCTCTAAATCCTGACGTTTTATCACGAACCCCGATGTCAGGTAACAGATACTGAAAAGACTTATATTCGAAGCATAATGTGTGTGTGAAAAAAACAATGATTACGAGAGCTAGATTTTCTAAGATACAATAACATAAATAGTATAACAATAAAATTATCAAGGGTTACTTAGGTGAAATGAAAAGTCTAAGATATACTTAAATGTTTATTCATTATTGAAATATAAATAGGTTAAGATAGGAGTGAATTATTCATTTATTTTATGAATAAGTTAATAGAGGACAGTAGCTTAACTCATGTTACACCTTTGATTATGTTAGAAATTAGGAAACTGTTTGACTACTTGATAAGGTTAGAAATCAGGAAATTAGAATAGAAGGCATAAATAGAAAAAGGGAAAGATTTTCAATTGAAGGGGAAAAGGTTAACTTTTCAATTATTCATTTTACATCATGTAACTAACGAACTCTGTTGGATACCCATCAAACTGGATCACAGGGTGAAGCAGTGTGAATAGGGTAGGTTGATGCAATTTAAAAAACCAATGAAAAAACAGCAAGAAAGACCAGAAAGGTACTTCCAGCGAATCGCTGAAAGTTAGGAGGGTTGGAGATCTTCGATTTTTTCCACTCTCAACCGCGGTACTAATAGATAGCCAATGGGCATCTAAAGCAGTACGCCGGAAAACCCAACCATCTGGCTTATTTAGACGAGTGTTAAGACCAGTTAACGCCACTTTTCGCCGGAAATTTAAATCTCAAAATCGCAACGTGTTCTCGACCCGTTTTTCTCATCATCCAGTTCATCTATCGCCCAGTGTTTAGTAAAGGCTTTTCAAAGAGGTGACAGATTATTTTTAATTTCAATTCTATTGAAGTGTCAGTCTTGGGACTGAACCTTTAATTTGGAGAATACTCTATTTTCCTAATTTTTTTTTTAGTTTAATTTGTTTTTTGGTTTATTGAATATAAGGTAATTTTAGTAGTATCTGTTCGAAGTACCTTTTAATATTATTAGTATTTCATATAAGTAGGTACTGCCAGGCAATGTTGATAAAACTGTTTGTCATATTACCATTTGAAGAATCTTTAAAGAAAGTATACGATGTAAAATTACTAAAAAAAAAAATATTTATTTTCTTCCGCGACAGCAGGCAACTGGAAGAAAGTTGGACACCTTTTTTTTAGTGGTCAATTTCGTTTACGTGTAACATGTAACGCATTTCAAAATATATGTGTCTCAAAATCTCTCTAATATCACTGTGAAAACCCCTTACAACAATATTTTAAAGTGACGCTGCCCGGTTCATGCCTCGACGTTGACGTTCTGTAAAATGCTCATAGACTTTTCTTCTTTTCCAATAATATAATTATTTCAGCAAAAATATTCTCTTCGTAAAGCTTTGTGGAGTAACTTTCGGTCGACCAGAAATCTTACCTTTGCCCCCTAGAGGTTTCATTTTAGTCTTTGGTGCCGAGGCTTTGAATAATGATTTTGTGTTAGCAACTTTTGTATAATGCGTAGGCTAAAGTTTTAATCATAATATAAAAGCATCTAAAAGTTTTTGATGAGCAATTTTAAATTTATGAAAATAGCAAAGCATATTAAAACATACTCTGGTGGATATTAGCAAAAGCTTTTTATTGTTTTTTTAGCTTATTCTCGTTGAAAAAGTTTAAACTAAAAGAAACTTTGGCCAACGAATCATGACATCAATCTTTAAGGTAGATAAAGTACCAACTCACCATAACAATTAGGCAATCGTCTTTCGATAAGACTTTTCTTTTAAGCTACTGAATACCTATACAGGTTGTTATGAAAAATCGCACTAATGTTTGGAAAATTATTATTTCAAGAAAAAAAATCAGACAGCGTCCAGACGACGAAAATTTCTGTATGAATAAAAATGAGAAAAGCTAACGGCGAGGACCGAGGCGAGGACGTTGGGAAGATTCCGGCTATAATAAATATTCATTGTTGTAGGGAATATATAGAGCGCACGGCCAATTTTTTTGTATGATCTGATAAATTTGATTTAATAAAAATGGCATTATTGGATAATAAACTAGAAAAAATAAAATTTAAACTCTTATAGGTACCTGCTTTGCGTTTGTTTGAAATAGTTCCCGCATAGGTGAAGAGAAAATCTATCATAGCAACTCGTTAAATAAAATTGCAATTTACTCTATTTTCAAAACTTTAGAGCTTAGCTTTCCGTTGATCCAATTTTACGCGTTGGAATAAAATTAAAGAAGTTTTCCCTAAGATATGAAAAGCGCATTTTATGAAAATCTCAGAAAGATATATGTGTTTTCAAAGTTTGGAAGCAAACAAGTGTCCCAAAGGGCGTTTTATATCCATCCTTTTTTTTTTAGGAAGGAATTTCTCACTGAGTTTCTTTCACCCTTAAAATTTTAGTTCAATCAAACGGTGTTTTGAAGTAGAAAGTTTTGGTGTAATTGCTTTTAGTGGTTTATTTTGTTTTTTTGGGGTGTTGAACAAGAATCTGTAGTTATTCAACAAAATTATTTTCGCCAAATATAAGAAATTATCAAAAAACCACTGAAAATAATGTTTTCCATTGGTTTCCAGCTTATAACTGGCAAAGCAAGCTACTTACGCAAAAAGTGGCGTCACACTCCATATTATTTCTAACATTATATTGATATTGAATTATAAACCAATTTTTCATTTTGGTCCCTGAAGACAGGGATTTGAAGTAATATTTTTCTCCCAGAAAGTGCATAAATATGAATTTGCACTAAAAAAATCAATACGTTGCAATAAAACGGCGCGTTTCAAATCCCTGGAAGTGATGGATTATTTAGGGGACGAAGCAGTGTTCAATACCGGAAGTAAATAAATCCCTCCGGGCTCGACTGAGAAATTTAATGCCTTTTGGTAAATCAAACAATACACTAAGACACCAAAGTCGTATATAATTGTTTTTTTTTATATCGTGACAATAGAGCTCACGTGGCGGAATTTGAAATTCACTGGTATTTTTTAATTTTTAATGAGTTTCTATGCGAATTTTCCAGATTTGTTTGGCGAAGGCTTTTAATTGGTTCATGAGTAAATTTCGAAGTTTTGTTATCATGAAGGTTAGCGGTGTTTAATTTTCTGATTGATGAAAAAACGCTGTGCGATGCTTTAACTAGAATATTGGAAGAGTCTATCAAATAGATAGATAGAGGAATATTTCATCATGGACGTTATATATGGTTATGGATATATATGTATATGGAACTTATTGAGATGCGATCTGATTTTTTAATAAAATTGATTTTGGCTTAAAAATGCCAAAAGGGACTACTAGTGACTTATTACTAAACTCCGGAAGCTTCAAATGACCATTAAAATCCACGTATTCGTTTTATTAAATATATTCCATGCTGTTTTCGTTTGTCGGAAAGCCAATAGAAAATGGCTACACTATCGTCGTCGAGAACTCAATTTCAAAATGTAATGTAATTTACCGAAATAAAAGTCAAATTGAAACACCTACGTCTATTTCGCTACAATACAGGGTGGATCTTGGCCTGTTCTACAATCAGGTGTACACTTCTGTATTCCTCGCATAAGCTTTACCGTTTCTGATAATTAGCATTCCCTGACTTTTGGTAACTTGGTCTTTATATCTGGAACTGCCCTTCTGGAAGGAATATTTGTTTCATGGTTCTCACGTCGTCCATCCATTTTAGGTAGCGAACCATCTTAATAGTAAAAGAGCCGGGTAGTTATACCTTGAACGAGAAACCGTTCAAAGCTTTTATGATGTACCATCGATTGAGATACATTCAATGCAAACTGTGACACGAATGATCTTGAGCGATTATAAATAGGCAGTTGAATATTTTTTTTTTTTGAATGCCTCGTTAATTTACCACTATTGGAAAACCTCACGCCTCAAACCCAACTTGAACTGTCATTAATTGATAAATAAAATGACCTTTTAATTAAGGGTCAATCAACAAATACAGTGATGGCTATACTACGGAAATAATTGCTATAGTCATAAACAATTAAATTAAATGTGAAAATCGAAAATGTTATCGTAACTCAATAACCAAATGAATAAAAAAATGTAAAAGTTGAGAATATAAAAAAAAAGAGAAATAAGAAAAAAATTAAATAAATAATTAGTCGGAGCGGTTACCTCACACTGATTTAACCAGGACTACAAGTAAGTTGACATAAATAATCAACCACTTGAAACAGGTTATGCCCAACTGAATTTCCTATAATAATTAAGTACTGTTGTTTGGTTTCCATTATCACAAGTACCGAATTACACCCTGAACATATCGCGGTGATCACTTCGGCGCACAAAATAGGGGCAAAAAGGAAAATAAATAATGTAATAAATATAGGATAACTAGAGCTAGTATGATACCAAAATGTTCCAGATGGTAGCAGTAGGTACAATTAACCAGATTAGTCTTGAGTACTGGTTATGGTTAAGATGGTCAAACCAATCTTAAGGTTAAAATTTACAGTCCGGAAGGCTTGTGTTACCGTCCAACTAGAAGGCTTAGGCTGGAGTATGATAGCCTTACAGTTACAATCTCGATTACTATTGAAAGTGTATTGTTGTGTCACAATGTAACCGTGAGTAAAAAAACACTAAGAGAAAAATTGTTATAACACACTGTATTTGTAACTGAACCATAGCGAGGCACTTTATGAATAGACAGAATCAGAAAATGAAATTAGAATGTAACTTAATTAGTCTTTAATAGCAAATTTACTTGAAAAAACTATAGCTCTTGAAAATTATTGTAATAGGAAAATTGAATAATAATGTATCTATGATAATAATTAATAAAATTAGACAAAATCAGATAAAGCTTTAACAGTAAAGAAAATGTGCCTCGAGTTTGCAAAGGAAATTTAAGGTTATTGGGTTATGTCTCACCTGGTTGGTTTTGTTTGCTTCGAAAATACCCTGGAGTGAGTGAGATGGTCTTTACTGTACTCTTTAGGGCAGCTTTTCACTAATGATTAAATAGAAAAGGTCAGAATCCACCATGGGAAAAACGTGCAAAGAAAAACTTACCACATGGATGGTTGTAAAAATCCGAATTAGTCGGCGATTTTATAGCACTTTACGGAAACGTAACGTAACGTAAGGCAACTCAATGTGCCATAAATTCAATAATTGAGAATATTAGGGTCAAAATCCCACAAAGGCGAAGACAAAATTTAACTCTTCAGAAAGACCTTAGTTGTCCAACCACCAAATGTGAAAAGAAATGTGGACCACATAAAATTAATTAGCTGACCTAAAGGTAGGGATTTAGAGATAAGTCAGAATAATGACAAACATCAAAAATTAATCGATAGAATTTTTTCCTACAGCCGTGCGGAAAAATCGATTTTCCGCACTGATATGCGTGCGGAAAATGAGTTTTCCCGCACGGTGCGGTAAAACTTTTACCGCACGCATATCAGTGCGGAAAAAGTTTTTCCGCACGGCTGTCAGTGCGGAAAAAATTTTACCGCACTGATCTGTCAAAAAAAAAAAGAAAAATTTTACATTTTTACGCCTGTAGGAAAAATATTGTACCTAACACTTGCGGAAAATATTTTTCCGCACTCGGCTGCTTCACCGAACTCCGCTACGCGTCGTTCGGTGAACGGCAGCCGCGTGCGGAAAAATTCATTTTCCGCACTTGTTAGGTAAATAGCTATTACGTACCAAAAATTGCACACAACAATAAAATCAGACAAAAAAGACAACAGCTGACGACTAATGATAATAACAACAAGTAATAGGGAATTTTCATATTTCTCAATTTATTTTTTTTTAGATACTTCTAGCAATCAGATATCACATGGTTTAATTTTTTTCCATTTTAATTTATACGTTGTACGAAAAAAAAATTATTGAAATTTAAATCAAAAACTTTGGCGCGAAAACGCGAGGTTTCAATATGACAGCAGTTGTGACATCAATATTTCGTAAACAACAAACGCAGCAAACGAACTCCTGCTGACGCAGTGCTATTTTTGTGATATTTAAAAGTGGAAAAGCTTTCTTTTTGTGAAAATTGTCGCGATGGATGAAGAATATTGTATGGGACTACTTTTGGAATTTAATTTCACTTGCAAGTTCCCTTTTGACAAGCTTGTTTACAGAATCGTGACGTCAAAAAAAGGGGCCATCATGGAAGTATTGTTTCGGCGGGAATTTTTTTATTTCAAATTTAGTATTATTTTTTGTGTAACAAGGGCGGTATTAGCTAAATGAAAACTGGTCATATGGATATTGTACGGTATAAACTATTGATTTAAATCAAATTTGGAAAATTTTATTTCCCTTGCAAGTTCCCTATTATCTAATAGAACAATCATAATTTGAAGAATACGACATTGAGTAAGCAATCCGTGTTGCAAAACGTAAGCGCTTACTAGGAATCGATGATTCCAAAAACATTACTAATCGAAAGCCAATTGACAAAAATGAACGACACTTCACCAGTCAGCTGAGACACAAATCAAAAGTGACATGACTTAAGCGTCAAGTGTCATTATAAAATAGAGAGCAATCCGGTGGTTCATGGAACCAATGATTGAACCGGGTGCAAAACGAAAACTGATACTGAGTTCAGCAACCGAACAGCATACGGTACATACTCCGAAAACGTATCAAGAGACATCATTTTTCTCTCAATTCCCTATTTATTCCCTTACAAGCTCAATTTAAGAGCGTCTCATTTCAATGGGAAATTAGCCAACATAATTGAAAGATTTAACTCTGTTTCTAGAAATTCCATTTCATTTGTGAGCTCTAACTCTCCACAAGGATTCAAATTGAGATATAGGTCCATTTGTAGAGTTCTGGCGAGCACAATTTTAAATGCGGAAGTAGCAACTTGTAATAGTAATTTAATTTTTGTTGAAATTCAAGAAGATGAATTGTGTAGTAATAATACCATTGTAAATAACTCTATTTTGGAAACCCAGAGACATTCAATCTCTGATGCTAATCCAAACTCTAGCGAAAATAATTTTTTATAGCTGCCCCCCTCTAGGAGAAGTGTAAAAATAAGCATACAGAGATACTTAGGAACAACATTATTTTTTGTAAATTGTCTGTGTTACTGTTAAATGTACAATCCTTGAGAGGTAAATGCGACAGTCTTTTCTTTTTCCCCGAATGCATGAATTTTCCGTATATTATTTTGCTTACGGAACATTGGCTCAAGCCTGGCGAGTGCTTTTGTGTTAGCGAATACTTTCTGGTTTCATCGTTCTGTAGAAAAAATTCATCGCATGGAGGTACTCTTATTCTAGCTAGGTCATCTTCACACTTTTTCAATCATTTTGTTAATGTCGATAAGTTTTTTTTATTGTCAGAGAACATTTTTGAATTTTCAATTTGTTATAGCAAACTAGATAACACTTATATTGTATGTATTTATAGATCGCCTTCGGCTCAAGTATATGAGTTTCTTGAGCGCCTTGACATTCTTTTGTCTCAATTACCAGTCTCTTCTTACATAATTCTTGGAGACTTTAACATTAATTATCAAGACAAACACTCAGTAAGCACTATTATTCTGGCCAACTTGTTAACGTCGTATAGTCTGGATATGCATGTCAACGCACCTACCCGCATATCAAGAAACTCAGCTACGACAATTAACTACATGTGCTCTACCAGTGGCGAAGCTACGTGTGCTGTAGTTAGTTAGTGCCGGTATTTTTTATCACGAGGCGATGATTGGTGTGTTTCCCCATAGCCTCGGCCAAGTTGCGGCCGACGCGTCATCGTGGCAGGGTCTTCTGCTCGGCGAATCACGAGATTTCATCAGCTGTGCTTGGGTGTAAACTGGCTCGGAATTGGGCGGTCGCCTGTTCCTTTCTCATCATTTTATACCATCACCCGGGATGCTTTCGAGAGGGCTTTCCCTCTTAGATGGATCAAATGTAAAAGTAAGAAACGCAAGCCTGGGCTTACAAGGGGCATAAAAATACCAGCTGCAAATATGCGGTCTCTTAACTACATGAAAATGTTTTCTGATAATCTTAACTTCCTGGCCTACTGTAAAGTATACCTGGAAACTTATAAAAAGGTGGTTAAATTCGCAAAATCAGCGTCCTATGCTGAGAGGCTCGCAGAGGCGGGAAACCAACAGAGGGAAAATTGGTCGACTGTGCTACGCTATGGCATTCCATTCTGGGGTGTGGCTTCCCAGAATCTACTCAATATTATCTTTATTCTGCAGAAAAAGGCTGTTCGTGCTATTGTTAATGCTGTTTACAGAGAGTCATGCAGACCCCATTTTATTTCTCAGAGGATTCTTACTCTTACTAGTCTCTTCATTCTTGAAACTGCATCGATTATTTTTAACAATCCCAGAAATGACCGGGATCCTGTTCGTGTACACTCGTGTTCACTCGGCAAATTCACGATCTTCCATTGCCGGTTCCCTCAAGCGCACTGGTGTAAAGGTCAATTATTTATGAGGGAAGAGAAATATTCAACCACCTTCCCGTCATGATCAGAAACGTGAGGGGCTTGAAGCATTTTAGAAAAATGCTCAAGACGTTTCTCATCGAAAAGGCCTACTATAGAACTGAGGAATATTTTAATAATGACCTGAATGCCATTTAATGCTCTGGTGCTTTTTGTGGCTGATGGTGCTTGCCTAATGTGCATATTTTTGTTTATTTGTTTTTTTATGTTTTTATTTTTTTGTGTATTTATTCGACGGTTTCTTACCTATTTATGACTTAACCTTACTTATTTATTGTTATTCACCTAGAATTAGGCTACTTTGTCCGCAAAAATGTATATTTTTTTTTGACGATAATGCACATTTGATTTGATTTGATTTGGGAAACATAACCCTACACCATTTCCAAATCCAAGCGGCAGTAAATGACATTAAATATCCTGAACAAACACCAGCCTTCCTATTGGTTGAAACGCCCTACCTGGACCAGTGCGCATGCACGGAGGACATTTGATAGGTTGTAATGAAAATGACCAGTTTGGGTTAGTTTGGGTTAGTTTGGGTTGGAAATTAAGCTTCATCACTGCTTTGCATAAAACCTCTGACAGAGCGAAGGTAGGTGGAAAACTATCGCCCAATATCCAAGTTGAGCGTGATTGGTAAGATTTTTGAGGAGATTGTTACTAATAAAATTACGCCGCCTTTTAAGGGTATTATTACTCCTGCTCGACATGGTTTTGTCAAGGGTAGGTCTTCAGTTACTAATTTGCTCTGCTTTGAGGCGTACCTCTCGAATGCTTTGGAGAGCAGATGCCAGGTAGATGTCATTTACACTGATTTCTCCAAGGCATTCGACAAGGTTGATCACGTCATTTTGTCAAAAAAACTGGAAAAGTTTGGCATTTCTGGACCACTACTCCATTGGCTAACCAGTTACTTAACTAACAGGCAGCAGGTGGTAAAAATAAATCATGTTACTTCCTCGACCATAAATGTTACATCTGGTGTTCCACAAGGTGGTCACATATCACCTCTACTGTTTAACTTATTCATTAATGATATTCATTATGAAATTGAAAACTGTAATTATCTCTTGTATGCAGACGACTTAAAACATTATAAAACAGTAAAGGAACTAGATTGTGAGGTGATCCAGAAAGATCTCAATGCGTTTTTGGATTGGTGAAAAAAAGAAATAGATTAGAACTGAATATTTCTAAGTGTCAGGTGATGAGATATCATAGAATAAAGACTCCAATTATATTTAACTACTCTTTAAAAAATGAAATACTATCCGTTGAAATTTTCCATAAAGATCTTGGAGTAATATTAGATAGTGCCTTAAATACAATCTACAGATTGAGAGCATTTATAACAGATCGATAAAGTTACTTGGTTTCATTGGCAGAACCCTTAAATATTTTAACAATATTGAATGTTTTAAGGCTTTTTATTGTGCAATTGTGCGATCGACGTTGGAATATGGGTCACAAGTATGGTCACCTTTCTACTCTACACACGTAGACTTGCTTGAAAGGGTCCAAAAGCGATTTCTTCGACTTGTTGCTTACAAACTAAAAGTCCCACCAGAACAAATTGATTATAATCAATTGCAAACCTCACTAAAGCTTCCATCGCTGCAAACAAGACGTTTAATTCTTGATTTGGAATTTCTTATTTAAACTTTTGAACAACACTGTCGATTGTTCATATCTTTTAGAAGGTGTTGGACTTGCGGATCCCCAGCGTACTACTAGAAGTAGAAATTTATTTTCTGTCCCATACCATCGTACCAACTATGGCCAGAATTCGGCTTTAACGAGAATGTGCCGCCAAATGAACTGTTCGGGTGATGATGTTGATATTTTCAATTTCTCGAAACCTGGCTTTATTCGAGAGGTTAAGAAACTTTTAATGTAAGGCGACGCGCGCAGTTTTGAGATGTTTGTAATGTAATCAAAGTTCACGTAATTATGTTAGTTTAAGTCTTTTATTTTAGTGTATTTTTGTGTAAGTAGATTTAGTAAAATGGCAAGTCCGTTAATAAACATTATTATAAACATCTATATATATAAAACACAGTTGTGTTTTGTGGAAGCACTTTTAACTCGAGAACGGCTGGACTGATTTTTATGATTTTTGCTGTACTGGATTTGTCTTTGTCTATCCTAACATAATAAATCGAAAAAATCCAAAAAAAAAACAAAACAAAAAAATTACCTTTTTTACTTATTTATGAAAAAAAAAATAATGAGCCCGCATACGGCGCCATCTCTTATAACCGATACCAAGTTTACCGTCACATTTTCATTGCAAACCATGTGGATTTTATTGTCACACACTTTGCACAAAAACAATTTAAGGAAAGCACTTTACTTTCAATTGTTCTCCACAATAAAAATGTCCAAAAATAAATAGAATTACAATGTTTTAATTGTGTATTTTATTTTGTTGTTGGTCCATTCCGAAAGAGCGCGAACTGGTCTTCCTGTCATTTCTTGACGCTTGACCATTGACGTTCTGTGGCTAAGTTCCGTTTCTCCTCTCAGGCATCCCTTGACAGCCGTGTTCCGTGCCGACTGTTCGGAGTGCTCCGTCCGGCTGGTGTCGAGTGGCAGAGAGCCAGGTTATGAATCCGCCAGAACCATTTTGTATACGGAGCCATATATGATACCTAGAACGAAGCTCACCGATGCGCGGTAATTTCATTGCAGATGCAGTAGAACCATGCTGCTCAGGAACTGGAGATATTTAGAACAGAACTATTCCACTATTCTGATCAGATAGAGTGGTGCAGAAAGAGTAGGTCAGATAGAATAGTGCAGATAGAGTAGAACAGATGGAGTAGTGCAGTGCAGATAGAGTGATACAGGGCTGCGCTGTAGATTTTTAATTAATGTCAGAGATTTGCACGGAGTTTTGTTAAGGTAATTATTTATTCATATGTGCTAACGTTCAGGCCTCTGATGTATCCTCTCCTGTTATTTTAACAGCTATAGCTCAACATCTGTAGCTGTCTCTACTTTGAAGTATATAGAATAAACAGAAATAGATTACTTAACGCAACTTAACGTTGCATAGGCCTGGTAATATCTACGAGTTTATATTCGGGCATAGCTTCTAGAAATGTAATTGCATCTTCTTGGAGAAATTATTTCCTTCCGTATCAGGGGAGAACTTCGAGGATAAATCATGTGTTAAGCAGTAGGTAATAGGCAGAAAATGGATAAACGATGTAAAATTTAATTTTCGACGTAAAAGTCTCATCAAATTATTATTAAAATATCATTAACTTGAAAAAGAAGAAAACTGGCATGTAGCTTTTTCCATTTCTCCCTTCTCACTCAATTTCCAATTTCCAGCGCGCAGATGAGCTTAGAAAGTTTTGGCAGCATTGGCTTAACTTAGAGGTACTAGTATGTCGAGATAACCTTATTGCCATTTTGTGATCTTATATCAAGAACTACAATTATGACGTAAAAATTCATTAAGCCTTATTAACCTAATTTTCTAAAATAAATTTTATATGAAAATATTCTCAAAGTGCATATAATAAATTTAACCTCCCTGAAAGTCGTTTGTATAATTTTGCATAAACAGGATAAAAAGGGGAACTGAATTAATTAAGGACACCTTATGTAAAAATAAAAACACCTGCTGTAATTAACCTCTCAACCCATTTAAGATTTGAAATGACCTCAATACCGAATCAACTTAAATGAAAAAAAAAAAAAAAAAGTGGCCACAAAAATGTATAGTTTGTCAAAAATGTCATTCGCGAAATTGCCAAGCAACAAACTTTCATACCTTTCGAAAATTATGCCGACAAAATTTTTTCTCTTGTGATATTATATATGAATATTTCACTAGAGTGTTTTACACTGGCAAAATGTCATAGGAACGGCCGGTTTCCTACTAACAAAACTCCTACCTGTTCCTATCTGGACAAAACCGACATGATGGTTTTTCAGCGAAAAAATTTTGTGTGGTTAGAGTAAAAAACTATTGAGTAACAATAAATTTTCCAAATGAAAATTTGGCTAGTCTTTCTCGTGAAATAGTCCAGCCGAATACCATTAAAAAAAAATTATGTAGGCAAAATTATTCTCTTGGTTTTATTCAAGCTTGTTGCTTTTTGGTAATAGGTAAATTGATTATTCCACTCATGTATTAGAAATCCCATAAGACAAGTGACAATTTTCAAAATTACAGCGAAAATTCTTTTTTCCATTAGTTTAACTAGAGACGATTACAGCGATAATTTCCCCATGTTATCGTATTATGGTTCTCATGCTAATTTTTCTATCAATACCAACAGATGGATGCTGTTAGCAACCATATTTTTTCCTCATTTTTTGCATTTTCATTCGTGAAATAATCCTCTAAATACCACTCGATCTTTAAAATATCTCGTTGGCAGAAAATGAATATACGCCCCGGTTTGGTGAAGCGAATACTCTCTAGTTTGAAATGTTTGCCTTCTACTTCTTCTCCATCATTCCTTCGAATATAGAGTTATCCATATACAGGTAGCCTAGTGCCTGCTTCACCTTGTATGCCTCTTCATATGTAGATGTCTAACATTCTTTCCTAAATGGTCATCCCGACAGGGAATTCGATTACGCGTTCTTCGCAAATATTTTTTGTGCCTTCTTTTTAATTAACAAGTGAGTATTTTCTTCGCTATATCTGTAGCATCCTGTGGTACGCTTACCTGATATCAACTGCTGGGCTCTGCGCAGAGGGCTCCTATCCCGACTCGCGAGCGGCGTTGCCAGCTCAAGTACTCTATGCCACATCCTCTCTTTTCACCAAGAGAGTATCTTTTTAACTTAGCACTCGAGTCGAATGTAACGCGACTAGCCTCAAACCATTGTTTGTCCTATTTACACTGGGTATATTAATGTTATGGATAAAACTACACACTAATTCACTATATTATATACACTGTACAATGTTCATTCTCACTTTTATTTTAACTAATCTTCACCACACATTCCATTGCAGGTGCAACGACGTAACGACTTGACTAGTCTTCCTGATCTGGTGGTATATCTCTGGTGAGTGGAGTTATAGACTTCGGTCTTCTCCTCAAAGCCTGGCTCAGGTATTATAGAGTGGTTGGAGTCGTTGTCACTTTCGGAACTATTGCCTTCAATTTCTGGTCCACTGCTTTGTGATGCGGCTGAACCGTATTCTGTGTTCTTATCATTTCCTTCATCGTCACCCTCTGATTCTGAGCTTGACTCATCATTGCAACCTTCGAAACGGGGAGTTCCCAATTCGACATTTCTAGTCGAGTATCTGTCCCTTGCTCTAGTCTTATCATTCCTTCCGAGGTTACTTCTATAACTTGGTTTCTGTTTCGCCTGATGACGTTATTTTCTGCGGCGATAATGTATGTTCTAGGTTCAGGTCCAACATCCATTACTTTCCCAAATATTTTCATATCGGGTATCCAAACTTTATCGTTATTTTTCAAGGTAGAATTTGATCTTGCTCTATGTACCTTATTAAAATTCAATGTTTGAACTTCTTTTTCGTTGCTTCTGACTAGATTGAAGTCGTTTAATGTCTGCCCAGCGAGTCTGTGTCTACGGGGCAACGGTAAGGGGAATGCAGTTGTAAAAAAAAAATGACTGATTTCATTCATAAAATACCCAGCTGCGTGCGGAACTTTTTGGAAGTGTTATCGTATTGCAACTCTTACACGAAAATCAGCAATGACCAAATCTCCGCCACTGGATATTTTAATATAAATCGATATTCCAAGATGGGAGGATAAAGTGACGTGAGCCCTGGCCAATAGTGAGACGTAAGGTGACGTTAGCTCATTGACAACTGTATGGTTCCCCATGACAACGGCGATCCTGCCAAAAACTCCACCAATCAGGTTCATCCAGGACGGATGCTTGCCAAATTGTCAAAAACTGATGGTATCTTTAGAAAATGCTTATTTTTTACAATAGTCCAAATTTAAGAAATCAGGATTAAAATAGGGATAGATCTAACAACCACGTTAAAATATTTAGCATTTTATTATTGTTATCAATATTTTGTTATTAAAAAATGGATTTTCAAATTAACTATACTTGATGCACAGTATTTTCGCTTTTTTATAATTAAACGTGGCAACATGGCACATTTACGTCCGAATTCCTTCCGTAGACTCAGATCCGCTGGGCAAACAATATGTAGTTCCACTTAGGGATAAATCTGTCTTTGTTAGCTAGAATTGAATTCCTAGGTTTTCTTTCCATGATCAGTTCTGCTGGTGAAAATCCACTCTCTAGTTTTGCTGTTCTATAACTTAACAGTCCTGAGTTTGGGTCTTTGCATTTCAGAATTATATTCTTGGCTATTTTTACAGCGTATTCCACCTGCCCATTTGATTAGGGATACCTAGGACTGCTTATGATGTGACTGAGTCCATATGTCTGAGCAAATTGTTTGAATATGTGGCTAGAAAAACAAGGCCCATTATCTGATCTAATGATTTCTGGTATTCCCCATCTTGACAACATGGGTTTCAGTTTCGTTATGACATCTACAGCAGTTTCTGAATTTAAGTTGGCAACCTCTATAATTCTTAAGAAATAGTTGACTGCTACCAGATAGTGTTTGTTGTTGGCCACGAATAAATCCACTCCGACAATCTGCCAGTGGTAATCTGGCACAGAGGAAGGAATTATTGGTTCAATTGTTGTATTCCTGTGTTGAATACATGTTTAGCAATTGTTACCAATTTCTTTTATCTGTTTTGAGATTTTGGGCCACCACACCGTTTCATTGGCTAGGCTTGAACATTTCGTCATGCCCAAATGATCCTCGTGTATTTTGTCCAATATTTCCCTACGTAATGTCCTCGGGATGAATACTCTGTTGTTGCGGGTAACTAGGTTATCCAATATAACCATCTCTCGTTGATATTGGTAGAAAATTTTAACTTCGGTTGGTAAATCCTCAATGTATGGCCAACCATTTTGTATATAGGCTATTATTCTTTTGGTTTGGACATCATTCCAAGATACTTTTCATGCGCATGTCCTTGATATAGTTGAAATCACGATAGAAAGTGAAGTTGACAGTTCGCGTTGACTTTTCTAGTAACTTTTTCTTTAGGTTGTCAGCATGCGCTAGCGCTCCGATTCCGTCAGGGATAAACGACAGGGTTGTATTTGAAAAAGTGATATACATTTCAGAATAAAAATCAACTTTCAATTTCTTTAAAGGAAGTTAAGTTATTGAAACCCTGCATAGTAATAATAAACCAGATAAAAGTCTTGAAAGAGTCCAAAGTAAACAGTTATACATACAAGAGTGAATACTTAATCCAAACTAAAACCAGGTTTGAAACGCAACACCGAAACACAAAGGCACAGAACACTACATAAAAAGCCAAAAAACCGATTGCGAATAGGTATAACAAAATATCGAAAAATAATGCAGAAAACGGCAAAAAACTGAAACGACTTCACACAAAAATTCGAAATTCAAAATTCAAAGATCCGAATCTGATATTTTTATATGTCAAATCGAAATGTCATGTAACATTATTTGATATTTGACAGAAAAGGGACAGATCTGGGGATTTTATTTACTTTCAACTAGTGAAAATAACGGTCAAAATCCAAACTCTATCGTGAATTCAACTATAGGCATTGATTCACGAACATGATTTGCAAAATCTTCCACTTTTTCTATGAGTTCGTTGACGAATAAAATATCTGCTCCATGATCACTGGATTTTAGTGGAGCTCTGGATAATACGTCAGGCATTATCATGTTTCTGCTAGGAATATACTGTACATCATACGAAAATCGCATCATTCTTATTCGGTATCTTTGGACTCTAGCTGATAGATCAGCTAATTGTTTGCTTCCTAGAAGTTCCACGAGGAGTTTGAGGTCAGTCGGGAGCATAAATGTTTGACAAAGAAGGTATTGGGTGAATTTTTCGCAGGCCCAAGTCAAAGACAAAGTTTCTCGCTCTATCTGCGCATATCGTTTCTCTGTGTCGGACATTGTCCTGGATGCATAGCCGATAGGTTTCCAGATATCTTTATCGATTTGTTCCAGGACTACTCCCAATCCATATGAACTGGCATCCACTATGACTCTTGTTGGACGTCCTGGAGCTCTCGTAAGAGCTTTTTTCAGGCTTTCAAATGTTTTTTTTGTACTAGTTGTCTTATGGGGTCGGACATTTCCGCTAAACCTGGAAGGAACTCAGTGTTAACCTGTATGCAGCCCATCAGTCTTCTAACTCCGCTTATATGGTTGGGGGTTGCATGTCTATAATGGCTCGAATTTTCTCTTCATCCATTTCAATTCCTGAATGTGAAACGCTATAGCCTAGAAATATCACTTTTTTCTTGCCAAATTCGCATTTGTTTCTATTTGGTTTTATTTTTTTTTCTTGGAAACGTGTAAGCAAGAGTCGTCTGCATCCTTATTCTTACCAAATATTCATTTTGGCAGCATGAGAAGATGCGTATCATACACCTATGAAGTAAAATAAATCAGTTGCATATAAAAAGGGATTTACTAACTGAATTCTCTATGTTTCAATTTACATGAAATTTAATATATCAACTTGTTCAGAAATATCTGATTATTCTCTTCTCAAAATGCAAATAGTGCGCATCAAACTTCAAATTCAAATATCTTTCCAATGTTTCGACAAAGCCTGGGTAAAAATGTTGAAGTTCAATAATTTTATCCTGAGGTTTAACATAGTCTCTGTAGTCTGAAGCGGCCAAAATCGAATAAGTGATTGATGAGACGGAAAACATGAGGCTCTATAGCAGTAAACAAGCAAAGCGCAGAGAAAATACTCAACACGGTAGTCTGGGATATAAATTTTGACAGGCTTGATAAAGTCAGATTGTTTCGAAAGATTTCGTCACGAAAACCGATAGTGCGCAATTTTTTGATGCCCATGAAGTTAGCAGAACCAAAAAGTCATTAGATTATAATTTGCCCTTACTTAATTGAGTGCTGATATAATGGTAATTGAATACCCTCCATACAAAACTAATTACTCATTAGCACTCAAATATGTCTCTGTTGCTAGCTTGATAAAAGTTCCTTTCAAAAACCTTTTTGATCAATTAAAATAAATTTATTTAAAAACCAATTACTGTGTTCTGGGAGGCAAGGTGCCTTAATTTACTTATCCTTCTTATCAGAATCTATTCACCAATTTGAAATATTTTGACTGAACAGTCATTGTAAAATCTAAAGTTAACTTCCTGCTGGACATTATAGGTATAAACTGTTTCATTCAGCTGTTTAATATTGCAGATTCATAAAGTATAAGCAATTTTTTTTTAACTTAAAAGCATCCCGACTGAATACTTAAAATCTCTGAAAATTTAAATTGCAAAAATCGAATGCAATTTCTTGACTTAATTTTAAAGAAAGTTGGAAATTGAAAGTTTCATTGCAACTTTTCTAATAACCAACTTTCAAGAATGATTTACAGCTATACATTTTTGCTGCCACTTTTTTTTTTTCATTTAAGCTGATTCGGTATTGAGGTCATTTCAAATCTTAAATGGGTTGAGAGGTTAATTACAGCAGGTGTTTTTATTTTTATATAAGGTGTCCTTAATTAATTCAGTTCCCCTTCTCATGCTGTTTATGCAAAATTATACAAACGACTTTCAGGGGGGTTAAATTTATTATTTATATGCACTTTGAGGATATTTTCATATAAAATTTATTTTAGAAAATTAGGTTAATAAGGCTTAATGAATTTTTACGTAATAATTGTAGTTCTTGATATGAGATCACAAAATGGCATTAAGGTTAACTCGACATACATGTAAGTTAAGCCAATGCTGCCAAAACTTTCTAAGCTCATCTGCGCACTGGAGATTGGAAATTGAGTGGGAAGGGAGAAATGGAAAAAGCTACATGCCAGTTTTTTTCCTTTTCGAGTTAATGACATTTTAATAATTATTTGATGATTTATCCTCGAAGTTTTCCCCTGATACGGAAGGAAATAATTTCTCCAAGAAGATGCAATTACATTTCTAGAAGCTATGCCCGAATATAAACTCGTACATAATCAGGCCTAAGCAACGTTAAGTTATCTGCCTCTGTTTATTCTATATACATCAAAGTAGAGACAGCTACAGATGTTGAGCTATAGCTGTTAAAATAACAGGAGAGGATACATCAGAGGCCTGAACGTTAGCACATATAAATAAATAATTACCTTAACAAAACTCGTGCAAATCTCTGACATTAATAACCCCAACCTAAATACGCTGAACTATTTCCTAACCAGTGCATTTATTGTTTCACCTTAGTTCAGGTCTAAGCAATCTGGAAACGCTTACATTTTCTCGAACCTTCAAGTTTTTGTTGGTTGACCTTAGCTTAGCCTAATAAGCTTAAATTCTCACCAGCCTGTTCTAAGAAATAATAATAATAATAATAATAATAATACTATCCATCCAAACCACTACATGGTAGACACTACTATAATGCCAAACAAGAGCAAACTAATAAAAAAATAACCCAGTCCTACAAAAAGGCTAATTATACACTGAAACAGAGGATTTTGTCCCCGCAATACAGGATCAAATCACAGCAACTAATAACTTTAGAAAATATATCCTAAAGGATAGCTCTATCACAAAAGATAAATGCACCTTATTCCCCAAAACGATCGAACTTGTAAGCTCAGGATATAAACTACTACCAGCTATGTATATTCATATAGGCTTAATACAGTAGCTTAAATAATCCACCAGAATACAGGATCAAATCACAGCAACTAATAACTATAGAAAATATATCCTCAAGGATAGCTTTATCACAAACGATGAATGCACTCTATTCCCGAAACGATCGAACTTGTAAGGTCAGGATAAAAACTACTACTAGCTATAAATATTCAAGTATGCATAATACAGTAGCTTAAATATTCCACCAGGAGATAGTAATACAGTACCAGCTGCACACCGACTCTATCGCACTAATTCTATTGAAACTGCTCTTACACATTGTAGTGATCGGAGATCTCAGTAGGATATTGGTTCTTGCTCTGGTACAATAATAGGTTACGCTGTTCCTGCGTTGAAGTCTGGCAACAAGAAAATCCAATTTGGAAAGCAAGTGGGGATAATCCATCTTTCCGTATATCAATTTGAACAAGAATCTGATATCGTGATATCCTTCTAGACCCTCTATACTTTAGGTTTTGTAAGGTGAATCTACTCAGTAGTACCCTAAGGTTAAACCGTTGATTGGTTAAACCCTCTCACCGGATAAGATCCGTCTATTTCAAAGGCTACGTACTTCAAAAACCTACGTTAAAATTTTTCAATTATAACCTTTTAATAGGGATACCAGATTAAACCAACGATGCCGTCTTGCCGTCATAGCACAAATTAATATGTATAATCCCAACTATACTTACTTCACTGACTTTAGTTCTAATATGGTCGACAAAAGCAAACCTATACTTAGGTAATTAAATACAGTGGCGAGATCTGTAACAGAGAAACTTCGCGACAGTGCTATGTTCTTGGTTAATTGCATATGCGAAGTCAATGTAGGTCAGCTTACGGGTAAATTTAACATATTTGCATTTAAACTTCAGTTCACGAAACGAGATGGTGAAGGTTAACGGAAAGGCGGAGCGCAAAAAACAGTAAGGGATTGCAAAGATATAAGTTGTCAGATTGCCGTATGAGTCAATAAGAGTTTGTATATTATTGTCACCTAATAAAACAGTGTCAGGTTCAACAGATTCCTCTGAAGATTTCGTTCCTAAAAAAAGGTCTAAAACATGACGGGCTTTCAGTGGTATAGAGAAAGATACTTTTTCAACGTGTTAAATCGAACATACAATCCAGATGCTTTGGAATAGGAAATTGTGCGAAAGAGCCAAAGACAGCGGTGCAGCGACTGGTCAAGGAACAAAACAAAAAGCAGGCCGAAAGTTTTCGAAAAAGTAGACGATTTTGATCAGCATAATATATAAGACGAAAGTTTCACGAATTTTTCAGTTTCGTCTACGCGCCCTGTATATAGTTGTAGGTTAAATTGGGTATCAAGGATGTCAAATCCTTTTTGGGAATGGAAATTGATTCGTTTTTTTTTTTCTTTATTTTTGTTTTCTCTTATTCTAATTAAATTGCACGTGCTCTATGCCTAAGAATTGATACGGCTTTGCTAAATTTGGCTTTTAAAAATGCGCGCGTTAAACACTGAAAAAGGATACCGGCAAAGTCCTTACACTTCCGACAAGTAAATCAGTTGCCAAAATCACGTCGCCGGCTTCATGTGGTTCGAGAAAATAGACCCGCGGTTCCTTCCGTTTGCCGCGACCGGTTAAATCAAGACGGTTTCGTTGCACTCCTACGCATTGGACCTGAACTTCCTGAATGAGCTGGCCAGCTGAGTGGAGTCTGGAAGTAGAGCAAGGTAAGGTGACCGGCACGTTGGTGCTTTGATAAAGGACGACAGGACGCCCTACTCAAAGCCAAGCAACGCGGTGTCGGGTTGGAGATTGGATGGGTGACCGCAGTAGTACGGGACGGTGGGTCGACCGCAATGCCGCCAATCATCTGATCTGCAAGTATGAATGAGAAGCATGAATGGGAAGGAGTAGAGCCCATACGAATGACATACAAAAAGCCTATAAAGGCTGCAGTGTAGAGTATGGGCTCGAAAGGGTGAAACCAGAAATCTAAAAAATCTAAGGTAAGGTGAAAAAATATCCTTTTCAGTTTCGATATCTTTCAATTTCATTTCAAAATCTTTCATCGATTACCATTCTATCAGCAACCTGTGGATTTTCCAGTTTTAATTTCGCACACGAGTTTTTTTTTCCGAAATGAAATGCCTACTGGCTGGGCTCATTATAATTCACATCGGCAGTGAAACTGGGTTCATCGAAGTCGAAAACCACTTTTAAATCTAGAAAAACTGGTACCATGAAGGGATGAATGCGGAAAACTTTGAAAAGTGTAAGATTATTACCTCTTTTGGATGATAACTGCGTCATTGTTCTTGATAATGCCTCATATCATTCCCGGCGCTTAGGAAAAGTGCCAACCCAGACATGAACCTTTGGTGATAATAGTTAGTGACACTAGCGGTAGGGATGCAGATGAATTATCAAGCAATCCTGATTCTGAGTACAGTAAGTGGCTTTGCATTATATATTTGGCCACGATGCCGTCCTCTCGGGGCATGATCATTAACAACAAGTTTTTCCATATTATCACTTCTATGGATATGGCCAAAGAACGTCAATGCGTATGAAACAATGGATGATAGTCGTTTTGGATTTTCGACTTCACTTATTAACGATCATGGCCTTGTTCTTATTGTAGTTGATACTGAGGCAGCATGCTGCACTATGTTGTTCTCCCTGAGACGGAGCAATAAGAGTAGTATCGTCAGCAAACCTTAAATTAAATATCTTGATTCCCCCAAGGGTTACACCACCATGCCAACCGTCCAGTACCTGTCTCATCACAAATTCGGAATAGATGTTAAACAGCATCGGGGATAACACAAATTCCTGGCGAAATCCTTTTCTTGTTGTAGTGTGATGAGACACGTAACTGTCAATTCTTACTCGAGCTTTGTTGGAGTCATAGAGCTGAGGTATGAGAGATATCAGGTGGTGAGGAAATTCCATGAAAAGAAGAATTTCCCATAGTCTAGGCCACTTTACGTTATCAAATGCCTTAGGGTTGTCCACTAAGCAGATATAGACTGGAAAGTGATGCTCTCTAGCTTTTTCAATAATCTGCCTCAAGTTCCAAGAACTGTTCGCGCGTACCACGTCCCTTTCCGAAACTTGCCTGCTCTGGAGATATTTGCCATTCCACAGAACCCTCTAATTAAGACTGCAGAATATACAGCATAACGCTTGAATGAGAGATCAATGAGAGTAGACGATAATTGTCAGGGTTTACTGGAAATCCCTTTTTATGAACGAAGCAAAGATTGAAGTGCTCCATTCCTCTGGCCAGACGAAGAACTAAACTTTCTGACAAATACGATGTAAAAAATGTAGGCCGTCATCATCCAATCACTTCAGAGTTTCGGCGGAAAGGGTATCAATGCCTGTCGCTTTACCGGAGTTTAGTTTCTTAACGGCATGTTCCACTTCCGACAAAATAAATATTCAGATAATAGAAATACAAAAAGAACCAAGATGGTCCTGCCTCTATAGATGGCTAAAGCAAACAGCACTCTATGTTTAGGATATCACACATCGGCCCATAAAATGTCAATAAGTATCTGGAATGTTCCGCTCTAGAAACAGAACGTTAAAGGCCTCAATTTTCCCTGTAAGATACCACCAAGGCGGAGTTGCAGCAAGATTTCGATCTTTTCTAAAAACCTAATAATTATCGTTAAATAGTTGACCACTATTCCCACCATCCCAACCACCATCGTCCCAGAATCAAGCCAGGTTTCAGACAGTGCTGTCACATCAAACTCACAATCGTTACCCGAAGAATATAGGAAGTGCCATTCTTTGAATTAAATCCACGAACATTTTGCTAGGCGATGACAAGGCTGTTCGAACTTTAGGGCGCTATGCGTTTGATTTTTCAGCAATTTTTGGTTGCCCTTTCACATTAACGAACTTTTAGGTTTGTTTCGCTTTGAGCTGCTTCAAACCTTCATACTTCGCAATTTACTTAGGAGTGCGGCAGAACTGACTACAACTTGCTAGTATGCTTCATGCCTACTCAAACGTTTTGATACGTTCTAATACGTCCCAGTCTAAAAGCTTTTATTATGGTAGCAGGATTATCCGGACGGGGTCACACCAACAATTTCCTCCATAATATCAAAATTAAGCTCAGAGGGCTCGTTAAAGTCTTGGAATTGGTTTCTTTGTAAAGAATATAACATTCGACAAAATGGCGTAAAATATTTCCTAAAAACAGCAGATTTTTCATATTATTATTGTTCCAATTTCATCGCCGAAATCATCACCCAATACAATAGATGTTCGACTGTGCAGAACTGAGGTTTGTTTTTCTTTATTCTCACAGCATATGTATTAAATTCCTTAGTAGAAAGGCCACAACACTTTTTGTAAACCTGTTCCATACATGTTGACAATTTCATAGACTTTCTATTCCTTGGAATCACTTTACACGAAATTATTGTTGTGAGAATTTCATTTTAATTGTTGATTTGAAACAATCAGATTGGAATTACGCGATAGTTTGCACTAGTGCAAATTATCAATAGTAATATAATGAGTGAAATGGAAATTATCGATAATTTTTGGGAAATTTGCCCGAATGCATTTTCAGTTAAAAACGCATGAGTGCAAATTTGTCGAAAATTATAGATATATTTCCATTGCACGAGTAAGAGAATTTCATAAATCATATTTTAATTTATTTTTTTTCAAAAAATGTCAAAACACCAGTTCTCGCACCAGTTACTATGCAATTATCGGGGGTTATACCACGAGTGCTTGAAAATTACCGATAATTTTCATGAAAGCTTGTTGTTTTAATTCCACGAGTTTGAAGAACGAGTGGAATTTGTACAACAAGCTTGAATGAAAATTATCTGGTTAATTTTTAAGCACGAATGGTATTTAGGGAGAATATTTCACGAATTTTATAAAAATTATGGAATAAAATTAGATTCAAATTTGTTGAAGTCGTTAAACGTTACTTTTCCATGAGCAATTTTGCGGTAACATTCCACAGAACTTTCACTGTAATGCTCTTTATATTCTTCTCCGTTCCTTTTTCTCATAATAAAGGCCCAGCATTTCAGGATAAATGCAAGTTCGGATATTGGAGTATCTTGATCAAAAGTGTACTTTTTTCGCCGCAAAATGACATAAACTGCCTCCAAATACTGTTTTTAGATTTCACTGTATTTTTTTTGGTTCAACTTTCACTATACTTTCGTCGATTTCCTCATCTTTCACTTCACCAAACCGATTCATTTTGATATTTAATGGCTTTTGCTTTCGACAAATACACCAAATACTTGTGTTACTATTGATTCCCGTCTCTAATTTACAATACAAACATTAATTTTTTTGTGTCGTCAAAATGTCAAAATGTTAAATTGACTTGTAGGCGTCTGGCAATTTTGGACCAATAGGACGCGAATTAAAGCGATTATACAACTCACTGTACATTATTCCCATATGACAAGAGAGGCTTGAGAGTGATAAGCCTTTTGGGATTATCGCGCTTGGTGGCTTTTATGGCAAATTCTATTATAGATTTTTTTTTTAATTTTAAAGTATTGAAGTTTAGTTCGTTGTATAACCTTTTGAATACCACTCGATGTTTCAGGATTACCTAATACTTTTACCTGACACTCAACGCGTTACCAGCAACACCACTCCTCCTTCGGAGTCGTGGTGCTCCTGCGTAACGCGTTTCGTGACAGGTAAAGGTATTATCCGGTAATCCTGAAACCTCTTGTGGTATTACATTCGATAATTATCGATAATTTGCACAAGTGCTAATTGCTGATAATTTTTTTCAGGTATTTTTTGCCTGACTCAACGAGTTTTTATCAGCTTTGTACACAGGAAATTAGACACAAATTATCAGCTTTCTATACAGTAGATTAGGCTATTTCCGAATCGACGTTTGAGATCTCTTCGTATTGATCGGCGTAGGGTCTTCGATACTTTTATCAATATCAGCCGCTGAACTCTTCCGAAAATGAGTCATATTTGCTTACAAATTCGAAATTATTTTTTAAATCAAACTTTTGACAAATTTTTTGATTGACAACATAGCAACATAATGATTATTTTAAGCAAAGTCCCTAGTAAAATACTGCTAACAGGTATAATGATTCAGGAAATTTTCTTATAAAATATAACTCGTGCAATGAAAATATATCTATAATTTTCATTGCACTTGTTATATTACTACTGATAATTTCACTTTGCCTAGACAACGTTGAATTTCCGCTGTAACTTTTCGATTTGTCACTTCTCTTATGGGAAAATTTATACATGTGTAAAATATTCTGATAATTTGCACTAGTACCAAATTATCGCGTAATTCCAATCTGATTGGTTCAAATCAACAATTAAAACATGTCAGTTTATTGTTGGAATGTCAGTTTTGACAGATGTATGAAATTCTCACCATAATTGCACAGTCAGGCATTATCTTAACGAAATAAAGCTGCGTAAGGCAATAATCCGTTGATTACCGAAAAAAATTAAATCAAAAGTCTTGTGATTACCGTTTTATTCAAGTTTGAATTTCGAACCCCTCGTGGTAAGTCCTTTTTATTTTTTTTATGTCATACCAATACATTATTGTATTTTTATACCTTAGATACCATCTACATAATTCATTACTTTATGCCCGTGCGGGGATAAAGTACACATTATGGCCCGCGCGGGCATAAAGACGCAAAAAACAGTTTTCGATTAACTTATTCTTTATTAACAAAATATAAATTTACGTTTATATACATATTATTTTTTGTACAACTGTCAAAAAATGATGATGTTTGCACACTGATGACAATTTGTGAAGTGACACTTTTTTCCCAGGTATGGTTTTTTAACGTGTCTTCTTTGGAAGGCTTCCTAAATATATATTTACTATTCAAAACCAACTGGTATGACATAAAAGTTTGTATGCACCACGGGTATTAATAGATATATATACCCTCGGGCGACTTAAGAACCCTCGGGCCAGAGGCCCTCGGCTTTGTAAGACTGTCGCCCTCAGGGCATAATCATCTACTTAGTACCCTTGATACATAATAGCTATTTATGTACCAAGGGGATTATGTAGATTATAATGCCCGAAGGCGAAACTAGCCCGAGGGCCTATGGCCCGAGGGATATATTTCGCCTGAAGGGCATTATAATCTTGAAATCCCCGTGGTGCATACAATGCTTTATTTTCTACTCAACACAATGTTTTTTCATCAATTTGTTATTAACAAAATCAGTTAAACTTGTGTGACAGAATATTGTTTTGTATTTTGACATGTACCTGTACCTGTGACCTGTACCTGTACCTGCGACCTGTACATAGAAACGAAATACATTAATATATCTATAAACATCTCATAAGGCAAGGCAACGGTGGTGGTCCTGTGGGTTAACGCGCTGGACTACATGGGAAACATTGATGGTAGACCGGGTTCGAATCCTGGCTAGACCGAAAATTATTTTCGGTCAGACATTTAGTGGCTGCCTAGGGTAAAGTGCAAATTAATAGAACAACAACAACAAAAACACCTTAAGGTATTATAAGCGGGCGTTATAGATCATAACGCCCGCAAAAGCGGGCGTTATGGATCAGGTTGTTATAGGTGTGTTAACGTATTTCGTTTCCTAGGTATTATGGATCTATAATAGTAAAGTAGAAAATAAATAACTATTAAGTAATGGTTATTCATGGAATGCCTCTATTACTTAGGGTTTTCGAGGAGCCGTTCCTCTCAACGAATCCATTTCCAAAAGACCACAATTTTAAAAGAACACCATTTTCGTGGAGCGTGGCATACAGCTTTTGAAGGGATTCCTAGAGGAATCAAGTCCCTCACGAGTGGATACGTGTACCTCATATTTGACAAAGAAAACTGAACTTCTAGCCTTGATTCCAGGCTAGAATCTGCAACTCCCACTTGCAACTTACCTCGTCAAGTGGCCGAGAATGGATGGCTACCGTGCTCTACCTTTTTGTTGGAATAGAGGCTTGTATAGAGTTTTATTTATAACTTTTATTATTTTTCCAATGAAATCTACTTTATGATCAATTGACAAAATTAATTGATTTTTTTTTTCCTGATATGACATTTAAATATTTGAAATTTCAATTTCGTATTCTTGACACCTAAGTGAACTTTAAATAATTATTTCCTATTTTTGATTTACCGTATCTCTACTTAACTTTTAATATCGCCATATTTAAAGACTGTACTTATATTTTATCAATGATAATCAATCAGTAGTCTGAACAAAAGTCAAGGTTCGACAACATATTATTGAGTATATGCTTTTCACTTATTATTGGCGTAGCATTATCCGTGGAAATTTGACAGGTTGCCCTCGTATAGTAATTGTTTGATTATGAGGATATTAACAATAAAAGACTTATGGCTGAAATATTGTATATTCGTATCGAAAGTTGCGAATTGATCACTTCACGAAGCACCCCTACGGTCGCGCTCGGCTGACGTTTTCGAACTGGCTTTTGTCACCCGCACCTCCAGGGTTACCACGTTTAGCTCTCAAATATGTTATCTAAAGTGAATACATTCTTAAATTTAATATGAATAGCTAACAACAATATACCTAACCGAACATCTCCCTCTTCGTGCTTAATAATTAAGGACATAGTCACTAAGATGAGTAGGTTTCTTAATAAGTCTTTTAGGTCGCGGAAGTGAGGCATTCGGGGTCTTGGTCGGGGTAATGTCCAAACATTCTTCACGAGACGCATTCGGAGCATACACTTTACATTGATCATTTTGATGGACACTGTTGCGATTATCAACCGATTCTAATTCTAGAAACGGATCATCCGTATCAACACTCACTTGCGATTCACGGTTTACTGGTATTACAGAGCTATCAGCTGAAGGAGCAACCTTTGCCGGGATAAATCTAGGTTGTTTATAGTAGGGTGCCGGAATTAAATGCCATCTATTCCGGCGATAAACTCCTGAACTGGATTCCACTAAGTATGAACGTGGTTCATTCAAAATTTTAATAATTTCCCCGTAAACACGTAAATCTGTTACCCAGACATAGTCTCCAACTGCCAAAATTTTCGAGTTCGGTGTCTTTTATCAAACTGTTTAGCCAATTTTGTCTTCGCTCTACCCTCCCTTTCACAATATAATTTTCCAGTGTTAACCCTTTCGTTTAACCGACTGGGTAACACTGGTAAAGGTGTTCGTAATTTTCTACCATACAATAACTCACTTGGCGACAAACCACACTCAAGGGGAGTAGTGCGATAAGACAATAAAGCTAGGTGAATATCCTGGTTCTTTTTGATGAGAGATTTTGCAACCTTAACAGCCGCCTCGATACAGCCATTTGATTGGGGAAAATAGGGGCTACTAGTAATGTGGCGGAAGTCATACTCATGCGCAAACTTTTTGAATTCGGTTTGAAACTGAAGACCATTGTCTGAACGAACTATTTCACTTATTCCATACCGTGAGAAAAGTTCTTTCAATTTCTCAATGATAACTGACTCTGTCATTTCCTGGGGGCAGTTCCTAACCAGATTTTCTATCTGAGTGGAAAGGCCTATCCACCAAACAAAAGACTTAGCTCTCTCGCGGCATTTCACTATCCCCAAGTGACCTTGGTTGATAAAATTTAAGCATTTTAATTGTAAGGAAGGTGGAATGATAATTCTAAGATTACGCAACAAAAAACCCTCTGAAAATGAAATTTCGTTCCTGTAAGGATAATACTGTAGTAAATCGTCGCTTAAATTGTTTTTGTTGGGCCACCCTGTATCTATAAAGTTTTTGATTTTTGATAAAACCAGGTCTTTATCTTGTTCGACTTTCAATTCTTCTAGAAAGTACGGTTTTATTTGTATTGAATGGATTATAAGTTTTACATGTGCTTCCACTTCGCTTGCTAATTCATCCTCAGTAGGCTTTTCCTGACTGGCCGAAAAGTTACGGGATAAAGCATCAGCAACGACCAAATCCTTGCCTGGCGAATAGTAAATTTTATAATCATAACGCATAAGCCTGATTCTGAAACGTTGTAAACGAGGGGTAAGTTCGTCGATGGGTTTAGTTTGGAGTACGGCCTATGATCAGTCTGAAATAATATTGGAATACCAGTGACGTATTCGGAAAATTTATCGGCTGCCCAAGCAAGTGCTAGTGCCTCTCGTTCGATTTGTGCGTATCTTTTTTCAGTATCAGACAGTAAATGAGAGGCATAAGCGACAATCTCGTTTTTGCCGTCTAGAGTTTGAATCAAGCATGCTCCTAAGCCATAAGATGAGGCGTCCGCGGAGATCGAAATAAGTTTATTGGGGTCAAAATAGGCCAAAGTGGGGCTATTCTGTAACAAATTTTTAATTTTTTCAAAGGATTGCTGTTGAGGAGTGTCCCAAACAAAATTTACATTCTTTTTTAATAAAGAGGTGAGTGGTTCTAACGTGTGTGACCTGTCAGGGATAAATCGGCTCGAGAAATTAATCATACCCAAAAATTGTAATACCTCCTTTTTATTTTTTGGCTCTGGAAATTTTTTTATGGCCAAAATTCGATTAGGGTCAATTGTAATTCCTTTTTTTGAGATTTTGTGACCCAAAAATGTCAATGAATAAGTGGCAAAAACACATTTCTCTTTATTTAACGTGAGCCCTTCAGCCTGAATTCGTTTTAAAACTTCCTCTAAAATCCGATTGTGCTGCCCTAAAGTTGGAGCATGAATGAGTATGTCATCGATGTGACTTATAACTCCTTTGATACCAGATAGGATTTTGTTCAACAATATTGAAAAATATTCTGGAGCACAATTAATTCGAAAAGGAACTCTTTTGAAATAGTATCTGCCAAATGGCGTTATAAATGTAGTCAATTTTTGAGATTCTTTACTGAGTCTGATTTGGTAAAATCCCGAGTTGGTATCTAATTTTGTGAAATAATTTGAACCTTTTATTTGTGCTAGAATAGTCTCAACTTTTCCAATTGGAAAATGTGAACGTTGTACTGATTTATTTAATTTAGTGAAATCAACGCAGAGTCGGATTTTAGAGTTTTTATGAATTACCACAATTGGGCTCACCCAGTCAGTGGAATCGTCTATCGGTTCGATTATATTTAACTTTTGGAGCCTTTCTAGCTCCTCTCTAAGAGGTTTCAATAAAGGAATCGGTACAACACGAGGTACTGATTGCACATGAGGCTGGACGCCATCTAAAAGCTTAATAAACATTTCAGTTTTGAATGTCCCGACATTCTTGAAAATTCCTGGAAACCTTTGCATGACATTATTAAGAGAATTCAAGGGTTTAGACTGAACGGGACCAATGTGATTAATATAAGAAAGTACATTTAATTTTATTATAGCTGTTCTCCCCAGTATGGGCTTAGTTAATTTTTTTATGACAAAAATATCTGTATCGAAGTGCTGCTTTTGGAAGCTCAGTTTGACTGACAAAGTACCTAAAACTTTCAGTTTGATTCCAGACGGTCCAGTAACCACTTTGTTTGAAATTTGTGATTGTTTGAGAAAACCTTCGTTTATTAAATTTTCAGGTAGACATGTAATATCTGCTCCGGAATCGATCAAAAACTCGATATTTTTATTAATTTTGGACACAAAAATCAAAGCTAACCATTCCTTAGAATTTACATGATTAGGAGTAATTGCCCCTAAAAAACTATCAGCTTCTTGAGGTTCACTCAAGTCAGAGCTTTCCAATGAATTGAACTGTAACTCAAGCTGCTCTAAATCTAACCCTAAATCTAAATTATTAGTTTGAATAGATCTGACCTTTGAACCTCTGCATGCTTTTGCCCAATGTCCTGACTTATGGCACTTCCTGCAAACCGACTTTCCAGCTGGACACTGTGACATGGGATGAGGTCGTAAACCACAAAAACCGCACTTATTCTCACTTGGTTGAGAATTTGTGTTACCTTCGAATCTAGCTCTATTATTTTTCTGTGTAACAGAACTAGAGCCTTCACTTTTCGAAAACTGTGGGGAAGACTGCACTCTGCTCACTAGCCGACCGGTATTATATAGTTCTTTGTTCTGCGATGCTTGCAATTCGGCTTGTTTGGCAATTAATATACACTCTTTTAAATCCAGTTGGTCTTTCAATTGTAAGCGCTCGGACGTTCTAGTATCAAGCATACCCACGACTATCCTATCTCGTATAAGTTGTTCTTTAAGAGTTCCATAATTGCAATGTTCGGCAAGAGAATGCAAGCTTGTGATGAAAGACTCAATAGCTTCTCCTGGCTTTTGAACTGTAGAGTTGAATTTGAACCTTTCAAATATAATATTTCTACGAGGAATGAAATAGTTTTCAAAACTGTCTAGTGCCTCAGCATATAATCTTGGCTGTCTTGGAAATTGTAACATTATTTCCTCAGACTCTTCGCCCATAATATAGACTAAAATATTAATTTTTTCCTCTTCGGATTTGCCCAATTGGCCCGAGACTGACATATACCTTTCGAATCTTTTTCTCCATGACGTCCATGCCCCAGGAGTTGAAAATGAGAATTTGTCGGGAGGGCTTACACTTACTGGTGTCGTGACATTAACCACTTGGCGCAGTATATGCTCCTCATTTGCTTGATCTTGAGGTGCTAACGGCATGATTTGTTGTTGTCTGACGCGACCGTCAAAATTACGATTCTTACGTCAAAACAATGTTTTTTTATTAATTTTTTTCGCGATCACTGCTTTTTCACGCCACAGATCCCACTTCTGACACCATGTTTGATTATCAGGATATTACCAATAAAAGACATGGATGAAATATTGTATATTCGTATCGAAAGTTGCGAATTGATCACTTCACGAAGCACCCCTGCGGTCGCGCTCGGCTGACGTTTTCGAACTGACTTTTGTCACCCGCACCTCCAGGGTTACCACGTTTAGCTCTCAAATATGTTATCTAAAGTGAATACATTCTTAAATTTAATATGAATAGCTAACAACAATATACCTAACAGAACAGTAATGACATTTGATGAGTGATGACAAAATATTTTTCAAATTTCAGGGTTATGAAACAGAAAGCCGAGTTGCCAGAATGTGTAAAATATCTGAGTAAATTCAAATAGTAAAATTATTCAATTTATTAATTGACGTGTCTCGCAGAAATAGAAAAAGATAGCTTAATTGTAATAAATACAAGTTAGAAAGTAATAAAAAATGACATGCGCGCGCAACTCGTGGCTGCAGTGTAGCCAGATTGTATTATTGCAGAACAAATGCAGACAATACAAATCGAACATTATAAGATTAAAGAAGTGATATATTGTCAAGTGTTTTACAACGCCTTAAATCAGACAAAAGAAGAGCTTTAAAGTGTATAATAAATCGATGGCACTTTTATTTTGATAAATGTTTCATCCGGCAACATCGCACAATGAAATTGCAAAGGAATATGTCAAGTATAATCTAACATAACCTTAAACGACACTGGGATAAGTTCAAGTAATACGTAAAGTATTAGTTTGCTCTTTGTCGAATTACACGTTATAAAGGAAGAAGGAACGAATAATTCTGACCTCGTCCCTGAATACGATTATCCGTGCGTTCGTTATTTTGGTCTGAGTTCTCCGAGCTTGACTTTACCGTTCGTTTATTTGAAAAGTGTACTCGGTGCAGCCTCATTCGCGTTCGTTTATTAAGATTTCTGGCACTTTTATACAGCGTTCAACTGCTCTGTTCGCTCGCTGGTCACGTGATTACGGCTCCGCTCAGCACGCTCTGCTCTTTGAGCAAAATACCGAACGCAAGGTATGACGCAAGCGCGTAACAAAGTCGATTTTCATTGGACGCTCACGTGTAACCCACGAGTTGCGCGCGCACACCAGGTATTACGAGACACGTCAATTAAACGTAACCATAACAGTAAGCTCAATAGCATAAATCTGATATTTTCGTTTGAATGTTTATATTGGAGGTATTTCCGCAAAAATGTAATTTTGGCAGCAAGAACATGTTTCTGCTCACATAAAATTTTGCGTCCATTTAGTGCTTTAAATTTATATCCCATAGATTTTAAAATTTTATATAAATTTGTTTGCCCTCCCTTAAATTCCAAATTTTCTTTTGCATAGGTATGTCAGTAATGTTTGTAATGTAAAATATTCATTTTTAGAATTGTATTTCCAAATTTGTCGTTGTAAATCTTCTTTAAACTTTCGGTGCATAATAGTCTCTGTCTTTTTCAGTCGGCCTAAAGGTTTTTTGATTGTATATTGTCCAGTCAAAATTCTTTGAATAGTCCTAGTTCCCACCTAAAATTTAAGGAAAATGTTGGTTGAGTAAGAAATGGCTTCACATCTACATTTACCTACCTCAAATATATCTGCAAGTTGGGCTTCAATTATTCCCTGGAGAGTCTCTGGTTTTTTTTTTTTTATATAACCATGACATTTTAATATTTCCCTTTTTTTTTTTCTTCTGAGATTATTTTCGGCATCTTCAATACGAGAGAAATTTGACAATGCCGAGTTTTAAAAAATGTCATTAGATTTTGCAGGTACGCAAAATAGTTAGGTACCGTTTATAATATAGCATTATTGAAAAATGCATTGAAAAATGTGTCAAATTTGATTTGCCGAATAGGCCAGAAAATTTTAATACCGCGGCACTTACGAAATTATGTAAACCACACTTAAAACTGTCTGGAATTTGACATATACTGCCATTATTATACGAGGGTCAACCTGCCAAATTTCCATGGATATTGCTACGCCAATAATAAGTAAAAGCATATAAGATAGGTACTTATATGCTATCGTCGAAAATTGATCAATTTTTAACCCTGGGTCCTGTAACTTAAACATTTGCGGATTTCTATTATATTTCCTGACCATTTAACCCAAGTTTCGATTTCACAGTGGCGCAAGTTTATTTTATTGAATTTATTCTTTAAGCAGAAGCTGACCATATTTTATCAATACAATTTTCAAGCATTTTTTTTTAAATTAGTTTTCTGGGAACTTAAATCTTTATATTTTCATTTCATGATAATGATATAGCCAGCGACTGTTAATGAATCTATATGGCAAAAATATAGGGCATTCCAATTAAAAAAAATCAGTCGGGGCACACAATTCAATTGTGTCATACAAGTGTCACACAATCGAACACGCGTCATTTAAATATATATTTTTTAATAATAATAGTTGCACAGTTGCTCTAAAGTATTTATACTTGGTAATAAGTACTAATATACATATATCTCGAACAAACTACAGTATTTTTTTACTCATGCCAGTTAAATTTTCACGTTTGATTGCATTTATCCAGCTTTGTCTTCTAATTTGTTTAACTTTATCAGAATGCTTTCGATTCAGTTCCGATGATATTTCATAATATTTAACATTGTCGTGTTATCCCCTACTACTTCATTTCACCACATTTCTCTATACAACAAAATGCAGGCTTTTTACCAATATTTTTGCGCACTTTAACATTTGCCTGCCCTGGCTAACTTTTGACAAACGCCATTTTTGACAGTTCGTTGGAATGCCCTATTGAGGTAAATTGTAATATTAGTATATTTTTTTGAATTTGATGAAACTGATTGAGAGTTAACCTCTATTTATTGATTATATTTAAAGTGTTTTACCAGCAATTGATTTTATACTTTGAAATTATTCAAAACTTGATTTTTGACCCTACTGTGAAAATACATATACACTAATTCAATTTGAAACTTTCTTTATTGTTTTATTGGTTTACCTATGTCAAGATTTGGTTGAGTTATATGCCTTATTTATTTCCTTTTCAGAATTATCAATTACCGTTTGCTGATTATTTTATTTAGGTGGCTTTCTGAATTTTCACACTTCAAGATTTTATGTAATTTAATTATTGTTATTATTATTTTTTTAATTCAGTGGCGCCCTTGCCATTCTGTACTAATTAAACTATTGACCCACCCTTCGACCCACCCCTAATAATTATTCGCAGAGCAAGCTGAGCATATTATGGGCCCCTTCTTAATTTGTTAACAAAAGGGGTTACAAGACTTAAGGGAATCCTTGCTGAATGAAGTTACCTAATCAATCAATCAAGGTTAAATGTTGAAATAGTTTATAGTTATAGGTACTTAGCTTAAATATACTGGTGTAAAAATAAACACACATTAGGAAACCAAGGAAATAAGCAAATCTAATCATCTGAACTAAGTAGCAAATTGAGGGGATTTGAATTGGCAACATCATAAGAAGGGAGTTATATTGAATCACTCTAGTTTACTTAACTACTTATAAAAAATGCTATTTTTCTTTGGTTCGTAGAAACACAATGAGGTAACGTGTCTTCAGAAGAAAAAAAAAACAATCAAAAATGGCTATGATTTTGCGTCTTACCGATATTTTTCTTTAATTTTGTAAAGTCAAGCAAAAATCTTCTGGCAAATAAACAATAATGTCAAAAATTTGTCATTTGTGAAACGGACGCGATATACGCTTTCGTAATCAAAGCACTCTTTGATTTAGTTTGTTTTTGAAGGCACGTTATCTCTCCTTCCGGGCAAAGGAAAACAATGCTTTTTCTTACATTGCATTTATCTTTGATAAAAGTAGCTGCAATAGAGTTACTTCTTTTGTTCTCAAGCTTTTGATGTAGCAACTAAATACATACTCCTAATTTCGATTGTAATCCTTAATTTAGTAAATCTTTTCAAAACACAGTTTTCTCAATAGAAATATGCATTTGTTCATTCACAAGTAATATATAATTCAAATCTCTTATTAGTTTTTTTTTACAATAGGGTAATTAAAATTACATCTACGAGAATTAATAAATCTGTTTTTGTATTCTTCATTTTTTGCTTAATAAATATTATTATTATCTTCTCGATTCTCATATCTCTGAATCAGATTTTTCAAAAACACATATCAAAATTTTAAAGTGTATTCTTACCTGTATATTCGAAACAATTTTGCACATAGCCGTTCCAAACCACCAAGTACTAGTGACGTCCCAAACAACACTGAAAGGTAAGCAAAATAGAATCACTAGGGCATCGGCAACTGCTAGATTCACTATAAAATAATTCGTCACTGTTCGCATACTGTGATTTCTATAAACGGCTACGCACACTAAAATGTTCCCTAAAAGACCAAGCACAAACACCATGATGTGGAAACATAATAGCACTATGCTCCAGATTTTGAGTGTTACGTATCTGTCATAAAGTACGGTTTCTTCGGCTGTTAGGTTCCGATTTTCCGAGAAGTACTGACCCATTTCTCCAGAAATGCGTGTTAGTTGACTAGAAATAATTTAGGATACTCTTTGCCAATCGTGGTTTCCATGTAGTCCATGATTTTGAGTTATATTGAAGGCATATTGCAGGTTTCTTGGTTCCATAGAATAAACATCTGAAAAAAAAAAAAAGAAAATGCACTAAGACTCATTGAAAGGTACTTCCTACTAAAATTTTTATAAGGGTGAAATAAGGTTTAGCCACAGGACTATGCACCAATCCAAGCATATCCAATACAATAAACTGTCATCCACTTTCCAAATCAAAATCAAGTTCACTAGGAATTATTATTATAGTTTTGAGATGAAAAATAATGTTAAGCTCCTATTTTTGAGACTGATATTTATATTGTTCTAAATTATTGTCTTTATACGCCGCCTTATTAAAATTTGAATAAATCTATTATTTTAAAAGATGCACGTTATACCTTTTCAAATTGCGTATGCTCGTACGTATTAGTAAAGTGATTCATTGTGTTGTTATAAATCTCTCAAGCAAATTGTGCACTTTCCATCTTGTAACACTGCCTAGAGACTAAAAAATTAACGAATTCGATACAAACGAAAATGAATTATCTTAGACAATTCTAGAAGCAACGACGCGCTATAAAACGAAGTCGGCCACCGACGGGAAAGTCAGTCATAAATTAGGTGCCAGTATATCGAGAATCAGTAATCAGTTAATGGTGCATAGAACGCAAATAATTTAATAATTAGTGAAACGCGAATTGATAGTAAGACAGTGAGTTGTGATTTAGTTTTGAGACTAGTTGATTTCAGTTAAAGGAAGTTTTGTAGTAGTGCAAGTTTCACGGTGATTGTTGCGTAATTATCTTGAATAAAGCTGAATAAATTCTGGAAACGTTATGTATTTGCTTACGTAATACTATTAAATTGTTTTTCTTATGTTTATAGAGATAATATCCTCACTATACGATCATTTTCAGAAACTTATTGGATAAACAACAAAATAAATAAAGATAAATTTCGAAAATTACTCAACTACGAATTCCCGAAGGCCTATAATGGCATTCTATTAGTGATTAATGATGTTCCCTGATGAATTATCGACTTAATTGGCTGAAGGTCAATGGACCACTACTGCGAACATTATGATAATTAACGTGTGTTTGACATTAAAATGAGGTAGCATCCGGATGTTTTGAACATTGTCAGGACATTTTCGGATATCGATTTTTTACCAAAAATAATATTATTGGACACATCAATTCCGGATCCTAAAGTAGGATTTTCTCGTCTTTCAGGCCTAAGATTGTTTCTATCCTGCCGTTCATTTATTCCTAATTAAGAAGGTGAAGAAATCGGAAAAAGCTTAATTTGATTTATTACTGTAGATAAAAAACACAAATCCCTAGAGCGGAAAACGATAGGTAATTTTATCTTTCATGGCCTTTTAGTATATTAAAAGCAATGAAAGGCTTTTTTATCTTTCACTGAAGGTATCCTCATGATTTTAATTATTATTGGACGCCTATTAATACATTCGTTATCTATAGTCCCCGTCACTAGGTCATTAAATTATTCCGTTTCAGTGTCACCTATATGTTTCAGGAGTATCTTCTTCTTGGAAAGATTCTTGAGTTGAGTGATGCGACGATGACCCCAAACAAAATATTCTCACACTATTCGTTATAAACCAATTTAATAACGCGTTGCCTCCTGCCATCTGGTGCCTTGTTATAAAGATGTCGAAAAACTTATTCAACCGTATTTTCCATTTCAGTAGTGAATTTAATAATTTCTCACACTTTCCGGAATATTATTACTAATAAGTTGAATATTTCATAAATTTGATCATGAAGAGTTTATAATAGTTGGGGAGCTGGCGTCGAACACATGCAAGAGTTTTCTGAAGGCTGATGATATTTTCAAAATAGGTCGTACTTCAGTGATGGAAAGCTAGTGTAGAGTCAGCACTCACAGTTGGAATTTTAAGGAGCATCTTTAAACTGTTTTCTAAATGCTGAAAATTTATAGAAAACGAGCAAATATAATATAAAACAAGAATCTAATAGTCAGACAGCGAAATATGGGGACACAGAGCGTCAGCGCTACTCCATACGCATTTTATGGCATTTTCTTCGGTGTCCCTTCAAATATATTTATCAAATACCTGCAAATATATATTTTGAAAGGACACCGAAGAAAATGCCCTTGGAGGGCTTCTGGCAGCCTTTTTGCAGCGGCCTAGATGTCTGACGATTTACCTACGTTATCTGTGGCCTTCAAACAGGTAATGTGCAAAATTTCAGCCGGAGCGTAGAAGAACGTTTCTTTTCTAGTGTGTTCATAAAGGATATTTTCTTTGTTAGCCTATAGAGGTAAAAACTAAGTATGCTAATTATGATGGGGTGATCTTGTTAATGTTTATATAGAGAGGGAGTGGTTTTTCTTATGAGTACGAGGCGTCAGTCTTGCGTTAGCGTTCTAGACATTGGGTCGAATTTATATTCAAATATATCTTTGCTAATTATTGTTGTTGAGTGAATATATCATTTTTTCTTTAACTCAATTATACGTTGTGTATATTTAATCGTTACAGTGCAGCGGCGGAATATATCTGCACCTCCGGAATAGACTTGTGTTTTGTAACTTTTTGAAGTTGTGGTTCAGTGTTTATTTGTGCCAGCTTGTTGGAGTTTGAGTCCGTCATACTTTAGAAAATGTAACAAAACGGCCCTAGAAATCCTTTTTTTTGGTTCGTAATACAATTAATTGTTTTTTTCCCAGCGAGATTAGGTCGCTAAATTTCTGACGAAACCGTATCAAGAGCCAAGGGTTATCATTCGGATCCCGAAACAGTGTCCTGATTGTGTCTCAAAATACGACTCTCGACTCCTGGTTCCATGAACAAACAGCATGTTTTGCGACCGATAAGAATCCCAAAAGCGTCATCAAGCTGCCAATATAAATAAGCCTGTGAATCTCCTAGATTCATTCAGTTCTGTAACGAAGTTCTGGTATTTAGTGTTGACGTCTTTATGCTGACTCTCTTTCCGAGACCTTGGGTAATGTTTCAATTTCAAGTATTTTAATTCATCCGTCATGATTGTTGTTTTCTGTCTATTATTTATTTTCGCTCCTGTGTAAAAAACAAAACCATTGGGTTAGCTTCACAACTCAAATCTCTTTTCCAATATGTATCTTACCCTGAATAACAAGGCCGTTTTGTCATTTCCTTATCGAGGACGCCCGTGACTTTTACCTACTAAGAATTATAACCTAGTCCTTATTTTCTGTATCTTTCAACCTTTAATTTCTCATGTAACTTGTACCATCAAGGAACGTCCTATACAGGACGCTCATTGATTTCACTCCCTATCATTCCAAATCTCCATATGTATTTTGTTTCATTTCATTTTTAGTAAACATTGTTGATAACCTACTGTATATTTTTTGCTTTTCTTTCATTTCCTTACCAAGACTCACCATTTATTCAATAAACCATTGTTAGAGTTTAGTAAGAAAAACTGATTCTTTTATATCCTTTGGAAAGCCCCGAGCTAGCATGCCAACTAACTGCGTACAGCTCAGGTAGCAAGAACCCGCACTGGAAAAGCCAATCTAATCAGATTACTAAAAAATATCCGTTCAAAGTTACCTAGATTTTCAGTGGGACTTTAAACAAATTCCCGGGTGGCACGCTACCGCACTACAAAAAGGCCTTTACCAGTGCTAAAACAAAGTCTCCCTCACCCAACCGTCGCAACCAGGTGGCGGTGGTAACAAAAATTGGGAAGAATAAAAGGCGTAGAAACAGTTCAAGCTATTTAACCAGCTGGTCAACAAGTAGTGACTGTGCTGGACGCTATAAAAGAACAACTAGATAGTTCAAGAAAACCGATAAAACTCGAGGTAGTAGCTATTTGACAAAAAACGACAAAAATAACGAAAGAAATATTCAGGAAGGTCTTTCAGTGAATGCTCTTCAAGCACCTGGGTTGAGAAGTTTAACTTCTCCTTGTGTTGTTATGGAACGTCCCCAGTCTAAGCAAGTGCAACAACAAGCAGTTATAGAAGAAATAATTGATCAGGCTACAGATGCAAACGTTACATCACCACAAAGTAGTAGTTCAATTACCATGCCTGAAAGTAATTAGCAGAGAAGAATTCGACAAATGGTAGATTTGGTCAACCATTTATTAGAAAGGGACGGAAATCACAGTCAAAATAAGGTAACAATTAATTCAAAATGCCATATACCAGAATGCAATCCAAATGATGAGAAAATAAGCTGTAGCGAACGGTTACATAGGATAGACCAACTTGGACAAATGTAAAGAATTTTCATATGCAAACACGCCTACAAGACTTAGCTAGAGATTGGTATTAAGGACTCGATAACTAGTGGAGTGGAAGCGCATGCTTATTTTAGCATTTCCTGCCCATCAAGACTCCTACTGCGCTAAAGAATATGATAGAGCGTAAAAAGATGACCGAAGAATCGTGGAAAGAATATTATTTTAGTGAAATGCAGCTTTTTCGCCAGTGCGAAATAAGTGGAAAAAATGCAGTGGCGATGATTATAGATGGTATCTCCAATACTACAATACAATCTGGAGCAAAAGTGGGCAGGTATCTTACACCAGAGGACCTATTTCGTGAGTACCTCTCTTCTTTATCTTAGGTGACAGTATCAGTCAAGAAAATAATAGAATTACCCAAAAATCAAGAGAGCCGTTACGAACACGCGCAGAAGTCTGAGGTAAATCAAAAACTCAAACATAAAAAGTGTTTCAATTGCAAAGACCATGGACATATGTTTAGGGACTGTCTCAAGCCAAGGAATACTCAATTTGCCAACAGGTAGGAAATTTATCCTCAAATTGTTACAAGAACAGGCCAAGCGCTAATGTGCAAAACCAAACCTGATTCAAAGTCAGACGGTTATTATGTGACTTGTGAAGTAAACGGACATAGTTTGAATGGTTTTATTGATTCCGGATGTGAGGTCGTATTTATTCGTGAATCGGATGCAAAAACTGTTGGCTAAGTGGACCAAGTCGCTTGCAATGTTACTCTAAATGGATATGGAGGGGCTATTACGAAGATTTTAGGCAATGTCAAAACGAATCTAAGAGTTTGGAAGTTGAAACGTTAGTCTTAGGGTAGTTGCAAGAGGTGTTTCTTGCGTTCCTGGTGACGAAAATGTAAGTACCTTTTTAAAAGTAGATATTTGTAATTTGGAAAAATTTTCCTTAAATGATTTAACTACTTATGATGTGTCAGAAAAGTTATCTAACAATAATATAAGAATATTTATATCAGATAAATATTCTTTTATTATTGTTAAATAAGTATCGCGATTGTTTTGCGGAAAATTTGAAAGAACTAGGTCACAGTGGATCCGCGGAAATGGAAGTTCGTTTAAATTGTGAAAATCCTGTGACATATAGACCATATAGACTTTCTATGCATGAAAGGGAGAAGATGGGCAAAATAATTAATGAACTACTGTCAGCCGATATTATAGAAGAGTCCAGATCGCCTTATTCAAGTCCAATTCTATTGGTTTAGAAGAAAACTGATGAAACACGCATGTGCGTAGATTACCGCGCTGTTAACGCAAAAACAATGAAAGACTGTTATCCTTTACCAAGAGTGGACGACCATTTAGAGATTTTAAAGGGATGCTAGTATTTTACGACCTTGGACATGGCGAGCGCTTACCACCAAATACCAATAGCGGAGAACTCCCGAGAAAAAATAGCATTCGTATTACCTGATGGTCACTACAAATATTTAAGGATGCCGTTCGGATTAATAAATGCTCCAGCAGTGTTTCAACGGACGCTTAACCAGATCCCAGGCTCCATGAGATTTTCTACTGCCTTCGCATACATGGATGACATCTTGGTTCCTTCTCCTTCCGAAATGCAGGTGTCACTTTGCGACTGTCAAAATGTAATTTCTTTAGGGAGCAAATTGATTATTTAGTACATAAGATCAGTGCTGCTGGTATCCGACCTGGTACTTCAAAGATTTCTGCAGTAGAGAAATTTCCTGTTCCAAAAAATGTGAATCAGATTCGACAATTCATCAGTCTATGCAACTATTTCAGGAAATATGTGAGAGATTTTGCACAAATTGCCCGCCCTTTGACCTCCCTCACCAAAAAGGATCTACAATTTGACTGGGGTATAGAGCAGGATGGTGCTTTTGCGAAACTTAGAGAAGTTTTGATCAAGAGACCTATACTTGCCCTATATGACCTTGGGTTAGAAACAGAGGTCCACATCGATGCTTCGAAAATAGGGAACTTGCACATCAAATTAAATATGGAATAAATAACAAAACACAATAACAATCATCCTAATAAATGATGCAATTAGGAAAAAAATTTAATATCTTATCTCTGGTGTCCAAAATCTTCAACTGAAAATACCAAATAATTCGAAATTCATGACGCGATCAAAAACGTATTTCTATGGGTCGTGACGTCACAAGGCAGTAATAATCGGGTCGTGCCGCTGCCACGTCATGTGCTGCTGGTGTCGCCAATGTCAAATCTATCAAAAACTGCATACATAACAACATAACCATAATCTTAATCTACCTGCTTGAAGTTCGAAGTGCTCGTCACCGTGATCGGAAATTTGTTGCCGAGTGACGTCACACTGATCGGTCGTTTCAAATGGCGATATTTCGAGCGTAACTTCAAATATTTATAAAAAATTAACGGCTGATTTTTAATGCCTGATATTTGGCATGACTATGTCTTTACTGAAGTTGAACACATTTTTGAATTAAAAAAAAATGTGCAAGTTCCCTATTGGGCTTGGTGGAATTTTGTCACAAAAACAGGCAGATTGCAACCTAAAGCCAGTATTTTTCTTCAGCCGATAGACTGCAAAGGAAGAAGGAAAGTATTACTCGTACGAACTCGAAACGTTAGCAGTGGTTTGCTCGTTACAGAGGTTCCGAGTATACCTATTAGGGCTATCGTTCAAAGTAATAACTGACTATAGTGCCTTGAGAACTGCAATGTCAAAGCATGATCTGATTCCGCGCATTGCACGGTGGTGGCTTTCCATCCAAGATTTCAATTTCAGTGTAGAGTATCGGCAAGGATCAAATATGGCACATGTGGATGCATTGAGCCGAAACCCAATTGCAGAAGATAAACCTTATGAAAGATCAGAACTTATTCATATTTTCCAAGTAGATATCACACAAGATGATCAGGTGTTATCAGCGCAACTAAAAGATAGCATCTGCAAAGAGTTGATTGAAATATTGTCGGGGAAACGAGTAAACAGTGACAAAAAACAGGTTCACAAAGATTACTCGCTGAAAGACAATAAACTTTACCGGAAAACATCTGCTGGTTCACGATGATACGTTTCCAAGGCGAGCAGACGCGTAGTGACAATGTGCCATCATGCGAATGTGGGCCATTTCGCGACCAAAAACTCTGAAAAACATGGGTAGTAAGTATTGGTTTCCACTAATGCGAAAATATGTGAACAACTTTATTTCTGCTTGTGTACAATGTGCATACAACGAAGCACCTACAGGTAAACAAGAGAAATTTCTCCATAACATAGAAAAGGTTCCAATGCCAATGCATACTCTTCACATTGATCATGTTGGACCGTTTGTGAAGAGCACGAGGAAAAATGCATACTTGATAGTAGCAGTAGATGCTTTCACGAAGTTTCTTCATGCCAACCCAGTTCCAAGTACCAAAACGAAATCAGTAATAAACTTTTAAGAGACAATTTTTCTGACATTTGGTACTCCGAGGCGCATTATTTGTGACAGAGGATCTTGTTTCACAAGTAACTCCTTTATCAGCTTTAACAAGGAACTAGGAATCAAACTGGTATTTAATGCAACAAACAGCACTTTGTTGAAGGCCATTTCAACATCTTACGAAGATGAAAGAATTTGGGACGAGACAATCAAGTCTATTGTTTTGGAATTAATTCTGCAGTAAACAGTTCCACTGGGAAGAGTTCCTGTGAACTGTTTTTTGGACCAAGAGCATTGGGTGATTCATTTCTGAATACAGCTGTCACAGAGGACGCTGTTTAAAATGACATCACACAATCTAGGCAGGAAGCTGCTTTAAAAATTCAAATTGCTCAAGAGAAGCAAAAAACATACTTTGATACTAAAAATATGGGATAAGTATGTGGTAGAGGCCCAAATTGTTCTGAAGAGGGCAAGCTCTGCAAATAAGGGTAAAAGCAAAAAGTTGCTGCAGTTGTTAACAAATAACAATTATTAAACGCCTCATTTTTTTGTAGTGAGTGTACGGACAACTATGTTTTCTATGAACTTAAATTCCTCAAATTTTTTTAACCGGTATTCTTAACTGGGGCGCTCTCCGTCTAGCGCGCAGTTACATACTATTTTCACTTCTTTCGACTGCTGACTGAATTGGTTCTATCACCACAAAAGAGTCTGAATGTCTTTTTTGTCAACTTTGTAGTTGTACCTAATTATTATTTTGAAAAGTTTCAGCCAGCAGAAACCACTTTAGGTGAAATTTTTTTGACAGGTATGCAGTAGCGGTGACGCTATGTGTCCCCATATTTCCTTGTCTGACTATCAGATTCCTATTTTATATAAAATTTGCTCGTCTATACATTCTGCGCTTTGAAAAAACAGTTTAGAGATGTTTCTCAAAATTACAACTTGGCGCGCGTCTCAGCGCCAGCTGTCCCGGAACTTTAAGTGCTGACTGTACATAAGCTTTGTATCACTAAAGTGCGACCTATTTTGAAAATATTAGCCTTCAGAAAACTCTTACATATTTTCGACGCCACCTCCTGGGGCCGGATCCTCGGGCCAGGGAGTAGAGCTCCCCGATAGAACGAATGTTTTGTCCTTGTCAACGTTATCGAAAAGTGAACAAGAATGATAAAGACGAAAAATTTGTTCTCTCGGGAAGCTCTACTCCCTGGCCCGAGGATCGGCCACCTGGACTATAAGAAGGTTTCTTTCGAAGTGCTCACATAGGTACGGTACAGTCATTTATTAGTATTCAGATTGTAGCGAGGATTACTTATCCTGTTTTGGACTAATTAAATTACTATAATTTCCTCAAAAACATGTTTCATTATCGAAAAAGACCCGCTAGCGATTGGCATATCCAGCTTAACTGACTGATTATATTCAAAAAGCCCTTCGTCGATAGTTCGCGCGGGGCAAAACATATCGTCAACATAAACAAATGCGATATCGTTTTTCAGCGATCCGACTGATTTATCAATGGTGTTGTGAAGAATACGAAACGCCTTTATACTCTAATTCTAGTTCAATTGTGATTTTAAATGTTAAGGTATTTGTATATTTCGCAGTTTATTCAGAAAATAAATTTGCTGATTATTGTTGACACAATTCCTTGGTGCTTTCAGCTGGTCCTTCGAAAACAGTAAGTAGAAAATCCCTTGAGCTGTATTAGGAGTTAACAGCTCCTGGGTACCAGATACCTATTTGTATCTCGGCGAATGTAAGTCAAGAATATTTCCTCACATTTTTGGTCCTCCGAGCCGGATATTCGAAAGTTCACACCTATATTCTTGGAACTTTCCCAATTGAAGTTCCATTCATGGAAAACTGACTTGGATTTTTGCTTTGGAATCTATAAAGAACACTTGAAAACTTGAAGAAAGTGTTAATAAACGACTGAAGTATAATACTTAGTCAAATAAATCGAAAAAAGTGACGTGTAGAAATCAAGACTGTAAGTACTTAATAGTAAATTTCCACTTTTTGGACGACTGGTATCAATAAACATTTATTTTTTTTGTTTCTAACACAATAGTAGGTATTTAGTTAGGTATATAAGTTAACATTAGATAAGTAGCTCTTTCAATTCTCAAATTTCAGATACTTTCTCACAAATTCTATTGAAATGATTTAAGTAAATTATGGCTGATCCTGAAAGTCTTGTTAAACTGAGGAAAATTGCTAAATCAGGCATAAGAAGGGTAGAAACTTGGTTCACTAAACAACAATCTTTCAAATTAGAGGAATGTGTAGTGCGCAAAGAACAGTTAGACAATTCTGTCAAAGAATATTGTGACATTCAAACTAAATTAGAGTTTATAGATGAAACCAAATATTCTAGTGATAGGGAATTGATAGAAGACAAGTACTATAACCTTGCTTTTTTGAGCCATATAAATCATAAAACCGCTATTAACCAACAAGTTGCACCCGCTTTTTCCACCAATGCTCCAGCACCAATAATAAACAACACAGCTGTAAAGCTACCAGAAATCATAATTGCTCCTTTTGACGGCAATGTAAACAAATGGTTGAGCTTTCATGAACTCTTCAATACTTTTATAACTGACAATATCACACTATCTAATGTTCAAAAATTTATATATCTGAAATCCTATCTTGAAGGTGAACCCCTTAAGTTGATTGACAGCTTGGAAATTGTAGGCTCTAACTTCGACATTGCTTTAAAGATTTTATGTGACAGATATGATATTAAATGTTTAATAGTTAATTCTCATTTAAAGGATCTAATAAATGTTCCCGCTTTGGCACGAAATAATGCTCAAAATCTCCGAGAGTTTTTAACTCAGATTAAGAAATGTATTGGTACTTTGAATAATTTTCAACTCACAGATAAACAGTTTTCAGATTTAATACTAGTCCAAACGTTTTTGAATAAAATCGATTTTAATTTAAGAAGAGCTTTTGAAACGGAAAGAAATATTAAAGAATATCCTACCTTACTAGAATTTCTCAACTTCATCGAGAAAATATGTACCTACAATATTGGAAAATTTGAGTTCAGAAGAAAACACTCGAGAAAATCCCAAATATAAACCTGAGTTCAAGAAACGGTTTTCAGGGCATAGCTCTGCACCTAATCAATATACTTCACAAAATATTTACTTTAAATGTTTCATGTGTAAAAATAACACCCACAAAATTTATAATTGTGAAAAATTCCTAAATTTAAGCAGCTCTGAACGTTGTAAGGCTGTGCGAGACAATAAAGCCTGCAACAACTGTCTAGCCAGTGGTCATATCCCTCATAATTGTCAATCCACTGTATCCTGTATGTCTTGCAACAAAAGGCATCATACATTATTGCATTTCAATAATAATGCACCATTTCCCTCTAGGTCTTTTCCTAATTCTAAGAAATTCTTTGCTACTAGCAATCTTCGTCAGAATTCTCAAAGCCCTCCTATTAACGAAAATAACCAATCCACATCTCTTTCTGTATATTCATCGACCACTGAAGTCTTGCTTCTATAATTCTCAAAATAAAGCAATTACTGTTCGTTGCTTGTTAGACTCGGGAAGTCAAACCTCTTTCATCACAGAAAGTTTAGTTAAAAAACTGAATCTTAACATCTACAATAAATCACTACAGATTTCAAGTATTTCGAGAAGTTGCTCTTTTACAAATAAAATGGTTGACATTGAATTTTTCTCTCTAATTAATTCAAGTAAAGGGTTTAAAATTTCCAGCGCTATTCTGAATAATATAACTTCCCATCACCCTCAATTTTCTTTCAACATACACTCAATAAAAATACCTATAGGAATTAAATTAGCAGACCACACTTTTCACAAATCCGCTCAAATAGACATGCTGTTAGGAACAGATATTTATTTCGAACTGTTGATAGATGGATTGGTTAAACTCGATCATAATCTACCTACACTTCAAAATACTCATCTCGGGTATATTGTATCAGGAAAATTGTCTCGCTCATCTTCTCAACGAAAAAGTCTACATGTTCACTCTCATTTCTGCTTGTCCGAAGCGTCTCACTTAAATAATCAACTAACCTCTTTCTCTTCGAAATGTAACGATACAGATATTTTGATCAAGAAATACTGGGAATGCGAAGACTGTCCTTCGAACTCCTCTAATTTACTCACTCCTTCAGAACAAAAGGCTGAAGATATATTCACAAAAACTACTCAACGCTTGCCGTGTGGCAGACTTCAAGTTAATTTACCTCTGGTAAACCCCAATGAGCATCTCAAGCTCGGCGACTCCTTTTCTCAAGCCAAAAGACGGTTCTTTAACCTAGAAAAAAGATTACAAAAATCTGAAAACCTTTATTCTCAATACAGAAACTTTATTTCTGAATATGTTTCTTTAAATCACGCTAAATATGTTCCACTTTCTTCACATAATGCTCTCTCTGAAATCAAATATTTTTTGGCTCATCATTGCTATATACGAGAGGATAATGTCACTACCAAACTTCGAGTTGTGTTCGACGGGTCAATGAAATCATCATCAGGAGTTTCGCTTAATGACATAACTCTAAAAGGGTATACAGTTCAGCCCGAACCATTCAAGATATTGGTCAGGTTCAGGACCTTCAGGTATGTAGTTATAACAGATGTTCAGAAGATGTTCAGACAAATTAGAATAAACTAACCCAAACGTTTTTGCTGAATATTCTCTGGTGAGACTTTCCTAAAGAAGATATTCAGTGTCTCGAGCTTCAAACCGTGACTTATGGAATGAACTGTACCCCCTTTCTAAGCACTAGATGCCTTGTAGCTCTAGCCCAAGAAAACAAGGAAAAGTACCCTCTTGCAAGCGACGCTCTTCTAAATTCATGCTACGTTGATGATATCCTGCATGGCTGCAATGATTACGAAACTCTCTTAAAGATCCACAACGAACTAACTGAATGTTTGAAATCTGCAGGCATTACTCTTCACAAATGGAGATCCAACAGTCGTGAATTTCTCAAGTCAATTTTGGGAATCTCTTCGGACTCTAACTATATATTGGACTCAGAAAACCATACTAATAAAGTATTAGGATTGTCCTGGAATTCCTAAAAAGACAGTTTTTCCATAATTCTTCCTTCTCTAATCCTCAAGGTATCCTATTCTAAACGAGAAGTGCTATCAATAATAGCATCTATATTCGACCCTATTGGCCTAATAAACCCTATCGTGGTAACTGTGAAGATTATTATGCAAAGGATATGGTTATCAAAGGTTGGTTGGGATGACCCAATTCCTGCAAAAATACTTTCTGACTGGAAATTGTTTCTGGAAAATCTCGATACCTTATCAAAACTTGAAATACCTAGACATCTTTTTACATCCAAACATCTTCAAAGAGTGGAAGTTCATGGTTTCTCAGACGCCAGTCCCAAAGCCTATGGCGCCTGTGTATATCTCCGTGTTTTATACGAAAATGATTCAGTTAAATCTACTTTCATGAGTGCGAAAAGTCGAATTTCGCCATTGAAGATAATTACTCTCCCCAAACTTGAATTGATAGGTTGTGTTCTTCTCTCAACTTTAGTTACAAAAATAATATCAGTACTTAAATGTGATACAAATTTCTCGTAACTCTGTGGACAGACTCAGAAATAGTTCTTGCTTGGCTGAAATCGCACCCCTCACGGTGGTCAACATTTGTTGCAAATGGTGTGGCCATGATACAGAATGCAACTTCGGAATTCTCCTGGAAACATGTCAGGTCTAAGCAAAACCCAGCAGATTTATTGTCCAGAGGTTCACTTCCATCAGAACTTTTGAATTGTGCTCTTTTGTGGCATGGGCCCCAATTTTTATCCGATCCAAAGTTGAACTTAAATAATGTTCAATTCGATAAACATGTGAGAAATCTCCCTGAAGAACGAAAAACTACTTGTGTAATCGAAAACTTGTATACTGGATTTCATATTTTCTCAAGCTTTTCAAAATATACTCGTGTTCAAAGAGTCATAGCTTACTGTCTCAGATTTATCAATTCTACAAGAAAATTCTCAAAACGGTTGCTAGGCGCCTCTCGGTTTCAGAATTGCAAAATGCTGCAACCAAAATAAGTTATGTTATTCAACGCACATGTTTCAAACAAGAAATAAACAATCTAAAGACCAAAGGTCAAACTTTTAATAAACAGCTTCAAAAATTAAACCCCTTTCTAGACTCTGAAAATATCCTGCGAGTTGGTGGAAGATTGTCAAATGCAAATATCCCATATCAACATAAATCTCCCATACTTCTACCATCTAAAAATTATACGGTTCGATTACTTCTCAGAAAAGAACATTTGAGGCTCCTACATGCTGGTCCTCAAACTACTCTCTCTAATATTCGGCTTCACTATTGGCCACTAGACGGTCTTCGAGAGGTGAAAAGGATAGTTCACGAATGTCACACTTGTTATAGATTTAGAACTCAGGAGACTTGTCAAATAATAGCAGACTTGCCGAAAGAAAGAGTAGAAATTTCTCGTCCATTTACCAATGATGGTATTGACTTTGGTGGACCCTTCCCTTATAAAACTTCACTTCTCCGAAAGGCTCCGATTGGAAAGTGCTATTTGGCCATTTTTGTTTGCATGGTTACACGGGCAGTGCATATCGAATTGGTGTCCATTATCACGACGGAATCATTTCCACTTACTCTAAAACGATTCATCGCTCGGCGCGGTAATCCTAGTATTATATTTTCTGACAATGCTACAAATTTTGTGGGTTCTCGCAATCAGCTGCATGAACTTCATTCGTTTTTATTGCAAAGTGAAAATTCGGACGCAGTAAAGGAGTTCTCTTCTGCCAATCTCATTACTTGGAAGTTCATCCCTGCTAGGTCTCCACATTATGGAGGAATATCGGAGGCAGCAATAAAAAGCGCAAAACATCATCTAATGCGAACCATGTGCAACACTAAATTTACTTTTGAGGAGCTCTCTACTTTGTTGGCTCAGGTTGAAGCAGTTTTAAACTCACGACCTTTATGTGAACTGTCAAATGATCCCTCAGATTATTCTTACCTAACTCCCGGACATTTCTTAATTGGCTCTTATTTGACTAGTTACCCAGAGAAAGATGTGATAGATGTATCTCAAAATCGACTCACTTTATAGCAAAAATTGTCACAAGTTCAACAACAATTGCGGAAGTTGTGGACTAAAGACTATCTAAATCGGTTACAAAATCGGCCTAAATGGTTTCTTCCTTATCAAAATGTTAAAGTTATTGACCTTGTTATATTGAGAGATGAATCCATTCCTCCATTAAAATGGCCTCTGGCTAGGGTCGTTGAGGTTTTTCCCGGAAAAGACGGACGTGTTCGTGTTGTGAAGATACAAACCAAGGATGGAGAATTTATTAGATCCATTGCAAAAATATGCATTCTTCCTGGGTGTCAAAACTAAATTTGTTTCAAGTTGAAGCGTTCTATTTTGGGGTAGTTACCCCAAGGGGGGGAATATGTTGTGAAATAACTCACAACACAATATATAAATTTACATTGTTTGTTATGCTTCGGTAATTTAGCATCGACTTTGGATAAAATAACCGTAGTCTTTAACTTCTGCTGAGATTGGTGGGACAGGTGATGCAATAAGGTAACCAGGTAAAGGTAATGGGCTCTTTCACTAATTTTTGAAATTGGCCCATTTGGATAAAGCAACTGAAAACAGAATTTTCTGTATTTTTACTTTTAAAAAATTCATAGTCCTTCTTGAGAAAACAGAAAAAAAAGAAATACCTCCAAATAAAAACCCAGAATTTATTTCTTTATTTGACCGTGTTGCCACTAATTGTCAAGATTGAAAATTTGTAATAGATTTAATTCTGAAATGTTGGCAAAATCTCATGAAAAGTAGTTAAATTAATTAGTTATGGATTCAAGATTTTATAATTTTTTTTTTTTTAATTATGCTTAAACACAATTTAATACACTTTTTTATGTTTAGTTTTATTTCTTTATTTTACGCTGCACTTCATTTAGTCACAACCGACAACAGCGCATTCGAACCTTTACGTATCTTTACAGAGCGCAACACAGCCGAGCCGGTCAGCTCCTTGCAACAACATCAGCGAAATCAAGAATATTTATGTGACGTCAGCAAATCGGCGCGTCTTAAATAAGTTTGAATTTCGCCAGATTCAAGTGCCTGTAAAAAACTTATTTAACCTTGTAGAACATTTTTTTTTGGTATATATGCCTAAAATAGTCCCTCCTTTGGGATTTTATACTTAAATTACGTATTTAAATTTTAGTGAAAGAGCCCATTATAACCTGACTGGTCGTATCCCGCACCAGAGAAAGGGAAAGTCAATCAGTGCGAAATAATTGTCAAATAGTCAAAAAACTTCAAGGGGAATTTCTCTCGCTCTTCCTCCTTTCGGCAATTCTCACAGCAAGGTTGTAATCTAATGATACGAAACGCCTTTATACTCTAATTCTAGTTCAATTGTGATTTTAAATGTTAAGGTATTTGTATATTTCGCAGTTTATTCAGAAAATAAATTTCCTGATTATTGTTGACACAATAGGGAACTTGCAAGTGAACTAAAATTTTCCAAATTTGTTTTAAATCAATAGTTTATACTACATAATATTTATATGATCAGTTTTTTTTTAACTGATACCGCCCTTGTTACACAAAAAATAATGCTAAATTTGAAATAAAAAATTTCCCGCCAAAACAATGCGTCTATGATGGCTACTTTTTTTGACGTCACGATCACAGAAAACTCTAGAAAAGTATCTCCAATGTAATGTACCGGATATGAATTACAGCGCCATCGTTGACTGAAAACCCAACTAATCGAGCATTCTTGACAAAAAGGCGAATTGATTTTTTTCAGATATTTTTATTATTATTAAATAATTTTTAATGTTCAACCACAGATTACCTAATACAGATGCGAAAGTACGTATACTTGTCGTCGACGATATTCTGTGACGAAGCCGGGCCGCCAGCGCCCCGACGCATAGATAAAGATCGCCCGCGTCAGGACAATTAACGTTCAGGACAATTAACGTGGCCAAGTGTGTGAGCATGTTCCAGCCTGTGTGTTTACACATTTTTGCGGGTAGAAAAAAATATTTTTTTGCTGTTTGTGAACCAATTAAAAAAATAATATTATATTATTGAGCTTCCGCATTTATATAATAAATATGTTCAAAATACATTGATGTGGCATTGGTGCGGCCAGCCTATGTCTATCAAATTAATCTTGAACCACGAATTCGCAGCTCTTTCGCATCTGTATGTAAGTAATCTGTGGTTCAACTGCATTTGGCTTGCTGACTCCTTTTAGCTCTTTTCGCCTCATTTTTTTGAAAACTATGACTGGCAGGAAGTTTCCGATGTCAAACATAGTGCAAAAAGAGTTAGTGAGTTAGCAAGAGACACGCAGCTATAGGTAGATCGCAAAGTAAATACGAATAATAAATACAAATACGAACGAAACGAAACAAATGAGTAAATACACAAAAATACGAACAAAAATTAGGGTTTTTTTCATATATAATACCACAAGAGAAAAAAATTTGTTGGCAAAATTTTCGACTGGTATGAAAGTTTGTTGTTTGGCAATTTCGCGAATGACATTTTCGACATGTCAAAAATTTCATGAGCGAAATTACCAAAAAGCAACAAACTTGAATAAAACCAAGAGAATAATTTTGCCTACATAATTTTTTCTTGAGTGGTATTCGGCTGGACTATTTCACGAGAAAAACAAGCCAAATTTTCATTTGGAAAATTTATTTTCTTTAGGTGACACTTGTCAAACTCAATAGTTTTTTACATTAACCACACAAAATTATGTCGCTGAAAAACCATCATGTTGGTTTTGTCCAAGTAGGAACAGGTAGGAGTTTTGTCAGTAGGAAACCGGCCGTTCCTATGACATTTTGCCAGTGTAAAACACTCTAGTGAAATAGTCGCTAAGAAACCATTATGTTGGTTTTGTCCAGGTAGGAACAGGTAGGAGTTTTGTCAGCAGGAAACCGGCCGTTCCTATGACATTTTGCCAGTGTAAAACACTCTAGTGAAATAGTCACTTTACCGCGCGTGGGGACCATGGTTTACAACAACACAATTTAAAAATTCAAATTTTGACTTTTAAAATGACAAAATAAATGACAAAACCAACCAACACAAATCACTGTCCACACCACAGATACCTGTAAATTTCTCTTATCTCCCGACAGTGTCGCCATCGTTGACTAAAAACCTAACTAAAAACCTTCGTCGCGATTCTCCCATTTGAGATATTTTTCTATAGGTGATATGTTCTGTGGTCACGATTTTGTGAACAAACCTGTCAATAGGGAACTTGCAAGTGAAATAAAATTTACAAAAGTCTTTCACAATATTCTTCATCTATTGCGACAATTTTCACAAAAAGCAAACTTTAACACACTTAAATAACACAAAAATAGCACTGCGTCAGCAGGAGTTCGTTTGCTGCATTTGTTGTTTACAAAATCTTGACGTCACGAGCGCTGTCATATTGAAACCTCGCGTTTTCGCGCCAAAGTTTTTAATTTGAATTTCAATAAAAAAATTTCCTACGAGCGTGCGCAAAGTAGTACTTTTCCGCACGCATTACAGTTCTCAAACTTTCACTTTACCGCACTCAGTGCGGATACGGGCCTTATCCGCACTGAGTGCCGAAAAGTAAAAATAATTGTCAAGCAACAATCAGTGCACCTGTCGACTTTGACACATGATGACAAATTTGTTCTCTGTTTCTATATCAGCTAACATCTATACAAACACTGAATATATTTAAATTTGACACATTGTCATATTTGTGTTCCCATTTACATGCAAAAATCTACAAACTTCTTTCGCATCAAATTTGAACGCTTTAAGATGAACAGCTCTGACGAGGATTTCAATTTTCTGTTTTTTTGTTATGTAATTTTTTGATGAATGAATAGGTTCGCCTCAAGTTAATTGAAAATAATTGCACAAATTATCGTTTTTTTTTTTTTAATTTTGTTGTTACCTACCTGATATGAAGCTCGTAGGAAAAAATTTGTTCCTAATACGTGCGCAAAGTGTCTTATCCGCACGAAAACCCTTATCCGAACTCCGCTTCGCGTCGTTCGTATAACTGTATTTGCGTGCGGAAAAGTAACACTTTGCGCACTTGTTAGGAAAATAACTATTTCCTACAACGTCTAGATTAAAATGGAAAAAAAGAAAACTATGTAATATCTGATCACTAGAAGTATCTAAAAAAATAAAATAAATTGAAAAATATGAAAATTCCCAATTCCTTGGTGCTTTCACCTGGTCCTTCGAAAACAGTAAGTAGAAAATCCCTTTTTTTTTTTTTTTTTTTTTTTTTACGGATATGCGCACTCGCAAGGAAATGTCCTATCACGCTCGAGAAGCGGCAAGTGCGCGGAAATGTCGGTGTATGTTGGTCTTGAAACGGTTCAGGTTGTAACCTGCAGGGAAAACCGTCGCAGGGAGTTTATTCCACAGCGATGCTGTTCTCCAGAGATATGAATTCTGATATAATGAGGTTCTTGGTGCCTCTAGTTTGACAGTAAATTCATGGTTACCGTCTGTTTGACGGGTTCGCCTGGTAGGTGCTACTCTCGGTGGAATCATACGTGCCAACTCTTCAGAGCATTTTCCGTGATAGTACCTGTAGAAGAGAGATAAATCGCCCACAGATCTGCGATGTTCGAGACCATCCAAGTTACGAGTAAGTGCGGGGTCATTGATCAGCTTGTTGATCAGCCCTTGAGCTGTTTTAGAAGTTAACAGCTCCTGAGTACCAGCAACCTATTTGGATCTCGGCGAATGTAAGTGAAGAATATTTCCGCACAAATGGCGTCAATGGCGCTTTGATAATGATGGAGAGTTCATTAATCCAAACGGCATACGATTATATTCGTAGTAGTTATGTGTTTTGAGTCTTCTTCAATTTTGACCTGGTAAAATCCCGATTTCATATCAAGCAAAAAAAAATAAATAGCCTTTGCAAGAGCATCAACTGGATCTTGTATGCGTGATAAGGGATAATTATTATTGCGCAACACTGTGTTGTTGACGTCACGATAGTCTACATATAATCTCGTGTCTCCATTTTTTTTACAAGGACTATTAGGCTGGCGTAAGCAAATTCATTATGGGTCGTAAAAAAAATAGTGTATCCGATATTCCAAGCTCCTGTTGAATTCCGCTTAGTCATGTGGTCAGGGTCAAAATTGGCTAAGCGGAACTGCGCTCATATTTTCTGGGGAACTGACTGAGACTGCGCACCACGAGATAAGGTGCTTCGAAATAATAGAAGCCAACATATACGTATATTGTTAGTTATTTATTCTACTCTGTTCCTTCCACCGGGTGAAATAAAATAATTATAGATTCCATTACAGACAATAAAAAACAATAATTTTTATCAAAACGATCAATGGATCTAACTATTTCAGTTGTTTAAATGATATTTCCAATTGGCGTGGGCAACATTTTGTTGACAGACGGGTTGCATATAAACGTGCTAGATAGTTCTCTTTTTTCGGATGCACGCCGGCTTTATTAGCTCTAATGATTTTAATCCAATTAACAAAAATTGTTCGAATAATCAATAATCCAATATAATCCAAATTATCAAACGCGGCATTGTTATAAAGTGTGTATCATATTCTGTTGTATGTTGGGCTATGAAAAGATTCAATTGGATTATTAATTAATTTAATATATAGTAACAATAAACGGGTTTATTACCATTCGAGCTACTTATTACAAAATCTCTTGATCTAGACTAGACTAAGTAACAGATGGCGATTACTTATTCAAAAAAAGTATTTATCATTGGTTGATATTGCAGAGATTTTCTACTAGAATTATCCCTCCAGGGGATATTTTACTCTACAGGTTTCCGGACAAACAACTTCTATATAATATACACATAAATTGAAAAATATTTCATAAAAGCCATTCCACTAATTTACCTTCATTCAATCGACGTGGATAAATTTTACTTTCGCGAAAAAACGACAAATAGAAATGCTTTTGCAATATCTTCCTAATGGAAAATGGTAAATCATTTAAAACGTATTACACACACGCAAATTCTCGTATTAACCGAGTGGATTTTTAATTAACTCGCATACCTTAGGGAATGAACTTTAATCAACAATAAGAAGTCATTTATTAAGTAATTTTTGTTTTCATTGGATTTCAAATTGGAAAAGTTGTTTTGGGATAATTACAAGATAATTCGTACAATTTTGCATTTTCCATGCTTGGCGTTAAGGCTTCCAACTTTGCATGAAATATTTCCAAAGGATCCTGGGTGTACCATGTATTAAAATGTTTCTAGTATAGCACCTTTATACCTAGACTGGGGGCCAATTCAGGAAAAAATAGAGTCTAAGAAGTTGTTGGATAACTTTTCACTTCAGAACCAATTTGAAATCATTGTAATTGACATCATGTGATATCCCAAATTTATTACGATCTGTGGAAGCAATAACAAATATGGTTCTCTACGAACTATTTGAAGGCGGAAATTCCCAATAAATCAAATTATGGATGGATTTGAAGATGCATTTTCTGACTAGATTTATCAATAACGTGTATTTATTTATTAACAGACATTTTATATAATTATTTTAATTCTGCAAATTATTTACCATTATCATGCACTTATCAATTTGCGCAAATTAAACCAAAATACAGAAGTAAATGTACGTATCACTCCTTACCGGTAATACATTGATTGTAAAATAACACAAAAGAGTCGTCAGACATGAAAAAAACTAACACCTTGACTTAGGTAATAGGCTAACGTACTTTCAGTTCTCGTCGGAACAAAATTGAAGTTTAGTGCATAAAAGCTTTTTAGTTTTACTGGTTAGATGCCTGGGTCGTCACCTCTATTTATTGTTTGTCTTTGAGAAAGTTCTATAATTAGAAATTTGAGAGTAAACTCGTACTAAAATGCCCTTTTCGTCATTAAATATTGAAAAATAGTTTAACTTCAAATATTGTCAGTGTACGTTGTCTAAACGGCAGATGTGTGTATCGTCACTTAGGAAAAGTGTGACAGTATTTTCCAAACTAAAATCTGATTTCATATTTTTCTTTTATAAACTACTTTAAAAATGCGTTCTTCTGAACTCGAAATGAACAGTAAAAGCAAAGGTAATAAAGTGATCGATCGTGCAAAGTTTCTAACAAGCTCTCGGGTTTCGCGCTTTAAAAATTTTCCTGCATCGTCACCTTAAGAAAATAGCCGCAGTAAAATTTCCGAACATCGGTTACGATAAAAGATGATATGACTGGGTAATAAATTATTTTGATGGGTGTCCTGACTACTGTAACAGCCGTCTAGTATGCTCGTTACTGCCTTCAAAGAGTATAGTGCGCTATGAAAAGGTTTTCCTTATTTTGAAAGAACGATGTAGTTACACAAAAAACAAAAAAAAAAACACGAAACATCAAATCTGAAATAGATCTGTTGAGATATTCTGATGGGATATGAAAAATATGAAAAAACACTCCAACATTATGGATTACTTACAGCATTCTGGAGACCATGGTTCTCGAAAGAAAACACGATAACTTCAAGCACCTAAACCCTTCAGCTTTTTTGTGTGCAAATGCATACCATTACAAATACTTGTCGTCCATGTTATTCAAGTACAGAATACCAACATGCACTGGAAAGAAGACACACAGTGTGGCTTGAGACCCAATCGACAGGAACAATGCAAGACAAATGCAAGAGAAATCCAGAGAACAAAATCGCCCTCGTTACATGATCTCATTGATTTAGTGGAAGCATTAGATTCGGTCAACAGAGCTCTTTGTAATAAGGCAAAAACTGGCTGTCCGCCAAAATACATCCAGATACTCCGCCTGCTGCATGATAATATAAATGCAACCGTCCTAAGCAAGGATGGACAAGGAGAATCTTTCTAAATACCTACAAGCGTTAAATAGGGTTGTGTCATTGCACCCACTCCATTTTCTCTATATCCATACTTCAACGTCTTCACCTTGTCGAGGGTCACTTGCCGTCAGGAGTGGAAATCTTGTAGAGACAGACTCGATGGCAGCTTATTCAATTTGAACATATTACGAGCCAAAACGAAAGTATCGACGACATTGATAATTAAACTTCAATATGCAGATGACAATGTCGTGATGGCCAATACAGAGGATGATCTTCAGGCAATTATCAATGCATTCAACTAGGCATATAGGAGAATCGGTCTAAAGGTCAACTTCAACAAAACCGAGATTCTGCATCAACCCGCACCGGGCATTATTCCCCAAGCCCCAAATATAACTAGTAATGGCCATTCTTTGCAGAACATAGACTTATACCATAGGAGCCATCAGTCAGCAATACAATCATTCACGCTGAAATACATCGTTGTATCTTAGCGTGGAGTTCGAGCGACTTCTAGAGGGAGTCTCCAACAATCACGCTATCAGCGCTGAGACCTAACTTCGCGTCTTGAATGCAGTTGTAATACCAACACTCACATATGGCTGCGGAACATGGACCACCTACAGAAGACACATAAGTAAAAAGTCTAGAAAAATACCACAAGCGATCCCTAAGAAAGATCCTACCGATTAAATAGCGTTGGAACGAACATTGGTGTTCCTAGGCCAAAACAACTAGCATGGAAGCCCTCATCATTCAGCTCCAACTTCGTTAAACAGGTCACCTCGCCCGCATTCCCGGAATACGTCTTCTACTACAGATCTCTACAGTTAACTGAAAGAGGGAAAAGAAAATCAAGGAGCTCAAAAAAATAGAAAAGAAGATAATCGTACTCGGTATCAAGTGATCGCCTATGATGACACCAACAGCTTTTATTAAACTAATTACCTTTACATCAAAATCAACTAATCACTCATTATCACTTCTACTTAGCTTTAAACAGCAATTCTCTTATTCTGATTGTCTAATTACAAATAAGCCATATTTGCTTCCAAATTTAAACATTATTATCTTTTTATAAATATATCAATTATTTTCTATTTACCAAGCTAGTCAAACATTTTTAAAGTCATCGACATTACGAACAGTGGGTCAGTAAAACATATAAGTCAGCCCTTTAGTTAATTACTTTATATGTAAATATTGCATTTATTGGTGTATAAATAGTGTAACCGTTCCTTAAATAAATCAGCATTAAATCATCAGTCGTTTTTACTCAATCACACCTAACATTCAACTGCTTACTACAGAGTGTTACTACGCACCCTATCATGTATTCGTCAACAAAGAAGAAGTAGGTGCTCAGAGTGCAATCAGTCATTATCTGCCACCTTTTCTGGTTACAAGACTTCTCACATCAAAGGAACGATTGTACATTTGGTCCTTCGAGCCGTGAAGACACATTCACACAGTCACACTTACACATACACACCCTATCGCAAGTGCCTTGTCTGGTGATAGCCCTACCTACTAAAACCAACCTCTTTGTATCGCAAGTCCTTTGTCTGGTTTTACATTTCCTCCCTGCTGTTACAAGTGCCCTATCTGGTTGCAGCATCTCGACTGATTAGGATTCTCACAAGCCTGCGCGGTGACCAAGTATATCTTCGGTGAGAATGGTTCTTCTCAGTAATCCATTCAATTCCTCTTATTTTTCTCAATACACTTTGAACCTCAACATTTTTACACCAATTCATAACAAACACACACTTTCGCGCCCTTCGGGGTTAACACTTAGACACCGGTCTAAGCACAAACAAGTATAACACAATACAATTATACCAATGGACACTATCAGCACATTGGCCACGTCCCAAGAAACATTGGGAAAGAAAATTCAAGCCACCTAGCCAATTTTGGGAAAGACTCTATAAGCAGAAAAACCGGGCAACATTATCAATCAAGAACAAAATAAATGTGCTCGAGTCAGTCTGGGAAGAGATCGAGAAAAGTTTTGTGGAAATTGGTAAACAAGATTGTCATTCTCATGTATACTACACCTATAAGTGCATGGAACACCTTACCAAAATCTATAATGATGCCATAGCGTACATTATTGGCAAGAAGGAGCAACACTTTACGTCATCCTCAAACCAAGCGCTGGCGCTGCAAGCTCCGCCAAACCAAAGTTTACAGAAATAACTTATAAGTTGCCTCACTCTCTGTCGGCACTTTGAAATAACGAGGTCAGAAGACAACGCCACTCCTTGCACTCGGTCGTAAATCAAACTTCGATATTCACCTAGCCGCTGTCGTTACGGGGGCATTTAAAAGCGTAGTTTCATTGCACCTAGAGAATATTTGTATACCAGGGCCTGTTCCAAAAGTTTAAGCGCAAGATAGTGATAGCAAAGTTTACGCGATAGATATTATCCGTTCACAATCCGATGTCCACAGGTACAGGTAAAATTTATCACCTTTCAATGCTATTTGATAGGGAAAGGTGATAAATTTACCTGCACCTGTGGACATCGGATTGTGAACAGGATGTACCTAAGTTTTGTATCAATTTGATTTGATCAACACGTTTTATTGTGTTGATTAGAAAATTTTAAACTGAAGGTAAAACAATAATTATTTACAGGTACTATGTATATAATGATGTATATAAGTACCTTTCTTCACAAGAAATATTATTTTCATGGTTACTTAAGTCAAAAGTGCTTAAAAATAACCGATAATTTCCATGAAAGCTTCTTGATTATAGTTCCACGAGTTGGAAGAACGAACAGAATTTTGCAACAAGCTTGAATGAGAGTTAGTATGCATTCATTTTATTTTTAAATTAAGGTAAAGCAGGTATTATGAACAAACAATTTAATCATAAAAATAAAATCTAACCTGTCTTCTTCTGTTGGACATCGAAAGAATAGTAAACCGCCTTTGAGTGCAACTATTTACCGCACAAAAAGCACCAGGCATTCTAAATCTTATATTTGTGCCACCCCGTACTTGTCCACACAAACCATTCTTTGAATAGGCGAGATTGGCGAGAGCCACTGTATAGAAGCTGGGAATTTGGAAGAAGCGTACTGATTCCCAACAGCGGTCTGAGGTAAGGGGTAGGAATGATTTGCAGGTGGAGAAATCAATCACTCGCTATCAACTATTATACAACAAAATTTCGAAGCATTGGGAGACCATCTCCGAGATATACATTGAGCTACAAGTTCAGGGCCATTCTAAAATAATTAGGAATCCCTATGAAGAAATCGAGCTCAAATATGAAGATGTTCAGGAAACATTGGAATCTAGAATCCGAGGCCAGGATATTCCGACTCAAGCACCAAAATTATGCAATATCAGTCCTTCTCAGATAAAGTTACCGTTTTTCGATAGTCAGTATGTAGAATGGATAACTTTAAGAGACATGTTCAGGAAGGTGGTTCATGAAAACAAAAATCTGATGCAGATTGAGAAGATGCAGTACCTCAAAACCCATATTCGATGAGAATCCAGCAGACTCACACAGCATCTCCATATTTCAGACATTAACTATCAGTCAGCATGGCAAATCTTGAGCGATCGTTACAGCAACGAAAGACTTATCATCTCAAAATTAATAAAGAGAATATTGGATATTCCTGAGATTCAGCAGGCATCAGCATCAAAAATGAAACAGCTGCATGATACCATCGTCCATCATCGAATGTTTGGAGTGAAAAACATCAAGATTGACACAGCGTCATGGAGTCCAATATTAAGTCCCATAGTAGCTCGAAAATAGGATTCCAAAACTAACAAACTATACGAACAATCAGTAAAAGAGCCCCATAAATTACAAGATTTAGTCGAAATGAAAAGATTTCTACTGGCAAGATTTCAATCACTAGAAGCTATCTCAGATTCTCCGAAGATTTTATCAGGTAAACCCAACAAAAGTACTGATGCTAGAGGCAAATATTGTTCGCAGTCATCGCATACAATATATAATTGTACCAAGTTTCAAGCCTCCTACACGCTTGACCACAGTTAAAGAGAAGAAACTGTGTACTAATTGTGTCAATCATGATGACAATATAACATGGACCTCCACCGGTCGATGCCGAATCTGCAATAAAGCTCACCATACCCATCTTCACGTAGACTTCCCTCAAAATAAAAATCAACCAAAAAGATCACCAGATGATAATCAGTCTTATCATCGTGGAAGCCGAAACAAAGAGTAAACTACAAGCCACGCTAGCAGAAAAGATGGAATGGTGTTGTTAGCTACAGCATTAAAAAGTGAAAAAATCACAAAAAGACTACGAGAATTTACGAGTCCTAGTAGATTCCGGGTCCCAGTCATCTTTTATCACAGAGCAAGCTGCATGCCTCCTTGCATTACCCAGAAAAAGATCAGAGTCGAGATATCAGGTCTTGGAGCAAAAGACCCCCAAACAGCAAAATGGCAGACAACAACAATCCACCCAAGATCTCTCAGCAACTCCTCGTTGGACATCGTGTTCCTTTTGCTGCCTAAACTCACACAGACATTACCTGGAAAGCCATTAGATGTCAATATATCTCAGTGGAACAATGACCTTGTGGCGGATCACACATTTCAGAAGCCTCGTGTGATTGACATTATTTTGGGCGCCAAAGAATATGCTCAGATTTTGCTTGAAGGCTTCAGAAAAACGAATGATGGCATACAGGGACAGAACACCGAATTCGGATGGACATTTTCTGGAAACTTTGGAATTAACAAATATAAAAAAACTCCAGGTTATAACAGTGACAACCAGCATTCAAGAAGATCTACAGCTTATCAAATTCTGGGAAACAGAGGAAATCTCCCAACCAAGACAAATAACCGAAGATGAGATCTGTGAGGAACAATATGCTTTAAACACAACCAGAGACAAAGATGGTACTAACTCTGTGAGAATACCGTTCAATGGCAAGGAACAAACTCTGGGAATATCAAAACAGAGAGCTGCAGCAAGACTTATACAATTAGAGAAAAAGCTCTTAAGAGACGAGAGACTAAACTTCACCTACAAACAATTTATGCAAGATTACCTAGATCTAGGACACATGAAAATCTGCGATGAAAAAGATACAGAATTTTCAAAATACTACATGCCTCATCACAGTCATCACCATGTTTTAAAATAATCAAGTACAACGACCAAGCTACGAGTAGTCTTTGATGCATCCAGCAAGGCTTCTTCTGGGTCCAGCCTGAACGAAACAATGTACACTGGTCCCAAATTACAGCAAGTGCTTTCGGATATTCTTTTACGTTGGAGATCACACAGAATAGTTATCACAGCTGACATTGAGAAAATGTATAGACAAATCAAAATCCATCCAGATGATCAGAAATTTCAAAGAATTCATATACTGTCTCACAACAGTAACATGTGGTACAACCGCAGCTCCATATTTGGCGATCAAAACACTGCAGACCTAGCCAGTGATGAGGCCACTCTATAATTAAAATGTTTCACTCTGGCGGGTTCACTTTACGAAAATGGTCCAGGAACAAAAATCAACTCCTACAAGCTCTGCCTGAGGAACTGAAAGATATAACTTCCGTAGAAATCACAGAAGATGAAACAAGAAAATCTCTTGGCATCCACTGGGCACGAGATGACGATACCTTCCGTTTTAAAACTTAAGTAACAGGAAAAACCAAAATTACGAAACGAAATATCCTTTCCGAGGTTGCTAAATTGTTTGCTCCGCTTGGCTGGCTTGCTCCAGTGGTCACAGACGCAAAACTTCTCATCCAAGAATTATGGTTACAAGAATAAAGATGGGATGATCCTGTACCTGAACACATACAAACCAAATGGAAGAAGTTTGAAGCAGAACTAAAAAATGTCGAAAAATCAAAAGTTTTTAGATGGACACATCAATCCAAACAAACCAACAGAGATTTAGCGATGCATCAGAGAAAGCATACGGTGCAGTCATCTACATGAAACTTATAAATCCACAAGATGAAAGCCAAGTCACTCTCTTAACTGCTAAATCCAAAGTTGCTCCAGCACGGATGAAGGCAAATCTACCACGACTTGAACTTTGTGCTGCAGTACTGTTGCCAAAACTAATCAAAAGAACTATATTAGCTTTATCGCTAGAGAAAGTTCCAGTCTATGCCTATTCAGACTCCATGATAACACTGGCATGGATAAAAGGAGAGCCATCAAGATGGAAAAATTTTGTTGCCAATAGAGTTTCTGAAATAAACAAACTTGTATCCAGTAAATTCTGGCATCATGTAGAATCAGAAGACAATCCTGCCGATGTAATATCCAGAGGACTAGAGCCATCAAAACTAAAGAAATTTGCTCTCTGGAGTCTCTGGTGGCATGGACCACCATGCTTGATGTTACATAGCGTAACAAGAAATCCTTTTATCATTCCTGCAACGACTGAAGAAGAAAACAATAGCTGCACAGCCATCATCACCACACAAACAAAGGGCAGCAATGAAATCATTCATAGATTCGCGTCACTAAAAAGAATGAATGATCCGGGTGGTATGCTTTTTTAAAATATTTCTGGACAAATGCAGAGAAAAGAAGCATCCATCGAAATTATCTGTCGAAGAAATCGTATCCACGCTGTTACACATTGTCAGAATGGAACAGCAATGCTACTTCGAGAAAGAAATCCAAACGCTACAAAAGAAAAATCAACTAGAAACAAAAAGCAAAATTTTGAGTCTCGACCCGTTTCTAGACAATGACGGAGTTCTGAGAGTAGGAGGTCGACTTCAGCACTCACAACTACCATACAGTAACAAATTTCCCATTATTTTGGCGTATCGAAGTCACTTGGCAAAATGCGTAGTCACAGATGCCCATCTCAGCACTCTACATAGTGGAAATTAGCTTACATTATCTTACACCAGAAAACGATTTTGGATCATAAATAGAAAAAATGCTCTAAAAAATACAATCAAGCATTGTATTAGATGTATCCGATCTAAGACCCAAACAGCAGAGCAACAAATGAGAAACCTTCCAGCCCCAAGAATCACTCCGTCACATCCTTTCTCCGACTCCGGTGTCGACTATGCAGGACCAATACAAATAAAAACATCAAGGAGCAGAGGTTTTAAGTCATATAAAGGATACATAGCGATCTTTGTATGCTCAGTGACAAAGGCTGTTCACTTAGAAGTGGTCAGCGACATGTCTTCTGATATGTTTTCAGCTGCTTTTAGACGATTTGGACCCTGCTCACATCTCTATAGCGAAAATGGAACAAATTTTGTTGGTGCGAGCAAGATACTCAAAAGCGAGATACAAGAAACCATCCAAAGATCCAATATCCAGGATGCACTGATATCTGCTGGAACACATTGGCATTTTATTCCGCCATCAGCACCGCACTTTGGAGGTTTATGGGAAGCTGGAGTAAAATCCATGAAATATCGTTTAAAAAGAATTATTAGAGAAACAAGACACCTTTGAGGAACTGTGCACGCTAACACACCAAATCGAAACCTGTCTTAACTCCAGACCACAATGTTCATTATCTAATGATCCAGAAGACCTAGCAGTACTTACTCCGGGACATTTTTTGATTGGACGGGCAGTAAATCTCACCTCTAGACCCAGTCACGACGAACATCAACTCAAACCTCAATGAAAGATGGAAATTGGTGCAAAAAATCAAACGACTTCTGGAAAAGCTGGTCAAACGACTATCTACAGCAACTTCAACAATGATACAAGTGGAAACAGTCGCAAGAAGCACTAAAAATGGGAGAATTAGTTCTTATCAAGAAAGATATCAAGCCTCTTGCTGAAATCACCGAAGTGTTTCCTACAAGCGATAAGTCCGTTCGAGTAGTCACTGTGAGGAAAGCAGATGGACATGCCATGAAATGACCTATACATAAATTAATTCCAATTTCCATAATACAGCCAAGTCAAGAGACTGAACAACATGAAAGCTCCAAATCCAAGAAACAACAAAACAAACCACGAAGCATTCACCTATGGAAAATTGCCATGATAACCATTCAACACTTTACACAGTGCTATTGCGCAAAATTACACAATTCATTATCCAGAACCCGACATATTCATCGAACACATTGCACACGCTAAGATTGACAGAGGAAATTTCAGAATCGAAATCAAATTTGAAAAGTCAAAAATATCTAACGACACTTCCAACGTAGCCCTAGCAATCAAACAGGTGGCTGACCTTTGTCGAGATGCTAAAGAATTAGACTCTTACCTATACCAACTACGCACTTCATATACGAAACCAATCAAAACAAAAACCCATAGAATTACTTCTCTTGTAAAATCTTACTATTGTGAAACAGTGTCCATGCGAAACAAATTTAAATTCCAAAGTACTAGTTATTAACTTCCCGAATAATTCCCTACAAAATCTCGATACCAGCTAGGAGGAAAAAGATCTTCAAAATCAAGCAAAGCTCTCCCTATTTCATCCTTATTTTTGCTCTAAGAGCTCGAATAATTGCCAGAAATTACCTAAATTATTTTTTCTCCACAAAAAAGAAACAGTAGTCCTTTAAGGCAAGAGTTATTTTTAAGATTCACTAATAAGCGGCCCACAAACCGATGGATAAAGAAAAAATTTAATTGTTTTAGACGGTTTACAAAAAAAGTTTTCGTTTTGAGAATCAAATGTTTTCCGCTCGGTTTTTCGCCTTTGCATTGGCGAGAGCCTTTTGATTTTTAAGGGCTTTTTTGGGCGAATAAATATTTGAAATCGTTTAATTGGAGGGTCGACAGCATAGAATAAGATTTTCTCACGCAGAAGAGGTATACATTCGTTGGGAATATTTCCGTGAAGCGATCCAACGGAAATAAAATAAATTGCTGGCTCGAAATCCTTTAGAAAATTCGCAAATTTATGATTATTGAGAGGTACCTAAACCTTTTGAAAATATCACTAAGCCCAAACATACCTTGTTTTCTTATAATAATTACATTGAGGAAGTAATAATACATTTTATGAATACTCGTAGTTATATTATTACAAAATTACAAAAACACGCATGGAAAGTGTCTTTTTTTTATTGACCTGCCAGCTTGAATTCTTTTTGAGCCTGCAGTTAGCGCTGCTCAATCACATACTTTGTTCCTTATTTGAGTGGGACAATTTTTAAATTCTGCTGCATTGTGATGACACTTAACACTTTCTTGTACTTATTCAAACTTTTTCAGTAATGGGTAAGTAAATCGGACCAGTATGTTGTAATGCCAACACCAAAATTGCGAATCCAATCGTCACAACATTCACTATTTGTCATATCTTTATGATGATTCTTGCTTCTTTTAATAAAACTGTAGTCAATTATTCCAGTGAACTAAAATGCTAATGTCTGGCTCAACAACTGCCGCCAATGTTTGTACACGTTGTTAGGAAATGGAGTGGCGGCGTTCTGCATTCCATTGTATACTGTTGCGAAAACTCTGTAGCGTAATATGATTTGGAGTAGAAATAGGCGCGTATTTGTAACCCCTTTTGTTAATGAATTAACTAGAGGCCCATAATATGCTCAGTTAGCTCAGCAAATAATTAGGTGTGGGTCAATTGTGTATACAGCCTAGTTTGGACGCCACTGAATTTTATATGCATAAAAAGAATTAAATTTGAATTAGGTGGAATATCAAAATGCTGAAATTCAGAAAAACATTCTAAAAATAAAATTGAACAATAAAGATAGGTAGCTAAGCTTTTCAGATAATAATCTTGAAAAATAAAATAATATACTAATATAACTCAATCAACCAAAAAAAAAAAAAACTGTAAATAAAATGTTTTAATCGAGCAGTGTTTAATTATTTCAAAGTGATTCTGAAATCCACATTAAAAAAAATATTGACTCAATAAGAAAATATCAAGCCAATAGCAACATTCCAGTAAGTATTATTAGTTAATAACAGCCAGATTAATTAATTGTAAAGTTAAAATTGACAATATAAGCCTTGGCTTCAAGAAAAATTATTACCAATTTAAGCGAAAACCATTCAATTTATGAATCCTAAAAACACCTAAACTATGTTACAATAGAGAGTAAAAAATAATGTAGAGAGTAAAAAAAAAACATGATTATATAAGAACAGGGTAAAAAACTGATCAATTTTCTATGGCCACCCTTTTACACGATAACTTAAACATACTTCAGGGTTTCCAGGGCAAACATTCACAATAAATGGCATTACTGAAGTCAATTTAAGTAATAAAAGTAAAATATTAAAAAATATGTATTATTTAAATTGAAGGCACCCACTTCATCGTCAAGAATGGGGTACAAATTTTCAATCAATTAAATTAAATTTTAGATAGGAATTTTTTAGAGTCTTCCATATTTAGATTATGAATATATTATCATAACTTGAAATAGATAAATAAGAGTGATTTCAAAATAAGTGTGATGGTGTGGAATGTTACTCATCACGCTTCATTTGTTCGGCAATGTACTTCCAGATACGGACCAAGAGAAGGCCGGTACATTTGACGGATCGCCCTTCAAAAGATCATGGCGGTCTTGCCTGTTGCACTACTTTGCACTAGCAGGAGTGTCAGGGTGTTCCGACATGGACACACGTGAAGATTTTCTTCTTGAAAGAAAAAAGCAGCCTCGAAAACAGCCAAATTGCCTCTTCAAAGGAGAGGAAAGTCCTCTCTACGAAAGACCCTAACATAATACAAGTATTCCCTTAAATAAAGATCGCTTCTGGATGGATTAAAAACTTACCACGTTGTGGGGTTAGATGAACACTGAATTTACAGGAAAATCACAGGACCTTTTGGAATTATTATTCCGGTAATCGACTAAACATCACTTTTAGCAAGTTAATTTCGAAAAAGAAATGCCCAATGGCCGATACAATACGGTACTTGGTAAGGAAACCTTTCTTAAGGAACCAAATATGGCTGCCAGCCGTTAGGTTCGAGGAACCAAACGGAAAAGGAAGATGAAAATTCGCGTTTCTCCCTTGTGGCAAAATTACCGGTCACTCATGGACAGTGTTGTCAATGAAGAAAAATGACAGAAAACTCGACACTGCCGCTCTTTCTCGGACAACAGCCGAACGTCACCGTTCATTCACAGATTCTAGGTAGGAGTGACATTAAAAAGAAACACTGACACTTCGCAGTCGCCATAATGTCACCACCCAAAGTGAAATTCTTTATTTAAAAATTATTATATAATAAAGGAATAAGGTCTGCAGCATTCCAAATGCTACACTATCCTCTAGGTAATAATTTATTAATTGCTATATAATAAATAGCGGGAACCCCGTATTTTTTAATGCCAGTCACCAGACCGTCAACATTAAAATGGGTTATATAAAGTTAAATTTGAAAGAAAAAAGACAAGTAACTTTAAACGTTACATATTGTAACTTCATATCCTACTACATCTGTATCGCGGTATAATTTGGAGTAAACATAAGCGCGGTTCACATACAAATCATGCTACGGAATAGAATGGCATTCAACTGTATAATGGTATAGAACGTAAATACGCTTTCCGCACATAATTGATAATCGAACTCCGCTTCGAATCCTTTGGGTCAACGGCAGTCGCGTACGGAAAAGAATGACTGTCCGCACTAGTTAGGTAAAAAAATATTATCATATCCCTTTCGCTGAGCAGTACACAACAAATATCTCATTTGAACTGTCTTTCTAGCCTATAGACTATGCGGTTTATACATACAAAGTAACAATTGTTTGTCTGCATAAAACAATGTGAAAATGGAATTCCCGAATACTCGCGCTCCCTGGTTAACGTAAAAAACTATAGGGTCAGAGCCTAAACAATCTCCTGTCAAGATGCACCACTTCCTCTTTTACATTTATAACAACACAGATCCATTTTTATTTCATCTGACATTTTCAGTCTCCCTACTACCAGCAGTACCGTACCATGTCTTCAGGAATAATTTCCTCTCGATCTATGTTCTTGGTAATCATATTCGTCATTCCATTCATCCACCTGCATAGCATCTCTATTAACTTATCTCAGTATTTCTCAATTTCATACTCCATTCCATGCCGTCTCGTATTTTTATGCGTTTTTTTGGGCTTAAAAGTAAATATGGATTTTAATAATTTTCCCGATGATCTCTCTCGAAATATTAGACCTTGTAGTAGATGGGTTATGACCGCAGAAACTATTATGACGAGTTAAGTGTCCAACTTTTTTTATATAAACTCTCCTATTCTTCGACTCCACGATGCTCTATAGGCACCTTCATGGTCGTTCACACACAATGCAGAATGCAGGATGAACCACGAATATCTAAGCCTCTCCTCTATGAAATAAATTGAACCCGGGCAACAGCAACAACTATTATCAATATTATTACCATAATCTCATAAATATTAGCGGGGGAAGCGACGAATGACAGATAACATGGTAACGACTAGTGTAAAAATGAAAAGTTCCCAAATCTTTTACTTAAAATGCAATGTTGTCAAAGCTTCACACCACTTAGCTAAGCTTGCACTCAAAAACTATGGTGGAACGGAATTATATTCGAGTGTCCCTTAACTTTTCAGGGCTTCATAGTTAATCAAAGCTTAGTTTATTGGAAATGGCCATTAGTAGCGTGTTTGAACTATAGTGAAATTATTAAAATAATGGATGTGGGTCATCAATAACGTCGAAATTATTGCCAATTGAAGTTTGTAAGAAATTAAAATTCATTTTAAACTCAGAGCGCATTTTCTCTTTTGTTTTACCCCTTGCTAAATAGAGATATAATGCTGTTGGATATTGTTTTCAGTTTTTAACGAGGTGGCACTTGATAGTTGGGATATAATGTAAGTATACTTGCTATAAAATTGCATTAATGAAATTTCGTTTTTTTCGTATATGTGATGCTTATCAATTTATGAATAAAAATGTAACCTGGGAAAATGATAATGACACGAATGTCAAAGTAAAACGAAGTTGATGCGGCAACATTGCGACATGCTAACGTCATAAATTTTGATGACGTCCGTCCATTATTTTATTAATTTTCCTATAGAAGTGAATTATATACCTAGAGACTAAAGTGACTCTTTTCATACCGAGGCGAAAAATTTGTACGAGGAAGGGGTACAATTCGTCGAGGGATAAAAATACCTACTCTTTGGTCCCAAGTTTTACATACTATTTTATGTACTTTAGGATAGAAAAAAATTAGGTACATTAAAGAAAATAGTATTTCCCTAGGGATTTAAAGTGCCACTTTAGTCCCGCATGTTAAATTCAAAATTTAACCGTTGACTTAGACATTCAAGTGACAGCTGGCCTGAACAGGTGTCCGGTCTTGAAGCCGTGTTCACAACACAACACTAAAGAGTGGCGACTACTAATAAGATTCCTACAATAAAAGCTATATTTCAAATTATATGCGGAATTAAATCAGGTACCTACCTGTTTTTACCGAGGTTTTTACTGAAGCTGCACAACTTTCATAATGATAGACGAAAATGGTCAAGATGATAAGCCCTAGTTAACATGACAACAAAAAATCGCTTTAATTCTTTCGTCACTGTTGCTAATCACCTTTTGTTTCTGCTTCTTACCTTGTTCCAAGTTATAAAATGTAAGCGTTACCTACCTATAGTTTTTATCCTGAAATTGGAGTGCTATGTTTTGTACCATCTAATTAAGGTGAAATTCTCAAGCGCTCTGTTTTGGTTGTTAAGAAAATCATTATTTTGGCCATTTAAAATTCTTTCGCTAAAACTTTGGGCAACTGCAATGGAATTTAATTATTCTGGTTGGTGCTTTAGCTATGCTAATTTCAATTCAGCTAATTGAATATTCTAATCCTGTTCATTTCTGGAAAATTTCCAATAAGTAGTTGTTTTCTACGGTAATTTTGGGAAAATTATATTTTCATTAAAATTGCGGTCGTATCATAATAATTCCCTTAATTAATTCTAACGGCAATCACCACCGGTATGAACTTACGCAGATGTCAATTAGCATAACTGCCAGACCCAATGGGAGCTTTCTAGACATTTTAAGGGCTTTTCGTGAGGTGAATTTAATTGGATCCATGTTATAAAATAAAACTATAAAAAGTTATTGATATAGACAGAGGTTTTATATTCTATATAAAAAAATGTGAGCCTATAGAAAGTTTGAGTCGTTTTATTACAGATTTAATTGAAATTCCAACAATACTTCGAGAGAAAAACATCTAATTAAGAACACCTACACAAGTCTAGTGTCATTAGTTGAAAATAATTGTGTCGCCTTCCATCTTAAATTATTCCAGCGTTAAATATTCTTTGATAATTTCAACTATTGTCTTGGCTTTAGTGAAAAAAATATTGAGTGGATTGCTGACGTACTTACAAGTCTTTCGGGACAGACACAAAAAACAGGAGGAAGTGCAATAATTCCAAAAAAAAAATTCTCTCGAAGGTTTTTAGTGACCTAGGATTTTCGTTGAAGATAGTAAAATTCCCCTGAGACCACGAAGTTAATAGGGGAGGCAATTGCTGAGTGGACAGTTAAAGTCGGTGTGTCCTTATTTTACCCATAAGCTACAAACTTGGGCACAGTCATTAAGTACGTGAAACAGACTTGAGATACTAAATCTTACTGCTTGACGGTCTCATGTTATTTTAATTTGTTCTATATACTTTTTTTGAGTAGATATTTACCATTCGTTTTTTTTTTAAGTTAGGTATCACATAATATTAAGTACTAACAAGTAAATAAACAAAAAACAAGAATGAGTTACATTCCGTGAGAACTCAAATTCAGCATTTATATTTTATTCTATTCAGCTTATTTTTTATATTATAAAAAGAACAATTTTTAGTTTTAAGTTAGTTTTATTGAAGTAGTCAAATAAAGTTTTTTAAAAACGCTCTCTCGTGTACACCCCTCGTAAGTGGCGCAGTCGGTAGGATTTTGACGGAGACTTCAGTAAAAACAACACGGTTCAACCGAAAATTTGGATTTTGCGGGCTGTATAAAAACCAATCGTCTTTTCGTGCTAACGATTTACCGTCAAATCGAAAAATACGTTCATTGTATACGAAAGACTTTAGACGAACAGTGAACTCGCGACCAGGGATCGGAACACAAATCGTCCATCAATCCTATTGGTGCGGATAGCGGAACAACATCGTCCAAAATTCATAGAAGCTAAACCCCTAACACTATCTCCAAAACTCAAACTTAAGACCCAAATATTGACGTTACTTCTATTCCCAATAATGACGAACAATTCGATTTCAGTAATTATTACCTAACACCAAAATCTGAAATGTTTAACTCCTACAATGTTCCATATGCCTATATGTACAATATGTATGATAACTCCAATAATGACTATGAAACAAATTTCGATGATTCCCAATGCCAAAATTTTTAGATTATGCCCAATTATCCCAATGTGATGTAATATGCCTCAACAAATATAGTACTTCAGACTTGCCTGCAATAATTATCCCCGAATTAAATGCCAAATTCTTAATCGACACAGGCAGCGGCAAAAGTTTCATCAATCCGCAATTGACATATCAAGTTTACTCTCAATTCATTTCTAATGATTATTTCATTCATTATAAAATAGATCCATCAGACAACGTCATTTTTTGAATGAATTTTGTTTAAATACGTGATTATTTCACAAGACCTTGTTTATCAGCGATTAAATTTTTGTTTACCTTTTTTGACAGAATTTTGATAGAAATTTTCTGACATTTTATAATAAATAGAACTCTTTGGATAGGATTGACGCCAGCAATTCAATCCTAATTATTCAGGAAATAATCTAGCCGTATACCACTCGACCTATAAATTTAAATGGATTAAACTATCCAAATATTTTTTGCATAATTTTGCTTTTTGGCAAATAGTTTCATGCACAATAACTTTTAAATAAAAGCCTTTTATTAAGTTATTGTGCATTCAACAATTTTCCAAGCAAAATCATGCTCAAAATATGTTGCATAGTTTAATCGATTAAATTTAAAGGTCTTGTGATATAATATATGAATATTTCACTATTAAAACTGCTCATGCAACATCAATACATGACGAAGTCATAAATATTCCCATTTTTCCATTATTTTTTTAAAAAAAAAGGTTACCACAAATTTTACTAATTTAACTTCTCTATAATAAATTCGACGGTTTAATAGGTATCGATTTTCTAATCGATATCGGTGCCAAAATAAATTTAAAGAATTCCGCACTCGAAACGTCACAAGTAAATTTACCTTTACATTGTCAAAACAAATTATTTTTCCCACAAAACCCAACGGAGCCCACACAGTCATACGAAACTGTTATACCTCCTCGTGTTTCACAAAAGGTTAAAGTTCCCGTGGACAATACGGATGGAATAGGAATAGTAGCATGCTTTATTGTCAAAAGATACAATAATCATTATGGACAAAGCTAATACTTAAATCTAAAATCTAAACCATCTTACTCTAATGCTTGTCACAGTAAATACACATACATATTTTTAAATTTTAACAGTTAATAAATAAGTTAAAAGAACTATAAACAAATGATAAGTCACAAAGAGAAGAAACAATACAAGAACAAAACCGTTGCGAAATGTTAAAATCAATTATAACCAAATAACTAGGGGGTCAGATATTGACAGAAACATTAAGAAATAAGATAAAACATGAACAAACAGTACAAAAGTGCTCTGATAGGAAAATAAAATAAACACCCAGGATAGAGTGCCACGCCCACGATAATTCTAGGCTGCAAAAGCTGGTTAAAGGACATGGCACTATTTAAGTGTAATTTGGCCCTCTGCTGATTTTCCTGATATTTAAATATGTTGTAGTCGACACCAAAATAAGACTTTTTTATCATTGCGCCAAAGTTCTAGGTCTACCGGAACTGCCCGAAAAGTAAGGCCAAAGTAATAAAAGCGGACATAAAGACATGCTGATTATAATGAATTATTATTCTAAATAAGACAATGTTATATCAACTCAACTTTAAACAAGCATCATACCATTTTCACATATTATTAACTTTATATTTCCATTAGCTACGAGGTGTTTTCCATAGGTATTTCGAAAAATAACATTTTATGAGCACCATATATAATGTTATCTACGTAAAGTACCTATGTGTATAATATGTATCTATATTATGTTAATCTAATCTTATACGAACAAATAATTTTTGACAGTGGCGTGGAAAGGGGTGGGGAGCAGGAAGCTCCGCCCTTCCTCCGAAATTCCTCCAAATTCTAAACCAGCGCCCCAGATGATAAATATCGAAAAACCTCGGAAAAAACCTACTACACTGATAAACAAACATGGAAAGAAAAAGGAAAAAAAAAATATTTCATTATTTCCAAGTAGCATCATCTAGCTACTTTTTTAAAGTGAAGTACAGGGTGTCCCTCAACGAACTGGCGCGTCGGAAAATAGACATTGGATTTTAAAAAGACAATTTACTAAAGTCGATGGGTGCAATTCGGCTAAAATATTTTCAAAATTAATCAAAATTAGTCAGACTTTTGGTTATACCTGGTTGATGTCAACGTGCCTATTTTAAACAGTTTAAAATCGAATTGCGATAAAAAGCTTTGACAGATTTGTTCTGATGCTGTCAGAACTTGTGTAGTTGACAAAATGGAAAATAGCTTTTGAACGCGTTACTATTTACAGAGCTGGGCAAGCTACTTGAAAAAAATAGCTAGCTACAAGCTACTTTATATTGTAAGTAGCTAAGTTACTTAGTAGCTCAACTACCTCTTCAAAAAAATAGCTAAGCTATTGGTAAGTTAACTACATATTGAATTAGTGAAAGCTACTATTTAGGCTACCTACTTTTTTTTAAAGTTAAATTGATAAAAACAAAAAAAAGTGCACCTTTCCTCATATTTTGACCCTTATAGTCTGGCAAGTGGTAACTTGGTAGAGACAAAAGGGGGAAGAAAACTGGGGCGTTACCTAAAAATATTCACTGACACCTCAACTGAAACCGTCTGATGACAACCATGTCTTTGAGTTCAGTGGCACCGAAAACACCAAGGAAATAAACCAATGAAATTATTATAAACAAGATTCTCTAGTTTCGCCAATATCCACGCCACTGCGTGCTGTCGTTCAGGCTCTAACCAATAGAATCTTGTTTCTGAATAATCACGCCTCTCCACTTCCATCATTTCGCAATGTTGCCTGATTTTTTCCTATTTCAAAATACAGTAGTGTCGCGATAATCCGATTCCGCGATAATCCGTATGCTTCTGTAATCCGCATCGCATATTTGTTCCCTGGATGTACTCTGTAATCCGGATTTATCTTGATTCATTAATCCGAATTCATTTAGGTACATGACTCTTGAAAATAAAAGCACAGAGTGGTGGAACTCCGTGCCATGTAGAATTCGATATATCGCATGCCGCACAGTGTGCCGAGTCTATAGAATCCTGTCGATATGTAGAATTCTACCTGACACAGAGTCCCAACAGCACAGTAGTCATCAAAGTAAAATCACCAACTTCTTCCAAGCGGTGCGAAAAAATGTAAAAGAAGGTGGAAAAAATTCAAATGGTAAAAATAATGTAAACGAAAGTTGGAACAATATTGACTATTTTTACCCTCACTTACATATTTCGCACTCTATATAGAATTATTTTTTTCAATTGTCTTGTTTTTCAAATAAATATATAGCTTTTTTTGCTTAAATACATCATGTTATTTTTCAAAATCGTTTTAAAAGCGGACTGACAAATGCCTTATTAATCCGAATAATTTGATAATCCGGATTGGTCTGGTTTTAGTTGATCCGGATTATCGCGACACTACTGTATTAAAACATGCCCATATAGCAAAAAAAAAAATATGTCACTAACTTGTTTATTATTTTGTTTCTAATTTCCGTCAAGTTTGGCAAAGCAGCAAATTCTTCTGCAGTTTGCCGTTTCGCTAGCTAGACAATACCTACCGCTTTAGCTATACGAGGTGGAAAAAAACTTTAAATATGAAAGTTGTACGGTTTTATCGGAAGTATAAGTTGCTAAAGTTGTAGGTAGGGGTCAAATTAGGAGGAAACACCCTGTACCTTACTTAATTTTATTTCATAATATCATCATGCAAAAATAAAACTTTAACATTTTCTAGGAACTGCAGTATTCCTATTTTTGTCAAAAACCATTGGACATTTATTAAGTTCACTTTGATTACAGTGATCTGTGATTGTGAATGCGAGAATTAAATATGAGACATAGGACATGTACAGAGATAAGTTGAAACTAGTCTAAATAATAAGGCAGGATAAGATTTTTCCGGAAAAATAGTAATTGTAGCTTAAGCAAGAAAGTAACTTCAACTACCGAAAATAGCCTAAGTAGCTTGCTTTAATAGCTAGCTACTTTTCACAGTAGCTTATGAATACATGAAACACATTACCATAAGCTACAGCTACGCAAGCTACTTTTTTCAAAAAATAGCTTGAATAAGTTATTAGCTACCAAAAAAGTAGCTAAGTTAGTAGCTTAACTACTTGGTAGCTAACCACTGCCCAGCTCTGCTATTTAATGATAATTCCTATCAAAATGGTTAACTGTTTTGTGTGTAACGTGGTTACAGGACGATACTTGCGTAGATTGGTTCGAATTTTTCAACAAGATGAAAATCTGAATCGAAAGAGAACCTAATTAACTCTCTTGCACAGATCAAAATTCCGATTGCCAGATCAAAATATTAATGAAGATACGAAAATATGCGCAAATTATGACTAGAGAATTCAAAAATATATTGAATTAGAAGGTAACGAGACTGCTATTAGCATGGAAGTTTTAGTTCGGAAATGAACAGAAAAATGTTTTACGTACAAGTTTGGAAGATATCAAACTGGAAAGCAAAATATGTGTTGTGTACAGTTGTGTACCCTCTATATGAAATAGATTTGATACTTCAACTTTTAAAAGTAAAAAAAGAATCGATTCTCAACTGTCTATTTCCTATTTAAAATAGGCACGTTGACATCAACTCGGTATCTAACCAAAAATCTGACCATTTTGATTAATTTTGAAAATATTTTAGCCGAATTGCACCCATCGACTTTAGTAAATTGTCTTTTTAAAATCCAAAGTCTATTTTCCGACGCGCCAGTTCGTTGAGGGACACCCTGGTACTTCACTTCAAAAAAGTAGCAAGATTGGGAAATAATGAAATATTTTTTTCATTTTTCTTTCCATGTTTGTTTATATGTGTAGTAGGTTTTTTCCGAGGTTTTTCGGTATGTATCATTAGTTTTTTCATATTTCTCTGGTATCCACAACATTTTTTAGGATATTATATTAACATACACAATTTTATTACAACCCATATTGTCATACTTTCTCATATCTGCTAATAAAATAAATAAAAATGCTTTTTTGGGGCGCTGGTTTAGAATTTCGTGGAATCTTGAGGGGAGGGTTGAGCTTCCTGCTCCCCACCTCTTTCTACGCCACTGTCAAAAATTATTTGTTCGAATAAGATTAGATAAACATAATATAGATACATATTATACACATATTTTACGTAGATAACATAATATATGGTGCTCGTAAAATGTGATTTTTCGAAATACTTATGGAAAACACCTCGTAGCTAATGGAAATACAAAGTTAATAATATGTGAAAATGTTATGGTACTTGTTTGAAGTTGAGTTGATTATTGTCTAGATATAACATTGACTTATTAAGAATAATAATTCATTAAAATCAGCATTTCTTTATGTCCGTTTTTATTACTTTGGCCTTACTTTTCGGGCAGTTCTGGTAGACCTAGGACTTTGGCGCAATGATAAAAAAGTCTCATTTTGGTGTCGACTACAACATATTTGAATTTCAGGAAAATCAGCAGAGGGCCAAATTACACTTAAATAGTGCCATGTCCTTTATTAGGTTAAAAATACCAGGTCCAGAAATTCATTAACAGTATAGAATGCTTCGGTAAGTAGGATAATTGGAAGGTGGAATAGGAAGCGACAGATGATGTCTCGTCAGATGGGTAGTTTGGCGTGCCGGAAAACAAGAGATATTCTTATGAATGAGGCTGACTGACTCAAGAATAAAAAGACATGGAAGAGTTAGGATCCTATACTTAACAAATAGTGGCCTACAGTGTTCCCGCGGTGAAATACGACAATAAATCGGATTGCCCATTTTTGTAGTTTAAACACTGATTCAAAAGATACCGGCTGCAACATCCCCAAAATGGCAAGCCATAAGTTAGGTGCGATAGTATCACAGCGAAATATACGGATTTTGCTATGGTGAACCCCAAGGTAGATGAGACTGATCGTATGCAGTAGCAGCCTGAAGATAGTTTTTTGTTGAAAGCTATTATATGTGATTGGAATTTAAGATCAACATCCAAGTTAAGTCCAAGAAACTTTGTATTTTTCGCACTTTTAACGAAAAATTCGTCACATACAATGCATTCGACGTTACATCGGAATGCTAGTATTTGGGTTTTGTTGAAGTTGAAAAGTACCTAGTCCATTTGCATCGCACCACATTTTGTCACTTTTTAGGTCGTGGGATATTATTCTGATCAGCTCGTTAGGGTCGCAGTTGTGCCAAAGCACAGTCGCATCGTCCACGAACGCTGCAAATTCTCCAGATATATTGATGAACAGGAGATCATTGATATATAGAAGAAATAGGACGGGTTCAAGAACTGAGCCTTGCGGAACTCCAAAAGTGATGTACTGTTCAGAGGATAGTTTGCCATCCGCGGAGACACGCTGGCTGCGATGGAAAAGGTACAACCGGAACCATTCCAGAACTATGCCTCGGAAACCATAGGCTTCTAGCTTCCCCAGTAGTGTTCTTTGACTCACGTAATCAAAAGCCTTTTGAAAAGTCACAGAACACTCCCGCGGTAGCATATCCATTGTTACAGTTCCTGAAAAGCGCTTCGATCACACGGAACATCGCATCATGCGTGCCCTTTTTTGGGAGAAATCCAAACTGGGCGGAATTGAAAAAATTATGCAATGTCAGAAAACTCAACATTCGCTTTTTAGGTAATTTTTCTACTACTTTAGAGATTGTAGACAATAGTGAGGTAGTTAGATGGATTTTTTGTGTCACCACTTTTGTGGATTGGAACGATTAAGGCTTCTTTAAGACTTATGGGAAACGAGCCATCAGAAAATGATTTATATATCGCCTGTGCTAATACATTAAAGGCTTGGTCAGGTAGTTCCCGAAGTATTTTTGTTGAAATGCCGCCTGAGCCAGCAGCAGTTTGATTTCTGATCGTTTTAAGAATCGTCTTTATTTCTTGTGTATCTGTAGGAAGGAAAACAAAGGAGTTCTGTACCCGTAAGCTTTCCAGGTAAATCATAGGATCAGTATCAGAATTGATGGTGCTGGTGAAATTGCTGACCGAACAATAATAGTTGTTAAGTTCTTCCGGTTCTATATTAACTTCAGCTGGTTTTGAGATATATTTGCCAGTTATTTCTTTTACATTCCATGTTTCCCTAGATTTGTTGCTGGCATTATTAAGTCGACTTGAGTAAAATAGGTATTTAGCTGTTTTGATGAGTTTTTTGTAAATTTGACGAAATCTTAGGTAGTAGGCAGTTATAAATAGATTGTCATGGAAGTTTCTCCTTAATATATTCAGAGAACGGAGATTGGCTGCAGATGCTTTTAGACCTTCTGTCACCCAGTATTTTGGTTTAATCTTTTAGGAAGTGGTCTTGAAGGAAAGGTTATATTAATGATGCCGCTTAGAAGATGGTGGAACTCTTCTAGTGGGTCACATTTTAAAAGTACGGGTTGCCAGTTAGTACTATTACAGCTACTTTTAAATTTTAAATTTTTAAAGTTTCTTTTGCTAAAATCCTACCTTGCTTCCTGGAGTTATTACATGGCTTTAACTTCAAGGAAAGTTTAGCTATTATAGCGTGGTGGTCAGAGAGATCTGCATCTATCACATCGCACTCAAGGTCAGGGTTGAAATTTGAACATAGGTAATCAATGGAGGTAGAGGTAGAATGAGTTGTTCTTGTTGAATTTTTTATGTGCATATGGAGGTTGAAACTTTCGAGCAGATTAATTAACAGAATGGTTGAATGTTCCTCAGGTTTGAGATAATCTATGTTTAAGTCCCCTGCAACTATCAGTTTCGATTTAGGTGGAAGATTACATAAAAGAAGCTCAAAATTGTCGATAAAACATAGGATGCTAGTGTTTGGCGAACGGTGTAAGCATAAGAAGTATGTATTGAGAGAACGAGAAAAAAGCAGAAAAATTGGAAAATTTTGACTTTCCAAAAATGTTAAAAGCTCATCAGCCTTATTCCTAGCGGACTGTATATTTTGAAGCAGTAGAGTAACATTAGTTATTTTGTTGGGCACTGGTCTTTTATTCGAATCCCTAAAAAAGAGCTTGAAAATGTTGGATGCAAACCACCAGTGTTATCGTGAGCCGAAGAGCTCTCTCCATTACCAAGCGTATCATTGAGTTCTTCAAATAAGCTAATGGAATGAGAGGTTATACCCTTGTCGTTTAAATGTCTGGTATTCTTAAAGGCTTGTGGAGATCTGTCTGTTGCCAGAGTGGCTGCTTGGGTATAAAAAGATCTGTTGTTGACTGAGAGGATACTATTATTTTATTCAATTATGTGTGAAGAGTATTTAATTGGATTGATTCAGCAATCATTCTACCAATCAGCCAGTTTCTAACCTTAAAGCCTCCATCAGTATTTATATTAATGTAATCAAAGGAAGATTCAGAGATTCTATTAAATGCACCTTTCACCTTCTCCAAATTATTGTTAAAATGATGTATGTAGTCATTGTTGCGGTTTTTTCGTAGAGTGGGGCATGCCAAAAATATGAAATTTGTTTGAGAGCACTTTTTTATCATTTCATGAATGATAATGAATTTTGGTCTTTTGTTTTTCAAAAAGTCATTTGATCCGGCAACAATGACAACACAATCGTGCCTACTGTAGCTTTCTATACAGCACCCTAGCCCAGTCAAAACACTATCATAATGAGCTCCCGGTTTAAGTGCTTCAATTTTGACCGCTGCTGAATCCAAATGTTTGCGGATATTTCGGTCTAGGTTCCTTCCATGCTCATCGGATAGAATAAGGAGTTTGTGCAGACTATTTTTCTGTCTATTGGTATCTGATAGCGGTTTAGAAGCTTTTGTTGTTATTTTGTTGGTGTTCGAGGTGCAGGGTTCCAGCTTTGGCACGCCCTCAGCGTAAGAATCAAGCTGCTCTTGAAAAAATTGCATATTGCTTAAGTACTCGTTATCTAGTATTTCCAGGTTGTTAATTTTGATCGCCATATCCTTTGTCAATCATTGGCTGGTATGTAGTTCTGTTTCTTGTCCAGCCAGATCCATTCGAAGCTTTTGCTCAATATGTTTTTCCTCCAGAAGCTTCCCTTGAAGTTCCTCTATACATTTCGGGAGTTCTGCAATTTTAATATTGCTGCGCTTGTCCATTTCGTCAGCTACTCCATTAAAGACGCGCGAGCCGCGTTCGAGCCGTTTTATGTGAATGTATTTGTGCTTTCGGTCGAGTTTTAGTGCGTCTATTTCATTACAGAGTTCCGAAATTCGATTTTGGTCGTCGGAGTCTTTCCGCTCGTAGTCAGCGTCTTTCTGTCTGGCTCCAGTCTTTAGCTTTTCAACAGCATTCTCAAGTAGAGCTAATTGGGTTTTTTTTTTATCCAATTCTGAATCAATGGAGTTTTGCACTTCTTGTTGCTCACTACATGGCTTAGAACAGATTATTTTGTATTGGTCTAATTTCTTAAATGCGCTTCTTTCTGAGCAACTTTTGTGAAATATGCTAAAGTAGACTACACAGAATAAGTTTTTCACTTCTTTTTTGGGTGGTTTAGTCGGGCAGCATTTGAATTCCATTTCAATAAAGACCAGTAAATCCAAATCAAATTAAACCCTCAACACTCCGGTAGATCGCAATTTATGGGTTTGCACCATATTCCCCTACTTAGTACAGAGAGTCCGCAAAACCATGTCACGGGCACAAGAAACACAGGCGAGCCGAAATATAAAAACCAAATTCTTGAAATTCCTCTGAATAAGTGAAAGAACAATTCAATTAAGGAAATACTTTTTTTCCAAAAAAAAAAACACAATAAATCACTGTAAGAAATTGTAAGCAGCACTGCTGTCAAAAAATCTCTAATGTGTGCCCAGTACTTTAGGCGAAAAACGGCAAATATTTTTAACGTAAACCGCACACGCACGCAATTTTATATAGAAATATTGGGACTGATATATACTACATCATATTAACTTTGACGATATCGCAGAAATGCCAGAAGCCTTGGTGAAAATTGAAAATAATTTTGCATTAACAACAATTACGAATTTACGTGATTATACAACTCACTGTACATTATTCCCATATGACACGAGAGGCTTAATAAGTGATAAGCCTTTTGGGATTATCGCGCTTGGTGGCAAGAGGTGAAACAAAACTTTTTCTATAATATAATTTGCTATAAATATTGCCACCAAGCGCGATAATCCCAAAAGGGTTATCACTTATTAAGCCTCTCGTGTCATATGGGAATAATGTACAGCGTATTAAAGTTTAGTTCGTTGTATAACCTTTTGAATACCACTCGATATTTTAGGATTACCTAATACTTTCACCTGACACTCAACGCGTTACCAGCAACACCACTCCTCCTTCGGAGTCGTGGTGTTGCTGCGTAACGCGTTTCGTGACAGGTAAAAGTATTATCCGGTAAAACTGAAACCTCTTGTGGTATAACATTTAAAAATCCAATAAAAATTAGTTTCAAACAACCCCTTGAAGTGAAACCTATAAACGAAACTGAAAATAATTTAATCGAGAAAATGGAAACCGATATGGAAATCGAAATAAATCAACCAATTGATATGAAATTAAAACAAAATTTAAAGAACTTACGTTTAGACCACTGTAATCAGAAAGAACATCAAGCGATTCGAAATCTTTGTTATGAATACCGAGACATATTTTACTGTGAAGGTATTCCATTGACTCTTACGAATCAAATCAAAAATAAAATCAATCTTACAAATGGAAAACCTATTTTTACAAAGACTTATCGAAACCCAGAGATTCATAAGAAAGAAGTCAGCACCCAATTGGACCAGATGTTGATAAATGGTATAATTCAACCTTCTAATTCCCCATGGTCTAGCCCAATTTGGATAGTACCAAAAAAGCTAGATGAATCTAGTACAAGAAAATGGAGAAAAGTGATTGACTACCGCAAACTTAACAACAAAACAATCGAAGACAAGTACCCTTTACCCAACATTTCTGATATTTTAGATAAACTAGGCAAAGCTCAGTACTTCACGACGTTGGACTTAGCGAATGGATTTCAGCAAATAGAAATTCAACCGGAAGATGTACATAAAACAGCATTTTCCACTGGCACAGGACATTACGAGCTCAAACGTATGTCCTTCGGGTTACGAAACGCCCCAGCATCTTTCCAAAGGGTAATGAACAACGTTCTTTGTGGCCTCCAGAACGAAATATGTTGCGTTTACTTAGATGACGTCATAATATACAGTACGTTACTCCAAGAGCACATCGAACGCCTATCTATCGGTTGAACCATTTCCATTGCTTTCAACTTCTCAAGAGCCTTCAACCTATCCAATAAAAATTCTTGAAGATATCCGAATTAAACCTCCAATTGATAATACGTCCAGTACTGACACCGCTCATAATACAAATGCAGACGAAACCCTGAGGGCCATATTCTCCTTAGTTCATAAAGTCTGGCTCAGTAGAAAAGCTCGGCTTTCTCACACAAAAAGCCAATCGTTTCCACTAAGCCAGGCTTTATGAACTACGGAGAATATGGCCCTAAATGAAATCCCGATACTAGACGAAATAATTAATAACAAAACGAATCGAATAATTGTAAAGGAATCACCATACGACGCCTATGTGAAAAGAGAATATGAAACCTTTGACGGTAATAAGATATTCCGAGCAACGATTCCCACGAAACAAGAAGCGATGGTAAATTTTTTGAAAGAAAACCTTTCGGGCAAATCCACCTATGTGCACTTCTTATCAAAAGAGTAACATCCTCTATTTCAGGAAGCGTTATCGAAACATTTCTATAATTTTAAGCTCGTGGAATGCACAAAACTCATATATTGAATGAGAAGAGAGAGAAATGATAAAGAGATTTTCACACGAAGGTAAAACTAACCATCGCGAAATACAGGAAACCCTAAAATGACTAAAAATGAACTATTATTGGAAATCCCTGAAGTCTGACGTCACTACATTTATTAATGGATGTGAAATATGCTAAATATAACAGAAATCCACCAGAACAACCCCTTGTTATGACAGAAACACCTTCAAAACCTTTAGAGATTTATTCACCTCGATACACTCCTTGTAGATAAACAAAAATTCCTAGTAATTATAGATAAATTTTCCAAATATGGACAAGCCCTTCCTTGCGTTAGCACAGCCATATCAGTATCCCAAAATTTAATCCACTTCTTTTCATTTTTCGGTATCTCTAAATTGATTGTAACCGACAACGGAACAGAATTCATAAAGGAAGTAGTTAAGGACTTATTAAAAACACATAATAACAAAATCCATTTCACTACACCAAATCATCACGAGTCGAATTCACCAATTGAAAAATTAAATTCGACCCTGATAGAACACATAAGGATACTACGCGAAAAAAACAAAAACACTGACGTACCAACCCTAATGTCCTATGCTGTAATTGCTTATAATAGCACAATCCATTCAAGCACAGGCTTCACTCCCTATACATTGATTTTAAGACACACTTCTTCTAGTGACCCTATGCAACCTATGCCTTCGCAAATATTTACCGAACATGTCCATACCCACAAAACTAATACGGGAGCTCTATATAACAAAAGACAACAAGACTCGATTAATTCAAAACAAAAACATATTGATAAACATAATCAGAACAAGACCCCTCAAAAAATAACCATAGGGTGTCAAATATATAAAAAACAGGACATACGACGTGGAAAATTACACCATAGATTCACAGATCCCTTCATCTTAACAAAAATATTAGAAAACAACAAGATTGAAATTGAAAATCCCGAAACAAATGGAAAAGAGATTTTGCATATCAACGAAACCAAAATCAAATTTATTGTTACAGATGGATCCGAATCAACATCGGAGCAGTAGGAATAAACTTCTATGACCTGATAAATATCCCGGAATCCTACCCTATAAATTGGGAACTGATGCCAAAATAGTTTCGAATCATTGGTCAATAATACAAATTCACGACCTAACACCCCTTGTTAACGAATTTTATCTGATCAAAGAAAGCGCTGACTATTCAATTAAAAACATTACAAATAATATAGTTTATGAACGAGAATATAAAAACACGTTGCTGCCTTCAATAACATTAGAAAAACGCATAGAAAACAACATAAGGCAAATTGACCCAATGAGTAGTTACTCAAAAAGAGAAAAACGTGGCATCTTGGATCCTTTAGGATCTTTTATAATAGTATATTGTTGTATTAGGAGTAGAAGCTTCACTTTTTTGTGCTGAAGCGGTAGGTTTGTGAGCCGAACGTAGTGAGGCTTGCAATACTGCTGAAGCACAAAAAAGTGCTTCTACTCCGTATGCAACACGCTATTTTTTCTCCAAACGAATGGGGTAAGCTCGGGGGTAACTGAATAGCTGGGCGGCAGTAGAAGTACGAGCGGCACTAAAAGTACTTCTACTGCCGCTCCAGCGGCACCAAAAGTACTTTTGCTGCCGCTGGGGTTGCCAAGCAGCATAGAAATTAAATTTCTATCACCTCGACAGGTGTTAACCCGCTAGATTTGCCTAGCAGCATAGAAATCAAATTTCTGACATCTTGACAGGGGTTAACAAAGTGACGTTTTTCTGACGTTTGGAGAAAAAATGCATTACTGGCAACCTTGATAAAGAGGATGCACATCTTTATGATAGGCAAATTAAACAACTACAAGAAAATCAAGATAAACTAAAAAAATCATCTTTTAATCAAATTAGTTTATTAGGGAACACCATAGAACAGTTTCAAAACGTTATCTCTAATATGTCTGCCAATCAAATAACGCTGAAATCGAGAATACTGCAAATTGAAAGCACAATTAAAAAGGTAGCTCTATCTGCTATTGACGACCATCAATACTTCCAAACTCATATAATAATTAATCAGATATCAATGCCATATCAAACAATTTATGATATCTTACAAAAAACGGAAGTAGCTATCTCATTTGCTAAAATCAATACGCTCCATAATTCAATAATCGATCCATTAGAGCTGATAATAGTATATTGTTGTATTAGGAGTAGAAGCTTTACTTTTTTGAGCTGAAGCAGTAGGTTTGCGAGCCGAACGAGGCTTGCAATACTGCTGAAGCACAAAAAAGTGCTTCTACTCCGTATGCAACACACTATTTTTTCTCCAATCGAATGGGGTAAGCTCGGGGGTGACTGCATGGTTGAGCGGCAGTAAAAGTACGAGCGGCACTAAAAGTACTTTTGCTGCCGCTGCTGGTGTTGCCCAAGCAGCATAAAATAGTATATTGTTGTATTAGGAGTAGAAGCTATACTTTTTTGTGCTGAAGCAGTAGGTTTGCGAGCCGAACGTAGTGAGACTTGCAATCATGCTGAAGCACAAAAAAGTGCTTCTACTTCGTATACAATACGCTATTTTTTCTCCAAACGAATGGGGTAAGCTCGGGGGTAACTGAATGGTTGAGTGGTAGTAAAAGTACGAGCGGCACTAAAAGTACTTTTGCTGCTGCTCCAGCGGCACTAAAAGTACTTTTGCTGCCGCTCCAGCGGCACTAAAAGTACTTCTACTGCCGCTGCGGTTGCCTAGCAGCATAGAAATTAAATTTCTACCACCTCGACAGGTGTTAACCCGCTGGATTTGCCTAGCAGCATAGAAATTAAATTTCTGACATCTTGACAGGCGTTCACAATGTGACGTTTTTTTGACGTTTGGAGATAAATTAAATTTCTACCATCTCGACAGGTGTTAACCTGCTGGATTTGCCTACCAGCATAGAAATTAAATTTCTGACATCTTGACAGGGGTTAACAAAGTGACGTTTTTTTGACGTTTGGAGAAAAAAGAAAGGACCACGCACGGATCTTATGAGAAAAAATAAATTTCACGATTGTCATGAAATTGAAATATGTTATGCTTCTCGACCTCCTGAACGTAAGTTCTCGTAGGCCCAAAAAGATTCTATGATTAGTTTCGGAGATACAGGACCGATAAAAAAAAGTAGTACAAGAAACATCTCCAGAATCTGCTGGTACATTAAATTAATTCATAACCAAAAATGACATATTTTTGGCATTTTTCGACAAGTTTTCAACCTTCAAAGCTTCAGATGACATTACTTTGGCATTTGTCCACCCGTTTTTAACCTAGAATATGTCATTGCCTGAACTCAACATATTTTGAAATGTTTATTTTTTATCAAAATTTTGTATGTAAACCTGGCCCTGTATCTCCGAAACTAATCATAGGATCTTTTTGGGCCTACGAGAACTTACGTTCAGGAGGTCGAGAAGCATAACATATTTCAATTTCATGACAATCGTGAAATTTATTTTTTCTCATAAGATCCGTGCGTGGTCCTTTGTAAATTTAAAAAACAATTAGTGAATGACGTGTTTAGAAGCCAATATTGAAAACATATTGAATTTTGAAAAAATAATTGAGATTAAAGGTTATTCAAAGGGCCTGATTATCATCTTCATCTGGGAAATGCCACTGGTCAAATCGGATATCTATCACTAATATCAATTATTTCCGATACCAATTTCAAGCAAACAAAATCCTGATTTCTTTATGAACTTTCCACACAAACCATACTGTAGCAATTAAGCTACTTTGTCATTTCATTATTATGAAAGTATGTGAATTTATTATATTTTAGGTGTTTTTAATTGTAATCACCGGTATTGCTGTTTATATTAATTGTAATGTAATTCAAGCAAGTATACTTATTTCCATTTAAATTTAGGTTTAAATTGTAATTAGCCTGATTTTTATGTAAGTACTACTTCCATTCAGGTGGCACCATACCATCTCTATATGCTTTTCACTTATTATTGGCGTAGTGGCGTGCCATGGAAATTTGACAGGTTGGCCCTCGTATAATAATGACATTTGATGACAAAATATTTTTTCTACGAGCGTGCGGGAAATGGCTCTTCCCGCACGATTTGCTGTGTGGGAAGACTTTTTTCCCGCACCAGTGCGGGAAGAGTTTGAAATAATCATTATGACATGGAATTGTTTGTATTGTTGATACACCTATACCTTTACCTTTAATACCTTTTTCTACAAACGTGTTAAAAATGCAATTTTTAACACCCCCTCGAAGCATTAAAAATGTTACTTTATTGCACTAGTGTTAAAAGTCTTTAAGGCACTAGTGTTAAAAATGAAACATCAAAATTTGAAAGCAAACGTCAAAAAAAGTTTGTATTTTTAATTATTTACATTAATATTAATGGTAAAATTTGAACAACTGAGGAAGCTCCATCGGCCGCCTCCTCTATATTTTTCAAGGGATTGATGCAACCCTCTTTTTCTTGTGTATTTTGTTGCATTTTTAGCAAAAAGCTTACTGACCACGATAGACCATACGACAGACTTTCAAGAAACTGACGAGACATTTCATTACCTGTAAAACAAGGTGCTGGTTGTTTGAATTTTTTGACAAATATCAAATTCAATAATTTTACGTAGGAAAGATGTTTCCAATTTATTATTCATTTAAAAATCCAATTTGTCACTGGTTATTGCTTGTTATTGCCGTTTGTAGAAAAAATATTGTATGATATTTGTGTTAAAAGTATTTTTAAGGCACTTATGTGAATTGCAGAATTCGCTTCGCTCATTCTGCAAACTTTCACATGCGTGCCTTAAAAATGTACTTTTAACACTTATATCATAAATAACTATTACCTTTTTTTTTATAAATACCTTTCAATACATTTTTAATTCTACCTTCTGCACAATCGCATTTTATTTAAATTAAACTTCTCGTAACATCAGCTTCAGTATGCTCGTAGAAAAAATATAGTTCCTAACTCTCGCGGGAAGAAATTTCCGCACTCGTTAGGAAAATAGCTATTTCAAATTTCAGGGTTATGAAACAGAAAGCCGAGTTGCCAGAATGTGTAAAATATCTGAGTAAATTCAAATAGTAAAATTATTTAATTGAAAGAGTTGTGGTGAGCTTTTATCAAACAATGTTCTGAGATTTTTCCGTCACGATATTCTTCTTTTTCCTGGTCCTCTCTATCCAAATATCTTCCCTTGCAGGATCGCATTGTAACAAAACCTTATCTTTTTGAAAGGGTTGTAAGGCATGGGAGGGTGGGTAAGATCTCGACAATTTTTACATAAGGCCATTTTTTGAGAAAGTGTTAATATACTTAAGCCTACATTTTCAGTTAGATAACCTCAACTATAGGTTACTAAAATGATGTATTAGAGAACCAATTCTGTAAAGCGTTTTCTTTAAAAATAATCTTGTATGTTGCCTTGCTTGAGTCCAATACCTCTCCATCAGAAGGGAGACATTGAAGCAAAATAGGGGAGATTTTGGACATGAGCAAAAACATGGTGCATTTAATAAAAATAGTTTATTTCAAGGTAAAGGTAAAATATTATATTTCGCCAAGTAATTATTTTGCAAAATAACTAGAACAGATAAAAGATATAATTTCCTACATTCTAATTAAATTGAATGGAATTCTTGAAAATTTAAAGAATAGAAAAAAATATAAACACAAATAAAAAAATCATCACTGCAAACCAAATTACGTCAAATCTAAATTGAAATAAATCATGTCTCTAAATCTCTTTCTTCTATCGTTAATGGGAGATGGAAGTGAAGAAGTAATGTCGTAAAAAGGAACCAACGTGACGTTCTAAGAAGTTCACTTCATATCAATCAACTCTTATAATTTTCGCAGCCTAATTTCTGACACTACTTTTACCGTAAACTTTGTCGTTATAGAACATGTTTCTGGAAGTTCTTTGCAATCAAAATTTTTCTCGTCGTTGATGAAAATTAATTAATCTTCTGATAAATTATCTTTACATTCAATTCGATCCTCCTCCATATCCCTAATCGCTGTCTTTGGGAGTGTCAGTGGCAATCATGCATCTACCATCTATGGCGGAGGATAGTTTTTTTATGTTGATGGTTGTAGCTCTAGGTTGCCTTTTTGATGTGGATAGTTGGTTGCGGCTCTGGATATGAATAATTATTATAGATGGTGGGAGCCGGTTGATCCATTACGTGAGAGGAGGAAAAGTCTTCTTCTTTGAAGATGTTTCGATAAAATGGCATTACTTCAGTGCATCTGGAACCTGATTTTTTTGTTTGTTGGTGCAGCGGTTCTAACCCAAGCTTGTTAACATATCACAAGCAAATCCCAGAGCACCACATCCCGAAACACCTTGCATCATTCTCTTGGCGTCATAGCGTATGCGGGGAAACGGAAATGCTCAAATTGGCGACAATGCTGTTCCGCTGGAAGAGATTATTCCTACTTGCGTAATCAATTCACCTCTTTCACGAGAAGTGGCTTCTTTCCAAACATTTCAGGAACTCGTTGTACCGTCGTTACACCAGTCTACAAAAAAGAATTTAAAATAATATGAGTGGTTCAAAAAAGATTAAATTTTACCTCATCTAAATTATAAATTTGCATGAGTTGTAGAATTCGTTTGAGCATATTCATAAACTAATCGCCTTGTTGCGTTTGGCTTCAGACCGTAAAATATAGAGGAATACTTCAGTGGATATTTCTCTTAAGCGTTTTTCATCTGCATAGAAAATACTTATGACGTTATAAAATTTGGTGTAACATAACATTTTGGAGACCTTTTTCTTGGACTTGTCTGACACAGTTCAACCCGGTTACCAACACTGGATTTCTTTACTCCATTTTTTCCTATCTGGATAGGACATGTCAATCACATCAACTAGCTTGTTTCATGGAATCAAGTCAGAACTCCCTGTCAGTCTTTTTCTATGTTCTTATTGTTATGTTCTTACTGAACTGAATTGGAATATAATAATATGTTTCAACCATCATGTTGCCACAAGTTTTTGTTGCTGTTTTTCTTTTTGAAGGGAAGCTATAGACAACAAGGGGAGATCCTGTGCAGCCTCTCCCCTTGTGCACTTTATCGGATTAGCTTAAAAATATCAAAACCTCCCATTGGTATTTTCGTTCTGTGAGAACATAACTTTATCGGTTAACCTTGCTTTCTACTCTGACACAAAAAGTTAAACAAATACCTAACATTAAAATAAACAATAAAATACTTACCTCGCTTCTTTGAAATATTAGATCAACAATGCCAAAAATACAAAATTCCCATGAAAAGCTTTTTCAAAAAAAAAAAAAATATTTCACAAAAACAATCTGATCTGTGCCGGTTGACCATTCTGGAGATACTGTTGGCACCTTGGCGTGATAGATCAGAAAGCCGCAAGAGGCGGGAAATATTAGCGTGTCCATTGTCTCCCAGAGTCCCGATCCTATCCACCCTCCCCTTATAGTTTTGTCAAAGTAATAGTTCAAATTCAGATCCATTTTTAGTCCGTCTTATTCAGCTTCCACCATTTCACTTGAAGAATTAGATACCTCCTCAGATTCAGACAACATTTCTGAATCCGATTCGGAATCGGATTCTCTCTCTCTGTCACAATGTCTACAAAAATTCGTCCACATGTCTGAGGTACATTTTGAAAGAGACTCACGCCATACCCTCGCAACCCTATCCGTGGATGGTGGCTGCGAAGTTATAGTTTTATTATAGAAGTTCTTACAAAACCCCCATGCCATTTCAATAGGATTATATTGGCAATGATAAGGAGGTAATCTAAGAACTTCGTGTCCGTGGCTTTTCAAAATGTCGTCAATAGGGAACTTGCAAGGGAAATAAAATTTTCCAAATTTGATTTAAATCGATAGTTTATACTGTACAATATCCATATGACCAGTTTTCATTTAACTAATACCGCCCTTGTTACACAAAAAATAATACTAAATTTGAAATAAAAAAATTCCCGCCAAAACAATGCTTCCATGATGGCCCCTTTTTTTGACGTCACGATTCTGTAAACAATCTTGTCAAAAGGGAACTTTCAAGTGAAATTAAATTCCAAAAGTAGTCCTATACAATATTCCTCACCTATCGCGATAATTTTCACAAAAAGAAAGCTTTTCCACTTTTAAATAACACAAAAATAGCACTGCGTCAGCAGGAGTTCGTTTGCTGCGTTTGTTGTTTACGAAATTTTGATGTCACAAGTGCTGTCATATTGAAACCTCGCGTTTTCGCGCCAAAGTTTTTGATTTGAATTTCAATAATTTTTTTTTCCTAGAACGTATAAATTAAAATGGAAAAAAATTTAACCATGTAATATCTGATCGCTAAAAGTATCTGAAAAAAAATAAATTGAGAAATATGAAAATTCCCTATTTTGTATTGTTTTGGTCTATTCCGAAATGGTTGAGTAAGGTCCCATAGTTGTTTTTTTGTCATTTTTGTGTCGAAGTCTACGTTATGTTTAACCAACCATTCCTGCATTTTGTCTTTCTTTGAAGAGAATGAAGGTGGTTTATCCTTCTGCTCTGAATGATATGGAGCATTGTCCATGATTATTACACATTTCTCTTCAAATAAATTCAATGCAGGAATTAGTTGATCAACGACCCATTTTTGGAAGATGTCCGCGTTCATGGTATTGTGGTAATCTCTGTCATTGTTTCTTGAATCTAGAAAAAAATCGCACCCATCTAAAAACCCAGAACTACTCCCCGCTCCCCGCATGCAAATTAGTAAAACGTTTCCCCTCTGACTTAATTTTGGATAGGTTGCTTTTCATATCAGATTCGTGTATCCATCGACGAACTTGAGATCCGTTTTGGTAAATCCAAGTTTCATCTAAATACACGAATCTGATATTTTCGTTTGAATGTTTATATTGCAGGTATTTCCGAAAAAATGTAATTTTGGCAGCAAGAACATGTTTTTCTCAAATAAAATTTTGCGTCCATATACTAATTTAAATTTATATCCCATAGATTTTAAAATTTTATATAAACTTGTTTGCCCTCCCTTAAATTCCAAATTTTGTCAGTAATGTTTGTAATGTAAAATATTCATTTTTAGAATTGTATTAGGCAATCCAACGACCTGTCCAAATGGCGTCTGGTTGGCAAATAATAAACAAAAAACATATGTTTTTATTTTGACGGGATTAAGCCTAGTACTCATAACCGCGAAATTCGCTCTTTTTTGACGTTTGATTCACACATAAAACGTCAAATTGTCGAAGCAATGTCAAAAAACAACGAATTTCGCTGTTATCTAGTACTCATAACAGCTTTATCAATACTGACATCGTTGACATGTAACAACCCGTATTCTAACCTCATAAAAATTTCAAAATGCCGGCTGGTTGGCAAAAGTCACGTGGTTTGGATTCCCTAATTTCCAAATTTGTCGTTGTAAATCTGCTTTAAACATTCGGTCCATAATAGTATCTGTCTTTTTCGGTCGGCCTGAAGGTTTTTTGTTTGTATATTGTCCAGTCAAAATTCTTTGAATAGTCCTGGTTCCCACCTAAAATTTAAGGAAAATGTTGGTTGGGTAAGAAATGGCTTCACATCTACAGTTAAGTTATACCTACCTCAAATATATCTGCAAGTTGGGCTTCAATTGTTCCCTGGAGAGCCTCTGGTTTATTTTTTTTTAAATAACCATGACATTTTAATATTTCCCTTTTTTTTTCTTCCGAAATTATTTTCGGCATCTTCAATACGAAAGAAATTTGACAATGCCGAATTTTAAAAAATGTCATTAGATTTTGCTGGTACGCAAAATAGTTAGGTACCGTTTATAATATAGCATTATTGAAAAATGCATTGAAAAATGTGTCAAATTTGATTTGCCAGATAGGCCAGAAAATTTTAATACCGCGGCACTTACGAAATTATGTAAACCACACTTAAAACTGTCTGGAATTTGACATATACTGTCATTATTATACGAGGGTCAACCTGCCAAATTTCCATGGCACGCCACTACGCCAATAATAAGTGAAAAAGGTATATTCGGGGATAATACCACGAGAGCTTCAAAATTACTGATAATTTTTCACGATTGCGTGTTTTCTATAATTTCACGAGTCCGTAGGACGAGTGAAATTTGCAGAGAAAACACGCATGAGTGAAAAATTATCTGGTTCATTTTAAAGCTCAAGTGGTATTTAGAGGATTATTTCACCTATGAGAATGCAAAAACTATGGAAATAAATATGTATTAAACGATTTGAAAATCTTAACAATCAATACAAATAAATGGTTGCTATCAGGAACCGTTTGTTTGTATCAAAAATTAGCATGACAACCATGTATACAATAACATGGGAGAATTATCGCTGTAATTCTCTCTAGTTAAACAAATGGAAAAGAGAATTTTCGCTGCAATTCTGAAAATCGTCACTTGGCTTATGGGATTTCTAACACATGAGTGGAATAATCAATAATATTCACTCAGCTCTATTTGTGTTTTTATCTATTTCACCTTTCTTGAAATAAAAAGGAACCATCAGTAATTTAGTTTTCTGATAGGGTCCTACATCCAGGCCTAATATTGGTCCAATTCAATAAAGACGGCATGCTTCCCTGAACTTCATGTGCCCCTACTTCTGAGCTCACTTTCATGGTCTCTGATGGATAGTGCCTATCGTCCCTGATGACACCTCGACTTGGAAGTGGTGACCACAGGTTTCTTTAAGTTTAAATTTTACCTTTTATTTCATAATATATGATATTGAGCATTACCCAATTGGAAAGTTCCATTTCCATGTTTAGTTCGCTGTTCGGCTAAGCATGTACATTTTCAGAGCAAAAGACTCAACGAAGTCATTTTATATTTTTTATTAAGCATTAGTTAATTGGAATGTCTCATTTCTATGTGCAGTTCACTCAGGGGCGTAGCCAACAGGGGGGGAGACGGGGGAGCCTCCCCCCCAGGGCGTAGCTGGCACAGGGGCGCCAAAATGGACAATGTGCAAAAACAAAGAAATTTAATTAAAATAAACATTTAAAAAATTTGGTGTACTTATTTTGAAAATGTACAATGTACAGGGTGGGCCAATTTGGACACTTTTAATAGGAAACATCAATTTCTGAGCAAGATACAAAAAAATGAACCCCCCACTCTGAGGCTCAAATTTCATGCAATTTTGATTGGTACAAACCGCATTTTGATATCTTCAACCGTTTAGCCGCTAGAGGGCGATTCTGGATTTTGAGCAATAATGTGAAACCATCATAACTTTTTTGTGTATGAAAATTATTGATTTCCGTAAAAACTTTCTAGGGGCACTTTTTCAAGCAGAATTCAGTGACGTTCTCAATTTTTTTCTAGTTGGTCCCAACTTCGAAATATTGACCAAAGTTTGGTTTTTTTCAATAGGACACCCTATATTTTAATAGCTCATTAGAAAGCTCTGCTTTTTTTGATTTCAATGATATAAAGTTCGATAGGTTTATCTTTAACAGTTTTCGAGAAAAAAAAATATTTCGGTTTTTGTCATAAGAAACAATGTGTTGGAAAGAGACCTTTCTCAGTTTCCTCACAGATATAAAGTCCTTTTCTTACACATTGCTTCTTATAAAAAAAACCGAAATAATTTTTTTTCTCGAAAACTGTTAGAGATAAACCTATCGAACTTTATATCATTGAAATCAGAGAAAGCAGAGTTTTCTAATGAGCTATTAAAATATAGGGTGTCCTATTGAAAAAAACCAGACTATGGTCAATATCTCGAAGTTGGGACCAACTAGAAAAAAACTGAGAACGTCACTGAATTCTGCTTGAAAAAGTGCTTCTAGAAAGTTTTTACGGAAATCAATAATTTTAATAAACAAAAAAGTTATGATGGTTTCACATTATTGCTCAAAACCGAGAATCGCCCTCTAGCGGCTAAACGGTTGAAGATATCAAAATGCGGTTTGCACCAATCAAAATTTCATGAAATTTGAGCCTCCGGGTGGGGGGTTCATTTTTTGTATCTCGCTTAGAAATTGATGTTTCCCATTAAAAGTGTCCAAATTGGCCCACCCTGTACACTTCATTATTTTTACCCAAAATTGTCTAAGAAAATCCGAAAATTGAATTGGTAATAGATATAGTCCATAAGTTAACTTTGAGTTATCTGTCAGAATAGCTTTATAAATACCCGCCCTTAGTAATACAAAATTAATGGCCGTTTGCACCAATCATTTTAAGGAAGCCTTAGCGCTAAGTATCCCTTAAAATGACATTTTTACGCGGAGAAATGTCACTTTAAGGAATACTTATCGCTAAGACTTCCTTAAAATGGTCGGTGCAAACGGCCATAATTGATCTAATTTTTATTAAAAAAAACTATGCCCACATTTGCTTAAAATTGGCGAAATTTGGATGTGGTCACCAAACATATCTATTTTTCTTCGCCTTCGCGGCGTGTAGGGGGCGCCGCATCTCAGTCTCCCCCCTGAGGGATAGTCATATCGCTACGGCCCTGAGTTCACTGTTTGGTTGAGCATATGAATTTTCAGAGCAGATAGCAGATAGAACAAAAGAGACGTCTATAAGAAATATCCATATGCTTTTAACTTAGGATGGAGGAGTTACATTCCGTGAGAACTCCAATTCAGCATTTATATTTTATTCTATTCAGCTTATTTTTTATATTATAAAAGGAACAGTTTTTAGTTTTAAGTTAGTTCTATTGGAGTAGTTAAAGTTTTTTTAAAACGCTCTCTCGTATACACCCCTCGTAAGTAATGTTCAATTTAACATAAACCTAAAACTGAATTTAGTTTTACATCATTTCTTCTGGGTTACCCTTAAGCTGCTCAGAATACAAGGTTTATGAAGCGAGGCAATAGGGTAGTGGACAAGATCAGTGGCGTAGCCAGGATTTTGTCTTTGCTCTGAAAATTTGCAGGAAGCGTCTTTTGCGGCCCTACCGCGACCGCTGCCGGAGGCTTAGCGCCGCAGGCGCGAAATTTTTGGGTGCCACGCCCCTTTTTCAGGTTTCTTTACGCTATTTTTGGGACTGTTTATCTTAATTTTGAAGAAATATTCATAAAATGTAAGGGTCTTGGGGGGGGCAAATGCCCCCTTGCCCCCCCCCCTGGCTACGCCAGTGGACAAGATATGATTCCAGTGAAATCGATAATTTATTCTTCATCTATGAAGTAAATAAAAAATATTCGTATTGAAAGAAATTTCAGAAAAATTACTAACTTTGTTTAAAACGGTTGTAAAACTAGAGTTTTGGGACACACAATTTAAACGAAAATATTTCGCGCCTTGATTTACGTCATAGCTGTTGTATTCGAGTATGAAATGAATCAAACTTTCGTCTTATATTCGACACACACTTACTCATTAGTGCAAAAAAGAGAGATATATCAGCGTCATTACCTAGGCGCACTCTCAACTTAACCACACTTTTTGAGAAATTATCATTTGTCAATCAGAACAGTCTGAGTTTATCTGCATCTTTTTCTAAAAGCAGGTAAAATATAAGGACGCATAGACCGCGTCGACGCAACAGCTATGACGTAATTTTCGGGGCGGTAAATCATAGCGTTTAAAATTAAGTACAATTTTTTTTATTTTTTTTAGGTTTATTTTTGTTTTCTAAAATCAAAGAATCATCAATTACTATTTATTTTGTTATGGAGAATAATTAAAAAAATATTTCAAAAAATTGTCCACTACCCTATCCAGTATAGGGTAGGTGGATTTTTTTTCGTTTGTTGTTATGGGAACTAGGTTCGAAGGAGTCCGAGACACAAGAAATGGAAACACTTGCTCAATACAAATCATCTCTTATCTATTTTAAAATAGAAATACGATACTTGCAATAATAATATTGCACAAAACAATAAATGTAAAATTATCTAGAAATACTTTATCTAGACAGTTTCCTTGAGGAAAGATAAATTTATACAAATAATGAAGTTGTTATTGTGAGAAATACAAGATTTTATGAAACCAATAATTGCCAACTATGCGAACTATATTCTAGAGTCCGCTAATCTATTGGAATGAGTTTCTCGACGGTATATGAACCAGCAGCACAAAAGCAGAATATTAACTTTCTAGAACCATTTTTATGTAAAAGCTTTCTACCAAAAAGCAAAACTTTTTTTTTCAGAACCTACAAGTGTTTTTGCTGTGTTTTTGCTCACGTGTGCATATTTTTTTGGCAAGTTTGGCCTTGAATTCACGTTTTCGCTCTTTCTTCCTCGATTTTACACGTGAGCCCCGCAATGTTTTTTTCCCTTGAACAAAGACAATTTATGTTGGAAACCTATTTGCACAAAAGTTAATGCTGTGTGCAAGTATTCAATTCAATCTGCTCGTAATGACTATCTGGAGCAATTCCCCCATGAAGTTGTCGTTGTGGACCATAGGAATGTCAAGAAACTTTTCAGAGATATGTGCAGTTGTTCCGGGATATGGGAAGGGTGACACGTAAAACTAACAATGATCGTCCATCATCCTCTCTAATTCCTTGGGATATGTTATACACATTCCATTTCAAAGAAAAATCTCAACTTTCATCTTATGGGATGACAACAGTGCAAAAGTTGAAACTGCTTCCCCTGCGCATTCTTTATTGTCGGTAGTTCATGCCAATTTGAACGATAATTTACATCTTCTTGCATTAGCATTTTTCACCGATGAAGCATGGTTTCACAGAACTGGGCTACATAAACCCACATAATATGAGGATGTGGAGCGCCTTTGCATCCTGAAAAACTATGTGTCTGGCTGCCTGGACGGCAAGAAGAATTATTGATTTTTTTGGTCCATGAGCTTCAGGGAGGCTACTTCCAGGAAGATGGATCAACGCATCATAGCTCACAAGAGACTTTGGATCTGATGCACGTATATTATGATGAATGGGCTATAAGCAGAAAGACAGATATTCCGTATCCTTCCAGATCGTGCGATTTAACTTCATGCGACTTTTTTTGTGGCTACATCTCCAAAATGCAATATATTTGGTCAGGATTTGGGTGAGCTTCGCCATCGAGTTAAAAAAAAAAAACAAGAAATAAATAACAATCCTCAAATGCTTTAGAATGGGGTTTTAAATTGTATTAGAGTAGAGCGTGGACATGTTCAACATCTTTTGTTATAAAATTTATTAATTTATTTGCAATGACGTTACGGAATATAAAGTATCACATTACCTACTTCACTTCCCTTATTGCGTCACCGATTTCCTTCACTCAAATAAATTTGCTAATTTATTTATCTTTGCATCAGGCTAGAAACCGGTCTACAATTAGCGCCAGTAACCAATGATTGAGAATTCGGCTTTCTCCATCGTCTTATAAAGCAAAACCGCAGGTCTTGCGTAAATGTCAGAGCAATACAACCTCATCGTATCAGTAATTAGTGGTGTGTTAGAGCTTTAGTTAAACACTTGTGTATTTCCAAAGATATTTACTAACAACTTCCTCCAAATACCAAAAGCAAAATAGTTTTTTTTTGTTCTCGCAGCTTATTGTTAGAAAGAAATTCATTTATTTCTTTAATCCTATCTATGGGAATTTGTTGCCGTTTTTAATGTCAAACAGGGATTTCTTTGTCCCCATTATTTATCAGATTGCGTGTGACTAGCAGGACAGCCCCCTAAACCCTAAACGTTTTACTTTTTGTCATAGCAGGAAAAGTGTCCGGGGAAATTAAAATATTAATAAAAATGCGTCACGAACATGTTATTTTGGCTTTTGTATAACAAGCAAGAAACTCGGTTGGCTATGCGTATTCTTAGAACAATATTTTGACATAATTAATTATCAGATATAAAAATATATCGAATAGGTACATTACAAAAAGACCGATCTACAGGGTGTTGAAATTTCAATAACCAAAGCTCGAATAAGAAAAGTGAATGGTTACTCAATTGCTCAATTCAGCTGATCGTATAAAATGTACCAACGCCAAACAAAATAAATCCTTATAGTAGTTGTTGAACGCAAATATTCCAAGCACCAATTTTTTTTTGAGGAACCTAAATTTTGGCTTCTTCAATCCGAGTATCGCTTTCTGCAGTGCTGCATGTTAAAGTATTCTCGAAGCATTTTTTGCCACGTAGAAAGCTGTAAGCTAGATTGATTATACCCTGTACAGAGTGTACCCGAAAGAAAGAAATACTATATTTGTAATGCTCATACTTTAAAGGCTTCCGTGTTTTAATTTAGCTTGGCATTTGGATAAATTCGCTTTAGATTTCCCGCTTTAAAGATCTTTTAACTATCTACCTTATAGACCGTGAGATAGGGACTGTTTAGTGGAGTAATTTTTTTTGTCTGGCATTTTCAGGGGTGAATGTGGCTAGTTAGCCGATGAGAATATGGGTGATTTTAATGTCTGCCTCCCGTTCGAAAATTTGCAGAAGAAAAAATTCATTTGCATGAAGAATATTTTTTCAATAATCTCAAATTGTCTGGCTTTTAAATAAAAGATTGACATTGATAAATAATTCACCCATAAAAAATTCCAGATGCTTTTCATTGTCTGAAGAAATGGGGATGGGTGTCAACTTCCAAGAGAAAAGTATAGAACTTTCCGCAATTACTTTCTGTCTGGCAATAGAGATAATGAAAGGTTTTGTTGTGGTCACCTGATTTAAAGAGATGACATGAAGATGAAAGTGGAAGACCCCCTGGAAACTAAGGCAGACACAGTAAAGGTTGATTTAATAGAACCTGACGACCCAAAAATGGATTGGAGCATACGCAATCACTTTTCAGAACCAAATTCCCGGAACTATCAGATATAACACAGGATTTTGGAATAATGGAGAACTCATCAGAACAGGCAATACAGAACCTGCAGCAACTATGGGACATGCTGGGTGAACTAAGGTACGAAACGAAGGAGGCGTCATCCTAGATATGAAGCTAACATGGAACCAACACATCCAAAACATAACCACCAAAAAAGCAAGATGACGTTGATGTCACTAAAAAGAGCGACTGGGAAAATATGGGGACTAAAAGCGTCAGTTGTTGTCAATGATATGGTGCACTTGTATGGTGGCCTAAAGTAAACCAAAGACAAGCAACCCTGGAAATAGCCAAAATCCAGAGACTTGCATGTCTTTGTATAACCGGTGCACAGAAAAGCACATACCAACGGCAAGCAGGAAAACGATCGTAAGCCTCCCACCAATTAACCTTATCGTCAAAGCGGAGGCTAGAATCGGGGCATATCGTCTCTAGCTGAACGAAACCTGGAACCCAAAACCAAATAAACATGTCGCAATCACCAAAATAATCACAAACCCGCTTTTAACCATAAGTAACGAGACTATATGATGCCGCCATCGAGATTGTCCTAGTAGGAAATACCGGGGCAACACCTCAACAAGAAATTGTCTAGTTTACTGATGGATCCAAAACAGAAACTGGAACCGGCGCACAGTGTGAAATTTTTGGGATCTACCTGGAAAAAAATATTTTAGCGGCTTTTTTAATGGAATATGAGTTTTTTTTGTCCATAGATAGGAGATTTTGATAAAACAAGATTGAGCATGCACCAAAATAATTTTGCCCCTCTTCCCATTTAAGATTTTTTAGGAGGTGGCTTTAGGGGCTGGGGGGTTGAAAGGGGAAGGTGAATTTTGCATAAAAACTCATTCCCCTTCAAATTATAGTTGACGTGTTTCAGGGATTTTTTCGAAAATTTTTCAACTCCGAGATAATAAGAGTGGTTAGTTTTAAAATGAACTCCCTGTATATAGATAAAACGCACCTAACCGCAACTAATTTTTTTTTCAACACATGGTCCAAAACGTGAAGTTCTAAAAAAATATAGAATTATTGTGGTATTATGTGGTATTATTAATCAAAAATATTTTTAAAGCTACTAAATTGCAATTTTTAATACATAAACTGCATGTACTTCTTTTCAATATTTTTTCAGTTGAACTATCTTGCAGGGATATCTTTTAAAAAATATAACTTACCATGTACGTGTAGACTATTATCAATGCAGATTTTCGGTGAAACTTAACACTTTTAAATACAGCGCCTGCAAAATTTAACTAGACACTAAATATTGTGCATATTCTTACCGCCTTGTCCGAGAGATAAGGTACGGCGCATTTTTAAATAATAATGTTAAATTTGAAAATAAGCATATGTTATAATTGGTCAATGGACATAACCTGAATTAATTTTAAAATAAATATAGGCCTGTGATAAAGTTGGGACCAGTGGCGACGCCAGGGGGTGGCCAGGGGGTGGCCAGGGGGGGCCGGGGCCCCCCTGAAATTTAGCCGGCCCCCCCTGAAAACTTGCGCTTGTGCCAAAAGTCGCATGAAAAAAGTCTACATCAAAAATATGACAAAATGTTCTCGATAATATTGTTGATATTTGCCTTTCAGAAATTTGACAGTTTGACACTCGTATAATAATGACAGTATATGTCAAATTCCAAACAGTTTTAAGTGTGTTTCACATAATTTCGTAAGTGTCGCGGTATTAAAATTCTCTGACCTATCTGGCCAATCAAATTTGACACATTTGTCAATATATTTTTCAATATTGCAATACATAAACGGTACCTTACTATTCTGCATACCTGCAAAATCCATTGACATTTTTCAAAATTCGGCATTGTCAAATTTATTTAATATTTAGGATGCCCAAAATAATTTCTCAAGAGAAAATGAGGGAAATAGGAAATGTTACGGCTAAAAGCAAACCAGAGGTTCTTCAGGGAATAATAATTGAAGCCCAACTACCAGATACATTTGGGGTAGGTATAGTTTAAATATAGATGTAAAGCCATTTCTTACAACCAGCAACCAATATTTTTGTTGGGCCAAACCCGAAAAAAAAGTTACTGCAAAAACATATTTATGCTGTTAAGCTTATTGTTATGAATCTACTCAGATATTTTACACATTCTGGCAACTCAGGTTTCTGTTTTATAACCTTGAAATTTAAAAAATACTCTGTCTCAAATTTCATTATTATACGAGGGTCAACCTGTCAAATTTCCATGGATAATGCTACGCCAATAATATCTGAAAAGCATATACTTTTGCTAGAAATCATAATAACCGAAGAATTTTACTGCTTTAGGTTTAAGGTTTCGGTAAGTAGTAGTTTTCCGTTTTCCGCACGCATTTTCGTGCTCAAAGTTACAGTTTTTCGCACTCTGTGCGCATAAGGTCTTCATCCGCAATGAGTGCAAAGAAGTAAAACTAATTATCAAGCAACAAGTGCACCTGTCGACTTTGACACATGATGAAAACTGTTTCCTCTGTTTCTATATCATCTATACAAACTGGGTTTGCTTGCGGAAAATTAACACTTTGCGCACTTGCTAGGAAAATATTTTTACTTGGATATGTCTTGCGGTGATGTTTTTTTTTTGTATGTTTCAATATACCTAGATAATTGAAGTTATTAAAGTAGATCTTCATCAACTATACCTACTTCTCTGTTTTTAATTACCTCAATATTACCATGCATAGCGTTTTTGATATAAATTGATTTAAATAGGATACCAAAGCAAAGCAATAAAGTAAAATCAAGTGTTCCCCCCCTAAATTTTTCTGCCCCAGTCTGCCCCCCCCCCCCCCCCCTAACATAAAGCCCTGGCGTCGCCACTGGTTGGGACATCGAATTAATTCCACCTAATACGTCAAAATTTCACACTGTGCGGCGCTGGAATATATGGACAAACTCCCAGAGTACTTATTCTTGAAACAAGGGAGCAACGTTCCCAGGAGAACGAATGTTCCGTCTTTCTCAATGATATGCAAATGAAAATATAGGTAACAAAGACGGAACACTCGTTCTCCTGGGAACGCTGCTCCCCTGTTTCAAGAATAAGGACGCTGATGCGATGCGACATCAGTCAACCTCTGGGAGAATACACTACTGTATTCCAAGCAGAAATATATGCCATCGACTCCTGTCTGAGAGAAAACCTAAGGAGGGGATACACAGGTAAAAACATCCTCATCTGCTCAGACAATCAAGCGTCGAAATGAAATCCAAACTTGTCTGGGAATGCTTGGAAAACCTCAAAAACCTAAGTATGGCCAACAAGGTAACCCTTAAATGGGTGCCAGGGTATAGAGAAATTGAAGGAAATGAAACCAGTTAAGGCCGAAACCCACTAGCAACACGCCACGCCATACTACGCCACCCCACACCATGCGACATAGCTTCACGTGGGACAGTTTGTGTGCAAATTTGTAACACGCCACGTGATGACACGCTCATTTTATTCTATACATTTTATTCAGAAGTTGTCAGTAGCTTTGAGTACATTATGGAGTATAGAAGTTTGTCTAGTGACTTAAAGTTTCTAGAAGAATGTGCTGCTGCGGCTCTGATTTTACAGGCCAAAAAAAAAAAGAAGAATCCGGGTGCACAAAATAAACAAGAATCGAGAAAAATATGGTGCTTTTCATGTAGGTATTGATAATGATCATATAATGATGGACCTGGAGGCAGATCCTAGTGGATACCATGTACTTTCGTATGGAGAGAGAACAATTTGATTATTTACACAATCTTGTGAAAGACAAGATTAAAAAAGAAGGAATTCGTACTGCCGTACCTTTTCTATCAGAAACTCCTGCTGCATTTTTCTGTACTACTATTTGCGATGCCACAAAATATTGAATAAATACAGAAACAGATTCCATCGGGGCTAGAGAGGCAGCCGGGGATCATCTACACGTACCAACAAGCGTAGGCAGCATCTGAGGATTTGAAATCGTCACACCTCGGATGGTGTGGCGTGCCATAGCGTGGTATCGCGTGTGACAAGTGTGTACGCGGCACATGTAAATAAATGGAAGAATATAGGCATACATTTTCGTCACATGGCGTGGCGTGGTATAGCATCGCGTGGCGTGTTGCTAATGGGTTTCCGCCTTTATACTGGTCCTGAACCGGCAATTGGCACCACAAAATTATCGGTAAGAACAAAAATAAACCAATTAATCAAACACGTTCTTCTAAACGATCTTCTAGGCAGACATGCAAGACAACAGTCTAATTATTAATAATTGAAAACTAATAACCATAGAGATTGCAACAAGCTCACAAGCTACTACAATCTTATTTTAACTAACTATTAACTAGTGACAAAAAACTTGACATCTATCAATCTATCATCTATCTTTCAACAAAGTTTCATAGATAGCTAGAGAAATTGATTTCTTTATGTTTGTGAATCCTGCAATTTTAACACATCCACTCAGAGACATAAAAAAATAACAATTACAATTTCTTCCATCAGAACATTCCTAAACCTAGTTTGTGTAATAGAAAGCAATACTTTTCATAACTCAAACTCTTAGTTAACAAATCTGCTGGCATTTCTCCTGTTGGCAAATACTTCAATTTCAAGTGTTTATTTGCAACAACTTCCCTGATAAAATGATGTCTAATGTCTATATGCTTAGACCTCTCATGATATACAGGATTTGCAGATAAGTTTATAGCACTCTGATTATCATTGTATAACTGAATACATAGTGTTTTTCGTGTTAGTTCTTCAAACAAACTCTTTAAATAAATTGCCTCTGTTGCAGCCTCTGTTAACGCCATGTATTCAGCTTCCGTGCTAGACAAAGGTACAGTTCTTTGTTTCGTGCTTTCATAAGATATAAAAGAACCTTTAAATTTAAATACATAACCTGTATAAGATCTGTCTTTTGAATTGTTAGTCCAATCGGCATTTACAAAACCAACCAGTTCGGTTTTTTCTTCTGAGTTAAGTTAATTTATAATTTTTTGTATCCTTCAGATAACGTAAATTTCGTTTCGCACACTTCCAGTGAACCTCATTATGAGATAAATTGAACTGGCTCAAGTAACTGACACTGTAAGATGTCTGGACGTGTGAGAACACTTAAATACATTAGGCTACCTATCAATTATTGTTGATAAGGTACATCTCTTTCATCACCACCCTGAGATAAATTTAATTTACTCTCTAATTGAATCTTTGCAATTTTACTATCTGTCATATTGAACCTTTTCAACAACCGATCAATATAATGTTCTTGACTTAAAGTTATTAGGTATGTTTTTATTTTTATTTATTACGATTTCCATACCTAAACAATCCTTGATTTGACCCAAATCTTTAGCTTTAAATCTAGAACAAAGCTCTTGTTTCAAAACGTTTATTTCATTCTCTGAACTTGAAAAAATAAAAAAATCATCAACATAGACAGCAACAATAGTTATAAGATTATCTGCACTTTTTGTAAACAAACATGGCTCTAAGTTAGATTTTTTATAGTTTAATTCTAACAAAACATTGTTGACTCTCTCATTCCAAGCTCTTGAAGCTTGTTTTAAACCATAAATGGCTCGTTTTAACTTTAGAAACTTGTTTTCATTTGTTGTGTGTTGGTTATATCCTTCAGGAATTTTCATATAGACATCTTCGTCGAGATAACCATTTAAAAAAGCAGTTTTTACATCAAAGTGCCTGATATCTAATTTCAACAAAGCAAAAAGTAAACATAAAGTTGAATGTCTAACTACAGGTGCAAAAGTCTCGTCATAATCTATACCTGGTTTCTGACAAAAACCTCTAGCTACTAAGCGAGCACGATATCTGACTTCACCCGCACTATTCTCTTTTCTTTTAAACACCCACTTACAACCAACCAAAGAAGCATCTTTTGGCAAATCACTTACCACCCACACATCATTCTCTTCAAATGACTGCAATTCATCACTGATGGCACATTTCCATTGCTCGGAATCTGGTCACAACAAAGCTTCTCTGAATGTCAATGGGTCTTCTAGAAAGTCAGTATGGTTTTCACACGAAAATATTACATAGTCATCCATATTCTTAGGCTTGCGTTGCCTACTGGATCGTCTGATGTCATTAGGTTGAAACTCATCTTCTAGATCATTTTCGCATAAATAATTCTCACCATTAGCATTTTCAAAAACATTTGGTGAGCTGTTTTCAGCTTTTGGACTACGATTGTCATCCATTTGGTTATTAACCCCCACTGAATCTGATGTTTCTGGTGTAAGAAGTGGAATATTCCCTACAAGATCAAGCTTTATTTTCACTTCATTATTGATATCAGTATCTTCCATAATGATTACATCCCTACTAACTACAATATTATTAGTTTTAGGATTGTATAATCTATAACCTTTGGTAGTATCACTATAGCCTATAAAAATCATCTTTTCTGATTTTTTGTCCCATTTCAGCCTCTTTTGTTTAGGAACTTGCACCACTGCATTGCTGCCAAAAATTCGGAAATGACTTATATTAGGCTTCCTACCTGACCAAATTTCAATTGGAGTTTTACCATCTAAACTTGTGACAATGCTTCGATTGCGTATGTAAACTGCTGTATTTGCAGCCTCAGCCCAAAATTTATTTTCTAACTTGGCTTCAAATAGTAGACATCTGGCCTTTTCCACTACTGAGCGGTTCATCCTTTCCGAAGAACCATTTTGCTCTGGAGTATAAGGTGTTGTTAACTGGTGAATGATACCACATTTCGGCAAAAAACTATCAAAAGTATCATTGTTAAATGCACCTCCATTGTCAGTTCTAAGTTTTTTGATTTTCATTTCTAGCTGATTTTCTGTCATGTTCTTAAAACTGACAAAATTATTAAACACCTCATCTTTAGTTTTCAAAAAATATATATAAGTGTTAATATGACCCAATCTGCGATGCCATATTTCACTTGAAGCGGCAGCAATTTCTGATAAAAAACATTTTTTAGAAGTTTCAGTTTGGTGTTTATAAACATTATGAACTAAACTAGCTACTTCAATCAGCTTATTCTGTTTGTTGATAATTTTGCAACCATTTTGCTGAAACAAAACATTTCAAATCAATTCACTTACCGATAACAAATTCGTAGTAATCTTTTACAGTAACTTTATGTTGTTGGTTTCCTACTAACGTCGTTATCTGCAAATTTCCTGCACATTCCACAGGTACTTTGGCTTTATTAGCCACAACTATCTCCTGCAAGTCCAATTTTTCGCTTACATCAGTCATCCAGTCTTTCTTGGGAATTAAATGAACGCTTGCCCCTAAATCAGTATAAAAATCTTGGCTGCTGAATTCACCACTCAGAAATACAGCACTCAATATATTATTAGAGCTCAAATTTCGACTGTTTATTGGACAATTGATTTTGTTTACCTTGACACTGTCAATCAGACTTTTCAGCCACAAAAGCATTTCCTGCTTTATCAATATCCATGTCCAACAGTTTGGTTTTAATAGAGTCCGCAGTAATGGCAATACCTGAATGCTCTATCGCCATTATCATCGGTAGATATTTTTCGGGTACCTAATCCTGCAAGCAGCAAGGATCCTATCCCCTCTTCATCTATTTTGAAACCAGTACCTCTAAGCCGTTGAGCTGTTTCCACAACTTAGTTCACATACGACCCCATGCTATCACAGTCGTCCAACCTTGTGGAAATGAGTAATCTCAAGAGACTGATTTTTCTGGAAAATCCTGCATCATCATACAGCGACTTCAACTTCTTCCATAACTTTCCTGCCGTTTATTTTTGCTTGATATGAATATAAAGTGAAGAATCGATGGTTAAAACTAGTTTGGCTTTTGCTTGAGCAATTTTCGTATTGTCGCTTTCTGTACTATCGATGCACGCCTTCAATCCATCAAGGATCAAATAATTTTCCACAGCGAAGGACCAATCATCGAAGTTTTCTCGGCCTTTGAGCTTTGGAACAGTCGCGATGAAATTTTCAGCCATTGTATGTCGCACAATCTACAAAGAACACACTAAAAACAATTAACCCGGCGTACTGGGCACCAAAACCTGTTAAATTAAACACGTTCTTCTAGACGATCTTCTAGGCAAACATACAAGACAACAGTCTATTTATTAATAATCGAAAACTAATAACCATAGAGATTACAACAAGTGCACAAGCTACTACAATCTTATTTCAATTAACTAGTAACTAGTGACAAAAAAATTGACATCTATCAATCTCTCATCTATCTATCAACAAAGTTTCATAGATAGCTAGAGAAATTGGTTTCTTTATGTTTGTGGAGTCCTGCAATTTTAACATAGACAACATCAAACCTACTGGCAAACTCTTCCGAAGCTCAGACACAGTAAGCTAATGGTACAACAACCATCACAAACTCACCAAAAGTAACAGGGTGAAGAGGCTGCTAAACCTAATCAAGGTCACGATACTTTTCACTGACTAAACCGACTTAACAGACGAACAGGACAATACAATAAGCCGACGACTGCAGTGTTGGGGACCACCTAACCCGGCCTAGTTATATGTGAGTCCCTCGTGCTCGTAAAATCCAATGATTGATGCATGATTCATGAAAGTATAGTTTATCTATTCTCAATTGAACCACCACAAAAAATAAATCTCCATCAACAGTCGGCGTTTCCTTTATCAAGCATAGGCGGCGAGATTTCCAAAAATGTTTCATAATAAATAATAAATCAATATAATTTAGATATTATTCTACGTAAAATTTAATTTAAATTTTTTATTTTCTACTTTACTATTATAGATCCATAATACCTAGGAAACGAAATACGTTAACACACCTATAACAACCTGATCCATAACGCCCGCTTTTGCGGGCGTTATGATCTATAACGCCCGCTTATAATACCTTAAGGTGTTTTTGTTGTTGTTGTTCTATTAATTTGCACTTTACCCTAGGCAGCCACTAAATGTCTGACCGAAAATAATTTTCGGTCTAGCCAGGATTCGAACCCGGTCTACCATCAATGTTTCCCATGTAGTCCAGCGCGTTAACCCACAGGACCACCACCGTTGCCTTGCCTTATGAGATGTTTATAGATATATTAATTTATTTCGTTTCTATGTACAGGTCGCAGGTACAGGTACAGGTCACAGGTACAGGTACATGTCAAAATACATAACAATATTCTGTCACACAAGTTTAACTGATTTTGTTAAGTACAAATTGATGAAAAAACATTGTGTTGAGTAGAAAATAAAGCATTGTATGCACCACGGGGATTTCAAGATTATAATGCCCTTCAGGCGAAATATATCCCTCGGGCCATAGGCCCTCGGGCTAGTTTCGCCTTCGGGCATTATAATCTACATAATCCCCTTGGTACATAAATAGCTATTATTTATTTGAGATATTTTGGAATACACATGCCCTAGTGCCGTTTAGGAGATATTTTTTAAAAATTTTAAACAATTATTTCATAAAAATATACACACGTATAAACCTGCCTCCCCCTCTGACAAAAAAAAACAAACTACTGTGAAAGTACACCGGCGACGCCGCGCCGTCGCGTCACGTCGCATCGCCCAGGCAAATAAACATGAAGAAATCTTTTCGAAATTTCGTTCCGACAACCAGTATTTCATTTTGCCGATTGTAGTTTCTGGTAGGGAATATTCAAAACATTTATTTACGACTAATGTATAATGTGCGTATTATATTTGTGATTTTGGCAGTATAATGACATATGTTATTCCTCCAGGGATTAATGACGAGTAGCGGGATTAATGGTCATTATTCCACAAAAGTGTCAGTGTCAAACGTGTAGTGCTTGTGGATTTGTATTGAAAATTATGAGACGGATGAAATTTGTTCATTGAAAATCTCAAATAAATTAATTTGTCGTAAATAAAGTAGAGTATACTACTCGCAATAATGGCTATTATTCCCTCGGAATGTTACTCCCTCGCCGCTAACGCGGCTCAGTTCGTAATAATCCTCGGGAATAATAGCTATCATTATTGACTCGTGGTATAATCTACTATTATATAGATTTTTTGAGTATTTATTCACGCCAAAGGTGCCTAATATTTGATCGTACCTTATACATAGCTTGCAAATAAAGTGGTTCAATTTAGAATAGATAAACTATATCAAGAACTTACTGATTTCAAATGGGATTCGTAGTTTATTATCATCACATCGGAATACTAATAAAATTCCCTTTCTGTCTGTGTTAATAATCCTATACGTATAAATTCGGAGTCTCATGCATCCGTTTTCCGACGTCCGATGTCCGAAAAACCTTCTATTCTGACATATTTTCATTCGATTATGTCAGAATAGAAAGTTTTTCGGACGTCGGACGCCAGAAAACGGATTCATGAGACTCCGCCTTAAGTAGGTCTTATTTCCGCGGAATGAGAAGCATTTTGTCTTATCTAACGAGTTTTGATAGTTTGATACCAGTCAGAAACGAATCTTGATAAAATGCATTGACAGATTTGCAGGAATTTTAATAATTTTATGTTTATGTTGTCAGAAATGATTTTCACCAAAGAAGAGAGAATTGACATAATTTATTGTATCGAAACGGCAGATGGTAACGCCTGTTGGCGGCCATCCCGACCAAAGGCGGTCTCGGGTTTTTATTAAGTTATTGTGCATTCAACCAGATATTTCCCAAGCAAAATCATGCTCAAAATAATATGTTGGATAGTTTAATCGAATAAATTTAAAGGTCTCGTGATATAATATGAATAAATAGATACCTACTTTAATAGGTGAAAAATTTAAATGAACACAAAGAAAAATCAATATTTTGAATAAATGAGAAAACATGCGGCTATTTAGTATAATTCTTCACATCCATATCAAAAACCCAAAAAAATCAATTAATGAAATGTCTAGTTGATGAGATGCTCAATGTGTCCACCGTTTTCTTGGGATGCATAATCTCTGCATCAAGAAAGAACGACTTACGTTCATTAACATTTGTACATTAATTGCTTCAAATGCCATTCTCATCTTCATAACCTCGCGTGTTGTAGGGGCAGTTTAATAAGCTTTTTCTTTGACATAACCCCACATAAAAAAATCAATCTTTGTCAAGTCTGGGGACCTAGGAGAACGCAGTTTGACCATCTCCACCTACCTCTAAATTCAAATTGTATAGTGGCCAAAGGTATATTTTCCAATAACAGTTGTTGCAATCTTTCTGTTAAAAAAACAGGATAATTCTCTCCAGACAGTCGATCTTCAAAAATTAGAGTATGTGCCAATGACAAATCTTCCCACTGTTCTTCCTTACTTCTGTTGGTGGCCAACAGCCTTTCTAAAATACGGATTTGCTGTGTCATAATAATACATTTTGTTTGTTAACATTTCCGTTGGGAATCTTATCAGCATTATAATGTTATAATAATAAACTATAATATGCATTCTATTTGAAATAAGAAAATTTTTGAAACTTATATGAATCATTCATCAATGATTAGATTTACGATAGCCTGTATATTATTGCTCAGATTAGGCAGCAGGTTGTAGTTCCTGTTGGTTTTGTTCAACTAGGTATGCATCAATTTTCAATTTTTCAATATTTTAAACAAGAGACAACTTCGCATTTTTTTCCAAGTAATTTGCCTAAAATTTTGAATTTTTTTTTTTTTTCTCGATAACGGCGGAAGATAGGGATCAATGGCCGCACCGGCCATTTCGATAGAGATTTAAGGATAATCAACGCCTAAAGTAATATTTTTACATAAGAAAAATTACTTAAAATTTAACTATATATTCAAAAATGTGAAAATATGCAGGAGGAATTATTTTAAAAAACATAACTTTGTGTCACCACTACCTATTGGCTGTATACTGAAAATTAAATTGTTGTTGGATTGAATGTATATGATTATCTACAACTTTTGTATTTACTTCTTTTTCGATCTCCATTAGTATAAGAAATATGGACCATCACCCTGTAAAAATCGGGGTACATTCTCTATTTAGAGGACTAATAAAATCGTAAAATTTTAATTTTTCATAAATTTCATCAAAAATATATTTTGGTCCCAAAACACCTAAATCGATGAAAAAAAATGATGTCTGTCTTCATACACGATAACTTAAGAACGCTTAGCGGATTTTAACCAAATTTGACACAAAAATCCTGTAATAGCACGTCATGAACCCTATTAATTTTGGATAATGTGGTGGATGGATAAGGGGGGAGGGAAAGGGAGATCAAATATTTTAACTGCTATTTATACAGCATTCCATTGTATGGTGGACTATTCGTGCTTTCAAGCATCAATTTCTTTCTCTCATACCACTCTCTCCCAAAGTTTACTTTAGGCTTCGATCTGACTATTTGGTTGACAAGTGAACCAAAAAAAACTTTCCTTTTATTATGTTTTTTTCATAGATGTTTTTCCCCTTATTATGAAATATAGAATATCTACTCGCTTTTTCCGAAAATCGACGCTTATAGAAACTGGAAAATGCATTTTCCTTAAAAATATTTTTGTTTGTGACAATCACAATAGTACATTACATTACGAGTGTAGAAAGTGACAAATTTCACAGGAGTGTTTTTTCGCGCGAGGCGATAGCCGAGTGCGAAAATCACACGAGTGTATGAAAGTCGTTTTCTTACGAGTGATGTACACCATTTTTCCTACGACCTGTTAAGTGCCAATTTATTACGTGGCACAAAACGGACACTGCAACTTTGTTACCCGCAAAACGCGAGGGAGAAGTAAATAATGAAACTTGAAGAAGTGGGACAGAGAATGGGTAACTATAACAGAAAGAATAGAAAGAAAGGGTTGGTTGGTGGCTGAAATCTAGAAACGTGATTTCGTGTATAGGGTTGCCGACTAGCCTCCAATACGGAGAGTGGTGTGGGTTAATTAATTAACTAAATATAGAGCGCCACCTACTTTTTCCCTGCAGTACACGAAATCAACCGATATAACGAAAGCAGGAAACTTCTACGGAACCATAGCAGCACAACCTGAAATATAAACAAGAAGAAGGGACAAAAGTGAAACGCTTTTGCTACAATCAGGTTCGAGTTTTAATTACAACCAGAACAGAATAGGTTGACTCTAGAACAGGTTCGGAGTGAGTTTTCCGAACGCCCTGGAACACTAAAAATTATTTACATTGGAACCAGCACAGAACAAGAAAAGAAATCGTCTAACCATATGTTCTTACAGTATTTATAATAATTATTAATTATACTCAACTTGAGTCCCTAAATAAAAAAAATAAAGAGTAATAACAATTAACAACAATAATACCTGAAATATTAATTAACAAATAAGCTCACTCAATGCAGTACCTTCGTAAATGGCCATTTAACCCCAGTGTACAAGTATTTACCTGTATTCAGTGCAGCATGTAATTATGGGATAGTTATTAGAGAAATATAAATCAATAATTAAAGTTGAAGTAACATAAATAGCCTGAGGGGCAAATTTGACATTATGGAATAATATAGAAGGTATAGATAAATACTTAAAATTGAAGTACCTAATGGTACATAACCTGAAGGGTAAATTTCATATAATAAAGGTAATAATTAATTGAAACTGAAATAACAGCATCATAATCTGAAGGGTAATTTTAATACTGTTGCAGAACCGCGTGGTTGTGGTGATTCACTTCAACAAGGGGTTGGTAATGTTTGATATTACGACAACACAACACACATATCAAACCTGAGTAGTCCCTGAACTCTTGGGGAAACCTTGGGGATGGGATTTATATCTGCCAGTGTTTCCGATGGCCTGGAACTGGATCAGGGCCGCAACAAGAAGCAACTGGCCCTGGGCACTGAAGTTCAGTAATTAGGAGTCACTAAAGCTTCCAATGGTCTAGAGGAGGCTGAAGATTGAAGGTACTACTCGAAACACACAGTAAGCTCAACGTTCAACTCTTTACTCAAGCTAAGGACTAAGCGTGATGAACAAAAGGTGACGATGAAAACGTAACGTCCAAGACTGAAGATTAAAGGTGATGAATAAAGGCCTGAAACAAATGGACGTTATGAGACAGGGTGTGGAGCAATAGGTAGGTATGTCCGATATTCGGAATTTAACCGTATAATTAACAGAAACTATGCTTTTACATAGGAAATAGAGAAACAGAGAAGATTAATAAGAAAAACGACTCACCAAAATACTTTGGCCTTTAGGAACAAACAATTGGTCACGTTGCTTTTTCTCGACTCACAAAAAAAATCCGCACAAGGCGATTGGGTGCTAAAATAACGGATTAGCCACCCTAGATCTATGAGCGAAAACTAGACAACTCAGAAAATCGGCAAAATGTGCCTGAGGAATTTTCCCGAACACTTAATCGTGAAAAGTCCTCGACCTGAATGACCTCTACTGCTTGTCCCTGCAATGTCCTTTAAAAAGTCTCTGTCAAAACTCCAAGGTGGAAGGTACTGGGGATTTTGATGGTAGTTGGGGCATGGTACTTATTCAAATTAAGTTAGTACCAGTCACTGACCCTATTTGGAGCGCTGTCAATCTAGTCAATCTACTCGGATCAGACAATCAGCTGTTCTAATTGTAAATATTGTGATTTTGTTTGTTAATAAATTAATTGTCTATTTATTTTAACCCTACTAACAGGAAATCAATTCGATTAATAAACCTCTAACTCAATGATTCTGGGAAAAATGAAAAGTTTGATGAAAGGTTTCACCACAATTATCGGATAGAAAACAGTGGCTTGAGGAAGGTATGCTATTCAGAGAGGCGAATAAGCTTATTTCCTTTTATTTTGGCCCGGGAAAAATCATCCCGTAACAGACCAGAAACCGATTAACATCAATTTTCTCTTAATTTATTTCTTTTCATTTTCAACACACGCACTAAAAGTACTTTCAATCCACGTATTGAAGGTAAATTGTTATGTCAATCACAAACAATGTCAACAGTATTTTCCACACGTGTGCTGAAAGTACTTTCAGTATGCGTATTGAAAGTACTTTCAGCACGCGTGTGATATTTAGCGCTTTCCAAAGAACCAGCTAGTGCGAATTTTGTCATTTTCGTATGTGGTCGTAAGAAAAGTACTTTACATTGGATATTGGAAATTCTTTCATAAATTCTTAAGGCTATTTTTCGAGATATTCAATTCTTATTCCTCACTTAACTTATTTCCTTCTTTTCTTATACGTCTTAGTGATTGATTAAGAGGGTGAGTAGAGTGGAATTTAATAATGAATTATAGGGGGACGGAAATTCACGTTAACAATATACTGGCAGGAAGATGAAAATATGATTTGTAGGAAATGATGGGAGCTTTATCTATTTAATTAATGAGAAAGGCAAACATTCTTTGTAATGGTGGGTTGGATACGATTTTTTTCTAGAATACTAATCCTGGTCCTTCTCACGCATACAAGTCATTTTTATTTTGACATCATTGAACCACTGAATTAAAGAGTAAAGGATTTTTAAGCATTATATTTGTATATATGCAGCTTTAATCCAGCACAGTCCAGAGTAGAAATCTTGACAAGCCATATTATTCAACTTAAATCCAATTAATATTTTAATTTCATTCAATAAGCAATCTGGAAATTGGATTAAGTAATTTAATGCATGAGGAACAAAGCAATTTTAATTTACTTTCAATTGCTTTTGGCCATTAGCTGCTAATAGTTTCTGTAAATGTGTAATTAAAATTTGGTCAAAATAGGTTGAAACTTCATAAACTTCCAACTTAATTATAGTATCCTGAATTAATCGGCCATTTAAGTTCTGTATACACTCTGGCTTCGTTAACTTGGTTTTAAGAGAATTTGAGAATAAACTGGCTCCTAAGTATCTACCAGAGGAATTTGAACAATGCGATCGATCACATTGAAAAACGCAATATAATAATTAGAAACCGCCAATAAATAGCAAACAACGGCCAACTCTGAAGTTTGGAAGCCGATGCGATAGCCGGAGATTTTAATCAGTCGAGGTTGTTCGGTCGAAATCGGAAATCATCTTTCTCAATTTCCTCTCAGCTCTGGTTATACCATTGTTGTGAACCAGTTAATTCATTATTTTATTATTAATAATACTAATGTCCACTATATTTCCTCTTTAACAAATTCCACCATCTGTTTAGTTTAGTCCCTTGTTCAAATAGGTACCTACCTACTTTATAACTTATTACTTATTTAGGTTTTGAAGACGATGGCGGATGGAATTATTATACAACCAATACCCTGTTCACACCAATTTCCCGAAAAGATGTTTCCTTTTGTCGGTACTTCAATCGCAGGAACCCCAATTATTGTGAATATAAATGCATATAATCCATGGGGGGTATTCTTACCGCCAAAGACAGAGTACTTCCCAAACCCTATTTTATTATCCGTATAGTGAGAATTACCCTTAGGTTACCCACTTTGTTACGATAAATTTATCATTTTCGAAAAATGTTCCATTTCTTCTAATTTTCATTAGGTATGAAGTTGTATTTTTGCCATTTCAGAATCAACAAAATAAAATATCAAAAACAATCACAATAAATATACATAAATGAAAGAATCACATCAAATGTCAAAAATCTTGTCCAATCCTTTGTCCTCCTGAATGGTACCCATCACTGAAGCCGCATTACCTCGTTGAATGGCTATGCCGATCCTCTGAGTTAAAAAAACTGATTAGTTGGAATTTTGGAACTAATTTCCGAAACCAATCTCCTAGCCTCATCACCCCAAGGACCTAAAGTCTCTACGGAAAAAGGGACAAATATAGAGCGGTCTTCAAGCTCAGAAAACTTTCTATGTTTTTTTTCTTCAGCCAGCAAAGCAGCTGATCCAGATGTTTTTGATGATTTATTAACATATGATTTTGCCAAAGTATGGTAACAAGTTGCATCCCAGATTAACTGTTTTCCATTTTTCCATGGGATCAGCGTCATTCCGTCTGCCCTAATAATAATTCATCACAAGTAATTTGAAATCATCTACAAAATTCAATTAATTCAATATAATATCAGTACTGCCGTCTATGCATAATGAGCATAAAAATGCAAATATCTGTTATTAAAAGAAGGTACCGCCATCTAAAGGCTGATAAATTTATTTTTTAAAATATGATTTTCATTATTTCTCATTGACAGTCATTCGTATTTTCATTTAAAGAAATTATATTTATCTTTCATTGATGAAGTGTTAAGTTTTGTTTTCTGATTGGTCGATGGTTACTACGCAGTTAAGTATAAAAAACACAAGATTGGTTTTCGGCAAGGTTTAGGTTCTAAAACGGTTTCTTTTCTGGCAGAACCACTAGACAGGCAAGTCGATTTCATTTTTGTTATTTTTTTTCTTCTGATTTCTAGATTTTCCCTTAATATTTTTCAATTTATTTTACCATCAGTATACAGGGTGTATCAGGTTTGACTACAAAAATTTTAACACGTGAAAATATGGCCCATTTTGAACAAAAAAAGTTCATACAACATGGGGTCTAAACTCAACCATTTTTAAGAAAAAGATCTTTGAAGTTTTGACATTTTTTGACGAATATTTCAAAGAAAGAAAATTTCAATCATTATGAGATGTAAAAAAATTCAATTATTAAGTAATTATGCATTTTTAATCAACAACAATAACAAAAAATTGAAAAAACAACATAAAAATTTCACTTGTAATTCGGTATCTAAACATTTGGCAACATAGCACAATAAGGAATAGGTGGCTGAACGTTGAACCTTGGTTGAACTGAATAAGATTCTTGATTTGTCTTGTTTAGGTGGGAAACGCGCGTAATTCAAATTCATTATTTTTTTAAAATGAAATGTTTACAAACGCCGAATATGCAGATACCTACTTGTTTAGGCAGAATCGTTGCCAAATGCTCATTTAGCCGCCGGAATGTACAGGGAAACTAGAGAAAGATTTCCCAAAAGAAAAGCACCCACCTGATGAAAGAATATTGTGTCCGTTCTACAAAGACTGCGTGATACAAGAAGTGCGAGTGTGCAAAATTTGCGTGGTGATTTTAGTGTTTTGAAAACCTTTTAACAAAAATTAATATTTGTATAATAGGGATTTGGCAAGTAGCTGAGTAAGTATTATTTAATTTTTCTCTGAAATGTTTAATGTAAAAGTGTCATTGAGTGCAATTCACTACTTAATAAAACGGCACATTTTTCATTTTTACTGGAAAACTGATTTTTATCAGTTATTATTTACATTATTTGAAAGCCAATAACAAACCGAAACGTAAACAGATGGAAATAAATAAACTCCGTGCAAAAAAAAACTTTATTTGTCACTCATTCGTAAAACGTCATTTATCAAGTCAAAACATAAACAACGAAAATTGATTTTTACCAGTTACTGGCTCTACTGACTTGTAAAATTGACAGCTAAACTGTAATAGTTATTTACCTAACAAATGCGGAAAGTGATACTTTACCGCACGCAACGGCAGTTGACCGAACGACGCGAAGCGGAGTTCGGTCAAGCCGTTAAGGGCGATAAAGGCACTTTCCGCATGTGTTAGGTACAAAATTTTACCTATGAGCATCTACATCTCCAAAAAAAGGCATTGATAAAATTAATTAATGAATCAGATTAATTAATGAAATAAGATAAGATTTAGAAATGATCAAAAATCCATTTTCTGAAAAAAAGAGGATTTTTGATTATAAATATAAAATTTTACTTTACCGCACACTATGCGGTAAAGTGCACTTTACCGTACACTTTGAATTCTACTTTTCCGCATACTATGCTGTAAATTTAACTTTACCGCACACTATGCGGTAAAGTGCACTTTACCGCATAGTGTGCGGTAAAGTGATACTTTCCATTTGCAAATACGTGCGGTAAAGTGCACTTTACCGCACGCTCGTAGGTAAAAACTTTTTACAAGTCAGTAGGGTCAGTAGAATTATTTATTAAAATTGTATTACCTATGCATTAATTTTTTATTTATTGATTACAAATGAGTAACAAATAAATTAGTGTACATAATACGCCAGGTATCAGTTTTTACTGGCTCTTGAAGGTGACAAGCTCACCTGACGGCTCGCTAGTCATTTCCTTCGATCACCAGTAAAAACTGTTTTACCTGGCTAATAATGTAAAATACTATTTTAAGTTTACCAGTTTTATTTACATTTATATCCTGGCAGACATAATACCTGTACAATGTTGTCACGTTGTTAACATTTTTCTAAATTTAAATTCTGCGATAACTCCTAAAATACTAACAATTGACCCATAGTTACTAGGACAGTTTTAGCTTGAAATGGGCCATGATATCTCATGTTAAATTATTTGTACTCATACATGATACACCCTGTATACTATCATAATCCACTGTTGAGTTTTTACCTGATTAATCTTATGTACCTTTAAAATATAAATATTATATTTCAATTTTTTTTAAATCTAATTGTGTGCCTCCATTTTGTGATTGGTGGTTCCACGTTTTTCTGAAGCGAGTCGATTCAGAGTTTTGGCTAATGAATAGGTACTGCTGCTTTGGTTTTCGGAATCAATTGTTAGTGTGGGATTATTGGACCATTTGCTCTAAATAGAGTCGGTGCAAACCAAATTTGTATGTCCATCCCTATCAACTCTTTACTGAATCCAGACAGAGGCCTGTATAGCCATTTACTGTTTGACTCCTTCAATTATCTCCTCGAGTAAGAAGAGCGCTGGAAGGCTGAAATTTTAAAATAGAAATCAAGATAGGTCAAAAATTCATTCAAAAAAGGTTTTTATTAAAACATCTCAAGAATTTTGACAATTCCTGGATTTAATTCATTTCATCCTCAGCTTTATCTTGTAGTACTTAGTAGTAGGTACCTTAACTTAAAAGGGAAGATTTGTCTATTTGGGGAAAATCTAGTTTTTTTTTTTAAATCTTATATCTGATTCAATTTTTCCTAAATTTTTTAAAAATTTTGCCTGTTTAGTGCGACTGCTACAAAAGCAGCATTCTGCTCAATTATAACAAGCATCTATCTTTAATCTTGCTGTATACTTACCTAATTATTACGACTTTATTTTTTATTATTTTTTTGAATTACTCAATTGTTTTTTTTTATATTAAAATATTTTTCCAATTTGCAATAGTTGCTCATACTTACCTGATTCTGTTGGAAAGGAGTGTCTGCACAACAATAGTTTTATAATAAACTAATTTCAATTTACATCTTCTTTGCAAGACACTTGCCTTTTGACAGAATTCAGGGATTTAATATTCCAATTCTTGGTGAACCTGATACTGCCTTATTCTTTTCTGGGTACCTACTCGACATAGAAGATCACTATTTGGAGTCTGGATCAGCTGGAATGAGGTCACACCAGCAATCTATCCTCTTACCTGGATACAGGAAACAACACGAAGAGCTCCGGTTCACGAAAGTGAAACCCCAACATCCATTGAAGAGTTCCGGATTGGAAAGGTACCTATTGTATCAGATTCACCAGAACAACCAAACTGTTAACTGTCAAATTTTAAAGAAAAGTAACATTGTTACTCACTTTGTGAAAAAATATTAAATAAAATTATTGTTTGTTGGAATTTGAGTGGTTTCATTTGCACATAAAGGGGCTACACGTTATCATAATTTTTTTTGAATTCCGCGACCCTATAGGTTCTCTTGTCTTAAAGTAAAAATAACAAAATTTATTTGTGACAACTTTTAGTTCTAGGAGTTAGAGTTAAATAAGTCGCTTTGTAACATCGATAGCGAACAGTCGGTTTTTAACTTCAAAAGCGTTAAGTCGAGTTCCAATAAATTAAACGAAACTTTCAAATAATCCCGAGTTTCATTTTCTACTTGATCAAAATAACGGAAAATAGGTACAAGTCACTTTATAATCTGAGGTTATAGCACCCATAACACCATGGATATCGAGGCAGTTCGCCAGCAAGTTTATCTTACCCCCCAAGGCTAAATTAGGAGTTCTAATTATTAGTCTGTCTATCAGTTACATATGGCAAAAGTTACGAGTAACTTTACAGAACTAATTAAGATTAACTTCAAACGAAATGTTTAATCGATATAGTAAATCGTTAATCTTAAAGTTTACCTGATGTCTGACACATCATTACGTTTCTTGGAGGTATAGATAACGGTAAAAGACCGAAACTTTGTAACAAAATTATATTTTTCATAAAATAAATTTGAAAGCTCATTACAATTTTTCCAAACGTTGTAGTTCTTAAAATATTTCAGTTGCTACTCAAGCAGAACCTATTAGGTGCACACATTATAGTAAACTTAAATTTAGAGTGACACATAAAATGTTTAAATTAAATGTTGTAGAAAATATAACTCAAGTCATGCATAATTATTTGGCCACGCTCAAATAAGTTTAACAATAAATAATTATTAATGGTTTTGGATTTCTTACAAACCAAGGTTGTTATGAATAACTCCTATCGTTTAAATTTTTTTTCAAAAGAGTGAAAACTTTTAATTTTATTTGAAATCACATGTTTTCAGAATTATTTTACGACATCGACGATTTTATGGGCAAATATGTAAGTAGCTATTTTTAGAGGTAGTTTTAGGCTTCTAGGTATAGCTAAATTTCTATTTATTGGGAAAGTTACTCATATCGTTTTTTTCAGATTAATGTTTTTGCAGATTTCGACAAAAAAAAAATTTGATTAAAAAGTTTTTGTATTAAAATTTCATTATTTTTACCTTTTATTTCAACTTCGAAAGCGTCATATCGAAGCCTGCTGGTTAAAACAAGTTTCATGATAATAGTTTAGTTTCTGGATATAAATAATCCCCACTTTAAACCTGTACCTCATTTATTTTGGTAATTTGCAAATTATCTTGACGAATTCGCTTTGATTGGTTTCAAAGCAATATAACTTTACGGGCATTTCTTTATCCCATACGAATATAACTACACTTTCATTTACCCGCCAAATTAGTTAGTGTTGATCTCGTAACTTTTTTTCAGTTATTATTTTTGTTTTTAAATGTCAAAGTCTTGCAATTTTATTGTCTACATCAACTTAATTGATTTTGTCTTTGTTTTGCTCCACACATGTCATTTTTAATCAAGGAAAGAAAAATACCATTGCGATATTTGTGTGAGCGCAAAATAAGCCAATAGCTCATATGCATAAAACAGAAGCGAATGCTTTTGCTTAAGTTTTCTGAGATAAGCAAATGGTCTAACTCAAACAACTTAACTCTTGACAACCATCAACAATAACTACTATCTAAATCATATCACAGTCAATCTTAAACTTAAAAACTACTAACTAATACCGGCCTTTATATATCCGTAATCTATTCTTGCAATGCAAAATCCACAATAAACGCGATAGACCTTTTTTCCGAAGAGCAACGTAAAATCTAGAATCAGTTATCCAATTCTGTACACCGTAGCGGAAGCGCCACTTTCTGTGAAACTGCCCTCCTCTTAAGGTTGATCGTCCCGATCAACTTCGCGCCCATGATATTTCGTCAATCTGTCCAAATGTACAACTTTCATCTTACTCCTGGTGTTGCACTGAACTCGATAAACCAAATCCTTAATCCTCATGATTATTCTGTAGGGTCCTTCCCATTCTGAAGACAATTTCGGCGACACTCCTTTCTTCCTTATTGGATTATACAGCCACGCCAAATCACCTTCTTGAAATCCGGCTGAATTGACTTCCAAGTCGTATCTGGTCTTCATTCGGTCACTGCCAGCTGAATATGCTCCCGAGCAAAATCATGTATCCCTAGAAGTCGTGCCCTCACTTCGTCGGCATAGTCTCGAATTTCTTTTCGTTCTTCTTCAGGTATTCCAAACATCAGATCGCAAGATAACCTGAGTTCTCTTCCAAAAACGATTCTAGCTGGACTTTCACCTGTTGACTCATGAACAACTGCTCTATAAGCCATTAAAAATAGAGGCAAGTATTTGTCCCAATCTCGCTGGTTCTTTGCAACCACTTTTGTCAGGTGTTACTATGGTCTTATTGTGTATGTATATGTAAAGGTGTTGTCCCTGTCTTATGAATACCCATGATCTTCTTAAAGATGGCAGATTCGAAGTTTCGTCCCTGATCTGAAGGCAACTCTAGTTGGACACCATGACGACTGAAAACTTCGTCCACTAGTACCTGGGAAACAGTGATGGCTTCTTGATTGGGAATAGCGAAAACTTCTGGCCATGTACTGAAGTAATCCATGATAACCAAGATGTGTTTGTTACCACGCTCTGACTCAGGGAACGGTCCGGCTACATCTATCGCTATTCTTTTAAATGGAAGACCGACGTTGTACTGTTTCATGGGCTCCCGGGATCTTAGTTTTGAGTACTAATAGCACACATATGTACTAATAGCACATATGTCGCATTTTCGACACCAGTTTTTAACGTCTTCATGATAGTGAACCCAGTAAAAACGTTCCCGGATTTTGTCCAAAGTCTTGTTAACTCCGAAATGTGCCCCTGAAGTTCCGTCGTGTATTTCTTTTAATACATCTTCCACTCGGTCTTTGGGGATAACCAGTTGGCTCTTAGTGGATTTCTCATCGGCACTTTCCCAAACTCTCTTGAGCAAACCATCTTCTACGGCCAGAGAGTTCCACTGGGCCCACAACGCCTTGTAAATCAAGCTCTTGTTCGACACTTCCCTCCATTCTGGCCTACATTTATTATTTTCTTTAAGATGTAGAATTTGCCCGATGTCCTGGTCTGCCTCCTGATCTTCTCTAATTTGTTTGGTAGTCCATTTATCATCAACGATAAGACCAGTTCTTCTTACAGCTGGACCAGTGTTTTTCTCATGCATATCGATGCTTCAACAATGCTTGCAGTCTTCTTTACATGGCCGTCTAGACAGAGCGTCACCATTTTTATGGAGGTTTCCAGGTCGATGTTTAATTCGGAAATCGTATTGCTGCAATTTCTCAATCCATCTAGCAAGCAGTCCTACGGGAGTTCTCATTTCTGAAAGCCATTTTAGAGCTGCGTGATCCATTCGAATTAGAAACTTACGTCGGTAGAGATACTTATGGAAATGGTTGACTGCTTTTACTATGGCAAGCAACTCTATTCTGGTGACACAATAATTTCATTCCGGATTTGATAGGATTCTGCTATAGTACCCTACGACATGCTCTTATGAATTTTGGATTTGTGAAAGGACAGCTCCAATACTGGTCCAAAATCAAAATGCCCTTCTGATCAGGATAGGACAACACTGGGCTTGTACATAATGCTCCTTTTAATTTTCTTAAAGCGGAATCGCATTCTTGGGTCCCATTGAATGTTGATTTTTCTACCGTTAATCGATGAAGCGAAGCAGCTATATTAGCGAATCAAATCTCTTCGATAATAAGAACATAATCCTAGAAAATTCCTTTGTTCATGTTTGTCGCGTGGTTTTGGCCAATCCCTGACAGCATCTATTTTTCCTTCCATAACTTGTATGCCATCTTCAAATACCACGTGACCTAAGAATTCCACTTTCTTTTGAAATAGAAAACACTTGTTAGGATTGAGTTTTAAGTTGGTATTCCGGAAGCGGGCAAAAACATCTTTCAGGGTATTGAGATGTTCTTGAAACGAATTTTCCATGATCATGACATCATCTAAATATACCAGGCAAAATCTCCATGTGAGGCCTCACAAAACAAGATGTATCAGTCGCTCAACTGGTATGACCCACTTCCGATACTGAAGGCAGTTTTCTCTTTGTCATCTTTGTGTATTGCCACTTGCCAATATCCACTTTTGAGATCCAAGGTGGAAAACCATTTGGAGCCCGCTAGAGTGGTTAATGTATCGTTTATCCTCAGGAGAGAGAAACTGTCCTTCTTTGTGACGTTATTAAGCTTACGGTAATCCACACAGAATATAAGACTTCCATCTTTTTTCGTACAGCGCTGACCATGGACTATTTGACTCTTCAATAATTCCCTGTTGAAGCATTTTATCAATTTGGTTTTCTACTTCCTGCTCGCATACGTCGAGGTGGTTGTCTAATTGGGTGTGCCAATCCAGTATCAATTTTGTGTTGAATTAAACTGGTTCGTCCGGTTTGATTATCCATCAAAAGTACGTCTGGTTCTTTCAAGATGAAATCTGTGGCTTCCCGGAGTCTATCTGGATCGAAGTGTTTCTATGATTTCTCCAAAGTCTGCATCAAGGTATTTGTATCCAATTTCGATTTTTCAAAATGTCGCTTATCTGGTAGGTCAGAGTTCGACATTTGCTTAACTGGTTCGAGAGTTCCAATAATATCTCCTTTTATTTTTACTGCTTCAGAAGAAACATTGGCAATTCTTATCATAATGCCACCATTTGTTCTGGAGTCTTTCCAACAAGAAATTTCTCTGGTTTATCTCCAATAAAATTATGTGTTAGTCCAACGCAGCACCAGGGTTTGTTTCCAATTTTCCGCAAACGATCTTCTCAGTACTTCCAGGAATTCTCGCTGGGTTTGTGGCCAGGATCTTAACGGCTTGGGATTATTCTTGTGTAGTTAGGACAAATTCTTCATTACCTAATATAAGGATGTTCAAGAAGGATCGAAAGAGAAACCATGTTGGCCGATCAAATCCAGTCCCAAAATAAAAGCATCTTCTATCTCGGCGAGTAATGTTCTGTGCCTATAGGTGGTAGAGCAAGCTCAACCATAGCTTCTCGTTGAACTGGTTCTGATTCGCCCGTAACTGTTCGTAGTGACAAGGTTCTAGTGTGCGGTTGGATTGCTCGAGACTTGACTAATGTTCTTCTAATTATGGAAACTTCAGCACCCGTATCAAAAGTGATGGTTTTCAATTCTCCATTAATTTATCCTTCGAATTTTAATCCTTTTAATGACTACTCAATGGTTTGATGTAAACAACCGGACTTCGTCATTACTAACCAGCATCCGCCCCTCCGTACTAGTTGGTTTCTGTCTATTATTAGGGCTGGCGTCTCTAGATCTTGAAAAGCGTTGGAAACAATCCCTAGATGGAGTGGACATCCTTACTCTACAATCCCATTGCATATGTCCAAGCTTATGACAGTGGTAACAATCTACTCGGTTTCTCGGTGTTGGTGTTTGTCTGGAGTCGTTTGTCCACCTTCTAGTAATAGTTGCTTCGTTTTCCATGAACTTGCTCATAACATTCTTGAAGCTACCATTTTCTTTTGATGATTGTTGATTATCCTTTGGGTGTTCAATGGATACTGCTCTTATTTTGGATCGTGAGGCAACAAAGATTGCTTCCAGTTCCAGTGCTCGGACAAGGACTTCACTCTTTTGTCTGAACTAAGACATTCTCAGGTTTTCTTGGATCTTGGAATCTCTGAGACCAATCAATGAATGTAGATACTGCCATCCATTCCTGCATGTCTTCCCCAGCTGCAGGAAACGCTAGACTCACTAGCCTTTTATTTTCGATTCGAATTCCTGTAAACTCTCGCCGGGTTTTTGAATTATTGATTTAACTTGACTTCTAAATACATTTTGCCTGTAATAGTCTCCGAAGCGCATTTCTAATGTCTAAGTTAGATGTTGGTAATTCTGTTGGTAGATTGAAGGAATGCACTGAAGAAGTTTAGGGCAAGTCCTCGCAGCCCCACTATCAGCAGCTTCAAATTGTCGGATATACATAGTCCAGGACGTAGAACCGTCAAAAGTTGGTGGTTTTGTAATGGGAAAATATCCAACTTTATAGGTTCTTCACCCTAATAGTAAAGAGTCATCATTTTGTTAGTTGGAAGCAATAACTTATTTTATTGCAAAATGCCCAGCACAGCTTTCTTGGCAAATATTGCAGTATTTAAGGTTCATTGTAACTAGGATAATTATGTCTATGTTGCAGTTTGTAACGTGTAAAGTTACTTGTTCCTTTTTTTTAAATTTAATTTTATATAATCCTGTTTGATGTTGACAGTCTGGTGACTAACATTTAACATAGAGGGTTTCTGCTACTCATAATGTTAGCAATTATTGAATTATTACACTAGAGGGCAGAATTTTCATTTAAATTTGACGTACTGGTTATTACCAACAATTTCCGTTGACTATCTGGAGTCCGTACCAATTCTCTCCCCTTTTGAATTGTGTCGTCGAGCTGCAAGGTCGATCGGCTGAAAATCGCCATCTTCTCGAGACAACCGTGCCGTAGAAAAATAAAGTAGGTATCTTATCGGCCTTCAGGCATTACCATAGAGAAATATAATAAACCAAGGTGAGAGTTACCGATTTTGTGGTGCGACACTGGCATCGCGTTGACATCATATCGATACTAGCGCCACTATCCACTAAAAGACCAACTTGAATAATATTTGGCGGGCTTTTTGAACTTTTAGATTATAGTATTGTTATTTTTGAAAGTAGAAATCTAGCCCAGAATTTTTCCGCAGTCAACAGAAAAAAAAAATGCGGGAAAACGCTGGCCTGGAAAAAAAAAAATAATCAAAAAATATCCATGAAGTAATCTATACTTATATTTTGATCATTGGCAATTAACAAAAAATAATAAAAATTAAATTATACATAAATATAACTTCGTAAATAATAAATGACAAAAAAATTACAACATAAAAAAAGCGAAAACCAGCCAAAACATCTCACTTTTCACTAATAGGCTAGTATTTAATAATTAATATTATTTATGCATGAACTTAACGATTTTCACATTGTGAATCTTACCAGAATCATGTATTTTTGATAAACTAATTAATTTTAGGTTCACTCATTTGTGTCAGTTTTGTCTTTTTATAGGTTGGAAATCGCAATGTACAATAAATAAAACACCCTATGTCGTCTCTTCCTTTATTATCACATCTGTTAAAAAGAGACAGATATAAGAATGAGAGGCGATGTCAGAATTGTCAGATAGTTCCAAGCTATACTAGCGCCACCATGTGGTACAAGAAATACGTTGTCACTTGGCGCATATGAATCGGTAACTCCTACCTTGGTTTATTATTTTTCTCTATGGGCATTACCTTATCTCAACAAAATTAAGTTGCGTGAGGCAATAATCTGTTGATTGCAAAAAAAATTGAATCAAAAAGTCTTGTGATTACCATTTAATTTAAGTTTGAATTTCAACCCACCTCGTGGTAAGTTTTTTTAATTTTTTTTCAAGTAATAGCTTTTCAAGGAATGCCTTATTACTTAGGGTCTTTCGGAGAGCCGTTTCTCTCAACAAGTCCATTCAAAAAAAAGGTCATATTTTCAAATTAACACCATTTTCGTTAAGTGTGGCATGGAGCTTTTAGTACGGGAGCTGGCGAAACTTTTCATTGTCCCATTTCATAAAACTTGATTTATCTTTTATTTTGTGGTATTGATATCAATGATCAAGAAAATGAACTCCTGCCACCTTGTTAGCGGGACAACGGTTGACTGCGGTATGCCAAACATGTTCAAAAAAAGAGTCCAAATGTTTAAAATAATAAAAGTTGAAACTTTACCAATTTGCTAATAACATTTAAATAGGACATAAAACGACCTCCTGCCACTTTTTCGGTAGACCTATATACTCCTGCCATAATTTTATTTACGTAAAAAAAAGTTATTAATTAATATAAATTATAAAAGTTGAAATTTTTTCTAGCATTTCATTAATAATTACGATAACTGAAAAATGTATCCTGCCAGTCATTTGATGGGACCTGGCTTCGGCAGGAGTTAGTGGGATTTCTAAAAATCCTCGATTTTGATGAAATCTAGTATGTTTTAGATCTCGATCTCCTGATCAAAAGTTCTCATGGGCCCAAGACGATCCTATGACTGGTTTCCGAAAGACAGTGGCGGGTGTGGGGCTACCCAAAAATTCGAGTAAAGTGAAATTATTTTACAAAAGGTGAACTTTGATGCAAAAAGTGTTAAAATTAATTGACTATTATTTTTATTGGCCATGTTACATCATGGGGTACTCAAAAAGTATTAATATAGGAAGTTATTTAAATATATATATTTTTTATGAAACAGCAAAATCCAACTTTGATAAAAAAAAAATATTATTTTGAAATTTCAAAAATATTTAACTTTAATTTCGTGGTATACTAAAACTCAGTTCTCATAACTGCGGAAAGCGATTTCAATTTTTCGCGAAACTTTTGTCATTAGTATCAGTATTTGATAGGTTGGACCAGTAACATATCTTACGCAAAAAAATAAAATCATTTTCCAAGTTTATCAAGACCTAGCTTCATTACAAAAACTAATACAGGGTGTCCCAGCCGAAAGTGAACCATTTTAAATGGTTATAACTTTTGAACCAGGTGTGCTAGCAACCTGCGGTTTGCGCCATTCGATTCCTCTAGGTCTAAAGTTTTTTCTAGTAGGTTGCAAATTTTTTTGAAATATACAGGGCAAGTAAAAAAAAAATCCGTTTTTCAACATTGAAATTCTCCACTATTTTCAATGGAACACCCTGTATATCACAACGTCAAAAAAAAGAATAATGTTCAAGGTATCCATGTACGAATAAACATAGTCCCTAAAACTTGAAGTTTTAGCCGTGAAAAATCAAAATCGAAATCTTGGTATTTTGCAAACGCATATTTACAAAGCTTGGAACTTATGTTTGCCCAATAAAAAGTTAAGAAAAACTGCATAAAACTATATAAAATGCTGTATATGTAGGTATATGTTAGCCACTCTGTACCAGCATTTAAGGATCAGCGAATGACTTGTGTAATATTTCCTGGGAAATCGCTTCAATGACATTACAAATGTTCCGCTTAAGATCTTTAAGGCTATTTGAGCAAAGGATTACAACATCTTTTCTTGTCATAACTCCAGAGAAAAAAGTCTGGAACTCTCAAGTCAGGAGAGTAAGGTTTTCTATAGGACCTCCATATCCGTCTTTCCCCAAATATCATATCTACTGATTTCCTTGCTATTAAAGAATAATCCACCATCCTGCTGGAAATAGATATCATCCAAGATACCCTCCTGTCTTAACTGTGGAAAAAAGAACATATCAGTGTATACTATTTCTGTTATCGTTGATTCATTAATGGAAATGGTCTGTATTTTTTCTTAATAGAGATTGCACACCAAACTGTTACTTTTGGGGTATCTCTATTTGACAAGTTCCAGAGAAAATACTCTGGAACTCGTTAAATTTTCTTGGAAATTGTATTTTAACTTAATTGATATCTAACTAGACAGTTACAAAATTCTTTGTCATAGTGATATCAAGTACCTACAACATGAAGTTGCATGCGTTTGCAAAAATTCCAAGATTTCGATTTTGATTTTTTACCTCTAAAACTTCAAGTTTTAGGGACGATGTCTATTGGTACATCGATACCTTGAATATTAATCTTTTTTTTGACGTTGTGATATACAGGGTGTTCCATTAAAAATAGTGGATAATTTTGATGTTGAAAAACTCATTTTTTTTCACTTTTTTTTTTTTTTTTTTTTTTACGGATATGCGCACTCGCAAGGAAATGTCCTATCACGCTCGAGAAGCGGCAAGTGCGCGGAAATGTCGGTGTATGTTGGTCTTGAAACGGTTCAGGTTGTAACCTGCAGGGAAAACCGTCGCAGGGAGTTTATTCCACAGCGATGCTGTTCTCCAGAGATATGAATTCTGATATAATGAGGTTCTTGGTGCCTCTAGTTTGACAGTAAATTCATGGTTACCGTCTGTTTGACGGGTTCGCCTGGTAGGTGCTACTCTCGTTGGAATCATACGTGCCAACTCTTCAGAGCATTTTCCGTGATAGTACCTGTAGAAGAGAGATAAATCGCCCACAGATCTGCGATGTTCGAGACCATCCAAGTTACGAGTAAGTGCGGGGTCATTGATCAGCTTGATAGCTCGTTTTTGCACGGTATTCAAAAGCATTAAGGTATGTTTGGGTGCTGCACTCCATATATGTGAGCAGTACTCCATAGTTGGTCGAATCTGGGCTTTGTAGAGTGTCAGCAATTGGCTTGGTGTGTACAAATGTCTTGTACGAAATAGCACCCCCAGCTTTTGGGAGGCCCTTTTAGCAATATCTGCCACGTGACTGTGCCAAGACATGTTGGTCTCTGCAGTAACCCCCAAGATGTTCAACTGACTCTGTAATGTGACAGCACTTCCAGATAGCATGATGTTTGGCTCACCGGTGCTGGTCTTTTTTGAAAACAGAGCTGCTTGGGTTTTCTGCGCGTTGAACTGTACAAGGTTTTTGTTACCCCAGTCCTCTATTATCTCCAGGTCGTTATTTATCTGCGATATTTGAGTTAGTCTAAGATGATGGAATTCACATGCGGAAAGACCTGTGGGTGGTATGAGTGAGGAGACTACATTGCCATCGTCTGCAAAGCAATAAAGTGGATTTACTGTTTTATCTATGAGGTCATTTATGTAAATCAGGAAAAGAGTTGGCGAAAGGATTGCTCCCTGTGGCACACCAGCATTTATTTGGTAAGAGTTGGAGTTCTGGCCATCCAGTGCAACATAAATGGATCTGTCCTTTAGGTAACTTTCAAACCAAGTGCAAAGTTTCGGCGATAATCCCATTGCTTTGAGCTTGTTGAGCAGATTTTCATGCCAAACTTTGTCGAATCTTTAGATATATCTAAGGCAATTGTTCTTGTTTCACCCCGCAACTCAATCGCTTTTTGCCATAAGTGAGTGACGTATGTAAGTAGATCGCCAGTTGACCTATATTTTCGAAATCCGTATTGCTTATCGTTGATAATTTTGTACTTTTCCAAGTACTTGGTTAGGTGATTGTTCACAACTCTTTCCATTACTTTTGATATCACCGGAAGTAGAGCAATTGGTCTATAGTTTAACGGATCTGTCTTTTTTCCTTTCTTTGGAATGGGTTGTACTGCGGCAGACTTCCATGATGATGGATATACTCCTTGCCTGTAAGACAAATTGAATAATTTAGCGAAAGTTGGGGTGAGTTCGTTGGCGCAATTTTTGAGTACTATTGCGGGAATGCCATCCGGACCCATTGCTTTGTTTGTATCCAGCTTTTTTAGGGATTTTCGTATTTCTCTGTGACAAAAGTGTACCTCTGGCATACTATGGGAAACCCTTTCAATGAACGGTGGAGTTTTTCCGTTTGGCACTGTTAGGTTGGAGTTGGAGGAAAACATTTGGGCAAGCATATTGGCTTTTTCCTCTGATGTTGTGGCTAAGTGATTATTTTTATCTGTAAGTGGTGGTATGGATGACTTGGTGAAGTTAGATCCAACAGCTTTTGCAAGAGACCAAAAAGACCTAGAACTACTTGGACAATTCAGCAACCTGTTTTTTATTCTTTGATTGTATGTTTCTTTAGCGGAGTCAATAGTAATTTTGCAACTATTTCTGGCTTCTATAAATTCTGTGTGGTTTTGAGCGGTTTGTTGTCGTTTCCAAAGGTTATATGCTCTGTGTTTTTTCTGTACAGCCGTTTGACACTGGCTGTTGAACCAAGGTTTTGCATTAGCTCTACGTTTAGTTGTATGTGGGATATATGCGTCCATTCCAGATAAGATTACTTGTGTTATTTCATTACAGCAAATAGTGGGATCAGCTGTTTTAAAGCAAACCTCTTGCCATGGAAAATCCAGGTAATACTGTTTTAGGTCATTCCATTTTGCCGATTTATAGTGCCACATTTTACGAGGAAGTGGTTGTAGGCTTGGTGGGATGAGCATTTCGCACTTTGTTATTATAAGTTTATGATCGGACGAACCAAGTGGAGCATCTACTTGAATTGTGTACGAGTCAGGATTGGTGGTTAGGAACAAGTCTAAAAGCGCTGCAAATTCGCCCCTTTCTGAGATACGGGTAGGTTCATCGACAAGCTGCGTTAGACCACAACTTATGGCAAAAGCTTCTGCTTCTCTGCCTTCGTTATCTGTTTTGTTGTGGTGTTTCAGCCAGGGTATATTATGGACGTTGAAATCGCCTAAAAAGACAATTTCCGCCTGTGGATAGTTTGACTGTATACTATCACAGCTTTCGGATAATGTCGCGAAAAAGTTTTGGTAATCGGTGTTACTTGGCGGTCGGTAGAGGCAGCAGATAAACTTGGTCGATGACTTTGAGGTGAATTTTAGCCATATGATATCAAGGTTCGCTGGTTCTAGCTTCTCCTCTCGATGACATGAAAGGTCATTTTTAATGTACACACAGATCCCAAAATTATGTCGAAATCGGTGGTGTAGGTCATAGCCGGGATAAAAATAGTTCACAATAGGTGTTGCAGAACTGATTTTAGTTTCAGTGAGAACAAGGATGTCAGGTCTTTGTTCTTCAAGATGTTGGTGAACTGAATTCATATTTGTACTTATTCCTCTTATATTGCTAAAATCAATTCTGAGTTGAGTTTTTGATCTTTTTATATCTTTGCATGAAGGACCCCCAGGATCACCCGACGCCCGGAGATCCGAGTGGTCGGGTATTTTACCTCCGGAATATTTTGATCCTGGAGGCGCCATCATGCTATCTGTTACTCATTGTTGGAACCGGACTGCCAGCGCAGTAGCGGAACGTGGTGATGCCACTTAGCGCTACTCAATTCTGGCATGGTGGTATCTCACCGGTCGACGCCCAATGAGTAAAAAGCGTCTACCACCTACCACCTACTTGCCCTGTATAAGTTTTAAAAAAAATTGAAACCTACTAGAAAAAACTTTAGACCAAAAGAAATCGAATGGCGCAAACCGCAGGTAGCTAGCACACCTAATTTAAAAGTTATAACCGTTTAAAATTGTTCACTTTCGGCTGGGACACCCTGTATTTGATGGTTACATTTTAGGTTCCAGACCATACAAAACTTTTTCCAAAGTTCTGCGTGGTCTAAGACCTCAAATGTTATTTGAAAGTAGGTATCGAAAATTGGTAGGTATAATGAAAAGTTAATCGGAATTACCCAAATATGCAATGAAGTTCCTTGCAAAATAACAAAACCTGATTTTCCAGCATAAGCGTCCAAACTAAACCTTTTTATTATTTTATTTAAGTTGCGTTGAACTTAAGCGTCCGATTTTTGTATAAAAAGTATAAACAGAAGAATTTGAGTACCCCTGACGATAGAAGCTGTCTCGTGACAGCCTACATGACCAATAAAGATATTACTCAATTAATTTTATCACTTTTTGCATCAAAGTTTACCTTTTGTAAAATAATTTCACTTTACTCGAATTTTTGGGTAGCCCCACACCCGCCACTGTATTTCGGAAACCAGTCATAGGATCGTCTTGGGCCCATGAGAACTGTTGATTAGGAGATCGAGATCTACAACATACTAAAATTTCATCAAAATCGTGGATTTTTGAAAATCCCATTTAAAGTGTGCATCGTCCTTTGTTTCAACACGTTAGATTCTTTTTTATTTATTTAAGCGCAAAAATTATGTAATATCGAAAAGTTTACAGACACGTATCTTCGTCAATATATTCGTAGACAGTTTCCACAAGTGGATAAATCTTTGGTCAGTTCATTGATCCCATCACCGAACGAACTGATCTAGAACTGAACATCAGCACATCAGTCATTCATATGGAATCTTAAAATGCCCAAACATCTGCCTCACATCAAGTTTTTATTGTGTATAAAAGACGTCCAGGTAAGACCCTTTTTCAAGGTGCTCATTTGCTCTATGTATGTGATCACTTAGTATCTACCGCATTGAGAACCTTTGGATTTGGAATTTGGAAGCCTAGAAATAGTGGATATACAGTGTGTCCAAGATAAGGATGAGGTAGCATTAGGATCTGGGGAACGGTTGGAGTAACAATGTTGGTTAGATTAGGAAAAAGTTACGCAATTTAACGCTCAATAAAATGCTACTTTGACATGAAAAATTCCGAACATTTTCCGAGATATCCGGAAAAACCCAAAACTTCACAAAATCGATTTTATTTTTGCCTGAGCTTATTTGAGGAGATATTTCAAAATAAATGTCACTTAATCGTGAACACTTTTTTTACTCTACAAGACATTATCAATTTTAAAATTTGACGTTTCGTCACTCTCGGTATTTTTCCTTGAACTTTTATTTCAAATTTCCACAAAATGGGATAAAATTTTGTATACATCACGTGAGTTAAAATCTTTATTCATTCAAAGAAAATTTCTTCTCATGAATAAACATTCATTCAACTCACTTGGTGTATAAATAACTATTAAATACGGACCCTTATTTTTTATTTCAGATTTTATAGAAGCTTCTGATGTCCCAAAACCAATGACGTATTGCACTTATTCGATTTTTTGATTTTTTTCGAATAAATGCGATACGTCATAGGTTTTGGGATATCAGAAGCTCTTAAAATCTGAAATAAAAAATCAAGGGCCGTATTTTAAAAAAAAATGAAGTTGATGATGGTGACCCAAAGACGAAATGTCAGAATTTAAATTTGAAAATGTCATCTTGTAGAGTAGACAAAGTTGTTACCACAGGTTTTTACGATGAAGTGAAATTTATTTTGAAATGTCTCCTCAAATAAGCTCAGGTAAAAATAAAATCGAATTTGCAAAATTTCGGTTTTTTCCGGATATCTTTGAAAGTGTTCGGAATTTTTCAAATGTCAAAATACCATTTTATTGAGCATCAAATTGCGCAACTTTTTTCTAATCTAACCAACATTGTAACTCCAACCGTTCCCTAGATCCTAATGCTATGCCATCCTTATTTTGGACACGCTGTATAATGTGTTTCCGCTCAACAATTTTGTTCCTGCCGAAGCCAGGTCCCATCAAATGACTGGCAGGATATATTTTTTAGTAATCCTAATTATTAGTGAAATGCTAAAAAAAAAATTAACTTTTATAATTTATATCAATTGATAATTTTTTTTTACATAAATAATATTATGGCAGGAGTGTATAGGTCTACCAAAAAAGTGGCAGGAGGTCGTTTTATGTTTTATTTAAATGTTATTAAAAAATTGATAAAGTTTCAACTTTTATTATTTTCAACAATTAAACTGTTTTTTTTTTGACGTAATTAACATATCGCGGTCAATCAGTGTCCCGCTGGTACCCCTGCAGGAATCGATTTTAGTTTTCTATGGCTCCGAGATGATCCAAAAAAAGTAAAACTAATCGTTATGAAATCACACAAAATTTAGTGTCGCCAGCTCCCGTACTATTTTGAAGGGATTCTTACCCTGCCGGAATCAGGACCCTCACCAGTCGATGCATGTGCCTCACATTTCACGACAATTTTAGTCCCTTTTTTGCCTGGATTCTGGGATGGAGTCCGCAAGTTCTATGTGCGGTTTCCTTTGTCAAGTGACTGAGGATGGATGGCTTCCGTGCTCTACCTTATGTTGGAATGGAGGCTTGTATTACCTTTCTCTAATAACTTTTAATACCTTTTCTTTTATTAAATCAGTTTAATAGTCAATTAACAAATTTAAGATAATTTTTTTTATATGATTTTCATGCAACATTTAAACTCTCTGATTCTTGACACGTTGGTGGAGAATTAGCTTTTGATTCATCAAATTTATTATGGATTTGTCTTTGCATAACTTTTAATATTGCCTTATATTTTATCATTTTTATCAATAATAATCGATAAGTATTCTGAACAAAGGTCAAGGTTGGACAACATGTTCTGAATTCAAAATTGTTGAGTAATAGGCTACCGTCAAAAATTGATCAATTTTTAACCCTGGGTCCTACGACTGAGGATTTCTATTATATCTCCAGACCATTTGACGGTTATATAGCCCAACTTTCAATTTCTTTCAGGTACAATTTGATTTTATTGAATTAATTTTTATTCATAGAAACTGACCATATTTATCAATACAATTTTCAATCATTTATTTTTTTTAATTAGTTTTCTGGAAACTTAAATCTTTATTTTGAGTTAAGGATTGTGGGTTTATTGGTCCAATTTAAAATAAACCAATTATTTCTTTGCCGACGTTTCGGATTTATTTAATCCATCCTCAGGGCTCGAAATTGTGGTTTCTTATTGTCCACTATACATTTAAGGCACATTACAAGATTATGTAGATAGACAGAATATGAACATTATTTGATAACACAAAAGCAAAATGCGTGAAAGTTACAATTAAAAATGATCCGAAAATTATTTAATGTTTGAAATTTAAAAATAACGATACATCAATGACAAACAACAGTTGTTTGTCAAGCCTTGATGTATCGGATCACCGGAGAAAAATATGCGGTCCTGAGAATACTCTCAAAGCATAACAGCTAAATGATAACCTACATTTACATTGAAATACTTACCTAAAACATTTGGAAATCAACTAGGCTAATACTAATAGGTAGATTCATGCACATACAACTCAATTTGACCAACTCAATGAAATATTATAGATATATTAAACCGTGTGGAATTCCTAGCTCCATCCAAAATTTGCAACTACGCAATGAAATTAATATTATTGCTTTATCACATAACACTACTAGCTCAAATTTATAATTCATTATCCGATTTTCGAGCAACTAAATTGTTTACAATTAACTAGGGTGACCACTGACCAACAGCATTTCAAACAGTTAATTGAATCAGGATCAAATTGCATTAAACAACACAATTTCAATGTGTGACCAAAAGTCAATAAAACCGTATTTGATTAAAAAAAAAACAATTAGGTTGTATTCACCCACATGGCTAAATTTAATTTGTTGGAAACAATGGCAAAATAACAGCCCATGATAACCAAAAAATATTTTCTTTTGTAACGTCCCTATAAAATTTTAGTATTAATCTCCTCTAGACTTCAATCTTCTGTCACATATAAATTTCCCGAGAAATTTCCTAAAAACCTCGTAAATTGTCTTTTTTATTTCCAACCGAACTTTCCGACTAATTGGATGACTGTTTTGTAAGCCGAATCTTATCTTTCAAGTCCATATATGCCTGCTTAAAGTAAAAAAGAAATAATGTGGATATAACTTCTATTTCTAGATAACTCACTCACAATTGAAGGAGTTCAATTGGATTTTGAATGAACTTGACCCCGTTCTACAATTTTACTTTCAAGTAATTTAGTTTAAACTTATGACTTTGGATGAGTTTAGAGATTTGAGTTCCAGATTTGCACTTTATAGCATGTCTGAAATCTTTTATGGACAAAAAAAAATAATGAATCTTAAATTAATTTAAGATATTTTCATATCCATCCATAGATACTACGGCGAGTTTTTGTATTAACTTTTATAGTTTTTTCACTTATTTGATTCGTTTCAACCATTTATTTGAATTTAATTTGTGAATAGCATTTGAAAAAAGGCACTCGATTTTGAGTATATGGCTTGGTATTTGGTTGAAGGGTATCTACTTGACCAATTAAATAATAATAATTGCAATTATAAAATTTTCCTGGAACTGATGGGGACAGTGATGAGTCTGACCGTTTCTAAAACGGATAAATAATTAAAGCGAGCATTTTTATCATTTCAATTAATACTACGCATTACTATCAAAGCATAATTAAATTTTACAAGTACAATTGATCTAATAGAACCAAACATTAAACTAGGGAGTACATTTTGTTGCTTGAGCAATCGTATAATCAATACTCCATTGCACCTTATTCAGTTTTCATCTCCAATCTTATCATCGGCTTTTATTTTCATTTCTTTTTCATTGCATGTCTTTTTTTTCAAATGAAATGTCTACAGTTTTAGATACATATTGTTAGATCACTTCTTTGTTTGAGACAAAGCCAAAAACAGTTCTTATTCTAGGTTGGTATAATGATAATTGTAGGTATTCCTGCTGATTTAAATTCTTCCTTGTTTCTTATACTCTTCTACTCTCAGAGTAGCTTAATCTGTATTGTCCATAAGTAATGGGGTACTTAGTCGTAGTTCCTCTTTATACACTGTGGTACATCCCACTCTGAGGCAAAAACAATCTTCGTATTCATGTATCTAACTCATGCAAAAATGTCATTGTCATTAATCTTTGTTTAACTTCAGCGCTAGCGCTGCCATGAATTTGTTTTTTTTATTTTTGGATCTTACTTGGGCTGCATTAATATTTTTGTGTTCAATCTGCCTCTTTCATGGTTCTCATTTACTTCCGTTTCCGTACTCTCAGTTTTTCCCTCCAATGTTTATTTCTGTACCAGCTTCTTGTTTTCCATACCAGGATCTGGCTTTAATGATCTTTTTCATCTCTATCCACACCTATCTCGGTATTTGTCCACAAGAGGTGTGAGGGGTTGTGGCGGAAAATATAAAAATTGTTTAGTAGACTGTATGATTTGAAAAAATTTGAAAAAAAATGGAAATAAACGTTTAAACCCGGTACGCACAGATCACTTACCTTTGAAAAGGTTTCTGTTGGTTCTCTGGGTACTGGTCCAAACTGAAGCGTGTTGACTGTAGCAGAGTACCTACTCCGTAGCTTCTTAGGGCAGTAAAATAGGGGCAGTTTCGTTGAAGTGACCGAACCGTCCAATACGACACGAATTTGTACGGGTCGCGTGGTGAGAGTGTGTTGTCTACTCTGCGGCCGAGAATATATATTTTTAAAATCTCGTACAAGGCAGTATGAAATGCAGCTGCTGCCAGCAAGTGACGTGTGCGCATATGATAAACGAAAAAAGTCGCTAATGAAAAAAATATGCACAATCGAACTTTGTAGATTGCTCTACACAAACTAAAACAGGCAAAAAGCCCTTTTGAGAGTTTCCTAAACAGGGGTCTTTATGAAAGTTTGTAGAGTACAATTTTACAATAAATCAAAACAAAAACTCGTATTCACAGATATCTATCAAACTTCTTGAATAATCTTGAATGATTAATTGAAAACCAAAACCTAAAACCTGGTTACTTCATCCTGAAAGACTTGCAACTTTAATAAATTTGCCTTTGCCTCAATCATTTAATTAAAACAACTATTGGATTGTTTGCACACAAAAATAATTCCTTGTTCCTCGCAGGAAATTAATCAATCAGTTGCGTGCAAAACTTTTCCTTTATCGAATTTGATAGCAAAAGACTTTGAATTCTTGAGGTAATCGCCGGTAGTCCTTTTTACATTCGGGGTCCTGATTCTACATTTTTCTAATCTAGGTTCAAACCTAAACTCATTTATTTTTTGTAGCATGATCTGGCAGCCTATGATATCCATCCCTGTTAATATATGAGCTAATTTATTGTCCTTGATGATGAGATTTACTAATCTCGAAACATGTAGGGCCGTTTAAAACGATTAAAATATTTGTGGAGGAAGACTTTGAGTTTTTCTTTCGAATTGAAGGATCAATTGCTTTTGGTAGAGGGAACTAATACATCAGATCATTCTATTGCTACTTCACTCAATGAAGAACGAACATTTGTAGCATTTTTCTCAAGAACATTAATAGACAGTGAAAAGAATCATTCTTCTGCCGGAAATACGCTATTAGTTGAAGCCCTTATTAGGACAAGGAGACACTTTTTTAAATGGTAGACATTTCCAGCCAAAAATTAGTTTCAATTATGTCATATTTTCAACACGAATTGAGAACACAATCACGGGTTTCAACATTTATTTGTAACTAAGCAGAAAAGAAGGGTGCATTAAAATAACCTAATGATACTCAGCAGTATTTTAGTATAAATGCAACTGCCGAGACTATTGCAAGTCAGACGTATCTGAGTGCTTCTCTGTATCAGTAGTCGTAAGGAGGTGCCTGAATTTAAGAGTTATCTGGACTGATTGGAATTAGCGTTATCGTATCTCTATCAGAGCAGGCTCGACAACCCAGACTCCGACCTACAGTACAGACTGTTGAGGGCAGGATACCCAATTTTTTCGCAACCTTGAAGAATATAGGTACCTTCTTGGTATTGTGAAATTTAGCGGTGCTGCTACGGGATATCAGCGACGACGATGATATTGTTAAATTAATTATAAAATTTTCAGATACTGGGTTAAGAAAATTAACCATTCAAATCGTCTTTTGGAAGTAAACATATTTTCACAATGGCTCGTTTTGTGATGCCGTTTTTTGCTAGCACACTAACTACTCTTACCACACCGTCACTACAAGAATGTAGATCCACTATACGCCCTCGATGCCATTGCAATGGAGGCAGACCATCTTCTTTTAGGAGCACTAGAGAATCTAGTAAATCATCTTGATGGCGATAAAACTTCCATTTATTTCGCTGGTGCAATGTGTGCAGATAGTCTGTTGACCACCGTGTCCAGAAACTTTGCATCATTTTTTAAATATGTGCATATCTGGATAAGCGATTCATGGGTACTTGGGAAATATCTAATTCGGGTACAGCATTTATCGGACGGCCAATCAAAAAATTACCCGGAGTGAGTACTTCTAAATCATTGGGATCATCAGTTGGGGTTAATGGTCGAGAATTTAAAACCGATTCCACTTGAACCAGCAGTGTATCAAATTCTTCGAAGGTGAGTGGAACGTCATTAAGGATTCGCTTTAGATACTGCTTGGTAGACCTTACAGCCGATTCTCATATTCCTCCAAAATGGGGAGATCGCGCAGGTATAAAATGTCATTGAATTATATTTTGAATAAGAAAGTCCTGAAACTTGGTATCTTTAAGAACAGCATAAATTGCAGCAAACTTATTTTTTGCTCCTATAAAATTCGAGACATTATCAGAATAAATATTTTGACATGAGCCACGTCGAGCGGTAAATCGTTTTAAAGCAGAAATTAAAGAAGCAGTACTAAGTTCAGTAGCCAATTCTAAGTTAATTGCCTTGGTTAATAAACAAACAAAAATGCAAAAGTAGCATTTAAGAATTTTTTTTATTTCTGAACCTAGAATCTTTAAGTAAAAATGGATTGCGTAATCTACACCAGTGTTGACAAAGAGATAAAATGCAGTGACCCTTGAGCTTGGTAAATCTCCCAATTTTGCAATCACTGATTTGGGATTGGCCTTGAAACAGGGAATACAAGACCTAATGACCTTTTGTACCAAGGATTTTCCATTTAAAGGCTAGAATTGTTGTCAAACAAATGATAGTGTGGCATGGGTTCCAGTGTGCAAGTTACTATTGTGGTCGTAGATTATGATCAATTTTGTTAAGGGATGGTTATGAGGAAGTAATATGGGGTATTTCTGTCCGAAACTCAATTGTGCATTTTTTAAACGCCCTCCGACTTGCAAAATGCCAAAGTCGTCATAAAAGGGTTTAATGAACTTAAATTACTGTTTTTCTTTACACAGTTACGGGATTTTAGATTATAGATATCTTCAGGAAATGCTTTCGCTTGCACTTATTTTACAATACATTTTAGACTGGCAGATATTTCGGTTTGACACAGCGGTCCGACGGCTCGTCGTTTTGTAGAAGACCGGCTATTTTTCGAAAATCTCAAACAGTACGCTATTACATGCAAAAGTTTGTTATAGCTAGAAAATTTATAAAATATTTCATCAAAATCATTCGAATAATTTCCTGCAAGGAATGACACAACAGATTTGGGATTAACTTCCGGCATTTCGGATAAGTTGCATTGACGAGCCCAGTTAGAAATGTGAGTTTGCGAAGGCCACGCTTTACAGCATTTTGATAGGAATTCAGGACCGTGCCACCATAGTTTATTGACTCTTAATTCGGGAGGATTAATACCTTTAGAAATCAAATTAGCGGGCTTGTGGGAAGATTCAATATGGTGCCAATTGTTGATGTCAGAAAGTGATTGGATTTCTGATATTCTATTGCGCAAAAATGTTTTTCCGTAACGTAGTTCCAAACAAAGCCAAGAAAGCACTATTGTTGAGTCCGTCAAATTTATGGGAACGACAGACACCAGAGAAAAACGAAAATACCGAAGCGAAGGGTAGGTAGAGAAGCGACTAGACAGCTGAAGAAGATGGTCCCTTAGACCGTTTGTCCGCCATTGTTCATTTTTCAATTTTTATTTTGTATCAAACTAATTGTTCAATCCAAATTGTGATTAGTGTGTGTGTCAAGGAGCGATCACTGGTCAGTTAAATAATTGTTATTTCGTTTTTGAGAGTTCAATTTATACAAGTATTTTTTTCCCCCATTTTCATGTTTTTTTCTTGTTTGTTTATAACATTTTTTTATAGTATGTGCATTGTTCGTGTATTTAACAAAAAACGTTTCATGCTGTAAACAACACAGATAGAGAGTAAATTAAAAAAACCTAAGAAATTATGTGCTGTCTTTTTTGCCAGGATTTTGATTTTTGGATTTAGAGCATGCATTAGGGCCTTGTTGAGAGAATATCCTAGCAAATTGAAATAATCGATCTCGAAGCTCAAAAACAACTATAGCTGAGTAGCTTCCCGTATGGGACCTCAGTACCTCCTGGGCAATTGGCAACTAATCAAAAAACTCTTCAGTATTGAATATAGGTAGTGTTGACTGAATGTAGTGTGTGTTATTGAAATTTTAGCACAAGAACAGAGGCGGTACCTGATTTAAACTTTTGTTGACTTAAATTATTGAATGCCGTGCTCTTTCCCCTCGTTAGTTCCAGGTCGAGAACGTTACGATTTACTTCAATAATAAAGTAGACGTTTCACAATTTTTTCGTTTCTTTTACATATCACAGGTTCCCTTAAATTTCCCTAATGTTTGCTATGTCGGTCGCAAGTCCATTAAGTAAAATTGAGTAAGTTTCCACAACGTAGGTCCTATTTGTTTTCCATTTCGGTTTTCAGAAGATTTGTTGTTTATAAGTAAAGTAAAATAAAAATTCACACCGTTCAATCTTGCTGAACGAACCCGGGTATGTTATACTATACATTACATAAAATAGACAACTGATTTCTGTCATATACATAAACCATAGCTGTAGCTAATAAAACATACTGATTGGGTTTATTAACATTTGCGCAGGACAAGTTATAGCTAGTACGATATCCGCCAAAATAAACAGTACTGAAATCTAGACCTCAGAGTAATTGCGCACGTAAGTTGCAAGCATCATATTTCGCTTAGTTGGCATCATTTATGAGGTTGACATTAAGTTAAGGTTAAAATCTTCGTCACTATGTATTTTTCAACTGAAGAAACAGTTTTCTTATTGGAGCACTGTTTCCGGTCATACGGAGTTGGAAGGAATAAAGGCTCAAGTTTGAAACAAGTCTCAGAAAAATTTCAGCTTCACTCTTAATAAATATTTTCAATGATTTGCAGAATCGTTATGAAGCTTTTTTGCGTCGCTATGATGCATTTTTTGAACATATACGCATGATACAAACTAATAAATGATATAATTTGTATGTTCGGTACTGTTTATTTTGGCGGATACTGTATTTGCATCTTGATTACATAGTTGAATATTATCAATTTGAACTGTAGATGATGCCAAAGTGTGGCTACTGCTTTGTTGTGTATTTTGATTATCAACAATACAACAATATCCTGAACAAATTGGCGAAGGAGCCATATTATTGTTAAGGGCATAATAATTATTATTATTAAAATTATTCATACCCCGCCTAGAATCAGAATGCGTATGGGCTGAGATACTGGGTTGTATATGGGTTGAATTAGATTGTCCATACAAATTTGAGTGTGAGGGAGTAGGTTGTTGATTGCCTGAATTATCTAAAAATTGACGATTCTTGTTGGCCTGAAAAGGGGGTTTGGAATTAATATGAAGCAATGAATGGTGCCCAATGACATCAAAACACAGATAGACGGATCATCCCATTCATAAACTATTATTTGTTGTGTTGACAAGACCACCCATGGGCCAGGGGAGGTGAGTTGCTCGCGGGGTCGGGGTAGGGAGACATCATTGCTCAAAATGGTGTAAAAAACCCCGCCCACACGTGAATATATCTCGAAATTTAATTGGATGAATAAATAAAATAACAAATTGACAAATAAACTGAAAATATTCGATACGAGCCCTTTATTCTGGGACTACCAATATCGTGTTAGTCGTTTCTTGTTTAACGCTAATGAATAATCCCTGTTTGCAATAAAGATAGCTAGCTACTACAATCAACACCTGCCTGCCATTCAACAAGCCGCTTCTGGGCGGTGTTTTGCTATAATCTGCTGTTGCCAAATTGAGTTCAGAAATAAAATTGAAAATGTTAATTAGAGGTGAAAAATATATTATTTAGGGATTCAAGACAAAATTTGGCATTCTCAGTGGTGGGGATAGCACAAAGACCCAAAAGAGACAGAGAGATGTTGTCATACGAAAATTTTGTTTATTGTTCGGTCTATCTGTGTTTTGATGTCATTGATGGTGCCTTTTTTGGCAAATTCTGCAGCTATGAGTTGATTTGCACTCCGAGGCAGAATGACCTGATCGCAAGCAATTAGTGCATAGTGCCATGCGTTTAGCTTCATTGTATCGAGCATTTATGGGTAAATTATTGAATTTTTTACAAGTATATACAAAGTGCTTTTCGTCGCACATAGGGCATTGATTGGTTACAGTTGAAAAATGTGGGAGATATTTGTTATTTGATACAGAATTGACAGTGTAATTTTTTAAGTCCATGGATTCTAGCAGTCTACAATGATCAGTCATAAAGTTAATGAAATCAGTCACTGAAGGACTATCTTTATTTTTGGAAAATATTTCCCATTGCTGACGTGTAACCGAATTTAATTTTGATGTCAGTAAATATACGTAATACGTAATATACATAAGTCACAGTCCAAACTGAAAGGGGTGATAGAGGACGTCATTGCCGATAAAAAAAAACTCTTTATGTTACTGTACAATTCTTCACGGTTTTCAAGATATTCGAATTTTATTGATTTTACCAAACATGGTTACATTGGTTAACAAAATAAATTTGGCAAGTAGAGTAGAAAAAAAAGTATTAGAGATTTTCAGACCAATGTGGCCTTAATTGAATAAGGATGAATCAGAGTAGTTTTAACACATATGGGTCGCCTTTTTTTATCCTTTTTTTCTAAATTTTTATCATTTGAACTTTTGCTGTGAATTGAATGAAACAAAAATAAGAGAGAAAAACTCCCTTCATGTTTTTTAGTAAAACTTCACATACTCATAAAAACTTAGAAACAGACATTCCTGCTCATAATTAGAAAAAAATAACCAATCATCGGTTCGTTGGTTTTAACCTTTGAGTAACACTACATAAATAGAGAGGGCAAGTCATTCATAAAATCACTTGGTTTCTGCGGCCAACAATCCTAAACGACAATAATGGATTAATGAATGAATTACATGGAGTGGGAATAAGATTGCGGACAATCCGGACCAATTACAAACAAAACCCGTTTGACATTTCTTACTACGAATACTAGGGCGCATTCGCGATTATGGTCGGGCTTGCTCTAATAATATTTGCATCCTTCTTTATCTGGTTATCTTAACAAAGATAAAACGATTCAGGTGGGCGTTTTAGACGAAAACAACCAGTTTCCGAGATTTTAGGCAGTGTTGCCATTTTTAGCTAGCACAAATTCTTATTCAAATTTTATTGTGATAATAGATTATTATTTTATATAATAATAATTCTTATTCATTGGAAAGCACCGCAATATTTTATGTTATAATTGTATATACACGGTGTCCCACGACGTTTTTCCCAGGTAATAACTTTGGAACGCGTCATCCAATTTCACCATTTTCGCTTCAATTTCGTACAACTGACGTCAACTTTCGAATCTTAAATGTAACTCATGGTATATTATGCCATTTTTCGTTAGAAAATTACAAAATCAGCAATGCTATATTTATTGAGGAAATTGTTAAAGAAAATAATGAAAAATTATACAGTGGAACATATACGATGATGCGTTCCGAAGTTATCATTTGGGAAAAACCTCGTGGGACACCCTATATATACCTATCTAGGTTTTTATAATTACGATTTTTTTTTTCAATTTCCAATTCCATTTTCTCTGCAACTCAGGACAATTTATAAAAATGACACATCTGCAGTAAATGTCCGCAAGTGATCTTAGAATGGGAATCAATGTTTGGGGCATCTTTTAATCATAATAAACCTATCTATCTCATGTGTTTATCTGAGGTTTTAACCAATGTAACCATGTCTGTTAAAATCAATAAAATTCGAATATCTTGAAAACCGTGAAGAATTGTATAGTAACATTTAAGGTTTTTTTTTGTCGGCAATGACCCCCTCTATCACCCCCTTCAGTTTGGACCGTGACTTATGGGACACCCTGTATAAGCAAGGTATCCCAATGTGCAACAGATTCCTTTAGTTTTTTAAGTGAACGGAAGTGCTTTTGAAAAGTATTTAAAAATTTACGTAAGTTAGTGTGAATGTCATCCTTTATTAGAATAAGTGTAAATATGGATTTTACATGAGTATGTATAATCGCTTTTTTGTTTTGGTATCTTCCTTTTAACAACTCCCAAGCAATGCTATAGTTATCATCTGTGGCAGTGAGAGAACTAATGGTTTGAAAAGCATCACTTTTTAGAATAGACTTTAGATAATAAAACTTTTGAACATTTGTTAGAGAAGGATTGCTATCAACAAGTGACTCAAATGTTCCATAAAATTGTCTCCATTGGTCATAGGAACCAGAGAACTCAGGTAAAGATATGGGAGGTAATTTGACAGGACATTTATTATAAAGGTTTTGGTCTTGCGTAAAATTGTTATTATCAATTGCGAGTGATTGTGGCTGACTTACCAAGTTCATAAGGTCAGTACCTCTTTTTGGCGATAATTTTCCCCTGGAAATACTGTTTAAAAAGTGTTCTTCAAATTCAGCACATTCATCTTGATCTGCTTTTTCAGGGAAATCATGCTGAATACAAATATGTTCAATGCGTGATTGTACGCGATCAAAATCACACAGTGATTGTTGTATTATTTCGATACGCGCATTTATTTGTGTGAAATTTTCAGGAAGTCCTAGATCTTGATCAGATATTTTTCCTAAAAAAGTATTAAAACGAGTTAATTTGGCTTTGATTTGTCCACGACGATAAACAAGAAATCCAAGTCCTGATTTTGCTTCAATTATCGGATTGGGTAATGGAGGGTCCATTTTTGGCTCGAACGTTACAATAGAGTAGATTATAAATTTGCAGTAGGCACAATTGCACTCTAAAAAATAATATTGGGTACCTAAGTGTGATTTAAAACAAGTCCCAGGATTGCGAAATTGCAGGGTGATATAACTATTTTTCGAAATGAGTAGGTAAATAAGGTTAGATGAAGGTATACGTAATATTTAGAGGAATATGATTATCGGCCCCAAGGGGAGCAAAACAGCTTGCAAACGAATTATAATTATTGAAAAATTAAGTTTTAGTTCAGCTTGACGTACTCCTCGGATTTATCCATCAAAAAGCGTCAAGCTTTCAGAAAAATATGGAATGGACTGACCTTGGGTTTATAGCTGGACATTTTTACTGATTTATTCTTTTTCTGGCTAAATCATTCCATATCCGGCTCGAAGGACCATATTGAGGGCAGGATGCCCCATTTTTTCGCAACCTTAAAGAATATAGGTACCTTCTAGGTATTGCGCAATTTGGCGGTGCTGCTACGGGATATCAGCGACGACGATGATATCGTTCAATGGAAACACTTCGACCAATGCTACGCCTAGTGTTTATTGATAATCGAAGAAACCCAACTCTGATTAAATGACCTATGGTTGAACCAAATCCAAGTGGCAGTAAATGACAGACTGGTCATTTTCATTACAACCTATCAAATGTCCTCCGTGCATGCGCACTAGTTCAGGTAGGGCGTTTCAACCAATAGTAAGGCTGGTGTTTGTTTACAATTTAGGTTATTTAATGTCATTTACTGCCGCTTGGATTTGGAAATGGCGTAGGTACTTTTACAATTAAAAAATCGTCACTATCGTTTTTAAAAACTTGAATGACAACTGCTATCAGCAACGGGTTGTTATGCATTATTTTTCCGATTGTTTCTCTTTCTGCCTACTCAATTTGATAATAAATATTTATTTTATTAGGAGTATAAGTAATATTTATGTGACGAGCATGGAAGTTTGAACGCCGAGCGCAGCGAGGCGAATCAAATCCGTGCAAGTCATATGAAGAATACTTATACTCCGAATGAAATACAATATTTTATTTTCAAAGGATCTTCATTCCAAATAGTGCAATTTTTTAATTTAAATTATGACATTCATATTTGGAGGGATCACCTTTATAAGCACCTATACCTGTATGTACAGGTGAACTACCTTAAGTCGCTATGGGAAAACATGTATAGCGGCGTATAAATGTTATACTCCACCGGAGTATAACATTTACACGCCGCTCAAGCTAAAAGCAAAGAATATTCGAAGTTAGTCTTATACCCTGTCAAAATGATCACAAAAATTACTGTTTTCTACAAACCCCACTAAAAGTGTCATTTTTAACGGATGCTGTCAGTGTCTAAAATGCCATTTTATGACACTGGTGCTAAAAGTGATTACTTTTAGCACTAGTGCTAAAAGTAATCACTTTTAGTGCGTTTGTAGAAAAAAAAGTGTATGATATTCGTGCTAAAAGTGATTTTATTTTGTTCAAAGGGATGGAACACTCCGCCTTCGGCGTCGTGTTCCAAACTCCCCTTTTCACAAAATAAAATGTCACTTTTAGCACTTATATCATAAATAACTATTATATGACGTTTGCAAATAAAGAATGTTTATTATAGAAAAAATGCAAACACAGACTTCCTAGCTTCTATTGTGGGACTGGTTTCTAAGCAACATCTTAGTTTTGGGGTTTATAGCGAGACTTAATTCGTGCAGTGTCAGACAATCCTATTGGGCACAGCTACCCAAAGGGACGTATGGGCAAAAGGATAGGATATTACCATTATGGTAATAACCATTCCTGTAATTAAGAAACTATAAATATACAGGGTGTATCAGGTATGAGAAAAAATATTTTAACATGAGATAATATAACCCATTTCAAGTCAAAGCTGTCCTATCAACCATGGGTCAATTTTTAGTATTTCCGGAGTTATCGCAGAATTCAAATTTAGAAAAATGTTAACAACGTGACAACATCGTACAGGTATTATCTCAGCCAGAATATAAATATAAATAAAGCTGGTAAATTTAAAGGTTTTTTTTTTGCAAGGAGTTTATTTATTTCCATCTGTTTACGTTTTGGTTTATTATTGGCTTTCAAATAATTTACATAATAACTTGCATTTTTATCAATTTTCTAGTAAAAATAAAAAATGTGCCGTTTTATTGAGTTGTCAATTACACTCAATGACATTTTTGCAGTAAATATTCAAGAGAAAAATTAAATAATACTTACTCAGCTACTTGCCAAATCCTCATTATGAAAATATTAATTTTTGTTAAAAGGTTCTCAAAACACCCGAATCAACTCGCAGATTTTGCACACTCACACTTCCCGTATGACGCAATCTTTGTAAAATGGGCACAATGTTCTTTCATCAGGTGGGTGCTCCTGGGAAAGCTTTCCCAATTTGCAACTATTCTGCCTAAACAAGTATCTGCATATTCGACGTTTGTAAACATTTTATTTTCAAAAAAGAATGAATTACGCACGTTTCTAATGCTTCAACTAACTGACAAGTGTGTGTATGTTGTGCTATGTTGCCAGATGTTTAGATACCGATTCACGAGTGAAACTTTCATGTTTTTTAAATGCATAATTACTTAATAATTGATTCAACTAGATTTTTTTACATCTCATAATGCCTAAAATTTTCTTTATCTTTCAAATATTCGTCAAAAAATGTGAAAACTTCAAAGCCCCATTCTTGAAAATGGTTGAATTTGGACCCCATGTAGTGTAAACTTTTTTTGTTCAAAATGGGCCATATCACGTGTTAAAATTTTTGTTGTCAAAGCTGATACATCTTGTATATTTAGAAAACTTCACGTGTTTGCAATTCGACTTGCAGTAAAAATTTATCTCTATTTGATTTAGATAAATTTTATGTCACCCTGGATTTACCAGAATAGTACGTTTGATGAAATCTCGTAATATACCTTATTCTGTCAGAGAAATGCGCGTAATGACATCTTCTTGTCCGATATGTGCAGGAATGAAACCCAATTCTATGAGAAGATAAGGAACATTATTGAGTAGGTACATTATTGAGTATTGCTAAGTTAGCTTAGTACCTACCTACTATTTTTTTTTTTTTTTGTTTTTTTTTAGGTTGTAAAATGTTTGCTTGTTTGTTTTTGGATCTTAGGACTGGTACTAATTTGTCTATTATTACTGTCTGATTTCCAGTCAATCAATTTAGGTCATTCACAGCTTCTGGCAATCTCTGAAAACAAGATTTTACCATATAGATTAAAATATTAGTGATTCACCATTGTTTCAAGCTTCGACTATGAATTTTTATGTTCGGTCTTCGGTTTCAATGAAATTGGATAAATCTGCATATGTTTTCACTATTTTCGGGGTAGTTTCCATCGAGCAACTTCGAAATGCATTGGGTTTCCAGCCTAAAATAACAAGAAAATTGAGATTGTGTTAAACTAGGGAAATGCGAACAAATAATAGTAGGGTTAAGAAATTGTTTAAATAAATGAAATTGAACGACAGAACAGCTGTGGCACCAAAATTTGAATATCACAAATTGCGCATTAATCCGACCTGCCAAGAATAAAGAAAAATTCCCTAAAAATTCAGGACAAAAAGGTAACTAAACCCTATTGTCGAAGTTGATCGAAGGAATCTTCCTTTTTCGAAAATCACACAGAAGAGAAGTCACGTTTCAGCTTTCTTCTGAGGCATTTTGGCCAATTTTAGTGAAAATATGGGAAAATATTAAATCTTAAACGGTGGCTATAAAACCCAGATTTTGGAAAATAGGGTTAGTTCCTGTCAAGTTTTGAGTGTTAAAAAGGCCAATCCACATTGGTTGGTAAGTCTCTGTTGTTCCTCATTTTATTTTATATTTTGATCCCTGTATATAACATTTTCTTGAATGTCCAAAAACAAACGTAATTGATTGTAGTACTCACCTCCCCTTCATGCTAAAAACGAGCTTCTGGTACCTACCTCCATCTTTTAGGTCTTTTATTGGGTATCGTTACATCCCCCTCTGCCTGTTGCTGACGCTGGATGCACAAAGATAACTGATTTGCTGTTGTTAAGTCCTGGACCTAGTAGATTGTGAAGTTTTTGGGCCTTTGGTTTGAATGGTTTGAAGAGCCAAGTACTACTCGATCGAACATAAATATACATATTGGGGTTTGAGTAATGTTGTGTCGTTTTCGGAACTATCCACCCCTACTGCATTAAGGGCTATACCGTCATCTCAAGAGCTGGAGCCTCCAAGCTTGACCTACTTGTAATTGTGAGGTAGAATTGTCAACTGAAGTGCCTACTACCTGCTTTTAAAGTTACTTCATCACCTTTCAGTTTTAAATATGTAGTTAATTTTAAGTTTACCTACCATTTTATTCTGATTACAGCATTGGAGTATAAAGTACACACACATTTCACAAAAATTGGTCCTGAACACCAGGTTTAAATATTTAGATCTATTTACGGCGGTATTTTGAGTATGGGTTTCGTTCGGCACGTGACCACATTGGAGTGTATTTTTGAAATTTCGACGTCTAGCCCTCCTAATCCTTTGAAAAATTGTTTCTAATTGAAATATAATTCACTTCCTAGGATAGTATATGTAGACTAGGGTCAAAATACCCTCGTATTGTGCCGTTGGATGTAAAAACAATGCCACCGAATATACAATATGAACGTAAATAAATGTCTTTATAAACTATTAAACAGCAAATCAAACAAAAATATAACTAACACTCCGAAAAATTATAAGAAGAAGAAAACTTTACATTCGCAACTCCATATAAACAAATGAGATAAGGTTAGGTTGTCTTACCTCCAGTGTCAATTTAGTGACGTCACGTGCACGAAACCAATATTGTTATTAGGTAGCAAATTAAGTAATATTGTATCTGCATTCTCCACACCTAAGAATTTAAGGTTTGGTTTACTTAATAAGACTGTTTTCACTATTTTTAATAAGGTAGAGGTATCTAGTACCTTTTTTGGATTTATTTACGAAAATCCTTATCTGCTGATTTGTGCCAGCAGCGACTATTATGACCGTTTCCACTAACTATTTAAGGGAAGCCTTAACGATAAGTATTCCCTAAACTGACATTTCTCCATGGAAAACTGTCATTTTAAGGAATACTTATCATTAGGGCGTCCCTAGAATAGTTGGTGGAAACGGTTATTTAATGAAAGTATTTTTTTTGCTCGTTCAGAGAATATTGAGTATTTGTAAAGCCATACTGTTCATGAAATGTTGTTTATATCGTTGATTTTTCTTACTATATGAATAATGGTAATATAGTTCATTATAGAGGTATTGACTTGATTTTCAGGGGTTTTATTTTAATTTCCGTTAGTTTTTTTTATATTTATTATTTCTGATATACGTCTAATTACAAATTTGGCGCCCATCGGGTTTAGGGTAGTTTTCAGTATTTTTTGATTTTTTATTTAGGAATTAAGGTTGACAGAATGTTCAATACGTTGCTGGCATAAATAATTATGGTGGATGGTCTTGTTGAATATTTAAGGGTTGGGGTTTGATGTTCAAGATACTAGTTATATATATATAGATATAGGTAGTTATTTTATTTCATATTTAATCGCGTTTGCTACCTGGGTAAGCAGGTATTGGTGGAAATGAGACTATATTTGTAGTGCCTTTGAAAAATTTATAATTTACTTTCAGCTATGCTAGTAGCACTCAAATTCGCTAGCCTATATGAATTCTCAGTTCTAAACTGAATTTTTGTTGGATTTCTGACTTTAAAATAAAAAAAATTTGACAATGTTTCTTTAATAGGTTTCTTTTTTGCTGGTTAATTTTTACAGCAATATAGAGCGCAAGTACTTTTCAAATTAATCAAACGGAACACAAAAACAAATTAATAAACTATTCTTAACAGGTATTATAATTCAGTTGTCATACGTAGGTTGTACAAATTTGGTCGAATTGGTAATCAATACGAGCTCGCCTCCGATATTATCCGCTTTCCCATGCGATATTATCCGCTTTCCCATGCGATATTATCCGCTTTCCCATGCTCTTCAAACCGAGACCGCAGAACTAGAGAAAATGATGGCTGATGTTATAGTCGAACCGTCAGATTCTACTTGGTCATCTCCGGTCGTTATGAGCAAAAAGAAGAGCGGCGGCTGGCGTTTTTGTGTAGACTACCGCGCCCTTAACAAAGTTACCGTTCCTGATTCATATCCTATTCCAAACGTTTCTGCCACACTGGATAAATTGCGTGATGCCAAAAACCTCAGAACCTTGGACATTAAATCCGCTTATTGGCAAATCCCCATCGCTGAGGAATCGAAGCTACTTACTGCTTTCACTGTCCCCACTCGTGGTCGGTTTCAGTTTAAACGGATGCCTTTTGGGCTCACCAATGCTCCTGCAGTATGGCAGCGGTTAATTGACCGTGTCATTGGAATAGAAATGAGGGCGTCTGTTTTCGTGTACCTTGACGATGTCATTATTTGCACCTCCACATTTGAGGAACACATCAGTATTCTTCGTGAGGCTATTTCTCATCTTTCTCGTGCTGGACTAACCATTAATAAAGATAAATGTATTTTCTGTGAGCCGAAGTTGAAGTACCTTGTCAACTCTTCTGGTCTTCTTGTCGACCCTGAAAAGGTCGAAGCAATTTTAAATATCCCCACTCCTACGACAGTCACTGAGATTCGACGAATTATAGGACTTGCCTCATGGTACCGGAGATTCGTGCCAAATTTTTCGAGCGTCATAGCCCCACTGAGCGCTTTAACTAGGAAAAACGTTAAATTTCTTTGGGATGAAACCTGTGAAACAGCGTTTCGAGTAATAAAAGAACACCTTATTCAAGCTCCCGTACTTTCATGTCTCAATTTTGACCAACCATTCGTGGTACAATGTGGTGCATCCGATTTTGGCCTTGGTGCTGTCCTTACTCAAGTTCATGACAACGAAGAACAATTCATCTGTTATTTGAGGCCGGGTGTGCTATTAGATCCGCTAAACATGATGTCACCGGATTCACTCCGAATTTTATCGTTTTTGGCCGTGAAGTTCAACTTACTATGAAAATGATTCCTCTACCTCTACCCTGAGTTCTACTGCGTTTGACCCTTGTGAGCGTTCTGTGTGTTTCTTTTTATTATTTGTCTGTGAAATTGGTTTACATTCCATCTTTGCTTGTGTTCATTATGAATATTATTGTCATCCTAAGCATAATCTAGCTTTAAGTATTTGCTTTGTCGATGAAATTTTTTTCTTTTGATTTTCTGATATTCACTCCAGAAAATTACATAATGGCACTGTGCTTCCCTCATGGTTAACGGCACCTAAAAAGGTATTTATGAAACTCATCTTAAATATCCTATTTTTAAACCGTTAAACGTAACGTCGCTCGTGATGCTAGTGTTAGATCCTATTTCAAATATTTAAAATTCGCGCGTAAATGCAAGTGCGCCATCTGAGCGGGGCGCCCGTTGCCTGGGGAAACGAACTAACAAAGTATCGGCGTCGTAGCGCGACAGTCACTGCCTGACAGTCCTGACACTTGAGATTGATTGATTATGCGACTCGTCGCATGGCGTCGTGACGTGAAAATAAAAAATCTAACACTAGGTAGTTTCTTTAAAGCATCTAGATCCATATGGAGATAGGCCATTATTGGACCATTCTTTTAAGGAAAAACTATCTGAAAATATTGAATATTTTCGATAGGCCAGAAACAACTACTCCGAGGGCAAAAACCCCTACCGGCATTGAATTACACTAACTGGGTCTAGATTTCCATTGGCAATGTTTTTCCAGGTAACCTGAAAATAATCAGGGGCCCGATTCTCGTCTCAGGGAATAGAGCTACCCGAGAGAACAAATTTTTTGTCTTTATCATTCTCGTTCACTTTCCGATTACGTTGACAAGGACAAAACATTCGTTCAATCGGGGAGCTCTACTCCCTAAGATCAGAATCGGGATCCTGATAGAACACTCGAAACTAACGATATTCAGTAATAATATAACAAAAACAAGTGCATACAAACTTCCCTGAAATTTTGTTCAAATTAAATTTTTCATTAATAACAAGAACGCGTACCTACCTATTGCTCTGCAGGGCGGAGGATTTTGTCTGGCAATATGCATTCATGCAGGGACGAAGCTGTTACCGCGTTCACTGGATGCCAGCATCAGACATTATTTGAATTCCGCTGTTTATCGGTACGAAAACTGGAACCTTAAAAAGATATTTAATGAGGCAGGCGTTTTGCGAAAACTTATGAGTAATCCTTCGCGAACAAAATGTGCTTTTAATAGAAGCTTCTATAACACATCCATTAAAAATTCTATATAAAATTAATTGAAATTATTTTCTAAAAGATTCCTCTTAAACTGTATCCAGAACACAAAAAGGACCCTTTACAAAAGAAATTAATTTGAGCCAATTTAGGCAAAATAGAATCTACCTTCGGAAAATCAGGATTAACGTCGGTTCTAACGCCCACGTTTCATAGGTACATTGAATAAATTTACCTAAATTGAGCTCGTTGAAAAAATTAGCTTGTATTTTTGCGAATAAATTTTACAGAAGAAGGAGCAGCTTTACGTGAAATAAAAGTTACTACCATGGTTTTTACAAAGTTTGGATTTTTATGTTATGGTTTTGGATTTCGTCCAACTTTTCCAATAATATTTTGTATGATTCTAAAGTCCGCCCAACGCTATCACAATATTACGTCATTATCACTGACGTCATAAAAAATAATCTTTATACTTAGATAGACTTATCTCTGATGGTCCTATGTTAATCGATGTCAAATTAGATTTTACCAATAAGCTATCAGTTTAGGACATACTTTCATGGTCTAAAGAAAGATTGCAATAATGACGTCACATTCATATAGTGTCAATTAGATTAACGTTTTCTAGCGATACTCAAATCATATTTTCAAGGAAGTTAACCAGGCAGTATTTGAAAAAATACTCCTTGCCAAAACGAAGTGAGGAAAGAAAGACTAAGTCTATCGAAATTTTATATTATGGCAGTAAATTTGACTACATTGCCAATAAAGGGATAATGCTATAAAAAGGGATTCGTCCCTTTTTATAGCATTAAAACGACATGGGCGCATTTACGAAACTTTTTTTCCCAGTATTTGTTTAGGTTCCTGCCCTGAAGTTATACGCATTTTCAGAAAATCAGGGGTCGGACCAGAAGCCATATTGAAAAAGAAAGGAAATCATATAAGTTCATATTTATCTTATAATTTTTTTGCATTTGATCGTAGCAGCAAATGGAAAACTGATAAATTGCAATTGGATTGCAACAGGGATTAAAATTTCTGTAAAATGAACTGTCGAATAATCTCGAGTTACAGAAACTATGCAATAATAAAGTACGGATGCAGAAAGGGCAAGTCTGACTTCTCGTATTACAGCATAGCCGAGACGGTTTTGTTTGGAAGTCATCTGCAAATGAGAGTTAAACTTGAAACTCCGTAACTCCGACTGAAATTGAATCTTTTGACAACTTTGAACTTCCAAACTGGTAGCCGCATTCTGCCAGAGTAATATTCGAAGGGGAAAATTTTAAATGCGTGATTGATAACAGTTTGAGCTTTCGCGTGAGAGTGAAAGAGATAGAGGCCCAATTTTTGACCACGATAGAATAAAACGCTCACTGAGAATCGTAGCTCGATTTTATCATAATTAGTGATAACTGTAGTGTGAGTGACAATATACGTGCCTTCGCTAAAAGAGTGTTCTTTGGTGGATCGAAAATAAGAAAATGATAAGGGACAGGGTGAAGCTTTGAAAAAACTACCGCAAAACCACTAATTTAAAGAACAATAGGTATATAAAAAAAGTATTTAGAATAATATGTAAGTGAAAAACAGGATTTTAGACATCCCTTCTTGCAGCATTGATATTGGCTAGTTCTTCACTCGTTTTGCAGTGAAAGGAAAAGGCTACACGCGTGGCAAAAACTGATATTACATTTGGACCATTATGATATAAAATGAAGTTCACGTACGGGTTTAAAACAGCTTCAGTGGTGCTTGTAAATTGCCATATTATCTTATGTAAAAGATATGATTTCCTCTTCCTGTAAAATAAGTTGAAGTTTCAGGGAATCGTATATCTGTAGGTGAACATATGTTATATCGAAATATGATAGCAAAGCAACTTTATTCATTTTACGTAACATTCCGTTGTCCATTCGGAATAGAGAAAAACGTGAAAGCTTGTCCTGAAAACATCGGTTTAAACTTTATTCCGTTTTGTAGAGGATTCTATTAAAAAGTTGTGACGGGTTCACAGATGTTTCTTGGTCGTAAACTTTAATTGTCTTCGAAACTAGACGAAGGTTTAACCAAGTGAGGTTAAATAAATAAAATTAGGTGAATCTACGGCAGTGCTAGGGGATGACCCCATTTACGTTAATACATACATAATAAATCAGTTATGAAGTGAACTAAATTCGAAACTACAATAAAGAAAAAATAATCTACAACAGAAAGAAAGACAAATAAGATTCTGAAGCGTTAAATTCATTCAACTTGTAGAGTTTTGTTTAATTTACCCACTGAAATATTAGAGAGTTTTCGTTGTATTGCCAAATTCGAACGGTTAACCATAACGAATACGAAAAGAAAGTCGCTATTTGACAGATCGTAAATAGCTATTTATACAATAAGTTACGAAATGAGCGTCTTTTAGGCACGCGACGTGAAAATTGTCCAACGAGGCAAAGCCGAGTTGGACAACACGTCGAGTGACTAAAAGACATCGTTTCGTAACGTATTGTATACAAGATTTTTTCTACTGGCATTTTATAATAAAAAAAACACAATTTTATTTCATGTGAATAAGTCGATTACACCCAAAATCTTTGTCACCTGCTTTTACTTGACACCTGACACTTTTCATGCGATTTTCTTTTCAAAATTCGGCATCAATATTTAAAATCCTAGAAAGTAGGTAATAAAACAAAGTTCTGTTTTGAGTAACCCAAACGTTCAATTCAGTAATTCCATTTTCAATATTCATAATAAATACAAAACAAAATTCAAATATGTGTTTAGTGTTGTTTTTTATTTCTGAATAATGATTGACACTTTTAGGCACTAGTGCTTAAAAATTACTTTTACGCACTCATAAGTCACTTTTACGCATTCAAAAGTCACTTTTACGCACTGAGTGCCTAAAAGTAACTTTCACGCACTCAGTGCCTAAAAGAATGTCGTTTCAAAACTGAAATGACAATCGAAAAGTTGCTATTATGAAACGTCAGTAGAAAAAATAGTTTTCGTTTAATCCGCTTAACGTTAACGTTAAGTCGAATTCGACAAACATAACCTTTCTTTAATTGTTTGTGTTTATACAGAGGCGGCTTCTCAATAAGTGCGCTCGTGCGCGCGCACTGCCTCCAAAAACCAAGCAAGAAAATAAAATTAAAATTTTGGAAAGAAAAGAAACTTCAATTAAAAAATACCCACCCAATTTTCTAAATTAGGATAAATATCTACTCATTTCTCTATTTTTAAATTCGCACGAACGGAACGAAAGCGCGCCCTGCGCCTGTCTTGTATATTTTTTTCTCCCGCTTGGTTGTGCTGGTGGTCCGGGTGGTCGGTGTGGAATCGTTCGGCGCTCTGGGTAAATGTGTTTTCTCGCTGTGCGATTGATCGGGAATATACGGTAAGTCGCCCGATGAAAGGGATGCGCCGTGCGCTATTTGAATACACACTTCCAATGTTGTTTCCACTCAATCGAGAATATTTCGATGTTTTTTCACCATTTTGGCGGTTTGACAACTCTGTTGTTCGCGTTTTTTTTTTTTTTAATTATAAATTTCAATATCAATTATGTATTATGGCTAGAATACAAACATTCAAGCCTCATTTAAATACATAGTATATTTTTGTTTTCGATAATTTTTCCTAAAGTAAAAAGAAAAAAAATCAACATACAAAATAAATGTAAAACAGGACGTGGCACCTCCAAAAATTTTTCCAAGAGCGCACAACCACACTAGGTTGCCACTGGCCGCCACTGTGTTTATATAAGTTTTGTACTTTGTTTTAATTTCCTAGTACCCAAAATTCATTAACTTTCCCTGTGGGCTTCACAAAATTGTCTACTACAAAAGCCTAATTAGATGCATCGTCATATGGGTTGTTGGCCAATACTTCTAAGAAAATAATAAATGATAAAGAGAAGTTTGTGTCCTATCGGTATCCAATAAAGGAGGGTGATTCGTCGGTTAGGACAAAAAATAAAAGGCCTGTTAAGTCTTTGCCAACGTTACGCCCAAAAGTTTAGGGCTTCATCAGGGCTTGTACTTAAAAAATTATGTGGCCAGAATTATAAAATATAGTGCGAGATTTTCGGGATGGATCACTCGATTGCATATAAAATAATAAATAATATTTTCCTCATCCGTGAAACGATTTCTCGATATTTTGAAGGAATTTAGTATTGAATCTATTTCGAAAACCAAAAACATTTAAAAACAAAAACAAACCACAACAAAAACATAGGAAATACGAATGGTTTTGTCTTCCGTCCGTAAGCTCCCGGCACTTATCGGTAACGATAACGATAAATGATAGCTCAAATGTCAAATTTGTCAAATAGCGGCTATCGGAATCGCTTTTAAAAGACAACGAAAACTCTCTATTATATCAATTAAATACGTCTACATTCAAGTTATATGTATATAACAAATATCTATTTTAAAGTCAGTCACCCCACTAATGATTGTGAATATGGAAATCGCTCCAAGCATATCGCTGCGTTGGCTTAAAGGCCGGTTTATTCAGGTATATGAGGTATGCAATCTGACGGAGAAAAACGCAATCTGTAATCCCATTGGTCGGCTAGTTATCCGCCGACCAATAGAATTAGAAAACGGTAAATTTATCTTGCAGATAGTTACCAGCAAGTTAATCTGAAGATGAATAAACCGAGCCTAAATGTGATATGTAGTTTTGTACCGGGTATCGAAGGAAACTCCAACACTATGCACTACACATTGTTTTTTTATTTAACAATTTAACTGAAAAAATACAAAGTCGGCAAAATAATAGCAAAATTACTGATAAGGAACTTGATCGGAGAAAACTGATTGACTGATTGATTGATGAAACTTGTCAGCACCTTGTCAGGCATGGTAGTGGCTATGGCTACAGCAACGGTAGTGGCTATGGCGACACAAGTGTAGACGTAAAGCCGGAGTCTCGTGCATCCATTTTCCGACGTCCGATATCAGAAAAGCAGGCTTTTCGGGCATCGGAAAACGGATGCATGAGACTCCAGCTTAAAGCCCGTATCATATAACTAGAAACAAAGCGGGTTCTGGTTACGATTGATGCTGTTGAACGTTTAGGTTGCCGTCTAATTTTTAACCAGCCGTTCTGAACGGTAGCGAATCAACGCTTAAAAAACATCAGCTGCTGGCTGTCATTTTGATAGTGTTGTTCACATTTGTATACACTGGACGTCACCAGAATCGAGAACCGAAGGGAACCGAACCGTTGTAGTGTGATTGAAAAGGCGTGGCAACGGCAAGTATGATAAGGCCTTTACATTCTCCCCCTTTGGAACTGCAGCGTCTCGCCAAAGTTCCAACAAAATTAGACATCGTCAAAAACTTTTTGGATCGTCGAACCCTTGAAGTTCTTCTACCAAGTGGACGACCTCTATGTCGAATAGGCCTAACAGGAACTAGATTTTCGTCATCTATGTACTTGCTAAGAGCTGATGAATGACATGTACCGACCGGTACTGTTGGAGATTGGGTGGAAGCAATCTGATAAGAGGTTGGCGATATTATCTTCAGGATTATATAGGGGCCATCTCTTCTAGGGGCGAACTTGGATGTGTAAGACTGCGATACTTTGCTTAACACACTTTGACCAAAACCTTTTCTCCTATAGGAATGGTTCTCTCATTTGTCTCTAACGTTGGACAGGACATTAGCAACAATCTTTAATTTTGGGGTGATCTCAGGAATGAATTTCTCTTTATGAACGATAGCTCGGAGATCACGTTCGACATCATACGGGGTTCTTAGTTCACGGGCAAAACATAAATAGGCAGGGCTGTAACCAGTAGATAGGTTGTTGGCAGAGTTCACTGCAAATTTCACAGAAGGCAAGGCTTCTTTCCATTTCGTATGATCCCTTTCCACAAGTAGTGTTAACTGTTTCTTCTCTCTTCAAGATTGGAAGCTGGATGATACAACGGTATAGGATTTTGGGTAAAACCGAGGCAGTGAGCAACTTGTTGCATGACACCTGTGAGCATCTGCCTGCCATTGTCACTGATGACCTTTCTGGGAGCTCCATATCTAAGAATAACTTCATTGATAAGGCATTTCGCACAAGCTTCAGCTGTAGCATTTTCCAGTGCGAATAACTCTGTCCATTTAGTGGCAGTATCTTCTATAACGAAAATCCACGTTTCACCTATTTCTGCTTGAGGCAGTGGTCCAAATAAATCCACAGCTAAGGTTTCAAATCGCTGAGCCAGAACAGGAGTCTGAGTCAAACCAGAAGGCTTAAGATTTGTTGGTTTGTATCTCTGACATTCTATGCATTTTCGGATTTGTTCAATGATGTCTTTTCTCATCGTTGGCTAGTAAAACCTTTGCGAGATTCGTTTCACAGTTTTGTCGACGCCGTAGTGTCCTGCAAGTGAAAAATCATGGAACTCATGGAGTAAAGACCCTACTCGACCTTGAGGAACAACTAATTGTGCTTCGTCAGAATGGCAGTCACTGACATAACGTTGTAAAATCCCCTGAACCATAAGGTAGCCTCGATTGGTCCATCTGGCAAAGTCCACAGTATCAGAATCAGCATTCTCGAAATAGTCGATAATACTCACAGTGTAGGGATCATCTAACTGCTTGGTTCTGGTCTCTACAGCCGATTTATTAGTTAGCAAAATAGTAACTGTGTCGACAGCTAATAGTGACTGGTCATTGTTATCCGAGTCAATGGATTGACTTGGATAATGTATCTGCGACGATTTTCGTACGTCCGTTCATGTAGTCTAGTCAATCTTGAGTTCGAAAACTTGTCACCGGGCTAATCTACCAGTTGGTGATCTTAATGACATGAGCCATCGGAGAGGCTGATGATCAGTTTTGACATAAACTGGTAAATCTTCTATGTATCCGCAAAACTTGTTGACTGCGTAGATAAGTGTAAGAGGGCTTCTCAATCAGTACAGCTATAGTTCTTCTCGGCCGAAGTAAGTAAACGACTGGCGTACTCTACCGATCTTTCGTCTGGTCCCTCCCGCTGGAGCAAACATGCACTAACAGCATAGGCACTGGCATCAGTCTTAATATTGTATAGGATCGGCTTGATGCAGAATGGTCGCTGTAGTCAGGAGAACTTTGAGCTTCTCGAACGATTCTTGTTGTGCCGATTCCCACGACCACGAAACATTCTTCCTTGTCGAGTTACTTAACGGTCTGGAGACATTGGCAAAGTTTGGAATGAATCTACGAATGGGTGATAGCGGCAACCTTTTCGGGATTGGCTTTGATACCAACTCGTCCAATAAGATGACCAACATATTTAACTTCTGAAGTACAGAAAGTGCATTTCTTCTTGTTCACCTTCAACTTGTAAATGCGTAAACGATTGAAAACATCAGTCAAGTCTTTGATGTGTTATTCAAAAGTCGTGGATAAAATTATTAAGTCATCAAAGGTATCCGAACATCTGAATATGCGGCAAACCTAAACAAAAACGGTTTATAAGCTTTTAAAACGTTGCTGGGGCCATGGAGAGACCGAAAGGCATCGTCTTATATCAATAAAGTCCAAATGGTGTGACAAAGGTAGTTTTATCACGATCTTCTTCTCTGACAGGTACTTGATGATAACCACTCTTCAGGTCTAAGGTGGTTATGTAGTTAGCTTGCCCAGTTGAATGGATAAGGTCATCTATACGACACAACGGGTAACGAACATTCTTGGCGACAGCATTCAGTCGGCGATAATTTACAGAAAGACGTGAAGTTCCATCTTTCTTCAGTACAAGAATGACTGGAAATGCGTACGGCGATTCGCTCTCTTCAATGATAACGCTGGCAAGAAGTTTGTCAAGCTCCTGACGCAAAACTTCTTTCTTCGCAGGACATAAGAGATATGGTGGTGCAGCTATGGGTATATCATAAGTAAGGATGATGGTATGCTCAGCATATAGGGTAACTCCTGTATTTTCATCGAACAAATCCTTGTTATGTTCCTGCAGCGATTTCAATGTCCCTTCTTCAATATTGGAAAGAGTCGGCAACGATAAATCATTCCCGTCAGCTATAACTGATAAAACTGCGTTGGAATCAATAACTTTATCCTGTAATGGCAAGAAATTACTTGGATCGTCATTGAAATAGTATATCTTCTTAGGTATATTGAGAACTATATCGAATTGTGATATGAAATCAACACCAAGTAAAGTGTTCTGTAGTCTGGAATACCAATCATTTGAAGTTTTCGTTGTTTATTCAAAACTTCAATGGAACATTGGTCCATCTTTGCTTCAACTTATCGGGGTATACCATCAGCAAATACCAGTTTTATTGGAGCAATCTTGAATGGATGCCGGATAGCATCTAAGTGGCCTAACAACTTCGAACCTGCAATACTTCATCTTGCTCCGGAATCCACAAAAGCAAAACCTGATTCACTTTGATTGATGACAGGTATCATGGGTCTTAAAGGCGGACCATTAAACGTTGATAACAAATTGGAAGGTTCACCGAGATCAGCGAGCGAGCATTTCGACAGATGAAATGGTTGTTGGTGCAGGTTTTCATTGAGGACAATTGGAACGAATATATCCTGGATTACCGCAACCATAACATGCTACATTTGTGGAGGACGGGTTACTGGATTGGACTGTTAGGGAAGAAGTAGCGTGCAAGGCTTTCTCAGAACATGTCGATATGCTTTGCAAAATGCACACCGGTCTTTGGACTTTTCTGCAAAGAACGTGGAAGTCACTTTCACGCTGGGTTCAGCAAGGTTGGATTCATTCCATTTCTTACTTGTGCTCCTCTGGCAAGGGCGTGATTGTTGTTAACTTTGAAAGCAGTGCACGGGCTTGACTCACGAAAAGATCCGTTGGTTACGTGCTGCCAGCTCTCTATTAAATTGATGTGCTGGTTTGTTAAAGCCAAAGGATGACGTAGCACATCTAAAACTTCAGACGATAAAATGTTTGGCTTTTTGGTGTCTTGCAACCATACTGCTGCAGGGCCGTCTAGTAGCATGGGTAAACCTTTAACAGCGTTATCATCACTGACGTTCAGACAGTCTTTGTAAATAGTGATGGCATCAATGCATCTTCGTCTGGCTTTCCACAAAACCTTGAGCCGCATTTAGAAAAATTGGCAGCTGTACAGGGTGTCCGAATTTGGATGGTTTTAATAGGAAATGTCAATTTCTGAGCGAGATACAAAAAAATGAACCCCCCACTCCGAGGCTCAAATTTCTTGAAATTTTGATTGGTGCAAACCGCATTTTGATATCTTCAACCGTTTAGCCGCTAGAGGGCGATTCTCGATATTGAGTAATACTGTGAAATCTTCATAACTTTTTTGTTCATGAAAATAACTGATTTGCGTAAAAACTTCCTAAAAGCACTTTTTTAAGCAGAATTCAGTGACGTTTTCAGTTTTTTTCTATTGGGCCTCGGTTTCAAAATATTGACCAAAATCCGATTTTTTCAATGGGCCACTCTATATATTAATAGCTCTTTAGAAAGCTCTGCTTTTGCTGATCTCAATGATACAAATTTCGATGGGTTTATCTCTAACAGTTTTCCAGAAAGAAAAATATATTGGTTTATGTCATAAAAAACAATGAGTTAGAAAGAGACCTTTCTCATTTTCCTTACAAATATAAATACCTTTTTTAACACATTGTTTCTTATGGAAAAAAACGAAATAATTTTTTTTTCGAAAACTGTTAGATATAAACCTATCGAAATTTATATCATTGAAGTCAGCAAAAGCAGAGCTTTTTAGAGAGCTCTTAATATATAGGGTGTCCCATTGAAAAAAATCGGATTTTGGTCAATATCTTGAAATCGAGGCCCAATAGAAAAAAACTGAAAACGTCACTAAATTCTGCTTGAAAAAGAGCTTCTAGGAAGTTTTTACGGAAATCAGTTATCTTTATAAACAAAAAAGTTATGAAGATTTCACCGTATTGCTCAAAATCGAGAATCGCCCTCTAGCGGCTAAACCGTTGAAGATATCAAAATGCGGTTTGCACCAATCAAAATTTCAAGAAACATGTGCCTCGGAGTGGGGGGTTCATTTTTTTGTATCTCGCTCAGAAATTGACGTTTCCTATTAAAACCATCCAAATTCGGACACCCTGTACTTTGGTTCGAAGTAGATTGTGGCGTATTCTGAAACATATCTCTCATACCAGCGAGTAATGTTTGTAATTGTTCATTCGTCAGAACAACACGGTCACCCATTTTGTCTTGATTTTTTTGGAACAATCGAAGATTATAAGGCATCAATAGGAAAATCCAGCTTGGAGTAAGCTAAGTGATGGAAATGTAGTGTTGAGAAACAGCAAACTCTATTACTCGGCTGCGCCTCGGTCTAACTAAAGTCTCTCGACAGTAATGAAACACTTTCCACCTCGGTATGTAATATACTATTTGGTGCCCGTTTTTAATAAATACATACCATACTACTGTTACGAGGCAACTTGAAAATTCTTGCATCATAATAGTAGATTATACCACGAGTCAATAATGATAGCTATTAGGAGTAACATTCCAAGGGAATAATAGCCATTATTGCGAGTAGTATACTCTACTTTATTTACGACAAATTAATTTATTTGAGATTTTCAATAACAAATTTCTTCCATCTGAATACAAATCCACAAGCACTACACGTTTGACACTGACACTTCTGAAAAATAATGACTATTAATCCCGCTACTCGTCATTATTCCCTGGGGGTGACATTTGTCGTAAATAATAGTATATTATTAACCTAGGGACTAAAGTGTCTCTTTTAATCCCGCGGCGAAAGGTTTGTAGCCCGACCGTAGGGAGGGCTACAATTCGCCAAGGGATTAAAAGACACTTTAGTCACGAGGTTAATATACTATTTTATGCACTTTAGGATAGGTAAAACGTTAAATAATAACAAACAAAAAAAATCATACGCACAAACTCTTGAACGCACCACGTATTACGGTATTGCATCAAAATCTGACTATTTTAACAAGCAATTATGCCAAAGTTGTGTCAAAGTCAGTGGTGCATTCAAAAGTTTGTGCCAATTAGGCAATCTCAATCACGTGATTTTATAATGGCCGTTCGGGTCAAATATTGCGGTGACAAGCCGGTGACGTTTATAAGGAGAGCATTTGTGTTGGGGCCCTTGTTGCTTTCGAAGTGAATTTTATGTATTTCTACGTATTTTCCATTGGTTTTGGTCATATTGTTGTTTTCATAGTGAATTTGATAGTTTTTAGTATGTTTACGTATTTTTTAGTGTTTTGCCCCTTGTTTACAAAGTGAATTTTATAGTGTTTATAATGTTTTTACGTATTTTTTTAGTTTAATAATAAATTCTGAGATGGAGAGTGAATATCTTAAGGTAATATTAGGGGAAAATCGAGCCTCCTCTCTTTTAATTGCAGCAATCCATAAAGCCCTGCGTTGTTTTGATAATTCACTTTTGTAAATCAAAAGCCGATGATTTAAAATAGCAGGAACTGAATAAAATTTCACATTAGCCCTGTTACCTCAACTTCCACACCCAATTACGATGCAAATCGCTGGCATTTCAATTAACACAATACCTAAACACACAAAAAAACAGAAAATCCGATAAATCACATCTTGACGTTTGTCCAGAATGTGACAGAATCAATGACATATAGAATAAACAACACAATGCTTGACCCGAACTTCCATATTGAATTTCGATTTTGACAGGTCAGTAAATTGCCTAATTAGGCAATTTACTGACTGATCTACCTTTACTGACCTGTCAAAAACGAAATTCAATATGGAAGTTCGGGTCAAGCATTGGGTCAAGCACTGTGTTGTTTATTCTGTATGTCATTGATTCTGTCACATTCTGGACAAACGTCAAGATTTGAATTATCGGATTTTGTGTTTATTTGTGTGTTTAGGTATTGTGTTAATTAAAATGCCAGCGATTTTTATCGTAATTGGGTGTGGAAATTGAGGTAACAGGGCTAATGTGAAATTTTATTCAGTTCCTGCTATTTTAAATCATCGGCTTTTGATCTACAAAAGTGAATTATCAAAACAACGCAGGGCTTAAGGATTGCTGCAATTAAAAGAAAGGATCTAACAGAGGCTCGATTTTTCCTTAATAATACCTTAAGATATTCACTCTCCATCTCAGAATTTATTATTAAATTAAAAAATACGTAGAAACATAATAAACACTATAAAATTCACTTTGTAAACAAGGGCCAGAACACTAAAAAATACGTAGACGTAGGTACTAAAAACTATAAAATTCACTATGAAAACAACAATATGACCAAAACCAATGGAAAATACGTAGAAACACCAAAGACTATAAAATTCACTTCGAAAGCAACAAGGGCCAGAACACAAATGCTCTCCTTATGAATGTCACCGACTTGTCACCGCAATATTTGACCCGAACGGCCATTATAAAATCACGTGATTGAGATTGCCTAATTCCAATGTCCGTGACTTGTCTCTGTTAACTGAAAATCTAGTGTGTTTTGACCACAGAACATATCACCTATAGAAAAATATCTCAAATGGGAGAATCGCGACTAAGGTTTTTAGTTAGGTTTTCATTCAATGATGGCGACACTGTCGGGAGATAAGAGAAATTTACAGGTATCTGTGGTGTGGACAGTGATTTGTGTTGGTTGGTTTTGTCATTTATTTTGTCATTTTAAAAGTCAAAATTTGAATTTTTAAATTGTGTTGTAAACCATAGTCCCCACGCGCGTTAATGTGAAAATTCAAAAAGTTTTGATTGAAAAAAACCCTTATTTTTGTTCGTATTTTTTTGTATTCACTCGTTTGTTTTGTTTCGTTCGTATTTGTATTTATTATTCGTATTTACTTTGCGATCTACCTTTAGCTGCGTGTCTCTTGCTAACTTACTAACTCTTTTTGCACTATGATCGACATCGGAAACTTCCTGCCAGTCATATAGTTTTCAAAAAAATGAGGCGAAAAGAGCTAAAAGGAGTCAGCAAGCCAAGCAGTTGAACATTAAAAATTATTTAAAAATAATAAAAATATATGAAAAAAATCAATTCGCCTTTTTGTCAAGAATGTTCGATTAGTTGGGTTTTCATTCAACGATGGCGCTCTAATTCATAACCGGTACATAACATTGTAGATACTTTTCTAGAGGTGATATGTTCTGTGGTTTTGACAAGTAACTAAGTAAAACAAAATCAACTCGACAAACATAGTCAAATATGCCAAATTGCCAAACCCACACCTGAAAGACGTGTGTTGATCGTGATGGAAGAAATCGAAAAAGCAGCTCAAGAGGCTGTAGGCCAATTATTACCAAGGAAATCTGGAGAACAATACAAGAAACAGTTATCTGAGTTTATGAAATGGTGCAAAGAACGGAACGTAGTAGAATTTACAGAAGAAAAGGTACTGCTAGCATATTTCTTAGAAAAGTCAAAAAAGCTTAAAGCATCGTCACTGTGGAGCATGTATTCGATGTTAAAAGCCACAATTGCGACAGACATGGGCGTCGACATTAGCAAATTCAGCAAACTAACTGCTTTTTTAAAACGACAAAATGAGGGCTACAAACCGAAAAAGTCGAAGATACTTGATGCTGACAACATTAAAGATTTTCTGGAGAAAGCACCTGACGATGAATTTTTGGCACAAAAGGTAAGATTCCCCTTTTTTATTCTTTTCAACCGACTTTTTGTCTTAGTTTATAACTATATATCTATATCTAGTGATTGAGGCGCTTTTTAGAAAATAAAATAGGTTTTTTTATTTATATTTTGTTCCAGGTGGTGCTAATCATGGGCGTGTCAGGAGCCTGTCGTGGAAAGGAGCTTTGCCTGCTTGACAAAACCGACGTCTCAGATCATGGCACTTTTTTTTTGGTCAATTTACGAGATACCAAGACAGAAAGGGACCGATCGTTTGTCATAAAACGGTCAAAAGAAAACTCCACAGATGTAGTACGATCGGTGAGGAAATATATTGCTTTAAGACCTCCATCAATACAAGGTCATACCAGATTTTTCGTTGGATATAGAAATGGAAAATGCACGTCTCAGCCAATGGGCAAGAATACAATTGGGCAACTGCCAACCAAGATTGCGAAATATTTAAAGCTTCCAGATGCAGAATTGTACACTGGTCACTGTTTCCGAAGGACATCAGCATCGCTATTAGCCGACTCTGGAGTAACCATAGATCAGCTTAAAAGACATGGCGGCTGGAAGAGTAGCACCGTCGCTGAGGGATATGTGGAAAATTCCTTATACCAGAAAAAAAGCATGGCAAATCAACTTTTTACTGGTACTTCCACCGAAATGTCTTCAGAGATTTCGATTCCTGTTGAACAAAATGAAATACCAACGACATCGTCGGTCTCACCGACCGCGACGACGACAACGGCTAAAATTTTCCAAAACACTTTAATTAATAAAAATATCAGCTGCGATAACAATAATTTACCTCTTTTTCACTTGGCTAATTGCAGTGGGGTAAACATAAAAGTTAATATTAATAAAAATTAAGTTGTTTTTTAATTGTTAATATTGTTCTAAACACATTACATTTCTATTGCATTATCATATTATTATGTTATAGGTTGTAGGTGTTATTGTGTTATAATATGTTATGTTTTGTCCAAATGTTAAATTAATGAATAATAAATATATTTGCCGGAATGATGGAAAGCGTGCATACGGTATGACTTGGTTTCTGACTACAAAAATTTGAAAATAAATATCTAAATTTAGCTTTTATTGCGAATAAATTTTAAATCCCTAGGGATTTAAAGTACCACTTTTTTCCCGGAAAATAGGGATTTAAAGTACCCTTCAAATCCCTAAAGTGCATAAATTAATATATTTTGCCGAGTCGCTCTGACAGAATTTCAAGACAAAAAACGTGTTATTTTTGGAATATTTCTAGGTGGCGTCAAATTAATTTTGGTATGCCTACTTATTAGGCTAAAAGAGTATGGCAATAGATCAACGATGGTCATCATAGCTTACAAATGGCGGCCCATTTATTTTTTTTGTCATTCCAGGGGCTACTTGACAAATGGTGCAAAACTATGTACGAATGGTTGGGAGAAGAAAATACAGAGATTATTCGGATGAAAACTTGCGCGCGGGCATTGGAAGGTGTAGGAGAGGTACAAGCTTGAAGGAAAACAGTGATTTGTACAAAATTCCCCAGATTAAGTTTATATGTGTATTTTTGAATAATAAACGTCTTCCTGATGTAAAAATGTCATTTTTTTTTTTTGGTTTTCATAATACCTATTTTTTATTAACACGCTTATATTAGCTTCACCTGTATGTATGTATGTATGTATGTATGTATGTATGTATGTATGTATGTATGTATGTATGTATGTATGTTTGTATGTATGTATGTTTGTATGTATGTATATTTGTAAGTAACATTGAAAATGTTTATCGCACGGGCACATAGGGATGCGTGCGAACTTTTGGACCCTTGGGAAGTGTATGAACAAGAACCTGGAACAAGCCAAGTGAGCTGGAACAAGTCTGGATAAATCTGGATAAAGCCTGGAAAAGTCTGGAAAATGTCTGGAAATCTCTGGAAACGTCTGGAAAGAGCCTGGAAATTTCTGGAAAGGGTCGGCGAAATTCTGCCAAAGGTCCCAAAAGATCTGGGGATCTTTTTCCAGAATCCGGATCAGCGTGTACAAGTCTGGATAAGTCTGTATATTGTCTGGAAATCTCTGGAAACGTCTGGAAAAGACTTGGAAATTTCTGGAAAGGGTCGGAAAAATTCTGGAAAAGGTCCCAATAGACCTGGGGATCATTTTCTAGAATCCGGATCAGTCTGAAAAAGTCTGGATAAAGTCTGGATAAATCTGGATGAAACCTGGAAAACTCTGGAAAGCTCTGGATAAGTCTGGAAAAGTCTGGAAAAGTCTGGAAACGTCTGGAAAAGGCCTGGAAACTTCTTGAAAGGGTCGGAAAAATTCTGGAAAAGGTCCCAAAAGACCTGGGGATCATTTTCTAGAATTCGGAGCAGTCTGTACAAGTCTGGATAAGGACTGGATAAATCTGGATGAAGTCTGTAAAACTCTGGATAAGTCTGGATATTGTCTGGAAGAGTCTGGAAATCTCTTGAAACATCTGGAGGAGGCCTGGAAACTTCTTGAAAAGGTCGGGAAAATTCTGGAAAAGGTCCCAAAAGACCTAGGGATCATTTTCCAGAATCCGGATCAGTCTGTACAAGTCTGGATAAATCTGGATGAAATCTGGAAGACTCTGGAAAGCTCTGAATAAGTCTGGATAATGTCTGCAAAAGTCTGGAACTCTCTGGGGCGAATTCAGGAATGACACACTCAGTGTGAGTGTGATACCGGTGCGGTGCGACACACTAGCCGTTGATAAAGATAAATGGTGCAAAATATAAACAAAACACAAATAAGAATTAAAGTTTTTTCTTCAAAATAAAAAAATGAACAACAAAATAATACATCGAACTAAAAAGTGAAAAATAAATATAGTTTAAAAAAACTAAAAAACACGCTTTTATAGTAAATTGAACTAAAAAGTGAAAAATAATTTTTAATATAAACAGAAAATATTAATGAACAAAAAATATTAGAATTATTGTCAAAAAAGCGTGGGGTGCTCAATGTACGAGAAATGTGGAACAAAGCACCCCACGCTTTTTTCACAATAATTCTAATATTTTTTGTTCATTAATATTTTCTGTTTATATTAAAAATTATTTTTCACTTTTTAGTTCAATTTACTATAAAAGCGTGTTTTTTAGTTTTTTTAAACTATATTTATTCTCTTTTTCATGAAGCCTCAATTAGGCTCCTATTTACATTTTTAAAGTAATCTAGAAATAGTTATTTGTATACCAAGGCCGCGAAGTGCCTTTTAGCGTACGTAGAGAAAAGTTATCGCCGAGGCCGCTTGCATCCGAGGCAAGATAATCTCGAGGAAGCTAAAAAGTTTCGCGGTCATGGTATACACACTATTTTTTGTGCAACCATGAAAATTATGTGGAATTATAGAAAAAATGTACTCCTTTCAACAAACATGTGGAACTAATTACCAGTTTGATGTATAACCTGGTGGCTATGGTGGCACAGCGTTTCCATGGATGTCATGGATGACATATTTTGCAAGTAAACAAATACACAAAAAATTTTGACGGTTCTCAAAAAATCGTGAAAATATCCGACAGCGATACAGATGTTTCACTCTCTTGCACTCCTCCAGAGCTAAAAAATATGGTTCAATCAGCTATTTCTGAGTTAATACCTGGAAAACTAAGCGGCAATATGAAAATTGTTACTGCGAGTTCAAAAAATTGGTGTGACAAACAAAACGTCAAAATGGTGTCTGAAAGCATATTGGCTAATTTAATGCCGAAATGGGAAGTTTTGAGAGTTCAATTCAAAAACACTGGATTATTAGTTGCTTCAGCTTCAGGAGTAAATATTAGTAATAATGCAAACTGTCATGTAAGTGTTAATATTTATCCTAAATAATTTATGTTGTTCTGAAGAATTTGGAAATAAAATTTACTTATTGTTGTTGTCAAAGTGTCAAATTTTGATTTATAGTTTCGCGGCCGTCACCAAGGGCAACGGCCGCGAAATTGAATTTCGCGGACTGTGTGGCGGCCGCGAAAGCTCATTTTGCGGATGGTTGCACAAAAAAAATGTTTTTGGCTGCAAACGCTCTACTCTGATGTGTGCGATTAATTGAATTCCAAAAATGCTATCAAGTAGCCCCGGTTTACGGTACTTCACGGTTAATACAATAAAAGGAAAGATGTACTTATAGATACTATAAAGGCTCCTCCAAAATCTCTGAAAGCGCCTTTTAGAGTTACCTATATATTTCACGTTTCCACATGTTTCTGGATTCAATTTATTTAAAAGTTCGAGACCAAATTGGCTTTATTTTGGAAGAATTCCTCTAATTGCAATCTCTTTCTAAGACTATTAACCATAGTAGGTATATAATTGAATTTTATTTTATTTCTAAAGGGACTTCGCTCCATTCAACTTCAAATTATTTGTGAGTTCATTTCGCCATCATCGATAGACGAGAGTAGATAAAAGTAAAATTTAAAGTATTTAGCTTTGCATTGATATTCAAGTGAGTTTCGCATTTTTAAAAGTTTCTTTCTATCTTTTACTTTGTTAAACCTTTCGTGTTTACGGCTTGGCGATTTTGCTTGGAACGAAAGGATCTTTCGATCTTTGTTGCCTCTGCGAAACGAGTCGACCTAGAACTTTATACGTCGTCATAAATTTACATTGTTTTCTGCGTACGTTTTGTTGATGAGGGCGAGTATTAAGGAAATGCAGTATGTTTTTGTTTTATGTCTTTGACAAACCATAGAATTTCAAGCAATAAACAGGGAAACGAAATACAAATTAAAAAACATTTAGTCAATAATAAACTCACCCAGGAGCAAACTAGTTAACTGAGAAGTCGCTGGCTGAATTTTATTTTTTGGTAAAATGACTGAATAAACACGAATTTAATAATTATTATCTGTTATTTGGTAGCGTAACAAATATGTCGAATGTGTCACAAATATTCCGCAGGTGAGACCTTCTTCATTATGAATAAGTGACAACTGACAACTGAGGCTGGCAAAGATGGCCTTTTTTAAAGAATAGCTATTTACCTATAACAAGTGCGGAAAATGAATTTTTCTCTGCAGCCGCGTGCGGACAAATATTTTCCGCAAGTGTTAGGTACAATATTTTTCCTACAGGCGAAAAAATGTAAAATTTTTCTTTTTTTTTTTGACATATCAGTGCGGTAAAATTTTTTCCGCACTGACAGCCGTGCGGAAAAACTTTTTCCGCACTGATATGTCAAAAAAAAAAGTTTTACCGCACCGTGCGGGAAAACTCATTTTCCGCACGCATATCAGTGCGGAAAATCGATTTTTCCGCACGACTGTAGGACAATATATTTTTATATACAACGTCGGGTCAAGACTTCTACGCCACTTTCCCTAGTGATCTTTTTAATTTTTTTTGAAATTGGTTTCCTACATCTGTTTGTCCGGAAGTTAACGACAAATTTGGCGGGTATATTTCCACTCTCGTTCCATTTTGTGATCGATGCTGTCAAACAGGTAATGGCGAATAATCCCTTTCACAAAAAAAAGTGGCTTAGCAAAAACCAATAGTTAGGTTAGGTACCCTCGTTCCGTTTCCGTCTATTTTTTCCGATAAAATGGAAATATATTAAAACAACCTGACCGGAAAATTCCCAGACAAAAAATATTTCGACATGAGGATGAAGGAACGATCTCTTTTGTGAAAAATGTTTTTCTGCATAAAAAAAAAAGACGTTAGAGAGAACAAGCCAAGAAATTACACGAAGGCCTTTTTTTAAAGCTAAGTTCGTTAAACTTAGTAGTGAACTTTTTAAAGGAAATTTTCATTTCTGATGATTATTCGTCATATATGAATGACATCACTATATACCATTGGTGATATATTTCAGTCAACATCAATATAAACAAAACACAAATAAGTCGAGTCTAATTATTTTTTTTCTACAGACGTCAAAAAATGATGACATTTTCACACTCATTTCCGTTCGAAAAATGCCACATTGGTTTTATTTACCTTAACGACGTGCACGAAATATTTCGCGCACTAGGGCACGAAATACTTCGTGCACGCTCAGTGGCGATATTTCAAAAATACATAAATGGACGAAAATTTAACTCATATTTTCTGGGGTACCTATCCACTTAAATTGAATAAGAGCAAAATATTGAACTTTTTCGATTCATCCTCGAAATACATTAGAATTACGGTTTTACTCACTTTTTTGACGGTTTGGTGCGAGCATCATTTTTTGATTTTTCAGTCAAAAGGTTTGCTGCAATTGCAAAACTAGCTGTATTATTATATTGAGAACTACAAATTCTTCTACAATTTCTATTTCTAATTAACATTTTTTGCCGAAATGATGCCGCGTCGGTCAGACCTTAGGAAAAAACTTTGACAAGCAGTATGTCATGGTGCATGGTGTGTCATTTAAAAAAAAAAAAAATCCGTAGCAACCATTTAACAGGCTGTTCTGAAATAGAATTTCCTTGAATTATTTGATTTTGATATGACCCAAAAATATTTCAATTCTGTCTGTAGAAAAAACGTTGATTGCAACTCGTGTGCGAAATGTTCTTGGTGTCGTGGTAGGTAGTGTATGTAGTAGGTATCATACGTACCATTGTCTTTTGGAATATAAGTGTATACAAGAAAATATCATCAAAATATGATGTGTGGTGTTTTAATGAAGCCTACTAATTAGAATTTTTATTACATTAAATTCTATAAATCAGTTGTGCTTTGATCATTAACAAAATAAGATGCCCTTAGATCCTCAGACATATCTTGACATTCACCAAAAGAGTTAGAATTGTATATTGATGAAGTTCACTTGGATTATTGCAGAAGCCTAATGACTTCTTCCCAAAATTATACGATGTTGAAAGACCCATGGGCCAAATCGAAACTTGCGACAGGTTGTGAGTTGTATAGATGCACCCTTAGCCATCTTTGCGCACAAAAATTCAAGTACCTACCAAACACAACTGCTCTCGAATTTAATGTCAAAAACTCATTTGAATCTATGGATAGCAGAAAATCATATTTTGATGTCTTTAGATGTTGGTTTCCTGTTCACTATTATTTCAATAATTATGTAACTTGGTGTCATGAAAAGAAACGGGGTTTATATCGAATTACTCAACAATACCTACACCAACAACCAGATTTATTTTCAGGTGAGGTTATTAGATGGTTTAGGGTAAGGCAATTTCGGTAGGGAGCTAATTTGGTGATAAAAAGAGTAAGGATCCTATTGATTGGTGTAAGGCAGAATTGCTGCTCTTATTAAACTTATAAATTCAACTTAAGACGTCCCCAAATTATAATATTCCGGGAAGTGCACAGTAGTATATTATAATATAATGTGTGGTAACTAGGTTATTAACCTATTCAACATGTCCCGAAAATCTAGCAGAAGCGCCCGGGTGCACAGAAATGAACAGCTGATTCTAGATTTCACAGTGCTATTCGGGAAAACGGGCTATCGCGTTTATTCTGGATTTTACAAGAATTGATTACAGATATATAAAGGCTGGTATTAGTTAGTAGTTTTTAGTTTAAGATTGGCTGTGATATGATTTAGATAGTGAATACTGTAAAGTTGTAAAGAGTGACTGTATACCCGATTGTGACTGTGATAGTGAATATTCAAGTAAGTTCTAGAAAATTCTATTTGGAAACCAAGGGAGATATCGAATTTGTGACTTCACCGACGTATTTGATGTATCAATCGTCATTCAAAAAAAAAGAATATTCTATATGGAAACCAAGGGAGATATCGGAGTTGTTACTTCACCGACGTGTTTGGAACTTCAATCAAAAACCAGGAAAGATATTTGAAGAGATTTTGAGGAAAATTCCATAACATTCTGTATATGTCTATTACGAGACAACAAGCAAAAATGGGAGAACAAAAAATTAAAGAGCTTCTGCGCAAAATGTTGGAACTTCAAGAGACCAAACGACAACAAGAAAAACAAGACAAAGAAGCTAAACGACAAAAAGAAAAACAAAATGAAGAGGCCAGGCGACAAAAAGAAAAACAAGAAGAAGAACCTAAATGACAACAAGAAAAACAAGAAGAAGAAGCTAGGCGACAACAAGAAAAACAAAAAGAAGAAGCTAGACGATAACAAGAAGAGGCTCGGCGACAACAAGAACGGCAAGAAGACACTGGACAACTGCAGGAAATATTTCAAACCATACAAGGATCTGTTGCTAACCTGGCACAAAAGATTAGGGAAGTTAAAGCCGAGGCTAGAGAAGATGTTCAAGAAGTTAAAGACGATGTTCAGCAATCAAGACAAGAAGTTGGGGTCCAAGGTCAAGCCGTTGAAGATACGGTGAATAAATTAGAAATACAGTCCATTAATCTAGGTAGTGTTGGAGCATTCTCTAGTATGAAGATAAAACCACCAACTTTTGACGGTTCTACGTGCTGGACAATTTGAAGCCGCTGCAAACACCAACGGATGGAACGATCGAGAAAAAGCTACAGCACTGATAGTGGCGCTACGAGGACCTGCCTTAGATCTTCTTCGGTCCATTCCTTCAATCTACCAACAGAATTACCAGCATCTAAGTCAGACGCTAGAATTGCGCTTTGGAGACCATCACAGGCAACAAGTATTAAGAACTCAAGTTAAATCGAGAATTCGAAAACCCGATGAGTGACTACAGGAGTTCGAATTGGAAGTTGAGAGGCTAGTGAGTTTGGCGTTTCCTGCAGCTGGGAAAGACATGCAGGAATGGATGGCAGTATCTGCGTTCATTGATAGTCTCAGAGATTCGAAGATCCAGGAAAACCTGAGAATGTCTAAGTTCAGACAAAGAAGCGGAGTCCTTGTCCGAGCATTGGAACTGGAAGCTATCTTTGGTACCTCACTACCCAGAATACGAGCCGTGTCTATTTATTGAAAACCCAAAGGAAAAACAATCGTCAAAAGCAGTTTCGAGAATGATATGAGCAATTTCAAGGAGAAAATGGAGAAACTATTACTAGAAGGTAGAAAAACGAGAAACGACTCCAGATAAACACCAACACCGAGAAACCCGATAGAATGTTACCATTGTCATAAGCTTGGACATATTCAATGATATTGTGGAGTAAGGATGTCCTCTCCATCTAGAAATCGTTACCAACGCTTTTCGAGATCTAGAGACGCCATCCCTAATAACAGACAAGGAAACGGAAACTAACCAGTATGGAGGGGCGAATGCTGGTTAGTAACGACGATGCTCCCAGGGTTGTTTACATAAAATCATTGGGCAGTCATTATAGAGTATTAAAATTCGAAGGACAAATTAATGGAGAATTTAAAACCATCTTTTTTGATACGGGTGCTGAAGTTTCTATAATCAGAAAACATTAATCAAGTCTGGGGCAAGCCAGCCACTCACTAGAAACCTGTCACTACGAACAGTCACGGGCGAATCGGCACCAGTTCAAGGAGAAGCTATGGTTGAGCTTACTTTTGGATCTACCACCTTTAGGCACAGAGCATTAGCCGCCGATATAGAGGATGATTTTACTTTAGGAATGGATTTGATCGGCCAACATGGTTTCTCTTCCGATCCTTCTATGAACATCCTTAAATTTGGTAATGACGAATTTGTCCTAACTACACAAGAACAATCTCAAGCCGTTAAGATCCTGGCCACAAACCCGGTGAGGATTGCTGGAAGTACTGAGAAGCTCATTTGCTGAAAATTGGAAAAAATACCCTGGGTGCTGTGTTGGACAAACACATACTTTCATTGGAAATAAACCAGAAAAATTTCTCGTTGGAGAGACCTTTTGTCAGCTGAAGAGGTAAATAACGCATTCAACTATATCATTAAACAAGTGCAGTCGGAAACATTTTCGAGAAAACTAAAATATTTTCAAAAGGGAGCATTAGTAGATAATTCCAGTAAAATGTACAATTTGTCACCATTTCTTGACAGCTGTGGAATCATAAGAGTGGTAGGTCGCCTAAAAAATGCACATTTTAGTTACGATAAAAAACATCCATTCATTCTCCCACCTAATCATCTAGTCACAAAATAATTCTTTGAATATTATTATAGAGACTTATTGCATGCTGGCCCTCAATTGATGCTAGCTAGCATTCGTGAATTTTGCTGGCCTTTATCTGGTCTTAATTTGGCTAAAGGGGTAGTTTATAAATGCTATCGATGTTTTCGCCAAAGGCCAAAATTAACGAACCCAATCATGGGCAATTTGCATGTGGAGCGTCTCATTGCCAGACCTCATTTCAACATTACCGGAGTTGACTATGCCGGTCCCTTTTTAATTCGCGATAGAAAGGGTCGCGACTGTAAATTATTAAAATCTTACATTGCACTATTTGTGTGTGTTCAGTTCTAAAGCTATTCACATTGAACTGGTAACTGAGTTGTCCAAGGAATCATTTTTAATGGCCTTCAAGCGATTCATGACGCAAAGAGGAAAGCCTCAACACATATTTTCGTATAATGGTTCTAACTTTGTAGCCGCTAGCTCTGAAATGAAGGCATTTCGAGAATTTTTAAAATCAACCGAGCATAATTTAATTGATTCTTTTTCCGTAAAATGGTCATTCATTCCACCATACTCTCCTCACTTCGGAGCCTTTGGGAGGCTGGAGTAAAAACCGTCAAGCATCACATACGTTGCATTTTAGGCAATTTACATTTAATTTATGATGAGTTTTACTCAGTGTTGGTGCAGATCGAGGCAGTGGTAAATTCTCGCCCTATTCATCCATTATCATCTGATCTCAATAATTTCTCCCCATCAACCCCTGCTCACTTCCTAATTGGTAGACCACTCACTACAGCACTCTGGCACTCACTACCTGAGCTAAAACAGGTTCCAAGTAATCGCCTCACTCGGTTCAATTAATACAGCAGTTAACGCAGCATATGTGGGAGCGATGGAGCAAAGAATACATTTCTGAGCTTCAGAAGAAAATAAAATGGGTCGCTACTGCTGGTGACTTGGCTGAAAATGCACTAGTCTTGATCAAAGAAGATAACTTACCACCAATGAATTTTTCATAATTCATTCCAAGTCTTTTTTCCCAAAATTATTCATATATCGTGAATCAGCAAGCGTGTCTTATCCAACACTTAGGTCACGTGGTATCTGAAGATGGCATACTTATGGAAGGAAAAGATGCTGTCAGGGATTGGCCAAAACCACGCGACAACATTAACTGAGGAGTTTTCTAGGATTATGTTCTTATTATCGAAGATTTGTAGAAGGATTCGCTCATATAACTACTCCGCTTCATCGATTACCGGAAGAAAAATCAACATTCAATTGGACCCAAGAATGCGATTCCGCATTTAGAAAATTGAAAGGAGCATTATGTACGAGCCCAGTGTTGTCCTATCCTGATCACAAAGGCATGTTGATTTTGGACACAGATGCAAGTAACACCAGTGTTGGAGCTGTCCTTTCACAAATCCAAAATTCACAAGAACATATCGTGGAGTACTACAGCAGAACATTATCAAAGCCGGAACGAAATTATTGTGTCACCAGAAGAGAGTTGCTTGCCATAGTAAAAGCAGTCGACCATTTCCATAAGTATCTCTACGGACGTAAGTTTCTAATTCGAACGGATCACGCGGCTCTAAAATGACTTCCAGAAATGAAAACTCCCTAAGGACAGCTTGCTGAATGGATTGAGAAATTGCAGCAATACGATTTCCAAATTAATCATCGACCTGGAAACCTCTATAAAAATGCTGACGCTCTGTCTAGACGGCTATGCAAAGAAGACTGCAAGCATTATCAAAGAATCGATATGCATGAGAAAAACACTGGTCCGGCTGTGAGAAGAACGGGTCTGATCGTTGATGTCAAATGGACTACCATCTCAAAGAAAACGATGAATGTAGGCCAGAATGGAGGAAAGTGTCGAGCAAGAGTTTGATTGTTGTGGGCTCAGTGGAACTCTCTGGCCGTAGAAAATGGTTTACTCGTAGAAAATGGTTTACTGAAAACAATTTGGGAAAGTGCCGATGGAAAATCTACTAAGAGCCAACTTGTTATTTCAAAAGATCGAGTAGAAGATGTTTTAAAAGAAATACATGACGAAGCTTCAGGGGCACATTTAGTTAACAAGACTTTTTTTACTGGGTTCACTATCATAAAGACATTAAAAACTGGTGTGGAAAATGCGACATATGTGCTACCAGTAAAGGCCCTAAACTAAGATCTCGGGGGCCCATGAAACAGTACAATGTCGGTCTCCCATTTGAACGAATAGCGATAGATATTGCCGGACCGTTCTCTGAGTCAGAGCTTGGTAACAAATACATCTTGATTACCATGGATTACCTACAGTGAATGGACAGAAGTTTTCGCAATTCCCAATTAAGAAGCCATCACTATTGCCCAGGTGGTAGTGGACGAAGTTTTCAGTCGTCCCTAGTGGCACACCATCCACTAGAGTTGCATTCAGATCAGTGACGAAACTTAGAATCTGCCATCTTCAAGAAAATTTGTGAGATCATGAGTATTCGTAAGACAAGGACAACACCTTTACATCCACATTTTGATGGCATGGTAGAACGATTTACTAAGACTGGAGAGGAACACCTGACAAAAGTGGTCGCCAAGAACCAGCGGGACTGGGACAAACACTTCCCTCTATTTTCAATGGCTTACAGTGTAGCTGTTCACGAGTCAACAGGTGAAAGTCCAGCTAGAATCGTTTTTGGAAGGGAACTCAGGTTGCCGAAAGTAAGATGAAATTTGTACATTTGGACAGACTGACGAAATATCAAGGGTGCGAAGTTGATCGGGACGATCAACCTTAAGAGGAAGGCAGTGTCGCGAAAATCTAGCGGAAGCGCCAGGGTGGACAGAATTGAACAGCTCATTCTAGATTTTACAGTGCTATTCGGGAAAACGGGCTATCGCGTTGATTCTGGATTTTACAAGAATTGATTACGGATATATAAAGGCCGGTATTAGTTAGTAGTTTTTAGTTTAATATTGAATGTGATATGATTTAGATAGTGAATATTGTTAAGTTGTAAATAATTAAGTTGTTTGATTTAATTTGTGAAGTAATTAATGTCAGAGTGTGTAGTAACGTGGAATAAATTATTGTGTTAATTGGACTTTGATTTTGGAATAAACGGACCCAAGATTTCTGTCACGCACCTCAGAGCCGATATACAGTATTTTTTATACAACCGAGCGGTAACAAAATATACGAAAGCTTGAAAAATTATGGAAAATAAAATTGCGTCTCTAACTGCATAGAATATCTGGCTGTCTGTCACTTTTGACAGAGGACGAGTAGAATTTAGTTGATAGGTAGGTAATTGAAGGTAGGTAATTATATTATTTTGTACAGCGTGCGGTAATATGGTACTTACACCTCGCAAAATCGTGCGGTATTCCTTATTCAGTGCACGGTTGTAGATAAAATGCTGTGTTCAGGTACCACGGGATTAAAGTTCAATTAATTCAATTCCTGACATTTGGTCCACTTGAAAGATTTAATAGTCCACTTTAGTCGCTTGATATACGTATTATCATTGAATGTTATACTATTTATTGCACACGACTTGAAAACCCAGAATCCACGATAAAACTGTGAAATTTTCAGTGAAAAGTTCAATTTTCATATATAATATCACAAGAGAAAAAATTTTGTCGGCAAAATTTTCGAAAGGTATGAAAGTTTGTTCCTTGGCAATTTCGCGAATGACATTTTTGACAAAATCACGAGCCGTCAGGCGAGTGATTTTATTAAAAATGTCATGAGCGAAATTGCCGAAAAGCAACAAACTTGAATAAAACCTTGAGAACAATTTTGCCTACACAATTTTTTCTTGAGTGGTATTCGTCATGACTATTTCACGTAAGATTTTGAAAATAAATAGAATGCAAAATTATTAATAAAAACTTCAAATAAAAAATACCAGTTTGACAATGTCAAAAGATGGTCGCTGAAATACCATGTTGTTGGTATTGTCCAGGTAGCACTATTGTCAGGTGAATACCGAATTTATTGCTGGTGTAATACACTCTAGTGAAATAGTCACTGTAATTTTCGTTGCTATGACATAAAAAATTTGTATTTCAAATTTCGAGTCCTGCAGCATTCTTTTTTCCAACAATTTTTAGCAGAGCACCCCAATTTCTCACAGTTATAACAATTCCGTTTTTGATAGCCGAACTTTAATTCAAACGGGGAATAGGGATTACTGACCTGACAGCTTGTTTTTAAAAGCTCTCTAATCATGGTACAAAGGAATGTGTTTTAATTAAAAACATCCATATTGGAGTAAACAACTGGTAAAATTACTTGGACACAAAATGCAACAAAACTATGATTCGCACCCTTCAACTTCTCTTTCTATAGGAATGCGGTAGCAGAGCATCAACCGATAAAAATAATTAAACAATCGATCAGCCATTCAATTAACTAGATGCTGACCTGTCCATCCCTCATCGAGATGATTCTGACAACAGCGGGATTGTAAGGAACTAACCTCTTTATTCGAATCTAGGCAATGGAAAATCCAAACTAATTATATCAAAGCTGTTCGTTTGATGTCAGGTTTGTTTGTTTGTGTCGCACTAATTTGAGCTGAGCGCAAAATATTTCACTAATAACTGCTTTAGAATAAAAAATATTCTGACACAGACAAACGGATTTTTTTATTATATTATGATCTTTAATTTGTGAGGAAGATTATTATTATTTATATTCCAAAATCGAATTTGTTTTATCGAGTGATGAAGATAGTGGAGAGGACTGTTACGTTGCAGGCAGCCACTTATGCAAAAGAATAATGGATGGAATCGAGGGGTAGACCGCAGGTCAGTTTTTGTGCACTAGATTGCAATTTAAGGGAAAATCATGGATGACTTCCCATTATTTCCCCTGATTTCTGCTGATTACCCGTAAGATTGCCCAAGATTTCCTCTGATTTCTATAGAATTTTCCTAATGATTACCCTCCGGCCACTAATTCTGTTTAAATAATATGCAGAAACAAAAACTATTTTTTTGGGGAAATGAAAGTAAACTGAAAAAAGATAACGAAATGTTAACATTTATTATCGAGTAATATAAATTTTGCTCTTTATCGCAAAAATCACAAACAAAATCTGTAGGTCAGTCAGCATCTGTGCACTGACTATGTGCCCACTTCCCGCAATGAGTACATCGGTACCAAGTTTCCGATTTCTCAACGTCTTGACATATGATGCACTTTTCACTGCTTTCATTATTGAAGCTAATGTCTCGGTTAATATCCAGATTATCACCATCAATATCGTTCATGCTGTCATCATTACAAAGTTGACCAGAATTATTATTACTCGAGTCGCTTGATGACGGTGTGTCAGTTGAAGTTTCAATCAGATACTCGAAATCCTTTGTGTCGGTAATGTTACGCTCCTTAGATATTGCGTGGGTTTTGGCTCGGGTTTTAGATTGAAATTTGACCCGAGATTTAAACTTTCTGGTCTTGGCTCGTTTGCTGTTAAAAAAAAACTTCCTGCTGTTTCAAAAATCCTCGGAAAAATTCTTTAATTCAAGTTGTTCTTCAAAGGACCCGGAATTTAAAATATTGCGTATATCTGCTCTAATTTCCTCAATGGCTGCATTTTTTTCTTTTTCATATTCCATCTCTAATTCATTTACGACTCTTTCCGTCGAGGTTTCAGTATTCTCTAGCATTCCATTTATCTATTATATTGTCATTTTCTGAGTCATTTTCATGGAGATCTATCACATTTTCCTCTATATTTCTCAAAGGAATTAACAAGATGTTGACAGCATTTTCAATAACTGAAATCCCCAATTCCTCCATATCATTAATTGCGCCTGACATGGCTTCAGTAATAATTTTTTCGACATCATCATCAGAGCTCCAAACCATCTTTCACAGCCTGAGAATTTGTCCGCTTTTTTTCTCTTGGAAACACAAACTCATGATTTAGATCTGTCATTATATTGTGTACAGTTTGAATTCGGTCAATTGGATGGAGAATGTCTTTTATAGAAAAATTGACTAGGGGAGACTGTTGTATACTGGGACAATATTTTTCTAACTGAAATAAAAAATTTGTTGAATAATTTTTAACTATTGTGAACATTCTAATATATTTGAAAGTAGTTTGTTTATTAACAATTATAAAAATTTCAACAACTTTTCCACTTTAACATAGAAAAAATTGAATATCCCACTATACACCACTTTCCCACTATGCAACCACCCCATGTTGCATACTGGGAACTATGCATGTGTATAGTGGGACAATGCTTTTTGATCCCAGATAAGCAAACGTAAAAGAAAAATCGGTCGCTTATTCACAAAATGATAGAACTTCAACATAAATTAAGTAGGTAGCCAAACTTATTTCGAATTCGAAAAAGTTTGAACCATTCTTCTCCGGCGATTTCATTTTTCGTCCATGTTTTTGGATTTATTTTAATTTGTGACGCCAAATCTATAAGCCAACTTTCTAGTTTTTCTGCTAGTTAAACCGTAGTAGGTAGCTTTGAGAAGAAGTAACTGAATATTTCCTAAGCATTGGCTCTTCATCGTCACTGAAAATCTGCTTGACACCAATGACACCATGTTGCCTTTGAAAATTTAATTCCTGCGTGTTTGCTTCATTTATTTTGTGTTTCTTTCTATGCAACGCTGATTTGCTAACTCCAAATTGAATTGCAGCAGTCTATTGGTTTCATTTTTAAGAACAGCATCTACCGCCGAGTCTACCGCCTTCCCCAGCATCCTCAAGGTGAATTTTCCGACTCTCAAAAAATGATTTCTTGTTTTTTCGGGCCCTATTCTTATCAATTTCTGGAAGAAAGAAGGTATTGAAACTAGGTAAAATGCGAAAGTGTTCTATTATAAAGCATCTAAAATGTTTGTCCCAATATGCAACCCGGAAATTCTGTCCTAGTATACACTGTCCCACAATACAACCTTATACGCTTTTTGAAATTTCCTGAATTTGAGAAAATATAAACAAATACTAGCAAAAAATATCCCTAATTCACCTTCAAGACACCTTCGGGCATAATTATCCTCAAATTCAGGATAAACTATTGGATGTTACTGGCATAAACTATGCCCAACACGTGGTCGTAGAAAAAAACTTTGTCACTTTTATGCTTACACTAACGAAAATCCCGCCATATTGAAGACTCTAACGGCCAATGCCAAGGTTATATCTAATGCTCATATATGAAGCAGTTGACACAATTTTTTTCAGAATTTTAAGCGATACCGGTGGCGGACAATTTGAATTGTCCCACTAAGGAACCTGTCGCACTATACAACAGTATCCCTGTAGAGTATGTCGAAGACATGGACCTCGTAACCCTAAACAACTTTTCACAAGCTTGGCTACTGAAGAGCCATGGTGTAAATGATTCTGAAGTTATATTCTTGCTGTTGAAAAATCTTATTATTTTAATCAGACAGTGGCCATTAAGCTCAATAGACAGATAACAATTCAATGATAAAAAATTGTCTTTAATTTTGTATGTTTGATGACTGATAATATACTGCCTCCATATACGTAAAGCAAAAATTGAATACCATAAATACTTTAAACGGCACAAGATATTTAAATCCTTTTGTGTTAAAGCTGAAGTTGAGTAGTACATTATTTTTAATTGTTTGTTGCCTTGCTATCTGTTCTAATAATAATTTTTGAACTTTTGGATCGCACATTTTTTTGGGCAGAATGGTAATTCATTTTATCTTCTGCCTTTATATCTGTTAAAGACAATAGATGCTGATCTTCAGATATCTTTTTTAACAAACTATTAAGGTGTTCAACAGAAGCATGAAATTTTCCCATTGGTAGTTTTATATTTGGTTTAAGCAACCGCGTTCTCATTTTTGTGGCAATGTGAAGCTATCTTCAATGTAACTCAGCAAGTGTTCCTTCTCTCATCTGAAACCATATGGACAATTCGATAGAAAAGTTTTTGAAAGAAGAAAACCGCAATATGTTAATTCCGTACATCTGCGCCTTTTCATTCATATATTTCCAACGAAATTGAACATCTTGACATTTGAATTTATTATCAGTTGCCAAAACTGATAGGCAGTATCTATTTATTATCTATCTACAGTCTATTTTTTCCCCAGATAGATTTTGACATTGAAAACTTTGAAACATAAACAATAACGCTTGGCCCTGATTAGTCGCAAAATGAGGTATCCCTGCAGGTTGACATCAGTTTTACAATGCATGTCGTGCAAATGGCATTTTGCAACCAATAAGCGGAATTAGCGGCATTGTTTATGTTTCAAAGTTGACAATGTCAGAATCTATCTTGGAGAAAAATAAACTGTATCTATCTATTAATTATCTCGCAATGGCTGTGCCATGATAACATATGCATAGTTTGATTTGTTAATGAACATAACAAAACGTAACATAACTTCATGTTCTAAATATTTTTGATAACTTCGCATGCGTCAGATCTAGAGATTGACTGATTGCCTTAAGACACAGATTACTTACATACAGATGCGAAAGAGCTGCGAATTCGTGGTTCAAGATTAATTTGATAGACATAGGCTGGCCGCACCAATGTCACATCAATGTATTTTGAACATATTTATTATATAAATGCGGAAGCTCAATAATATAATATTATTTCTTTAATTGGTTCACAAACAGCAAAAAAATATTTTTTTCTACCCGCAAAAATATGTAAACACACAGGCTGGAACATGCTCACGCACTCGGCCACGTTAATTGTCCTGACGCGGGCGATCTTTATCTATGCGTCGGGGCGCTGGCGGCCCGGCTTCGTCACAGAATATCTTCGACGACAAGTATACGTAGTTTTGCATCTGTATTAGGTGATCTGTGCTTAAGATTTCTTATGATTTCCTTAAGATTTCTCCTGATTTCCTTGAAATTTCCCCTAATTTCCTTAAGATTTCCCCTGATTTCCACTGATTGCATTTGATTTCCGCTGATATCCTCTTGATTTCCCCTGATTTCCCCTAATTTGTACACCAGATTTCCCTTGCGGTTTACCCCTCGGAGGGAACTATTTATTATCTAAGGAGGGAACAGAGAACCGTCAGATGTGGCATTTTTGACATTTAATTCTATAGGCTGCCCTATCTTACACCTCCTCGAAAGCAAGTGCTGGTTGAACATGAACTAAACAGTTTAGAAATAACTCCACTTCACAAACGAACGCTTGTCAGTTCATTGCCATAACACAAACGAAGGCCCCAAAACAGGAGGTGCTGCTCCGAATAACACAAACAAACAAACCTATTATAAATAATGTGTTGTGAACCAGTAAATTCATGATTTTATTATTAATGATAATAATGTCCAGATTTCCTCTTCAACAAATTCCACCATCAGTTCAGTTTAGTCCCTTGTTCAAATAGGTATTTTATAACGTATTGCTTATTTAGGTTTTGAAGACGATGCCAGCTGGAATTATTATGCAACCAATGTCCTGTTCAAGGACGTATATAAGGGGGGGTTTTGGGGGTTCGAACCCCCCCATTGAACTGAATAAATTATTTTTATTGAAGAAAAATAAACGTTTTTGGGCGACGCACCCGAAAAAAATATTCGCCTTTGACGATATCCTGATGGGTTTCAGAGCTGTGCGGTACTCGGGTACGGTACGAGTACTCTTCACTTGTACTCTAAGTATATTTTTAGTTACTCGGTACTCAGGCCAAGATACTTCCTGAATCGCGTACTTGTACTCGTACTTGGACTGCTTAAGAATATAGAAAATAGGTACCCGGTACTTTTTATTGTACTGAGTAATTTTCAAAATACCCGCGTTCATGCGTTTTTACTTAAATACATTTGTTATACCCGGGTATTTTCATTGTTTTCGAATACATTTGCAGTTGGTGAGTAAAATTATTGGACTCTAACTAAATACATATTTATTTGCCACAAGTACATTTCCAGACAAGTTGAGATCTGACATTAGGTCTGTTCCAACACGTCAAAAACCGTCCCATGAACGATTTCGAAACTACTCAGTGAACGAATTTCGGTTTCTACGCGCAATTTTTACAGTTTGCGCAGAATCATGACGATAAATTGTACGGTTTTCTGCTGTGTTGAAATAGACCTATTATGTTACGGTAGGGTTGCCACCTTTTGATTTCCGAAAACCCGTACATAATCGATCCAAGGTAGGATACATTAAACATGCGTACCTACATACCATAGATCATACCCTCGACCATACATATGTACCTACTTTATTATGATGGTATTTTGAAAAATAAAGCACTGCGCTGAGTTATGGTTGTAGTTTATTGCAATAAAGTTGCCTGCCTACAAAATTTGCTTATGAATTTTTAGAAAAAAATTAGAAAATGTACCTTCTTAATTTTAAACGCCATCCCTCGTAGTTACGGTCTATTTTGAATTAAAAAAAAAAAAAAACAGACACTTGTAAGTGAACAGGGAGAAACGACATAATACCTACCTACGCAGAGTTATTTGTTTTATTAGGCAGAAAAGCACAATATTTAATGCCGCGGCTGGTGTTCCATAGCCTAAGGCGAAGCTAGGAAACCAGCCAAGGCATTAAATCTGATTTTTTGCTGTGTGGAACATATCATTTTTCTCCGAATTTGCTCCAATTTCACGCATAATCCACTTTTTATATTTATTAATTGCGTTGGCCGCTGATAACGTTTGTTGAACAGGTAGAAACGAATTTTTCTGTCTAGGCAGAAAAAGTCCACTTTTTCGTCACTAACTCGAAATCGGAGACGTTCGTGACACACTCGTCATTGAAGAAGTAGGTAGGTACGTTCAGAAATTAGTTAGGTAAATAGGCGTTCGGCAATTGCCTTTAATAATTTTATATTATCATTGATTAATATCAATTATACAGTTATCCAGATATTCCCGGACATTTTCATCATGCGTCCGGACACCGGACAAACCTTTAAAAAACCGGACAGTCCGGGTGAAAACCGGACAGGTGGCAACCCTATGTTACGGTTACGATATGACCAATTTTCAGCCATTTCTTGTTTAGCATCAGATGCTTAGCATGCATTCCATTGGTCGTTGTGATTTGCAAACGAAAATTTTGAACTTTTCGGTGCACTGTGACATTGTGTCTGTGGCCATAAATTTGGAAATTCTGATTTCCTTTTACAATAATTATCAAAAGATACCTTGAAGCACAACCCAAACACGGTCATAAGCAACCCAATTGCAAACCCATAAAGCACATCTTATGATTTTGAATTTGGAAAACTTTGATAGGTCGTAACTTTTTTCTATTAAAGATGGAAAGCTGAAATTTTCACTGAATTTTATCTCAATAAAAAGAGGTTATTTGAGACTCCGAACCCAAGAGCTTCATTTTAGAGAAAATCAGCTTTGAATCTTTTGTGAAATTTAAGACAAAGTTTTGACTTTGAGCCTCAATATCTCCAGAAGTATTTAAGATACAGAATTGAATCTTATTCTATCTTAAAGATAATTTAATTCTGATTCAGAATGCATTATTTTACATCATATTTATTGCAATAATAACCGAGTAATGAGCGATTTTGTGAGACAATGTCAGATTATTGAAATTTTCTGAGCTCAAAAATTGCAAAAATAATTTTTATTTTTTTACAAGCTCTAAAACCCAAAAAACAAAGTTGCGTTAATGCTTTTCTACTAATTTTCACCTCCTTTTTTGATTGGTAAAGTTAAAAATTGCAAAATCCAAAAATTTAAAAATTCAAATTTTTCCAAAGGGCTGTGGATAACCAAATCATCCAGAGTCCAGAGTTTATAAGAACTCGGTTATAACTGCACAAATTATAATGTATAATTATATATTTTGAATCAGAATTAAATTATCTTCAAGATAGAATAAGATTCAATTCTCTATCTTATATACTTCTGGAGATATTGAGGCACAAAGTCAAAACTTTGTTTCAAATTTCACAAAAGATTTAAAGCTGATTTTCTCGAAAACGAAGCCCTTGGCACAGATCACCTACATACAGATGCGAAAGAGCGGCGAATTCGTGGTTCAAGGTTAATTTGGGTGGACATAGGCTCGCCGCACCAATGCCACATCAATAAATTTTGAACATATTTATTATATAAATGCGGAAGCTCAATAATATAATATTATTTCTTAAATTGGTTCACAAACAGCAAAAAAATATTATTTTTGTAATGTTTTATCTATTAAATACCTGCAAAAATATGTAAACACACTCTGGATAACCAAATCATCCAGAGTTTATAAGGACTCGGTTATAACTGCACAAATTATAATGTATAATTATATATTTTGAATCAGAATTAAGTTATCATCAAGATAGAATAAGTTTCAATTCTCTATCTTATATACTTCTGGAGATATTGAGGCACAAAGTCAAAACTTTGTTTCAAATTTCACAAAAGATTTAAAGCTGATTTTCTCGAAAGCGAAGCCCTTGGCACAGATCACCTACATAAAGATGCGAAAGAGCGGCGAATCCGTGGTTCAAGGTTAATTTGGGTGGACATAAACTTCCAAATTGCTGAATTCATTTAGTAAACCAAAATGTGTTTTCCAATTTTTGATGTGTGAACATCTATACCGGCGGTTTGATGGTAAATTTCGGGAAATGTGACGGAGGTGTAAAATGGGAGGTGACGTCATAACCCATGTGCATTGCTAAGTTCGTAGCTACCTCAGCGCTTACAGCCTATGAGGATTCATTAGATTTCCATGATAGATCAAGGCTTTTTAAAAGAGGACGTTGCGTAATAACTTGTACCTATGACATCATTGGGTAGGAATGCAAGGTGGTATTAGAGTGTATTCATAAATGTACACGGTATTTTGAATACTTGGGTATTGAATACTTGTAATTGTACTCTGTACTCAAGAACATTCTACGCTAAGTACTTGTACCCGGTAGCCGAGTACATTTTGCCTGTACTCGAAACAGCTCTGACTATGCTACGCCCGGTCGCCTATACATCGTCTGGTCTAAAATTGAAACCCTTTCCAGCAAAGACCATGAGCGGCCATTACTGCTCTAAACCCCCCCCCCCCCCCCCCCCTGTGAAAGCTATAGCTACGTCGTTGGTCCTGTTCACACTAATTTCCCGAAAATATGTTTCCTTTTGTCGGTAGGTACTTCAATTCCAGGAAAACCAATTATTCTAAATATAAATAAATATGACTCATGGAGTGTATTCTTGCCGACAAAGACAAGAGTAGGTACTTTCCTAGACCTTATTTTATTATCCAGATGGGGAAAATTGCCCTTATAGTCCCCACCAAAAAAATTCAAGAGTTTCATGGAAGCTGAAAATTCAATATACAGTGAGTTCATAAAGTCCAGCATAAATTCATTATTTTGAAAACGGTAGAATTTTTGGAAAATCGCTCAGACACGTCAATTTTGTTTTTTTGTTTGAAATATTTTGATATATTTTTTATCATACAGGGTTTCTCAAAAATAGCTTTGCTGGTATCAACTTTATTTTTTTAAATAGTACCCCCTGTATATTATGACATTTCTGGATTCTACGGAAAATTCTAGACATATTTCATATATAATCGGGTCTATGATGTATCCTGTCCTGTTATTTTAACGGCTGTGTTAAGGCACAACATCTATTTCTGTTTCTATTTTGATGTATAGAATAAACAGTGACAGATAACTTAACGTTGCTGTTAAAATAACAGAAAATGATACATCATAGGCCTGAATATCATATACCTATCTTCAACTGTTTCGGAAATATTGACAGTTGAAAATTGACTTTTTTGCAACTTTGACAGGCTGAAAAACCTAAACGGTCAATTTTAGAGGAAAACCGATTTTTCATTCCTATCTTAGATTCGCATGAACTATCATTTGACACCAATTTTGAATTAAAGCGAAGATTAAATTTAACCAGAATTTTTAATCATGGATTAACTTCAAAGTTGATGTCAAATGATAGTTTATGAAAAACTAAGATAGGAATGTAAAATCGGTTTTGCTGTAAAATCAACCGTTCAGGTTTTAGAGTCTGTCAAAGATGCAAAAAAGTCAATTTTCAAGTATCAATATTTCCGAAATAGTTGAAGATAGGTATATGACATTGTACATGAAATATGTCTAGAATTTTCCGTAAAATCCAAAAATGTCATTATATACAGGGGGTACCATTTAAAAAAATAAAGTTGATTCCAGCGGAGCTATTTTTGAAACACCCTTGTATGATAAAAAATATATCACCCTGTATGATAAAAAATATATCAAAAAATTTCAAACAAAAAAACGTGTCTGACGTGTCTGAGCGATTTTTCAAAAATTCTACCATTTTCAAAATAATGAATTTATGCGGGACTTCATGAACTCACTGTACTATATAGGCTTGTATTTGTGATGTATATGTTACGGTTAAGATGCAAACTTGGCTAGTTTATAAACTAATCAACCAACTTTCTGGCTAATTTACAAACAAAGTTAGGTTAAGTTTTGAATACGAATTTTGGCGAAATAATATATTCTCGAATATAATAATATTCTCCAGAATATTCTATTTTAAATATTAAATAATAAAGGTATAAAATTTTCCATAGCAACAGCAACCAATATGCCGCGCCACTTGATAGTAATTCTGATTGGTCGAACGCAATCTAGAATTCAATTCTGATTGGTCGAACGCGACTCCGGAATTCTAGGTTTTTCCTTGAAGATGTAAAAGAGAGTACGGAGTCACATTGTGGACAGTGTTTCGCGCAAGAGTTTGTAATAATAATAGTTTTTGAAGTTCTGTTTTTGGCTGCGGTCAAAAATCATTCACACAATTGTAAATTTGTAAATAGTAATGTAAAGTAGTGAAGTAGTTCTGTGAATAAATACTAAGTGGTGTAAATAAGACAAAACCAGCTAGTCTAGGAAAATAGTCAAAAAATACATGTATTGCAAAAAAAAAAATCCTACCCAAATGAACTTTTCAGGGATGATAGGAGGCGGGCGGATGATCATAAAACCGAAAATATCAAACATTCACCCCTCTGGCGTTTTGCGCTATAGGGGTTGAAAGTGCGCCATTGGCGATTACTTGGTACCTATTGATTTAACAAAAAAATGTTTCAAATAAAAGATGTGCAACATTATTTGATCTACAATGTTTATCTAAAGACTTTTTTGATTAAGGGCCGTCTGTGGTCATAAGGGCCGTTTGAAATTTTATAATGAAAATGGAAAATTTTAACCAACGTGAAAAATTTTTCTACAACACATTCAACATTTTTGCTTTATGAAGTTTTTACTCACCCAGTGCCGTTTTTCAATAGGGGTAGTTTAAAGTTTATTTATTTTTTCACAAAAAAAATTTCCTTATAAAAATTTTATAAGATTACATTTCCTACAATTTTTCCCAATCAACTTTTTTTGTAACTCACCCCCATTCAGCGGGGGACGACACTTCCCCTAGGGAAATTTTAGTTTTTAGGGGTATATATTAATTTTTTTTTTGTTTTCTCGCCTTTAGTGCATATAAAAAGGTGCAATTAACATTGTACTAAAAGGATTTTTTTTCCACCATTTTTTTGTTTTTAGGGGTAGTTCGCCTATTTTCAGCTTTGCAAAAAAAAGTTATAGAGAAAAGTTGCTCAAAATAATAAAATGAACAAGTTTTCTCAATAGTTTTTTTTTGTAAAGTTGAAAATAAGCGAACTACCCCTAAAAACAAAAAGGTGGTGAAAAAAAAATCCTTTTAATACAATGTTAATTGCAACTTTTTATATGCACTAAAGGCAAGAAAAGAAAAAAAAATTATATGTATATACCCCTAAAAACTAAAATTTCCCCGAGGGAAGTATCCCTCCGCTGAATGGGGGTGAGTTACAGAAAAAGTTGATCAGGAAAAATTGTAGGAAATGTCATCTTATAAAACTTTTATTAAGAAAATTTTTTTGTAAAAAAATAAAAAAACTTAAAACTACCCTTATTAAAAAACGGCAGGGGGTGAGTAAAAACTTCATAAAGCAAAAATGTTGTATGAGTTGTGGAAATTTTTTTCACGTTGGTTAAAATTTTCCCTTTTCATTATAAAATTTCAAACGGCCCTTATGGCCACAGACGGCCCTTAATCAAAAAAGTCTTTAGATAAGCATTGTAGATCAAATAATGTTGCACATCTTTTATTTGAAACATTTTTTTGTAAAATCAATAGGTACCAAGTAATCGCCAATGGCGCACTTTCAACCCCTATAGCGCAAAACGCCAGAGGGGTGAATGTTTGATATTTTCGGTTTTATGATCACCCACCCTCCCCCTATCATCCCTGAAAAGTTCTTTTGGGTAGGATTTTTTTTTTTGAAAATCGACAATTTTCCTAGACTAAGCGTTTAATTTCAATAAAAACAGCGACGAATTCAATATACAGTCCACTAATAATGAACATCACGACAAATTTTATTGTTTTTTTTTTGCTGTCCTGGCCGGTTTGCGGTTTGTTTTTAAATTTTTCCGGAATTCCGGAATAGCGACAGAACAGTTATTTATAAAATGATCAAAATGAATCACAAAGAAAGATTTAATGCTTCTTTAGTAGATCTGTATGATAATAAAGTAGATAATTCACAAAGGACCCCGCACACCTCTTATGGAATTTGGGACTTCCGCCGAATTTAACCAAATTCTAGTATGATATAAATTTGACCTTTCTGATCAATACTTAGCATTGGCCCAACTTGATCATATGACTAGTTTTTGAGATACAGGTAGCTTAATGTTCAAGAAATATACACATTTTATATGTGAGCGTGAGGATACCTGTCTATCCTGGTATTAATATATTATTAGGTGACAGGTAGATGTAAATGCTCATAAAATGTGTACATTTCTTGGACATCAAGCTACCTGTATCTCAAAAACTAGTCCTAGGATCAAGTTGGGCCAATGCTAAGTATTGATCAGAAAGGTCAAATTTATATCATACTAGAATTTGGTTAAATTTGGCGGAAGTCCCAAATCCCATAAGAGGTGTGCGGGGTCTTTTACAACGAAAGTACCTATAAAAGTGTTGTGGGGAGGTTAACAACCTTACGTGCCAATCAAAGATATTGCCAATGGACCATCAATTGCACAAAAATCGGTATATTATTTCATGAGACATTACGATTTACGAGTTGATGCACAATATATTCTTCTCAGTAAAAAATCGGGCAAAATATTAGCTTGCATGGACGATTTGTTTGATATTATTAAAGAATCTCACCAATCAACTGGGCACGGCGGAAGAAAAGTTACAACAAAGCTAATAAATAAATCAAAAATATTCTAATATAACCCATAAAAGTGTAACTTTGTTCGTCGATGGATGTGAGAATTGCCAGTTAAAAAAGAACAAAGCAAGGAAAGGAATTGTGGTGAAACCGATTTGTTCAAACAATCTAAATTCCCGTAATTAATCTTCAAACACGACCTGATCAAGATTACAAATTAATTTTTGTATATCAAGACCACCTGACCAAATATGTCCGGTTACGCCCAATGAAAACAAAAACAGCTAAAGAAACGGCTTACAATCTTTTAGAGGTATTTACAGATTTGGGTAGTCCATGTGTGTTGCAAAGTGATAATGGGAGAGAATTCGCAAATGAAGTAAGTTAATAGTATATTTTTTTATAAGGAGTAAAAGTAATACTTTTGTGACGAGTCTGTGAGTTTGCCTGCCAAACGCAGTAAGGACGGCAATGACAGGCGAGTCACAAAAGTAGCTTTCACTCTAAACAGAACACAATAATTTTTTTTCTTCTAACGTTTATAATGCGGTAGGTACCTGTAGTGAAAGAACCTTTAGAATTAAGGCTTTAATAAGCTAAAATTCAATACAGTATTTTCTGACAATAACTGACAACATGACATACAACATACAGGTACATAAATATAGGGAACACAGTAAATAGTAAAGTAATGAAATATATAACATTCTTCCTCGCTCATTTTGTGACATAATCTTGAAGATATGAAGGTGGCCTATGATTTCTCTTTACCAAAACACAACTGGATTCATCAGTAGGTTTCACTGGAGGATTTTCATTGTGTGATTGTTCAGAATTTTGGGGAAGAGAGCAATTTGAATCATTCAAAGGGAACGAAGATGACAAACGTTCTGAACTGACTGATGTAAGGTTTTCTTCAGGAATAGTTAATTCATTCTTATCTTGTTCTGGTAGTGTTATGGTATTTTGATCTTGTTCTGACAGTGTCACATCTCCCCTTGGTGCTAAATGACGAGTTGATACAGTCATTTCTCTACCATTGGATAATCGTACATGAGCATAATCTGAATTTGCTTCCAGAAGATCCACTTCTTCTACTAGTGGATCAAATTTGCTATGTCTAACATGTTTCTTTAGAAAAACTGGGCCTGGGGTGCTCAACCAAGTAGGCATTGAGGTACCATTAGTCGATCTTCTAGGATGGTTGAACATGCGTTCATGAGGTGTTGAATTAGTCGCAGTACACAAAAGGGATCTTATTGAATGTAGAGAATCGATTAAAACATCTTGCCATTGTTTTACTTCAAGGTTTCTAGATTTAACCTTAAGTTGAATAGTTTTCCAAATTGTTCCATTAATTCTTTCACATTGTCCATTTCCCTCTGGATTGTACCCAGTTGTACGACTTGTGGCAACACCATGACTTGTTAAAAATGATTTCACATCAGCAGATAAAAAAGATGCTCCTCTATCGCTGTGAATATAACCTGGTGTGCCAAACATTGAGAATAGTTGAGTCAAACAGTTTATTACCGTTGCAGATGACATATCCGAACATGGAAATGCAAACGGAAATCTTGAATATTCATCTACAATGTCTAGTAAGTATTTGTTTCTATTATTGGAAGGTAACGGTCCTTTAAAATCAATGTTTAATCTTTCGAATGGTGCTATGGCTTTGATAAGAGTTCCTTTGTTTTTATGAAATCTCGGCTTTATCTCTGCACAAACCGGACATGCGGATATAACTCTTTTGATGTCTTCTAGTGAATAAGGTAAATTTTTGCATCTAATCCAATGATAGAATCTTGTGACACCAGGATGACACATCGCGTTGTGTAAATTATACAAAGTTTTGTCTGATGTTGATGGTTGAATAGCAGCAGATATCCTGGAAAGTGTGTCAGCTACAATGTTTTGATTTCCTGGCCTGTATATAATATCAAATTTGTAACATGATAATTCTATTTTCCAACGCAATATTTTCTCATTTTTGATTTTTGATGAACTCTTATTATCAAACATAAATGCAACGGATCTTTGATCAGTTATTATACTGAAATGTCGTCCCATTAAATAATGCCTCCATTTTCTTATAGCTTCGATTATTGCGTATGCTTCTTTTTCTATACTGGAATGATTTTGTTCTATTTTTGTTAAGGTTCTTGAGAAAAATGCGACAGGTTTACCATTTTGTGTCAGTTGAGCACCAATAGCAAAATCAGAAGCATCTGTTTCTACTGTAAATGGAACCTTTTCGTCGATGAATATTACAACTGCATCAATAATATCTTGTTTCAGCCTTTCAAATGCATGAATTTGTTCTCTGTTCATGGGAAAAGTTTTCACGTTTACAATGGGATGTATCTTTTCAGAAAATTTGTATATAAATTTTGAGTAGTGTGCAAACATACCTTGTACTCTTCTGAGAGAAGCAACATTTGTAGGGGCTGCTAAATTGATTAATGGCTGTAGTCTATCCGCATCTGGTTTTATGGTTTTTTTTTCTATTGTATATCCAAGAATATTGATAGTTGTCATTGAAAATTTGCATTTCTCATCGTTTAATGTTAGATTATACTTTCTTGTAATATTCATAAATTTCTCTAAGTTTTTGTCATGTTCTTCTTTTGTTTTTCCACATATTGTAACGTCATCCAAAAATGCATATGTATCAGATAGTCTTTCATTATCTATGATATTGTTAATTATACGTTGAAAACATGCTACTCCATTTGTGACACCAAATGGAATTCTTGTGAATTGATACAAGTTGTTACATGCTTCAAAGCCAGTGTAAATTCGCTCACTTTCCAAAATAGGTATTTGATGGTACGCACTACGTAAGTCTATAGAACTAAAATATTCATATTGCGAAACTTGGCTAATAATTCTATCAATATTAGGTAGTGGATATGCATCTAATAAAGTGAACTTGTTGATTGTCAACGAGTAATCAACAACCATGCGTTTCTTATGATTTACGTTACTTGCAACCAATACTTGTGCTCTCCACGGTGAATTACTTGGTTCAATGATGTTTTCTTTCAATAATCTTTGTATTTCTGTTTGTATAAATCTGTAGTCATCATTAGAAAACCGTCTAGATTTAATAGCAATAGGCTGGCAATTGTCTGTTAAATTCGCGAACAGCGGATAAGGTTGAATATTTGCTGTTACTAGATTACAGATAGAAAGTTTTGATTGATTTCCACCAAAATTGAATTCTACTCCAGAATGATTTTGAAGAATATCATGTCCAATTATAACTTCAGAACAGAGATTTTCCATCACGTAAAACTTGATATTTTTGTACACATGATCTGATATTTTCAAAATCACAATACAGTATCCACAAACAGGAGAATTTAAAGATGAAGCAGCCATTGTGACATTGAGATTCGTAGGAAACACTTTGATACGTCTCTGTGTGGTGACAGTTTTTGAGATATAACTGTCCGAACTTCCAGTATCAATTAATGCATCAGTTGGAATATGATTGACTTCAATTTTAATAATAGCTTTCGATAAACAAGATGTTGAGGCTGCTGACATCATTCCAATCATAGCAGCTGAGGTTTTATTTGAATAATGAGATTGTTTTTGATATTTTGATCTACATACTTGTGTGAAATGACCAATTTTTCCACAGGAATGACAGATTGCATCTCTTGCTGGACATTTATCTCTAGAGTGTCTGTTTCTTCCACAAAAATAACATTTTGATGTAATTACGGCAAGTGTTGTATCCATTTGTTCATTTGATTGTTGAACATAAGTCGATGATTGATTTGCTACAATTGAATTGACGTACGAATTTGAGGTATAAGATTCTGACTGTTGTTGGGCCATTTCTAAAGACCTAGCTGATTTATGTGCTTCTTCTAAGTTCAGAGTCGTATGTTCTAGAAGTCTTTGCCTAATGTGAGATGTGGCCAGACCACTAATAAATGAATCTCTTATGTAGTCATTTTTATTCTGTTCAGCAGTGACTGCTTTGAAATTACAGTCCTTACTTAATTGTATCAGAATTTGTAAGTACTGGTCTATAGATTCACTTACTTGCTGTTTTCTAGTGGATAAAGTATGACGGGCAAAAATTTCACTCTGTGTTTTTACATATAACTTTTCGAGTATGGCGACTGCTTCTATGTAGGAAATACATTCACTAATAGACTGATAAACTGAAGAACTCACATAGTTTACTAGAAGGTTTAATTTGTCCTTATCTTCTGATATTTTGGCAGCTTCTAAAAAGTTCTCAAACGTTCGTTTCCAGTGGATCCATAACTGGCTAGCATTGTTTGAATGTGTGTCAATTTCTAGTCGTTCTGGCTTGAGTAATTTGTCCATTGATTGGGTAATTATTAGCTTATTAAATTGTAGTGAAAGAACCTTTAGAATTAAGGCTTTAATAAGCTAAAATTCAATACAGTATTTTCTGACAATAACTGACAACATGACATACAACATACAGGTACATAAATATAGGGAACACAGTAAATAGTAAAGTAATGAAATATATTATAACAGTACCTATAGCTAAATAATAAACAAAAATCTCAATTTTCTCAAGTATTGTTATCGAACTGTTTTGCTTATTAAAGGCTCTGATATTTATTTAAAAAAAAAAAAAGTGTTCCTAATTATTTCTTTTCTTTTTCAGGTTATTCAAGAATTGATTGAACTTTGGCCAACTTGTAGAATAGTACATGACAAACCACCGCATTCGCAGTCTCAGGGTTCAGTGGAAAGGGCAAACCAGGACATAGAAAATAAACTGGCATCCTGGATGAGAGATAATAATTCAACTAAATGGAGTGAAGGTCATCGATTTGTGCAGTTCTATAAAAATAGGTTAGTGGTTAATGTTTACCTATTAATGTGAATAAGTTAGGGAACTTTTGCTCTTAATAATAATTATAGTTTTATTTATGTGCCAGAAATCAAACATGAAAAAATAATATTTTTATTTCATAGGTGCTCTGGAATTGGAAGAAGTCCATATGAAGCATTATTTGGCGTCCCACGCAGGGATGGTTTAAACGACCTCCCTCTTTCCTCAGAGAAAATAAGTATGTTGAAGAGTGAGGAAGATTTGGAACTGCTTCTTCAAAACTCACATGATGAAAATCCAACTGGGCCCTTATTCTCGAAACAGGGAAGCAGCGTTCTCATGAGAACGATGGTTCTGTCTTAGTCGCCCATATTTATATTTCCATAACACTGACAAGGACAGAGCAATCATTCTCGTGAGAACGCTGTTACCCGGTTTCGAGAATAGACACCCTGAAAGAAATCAAGATATCACTTCCACGATGTTCGAAAATACTGAACAATCAGAAAATATAGAGGTTAATATGGTAGATCAAGAAATAAATGAGACTGAAGAAAAAGAAATAGAAATAGGTAGGTGGTAAAATTTAGAAACATTATACTTAATCTATTATTCATGAAAATATGACATTTTAGAAAAAGTGGAACCAACGAGGGAACCAACTTATATTATAGTATTTAATGAATTAGAAACAACTGATGATTAACCTGCCAATAATACTAGCACGAGCCCTTCAAATGACATTATTATACTCACATTGCAAGATACACCTAACTCTTCTTCAATATCTGAAAATGCTCCAAATGCGATAATTGAAATTGTAGAAAAGAAGGAAAATTTGAGGAGCTGCTCAATGTGCAAAGAGGGTGATTTATGTTTACATTATATAAATAGACAAAATACAAAAATTATAGGAAATAAGTGCCGCGAAGCTCAAAAAAGACGAACTGATTAAATGTTACAGGTTTCTTCTAAAAAATTTAAGCCTGGAGATGTTGGCATGACAGTGAGTGTACCAATCCCAGACGTCGATAGAAGCCGTTCTGATCACAGAAATATTCTGGCTATAATCATGAGTATTGAAGATTATCGACTTGGTACTTGGTACATGGAGTACTGAAACAATTATTTTCACGAAATCAATTTGATTTATGCAAGCAAAATGTTCTGTCTCTTGCTGATGTCAAAAAAGACACAGAAATAAGTATTCGGAGTGCTGTGGGGAAACTTTCAGTCGCAGGTTGAACACAAGGGTATGTAAGATGTCATTGTAGAACACGCTGCATGAACAAAAAATGTAAATGCATTTCTATGGGGTACACATATAACAGCAAATGTCACAACAGTGAATCATGTTGCAATAAATAATAATACCCTCATTATCTCTTTCCATGTAAGTATTTTCAAAGAATATTGGTGCTCCTGCCATACACCCAAAAACTTTTCTTTTTTACTATTAAAATATTTAAGTAAGTTGTATTTACATATCTGGAAATATTTTTTTTCTTTAAATAAAAAATTTAAAGCAAAAATTTGCGTTTTATTCATCTCTAATTTATCGAATAAGAAACACCATGAACAATTTGTAAATTGGCCAGAACATTGGTTGGTTAGTTTACAAACTAGCCAAAGGCTTGGCTATTTTGTGTTACTAGAAATCATGGTTTTCAAATTAGCCAAGCTGCATTGGATAGTTTATAAACTAACTAGCTAATTTAGTTTTCTCAATAATTTCAAGTAAATTAGCCAAGACGCTTGGTTATTTTGCAAGTCCTAAACTAATAAGGTCAGGAATTTCGTTCATATTATTATGTCAACCTATAATTGGAAATTTCAATCATGGATTAAATTTAAAGTTAGTGTCAAATGATAGTTTACGAAAATCAAAGATAAGAATTTAAGATCGGTTTTCCTCTAAAATAAACCGTGTAGGTTTTACAGCCTGTCAAACTTAGAAAAGTCGATGTGTAACTGTCAATATTTCCAATACAGTTGAACTTAGGTATAGGGTAAATCATATGAAATCTGCTCAGAAATCTACGTGGAATCCAAATATGCATTCACATACAAGGTGTCTCGTAAAAAAAAAAAACGACTTTTATATCGTCACGCCTAATTGAGCCACCCTGTATAGGTAATCAAAAATAAAATCTGTTTTTTTTTTAAGATAAAAGTCAAAATGACATTATGTTGGCAATACAATGTAAAATTGTCAATACTTTCAAATTTTTTATGTAGAAAAGGCTTGTGTTGCCAACATAGTTACTAGATTTTTGACTTGGGGAATTATCTTAAAAAAAAACACACACTTTATTTTCCTAAAAAAGACTCTCACGAATTCACGACCAGTATAGGTTGACATATAAACGAAATTCCTAAACTTATGAGTTTTTGCTGACTCTAGTTGTTCTAACATAATGCTATCTGACCATGTCCGTCATGTTTTTTATTAAATAAACAATGAATTGAAAGATTTTCAGCTGTCATGAAACTCTTTCATCGCGATTAATTTGTAACACATTCGAAGGTGCGTGGGCGTAGCTTGTCCCGCTACCTCACTTGCTGACTCGAGCATAGTTATATACATCACAAATACAAGCTTATATTAAATTTTCAGGTTCCAGGAAACTCTTGCATTTTTTGGCTCTGGCTCTTCGACTATTAGGTTACTTTTAGTTTTTAGAATTAGAGTTAAGGAAGTCGCTTTGTAACATCGAAATAGCGAACAGTCGGTTTTCAACTTCGAAAGCATTCAGTCAAGTTCCAATAAAGTAAACAATACTTTCAGATAATCTCAAGTTTTATTTTCTACTTTATTAAAATTATAATTCGAGATTATAAAAAACCAACAGATGTGAGTGCAATATTCGAGGAAATAATCTAGACGGCGAATCACCCATCGGGTTACTGGAGATTTCTAGCAGCAAATTTTCAAGAAACTCAAATAAGGAAGAAAGGAAAAATTATAGCTTTTTCCGTTTTCAAGAACAAAAAAAAAAATTACAATATAAATTTTAGAATACTTATGTTTACAAAACAAATCATTTTAGAAATCTTGACTCAACTTTCAAGTGTGTGTATCAAATGAAGCGGGTCTATACTACAGAGACTTGTAGATTCTTAACTTTTTACGAGATTCCAAGGTAGTAAAGATACGTTAAAGAGGTTCTCTATTTAAATAAGTAGGTACTTTAGCTCCCTTCCGAAGGATTTTAAGTAGGTAATTACACGCAGTAAAGAAATAAGTAAAGTTTTGATACTTGGTCCAAATAGTAGGCTGCTATTTGTGATAAAATCGCTCTAGATATGATTTCTCTAGGCTAGAGCTAAATTGGTATATTTTTATTGAATCGGCTTTTACTTGGTGGAAATCCATTATCTAATAAAAGATTTTTTTAAGTAAATTTTAATACTTATATATTTCCACTATTTTTTGTTAAACTTTTAACATAATTCGCTAAACTTTAGCTTCATCAGAAAGATTTAAAAAAATTAAATGTAGACATAAAAGTGAAATTGACAAATATAGAAAAGGTAAAAGCTGGTCTATTTTTATGTTAACTTAAATAGGTATTCAGGCCTATGATGTATCATTTTCTGTTATTTTAACAGCAACGTTAAGGTATCTGTCACTGTTTATTCTATACGTCAAAATTGAGACACAAATAGATGTTGAGCCTTAACACAGCCGTTAAAATACCAGGACAGGATACATCATAGGCCTGATTATACAGTAAAAAAATTTAAAAGTGGTGAATTGTTTAAATCTAATTGGTCGTTCAATAAACAGTCTAAAGTTTTAAGTTTGTTTATTTCTAAAGATTCTAGAATATTTAATTTTATCCCTTTGTTTTCATTATGTAATATTTGAAATTCATTATTAAAATTATGATTTGATTCTATCAGGTGATTTGCATAATTTGAATCTGTTTCCTTTTTATTGAAACTATTGTAATGTTCTTTAATTCTAGTACCAAAATTTCTACCTGTTTGTCCTATATATAGGGGAGGGTGGGCCACCATGAGACGCGTTTACCATGAGACAGTCGCCATTATTTTTTAATAACGTGGGCTATTTGTCTCCATTTCACAGTACATCAAGTATTAAACATGTTAATCTTATTTCTGTTGCCAGAGAAGGTGCACGTGCGCCCCCTAATTTTTTGCCGGTTTCGATTTGTTTTCGCCATCGTGAAATTTCTTTTGCTGTAAGTTCAGTACTTCATCAGTCGTTCCCAATATATTTTAATTTTGTTCTGAGGTTTCCAACACAACAGGTGGATATTAATTTCATTGTTTATGTATATTACATGTCGATTTTTTCACGTTTTACCAAAATATTGCGGTTTGTAACTCAGACCTACCATGGGCTACAATGAGACACGAAGTTTGGGCCACCTTGAGACGTGTCTCAAATGTTGGGAAAAAAATATTTTGTTCAAAACATGTCACGAGGACGCAAAAGAAAATTTCAAAAGGCCTGTTTAGTGCCGAATCGATAAAAAAGCCTGTCGAAGATGTGATTGAACATAAATTAAGCTTTAAGTAATTCAGCAGAGAAAAACAACGTGGAACATCAAACATTTGCAAGATATGTTGAAAAAACACAAAATAATGAAGAAAAGTTATATTACTGCCTTCCTTACGATGTATTATTTTTGAATAAACCTTATTTTTCTCCTTTTTTCTCGGTTTTTATGTATGTCTCAAAGTGGCCCACCTCATGGGCTACCTTGAGACAAAATCAGATTTTTTTAGATTCCTCTATAATATAAAATAAATAATATTGTGCTAATAATTTATTCAAAAAATGTGGGCAATAAGATGAAAGATTATGAGGTTCACGAAACTCTAGCGAAAAAATAAAAATTACCAATTTTATCCCCAAAAAAGTAAAAACTGTCTCAACGTGGCCCACCCTCCCCTACTTACTTTTGGACAATCTTAACAAGATAATTTATAAACTCCAGATTTATCACAAATATTAGTTTTAGATTTATTATTTTTTAAGTGAAAGCCTATTGTATTGTTAGTTTTGAAAGCAACATTTATATCGTTTTTGTTAAGAAATTTGCTAATTTTATTACTAGCTTGTCCTTGGAAAGTAATACTTTTGAAATTATTATTATTTTGTAATTTTTTAGGGTATACTAAATTAATGGCATTTTTGTATAGTTTTTTGTTTAAAATATCATCTATTAATTTGGAAGAATAGCCATTATTGAAAGCAATTTGTTTAATTATGTGTAATTCTTTTTGGAAATTAATATTATTTATAGGAAGTGTTATTAATCGGTGTATCATACTGTTAAAAGCAGCTAATTTGTGTTGGATAGGATATCCGTGGATAGGAAATCCACCAAGTCCTAATTTATCTGAAATATTCATGGATTTTATTGAATCAAAAATTAACAAACATCCAATTTTTAAAAAATTTCTCTACTGGCATAGATATGTTGACAATATTCTAACTTGTTTTAATGGAACAGACAGACAATTAGATATTTTTATAGACTTTATTGATAAAATCCACCCTAACATAAAATTTACCATAGAAAAAGAACTAAATAATTCAATAAATTTCCTAGATCTAACAATCAAAAATATGAATGAAAAACATGAATTTTCTATATTTCATAAACCTACTCATACTGATACAGTTATACACAATACATCTTGTCATCCCATCCAACAGAAATTAGCTGCTTTTAACATCAGTATGAAACACCGATTAATAACACTTCCTATAAATAATATTAATTTCCAAAAAGAATTAAACATAATTAAACAAATTGCTTTCAATAATGGCTATTCTTCCAAATTAATAGATGATATTTTAAACAAAAAACTATACAAAAATTCCATTAATTTAGTATACCCTAAAAATTAGGTACAAAATAATAATAATTTCAAAAGTATTACTTTCCAAGGACAAGCTAGTATAAATTATCTTGTAAAGATTGTCCAAAAGTATATATAGGACAAACAGGTATAAATTTTGGTACTAGAATTAAAGAACATTACAATAGTTTCAATAAAAAGAAAACAGATTCAAATTATGCAAATCATCTGATGATAATGAATTTCAAATATTACATAATGAAAACAAAGGGATAAAATTAAATCTTCTAGAATCTTTAGAAATAAACAAACTTAAAACTTTAGACTGTTTATTGAACGACCAATTAGATTTAAACAATTCACCACTTTGACCATAGATATAATCGCAAAATGGATTTGTTTTGTTTTTTTAGGCTTTTGAGCATATAAGCATAGCCATCTCTTTATAATAAAAAGAACAAAATGTTTTATAATGGTTTTAATTGAAAGAACATTCTTTGCGGTAAAAAAATAATAGGAACTAACTCTGTTGATAGGGTAAATTCCTGCTTTTTCAATCCACGCATATAACGTCATCTAAGTCGATCTGAGTGACGTAATCATATAACGTCCCTTTGAATAGGGGGACAAAAACGTCATTGTGAGGTTATGTGTGTGACGTCAGCTAGTGCCTAATTACCAGCTAAATAGAACCGAATTTTCGTGACGAATATAGTTCATTCAAGGACGAACCATAGTTCGTCTGTGACGTCATGAGTTTGAACGCTGGCTAGAAGCTGCGTCCATGCTTTTGTCGAACTATATTCAATATGACGTCATGAGTTTCTCGCGAAAGTGTTTGTGTTCATGAAATCATGGAAGTAGTTCGTCGCGAAAATTCGAGTTACCATGTTAAACATGTTGTGGCCAAGTCAGACCAATAATAAAGATTTTCTATTGGGGAACTATTGGGCGACTTTGGCCACCCTCTAGCGGTACAACCTGCAATCCTAACTTTGCAGCGATCACTCATAAACTTTCTTCAAGGTTGTATGAAGTCGCACTTTCACCTGAAAATCTTATATGTCGTCTAGTTATTCACCCATGAGTAAAGTTTTTGGAGGCAAAAATTGCTCGTTTTTTTATTGTAAAAAATAAAACAAATATTGAAAAATGGCCAAAGTCAACCCTAGTGGCTGAAGTCACCCAACTTTACGGTATCCAAAAACTTATATCTTTTCAGGTACCTACCTACCTTCTTAAATTGAACAAGAGCCAAATTTTCCTTCATCATCCATAAATAATTTTCATTGTTATGGCCTTTTTAGATTTTTTTTTTTCTGACATACAAATTTTCTCTTCAAATATTCTATCAGCGTTGTAAATTTTCTTAAATCGATGTTCTCCTTAATGATAAGCTTTGATTTCAATATCAAGTTCAGTGCAGAGGCTCTTGTGACAAGAGACCTTTAGCCCCCCTACAGAAAGCATAATTTCGATTGACTGGCACTGCTAAAAGTACATTCCCCTCTGCTCAAGAGCATGTGTAATGACAAAATATTTAATATTTTGGCTTATAAACATCGGGACGCTAATTCCTTTTATTACCCATATAGCATAAAATATTTTTGGGATATTTTTTTTTTGATCCAACAATGGATATTTTTTGAACAAAGCTAATAAAATATTTTTAAAAGATTCAAACAACATTTGTGACCACACATTGGTTTGGAAATGTTCAAAAAATGTTTTTAAAATGTACTCAAAAAATACATTAGATTTACAAACATATCCAAAATAATATTATTAAATGGATATTTTTTTTGAACATCAGAAAAACATAATAAAAGAAATATTTTTTCCCCCACATTTGCTGAACATTTTTAAAGCATTCGGTCTCTAAAGTCTGGCTCGAGACTTAGGTCAAGTATTATAAAACTATTTTAACAGACCAACTAAAAGTTAACTTTTGGAATGACAAATTGTGCGATTGTTTTGGACCGTTCTAGAACCATCCTTTTTTCGAACCAAATCAAAGCTTTTCATTTGATTTAAAAACTTGTCCTTGTTTGCTTTTTCTAGGCGCCATATCTACCTGCTCTGCTACCGATTGAATTAATTCGCAGTGTTGTCACCTAGTAACCATTGTAACGGTAAAGTAAAAATGGCCATAGGCCATACCTGGGGTAGTATTTTCGAATATTCTCGCATGCGAAATTGGATGAGATTTCGAATGCTTCCCATTTAATTTACATTGTTGTCAATCAAATTTCGTGTACGAAATGTACTCGAATGAATTCGAAAATACGACCCTTGGAAACCCATGAAAGCCTCCAATTATAAAAACGGTTCTGGAAACACTGGTATTTTTATGCTACTTTTTGAGGGGGATTGGACGCCGGCGTGGCGTAGTTTCAGTCTGGGTCGGATTCAGCTAGACTAGACGAGTGAAGTCAATATATTTTTTTGTGAGGTTTGTGTACGAGTGTACGTTATTTGGCTCTGAGAATAATTGCGATTTCGATTGAGGTTCACGGTAAGTGGTATTTATATCAGGGTTTTCCAACGAGGACTTAAAACCAGGAGCCTATTTTTGAATCTGCCTGTATTTTTGTGAGAATCCAAGATAGCCATCATCCCTGGCGTGTCTTATATTTTTGGTTCAAAGATTTTTTGATGCAATAATTGAATTCTGCCGGAAAAAATACACGAGATAGGTATTATGGATTTTCTCAATAATACAGAGAGAGTAAAAAGAAAGAAAGAAGAAAAAAATAGGCCTTTGATTAATCCTCGTTGGAACACCCTGTATCTATAAAAATAATATTGATTATTTATAGTCATACAAATTATTTTTTATTGTAGGAAGAAGAAAGGAGCTGTGAAAGAGCAGACGCAGCTCGAAGGACAATAAGCCATAATCAGTCAGGAACTGCTTAATTGAGAGGCAAATAACTTGAATCAGATGCATATGCACAAATAAAAATAATTCTGAGTTTAATTCTGAGTTTTAATTACCCAATAGGTACTTACCTACCCATAAAAATTACCATCGTAAATGTTGGAATGATGTTTTTAAAATATTTTAATAATGTTTTTTAAATATCGTTTTAATGTTCTCAAAACCAATACAGTTTCTTCAATGTGTGGAAAATATTTTTTTATATATTTTTTTGAAAATGTTTCACAAAATATCCAAAAGACGTTTTAAAAATATATTTGGATATTTTAAAAATGTTTTTAAAACATTTTCAAAAATATCATACAGATACAAACATTTTTAATACATCGTTTCTGAATCCGCATAATTTTTTTTTCGATGATGATGTTCAAAAAACATTTTCATACTTTCTAAAAATGTTTTTCATACATTTAAAAAATATCGTATGGATATTCAAAAAATATCGATTCGTTACCGCAGAATGTTCAAAAAATGTCCTAAAAATATGTTTTATGGATATTTGGATGTTTTAAAAATATATTTGATCCGAAAAAAAATATTTTTTGAATCTTCAAAAAATATTATTTGGCTATATGGGTAATGACTAAAAATAATGTTGCTATAATAAAATGTAATTATTATGTATTTAGATATTCCCAACCATAGGTATTCACTTTCAAAACACTGATCTTGAAAGCAAAACATAGTTATTCAGGCACTTATATTTGACAAATCACCAATGGAAATGATGACATTTTATTTTTAAAACGCCATATAGGAGTATCAAATTTTCGTGGCAGTATTCAAAAGTTTTGAATACTATTCTAATTCTCATTGAAAAAAAATAATCTCAAGAGATTTTTGTAGTGAATTCAGGCACTAGGTACAATCATTTTTGTCAAAAGATAACATCGTAATAACTTAAGAAACTGATTCTTATATAAAGTATAAATATTGACGCTCAAAAACATACCTTAAATTCGAGTCGAAGAAAAATCATCTAAAACCTATTTTTTTTATACATAAAAATAAGAAACTCACCCACTTAAATTACAGAATAATCATCAAAATGTCCAGTACAAATCTCACACACTATACACTTAAGTCCAAATAAACAAGTTTTGTAGAACAATAAAGTTTCCGAAAGTTTTTCACTGCGAAAATTGCTGTTTTTGCGCTGAAACTTGCGTCGAGGAAAATGTAGTCCCGCCGTGGACTACGGAAAGCGGATGAATATCACAGGAAAACGCGAACAGCCACAAAATTTCCGAAGTTCTGGAATAAAACTAACGCGCATGCTGTCACTGAATATTTGTTCGAAAATATATTAATAATTTTTTTTCCAAGAAATTCAAAATGACATAATATGGTGAAAAATAAAAAACCAAAAATATCACGTTCGCACTTTTGTCTTTTTGTGTTCAAAAATCGAACAAATAATAATGCTTTATTCAAGATCACAGTTCTCATAAACTAAAATATAATTAAAATTCAAGCTTTTGGTCCATTCAATCCGTAATATTAAATCAACGATAAAAGTTTTTAACTACCATTGGTGAGTGTTAAAAATGTCCGAATAAGTGCATTATGTCGGGAACCGGCATTATTTACTCTGCTGACTATTGCAAAACAATAATGTTTAAAAGCAAAAATTGTTATCGTTAACAACATAACTTTAAAACTGAATTATAATTCGTTTTATGATGTAATTTTCAATATACATTTACATTAGGCGTCCGTAGAAGATGTAATTTCAGCCATTTTATGCCTATTTTGCGGTTAACTGAGTAATTGATGATAGAATCTGATGAGATTAACATAAACATAAAAGTTTTCACCGGTGAAATAAACTTCTGAATGCAAACGAGATGAGGAACGAGTTCTTCGTTAACGAAATTTATGTCTTTCTCATTGAATATAGGTTGATCTCCCGATAGATATTATATTTTATCGTATTTTTGACAGTAATGTGATATACCTACATAACTGCGTTTAAAATTGAGCGCAATTTAATTCGTATAGCAACACTTCACCACATAGCAACCATCAGGTACCTGCTACCAGTTCTTTTTGATTTTTTCCCTTATAATTTTAAGCGGCTTTTTTCGTGAGGCCTTAGCGCACTTAATTGATAGAACCTCCACTACACTAAACTTGTTGCCTATAAAGGTTCAGAATTAAATTCTCTACAACACATCAAAAAATTGGGAAAATCCATAGATCCCAAAAGTTCCACGTAAGCCGTATGTTATCTTTTCACATATTTTCTATTTTGTCCATAAATCTGCTTCTTGATTGGGTATCTCACTTTTTCTTGGCTTTAGTTATATTTACCTATAGGTGCATATTATACAAAGTATATAACAATTTGTATTCTCTCTTCTAGACAGTATTCCATGGAGATGGAACAAATAACATGTCAAATTTCTTTTGCCTTTTGCAGTGAACTGAAGGCGATCATAATCTTTATTACCCATGACAAATCTCTTAAATTTTACAGGTAACCGCAAATTAAAGATTAAACATCAAAATACAAGGTGACCGGGGTGTCCTTAGATGAACTGACACATTTTGCAGTTCAATATCTCGAAAACGAGAAAAGATCACGAGTTGCGGTTTGTTCTGGGACTGGTTCTGGGAAAATAGAGATTTTTAAAAGTTTTTTTAATAATATATACCGGGTGCCCACGAGATCACTTTCCGGCTGCCATTTTTTTATTTGTCTATCGATATCAACGAAACTTGGTAGAGTTGATATTCAAACCAAACGCCATTTTTATGCATTATTGACAATTTTTGTTGACTTTCGGTTTCACCGGAAATGACCGGAACTTTTAATTTTTAAATGGCACACCCTGTAGATTTTCTGTTTTTCGAATTCTACAGATCGTTTTACGTCCTAATGCACCACTTTTAAATCAAGTTTTGTCCAAATTTTGTTTTTAAATTAAATTTTAATTTTTCAACTAGAGTGCCATGATCATCCTAAAATGACTCTACATACTTTACTTAATTTCAGAAAAATGCAAACTGAATTTTATCTTTGTAAACTTTATTGATAGAGGGCTGTAAACTTCATTATTTTAGTATTTTTGACCTAGCTCAAAAACTAGAATAGGAACATACCACTCTCATAGCATTATTAAATGCAGTATTTTGAAGCGAATCCAACGATATAAAACACTACGACATTTTTCTTAATTTTCGTTCAAATATTTTTGTTTTATTATGTAGGTTGTTATTTTTTTTCTACTTTAAATTTAATTTGAAAACGAAATTTGGACAAAGTTCGATTTAAAAGTGGTACATTAGGACGTAAAACGATCTGTAGAATCCAAAAAACAAAAAATATACACGGTGTGTCATTTGAAAATCGAAAGTTTCGGTAATTTCCGGTGAAACCGGAAGTCAGGAAAACTTGTCGTAAATGCACAAAAATGGCATTTCGTTAGAATATCTAGCCTACCAAGTTTCGTTGATATCAATGAACGAATAAAAAAATGGCAGCCGGAAAGTAATCTCGTGGGCACCCGGTATAATAATAAAAATAAGTAAAGATCGTTTCACCAGGGTTCATACTTTTGATATCGAACGCGTCATAACTTGAGAAAAAAGGGTTGTCGTAGATTAATTCATATGACACATTCAATTTTTTTGACAAATTGAAATGATTGACTTCTGGTTGAAGAGCCGACGAACGTTTTTGACGTCATTGATTTGTTTCAGTCATTTTCCATTTATTAAAAAAGGAAGGCAAAAAGTATGAACCCTGGTGAAACAAACCTTACCTATGTATTAAATACAAATTAGTTATCCATTTTTTTTTGGCCAGTCGATTATTTTTACGATGCAATTTCAAGATAATTAAAAAAATACATGCATTTTTGTAAAGTAGAAAAATCAGGCTTCCTGATGATAACAAAATATGTCATCATCATTGGCGATTACTCGATATTGAGTATGGATTATCATCTATCCTATTGTCGCGAAAATCTGGCGGAAGCGCCTGGGTGTACAGAATTTGACAGCTGATTCTATATTTTACTGCTTTATTCGGGCAAAGAGGTTATCGCGTTTATTTTGGATTTAGCAAGAATCGATTACAGATACATAAAGGCCGGTATTAGTTAGTAGTTTTTAAGTTTAACATTGGCTGTGGTACGTTTTAGATAGTGATTATTGTAGGAATTGTGAAGAGTTAAGTTGTTTGAGTTAATTAGTGAAGTAATTAGTGTCAGAGTGTGTAGTAACGTGAAATAAATCATTGTTGTGTTAATTGGACTTTGATTCTGGAATAAACGGACCCAAGATTAATGTCACGCAAGCCAGTGGTCGGATTTTCGAATATTCTCGCATACGAAATTTGATACGATTTCGAATGCTTCCCATTCAATTTACATTGCTGTCAGTCTTTCATGTACGAAATGTACTCGAATAGTTTCGAAAATCGCACCCCAGAGCCGTGACATTGGTGTCAAAAATGGGTTATAATTCGAGGACTGCAAAGTGATATCTGATCGAAGAGTAGTGTGGACGCTAATGGCGTTTCCGCTTGGTAGATCTAGTACAGAACTAGCGCAATGTTTTCTATTTCTGTCTTTTTCTTCTACAGGTCGTTTAAAAGGATGCAAATACACTCAGTGCGCACTGAATCTACCAATCCGATTAACTTGGTTTTTGAAATATGACAACACAGCTTTTTGTCGAAATGTATATGGAAACCATTTTCCGCTAGTTGCTATGCCCGAGACTATGGTGGAAATGTCCAATTTTTTGGCGCTTTGAGGGAGCCATGTGAGCAACTCTACTGATAAATTGGGAATTGGGACGTATTATAGAGTCTAAACCCGATTTCACTATCGTTCGTCTCCTGCAGATTGGATCCTGCAAATTGGTGTGTGAGTAGCCGCCTTAAAGTTCATTGACAAACCAAAAATATTGCCAAGACATGCGTTTAAAAAACCATAGCAATCTTCGATTGCTTCTTTTTTGAAGACCTGTTATAACAATTTGTGTTAAACAAAAAGTCAATTAAACTACCGTGGGATATCTCATAGAGAATAGAAAACTTAAATCTGATCCTGCAAGACTGGAATCTCTACAGAATCTGCCAGTAACAACTGATAAAGCTTCGCTTCAAAAATCTGTGGGCATGTTCGCTCATTACTCTAGATAGATACCTAGATTCTAGATTGTTCAAAAAAAATCATAGAATTGGTAGTAACAGAAATTTTCCTATGCATGAGCCTTCTATCACCAATTTTCAGAACTTGAAAACTGAAGTAGCAAACTCAGCTGTCACTGCCATTGAAGAAAACATTCCATTTGTGGCGGAAACAGACGCCTCCGAACATTCAATAAGCAGCAATTCTAAGCCAGTCTGGACGACCAGTTGCGTTTTTCTCAAAACTATATCACATAGTGAACAAAACCACTCAGCAGAGCAGTTGAGAAAGATTTGAGCTCTGGCGTCACTTTCTTATTAGAAGGCATTTCAAGTTGATTACAGATCAAAGATCGGTCTCATTTATGTTCAACACGAAGCATAGTAGTAAAATAAAAAATGAAAAAAATTCAACGGTGGAGACTCGAACTTTCATGCTATTCATACGACATAATCTACCGTCCACAAAATGAGAATATCCTAGCCGATATTTATTCTCGGGTATGTAGGGCTACAGCTGAGAAAAAATTGTACCTACGCATTACATGATGCGCTTCGTCATCCTGGAATAACTTAGAATGTTTCAGTGGCTGCTTGCACTATTTGTAGAAGCCGACGTTCAGTGAAAATCAAGGAACACTAATAAAATCAGCCACACCTTTTGAAAAGCTTAACATTGATTATAAAGGTCCTCTTCCAACAACCTCAACAAACCGTTATCTACTAACCATTGTAGATGAACTCGTAAGATTCCCTTTTGCTTACGCCTGCCTTGATATGGTTGCAGAGACTTTGATTAAATGTTTCACAAATCTATTTGAAATATTTGGACCCTCGTACATACATTCTAATTGAGGAAGCTCTTTCATGTCAAAAGAACTAAAGGGCTATAATGTATAACCACTAGCAGAACAACTGGAACAATATGGAAAACAATTTCGCTCGCTCTGAGGCACGGCCATCTCCGTAGTCTGAAAACAGAACAATAAGAGAGTGTACTCGAAGATGCATTGCATTCTACCCGATCTCTCTTGTATATTGCAACAAATTGAACACCTCAAGAACGCATGTTTAAACATTCTTGTGAATCTAGCATTGGACAAGCTATTCCTTCCTGGCTTTCAAGAGTTTCAGTCGCCCGGTTTGGATAAAAAATGATGTTAGGAAAAGTAAATACGACCCGTTTGTGAACGAGGTGTACTTGCTGGAAGTAAACCCAGATTATGCGTTGGTTCGTTTTCCCGATGGCAGAGAAGAGACTTTTAATCCAAGATATCCCAGCACCACGTGGAAATATATCTGAATTTGATGACGATGATGATAGTGAAAATCCCTTTCAATCCTGGAACGAACCATAACAAGAAAGTAACTCCGATAAACACGATGCACAAACACCTGGATGTCTATCCTCGAAACAGGGTACAGCGTTCTCACGAGAATGATTGCTCTACCATTCAGTATTATGAAAATATAAATATGGCTGGAACTACAGTGGCTAAATAAACCTTTACATACAGTGGAGGCAATAGAGGTCCCGCCGCCATCTTGTTCCCAACCTCTTGTTACTTTTAAATATTGATATATAAGATTTAAATGTACATCTATCATAAAAAATTGAAATCGACATATTTGATGACCATTATAAGGTCTATCAAATACGTTGTTTTCCCTGTTTTATGATGGATATTCACCTAAATCCCATATATTCATATTTGAAATAAGCAATAGGTGGGAACAAGATGGCGGCGTTTTCAATATAAATATATGGGATTTTAGAACCAATCAAAAATAAGACAGCAATTGTCGCCACTGTGGGTAATAGAGTCACTGTAGCTGGAACCACACATTGGGGCCAATGTTGGCGCCAACAACGCACGTTCAATGTGTGAATCGAGATTTTAACGTTGGCGCCAATGTTTGCACCAATAACGTTGGGAGTTATCCGTCTTGTGTCGGTTTTTCGACGAAATATCAAAAGGAATTTGTCCCAATGTTCGTATGTCGGCCACACATTGGCTTGTTCAGTCATCAGTTGTCTGGAGAAGTGAGAGCGGCCTTCGTAATCTGTAAAGTGTTATGACCCACCATCTTATTCTTCCATGCGGACATTTTTTCTGTTTCGACAGTAAAATAACATTATGATAAGCAGCGCTTAGCACAGCAAACGCTCCCACGGCCATTTCTAAGTCTGACATGTTCATGTTGGCTCTGCTTGGAACTAGCTGATCGTGGCTCCAATAACACCCAATGAGTGGATGCTTTTACACTACCGCCGATAAGAACCAAAGTTGGCGCCAACACTCGCCCCAATGTGACGTTCCAGGGTAAAGCCTTATTTCTGGAGGTATTTGCATTACCTGCTGTATGCTACTATGCTCAATCTGATATTTTATGGATCTGATTGTCGATTGAACACATAAACTTGGTTACGCCTAGTCAAATTGATTCGTATGGATTTCGATACGCAACCATTTACTCAGTCGAAGATCCCACGACTAATTTTTTTTTTTTTAAGGTGTGAGGCAAAGTAGTCTTTCTATGAACTTTGAACGCATGCATATGTGCTAAGTTGGGTAGATGGCCAATTTATAAATACAGGTTGCCAAAAGTAAGTTGAAATAGGACTCACTTCACTCAAGTTCTTATAACTTTTTTTATATAGGTTTTATAGCATATTATTACAAAGATCCACTTGAGGGATGCTCGCATGCCTACGTGAGCCTTGGTTTATCTCCTAATACCATACGGGGAAACCATTGCTCTAACCTCATCTCCTATCCAAACCTGTATGTGTAGTGAAATGAGGAAATACGAAATGAATGTCCAAGCTTTCAATAACATCTAAACTCGTTGAAGAGGTAGAAAAGAAATAGAGAAATTCTCCATTATTTTCCAGTAGTTCTCTAGTTGCTACAAACATTCTACAATAATTCATGCTTCTTTCTATGATGAACCCATGCACAATCTCCTGATTACTCTGCCTGTATCTTCGATTATAATATCAAATAACTGCTTCCTCATCATCGCTCGACATCTTGCATACACTGAAAAACGTGTTTATTTTTGATTTTTGTCCCGTCCCCTTGTGTACAAGGATTGAGTATCCAACTAATTTGTAACTGGCGTCTCTACTCAGTTTTGTCTTTCATGGGTAGCTCTATGTGCAACGGGTATTCCCACTCATTGGCTAAAGGGGTAGGAATGGTTGTAGGAGTAGGTCAGAGTGAGGATAACTAAAATCCGACACTCTCGTCTAATTAAACCGTCTGCCCTGAACTCATTCCAAATACTTAGGCTGTGATTGGGACAGTGTACAGATTATTCTCTAACATTTCTTTTTAAATTGTGAACGGTGTAAACGGAAGTTTCTTCCATTCTTGAAGAAATTATCTGAATTTAACATTTAGAAGAAAAATATCAATTTTATTTTAGCAACATAAGTTAAGTGGGTAATCCTCTTGCGAAAACACAATTGAGGCGCCTGCATAGTCTTATCTGTAATAGGTCATTGGCGCAACTGAAAAACTTCTCTAGGTAAGCCAAGAACAAAAACAGATACACCATTTGGAAAAAACTTTCAGTGAAAAAAATTGTATAAGTAAAAACATTTAAAAACAAAAGAGATTTCTAAAAAAATGAAAAAATAAAAATAGGTATCTAAAAAATTAATCAGTAACACAACTCCTATTGTCAAATTTCACTTTTTTTTATCAGGTAGGTAGTACTCTATCCAAGTCATCCAGTGGATGTTCCAAACGACCAGCCAGCTTTAAAATAGTATCACTGAGACACAGGTCTTTCTTAGATTGTGAAACTGAGGTATCTGATGTATTTTCCGGAGATTGTGAAGCTGAGTTATCTGATATATTTTCCGAAGATTGTGAAGCTGAGGTATCTGATGTATTTTCCGAAGATTGTGAAGCTGAGGTACCTGATGTATTTGCCGGTGATTGTTTATAAAAATTAATAGCTGAATATTTTCCCAAGCAATTCCGTTCCCAAATGAAAGTTGGTTGCGGAACGCTATTTTCAGATGTTGGGGTTACTCTATTGTTTTTTAGTCGTTGAAGTTTCACTCTATGTGTCGCAGCTATGTTTTTCTCAGTATTAGAATTTGATTGTTGGTCTTTGTAGGTCGAGTGCAAAGACGAAACCTTAGTGGAACTGTCAATACCATTTTCATGTATATTCTTAGTGGTAGATGTCTTTGTTTTAGCAGAAGTGCTCTTTGTAGAATTTTCATTTAGTCCAATACTGGCACTTCCATGACGTTTTTCATGAGGCGATGCGCTCCCAATTTCACTATCATAAGCAGTTTTCTTATTAACCCTTTCAGTAAAAACATTATTCGTTGGATCCATAATTGATAGTCGTCGTTTTTTTGTTGAGTTTGTGTTAAAATGATTATTACTTTCATTTTCCAATCTATAACGTTTGATATAGTAGCAGTTTTTACCAACTTCTTCATAATTTTCCCGTCGAATAAGACATTCCGCTGGTTCTAGGATAACTTTTGGCTGTGCAAAATTACAAAGATCTTGCATAGCAACTCTAATTGTATTCTCATATTTTTGGTTTACACCAACACTTGTTCCTTTCCAGTTCAATGTATTGTTTGCATTGTCTGCTCTCTTCAAATATGCCGGCAGAATATTTTTTCTAACATTGACAATATTCTGAAACAAAAAAAAAGATAATTAACTGAATGGAATATGTGAAAGAGCATTGATGCGGTGTTCATTGTTTTTACATGCATGTATCACAAAGGGAAATTAAAATGTATAAATAAAAGGAGTTCTATATATTAGAACACAGTTTCTCCTAGTGGTTATTGCAACCATCAATTTTTTGAACAATTTTTTATAAGTTTTGGTTTCGCCCTCTGGAAAGGGAGGATTGCAGTTAGCTTCTCTCTCCATAGTTTGTTTCCTTGCAACAATTTGTTGTTATCTTTTAGTTCATGTAAAACTCTCTTCAGGTAAGTATACTATATCCTCATTGTCATCATTGATAACAATAATGGATTTGATGATCATAAGGTCTTTGTAGCAGTCGCCAGCCTTACACCTGGAGGATGAAATATTTCAACTTCACTACAGTTTATGCAAGTTTTCTGAATTTGGTCGCTTCTGCTTACACATCACCTTGTGCGGTATTGATGTGAGATCTAAACAATATTTTGATATGTACCATAAACTTGGTATTTCTTTCAAGTCTTTAAGCAATGTTAAAATTTGAAAGACTCAGATAAAACACAAGATTTTCAATCAGTTGGACTGGTGAATATTATTGATTGCCTCAGGCTCTCTTCAGTGATTGATTCCATACAGAAACTTGATATGTACACATGCATTTTTCTTGGAGCAGCTCGTCCATTCGTTTATTCTTCTCACCCTTTCTCATTTCATGGGCACTACTTGTTCCCATTTATACTTGGAGTACTTATGTACCGGTTTTGGAGCAACTCGGTACAGTCTGTGATATACAGTTCAATTTATTTGGAGCAAGTCATATTTTTTCAACATCTTCATGTTGGTATGTCAGTTCTAACTGGTGTAAGAGCGACTATCTATATTGGAGTGTTCCAAAAACACAAAGAAAATACTATAATTTTTGATTAGGTACCTGCTATCCAAATCAAGACCTGGTTAGAAACATATGAGGAAACATACTTAACACAACAAATTATGGAATTGAGTGATAGTATGACACCTCAATTTACCCATAAATTAAATATCTCATAATTGAAAAAAAAAAAAAAAAGAAAACAAAAAAGATTAGAATAAGAAGTCACCCGAGAAGTCACCACTATTAAAAATTTCATCTAAAAAAAAATCAAATGTGAGAATTTGTTTAATATAATTATCTACCTACTTGTTGATTGAAAAATTTAATCAAAAAATATCAATGGTATCACTTACCCTGATGTCGTCCGTATCAATATATTTATCATTTTTACAATCACAGGAATTCAGAGGGTCATCAGTGTTTGTACCAATATCTCTGCTCATATTATAGAATCCAACATCTCTTATTTCATCCAAAGAGGAGCAAATATCATTCTGAAAGGAATCAAAATAAATTATGTAAACAATATATCTAGGTAAGATACTTTACTATCAACTTATCATCCAACTTAAAATGTCTATGCTTCCTAGGTTTGTATGTCCGATCAGATAACTTTCTGTAACTCATAAAATCTAATGAATTTTCCCAGCGGATCAAATTAACTGATGCTTGGCACACACTGTGCAAGTTTTCCAAGGAAACTCGGACATCTGATGGTTTTACACAAGTAGGTCTACAAACCTGGGGATATTGAAAAACTTCCTGGAAATAAATAAAATGCAAATTATTAAAAAAAAAAACATTATATCCAAGCGTGCAAAACTAACCTCAAGTTTATTTTTTGGAGATTCTTTGTTTTTCTCATTTATTATGGATTTTTGTAAATCTTCTTGACACATTTGAAATCTCTTTCTCACTAATAGTACATATTCAATAATATCTACACATTTATCACAAACATCTTTTCCACATTGGTCAGCTGCATTGATCTACAAACAAAAATAATAAAACGGAATTCTCTTTAAGATTAAAGAATACTTTATATTTGACTCCTGTCCTGTAAATAGGAAGACATTTGGGACTAGACAATAATCTGAGGTGTTTCTAGTCTCAGTTCAAATGTGTAAAATAAGCATGTCTTGTCAATTTTCATAATGTGTCTTTTTATTTAATTTATACCATAGATATCCAAAATATGCTATTCTTATTGTTGATATTCTGTTACTTAACTGAAAGCCTCGGTCAATACAGAAAAGGTCCTCTTTTAAGCAATTTACTTAACAAAAAAAACGCTGTAAGTAGGTACCTAGGTAACTTTCAGAGGATAGCCATGATCAACAGCTTAGAACAAAAACAACATTTAAAAAGTAAACCACAACAGGGTTAGTTAATCAAAATAAATTTGTGTGTAGTATGATGGAGAGAACTAGCTAAGGAACAAACAATGGCTGATCTATTAGGCAACTTCAACCAAAAAAGATCAGAACTGCTGGTCAACCTTAGCAAGCAAAGTCTCAAGACATGCAACCGGGTTTCTCTCGGGACATTATAGACTTAAGAAACACTGACTGAAATTGGGATTCGAAGAAGGTGGCACCTGCAGATTCTGTGTTGACGAAGAAGAGACACCTCACAATCTTCTACTGAACTACGATCCTAGATATCCTAAAATTCCTAAAGGAACTAGGACTGGAGGGGCTGATTTGAGCAGGAAACCCGAACTTAGCAGCAGAAGGAGGAGTACAATAAATCAACCTTGGTCACAGTGCAACTGACACCTCCAACACATACATAGATAACTGTTATAAATCATAAATTACAAAAACAGCCTTGTTCTTGGGAAATGTCTAGACAGGCAAGTGCAGCCACTCCAAATATTTAACCAGTGTGGGTAAGATTTTGATTAGAAGTGATTTACTTTTTTACATGATGTTGTTCTAAGCACAGTTAGTTGGATCTTGATTATCATTGGTCATTGGATAGCTAATAATTTTGTCATATTCATCTGTACTCTGTACTGAAATGGTCAATAGTCAATATACCTATACAAACCCAACCGAAATAACAATACTTACTTCAACTGTAAATACCTGAGACAGCACATGTACAAATGAGTCTTCAGAATGTTTTAAGGTGTATGTGAAGATATTTGCAGCTCGGTCTTCAACAATTTCTGCTAAACAAAGCCGGCAGCGTGGCCCCATATTGACTTTAGGCCTACTTCAAGAATCCATTAAAACCCTCAGACCAACTTTTGGTTTGGTTAGTGTGGTTTTTACATTTTCTGACGCTACATTTCACCATTAACTATCCACTGATCATAAGATCTTAAGATCATAGTAGAGGACAATAACAATACAGAGTACACTGTTAACCTGCAAATTGCAAAAAAGCAAACTGCTTGCATTTGAATCGAATCATTGAGCGATGAGGGAACACATTCTTCTGACGTTGACGTTTCTCTGTTCATGACATCTGACATCTGACAAAGGATCCGTGAAGCCGCGTTTTTTTTGTACTGACATTTGACTCTCGGAGCTTCCTTCCACTTCCGTCTGAAACCACCCACGATGGGACTTCATTCAATAACCCTTTTCACGTGGCTCCGGTTTAAGTAACCGGCTTAGAAAACGGTATGTCATTTCTCTAACAGTTTTGTAACCCGGTTAGTTAAACCGGAGCCACGTGAAAAGAACTATTGGCCTTATAAATTGACCGAAAGCCAGCGAACAGTGCCAAAACAAAAATACATTGAAAATTTCAGTTATACGCAAATCGTTTCATTATTTTTGTTCAAGTAGGTACTAGGCAAGGATGATACACACTACTACTACAGGATGGCCTATCCTCATAAGGCCTGTGTGTAACAAATCCCCCCCTAACGAATGACTCCGGAGCTAGTAACGGAGAATATGTAGCTAGCAAGCCTCAACCTCTCAAAAAAATATCCAAATCAAACGCCGTAGAGCGTGCTCAGACCTACAACTAACGAATCAGGAATAGTCGAATACAATGAGCAAACTGTCTGTACTCCGAGCGAGTGTAATCCGAAACACACCCAACTACTTTGAATAAATGCCTCCGGAGCTAGTAACGGGGAACATGTAAAGTCTGCTTTTTTTTAAAGATAATTTCCCAAGTCAAAAATTCAGTAACTATGTTGGCAACACAAACCAGCTTTTCTACATGAAAAATTTGAAAGCATTGACAATTTTACATTGTATTGCCAACAACATAATGTCAATTATGTCTTTTATCTTAAAAAAAAAAAAACAGACTTTAGGAAGCCCCAACCACTCACAAAAATTTCCAAATCAAACGCAGAAGAGCTTGCTCAGACCTACAACTAATAGGAATCAGGAATAATGGTTGGATAAAATGAGCAAAGTATCTGTACTCCGGCCCGAGAGTCGTCCAAAACAGGCTCCAGAATATAAAGTCTGCTTTTTTACAGATAAAAGTCAAATTGGTTGCCAATATAATCTAAAATTGTCAATACTTTCAAATTTGTTGTGTAGAAAATGCTTGTGTTGCCAATATAGGCCGCTTTCCAGCTGACCATTTTGAGCACGCAATCAGGCTTTTGCGCGCGCAAATGCTTCAAGCGCGTGTTTCTGTTCTAGCCGTACTGCGCTTAGAGAGCTGCTAACTTTTGCGTTTCAATCACAGAACACTGTGCTGCACCGTGCTTGAAGCACAAACACAATGTCAGCTGGAAAGCGGCTATTGTTACTGAATTTTTGACTTGGGGAATTATCAATAGTAATATAACTAGTGCAATGGAAATTATTGATAATTTTTGGGAAATTTGTCCGAAGAGCACGAGTGCACGAAGTGCACGAGTGCCTTTTTCAGCTAAAAACGCATGAGTGCAAATTTATCGAAAATTATAAATATATTTCCATTGCACGAGCACGAGTTGTATTTAATGAGAGAATTTCATAAATCAAAAATTAAAATTTTTTGTCAAAAAATGTCAAAACACCAGTTTTCGCACCAGTTACTATGCAATTATCAAGCAATTATCTGATAATTTGCACTAGTGCAAATTATCGCGTAATTGCAATCTGATTGGTTCAAATCAACAATCAAAACATGTCAGTTCATTGTTGGAATACCAGTTTTGACAGATGTATGAAATTCTCTTTAAAAAAAATGACTTTAAGTCATTTTAATCGCAGCCAGCTGCTTTCCAGTATGGGAGTGTGACGCTCGGAGCTACTCAGAGCGTTGAGCCCTCAAGCTATACGTACGGACAAACATCACACGTCATGATACTGGAACTTTACAAATCTAGTGCGTGGCGCTCCTGGGGTACTCTAGAGCGCGCCAATGTGCAAACTGGAAAGCAGCTATGGCCGTAAAGCCGCGTTCTTCTGGAGTCACAAGCTTAAGAGAGCTATTCGTTCGGAGTAACTTCCATGAAGAACGCTTTTTTAAAATCCAAGTGCTCCATGCTAGACATCAAACTGGCTCTAGGAGTCATTCGCAGATAAAAAGAAAAAACATGTGCATATTTGAAGTCAAACTTTTTAGTTCGGAATCATTCTAGTTGTATTCCTTTCACACCTAGGAGGAGTTCCGGAACAGCTCCGGGGCGTTACGCGCGTATTCCTTTCGAAAAGTGTTTGTTGCACTACGCATCTGCTCTTTTCAAATCGGAGGCGACTAACACCCACCGGAGCAAGTAGCTCGAGTGTTTCAAACTCTTGAAAGGAATACAACTTCTGCACATGCGCATATTATAAAATTTTTCGTTTTTTCAGAATCGTAATCGAACTATAACCGAATTTTCGCGACGAATGTAGTTCATCCAAGGATGAACCATAGTTCGTCTGCTGTCTAGAAGCTGCATCCATGCTTCCGTCGAACTACGTTCAATATGACGTCATAGGTTTCTCGCGAAAGCGTTTGTGTTCATGAAATCATGGAAGTGGTTCGTCGCGAAAATTCGGTTTATGTTGACAGTGTTTTGGTTTATCGAGAACTAATTAAGAACAATAGCGAACTTTACTATTTTTTTTTTTTTTTAATCATTTATTTATGCCGTGAAAGAGTATTCCCCAAATATTATTCCCTAAAACTCAATAATAATTTAAAAATGTTTAAAGTTTCGCGCGAATTAAAAGCATTTCAAACGACCTTAAATGCGCGCGAATCTGGATGACGTCACGTAGTATGACTTTGCGTTAAGCCGGCGCCACACGATGTGTCCATCAACCATTGGCCCCAACGTTAGATCCAACGTTAAGTACAGTGTTTTTTGCTCTAGCATTCGGCAAATGTATCCGATGAGCGAACGGCTACACGATGCCACAAATCGCTATGTGTCCAACGTTGGAAGGCATTCGACACATCGGCGCCGGCTTCACTTGTCGTCAAACGTCATACTTCATTGTATTTAATTTGGTTGATTTCCACATTTTCCACCGTTATTTTGTTTTGTTGTTGTTTTTACAGTGGCTAAATAAACCTCTACATACAGTGGCGACAATAGAGGTCCCGCCGCCATCTTGTTCCCAACCTTTTGTTACTTTTAAATTTTAATATATAGAATTTAAATGGACATCTATCATAAAAAATTGAAATCGACGTATTTGATGACCATTATTAGGTTCATCAAATACGTTGTTTTCCATTATTTATGATGGATGTTCACCTAAATCCCATATATTCATATTTAAAAGTAGAAAGAGGTTGGGAACAAGATGGCGGCGTTTTCGATATAAATATATGGGATTTTAGAACCAATCAAAAATAGGACAGCAATTGTCGCCACTGTGGTAATAGAGTCACTGTAGTTGTTTTGGGTTGCGGCGAGTTGTTAATTTTTAAGTTATAATGGAAAAAAATATTCGCACATACTTACTTTTGCTACTATATACAGGGTGTCCCACGGTGGATGGCGTATTAGACGTTTATGGAGAACTAAAAAGCGAATCATTTTGAAAATTTGGCAACCGGGATAAACGATCATGATCTACACTTTAAAAATATTTTTGACCATGCGGTGTTGCCGCTTCTACTCTAAACTAGTGGCAACATCACTATTTTAAATGGAACACCCCGTATTTAATTGCATATTTGGATTCTACGTAAAATTCTGAGCAGATTTCATGTGATATACCCTATACCTAAGTTCAACTGTTTTGGAAATATTGACAGTTGAAAATTGACTTTTTGCAACTTTGACAGGCTGTAAAACCTAATTGGTTAATTTTAGAGGAAAACCGATTTCACATTCCTATCTTAGATTTTGATAAACTATCATTTAACACCAACTTTGAACTTAACCAGAGATTAAATTTAACTGAAATTTTTAATCATGGATTTAATTCTAAGTTGGTGTCAAATGATAGTTTATAAAAATCTAAGATAGGAATGTAAAATCGGTTTTCCTCTAAAATTAACCGTTCAGGTTTTACAGCCTGTCAAAGTTGCAAAAAGTCAATTTTCAACTGTCAATATTTCCAAAACAGTTGAACTTTGACCACCATCAGCTGCTGATCGTGATGACGTCACTCGCAGACTAGCTGCCGACTCCAGAACTGGCGAACGTACGAAATTGGGATGAGCCTCAATGGGATGAGCTATCCTGTTAGTTTATCATGGTTTATCACTAGTTATACAGTGACTCTATTGAACCACAGTGGCGACAATTGCCGTCTTATATTTAATTGGTTCTACATCTACATTAAATACGTTGTTTTCAATTTTTTTTATACAGTGACTAACTAGTTATACTACAGTGACCCTAGTTATTAATTGTGGCGCCATCCATTATTGGCGCATAAAATATGAAAGTCAAAAATTACAGTCTCCATCCATCTGTAATAAAGTGACCTTGGAACCACCCACCGGCCACCGTACAAACGAAGCAGTCGTCAAGTCAAAACTCATCAAAGTCCAAGGTCCGGTCCAAGCACAGGCAGAATAAATTAAAGGGGGTGTGCGTCAAGAATCGTAAACTCTACAGGATTGCTCAATCCCATAAGACAAACGTTCATAAAAACATCGAAGATGGCGGTATGCGAATGACGTCACGAAGTCCTTGATCGGTTTGTGTTTTTTATGACAGTGCACTATCCTTGCATTTTCAAACGTGAAAAATTGTTATTTTGAGGTTATTTCCTTTGAAAACTGTATTTTGTAATTAATATATTGATTTTAAAATTAGCAGACTTCAAAAGCTTGTGTCCTTGAGGCTTGAGTGGTTGGCTAATTGCTAATTAGAAAGACGAGTTTGTTTGCTTTTGTTTATCAATTAGCCAAACATATTGCCAAAAAGTCAAAAAAACGAAGGGCTGGAGTCAAGCTGGCCCCCGGATTCGTTTCAATGTTTTTTTTGTGTATGAAAATGAGCACAATTCGCATAAATACTGACACAATTGAGCACAAAACGGGCACAATTGACTACAGTTGAGAAACAGTAGAAAACCAAATGTGGGGTGCCGAGCCTGTTTAATTTTTGCATTTCACATTTCAATATCAAAATATAAGCGAAACGGGGTTGCAATAGTGTGCTTTATTTTTTACTGACCCTACCTAGGTACTTCTCAATTATTATTCATTAATTTAATAGGTACTAGAACGATTTAATATGGACATTCAAAGTGAGCTTATTTCACAAAGCCAAATAGTGATACCTAATTTAGATTCTCATAATCATATTCCAGAAAAACATTGCAAGTTTCCCATATTTTCCATGCGTTTTCATAGTAAACGCGCCAGTAAAGGAATTTATTTACATATTTATTTATTCACTCTTCACAAACCCTAATTTTTATTAGTAATTACATGTAAAGGAAACTTACAACTAAGTAGATATTTGATTTATAAAAAAAAAGCAAAACAAATGCTTGACTAGGAAATACTAACTAGCAATACACACAAATAAAAGAGCAATATCCTGATACAACAAATCCAGTATTATAAAACCAGAAAATGCTTGGGGTTTTCGCGAATATTTTCAGCCACGAGCCTTTTATGCTTACACACATTAAATGAAACTTTAAATTTACACTTATAACACTAGATAAATCCGAATTTACGATAAAATAGTTGTCAGCACAAACTAAACATCATTCGTATCAGCGGCCATCTTAAAAATCCGGCATGCGCGTGACGTCACAGCAATTGTGAACAAATTTAGCCGATTGAGCAATCCTGTAGAGTTTACGATTCTTGGGTGTGCGTCAAAAATTAAAGTTTTAGTGTAAAAAAATCTAAGAATAACTGTTCAAACCTCGTTATTCTACGATAAACTATCGCTGAGATATACCGCTTTAAAGTGTGGACGACGCTTTTTCCCGGCACGTGTGAGTGGTTTTTGTTTAGATTATTGCAGGTAACACAGGAGAAACATATGTAAATTTAATTAACTCCACTTTCTCGTGCGTCGCTTGACCTTTCGTGACGTCATAGGGTGAGATGCGGTACCTTCATAGAGCCATATCTGCGGTATTATTTGTCATAGAGGGGTGCAGATTTCACTGTAATTCTTAGATTTTTTTCCTCTTTTTTTTGAGATGAAGTTATTTTTTTGGCGCACACCCCCTTTAATAATGCGGTGCACCAGCGTTGTCACATCAAGTTTATAAGGGTTGTAGCGAAGAACGAACATGAAAAAATGTACCAAATTAAATTCTTGTTCTCTTTCGAATAGGTATTGACTGGAGGCTGGCGTCGTAGGTGGGTATCCAAAATCTTTTACTACGTTATAAAAAAATTAAGGATACCTATAATCTATGAACTCTTGCTACCTAGTAACAGGTCTGGCGAGTCAACATCTTACGGGCCAGTTTTAATGCAATAGAATGAAATGTCTAGAAAAAGTCTAAGGTTAAATAGAGAACGAAAACGATTTCCCCTGTTCCACCTCCAGCATTCCCAGCGCTCCATGCTGGAGGTGGAACAGGGGAAATCGTTTTCGTTCTCTATTTATGGAAATTTAGGTATCGTGGTCGGTGGTCAATATACTAGGTCCGAGGAACGACATGATAATTCCAGTACTGATGGCAAAGTGCAGGAGCAAGAAAGTGTGCCCCAGAAGCCGACTGTAGAGCCAGTCAAGGATGCTGGAACTGTAGCTTTGCTAGGAAAGGAAAATAAGTACGTACTTTTATCTACCGCGGAAGTTTTGATTGAAAATAAAGAAAATAAAGTTTTTAAAGCTCGCGTTCTGCTCGATGCAGGTTCTCAATCTAATTTCTTAACTGAAAGTTTTTTCAACAAGCTCGAATTACCGAAACAAAGGGTCGTAGACATCAAGATTACGGGTGTAGGGAACAATGAATCGACTTTTACCAACTACAAAACATATCTGCGAATAAAATCCTGTCATGGCAAATTTTCGAAAAATATTTCTTGTTTAATATTACCTAAGATAACACAGTCATTGCCAGTGTGTAGTTTCGATTCTAGCCTAATAAACATTCCGCCAAATATTGTTCTTGCTGACCCAGAGTTTAATATTAAAAAGGATATTGACATGCTTTGCGGTGTCGAGTTATTCCACGAGATTCTTTTAATGAAGCAAACCAAACTAGACAATCATTTATTTTTAAAATCGACTAGGTTAGGTTGGATTTTAGCGGGTGAAATAAATCATTCCTCACTGATTAATAATAAAGTGCATTCTTGCTTATCTATTGATAATAAAATAAACGAAAATCTTGTTCGTTTTTGGGAAATTGAACAGTGCGACAACGTTCCCAAATCGACGATTTTTGTGAGACACATTTTATGAATAATTATACACGAAGTGCAGATGGGCGTTTTATTGTTAAAATTCCATTTAATGAGAATAAAGGCCAGTTGGGCAATTCGAAGAAATATGCTTTAAAATGTTTTTATTCTTTAGAGCAACGTCTTTCAAAGAATAGTGATCTTAAACAACAGTATGATGATTTTATATCTGAATATGAAAAATTGGGACATATGTCTTTGTTAAATGAAAATATTGAAGAGCTCGCTGATGGATATAATCAGGCATATTATTTAAGTCATCATGCTGTTGTAAAAACCACTAGTCTTACGACACGTTTACGTGTAGTTTTTAATGGTTCTGCGCGTACAGATAGCGGCCTATCTTTAAACGACATTCAATATTCAGGGCCAACAATCCAAAATGATTTGCTAAATATTATTTTAAATTTTAGACAACATTCCTATGTGTTGAATGCAGACATTTCAAAAATGTATAGACAGGTGATCATTGATAAATCTGATAGACGCTTCCAACGTATACTTTGGAGAAATAAAGAATCGGAAAAGGTTAAATGTTATGAATTAAATGTAATAACATACGGACTAGCTTCATCCCCTTTTCTCGCCACACGATGTTTATTACAATACTTGCATTAGCTAACGAAAAACAATACCCCATCGCTAGTAATGTCATAAAAAATAGCTTTTATATAGATGACTTGCTTACCGGTTCAGATTCTGAGACTGAATTGATGCAAATCCAGAAAGATGTAAGCAAAATACTTTTGAGTGCAGGTTTTGAATTACGTAGATATTTAACTAATAGACCAGATTTGTTTCATAAGTTCGAAATTGACACATCCTTAGAAGCGAGTATTTTGCAGTTAGGGGAAAATGATAACAATAAAACCTTAGGAATTTATTGGAATGCTCACAATGATAATATCGAATATAAAGTACAAGAATTTTCTGAATTTAAAAATGTCACAAAAAGATCAATACTGTCATATATTGGTAAAATATTTGATATATTAGGTTTAGTAGGGCCAGTTATAGTTCGTGCAAAAATAATAATGCAAACTCTTTGGAAAAATAAACTTTCTTGGGATGAAAAAATCTTAGGTGATTTGCTCGATAATTGGATTATATTTTGCAAAGATTTAGTTAATATTAATAAAATGAAAATTCCCAAATATGTCTTTGTTAAAAACCCTATTTGCATCGAATTACATATGTTTTCAGATGCCTCCGAAAAGGCATATGGAACATGTGCATATATTCGTTGTAAAATTGATAATTCAAAATTTTCATGCAAACTGATTGCAGCCAAAAGTAAAGTAGCCCCTGTTCGTACACGGTAACGATTCCTAGGCTGGAATTGGCAGGTGCTGTTTTAGCTTGTAAATTGGCTAATAAAATTAAAACATCTTTAAAGATGAGTTTTGACAGATGTTATTATTGGAGTGATTCGACCATCGCGTTGTGCTGGATCAAAGGTTCTCCTGATCGCTGGAAAACTTTTGTTTGTAAAAGAGTAAGCTATATACAAGAAAAAACCAACATTGAGAACTGGTTTCATGTTAGGTCTCATGATAATCCAGCTGATTTAATTTCTAGAGGTACATCCGCTGAAGCTTTAATTAATAATAATTTTTGGTTTGAAGGGCCTCTATGGTTGAAGTATGATACATCTAGTTGGCCAAATTATGAGATAATTGATGTTGATCAAAATATTCCAGAGGAGAAAATTCATGTTAACTTAGCAGTAGCTAAAAATGACTGGGATATTTTTTATAAATATTCTAACTTGACAAAATTACAGCGTGTAGTTGCGTATTGTCGTCGTTTTGTGATTAATTTAAAACACAAAAAATCTGAGCGTATTGTAGATGCATTGGATCCTGAAGAAATCAACGACGCTGTAACCAATTTAATTAAAATTGCTCAAGTTCAATCTTTCAGAGTCGAACTTAATGATTTTAAAAATAATAGACCAATCAATACCACAAGCAATTTATTATCTTTAAATCCTTTCTTGCATGGTGATATAATTCGAGTTGGAGGTAGGATACAAAAGGCTAATATTCCATTTTCAGAAAAACACCCAATAATTTTGCACAATAAACATAAATTAACAGAACTAATAATGATAAAGGAACATTCAATAACATTGGCGTTTGATGCACTGCGGCCCGCAGCAACTTTTGTATTCCATACGTGAGCATTTTTGGCCTATTTCTGGTAGAAACTTGGCTAGACAAATTACACATAAATGCATTGTTTGTTTTAAAACAAGACCAAAACCATGTAATTATTTGATGGGTAATTTGCCTTTTGAAAGACAATCAATGTACGCCATTTACTAATACTGGATGCGACTATGCTGGTTTTTTCCTCTTAAAGGATAGAAAAACGCGCGGTTATAAATTGACTAAAGCTTACGTTTGTATCTTCGTTTGTATGTCAACCAAAGCCATAAATTTAGAATTGGTCACAAATTTAAGTACTGAAGCGTTTCTGTCTACCTTGCGACGTTTTATAGCAAGAAGAGGTAAACCTTTGAACATCTTTTCCGACAATGGAACCAATTTCAATGGTGCAAACTGCGAAATTTAAAAATTTTTAAAATCCAACTCTAGTGAGGTTCAACACAGTTTAGCCAATGATGGAATAAAATGGCATTTTATTCCACCACGGGCGCCACATATGGGTGGAATTTGGGAATCAGGGGTCAAAAGTTTTAAAGGAATTTTGAAACGCGTGCTCGGGAATACTTACTTAGACTACGAAGACCTAACAACAGTACTAGTGCAAATCGAAGCCGTGCTCAATTCCAGACCTTTGAACCCTTTATCATCAAGTCCTGATGATGTCACACCTGGTCATTTTTTGATAGGAAGATCATTAGTCTCACTTCCCGATCCTGATGTTACAGAAATTAAAGAATACCGCTTAAATAAATATCAACGTCTTCAAAAAATGACACAGCATTTCTGGAATCGTTGGTATAAGGAATACATTTCAGAATTGCAAAATAGACAGAAATGGAATCACGCAGGATCAAGAACTGTTGAAGTGGGAGACTTGGTAATTATTAAGGATGACAATTTACCACCTTTACGTTGGAAGCTAGCACGTGTGAATAGACTTTTTCCTGGAACTGATAAAGTATCACGAGTCGTGAGTGTACAGTTTAGTGACGGAACTTGTGCTAAGCGTGCAATAAATAAGGTGTGTCCACTACCCATAAACAATGAAGTGAACAATTAGTTCACATTAATTTCAAACTTTGTTTTTATTTTATTTTATTTATTCCATTTTTTTTTAAGTTAGATTGTATAACTTTTTATTGCATCCCTTGTAACTATTTATTATGTTGAAATATTTCTATATTTCAAGGTCGGCGGCATGTTTAGTACCTACTTACTTTAAAAGCAGAAAATTATGTTTTTTATATTCTTTGGACAATGGTGATATCCTGGCAGGTAATTGTTCTAAACCTGGTTGCCAGAATAACCTGAGAAAAAAAATAGACTGGTTCATGTTATGTCAAAGTCGACATGAACTTTATTTTATTCTTCCGTTTATTGTAATTTTAAAGTATTTCTTAATAAATTTATATCGAAGAATTGAACCAGTGTTTTCTATAAAGAATACAGTCCACGCTTTACCAGTGCTCGTAATGTAGTTTTCTATTAAAATGAGGGAAAATATACCTAGCGTCTCATTTAAAATAAGATAGTTAGGGTCACTTCCGGTCAAACCGGAAGTGATAGTAAAAAATTAAATACGTCAAATAATGCACATCCGGGTCATAAATAAACACACCAAATTTCATTTGTTTATCTGGAAAAATAAAAAAGTTATAGGGGTGAGCGGGTTTTGAAAAACACCCGGTATATAAATATTTAGGATTTAAATGGACATCCATCATAAAAAATTGAAAACAACGTATTTGATGTACAGTCGTGAGCATAAAAAGTGAGACGCCCGACTGACGTGTTGTCATTTTTCGCTATTTTGGGTGAATCAGTCTTTTCTCTACAATAGATTTTTTGTCAAATATGAAAATCCCTGTCATTGCCGTAGGTATGGCTGATGACAAAGACCTGATGAGCTCGTTTCACAATAGGAAAAAATGGGTGTCCAACTTTTTACGCTCACGACTTGTACCTACCCAAGAATTGTAAACTCTACAGGATTGCTCAATCCCATAAGACAAACGTTCATAAAAACATCGAAGATGGCGGTATGCGAATGACGTCACGCAGTCCTTGATCGGTTTGTGTTTTTTATGACAGTGCACTATCGTTGCATTTTCAAACGTGAAAAATTGTTATTTTGAGGTTATTTCCTTTGAAAACTGTATTTTGTAATTAATTTATTGATTTTAAAATTAGCAGACTTCAAAAGCTTGTGTCCTTGAGGCTCGAGTGGTTGGCTAATTGCTAATTAGAAAGACGAGTTTGTTTGCTTTTGTTTATCAATTAGCCAAACATATTGCCAAAAAGTCAAAAAAACGAAGGGCTGGAGTCAAGCTGGCCCCCGGATTCGTTTCAATGTGTTTTTTTGTGTATGAAAATGAGCACAATTCGCATAAATACTGGCACAATTGAGCACAAAACGGGCACAATTGACTACAGTTGAGAAACAGTAGAAAACCAAATGTGGGGTGTCGAGCCGGTTTAATTTTTGCATTTCAATATCAAAATATAAGCGAAACGGGGTTGCAATAGTGTGCTTTATTTTTTACTGACCCTACCTAGGTACTTCTCAATTATTATTCATTAATTTAATAGGTACTAGAACGATTTAATATGGACATTCAAAGTGAGCTTATTTCACAAAGCCAAATAGTGATACCTAATTTAGATTCTCATAATCATATTCCAGAAAAACATTGCAAGTTTCCCATATTTTCCATGCGTTTTCATAGTAAACGCGCCAGTAAAGGAATTTATTTACATATTTATTTATTCACTCTTCACAAACCCTAATTTTTATTAGTAATTACATGCAAAGGAAACTTACAACTAAGTAGATATTTGATTTATAAAAAAAAGCAAAACAAATGCTTGACTAGGAAATACTAACTAGCAATACACACAAATAAATGAGCGATGTCCTGATACAACAAATCCAGTATTATAAAACCAGAAAATACTTGGGGTTTTCGCGAGTATTTTCAGCCACGAGTCTTTTATGCTTACACACATTAAATGAAACTTTAAATTTACACTTATAACACTAGATAAATCCGAATTTACGATAAAATAGTTGTCAGCACAAACTAAACATCATTCGTATCAGCGGCCATCTTGAAAACCCGGCATGCGCGTGACGTCACAGCAATTGTGAACAAATTTAGCCGATTGAGCAATCCTGTAGAGTTTACGATTCTTGGTACCTACCTACTAATAGTTATAGTGGCTAAATAAACCTTCACATACAGTGGCGACAATAGAGGTCCCGCCGCCATTTTGTTCCCAACCTCTTGTTACCTACTTTTAAATATGAATTTATAGGTTTTAAATGGACATATTTCATAAAAAATTGATATCGACGTATTTGATGACTATTATTAGGTCCATCAAATACAAATACGTTGTTTTCCATGTTTTATGATGGATGTTCAATGTTCACCCAAATCCCATATATTCATATTTGAAATAAGCAATAGGTGGGAACAAGATGGCCGCGTTTTCAATATAAATATATGAGATTTTAGAACCAATCAAAAATAAGACAGCAATTGTCGCCACGGTGGGTAATAAAGTCACTGTACTAATAGTCATCAAATACGTTGTTTTCAATTTTTTATGAAGGATGTTGGATGTCCATTTAAATCCTATATATTCATAGTTAAAATTAGCAAGAGGTAGGGCAGAAAATGGCGGATTTTTCCATATGAATATATACATATATATAGGATTTTAAAAAACCAATAAAAAATAAGACAGTAGGTACCCAATTGTCGCCACTGTGGTTTAATAGGGTCACTGTACCTGCGTTTACAGTGACTCCTGCGTTTCCTCGATAACGCCATCTATTCACTATGAGCTGTACAAAAATGTTGCAGATTTCATTTGAAATGGAGACAGCGTATGGTGGATTCGTAAAGATACAACAATGTACAGGATTCTTTGTAAAATCTGTTTTTTTTTTAAAGATAAAAGTCAAAATGACATTATGTTGGCAATACAATGTAAAATTGTCAATGCTTTCAATTTTTTTATGTAGAAAAGGCTTGTGTTGCCAACATAGTTAATAAATTTTTGACTTGGGGAATAGACCTATCTATTTTACCAGACAAGAGGTAATAATACGAAAACTTTATTCGATAGAAAAAGACGCAGAACGGTTATTGCGCAAGACGAGGCAAAACGTATCAAATTATGTTAGACTTACGTGTAGTAATCCGTTCTTATTATTTGCACGGGATAAAAAAGGAAGGAGGAAAACCGCGTGACGTGCAACGTATTTGTCAATCAAAAACACAAACAATTGAAAATCGATCACTTGTCAAGTTATGTCAGATTGAATATCAACCGTACTTTTATCCTTGTCAGACCATGGGCAATGAACAAGGACAAGAAGATGCCCAGCTTGCAAAACGATCACCTCACACTTGTACTAGTTAGCCAATAAAAATGCATTGCCTCGTGTTGCGCGCGCATACAGGTAAAAATAGATAGGTCTATTATCTTTAAAAAAAAAACAGACTTTATAGGGTTGCCGTTATCATTGTTTTGTCGAGGTCATATACATAAAACCGAGCATAAAACGTCCATTCCAACACGTCAAAAAACGTCCCATAAACCGTTTCGAAACCACTGAGTGAACGAATTTTGTTTTTTACGCACAAAGTACCCCAGAGCACTATAAAAATTGATCTTACGGCCTTCCAGAAAGTACCGCCCTCTATCAACAGCTTATGGTAGCTTCCTATGTTACATACAGAAACCTGTTCTTTTGTAATTTGTTTTTTTTTCTAGAAAAATAGATTGAATAATGACTTTCAGGTTAGTAGTAGAAGAAGAATATTATTCTCCATATTTCAGAGACAAAGGAGATTTTATTGTAATTTATAAATATTAATATTATTAATATGACAACGCCGCAATAACAAATTTTCACTCGAACAACGAACTGTGGTGCATAGAAAATCGAGAACAGAATTTAAATATTTCTATCGTGTCTTTAACCATTCTTATTTTTATCAAAACAAAATTACAAGTCCATTTTACAAGAAATAATTATTTGTAAAAATATTACATGTTTTGTAGTTCGGATTTAGGATAGTAATATAGAAAAAACAAACAAAAAGAAAGTCCTTTTTTTTAGTTTATTTTCGTCCTATATTTTAAGAGAGGTATCAGCCGGCGTATTATCGCGTTCAAATATATTTCCGATGGTCCAGAAAAAGAAATTCGATTCAATCCTAATGAACGTTAATAATGTGGAAAGGGTGGAAATATAGGGCGCTGCGCTTGGGCGGTACTGGCGGTAGAACAGACTGCCAATAAACCCAGATTTCCAATTTAAAAGAGTTCCCAACAAATATCAACATATTTTTTTTTCTTTTTTGAGCAGTGTATTACATTGCTCCAGTCAACAACCTTTTGCTGCAACCGAATTACACCTTCCTTCAAATTCAATGCGCTCGGCTCGGCTTTCGGCTGCAATCGTAGTTGCTCCACATGTGATGGCTAGACTCTAGTCAAATTTTTCCTCTGCCTCTCCAGACTCTGACATCACAGCATTCAGCCCTAAGATTCAGCCATTCAGCATTAGAAGAACTAGATTTTAATTTTTAGTTTGTAGTGAACACGTTACACGGTATGGTAGTGAACTTTGATATTATCAAAAATGTACTAAATTTAGTACAATTGTATTAATACGGTCACCCTGCTTCCTATCTAGCCTTGAACGGCAACCATGTGGTGAGATTCCGTCGTCCCGTCAAGCAAGGTTGTTGTTGAAGACGTTGGTTGTTGTCGTTTTGAGGTGAGGCAAGGGGCAAGGGGTAATAGAAACAACGTTGCGTTCGACTCGTCGCGTCGGTCGTCGCTCCTCCGAACTGTTCCGACCTCGCCGTCTATATAACCTTCACTGTATAAATAGTTATCGTGCCATTCCAAGTCTCGCAGTCGCAACGAGGCAAGTTGTTGGCTACGTGTTGAGTGTAGTTTTCAACGGCCACGAGCATTTTTATTTTAAAATGGACGCCGCAGAACTTACGGACGTTTGCAGGCTTTGTCCTGTGAGCAGTGTGAGCAATACTCAGTTAATTAACGTGTTTGACGAGCGATTTTCGGGAAAATATAATATAAAAGAAGTGATTTTAGTGACAACTGGAATTGAGGTAAGTCAGCCATTTTGTTTTGTTATTTATTGTTGAATTCATACAGACAAATAACATAAAAATAATTTAGGAGTATTTGGGCCTTTCTATTCTACAGCGTATAAGAATAAAAATAAGAAATGTGATGAAGATAAATAGTGGTTATCTTCTTATTTTGTTTTTTTAATTGAAAATCCAAAATCCGAGCCTGAATCCAAGTGCGCATGTCCTTCTGCCATTTGACATGACACAGGACATGACAGTTGACTTGGATGTGACAATTTTGGCATTTGTCACAATTTGACCACGTTTCACATTTGACCTGTTTGACCTTGAATATATTTTTCTAACCTCTTTTGTGAAATTAAATTTTTGTTGACCTTGCATTTGATATATTGATATTGATAATATTGTTATTGAAAAGTTTTGAACAAAATGACTGAGAATTTCTAAAACTTGCAGCGTGCCCAGAGTCCTATATTTTTAATTTTTCATTTATTCTTAATCGCTGAGTGTTTAATTTATCATAATAATTAGGAATTTATAACTAGTTTCAATTAAATGTTGCTCGATATTTTTTTATTTATTATTACCGAGATACCTGATAGGTACCATTTCCTGTTCCGATACCAAGTTTTTTTTTTTTTAAATTAGGCAATCCAAGAAATTCTCAGTAGTGTAGTAATAATCCAAGGACATTGATAATTGTTTGAATAAAATTTATATCAGATTTCGAAAGCTGGTTTCCTATAAGCAACAAGCATTATTTATCAATTTTCGAGGGTTATTCGGATAGAATTTTTTTTTACATCAATGTCTGAGGCAATGTCAGAGTGAAAACAACCCTAGGGCTGTTTTCAGTATAATGTTGAAATTATTAGTTGATATGTGTCACATGACAACAAAAAAAAAAACAAAATTTAATTGGCTGTTAGAACTATCAAAAGAAAATCAAAATAATTTTTACTTTCGGAATCCTAATGGCCAATTTCAGCGTTTATTTATACCTATTACTTATACATTTCAGGTACAATCAAAACTGGTTCCCAGTTCCAGGTAAATTTCAGGGAGTCAAGTTATAAAGTACCATCCCCTGTATCTTTTTTATTTTTGATCGTACCTAAAAAAGTTACAGCGAGTGGTACTTTATAACTTGACACTGAGCTTGACACCCGGTACCCATTCAGGTACCTGAAATTATATATTGTTATTAGATCATTACCTATACTATACTGAACTGAATGGAAGAAATATAAGAAATAGAAAGTGAACTGTGAAGTGATTCGCTCTTATAGGCATTCAAAAAACGAGAGGATGCTGCGGCTGCGCAAATATGATAGTGTATTTTCTTTGTTTCAGCCGAAGTTTCTGTGCAGTTTATGTGGATTTAAAATGATTGGAACAAAAAAGTGACGTGGCTTAGTTTGTTTTAAAAGGGGATGCTATAGTGTATTAGTGCGGATTTTTATATTTTAAAAGTGATTTCTCATTATGACTGAACTTATCGGAACTGCTCTCTCTAATAAGTAGTTCTCGGAGTAGGTCTGCGCATTATTATGAAGCGCACAGTTCCATTACAGCTGCGCAGTTAAGTGTTGTTCTATTAAAGGACTTGTGTGTATATTATAGTGTTGAAATATTAATATTTTTTAATTATTGTGGTTTATATATGTTTTAACTCATATTTATTTTTTTAATATTGCATATTTATTACTGACGGAACCTGTGTAGCTTATTATTTTATTTTATAGTGCTGTGGCCTTGTTCTAATTACACCTGCTAAGTTTCAGTGAATATCGACTTATATAAGAAATAATTTTAATGTGGTTTTAGTGTTGAATATTATTTTGTTTTTCCAGTGATGTATTTCAAGTAGTGGTGATAGTTTTCAGTGCACTGTTTTATATGAATAGGAAGTGTTTAGTGTAATAATGTTTGCCAAGAAATGAGCTAATTAATATTAATACTTAGGGTTGTGTTTTAAATTTGTGACATTAAAAAGGTGGCTCAGGGTGGCGTTCCTTATCCAAACGCATGCGCAGTGAGGCTCCAGTTTCTCAAGTTTGTTTCATAAAATTTAAATATTATTACAACAAAATTTATTACTTCATAGTACCTAGAGTTTTTTTGTCAATATTTCAAGTATTTTTCAAGCAGTGATGATTGATTTCAATGTACCTACTGTTTTATGATGATTCATGTACAGGGTGGCCCAAATTTGAGCCTCATCATTGGAATCTCGGTTATTGCAAAGTTGCGCAACTTTATGACCAATAAAGTGCCGTTTGGAAACTAGAAGGATTCCGAATACTTCCGGAGATATTCGGAAAAAACCAAAATTTTGTAAAAACGTTTTTATTTTTTCGTGGGCTTATTTGGAGAGCAATTTTAAAATAAATGTCACTCCATCATTGTCACTTCTTCCCCTTTAGAAGATGGTGCTACTAATTTTAAATTTCGACGTTTCGTATCTTTGGGTATCCTAAAACCGATACTGTTTGTAATTTTTCAATAACGCAGTTGAAAAAGCAGGTCCGTATTTAAAAAAAAATTGATGATGATTCCAGAAGAACGAAACGTTGGATTTTAAATTTAATACCGCCATCTTGAAGAGAAGAAAATGTGACAATCGAGGTGACAATGGGAATGTAAAATTAGTTTTTCACAATCTTTTCAAATAAAATAAAATAAAGTAAAATAAGGAAAAAATTAAAACTATACGAAAAAAACATGAATTTCTCGTTTTTCTTAAATTTTTTCCTGATTCCATTTAAAAAGATTTTGAAAAACTAATTTCACATTTCCATTGTCACTTTTTATTCTCTACAAGATGGCGGTATTAAAGTTTAAATCCAACGTTTCGTTCCTCTGGAATCATCATCAATTTCTTTTTTTTTTTAATACGGACCTGCTTTTTCCACCGTGTTATTGTAAAATTATAAACAGTATCGGTTCTAGGATGTTCAAAGATGACAAAATCGCAAATAAAAAATCTAGGTCCGTATTTAAAAAACGTAAGTTGAGGATGGCCGCCTGAAGACGAAACATCGAATTTTAAATTTAGTAGCACCATCTTCTGAAGGGGAAAAAGTGACAATGATGAGGTGACGTTTATTTTAAAATTGCTTTTCAAATAAGCCTGGGGAAAAATAAAAACGATTTTACAAAATTTCGGTTTTTTCCGAATATCTCCGGAAGTATTCGGAATCTTTCTAGTTTCAAAACGGCTTTCTATTGGTCATAAAATTGCGCAACTTTGCCATAATTTAACCGACCCCGGATCTCTTACGGTTACCGGGATCCCAATAATGAGGCTCGAATTTGGGCCACCCTGTACAGTTTTAGTAGGTTTGCCAAGAATTGGATCAACTAATACTATGTTGTGTTGAATGCAAGGCAGTTGAAAATATGGTTTACAGTGGCTTTTTTCACCTAAACGCATGCGCAGTGAGGCGTCAATGTCTTCAGTTCGGTTTACAAACTTTTAAATAATCTTTCATCAAAATTTATTGATTGATGGATAGTGATGCCGCTGAGACGAGAGATTCTTGGATCGTCTCGTCTTGACGAGACAAGAGACCGATTTTCTTGGATTTTCTCTCAAAAAGTCATTTCGTGACATGAAATTGTGATTTTGATATATTCAACCGTTTTGCGTTTTGCCGCTAGAGGGCGTTTCTCGATTTCGTGTGAAAGCTTCATAACTTTTCTTTTTATGCAAATAATAAATTGATTTCCGGAAAAACTTTCTAGACACAGTTTTTAACCAGAATCCAGTGACGCTCTTAGTTTTTGTCTATTTGGCCCCGATTTCAAGGTTCAAACTTGTTATAAACAAAAGTCATATAACTTTTTTGTTTTTCAACTGATTTCAATGATTCGGGTGTCATTTGGAAGATTTTTTTCTGTTTGATGAAATTCATAACAAAAATAACAAAATTAAATTATTTTGTTGCTGCTAGGAGGCGCTGTGTCTGAAAGTTGAAAAATTTCCATTTTTTCTCGGAAATTTCAAATATAATGATGCTTTTTTTTAATCTAGATGAAAAGAGTATAAAAAAATTCGGAAAAAGGTGAAAACCGCAAGTCTGAATCTTTATTCTAACCCAAAATATAAATAAACAAATATTAGGTAATAACAACATTTTCTGGAAAAACCTTCTTGTCTTCTTTTTCAGGATAAAACAAAAAAAAAAAATCTCAATTTTTTACTGCACTATAAAATTAGTAACAAGTAGAAGAAGAACTTATGTATTAATTATGTTTCTAAAAGTAGTTACCAGTCCACAATATCAAGAATTGAAATTGAATTGAACTAAAAGTGTATTATAGCCCTTTATTTTATGTGCCACCAAAAAACTACAAACAGAATCAAAAACCAAAATTTAGGACTAAAATAAAAAATATGTAAAATAGGTAAATAAATTGGCTAATGCCTTCTGAGATGTTCGGGGTTCACCATCACATCGTCATCGTAGCCATGACAGGTATTCATGAAAATTATATTCTGCACCATACGCGTGCTGCGTTGGTTAAAGTGATCTTAGTGGGCCATGTATTTCTGAAATTTTGTCTATGTGTCAAAGTCAAATACAAATCAAAATATTAACAAAACGCAGTTTTCACTTATGAGTGGTTTATACTTCCAAAATTAAGAATCGAACTAAACTAAGAAAAATTGGTATGCATTTTCCTATTGTGTTATAGGTATTGTGTAAATCAACCTTTTTTATCACCTCAAAAATGACCAAGAGAGTCAAGTCAGTGTCATTTTTGAACCAAACATAACATAAAAACATGTTGCATTTACTGTTGTTCAGTTTTGACATTGACAAAAACTGTCTGACCTAAGTTTTTCAGAAAAGATTTTTTGTTAAGCCTGACTCACACTAGGCAAATTTGAAAAATATATATTGCCTGTACCAGTTTTATGTTTGGCCAAGTGTACAGGGTGAGTCACCATATTTTGACACCCACCTGCAGCCGTAATTACAGGTGATAGGTAAAAGGTATAAATACAAAAGTTGTAGCATTTTATCTGAACCGCCAGAATTTTTAATAAGATTGAACAAATGAGCAACGCAAAGTGAAAAAATATGTCGATGTTCACTTTTTTTAAATGGAATGCCCTTTATTTTCTTCCAAATTCTTAAAGTTCTCGATTTTCTGTTTCAGGTTATATGATATGTAAATGTTTCTTTCAATAGTTTTGAAAATATCTGGAGTTTAGTGATTCAAAGACAGTAGCTTTTTGAATATATTTTACCTTGATTTACCTGTCACCTGTTCACAAAACATTCTGATACGTGAATAGGTCTCTGAATAACTAAACTCCAGATATTTCCAAAACTATTGGAAGAAACATTAATATATTATGTAATCTGGATCAGAAAAACGAGAACTTCAAGAATTTCAAAGAAAATAAAGTGCATTCCATTTTAAAAAAAGTGGACATTGACATATTTTTTCATTTTGTGTTGCTCATTTTTTCAATCTAATTAAAAATTCTGGTGGTTCAGATAAAATGCTACAACTTTTGTATTTACACCTTTCACCTATCACCTGTAATTACGGCTGCAGGTGGGTGTCAAAATATAGTGACTCACCCTGTACATTATGGAATCTGACTGACATTTTGAACATAATTTGAACCTATACACAAGAAAATTTCAACAAAGAATATAGTTTTCGGTTCAAGAAAAAAGACGTTTTTAAAAACAATATTGTATATAGATAAACTGACACATTTTGCAGGTGAATATCTCGAAAACGAGAAACGAGATGCGCTTTGTTCTGGGAGAATAAGAATTTTTTAAGGTTTTTTTTTCACAGTATTGCCAAATCCTAAAATTTGCTGAAATTTGGTCATTCAAACATGAATTTTTTTGAAAAAAAATTACTGCCTCATTTTCAATGAAATACCTACCCTGTATATTTTGTCATCGTCAGAAAGCCTGATTTTTCTACTTTAAAAAAATGTATAATTTTTTTAAAATTACATATCTTGAAATCACATCATAAAAATTGCACTTTGTTAAAGAGGGTAGGTACTATCAACTGGTTAACAAAAAAAATCTTCAAGCAATGAGGGACTTCAAACATTCAGTATTTATTGACTAGGGTCTTTCTATCGAAAAAAACAAACGGCGACTCGATTTCAGACTTAGAAATGGAATTATGATTTTTTTCTCACTTAAACGCAAAAAAAATAATGTAAAAGTTCTTTTAAATCACATTTGGAAGTTTCTAAAAAATACTTCAAGCAATCAAAGGGACTTCAAACTTTTTATCGAACAAAACAAATCACAAGTAAATCTCATGATTTTTTTCTCATTTAGATGTAAAAAAAATTGAACTTGTGTTTATACTTTTAAACTTATTTAAATCTTGACAACAACATGCAATTTATAAAGGCATTTTCAAGATAATTGAAAAAATATATGAATTCTGGTAAAGTAGAAAAATCAGGCTTTCTGACGATGACAAAAATATATAGGGTGTTTCATTAAAAATAAGGCAGTAGTATTATTTCAAATATTGCATGTCTGTTGAACCAAATTTCATCAAATTTTAGGATTTGGCAATACTGTGAAAAAAAAAACTTTAAAAAATCCTAATTCTCCCAGAACAAACCGCATCTCGTTATTTTTTTTTTTAGTTTTAGAGATATTTAAGTACCTGTAAAATCTGTCAGTTTATCTAAGGACACCCTGTATTATAATAAAAAAATTCTAAAACTAGAGAATGATTAAATAGGAACCTATTTTGTATAGGGCATTTTATGCAATTGGCTAAATGCCTTGTTATAGCATTCTTCATATTATTGGGATTGGCAAAAAATGCACTTGTGAATTTTCTCTTCATTTATTACTTCACATTTAACATGTTCCCACGCATTAGACTTAGCTTTTGGCATTTATGTCTAAAAATTCAACTAATAACCAAAAGATGAAGCCCTAAACTCTAATTAACCCAACTTTCTATGGGTAGAGCTGCTGTTGGTGATCCGTATATCGACGCTCTATCACATTAATAAATGCATCTTCATTGGGAAGTAGTTAGGAGAGTATCTAATGAGTTACTGATTTACAAGCAATATGTCATTTGCCAATAATCCTCTAGTTTATGTTCTGAATAGAATGGCTCTATCGAAAACTCAAATCTGAAAAGTTTCGCTGCATCCTCGGCTGCATCAAATAAATGCCATTACTTAACTATATGATAGCACTGGTACTTTTGAAAACAATTACCTCTAAAACGGTTTCTACAAGAAATAGTTAATGACAATTTACTTTTAGTACATTTTACCAACTACAACTCTGCATATTTTTTTTATCGCTTGAAACCAAAAGTAGTATCGCAGCAAGAGTTTTGTCGTTTGCCTATATCCAAATTTTTTAGAGATTTTCTGATTCAATTTGAACCAAAAAGTGCCTAAATGAACAGAAATCTCTATTTTTACATAAATATCAATATTAACTTAATAAAAATATTGAATTGTATCTAAAATAGCTGTTTCTGGCGCAAATAATGGAATTTATCTATCATATTGTATCATCTCATGAATCAATGCTTATTTTATTCATGAAATTGAATGCAAATTTCCGCTAAATACAACTCAATAAGCAATAAAGCATTGCTCGAGAAAATTTGTTATTGATGAGGCTCATAAAATGAAGCCATTCTCATTTTCGATGGCTTCTCAAAAAATACAGGGAAAAATTTCCCGTCCTCATTCCCTGTCCTCATTTCCCGACCTCATTTATTTGGTTGGCACGAATTAATTTATTTTTTTTCAAGAAATTATGTTAAAAATAAAATAGTATACAAACCTCGACGGGAAACTTCATTGCTGTCTCGAGGTTCAGTTTATCTCGACGCTACGCGTCTCGATCAACTATATAACCTCTCGATCAGCAATGAAGCATTTCCCGTCTCGGATTGTAATATACTATTACAACCCATTTTATTTATTTTAATGCATTGCTCACTGAAATATCCCTGGAAAAATTATACCCGTATTAAAATAACTTCCATGTGTGCAGACTTTGATAAGGTCACCAGAAAGATCACAAAATATGGTGCGTCTGCGAGAAATTATTATTATTAAACGAAATGCTGATGCCTCATAAAAGTAGATATTAAATTTTGCCGAATGCTGACAATTCAAAGTGGTAACAATAATGAATACTTTATTTAATTTTGAAAAGTAGATTTAATTTTCAAGAATTTGAACTGGAGAGTGGATACTAAATCGCCACAAGGGCAGTTGCAGAAGATTAATTTTAACAGAATAGAAAATCTAATCTAATATAATCAAACCAGACAAATAAAACGACAATACCTAATTGTGGCAATTCAAAGGTATCTCTACAACCTATTTATTTATTGCTAAATCTAAATACAAAAACTAAATAGGTCAGGTATATACCTATAAAGTATGGGGATTTTTATTAAATACAACATGCAACACAATATTTATTTTGTTATGACTAAAATGCGATACCTCCTCTATTTACACCAAAGTAATTTCGTTCAAATACCATTAAAATTCAACAAGAAACCAACCGCCTGCTGGTGGGTCCGCGGCCAGAATTCGTATACCTACCTACCCGAAAAAAAGGACTGGACCGTTGTTTTATGAAGAAATTTTTATCTGTGCGTAGAATTTTAACAAATATAAATTTATAAAAAATATATGTGCCTACATTTTTTGGATGTATGTACAACCAAAAACTAAAGCTAGGTTACAATAAATCAAGTCAATTTAGCCTCATAGCTTTCCATTGTATCAAAAGTGATCTTGATAAATAGGTTACCAAATTAACTCTTATTTCGACTAGCTTTGGAGAAATCTGCCAACACTGTTATTGTTGCCGAACCTTTATCGCAAATCATTGTGTTATAGAAGATATCCTCTTTTAGAACTACTATATTACCTGCGTTGGTTTCAAACCACCTTTTTCGCCTATTGCTTGAAATGTATTGAGAAAAATGCAATTATTTTTGGTAAAAAAAAAACTCTTTTGATCTGAAAACGCTTCACCTGGTGCTTATAATCTCGAAATAGCAAATCTTTATACTTACTACAAAGTGAGTTTTAAGTATGGAATGTCTCAATTATCTATAAAACGGCTTGCACGATTTTTATGAATTTTGGTTTGAAAGAGTATTATAATTTGGCCGATAATATGGTTGTATTTACATGGTTGCCAGATCTTTCGTTTTTCGGGAAATATCAGAAACTTTGTTTTATCAAATGAATCACACTGTATATTAAAACATTTATGGATTCTGCGGAAAATCCTAGAGATATTTCATGTACAATGTCATATTATATAAATGTCTAGAATTTTCCGCAGAACCCAGAAATCTCATAATATACATACAGGGTGATCCATTTAAAAGAACAAAGTTTCTGATATTTCCTGAAAAACGAAAGATCTGACAACTTAAATACTACCATATTATCAGCCATATTACAATACTCTTTCAAACATTCAAACCAAATCCTGCAAGCCGTTTTCGAGATAATTGAGACGTTCCATACTTAAAACTCACTCTTTACTACATATACAGTGTGTCCACTTGAGTTCGCATCATATTGGAAACTTTTTTATTTTCAATTTTACCAAAAAAAGTTATTCTTTATAAAAATTTCTGCTTCTTGAAAAAATAGTATTAAACTATTAAAATTTGAAATAGCATGTACGTACAGGGTGGTCAAAAAATAGAGAAATATGCAGATTTTTTAGGTAAAAGTAGAAGAAAAATGGCACAGCACTATTTTTTTAAATCTTTGATATTTTTTTCAGATTAAGCAAGTCATATTACAGTCAAAAGATACTTTCCGTTATCACAAAGAAAGTTGCCAAATTTTTCAAAAAAAAATTGAGAAGGGATTTTTGAGTTGAAAAAACGATTTTTTCTAAAACATTGACACCCTGTATCTTAGAAACTATGTATTTCCGGACACATGTTTATGGGAACTTTTTCTTAAAATATTGTAAGGAATCACATCCTGAAGCTACGAACCGTACTTAGGAAATACCCTGTATTTTTTTCTATTTTTTGACCACCCTGTATCTACATGCTATATCAAGTTTTAATAGTATAATATTATTTTTTCAAAAAGCAGAAACTTTTATAAAGAAACTTTTTTTCGTAAAATTGATAATAAAAGAAGTTTTCCATATGCTGCGAACTTAAGTGGACACACTGTATACAGGGTGTCCCACAATCAGCGTTACAGGCCATAACTTTCTTATTTTTAGAAATAAAAATTTAAAAAAAAAAAAATGACTAATGGTTAGTTAAGCTCTCTTCAAAAATATAAAAAAGTCTTCCCCTGACAAAAGCATCCCCTATTTACAACCCTTTACTTTTTTTTTCAAATGGCACCCCTAATTTATTTTTTTATTTTTGAGAAGTTCATGAAATTGCAAATTCAATGATGCATGAAAAGTTTGTTTTTCTATGTTTCGTTGGAGAAAAAAATCAAAAATGAAAATGGGGTTCTATTTGAAAAAAAAAAGGCAAGAGTTGTTTTTAGGGGATGAGTTTGTTAGGGAAGATTTTTTAAATATTCTTGAAAAGGTTTAATTTGCACACAATTAATTTTTTTTGTCATATTTTTATTTTTGTAGACAAAAATGTGATTGCCTGTATAAGACTGAGGATGGGACACCCATTTTTTTTTCCCCAAGAGACATGGAAAAACAAACTTTTTATACACCATACAAATTTGTAATTTCATAAGTTTCTCAAAAATAAAAAAAAATAATAGGGGTGCCATTTGAAAAAAAAAAGTCGAGGGTTTTAAATAGGGGATGATTTTTTCAAGGGATGATTTTTTAATATTTTTGAAGAGAGCTTAATTAGCCATTAATAATTTTTTTTGTTTCAAATTTTTATTTTTGAAAATAAGAAAGTTATGGCCTGTAACGTTGATTGTGGGACACCCTGTATATATATTTTTTCTTTTTGGCCTACTAAGATTTTAATTAATTAACAGCCGATACCTACTTGATGAAAATCCATTACAAATTTTGAATGGAAACAAAAATTTTGTACATATATTGCATAATGCAAATCTGCCAAAAAACCTATTTAGAACGTCTCTTCCTCATAGTAATACCAATTGCCAAAGCTTGTATCACAAAAAATCAAGGAAAAAATATAAATTTTAAAATTTTATTATGTACAGGGTGTCAAGTTATAAAGTACCACCCCTATATCTTTTTTATTTTTGATCGGTGCTACTTTATAACTCGACACCCGGTGTTGTACAAATTCGAAATGTAGAGCCACAGTTTTCACAAATACATCTGAGAATATTGTTATTGAAAAGTGTAACAATCATAGCCATGAAGCTGTAAGTGAAAAACTGCTGAATCGTCAACAAATGACACAGGCAGCAAAAAGGAAGACTGTCGCTGACTCGATGATATATTGGAAATAATTATTCTCATGAATTAAACAGGTACCTACCTATATGCATTTTAAGGTGGCTCTTTTGGGCTGTGTATTTCTCACCCAAATTTTAATCGTGGCTTTTTTGGGTAGTACTGGTCGGGTAGGCATCATTAAAGTGGCCCTTTTGGGCAACTCCGGCTCAAACATACCTCAAGCATGAATATTATTTACAAATTTCCAAGAAACTACAACCACAGCATTATAGGAACGTGTCGTTTATTGTCAGATTTTAAAAAGAAATCCCATAAAAGTAACTAAATTTGTTCTGAATTAATAGTCCAATAAAATAGTAGGAAAGTTTTGGGGAAGTTCTGATTTTATTATCCAATATTTCATATGATATATGATCTGAGGGTTTTGTTTGATAGGTAAGGATCATAGATGGATCATAGACACCTCTCCTTTCCACGGTTTCATGAAAGAGAATCTATTTATAGCATATCTCTTCTCTTCTTACTTGACACAGGTGGTATGAATAAAAATGAGCATTTAGTTTCTACTCCAAATTTTGGAGTAAATACTCCACGTGGAATAAAAACTACGAGCAGATATTTCGCTTGAGTAGGTACTCCTATGTATAATTTGGTATGAGTAGATTCTCACTTTTGGTATGAATAAAAAATTGTTTAGGCTCTTCGGCAGGAGAATCTACTCGATAGTTTTAGAGTCTGCTATGCAGTAGACTCAACTTTCTGCTTCAAGTTATTTCAGTACCGATTTTCCCTCGGTAGAAGGTAGAGCTATGGCAGAGTTCTTCAATCTTAACCTGCGTTCGGAAAAATTTTACAAAGCTAGAAAAAATACGTGTGATCGGGACTTTAAAACGTTGTACTGGTTTAGTAAAGAAAATGTGGAGTGGTTATCAAATCATATGGATCAAATATTGTATTAAAATGAATAAAGAATGTTTCAAAAAAAAAAAAAATTTGGGTGAAGAGTCTGGAGAAAGAAGAGCTTTATGCAACAAAGACAAATTTAAAATATTTTTAAGATACGTGGGTGGCCCGGGGTTTCAGGCAGGAGTAGGCGAGGATGTTGCTGTTCACCAAAATGCGGTGTCTAAAGTTGTATCGGAAGTAGCTGATAAGATAATTCAGCAAAGTGAACGGTGGATCAAATTTCCCCGCAGTCCTGCGGATATAATATTAATAGAGGCGAAAGAGCGGTGGCAAGCAAAATGAAATGTTGAGTATCTACTCTATGTACTAGGAGTATGTACTTCTCAAACCGAAATCTTTTTTATTCTTACGAAATGGAGTATAAGCTCAGACTTCATACTCATGCTCACGAGTATATACTCCGAGTTTAAACTCAGTTTTTATTCATACCACCCAATAAACGTAGGTATTCTTACTTGACACAATAAACGTAGGTATTCAAACTTTTTTCGGCACCGTTGCTATTTTCTCTTAATTATTATCCAGTATTTCGAGAAAATAGCAACGGTGCCGAAAAAAAGTTTGAATAGGCTTATTGTGTCAAGTAAGAAGAGGAGAGATATGCTATAAAGATTCTCTTTCATGAAACCGTGGAAAGGAGAGGTGTCTCACACCATCTATGTTTCTCACCTATCAAACAAAACCCTATCAGATCATATACATGTATTTATGTATATATATAATATATGAAATACTGGATAATAATTTATTCACAAATAAAACACACGATCGAGGGCATTTTCAACAGTACGCGTAAACTGCATTCTGTTTAGTACTTTAAAATTAGGAGGAATTTACTAAATGAGCTTTTAATACTAAATTAGATTTTTGGTTGTGTTTTTGGGGAGACAAATAAAATACGACAATTTTTGACTAACGCTTGAGCCCAAACGGTTCGTCCTACAAGAAAATATTAGGGGATGTAATTCATAGAAAATTTTATGTACTTTCATTTTGGGTCGAGGTGTTTTTCCGAAAAATTGATAGTTCTCTAGCTCTAAGCAAAAGACTGTCTCAACTACCATTTTTTTTTACTTTTTTCGCATTTTTTTCAATGTTGCGTCACGAAATTTTATTAGTAAACCTCAGATTCGGATTCCAGCACCCCAAAAAACATAAAGAATGACGAAAATCAAAACTACCCCAAACTTTTCTTGCGAAAAGCTTTTATGAGCACAAATTTATTGTATTATAAAGCGTAATGATTATTTTGCAACATTTGCACTATGACAAAAAATCTAGAACGAAACACTACCTCGACTGATTATAATCCTCGGCTTCCGTCTGTGATTCCAAACCTCAGCATCGTCTGTTATTTAACATTTATCGGCCTTGTGACGTTGATAACTATTTGAATTCAAATTTATTCTATTTTGCTTCCGTTACCATGAGCCAGGAGACCATTATCTATAAGCATGCGTATGTGAATATAACTTCGAACAGAATTGAAAGTGTTTTTTTTTTAACGCTACAAAAAATATATCCTTTGTCCCCAGTTAAACCAGTCAGCAAGAAGAATAAAAATCTACCTGGGTTTTCATACATCCCCCTACGTAGGGCTGTTCTTTGAAAAAGGGCAAACACTTGTGGACCAAATGGTTCAAGAAAACTTGTTTTTTTTCTACCTGGTTTTTAAAACGAATACAGGCTAAGAACCAGAGCCTAAGGTCCCTAAGGACTTTTCATTTTCTAAATTATACACAATAAATAAATAGGTATGCACGGCTTTAACTCTTTTACGTCCTTTTCGTGATTGTGCACTGTTTTTTTTTTCTTTTTTTTCGGAAAATTAGTTTTTCTGGGCGTGATGTAAATACCTGTACATTATAGTTTTCCGAAAAGTTTCTCCATAGTATTGAGATTTTTTTTTCGCGAGAAGGTACGCGAAGCAGTACAGGGTGGCCCGTTTAAGAGGGGCCTATACCTTATCTCGAAATCTACAAGGGCTGTGAAAAAAATGTAAATACAAAAGTGGTTTCTAATAAAATTATCTAAAACTTTTTTGTATTGTCTTTGTTGTCACTTTACTATATACAGGGTGGACAAATGAAATTTCATTTTTTTTAATAGAACACCCTATATTTCAATACATTTTTAAATAGACCTTTGAAAGACAAATTCAACGATATACTGGTCATGTGTCTGTGATAACCCGTTTCGAACTTATTAGCGATTATCTTCATGATTTGGGGTGATTTTCAACAGTCATTATTACGTGACTCATAAACTTTTAAAACTTTTTTTTGCATGATATTTTCTATAAAATAATGCTCTTCTTTAGACTATATTCACATTTGAAATATTTGCTTTAAAAACGCGGTGTTGCCACGTTTCGCAAAATGTTACGCTTTTCAGTTTTTTTAAATGGGACCTCCTGTTCATTTTCGAGTTTTTGGATAGCCCTTTAAAAGACAAATTCAACGATATACTGGAAATGGGTCTGTGATGCACCGTTTCGGTCTGATCGGCAATTATCTTCAGTTCTAGCACAATATTTCATCTGTCCAAGTCGCCCGGTGAATAACAAACATATGTCTATTTTCCTTCAACCATCTATTAACGTGGTTTATTAATGTATAGAAATTGTTCAATAATGCCACCATTAATGCATAAAAAGCACTATTTTAGTTAATCTACTACAAAATTAGACATTTTTTTCATTCATCAGGGATGACATGAGATATTGTGCTAGAACTGAAGATAAACGCCAATCAGGTCGAAACGGTGCATCACAGATCCATGTCTAGTATATCGTTAAATTTTTCTTTTAAAAGGCTATCTAAAAACTCGAAAATTTACAGGAGGTCCCATTTAAAAAAATTGAAAAGCGTAACATTTTGCGGAACGTGGCAACACCGCATTTTTAAAGCAAATATTTCAAATTTGAATATAGTTTAAAGAAGAGCATTATTTTATAGAAAATATCATGCAGAAAAAAGTTTAAAAAGTTTATGAGTAACGTAACAATGACTGTTGAAAATTACGCCAAATCCTGAAGATAGTTGCTAATAAGTTCGAAACGGTATATCACAAACACATGACCAGTATACCGTTGAATTTGTCTTTCAAAGAGCTATTTAAAAATGTATTAAAATATAGGGTGTTCCGTTTAAAAAAATGCAATTTCATTTGTTCACCCTGTATCTAGTAGAGTGACACCAAAAATAATATAAAAAAGTTGTAGATAATTTTATTAGAAACAACTTTTGTATTTAAATTTTTTTTACAGCCCTTGTAGATTTCGAGATAAGGTATAGGCCCCTCTTAAACGGGCCACCCTGTACATTTTCACTTGAAATAATTTCAATTTCGCTCATTTTATACCTCTCCTCAAGACAGGAATTACTCAAATTACTCAAAGGCAAAAACAATTATTTTTAAAATACCGTCTAATCTGAAAGATTACAAAATTGAAGCCTAAATTGCAATAACTTTTAAATTAATAATGAGATACATAATTATTTATTTACGTTTTTCATGTCTGGTCTTGAGACCGGATTCGCCGGATTTTTTTAGATTCAAAAATGGTTTGATGTAACTATCTTGTAATTGGTCACTTTAAGCTGTTCGTAACTCCATCCGTGATACGTCCTGGTGATCAATTCTGAAGCAGTGTTTGCATTGAGCTGGACATGGCCGGCTGCATAAGGCATCTGCGTTGTTATGCAGAAAGATAGTTCATTTCAAAATTTTACTGTTGTAACGTATCCATCCTTCTTGCTACCTGTCCTGGTTGTTTCATGAGGGCGCCTTACTGTGCCGGAGGTTGATCTGGATTACCTTGATCGACATCCATTTTCTTTCCGATAGCCTTGAAGGTCACCCGCCTCCGCAATAGCCCTTGAACTGGGTCCACTCCGGGGTCTTGGATGAGTGAGTTTTCATCCGTAGGCCACGTGCTGTCCTATCTGCTCTATTTTCAGGCTCAGCGTGAGGCATCCTCCCATCTTTAGTTCTGGATTTTGTAACCCAATACGGGTCTTGATGGCTTCTACTGAGGTCGCTGCACCTATTCTTTATATTCTCTCCCGTTGTGTGGTGGTGGTCGGTCGGCGTAGAAACGTTCGGCGCTCTGTATGTGTTTTCGCTGTGCGATTGATTGGGAATATCCGGTGAATCGCCCGATGATACGGCTGCGCCATGCGCTATTTGAATACACACTTCCAGTCTATCAAGTATATTTCGATGCTTTTTCATTCTTTTGGCGGTTTATTAACTCTTATGGTAATTTTTCCTTGTAAGAAGCAAAAAAATAAACACACAAAATGTAAGAAGAATGTAGCAGCCCAAAGAATTTTAACGAGAGAGCGCACATCCAGACCACTGAGACTTTGTTAGATTCTACGTGAATCGGATTATCAGCGTCTGCTGCTGGAGCTTCTCTGATAGTTATGCTAGGAGGATCCAAGTCAAAACCTGACCCCTTCCTTTCTCAGTTTTTTTTTTTTTTTTTTCTTCTTTTTTTTTCTGTTTGGTCCATTGTTGATCCCCCGAGTAATGGGGAAGGGCGAGTCCACTCCTGCGGAGCCCCTACACAGGAGTAAGGCTGAATCCTCTGGGATTTCGCTCGGTTTCCCAGAGGCTCCGTTTGCCACCCCCCCAGCGCCATATTTTCCGCTGTCCTTAGCTTCACTGCTTCTGCAACTACTGAGTCTCCCCACCAACTACAAGGCCTCATAGCTCCTTAGGGGGGCTTGCGGTGGTATATTGGAGATTTTGTTACCAAATCTGAACTTTCAATACAAAATTTCCATAGCATAAAACAGCTATAATATGGATTTTAAGCCTATCGAACTGTTAGTCATGCGTATAATTTATTACTGTCTATAAAAAATTACGAGCACTTTTATTTCTACATTTAATATGCGAGAATACATGTCTTTTGGGAGATAATCTATATTCCCGACTTCAATTTACATTGCAGTCTGTGTCCACAGATAATAGTGTTGCATCCAGTAATTCTATAAAGGGGAGTACCTGCATAATATCCTGAATTCAATGAGAAGTAGTTTCAAAGAATTATTTTAATCAGGATTTATTTCGAGGCAGTTTTTCCCAGATATTGTTATGAACTCACTTATATGTTATTAAAAAAAATCTTAAGGTCAAATAGAAATTCAGATAAAACGGTTGGGTGAAACAAAACTTAGAAATCAAGTTATAAAATAAAAAATTTCAAAGTTCTCAAATAATAACTGGAAAATTTAAATTGAATCATTCATAATCTAATTTTAATTAAATCTCCAATATTTAAAGAGAAGTTCTGATTTAGTAGCAATAAATTGAAAAGAATTTAAATTGGCATTTATACAAATTACTTAAAGTTTTAAAAAGTTCCATATTGAAATAATAAATTATTGAAAAATTTGCCAGTCTTGTCTAAAGTACCACAACGAGAAGTCCGGAAGCTATAGAAGCTCCCAAAAATAGATTCCCTACTCTCAAATAATAGGTACACTTGTGACATCCCGAGATTCCTGAACCTGAAGATGAATTTATACCTAAATTAGGACACCCTATGTCATTAAGAGCGAGGCTAAAGTAATTAAATTGTGGGGACCTAGTGACAGATACATTTTAAAAAAAAAACATTATTTATGGCCGACACGAGTTTCGGCATCCTTTGATAGTTTTGGTCTCACATGTTCACGACATCCTATAATTAAAGAAATTGTGACATCTTCGGTTGGACAAATAAATATATTTCTTAGAAATACCGGGGGACGAATTTACGTCAACGTATCGAAATCACACGGATTCATCATAATCGAATGGGGGAACCGAAACTATTTAGAGGAGGAGAAGGAAAAGATACAAATCTTTTCCTTCTCCTCCTTCGTGCAAGAAATATATTTATAAAATTAGTGCAGAGCGCTTTTGGCCCTAGGCCATGTTCAGTGCCACCTGGAAATGAGGAGAAGAAAAGGTCTAGTAAAAATGGTAAAAATAAAGGTTTTCCTACTCACTTTCGTCAGGTATAGCACAAATAGAGTCAACACACAACGGAGGACGCCATATTGGCGAATTGCAATTGTTACAACACTTTAAAATTCTTATGTACCTAATATCACATTCCTTATAAGTAATCGGTCTGAATTCTTTGATTTTATCAAAAATAGTTTTATTTTTCATTTCATGGTGTTGAGCTATTTTGTAGATAATTTCTGCTTAATTTTCAAGGTTTTTTTGTTGGTATTCCATTCCCCAAATAGAAATAATTTTTTTTTCTTTTTCAATTTTTTTTTTTTTTCATTTTTTTTTTCTTCTTTTCTTTTTTTCTGAAGGTGACTTTAAATTTCTGAAGGGTAAAAACGACGTTTGACAAGCTGACATTTCGACAATCAAAATCGTGGCCAATGGCTGGTATTATTGGGTTAGGTTGTTTCTCTTCGTTGAGTGAGATGGAAAATGCAGTTAGATTAGCAAGGGTATAAAGTGGTATGTAATGTAATGATATGATTGATTTTTTGACGAAACCACACAGTGACACTCACGAAAAGAACACACCCTTTACAGGCGTCTGTGTAGGGGGATGTGAGCCCTGTTTAAATTGACTTGAGTGTTCAAACAAGAATCGTTCGTCTGTAGTTCTTTGTTGATTTCTATGTCCTCTAGGAAATCCAAACGGTTATAGTTTTTTGAAGAGATTTTCAAACTGTATTTTCCATCTCACTCAACGAGGAGAAACAACCTGACCCAATAATACAAGCCATTGGTCACGATTTTGATTGTCGAAATGTCAGCTTGTCAACTGTCGTTTTTACCCTCAAGAAATTCAAAGTCACTTTCAAAAAAAACAGAAATGAAGACCAAAAAATTTTGAAAAAGAAAAATTATCTACAAAAATGCTCAACCCCATGAAATGAAAAATAAAACAATTTTCGATAAAATCAAAGCATTGAGACTGATTACTTATAAGAAATGTGATATTTAGTACATAAGAATTTTAAAGTGTTGTAACAGTTGCAATATTTTCTTTGTTAAAAGTATAATTAGCACATTACTGTTGCCAATTTTTATTTTAAATCTTCTGAAAAGTTTTCAAATAAAATAAACTTGAATATTTTGGACTGTAACAATCAACGTTTATTTACATTTCTAAATATTTAGATGTATCAGAAGGATTTAAAAGTGAAATTTTTATTGAATATTAGGACCCAATCCAACTTTATAAAATTGAAAACAAATATTCAAATATGAGTTTGAAAACTCTCAGGATGACTAGGATCAATTAGAAAACAAAGGTTTGATTTCACTCTGGGGTTAGCGAATAAAAAGAGGTGGCCGTAACGGTTAGGGAATTTTAAATTTTAGATTAGGTAAGTATTTTTACAAAGGCAAAATGAATCTGCTGATAATAATAATGAAAAATTTTGGATTATAAATAAAAACTACATCCTAGTATTGAAGTAACTTTATAATTTTTGAAAAATGATACACACTGGACGAGCGCGTAAACCACTCTACGTTAAAAACTTGTTTGGTTGTGACCCACAAGTTATACATTAATAGTTATGACTCTTGAGTTTTAAAGGCCCATTACTGTAGGCCGCTGTGCGCGGCATTACCAGTGGAATTGTGTTGTGTCCCAAGTGTTGTGCCCAGTGTGTATCAGTTAAGTATGTCTGTAATTAAGATTTCCTCTATTGTTCCAGGTGCTGCAAAACGATTTAATATCCGTTAAAATTTGCGATCGTTGTCTCAATATAACATTGAAAATGTTCAAGTTTCGACAAGATGCTATCCAACAGGACAAATCACTGAGGGTAAGGCGCATTAACTCAATGCAACCTTTTGTGCCAATAATGCCGTACACAATTCAATACAATTAAACTTGCATAATCATATTGTTAACTGTATTGGTTGTTTATTGGATGATTAAATATGTTTATGTAAAAAAAATGTAAATATGTTTATTTCTTTTCCAGGGGAAACTCTCGGACAAACTCAAACAATTCTTTGCAGATCAGGAAATTCGCATACCCAACACTGAGGTAAGGATTAAAAGAGAAACACCATCCACATCCTCTGCAAAAAAGATTAAAAAGGACTTGGATGTCCATAATTCCGTCACACAAATGTTTAATGTTTTTCCAACATTAAAACTACCTTCGATTTGTATGAAGCAAGATATGGCGCCATTCGTTTCACTGCCGATGGGAGATGTTGAAAAGTACTTTAAAGACAGAAAATTGAACATGAATCAATACATTTCGAAATCACCAGCAGCTTCAATGAGTAATAGAATTGCCAAAAAGAGAGTTCGTGTGTCATCGCAACATAAGAAAACCGTAACTCCCTTGAAAATTAGCAAAAAAATGTTCAAACCTCATGAAAAATCAACGGAAACTAGTGGCAGTTACTTTTGCACACCGGTCAATGAGGTAGAATCAAGAAAAAGATCTTTATCGACTGGTTCTGGTCTCAAAGCCAAAATCAGTAAGGAATCAATCCCGGGCTGTTCAAATAGTATTAGTAATGTTTCAGTAACACCTTTGAAGGTTACCTTGGAACACACAACACCAGTCGATCAATCTGAAGACAGCCGAGACAGTGTGACATCTAATAAATCTACAGCGACAAGTTCTAGTAGCAGTAACGAAGCTCATCAGAATGCTCACTCTGAATCATTCGATTTAAACCCATCAGTAACAAGGAAATGTGAAACCCAGTTGGTGTGTCATCTATGTGCAAGTGTTCATAACAACGCCTCTGAACTTAAACGGCATACCCTGAAACATATGGTTTGCCAGTTTTGTAAGCGCCGATTTAAATCGTTGGAAAATAAAAATCATCATATTAATAATATCTGCGTAATAAAGAAGATGATGAATACTTCAGATCCAAAAGTCCATTTAACAAAAATCGATCTGGATTTGGAGACTAGAAGAAAATACGAGAACGCATTTACAATGTTTGAACCAATCCAGGGTTCGGTGAAACCTGAAGAAGTATTTGTAAGAGCGGCATCTCCTTCAAAGTCGGGGCATCAATATAATATTATCGTTCTTTCTGATGACGACACCGATGTTAATGAAGATCCTTTATCAGGCTCTGCGCCGACACCTGAAATTATACCATCGGCTACTATCAGCTACTTCCCAGAACCAGTTCTTTACAATTCCTCTATTGTAAGGCCAGATATTAAAATAAAAACTAATGACATTATAAGTCCATTTTTTGGCAATACCAATGAAAAAGAAGTGATGAAAGGTCTACTTAGGCGACCTGATGATGTAAAGATATGTGTGGAGAAAATGATTCAAACTGATATGCCATCTAGTAAGGATATCAACATTAAATCAGATGGGACGTGCGAGTTTAAAAATCTCAAAGAACAAATAGTACCATTTAAGGTGCCCATTCATATTGTTAACGGGCCATTTAATGTTACTTATAAATTTGATAGCCCACCTAAATCTGCTAAAAAATCGGAAGCATGGGATTGGGATAGCGTACCATTTGTGCGTATCGGAAAAAAATCTACAAAAATTCAACCCGCGGTCGCCAATAGTAAACCAGTTGCAAGCTCTCTAGTACCAATTCAACTGCCTGTGGTCCTTATAAATAATAATCCGCAACCTGACGTTTCTCAATCAAATAACGCACAGGCTGTTAATTCACCAACTCCTATGTTACAGACCTATTTTGATAGAGCTCCCAATGCTACGGTGCCAAGAAAGTCACTTCCAATTCCAAAGACTTACCTTAGTAAAAATTCGAATAGTGCTTTGAAAAGTATACTGGCAGCAAATACCCCTGTTAGTCAGAATAATGGTCCAAAAAGCTCCGTTAATACTTCAATCAGTAATGCGGTTCTCAACAATACAACCAACCAACGTTCTCCAAATACCTTGTTGAGTGACATGCTGGACGGATTTCCCACTGCCTCATCTTCGAATATGACAGAAGAAATAGCATCCAATATGAGAAATTTGCTAAATAATACTCCTCACTCAAATTCGCCTGCCAAAAATAGCACTCCCCACCGAACAGTATCAACCAATCAAGTTTTTGTAAATAATACGATTATACCGAATAATTCAGCAAATCGTGTGCAGAATGATGTGATGCCCATGTCCAGTGGCAGGACTTCGAATAGTCAGTTCGGTGTATCCGCCAATTTTGCTATATCCGCCAATTTATTCGCCCCAAATACTACAGCAGCATCATCAAACAATCCAGCTCCTATTCAGAATATTCATGTTTCAACTCCAAATCAGCAAAATTATTCTCCTTCAGTTACTCCAAATTCGAATATGTTTACTTCTCCTGGTCAATCAGTATCAAACACGCATAGAAATCTAATGCCAAATGCACAAATGAATGTGAATCCTCCTCGTTCATTGTTACCAGCGACTTCGGCCACGCAAAGCACACAAAGAAATGTTCCTTCCTTGGTTCTACAGAGGAATTCATTGTTGTTGCCAAATTCGCAGAGAAATGTAAATTCCTCTACTATGGCCACGCAAAATACACAAAGGAATGTTCCTGCTTTGGTTCCACATAGGAATGCGTTTTTGATGCCAAATCCAAATACACAGAGAAACAATACTTACAGCAGCTCCGAACCTGCAAGATTTAGGGTGAAGGATATTAGAGAATTACAATAAAATGTTTTCTGCATAATAATGCCAATTTAATATTATTTTTGTTTGGAGCAGTAATTCTCGGTTCCTTGTGATGATGAATTATTATGCTTGAGTTTAGTTTTATGTTAATTTTGAATTCCATATGTTAACTAGTGTTAGCTTAGTTTGACCTGAGCACGAACGGTAATAAGACAAGGCAAGGCCGATCAAAAAGCCTGTAGAGGCTACGAGCGAGGTATCGATACTCCTATGTGGAACGATTTTTTTTAGAGTATCGACTCGGATCGGATGGCATTCGAACTGCCTTGGACCATGCGTCGCACAACCAAATGCTGTTTGCTGTGTTTCAATGACACGTACACATGCGTATTATCATTCGGCATAGCCCTTGCCTTGTTCGATGTGCTGAGATGAAGGCTGTGCAACGTGACTGACAGAATTGCTGGGATAAGTCAGAGATTATGTTCCAATAAAAATTTGCAGGTAGCAATTATTATTATACATCCAGACAATTTTGATTGGCCGAGGAAATATTTATCAGCCGATTAAGATTGTGGAAGTTTGCTGTCACTGGCTAATCACTCAAACTGTTGATCTCGGCTCAGCCTTGCCAATATTATTATTATAGTTTTCATTATTATATTAGTTTTCATTATTATATTAGTTTTTTTTTAAATTTTTATATTAGTTTTTCTCAAATATGTACAATATACCGGGTGTCCCACATATTCGTTAAGAGAATTAAGACCTTTTAAACAAGGTATCACATGACCTATGCCATTTAAGATTTTGAGGTTATGGTGGCTACCGCCGGAGGGGTGGTTCGGGGAAAGCTGGAAAGTCGCTTGTTTTGGTTGCAACCCTCCAAACGGGGTTTTCTTTTTTTTTTATCGATTATGTTTTTGAGATATAGGCCATTGATTATTTTCGGTGGGACACCCTGTATATAGGTATATCGCATTAGTAGGTACCTTGTTAGTTGTTAATATTTTGAGTATTGAATGTATATAATTTCGCGGCTGTACGTGATATTATATTAAATGAAGGCCCCAATAATAGATGTTATCAGCTGATCGTGAGGGGGTTAATATTAAACATGGTATAATAGAATTATTTCAGTTTAGTACAGAAAAATAGAGATATTTTTAAACAAAGTTATAAACGCATCTGTGAGAAGTCGATAGGGATGCTGGTTTCTCATTGAAACTAGGAATTATAGGAGAAACAGGTATTAATGGTGTGGGCCGTGTATAAAATATTATTATATAATAAATTACTAAAGAAGCCCTCGGACATGTATCTAATTTTAATGTTTTATCACGTATGGCTGCAATAATACATATTGCAATTAAATATTGATAATTTTGAGTTGTTGACTGTTGATCTTATTTTTGCACTGCAAAATCACCAATAATTGACAAGGATCATATGTACCGAGTGTCCAAGATTGGTTGGAAAAGACCTGATCCCCACTTAGGAGCCTTGATTTTTAGGAGAAATTGACTGATGAAAACCGCATTTCGATATGTGGAGTCGTTTTTATGCTACGAGGGGTGAAAAGTTTGGAGTTTGGCACGGGGTCTATAACTTTTTGTAGTTTAAAAATGAACCAAGATATCGAAATGCGGGTTTTTCCGGTCAACTTCTCTTGAAAATCGAGGCTCGCAAGTGGGGGTCAGATTTTTTACAACTCCTCTAGAAATACCCGAAACTTGCCAAAACCATCGAATCTTGGACACCCTGTACATATGTATTTCTGAATTTTATTCTAGCTGTATTGCTTTTATTCTACTGTCCTTCTCTCCCATAACCATTTGAGGATTCAGGTACCTACCTGTCATTCCTCAGTTATTCCAGGGACGAGTTAAAACACTGCTGAGTCTTATTATTTTCTTATACATTATTACTTTGATACTTGGTGAGCATTGCATAGCCATTATTATTTTTATATTATGTACCTACTCGAGTGAATAAAGTTTTTTTTTTCAAATATTTTCTTTGTTTTATTTGTAACTCTTCCAAATTATGATCACCTACTCTGCTTTTTTTCATTGAAACTTCTTTTCAGTTAAACATATATGGCAATTTAAATTTCGAAATATTAGGTATGAAAACCACAAGACATTCGCCGTATCCCGGTCACAGAGCTTCGGAGTCGCGCGCATCCTCTGTCATTTCTTTGTTTTTCACTTTTGTCAGTTCGGTTCCAGCAGCAAATTATTTGTTTATGTTTAATACTTGATATCATAATCTTTATGTTGAGCTTTAAAAATAATTATACAAAGGTTGAGAGGTGTTGAGTCTAAATAATCTAAATATATAACCATTAACTTTGTACTTCTTTGCTTGTATTGTTATGCTAGTTTTGATATGATCATATCAATGGTGTTTTCTACATAAATTAGTACTCATTTCCTCCTTTCCACTAGGAGATTTTTTCATCTATGAAAATAAAAGGGATTAGGGACTGGATGCAATTTTACAAACAACAAACAAAATAAGATCCGCGAGTAGTGAAACTAACATAGTTCCACAAGTGGCGGACCTTTACTTTATTTTTTAGACGTCCGCGATTGGCGCACGGAATATCTACGCTAGATTCAAGAGTGAATTGATAACATAACCTCTTTATGTTCAATGTAGAACAGACCTTGAGGCCTTTTAGACAGAAAATGCAGACACCTAAAATAACCAGTCCGTCTAGTGCTATCTAAGTCCTTGTAAATTAGCATTTTAATAAAAAAACAAAAGGCGCTCAAAGAACGCTATGCTCTTAACTAAATTAACTTGTTTTTTTTTTCAATAATGACAACTTATGAAGACTGGATCCCACTAGATTGACAGGTTAGTTTGGGTAAGTCTGCATTATGTCTAAAAGAAAGAAGCTATTCTTTCTAAAAAAAATGTCAATTTTTCTGGAAGGGCAGGGCAGAAAGTAAATATACTCCTAGACAAAATTATCGCACCACTGCACATATGCATCTCCATAAGCAGTGGTGCGATAATTTTGTCCAGGAGTATATTTTCAGATCACGATAACATTAGGGCACAAAACCTAAACAAATAATCAGCTGATCAGTGAGCAGCTGGGTGGAATGCTGGCTAGAACTGTCACTAATGCAATGCGCGCGACTCCGAAGCCCTGTGACCGAGGTACGGCTGATGTCTTGTTATGAAAACCCTAGTTGCTTCTATTGAAGTTTAGCCTTAATTTAAGTTATAGATTTTCTTTCAAAAATACTCTTTCACTTACATGAACTCTAAACATACCGTAGTCGAGAGATGTTGCAATATCTATAAGTTTGAGATGATTTCAGGGAAAAACAGTTTGGGTGGACTACATACACAATATCTACGTAATAAAAGTGAGCTTGAAACAAACTAGGATAGGTTCGTGGATTGTAACGAATCAAAATAAAAGACGCTGCGAGTTTTCACTTTGATGGTTTATTTTAGAATATCTCGCAAATGAAAAATATGACGTTACGAGCCCAATACCAGTTTTGGAGGGTCGAGGCCGGTCCCACCCCAAAAAGGATAACATACCTACCTGCCTTGGCCCTTTTGTTCATGTCCTATTGTGGCAAGTTTACAAAATATAAGAAAAGATCGCATGTTGACAAAGTTTACATTTTGGTCAGGTAGATAGATACTATAATATGGGATTGTTATAATGGGCTGCGTCACATTCGGCCATCCTGGTTAGTTAGACGTTCTCGTCTTATCGAATGATTTTCGGCTCCATGATCTGTAAAACAAAAGAACACAAGCACATAGTTGATTTTTCTGATTATCTTTTTTTTTATTATATTTTTTTAACTTGTTTTTTTTTAAAAATATTTCATTTTTTTCATTATTTAATTTTTTATTTATTTATTTTATGCTCGATAGAGCTCTACCCTCCCCATAAATTCTCAGTTGATCGACTGGTACTGTGGTTGTGTTTTTTTGTAGCCTTTCATCCTTTTTGATAAAGTTAACTCATGCTGTTTTATCAAGACCCATGCAAGGGGCAGCTAGACAACAGAACTTGTCAACTGACAACTACCGTCACTGGTGTTCTCAACGGCACCTGTATTACTACCATCGCATCCTCCCTCATAAATTAAATTTTTTAGGAGGCTTTATAACCCTACCAGATCTAGTTATTTTTTAGATCAGACCTAGGGTCAGAAGCCGGTTTTACATTAGGTACATTAAGGTCTACATGCTTATTTTCTAGACTAGTTCTAGGACAAACACTGCCGTGTTCTGTCATATCCGGTATGTCAAACCTGTTAGAAGAAGTGGGTATATATTTATTTGGAGAAGGCTTCAAATTAACACGGTTACGTCTTAGGGTGTGACCAAATTGGTTCTGAACTAAATAAGACCGAGGCGAATCATGTTGCTTGATTAACAATGCTGGTTCCCACTTCTTCTCAACATGATTATAAATAGTTACATCATTGTTAGGCTTTAAAGGCACTAAATCTTTAGAATTTCTACCATAATACTTTCTAGAGATAGTTTGCCTATTTTCTAACTTTTGAGCTACATTTTCACACTAACGGGGTTTTAACAAATTAGAACTTATAGGAATTTTTGTTTTACAAATTTCACTCATGAGAAGTTGGCACGGGGAATAGCTCATATTTTTAAGAGGGGAGTTTATATATTGCAACAAAGCATACTCAACTTCTTCCCCTTTTATTGCCTTTTTTACAATTGGGGAAAACCACCTATTTATAAAATATTATTTCTTCAAATCGTGACTTTTTATTTAAAAAAACGTTTACTGAAGAAAAGTAAATACCGCAACCATGTACCTACTGCGCCACGAAGTTTAGGTTTAGGGAAAAACGAGAGTACCGAACCAAACGGGAGGTAGAGAAGAAGCGATTAGGCATTGGACTAGAGAACAAGCTGGACTGGTCCCTTTAGATACGTGTCTGTAATTATTTATTATTCAATTTTTATTTTGCATTAAATTGATTGTTCAATCAAATTTGTTATTAGTGTGTGTGCCAAGGAGCGATTACAGGTCAGTTGAATAATTGTTATTTTGTTTTTGAGAGTTCAATTATTTATACAAGTATCATTTTTTCCATTTTTATGTTTTTTTGTTTGTTTATACCATTTTTTTTTATAACATGTGCATTGTTCATGTATTTAACAAAAATCGTTTCATGCTGTAAACAATACAGATAAAGATGTAAATTAAAACCTAAGGAATTAAGTGCTAGAATTTTAATTTTGTGTATTCAGAGCGTACATTAGGGCCATTGAATTTACTAACATTTTCCTACCCTGACGAGAGATTATCCTAGCAAATTGAGAAAAAATATTCTAGAGATATTGGCTCAAAAACAACCATAGCTGTGAGTTTACGTGACCAGGGACCTCAGTACCTGCCGCAGATGGGCCAACTAGCAAAAACTCTTCAGTATTGATTATAGGTAGTGTTGATTGAATGTAGAGTGTGTAATTAAAATTTTAGCATAAGAACAGGGGCGGTACCTAGTTTCAACTTTTATTGAATTAATGACTCACAATAGTCACAATTATTATTAAAATGACACAGTATGTTCCGATTTTTGAGGAATGTTAGATCGAGGGTTTCTCTGCCGTGTTCTTTCCCCTCGTTAGTTCCAGGATGAGAACGGTACGTTTTACTTTAATAATAAAGTGAAAGTTTCACAAAGTTTTCGTTTCTTTTACATATCATAGCCTCCCTTAAATTTCCCTAATATTTGCTATGTCGGGCGCATGTCCAGTAAGTAAAATTGAGTAAGTTTCCACAACGTAGGCCCTATTTGTTTTTCATTTCGTTTTTCAGAAGATTTGTTGTTTAAAAGGTAATAAAAATTCTCCTCGTTCAATCTTACTGAACGAACCCGGGTATGTTATACTACACAATACTTTTGCCTATATTCCCACTCCCTTTTCTGCAAGGCTATTGGAACGTAGATAGTTTGGGCTTCTGGTGAATATTTTAAAATTCCATTCTTTTGCAAAGTGTTTGAAATCAAAACTGTCAAATGGTACATTGTCACAAGTTACCACGTCTGGTGATCCAAAAACTGAAAAAAAATATTTTTTAGACACTTTATAACTGACTTCATTGATTTATCTTTGATATGGCGTAATTCTAACCAATTAGAATAAGAATCTACGGCAAAAAGATAACTTTTATTTGCGTATGTAAAGATATCAAGCCCTAATCTTTCCCAAGGCCGTTCAGGGATAACAAATTAGTGCAAGGACTCTCTCTGTTGCTTTCTGGCATTTGCTTCACAAAGTTTGCACTTACTTACGAATGTCTCTATGTCTGTGTTTATACCTGGCCAGTAAAAAATTTGGCGCGCTCTATTTTTTTACTTTACTGTAATGTAAAAGCATTAACATTTTCTGACGTAAACCGGTCGGTACTATAAGTTTATTATTAAAGAGTAATAAGCCATCTGAAAAAGTGAGGTTGTCTTGAATTTTTTGATAATGACGTGTACAATCGGGTAAGTGTTTTTATTTTCTGGAAAGCCCTTCATGCAAAAGTGAGTAACAATGAGGAAAACCACCTATTTAAAATATAATTTCTTTAAATCTTAACTTTTTAAAAAAACGTGTACTGAATAATATTGAATATTGCAACCATGTACTGCGCTACGAAGTTAAGGTTTAGGGGAGAACGAGAGTACCGCACGGAAGAAGGTAGAAGGATGAGAAGATAGAGAAAACGCTTGGGCTGGTCCCTCAAGACCGTTTGTCCGCCATTGTTCATTATTCAAAATTTATTTTTATTTTGTATTAAACTTAATGTTCAATCGAATTTGTGATTAATTTGTGTATCAAGAAGCATTCACAGGTCAGTTGATTAATTAATATTTTGTTATTGAGAGTTCAATTTATAGAAAGTATTTTTATTTTTTTTTCATTTTTATGTTTTTTTGGTTTGTTTATATTATTTTTTATAACATGTGCATTGTTCATGTATTTGAAAAAAATCGTTTCATGCTGTAAACAACACCGATAAAGAGTAAATTAAAACCTAAGAAATTATATGCTGTCTTTTTGTGCTGATATTTTGATTTTGTGTATTCAGAACATTTTCTTACCCTGACGAGCAAATATCCTACGAAACAAAGGAAAGAGATATTGGTTCAAAATAACAACTATAGCTGGGTAGCATCCCGTATGGGACCTCAGTACCTTCCGGCAGACCGGCTAACTAACCAAAAACTCTCCAGTATTGATTATAGGTAGTGTTGATTGAATGTTGTGTGTGGAATTGAAATTTTAGCACCAAGACAAAGGATGGAACCTAATTTAAACTTTTATTGACTTAAATTTTGATTTTTGAGGAATGTTAGATCGAGGGTTTCTCTGCCGTGCACTTTCCCCTCGTTAGTTCCAGGATGAGAACGGTACGATTGACTTTAATAATAAAGTAGACGTTACACAAATTTTTCGTTTCTTTTACATATCACACCTCCCTCAACTTTCCCTAATATTTGGTATGTCGGGCGCATGTCCAGTAAGTAAAATTGAGTAAGTTTCCACAACGTAGGTCCTTTCTGTTTTTTATTTCATTTTTCAGAAGAATTGTTGTTTAAAAGGTAATAAAAATTCTCATCGTTCAATCTTACTGAATGAACCCGGGTATGTTATACTACAACAAGCTTTAAGTTTGAATCTTCTTCAATTTCCTTTTTAAATTGTAACTTTCGTTCATCAGCCATACGAATATTCTTAATGACAGAATGAACTGCAAAATTTAATTCTTTATCTGATTTCAACCCTTCCTCAACAAGATAGGCATGCGATAATGTATCTGCATTATAAAGGTAATTTCCTGGCTTATAATGAACTTCTAAGTCATAATTATAGTAGATTATACCACGAGTCAATAATGATAGCTATTATTCCCGAGGATTATTACGAACTGAGCCGCGTTAGCGGCGAGGGAGTAACATTCCGAGGAAATAATAGCCATTATTGCGAGTAGTATACTCTACTTTATTTACGACAAATTAATTTATTTGAGATTTTCAATCAACAAATTTCATCCGTCTCATAATTTTCAATACAAATCCACAAGCACTACACGTCTGACACTGACACTTTTGTGGAATAATGATCATTAATCCCGCTACTCGTCATTAATCCCTGGAGGAATAACATATGTCATTATACTGCCAAAATCACAAATATAATACGCACATTATACATTAGTCGTAAATAAAGTAATTTAAGTCTCATTTGTTGTAACCGGGGGAAAATACTAGCTAAATCTTTTTAAATGATGATTTCAAGAGGCTTATGATCTTTAATTTTTAAACTATAAATGAAGAAATCAAATTTCTGGATGGCAAAAACAATGGCGAGCATTTCTTTTTCAATTTGCGCGTACTTTTGTTCAGTTTAAGTGAGACTTTGTGAAGCGGATGCCACAGGGTGTCCCTCCTGCAAAAGGCAGGCACCAAGACCGTCCTTAGATGCATCAGTTTCTATTTCAATTTCTTTCTGTGAATCAAAGAATTTTAGTACGGTTGCGGATGTTAAAAATTGTTTATGTTAAAAAAGGGATTGTTCATGAATGTCCTGCCTTTTCCAAACACAATCCAATCTTGTTAACTCTCTTAGTGGAGCAGTAATCTTTGATAAATTTGATATAAATTTACCCAAATACTTTGCCATATCAAGGACCCTTAATAAATCATTCCTATTTTTTGGCTCTGGCAAATCAAGAATTGCTTTAACATAACTTCTATTTGGCTCTACCTTCGCCTTTGAGTAAGTTTGTCCCATAAACTTTACACTTTTCAATTTAAACTGGATTTTCGAAAAATTAAATTTAATATTATACTTGGGAGCCCGTTCAAGCACTAAATGTAAATTATCATCATGTTCGAACTGATTTTCACCTGTAACTATAAGATCATCAAAATAGAGCCCTACGCCGTCCAAGTCCCCAAACATTTAATAAATTTTCCTTTGAAAGACTTCCGGGACAAAACAAATGCCAAAAGGTAAACGCAAAAATTCAAATCGCCCAAATGGTGTGCCAAAAGCTGTGTACTTTGAACTTTGATTGTCAATTTTGATCTAGAAATAACCGTCTTTCATATCAAGCACTGAAAAATATTCTTTATTACATAATTTGACAGCAATTTCCTCAAAAGTCGGAATTAAAAAATGTTCACGCTGAATTGCCTTATTCAAATACATAGGGGCTACGCACAACCTCAAGTCTCCATTACTTTTTTCCACTATGGCTAAAGGATTTAGCAACTCAGTTGGTTCGTCAAGTTTTTTAATTACACCTTGAACCTTAAGTTGCTCTAGTTTCAATTTCAATCTACCATACAATGCTCTAGGAACTCTCCTAGGAGGCTGAATATGTGGAACGGCATCTTTTTTCAAAGAAATATTATGCTCAGTTGGCAACTGGCCTAAACCATCAAAAACACTAAAGTGCGTTTTTTTTTAAGATAAAAGTCAAACTGACATTAGGTTGGCAATACAATGTAAAATTGTCAATGCTTTCAAATTTTTAATGTAGAAAAGGCTTGTGTTGCCAACATAGTTACTAAATTTTTACTTGGGGAATTATCTTTAAAAAAAAAACAGATTTTAGCATACATTTTCTTAACATCTTCGAGAGACTTGAAATTGACATTGAGTCTTGGACTAATACTAGCTAATCTTTTAAATAGATTTAGCTTTAAGCAAGCAGATAACCCAAGCAACGGTAGTTGGTCAGTGGAGTCAATAACTAAAAACTCAAGAGTTGCTTTACAATTGTTGACTTCGCAAGACAAACTAATTTCACTCCGAGGTTTTATTCTGAAACCACTACAACCATATGACACAAGGGTTACTTTGGTTGGTTTTAAAAGAGAACTAACTTTTAACTTTCTGAGAACATGTAGAGGCAAAACACTTACCTCAGCTCCAGTGTCAAGCTTGAATTCTAGCTGATTTTTGTTCTCGATCTGCACAACTTGTCTCCAGTCATTCTCCATTCAGTTTGATTGTCTCTGCTGTCGCACTCACTGCAGTGAACTAAGTCGACACAGTGAGTCCACGTGGAAAGACTCACTTTCACTAGAGCTGTCACATCTTCCTCCTTCTGTTGTGTGCTCTTTCTCCAGTTTGTGTACAGGCTTTCTCCATGACTGTCTCTCGCTAGATTTTGTGTGGCTTACTAGAACCTTCACCAGGACACATTACTGCAAAATGGTTTTTTCCTTGGCAAGCTGCACATGTTTTCCCATATGCCGGGCATTTACCATTTAGTATGTGTTTATAGCCGTAAAATTTGCACAAACTTTGGCCTTGACTCGAGCTACCACTTTCTTACTATTTCGGAAGCTATACTTCCTAGTTTTGATTGCATTAATCTGTGATTCATTCTGCAAAATATCGGCCTGTGTTTTGCTAACCCCAGTGGCTCTGCTAAAATCAATTGCTTTGGTTGAAGTTAGCTTGGACTCTCTCAGGAGCCTTTCTTGACCCCATGACCACACGGTCTCTAATCATTTCATCTGGCTGAGAGTATCCTGTAGTTTTCACTGCTTTTCTCAATTCTGTTAAGAAACTATCAAAACTTTGTCCATCTTTTTGGCCAATACCTTTTGAATTTGAACTGCTCAAAAATCACATTTTCTTGAGGCGAGCAGTATTTCTGAAATTTTTTCTTAATACTGTCTAGCGATTTTAGTTCCTGCTCAGTAAACGTAAAACTATTAATCAACTCGAGCCTCCTACAAGATTTAGGAAAACGAACACTTCAGTTTCCTCCGGTTTGTTATCCAGTCCAGACGCCGTCAAGAAAACATCAAATTATTGAACAAATCTTTTCCAATTATCAGCTATATTGTTATCAGTAACAAGGGGCTCCAGGGGCCGAAATAAACTCTTCATGTTTCTAGGCTAGGTAACTTTTTTACAAACAACGTAACAAGAGTTCACTAGCGAACTTTTCACCGACTTGTAACAACAAACTAGCACCAAAGGCACTTAATAACCTGTCACCATGTTTATAATCAAGGGATATAAATGAAATAACTATTAGTGTGTTTTAACTCATGCTGTTTTATTAAGACCCATGCAACATGCAAGGGGCAGCTAAATACCAGTTTTTCTTTTCACTTCTTTTTTTGAAGTTTCAGCTCCACTCCACAATACCAAATAGCCAAATGCATGCTGCTGTGCTGTTTTTCTTTTAGCATTGAACAATCTTTTCATTTTTTTATTTTTAATTGTTTCTCCATATTTGTTTTGGCTTTTTCGCTATCGTGTGTTGTGTTTATTACAATGCTATTGTTCGTATCCAAGTCTCCATGTATGGCTTGGTCAAAACCAAACACGAGTCTCTGTGCTTGCTTTAATTGCGATATTAATACCCCATAGTGCATCCGGAAGCACAGAATACCACTCATCTTCTTCATCTATACTAGCGTTAATCGCAGATTTTAATGTCAAATTGTATCTTTCGACTTGACCATTGGATCTTGGTGAAGCATCGCTATTTAAAATATGTTTGAATTGATATTTTAATGAAAATTCTTTAAAATTTCACTAGTGAATGCTTTACCGCGATCAGATAGAATTCTTTTTGGTACTGCAAACATACTGGAAAGGTCTTTTAAAATGTGTATTGTCTCTTTAGAATTTGTAGTTTTTGTTGGTCGTGCGAATAAGAATTTAGAGAATGAATCAACTACCATTAAGATATAAGAAAATCCATCAACACTTTTGACATATGGAATATGGACCTAAATGATCAATGTGTCAAGTATGTAGAGGTTCTGTAGGCTTACTAATAGGATGTAAAAAACTTAGTTTTTTTCCCATATTGTTCCCGTTTGTAGGCACAATCAAGGCATAACCGTATTTTTTAATAAATCGGGTCATGCCACTAAACCAAAATTTACTTTTAACTAGCGATTCACATTTTCGATATCCAGTGTGGGCAATGTCGTCATGATACTTTCTTAATATATTGAATCTAACAGATTTAGGAATTATTAATTTTTCATTTTTATCTGAGGTTTTTTTATAAAGTCTATTATTTCTAACGAGGTAAGTATTTTTCAATTGTTTATCACAGTCGTTCTGACTAAGTTTACTACAAATTGTTCTTAAAGTGTCATCTTGGAGTGTTATGCATAAAAACCAGTCATCCGACCCAATTATTGTCTACACATCAGAAATTGGAATATTCCGACTGAGCGCATCCACATGTTTCATTTTTTCGCCCGGTCGGTGTTTAATTTCAAAATCATAATCTTGTAGCGCGTGGCACTAGATCGCGTTTTATAAAAGTTGAACGAACTGCCGCGCAATCTGTCATAATTAAGAAATGTATGCCGGTTAAATAGACTCTACAATTACAAGGGTTTCTAATTCATGAGAATGATACAATTTTTCCTCCTTACTCGGTATGTGACTATATTACATAACTGGTCTAAGGTGGTTCCCATGTTTTTGTAATAAAATACTAGCTATTCCCTTGCTATTGGCGTCTGTATGCAACTCAGTTGGAAGATTTGGATTGTAGATGCTGAGTAATGGCCTGGATGTTAATTCTATTTTTAGTCAAATGAGAGCTCTTCCACAGAAGTCCACTTCCATGACACCGATTGTTTTTAAAGATTTGTTAATGGAGCTACAATGATTGCATGGTTTTTAATGAACTTTCTGAAATAATAACTTAAACCTAAAAATTGTCTTATTTCATGTAGATTTTTGGGAACTGGGAATCTTGAAACAGCTGCTATTTTGAATTTTCCTGGACGAATCCCACCTGCATCTATTTCGTATCGAAGATAGTCAATACCATTTTTCTATATTTAATTTTAGGTTTGCACTTTTAAATAATTTGAAGACAGTTTTCAGTATTTCAATTCCTTCTTCGATCGTTTTGGAGGAAATTAAAATATCGTCCAAGTATACACTAATTCTCTCATGACACAGTTCGGAAAATAAATCATTTAGTAACCTTTGGAAGGTTGCTGGTGGATTTGATACGCCGAAAGGCATTCGTAGAAATTCATATTGTCCGTCCTGTGTCACAAAAGCTGTTTTATGTATTGAATTTGGAGAAACGGGTATTTGGTAGTATCTTTGAGTCATATCTAAGCTAGAAAAATATTTCTGCCCTCCAAGGCGGCCGATTTGATTTTCGAAATGTGGGAGCGGATATCCATATTTTATAGTAATAGAATTTAATTTTCTATAATCGATACAATATAACCTGTGATCGTCATTTTTCTTTCTAATTAAAATAGATGAACTCGAAAAATTTGAACGAGATTTTGTTATATTCCGTTTTCTTGCATTTCTTTAATTTTATTTCTGATGATAGTTTTCTCATTTTCGGAATATCTGTAGGATCGGTAGAAAATTGGTTCATTTTTCTCTAAAGTCAAACTCGATTAAATTGGTAGCACCTAATTCGGTGACATCTTTAGTAAAACAGTGTTGAAATGTATTTAAGATATTATAGAAGTGCGTTAAATGTGGTTTATGGTACAAAAATGGACTCCAATATTGAAGCTGCCAAAGTCAAAATTCTAAAAATCAACAAGCAGGTACCCGATTAGTACGGACACCTGCTAAATTTTTCATTTTAATTTGAAAAGTTAAAACTATTTCAAGGCAAATCAAATCTATTTGGACCATTGTAGATTAAATTTTGAATGATACACGTCCGATAAAAATTTTATTAATGAAACTCGACGCCTCTGACGCCTCGTGGTTTACCGTTACACGCATTTCATTATGGTGTTCATATCGAACTAGTTTCATTAATAACTATAAACGATGGCAAACCTTCGGCCGTTGCCTAGACACGCTAATGAATATTCTGCGTATAAACGAGACTAATTTTTTTTTGTACTTAAATTTATTTTGAATGTTGGTAAGATAAGGTACAGGGCGTCAATTTCTTATGCCATTAGGCTCAGAGCTTCGAGTTCAGATAATATTTAATCTTTAGTACTCCATAAAGAAGTTCAAATTGAAGATTTTAGAACATTCGTAGCAGAGCCCACCTGCTCTCTACGAACAGTAGCAAACGGGAATGTCACGTGAGACTGCAAGAAGAGCACTGAAAATGCATAAATTTGATCCCTATAAAATGCAGATACTTGGAGAGCTCTATGAGAATGATTTTGATAGGAGAATAGAGTTTTGTGTAATCATGTCCATTCGAGTCGACTCCGTAATCTTCTACCGGATATCTGTTTAAGCGATAAAAGTGCATTTTCATTAAATGGCAATGTTCTTCTTCTTCATACGTTAGGACTCAGTCTTGTCTCTTCAACTCATTGGTAATTGGTGATTTTACCATTCCGAGTTATATTAATGAAAATTCTTGTAATGATAGTTTAAATATTTTAAGGTCGCTTTTAGCTTTCAATTATTTCATACAATTTAATCAAACCAGAAACATCAATAATGTTATCCTAGACTTATTCATTGCATCTTTTGATAGTGTTCAAGTTCACAGAACTGTTAACTGTTGACTTCTTACTAATAGACCAACATCATCCATATCTGGAAGTATGTATACAGACTGGATCTACTGCACAGCACTGCAAACTTATATCTACAACTAAATTTGACTTTAGAAAAGCAATTTGTCTATTGATGTATCAACTTTTTGAAGATCAAAGTTGGGAAGCTTTAGAAAACAGTTCTGATGTAGATTTGGCAGTGGATTGTTTTCATGTTGCTTTGAGTGGCATTTTTGAAAAATGTATCCCAAAGTCCATACAAGTGGGTAAGAGTGAGTGAATGAATTTTAATGTACTTTCTTTCTCGATTTTCCGTTACTATTTCAAATTCAATCAAACGCGTGCTCCCGAGGCAATAAAAGAAACTTTTCGCGAATTTTAGCCGGAATAACTCATTAGGTACTGTAGACATTAACTCAAACTGGACTGAACTAACAACTGATGATCTCAACTGAAGCCGCTGTATTTATATTATTCGATCCCCCCAAAATTTCTTTGTCCGTCAATCATTAAGAGGATGATGCAATCTGCTCGAAATTTTTGTCATTCAATAACCTTCCTCTTTTAATTGTTTAAAATCGAAAAAATATGTCGCAATTTCCTGGTTTATCGGGGTCAACAAATTTGGTTCAAGAATGTGAGGACAACACAAAGAAGACCGACACACGTGAGCCATAAATCACCGATTTAATTACTTTGGCCTCGCTTTTAATATTTTTATGGATTTTAGATGATGACACAAGCTTGGTGACGAAATAATATAATTTTGAACGTATTTGGAGTCAACGTTAATTTGTTTCATTTTCAATTTATTGATACTGATTTGAAATACAGGAAATTCAGTTTTTGATTATTTGATTACATTTAATTTTTACAGTAAAGACATTGTAATTATCGGGTCTATTTTTCCCGGGTCATTACACAGTCTACGTTAACGTTATAGCTTCCTTCTCTCTCGTGTAACGAAATTTGCCTAAACGTGACGTTACGTGATGCGTTTTTCAAATCACTCCCAAGATTCTCGTCTAAATATCAGACCGCCGCCTAGAAGGTTCGCTTGAAAAACTGATAAAAAGTTTGACATGTATATATTCCAGACCAAAAAATAATTTGTATACTTATTCAAATAAAATAAACACTGTATAAAAAACGTGTATAAGAAAAATGTTTGAAAAACCGAAAAACTGTTTCTTCAACTCAAGAGCACAGGATTTAGATCTTTGCTGAAATCTGAATAGTGGGCAAAGAATGCGCAGAACGCAGAAGGCAACATAATATAAGAAGTTTGGATTATCTAATATACTCTATTGTCCATCTCTCTCAAATACGACGCGCTTGCAACAACAAGCTATAGATATAACTACGTTGGTCGTCGGTCTTGACTCTAGAATAGTGAATAGTGCTAGTGGCGCTAGTGCCACTACTGCCACGAGTGCCACGTACCACTGCCACAGTGAAAAGTGCAACGCAAGAGGTCGCCGCGACCAATGGGATTTCGTTATCCTGTTGTCCGGTGATTTTGCAATTCATTACGACACGTGACACGATCCTAATGTTAATTTCAATTAGTCCTCGTAAATAAGGTGCGCAAATTTTTGTCTACCAAGTTTTCCCAACTTTCGTAATATTTTAGGAACTTCCCCCCCTCCCCCATGGCTCCGTCCCTGACTGGATCCCACGCGCTGGACTTCAACTACTGGATCACTTTAGGTGTGAACTCCTTGCAGTATAGACCACGACCCGCTACTGCTACATATAAATATATTGTAAAATTCAACACCTTCTTTTTAAATACACACCTTAATTAAACCTTTGCCTCCCCCTCGAAAAATTCGTAGATCCGGCTCTGCGAGGACTAATGAATTATTCAAATAATATTAATAATAATTATGAAATTATGATTAATAATAATGATCTGATTACTGTGTGTAATCTGCTTGCATAGTTGTTAATTCCCACCATAAACTTCCATAGTGTAGCCATTTCCGGTTAACGCGACCTAATTTTTAAATTTTTTAATGAATTTTGTCATTTATTAAATCGTCGCAGAGAATTTATCTAAGGAGGTCGTTTGCCTTTTTTTTTATCGGACTGTCGACGTCTATTAATTGGGACATCGAACTCCGACATCCGGTCGCTTATCGCTTGTTCGGTTAAAAAATTAAAATTGTTATGTAATTTGATTTGAGCTTAGAGATTTATTTCGTCCTTATTTTAGTTTTACTATTTTTATCCGGAATTAGATGCATAATTTATTAGGAGATTTAATTAGATTGAGATCAATTTATCTTGAAACTGACGTACTTTTCTAATACCTAAAAATTGACTACAAAAATGCTTTAACCAATTGAGTTTATTTATATTTTCTGGGACTTCGGCTGCGCTTTGAACTCGATTTTTTTTTTTGGGGCCGCCACAAAATGTTCTTCATTACCAATAAAAATGTTTCCTTGAACTCAAGCAATGACAATGTAAACTGTAATTATATCCTACAGCCGCGATCTGAGAACATAATACGCATAAATGTTATCAACGGTAACCAAGTAAAAGAAGGCTACTGTTGCGATGCAGTAATTTTAGAAGGAGTTTACTTAGCAAAACCTATTTTAAAAGATGATGAAAACAATACTGCTGTAACTACAATCGTAAACACTTTGGAAAAAGCCTGCAAGTAAACTTTATAAACGTGGAACTCGAGAAATTTCACGAAGATCACTGTTTCAGTTTTAATGCTACGCAATCAGAAACGTCTGATTCTCACACGGCTGATTACATTTCAACGTTAGAAAATAATTTGAGATTAGAACATCTCAATTCTGAAGAAAAATTGTCAGTTTTGAATCTTTGTCGAGAATTCAAACATATTTTTCATTTACCAAATGATGACTTGACATTCAATGTAAAATAAATACGACTACTGATACCCCAATTCATTTCAAAATTTATAGACTTCCAAAATGTCATGAATCTGAAATTTCAAATCAAATTGAAAAAATGTTGAAACGGAAGATAATTCAACCATCTGATATCACTGTAAACCAAGTTCAGCCAATTCCAAATATTGACGAAATTTAAGACCAGTTAGGACATACATCCTATTTCACAGGTCCTCAGGCTTCCAGCAAATCAAAATGGATCCGCAAGATGCACCAAAAACTGCTTTTTCTATGCACATTATGAGTTTTTACGAATGCCATTTGGTCTCAAATCTGCACCAGCAGTAGTCCATATTTTTATTGAACTTATAAATGCAGGGTTTGCAGGTGGTGATAACATTGGGGCTTTAATTTGTGATCTTAGTAAAGCCTTTGACTGTGTCTCCTCCAGGTTGCTTGTGGATTAATTAAGACACAATAAGTTTGATTTTGATAGTATGAAGCTCATTGCATCTTACCTGACCAATAGGAAACAGATGGTTGACTTTAGTGGTCGTACATCCGAACTTGCAGATGTGTCATAAGGTGTGCCCTAGGGTTCAGTACTAGGACCGCTGCTTTTTTTGGTGTATATAAATGATCTCGGTAGCTGTTGTGAGTACCTAAAGAACTTGAGGAATTGCAAGCGATCATGGGGGAGTACGCGGTCGAATATTACTGAATGGTTCACTGCAAATCAATTGAACCTAAATCAATCAAAAACAGAGCTCTATTTTGCTTTGCGCTCTCTCAGATTTTGAGTGTTTGGAAGCAGTTAGTTTCTGGGGGTGCACCTAGACTATAAATTGTTATGGAGTGTTCATATTGATGAACTATGCAAAAAGATTGCCTCGGGTGTTTTGCACTTAGAAGCTTGATGAGTGTGGTGCCTGAGAAAATTATTATAACAGCATACTACGCATGTATTGAATCAAGGCTTGCCTATGCATTGTTGGCTTGGGGTCATACTTTCAACCATGGGAGAGTTTTTGGGCTGCAAAAAAAAGCCATAAGAGCGATTGCTAAGCTCCACTATGCTGACTGTAAACAGAGTTTCATTCCTTTAAATATTTTGACAGTCCTATGCCTCTATATTTTTCAATGTCTATGGTATACTAAAAACAACTTAGACAAGTATGAAACACATAGTAATATTCACGACCATCATACTCGAAATAGAGACAACATATATTTGGAATATCATAGAATTCATAGAGTGAAAACTGCCATATCTTTCCATGCACCAAGGATGTTGAATTTATTGCCACCTCCTATAAGGGTTTTACCTGCAAGGGATTTCAAGTTATTGGTGAAGAAATACCTAATCAGGAAGTGCTTTTATTCCATTGATGAATTCTGTAGTGTAGTATAACATACCCGGGTTCGTTCAGTAAGATTGAACGGTGTGAATTATAATCACATTTAAACAACAAATCTTCTAAAAAAAAAACGGAATGAAAAACAAATAGGACCTACGTTTTGGAAACTTACTCAATTTTACTTACTGGACATGCGCCCGACATAGCAAATATTAGGGAAATTTAAGGGAGGTTGTGATATGTGAAAGAAACGAAAAAATTGTGAAACGTCTACTTTATTATTAAAGTAAATCGTACCTACCGTTCTCATCCTGGTACTAACGATTGGAAAGAGCACGGCAGAGAAACCCTCGATCTAACATTCCTTAAAAATCCAAACATACTGTGTCATTTTAATAATAATTGTGAGTCATTAATTCAATAATTTAAGTCAATTATCTTAAATTAGGTACCGCCCCTGTTCTTGTGCTAAAATTTTAATTACCCACACTACATTTAATCAACACTACCTATATTCAATACTGAAGAGTTTTTTGGTTAGTTAGCCCACCTGTGGCAGGTACTGAGGTCCCTGGTTACGTAAACTCACAGCTATAGTTGTTTTTGAGCCAATATCTCTAGATTGATTTTTTTTTTCAATTTGCTAGGATATTCTCTCGTCAGGGTAGGAAAATGTTGGTAAATTCAACAAGGCCCTAATGCACGGTCTGAATACACAAAAATCAAAATTCCAGCACAAAAAGATAGCACAAAATTTTTCTAGGTTTTAATTTACTCTTTATCTGTGTTATTTACAGCATGAAACGATTTTTGTTAAATACACGAACAATGCACATGTTATAAAAAATGTTATAAACAAACCAAAAAAAACATAAAAATGAAAAAAATAATACTTCTATAAATTGAACTCTCAAAAACAAAATAATAATTAATCAACTGACCTGTGAATGCTCCTGGATACACAAACTAATCACAAATTCGATTGAACAATCAGTTTAATACAAAATAAAAATAAATTGTGAATAATGAACAATGGCGGACAAACGGTCTTAAGTGACCAGCCCAAGCAATGGGCCCAAGCGTCTTCTCTATCTTCTCGTCGCCTTCTACCTTCTTCCGTGCGGTACTCTCGTTCTCCCCTAGACCTAAACTTCGTGGCGCAGTACATGGTTGCAATATAGAGAGAGAACTGAAATTAAAATGTTCTCAATTACCAATAAAAATGTTTCTTAACTCGAACTCAAGCAATGATAATGTAAATTGTAATTATAGGTATCCTACAGCCGCGATCTGAAACCATAACGTATAAATGTTATCAACGGTAACCAAGTAAAATAAGGCTACTGTTGCGATGCAGTAATTTTAGAAGGAGTTTTAGCAAAGCTATTTTAAAAGCTGATGAAAACAATACTGCTATAACTAAAATCGTAAACACTTTGGAAAAAGCCGTGCAAGTAAACTTTATCAACGTGGAACTCGAGAAATTTCACGAAGATCACTGTTTCAGTTTTATTGCTACGTATTCAGATACGACTGATTCTCACACGGTTGATCACATTTCAACGTTAGAAAATAATTTAAGATAAGAACATCTCAGCTCTGAAGAAAAATTGTCAGTTTTGAATCTTTGTCGAGAATTCAAACATATTTTTCATTTACCAAATGATGACTTGACATTCACTCAAGCGATTCTATGTAAAATAGTAAAATAAATACATACGACTACCGATACCCGAATTCATTCCAAAATTTATAGACTTCCAAAATATCATGAATCTGAAATTACAAACCAAATTCAAAAAATATTGAAACAGAAGATAATTCATCCATCTGCTTCCTCATATAATGCACCACTGTGGGTGGTACCAAAAAAAATTGTTTCATCAGGACATCGCATATGGCGGATTGTAATCGATTTCAGACTAGACGCCTTAATGATGGTCACTGTAGTTCAAGTTCAGCCAATTCCAAGTATTGACGAAATTTTAGACCAGTTACGACATGCATCCTATTTCACAGTTCTGGATCTAGCCTTAGGCTTCCACCAAATCAAAATGGATCCGGAAGATGCACCAAAAACTACTTTTTCTACGCCTAATGCACATTATGAGTTTTTACGAATGCCAATTGGTCTTAAATGTGCACCAGCAGTATTTTAAAGATTAATGAATACGGTTTTAACCGGACTTCAGGGAAATCAATGCTTTGTTTACCTCGATGATCTAATTGTCATTGGATCAAATCTTTCCGATCATGAACAAAAATTAAAACTAATATTTCAGAGATTGTCTCAAAATAATTTAATATTACAACTTGATAAATGTGAGTTCATGAAATAAGAAGTAATTTATTTAGGTCACAAAATTTCAGAAAATGGTGTTCAGCCAGATGAAAAGAAAATCGAAAGTGTTCTAAATTTCCCAATGCCCAAATCTCAAAAAATATTAAACAATTTCTAGGTCTTGTAGGCTATTACAGACGATCAATTGCCAAAGGGAAATAAAATTAATCAATGAAATCAACCTATTGATTAATTTAAACGGGGGAGGAGACACAGTTTAAAGTGGGTTCAATTTGCGGGCCGAGAGTAGTAAAACACAGAAATATTGTGGTCAATTAAAAAAAGTGTATTTGATTAAAATAATTAATGTTTGTTATTAATTAACAGGCGTCGGTAAAAATATAATCTTACAATAAATTTGTTAGATTTCTAATATCAATTAACTGTTAAGGAAAATTTATATGATTCCAAGTAAATTTTTTTTTATTTACAGTTTGTTACAAATAAAATTTGATTTGTATACTTTAAGAAAAAGGTAACCTAGGGTCGTGGATTCAAAGAAAAATTAAGATAACGTGTAGCCCCTTTGTGTGCAAATGAAACCACTCAAAATTCAACAAACAATAATTTTATTTAGTATAAACAATCTTGGTTTTTAATAGTCTGAACAATATAGCTTGTTTGTTCTGGTGAATCTGATACAGTATGTACCTTTCCAATCCGGAGCTCTTCAATGGGTGTTGGGGTTTCACTTTCGTGAACTGGAGCTCTTGGTGTTGTTTCCTGTTTCCAGGAAGAGGGTAGATTGCTGGGGTGACGTCACTCCAGCTGATCCAGACTCCAAACAGTGATCTTTATGTAGAGTAGGTACCCAGAAAAGAAGAAGGCAGTATCAGGTTCACCAATATTTGGAACATTAAATTCCTGAATTCTGTCAAAAAGTGAGTGTCTTGCACAGGAAATTGAAATTGAAATTTAGTACAAAATGATTGTTATACAGACACTCCCTTCCAACAGAATCAGGTATGAACAGTTATTGCAAGTTAAAAAAAAATTATATTTTATTATAAAAAAAAAACAATTAGGTAAATAATTAAAATCAATGGTAAGATAATAAAAAAATAAGGTAATAACAAGATTAAATTAGAATGCTCGTTACAATTGAGCAAAATGCTGCTTCCTTGAAACACAGCTCTGGCAGGCAAAAATACAAGCAAAAATAAGGTGAGTAAAAAAAAAATAAGAAATCAAATGTCTGGATTCCTCCCCAAATAGACAAAATTCTCCCCTCGAATTAAGTTAGCTACCACAGATACTAGATAAACCTAGGGTTGAAATTAATCAAATCCAGAAAGTGTCAAAATTCTTGAGATGTTTTAATTAAAACTTTTAAACTGAATTTTTGACCTGTCTGGATTTCTATTAAAAAATTACACCCTTTAAGGAGTCAAGCAGAAAATGGCTGTTCAGGCCTCTGTCTGGATTCAATAAAGGATTAATGGGGATGGACTCACAAATTTGGTTTTCACCGACTCTATTAAGAGCAAATGGTCCAATTTTCCCACACTAAAAATTGTTTCTGAGAGCCAGAGCAGAAGTGCCTATTTAAAACCCAAAAATTCTTGACTTACTTCTTAACAAAAATGTGGTACTAACCAATAAATAATTCACACAAAATGGAAGCCAACAATCAGATAGAAAAAACCCTAAAATATAATATTTATATTTCAGGAACAGATAAGATAAGATTTATCAGGTAAAAACTTAATAATGATATGATCACTTTGAAAAATCTACAAGGGAGGATCCAGAAATTCACAAAGCACAAAATTATTTTAAAAATAGAGGACTTGCCTGGCCAGAGTGTTCTTCAAGAAGAGATCGTTTTAGAGAACCAAGCTAGCAGGAAAACGATCCTGTGTTTTTTTATACATTCCAACCAGTTTGAACCAATCAAACGAGTACACTCAAAAGACCATATTCACTTCAAAATGAAAACACAATGAAAAGACCGCATGGAATAAACGAAAATAGATGAAAATCCACTAAAACTATTTTAATTGTTTACAAATTATAATAATTTAAATTAAGGTTATGTCAAAAATAAAAGACTGTCGATTAACTAGATCATTAAGCCAAAAATGAATATTTCAAAATCAGAAGTTAGAAAACGACAGAAATATATCCATTTGCTATATCCATTTGCTAAAAGTGAGATGAATATAATTTCTTTCAATAAAAATACAAATTACTGCCAAATGCGAAATAAGAAATCATACTTTGAAATATAGATCGATCATCGGGCACTAGATGGCAGTACTAAAAAATCACTTCTCGATACTTGCACTTTACGCAAATGTAGATAGATGGCAGCACTTGTATTACTTGAATTTAAATTTGAATTTAATGGATATTTTTAGAATATTAGAAATTATCTTGAATTCTAAAATGAAAAAAATACTACTTTATAATGAAAATAAGAAGGGATGGAACATGTTACGTAAATGATAAATTTATCGTAACAAGTTTGACACGATTCACACTCTAGCCTTCACAAATTCTGGCTGAACATAAAAAAACTCTACTTACATTTAACAATAATATATTTACTGCTGGCCACACCTAATTACATGGAAATCTTATTGGTCGAAGGCATTTACTTTAATTATGAACACTTAATAAAAAACTCGAATATTTTCGTGCTGTTATTTCACGTCGTGCTTCTTCTCTCGGTTAATTCGACAACTTTTTCACGCCGTAGTTCTGACTATCTGGACACAGGTCTCTCGATTCTCGATTACTACTTGTTTCTTGATTACTCAACCGACACTGGTCTTTGACGCCGTAAGTCTGACGGTTTACTCGTTCTTTCTCGAACACTGGTTTTCTCGAACTCTGATTTTCTCCTGCCAAGTTGCCTTTTTAAATCATTGGTCCCTCCATTGTCTTGGATCTCTTTATTCTTTCTGACCTCGATTTTTCGTGTTGAATCATCCGATCAATTAGTGTATTTGGTCCCCTTTTAATTAATTATCAAGGGCGTCGCTAAGTGGTTTGTTAAGTGGGTATCATCATATAGGCTCGTGCATGATTTAGAAAATTTTCGGCTCCTTTGGAATGTTAATTGTTGAAAGCACTTAAAAAAAGATCCATGAACTTTTGCTTTAGTCACACTCCAGTGTAATCGGCTTTCAATAATTTCTGGATATCGATGTTCAGATAATTTTTAATTGAAGTTTCTGGTTGTGCTGTCTAAGTGATGATCTCTCCTGGTATGGTTGTTTGATAAGTCCTTGTTATTCTTGATTAAAATTTCTGTAGTCACTACAGAAGCTATCTATCTACCACGCTTTATTCAGCATTCCGCTTACTCAGCATAGTTATTGAGTTTCCATATTATATTTTATTTATAGCTTTTTCCTCAGAGATTTCTTGAATCAACCTCCAAACAAGATTGTCATTCGGGACTTTCTAACTTTAATGTTAATCAAGACAATTATTGTTAATCGGGTTTTAGTAGGTACTAATAGGTTACGTTTTGATGTTTAAATGTTAAATAAACGTTACAACGGAATAAATTGATGCCAATAGACTTGTTTCTCCTCCCTAAATAAAAGAACTTAACATATTTGGCAGAGGAAAAGGAACAGAAAGTTAGTATAACTGGAACTTATCACTAGGTATTAGGTAATCGCAAATATCTTGATATGCGCAAATTGACTTCATACAATTCAATTATTGCTTGTACTCCTAGGGTTTCTTGTCGTGGCAATGTCCTAACATTATAATAACTATTTTTGTTTGTTTTTTTTTTTCCTACAAACTCAAAATGTGCAATAAATCTTTGTTGAGCAAAGCCGAAAAATCTTAAAACAAAAACATCTTTGAAAAAAATTTACTGGATTCAAAGTTAAAATCGAGATTTTCAAACGGCAGAAACAAAGAATATTTAAATGTCTGCTGTTTGTGAAGCTTTGGATTCAGAAATTCTTAGGTACCTACTTACTTGATATATATTTAATTTCTTGAAATTTTTGTTTCAGATACTACCAACTGACATAGTCTCACAAAAAATTTGTCGAAAGTGCTACAGAAACGTACGAAAAATTCACGAAGTTGTCCAATGTGCTATCAGACACGATCAAGATTTGAAGGTTTATATCTTATTCATTATTTTAATAATGATCTCAATAAACAAACATGCTATTTTCAGGAAAAATGTCAACAATACATCGAGAATAGAGGTTTGCATCTACCAAACACTTGCATAACAATCAAAAAAGATAATCGAGTGCTTGCTCAAAAAGAAACCGAACAAAAGCATGGTCGTGTTGTTAGAACGAAACCATCAGAGTCCAGCCTATTCTCCAATAAAAATTTGGAAAACGCCGAAGAGACAACTTCAGCAAGAAAGAAAGCTTCAAAGAAAAAAAAAGGTCCTACAACAATACATTCAAGCATCATCAATGTCTACAGAAAGTATCCCTCTTTTAAGCTACCCAAAAAATGTCTGGATAGGGATATAGCACCCATTGTTTCGTTTCCTATGGGAGAAGTAGAAACCTTCTTCAAAAATAGGAACCTGGATATGTCCAAGTATATTTATAGAGAAAGAAGAACAAACAAGGGGGAACAATCAGATTCGGACAGTGATTCTTCCACATCCGCCGAAAGCCAAACCGATAATCCGGTAAATAGAAAAAGCATAATAACAAGGACTATTGCAGCTAACGAGTTTATTAAAAATCCGGAATTTAAAACTTCTAACGACGTGCTGATGTTAGATGATTCACCCTCGTCAAATAAAAGAAAAATTTTAATCGGCAGAGATCCAAGTCTGAAAATAAGAAAAATATCAGTTGAAACACCTAAAAATTCAACAGTTGTCTTTGATCAACTTTTGGCAAATACTTCATCTGACCAAATAACATCTTTACAAGATGATTCTCCAATCGCCTCCAAACCTGATTTTATTCAATCCTTAGGATTAACACCTGCAACAGATGAAGCTGTATCTCAAAACTCCCTCACATGCCAAATTTGCAATAGTGTACAGGCTAATATATCTGCTTTAAAGAAACATACTAGCAGACATAGAGTGTGTCCATATTGTAAACTGAAATTTAAATCGATTGAAACCAAGCAGCTACATATTGAGCGTAATTGCCCTATGAGGAAAAATACAGCAGGGTCCAAAAAAAATGAACGCGATGTTGATGTCAAGCAACAACATGATAATGAAGAGACTCCTAGCAATGATACTCCTAAGCCAGCAGACCAAACAGACGAAACAGCTTACGTACCAGTTGTAAGTATTTATAATGACACTACTGTGGATGGTCTCGAAAATAAATTGAGTGATGTTGAAGTTATCAAGAACATCGCTAAAATTTTGAGAAATAATTCAGTGGAATCAGAAGGAGAAATGCAAATTCGACTGCCTTGTAATGAAGATATTTTAATGTGCAATGATAAAGTTCAAATAAAGAACTTGAGAAATTATTTACCAGATTACATGATTCCTATTACGTTTAAACATAATGACGAACTGAGTGTTGTTTTTAATAAAGAACCTACAAAAAAAGATTGTTCTAATAAATTAGATGACTGGGATGATATACCATTAATAGAAAAACGTAAGGAAAATCCTACTTCTCAAGAAATTCCTTTATTAAATGCTGTTACATTTGTAACATCTCAAGTTCAATCTTTGATGATGACTTCTCCTGCGATGTCATTTATTCTACCGAATGGATCCACTTTTATTCCAAATACCGGAATTTCTATTCAAAACAACGCACCTGGTCAAACTATATTTGGTAATACTTCAATTCAAACTACACCGCTATTGCAGAACTATACTTTAAGTATGACACCTCTTCCTATGATTCAAACTAGCTCAAATTCCAAAACAAAATCTTCAGAAGATTCTGTTGGAAATGTATCATCCACAACACCATTGTGTAAAGAAGAACCCAGTACATCAATGTCAATGCGAAAATCTCTTCCTGCCACAGTTTCAGTATCGAAGGAAGATTCTGTTCGTAGAAGAAGGAGGTCTTCACCAGCGACCAAACGTTCGGAAAGTCGCAAAAGTCATCGAAAACGTCGGCAAATTATTAAAGTTAAAATTGGCAATATGACTAATATGAGGACTCCTAAAAAGGTTAGAGTTAAGAATATTTGGGAGAAATAATTTGCTTATAATTTCCCACTGATATTATGTACCTAGACTAATTTTATTGGAGCTCTAATACTTCGAGTGGAAGAGGAGAGGGGACACATTTTGTAGTTCTAGACGCTTATTCTTCCATCTATATTTGCCTATGTACAACCATTGTAATGTGCCTTACATTGAGTTAGATAATTATTATATGTATAAGTATAAAAATATAATCACTTTTCTATTATCATTAAAATACTTATGGTTTAGGTTGGTTGGAAGTAGTTTATGTTTTTCATATATTATGTAGGTAAGTATTTGTAACTACAAATCTAATATTAGGTATCAAAAGATTCTTCAGTTTTTTTTTTATAGAGTACCTATGCTTTGTACTGATAGGTACATAGTTTATGTTTTCCATATATTATGTAGGTATGTAGCTACAAATCTTATATTAAGTATTCAAAGAGTTAAGTTTTTTTTTTTTTTTTGATAGAGTAAGTATTGCTTCTGAAGCTTTTTACTAATAAGCGTTTATCCAAAGACTTTTTAGGATAAGCCTATTATTGTGTTTAATTAAATAAAGCGCCAAAGAAGAGAAAACACGATTATGCTTCCCCAATTCCTAAATATCATTAATACTAAATATTTATGTGTGCCAATTATTCAAGGCCAAGGAGGCGTACTCTCCCCTCTACATAATTACAAAAATACTCCCACCACAAATGTAATGTTGGTTGCGGACGGTTTTGCTATCTAAAGTTTTTGGAACATGTCAACAGATATGAAGCCTTTTTTTGTCGGAGGTGCTTCGCTGAATAGTATTTTCTATAGTTTTTTCTGTAATACTTTGAGTGGGAAAGTGAGACACCTATTTTATAGTTTTAGGCTCTTATTCTTCCATCTTCCATACTTCCCTATATGTACGACCATTGTAATGTGCCCTATATTGAGTTACATAGATCATTATTATCTATAGGTATAAAAATATTTATAAAATTTGATGCATTTATTTATTTATATTCATATATGGATATTGGATAATCACTTTTCTATTATCATGCTGTTACATTTGTAACATCTCAAAAATACTTATGGTTAAGGTTTGTTTGAAATAGTTTATGTTTTTCATATATTATTATGTAGGTACCTATGTTACTACTAAATCTATATTACAAGATTCTTAAGTTTTTTTTTTTTTGATAGAGTATTAGGTATTATTGTTTCTGGAACTTTTTACTGATAAGTTGTGTTTATCCAAAGACTTTTTAAGATAAGTTTATTATTGTATTTAATAATTTAATAAAGCGCTGAAGAAAAGAAAACACGATTATGCTTCCCCAATTCCTAAATATCATCGATATAAATATTTATCTGTGCCAATTATTAATTGAATCATTGGTTTTTAAGAATCGAACCAAGGACGCATACCCTAACTTCCCCCTCTACAAAGTTACAAAAATACCACAAATGTAATGTTGGATGTTGGTTGCGGACGGTTTCGCTAGAGTTTTTGGAACAATGTCAACAGATGAAACATTGGATACATTCAGGCGGTCCCAGCGGCTAAGCTCAGCCACTCAGCAGGGACGTAATTCTCGAAATCAAGGAACAGCATTCTCATAAGGACTCATTGTCAGTGTTATGCTGGACGACAAAGACAGAACTTTCGTTCCAATGAGAACGCTGCTCCCCTGTTTCGAGAATAAAGTTCCTGCTGAGTGGCTGAATAAAGTCACTGGCACCGCCTGAATGCACCCCTTTTTTCCTTTTTTGTCAGAGGGCTAGTGTGTCACGTGTCACCGTCCTTCGCTGAACACTATTATCTATAGTTTTTTATTTCCCTCTGTTTATTATTTCATTTCATACTTAGAAAGATCAACTATGGTATTCACTTATAATTAAAATTTATGTTGGCTTTTGAATTATTTTTATTTTGGGAAATGCAAGAGCCAGAGGAATAAACAAAAATTGAGCTGGACAAATTGAGAAATAGAGAGAAGAAATCCAAGAGAAATTGAGAAAAAACTGGAAGACAAAAGACAATAGACACAAAATATTTTATTTCTAGTCCAAACTCTCGAATTTACTCCAACTAGAAAAATTTACAAGAAAACGGAAACTCAAGAGATAGACAAAAATCGAATAGAAAAATTGAGAAATGAAGAGAAGAAATGTGAAAGAAAAATTGAGAGAAAATTGGTAGACAAATGGAAATTAATGCTTTCCTCCATGCCAGGCTCCTGAATTATATTATATTTATTTTGACAAATTCAAGAGCCGGGAATAGATAAAAACTTAACTGGAAAAATTAAGAAATAGAGAGAAGAAATTTGAGAGAAATTGTCAGACAAGTAGACACAGAGTGTAGGTTAGGTACCTATTTTGTTTCTATTCCAAGCTATTGAATTTTTTCTATTTAGAGAAATTCAAAAGGAAACGAAAACTCGAGAGCCTGGAATAGACAAAAAATGAGACGGAAAAATTGAGAAATAGAGAATTTTTGTAGGCAGCGCAGACTTTGATTTTATCAGTCGATATATAAATTTCTTTTTTGAAACGATAATCGAATAAATAAATTCAAATACCAAATTCGATTGGAAATGCATTTTTTATTTGGAGAAAGAGAATAATGAATAAATACTAGATAGATGATTGATTAAACATCAACATCAAAAAGTTATGGAGTTTGATAACGCTTCAGTACAAATATTTTAATTTTACGTACAATTTACGTGATTAGGCAAAATTGTACTAAATGAAGATTTGGCAACATCGCATCGGTTATTGCACTTTTTAAATAATTTTGAAATATGATAGCGCTTTCGACTTTTGCCTAAAAATTGATCCGGAACGGATTCACATATTCGGCTTGAAACGGTGCTCTAGGCGAGATTCGCGTGTGCGACTTGAACATTAGAACGCTTTCAAATCTCGCACGGAGCGCTCGTTCTTGCTCCGTCAAATTCGATGGATCACAGTGTTTGACATAAACCGAATTTTCGCGACGAACTACTAGGTTTGTTATTTCCGTGTAGGATAGGTTAGTGCAGCTAGGTGTAGCTCATGGTTTCTGTGCTCATGGCCACAAGAGTTAAGGAAAACTACCAAACCAAACGGCAAACGCGTTAGTGCAGTTCGTGCAACGATAGGAGAGGATAATTCTTTAACCCTAAATTATTATTTAGTAAATTAAAGTAGAAACTGACCGAGAAAAAAATTTGTAATATGAAAAAAATTAAATTTACAAGGTTAATATTGGGAATTTATAGAGGAAGATGAAGATTCCCTATCTTCCAGGGTTGCGATTTTCGAAACCATTCGAGTACATTTCGTACACGAAATTTGACTGACAGCAATGTAAATTAAATGGGGAGCATTTGAAATCGTATCAAATTTTGTTTGCGAAAATATTCGAAAATAAGACCCCAGCTCTGAAGACATCTTCATTGTCCATTAAAATAGTTATTGCCCCCCCCCCCCATTCTGCACTTGTTACACCTTCTATTGAGCAGGTGTAAGTAGTGCAAGATTGGGAACCCTACACTGAAATGAAAAACGCCTTGCACAATTTGCACTAACCGCATAACAAACGCCTCAGTAGTGCAGAAAAGTGTAAACTATTGTGCACTAGTGGAGGATAACAAACAGAACTACTTCCGGATTCAATGAAATCAAACGCTTTCGCGAGAAACTCATGACGTCACATGAAACGTAGTTCGCCGGAAGCATGGACGCAACTCCAAACCAGCGTTCAAACTCATGACGTCACAAATAAACTATAGATGAACTAATAGTATTTTACATTATTAGCCAGGTAAAACGGTTTTTACTGGTGATTGAAGGAAATGACTAGCGAGCCGTCAGGCGAGCTTGTCACCTTCAAGAGCCAGTAAAAACTGATACCTGGCGTATGATGTACAATAATTTATTTGTTACTCATTTGTAAACAATAAATAAAAAATTAATACATAGGTAATACAATTTTAATAAATAATTCTACTGACCCTACTGACTTGTAAATAGTTATTTATGATATAAGTGCTAAAAGTGACATTTTATTTTGTGAAAAGGGAAGTTTGGGACACGACGCCGAAGGCGGAGTGTTCCATCCCTTTGAACAAAATAAAATCACTTTTAGCACGAATATCATACACTATTTTTTCTACAAACACTGTTTAAAAGTCCAAATTAACGCATCCTTGAAATCCTCAATTTCAAATCTTTCATCTAATTTATTTATGAAATAGGTTGCTGGCAAGAAAAAAAAACGAATTTGTTTATTTTTATTTGTCATCTCTGTTTGTCATTGTTGATTAATAACGTCAAATAATCACGAATTTTTGCTTACGGTTTCTGCACAATTTTTGGTTTTTGCGTGGTTTCATCCAGTTTCATTGTAGTTTATTTTCTGGGCGATGGAAAGTGATCAAGACAATGAATTTCTCCCGGCGGAAATTGAAGAAGCTGCCAATAAAGCTACTTTCGAATTATTGCCTAGCAAGTCAAAGCAACAGTACGAGTTTTCATACAAAAGAACATTGCGGATCAAATTCTGCCCAAAAGTTCGGAGAATAACATTGCTCTTTACTCTCCTGGTACAAGTTTTACCAAAATAAATTCAGTATTTGCTACCAATGAGATTGGCCATGGAGTTTTTCTTATTCTAATTGCAGTTTCGCTAATTTTAATTTAATTAAATAAATATTTTACTTTGATATAAAATTTCCTATGTTTTTATATTTTCTGATCAGTGCTAGAAGTGATTACTTTTAGCACTAGTGCTAAAAGTAATCACTTTTAACACCAGTGTCATAAAATGGCATTTTAGACACTGACAGCATCCGTTAAAAATGACACTTTTAGTGACGTTTGTAGAAAAAAGTTTTTACAGTTCAGCTGTCAATTTTACAAGTCAGTAGAGCTAGTAACTGGTAAAAATCAATTTTCGTTGTTTATGTTTTGACTTGATAAATGACGTTTTACAAATGAGTGACAAATAAAATCTTTTTTTTCTTTTCTACATAAAAAATTTGCAAGCATTGACAATTTTACATTGTATTGCCAACACAATGTCATTTTGACTTTTATATCTTTCAAAAAAAACACATTTTTACATTCATCGCAAAAATTCGGTTCAAAACTAAACTAGGCACGTTCGGTTATTGATTTCAACTGGGGTGTCCTCGTTTGGATTATATTGGCTCTCGTAGCACTCCCGCAGAGATCTGTGACGTCACCGCCCAAACGGAGAGCGCTCTGGGAGCAGTTAAGACGATGTTAAAAAACCGTTTTGCGAAAAAAATTTAAAACTTGCTATAATATGATCAAGAAATTTGCAGGTACCTTATTGCATGGCTTCTGCACAGAATGGAGTCACAAGGGAGTCACCATACAAATGCCACCCTCCATGGCTTTAGGAGAAAGGGTCGAAAAAGGGGAAGTTTCGGAGCCGTATTTTGGTATCATTCGAGTGGGATCCTTCCGAAAAGAAAATCACCGATTGTCTTGAGATTTGATTTTGAGAGTCAAATGAACCTACTAAAAAGAAGGCCACCTAAAAAGGGCGAGTCAATCAGAGTCGCTCGGAGTCACTAGCGAATGTTAAAAATTCACAGTTCTTCGAAAAGATACAACCTTGGAGAGTTTGGGGAAATTGAAAATGATGAAGTGAAATGCGAAGTTTAGGGGTGTTCATTTGCAAGAATTATACACAGTAGTACTACAGGATAGCTTATCCTCATAAGGCCTCTGTAGATCAAATCTCAGTCCCACGCCATGCCAAAAAACCATTCATGACGTAGGCTGCATGTCGTTTCTCGCCTTGACGTAGGGTGTTCGCACTATAGGTATTAGTTGTATTCCTTTCACACCTACAGGCCGTTGTTTTTAATCACTCCAAAGAAATGTGAGCTTGTGGCTCTCTACGTTTAGAACGCCAATGGTCACGGTCACCTGGAGGTCACACCTTTGGGGCGCGTTCAGATTGAAGAGTCCGGACGACGTCCAGTGAAGAGCGCACCCGATAGAGAGCGCACTCCGAGTGTGCCCGGCGATTCGCCCAATCTGAACGGCCAAGACGCATTCTCTCTTTATAACCTCACTGATTCTAACATTTTTGCCATTTTCTTCAAAATTTTTTAAATAAATACTAACTATGGAAGAAGCCATAGTATCTTCCTTCATATTTAAAGAGTTATTTAATGATGAGGACGCTTCATCTTCGGACCACGAGGATGTGCTAGTGTCAGTGATTGCTATCAATTTAGCATCACAAACTAAACAAAAAAAAAGAGGCCACTTTTTTTTTAAATAGAGTTGATGAGGATAACGAAGAATTTGGATAAACCCACCATAACTCGCAAAAATAATTATTTACAATATTTGCCTTTATTATTTAAGGTTAGAACACAAACGCGCATGCGGGGCAAATTTTATCTTGCTATTTTATGGGACGCAAAAGTGTGCGTCCGGGCGTCGTCCGGTAAAAATCTACTGACAATCTGAACGGCTGGGTAAATTTTACCCAAAGCAATCTGAACGGTCAGAACGCGCTCGGGCGACACCCGACGTTCAATCTGACCGCAGCCCTGTTTTTGCCATATGCCTTACCCCCTCCCCCTCATACGGAAAGTGACAGATTAATAACGACGGACGATAGGAGGAGCTCCGGGGCGTTACGCGCTTATTCCTTTCAAAAAGTGTTTGTTGCACCACGCATCTCTTCCTTTCAAATAGGGGTCGATTGATACCGGAGCGAGTAGCTCGAGTGTTCCAAACTCTTGAAAGGAATGCAACTTATGATTCCGCGGGCTTTTGCTTTAGAGAGAAGACACAATTAATAAATACAAGGTACAAGTGACAAGAGACAATAGTATATTGCATACCGAGGTGGGAAGTATTTCAACTATCGAGAGATCAGTTAGTTAACTGAGACGCGAAGCATCGAAGTTAACTATAATCTCGAGACAGGAATGAAACCTGTTACCGAGGTTTGTATACTACACTATTACAACCATCACAGTTTTGACTAAATACTAAATAAAAATTAACAAATGTTGTTGATAAGTTCTGACTTATCTAAAAAAACGTTTGACATGCAGGACTTGTCTTCAACATTTTAGAAAATGACGCTTTTCACCTGGGACCACTTTCCACCCGGGGGGAAAGTAAAATTCAAAAAAATGTCACTTTCAAACATTAGTCAGAAATATCAACATTACCTATGTATGTTGTGAATAAAAATATAATAACACGTGCTATAACCCAGAATAAATGGATATAGAATACAATTTAAATTTACTTGCCACAAAATTTCGATTTTTTGGTATTATGTATGTCAGTACTTGTACTTTGTATTTGTCCAAGGTTCCAGGTTGCCTGGTAATGGGTAACTTGATGACGCATCAGGGGTGCCTTATGGAGATTTTCATTATGTTGAGGCACCCCAGAGAACGTCATAAAGTTATCAGGCAACCTACTTCTCTCAAACAACCTTGGTATTTGTCGTGTCTTCAGCCAATGCATACTTGGTTTTACTACATTAATTACCTAACATTCTAATACAACTCTTTTTTAGAGCTCGTTTTCACTTCCTCTTTGCCTTTGATATTAATTAAAATTAGGTATACATTTTTCATCATAAATTTAAATTCTAAACTACGACCACTGGCGCAAACAGCTGACGACTCAGTTAATTACGTCACAATGGTGCTACACCAATATGGCGGCGATTACCAAAAACGAGGCCGATAAGCAATCCTTAGTAATGTATATTCTCCTTGGTTCATTTGTACTGCTTTTCTTCCTTCAAGCAAGTCGACTTTCCCTTTCAATGATATCTAAATATTAAGTCCTGCTCCTGGCAGATCTTCCTGTTTTTTTCGAGCAGGCAAAGCAAGTATAAATCAAATGAACACCCTTTTTATGATTGTGTCAAAAATGGATTTTGGATGATGTGACGTGTGATGACATGTGGCAAATGCAGAACATGGACTTTTTCACGATTTTGGGCCCCCATACTGACTAGAGCTACTTTCGGCTGCCACGCTTTGAGCGCTCGACCCGAGTTACTCCGAAGTACTCCGGCTACAATGGAGAACTTTATTGAAAAATTAAATTGATTATTGTTGATTTCAAACTGTAGGAATTCGAAAAAAAAATCTATAAAGTCCGTCGATTTCAATCTGATATTCGGAAGTAATGGGTCAACTGACGTCACACCTGTTTTTGCCATATACTTCAACCCCTTGCGCCTCATACGGAAAGTGTCAGATAAAAATCGATGAACAATACGTATATTTTTATTTTGTCCAAATATGGTAATTCCGAAAGTTATATAAAGATTACGTTCTGTATATATATAGATATACTTATACTGAGCATGTGTGACGTCATAGAGTATGAAAAATAAGCACATTCCCAAGCGTTGTATCTTCGTCAGTTTTTGTTTAAAGAGTAAAGGAGGTTTCCTCGAACGTTCGGTCGCGGAGAGCGGACAGTCCGTCGATTGCCGAGGATAGCGATTTCTGCCAGAAGTGGTTTGCTAGAAATAGAAAATAGTTTCCCTACTCTGCTTGTATCCGCGACAAGTGCGCAGTGTGTGTATTCTGACATTAAACATGTCTCTGAGCGCTGTAGTTCAGCTGGGCGATTCCGCTGTAATCAAACTCGGCGTGTTGGAACACGCTTTTAAGGCTCTCTACCTTTCCACACTCTACAGACTGTTCGGTTTCACTACCAAGTTGCAAGTTGCATCACCTAGGTAGAAACCAAGGATGATACACAGTACTACTACAGGATAGCCTATTCTCATAAGGCCTGTGTTGAACAAATCCCCCTTTCCCCCAGAAACCATGTAACCACTTGTGACGTAGGCAGCATGTTTCTCGCCTTGACGTAGTCTGTTTAAACAGGGGCCGGAATATAAACATCTGTTGCGTAAAAGCTTCCGAGTCGAAGGCAAACTCGAAGCGTATACGCATCGTATCGAACGAAAAAGCGATTACGAACACACGAATCGCGGTAGAATGCGAAAACTCTCGCTGGAGGTGACGTCAGCTGCAGTCCTTTATTGTTGCGTTTACTATAGCCGCTTTCCAGCTGACGCTTTTGAGCACGCAATCGAGCTTTTGCGTGCGCAAATGCTTCAAGCGCGTGTTCGTGTTCTAGCCGTACTGCGCTTCGAGATCTGCTAACTTTTGCGTTTCAAACACAGAACACTGAGAGCACTGTGCTGCACCGTGCTTGAAGCACACAGCTGGAATAAGCGGCTTATGTAAATGCATAATTTATCATTAAATGCATGGAATTGATGGGAAACTTGCAGTATTTTTATGGCTCATGATTATGAATATCTAAAGATAGCAACAATGTGTCGCTTCATATTTTGATATTTAGAAATGCAAAAATTAAACCATTATAACAACCTTGTGTTTTTTGACAAACAGAGAATCATGTTAATTATGAAATATTTGCCGAGGGTGATTTAGTATATAAAAGCCTTGTGCTTTATGGCAGTTTTTAGATTGTGTGATAGTTACAACCAGATACAATCTGGAGTTGATATTTTTGGGGTTTCCCTGGGCTCATTGGAACAATCACTTTTGTCAATAATGTAGCACTTAATTTAAATATTAGTTATAGATTAGAGTAGATAACTTTGAGTTTTGTTAGTTCAAGGGCGGGTATTATAAAACTACTTTGAGAGTTAACTTAAAGTTAAGTCCTGGAATTACATGTAATTCAAAAAGTTAACTTCAAGTTAACTGTCAAAGCAGTTTTATAATACCCGCCCTAAATTAGCTTGAATCATTGTACTTTGTAATTGGGTGCGTCAGCAACCTGTTAAGTGCTTGAAATAAATAAATAAATAAAATAAAATATCTAATTTTCACTCTACACGTAGATTTTCTTTTACTGTTGGTAAATTTGGCTGCTACAGTATCTGTAATTCATTCTAGTTATCGTTCTTAGCTTGCAAATATTCAAATTAAATGGTGAATCTTTTTCCGTTTCGAATCTTGCGAAGTTTTGTACCATTCCTTGTCTTTAGCCAATGAACTAAACAAACACACTGGAACGGTGGCTGCCTAATGTTCCCTACGCAAGGGTTTGTGCCAGGAAGGACAACAAACAAGTGGGATTTGCATCTCTCTCTACACTATGGCGGCTATTGAGAACATTGAGAACAGCTGTTTGAAGTGTTTGGATCATTGAGGTAAGGAAGATGAACAAGCTCTTCTTTCTTTTACGGTTCATTGCTTTCACGTTAATCGCAATTAATTCTTTTCACGTGGCTCCGGTTTAACAAACCGCAACATACCGGTCAAATTCGAGTGGCATCGAAGATATCACTTTGTAACCGGGTTAGAAAACGGTATGTCATTTCTCTAACCGCCTCGGCGATATGGTTACGTCGAGCGGTTAGAAGAAGAAAATGTAAACAACGAAGAGCGGGAAAGTTCGGAAAAGTGTAAAAACTAAATAAAAAGTTGTCTTTTGTATATAATATTATATTCTATGAATTTGAAGCCCGAAAGCCGTTTTTCCTTGTATACAGCCTGATTTACGAGGCCTGTGCATTAGAAATTGTTCAGTTTGCAGGTGGATTACCATAAGTTCTATTCCTTTCAAGAGTTTGGAGCACTCGAGCTACTCGCTCCGGTGTTTAGTAGCCCCCGATTTGCGCAGGGAACAGATGCGTGGTGCAACAAACACTTTTCGAAAGGAATAAGCGCGTGAAGCCCCGGAGCTGTTCCGGAGCTCCTCCTAGATATGAAAGGAATACAACTATAAATACCACCTAGGGCCGGTTACTCAATTAGTGTATTCCTTTTATACATCGAGTTACACCGAACGAGCTCCTCGGAGTCACTCCAAAACACACAATTCAGATTTTACTACGTAAATCATCCTGTATTAAGCCTAGTACTCATAACTGCGAAATTCGCATTTCTTGACATTGCTTCGACAATTTGACGTTTGATACACGCATAAACATCAAATTGTCAACGCAATGTCAAAAAAATGCGAATTTCGCAGTTATGAGTACTAGGCTTTATACTCAAAATATGTACCAGAGACGAGACAATCCCAGTTTAACTACTTGATAGGTTGTTGTAGACTATAGGTAACAAGATCTTTTAAACTTTACATAAACTGGTTCTAGTTGGTCTATCCACCCATGATCCACATCTAAAGCATTGAACGAAAAGAAATTAAACTACCTACTTTTCACTTTTTAGCTTGCTGTAATAAAAAGGAATGAAATACTCGATAATTCCACAATTTTGAAAAAAAAAACTTGCTTCCCATATTTCTTCACATATTAATTAATTGTGAATTGCTCACATTTAAGATAGTTTTGTCCATAGTAGACATAATAGGTAGGTCAGGGGTCAGATTTAACGGCACTGGCGAAAATATTGAAAAATCAAAAATTAAAAATACAAAACAAAGTCAAACACCTATACCATCCCAACCTCAAATCGAATTTGAAATAACATTTTTCTTCTCACCGTTCGTAGTCAAGTGGCATTTTCAGTAATGTCATCAGTTGACATACCGCTCCTAACCGTTTTGTAACCCGGGCCCGTATTCTCGTCACCGGGGAACAGCGTTCTCTCAAGAGAACGATTGCTCTGTCTTACTCACCCATATTGTTATTTCCATAATACTGACAAAGACAGAGCAATCGTTAATTTAAGAGAACATTATTCCCCGGTTACGAGAATACGGGCCCAGGTTAGTTTAAACCGGAGCGACGTGAAAAGGTGTAGTGTTTGTTATGGCGTTTCCGATTGGTAGGTCTAGTGCGGAACTAGTGCAATTTTTTTTATTTTCATCTTTCTCTTTTACAGGTTGATTAAAAAGGATGCAAATACACTCAGTGCACATTGAAACTACCAATCGGAAACGCCATTAGTTTGTTTAGTTCAATGTCTTTAGCTTAGTGCCAGAAATTTTAATAAATGAACTCGAATGAGCCTGCACCGAGTATACTTTTTGAATAAATGAACGGTAAATTCATGCTCGGAGAACTCAGATCCAAATACTGAATGCACGGTTACTATGAGATGCCTTTAGAGTACACTGAGAGTGATTTGAGGCAATGGCAGCCAGAGATATGGGAGAATAGGGTACTTGCATGGAAAATTAAATTGATTATTGTTTATTGTAAACTGTAGGAAATAGACCTATCTATTTTACCAGACAAAGAGGCAATAATACGAAAACTTAATTAGATGAAAAAAGACACAGAACGCTCATTGCGCAAGACGAGGCAAAACGTACCAAATTATGTTAGACTTACGTATAGCAATCCTTTCTTCTTATTTGCATGCGATAAAAAGGGAAGGAGAAAGGCTGCATGTTGTGCAACGTATTTGTCAATGAAAATGTCAAACAATTTTTGCATGTCACTTTTCAAGTTATGTCAAGTTGAATATCAACCGTACTTTCATTCTTGTCAGACCACGGGCAATGAACAAGGAGAAGCAGATGTCCAGCGTGTAAAACGAACACCTCTCACCTGTACTGGTTAGCCAATAGAAAGGCATTGCCTCGTGTTGCGCGCGCATGCCAGGTAAAAATAGATAGGTCTATTGAAAAAAAAAACCGATACTTATGTGTTTTTTTATTTTGTCCAAATATGATTATTTCGAAAGTTATACAAATATTGAGTTTTGTATATATAGATATACTGAGCATGTGCGACGTCACAAAGTATTATAAGTTATGACGTCAGAAGGACATTTCAAAACGTTGTATCTCCGTCAATTTTTGACTAACAAGAAAAAGAAAAAACACGTGTTGACTCATTTTTTATGGACTATCGAAATCAGCAAAAAAAAAATTTGATGCAAGGGGCCTATTGTTGGTTAGAATTTCAAAGGTTAGAATAGAATATCACTTGTCAAATTGAGTATTGGAAAAATAGGTCATGAACAACTCATAACTCCAAAAATAAGCAAAAATAACAAAAATTAATCTTTTAAAACACCGTTCTGATCAAAACCTCTCAGAAAAAGCAGGAAAAATCGCCAAAAACAACAATCTGTAACCGACCAAAAGTAAGGTTATGTTGTGAAAAATTTGTCAGATTGAAGTTGTCAACGTAAAGACTAATGGCACAGCATATACAAAAACAATTGTTTTTGTATATGCTGTGCTAATGGCGTGTAGATTTAATGCGCACTGAGTGTATTCTCATCCTTTTTCATCAACCTGTAGAAGAAAAAGACTGAAATAAAGAAAACTGCACTAGATCTACTAATCGGAAACAGCATAAGTGAAAAGTGATAAAAATGGCGGCACCCTATGCGTTACCATAAAATCGTATGCGCAGTCGTCTAAGCGCATTCTATTTCCCTCACATATCTCTGATGGCAGCAAATATCCAGTTAGGTTCTCCAAAATTTTGTAGAGGGCGCGAGTGAACTTTGAGTGCTTCAAATTTTGGCGGTAAATGTCAATAGTTTTAAATCGTTTAAATTGAGTAGAAGGAAAGATGACTACAATATGAACAATGGACAATGAATAAGTTAAAATATCTTCCAAAGCATTCAGTGGCCCTTAGAGAATATTTTTAAAAGTGTCAGCGTCAGCTTTGTCTTGAACCTACACATCAGACTTAAGCCTAGTACTCATAACTGCGAAATTCGCACTATTTTGACATTGCTTTGACAAATTGACGTTTTATGCATGAATCAAACGTCAAATTGTCGAAGCAATGTCAAAAAAGAGCGAATTTCGCTGTTATGAGTACTAGGCTTAATCCTGCCAAAAAAAAAACATATGTTTTGTTTATTGTTTGCCAACCAGACGCCATTTGGACAGGTCGTTGGATTGCCTAATTCAACGACCTGTCAAAATGAAATTCAAAATGGAGGCCTTTTTATTTAAAAAAAAAATGCCTTTTTATTGCGATTTTTGATTTGTATAAAGTCTGTAAAGTGTTGATTTTTTGGAAAATGCATACGTTATGTATTGTACTTAGTTGTGGGGCCGTTCTAATCGCGAGAAAGTCTAGTTTCATGCCGTTCCTGCAGAGACAAAACACAGGTTTTTAACGGAGAGAAATGATAATTTGTCTGTACTTTGTGAGGGCTTCTTGGATTGTAGCAAAAGAGAAAAAATCTTACGAAATCCATAGGTATTAAAAAACTAAAAATTCTCTCTACATAAATGGTGTATGGATCCAAGTCATTTACTATCCTCCACATCAGTTTGTGTCGATACCTTGAATAGCAGACCAATAAAATAAACATCAGGATTCAGGATTTGGTTAAGAAAAAACTAAACAGGAAACAAATCCTGAATAGAATCTACCTGATTGTTTAGCAGGTAAAGGTTTGTCAAAAAGAAATCATAAGTTTTGCAAACATCCGGGTTTTCCACTAATAATTTCTTAAACTAAAAACTTTCCATCTTAAAATACGTAAATTATCCTCCCAAACACTAGAAAATCATCTAAAAACACCACAAAATACACAAAAAACAATTTTTTGATGAATAATGTCACGGTTGTTCGAATTAAATTTATGGCGCCAATTCTTTGGCATTGACCGCCATTTTGTTTGGATTGCCCTATTATTTACGCGCCAAAATAGCTCCAAGTACAGAAGCGCCCTCTTCAACTCAACTGTCAATATTACATGTCTATTAAGGCGATTTTCAGCCTGGAATGATTATTTATCGGTAAATACCGTGGTTATTCTTTTGGTTGCCAACTTTGACAGCCAAGTGTGACGTCATAGCCTCCCACCATTCAAGAATCATAACCCAAGGAACTGACCGCTGAAATGATTTGGTTATAGCAGTGTAGGATTATGTTTATTATTCTTATTTGTTTTTTCGTTTCAACAATAGTTTTTTGTTTAGGTACAGAAAATGGAGCTGAATCTCTCGTTAGTCTCGTTTATCGAACAGATTTTCTTTGGGGATGATCTAACCTTCGATCTAAACATGGTGAATTGCAGTGAGTGAGTGAATGTTCACTTCTTTCATTGTGCCAGGCTACAACGCAACTGCAAAATCACAAAACACCAATACAAATTTCAAAAATAATAACAATAACATCAAAAAGCTGTAACCAAAAGATTAACCCAAGTCCAAAGCTGGGTTATAATCGGTTATAAATGGTAAATACCAAAAGCAAATCAGCTGATATGTGACGTCACAACTTCCCCTACTTTGGTTAAAACCGCGACGGCGGAAATGCATTGGTTATAACCAAATAATAATCATTCCAGGCTGAAAATCGCCTTTAGCTGGGTTTGGCTATTCAGGCTGGGGATTCTAAAATCACGATTCGACATACGACTCGACATCGAGACGATTTTTCCGACGATTCTAGGTTAGAAATCTCATTGGAATTATACCTTTCGAGACGACAAGGCCGGTATCGTTGTCGAGTCGTGTGTCGAAACGTGATTTTAGAATCTTGGCCCAGCACGGAGTTGGAATGGAGTGAACAGAGCTAATGGAGTCACCCCTAATACGGTAAAAAGCAACACCCGAACGGCTGGAGTGCGAATGGAGTCAGTCGGAGTGCACGGAGTGAGCAAGCCGAACCCACCTATTGCGTCAAACTCTGTGCACCACGAACGTAACTCAGCCGCTTTCCAGTGACGAATTTTAAGGTGCTCCACAACCGTAGCTTCCCACTCTCTGGTGCTCCAAACAAATGTCTTTCACTGAAACACAAACTACTTTAAGCGTCGTGATTTTGATGCACCCATAAAAATGCAGGTGCTTGAGAGGAAAAACGACTTCAGTTGCGCGAGACTCTGAAATACTGCAACGCCTATAAACAGCCCGGGGCGCTCTAGAGCAGCTCGGAGTGCTTAGAGTGCGTCATTGGAAAACGACTCTGAGTAACGCTGTGTCAGGTGTCAGTCATGTCGTTTGTCATTTACGTCAAAAAAATCCTAACAACTTGCACGTGGTTATTTAAACGATTGTTGATTGTTGTTTGTTGTTTATGGTTTATGGTATGGTTTGCTGAGTCGCAACGGAAGTGTAGTTTGCGTGGTCTTCTTCCTGTCGGCTTTCTCAAATTAGACGACAAAGTAAGCAAACGGTATCTTAAGTGAACTGCAAAATGACTTCGCAAAATACTCGGCAAAATAATAATGACCGTCGCTGTCGCCTGTGCCACTCCGAACATAATTTGATCCAAATGTTCAGGAACGGGAAAAAAACTCAAAGTATAACCGACTATTTTCGAAAGGTGACATGGAATGTAATTGGGATTAAGGTAAGTCATTTATTTATTTATTATTGATTTTCATAGCTTTCGTTGGTAATTGGTTCCTAATTCATGAATCAAGTCAAAGCTGACAAAATCGATATTCAAAAATATGTCTCTGTCTTGTCTCTGTTTAATATTTAATAATTCAACAAGTTGTATTAGACTAGAGGTACCTAGTCCCTATCATAGCCCGTATTATTACTGTCATGTCTTTCCACAGCTATATGATCAAGGTTGGTGCCCAAATGTCACAGGCATCGGGAAATATGTGAATTATTCTATCCTTGGTTTTATCTTTCTCCATTCTATTGCAATATCATATTGTTTTCACCTCCTCCTCAATCCTTTGCCCCAAACCAAAGAGCTTTTTTTCAATGGCCAAATGGCCACACTCTTTGATTTAGTTAGAAGTAACACTTCAAATTACCTGTCTAATATCTACCCGAGTTTCTACCTCTGCCTGACCTACCAGTCTTATCTATTGACTTGTCATTATGGCTAGGATTTTCTACGTTTTTGTATTCAAAGCACTCTTTGATTTGAAATGCTAGTGGTGTAAGCTTGGCAGACAAGACAAATAGTTAGCTACCAAAGCTCAGATGATTGCCGAATAACCATAGGCGAAGGTTATCAATATAAATGAATTAATTGAATTAGGCCATCCAACAACCTGTCCAAATGGTGCCTGGTTGGCAAACAATCAACAAAAAACATATGTGTTTTTTTTTTGCGGGATTATCAATACAGCGAGTTCTCAAATCTGACACTTTTCTGACATCGTTGACATGTAACAACCCTTCTAACCTAATAAAAATTTCAAATTAGGCAATCCAACGACCTGCAGTGGAATTCCATTTTTCGTCGAGTTATCCGATATCGTCACGATTGGTTAGTCGATCGTATTGTTCAAAGCTATTCCATTTTTCGATCGAAAATGTATTCGGTAATCGTCGGGGTTTAGGTCAAATTCAGATGAATTTTTGAACTACTGAGAAAATAAATAGAAGAAAATATGAGAACATAACCTCATTCAGCACAATTTGAGTGAAAAATCATAAACAATCATAAAATCAAAATAAAAGGATTAATTTTTTTGTGAAAAATGTTACCCGTTGTACGTGATTGGATTTTATTGCAAGACAAAGACGAGAACTAATACGAAGGCGTATATCTCTTAGATCCAGGTCAAACCCATTTGATTTTCCTGACCAAAGATTTAGAGAACTTTTTCGTCTGGACAAGAGGTATCCAACAGTGTTCAAGATGATGCTTATGAGTTTTTTAATAAAATTTAATGTTTTCAGATTGGTGCGAAATTTAATGGAAGAGTTAAGGCCATTGTTAGAAGACCGTAAGAGCATGAAAGGTGTTGATTTTGAGTCAAAAATATTTTGTGCTCTAAGGTACTATGCAGTAGGCTCTTACCAGAGATGCGTTGGTTGGCCTCAAGGAAAGTAACCAGCATCTCCTAAAGCCGGTGCCAGACACTACGTGTATTCGGCGAATAGGCGAATATTCGTTATTCGCACGAATATTTGCCTAGTCTCCCACACGGCGTTGTGGTATGGTGAAGCTTTGGCTTGACAATTGTTCGGCGAAACTGGTTCAAAATAGGTTTGAAATAGTATATCTCGCGATGAACCTATGATTTCACACAAAATTGGTTCAAACCGCTTGGAAATATAATCCAATCTATGTTTTTTAAACTATTTTCTCGCGCAAGAGAAGTTATGACGTCATTGTGAAACTGTTTTAAACTAGTTTTGAAAAATGTTTCAAAACTTTGAGACGCGAGAAAACACCTCTGGTATCTTTGGGTTCCAAATGACAGGTTCATTTTAAAAGAATTGTAAAAATTTTATCGTCAATTCAATGGTCCTCTCCATTTCTTTTTTTAATTAAAAATAACTAGAAATGCAAAAATCAACCTTGCGGCACTGCACACCGCTATAAACTGACAAAACACTATGGCATATACCTTAGACCGACTGGGAGCAGCGCGAAGTCACACGTATTGTTCGTCGATTTTTAACTGACACTTGCGGTATGAGGAGCGAGGTGGTGTTTCATATGGCAAAAACAGGTGTGACGTCAGGTAACCATTGACATTCTAGTGTAGGGAGCCACCAGCTCACATTCCGTCCACAGAACATATCACCTCTAGAAAAGTATCTGCAATGGTATGTACCGGTTATGAATTACGGCGCCCTCGTTGACTGAAAACCCAACTAATCGAGTATTCTTGACAAAAAGGCGAATTGATTTTTTTCATATATTTTTATTATTTTTGTATAATTTTAAATGTTCAACTGCATTTGGCTTGCTGACTCCTCTTAGCTCTTTTCGCCTCATTTTTTTAAAAACTATGACTGGCAGGAAGTTTCCGATGTCGAACATAGTGCAAAAAGAGTTAGTAAGTTAGCAAGAGACACGCAGTTATAGGTAGATCGCAAAGTAAATACGAATAATAAATACAAATACGAACGAAACGAAACAAACGAATAAATACAAAAAAATACGAACAAAAATTAGGTTTTTTTTCAACCAAAACTTTTTGAATTTTCACTTTAACGCGCGTGGAAACCATTCTGTGCCGTGGGGTACAACGGGGTACAACAACACAATTTAAAAATTCAAATTTTGACTTTTAAAATGACAAAATAAATGACAAAACCAACCAACACAAATCACTGTCCACACCACAGATACCTGTAAATTTCTCTTATCTCCCGACAGTGTCGCCATCGTTGAATGAAAACCTAACTAAAAACCTTTGTCGCGATTCTTCCATTTGAGATATTTTTCTATAGGTGATATGTTCTGTGATTCCGTCCGAGTATCAGTTTAAAATCGACGAACCTTAGTGGACTTCGCGTCACTTCGCCTTCTCTTGCTTCGTGCCAGTTTACCGATAATCGGCGGGAAAATGACGAAGGACGAATATTCGCCAAAGTTACCCTCCCACGCGCTACGCGAATAAACCCGAATACCGAATATTCGCCAAATACACGTAGTGTCTGGGACCGGCTTAATGCGGTTCACGCATTCTAAATGCCATTTTTTTATTTTTGTAGAACTTTGAGCAGTTTTAAGATCACACAATAAAAAAACTCCGGTTTGAATCAAAAAATTAATAAAATTAATTGACACCTCAAATGAAGTTTTTTTTAACGACTGTCATTAGTTATTTCGACATTCGACTCCTCTTTGTGAGTCGAATATAAAAATCGAATATCGAATCGGTGCTCGTGAAATGGAAACGCGATAATCGGAAAAATATGGCGGATTCGATAGAGATCGAGAAACGGAATTCCACTGCTGTCCAAATGGCGTCTGGTTGGCAAACAATAAACAAAAAACACATGTTTTTATTTTGACGGGATTAAGCCTAGTTCTTTTTCTGATTTATGTCAACGATTTGCCCCAACTCCCAATTTCAGGAAAGTTTACTCTTTTTGCGGACGATACGACAATTTTGTGGCACGGCTCAGATGTGGAAAAACTCAATAATAATAAACTTTATTAACGGACAAGCCATTTACAGTAAATAACATAATACAAAAATATATGACATTATAATATTAACGAAAAACACAAGAACTTAAAATTTAACATTTACGGTACATATAAATACACTGACATTTAGCGCTGCAGACTATTTAACAAATGTTTACAAGTTTTCAGAGACATGCCAAAAAAATCAAAATTGTTGGGTAGCTGATTAGCTTCTCTGCATATTCTAGCCATAGGGCAGAAAAAACCATAATTAGTCCTATGATACTCGCTATGAAAAAGATGCACTTGCCTAGTCTGTCTCACAGGGGCACGCAGGGAAATGCTGTTCAACAAAGGGGGACAGTCAATTAAGTTATTAAGCAACTTGAAAAGTAAACAAATATCATAATTCCTTCTACGTGCCTCTAAACTAGAAAGACCCAGCAACCGCAACAGGTCATTGTAGCAGACCTCTTCTGATGGTATATGCATCTTATAGGCAATATACCTTAGAAACCGTTTCTGAACTCTCTCAACACAATTTATATGGACCCCATAATGTGGTGACCAAATTGGGGTAGCATATTCCAAAAGGGATCTCACTACAGAACAGTAAACGCTCCTTATAGTAAAAATATTATTAAAATCTTTGAGGGTGCGAAATACAAATCCCAAAAGTTTCATTGCCCTATTACAAATATTCTCAATATGTAAGTTAAATGTTAGGTCCTGTCTAAATGTAACTCCCAAATCCTTAATAGAGTCCACTCTTTCAACTACTTGATCATTTAATTTGTATTCATAAAAAATTGATGCATGAGATTTAGAAAAGGTTATGGTTTTACATTTATTTAAATTAAGGATTAGGTCATTCAGGTGACACCACAGAGCAAAACAATTCAGGTCTAGTTGTAACTGCTTACAGTCTGATATGCACTTAACAGGCCTATACAACTTCAAATCGTCTGCATACAACAATATGTCACTGTGATGGATAAAATCTTCAACATCATTAATATAGCAATTAAATAGCAAGGGAGAAAGATGTCCTCCTTGAGGAACACCAGATACGACATTTATTGGAAATGAAATAAAATTTTTAATTCTGACGTATTGTACTCTACCGCCCAGAAAGCTATTTATCCATGCCAAAAAAGTCCCCCGAATGCCCAAGGCCTCTAATTTTTTTGTAAGTATAGATATATTAACCTTATCAAAAGCCTTACTGAAGTCAGTGCTGATGGAATCTACTTGAGTTCCCAATTCTACAGCATTAACAAGATTATCTTGATATAATAAGAGGTTAGAAATAGTTGATTTTCCTTTAATGAATCCATGTTGAGCAGTCGAGAGAACATTTCTAAAGCATGGGGAGATTTTTTCAGTCACAATACACTCAAAAACCTTTGGAATAACCGACAATTTACTTATTGGGCGATAGTTTGATATGTCTGCTTTATTGCCAGCTTTAAAAATAGGCGTAAGAAAACTTTCCTTCCATTTTTCAGGAAAAATACCCTTTGACAATGACTTATTAAATATTCTGACAAGAACTTCAGACAAAACACATTTAGAATTTTTTAGAAAGTAAACTGGAATGCTATCTGGCCCGCATCCCAAACCATCATCCAAATTACCTATACAATTAAATACATCCATCAAACTTATATTACAAAAAAACAAATCTACAGTGTTAGAATACTGGAAATCAATGTATTTCTCTCTATGATTTACATATGCCAACGAGAAATGTTGCGCAAATAAATTAGCAATTTTTTGAGGGCAGTCCGATTTCTCCTCACCATAAAACATATATTTAGGCAGTTCAGTACTATCCTTTTTGGAATTTACATATCTCCAAAAGTCCCTTTTGGATTGAATATTATTCTCGAGTTCATTTATATAATTAATATGGCTATCTTTTACTAGTTCTTTGCATTTTTGCCTAAGGTTTGAGAAATTCTGATAGTCGACTAATGAGTTGGACTGTTTGTAAGATTTATGCGCAACCTTCTTCATCAAAACATGTTTCTTTAAATCATCACTAAACCAAGTGGGAAATTTTAGGTTTTTAGCCCTACGTCTTGGAACAAACAATTCAATTGCCACATTTAGTACATTATAGAACAATTCGACTACTACATTAATATCATCATTATTATATATAAAATTCCAGTCTACATGTGATAAGTACATATTTATATCAATGAAATTTGCTAGCCTGAAATTAAAATATTCAAAATCATATTGCATGACTTCACTTGGAGGATTCAACCTAACAAGGAACTGCAATGCTGGATGATGCGAATCACAACCAAGCAACGGTTGGTCAACAGCCGAAACATTGGTTACCTCACTACTAAAAATTAGATCCAGAAGTCGACCCCTTGCATTGGCAATAGCATTTATTTGTTTTAAATTAAAAAATGCCATAATGTGAGACAAACACACCACCTGCTGTGTTACAATCCCATGAGGAGTTGCACCATAATCATCATTCGACCAGAAAGTATCTGGTAAATTAAAATCGCCACAAATTATAATATCACAATCATCACTTATGTAATCTTGCAAAACAAAGGATGCAGATTCAGAAAGAGCTTCATATACTTCGAGAGAAGATGCTGGGGGTATATATGCACAACCAATTATTAATTTTTTGGATCCTTTTAAAATTATAGAAACAAATACATGTTCAATACTTTTTACAGGTGAATCTAACTGTAAAGCGGATAAGTTTTCTTTTACGGCAATTAAAACACCACCTCCTCTCGAATGTGAGCTAGTATTATGCGATCGATCACACCTAAATATTTGATAATTAGCCATACCCAATTCCAAACTATCTATTTTTTCATCCAGAAAAGTTTCTGTAAGTAAAATGATGTCATACTCCTCCACAATCACCGAATACATTAATGCACTGAGTTTAGTTCTTAGTCCTCTGACATTCTGGTAGTAGCAACTGATTCCATGCCCATCTATGACTTGTTTTGAGGTATGGGCCGTCTCTGGAAAAAACGTCTTCCTTGTTGCCATCTGTTCTGCTTGTTTCTATTATTAAAAATAAAGGGTTTCACTGTAGTGTCCTCCGGCCATATTTCAGCATCCAACAGGTCAGGCTCATATTTAGGATCAACTGAAATTTTAAAAGAAGCAACATGTTGATTTTTAGTGGGCAATTTATCAATTGTTAACACAGGAATATTGTGACTCGTAAGATGTTCTTTCAATTGCTCCATAGAGGTTCCTGCTCCCAAATTTCCCACATAGAACCATGACTGTTTGGTAGCTGCAGTCAAGCCACTGCTATTTTTCTTTGCTCCCTTGATTCCCTGTTTAATAATGACATAAATGCAGATTTGAGGATGGTGAAGGACTGGTGCGACTCCAATTTATTGTCTTTTAATGTTTCGAAAACCAATGTTTTAAACTTCAAATGTGAACTGGAGAGTGTTTACCTGGAGGATAATCCTGTAACTCCACAAAACCACAACAAATTCTTGGGCCTCACAATTGATAAGTCTCTCAAGTTTGACGATCACATTTCTAATCTCCGTAAAAGGGTTTCTTCGGGATGTTATGCCTTAAGAGTGATATCGAGGAGTTTGGATGTCTCGGTTGCTAAGAATGCATACTACGCTTTGGTGGAATCTCACCTACGATATGGCCTAAGCTTTTGGGGTTGCTGCACCCGTTCACTTGTTGATTCAGTGTTTCTGCTTCAGAAGAGGGCAGTCCGTTGTATATTCAGAGTGAGGACTCATGATTCCTGTCGCCCTCTTTTTATCAGTCATGCTATCCTTACGCTTTATTCAATGTTTATAATGGAAACGGTGTGCATGATGTTCAGGAAATACGGGGCTGAGAGGGAGGCGGACAAACACTATAATACTCGTCAGTCGTTTCTTCTCGGCTTGCCCATACCTCATTCCCAACTGGCAAAAAAATCATTTATATATGAAGGTAAAAAACTATTCAATCATCTTCCAATTGAAATAAGAAAGCTTGGATGCTACAAAAGTTTTAGGAAACAGGTTAAGGCTTTTTTGGTTGATAAAGCATACTATAGTCTCGAAGAATATTTTAATGAAAGGATAGTAACTGGTTGAGGAATATTGGACCTTTGTTTTTGACAGCGAGTGGCAATGTACCATCGTTACCAAAAGTAACTGGGACACAAATAATGCATAATAATCTCCTGGACTAATTCTACTGTCATTCATTTCAATGCATTTGATGCATAGCTTGACAAATATTTGACAATAAAATTCATATTATAGGACAAGAGCTAATGTGATGCTGTCCCAGTTACTTTTGGTGACGATGGTATGTTTGGTATCGTTTCTTTTGTAATGAGTCAACTTTTATATGTAAGAAAAGTGAATGTTATTACTTTTACTATTACTTTTATTTTTTTTTTACTATTACTTTTATTACTTTTATTTTTTTTCTATATTGTTGCGTTGCGTATTGTACGAGATTTTATATTTTTGTCTGTGTTTTATGCGTCGGTGAAAACTTTTTTTCTGTTTTTTGTTCTTTTATTCTCTGTTTTAACTGAGTAATGTTTTAATTTTTAATTTTAGTGTTAGTTTTAGACTTTATTTTAGTACGGCTTTGTTAGCAACATTTTGTTTTAAGACAATAAAGCTATTTTTGACTTTGACTTTGACTTTGACTTTGACATAACCGCGAAATTCGTTTTTTTTTTTGACGTTTGATTCACACATAAAACGTCAAATTGTCGAAGCAATGTCAAAAAACAGCGAATTTCGCTGTTATGAGTACTAGGCTTTATCAATACTGACATCGTTGACATGTAACAACCCGTATTCTAACCTCATAAAAATTTCAAAATGCCGGCTGGTTGGCAAAAGTCACGTGGTTTGGATTCCCTAATTGTTATTTAAATATGTACCATCGTCACCAAAAGTAACTGGGACAGCATCACATTAGCTCTTGTCCTATTATACGAATTTTATTGTCAAATATTTGTCAAACTATGCATTACCTAAATGCATTGAAATGAATGACAGTAGAATTAGTCCAGGAGATTATTATGCATTATTTGTGTCCCAGATACTTTTGGTGACGATGGTACCTTAATAAAAATAATATAAGTCCGATTGACAGACACGAGTTTTATTTTCCTATCTTATCCAAAAAACGTTTTCAGCGTTGACTAGATCAGTGTTGGTTATAACATATTATATTTATTTCTAATAATGAGGGATAAATATAATAACTAATGTTAAATCTAATTAAGGCCGAAAAAGATCATCCACAAAGTTTCAAATTCAAATATCCCGCCAAAATCATTTTACTTTGACCCAAACCTATAGAGGCGTCACATATGTAAACTTTTTTTTTAACATGGGAGTTCAAATTCTATATCCCCCTTTAAACCTTATTCTATGGTTTGCATTCCCTAATTCGAAATGGTTTAGCAACAATGGAGAATTACTTGGAATTACAATCTGAATGCATTTTCAATTAACATAAATTTTATTATATATTGTTACTTAAGCAATAAAGCGGATTAATTGATGAGTTATTGTTCTATTTTTAATTATGGTAATTATTCAAAAGATAAATTATCAAATGTTATGCATAAATTGATTGTTTAACGACAGCAGTTCATTGTCTAGTCTACTCTTAAATGCATATACACTTGGAGCTGTTACTGTTTCTTCCCCACATGCTCGTCTTGCTTTTAGAAATGAAATCTGGAATGATCTTAGTCAGTAGAAAAAGTATTTTTTCTACTGACGTTTCATAATAGCAACTTTTCGATTGTCATTTCAGTTTTGAAACGACATTCTTTTAGGCACTGAGTGCGTGAAAGTTACTTTTAGGCACTCAGTGCGTAAAAGTGACTTTTGAATGCGTAAAAGTGACTTATGAGTGCGTAAAAGTAATTTTTAAGCACTAGTGCCTAAAAGTGTCATTAATTATTCAGAAATAAAAAACACACTAAACACATATTTGAATTTTGTTTTGTATTTATTATGAATATTGAAAATGGAATTACTGAATTGAACGCTTGGGTTACTCAAAACAGAAGTTTGTGTTTTTACCTACTTTCTAGGATTTTAATTATTGATGTCGAATTTTGAAAAGAAAATCGCATGAAAAGTTTCAGGTGTCAAGTAAAAGCAGGTAACAAAGATTTTGGGTGTAATCGACTTATTCACATGAAATAAAATTGTGTTTTTTTATTATAAAATGCCAGTAGAAAAAATCTTGTATACAATACGTTACGAAACGATGTCTTTTAGTCACTCGACGTGTTGTCCAACTCGGCTTTGCCTCGTTGGACAATTTTCACGTCGCGTGCCTAAAAGACGCTCATTTCGTAACTTATTGTATAAATAGCTATTTTCTACGAGCATGCGGGAAATGGCTCTTCCCGCACTATTTGCTGTGTGGGAAGAGTTTTAAATAATCATTGTGACATCGAATTGTTTGTATTTTATTTATTTATTGTCTAACAAGATAAAGCCAATAGCAAGACAATTATAATAATTCCAAATTAAAGACCAGATAAATGCTATTGTAAACTTAAAACTAGGTTTTGACTTATGCTTCAAATACAAATACATGAAGTAACCAACTATAATTTGTTAACAATTGAGAAAAACAGATGTAAGTTAAGTAGTATCAGTATCAACAATTCCTACCAGCAAAACCCCAGGACAAAAAGTTAACGCCAAGCCAATCAGCAATCACTCCACAGAAATGCAAGATTTAATACTTGAAACAATTTCGAGAGCAATTTAATTCAGGAGAGCGTTTTTTATCTTTGCTATAATTTTAGTTTTAAATGACTTTACAGGACCCGAGACAGGACCATTGAAAAGATCCAACTCACCAATAGTGGGTATTAATTTATTATGCCATGAGCAGGCTCTATATACTTATAGGTGCAGTTCTGGCAAGATTAGTATGACAGTTTTCCAGATAGATGATGAGTACCGGTATTTACTGCGGGAACCAAAAGATTGAGGTAATTTAATATTTCAGCCGAATCAATTAAATTGTTGCATATTTTGAAAATAAACAGTTGACTGGCAAGAATTGTACTTTGCTTAAGTGGTAGAAAGTTAAATCTTTCTAATAATAATTTGTGGTCATATCCCTGTGGAGGGTAGATGCCATCCTGCATGAGCTTAGGTACTTGAGAAATCTGCGCTGGACATATTCGAGCCTGTCGACATATACATCATAATTGGGAAACCATATCAGAGCTGCATATTGTAATTTTGATTTTATTAATGAGTTGTTCAAGTTCAAAGCAATCAAGCTCTCCGTACTTATGAAATCTTTTGTAGACGTAATAATAAAGCCAAGTGTTTTCAAAGATGCTTGAATGATTTGGTCAATATGTTTATTAAAATTTAGTTTACTGTCGATAATTACCTCAAGGTCTTGTATGGAATCTACACTTGAAAAATTGGTATTTTCAAGTCTATATGCAAACTTCACTTCGTTATGAAGTTTGGAAATAGTCATAGATTCGCATTTATTAACCCTCCATACACATACTGGGGTCTACCGGACCCCAACAAAAGTTTGAAAGCGTGACAAATTATGAAACTTTTACCGATGGTTTCAAAAATCCATGTAAATTTAGTTTATGTCCCTCACTACCACTAGAGTCTAGCCGTCACAGCCGGAGCAAACCCGATAATAGCCGAACAGCGAATTCTGGTACATAGAAAATGGAGAACAACAATTAAATTAATATTTTTATCTTTCTTTAACCATTCTTATTTTTATCAAAACAAAATTACCATTCCATTTTACAAGATAATAATTATTTGTAAAAATATAACATTTTTTGTAGTTTGGATTTAGGATAGCAGTATAGAAAAAAACAAACAAAAGTAAAGTCCTTTTTTTAGTTAATATTTTTGTCCTATTTTTTAATATTTCTAAATTTCCAGAGAGGACAGAGGTATCATCCGGCGTAATAGCGTATCGGGTTCAAATATTTCAGATGATCCAGAAAAAGTCTGCAAAAGAAATTCGATTCAATCTCAATGAACGTTAATGAATGTGGAAAGTTATAGGGTGGTAGAACAGGTATTATTGCCTAAAAACCCAGTATTGACGACTTTAAAACGAAAACAAAATGAACTACTCCGCTTACTTACAAATGAGCGAAAAAAAGTATCAATTACTCCACAGAGAAAATTTATTTCAACAAAAAAAAAATGCAAAAATCCGCACGGGTTCTTAATAAATATCAACTTTTTTTTTAGCAGTGTAGGTATTACATTACCAAATATACACCTTCCTTCAAATTCAATGCGCTCGGCTCGGCTTTCGGCTACAATCGTAGTTGCTCCACATGTGATGGCTAGACTCTAGTCTCACTACCTAAACCCCAAACGGCAGGATCTAGCTTTTAGTAGTTTATGACTGACAAGCGTGTTAGTAGATCGCGGGGTCAAATATACCCCAGTGTGTGCTGCGCGTAAATTATTTGTGTACATACTTTTTGTATGTATTTTTAAATTTTATAACAATTTTTCTTTGTTTGTATTATATGTTGCTTTTTTGATAAGAGAATTTATCAGATTTTATTCAAGAATATTCGTTTTCGTTGATAGAAAGTTATTTTTCCACTGAAGCATTTTTATTTAATTTTTTGCATGGGTAAAGTGTAACAAAATATTAATTTGTTTTTTAGTACAAAAATATTAATTTTTTAAGTATTGAGCTTTGTTTTCTGAATAAATAGACATCTATTAATATCCTAAACGTGTAATTTTTTTATTTTGTGTTAAGAACCATCAATAAATGCTTGGGGTATCATACACCCCAGTGTGTTTGGTGTACTCAGAAAGTATGTGTGTTTGCGGAGGATTAATATTTAGAGGAAGTTTATTTGTGATACACCAAGAAGACAAGGAGTCAATGTCGTTTTGTAATTCTGATTGTTAATACACCTTTACCTTTACTTTTTTTTGTGACTACTGGTTAATACATTTTCAATTTTACCTTCTGCACAATCGCATTTTATTTGAATTAAAGTTTTTGTAACATCACCTTTAGTATGCTCGTAGAAAAAATATAGTTCCCAACTGTAGCAGGAAGAAATTCCTTCGCACACTCGTTAGGAAAATAGCTATTCTGTTTCCAGATATCTTAATTAGTAAAGAAATTAGAAGGCGTTTTAAAATTGGACAAAATTTGAAAACGGCCCTGTATTTCCTAAACGCATCAAGTTAGATGTGATTTGTCTTCGCCATTGTTCTTTTCTCAAAAAAAGTGCTCAAGAATGAGCGCCCAGATTTTTGGTATCTCTGCTGGTTCTTGATATAGCCCATTAAAACATCGAAAATGTGCCACCCTGTACAAGGTACACATACTTTGGGCAGATACTCGTCCTTTAGTGAGCCCTGGCTCTCTGATCTTCTTTATTGTTTTAAGACGAAATGCAATCGTAAAGTTATGAGAGAATAAAGTGTAAAACTGTACAAGAGGATCAGGTGAATTCAATAAAATACCCCAATCGCTCCAAAATCTCTTGTTTCCTTATTCCTTTGGAAATTATAAAGGTTTTAGAGTTTATGGATCCTCTTACCACAAAAATCACCAGTCAGTATGAGTACCCAGCGACACTGTTTTTGGTCCACTTGAATATTACCTGATAATACATCACTATTTTTTTAAAAGTCTAGGTTTCTTTATCAGCTGAAGTGTATATTTTTGTTATATTGCTTCACGACTTTTCTTCAAAGTGAATATTTCTAGGTTTGCTCTCTTGAGTTGATTAGGAATTAAGATAGACCTCTTTTTTTTACAATGTTTCAATACTAGTCAACAGTCAACATATTATCCCTAAGTAGGTACCACCATCCAAATCCCTTGATAACCTCAACAGTTTAGCCTCTAAATCCTCAATTTTCTGCAATAAACTTATTTAGTTTTATGTTTTCATTCTTTTGCTTATTGATTTGATCAACATAAACTTTTTTTGTCAAAAACGGTGTGTTCGAAATCTTCAGTTCTTCTCTTAAGCCTTGGTATATAAATATTTTTTCTTTTTTCGTCACTTAGCTTAGCCTTACACCAAATTTCTTTAGAAGATTCACAAGCAGCTCCAAAGATTTCATTATCCTTTGGCCTTCGTTTATGAACACACTGTTTTAAACATCTTACGCACTTTAAGTTAGTCATTTTGATTATAAAATTTAGCACAAAGTTTCAAAAATTCCGAAAAAGTATTACCTAACCATGTCAATGTCAACTTTATTTTTATTCACATTTACCTATAATCTGATATCATCTACTGTCTGAGTTGACATTTCTTCATTATTTGCAGTAAAATCTGTTTTTTTTTTAAAGATAATTCCCCAAGTTAAAAATTTGGTAACTATGTTGGCAACACCAGCCTTTTCCACATAAAAAAATTGAAAGCATTGACAGTCTACATTGTATTGACAACATAATGTCATTTTGACTTTAATCTACGTCGGTGTCATTATGACACATTTAGCATTGTCATTTGAATGTCATTAGGTCCTTCATAATAGCACTAGTGCGTTTAAGAATTCATAATAACACCCAAATTTTGAAATGAAAAATATACAAAAAGAAAGTTAGTTGCCAGAAGAACCTTTGCTGTCTCTATATTCGAAGAGACACTTTCGAACTCAGAATCACCAATAATAATATTATTTTCCACTATAAAATTGAATTTATGGCACAAAAATGGACTCCAATATTGAAGCTGCCAAAGTCAAAATTCTAAAAACCAACAAGCAGGTTCTCGACTAGTACGGGCACCTGCTAAATTTCAAATTTTAATTTGAAAAGTTTTTGCTATTTCAAGGCAAATCAAATCTATTTCGACCATTGTAGATTAAATTTTGAATGATACACGTTCGATATGAACTTTATTAATGAAACTTGTGTAACTAAACCACTCGGCTAACGCCTCGTGGTTTAACGTTACACGCGTTTCATTATGGCGTTCATATCGAACTTGTATCATTAATAACTATTATCTTTAAAAAAAAACACACTTTAGTTATTGTTAATTTTGCTGCTTTTCTTTGTGTATGAAATATATCTTCATTTGGTGTCATGTGAGCTGAACACCCTGAATCGAGATACCAAGAATCTCCAATTCTTCTACATCCTACAGAAAAAGCTGTAAACAAGGCTTCATTTTGATTTCTCTTATTCTTATTTTGATCACAATTACATGCAAAATGACCATACTTGTTGCAAGAATAACATCTGAGACCTTCAAAACCTTGGGCCCTTTTCTGAGCATTTCCTGAAGTCTTATTTTCTTTAGAATAATGTTTGTTGTTACTTGCACCATACATTGCCATTGTATTTCCAGGTCCTTTAACCACTGAAACAACTTGCAGGATTTTTGTTTTTATTGAGTCACCTGTTACTGCAGTGCCCGAGCTCTCTATTCCCATGATCATCGGCTGATAGGACTCCGATAAAACAGCAAATAAAATTGTGTCTATCCAATCATCACTGACCTTTAACTGATAATTTGTTGGCTTTAGTTATGATCTACAAAACACAAATAGCACTGGTGTCTCAAATCAAATTATTTTCTAAATTCCCAAAAATGCTACAAAATCACCTAAAATCTAAAATCCTGGAAAATCATGTGAAGATTTTCCAAATCCTCAAAATCCTATAAAATCAATGAAGATTTATAATCTCAATCTGTGTACATATTTTAGGGAGTTAATCACCCCTCGGTTTTAAGTATATTTGGCACATTTGCCAGCTTTACAGTGAAAAACATTTCTTTAAATTGGTACCTACTTTTTTTTGCCAGATTGGAGTGGACATATAAAGTTATACCAACATACGATTTAACAATTACTTTTTTAACTAACAAAAAAAGTATGTAATTGTATAATGGACTAATGTAGCTGCAAAAATTTCGTATTTTAAGTAATTATTTTTAGACTTCAATCAACCATTTCTTTTTGCAGATTGAACCTATTGACCAAGCAACTTCTGTGTGTTTTGACTGCCTATTGGACCTACACAATTTCTATTTCTTCAAATTCATTTGTCTTGAGAAACAAAAGGTAAAATTTGCTTTTGTAGTTCACCAATGTCAGTACATACCTACTTGAGTAAATTGAAAATTCATAATTTTTAAGGAAAATGGAACGGATGAACCAGATAATGCAAAAAGACCGAAGCTCGATTATACATCAGTTGAGAATGTTCCTACGCCCAACAGAGACAAATTTGACGAAATTTTTAAATGGTTGGACTCGAAAGGCGCGAAAAAAGTGACAACAGTGGAGGATGCATCTTCACAAACTTCAAATAATGTCACTCTGGATGCTTTTACACAGAGTGAACCGAAACCTTTGACTCATAACTCAAGCCAAACAGACAAACCAATTACAAAAAACAGAAAAATACAGACTTTGTTTAGAGGTAAGCACATGTCTACACAATGTGAATCTGAGAACGTCGCAACAGAAACCAAAGCCTCTAAAATTCAAAATTTATCAAGTTATTTAGCCAATAATGACCATTTTATTCCAGAAATAGTTAATGAAAACAAATTTTTGCAAGCTGATAAATTAAAAAGTAATTTTAAGTTTATGCAATTTGATAAAAAAACTGAAGAAAACAAATATTCACAGACAACAAATATTGTTGCTGGGCAGTCTGCAAAACCTTTTGAGACATTTGAGCTTGCTTCTAGTCATAAAGTAGATAAAACATGTCAAACCGAATCAGAAATGCTGTCTGCTGAAACGCAGAACAAGGAAATTCAAACAGATCCTTCTGGAAAAAAAGCTATTAGTGTCCAATGTGATATTTTCAATGTTCCTCGGAGTACACGGCGGTCCCAAAGAAAAATCCACCAGTCGCCAGAAATTATTATTAAAGTAGAAGATTCAGACGTAGGAATTCCAATTTCAAAAATCCCTGATGAAATCCCTATGGAAGTTGATTCACGTTCGGAATCTGATTTGGTACTTGTTAAAGGGGAATCATCAGTTCATGTTTGTAACACCTGCTCTGAAATTTTAAATTCCAAAAAAGGACTTACGATGCATATTCGTAGGGCTCATAGATATTGCCCTTTGTGTAAAATGAATCTAAAAAGTGTAGAACAAGCCAAAACGCATGGAAAAATGTGCAAACTTAAAAGAGGGACTTTTGTTAAAATGGAAAAGGTCGAACATGTACCTGGTAGTAAAGAAAAGTATCCAAACGTATTCGAGTAATCTTGGTAAATCTTTTTTTGAATTATTATTTACAGAAAATTCCACAGGTTGGAACTTACTTTTGTTTACTGTTGAGGTTGTTTTGTTTTTTTATTTTGATAATAAAATGTATTAGTTATGTAAATTTATCTAGGACCTTCAGTATAAGGCCTCTTACCTCACTCATTTAAGGTTTTCAAGTTGTGTCATTAGTGATGTGATGGATTTATGATTACGTACAGGGTGCTGCAATTTGGAGTGTTTTAACAGGAAAAACAAACTTCCAGGCCAGGCAGAGCCGTTTTCCTACGTCCGATGTCCAAAAAACCTTCTATTCTGACATATTTGTATACGATTATGTCAGAATAGAAGGTTTTTCGGACGTCGGAAAACGGATGCATGAGACTCCGGCCTTATGCCTCATTCTCACTTGCGCGAAATTGGCTCTTTTTTAACATTGCTTCGACAATTTGACGTTTGATACACGCATAAAACGTCAAATTGTCGAAGCAATGTCAAAAAAAGAGCAAATTTTGCGCAAGTGAAAATGAGGCATTAGATGTAATGGGATCGATTTCTGCGAAATGTCGATTGTCAAAAACCGTATCGCGATATCTTCAAGGGCGATTTTCGATTTTTCCCCATTCTGAAAAATAGCTAAAATCAAATTATTAAAATAATGGATGCACGTCATCAATGACGTCGAAATTATTGCCAATTGCAGTTTGTAAGAAATTTAAATTCGTTTTAAAGTCAGAGCGCATTTTCTCTTTTGTTTAACCTCAGTTAAAGAGATACAATGCTATCGGATCACATAACCGAATCTGCCAATAAAATGGGATTTAGGTTGGCACTCGTGGGTAATGTTGCCAAATGTTGCCTTCTGGAAATCTTCGGTTATTGATTTTAATAATTTGAGGTTTGTTGTCAGTTTTTAACGAGTCGGGGATTGATAGTTGGGATATAATTTAAGTATACTTGCTATAAAATTGTTTTTAATGGAATTTGTTTTTTTTGGTATTAGTGATTCTTATCAATTTATTAATAAAAATGTAACCTGGGAAAATGACAAACTTCACTAAACAGGGTATGTCAAAGTAAAGCGAAGTTGATGCGGCAACATTGCGACATGCTAACGTCATAGATTTTGGTGATATGCATCCATTATTTTAATAATTTCCCTATATAAGTTTTTTGTTTATCAAATTTTTTTATTTCTGTAAAAACATTTTTGGGATACTTTTCTGAACACAATCCAACGGCATTCTCAGTTTCTTTCTATTTCGCTCCGATTTCGAAATATTGGCCAAAGTCCGATTTTTTGTGATAGGACACCGTAAGTATACAGTGTGTCCCGTTTAAGGACTGACCACCCTTCTAAAATTTTTATTCTTCAACCGATTCAAAGTCAAAGTCAAAGTCAAAAAATGCTTTATTGTCTAAGAACAAAATTCTCGTTGACAAAGCTGTAAAAGGGGAAAAAAAAAAAACATTATACAAAAATAATTCCAGGGCCATAGAGTACCAAGATTGAAATAATCAAAATAAAAATACAATACAAGGTCAGACTAAAACAATAAAATCATTTAAACAGTCATTAAAACAAAAGATGAAGTCACTTTAAAAATCAACATAAATATAAACATAAATCAACATAAATACAAAAACATGTTCATTCTAAAATATAAAATACAAAATATCAAAATTGCACAAACGTAAAGTCAACAGACATAGAAGTCATTGAATAAAACTACAAATTATATTCAGACAGTCACAAGAAAGCATCTTGGAAAAATTCTTCTGTGCTATAGTAGGCCTTTGATAATAGAAGCCTCTTAAGATGTACTCTAAATTCATTTTTTTGTTTTTGACTTATTTGACTCATAATTTTATTTCTGCGGCTGTACTGGTGTACATACAGGGTGTCCACATTTATAGGCTCAAATTTCAATAAGTACTATTAGGGATTTTTTAAGAAAAAAACTGATAGCAGATTTTTGTTTAGAATGGTCTAAAACCCAAATGTACTCATTTTTGTTTCAATACGAATACGATACAGGGTGATGACAACAAATTTTCACAATTTAATGAACCAAACCGCAAAAATGTTATATTTTGAGACTACAAATTTTGGTTAAGGATATTCTAAAACTATGTTGTATCAAGTTTTGCTGTTCTCACGGCCTCAAAATACGACATTTTTTCGATTTGGTCCGTTAAATTTTGAAAATTTATTGTATTCACCCTGTATCAAATCTGAACAAAAATTAGTACATTTGGGTTTAAGACCATTCTAAACAAGAATCTGCTATTAGATTTGTTCTAAAAAAATCCCTAATAGTACTTATTGAAACTTAAGCCTATAAATGTGGACACCCTGTACACCAGTACAGCCGCAGAAATAAAATAATGAGCCAAATAAGTGCCAAATTCGAGTAGGTATAAGACAAAAAACAAATATGAATTGAATCGGTTGAAAAATAAAAATTTTAGCAGGGTGGTCAGTCCTTAAGCGGGACACACTGTATATTAATAGCTCATTGGATAGCTCTGCTTTTGCTGATTTCAATGATATAAAGTTCGATAGGCTTATCCTCAAATTAACGCATAAATAAGATATGTTTATTATGATGGGAAACTGTCCCAAACATTGAATCCCATTCTATGATCACTTACGGACACTTACTGCAGATTTGCCATATTTATAAATTGTCCTAAGTTGAAAGGAAAATGAAATTGGAATTTGAAAAAAAAATTGTAAATATTAAAACCTAGATAGGTATACAATTATAACATAAAATATCGCGGTGATTTCAAAAATTAAATACGAATAGTTATTATACAGGGTGTCCGGATATTCGATCGACAACGCTTGACAGGTGGCAGACCTCGCATTTTCATTGAGATAGGAACATGCAGCCTTAAAGTGCTTAGTTTTCAAGATACAGGGTGTCAAAGTTTCACTTTTATTTTCGATTTTTGTCAATTATTCCTCAATGAAATGACACAGCGATGCGAAATTACGTATCGGGGGGTTTGTTAGGCGTGAAATACAAATTCATTCACGGTTTTGATATCACTACTAGGGGACGCCACCTATGGCACATCGAACTTTTTTAAATTATCAAAAAAAAAAATCCAGTTTGCTGCATTGATTTGAATATTAAAAAAATCGATTCTCCAACGTTTTTTACGTAAAAAAGATGTACTTTGTTCAAGTCCCTAGAGGTAACCTTTTCCGAGATAATCTTCATTGAATTCTCATTAATTATTTTAGAATGTGCTGAAACCGCATATTATCCCGAATCGCTATTGGCACGTTTTCCAAAAGCTCAGGAAGGACTTCCATGGGAAAGCGTCTGTAAATTGGTCCATTTAATTTATCAGGCATGATGTATGGACCGACCAATACATCACCAACAATTCCCGCCCATAAATTTATAGAAAATTTATATTGGAACACCCGTTGTAGAATTGCGTGCGGGTTCGTATCATCCCACACGTGACTATTTCGTGAATTATATATTCCTTCCCTCGTTAATTTTGTCTCATCCGTGTATTATTCATATTTGGAAAAATTTTGATTTTCACGACACATTTGTAAAAACCATTTTGCAAAATCCACTCTCACGAGATAGTTCCTTGCTTCTAATGCCTGCACTTGATAAATTTTAAAAGGGTATAGCAATTGTTCCTTCAAAACTTCATGAACAGTTGATTTGCTCACGCCCGTCCTGTTGTTCTAGTACTTAGAGATGGTTTCTCAAAAATTCTATCTAATATTGCTTCTTCTACACGGACACTTCTAGTAGCTCTTTGCCTTCATGCATCATTCCTTGTAACAAGGAAATTACCCGTTTCTCGAAGTCTTTTTTCCACACTACTAAATGTTGCATGATGGGGTATTCTACGATTCGGGAACTTGTCTTCCTACAATCCTACTGCTCTTTTACCATTCTTTCTCGCCTTTCCGTATACTAATAGCATATCAGTAAACTCATCGAAGGAATAATCCATAATTTATGAACAGAATAAACTTATAAAACATTAAAATAATTAATGAGATTTCAATGAAGATTATCTCGGAAACGGTTACCTCTAAAGACTTGAACAAAATACACCTTTTTTACGTGAATACGTTGGAGAATCGGTTTTTTTAATATTCAAATCGTTGCAGCAAACTGGAAAAAAGTTATGATAATGGCAGCAAATATCCAGTTAAGTTTCTCAAAATTTTGTAGAGGGCGCGAGTGAAATTGGAGTGTTTCAAATTTTGGCGGTAAATGTCAATAGTTTTAAACCATTTAAATTGAGTAGAAGGAAAGATGACTACAATATGAACAATGGACAATGAATAAGTTAAAATATCTTCCAAAGCATTCAGTGGGCCTTAGAGAATATTTTTAAAAGTGTCAGCGTCAGCTTGTCTTGAAACCACACATCAGAATTAACTTTTGAGGTTAAAATTACAATCAATCATTTACGCGCCAAAATTTAAATAGCTCCAAGTACAGAAGCGCCCTCTTCAACTCAACTGTCAATATTACATGCCATTCAAAAAACTTCGATGTGGTGGCGCCCCCTATTAGTGATATTAAAACCGGTGAATGAATTTGTATTTCTCGCCCTAACAAACCCCCCCGATACGTAATTTCGCATTGCTGTGTCGTTTTATTGAGGAATAATTGACAAAAATCGAAAATAAAAGTAAAACTTTGACACCCTGCATCTTGAAAACCATAGAAAAGAAAAATTATTCTGATATAGAACGCTCACTTCTGTTGTAGTCGCCAAGTGACATTTATGACGGTGCTGCCATAGCGGTGTAGTCATTGAACTAATATTTGGTGAGCCGTTTGAATCTCGGTTTTAAATTAATGGTTTGACATTTCAATTATTTCAAAATAAGGCAGTGCTTCAAAACTAAAATTTTATACATTTTATTTTCATATATTTATGTGAGAATCACTTAATGAATAAAATAATCTATAATCTATTCATAGATGATCTAGCGTATCTGACTCATGAACTGACTGAAACACTTTCCAATATGCTTTTTGATAATGTCCATTTTTCCAGTTAAAAGGCTGTCATATTTGATCAAGTTATTTATGATTCCCTCGAGCATGTATGGAGCATCATCCAGTGACACGATTTTTAGGTTGTTTATCTCCAACAAAATCAAAATTTCTGTTTCTGTGTTGTTTTTGATGTAGATTTCCCTGGTCTGTGGCTGCAATTCGCTTTTGACCGATTCATTTTTTGCCGCCTGGTCACACACTGTGGCAACAACTCTTGAACCGGCTGCTTATGATGATGCACTTATCACTTCTTTCACAGTCTTGGAATTCAAAACAATCAACGACAATGCACTCAACAAATTAATTCAGATGACAAGATGACATTTGCTTGCATTATGATGTTAAATAGATACCTGCATTTTTATGACTGGTTTTTATATATACGATTCTATGTCGGTCATTGTCATTTTCTATTCACTAAACAAAGATAGCTAACTCATCGGTGAAGTCAGAGATTAGAATAAAAACGAGGGGGACGTTAAGAAACGGCGATATGGACGCACAGCGGTGTAGTCACGAACTAAAACAAAAAGTGGAGGGGATGAATCCAGTGAATGTTCTATTTAAGAATTTATAAATCACTTTTCTATGTTGAAAACTAAGCACAAGGCTGCATGTTCCTATCTCAATTTTCATGAAAATGCGGGGTCTGTCACCTGTCAAGAGTTGTCGGTCGAATTTCCGGACACCATGTTTCAAATATTGATCTATTATCACAATAAAATTTGAACAAGAATTTGTGCTAGCTGAAAATGGCAACACTGCCTAAGATCTCGGCACCTGGTTGTATTCTGTATTCATATAGAGCGTGACCTGAATCGTTTTATCTTTGTTTAGATAACCAGATAAAGAAGGATGCAAATTGTAGTATAACAACCCCAGGTTCGTTCAGTAAGATTGAACGGTGAATTTGTATTACCTTTTAAACAACAAATCTTCTGAAAAACGAAATCAGAAACAAATAGGACCTACATTGTGGAAACTTACTCAATTTTACTTACTGAACATGCGCCCGGCATAGCAAATTTAGGGAAATTTAAGGGAAGCTGTGGTATGTAAAAGAAACGAAAAATTTGTGAAACGTCTACTTTATTAAAGTAAATCGTACCGTTCTCGATCTGGAATTCTCGAGGGGAAAGAGAACGGCAGAGAAACCTTCGATCAAACATTCGTCAAAAATCAAAACATACTGTGTCATTTTTATGATAATTGTGAGTCAATAATCAATAATTTAAGTCAATGATTCAATAATTCAATAAAAGTTTAAATTAGGTACCATCCTTTGTCTTTGTGCTAAAATTTTAATTCCACAAACAACATTCAATCAACACTACCTATATTCAATACTAAAGAGTTTTTGTTAGTTAGCCAGTTTCACCAGCAGGTACTAAGGTCCCATACGGGAGGCTACTCAGCTATAGTTGTTTTTGAGCGAATATCTCTAGATTGATTATTTCAATTTGTTTGCTAGGATATTCGCTCGTCAGGGTAGGACAATGTTATTAAATTCAATAAGGCCCTAATGTACGCTCTGAATACCCAAATTACAATCCCAGCACAAAAGACAGCACATAATTTCTCAGGTTTTTTTAATTTACTCTTTATCTGTGATGTTTACAGCATGAAACGATTTTTGTTCACATGCTATAAAAAATGTTATAAACAAAAAAATATAAAAATTTAAAAAATTATGCTTGTATAAATAATTGAACTCTCAAAAACAAGATGAAAAGTACATATTCAACTGATCTGAGAATGGTTCTTGACACACAAACTAATAACAAATTGGATTGAACAATCAGTTTAATACAAAAAATAATAGATAAAAATTGAATAATGAACAATGGCAGACAATCGTCTAAAGGACCATCTTCTTCTCTAGTCTTCCATTTTCTTCTACCTCCCCTTTCGCTTCCGTACTTTCGTTTTCTGTGGCGCGCCAGCGTTCGCCCCTTCTTGACGGCGCATACATGGTTGCAACATTTACCATTTTTTCTGTAGTAGACGTTTTTTTAAAAAGTTAAAATTCAAAGAAATAATATTTTAAATAGGTGGTTTTCCTCAAAATATTGCCAGACCAAGTCCGCTCTTAATCGCGAATGCGCTTCAGTATTCGTAGTAATCGTATTAAGAAATGTCAAACGGGATTTGTTGTTAGTTGGTTCGCATTGTCCGCAATCTTATTCCCGCTCCATGTAGTTCATTCATTAATTCACTATTGACGTTTAAGATTGTTGGATGCAGAAGCCGAAATCACGTTTTTATGAATGACTTGCCCTCTCTATTTATGTAGTGAGCTAAGGATTTATCTAGTGAGCATTCACACCAAAGTAGCACGCGACGTGCTTCCTGCTTTCTAGCAGCAAGTCGCGTGCTACTTTGGTGTGGATGCTCCAACGGTTTTCTAGAAGAAAAAAAATTATTTCCTTTTTGTTCAGGAACAATTTCTTAGAAAAGAACTTGATATCTGTAAGGAAAATGAAGAAGGTCTCCTTCTAACACATTGTGTCTTATGTCTGAAACAGATATAATTTTGAAAGGAAATGATTTTGTCGATTAAAACAACTGAAAAGCGTGGAAATTGAAAATGAAGAGAAATAAGTAAAATTGGAGGATTAAAAATTTTAATCTTGGGCGGGATTCGAACCCGCGTCTGCTGGTGCTACGCTCGAACCAACTAAGCCACCATGACCCTACAGATCTTTTCGATGTTTGTTTTGGTGTTGTTAGAGGAAGTTACGTGGTTCTCCTATATATTTTTATTTCTCGAAAACTGTTAGAGGTAAACCTATCGAACTTTATATCATTGAAATCAACAAAAGCAGAGCTATCCAATGAGCTATTAATATATACGGTGTCCTATTAAAAAAATCGGACTTTGGTCAATATCTCAAAATGGAAGGCAGATAGAAAAAAACCGAGTACGCCACTGGATTGTGCTTAAAAAAGTATCCGCAAAATGTTTTTACATAGACTATTTCACTAGAGTGTATCACCGGCAATAAATTCGTTATTCAGCTGACAATATTGCTACCTGGACAATACCAACAACATGGTATTTCAGCGACCATTTTTTGACATTGTCAAACTGATATTTTTAATTTGAAGTTTTTATTCATATTTTTGCATTCTATTTATTTTCAAAATCTTACGTGAAATAGTCATGACGAATACCACTCGAGAAAAAATTGTGTAGGCAAAATTGTTCTCAAGGTTTTATTCAAGTTTGTTGCTTTTCGGCAATTTCGCTCATGACATTTTTGACAAAATCACGAGCCGTCAGGAAGTATATTTTTCCCGAGGGGTGGTTAAAAGGTCAAAATCCGTGTACAAGTTGGTCCAAATCCCTAAAAATCTTTGAAATCCTTAAAAATTCAACAAAATCTCACAAAATCATTAACATTCCTGAAATATATTTCCTTAGAAATTCCCAAAAATCCTTTGGAATCCCCAAAAATCTGTTTAAAAAAGGCACTACTTTTTAGTACCAAGTCTCTTAGAATTCCATAATTTAGTGGAATTTCGAGGAATTTCGATACATAGAATAATTATGTTATTCTGAAAAAGGAATTACATGTGAAATTTTTGCGGAGTTTCCATAGAATTCACATTAAATTTTAATTCCTCTCGAATTACATTTCAGTGAAATTCCGATCGAATTACACGAAATCCTAAATGAATTACATGGAAGAATTCTAAACAATTATATAAAATAACACCGAAATTCCTAACATAAAATTTCAGTTCTTACTGAATTTTAGTAAAATTCCAGAAAATTCCACTAATGGAATGCCGAGGAATTTCCGGCTAAAAACATGGAATTTCGGTGATATTCCGAAAAATTCCCATGTTATGACATGAAATTTCAATATATTTCGGTGAATTTTCAAGAAATTACTTGAAGTTTCATTAATATTCCTAGAAATTCCTGGCTATTAAAAGAGAATTTCAGTGAAATTCCGAAAAATTCTTATAAAAATAAATTAAATTTTGAAAAATCCCTTGAAGTTTCATTGGACTTTCGAGAAATCTTCGGCTATGAACGTGAAATTTCAAAATATTCTCATAAAATTTTAGTGAATTCCGAGGAGAAGAAATTACATGAAATTTCAATGAAATTCCGTAGAATTTTATGAAAATTTTGTGGAATTCCAGCATATTTCAGTAGTAAAATAATGGGGAATTTCAGTAAAGTTAAAAAAAAAAAATATGGAATTTTTAAATTAAAATTTCAGTGGAACTCCGAGGAATTTCATGAAATCCTATACTGTAATTCGGAAAAAAATTTGTCTAAGAATTCCATAAAACCTTCTGGTGAAATTTTAAGGAATTTCTATGGAATTACTTAAAATTTTCGCGGAATTCCTATGGAATAACTTGAAATTTTAGTGAAATTCCGAAGAATTTCATGAAATTTTATGGTGAAATTCCGAAGAATTTCATGAAATTTCATGGTGAAATTCCGAGGAATTTTTGTGCAAGAATTCCATCAAATTTTATGGTGGAATTCCATAGAATCTTATGATGAATTTCGGAAAAGTATTATGAAATCTTATAGTAAAATTTCTAGGAATTTACGTTTTTCCCTCGGTTTTTCCATTCAAATTTATCACTTAAAAGGAATTTCGAGGAATTCCATGAAATCTTCTGGTGAAATTCTAAGGAATTTCTATGGAATTGACTTAAATTTTCGCGGAATTCCCATGGAATAACTTGAAATTTTAGTGGAATTCCGAAGAAAAAAAAAAGGCCAAGAATCTCATTGAATTTTATGGTGTGAAATGTGCAATTTTTGCGGAGTTTCCATAGAATTCACATTAAATTTTAATTCCCCTCGAATTACATGAAATATGAAATTTCGAGAAATTACATGAAATTTCGAGGAATTTCGATCGACTTACATGAAATCCTGAATGAGTTGCATGGAGGAATTCTAAACAATTACATGGAATAACACCGAAATTCCCAACATGAAATTTCAGTGCTCGTTAAATTACATAAAGATTTTTAAAAAAGTTTTAAAAAAATTACATGTAATCCGAGGAATTTTCGTCGAATTATATGGAACTCCGATGCAATTGCATGGAATTTCAAGGAATTGTCAGAGAATTATATGAAATTTAAGTGGAATTTTGAACAACTCTTATCGTTTCATAGGGAATTCCAGTGAAACCCTAATGTAATAACATGAAGTTTTATTTTTATTCCAAAGAATTCCCAGTTAAAAACATGACATTTTAGTGAAATTGAAATTTCATTGGAATTTCGAGAAATTTTCGACTAATAACGTGGAATTTCAGTGAAATTTTGAAAAATTCTCATAAAATTTTAGTGAAATTCCGAGGAATTTCCAAGAAACTACAGGAAATGCCAGTGAAATTCCGAAATATTTTATTAAAATTTTGTGGAATTGCAGGATATTTCAGTGGTGAAGTTTTGGGGAATTTCAGTAAAGTTTTAAAAAATTATGGAATTTGGAATTTCTATAGAATTTTCGAGAATTTCAGTGGTATTTCGAAAAAAAAAAATTATGAAATATTCGCAGAATTTCCATCAAATTATATATAATTTCACTTTGTGTCGACTTACATAAAATTTAGATGAAATGTCGAGTAAAATTCCAAGGAATTCTCGTCGAATTAGATACATAGAATTCCTTGAAATCTTGGAATTCCAGTGAAATTACATCGAATCCGAAGAATTCCCTTGGAATTAAACAGAAATTCCGTGGAATTTTCATGGAATCACGAAAAATTTCGGCGGAATTTCGAAGAATTGAATTAAATTTTAGTGAAATTCTGAGTAATTTCTGTCGAATTACATAAAATTCTAGTGGAATTCCGAGAAATTTAATGAAATCTTTTATTGTAATTCCGAGGAATTTTTGTACAAGAATTCCATTGAATTTTATGATGGAATTCCATGGAATCTTATCGTAAAATTTGGAAAAGTATTATAAAATCTTATGAGAAAATTTCTAGGACTTTCTGTTTTTTTATTCAAATTTGTCATTTGAATGGAACTTCGAGGAATTCCATAAAATCTTCTAGTGAAATTCTGAGGAATTTCTATGGAATTAACAAACATTTTCGCAAAATTCCCATGGAGTAACTTGAAATTTTAGTGGATTGCCGAAGAATTTCATGAAATCTCATAAGTAGTGTAATTCCGAGGAATTTTTGTCCAAGAATTCCATTGAATTTGATGGTTGAATTCCATAGAGTCATATGATGAAATTCGCAAAAGTATTATGAAATCCTATAGTAAAATGTCTAGGAATTTCCCGAGGAATTCCCGTTTTTCCATTCAAATTTGTCATTTGAATTTAGAATTTCCAAAAAATTTTTCAAAAACCCCTAAAATTTTGAAAATCTAAAATCTTCTGAACTCCTGTAAAATCGTGTAAAGTATTTCAAAATTTCCAAAATCCTACAAAATAAATTAAGATTTAGAATATGTTCATTATTTTATTTTATGGAGTTAACTAAACCTCGGAGCGGTTGTTTGGTTAAAGTTTACAAGTCCAGAAAAACTTGTAAGATATATTTAAAATCCTGAAAATCTTTTAAAATTTAACAAAACCTCACAAAATCCCTTAAAAATCACTTGAAATCGCATAAAATTTTACAAAATCACACAAAATTTTAAAAGAACAAAAAAAATCTGGCAAACAAAATCTTATAAAATCAATAATACGTATTCCTAAAAAAAAATCTCTCAAAATTTCCAAAAATCCTTTGGAATCCTTAAAAATCCGTTAAAATTTCTAAAAATCCTTTAGGATCTCTAATGGCCGTTTCCACCAACTATTTTAGGGGAGCTTCAAGAATAAGTATTCCTTAAAATGACAGTCTTCTATGGAGAAATGTCAGTTTGAAAAATACTTATCGTTGAGGCTCCCCTAAATTAGTTGGTAAAAATGCCATAAAAACCCTTTGTAAATTTCCTAAAATGATCCAAAATCACCTAAAATCTCATAAATCTAAAATCTTTTAAAATCCTGCAAAATCACGTGAAGTTTTTCAAAATCCTCAAAATCCTACAAATCAATAAAGATTTAAATGTTAAATGATGAAAATTTGTATACAAGCTGGTCAAAATCCTAGAAAAACTCGTAAGATCTACTTAAAATCCCTGAAAATCTTTAAAATCCTTAAAAATCTAACAAAATTTTATTAGAACAAAAAAACCCGGCAAAATCCTATAAAATTCCTTTAACATTTCCAAAAATCTGTTAAAATCTCTAAAAATTCTTTTAGGATCTCTAAAAACCTTTCTAACTTCCCTAAAATAAATGCTCCAAAATCACTTAAATCACCTAAAATCCTGTAAAATCCTATGAAGATTTTCAAAATCCTCAAAATCCTACAAAATCAATGAAGATTTAAAATCTATTTACATATTTTAAGCAGTTAACCATTCCTCGGTTTTTCCTGTTAAAACACTCTAAATTGCAGCACCCTGTACATAATTGTTGTCATCAATTTTCTCCTTACTTGTAGGATCTGGGGATCTTGTACCAAAAACTATAATTTTTCGGCACCAGAGCTAAGGTTGAAATCATTTTTCTTACGAGCTTGCGCAAAGTAGTACTTTTCCGCACGCATTTCCGTGCTCATAGTTCGTGCGGATAAGGTCTGTATCCGCACTGAGTGTCGAAAATTAAAAATAATTGTCAAGCAACAATAAGTGCACCTGATGTCGACTTTGAAACATGATTACAAATTTTTCTTCTGTTTCCATATCAGCCAACATCTCTATACAAACACCGAATATAATTAACTTTGACATATTGTCAGATTTGTTCTCCATTTATATGCAAGAATCTATAAACTTCTTTCTCATCTGGATAACGCACACCTAACATGGGATTTTTGGGCTCTATGGATTTTGCCCATCTTCTGATATGTCGTAGAGGATTTAATTCTGAACAACCTTTAAATGAGACGAAATCTTGTAGGTATTACGATCTTTAGGATATGAGCGTTGAAAGACAAACTTTTTTGCGACTTTTTGTGTGGAGAGTATACGAGATACTGGTGCTACTGGTGTTTATCAGTCAAAATATTGACAGGTCCACATATTTTGCGTCACTTATAAATTAATGTCAACTTAGGTTAAAGCTGGGACCGCACTGGGGTCAATGTTGGCGCCAGTGCAGTCCTGGCCTTAGCCTATGTTGACATTTGGTAATGACGTGAAACATGTTGACCTGTCAAAATTTTGACTGAAAAACACCAGTTTTTCGTATACTCTCCACACAAAAAGTTGCAAAAAAGTTCATCTTTCAAGGCTCATATCTCAAAGACCGTAATACCTACAAGATTTCGTCCCATTTAAAGGTTGTTCAGAATTAAATCCTCTACAACATATCAAAAAATGGGCAAAATCCATATAGCCCAAAAATCCCATGTTAGGTGTGCGTTATCCTTTAAATGCTGATGAACAGCTCTAACGAGAATTTTCTGTTTTCTTTTTTTTGTTATGTAATTTTTTGATAAAAATAATTGAACAAATTATCTTTTTTTTTTAAATTTTTGTGGTTACCTACCTGATTATGAAGCTCGTAGGAAAAATTTTGTTCCTAACAAGTGCGCAAAGTATTACTTTTCCGCACGCAAATACAGTTATACGAGCGACATGAAGCTATTTTCCACTTTTCTCCAAAGCTCATCGTCAGTTAACGAGTTTTAATGCGTGCATCATCACTAACTGAATAAATATATTTCCTTTGGTAAAATTGGGTCCCCAGTTAGCTCATTTCTGATCAGGAGTAAATACAAAGATGCTTCTAGGCCTGAAAAAATTTAAATCCTCTAATTATAAATAAGCACACTAAGTGCCAGTTTATTCACTTTCTGAAAAAGTATCAGGTATGCAATCTAACAGATAAAATACAATCTATAATCCCATTGGTTGGCCAGTTATCCGCCGACCAATAGAATTATAAAATGTTAAATTTATCTTGCAGATAATTACCAGCAACTTTATCTGAAGATGAATAAACCGGGCCTTAGTCTTAAAAAGCCACAATTCTATTAATAACAATTTATATTTATTTATAAGCCAAAAACATTACGTTGGCATTTCCAGTTTGCCATAGCCCCATCTCCCTTCCACAAAAACGATGTATAAGTAGTTGGGGACTTTAGTTTTTAAGTGAGCCTGAAAAAGTGTTTACTGGGATTTCTTAAGTCCAAGAAATTCAAGTCAACCCAATCAAATTACGGTTGGTAGTATTCTAAATATTATCAGAAGTTTGCCTCCAATATGTGCAATGAGACATCTGTACTTCTTGTTTATTTTCACTGTTTCGGTGACGTCTGAATTATTTGCAGAATTGCCAAAATTGATAATACTATTTGGCTACTGGCTTTTTGTTTCATTAATTGGTTCAAGATTTTCACCCGTTTTTGGACATATATCTCTTGTGAAGTTCAAATTATGTTTGTTCATGAATATTCATGATTGATATAATGATATTGAGTATCGAGGTGTACCTATAATAATTATCAAATATTGTATTCCAAAGCCTAAAATAGATGGAATGGAAATAAATAATGTCAATCGAATTGCCCAAGTAGTTTTTTGAAATAAGGAAAAATATAAGTATATTAGCTAAATGCGATTTACTATAACAACAGATTTTCAAAAAAAATTTACCGTTCAAATCAGTATTGCATGCTCTGCCCACATATTCGGAACTTTTACCTAGTGAATCGTTCCAATACTGAAATTTTCTGTTTTGAGTTTTTAATGATATGTGATAGTTTGTTTTTTGTTTGGTTGTTTTAAGTTTGCAGCAATGATAATGATTCAGAAAGCTCTTGCTGGAAATGTTTAGAGTTTTATATTAAAATTAGTTAGTTATATAAATTTGTGCCTTATGGTCATTTCCGTGCTTCAACATAGAAGTGTGATTCTATGGTGTTGGCTTCCCTATAGCATGATGCAGCTAGGGCTAAGACAATATCCTATTTAAACGTCTGTATAATATTGCTAAATCTGAGAAACATGATGCTGTGAAAAGTAAACACATTTTAATTTTTTTTTGTAATTTCATTTTTGAGATCTCTCTTTCATAGAGAAAACCCAGAATTATTTGTGTAGGCATGACGAGTCGTATTTTTTCCAGAATGAGACAAATTGAATGAATTTGTCTGCAACTGTAAAGTGCTCCTAGTATTTTCCGTTTTTGTTCCAAATAGGTGTGCTAGGTCCTAGCTGCAATTCATAAGAAAAAATTGTTATATTTAAATAAATTTCTATTACTTTTTCTAGATTTAAGTTTGTTACTTGGACTTTAAGCTGTGTATATTGCTCCAAATTAAAATAAATTGTAAGTTTTATTTATTTTGTATTTTTTATACCAATAGAATCTACTATGTAAGTATGTATATTTTAATTTTAATAAAAACATTTTAATTTTAAGATATTTTTGTGAATAATCAAAGCCTACAAGGTATTTGTAGCGAATAGTGAGAATAATTTGTAATTGATGAGGCTAGCTTCGCCTTATCAATGTTTATCCAAGTACCTCATCTGATCCCAAAGGTATCATTGCCTGTGTCATAAGTTTATTTAAAGCATTAGGTTAGTTTATCGATGTATTTTTCTGGATTAAACTTTCACCATACCCAACCAGCAATCTGGTATCGATTTTACTTATTTTTTTCGTAGTTTTTTGTGCGATTAAACGTCAGTTTCTGTTAAAAAATGCACGATTTTATGACGTAAAAAAGTCGCCACAAATGAGAGTTTAATCATGTTCTGAGCCGCCAGTATGTATTTTTTTTTTTCGAGTATCCAGAATCATCACACTTTTTTCTATAACTCCAATGTATAAGATTTTCTCGTAGCTAATGTTTCATCCTTAAATAGCCCAAGCTGGCTAAACTCGATGTACTAATGTGAATTGTTGCTAATAGTCTAGGAGGCAGTGATGATTTTCAGTACTTATTTTTCCAGTCAGCAAACATGGATAGAATTGTAGGGTTAGTAATTCTAAGCAAAATTCATAGGTGTGTTTTCCGATAGGGTGTAGCGGAAAATGCGTTATAAATGTCATTGGTCATAACATACGAAAACATGACCATTTTTTTTCCAGTGATAAAAATAATTCAACTAGTAAGAGGTATACTGAAGTTACGTAAAACAATAGTCTGGCTAATCTGTGAGTATGGATAATACGTCTGGCAAGTGTAAAAATGAAAAATTTCTATCAAAAAAATTTCCCTCATTTTCATGGTTGTGAAAATTTATCACATGATAGCCTATATTATGATAAAAGCTTAAAATTCAATCTGGCGAATGCGGAATACCCGGAAAGCCTTGCCAGATTCGTGTAATGATCGTCAGGCGCGATAAATTCGATTCGATTATACAGGGTGTCCGTTTTAAGTGATACCACTATTGCTATCTTTGAAACGGTAAGAGGTACGAGGTCGGTTAAATCGGTCAAATTAGACAAAAGTGGCAGATTTCCGTCATTGAAGGTAAGTTAACAGGGTTGCCAATTTTTTTTCCATTTCCGAAATATAAGGGAGAATGTAAAAAATGACTAAAACTTATTTGATGAATACATATTTTAAAATCTTTCAACTTTAAAAAAAAGTGTTCAATACAAAAGTTTCAAGATTTCTTCCTCCCTACAAAATGGCGTAATTATTATCTCTGTGAACTTACCTTCAATGGACACTAAAATCTGCCACTTTTATCTAATTTAACCGACGTCGTACCGTTTCAAAGATGACAATAGTGGTATAACGGACACCCTGTATAGGTGATTAGTGTCATGGGACCATGTTCTTTTCTATTAATCAATTACATACAAAAAAGCAAATAAACTGTATACAGTACAGAATTGATTGGATGGTTGAAAAATATTTATTGACGAATTGAAATTGTGAAGATTTCTTAATTATTGGCATCAGTCAAATTTTTGAATCCGACAATTTTCAGCCAACTCACTTTCCGCTATCTTAAATAAACCAGCCTGCTATTTTCATACACTTTATGTTGTATTTTAGTAAATGTGAAGTGTACTAGTATTTTTCATTTATCTTGTGAACTGTGAACCCATCCGAAAATTTTAGCCAGACTCAAAAATTCTTGTTTTGTGTCACCAAGAGAACAATAGTATATTGTTGTATTAGGAGTAGAAGCTTTACTTTTTTGTGCTGAAGCAGCAGGTTTGCGAGCCGAACGTAGTGACTAGTGAGGCTTGCAATACTGCTGAAGCACAAAAAAGTGCTTCTACTCCGTATGCAACACGCTATTTTTTCCCAAACGAATGGGGGTAACTGAATGGTTGAGCGGCAGTATAAGTACGAGCGGCACTAAAAGTACTTCTACTGCCGCTGCGGTTGCCTAGCAGCATAGAAATTAAATTTCTACCACCTCGACAGGTGTTAACTCGCTGGATTTGCCTACCAGCATAGAAATTAAATTTCTAACATCTTGACAGGTGCTAACAAAGTGACGCTTTTTTGACGTTTGGAGAAAAACTATTTTTTAGGCGACTGTCACAAAAAGATTAGTTTTACGGATTCAATATCATCCCTAAAGTATATCTTTTTTGGCCGCATTTACTTTACAGCCGCATTCACTTCACGGCCGCATTTGCTTTATTACTTTACGGCCGCTTTTACTTCATGGCCGCTTTTACTTCACGGCCGCTTTTACTTTACGGCCGCTACTTTGGTGAAAATAAACAATTTTTTCTATAATCACACTCTCTTTACCGTAGTTTTTGTTATTAATAATTGTGTATCTACCTATCTTTGCTGGATTATTTATTTGATCAATAAAGTTTAAAGCTACTGTTGAATTTTATTCTTTTTTCAAGAACAAACACTCGCCTAAAAAATTTTGTGTGCACCTCGGCCGAATGATCTTTTTTGGCCTCACCTGAAATTTGCTTGACCTCGGCTGCGCCTCGGCCGCAAATTTCTGATTCGGCCAAAAAAGATCAACTTTACGGCCTTGGTACACAAATAACTATAATATACACCAACTAGGAAAATAAGTACTAAAAAATGTCACCGCCTCCTGGACTATAAGTAGAACACTTTTCTTCTTCAAAATTTTACTTGACACATCATCGTCTAATTATTAAATATTATCACAGTTTACATTACAAAATAAATATTATATCATACGCTTATTTTTCTTGTGAGTACTTTTTTCAATTTTCTTAGGTCTGAAAATTGATAGTTATGTATAAAATACTCAACACACTACTCGTTCACTTTGTTTCAGTTTCCTATACTATTTGATAGGAAAATATTAAGTTTTAGTTTATAGGTCTTCTGTTGGTGTCATGATTTTGGAATAAAATTTTGTTTTTGTATTTTTGTTTGAATTTACTATATGCCAGACTTTCCCCAAATATTTAATAAAAAATATCCTAGATATGGAATATGGAAGAACATACATAGGAAGTGAGAAGAGTAAACAAAATAGGTATTGTTGTGAATCCGCCGGTCTAGTAGAACTTGCTTTCTTTAGTACCAATAACAAAATAGGTATTTATGTTATAAGTACATGAAGTAGAGCTTTAATGACCGATTTTTTTATGCGAGCGAGGCTCCAAAGTGACGAGACTCCGAGAACAAAAGTACTTTAAATTATTTATAAATAATCTGACTTCTTTCAAAATAAACCATGGGTGAAACCTCGGGGAACAGCTAGTTCTTTATAGTTGAGGCAGTTAGTCGAATAATCTTGCAAATTGTGGTAAAAGTATGAAATTTGGTACAGATGATTTTTTTACAATTATAAGCGATTTGACCCGCATGACACCCTATTTGGACCCATAGGAGCAAGATGGCGACCATTTGCAAAATGGCGGATGCCAAAAGAGGTTAAAATTGGTAATTGTGGATCGATTTTAGCAAAATTGGGGTCGTTTTAGAATAATTTTCATTCGGAAAATGTAAGAAAATATATAATTAAGTGATTAAAGGTCACGTTGATTTTCAAAAAAAAAGCGAAATTTGAATGATATAATCGGATTTTAAATGTTTATGACCTCTGTTTAGAAATGTTATCAACAGAATGTATTTTTACCGAGATTTTTACACCCAAATTACTACGATTAATGTACTGAGTGATCGGCGGCGGGAAGAGGGTTGATGTGCAAGGGGGTAGGGGTGCGGGAAGGATGTGAAATTTAGCGAACTAAAAATTAATTATCTATGGATTAATTTAAAAAATATTTTTTTCTTATGAAATAGTTATTTATTATTTCATTGTATGCATTTTCACTGTAGAGTTCAACAAAGCGTAGCTTGTCTACATAAACATCGTGTTGTACCACAACCTGATTTGCAGCCACACCTTTATAGTTCTCTACAGGCATTGAGGCATTCCATGTTGCAAAGTAGACTACAATGGTTTCCAAATTCCTCCCGAATTCACCCATCCCCAATCACTTAGTCCGGTCAAGGAAACATGAGACTCGTCCATTGCTCGGCTCCATATTTGATCCGTTTGGGGTAGGCAGACCTCAAAGTATGCTGTATTAAAGCACCTGATATAGGGGGTCCTCCTCAAAGACAAGATATGTTTTCCAAGCAGTTTTTTTCCCTTTCCTGGCAACCAGAAACAATCTCACATCGTAGAGGCGTGAAAATCCCTAAGTGCCATACATTTTCTTTTGCCCATTTTTTTATAGAGTTTTTGTGTATTGATATACAGGGTAAGTTACTAAGCGCGCGGTGGTCCATATCTTCTATACTAACGGAGATCGAAAAAAAAAACTAAATACAAAACTTGTTGATAAACACGAGTACTACATTCCTAAATTATTTTCCAGTATACAGGTTGGCCCAATGAGTAGTGGTGTCACAAAGTTATGTTTTTTGGATTGACCCCCCTGTATATTATCACATTTCTGGATTTTGCGAAAAATTCTAGACTTATTTCATGTATAATGTCTTATACCTTATCTTCAAGTTTTGCATCTTTGGCAGACTGTAAAACCTGAACGGTTTATTTTACAGCAAAACCGATCGTACATTTTTATCTTAGTTTTTCATAAACTATCATTTGACATCAACTTCGAATTTAATACATGATTAAAAATTCCGCTTAAATTATTAACCTTCGGTTAAAAGCAAAGTTGGTGTCGAATGATAGCATATGAAAATCTAGGACAAGAATGTAAAATTGATTTTGCTGTAAAATCAACCGTTTTAGATTTTACAAACTGTCAAAGATGCAAAAAAGTAAATTTTAAACTGTCAATATTTCCGAAACAGTTGAAGATAGGTATATGATATTGTACGTGAAATTTTCCACAGAATCCAGAGATGTCATAATATACATGGGGAGTCATATAGAAAAACATAACTTTGTATCACCACTACTTATTGGACCACCCTGTATACTGAAAAATAATTTAGGAATGTAGTACTTCGTGTTTATCTACAAGTTTTGTATTTAGTTTTTTTCTTCGATCTCCGTTAGTATAGGAGATATGGACCAGCGCGCGCTTAGTTACTCACCCTGTATACCGCCCAAGTAACATTTTAAATGCATTTTGGCATTATCTAGGTTATATGGAAGCTTTAAAAATGTGAAATTAGAAGCTTACTATTTTAAAACTATTGTGTTTTATTGAAGAGTTATAACAACATTGTAATCACCTAATGATGCCTTTTAGTATTAAAAACGCGAATTGTTTTAAAGTAGCCGTAATAATGCTGCAAACATTTTTAGCCTAAAGCTATTTTACTTTAAGAAAGATCTGGCAACCGTTCTGCTTTATCTTAACCTACGAATAAGGAATTCAGCTGTATGAAGGGAGTGCAAAAGTAAAGCTTAAAACTGCAATAAAACCGAAGATCAATAAACCTTTCAGGCTTCAAAAAAAGATGTCTCTAAACTTCATACCTGTCTCCGATACCAGAAACAATTTTTTAAACTTAATTGGGTTTAAGAAGGGAAGTAAAGAAGCTGCGTTAAATCTCAATTTTTTTAAAGTTCCTGAGATGTGATGTAGCACGTGAAAGTGGCAGGGACATCTACCGTTCAATAAAATTAGTATTTTGAAATCTTATTTTAACCTAACAAAAAGCTTGTTTGTGGTCTGTAAGGCCGTGTCTGTAACGTACAACGGTTTGTTTCAGTCCACAACAAAAAACAGGTGGTTAAGGTGGTTTACTTACAAAAGGCCTTCTCGGAAAGATAGAAAACAAACAGCTGATGATCGGATTAATGAGAATAATCGTATATGGATCAGCGTTTCCGAAAAAGCCTAATGATTTCAAAATTTTATGCTGTATCTAGCGACGAAGATCCAAACCCTCTCAACGCACCAAGATCACGAGAGCATTGGGAGAGTTTGAATCTTCTCCGCTAGATGGAAGCATAAAAATTTGAAAGCAGTCCTTAACAACCTGTTTCAGACAAATAACTTGGAGTGAAGGTTTTATAGAGCCGTTTTATCCACCAGAAGCTCTAGGAATCACACGCTTTAAAGCAAAATAGCTTTAAGAACAAATAATCCAAGGTGTGCAGGCCTATTTTTACGCAATTTAGATTTGTGGTATATAATGAGAAGAACTTTTAGCTTTATCACTATTTCGCCATGTTTGATTGTCATTTGAACGCGTTTGAATGGAATCCATTTTGTAGAAATAGTTATTTTTTATACAAGACGATAAAATGGTAGTTTATCGTTGACCGGAAAAATTCCGGGAGACGATAATGGCATTTTATCGTCGTGTGTAAAACAAGGTTTTTCTCCATAGACTAATTATGGACGCCTGTAGTATCAAAAATATTTAGAAATTATTTGAGTCGAACACTTTTGCATAAGTAGAAATTCGTTTGACAAATAAATAAAAAACAAAATATGCACTTATTTTTGACAAAATAAACGTCTTTATCTATCCTTGCTGTTAAAGTATCATTTAATCTACCCTTGCGGTTAAAGTACTACTTTATCTACTATTTTTAGTAGGTAGATTAAAGGCCACTATGGAAAAAAATATATTTATTCTATCGCGAATGGTAAACTATCATTTAATCGACTCAAAACTCGTTGTTAAAGTAACACTTTATTTGAAGTAGTGAAATCGAACAATTTTTACCAACTCATTTGTCAATTTTACCCACTCATACGTCAATTTTACCCACTCGTTCTCTTCTTTTATAATAATTATAGTGTTTTTGACAGAAATCTGATATGTTGCATGATTGACAACACCAGAAATGTGTCAGTTTGTTAGGTACTTTGTCAATTTGTCATAATTTAGCCCATTTTAGTTTATGATTTTAGTAATTGTGATAAATAAAAAGTGGCTCAAGAATAAAATAGAATATTACACACAACGGTAAAAAAGCTTTACCTGTTCGTGGAATTAATCCACTCGCTCCTTCGTCGCTCGTGAATCAACATTTTCCACTCACAGGTAAAGCATATTTTTACCGTCTTGTACAATAAATAACTATTACTGTTTATTTTCAGGTATTTTGTTGAATCTGGTATTGTAATTATGATTTTACAGCTTATTATAATTGATTCATCATATTTATGATTCCAATATCCATAAAACGTGTAAAAAAATTGACACATTGTTAGTATTTTTATATTTTTGTCAAAATTAGGGTTTTTTCAAGGCCCACGAGTTATTTGAACCTTTGAAGTACACTTTCATCAGTAAACTTGGGTTTGTATATGTTACTGTAAATGCCCGAAATTCGGTAAACCTAGGATAAGCGCGCTAAACCTAGGATTAACCAAAAGCAAGTGGTAAAAGCCCGAAAACTAGTTATTTTGCTGTCACTTCGGACTTTTACCGCACACGAACAGTAAATCTTAGGATTTACCACACCGCATTGGTAAAAGTACGAATACCACTGATACCTACCTACGTTACAGAAATCGATATCGTGAATCGATAATCGTTAAAATTTCAATGCCTAAAAATAAGATACTTTATAAATAAAACAAAAAGTCACTCCAAAATACTTTTTATTTTAATATTCTTGAATGTAAACTGTAAACAGAAATCATAGTTACATTAATTCAGGTACTAATATTGCAGAAAGTAGGCATAGTATTTCTAAACTCAATTGGAACAAGGTACCAACTGATAGCTGACTGGTCACTGAAAATTTCCATAAGAAATGCACTGCCACTAGTCAGCCACCAGTTATGATTTCTGTTTACCTTGTTCCAATTGACTTTGGAAAATTGAGTATGGTTTTTCCAAAGTCAATTGGAACAAGGTAGGTATATTATAATATGAAATAAAAAAAAAAAAAAAAAAAAAATACAGGGCAAACTTCCATGGTATTGAAAATTGCAGAGTAATTTAGAGGATCTGCACAAACATCTTTTGGTGGAACATTTTCGAATGCAATTGCATTTCCTAAATCCTTGGCCACTACATAACGACAATTTTCGCACTGCACTTCTTACCCTAATTTCCTGAGATGGAACATCTCCAGGACAGAAATTTTCTTGACGATTATCGTTTCACGATATCAATTTCTGTAACGTATCAGTGTCATTCGTACTTTTACCAATGCGGTGTGGTAAATCCTAAGATTTACTGTTTGTGTCCGGTAAAAGTCCGAAATGAAAGCAAAATAACTAGTTTTCGGACTTCTACCACTTGCTTTTGGTAAATCCTAGGTTTAGCGCGCTTATCCTAGGTTTTACCGAATTTCGGGCATTTACAGTAACATATATAAATTTCAATGCAGAATCACGTCTATCTGCGAATTATATTTTAATACCACTCATAGTTATCATAGATCGCCCATTACAGATGTAAGTTTAAATTTTGTTTGTGGGAAATTATGGCGAAGTAGAAGAATTGATAAAGTTTGGTTAAGCCTCTAAAGTTTTAAGAATATAAATTTTGTTGCCATTTTTATTTAAAAAAATTCCATTTGTACTTCATTTCTTCCATTTGTCTTTTCAATGCGGCCTAATAGTTTTATCATAGACTTGGAATACGTTTTATGGACGCTGTCTGTATAGCTATAAAACTTTGCCTTTGAAAACCTCAAAGCTTTAATAAGGTTTTATAAAAGGCTGTTAAAGCAATCTTAGGGGTGGGCCCTTGTAGTCTTAAAAGAACTTTAAAAGGGTTCTTTAATGGTTGCTAAGGCAATATGGCTTTATAAAATATTTTTATTCTAGGTTTTATAGTAACTCTTAACACTTCTTTAAAGCTAAAAATGTTACTTGGGAATTTAATGCAAAATTATTTTTCCCCCTCGCGAGAATACTCTTGTGGGGTAATTTGTATTTATTGTTAATGTATGCAAAATTTGTATTATGTTTAAATTGTTCAATAAATACCTTATAATAATAATAATAGAAAACAAAAAACCTCAAGCTGATTAAAAATAGACTTCGGTCTATGATGGGCCAAGAGCGTTTAATTAATCTATCCATAATGAGCATTGAACACTTCGTTTCAAAGCAATTGAATATTATCGACCTAATCAATGAATTTTCAATAAAAAAAAAAATCTAGAAAAGTGCCAGGACTTTAATCACACATCTTATTACTTAACTCTCTATTCTTATTTTTCATATTATTTTACTCTGTATTTGTACAAATAAAATAAATGTTTTGTTGTTTTGTATTTTGTAATATTTTAAAATAGATACAATGATACATAATATTATTCATAAAATTATACCTAGTAATAACCCTTTTCTCCTTTTTTTTTTGAATGGTAGGAGTCATGGCCCCCACAGGAGTTTTACCCAGGGGCCTCCACAAGGCCGTCTCTAGCCATCTCGAGGCCTTAGGTAGTTTTAAATTTGGGAGCACCCTGTATATTCAAAAATATTTTTAACTAATGTATATTAGTGTATCAAACAACTTTGTAATTTAATTTTTTTTTTCTTGCATCACCCTGTAAGGAGATATCGTCCGAAATCGCACTAAGTGGACACCCTGTATATATCAAAAATAACAAAATGAAACACATATTTTCAGGTACATATACGAACAAATAAGTAACCTTTGCCTAACCAAATAATAATATTTAATAGGTATATCGTATTACAAGAAACAAGTCACAAGTCATATCTTAAAAAGACATTTACAAAACAAAACAATTCTAAATATTTAATGGCTCAGTACAGCAATTAGGTTCCGCAAATACCTAAATGATAGATGGTCGGACACAGCACCTAATTTATATTCAAATAATTATTATTTGAATAATATTTCATTTGATATTATTGATATTATCATTTATTATTTGAATACTTTTTTATAAAAATTAACGACGGGGCCCCTTATGACAAGGGGCCCTGGGCGCGATTTTACGTTTCCGTGTTCAATTCAGACCGACGCGGTGTTGAAATAAACACGGGAATTGACAAACCCGTGTTGATTTCGGGGCGCCAGACAATGAACCACGCACGGATATGTTCGAAAATGACTGGCGGTACATGATCACGTTTCCGTTTTCATTTCAATGAGCATCTTGGTACTGAACACGGAGATGTTACACAAAAAGGACAATACATTCGAAAATGACATAATTTTTTTTGGGAAAGTACTCATCACAAACCTTTACCTTTAGAGCAATGGAACAAAATTATTTTAAATGTTCTAACACTATAAAAGTGATTTCATGAATGGGAAAAAACTTCGGGGTATTTATAATAATTAGGTGCTTTTTAGGGGGTAATTGGAGCCCCTAATTAAAAAATTGTCTGGTTTTCCGATTTGTTTCTGTTTGCAAGTTGACAAACTTACCTAGTTTTCCTATTGTTTTCGGAACTCGTAACGTACAGGTTTAGGGAATCGACGCTTCATTATCCAATTTGTCTTTGTTTCTAAAGAAAATGCACTAACTAAACAACTACTTCCAAACATAGTTCACGGAAGAGTGTAAAATCAACACGAATTTGGATGTGAACAAATACGGCTTTTTTCCAAACAAATCCGTGCGTGGTTCATTGTCTGGCGCCTCGAAATCAACACGGGTTTGCCAATGAATATTGCAATACTTTCCCGTGTTTATTTCAAGACCGTGTCGGTCTGAATTGAACACGGAAACGTAAAATCGCGCCCTGGGCCAAGGCCCAGCTGGCTCATTCATAAAGATGGCACTGGGCCTCCACAGCTCCAATTCTGGCCCTAATTATTATTTCGAACAATCTAATATTCACCATACAATCCACATTTTTGCCTAATGAATTTTGAGAATAAAATTAGGATACTACAGACATTACAATCATAGGGACAAGCACTCAGTCTCCAGAAACACTCGGTATGTGAAATAAGAAGGCGAGAGAGATATTTGGAGTGTTTTAATGACTGGTTTTAACAATTTTCAAATTTGCAAAAATTTCGGAATTTTTTCGCATATAATTCATATTATTTAAAAAATCCCCTAATTTCAACAAGTCCCTGGTCACTTTGGAGCGTGCAAAGGAACTGTCTAGATTACTTTTTCTAACAATAATTCAAATTTGCAACAATTTTGGAATTTTTTCACATGTTATAATTTGTATTATTTAAACAATCCCTAGTTTCAAAAAATTCCTGCTCAGTTTGGAGTGTGCAAATGCAACACCGTTTTAACAATAATGCAAATTTGCCATAATTCCGGAATTTGTTCACATGTTACATGTTATAATTTTTATTATTCAAACAATCTCTAATTTAAACAAGTTTTTGGTCATTTTGGAGTGTGCAAATGTAACAAAGTGTCTGAATGAATCCTTCTAACAATAATTCAAATTTGCAACTATTTCGGAATTTGTTCGCATGTTATAACTTTTATTATTTAAACAATCTCTAATTTAAACAAGTTCTTGGTCATTTTGGAATGTGCAAATGTAAGAAAGTGTAAATATTTAAACAGTCCGTAATATCAACAACTTCCGTTGGATTTTGCCTCAATTTCGGCTAAAATTGGAAAAAAAAATATAAAAAAATGTTCCAGTCAAAAATAATGTGTGCAAAATAGCAAACCGATATGGTATATAAAGTTATATAAACAAATTTGCACTAATTTCGCAATTTTTGTTATATACTTTATTCCACTTTAAAGTTTATAAACAATTGTTTATAATGCTCCCCTCACCACATTTGTGTGCAAGCTGATAGAACTTGTATAAACATTTTTAGAATGGTTTGTCATGATTTGCACAAATATCGCAATTTTTTTCGCGGATTTAATGCTAATAAAACTATTTTTAATTTTTTAAATAATAGTCCTGGCCGAAACTTTGTGTGCAAAATTCAGATAATTGATTTTTGAAGATTTTTCGACATTTTCATCAAATAAAATTGAACTTCGCAATTTTTTGCAGAGGTTAGCTTGACTGGCCTATTATTGGGTTAAAACGACTGGACTACTATATGACCCCCAACTAACGGCAAACGCAATCAATGAGAAACCGGTTGCTTGCAACTCTGCAGTCCGCGTCATGGTCGCGTCGCCAGGGCCAGCAGGCGCCAGTTTTATTTAAAATCGCTTAGGGAGCGCGTCACACGATGGACGAGAGGATAAAAAGTTTAAATTTTGTCGCTCTCGTGAAAACCCACTCGTGTTTATATAACGTTAAACACGAATCTTACAACCGTCCGGACATCAGGGAAGAGGCCTGGCTAGAAATTTCTAAAATCATGTGCGAATCTGGTAGGTTTTTATATATTCAAATAGTTTATTTCTACTTCTAGATTTTTTACTGATAAGTATATCGTTTCCATATTTTCACTAGCATGTAGGGCAGATGTTTTCTATATTTTGCATTGAATGAGTAGATTTATAATTATGTTTTAAACGAAATTATCACCTATAAAATAGATAATGAACATTAATCCGTTGATTTAATACTGGCAAAATTGCAAGATACACTCTGACGTTTTTCGAAGTACCCCGCTAATATTTCTCCAAGCGTGCGATATGGCTCCTCCACACTAACATACTTATGGATTAACTCCAGGCTTATATGTTTTGTTCCTACTGTCTACAGACTACAAGACAAATATACGATTTAAAACTAATATCCTGCTGACCAATAGGATTATAGTTTGCGATTTTGTCCGTCAGATTGCATTACCTGATGGCAGTTTATTTGAAGGTGAATGAACCGAACCTAAATGTTACCGTATCTGCCTTTAAATCATCTACCGTACGTGACTACCTTATAAGTTGTATGTAACTAGTTGTGCATTTTAAATGAAACATCGTAATGTTACCTCTCAAGTTGGGGCAAATGTGACTATTCTTGCAAAAGTACACCGGATAACACAATTCGCGCAATAACCCAGCACATTTGAAAGGAACGAAAGCAAATTATCTAGACAATTCTAGAAGCAACGATGTGCTATAAATTAGACTCCAGTATGCCAAGAATTAGTTTAGTGTTGACTTAACGAGAATAAGTTAATCAGTGGTTGTGACTAGTTAAGCTTTATTGTAGTTGAACAAAGTATTGTAATAGTGCTACTTAGTAGTTTCGTGGTAATTTTTGTGTTATTGTTTTGAATAAAGGTAAATTAATTTTGGAAGAGTAGTTTCACGTACCTGCGAACTCGCTCACGTAACATTTGGTGTCAAATGTGGGATAAATGAGTGAATAAATGGAAGATTAAGAGAAGAAACAGGTCGATTGCAGCTGTTGCAGGCGCTTTAGCCAGGTTGGCATATCCAGAAGTTCTAGAGAACTTCATTGAACAAAATAGAGGCGTCCAGTGCACTATCGATGGAGTAACTAACAAACTCTTGCCGAAACCGTTGTTCATGCATCGGAGCATAAAACTGCCAAAAACGCCTCGCAAAATTAGGGAAGTCGGGATATCCAAAAAAAGCCCGAACACCGAGAAGTAGACATTCTTTCACAAAAAAAAGAAAGAAAACCTATAAAGTGTTACGTCTGTGGGAGAAAAAGACATATTATTATACATATCTAACCAGAAATCGGATATTTTATCAGATCACTGCGCGAAAGTATTGTGTCACCCGAAAGGAACATCTGGCAATAACCAAGATCTATTCAGCATTACCACAGTTTTCTCTATGAAAACGAGATCCTAACTAGAACCCAGAGAGCCGATAGACCTCTGTAGCAACAACTCGTGCAAATTTTTCCAAAGGCAAGACGGAAAAAAGAAGCAGTCAGAAATCCCGCATTTGTTCAACAAGTGGAAGCTAAGAATATCGAAACTGTTATCTACTAATACTGACAACGGATTACGAAGGAAGACTTCGAGAAGGAATAAAATGATGATAAGGGATTATAAATTTTGCTGCCTAGCAAACGGACGACGACCTGGATGGCAAGAAATTTCCAGTTTCGGTCCAACGGCAAAGGGGTACGAGCTTTAATAGGATTTGTTGTGCCTATGAGAGATGAATCACTCGTAAATGGAAAAGTGGGGATGGAAAAAGTGTGTAGTATATCAGATTTTTAAGCCACAGGACATGGTGGAGAGAGTGTTACGTGAACTGCAAAGTAGTCGGTTTGGAGTCAATACGAGGTTGGCTTTACTAAGAGATCGGTATTACTGGATCAACTGTCGTAATTATATTGAAGAATGGTGCAGAAGATACGACCTCATATGTGCTTCGAAGAAAGGATCCAATGGAAAATGAAGAAGAACTTGTCTGGTATCCCCTGGAAGAGAATTGTAATAGAAATTGCGGGTCCTTTTCCTACAACAGATTCGGGTAGCAAGTATTGTTGCTTGGGAGTATTTTTCAAAGTGACCAGAAGTTGTTCAAATTCCCAATCAAGAAGCGGTTACAGTTGCTGAAGCGTTCCTGGACAACATCATTGCATGACCACCATCAAAACTGGGATAAGCTGGTACCCCTTTTGGCTTATAGAAGCTGTTAACAAATAGCAAAGCAATTGACGAAGCATAGCCATACAATACAGGATCATTAAGAAGATCAACGATTTGATGTACAGGATTCAACTTTCTCTGAAAGCCAAGCCTAAGGTTGTACACGTAGAAAGGCTGGCCTTATACAGAGGGGAGGAAGAGAGCATTGTTACAAAATTTTCAGGTTCGGGAAACTGTGCACAATCTTGTAACACAGCCTTTTGTAGATATTCGAGATGAACGGAAGCAAGCCATGACAGCGTGCTAATCATATTATGGACGATTTGTTATTGGGCAACAAAACTAGGCACAAGATTTCCGGGGGAAATACCGGAGCTGGCCCTTCGTGGCGGGGTTTTACTGCTGTGTTGGAGATAGACTATCCATGTCGAATCCAAAGTCTCTAAATCCCTCGATTTTTTTTTTCTTTCCACCAACAGACACTCATGAGTTGGAAGGTGTTTTCCGAGAGACCAAAAATGAAAATGGTTCTGGTCAGAATAAAATATCGCTAAAAATCTTCTTGAGTCTGTCTGATAGAGCATTGGATACATTGCCGTTATTATTACTTTTTTTTGTAGTGGCACATTTCCTGAAAGTCTAAAAGCTGCTTTAGTATTCTCAGTCCTCAAGGGAACTGTAACTGGGACGATCCGGGAAATTTTAGGCCAATTGCTGCATTGCGTAGTCTCTCCAAGATCCTCGAGAAGCTCGTGAAGGCAAGAATGTTATCGTTTTTGCACAGGCGCAGTATATTGTTGTGACCAGACCGCATAGTACGAGTACGATTTCCTGAACAGTGTTGTCACCAACGAAGCAATGTTTTCATTTTTGTAAACCTTGCTTTTCTAATTGAACGCGGAAAACGCCGCGAATGGAATTATTGAAAATGACCTTGAGAGGGTGAGATAATATGGTGTAACTCTAATTTGCTTTCTTTTAACATTGGAAAACCAGCACTTACATAATAATATAGCAGGGAGGAAATGCTCAGAGTTATGGATGAGACTTATATCAAATGTCAAAAACCCAGGAAAGGACAGAGCTAATATCCAGGTTATTAAACCAGAGCAATGGATAGAAAGCTACAAGAGTCTATAACAAGAAAGAAGCCGAAATATACATATATTAGATTCTCCAATACATATTGAAGTACATGGAGAAGTAGTTGAGAAATATCTGAAGAAACAGTAAAAAGGACTGTTAAGAATCTTGAGTCGAGTGAAGCTAGCGGCCCAGAAGGGATATACCAAAGAATGATATACCTACTCCCAAAATGCTGAAATGGGGCACACTAAGCAGATTATACGATAGAATCCTGCGTGATCTCATTGAAAAAGATTGTGAAGAGAAAGAAGAGAAGCAGTCCGGCTTTAGAGGAGGAAGTTCAGGTACGAACAACGTATTTGGCCTAAAACAAGTCACAGAAAAGAGATCTGCTAGACATTTGAAAACCCACCTCACATTTGTGGACCTACAAAAGCATACGATACAGTCTCAGTATCCAGACAATGGAAGGTATTACAACAATTCAACATCAATCACACCTATATAATGGCACCTAAAGAACTATATAAAGACTCAAAATCAAAAATTAAGACAGGTAAAAACTCACACACATTCATAGTGAATAAAGGACTACGTCAAGGATGTTGTATTTCTCCTACGCTTTTTAAAATAAACGTAGCAGTAGCACTGAAAAATTGGAAGAGAAGGATCCTTGGAATGGGTATAGAGATAAATGATAGGTGCCTGTTTACTCTTCAGTTTGCAGATGATCAGGTCATAGTAGCTAGTGACAAAGAGGACATGCAATATCTAATTAGAAAGCTGATAAAAGATTACCAAAAATAGGGCCTGAGAGTTTATATAAATAAAACAAAATATCTATGTGTTAGCACCCAGAACAGAAACTTGCAATTGGATGATGGTCAGGAAATTCTGCAATATCAAAAATATGAGTATCTAGGTATCACATTGGGCAACACCGAAACAGAAGTGAAAGAAATAGAAAAGCGAATAGTTAAAGCTAAAAAAGTAATAGGATGCCTAAATGGAATCTTATGGAGCAAGGAAATAACAAAGAAGAGAAAATTCAATATATACGAGACAATGATAAAGAGCAGCCTTCTATATGGAGCCGAGAATTTGAGAATTCCAGACAGACAAAAGAAAAAAAATGGAAGCAGTTAAAATGGATGCTTTTAAAAGATCCATGCGAATCTCACGAAGAGAGAGAATAATGAACGAAAATATAAAACAACAAATGGGAATGGAAGGCATGATAGTTCAAGACATTGAAAGGAAACAACTTACCTGGTACCTATGGACACGTAGAACGAATGCCAAATACCAGGTGGCCCAGAAAAATGATGCATTGGCAACCAATAGGTAGAAGAAAACGAGGAAGACCAAAACTGGAATGGCAGAAGACCATATAAAAGTCCATGCGTGAAAGAAATCTCTCATCAAAGGATTGCGACGATAGAAGAGGATGGAATTTAGGTGTCGAAAGACGAAGAAAGACGTTCTAAAATGACATCATATATATGTAAAACCAACATTCTGACTTTTAAAGGTTTACTTAGTGCTGTTGAGATAGGGGGACATGGAGTTTCTGAGTCTGAGTGCTCTATTCAGAGCTGCATATTGATAGGGCATTGTCTTATCATGGGCATGTTTCTGCTTTTTGCGGCAAACTTGCCAGGGTACTTTACTCTGCGGATTGTATCCAGACATCTAGAGACGCTTCTTGCGCAAGAAGTGTATATTTTTTGCTGGGATAATTGCAACAAAACCTTGTTTCAATCTGTATTAATTTTGCAAAAGAGAGCCATTCATTTGATCGCAGGTCTGGGCTATTGTGATTTCTGTGGTCCATTATTCAGGTCAAATAACATACCTACTTCCCCTCCCCTCTATCTTTATTTTATGAACGGCGTGTTTGATGTATAGCAAACATCGACACAGCAATACAGCATAGGCAATGATCAGAATAACTCAAGCTACAGGACAAGACAAGCTCCGTCTCCCCATACCCACATCCACCCTAGTTCATAATTCTGTGATATTCGATTCCAAAAAGATATATCGAATCACCTACCACTTGACATTCGCGTGTAACAGTCTGACAGGAGGTTCAAGAGCACGGTGAAAAAATTATTGGTAGCTCGAACATACTATTTGGTAGAAGAATACTTTCGGGACACATTTTAAATTGTGGTCACGTTTGATGTCTATATTTTCACTCTGTCTTGTCGCTGACATTATTATTTTACTATGGCTTGTTCTAAATTGAATTGGACTGTATTCCTATTAAATTGATGTAGGTAATTAGTTCTAAAGCTTTGTCAATAAATACCACGTATTTTGGACAATAAATCATGTTTTGATTTCAATACCCAGTATGAGTTTCAGTCGGTTGCCTACATTGTTATGAGTGTTATGACTTTAAACTTGCGCAAACATTATTAAATTTATTTAAATGACATAATTTTATTTCAGTACAAACCTGTAAAGAACGCTGGAAAAATATACGGACTGTGTTCTTACGACATCTTAGAAAAACAGCAGCATATGGACTAGTTGGACGCAACAAGAAAAAATACTATTTGGAAAATGCTCTTCAGTTTCTCCTTCCCTTTCTTAAAAATAGTCAAATACAAACAGAAAAGTTAGGTGTAGAATTTGATCCTGAACACAACGAAAGCAATGATGCAGCAGAAGACAGCATGACACCAACTGGAGAAGGAATTGAGCCAGAATTTGAAACTGAATCTCAATTGAATGAAACTGAAACTGACCCACTCTTAAATGAGACATTAACAGATTTTAGAGTAAAACGAGAAATAGCTACTCGTACAACTTTACCTAAAAGGAAAAATAGTTCAGATGCAGAAAAATCAATTGCAGAATACTTTGATGCAAAACGAGCAAAATTATGCAATCCGAATGAAAGTGCAGATCAAAAATTCTTACTTAGTCTTCTTCCTGATATGGAATTAATGAATGCTTCTCAAAAGAGGAGATGTAAACGTGAATTTTTAGAAGTTATTGACAAAATATTACAGGATAATCAAGAACAGTCTTATCCATAGTAAGCATCAAAGCATCTAGACTAGAGAACAGTGATTTGCGGCAAAAACAATGAGTTGATGTCATCAAAACTATTGCAAACAGTTGTAAAAAGTGCGCGACCAATATAGTAATAGTAATATTCCAAGGTGAAAAATGTTTCATCACCGTTAGATTAGGACCTTAACTAAGGACCAGTTTAACAGTGGACGGTTATTTAGTTCAGCTGTCGGTAGCTAAACTAAATAGTCGCCCACTGATAAACTGCTCCTTAGACTGAAAGCCTTGTTGTTAACCAAATCCCAAGTCAAAACTTAAACTTTTCATCAAGCACTTTCCTCACCACCCAACAACAACTAACTCAAACTACGCGCTTTTATTCATGACTTTGATACTTGATCTCTACAATTATCGGAAACGCTTTTTTATTCGAAGCACACAATGGAAACGAATTCCTGATCGTCCCAATCTGACCATTTATTCTCGTGAGAAGTATTCACCCAGTGTGTCAAGATGTACCACCTTCCTTTCTATCTATATTCATCGACTCATCCCATTTTTATCATTCTCTATCTCCCACTACCGGCAGTAGGTACAATGTTTTTCAGATTCCCTTTTTTTTTAATAAGTTCAGTGGTTCTGGTTTAAACCAACTGGCCAGCATCTCTATTTTTGTTCATCCATTTATTTATATCTACTTATATTCTATATTTTTCTTTCTAATTACTAAGATCAATAATGATTTGGGTTTTTACAGGTATCTACAATCTAAGAGTTATATTATTTAATAAAATTTTTCTAAAACAATGTTTTTTTTTTAAATCTAAACTAAAAGGTAAGTTCAATTGAAGGACTGTGTGATTTTGATTCGATGTAAAACCATGAGTTTTTACGAATTTTTGGGAACCTAAGTTCAAAACTGTCGCCTTCATTTTGATTAATTAGGTAAAAATATTTTACCATTCGGCAAACATTTGTTTTTTCGATATTCTAAAAATATCCGTGTGTGGAAGATAATTTTGTTTTTTAAATTAATTATTATAAATGGTTCATGGTTCGGTGGGAGTTGCCATCTTCTAACTGAACACTCCGAGGATCATTCTAAATTATTCGGAACTAGGTATATTTCAAATCAGAAATTTCTAACAGAATGAAGAAATGGAATGAAATGAAATGGAATATATCTTTATTAACCCGGGAGTACACGCCTGTCGGTCAAAAAGACCCAGCATAGATAAAATCAGTAATTACGCCACTGGTACAAGGGTGGCAGTTTTGTCCATCCAAGAATGCCTGGTGCAGGTTTTCCACTACCCATTGGCACAAAAATATTTTGGATTTTTGTTGAAGTATAGTTCGTTGTTTTCATAGTCAGTGCTTTTGATCAGGCTCGTGAACCTGAGTATCTAAAATCATCGTGTCATCGGCAAAAAGATTTATAAACTCACAGTTCGCAAACATATTGATATCATTGATGTATATAGTATGATAAAGAAGAGGTCCCAACACACTCCCCTGCGGTACTCCCATAATATTACTTATTTCAGTAGATAGATAGGTACCTCTCCATTGAATCTTACTTTTTTTCTATTACTTAAATAGTCTGCAAACCCATTCAAAACAGTACCGGCAATAACCTCTGTAGACTTAGCCCCCCCAAATTAAAATTTTTGACTTTTTTCACTCTCAATCGTTTGATAAATACATATTTTTTTTAAAAGATTATCAGGAGGACGGGTTAGTTTGGAATAGCTTTTTTTGTCTAAAATATCAACATGCAAAGACGGTGTCATTGGCAAAAACTGCCATTTATTATAAGGACGGGTTCAAGATTTAGATTAGCTCTTTTCGTCCAAAATGTCAACATAAGCCTAGCACTTATTAGCCTATCCAAAACACGTGACTTTGACAAGCAAACAAGGTTTGTGTGCCTCTTGGCGGACATTATAATTTAAGTTTGACAGCATCTTGCCTATCCAAAATACGTGACTTTGACAAGCAAACAAGGTTTGTGTGCCTCTTGGCGGACATTTTAATTTAAGTTTGACAGCATCTTGGATAGTCTAATTATATGAGGACGGGTAGCTCTTTTCCTCCAAAATAGCAACATCCAAAGACAAGCACCTATTATGAAGACAGGTTAGTTTGGGTTAGTTTGGATTAGCTCTTTTCGTCTAAAATACGAAGACGCAAATACTAGCATTCATAACGAAGTCGGGTTAGTTTCGATTAGCTCTTTTCGTCAAAAATACCATCATTCACAGACTAGCACTTATTATGAGGGCCGGTTGGTTTAGGTTAATTTGAATTAGCTTTTTTCGTCTAAAATACCGACATGAAGACTAGCATTTATTACTAGGATAGGTTAGTTTGGATTAGCCTTTTTCGTCTATAATACCAACAAACAAAGACTAGAACTATGTTTGTTGGTATTTTAGACGGAAAAGGCTAATACAAACTAACCCGTCCTCGTAATGAATGCTAGTCTTTATATGTCGGTATTTTAGACGAAAAAAGCTAATGCAAATTAACCTAAACTAACCCGCCCTCATAATAAGTGCTAATAATAATACTAGAACTTATTATAATTTATAAGGACGTGTAAGTTTGGATAAGCTCTTTTCGTGTAAAATATCAACTTACAAAGACTAGCACTCATTACGATACATTTGGCAACAGTTTCTCGAGCTCTACCCGAGGCTCTCCCTATAATTAATTAAATGTAGAAAAAATGCAATTAGGTATTCAAAATTACCTTAATAATAATAATGAATGATGATTCAAGACCAACTATCAAACGTTGATATTAAACTTCCAAACTATCAAATCTTGCACAGTCGTGGCCAAAGAGCTAAAAATAATAATAATAATTTTAGAAAAAGTGGGGAGCTAAAAACATCAAAAAGAAAAATTGCTTGATAAAAAATTAATGAAAACTCAACTATCAAACGTTGATATTAAACTATCACCTCGTACAGTCGTGACGAATCATTTATAAAAAATCAGTAATTTTTGACACAGTGGGGGGGCTGACAATACACATAAAAAAAGAATTGATGATAACTCTGGAACAAATCGCTATCAAACGATCTATCACGACTATCAATCACTATCAAACGATTGAGAGTGGAAAAAATCAAAAATTTTAATTTGGGGGGGGGCTAAGTCTACAGAGGTCCAGCAATACCATAATTTTTCAATTTTGACAACAAAATCCTCGACAAAATCACCCTATCTATCGTTTCAAATGCTCTCTTTAGATCCAAGAATACTCCCAAAACAACAAACTTATTAGTATCAACATCGTTTGTGATCTTAGATAATGTCAACTGAAGAGCGGATTTGCACGAGTGCCCGCGGCGAAATCCAGCTGGTTAGTTATCAGGATTCCATTATTTGTAATATGTTCCAAAACTTGATCATACACTGCCATCTCCTAAATCTTTTCTATAAGTACCAATGTGTTTATTGGGCGAAATTCACTGGCGTCCATAGTAAAGTATTATTGACCTGTATTGGAATAATAGTACTACACTTCAATTTATCAGGTACCTACTTTAATTACCAGTCCTAAGATGGTAAGATGTGTTCAGATGATTCAAAATAACATGACCAATGGTTTCAAATATGGACCTAAGAATCTTAGCATTCACATTCAACAATAATTGATGAACATAACATTTATTATCAAGCTTATATGTATATTATTTTTCGAGCATCAGACATATTCCACAACTTAAACCTAGAAATCTCCGGACAGTGGCGACGCGTGACCAGTAGTCTGGGGGGGGTAAATGGTACGGGGAGCTGAGGGGGCGCCCTCCAAAAACGCGCCGCAGGCGAAATATTCTGCAAATTTCAAGGTCATTCACTTTTCCAGAACAATGGGCTCTTTCACTAATTTTTGAAATTGGCATATTTGGATAAAGCAAGTAAAAACAGAATTTTCTGTATTTTTACTTTTGAAAAATTCAGAGTCCTTCTTGAGAAAACAGAGAAAAAAGAAATACCTCCAAATAAAAACCCAGAATTTATTTCTATGACGTCGCAGCTCGCAATTTGACCGTGTTGCCACTAATTGTCTACATTGAAAATTTGTAATAGATTTAATTCTGAAATGTTCGCAAAATATCATGAAAAGTAGTTAAATTAATTAGTTATGGATTCAACATTTTATATCATTTTTATTGAAATTATGCTTAAAAACAATTTAATATAATTTTTTATGTTTAGTTTTATTTATTTATTTTACGTTGCACTACATTTAGTCACCACCGACAACAGCGCATTCGAACCTTTAGCTGCATTTACTACAGGATAAATACAGCCGAGGCGATCAGCTCTTTGCAACAACCAGCGAAATGAAGAATATTTATGCGACGTCAGCAAATCGGCGCGTTTTTGATTAATTTGAATATTGGTAGTTTAAAATGCCTGTAAAAAACTTATTTAACCTTGTAGAACATTTTTTTTTGGTATATATGCCTAAAATAGTCCCTCCTTTGGGATTTTATACTTAAATTACGTATTTAAATTTTAGTGAAAGAGCCCATTATTTCATTTTTGAGAAAAATAAAACAAAACAAATATGTATTTTCTTCAATATATTATGGATTTTCTTTTTGACATCGTGATTTTGCTCTTCATAATTCGATCCTGGGGGGGGGGTAATTACCCCCAGTACCCCCCCCCCCCCCCCCCGACGCGACGCCCCTGTCTCCGGATTCAAATTTGCATCAAGATTGGTCCATTTCTGACCATTTTGCATGCTATCGCCAATTCCTTCTATACTGCTAACAAAATAAAAGTTAAAAGAACATCTCACACTTTTTATGGATTTCGGTCACCGACAGATTTTGTTGAAGCTTTAGTATAGATATTATTTAGGAAGTTGGTACATATAGGCATTTTTTATCATTGCACCAACCAACAGCGATTCAGGGTGATACTGAGAAATTAGGTCATAGATTTTTTTTTTTATTATCTACTGGTAAAATATTGTAATTTAACTTTGGTTGAAGGGCACTTTTTCAAGCAGAATATAGTGATATTCTCAGTGTTTTTCTATTTGGCCCTGATTTCGAGATATCGGGTCTCATTTTTTTGATGTTTTTGCTGATTCCAATGATATTGCATCAAATCTGCAAAGACTTACCCTGGCGCAGATATAAATTCGGATCACAATACGCCTATTGTAGTGAACATCCTGTTGACACTAAAAAGAAACCGAGCAGCCCGAGACTGGATCTTACAATACTAAACAACTTAACAACTCTGGCCGAAGTTAGAAACGAATAAGATAGTAATAAACTAAACGTAATAAACAGGGCAGAGAATCAAGAAGTGGAGACTGTATGATCCGGTATCAGGGAAGGCGGAAGCCTTTGTTAGCGTCAGCTCGATATTTCCATTAACACTATAGGGTCAGGAAAAAAGCTGAGATGACTGATGAAATCCTCGACTTCATTGAAGAAAGACGCCTGCAAAATGACCAGCTAGCATATCGTTAGTTGAATCGTAAAATAAAAAACAAAGTTAGGGTATCTAAAGAAAACTGGCTAAACGAACAATGTGAGGAAATCGAAGACCTCGAAGCAAAATATGACAGTTTCAATATGCATAAGAAAATTAAAAAAGCTGCTGGTGTATACAAACCTAGACAGACCGGCATTCTGTTGGACAGTCAAGATAAGATAATTCTTGATGTCAACGACAAAGTTAAACAGTGATGCAGCTACACCGAAAATCTGTTTCAGGACGAGAGATCGGAAATTCCTGAAGAGTATTCACGAGAAGGACTAGATATAACATATAACTAAGGGAGAAGTCCAACACGCCATTCAGTTATACAAAAATGGGAAAGCGGCAGGTCCAGACGCTGTCTACTCAGAACTTATTAAAATCCTAACAAATGAAGAGTCACTACACGCAATGGTAAAGCTTTTCAATGTGGTTTACCGATCGGGCACCATTCCCTCTGACTGGCTTATTTCCACATTTGTGACGCTTCCAAAGAAAAGCTCTGCAAAAAGATGTAGCGATTATCGCCTTGTTAGCTTGATGAACCACTTTCTCAAGATTTTTCTAACGATCATCCATAAAAGAATATACGCAAAGTGTGAATCCTTCACGGGCGAATCCCAATTTACAATTCGTTACAATTTTTACACGAGAGAGGCCCTGTTTATAGCATTCAAGTGCTTATGCAAATTCTCAAGGATGTAGGCCTAGATGATAGGGAACTCAAGATAATTGCAAATCTCTACTGGAATCGGACTGCACAAATCAAGGTAGACCAACAAATGTCTGACGAAGTACGTATAAAAAGAGGTGTCCAGCAGGTTGCATCCTTTCACCATTACTTTTTGATATTTATCCGAACAAAGTATTTGAAAAAAGCATTAGAGGACTGCACTGAGGGAATTTCTATCAACATCAACGACGTGAACATTATCAATCTTCGATATGCCGACGATACGGTTTTAGTCGCTGATTTCCTGGAAGGTCTTCAAGTATTATTTGATCATTTGGCTACTGAATTTGGATTAAAATTGAACACCAAAAAAATTAAATAGATGGTGATTAGTAAGAACCAGGTTGGAGGAGGTATTATTAAGGTTATACAACTCACTGTACATTATTCCCATATGACACGAGAGGCTTAATAAGTGATAAGCCTTTTGGGATTATCGCGCTTGGTGGCATTTATAGCAAATTCTATTATAGAATTTTTTTTTTTTAATTTTGAAGTATTAAAGTTTAGTTCGTTGTATAACCTTTTGAATACCACTCGATGTTTCAGGATTACCTAATACTTTTACCTGATACTCAACGCGTTACCAGCAACACCACTCCTCCTTCGGAGTCGTGGCAGGTAGAAGTATTATCCGGTAATTCCGAAACCTCTTGTGGTATTACATTCGATAAGACCAGGATAATATGTAAGAGGTATATGCCAGGAATGAATAAGCCAGATTATCATTTGTAAAAATGAAATCCGTGTGATGTAGTCAGGTCTCTCCGCTCTCCGTTCGCACTTGATAACTACGTTGATACGTAATCATAAATGAATAAAAAATATTGAAATTTTTACAAAAAATACTATATTAATTCTAAAATAAAGAAATAAATTATAAATAGATTTTAAAAAATAAAAATCCAAAGTAAAAAATGATTCATAAATATAAAAAATACCTAACGTTGATACGTCTTCGTATTCTCTATTATGGAATTGAGGCCTGGACTCTAACAGACGCCATATGTGTAAAAAGCTAGAGGCTTCTGAAAGGTGGACATATAGACGAATGTTAAAAATCTCTTGGACAGACAAAGTGCGCAATGAAGATGTGCTAACGAGAATGTCACAGAACTTGAAGGTATGTTTACGCTTAGAAGGCGAAAGTTACAGTACTTCGGACACATACTCAGGAATGACAAATGCCTACTACTCAAACTCATAATCGAAGGCAGGTGAGGCCCTGTACGTCGAAGAATATCTTGGCTAAAGAATTTGCGTCACTGGTATGGCGAAACCACGACAAGTCTATAGTCTATCAGAAAAGCAGTCGACAAAGTACAGATAGGCGCTGATGATTGCCAACGTTCCTAGAGGATAAGGCACTTGAAGAAGAAGAATGATATAAAGTTCGATAAGTTAATCTCTAACAGTTTTCGAGAAAAAAAAATATATACATATGTTTTTGTCATAAGAAACAATGTGTTTGAAAATGACCTTTCTCATTTTCCTTACAGATATAAAGTCCTTTTCTATAACAAAGGTCCTCATGACAAAAAAGGATTTTGATTTTTTTCTCAAAAAATCCCGAAGATAATCCTATCGAATTTTATATCATTGAAATCAGCAAAAACAGGGCTATCCAATGAGTTATTGGAATATAGGGTTTCCTATTCAGAAAAATCGAACTTTGGTCAATATCTTGGAATACTGGCGGGATACCAAAAAACTGAGAATCTCATCAGATTCTGCTTGAAGAAGTGATTCTAGAAAGTTTTTACGGAAATCAATTATTCTCATTAATAAAAAAGTTGTGAAGTTTTTCCTATTGAAAATGTCCAAATTGCACCACCCTGTACAGGGTGCTGCAATTTGGAGTGTTTCAACAGGAAAAACATACTTGCAGACCAAATAGAAGAAAATTGACTTAGACGTCATGGGATCGATTTTTGAGAAACGTCAATTGTCAAAAACCGTATCACGATATCTTCAATGGTACCATTGATACAGGGCGATTTTCGATTTTCCCCTATTATGAAAAATGGCTATAAGTTTTTTATCTATCAATTTTTTTTATTTCTGTAAAAACATTATGGAGACACTTTTTTTTAGCACAATCCAGTGGCGGATTCAGTTTTTTTCTATATCGGTCCGATTTTGAGATATCGACCAAATTCCGATATTTTCAAATGAAACACCCTATATATTAATAGCTCATTGGATAGCTCTGTTTTTGCTGATTTCAATGATATAAAGTTCGATAGGTTTATCTCTAACAGTTTTCGAGAAAAAAAATTATATCTGTTTTTGTCGTAAGGACCAATGTGTTAGAAAAGGATTTTATATGTGTAAGGAGAATGAGGAAGAACTCTGTCTAACACTAACACATTGTTCCTTATGACCGAAACAGATATAATTTTTTTTCTCGAAAACTGTCGGAGATAAACCTATCGAACTTTATCTCATTGAAATCCGCAAGAACAGAGCTATCCAATGAGCTATTAATATATAGGGTGCTTCATTTGAAAATATCGGAATTTGGTCGATATCTCGGAATCGGAGCGATATAGAAAAAAACCAAGTCCGCCACTGGATTGTGTTCAAAAAAGTGTCTCCATAATGTTTTTACAGAAATAAAAAAAATTGATAAATAAAAGACTTATAGTCATTTTTCATAATAGGGGAAAATCGAAAATCGCCCTGTATTAATGGTACTATTGAAGATATCGTGATACGGTTTTTGACAATCGACGTTTCTCGAAAATCGATCCCATGACATCAAAGTCAATTTTCCTCTATCTGGTCGGGAAGTGTGTTTTTCCTGTTAAAACACTCCAAATTGCAGCACCCTGTACACGCTAGAGATAAAAATAATATCACTTTTGGAATATTTATTGTTTTATTTTTGAAAAAAAAAATGCCTGATTTTATCAACCAAACTTAAATTACCTATATACAATAATTCACAGTAGATAATGGAAAAAAAAAAATTGACCTAATTTTTTAGTATCACCCTGTATCGCTACAAGGTCGGTGCCATGAAAGAAAATGCTTGTTTCGACTTCTAAAATAATATACTAAAGTTTCAACAAAATCTGTCAGTGACCGAAATCCATAAGAAGTGTGAGATGTTCTTTGTTGTAATCACCCTGTATCATATTAAAACAAAAATTAGTACATTTGGGTTTTAGACCATTCCAAACAAGAATCTGCTATCAGGTTTTTTCTAAAAAAAATCCCTAATAGTACTCATTGAAATTTGAGCCTATAAATGTGGACACCCTGTACACCTGTACAGCCGCAGAAATAAAATTATGAGCCTTACAGCCCTTACAACTTCCAAATTCGAAGAGATATAAGACAAAAAAAAAATTGAATCGGTTAAAAAATAAAAATTTTAGAAGGGTGGTCAGTCCTTAAGTGGGACACACTGTATAACGTAAAGAGACGGAGAAAGACAGGTATTGATTGACACAAACCAAGGGTTATAAGCGCAAAGAGAATTGCCTATTATTGACAAGCGCCGATATCCTTGTGACGTCGCTACAGATGCGTGTCTTCCTTTTGTTATCCTATTATCATTGTGTTTGGTGATTATTTTCGTCATTTCTACATTTGTGTGTTGTGATTCTTGAAGAGAAACTCCTTAGGCGGCGGTCTGATATTTGGACAAGAATGGAGAGTGATTTGAAACACGCGTCACGTTTTGGCATATTTTCGTGACATACGAGAGAAGAAAAATATAACGTAGAGGGACGGAGAAAGACTGCCAATGACAATGACAGCCGACGAACGATTGACACGATCCAAGGATCACAGATTAACCCGTCCTAAAGATAGGAAATTTCCATGTAAAATGTCCGTTCGGAGCTGTCTCGAAAATAACACGTGTGAAGCTTCATGACTGCCAAAGCTATGCGGCGCTAGTATACAAAGCCACAAGCAAATCTCATCTGTGAACTCGGCTGTCCCAATGCAAAACACAGTAACTAACATTTTGAACATTTTCGTCAAAATTCAGTTTATTAGGGATTTGGAGTTGCTGTGTTTTGCTGAACATTATGGTATTTTACAAGCTCAAATCCCTCGATAAATAAGGAAAATAGAATGCATTCAAAACACACAAAAAACTGCTCGCAAAAAAATATTTTACCATTACAAAACACAGTACCTATTTATCAAATCCCATACCAAAACACAGTAACTACTTGGCAGTTACTGTGTTTTGTTATCGTTTTTGTTGTTACTGTGTTTTGTACTGGCAAATCGGTTGGAATTCGGTTTCAAATCTGCCATCCCCACCATTAATATCCAAGTTAACTGCAAGTGCCTCCAGGCACTGATTCTTTCTTGTGTCAGTAACAAATAGACCATTATGAGACTATAGAGGATGTCGCTGCAACGCGATACTATTTTGCCATCATGCAGTACGCGAACAAGACGTATTAGACTTTGGTATTATGGTTAACTTTTCTACTGTTTCTTATCCTGAAAAGGTAAATAGAATTATACACGGATATATATTCAATTTGATTCACAAATACTTTCTAGAAAATCGACGAATTACCACTTTTCCCAATCGTTAAGTATGAAACTTCATCATTTTTTACGAGCAAGTATGAAAGTGAAAAACAGAAAGAAATGTACTTAGACAGATTACAGACATTTGTCTCTACTGCTTTTCCATGTGAGGATTATCTTGAAAGCCCTGTAGATGATAGCGACCTGGACAAAGATTACGAACCCAGCGACAGCGAATACGATGATAACATTGTAGAATCTGAAAGTAGAAAAAGAAAGGTGAAAAGATCACAGTTCGGAGGAAAAATCGCCACTCCTGAACCAATAGTAGGTTGATATCGAAATGATTATCTACAAGGTAATTTATTATTATTATTATTATTTAAACGTCTGATTTTAGGACACCAAGGAAATTACCTCTTGCTCTAACGATATTCCGAGGATAATGGAAGCCAGTGGTGAAGTCCTCGAAATTGATAATGCTGCTCCAGTGGTAAGTTATTTAATTTCAAGTATTTCTGTTTTCTGTTTATTTATAAATACGTTTTTCTAGAATGACAAAAGAAGTGACAATGGAGAAAGAGATGAGCAAAATGAAACGGAAGCTGGCAAACTTATCTAATGAAGACCCAGAACTTGAGACACCCGATTTAGTGGTAATATATTTATTTTCATTTTCAAATTTAGAAATTGATTGTGGTATATTTTTGCAGAATGACAATGGTCAGGTACAAGAAAATGAAGAAAGAGAGAGGCAAAATACTAGAGAATTAAAAAGACCTGGTCGAAGACTAGTAGGAATAGAAAAAATCGAGAGAGACAAAAATAAACATCCCATGAGAGCCATTTGTAACGGAAAATGTAGAAGACTGTGTAAAAGCTTAACAGAAGAACATCGTCATGATATTTGGAACCAGTATTGGAATTTGGACTACACAAGTAGACGTAAATGGTTAAGTAAACATGTAACGTTACTTCCAGTAAAACGAAAAAGTATGACAGCTCAACATTCAAGATCGGAATCAAGGTATTTCACTCTACCACTTCCAGATTCAACTGAAATTGCTGTATGCAGACTGACGTTCCTAAATACTTTAGGATATACTACTGATTCAGTAATAACCGAATTAGTTGCAGCAATTAAATCAGGCCCTTGCGGTGATCAAGTTAAGGAGCGTAGGGGTGGAAGTCATAGGCCGGAAGCTGACCAAGATATAATAAAAAACCACATTGAGTCATTTAAACCTTGCGTGAGCCATTATAGAAGAAAGAATGCCCCCAACGTAAGATATTTACCTAGAGAGCTCACTATTAAAATCATGTACGATGACTTTGTTTCGAAACATCCAAATATATGTAAAATTGAGATTTACAGACAGGCCTTGAAAAAAATGAATATTTCTCTTTGCCAACCAAAATCGGATGTCTGTGAAGACTGCTCGTCCCTGAAAAACATTTTGGAAAATGGTGAAAATGAAATCATCCAAAATCAATACGACTCTCACCGTGCTAAAGCTACAAAAGCAAACTTAGAATATAAAAAGAATTCGGACGAAGCAGCAGAAGCAGGTTCAACAAATAAACGGATTTACTCCATGGATTTACAGAAAGTTATTATTTTGCCCATCATGCCTCAAAGCAAGACCGCCTTTTTTACAAGTCGACTTGTTGTTTTCAATCAAACGTTCGCCACTTTGAGCAAGGAATCCTCTAATCAAAGTTACTGTGTGCTCTGGCACGAAGCATTAGGTGGTCGTAAAGCTGAGGCTCTTGTTGATGCTATGTTCAAAGTAATCGAGAAAGAAAGGGATGCTACGGATTTTATATTTTGGGCTGATAATTGTAGCGCCCAGAACAAAAATTGGGTTTTGTACACATCACTTGTTACTGAAGTTAATCGTGTAACTGGTCCAAATCAAATTACCATTCTTTATCTCACCAAAGGCCATACTCATATGAGTGCAGATGGTATCCATGGTAATATCGAGCAGAAACTCTTGAGGAAGAGAAACATATATGATTTTCAAGAATTGATAGAAGCTGTCGAATCATCCAGAAGGAAATTAGAAGTTCTGCAATTAAAAGAGTTCCACTTGTGGCCAAATAAAAAAAGAAATACAAAAAAGGCAGCGGATCCATTAAAGGGTTTTCTATTGAATGAAATTGTTGATGTTTGTTTCAAAAAAGGAAGCCAATGCATGCAATATAAAAAAGATTTTGCAGATGAATATATAGAGTTGGATTTCATACAGAAGAAGCACAATCCTATGACCTTCACACCACAAGCCTTGTCCTCTCGTGGTATTTCAGCCTCCAAAAAAGCAAAAATCTTGAAAGATCTAGTACCGCTTATGCCAACCAACAGAAGGGTGTTTTGGGAAACGATGCCAGAATCCGAAATATCCGTGGACTTGGTTGATGCTGAGCAAGTAGGGGAAGAAAGAGATTCTGATGTTTGAATATTCTGATTGTAATATTATCTTATTTGAGTTTTATCAACTTGGTACCCTTCAGAAGTTTTTCTTGTGTTTTGTTTATAAAATAAAAAAAATGGAGTATGTATTATTTTGAGTTCAAAATACAGTAATGGATGTTAACTGCTTTAAAGAGTTTAATATTTTATGCTAGTTTTCTGTTACAAAACATAGTAAAGGCAATTACTGTGTTTTGATGAAGTATTATCAAATTCATTAGAAAAAAAAAATTACATGAGAAGGCAGTTACTGTGTTTTGACACAAACTTATGTTGTTTATTCGAAAAAAATCCCATGCAAAACCTTTTTTGCAGCTGCCGAACTATTGTTTTAAGGGTTTATCTTCTTAAAACTATGATAAAAAGAGTGCTCAGGTTATACCTGACTACCCTTAAAAATATTGAAGCAATATCTCCATTTATTTCGTGGCGCTCGAAAATTATCATTAAATTCGATTTTTCCACGTTGTTATCGAAGTGTTGTTACTGCGTTTTGAATTGGGACAGCCGAACTGTGAATGGTGAATATAATTTGTCAATGTGTTTGTCATCAGTTAGGCTTTTGATCTGTGTTTGTTCTTTTATTTAATTTCCAATCAATTTTTGATAAAATTTTGACTTGTTAATATGTTTTTAAAAAAAGAGGCTTTATGTTACATTCAAACATAGTGGAAATGCTCGTGGAAATGGGATTAGTGATGGTTTTTGTTCGCCATTGTTTGACATTCACATGAAGTGTGATTTGTGCACTAGATAAGACCAAAATTTTTAAAAATATGCCTTCATTTATAGCATAGGTATCATTGCAGTGGAAGCTTCTGAATTCATGCCATCACCACTTTATTTCTTAGTGAATTTTATTTGCAGTATTATAAACTTTTTATTATATTTTTTTTCAATATGTTTTTCTATTATCTATTGTTGTGTTTAAGGCTGTTCCAATAAAGAAGGAGATGGTACTAAAATGTTGTTGTTTTATTTCAAAAAAAATACAGATAATAATAAATTAAAATTGATTAGGGACAAATTATTTGAAAAAAGGCGGAAGACCGCATGACTACTACTACACACTGAACACACTGAAGTGCACACTAGCGCCCCCATGCTGTTGCAGTCATGCAACTCGTTGTATGAGTAAGACAAGGATAGGGGAAAAGGCACGAGTTTCCTATCTTTAGGACGGGTTAATCTGTGCCAAGGATTATAAACTATTATGTTCTGTGACTATTATTGTCAAGCGCCGATAACCTTGTCACGTCACTACGGATGCGCGTTTCCCTTCGTCTTTACACCGACTCAAACGCTAAGTCTAAAAGTTGTATGAGGGGGATAGTTTTTAAGAAGTTTCACTTCTACCACGTGTACGGTGCTGCACATGATTTTTTTTGCCAAATGCGAAGTCTAACGACCTGTAACACTTGGTAATATGTATGTGAGGAAACTTTTCCGTGAGAATAAGGAAGAATAAAGATTTGTTTTCTATCCTCGAAACATGTAGGTCTCTTTAACATGATTAAGGTGTTTTGTAGAGGAAGGCTTTGTGGTTTTCTTTTGGAAATAAATTTCAACTGCACTTTGAGAGATGGACTACTTCTTCAATTTATAGTTTTATTAGTGAATCAGACTTTAGCAATAAGAAGTCGGCAATCATCGATAGCACTATCAATGATTTTCAGGACACAATAATTATATAGTATTTTTTTTATCTCTATCTCCGTGCTTATTAAACCTATCAAAAATATAAAGCGAACCTCGTTTATCGAGAATTTCATGTAGAATAATTAAGTACATACTCTTAAAGTGCGACAAGTGAGTGAACCTTGGTAACCTATGAAGGAGCAGACGAAAACCTATACTATACGACGCGACGGGTCCCCGACGTGGTGCATTGCGAAAATTGCGTTTACCCAGACGCGACGACTTGCGTATATGTATATTTAATTTCGGGTCAATCAGGAGGGTTATGCCCGCATTCCTTCCACACAGGTTCACTCACTTGTCGCACTTTATATTTTTTGGCTAAAAGACTTGGTTTTCGAGTTATTTGGGGAAAAGTAAAAAAAATACCTTCAGACACCCCCGACCACTTTAGCTCGCCCCCCAGTCACCAGGACTTTCATTATGTTATTTAGGACACATTCACCTATATCTGTGCCAAAGTTGGCTTCTACACGATTTTTTCCCCTATTTTTCCTTCGTTGCCTGGCCTATTGCCTATTCCTAAAAGCTCTCTTACAAAAAAATCTATAATATTATGAGGGAAAAAAAAAATCAATCACTTGCCTGCGGATATTAGATGTGCTGCCTCTGCTCTGATTTTTGGAAGAAAACTAAAGAAGCCCGTATTATACAAAAATCATTTTACACTCTTGACGAATTTTATAGTCGAATTATTTCTTGTTCTATGTGTCTTGTTTAGTTTTTGTTAAGGATTTAATCAATTTTGTTCTTATAATGTTAAGTATTGTGAAATTTTAAAGTGTTAAATGTACCTACTGTTTTTGAATTCTTGAAATTAGTTTATACAAGTTAGTTTTAGTTAGAATTATTATGTTATAGCGTTTCCGAGGAGGAAACTAAGCTATTTGGAACTTCCATTTCAAATCAGAAACTTCTGATTTTCTGGCATTGAATTGGGCAATCTGGGCATGGTTACCTGAATAGGGTGTCTGCTGTAAGAATGTGCGGCACTACAACTGAGATATTCATCCTAATCTACGATACGGTGAACCATCGGCTCCTAATTTTATCGCCCAAATTATAGTGCAACTAGATCAACAATAATAAAAACCATTGTAACATTGTGCAACGTAAATGTATAACCAACCCTTTTGTGTAATATCTATAAAAAAAAAACAAGTAACTAAATAAGGATACTTTTTTATTCTCATTATAGAACTGTCTCACTGTCTCACTTTTACAATAATATTTGTAATAATTAACAACAAAATATCAGCAACAAATACTGCTGGGCGTTATGGGGGAATAAAAAAATAAATTTGTAAAAACAAAATACTTAACTTAGAAAAAAATAAAGAAATAGCTGCCTCGGTATAATTATTTGGGTAACATTCAATTGGGTATGTAAAAAATTATTTCGAAAAACATACTTAAAGCAATTATTTGTAATGAATAATCAATTGTTGCGTTGGGAAAACGTAAATAAAAAAAAAACTTTTAGTTTAGTCATCACCTATCGTCAAGTTCAAACTAAAGATAATCATATTTTTCAGATTCCAAAAAACACTTCTTTAGTTGCAAGTGGATAACATTATTATCAAAAGCTTGAACTCAATGCAAATACATACATATTACCTAACAAAAAATTTAATAATTTTCAAATTAAATTCTTATTTATTAGGATTATTTATTGCACTAGTGTTTTTATTTATCTATTTCTATTCTTTTCTTTTATATATTATATTTGTTAACTTGAAACGTAAAAGTTTTTAGTATTAAGACAAGGCATTTCCTACACAAAAGTATTCTGTGTCAAATTATTGAAACAGTTATTTGAAAAATATTACCGGCGTGTGTTTTAGCATTTAAAAACAACCAATTTTCTGATTAAAATTTTAAAATTTATCTAAAAACATTTTTCATCAATTTAATACTAATGTCATAAGATTGTTTTAATATTTTGGTGTTTCACCGAACTTAAAAATTATTTCATTAATTTGATTTTGTAAATATGTATATTGATGTTACAAATTATTGACGTTATATCAATAATTGTTCTAGGTAAAACTTTTAATGCCTTATTGAGTTAATAATTATTATGATTGTAAAAAAAACAGAACCACCTTTTAAAGGCGATAATACGCCACAACCATTAGCACTTGTTTTTTTGATTATTTCTTTCAAGATGTTAACTGTGCATACAACTTTATACAAAAAACCTAGGAAAATTAACAAACACCCATGATCAAGTTCCAGTTTAGTATCATTCACGTAACAAAAACACTATCTAAAAATCAACAATCCAAAAAATAATAATAATAAATAATAACCTTAATTATACGAATAATCGTGTACCTACTGAAAAAAAAAAAGTAGATGTCATGTATTCTTAGAATATAGATAAACTAGCCAGATTATTCTCTTATTATTATAGTCTTAGGAGAAAACATTTCAGTTTTTAATGAAGTTTTCTCAAAGGTTTTTTTTCTACATCATCATGGCCAATAAATTACAATCTAGTCATTGAGTATGTGACATTCTTCAATTTATTCGAGGTTTTGTCCATCATAATGAGGCAATTTGTCTATTTTAATCTGGCTAGTCTATATTTTAGATTTATATTAATAAATAATTCTGGTAAAAGTATAATCTCACCGTCAAACAATATAACTTTTCGTTATTAGAGTAATAATATTACACTTCAACATTTCACTGGAGCCACAACGTAAAGTGGCCATATTTTCTTTTGATTTGGAGCTTCAATATTCTTTGATATGCTATAAATTTAATTTCGAGATTCAATTATTCTGAAGTGAAAATTCAATTTCAAGTCCAACATTTAAAATTCCAGTTTACATTGTGGCAATATAACTTCCTATTAATGAAAATGATTACAAAAAATGGCTAAGATACTTGTAGGGTAATTGAGGAATACTAGCCAATATTTGTAAAGCCATTTTCTTCTACAAATGGGTTTTGTTCAGGTACTGTACATGAAAAGGACTGCCAGATTTTTAGTCTTGAATGTTCGCCATTGATGAATGTTTTGTAACGGTATGAAGGATACTTATTTTACATACAAATTTGTCTTTGTCTCTTATTTCTTATTACTTCCTACTAACGACAATATATTCAAGTTACAATGAAATTTCTAAGATAGACACCTCCAATGACACCACGTTGGATCAAGCAAGGTGGGATAATAACTCATACTTGTAGGAGTAAATTTTGAAATGCTAAAATTCCTTTGAAAAATAGATATTCAAAAGGTATTCAGCTGGACTATTTCACGAAAAAGGATAATAGGTTTGTTCGTTTTGACGAATGTTACCTAATTTCAATGAATTTGTTCGGACTTAGTTCAGAATAAATTCAATTAAAAATCTTCTAGTTCAATCATAATTCAAAATAAGATCAAAATTCCTAAAATGCATTTCAGTAGGAATATTTCTTACCAAGTCGTTACATCACTGGCAAACTTTTGGTGATCTGGTTGTCCTTTTCATGTATGTTTCTTGGTTGTTGCCCTAATATTCTATGCCTATCGATTATCGTCGACGTTTGTTTTCGCGTATTTATATGGCTTGAAAACGTACGTCAACTTAAATAACAGTCAAATAATTGTGTCTGAACAGAAATTGAATAATCTTGGATTATTCCTATCTCATTATCAAAAATATTTTATGGATTTTAGGGTAGTAGAACAGTTTTATTATTCATTTACGACGTTTTGCCGGGTTACGACAATCACTTAAAAATTGTGATTAACCATATTATTCTCCTCAAGTCCTTGATGAAGAACTTTTACGAATAATGATACTCAGTTCCAGGACAACAATAAAAGGACTAGCACCATGATTTAGAATTTAGTCACAAAGTCCTGAAAACCTTTTTGGTCATGGAACTGGCAAATTCTATTAATAGTAATTACGCGTTTTCAATTCCTAAAATCCACAGAATATTATTTCAGTTTTGAAAACTGTATCATAGCATCTTAGGGAACACTATTTATTAAAAACGACGACTCGGTAAGCAAACAATAAGAGCGTCACAAGATTTTTTTTTTAATACAATAATTGATGGTCAAAACACAATTAAATTAACTAAAATTTCCTTCAACAAAGTATTCCTTTCACTATCTGGATCAATCCACGAAACAAACAAAAAAAAAACAATACAAATCAACTTTCACCTAGAATTAAATAATTGTATTACTTGACTACCAAAATGTGTAGCCGCCCTCTGAACCGCCGGCTAAAAAGGTGTTCTTCTTTTGACCGAGCGCCACCTGATGGCCGGCCATTGCAGCCAATTGGGCAGCTGATGGTGGTACTCCTGGTGGTGGCTGAGGAATCACTTGCTGAGCGATGCCGTCGAAACGCGCGCCCCCGTCGTACCCATTCTGAAACAGGTGGGGATTCTATTTGGGTCTAGAGGAACTTTTGTGTTTTTGGTTTGAGGGGTGAATAGTATAGAATAGGAAATTGTGACTGTATTTTTTTTTAATTGTGAAAAAGTTTCCTTTTAACAAAATAATAGCTTTTTATGATTCATGTGAGACGAAACATGTTGTTCACTCTGTATCTAATAAGGAAGAACATGCCCTGATAAGTTTTGGTAGCTGTATAAAAACGATTCAGTAGGTGAACTTCATCAGAGGTTTTCAATATATTTTTTTTATAGTTGAAATAGCCAATAATTAGCATACCGCACTTGTGGTTGGAGAGGTTCCAAAACTTTCCAAGAACTTTTGTTTTTGTCAAGAGTACAATCTTGAGGTGAGGACAATGGGTGGTATGAATAAAAACGAAGTACTTGCTACTACTACAAGTATTAGTATGTTCTACGTAGTATTTACTTCAAAACGAAGTAGATACTACATTTTGGTCGTTTCGAAATGTAGTATCTATTTCGTTTTGAAGTAAATACTATGTAGAACATACTAATACTTCTAGCAGTAGCAAGTACTTCGTTTTTATTCATACCACCCAATATATGCAGTTGAAAAGAAAAATATTCTCTCAGAATATGGTCTTGAAATAACATTTTAGATTAACAAAGCTTCAAAGTCAAGTTTAGAAACAAAAACCAATTCCCTACTCTTTGAAATGTACTAATGAAATTTGAAAAACTTACTGGTATCATAATTGTAGGCCTCAATTGTGCAGTGGGTTGCATGGCATAAGAGTAGGCGCCTAAGGAAGGATAATATTGCATGGGCGCGTATGTAGGATAACCTAGATATGTTGGATAACCGGTTGCGTACATCGTTCCTGGAGGGTACATCTATAAAATAATCCAAAACATTAAGACAGTGAAATTGAAAGTTTCTGATCAGTGCCAAACAGATTCCTTAAAAAAATCAGAAATGGTTTTCTAAGGATTCTTTTGGCACTCTGGCTGATTTGCACTACATATTATCAAAAATTATTAATCTTACATGTTGTCCGACAATAGCTGGATGAGTCAACGTTTGATCATACGTTGGTGGAGGTCCTTGAGGATAAATTTGGGTCTGGCCTGGGATAACGTAGGGAGATCCTGGCATTCCAGGCATAACTAAAATAAAATATGTTTTTGACCAAAACAAGCAAAATATCATCAATAAAATAGCGATTTATGTAGCCAGTTAGGGATGACTCGACTAAAAAACAAGTGTCCACAAAAGAACAAGAGTCATGCAGAAGTGTCTTTCCTCACATGATACATACAAATTTGTTGTTATTTTGAATAGTTATCAAAAATCAAAATAAAACCAAAATTGCTTTATTGTAGGAAGACATAGTCTCATTTACAGAGCTGTGGAAAATAAACTACATGATATCTTTATGATCTCACTTCCCAAGAGATTACATTATATTGATGACAAAAAGTTTTTGGTTAAGGTTGAAGAGGGAATGAGAAGGTCAATGATAATGGTAAACGAGCTGCGAGTATTTAAGTACAGCGGATACAGAGTGTACCAGATTCAGGTACTTCCTATGCATTAAGCACACAGATTCCAATATGAAAATGCTATAAGCCGTCAGTATCTTTTCAGCTTTAAAAATTGGCTTGCACGAGTCTCGGAGTCGCAGACCGAAAACACATCTAATAGCGCGTTTCTGTGAAACAAACACAGACTGGAAGAGGTTATGAGAGCAAGAGTCCCAGAAACAAATACCATATTTTAGATGGGAGAAAAATAAACTTTTTTTGCGATCTCGTTACTTAATTTATTTTTTACGGCCCTAAAAGCAAAGTAGTCAGAAGACAGTTTAGAGCACAGATTAGAGATATGAGTCCCAAACTTCAGAGCCTACTGTCAATGTACAAGCTCAAAAATCGATTTCCGCTCAAGTTGTTGATATATTGATCGTCAATTGAAATAGAATTAAAATTACCCTTTAATGAATTATGTTTGTTTTGGAAACATTAAATGGAAGTAAATTATCATATTTTTGATTTTCGATAGGTCAGTGTTTACCATGTCATTGAGCAGAGCAACACTACCATGATACCACAGGATAGTAGTGTCGTCCGCAAAGGAAGTACATTGACCATTAGTTATCACAGAAGCGAGGTCGCTGACATAGAAAAGAAACAGAAGAGGTCCCAGAACAGACCCCTGAGGAACCCCTGCTTGAAGCCGGAGCTTAGTGGAAGTGTTGTTGTTGAAAGAAACGCTCTGGACGCGATCAGATAAGTATGACTTGAACCAGTTCAAAACTGACCCTCTGATGCCATAAATCTCAAGCTTGCCGAACAGAATCCCATGATTGACACAGTCAAAAGCCTTTGCCAGGTCACAGAACACCGCCGATGCGAACTCTCGATCATTTAGGCCAAGATAAAGTTGATCTAGAAGGTGGAACATGGCATCACTGAAATCCGAATTGTGAGACTGAAATAACATTATGCCTCTCCAAAAATGAAGTCATATGACCCTTAACAATCCTTTCCACAACCTTTACTAATATGGGCAAGAAAGAAATAGGCCTGTAGTTAGAAGCTGAGCCAGTATCACCTCCTTTAAACAGAGGGATGACTATGGCCTTTTTTAGAAGAGGGGGAAAGTTGCCCAATTCAATGGAGTTATGAATGGCGTCAGCAAGGGCACCAATAGCAGCATTAGGAAGATTATTAATTTTTTTTATTGATATATCATCCCACCCCCTTGATTTCTTTCCTCCAATTTCTCCAAAAGTATGCTTCAATTCGTCGACTGAGACTGGGCTAAAGAAGGATTCGGGGACTGACACGGATCCAAGGGCTGACAAGGGATCCACTCTCTGATTGACCGTATTTGCAGAATGCTTAGCAGCAATAGAGCAATAATAAATATTTAATTCTTCAGCTGTTAGGTCGTTACTGACAGAGTGGGAGCCGACACGTTTTTTCCCTCGCAGGTCATTCACAATAGTCCAGATCTCCTTCTGTTTGTTGCCAGCCGTAACAAAGCGCGAATTGTAATAAGAGCGCTTATAGCCTCCCCAATCACTCTACGATAGATAAATCCTGTAGTTTTTAAAATAGCTCATGAAAAAAGTGTTGCCCATAAAGAACTTCCTCAATGTATGTAGGCATCTCATATTCTTTGAAGCAATCTTCAAACCTTTTGTAACCCAAGGTTTACAGTTTTTTAATCTGAGATTTATAATAGGAAACGCACAGTCGAAAATATTTAGGAGGTTTCCATAGAATATCTCCAAATTAATGCCAGCACCCCCATATCCTTCCGATGCAAAATCAGAGCACATAATTGCCCAAACACATTGAAATTTTGTCCAGTAAACAAACGGCCACGCTTAAAACATTTCTTCTTAACTGTGCAGGATCCAAGTTTATACTTGCCAATTACTGCTCCATGGTCTGACAAACCAGAAGGAATCACAGAACATTCAACCTTAATTAGATCTATATTAGAACACAAGTAGTCGATAGTTGTTTGCCCTGTTATTCTAGTGTGAGATTGAACATGCATAATCAAATCGAAAGAAATAAGTTAATTTTTCAGTGTATGAGCAGAACGCAAATTTGCTTGTTCATAATTTATGTTAAAGTCGCCGGCCAATATAATAGAGGCTGTAGGCGGAATTTCGTTTAGAATCACCTCGAGTTTATTAAGGAACATGTCAGAGTCAGAAACAGGTGAACGATTCAAACAGATTTGAAATATTAGAATACACAACAGACAACTCAAAGACCTTATCACTACATAAAAATTTAAATTTATCAATGTCAACCAAGCCAGAAGACTCTTCTACAATATTTCGAGATAAAGTAATTTGAGAAAAAAATTGGTTCCTGTTCTTTGAGCCAGTGCTCAGTCAAAGGAATTATTAGTGGATAACTGACGCTTTCAACAAGAAGCTCAAATTCATTAATTTTAGGTCTAATTGACTGAATGTTCAATAGAAGAATACCTAGTATCAGGTTGTCTACTAAAAAATCTGTGACAAGGAGGTGCGAGTCTGGGACTCATGGAGCGCATGATTTTGGGAGCTTACATTAGAGTGTGAAGATATAGGTACTGCTCTTAAGACTATCTTACTTTGAACGAAGGGAGTGATTATGTAATGATAGAGTAACTCACACATAGAGCCAATAGAATGACGAAAATCGAAAACATCGCAAACATCACTAATCAATCTAATTGATGCGTTATTCTTCTTACGGACAAAATCTTCAATAAAAACTTATTCCCAAGAAAATAATTAAAATTACATTTAAAACATAGAATCAAGTTAGTAAACCTACCAATTGCCAGAAGTATTTTTAAACAAGAGTACCCGATGAAAGTTTTATTTAGGTCCAAGCACAAAACAACAGTGTCAATCACAGAGTGTCCACTAGACAAAGAAAAGAGTGTCCTGATCAAACCAGAAACATTTGATTGACTACCCACATATCCAAACGTATCATGCAGTGAGCCATAAAAAAGCTGAGCAAGTGTAGAGAAATAATTCCTGGCACTTGCGTCACCACACATTATGAGTATTTTCTTCTTGATTTGCGATTTAGCACAAATATATTGTCGAGTCGCAGCGCACGTGGCAAAGGCTGGAACAAATGCAGGAGGACTGATTGGTGTCGAAAAATGCTGCGGCCTAAAAGAGTTAACGTCCAATTCTTCTACCGCTAAGGAAAGATCCGCCCTGTCAGTCTGAGGTGATTTAGGAACTTTAATCCTCAGCAGGCTGTGGAGGAAGTAAAGCCTCGTTCAATATATCGTCATTTACATACGTAACAGTAGCAGCCTCTTCAAAGCAGGACGATGTTTGGGTAGCTATCGCAGCCCTTCCCCCGATATCTGATTCCGATGGAAAACAGTCTCCAACATCATTAGTATAAGTATAACTGATAACAGTCTGAGACTCAATACTTTTAAGAAAACGGATTGTCTCAGTACTAGCATCACATTTAGTACTAGAGAATTTAGAGCATACTGAAGAATCACGATAACAATGAAGCTTTTGCTGGAGCTCTATAGTCAAATCTTTATATTTTTGAAGTTCCGCTTTTAGTATTCTTCCATGTCACATACCTCATCTTCGAAGGCAACTGAGCGCCTTCTAGTGTTCCCAACTTGTCTTTTCAGAAGCTCCAGATTACACTGTAGCTCGGTGTTTTCCGTTTCAAGGTTTTGCAAAGTTTGACTATCCCTATCATTGGTGCCTAGTTGGAAGCTGGTGTTCGAACAATAGATTTTTTGCTGCTCAATATGAATCATGTGCTTTTTCCTAGACCAACATGATTTGTGTACAATTATGTGACACACAACACAACAAAAAAATCTCAATCTTTGTTCCTTATTAGGACAGCACGGAAAGGTCACAATTTTATCCTCCGGGCCCGAAAGGTGATTCATAATGAATTTTCAGAATGCACCCTGTACAATAGAATAGTTCTCACTCTGTTAAAATTTACACACAAAAAATATTAAAATCGGTCCCCTTAGGCAGGTTTATTGATATTATATTGATAGCACTAACTTGATATTGATACCCACAAAAACAAATGCAAAAAATAAAATTAATAACTACATAGTTACCAATATAAACTATAAAACTCAATTTCCACCACCAATAAATAACAATCCTTCAGACTTGATTTGACACAGAAAAATTTTGTCTTTATTTTGACACTAATTTCAATATTAATTTCGAACTATTACTGAATTAAACTTTATTTTATTGGGAGCAAAAACACTTTCAGTTAACATGGTACGAAGCTGTATTGACTGTTACAAGTTTATATATTTCAAATAGACAAAACGAATTATTCTTATCTTGATTTTTTATAAAGTACCAATTTATCCCTTTTTAAAAACATCCCATCAATACCAATGCTTAGGAGATCAGTGAAAACAGATGCGAAAAAACTTCTTACAATTAAAAACTAAAAAGAGGGATTCCCAAAATCTGTAGACTCAAGAAATATTTATGTGCAGATCTTGGAAGTCTTAGGCCCAAAGGGCAAAGACACATACTCAAATATTCTCGGGATATATGATGATATCATAATTTGATAATGGCTGCTACTGAAGTTATCTCAGGAAGTTATCCTTTATGTGGCAACAATAAGAAAATAATATTTAGTCTACATAGTTATTTGATATTCAAAAAGGGTTGAATATTTTGGGAGACGAAATGCACCTACTCAACATAAGCATAACTGTCGAACACACATTTTCTTAATTTAGTTGTACAACCAAATTTAATTTCCTTGTTATGATTTTCTCAAAGGCTTGTAGCTTTTTTATTAATGGATGTTATAAAAATAATAATAATAATTATATTCTTTATTGCCAACAAAAATTGTATAAAAACAATACAAGCAACGTCACAAGGCTGATCCAAGCAGCTATTATCAATACAGACAATCATTATGTTTAAGGGTACAACTAAAAATACACAACAATTAGTTGGCACACAGTGCTAAAATAAAATAAAATGCATAAGTATATAGGATTCTTGATACACAATATAAAAAACAGTACTAAAATGTAAATTTGAAACAATAGAAACATTTGAGGATCAATCACTGCATGCACATTATCAATTGCTTTTATGTTGTGTGGCAACATTCTATAAGCCTCAATGCCCATGAAGTAAGGGCCCATCTCAAAAATTGTTGAACAATGAAGAGAAATACCTACTTTTGCGAGTCACCTCTGTTTCTAGTTGTCATAACTATATCAACTCCATAATATGCCTGATTGGAAGGAAACGTAAATATTCCGCTTCACAAACATCATCAAGGATGCAAAGTACAGTGATGGAACAGTCAACAACCCCAACTCAGTAAAAAATGATCTACAAGAGGCCCAGGATACATCTCAGGATCCGCCTTTAAAGTCTGAAAACGAGCGATAACCCCTTTGATACGCCCCAAAAGCATATTCCATAACTAGTAATCGATTGGATTTAAGCAAAGTAGAATAGCCGAACCAACTCGGGTTAAATGAACAGTCTCAGGAGACCACACAACCTACTAAACCTTAACTGAACTGAATCAATATGAACTTCGCAATTCAGATATCAATATGGAGTCCCAGAAACTTTATGTGATCAGTGAGCGGTACAGTCCTTCCATCCATTCGAACAAGAAGAGACTCCAAGTTATTTTGAGTCTTGGAAAAAAACTATTAAACGTGTTTTGTTGGTATTCAAACTCAGGTTCTTCCCAATACACCACTCTTTCATCCTCAGGGCGGCATCCGAACAGCTCTGGGAGAGGTCACCATTATTAGATCGTGCTACCACAACAGAAGTATCATCGGCGAACTGACAGATGACCTCAGATGCAAACCCCTCAGCCAATCCATTGACATATAACAAAAACAACATGGGACCAGGGACAGTCCAAGACGTGTTTTCGGGGAAAAAAGTTAATAAATCCGTTTTCTTTTTTAGGCCGAGTTCGTTTTTGTCATCTTTTTCGTCGATTTGCTCCGAAATTTTGACAGGCACGTTATTTGTGAATTGAAACTGTCTGATCCAGTCACGTGTCTGTCAAAATTTCGAAGCAAATCGAAGAAAAAGATGACAAAAACGAACTCGGCCTTAGCTAAACTGTTGAGTTATTTACTGAACCGTTCACTGTTCATTCTTTTCTAAATCATACAGATGGAAAAGGACAGTTGAGATAACAGCTCAACAGGGGAGTCTGCTGAATACAGGAATTATAATTTCTGTTTACATTTCCAGACAGATCATTTGTTGTGTCATTTTTTTGCTGCTTTAAAATCAAATTCCTCAAATTCACCCTAATACTTACAATCCGTTAGGTGTTATGTCATATCCACCTCAAAAAAAAAAAAAAGATTATAAGCCGTCAGAAACAGAACAATTTTCAACCTTTTTTTATTTGATGTCCGTAGAGACATTCAAATATACATATTATTGAGAGAATTTTGCAAAATAGAATTATTCTACGTGGTAGAGAGCAAAAATATTAAAAATTAATGTGCGTAATTTGTAATTTGGAGTAGTATTCACCTTTGTACCTGATGGATTTACCTCCGTCAAAATTAGTCAACTCCATCACTGTCTTGCAGTCCTTTCTTTCCATTTAGAACGTCTTGTATTTTTAAAAATGTTATCAATGTGTTCTGTGTTTCCTATTAGTACCAGTGCAAGACGGTGTAAAATGATTTCTCCCTCCGTCATAAGACAACACATTGACCTCCGTCTTGCAGCCCGGTATCCCTCCACAGGACGTCTTGCATCAGTATCCAGTGGCTATTCTACATTCAAGCTTTAATCTAAATCGACAATGAAGTGGTGTGAAATGATATTTCACCCCTCTGAAAAATTGACAATTTATATCTAATATTACAACCCCAAAACCTCCATGGAAACGTCTTGCATGTGTTAATCCAATTTTGTTTGTGTACAAATTAACTCAATAAATAAATGCAAGACCGTGTATAATTATACATTTTCCCTGTTTATGACGACATTTTCTGAAATATTTTTTTCAGCGAAATCCCCTACTCCCATCTATTTCCCTGCACAGGTGCGTTTCAGAATCATGTTATCTAACTGATGATAACAATGCAAGACGGTGTAAAATGATTTGATGAAATAGGCCTCGTATCCCTCTTTAATGTAATTAGAGTATTTCCAAATTTCAAAATTTATCCAAGATGGTTTATTATTTTTTACTTTTGTGGAAGACATTGGAAAATCAATATTAAAATGGTAATTGAAAATATTGAAGTATTTTCCTTCAACGCCAGTTAACTGATACACCTCATCCCACTCCTCATTTGACAGATAATTAGAAAAATAAATTGAGTTTCCAATATACTTTGGCAGAAAATCAACCTTGGGCATCCCAAAATCGAGCACCTGTCCATAATGGTCAGACAAGTCAGATACATGCACACTTGATAGCAGTAAAAGGAGCAGTAAAAGGTCAATATTGATGATAGAAAAAATATCCAACTGTGATACATTATTAAAGGTGACTCTTGTATTTTGATTGACGTGAGGAACCAAGCCATAGCTCTCAAATAAGCCAAGCAAAAATATAACATTTTCATCATTCTGACATTGAAAATTGAAATTAAAATCACTTAGTACAACGGTCGAAATTTGATCGTGGCGCCATCTAAGACAAAACCTCAACACCAAGCAGCAATTTTCGCTGCAATATGGTGACAGAATCTAATCGGCCGACCAAAATTCAGTTCGTGGGAAAACCCAGAATAGGAAAACCTATTATCCACTGATTAAAATCACTGCCAACTATAATTGATATTTTAGGCTCATACAACTCATGTAATAATTTGGCAAATTTTTGTAAAAATAATTGCACATTACCAGTCGGTGACCTGTAAATAGACACAACAACACTAAATAAATTGTTCAAGATACATTCAGATACACAAAACTTGAAGACCTTTTCCATAAGAGAAACTCGTGTTGGTACCATCTTTACGGAAGCAAAAGAATTTTGAAAGAATATGGCAGTACCATCACCTCTTGCAATAAATACTCTGACCACTGAAGCTAGACAGAGTATAGTTATCCAGATTAACCAAATTTATAGCGTCGTCCTTAAACCAGTGTTCTATGATGATTACAATGTCCGGACGCAACTCAGATAGAGTAACTTGGAACTCAAGTACTTTACTGCCTAAGCTTTGAAGATTTATGTTGATAATCCTTGTACACTTTTTTGAAATAGATCCCTGTGTGGTGGATTCACTAAAATGAGCGTGAGAGGCTATGTTAGGTCTAAAAAATTACACCCAACAGCAAAATTAAACCTTTGGAGAGCAACACTTTTAGGCCAAAAAGAAAGTTCATATATGATTTCTTTAGATCAGGCTTTACCCCTACCATGAAATAACCCTTTTGGGATTTAGGAATTTACCCCTACCACGATATAACCCTTTCGGGATTTAGGAACTTTTGGCTACCTAGAGGAAACATTCTTGCCAACACACTCAAACAAGTGCTACCATGTATCAAGAATTTCTTCTAATGTTTGGTGGTATTACGTACCTACATATCTACAACTGTAATTAAATTAGCTTATTACACTTTGTAATTTTGAAAGGAGATTGCAAATAATGTTAGAGCAATGGCCAGATCTAAAATGTTTGTCAATCAATCAATTGAATACTTGTTGGACCATTCTAAAACGTTAACTCTCCCGACATTACATGAGATTTGCTGGGATGAAGGCCATATAAAAAAATCTCTGGACGTCGAAAAAAAATTCTTACCTCCATAGGGTTGAGGCGTAGGAACTTGGGGATTAGCCTGCGGTGGAGGCTGGGGCGTAAACGAAGGGCCTGATGAAGGTGGAGGTACCGCACCACCGATCGCTGGAAATCGAATTTAAGTCCATTTACATTTATATACAATTTATCTACAAAAGCGTTATAAAAAAATATTAAGTAAAATGCAACAAACCTTCCAGTAGTAGTTGTTGATGGTTAAAAAAAAGTAAGTGAGTGTAAGTTTGAATTATTTATCTTGCGAATTATTTATATTATGTTTGAATAAGAGAAGCAAGAGGATTAGATTTTTTTTTTTTTGTATTTTTGAAGGTTGGGTTTTGGATTTCAATAGTCTAAAATATATTTTTTTTCTCCTGTTTAAACAGAAGAAAATGGCTTATAATTTCTTTAGTTCTCCTTACTTACATGACTTGGGAACTTTATCAAAAAATCATGACATGGCGTTGTTTCAACAGGTTGTCAGATCTTATAATCCAAAAGCAAACCCTATTCTCTTTATAATCATCAAAATTAAACTGTCGTGTTTTAGTTGTTGTTGACGGAAGCTTTAATTTAAACTATGACTGGAATGAATTGTAAACTCATGCTACTTGTCGCCTACCCGAATTTAATATTTAGTTATATAGCAAAAAATGATCTAATATGCAAGTAGTGTGTACATTATTTCTTATTTGTATGTTCTTAGAATCAACAAAAATAGGTTTTATTTTTTTGTAAGCTGTTACATCAATAAGGAAATTCATTAACCTTTACAATAATATTTAATTTAAAAAAAAAGTATAGTTTCTCTTATGAATTAGGTAATTTAAAAGAATCCTATTATTTTTTTCTTTGACTTATATTTATTTCATGCAAAGTTGAGCTTAGTTTTGCGTTCAAAGCCTAATTTCTATTCATAGCTTGAGAACTAATCAAGAACGCAAAAATAAGCTTGAAATCGATATTGAAATCATGCAAAATAAAAATAGGACAAAAAAGTACAGTTCAACAACTGGAAAAATTGTTGTTTTAAACTGTACACATTTCGAAATTAAGTAATCAAAATGAAAACGCATGCTTGAAATCAAAAAAAAAAAAAAAAAAAAAAATACATTTTTAACCTTTGTTGATTCTTAAAAAATATCAAGGTTAAAAATTATTCTGTGTCATGCTGTTAGTAAAATAAATCTAAAATAATGCTATAAAAATCATAAACGAAAAAGTAAGTAATAAATAAAAAGCAAATTTACCAAAACAAAAAACACCAAAAAGGTTAATAATAAATTATTCAAATAAAAATGTTTGTGACTTTGACTTTGAAGCACAAGTGGTGCAATTTTTAGCACAAGAAATTTGGAAGATGTATATAATTCATTTAAAAAAATATATAGGTACCTAATAGGTATATTAAAATTTAAAGATTCAATGATTTAAGTATTCTTGGAATATTAACCTTTTCAGAAAAACCCAAAGTAAATAAAAATAAAATGCTCAGTTTTTTATACACTAAATCTACAGGCATGCAAATTTATGACATTTCTGGTGTTTATTCAAGCCTAGGTTGATGATCCTTCAATCATTATTAAATGGGAAGATGATGTAATAATAGTATGTATATTTATTATCTTCAGCTATTCTCCGGAAATAATTATATTTCATGCAGTCAAGCAAGACACAATTCCAAATATCTTATGTTAGTGAAAAGAAATCACCAAAAATGTCACAATGTATATCTAGAATCTAGTTGAATTTTTACTTAATCTAGGTTATTCACATAGTAATAAAATTATTTAAAACAACCAATTTAAATACAAAAATCCCTAAAAATCCCTCAGACCTGTTGCAAAATATTTGTGAAAAAAAGTTGCTATCAAATGAGCTAAATATCAGGAAAAGCTAGTCACATAAAATACATAAGTATTATGTATTATGACTTCTGTCCTATTTTTTTCATTATTGGCTAGTTCATTTGATAGATAATTTATGTTTGCAAAATCCAGATAAAATCTTAAGCCAATATTTATTTTTTGCTATATAGGTTGTCTCCAAGAGGCTGTTATAGAAAAATAATTACTTAAACAGAACTCAAAACAGTGTTTGATTCCAATTTTTAACCCCCTGTAATTTCTCAAAAATATGAAAACAGTGCATCTCTACCCTATCAAGTATTTTTATTACTATTTCCACTGTGCATTATTTCTGCAACTAAAAAAACACAAGTTTAATAACTTACCTGAGTTCAGGAAAAGCTAGGATGTTAGTAATAACAGTAGTATGTCCCAGATTTATCCAAAGAAAAAATTAAGGTGAAACAATGTTAATTTCAAGTCCTGTCACATTGAACAGTCACCAAATATCAAATTTTTCAAGAGCCTTAACCCTTTTTAGACCCCGCATCTTATCTTTAGTCTTAGCTATACCCATAATAATTCAGAAATTAATAATAGCAAATCCAAAAAGAAAAGCTTGTTTTGGTGTAAAAGAGTTTTTATCAAAATTGATGATGTATGTGTACAATAATTTAAAATGTTGTCAAATATCAGACATCACAGAGCAGAACAGCTGTGATTATTTGGACTTTCTATTTTTTTCTCAACCTTGTGTTCTTTTTTTCAGATAGCATAAACAGAATTAGTTATGCTATAGGCTATAGTTAAAAATTAATCAATTAAATTTCGAGAAATTCTCTTATTCTGGATTTTACAACAAAAATTACTAAAGGATATATCGAAGGATTGATAAATAAAAAATAGCGACGTAGATGTGCTTCAGCAAAATAGCCAACATGTTTTTGTAGCAAACACTGGGTGGAGCCCATTGTCGACACCCTACACCCACACACTACAAAAAAAATGTAACTCTTTGATATAGTGTCGACACTGAACATCAAAAATATGACACTATATCCATTTTCTGAGTGTGGTTTCAGTCCACTATGAGAATAAAGTTACATATTTTTTGACAATCATCATGCAGTGAATAAAAATAGACCACAAAATGTCTAATATTGGACCATTGACAGTTTTTATACATCTTCAGCTACAATAAGTAAGTAATTTTACATGACCAATATTTGTTGCTGTTTTGTAAATTGAAAAATAATTTGAAAATGTTTCCTTATTTGAATAGAATGAGTGAACTGAAATTATTACTACATCATCTCAATCATCATCCTTAATTTTATACAGTGCAACTTTTAACATCAAGTAAGCACAAATGGAAGTGATGGTTTACAACTTTGTGAGTTTTCTTAGACAAGAAACACAGCTGGGCTGGTATTCTCATTTTCAAAAACGCTTACTGGTTTTAAGTTGCTCGGCACTTTTGATGTGAATCTCGATGTGAATTTACATTAGAAGTGCGGAGCGACTGAAAAGTGGTGAAAGTTTTTGAGAACGAGAATATCAGCCCTGATCTGACCTCAAAGCTAAAATATTTTTGTCAGAAATAAGACAAGTATTTGCAAAAGGTCCCCTTTTTGAGAGTTGTTAACATCTAAATTGGCTTATTTTATTGCAATAATTGATGCATCCTTAGATTGATATTATTCAAGAAGTAACCCATATATTGGATGTTTGATTAAAGTTTAATAGGGTGAGTATTGAGTTATAAAGTATAAGATTGAAACAGCAACAAACAGAGGAATGTAAACAAATTTCCAACCAAAAATCTAGTGAAGGTAAATCGTTGAGCGGGTATAACCAACAAGCATCAGCCACTGTATTAAACACATGAAAAGAAATAGGTACTGTTTTTTTAGCGATGGCTTTGGATTCCTGGATTGGCTAGTCTGAAGGTCCTCGTCTAGTGTTGTATTAAAACCAGCCACTGCAAGTAACACACTTTGGTGATAATCTGGCCCTAAATAAGAACATTAAATAAAGTCCCCTGTTCACTGTACTGCAGTAGTTTTGCAATGCAGGACAAGGCTATGCAAAATACATTGGGTCAGAATGAGTCAGAACATCTGGGTTACCTAGTCTAGAAAGAGATGAGATAACCCTATAATAATGTATTGATTAAAACATCCTGCATTTTCTTATGCAATTTTTCCTACTTTTTGGAGCCCAAAGTTGGGTGGCACCCTAATTAACAACATTATTTAGGGAATTCTAGCCGGAAATATTCAATTCCAGCCAGATTACAAGAATTTGATACCAAACAAAAAAAAGATGATCAAAGGGGTCAAGTTTTCAAGACTTTTTGGGCACTTACCTTTCTTGTCTGACATTTTTGCTATGATTCACTACTCGCACAAAAGTACTAATGAAAGAAATATTTGAAAATTATTCCAATTGAAAAGAAATTCGTAAATATTTTAACACTTTTTCCAAATCAAATCAACTCGAAAAAAAATTAGTTGGTAGTGGGGTGGTAGTGGAATGGAGACAGGGCCTTGTTGCCAAATTTGAGGGATTTATTGATTGGAATTCGCTTACAAAGAGGGCGCTAATGGTCACAGTGGCATCACTGTACAGTGGCATAAGTTCTTTTCACGTGGCTCCGGTTTAACTAACCGGGCTACAAAACGGTTAGAGAAATGACATACCGTTTTCTAACCCGGTTAAAAAGTGACGTGATAGTCCTTTTCACGTGGTCCGGTTTAAACTAACCGGAGCCGCTTTCCAGAGCCTAACCTTGCGTTCGGTATTTTGCTCAAAAAGCAGAGCGTGCTGAGCGGAGCCGTAATCACGTGACCAGTGAGCGAACAGAGCAGTTGAACGCTGTTTAAAAGTACCAGAAATTTTAATAAACGAACGCGAATGAGGCTGCACCGAGTACACTTTTTAAATAAACGAACGGTAAAGTCAAGCTCGGAGAACTCGGACCAAAATAACGAACGCACGGTAAATTGTTAGAGTATCATGCTCCTGAAGTGTGACGCTCTTGAACTGTTCGACATAAGCAGCACTGGAACGCTCTCGTCTTAACCCCCACCATTTCGGATTTCAGGAGCATGAAACACAGACAAAAGGGTTGGTGCACGAGGGGGAAGGGGATAACAGAAATGAGTAGCTCAAGTCAGTGGCCAAGGGGCCGTGGCACTGGCGCAAAATATGTCGGTCCTTTTAAAAGATTTTTTTTTTTTTTAGTTCAATAGTTATTACAATCGTCACATCAAATTACTTATCATAATTTGATCCCGATGGAAAAATTTCTGTCGTTATTATTCCTAAATTTCCTAGACAATAATTCAAGTGACTGACTGAACTAAACTTGCTGGACTATCCGTCCGAGCCCATCTCACAACGGCCCCGCTGCAACACGGCAATTACATTGGAGAAGGTTACGTCACAGCTTGTTACGTCGCGCTCCCAGTAACTAAACCAGCTGTCTTATACGTATGAACGGGGCCACCTGATCGAACGGCCCGGATTAGTTTTTGCGGCAATTTAATTAACACACAACACATGACAAGAACCTGGAAGAAGCCAAGTGAGCTGGAACAAGTCTGGAAAATGTCTGGATAAATCTGGATAAAGTCTGGAAAACTCTGGAAATCTCTGGAAAAGTCTGAAAAGAGCCTGGAAATTCTTGGAAAGGGTCGGAAAAATTCTGCTAAAGGTCCCAAAAGACCTGAGGATCATTTCCCAGAATCCGGATCAGTGTGGAAAAGTCTGGATAAGGTCTGGATAAATCTGGATAAAGTCTGTAAAACTCTGGAAAACTCTGGATATTGTCTGGAAAAGTCTGGAAATCTTTGGAAACGTCAGGAAAAGACTTGGAAATTTCTGGAAAGGGTTGGAAAAATTCTGAAAAAGGTCCCAAAAGACCTGGAGATCATTTTCCAGAATCCGGATCAATCTGAACAAGTCTGGATTAATCTGGATGAAGTCTGAAAAACTCTGGATAAGTCTGGATCATGTCTGGAAATCTTTGGAAACGTCTGGAAAAGGCCTGAAAATTTCTTGAAAAGGTCGGAGAAATTCTGGAAAAGGTCCCAAAAGACCTAGGGATCATTTTCCAGAATCCGGATCAGTCTGTACAAGTCTGGATAAGGTCTGGATAAATCTGGACAAAGTCTGTAAAACTCTGGAAAACTCTGGATATTGTCTGGAAATCTCTTGAAACGTCTGGAAAAGACTTGGAAATTTCTGGAAAGGGTTGGAAAAATTCTGAAAAAGGTCTCAAAAGACTTCAGGATCATTTTCCAGAATCCGGATCAGTCTGAACAAGTCTGGATAAAGTCTGGATTAATCTGGATGAAGTCTGGAAAACTCTGGATAAGGCCTGGAAATTTCTTGACATGGTCGGAAAAATTCTGGAAAAGGTCCCAAAAGACCTGGGGATCATTTTCCAGAATCCGCATCAGGCAGTACAAGTCTGGATAAGGTCTGGATAAATCTGGATAAAGTCTGGAAAAGTCTTGAAACGTCTGGAAAAGACTTGGCAATTTTTGGAAAGGGTTGGAAAAATTCTGAAAAAGATCCCGAAAGACCTCGGGATCATTTTCCAGAATCCGGATCAGTCTGGACAAGTCTGGATAAAGTCTGGATTAACCTGGATGAAGTCTGGAAAACTCTGGAAAGCTCTGGATAAGTCTGGATAATGTCTGGAAATCTCTAGAAACGTCTGGAAAAGGCCTGGAAATATCCTGAAAGGGTCAGAAAAATTCTGAAAAAGGTCCCAAAAGACCTGGGGATCATTTTCCAGAATCCGGATCAATCTGTACAATTCTGGATAAATCTGGATGAAATCTGGAAAACTCTGGAAAGCTCTGAATGGGTCTGAATAATGTCTGGAAGAGTCTGGAAATCTCTGGGGCTGACACGCTTTTATAATACATCGAACTAAAAAGTGAAAAATAAATATAGTTTAAAAAAACTAGAAAACACGCTTTTATAGTAAATTGAACTAAAAAGTGAAAAATAATTTTTATTATAAACAGAAAATATTAATGAACAAAAAATATTAGAATTATTGTCAAAAAAGCGTGGGGTGTTCAATGTATGAGAAATGTGGAACAAAGCACCCCACGCTTTTTAGTTCAATTTACTATAAAAGCGTGTTTTTTAGTTTTTTTAAACTATATTTATTTATTTTTTTGCGTTCTTTTTCAAGTCTTTTGAAGGGGGGGACGCCACTGTGTATGTTATTATGTGTGTAATGCATGCAGTTCGATGAAGGTTTCACTTCTACTGGGTGCAAAGTGCACACTTTTTTTTTATAAGTTTGATGCCTGTTGGATTTGTATCGTGCCTTATAATAAGTAAAACGCCGAACACCAAAGGAATGTAATTTTTTTTACTGAATATCTTATTGGTTAGATTTTTTAGCGGCACCTCTGGCGCCATAGGGCGGCATATTTCTTTAAAGCGCCTGCCGCAAAGAAATCAGTTCCGTCTGGAAAGACAGTGCAGTAGATATTTTTTATAAATTTGATTCCTATTTGATTTGTATAGTGCCTTATGTCTTATTTTCTATAAAACTGTTTTATTAAATTTCTCGTACTCCGCCCGTGCTTCATTTATTATTTTGTAGAAATGGTAAATGCCCACGTTTGAATTGAGAATAAGTGAAAAAACTTTCTGAGGCGTGTTTTTTTTACAACTTTTTGATCAAAATTTGGGTTAGTTTGGGTCAGTTCAAAAAAGTTTGCGCGCGTCTGGAGCTTCCCCCCTGAGTGTGTGCACCGTCAACTTTTCCTCTCACTAGCCGCCACTGGCTCAAGTGTACGACACTCTAAGCACTGGAACGCGCAAGCAATTGTGGAGCACTCCTGAGCTGCTCAGGAGTAACTCAAATGGGTCACTGGAAAGCACCTCGGGTTACAAAACAGTTAGTAGCGGTATGTCAAGTATGACACACCGGTTTCTAACCCGGGGACAAATTAGGCATTCCAACGACCTGTCAAAAAGTGCGTTGTGGCGAAAGTTCATTATCCTGTATATGAGAGTATGTAATTTAAAGCTTTTTAAAGTGCATTTTGTGATGGTTTTGTGAATGAACCAATGACCTATTAACACAGATAGACGGAACAATAAACAATAATATCGGTTGACTACATGCCAGGAACCGCATCTCTCCCCACTACTTATTAATCCTTGTTTTATTTTGTATCTTTCTCTAACACGTGGAAAGCGATTATTTTTCAATGAAAATTAGCAACGCTGCAAAAAAATAAATCCCACCTCGAATTCCACCTTTCCACCAATCAGCGGCTTCTATTCAATTGTCATGTCAAAATGCGACGAGCAGGTATTTTATGACAATTTCCATTTGTCAATCAGTGCGCACTGAGTGTATCCGCATCTTTTTCTAAAATTATGTAAAATATAAGGATAAAGATACACTTTTGTAGCACTGATTCTGGTTTCATATTCAGAGTTGCCAAGTATGCGATAGTAAAATGGGGGCGGAGTTAGCGGAATCATTTGAATCCCTACTCCTAGCCGCTTTCACACCTCACCCCCCCTGGCCCATAAACATGTAGTCAACCAAAACAAAGCTATTTTATCAGTGGGATGTTCTATGTCTATCTGTGTTAATAGGTCATTGGAATGAACTCTGTTTATTTTTTTATTTTATTGACTTCATTAGTGTTTCTTCCAACTGACGTGTCTCGTAATACCTGGTGTGCGCGCGCAACCCGTGGGTTGCAGGTGAGCGTCCAATGAAAATCGAGTTTGTTACGGGCTTGCGTCATATTCATATTTAGGGACGAGTTCAGATTTACTCGTTCCTTCTTTCTTTGTAACGTGTAATTCGACAAAGAGCAAACTAATACTTTACGTATTACTTGAACTTATCGCAGTGTCGTTTAAGGTTATTTTATGGCGTTTCCGATTGGTAGATCTAGTGCGGAACTGGTGCAATTTTTTCTATTTCTATCTTTTTTTCTACGGGTCGATTGAAAGGATGCAAATACACTCAGTGCGCACTGAATCTACCAATCGGAAACGCCATTAGATTATACTTGACATATTCCTTTGCAATTTCATTGTGCGATGTTGCCAGATGAAACATTTATCAAAATAAAAGTGCCATCGATGTTAACATACACTTTAAAGGTCTTCTGTTGTTTGATTTAAGGCGATGTAAAACACTTGACAATATATCACTTCTTTAATGTTATAATGTTCGATTTGTATTGTCTATATTTGTTCTGCAACAATACAATCTGGCTACACTGCAGCCACGGGTTGCGCGCGCATGTCATTTTTTATTACTTTCTAACCAGTATTTATTACAATTAAGCTCTCTTTTTCTATTTCTGCGAGACACGTCAATTAAAAATGCAACAAACGCGTCTTGAAGTTGATTGTGGAAGTAGTTTCAACAAGGTAACAAGGATGATGTCGGGCTTTTTTCATTGCCCTTTGTTTTAAAATTTTCCAATTAAATCGTGAAAATTTCTCACTACCACTGTTCCTGCATCTGAAATAAAGCCATTTTTCAAATATTCGTAAGAATCTAAGCTTTTGTAGGCCTTCATTTGTTCATTAATTTGAACTGTGGATCAAAATGTCATCTGGACATTTGCTTGAAAATATTCCAAATAAATTCAAGATAAACAAACAAACGTCAAATTTTCCACGGTCGCCATATTGAAAAATCACGTGGTTTGGACAAGAATCGTAAAATCTACAGGTTTGCTCAATCCCATAAGACAAACGTTCATAAAAACATCGAAGATGACGGTATGCGAATGACGTCACGCAGTCCTTGATCGGTTTGTGTTTTATTATAACAATCCACAGTCCACTTTCCTTGCATTTTCAAACGTGTAAAATTTTTATTTTGAGGTTATTTCCTTTGAAAACTGTATTTTCTAATTAATTTAATAATTTTTAAATTAGCAGACTTCAAAAGTTTGCGTGCTTGAGGCTTGAGTGGTTGGCTAATTAGTAGGAAGACGAGTTTGTTTGCTTCTGCTTATCAGCAAGGTAATTTCAAAATACTCGCATAAATATTATATTAAAATGTGCATGAATTTCTTTTGTACCTTTTTTTTAGGGCAACAATAAGGTACATTTATAAAATAGATATGCCTGGAATGAAATATGCCGTGTATGGGTGTGATACCAATAACAACTATTTGATCGAAAAGCAAGCAGTCAAAAATGTAAATTTCATCGTTTTCCTAAAGGAAAAGATCTTGTATCCAAAACTATTCAAAACGAGTGGATAGTTTTTTGTAAAAGAAAGGACAAACTCAATGCAGATATATTTTTTGCATTTTATTATCAAAATATAAGCGAAACGTGGTTGCAATAGTCAATAGTGTGTTTTATTTTTCACTGTCTAAACCTACTCAATTATTATTCAATACATATAACATATAGTTTAATAGGTACTAGAACTTTAATATGGATATTCAAACTAAACTTATCTCACAAAGCCAAATAGTGATACCTAAATTAGATTTTCATAATCAGAATCCAGAAAAACACTGCAAGTTTCCTATATTTTCCATGCGTTTACATAGTAAACGCGCCAGTAAAGAAATTTATCTACATATTTATTTATTCACTCTTCAGAAACAATAATTTTTACTTTTAGTAATTACATGCGAAGGAAACTGACAACTAAGTAGATATTTGATTTACAAAAAAAAACAATACAAATGCTTTACTAGGAAATACTAACAGTAGAAAACTAGCAATACACACTAATAAAAGAAAGCGATGTCCTGATACAACAAATCCAGTATTATAAAACCACTAAAACCAGAAAATGCTTGGGGTTTTCGCGAGTATTTTTAGCCACGAGTCTTTTATATGCTTACACACATTAAATGAAACTTTAAATTACACTTAAAACACTTGATAAATCCGAATTTACGATAAAATAATTGTCAGCACAAACTGAACATCATGCGTATCAGCGGCCATCTTGAAAATCCGGGATGCACGTGACGTCACAGCAATTGTGAACAAATTTAGCCGATTGAGCAATCCTGGGTTTGGAGAGCCTAATTGAAGTGATCGATACCACTCGAATTTGAACGGTATGTAGCGGTTTCTTAAACCAGAGCCACGTGATAAGGGTTATTGGATACCTACCACTCGTATTTGAGCGGTATGTTTCAGTTTGTTAAACCGGAGCCACGTGAAAAGGGTTTATAGGGTAACTCAATGAACCGTTTCAGAGTTCTCGGTTCTCAATGAACTTTTTGTTTAGTTCAATGTCGGTTCTTGAGTCGGCAGCTGGGATTTTATTCTCGAAGCCGAGAAACAACATTCTCATGAGAACGATTGCTCTGTCATCGTCAGTGTTATGAAAATATGAATACGGACGACGAAGACAGAACCTTTGTTCTCATGAGAACGCTGCTCCCCTGTCTCGAGAATAAGGTCCCTGGTCTGTGGACGACGTGAGCATTATCAGCAGCTTATAGTGTTGATGTCACTCGTAGACCTCGATGGATTGCTTGCGATTCAGGTTGTGCTTGAGAGTTGCGACTTGTGAATTAATTTTTTCGTCGATTTTAAATGTAGAAAAGGTGATTTTTCCGTGTGGGAATTTATTTTTTTGACCTATGTTTCAAACTGGGATCGGATAATGCATTTTAAGCGAATAGTTGTGGACTGCGGCGACGTCACAAATAGTGCAAGTACATTGGCAGAAATGTTCAGCTCAATGCAGTCCTATTTATAATAATTAATTCAAAAATCCGATGATCATGAATATGCTTTTTTTTTTATTATTGTGACCGCTTGACCCTAGAGCAGGTAGAGCGCTGTCCTACGGACATAAGGAGTAGGTAGGGTTGCCAGATATTTGAGTTTTGAAAATAGGAGAGCCTGTATAAAATTATATGAGATTGGATAATAATATATGAGAACATTTTATCTATTGCAAAATACCCATATCCGAGAAAGCTACCATCTTGACAATTAGTTATGACTTCTAGCAGATCTTGGATTGTATTGCTGGACATTCTTTTAGGTAGTTGAAGACTCCTCCTGATCCGATCCGTCAGTCTCACTTCTTGTAACAAGTTGTGGACAACAACACAACAACTTAAATTTTTTGAGGTTTAAACAAATCCCTGACCCAAAATCGTTTTGTTTTTTTTTTTTCGGTTTTTACTTTTTCAAAAGTAAAATATTTGAATTTGAAGATCCATTATCAACCAGTTTAAGCTTAAAACGCAAATTAGGAATTGGTTTATTGTTTTGTTTACATTTTACTGTTCACCATCAGTGAGTCAAAAAGTAAGGTGAAAAACGATCCAAAAACGGAAGAAGTTAAAATTATTTCATTTCAACTTTGTCCGAAGTTGGAGAAAAGTTGAAAATATTCGGATAAAATGTGGCGGGAAAAACAGCCAATAGGAGCTCCCTCGTCCAATCGGACGGTCGGATAACGAACCCATGAGACTAATGAACGCTCCGGCCTATCACGTGTATGGTAGTGATAAAGAGGTACATGGTTTCATTTTTTTTTTGATGAAAATATATGAGAAATAGTCTCATATCAAACATGCTAATATGAGATATGAGAAACAGTTCAAATATATGAGTCTCATATTAAAAATAGGAGGTCTGGCAACCCTAGGAGTAGGAATGCGCCATTCTGCTAAGAAACTGAGTATATATCCGTATATACCTATATTGGGTCTGTTTCTGCAGAAATCACAAACCAGTCAGAGTGAATTTCATTGGTTGGAACTAGTTTTCTGACTGTTTTCAACCAATGAAATTCGCTCTGACTGGTTTGTGATTTCTGCAGAAACAGACCTATTTCAACCAACTTCTTGGTTTGATGATGACCCAAATATATCAATTCCTGAAAAAGTTTAAATTTACGGGATATGGTTTTACTGGAAGCTGATAATTTATCTGTCACCAAAATAACCAACGTCGCAACCGTTAGTTACCGACTGGTGAGTGAAAGTCTATATACGAAACGCATTTATTCATTCCGTACATGTATATGGCACTTAGTACAATCCCATTGGTCAGATTTAAAATTTAATCCAATTCAATTAAACTTCGAGTGCCATACGCGCGTACGGAATGTAAATAAGTGCCATATGCACTTACTTACGGAATATCATACCTGGTTATTGAAGCAGAAAATTTTGTTGAGCTAGGCCGAGTTCAGAAATAATGCACAGGGTGCGAGTGCGATTTTATGGGTGTGCCTGAATTGACAATTGACCATTGGGTGCACCGTCTAGCATTTTTTGAACAGCTAGGGCGTCGCACTGGTCTCATTACTCGGAGCGTTACGCTGGAATCGTTCAGAAATCCAGAGTTGACGCGCCCAGAGTACGCCCAAATTACCCCACTCAGGGACTGGGTTGAAGAACGCCCCATTGTTTTTACTGAGTTTGACGTTGACATTAGAAAGTTCTCTTGCGTCAGACGTTACGCTAATACGGTGCCGCTAACAATACGGTATTTCACATGGTATTTTATAGTTCTCGGGCACGAGGACACATAAATCCTCTAATCCCTTATTCTGTTTACATTTTGACACCTAAGTTGAGTAATCTAACCCCACTTCTTTTTGCTTGTTTTCTGACTTTTATATATTCTGAAGATTCCTGAGCTTCATTAATTTTCCCTTGGTGTTTTTTATGGAGAAATTATTAGAAGTTGCTGTTTTTGCAGACACAAATGGAGCGTAAACTAGTTTTGACATAGAGCGTTACGGTAAGCCATCCGGTAAGTTCTGTTAGGTAGCGGGTTCCGCTAACGTTAATACCGTAAGAACTGTCATACTTGTCAAATAGCGTTACGGTATTTGAAATTTGGACGGCACGGGAACTCTCTATGACATTTACCACAACGCCCCAATACGTTCAGAAATACCGCACCCAGGGTGCACTCCAAAGGCGTTTTCTCGCGTCCACTTTTTTGAAACTGGTTCAAAACTGTTTTGAAAAACTACATTCTGGCGATAAACCCATGACGTCACGCAGAGCTGTCACAAATACTGGAAAATAGTATTTCAAATACCAAGTATCAATTACGGGAAATTCGTGTTGCAAGTACAAATACTAAATACTTTCAATTTGAAAAGTATTTCAAATTTCAATTACTTTAATTTAGTACTTGATTTTTTCAAGTAAAATAATTGAAATACTCTGTAAGTATTTCAAGTAGGTACTTAATTAAATATTTGAAATACCCATTTGAAATAATAAGAAGTACTTCAAGTACCCACTAAAAAGGAATTCAAATTATTCAGGGATTCTATTTAAATTGTATTGAAGGCTGAAAATTGGAACGGGGATACTTTGTTACAAGGGAGAAACTTTGTGACATTGTGAAATTCAATTCAAATTAGGCAAACATTTTAAATTCTGTGCGCGAAGCCAAATTTCGATAGGTGGAAACACATATAGGTAAAAGCCGCTTGGCAAGCTGGGTTGGAAACCTCCTCAAAAAAATTCGTAAGAATTTCCAATTGCTTAGGTACCACCTTCTTGTCGGGATATCTACGTAAATACGCTTACGATTTATCAGTTTAACATATTTTTTTCAACAATAAACAGAACAGAATAGCTTTCCGATTTCGATCCTCCCTGTCTCCAGGGCAACTTTGTGACATACATATAATTAGTAAATCATCTCCTAATGTGGACGACTTCCTATTGATGGAGTTCACATCCCAATTTCTGGTTGAATATGCGGGTGATAAATACTATACTTATCGTATGATATACAATGAAAGTTTAAAATGTCTAAATCAGTATATACCTGTGTTTCTTATGAAAAAAAAATCAAGCAAATGTTTGTTGACATTTCCTATCGTTTCAGACTAAAAATGCCGGGGTTACATTATGTTTTCATTGTAAAAACGCACTGTCAAAAAGTTACCCTGCAGCACGGAGTAAAATTGGGACAATTTCAAATTAAAAAAAGGATAATTATTTTTTCAATGTTCTAAAATTGCCAGTCTATAGCGAAATAGCGGATATAGGTACATGGTGTATTTTTTTTTTTCAGAATTTTATATGGCAAAGAAATGTTCGAGAATTTTAAAAAACCTCAAAACATGTCACAAAGTATCCCCGTTCCAAATTACAAGATTCCAGTTGCAGATTGTAGTTACTTTCAATTTAACGATTTAAAATTTATCTAGTATATATATAGTACAAATGCCCAGTATTTGAATTACTTTTTTTGTAAATCCAGGTACCAAATACAAATACTTTATTAAAAGTATTTGCAGATTCAAGTACAAATATCCAAAAACAAAAGTATTTGAATTATACTACTTCAAATACTAAAAAGTAATTGAAACACATTTACTTGAAGTACTGACAGCTCTGACGTCATACACGTTTTCAAACCATTGTCTCGCGCCGCAAAAATATAACGTCATGGTGACATTACTTAAACCAAACCAGTTTTGAAAAATGTTTTGAAACATTTGAGGCGCGAGAAAACGCCTAAAGTGATGACGTCAGAACACTCTGACAAACAATTACTCAACCTCCACAATCCATTTCTAAACGCACTCCAGCTATATCTATTTTAAACTGCAGTTAATACTGTATCTCAAATTAATAGCGTTTTCCATTTGTCGAACCAGTGCAAAAAAAATGTATCCTTATCCTTACATGTTACATGCTTTTAGAAAAAAATGCGGATACACTCAGTGCGCACTGATTGACAAATGGAAATAGCCAAAAGTGCTAGTATGGCGTATTGATTTTCTAATAATTTATAATCGAAGACACAAATTCTTCTACTCATCGTCTAGCGTCATTTTCAGTAATTAGGTTTGCTCTATATTTTCCAGGACTCTGTTCAAAATATTTATAATTCAAAGGTAGCAACGTTGTCGCAGAATGCATGGCGATTTCAATCACCAAAAGCCAAATAAACACAAGAGATCTGATTAAAATACTGTCGGCGAAGCATTAGAGAGTTATTGGAACTATGAAATACTGCCTCGCAGTATTAAGGATCTACGTTATTTTATTAGTGCATCAGCACTATTTTTCCAAGAAAAAAACAGTTATTGGAAGACTGTAGTAGGTGCTAGAGTATTACCTTATTTTGTATTCATAATTTTGACAGATGATAGCTATGTTTATTAATTTCAGCCTCAAAAAGTGTTTATTTTTGTTTGTGATTTTCTGCTGATACTCATTTTTTGATGTTACCCAAAGTAAAATGGAAAACTATTGTAAAAAATAAATTTTCTAAGTAAAATTACGTCATCGTCGAAAAGCAAAACGTCAAAGTCGTCCAAAACGTCAGAAATTTGAAATAAGGGAAGTTTACTGCCTCGCACTAACCATACACAAATAAAGACAAGCAGTAACCTTATTAAGGGAATCCTTATTTTCGGACCCAAATGCGCATGTGTAGATGTCAAAATAAGGCTAATTTAAATACTGCTTGTCCTTATTGCACGTCCAATAACTCTCTAATAACTGAACTGCCAATTTATTGGTCGAAATATTTGTAAGAAAATCGAGAGGACGTAACGCCAAACTCCATAGAAGAATACCTACCTATGTGAGCCCGACAATCACAAAAAAAAACAGCATATTTGGCCGCTGGAGGCGTGATTTTGCGTGCGTATAACGCATAACTGTATTACAATCCGTAAGTGCATATGGCACTGATTTACATTCCGTACGCTCGTATAGCACTCGAAGGTTAATTAGTTTAAATTTTAAATCTGACCAATCGGATTGTACTACGTGTCATATATATGTACGGAATGAATAAATGCATACGGAACATATATTAAGTAAAGCACAAGATTTTTTAAAAGAAGGAGGCTGCCTGATAATTTTTATGACGTCATCTGTATGCCTCAACATTTCAAGATGCAAATCTCCATAAGGTACCCCAGATGCGTCATCAAGTTATCCATTACCAGACAACCTATGAACTTTAGGAACCTTGGATAAAGCATTAAATTGACTATACCGCCATTTTTGGTGCCAAAATACCTGGAAAAGACCAAAAATGGCTGGGTTCGGTAATTGCATCTGCGAGTAAAAAGAGCAAATGTTGACGCACGTCACGTGATCACTTATCTTCTTACGTAATCTGTCAAATTTTGCTCATTTTGCACTTTTGCAGGTTTTCTGATAATATGTAATTTGATGACGCATCTGTAGTGCTTTATGGAGATTTGCATTATGTTTAGGCATACAGATGACGTCATAGAAGTTATCAGGCAACCTACTTCTCTCAAACAACTTTGTCGCAGATGCAATTACCGAACCCAGCTTATCCTCATAAAAGCCTGCGTGGAACAAATCTGAAGCCCCCCACCACGACAAACTACCTGCTGTAACGTAGGCAGCATGTCGTTTCTCGCCATCAGGTTCTCGCCTTGACGTAGCTATTCAGTATTTACACTACAGTTTATGATTCCGCGGGCTTTTGCTTTATGCATACTTGGCTTCACTACAAACATTCTAAAACAACAATTAAGTAAGATCTCGTTTTCATCTTCCTCTTTGCCTATTAATGTTAATCAAAATTAAATAATAATTTTCTTCATAAATTTAAGTTCTAAACTACGACTGCTACACTGCTAGTGCAAACAGCTGACGACTTTTGTTATGACGTCGGTAAATGGTGGCATACCCAAGGTTGTTTGAGAGAGGTAGAGTCCGCGTCAAGACTAAAGAGTACGGTGTCGTCATTTGCGCACAAACCCTATTTTGAAGACTAACCGAACTATCGTATCGATCGGTGCTGCTGCCGAACGCCAAGCACGTGGTTCATTGTCGTACGACCAGCAGGCATATTTATTTGGTTTATTTTGTATCCAAGTTTTGTCTCAAAAGATACCCCGCTGCTGGCTTCAGCTCACGGCCGAGGTCACGGCAGACAGCGAGAGATAGACGAGGGAGAGAGATCCGACCCGCTTCGCGCAGCTTTTTATGTCGTCACCGTAGTCTTTAGTGCTGATTTTACCTCTAGGTTGCCTGGTAACTTTATGACGTCATCTAGGGGACCTCGACATAATTCAAATCTCCGGCATCCCAGACGCGTCATCAGGTTGCCCATTACCAATTACCAGGCAACCTATTGACTTCAGGGCCAAATTATAGACTGACTGGTAAACGTCTAGTTGTTACCTAGCAGGTACTTTCTATGCTCTACACGATTTCCAAATTCAAGCGGCAGTAAATGACAAACTGGTAATTTTCATTACAACCTATCAAATGTCCTCCGTGCATGCGCATCGGTCCAGGTAGGGCATTTCAACCAATAGGAAGGCTGGTGTTTGTTTACAATTTAGGTTATTGAATGTCATTTACTGCCGCTTGAATTTGGAAATGGTGTAGATAATAGAAACTACCTGCTAGGTAACAACCAGACACTTACCAGTTGGTCCATAATTTGGCCCTTAGGAACTTTGGGCATACCAATATGGCGGCATTGGAATGGATGATGGAAGAATTAAGCCTTGTACTCATAACTGCGAAATTCGCACTTTTTTGACATTGCTTCGTCAATTTGACGTTTTATGCGTGAATCGTCAAATTGTCGAAGCTGTCAAAAAAGAGCAAATTTCACAGTTATGAGTACTTACTAGGCTTAAGTCTAGGAGATTATTATGAATTATTTTTGTCATTTTGTCCCAGCTTTTGGTGACGATGGTACAATCGTCATCAAAAGTATCTGGGACAAAAATAATGCATAAGAATCTCCTGGACTAATTCTTACGTCATTTATTTCAATGCAATAACCCTTTTCACGTAGCTCCGGTTTAACAAACCGCAACATACCGCTCAAATTCGAGTGGTAGGTATCCATCACATCACTTTGTAACCGGGTTAGAAAACGGTATGTCATTTCTCTAACCGTTTTGTAACCCGGTTAGTTAAACCGGAGCCACGTGAAAAGAACTATTTAATTCATAGTTTGACAGATATTTGACAATAAAATTCATACAGGAGCTAATGGAAGTATTCTCTCGATCTGGAACAAACTAATCGAAGTCACTTGAGGTTTGTTTCAAACAATTCTCATCCGGTTTTAGAACGATATCATTGGCCCCAGCTGTTTTTGAACTCGTGAACAAACCTCATGTGATCACATGCCAAAGAACAATGCTCAGAGCTGCTTTCGTATGCGCACATTGGCGCGCTCTAAAGCACCTCGGGGGCGCCACGCGCTAGATTTGTGCTGTTCCAGTATCATGGCGTGAGACGCCTGTCGTATCAAATATGTCAAATTTTAAAAGTAATTATCTGTTTGTTGGTGCAGTTTGTTTTTTATTTATTAAAAATTAAAGAAAATAGTAACTATATTTTGGAAATATTCGATTTCGACATAATAACAAGAAACAAATAAATAAATAGCCATCCACGGCTGTGACAACTGACAGGTTGACGGGTACGTACAGCTCGGGAGCTCAACGCTCCCAGTATCTCCGGGCGTCGCACTCCCATACTGGGAAGCGGCTCAGATCGAAAGAATAACAGGAATATGATGCTGTTGCAGTTACTTTTGGTGACGATGGGACGTCAAAAAAAAGTGTCAAAAAAATCTCCAATGGAAAAAACCAACAAAAATTCCTGATGAATCCGGTTTCAAACAGCTGATCATTCCAGTCAATTTTGGAACGAACGATCCTGATTCCTAGTTCAACCCAAGAATCGGGTTTAACGTTCAACCGCTAAGGGCCATATTCTCCGTAGTTCATAAAGCCTGGCTTAGTGGAAACGCTTGAATTTTTGTGTGACAAAGCCGAGCATTTCCACTAAGCCAGGCTTTATGAACCACGGAGAATATGGCCCTAAAAAGTAGGTACATTTTGGAACGGTTTCGTGGGTAAACTATTAAACCTGTATCGCACCGGTAGGGTTGACAAACTATCGAAAAAAAAACTATCGATAGAATGGCCTACCCATCGATAGTAACTATCGATTGTACTATCGCTCTGACCAAAGTAATCAAATTTGTAATTAATTACGATAAACATTAACCTCCAACCTCCATCAAGTCCATCAAAGTCAATCGTCATTCCTACTAACCGAAAAATTGGCAGCACATCATGTCTATCCACAAAAATAATTACAGATTTCTCAAAAAAACTACAGATTTCTTCATAATTCCCTCAATATACAGATGTTTTAATGTTTTCATTTACCTTTGGCTACATTGGAACTATCGATATTGGTACAGGGTCTATCCATACTATCGAAAAAAAAACTATCGATAGTGATATCGATAGAATGGCTTATCTATCGATAGTAACTATCGATTGTACTATCGATAGTTTGCTTTGGTATAATTAAATCAAAAAATAAAGGTACATTTTTTAATTTAAGAAAATAGGACTCAAAAACTCAAAATACAACCAGTGTTGCCAGAGGTGTTCTCGAAGAGTCTAGCCTCTGCCTACTTCGTCTAATGTTGATGTTCTAATTAATTTGTATTTCTGTATCTAAATTCGATGTAGCAATAATTTCTGATACGTAAATAGATGGCGCCACCAATGTAACACTTGTTTTGTTGTTCTTGGTTGACGTAGGTTGACGTAGTTTGTGTTTTAGTTTAGAGGGTTTTCACTTTTCATCAAATCAAAACAAAACGTGCTTTTATCCTACTGGATCAAAAATAATCCTCATTTTCAGGAAACGCATGCGCATTATAAGCTGGTACATTTTAACTGAATCTGGTACAACCTATTTTGCATGTCTACCCCTACCCCAAAAAAATAATTACAGATTTCTCAAAACAACTACAGATTTCTTTATATTTTCCTCAATTTACTTGTTTGTTATCCCTAGAAACCGGTGAATTTTAGAAAGTGCCCTACCGCTTTGACTTTTGCTATGACGTGCTATGACACAACATCAATGTCATCAATTGACATTTTTCAATTTTCTATAAAATAAATTATTAATCAAATTTTTTATTCGAGAAATTGCAATTATGGCCTGTTTGCCAACAGGATTGACCACTCACACTAGAAAAGTGCAGAGCTTATATAAAAGGTCTGTCCGGATGCTGGAAGCCTTTTATGACCGAAGGTAATTGAATTAATTACATAACTTTTCTTGAATTTTTTTTTCCCAAAATATCACTGGACACTGGACAATAATAGAGGTCTAATCTAGAGTCTGAAAAGTCTACCGACCTGCTAGACTTCTGGGTAATAATAAGGATTATTAACATAAGCATAAGCCCAGTTTTATAGGAACTTCATGCTACAACAAAATACACTATAACATGTTCTGTTATTTACTTATGTTACCTGAGCAAGGCTTTTTTTTTGACATGTGGACCCTGTGTTCTCCTGAAAAGCTTTAACACAGGGCAAGCAGTGATACTCATAAATCAAGTGATAACTTAATAATTGGTATTTAATTTGGCAAGGGTAGCGAAGAGTAGAATTGATATTGGAATAAACCAAGTCTGTAGACTTAGATCTCGACTTGTACTACATTGTACGGACACCGAGACGGACACCGAGACGGACACCAAAAAGTAAAATAAAGCTCTTTCTAATTTTAATAACATTTCTCTATTATCAATTCTGTTGAAAGCCGACATGTCTAGAATTCAGACCCATTGGTTTATCCAGAGACGTCATATCCTCTTAGAAGTTACTATATCTGATGGTCCGGTCCGCGTTCTAAGGCTCGCTGTCCAACTTCATAAGTAAATCCTCGAGTAAACCCCAACTGTTTTAATACAACGCTAAACCTAAGCAGAGACCAGTTTCTGCTTAGCTTTATTATTTGTGTATTAAATTATAATTTTTCTCAAACTTTCTTCCTTTTTACATCATAGCTATTACACCATAGTCCATAATTGCTTACCTTTTAGTTGTTTGAAATGATTCTTCTATTTATTTTCCTGTATTGTTAAGTCCTGAAGTCCTAGGCCTAAGATTATTCATTTTTATTAATAGTATCTGTACTCTGTACTATAAGCATGAGTCAGTTGCCTGCACAATCTCTGTTTTTTTTTTTAGTCCTACATATTTGTTTGTAAAGTTAACAATAAAGACAGTATTCAGTAAATTTTTAATTTATGTAGACATCCATAGTACATCACACAGGATATCTACCCCAGGGACTTGATTCTTGATATGTATATTCATAAATTCTTAAATATTTTTCTATTTTTATTTTTTTTTATTTGGGAAAAATTATCTCTTATCCATCTAATATTATGATTATAATGCATTACTTATTAATTCTCAACTTTCTTTTAGAGAAGTTTTCCGATTCCAAGCTGTCCTCATGAGAAAAAGATTCGATGACAACACTAAAATTACAGATATGATCAAGGCCAAAGCTCTATTACTTGATGGGGAAGAAGAATTGTTCCAAAACCAGCATTGGCATCCAAGAAAGTGTAAGTTCATCGCCCTGGCCAGAAAAGTGGAAAGGTATGATATTGATAAATGCTATTTTCAGTTCCCAATTCTCCTGGAGGTACAGCCTACGGCAGGGAAGTCATACCTCCAGACTGGGTCCTAGACTATTGGCATCCTCTAGAAAAAGCTCAGTATCCAGAATACTTTGCCAAGCGAGAACAGAGAAAGAAGGAATTTGTGAAACTTTGGGAACAACAGTATGGAAAGTCCACTGCTGGCTCAGGTCACCATTAAATTGTTAATTGATTTTGTTAGTGATTTATTTTAATGCAAATATAATAAGTTATGGAATTAAGATTGTTTCTACAAAAAAAAAAAAAAACTTTATTTTTTCCCAAGATAGATTTTGACATTGAAAACTTTGAAACATAAACAATAACGCTTGACCCTGATTGGTCGCAAAATGAGATGTTTTTGCAGGTTGACATCAGTTTTACAATAGCGACCAATAAGCGGCATTAGCGGCATTGTTTAGGTTTAAAGTTGACAATGCCAAAATCTATCTTGGAAAAAAATAAACCATAACTGTGAAATCCTATTTATAAAAACTGTAGGGTGGCGTCTTAGGTCAACAGCGTGTTAAAGATAAAACATGCCAAAAATTCACGAGATGTTTAGCTTTGCTAATTTAGAGAGGATGTTTCTTCTTTTTCCTTGGGTTGTTGGTGCTGACACTTCCTTTCACACCTAGGAGCAGCTCCAGGGAGGTACGCGCTTATGTCTTCCAAAATGTGTTTGTTGTACTTGAAGACCTTGAAGTGCTCATGCCTGAACTCAAACCGTTTAATGCACAAAAGCCTGCACATCTGTTCCTTTTAAATCGGGGTCAACTAACACCGGAGCGAGTAGCTCTAGTGGTCTAAACTTTTTAAAGGAATAGAACTAATAGGACTTTTTCCATAAAGTTGGAGTTCTGGACAGGCCTGTATTCCTAGATGCCCAAGATATATAAATTATCAGTTTTTTACTTCAATAATATCCTAAACGATATTTGTTGCTGTTGTCAGTTGTGCTAAGCTCTAATTTCTTTATTTACAGTATTCTTGTAGCTTCTGTTCTTGATTGATTTTTGAATTTTTTTTTTTTTTTAATATAATTTATTTGCACAGCTTTATCAATCTTATTTTGTAGTTTGTTGTTCTTTATGTCATCGTTTTTTCCCCTTTACAAATGGCGCCTAATGATATTTCCTTTCTTTTTTGAAACAAAAATGCCAAATACACAATAGTTTTTACACACGAATCTCGTTATCAACATAATGTACTAACAAGCGAATACCTCTACTAAAAGCGTTACAATATTAATAAGGAAATAAGGATTTGCAAGTTCTGATTTTTATGAATCCCACTTATAGAAAATCATATTTAAAAAAATACATGGATACTCGAACCTCACAACCTCAATTTTGATTTTTGTTTAAATCTGCAACTTAAAGTTTAAATAAAATAAAAAATTTAAACTTGGTTATCCGAAACTATATTTAATGCTGCCCTCTATCAAACAGAAACCTCGACTCGGCATATTTCAAAACAATCTTAGTATCATTGTATAATAGTATGTAGTAGGTTGCTGCTGCAGCAAAAGGTCTAGCATTCGAACGTAGATAGCGCTTATAGTTTTGATTTTTGAACACTTTGGAGAATAAGAGAAGTACCTACGTACTACTCGCACTTACTCCTCACCTCAGGCTACGCTACGCTCCATAGTTCCATGGAACGAACATTCATCTTTGAGTTTTTTGTTTTTGTTTCCAAAAATGCCAAAATTGCTAAATGTTGCCCTCGGTTTCAGAAACAAATACCAATAGTTGCTTTTTGGAGCCGGTTTCCAATTTGAGCGTACCTATGCAACTATTTCTTCAGAAACGGTAATAAATGTAGAAACATCTACCTACTTCCTATCAACTTCTTTTGAAGAGAAAAAAAACTTTGGAGTTTTTTGGACGGCAGCTTTATTGTCAAAGAATAAAAAAAAGTTAGGTATCGACAAAACTCGGTCAGTAAAATAATAATAATAATAATAATTCTTTATTAACGGACCAGCCAGTATAACACTATAAATTCCGAATAACAATAACTACTGTTAAAAAAATATGAATTAAATTAACACTTTATAAATAAAATCTAATATCTAATAGCTAAAAACTATTTAAAAATCCTGTCGTATCATGCTCTTTAACCCCTTGAAAGATAGATTGAAGAGATCTACCTCTCTTGGGAAGTTGATTGGCATCTCTGCAGATTCTCGATGCAGGACTAACATAGCCATAATTGGTCCTGTGATATATTATCTTGAACAATTCATTCTGTCTTGTGAATCTAGCAGATACATGAATATCTATACTTTCGAGCAGAGGAGTCAACCAATTAAACTACTTACAATTTTATACAGTGTAGTATAACATACCCGGGTTGGCGTTCGTGAATTCGTGAAAATAATCTCTAAATAAATTCAGTTCGAAATTGGCAGTTATTTTTAGTTGTTGGCGCATGTTTCAATGCGAAATGCAATAACGAATGAAGAAATACCTTTTTTTAAGAGTTTAAAAATTAATCATTGTGTCTACTGAAATGTCCCAGAACTTTTTTAGTAGATTTGAGCTAGTTTCGGTTAGTTTGCGTTAGTATGGGTTATTTTTGGTTAGTTTGGGTTGGTTCGGGTTAGTTTTGGTTTAAAAACCGCACTAGGCGATGGTCTTCCTGTTTCCTTTTTTCAAGCAGAGACAGTGCTTAATTCAAACCGTCAAATCCGTCCTGAAATTTTTTTTAGCTCAAACTCCATAAAATAGTTAGTATAAAAGATCCATCGGGTAGATACAAAGAGATCGTTGGTTCTATCTAACACAATAATTAAGCCAATGTTTTCCGAAATTTTGGTGTAAATAAATTTTTTATCTTTTATCTTCCCTTCCTTCGAATAAAAAACATTTATCGGACCTAATTATGAATAAAATGCTTGTAACATACAGTCACATGAACTGCCAACGTCTTGTTGCGACGCTCATATTGTGCTAACGCATCACGGCGCAGGGCACGAATCTAGCCGAATATCAGTTGCTTTGGCAAAAAATGAATATGCACCCGGGTTCGTTCAGTAAGATTGAACGATGAGAATTTTTATTGCCTTTTAAACAAAAAATCTTCTGAAAAATGGAATGAAAAACAAATAGGACCTACGTTGTGGAAACTTACTCAATTTTACTTACTGGACATGCGGCCGACATAGAAAATATTAGGGAGATTAACGGGAAGTTGTGATATGTAAAAGAAACGAAAAATTTGTGAAACGTCTACTTTATTATTAAAGTAAATCGTACTGTTCTCATCCTGGAACTAACGAGGGGAAAGAGCACGGCAGAGAAACCCTCGATCTAACATTCCTCAAAAATCGAAACATACTGTGTCATTTTAATAATAATTGTGAGGCAATAACTCAATAATTTAAGTCAATAAAAGTTTAAATTAGGTACTTCTGTCTTTGTGCTAAAATTTCAATTACACACACTACATTCAATCAACACTACCTATATTCAATACTAAAGAGGTTTTTTTGTTAGTTAGCCAGTTTCCCAGCAGGTACTGAGGTCCCATACGGGAAGCTACTCAGCTATAGTTGTTTTTGAGCCAATATTTCTAGATTGATTATTTCAATTTGTTAGGATATTCTCTCGTCAGGGTAGGAAAATGTTAGTAAATTCAACAAGGCCCTAATGCACGGTCTAAATCCACAAAATCAAATCTCAGCACAAAAAGACAGCACATAATTTCTTAGGTTCTAATTTACTTCTTCATCTGTGTTGTTTACAGTATGAAACGATTTTTGTTAAATACATGAACAATGCACATGCTATAAAAAATGTTATAAACAAACAAAAAATACATAAAAATGAACAAAATAATAGGAACTTGCATAAATTGAACTCTCAAAAACAAAATAACATTTAATCCACTAACCTGTGAACGCTCCTTACACACACACTAACTAATAACAAATTGGATTGTACAATCAATTTTAATGCAGAATAGAAATGAAAATTGAATAATGAATAATTAGAGACACGCGTCTAAAGGAACAGCCCCAGCTTGTTCTCAAGTCTAGTTGCGTCTCCTCTATCTCCCGTTCACAGTACCGTTCGTTGTGGTCACCCCTAAATTTGATGGCGCAGACAAGGTTGCAACATTTACTTTTATTCAGTAAACGTTTTATTAAAAAGTTAAGATTTGAAGAAATAATATTTTAAATAGGCGGTTTTCCTCAACAGAAAACAAATGTCAATACTTCTCCGGCGGATTTCTAACGTAGGAAGGTGAAGTAATATTATAATTCATCAAAGTTAATATTTTCAAACGGAATTTCTAGCCTATAGCCTATATGTCTAAGAAATCGTCCTTGAACCCTTATTTCCAGCAAACCTAATACTTATACAAACGTGGTAGCTTGGTGACCAGACAGGACAAGCATATTCAATTATGAATCTTACTACTGAACAATAAACAGTTTTTAATGCAAAAATATTGTTAGTCTTTCAAAGTGCCAGTGCGGACTACAAAGCCAAGAAGTTTTAAGGCTCTGTTGTAAATTCGAACGTAAGATCCTAATTGGAAGTTAGGTACTCCTAAGTCTTTCAACGATTTCACTCTCTCGAGTTCCCTGTCCAAGCAATAAATGTGGGTATATTATGACTACATGAAATTTGAAAAAGGATATAACTGTGCATTTCTTAACATTTACCTAAGTCTAAAGTCATTCATATTTCATTCTACACCAGAGGGCAACGCAATTAAGATCTGCTTCTAGCTGTCTAGGAGTCCCTCAATGTTGATACCAGTCTATACAATTTCAAGTCATCCGCGTATATTAATACACGACTGTAAAGAATGAAGTCCAAAACATCATTTAAATATGTAGAAATTGAACAACAAAGGTGACAGATGTCCCCCTGTGGAGCTCCGGACAAAACATAAATTGGGGACGAAATGAAATTCTTTATTTTTACCACTTGAACCCTGTCAGTCAAAAAACTCTCCATCCACAACAATAATCTTCCAGCTATCCCCAACCCCTTAAGTTTTCTTATAAGAGTGGAAATATTGATCCTGTCGTATGTTTTACTAAAGTCTGTGCTGGCACAGTCAACCTGACTACCGCCTTCCACAGCTTCCACCAAGTCATGTTGATATTTTACTAGATTTGTTACTGTGGATCTTCCCTTCACAAATTCATGTTGGCAACCGAAAAAACATTCCTGAAGTAAGATGTTACCAAAGAGTCAAAAATCTTTGGCAAAACAGATGTTTTAATAATTAATTTGATATGTCCGCTGGATCCCCTGACCTAAATATAGGAGTTACATAGCACATTGAGGACAAATTTTGTATTTTTCAAAAGGTGAACTCTCAAGCCATCAGGTCCACAACCTAGATTATTATCCAATTTGTCCAATTTATCGAAAACCTCTATAAATGTAAAATCACAAGAGGACAATTGTACAGTTTTAGAATAACTAAAATTATTATTCCTTTCATGGTGGTTAACATACGTAATTAAATGCAAAATGCTGAGCAAATAAATGATTTCTATAGGATTATCAGAACTTACATACCCATAGAACAAACCCTTTGGGAACTCACAACTATCTCTCTTTGAATTAACGTGTCTCCAGAAATCCTTGCTAGATGTTAGCTGTAGGTTACTTTTCTAACTCATTAACATATTTATTATGATCTGCCTGTACCATTAATTTACAATTTGACCTTATTTTGGAGAAAGTTTCATAATCACTTGGAGATAGACAATTTTTATATTTTTTATATCCTACTGAACTATTAAAACCATATAATGCCTTGGTTACGATAATCATAAACAGGGTCTTAACCAGTGGCGTAACTAGAGGGGGGCCTGGGGGGGCCGGGCCCCCCCTGGACGTCGCTAGGCCCCCCCCAGAAAAAACTTCAATAATTTGGTATTTTATGAAGGCTACGTTACCTATTATAATTTTATGTTATTACGTTATTGCCTACTAAATTTGAGCGGTAATGCGCGGCGATCCCGATCGACCCCATTCGATTCTCCGATCCACCAACTAACGGGCTGTGTGCAATTGTGCCACCCAAAGGTCAGTGCAAATTGCGATGGCAGAAGTGATACAGTATACCAAAGTTATTAAATTAGCATTAGCAATATAACAGATTAATTTGGGAGTTTGACAAAATATTTTTCTTGTGAATCCGTGAATCGGTGTTTCTGATATATACACTGGTCAGCAAAATTAACGCACCACTTACTTATTTCTATTTTATAATGAGGTTGGAATTGAAACTATGGACTAGCTAGCAAACAGTTCTGATTTTAACCCAATGTACTTTACAGTGGCTGATAAGCTGGGTTAGCTAGGTAAGTGATTTAAGCCCGGTTTAGTCAGCTTATAGCCTATAATTGCACTGTTCTACTTTTTTAAAGATTCCAATAAGTCGCAATAACAGGCCCTAGACCACTGGCCCCAACTACAAGGGGGCATTGGGGCAGGTGCTCCCATGAGCAACCTCTCATGGGTGCTCGGAGCTCTCGCAGAGAATACGAAAGTACAAACGTATTTAATGGTCATTCCGTTTCGTGTGGTAATATCAGTATCATGTACACTTGGCCAAACATAAAACTGGTACAGGCAATATATTTTTTCCAAATTTGCCTAGTGTGAGTCAGGCTTAACTACAAAAAGTCTGTTCTGAAAAACTTAGGTCAGACAGTTTTTGTCAATGTCAAAGATGAACAAAGGTAAAATCTGTTTTTTTTTTAAAGATAAAAGTCAAATTGACATTATGTTGGCAATACAATGTAAAATTTTCAATGCTTTTAAATTCTTAAAAAAAACAGACTTTAAATCCTGCGTTTTTATTCTCATCAAATTTTACCGATGGATCCACCATTCTATGTCGGTCATTGTCATTTTCCATTTACTAAATAAAGATAGCTAACTCATCGGTGAATTCACCGGTTATATTTGGTTAAAAGATGATACTGACTTGACCCTTTTTGTCATTTTTGAGGTGATAAAAAAGAGGTCGATTCACTCAATACAACACAATGGGAAAATATGTACCAGTTGTATGATTGGCCAAGTGTACTTGATTGAGACAAGAAGAAGTTTGAGATTTACCAATTAGAAATTGTTCAAATGTTGCTTTGCAAGTGTCACATTCATTTTGCCTTTTCGTTTGAATTTTGCTTCGCAAGTGTCACATCACATTGTCACATTCATATTGCATTTTTGTTTAAATTGTGTCACTACTTATGATAGTTCATATTTTGATTATTACTGGCTCCTGATCATCCTCATAAAAATGATGTAACAAATGGAAATTTTACTTGGTACCTATTTAGGTCAAGAAGAAGTTTGAGATTTACCAAGTAGAAATTGTTCAAATTTTGCTTTGCAAGTGTCACATTTATTTTGCCTTCTCGTTTGAATTTTGCTTCGCAAGTGTTACATCACATTGTCGCATTCCTATTGCATTTTTGTTTAAATTGTGTCACTACTTATGATAGTTCATATTTGGATTATTGCCGGCTCTTGATCACCCTTGGAAAAATGATGTAAAAAATGAAAATTTTACTTGGTACACTTGGCCAAACATTAAACGTACAGGCAATATATATTTTTCAAATTTGCCTAGTGTGTCAGGCTCATCAATAAAAAGTCTCTTGTGAAAAACTTAGGTCAGACAGTTTTTGTCAATGTCAAAGCTGAACAAAAGTAAATGCAACATGTTTTTATGTTATGTTTGGTTCAAAGGTGACTCTTTTCGTTATTTTTGAGGTGATAAAAAAGGTTGATTTACATAATACAACACAATAGGAAAATGCGTAGCAGTTTTATGATTAGCCAAGTGTATGTAATTTAAATTTACACAACTTTGTATAAGAATTATACAAGTCGAATTAGTCTTAGATTAGGGAGGTATTAGTATTTTGTCCTTTCGTTATTTGTGGTCAATTCTATGCTCTATTACTTTATATTGCTAATGTTGTTATTCTCCATCTCTATTCTTTGATAATAATCGGGATATAAGGCATTTTAGGACATAAAAGTAACAGGCATTTGTTCACTCCTCGCTTTTTAATGATGTGATATTTTCATGGCCTAAAATGCGTGCAGAAAAAAGCACTTTTCGCACGCTCGTAGAAAAAAAAAATGAAAAAATATGTACACTATAAAAAAGACGTTTTTAGGCGTGGCATCCGGAAAAAAAATTTCGCCTACGCCTATAAACAAATTTATAAAAATATTATCCTGCGCCTATGAGGACTTTCAAAAATCGGCGCCTCTGCCAGGCCCACCCTAGGCCCCCCTACGTCAGATGGCTAGTTACGCCAGTGGTCTTAACTCCCAAGGGAGTTAAGGAAGGGAGTTAAGGATATCATAACTCCCAAGGGAGTTAAGGATTTCCATAACTCCCGCTTTTACCTTGAATAGGTAACACTTTGACAAAAAATAGAAATTTTGATTTATGACTTATTCCTTTATAAAAATAGACAGAATACAGTAAATTCAGTAGGATATAAAATTATCTATGTACCACGGGAATTATCAGGAGTTAATACCCACGGGCAATTGGTGTTCCTCGGGCCGGAGGCCCTCGGGACACAAACGTTGCCCTGGGGTATTAACACCTGCATAATTCCCTTGATACATAAATAACTATTATGCACGTTCGGGCGGTAAATTCAATTTATTGCGCCGTGAGCCTTTTATCGATCTGCTGTGGTGTTCATCACTTAGATTTCCCACATAGAACCAGGCAACCAGGATAGCTTAGCCGCCGCTGCCAGTCCCAAGCTACTCTTATTAGAGCCTTTGATGCGTTGTTCACCACCCAAGAACTTGACAGTTTTCTGGGTATTATTGGTGTTGCTAGCCATGACTGCCTTGTTGACTGCTTCACTTACTTGGGTGCTTCCGATTTTATGCAGCTCAAGGTTGGCACCTTCATTATTCTGAGTAAGAAATCTCACCAACTCCTTATTGGCCTCCCTGATATTGTCAACTACATTATTTAGCTGTGTTCCAATGAGTTCAGTTTAAGAATTGAGCATATTCTTTGGGTCAGTTGTCAAATCAGCGAAGTCACCATTATTATTAGGTAGCCGGTCATCCACAGGTCACTTTATCAGAAGCTGTGTCCGCAAGATCTTTGTGAGTCATTCAATTTTTCAAAATAAATGAACATTCATTGTAGGCACAACAATTATCAATAAATTAGTAAATGGTACAAAAAAACAAACAAATGACAGAGAAATTTAAAACTACATCACCTACTACAAAAAGTTGAAACATAACACACCGAAAAAGAAAAGACATTAAACTTTCTCGCAATTTGACTTCAAAGTTATTCAATTTCGATGAAGTACAGCAGCTTAATAGAAGCAGGAAGGTTGTAATTTTATATGAAAACATTTACAAATTCATCAACTGTGTGAAAGGCATGTTGAAGTAAAATGTTCTTCAAATGGCTGCGAAATCTTGAATCTGAGATGTTTCTGATAGCTGCAGGAAGATAATCATAGAGTGTTTCACCCTGTAGTAGATGATTGAATTTTTCAGAAGAGTACAGTGCGGGTGAAAAAGCTGGTTTGGTGTACAGGGAACAAAAGTTGTGTTTAGTGTTTATGTATGAGACCAATCCACCATTTTAAATAATGATTTGCTGTGTTCCACTGGAGAAGCACCAGCGATAAGGCGTAATGCTTGCTTCTGGAGTTCAGACACTGATTCGAACAGGTATTGGCTACAACAGCCCCATAGGTAGTCCAAAGGGCATAGGAAAGGTGAGATTGTATTAATGCAAAAATATACTGATTCTGCTATGGTTCCGTCCAAATTTATGGAGTCAGCTCGGACACAGTAGCAACCAGTAGCAAGTTACTTAAGTGCAGTGATATGCGACTGGAATTTGGGATCGACGTCAAATTATTGAAGCTTAAGAAATTTGGTAGTTAGAGAGAGGATTTGATGAAGAACTGATCCACAATCAATATCATCAACATTCCATCGGAACCCAAGCACCTGAGTTTTAATAAAGTTGAATAGTAGTTAATTTGCATCACACCAACACTTTATGGTCCTGATGTCATTAGAAATCACCTAGACCAGCTCATCCGGATTTCTTCCGTGCTACACAACTGTTGAATCATCCGCGTACGCACCGAAAACATAGAGTAGATCATTTATGTATATGAGCAATAATATTGGTCCCAGGACTGAATCTTGTAGAACCCTATGGGCGATTGGTTGATCAGAAAACTATTTTCCATCCAGGGTGACACACTTACTGCGATGTGAAAGATATGATTCGAACCACTTTGAGCTCACACCTCGAAAGCCGTAGACCTCTAACTTCCTCAGAAATATTCTGTGACTCAGTCAAAGATCTTTGAGAAGTCACACAACATTGTTGTAGTGCCTAAGAAGTTGTTCTAGCACGCGAAACATTGCATCATGTGTACCCTTCTTTAGGGATAATCCAAATTTTGAGTTGAAAACTTTATGTATTTATAGGAAGTCCATATAAGTTTTTCAAGGGGTTTTTCTACAACTTTGGATATTGCTGACAGCAATGATATTGGGCGGGAATCTAATTTTGTATCCTTTTTCATATGTATCGGTATTTACCAATGCGTCCTTGAGACTCGGTGGAAAAGTGCCTGATGAAAAGTAAGACAGATTGATTGCTTCTCGTAGGCCTGGTCCGGAAGTTCCCTAAAGATTTTTGTGAATATAAGTACCATCTGAACCGGCTATGGAAAGATTTTTAATGGACAATGATATTGGTGGAAAAAAACAAAAAAGATTCATTGACATTCAAGTTTTAATGAATCAACATGCGAGTTGACGGCTGCAGTAAAGTTATCAGCGACAGTGCAATAAAAGCTGTTCAAGTTTTCAGAAACAATGTCAATAATACTTGTGATCTAGACTATTCTTATCAGTAACCCCTCTCACAATGTTCTTTCCTTAGATTTATTTGTCAGTATTGCTTAAACGATTTGAGTAGAACAGGCGTTTAGCAGTAGGTACCACAGAATATATAGCTAAACCGCGGTTTAGCTATATATTCTGTGGCAGTACAGAAAAAAATCCTATAAAATTTTTCTATTCCAGATAATAGTTCAAGATAAAGGGACTATTTAAAAAGTATTTTCTTATGAGATTTAAAGATCTTAAGTTAGCTGCCTTAGGGAAAAAGATACCTATATATTCATCATATTACTCAGAGTAAGATCGATCTCCCCTAGAAAGGATGGATTGCCAAAAGATGTTACAGACAGGGACGTAGCGAAGGCCTCTGGTTTGGGGGGGGGGGGGGGGGGGGGTGTGACATTCCTAATTTTCCCAACTTTATTAAAACATAAAAAAATCACATGTAGCATCGTACACGTGTTAAGAAGTGAAACTTCTTAAAAATTATTCCTTCCCTCATAGGACTTTTGGACTCAGCGCATGAGTCGGGGTATAAAGACGAAAGGCTACACAAAAGATAAACGCGCATCTGTATTGACGTCACAAGGATATCAGCGCTTGACAAGAGTAACCGCGCAAATACAATGGCAGTTTTCACTTCGCAGGCAGACCCACAGTGCAGATAAAATGGCAGCTGCTGCTTTTCAGTTTTAAGTTTTGTTCGCATATAGTCTCTATGGCTTGTATGGTACAAAACTTGTCGAATCCGCACGGCCTCAATTAATTTTCGAAACATTGAAAACACGCACCGTGACTCTACGAGAAAAGCTGCGGCAAGTAGGTACACTGCGTTCCGCAGGACCAAAACTGCGTCAAGTCGTCAGGTCACGCTGCGGGTCGCTGCGGAGTAATACGCGAATTACCTATTCTTTTGGTGCGTACGATTTGTCTGAACCGGTTAGCGTTAGTGCGGTGCAGTTATGTTTTGGAACGCAACCATCTAAACTACACTGGAAAATGAACGCTGAACGGTACGAATGGTGTAAAAAGTGCGACATAATGACGGGTCAGGGTAAAAAGTGTCAATAGTTCGGACTTATCGTACGCACCATTTCTTAGGTTCACGAAAACTCGCCGTGACTCAAGCTGTCTCACGTCACCAAGCTGCGTCTCATTTTGCGCCGAGCCCAATAGGCAATCCTATTTGCTTATAATCCGTTTGTGTCAATCGTTCGTCGGCTGTCATTATCATTGGATGTCTTTCTCCGCCTCTCTACGTTATATCTTTCTTCTCTCTCGTCTCTCGTGTGCCGAAATTTGCCAAAACGTGTCGTTCCATTCTCGTTCAAATCAAACCGCCGCCTAAGAGGTTTCACTTCAAAAAAATCATGTGTAGCATCGTGCACGTGTTAAGAAGTGAAACTTTTTAAAAACTGTACCCTTCCTCATACAGCTTTTAGACTTAGCGTATGAGTTGGGGTGAAGACGAAGGGCCACACAAAAGGGAGACGCGCATCTATAGTGACGTCACAAGGGTATCAGCACTTGACAAGTATAGGCAATCCTCTTTGCTTATAATCCTTGGGTTGTGTCAATCGTTCTTCGTCTGTCATTGTCATTGGCTCGCTTTCTCCGTCTCTCTACAGTCTATGTTATATCTTCCTTCTCTCTCGTCTCTCGTGTAACGACATTTGCCAAAACGTGACGTTACGTGATGCGTCTTTTAAATAACTCTCCATATTCTCGTCTAAATATCAGATCGTCGGCCGCCTAAGAAGTTTCACTTTAAAAACTGATAAAAAGTTTTACTTGTATATTATTATATTCCAGACTAGACCTACAAATAATATAATCAAATAAAATAACAACTTTATAAAAAAACATGTGGGTATAAGAAAAATGTTTAAAAAAACCAAAAACTATTTCTTCAACTCAAGAGCACCAGGATTCAGAGTTCTGCTGAAATCTGAATAGCGAGCGAAGAATGCGCAGAATGCAGAAGGCAACATAATATAAGATGTTTGGATTATATTATATACTATATAGCGCTAGTGGTGCTAGTGCTACTACTGTCACAAGTGTCACGTGCCACTGCCACAGGCTAGTGGCGCTAGTGCAGTGCAGAGTACAACGCAAGAAATCGCCGCGACCATTGGGATTTCGTCATCCTGTTGTCCGGTGATTTTGCAATTCATTACGACACGTGACACGATCCTAATGTTAATTTTAATTAGTCCTCTCAAATCAGGTGCGTAAATTTTTGTCTACCAATTTTTCCCAACTTTAAATTTTTTATCTAAGTTTTCCCAACTTTCAATATATTTCAGGAACTTTGGGGGGGGCGCCACCCCCCCCCAGCCCCCCCCATGGCTCCGTCCCTGGTTACAGATTTGCTTAAAATGAGAAATTTTTTCTGCTAAATAATCGGCCTAGATTGTTACGATTCCGAATGGGCTTAACCCTCAGTGGTAATGAAGCTATATTAGCGCTATGGTCTGAGAGGTCAGGGTCAGTAACAGTACTAACAGTAGAATCAAAATTCAAACAACTCGTGCGTGAAAATAGTGTTCTTAGAGAAGGAGATCGTAAAATAAATACATATATATACCCAAATAACCATTTATTATTGTAGATACAAATTTGTGGCAATAAGTGGATCTCTATTGTAGGTATTAGAACAATAAAATAATGTGAATGTCGATTTATTGAATAATTATTTTATTAAACCTGTAAATACCTACTGACAACTTTATTATCAAACAGCATAAAATTTTATGTAGGTAAGCATATTTTCCTACTTGCTTGGTCAGTAATTGGTATTTTTAAAAATACATAATTATTATTATTATTATGATAAACGCATGTCTTTTTTTTGTTTTTCTTTTGCGAAAAAGTGTTATAAATATTCCCATTATCATGCATCTAAAACCTGTACTTGATGCAATAGTTTCGAGTATTGCTTTTCAATGTTTATTATTTTTTCAATGTTAGTAATACATAATTTAAATCATCTTATCTGTCGAGGAACGTCTGGATACTATGCAATAAATTAAAAAATTTCATAGGGTGCACCTCTCAAAGTTATCAACCGAGTTATCTACTGAAGATAGGCACCTACCGGATTTTCCAAAACTCATAAATAAAATAAAACAAAATTTAATTATTTTTCAGAATTGATGTTGTTGACTCTCAAAACGTTATCTGCAAAATTGAATAATGTTTCACCTACAAATATCATCAGGTTCAAATTTCAAGAGGATGAGTAACAATACTCATTACATTGGAAGTTCCAAATTCCATTACAAACACATACCTACTAATTATAATTTTCCATCTTGACAAGAAAACATGCCACTATCAGCTCATGTGATCTCCAAAAATCATACAATAAATAAAATGATAAGAGGAATTATAAAAGGTTTACTCACTTATTATTTAATGACGTGGAAAAAATACCATCAAGCTATTATTTTATGGAATTTTCTCAATATCTCACATAACATTATTAAAGTTATAATAATAATAAAATCTATTTAACATTAAGAGGGTACCCCAAGGTGATCTATAGTAAATGTTACCCCTTCTAGTCTCAAATACAAAAGTTAGGGATTTGTCGTAAGTTTTGCTGAGTCAGTCTTAAGCATATAGGGTGCGTCAAAAAAGTGTAGCAGAGCAGTTATATTTTTTTCAAAATGGAACATGTATACCTATTGTGCGCTTATTTGTTAGCCCTTTCCACCTGATTTCGATATAGAGTTTAATATGTTTATCTTCAATAGTTACAGGGAAAAACGCGAAAACCCCTTTCATAAGGTCTCATTTTAAAGAAAGAAAAAGGAAAAAGTATATCTACCATACCAAACTGACTTAGTTGAAACCTTTCGATAAATCCTTAAAACTTTTGTATTTGACCCTTCTGTCAAACAAATCAGATGAAAAAGTTAAGAAATGTAATAGTTATAATAGATCATCCTGTACCTACATCAAAACCTTATTCTGGGTTAATCGCAAATTTATGTTGATGTCTCCCTGCTTTGTTTAGGAGCTCGGAGCACGTAATGGAACATTTTCAGGGCAATGACAATAATGAATGCTAATGCTAGCTTTTAAAAATAGGATTAAATGCACCATATTAGTAAATGTTAATTAAGCTTAATTCTTATTTGCATTAAAATGACAGGTGATTAAAATTTCAATTTTATTTTTGAGAAAGGTAAGTATGGAATTTCACCTCAAAATGTTTTGGAGAAATATTACCTACCTGATGGAGTTTTCTCTTACTTAAGACGACTTATCTCAATAATTTCAAGGACTATTTATATTGAATTATTAAGTTTATGCGATTTTGAGCAACCTGGAAAACAATGAGAAGTTACTTTTATTGTGCCCTTAAGCAATTTTGGTACATTTGAAATAGAAAACAAAGCAATTCCCAGTATAATATGTAGATATAGGGTGTTATCCTCTATACATATTGACATCCCACCTTGTATTGCTGACCTGTATTTTTACAATTTCAAATTCTCATTCTTTTTTCATCATATTTGCTACCTATGCCAGCCGATTTTTTTCTGTCAATTTCTGTTTAGTCAATATTATGGAACGTAAGAGAATCATTGTAAACATATTATGGATCGTAATTTGATTATGATAAATTATTATTATGTTTACCTCAAACACAGCTGCATTAAATTTCCTAGACTATCTTTATTGCGAACTAACCCAAAGCCTGGCTTTCATTGTCAATAGAAAGATTTATTTAATTCCAAAAGATATTGTACTAATCTTGGTGAAAAACAAGATTTGTCGGAAAATTCACCAAATATTATGAACCTACCAGTAAATATTTAATTTTGAGTACAAATTTCGCTTTCAGAAAATCGAACAATCAGTTTTTGTTTTTTTTTTCATCCATAAACTTTCTAACATTTCCTTCAAAAATTATGTTCTTTATAGTACCGTTGATAGTACCTACTACTTTAAAGGCGTTTTTGATTTTTTCCCGCTTCGACACGGCTCTATGTATTCCTCCGAACCATGTTGCTTTAGGTCTTCCTCTTTTCCTTCTTTCGTGGGGTATCCACTTCATTAGTAGTTTAGGAATCCGTTAATCCGTTCGTCATTCATTCTTTCTATGTGACTATACCATGTCAGTTGTTTTTTTCGTTTTTCATCTATTATTGTTTTTTCTACTCGCTCCAATGAGAGAAATCATCTCTTATTCTTTCGTTTGTTATTCTTTGCATTCTTGATTTTCCTGCAGATCTTCTCCAAAAGTAAATTTCGAGTGACATGAGTCGTCTTTCCAGGATTTTAGTTAATTACCACGTTTCGCATCCATATATTAAGATTATGCTTTGGAATATAGTACGTTATATATAAGCCGTTTTCTGTCACGTGATATATGATTTGACAATAGAATCGAGTTTAGACATCTAATTACCCTTTTTCCTTTTACTATCCTTGTTTCGACCTTGGCTTCTGTTCTGCCGATCTTATCTATTTGTTCCTAGATAGGTATAATTTGTCGCATGCGGATATTTCAACATTATTGTCTAAGTTAGGTTTCCCGAGGTTTGGTCGATGCATAAGGATTTGGTTTTTGATTTGTTCACCGATAGCTCCCACTTTTCATATTCGGTAAGAAGTCTTGTCATAAATTCTGGATCTTCTTTATCCTGGGCTGCTACCACCTGGTCGTCTGCAACATGTATATAGAGTCTTTTCGTTATTCAGTTGTATCCCCATACCACTACATGATCTTCTCCACTTTCTTAGTGTTTCATTTAAATATAGATTTTGAAAAGTGTGGGACACAAACAACAATCTTGACGTAGACCTTTAGTTATGGAGAAGCTACCGAACAGAGTAGATCCTATTTTTATTCTTGATGATGCCTGGGTTTATTGTTTTTATTGCAGTATTATTTATTTGAGTGTTGTCCATTACTTGGCAAAGTTTTTGGACAGGAACCGTGTCATAAGCCTTTGTGAGGTAGTGAGGTCAACGAAAAGCAGTTGGACATCTCTGTTTGTAGCAGTTTTTTTCTCATTGAGCTGCATAAAGCTAAATATATGATCAACACAAGATCGTCCCGCTCGAAATTCCGCTTGTTTCCCTATTTCGTGAGGGCCATATTCTTGTTCTAATACCTATGTCTCTAATTAATCGACCAAAAAGCCTACTCATTGTACTTGTGACCAAGATACATCTATAATTAGAGTAATCGTCTTTTTTGTGAATGGGTGTTATTCACGCCTCTTTCCAGCCTGGTGGGATTTGTGGATTTTTTCTCCATTTATGTATCTGGTAAAATATTCTTTCAGGTAACTGAGAAGTTTTTGGGAGCCGTTTTTCAGAAGCTCAGCCGGTATTCCTTCCAAATAAATGACTAAATAATATGTTTTGACCAGTCTTCCGAAATAATGGTTCGGCAATGTCTACAAAAGTTTGTCCACAAGTTTGAGGTATATTTTAAAAGTTACTCTCACAACCTTGTCCGTCAATGGTTTTTGCGGGAGTATATTTAGGCTGTGAAAGTTTTTACTTACAAAACCCCCAAGCCATTTTAATCGAATTATATTGACAATGCACGCATTTCTCTTGAAATACACATAACGCAGGAAAGGGATGATTTTCAACCAAGGAAGTAGTGAGAGGGTTTGGGTTAGTTTGGGTTAGTGGTTCCCTGCCTATCTACTCAATACGTATACCTATTTGCGGCCAAGATTAGAGTGAGGGAACGGGAGAGATCCCTGAGCTAACTAACCCAAACCTTCTTACATTCTTTACAACCCTTTTTTGAAATGAGGGCGCGTTCATAGAATTATGATAGTCTGGATCTATATTTTTCTCTTATTGTCACAACCTTATCCTGTCGTGATGGGGTATACCTAGCGTAGGGTCAGGAGGATAGCCTTATTATTCTGCATATATTTTAACGCTTTTATTAACATGCTTTCGTCGATCTCAAAGTACTTTCCTTCGACAATGTATGGCGCTTCTGGATCGATTAGATATTCTTCTTTCAATGCTCTTTTGTAGTGTTTTTTCCACTGACCTATTTGTATTGGCTGTATGTTGGTTTTGGTAGATGTGTCCTTACTTGGAGAACGACTTAGGTTCCAAGCCTCCGAAGATCTTGTCCCGCCCATGTAAGATTCGACTTCTTTGCATTTTCTTTCCCAGGTATCATTCTTATTGGTTTGAATTAGATTTTTAAATTCATGTAGGTGTCCTTTGTATGTATTGTAATCGTTATCATCCTTTGTAGCTAATAGTCTAAGAACCAGCGCCGAAAAAATTCTCTGAATTTACTAAAGCTAGTTTTTGGACAGTTGATTACAGTATTTACGTACATAAACATACCGCGGTCAGTCAAGCGAAACTTGGGACAATAGCCGGAGAGCCACAGAACACATATCCTCACGGATAGAAAAAAAAGCTTAATGGAGGGCGGGGCCTAAAAAAAAAGCTTCGGATCGCATCCGCTTGGGGACGCTGGAGTGAAACAGAACTACAGTTGCGGAATGAACGCCACCAGAAAATATGTCACAGTTTACTTTGGCAGTTTACCTGTTACCTATGTTTAAAAAAAATATGTCAAAATAGTTCTGAATGAGAATTCTTCTTGGTGTTGGTATGGTGTTGGTGTGCATTTTAAATCCAGATAAATGTTTCTTAAATTCAAAAAAAAATCAGATTTTACACAAAACACAAGAAGTTTGGCCGTTTTTGCTCTGCTCGGAAGAAAAATCCGTCAATATTCAATAATGAGGAAGAAGGTTTGTTTGGATTTCAGTTCAAAATCAGTTCTAAATTGGACTGCGCTTGCGCATTTGGTCATATCAAACTTATATAAAGGAATGCGGAAGCGTAGTTCAATTCTGAACTGAAGTCCGAACAAATCTAATATTGAAAAATGGAAATATTGACATTGGAAGAACTATTTTGAAAGCTGATTTGATTACAGAAACCTTTATTATAAATAGTTCGGATCGCATCCACCGCGCCGTGACGGCGCATTGTTCCCCAAAATTTTATTAGGCAGTTTGCCTTCTATCCGTGAGGATATGTATTCTGTGCGGAGAGCCAGCGCCGAAAAAATTCTCTGAATTTACTAAAGCCAGTTTTTGGTCAGTTGATTACAGTATTTACGTACATAAACATACCTCGATCAGTCAAGCGAAACTTGGGACAAGGACCTAGGGTGTCTGGTTAAAGTTGTCGAGATAGCTAGGTAATGCAACGAATTTACTAAGGCTGAAAATTGCTATACATATTATATATAACACATAAATAACAGTGATGTTTGTCAGTCAGTTGAATAGCGGAACTGGGCCGGTCATTCAGCCCCATTGAGGTAGTTCAGCCCCAATTTATGTAAAAAAAATAATAGGTCTATTTTTTTATTAGAGTGACAGCGGCAATTCAAAATTGTAGGTTGAAGTTTAAATTAATAGGTTTGTTCAGTAATATCAATATTTTTTGCAGATTTTTACATTTATTGGGGCTGACTGACCAGCACGGTCCCGCTATTCAACTGACTGACTAATACTACTGTTATTTATATGTTATATATAATATGTATAACGATTTTCAGCTTTAGTAAATTCGTTGCATTACCCAAGTTATCTCGACACCTTTAACAAGACACCCTGGGTCCTTGTAGTCTAAGAGCCAGCGCCGAAAAAATTCTCTGAATTTACTAAAGCTAGTTTTTGGACAGTTGATTACAGTATTTACGTACATAAACATACCGCGGTCAGTCAAGCGAAACTTGGGACAAGGACCCAGGGTGTCTTGTTAAAGGTGTCGAGATAACTTGGGTAATGCAACGAATTTACTAAAGCTGAAAATCGTTATACATATTATATATAACATATAAATAACAGTAGTGTTAGTCAGTCAGTTGAATCGCGGAACCGTGCTGGTCAGTCAGCCCCAATAAATGTAAAAATCTGCAAAAACTATTAAAAATACTGAACCTATTAATTTAAACTTCAACCTACAATTTTGAATTGCCACTGTCACGCTGTCACTCTAAAAAAAAAAAAAAAATAGACCTATTATTTTTTTTACATAAATTGGGGCTGAACTACCTCAATGGGGCTGAATGACCGGCCCAGTTCCGCTATTCAACTGACTGACAAACATCACTGTTATTTATGTGTTATATATAATATGTATAGCAATTTTCAGCCTTAGTAAATTCGTTGCATTACCTAGCTATCTCGACAACTTTAACCAGACACCCTAGGTCCTTGTCCCAAGTTTCGCTTGACTGACCGAGGTATGTTTATGTATGTGCGTAAATACTGTAATCAACTGACCAAAAACTGGCTTTAGTAAATTCAGAGAATTTTTTCGGCGCTGGCTCTCCGGCTATAACCATTTATTATATGCTTGTTAAATATTCTTCTGTTCTTCTAATTTGGCACTCCATGTCAGATGATGTTTTTTTCGGGCATTTGTGTCCTCGTACCCTGGAGCTTCCGCTGCTGCTTTATGAATGGATTGGGTAACTTGTTCATATAGTTCGGATGTTTCGGCTGTCAGATACTGGACATTTCATTTTTGGTCTATACGATTCTGGTAAAGAGTTCTTAGGCTTGATTCTCGTAATCCTTTTATTTTTTATCTGCTCTGATCTATTTTGTCGGTATGGTCGGAGGTATTAATATCTTGCGTGTCTCTATTAAATTTGATTCAGGTTTTTGTTGCAAGCAAGTAATGGCCGAAGCCGCATTGGATCCCTCTATAAACTCTTGTTTCTGAAATTTGATATCCAAAATATCATAGGATATATTGCAAGGTTTGACGGAAAATACTAAAAAAAAGTTGCATGCACCTCTGCAGAAATTTTAACTGTAACCAACCATTTACTCTCCTATTTAAACTGACTACAACTTACAAGCTACGCACTTTATATACAAAACCAATTGATCGAGAAATCTCTAGAATGCTCGAAAATTCTTGTTTATTTATTTAAATTACATAGGCAATAGAAACGAACTACTGAATATTCGCGCTCGGGTCCTAAGATTGGTGTCGAATTTTCCGCCTTGTAAACTAGAAGAATGGCCAGCTTGCCGTTCTTCCTTGTTGACTGCCATGCTACCAGTCGCCTAGTCAACGCCTGCGCGCTCATCTTAGGAGTCTGTTTAAAGAACCATCTGGATCAGCAATCGTATCCCACCAATCTCTTTGTTCCTGGGTTTTCTTTTTTTACTGTCCAGGTTTTTTCTTTTCTTCAGTTTGTTGGCGATCTATTGCCGGATTGCTCTAGGTTCAAAAATGGTTTGATGTCACTATCTTCTTATTGATCATTTCTAAGCTGTTCGGAACACCATTCTTGATCCGTTCCAAATCGAAGGCATCTAACACAAATTTCTTAACGTTGATTAATTCTGAAGCAGTGATCACATGCTTTATTGAACTGGACATGGTCACCTGTATAAGGAATCTGGGTTGATATGCAGAAGGAGATTTAATTTAAAAATTGTACCTGAAGGAAAGTGAGACATCAGCCGTAGTTTTCTTCTGCTCTTCGGTTCAGTATCTCCTTTCAAAATCTTTTAAATGCTTCTGATAACAACCTTTCGAATTTTTCTTCCAGATTATTCCTCTGTGTCTTTCATTTCTCCTATTTGTTCTTTCTCATCTTGTATTGACGCGCAGCTCTGGATCTTTAGTTTGTTGGATATAGAATATCCGCTTCAATTTCTAGGGCTTTGATTAGAGCTTCGTTACTACTTGATGGCTATGAGCAACATTCTCCGCCTGTACATATCTTTCATTCCATTGCTGAAATGTATGGTCGCTAGTTGTTTTCGCATTTCTTATGTTGTTTCCTGGTAGTCGAAATTAACCAGAGGGCTGATATCGGTTTTAAACTCTTATATACTTTCGACAGCTTCCTGTTGTCTTGTTCTTAGAGGCACCTGGTGAAGCTACCATCGATATCCATCCCCATATCGTCGCTCTAACGCCTCAACAAGCGCACCTGTAGAGTGTCCGCGTCATCAGAACTCTAATGATTATACCTACCTATTGCAAAGTCTCGAACTGACTTCTGTACTTCGCCCATGATGTCTGAACCTCGCTTGATGGTGGCCTAACTTTAATAGCGGTTACAGGCGAAGCTCAGACATGTCCTCTCCGAATGCTTCTAAAGTTACATTCCAACGTTTTAATTTTGTTCTGGACACTATCCATTTCCTGGTGGACAGTTTCAACTTCCTTCTTGATGAACATCAGTTCCAATTTCCTGATGAATAGTTTACAACTTCCTAACGCTAACGAAATGTACTTCTCTTATTGCATTCTTGAATTTATTTATCTTGTCCTTCCAGGATTTTCCCCAGCTTAGTTAGTTCCTCAAAGAATACGGTTATCGCTAAAATTCAAAATTTTCCTGTTTCCAGTTGATCTTGTTTTTCTTATGATTTGTTGGTGAATGTACTATCATCAGATCTTATTCTTTTTGTTTTTTTTTGATCGCCGATCTTCTTGTTGTTAGAAAAGTAATGTAAGTCAGTCATCATTTTCTTTCTGTCTTCGAGCTTCTTCTTCCAGTTTTTCTGCCATTTCTTGGCCTACCTATTTTTCTCTTAAGAAGAGTAAGTCAAGTCTTGTTTTTCTTTAGGCCTTTGGGCTTCCTCTTCTTGTTTCTTGTCTTCGATATTTTACCAGTCCCGCAACATTTGATTAAACTCTCGATTAAATTGCTCCATTTCGGCTGTTTGCTCTTATGATCTATTTACAATGGAACACTCTGTGAAGACCCGTTCGGGAATCCATTAGATAGACCGTCGTTGTTAAAACGAACTGCACTTTTTAAAACCCAGAGCGCATTTGCTCTTTTGAATGATTCAAGTTTCAATGCAAGAGATAGTACCTACCTGGGTAATATTTATAATTATTGAGACTGCGACTAAGTGCCACATCACCTTTTTTATTCTTCAAAATCAGGATTTTTTGAGCAAATTATGAAAGCTTTTTCAAATAGATAAGAGAGTCAAATCATAACAATCGGCACCCAGTATTCCAGAACTCAGAAGCAAATTATGCGTCATATTTTTTCACATTCGCAAATATATCTCGCGTAGGTACCTGTCTCAACACTGCCAATACGTAGGTACCCAATCAGTTTAAAATTTTCAATGCTAATTATCACTTCACATTTTTGTCAACGAAAGTCGTTCAATTTTTGGAGAGCTATTAGGTACAAAAAAATATTGTTTGAATCACGTACTTACCTACCTAAATTAGGTTTTTTTATGACTCATTTGCTATTCCGGCTACCGCCTCATCCGGAAACAGCATCGTCCTTATTTCAAGTACTTTGTTACAATACCGTTCAATGCGCAAAGGGTTTTGAAATAAATGGAGTAGGTATAAAGGGTCATTTACGTAGCCGGTGCATTAGCTTGCAGGTGGATTAGATGCTATTTCTACTAATCCACCTGCAAACTGTTTAACTTCTAATACACGGGCTACGGAAATCAGAGAGTACAGGAAATTCAGATTAAATAGATGGGTATGATAAGGTTAGACTAAAGTTTATCGTTTTGTTTTATTGAAAATACAATGGGAAGTTTCAACATATTTGAATTTCATCACGTTATCGTTTTTAATCAGTTGTATGAACCAAAATTCAAATACCCTTGGTTTTTCAGTTGGCTTTAAAAAATCCTATTTTATTAAATTAATATTAAAAAACAATTTTTGAAAATACTGTTTTCATGCCACACAGTGTATGACGTAGATTTCTTTATACCGACCAATTACAACCGTTCACAATGGCCCTGACGCACATCTCTGATGCTTTCCTTGTCTGAGCTCTGAAGAGTGACAATGATGGACAAATCGTTATTTTGTATTTCAGGTTTGTAGCCTAAGAAGGAAACCACCAACAAAACACAGTTCCAGAACACAAAACTGAAAAACAAACCACCAACTGGATAATAATAATAATAAAAATAAAATGAAAATTAATTAGGGCAATCATTTTTATCTAATCATCATAGTCCCCATCAGGTTTTTTTTTGGAAAAGTTCCTGTCATTACATAATTATAGATTGATGAATTCTACTAGTGTTAGTTCTTTTCCAAATTAGTTTTGGTGATTATGTCTCATCTCTTGCAAATCCTGACAATAGAGCGTTATTTTTCTTTGTAACTTTAATTGCCCGATTTCCACACCACACCACCCTTAAGGTACGAGCTGTTGGTGCGTTTTTTTTTTTTCAAGTGGTTTGCCTTTTTAGGCCTATTCTAATTTGAAATTAGAAAATAAGTACAGCCAAGACCGACAATTTTCATAAATCCCCGGGGCCCCATGTCAGAAGATTCAGTCAAATCATGAAATGTTTTGGGAATGATGCACATGTAACTTCACCGCTGAAAAATAGTGTTAACATTGATTCATGTAATCTCCATGAACATTCTAACCAAAGAATTTGTAGGCATTGTGGTCATTTGTGCTGGATCCAGAGTGAAAGCCAGCTTGCTTCTTAGGTTGATGAAAATAGGTCGGACATGTTGTTAGATTGAGAGGTGCGGATGGTCCAGGAGGCTGCGACGATGATGATGATGACGATGATGATGATGATTCCAACCTAAAAAAAGAATACTTGCAATGGTCCTCTTGTAGAATAATCTTCTTCAAACAAGAACAGTTTCCGCTACAATATAGAAAATGATCACTTGTCTTATTCAGTGTTGAAGTTAGAAAATTGCCTCTTTCGACACACCAGCGTCTGATCCATAAAAATTCTGTTGATTGATTTGAATACCAACCAAAGGTTCTTGGGCATTGAAGGTGGACATGTGCCGTATCCAGAGCAAGTGCCAGCGTATGAAATGTTGCTGGATTGAGGGATGTGGATGGTCCAGAAAACTGCGAAGACTTTTCTACCTGATGTAATGATGACCTCGCTGAAAATAATCAAAGACAAACAGGATTGTAACTGCTTAGAAAAGGAAGACATGTAAATAATAACTTGAGGAGGCCTATCTTCAATAGTGGATCCAGAAGACTGTGTGATGATAATGATGATACCAATCTAAACTAGACACAAAACAAAGCATACTGGCAATGTGGCGTGGTGTGTGTGTTCTGGAGGAATAATCTTCTTCAAACAAGAAAATTCTGCTCAAAACATACAAAAATTTGCCTGGAAAAGTTTAGAGAGCATTCAGCTATTCTATTAAGCTTCATTAGGCTGAATTTGAATCTACTTGAAATCACATTGTACAGCTGACACACAACAGCCAATCATAATTCAACCATTTCTCGCCGACATTCTGTAGTTCCACCACTGCTACACTTACCCTAAATAGTATAATCGTGTAGCACATGGGATCCAGGGCAACTATGGCATTAGGCTTCCCCAGGGGCCACCAGATACCAAAAAGAAATGATCAAACCATGAATTGTTGTCCTGGATATCAGTGAAACGCAACTTCAATTGGTGAAAAATAGTAATCATTCAAAAAGGGAGTTATTAAAAACATTTACAACCAAATGCTCAAAAGTCCAATACCAAACTTACTTACCCAACTAGAATCAGCGTACCAAAGTTCTAGTTCATAAATGGACTTTTCTAGGACCTGTGGCGTGCCTGAAGGGCAGTTAGGATCATAGCTCCTGGAAAAGTCTGTCAAAAATTTGATTTTTTTCTTGAATTTGTCTAATCGAAAAACTTCTCAGGTTGAAAATAATGAAAACAGAAGGTACCAAATAACTTTAAATTGCCTTAATAGTTGAAATTATCTGATCGATAAACTTTTAGGTTAGAAAATTACCTTTTCAGATAGCAGCCTCTGATCCATAGAATCCTGTTGATCTGAATTCTCTGTAAATACCAACCAATTAAGGAATCTAAGATATTGAAGGTGGTCGTTTATGCCGTATCCAGAGCGGAAGCCAGCTGATGAAATGAGCTAAGCATGTTGCTAGATTGACGGGTGCGGACGGTCCAGAAAACTGCGAAAACTTCCTACCTGATGGAATGATAATTTAGCTGGAAAGAATCAAGATATGGATTGCCTAGAATAAAAAAGGAAGACCTGGAAACAACTTGACATCCAGGAGGCTGTGTGATGATGATACATCAACCTGAACTAGACACAAAAAAAACCTTCTTGCACTGGTCCTTTCGTGGAATAATCTCTTTTGAACAAGAACCAACCTTCTTATACCAGAAACAATAGAGCGAAGGGTCTTTGTCCATTTTGAAACACGTATGGAGTTCAATTAATTATTAAAAATAGAATTAAAATTCTAGGGCGCCTTTCTAGAATTGTTATTCGTTTGATAATGAATGTGCTTTCAGAAAATACGCTAACATGAAAATCGCAATAAGTATAGAACATGTCATTACTTCAATACCAAACTCACCCATTGAAAAGTAGCTTACCAACGTCTTGGTCCTGTATCACACCTATCAATCAGCCCTTCACACCTCAATGTTGTACCTAGATAGATTTCTGAGATTCAAAATGAAGGTCAGTAATATCGCAACGAGTTTTGTGTTATTATTGACATATTTCATATCCTCAAGTAGGGAATGCCTATATCTTGTGATTTTTTACTCTCAAGTAAGAGTTAATTTTTGTGATATTTTCCCTTTAGTTAGGGTTGTCAAAGGTTTCTTGGCAAATTCATGTTTCTCACAGGTATCCAATGGCCGCTTCCTTTGTATTTTCACTTCAATGTTCACAAGGGAGTCAAGTCGTTAAGACAATTGTCTGTATTACCTCTCGGGTACATACAGCGTTGCCACATAGAGCATAGAAGTTTTTCCGCTCAGTCGATAAAACAGTGTCGATGTAAAAGTCTGTTATTTTTGAATAACAAATTTAGAATTGAACCGCTAGGTGGCTTTCGACTCAAGTTTAGAGAAATAACCTCTTTTCTTGTCTAAGGAAATAACAGCGAACAGTTCCAGTTTAAACATAACCTAATTGGTTATTGTTTTTTAAATTTTTTCTGTGATGTTCTCTTATAGGGCACTCCAACGAACTGTCAAAAATGAAATAAATATGGTTGCTGCAGGATAAACAAACGTAAGTTTACCATGTATCCTTATGGAAATTTGAAGTATTCCAATATAATTTGTTAATTTTATGTATTGGAATGCCCGCATTTTGCTGTGTGGTAAATTGTAGCAGTAGTGTTAGTTGCTCGGCAACCCTCAGAGTTCTCGACTTGTAATTAAATATAATAATTTATTTGCTTATTCTTTGAATTTATACGTCTGTTTAGTCAATACAAAAAGAACATTTAAAACGCTTTTGAAATAGAACTCTAAATAGCAAGAAGTATATGGGCAACCGGCTTGTTTCTCCTGCAGCGGCCATTAAAATCGATTTGTTGGACTACCCTATTATTTGCACAAGATGGAGATGTTTCGGACAAAGAAACCATACTGAATGAAGACCTATTAAAAATACTGGGTGCAAACGACAATATTGTACCCAGTACCAGTAATAAGGTTCACTCAACAGTAGCAAAAACATGGACAAGCATCCTAAAAAAAGGCCTCACCCCTGAGACAGTGAGACTGTTAACAGGAAAATACCCACCCATGGCCAATTGTGATTTAGTAGCCACCTCCTAAGGTAAATCCAGAAGTGTTTCTATCAATTACTGATAGCATAAGGCAAGGGACTCACGATTAGCCAACATGCAGAACTGCTAAGGTGGAAGCATTACAGCAATTGAGAAAGTATTAACAATCCTTTTGAAAGATACGGTGGGGGGGGGGGAGGGGCGAAAATAATATTCAGCTTTTGAATGGCTCAGTGACGCAGGGAGATTACTAACCAACGTTCACCATTCCCAACCAGAATCCAGAAGAATTCTGGTGAGTGCAGATCTAAACAAGAATTATAGATACTCTGACCAATGCTTCAGTTGAAGGGTGGCTTTTTAGTGAAAATTTAAGTAAAAGGGTGAAAGCGGCAAAGGCTTTAGAACGGTCTTCGGCAGATTTAAAACCTGCAAAAAGCCAGACAAGACGTCTAAGAAAAATCTACCTCAAAAGGGGGGAAAACCGTCAAACTCACGTGGGTGCTATTTAAACTCGAAGAGTCTGTCTCGGTACTCAGCGTTGGCACCCAAACGTCACGTCAGAACTTAGGCAGACAGAAGGGAACGAATCGGAATCAAACGAGATACAATTACGCCAGAACAGACCGTCAACATCGGTCGCAATAGAGGTAAGTGTTTGCAGTAGATTACAATTTTGCCATCAAGCATGGAAAAATTTAACCTCAGGCCCACTAATTCTTTCATGGATCCATGGATATAAATTGCCATTATTAAAAAAACCCAAACAAAGAGCAATTCCTGTGGAGCCCCATTGGTCTAAGGCAGAAAGAAAACTCATCAATGATGAAATTTCAAAATTACACAAAGCTGGTGTTGTTTCAATTTGTAGCCCCAAGAAAGGCCAATTTTTTTTAAAAATATTTATTGTGCCTAAACCAGATGGCTCAAGAAGGCTAATTTAAACCTAAGAAAGTTGAATTGTAACGTGTCTTCAGAACATTTTGAGCTCGAAAATCACAAGACTGTTATCAGAACTGTAACACCTCATTGTTTCTTGGCTACTATAGACCTCAAAAATGCCCATCATCTTATACCTATAGCTTTAGAAGATCGAAAGTTCTTAAGATTCTCTTTTTTAGGAAGATTATACGAATATAATTGCATGCCATTCGGTTTGAATACTGCACCATGGGTATTTACAAAATTAATGAAACCAGTCAAGGCGATCTGTTATATACCTTGATGATTTTCTAATCATTGGCTGTTCATATCAAGAGTGTAAAAAATATATCTGAAACTTTATCTTTACTCTCTTCATTAGGTTTTATTGTTAATGTTGCTAAATGTCAACTTACACCTTGTCAGAAGTGTACATATCTTGGTTTTATATACGACAGCAATAATATCAGTTTGCCTAAAGGGAAACAAATAAAAATTAAAAACCTAATCTCTAAATTTAAAAGGGAAAAATCTTTCAAAGATTTTGCTAGACTTCTAGGGACATTGAATTCTATCTGCCCAGCAAATCTTAATTCCTCTCAATCTTTTGATTTCACATTAGAGATTTTCACAGATGCATCTTTGACAGGTTGAGGTATTGTTTGTGGAAACAATAGAACTCATGGACACTGGAATCCACATGGAAAAGATCGACACATTAACTATCTGGAGCTATTAACGGTTTATTTTGCCTTAAAATGTTTTGCGTCAGATAGAAGTAACATAGAAATTTTGTTTCGGGAAGATTATACAACTGCAATTTTGGAAATTTTGTGAAGAACGAAACCTATGGATATTTGCATCTTATATCCAATCTTACAAAAACATAGAGGCTGATGCAGAGTCCAGAAGATTGAAGTTAGAAACTGAATATGAATTATCTGATCAAGCTTTTCTTGAGATCTCAAACACTATTTTGTCCTGACGTATATATTTTTGCTAGTCGCATTAACAAAAAGTTTAGCAAATTTATATCATGGTATGAAGACTCTGATGAAATGTTAGTTGATGCTTTTACGATATGTTGGAAAAATCTCAACTTCTATGCCTTTCCACCATTCACATTAATACCCTGTGTTCTGCAAAAGATTATTGCGAACAAAGCCACTGGTATTGTAGTGGTACTTCAATGGCCAACCCAAGCTTGGGTTTCCGATATTTACATCTCTTTCAATCAAAGATTCTATAATTTCTGCACCTAATAGTGATTTTCTCACTTCTTCAAATAGGGAACCACACCCATTATGGAAGAATTTTACCCTGGTAGCCGGTCTTTTATCAGGGAAGGACTAAGGAACAATGGTGTGCCCACAGAAACTATAGGAGTTATGATATCATCCCTATCAAACTCTTCACTTAAACAATACAACAGTGGACTAAAATTTTGTTGGCAGTTTTGCAAGGAATCCAATCCTAATCCATATCACAATTCTTTTAAAAATATCTTGGATTTTTTGACTCTTCAATTTAAAAAGGGTGCTTCATATGTAACTTTAAACACTATGCGGTCAGCACGATCGCTTTTAATTGGACCAACTATAGGGTCAGATTTTAGAATCAAGAGATTCTTTAAGGGAATTTTCAGAATAAAACCACCTACCCCAAAGCTGGAGACAACATGGGGGTACTACAATTTATCTAGAGGAGAAGGCGCTTCATAAAATTAGGATAGAACTTTACTAGGTAAGTTCGTTTAATCTTATAATTATATAGCTATAATAATAATGAAATAAATAAATCCTTCCATTTGCTCACTTGCTGAAATGAACATATTTTTTTATGTAGGTACCTAGACAGAACACAAAGTCTTAAATACGTCTTTTTTAGGTTTCCATTACGTCTGAAGACGAAAAAAGACGTCTAGAAGATGGAGATGTCCATGAGATGTCATAAATTCAGATCTTGAAGACAACTAGGTATTTGGTACAACCAGGGAACCAGGCTTAAAAGTAAATAATGGTTTATGTATTGAAAAGAGATTCAAGGACGTCTTTAAGACATCTCGTTGAAGACGTATTTAGAACGTCTCAGTCCAGGTTTTGTAACACACGACACATCATTTGTTTTCCATTCAATTTAGAAGTTACTGGAAACCATTTATAATGTCACAGAACACTTTAGAACGTCTGCCTAAAATCGTCTTTAGGGCCAAGACATTTTAAAGACGTCTTCAACAAGATGTCTCAAATTTGAAGACGTCTTTGAATCTCTTTTCAATAATAAAACCTCGCATAAACCGTTATTCACTTTTAGGCCTACTTGTATCTAATAAATAGTTGTCTTTAAGATGTGAATTTACGATATCTTATAGACATTTTCAAAACAACGTCTTTTAAACATATTGTTTTGTTCTCCAGACGTTCAGACGTAATGCAGACCTGCGTGTGTCTGAGGACAATCTGACAACGTTGAAGCATTTACTAATTTGAGGTACCTATCATTATTGCTTGTTGGAGTAAACGACGTCATACATCATATTCGGTTGATGTTTTGGCATTTGAAATAGGTACTGCCTTGAAAGTAGGAATTTAAGTATGCTGTCTTTCCATTGAAGTACCAGTTCTAAACTTTAACCAATCCAAACAGCTTACTGGTAGATACATACATAATTATCAAATTTATTTACATCTGTAACCTACATAAAACATTTTTTCAATAAACAGCGACATTCGAAAAATTAAAATTTCCTATGTACATTTATGTGATTATTGAACAATCAACATCCTCAAACCCTGACCTAAAAAATCGAAACTGCAACTTGCAAGTTCAAAACGGAACAAAAAAAAAAAAAATTGTTTTCCGCAAATTTTCACCTGGAGGACATCACGAAACGGCTCGGTAAGGACACCGCCACCGTCGCGGTGGCGCGCGACTTGCTGATAGTGGGCAACGACCCGGTGCATCTATAAAAACAGTGCCGCGCTCGAAGGCGCTTCCAGTACGCTTTTAAGCTAGGTCTAACAACAAACGCGTTGTGGCAGTAGCAAAAACCCGATCACCACGTGTGACCCAGTTTTTTTACCGACATCCCACTCCTACTAGTGTACTAGGTACTTTGTGTTTTGACTTAAAGAAAAAAAATTAAGTTAGTGCCTTAACTCCAAAAAGACTGACATACAAAAAAAAAACTCTTTTCAAAAAATAATAGTGAACTAGAGGACGTGATATACTCTGTGTGATAGTAGATACTAGAAGCTTAATTTATTTTATCATTAATAATATTATTTGAATACTGACTCAATAATCATGCCAGCTCCAGTGGAAGAAACCAATAACAACCACATCCTGGATACCGCCAACGAGGAAAATCTGGAAGACTTGATACCATCATCCAAAAATCTTGATCCAAGAGACTCTATCTCATCAATTGATAGCGATGTAAGTCTTTCTTATGACCGTAAAGGTAGCCTCGAAGACTCCCAAATCGCTGAAAACGAAGATGAAGGTGCTCATATGGCAGACTTATCCGATAGCTCTTCTGACAATGGCTCTGCAGGAGGCGGCAAAGATTCTGGATGCGAAGTTACTCCCGAAGTTACCGAACCACCATTCAATCCTCCAAGTGACGAATTAGCCGACAAAATCTGTCAGCAAGTCGAATTTTACTTTTCTGATGCTAACATTACTAAAGATGCCTTTTTACTGAAACACGTGAAAAGAAACAAGGAAGGATACGTTTCTTTGAAGTTGATCTCTAGCTTCAAGAGAGTGAAGCATCTAACAAAAGACTGGAGAGCTGTTGCTCACGCTCTAAAACGCTCAAATAAGTTAGAGATTAACGAAGCCGGAACTAAACTTAGAAGATTAGAACCTCTTCCTAAATACGATGAAACTACACCATCGAGAACAGTAGTGGCTGTTCATATGCCCATCGACAAACCAACCATCGAAAATGTAGCTGAACTTTTCAAAAATTGCGGTGAAATTGCTCTAATTAGAATTCTAAGACCTGGAAATCCAATTCCAGCAGACGTAAGACAATTCATCAACAAAAATCCATCTTTGGCAGGTTTGGTATGTGCCCTTGTAGAGTTTGTAGCATCGGAATCGGCAAGAAACGCAATGCAATTGCCGAACACTTTGGGAGAACCTATGAAGGTTTATGAATTGAATAATGTACCTCATCCAGAGAGAAAGAAGAAGTCTAACAACAAAAAGGCTAATAATAATATGCAATACAGTAAAGGATTCATTTCTGAGTCTGATTATATTAGTTCATCTTGTCAAAGTGGATCAGAAGCTGAGGAAATTAGGAAATTTGATCCAAGAGGTAAGAAATTTTCTATATTCAGTTGTGAAAGTTTTTACTTAATAATCAGCTTTCGTTCACGCATGAGATCATAAGAAATAGTCGCAAGCCGTAATTGTTTATATGATAAATCAATGTAGTGAATAAGCATAATCGTAGGTGGTTAATTAAAAGTGTGCAATTTCTCTAACCACATTATGGTCGGTCAGGGGCGTGAAGTTGCATTCAATGTTAATTTTCCCATTTTTTTTTTTATGAGATTCTTGAATGTGGTTGCCTGGTACGTTCACCTTTCTTTAGTCAAGTGGAACGAAGAAAACAGTTAGCAGAATAATATTGTTTCTGCTGGTCTAGGGTCTAGTGAAGTAAATTCTGGAAAATGCGGGTGATAATGTTACAGTTAGATTTTTAGTAATTCAAGCTTCTATTGCTAGATAATTCGAAAATTAGTTAAATGTTGCTCATTTCATCAATTAGAAAAAAATACATAATCTTGGTGCCAAATTAGGTGTAAAAATAGATAATTTTTTGGCTTGACACGGGTCAAAATACCACGACAAATAAAACCCTCCAGAATACAATTGGTTGTAGTTCAAGTGTTTACTTTCTATTTTTGAGTAGGTACTTTAAAATTTTTATCAACTGTACAATTTGAGCAAGATATTAAATACATGTGGGATCCATTTAACAATGATATTTTCCAGCCTCCAGGGGGACTTTTATTAGTATTCCTCGGTTTTTGTTTTTCTTGATCGGATATTAATGACTCATATTATTGAAATGCGATTAATACACTAGTGACAATGTGTTGAATATGTAAATAATAATTATATTGCCAATATTTTCTATCCTAAAAAAATAATACCCAAACAACAGCGACCAATTTTTTTTTTTAAAAAATGAAAAATAAAATCCAAATTCGAGAAAATACTATAAAACTCACGTTGCACAAGGAAATATGTGGCCTTCTGCAACTTGTATTTTAATATAATATTCTCATATGTTACATGTAAAAGTATTTTGACTTATATATCTTTCTGCTGAATTAAAAAATTATCAACTTATTCCTTCCCAGGAGCGGATACAGGCTTTTTGAAAGTAGTTTAAGTTAAAGTTAGCCAGATTGGGTTAGCTTGGGTTAGTTTTGGCAGCGCATTCTGCAAGATACGGTTTTTCGAAAGAATGGCCTATAAAAATATGGGAATGGGGGTTCTATTTAGGAGAATAAGGTGATTTTAAATAGGTAGGTACAGGTACAAACGAAAGGATTGTTGCGGAACTTATGGGTGGACCTAGGCATCTATTCACCAATATGTTGTTCAAGTACAATACTAACCTGATTCACTCTGTGGTGAATTTTTCTCATTAGTTCAAAAACTATACGTTTCAGGTGAGTATCTTATTTGAACAGTTCAACAGTATATTGGTGAGTAGATGGCTGCGGAACTCGCTGCGCTCGTTCCGCAGAGGTCCACCCATAACTTCCGCAATAATCCACTTATTTTTACACGGTGTTTTCTTTATATATTGACACCTTTCCTACAGCCTTTACCTTTACAGGCAAAAGAAAGGTGTAAATACAAAATTTGTACAGTTTTGGCTGAATTTTTAGAAACCATGGTGAGAAACAAAATTTGAATGTCAGAAATGTGAAATTTAACATGCTTCCAGGTTTTTTCAAATGGGATACCCTATATTTCATTCTATATTCTTGAAAAGTACAATGCCCCGATTCCAAAAATATATAGTTTGTCTATATTCGATTAAACAGTCTCTCATATATTCGGCTCCAAAAATTGTAAAAATACTATCCTACTACTGATTTTGTGAACCATTCTACCTATACAGGTGAAAGCTGCAGATAAAATTTGAGGTACTTGGTTTCTCTGATAGTATTTTTAAATTTTTAGAAACAATTATTTTGGAGACGGCTCAACCAAATATAGACACTGTATAGTTTTGGAATCGGGAAATTGTGCTCTTCAAGAATATAGAACCAAATATAGGGCAACTCATTTGAAAAAAGCTGAAAGCATGCAACATTTCACATTTCTGACATTCAATTTTTGTTTCTGACCATGGATTCTAAAAATTTAGCCAATATTGTACAACTTTTGTAATTACACCTTTCATCTACTTGTAAAGGTGAAGGCTGTAGGTGGGGTGTCAATATATAAAAAAACACCCTGTTCATTCAAGTACAAACGAGTGGATTGTTGGTTCCGCAGCCATCTATTCATCAATATGTTGTTTAATTACGATACTAAACTGACTCACTCAAATGTGCGTTATTCTTATTAGTTTAAAAATTACACATTTCCGGTGAATGTCTTACTTGAACAGTTCAATAGTATATTGGTGATTAGATGGCTGCGGGACGAGCGCAGCGAGTTCCGCAGAGGTCCACCCATAAGTTCCGCAACAATCCACTTATTTGTACTTGAAAAATAACTTTTTATATAAAGTCAGAATTTGTAAGATTATCCACTTTATATCAATTGGCCTTTTAACAGGAATAAGTAATGTTACTTTACCAAACTAGTAATATATTGGCACAAGTTATTCAAGTACAAACGAAAGGATTGTTGCGGAACTTATGGGTAAACCTAGCCATCTATTCACCAATATGTTGTTCAAGTACAATACTAACTTGATTCACTCAGTTGGGAATTTCTCTCATTAGTTCAAAAACTACACGTTTCAAGTGAGTGTCTTATTTGAACAGTTCAACAGTATATTGGTGAGTAGATGGCTGTGGAGGTACACCCGTAAGCTCCGCAATAATCCACTTATTCGTACAGGGTGTTTTTTTTTTATATATTGACACCCCACCTACAGCCTTTACCTTTGCAGGTAGAAGAAAGTTGTAAATACAAAAGTTGTACAGTTTTGGCTGAATTTTTAGAAACCATGGTCAGAAACAAAATTTGAATGTCAGAAATGTGAAATTTTGCATGCTTCCAGCTTTTTTCGAATGGGATGCCCTATATTTTATTCTATATTCTTGAAGAGCACAATGCCCCGATCTATATTTAATTGAGCAATCTCTCATATATTTGACTCCAAAAATTGTAAAAATACTATCCTACTACTGATTTTGTGAACCAAAAAACACCCTATACATAATCTTATTGATTTTGTATGAATATTTATTTATTAGAACAAAAAAAAAAAACAATACATCAATTCAACCACTAATGATATAGTGTTTGAGGTTAAAGTTCTTGGGACAAAGACAAAAGTGTGATTTTTTTAAAGGCTTCCAACTTTCTTAACATTCTTAAAACTTAAAATATCATTTTGTTTGCCCCCTACTGTATCCGCTACTGTTCCTTCCTTATCTAATTTGTCAAATTAATTATTAATCATTTATCTAGTTCTCTTGTTAAGTCCAATTCAATAAAAACGGGTTTCACTGATATTAATTATCTTTTTTTTTTGAACCATTATTTCATTAAAGAAAATTGACATAACTTTTAATTAATGACTTTATATTTATGAGAAAGCTCTAGCTAAGAGAGAGTTATTGGAACTATTAAATACTGCCTCGCAGTATTAAGGATCTACGTTATTTTATTAGTGCATCAGCACTATTTTTCCAAGAAAAAAACAGTTTTTGGAAGACTGTAGCAGGTGCTAGACTATTACCTTATTTTGTATTCATAATTTTGACAGATGATAGCTATGTTTATAAATTTCAGCCTCAAAAAGTGTTTTTCTACTACCGTGCGTAGAGTACTCACTTTACGCACTATTCAGAAGATGTAAAATTTCACTTCACGCACTAGTGCGTAAAGTAACTCACTTCACACACTAGTGCGTAAAGTAATGTCAATGACAGATGTCAACACTGTCAATTTGGCATTTTTCGGGTAAATTACTTCACGCACTAGTGCGTAAAGTATTTGTCCAAATTTATTTTTTTACACTGATTGGTAGTAGAAAAAAATTTGTATGCAATACGTGCGTAAAGCACCTTTTTTCACTTATGTGATTGTCACACTCGCCTCCGGCTCGTGCGTCAAAATTCACATTCGTGAAAAAAGGTTCACTTTACACACTTGTTGCATAAATAACTATTATTTTTGTTTGTGATTTTCTGCTGATACTCATTTTTTGATGTTAACCTCAGTAAAATGGAAAACTATTGTAAAAAATAAATTTTCTAAGTAAAATTACGTCATCGTCGAAAAGCAAAACGTCAAAGTCGTCCAAAATGTCAGAGATTTGAAATAAGGGAAGTTTACTGCCTCGCACTAACCATACACAAATAAAGACAAGCAGTAGGTAACCTTATTAAGGGAATCCTTAGTTTCGGACCCAAATGCGCATGCGTAGATATCAAAATAAGCCTAATTTAAGTACTGCTTATCCTAATTGCACGTCCAATAACTCTCTAATATACGCAGCTATTTCAGTAAACTAATCAGGTAATTTTGACTCATTAAAAAATAAAAGCTAACTATATTTCATTGTAATATATATATTGATTTTTAGTGCAACGATTAGTTAATTTGCCAATGGCTCAAAATATGGTAAATTATTTGTATGACACATCGTAATTAGTAATAACAAATACCTAACCTAGTTAATTAGAAAAACAAGTTGTTTTTTTCTTTTAGTTTAACATTAACACGTGCTAGTTTTTACTTTAAACGTACTAAACAATACCCATAATTATTATGTAGATAAAAAGGTATTTACCGAAATAGTTTACTATATTTAGAAAGCTTAATTATCGAATTAATTGTGAAGATGATAAATCGTATTTTAATATACAATTTATAGTATTATCAATCATTATGTTTTAATTAATTGGAGATATTCTTGTTTTACATTATATTTCAAAGCACCAGACTTCAAATATAAGATTATCAAAAAGCATGTTTAGTTTAAAACATCTATTTATTAAAATAATGCTTGATTGGGAAACATACATCTTTGAGCTAATATGACCTGTTTTCTACACTCTCTCTTTTATTATTTCCAGGTAAAATGCGTAGAGGTTCCTCAGCCCACTTCCCATCCCGTTTCATTGAACCAGCCGCCTGGCTCCAAAGACGCCTATCAGCTTCATCTACAGAAGCCAATTTCCTCTACATGCCCCGTAGACTTTCGTACAGTTCCAGAGACTCGAGCGATTCCAGCCTATTCTTACCACGTAGAATGAGCGCTTGCAGCATTTCCAGCAACGACAGCTTCCACAACAGAAGAATGTCCTCGGTCAGTCAAATATCCGAGGCACCGTCTAACCGTTCCAGAAGTAACAGTTCGGCATTCCAGAATGCCGAGAACGTTTTGAGATTGCCCAAAGGACCCGATGGTAGTAGAGGATTTTGTAGGCAGAAGCCCAGCCTTCCAACTGTAGTACAGTAAGAGTTTTTGAGTATAGTTTTTAGTGGTTTTGTATTTCTGTAAGGATTTCGATTTTTGATAGTGTGATAAGCCAAAAAGTTCTGGTCTTTTTATGAAAAGAGTATTTTTGTTAGAATATCTGCGCGAAGTGTTTTTTAAGAATTGAGCGACAATAATTATCAGATTCTCAATACCTACGCGACGTAAGTATCTTATATACAAACTTTTCACTTCCTTTATCTTTTCAAATAACTTAAATTTAATTTCAATTTCCGCTATAATTAATTTAAAGTGAAAGCGCGTAAAAATTTGATTGATTTTTCAATACCATAAATTTATACAAAAATCTATATTCCCATGATGTAGATCCAATTCAAGGCAAAATTTAAATCAGGCTTGACATTTTATGTTTATAACAACCATAAAATACCCATTGATGGGTAGGTAGGTAATCCAAATAATCGACACGTAATTTAATTACTGATGTTCCGTTTTAATCTCAAGGTGAAAACAATACGATTTATTATTATTATTTTTGTCTAAGTGCAATTTGTTATAAAATTTGCAATACGATCAAGGTTAATAGTGTGCGAGAATGATTTTTTACGTTTCTAGTCCAAGAGCGGTTTGTTTCGTGTTCAATCTAATAAATTATCATGTTTGTTTAATTTTTATGGTTTAAATATTTTGTTTCTCTTAGAAAAGGTTTGTCATGGAATAGTTTTGGTATATTTATTCCTTCGAAACTCAGATCTTATTTTATGATAGAAGGAACACCCTTATTTCTTCTGCAATGAGGATAGTTTTCGACAATATATAAATTTTATGAAAAATCTCGTATCTATGTTAGTCCAGGTTCACATAAAGTATGTGACAAATTTTGATTTTGAAAAGAAAATATATCTTTTGGCCATTTTGGCCAGTTATCTTATCATTGGGTTTCATTACCCATTGATCCAACTCACCCAAAAAAATCCTTTGCTACATCAAAGAACGATCAAAAATACAAAACATACATATGTTGCTCCTATAATATTGAAACTATTTGATTTTTTCAGGAATACTAAACGGAATCAAAGAGCCTTTGTCCTTTTCGTCTCACCATAGAAAAATCCGCTAAACTATATCAAGGTTTTCAAATTAGTCCACAAATGACATCATAATAATTTCTATAGAATGATTTGTGATGGGTTCTGAATCATTTTTCGTTCACTTACTGTTCTTGAGAACCTTGAAAGCAGGGTTCAATGAATTTACCGGATCAAGTGCTGACCCAAAAAGCGTGCTCTTGGTGCCATGGTAAACTGGGTAACAAGAAAAAGTAGTGGGTACCAACTAACAGATGAAATTGATTCTGTTTAATATTTTTAATAATTAATTAGTAGATATGCTTTAAATATCCTTTTACGTTTTATATATTTATTTCACGCAATATGACATATTTTTTGATGCAAATTTACATTAGAAGTATTTTCCAATGTTCGTATGTAGCATACACATTATTTGACTCGAAAAACAATAATTAGATCAGAAGCCCAGTTCAAAACATTTTTTTTTAAACTAAAGCCAATAGGTAACGGTTTCTCAGGTTGTATTGAACCCAAAAAGGAAAAATTAATTCTTGCACTCAATTAACCAAAACCAATTGCAAAGGCGCTGGTTCGGTTGGTTCTCGTCCTACATTTCAAATCTAGATGCTTTCACTTCAAGTTCACAAACGCGAGACTCGTTTACCAATTAAATTTAAAAAATATATGTTTTTATAGAAAATAGAAATCTTTAAATGAAAATTATGAATCGTTTCTGATATGCTTCGGCATTTTTTTAAAAATTAACCACTAGATTTGTGAAGGGAACGTTCAAATCTCGACAGAAAGTATGGATATGGTAAAAAATCAATCTTGATTTTATATGCTGTTTGCAATAGAAACATTTAAAAATTAACTTGGATCGCCTTTTCATGGTGGGTATTTATTATTTGAAGATTTCACTGAAGGCAACAAGGTAAATATGCAAAAAACCCTGTTTCCCAGGATTTTTATTTTCAATTTCTCCTGTTAACAAATTTTTATTCAAAAAACTAAACAGAACAAAATCTATTAGTATTATCCGACTACTCCCTACATTCCACCATGGAACGTTTTACGAATAATGAAATGCGCTTCAAAACCGTATCTAAAATACATTCTATTTACGTACAAGCTCTACTACTTTCTATAAAATTTGTTTGGCTTCGATATGCCTTAGGAGAAAGCTTATATACTTACAATCCGTATTAAATTAGGCATAAAGTATGCTTGTCTTTTACTATCGCCTTTCTTTTTCGAACTGTTTATTTTTTACTTTTTAGACTCTTGCTTGGCAATAATTTAATATTTTTTTTATATACTCACCTACCTATTTATGATTTCTCTTTCATGATTGATGATGATGTATTATCGCTCGATTCATTTAAATACTATTTTGTATCTGTTTTGTTCTAAAAGCAGTCCGATTTAGTTTTGTTAGCTTATTTGTCTCTTTTTTAAGGCTTTATTGAATTGTGTCTTATTTTTTTTTTTGCTCTTAGGTACCTAGTAGTAGTTTAATTTTAAATAATTATTATTTTTGATCTAACATTAGTAATCACTCACTAAAAACTAATATTTAGATCAATAATGATAATGTTCTATGAAAAAGGATTAAACTTTTACTCCCTATTTCTTTCTTTGTATATAGAGTTTATATTTATTGTACTTATTTATTTTTATTTTAGTTAATAAATTTACTTTCAAAAAATACCTATATTGTTTATTTTGTAACCTCCATCCTCTCCTAACAAAATCTGATGACAATATGTTGAAATAAAACATGTGGATCTCGAATCGAAATATAGAAATTAAATTCCATATTTGATATTTGAGAACCAAAATTTTAAATGAATATAAACTGCCAAAGGCCCATGAGTCAAATTTTTTATTCCTGAAAATGTTGAAAACTCCATTCCGTTAAAAATCTTCTCTACTTCAAATAAAAAAATTCCACAGAGTCTGGTGGATATTGAATGAAAAAAATCATATCGTCACGGATTCCACGGGTCCACTGAATCTCTTTTTACCCACAACAACTTATTAAACTTTAAAAAAGTAACTAATCACTATTAGTAAGGTAATTTCATACAACAGACTTGAGTTTAATTATTAATTATTAATAGAGATTAATTTCATGGCAAGACTCGAAGTCCGAGTTGGAAAAAAATACGAAAATCTCAATATTTAGGCATTTTTATTTGTTAAGGGTATTTTTTCGTACTTCGACGGGGTTTGAGTCAATGGGATTTTGCATGGAGGTTGGAAATGGTGCTGTTAGAATAGTACCCTAATAGTTTCATGGCAAGACCCGAAGTCCGAGTTGAAAAAAGTACGAAAATTTCAATATTTAGTCATTTTTATTTGTTAATAGTAGTTTTTCGTACTTCGACGGGGTTTGAGACAATGGGATTTTGCATGGGGGTTGGAATAGTATATTTCATTACCAGTCCAGAAAAAAGGATTTTTCCGTGCGCGCGTGACAAATTCTCGTGTGAGGCGCAGCGCAGCCGAGCACGGGAAGTCATGCAAGAACGGAAAAATCCATTTCTGGACGTGTAATGAACGATATTTTTTATTATACTTATCTGAAAACGATAAAAACAGAAAATTCCCATTTTTTAAAATGACATGAATTTTACAGAAAATGAAATGTCAAAAAAGGCACAGTAGTGAGCATTGAAGGTAGGACACCCAACTCGCAGGTCTTGTCATTTTTCGCTATTTTGGGTGAATCAGTATTTTCTTTATAATGGATTTTTTTTTTTGTCAAATATGACAATCTCTGTTATTGCCGTAAGTATAGCTGGTGAGTTCCTTTTACAATAGGAAAAATCGGGTGTCCCACTTTCAATGCCCACGACTGTACATAGGTAAAATGATGGTTGTCACAGAAACATTTCGTCGTTTTTTATTTTTCGGGGTGCATTTATAATAAGATGTCTTTGTTCAATTTTTAATGAATGACAAGGATGCAATAATGCAATATTGACTGGCGTCTAATCTGCTCAGCGCACGGAAACAGAGATCGGGAAAAAATTTCCGTGCGCTGTTCTGGAAATGTCACCTTTACTTTATTGTTGAGACAGGTGGAAAAGAGGTGTTTTCAGGTAAGTATAATAAAAAAAAATTGTATGCAATACGTGCGTAAAGCACCTTTTTTCACTCATGTACCTTCGGCTCGTGCGTCAAAATTCACATTCGTGAAAAAAGGTTCACTTTACACACTTGTTGCATAAATAACTATTTTATATCTTACTAATTATTTTTCAAATCGCCTAGTTACCCCGGCAGTTTTTTCACTATTTAGCCTTTTTTTTTGTTTAAGAGCCAAATTATGGACTGACTGGTAAACGTCTAGTTGTTACCTAGCAGGTACTTTCTATGCACTAGAGAACAGAAAGTACCTGCTAGGTAACAACCAGACACTTACCAGTTGGTCCATAATTTGGCCCTAAGAATTGAATAAACCTATCAGAATAGGTCATATTAAAAATAATTAAAAAAAAAAAACGTGTTCATTTAAGGTATTAAGGTAAATAATAATAGGAACAGGAAACTGCCTCTTTTTCTGCGGTATTGAAATAAAATCCAAGGGAGGAAATGCACATTTCTCTGGAGGAAAGTATGTAAATGCTCAAGATTTCGAATGCTCATTTTCAATATATTTCTTGACATTTTGAAGCAAAAAGCCAGAAGAAATTGTTGAAAATCTAGAAAGGGGTATCACGTATTCGTTTTAGTTCAAGTTCAAGTTCACATGTTATGATTGATCATTGAATTTATCGAGGAATTTATAGAACTAGAACTCATGAAATTTGGTATACACGCGCCACAAATTTTCCTGAGCAGATTACCTTCACGTAAAGGAGCTTGAGTGTGAAAATAGGTAAGAGGATTAACCTACTTTTAATGGAATAAACGAAACCAAATAGTAAGACATATAGGAAATTTGAACTTTATATTTATACTTATATATACAGGGTGTCCCACTGAGGCGTGCATTTGCTCGATATTGTGTGAGGGTGAGTCATAAACAAAGCTATTGTCAAATCGGCCAGTAAATACCCGAGTCAAGATAGCATTTGACCTAGACAAAAATAATATAAAGCTGATTTTTGGTAGAGATCATGCCTGAGGGCTAAATTACAACATACTAAAAGTCCTGGCCAATTCTCTTTCCGCAACCCCCCTTTTTTCGCCCCCTAACCCCCACCCTTTTAATATTTTGGTGATTTTCTCGAAAACAATCCAGTTTAAGAAAAAATGCCAAGAGAGCATTTTTGAAGCTGACAAAATTTCCCTTGTAATGACGTATTATGAGGCTATATAATACCACGTGATACGCACCAGTGGCGTATCAAATAAAGGGTTACTTTTAAAAAATATACTTTTTGCTATTTATTCTGTTTTTTTGATCTAATCATATTTTTTCTAGAAGAAACATATTTTACTCGAAAACGACCATTAAAAGGTAGTCTACTTGCGAATCTATAAGAAATTTATCGCAATTACTTCAGCCAAAAAAAAATTAGAAGTTCATCCGAGACTTCTCAGCTATCAATTTGCTAAATAACAGGTGCGCCTAGCGCCCCGCGCGACGTTGAGATAGGTATCTTTTTTTTATCTTGACTGCGCTTGTGCAACAGAGTCCAATGGGAAGCGAGTTTGTCACGTGTTGCGTCATATTTAAATTCAGGGTTGGGACTCTGTAACGAATAGAGACATTTTCTCTATTCTCATTTCTCTATCTAACAAAAACCAGCTAGAGTGACAACAAACATATTGATATTTAGCAGATCGTATGGATCATGGCTTCTGAATATAACGAACTAGAATGATCTCCTTAATTCTTTATTCTTAGTTGAAAGTTAGCCAACTTACAATTTAATTTAATTTCTTAATTTGAGGTATAAACGACAGCTTCAAATTATGGAGATTTACCATTAAAATTTTTAGTTTAGTTTGATTCTCAATTTAGTTGAATTCTTAATTCAAAAGTATAAACCAGGCATCAGGCATAATTGGAACTAATACTCATATCATCTACTTTATCACTTCTGAACGCACCGCAGTCTCGTTTAGTTGAGGGTTTTGTACTTGACATATTCGTTTGCACTTTCATTGTGCGATGTTGCCGGATGGAACATTTATCAAAATAAAAGTGCAAGCCATGTTGAAAGACACTTGAAAGCTCTTCTCTTGTCTGATTTAAGGAGTTGTAAAACACTTGACACTATATCATTTTTTTAATGGGTATAATATTCGATTTTTATTGTCTACATTCATTCTGCAACAATACAATCTGGCTACACTGCAACCCACTAGTTGCGCGCGCATGGCGTGTTTTACTACTTCCTAACTTCTCTTCATATAAAGTTTTTCCTATTTATGCGAGACAGGTTAATTGCCTAATGTGTCATATTTTTCTATATTGTTTAATAGAAGGTGGAGAAATGTGTTTTGTGTAAACTGCCACTAAGTGAAGATGTTATTACTAAAGTTGGTGAAAAAATACTGAGAACATTACTGACTGCTAGTGTTCGCTTTTTGTAATGGTTTATGTGAAATTTTTAAAAATGTAAAATCAAAAATAGAAGTATTACAGCCGGAAAACAATCATATAAGTACATATATATTTTGATAAAAGAAAAATTTATGTCTGAAGCTGTCGCCAGAACTGTAGGGTGGAAATTGAACAGCAGTTTTAATATTTTTGGTTCTAGGGGGTCATTCTATACATCAATGGATATGCAATTTTATCACCTATAAAAAAATTGTTAACGATATTTTTCGCCAAGCTTATAGTTTTTGGTTAAAATCAGTAAATTCGTGTCATTCAAGAACTTTCAATTAATCTTGAGGCAAACTTTCTTTTGATATGCCACTGGTGCATACCACGTGATAATATATGGGCTCGCAGTACGTCGTTGCAAAGGAAATTTTGTCAGCTTCAAAAATGCTCTGTTGACATTTTTCCTTTAAGTGGATAGTTTTCGAGAAAATCACCAAAATATTAAAAGGGTGGGTTTGGGGGGCGAAAAAAAAAAGGGTTGCGGAAGAAGGATTCTCCAGGACTTTGAGTATATTATTATTTAGCCCTAAATTATGATATATACCAAAAATTAGCTTTATATTATTTTTGTCTTTGCTTTTCTCAAAATTTGAACTATCTTGAGTCGGGTAAAAATTAATGTAAAATATTTTCAACTTTCTTAAATGACTGCTAAGCAAGCGAGTAGATACTACAGGGTGTCTCAAAACGACCCAACAATTTTAAATGAAATTCAAAACAAAGCTGTTCATTGTTATTACCGTTTATTGCTGTTAATCTCAAGACGAAAATAGTTATTTTCCTAACAAGTGCGCAAAGTGACACTTTCCCACACGAAAAAGCAGTTAGACGAACGACGCGAAGCGGAGTTCGGATAAGCTTTGAGTGCGGGAAAGACACTTTGCGCAAGTGTTAGGAACAATACTTTCTCAACGAGCGTTTGAAGATTTGCATCCAGAGCAGCTGTACCTAAACTTTCTAAATTTTTCCAGATGCTCAAAATTTTCTCTTCTAGTTCAATGTGTTGTGTTTTCAATTTTTTTTCAGTGATCAGCTTGACTTTATTTGCAACATTAGTTGTGCTAGCTAGGTTTAAGGAAAATTTGAACAAGTCGTTAAGTTTGTTTTTCCTTCCAAATTTTGTCATGCAGGAGTATAACTTACAGTCCAAGGGATACTCCAAAGGAAATGTGAGTTGGTGGCTCTCCATGCCAATGGTGACCTGACCTCACACCTGTTTTTGCTGGATTTTTCCTCTTCTCGGTCCTCATACGGAAAGTATTAAATTAAAAAAGCTAAAAATTACCTGAATGCCTTTCTTGGAACAAAAATAACATCAGGCCCTTCTTTCTGAATATAAGTTATCCAGAAACCCACAGAACATTGAAAAATCGATTATAAATGCGGTAACTATGCGTAACAAAAATGAGTGTGCAAATTAATAACTTGGCGCATGCAAGTAGAAAATAGTTATTTTCCTAACAAGTGCGCAAAGTGTTACTTTTCCGCACGCAAACACAGTTATACGAACGACGCGAAGCGGAGTTCGGATAAGTGTTACGTGCGGAAAAGACACTTTGCGCACGTGTTAGGAACTAAATTTTTCCTACGAGCTTCATATCAGGTAGGTAACAACCAAAATTTAGAAAAAAAAAACAATAATTTGTTCAATTATTTTTAATTAACTTGAAGCGAACCTATGCAGTTATCAAAAAATTACATAAGAAGAAAAAAAAAATAACAGAAAATCATCGTCAGAGCCCTTTATCTTAAAACGTTCAAATTTGATGAGAAAGTTTGTAAATTCTTGCATATCAATAGAGAACAAATCTGACAATGCGTCAAAGTTAATTAAATTTGGTGATTGTATAGATGTTGGCTGATATAGAAACAGAGGAAAAATTTGTCATCATGTGTCAACGTCGACAGGTGCACTTATTGTTGCTTGACAATTATTTTTACTTTTCGGCACTCAGTGCGGATAAGGCCTGTATCCGCACTGAGTGCGGAAAAGTGCAACTTTGAGAACCGAAATGCGTGCGGAAAAGTACTACTTTGCGCACGCTCGTAGGAAATAGTTATTTTCCTAACAAGTGCGCAAAGTGTTACTTTTCCGCACGCAAACACAGTTATACGAACGACGCGAAGCGGAGTTCGGATACGTGTTTGCGTGCGGAAAAGACACTTTGCGCACGTGTTAGGAACAAAATTTTTCCTACGAGCTTCATATCAGGTAGGTAATAACAAAAATTTAAAAAAAAAAAACGATAATTTGTTTAATTATTTTTAATTAACTTGAAGGGAACCTATGCATTTATCAAAAAATTACATAACAGAAACAAATAACAGAAAATCCTCGTCAGAGCTGTTCATCTTAAAGCGTTTAAATTTGATGAGAAAGTTTGTAGATTTTTGCATATAAATAGAAAACAAATCTGATGTGTCAAAGTTAATTTATAATTGGTGTTTGTATAGATGTTGGCTGATATAGAAATAGAGGAAAAATTTGTCATCATGTGTCAAAGTCGACAGGTGCACTTATTGTTGCTTGACAATTATAATTACTTTTCGGCACTCAGTGCGGATAAGGCCTGTATCCGCACTGAGTGCGGAAAAGTGTAACTTTGAGCCCGGAAATGCGTGCGGAAAAGTACTACTTTGCGCACGCTCGTAGGAAAAATAAATTTTCACTTCTTGAAAATGACATTGATAAATGAAGCCCATTTTGTTCGCGGCACTCTTTAAAGGTTTCACGGAAACTTTTGAAAACATTCACAAGAAGCTGTCTAGAAATCTGCCTCATTTTTTCTTTACGGATTTTTTTAAAACTGAGAGGTTTCGTAGGTGTTTTTCGTAAACAATAGACTTAAGATAACATCACAAGAAAAAATTAAGGGGGTCAGGGCTCCGAGGCGGCGATTCGATATGTCACCCCTTCGTCATCCCTTTTCGATAAATACTCGCAAGCAGAACGCGCGTTGCTTTCCTGTGAGGCATGACGACCATATTATGACGACTTGTCAATTGACAATTATCTACTAAAAATTAAAAATTTAAAGACCGACCTCGACAGCGATGCCGTTTTCAATCCACTCCCACCCTTTATATGCGACTGGCTTACTCTCGGAATAGTTGGGTCGTTATGAGACACCCAATAAGAATAAGAAATAACATTTTCTCATTTTCTCTATAAAGGGATGGAGATCCGTTTTAGTCTCATGCGTTTCTAGCCACTAGAGTAGAATCAGACCAGAGGCCATATAGAAAAAGACTTGGGGAAATGTTTATAGAAGTCTTGGGGATTTTGGGGAAATTCTCAAACAAAATCTACTTAGTAATATCGCAATAAAATAACAAACGAAGAAGCCGGAAAGTTGAGAAAAATAATAGTTTTCAATAAAAAATAACTACCCATACCGCCACAACTGGAAATCGAGAAAGATGAGAAAACTAGCAATCCATCCCAAGAATTATAAAAAAAGTGACCTTATTGAACTTTTGAAATTATTGACAGTATCAATAGTATTCTTAATCAAAAATCAATCATAAAATGCAAATTGGAGAAATATCTTCACATTATCTGCTCTCTTTGTAGTAACTGAGAAACTGAATCTACCTCGGAATCTACCTAGAGATAAAAGAGCACCATGGGAAAATCAGACTGAAAAGGGATATTGGAAAATCCGAAAAAAAAATCGGAAGAACTCAACAATTCTTGACGAAAACGCGTCATATCGCGCCTACCACAACAACTTTAAAAGAAAACGATATATCCGAGAAAAATGAGGGAGAACAAAACCTCATTACTTTAGCATTGCCCATATATGTTTTCAATGCCTTCTTTACAAGAAAAGTTGATAACTTAGCTGAGCGATTGTTTCTGACAGTTTGCAAACTTTCAGAGACTTTTGTGAGAACAGACTTTTTGCACAGCTTCTCATTTACATGTACCCTTAAACAAAAGGTAGCAGTGTGAAAAGTTCTGTTCGCACATTTGGTCTTAAAACGTAGGCCAACTGCCAAAAAGTGTAACGATAGTATAACGTATGCCGAGCAATATCGATATTTTTGAATAAAAATCCATCGAAAAATGATCGGTGTACGTGTGATCTAAGGGTCGACTTTCGCTCTTGAAATTCCAAAAAATCCTAATTTTCACCGTTTTCCGATGGATTTTAATTTATAAGTATCGATTGCTATGCTCGGCATACGTTATACTATTATTCCAAAACTCGTTTCTGTTTTTACCTATAAACAATTAACTTTTTCAGACCCGCGTCACCGGCTAATTTTGCTTGCATGTTGAGAAGCTGTTCGCTTCTTATTCTTAATAGCCGTTCTCTATCGTCTTGATACAGGCCTCTCTCAGATTTTGTCATGTATTTATATTCTGTGCGACCTGGTACCAGTTTAGTCCTGCTGTTCGCTTAATGTCGTCGTTCCAGCGTTGTTGAGGTCGGTTGACGCTTCTTCGTTCCCCCCAGGTACTCCATCTTGTTACTTTTCCGCTCCAGATGTTGCTTGTGTTTCCGCTACGTGGCCGGCCCAGCTCCATTTGAGGGTGCATATTCTTTGTGTAATGTCTTCGACATTTGTTGTGTTTCTTATCCACTCGTTGGTCTTATGATCCCTTAGTGTAATACCCGCCCACCATTCTCCTTTCGATTGCTCCCTGATGTACTTGCAGCTTATTAAGGATTTTCTTTGTTAGAGTCCATGTTTCGCTTCCATAGGCAATTACTGGCGGAATACATTTGATGTAGACTTCAGTTTTCAGATTCAAATGTAACTTCAACCGGAATATGTGGCCATGTTACCATACGCCGCCTATCACACTCGTTTTCTGCTATTAATTTCAAGCTCTTGACTTTGCCAAGCGTTTTTTCCTGTCCCAGAAACTTGTAGGAGTTTACTTTCTTCACCTGTTAGTTTTCTATGGTTATTCTGTCTCTATCCGTTTGCTCATTTGTCATAAACTCTGTTTTTGATATGTTCATTTCTAATCCGCATTTCTTGGCTTCTTGATGGAGTAATTCTTTTAGCATGATTTCTAAGTCTGTTCCGTTCGGTGCCAATATTACGATGTCATCAACGAATCTTAAATTATTGAGCTTTTCTCTAGATATATTGATCCCTATATTTCCCCAATGTAGTTCCTTGAACACATCTTCGAGGACTAGGGTGAACAGCTTACGTGATATTATATCGCCTCGTCTTACGCCTCTTTTGATCTTCACTTCCCGTGTATCTTCATTCTTAATTTTTGGTTCCTTCTTGAATATTTTTGATTATGTTTATATATCCCTGATCTATTCGTGCATTTTTCATAGCTATTTCTATTGCCCAGAATTCGACAGCGTCGAAGGCTTTCCTAAAATCGATGAATGCTAGCCATACTCCAATGTTATATTATATTCGGCCGTGTTTTCATCTCGTATTCTTATTGTGTGAAGATGTTCTATAGTGCTGTAGCTCTTTCTATAGCCTGCCTTTTCTCTAGGTTGGGTAATCATCGAATTTCCTTTCTAGGCGGTTGGTGATTATCCTCATAAACAGTTCGTATATCTGAGACACAAGGCAGTTATGAGGTATGGAAGATATAGGCTTATAGTTTTCAAGATTTGATGGGTCTCCTGTTTTGTATAAGAACGACGATGGCAGTTTCCCAGTCGTGTGGTATTTTCCCCTCTGTTAAACATTAATTGAAAAGAGTTTACAGTTGTTCACCTGCCTTCTTCAGCATTTCTGATAGTATGTCGTCTATTCCTGGGGTTTTGTCCGTTGCTTGATTGGCTTAACGCTTTTGCACGTTGACGACATAACTACCAAAACCTGAGAGAGCATACATTATACTAATGTTGCATTTTGTGGCAGTGAGCCTACGGTATATCTAGCGAATTTAAAGACCTAAATCAAAAAGTTGATACAAGCCAAAAGAACAATACAAATATTAGGGTATTAATATTATGTATTTCGATACCTGGCAAAGATAATCTGCACGAAGAGAAAACATTCTAAATACTTGATTTTGGAATATGCAGAAGGCAGAGCACACGACCTTATCCTTGATAACTAACCAAGTAAATATCCGGAAATTGATATGCCTCCACGAGAGGCATCGCTCTTGAAAAATGTCCCTAGAAACATAGGACTTTCCCTCCGCTATTCAGTATCGCTACCGGAGACATATTATTTTGGGATGTAAGTTGTAATGGGACACAAGGAGATAAATGAAGCCTCAAAAATACTTCATCAGGAACTAGCAGAAAAATTAGATCTATTGTGTGAAGATTAAATCGAATCTTGAAAATGATAAAAGCTGTATTGAGACGGTACTGTACTTACAAATCCTTGGGTTGTATACAATGGACCGGATATTTTATCAATCGTCGATGAGGTCAAGCAAAATAAAACGTTGCCAAATACAGATATTGAGTACTGCAAGTATAGCAGTGATGGAAGTCAATGGGAATCCCAGACAATAATTTTGTCTTCAAACGTGGCGATACCAAGAAGTCTTTGGATAACTTCAGCCTTGTAGGAATTAATGGAAATATCTTCAAAGGCCATACAGAATGGAGTCTCACTGATCACGACCCGAGTTCTCAGGAAATGTATGGGTCCACTTGAAGTCCAAAAGCAGGTCTCCATGGAGCTCAATCTTGTTATCATGAAATGAGTGAATATTTCTGGAAAAGTTATAGTTTCGAATGCGATTTGCCTTAGGGCGAGAATTATAAAACTATTTTGACAGATAACTAAAAGTAAATTAAAGTAACGTAATTCCAGAAGTTAATTTTCAGTTATTTGTCAAAATAATTTTATATAACTCGCACTTAGTCTAAGATAATAATTATAAGAATGAATAAAGTAAAGACAGATAAATATGGATAAATTAGTGTTACAGTAAACTTGCGGGAAGCGGGCATAAGCCTGTTGCAAATGAGACGCCTAAGTTCTACACATAAATACCGACTATACAGGGTGTCCCAAAAAGATACTGACAAACTTTAAGGCGTAGTAAGGGACATCAAAACAAGCATTTTTGTTTATATAAACATATGTCCATAAATGAGCTATTTGGGCTGTAGAGTAAAAAAACTGTTTGGTACTTTTATTCTTCGCCGTCATTATATCACTGATTACTTATTAATTTTGCTTTATTAACAAATAAATTATGGTTTACAATAATTGTTCAAAATTTTGACCATTTACTTCAATGCAAAGATTGCACCGTCGGGTCATTGACTGAAAAGTTTAGTCTACGAAACACCTGTTCGTAATGAGGAAGATCTGTTAGCAAGGATAGGCGAGTTATACCCATGTAGAAGCTATTCCTGGAATATTCCAAAGTAACGTAACTTTATAATTTTTTGAAATCAAGAACGGCTGGACCGATCTTGAATTTAATAACATACGTATCTCTATATAAGCCGAATTCGATGGAACTAGATTAGATCGATTTGGGTTCAATTTAAGTGAACTTCTTCTGATCTAGATCATTTTTTTTTGTTGATGAGGGTGCACTGATCCAACCTCAATCGAACACAGTGTGGTTCATTTAAATTGAACCAGGATCGATCTAATCTAGGTCCATCGAATTCGGCTTATATAGAGATAGGTATGTTATTAAATTTAAGATCGGTCCAGCCGTTCTCGATTTCAAAAAATTATAAAGTTACGTCGGTTGAATGCGCAAGCCTAAATAAATAAAATGTGGCAACGTTGTTTCATGTTGTCAAAAAAAAGTTGGGTTATGTTGTTATGTAATGTGAATAGGTTTGTTTATAATTAAATTAATAATTAATTCAAAATTAATTTCATTTTCCGAGATGCGTAACCTATCCACAAACCTTCTTTGAGATGGCTATAACAACCTACCAAAGTTCTGTAATCTGATACACTGGAACGCCTATAAACAGCCCGGGGCGCTCTAGAGCAGCTCTGGAGTGCTTAAAATTGCGTCACTGAACTCACTGGCAAGCGACTCTGGTATCGGATTTAAAAAAAAAATTTAGTTAATCAACAAAAAAATTTGAAAAAAAAGTGAATTATTTCAAAATGTATTTTCACGCTGGCAACGCAGCGGGTCATTAGCTAGTAGGTTTTATAAATATGACGAAAATGTCCTATATATTACAAAATTCGAAGTTCCAAGCTTATATGATTATTAATTTTAATTCCATTGTAAATGAAACCCAATACGGAATTACTCGCTAATAATATAAACCTTCCTGACACAAGTTCCTATATGTTTTCCATAATCTGTTAAACTTTTTTTGAAGTTGGATGCCCTTATTATCAGTCAGTACATCGTACATCTACGATCTGCTACAATAGGCAGTTTAATAACTGACAGCATTACTCAAACTGTTGATTTGTAGATTACCGAGATTGTTAGTATGATAAGTTTCGAAATCTAAAATAAAATTAAACTTTGTGTCGCCATAGAAACGACATGACTGATAGCTGGTGATAATGAACTATTTTCTAAATCTTTTAGGGGTTGTCGCATAGTGTTCTATTTGAATAATTTTTAATTATTTGATGAGCGGATTATAAATAGATTTTATTCCCGAATGTGCACACAAAATTATCTCTGCCACATGTTAATTAATAAAATAAACGAATTTTTCAAAAAACCGCCAATCAAGTTTCTTCCTTATAGGAAACAAACTAAGAGTGAAATATAAGTAATTACATTATTAAATATAAGATTAAAAAACTACCCAATTGTAAATTTATATTTTGTGAAACACAAAATTGAGTATTTCCTTATGAAATTCTAAACAAAACCAGCGTCATGAAACAATCCAATAGCCGTAACTAATTCTGATAGTAAATATTGAAAAGCAATTTTTTTTTTTGGGAAAATTTGTAAGTAAATTGAGTTGTATTATAATTAGCTGTCCGCAAACAATGATCGATAAATCAATATTAAAATTAATCTCGTTTTCCTGTGATCAGGGTAACGAGTCGTTAAACGTTTCGATATTTCAAACAGATAGATTGTCCTTAGCGTCATAAGGACGACAACTTGTGAAAAGAAAACAATCACACCGTTCAGGAAATAGTTGGAAAAATTGGTTGTTAAAAGCATTAAGGTAATCGAGCAATTAATAATTGTTCTAATTATAAATGGTAATTGGTTTTATGTCTAGGAATATTGATAGCCATGTCTAGTGAGAATAATAATAACTAGAAATTATGCTACTAATAACATTTTTGCTAATGATGGACACGGGAAAATTTAGTCATATTTTAGTTTACACAAACCATTTGGGAGATTATTAGAGGGCAACATGGCACCAATATATTTCCAAAGCTTTCATAAAGGAACAACATTTATGTTATTGATTGATTGAAAGTATTTCATTGGAACTTTAATTAAATAAATCCAGTTCCGTAGATTTTGAATTTTGAAAAATATTGGACAAAGTAGATGTTTGACATATAGCTGTTGAATAAAGTTTATTTTTCCAGGTTTTTCTTTGAAAAAATAGCCTAGACAAATCATTGATACCGATTTTCTCAAACAAAATGAAAAGCAAGTCAAGGAACGACTTTATTTAATTCTATAGGCGCAGTATATAGGTATAATATGAAATTAATTGTTTGGCATTCATCTCTGATCCATCTAAGAAGTTACAGGGTTGGACTAAGTTGAAAATCAGGGTTGACCGGTATCTATAACATTATTGAAGTCGCCAAACATATGAGGTCTGTTCCAACACGTCAAAAACTGCGCCTTAAACGGTTCTGGAACCATTCTGTTTACAAAATTTCGGATTCTTCGCACACATTTTAAGCTTTGCGTATAGAATCCTGACGGTACATTATACGGTTTCCTGATGTGTTGTTCATCAACGCAATACACTAAATCTAGTTTGAAATTTCAGATTGTTACGGATCTAATTTAATTAATTATTTAGCAGCAAATTTCTGGTGCAAAAGTCCGAAACGGTATATTATAATATATTCCACCTGCATAATAAAAACGCCGGTTATCAACATCCACGAAAGAAATCTCCAACAATAATCAAGTCGACTTTCATTATGTGGCAATACATACGGTATTAAGCGGCCAATGCTAAGTTCAACGTGCGCTTGACATTGCCTTCTGTCTCTGTATACCGCGCATCTGTTATTATGTAGCTCGATTGTTTTGAAAAAGAGAAAATACGCAGTCGCTTTTTTTCCAGCGTTTTCTATTATTTTCCATGCCATACTTTAATTATTATTATTGTTATTAGCGATAGTTAAACGCCAATGAAAATCTAATCGTTCGACATGCGGTATTTTTATTTATCGCCTTTAATATTACGTTCTCTAGTTTATTATGGTTATTTATTAGTGGCCTAGACATTTAATGCAACATAAACAAAAAATGCGAAACGAAAAATTAATGGAAAACTAACACATACATCAAAAACGGAAATTATTATTATTATTAATTACTTAAGCGGGTTTTCAGATTAGCCAAACTATAGGTACTCTTCCAAACTTGATTGAATCTCATTACCACAAAAATAACGACAACACTTTGTATTACTTAAGTTAAGCTTAACCGTTTAGAAAACGTAAAGTATATCACGTTAAATTGAGATATACCGCTTCCAGCAGGGGGTATTTTCTTCATCTTCTTGTGTTCGACCTACCAGTATCCACTTTTCAAGCCTAGAGATGACACTCAATGAATTTCATGATAGTACGTACCTGGAACGGACCCGTCAATTGCCGGCAAATTGAGAAAGTGTGTCAGTGGCAACCAAATGGGTCCGGATGGGGTGTTCCGCATCGACAATCGGGAATGATAGGTGGCTGTCTTTCCACATTACTTCATTTAGCCTCCTATAATCCCGGCGATGACTATTGACTATCTATTCTTCTACGACATCCTTCAGCATTTATTGAGGAATGGTGTTAACTTGGTAATGCTTTGCGGAGTTGTTGTTCGAGTTGGCTTATATTTGTGTCACTGCCTGTGTTGATGTGATGTTATAGTAAATTAGTTCGTCGAGTAATTTCATCTTGTACAAAGGTAACAGCGTCTTTCACAAAATCAGTAATTTTACTGATTCTGGGCTAAATGAGTCCACTCCATAAGTTCATAAAATAAGTGTTTACAGGATCCTGCTTTGCGTTTCTCACTATTCGGATTACATCTCTCGGCGTCATTTCCTTTCTTCAATTTCACCTCGTTTGACATTAGATTACCTACTTTCACTGAAACAACTTTGTTGGAGTTGACTGAACAGTATGCCAAAAGCGTTCTATTCTTTCTGTTTTCCACTGCTTCCACTCTGAATGATGTTCAAGCCTTCTAGTGGCCTTTCTGGGTGTGTGATCTCAACTTGGCAGCACTTATTCAAAGATTAGGAGAAAATTATTTCTCCGTTGCCCTCTCTGAGCATTTCATTTTCAAAGCCTACAGGTAGAAATTGAAGGTTTCATCTACTATGTCAGCAACTATCACTTCTATCTGGTAAAAAAGTTTTTTCCGGGTGTTGCGGAAATAACCCACAGGTTTAATTTTTATTATTTCTAATTTAATATAATTTTCTTCTCTATTATTTACCATAAAAATGATATTCTAAAAATAGATGCTATTGCTGCACTATTTATCCTGTAAAGCCGGCAACAACAACCCTTTGAATCGGTAAAATTGCAGGTTTCTTCATTACCTTATAAGGTAGTGAACCCGTCTCGCTGCTGTGATTGGTCAGCCGCCACACAAAATCCCTAGTTTTTGCGACCTGCTCCCCTGGCAGAGTCTAGTCAACGCACATTCTTCTGTACTATTAGAATAAGCGAAGAGTTCGCACCCTCGCGCCCTCTAAATGCTCTCCAGAGGCGAAACCCCCAAAAACCCCCGTTAGTACGCGCGATTTATAGTAAAATACTACTCTCTGTGTCTCAAGGCCTGACATGATCTATATTATCGATTACAATTCATGTAATTAACCCCTAATTGTTGCAAGTCACCTCTAACGAGCAAAATTCTCTCGTACGCGCTTGTCTTTTGGCTCTCTGTCACTCTCGACAGGCTCCAACGCGCCTGTATATCGTTGTGTTTTCTTTTCATCTCAGTGGAAAATTCCCTAGCTGCCAGTGTGAATAGTGGTGATAAATGGATAAATAATCGCCTTGTGGATTTATCTGCATGAACCGGATTAAGCAAGTAAGACCGTTACAATTTCTCTAACAGTCAAACAATAAATGCTGATTAGTGATTCGCTTGAAATGCACTATAAATTGAAGTGTTTTCTAACCTTTAATGTAGAAATTTGGTTTTCATACTCGTGAAATTAACATTTGTACATTTGTATATAGAAACTGAACATATATAAAGACTTTTCTTATACATATTGTTTACCGACTTACGTAGAAACGTGCTCAAATTGTTAATTCCTGATACATCAAAGAACTTTCAAGGATCAATAATCATTTTGTGATTGCTCTGAACTGATTAAAGTTGACGAATTATTTATGTTGTGCTCTCGTGCATTTAATTAGTTAATTTGTGTTCTCGTTCATTGAACATTTAACCATAAATGATGTTATTATCATTATCAGATTTCCCTACTTTTTATCCATCAAGATACTTACCTATTTTAGAAAACTTTGCTTTAGATTAGTATAAAATTTGTAGTTCGACTGGACGTCCAATTAGGAATTTTTAGATAGGATTAGTATTGCAGGTATTTCTTGTTCTTGTCTTGCTTTTTCTTGTTCTTGTCTTGTTCTTGCATGCAAGAACAAGACAAGAAGTGGATTAGTAAGAAATATACAAGACAAGAAACTAATGAACAAGAACAAGATTTCTTGTGCAAGAAATTTCCAAGATGCAAGACTTTTTGCATAATTTATTTTAAAGAATATTAATCAGGTAATAGACCCTGAGATAGGGCCTGTTTAGTGGAGTCATTTTTTTTTTGTCTGGCATTTTGAGGGCTGCATGTGACTAGTTAGCTGATGAGAATTTAAGTGGTTTTAATGCCTGCCTCCTGTTCGAAATGCGCACAGAATGTTTCGCCGGATAAATCGATTTCGAAATGTGATTACCGTCTGGCGATTTAACAGCGTTATTTTCACAACAAAACCATTTACTCTCTCGATTGCCAGACAAAAAGTAAACGCGGAAGGTTCTTTTCTTTTCTCTTGGAAGTTGTCACCCATTCTCTTTTTTCCAGTTATTGAAAAGCATCTGGTATTTTTTATGGATGAATTATTTATCAATGTCAATCTTTTATTTAAAAGGCAGAAAACTTGGGATCATTAAAAAAAAATCTTCATGTAAATCAATTTTTTCTTCTCCAAAATTTTCGAACGAACGGCAGGCATTAAAATCACCCATAATCTCATCAGCTAACTAGCCACATTCAGCCCTCAAAATGCCAGACAAAAAAAATGACTCCACTAAACAGTCCCTACACAGTCTATAAGTAATAAATATTTGCTAGAAAGCCAGGGCCGCAACTAGAGGGTGGCGAACTAGGCACCCGCCTAGGGCGCCTTATTTAATCCATCCATATTTTAAAATCCAAAAAAATGCAACGGTTTTACGCGTCATTTGTCGTAGCACGGAAATTTATTTTGCTTTTGTTACATCTCACTTTGCCAATTATCAACAATACGAATATCGATAGTAATCATATAAATTATGTCAAACACAGTGCGCGTGCAAAACGCAGCAGCAAATTGCAATGTCTATGATAAATTCAAGTATTGATGAAGTAACGCCGAACATTCGTTAGCCAGAGATTAGCTTCAAGTCGAGCTTTGATCCGACCAAACTGAGCAAGAGCACTGTGGGCGACGTGGGCGCCCTCTGCATGCTGCATGCGTTATCTCTTTTTACTCTTTTCTATTTAGCCGTCTACGGAAACTATATTTGGGTTAACCTGATCAGTAGCTGAATGTTTTCTATCTTTCCTTAATGAATACGATTGAAAAAAGACAAAATGCGTCTGCTGGCGATCGGGTTAACCCGATCATAGTTTCCGTAAACAGCTTTTACTTTTACAATAGCTTCGTTCGCGGTAAGGGTGAGGATTCTGAACTGTGGGGCCCAATTCTAGAATTACGATTTCCCAATGTCGCGTACGAGAATCGCATATCTCTATACCTTTCGGCATAATCCAATTCTCGAATGTCACCGTCGCCTTTTTTTGATTGACATAATTACGAGTGGGTAAGACCACGCGAGATGAAATCACGGAGCATCAATTTTATTTATTTTTGTCATAAAAATGGCTGATTACGAAGAAATCGAGTTTTTAGCGGTTATTGAAAATCTTGGGAAACCGGCCCTATAAGGGATAGTACTAGGGCTTCTTTAATTTCTATTGAAGCCAATGTAAGCATGTTCACTTTTTAAAGAACTTTGTATATTTTTATTTTTTCCATTACTTTACTACGAATCGTAATCGTTATCGCACAAAATAGGACATAGAACTTATATTTTTTCACCAAAAACTCCACTTTTTTTTGAAACATCAAAAATTATGACGTGATTATGACACTTTAAAGTTGTCAAAAACGTACCAATGCTAAAAAATTAGATGTTGCCATGTTCAAACATTCGACAATTGACGAATGCGTCATTTAATTTCGCATACCGACCGAGAATAGGGTTTAGGATTCGCGTTCGACATTCAGATGCGTGATTTGTCGATTGCGAGATTTTTAGTCGTAACTGGAGAATTGGGCACCTGTGGTTCGAAACTATTTCGCATGCGCAGTTCAAGTAATGGCGTTCGCGGATCACTAAATTCCGAACTTCCAGTTGCGGTTCTGGATTCGCGGATCAACCAGAATCGGTTCGAAACCGTTTCTGAATCAGTTCTAGCGGTCCTAGGATTTTAGCAAGAACTTCAGGATTGACACATAACATTCGTTTATGTATTTGTTAGGGCAGTCCGCTACGCACAACTCGCATTCTGTTGAAAGCCGCGCACGTCTGCTATAATCCAGCGAATGTTAATGATATAGTTGGCTTTGCGCAGGTGACCGCGACGTACAGCGTCAGAAAACTGGTGTCCGTCGTGCTGAACAAATGTCATTGGCTGAACAGATTCTGCCGACGTTATTATGTATGCACCCAGTGCGCATTTTTTGGCACGAGCTAGGAAGACTCGTGGAGAGCCAGTGCAGTTTGTTTTGTTTTTGTTTACATGTACCGTACATACAAATTTGAAAAATTTTTGCTAATATTGGAGGGGCGCCAAAATTTGGACTTGCCTTGGGCGCCGAGGGTTCTAGTTGCGGCCCTGTAGAAAGCACACAATTACTTATATTGGCATATTATTTTTGTAAATAAATAAAGAAAATGAACAAAAAACAGCTATTTATGCAACAAGTGTGTAAGTAAAGTAAACCTTTTTATCACAAGGCAAGTGGGAACATCACATGAGTGGAGAAATAGTATATTATGTACCTAGGTAGAGAAGTTGGTCATTATAATGCGTAAGATAGGTATATAATCAGGCCTATGATGTATCATTTTCTGTTATTTTAACAGCAACGTTAAGTTGCCTGTCACTGTTTAGTTTATACGTCAAAATAGAGAGAAGTATAGAAGTTGAGCTATAACATAGCTGTTAAAATAACAGGAGTGGATACATCATAGGCCTGATTGACTTTCTCTACCGATGAATATATAGATTTTGAAATCTGTGCTAAAATTATTTTTTCTTTTCGAAAGTGTTGCTCTCTCTCAACTGCTTATGGTTATTTCCTATGATGTATGTACTACATACAGAAACCTGATTTTTTTTTTAATTGACAGTTTGAAATTGAAATTGAACCAATTGAAACCTGGTACGTCATGACAATATCCTTGCGTCATGACGTCATTTTCATTATTGACCTAGGTTTGTTTTCATTATTTTCATTATTAATCTAGGGAGAGAAATTAATATTTTTCCTAGAAAAATAGAATGAATAATGACTATTTCTCAGATTAGTAGTGAAAAAAGTACTTAACACACCTTGCATACAAAAATTTTTCAACTATCAACAAAATATGTGTAAAAAAAAATGAGTTTGGACAAATACTTTACGCACTAGCGCGTAAAGTATTTTCACTTTACGCTCTAGTGCGTGAAGTAATTCACTAGAAAAAAACTAAATTGACAGTGGCGACAACTGTTATTGATATTACTTTACGTGTGAAGTGAATTAGGTACTTTACGCACTACTGCGTGAAGTGAAATTTTACGTCTTTTGCATAATGCGCAAAGTGAGTACTTTACAATAAACATGCTGTCTCAACAAAATTTGTAAAAAATGGTGTGTGCTTAACACTACACGACAGAAGTGAAAACTTCATTAGGCGAGATTAACATTGAAGTCGACTCGAGCCGACTGTACCCTAATGAGCGTTACAAATCCGAGCGTGACGATTCAGTTTAATTCATTACCTACCCACAGAAATGTTTGCTGAACTTTTGGCGTCCCTGGTGCGGTTTGACTAAAGCCCAAGAAGGGGTGATAGCTAGTTCCGTCACACCGGGCTATAATGCCGTGGTCCATTAGTATTCCTACCTAACGTTTCGTTTACTGCTACGGTAGACATCTTCAGAGGCGGTTTGGTAGAGAACGAAGTGTTCTCTTCCGTATTCCTCCGATGACTGGATTCGACGTTGTTGGACTTGCGTTATTTATATCCAGGGTTGTGGGCGTGGCTTGTATTACGCTATTTTCCTTGTCTCGTTCTTGGAAAGGAAGGGTCTTTGTTTTTCGGAGAACTGGCAACCAGCTTTTGTTCAAGTTCATGCCCTCTTCTTTTCTGTTAAAGTTGTTGTGGTATTTCTGCTGTATCTCTATGGCTTCTCTGTGGAGTCTGATGTAAAAATGTTTGGTTCTATTAAATGCTTGAGTCTGGTCGAAACGAATGACATGGTTTTTTTGTGTAAGCACGTGTTCGGCGATTGCTGATCTATCTATTTGTCCCTGCTGAAAGTTTCTTTTGTGCTCTTTAACCCTGGTGTTGATAGAGCGTTTGGATGTTCCTACATATACAGATCCACAAGAGCAGGGAATTCTATAAACGCCAGCTGTTTTAAGAGGTACCCTAGGATCCTTGGCCGATCTTAGACTTTGCTGAACTGTTCTTGTGGGCTTGTAGATAGGCTTACCGTTGTGTTTTTCTAGCATTCGTCCTATGCCATCTGTGACATTTTTGATGTAGGGAAGAAAGGCTCTCCCTGCCACCTGTGCTGGTTTCTCGTTATTTGTGCGCTGTTGCTTTATCCTTTGGCTGATTTTAGGTGTTGCATCTCGTCCTGAAGGTATCTGGATTCACAAATCCGGATTGCCCTGTCGGATAGAGTTGTATTGACTCCTCTCTTTTGCTTAGGATGGTGATTGGATTCCTTGTTAAAGTATCTGTCCGTATGCGTCGGCTTCCTATATACTCTGTATCCCAGTTTATCTGAGGGTAATCTTTCTTAGAGGACGTCGAGGAATGTAATTTTGTTGTCCTTCGCAACTTCCATCATAAACTGTATCCTGGGTTCTAATGAGTTTAGATGATTAAGGAAGTTTTCGAGCTCTGCCTCTCCATGGTTCCAAACAACAAATGTGTCATCTACATAGCGAAACCAACAAGTAGGTTTCTTTGTGGCCGTTCGCAGTGCCATTTGTTCGATGTGTTCCAAGTAGAAGTTGGCGATAATTGGGCTGAGTGAACTCCCTATTGCGACTCCATCTGTCTGGATGGATGTCCATTTTCTTCATATCTTTCTCAGTTGAAAACCTGGATTTTTTCGCAGTCTGTTCCCATTTCACCTTTAAAAGTTCTTCCCTTCCAGTTTCCTGCCTCCTTGTTCTTCCAGAATTTCCTGAATCCGGTCTTGTTTTTACCGTCTTTCTTCTTCTGTCTGTTTTTTTTTTATATTCGCCCATCTTCTTTTTCTTGCAGAATGTTCTGGGGTCGGTCCCGGTCCTATTTTAGCTATCATTTGTTTTGTTTTCTTTTTCCAAAATTTTCCATGAAGTGAGGAACTGGCTTTTTCGATCTTTCGACTCTAGTCTACATTTATATCGTTTATGGGCATCTTTTTTTTTTCATTATGTTATTTTTCAAATCATCATTGAAATATATAGGAAATTGAAAATTGCTCTTAAGTAATTTAAAAGGAACAAATAAAGCAATACAGTTATTAGGAAATACTATCATAGTTACATCTTTTAAAATCAAATACATATTCCTCATATGGAAGAGGCTTTAGAATATCTTTTATTTCAATTTCTATCAATGAAGCTGGGTGATGAGCATCACATGGCACTAAAATATCACAAGCACTTGAAATATTACAGTTGTCTTTATTTGTTAAAATTAGGTCCAAAAATACATTATTGGCATTTGGAATCGAATTAACCTGACCAAAATCTAAAAACGTTAAAGTATCTACTAGTAGTTCACATAAGGTGTCAGACTATTGCCACTTGATATTCGGTAAATTATAGTCACCTGTGATACAAAATAATGAGTCATAATAAACTCGGGATAATTCTTCAATGTTTGTAAAATGACTCTGATAGTCGTTAAGCTTAGAATTGGGTAGAAAATAAACACTACATAAAATAACTTTAGTAACACCAATAGTAACTTGCACCCAGATCTCATCAATATTGCTATTTTTGGATCTGGTGTCAATAGCCTGAACAACAAAGTTTTTGGAGACCGCTATCAAGACCTCACCACCTCCTGATTTACCAGTTACTTTAGCGCTTCTATCACATCTAAATACAAAATATTGTGGATTAAATACTTCAGGATCTAAGAAATCAGAATTTAACCAAGTTTCTGTCAATAGGATAAAGTCATAATTATTCAAACTTACATTTTTAGAAAAATCGATTAGTTTGGTTCTCAAACCTCTCACATTTTGATAGTACATTGTCAACTTATCTGGATCGATTGGACTCTTGTTTCCTCGGTTTATGCAGGTCGAGCTTCCTATGCAGGTCCGTTTTTTTTCGGATTTGTTTCTCCCTGAAAATTCTAACCCCAACACCTTCCAACCAGTTTTCAGGTGCTAGCATATCCTTAACCAACGGTTTGGGAACAGCCATCCTAAAGGAACTGTATGAGTCTGGATAGCGGAAAGTCAGTTTTTCTACCCTTAGATTAACATTGAAGATGATCTTTATATAGTCTTCTAGATCACTGGCAGTTGTAAAAGGATCCAATCTAGTGATATGTATTTTAGTGGTAGAAATTGATGATGATTTTCTAGGCACCGCTTTTAATTGGTGGTTATTTGCGGTGTTGTTGGTTCCTAGAATAATGCCTCTATGCTGGATGTTATTGCCCCGTACATCTTTTGTAGGTGGTTCTCTGGTTGTAAGTGGAGAACCTGTAGCTACTTGAACTGGACCCGCTAAATTTATATATTGATCAAGTTTTTTTTTGGTTTGAACTTCTAAAAGTGATAAAGATACATCCTTATTTTTGATAGGCTCACCTGCAGCTGGTTCTTGCAAGCTATGATGCGGTTGATCAGCTTTTGTGTCCGTTTTAGGCTTGTTAACACGGATCAATGTTTTCTGCTGATCTTCCATTAGACAAATAATCTTGGATTTGTCATTCACTAACTGGTCCTTATCAGAGCAAGTTGCCTTCAAGAGAGACACATTTCACTTGACAAAAATCCTAAATTTGGCAGCGACACACCCTGTATGATTTATAGAATTTATGAAGTACTTATTCAAAATAGTCTATATTCGAAAAAAAAACCTTAATAAATAAAATAGATATAATGGTAAATTTTCTGTGGACTATGAAATGAGATATCGACGATACTGTTTTTCATCTTAAACAGAAGTAAATACTTGAGACTGGAGTTGAATTTCAAAAATTGGCAACAATTTTACAATATTTACAGTATCATTTAATTATGTAATATGATTTTGAGTGCTCCAGAAAAGGTGTTGTTTTTTATTTGGTCCAAAATATAGTACTTACTTATTACACGTGGCAGAGATGAAAGAAATAATATAAAATCCAATCTATTTGTTTATTAGGCTTTAAAGTAGTTTGTTTATATTATTCAGTAATTTCTATGTAGGTATACTTTGGATGAGTAGGTACGTAGTTAAATTATACGATTGATATTGAGGTGAAAAGTACGCATGTAGGAACGATGCTCCGCCGATGAAACCATTGACTTAATAGGCTCAATCGTTCGTTTTAATAGATTGGATATGACGATAGGCACATTCTATTCCATTGATAAAAAAACAATTGTGCCTCTGTTCGCCCGGAATTTCAAGAAGTCATTACATAGACAGTTTTGCGATGAATATTAGCCCATACTAGTTCAAGACGATCGGCTCAATGTTAAAAACAACATGTGTTATATCAAAAAACAGATGTTGTCTATTCAATAGGGCCGATATTGGGACCTCCAAATTATTGAGGAGGAATGAAACTTAAAGTTAAAGACATATCAACACCCTAATGTCAGAATGTATAATATAATAGAGCCAATATTAGAACTCTTGAACAAATAATCAATATACTCTTTCCGGATGATCACATTGGCTCAAAATTTGACATATATTGGCCCAATAGGGCATGTCCATGTGACGTCACAAATGAGTTTGACAGTCGCCCTGAGGTAAAACAAATCATTTATTTACATTCGTGTAGATTAGGCCGGTTATGTTTTATGCGGTTTTCACAGCTTTTTTACAAGTTTTTGTGTTATTTTGTTTTAAAAGTTATAGTAAAGTGTTTATGTTCCAGTTTATGTGGTCTTTTATCCAGAAGTTTGCTAGGTTTTTCTATAATGGATTAAATTCAGGTTTTTTCCAACAAATATCAAAACCAAGTGTCACAAGAACAAATATATAAGTATAGTTACTATATATTCAATCTATTTTTCTATCAGATCTTCTCTTTTAACGACATTAATCAATTTTTCTCTTCTTTCTTGAGCTAACGAATCAAACCTCTCATTGTTATTTAAAATTGATGGAAACCTATGGAAGGATATTGTATCCCTTGCGCTATACTGCCACAATTAACAACGAAACAAATTATAGGCATGTGGATCACACAAAAGGTATTTATTTAAAAAAATGTAACTAAAAACTTAAAAAACCACTGTAATTTTATCTTTGTTTTACCTCAAGGCGACTGTCAATAGTGTCAAACTGTCAGATCGTGTACTTGCCCTATGATATGAAAACTAAATAAAGTTTTTTTTTTTTTTTAAAGATAATTCCCCAAGTCAAAAATTTAGTAACTATGTTGGCAATATAAGCCTTTTCTACATAAAAAATCTGAAGCATTGACAATTTTACATTATATTGCCAACATAATGTCATTTTGACTTTTATCTTAAAAAAAAAAAAACAGACTTTAGAGATGAGATGTATCAACACCACATGGTGGTAAGGTACGTTTCTCGAGGGTTCATACTTGTGTTATCGAACACGTCATAACTTGAAAAAAAAGGGTTGTCGTATAGTTCATTGGTTGTCGTAGATGGAATCATATAACACATTCAATTTTTTTGACAATGTAGTCAGTTTTTAAATGGTTTTGAAAATTCCCGCCTTTATAGGTTAGGTGTGTCTGTTGGGCGATTTCACACGTCCAGTGTACGGTTGAGTCGATCTTTCATTCTGTCATTCGTTATGTCATTCGTCGTCACGTTTCGTTAAGCTTAGGTCGTTAGGTTTTTATGGAAATTAATAAAAGTGTGAAAATATTAATAATCTAAATTTATTTATTTAATCCGGCCATACTACAACAAATTAAAATGAATGACCTCTGGCTTTAGAACCGACGAACGTTTTTGACGTCATTGATTTGTTTCAGTCAATTTCTATTTGTTAGAAAAGGAAGACAAATTTTGTCAAAAGTATGAACCCTCATGAAACAAAGTTTATACACAGCATATACAAAAACAATCAGCAGGCTAACTTGAGTGACAGCCCGTGTAATAAAGGAATTCATCGTCAAAATGTCCCTAGCTGCCATTTTGGGATACGAAACAGGGCCTGATTAACGATAATTTAGGTTTTTTCTTTCCTGTGACAGAGTCGTATTGGCTTCAAATAAACTAATTTATTATTACTTACATATAATAATGTTTATAATTACTAATTTATTATTATTATTGAATATACAAGAATGATAACAGATAACACCATAAATGACAACACAAATATATCAAAATCATTTTGAAAATCATAGCTTAAATTCCGCTCTACACCGCACCTCCGTCAGAAATAAACAAATAAAATAAAATTTCGGCGCTTCTGCCGTTTAATGACAGCGTTATCCCCTAATGGCGGCGTGCGCAGAAAAGATGCGCGTGAGAGTTAGCCTGCTGATTGTTTTTGTATATGCTGTGGTTTATATATGATAAGGTTATTAGCAGAACTTTGAAAAAGACATTCAATAGACTTTCTTACGATGATTATATTGGTCCATAATGATGTTATTATTATTTCAATCTAGGGCCAATAGGAGTTATTCAGAATATTGTGCCTATTTTGGTTCTAATGCTCGGCCTGTGGTTAAATACCAAGTTTGGATCTTGTTGCGGAAATAACCCACAAGTTTAAATTTTGTTATTTCTAATTTAATATAATTTTCCTCTCTATTATTTACCATTAAAATAATATTCTAAAAATAGATGCCTGTAAAACCGGCAACAACAACCCTTTGAACCGGTAAAATTACAGGTTTCTTCATTACCTTATGAGGCAGTGGAGCTATTTCGTTGCTGTGATTGGTCAGCCGCCACATTGTTTTCTAGATTTTTGCAACCTGCTCCGGCAGAACTAGTCGACGCACATTCGGAAGTAGGTACTTTTAGAATAAGCGAAGAGTTCGCACCCTCGCGCCCTCTGAATGCTCTCCAGAGGCAAAAAACCCTCGTTAGTGCACGCGATTTATAGTAAATTACTACTCCAATTCATGCAATTAACCCCTAATTGTTGCAAGTCACCTCGGACGAGCAAAATTCTCACCTACACCTGTTTTTGGTTATCTCTCTGACTCTCGCCGGGCTCCAAAGCATCTGTATATCCTTGTGTTTTCTTTTCATCTCAATTCTCAGTGGAAAATTCCTTAGCTGTCAGTGCGAATAGTGATAAATGGATAAATATTCGCCTTATGGATTTATCTGTATGAACTGGATTAAGCAAGTAAGACCGTTACAATTTCTCTAACAGTCGAACAATAACGGCCAGTTCCATAATCACGAAAAAGCCGACTTTATTCTTAAAAAGCACCTTCGACTGCTAAAATCTGTTCCATAAACAGTTTTTGAAGGAGCCATTACGAAAAAGTGACGTTTACCTTAAAGTGCCGAGCTTGGCAAATTATAGGTTCTGTGTGTTAGTTATTTCATGTCAGAATCTAAATGGCAAATTTCGACCCATTCAGATGAAGAGGATATAGGTAAAATTATATTAAGCGATACAGGATGAGAGTGGATTGTTTCGAAAAATATGACGACATAGAATTCTTTGACCGGTTTAGGTTAACAAAGCTGACTGTTGGAGCCCTACTGGATGAAAAAGCCCATATAAGCTTCCTTTTTTTTTTTAAATTGTCTTTCTAGCTGATCTACATTTCTTACAACCGTTCCACAACACTGTAAGCTAAAGCTACCCGTTCCCAAGCCTTCTCCTTAGATTTTATGCATAGGATAAAACCAAATTGAAACTACAAACCTTGTCTGCATTGACTGCATTTAAGTCAAGTTAGGGCACACTATAGGGGCGACAGCATTGACATCTCGCGTTGCTGTAATAAACTATAGGCCTGACTTTAAACCTTAATACCGATGGTGAATATAAATAATAAAAATTATACTCTTAAGGTTAATTTGACCTTAGATGACCTTGGGGGTCTTCACTTTTTTAAGATGGTCATACATAAGTCCGGAAGCAAGAATGAAAAAACCAACTATAAGCCTGTAGCAATTATAAGTACGCTTAGTAAGCTGGTTGAGAAATGCATCAAATTAGAACTTTGTAATTTCTTGACAGCTGAAAACGTTCTACCAGAAAATCAGTTTGGATTTCGAAAAGGATGCAGTACAGAAGATGCCATTAACGAGGTCACTGAATTTATAGTAACTAGTTTTAATGAGGGATATAAGCCACTTGCAGTTTTCCTGGATCTGTTGAAGGCATTCGACACTGTGGAACATCGCACTGCACTCTACTCAGCAAATTGGAACAACATGGTGTAAGAGGGAAACTTCTACAACTTTTTAACTCATATCTCACCAACCGTACTCAGGTGGTGAAGGTTCAAGATAGCTTGAGCGGCAAATGGCCAGTGGAGTGTGGTGTCCCACAGGGTACTGTGCTAGGTCCGTACTTTTTTTAATTTACGTTAACTCCTTAACGAAATCAACTAAGGAGAATGGGGCCATCTGCTTTGCTGATGATACTGCCCAATTAGTTAGAGAAAGAACATGGCAAGGTGCCTACGACAGATGTGAATTAGCCATGACACGTATTAAACACTGGTTTAACTCTAATTTGTTGACGCTAAATGCTGATTAAATATTTTTCCTAACTTTTGCGATGACTCTAAGAGGCCTACCTCAAAAAGAAACCATAAAACTTCATGACTTTGATTGCACCAGAAATTCGAAATGTAATTGCGTACAGGTGAAAAAAAAGATCATATCTGGAAGTTATATTTGATCAATGCATGACTTAGAAACATCACACTCAATATATAGACAAAAAATTGAGGAAATGTCTTTATAAATTCTACGAATTAAGACAGATTTTACCTTCAAACATGATTAAAATGTTCTACCGAACTTTTGTAGAATCCATCTAAACATATGGCATAACAGCTTGGGGTGCTTCTTGCAAATAGTGTGCTTAAATCTTTATTTGTAACACAGAGATACATAATAAAGATTATGTTATTCAAAAGCAAACTTTGCCCTACAAATATTGTATTTGAGGAAGGGAAGTTATTAAATTTGAGGCAACTGTATATAAAAAGTATTATAAAATCTAGTTTTAGAAATAAAAAAATACGTTAATTATATAAATCACCATGAAATAGGGACAAGGGCAAAGATTAGTAATAATATAAATTTGCCTAATACCTACTTTGTTTTCATCTGCACAAAGGCATATCTCATACATCTTACCAAAAATTCACAACATTCTTCCAGCTCAACTAAGAAAAAAGATTTTAAATTATACAAAAACAATAGTTATTTATGATATAAGTGCTAAAAGTGACATTTTATTTTGTGAAAAGGGAAGTTTGGGACACGACGCCGAAGGAGGAGTGTTCCATCCCTTTGAACAAAATAAAATCACATTTAGCACGAATATCATACACTATTTTTTCTACAAACGCACTAAAAGTGATTACTTTTAGCACTCAGTGCTAAAAGTAATCACTTTTAACACTAGTGTCATAAAATGGCATTTTAGACACTGACAGCATCCGTTAAAAATGACACTTTTAGTGACGTTTGTAGAAAAAAAAATATTTTGGATTCATGGATTGTGACTAACTATGATAAAATCTGTTATCAAGTCCCTAATCTTTGAACAGTGAAACCGTGACAGGAGTGAAGCTTCCTTCCGAGGTTTGAATACTATTTTATTTACAATTACAACCATCACAATTTTTGACTAAATACTGAATAAAAATTAAAAAATTCTGCTGACAAGTTCTCTAAAAAAAGGGTTGATATGCAGGACTGGTCTTACGGCCAGTTCCATAAATATGACGTTAGGTCGGCTTTAAGAAAAGGACACTTTTCGCTAGAGCATACTTTATGCAGCCCTTAAAGTCAGTTGTGTTCCATAAAACATTTCAAATCATCTGTTACAAAAAGGAGTAATTATCAGTTTTCCTGATTTGGCAACCCCGAAATTAAAGAGCTGAAGTTGGTTTTGACGTGTGTTGACAAAAATTCTAGCCATTTCAAAAATGATTGAAATAAGTGCGAGAACAAAATGAAAGAAAAAAAAGTGACCCTTTTTCAGAGAAGGAAGAAATTCGTTTATTGGAAGCTATTTATGAAGAGCGCAAACTTGAAATTATTGAAAATAAAGAAACAAATAAATTACCAAATGCAGACAAGGTTTGTAGTTTCAATTTGGTTTTATCCTATGCATGAAATCTACGCAGAAGGCTTGAGAACGGGTAGCTTTAGCTTACAATGTTAACGGAACGGTTGTAAGAAATGTAGATCAATGGAAACAGAAAGACAATTTAAAAAAAAGTAAGCTTGTATGGGCTTTTTCATCCAGTAGGGCTCCAACAGTCAGCTTTGTTAACCCAAACCGGTCAAAGAATTCTATGTCGTCATATTTTTCAAAACAATCCACTCTGATCCTGTATCGCCTAATATAATTTAACGTATATCCTCTTCATCTGAATGGGTCGAAATTTGCAATGACCTATTTGCCATTTAGATTTTGACATGAAATAACCAATACACAGAACCTGTAATTGGCACCTTATAGGTTAAATTGCCCGATAAAGTACTCTTTTCAACGCGTAAATTGCCAAGCTCGGCACTTTAAGGTAAACGTCACTTTTTCGTAATGGCTCCTTCAAAAACTGTTTATGAAACAGATCTTAGAAGTTAAAGATGCTTTTTGAGAATAAAGTAGGCTTTTTCGTGATTATGGAACTGGCCGTTAAACATTTTAGGAAATGGGGAGTTACTTTCCACCCAGGTGGAAAGTGAGGATTTTCCACCCGGGAGGAAAGTAGAATTCAGAAAAGTTTCACTTTCAAACTTTTGAAAAGTCAGAAATGTCAATATTACGTAGGTATGTGGTTGTGAATAAAATATATTTATTGATATTTTTCAAGGTCAATTAACGTCATATCGGTCTAAAACTATATTTTTTGAAATGCTCTTCCTCAAATTATATACAATAGACTATATTCATGCCTGCATTGCTAAGACAAACTTTAACTTTAAAACTTAGGCAGCTATTTTCAAAAATTTTATTTTTTGACCTTAATTGACTTTTTCAGGCCATCCAAAGGTCACAGCGGTCTGAAACTATTTTTTTATTATTCTGCGTCCCCGAGATATATAGACTAGAGTATAATCATGCTTGTCTACCCAGAATAAAAATTGAAATTAAAAAATTTACCGCCATTTTGAAAAAATGGCGGTTTTTTTCGTACCAATGAGAAAAGTCGATGGGTCCTCGACTCAAATCGATTAAAATCTCAGAGGAATAAAAAACAATAGAGGCCGTTATTTACATTTTGACGAGGTGCCAGTGAGAGAGCATAGTCTAAACGATCAAGTCTAAACGCCATCCTAGAGGAATCAACATGCTGCCGATTATATTTTGGAGAAAACCTTTATTGGACTTCTCGTCGAATAAATAGGGGAAAAATGCCTTTTTAAATTTGATAAAAGTGCAAATAAACTGAGTACCTAGAAAAACTCCTCAATGCTGATTTTTGATAATTTCAAGTTGTTTGTTTTAGTAAAAAAGGAGCTTAGAAAATATTGTTATTATCAAGTATCCTTATTTATTTTTCAACGTGACAACATCGCATAGTAAAACGGCGTCAAAGCTGACAGTTAACGTCAGTTTGATTGTGCCTTGTTGCCTTTTGTTAGAAAGCATCGTGAAATCGTTTTTGTGAGGTTTTTCTGATATTTTATGTTTGAAAAGTGAATTATTTGTGTGTTTTAAGACTAATATTATACAGCAATATGGTTAGACAGTGTCAAATGTGTGAAAAATTGGATTATTTGAACCCGGAAATTTCATTTCATAGGTAAGTAGGGGGTTATATTATGATAGCAAAGCAGTGGCGTAGAATAGGATATAATGTAGGTACTTCGCCAGAAAAATATCAAATTTGTTCCAAGATTGAAGAAATTATTCGGATTGATGAGATAATATATCAGATAAATAAAAACATACCTATTACATTACTGAAAGGTATAATGTATTTTTTGAAGCTTGTAATCTTTGAGTTACCAGTTGTTAATTTTAAATATTTTTTCTATGAACTTCTATAGGAAAAATCCAAGCAGAATAATAATAATCCTTATGCTTGATTAAAGTTAAATATGCGTATTTGTAGAATTCAAACAAATCCAGAGTGCAGGCGTATATGGATTTGCCTTTTAGGATTAGAAAATAAGCGACTACCGAAAACCGCTGATGTTTGCTCAGATCATTTTAACCTCAATGATATATGCACTAGGCCTAATGGATTTAGATATTTGAAATCTGGTTCGGATTCTTCACCTGTTCCCAAAGTTTTCAATACTACAAAGTAAGTTGGTTATTTTATATTTGATATAATTTCTACATATCAGCTACATTAATTTCCAGATCAGACCTCAGCTCAGACTCTTCAGTCACAGACTCTCCTCCAAAAACAAAACTAGTGTAAGTAGATGTTGGTTTGTGATAACAAAAAATATTGAATTATTGCTTATATTATGCAGGCTACAAAAAATGAACTGGAATGATTTTATATCCAAAAAGAAGATACAAAATATTCGCCTGATTAAGAAGGGTATGTGATTTTAACTACTTCAGTTTCCAAGCTCAAAATTCAATATTTGTCAGGTAGGGCAAAAATACTTATCATTTTAGATTACAAGCAATTGTTGCGAGACTCACTTTTGTTGCATGTGCTGTCTGTTGTAATACATTCTGAACTTAAACTGAGTACCCATTTTCTATTTGCTTCTTTTCGAGTTGGCAAAAGGTTAATATAGTCAAAATTATTAGCTGTGTTTGTTCGTTGTATTACTTTCGAAAATAACTTTGACAAACTAATTGATGGCAGTGACGGATTCTATTTCAGGTAAGAATATTATGAACAATAATTAGACAGCAATTTTTTTGTCAATTTTACTATCACCGCTGTTTGAGATGTATTCAACAAGGATAGATAAAAATCACGTGACTTTAAAAAGGTATTTGTTGGACTAAGCTGTTTTCAAAGATTTACGAAAAGCATTCGATGTTGTTGGTTTTGAAATACTATTGAGCAAATTGTATAAGTTGGGAATCAGAGGGAAATTACATGCACAGCCTTATTAAAATATACTTAATGAACGGGAAGCAATGTGTAAAAATGGGGGCACATGTTAGTAATACTGAAGATATTGAATACGGGGTACTTCAAGGATCGGTCTTGGGGCCACTACTTTATTCATTGTATGTATCGAGTCTACAATGCTCAGGAATACAAGCTAGGTATTTTGCCTTTGCCGATGATACGGTATCTTTATACCTATAGTTTGGGAAATGAGAATAACCTAGACGTTGCAGTCAATACAGACTTACAGAAGTATATGAATTGGCTATTGTGCAATACACTTAAAATAAATATAGAAAAGACTCAATATACAGGGTGAATATTTTAAGTGATACCACTATTGCTATATCCGAAACGGTAAGAGCTACAAGGCCGGTTAAATTAGATAAAAGTTGCCTTTTTTGATGCCCATTTAAGACTCGTTTACAGTGTTGCCAAATTCTTTTTAGTTTATGAAATACAGGGTGATTTCTAAGAAACGCCCGAAACTATTTCATCAATAGGGAATTTTCATATTTCCTAATTTTTTTTTTTAGATACTTCTAGTGATCAGATATTACATAGTTATCTTTTTTTCATTTTAATTTATGCGTTGACGAAAATAGTTATTTTCCTAACAAGTGCGCAAAGTGTTACTTTTCCGCACGCAAACACAGTTATACGTGTTTGCGTGCGGAAAAGACACTTTGCGCACGTGTTAGGAACAAAATTTTTCCTACGAGCTTCATATCAGGTAGGTAATAACAAAAATTTAAAAAAAAAAACGATAATTTGTTGTTATTTTTAATTAACTTGAAGGGAACCTATGCATTTATCAAAAAATTACATAACAAAAAAAAATAACAGAAAATCCTCGTCAGAGCTGTTCATCTTAAAGCGTTTAAATTTGATGAAAAAGTTTGTAGATTTTTGCATATAAATAGAGAACAAATCTGACAATGTGTCAAAGTTAATTTATATTTGGTGTTTGTATAGATGTTGGCTGCTGATATAGAAACAAGAGGAAAAATTTGTCATCATGCGTCAAAGTCGACAGGTGCACTTATTGTTGCTTGACAATTATAATTACTTTTCGGCACTCAGTGCGGATAAGGCCCGTATCCGCACTGAGTGCGGAAAAGTGTAACTTTGAGCCCGGAAATGCGTGCGGAAAAGTGCTACTTTGCGCACGCTCGTAGGAAAAAAAATTATTGAAATTCAAATCAAAGACTTTGGCGCGAAAATGCGAAATTTCAATATGACAGCGTTCGTGATGTCAAGATTTTGTAAACAACAAACGCAGGAAACGAATTCTTGCGGACGCAGTGCTTTTTTTGTGTTATTCAAGTGTGTTAAAGTTTGCTTTTGTGAAAATTGTGGTAATAGATGAAGAATATTGTAAAGGACTGCTTTTGAAAATTTTATTTCACTTGCATTTTTCCCATTGACAGAATCGTGACGTCAAAAAAGGTAGCCATCATGGAAGCATTGTTTTGGCGGGAAATTTTTTATTTCAAATTTAGCAATATTTTTTGTGTAACAAGAGCGGCATCAGTTGAATAAAAACTGGTCATTTAAATATTATGCAGTATAAACTATCGATTTAACACAAATTCGGAAAATTTTTGTTCACTTGCAAGTCCCCTATTATTTTGAGAACTATTGATTTTCGAGACACAATTTAAATTTGAAAGTTTTTAAATTTTTTTTCGCTCTACAACATGGTGTCATCAAATTTCAAATCCGATGTTTCGTAATCGAGCTACCATCATCAACTTCATTTTTTTAAATACGGACCTGGATTTTTTATGTCATTTTTAGAAAGTGCCTTCTATGCCCCTTTGTAAAAGTGGCATAAAAAGACAAGGTCCGTATTAAAAAAAATTAAGTTGATGATGGAAGCTCGATCACGAAACGTCGGATTTAAAATTTGAAGATGCCATGTTGTAGAGCGAATAAAATTATAAAACTTTCAAATTTAAATTGTGTCTCGAATATCAATAGTTTTCGAAATAGTTGATGAAATAGTTTTTGGCGTTTTTAAGAAATCACCCTGTATTTCATAAACTAAAAGGAATTTGACAACACTGTAAACAAGTTTTGAATGGGCATCAAAAAAGGCAACTTTTCTCTGATTTAACCGACCTTGTAGCTCTTACCGTTTCGGATATAGTAATAGTGGTATCACTTAAAATATACACCCTGTATGATATTTAAGCATAAAAACAGAACAATCACAGCCCCCTCGATAAAAATAAACAACATCAATATTGCCAAAGTAGAAAATGTAAAATATCTGGGCCTAATAATAGACGAATAACTTAACTGGAATGCACATGTAAATTATATTTCGGACAAAATTGTGCCAATGGTTGGGGCTTTGTACTACAAGAGACTATTCAACTTATAAAACCGAAATGAAATGTTTACAATTCTTATCTCCTATTTCACTTTAGATATCTGCTGAAACTACTTAAATTAGAACAATGCAAGTATTAATGCATGAAATTATAAATAAAAAACCAATACACACATAAACTTTGCATTCAATATACATTCACACCACACACGATCTCAGAGGGACATTTACCTTAATCATGTTAGAACAAATAGGGGAATTTTGAATCCATTTCATCTATATTCCTTTAGAAATAAGAAATATTGTTGGGGGCAGTAAATTGGCGAAGAGGGTTAGATTGTATTTGGGTATGTAAAGCAAATATTGATGATTAGTATGGGTAAATATATTTTTTAATTTATTTTATTATAATATAATTATTGTTAGATAATGTGTAGTAGATAACAATAGTACTGTTGCATAAATATTAGATATATTATGATCGATACCAGTATTTTAAATACCGTTTAGATTACAAAGATGAATATAATTATTGTTATTATTATTATACTTATGAATAAATAAACGAGTTCAAAAAAAAAAGTATGGATTTTCCCGAATTCTTCAAATGTTTTCAGCACATTCCTGTTGGGAGACTAAATAATTTTGACTCAAATTGATGATATTAATCCAGCATTGCGTTGCCCCCCATAATAATAAGCCATTCAATATTTTTGCCTAAAGACTTGTGGGCGTAATTAACGTTATCTATTAGTTTCAATTTTGCGTACATATTTCCAAAAATAGTTTCTTATCTTGATTTATTATTCACTACAATTATTAACTTAACGATGATATAAGCACTTAATCTATTTATGCATTACGTTTATCAGCAGCATTTATTCTTACTATGGAAAAAAGAAGTAGAAAAACTATTATTTATTATCAATGTGTTTTGGAATTAAACTCAAATTTCTGCGTCGTATTCTACGATAGGAATGTTTTCATTGTCAGGAAGGTTAAATATATGTTAAATATTGCAATATAATAAAAATGGCGACACACAATGGAATTCACTATTTTGCATTGGAATACATATTTGCTAATAAGAAAAAAGTTTAATAAACCAAAATATATTGTTCTGCCCAGGAAATGAGTTTATTGGAGGTTATCCGTTATCATAAATAATTTAGGATGATTAGATTTTAATGGGTCTTTCCCACGTTTTTTTTTATTTGCTTATCTGAAAGGGTGATCAAAATAAAGCCCAGAAATATTTTTTTCGGATTTTTTTGGTACCCGGAAAGGCCTTAAATTTTTAATTGAAATTCAAAATTTTTAGGATGGTGACGTCACGCGCCTAGATTTTCTATTGGCTGCTTTCTTCAAGTGTTGCCATGCGGTTGCTGATTTCACGAAATTTCTCTAAGAATTGTGCTCTCAACTCTCAAAAATTCGATATCGATAACCCATCGATCTCGCTCGATTCTCTATGAATTTAACCTTATTTTTGAAATGTAAACAAAGTTTAATTTTATTTTATTTATTTAAAAATATATAGCTGGAATGTACCTAATTAACTAAAATTGTGCCATTTCCTAGAACCCATTTACCTGAATTTTCGGTTTTTATTGGGGCGTCTCCTATAATTTTGTGCTAAACACAAAATGTAGCAATTTCGAATTTGTTTGGCCCTGAGAAAATAACAACATATATATACCATTTAATTTTGTTTAAGAGTTTATTAAAATTGATAATGCTCCCATAGGTTTATAGGTACAATATACATTACAAATGAAATATACATATAGCTAGGTATCAATTTATATAATAATATGTACAGAAATCACCTAATCCTACTTACTTCAATGATAATATGATACAATCAACTTTCAATTTATTTATTTACAGAAACTTCATTTTCAAAGTTTCAATAACAATAATAAAATATGTATAACAATGTAGTAGTAACAAAATTATCACATAAAATATCCCTATTCTAGTTACATAATTCTAGAAATGTGTTTTTTAAACTGACAAAATTCAAATGATGAATCTAGATATATTCATTGTATGTAAGTACCTACACATACATACAAGTGAGAATTTCGTTTTTCGGGCCCAATGGAGTTCTCTGTCAACACAATCTTTACCCTATATTCTCAGCTCACAATGCTATTATTTACTTCATCAGCCGTGACTCCTATTTGCTCTTATGTACTTTTGTGTCCTGGGGTTCTTCTACAGTTCTACACTGAACGGTAGGTACAATGTTGGCTTTCTCTTTTTAGTCTTCAGTTGTACATAACTAAACAGTACCTATTGACTATATTCTGTTTTTGCTTTTGCTAATCTAAAAACCAAAATAAACCTTAGTAGAAGTAGGTAGGAACCTACTTTGGACAATATAGTTCTGTTGGTGAAAAATAACACAAAATAAATCTCACCTTTCCAATTTCGAATCTCTGTTCCACAACTTTCAATTTTAACCTTGATTTTAACACAAAGTCTTCACTCTTTGAAAATGTTTTATTTACAAAAGGTACCCTTTTAGGTTAGAATTCAATTGTCAAATAAATAGACTGGAATAGAAACCGATAAACCGCATTTATGTCGATATTTTTTCTCCTTTTCTATCTTGTTCATTCAACTAGAAAGAAAACATGTCGATAGGGAACAGTTTCGGCCGGTAAATCGGGCAACTAAGCGTGTTCTAGTTGGTGCAAAATCTGGCGGACTATTGCAAATATTACCATTTTTTTTCCTTTAATATCTCCCTCAATAATTTTTTTTAAAAATCAACCACATAGCCCTTTAAGTATTTTATCGGATAAGCTTCCAAACCATATGAATGAAATACTTAAATTCAGTTGAGTGGGAAAGACCCATTGGCGGCCAAGTTTCGCACATGGGCCACTAGATCTATCATATAGCGTTACGACTTTTCATGGAATTCATCTCAGTACCTAGAACACTTATGATATATTTTTATTTGTTTGTTTTATCTGCTTTCTTTCCACCTTCTGAGCGGGGTAAGGAAAAATCCTGAGGCTGGATTGGAAGATGAAACGATAATACAGGAAACTGCATGGATGGTGTTGAAAACAATCAAGATTAAAAACGAAAACAACATCAACATCCAGCAGGAAAATGTAAAAGAGTGATATATTGGCTTCGGACAACAACGTCTTAATCGAAAAGGGAAAAATCTCAAAGAATGAAAGCAGTACTTGGAGACAGTAGCAGAAAAGGGCCTATCATCACACAGGACCATGTGGAATCAGCTATTAAGCAACTATAAAACAATAAAATACCAAAGCCAAACCAGATCCATCAAAACAATTTCAAACTATCGCATCCAGAATAAGTGAAAATGCTGACAATCCTCCAATAAAATTTACGCAGGCGGTTTATTGCCATATGGATCAAAACATTCTTTCCGTTTTCGAAAAAGCCGAACGCAATTAAACGCCCTTGCCATAAAATAGTCACTCACTCTTTATAAGACTTTCCTCAATATCTATTCCATTGCTTTATTCATTATGGAAATTTTTAAACAATTCTGAGTTAGAAACATGGTAATATACGTACTCAATACATACTCAATTCAACTGTCCTTTCCGCACAATTGCTTTGCGGCTAACTCGACGTTCCGCCAACTGCAATCGCGCATGACTTCATCAATTTCTCTGACACAGAATCTAATAGATAAGCTTTTTTTCCAAAGTTGTCGTGGAAAGTATAGATTGTAGATGGCGTAGCGGGGTCAACACTGCTATACATTCACAAGTATTTTGTGCATCAATTTCTGGGACAAACTCAGGCTTTTTCCGAAGGAAGCTTTTTTCTTGGGGGACAATGGGCCGACTTTTTTGGAATATTGACATTATCTTGTCTTGATAATTAGCATAGATACCTGATTGAAAAAGATAACTGAGCTGCTAACAAACGAAAATAATTCTACTACTTTTGATTTTGATAGGATATGGGTGTGCCTCTCGCCCAAAGTCGTATAATCTTACAGAGCAATAAGCCAATACCTACCTACTAAACAATTAATTTATACTTTCTGTCAAGTTAAACATTTAACTTTTTTTATAGGAGATATGCACCGCCTCGTGCAATGCGTAACTTTTAAGCAGGCCTATTTGGGTTAAATCGTTAAATACATCGCACACCCATGGCGCTTTGGCCGAACTTTAATGTGGTCTAGATTTTGGATGTTAAATTGGTTATGATAAAATATGCTGCATGTATAAAATTACATCATTGCACAATATGAGAGAAAAAGATGTAGAAAAATCTAATTGTTCGATTATCCATCTTGAAAGAGAATTTTTTTTCCACATGATAGGTACCTTACCATAAACTCATACGATAGAGAACAGAGAAAACAGAGGCTATATTTAGTATATAAATGATAATCAAACAATAGAAGAGTTCTAAGAAGAAGCTTGCGATCACACGATAAGTCGCCACTAGAACATAGGATGATAGTAAAAACTAAAAAGTCAAAGAAGGCGGAGAAAAATTGGTTCTAGTTTTGCGCGTAAATTATTCAAGTTGTGCTTATTGAATAGCCATTTCATCAGCCTGGGATAACGTAATAGTTATCTTATTGTCATGCATAAAACCGATTATGAAAAACTCGTTCCATCAACTGACCAATCAAAATAAATACCTAGCTACTTATTCATAGGCAGGCGCGGATCCTCTGTAAGGTCATTCGATCAATGACCCGCACCAAAAAATCAAACAATAAATTTTCAATAAAACATCTTGAATATTAAGTTTTAAATGAACCAATAATACGCTCAACAAAATACAGAAATCGAATTATTTTGCGCATTGAACTGATTATATTGGGTACCCGCCTTTAAAATTACCAAATACAGGCCTGCTGGGCTCGGCCGTATTTAAAATTGGACTTATAGCTCTTAAATGTTCATAGGCGAATGCAATAGGAATCGGAGAGAGAGAGAGAGAGAGACATAACGGGCGTAAATGAGTAAGATAAAGAGGCACATTTGCTCCCTTATGTTCCATCACGTCGACGGCCAGATCCTCGATCGATTTTCAATCGCGTTTATTAAAGAAAGATGGAAAACAAAAGGCCTAAAGTGTTGAGGTGGCCAGATTTCTTTTTTTTTTAAACAATTACTGAATTGTCATTGTCACTCGATTGTTTTTGTTTTGATTTCGATTATCGTTTGATTCTCAAAGATTTAATTTAATTAAAGATTTGTGTAATCTCAGTTTAATCGCTTCACAAAAATGGGTTTCCTTGTTCAGGAAATCATTTCTTCAATTTCTAGTGGTAGATTGACTTTCGAAAAACGGCGCTGTCCCTCTACATTTGACCCACCTGTAGAAAAACTCACGAGCCGCGCCTGTTCATAGGTCAATAAAAAAAATGCAACGCAACGACATGCGTTGTTATGGATTAAAAATTCTCCAGGTTAAGAAGACTTTGGCCTCGATTTGAGTTTGGCTTTTCCTTCAATCCTTCAACTTCGTTTCTCCTTTTGTGTACCCTTGGGACCTACTTGGCTCTATGTACCAGTTTTGCGTCTCGCCCCTGCGAAACTGGTTGCACCAGAAGACCTCAGGTTTCTATGGAAGCAGGTTTCATCTGTTTGTGTTGTCCAATGGAAACATCACGCTCCTTGAAATTATTCTATTTGCGTGACGTCAGTGAACTGTTTTTTCTTAAGACTCTCCAGGCTGAGGACAAATCATTACAGTTTTCGCAGTATGAATTGTTATATACTGAAGTCGCTTCGTCGACATTATGAAACTGTACTTGGGAATGTTGAATGGTCGCAGTGAATTTAATGATTTGCTGATCTATAGCAGAACCCCTAGATAACTGGACCTTATTCTATGGGGTAAAGAAGGTTGCCTACATATGCCACTATTCCGTATTGGCTATACAACTCGAGTGGGCAATTTATGATTATCATGAGTTCGTGTGATTGGAAGCACTTATAAATTTCAAGAGATAATTTGATAGGTTCAATTTAAATCGATGGTGGCTAAAGTTATTTGAAATAGAAAAAATCATTTGGATAACCCTGGATTATCAAGAACAATGCGGGGCCTAGCATTAAATCCTGGGAAACTCCACATTTTAGTCGTTGTTGTGGATAGTTGATTCTGGCAACGTGGACATAGGCGCCGGAATTTCAAAATTACTATGGAGGCTCGGGCTCCACAAATTAACATACGTAGAATTAATTATACACATAGGACTAGGCTACTAGACATATAGGCTTAAATGGGACCAGTTCACGGATACCCATTTCACTGCAGGATCGCCACGCAGGATCATCGATAGTCCCTCCATATTATTAAAATTCGTTAGTGTTGTAAAAAAAGTACCTACCCAATACAAAGTAACAGGTATTCACTCAAGAACCAAAGTATATCGATTCCTTGTTGTTCAAAATACTTATAAACCCATAATATATTTCCTAAATTACAATACATATTCTAGTAGAATTATTTACACTATACTAATTCAAGAAAAATCTCTATTCTTGTGTTTTCATGGTTTGACTTTGAATTTGAAAAGTGGGGCACATAGGCGTATCCAGGGGCGAGGCTGCCGGGCTGCAGCCCCCCCAAGGCAAGTCTAGACTTTTTTTTTTCAGCGTATTTTATTGACATGTGAAGATTTTGTATAAAAAAAGTAGAAATAAAATTTATTTCTTTCTATAATAAGGTTTTTCTACGGCGGGCGCCTAAGCAGCAAGGGTATCGGTGCTTCATCCTAATTATCTTGAATGTCCGGAATAATTCCTTCCTCAGGAGCCCAAATCTCGTCTCAGGAAGTAGAGCAGTAGAGCTCTCCGATAGAACGCATGTTTTGTCCTTGTCAACGTAACTGGAAATTAAAAGAGAATGATAAAGACGTAAAACATGTTTTCTCGGGGAGCTCTAGTCCCTGAGACAAGAATCGGACCCCAGCAGAGTAGAGAAGGTACGGAAACGCTGGAGGATCAAGTTAAAAAAAAAAATTCAAGTCGACCGGTCGACTTATCAAGTCAGCCGGTCGACTTATTAAGTCGACTTATTTATGTCGACTTATTTATGTCGACTTATTTATGTCGACTTATTTATGTCGACTTATTTATGTCGACTTATTTATGTCGACTTATTTATGTCGACTTATTTATGTTGACTTATTTATGTCGACTTAAGTATGTCCACTTATTTATGTCAACTTATTTATGTCGACTTAATAGAGAGTTATTGGAACTATTAGAGAGTTCTCGTGTCATCCAAATTTCAAATACCGTAACGCTATTTGACAAGTATGACAGTTCTTACGGTATTAGCATTAGCGGAGCCCGCTATCTAATGGAACTTATCGGATGCCTTACCGTAACGCTATGCTATGTCAAAACTAGTTTACGCTCCATTTATGTCTGCAAAAACAGCAATTATTAATTCCTCCATAAAAAACACCAAGGGAAAATTAATCAAGCTCAGGAATCTTCAAAATAAACAAAAGTTAGAAAACAAGCAAAAAAAGTGGGGTTAGATTACTTAACTCAGCTGTCAAAATGTAAACAGAATAAGGGATTTATGTGTCTTCGTGCCCGAGAACTATAAATTACCATGTAAAATACCGTATTGTTAGCGGTACCGTATTAGTGTAGCGTCTGACGCACGAGAACTTTCTATTAAATACTGCCTCGCAGTATTAGGATCTACGCTATTTTATTAGTGCATCAGCACTATTTTTCCAAGAAAATAACAATTATCGGAAGACTGTAGTACCTAGGTGTTAGAGTATTACCTTATTTTGTATTCATAATTTTGACAGCTGAGCTATGTTTAGAAATTTCAACCCCCAAAAATTGTTTATTTTTGTTTGTGATTTTCTGCTGATACCCATTTTCTGAGCGGCTTTCGGGTGTTCCTAGAACACTTCACACCTGTCAGTAACCTGTCATTCTACATGCGTTTTGCATTCGAATGCTTGAAACCGAACGTGTCAAACTGTAGCCGGAGTACTTCCGAGTAGCTCGGGAGCGCTCAAAGGGTGGCACCCGAAAGCAGCTCTGATGTTTCCTACAATAAACTGAAACACTATTGTAAAAAATAAATAAAATTACGTCATCGTTGAAAAGCGAAACGTCAAAGTCGTCAAAAATGTCAGAAATATTGAAATAAGGGAAGTTTACTATAGTCGTATTCACGATAGAGTTTGAATTTTGACCGTTATTTTCACCGGTTGAAAATAAATAAAATCCCCAGATCTGTCCCTTTTTCTGACAACTATCAAATAATGATATACATGACATTTTGATTTGACACATAAAAATATCAGATTCGGGTCTTTGAATTTTGAATGTCGAATTTTTGTGTGAAATCGTTCAGTTTTTTGCCGTTTTCTACATTATTTTTTTATTTGTTATTATCGCAATCGGTTTTTTGGTTTTTTATGTAGTGTTCTGTGCCTTTGTGTTTCGGTGTTGCGTTTCAAACTTGGTTTTAGTTTGGATTTAAGTGTTTACTCTTATTATAAGTGTTTACTTTGGACTCTAATTTTAGGATTTTTGGATTTTAATAACTTAACTTCCTTTAAAAAAATTGAAAATAATTTTTTATTCTGAAATGTATATCACTTTTCTAAATACGACCCTGTCGTTTATCCCAGCTGACGGAATCGAAACGCTAACGCATGCTGACAACCTAAAGAAAAAGTTTACTAAAAATGTCAACGCGAACTGTCAACTTCACTTTCTATCGTGATTTAGTCTATACCTCGCACTAATCATATACAAATAAAGACAAGCAGTAAGCTTATTAGGGGAGTCCTTATTTTCAGACCCAAATGCGCATGCGTAGATGTCAAAATAAGGCTAATTTAAATACTGCTTGTCCTTATCGCACGTCCAATAAGTCGACATAAATAAGTTGACATAAATAAGTTGACATAAATAAGTCGACATAAATAAGTCGACATTAATAAGTCGACATAAATAAGTCGACATAAATAAGTCGACATAAATAAGTCGACTTAATAAGTCGATCGGCTGAGTTAATAAGTCGACCGGTAGACTTGAAAAAAAAAATTCAACTTGATCCTCCAGCGCTTCCGTAGAGAAGGTGCTCGGTGAACAAAATTTCTCCTCCTTATCAAAAAAAGCGAATAGGTGGCCGGATGCGAACTATTTTGTCGCCCCGCAAAAAAAAGGCGCGTAATACGATTCTTGGCGCGTAACAGTTGGGTATGTTACAGGTGAATTCTTGACAAAAATAGGCAACTTTCACATTTTCAAATTAATCTGTTAGTTAACATTTGTATACTTTTTTCCAAAAAAAAAATCTAATTTTCAAACTGCTGCGAAAACGCGGGATAGGAAAGGGACGTCACTTTCCCAAACATGCGAGGATGCCGAATTTCTCATTAGTAAACCATTCCAGAATATGGCTGATAAAAAATCAATTAACCATAAACTACACGTACCTGGCTGGAATGGCCCGCCCAGCCTATCTATAAAATGAGGCAAATCAAGATGGAGAATGTGGGGGATACCTATTTCTATTTACCTAATGGGCCAATTATGAAAATCTTTCCTTGTCTAAAAAATATTATATTTGATGTTAGGAATATACAGCAAACCTAACACCAATGTCAATGAACTAGACAGAGATAAGTATCCTCCACTATATAGCTATCTTTGGAGGCACTGAGAGAGATGACAAATGCCATATCCGACTCCGACAACGGTCGGTTCCATTCCAGGTATGTGTAGTTGATAGTTCATTGTAAAAAACTAGTCACAACCTATGACCTATTTTCGTCCTTTACTACTTTATAAAAAAAGAAAGGATAGGTAATCGGTGAACTCTAGCTACCTAGTAAAATGATCCTAAAATGCTTCGTCATTTCTAAATGTGGCAATAAGCTCATGAATGCTTTAGGCACATGAAAATGGACTATTGTGCGCAGCTTTTTTTGTTTTGTTTTTGGTCAACCCTTTTTGTTAACACAGCCCCCCCAAACCAAAATCCTGGATACGCCAATGGCGGGGCATTGGGGTACTTTGGCGTGGCGCGTGGCAGGAAGTGGAAAAGCGTGGTAATCACGCCTAAATCGGTAGAAGTAGTATAACGTTACTTATGTTATAATATGTAAGTACAATACAGGGTCTGTTCCCTATAATTAGTGCGACGCCTACAACTTAAACAAAAGGAAATACAAAAAAAAGTTAAATACAAAAGTTGTAGGGTTTTATCTCTATCATCTTTCGTACATGTCAAGATGGGCAAATGACACGTGCCAACTGTCATAATGACAGCATATGCATTTTTTTAAATGGGACATCCTATATATTTTTAGCTAAGATGATAGATTTTTTTCTTCTGATTCCAAATATACCATATATGTTGATATTTGGTTCAGCTGTTTTCACACTATTCAAGTTTAAAAATGCATTTACATTACCCTAAATTAGGTCTTGTCCCGGTTTCTAATATCAATGGTAAGGCTTGATCAATGCAATTTTAAAATGAAATAGCGCAAAAACAGCTGAACCAAATATCAACATATATGATATATTTGAAATCAGAAGAAAAAAAATCTATCATTCTAGCCTAAAATATACTGGGTGTTCTATTTAAAAAAATGCAAGTGCTGTCATTATGACAGTTGGCACCTGTCATTTGCCCATTACGACATATGCAAAACATAATAGAGATAAAACCCCACAACTTTTGTATTAAACTTTTTTTTGTATTTTCTTTTGTTTAAGTTGTAGGAGCCGCACTAATTATGAGGAACAGACCCTGTACATATTTGATTATTTACGTAGAACATGAATTGATTTTTTTGTTTATTTTAATTTCGAATTATCAATGAAATTTAAAGGCCTTTGGGCAACGCCAGCGGCAGCGGGCAACGCCGATTCAATTCGCCTCAACCGGGTACAAGCTAATTAATCTTATTAGTCCCTATGTGTCTAGTAGGTTGGTCCGGTCCGTACAAAAATGTTCCATGATAAACTAGGTAGAAAGAGACAGTGTATTGATAGATCATGATATATTCATGTGATGTAAACATCCTTTCATGAAAACAAACGGAAACGAAATATTAATCCAACTACTTATTGAAAATATAGGTTTAAAATACTACACAACCGTAGGTACCTATACGTATTTAAACTGTTCGTTAAAGTAGGAATAGCTAAAACAACAAAAACATAAAACAGACAAGTCAGCGTCACTGGTTTTCACACCTCCACTACCTTCATGCAGGTAGCAAATTTAACCTAAGAAATACATGAAATTCTCTCCTTTCTAAAAGTAAACATATCAAATTTAAAACTATTTCACTAGAGTGTTTTACACTGGCAAAATGTCATAGGAAGGCAAAATTATTCTCTTGGTTTTAATCAAGTTTGTTGCTTTTTGGTAATTTCGCTGAATTTTTGACAAAACCACTCGCCTGACGGCTCGTGGTTTTGTCAAAAATGTCATTCGCGAAATTGCCAAGCAACAAACTTTCATACCAGTCGAAAATTTTTCCAGCAAAATTTTTTTCTCTTGTGGTATTATAGGTATATGAATATAAAGTCTGTTTGTGTTGTGATTTTTTTTTTAAGATAAAAGTCAAAATAACATTATGTTGTCAATACAATGTAAAATTGTCAATGCTTTCAAATTTTTCATGTAGAAAAGGCTTGTGTTGCTAATGGCCGTTTGCACCGACAACTTTAAGGGAGATTTAAGGATAATCAACGTTTAAAGTGACATTTTTACATGTAAAATTGTCACTTTAAACGTTGATTATCGTTAAACTTCCCTAAAAATGGTCGGTGCAAACGGCCATAACATAATTACTAAATTTTTGACTTGGGGAATTATCTTGAAAAAAAAACAGACTTTACTACTAACTGCGACCAGGAACTTAAAGGTAGCCTTTCGATGGTTGCGGCCGATTGCGACCGCGACTGACGCGGCTGCGACTTGCGACCAATGCGATCTGTCGCATCTGTACCCCTCCATTCGACAGATGCGACTTTGTGTACGACACGACCGACACGATTCCTTATGTGATCAGTTATTTTCTAACTGTCGGTGTATCCAGTACAATGAATTCTTAGGAGTTGAGATATTACAAATTTACTAGATGAGGAAGAAGATGATGGCGATTTAATTTTACATCACGTATCAGTGACTAAAAAAAAGAAAAATATTATCTCTTATAATATTGTCTCAATATGCAGAGAGGCTGCTGTCATAAATTGATGGATTTTTAGCCACATGTTCCATCAATTTCTCATCATCCTCGGTCGAGAACGATGCCATTTTCAATAATAAATAATAATACTTGCTGCCCAATGCATGCGGCCACTACGAACAATGCGGCCAGACTGCTCCTAGAGCGGTTGAGTCGTTACGGCCGCCTTGGTGGTCGCTGTCGCACTTGTCGCGGCCGCATGTGGTCGCATGTTTTTAAAGGAGACCTATGTGAATACATAAAAGCGATACACATACGACCAGCCGCATTGTCGCAGCAATCGGAACGGTCGCATTGGCCGCGACCATCGAAAGGCTACCTTAACTTGGAAACGACAGCGCGGTTATTACAAGTTTAATTTTTTTAATGCACAACAGGTGCGCGTACTACGCCTTAAAGGTGGCACTTTGTTTTCTAAGCCTTCAGTATTAGACTTGTGATAGTCACAACATCCGTGATAATTGTTAGCATTATGGGTTGATCTTCTTGACTTATATTCAAAGATAAGCGCGGTGATGGGCACCTTACGCGGAAGTATCTGTTTGTTGTGGTTCCACATTTAAGCTCGTATCGCCGGTATTGGGCGTACTCTTGGGTGTTTCACAAACATTTTCTGGAAACCTTTTCACTTGATTATCAAACGGATCCACATTAATTTTAACATCACAAACAAGTGCTTCTGTAATAGTATTAACAAATTTTCTAATACTGTTTGTTTGCATAATATTTTGTCTTCTACCTTTACTAAATATGTCACTGCCATGATATCTTTAATAATTTCACTCGATACCCACTTATTACCATAGACAGGTCCTAAGTTTCCTACTAACACTCTTTCACCTACCAAAAACAAAAGTTGTTTTACAAAAACATCTAAATTATTCAGTGCTACATAACATACCCTTCTTTTTTTGGTTTTAATAAATCCAACCTTGTTTTTGGTTTAAGCTTAAAAATAGCACCATTTTCCCGTGCTAGTAGGAGTACTCCTATAACTGAACAGGAAATTTACAATCTGTTGTTCAATAGTTGAAGACGATGTCTGAAGCAGATATTTGTTTAACGCATTTTTCGCATTCTGCACGTGACGCTCTGCACTGCCATTCGATTGTGGGTGATATGGTGGCGCTTTCATAGAATTGATACCATTGATTTGTCAGAATTTAACAAATTCATTTGAGTTAAATGGAGGCCCATTATCACTCACAAAAGAATCCGGTAGGCCTATGAATGACAATATTTGTTTTAATTTTTCAATTGTCTGAACCACATTGGTGCCTCTTGACATAAGATGTGTATCAATCCAACGCGATTTACTATTCACTATTAGCAAAAACATTTTCCCTTTATAATGAAAAAATCGATATGAACTCTTGGAAACACATTCTGAGTCGTGGCCTAGACAGGAGATACTTCTCTTGATATTTCTGATTTAACTGACAAATGGAGCAAGCCTGAATTAAGCTTTCGATGTCACTCTGCAAGTTTGGCCACCAAAATACTGTGATATACCTACTTGGATATCTTGAGTTAAGGTTCGGCAGTATCAACTACATGCCAAGAAGTTAAGCAACCAGTTCTAACAAAAGTCTTTATTGAATTGAATTATTTAAATTAATACAGTTTACATGAAGGCAAGATGTTTCTAATTTTAAGCACAATTACCTAATAGTAAATAATTAATATTTACAAGTACTAACCTACATAATCTATCGCCTACGTCAAATATCTTTACGTGATATTTGAGGATTAGATATGCTGAATAACAAGGTTGCCCTGGATCCTGTAACATTGAACTAATTACAATATTTGTATCTAACCTGAATCCAGCACACTACTGATCTGGCTAACATTTTTGATCTAACAATACCTGTGTGATTCTCGTGAACAAGGCCTAGGACATCTTTCTGTAACGTTTCTGGTACAACTACCTTGATACCCTCCATTAAACAGTCTTGTTCAATGGAAAATTCATTTCGTTTAGTAAAATATGGTCTCAATTCATCATCTACTTTTAAGTGCCAACCGGTTTTAACAAAATTAATAACCTTCATTAAAACTAGGTCTCGAAACCTTAGCAATGTCCTTATATGAAACAGATAACTGATCCGTCATACTAAATGAGTTCACTGAACTATCCACACCTGTGACATCAGTTAGAGGTAACCTAGATAACATATCAGCTTCAAATAACTGCGATTCCTTTCTATATTCAATCTGATAATCATGTGCTGAAAGAATAATATTCCAACGTATGATTCTGGAAGCTGACATAATAGAAATATTTTTACTTGGACTGAATATCATTTTCAAGAACTGATGATCACTGACTAAAATAAAAGACCTGCCATATAGGTACACATATATTTATTGAAAAAATAAATGCCAGTAGAGCTTCTCGGTCCAACTGGGAATAATTCTTTTCCGCTTTTGATAAAGAGGTAGAGACATAAATGCCTGGTTTTTCCATTCCATTTTCTCTTTGGTTTAAGATACCACCAACACCGTATGCGCTTGCAATCACATAAAATTACAATTGTTTTCTCAGGATTATAGTGTGTCAAGACTTGATTATTCATTATTAGTTCTTTACTTAGTTTGAAGGATTTGCTACATAATGGATGCAACTGTGAAGAAATCATTGGAACAAACCTGTGATAATAATTTATGCCCGTAACTGAGTAACATTACTTGGCTCAGGAGCTTCAAAAATTGCTCTTAACTTTGCTTTGTTCGGGTGAACATCATGTTTATCAATTTGATGTCCCAGGTACCCTACCTCACTTTCAAAAAAAATCTACATTTGTCAATGTTAACTATCACATTGTAAGAATCTAATCTTCCTAAAACCAACTCAAGGTTTTTATATAGTTCCTCCTTAGAAGTGGCACAAACTAGAATATCATCAAGATAACAACTAATCCTGGATAAGCCACACAAAATCCGATCCATTATTGATTGGAATAACATAACGCTGGTGCACACGATATACCATAGGCTAGACGGATAAACTGGAATAACCCAATGTGCGTAATAATTTTTAAGATATCAATCTGTGGGGTGCGATTTTCGAAACCATTCGAATAGGTACATTTCGTACACGAAATTTGACTGACAGCAATGTAAATTAAATGGGGAGCAGTCAAATTTCGTGTACGAAATGTACTCGAATGGTTTCGAAAATCGCACCCCTGGATCAAAACATAATCAGACCAAGTAGTTCACCCTAGAATGCACCGATTTGGTTATTCCCGAAGAAAACCGATGCCTCTGGAAGGCAAAAACTAAGACTATTTTTTCGATTTAAGGGGCCTTAATACAAAAAGCTCAGATGATAGATATCCATTACCCAACATAACGGATCTCTTGGACAAGCTGGGACGCTGTCAGTATTTTACCACCTTAGACTTAGCTAGCGGCTTCACCCAGATTCAGATACATGAGAACGGCATCGAAAAAACCGCATTCAGCACAGAAAACGGGCATTATGAATTCTTGCGCATGCCCTTTGGTTCGAAGAACGCGCCAGCTACATTCCAAAGAGAAATGGATAACATTCTTCGCGGTATACAAAAAGAAAAATGCCTCGTCTACCTAGACGATATCATTGTGTTTTCAAGAGACTAAAAAGTATATTCCAAAGATTACGGGAATCCAACAAATTCAGCTGGATAAGTCTGAATTTCTAAGGAAGGAAGTGGCCTATCTAAGACACGTAGTAACAGCAAATGGCGTCAAACTAAATCCCGACAAAATTAAAGCTATATCCAGAAGTTCCCTATTCCAAAGACGACGAAACAAATCTTACAAATCAAAGAATTTTTAGGTTTATTAGATATTATAGAGGATTTATAAAGAAAGAACTTTGCAAAAATTACAAAACATTTGACTCAGTGTCTTGAAAAAGGAGCAAAAATTGAAAATAATTCTGAATTTGTACAGTACTTTGAAACATGCAAAAATCTACTAATTAATGAACCAATTTTACAGTACCCCGATTTTTCCAGAACATTTAACCTAACTACAGACGCCAGTAATGTGGCTATTGGAGCTGAAACTCAGGATGTTATTGCCGATATGCCTCAATATGCCCCCCACATATCTCATACCGCAAAAATTGTACCTGCTGTCAACTCTGCAAAAATATCCTCTGGCCTTTGTAACGGGTATTGATCTAAATTCACTGCTTTATTTACTGTCACACGAAAGTCAGAACAAATACGCTCATCGCCAGGTTTTTTTGGTACCACAACAATGGGTAAAGCCCATTCACTATAAATAACCCAATTTAAAATTCCGACTTTCACCATTTGTTAAATTTTTTTTAACCTTGGGCTTCAACGCATGTGGCATATTATATGCCTTTTTACAATTGGTTTTACATCATCCTTAATATTAAATTTAATTTCATAATATTTTATGGCGTTACAATAGTTATTTATGTGCGTTTATGAACATGATTACAATAACGATTGTGAAAGATTAGAACGACGAGGTGGTAGACCGAGTCGTTCTGATCATACGAGTTTTGTAGTCATGTTTAAACGCACGTGTGATATACAACGTTTTATCTACAAAGCGAAAAATAAGAGAGTGTTTTTTCAATTTGTTTATCAGTAGTTGTCTACCTTCATTTTACCTTTACAGGTTTAACTATGACATTTGTCAAATCACAAAAACTAGTTGTGTTATAGATTCATAACCTAGTTCATAACACCACTAGTTCTGGCTTAGATTCATAACCTAGTCCATAACACCACTAGTTATGTTATGATTCTCATAACATAACTCAAATATGAGAAAAATGGTTATGTAAAAACGTCATAACCAAACGCTTGTAGATAAAGCTTTTTATAATTTTATCAAAGACCAGTTTATACTTTTCTTTTTCTTTCATCAAAAAATTCTTCTCGAATTCATCAGAATTCACACTAAAATTACTTTGCCAATCAGGAAATAGAATATTGATCCAATTTCTACCCAATAAAGGTGTGAAGTTTTTTTAAGATTTAATACCAGTCAGAATTATTAATCTATAAAACGTATGTTATGCTGTATTACAAAAACATTACACTCCCCTATAGCCTCAATACTCTCACAAGAAACTTCATTTAGTTTAAAAGATACCTTATATAGTTAATGGTAAATTGAACAATTTTCCAAATAAACCACTCGACATAACTGTCTTACAAGCATCTACTTCAAATTTCAAAGATATCTTCTCAACTTTTAACATCAAATGGAGCGGAAAATTATTAACATTGTCACATACCTGATTGAGATTATATCAAAAAAAAAACAAACAACTTTTTTTCTAAAACGTACGCACTTCTGAGGATTAATGTAAAAATTGATTTTTTTACAAAGTTTTACACCTTGTATATCTGGAAAACGAAGCATTTCCGGCACCTGCTCCATCTTCTGACAAATTTCTAACTTGCTTTTCAGCAAGCTCTGCCACTTGTGCTGCCTTACAGGCACTGTCAGATAGAAGTTTCCTTTGCATAATTTCCGACCGAAGACTTTATTTTTCCAAATGGTAATGCCTGTATATTATGACATTTCTGGATTCCGCGGAAAATTCTAGACATAATTCATGTACAATATCCCATACTTATCTTCAAGTGTTTCGGAAATATTGACAGTTGAAAATTGAACTTTTTACATCTTTGACAGACTGTAAAACCTAAACGGTTATTTTTACAGCAAAACCGATCATACATTCTTGTCGTAGTTTTCTTGGTAGCAAGACCAAGACCAAGACCAAGACCGAGACCTAATAAATCTTCTCAAGACCAAGACCAAGACTTGGCGTTCAAGACCAAGACCAGACCAAGACTCTCTCTCAAGACTCTCGTCTTGGTCTTGGTCTTGAAAAAAAAAATCAACTCAATATTTATAGAAATATGCAAATTCCTATATCTACTTTTAATGTCTTTTAATTAAATCAATTCATCTTTATTATTTTTTTAAATTCACGAGAAGGTATTATAGGTTTTAGAAATATAACATAGTGTGATGGAAGTCAATCGTGGTTGTTTTGTAACTTATATTATAATTTTTAGCATTTTTTCTGTTAATTAAAATTATAATTTGAGAATAATTGATGTTTGTTTGTTCCTCTGTGTTGTGGAATGCTTTATGCGGTATTTTTTGACATGAAACGCTCTTGTTGGTAAAAATAGTTTCTGAAGAAGACCAAATGCATGGTCGAAACGTCGGCATATTTTTTCCAGAAAGGGAGATTTATTTTTTATTTCTGACGTCCTAAACCCATTATCTCTGCGCTGTTGTTATATGTTATGTATATTTTAAAAATGTGGTATACATTTTTTTCAAGACTATCAAGACCAAGACCAAGACTATCAAGACCATGACCAAGACTGAGACTGGCCAGTCTTGGTCTTGGTCTTGGTCTTGGTCTTGCGAAGCCCTAACTGTAGTGTATCACCCTTGAGGAATTTATGATGTTTATGTTTATACGCGTTTATCTTAGAGCAGGTAAAGCGTTGTCCTACGGACATAAGGAGTAGGAACGCGTCATTCTGCTTATGAAACTAAAGTTAAGCCAAGTTTTTGGCACCAAAATACAGGTAAAGCATTGAATTGCCTATACCGCCATTTATGGTGTTTATACTATCTGCCTGCAGCCAGGTAGAAGAAATGTGAGTATAATATGTACTGAATAAAGGTAACGAACAGAAGTCAGAGACGAGAACTGTGTTGTTTATTTGACCCGCTAGCTACAGGACTATTAGATAGTTCGGAGTGTCGTTGAGGCAGTACATTACACATACCATGTCTAGTAAAGTTTTTCATTTTCCCAGGTTACTTTTTTATTACTAAATTGATGAGAATCACTAATACCAAAAAAACCAAATTTTATTAATATAAGCAAGTATACTCAACTTATACATCTCAACTATCAATCCCCGACCTGTTAAAAACTGAGAACAAACCTCAAATTAATAAAATCAATAACCGAAGATTTGAAGAAGGCAACATTTGGCAACATTTCCCACGAGTGCCAACCTAAATCCCATTTTATCGGCAGATTCGGTTATATGATCCGACATCATTCTATCTCTTTTTAACTAGGGTTGAATGGAAGAGAAAATGCGCTCTGAGTTTAAAACGAATTTTAATTTCTTACAAACTGCAATTGGAAATAATTTCGACGTCATTGATGACGTGCATCCATTATTTAAATAATTTCACTATACATGAAATATGTCTAAAATTTTCTGCAGAATCCAGAAATATCATAATATACAGGGGTACTATTTAAAAAAATAAAGTTGATGACCGTACAGCTTGGAACACCCTGTTTAAAAAAATTGGTGTGGAAAAATCTTAAGCAAAGAAACAAAATCAACGTGTCCGGCTATTTTTTCAAAGAGTTCCCCATTTATTTATTATCGAATTTATTCCATTTGATTGATACACACTGTATAACGATTTAAAACACGTGGGTACTGATTAGAGAATAATCTATTCTCTATCACAATTCTCTAGTTTCTGTGACACACACTGTCACTTCAGTGTCACTGGTTTTTACACCTCCACTACCTTTATGCAGGTAGCCAATATAACCGAAGAAATGCATAACAAAAGGTATAGCTTTTATTAATGGAGGCATGTATTTTGAGGCATACATCCTAAAAATACACTGTACTGTGTGAGATTCAACCTTCTGTTCTCCTGAGATCGATGACACTTGTCATCGTCTCGATTCACCAAACTTCGTATATACACGTGTGAAAAATGCATTTTTCAAAACCAACCAATATTCCAGATACCTACTTTATATCATTTCTAACTTTCTTGAATAGGTACATTCAATCCATTGCTCCAAATATACTGATAGAAAGCTAAAAAATGTTTGGTCTTAGGAAAGTTTTAATCAGTACTTTAGTAATAAAATCCGAATCCGAAAGGTATAAGTATTTGCAACGCACATAAAAGACAAGAAGTAATTTAAACATTATGCAATTCTCACTCAAAGGTACTTTTACTAATGAACATCCACCTGATTGATTAAATGCAAAACGCGAACTCGAAGCCGGCAGCATTTGGCAATCGTAGTACTGGCGAAAGTCAAGATCATCGCCCGCTTGACCGGTCAATTGAACTTTGATACTAATACACGTGAACCTAGACGTCAGGTAAAACATAATAGGTAGGTATGCTATTACATATTTTTGTATACACAGAAGGTTGGCTCAGTTTGTAGCGTTTTTGGTTTCCAACATTACATATAACTCTTAGTTCAACAGGAGAGTTAAGGCCTCAGATGCCGCGAGAGAGAATGTCATTGGAGAAAGTACAGCACGAAAATGGTTTTCTCGTTTGAAAAAGGGTCATTTTGAAATGAAATTGAATAAAATCATAACATGCTTTATTGTCAACAATGCATGGTATCCATCGAAAAAGCTGAACTAAACTATTTTGAAATAGAGAACTACAATAATAAATAGTTAGTTTTTTATTTATAGTGCGCGAAATGGTACTTTGGTGATCAAGATGACCAAAGTATTTCGCGCCCGAGTTGCAAAACAATATTTTTTTTACGACTCCATTTAAATATCGATCATTCGAAGCCAAAATTGCATTCTCAAGTGAGGTGAATTTTAATTATTTTTGGTTTCCTGACAGGTATGTGTCACCATGACACCAGTGTGCGAAATAGATAGTTCGCGCACGGCGTCATGGGAACGTTAAAAAAACCAATACCTGGGAAAAAAAGTGTCACTTCGCAAACTGTCATGAGTGTGCGAACATTATCATTTTTTGACAGTTGTAGAAAAAATAATATTATATACCATGCATCCTAGTCTCCCTTCTAAATTTAAGAAAATTTTGAATAGGTACTTTTTATATCAACAGGAAGATGATTGAACATTCTCTTCGCATTATAAATAGGCGAGTGGATAGGTAAATTACTTCCTTATCCGACCCGCTCTCGGAATTGGCAGAGGGATGATGTAAGTATCATTCCAAATATAAAACGCGTAGCAAGCATAACAGCCAGAGGACAGTTTTAAGATTGAACGATATGAAAAACGAAATGAGAAACAAATAGGACCTACGTTGTGGAAACTTACTCAATTTTACTTACTTGACGCGCCCGACATAGCAAATATTAGGGAAATTTAAGGGAGGTTGTGACATGTAAAAGAAACGAAAAATTTGTGAAACGTCTACTTTATTCTTGAAGTAAATCGTACCGTTCTCGTCCTGGAATTCAAGAGGGGACGGCAGAGAAACCCTCGATCTCAATTTCTCAAAAATCGAAACATACTGTGTCATTTTAATAATAATTGTGAGTCATTAATCAATAATCAATAATTTAAATCAATGATTCAATAAGTTTAAATTAGGTACCATCCTTTGTCTTTGTGCTAAAATTTTAATTCCACACACAAAATTCAATCAACACTATCTATATTCAATACTTAAGAGATTTTTGATTAGATAGCCAGTTTCACCAGCAGGTACCGAGGTCCCATACGGGAAGCTACTCAGCTATAGTTGTTTTTGAGCCAGGGGTAGGAAAATGTTAGTAAATTCATGAAACCAATGATGAACAGAAACATGAACATGAAACGATTTTTGTTAAATACATGAACAATGCACATGCTACAAAAAATGTTATAAACATACAAAAATTACATAAAAATTAAAAAATAATACTTGTATAAATTGAACTCTCAAAAACAAAATAACAATTATTCAACTGGCATGTTGTTGTAGTTACTGCCACCAATAACCGTTTTCGAATTTGAAATAAGTATAACTTTACCTTGTTGGGATTTTTTTTAAGAATAACTTTATTATGGTTATATGTTTTGAAAGGTACAAAATAACTTCTCGCTATCAACGAGGTTCTCTGTCTAGTGTCGACTGCCTTCTCTATGATCCAGTTTAAACTTAAAATGAATTAATATCTAAATGGTTATGAATATGATAAAATAAGGTCTAAAGATCTATGTTTAAAAACAACTTAATATGCTTGTTTTTAGATAATCTAATTATACAGACTAAATTATTATGGGATAATTATAATTTAGGCATTTAAATAAATAAAATGAAAAAATAATTTGAGTGCAAACAACACTTATCTGGATCCTAAAGAAATATTATTAAGTAATTATTAACTAAATTGAATAATGAACAGCCGAGCGTCTTCAGGGACCAGCCCAGCTTCTTCTCTAGGCAAGTCATCTAGTTTCCCATTCTCTTCTACCTTTACTTTTATTCAGTAAACGTTTTTTTAAAATGTTAAGATTCAAAGAAATAATATTTTAAATAGGTGGTTTTCCTTAGTGTATTGCAAAACTTGGGGCCTTATCTACATAAATACTCAAAAATCTAACATTTTCCAGATTGTTAATAGTAAATGAACCCAACTATGTCATTTGGGGTACATTTAAATCAGATTAATCACATCCAATCACAACAGTCCTTACGATAAGAACTTTCTTAAGCTCTGTGATTTATTTCTAAAAATTCCACTCGGATTTGTTACTTATTCGCTTCGCAGACACAAAAGACCCTACATGTAACCGATGAATAATTATTATTCCTAATTGTAAATTATTCAACAGCAGACCATTGACTTCAGGATCTCGGATGTCAACAACCCAATTTCTTCACAAGTCGTAATGCTTGTATAATAATAATAATAATAATAATAAAGTTTATTTACCAAAGATACATAGGTACAAACATATGCTTAAATATTATAATAATTTTATCTTACAGTAAAATAAACAGTAATCACAGAAGCAATGCATCAACTGTATTGCTTGTACGTGATGGTATTTTTCTTATTTGTCTAAATTGGGTAGTGCGTCAATTTCGGGTAAAGTTGTCTTATTCGGGTGTGCATGTCAAAATCGAGGGTGTGTCAAAATAGGGAGTTTTATGGTCACTTTTTAGGTTTACGATCAATTTATTTTTTATAGATTTTTGAAAAAATTTCTAAGAGTATGGCGATTTATTTTTATCCATGGTTTAATATGAGATTTGAAGTTTTTTTGGTTAATTTTTTGTTTTATATTTTCTGGAAGAAGATTATAAATTCTGGGGGCGTAAGATTTGTAGTATTGTTGACCAACAGCTTTCTGACTCCGCGGGAGAACCGCGTCTCTATTTTGAGCGCGGGTCTCGTGAGGATGTTGTACATATTCAAGTTCAATTTTGTTTTTATGTAAATTTATCAATAAATTTTGAGCATAAAGTTGTCGGATGTCAAATATTCCGGTCTCGTTGAATAATTGATCTGTGGGAAATAATTTGGGTTTTTCATAGATTATTTTAAGAAGCCATTTTTGAATAATTTCTACTGTATTAATATGACATTCCCTTACTCCACCCCAGCCAATAAGTCCATATGTGAGCTGTGATTGAACCAACGAAAAGTAAAGTGTTTTCAATGATTTTATATCAAGGAAATCTTTAAGGCGTTTGAATTTAGATATTAAGTTTCGGACTTTCCCTGCAAGTTGATTGCTATGCAGTTTCCATCTTAGATTCTGATCCAACGTTATTCCAAGGTATTTTATGGAATCGTTTTCCTGAATAGAGGTATCGTCATCAATATTGAGAACGCCCATGTTTGGCAAGCCGGTAGCGTATGACGAGAAATTTAGGTATCTAGTTTTAGTGGTGTTTAAAGAAAGTTTGTTAATTTTAAACCAGTTAGAAATATTTAGGAAGTCCCTTTCCGTAATCTGTTTAAGTGTTGTCCATGACTCGCTGGTGTAGAATATAGCAGTATCATCACAATAGCTGATAATTTTTCCTGCAATATCCATTTTTAAAAGGGCATTTACATAAATAATAAACATTATTGGACCAAGAACGGTGCCTTGCGGCACGCCACAGGTGACTGTCTGATATGAGCTTTGAGTACCATTTATTGTTACATGTTGTCTTCTGTTGGTAAGATAACTTTGTAGCAGATCATTAACAATACCTCTAAAGCCATAAGTATTGAGTTTCTCTAAAAGAATGCTGTGGTCTACCGTGTCAAAGGCTTTCGAGAGATCAACAAAGATACACAAAGAAGGTTGTGATTTGTCCATGGACTCATATAAATATGAAGTTAATTTCGCTATTGCATCTTCGGTTGATTTTTTCTCTCGAAAGCCATATTGCTTATCTGAAAGGACAGAGAACCTATTCAGAAATGATACTATTCGTATTTTTAAGATTTTTTCATAGATTTTTGCAATGTTAGAGATTAGCGAAATTGGTCTGTAGTTATTTGTGTCTTCAACTGATCCAGATTTGTGTATTGGTGTAATTGCACCAACTTTCAACTTATCTGGAAATACTCCAGATTTGAAACATAGGTTAATCAAGTATGTCAATGGATTTGCTATTTCATTCCTAATCTCCTGTAGAGTTTCGCTCCTAATTCCGTCAATACCGGGCGATTTACCTTTTTTTAGGCTCATTATAGTGTCAATTACTTCTTTTTGTGTCGTCTCGCGTAAGAACATGGAATTTTCAATGAAGTTTTCGTTTATTGGATTCATGTTTAAAGGGTTGGTAATTTTATTGGCTAAATTCTTTCCTATTTCGCTAAAAAACTTGTTGAAATGATTTGCTAATTGTTTTTCGTTTGTTATTGTTTTTCCGCAAGTAAGTTTAATTGTTTTAATTTTTTTGGTTTTAGTTTTTTTACCGCTATTGCATACATCATTCACACAGTTCCATAGAGCTTTATTTTCATTTCTATTTGCATTTATTTGTCTTTTTAAGTAACTCTTTTTTGATTTTTTTATTTCTTTGTTAACCTCAGTATTGCAATTTTGATATCTCGTTTTTAGTTCCTCATTGTGGGGTTCATTTACATGCTGTATATATAAGTCATGTTTTTGTTGTATTTTTTTAAGTAACGCTTTTGTGATCCATTTTTGTTTTCCATTTCTTCTATTACTTGTTTGTACTGTATTTGTATGTTTGTTTATGTATAGTAGCAATTTATCTAAGAAAATATCGGTTGCTGAGTTTGTGTCACTTGTTGCGTACACCGAATACCAGTTTTCATTACCTATGTCTCCTTTCAATTGATTGTAATTAATAAATTTTTTAAATTGTTTTGTGTAGGTTTTCTGCTGTTGTTTGGTTAAAATATTTAACGCAATGGGATAGTGATCCGTTATATCAAGTTTAAATAAAAATGACTCTGGCTGAGTTTCTAAAGTGTCTTGATTACACATTTTTACCAAAAAGTGATCTAAACAGGTTTTCGACTGAGGCCTAGTAACTTTATTAATGTAGGATATAAAATGATAATAGCTCAAAATGTTTTTGTACTCTTCGTCTTCTGGTTTTTCCGATAAAAGGTCCATATTGATGTCCCCGACAATAATGTGATTTTTATTATGTTTTACACTTTCGAGATACTGAGCCAAATCGGTATTAAAAATATCTTTTCCAATGCTTGGGGATTTATAAATACATGTTAAGCAAATTTTGTTATTTAGTTGGCCTTCAATAAATATATTTATTGCTTTTACCTGCCCAATAAATTTAAAATTCTGTGTGTAGGACAAAGTGTCTCTAATATAAACAATAACTCCGTCACATTTATTCAATAAACCTTTGTTATATATAGATGTGTAACCGTCCAGTTCAAAAAGCTGCTGGTCGGCAATGAAATGCGTTTCTGTGAGTACAATACAGTCGAAATCAAGGTCTATCGAATTCAGTAAACACAAGAGTTTGTCAAAGTTTTGATGTATACTTCTAACATTCAAATGAAATATTTTCAAGCTCTTCTCATCATTGGTGTAATTTTTGAAAAAAATTTGGTTTGTTATGTCAGTTGCGTCAATGTCTTGAGAGGCAAAATCTCGAGTAAACAGATTCATTTCACTAAAAATACCAAAAGAAAAACCATTTATCTTCCTCAATATTTAAATACAGTCCAGCATTACACTATAAAAATAATAACAAACAGTACTTTAAAATGATATAGGCATGTGCTTAAGTAACAAAATATAGATAATCAATTAATCAGACAAGCAACCAATGTAAACTAACTGTACTTATCTTATCCATAAACTATTGCAGTCAAAGACATTTATTTTATAAAAATGTAGGTTAGATAGTTTTGTTATCAATTCCAGAATAAATCCAGTTTCAATTTTTGTGTATTGTCCATACCCTGCTAGCTTTTAAAAATTAGAATTATATAAGTAAGAGATTTGTTTGCTATAATTACAGAAATTAATACCGGGAAAGTGTGACATCGAAGAAACTAGGTTCGGATTCTGTATCTTGTTTTCACTCCTTTTGATGTTATATAATCGTCATCTTGTGTGTTTTTCTTCGATTTTTTGGAAAGGTTGTCGGAATTTTCTTCTAAATTTGGTTCTTTAAGAGTTGCCTCTTCTTCGAAAACATTGGATGGTAGTGATTCGTTTGAAAGGCTTCTTTGGGGAATTTTTAGTTTTTTGTATATTTTTTCTTGGTTATTTTCAAGTTGCTCCGCAGAGTACAAAGTCCCGTTTATTTCTAGTTTTAAGTTTTTAATTTTGCAAGTTAGATTGGTTTCTTTTCCTCTTTTGAAATGCTTTCTCAAAATATCGTATTCTTGACGGTCTTCAAAGCACATATCGTGCGCAATATAAACGTTTGTGTCTTTTAATTTGTAGGCACATCGAAAAACTTCGGATTTTTTTAAATAGGTCGTGAATTCAATTTTTATTGGTGTACCTTTCTTGGCCCTTAGGACATAAATATTGTTAATGTCGATTTCCTTCAGTCCGATGTCCAATAACTCTTTAAATTTAGTTACAATGAATTGTACTAGATTTATTGATTTGTCAATGTCCAATCCAAATAAAATAATGTTATTTTTCCTGTTTTGCCTTTCGATTTTTATGTAATTATTTTCCAATTTTTCGCACCTTTGACTTAGTTTAACGAAATCTTTATCCTGCGTATCTAATTTTTGTAATATCTTATTATGATTCTCAATGAATGAACCACATTTCTAGGAACGGTAGAAAGAGAAATTTTCTTGTCGGGTATGACTGCGTTTAAGCTGCCTACATTAATGGATATCTTCACGTTTTTACGTCGTTCAACCTACATCTATGCAGTAAAAATATTTGCATATTAGGCACAAAATGTAAATTAGTTATAGATAGAATGTTAAATAGGTATATTGTTTACTAACTACTTTCTAAGATCTCAAAATTGAAAAAAATATGCAAACATTGTTATCAAAGTGAAGATTCAGTAAGCTTTTTAAATTTTAAATATAGAAGTGAAGTGGACTAGAACTTAACATAAGAAATTAGCCATCCAATAATATACAGGGTGTTTGGCACCAAACTTGATGTGCGTATAGATAGGCCCTTTTCGAAGATATTTTATTAATACACTTGTGGCCTTAAGTTCCCCCTTTTTTTATCATTGCTTTTGTTTTATCTTAAAGAATTTTCAAAAATGGACTTTTTAACTCCTGTAACTTTTTTTTAAAAATGTTTATGAAAATGTTTGTTTCGTGTGTTTTTGGTGTGTAGGGTATCCTCGATCTAATGTCAGAAAGTTAAAAGGTTACAGAAGTTAAAAGGTCCATTTTTGAAAACATCCAGGTAGCCTCTAAATTTCTCCACAACCCACACAACTGCTAGAGCTTCTCTTTCTGTAGTGTGATAGTTCATCTCAGCAGGTGTGAGTAGTCCGCTTGCATATTCAACAGGTCTTTCATCGGCCTTCTCCCCTTGGAGTAAAACTGCCCCTAAAGCGTATGAACTAGCATCAGTTCTGAGTATATAAGGCAATGTACTATCAGCCTGTCGGAGTATGGGATTAGTAATTAAAAGTTGTTTCATAAGGTCGAAAGAATCTTGTTCTTTCTTCTCCCATTTCCAAATAGCTTTCATCTTTGTTAAGGAGGTTAAGGGCTTTGAAACTTCTGCAAATGAAGAAATGAATCTCCGGAACCAAGAGCATGTTTGGACAAAGGCAAAAGCTCTTTCACATTTTTAGGAGGAGGTCTCTCCAGAATAGCAGTGATTTTAGAAGGATCTGGTTGGATTCCTTGGGGCGTAATTACGTGTCCCAAATAATTCACAGAAGAGCACACAAAATGGCATTTGGATCGATTGAGGTGAAGCTTGAAAGCTACAAGTCGGTCAAAAACTCGTTGTAAATCAGAAAGGTGTTTTTGGTAAGTTCTGGATAATACATACAATCAAATCGTCTATATAAGCTAATATGGTTAAATCTTGGAGTCCGGATTTGAATCGATCAATGATTCTTTGGAAGGTGGAGGGTGCAGTTTTCATTCCAAATGGCATCCTCGTATAACGGAAAATTCCAAATGGGCAAATAAATTTTATCTCGATCAGATTCGCGGACAGAGACTTGATGGTATCCTGATTTTAAATCAAGAGTGGTCATATACTCTGTTTGTTTTGCAGTGTGTAATAGATCATCAATCCTAGGAAGTGGGTATTTATCGGAAACTGTTTTCTCATTTGGGCGTTGATAATTGACACAAAGGCGAATACTACCATCAGGTTTAGGTACTAGAACAACTGGAGCAGCATACGGGGATTCCAGGATTCGCATTCTTCTATGATTCCATCTTTCAGAAGCTCATCCAGCTCTGCCCTCAATATGTTTTTGTTTTGTTCAGGCAATCAGGCACCTGATAAGGTGGTACAGAAATTGGAATATCATCAGTCAGTTTTACTGTACGTTCTGCATATGGTGTTGGCTCAGTACCGGATGTGAATAATTCAGCATATTGGTGCAGTAAGAATTCAATTTGTGGCTTTTCCAGTTTGCTTAGTTGTACACCTCCATTTTCTCTCAATTGTGATGCATTCAGTTGTGCAGAAAACATTGGAGTAGATTCCGCAGTAGTTATTATATAATTAGTCTCATCTTCAAATAGATACGAAAATCGTGGAGTTTTCAGCATAATACCATTGTCCCTGAGGAATCCATCACAATATTGGCAAGTTCAATGAAGTCTAAACCAAGTAAAGTCCTACTATTGATATGTTCTGGAATGGCAACAAGTGATGTTGAAATAATTTTATCATCAGAATGATTTCAACATTAAAAACTAGAGAAGTTACAGTCCTCTCTAAGCCATCTGCAAGTTTAATCAACAATTGTTGAATATAAGGAGCTTTTTCTTTCAAGAGAAGTTTCATAAGCGCAGCACCAGCTAGGCTATGATTTGCTGCTGTATCCAAACAAGCAAGGCCAGTATGACCAATAATATTGACTGCAACCATAGGTTTAATTTAAGAATCAACATCTGAAAAATTATAGAAGACTTCAGCAGCTTTGGCACTTATAGAGAACGTTTGGCCTGATGAAGTATTACTAGAAGAACCTAATTTTCGACAATTTGGACAGTTGCTTTTGATGTAACCTTGTTTTTCCGCAACCGTCGCAAGAAATTACCGTAGAAACATTTTTTTTTTCTTGCGGATCTTCTGACTTCCGACCTGTTTCTTCCAGTCTAGAGTTTTGTTTCAATAGGGTACTTGCATGGAAAATTAAATTGATTATTGTTTATTGCAAACTGTAGGAAATCGAAAAAAAATCGTTACTTTTTTTTTATTTCGCCCAAATATGATTATTCCGGAAGTTATTCAAATATTAAGTTTTGTATATATAGATATACTGAGCATGTGCAACGTCGCTAATCTATTAGATAAGTGACGTCATAGGCAGATGATAAGAAGAAAAAGAAAAAACACGTGTTAACTTATGTTTCATGGACTATCGAAATCAGCAATAAAAAAAATTGATGCAAGGAGCCTATTGTTTCAATTTTCTACAATCTTCTATGATGTGACCATAATTTTTGCAATAAACACATTTCAATGAAGACTTCTTTTCTTCTGTTTTAGCTTTTTTGTGGGGGCTCGATTTAACAGAATCGTGAGTTTTCTTTTCCAATAGAGTGATTTCTGCAGTTCGAGCATTTTGAATAAGCTCATTGAAATTATCAACATTCTGAGTGAAGGCGCAGACGAAACGTCAGGGATAGATAAAACCCATAGATCACGGCCCACAAGCCCGGAAAAAGTTCATCATCATTCATTATCAACATTCTCTCGTGGAAATCTCTTTCTAATATTGTAGTTCAATAGACCATAAACCATATCTAACTGACAAATTGCAGAAACCTGGTGATTAATTGGAAATTTGGAGAAAATGGCTCGACATCGGCTTACAAAATTTCAGTTTTTTCTTCATTACCTTGTTCTTTAGAAAATAACTCACGATATAGTTGATGTGAAAGTTTTTTTTGTCCAAAAGCATTTCGTAATGCACATATACCATCATCAAATGTAACAACACTGAATTTTACTCCTTGCCACCATATTGCAGCTTGACCTTCTAGAAGCATGGAAAAACCCTTTAGAGAATTATTTTCAGAAACATTCACGCAGTCTTCATAAATAAGGATGGTATCAATAAACGTATTCACAACACTGCTATATGAACCATCAAAACGAACTGTGCATTTGGCAAAATTACCTCGCTCTGAATTATTTAAATTGGCATTTTGATTTATAGTAGGGCTCTGTATAAGAGTTTGTAACATTTCTGACGACATTACTACTTGTTGAATAATGTCATTATCATGATTGTCTTCGTGATTTTCCATTTCATTGGATTCAGTGCTTTCCGACATCCTACCTGAACGTAAATGCATGAAATTGGTGTCCTTGGTGAAGCTGGTAAGATGAATTATGACCACAATCGAAAAACTCACAGGAAAACTTCAGAAATCTATCTAGTCAACAAGAGTACAGTCAAAATAAACTTCATTTTTAACTTGCCCCACGTTGGGCGCCACTTTAACTGGCGTGTTTTGATCAAGAGTGCACTGGGAAAAAAATGTAATACGGTACACGTTGATTAACTAAATGCCCGAATATTTATTTCAAAATACTGTACTAATTAAACAAAAGGCAAAAATATAGCAATAAAGATTTCTGAAGTAGAAAATACGTGTTGACAACGCTTACGCCTTCTATGACAATTCCTTTTACACCTTTTTTTCTCGACTGGTCATGGACTGGTGTCATTGGGTGTTTTCTACCGAGGTAGAGGGTGCTTTGGTGTCTTAATGGTTACAATTTCAGTTAAGAGTCATTTGAATTACCTTTCTTTAACTGTAATAAGCACAAAAAATAATAATAGTCATTCCACTCAAAATTATAACAAACTGTGTTATAACATATATGCAATAATGTTCCATAGTCAATTCAATTACTTCATAGTGTTTCGAATCATTGATAAAGTCAAATAAAACATGTCACTAGAGTACTTGAATTTCGTCCTTAAAACACTAAACTAATCTAAAATAATTCTTTTGATTATTTAGAGCTCGCACATAATGTTGAACGAATTTAAATGTTCTTTCTTCTAAAAATTTCCGTTACTTTTTCAAAGTTTGATTTAGCGCGTTTTCCCGAGGCAACAAAATTCTTCGCAATTATATCCGGACTGACTCATTAATCTTACTGGAAACTCAAGACTCAATACTCTAGCTGAACTGAACTGGAGACTGAACTCAACTGAACTGATATGAAGACTGAACTGAAACTTCTAAAACCGCTGTTTTTATATTTTTCGTTCCCCTAACAATATTTCGGTGCCACTTTACACAACAGTGGCCATTGACCGTTCTTCTTTTCCTAGAAATATAACTTATTTGTTTAAAACCGAATATGTCGCAATTTCCTGGATTATCGGGGTCAACAGATTTGGTATGAGAATAACTTAAAGGATGCCGAAAACTCGTGTCGGCCGTTAATCATGAAATCTGTCGCCGGGTTCTCACTAGGCCATTTCATGGATCAGTATTATTGAATCTATAGGATTGAACATAGAATGGAATGGAAAACTTGTTCACATTTTCCAATAACATTGAAGATCTAGTGTGTTTTAAAAATGGCTGCAAAGAGGAAAATTCTGCGTGCCGGTGTTCCTATTTTCTGTGAGTATTTAAAAACCGCGATAAAAAAACAGGAAAAATAGAAAACTTCGTCGATGGTGGGTTAGACCATGGATAAAACAACGTATATAATATGAAGGTGCTTCTGTGAAGCTGATAAAATAATGGGGAACAGGTGACCAGGATGCTTATAGGAACCACTCAAGAATGACCGAAGAGAAATTTGAAGAATTTCTACAGAAAGTGTCACCCTTGATACAGAAAAAAAATCCTCCATTAAGGGACGCTCTTTCAGCAAGACTCAAATTACAAGTAGTTCTAAGTTATTTAGCTACTGGAGATTCTTTTCCGTCTTTGGGTGCACTGTACCGACTGCCCAAAAACACTATCTCACAAAAATTTTAAATGTAACGAGCGGTTCGGTTTTGATTCTAACCTCAAAATAGTCAAAATAGACACACCGGCAGTTCAATGCGGCTGAACACGCTCGTTCTTACGGTCAATTACCGTTCAATTTAATTGAATCAATCCCGTTGATCCATTAAAAGTAGAAATGCCTTCCAATTTGATTGAAACACAAAATCATTGAGCAATATCATTGAATATGTTCACATTAGTCTATTTTACTTCAATAGCATAGATTCAATGATATTGATCTATGAAATGGCCTAGTGAGAACCCCGCTTAAGGTTCCAGTTCAATATTGATAATAGAAAATATCAAAACTGATAAACATTTGGGCTAAGCTAAGTGTTTATTTTAAATTTTCTCCAAAATTCAGCCAATGTTATCAGGGGGAGCTTCTGATAATTTTTATTCTGTAATATCTGTACTTTCAGTTTCATTTAAATTTTTTTAACGACGTAGGCAAATTATTAATTATAAATTCATATAATATCAGATTCAAAATATATAATTATTATCGTGTTATATTTGTACTCGACTTAAACCAGTCTGTTTATACTGATTCTGGTGCGGCACTACCAAACTGATGGACATCGTTCTTGACTTTCGCCTGGTTATCGTCGGTCGTGTGAAACTCGCGTACTCAAATAGCACTTTCCAATATACCTTCTCCTTGTCCTTGTATCATTTGCTAGTCTATTTTCTGCAAGTTTTCTGTCAAAATAGTTTTATAATACCCGTCCTAAGTCGGACAGGCCCGAGAAAAAAAAAAGACAAAAACTGCTGATACCTACAATATCTAAATTACCGGATATTTTTCGAGACATTTAATACGAAATCGTGTAGCCGAAATCCGATTTATTGGTAATTATTATTATCCAACGTCATTAACAGTGCTCATTTGACGAATGACTGACTAGAAGGAACAAACTTGAATTCATATAAGCTGGTGTAATTTTGCAAGAAGTAGAACTGGCGAAAGTCAATAGCAATACCAATGTCGGTTTTACTTAATGTTGAAGACGAATTTAATTCATTGCGATAGAAATAATTATTAAGGTTTAATAATTCTTTTTCCGTTTTGGTTTAGATCAGGCAAATGACACCGGAAGAAACCTTTCCTACTTATTTATCACCTTGTTCTACAGTTGTTTAAAGCAAATTCTAATATTTAGTCCAGGAATTTTAACTTCAAATTTCTTTGACAGTATAAATTGGGCAGCTCATGCGTTTATGTCTAGGAGGGTTTTCTACTACGAATTCTGAATCTCGGATAAATTTTTTGCCAAAGATATTCAAATCTAATGAATAAAAGTTCACAAGTTAGATAATCTCCTAGATTAAATCCATCAGTCGTCGAATAACAAAATAAAATACATAGATTAGAATATACAAAAATATGTTATAAGTCCAAGAGCAATATTGTGACCAAGTAACCTTCGCCTCCTAATGATGTCCTATTGTTTTATGGATGACAAGAAAAACAATCCACGAAGTATTTTTCTCATTTGATTTATTAGGTCTGGACAAATCGACTTCATGTGCTAAAATGAAATGTATTTATTCAAGCTTTTTTTCCACAAATATTTTAAACGTTTAATTAAATTTCTCAAGGGTATATATCATTTATTTGGTCAAATTTTACAAATTAAATAATCTTCTGGATTACATGTGACAATGCGGTAGTCGAATAACAAGGCAAAATGGATTAAAATAGAAAAAAATATTGTGATTAGTAGGAAAGGTTCCAAAACAAGTAACCTTCATCTGATAATGTTGTCGCATTGTTTTATGGATGACTAGAAAAACAATTCACAAAGTGTTTTTCTCAATTGATTTATTATGTCTGGACGAATCGGCATAATATCGTAGAATAAAATCTATTTATTTATGTTTTTGATTAGGTAATAATTAAAATTTCCATAAACTTATACTTTCTACTGACCCTTTCATCAGCCAGGAATACATTAAACTTAATGTAACCGAGTAAATTCCAAAGATGGACAATTATATCAGGATGACCCACTGTCCCAAATGATATACCAGAAAATTAGAAAATTGTGTCATTGTTTTTAAATACAGACAGTCCCAAACTCGAAAAATCTAAACGATATTTTTTCTCTGGAGATAAGGAACCTTGCTTCTATGCCTAGCTGTTTATCATGTACCTATTGTTTATTAAGATTGCAGTCTGTAGTGTAGTGTGGTTGGGATGATGGAAGGAGTTCTCTAGACCCAGATGACTGGAAAAAAGTTGTCCAGTAATCATGTCCATAACAAATATTGCTTAAATGATTACCCAACTTTATAACTTGATACGTCAGTATACCCTAGTTATAGGCATAGTCTTCTAGGTTTATACCGAGATTGTCGAAGATACTCCCCCGATTTCCATTTATTCCACACACGAGAAAGCGAAGGACTGCGTTTCCTCGCCAGAAAGCACCTATGTGAATTCCTAGCGAGCTACTAACAACAGGAAAATCAGCTTAAGCGCACCACCAGGTGAGACAGCTACAATCGAAGCCTCCAAGACCAGATAAGTTAAATCTCCATAGCACTAAGCAGTTGGAACTGGATGCTGTTGGAAAGTTGCAGGTTTGCATTATTGAATCGCATCAGGAATGCACTGAAACCTGGCCAATGCCGGAAAGCGAAGGTGGTGATCGAAAATGGAAGACTTAGGAGGGAGTAAGGAATCCGAAAAAATGGAAGGAATAAGATATCACTTGACCAGCGCAGCACAAAATTATGCGAGCTCTTGAGAAGTCAGAAACAACCGATGGAAAGAAGATCCAAGAACTCGGCATCAATGGGTGGGATGGTATAGGTACTCAAATAAAAACATGGCTGAAGGTCTCGCAGATACTTTGAAGCGAGAAGGCCGCTCAAATGAGCACCCAAATGAAGTTTGGAATCGAATAGACAAGATTGATTCATCCGCCGCAAGGCTACCTCAACTGGTAAATCAACGACGTGACCAGGACCTTCAAAAGATCATAAGAGGCCTGAAAGCGAGGAAGATTCCAGGCCGCGAAGCAATTTTTAGGGACATGTTTAAAAAAAGTGCCTAGAAAATCTGGCCTTGACTAACATCACCAGCTCCATTCTGAACTGGATCAATTGCCACAATGGAAAAGGCTTACGAAAACCAAAAAGGACAAAAGGTACCCTCGAAACTAAAGGCTTATCATTCTTATCAACCTTTTGCCTCTTCTTAGCAAAGTGCCAGAGAGAGCTATCAAGTTCAAGCTACAAAAAGAAGCTGAAGAGCTCGAACTGATTCCGGCCGAACAACTCGGTTCAGAGTAGATAGATAGTTATTCTTTTGAGCTACAAGCATGTGAATTAGTAGAGCCACCTGCGTATTTATGCTGGACGTAGATCATGCCTTCGTACAAGTGTAGCCAGATTCCAAGCAAACATTTGCAAGCTGTTCCAAAGCTACCTAGTTGGCCGAACTTATCCATTTGAAATGGCTTGACAACACTGGAGAGCGGAAAGGTTAGTGCCAGAAGTACCCCTTGGGATCTAGGACCGCACCAACTACACCTACAACATTCTACAGACCGCTGACACAAAGATTGCTAGATGTTCACGCAGGTGATTGTGTCATGTGTCATATTAGCTCAGCGCAAAACCACTGAATAGATCAATCACAGCCAAGCTAACCAATTCGAAGGAAGATGATACAGTTTTTGTCTACTAACATAGATATTTAGACCACATAGCAGTGTTGCCAACTTTCGAAAATCAAATTTCCCACAAGGGAGTTCAAAACTTCCCGTTTTGAGAAAAAAATCCCACAAATGCACAAATAACTGACAAAACGTAATGATGCAAATCTTTAGTAGATAGATTAGATTCTAAAAGAAATTAAATTTGAATTATATTGCAACAAATCAAATAATAGCAAGTCATTCGTACCTACCCCAGTAACACAACCATATTGGTAAAATATTATATTTACATATTGGCCCAAGAATGGAAACGACAGATTTTTCTTTTTGCCCAATATATATTGTAAATATGAATCCGATATTGAAGAAAGATATTGTCCCAATATTGCTAATTAATAAACATGTAATATTGCTTTTAGAAATATACCCAATATTTGTTTTTCCGATTGGCACAATGTATACTTTTTATATGAATCCGAGTGAATATAAATATTTCTCCAATATTACCAATTAATAAATATGAATTATTTCTTCTAGAAATATTTACAATATTTCCTAGAAATATTAACAATATTTTTTTGGAAAAACACAGGTTTTTAACCAAAGCTCCAACACCTGCAACACGGGCTTGTGAGCGAAGCACACCAACTTAAAGAAACAGGTTTGAAGGAAACTCAAATACTAGGAAAGAGCAAGGCCATCAGTAGCGCGTGGTGCCCTTTCTCTGTTGTCCTGATTGATATGGAAAAGGTACATCTCCTATATATCACCAATATTGGATAAATATTAAATATAAACATGAATAAAAGATATTGTCAAACATGGATTGGATCCAATATTGGATCAATCTTGGATTCACATATTATATAATAATAATGTAGGAAAAAGATTAATCTCCAATATATTACCAATAATGGCTACATATTGCTAATATTGGACCCATATACAATATTTTACCAATATAGAATCAATATTTGGCCAATATGGATAAATATATCACTGTTATATTAGAAAAATTTGTTTTGCCATATTATATCCAATATTGGCTTAATAATGCAAATAAAAACATTATCTGTGCATATTGGTCCATTAATGGATACAATACTATGGTAATATTAGAAAAAGTTGTATTGCCAATAATCCACCAATTTTGTCTAAATAATATCAATGAAGATATTTTTTCTGTATATTAGCCCATTCTTAAGTAAATATAATATTTCAATGTGGAAAAATAATATGTATTGCCAATATTGGCTCAATAATGCAAAAAAAAACAATTTTTTTGTGCTTATCGGTTTAATGATGAATAAATATATCACTGTTATATAAGAAAAATTTGTCTTGCCAATATGTAACCAATCTTGGCTATATGCTGCCGATAAAAATATTGTTTGTGCATATTGGCCCATTCTTAGATAAATATATTATTATAATGATGAAAGAAGTTGTATTGCCAACAAATGTCCAATGTTGGCTAAAAAATTCCAATATTGGGCCAATATACAATATTGGTCCAATGTATCCGCAACATGGGACCAACATTGTGTGCTACTGGGGTAGTTTTCATTTGTACCGCCTGCTAGATTCTAGAACTAAGCTGGAATGGGGTTCGAACTTTTTTGGTTCAATGTGGTATCATTTATCAGTTGCCAATTCCATCAATAATCATATTTATTTTTCAGTGAATCCCCGAACTCAAACTCTCAAACTCGACTACCTCAATGTTCGATTCGATTCATTCTGATGTGAATTACAAGTGGAGTTCGGTTAATCCTCAACGAGCAAACAGATGATAGGACCACGTGACTTCAAATCGAAGATCACATGGACTTCTGCCAACAGTGTAATTTTTCAGCTCGCGGAGGATTAACCGAACTCGCTTACAGTCACTCTGTGCTGATGTAACAGGGCGAGACCCAGGGTTCGCTCACGAACGTCAACGTGGAAACGCATACATTTGAAGAATCATTGTTGAGCGCATTCGAAACTTGCACAGTTCACGATCGCTATGCGATCAGACCGAGAACGTCCTGCGTCCTTATATGCGCTAATTGTTATGAAATATCCCACGAATATCGCAATTTTGGTGGAAATTTCTCTTTTCCCTTTAGTGTTATTAATTTCCCACGAATCGGGAAATTTCCCACGAGTTGGCATCACTGCCACATAGGAGAGAGACCTAGAGTGGAAACTGCTGTGAGTGTAAAAAGGTGGCAAATCTGTCTTTATGTTTTCGTATCTATGTGGTTTCATGTACTATTGATACTCTTGGTAATTTAATAGTCTAAGGTTAAATGACAGAAGATTCAGCTGTGTCGGTTGTCAGTCTGTCAGATATGTGTAATCGATAATTAATTAGAACATGCCGTTCTGAATTGTTGAATAATACTTTTTCTACTGACGTTTCATAATACGCTATTAAACGATTAAAATCTGTTTCATAATGAACTTCATCATGATACAGATTTTCATTATGACACAGATTTTTCAGCCAATGGAATCGAGTTATTTTGAACATGAATAATGTTTATACATATAAAAATAACAGACTTGTTTCGGAATTTTGGATTGTTTCTATTAGTATTTACCAAAAAAAGCAACAGGAACTTAATATATCAGGTGCGGAATTTATGCCCAAATGACGTCTAGATCATAGTTTTCGAAATTGACAATAGATGGCAGTGATGGCACCACCAGTTGAGAAGTTTACTATTCTTAAAATAAATATGTATTTCGTTTATTATTGAAAGTAGAAAAAATAGTGTATGCAACTATCATGTAATGGCCATTAATACACTCGCATGTGATATACAAAACTCCCTGCGGCTCGTTTCGTATCCTACAACAGGCTCGTGTATTAATGGCTATCACTACATGATCATTGCATACTATACTATCATCTACAAGCGTTTGGTTATGACGTTTTTACATAACCATTTTTCTAGTCTTTGAGTTATGTCATGAGACTGATAAAACAACTAGTGGTGTTATGGACCAGGTTATAAATTCATAACACAACTAGTGGTGTTATGGAATAGGTTATGAATCTATAACACAACTATTTTTGTGATTTAACAAATGTCATAGTTAAACCTGTAAAGTTAAAATGATGGTAGACAACTACTAATAAACAGAAATTGAAAAAAACATTTTCTTATTTTTCGCTTTGTAGATAAAACGTTGAGGAAAACCACCTATTTGAAATATTATTTCTTCGAATCTTAAATTTTTAAAAAACGTCTACTATAGAAAAAAAATGGTAAATGTTACTACCATGTCTGCGCTGTGAAGTTGAGAGTTGAACGAGGCGCGCCACAAGGAACGGTACCGAAAGGGTAGACAGATGGAAAATGAGAGACAAAAGGGGACAAGCTTGTCTTGTTAGCCATTGTTCAATATTCAATTTTAATTTTGTATTAAACTGATTGTTTAATCCAATTTGTGATTAGTTTGTGTGTCATAAGGAGCATTCACAGGTCAGTTGAATAATTGTTATTTTGTTTTTGAGAGTTCAATTTATACAAGTATTATTTTTTCATTTTTATGTTTTTTTGCTTGTTTATAATTTTTTTTTTTACATGTGCATTGTTCATGTATTTAACAAAAATCGTTTCATGCTGTGAACAAAGCAGATAAAAAGTAAATTAAAAACAAAGAAATTATGTGCTTTTTGGGTATTCAGGACGTGCATTAGGGCCTTGTTGAATCTACTATCATTTTCCTACCCTGACGAGCGAATATCCTAGCAAACAAAGCACAGAGATATTGGCTCAATTTAACAACTATAGCTGAGTAGCATTCCGTACGGGACCTCAGTACCTGCTAGTGAAACTGGTTAACTAACCAAAAACTCTTCAGTATTGAATATAGGTAGTGTTGATTGAATGTAGTGTGTGGAATTAAAATTTTAGCACAAGGACAGAGAAGGTACCTAATTTAAACTTTTATTGACTTAAATTATTGATTATTGACTCACAATTAATTATTAAAATGACAGTATGTTTTGATTTTTGAGGAATGTTAGATCGAGGGTTTCTATGCCATGCTCTTTCCCATCGTTAGTTCTAGGTCGAGAACGGTACGATTTAATTTAATAATAAAGTAGACGTTTCCCAAATTTTTCGTTTATTTTTCATATCACAACTTCCCTTAAATTTCATGTCAAGTAAGTAAAATTGAGTAAGTTTCCACAACGTAGGTCTTATTTGTTTTTCAGAAGGTTTGTCAAAGGATTTGGTAATAAGAATTCTGACCGTTCAATCTTGCTGAACGAACCCGGGTATGTTATACTACAACGTTCTACATCACACGTGTCTAAAAATGACTGCAAAACTCGTGTGATTAGAACGACTCGGTCTACGACCTCGTCGTTCTAATCTTTCACACTCGTTATTGTAATCATGTTCATAAACGCACTTGTAATGTAAATAACTATTTCTTTGGATTCAATAAACGTATTCAATCACTGTAGTCGAGTTTTTGTGTAACAATTGTTATAAGCCCAGAGTACGTCGAACTCGAGGATATACAGCGAAGAATTTGAGAAAAAATCACAAAAATAAATTTGGAGGTTAGTTTTTGGCTTTTGGCAAGTTTTTGTAACCTGAAGTTGTGACTTTGTGATGACAGGCTAGTAAAGGCAAAAAAGAATAAGTATTAGGATCTGTTGTGAAGAATAACGTAGAAAAAAACTGAAAATATGGAGGCAAATAATTAAAACAGGCAAAGGGAAATGGGTTTGATAAATGGAAGTTCAGGCTATATTCAGTGCTGAATGCTCTGGATTTAGGTGATATACTCGAAGAGATTCCTGTAACGTCCCGTACTGTAGATTGGAGAAAAATAGCGATGCATGTGTGGTGATAATCCAGAGTGTTGCCGATTCTTATTTGGAATACATAAAAGAATTTGAAGATGCCTATGAGATGATATGCAACTTGGAAATTATATACAGTAGAAAAGGTACTTGTTCTAAATTCTGTTTATAAGTTGTATAGACTTTCTCGAGTGCGTGATCTGAGATCTTGGACGCTGATTGGCCAAAAGTAGGGGGTCGACTTGGGCGACCAGCGCTCATTTTAGGCCTGAGTGAGGTCCCAACATCTAGCGTCCAAAATCGTAGATCACGGACTCGAAAAAGTCTATAGACTTTATGAACGGATTATAAGTTCTATTTACATATTAAAAGAATGGACTAGCATAAAATACAGCTATACCAGTGATATACAAGAAAATTTTTTGACAGTTCTAACAGCCAGTTGAATTTTGTTATTTATTGTCATGTGAACACAAATCACCCAATCATGTCAAAATTATACTGAAAACAGCCCATGGGTTGTTTTCACTCTATGACATTGTCTCGGACATTGTTGTCAAAAAAATTTCTATCCGCATAACCCTCGAACATTGATAAATGCTCAAAAATTTTATAACAACTTTCTCAAGCTTGCTGCTTATAGAAAACAGACCTCCGCTAGCGCGTCGGTCTGTTTCCAAGCAACAAGCTTTCGAAATCTGTTATAAAATTTTTTTGGTCAATTATCAATGTCCTTGGGCTTACTGATAATTTTCCAGCATGTGATCGAATATTTCGACAATTGAAAAATGTAGGCAGTAAATTTGATGAATCCGACAGGTGCTGTTTTCTTTTGTCGAGTATGCCCGAGAAATTTGAAAATGTTGTAACTGCCATAGGAACTCTATCCGAGAGTGATCTTAAATTGGAATTTGTCAAGAGTAGGCTACTAGAATTCTACACAAATAGAAGATCAAATAAAAACACCATCAGAAGCCTTTAATATGTTTCAAATGTGGCAAATTGGGACATGTGAAGAGTGTATGTGGTGTGAAATGTTTCACTTGTCAGAAATATGGTCACAAGTTAGCTCAATGTAAACAAAAAAAAAATAAGGGAAATGGTTCAGGGAATGTTGATCGAAGAGCAAATTGTGCTGTTGGTGATGATGAGGTACCAGAAATTTCAAAGAAGTCCATTCAAGAACAATATGTGTCTTTCTATGCTGGAGAGGAAGAATATAAAAATGTTTGATACGCTGATTCAGGTCCCATCAATGATGAGAATGTCTTGACCAGAAAGAAGCTTTTCTCTGAACCAAAAACTATGAAAGCCTGAGTTAAGTGTCAATTTGTTATCAGTCAAACTGTAACATTTTTATTAAACAGGGTGATAATGTTTATGTAGACGGTATAAGAGTTGGTAGTTTGTATAAAATATTTTTTGAAAATTCTAAAATGTTTGCTAATTTGTCTGTTGATAATGATATGGAATTGTGGCATAAAAGGTATGGGCGTTTGCACTACAATTCTTTGTCAAAGCTAAATAATATGAAATTGGTAAATGCTTCACAGATACTGAATGAAGCTCGTGATAGAATATGTGAGGTACCTATGTGTTAGGAGCAAACAAAGGTGTTTTTCTCCGAATGACAGTAAAAGCGGCCTTTTAATGACACTTGACAGGATCAAAAGTTGTATTTTTACTGCCTAGACAGTAGAAGTGGACTTTTACTGCCTAGGAATTAAAAGTGACAGTGTCACAACGCTCCAGGTAATAATTTCACTCAATTTGGTATTTGGAATTGATGGTGACAATGACAATTGTCAAAATATTTTAATTATTTGGATAATAATAATGAATGAAATAAATATAAAAAAGATGTCCATGTGTGAATTCGAACATTCGGAGAAAAAATTATATATTTTACATGGCAGAAAAGTAGTTTTAATGCCTCTGCTGAAGTTTAGTTTATGATTTTGTATTGCGTTCAGTTCTTGATTGGTATTATAATTTTGTGTTGAGTTTGGTTCCTAATTTCTTTTGTTTATTTGGTATGTTACGCTTCTGCAGGGTAATGAACAAGGTGTTTCAAATTCGAGCCACATCGCATTGGGCTCTCGGTAACGGTGAGAGATACAGGGTTGGTTGAATTGGGGCAAAGTTGCGTAATTTGATGCTTGACAAAATGCCGCTTTGATATTTAGAATATTCCGAATAAGTCGACTTCCCTTAAATTTACCATTAGTTTTATACTTTGAATCTTTTGTTATTCTTCCTTCCCCCGCGTATGTCATCAGCAATTTCCCAGGTTTTTCGTTTACTACCTATTTCTTGCATCTCTAATTTCTCTGTTACAAAATTTATTTTTTGTCTCACAGGCGGCTGGAATGCCTGAATATTCCTTGTTTTTTGTTGACTTTTTTGTAAGGGAAGCAAATATTTGCTTATATTATTATTATTACCTATATTGACTTATAGTCCCCAGTACATCGACCTTAAAATTTTGTAACTCATGTACACGCCAAACTTCCTGAGCGGCTTCATAACATCAAGTCGGACAATATTTTTCATATCTCCACCCTGGGCGATGGGACATTGCCGCGCTAGCTCTTCGTGAAGTTGTCGTTCTGACGTCCCTATGGAAGTTGATACATGTACGTGTAGTTTCAATGCCAATCGACTGTTTTTTACATTACATTAACGATATCACATTTGTCGGACAAAAACCATGTGGCTTTGGGGAAGGTCCGACACCCCCAACATGTCGCTGTGGCGTCCCTAAGGAAGTTGATACATGTACGTGTGTTTTTAATACCAATCGACAGTTTTTTACATTACATTAACGATATCACATTTGTCGGACAAGAAATTTGAGACAGTCAATGAAAAAATTAAAATAAGTCTGCCTTAACGCAACGTGCATATTAGTCAGTTTATTATTTACCTACTTTGTCAAATACCTGTGGGGCCCTGTGTCATATTCCCTGATCTGTTTTTTTGATAATTCTCCGAGTATTTACGGAAATTATTTAGTGAACGGTCATTCAAAACCACCCGTGTGAGAAAGAATGGATATTCAGTCGTGTTTTTTGTGCAATCTGAGGAGTGAAGATCCTGAATTTCGGCAGAAATTGATCAAAAGGACTTTTGTTGTCCGACTGACTTTAATACTTATTTTATTTGTCCGACATTTACTACACATGTTTTAAAATTACATTGTTATTCATAATTATTTTTGTCGGACATACATGTATCAACTTCCTTAGGGACGCCACAGCGACATGTTGGGGACATCGGACCCCCCCAAAGCCACGTGATTTTTGTCCGACCTATGTGATATCAATAATGTAACATAGAAAACAGTCGATTGGCATCAAAACCACACGTACATGTATCAACTTCCTCAGGGACGCCACAGCGACATGTTGAGGGCGTCGGACCTTCCCCAAAGCCACATGGTTTTTGTCCGACAAATGTGATATCATTAATGTAATATAAAAAACAGTCGATTGGCATTGAAACTACACGTACATGTATCAACTTCTTTAGGGACGTCAGAACGACAACTTCACGAAGAGCTAGCGCGGCAATGTCCCCTCGCCTAGGGTGGAGATATGGAAAAGATTGTCCGACTTGGTGTTATGAAGCCGCTCAGGAAGTTTGGCGTGTACATGAGTTACAAAATTTTAGGGTCCATGTACTGGGGACCAATAGAAATCTAAAATTATTTAGATTTAGAGAATAATTCCTAAATTCAATGTTCAATAATTTTCTACTTGGTAGAACTATGTTTTGTGATTCTATCATTCTAATGACGGTATGATCAAATTAATTATTGAAGTCGCCCACCAATAATATGTATGATTTTTTACAAAGAACATTAGTACATAAAACAAATTGTCACAAAAACGTATCCGGGATTACATCTAAAAAATCATTTTGTTCATTATGTAGGATGGGGGACGCTTTCACTATGAGTATAAATTTCATTTGCTAAAATATCGTGGCAATCTATGTAGACAAATAGGTATATTATAACAGATGGCCAAAGAAGCAGAGATACATACTTAGTTACGGTAAACACAATAAAAGTTACCTGAATCACATTAAGCGTGGAGAAGGATACTGCATGTTACAAAAATGATAATACCAGAAAACATATAGTGTGGAGTGTGGGACCAAGACGCTTACTTCATAGCTGTGAGCTTGGGAGATTGAGTTTGTGATTGATTAGATCTTCTTGTTTTGAGCAGCCACATACAGTGAGGATAACCAATCTTCTAAGAGAAGAAGGCACGTAAAGAAGAAGAGGAATAAGAGGCCGTTGCAGATCTCAAATTACTTTATTCGCTAGCAAAAATTCATTGAGGTCTCACAATTTATCTAATTTTTCACTTGAAAAAAAAAAGCAAATAACCTAATAGCTCATCGATTCACTGCTTCGATGCAAGAAAGTGTTGTTCTCATATAAATTAACTGATACTCATTATCGAGAAGACGCCTAGAATAAGTTTTAAGGGTATCGCGATAATTCTTCTCTCGAGAGGCAGTTCTCATCGGCTGGAAAATCGGTCCCCTGGGGAAGATATTGCTTGCTTTAGAAAAGATGAGTAGAACTTAATTTTTGTAGTGGTGGAATCTTCAATTCTGCTAAGATAATAAACCGCTCCATATGATGGACGTTGCCAAAAAAAAAACAATTTCTTCTCGTTGATATCTTTAATTTTTCATCTGAAGACTTTTTTGCTTGACCTAGGTTCAGGTATCTGTTATTTTTTGAATAAAGTAAGGTAAGACAAAGAACTATAAAATTGCTCTCAAATGTATGTCAGAGGAGTGAGACATTAGTTAACATCTCACAAAGCCAATAAGGTGATTCGCATGTTTCAAAGTGTCCGCCGAGAGCAAGATGTTGCTCAATTATTCAATGCGTAACAGGCTTCTATTAGCAGACTGGCTGCTCGATTTAATGAGACTACTTCAGGCTCAAAAAGACTTAGAATTGATGGTCCACAACGTTTAATGAATGCCAGAAGAGACCCGTTGTGACCGTGCCCGGATTTGTGCCGGCTGTTCTTAATTGCCATAGGTAGGTATTTAGGTTTCAATGGAAATGATGAGAACAAAATAAGACGCAATAAGAATTTAGTTTGAATTAGATGTCCCTCGGTGCCTGCTGAAGTTGATTGCGTTTACCCGAATTCATGGGCAACAAAGATGACAGTGAGCAAAGGATTATCATCTCTGGAAGATCGATTTGGACTAGGAGGCAAGTTTATACTGGAATTTTTACTTTCAACTAACTAAGATTGTTCTTTGACTATTGATCTTATATGTTCCTACAGAGTTGAGCACATCTGTGCAACTTATGAGGATCAATTTCAATTTCCAATTGTCACATGGCTACCCAGATTTTCATATAAACTGATCCAAATGCTAAATCTGGCAACATGTCCAAACTGCTTCCATAGTTATTGAACATACCAGGATTTGTAGCATTATTTATTGTTGGACTGGCTGAAAGTTCCCTAAATCGGGTTGAGTCAGTCTATCTGTACCTACTAGCATTTCTTGGTAAAGTGTTACTGCCATGGTTTTCTGGAGAATTTAGTCCTTCCTTTGAAGCGACAGCTGCAAACGATACATCAAATGCTAATCTTAACCACTGTAACGCATAGACAATCTCTTTTCTTACTAGAGGACTGGCCTCATGATTCACTAAAGTCATTCCTATAGAATGATCAATATTATTTTTGCATTTTGCATGTTCAGATCTTATAAAAGCATTAATGAAAGTTTCTAAGGCATATACCACCTTAGCTGCTCTAACTTCAGGGTGAATATTTTTCAATAAGGTATGAATAAAGTTTCTGTTGAGCAGTATGCCTTACACGAGTCCATCTAGCAGTCTCATAATTATCCCACGGTTTTTCCAGACATATAGCAACCCATCTTCTTGAATGTGGACTAGGATCTGTTATCTGCTCTAAAGAGCCTTAAAGAGCAGCGTCTTGTCCATCTTTGATTGTTTACCAAACAAGACAAAATAAATGTAGCTTGTTTCAGAAGACATTGTGGAATCTTGCAAGATCGACAGGAACTATTTATAGAAGATAGGAATCGTGGGTTAAGGAAGTATTATTGTGAAATAAGACCAATTTTCTTCTGGCAACGTTTCGTGACTATATTGTCACTTTTTCAAGCCCTATGAAAAAACATTAAAGTCAGCACAGACAAAAAACAAAATACAATTACTTACTCAGAGAGCGAGTCTAAAAAAAAATTAAGTTGGTAAGGTAAGTGTGATCTGGAGAGTGGAGACAGGACAGGCACCCCATTAGGAGGCTTGTTGGCAATACACAATTCGATCGTTCTAACACTCCTCACTTCACCAAGCCTGAAGCCAGAACCCACTCCGAACACGCAGAACAATTCAAATCACTTAAAATTAAAATTAGAATGCATTTTATACATCCCAAGCAACAAACGGAATTTTAGTGGGGTGCCTATCTCCAGATCTCACTTACCTTACCAACTTAATTTTTTTTGGACGTGGGCCTGGATTCCGAACCCACGATTCGATAGTATCGTCTATCGTCAGGTACGTACTTATGCACGAGTGACGATAGACCCACGATTCCTATCTTCTATACTTAAGAAAGGGGACGAAATGTTACCAAATTATGGAAATATTTATGTCCTTGCTCTCCTATCAAATCTCCTTGACAAGTAGTATCGACTGCTAACATTTCTGCCCAAATATACACAAGCATAGGTCTTAGCTCCTCGGCAAAACTCTGCAGTAAAGTGCGACAACTGAATGAACCTTGGCAACGTATGAAGAAGCAGAGGGGAAAATGAAAACCTATGCTATACGACGCGACGGGTCCCCGCCGTGGAGCATTGCGAAAATTGCACCGTTGTTACCGTGACGCGACGACCCGCGTATGTGTATGTTTAATCTTACGCCAATTAGAAGGGTTTTGCCCGCATTCCTTCCACACAGGTTCATTCAGTTGTCGCACTTTAGTTCCAAAACGTAGGGAAAAATTCTTACAAACAGTGCCAAAGAAATGGTATTTTTAATACCCATTTAAAATAACCTCATCCTTTTTTATCAATCACGAATGAAAAACGTTTTAAAACAGTGTCACATGACGTCATAACTTCTCGGCACGAGAAAATTATTTGAAAACGTGGATTGGATTGTATTTCAAAACGGTTTAAACCACTGCTTCGAACCTGTTTTGAACCAGTTTCAAAAAAGTGAACGCGAGAAAATAGCTCTGATGGTTCAAGAAGCGGCATACGTCAAGTGACTAGAACGACTGGTAATCCGAAACAGCCCTGCGTTTTTATTCTCACCAAATTTTACCAATGGATCCACCATTCTAAGTCGCACTTTGTGATTTTTTATTCTCTAAACAAAGATAGCTAACTCATTAGTGAACTCACCATATAGAATAAAAACGCTGTGTGTGTATTAAAAATGCATAATGGCCCAAGGCCCTAAGTCCAAAATTGGCCTCAAAAGTTCCATAGCCTTTGTCCTATGTACCTGTCTGACCTGTAATAGTTATTTTCCTAACAAGTGCGCAAAGTGATACTTCGAGTTCGGATAAGCTTTGAGTGCGGGAAAGATACTTTGCGCAAGTGTTAGGAACAATACTTTTTCTATGAGTGTTTGAAGATTTGCATAGCATCCAGAAGAGCTGTACCTAATCTTTTTAAATGTTTCCAGATGATGCTCAAAAGTAGGAATTTTCTCTCCTAGTTCAATGTGTTGTGTTTTCTTTTTTTTTCAGGGATCAGCTAGACTTTATTTGCAACAGTTATGCTGATGGTCACCTGACCTCACATCTGTTTTTGCTGGATTTCTCTTCCCTCGCTCCTCATACGAAAAGTGTCAAATTGAAAAAGCTGAACATTACCTGAATGCCTTTCTTGAAACAGAAATAACATCAAGCTCTTCTTTCTGAATATGTAGTTTATCCAGAAACCCACAAAACATTGAAAAATCGACTATAAATGCGGTAACAATGCGTAACAAAAATGAGTGCGCAAAGAGTTTCTATGCGCAAAGTTCAACTTTGCGCACGCAAATGAGTGTGCAAAAAACTATTGGCAGTTGCTGTGGTTTGCGATGTTCTGATCCTTATGCTAGCCAAACTTAGAATGCTGTTAATTGATCTTTAAAGAAAAAAATATTTAATTAAATAAATAAAGCTTCACCTTCTTTAAAATTGCTGGTAATTGGCTTAGGCTATGTTCAACACTAAATCCCATGCGTTCCACATAGGATGTTTGTTAGTAGAAGGTAAAACAGGTGAAGATATTGGTGCGCAGTCACAAGACCTCATAATTCTTTCCGCCAATCGATATAATTACGAAACAGGCTTGCCACTAGCAAATCTTGTCGAAAAAGCTTCTGGAAAAGCTCTCTGGGCAAAGTATTCCAGACAATTCAGTTCTCCAAACATGGATATTCTATCGCTAATATTACCAGGTAGGTACTTTATCGATCATATCCAAAGTTACATGACGAAAAAGTTTTGTGGTTGGTTGTAGTACGCACCAGCGCAAGGCTCTTTTTATAGGGGTTATCAAACAGGAAGTGGAGAGATCTGCAGGCAAATTAAGATTCATTGGCAATTCCTGATTGGCGGCACATGAAGCTTATCGAATGCAATCCTTGAAAGAAGGAGGTCCAGGACTTTCTCCTCTTAAAAAATTGGAGCAAGCGATTGCTGATATTCCGATTTATGTTGCGCAGCAAATGTTTTGAATGAATCTACAATGATGCCTACGCTTGGGCAATCATAAACATAAATATTTAAATGGTGCCCCCGTCCAACTTTGTAAGTCATAAATACTTACCGGAATGTTTTGAGTGTAAGTACGGTTAACCACCCAAATTTAACCATTAGTTGTTGGTTTAGGAAGTCCGTGTTTATTGTAATGGAATAACACCCGTTCTTCTTTAGCATTGGGCTTTAAAGACAGGCATAATTTTATTAACTCATCACCTGTACGATCCAGTGAGTATCGCGCTGTAGGTTGTCATCTTTCATATTGACCCTGTAACGCTAACGCTTGGCTTGGCCTATGTTTTCTAAAGCTTCCGGAACAGACATTGAGAGAGGATCGATTCTATATTCTAGTCGAGCACACGGTTGAGTTTTCATTATATCGGGAGGGTCTACTCCGACGTTTAAACACAACACCAAGGCAACGCTCACAGTCTTCATGCGTTTTTCCATGCGCCATGTTTGAGTTTTCCAATCGATACCTTCGATTTTGTCGATAATATGTCGTTCATCTAAGTATCTTAATGGTAAATCAGTGTCAGTCAATTCGTTAATGAGATTTCCGCCACTGCATGCTTCTACTGCCAACTCGCCCATGGTTGATGATTGAAATTATGACGTTTTTGGTATCAAATATTAACATATTTGGATTTTCTTACATCACACTCAGTGGCGGATCTAACATGAAGCAAAGGACGCACTCTGCGTCGGACCCCCAGAGCTGAGGGGCCCCCCACACAACCAGATTCTAAAGACATCGATGGAAATTAATTGGAAAAAATAACCTCTAGGGAAGCCTGCTGCGCTCGACGCGATGCGGCAACCGCGGATGTGACGCATATCTGACTTTTTTGATCTTTTCGTATGTCGAGACTACTACTCTTTGTTTAGATAAAAAGTTCCTGAATTTTTACAAATATTTTTTTTCGTTTTCATATTCTTAATAAACTTGTTTTTTAATTAGGCACTAGCTGACGTCACACACATAACCTCACTTTTGATAGGCGGACAAATAAATAGGCTGTTCATTTCTACTTGCTCTACCTGCTCAAAAAATCAGGAAGACCTGCTTGAAGCTGCTATTTATAGCCAAATTCAAGCGATTGACCGATCGGTCATCTTGACAGATAAACCATCAATTAAGCGTCATTTGTCAACCAATTGATCTTAACCTACCATGGTCTTAACTAACGTTAAATGCATTGCTTATCTGTCAAGATGACCGACTGGTTAATCGCTTAAAATTGGCTTATCAGCTTATATATGGGACAAGGGAACGCCGATCTGCTGCTGAGAGCTGCTTGAAGCAAAAAAAGCAGTAGAAATGAACACCCTAAAAGCGTTTAACGACTATTTACATCACACATCGTCTAGGCGCTAGAATGGACTCTAGCTATTACGTCACAAATCACATACTTTCAATTTTGATAGGGGGCCAAGCATGTCAATGACGGCCGTTTCCACCAACTAGGGGATGTTTAACGATAATTACATGTAAAAATGTCACTTTATTCGTTGATTATCGTTTAACCACCAGCAGGCTAACTTGAATGACAGCCCGTGTAATAAAGGAATTCATCATCGCAATGTCACTAGCGGCCATTTTGGGATACGAAACAGGGCCTGATTAACGATAATTTAGGTTTTTTCTTTCCTGTCACAGAGTCGTATTGGCTTCAAATAAACTAATTTATTATTACTTACATAGTTGCATATAATAATATTTATAATTACTAATTTATTATTATTTTTATTAAATATTCAACAATGACCACGTTTATCTCGGGCCGTTCGATCAGATCTAATGCATGCGATAGAAACTCGATCCACTTGAAAACAGCGAGATAAACGATGACGCCTGATTTTGTATCGGATAGAAGTCTTTAAATCAATCCTGTTTTTCAATCGGATCGGACTTTCTAATCCGGATCGAAATCTTTCCTTTTTAAAACAGAAACGCGATTCAAATGAAACTTTGTCAGCTGACCTGAAAAATGGCAAACTCTAACCTCAATTTTATTGTCTTGTTTTGTTTTGAAGTAAAGTTTTGAAAATTTAAGTTCTTTTTCTTCAAATGGAACTACTTTCTTTGTAAAAATCAGAGACTGCCCAAGCAGCAAGGGGTAGTTGAATCAACGTTGATTAAAGATTGATTGATGTCGTAGGCGTTGATATACCTACCAAAAATCAACGTCGAATGGCCATCATGAAAACAACGTATTCGTCGACGTATTCTAAGCAAAGTCTATTCAACGTTAAATATAGGTTGCAGGAGACATTGCAATTTTGAAAAAATAATTCGAACCCATTGGTACCAAAGTATTTATAAAATCTAGGCTAGGTATAGCAACTTTGAATAGTTATAACACTGGTTTTTTTCTGTTTGATTTAGCCCATCACTAGACGTTGGATAAACGTTGAATGGAGGTTTAAAATGTTTTTTGAAATAAATATAGGTTATTAATAAAATTTAAGATATCAATAAAAAAAACAGATATTTATTATTATGTATCTTAATTCTTAATGGATGCAGGTTTAATGTTTAAAGTTCCAATATTCGACATGAAATAATATTATATAAGTTGCTTAAAAGTAGATAAAGTGGTATCTCCATGCAAATTAATTCAAACTTCCCGCTAAGGTGCATCGCGTCCCGCCATTTGCCGCTAGCGCCCTCTGCGCCCAGCCCATCATTGCATTGGCGTCTGGCCGCTGGCGTCTTCACGTTCATCGCGTCATCCTTCCTATTCACTCATATTTTTGTTAATTTTGTAAATTTAAAATTATTGAAGGTGTAAAAAGTGTTATTATTTTTGTCATTGTGTGTCTATTAATGTGCCCAGCCTGGATTTAACTTCGATTGGTGGAAAATGGTGGTAGGCGTATGTATACTTCTCAATTCCTATTTAAGGGCAAGCCAGTTGACTTTTAACAATCCTCCAAATCATGTTTTATTTTGATCAAATTTGTGCCCCTTTACTGTTTCGATATATTAAGTTTTGTGTCAAAGATTTTGTGTTTATTTAAAAAAGTTGTGGAATAAAGTAATGTTTGAGGTTACACATTTTGATGATTTTATTTTATCCGAAAACTGTTCTGACAGACCCAACTATAGAACAAATTTCATAAGACGCATTTTGATTCAAAATTTCTTATGAAGCATGTTCTTTGTACTATTTTTTCTGTTTCAAGTTGTAAAAAAAAATAAAGGTTGAGCTCAACCTCAGGCTCAACGTGAAAGCTGACGTCTCGAATACATCTGATGAACGTTGTTATAAGTTTGAGGCCAACGTAAAAAACGACGTTAATTCAACTATCACATTCAACGTTGTCTCAATTATGACATTGTGCCGTCCTGTCAACGTACATTCAACTGTTGTTACAACGTAATGCAACGTTGGGAAGTATCGTACCTACTTTCAACGTTATATCGACCAAACCTTGCTGCATGGGTGCTCTCCCCTTTCCCGTCTCATGGGAGTTTGCCAAAAATGTATTAAAAAATAACATTTTTTTGCTGTGTTTAATTCGACCGGTCTCTTTCTATTTGAATCCGATGGAAAAAAGAGAATTTATCGATCGGATAATTTATTTTATGAGAGAAACGGAGATTCACTGGATGGAATCAAGTCGATCGGATCAGGATTTTCCGAGATAAACGTACCTAGTGATAACAGATAACACTATAAATGACAACACGAATATACTAAAATCACTTCGAAAATCATAACTAAAATTCCGCTCTACACCGCACGCCTATGACCACCGTCAGAAATAAACAAATAAATAAAATTTCGGCGCCCCTGCTGTTTAATGACAGGATGGTATCCCCTAATGGCGGCGTGCGCAGAAAAGATGCGCGTGAGAGTTAGCCTGCTGATTGTTTTTGTATATGCTGTGGTTTAACGTTATACCTCCCTTAAAATGGTCGGTGCAAACGGCCAATAATGATAAGTATTCCTTAAAATGACAGTTTTGAGAAATACTTATCATTAAGGGTTCCCTAAAATAGTTAGTTATTTGCGTACTTTATTAAACGCTCTGTTTGTCCCCCCCCCCCCCCCCCGCCCCACATTGGAAGTAAGGTTATCTGTGTGATGTCAGCTAGTGCCTCCAACACAACAAGAAAAATACCTAATAAAAAGCATGACAGGGCCCCAAAAAATTTTTTGCTTCGGGCCTCAAAGGTCCTAGGTCCGCCACTGATCACACTTACTGCTTAATTTTTGTTTCAAATAATTCAGACGGATGCAGGAATATCAGTAACAAAGTAAGAAAACCTTGCAAGAGTGGAAATTCATTTTTTTCACGGAATCCCAGTATGGTCGATTCTCAAAATGGTCGAAGAAAAAGTTTTTGGACACTTCCCAGAATACTCGAAAATCGACGCTTCTTTAGCGAGTTAATCCCTACAGACGGAACGTATACTTGTTATAATTCCTTTACTAACCTGTCCATGTGCGAGGAGAACATGAATGTTAACAAATACAGAAACAAATAAATTTTCAAGCCGCTTTTACGCTTGATGCAAGGACCTCAGGAGGGATGCAGTTTTGAAACCAATCCCAGACAATACCGGCTTTCTGGACTTACCACTATTTCATTGTCGCCAGATCCAAATTGCATCGAGCATGCTTGAAATATGATTCAACCTATGGTTGAACCTTGAACCAAATCCAAGCGGCAGTAAATGACAAACTGGTCATTTTTATTACAACCTATCGAATGTCCTCCCTGCATGCGCACTGGTCCAGGTAGGGCGTTTCAACCAATTAGCCTATCCAAAACACGTGACTTTGACAAGCAAACAAAGAGGTTGTGTGCCTCTTGGCGGACATTTTAATTTAGGTTGCAGACAGCACTTTGGTTAGTCGCCTATCCAAAACACATGACTTTGACAAGAAAACAAAGTGTTTGTGTCAATGTTTGTGTGCCTCTTGGCGGACATTTTTATTTAAGTTTGACAGCATCTTGGATAGTCTAATAGAAAGGCTGGTGTTTATTTACAATTTAGGTTATTTAATGTCATTTACTGCCGCTTGGATTTGGAAATGGTATAGATGACTATAGACCTTAATTGAAACTTTCCAACAGTCCTTTTTTTATGTATATATTTATATTTGCAGTAGAAAAAGGTACTTCCAAAATGGGCGGTTATGGAGAACGAGAAAATTTAATTTCACAAATCTAGGCCTTTGATTTTTTGCTTTCAGCCTGTCATCTGTCATTTGCTTGTTGCATATGAGTTTGAAAACATAAAGGTAAAATCGAACAATTTCTATAATAAATATTAGTACGGCAATCACGTAGCGGGGCGATATTAAAAAATCCGTATTTACATGTAGTAACAGATAAATTTTTCGTCCTACTTAAGTAATTTATTATTACAAGTACAAATACCAAACCGCATATAATATCAATGTTGCAACCTTAAAAATTTCAGTTTTTGTCACATACATACATTAGGGCGTGTTAAATATTTGCATAAAAATTCTACATTGTTAACCGAAGAATATTTTTTGCAATAAAAATTGAGTTGACAATCACAGTCGTGATTCCAATGAATTTTATAATAAGGTTACCTCTATACAAAACGTGTTGCTATTTGGAAAACCCTAATTATTTATTAATATTTTTATGATAGGTATGGCAAAATTAGATCAAGGCTAAAAAGTTCTAGTTGAAATTATTAACACGCATTTATAAAGATGAATCATATATATTGTTACCGGATTAATTTGTTACCGAAACTAGGTATTACAATCAAGGTTAATATGTTGTCCATAAATATTATTTAATTTTGAAAACCTTGAAAAATTATTTTCCTAGAAGCGTGCGAAAATACTAATTTCTTCGCTCTAGTGAGGAAACTGGCGATTAGCGCACGCTCGTAGAAAACATTATGTTTGTTCTTAACACTTGCGGAAATAGTTATTTTCCTAACAAGTGCGCAAAGTGTTACTTTTCCGCACGCAAACACAGTTATACGAACGACGCGAAGCGGAGTTCGGATAAGTGTTACGTGCGGAAAAGACACTTTGCGCACGTGTTAGGAACTAAATTTTTCCTACGAGCTTCATATCAGGTAGGTAACAACCAAAATTTAGAAAAAAAAAACAATAATTTGTTCAATTATTTTTAATTAACTTGAAGCGAACCTATGCAGTTATCAAAAAATTACATAAGAAGAAAAAAAAAATAACAGAAAATCATCGTCAGAGCCCTTTATCTTAAAACGTTCAAATTTGATGAGAAAGTTTGTAAATTCTTGCATATCAATAGAGAACAAATCTGACAATGCGTCAAAGTTAATTAAATTTGGTGTTTGTATAGATGTTGGCTGATATAGAAACAGAGGAAAAATTTGTCATCATGTGTCAACGTCGACAGGTGCACTTATTGTTGCTTGACAATTATTTTTACTTTTCGGCACTCAGTGCGGATAAGGCCTGTATCCGCACTGAGTGCGGAAAAGTGCAACTTTGAGAACCGAAATGCGTGCGGAAAAGTACTACTTTGCGCACGCTCGTAGGAAAATAATTTTTCCAGACTCGATTGCTATTTAAGTAATTCACGATAATTTTTTTCAAATTTTAAGTTTATGTATTATTTATATTTATAGTCTGTAGGTACCTACATAAATCCTATACTTATAGGTGTATATGTGTAAGGGATTAAAAGGAATTCCTCATGTTTGTACAAAAACAATTAAAACAATAGGACAATGAATAATAAATGTTCAAATAAGCATCACAAATACGCCCGTAGATAATAAAATTACAAAATATTATTTTTTCCAAATATTTGTTTAAATTTAACAATGTGACTGGAATTTTCTGGTTTTGTACCTATAGCCTAGTGACTTGAGGGTTTCATACTTCGGTTTTTGAGTAAAAGCAAATCCTTTTCACAAGTGAAAGAACATGTCAGAATTAGTAGATTTTTGAACAGACCCATCTCAAAAAGTCATGCCGACCCCCCCTCCACCCCCTTCAAACTTGATAAGTGGATTGTTTCAGTTTTTATTATTGTTCTCATAAACGGTAAAAGATAGAAACGTAATTTTGGTGCCATTCGATAGAGCACAAAATTCTGCATAATAAATATGACCTTATTTTTGTTTATGTCTTCAAGGTAACAAAAATGTGGTGGGGGGTAATCACATATTACACGTATTGATCAATATCATTAAAACCGCTTGAAAACAAAAAAAAATAGAAGATACAAAAAATTAAGAATAAAGTTTTCTCTATCGATAGATATATAATTTTGTTTCGTATCTTTCAAAATAAAGCCACCAGTGGCGTACAAACAAGTAGTGGAGTAAGAGGAATGATTAAAAATAAATATTTTTGTCATACACTCCCAAAAGCAGCTAGCTATTTCACGGATTCATTCAAGTCCGTAAAATGCTTCTTTTTAGGATTTTTTTTCTATCTGGATGCATCCTTATGATTTCAAAAATTTAGGAAAATTTGCAAATTTTAACGTTCTGAAGAATTCTAAAAAGCGTATGACAAAAAATAGTGTTTGTCACACGTACTTAAACGAAGTTTTTCAGGACTCATCTGCTATTCCGGACTCGGCTTACGCCTCGTCCGTAAACAGCAATGATTCGTCCTGAAAAACTTTAGGTACTTGTGACAAAATAGTTATTTTTGTCACAAGTACCTAAAATAAAGTTTTCCAGGACGAATCATTGCTGTTTCCGGAATAGCAAATGAGTCCTGAAAAACTTCATTAGGTACGTGTGACAAATACTATCTTTAGTCATACGCTTTTTAGAATTCTTCAGCACGCTAAAATTTGCAAAATTTCATAATTTTCGAAATAATAAGGGTGCATCCAGATAGAAAAAAAAAACCTAAAAAGAAGCATTTTACGGACTTGAATGAGTCGGTAAAATAGCTGTTTTTGGGAGTGTATTTTTTAATCATTCCTCTTACTCCACTACTTGTTTGTACGCCACTGATGGCTTTATTTTTAAAGATACGAAACAAAATTATATATCTATCGATACAGAAAATTTTATTCTTAATTTTTTGTATCTTCTATATCATATCCTTTTAAACGTCACTTTGTTAACCCCTGTCAAGATGTCAGAAATTTAATTTCTATGCTGGTAGGCAAATCCAGCAGGTTAACACCTGTCGAGGTGGTAGAAATTCAATTTCTATGCTGCTTGGCAACCCCAGCGGCAGCAAAAGTACTTTTAGTGCCGCTCGTACTTTTACTGCCGCTCAACAATTCAGTTACCCCCGAGCTTACCCCATTCGTTTGGAGAAAAAATAGCCTCACTACGTTCGGCTTGTAAACCTACTGCTTCAGCACAAAAAAGTAATGCTTCTACTCCTAATACAACAATATACTATTCTATGCTGCTAGGCAACCGCAGCGGCAGTAGAAGTACTTTTAGTGCCGCTGGAGCGGCAGCAAAAGTACTTTTAGTGCCGCTCGTACTTTTACTGCCGCCTAACCATTCAGTTACCCCCGAGCTTACCCCATTCGTTTGGAGAAAAAATAGCGTGTTGCATACGGAGTAGAAGCACCAAAAAAGTAAAGCTTCTACTCCTAATATAACAATATACTATTATTGTATTTATATGCAGGTAAACAATATTTTGAAAAAATCAGGAGCGTATTCGAAGATAATAAAAGTAAGTAAAGTGTATTTTTTTTAGATGGAGATACAGTTTTAGAATGCATTTCGTGCGAATGACATGTTGCGACCAATAAGCGACATTGTTTATGTTTCAAAGTTGACAGTGTCTAAATCTATCTTGGGAAAAAATACAGTATAAGTAAATTGTTTAACAATTTTAACAACTCAAAACGTCTTCACAGAAAAGCTAGTGTAACCTCTTACGTATTTACACCTAAAATTAATTGCAATATTCTGCACACAAGCACAGTCTAATGCATTTTAAATTTTTCAAAAAGCATTTACATTTTGGGCCACAAGTTTCGCATTTAAATTTTAATAAAATGTCGGATGATATTTTTTCATTTTTCGTAGTGTTTCATAGTCGCGTCCATTTATTGTTTTTTAGAGTCCATCCCCATTTAGATAGTCATGGAAGTTCTACCATAGTTGGCACAAATTACCCTTTTTGAAAAAAACATCGCTTGATATGCTGTTTCAACGCATTTATTGTTGGGGGTAAATCGAGGGGTAAATTCTCAACGATTCGGTTTTTTTGAGCATAAAGGTGCATTTGACAAACGTCAATATTGTTGGTTTCAGAATATTCGTACATAATGATAACGAATTTTTAAATTGAATTGTTCTGATGTAAGTTCTATTGGATGCAGCACTAAACCAATGAACGTAGGTGTAACCTCCGCAAAGGTTTTTCATTAATTTTACTAGCAACTTTCATCAAGAAGGATACCTTAGAATCCTACCAGTGCCAAACTCAATCCATACGTAGTCAGGGACCTAAGGTTCTTGTATGGAAGATGGAAGTTGTTAATAAAAATAAAATTAATGAAAAAAGTCTAGCTCTATCTTTTATTCACTCATTGACCGGTTGCGATACCACCTCTTCTTTTTTTGGAAAAGAAAAAAAGAAGTTCTGAGAAGCTTGAGAAACTTTTGCGGAGGTTACACCTACGTTTATTGACTTAGTGCTACATCCAAAAGAACTTACATCGGAACAACTTAATATTATTTCAAAATTCGTTACATAGTGTACGATAAACATTCTGAATGCAACGATATTGACGTTTGTCGAATGCAACTTTTTGCTCAAAATAACCGAACCGTTGAGAATTTACCTACCCCCAACAATAGATCACTAAAAAAAAAGTATGGAATTTCACACATCTGTCACACAAAAATTTGAGGATATTCGTTACATAGTGTACGATAAACATTCTGAATGCAACGATATTGACGTTTGTCGAATGCAACTTTTTGCTCAAAATAACCGAACCGTTGAGAATTTACCTACCCCCAACAATAGATCACTAAAAAAAAAGTATGGAATTTCACACATCTGTCACACAAAAATTTGAGGATATTCCCACAAAATATTTTGTAAAACCGCATATCAAGCGATGTATTGTTCAAGCAGGATTTTTTTGGGGTAATCTGTGCCAATCATGGTAGAACTTCCATGCCCATCTAAATGGGGATGGACTCTTGAAAACAATAAATGGACGTCACTATGAAACACTAGGAAAAATGAAAAAATATCATCCGACATTTTATTAAAACGTAAATGCAAAACTTGTGGCCCAAAATGCAAATGCTTTTTGAAAAATTTAAAATACATTAGGCTGTGCTTGAATGCAGAATATTGCAATTTAATGTGTAAACACGTAAGAGGTTACACTAGCTTTTCTGTGAAGACGTTTTGAGTTGTTAAAATTGCTAAAAAATTTACTTATACTGTATTTTTTCCCAAGATAGATTTAGACACTGTCAACTTTCAAACATAAACAATGCCGCTTATTAGTCGCAATTCGTATGACATGCATTGTAAAACTGTATCTCCATCTTGGGAAAAAATACACTTTAGGTATTTACTTTCATTATCTTCTAATACGCTCCTGATTTTTTCAAAATAATGTTTACCTGCATATATATACAATAAAATAAATAAATTAGTTTGAAAGGATATAGGTAACCAAAAATATTTATTTTTAATAATTCCTCTTACTCCACTACTTTTTCGTACGCCAATGGTGGCTTTATTTTGAAAGATACGAAAAAAAATTATATAGCAATTAATAGAGAAAACTTTATTCTCAATTTTTTGTATCCTCTATTTTTTGTTTGTTTTCAAGCGGTTTAAATGATATTGATCAACGCGCGTCTTTGTGATTACCCCCCACCACATTTTTGTTCACGTGGGGCCTTACCGTGAAAACATAAACAAAAATAAAGTCATAGTCATTATGCAGAATTTTGTGCTCTATCGTGTGCACCAAAATCTTTTACCGTTTTTGAGAAAAATCATAAAAACTAAAACAATCCACTTATCAAGTTTGAGGGGGTGGAGGGGGGGTCGGCATGAATTTTTGAGATGGGTCCGTTCAAAAATCTACTAATCCTGAGATGTTCTTTCACTTGTGGAAAGGATTTGCTTTTACTCAAAAACCGAAGTATCAAGCTATTTTCCGGCGACAAGTCACTATACTACTACTGGAAAATAGGTTTTTAAAAAAAAAGCTTTAACCTGCAATATGTTGCAATATTTGTAACCTATTTAGGCTTATACATTTTCCCTGCGAGTAAAGCCTAAATGGTATATAATTTGATTTCCTTAAAGATAAGCAACATATTGTCAGGGCTCTGGGGTGCGTGACAGAAATCTTGGGTCTTTTTATTCCAAAATCAAAGTCCAATTAACACAACAATAATTTATTCAACGTTACTACAGACTCTGACTTACTTCACTATTTAACTCAAACAACTTTTTACAACTCTTACAATAATCACTATCTAAAACGTATCACAGCCAATCCTTAACTTAAGAACTACTAACTAATACCGGCCTTTATATATCCAATAAATCCAGAATGAACGCGATAATCTCTTTCACTGAAAAAGACAGTAGATTCTAGATTTCAGATTTGATTCTGTTCATGCTGGCAGAAGCGCCACACTGCCTTCCTCTTAAGGTTGACCGTCCCGATCCACTTCGCGCTCATGATATTTTGTCAATCTCTCAAAACTGAACTCGATAAACCAAATCATTGATCCTCTTGATTATTCTGTAGGGTCCTTCCTATACTGAAGAAAATTTCAGCGACACTCTTTTCTTTCTTGTTGGATTATACAGCCACACCAAATCACCGTCTTGAAATCCGGCTGAATTGGCTCTCAAGTCGTATCTGGTCTTCATTCGGTCACTGGCCAGCTGAATATGCTATCAAGCTAAATCATGTATCCCCAGAAGTCGTGCGCTCACTTCGTCGGTATAATCTCGAATTTCTTTTCGTTCTTCTTCAGGTATTCCAAACATCAGATCGCAAGGTAACATGAGTTCCCTTCCAAAAACGACTCTGGACTTTCACCTGTTGAATCGTGAGCAACTGCTCTGTAAACCATTGAAAAAAGAGGCAAATGTTTGTCCCAATTTCGCTGGTTCTTTGCGACCACTTTTGTCAGGTGTTCCTCCATGGTCTTATTAAATCGTTGTACCATGCCATCAGACTGTGGATGTAAAGGTGTTGTCTTATGAATGCCCATGATCTCACAAATTTTCTTAAAGATGGCAGATTGGAAGTTTTGTCCCTGATCTGAATTCAGCTCTAGTGGCACACCATGACGTCTGAAAACTTCGTCCACTAGCACCTGGGCAATAGTGATGGCTTCTTAATTGGAAATAGCGAAAACTTCTGGCCATTTACTGAAGTCATCCATGACAACCAAGATGCATTTGTTACCACGCTCTGACTCAGGGAACGGTCTGGCAACATCTATCGCTATTCTCTCAAATGGGACCGACGTTGTACTGTTTCATGGGCCCCGAGATCTTAGTTTAGGGCCTTTACTGGTAGCACAGATGTCGCATTTTCGGCACCGGTTTTTAACGTCTTCGTGATAGTGAACCCAGTAAAAACGTTCCCGAGTTTGTCCAAAGTCTTGTTAACTCCAAAATGCGCCCCTGAAGTTCCGTCATGTATTTCTTTTAATACATCTTCCACTCGATCTTTTGGAATAACTAGTTGGCTCTTAGTAGGTTTCCCATCGCCACTTTCCCAAACTCTTTTCGGTAATCCATTTTCTGAGCTGTTCTTGGAACGAATTTCCCAAGATCATGACATCATCTAAATATACCAGACAAGTTCTCCATGTAAGGCCTCGCAAAACTAGATGCATCAGTCGCTCAAACGTAGCAGGAGCATTACACAATCCGAAAGGCATTACGTTGAACTGGTATAACCCGCTTCCGGTACTAAAGGCAGTTTTTTCTTTGTGTATTGCTACTTGAAGCTGTCCTTCTTAGTGACGTCAATAAGCTTACGGTAGTCCACACAAAATCTTAGACCATCTTTCTTTGTAACCAATACTACTGGCGCAGACCACGGACTATTTGATTCTTCAATAATAATAATAATGATAATAATAATAATAATTTATTTATTCCAGGATCAAGTTTACAAGTTTACAATCAAGTATACAAGTTTACAATTTCTTCAACAACTGTGCTGCAAATGAAAATTACATTCACAATCGAATTTTCACAAATTCCAGGTATTTTTTTTCCTTTCTCCTAGGAGTTTATTGGTTGCATAATGGATCTTTCAAAAGTCGGTGTGTGCACATTATACATGTCTTTTGCATATTTTCTGGAAAGTAAGGATGAAGTTTTCAAAGAGTTCAAGAACTATGTAGAAAATCAGAGACGTACAAAAATTTAAATACTTCGCAGTGATCAAGGTACTGAATTTGATAGCAATATTCTTAGATTTTTTTACAAAAAGCATGGTATTTTGCATCAGCAAACAAACGCTTATACTCCTCAACAGATTGGAATCAGTGAACGAATGAATCGTACCATTGTTGAAAAAGCACGTTGTCTATTGTATGATGCAAAAATTTAAAAGCTTTCTTGGGCAGAAGCTGTAGCAACTGCAGTCTACCTCAGAAATCGGTCTACGGTTTCAGTAGTTGAAACAACGCCTTATGAAATGTGGCATGGTAAAAAACCTGATGTTACTCAAATGAGAATATTTGGTAGCAAGGCAATGACCCTAATTCCCAAAGAAACAAGGCAAAAACGGGATAAAAAATCACAGATGATGATTCTGATTGGTTTTAGTGACAACACAAGGGCTACAGATTTTACGATCCATTTAAAAGGAAAATAATTGTGAGCAGAGATGTCATTAAAGAAAATGTGACACAACTCAAGCAAACAGAATTTGAACCGCAGGACTCTACAGATTCAGTGGGGGCTAAACAAACGACTGAAGTTGATCAGCTAGATAACTCTTCTGATCAGAATTTTTCAAATTATGATTCAGTGAATTCTGAAGATTCAACTAGTGATGATGATTTTGTTGTTGAATTGCCACAAACACAAGTAACAGAACTCTAGGCAGAAACCAGAAGATCACAAAGAATAATAACCAAACCGAAACAGTTTGAAGACTATGTCACTTATACTTGTGTACAAGAAATCAGTGCAAATGGTGATCCAATCGCAGTGGAGCAAGCAATGTCAAGGGCAGATGCTAATTTATGGAATAAAGCTATGTTTGAGAAAATCCAGAGCTTTGAAGTGAATAATGCCTGGGAATTGACAGACAGTATTCTAGAATTGTCAGCAATTGTTCCACGTCTAGTGACAAAAGACCGTGTGCAAAAACCCGGTTTATGGTGACGTTTTTTCACCAGTAGTGAGACACTCTACGTTAAGGCTGTTGATTGCATTAGTGGTAAGATTAGATTTGTAAATTGAACACCTTGATGTGAAAACTGCTTTCTTGAATGGTTTACTTGATGAATCAGTTTATATGAAGCAACCTGAAGGTTTTCTTGTTAAGAATCAGGAAGACAAAGTGTAGAAATTGAAGAAAGCTGGTCTAAAGCAATCATCCAGACCTTGGAATGCTAGAGTAAATGAAGTTTTATCAGAATTGGGTTACAATAAGTCAAAACATGAATCATATTTATTTATAAAAAGGGATAGAAATTCATTGACTATTAGCACTTTATGTGGATGATTTTTTTTTTCTCAAACAACTGTGATGGGGTGAAAAGTTTGAAGACAAAATTAAGCTCAGTGTTTGATATTAAAGATTTGGGGGAAGGTAGACAATGTTTGGGAGTTAAAATCACTATGGATTACGAAAATAATTCTATTTTCCTAGATCAGGAAAAGTTTAGAGATGAAATTTTGGTATGGGAAATTGTGAAACAGTAAAATACTCCTTTAGACAGCAAGATTGATACACTAAATATTACAGATTCAGAAAATGATTTACGGGGTGATTTAAGGGATTTACCATATCAGACACGTATAGGAAACCTAATGTATTTGTCGGTGTTGACTAGACCAGATGAAACATTAGCAGTAAATCCCTTGAGTCAATTTAACAATAATTATTTAGAATACCACTGGCAGTGTGCCACAAGAATACTTAGGTATCTGAAAGGCACAGAGCATTTGAAATTAACATTTACGAAGGGAGAAGATTCTGATATTGTTCATTCTGACTTAGAGGGTTTCGTGGATGCTGATTGGGGGTCTGATAAAGTGGATACGAAGTCCTATATACAGGCTATGTATTCAAACTATCTGGTGGTGCCATTTCCTGGAAAAGTAGCAAACAGAGAATAGTTGCACTGTCAAGTACGGAAGATGAGTAAATGGTTATTAGTGATGCTTCAAAAGAAGCCATTTACTTGCGAAACCTAATAAATGAAATTTGTGGAAAATTGGATTGTGTAATAATTTCAGATTCCTATGATACAATTGGGGATATTTTTTTATATTAATATTTGGAACTCAATAAAAAGACCTCTCCTCCTTCCTTCAAAAATATTGACATTTCAAATTTCTCCATGTTGGGGATTTTGACTTTAAATGATCATTTGGAAACCCTCAAACTCCATACCATTGTTATGTTTTTCTATAATATCGAACATTGTATACCTGATGCCTACCTTTTTTGGGAAGAAATCCAAAGGGATCAAGATTAAAAAGCCCATCATTCATTTTCACAGTAATTTTTCTGAAATTGTCAGCAATGAGCTTGTGCCAGTACAATGAAGGCTTGGTCTTGGTTTGGCATAGTTCTCAGAATACGCCCATGTTTATCTTGAAAACTAGGAGATCTTAGCCATAAGATTTAAGCTATATTTGAATAGAATTATCATGGACACAGTATGCTAATACAAACAATGGACTTTCGGGAGTCTCGTTTTAGGATGATGAACAGTCATAGTTTTTACTGAGACAAGTGTTTTGTTCTAGTATGTAGCACGTGTTCTGTTCATGGTCTCTTCACGTACCTAGCTGCAATACGTGGTATGTCAATATTTATTTATTGAAATAATAGTTATTTAATTATTGCTGGCTTACAGCGGATGGTGCTTCTACATTTTGTTTCCCCTTTTAGATGAATCGAATTAGGGACCAAATAAGAAATCTATAACAACTTTTGGAAAAGAACCACATGGTAAGAAGCAAAGTCAAACCATCAGAGTAAAAATAAATAAATAAAGAAATAAATCAAAAAAGACCAGTCCCACATTGATTATTCTCCAATTATTGATGACCTCCAAAACAAACGTAAAATATTTGAAATTATTTTTTGACTGCCCTATCATAATAAGAACAATCAATCAAATGATTTATTATGAAAATTTAAATATTCTCATTATGTTTTAGGTGTATTATTGCATTCACCTATCGAATGAAGAACTCTAAGTCTTAATTACGGAGAATTTTTGCGGTGCGATATTGTTAAAGCTCGATGGTAATAACGAAGGAATAGATAACAAGTTAGAAATGATTAACCGGCATCATCTAGCATATCGCAAAAAAACTAGCCTAAGAATTCTGATGATTGGGATTTGCTTTGGTCGATGCTCCTGCAATGTTTAAACTGGCAGTAATCTAATAAAACCATCACAATTTCCTAGAATCTTCAGATACCTAATTTGTAGTCAAAGAGAGAGAGAGCTTTCAGGCTTCTACTTCTAGGACTACGGATTGCCGAGTTTCCAGGCTTATATGGGACTTTTTTTTATTCTGCCCTGTCAATTATTCCACTTGGGTTTTGGACAGCTGAGCTTCAATAGAAGCTATTGTCATGCTGACTGTCGTTTCAATGCAGACTATTACCAGTATTAGTTTCACTGGCTCAGATGGTTAGAAGGCTTTTCTAGTAGAAGCCAGTATGTCCTTGATTTCTACACTTGGTTTCCAGCCTCAGGAGTTTATAGAATTTCAGTGTTCCCATTCTAGGCTTCGATGAAAATTTTCTATACTGGAAGTTTTTTTCCATGGTAGGTACCTGTTGTGTGGATGTGCACTTAAATCTTCTCTAGTTGAGAGCGCAGTTTTTTTGTTTTGTTTTTAGCTTCTGAATGAAAATTCTGTAGAAGCATTTTAAACCTACCTATATTGGGATCTTCTCCAGATTGATTTGAAACAGCTTTTAGTGTGTGACTGTCTAGATTTTTAGTTTCTATAAAACCTTAATAAAAGCTTTTTTAGATTGTTTCTGTCGTGCCCACATGCACTTCGATTAATCTGATAGAAAACAAGATTATTTATTATAACGTTATTTACCGAAAACTCCATCCAACCCAGAGATATATCTACCAATAAACACGTCGGACCTTGTTCTGCTTCCGGAGGCCAGCAACTTTATTTCCGATTTAATTAAAAAAGGAAAAAAAAATGCCGCGAAAACATGTGCTGGCAGGCTCCCCAAGGTTCCTGGGAGATTTAAGTACACACATACATCGAAGGTAATATACTTAAAAGTTCAATTGTGCGTGATCTTGAGAGGCTTAAAAATACCCATACAGCCAAGGAGAGTATGTAAATTGCGCTGATTTGGGTAGTAGTACCAAAGGTAGTACCTACTTAGCTTGATGGTCAATGGTGATTCCTTGTATGGGTGTATTCGGTTATTTTTGTGATGAAAATTACAACCTGTTTAAAATACTGAAGATAACTAGGTTAAGTATTTTCAATAGTATTTTGAAATTTCGATATTTTGTATTTTCGATATTTCCTTTACGATCTTATTGCATTCAACATTCTGATTCATGCTGTGCTATGAGGTTATGCTTCACGAAGTACCTAACTAAGTGTCAACGACTCTTTAGTGGTTCTAAAAAAAATATTTCAGATGCCACTCATTGAAGGTAACCACAACATCTACCATTATGTAAAAAAAAAAATTGCTTAGGCGGCGCCAAATTTCCTCGTTTTGTTTGGAAAAAATTATTGTAAGGTTTCGAAATCCTTTAAAGATGCCAGGAAAACGACGTAATCAAATCCATGATATTGTGTAACATTTTAAAGTGAATGGCTTCTTGGAATAATTAAATTTTGGGGAAGTAAAAATCCGTGTGCTACACCATTAATTTTTAAAACATTTTCACCTGGCTAGGCAGTGTCGCAAGAAGTTTGGAATACATTTTATTGTAAATTAATTTGGTTCAAAATTACTTGTGGGGTGGGCAACGTTCTTTCCGAATTTTGAGTCGCTTCTAAGCTTCAAACATAGTTTATTCGGTTCAAGTAGGAATATTTTTGCAAGAAAAGATGTTATTTTTTTTTCACTATAACATCCAAAGTTATCAATAAATTTTGGCTAAAATAGATTGAAAATCAATGGATGGTGAATCTTGCAATATATTTCATTCGATTTTTTAAGTTGAGAAATCATCTCATTAGGATTCAAGAGTTTAAGCTTCTCATAGCATGGCGTGTTTGTTCAATTAAAACACGAAAATGTACTCTGAACGGTACGATGTTCAACGAAGCAAAGAATCAAGTTCGAGGCAAAGGCCATAAATAATACGGTTATAAACTATTACAACAATTAGAGATTGTTGAACTTCCGCAAACATTGACATTTAACATTTTAGCCATGATTTTATGTTGGTCATCAAAAGATGTAATTAGTGCAAGTTTTATGTAAAGTTTTTGATCTGATTTTTCTTAGTTTTTTGATGTTCCGTAATCTTACTTGAAAATCTTGAAATACATCCTATGTCCTTGATGATAACGTTGGTAATGGAAATGTTAGGTACAAATGCTGAACAAATCTTAGGATTGATGCGCTAAACTTTGGATTTGCCAAAAAAATAAAAGGAAACTAGTTGTATGGTTGCAATTTCGTGCATTCACCAAAACCAAATCATTAGTCCATGGATTTGCGCCCCTGTGTGTGTCGGAATAACATTGGTGCGGAGAAGCAGGCGCCACTGTTAACGACCCGAGCGCAAATCTTCAGGACTTTCATGCTTGTTCATTTAAATCATTTGTTTAACTGAAACAATGACATCATTACTGGAATTGACATCGAAAAGACAAGTTCACGAACTTTCCACAATATTCTATTGTAGTCTATATGGAAACCCATAAGTGGGATACACTGAACGCCGGAAAATAAATCTAAATAGTAATTTTTCTACAATTTACTATATTTTTCACGAAATATTTCATCCATCACGTCACTCAGGTGGATAGGTAGGTACAGTTGCGATCCAAAAAAAGTAGTACAAGAAAAATCTTTAAAATCTCTTTGTCTATTATACATTAATTGAATTCATAACCAAAAATGACATATTTTTGGCATTTTTCCACAAGTTTTTAACCTAGAAAGCCTCAGATGACATTATTTTGGCATTTTCCACCAGCTTTTAACCTAAAATACATATATATGTCATTGCCTGTCAAAATTTTGTATGTTACACCAGGAGCTCAAATTGGGGCTAATAATTTTTGTACTACTTTTTTTTGATCGCAACTGTACCTATATGCTTTTCACTTATTATTGGCGTAGCATTATCCATGGAAATTTGACAGGTTCAACCTCGTATAATAATGACATTTGATGACAAAATATTTTTCAAATTTCAGGGTTATGAAACAGAAAGCCGAGTTGCCAGAATGTGTAAAATATCTGAGTAAATTCAAATAGTAAAATTATTCAATTTATTAATTAAACGTAACCATAACAGTAAGCTCAATAGCATAAATATGTTTTTGCAGTAACTTTTTTTTCGGGTTTGGTCCAACGGCATTTCTTCTATTTTTATTTTTTTATTTCTTCTTCTTCTGGACGTGCCTATCCCTTATGAATGTCGGCGATTATCGATTATTATCCACTTAATTCGCAGCAATATGGAAGAGTTGTGGCTAGCTTTTATCAAACAATGTTCTGAGATTTTCCCGTCACGATATTCTTCTTCTTCCTGGTCCTCTCTTTCCAAATATCTTCCCTTGCAGGATCGATTGTAACAAAACCTTATTTTTTTGAAAGGGTTGTAAGGCATGGGAGGGTGGGTAAGATCTCGACAATTTTTACATAAGGCCATTTTTTGAGAAAGTGTTAATACTTAAGCCTACATTTTCAGTTAGATAACCTCAACTATAGGTTACTTAAATGATGTATTAGTGAACCAATTCTGTAAAGCGTTTTCTTTAAAAATAATCTTGTATGTTTCCTTGCTTGAGTCCAATACCTCTCCATCAGAAGGGAGACATTGGAGCAAAATAGGGGAGATTTTGGACATGAGCATAAACATGGTGCATTTAATAAAAATAGTTTATTTCAAGGTGAAGGTAAAATTCGTCCACATGTCTGAGGTACATTTTGAAAGAGACTCACGCAATACCCTCGCAACCCTATCCGGCGTGGATGGTGGCTGCGAAGTTATGGTTTTATTATAGAAGTTCTCACAAAACCCCCATGCCATTTTAATAGGATTATATTGGCAATGATAAGGAGGTAATCTAAGAACTTCGTGTCCGTGGCTTTTCAAAATGTCGTCAATTTTGTATTGTTTTGGTCTATTCCGAAATGGTTGAGTTAGGTCCCATAGTTGTTTTTTGGTCATTTTTGTGTCGAAGTCTACGTTATGTTTAACCAACCATTCCTGCATTTTGTCTTTCTTTGAAGAGAATGAAGGTGGTTTATCCTTCTGCTCTGAATGATATGGAGCGTTGTCCATGAGTATTACACATTTCTCTTCAAATATATTCAATGCAGGAATTAGTTGATCAACGACCCATTTTTGGAAGGTGTCCGCGTTCATGGTATTGTGGTAGTCCCTCTCATTGTTTCTTGAATCTAGAAAAAAATCGCACCCATCTAAAAACCCAGAACTACTCCCCGCATGCAAAATAGTAAAACGTTTCCCCTCTGACTTAATTTGGGATGGGTTGCTTTTCATATCAGATTCGTGTATCCATCGACGAACTTGAGATCCGTTTTTGTAGATCCAAGTTTCATCTAGATACACGAATCTGATATTTTCGTTTGAATGTTTATATTGGAGGTATTTCCGCAAAAATGTAATTTTGGCAGCAAGAACATGTTTCTGCTCACATAAAATTTTGCGTCCATTTACTGCTTTAAATTTATATCCCATAGATTTTAAAATATTATATAAACTTGTTTGCCCTCCCTTAAATTCCAAATTTTCTTTTGCGTATGTTAGTAATGTTTGTAATGTAAAATATTCATTTTTAGAATTGTATTTCCAAATTTGTCGTTGTAAATCTTCTTTAATAATTCGGTCCATAATAGTCTCTGTCTTTTTCGGTCGGCCTAAAGGTTTTTTGATTGTATATTGTCCAGTCAAAATTCTTTGAATAGTCCTGGTTCCCATCTAAAATTTAAGGAAAATGTTGGTTGGGTAAGAAATGGCTTCACATCTACATTTAAGTTATACCTACCTCAAATATATCTGCAAGTTGGGCTTCAATTGTTCTCTGAAGAGCCTCTGGTTTATTTATTTTTTTAATAACCATGACATTTTAATATTTCCCTTTTTTTTTCTTCTGAGATTATTTTCGGCATCTTCAATACGAAAGAAATTTGACAATGCCGAATTTTAAAAAATGTCATTAGATTTTGCAGGTACGCAAAATAGTTAGGTACCGTTTATAATATAGCATTATTGAAAAACGTGTCAAATTTGATTTGCCAGATAGGCCAGAAAATTTTAATACCGCGGCACTTACGAAATTATGTGAACCACACTTAAAACTGTCTGGAATTTGACATATACTGTCATTATTATACGAGGGTCAACCTGCCAACCTGCCAAATTTCCGCCAATAATAAGTGAAAAGCATATACCTACTGATATTTTTTTACATAACCACTTATTCTTATACATATTGCAGGTACCTATACATTATGCTAATTTTAACAAACTATACTTAATAAATATCCCAAACATTGGTTAACTCAATTCTTAACAGGATCCGGACCCTGATATAAAAACTAGGTGATGATTTGGAAAGCACATCAAATCGAAATAAATAATATTGATTCTTGAAAGTTCAAGTAGCACATGTCGCTCAAGCAAAAAAAAAACCAAACCCACCTTTATAACCTTAACCTATAAATGGATCAAAAATAAATTTCGTATGGTATGGCAGTGCATGGTACTTTTTGAAAGGACTTATATTCTTAAATCAAGCTTCCAAGGATTTTTCGATAAAACACTTTTACACTATACGCGGGGACGAACATAATGCTTGTAATTTATATCTTGTACGCCTATCTAATTTTAATTAAGTTACTTTTGATATGGGTGGGCAATATATGCAGAGAAATCTCAAAGTCAAAATGTGTGAATCATAGACGTGCAGGAAAACATTATTGCTAGTATATTATATGTATACATAGCTTTATTCGGTCACCGAATATATACAACGAAAAGATGGTTAATAAAATAAAAAATAAATAACAAATATAATAGGTATCATAGTAATTAGTCTTTGGTAGGCATATCTTACAGTTACTAAACAAATCAATTCTAGAGGAGATAACTCTTTCGCATTCTGGACAAACATGATTTTGTCGTTCCATGTCACGACGCGTCCTTTCTGGAATATTTTGCTCAGTATATGTTGAAACGACTCTTCACCATATTGCAATTCTGCACTACGTCTTCCCAGTTTTGTTGAAAGTTGATAGCTTTTCAAGTTGCTATGAAGAAAATCCTTGTAACGTTTTAGCTGCCCTTCCTGTTTACGACAGCCCTCGGCTAGTTGGCCACATAGGGAACATTTTGGCAAGCGATTTTCTGGCATACGAGTTACGTGACCCGCCGATCTTAGTCGAGACTGTGAAATCTCATCAGAGATGCTTCTGCATTTAGCCCTGCTAAGTACTTCTAGGTTTGATATTCTGTGGAACCTTTTATGTACAATATTTGACGTAGCTGTCTATATTGGAGACGTTCTAGTGTTTCAATGTAACATCTATATGGAACCCAGGTCTCACAGCTGAATGTTAGAGCTGGTGTTACGATTGCTCGATGTAGCTCTATGCAGTCTTTGTAGCGATAGATAGATCGTGATTATCAAAGACTCGTTCTCAGCCTCACAAAAACTGATGTGGCATTATTACGATGTTGGACCTTCTCCGTCAATATTTGCTTTGCTGTTGACGATGCTACCAAGGTAATGGAAGTGGTCAACATTTTCTAAGATGGTAATCTCGATATATGTATATGTCAGTATTTTTTTGAGTGAGTGCTTTGGTTTTATTGAAGTTAATTTTGAGACCCAAAACATCGGTACGTAGTCGTCAGCATATTGTAGATCACCAATGCATGTTGATCTTTTTTTAGGTCTGAGCCTTTTAAGACTAAAAAGGCCCCCATCAATTCGATATTTGATAGGTATCCCTCGCTCCTCCAATCTAGATTGTACAATTATTGCTAGGGCGGTGGCGAAAATATTGAATAAGATTGGGGCAAGTACGCACTTTTGTCTACCGCCAATTTGTGTTAGAAAGGGATCAGTCGGGTCTCCGATCTCGATCAGGGTCCTTATTCTTGAAACAGGAAAGCAGCATTTCCAGGAGAACGAGTGTTCCGTCTTTGTTGCTTATATTATCATTTGCATAACATCGAGAAAGACGGAACACTCGTTCTCCTGGGAACGTTGCTCCCCTGCTTCAAGAATAAGGACTCAGAACTCTTGCCAAGTTATTTCCATGCACACATTTATAAACCGATAAGGTATACCGAAGCGAACCATGATTTGCCATAAGGTCTTCCAGTTGATTGAATCAAAAGCCTTAGCTAAGTCAATAAAGGCTATAAAAAGCTGGCACTATTGTTCACTGGCTTTCTCCTGGAGCTGTAGAAGAGTAAAAATCGAGTCAGAAGTGCCTCTATTTGATCTATACCCGCTTTGCGTTTTTGGTAAGATCATTTCTACGTAACGTATCAAGCGGGTTGCCATTACTTTAGTGAGAATCTTTCCTCCGATTGATATCTGGTAGCGAAATGCCTCTATATAGTTTGCACAGTCAACGGCACTGCCCTTATTTTTAAAGAGATTAACTATAAATGCATTTCGGAAATCTTGCGGAACTTCACCGAGCATTGATGAAATCAGTAATTACGCCACTGGTACAAGGGTGGCAGTTTTATCTATCCAAGAATGCCTGATGCAGGTTTTCCACTACCGATTGCCCCAAAAATATTTTGATTTTTTGTTGAAGTATATTGAGCTACTTTGTCGAACTTTCTGAATTTTACATCTCTTGAATGATAAACTATAACTCATCTAGCTGAATCTCCGTCTAAATAAAGTTATTAAGGCCGCGTTAATGGCCGCCAAGTGATTGGTTGATTTTTCGAAATTTGTTTTAAGGTGTTTAAATAAACGGCACATCAGAATTGGCTCAAATTTGGCATAAACATTATTTCATTGATTATCTACAATTCCTTATTTTGGTTTTTCTATATTCAGCCTATTTTTTAAATTCAAAAATCATGTTCGCAACCACCAAAACAATTAAATGTGTTGGTGGTTGCATATTTGCATATTTATCAAGCTTGGATCCGTGAAAAGCATATTTTATTGATAACCACGAAAAACTAAAAAAAGCTAATTGTAGAGATTGTAGATGATATATCAAATAATGTTTATGCCAAAGGATTTTGGAAATTATTGCGGATTTTTTGAGATGACCTTAAAACGAATTTTGAAGGTGAAAACAGTTCAAGCAATTTCAAGTAGATGGCGCCACGGCAAAAAAGTTACATTGGGAGCATCATAATTGTATATTTGTCTTTCTCTGTCACTAAGTGTTTCACCGACAAACAGATTTTGTTTTGGCCAAATAATAAAATATTGAACCCTATGTGTAGAGTGACGCAGTCGTCATTTTCAAAAACTAAATTTAAACATGGCGGCCATTAACGCGGCCTTAAATTTGTTTTTGTTGTCTTCTAGTAACATGCACTATACCGCTCTGTCGAATCTGAATGGATCCCAAAGGCGTTACCGACAACATCTTTCTCGCTACGATCATAATCATAATTAATCGCCTCTCCTGCGGTGTAGCAGAAAAACAGAACCTCGCAGTCTGGCGGCCTGCAAGCAGATCAAGGTGACCGGCTGGCCGAGCCCGTAGCATTATGAGCTGTCTAGCAGTACCACATCGAAGTACGACCCAAGGATTATTCAATGGTTATTGGCATAGGCGATAGATGCTAGGTTGATGCTGGATATATGGGTGGTGTATGCTCGGCATGTTAAACTGTATTTTGCACGGTGTAAATTTCAAAACGTTCATTTAGTTTTTTTTTTTTTTTTATAGTAGAAAATTCATTCAAAAATATTAATTATTCTTGCATCAAATGTGCTCTGAAATTGATTAGTAGATCGAAGTAATTACTTTTAATGTTAGATATTTTGTGTCATAGTAGGATGCAAAAATATATATGTACTCCTAATTACCATGATAAATATCACTAAGTAAATCTCCAAATGTATATATAAGGTAGCTGACCCAAATAAGGCAATGTACCTAATAAGGCCAGTGCCCTTTATTGCTTAATATTGAATCCCATTTTCAAAAATTACAATATTATTAAAAAATAAATCTATAATGCAAACCAAAAATTATTGTAAGGGTTCCTAGCAACTCCTCATATGTCGAAAAATGGCTAACCACATATTTCATATGTCACGTTATAACTTTGAAGCTGGAACCTAATTAGTTTATATGCATGTTTATAAAGTGAATGGAGCGAATGTAATTTTTACACGGACATTTATGTATTGAGAAAACTACAGAGTAAGTACAGAATAATAGCTTTGCTAGATTTGTAGTTACAGGCCATATGAAAAATGTTCAATTGGTCTCACATCACAGTGTTTTTTTAAAAGAATGTGTCATATTATTACCTAAGTGATGTTTTGTGAAATGCCTGGAGTCTAACCAGGCAAGAGATGCTGCGGTTCATTTGTCCTAGTTGTATGTAGACCTATTTGGATCACCATCCCAGGACTTGGAATTATTGTTTTTTCAGGAATGCAGCAAACATATAAGTTCTATTTTGTGTACTATTTCTCGAATAATATTTTAATAAATAATTGTATTTATTTTAAATTTTTTTTAATAGTGGCCTTATTAGGAGCATAGTGATCCAAATAAGGCCAATGGTAAGCCCTTGTCCAAGCATTGGAAGTGGAATGAAGCCCAAATTAATGGAGAATTCAAAACATCACTTTTGATACGTGTACTGAAGTTTCTATAATTAGAAAAACATTAATCAAGTCTCGGGCAGTCCAACCGCTCACTAGAAACCTGTCACTACGCCAGTCACGAGCGAATTGGCACCAGTTCAAGGAGAAGCTATGGTTGAGCTTACTTTTGAATCTACCACCTTTATGCATAGAATATTAGTCACCGATATAAAAGATGATTTTATTTTGGGAATCAATTTGATCGGCCAACATGGTTTTTCTTTCGTCCTTAAATTTAGTAAGAAAGGTCCTAACTACGCAAAAAAATTCTCAAGCCGTTAGGATCTTGGCGACAAACCCGGTAAGGATTCCTGGAGGTACTGAGAAGATGGGGGCTGCGTTGGGCTAATACATAATTTTATTGGAGAACAACCAGAAAAATTTCTCGTTGGAAAGACTAGTAAGAACAAATGAAGATATTATGATAAAAATTGCTAATATTTCTTCTGACCCAGATAGACTTTAAGAAGCCAAAGATTTCATCTTGGAAGAAGCAGACGTATTTGTGATGGATAATCAAATCGGATGGACTAGTTTAATCCAACACAAAATTTATAGGTACTGAATTGGCACACCCAATTAGACAACCACTTCGACGTATGCCAGTAGCTAAACAACAGGAAAGTGGAAAACCAAATTGATAAAATGCTTCAAGAGGGAATTATGTGAGTTGAGGTTAAGTTGAAAAAAAGTGCCAACACTGTAAAAAAAAGGCAGTAATTTCGCTTCATTGCATAAACTGTGGCTCTAGTTATCACAGGAGCTGTGCGTTCCAAGCAAAAGTAACCGATAAGGACAAAAAAGTCGTTTGCTGTAAATCATATGACAAAAGTGAGGTTAATCTTGATCAAGCCCAAATAAAGTCTAAGGGTGAAGAAATGGATGAAAGTGGTTATCCATGAAACGATCCGTGAATCCATTAATCCATCAAAAAAAAACAAAAAAAAGGAGCTCCAAATGCAAGAACTTGCAGCACGTCTGACTGATGAACAAAAAAATAGAGTTGAGGAGATGCTAGCTGAAGTGAAGTAGCTTTGAAAGAAAAACAATGACTTAGAAGGTAGAGTTCACTTACTTGAGTCCACGATAGATGATTACGAGCAAAAAGAAAAAGTTAACATCATTGTAGTTGGAGTCCGAAGCAAAGCAATATTAATACAACTACAGCAATATTGAAAATTTGTACAGCTATGCAGTTCGCCTTTAGTAAGAATGAGATCCAGGATTGCCACAGATTTGTCCCAGACAACCCATTTTGACTCGATTAATGATATAAATTTAATGCATATCAACATTCGAAATATTTATAAAAATTTTGACAACTTCTTAGTTTTTTTGAAAAAAAAAATGATGTCATTGTATTTTCTGAGAAACACATTGTAAATAATATTGATGATTTTAATATACTATTGTGCATTTTGGAATAATAGTAGGAAAAGTAAGTTTGATGTGTATAGTATATGCAAAACAAAATATTTTTTCACGAATATAGGCTTCTGGAAGTGAACAATGTCAATTGCAATAGGATTTCGGTTTGTAATAATAATCAGATAGTAGATATTTCATGCCTTTATAAATCCCCATCTACAGATGTAGATCTCTCCATTGAAATCTTGTGTAATGTTCTGGAGCAAGGTGTTGTTAATCGAAATCGAATGTATGTGTTTACGGGAGATATGAATAATAACTCTTTGGATACTAATGGGATAGTTAGGAACAAATATTTAACTTTAATGTCTATATTTGGGTTTGCAAGTATAATAAATAAACCAACTCGGGTTCAGGGTAATTCCTCAACATGCATAAACCACCTTTTTGTCAAATGTAAGAGTGAAACATATGCAAAGATTAATTCAGTTATGCTAACTACGGATTTCTCAGATCATTACTCCCTTTTACTGAATGTAAAGTGTGAAACAATCTAATTATCCAATATCTATTCGGAAAATATAAGGCAATATGCCCTCTACCCAGACTGTTTAAATGCTATGAGTACATAAAAAGAATACAGAAATGCTTTAACAAAACTTATAATATATAGATAGATAGAAGACCCAAACTTAATAGCTAGTGAGTTCAATTCTTATTTTACGGGTATTGGAGAAAAGTTGGCCGAGAAAATTAAATTAAATCAAGTTCACGATTGCTTCAGACAATCAACTTCTAGCCTCCAAACGTTCTTTCTTACTCCTGTGACAAGGATTGAAATAATACAGCAATTTAAAACTTTAAAAAATAATGTTCAGGGTGGAGAGGATGGGATTACTTCGGAAATCTTGAAATCAAATCATGTTCATCTTTTAGAGCCTCCAATTCACATTAATAATAGCATCTTCGTTACGGGTGTTTATCCAGCAGCTTTTAAAAAGGCTATAGTTGTGCATGTTCACAAGCAGGGTAATAAAAAATTATTATCTTACTACCGGCCCATAGCCTTGATAAGCACCGTTAGCAAGCTAGTCAAAAAATGTATGGAATTTAAGCTAACCAACTTTTTCATGAAACACGATACTTTATCAAAATATCAATTTGCTTTTAGGGAAGGGATTAGTACAGAGGATGCTTTGTGCAAAGTTACAGAACAAGTTCTGGGCCAGCTCGTCTGGGGCAAGAAGGTTATTGGCCCATTTCTCTTTACAGTTTATATAAATGAAATATTATCAGTAATTGATGGGGGCCATGTTTTCTGCTTTGCAGATGAAACTGTCGTCATAGTGAGTGGTGATAACTGGGAGCAAGTATTGAAAAAAGTAGAAAATTCTATTACGAAATTGAAAAACTGGTTGAACCATAGCTCATTGTCGCTTAATGACAATGTAGATAAAACGAAATTTATTGCCTTCGGACTGACCCAGCTTCCAACATCTAAAAATTCCTGACCCGGGTTGTAAAATGGGACAATGTAATTGTAAATGTAGGATTGAACGTAAAGGATTTTTGAGGTATTTGGGGGTTTTCATTGATGAAAATATAAACTGGAAAAAACAAATCGACAAATAAGATAAGAAAACTGATTTATAAACGAGTGAATGAATTAAGAAACATACTACAAACTAAAATTCTTAGAATGGTATATCTTTCACTTGTCGAGTGTGTTCTTGATTATGGGTTGGTTGTATGGGCCGTATGGGGAAGTGCTCCAACAATGAGTAACAGATAGCATGATGGCGCTTCCAGGATCAAAATATTCCGGAGGTAAAATACCCGACCACTCGGATCTCCAGGCGTCGGGTGATCCTGGGGGTCCTTCATGCAAAGATATAAAGAGAAGATCAAAAACTCAACTCAGAATTGATTTTAGCAATATAAGAGGAATAAGTACAAATATGAATTCAGTTCACCAACATCTTGAAGAACAAAGACCTGACATCCTTGTTCTCACTGAAACTAAAATCAGTTCTGCAACACCTATTGTGAACTATCTTTATCCCGGCTATGACCTACACCACCGATTTCGACATAATTTTGGGATCTGTGTGTACATTAAAAATGACCTTTCATGTCATCGAGAGGAGAAGCCAGAACCAGCGAACCTTGATATCATATGGCTAAAATTCACCTCAAAGTCATCGACCAAGTTTATCTGCTGCCTCTACCGATCGCCATCTAACACCGAGTACCAAAACTTTTTCGCGACATTATCCGAAAGCTGTGATAGTATACAGTCAAACTATCCACAGGCGGAAATTGTCTTTTTAGGCGATTTCAACGTCCACAATATACCCTGGCTGAAACACCACAACAAAACAGATAACGAAGGCAGAGAAGCAGAAGCTTTTGCCATAAGTTGTGGTCTAACGCAGCTTGTCGATGAACCTACCCGTATCTCAGAAAGGGGCGAATTTGCAGCGCTTTTAGACTTGTTCCTAACCACAAATCCTGACTCGTACACAATTCAAGTAGATGCTCCACTTGGTTCGTCCGATCATAAACTTATAATAACAAAGTGCGAAATGCTCATCCCACCAAGCCAACAACCACTTCCTCGTAAAATGTGGCACTATAAATCGGCAAAATGGAATGACCTAAAACAGTTTTACCTGGATTTTCCATGGCAAGACGTTTGCTTTAAAACAGCTGATCCCACTATTTGCTGTAATGAAATAACACAAGTAATCTTATCTGGAATGGATGCATATATCCCACATACAACTAAACGTAGAGCTAATGCAAAACCTTGGTTCAACAGCCAGTGTCAAACGGCTGTACAGAAAAAACACAGAGCATATAACCTTTGGAAACGACAACAAACCGCTCAAAACCACACAGAATTTATAGAAGCCAGAAATAGTTGCAAAATTACTATTGACTCCGCTAAAGAAACATACAATCAAAGAATAAAAAACAGGTTGCTGAATTGTCCAAGTAGTTCTAGGTCCTTTTGGTCTCTTGCAAAAGCTGTTGGATCTAACTTCACCAAGTCATCCATACCACCACTTACAGATAAAAATAATCACTTAGCCACAACATCAGAGGAAAAAGCCAATATGCTGGCCCAAATGTTTTCCTCCAACTCCAACCTAACAGTGCCAAACGGAAAAACTCCACCGTTCATTGAAAGGGTTTCCCATAGTATGCCAGAGGTACCCTTTTGTCACAGAGAAATACGAAAATCCCTTAAAAAGCTAGATACAAACAAAGCAATGGGTCCGGATGGCATTCCCGCAATAGTACTCAAAAATTGCGCCAACGAACTCACCCCAACTTTCGCAAAATTATTCAATTTGTCTTACAGGCAAGGAGTATATCCATCATCATGGAAGTCTGCCGCAGTACAACCCATTCCAAAGAAAGGACAGATCCGTTAAACTATAGACCAATTGCTCTACTTCCGGTGATATCAAAAGTAATGGAAAGAGTTGTGAACAATCACCTAACCAAGTACTTGGAAAAGTACAAAATTATCAACGATAAGCAATACGGATTTCGAAAATATAGGTCAACTGGCGATTTACTTACATACGTCACTCACTTATGGCAAAAAGCGATTGAGTTGCGGGGTGAAACAAGAACAATTGCCTTAGATATATCTAAAGCATTCGACAAAGTTTGGCATGAAAATCTGCTCAACAAGCTCAAAGCAATGGGATTATCGCCGAAACTTTGCACTTGGTTTGAAAGTTACCTAAAGGACAGATCCATTTATGTTGCACTGGATGGCCAGAACTCCAACTCTTACCAAATAAATGCTGGTGTGCCACAGGGAGCAATCCTTTCGCCAACTCTTTTTCTGATTTACATAAATGACCTCATAGATAAAACAGTAAATCCACTTTATTGCTTTGCAGACGATGGCAATGTAGTCTCCTCACTCATACCACCCACAGGTCTTTCCGCACGTGAATTCCATCGTCTTAGACTAACTCAAATATCGCAGATAAATAACGACCTGGAGATAATAGAGGACTGGGGTAACAAAAACCTTGTACAGTTCAACGCACAGAAAACCCAAGCAGCTCTGTTTTCAAAAAAGACCAGCACCGGTGAGCCAAACATCATGCTATCTGGAAGTGCTGTCACATTACAGAGTCAGTTGAACATCTTGGGGGTTACTGCAGAGACCAACATGTCTTGGCACAGTCACGTGGCAGATATTGCTAAAAGGGCGTCCCAAAAGCTGGGGGTGCTATTTTGTACAAGACATCTGTACACACCAAGCCAATTGCTGACACTCTACAAAGCCCAGATTCGACCAACTATGGAGTACTGCTCACATATATGGAGTGCAGCACCCAAACATACCTTAATGCTTTTGAACACCGTGCAAAAACGAGCTATCAAGCTGATCAATGACCCCGCACTTACTCGTAACTTGGATGGTCTCGAACATCGCAGATCTGTGGGCGATTTATCTCTCTTCTACAGGTACTATCACGGAAAATGCTCTGAAGAGTTGGCACGTATGATTCCACCGAGAGTAGCGCCTACCAGGCGAACCCGTCAAACAGACGGTAACCATGAATTTACTGTCAAACTAGAGGCACCAAGAACCTCATTATATCAGAATTCATATCTCTGGAGAACAGCATCGCTGTGGAATAAACTCCCTGCGACGGTTTTCCCTGCAGGTTACAACCTGAACCGTTTCAAGACCAACATACACCGACATTTCCGCGCACTTGCCGCTTCTCGAGCGTGATAGGACATTGTCCTTGCGAGTGCGCATATCCGTAAAAAAAAAAAAAAAAAGTGCTAGTAAAACAACACGGGAGCCACTGTTCATTATCCAAAAATTTATTATTAAAATAATGTTGCTTAAAAATAAACAATACTCTACAGATTTATTGTTCAATGAGAGTAAACTTCTGACACTGGAACAGCTATATATTGAAAGTGTAATAAGATTTATGATAGCATCACCTTATTATAACTTTAACCTGCAGCATCAGCTAAACACTCGAAATCTTGCAAGAAATAATGTACTCATCCCTTCAGTTAAACACTTGGCCATGCAAAAGCATATTAACTTTAGTGGCCCGAAGATCTATAATTCCTTACCACAAGAATTTAAAAGTAAACCATATTCTAAAATTTAACACCACTGGATTATAAATGGTAGGATCTGTTTTCCATTTATTTAGAATATTTTAAAAGAAAGATCCTCCGAGGTTACCTCCATAGGTCCACATAAGTCTTCATGAATAATTTCCAATACTGAGCTGGCTCTATTTCCTTTGTGACTGAAAGGCAATCTGGATTGTTTGCCTTCACAACCGATTTAACACAAGTCAAAGTCACTTTCGACTAAAGTACCTTTGCATTCGAGTCCATCAACTAGTCCATTTTTCATTAAATTTAGGTCGTTGTAATTTAAGTGACCAAAACGTTTATGCCAGACGTCTCCAGAAAATGTTTACCCTGCTACCAAGTTTAACTGCGGCTTTATTAAATTCAATTTGTAAACATTGTCCACTAAGCTTGCTGTAGCAATCAGCTGGTGTTTGTGATTGTATATTTCAGAACCATTAACTTGAAAAATAACATTGTTATTGCTTTTAATCAGTTGACTCACCAATAATGTTTGTCTTCAACCTCGGTACATAAAGGCCATTACGAACTGTGACCGAATGTTGCTGATAATTAACAATTGCCGTGATTTGTATATCACCTGAACATTCTATAACCAGCTTGTTGTCATTAGCTACTGTAATTGCCTCCACTTGGACTTCTGGATTCACATTTTTTAGCCAATCTTTTTGTGATGTGAGATGAAAACTGCATCCTGCTAGGGAATTCTTTAATTTTGATTTGTATGGCGAAACTAAGCGAAAGCTAAGCTAAACCATAACGAAGTCCATTTTTGTTGATATTCTATAAGGTGTTCGCTTCGCTTTCGCTTCGTTTTCCTAGTGTGATACGACAAAAAACGAGTTCAAACGACGTACCTATGTTTAAATAATTTTGGCAACATTATAGATATATGAGCCCAAAACAAAAACCGTAAAAAAAGAAGAGAAAATCAGAAGGAACATACCCCAAATTTGGATTTTGATTATTTTGAAACTTCAATGACATAATTAATAATTCCTATTATTCTTTCTATAATATTTATCTTGCATTTTTCATATTATTGTGTGATGAAAATGTGCGGATGTGTTTTTGATCTTTTCTCCATGTTGCACAGTCAAAATTATAAATAAATTAATGAATGAAATTTGATAGAGAAAAATTGAATTTGTGCAAAAAATTAAAGATCAACATACTGAAAACCTCGTCAAGATCAGAACATAACCAATAACATAACCCGTAATTGTCTAGCGTGACGATTATCGAGCAATCACTATGGAAATTTGAAACTTTCCAGTGGAAAGCGGAACAAAACGCGAGCCAAAATTCATCGCTTTGCAATCGGCTTCGTGATCGGAGTCCCCGATTTTTCGAAAGAGGTTATAGAATAGCAAACCGAACAAAGCGTCTCATAACGAACGTCATTGTTTCGCTTTGAGCTTATAGAATCCGCCCCCTCTGAGTCAACGTACCAATCTGACTTGTCAAAACCACCAGTAAAAAACACAGCATCAAATGCATTGGATGATTTATCCTCGGATTTATCTTGGTTTCTTTTATTTTCTGGACATTTGTTCATAAAATGTCCCATTTTCTTACATTTGAAACAGGTGAGCTCTTTTATTTCTATTTACATTCCTGCTGCTGCCACCTTTATTTCCTCTATTGAACACTTTAGCGGCGAACGCACCACCAGCTGAGGAGCGATCTTCAACGCCACCACCTAGATGCATATCCATTAACCTAGATTTAATGGAATCAGCTGTTAAGGCTTTTACGTCAATTCAAGCGTGTTCAAAAGCGATAACCATGGGCTCAAATTTGTCTGTCAATCCTGCCAGCATCAAGCTTCTAATTAACTCCTGATTCAATTTAAAACCACATCGTTCAAGCTTCTGGGAGGTGTCTATCACTTGGTTCACGTGATGTTCCATCGATTCACAATTATCAAGTCTCAACGAGATTAATTTTAGCAGCAAACCGATTTTACGTGTAAAACCTGAGTCTTCGTAGAGCCTCTTCAACTTAGTCCAAACTTCTTCAGCCGAGCCACTGCCTTCAACATGGATGTATAAGGAAGAATCTAATGTCAAGATTAGATTCGCCTTGGCTTTGCTCACTAAAAGGGTATCTGTCTCAGAACCATCGATACACTTCGACAATCCTTCAAGGACGAACACGTTTTCCACTGCGAAAGCCCAATTCGCGTAATTTGCACCATCGCTTAATTTTGGCACGCTGGATAAATAGTTCACGGCCATCTTAGGACTCAAAAAAAAACCCGCGTTTTCTGTTATTTACCGGTTTCATTACCCAAAAAGAAACACGGGGAACCCAACAGTAAACCGAACACGTTCTGGGCCCATAACCTGTAAAAAAATCGGGAAAAAAATTACTATAAGAACATGGAAAATGTTGCAACCTGTGGGTTTGACGGGAAAAATAAAACACAACGACGCGATTTTATGAGCATCAGCTACGCGACTGACTTTTTATTTTTCAGACACTGCTGATGACGTTTCACAAAAAGACATATGACAATAAATGGTACAAATACTTATAATAAATATAGATGGCGTTGGTAGGTACTATTTAATACAGTGACTCTATTACCACAGTGGCGACAATTGCTGTCTGATTTTTGATTGGTTCTTTGAAATCCTTTATATTCATATGGAAAACGCCGCCATTTTGTGCTCAACCTCTTGCTAATTTTAAATATGAATCTATAGAATTTAACACATTCAATGACACCTGATTTTGTTGACATATTTTGAACGGGCAATAGCAACTTTTGCCGGCAAGGTCATAATGCGAATGCGGGCGCTGACGTTATATGACGCATTTCCTTTTTTTTTCTGACGGAGCTAGCGTTGTATGCCGTCGATTTAGCGTATATTTGGCGTTAGGGTGCCGTATTGGAAACCCGAAAATATATATTTAGAATCGATAGTATAATTAACGTACCCGGAACCACCCGAGACACAGGTTAACACATGCAGCATATCAAGGTGTCGTTCTGAGCGCACACCCATATTTTTGATGCCATTTTAGACATAGTGGCTATGACGGCAAATGCCGCGGGTGTCATTGAATGTGTTAAATGGCCATCCATCATAAAAATTGAAAACAATGTAAAGTCCGTCGATTTTAATCTGATACTCCAAAGGAATGTGAGCTGGTGGCTCCCTACATTAAAACGCCAATAGCCACCCCCTCGCTCCTCATACTGTAAGCTGTAGGTATGTAAAGGTTTATTTAGTCAATGTACTATTTAAAAACATTCTGATATACCTAAATAATTCCAACAGAAATTATATAATTTTAAAAATTTTCCGTTCCCTTTTTTAAAAAAAATTTAAATTCACAGTATCATCATCAAACAGTCTCTTTTCCCGTCAATTGTGGAACATAGGCCTCCCCTAAAATTTTCCAGTTGTCTCTATTCTGAGCAGTTGCGTTCCAATTTGATGAGGTCTTTTTCAGGTGGTCTGTCGAGTGAGAGAAGAGATCTTCTTCGGTTTCGTTTGTCGACTCTTGGTCTCCACTCAACGAGTTTCTTCGTCCATCTCCCGTCCTTAGATCTTGCAACGTGGCCTCCCCATTTCCACTTTTGTTTTGCGATATGTTCTACAATATCGTTCACCCCAGTTCTTATGCTGATCTCATTATTTCGTAATCGGTCTTTTACTGAATTCAAGCATGGATCTTTCCATTGGTCTCTGTGTTACTCAACTTTTCTGCCGATGCTTTGGTGGGAGTCAATGTTTCCGCACCATAGGTCAGGACTGGGAGGAAACGCTGGTTGAATGCTTTTCGTTTCAGGGATATTGGAATATCAACCCTAAACACTTCCCTCATTTTCCCGGATGCTGCACATCCTAAAGTTATTCTTCTCGTCAATACGCATGTTTGGTTATCTCTGTGCATTCTCATCTCATGACCCCAGGTATACGTACTTGTCTACTATTTCTATGTTATTATTGCTTATTTGTATTTGCTCATTGGAAACCCGATTAGTCATCATTTTGGTTTTGGAGAAGTTCAAGTATCACATACATGTCCCTGCGACTACGTATTAATTAAATACAACGTCGCCAGAAGTGCAGAAACAGTGCAGATAAGTGACCGTCAATGATTTTTCGTTAAAATTACGTCGCGCCGTCGTCCTTTATATGTGGTCAAGAAATCGGACCTTTATCTAGCTCGATTTTGACGTAATAAATGAAAGCCAGTTTCAACGTTAACTTCATGACGTCAATCCGTCGTCTTCTTGTATACTTGTGACCTCTAAAACGTTTTTCAAACGTCATCTAATACGAAAAATCGTAAATTGGACGTCATAATATTGTACCAAATTGAACGTTGCATTGAAGACGTCAATCCGCCGTTATCTTTAGACCTGTGACATCCGAAACATTTTAAAAACATCGTCTGACACGACCAATCATAAGGTCAGATAGAGGTCTTAGAGAAACATCCGGCTAACGTTAAAATTGGACACAGGTAAAATTTGGTGTAATATTTCATACTTTTTGCGTCATTCGTTAATAAACTGTCATCAGTCAAATGAAAAGTTTTTAACATTTTGAATAAGTATTTGCTTTTGTATTTTTGATATAGGACAAAACGGGAGCTTTAAATACTCATATTGTCACGCTTATGTTGGTTGTGGTCAGCGGTGCCACCACGTTTACTTCGCTTGGCTGCGTCCACTAAGGGTTTATCTGAAAAGATAGGATATGGGGGGCAGGAATACCACCACGAATATTATATTTGTTTTATTACTAAACCTTAATTACACCTTATAGTTCAAGAAGATCTACCAAAATCCTAACACCGCAGATGTTCGTCCCTGGTGGACCATGTTTTCGATTGTCAACTCGAAATGTAAGAATGTTTAATGTTTAATGAAACCCAAGATGCACTAAAAGAACGGGCCCCCTAAGGGCATAGTTCTCGTAGGTCTAAACTTGGGGACGCTGTGACACGGCCGCTATAGACGAGACCTTCATCCAAAAGTTTCACAGTCTCGACTATACCTAGTCGTACCCAGCTAAGAAGGCAGGTCTTTAGGCTCGTACCTTATCAGGCATAATGCAGTCCAGACCAACTTTGCCTTGCATTGCCGCAGTGCGTGAATTTATATTGAAATTATTGCTGGCATAAGCAAAATCGGTCTGTTTTTAATAGTCCGGGGTGACCTCCTTTGGAAATTTACTTAATTTATGTAATGCGTGGGCTTGTGTACGTTTATGAGTTGGCAATATTAGAGAAGGAAAAAAAGATTTTTAGCTTAAGTGATAAGGGAGAAATGTATTCGAGGCATGAAGGAAATGGAGCAAGAAGGAAAATTCGAAGAGAACCCTGTAATTTCTAATCAGGAAATTAAAAAAGATTCAATAAATGTCGGGTTAAAAGGAAATATTTCAAGATTTTAAACAACATCAAAACTAAAACATGTCCTACAGTTTCCTGGAAAATTTCAAATAAATGAGAGCGTTGAAGCACCTAAAGAACTGGTTACGATAGGTAACCATATGGGACCTATAGTCAATCTAGGTTTATGTTCATACTATTTAATTACCTATGGTCCTATGTTTGTATAGAGTAAGTCCATTTTCATGACGGAATTAGGTTAGGATAAGGTGCAGATTATTAACTCGACCATTTTATATATCGCAAGATCCTATTTAATTGTCCGCCATTGCTGCACGTTTAATAAAAATAAAATATTATCTGAAAAATCAATCCTTGATAAGGAAATATTGTCAAAATTATTTATTCTTGTGTAAATCGTAATTGCCCAAAGATATTTTTCACCCATCGGAACTATATAAGAAATTATGTAAATTACAATTTTTTTTTGGAAAATTTTAAAAAAATAGGAGCCCGTTTGTTTTGTGTGCATATCATATTTATATTTGACAGAAGAGTTGACTTCGTTTGAAATTTTTGTGCCTACAGGAGCTAAATATTTAGTTCCACGTATTTTATTGTTGACGAGGCCAGGCGCCATTATTATTTTATGTCCCTTAATATTCTCACAAGTACTGTTCATTTTGTTTTTAATACGATAAGTTGGGAAATAAAATAATACCAATAATAAACCAAAAGTGCGAATTTGGTGCAATATATTAAACCTGGAACGTCCTTTATTTGGTTTTGTATCTGTTTTTAGGTTAGTCATGGTTTACGACGTTTAGTAAACGTTCAAATCTGCTTGTGTATAAAGCTAAAAATTGGTAAAGCCTCGCGACCTGCGACGTCGTTACAACCATGAAATGGTCCTCCATTTTGGTGAAAATAAGGGTTATATAGTCGTCTATTTGACGTCGCGCCTTAACGTCACGACATCAATAACGACGTTGTTAGGACGTAAAAGCGCTGCTTGGGGATCTTTGGGTTTACTTCTTGCGTGATATTTTGAAGCTCCTGAGGCATTTCTTTAGCTTCACCCAGATTGTCTGATATTAGGATAATATCATCTGCAAAGCAAAGATTATTAAGACTTTCCCCATAGATAATTATTCCTTTTCGCTCCCAAGCCAATTTCTTGAAAGCATATTCGAGGACTCTAATGAACAGCTTGGGTAACATATTGTAACCCTGTCGGATTCTTCTTTTGATTTTAATTTTTCTGGTGATGGAGTGAAAATTTACGTTGGTCGTTGCGTTTCCGTATATGTTTTTAATAATTTCACAATATGGGTGTCGGTGATCAACTGTACTCTCTTGTAGTGATCTCAAGATTGCAGGAAGTTCCACGGTGTCAAATACCTTTCGGAAATCTACAAACACTAATACCTACCAAAAGACGGTTGTATTCAATATTCTTTTCTATGAGGGTTTTGAGACACTGAAGGTGATCGTTGGTACCAAACTTAGATCGTCAACCAGCCTGTTTCCGGGACTGATAAAAGTTTAGTCGATTCACTATTATGCGAGTATTCACAGCATACCGCGAGGGTGTTCTGCGACGTGTCGGCTATGATCCTCGAGGTGGTGCTTTATGCATTGATAGTTCCTTCTGATTGCTATGCTAACATTTTGTCAGTTGTCATTATAGATTTGTCGTCCTGCAGAAGATTTAAAACACTTGAAAAGTCTCAAAGGGTTTTCCATCTACTTTGTCAAATTTTTACTTCCATATATTGTTCATTGACAAAGTTCTCATAAACTCATACTTAATATTAAATGACTAAATATGGCAAACCCAATAAAACCAATTAGTCGTAAAAAAAAGAGAGACAAAGTGGATAATCTTGACCCTATTTACCAATGAGGAGAACTATAATTGGGATGATGATGTACTGTTTCAATTCCATAATTCATTATTATCGTAGCGCACTTATACCATGGTATACACACACACACACTCTGTTCATGATTAAAACATTTCAAGTAAAAGGTTATTATATGCCATGTATTGTAATAATTGATAGTTTGTTAGATCGATAAAATCAATTAGTTATTGATGCGTGACTTTGAGATATCAATCTACGAGTGGTGAGTTTCAGATATAAAAAAGCCAATAGGAAAAGTTCAATAACTTCTAATAATATGAAAGGAAGGGTGCTCGATGTATGCTAAAATCCAATACCTACAATAGGTGTTAATTAACTGGTCCTATTTTTACACCTCAAAAGATATTATCGAACAAAATGTCTGTCATTAAGCACTTTATTAGCAAACAGTTCTAACGTATCACCTTTTTTTATTAGGTCGGTACCTATGCCTGAAATTGAGGTTAAACTTATATCGATAAACAATTTTATTCACAATAATTATTTGAAAGTGTATGAATGATTCATCTTTGTTGGTAATTTTTTTTTTTTTTGGTTTGGGGTGGGAGGATAAGTTACTAAGAATGAGTTTGTACCTAAACTGCAAACTATGCAAACCATTTTTCACTGCAACATCTTTTATACGGAAATATTCTTTAACCTTTAACAAGGACCTTTGCGATTAATTTAACTTGATTTCTTTGAGTTGATCTGGTAGTCCTTCCAGCAGTATCGACCCTGATAACCATCAATTATAATAATAATGTAAATTAATCTTGTGGTTGTATTATACCTATCATTGTTTCCGTATGTTTATCTTCCATCTTTACTTGCAACAGTTGCAACACAAGCTTTGTATATTGTTTTTCTCAGACGAAAAATTAATATTTATCCTCTTAATAGTGAAAATGTTAATTTGTGCTTTAACCGGAAAAAAATTGCTTTCGCCTAAACCGCAATAAAATATTTCACGCAAATTAAACACATAAACAAGAGAAAATCACCGATAACAATAAAACACGTTCATTGCAGTTATTAAATGCAAGTTGTTGCATTGAGAAACAATAATATAAGTAGGCGGTGGTTATTATTGATTAGCAGGTTGCTAAACTAACATCCAAGTGTACAAAAATCAAAGGTGATTGTATAGGCGGTTCTAATAATAATATAAAACAATTTACTTTATTCAGTTTTGATTCTTTGCACAACAATAGGTTGAACGAATTTTCTGAAAATGAAAGTATTCAAAACATTCTGCTGCATCGTCTACTAGTTTCTTGTATAATGTTATAAATTCCCCTTCTGTACCTCTCTTTTTCCATGCATGATGAACCCAGTGTCTTCTACTTGTTCTTCCATTTCTTAGTCCAAACCCAGTGCAAACTGCAAAAGTTCTTCATCTGAACTGAAAATATTTCGTGATATTTCCATTTGGCTATAAATTATACTGACACGGCACTGACGATAATCTAAGGATGATACACTAGACCAATATGAATAGAAACCACTGTGAGTTTACGGCCGGTGAAATCACGTGCCGGTTACGTCACTGCTATGTGTGAATCAATCTTTAGACGTTAGGTTAGACATTATTATGATTATTCAACAGTCTGTCAATATTCACGTCATATTCATGTGTCGTTAACAGACAAGCTTTTCCTCAAAATTAGTGTTTTTATTGAGTCCAGCGAACATAAAATGAAAGAAACCTTACAATCCACTGCAGAAAATAAAACCGCCAGGCGACTAGAAAATGTGAATTTCGATTTTCACTAGTGGCGTCAATGACATTTGAAGAAAAAAATCGATTTTTACGGCAAATTTTGAGACTTTTTCGAGAGTTCGTTTTGAAAAACATTTACGTGAAACTGTAGAGACGTGAGAACAGTGAAGTCGTGAAGTTATTTGTGAAGTTGAGACGAAAAGTAAACTTAAAGTGACGTAAAGTGAGTTACGAAGAAAGAGACGATTTTCATGATTCCAGAGACGGTTTCAGTGGTGGTACTCCAACAGCAACACGCAGGAGCTCAGGTACTAGAAACGCAGATGATACACAGGTAGAAATTGTTGATTTAAATGAGCTTTTTCTGAACATAATGATAGAAAATAAACGTAGAGATGAAATGATCGAAAGATTGGCAATTCAGATGATTACAAACAGTGGGGCAGCACCTGCACAGCTAGCTGATCACCCCATAGCCTCCGAACGCGCACTCACAACATTGAGAATTTCGAACACCTTCGAAGGCAGTTTTGTGGTTGGATACATACATACATTAAGTAGTGCGCAAACTTTACTCCAAATTCCAGACAGCTACCTGCTGGAAACATCAAGAACGAGGTCAGTAGAAAGAGCTAAATATTGGTATTTGAGTAAGCGTAATGAGATTTTGACATTATGGAAAGATTTTGTAGACAAGCTCAATACTACATTTTCGTTTGCCTAAAGAAAGCTTGGCAGCGAAATTCAAGAAAATGGAGAGCAGATTTCAGGGCAAAAATGAAAGTTTAAATTCATATTTTCATGAGAAAGTAAAGTTATGCACGGATTTAGACCTAGAAATAGATAAAATCCATGAGCAAGTGCTTATTGGGTTACATTCTCGATCAATGTGCAAAGCAATGTGGGCAAAAAGGCATTACAGCACGGATACATTATTTCAAAACTGGCACAGCTACGCAGGCATTGAAAGTAGGCGTCAGCAGCGTTTAACTGGCATGCATAGAGGTAACTTCGATAGAACTAACTTGAACAAGGAAAACATGAATAATGCTCAGAAAACAAGTGAGAAGCAGAACCAGGCACTACAGACATTGTGTAATGTGGCAGGTAAGACACCACGAGAAGCTGGTGATATCAGAGTAGAGGGTCAACAGCACTCTTCAAGATACTTACCACCTAGAAATGTTGAAGACAAGCCCCTTTGTTTCAAATGCAGGAAATATGGGCACATCTCGAAATATTACTCCCAGAATCAACCCTCCCCCCCCCCTTAAGCACCTCAGACGAACCAGCGAACCTCAGCAATAGCGGTAAACACACAAAATAGTGGTATAAAAGTATTTGCAGGAAGCAACTGTCAAAAAATCTTATGTGGACTTAGGTAGTCAATGCAACGTGCTGAGATTATCAGATGCTGAAAACATAAAATCGAAGTATGACAAATTGACAAGTCACATGTGGATCAAAGGTTCTGGAGAAAGAAAAATCAAGCCTATGCTTTGGGCATAGCTAAAAATATTGACATGGGTTTAGACCAGGCGCATGCTAGAACTGACATTTATATATTATCAGATGATGTTTTAGATATGGCATTTTTGATTGGACAACCTTTCACCGAACAAGAACATATTGTGATAATACGGAGAGGCACTAAACTGATAATCTTTGAAGAAAAGAATGCAATGAAGGTAAACTGGATGACTGTTTGAAGGATCTGAAGATACCAGAGTTGCCCAAGCCTAAAGTGAACTTATTAGCTAAAAACTCATGCGTAATACCATCAAACTATCTTGGTTATATTACAGTCTATGCAGAAAATAACAAAAATCAAGACTTTAGGGGTAATTTACATCCACTTAACCTAACTTAACGTACGGAAAATTAATAATAAAGACAAGTTGAAGATCCTGTAATGTACATACATAGTTGTTTACATCCTCTTAGAAATTAAGAACATTAACGTGACACAAGGAAAAGTTGGGCTAACTTCAACTTAAGGAAATCCGTGCGTTAATTTTTGTTTCTGTGCATATAATTTGATTTGACACTCGAGGCGCATGTGTGACGTAATAGTTAATTACATTACAAGAACGTTTATAAACATGATTACAATAACGAGTGTGAAAGATTAGAACGACGAGGTCGTAGACCGAGTCGTTCTAATCACACGAGTTTTGTAGTCATGTTCAAACGTACGTGTGATGTGCAACGTTTTATCTACAAAGCGAAAAATAAGCAAATTTTTCCAAATATTTTCGTTTATCAGTAATTGTCTACCTTCATTTTCCCTTTAGTGACAAATGATGGACCGATTGATAAGTGTCACGTTTTTACGTAACAGGTACTTTCCATTCTCTAGAGCATGGAAAGTACCTTCTAGGTAATAACCTGACACTTATCAGTCGGTCCATAAATTAGCCCTTACAGGTTTAACTTTGACATTTGTCAAATCACCAAAAATAGTTGTGTTATAGATTCATAACCTAGTCCCCGATTATGAATATCACAAGCAGAGAAATAAAACTAGATGAACATGGAAAACTAATCAGAGCAGAGATATGTCAAGAAAAAGTAAAGTGTGTTGAAGTGAAGATAAATGAAATGAACGAAGATAATGGTCGGAAGATTACAATGAATATGATCAATGCAAACTCGGATGTGACCTTGAAGAATCAAAATGACCTTAGTAGTAATCAATACATTGGGTGCATTCAGGCGGTGCCAGCGGCTAAGTTTAGCCACGCAGCAGGAACTTTATTCTTGAAACCGAGGCACGGCGTTCTCATGATAACGATTGCTCTGTCATTGTCAGTATTATGGAAATATGAATACGGACGACGAAGACAGAACCTTGGTCCTCATGAGAACGCTGCTCCCCTGTTTCTAGAATAACGTCCCTGCTGAGTGGCTGAACTTAGCCGCTGGCACCGCCTGAATGTACTCATTGACTGTTTGGCGTTTAATTTCTGAGAATAGGATGTTTTAATGAAGTTCCGTTTAAAATAAAGACATTACAGAAGACTTTACTTTTCGAACTTATAGACTGAGTTTTAGTGAGACACAGAAAGTTCGCGAGATGGTAGAGGAACTTAAGAGCGCAGGTATCGTTATTAACTCGAATTCGGACTACGCTAGTCCTATTTTAGTGGTACGTAAAAAGACGGGTGATGAAAAACTCTGTATCGACTATCGCGGTTTAAATAAAGTCACTAAAAAAAATAAACCACCCGGTTCCACTTATCGATTACCTACCAACTAGATCGTTTATTTGGTATGAAATATTTTACATTGGACTTGCGAAGTGGCTACTACCAAATTCCGGTTGAAAAAGACTCACAGCGTAAAATCAGGTAAAACCGCGTTTGTGACGCCAGACGGTATATTTGAATTCACGCGCATGCCCTTTGGGTTTGTTAATGGACCCGCAGTCTTTCAAAAATTAATAAATCGTGTACTCAGACCTTTGCGTTATACCATAGCGATGGCATATATGAATGACCTACTTTTACCGGCAATATTGATTGATCAAGGACTTGAAAATTTAGAGGAAATAATCAAAGTTTTGAGGCGTGCGAACTTAAAGTTAAATTTAACGAATTGTTTTTTCCTTTTCGAAACTATAGATTACGTTTTGAAGTATCGTCAAATAAGATTAAACCGGGTGGAAGAAAATTAAAGTGTGTTTTAGACTTTCCTGAACCTAAAAGTGTGACTAATGTCAGACAATTCTTGGGACTTTCCTTATATTTCCGTCGATTTATCTGTAATTACGCAATAAAGGCCGAACCCTTAACACATTTACTTTCTAAAGATGTAGAATTCAAATGGGACGCAGAGCAGCAGCAGGCATTTGACCAGTTGAAGAAAGAGCTAACTGAGACTGATGTTTTGGCATTATATAAGCCCGGAGCGTACACAGAGGTACACACAGATGCCAGCTTAATTGGATTTGGCGGTATGATTCTTCAGAGTCAGGCAGATGATCTGATGCACCCTGTAGTATATGTGAGTAGACAGACTACACCCAAACAGAAATATCACTCATCAGAATTGGAAACTTTGTGCTCAGTTTGGGTATTGGAGAATATAAGAGTACACCTCATGCATGCATGCAAGAGTAGCTATAGATTTGACGTAATACATAGACCTGCGACAAGAATGGCGTATGTAGATGCGTTGTCAAGCAATCCGATTGGTGAGATAGAAAAAACAGATTGCTCAGATGGTTTACAAGTAATGATGAACACCCTTGAAGAAGATGATTGGTTAAAATATCAGAAAGTAGATCCAAAACTTAAAATATTATGGAGCTATTAGCCAAAAAGTCGAAAATTACTAAAGAAGAGGAAATTAGTATGAGATTAGAGACGGTCGATTATTTAAGAAACAAAATGAAGATTTATTATGGTTTGCATCTTGTAAAATTGGATGGAGGATAACGAAGAAACTAAAAACTTTGGATAAACTTTACTCTACTGGTGGCCAAGAATGAAGAACTATGTTAAGAACTATATTGGAGCTTGCACAGGTTGTTTATACAATAAAATACCTAGTGGAAAACCTCCAGGCAAACTTTATTCTATGGACAAAATTGGTTTTCCATTTCACACGAATACCTAGTGGAAAACCTCCAGGCAAACTTTATTCTATGGACAAAATTGGTTTTCCATTTCACACGATGCACTTACTTAGACCAACTAGGGCCTTTTATCAAGACTACAAAAGGAAAACAATACATACTACTGCTAACAGACAGATTCACGAAGTTTGTGTTCTTAAAACCAGTCAGAAATACGAGATCAGTGATTTCTGCAAAAGCCTTAGAAGAAATAATGAATTAAGTAGGTCCACCACGCAGAATTATTACAGATAGAGATACTTCAATTACTGGAACTCCGTTCAAGAACTTATGCAAAGATAAAAAGATTAGTCATATTTTTATGCTACGTCGGTTCCGCGTGCAAACGGACAAATATAACGAGTTAGTAGATATTTGATTCCAGCACTAGCAAGTATGTGTAGAAGTCGAGATAGTGAATATTGGGATAAATATATTGGTAGAATTCAGTATGGAATTACTAATACTTTATATAGAGCTACAGAAAGAACACCTTTTGAGTTATTATTCAGCTGCAAACTAAGACATATAGACGGTGACATCATATATGATGAGCTAGAGCTAGAGAATCAAGACTTTGGTGGAGACATAGAAGAACGAAGACAAGATGCATTAGAAAAGATCAAGAGAAGCAGATAGAGAAATTTATCAAAGGAAGAACAAAAGAGAGAAAACTACATTCCGGGAGATCTTATCTTAGTTGGAAAACAACAACAAATTCACCTTCAGGAGAATCAAAGAAACTATTGGAGAAATATAAAGAACTTTATGTTGCTGTGGAGAAATGATAGATATCGAATAGAAGACCTTCCTGAGACGCAGCGTACCTACTCAAAAGTTCTACAAAGGGGTAGTTGCTGTTGATGCAATGAAAATATCCAAACTATATGAATGTGAAGACTCCGAAGATGACTATGATGATGATGAACTAGAACAAAAAGAGTCTGAGAATCATATATCGGTGAACTATGGTGACGATGAGACTATAAGCCCGATTGCGACAATGAATCCAGAACATACACAAAAACCCGATGAAAAGAAACGACTAAGAAGGAAACCGAAATATTCAGAGCATTATTTAGGCCAGTCAATGAGGCTTTGAAATTAACAATAATTGCAAACAATGTGAAATTTAGGATTTACGTTTTGTATGACAAAAAAATGAACTATAAAAATTTGCACCTTCCAGTGACGTGCGGAACATTGTTTTTTTTGGAAAAATTAAACAATTATTAATTACTTCTTCCCAAAAATTGCTACAAAGTGCAAATTTACAAAAACGCGACGACTGATCTTCCAAATCTTGTATTAATTTTGCACCTTTTTTCATTAGGCGGAACACAATGAAAAATTATTTATTGTTAAAAAGTATTATAATATGGTTTTCGGAAAAAATGCTAACAAGGTGCAAATTAGGATGATGCACCGTAAATGCCAAACAAATAATTTTATAAATTTGCAGCTTTCAATCTCCTCCGGAAATGAGCGATTCGCATTAATATAACATATCAAATGTGAAAAAACACCATTATTTGGAGGGAAAATTGCTAACAACTCAAAAACTAGGTGCAAATGTTCAAATTGATTGCCAGAATGGTATGCAATATTTGCACCCAAAAATATTAAGTTGAAACCTTTTTTTTCTAGTTTTTGTTTTTTACAATAATGACATCGAGAAAATTACAAACAGGGTGCAAATCACAACAGCAATTCTAAATATTATTTCAACCCTTACTTCGAGTTTACACCCCTATATGAAGCACGAAATAAGAAATATCTCCAAAACATCACTCAAATAATATTTACGCTGTACCACGCCACAGATTATTTCAAATATTTTAAACTTATTCCGTGCTTCATATAGGGGTGCAAACTCGAAGTAAGGGTTGAAATAATATTAAGAATTGCTATCGTGATTTGCACCCTGTTTGTAATTTTCTCAATGTCAATAATTATTGTAAAAAACAAAGATTAGAAAAAAAAGGTTTCCACTAAATATTTTTGGGTGCAAATGTTGCATAACATGCTGGCAATCAATTTGAACATTTGCACCTAGTTTTTGAATTGTTAGCAATTTTCCCTCCAAATAATGGTGTTTTTTCACATTTGATATGTTATATTAATGCGAATCGCTCATTTCCGGAGGAGATTGAAGGGTGCAAATTTATACAATTATTTGTTTGGCATTTACGGTGCATCATCGTAATTTGCACTTTGTTAGCATTTTTTTCCGAAAACCATATAATACTTTTTAACAATAAATAATTTTTCATTGTGTTCCGCCTAATGAAAAAAGGTGCGAAATTAATACAAGATTTGGAAGATAAGTCGTCGCGTTTTTGTAAATTTGCACTTTGTTAGCAATTTTTGGGAACAAGTAATTAATAATTGTTTAATTTTTACAAAAAAAACAATGTTCCGCACGTCACTGGAGGGTGCAAATTTTTATAGTTCATTTTTTTGTCATACAAAACGTAAATCCTAAATGTCACATTATTTGCAATTATTGTTAATTCCGAAGCCTCATTGACTGGCCTATATTGTACTATTCGAAAAAATGAAATTACTTAGGCATAGTCTTTCTTTTTCATCAACCTATCTTGTCGAGTTGTCAGTGTTAGACGTTAGGTTAGACCAATGAACTATAGTCAAAAACTGGAATGCGCACACATTGCCATATCTGCCAAAAAAATAACTACCACTTTGCAAAGTCTGTGTGCACTGCTGAAACTGGTCACTAATAGGGTTACGGATATTGTAAGTTATTGTATTATTAGGGAGGCTTAAAGGAAAGTTCATATAGTTTTTTTTTTTTTTTTTTAGATAATTCCCCAAGTCAAAAATTTAGTAACTATGTTGGTAACACAAGCCTTTTCTACATAAAAATTTTGATAGCATTGACAATTTTACATTGTATTGCCAACATAATGTCATTTTGACTTTTATCTTTAAAAAAAAAACTTTAGCTGTCGCCATATTTTTGTCACAGAAAGCATGACGGAGGCTATCAGCATGAACCAACCTTACTACGACATTTTCGTATATGACATATGTCGAAGAACTTAGAACCTTTACAATTTTTGCTTTTACCCAAATCTTTTTGAGTGTATCTTTCACATACACTTGTTCACCAACATGGTAAAACTTAGAATATTTGCTACGATCTAAAACTGTCTTTATCTTTCAATTGTAATCAGGTTTCAAACGACCAACTCTTGTTCTGGGTCTTATCTTCAGTACACATTCAGCCGGTGACAAGCCTGTGACAGTGGATGGAGTATTACGTGGTATTACGGTTTGTTAAGAGGAAATCAGCTAATAAATGAGAAATTTGACTATCTGAAATATCTTGTTTATTCTGAGAGAATATAGCTTTTTCTAAAGCTTTTTTTACTGTCTGAACTGCCTTTTCAGCAGACCCATTACTTTGAGGTTGATATGGGGGTGCTTTCACAGGTTTAACGCCATTAGATTGACAGAACATTATGAATTCTACAGAACCAAAAGGAGGTCCATTGTCAGACACTAGTTCAGATGGCAAACCCATGAAGCTGAAAATTTCTTTCAATTTCAGAACCGTTTTTTTTTGCACTAGTACCAAACTTCATATGTTTCACTTCCAGCCACTTCGATTTAATATCTACTAAAATAAGAAAACTTCGGCCAAATTTATGGAAAAAATCAATGTTTACTCGAAAGAAATTACTTGGTGCTGATGGCCTTGAAATCAAAGAATTAGTGTTGGTGAAATTCTGAAGCTGTTGACAAACTTCACAAGTTATAAACTGCTCCACATCTTGGTTTAACCCTGGCCACCAACAATATATGACCTAATTAACATTTTTGTTCTGTCTATGCCCAGATGCTGTTCATGAAAAAGCTCCCGTACCTTACGACGCAATTTCTTTAGAATTACAACCTTGTTACCTAATAAGACAATTTTGTTCTACTGAGAGCTCTTGTTTCTTTCTAAAATATGGTTTTAACTCATCTTCCACAGAATTTGGAAAACCTGATTTTGAAAAATCGAATATTTTTATTAAAATTGGATCTTTGCCTGTCTTGAAAGCAATATCTCCTGAATTAAGAGGTATTTCATTTATTAGGCTGAAAGAAAATATACAATCTCATATATCAGTACTACCACTCATGGGTAACCTAGAAAAGCCATCGACATTAGTAATTAATTTTCCTTTCCTATATTCGATAGAATAATTATAGCCGGATTACCTACTACGGACTAAATGTGTGAGTAACTCTTTAGATTTTTTTTAAATTTGGAACTGTTGGTAACATCCCTATAGATCCAAGACACAAAAGTATTTTTGACCACTTAAACAAGCAAAAATATCTTCTGGAAGAGGTAAAGAACAATGGTCTGACTCCAGGACAGTATTAGGGGGTTTTTTTGAAATCCACACAAATTCTTAATTCACCTGAATTCTTTTTAGGGAGTATAACAATGGGACTTGCCCAGTTACTGAATCTTACTTTGGAAATAATTCCAGACTTTTCCATATTTGATAATTCATATGTAACTTTTTCGCGCAAAGCATATGGCATGTCATACGGTCTAGAACCCTTTTTAATTTGTAACTCAATCAAAAAAAATTTAATTACAGAGTTGGGTTCTTCTTTGAAAACTTTAGAAAATTTATTTTTAATTTCTTGAATTAAAAAATTTGAATTTTCATCATTTTGACTGTCACTGGCTTGATTAATTCGACTTGTACTTTGAAATCATAGAATAAGGTTCTTGAAATGACTTACGTACTGTTGATGACTGACACTGACTCTCTAACTGATATGTGACTGATTGACAAGACGCAGACTCCACTGACTCAATTGACTCATTCTGACTGGCTTGATTTAACTGGACCGGTATTCTCGTCCTCGAAAATACCGCTTTTTAGACGCTCGGCACTTTTAATGTGAATTTACATTAAAAGTGCAGAGCGACTAAAAAGCGGTGAGCGTTTTCGAGTACGAGAATACCGGCCCTGACCTAGACTAAAAATATTTTTTCCAATTAGGACTTATAACATTAAGCCAATTCCTACCTAAGAGTGGTTTAAACTCTCTAGTTCCATCAAGAACCGCTATTTCACCAAAGATTTTGACTTTCTGCCTGTGACTACTTTCAAATTATAATCAGCAGAAAATGATTCACATGAACTAAAAAGTTTTTTAAATGTAGCCGCATGTATGACGGTCTTGCATGTACCAGAGTCTACTTCAAATTCTAATGGCTTACCCTCGACTATCTTATTTACCGTTAAAGGGGGTGTGCGCCAAAAATTAAAGTTTTAGTGTAAAAAAATCTAAGAATAACTGTTCAAACCTCGTTATTCTACGATAAACCATCGCTGAGATATACCGCTTTAAAGTGTGGACGACGCTCTCGTGACGTCACGAAAACTTCGTCCAGCGGCGCTCTGCATTGTTAATTTGATTGTTCCCGGCACGCGTGAGTGGTTTTTGTTTAGATTATTGCAGGTAACACAGGAAAAATATTATGTAAATTTAATTGAATCCACTTTCTCGTGCGTCGCTTGAGCTTTCGTGACGTCATAGGGTGAGATGCGGTACCTTCATAGAGCCATATCTGCGGTATTATTTTTCATAGAGGGGTGCGGATTTCACTGTTATTATTAGATTTTTTTTCTCTTTTTTTTGAGATGAAGTTGTTTTTTTGGCGCACACCCCCTTTAAAGTATTTTCAGAAACCTGGTCGATTTTTGAAATAAACGCCAGCTCTAACGAGTTTTCTTCATCCGCTGACTCTATATCACGCTGCACGCCATCTTCTTCCAATGCTCTAATGCCTGAACTACGACAAGCTGTACTTGTGTGACCCTTTTTGTGGCATTTGAAGCATTCCCATGCTTTTGCTGGGCAGGTATCTGGGTTGTGTTTTCTTTTACACCTGAAACATGGCTTCATCTTCCTTGAAAAGTTATTGGAACGTGACTGTGCTGCAGACTGATCTTTTTTCTCTGGTTTTACATTGTAACTGGTGACTTTCTAATGACCCAATTTATTAACTTGCAGACCTTCGCCACTGATTGTACTATGAATAGCTCTGACTTCCCTTCAGCTAGCTCCATTGCGACAGCAATATTATAAGCATTTGCCCAAGTCAAGTTATCTTCTGATAACATTTTTCGCTTAATTGACTCTGATCTTAGTCATCAAACAAATTTATCTCTGAGAGCCTCTTCCAGAAAATTTCCAAATGAACAATATTGTGACAAATTCTTCAATTTGGATGAGTAGGACTTTATGTCTTCATTAGGTTCCTGGTCTGCCCCGTAAAATTTATACCTCTCTGCTATTATTAATCTTTTTGTACTGAAGTAATTTATGAGGGGTGTTTTCAGTTGATTATAAGTTTTAGTACTTGGCAAGGATGGAGACCGAATATCCTTCAGTGCCCCATAGGCCTCAGGACCTATTAGTGTAAGAAACATGGCCCGTTTTTTCTCCTCTCCTTCTATATCGTTGCAAGTAAACAATTGGTCTATACGTTACATATATGAATTTATGTCGGACTGACCTGGAGAAAAAGCCTCAATGCTACCAACAAACGCCATTTTATCTTTGACACTGTTACTGATTCACAACTTTTTTCTGAATGTACCACAACACAGCAAACGACTGCGTTTTTTTTTTAAATTTAAGCACTAACAGATTATAATTACATGGAGTCGAGATCCGACGTCGCCAATTATGGCTGGTTTATACAACATTTGCATAGTCATAATCATAATCATAGTCTTAGTCTTAGTCTTAATCATAATCACAATTTTAGAAGGCGTTTATACAATGTCATAAGCATAAAATAAAATCAACTCTAATCCGACTTTTTGTAGGGAGATTTTATTTACTTTTTGCGAATCGAACTCTTGTATTTACTTTTAATACTTTTTCAAAGTTTCAAAAAGTGTGGAAATTAAAATTCTGCGAAAGAAAACCATTCAAGTGATAGGTCTGTCCTATTTATTTTCGAGTTTTGCTTCACTCATGGTTATGGCATTTAATAAACAACTTCAACAAACGCTAACCATAGACAAAGAAGGTGGAAAGTGAAGCCCATCAATAAAAAAAGGCAGAAGGAAGGGTATTTTGCCACATTATTCAAAGACGCATGTAGAAGCTTGATGGAGACTAATTTTTTGAATACTCTAGTCTAGAATGACTCAAGATCAATTTAAATACACACAGAACTAAAATAGCAGATTTGAATTGTTTTTCTCTGTAACAGCTGATAATGGCGCTTGCGCAGTTTGGATCTCGTCTTAGTCACAATCATAAAAGTTAAAAGTTGCCAACTTTGAGTTATGCTTCTGCTTATGCTTATGATTATAATTTGTGTATAAACGGTTCTATAAGAAAATATTATTATAACTGTGATTATGATTATGACTATGAAAATGTTGTATAAACCGGCCTTTTAATGTTGTGTATTTTTTCAAACATTGGGGTCTATTTTGCGCGCTTTTACCCAGCTGACTATAGCTGCTTTCCAGCTGTGTGCTTCAAGCACGGTGCAGCATAGTGTTCTGTGTTTGAAACGCAAAAGTTAGCAGCTCTCGAAGCGCAGTACGGCTGGAACACGAACAGGCGCTTGAAGCATTTGCGCGCGCAAAAGCTCGAGTGCGTGCTCAAAAGCGTCAGCTGGAAAGCGACTATTGACAACTGTCATGTCATTCTACATAACAACTTTAATATGAAGTTAGCTACCTATGGCCTTAAGTAAACGAACTAAACCACTATTATAATGTTTTCAAAATCTATCTCGATTTAAATACAAACGTTCGACCTACCTAGGTAACAGATATTAATTATCAAGTGCGTTTTATTGGTGATTTTGAATTATAAAAGCCAATTCGATTCAATTCAACAACATTTAAGAAACCTCTTAAGAAGAAATATTCCATTTCGTGCAAAAACAAAAATTAACAAAATCGTGTAAATTAAGTCATAATTATTTTGTAATAAAGCACAAACATTAAAATCACACCGTATCATGGAATGGAAATCGTTCTCGGCACGAACACACCATTAAATTATGCAAAGCATACCTACAGTAAATCGTCGAAATCCTTGTGTTTACTCGACTATGAAAAGAAATGCAGGAAATAACAATGGTCGCGATTTCAAGTTACAATGTCATGATTAGGGTATAATTCAATTTGCTAAGGTCGACAATTGAAAAAAACATTACTGGAAGCTTTATCATGATACCTATTGTAAATTTCTATTGATTCATATTTAAACTAAAATTATTTATGAATTATCACAGTATACGATTTGAAAGTATATACAAGGTGTTTCAGGGTAGATGGCCTAGCAGACCGAGACGTTTATGGAGAATCGGAAAATTATCAACTACATTTCTCAAATCTAGATGATATTTCAAAATATTGTTACATAAGGTCGTTCGTAGATCTGTGAGACTACTACACTAATGAGTCGTTCCACTAATTATCAACTTATTCGCGTTCAATTCACCACTAACTGATTCATGACACACTGAAGTCTAATTTATCACCGACTTTTTTCCTCGGTTGCCGACTCCGTTTAATAGCGTCATTGTTTTTAGAAATGTCTAGATGATTGGCTTCTAATCGTCTCGAATTTGCAAGACTATTGTGCGGTAAAATTACATTTGCGAATTTTCTAGTGATCAGGCAAGGATTGTGCACAATTTTTCTAGCTTGAAAGTGCAAGCCAGTTTGTTTGATTTCAAACAGTTTACTTATACCTATACTTTTCAGGGAGCCAAAGTATATTTGTCTTAGTTCTTCATAAACTCTATTAGGCTAATAGCTCATCCACCGTGAAAACATCTCAAATATCGCTTGACAATTTCTACCTACATAAGATGCTGATATAGGTAAAATGAAAGGCTGGTTGAACAGCAAGGTGATTAGTTACCTATAGATAATAAATTAAAATTATTTTATGTAGGTAGGTATATAATTATTATTATTTTCACTACCAATATAAAATTAAATACATAACCAAGGTGCTAAAATTGTCCATTAAATGTAGAGAAAAAAAAAATACAAAAACTAAAAAGTGCTGCAAAGGTCAGACACCAATTTGTATGCAAGGCTCAAAATAAAAACAAGGATCACGTCGACATAAACAAAGCAAAGAAAAATTAATAAAAACAATTACCTTCCCTTTATCATAATAATTTGTCACGATTAAAATCAAACACGCATACCCATACGTCCCTGATGGTCGTACCTATAAGAAATGCTATATAATACCTCATGACAGCAATGATATTGATAACCTTGTCGTTATAATGGGTATGATCGTTTATTTGTAACCGGAAGAATACAGGAAGGAACAAATCGACCGTGGATATGTAGGTGAGTGCCATGTAACAACTTTTTAAAATCATTAATGAGACTAAAAAGACCAATTTGCCAATGCCAATAATACAAAACGTTATATTATGACCTATAGAACTTAAAATTTACGATATACACATTAAATTTTGAAAAAAAAAAAAAACAATTTCCACTTAAATAATCAATAGATAAGTATATTATACCCATTAATCAACTAAAATAGATTCTGTGACATTGAATTAGATTCAAAGATTTATTAGCAATATACAAGACATGAGATTAATGAAGATTCTTCTAGGATATAAATAAATAGAATTCTAAAATTGGATGACCGATCATTGAAAGGGCATCTGATGCATTTTTTATATGGTAAATAGTGACATAAATATTTATTAATTATATTGAATGTTTTTTTTGTTTGTGCTTCCTATATCATCTTGAAGGATAATACACACAATAGGTGCATTTTATTGTTATTTGTACCTAGAATTAATTTACATAAGGATAAACTACGTTTTCAACATCAAGTTGTGGATACTTCCTACTCCAAAATATCTCAATTCCTAAAATAAGTATACTAGAAGCCAGACCAATTGATAATATTGCTAGGGCTGGATAAAAATCGGCCAGGCTTGTATGAATTTTGATAGTGTTTGAAGATCTTAGACATACGGGCTTTCTTGAGTGCCAGAAAAGTAGTTCTCTGGCCATCACGCCGTTTTCTGCAAGTCTTTGTAAACTGAAAAAAAATCGATATTCACTAATTGATGCCCTGCATAGGGTGGCTCATCTTCTAGTCCGAGGGCTGGCAGTAAAAACAACTACCTCATAAGTTACCAGAGGGTTGAATTGACATGTCGGTACTACCTCACATGGTGATTTCAAAACCGTCCGTCTGCCAGGCGTAAGTGGTCGCTTTATTAGATTTAATCTTTTCTGAAAAGTCAAAAAAACGCCATCAACTACCTCATAGGCTACCACTATTATTTTTGTGCCAAAATATTACCAAATATGTTACTAACCAAAGGTGAAAAAGAAAGCCTTGGCAGACGGTCGCATTCAAATAGCAGACGGGTTTAAATAGTCCAGTAAATGCGTGTTTAAAGCTGCCGTTTTCGTAAAAAAAACTACGGATTTTTTTTTTCTTTTCAACGGTTCTATACGTTTTCGAGGGTGCTGAGAACCATTTTTCAAATAGGTAAGTTACCTGGCAAGCCATGTTTGATGAAAACATTAAGAAATTATATTTACAACTTATTCGGAAGTTACATTAAACTGAAAATAAAGCTAACAAAATAATTGAAATACTTGCACAGGATCATCATTCCTTTGAGTGGGTCCTCCATCTGGAAAACAAAATAAGGCAGAGATGAGTATAGGTTTAGTTTTGGATTGTCCGCTAGAAGGTCCAGGTAAAGGGTTTTAAGCAATCGAAGGTCCAGACAAAGAGTCAGCAACTGTGGAAGATCTAGGCTGAATACTAAATTGTAGCTGTTCTTCCATTGAAAAAAATATATTACCTACATTGAGAAGTGTAGTACTAAAAAAAACAAAGCGAAAATGCATGTAATGATGCAAAATATTATATAAATTAATACCTTCTGTCAATGACGGACCTAGGTCTTTTGGGGCCCGACGCAAAAAAACTTTTGGGGCCCTGTCATGCTTTTTAGGTATTTTTCTTGTGGTGTTGAGGGCATTAGCTGACTTCACACATATAACCTCACTTTCAATGCGGGAACAAACAAAGCGTTTGTTTGTCTCATGACCGTTAACAATCAGTATTCCTGAAACTGATATTTCTCCATGGAAAACTGTAAACTGTGATTTAAAGGAATACTCATCATTAATTAAGGCTTCCCTAAAATATGAAGTTGGTGGAAACGGCCGTCAATTACATGTTTGGTCATTGGGTCATTGCATCCTTGTGTTATTTGAGACGTAATAGCTATCGCGTAACCGATGCGTGTAAATAGTCCTTGAACGCTTTGTTTGTCCCCCTACCAAGAGTGAGGTTATGTGTGACGTCAGCTAGTACTTAATTGAAAAACAAGATCAATAAATAAGAACACATATGAGACATTGGCTCATATGCAGAAAACAGAAGCAAATGCTTTTGCTTAAGTTTTCTGAGATGAACATATTCAATATTCAGCTTTAAACGCAGCAAAAAAGGACGGAGGTGGAGTGAAAGCATTTTATTCATAAGACTGTGCTACACGCTAATATATATTGAAGAAAAAAAGTTAATTAAATAATGATAAAATTTAAAAAAAAAAATATATATATATATCGATTTAGCTTATTAATTATGTTTCTTTAATAACAGGTTAGGGGACAGCGGGGTGTAGCAAATAATGCCTAACTAGTCCGGTGTGAGTTCGAGCGCCACTGGCTCAACGCAGCTTGAGCCAGAGAGCTTACTGGTTTTCAGTACTACCCCAAAACCCTAATAAGACAAACAGACAATTCCTGTGAAACAAAACTCCCAGAATATTCTGAGACTAATTTAAGTAATAATAGATGATACTGTTTAGTGGTAATTAATAAATTTATAAAACCAAAAAAATATTGGCCAATCCCAGCTGTAATCACAACCGGTTTACACGGTCTTTTATACGAATAAAAATATTAAATGAATTGTCTAAATTTATTATAAGGCCCACAGGCCACCTTTTGTTTAAAACTTTATGAAATAATTTAATGTTTCAAAATAAAATAATCTATCTGGCTTTCCACCAAGTTGATCTAGGGAGATTGCTCTTCAACCCTTATTTAAATTTCTCTATGAGTTAGGTAGGTACTGGAACACGTGTTGTGTTACAAATCCGAGAATGGAAGCTGTCAGTCAGGACATCCAGTTCCAAATCCAATCTAATAAGTTTTCTTTGCTTTGCTGATCGAATTGTCTATTTAAGGTCGGTTGATTGGTAAAGCTACACCAACATCCGTATAGGAAAAGAAGCCCTACGAGATCGGAGGAAAGGAAATATGTAGTTATTTCTAGAAAATTCGTTGGAGTCAAAACGTTTGACTTACGTGGTTTTTGTGTGGCTTTGAAGTAGTTTATTTCCTCTATAGCTGAAAGCTATAAAACTTCCAGACAGGAAATGTTCTACAGAAGAAATTTAGTGTTAGTTAGAAATAAAAAACCAAATTTGGGCTTACCTCAGAGGTCAAAGTGGAAGGCGGAATAAATCCGGCAAATAAGCCGATAGCGGTAAATTTCACCGATAACTAACTCACTCAGGAACAAAACCAAATAAATTTACTGCCAAAAAAAAAGTATCTCACTTTCCCAAAACTAGAAACCAAAAATGTTGTTTAGTTTGTGACGATACACTCCACGCGACCAAATGACTTCTAACCGACCTTTTCTGTTCAGTACTTAGAACCCAAAAAAAAATTAATAATTTAAATAGGTACCATTTGAACCAACTGCCTACACCTTGGGGCAAAAAAACGAATTCAAACAAAACTGCGACAATTTGCAAAATCGTACCTATTTAGAAATAAATAATGATTTTTCAAGGAACCACCAAAAGAGGCAACACTTGCATGATCATAAAAAAATAATTCCAGCCTAATGTTTGAATGAGTCCCCCATAGATACATAAACAGATTCCTTTACAAAACCTGACAAAGAAACAAAAATATGAATATCCTAGAATCCCTTTCGTTTTCGATATCCAAATGACCAAACTCCCAAGGAAAAAATAAAACGTAACAACTGAATAGAATATATGAGAACAAGTTAAACGAAAAATATTATTATTTGTAAAAATTCCGGAACTTTCTATCTAAACAAAAAGAAATACAAGTAGTAGTATAGTCTCCACCATACAAAAAAAAATCAAAAAAGTAAAATATCCGTCCCGCTCGTCCGCGGTTGCCGCATCGCGTCGGGCACAGCAGGTTACCTAGAGGTATACAACGTTGCCGTAACTTTCAAAATTTAATTTTCGATATTTTTCAATACGCATGGGTTTATTTTTTTTATTCATTTTTTTTATTGATGCCTTTGGAATCCAGTTGTGTGGGGGCCCCTTAGCTCTGGGGGCCCGACGCGACGCAGAGTGCGTCCTTTGCTTCATGTTAGATCCGCCACTGCCTTCTGTCTCTTCAGCCGCTTCAGGCAGTGAGGCTAGAACTGGCTCATCCAGATCGCGTTCATCGCCAGCGATAACCTTTGAGGAAGTTGATGGCGTTTTTTTGACATTATAATTGACAGCTTCTGCTCCGAAATAGGTATCACTTCCAACGGCACACCCCTAATAGTCCACTTCCCTCGAGAAAAAAAACGCCAAATTGTGATACAAGCATGATATTTGACATAGTTATAAAAGACGATATTTTAAGAGATTTGACCCGATAAGCCACCCTCCTGGACCCGTAGGACACCCTATACCTGCCTTTTTCCAAAATGGCGGACAAAAATGTCCTAAATTTTAGATTTTTTCAAAATGGGCGATATTTTTTTTTGAAATATATATATTTATTTTCAACAACAATAGTTTTTTACATTGATAATAACAATTACCTCTAATCAGTGCTTTGAGCTCTGGCCTCGAGGTTAAATAAATTTTGAATATATAACAATGCTGGATAATATCATAATATCTAATCAATTCCTAAATATAGTTTAACTAATTTAACAAATTTTCTATAATTATTTGTACTTCTTATATTTTCAGGGACATTATTGTACATTTTTGAAGCTTGGAAAATTGGGTCACTCAATCCTATGTTAGTCCTAGCTCCCAAACAGTAGATATCATTCCGCGTTCTGGTTTGATGATTATGAACATTATTAGCAAACAAGATATTAACATTTGACTTCTGATCCTTATGAATAACTTTATGTATTAATTTTATTTGTTCCAATTCTAAGATACTATTTATTCTAGGAACTCTTAACTCTAAGTATAATGCGTCCGTATTACTAAGCCGGTTATAATTAAAAATTATTTTTAAGACTTTGTTTTGCAAGACTTGTATTGTGTTGAAGAGTGTCCTACCGCAAGTTCCACAGATTGGTATCAGGTATCTCAAGTGGGAGAGGAAAAAGGCATTGTAGAGATTATGTTTGGATTTATTAGAAAGATGGTCCCGGCATCTGTAAATTATAGGTAACATTGGAGTTATTTTATTTATGATATGCTGAACGTTTTGAGACCAATTTAAGTTGTTGTCTATGATCAGACCTAAGTACTTGATTTCCTTGACTTCCTCTATCCTGGAATTATTTATCTCAACATATATCTGATTTATGTTTTTATTTTTTTGTTTGAAAATCATGTACTTAGTTTTGCCTTTGTTAATTTTCAGTTTGCTAGAGTATAACCAATCTTGATATTTATTTAAATCTTCGTTTACTTCATTCTGCAGTGCCTTCTCCTCAACCCCAGTATAAAGCAAAACGGTATCATCAGCAAAGGTGAAGTAGCGTGCTGTAAGATTTGCGCATTTGAGGTTTAAGACATACAACGAATAAAGCAAAGGTCCCAAAACAGAGCCTTGCGGAACTCCATATTCATTTATTAATGAATTACTGATAGTATTGTTGAGCTTAACATATTGTTTTCTATTAACTAGGTATGTTTCAATTAAACTATACATATTTCCCCTGAATCCCATATCCTGAAGTTTCCCAATCAATATATCCAAGCTAACAACATCGAACGCCTTGCGCAAATCAACAAATACTGCAACAGCTATTAGTCTATAATTATTCATATCCTCGTGATTTCCTGATTTGAATATAGGACTAATCCTTGACACTTTCAACTCTGATGGAAAAACTCCGTCCCTCAAAACATTGTTAACTAAATGAACCAATATATTTAGAAGGCTATCTTTTAGATTTAGTATGTCCATGACGGTTACCTTGTCATGGCCAGCCGCTGAATTTTTTTTAAGTTCTGAAATAATTTCTCCAATTTCGTGTTCATTAGTATTTTCAACATATATAGTATTATTACAGAATATTTCAATAAATGTGGGATTGTGACCTAAATTATGCATTTCACTATTTAATTCTTCAACTATATTTTTTCCTACCCCTATAAAGTGCCTGTTTAGATTATTTACAATGTCTTGTTCCGATTCTACCGTTATATTATCTACTTTTAGCTTACTTATGCCTGTATCCCTATTTCCATCCTTAAGAAAGTTATTTATAAAGTTCCATTGCTTTTTAACATTAGTGCCTGTTCGTTCCCATTCATTTCTAAAGTATTTGTTTTTTAGCGCTTTAATTTTGTTATTGATTTTATTTTTAATTTTTTTAAATTCATTAATGGTGGTTTGATTGTGTGTATACGCAATTTTTTTGTATAAATTATCTCTTTCTTTGATCATTTGAATTAATTCATTATTTATCCATGTGTTATTTTTCCTAATTTTAATCTTTTTAGTGTACTCACAATCTTCCTTGCATGTTACAATTAAATTTATTAGATCTTGAAATGAATTGAGTTTTTTACGTTCTGTTTTCTCTCTAAATGTTTGTTTAAATTTTGTGTGATTTAATATTTTTATTTCATGATGCACTTTAGGTTTAAATTTTTGTACCTGTACTTTTATAGAAAAGGACAGTGACTTATGATCTGAGAGATAATAATCTTCAACCTTAATTGGGCTGCAGCCTATAATCCCCTTGTCTAAAATTATATGATCAATAATTGTTTTTGCAGTATTCGTGATATGGGTGGCCTGCTCTTCAGCGATTTTGTTAATTACTCCATAATTATTTAATGCTAGAGTATTCATGTAATTGATTACATCACTGGCCCTATTATTCAATAGATTAATGTTAAAGTCACCAAGGAGCAGGTGCTTTTTTGGATATTTATTGAGTATAGTCTCCAATTTTGTTAAAAAGTCAGTTACAGAATATGATGGCGGTTTATATATAGCACTTACTTTAACATTGTCTCCTATTGTTATGCAAATCCAATTTATGAGATCCGTTTGATCCGACTTTTCCACAAACTTGAAATCAATGTTGTCCCTTATGTAAATAGATAGATATTATACTCTATACCATAGAAATCGAGGATGGAGAATTCAACTGAAATATTTCCAGGTCGAAATGATCTTTACAGACCTTGAAATTTGCTATATTATTTAGAAAATGAAAATGTTTGCAGACTTTGCATTAAAAATTTTTCAAACTGCTACCGTGAGAGAATTTGTAGCAAAAAAAAAAGTAATTAACATTTAAAAAGCGTGTTTTTGAAATATTTTTTAAAATCTATAGAAGTTTGTTAAAGTCAACTGAATGAGAATTTATGGTCTTGCAAATGATTTCACGGCAAATAAATAAAAAAAAAACATTGTATCTAGTTGATAGTCAGGTAAATTCTGTATTAAAGCTCTTATACCACAGTTTTCGTGATCGTAAATCATAAGAAAATTGTAAATAAAATGTGGCCTTTAATCTGGGGGGTTTTAGATTTTGGAGACTTATATGTCAAAACCAAAACCAATTATCGCAGGTAAATCATCAATCGGGCAAACTGTTCCTGATGTACATAAGGAAAACCGTTGTATTTTCCAGGTAAAAGGAGGACAAATAGGACAATTTAGAAGCCTCTATATAATCCGGTCAAAAAATCTAAGAGATTTAATACAGTCGACCTTCTAAAAAAATGATGCAGTTTGGCATCCAGAATGCCACAATTCATGTACTGGAGATCGATTAACGAGACTAAGGTAAAAAAAAACTCCAGGATGAAAACGAAAGTCAAAAAGCCGACCATTTTGAGAAATAATGTAAACGTTCATCGTCACAGGAAGTAAAAAACTCGCTCTGCGTGCTTTTTGGCTTTTTTGCAGGACATGTGCTTTTTATGTAAAGCCCTAGTTTTCCAAAATATCCTCTACGAAAATGCGCCACAGAGAAAATTTCTAAAAATCTCAGGTGTGCTGCAGCACTAGAGGATTCTAAGTTGGTGGCTCATCTAGTTCAAGGAGACAAGGTGGCACAATATACCGAGTATCATCCCAAATGCTTCGTAAAACTTTATAACAAAGTGAGACAAAATGAGTTAACTGAATCAGGCAGTGATGAATTGATGTGTGAAGATCTAGCGTTTGCTGACGTGCTAATATCCATGCAGAATAAACTTTGCGAATTAAATAACTACGTGTTTAGAATGGCACGTTGCTGTTTTAGGAATATTTTCTGTGGCGCATTATCGTAAAAGATTTTTTGGAAAACCTGGGGCTTTACACAAAAAGCACATGTCCAGCAAAAGAGCCAAAGAGCACGCACAGCGAGCTCTTTTCTACTTTTTTTTGAGGATAAAGGTTCGTATTCTTTCCCAAAATGCTCGTCTTTTCCACTTCTGTTTTCTTCCTGGAGTTTTTTTAAATAGGTCTCCAGTATATCTATGAATTGTGCGTGCCAAACTGCATTATGTTTTTGGAAGGTCGTCTGTATTCCATCTCCTTTATATTTAGAAAATCAGCTGCGTGTCCAGATGGAAGAACCCGCCCCAATTCGCTCAGTTTCGACAGATTTACAGCAATTGTTTCATATCCTGTATTACATTTTTTTACCGGATTATTTAGAGGGTTTCTAAGTCGTCCTCCTTTTACCTGGCAAATACAACAGTTTTCCCAATGTAGAGGAACAGTTTACCCAATTGATGATTTTCCTGCTATAATTGGTTTTGTTTTTGACATTTTCAGTCTTCAAAATCTAAAACCCACAATATGCAAATTCAGTTAAACAATAAAAATAAGTTGAAGGCCGCATTCTATTTAGGACTATTTACCAATTTTTTCATGTTTTACGATCACGAAAACTGTGGTAAGAGCTTCAATATAGAATTTACCTGACTATATCACCTTTACACTAAATGCCTACCTATCACTAAAACTAAAACCTTATAAAAACGCAAAAAATATTACATTTTCTCTGAACAACGTGCAGATACAGACTAGCAGTACATAGGGTATCAAAAATATCGATATGTTTTGCTTAAAAATATCATATCAACTAGATACAATGTTTTTTTTTAAATTTATTTGCCGTAAAATCATTTGGAAGAACATAAATTCTCATTTAGTTGACTTTCACAAATTTCTATAAATATTATATTATATATAATCAAAAATCCATGCGCCGCCCATGATCGTCGTAGTCATTTTGAATTTCAGAAAACACGCTTTTTATACTTTTCAAATGGTAATTAGTTTCTTTTTTTAGCTACAAATTCTCTCAATGTAGCAGTTTGAAAATTTTTTAATGCAAAGTCTGCAAACATTTCCATTTTGTAAATAATATAGCAATTTTCAAGGGGTAAAGGTCATATCAACCTGAAAATATTTTAGTTGACTTTTCCATCCTCGAATTCTATAGTATTGAGTATAATATCGCCCATTTAAAAAAAAATCTAAAATTTAGGACATTTTTGTCCGCCATTTTGGAAAAAAGGCGGTATCAGGTTTCCTACGGGTCCAGGAGGGTGGCTTATCGGGTCAAATCTCTTAAAATATCGTCTTTTATAACTATGTCAAATTTCATGCTTGTATCACAATTTGGCATTTTTCGTTAAAATTCTGCCCGAAGGAAATTTTCAGGTACCCCACTTTACTTTTCTGAATTTAAGTTTCCTATCCACTGCTGCACCTGATGAAAAAACACTAAGAGCTTGTTGTTGAGCGGCAGCTTCAGGGGAAGGTGAGAAATTATTTGGATCCAGAAAAGTGGTGTTGGAAGTCGACAAGAAATAGGTTGTTCCTGATTACCACACCAAAACCCCCAGCTACCGAAAAACTTCTCCAGCTTATAGGTATCTTTCAAATGCAAGGCATGTGCCTAGGTCAATGTGGGTGTAAGCGGACAGGACTGTTCTGCTCCACTCCAACATCGTCGATAGTTATGATGCAGAAGGCGATCGCGATGATGAGCCAATTTCAGTCTCATTGCTTGAAGCGGTTGAAGAGACAGAAGGTATTAATTTATATAATATTTTGCAACATTACATGCATTTTCGCTTAGTTTCCTCTAGTATTACACATCTCAATGTAGGTAATATTTTTTTTCATTGGAAGAACAGCCACAATTGTATATTCAGCCTGGACCTCCCACAGTTGCTGACTCTTTGTCCAGACCTTCGATTGCTTAAAACCCTTCACCTGGACCTTCTAGCGGACGACCCAAAACTAAACCTATAGTATACTCATCATCTGCCTTATTTTGTTTTTCAGATGGAGGATCCACTCAAAGGAATGATGATCCTGTGCAAGTATTTCAATCATTTCGTTAGCATTATATTTCTTGGGTTGCAGGGGATGAAAGTGGGTGTTTTAGAGGTTTTTGTGGAAATACAAAAAAAAAACATTGTTTTTCACTAGCACTAGCGCGGAGATTGCTTATTATGAAATCAAAGACGACTAATGCATTTTGTAGGAAATTATATTTACTTCAATTTTGTGTTGAACGCTTATCTTCAAAAAACGTATAGTTTTTGAGATATAAGCCAAAAATGAAAAAAGTGCTGAAAAATTGAGATTTTTTGCATTTTTGGCTATGAAGCCGGCCTCCTACAAGGCATCAAACCATAAATACGGTTTCAGCACCCTCGTAAACATATAAAACCGTTGAAAAAAAAAATCGCAGTTTGGCTACGAAAACGGCAGCTTTAAACACGCATTTTCTGGACTATTTAAACGCGTCTGCTATTTGAATGCGACCGTCTACCAGGGTTGTCTTTTTTAACTTTGGTTAGTAACATATTTGGTAATATTTTGGCACAAAAATAATAGTGGTAACCTATGAGGTAGTTGATGGCGTTTTTTTGACTTTTCAGAAAAAATTAAATCTAATAAAGCGACCACTTACGCCCGGCAGACGGACGGTTTTGAAATCACCATGCGAAGTAGTACCGACATGTCGATTCAACCCTTTGGTAACTTATGAGGTAGTTGTTTTTACTGCCAGCTCTCGGACTATTCGTGTTCCAATGCTATATCGGAAACCATCAATATCGCAAAAATCTGAGAGCACCTTATTTTTTTTTTAACAAAATAACTCGTGCATATATCACATTTCCTTTGAAATTTTTTGAAAAATCTAGTTTTATTCGTTGTAATTTCTAATTGGAGAAAAAAATTGAAAATCGCCCTATATCTATTTCCTAACCGTATCAATTTAGCCGTAATTTGTTTCCAGCATTGTAAGGTACATTTCGAGAGAAAAGCTCAAGATCAGTGTCTTCCCAAATTTTTTATAACTCTTTTGATTTCCAACCCCTCCTATCAAAACATTGTACTACCACTATACAGGTACCTATACAAAAAAATCAGTTTAGGGAGGTTTCTTACCATACATCCATAATATCCTTGAATGGCGACCATTTCTGATAATTTGCATGCAACTGCGTCATTCCATAAATCGATATTTCCTTCAACTCACAAATCATTGTTTCTTCAAATTCTCGTTCGATTATTGGATAACCTGTCACCAGTTCAACTTGAAAAGCGTACTGCCCTTTTTTGACCAAATTCAGACCATCCACAGGTTTCATGAAACCGGTGCCTTTATGTTTCGCCGTCATTTCTAGCAGTTTTTGGTAAACTGTTTGAGTAACGGTGTCAGTAGAAGACTAAAATGAAGTATTTTTCATTAAAATTCGAAACTAGTCCACAGCAATTTGGATTGGTGAAAACTACTTTAAGCTAATTGGTATACGCCGCTTATTGATAGTGGTGTGTGTGATTTTTGCTGCAACTAACATGCCATAACCGGATTGCCTATGACAATTCAATAAAAAAAGTAAGAACAATGACTATGCCTATATGCAAATGATTGATTGAAATTGATAGAATAAACAGTGATTTGTTTTGAATAAAACTGCAAGAGCCTAGTTTTTCTAACCTTAAGAATGTCTTTTATAAACAACACATCCTCACATCCAATGGTAAAATGATTGTCCAAAATATCTTGTACAGTATTTATTACAGTTGTTGGTACATTCAGCAAAAAAGACACTAAAGTGGCAGAATAAAATTGATATACCAATAGGCTTAGCAACAGAGTAGTTAAGGCTAATGCTCTTCCACTGAGAGAATTTGGATAAGATAAAATACCTGCAAATATACGTTAAATTCAAGTTCCAAATTGATTTTAGAACTCACCTTGCTGACAAAAAGCACAGAATATACAAAACATGCAAAAGCTCCATGTAGAATCAACAATCGTATTATTCAAAAACCTCTTGGTAATTTTTTTATGCAGTAAGAAAATAATTTTTTGAAAATTAACCATTATAAGTGCCAATATCAAAATACACACCCAAATTGTGACAGAGAATGGTTTAATGAAAATCTGGTAGGATTTTTTTGATTTTGGATTCCTAAGAAAAAAAGCACCTCTAGAATAAAGTGAAAAATTGATAGTTTTAAAAAATCTTAAATACATAGGTAGGTCTCTACCGCAAGTCCCAAGTTTTTCTTCCAAAACTCAGTACCCTAGCTCGTTCTTTTTTCACAAACAAAGGTGAAGAACCAAAATCGATCTCATGTAACCAAAGTTCTCCGGATAAACCATCCACCGTTCCATTGGCTTGAGGATATCCCCATGACTTTACGTAACCTATTTCAACACTAAAAAGTATGCAGCCTATGAGATTTTAGCTTTATTCCAATGTGTATTTCTTGCCTGTAATTGTAATAATCTTTGCAATAATCCATAAGCCTCGCGTGAAAACGGTTGAAGGTATTTATTTGCCTATCTCGGTCGTTTTTCAGGTAATTATCTAAGGAACCTCTGAAAGGTTCTGGTAACTAAAATATTGAACACAGATTTATTTTTAAAATAGTTAATTATCACAAGTTCTTACCACAACATGAGATTTGAATCTAATCCCAGTCAGGTTCCTTCTAACAAAATATTTATTTTCTTTCTCGATTACCTGGTATCCAAACTGTCTATCATAAAATCCAGCTACTTTAAATTTTAGTTTTCCCCCAATTCCATAAGCAGGATTATAAACATCGTCAATTAGGTATTTGTTGGTTGAAATTCCTGATCCACTAGCTGGATAAGCAACTTTTATGTCAGAATCTACCATTATATTTACGTGTTTCAAGAGGTTTTGATAATTTTCGGATTTGTGAAGAATAAGCCAAAAAGTTTTAGTATCAAATACTTTGTAGTTTTTACACTAAAAATAAATATCAATGTATTTTGAGTGTATAAATAAATAACCCAACAATACCCTTAAAAGTAACTCTTGAGCCCCGATACAGTCGCCATCTAATATGATTCCCACTTTTTTATAGTTAAATACGATTGTATCAAAAATAGGCAAATCTTTAAGATGCTTTACGGAAACTAGCATATTTTTGTCTCTTATCAGGTTTTCCAAAACTTGAATTTGGCCTAAAAACCAGTGAGACGAAATTTTTTGTTTTACTTCAAGGTATAAGAAAATACTCACCTCTTTTACAAAGACAAGTCAAAACTACAATATGTTTTAAATGTTTAGCTTTTGAAAAGCTCAATACTAAGTCAACGTCCATAAAACTGTGTACCATTAGGCAAAAACTGAAAAATATTGCTATATTTTTTAGTAGGGACATGATATCCAATCGGCCAGCGGGTATCTAGATAAATGCTTATAGAACAAGCCATAACATCAAAGGCCCATTGAAAATTGACAGCTTAATTGAAAACCTCTAGCCACAAGAAGGTAGAGTCACCTAATTGGCTGTGATTGAAACAAAAAAGTAGCGTTTTAACCGAAACTAGCCAGTTGAAATAGGAATAATCTTTGCTATTTTAAATAAACTACAATTTAATGATTTTGCTCAGCAAGTTTACCCAATTATTTGTATTTTCGCTTTACATTATCAGAACAGTGGCTTCAATCAGTCAAAAACTGTCTATATAAAAAGTACGTATATTTCTGGCTTTGGAGTTACATCAACAATTAGCGCTTAATTACCTACTCGAAAACTATCAGTATCGGAGATATAGGTATGTAATTTGTTTCAGCTTCTTCTCGATTTCTGAGTTTCCGCACGTATTAGGGTATTCTATACAGATTCGTTTAGGTTTTTGGTTTAGGTATTTCTTGTTTATTTTAAATTTAAATTATGTTACTTATTTGTTATCCACTTGTAGAAAATTATCAAGGATTTTTATTTTGTTACTCCACCTTTTCGAACAATATTTTTTTGTCTTAAGTTTCTACTTCCTTCTTCGTTTTCACTTATTGACTATCTTCATTATATTATTGGAGTTTCAGAATTCTCAAAAGTTTATTGCTTTTAAAGGTTTTTTTTTTGCCCCCATATAAATCCATTTTTTATTCACAAGAGACAATTTTCTGTGGTTAGGAAAAAATCAATTAACCTGTCCAATTCTAATGATGCCGCTTAACTTAAAACATCATGAAAAAATTGCTCTAAATGTGAACCATTTTACTGTATAATAAAAAAATGTTCCACATAATTTTGCTATTGATGCTTCTCGGTCTTTGTGCTGTGGTTAGAGGATTTATGGATACCGAATTAGCTTGGAGCTTTTTTAGAGGGAATCATTTAAATAATAATGTGGTATTATATTGACTTTAGTGAGAAGAAAGGTGAGAACATTTTAGAAAACAGACGGTAATATTCAATTTATTTGTTTAAAGGGCAAGTTGAGATATTCAAGAATCTCACCAAAGAAAAAGATATGGTAATATCTGTGAAATTTATAAAAAAAATTGTATATCCATGGTTCAATCGTATTCAATTACCTATAATAAAGCAGGAGTTGTGTTGGATGCAGATTGCGCAGGAGCCGAGGAACTACTTATAAGGATAATGCAATGGAATTTTCTCTGATAACTAATTTTTAGTTCTAATAAATGTTACACTGTAGTCCAGAAGATATAGAGTCTTCGATACAAAAACCTTTTGGTTAATGCTTTATAGCTCCAACAGCTATGGCCATCTATATTCAGATATGTAAACCTGAATGTAGATTCTGACATAAAAGTTGCAAAGAAGCTGGATTTTATGATAATCAATATGGTTATCAGGTTTTAAAGAAGGAAAATAAATATTTTGTGAGACGGAATCTAACTGGAGTTAAATTTAGGTCGGCTGTTGTGGTAAGGAGGTACCAGTATCATAATTATAAAATTTATAGGTATCAAATATATTATTTTATCACGTATTTTATGGAAAAAATGCTTCAGGTACCAGACCCCATTGACGATTCCCTGGACGATTATATGAGAAATGATAGGGACCTTGAGTTGAATGCTTTAAATCGATTTCATGCAAGACTTATGCAATATTACAGGAATTATTTAAATTTTGGGTTATATATTCTTAATTATATTAATAGTAACAAAAACCCGGGTTGGTCAGTTCTATCCTGCGCATCCCCTTGCCAATAGGGAAATGCTCGTACACGTTATTGCTTCTGGAAGACCCGATCAGAACGTAGCAGATGCAAGTAGAGCAAGTGGCACTTCTTTGCGAAATGGAACCGCAAGGCCCATGTCCCAGGAATAATGATATATACTCAAGTCGAAGACTACTCAGCAACCCAGCAAGACAGGGAGCGCGTACCAGACCAGAGGCATAAATATTAACCTGATACGCGCATACCTTCTAGCACACAACACAAAGATTCTCCGATCAAGTCAGGTTAGTACTGCGTTGAAAAGCAATACCCTGAAGCTGAAATCGAAAATCTGAGAGTAGAGGTTGAAAAAGTTAATGCTTCCCAAGAAAACCAACTGCCACCAATATTGACCAATCCGACAAACGACAAAGGAACCCGAAATAAAAGAGTGACTGGATCCTGAGAATGCGAAAGCTCCTCCAATATTGCAACATAGAAGGGAGACGGAAGATGAGAATATTAGAGCAAAACTTCAAGAATTACTTTTTACGTATAAACGAATAGAACCGTCACAAAGGCCGGCACTTTTATTAAGATAAAATACTCACCTGAAGCAAAAAGGGTCGTAATATCAATGAATAATATCCTGAAACAATATGTAAGGCACTGTAGATCCATATCCTAAGTTCATGGACTAGTTTATAGCGCAGCTACGGGTGTCATTTTTTTGCAGGAAAGCCCAAAACAAGAAGAAAAAAGGTTACACATTTTAATAGACAAGTCAATAGTAGGTACTACTTCCTGGAAGAATATTCTTGAATGGTTATTTGTATACCAAGGCCGCAAAATACCTTTTTAGCGAACGTAGGGAAAAGTTATGGCCGAGGCCGCTTGCGGCAGGGGTAAGATAATCTCGAGGACTCTAAAAAGTTTCGCGGTCATGGTATACACACTATTTTTTGTGCAACTATAAAAATTATGTAAATTTACAGAAAAACTGTATGAATTTGAAACATTTTGTACGTAAGGTGCAAACGGCAGTGGAAGCTCATTTCGCGGACGGTTGCACAAAAAGAAAATAAATAACCCAATTGGAAAAATGGGTACCCTATTTAAAAACACGCCAAAAAAAAAACAAAAAACTCCGCAAAAAACTCGTACTTTCCCTAAAACGAGCAAAGATTCAACAGACTGTCTCTGGCTACAGCTCAGCCAGTATCTTGATATGCTGAAGCAGCAGCAGCAGGAATCCGAAGGTACAATCTAAGAACAAAAAAGTAGCATACCATACCAATAAGACGTTCTATGAGAATCAGGGACTCTTTTACCTACAACTGGCAGAAGGAATATAAAGCCTCGACAACCAAGAAAGATGCTAGCCTTTCAGGAGGATACTCGGGCCAAGCCATTAGAACACGATTCTCAATAAGCTTATTTTGTAGGATAGGAAGAGAACTCCTCCGCCGATATTCCAGACATATAGATATAAACATCACTGAGGCTGAGATGTAATTAAAAGAGCACCCAATTGGAAAAGCTCAGGACCAGAGAGGATATTGGTGGAAATATTTTGCAGCAACGCCTGAAAAGCTGACACAGCATTTTGATCAGATTCTGAGATGCCCCGAGATAAGGCCCTGAGTTTTTCACTAAGAAATCACCACACTGCTCCCCAAAAAGCAGGATGTCCCACACCCAAAGAATCTTCATCCGATCACGTGTCTCCTCACCTTATAAAAACTGTTTTACTGTTTACCACAACCATTCTGACACGAAAGATAGAGCTGCGCTTCAAAATTAGTCAGGAACCACAACATAGCATAGCAGAGCAAAAAGGCTGTAAGCGAGGGTCACAAGGCACCAAAGTGCCAAAAAATAGCCTCTAGAGTTAAACAACGCAATTTATCCGTCGCGTGAATAGTTTACAAGAGATCATTTGATTCAGTACCGCTCAGCTGGCTTATGAAAGTTCAAGGTGTTTCCTCATATTTTAAACTTTTTAACAGCTGCACCAAATATCAACATATATGTTAGATCGCGACACGCCAAATTAACTCTGCTGCTTGGGTAAACGAGGTCGTATATTTGGATATAACAACTCCCCCTTCTAGTCAAAAGTTGGTGCCTTGTAACTTTTTAACTTTGGACTTGGAGCTCAACTTCTTCGTCGAATGGATCGTCAACACGGATGTTTGGCCTCCTTCTGGGTAGGAAATTGAAGCTTCTGATTTTGCGTTGTTGTGGTGCGAACGCAGGAGGTTGGTCGTTACCGTAGTTTCTCATGGTAATCATTGGAAGTCTCCTGCGTCTACATTTATACAAAATATAAAGAGCAACCAGTGTTATTATTGATATTATGGTCAAGATGGTAAACCAAGATAGGTTCCGGTCCATTAATAGTACAGTAAATAGGGGTATTTTACTAAAAAAAAATACTTAATGGCTGAAATTTTGAGGGTGTGTTCGGGGGCATGTCCTGAGTTTAAAACTGAGTTTTCGTATTCGAGGGGGTGGGGGAAGATACTACCCCCTCTTTATGTAGGGTTGAGTTCGTTTTAATTCCTTATCTTCGGTGCTATTGCCCGTACCGTCAAGTCCGAGAGATCAAATTTGTGGGAAATAAAATTATCTATCTAATGGTAATAAAATCAAGGTCATAGGACGATTAGGTGAATCACAATGGCCGGTCAAATGTCAAAAGTGGGGGGTAGTTTTTGGTTTTTCGTGAATACCGTGAAACCGGTAGGTTTTTTCGCATACTGCTTAGATACCATTTCGATGTACTTGAAATTACCTACAAAATGAGTGCTCAAACACTCATCTACTGTGAATAGTTTGCTGTCAATCCAACGACCAAGTTGACCGCGCGCGCCGATGTTGTACTTCCCGATAAGGTAGAAAGTTGAAATTTTCAGGGGACTTAGAACTTTTAATTTTGTCGAGCCAAAACAAATTTCATCCCCCCCTTCCCCTGGGAAACCCTGGGGGCTGTCAAAGTTTTGACTTTCGACCCTTGTACAGCCTAAACGGTTGGGGGGGGGGGAATGAAATTTTCAGAATGGATGGGGGGACGAATTTTTAAAAAATTTTGGAGGGGGGGGGAAACATAAAAACGCAATATTTCGAGAACGGACCCCCTTTGCAATCTAAAAATGACGTCCCAAGGGCTTTCAGCCCGAAGCAGTGATGTATTTAGCCCCCCCATCGATGGTAAAAATTAATTTTCAAAAATTTGCCGAGGCCGAACCGCTGGTCCGATCGAGTTGAAATTTGGTGTGTATATAGTGAAACGGGTCCTCTATTGGAAAAAAAATACGAGAAACCCCTATCTTGAAAAAAAAGTCCCCTAGGGGGCCCCTAAAAAAAAATTTTGGGCCGATTTGGATGAAATTTAAAGTGTAGGTAAAAGGGGTCTAAAAAAGGTTAAATTTCAAGTTTCAGCTCTCTACGACATATAGAAAAGGTTTTAGCCCCAATCTCCCAATTTTGAGAAAGGGCGTAGAATCGGGTATACGCGTTTTGCATTTATTTTCACGAATTTTGAAAAATTGAAATTTTCATCGGATAGAGGAGGGAAAAATACGTCGAAATTGTCTCCAGGCATTTTTTTGCTCTGCTTCCTAAGCGCGCGCGGTCAACTTGGTCGTTGGATTTACGGCAAACTATTCACAGTAGATGAGTGTTTGAGCACTCATTTTGTAGGTAATTTCAAGTACATCGAAATGGTATCTAAGCAGTATGCGAAAAAACCTACCGGTTTCACGGTATTCACGAAAAACCAAAAACTACCCCTCACTTTTGACATTTGACCGGCCATTGTGATTCACCTAATCGTCCTATGACCTTGATTTTATTATCATTAGATAGATAATTTTATTTCCCACAAATTTGATCTCTCGGACTTGACAGTACGGGCAATAGCACCGAAAATAAGGAATTAAAACGAACTCAACCCTACATAAAGAGGGGGTAGTATCTTCCCCCACCCCCTCGAATACGAAAACTCAGTTTTAGACTCAGGACTGGTGTGTTCGGGGGCATGAACACACCCTCAAAATTTCAGCCATTAAGTATTTTTTTTTAGTAAATGCGATTTATTTGTCTCTATTTACTGTACTATAATAGTTATTTGTATACCAAGGCCGCGAAGTGCCTTTTAGCGTACGTAGAGAAAAGTTATCGCCGAGGCCGCTTGCGGCCGAGGCAAGATAATCTCGAGGACGCTAAAAAGTTTCGCGGTCATGGTGTACACACTATTTTTTGTGCAACCATGAAAATTATGTGGAATTACAGAAAAAATGTACTCCTTTCAATAAACATGTGGAACTAATTACCAGTTTGATGTATAACCTGGTGGCTATGGTGGCACAGCGTTTCTATGGATGTCATGGATGACATAATTTGCAAGTAAACAAATACACAAAAAATTTTGACGGTTCTCAAAAAATCGTGAAAATATCCGACAGCGATACAGATGTTTCACTCTCTTGCACTCCTCCAGAGCTAAAATTACTGCGAGTTCAAAAAATTGGTGTGACAAACAAAACGTCATAATGGTGTCTGAAAACATATTGGCTAATTTAATGCAGAAATGGGAAGTTTTGAGAGTTCAATTCAAAAACATTGGATTATTAGTTGCTTCAGCTTCAGGAGTAAATATTAGTAATAATGCAAACTGTCATGTAAGTGTTAATATTTATCCTAAATAATTTATGTTGTTCTGAAGAATTTGGAAATAAAATTTACTTATTGTTGTTGTCAAAGTGTCAAGTTTTGATATATAGTTTCGCGGCCGTCACCAAGGGCAACGGCCGCGAAATTGAATTTCGCGGACTGTGTGGCGGCCGCGAAAGCTCATTTTGCGGATGGTTGCACAAAAAGGTACATTAACGGTCTTGTCCAACTCTTCTGAATACTGATCCAGCTTGTGTTGGCGTATGTTGAGGTCATCTATGTTGATTCTGTTCAGTTTCAAAGGCCTGATGTCTAGAATCGAGGACTGTTCTGGAAGATGTTCACAGCACTGGTAGGGAATCTCGATTCGAATGTTTTCGTATTCCACTGTCTGGTAGGTGCACTGAAAGAAGGATTTAGTTATATTAACCTAAAATTAGTGACTTACTAAATCGCTTATTGAAATATGGCTTATTAAACCTTTGGTCACAACACACAAATTATTTGTTTAAAATTTGAGAATAAAGCACTTATTTAATAATATACTCTATCTAATAATAGTTAATTAACGCATATTAATAATAAATAAATATTTTGTTCTCTGAAGTTGGTGTTTGCTTCTGGATTTTCTGTCTTTACTAATAGTAAATTGATCATATTTTTCAAAAATATACGTTTGTTAATAATAAATTCTGGTTTCTTTTGCTGGATTAAATATAACTTTATATTTATTACCAGTAAGTAAACAATAATTGATTCAAATAATCATTTATTAATAGTAAAAAACGTTTATTCGTAAATATTATTTAGCTTTGTTACTGTTAATTTGGAATTATTTACCATAAGTATTTTTTTTCTTTAGGCCCGGTTGTACAATTGAAGCCTATCATGGCTTAGTTAAGCTTTCTGGTACTTGAAACCTTCCCATTTAAAATGCACAGCTGTAAGATTTGACAACTCGTTGACAGTAATGCATTTTAAATAGGAAAGTACAAGTAACAGTTAGGCTTTAATAAGCCACGATTTATAAGCTTCGATTGTACCACTGGGCCTTAGTTTGTTCCTGGGGAATAGGGCACTCTGAAATAATTAAAAACGAACCGATCTTTTTTTGAATTTATTTTTCTTCGGTAGGCTAGATTCTCACATAGGTAACATAATTTTGTTGAAGAACATAGCAACATGGCGGGTGTACATGCGGCGACCTGTGAATGTAATAATGAACTATAACTCGATTATCTTCTCAGGTGTAACAGGAAAAAAAGGTGAATACAAAGTTGCTTGGTACCTATTAATTAACTGGCGCTTCTTCAGAAAATATTATTACGTTTGCAGTTTTATAAAACAACTTCAGCATCACCATCACAGCACGTTTCCAAAAACCGTTGTAATTCGACACTGTTGTGTTCCGCCACGCTATCTTCCACGATTTAATAATTATTACACTCAGAGCTGGGATAATATCATTTATAAGTTGACTGTTAACTTTGTATTTCGCCGAAGCACGCCAGAATAATGCAAAAGTAGGGAGTCGGTGGAACAGATAAAACATAGGTCAAGGTGTTTCTTCTTTCACGCCTCGAAGCCAAAAGAACGAATAGCTCACAAATATAGGCGATAGACAGTGCGGACGGTGGCGGGTGTACCAACATTTGTTTACTGATATTATAATTTATGTATGGAAAATAAGGATTTATTATTAGAAACCAAGGAACAAGTTGAAATTTCAACTAAACTGTGTTAAAATGGAACATTATATATTTATTAATCTATAATTACCATTTGTTTATAATTACTAAACCAGAACATTCTGTTAATAAATTATATTTATAAAACCCTTGCAAATCAATGTAAGAAATATTTTGTTCATTATTAACAAACATTGTTTGATATAAGAAAATGAGTCCTAATAAATCATTTGTATTTTATAAATAACTATTTTTAACAGTCATATTTTTAATTACCAATTTAATGTATTTTTTACCAATGCATATTAATTATAATATTGGTTTGGTATTTGTAACCAAATTTGTCAGAAACAAATATTTATTTATTATAATCTCGAATTTTTTTTCAGTGTCTCGTCTGAGATGTTCATCATGGTTTCTTGGATTTTTTGGGCATTTTTATTGAAGTTTTCTTCGTCAATTTGAAGCTTTTGGATGGTACTATTAAAACTTTTTATCACGGACGTTGTGACAGAAATCTGATTTTTGAGAAGAATTTCGAAATGCCTTTCGTCCCTCGAGAGTTTTTCTATACAATTGTTAAAATATTCTCCATCCGTTGCGTCTAGATTTCCAGTGATGGATTTCCAGACAGTTCCGGCGCCATTGAGAAATGTCACGCTTACTCCTATAAGCGTAACTCTTTATGTCTGACATAATTTCTTTGTATTTAAAATTAACAGAATCGGAAGTTTGTCCAAGATGGCTAACGTGGGTTTGTACTTCACTTTTAAAAGCCACTATACGATTTGAATCTTGTTTGATGTTGACAAATCTGTCTAGAAGACTATTAATATTAAGAATGTTGTAGTTTTTCGTAATGGCATTTCTGATTGGGAGAAGTTCCTTATAGACTAGCAACGTCCATTTGTAGTTAGAAACCTTAATGGATCCTTCCTCACGGAGGAAAATTTCGACAGTATTATTTATGGGAGTTATGGAGAACTGAGAAGTTTTACTGAATTTTAGGAAATTTCGATTATTTCGAATGGGCCATTGAAAAGGTTTTCGGCTTTAGTTTTTATTTGGGAATCTTTAACATATACTTTGTCTCCTACGTTATATTCGTAAGGATTTTCAGAGATTTTTTGATCAAATCTAATTTTAGATTTCTCCTTTTGAGTTTGGGTCCGATTTTGAGCTAATTTGTAGTAATATTCCTTGCGGTTGTTTAGGTCTCTCACATATTTTGTTATAAGTTCTTTTTGGTTGTAAAGCGTTTCGGGCGGTCTAGACGAGGTATGCCCAAAAATAAGCTCAAATGGGGTGAAACCGTGGGTTTTATTTTTCATGTTGTTGTAACATATTACGGCGTAGGGTAGGACGTTAAAGGGATTTTCGTCCGGACTATCTGCATGGTTTAGTCTGATCATTTCTGCAAGTGTGGCATCGAATAGTTCTATAGAGCCATTTGATTGGGGATGTCCCACACTAGAAAATCTCAATTTTATTTACAACCGGCAAAGGTCTTTTATTAAGGCGTTTTCAAATTCACGTCCTTGGTCACAATGGATCCTCAAGGGGGTTCCATAGTGTTGGAAAAACATTAAGATTGTATTAACTACAGTTTTTGCTGATTTGTCTCTAATTGGATAAGCTTGAGTGAATTTTGTTAGTTCGTCTCTTATTGTAAGTGCATAGTTTTTCGTTGGGTATTCAAAAATGTCTATGTTTATTCTTTCGAAGGGAGTTTTCGGTGTTTCGGTAATCACCAGAAGTCTGTTAAGGTTTCTTCGGTATATTTGGACTTTTTGGCATGCTTCACAGCGTTTTATTAAGTTCTCTACGTCTTTGACGAGATTAGGCCATGTGCATTTTGATCTTATGTGTCTGACTATTTCATTAATGCCTCTATGCAAGTTTGTTTTTCCTCGGTGATATTGGTCTAAGATTTGAGGCATTTCATCCTCATTTGGAGTTGTTACTGTATCTTGACATATTTTGAATTTTATCTCTTTGTCTGATAATATGAGACATAGTACTTCAAGAATGGGTAGTTTCAGGTTATTTTCGATGCAATATGTTTTGGAAACATCGAATTCATTCTGGTCTTTGAAGAAAACGTAGAATAGTTCTGGAACAACTCTTTCTAGATCGAATGGCAGCGGCACAGTAACATATCTTCTATTCTTAACAGTTTTGCTAGCAGCGATGTTAATTTGCCTCAATTTAAAATCTAGATGCTCTTCAAAAATGTCATTTAATATCGTATGATGCAATTCGCTTAGTTTGTTTTGTCGAAAAAATGTTATTATGTCCTTATGTGATTTATCCAGAAGTTTCAAGTTTGAGAATTCTATCTTTGAATAGTCTATGAGCGACCTAGATTGGTATAAATCCACAAATCTATCATATTCCTTTTTTATTTCTCCGTTTTCAGTCTCATCTGTATCGTCTGACTCTGTTTCCTCCTCAGTTTGTTCTTCGTTGGAAGCAAGAATTCTGGAATTGAACTTGATGCATTCTTGGAAGTGGTTTAATTTAATTCTAGATAGGCATTTTTGTTGATTTTCCCTGGCTTGTGTTCTATTTTGTAATTATATTCTACGAGTTTCAGTCACCATCTTGCTAATCTACTTCCCGAGTCTTTAATAGAAAAGAGCCTAGTTAGAGGTCTATGGTCAGTGATCAGGGTAAACTTCCTTCCAAACAGGTAGGGTCGGAAATGTTTGACAGTCGAGACAATGGCGAGTAATTCCCGCTCGATGGTGGAATATTTTTGTCTCCGCATTACAAAGGATTCTAGATGCGAACACTATTGGGAGGTCTTTTCCGACAGGTCCCTGTGACAAGACAGCGCCTATAGCAAAAGCACTTGCGTCTGTTGTGAGAAGAAAGTGCTCTTCAAAATCTGGGTATAATAAGATAGGGTCAGAGATTAGGGTGTTTTTGAGCTCGCTGGAGGTTTTGCATTCGAAATCAAAATTGAATTCTATGTCCTTTTGTAAGAGTTTTGTGAGAGGTTTGGACATTTTTGCGAAATTTGGAATGAAGCGGCGGTAATATCCAGAAATCCAAGGAATGATTTTATGTCCTTTTGGTTTTTTGGTTCTGGAAAATGACGGATGCAATCTACTTTAGAGGGATTTGGATTTGCACACCATCCTTGGTAACGAGATGGCCAAGGTATGCGACTTCTTTGCGCAAAAATTCGCATTTGTCTGGTTGGATTTTGAGATTTGCTTTTCGAAGATGTTTGAACACTTCTTTGAGTCTATCTATGTGTTCATGGATGGTAGGTGAATAAATGATAATGTCGTCCATGTAGACCAGAATTCTTTCATTTTGAATGCCTAAGAGAATATTTTCCATGACGCGCTGGAATGTGGAGGGGCATTCTTCAACCCAAAGGGCATACGAACGAATTCATAGTGGCCATTTTCCACTGAAACGGCGGTCTTTGAAATATCAATTGGGTCGATTTCGATTTGGTGGAAATCAGATGCAAGATCAAGGGTCGAGAAATACTGGCATTTTCCTAGTTGATCTAAAAGATCTGAGATGTTAAGGAGCGGATATTTATCGTCGACCGGTAGCTCGATCAATTTCCTGGAATCTATTACTACGCGCTGTGATGTATAGACGTTTAATATTGTCAATGTGACAACAGTCAGTTAATTTAATTTGTCAATATCTGCTCAACATTTATGAGAATATATTATAGTTTTAACCATTAGTGAAGTTCGTGCTTTCTTATGTATGTCAAGCTCATACATAACATGGTGACAGCGGTAAAAGTGCGCTAATGGTTAAGGAATTTCGCTGGTAAACTTGAAAACTAGCTGATTGGCAAAATAAGATATTATTTTTATACCAAAAATGGCGGAACAAAGCCGAACTCCAGAACAATTTTCCTTTTGTGGTGAATTATCGAACAATTGGAAACTTTGGAAACAAAAGTTTGAACTTTTCCTGTTGGCAAGTGGTAAAAATGAAAAAAAAGACCCTGTGAAGATAGCTATCTTACTTAATTTATTGGGGGATGAAGGACTCAAAATATACAATACTTTCGAGTATGATCAGAGCGAAGATAAGCAAAAGCTTGCTACTATAATTGAGAAATTTGATAAACATTGTAGTCCAACTATCAATCTGGTCTATGAACATTTTAAATTTTTTAAAAGGGAGCAACTTCCTGGTGAAACGATTGACCAGTTTATTACTGCACTTAGGCAGTTAGCTGGAACTTGCGAGTTTTGTGAAAAGGACGATTTAATCCGTGATCGAATTGTTCTTGGTGTACAGGACTCACGTATCCAAGAAAAACTTTTACAATATCCAAATCTTGAACTTAATGAGGCTATTAGCATTTGTAGGTCCATGGAAACAAGTGTGTTAACTCAAAAAGAAATTAGTAAAGATTCAGTTTCTATGAATGTGATTAATAGACGTTTTAATCAAAATAATGGTAGTGGTTCAAGTTCAAGATATAATCGAGTACCTAACTATGGTCCTAACCGTAGATTGAAACAATATAGTAGTCAAACATCTGGGTATGATAACACAAATGATAACCGTTATCAACAAAGACGTAATTTTGGTTGTACAAACTGCGGTCAGCAACATGAGCCAGGTAAGTGCCCTGCTTTTTATCGAGTCTGCAGTTTTTGCAAGCAGACTGGACATTTTAGAAATTTTTGTACAAAAAGACAGAAAATTCATGAAATTACTGAATATTTTGATGAACTCAATTTTAATGACGACAGTGACTCTGATGATTATGATGGTGCATGTAGCACTGTAAAATCTGATTCTAAATTAATTGTGTGGACAATCACAACTTCAGATATTAATGCAATTGACTGGCTAGAAGTTTTGAACATTTCTAACGTGGACATTAAATTTAAAGTAGACACAGGAAGCCAAGTCAATACGCTAAACATCTCGGACTTTAATCTATTAAAAATACCACATAAAAATCTTTCATCTGTTTCTTCGGTATTAATGTCTTACTCAGGGCATACAATCAATGTGATAGGTCAAATCCATCTGAAGTGTCATTTTAAAACAAAAACTTTCACTTTTTTGTTCTATGTTTTGGATTCAGAAAAACCTTGCTCTATTTTAGGGCTAAATGCAATACGTGCTATAGGAGTCATACCGAAAGTTTCAAAAAATGAGACTATTGATTCTATAAAAAATATAGGTGATAACAAATATTCTGACAAGGATAATAATCTTCCAAAAGTTTTAAAATATTATGAGCCTGTTTTTTCTGGTATTGGTAAGATAAATAAACAGTTCTCACTTACTTTGAGTGATGATGCTGTGCCACATGTGAGCGGGCCACGAAAAATACCAGTTGCTCTCAAGGACAAAGTAAAATCGAAACTTGATGAAATGGTAAAAGAAAAGTTAATTGTACCGGTTACTGAGCCCACCGATTGGGTCCATCCCATTGTTGTCGTACAAAAACCAGATAAAAAAGACATTCGTATTTGTATGGATCCTCGTATTCTCAATAAATACATAAAACGAGAAATTTTTGAAATACCAACTCAAGATGTATTATTTGCACAACTTGCAGGAGCAAAATATTTTAGCTTGCTAGATGCATCGTCCGCCTTTTTGCAGCTCTCCTTGACTTATGAAAGTTCTCTTCTATACACTATAGCTACACTGAGAAAAGTCCCAGGAGAAAATTCTTTGCTGGTTTTTTTTTAGCTGTTACAGTGGAAAATGTTTTAGAGGTAGCAATGTTATTTTGCTTCTACAGAAAAGACCACTTTGCTGAAACTACTTTTTTTTTTTTTTTTTTTTTTTTTTACGGATATGCGCACCCGCAAGGAAATGTCCTATCACGCTCGAGAAGCGGCAAGTGCGCGGAAATGTCGGTGTATGTTTGTCTTGAAACGGTTCAGGTTGTAACCTGCAGGGAAAACCGTCGCAGGGAGTTTATTCCACAGCGATGCTGTTCTCCAGAGATATGAATTCTGATATAATGAGGTTCTTGGTGCCTCTAGTTTGACAGTAAATTCATGGTTACCGTCTGTTTGACGGGTTCGCCTGGTAGGTGCTACTCTCGGTGGAATCATACGTGCCAACTCTTCAGAGCATTTTCCGTGATAGTACCTGTAGAAGAGAGATAAATCGCCCACAGATCTGCGATGTTCGAGACCATCCAAGTTACGAGTAAGTGCGGGGTCATTGATCAGCTTGATAGCTCGTTTTTGCACGGTATTCAAAAGCATTAAGGTATGTTTGGGTGCTGCACTCCATATATGTGAACAGTACTCCATAGTTGGTCGAATCTGGGCTTTGTAGAGTGTCAGCAATTGGCTTGGTGTGTACAGATGTCTTGTACGAAATAGCACCCCCAGCTTTTGGGAGGCCCTTTTAGCAATATCTGCCACGTGACTGTGCCAAGACATGTTGGTCTCTGCAGTAACCCCCAAGATGTTCAACTGACTCTGTAATGTGACCGCACTTCCAGATAGCATGATGTTTGGCTCACCGGTGCTGGTCTTTTTTGAAAACAGAGCTGCTTGGGTTTTCTGCGCGTTGAACTGTACAAGGTTTTTGTTACCCCAGTCCTCTATTATCTCCAGGTCGTTATTTATCTGCGATATTTGAGTTAGTCTAAGATGATGGAATTCACGTGCGGAAAGACCTGTGGGTGGTATGAGTGAGGAGACTACATTGCCATCGTCTGCAAAGCAATAAAGTGGATTTACTGTTTTATCTATGAGGTCATTTATGTAAATCAGGAAAAGAGTTGGCGAAAGGATTGCTCCCTGTGGCACACCAGCATTTATTTGGTAAGAGTTGGAGTTCTGGCCATCCAGTGCAACATAAATGGATCTGTCCTTTAGGTAACTTTCAAACCAAGTGCAAAGTTTTGGCGATAATCCCATTGCTTTGAGCTTGTTGAGCAGATTTTCATGCCAAACTTTGTCGAATGCTTTAGATATATCTAAGGCAATTGTTCTTGTTTCACTTTATTGAAACTGCAAAGATATTTCTTATTCCAAAACCAAACTTTGCTGTTATAGCAAAATTAAAATTTTATGAAAATATTTCTGCTCCTCCGAAATAGAACTTTTCTAAGATAGATAGATACTTTACTGTTGCAGCAAAAAAAAAATCCTGTAATTTTTGTTATTGTTACAGTAATGTTTTTTGCTACCCTAGCTAAATAACTTAACTAAAAATACCGTTCGGACATTTCCGTGATTTCTTCGGGTCCAAAAATAACCGATAAAATATGTTTCGTGTTCATTTTCTTCCATTTTAGTTTAGTAGCTAACGCTGTACGGTGTGGATCGTGGATGCTGTCGAGTCAAGTCGAGTGTCGGTCGCTGGGAATCTTTTTAGAAATGGTGCCAGCGCATCCATCAAAACTAGCAGAAACAACTCTAGCGCCAAACTTTTCATTAATTGACATTATTTCAGATCAGGTAATGAAAGTTTAGGGGTTTAAATAGAGTTTGTTTATCTCCTGGTTTTGTTATGATGGACGCGCTACTACATATTTCCAAAGATTTCCAGCAAAATATTTTTGCTATTGGTGAGACAAATAACTTCCCATGGCTAATAAAACACTTGGCTGATTCTGGCAAGAAATTTTTTGTTCTGAGACAAACGCTTTCCTATTTCAGAAAGCATTTCTAATAACAACAACAAATATCTTTTCTGTCTTAGCAATCTACTTTTCAATAGCAAAAAAGGATGTTTTTCAGGGTATATAACCTCTTTTCTAGGACAGCATAGTTACTTTCCTACGACAGCATAGTAGCTTTTCTATGCCAGCAAAGTGACCTTGTAGAAACTGTGAGTAAATTCTTTATAAAGTCACTTTGCTACCGCAAATAAACGGTGCCAGTAAAGTTATCTTTTCGGCGGTAGTAAAGATCTTGGCTGTCCCCTATGTAGCCAAAATTTTTGGCTACGGCAGCAGAAAAATTAGCTATGACAATGAAACAATTTTCTCAGTGTACAAGTTTTGGCAGATATCGATACCTTCGTCTTCCATATGGAATATCGTGCGCTCCTGAAATTTTTCAAAGATGCATTTTTGAACTTTTAGAGGGCGTTCAAGGAGTATTATCGTATTTGGATGATATACTCGTTTATGGAAAAACCATTGAGGAACATGACCAAAATTTACATACTGTTCTTGAAAAAATTAAAAACAGTGGATTGACCCTAAATCGAGAAAAATCGAAGTTTTCTGTTACCGAAATATTCCTTGGCCATATTATCAGTGCGAGTGGTGTCTCACCAGATGAACGTAAAACCCGAGCTATACGAGAAATGGAATCACCCAAAAATAAAAAGGATTTACAAAGATTCTTGGGTATGATTGTTTATCTCTCAAAATTCTTGCCGAATCTATCGAATGAAACAAATACACTCCGTACACTTCTGAGCAATAAATCGGAATGGCAGTGGACTGCAATTGAATTGCAGTCCACTGAATTGAATAAGTCCTTTAATAATCTGAAAGATCTAGTTGCATCGGCTACTACCTTGTCATTTTTCAGTCCTAAAGAAGAAATAACACTGTCCGTAGACGCAAGCCCCTATGGATTAGGAGCCTATATTAGCCAAAATAATCGCCCAATTGAGTTTGCTAGCGTGTCTCTATCATCAACTCAACAAAGATACAATCACATCGAGAACTTGTGAACGTTTCAACTACTATTTGTGCGAGCAGGAAAATTTTAAAATCGAGACTGATCATCGTCCTCTTCTTGGACTCTTGAAAAAACCATTAGACGAAATGTCACCACGCATTCAAAGACTTGCTATAAGGCTACTTAAATATCGCTTTACCTTAACATTCGTTCCAGGAAAATACCTTCAAATTCCTGATACATTAAGTCGAGAACCTTCTAAGGAATCGATAAATACTGAGTATTTAGATTCAAATTTAATTTGTTTCATTTTCAACATTTCTGTTTTCAGAGGCGTTCAGTTTCTTGGGTACTACTCAAACTGGAGAGGACCATGATGAAGTAGAGTGACGTATGATTCCTTGGTCGAGCATCTTTCCTATTTGCGTTTTTACCTCTTCTTTGTGCACTTGACGGTACCTATAGGATTTCGTAAAAACTGGCCTAGAATTGTTTGTTTCTATAGTATGCTTTACTTCGTTAGTAAAGGTTAGTGCATCGCCCTCTAAATAGAAGATATCTACATATTCTAGACAAAGTTCTGTTTTCTTTTGTTTTCCTTCAAAATTAAGATGTTCGGTTCTCAATTCGTTCTTAATTATTTGTACTCGATCTGTGGGTCCTGCGTTATGGTTTTCTGGAAAATTGAAATCCCGAATCGTTTCTGCCTTTTCCGTGGGTTCTAGTTGTAGGTTGCAGAAATTCACAATTTTGGGAATGACGTTGGCATTGAGGAATGAAGTGAAAAATTCCCCTTTGTGCTTACATGGACTAATGCGTTTGGAATTCTAACCTTTTCCTTTTCTTGTGCTGAAAGGATGGCATCTGTATTTTTAGGTTGCATCTGTGCTTAAATATTTTTTCCTACTCGCGTGCGCAAAGTTATTACTTTGCACACTCATTTGCGTGCGCAAAGTTAAACTTTGTGCACGGAAACTCTTTGCGCCCTCATTTTTGTTACGCATAGTAACCGCTTTTAAACTCGATTTTTCAATGTTGTGTGGGTTTCTGGATAGACTTATATTCAGAAAGAAGGGCCTGATGTTATTTTTGTTCCAAGAACGGCATTCAGGTAATGTTTAACTTTTTTAATTTGACACTTTCCGTATGAGGAGCGAGGGAAGGAAAAATCCAGCAAAAACAGATGTGAGCTCAGGTGACCATTGTCCATTGGCATGGAAAGCCACCAACTCACATTCCTTTGGAGTATCAGATTATAAAAGTTGGACTGTAAGTTATCCTCCTCCATACTAAAATTTGGCAGGAAAAACAAACAACGACTTGTTCAAATTTTAAGTAAACCTCACTATAGCACAACCAATGTTGTAAATAAAGTCAAGCTGATCAGTGAAAAAAAAATTGAAAACACAACACATTGAACTAGGAGAGAAAATTACCAATTTTGATGCATCTGGAAACATTTAAGAAGATTAGGTACAGCTCCACTGGATGTAAATCTTCAAACACTCGTAGAAAAAGTATTGTTCCTAACACTTGCGCAAAGTGTCTTTTCCGCACTCAAAGCTTATCCGAATTCCGCTTCGGGTTGTTCGTCTTACTGCTTTTTCGGGCGGGAAAGTATCACTTTGCGCACTTGTTAGGAAAATAACTATTTCCGTGCGCCCTTCGATTGATATTTTATTTTGCGCATCGTTTTTATTTTCTGGAACACTAATAGGATCGGTTTCTACTAGTCCATGCCTAGGATACCATCGAACTCTATGTCGATGTCGTGAATGAAAACTTTGAGAGGGTCGCCTGCTTTGAAAGGTACAAGGGTAGATTCCGTTATATGGAGCTTTTGATTCGTTATCCCTTGGATGGTAACGTTTTCAGGGGATCTAGTTCGAAAATTTTGGGCTGTATTTTTCTTGAAAACGGAAATACCAGCACCGTTATCGATAAGGAGCTTGAATTTGTTTGAGGCGTCTTTAATATATAAAAGGTTTTTTGAATTTACGCTTAGCAATGGGTTTGAAAAAAGTTTTGTTCCGGAAAGTTTAGATTAGGATCCATATTGTCGAGGTTCAAGGTCTGGATTTGATCCTGGATTTCCTGCCACGTGGTTGGTTGCTCGATCACTTCTTGAGTTGAATAATTGTTCGGAGGGTGGTTCTGATTTGGGAGTGACAGAAAATTTTGATAAACATCAGTATCAAGCTGTGTGACAGGATTATTAGGGTCATATTGATTATAATCGTAGCCATACTCTAACCATTCTTGAAATTATTCTTGAAAGTTTTCTGGATAATATTCGTAGGATTTATCTTCAGGGTATTGGGGGTTTTCGTAATATTGGGAGTTAAAGGATTACTGAAGGTCGTGTTTGCCCTTGAAATGGCTGAGTTGCATTAGAGGGACTGAACTGGGTCTGGGGTTATTAGGCATTATTTGAATTGGTTGCTTGGGTTTCTCTTCTAATGTACGAAATATTCTGGAAATAGTTAGGGCGTTGAGATTGATGAGAGCGGCATTCATATGACATATATCCAGTTCGTCCACCAGTGTAACATTTTGTACCTTGAGAAGGAGCCCTTTCTATTTGTGTATTATTTTCTCGCTTAAAAGCATTGACTGGTAACCGACAGTTATGTTAATAAAACATTCTTAATTAGGTTTGAAGAAAAATAGTCTTGAAAATCCCAAAAATTCTTTATTTATGTACTACCGGTTTCGAAGCTTCAACGCTTCATCTTCAGGTATAAAAAGACTAAAATTGAAAAAATACCACAATGAGCACCAGTTGCATTATTTTCGTTGAATCAATCAACCTCTAAACTTGGTTATATTAGTCTTAATATCTAAAAACTGTAACTTACATATTTAATAATAATGAGAGTTGTCAAAATCAGGTCGATTCGGAGGAACAATACCTGGGCATTAGGCAAAATTGTCAATAAGGGATGTTACCCTTTTGAGTGTTATACTCATGTCCAAAAACAAGAAGGTCGGTTGATATTTTTAGTCTGAAAAAATTCCAGGAAAATTATTGAAATGTATTAGCAGTAGAAATTCGATAAGTTTACAAAGGGTTGGAAGTTTTTTATTAAATTCCATTATGTGAAAAATACCTTTTTCTCCAAACGTCAGAAAAACTTCACTTTGTTAATCCCTGTCAGAAATTTGATTTCTATGCTGCTAGGCAAATCCGGCGGGTTAACACCTGTCGAGGTGGTAGAAATTTAATTTCTATGCTGCTTGGCAACCCCAGCGGCAGCAAAAGTACTTTTAGTACCGCAGGAGCGGCAGTAGAAGTACTTTTAGTGCCGCTCGTACTTTTACTGCCGCTCAACCATTCACTTGCCCTCGAGGTTACCCCATTCGTTCGGAGAAAAAATAGCGTGTTGCATACGGAGTAGAAGCACTTTTTTCTGCTTCAGCAGTATTGCAATGTTTTTTTCTTTCTTTTTGTTTTTTGGTTTTTTGGCTTCTTTGGGATTTCTTGTTGTATAAATATTAGTGTATATAGACGAAAAACAATGATATATATATTTTTAAAAAAACGTTACTAGAAATAATTAATTTTAAAAAGGTGTAAAAGGTGTAAAAGGACAAATTCACATTTTTTGGACGATGATACAACATTGACAATACTGTTGGTTCAGGTCACGTGCTCTTTTTTGGAGTGACAGCACTACGTATGTGTGGTGACCTCTATTAATTATTTGAAAAATTTAACCCAATATGACAACCATGTTTATCTTGTACCGTTTCTCCTTTATCGACCCAATCTGTTACAATCTAGGGTACTGTACCGTATAAAAACATTGTTTACAAATCAACTCATTGATACCTAGAGGGCGACAAAATTTGAAGAAAGTTATTTTTAGTAATTACAAAAAACCAATCGTAAGAAAACTGTAAAAATCGTAGAAAACTGTAAAAACACAATCAAAGAACAATAGGTTAGCAATTTTTTATATCTAAAAACTTTGAACTACAGGGCAACCAAGACATGAGGGTTAGGAATAGGGGATGCAAAACTAATTTAATAATTTATTTTACTGGAAAAACAAACTCAAGATTCTGTTATCCATGAAAAAGGTTTGTGAGTTGATGATTCTATCAGGGTCATCTTTAGTTGATCTAATAATTTCTAACGCTTCCAAATTATTTAAAATAGCATTGTTACTTTCAACATGTAAAATTTTATGGTTGTTTTTGAAATCTGTTTGGTGTCCCGTTTCCAAAATATGCTTTGCAAACAGTGATTCTGTGTTATTTAACCTAACACATCTACAGTGTTCTGAGAAGCGTGTCTTGAAATTTCTCTTTGTTCTGCCAATGTAAATTTTTCCACAACCGCAAGCCAATTGGTATACACCAGGATTGAGTAAAGGGTCAATTTTATCTTTATTATTTATGAAAAAATTACTTAAGGTATTCTTTGATTTGAAAGCTATTTTAATATTGTGACGTGAACAGATCTTCTGTATTGTATATGATATATCACCATTAAACGTTAATGAGAAAAATCTTTCTGTGTTGCCCCCTACACTAGTGTTTGTTGTTGGTAAATATGAATTATTAGCTAAATTCCTCAATAATTTCTTCTGTATGAGCTTATTGACTATATTAGGGTCAAAATTGTGGTCTTGAGCTATTTGTTTAATTATTTTGATTTCCATCTCTCTAGCGTCTTCGGACAGGGGGATGTCTATGGATCTATTGACAAAACTGCTGAGGGCAGCTAATTTCTGTAACATAGGGTGGAAAGACGATTGGTGTATTATTACACCTGTATGAGAAGGTTTTCTATAAATTGCAAAGTGATGTTTATTGTTTACATTTTTTATTGTAAGATCTAGAAAATTAATAGATTTGTTGGTTTCTATTTCAACAGTAAATTATATTTTTTGATGAATTGAGTTAATATTGTTAATAAAATCGTTTAGTTGTTCTCTACTGCCTGACCATAAAAGAAGAATGTCATCAACATATCTATAATAATATATTATGTTTCCACAAAAAGGGTTGTTCTTTAGAATGTGGTTAGTTTCAAAAAAATCCATAAATATGTCAGCTAACAATGGTGATAAAGGAGATCCCATAGAAAGTCCATCTTCCTGACGGTAGATCGTTTCATTGAAAACAAAGAAATTTTGTTTTAAACAAATATTTAATAGTTTTATCAATTCAACTGCTTCATTGTCTGAGAGTGTACTATCATGTAGGTTATTTTTAATTATTTGTAAAACTTCATTAGTTGGGACATTGGTGAACAAATTTGTAACGTCAAGTGAAATCATTAGAGCATTGTTAGGTATTGGCACATCTTTAATTTTATTTGCTAATTGTGTACTATTCAAAACTGTATTCTCAAAAACACAATTGTATACTTCTCTAAATTTTACATTTAGCCACTTTGCCAATTTATAAGTTGGAGAGTTTGTGAAGGAAACTACAGGCCTTATGGGCATTTCGGAGAAAATGTCTGATTTGTGTACTTTCAATAGACCATATAATCTTGGGATTGTGGTATTATTAGCTGATAAATGATAGATCAAGCCTTTTGATATTGTAGATGTACATTCTTTCATTACTGAGTTAACTGTTTTTATAAAAGTGGGGAATTTGGGGTTAAATATTTCAAAATTATTCTCCCAAACAAATTTCAAGACTTTCTCATCATAATCTTTTTTATGTAACACTACTACACTATTTCCCTTGTCAGCCTTAGTAAGAACCAAGTGTCCCTCTGATATTTTTTCTTTATTGACTTTATTGTTGCTGTGTTAAATGAACCTTGATCTAATAAGTTTTTGTTTTTAATTTTGGATAACTCCGAGCGAAGTACATAAATAAAGAATTTTTGGGATTTTCAAGACTATTTTTCTTCAAACCTATCATCTGCCCAAAAAATGGACCACATACAATCCTTATTCTCAATTAGTTAGTTTAATAGTTTTTTTTTCAAAGGCTTCCTGGGATGGTAGAAATCTATGAGTAAAATTAGGATATGGAAATTCTATTAAAAAAACTACCGTTGCTTGTAATATCATCTACCTATATTAATTGCCCTAAATTTATTTTTTATTATATTTTCCTATTATAGCGTGATTCATATTAGGTGATCTCTGATCTTTCCATTCAAAATATGTAAACGCTTGTGTCAGAAAGTAACAGCAGATTTGTCATTTTGAATGGAACGTCTACCTATCTAATATCATTTCTGATTGCTGGAGTGAAAAATTAAAAATAAAACGCTGAATCACAACATTATGTCCATCCTAGATGGTGGTGAGTAACAACGAATAAGAATAAGCTCCTCGTACAATCTAGAAAAGAAAAATATGTGATTAAAGTTTGGCTCATTTTCACTCATCAAAATTCTCTTTCGCGATTGTTTCAGTACTTGCAGCACTTCGGTATCTTGATTTTGATTATCTATTCACATAGGTGCATCAGCTGGAAACTCAGAAGTTTGCTATGAATGATTTTTTTTTAATACCGGTAAATTTATTGAGGATCTGTATACATACATCATTCCCAACAAATCAACTAGAAAGCAAATTCCAGAAATTCTTACCGCTAAAAAGGTCTCCAACGAAATATTGTGAAAATTTCCAATGGCAATGTGCAAAGGCTTCTGAGGCGTCATAATGCACATCACAAGATTTTTGCGTACGTCCTCAGGATACTCTGTCCAGTCCAAATTGTACCAAAAATTGGCGATTTCGAGACCTCTCTGAGTCAATATGTTGGAACTGTAGCAATAAATGAAAACCCTGACGAGGTGGAATGCGACGGATTGACTGAGGAGAAGCAATTGAGCCAGGCTCAGATTTCTCTGAAATTCCCGAAACAAAAGATTTTGAAAGGTAGAAAATCTTAAATTTAACTTACGACGATTAGAAAAATTAGTGTAGCTACTTGAATGGAACTAGGCACAAAATCCAGTAGCAATATGTTCTTTAAAGTGTCATTCAATTGTATCACGTAGCTGAAAATAAATACATATTAACTGGTGCTGAGCAAATGCAAGACTAAGACCAAGACCGGGTTAGTCTTGGTCTTGGTCTTGGTCTTGCACCAAAACTGGTAGACTGGTAGATTTTTACTTAAGGCAATTTTAACAAAGAAAATTAAAAAAAAAAAATAGTTTTTAAAGTAAGTGAAGGTGTAAAGAAAGGGACAGTATATTCCAGTATCAAAATGTTGGTTTTTCAATATTAAGCAGCACAGCAGCAAATTTTGACAAGAGAATCAGGCAAGCAATTTTTTCTAGTAAAAATGCACAAAAAAACATAGCGAGTTAAAGGATCACTTGTTTAAGTTTGTCCCTGTAATATTGAAACATCCTTATTTCTAATCTATCTATTTTCTTGATAATCTAATGCAGCTATTGTTTTAATTTTGACAATTTTTTTTGGAATAAGTATCTTACTATAATTTCATAGTTTCAAAAAAAATATATATATCTAAGTCACTGGGGGCGGTTACCTTAGCTGGGATTAGAAATAAACCAAAATTATTATTGCTTATTGCTCAATGAAAAAGTGCACATCAGTTGTATGCATTTCTCAGCAAATGAAAAATTTCTTAACAATTTCACATACTCGTATCTCATGCGGTAAACTGTACTTTTTTTCACACATTTGCGTGCGGTTAGTAGTATTCTACCACATACTATGCGGAATATACTATATGGAGAATACAGAGTTCAAAAAGCAAAAATAATGAAAAAGATAGTAGTTTTTTTATGGATAGAAAAATCTTTCACTTTTAAACACCAATTCGATTTACGTTGGAAAGTATGTTTGATAATTGGGTTCGGGAATTCTTTATATTCTCTAAAGTTGTAGGATAGGGTATGATATGATGATATTCAACTACAAACAACTAAATTAAATGCTGAATTTTATTATCTTTAAAAAAATGCTCGGTCTTGGTCTTGCGTAAGTCTTGCAATACCTACTAGGTCTTGGTCTTGCATAAGTCTTGCACTGCTCGGTCTTGGTCTTGGTCTTGCAGTCTAATAAGAGGTCTTGCTCTCTGAATTTTGCGCACCAAAAAATGTATCATTGGACAAATAGCTCTGTTCAAAGGCGGTAGCGTTCTGATGAAGTTTAACCGAATATGAATTAAAGTGCTCAGATTTCAGTCTATTTTTTTTTTTTTTTTAAGCTTTAAAGTGCATCAACCACTAGGGTTATTAGCACATGGTACAATAATTTTATAATTTGAGGTATAAATTACAATTCAATCAAATTAGGTATATCCTGTTGGCTTTTGAAGATGTCTTGCATTGATCCACCAATATGGAGCGCTTTCCTTTGTTGGTTGTATTTGGGGCATGTAACTAATAGATGTTTGACTGTTATGGTTTCGTTGCGTAATTCACAGACTGGGGGGTCTGTTCTTTGTAGTAAATGTCCATGTGTGAGTCTAGTGTGTCCGATTTTGAGGCGACTTATTATTATTTGTAATGACCGGCATATGGATATGCTGGTTAGGTTTTATTGACGGTTTCACTTCGTGTAGTTTAGGGTTCGAACTGATCCATTCTAGTTGCCACGAGTGACACGAGTCGCGTACTAGAGTTTTCCTATAGCATTAGTCACTTATTGTGTTTCCTGTCCGGAAGGTAGATGCGCCATCAGTCAAGGCTTGTTTAGCTACAGAGTCTACTGAGTCCTTACCTGGGATTCCGGTATGAGAGGGGGTGAAAATGAAAAACACAGATCTATTGTCATTTTGTATGCCTATTAATGTCTTTTTTATTTTATGTTCTATCTGGTGTTTTGGATATATTCTGCCTATTGAGTATAGGGAGCTAAGGGAATCGCTTATAATCAAGCTGTTTTGGATGTTATTATTTCCTATGTTTTCTAGTGTCTTGGATATTGCGAAAAGTTCTACTGCGTATATTGATGCAAATTTGGGTAATTTATATTTCTGCACCATGTTGTTTGATACTAACGCAGCGCCTGTTCCTTCGCCTGTTTTGGGAGCATCTGTGTAAAAGCTAACTGTATCTACTGGGAGTTTTTCTACGATTTGTTTGAATTCCGATTGAATAATGTGTTTTGTTCGTCATATTTAGTTAGGCTGGTATTGACTAGTGGCCTGTTCATTTACCAAGGTGCGACTAAGGTTTTGTCAATGATCGGGAACTCTGAGAATTGTAGATGTAGATCTTCACGTTATCTGTTGAGCCTTTCGTAAAAGGCTGGTTTGATCCGTTTTTTGTTCTGGTAAATTTCTCTATATCTGTTGGATAAAATATTGGTGTATGACGGGTGTTTGGTGGAAATTGCCCTTGTTGTGGCATATGCAATGCATAACATTTTCCTTCTTTGTCTTAGTGGAGGATCGCTAGCTTCACATAGTAGGCTTTCCATGGGACTTGTGCAAAAAGCACCCTGAGCAATGCGTATTGCTAAGTTGTGGACTTTGTCAAGTAGTGCCAATGTATTTTTTGAGGCTGAATTGTACATCGATTTTTGATCTAATTATGGCTCTATAGATTCGTAGCAGGGATAAGGAGTCGGCACCCCAGGATTTATGAGCTAAAATCTTCAAAAGATTTATTCCTTTTTGGCATACCTACTAGAATTAGTTTTTTTTTATGTGTGGCACCTGTGTCAGTTTTTCGTCGAAGATTAGTTTGAGGAATCTGGTGGTTTTGACAAAATCTAAGTTTTTGTCGTACAGTGTATTGCTTCTTCACTTTTTTTTTAGAAGATCATAGGTACATTTTGTTTTATCGGTGGAAAATGTAAAGCCATCAGTATGTTGAGTCCAGAGTTCAAGTGCGTTTATATTATCTTGCATAAACTTAGTCATGGATTGCAGATTTTTCCTCTTTGATTGTCAGAACCAAGTCGTCGGCGAAAAGTCGAAATTTGATGGGTGTTTTTATTTGATTGGCGATGCTATTGATTGCCGCTAAGAACAGGGTGACACTTAGAACTGCCATGATACTTGTGGTGTTCCATGCTCTTGCTTCATCTGACATGCAACCGTTTAGTCGAACTTGGAATTTTCTGCTTTGCAAGAAGTTCTGGATGAAAATTAAGATATCGCCTTGGATTCCTCAATCGATGAGCTGTTTCATGATATTATATCTCCAGGCGCAGTCGTATGCTCTACTTATGTCGAAGAATATTGCTAGACATTTTTGGTTATTTGCGAAAGCATCTAGGATTTTTGTTTCCAGGTCGATTAAGTTGTCTTCAGTTCATCTATTTTTTTGGAATCCATTTTGTTCTGGTGCTAATCTATCGTTTAGTTCAAGGTACCAGGTTAGTCTGTTGTTAATTATCCTTTCTAGTATTCTAGTAGTTTGCAAGTAAGAGAGATTGACCTGTACGAAGATGGATTGGATTTCGATTTTTCCGGTTTTAGGATTGGGACTATTATAGGACCATAGAATTAGAAATTTGTGTTGTTGAAAGATAAAGTAATATAGGTCCAGGAGAAAATGTTTGGCATTTTCTGGTGAATTTTGAAGAAATGTAGCAGGTATGTCATCAGGACCAGGGCTGCAGTCTTTTAGTTTAGAGATAGACTCTTCAAGTTCCCATTTGGATATTGGTAAATTTAGAGGAGAGTTGTCTTCTTATGTAAAAACCGGAAAGTTTCTTTCGGTGTATTTTTTTGTCAGTATGAATGATGGATTGTAGTTTATGTCGCTAGAATTTGTTTCATATGTGTTTTTTAGAGTATTTGCTATGCTTTGGTTAGCTGTTATGATATCATTGTTAGTGCATAGATAAGGAATTGGAGCTTGCTCTTGCTCTTAGTCGTTTGAAAGATAGATTTTCTTAGGTTTTTTGTTTTTTAAATTTATTGAAAGCTTGTTTGCTTTCCTTTATTGCCAGTTTACAGGCTTCGTTCCACCATGGGACTGGCTTTTTTGCTAATTGGTTAGATGCTTTCCCCATTGATTGGTTAGCAGCGTCATGAATTGATTGAAGTTGTGAACGGTTTGGTCAATGTCAGTTTCTAATTTCATTTTGCTCATGTTGTTTTCAATTATTTTTTTTAAAAATGATCCCAGTTAGCATGTTTAAGGTTCCACTTCTGGCGAGGTCCTGTTTCACTTTTATTTTCTGACGAGGAAACTTTAATTGGATAATGGTCACTTCCATATAGTGAAGGTAGTACTTGCCAAGATAGCGTTGTTGAAACATTTGGATCACAAAGGCTCCAGGTCGAGTACAGAAAAGTTGCCCGTGAACGAGTTGAAACGTGTAGAGGAGCCATCGTTTAGTAAAATCAAATTTTTTGAGTTCATAGATTCTTCTAGGAATTTACCTCTTTTGTTGTTGCTTGGGCTTCCCCAAATCAGGTTCTGGCTGTTAAAATCGCCCATTATTATGCGTGGAGAAGGTATTTGTTTAAGTAAGTCGCAGATTTCTTGTTTGTTGAATTCTCGATCGGGTGGAATCTATATATTGCATATTATCAGAGGTTGTGGTAGTGGTATAGAGGCTGCGACGGCTTCCAGATTGGTGGTAAGGGGGACGTTTACTGCCTCCAATTCCTCCTTAGTAAATATTGCTACCCCACCACTTGCTCTGTCTCGATTTGTTCTGTTGCTATAAAATCCTTTAAATTTTTTGGGGCAGAGAAGCTTATCATCTCGAAAATGTGTTTCTTGTAAGGCAATTATTGAGGGGTTTTCATTGTGGATAAGAAGTTGCAATAGCTCTAGATGGGATAGGTAGCCGTTAATGTTCCATTGTATAATTGGAGAGTATAATGTATTCATTATTAGAGGGTGTTTTGTTGTGTTATTAGTAAGTGTCCTGAGATGAATCGCTTTCTATATCAGTAGTCGCAAGGTTTAAATGTTGACTTAATTTCTTTTTTATTTTGGTACACCTTATTTTAAGGCTCCTGGATACAATTCTAGGATATATATCTGTGATTATCTTTTGCAGCACTCCCAAGTTTTGAGTGAAATTTAGGGTAACTTGTAAAATATCTAGTGAGCCATGTGTGTTTTCTTCAAGATCAACCAATTGTTCATATGGGATTATGTAAGGTGGATCATGTTCTTCTATAAATTTCTTGGCAGGTTCTAGTTGTTCACATATTTGTGCATGAAGGTTTGCTAGTAGGTTTTATAAAGTTATAGTCAAGTTGAATTTCTGATGGTGGTGTGACAATTTCAGTGATGTTCCTTTTAGTCGACTGGACATCGGAAAAGGCATTTTCTGTATCTGCTGAGGTGGTTTTTAAGGTTGATGGGTTATCTGATGGTGGTTCTGTGTTATCTAGCTCTTGGTTACTTTTATTTGGGCATTGAGAAGCAACATGTCCACTTTGCTTACATTCGAAGAATGACATACCATCTTGGAAGAGAAACATTCGGTAGAAAGTGTTGTCCTGAGTAATGAGTATAGAACTTGGTATTTCGAGGTCTTCAGATTGCGTAACGTAGACTTGCCTCCGGAAGCTTAGGATGACTATATTCTGGAGTGTTGACTCCTATCCGTAAAAATGTAATTGGTGAGACCAGTTTTAGGCCAAGTTTCTTTAGCTGATCTTCGAGCATTGCATGAGGGATAGTTGGACATACGTTTGAGAGGACTATACGTTGAGCAGGAGAAATGAGGCGTCTGGCTTTAAGAGATTGTCCATTTATACTTATGGTACCATAATTGGTTAGAAAGTGATCCACTTTTTCTTTGTTTGATAAATATACACAAATTCTGTTATTAGAAATCCTAGATGCGAACGAAATGTTTTTTGGGCCTATTATGGCGCCGAGGGAAAATATATGCTCCTGTCTAGAAGATCCATCCAGAGCACCAAACAAGATTGCTTGTTCCTTGATAGGAAACGAGTTTTGAGATAATACAGATGAGTATAATTTTTGTTGGAGAAGTTGGGTGTGTGATAGGTTTGGATTTTGATGAGAAACTTGATTGGCATTTCTGTAGTCAAGAGCGCCTTCGCCTTCATGATTCATTTTGGTTATGAATATATTGATTCATCTAGCAAATTCCTACTACGGTTCTGTATTTGCGTGGTAAGTCGACGATCAGCTTGAGAAAGACAAGACAAGCTTATGTTGTTTTGGCTAATTAATACAGTCAATATGCAAGAAATTCTATAACTTACAGTCAAACGATGATTAATTTTCTGTAGAAGAATTAGTGGTGGGCTTTTGCAATATTCAATTTCTTCAAAAATTACTAAAATCGGATTTTTAAACGGACCTGTCAGGTGTTGCAGTGCAACCGTTCGTTGGCAGGACCGGACTCAGTGGTCAATTGAAATATAGCAAAGACGTTGTCAATAGAACTATGATTATATGTTATAACGACTATTTGACTACCGCTGCAACAATTCGCGTGCTACGAAGTTAATACAATAATCCAGTAACTTTGTCCGTTGCGTGAGCGTGGGGATTACCGTGCGTCAAATCCGGTAGTTCTGATTTTTCGTCGACTTATTAATGATTTTGGCCCAATGAATGACCCAAGTTCTCGAACTCGATGGCCGAACGCAACCTTGTTAGAAATGCAAAAAAAAACGCAAAATTATCGATTTTTCGGGTTTTTGCCGATTTCAACCGTGAAGGAGTATTTTTTCCAGAATAACTGTTAAGTACATTTCATAAGTTCACTAAAGGATCCCGCACGGATCTTATGAGAAAAAATAAATTTCACGATTGTCATGAAATTGAAATTTTTGGCATTTTTCGACAAATTTTCAACCTTCAAAGCTTCAGATGACATTACTTTAGCATTTTTTCACCTGTTTTTAACCTAGAATATGTCATTCCCTAAACTCAAGATATTTTGAAATGTTTATTTTTTGTCAAAATTTTGTATGTTAACCCGGCCCTGTATCTCCGAAACTAATCATAGGATCTTTTTGGGCCTACGAGAACTTATATACGTTCAGGAAGTCGCATCATAACATATTTCAATTTCATGACAATCGTGAAATTTATTTTTTCTCATAAGATCCGTGCGTGGTCCTTTCCTATAATTTGAGACTATTATTATTTCTGTAGACTCAATACTTCCGTAGATACAGCTCTTTAAAATATCGAAGCTATAAGCGAAAAAGTGGCGCGGTGTCGGGTCCTCAAAATTTTCTAAAGGAAAGGCCAAAATCGACATTTTATTTTTTATTTTTTCCAGGCTTACGGAGCATCGCATCGTAGCGAATAGGGTCATATAAGCAAGCTTTTTGACGTATTTTTTGCTCCTCTTTCCGATGGTAATTTTTTTTGCCAAAATTCGGAAGAGTAAATGCAGCCCCTGCGTATACCATTGCACACCCTTTTTTAAAATTGGGGGGTTAGGAGCTAAAACCCCTCCGGTAGGTCGGAGAAGGCTGAAACTCGCTCGGGCCGTCGTCATTTTTAGATCGCAAAGGGGGTCCGTTCTCGAGATATCGCGCTTTTATGAATTTGTCAAAAATTCCTCCTCGCCTTCCCCCTCAATCGATAGAGCTACTTTTTCTCTACAACCATACAAAATTTCAACTTTCCACACCCAGCCGTTTGGGCTGTACAGGGGTTGGAAGTCAAAACTTTGACAGCCTCCCCAGGATCCCTCGGGGGAGGAGGGGGGACGAAAATTGTTTTGGCTCGACAAAATCAAAAGTTCTAGGTCCCCTGAAAATTTCAACTTTCTATTTTATCGGGAAGTAGCTGGAACATCGCGCGCGGGCGTTGTTTCGAGAAAGTTCGAAAAGCTCCCTTTCGGAAACTGCTGCACCTTACAGAGATGGTTCTGGTCTTAAATTATAGGAAATTTAGTCTACTTCAAAATTTCACTGAATAGTTTTTTCGAAAAAACTAGTCCTTCAGGGTTAGGCTAGGTTAAAATCGGCAAAAACCGAAAAAATGTCGAAAATCCAGCGTTTCTTCTGGACTTTTGACTAGGTTGCGTTCGGCCGTCGAGTTCGAAAACTTGGGTTATTTATTGGACCAACATCATAAACAACACAGCAAAAAATTAGAAATACCAAATTTGACGCATGGTCAGATGTACAGTCCGTTTCACCAGGGTTCATACTTGACCTTGAAACTTGAAAAAAAAAGGGTTGTCGTAGATTAATTCGTATGACACATTCAATTTTTTGACAAATAAAAATGAATGACTTTTGGTTTAAGAACCGACGAACCTTTTTGAGGTCATTGATTTGTTTCAGTCAATTTTTATTTGTTAAACAAGGAAAGCAAATGCTGGTGGCAAGTACAGGGTGCTGCAATTTGGAGTGTTTTAACAGGAAAAACACACTTCCCGACCAGATAGAGGAAAATTGACTTAGATGTCACGGGATCGATTTTCGAGAAACGCCGATTGTCAAAAACCGTATCGCGATATCTTCAATGGTACCATTAATACAGGGCGATATTCGATTTTCCCCTATTATGAAAAATGGCTATAAGTTTTTTATTTATCAATTTTTTTTATTTCTGTAAAAACATTATGGAGACACTTTTTTGAACACAATCCAGTGGCGGACTCGGTTTTTTTCTATATCGCTCCGATTCCGAGATATCGACCAAATTCCGATATTTTCAAATGAAGCACCCTATATATTAATAGCTCATTGGATAGCTCTGTTTTTGCTGATTTCAATGATATAAAGTTCGATAGGTTTATCTCCGACAGTTTTCGAGAAAAAAAATTATATCTGTTTCGGTCATAAGAAACAATGTGTTAGACAGAGCTCTTCCTCATTCTCCTTACACATATAAAATCCTTTTCTAACACATTGGTCCTTACGACAAAAACAGATATAATTTTTTTTCTCGAAAACTGTTAGAGATAAACCTATCGAACTTTATATCACTGAAATCAGCAAAAACAGAGCTATCCAATGAGCTATTAATATATAGGGTGTTTCATTTGAAAATATCGGAATTTGGTCGATATCTCAAAATCGGAGCGATATAGAAAAAAACTGAATCCGCCACTGGATTGTGCTAAAAAAAGTGACTCCATAATGTTTTTACAGAAATAAAAAAAATTGATAGATAAAAAACTTATAGCCATTTTTCATAATAGGGGAAAATCGAAAATCGCCTTGTATCAATGGTGCCATTGAAGATATCGTGATACGTTTTTTGACAATTGTCGTTTCTCAAAAATCGATCCCATGACGTCTAAGTCAATTTTCTTCTATTTGGTCTGCAAGTATGTTTTTCCTGTTGAAACACTCCAAATTGCAGCACCCTGTACAAACCCTGGCGAAACAAACTTTATATGGTTACTAAACTACAATTTTAAATTGATATTTAAACTCCAAATTAGAAAGCTTGAGAATTTTTAAATACCCACCTCACAATATCTTTATGCCTCTGCAGGTTTTCATTTTGCATCTTCCTGTAAGAGTCCTCCATAGTCGTTCTATGCGTAGCTGAGTGCTCAGTAGCATATCTTTGGAAGTTACTCATGTAGTGACGCATCACATCCATTTGACAAACTCCAAAAAGAATGAAGCTGCATGCAATTTGATTGGCTTAAATCAGCCTCAGAAATCCCAATTACTCACCAATAGCAAATCAGGTCGGTTGCAGCCAGAACGAAAGTCGTGAAAGATCCAAATGAAGTGGAGTACACGTAAGCAAGGAAATATGAGTTGTCGAATGGTATCCACATAGATATGGGTGTCTGGGTGACGGCTACTGTCTCGTTACCTTTAGTTACGTAGTAAGGATCCCTGAACAATGGTGCTGGAACGTAGCCGCCCATCATAAGCACCGCAATCATAAAATAGCAGTACTTAGTTCTTTGAACTAGAATCAGAGATGTTTCGTAGGCGGTTTGAACTGTAAGGTCGCCAGTGGAATAAATAGAGTCTTCGAATTCGAAAGCTTTCTTAAAGATTTTGCCGCTGAGTTTGCCTAAAAGGGAAAGCCTAAAGTATTCTAGGAATCCAAAATTTTCAGGAGCCACCTTTCAAAAAAATACCCCGGAAAAAAGTATTAGCAAAGTAAATCGTGATACCAATATTTCTTAAGACCTCGTCAATAATGAGCAGGTCGTCGTTGCAAATCTGATACAACTTAAACAGCTGACTGAAGACCACGAAACTGACAATACCGTAGACAAATTTACCACAACAAATGTAGAAGATTCGATTAAATTCAGTTTGAAAGTCCATTACGTCAGGTAACAGGCAAAAGTAGTACATCGACTTCATCATCAAACTGCCGAAGAATTTATTCTGGAGTGGATCCTGAAAAGAAAATTTCAAAATTGTCAATCAGAAATTCGTATATTCTTACCGATTTCTTCATCTTGTGAGGTACTAGAGGACAACTACTATTATAAGTCCTAATGCAATTACCGAGGAGTATTTATATGTATAATAAAATCCTCTCCAATGTTAATTTTTAATAAGGCAAAGCATTAAACCGGCAATTTTCCTGCAATTAGGTCAACAATAATTTTTCGTATTTACTAGGACAAATTGCGCCAAATTGGACATTTAAACGTTTGCATACACGCCCAGCGAGTACTGTGACGGCGACTTCATACATTTTTAAATTTATTTGGTATATAGGCAAGTAATCCTCACAAATATACATTATTTATTCATTGGCAGCATTAGGGCGGGTATTATAAAACTATTTTTAACAGAAAACTAAAAGTTAACTTCTGGAATTACTATGAAATCAACTTTTAGTTTACTGTCAAAATAGCTTTATAACCCTCAAATATTCGTTCTTGCGAGAAAACGTAGCAGTAGAAAGAATGAGGTCCCTCTGGAGTACCCCACCAAGACAAACCCGTGAGGTAATATCGTCGTCGAGGGAGAATAAAACTTATCATCCTGTAACTTTTTCAAAAATTTCATATGCGTTGCATCGGAAAACCAGCTCACAAGTGAATTTTCTTGAAGATTCTAGAAACTTCCATAGAATTCTATTTGGTAACCGTGAGAGATAGGTACTTACGAATAGTGACTTTATTATTGATTTCAACATCAAAAAACAGAGTGATTTTTCTAGAACATTCCATTGTGTTCTATTTGAAAATTTGACCTCGCCACAGAACCCTTTATTTAAAAACGCGCTTCGAAAAAAGATCCAGAAAACTCTATGGCAGCAAATGGAGTGAGGTAGTCAAATGTTGGCTAACTTCGTGAAGAATTTGGACGACAAAAGACTAGAAGAAAAAGCCCAAGAAGCCCGAAGACAGAAAAAAAAAACAAGAGGACCAAAGACATAAAGAACAAGAAGAACAGGACCTACTTGCGGCACTTCTACAACAATAAGAAAATTGAGGACAGAAATAAAAACAAGATGGAGAAGACCGAAGACAATAAGAATGTGATCGACTTCAGGAAAATTTTAAATTTCAGCGTAAATGTATGCAAAACTCCGACGAAAAAACTAGACTCGAGAAAAAAAAAGGACGTGAAGAAGTTGGGTATGTTGGTCACGAAGTGAGAACTATTCGCCCAGAAATGGATAGTTTTGAGAACAAGATTGTAGAGTTGGAATGTGAATTGAAATCAGTGAATATCTCAGCCTCGCTTGCACCAGGTCTTAAAGTTAAGCCACCACCATAACACGACCGGGCAGACCTCGTGGGACATGTACCATCGTCACCAAAAGTAACTGCGACAGCGACATATTAGATATTGTATTAATTTTAGTGTCAAATATTTGTCAAACTATGATTCAAATGCAGTGCAACACCATACAAAATATCCAACGGTGTCCAGAGCATCCCAGCCTAGAATATCCAAACGGTGTCCAGGGCATCTTACCTTAGATTATCTAACGTTGTCCAGGGCATCCTACCCCAAAAAGCATAAAATCCTCATTGTTTGGACATTCAAATCTATTTGAACATTCAAATCAAATTTCTTATATCAGACTGTTATATTGAACAAAAGTGTAGCAACATTCTTAAACATGGCAACGCCGTAATAAACCTAGCAACTCAAAAGGATCTGGCAACGCGCAAGAACAGCTGCAGGAAGAACGGCAAGCGACCAATAGGATCGCTCGGCGCGACCAATAAGAAGAGAGGGATTCGAGAGCATGTCACGACATCACGTTGTTATTGTTTGACTAATAATCAATTAAAAATTCGTTTTGTACCGCAATAAATGGTTAATCAATTAAAGTATTAATTCTCGTTAATGTGTTTGGGTTCCCTTTGACCTATAATAAAGGGTGGTCCTTCGAAAGTCCTCAACAGAGGATCATTTTGGTCACTTCGGTCGGATGTGAATTTATTGATTGTTGCAACCTGTGGAATACTGAAGAAGTCGTCAATGGTGAGCTCGTTCCTTTATATTTTCGTATTTTATCCATGATTCCAATCATAATTGAAAGTTTGTATAGTCTCGGTGTGATTAATAATAATTTATTTGTTGATTTAATCCATTTTTTTGCGGTAAATCTCGCATTGCACGTAAATAAATCTCGTTTTGCACGTAAATAAAGCTCGTATTGCACGTAAATCTTGTATTGCACGTAATAATTAAGCACATAATCTCGTTATCATTTATTTCTCGCATAATTTCGCCTCGAATTTAAACCACGCCTCGTTTCACGTAATTTTCAGGTCTCGTTTCACGTATTTCTCACGCCTCGTTTCACGTATTTTTCAGGTCTCGTTCACGCATATAAATTCTCGTTTTCTCGTCTCGAAACATTGAACTTTTAAGTTGATTTTATCGAAAGTTATAAAAAAAAATAAAAAAATAATAATAAATAAAAATGCCTCGTAATAAGAAAAATAACTCTAAAAATAATAATGATGATGTTATGCCAATTGAAACTCAAGAATTTTTACACGCAAGATCAGTAATTTGTGATAGGCTTCAACGCTTCGAAGACTATTTAACCAATGACGAACCCATTGATATTTTTCAACTCGAAATCAGGCTTAAAAGCGTTGAGGACGATTTTTCGGAGTTTGACCAGGTACAGACGCGCTTAGAATTTTTAGACAATGATGAAAAGGATTTTAGATTGGATACTGAATCATTATTTTACTCGTTAATATCGCAGGCTAAACGATTAATTGCAAATGAACGTAATGAACAAAAAGTAAATATCGCGAATAATACAATACAAAACGCACACGGGAATGTAGTTGGTAATACAGGTGCTGGTGTCGCCAGGCTTCCTGATTTAGGTTTACCCAGTTTTTACGGCAAATATGAAACTTGGTACAGCTTTCGCGACATTTTTAATTCGGTCATACATAATCGAACTGATTTGAGTGATATTGATAAATTTTTGTACTTGAAAATTTGCTGTAAGGATGAGGCGCTTAAATTGATTGAAGCTCTGGACGTAACGGCTAATAATTATACTATCGCATTGAATCTCTTGGAAAAACGTTTTGACAATAAAATAGCTATTATAAATTACCACGTCAATAACATTTTGTTTAATCTACCCAACGTTATAAAAGAATCGGCCACACATATCAGGAAACTTTTAGATGCTGTTCATCAGCATATAGCTGCGCTCGAGAAATTAAATTTGCCAGTTGCTCATTGGGACACCTTGTTGATTCCATTGATTTTGCAAAAGTTAGATGAAAGGACTCGTAGGGAATGGGAAAATAAGCAAAATGGCAATAATTTACCCACTCTTACAGATTTAACAGACTATTTAACAAAGAAATGCTTTGCGCTTGAAGCAGTAAATCAAGATTTTGTAAAACAAGGTTCAAATAAAAACACGCATTTTGAAAAGAACTCTGATAGAGGTTATCACTTGAAAAACGCGAATAGAGAAATGTCAAATCCTCGTAGACTTTCGTTTCCAGTAATGGAAAACCGCGGAAGAGAAGCCAGTAATAATTGTCACGTGTGCAATCAGAATCATTTTATCTATCATTGCCCGAAATTCAATAGTTTGTCTATTGCTGAAAAATATAATGAAATTCGAAATCATAAACTTTGCGGAAATTGTCTTAGGTCAGGCCACATTAAATCAGAATGCATGTCAAGTGGGTGCAAAAAATGCAACCTCAAGCATAATACTTGCCTACACGTAGATCGATCTCCTAACTCGTATTCTAATCAAAATAATGCTTCAAATTCCAGCAATTATTCTAGAAACAACTATTCTCAAAATAATGATAATCCAAGAAATAATAATTATTCTAATCAGTCACAAACGTACAACAATGCTGCACGACAATTCCAGCGTTCGCCTTCAGCTGTAAATTTTACATCATTGGGGGAAGATAGGGCTCGCGCGGGGCCTTCTTCGGCGTCGTTTTCAGGAGCGCTAGAGCCGACGGCAAATGCAGGTAGCGGAGAAAGGCAGCAGATAGGTAATGTTACCACCAGGCCTACGGCTACGATGTGTGTAACTAGCACAGAAATGAATAATGAGCAATTATTGGAAATAGGTGGCGGGAGCGAAAAATGTCAATTAATTGAAAGTAATTCAAGCACGTATAGTATTTTCTCAGAAACTCAGGTATTATTGTCTACCGCAACTATTTTAATAAAAGATTCTTATGGAAATTGGACTAAATGTCATGCTTTACTCGACTCAGGAAGCCAATCTAATCTGATTAGCCAGTCTTTGATAAATAAATTAAAATTGAAATGCGACGATTTCAATGTTCCCCTTTCAGGCATCAATCAGATTCAAACAAAAATCAACAGTAAGACTTTTGCATGTATACAATCGCGATTTGGAAATTTCACAAGAAATTTAACGTTTTTAGTATTGCCAATAATAACAGAACAACTCCCTATCGTAGAATTCAAAAAATCATTGATTAACGTTCCCAAAGACATTTGTCTCGCAGATGAAAAGTTTAACGTTCCCAAACAAATAGACTTATTACTCGGATCAGAAGTTTTTTATGACTTGTTGCAATCAGGCAAAATAAAGTTAGGTACTAATCTTCCAATTCTACAAGAAACATCTTTAGGATGGGTATTAGTCGGTCCTTTAAACATTCACGAACGATATCGAAAAACCGTATGCAACACTTCAAAAATTTCAAACAAAGCTTTGCACGATTCATTACAAAAATTCTGGCTACTTGAAGAGTTCGAACCTAATAATTTTTTATCCAATGATCAAAAATATTGCGAACAGTATTTTAAAGAAACCACGACGCGCAGTAATGATAATAGGTTTGTAGTCAAATACCCATTTAAACAGGACACAGATTTGAAGTTAGGAGACTCAAAATGTAGTGCTGTTAAAAGACTAAAAAATTTAGAAACACGGTTGAACAGAGATAGCAATTTAAAAACGCACTATTTACAATTTATGCGGGAATACGAATCCTTAGGACACATGACCTTTAGTGGATTTTTTGATTCGGACGTTTCTTTGGAAACAAATTCATATTTTATGCCTCACAGTGCCGTGCTGAGAGATAGTGCTGTAACTACAAAATGTCGAGTAGTTTTCGATGCTAGCTCGAAGAGCAGCAACGGAATTTCATTTAATGATTTAATCTTAGTAGGACCAACAATTCAAGCGGATCTTTTTTCTATATTGTTAAAATTAAGATTACGGAAGTATGTTATTAATGCTGACGTAAAAATGATGTATAGGTGCATTTGGATAGATCCAAGCGAACGTAGCTACCAGAAAATATTGTGGCGTGAAAGTACCGACGAAAAAATAAAAATTTACGATTTAAATACTGTCACATACGGCACTTCGAGTGCACCATGGCAGGCCACGCGTTGCTTACACGAACTAGCGGATTTATTTGAAAATAAGTATCCTAGGACTTCAAAAGTTATTAAAACTTGTTTTTACATGGATGATCTCCTCACCAGTGTTGATTCGGAATCGGAAGCTTTAGATATTTATCACGAAGTATCAGAAATTTTAAACGATGCAAAGTTGGAATTAAGAAAATGGTCGTCAAACAGTAAACATATTTTAAATTATATCGAAAAACAAAACGTAACGGACGATGAAAACTATGTTCTGTTTCATGATAAAAAAGAATTGAAAACTTTAGGGATAATATGGGACGCGAATTCTGATCTTTTAAAGTTTAACGTTAATGTCCCGATAAATAAAAATAAAATTACAAAACGTACAATTTTGTCAACAATCGCGCAGATTTTTGATCCGTTGGGGCTGATTGGGCCCACTGTAATAAAAGCGAAACTAATAATACAGGAACTGTGGCACAGGAAATTAGAATGGGATCAAGAAGTACCAATGGATTTACAGGATCATTGGTTAGAATTTATCTCGGAAATTCATCTCTTAAATGACATTTGTATTGAAAGACACGTTTTAGCTGAAAATTGTAAGCATGTAGAGATTTATGGATTCAGTGACAGCTGTGAAAAGGCTTATGGGTGTGTAGTGTATTTAGCTTCATACAACGATGACGGTAGCAAGATTTTTCAGTTATTAACTGCAAAATCCAAAGTTGCGCCACTCAAAAAAGAAACATTACCCAGACTTGAGCTTTCAGCAGCTCATCTTCTCGCAAAGTTAGTCTCAAAAATTAAAAACACATTAAATATTGACATTTATAGAACACTTTATTTCACTGATTCAACGATCGTTCTTTCGTGGCTAAAAATTGAACCCTCAAAACTAAAAACTTTCGTTGCCAATCGAGTTTCAAAAATTTTGGAAATCTCAAATTTTAATGAATGGAGACACGTACGATCTAAAGAAAACTCTGCAGATATTATAAGTCGAGGGGTAAATCCAACTGAATTGTTAAACAATAGTATGTGGTTTAACGGGCCACAATTTCTAAAAGACGACACCTACCTAAGCTCGAAAATCACGGACTATTCTTATAAACTTGATTTAGAGAAACTTCCGGAAATGAAAAATGTTAGTCTCGTTGTAAATACTGTAGAAAAACCGACACTCGAAATTGAAAATGAAAATTTTGATTTATTTGACAAATATTCAAAACTCGATAAGCTCAAAAGAATTATAGGGTACATTGTAAGATTCAAAAATAGAACATTAAATAAGATAATAAAATCTGGAGAAAGTTTAAGTGTTTCAGAGTTAAATGAGGCTAATTTGATTTTAATTAGAGTCGCTCAAAATGAGGCATTTAAACAAGAAATATCAGATCTTAATAAAGGTAAACAAATAAGTAGTAGTAGTCCTATTTTAAGTCTTCATCCTTTTCTCGATCAAAGCAAAGTTTTAAGAGTTGGTGGCAGACTGACTCACGCAGTACATTTAAATTATGACCAGCAACACCCTGTAATTTTGCCATATAAAAGTCGTATCACGGAACTGATAGTTTTAGATGAGCATTTGTACAATATTCACGCGGGATGTCAAACATTACTCTCCATCATAAGACTAAAATATTGGCCTATCAAGGGTAAGAATATAGTTAAGAAAGTAATTAAATCATGCGTCAGATGTACTAGAGCCAACCCTAAACCCGGTAATTTTTTAATGGGAGATCTACCTCTTAATCGTGTCACGCCTAACCGACCTTTCAGTAGCGTAGGTGTAGATTATGCCGGACCTATTTATGTTAAAGAAAACACGTCTCGTCGTAGTAGGCTCGTAAAAACATATGTGTGCGTATTTGTATGTTTTGCAACTCGAGCTATTCATATCGAGTTGGCTTGCGATTTATCGACAGATAGCTTTCTTCATTGTTTAAAACGATTCTGTGCTCGTCGAGGAAAACCTATCAATATTTACTCAGATAACGGGTTAAATTTCGTTGGCAGCAACAATTATTTTCTTGAGCTTCAAGAATTAATAAATAGTCCATCACACGAAAAAAGCGTTAAAAATTTCTTAGCACCCGATAAAATTAACTGGAGCTTCATTCCCGCTCGTTCAGCTCATATAGGCGGCCTGTGGGAAGCAGCAGTAAAGTCCCTGAAGTTTCACTTGAAGCGAGGCTTGGGAAACGCAAATTTAACCTATGAAGAAACGTATACATTGTTAGTACAGATCGAGGCTGTACTAAACTCTCGTCCTCTCACCCCATTGTCCAATGACTTAAACGATTTTCAACCCCTTTGTCCTTCTCACTTCCTCATCGGGAGCTCTCTCTTACTACCACCTGATGAAGACGTCAGAGACATAAAAATGAACCGTTTGACCCGATACCAACGATTAAAGCAAATATTCCAGCATTTCTGGGACCGATGGTCTTCGGAATATCTGTCCACTCTACAAAATCGATCCAAATGGAAAAAAGAGACAGTCGATGAAATAAAAATCGGATCGATGGTTGTCCTAGTAGAGGACAACTTGCCTCCCCTCAAGTGGTCAATGGCACGTGTGGTGCAGCTTCACCCTGGTTCCGATCACATTACTAGGGTAGTGTCAGTTCGCCTACCAAGCGGAGCAGTTACAAAAAGATCGTTGAAGAAGATATGCTTTTTACCAACAGAATAAAGACTTATAACTATATAAACTATTTAACTGTCAGCAGTGTTGCAAACATTTCAAGTGTGTCAAGTGTTAAACTTTCATTTCGAAAACTTAAAACTTTTCAACGGGGGCGATATGTTTGGACATTCAAATCTATTTGAACATTCAAATCAAATTTCTTATATCAGACTGTTATATTGAACAAAAGTGTAGCAACATTCTTAAACATGGCAACGCCGTAATAAACCTAGCAACTCAAAAGGATCTGGCAACGCGCAAGAACAGCTGCAGGAAGAACGGCAAGCGACCAATAGGATCGCTCGGCGCGACCAATAAGAAGAGAGGGATTCGAGAGCATGTCACGACATCACGTTGTTATTGTTTGACTAATAATCAATTAAAAATTCGTTTTGTACCGCAATAAATGGTTAATCAATTAAAGTATTAATTCTCGTTAATGTGTTTGGGTTCCCTTTGACCTATAATAAAGGGTGGTCCTTCGAAAGTCCTCAACAGAGGATCACTCATAAACATATCATTTTCTGAAAAGCGTGAAAAACAAGACAACGCAGTTTAGGAACAGGGAAAGGGATTTTTTTTTAAATGTATCCAATGTTCTGGAAAGACCTCTGGAAGCAACTTGAAGGGGCTCTATGTACAGAAATGATGATGTTGTCTTCATCTGAAACACACAAAAAAAAATATTAAGCTGTTAATAATCTGGAAACAACTTATGTCCAAGAAGCTGCCTTGATGTTGATATTATCTTCATCTGGAACACACAAATCAAAATTATCCAAGAGAGCATTCAGCTGTTCCGTGTTCCTTTGGGCTTGATCCAATATTGAAATTATATGTATATTCCAACACCCAATAGCATCCGTAATAGCTACAACTATGATAGCTATCTATCTCTAGCGATCAGCTAAAGAGTATTTTTGTGTAATTAGATGTTTGTATGATTTTGAAAATAACTAAAAATGTTTAGTGGACTACGATTAGCAATTCCCAGAGTGTTAATTGTGTTAGGTTAGTTGGGTTGTTGCTAGTAGTAGTGGCTTGAAATTTTCAATAATTAAGACTTATTTTGAGACACTTTTAAGACATTGGAGCATTACACAAAAACATCTTTGGATGATTTCCAGTGACAGTAGCTAGCATTTCTGGCTATAGATTTAAAGTAGCTTAAACAGCCATTCAATTCAAAAATTGAGCAAAAGTCAATTTTTTTGGGACACTCCAGCATTCTATTTACAACAATACCTACATCCAGCATATAGCATTCTATTCCAACAGTACCTACATATCCAGAACCCAGCATTCTATCTCACAACAGCCTACATCCAGAATTTTCCTGGATCATTCATCCCTCACACAACTCATCTATACTTTATCCATTAACGCACTTTTGGGAAGCCAAGACAAAAAAAAAAAATTAATGACGAAAATAGACGCGAAAGATTTTCTGGAAAATTTCAATAGTTCTAATTTTCAGACACTCTGTGAAATGTACTTATTGCCTATAGTTATAGAGAATCAAATAAATCACTATTCAAATTTTTTAAAAAAAAAACAAAAATAAGAAAGATCTGCATTGTTCCAGATTCAGACATTAGAAAAATCAAGGGTTGTTCGTCCAAACTCAATAAATCCCAATTACCAAAAAATAATTGTTGGTACTAATTACCAAAATCCAGAAGTCAATTGATACACTATGGACACACGACGCTATAATCGGAAAATGGCGGTCGAAAAATCTTAACTTGTGTGAGAAAAAATCGATAATTCCCGGACGCGACTGGCGATACTTCATCTATCGGCGATTCGTACTCGACTAAATCTAAATCCCTTTGTCTTGTCCGACAAAGAAATCCCAATCTCAACCCCCAAAAAAAAAGTAAACGATAAGGTAATAAATTTGTGATAGGCGAAAAAACTAACTGCGTAGTAGAGTAGTACCCGAAGTTGAAATTTAGTCTAGTCTACATTTTGTCCAAAACTTCAAACTCTTTTTTCTCAAAAACCGTAAATGCTAGCGATTTCAACCTCTATTCGGAAATTCCCCATAACTTTTGAGAACTCTATCCCTATATTCCTACATATTGCATTTAAATGGCTTTTTTATCCTTTTTTTATTCTCCTTTTCATATATGATGAATATTAGTTTATTTTTCTTTTCTATATAAATATTTTCCATTTTTTTTTTTGTTTTTTTTTTTTTAATTTATATTTTTTTTTGTATATTGTTTTTTTTTGTCTTATTTGTATATTTTTTTCTCACTTTATTAATATATATATTTTTTTTTTTTCAATTCAATCATGTGCTACTAAATTTTAATATTTGAGTCTAACATAAATTTGTACAATCTTCTATATACATTGAGTTTGGCTAGGTCATAGAATAGCTCTCCTATGTATCTTTCATGTATAGGGCAATCGAGAATAAAGTGGTTTAGATTTCCTGGTTCTGAACATTCGCAGATGTCATTATTTTTTAGTCCTATTTTTTTCATATGTTCAGGAAACAGGGCGTGCTGACTTCTTGATCGGGAGATGGTCCTTATGAAATGTCGGTTTGTTTCTGTGTAAAACCAGGGTTTTTTATTTATGTTAGGAAACATTTCTTTGAAATGAATGCCTTTGTTAGATGCTAGATATTGTTCCTTCCAGCTATATATAATTCGCATTTTTGACTTTCTATATAGATCTGTATGTGGAAGGTAAAAATTTTGGGAAAAGGGTTCAACTATTGGGGTTTTATCACCTTTCAGGTATTTTTGGCATAATAACACAAATAATAGGAATATAGGGTAGGTAAATAATATATCTAATCATTTAATTATGAGTTTGAAATCACGCCAAAAAATATATCAAAGCCTTGGGTTTGAAAATTTGGAAAATGTGTAGTGATCATAAGCAAAGATACCTTTAACATGTCAACAACTGGGTACTTTACCTTACTAAAGACTAAAGTATGACCAGACCAGAAAGCAGAAAGCTCCAAACGTATTACTGCACTTTTAATGTTATGCACCTTTCACATAAGTGCGAGTGCGATAAGATAATGCCTGTAACTATTGAAATATAATTATTGGAGTTCTAGAATTCTCACAAGGCAAGTGTAAATACCCTGTTTGTAGCTATACAGGGCCGAATTAGTATTACAAAGCAGAAAACTGTACAAAATACCGTCAAGATGCTGCACAAAGCCTAGAATCCGAAAATCGTATACAAAGTGGCTTCGAAACCGTTCTTGTAACGGTTTTGGAACAGACCTTGATATTAACTTTCAATTTTTGTCTATTCCAGGTGCTAGGCTCTCTGAAATAATTCCGAGGTTTTCAAATTGTTCAAAATGTCGCTGGAAAGTGTTCTAAATGGCTTAATGAAGTTCTAAAGTGTTCTAACTTGGCTTGAAGAGTTCTGGAGTATTTTTAAAGTTTTTCGGTAACTTCTTAATTGTTCTGATAGATTTTTAAGTATTTTAGAGCCCTATCGAAGCTCCAAAATGTTCTAAATTGGTTCAATAGAGTTACAAAAGATTTCCAGTTCTAAATTGATTCCTGTTTGTTCTAAAATAACTCTGAGGTTTCTCAATTATTGTTTTTCGATTATTTTTGATCAAATTATCAATAACTATACATCATTGAAAAGTGCAATAGATTCTTTATAATACGTGTGCAAAATTGGGTTTTGTACCTTATAGAGTTTTAGAGATATTGAGCCTCAAAGTTGAAATTTAGTCTAGTCTACATATTGTCCAAAACTTCAAACTCGATTTTCTCAAAAACCCTAAATGCTAGCGATCTCAACCCCTTATCAAGTGCTACAATTTCTGTTCCAGTACCGCTTTTGGTTACCGACATATTAGGGATTCAAGATCTCCAAATAAAAATCCAAAGGGGGTAGGTACCCTTAGAAATAAGTGCAAAAAATTGAAAATGTCTATTTTTGGAGTTTTCTTAATTTTGACTTTAGAAATCGATAGAGCGAATCCGAATTAGTCAGAAACCATTCTAACATCAATTACATTTGGAAATTTCAGTGAGAGAGAAAATCTAAAAGGAAATCTCATTTTTGGCTCTGGACATTTTTTGAAATTTTGACATGCTCATGAATAATTGCTTATATTTTCGATTATTTTTAAGCAAATCAATAATAACTGTATATCATTGAAAAGAGCATTAAATTCTCTATAAGGCTGTGTAAAATTGGTTTTCGTAACTTTCGGGGTTTCCAAGATCTTGAGCTTGAAAGTTGAAATTTAGTCGATATTTTGTCTAAAACTTTAAACTCGACTTTCTCAAAAACCGTAAACGCTAGCGATTCCAGATAAATACCATTTTGAAGCCCTAGAGAAGACCCAGAAGCCTGTAATGTAATAGAAAAACAATGATTTTTCCATCAAATATTCACATAATATCAGGAAATTGCCTAGAAATTAAAAAAAAAATTATTTAGAAAACCCATTAATTTTGAGAATTCTCCCGCTTAAGGTTTAAAGTCAGGCCTATTGTTTATTGCAGCAACGCGAGATGTCAGTACTGTCGCCCCTATAGTATGCCCTAACTTGATAGTCAAAAAAAAATAGAAATCTGCATTTGTTTAAATTGTGTGATGGAAAGTTTTTTCTTTTTTTTGTGGAAATTCGAATTATTATTCTGTTTTACATGAACAGGGTTGTAGTTTGGACCAACACAAATAATTTTGAACGTTCATACGTCGGATTTATTTTTAAACAGTGTAGCTACAGGCGTATTTCCAACTATTTTTGCAATAGCGAGAAAACTACAAGTTCAAAAAATTTGAAAAAAATATATGTCGCGTAGAATTGCAATAGTAGTTCGTAATAAAAATAACGGGAAACTTCATCTCTTCGTTTTGAAATAAATGGTGAAAAACCACTTTTTTCAGTTTTTGCGATATAAATTTTTTTTGGAATTTTTGAACACAAGGTTCAGAAAATGGGGATTGACTTTAAACCTTAAAAAATAACACAGAACCTAAAATTATAAAAAAAAAGTTTGATTAGAAAATCAATTACATAATTGAATAATTCAATTTTTTAAAGATAAAAGTCAAAATGACATTATGTTGGCAATACAATGTAAAATTGTCAATGCTTTCAAATTTTTTATGTAGAAAAGGCTTGTGTTTCCAACATAGTTACCTACTGAATTTTTGACTTGGGGAATTATCTTTAAAAAAAAAAACAGACTTTAGCTTTAACTTTTATTTAAAATATTTCATTTCTACATTTTGTCTTACCTGAGAATATAAATATTATCCGATTATCTGAATCTTATTTACAAGAACTTCGACAGTTGTAGACATGATGTTGTGCGCAACTCGTGTGATATACCCACTAAGTACTAAAGACTAAAGTATGACCAGACCAGAAAGCAGAAAGCTCCAAACGTATTACCGCACTTTTAATGTTATGCATCTTTCATATAAGTGCGATAAGATAATGCCTGTAACTATTGAAATATAATTATTGGAGTTCTAGAATTCTCACAATTTTATTGCTTTTAAAGGATGTTTTTTTTTGCCCCATAAAAATCCATTTTTTATTCACAAGAGCCAATTTTCTGTGGTTAGGAAAAATCAATTAACCTGTCCAATTCTCATGATGTTTTAAGTTAAGCGGCATCATTTTTAACTGTCAGTAATAGAAAAAATGTTCCACATAATTTTGCTATTGACCCTTTTCGGCCCTTGTGTTGTGGTTAAAGGATTTATGGATACCGAATTGGCTTTGAGCTTTTTTAGAGGGAAACATTTAAAGCATAATGTGGTATTGACTTGTAGTGAAAAGAAAGGTGAGAATATTTTCGAAAACAAACGGTAATATTCAATTTATTTATATAAAGGGCAAGTTGAGATATTGAAGAATCTCACCAAAGAAAAAGATATGGTAATATCTGTGAAATTGATTAAAAATTTGGATATCCATGGTTCAATCGTATTTGACTATAATAAAGCAGGAGTTGTGTTGGATGCAGATTGCGTAGGAGCCGAAGAACTACTTATAAGGGTAATGAAATGGAATTTTCCTTAATAACGTAATTTTGAGTTCTAATAAATGTTACACTGTAGTCCAGAAGATATAGAGTCTTCGATACAAAAACCTTTTGGTTAATGCTTCATAGCTCCAACAACTATGGCCATCTATTCAGATATGTAAACCTGAATGTAGATTCTGACATAAAAGTTGCTTATCCAGCTAACGACTCAGAGATCTCAAATAAAAAGTACACAATTGACGATGTCTATAATCAGGCTTACGAAAAAGACGGGGAATTTAAGTCTAAAGAAGCTGGATTTTATGATACTCAATATGGTTATCAGGTTTTAGAGAAGGAGAATAAATATTTTGTGAGGCGGAATTTAACTGGAGTCAAATTTAGGTCGGCTGTTGTGGTAAGAACCAGTATCATAATTATAATATATGTATAATATCTATAGCAAATTTGTTATTTTATCTCGTATTTTATGGAAAAAATGTTTTAGGTACCAGACCCCATTGACGGTTCCTTGGACGATTATTTGAGAAATGATAGGGACCTTGAGTTGAATGCTTTAAATCGATTTCATGCAAGACTCATGCAATATTGCAGGGATTATTTAAATTATAGGTAATATATTTATAATTATAAAAATTATATTAATAATAACAAAAGCCCGGGTTGGTCAGTTCCTCTATCGTGCGCGTCCCCTTGCCAATAGGGAAATGCTCATATACGTTATTGCTTCTGGTAACGGCGAAGGGTAGAGAGGAAACAAAACACTCCTGGTGAAGCAAAAATTGACATCACGCGTCTAGCCGAAGCAGAGGCCTCCAAAAACTGGGGGGGCTGAAAAAGCCCGCTGTAGGCGAATTTTTTTTTTCAGGTGCCACGCCCAAAGCCAAAAACTATTATTTTGAGCATTCAAAACAAATTTTCTGTACTACCGACATTTTATTTGACATATGTGGAATCGACTAGACTCTGAATTGATTGATGCGACTCCTTGTGAAGGATTGGTGAATCAAATAAAGCATTGAAATGTGACTGGCTGATTAATGTTTTTTTGTGAAAACGCTTTTTAATTAACTTCAGTGCAACCTGATAATTTGCGTTCGTAACCTCTAGGCAAGACCATGGGGGAAGGATGAAGGAAAAGCACACGACATCAACTTCAACTATTTACACTATATTACAACTTTTACACTATTTACAGACACGATTTGAGATTCAAGGATACTACGAAAGTAGAGCCTTGTGCTATCGGTACAAAACCATGAGCATAACTTATTTATAATTTAATAATTGCGAACGAATCGCTTGATGCCTTTTTTAATCTAACAACAACACGTTTTTTCTTTTAGTTTTTTTTTTTCTGATGATTTTCGATAAAGTTCCACATTTATCTTTTGACAGGTGATTATAACCTCCTCCATCAACAATGTGTCTACTTATTTTCAAAATCGGTACGGTTTTAGGGCAGTTATGGCCCTTATGGAATGAAAATATGAAAACATTTGCTTCAAATTAAGTTTTTATGTTTTTTTCTGATGATTTTCGATAGGGTTCCCAATTCATCTTTTGACAGGTGATTAATACTTCCTTTATCAACATTGTGTCCAATTCTTTTGAGAAATCGAACGGTTTTAGGGTACTTATGGCCCTTATGGGTTGAAAATATGAACACATTTGCTTCAAATTGAGCTTTTATATTTTTCTGAAGATTTTCGATAGGGTTCCACATGAATCTTTTGATAGGTGATTAATACTTTCTTTATCAACATTGCGTCAATTTTGATTCCAAAATCGGCACGGTTCTGGGGCACTCATCGCCCTTATGGGTTGAAAATATGAAAAATTTTGCTTCAAATTGAGCTTTTTTTTTTTCTAAAGATTTCCGATAGCGTTCCACATTCATTTTTTGATAGAAGATTATTACTTTCTTGATCAACATTGTGTCCTTATTTTTTTTCGAAATCGGTACGGTTTTAGGGCACTTATGCGGCCCTTACGGAATGAAAATATGAAAAAATTTGCGTCAAATTGAGTTTTTTTTTCTGATGATTTTCGATAAAGTTTCACATCCATCTTTCAACAGGTGATTAATACTTTCTTTATCAACACTGAGTGTTGAAATGGGATTAAGACTGCGTTCCTTGTCAGTGTTGAAATGAGTTTATTTTTTGAATTTTAAATATTTTGAATAAATCTCAAAAAATCGTGTATGAAACACGTCGCAAAATGGCTGGTTTTTTGCACACAATGTGTTGAACCACTCGCTTCGCTCGTGGTTCAATCTTCTCATTTAGTGCAAAAAACACGCTCATTTTACAACTTGTTACATAAATAGCTATTATTTAATGGTTTTATTAATTCATTTATCCTCAGTTATTCATCCACTGTCACTTCAGCGCCAAATTTTGTTCAATATTTTCTTCTATAATACAGAAGAACAATTAAAAAAGCCTTGCAAACGAGTTGTAATGTTATTATTCGAGATTTTTGACCCCTAATTAGTCGAAATCGATTCCCTACATGCAATATCCGAAAAATCAATAATTTTGCTTAAACAAAAGTGAACAATATGTTTAAACAATTAATCAAAGTGGCGACTTGGGTCAGGATTGCCTTTGCATGGGTCAGCATGACTTTCCGTCCTTTTCATCAACTTCCAATCTAAATTTTATTTGGCATTGGCATCTGGTGAGCCTGTTTTGTGCTTTTTTAACAGATCGAGTGAATTGTTTAAATAAATATAAACAAATGACAGTTGTGGGGTAGTGCTAGGGGCCAAATCAATTGTTATGGTTCAAAGACCAAGTGTACCAAAATTCATGCTTTTAACACAATTTGCCGTTTTTTTTTTCATGTACCGCTAGGACTGAGCTTAAAATTACAAAAAAATTAACGAAACAAAAACTCAATCATTGAAAAGATCCTCGTCTAGAACACAAGAATATTTGAAGTCTATTCCATGGCAGTGAAGGCATATAGACCTGCAGCAGCCGACTTGTGAACCTACACACTTTTATTTTGTCATCAGTTTAAAATAAAACAGTCGAGCGGTTTTTGATTAATCACCTAACACTTGGGTGGGACGTTTTTCGTGCCCCACCCTGTATATACAGGGTGTTTGACGACGTTTTACCCAGATGATAACTTAGGAACGCGTCATCGAATGTTGTACTTTGTAATTTTTCATCATTTTCTTTAACAAAGCCGTCATGCGACACCTTGGGTATACAGAGCGGAGCACGAAAAACTTCCCTCCCAGGTTTTCTCAGATGTAAGGTGGATAATCAAAAATCAATCGACCATTTTATTGGTATTTTCATCCCCCTACCTGTCAGCCTCTAAGAGGGGGAGACAGGTACCCCCAAAAATTTCAAATAGAAAGGGGGGTCGAGTGATACATCATTTGATGGAAAGTTTTTATTAATAAACCGTCAGCAAATGACAGATTTTGCTGACCGATTTTCTCTCTTCGGGGATTTCAGCCACTGAAAATTATGTCAGTGCTGAGCTCAAAAAATGAAAACTTAGCGACCGGACGTGTGCTAGGCATATGGAAAATCTATTTTCCTGTTGCAGAAGAAAATAGGTTACTTTTTCAATTTCTCTTTCATGTCATTTCAACACATTAACCTTATAGAACAATCTAATAATGAAAAACCAAAGCTATAAGGTTTGTACGTACTGAAAGGATTGAAATAGGGGCGCGATCTTGTGTAAGAATATTCGGTTGCTGATCGTTTTCTCGCTTATGGTAATCGGCAGAATCAAATTTGATATCGTTAGGAACCAGAAAAGAACTTCCCATAAGCCGGTCAACTGTTGAAGTATATTTTACGGCCGCTACAAAAGGAAAAGTAAATTTTTCATAGGCCTAGCAGACGTCCGGTCGGTAAATTTTCATTTTTTGAACTCAGCACTGACATAATTTTCAGTGGTTGAAATCCCCGAAGAGAGAAAATCGGTCAGCAAAATCTGTCATTAGCTGACGGTCTATAAAAATATATACTATGTGACAAAAAAAAACGCATCACTCACTAAAAGTGTATATTTTTCAACAAATTTTCTACATATGTAAATGGTGTAGAAAATAACAATTATGGATTAAATGTTACTCTATTTTTATATTTTTCAATAAATTAAATGTAACTTTTAATAGCCCAAGCATATGTAGAGAATTTGGTCAACAAATATTTATACTTCTATGAGGTGATGCGTTTTTTTGTCACACAGTATATCATCGAAATTTTAAGTTCCGGCAGGGTAAATATTCCCTGACGAAAAGGCGGCTCGTCAAAGTTAAGAAATATGTAGTACATTATCACTCGAACCCCCTTTCCATTTGAAATTTTGCGGATAGAGGGTGAAAATACCAATAAAATGTGTCCAGCTAAAAACAAAAAATAACGTTTCCGAGCGATTTTTGATTAATCACCTACAACCTGAGACGAGACAGAAAATCTAGGTGGGATAAGTTTTTCGTGCCCCACCCTGTAATCAATAAACATTCACCAAAACCTTCAGTAGCAAACTTTATCTTACTTCCCTTGTCTTTCAGCCATTTTAAAAAATCGCCGCCACGGCCGCCGGGGGGCAGTTGGGTGATGGCTCCACATCCAAATTTGTTCATATTACATCGGTCTACCTCTGTGCCAAATTTGGTGCCTTTATCAAAAAGTGCACAATAGGTTAGCTGTACTATACATGTAGTTCTTATAGGTACCTAATAGCTGTGTTTATAATTAATGTGTTCGCATCTGCAGTAGCTAACGTTGAACTACTGTTTTCTCTAAATCGTTTTCTAAGTACCTAATTGTATTAATTGAACTTTATTTTTTCCATGCGGCCTAAAAAATCTGCAAATGGTGATTACATTGATAGCAAATAATTTTTTTCTCCAAACGTCAGAAAAACGTCACTTTGTTAACTCCTGTCAAGATGTCAGAAACTTGATTTCTATGCTGCTATGCAAATCCAGCGGGTTAACACCTGTCGAGGTGGTAGAAATTTAATTTCTATGCTGCTTGGCAACCCCAGCGGCAGCAAAAGTACTTTTAGTGCCGCTGGAGCGGCAGTAGAAGTACTTTTAGTGCCGCTGGAGCGGCAGTAGAAGTACTTTTAGTGCCGCTCGTACTTTTACTGCCGCTCAACCATTCACTTGCCCCCGAGCTTACCCCATTCGTTTGGAGAAAAAATAGCGTGTTGCATACGGAGTAGAAGCACTTTTTTGTGCTTCAGCAGTATTGCGAGCCCCTACCGCTTCAGCACAAAAAAGTAAAGCTTCTACTCCTAATACAACAATATACTATTTTCTCCAAACGTCAAAAAAACGTCACTTTGTTAACCCCTGTCAAGATGTCAGAAATTTGATTTCTATGCTGCGAGGCAAATCCAGCAGGTTAACACCTGTCGAGGTGGTGGAAGTTTAATTTCTATGCTGCTTGGCAACCCCAGCGGCAGCAAAAGTACTTTTAGTGCCGCTCGTACTTTTACTGCCGTTCAACCATTCACTTGCCCCCGAGCTTACCCCATTCGTTTGGAGAAAAAATAGCGTGTTGCATACGGAGTAGAAGCACTTTTTTGTGCTTCAGCAGTATTGCGAGCCCCTACCGCTTCAGCACAAAAAAGTAAAGCTTCTACTCCTAATACAACAATATACTATTTTCTCCAAACGTCAAAAAAACGTCACTTTGTTAACCCCTGTCAAGATGTCAGAAATTTGATTTCTATGCTGCGAGGCAAATCCAGCAGGTTAACACCTGTCGAGGTGGTGGAAGTTTAATTTCTATGCTGCTTGGCAACCCCAGCGGCAGCAAAAGTACTTTTAGTGCCGCTCGTACTTTTACTGCCGTTCAACCATTCACTTGCCCCCGAGCTTACCCCATTCGTTTGGAGAAAAAATAGCGTGTTGCATACGGAGTAGAAGCACTTTTTTGTGCTTCAGCAGTATTGCGAGCCCCTACCGCTTCAGCACAAAAAAGTAAAGCTTCTACTCCTAATACAACAATATACTATTTTCTCCAAACGTCAAAAAAACGTCACTTTGTTAACCCCTGTCAAGATGTCAGAAATTTGATTTCTATGCTGCGAGGCAAATCCAGCAGGTTAACACCTGTCGAGGTGGTGGAAGTTTAATTTCTATGCTGCTTGGCAACCCCAGCGGCAGCAAAAGTACTTTTAGTGCCGCTCGTACTTTTACTGCCGTTCAACCATTCACTTGCCCCCGAGCTTACCCCATTAGTTTGGAGAAAAAATAGCGTGTTGCATACGGAGTAGAAGCTTTACTTTTTTGTGCTTCAGCAGTATTGCAAGCCTCACTACGTTCGGCTCGCAAACCTACTGCTTCAGCACAAAAAAGTAATGCTTCTACTCCTAATACAACAATATACTATTTTCTCCAAACGTCACTTTGTCGGCACCTGTCAAGATGTTAAAAATTTAATTTTTATGCTGGTAGGCAAATCCAGCGGGTTAACACCTGACAAGGTGGTAGAAATTTAATTTCTATGCTGCTAGGCAACCGCAGCGGCAGTAGAAGTACTTTTAGTGCCGCTGGAGCGGCAGCAAAAGTACTTTTAGTGCCGCTCGTACTTTTACTGCCGCTTAACCATCTAGTTACCCCCGAGCTTACCCCATTCGTTTGGAGAAAAAATAGCGTGTTGCATACGGCACTTTTTTGTGCTTCAGCAGTATTGCGAGCCCCTACCGCTTCAGCACAAAAAAGTAAAGCTTCTAATCCTAATACAACAATATACTATTCCTGTATTTTCTGGACATATTATCTTCAAGTACAGGAATGGATGAGAAATCTAGCGTTTTTCATATTTTTTTTTTTCCAGGAAATCTATCTATCTAAAATCAAAGTTCTTTTTTTTTGTAATTTTAGGCTCAAAATTCCGTGAAAATAAAAAAAAAATGTTAAAATTGTTCCAAGGGACAAGAAGATAATTATTTTTTTTAGATTTGAACGCACGGCCATGTTTTCCAAGATGGCGGTTTTAGCTCACTTCCGATTTTTTGGGATTTTTAGATTTGTATTCTATGATAAGAGAGCTATCGTTTTCAACAAAAAAATAACTGTCCGCAAAAACTTCACATTCATCGTACATTTTATTGAAATTTGCCTGGTCTATATTATTTTATGTATCATGTCCTATACCTATCTTCAACTGTTTCGGAAATAATAAGAGTTGAAAATTTACTTTTTTGCAACTTTGACAGGCTGAAAAACCTGAACGGTTGATTTTAGAGCTAAACCGATCATACATTCTTATCTGAGTTTTCCATGAACTATCATTTGACACCAGCTTGGAAATTAATCCAAGATTAAAAATTCCATTGCTTGAGTTGTATTTTAGCTATTTTTGGGTTTGAAAAAAGGACGGTTCTAGAACGGTTCAAAACAATCGCACAGTTTATTATTGAAATTTGTGATAGCTGAACCGTTGTCATTTAGTTGATTGATGCCATGAAGCCAGGGACACATCTATCATGCATTCTTCCGATCCGACTCCGATCATACAATCAAGGTCCTTATTCTTGGAACAGGGGAGCAGCGGAACACTCGTTCTCCTGGGAACGCTGCTTCCTGTTCCAAGAATAAGGACCCTGATTGTATGATCGGAGTCGGATCGGAAGAATGCATGATAGATGTGTCCCGGACTTGATAGATGTGTCCCTGGCTTTACTCGTGCGATAGCCGACAGCGATAACAGATATCAGTCAGCTCGCATCTCACTTAGAGTTGCCAGATTTTCAAAATAGAAAAGCGAGAGGTATAGTCCTCGGAAGGGAAAAATGTTTCGCCGCGGGCGAAATTTTTTTGTGGTGCCACACGGTGTCACAATAAGGTCTGTTCGAAACCCGCCAAAAAACCGTCCCAAAAACGGCTTCGGAACCACTCTGTATAAAAATTTCAGATTCTACGCACAAATTTTACGTTTTGCGCAGAATCATGACAGTAGAATGTAGTGAATGTACGGTTTCCTGCTGAGTTGGAACAAAGCTATACCTTTGCAGTACACTAGACTCAGACGCCCGAACGAGCTACGCTCTCAGTCTTGAGTAGTTCTGTCTTCGTTTGAAATTGGAAATAAAGAAAGACAAATACCTAATATTAAAGCGCACTCGCCTCTCGACGTTATTCGTAATGCAGTAATGCACCCCGGTTGCGCTGTGTTGCAGATTTATAAGTATCAAATTTATGGTAAAAGTAAACAAGAGCACCTAATTTAGAATCATTATTTCATGTAGGTAATTTCTATTTTTGGGAAAACCGGGAGTTTTGTTGTTTTGTTTGTTTAAGTACGCGGGAGACGGGAGGTTTAGTAAAAAAGCGGGAGCGTCCTGCCTAAATCGGGAAGGTTGGCAACCTTAATCTCACTTCAATTATTTATTTCAAGATAATAATAATATTGTTTGGCGATGGCGTCGTTGCGTAATAAATATATACAGGGTGTCTCTGGGAAAACAGTCCACCCCGATTTTTTCGATTTGAAATGAAAATCGAGAAAAACGTTCTTTATGGCCCTAGAATTTCGTCTTATTATTTTCATCTGTAAGGAAATGACAGCTTGTCAAAATCTTGGAAATAGACTATTGTTTTAGTAGGAGTAAAAGTGGTACTTGCCTCCCTTAATAAACATACTTACAATTTTGAATTTACAATTCACGTGTTCACCTGATTAATAATAATGATAAAAAACTTCAATTTCAAGTATTTTTAATAAGGGGAGGTAAGTATCGCTTCTACTCCCACTAAAACAATAGTCTATTTCCATTTCGTTACGGATGGAAATGATAACTCGAAAATCTAAGGCCATAAAGAACTCGATGAGACCTTTAAAAAGAGGTAGGACACGACCCCTATCCCCTATTCAAATTTGGGGGGTTTTTCCCCCCCAGCTAGGGGGTTAAAACTACGGGGGTTAAAAAAACTGAACAATGGTTTCCCCTCAAATCAAAAATCGACGTGTCCGAGCGTTTTTCCAGATTCTCATTCCAAATCCAATAAATCGAGATGGACACCCTGTATAAAAGAATTGAATACATTTTTTGAAATAAATGCTCCAAAAAAATTGATTTCTTTTTTTCCGAACGGGCGGGGGCGCTGCGTTTTTGTAGCACCGGGCGGCAAACTACCTTAAACCGGCACTAATTCAACTATGTTATATGATATCCTCTTTCGTTTATTGAATTCTAGATTCTAGTAAAGTTAACTTTGTTCGTTTTGAGTTCATTATGAAATATATTCACCATAATTATTTACACAAACTAATAACTGGCCTTGCGGTCCTCTCGCGTTGTGTAATTTTTACTTACCCCGGTGCGAAATTAAATCCGCCAGAGGCAGCACCTCGCTGCAGCCAAAATTTTTGAATTTCCGTGTTTGCAGGGCTTACAATTTGAGATGAGATCTCAAAAACTACTTAATATTTTTTAGTGAATCAAGAAGATTCGAAAACATAATAAAATTTAGAACAATGCTCTTGTTTCATTTTTTTAAAAAAAGCGATGGGTTTGGATGTACCGAGCGATAGAAATGATGCTTTTTTTCGAGTATTTAGGTCGTGATATTTTCAATTTGCAATTTTTTTTTTCGAAAAACTAAAACAACAGCATTATTCTTTAGATTTTTATCTTTTATTATTTTCTAATCCGGTCAAAAAATATTACAAAATAAATGAGTTCTCGTCTCGGGAAATCAACCCTTTTTCTCAATTTTTAACGGCTTGTTGTTGGCCTCTGAAATGACACCCCTAATTCAGAATATTTTGTGTTCTATTTATTGACTGAAAAATTATGACAGATTTATTCTAGAAATCAAAATGTGCATATCTAGAGATTGGGGTGCATACTGTGCATATAAATTGAAAGTGTGCATCAATATGCACAATTGTGCAGTTTGGAACATCCCTGAATACAACTATTGCAGCCAACTAGACAACTAGGAAATTTTGTCAGTGATGCAAATTTAAATTTAGAAATACAATGCGCAAGCGCGCCTTGTGACGTCATTACAATTTAAAAAAATAACGAATAATAGTAAAATTTCAAATTGAAATATCTCCTTTAATATTATTCTAAAAAATGCGGGAAAAAAACCAAGAATAGATTTTGATGTGCCTAATTCAATGAAAAAAATTTAAAAAAATCATGAAACGACCCTATTCTGTTGGTAGACTAAAGGAATGGACTGAAGAAGGTCTAAAGCAGGTCCTCGTAGCGCCACTATTAGTGCTGTAGCTTTTTCTTGGTCGTTCCATCCGTTGGTATTTGCAGCAGCTTCAAATTGTCGAATATACATGGTCCAGGACGTAGAACCGTCGAAAGTTGGTGGTTTTATCTTCATACTGGAGAATGCTCCAACACTAGCTGGATTGATGGACTGTATTTCTAATCTACGCATCTTATCTTCGAGTGCTTGAACTTGGTCCTCAACTTCTTGTCTTAATTGCTGAACATCGGCTTTGACCTCAGCTTTTACTCCCTGAACGTCGTTTTTAACTTCTTGAACATCGATTTTGACTTCAGTTTTTACTTCCTGGACGTCGTGTTTAACTTCTTGCACATCGTCTTTAACTTTTTCAATCTTCTGGTCTAGGTTAGCGACAGTTCCTTGTATGGTTTGGAATATCTTCTGTAGTTTTCCAAGGTCTTCTTGCCGTTCTTGTTGTCGCCTAGCTTCTTCTTCTTGTTTTTCTTTTTGTCGTCTGGCCTCTTCTTGTTGTCGTCTAGCTTCTTCGTCTTGTTTTTCTTGTTGTCGTCGGGCTTCTTCGTCTTGTTTTTCTTGTTGTCTTCTAGCTTGTTCTTGTTGTCGTCTAGCCAGTGCCGGCCCTAGGTTACTGTTAGGATGGAGCGAGATCTGACTTTGGCGCCCCTAATCAAGTAAATGTGAATCGTATACCCTATCCACCGATCAGAGCTGTTCTAAACTTAAAATGTCAAGTAAATTGACTTGAATTTCCCAAATTCAAGTACAAGTACCAAATTCCACGAAAGTCAGAGTCAAGTTTACTTAAACTTGCGTAGGTACAGGGTGATCTATTATAAATGTAACCCCCTTCTAACATTTTCATTTGACGTTTTTGACAGAAGTGTCAAATACAAAAGTTCCAAGAAATTGTCAAAAGTTTTCAACTAAGTCAGTTTTAGGCATACAGAGTGCGTCAAAAACGTGCAGCAGTCTGAAGTTATATTTTTTTAAATAGAACACCCTGTATATTGTGCGCCTATTTGTTAGTCCCCTTCAACCTGATTTCAACGATATATGGTTTGATATGTTTATCCCTCGGTTTATCTCCAATAGTTATAGGGAAAAACGCGAAAATTCCTTCCTAGGTCTCTCATGTTATTTTTTTTTTTTTTAATAATAATAATAGCTTAGACATCTGGATTTATTATAATATTTCACCTTGTAAATTAATGGATAAAATTTGAACAATAAACTGATAATAAAAAAAATTCTATAAAGCTTAAATGGTATAATTTTCCTTTTTTCATATGAAACCTTAAAAGGGGTTTTCATGTTTTTCCCTATAACTGTTGAAGATAGATATATCAAACCTTATATCGTTGAAAACAGGTTAAAGGGTACTAACAAATAGGCGCACAATATACAGGGTGTTCCATTTAAAAAAATATAACTTCACGCTGCTGCACTTTTTTGACGCACCCTGTATGCCTAAAACTGACTTTGTTAAAAACTTTTGACAATTTCTTGAAACTTTTGTATTTGACACTTCTGTCAAAAACGTCAAATGAAAAAGTTAGCAGGGTGTTACATTTATAATAGATCACCCTGTACTTGAAATGACATTCACATAGAAATACTTCAAAAAATAATTTAGGTATTTTTTCTTTCAAGTATTATTCGAATTAAAAACAAATTAAATTATTGCTATCGATAATCTTCAACGGGGTGTGACCCAAAAGTAAGTTTTAGAAAAAAAAAGAACAAATTTTCAAACCGCACTAGGTTACGACCAACCGTTGCGAAGATACTGTGTTATAAAATTCCTACTCCTAGCACAGTGACGTCATATGCACAAACTGAGTCCGACAGCCGGCGCTGGCGCGCGTTTGCTGATTCTTGCTGCATATGTTAGCTCAGTTCCAACCGACAGGAGAACCGTTCCAGAACCAGTAATTTCCAGTTGTCCACCTATTTTTCAATAAGTTGAACATTTATTCTACTTGACAAATGAATTGATCAACTGGAAATTACCGTTCTAGAACGTTTCTCATGTCGATTGGAAAAGAGCTATTATCGACATCATCGTATCGTTTTTGCGTTCTCACACCTATTGCTGCGTCAGTTTAAATAGATTTTGAAATTTTTGCGTGTATTTATGACGTCACGCGATGAATAGACATAATTTTATTTAGTCGTATCTACCTTATTATTTTAAGTAGCGATGCAAGATTTTCACAAGAGTTCTCAGAATTTTCTTCTTTATTTTCTGAATACAAGTTATTGTATTTTAAGGTTATACCCCCTTTAATAGGAGAGATTCAGTATGGGCGCCACAGGCACAGGAATTGGTATTGGGAGACGCCAGCTGAGCTCTTCCTACCTACTGGCTGGGTTTCGGCTGCTGTCTTATCACAGACTTATTACCCTTTTGCTTGCAAGCAGAATAGCAGAATATCGAAACGCGAAGACAGGATTCAGAGCAGTGTGTCTATCTGATTGTAGGAATCATAGCTCCGTTATCCTGGACTATTTCTCCATAAAATTTCAATATGTTGAAGCTAAAAGCTTCCTTAAAAAATAAAAAAAAAATTGGTTAATCTAGGTTTCCAGAATTTTTAGGAAAAAAATCAGGAATGAGGCTATCAGGCTATGGCAAAGATATCACTAAGTGTGTCTGTCTGATTGTAAAAATCATAGCTCCGTTATTCTGGGCTATTTCTCTATAAAATTTCAATATGTTGAAGCTAAAAGCTTCCTTAAAAAATAAAAAAAAAATTGGTTAATCTAGGTTTCCAGAATTTTTAGGAAAAAAATCAGGAATGAGGCTATCAGGCTATGGCAAAGATATCACTAAGTGTGTCTATCTGATTGTAGGAATCATAGCTCCGTTATCCTGGACTATTTCTCCATAAAATTTCAATATGTTGAAGCTAAAAGCTTCCCTAATAAATAAAAAAATATTTGGTTATTACAAGTTTCCAGAATTTTTAGAAAAAAAATTAGGAATAAGGCCATCAGGCCACGGCAAAGATGTGTGTGTGGCTAAGTGTGTCTATTTAATTGTTAAAATCATAGCTTTGTTATCCTGAACTATTTTTCAATAAAATTTTAATATGTTGAAACTAAAAGCTTCCTCAATAAGCAAAAAAATATTTGACTCCTCCAGGTTTCCAAGATTTCCAGGAAAAAATCAGAAATCAGGCCATAGGCTGTAATGCAAAAATATCACTCAATGGGGCTTCGGATTAAAAAACTCGTAACTCAGCTATCTTTGGTTTTCATCCAATCAAATTTTGGTATGTCAAAGCTAAAAGGCTCCTGGATATATAAAAAAATCTACATTTCCCAAAGTTTCCCAGATTTCCAGGAAAAAATTCAGAAATCAGGCCATAGGCTATAATGCAAAAATATCACTCAGTGGGGCTTTTGAATTAAAAAAAATCGCAACTCTGCCATCTTTGATTTTTTTCGACTTAAATTTTGGTATGTTTAAGCTAAAAGGCTCCTGGATATATGAAAAATATCTACATTTTCCAAAGTATTCCAGATTTCCAGGGAAAAAATCAAAAATTAGGCCATAGGCTGTAATATAAAAATATCGTTCGGATTAAACAGATTTCAGAAACATATTATCCTCTTTTTTATTTATTTTTTTTTCACCAAGGAACAAGTCGGAGGCGCCCCTCGAGGTCCGGCGCCTGGAGCGCTCGCTCCATTCGCCTTATGGTAGGGCCGGCCCTGCGTCAAGAGGCGATTTTCAGCCTGGAATGATTATTATTTGGTTATAACCAATGCATTTCCGCCGTCGCGGTTTTAACCAAAGTAGGGGAAGTTGTGATGTCACATATCAGCTGATTTGCTTTTGGTATTTACCACTTATAACCGATTATAACCCAGCTTTGGACTTGGGTTAATCTTTTGGTTACAGCTTTTTGATGTGATTGTTATTATTTTGGGAATTGGTATTGGTGTTTTGTGATTTTGCAGTTGTGTTGTGGCCTGGCACAATGGGAGAAGTATACACTCACTCACTCACTGCAACTCACCATGCTTAGATCGAGGTTTAGATCATCCCCAAAGAAAATCTGTTCGATGAACGAGACTAACGAGAGATTCCGCTCCATTTTTTGTACCTAAACAACAAACCATTGTTGAAACGAAAAAACAAATAGGAATAATAAACCTAATCCTACACTGCTATAACCAAATCATTTCAGCGGTCAGTTCCTTGGGTTAAGATTCTTGAGTGGTGGGGGGCTGTGACTTCACACTTGGCTGTCAAAGTTGTCAACCAAAAGAATAACCACGGTATTTACCGATAAATAATCATTCCAGGCTGAAAATCGCCTTAGCTTCTTCGTCTTGTTTTTCTTGTTGTCGTCTGGCTTCTTCGTCTTGTTTTTCTTGTTGTCTACTAGCATCTTCTTGTTGTCGTCTAGCTTCTTCGTCTTGTTTTTCTTGTTGTCGTTTGGTCTCTTGAAGTTCCAACATTTTGCGCAGGAGTTCTTCAACTTTTTGTTCGTCCATTTTGGCTTGTTGTATTGTGATCATATACAGAATGTTCTAGAATTTCCCTCGAACTTTCTTCAAATATCTTTTCTGGTCTTTGCTCGAAGTTCCAACACGCCGGTGAAGTCACAAATTGGATAACTTGCTTTATTCGCGAATAGAATGTTCTGGAATTTCCTTGAAATTTCTTTTCTAGATGTCGATTGATACAGCGAACACGTCGGTGAAGTCACAATTTCGATATCTCCCTTGGTTTCCAAATAGAATGTTCTAGAATTTTCCCGAAACTCCTCGAAAAACCTCTTCTGAATGACGATTGATGTTCTGAATACGTCGGCGAAGTCACAAATTCGATATCTCCCTTAGTTTCCAAATAGAATTTACTAGAACTCACTCGAAGATTCACTATCACAGTCTAAATCGGGTATAAAGTCACTTCCGGGGTAATTCACACGATCGGTTAAGTCTCTTTTTGTGATTGTCAGTGTTTGCACTGCACTAACTGTCCCAGTGTTCACTTAGTGTTCAGTTTTTACACTACACTAGTGTCCCCGCACTTCCGCAATTGGATTTCACTCTGCAGTCCTTTATATCCTACTTCTGGCACCAATGTCGCGGCTTTGGGTTGCCTGACAGAAATCTTGGGTTCGTTGTTCGTTTCGTTTATTCCAAAAATCAAAGTCCAATTAACACAGCAATAATTTAATCCACTTTACAATACACTCTTCTGACACTAATTACTTTAATAACTAACTCAACAATTATAGTTATTTACCTAACAAATGCGGAAAGTGATACTTTACCGCACGCAACGGCAGTTGACCGAACGACGCGAAGCGGAGTTCGGTCAAGCCGTTAAGGGCGGTAAAGCCACTTTCCGCATGTGTTAGGTACAAAATTTTACCTATGAGCATCTACAACTCCAAAAAAAGGCATTGATAAAATTGATTAATGAATCAGATTAATTAATGAAATAAGATAAAATTTAGAAATGATCAAAAATCCATTTTCTGAATAAGAGAGGATTTTTGATTATAAATATCAAATTCTACTTTACCGCACACTATGCGGTAAAGTGCACTTTACCGCACACTTTGTGTTCTACTTTACCGCATACTATGCTGTAAAGTTGACTTTACCGCACACTATGCGGTAAAGTGCACTTTACCGCATAGTGTGCGGTAAAGTGATACTTTCCATTTGCAAATACGTGCGGTAAAGTGCACTTTACCGCACGCTCGTAGGTAAAACTCTTTACAATCACTATTTAAGGGAGCAACATCGCTCCCATGCACACGATACAAAATACAGAAATCGGTTTTAGACTACAAAAAAAAAACCGCACACAGAATTTGCTGAAATTTGGCATAAACATTCCTTGATCGATTATCTAGAGAATAGTGCAGTTAGATTTTCCATATTTCGAATTTTTTTTTGGCCTATATTGTGAAAATGAACTATTTCCCAAAAATAGAAAAATCCACGGTAAAAATTGAAAAAATAAGAGCACTATTCTCTAGATAATCGATCAAAGAATGTTTATGCCAAATTTCAGCAAATTCTGATGTGCCGTTTTTTTTTTGTAGTCTAAAACCGATTTTGGAATAAAAATACAGATATTTTGGCAAATATAGTTCAGGCTTTTTTTCGAAGATGGCGCCACCAGTCAATTCGTGATGTCATAATTAGGCGTTTTCGAAAACCCCGAACTGTTGGAGCAGCAGCTGATGTAGGTTGTTCAGCGTTTCCAAAAAAGCCTATTGATAACAGAACCTCTTTCTCACCTTGTGTATTTATTTTGTTTTTTATTATTGGTTTATAAAATAATAGGCACAAAGCATGCTGTGCCATTAGTTTCCATTGAAAATAAATAAAGTATATCTATTTTACGTACCTAGGTATACATAAAAAAATTGGATCGTGTTTTGTAGGACAAAATGTCTTTGAAAAAATAAAGAGCTTCAATAATAATTATTAAAATTTATTTACAAAAGGTGGAAAGTGCTAAAATTAGAGTTTTTCCTTTGTGTTCTTGCATATTAGTGCAATAATAATATCCACCAATGCAGTAGAGCATTCAATTTAGGTATCTGGCGATTTGCATTTCTTTTACTAGCTCTTGGATCTTTTACCAATAATATCTGAAATTGTGTAAGACTCCTGGTAAGACTATTTTTTTATTATTCCTCCGAGTATTCCTCTATTTGTAAACCCATTCATGTGCCAATTGCTTCCTGAAAATCTCATAGGTACCTACCACAACTAAACATACCTCAAAAACAAGCTCTACAACAAAACATCACTTTTACAAAGTAGAACAAAATTTGAAGTCATACCAGGCCAGGCATGGAAATACAAATCCCTCCATAATTCCATTAGCCAATCAGTGCGAACTGAGTGAAAAAAGTTGCACTGATTCTGCAAATTGAAATCGCTATAATATTTAAAATGCTCCACTGTAAAAATGCTTTCATCTTGGCGCCATCTATAATTTTTTTTTAGAACTAAAATATAATTTGAAGGGGGGGCCGTTGCAGCCTTAAATCGTATCGACGTATCACAGTCGAACTGAAAAACAAGTCACAAGCTAAAACCCGTCCTTATATATCCCTAAATCTATTCCTGTAAAATCTAGAACACACAGGATAATCTTATTTCTCGATTATAGTAGAATAATTCGCTAGATTCGAGGATATTCGACATCGATTCTTGACAGCCTGGCGGACGCCGTTTTTCTGGCCTAGCGTTAACGATATCGTAACAGTATGTTATAGTTTGCAATTGCAAGCATAATATTTTAGAATTAGGTTTTTCCCTCCAAAGGATGTTTTGTAAGGGGCGGTGTTCAGGGTTGATAAGTATCATTCTATACATTTGCTTGATATCGCTCAGGAGCACAAATTTAAAAGAGCGAAATAGAATTAAAATTTGAAACAAGCGCGCCATTATATAAAAAAATATTTATGGATCTTTTTGTTTTTGTTTTCATGCTGCCGTCAAATACGACGCGCAAAGAAGTTGAACGTTTATCTTCTCTAATGACAAGGTGCTGCCCCATAAAGTAGACAGAACCACAATTCAAATTATAATCAATATTAACAACCTTTGCATGATTCAACTCCAGATATTCATCAATGAAACTTTTATATCGTTTAAATAGGTCTGGGTTTAATGCAAATCTTTTTTCTAAATTTTGAAAACGTTTGTGAGCGATGGAAAACGAGTCTCCTAAATTAATATTTTCAAATGGTAGTTTTAAAGGTAGATCAACTATAAACTTATTGTCAATTTTCTTAACTGAATTGCAAAAAATTGAATCACAGGCCTCTTGCTCATCAGAATATTCGGTATAAATTTCTGGGACCCTCTCTGTTTCCCAAAATTGAGAAATAAGTTTTTTGATGTCATTATCGTAAGTAGTTTGAAGAGATAGAGATATGAAAAAATTCTGATACATATGATTTGTAGATTTGTGGAAGCCAGTCCGCCAAGGACATACCCAAAAAGAGTATTTTGTAAAAAAATCCCATTCTTCAACGTTCTTTTATTTCCCAAAAACACTTCAAAAAATATATCCGCAGACAGTAAGATATCAATGTCTCCTGACTTATCAAAACCATTATCCGACAACATAATATCAGGAGGCACATTGAAAGAATCACACTCTAGCTGCGGTAGGCTGCTAATTTTTTCTACAATAGAGCATTTAATGTTTTTCTTATAATCATAAAAACAAGAGCTAATTTCAATATACACAGAATTTGTAACTTCTGTAACATTTTTCGAAACTCCAACATTTACTTTATTTTTAAATGAGGAAAGTTTTAATTTTTTGAAAAGCTCATTGGTAATTAAAGACATTTGTGAACCACTGTCCAAAAGACAGCGTGCAATTTAAAATGAACCATTTTTAACTTTAATTTTAACCTTTACTGTAGGCAAAATTACATGTTTAGCTGTTTTGTGTGAAGCATTTGAAGGGTTGAAATTCATAGCCAAAGCTAACTTATCCGAATCCGCGTTCTCTGGTGACCTTTCTAAATGCAGAAGGCTGTGATGATTTTTGGCACAAGTATGACATTTTATTGACATTTTGCATTTGCCTTGGTGCAGGTTTAAGCAAGTCCTGCAACATTTATTTTTATCTACAAAAGACATTCTTTCATTTACTGAAATACCCTTAAATTTGTTACAATTATAAATTTTATGATTCGGAGTTAAACAAATGTACCACCATCACCAAAAGTATCTGGGACACAAATAATGCATAATAATCTCCTGCACTAATTCTACTGTCATTCATTTCAATGCATTTAATTCAGAGTTTGACAAATATTTGACAACAAAATTCATATAAAAGGACAAGAGCTAATGTGATGTTACTTTTGGTGACGATGGTACATTTAAAATCTTTTTGCACTGGTAATAAAGTACGCCTTTCATTGGATCTCTCATATAATTGCTAGTAGTACCATTTGAAATTACATTTCTTTTTCGAAACAAATATCCGATGCTTTTGACATGTGGCAGCGTCGGTCGCTTCCGTCGCTTCACTTTCACTTTTTCATTATATTTTGACATATTCCATTTTTATTCAATAATTTGAAGCAGAGATTGAAAATTTTCTCCATTCAAAGCAAAATGGTTTTATCTTGTTGTGTGGCAATGTGTGAAAGCCGAGGGAACAGAGTAAAAATTCATTGAATTCCCAAAAATGATAAACAGGTATGTTTCAATACCTACATATACCGAAATCGGGATTTTACCTCCTGTACGTTATTTTACCACTGTGACTTTCTTTCTTTTTAGGTGTTCATTTTATGCCTGCAAAACGTTTACAATCAAAAATCTTATTCTTGTAGGTACCTATTTATTGATTTGGTTGGGTTGATATCATACTGTAGTTAATAAAGTAATTCAAAATTGTTATTTTTGTAGTTAATACATGGATTAATTAGTATGTAACTCTTCGGTATGTGATCAAGAGTTCCAATTATTCAGCAATACGAGAATCACTTTCCCGGCCTAGGCCGGAAAAGTGCTTCCCGTATTGTTATTCATTGATTCCTTAGCAACTATTGAAACATAATTGAAATACCAGAATATTGAGTTTTGCGACCTGTCAACCGGTCAAAAATGCTTACATTTCTTGTCAATCGCAGAAAAACATCATTTCGATTTCACGCTTCCACTCCGGGAAAATAATTTCACCGGATTAGTGATGTAATGTATCATTTCTTGGACTGAAACCGAAAACGTAATGGAGTACATTACCAGTAATTTTATTAAAGTTACAATAATCTGCAGGTTTGCTATTTAATTTTTTTGCGAATTCTGGAGCACTAAAATGGCCGCAACGCCTAAACTAAAATAGCTAGCAAAAAAAGGCATGAGGCAAAGTTGATCAGAATGTTATTATCTACAAGTCAAAAAAAATAAGAAAAAGGCCAATAGGCAGTGCCGTATTTCCCTATACGCCAACTACGCACAGGCGTAGGGCGGCAAAATTGGGGAGGCGGCAAATTTCAAAAAATAATCAAAAACTGCATGAGGAAAATGAGGATAAGGAATTTTTCACAGTTGGGCGTTCGAAACCCTGGTTACTATGTGTTGGTTTACGTATATTTGTTGCTATGGCGGTCACAGTTTGTTCTGCGGAGCGTTTATTTTCAACCCTCAAACGCTTAAAATCCTATTTAAGATCTTCCATGGAACAAGACCGATTAATGGTCGTTTGCACCGACGATTTTAAGGAAGCCTAATGCTTCATTCTCACTTGGGCGAAATTCGCTCTTTTTGCGCAAAATTCGCTCTTTTTTTGAAAATTTCGACAGGTTGACGTTTTATGCGTGTATTAAACGTCAAATTTTCGAAGCAATGTCAAAAAAGAGCGAATTTCGCGCAAGTGAGAATTAAGCTTTAGCGATAAGTACATAGAGAAATGTCACTTTAAGGAGTACTTATCGCTAATGTTTCCTTAAAATGGTCAGTGCAAACGGCCATAAATGCATTGACAATTTTGACGATAGAATCTGATTTGATAACAAGCTTGGATTTTGATAGTATTATAAACTCGTTTACTGCTATGAAAACCCGGCGAAAGTCTAGAGAGATATTGCAAATCAGCCTTGATAAGGCTAAAACCTTATAGGGCATTCCACCAAAAAAAATCAGTCAGGGCACACAATTCGATTGTGTCATACAAGTGTCACACAATCAAACGCGTCATTTTAATATAGGTACATTTTTTAATAATAATAGTTGCTCAGTTGCTCTGAAGTATTGTTATTTGATAATAAGTCCTAATATACATATATCTCGAACAAACTACAGCATATTTTAGCTCACTGCCAGTTATATCTTCACGTTTGATTGCATTTAACCAGCTTTGTCTTCTAATTTCAACTTTATCAGGATGTTTTCGATTCAGTTCCGAAGGTATTTTATAAAATTTAACGTTGTCGTGTTCTCCCCTACTACTTCACTTCACTACACAACAAAATGCAGGCATTTTACCAATATTTTTGCGCACTTTAACATTTGCCTGCCCTGCCCTGGCTAACTTTTGACAGACGCCATTTTTGACAGTTCGTTGGAATGCCTTATTTAGACGTGATAGGTCATTTCCTTACTTCGAATGACAAGTTTAGATATTGCAAATTTCCAGAAACGACTAGGAGTTGATGCCTTATTTCTAACCTGAAAATCTTGAATTTTTGTTAATATTTATTTTTTAAGTTATGAACTTGAAGTGTTTTCTTCCTGATGTGGAATATATGCTTAGATATTTCGAAAATAAGAAATTATTTGTTCAAAATATTTATATAGTTCGTGTAAAATCGTGGAACAGTGGCAGGAAAATGACACAAATTCTCTAAGCAAAACAGTTCATCATTATACGTAAACCTTGAGGTTGTTTGTTTGTGTTATTCGGGGCAGCTCTTCCTGCTTTGGGGCGATCGTTTGTGAGCGTTTTATATGGTTTATCTGCCATAATCTGAGATATTACAGCTTAGTTTAAGTTAGTGCGACACAAACAAACAAACCTTTAGTCTTCCTCTTTTCTGTGCGTCGATGCTGTTTTGATTTTGCCTCATTTCTCAAAGTTTGGAAAAAAAAATTCAAGAAAAGTCAAAATTTGTCTTGAAATTTGTTATCATGAATCTAAAATCTATGGTTATAAACACAAAACATAACAAAACCCAGTTCGCGATTCCTACCGATCATCTCCGATCGACTAAGAACTTTTAAATAAGGCAAAAATAAGGCAGGTCTTATTTTCTCCTAAATAAGGCAGATCCTTATCCTTAATAAGGCTGTCCTTATACATGCGCAGCTGTCGAAATAAGTAATAAGGCTTGTCTTAATAAGACAAGCACTTGCAATATCTCTCTAATATAATATGTAAATAGCGTTATAGCTGTGAAAATAAATTCAAAATATGAAATTCTGGTTTTACTGTTACTTTTACCATTTTACCTAGCCAACATGAGGGCGGCCTTTTTTAACAGGCGTAGAGCGGAATATTGGTAAATCCGGCACTGCCAATAGGGCCGAACGCACAAGGCTTTCGAGAGTGATTTTTTGGCTCAATACTCAGGACAAAGTCTCCAATCAGTCCTGAAAAAATCAGCCTGCCCTCACAAAATTTTTTGAAAAACCCATAAATTTCTTGGGCTATTTCTGTGATTTATAACAATAATATTTAAGCAATGAAAATTTAATATTCCAGTAGTGATTTATAAAACAAAAAGTTGAATTTGCACATTCCAGTTGTACAATTTATCAAAGATTTTCTTTAAACCCGAAAGGTTGTTAAATCGCGACTCGAGTAGGTACCTAATTTTAATTTTCAAATGTAAATATAAAAACCGAAACCAGGATGTTCACTTGCTCACTGAGCTCTAGCAATGAATATGGGTGGTCACGTAGAACCCTGTCCGTGTGACAATTTGTGACTAGCAGGAAAGAACGAAAAAGAATAAAGATGGCTAAAATGGCGAGAATCTTGGATTAGAATTTTTTATATCTTACGACCAAAAATTTTAATTCAATTTCAAATTCGGGGAGGACTAAAATAATGTTCGATTGATGTTGAATTTCGATTTATCTTCGATAATAAGAGCCGCGAACGCATTGATTCATCTAAATTTGAACCCGAGCCATACAAGAACAAAATGGAGGCACTTGTGTTCTTCCAACGACGTTTTCTTTTCCTGCAGGTGCACCTGGATGGTCTACCAATTCTTCGACGAACACAATCTCAAAGTATGCTTAAACTTCGACCTAGAACCCGGTTTGATTTATTCTTTGAAGAAATGTCAGATTTTCTGCTGACAGGTTTTTCTTCGCACGTGATTTAATACCACATTGTGGTATGAGCTGTAGAAGATAAGCTAAACTATTCCTTTGGGATATCTATTAGACCAAATAAGTCAAATTTATTGCTGTTTTGCTGTTTTACTGAGAAAAATAAGAGTTACATTACATTACATACTTTTGAACGATTTGTATATGATTGGAAGTTGGACCATAGGCATACGTACCTACTTTTTCAAATAAATTTGATTATATTTTCAGCGTTGAAATTGAAAGGGTCAGTTCTTGGGGATACCTGCAACCAGATGGAACCGTTGACGGTTTGGCTGGCCAACTGTGGCTTCATAAAGCAGATTTTGGTTCTTCACCATTGTTTGTTAAAGAAGAACGTGCCAGAGTTTTGAGTTATGGACGAAAAACTTGGAACCTAAAGTACCAATGAATAGTTTCGAAACCTCTTGCATTACAAACGTGTTTTTAGGGGTGCTTTTTTTCTGAGAAATCCAAAATCCCGAAAATCCTATCAAATATTTATCAAGCCCCTTTCTCTGAAAGTATGGATATGCATTTTTATGTCTTCAATTTTATCAGTTTACTCTCAGAGATTGGGTTTTTTGTTAGATAAACAAATTGACAAGATGTTCCTTAAAAATGAGAATGTTGACTCTACATGGAGCTTTAGTACGGTTTGTACTTTTGGAGCTTTTTGTCAACAAGGTAATTTTACTGAAGTTTGTTCCAACAAAAATTAAAAATTGAATTTAACTTTTCAGGTATTGTTTCATATCCAAACTCATTTAGTGGCAGGGCAGCCGCCTTTGTAACGCTTTTGCTTGGTTTACTTATATACCAGTTTTATTCTGCAAGTTTAGTGTCTTTTTTGCTTAATGTACCCACAACTGTGATGAACACTGTCCAGGATATCTTGGACAATCACTTCAATATCGGATGTGAGGATGTTTTATATGTTAAAGATATTCTTAAGGTAAGCGTATTTGGTTCAAGTTATCAGTAATCAGTTAGGTATTTTCAGTCTGCTACTGATAATGTTACCAAAGAAGTTTACAGAAGACTGCAAGAAATGTCGCTCAAAGATAACCAAACTGGCTTTATGACACCCAAAGAAGGTCTACAGTTGGTTAAAAATGGTCAATACGCTTTTCAAGCTGAACTAGTCTCAGGCTACCCGATAATTGAGAAGAATTTTAGTGAATCCATGATTTGTGAACTGAAGGAAATACCAATGTATAAAACCAGATATATGCATGCTAATTATCAAAAATGGTCACCATTTAAAGACATTCTTGACGTATGGTAATAATTTTAAACTTTAGACTAACTTTAAACAAATTTCAAATTAATAATTCTAGTTTACAAAGATTAGGTGAAAACGGAGTCATAGCAAGAGAACTAACATTTTGGTACCCAAGAAAACCAAAATGTATCAGATCGGCATCTACTATTAACATAAACACTGGCCTGAATGACTTTTATCCGGCCCTTGGAGTGGTTGTAATTGGAATGGTTTTAAGTATGAATATTTTGTTGATTGAAATTATCTGGCATTATTGGACTGAGCAGAAACAACTAGATGTTGAAAATGTGGTTTTCCCTTATGCAAACTGATGAGTTTGGCTGCAAAACTAAGGCTGTAGTAATTCGTATCAATATATTACCTGAATATTAAAGTTTTCGAGGTTTTTTTTAATAGATAGTTATACACAAGTGCATCAAATTTATTGAATTTTGCAATGCAAATATAGTCCAATTTTCCTGAAAAAAAAAAATAGGTAACTGTAGTCAGTCTTTAAAGTACATTTATTAAGATAATCACTAGTAATCAAAAATAAATAAATCATTCAAATTTTATTACTTATATGAGTTTTAAAAAATAAACTTACATTGATAGAAAAAAAAAATTGAATAAAGTATAAAAGCTCACTACCTAAATATCTAGCCTTGCATAACCTCTTCGGCCTCACTATCGCTACCCTGCGCTTTAGCTCCAAGAGTTGTAGCTCCCCTGTTCTCCTGCCTACAAGGAATCACATACCTTTGAGCGACACAGAGTGGAGGACTGAAACCCTCAGGATAGGCCTGATCTTCAAACAGTACCTCATACTCGTCTACATGAGAAGCCGGAGGTTTGTTGACTAGGGCTTTGTAGAAACAGGTTGTTTGAGGAAAAAGAGCCAATACTGAAAGAAAAAAATTTAGAATTATATAATAGTTATTTGTATACCAAGGCCGCGAAGTGCCTTTTAGCGTACGTAGAGAAAAGTTATCGCCGAGGCCGCTTGCGGCCGAGGCAAGATAATCTCGAGGACGCTAAAAAGTTTCGCGGTCATGGTATACACACTATTTTTTGTGCAACCATGAAAATTATGTGGAATTATAGAAAAAATGTACTCCTTTCAACAAACATGTGGAACTAATTACCAGTTTGATGTATAACCTGGTGGCTATGGTGGCACAGCGTTTCCATGGATGTCATGGATGACATATTTTGCAAGTAAACAAATACACAAAAAATTTTGACGGTTCTCAAAAAATCGTGAAAATATCCGACAGCGATACAGATGTTTCACTCTCTTGCACTCCTCCAGAGCTAAAAAATATGGTTCAATCAGCTATTTCTGAGTTAATACCTGGAAAACTAAGCGGCAATATGAAAATTGTTACTGCGAGTTCAAAAAATTGGTGTGACAAACAAAACGTCAAAATGGTGTCTGAAAGCATATTGGCTAATTTAATGCCGAAATGGGAAGTTTTGAGAGTTCAATTCAAAAACACTGGATTATTAGTTGCTTCAGCTTCAGGAGTAAATATTAGTAATAATGCAAACTGTCATGTAAGTGTTAATATTTATCCTAAATAATTTATGTTGTTCTGAAGAATTTGGAAATAAAATTTACTTATTGTTGTCAAAGTGTCAAATTTTGATTTATAGTTTCGCGGCCGTCACCAAGGGCAACGGCCGCGAAATTGAATTTCGCGGACTGTGTGGCGGCCGCGAAAGCTCATTTTGCGGATGGTTGCACAAAAAAGTATGATATATAATTAGAGTATTAGAACTACAGAAACGCCATCATCACCAGCAATTGTCCAGCATTAAACAATAAAGTTAAAAAAAAAAAAACCTATTTGGTAAACACAAGATGGTAGGTATCTACATACAGTAAAGCTCAGGATATCCGAGGTAACGTGGGGGAGCACCCTTCTCAGATAACTGAAAACTCGGATAAACCGAATCTACGCAAATTTATATGCTAGAAGAGTTATAAAAGAGTCCAAAAACATAAATAGGGGAACCACTCACACGGGCCAAGAAGATTGCTCGTCGGCCCGACGATTTTGAATGAAAATATGTGTGTATATGTGTGTATATGTATATTTTAGAAGCTCCATTATATAGACGTGCGTACCTCAAAAAATCAGGATCATTGGGTCTTTAGATTGGCTTGGTTAATCCAAAGCTCAGATAATAAAATTAGCGACTCGAATAATCGGGGTTCTACTATACAGGGTCTTTCCCCAGATATTGACCCCTCCCCTACAGGGGTTATGTGAAGAGATATCAAAAACTTATAATTATAGTTTATCTATTCTCAATTGAACCACCACAAAAAATAATTCTCCATCAACAGTGGGCGTTTTCTTTATGAAGCATAGGCGGCGAGGTTTCCAAAAATGTCATAATATAATAAATCAATATAATTTAGGTATTATTCTAAGTAAAATTTAATTTATATTTATTATTATATTTGAGATACTTTTAGTGTAGTCAAGTTATCGGAATTTAGGTCCAACTTCTGAAAAAATTATATACAAATGTTTATGAGTAGGAACATACAGATAATGTGGCCCTAGATGACATACTAAAAGTCCCGTAGATTCTGACAATGGCAAGTTGCAAAAAAGTGGCCGCCAATAGCATTGTTTGTTTATTTGCACCAATATGGCACTTTCTACTCCAAATGTATTTTAATCCCCATTTTTTTGTTAGTCTGACAGAGACAGACTGATTTTTTGCTGGACCTGGTGCCGCTTGGTGTAACTTTGGTGCAAATAAACAAACAAACCCATTATGATCGTCTCGACCAGCTGCTGCGGTTTATTAGAGCAGGAAGATCAGGCAACTTCACAATTACTGTTTAAAATTGATGATCCGAATATTTTACGCAACACCTTTATCTACAACAGATTCAGAAACTTCATAATAGGTATGAGTCCTGAAAACTATGAAAAATTTGTTGATGAAGGAATGTTCACTTGTGAGAAGAACCAACAACTTTTGGTCCGGTACTTGGACCGACATAGTGATCGAGCAGAATTTGATGAGGTCAATCAAAACAACTGGTGGCCTAACTTATAGACGCGGATTCACTAATTCGTCTTTGGCCAGATGTATTGCTGATATGTCAGTTTGTATACCTGTTACAAAAGCTTTTGGAATGTAAGTCTGTGACTTCAGAACAGCATATAGAATTGAGTCGCTCACGCCAGCAACGTGACAAAACTGATTCGCGAGAAATTCAAGATTGGCTAAAATACAATCCTTATAAATGCAAGGAGTTAGGAGTTCATGTCAGTTTTCCCTGGAAGAATAGCTAAATCCGATATAAACTGCGATTTAGCAAATAAAATTGGAAGAACAGTACTAACAAAAAATATAGGCAAAGTATTCACAGATATTAAATGCAAGCGAACGGATCAACTCAAAAAAATTTCACAAATGAGCAACATTATTAAAATTAATCAGAATTATGTTAAGGCGTCCCGTATACAATTATTTAATAGCACTGGCGTAACTAGCCATCTGACCTGGGGGGGCCTAGGGTGGGCTTAGGCTGGGCCTGGCAGAGGCGCCGATTTTTGAAAGCCCTCATGGGTGCAGGATAATATTTTTATTTTGTTTATAGGGCGAGGGGGAAGCTCGCCGCAGGCTCTGGCGAAGGCGAAATGTTTTCATAATGTATACCGGTCTGGCAAGTGAACATCTTACATGCCAATTTAAATGCAATAGAATGAAACATCTAGAAAAAGTCTAAAGGTTGAATAGAGAACGGAACCGATTTCCTTTGTTCCACCTCCAGCGTTCCAAGCGCTGCATGCTGGAGGTGGAACAAGGGAAATCATTTTCGTTCTCTATTTAACCTTGGACTCTTCCTATACATTTCATTCTATTGCATTAAAATTGGCCTGTAAGATGCTAGCTTGCCAGACCTGTATATTTTTATATTTTTCTCTACGCGCGTGCGAAAAGTGCTTCTTTCTGCACACATTTCAGGCCAGAAAAATATCACTTCTTCGCACTAGTATGCGGAAAAGTAGAATAATTATGCAATTTAAGGTTACCCTGGTACTTTTATGTCCTAAAATGCCTCATGTCCCGATTATTATCAAAGAATAGAGATGGAGATGGAGAATAGTAACATTAGCAATATAAAGTAATAGAGCATAGAACTGACTACAAATAACAAAAGGACAGAATACTAATACCTTCCTAATCTAAGACTAATACCACTTGTATAATTCTTATACGAAGTTGTGTAAATTTGAATTACATGATACCCACTAGAGCTCCGAGCACCCATGAGAGGTTGCTTATGGGAGCACCTGCCCCAATGCCCCCATGTACTCGGCGCCAGTGGCCTGGGGCCTGTAATTGTAACTTATTGAAATCTTTAAAAAAGTAGAACAGTGCATTTACTCAGGTATGCACCGTAAGCTAATTTCGAGGATTAGTTATGAAAACCTGGATTAGATATAGTATGTAATTTTAAGATACAAGAGTGGATAGGATATATGTTAGATCCGTTATTCTATGGATGGGAACTAGATAGAGATGAACATCTTGCGCCTACAGCCGTAACAAAAGAAATTGCCCTCTGATATACTAAAAATGGTATTCTGTAATTGCAAGGAAAGGACATGCAACAAGGCATGCTCCTGCAGAAAAGTTGGATTAAAATGTTCTGCAAAATAAGTCAATGCTCAGGAATGATTTGCTGGAATTCGTGCATCGTATATGAAAAAATGATGATTCTTTTGTGAAACTGGAAAAAGTCAGTAATTATTTAAATACATATTACTAACCCAACAAATGTAAATTTGCATTTTAAGTAAAAAATATCCCCACACTTTTCCTCATAAACCTAATAGTTTTTGAGATATTTGCAATAAAATGTAAAAAACAAAATGGCGGCCGTTTTTTTCAACTTGCCAGAGACATAATCCATGGGACTTTTAGTATGTTGTTAAAACGTTACTCCTCGTACATTTTTGTTAAGAAATACTTGTATAGAATTTTTTCAGGTTCAACATCTAACTTGCCTACACTATTTGGAATACACATGCCCCAGTGCCGTTTAGGAGATATTTTTTTAAAATTTTAAACAATTATTTCATAAAAATATACACACGTATAAACCTGCCTCCACCTCTGACAAAAAGAACAAACTACCTTGAAACTACACCAACGACGCCGCGCCGTCGCGTCGCCCAAGCTACCCCAAGCAAATAAACATGAAGAAATCTTTTCGAAATTTCGTTCCGACAACAAGTATTTGACTTTGTCGATTGTAGTTTCTAGTAGGGAATATTCAAAACATTTATATAGGTTTTTTGAGTATTTATTCACGCCAAAGGTGCCTAATATTTGATCGTACCTTATACATAACTTGAAAATAAAGTGGTTCAATTTAGAATAGATAAACCTTACAAAAGTGTTAAGGTTTTACCTGAAATTTTTGAATTCGATGTCTTTTTTATTCTTATAGAAATGTCAAATTTTGACTTATGGTTAGTTTTTTCTCATGGAACACGCCATATATTACTTCATGGTTGAAAAGAGTCGCATTTTCTGATTTCAAATATATATGGTTTAACTACTTTTAATCAAGCCGTTTTGGAAATATCTGGCACTTAACTTCAAGAAAATTACATTGAAAGACCTCCTGTGTCATGTCAAACACTAACGCAATGGCACCGCCTACCAAGGTGTTCCAATGTATTTTTAGAGCCCGATATTTCCAAAACGGCTTAATTAGAAGTAGTTGAACCATATACAGGGTGAGTTACTAAGCGCGCGGTGGTCCATATCTCCTATACTAACGGAGATCGAAGAAAAAACTAAATACAAAACTTGTAGATAAACATGAGTACTACATTCCTAAATTATTTTCCAGTATACAGGGTGGCCCAATAACTAGTAGTGACACAAAGTATGTTTTTTTAAATGACTCCCCCTGTACAGGGTGTCCGAATTTGGATGGTTTTAATAGGAAACGTCAATTTCTGAGCAAGATACAAAAAAATGAACCCCCCACTCCGAGGCTCAAGTTTCTTAAAATTTTGATTGGTGCAAACCGCATTTTAATATCTTCAACCGTTTAGCCGCTAGAGGGCGATTTTCGATTTTGAGCAATACTGTGAAATCTTCATAACTTTTTTGTTTATGAAAATAACTGATTTCCGTAAAAACTTACTAGAAGCACTTTTTCAAGCAGAACTCAGTGACGTTTTCAGTTTTTTTCTATTGGGCCTCCATTTCAAAATATTGACCAAAATACGATTTTTTTCAATGGAACACCCTATATATTAATAGCTCATCAGAAAGCTCTGCTTTTGCTGATTTCAATGATACAAATTTCGATAGGTTTATCTCTAACAGTTTTCGAGAAAAAAAATATTTCGGCTTTTGTCATAAGAAACAATGAGTTAGAAAGAGACCTTTCTCAGTTTCTTTACAGATATAAAGTCCTTTTCTTACACATTGCTTCTTATGACAAAAACCGAAATAATTTTTTTTCTCGAAAACTATTAGAGATAAACCTATCGAACTTTTATCATTGAAATCAGAAAAAGCCGAGCTTTCTAATGGGCTATTAATATATAGAGTGTCCTATTGAAAAAAACCAGACTTTGGTCAATATCTCGGAGTTGGGACCAACTGGAAAAAAACTGAGAACGTCATTGAATTCTGCTTGAAAAAGTGCTTCTAGAAAGTTTTTATGGAAATCAATAGTTTTCATAAACAAAAAAGTTATGTTGGTTTCACATTATTGCTCAAAATGGAGAATCGCCCTCTAGCGGCTAAACGGTTGAAGATATCAAAATGCGGTTTGCACCAATCAAAATTTCAAGAAATTTGAGCCTCGGAGTGGGGGGTTCATTTTTTTGTATCTTGCTCAGAAATTTATGTTTCCTATTAAAACCATCCAAATTCGGACACCCTGTACATTATGACATTTCTGGATTCTACGGAAAATTCTAGACATATTTCATGAACAATGTCATATACCTATCTTCAACTCTTTCGGAAATATTGACAGTTGAAAAGTGACTTTTTTGCATCTTTGACAGACTGTAAAACCTGAACGGTTAATTTTATAGAAAAACGGATTTTACATTCCTATCTTAGTTTTTCATAAACTATCATTTGTCACCAATCTTGAATTTAATCCATGATTAAAAATTCCGCTTAAATTATTAATCTTCGGTTAAATTCAAAGTTGGTGTCAAATGATAACTTATGAAAATCTAAAACAGGAATGTAAAATCCGTTTTCCTCTAAAATTAACCGTTCAGGTTTCACAGTCTGTCAAAGATGCAAAAAAGTCAATTTTCAACTGTCAATATTTCCGAAACAGTTGAAGATATGTATATGACATTGTACAAGAAATATGTCTAGAATTTCCCGCAACATCCAGAAAAGTCATAATATACAGGGAGAGTCATTTAAAAAAAACATAACTTTGTGTCACTACTACTTATTGGGCCACTCTGTATACTGGAAAATAATTTAGGAATGTAGGTAGTACTCATGTTTATCTACAAGTTTTGTATTTAGTTTTTTCTTCGTTAGTATAGGAGATATGGACGACCGCGCGCGTAGTAACTCACCCTGTATATTTGTAATCAGAAAATTTTACTCTTCTCAACTATGAAGTCATATAAGTTCAGTGTGCGCCATAAAGTTGGGTACATATGGAATTTTTTTTAATTATTCCTTTTTTCAAAATACTTTTTTTGGGGATCGTTAGGGCATGTTCGATAACCAAAAAATCGATTATGAACATGTCATGCGATTATCGGTTTAGCGGGAATTTTGATAAAAGTTGTTATTGATGTCGAAAAACGGGTGAATTTGGCAAGATATCAAAAAATTTTATAAGAAAAAGTTGTTCAGAATCCAAAAAGAACTCCACATGCCGATTTTGAAGCAAATCAGAGAAAAAAAATAAAACTACTTATTTTACCTCGAAAATATTAATTTTATTTCAAAAATAGCTTTATTCAACTAAACTGCATAGGTTTGATATCAAACGAATCGAATGTTTTGCGGAATACACACTTGAAGTTCATAAATTGGAAAATACCGTCCGGTCGTGTCGCTATAACTGTACCCATGTCCCTTTTTGTACATTTTCTGGTCATCAGAAAAATAACATGACATGTGTCATAATCGATTTTTTGGTTATCGAACATGCCTTAACGATCCCCAAAAAAAGTTTTTTGAAAAACGGAATAATTAAGAATTTTCCCATATGTACCCAACTTTATGGCGCACACTGTATATAAGAGGTGTTCCATAAGAAAAAACTGATTATTTGTTAAAATTTGACATTTCTAAAAGAACAAAAAAGTTTTTTACATCGGATTCAAAAATTTCACGGAAAACAGCAAAACTTTTGTATTTACATTTTTTTGATATCTTTTCACATAAACCCTGGAGTGGGGGGGTCAATATATGGAGAAAAATCCTGTACATTGTTTAAATAATTGTCCTCGAGACATTTGTCCAGTGCCGCACCCAGAAAATATGTTTGGGGGGCCCTACATAGGTTGTGGCTTGTAACTAAAAATCTAAAAAAAAAAATTGAGGTCAGGGTGCCACGACCTAATATTGCTACATTTATCAAACGTAAAAATACAGTATTAGTCCTTAATGCAAATTTCCCATTTTCTGCATCCTATAGATTTTTGCAAGGAAGTAGAGCAATAAATAATGCAAAATATTAACTTAGGTATGCATGCTATTTTCCACGAGGCAAAAAAAATATAAATTCATCAAAGTATGATGACGGCAATAGATTATTTCAGATCATTTATTAGAAATTCTAGAAAGTAATTTTTTGTTGTAATTTTGCATTGAAAAATATCAGTGAGACAGGTAGCCTTTTTGTCGACCGCCACACCCTAAGGCCTATGGAGCACCATAGTCATTTTCAATTGGGATTAAATTTATTTATTTATTTATTTATTTATTTATTTATTCATTAGCAAAAAATACATTTATATTCTTTCCTTTCTTTTTTTCTCAATACATACATACTAATCAATACTAATACTTATACCAATACTATTTGCCAATGTCTCAGGTGCACAATGGAATTCAAAATACTGTGTGTGCACCCCTTACATTACTACTACAATATATTCAAGGTATATGTACAGGGTGTACGAATTTGGATGGTTTTAATAGGAAACGTCAATTTCTGAGCGAGATACAAAAAAAGAACCCCCCACTCCGAGGCTCAGATTTCTTAAAATTTTGATTGGTGCAAACCGCATTTTGATATATTTAACCGTTTAGCCGCTAGAGGGCGATTCTCGATTTTGAGCAATACTGTGAAATCTTCATAACTTTTTTGTTTATGAAAATAACTGATTTCCGTAAAAACTTCCTAGAAGCACTTTTTCAAGCAGAATTCAGTGACGTTTTCAGTTTTTTTTCTATTCGGCCTCGATTTCAAGATATTGACCAAAATACGATTTTTTTCAATGGGACACCCTATATATTAGTAGTTCATTAGAAAGCTCTGCTTTTGCTGATTTCAATGATACAAATTTCGATAGGTTTATCTCTAACAGTTTTCGAGAAAAAAAATATTTCGGCTTTTGTCATAAGAAACAATGAGTTAGAAAGAGACCTTTCTCAGTTTCCTTACAGATATAAAGTCCTTTTCTTACACATTGCTTCTTATGACAAAAACCGGAATAATTTTTTTTCTCGAAAACTATTAGAGATAAACCTATCGAACTTTTATAATTGAAATCAGAAAAAGCCGAGCTTTCTAATGAGCTATTAATATATAGAGTGTCCTATTGAAAAAAACCAGACTTTGTTCAATATCTCGGAGTTGGGACCAACTAGAAAAAAACTGAGAACGTCACTGAATTCTGCTTTAAAAAGTGCTTCTAGAAAGTTTTTACGGAAATCAATAATTTTCATAAACAAAAAAGTTATGATGGTTTCAGATTATTGCTCAAAATCGAGAATCGCCCTCTAGCGGCTAAACGGTTGAAGATATCAAAATGCGGTTTGCACCAATCAAAATTTCAAGAAATTTGAGCCTCGGAGTGGGGGGTTCATTTTTTTGTATCTTGCTCAGAAATTGATGTTTCCGATTAAAACCATCCAAATTCGGACACCCTGTACATATTCAATTGTATATCCAATAATCATGCAAAATCGATTTCAAAAGTCTATATTCTACAAACCACAAAAAAAAAATATATATAATTCAAAACATAAGAATAAATCCTATCACTTTTAATCTATCCCTTTTTCAAATAACACAATTAATTAATACTAATATTACTCTCCAGAATCCAGTCCCGAATTTCCGTTTTAATCCTATTATATGGTCTTGCTCTCAGCCGCATTGGTAGACTATTATATGTATATCTTTGGACCCACATAATAAATATGATTCTGACATACATTATGCCAGGCCCCTTATTCTTGAAACTGGGGAGCAGCGTTCCCAAGAGAACGGGTGTTCCGTCTTTGTTACTTATATTTTATGAGATATTTCTTCTCTATAGTTTGGCATTTTTATCATAAATTTGACTAAGGATTTTATGTGAAGTTGATTTGGGCTTAAGATTCCACTTTCCCTATAAGTTAATTCTGTTGAATACCTTTTCTTTTTAAACAACATGATCTTAATTATCCATTTTTGTGCAATTTCAAGATTTTCATAATTGTTGATCCTGCGCCACCCCAGACTACCAGTCCATAGGTTTTATTGACTCCACCAATGCAAAATAAACTGACCTAAGTGTTTTCAAATTTAAAATATTTCTCAATTCATAAAATTTATAAATTAATTATCTGATTTTGCCTGTTACATAGTTGATGTGATCTTTCCAATTAAAATTTTCATCAATGTATATTCCTAGATATTTAATACTTCCCTTCCTTTCAATAAACATTTTACAATTACATTGGCCAGTTAAATCACATCCAGTATCATCAAGTTTGATACTTTGGAAATCCGGCAATGAACGCACGGAAAGAGAGAAAGTCACAAATTTAGTTTTCTCTACATTCAACGATAGCAAGCCATAGTCCAACCATTCTTTTATTTTTGACAGCACAAGTTCAGCTTTCTCTCTAACTCCATCCCAACTATCTCCACTGACAACTACCCCTGCATCGTCAGCAAAGCAAAAAACTTCCCCACTTTCACTGGCAATAGATAATATCCCATTTATATAAACATTAAACAGCAGTGTAGAGAGCACTGTTCCCTGTGGCACACCAAATTCCACCTTCAGCTTCTCGCTTTCCTCCCCTAGAACTTGCGTACTTTGATGCCTTTGCAGATATGATCTAATTAGATCATTAGGGATCCCTCTTACCCCCATTTTTTCCAACCTTTCAAGTAAAATTTGATGTGCCACAGTATCAAATGCTTTCTGTAAATCCAAAAATACCCCTATAACCCTTTTACCCTGATCCAAATGTTTTAGTATTGTTTCTGTAAGTCCACATAATGCATTCTCTGTGCTCGAGTTCTCCCTGAAGACAAAGTTTAAAGAAATAATTTCTGTAAACTTTGCTGAAGGCAAATTGATTTTTGTGCAACAAATTATTTTTCTCAAGAAAAAGCAATAGTTTTTTTCTGAAGCATTTTTCAATGATCTTGCTGACAGTACTCATTAATATAATTGGCCTATAGTTATTCATTGGTTTTCTGTCTCCTTGCTTATGCAAAGGAATAATTATTGCACTTTTCAAAACCTCAGGGAAAACTCCTGACATAAAAATAACATTGATAATATGCATCAGTGGAATCACCAAATTGTCCTTGTACTCTTTAAATATATTCGAACAAACGCCATCCTCCCCCCCTTTAACCCCATTTTTTAAACTCTGTATTTGGCTCACTAATTCTAATTCCGAAACTGGATCGAGTAGAAAAGAACCCACTGCCCTATGTTCTTCCTCCCTCACCCTCCTTGCTTTCCCCGCCAGAATTTTGTCAGCCAATTTTTTTCCGATATTTGTGAAATACCCATTAAATTCATTGGCAATTTGGTTTCCATTTGTTATTACATTCCCATTGCAGTTAATGCTCTTTATTTCCAACCTGGAAACCTGGTCGTTTGTGGCTTCTTTTATAATTTTCCATACTTTTTTTTGGATCACCTGAGTTTTTTTGTGTCAATGTTTTATAATGTGTATACTTAGCTTTCTTAATTAGTTTTGATAGCTTATCTCTATAAGCTCTATACATGTTTAAAATTGCAGTATTGTTATTGCTTTTTGCAACTTCTTTTTTCAAACGATCCCTATTTCTAATAGATACCAGTAAACCACCAGTTATCCAAGGTTTCAATTTTTTTTTACTAATAGTTACCCTGACAGTTCTGGTCACACTTTCAATCATCTCATTCACTCTTTTTACGAAAATATTTGTACATTGATTGACATCCGAGGCGTTCAACACATCATCCCATGTTGCTCTATTCATTAACATTTTCAGTTTATCATGATTCACTATTTTGAAAAATCTATTATTATTCCTATCTTCTGAATACTTGTCTAATCTGATATTGAGCAAGATTGGATCATTGTCAGTAAAATCACTCTCCAATATTAGTGCATTCATGCCTTGTACATTCATATTTTTACCTTTTATAAAGAAATGATCGAGACAAGATCTCAAGTCTTCAGCCTTTCTTGTCGGCCTGTTGATTATACTCACATACCCATGGCTTAACATCATTGTTAAATAATCATTTGTCGCACACCCTTCCCTATCTAAGAGATCAATGTTAATATCACCTGTGAAAATATATACATGTTGTTGCTCATATGTTATTCTTTGCAAAATATTATGTAAACTATTTATAAAATTCTCTCTGGTTATCGCAAAACATCTATATGTAGCTAAAATATTACAAGAAAAGTTGCCAATTTTAGTCACCTGTTTACTTAATTAGAAACCAGTAATATTCATAATCTTGGAGACCTGTATCATACAGTTACTAAAGTGAAATCTTACATTTGACCAATTATCATCTCTATTTACCTTAAAAAAATGGAAACAAGCCTCAATCATCAAATATGAGGATCTCGGAAGATTTGACGGAAAAAACAACAAGAAATTCACAAAAAAGTTTAGGCTGAGAAAGATTGTAAAGCAAAGGGCGAGAATGTTATTTAATACAAAAATGGCCTGCCTGTTATTGAAGTCACTGGTCAACCCAGTCATAACAAATTAAAAAAAAAAAAAACGCATAAACATCCCATTATCAGTATTTTACATGAACACTGTTCTTCGCACTAAGATACAAGATCTTATAACTACAGTTTACTGCTCCACTTATGACATTATAGTGTTGGTTGATAGCAACTTGTGTGAGGCTATTGGGGTTAGCGAAATTTAGTGTAAAAATTATAACAGCATTTGCATTGACAGAACTACTAAAACAAGCTTGAAGCGTAGTGGAGGGGGTGTCCTTATATATGTAAGGAAACACATATCGACATCTATGGTTCCTACTGATGAGACTAGAATTGAGCAGCTTTTTATTATGGTATATACTGGTGCAGCAAGATTTATAGTGAGAGGAGTATATATACCACCCAATCAGAAGAATGGTATTTATGAGTTACACTGTAGGTCTGTTGAACTCTTATGTCAGCGGTTTCCGGACCACAAGCTTTTGGTCCTTGGGGACTACAAATTGCTGGAGGCAAATTGGTCAAATGATGGGTATGGGGTTGATGTTGTGTGTCTTGAAAATTCAAGTGCCTCAACTGTAGCCACATCTTTTGTTTTTCTGAATTTCAAGTTAACAGAACTCAGAAGGGTGTTTTTAGACTTGGCATTTACAAACTTGGCTAACTTAGTCATTAATAAGGCTAGTGATCCCCTCTTTGAGGATAGTCATCACCACATTGCTTATGATTGTGTGATATTGCTTGATGAAAGGAATAAAACAAGGTTATAGGTAACGGATTTTTACTATGATATTAAAAGTTGTAACTTTGTGGGGCCTAATAATTATCTAGGATCAATTCAGTGGTGCAGTATCCTTTCTAACACTGATGCTAGTAATGCTACATCATTGTTTTATGAAGTTTTGGCCAAGGCAATTGTATATTTAGTACCTGTGAAAAAATCCAAAACAAGTTGTTTTCCTAAATGGTTCTTGGCAGAACTGCATTTCACTAGCTGGAACAAAGCCGCTTACTAATCACTCAACATGTTGAGTGCTTAGGAACGCGACCAATATGGTTTTAGAAGTTCGCTTTCAACCACACTGGCAATAAATAAACTAATAAAATTTATTAATGAGGGTTTTAACGAAGAATATGTTGGTGCACTGCTGTGTGACCTCACGAAGGCATTTGACTGTGTCTCCCCACAATTATTGATAAACAAATTAAAATTATACAAATTCAATAATAGCAGTATTATAGATCTGATGGCTTCGTACTTAAGTAATAGGAAACAACTTGTTGATTGTAGTGGTCGATTGTCTGAGCTGCAGGAGGTTTTTTATGGAGTGCCGCAGGGTTCAGTGTTGGGACCACTGCTCTTCCTGATATATGTCAACGATCTGGAGAGCAGTGTTCCTGGTACTGAAAAGGTGTTGTTCGCGGACGACACTACAGCAATAAAAAGGGCTAACTCAAGAGATGATTTAAAGGTGATCATGATGCAGACACAGTCAAGTGTCTCTGAATGGTTCTACAGTAACCAACTCAATCTCAACAAAACAAAGACAGAGATTATGTACTTCTCTATGAGAAATCTGGAAGGTCTTGAAATGTCAGAGGCAGTTCGTTTTTTAGGCGTTTACATAGACCCGCGATTGACTTGGAATACACATGTAGATAAAATTTGTGATAGAGTAGCCTCTGGCGTTTTTGCACTAAGAAATCTGGTCGGGATGGTCTCTGAAGTGGTACTAAAAAATATTTATCACGCTTTCATAGAGTCTAGAATGTCTTATGCAATATTAGTATGGGGCCATTCTCCAAATATTAAAAGATTATTTCGTCTACAACGTAAGGCCATAAGAGCTATGTGTAGATTAGGCTATCGGGATGACTGTAGGGGTGCTTTCAGGAAATTCAACCTATTAAGTGTACCTTGCATATATATATTTCACTGCTTAGTATATACAAGGGAACATCTTGAAGAATATTGTACACATGAGAGCGTACATTCTTACAGCACACGAAACAGAGTAGATATTTATACAGATTATCACAGAATAAACAAAATAAAAACAGGCACATCATTCTATGGACCAAAATTATTCAACGCCCTGCCTGCCACTGTGAGAGTGTTACCTCCTAAAAAATTTACCATCATTGTTAAAACTTACTTGATAAAAAAATGCTTTTACTTGGTTGACGAGTTTTATGAAGATCTCAGACATCTTGTAGCTGCACTTAGCAAATGTTTATATAAATAGTATAAATATAAGAATTATTATAAATAGTATACAGGTACTCTGTTCAATCAATCAATCAATCAATCAAAATATACTTTATTGTCGGAAAATAAATTTCATTGACAAAGCATGATCTTAAATAATGTGCAAGTAATTAAAAATTATCGGGTTATAAAAAAAAAAGAGTTACAATCAATAAAATAAAAAATAAACATAAATGTCAAAGCATAATCCTAAGCAACACATGTACAATTTTTACTACATCAAACTATAGTCATATAGAAGGTACAGCCAATATAGAAAAAACATAAAGGTTGCGGTCAGAACAAAACAAAACAATGAAACAAACAAAATTAAAATTTTTCATTTAAAAATTCATTAATATGATAGTAGGCTTTTCCATGTAAAAATGTTTTGAGCTCTAGTCTAAACTTTTTAAAACCACCTATCTGCCTTAAGTTAACAGGCAGATGATTAAAAATTTGCCTACTTTTATAAATTAGTGAATTTTGCGTCAATGCAGTCTTGGGTATAGGAAGCTGAATTTTAAGAAGTTGCCTAGTTGGATAAGTTCTTGGATATTCTAACTCATCATAATGTTTTTTGTGCATAAGGCAAGCAGTTTCCATGATAAATATACAGCATACTGTAAGTATTTTATGTTTTACAAATAGTGGCTTGCAATGCTCCCAATATCCAACCTTACACAAATAGCGCACTGCTCTCTTTTGAATGACAAAAACAGAATCAAACAATTTATTAGAACAGTTACCCCAAAATGCAATGCCATACCTGATATGAGATTCAACCAACGAGAAATAAACCAACTTAGCAGTATTCAAACCAAGTTCATTTGACGCTATTCTTACAGCATAGCAACCACTTGCCAATCGTTTGTTTAGATTTGTAACGTGCTCATTAAACTTAAGTTGAGTATCAACATGAACACCAAGAAATTTACAGCTAGTTTTATTTTCAATTGTGTGTGTGTCTAATAATAAATCATCAAAAAAAAAATTAAATGTCAATATGTTGGTTTTCTTAGAGTTAAAACAAAGCAAGTTAGAGTCACACCAGCTCTTTACAAGATTTAGGTCTTCAGAAATAATCTTTTTCAACTCTTCAATATTTTTTCCGTTCCAGGACAGAGTAATGTCATCAGCGAATGATGTTATTTTAGCTCTAATGGGGAGGTGATTAATATCATTTAAATAAAGTAAAAACAATATTGGTCCCAACACAGATCCTTGTGGAACACCATTGGTCACAGCCAAGTTTGATGACTGAGTATCACCAATCTTAACAAATTGTTCTCTTCCCGAGAAATAAGATTCAAACCATGAGTATGAGATTCCTCCGAAGCCATAAATTTCTAGTTTTTTAAGCATTATTTTATGATTTACGCAATCAAAGGTGTTTTGCGGGTAGCTAATACGTAATGTCTTAGCTGGTAGTGGACTGTATTTACTTTGCGGCGCAACCTCTAAATAATGATAAAAAGGACTTACCCAATGATTCCATAAGTGCACTCCTGCAGGGACCCTGCTTAACACACGCGCTGCGGATTATGGTGTTCCCAATTACGGGTTATGTAACTTTGTAGAAGGTTGATACGAGAGGACTTCACAATGAAGTTTTGAGATTAGAAATATTGCGACCGGGTTAAGCCGTACGACGACGCGCCCGTGTCGTCTCATCGAGTTTCTTAGCAAATCTGTCCAATTACTCGCTTCTGGTACGTCCACTATCAAAATCTAGAGGTACGACCTTTTTTGCGCGAAACAAAACAAAAAAATGCGAGCAAACAGGAATTTTGCACCTTTGCCAAATTGTATAAAATTTATTTAGAATAAAGACGAAACATTACCGCCCACCAAAAACATGCAAGTGTTTTTTTTGCTTGTTTCTTTTTTCAAGCCAATTTGGCACTATAGAGTCCCAAGAACAAAAACAAAAAAAATAAAAAATTCTTTTGTTAAATTAAAATTAAAATAAAATTAACTAGAGGAAAAAAATACATATATATATATATATACATATATATATACATACGTATATACCTCTACAAGAATAGAGATATAGGTAGGTATTTATCTATATACAATATCATCTAAGTTACCTATTGGGATGGCAACATAGACACTTTATTAACCGGCCGTTTAAGAACTCCATGGGTTGTCTTAAGGGTTACAACCCGGATAATACCGTCAGGACCAGGATGAGTTTCAGTTATGCGTCCAAGTCGCCATTTGAGGGGTGGAGTGAGTTCATCTCTTAGGACTACTAAAGTTCCAACCTTAATTGGGCTTGGATTAGTATGAAACCATTTGTTGCGCTGTTGCAGAGTATGTAAGTACTCGCGGTGCCAACGTTTCCAGAATTGTTGGTGAAAATGTTGAAGTAGTTGCCATCTACTCAAACGATTTAAGCTTATGGCGGACAAATCGGGATCAGGGATAGTAGATAATGGAGCCAGAGTTAAAAAATGACCCGGGGTCAAACTCGAGAGGTCATTGGGATCCGTACTTAACGCAGAAAGCGGACGGGAATTCAAGACCGCTTCGACTTGGGTGAGCACTGTGTACAGTTCCTCGTACGAGAGGATTTGGTCACCGATAAGACGGACCAGATGAAATTTGACACTTTTGATACCAGCTTCCCATAATCCTCCAAAGTGAGGTCCAGCAGGGGGGTTAAATCGCCAATCAATTTTTTCTTCATGGGCAGCTTCGGCAAACACTTCATGGAGGTATTTAGCGGCGCCAACAAAGTTGGTGCCACAGTCACTATGAATCACCGAAACTCTACCACGTCGACTTAGAAATCGTCTCAAGGCAGCAAGAAAAGCAGAGGTGGTCAGATCTGAGGCAAGTTCGAGATGAAGTGCCTTTGTCGCGCAGCATACGAACAGACATAAATAGGCCTTTTGAGATTTGGCACCTCGAGCTCGAGTGAGGGTAATAAAAAAGGGACCGCCAAAGTCGACAGCGGAACATTGAAAGGGTTTTATCTGAGTGACCCTAAAGGAGGGTAAATCACCCATTTTGGGTTGCATGATTGGAGGGTTTACTCGGAAACATTTTAAGCAATCAGAAGTTACTCGAGTGATTGCTCGTTTCGCAGATAGAATCCAAAAATGTTGTAAAATTAAGTAGTTCAACGTTTGTTTTCCACAATGGAGAAATTTTTCATGAAAGTCCTGAATTATAAGATCGGTCAATCTGTGTTGAGCTGGTAATAAGGCAGGGTGTTTTTGTTCAAATGCAAGTTTGGAATGAACTAAACGACCGCCCACCCTGAGAATACCAAGTTGATCTAGAAAAGGGGAAAGTTTTTTAAGCTGATTTGAACAGCGACGACCCTTTGACAGATTGTCAATATCCTCACTAAACACCATCCCTTGAATATATTTCACTAGCGTCATTAGGGAATTATGCAATTCAACATCTGTGAAAGTATTAGTCGAAATAGTGGGTTCATGACGCATTTTTTGGATCACCCGAAGGCAGTACGAGAATATCCTTAAAATGGTTGGGAGCGAAGAACGTTCACCTAAAAGCCTGGAAACACCATCAATTTCCGTAGTGATAGCACATACTAATTTTCCTTCTTCGGCGAGAACTTCCGGTTGCGGCTTTGAATCGGGTTCAAACTTTGATGCAGGCCACACTTCCTGCGGCAACAGTAACCATGCGGGACCGTGCCACCACAAAGAAGCGTCACACAATTCAGAGGGTAACATGCCCCGAGTAGCGCAGTCGGCGGGGTTAAATTCCGAGGCAACGTGGTTCCAGTTTTCAGGAGGCACGATATCCTGGATTTGGCTGACTCGATTGGCTACGAAAGTTTTCCATCGAAATGCCGGCGAGCGAATCCAAGCGAGTGAGACCATAGAATCCGACCAAGCGTAAATCCGCGTAAAGTTAACGTCTGAGTAAGTGGCCAAGACAAATTTAAGTAATTTTGCGGCCAACAAAGACGCACAAAGTTCGAGTCTAGGAAGTGAAATACGTTTTAACGGAGCAACTTTGCTTTTTGCATAAACAAGGAAAGTAGAAATTTTTTGGTTAGAGCAAACCAAACGTGAATAGATACACGCTGAATATCCTAGGCTGGAGGCATCTCCAAAACCGTGGAGCTCAATCGAGACATATGAGGAAAGAAAACAATGTCTAGGGATGCGTAAATTTGACAAACGGGGAAGATCGGCCTTATATTTTTTCCATGTTTTCGCGATATCAGAGGGAGCCACATCATCCCAGGTGAGTCCTTGGACCCAGAGATTTTGCATCAATAATTTAAGGGCGAATGTAACAGGGGCAAGGAAACCTAGAGGGTCAAAAATGCGAGCAATTTCCGAAAGTATGGACCGTTTAGAGCATTCTGATTTTAAAACTTTTATTTCGTAAGAAAATTTATCGAGGTGGGGATACCAACGAAGTCCTAAAACCTTGAAATAGGAATCCGTGTCATCCATTGAAATAGATGTCAATGTTTGGTGAATATCAGAAGGTATAGTTGATAAAAATTCCAAGTCGTTACTAGACCATTTTCTCAAATCGAAGCCTCCCAACTTTAAGAGCTGGATTAGTTCGTTCTTGATAAGGATGGCTTCACTTAATGAATTCGCTCCATCAACGACATCATCCACGAAAGTTTGATTAAGAAGAACTTTTGATGCCCTAGGAAAATCCTCGGAATAATTTTGCGCCAACTCAAGAAGACATCGTAATGCAAGAAATGGCGCACTAGATACTCCATAAGTTACCGTCTTCAGAACAAAATCCTGAATGGGATCTGAAGGGCTAAATCGCCAAATAATGCGTTGATAATCCCAATGACATGAATCAACCCAAATTTGGCGGTACATCATCTTGATGTCAGCAGTGAAGACAACCGAGTAGCGTCGAAAATTTAAAAGAATAGCAGTGATGTCCTTCTGGAGCTTAGGACCGGGTAAAAGCGTTGCGTTTAGGGACTCGCCTTCTGTATTTTTTGCGGATGCGTCAAAGACCACACGAAGCTTGGTGGTAGAAGAATTAGGATTTATTACGCTGTGATGAGGAATATAATACATTTTTTCGGGACGATCTTGAGCGGGTAGGACAGTTGCGATTTTCATGTGTCCCAGGGACAAATACTCATGCATAAAATCGCAATAGGCCTTGTAAGTTTGGGGATTACTTTGTAATCTCCGTTCTAGGCTATAGAACCGACGTAAAGCAATGGAACGTGAATCAGAAAGAAGCGGTTCACCATTTTTGAATGGCAGGGAAACAATGAACTGTCCATGGGACGTGCGACGGTGCGTATTCACAAACGAACTTTCGGCCAAGAGGTCATCAGAGGAGAGAGTGCTAGCTTGAGGAACTTCTTCAATTTCCCAGAATTGTTGCAACTTTGTTGTAAGATCATCATTTTCAACAAGCGCTGAGAAAGTATAAAGTGGAGTTGGAGTTTGAAAATTGATTTTTCCCATCAGCACCCAGCCAAAAATTGTGTTGAGGGCAACTGGAGATCTTCCACCTCCATCGATTTTTCCAGGCAACCAAATATGAGGAAAAACTGAAGCTCCCAGTAACATGTCGATACTACCTGGAGCGTTAAACGATGGATCAGCTAACTTCAAATTGTTGATGTGATCCCAAGAATCGGTTTTAAAGAATGCGGTTGGCATGTCAGAACATACTTTGGGTAGGATAATAGCTTCTAAATTGACTAACAACTTATTGTTGATAGGAGGACCGATCGAGAATAGCGTCACACCTTGTGATACAAGAGAAGACATTTCGCCAATACCTTTAATAGGTATATTGAGTTTTGAGGAAGTCAAACCTAAGCGGTTGAAACACCTTTTTGAGATAAAATTTGCCTGACTGGCACTATCCAGCAAAACTCTAACGGAATGCGGGTTGCCTTGGGAATCCAAGACATTAACTAGCGCGGTTGCCAATAGAACCACTGAATTTGGATTTACAGCTCCAACACACGAATTCATAGTCGGCGAAGAACTTGAATTTGGGCTAAACAATGAGGGTATTTGGTTATCAGGGGGCGATTGAACTGAACTAGATGAATTAGTTTGTGAATCTGCGGAGTTTGGACTCTTGGCTGAATCAAAATGCAGTAAAGTATGATGGCGCAAACGACAGATGCGACAAACCGAGGTAGATTTGCACTTCTGTAAGTTATGAGCCGAACTCAGACAATGGGCTCTTTCACTAAAATTTAAATACGTAATTTAAGTATAAAATCTCAAAGGAGGGACTATTTTAGGCATATATACCAAAAAAAAATGTTCTACAAGGTTCAATAAGTTTTTCATAGGCAATCAAAAGTGCCTAAATTCAAACTATTTTAAAACGCGCCGATTTGCCGACGTCACATAAATATTCTTCATTTCGCTTATGTCGTTGCAAGGAGGAAGGGCTCGGCTGTGTTTGCGCTCTGTAAAGATACGTAAAGGTTCGAATGCGCTGTTGTCGGTTGTGACTAAATGTAGTGCAGCGTAAAATAAATAAATAAAACTAAACATAAAAAATTGCATTGTATTTAAGCATAATTTAAAAAAAAATGTTATAAAATCTTGAATCTATAACTAATTAATTTAACTACTTTTCATGAGATTTTGCCAACATTTCAGAATTAAATCTATTACAAATTTTCAATGTTGACAATTAGTGGCAACACGGTCAAATTGCGAGCTGCGACGTCATAGAAATAAATTCTGGGTTTTTATTTGGAGGTATTTCTTTGTTTTCTGTTTTCTCAAGAAGGACTTTGAATTTTTCAAAAGTAAAAATACAGAAAATTCTGTTTTTAGTTGCTTTATCCAAATATGCCAATTTCAAAAATTAGTGAAAGAGCCCATTGATGCACATTCTGTTTTGCTTGCAAATCGAAAATCTCTCTTTGGGAGTGTTATTGCGAAAATTAGGGCAATTATAAACCAAATGTGACAAATTACACACACTGCATCTTTGTGAAGGTACTATCTTTTGAGTTTGACTGTTGCCGTTACTTGCATTTGCCAACAATGCATGAGGATAAACTTTTCCAGGATCACCTTTTACTCCTCGACTATTATTTGCTCCTTTTGTTGGCGAAATTTGATTATTCGAATGAGCCATAGTCTCTAAAGCTTTACATTGATTTGTAAGAAATAACTTCAACTGATTAAAGGTTGGAATATCAAATTGTGCATGGGCTAATTCAAAACGTTGTACTGTGTCAACGTCCAGTTTTTTAAGTAATAAATTCAGAAGAATAAAATCCCAATGTACAACTGGAAATCCTAAGAGAGAAAGGGCGTCTAAATTTTCCATAAAGGAATCAAAAATATTGCGTAAATTAAACCCATTCGAAACTTTAGGGAAATTCAATATTTCAGTTAAATAGGTGGTTGCCAGTAATCTTTTATTTTGGTAGCGACTCACCAGGGTTGTATAGGCAATTTTGTAATTTGCTTCCGTTATTGGAATAGCTTTGATTAAATTTAGCGGTTCCCCCTTAATAAAAGAGAGGAGATACTGGAACTTTTCTATATCTGATAAGCCAGCTTTATTATGAATTAGGTTTTGAAACAAATCAAAAAACGTTGGCCATTGCCTAAGGTCACCCTCAAATACAGGTAGGGTCAACTTGGGCAAATTAACATTTATAGTCGGGGCAAAGTTATGCAAAGCGGCAGTGGGTGAAGCTAACGGTTGCGACATTGTCATATTGACACTCGCATTAGCGATTGCTTCATTTTTAATGAATTGATTGAAGATACTCTTCGTAGTATAATACTTTTCATCTATTTCGCTTCGAATTTCTTCTTCGCCATCCCATTTGTCCTCAGACATATCCTTATGAAAAACTATTGTCATGTGAATTTTTTCGAAATCTTGATAATAGGAGGGAATAGCCTCATAGCGTGTCTTAAAATATTCTTGCGTTGTCTCATCTGCGATCGCTTTATTAGCAATATCGTAGACTTCAGAAATTCGTTTGATAAGAATTTTGCGTTGGGCAGTGAGAATTGTTAAATCTTCTGACATATTGCCAAAAAAAAAATTGAAATCAAATTTAAATTAAATTAAATCGAATAGTACCTACTATCTAGCAAAATCCGTTCTTTTCCTGAATTTGCATTTGGGCAAGGCAAAAAAAAGAAAGAATTTCAAGCTTGGAATGTTTATGTTCAAATAAACAAGTTTTTTCTTTTTTTTTTGCTCTGCTCTTGAGGTTCAATTTACAACTTCTATGGATTTTCTGATAAAAATGTTTTCGTTCTACTGGCCAAATTACAATAATTAATGCCTTTTATGTTTTATTTTGTCTAAAACACAAACCGAGAATAATTAAAACACTTGCAGTTTCTTGCTAAGAATGATGTATAACGCGAATGAATTTCAACAAAATGAAAAAAATCAAATAAAATACTTTCAATTAATCGATTAATTGCAATAATTAACCAGTTAATCAATTTAAGCACCAGAACAAAATAAGAAATTTGGCTCGTTAAGGATCAAAATGTTTTGCGGGTAGCTAATACGTAATGTCTTAGCTGGTAGTGGACTGTATTTACTTTGCGGCGCAACCTCTAAATAATGATAAAAAGGACTTACCCAATGATTCCATAAGTGCACTCCTGCAGGGACCCTGCTTAACACACGCGCTGCGGATTATGGTGTTCCCAATTACGGGTTATGTAACTTTGTAGAAGGTTGATACGAGAGGACTTCACACACAATGAAGTTTTGAGATTAGAAATATTGCGACCGGGTTAAGCCGTACGACGACGCGCCCGTGTCGTCTCATCGAGTTTCTTAGCAAATCTGTCCAATTACTCGCTTCTGGTACGTCCACTATCAAAATCTAGAGGTACGACCTTTTTTGCGCGAAACAAAACAAAAAAATGCGAGCAAACAGGAATTTTGCACCTTTGCCAAATTGTATAAAATTTATTTAGAATAAAGACGAAACAAAAGGCTTTAGAGAAATCACAAAACACAACGGCGACAAGCTCACTTTCATTAAGACTGACGAATACCTGTTCCAAAAGATTAAACATTGCATCATGGGTGCCCTTTAATGGTTGGAATCCAAATTGAGTGTCACTTATTATGTTGTGTTTTGAAAAATATTTTAACATTCTTTCTTTAACTAACTTTTCAACTATTTTTGACAACGTCGAGAGAAGTGATATTGGTCGATAATTACATGGGTTGTCCAATTCGCCACCCTTATAAAGAGGCAACACAATAGCTTTTTTCAGGCAGTCTGGAAATACACCTGTTAAAAATGAAATATTAATACATTCAGACAAGACATATAATGCATTATCAGGCAAGTTTCTAAGCAAATTTATTGAAACATTATCGTGCCCACTGGATTTATTGTTTTTTATTCCTCTAAAGATTTCATTAAGTTCTAATACGTTTGTAGTTTCCAGTACAAATGTGTCATTTATTTTAACATCCAATAAATAAGAACCAGGATCCACATTACTTTTCAAGTTATGTTGTAAAGTATCAGCAACACTACAGTAGAAGTTGTTGAGAATATTGGGATCTAATACAATATTGTATAGAATATTTATTAGCTAGTTCTGGAAAAATTGTTTTCAACGTCTCTGAAATATTGTATCAATTTTTTTTTCCTCCTGACGTATGTAAACACTATGATGTAGGTGTATCAGCATGAATAAAGATTATGTTTATGTCAAAAATAAAGAAATAGAAAACCCTGGTGTGATTTTTGATGATGGACTAAAATTGGTTGAGCATATTGAGAACGTGGTGGTGCAGTCCTCTAAGCTGTTGGGTTTTGTTTCAAGGAATCATAAGAATTTCTCAAATAATTCAGCTAAATGTATTTACACAAATTTTTGTGAGGTCTAAATTGAGATACAGTTGTATTGCATGATCACCCTATCATAACATTAGGAATATTTCAGTTGAGAGAGTTCAGAACAAATTTTTAAAGTTCTGTGCATATTAAACTGGGGTTCGACTGATCGATCCCAACTATGAGAGCACAAAAATGAGTCTTAAACTTGAGTCCCTAGAGTTTCGTAGATCAAAGGTCGAGCTGCACTTTGTTTATGATCTTCTTCTCAATTGCTAGAGCAAATAAAGCTTTATGTTTCTGTAAGACAAGTAAAACACAAATATCTAGATTTTCACGACAGAATTTGGTTTGAACTGTCCTCTAAGTAGGAGTCTCCCACTGATAAATCAGAATAATTTGGCAATTACTGGGATAACTAAAGGCAGGTTTATCAAGTTGTGTGATAGACTGGTTGTGTAGGAGTTATGATAGTCACATTTTTGGGTTTCATTAACTTTAGAGACAGGAAAATAAAATGAATTGTCTTATACGTATAAATGTTACATTTAATGGGGTAATTGATAAGTCTCTCAAGTTTGACGATCACATTTCTAATCTCCGTAAAAGGGTTTCTTCGGGATGTTATGCCTTAAGAGTGATATCGAGGAGTTTGGATGTCTCGGTTGCTAAGAATGCATACTACGCTTTGGTGGAATCTCACCTACGATATGGCCTAAGCTTTTGGGGTTGCTGCACCCATTCACTTTTTGATTCAGTGTTTCTGCTTCAGAAGAGGGCAGTCCGTTGTATATTCAGAGTGAGGACTCGTGATTCCTGTCGCCCTCTTTTTATCAGTCATGCTATCCTTACGCTTTATTCAATGTTTATAATGGAAACGGTGTGCATGATGTTCAGGAAATACGGGGCTGAGAGGGAGGCGGACAAACACTATAATACTCGTCAGTCGTTTCTTCTCGGCTTGCCCATACCTCATTCCCAACTGGTAAAAAAATCATTTATATATGAAGGTAAAAAACTATTCAATCATCTTCCAATTGAAATAAGAAAGCTTGGATGCTACAAAAGTTTTAGGAAACAGGTTAAGGCTTTTTTGGTTGATAAAGCATACTATAGTCTCGAAGAATATTTTAATGAAAGGATAGTAACTGGTTGAGGAATATTGGACCTTTGTTTTTGACAGCGAGTGGCAATGTATGTTTGGTATCGTTTCTTTTGTAATGAGTCAACTTTTATATGTAAGAAAAGTGAATGTTATTACTTTTACTATTACTTTTATTACTTTTTTTTTCTATATTGTTGCGTTGCGTATTGTACGAGATTTTATATTTTTGTCTGTGTTTTATGCGTTGGTGAAAACTTTTTTTCCGTTTTTTGTTCTTTTATTCTCTGTTTTAACTGAGTAATGTTTTAATTTTTAATTTTAGTGTTAGTTTTAGACTTTATTTTAGTACGGCTTTGTCAGCAACATTTTGTTTTAAGACAATAAAGCTATTTTTGACTTTGACTTTGACTTTGACTAATCCCATCAATAAATAAATAAATAAAAACATGAATAAATAATGCAGTTTCACGAGCGTCGACTCCCAAACCCACATCAGCAGGGATAGCTGCAAATTTCTTTTCGAATATGTAATTTACCAGCTGATTGTATACCACAACATAAACCATACCTACCCAGAAGTATAAAATTCAGGACTTTGATGGAGTATTTAATCCCAGATAATCATTTTATGTTATGTGTTAAGAAGGCAGGTATGTATAAAACGAGGTATAAACCCACCTATGTAATTATTGATATGATTATCATTGATGGACAAATTAAATATGGTGTTATGAAATTTTCCTACCAAATAGGTTCAAACAAAATTTCTCTCACCCAAAGTTCTTGGTAGAAACAATGCCTCGGGATTGGTTTCAGGATCAGCCCTCATCAACGGCAAAGGTACCACTTTCCTCTTACTCAAAGTGTGCCTGCCCTTTTGATTTTGCTCCTTCAAAATATCATCTACTTCGTATTTATTAGTAACAGCGTTATAAGTTACTACTTCAGCTAAAATCCAGATGTCTTCTTCGCCTTGGCCTGGTACTAGTGCTGCTACCATTTCACCCACCTAATTGAGAAACATCTTTCATACATAAGTACATTTTGTCAGGGTAAATTTGCGGATTTTTACCTTTCCTATATAATTTCTGTCAGCAGGTACTGCCCCACATAATGGAGGAGGCTTCTCACCAACTTTACCGACAAACAGTGGCAAAGTTTGGGCAGAGCTTTGTAACATTTTCATCCATGTCCCTTTTCGGATTAGCTCTTTGTTGGCAGCAGAACTTCTCGCCTGAATTCTTCTTTCATTTTTAATATTCCTGATCTCATAAATTTTCTGCAAGGCTTTCTGAATTACTTCTCTTTCAGCTTCTGTTTGTGACATTGCAGCTTTTATAAGAGATTTTGTTTTCTACAATAACAAGAAACTTTATCAACTTGTTTGAATTACAATATGTTACTTACCTGAACACTCTGGCCCTTGTCCTCGCTACTATATCGTTGTAAAGCAGTAAGACTTTGCTCACATATTGTTCTCTTTTTCTCAATATCATGAACTATACCAAATAAAGATTTGAGGCGCTCCTGTACTTGCTGGGCAGCCACAGCGTCAGCAGTAAAAGGCATCTTAGTTATCTTCTAAATGCTTTAAATAATAATTTAAACGAATAGCTGAGTGCCAGGAGATGAAAACTGATAGAAAAAGAACCTAAAATTGAATTTAGATGAACATTGGATGTTGATGATTTAAAAGGATTTGGACTTACAATAGTCAAGACTGTTTTTGGGGATATCTTGATATTTACTAGGCCAAAAAGCATGGCATTATACACTTTTAGCGATGTAAAATTTGAGCTCAATTACAAGGTACCTAAGATTACCGTTTACCTGTCCTGTATGGGATAGGTTGTTGTTGGTTTTATTTTTATTTACTTTATTAATTTTCAAAATGTTTATTGTTTTGACTTTGAAAATAAACAAATAGGGGTTTTCTTTCAGTAATCAGTAACACACCTATGTCAACCAATTGGAGATTTTTAATGCAGGGGCGAGTTCAGGAATGACACACCCAGTGTGAGTGTGACACCGGTGCGACGCCCTAGCTGTTCAAAAATGCTAGACAGTGCTATGGGCCCCATGGCCAATTGTCAATTCAGGCACACCCTGTGCGTTATTTCTGAACTCGGTCCGGGTTTTTCGATTCTTGGTAACTGGTACGGGATTTGATACCCTATTAATTTTTTTTGTAGCGGTGTGTTTTAAGTATCTTTTTTTTCCCAGTTCATTCAATTTATATTTCCTATTTGGCTAGAAAAACGGCCAAATACGACAAAACCACGAATTTCAAAATTGCACTAAATTGCACCGGTGCAGTATGACATCCCGGAGCAGGTGCGGAACTGACTAGACTTAGGGCAAAAAGTTCTGCACCAAATGGTCTTGAGGGTTGATGGGGTTGACAAATATTACACTCGTATCACAACACGGAACGATGCTCACAACTCTCAAAAATCGGAGCTTGAGCTGACGTGTGAGGGAGTGTGAAGGTAGCAATTAAGCGCGTGTTCAGGCGAACTGCGCTTCGAGAGCGCTAACTTTTGCGTTTCAAACACAGAACACTGTGCTACACCGTGTTAGAAGCAGGGACCCGGACCGGAACGATATTGAATCGAAAACCGGAACGAAACCGTTTTCTTTTGCGGACCGGAACCGGAACGGTACCCATATTTCATAGAAATGTTGTAAGATAGACAGAACCGGAACCGATATCAATGAATCGGTTTTTACCGGTATTTTTCGGTTTCAAGATTTCTTTAAATTAGGCTGTTTGCTGATTGTTCGTATCGTAAAAAGTTTATTAATTTAATACTCTAAAAACAGAGCGTTGGAACAGGCGCATTTCTGAACTACACCATTTCCAATTCCAAGCGGCAGTAAATGACATTTTAATAACCTATCCGTGCGTTCGATATTTTGGTCTGAGTTCTCCGAGCATGACTATACCGTTCGTTTATTCAAAAAGTGTACTCGGTGCAGCCTCATTCGCGTTCGCTTATTAAAATTTCTGGCACTTTTATATAGCGTTCAACTGCTCTGTTCCCTCGCTGGTCACGTGATTACGGCTCCGCTCAGCACGCTCTGCTCTTCGAGCAAAATACCGAACGCAAGGTAAATTGTAAACAAACACCAGCCTTCCCATTGGTTGAAACGCCCTACCTGGACCAGTGCCCATGCAGGGAGGACATTTGATAGGTTGTAATGAAAATGACCAGTTTGTCATTTCCTGCCGCTTGGATTTGGAAATGGTATAGGCAAGGCTACACGAAGGATACTACACATTACACACTACTGCAGGATTGCTCATCGGCTTTGATTTTTGGAATCAAGTTCATATGGTGTTTCACCGTTGCCGACGTCATCAACGGTGTCGTTAGCGGTTTGCGCCAGTGGTCGTAGTTAAGAATATACATTTATGATGAAAAATATTATTTAATTTTGAATTAGCAAAATAGGCAAAGAGAGAGAGAGAAATAAGATGTTAATTAATGTACTAAAACCAAGTATGTATAAAGCAAAAGTCCGCGGAATCATAGCCCATGGTGGAAACACCCTACGTCAAGGCGAGAAACCACACGCTGCGACGTCATCACTGATACTTTAATTTTTCTGCTAAATATATTTTTAAAATTTTTCTGTTAGATATTTGTGAAAAACTATACCGGTATGAACCGTTAAAACCGAAATTATTTGGTCCGAACCGACACGAAATATTTCTCTTAGAACCGGAACCGTAACAGAACCGATATTTGTCATGACGCTGTGGACCGGAACCGGAACGGAACCGATATTTCATTTCGGTCCGGGTCCCTGGTTAGAAGCACAATCACAATGCCAGCTGGAAAGCGGCTTATGTCAAACCTGGTAAAAACCGGACGTTTTTCAACCCAGTCGTTGTGGGGTAATTTGGTCGCACTCTGGGGCGCATTCACGATTTGACAACCCGGGTTATATTCTACCTAGGTAAATCTTACCCGGGTAGTTGGAGTGACTTAACTGGGTTAAGAAACGCCCCAACCAAGCTGAATTGAGACATTTGTTATCTCTATTCTCCATATGTTTTATGTTTTGATTTTGTATCACGTACAGTCGTGAGCATAAAAAGTGAGACACCCGTTTTTTCCTATTGTAAAACGAGCTCATGCTATACCTACGGCAATGACAGGGATTGTCATATTTGACAAGAAACCCATTAACCCTTTTTACGTGGCTCCGGTTTACCAAACCGCAACATACCGCTCAAATTCGAGTGGTATCGATCAGTTCACTATAGTTGTATTCCTTTCACACCTAGGAGGAGCTCCGGAACAGCTCCGGGGCTTCACGCACTTATTCCTTTCGAAAAGTTTTTGTTGCACCACGCATGTTCCCTGCAAATCGGGGGCGACTAAGCACCGAAGCGAGTAGCTCGAGTGTTTCAAGCTCTTGAAAGGAATACAACTTTTGTAACCGGGTTAGAAAACGTTATGTCATACTTGACATACCGCTACTAACCGTTTTGTAACCCACATTCGTCGTTTATTTCTTCATTTTGTTTATGAATTGAATTTGTATTTGATCATGGATCCAGCTACCTTTTTTAAAAACGTTGTGATGGTCTCAGAATTAAAAAAAAAAAAAACAAAAAACATGAAACTATTGCGCATGTCGAGCAAATTTCACCTAGTCGATTGTGAACGCTGGTGTAATTTTACCGGGTTGAAGAGATATGGGGCGAAGGATCCCGATTCATGAACGACTTAAGTTTACTTTTCATGCATCTGTTTTTCCGTCAATCCGATGATCCGTAAGTATTCCTATTGGTCCAATATTCTGGCGCCAGAATATTCCTATTGGTCCAATATTCTGGCGCCAGAATATTGGACCAATAGGAATACTTCCGGATCAACGGACTGACGGAAAAACGGATGCATGAAAAGTAAGCTTTATCCGGACGCTGGAGCGCGCACGGAGAGCGCCGGGCGTCTATTGTGAATGCAGCCTGGGCAGTAGAGTTGTATTCCTTTCAAGAGCTTGAAACACTAGAGCTACTCGCTCCGGTGTTAGTCGACCCCGATTTGACAGGAACAGATGCTCTGGCTTTCATGCATTTAAATGGTTGGAGTCGGGCTTGAGCACTCAGGTGCAACAAACACTTTTCAAAAGGAATAAGCGCGTAACGCCCCGGAGCTGTTCCGGAGCTCCTCCTAGGTGTGAAAGGAGTACAACTATGTAAAGTCTGTTTTTTTTTTAAAGTCAAAAATTTAGTAACTATGTTGGCAACACAAGCCTTTTCTACATAAAAAAATTTAAAGCTTTGACAATTTTACATTGTATTGCCAACACAATGTCATTTTGACTTTTATCTTTAAAAAAAAAACAGTTTTTAGTAATTTTATTTTGGAGGTTTTGGAAACACGTCAACTCTCGATTTCTGAAAAAAGCCCTTTTCACGTGGCTTCGGTTTAACAAACCGCAACATATCACTCAAGTTCGAGTGGTATCAAAGATGTCACTTTGTAACCGGGCTAATTCTCTAACCACCTCGGCGATATGGTTACGCCGAGCGGTTAGAAGAAAAAAATATAAACAACGGAGAGCGGGAAAGTGTAAAAACTAAATAAAAAGTTGTGTTTTGTATGTATTATTATATTTTATGAATTTGAAGCCCGATAGCCGTTTTCCCTTGTATACAGCCTGATTTACGTAGCCCGTGCATTAGAAAATTGTTCAGTTTGCAGGTGGATTAGCATAAATACCACTTAATCTACCTGGTAATGCACGGACTACGTAAATCACGCTGTATTATACTCAAAAGATGTACCAGAGACAATCCCAGTTTACCTACTTGATAGGCTGTTGTGTAGACTGTACTGTAGGTAACGAGAACTTATAAACTTTAGATAAACTGGTTCTAGTAGGTCTATCCACCCATGGTCCACATCTAAAGCATTAAACGAAAAGAAATTGAACTATACCTTTTTATCACTTTTTAGCTTGCTGTAATAAAAAAGAATGAAATATAGGATAATTCCATAATTTTGAAGAAAAAAAAACTTGAAGTGGCATTTTCAGTGATGTCATCACTTGACATACCACCCCTAACCGTTTTGTAACCCGGGCAGGGATCACGACGAGTAGAATTATACTAGAATTCTACTTTCATGACGTCAAGTTGCCTAGCAACGGTCATTATTGCCTGTACTGTACGCGATAATTAGGTCCAAAGTGACGTCATAAAAGTAGAATGCTACATATCGTGATCCCAGCCTCGGTTAGTTTGAACCGGAGCGACGTGAAAAGGTGTAAAGATTCCAGCGTAACGCTCCGAGTAAGCAGTTGTTAATTAATGAACGGCTTAGAGTTACTCTAGGGTCACTCTCCCTCCCAAAGTGCTATTTCTAAACGCAACTCGGCGGCTGTGTGTAGCGTAGCCACGCGTAGCTTCACTCCTATTTTGAATAATTTTGAAGTATTTTGATTTTTGAAAAACAAAAATACTAAAAATAGTTTAAAGGAAAAAAATATATTGAAGTTGTGTTGTTAAAATGTTAAACCACCTAACCACCATCCATTTACCGAATTAAGCAATAAATCAGTTCAGTAATGTGTGTGAGCTCGGTTTTCAATTTTGAGTTTCAATCTAAGTGCTAAAGTTGTTCTACTGATCCAAAAGTAAACTCGTACTCACAACAAAGTCAAAAAACAGGATTCAAAATGAATCGGTTGGGGTTAGTAGCACCTAGTGGTGTAGCAGACAATACTCTTGCAGTATCCTGGCACGATTCAGCATGGATCCCAATTTTAAACACCACCAATGTGATGGAGTACTTTTCCAATGCCTCGAATCCATTTTTCGATAGGACTTGTAATAATGAGATTGTCAGGATGCAACGGCTGAGTCCTGACCAACTAGAAAACATGACAGGCTTAGAATATGTATTATTGCATGTTCAAGAGCCTATTTTGTATGTAGTCAGGAAGCAGCATAGACATAGCCCTCAGCAAGTTACTCCGTTGGCAGATTATTATATCATTGCTGGTATTATTTATCAAGCACCTGATTTAGCTAGTGTCTTGAATTCAAGACTTCTTTCTGCAGTATTTCATTTGCAATCATCTTTCGAAGAAGCCTCTGGGTTTTCCAGATACCATCCCAGTAAAGGCTACTACTGGGACTTCAAAACTCAAAAAATTCCAGAAAAAATTAAACCAGTTGAAAAAGAAAAGCCTAAAGAAGATTCAAGTTCCTTATTTCAGAGGCAAAGAGTAGATATGTTGTTGGGCGAGCTTATCAAGAAGTTTCCGTTGCCAAGTCCACCCCAGCAGCCAAAAACTACTGCTTCAAACGCAGTTAAAACTGAAAATACTAATGAAAATGGAGTAGAAGAAGGTAACGGCAACACTAAGGAAAAAGTTGAAGTCAAGCAAGAGAAGACTGGTAATAAGCCTCCACCAGAAAAAAAGCCTAGACTGAATTAGATGTTTATTTAACTAAGCTATACTAATAAATTTTAAGAAAATAATTTGCATTTTCACTGTGTTTACAATAGCCAGCCTACAGGGTGCCAATGGGCTGTAACTTTAAAACCAAAAACTAACCGCCTATAGAAAAAACTCCTGGCCTAAAGTCTAGGGCTCGGTCTAGGGCAATCATTCAAGAGGATGTATTATTTTGTTCAACCAATTGGTTGTTTGTCCTACAATTCCTTATCTGAGACTGTCTAATTATGGAAATGAGTTGAATTAATGGGTACATTCAGGCGGTCCCAGCGGCTAAGCTCAGCCACTCAGCAGGGACTTTATTCTTGAAACCAAGGAACAGCGTTTTCATCGGAACGAAGATTCTGTCTTTGTCGTCCGGCATAACACTGACAATGACAGAGTAATTGTTCTTATGAGAACGCTGTTCCTTGGTTTCGAGAATAAAGTACCTGCTGAGAGGCTGAGCTAAGCCGCTGGGACTTTATTCTCGAAACCAAGGAACAGCGTTCTCAAAAAAACGATTGCTCTGTCATTGTCAGTGTTAGGCCGGACGACAAAGACAGAACCTTCGTTCCAATGAGAACGCTGCTTCCCTGTTTCGAGAATAAAGTTCCTGCTGAGTGGCTGAACTAGCCGCTGGCACCGCCTGAATGCACCCAATGTGTAAAAATGATTCTAATAGGTGCACCCCCTTCCTCAATTCATATGGTTTATCAAAGGGCTAATTGTTCAGAGAGTTATACAAAGTTCTACATTGAAATTGCCTTCTTGAAATAAAAATTTTTGAATTTTCAAAGGGCATACATCTAACACAAAACATACAATTACTACCACTTTCGTTTCCTAGAATAAATCAGCATTTGGCTTACATCCATTGCTCCTGCTATGCACACAAAAACCAGATTTTCTATATGTACTTTCCTTTGTATGTGTATCACTATCATCCACTTAAGTTGTCTTTGGTTTCTGAATATTTATCAAATCTAGCAAAGTTGCATTCAGAAAGTCATCATCTAGGAGTTCTGCTGATTTACTTGTTATTGAAGTGGAAACTTCTTTAGGCGCGTTCCGCACACTTTTTTGTGGGTACTGAATGAAACTGAGTCATCATGCTCAGCTATATAATGATTGGGGTACGGTTGACTTAAGTCGACTTCAGCAAAATATTTAACAATTATTAATTTGTTTTTTCTTTGAGCGTAATTTAATATGATACGCGTGCGCTCATATGTAAATGTGACAAAAAATGTTGTGTCTTCCATACAAAATACCTATTTAGCAAATAGATTTGAATCAAAAGTATACCTACATATTCATCACATCTTTTAATTACCAGAAAGCTATTGTTTCATCTTTAGAGTATGATACCAAGCAAGATCAATCTAGAAAAAGCGGGCAAAGCATATAGGATACAGAGAAATACCTTGTATTTCATATTATTATTGATCACGTCTAATTGAACTTTTCACTTCTGTCGTGTGGTCTTAAGCACACACCATTTTTTTTTTTTGTTGATCTTGCCGCCTGCTAAACTTCACAAATTTGTTTCTTTCTTCATTTCATCAATTTGATAAAGAGGGGCAGAGTCGGTTTAGGAGAGTATCTAATTTTATTTAGGATATTCCAAGTTTTTTAGTAAATTATCCATTCCACTCTAGAAAATCAAGATGCTGTTCTGTTTATTCATTCTCACCATTTCTTCTTTTTGAGCTTGGATGGACAATACTTCACTTTCTAATTTAAGGGGTTTCCTCTTTAGTTTTTTCAGGTGCAAGTCGTTTTTCTTATGTAAGATGTGAATTTTTTAAATCCAGCTTACTTATAGTAGTTGGCTAATCATCTTCAAGGTCCAAGAGCATTCATCCAGCATCACTGCTGTCAGATTCTGTAATCATATTCTCAAATTATGTCTTCAAAAATTTTGAGGCTTTCGGGAAGTCTTTGAGAGTACCTTGACATTCAGAGCAATAAAATATTAAGTTATGAACTTGGTAGTGAAAAGTACCCAAAACCATTTTAAGGTATCTCGACCACTGATTTTAGGACAATAATCTTATTCACTTGTGCATAAATTGATAATCCCAAGAAAAACCTTTAGTCAAAACATGTCTATGGTCATAATCATAATATGAGGCTTTGAACTTATAAACACAAAAAATAAAAATTATGTTTTTATTTCTTGATATTAAAATAACAAATTGTTAGAGTCCAAATCTAGCCGGTGTCCTCCTAGGAGTGGCCCCAGCAGAAACAATTTCTTGGCCTTTATACATCGCTGCCTCTTTTTTCTCTGCAGCTTCTTTTCTAGCCTTCATTTCTTCCTGGGCCACTTGCATTTGGTTTTCCATTTCGAGCAGATGTTCAGCTGCTTGCTTCTTCTTTGCTCTCCCTGATTTTCCAGTTTCTACAAATAATTTTTGTTTTCCGTTTAGACCAAATAATATAGAGTTTGTTGTTAGTTTAATTCACCTTTTACTGAGAAAAACATGGGACCAAGCTCAGCCAACCAATGACCATCAACAGAAGTAACGCATTGCATATACTCTCTTGCTGTCATAACCAATTCATGATACACAACATAATCTGGTGTATTTCCTAGTCCGAAAAGTGCAGAGGTGGGATGTAAATGACAAGGCATTCCTGTACGGCAATTTACATATTCACCAATACCTTAAAAAAAAAAAATACCATTTTTGTCCGGAATTATTGACAATTTTTACCTTTAAGTCTGGCTGCTTGATGGAAATACGCCGAACAAATACACTTTCTAACAATATCCCAATCAGTACCGCAGGATTTTATTTCAAGTTTCTGCTGCACGACAATATCCTTGAGTTGTTGCCTCACCTCTCTTACTTTACGCATTGCTTTTATGTGAATAAAATGCTCATTACACCAATGTGCAGAGTATCCGTTTTGTTTCCATTGATTGTAGACATTCAGGAAAGTTAGATGATCACTTTCAGGGACCTAAAACAATTTTTTTTTTAAATTCGAACTCTGTTTAAAGTTTGTTTTTTTTTTAAAGATAATTCCCTAAGTCAAAAATTTAGTAACTGTTGGCAACACAAGCCTTTTCTACATAAAAAATTTAAAAGCATTGACAATTTTACATTGTATGGCCAACATAACGTCATTTTGACTTTTATCTTTAAAAAAAAAACGCACTTTACAAAGTTTTTCTGAATGTGTTCAGAATTTTGTTAAAATACACTTATCAAAAATACTGGTTTGTCTCTTACCTGAAATTTTTCCCTCACACCATCAGCTTCCTCTTCTCGACCTTTCGGCCTGTAAAAAATTGACGGCACAGATAACATAGATACTATAATAAGAATTTCTGCAGTACATCCCATCTGAGTGGACACTATAAGCATCTGACACTGGGGAGGATCCAGAGGAAACTCAGCCATTTGTCTTCCAAGCTTTGTTAACACACCTGTAACAAAGTTGGTTAGTGATAATAGTTTTAAAAAAATCTATTATCCTGGCAAACTGCATGATTTGCTTGAACTTTTCAATAAAATTCAGCCTAAACTAGATTTCTATCGAGGGGTGAATCACTCATAGAAATCACTGTACACTTTGCTGGGAATATCTAGGAATACTTGGTAATACTCTGGGAATACTTAGGACTAGTTGGAAATCCTTGGTTTGTTTGTTTGTTTTGGTTCAGTGTTCCATTTTGTGCTGGGTGTTCTAATTTTTTTTGGTCAACTGTTCCAGTTACCCTAATTTTGAGGCAACTGAAACCGTGACCCCTATTTTCTCATGCATTCGCATAGTAATAATCTTGAGGTGACTGGAACATATTGTAACATATATGTAAAGATTTTATTTTTTATTTTGCTCAAGAATTATGGGAAATATGGGAGATGCAAGAAAAGTATTACTTAGTGGTGAGAAGCTAACGTTTAAATGGTAGGTAAATGAACAAAAAATAAAATAAGAAACCTATTTTCGAATGTAATACCACAAGAGGTTTGAGGATTACCGGATAATACTTTTAACTGTCACGAAACGCGTTACGCAGCAACACCACGACTCTGAAGGAGGAGTGGTGTTGCTGGTAACGCGTTGAGTGTCAGGTAAAAGTATTAGGTAATCCTGAAACATCGAGTGGTATTCAAAAGGTTATACAACGAACTAAACTTTAATACTTTGAAATTTAAAAAAAATTCTATAATAGAATTTGCTATAAATGCCACCAAGCGTGATAATCCCAAAAGGCTTATCACTTGTTAAGCCTCTCGTGTCATATGGGAATAATGTACAGTGAGTTGTATAATCTTTGTAAGTAATCCATATTATCTCCATTTCTGCATGGTGTTCGGCACAATTAACAATTCTTCTTCTACTTCATTCATATATTTCTCTACCACCTTATCCTGCTACCAACAATACAGGGTGTCCGGAAAATAGCGTAAAAGCTCTTTACTACGTGGTGGAGGACCCTTCAAGGAACCCCAGAAAAATAATTTAAAAAATCTGGTAGCATTCTTAAGAAAGTTATTAGCATTTCAATGTTTATTAAAATTGGCAACACTAAAAATATTCCGTTAACAATTTTTCACAGAATTAAATTAAATACCTATGTAATAACCTGAAAAATTCGGAACTCACTGAAAAATGTTGTTAGATCAAATTTTCCTGTTGTAATTTGGAGATTTTGGAATTTTCGTAATGCGTTTTAAAAGTTATTAACGCATTTTTATATTATAGATCATTATGCAATGAATCAACAGAAGATACCTAATACTTTGTACGAAATATTGCAAGTTGAATTCCCACATTCACCTCTTCATATTTCTAAGAATGGTCAAGAAGGATTTTTTAAATTATTTTCCTAGGGTTACTCAAAGGATCCCCTACTACGTAGTGAAGAGCTTTTACGCTATTATCCGGACACCCTGTATATCTTTCCCTCTTGTTCCAAAACAAGGCGTCTTATTATGGATATTGGGATGTCGTAGAAAACAGTATCACTATATATTGTTCTCTTAGCGTTTTGGACATCTTCAATTGGTTGTTTCAGGGCCAACTTGGCGTAATTTTCAACGAGAATATGTACAATACAATGTTAATTTCAGGTGTAACATGTTCCAGTTGGAGTTGGCCACATCAAATACGTTCCAATTGTCACTGTACGTATTTTTACCAGGACAACTGGAACCCAAGCTGTGTTTCCATTACTTGAAATTCTAAGCTAAGGACAAACCTGGCTTAACTTCACGACATCTTTCTCGCACGGTTAAACATGCTCAATACAAAATTATTCACTGTTACACTGCCTCCTATACTTAACAAGCCATGAAGTTGGAAATGACGGCAACGTCGCGTATGGTGCTATTTTGTTATTGGGTTATGTGTTTCTGTGTATTGCTTTCATTGTGTATTGTTGCAGTTTAGTATTTTTGTGGGCATTATTGACGAAAAAGTGGATAGAAACACACCAATATATTGCCCATATTTACTTGATACCTGTTCCTTTGTGCTTTGATTGCAATTTTTTAGCAAATGGGTACAGGAGCAAAAATGAAGGTAAGGTGAGATAAAACAATAAAAACAATATTAATATTTGTCTGCAAGAGCATATGTCTCGATATATTACCTAAGATATTTAAACTTGTTCCAGATGCCATGAAACTACTGTGTTCCTGGGTGCAAATCGAACTATCAGGAGTTCCTTAAAAACTGAAGAAATGCAAACATTTTCATTTCCAAAAAAATTCTGAATTGCAAAAAATGTGGATGAAAGCAATACACCAAGATAATTATACCCGAGATTATACAATAACGAAAAATTCTGTGGTGTGTTGTAAACATTTTGAAGAAACCGAAATAATTAGATTTGAAACAAACAAGGATAAAGGCGTAGTTTGAGAGTTCAAACTGAAACGTCCAACTCTTAAAAGTAGGTACCTCTTATTTTCGAAAATCAGCTCAAGTATTTGAATGGACCTGCCTTCCGAAAAAATTCCGAAGAAAGAAAAAGTTAGATTTTTCAAAAGACATACTGAAACATAGGCCTATAACACTTTAGACTCTAGAAATATATTCATTTAAATCAATTATTTACTGTTCTTATTTACACAAATAGTTATATTATTCATTGAATTACTGTTTTTGGCCCTTTAGTACAATAAATTATGCATTTTTCGTGATTCATATTATTAAAATAAAAAATATACAGGGTGTCTCTAAAAGGTCTTTACAAAATCATAGCACATATTCCCAAGGTCAAAATAAGTCGATTTGAAGCAACTTACCTCAGTCCGAAATTGCTCCGTTTCCGAGATACAGGGTGGTAAAGTTGAAAAATCAAAATCGAATTTTTCAAAATTTATGAACACATCTCGATGGATTGCTCTAAAAATTGGCACCTAGGGGTTTTTTGGGACGCGAAACCCGAATATCGACACCTTTTAACTATGGCCGCTAGATGGCGCTTCACAATGCTCTTCTTATGGTTTAAAATGGCCGTAACTTTTTTCTCAGTGTAATTTTTCACTTTTTTTGGTAAGTAAATAATTGTGTCAACATTTTCAGACAAAAAAGGTATGCTTGTCATAATCCGTTTAAGTGAGCCTTCTGTGAGATATTTCCGTTTTTGTTGTCCGATGCCGCACCGAAATTATTGAAATTATTTTGAATAAAAAAAAATTTTCAGTACCTTTAGGAATGAAAAGTGGTCAGTGAATTACAAATGCGAATGTTTTCATTTGTTCGAATGTTCCTTGGACCAAAATAAGGTGATTTAAGCAAACTTACTTTATTACAAAGTTGCTTAGTTTGGGCGCTATAGGCCCCGAAGTGACAATTTTAAAATAGTTTTTTTAATAAACTTTGAACAGTTTGTTCGATTTTGCTAAAATTTGATATGGTGGCATAGCTTCACGTGGCAAAAACACCGATATCAAAATTATTGATAATACAGTCCATGGGCGGAGGTCTAGGGTTTTTTAATAATTGCATGTCTTGAATTTCTACGCCAATGAAGGAAAAGGGATTTGGGCATGAGGTTTAGATTAACCAAATTATTTACTACAAAAAAGGTACTCTTGATGAAACTTGATTACTCTCATGGTTTTTGCGAAAATTGTAAATAGTTCGCTGTAATTTTACAGAAAAAAAAATAAGTTGCCAATGTAATGAATTATGAATACAAATAAATAAATAAAGATATCATAAATACTGTTCAAAGTGTCCACCATTTGCACGTATACAAAGATTTATACGACGAAGAAAATTAAAATGTACTCTTTGCAAAACTTCTTCATCAGCTCTAAGATTATTTGTTACATCTTGAATACGTTGCCACAGTTGTTCTTCATTATCTACTGGTGTCATGTAAACCATGGACTTGAGATGTCCCCAAAAAAAAATAGTCCAATGGTGTTAAGTCCGGAGAACGTGCAGGCCACTTGACAGGGGCGTTATCACCTCTACCTATCCATTTATTTGGGTACTGCCGATTTAAATAGTTTCGAACATTTAATGAAAAATGTGGTGGAGCTCCATCGTGCATAAACCACATATCTCTCCGAAGTTCTAAAGGTAAATCGTCTAACAAATCTCGCAAAGTTCTTCGTAGGTGTTGACGCAAATAAATTTCAGCCGTTAACTTTTGGGGGAGACGGACAGGACCAATTATAAAATTACCGATTATTCCAGCCCATACATTAATTCTAAATTCGTGTTGAAAATGATTTACCTTGATTGCATGCGGATTTTCATCTGCATAAACATGTTCATTATGAAGATTCGTTACCCCTCTTCTTGTAAAACATGCTTCATCGGTGAACAAAATATTGTTGCCAAAGTTTAAATTTCTTTCTCTTTGCCCATTAACAAACTGACAAAAAACCAGGCGCATTTCAGGATCATGCTGTGATAGATCTTGAACTGACATTTTATGGTATGGATGTAACAACTGTTCTTTAAGTACTCTATGGACGACATCTTTGGATACTCCCATTTCCCTACCTACTCGTCTGGTACTTACTTCTGGCTCGTCTTCAACACGTTCCAAAATTTCTTCTTCTACTTCAGGAACCCTGACAAAACGCTGCCTTCCATAATCAGTGGTTTCTGGTGCAAAGCGGCCAGTCTCCCGAAGACGCCTCTCAACAGCAGCAAAAGTTGGGTGGCTTGGTATACGACGATTTGGGAACCTCTCGGAGTACACCCTGACACACTCTCGACCATTTCCTTGACAATATCCAAATACCAATAACATATCGGTATATTCTGCATTGGTGTATTGTACGGCCATGATAGATCACGAAAATGTAAATTTTTCTTGTTTATTAGGGAAAATAAAGTTTAACGTTATTAAAAATTGAATGTGGTTTAAATTTGATTATTTCCCACCTGTCAATTTGAACCAATCAAAAAAACGGATATTACCCCCGACAATGGTTTTATTTACACGAAGCTATGGAATCCAACAAAAAAAAACATAAACAATGGAATGTGGCACCGCACCGCCGACTGAATGAGCATGTTTGTTGGTCTTTTTACCTTAAAATAAATTTGAAAAACTATTTTTGCTAACATATTTTTTTGTAAAAACTACATCGAATTATTAAAATACAATTTTCGCAAAAACCATGAGAGTAATCAAGTTTCATCAAGAGTACCTTTTTTGTAGTAAATAATTTGGTTAATCTAAACCTCATGCCCAAATCCCTTTTCCTTCATTGGCGTAGAAATTCAAGACATGCAATTATTAAAAAACCCTAGACCTCCGCCCATGGACTGTATTATCAATAATTTTGATATCGGTGTTTTTGCCACGTGAAGCTATGCCACCATATCAAATTTTAGCAAAATCGAACAAACTGTTCAAAGTTTATTAAAAAAACTATTTTAAAATTGTCACTTCGGGGCCTATAGCGCCCAAACTAAGCAACTTTGTAATAAAGTAAGTTTGCTTAAATCACCTTATTTTGGTCCAAGGAACATTCGAACAAATGAAAACATTCGCATTTGTAATTCACTGACCACTTTTCATTCCTAAAGGTACTGAAATTTTTTTTTTATTCAAAATAATTTCAATAATTTCGGTGCGGCATCGGACAACAAAAACGGAAATATCTCACAGAAGGCTCACTTAAACGGATTATGACAAGCATACCTTTTTTGTCTGAAAATGTTGACACAATTATTTACTTACCAAAAAAAGTGAAAAATTACACTGAGAAAAAAGTTACGGCCATTTTAAACCATAAGAAGAGCATTGTGAAGCGCCATCTAGCGGCCATAGTTAAAAGGTGTCGATATTCGGGTTTCGCGTCCCAAAAAACCCCTAGGTGCCAATTTTTAGAGCAATCCATCGAGATGTGTTCATAAATTTTGAAAAATTCGATTTTGATTTTTCAACTTTACCACCCTGTATCTCGGAAACGGAGCAATTTCGGACTGAGGTAAGTTGCTTCAAATCGACTTATTTTGACCTTGGGAATATGTGCTATGATTTTGTAAAGACCTTTTAGAGACACCCTGTATATTTATAAAAACAAACACCACCAGCACCACTTGGCAGTAAGATTGCGGTGTTGCCTTTTTAACTTCATGGCTTGTTAAATGTAGGAGGCTGTGACTGTTATCACTAACTATTAATTAAGATTCAAACTTCTGTCACTTGTTGTTATGAGGATACACTTTGTAAAAGTAACAAATTTCATCTTTTTTCCTCAGAAACTAATCCGGCGGCGTGCTTTCTACTACATGCAAGGTATAAATGAGAAACACTTGTAATGAATAATAAGCCAAACACTGGTATATAGCCCAGTTACCTCATTGTTACAGTTGACCAAGTTCACCTTACTTGGAAATACTATACAAATTTGAGAAGTATTCCCAGAAACTGGAAATCAATGTAAGTCTTTTTCGTGAGTGGTTGGCCCCTCGGTTTCTATGCATGAAAGGTTACTTTGTCTGTGTAACCCCACATAGAGAGAGAAACCTAGAGAAAGAAGTTTGAAACGACACTGATAATTTTAACCCACTACCAAGTTGATCGATCGATCAAAAAATATTCCTACCTGTATGATCTAATGCTCCCAAAATCCACAACTGATAAAGCGAATTCAATATATTATCCTGTGGAGGTGGATCCATGAAGTGAAACTGCAACAAATCCTGAACTCCTAAGGATTTAAGCAGGAGCACCGTATTAGCCAAATTAGTACGCTGTATTTCTGGTACTGTAGTTATCAGCAGCTCGTCTTTGTATTGACGTTCTGTATACAGGCGAAATGCTTGTCCTGGACCCGTACGTCCAGCACGACCTGAACGTTGATTCGCGTTAGCTTGGGAAATGGGATAAATCTTAAAAAAAAAAAAACAGTAGATAGCATTTTTTTAGTGAAAAACTGACAAAATTCTTACTTGTAAAGCATCCATACCAATTCTAGGATTGTAAACTTTCAATTTGCAGTAGCCACTGTCGATTACAAAAATAATACCGTCCACTGTAAGCGAAGTTTCAGCAATGTTTGTAGCGACCACACACTTTCTTATGCCTTCCGGAGATCTCTGGAAAATTTTCGCTTGTAGATCCGAAGGCAGTTGAGAGTAAATTGGGAGAATTGATAGCTCGGGGGCGTTGTCGATTTCAGCTAGGCGTTCAGCTAGAACCTACAAGTGTTGGTCAAAAAAATGGAAAAATTAATAAAAATATATATAGAAGATTATAGATTAATTGCAGTCAGTATGTATGTCTAAATTAAAAAAGTAATAAAGGAGTATACCTTATTCAGTTTCTTTATTTTAAATCATGATATACCTAGTAATACATTTTAACGCTTTATTCTTCTACTGTTCTTCAAAACTCATCAAACAATAGATTGTTAACCTACCTCACAGGACACTTCAATATCTTCTTGCCCAGGCATGAAGATCAAAATATCTCCAGAAGGTGGCTGCAAATGAATCTGCAAAGCCTGTTTTACAGAAGCATCTACATAATCTTCAACTGGGTTTTTACTGAATAAAGTTTCCACTGGAAAAGTCCTCCCAGGTATATTAAAAGTAGGCACGTTGCCAAAAAACATAGAAAATTTACTACTATCCATAGTGGCAGAAGTGACAATTAATTTTAAGTCATGCCTTCTAGCTACAATTTCTCTCAACAATCCAAACAAAACGTCAGTGCTAAGGGACCTTTCGTGGGCTTCGTCCATTATGACTGCACTGTAATGATCCAAATCTGGTTCTCTAAGACTTTCTCTTAGCAAAATACCATCAGTCATGTATTTGATAACAGTATTCTCAGAAGTGCAATCTTCAAATCTTATAGCATAACCCACTTCATCTCCAAGTGTTGTGCCCATTTCATCACTCACTCTTTTAGCTACCGACATGGCTGCCACTCTTCTTGGTTGAGTGCAACCAATCATACCATATTTGCTATAACCATCTTCATGAAGGTATTGTGTTAGCTGGGTCGTTTTACCGCTGCCAGTTTCTCCAACAATAATGACCACATTATTTTCTCTTATAATGTTTAAAAGTTCCTGTCGTGAGGCGAAAACGGGTAGGTATCGTCTTTGTTCAGATATGGTTTTCTTTCGGGCAAAATCACTAGAAGCTTCATTGCTTCCTACAATAAATAAGTTAATTAGTCAAATAAAAATAGTTTATTGGTACATTGCAAGAAAATAAAATTACAATACTTTACTTTTTATTACCTAATCTTTCGATTGACCGAATCTGTTGGAGTATTGAAGGGTATTTTCCCTACTATCCACCCGGGTGGAAAGTAAGTTCTCATCTCCTAAAATGTTTAAGACGAGTCCTGCATGTCAAACGTTTTTTTAAATGAGTCAGAACTTGTCAATACATTTTTAGATTCTTTTTTAGTATTTAGTCGAAATTATGAGGGTTGTAATTGTTGTAAATAAAATAGTATACAAACCTCGGTAGGAAGTTTCATTCCTGCCTCGAGATTATAGTTAACTTCGACGCTTCGCGTCTCAGTTAACTAACTAATCTCTCGACAGTAATGAAACACTTCCCACCTCGGTATGTAATATACTATTACCTTGCTAGCTAACTAAAACTCTAAAAAAAAGCTCAGGTTTTCTTATTCTTACCTTTCATATGCTCAGCAAACTTATGATCAGCTTTATAATCAGTACTATCATCTTCTTTATTATATTTTTTGTCTTCCTCATCTTCTTTCTTCTTTATGCCCATAATGTTACCTATTTTAGTGCCGCCCAATTCCCAATGCTTTTTCTGGGCTTTGCGTCTTTCTTTTTGTTCTCTAAAAACCCTTACCAAATGTGAACCTTTGCGTGCTACTAAGGCCATATCTGAAGTGGGATCTCTAACAGGAATAACTGGCTCCGGTTGTTTGGTGAAAACAATTCTACCATCTAAAAATGGTGGAACGATGTTGTGTACTAATAAATGGACTCTGTCTATGGATTCTTCATCGAAATCCTCATTATAATCTACTGAATGTACTACCCCTGATGTTAACATCCTATTCTTCTCCCACAATTCATTATCCTTGTTTATTTGCCTTTGCTGAGCACTTAATCGTTTCTTTTTTCTCTGTTCCAATTGTTCTTCTTTCTTTTTAGTGTATTCTTCACTGACACTGGAAAATGGATTATTTTCATCATCATATCCTTCGCCCATATTGTACCACTCTCTGTCCAATCTTTTTTGTTCTTCCTCCCAATTTTCTCTTTCTTCTGTGGCATCCCATTTAACGTGTTCTTTACCATCCTTACCAAGACCTGGTGTAGCTCCAGTTCTCTTTCTATCCTTCATCCAAGCATTATATTTATGTGCCGGAGTAGCCCTTACACTATCATCCACAAATTTTCTGCTAGATTTCCAATCAATCCAGTTTTTATCATTTCTTCTAGATGACTCACTACCTTCTAGGTTTGATCTTGAACTCCTGTCTGACCAACTACCATCATATCTTTTATAAACATTTGGAGTAGGAAAGTCCCATGATGATTTTTTTGTGGGGGGATCATCCTCATCATCCTCCCATGAAGTTCTTGCTACCGAATCTCTACTACCTCTTACATTTGGGGTTTTTGGTTCATCTCGATACTTAGACGAATCTCTTTCTGACCTGTCCCTATGAGAACTACCTTCTATATTTCTTTCACTTTTACTGTAATCCTTATGCTTATCTCTATTATGTTTTCTGTCTCTATCTCTTCTGTCTTTGTATCTATGGTAATCATCATACCCTCTAGAATCTTGTTCTCTTTCTTTATTCTTTGTTGTTGCGTAAACTCCTTTTTCTTTATACTTATCCTTTTCTCGTTCTAGGAGTCGTTCTCGAGCTTCTTTTGTTACACCACCAGTGTACGTAGGAGTCTCTTCAGCTGGTGATCTGAACTTTCGTCCGATACTAGGTTTTTCCCTGATGCTTCTTGGGCTGTCGCCCGATGCGTCGCCATGTTCATCTTCTATCGAAAAAGACATTTTTCTAGCAGCATCTTCTTTATCTTTACGTTTTTGGGCTGCTAAACGATCTAGGCCTAGAAGAGAGGGTTTTGGTACCTTGAATGTGGATTCCTTATCTTTCTTTTTGATTATTAGTCCTCCTTTCTCGTTTCCTGATGTCCCTGCTAGTCTGTGAACTCCGTCGTCGTCCATGGTAAAATTGAAATCTCGATTGAAATAATATCGGGTAGATAAAATATGTTTTATTTATTTATTAGTTTTCACGAAACCGTAGTGTATAGTGAAACATAAATGTGGTGAAACTGTAAACGATAATTATCACAACAAATAAAAATAAATCACCACTTCAAAAATAAAAATAGTGAGGTTACCGCACTTACGTTCAAGGTAACTACGCAGGTTCAAGCTCAGAAACCTATCATAGCGATTTCATTTAGTATTTGGCCGTTCTGGTGCTGTAGAACACTGTGCGGCAATTTTTGCTCCGAGCGTTTGAAAACGTGAAGTGGATTGTATTTCGAAATGGTTTTAACCAATTTTGTGACGTCATGGGTTCATCGTTTGAATATACTGTTTTAAACCTTTTCGAATCAGTTTCAAAAAAGTGAATGCGAGAAAACAGCTCGGGTTCCGCTTCTGCACTGCTCTTCCAGGTGGTGCGGCGACGGGGTTCTTGGTGCGGCACTGGTCCCTGGTGTACTTTGGAATTTTTGTTTTATGACATTTTGGCAACCTCCCAATATCTAATCTATTTCATTTCACAATAGCAAAGGAAATCTTCATTAGAGGAACATTCCAACCCCAAGTTCGAGAGTGTTAGGATTGCACCTGCACCAAATCATGTTTTAAATTGACCGGGAGTGCGTTCAAGGACGGCAATGCTAATGCCAAAACCTACTTTTCCCCCTCCACCTGTAATGCCGAACCACGTATTGTTTGCCCAGCGGATCTGAGTCTACGGAAGGAATTCGGACGTGAATGTTCCATGTTGTCACGTTTAATTATGACAAAGAGAAAATACTAGGCATGTAGTATAGTTCATTTGAAAATCCATTTTTTAATAGCAAAATATAGATACCAAATATAACGCTAAATATTTCAACGTGGTTGTTAGTTCTATTCTTATTCTAATAACTGATTTCTTCAATTTTGTCCATTGTAAAAAATAAACATTTTCTAAAGATACCATCAGTTTTTGACAATTTGGCAAGCATCCGGCCTGGATGAACCTGATTGGCGGAGTTTTTGGCAGGATGGCCGTTGCCACGGGGAACCATGTCGTTGTCAATGGGCTAACGTCACCTTACATCTCGCTATTGGCCAGGGCTTCCGTCATTGTATCCTCCCATCTTGGAATATCGATTTATATTTAAATATCCAGTGGCGGGGGTTTGGTCATTTTCGATTTTCGTGTAGGAGTTGCAATACGATAAAACTTCCAAAAAGTTCCGCACGCAGCTGGGTATTTTATGAATGAAATCAGCCATTTTTTTTTACAACTGCATTCCCCTTACCGTTGCCCCGTAGACACAGAGTCGCTGGGCAGACATTAGTTTGGAGCCGAACTCGAACGCAAAATGCCAATTTTGGCTTGGCTGTAGCCATTCCTGAACGCAGCCCGGGACAGCGTGGAATGGAAATTTTCCGGCCTCCAACAACCGGTGAGTTCGGCTATTCAGCGCGGAGTTGGAGTGGAGTGAACAGAGCTAATGGAGTCACCCCTGATACCGTAAAAAGCAATACCCAAACCTTAACCCGAACGGCTGGAGTGCGAATGGAGTCACTCCGAGTGCACGGAGTGAGCAAGCCGAACTCACCCAACGTTGCCAAACCAAAATCGAAAGTCGTCGAAATGTCAATGCCGAACTGGTTCTCTGCCCTGATTGTAGAGCAGAGCGAGTACACTAGTACACAAATTACACATTTACATTAACCAAAAAGTTTGTTATGGGTGAAGTTTTTTTGCGTTTTATTTATTTTTTATAGGACCAATCTGTAAGTTTTGAATTAATTTACCTAAAATTATGTTCTAAATTTTATTTATTCCAAAATAAATACTTGAATTTGTCGAGGAAATTGTATTTACGTATAATAATGGTACTTTCATTTTCAAATGCATCTTAATAGCCATGCTTGTCTTCCCCACTTGCCAGAAATCAATCCTTATTTTTTTTTTTTCAAGTTCAAAGATTAGGTAGAGTATCTCTAAATAAATCTCTTATAAATCATATTTGGCACTTTTTGTATTAGGCATAGATTTTTCCTAGATTCCAATAATGTTTCCTAGAGTGTTTCCTATTTTGCTAAGTTTTTTTAAATAGTTTTATCTATCTAGGCTTTTATTTATTACTTGTTGAGAAAATTTACGTTTTTTGTTGTAAAAAAACGTATGGTAAAGTTCAAGTTAAGTTTGATAAACGATTGATTTATAAACCATAAATAGCCTCAAAAATCAAGGACAAATATAGATTTATGTATTATTTATATCTTTTTCTTTTATTTATGCTGTAAAACTTCCAATAGTTAGGCCCAGTTGTACAATCTCCGTTTAAAACAAAGTTTAACTGAACTCGACTAGTACTTGAGCTTTCCCATTTGAAATACATTGCTGTCAGCTATTAATCAAATTCTATCATTTTTGACAGCAATGCATTTCAAATCGGAAAGTTCAAGTACCAGTCAAGTTTAGCTGAACTCTGTTTTGAACCAAGATTGTACAACTCGGCTTTAATCTCAAATGACAGAGGTCTCTAATATGTCATTCTAGTAAAAACAAGAAACATATTCAACTGAATCCATGCATCATGCATCTAACCATAGGAATAAAGTCTGTTTTCTTTTCAAAGATAAAAATCAAAATAACATTATGTTGGCAATACAGTGTAAAATTGTCAATGCTTTCGAATTATCTTAAAAAAAAACAGACTCTAAGTATAGATAACAGAAGGAAAATTTGTTTCAATGTTTATAGATAGTAAACCGCCAATCGCCAATGTATTCCAGTAAAAAAGACTCATGTAAAGTCTGTTTTTTTTTAAAGATAATTCCTCAAGTCAAAAATGTAGTAACTATGTTGGCAACACAAGCCTTTTGTACATAAAATATTTGAGAGCATTGACAATTTTACATTGTATTGCCAACATAACGTCATTTTAACTTTTATCTTTAAAAAAAAATAGCTATTTATTCATTAGTCATTCTTTGGCCTTATGTTTATTTTAGGAATTTTAAGATTTTTATGTGATTTTGTGTAATTCGTATAACTATTAATGTAGATTAGTATATAAATTAGTATATTATATTATCCGCTTTGTCAGTAAAGATTTATATTTTTTGGACAATAAAGCATAATGAGTATGAGTATGAGTATGAGTATATAACAAGTACATAAAGTAAGGCTTTATTGTAGGAATAATTTTATGGCCGAGCGAGCTTGCGAGCGAGGCTATTAAATAATGAGTCAATAAAGCCTGTTTATGTAAGCGTTATATACATGATTTTATGTACGATTTTGACTGGTTTTTGTTAAAAATTAAAAAAATTGAATGAAAAAAGTAAAAAAAAAATTCGCGTAGGTATACCTGTTTCACCTTGGCAGGTTGTCAGGACCTGTTTCACTTTGGCAGGTTGTCAGGACCTGTTTCACCGAGTGTTTCACCTTATCAGGTAGTCCAGGTAGGCAATAAAGTAGCACTTTATTTTACTAGTAAAATAAAGTAGCACTTTATTTTACGGCGATATCCTCCGGCGGCTATGCCAGCTTACAGGGATCGACCGATACCGATATGGCATATCGGCTTATCGGCCATTTTCAGGTATATCGGCATATCGGCCCTTCATTGGCCGATAACTTTAGACCGATACAAATCATATTTTGAAGATCAGTAATCATCACTAAGGCTTTTTTGAAGCTTAAAAGAGCTAATAATTGTGGTTGGTACATATGGGAGTGACTAAGAAAAAAGTCAATATTAGAAATTGTTTCTCATAAATTTATTTTAAATTAATTAGGTTTTTATTCAAACAAACTTAACATTCTGCTTATCTAAACTCAAATTCAAAATTATATATTTATTAAAAAAAAAAACTAAACTTTCTGCTTATCTGAACTTGAACAAACAATATTAAAACTAGGAGAAAACAAATAAATAAAACATTCAAACTAAAGGAAAAGGTTGGAGAAAACAGATATAGTTATTTTCCTAACAAGTGCGCAAAGTGTTACTTTTCCGCACGCAAACACAGTTATACGAACGACGCGAAGCGGAGTTCGGATACGTGTTTGCGTGCGGAAAAGACACTTTGCGCACGTGTTAGGAACAAAATTTTTCCTTCGAGCTTCATATCAGGTAGGTAATAACAAAAATTAAAAAAAAAAAACGATAATTTGTTTAATTATTTTTAATTAACTTGAAGGGAACCTATGCATTTATCAAAAAATTACATAACAAAAAAAAATAACAGAAAATCCTCGTCAGAGCTGTTCATCTTAAAGCGTTTAAATTTGATGAGAAAATGTGTAGATTTTTGCATATAAATAGAGAACAAATCTGACAATGTGTCAAAGTTAATTTATTTTTGGTGTTTGTATAGATGTTGGCTGATATAGAAACAGAGGAAAAATTTGTCATCATGTGTCAAAGTCGACAGGTGCACTTATTGTTGTTTGACAATTATAATTACTTTTCGGCACTCAGTGCGGATAAGGCCTGTATCCGCACTGAGTGCGGAAAAGTGTAACTTTGAGCCCGGAAATACGTGCGGAAAAGTACTACTTTGCGCACGCTCGTAGGAAAAATATATATCGGCCTTATATCGGTATCGGCCTTCTATAAATCCATATCGTATCGGTATCGGCAATATCGGTTTAAAAAAAAAAAAACGTATCGGTCAAACCCTGCCAGGTTATATCGGGTCTTCAAAAAAAAAACCAATCAAAGATTGCTTTGGTTACGAAAACGTACGTCGCATTATTGTTTCTTTATTGGTCAGGATTTTTGACATGACATTTTGACATTAAATTTCATTGACTGACATTGTCAAAATTAAAGAAAAATATTGCTAAGACATACGTTTAAAAAACCATAGCAATCTTTGATTGGTTTTTTTTTTTGAAGACCCGATACCTAATACATCGCTGATCTAAAATTGAAACCCTTTCCAGCATAGACCACGAACCGTCACTATTCTAAACCCCCCCCCCCCCCCCCCATGTAAAAGCAATGGTTACGTCGTTGGAAATAGTCATTATTCAATCTATTTTTCTAGGAAAAAATTGAGTTTCTCTCCCTAAGTAGCTGAATAATGAAAAAATATCTGGGTCAATTGGCGATTTCAAAAATCAATGCGGCACCTGGCGGAAATATTTAGAACTAATTTAACAAGTAATAGATTGCTGTTTACATACCGTATTGAGGAATATTTTCTTGCTTTTTCGATGCTTCCTGTTCGTTCCTAATTTAAATTACGTGTTTTGTGTCGAACAGTGGGAAATAATCGAGGAAATAATAAAGGAAAGCTTTTATTGTGATTCTGTGAGGTGCTATTATTACAGGAATTCAATGGCATCTGCCTCCAAGTCCAAGCGGTCCAAGCATAACACAAACTGCTGTGTATACGAATGCCATTCCCGAAAAGGTGCAGACAGAACTATTTATTTTCATTATTTTCCTAAGAAAAATAGTGATCGTGCTTTCTACGCCAGCCTGCAGGTAGGATAGAACTGTGGCCAAACTCAAAAACAGGCCACCATTTTCCATATTTCGTGTTGTATGGATACGAAATGCACAAAAGAAAGTCACAACGTTCAAAATTTATAAAATATAATAAAAAAACACCGAAAAAACTACAAGAACAACGAGAACGAGAAAATTAGCGAAAGAAATACGAATGCATATAAATACAATGCTGAACGTCAAAATATTACATGTTCTCCGCCATATTTGTTTACAAACCACGTGACATTCAAGATGGCGTGGCGGCCACACATGGACCAAAGAACACAAAAAAATATCTAGTTTGTGCCCGACTTAATAGTTTACGTACCTATGTAGTAAACAAATATTTTATTGAATAATCAAAATCAAAGCTGCAAGCAAAACCCGAAGGAAAATAATTAAGATATGCATGATTATTCCACTCATGTGTTAGAAATCCCATAAGACAAGTGACGATTTTCAGAATTACAGCGAAAATTCTCTTTTCCATTTGTTTAACTAGAGAGAATTACAGCGATAATTCTCCCATGTTATTGTATACATGGTTGTCATGCTAATTTTTGATACAAATAAACGGTTCCTGTCGATGGAGATATTCAAGAAAATCTACGTAGGGATATTTCCTATGCATAGCATAATAGCAGGACCTTCATAACTTGATGAGCCATATCTGCTATCACAGACATACGATCCTCTTTACATTTCAATTTTTTTCTTGCAATGATGATACCTTCAAAATATTGAAATTTGGTTGAAATTTATGGGGGCCTATTTTCAATGTAAATTGTGCCTCCTTCGTTAATTTTTTTTTAGGTATATTTTTATTTTTGTTTTCTAAAATCATAGAATCATCAACTACTATTTATTTTGTTGTGAAAATTAATAAAAAAAATATTTCAAAAAATTATCCACTACCCTATTTAACACACTTCCATCGAGACCATATTCGTGTAACTTTTTGATCAATAATTTTCTATTGATTGTCTCAAAAGCCCTATGGAGGTCCAGGAAAACTATTCCAACTAATTTTTTGCAGTCCAGTGCAATTTTCCATTTAGAAATAACTGTCTGCATGGCGCTCTCACAGGAATGTTCGACTCTAAATCCTGCCTGAGCATCAATGAGAAGCCTATTTTCCTGTACAGGGTGGCTCAAATTCGAGCCTCATTATTGGGATCTCGGAAACCGTAAGAGATACAGGGTCGGTTAAATTATGGCAAAGTTGCGTAATTTTATGGCCAATAGAATGTTGTTTTGAAATTAGAAAGATTCCGAATACTTCCGGAGATATTCGGAAAAAAACCGAAATTTTGTAAAATCGTTTTTATTTTTTCCCGGGCTTATTTGTAGACCAATTTTAAAATAAAGGTCACTTCATCATTGTCACTTTTTCCCCTTTAGAAGATAGTGCTACTAAATTTAAAATTCGACGTTTCGTCTTCAGGCGGCCATCAACTTACTTTTCTTAAATACGGACCTGGATTTTTTATTTGCGATTTTGTCATCTTTGGGCATCCTAAAACCAATAATGTTTATAATTTTTCAATAACACAGTAAAAAAAAGAAGGAAAGAATTTTTTTTTCTCCAAAATTCTAGAAGGTAAAGGTATAAAACCTTATATCATTGAAATCAGCTCACAAAGAGCTATTCAATGAAAAAATAATATACGGGGTGTCCCATTTAAAAAAACACAACTTGGGTCAATATTCCAAAATCGGAGGCATCTGGAGAAAAATTGGCTATACCACTGGATTCTCCTTAAAAAACTGCCTAAAGAAAGTATTTTTCGTTTTTGGATATCTTGAATAATAAGGATATTAGAGAGTTTTTTAAAATTGGACAAAATTTGAAAAGTGCCCTGTATTTCGTAAACGCATCAAGTTAGCCTTGATTTGTCTTCGCCATTGTTATTTTCTCAAAAAAAGAGCTCGAGAATGTGCTCCCAGATTTTTGATATCTCTGCTAGTTTTCGATATAGCCTATTAAAACATCGAAAATGGGCCACCCTGTACTTAATTCCAATTCATTCTTAGTTATTTATATTACTAGTACGGTATGAGCTTCTTTACAGTAACGAGTGGGGAATATTGCCGAGACGAGGTCGTAGTGGTGTAATAAGCGTTACCGTACGTGTGACGTGTAATATACAACATTTTTTGTACGACTCAGATATTTTTTTATGTATTCGAAATGGTTTTAATTTTTCACAATAGATTATATTAATAGTTTTTTCGAATAAATCAATTTTAAAACGTGCCGTTTTTCAATAAAAATGGGTTACCTAATGAGCTCATTACATCACTAGTACGATAATACAACTTATTACATTACTCAAACAGGCTAAAATGAGTCACGCAATAAGCTCTTACAGCGTGGGTCGTACATAAAATAAATTTATTGTAACCTAAAATTTACCAAACGACTGGAACTCTTTTGCTTGGCCCAATGGCCGTTCTTTTAAATACAGCATATTCTTTTTCAGGAATAATAAGTTACATGCGCTCCTTTGTGTAGAGCTCTGTATTGCAATCGTATGTATTCCTATGTATTCTTATTCATATATTCTCTTATATTGCTATGTATTTTCAGATACTCCGTAGTCATAATATGTACCATCGTTATCAAAAGTAACTAGGACAGCATCATATCAGCTCTTGTACTATTATATGAATTTTTTGTCAAATATCTGTCAAACTATGATTCAAATGCATTTAAATGAATGAAGGTAGAAATAGTCCAGGAGATTATTATACATTATTTTCGTCCCAGATACTTTGGGTGCGATGGTACATATTTCTATGTATTCTTGTATTCTTATGTATTCCTTTGTAATCCATGTATTCATTGAACAAATTTAGCTGGCGGGTTTCCCTCGATATAACTTTTATATTGTCAAAGAACACAACTTTCCAATTTAAAAAATATTTACATTGTTTGCACATTTTTGGTTAAGCCATTTGGAGCATATTTGGCTCTGAAATGAAGACTTTGCTACATCAGCCACACTGTCGATTAGTTAGGTCAAGTAAAGCATCTTCAAACCATTTTCCCTGACACCATAGGCTTTAACTATTTAGCAAAAAATCTGATCTGATAAATTCTCAACTCACTAAAAAACACCCACAGTTAGCTGGCGTTTCTATAAAATCAAAACAACTGCTTAGACTACGAACAAAATTTCAAAAAGCTATAAATTGGTGATATTTCCATTTATTAAAAATTCCTTTAAAATACATTGTAATTTGTTAATATCTAATCATTTCAAAAAATTGTTTGGTAATAAATTAAAAAGTTTAATAACATTCACTTCGAATGACTTATTACCCACCTCTAAAAGTGTTTTTATACATGGAATATCTCTGTTTTTAGACGAGTTTTTAGTGTTTGTTTGTCTATTTACAAATTGATTTTTCAGAGTCCAATCGTCAATATCACCTTAAATGTATATTATTTATTGGTTTGCTCTAGGCTCTCATTTTTATCCTAAAAATAGTTTTTTCTACAAACGTCACTAAAAGTGTCATTTTTAACGCATGATGTCAGTGTCTAAAATACCATTTTATGACACTGGTGCTAAAAGTGATTACTTTTAGCACTAGTGCTAAAAGTAATCACTTTTAGTGCGTTTGTAGAAAAAATAGTGTATGATATTCGTGCTAAAAGTAATTTTATTTTGTTCAAAGGGATGGAACACTCCGCCTTCGGCGTCGTGTTCCAAACTTCCCTTTTGACAAAATAAAATGTCACTTTTAGCACTTATATCATAAATAACTATTAATTATTTTATTCTGTATATTTTGTATTATGTATAGTTTATCACATTGTTGTATGCATACCCCAAGGAGACTATACCATATGTTTCAAATAAGAGGGCGTAATAAATCACCAACAGTCCCAACAGGGTTTTTGTGTGTTATACATTTTTAGGGTTTGCAAAAAAAAAGGTTAAATATAGAATTTTCTTATTCAAACCAATTATATGTTCCTTCGAGTACTTAGTACTTCTAGTACATTTCAATGGTCTGCAGATGCACCTATACAATCCCCATCCTTATTCCTTATCATAACTATTCTAAGGCTATCAGGAACTTTGTCTATAAGTACTAAACAACAAAAACTTAGTTTTCCTATCGTATTTGAAGTCTATTTTTCCTTAGCCACGATGCTATTTTATTTATTGACTTGTTAGCTTTCTTCTTTAGACCCGCCCAACTATATCTTGATTTGACCAGATGATTGCAGTATCATCTGCATATGACATAACATGTGAGTCCGCGACTAATTTCAATAGATCGTTCAAGTAAATTATAAAGAAAAATGGTAATCTGAATGGGAATGCTAAGTTTTAATTAAACAAAAGAAAACTCTCATTGTAGCCCCAAAAGTATTGAAATTATTGCAAGGTTTTTTTACTTTGTTACAGGTATTCCTACATCCAAGCCTGAATAATTCGAAACAAAAATGAAGCAGTAAGTGTGATGTAAGAGAATCCAAATATCTTATTATTTAATACCAAACACCTCAAAAATTCAATCATCAACCATGGACGAGTTGGCAGTAGAAGCATGGAGCGAAAGAAATCTCATTGACGAATTAAAGAAGCTAGAATTGACTGACAATGATTTACCATTAGCATACTCAGATGAACGACATATCGACAAAATCGAAGGTATCGATTGGAAAACTCAAACATGGCGCATGAAAGAACGCATGAAGACTGTGAGTGTTGCCTTGGTGTTGTGTTTAAACGTCGGAGTAGACCCTCCGGATATAATGAAAACTCAACCTTGTGCCCGACTAGAATGCTGGATCGATCCTCTCTCAATGTCTGGTCCGAAAGCTCTAGAAAACATAGGCCAAGCGTTACAGGGCCAATATGAAAGATGGCAACCTAGAGCGCGATACAAACAGTCACTGGATCCTACAGGTGATGAGGTAAAAAAATTATGCCTGTCTTTAAGGCGCAATGCCAAAGAAGAACGGGTGTTATTCCATTACAATGGACACGGAGTTCCTAAACCAACAACTAATGGTGAAATTTGGGTGTTTAATCGTACTTACACTCAATACATTCCGTTAAGTATTTATGACTTACAAACTTGGATGGGGGCACCATCCATTTATGTTTATGATTGCCCCAGCGCAGGCATCATTGTAGATTCATTCAAAACGTTTGCTGCGCAACATGAATCAGAATATCAGCAATCTCTTGCTTCGAATTCTTCAAGAGGAGGAAGTCCCGGACCGCCACCACCGCCTTCATTCAACGAATGCATCCAATTAGCTGCATGTGCCGCCAATCAGCAATTGCCAATGAATCCTGATTTGCCTGCAGATCTCTTCACTTCCTGTTTGACAACCCCTATAAAAATAGCATTGCGCTGGTGCGTTCTACAACCAACAGCAAAACTTATTCCTCATGTAACTTTGGATATGGTCGATAAAGTACCTGGTAATATCACCGATAGAAAATCCATGTTTGGAGAACTGAATTGGATATTCACAGCTATCACGGATACGATCGCCTGGAATACTTTGCCTAGAGAGCTTTTCCAGAAGCTTTTTCGACAAGATTTGCTAGTGGCAAGCCTGTTTCGTAATTATTTATTGGCGGAAAGAATTATGAGGTCTTGTGATTGCACACCAATATCTTCACCTGCTTTACCTCCTACTTACCAACATCCTATGTGGGACGCATGGGATTTAGTGCTGGACTTATGCCTAAGTCAATTACCAGCAATTTTAAAAGGTGAAGCTCAATTTAAAAATATTTCTTTCTTCGAGGACCAATTAACAGCATTCCAAGTTTGGCTAGCACTGGGATCAGAACATCGCAAACCACCCGAGCAACTGCCAATAGTTTTACAGGTGTTACTCAGTCAGGTACATAGGACAAGGGCTTTGGAACTTTTGGGGCGATTTTTGGACTTAGGCCCTTGGGCGATTAACTTGGCACTGTCTGTGGGCATTTTTCCTTACGTTTTGAAATTGCTACAGAGTTTTGCCAAGGAGCTAAGACCGCTGCTCGTGTATATTTGGGCAAAAATTTTAGCAGTTGATACTACTTGTCAAGGAGATTTGTTAAGAGAACAAGGACATAAATATTTCCTGTCGATCTTGCAAGATTCCACAATGTCTTCTGAAACACGAAGTCAAGCTACATTTATTTTGTCTTGCTTGGTAAACAACCATAAAGATGGACAAGAGGCTGCTCTTCAAGGCTCTTTAGTTAGTATTTGTTTAGAGCAGATAACAGATCCTAGTCCACATTTAAGAAGATGGGTTGCTATATGCTTGGGAAGACTATGGGATAATTATGAGACTGCTAGATGGACTGGTGTAAGGGATACTGCTCATGAGAAACTTTATACCTTATTGAAAGATCCTTACCCTGAAGTTAGAGCAGCTGCAGTATATGCCTTAGGAACTTTCATTAATGCTGTTATAAGAAGATCCGAACATGCAAATAATATTGATCATTCTATAGGAATGACTTTAGTGAATCATGTGGGCAATGAGGCCAGTCCTTTAGTAAGAAAAGAGATCGTCTGTGCATTGCAGTGGTTAATATTAGCATTTGATGTATCGTTTGCAGCTGTTGCTTCAAAGGAAGGACTAAATTCTCCAGAAAACCATGGCAGTAACACTTTACCGAGAAATGCTAGTAGAGATAGACTGACTCAACCTGATTTGGGGACTTTTCGAAGAATACCATCAAGTCCAACAATAAATAATGCTGCAAGTCCTGGTATGTCCAATAGCTATGGTGGCAGTTTGGGAATGTTGCCAGGTCTAGGATTTGGATCAGTTTATATGAAAATCTGGGCAGCTATGTGTCAATTAGAAATTGATCCTCATACAGAAGTTGCACAGATGTGCTCAACTGTGTTGGAACATATTAGATCAATGGTCAAAGAACAATCTGAGTTAGTTGAAAGTAAAAATTCCAGTATAAGCTTGCCTCCTAGTCCCAATCGAGGATTCTTGTCAACCGAGAGCCCTCCCTCTATGTATCAAAGTGGCGACTTCCAGGCAAATCTCAGTCGATCTGCAGTTACTAATAAAACAAGGCGGAAAAAGACTTCCATTGACGATCCTGATCACAAATACCAGCTCAGGAAACCTTTGGTTAGTACTAACTTTGTTATGTGGTCATGCAAGCAGTTTGTGATAAAATCTAAACAGGAACGTGTAATTCACGACCTCGAATCTTTGCAATATTATGAGCGGGATTGGAGACGATCTAGAAATACAAATCTTAGAGCTGAAGCTATAGAAGAACAAAAGAGAGCAGTTACTTCAAGAATAGAGTCACAAGTGTTCCATACAAGAACGGGAGCGCCTCCGCAACTGTTACAATTACACCCGTTCAACCAACAATTAGCTGTTGCTGGTAATGATTGGTTTGCAATATGGGACTGGGGTACAGCAGCTAAAACAACCATTTATCAACAAAAATCCGCCGTGAAAGGCCGTACAGCGAAAATTTCCGCTTTAGAATGGATAAATGGCCATGATTTGTCACTGTTATTGGTAGCAGCTGACGATGGTAGTGTAAAAGTATGGCGACCTCATGTTGTCGGTGCTCGTGCACCCACTTTAGTTTCTGCATGGCAAGCTTTCAGCAACTTTAAAACCAAGCAAACTGGTGTGCTAGTGGCTTGGGAACAATGGACACAAACTGTTATAACTACGGGTGATACTAGAGTGCTAAGGTTTTGGGACATCGAACGAGAAATGAAAGCGTTTGATATTCCCAGTGGCACAGATGCTTCCATAACTTGTATAGATGCGTCATATGCGGGACCTAGCTTAGATATAACTCCTTTAATTTATAGAAAGCGAAGGTCGTTACCAGATAATAGTAATTTTGAGGCAAGTCCCAAAATGGGTTATGCTCTGGCAGGCTGTGCGGATGGTTCAGTGAGACTGTTCGATAGGAGATGTTCTCCTCAAGATGCCAAAGCGAAAGTTTGGATAGAACACAGTGGCACAGTACTCACCGTACAACTGAAAGACAATTTAGTTATTAGTGGAAGCTCTGACGGTGATGTTAAACTTTACGATTTAAGAAAAAACGAGTCGTTGCATACAAACTCAGCAGTGCACAATTATGGCATGTCTTGCATGGCAATTCATAGAAGTGCTAACTTGTATGCGTGCGGCTCCTCAAATCAATTTATAAGTATATATAGCTTAAATGGCAGCTCCTTGAACACTATACGCTTTTATGAAGGTTTTATGGGTCAAAAAATTGGACCCGTCAATTGTCTCAATTTTCATCCGCACAAAGTGGTTCTTGCTTCTGGCACTCAAGACAGTTGCGTTAATGTGTATAGATTAGAACCAGTGTCGCGAAGGTGACGAAGCGAACTGCAGCCCTAGGGTTCAATTACTGGAGGTTCCTTCAGGAACCTCTTTTTGGGCAACCTTTGACCACCACTGCCTCTGCAATGGCCACTTGATGTTAATGAGTTGGACACAATAAATAAGTTTTTGTGGTACTTTTTATATAATTGCAGGAGTAGATACCTCGTGTAAACATTGCAAACTATTGTCAATGGCTTGAAACATCTAGGAAACCATTAAAACTGGTTTGTGATTTTTGCAGAGAGATTTGTTGTTACGTAAAGAAATAATTTGCGTAAAAATATTTAGGCTGTTATTCAAAAACTTGCCTGAGACTTCAAGATAAGGATCGATAATTTATTATATTGTGTGAGAGCCATGTTGGCAACGCTTTATTTTATTTATGTTGGCTAGTTTTGTTTTGTGGTATGGAAAAAATATAATGTTCCGTGCTTTATCATTTCTTTATTGCTCCAATGGCTGAATGACTTCTACTTTATACACTTTTCCTTCAAATAGTTATCTAGGCACAATTTTATTTATTCTCTTGACTTTTGACGATTTTTCTATATACATATTCTTTTTTTACCATTTTTTTCATGTATATTTGAATTGTTTCTAAATGTTATGTCGTGTTTATATTTAGATCTATGTATCAACTCATGGTGCTCACACATAAAATCAGGGAGATTCTAATACTTCCAAATGTATCTTTCGAATGACATTAAACATTACTAGATATACATTGATATCTAGTTTTAAAGGTTTTCCTATTTTCTCCTGGAATAGGTGACTATACATAGAGCTTGAGCTGTGTACATTTTAAGTTATCTAGTCTTAAGTTAAAAAAGAAACCTTGTTATAAGTAAATTATTTTTTTTTTTTTGCAAAAAACCTATATAAGTTGTATATTAGTGATTGTAACAAAATTAATTTTCAAGGCAATATTATTAATAGTAGTCTAAGAAGTAAAGTGTTCATATTTTAATAATCTATAAGACCCAATAAAATTTATCACATTGTGCTTATACATATTATTAATAATTAGTAAGTATTACAATAAAGTCATAATTTTTTTTTGCACGGTGTTGCTGAAGTTTTATTTCCCTTAAAAATTCAAATTTGTTTTTGTCATCCAAATAAGTCAGGTTTGGTACAAATAAAGCGAAGAGGAACGAATAAATAAGAAGAAAGAGAACGACATGATTAAATTGGACGTGTAGTGCGGCAGCAGTCTTCTGCAACTTGTCAGATGCATTCAACTATCCTTATTGCAGGCGCTTCTGCAGGAACTAGACAGTTGTATTCTAGAGCTCTTCCACATGTTCCTTTTGTAAAAGGGCCCAGAGAACTGATGGACCGGCAACGAACCGGAGTAAAACCTTTCACACATTTACTGTTTTTAATGGATAGGTCTGAACGCGTCCATAAACCGGCCTTTTGTTTTTAACAAATAATCTGTTGTCATACCGGCCCGGTACACACGATGAGAAATTCATCTGTAGATGCATTGATAGGGAAAGTTTTTGTTAAAGGACGTTTATAGAAAATGTGAACGGATGCGTGCAAAACAATAATGTTTTAAAACAAATCATGTGAAACAACTCTTATGGTTTCATCACCTAACTTTTTGGGCTTTTGATTGGTAATTTTTTTTGACAAGTTCGTGGAATCTAAACTTTCTCCTGTATTTCATTGGCTCTATCAGTTTACAGAGAGAATTTTCTCATCCAGTAGGACGAATCTTGGAACATTTTCTGGGAAGAAATGCCAGAATACAACCACTCTGGCGAAATTTTTCCGCTTGTGAAGGCATTGCAGCGAGTGGAAATATAATTTATGTCATACCAGTACATTATTGTGTTTTTATACCTTAGATACCATCTATATAATTCATTACTTTATGCCCTTGCGGGCATAAAGTACACATTATGGCCCGCGCGGGCATAAAGTACACATTATGGCCCGCGCGGGCATAAAGTACACATTATGGCCCGCGCAGGCATGACATAAAAGTTTGTATGCACCACGGGTACTATAATAGATATATACCCTCGGGCAACTTACGAACCCTCGGGCCAGAGGCCCTCGGCTTTGTAAGACTGTCGCCCTCGGGGCATAATCATCTACTTAGTACCCTTGATACATAAATAACTATTACGACCAGTCACAAAAAAAGCTGGCTTTAAAAAAAACAAGTTATCTTATTGACGAAGCTTAATAATAGTATATTACATACCGAGTAGGGAAGTGTTTCATTACTGTCGAGAGATTTGTATAGTCTAAGACTAATAATCTCGAGACAGAAATGAAAACTTCCCTCCGAGGTTTGTATACTATTTAATTTGCAAGCACACCATTAATAATTATTAGCCAATAAATTTTTTTAATACCTATTAAAAAAATAAAACAAACATGCCAAAATGTGTCATTCGCTGCTTTGACGTTTTTACCTGACATGTTTTCATTGTTGCCAGCAAAGGTAAATAAATTAGAGTGAGGGAAATCGGTGAGGGAAGTCGAATAGGGAAATCGAAGAGGGAGTGACACAGGTAAAGTGTCACTTCCAAATTTTTAAAAAGTCAGTAATGACAAGATTACATATATGATTGCAAATAATAGTATATTACAATCCGAGACGGAAAATACTTCATTGCTGGTCGAGAGGTTATTATAGTTTATCGAGACGCGAAGCGTCGAGATAAACTCAACCTCGAGACAGAAATGAAGTTTTCCGTCGAGGTTTGTATACTTTTTTATTTTCAACCCTTAATTTTCTGATGCAAAAACTAAAGATTCTGTTATACGAAATTTTCATATAGTGTAAAACTGGCCTTAGAAAAAAATATTTCACTTTTTTTGTCAATGTCATCAATTTTGACGATCTCAAAGGCCCTGTAAAGGCCAAAACAAAAGACGAAACCACAGGAAACCGCAAAATCAACAACCATAGATAAGATCGATCAACAACGCCTTAACGACGGTAGTTTTCGCTCAGTATTTTTGCGGAAATAATAGATTTTCACTAGATTTCTCCCCGTTCTCCCCAAAGAAATGATTTCGGAAAGTGAAGATGAAGCGATGGATTGTACCCCACCTGAATTAAAAGAAGCAGCAGACAGGATTGGAGAGAGTTTGCTTCCAGCAAAAAGCAAATTTCGGTACGAAAAGGCTTTTCAAATATTCGAAGCATGGTGTAGCCAGAAAGGAACGAGAAATACTGCCTCGGAGACCGTTTTGTTGGCGTATTTTGGCGAATTATCTAAGGAAAAGAAGCCTTCGACTTTATGGTCGACTTACAGTATGTTGAAAACCATGATTAAATTGAAAGAGAAAGTTGATATCTCCAATTACGCAAAACTTATAGCTTTTTTGAAGCGGCAAAATCTGGGCTTTCAGCCGAAAAAGTCGAGCGTTTTTTCCAGAGAAAACATTAACGAGTTCCTCACGAAGGCAGCTGAAGAATTCATTAGCATCAAGGTAGGTTTTCAAAAAATATACAAAGAAGATAAAAATGCGAAAATCAAAATGATTTTCTGTATGCTATAGCTAGGTTACCCATTTTATTTTTATCTGGTTTCAGGTAGCGCTAATTGTTGGTGTGTCGGGTGCATGTAGGAGCGATGAACTAGTCAAGATGAAAATGGAGCACGTCAACGTTTTGGAAGGAAAGATCGCTATAGAAATTCCACACACAAAAACTTACACAAGTCGATCGTTTATCATAAGCGATCCAGATTGGGTTGCTATTTTCCACAAATACCTCACTTTGCGGAAAAATTTGAAAAATGACAGGTTATTTGTTCAATGGCGAAATGGGAAATTACATAACCAAGCAATTGGCTATCATTCAATCTCAAAATTTCCACATAAAATAGCTGCTTTTTTGAAGCTTCCAAAAATTGAAACTTTTACAGGGCATGCTTTTCGTCGTACTTCCGCAACCTTATTGGTTGACAACGGGGCCGATCTATTGCAACTCAAAAGACTGGGAGGGTGGAAATCGAGCACGGTTGCTGAAGGCTACATAGAGGCATCTTTGGAGAACAAAAGTAAGACTGCTCTGATGCTATCCTCTACTTCCAAAGGTATTCAGTTGTCCAGTGCATCCACAAGTACATCACATGCGGAAACTCATCCGCAAGCGCAAGAGATAATAGTTCCAAACGAAACACAATTCCAACAGGATGGTCTCAAGATTTCCATTATAAACAACAATGCTAATTTAACAATTAATGTAAATAAGTGAATAGATTTAATTAGTTCCATGTAATACATGTGGTTTTATTATTATATGTGAGAGCTGTATGAAAATTATCAATTTGGAACGAGCAGGGAAATGGGGACGGAAAAGCATTTGCCGTCCCGGACGGAAAATGCTTTTCCGTCCTAGGCAGGCATATGCATTACCGTCCCGATAAATGTCAAAGTCCAGAAATGTGACACTTTCAAGATTTTGAAAAACCTGCAATGTCAACATTACATATATGATTGCAAATAAAAATAATTACCTACGTCCTAAACTATAATAATTCACACTCTTTTATTCTCCCAAGGTCTCCAGCTTAAAATACATTTATTCCATCGGTCGCTTTTTGTCTGATATTGTGACCTGCGAATTTCCATTTTAATTTTGCTACCTCCTTTCTAACGTCTCTTACTCTCGTTTCATTTCTTATCCACTCGTTCCTCTTTTTATCTATCAGTTTCACATGTAACATTTGTTTTTCCATTGATTTCTGTGCTTTTGTTATTTTATCCATGTTTGACTTTGCAAGTGTCCATGTTTGGGATCCATAGGTGAGGATAGGAAGTATACATTGATTATACACTTTGGTTTCGAGGTATTGTGGATATTTTCTATTTTTCAAGATGTAGCTTTAATTTGCCGAATGCTGCCCAAGCCAATCTAACTCGTCTCTTGATTTCTGCTGTTTGGCTTTCTTTGTTGAGTTTAATAATCTGTCCTAGATATATATATTCGTCGACTTGTTCTATTTTTTCTTGTCCTACTCTGATTGTAATGTCATCGTCTGTGATCGTTATTGTTTTAGTTTTAGCGTAGTTCATATTGAGACCTACGTTTTTAGCTGCTGTGTCATGTTCTTCCAGCATTTCCGTCAGTTCTTCTTTCTTATCAGTTATAAGGGCGATATCATCCGCGTATCTAAGTTGCTCAAGTGTTGTTTCCCTGTCTAGTTTTTTAAAAGCATGTTCCAGAGCCTGGTTTAAAAGTTTAGGTGATATTGTGTCACCTCTTCCTATGGGTATTGGTTTTGTTCCCTCATGAATTTTAACAGTTGTTGCTTCGCTATACAGGGTGTCCCAAAAAGATACCGACAAACTTTAAGCGGTAGTAGGGGACATCAAAACATGCATTTTTGTTTATATAAACATATGTCCGCAAATGAGCCATTTGGGCTGTAGAGCAAAAAAACTGTTTTCATTCTTCGCAATAATTAAATCACTGTTTACTTATTAAATTTGCTTTATTAACAAATCAATTATGGTTTACAATAATTGTTCAAAATGTTGACCATTTACTTCAATGCCAAGATTGCACCTTCGGGTCATTGACTGAAAAGTTTAGTCTACGAAACACCTGTTCGTAATGAGGAAGATCTGTTAGCAAGGATTCTGGCGAGTTGTACCCATGTAGAAGCTATTCCCGGAATATTCCAAAGGATTCGCGAGTCAATGACCCGACAGTGCAATTTTTGCATTGAAGTAAATAGTCAACATTTTGAACAATTATTGTAAACCATAATTGATTTGTTAATAAACCAAAATTAAGAAGTAAACAGTGATTTGATTATTGCGAAGAATGAAAAGAATTTTTTTGCTCTACAGCCCAAATGGCTCATTTGCGGAAATATGTTTATATAAACAAAAATGCTTGTTTTGATGTCCCCTACTACCCCTTAAAGTTTGTCGGTATCTTTTTGGGACACCCTGTATATGTTGGTTATTAGGTCTGTGTATCTATAGTCTATTCTGCTATTAATTAATGAGCTCTTTACTGCCCAGTGTTCAACACTATCGAAAGCCTTTCGAAGTCGATAAATGCAATATATAGTGGGATGTGATATTCGTTGGCTTATTCTATTAGGATTTTCATGGTTAATAGGTGGTCACTTGGTACTGAAACCCTTTCTGAAGCCGGCCTGCGCTTTCGATTGGTAGGTAACGATCAAATTTTATGGTTAGTCTGGTGGTGAGAATTTTTGTGCATAGCTTATAAATTACATTTTTCTCCAAACGTCAGAAAAACGTCACTTTGTTAACTCCTGTCAAGATGTCAGAAATTTGATTTCTATGCTGCTAGGCAAATCAAGCGTGTTAACACCTGTCGAGGTGATAGAAATTCAATTTCTATGCTGCTTGGCAACCCCAGCGGCAGCAAAAGTACATTTAGTGCCGCTGGAGCGGCAGTAGAAGTACTTTTGGTGCCGCTCGTACTTTTACTGCCGCTCAACCATCCACCTGCCCCCGAGCTTACCCCATTCGTTTGGAGAAAAAATAGCGTGTTGCATACGGAGTAGAAGCACTTTTTTGTGCTACAGCAGTATTGCAAGCCTCACTACGTTCGGCTTGCAAACCTACCGCTTCAGCACAAAAAAGTAAAGCTTCTACTCCTAATACAACAATATACTATTAGGTGTGTCGATAGTTTTTCAAGTCTGTTCTATTACCTTTCTTATGAAGGATGATGGTTATGGATTTATTCCAGTTGTTTGGGATTTTCTTTTCTTTTAGTATTTTATTTACGAGAGTATGGAGAGTATTGATAACCGTTTTTCCACCGTATTTTAGCATTTCTGCCGTGACTCCGTCCGGTGGCCGTCCATACATGATTTTCTGGAGGGGGGTAATGGATGACGGGGAAATCATCAAGTGTCGCAAGGTACCGCCGAAGGCGAAATTTTTTTTGGGGTGCCACGCCCAAATTTTTACCCGAAAATCGTTTAAAAAACCCGCCCCAAACAAAACTGTATCCCGATGCCGTCAAAATATTTATACTGGGTGTCCACTTAGTGCGAAGTGCGATATCGGACGATATCTCCTTACAGGATGGTACAAGAAAAAAAAAAAATTTACAAAGTTGTTTGATTCTCTAAGGTGCATAAATTAAAAATATTTTTTAATATAACGGGTGTTCAGAGGGATGCTCCGTAAATGGAGTATGCGAAAGAACTTTGTTATTTTCAACACCCTATATATTTTAGTATATTAATGGATCGTTCTAAAAATCCTACATACTTCCTGTTAGGAATCACCTATACCAAAACTTAAACGTTTTTGAAATATTTAATATTTTTTCAAAAAATCGCAATTTGCATGTGCCAACAAAAACCAACAAATGTAATACCCTTTATCTCACTATATAGTAGGTACATTCGGTACTGCGGGTGAGCTTGTCATATTTATACGATGCCTTTGATGCTTTACTTTGTAAAACTTGTCGTTTGTTGAAATTTTGTTGTAATTATTAAACTTATAAAAAAAAATCTTTGACTGGGGGGGGGGTAATTACCGCCCCCTCCCTTTAAACCGCCCTTGACTCCGTCTTTTCCAGGTCCTTTGCTATTTTCATTTCTTTTAGAGCCCTAGGTATATTTATTTCCGATTTGCTTATTTCGGGTTGTAGTTCTGAGTTTATACTCTTTATTTTAGTTTGTAGTTGTTTTACGATTTCTTCCGGTGCTCCATATAGGTCGGAAAAACCCAATGATTCAGTACAAAGTCAACAACATAGAGTTAAAAAATGTAAAAGAACCAGAAGGACCTAGATGTATACCGAGTGCCCACGAGATCACTTTCCGGCTGCCATTTTTTTATTTGTCTATCGATATCAACGAAACTTGGTAGGGTTGATATTCTAACCAAACACCATTTTTATGCATTATTGACAAGTTTTTTTGACTTCCGGTTTCACCGGAAATGACCGGAACTTTTAATTTTTAAATGGCACACCCTGTAGATTTTCTGTTTTTCGGATTCTACAGATCGTTTTACGTCCTAATGCACCACTTTTGAATCAAGTTTTGTCCAAATTATGTTTTTAAATTAAATTTTAATTTTTTAACTAGAGTGCCATGATCATCCTAAAATGACTCTACATACTTTACTTAGTTTCAGAAAAATACAAACTAAATTTTATCTTTGTAAACTTTTTTGATAGAGGGCTGCAAAATTCATTATTTTAGTATTTTTGCCCTAGCTCAAAAACTAGAATAGGAACATACCACTTTCATAACATTATTAAATGCAGTATTTTGAAGCGAATCCAACGATATAATACACTACGACATTTTTCTTAATTTTCGTTCAAATATTTTTTTTTTTATTATGTAGGTTATTATTTTTTTTCTACTTTAAATTTAATTTGAAAACGAAATTTGAACAAAGTTCGATTTAAAAGTAGTACATTAGGACGTAAAACGATCTGTAGAATCCAAAAAACAAAAAATATACAGGGTGTGCCATTTGAAAATCGAAAGTTTCGGTAATTTCCGGTAAAACCGGAACTCAGGAAAACTTGTCGTGAATGCACAAAAATAGCATTTCGTTAGAATATCAAGCCTACCAAGTTTCGTTGATATCAATGAACAAATAAAAAAATGGCAGCCGGAAAGTAATCTCGTGGGCACCCGGTATGTAACTAACGATCTAAAATGGGAAACACATATAGGACACATAGTAAAAAAGGCCAACCAGATGTCCTACTTGATGAAACTAGCCTTTGCAAACCACTCCATTAGCATGACAAAAAAGCTTTACACTACTTACATCAGACCCAAGTTAGAATATGGTCATACAGTGTGGAACCCTTACTATATTAAAGACATCGAACTTTTGGAGCGAGTGCAACGTAGAATAAGTAAAATTCCACTTGAGATTAGACACTTACCTTATGAGAACAGGCTACAAAAATTCAATTCAATAACACTGAAACAACGAAGAGAAAGAGGTGACCTAATAGAGACCTACAAAATTCTCAGCCGTTACTACTCGCCGGACATCATGTTATCAGATATGTACAATTTAAATTTGAATCAAAATCGCAATTTCAGAGGACACCACCAAAAATTAAAAAGAGAAAGGGCCCTGTTGCCCCTATTGCTCGGAAGAACGAACTTCGAGCAACCATGTCATATACCAGTGGAATTCTTTAAGTGAAGAAACTATAGGTGCACCTAACAAGAATGTATTTAAAAATAGACTAGACAAAAACCTAGAAACGTTGAATAATGCCACAGTCCATTATTTGTAAAACCCAGACAATTTAAAGCAATAGACTCATCAGACACCAACCGCTTCCTATTGCTATACTGATAATAATAATGATGATAATAATAATAATAATAATAATAATAAAATAACAGCCACAATATGCAAAAAAATAGACACTCACCTAACAAAACATAATATACTCTCAGAAGAACAAAAAGGTTGCAGAAAATCTAGTCAAGCCTGTAAAGAACAATTAATTATAGACACAATCTAAAGCAGACTGAAAAAGATCGCAGGAATCTCCACACCTCATATATAGATTATAAAAAGGCTTTCGACTCTGTACCTCATAGTTGGCTTTTAAAAATTCTAGAAATTTATAAAATCGATCCAAATATTAGACACTTCTTGAAAGAAATAATGAAATCTTGGAGAACAAAAATTACCATAAGATCAGAATCAGAATACATCCAAACCGATGAACTATATATACGGGCTATACGGCGCGGCATTTTCCAGGGTGACGGGTTAAGTGCCTTATGGTTCTGCATGTGCCTAAATCCACTCTCAAACGCACTAAATGATTCTAAATATGGGTTCAATATAAAACATCAAAAAAAAGTACAACATAAAATAAATCACCTTTTGTATATGGACGATATTAAAATCTACGCATCAACAAGAACAGAACTTAAAGAGCTACTTCAAAGTACAGAAAACTTTACAAAAGACATACGAATGGAATTCGGTATAAGTAAATGTAAAGCACTACACATCGAAAAGGGCAAATGGAATGCCAGTGAAAACAGAGAAATCATAAATAATGAAACACTGGAAAATATGGAAAAAAACGAAACATACAAATACCTTGGGTTTGAACAGAACATCAGAATAAACCACACAGATGTAAAAACACAATTAATCAAGCAATATAAACAAAGACTACAAGCCATATTAAAGACATCACTCTACTCTCGCAACCTTTTTAAAGCTATCAACACATTCGCAGTACTTACCAATACTTACCTACTCCTTTGGTATAATTAAATGGAGCCAGACAGACCTAGAAAATCTTCACATCCTAACTAGATCAGAGCTAACTAAATATAGAAAACACCATCCTAATTGCTGTAAAGAAAGAGTTACAATAAACAGAAACGAAGGAGGAAGGGGTATGAGAGACATTCAAGTATTACACACAAAACAAATACAGCTACTCCGAAAATACTTTCTTGATAAACAAACATCTCTCCACCAAGCGGTGTGCAAGGCAGGCAAGAACTATACGCCACTCGATCTATCCATGATCTATCCACAACCAGCCATTCGGCAGATACCTTTATCCCAATTCAATATATAGAACAAAAAATCAATACATGGACATCAAAACAGCTACATGGAAAGCATAGGTACATCATAGAGCAGAAACATATATCAAAGCCACTCTCATGTAAATGGCTCCAAGATGGAAAGCTTTTTCCTGAAACTGAGGGATTTCTCCTTGCAATTCAAGATCAAGTAATAACCACACTTAACTACCAGAAGTATATAATAAAAGACTCTAACATACATACCGATACGTGCAGAAAATGTCATCAATTTAAAGAAACCATAGACCATATTACCAGTGGGTGCAAAATCTTAGCAGGTACAGACTACACCAAGAGACATAACATGGCAGGAAGAATTATTCACCAGGCACTCGCAAAAACTTACAAACTAATTACAGAAGAAACACCATACTATAAATATGCCCCAAACACGATCATAGATACCAACGATTATAAACTATACTGGGATGTAGAAATACGCACGGATAAAACAATAACATGCAATAGACCAGACATAGTTTTCCAAAATAAAAAAGAACAGATCACCTATCTCATAGACATAGCCATACCCAATGATTCCAACATTCAAAACAAATATAACGAAAAAATATCAAAGTACACAGAATTGGGCATAGAAGTTCAGAGGCTCTGGAAACAAAAAAAAGTAACTGTCATACCATTCGTTATATCCACCACAGGCATTACACCTGACATGTTCGATTCGCACCTTAAGCAGCTCGGGCTCAACTCACACATTCACACAAATATTCAAAAGTCTGTCATCCTAAAAACTTGTAATATAGTCAGATCATTTCTTAATTCCAGCGGTAGACTCTGAAATAGCTTGGCACAGCCCGCTATCTCGGAGAAGTAACACCGCTTTTCGAAAAAGTGAGAAAATTTTTCAAAACAATAATAATAATAATAGAGAGACGAACATTATTGCCAAGGAGGAAGAGAAACGGACGAAATATCAGGATCTTCTCTTTGACCTTCGCCGAATGTACCGGGGCTATACCGTCAAGCTAGTGGTTTTGGTGATTGGGGCTCTTGGAGGTGCACGACAAACACTGCTCTCGGCTATCAAGACCTTGCCAGTGTGTCGTGATAAAGCGGAACACCTTGCTGGCACGATGCAGAAAGCGGTAATCCTGGGATTATTGCGTCTACTCAGAGCACACGATGCGGAACACCGTTTCTACTAACCTTGCGGTTGGTGGGGAGTAGAACGGTGGATGGAACACCAGGCCTACTTGCACCCGTATAAGTGTCGGAGCCGCGGGACCGTAAGTAAGGCCAACCAAAAACAAATAATAATAATAATAATAATAATAAGACGGTCGAATTTTGCATACATGCACAAAACTTGGATTGGTTTTCTTTGCTTTTCGTAGCCATACTGATGAGACCTGATAGGTCGAAACGCGTCTATGGATGGAAAAGCAAAGAAAATTAATCCAAAATTTTCTAATAATAATAATAATTAGGACCCTGACAGAACAGAGCTCAATAGAAGCAAACCAAAAGCCACCCAAACTACAGGAGATTAAAGAATACTGGGGCAACAAATGGTCACAACCAGTAAACTACAACCAAAAGGCAGAGTGGACCCAGAGACACATGACTGATATGAAAGGACTGAGAAACATGGATGGCGAAGAAATCACAATAGAGGAAGTGGCAGTGGCAATACAAAACTCGCCTAACTGGAAAGCAGCGGGACCAGATAACATTCAGAATTTCTGGTATAAAAAATTCAAATGTACCCACAAACATATAAGTCCACCACTTCAATAAACTTTTACAAGATCCAGAAAAAGCGCCACCGTTCATCTCTTAGGGAATTATTTTCCTTCTGCCCAAGGACAATAACACCGAGAATCATGCCAAGTACCGCCCGATCACGTGCCTTCCCACCATCTACAAGTTAATGACCGCATGTTTACCTAGCAAGATATACAACCACTGTGAGCAAAATAAAATCCTAGCAGAGGAGCAAAAAGGCTGCCTTAAAAAAGCACAGGGGTGTAAGGTAGGGCTCGGAATTTTTGAAATTCAAGTATTTGAATCGGAATCGAATAGTCGAATATTCGAATAGTCGAATTTGCTAACGAACAAAAAAGTCGAATTTAGAATAGTCGAATAGTCGAATATTCGAATTATTCGAATACAATTCCGAGCCCTAGTGTAAGGAACAGCTGCTGAATGATACAGTGATCATTGAACAAGAGCTGAAGAAACAAAAAAAACCTTTACACGGCTTACGTGGACTATAGGAAGGCATTCGACTCGGTTCCGCATGCATGGCTTGTCAGGATCTCACTACAGCTTTACAAGGTTTCACCCGCGATAATTAAGCTGTTGGAGTGTGTGATGACAAGATGGTCGACAAAATTGGTACTCAACCACCAAACGGGGTCAATCACCACTTGCACAATTAAAATAAATAGAGGAATATTCCAAGGCACAAACTTATGAAAGCGCAGGTGCAAGACACCTATACAAAACGAGTAATTCAAATTCCTAAAACTAAACTAACAGATCGCAAAACTACAAAATTATTTTCTTTCCAAAGTTGAAAGTTCCCATTTACACGGGGCAGTCCTACTTGCCAATAGAAATTACACACCACTGAATCTGTCTATCGTGAATCTTGAAAATCGAGTTGAGAAAAAAAAGCAGAAAATTTTGCGGTGTTGGTGGATAGGTGGAGACAAAAAACTTTACATGGGAAGCATATTTATGACATGGCCAACGAGATTGTAGATCAAGGAGCATCCAACGCTTGGCTCACCTATGGTATTCTCTTCCTGGAAACGGACGGATTCTTTATAGCTATTCAAGACCAGGTTATTACTACCTTGAACTAAGTACCTAAAGTACATTATAAAAGACCCAACCATAGAAAACGATAAATGTAGGAAATGTCATAAATCATCTGAAACGATCCAACACATTAACGCGGGCTGCAAAACACTATCATCAACAGAATATCTCCACCGGCATAACTGCGTTGCCAAAATTATCCATCTCAACATCGCCAAACTCTACTAGCTGACAGACAGTGACAAGCCATACTATCAGTATGATCCCGAAGCAGTATTGGAGAGTGGACATTTCAAACTATATTGGGATAAAACAATACTCACTGACAGACATATTCCAGCAAATATACCAGATATTGTCCTTGTTAATAAAGGTCTTAAAAACAACGTTTTTGATCGATGTGGCCGTACCCAATACAAACAATCTGCAAGAAACCATACCGGGAAAGCTTATGAAATATGCGGACCTTGCACAAGCAATTCGAGAACAATGGCAACAGGTCAAGGTCGTTATCGTTCCAGTGGTGATCTCGACAACAGTAATTGTTCCAAAGTCTCTTTCCAGGAGTCTCTCTGTCTTGGGACTGCCAGCCAAACTCAACTCCGAGATACAAAAGTCGGGTCGGCAATATTAAGCATCTGCAGTATAGTCCGTAAATTTTTAAAAATATCGTAACAGCAGCGGTAGCCATTTTGCAGAAATGCTGATGGTTTCCGAAAACCGCAGAAATGCGAGACAGTATAAGAAAAATAATGATAATAATAATAATAATGAACAGATCATCGATGACGACATTTCGATGGCAATCGGAAGAAGTGGTAATTGGAAATCATCGGGACCGGACAGACTTCATAACTTCTGGATAAAATATTTTCCGGCCACCTACAAAAGCCTAGCGTCGTGTTTCACAGAAGCTCTATTAGATCCCAAAAAATTCCCAGAATTTTTGAGTGAAGGATACACTTACATGTTATTTAAAAAAGGCGATCCTACCACATCGAAGACTTAGCGGCCAATAACTTGTTTGTCAGTAGTTTACAAACTTCCACCGTTAACAACAAAATACATGACCACTGCACTGCCAATGATATTTTAGAGGAGGAACAAAATGGCTGCGTGCGAGGCATAATGGGCACCAAGTATCAACTTACCATAGACGCAATAGTGCTGAAACAAGCTCAAACTAAGAAGAGGAACCTAAGCATGTGTTACCTCGATTATGCCGAAGCGGTACCCCATGACTGGTTGGTGAAAGTCCTTGAAACATACAAAGTGTGTCCTAAAGTTATAAATGTGCTCAAACATTTAATGAGTAACTGGAGAACAAACATTTTTGTAAATAACAACAAGGCAATATCTCCCGGAGTATATTCCAAAGAGATTCTTTATCCCCAATGTGGTTTTGCCTTGCCCTGAAGCCGTTGTCCGCACTTCTCCGAAGGATAGATATAGGATACAAACTGGATACTAAAGGACCCCGAAAATTGTCACATTTTTTATATATGGACGATTTGAAACTTTACGGCGAAAACAGTAAAAAACTAATTAATTGACACCGTTGAAGTCTTCAGTGACGATATCAATATGTCTTTCAGGGCTTGGCAACGGATGCAGAAAGCAGTTAAAGAAAATCTTTGTGGAAAAATATGGACACAGAATAACAAAAATAATGAACACTCTTTCAGGTAAAAACCAGATCACAGCTATCGGGACTTCAAAAAAAAAAAACAAAGATTGCTATGGTTTTTTAAACGTATGTCTTAGCAATATTTTTCTTTAATTTTGTCAAGGAACTTGTCATGGAAAAACCTGAAATAAAGAAACAATAATGCGACGTACGTTTTCGTAATCAAAGCAATCTTTGATTGGGTTTTTTTTGAAGACCCTATATCAACTCTTGGGCGGTTCCTGTGTTGACATACACTTTTGGGATACCTAAATGGTCTGCTGCAGAGTGCAGACTTGAATGAACTTGATCGGTTAACGCGACGAATTATGACAAAGTTTCGCTGTCTGCATAGAAATTCTTCTGTGAAATGCTTTTATCTACCACGAAAGCAAGGAGGAAGAGGCTTAGCTAATGTATATACTCTCTGTAGAGCGCAAGAGTAAAACATGAGGCATCAGTTTCTCTAGCCCAGCGATACATACATGCAGCTAGCAGCACAATAAGACCAAAACTTTACTCCCCTGAAAATGCAACATAAACAGCTGGCGTTCGACATCAGAACAAAGCAACAAAAAAAAAATGGCTTGGTCGGAACAGGCACTACACGGAAGATATCCCAGAAGCCTGGAGGCCGAAAACATTGACATTGCAGTTTCGGTGAAATGGCTGAATGCTGGTCCACTCTACCCTGAGACCAAGGGATTTCTTACTGCCATGAAAGATAGAGTCGTTAGAACCAAAAACTACGAGAAGTACTGCCTAAAACTTAATGTGGAGGACAAATGCCGAAAATGCAATATGCCTGGGGAGACCATATAACATATTATGGCAGGCTGCCAAACACTCGCTGATAACGCATATCTTGGTCGCCATAACCAACTCGCTAAAATTGTGCATCAACAGCTTGCGCTAAATCATGGTCTATTACAGACGTGCCCCCATACTACAAGTACCAACCATCGCCAGTTCTGGAAACGCAAAAAGCAGTACAGGGTGTTTCAAATCCGAGCCACATCATTGGGATCTCGGAAACGGTGAGAGATACAGGGTTACGGAAAAAATGAAAATTTTGCAAAATTGTTTTTATTTTTTCCTGACTTTATTTGAAGTGATATTTCAAAAAAAATATCACTTCGTCATAGCCGCTTTTTGTCCCCTCCCCTACAAGATGCTACCATGAAATTTAAAATCTGACGTTTCGTCTTTGGGCCACCATCATCAACTTTTTTTTTTTAAATACGACTCTGGATTTTTTATTTCAGATTTTTAGACCTTCTGATGTCCCAAAACCTATGACCATGACGTATCGCATTTTTTCGAACAAATATTTCTTTTACTTTTTAGTAATTTCCTACCGAAATTCTCTTCTCTGTCTCTCTCCAACACATTTGGTTCTTATGGAAAGTGCCAATAATATAAATTTTTCGAATAAGTGCAATACGTCATTGGTTTTGACACATCAGAAGCTTATAAAATCTAAAATAAAAAATAAGGGTTCCTATTTAGAAAAATGAAGTTGATGATGGTGGCCGAAAGACGAAATGTCAGATTTTAAATTTCATGATAGCTTCCTGTAGGGGAGAAAAAGTGGCTACCATGAAGTGATATTTTTTCTGAAATATCACTTCAAATAAAGTCAGGAAAAAATAAAAACATTTTTGCAAAATTTCGGTTTTTTCCGGATATCTCCGGAAGTAATTGGAATATCCTAAATATCAAAGCGGCATTTTGTTAAGCATCAAATTACGCAACTTTGCCCCAATTTAACCAACTGTATCCTGTATCTCTCACCGTTTCCGAGATCCCAATGATGTGGCTCGAATTTGAAACACCCTGTACTTTATTGTCTGGCTAGGCCAAATGGCGAACTGCAATAGAATTTGCTGCTTTGCCAGACTTGACGGAAAGCTATATGGGCATGTGTAATATTTTGAAATAGAAAAAAATCTGGCAACATTTCGAAATGATGGATGTGGAGAGGTGTGATTATTCAGAGGCATGATTCTATTGGTTAGAGCCTGAACAAAAGCACGCAGTGGCGTGGTTATCGGCGAAACTAGAGTTTTTTTTTTCTTACAAGTTTATTGGTTTATTTCCTTGGTGTTTTCGGTGGCACTGAACTCAAAGACATGGCTGTCATCAGGCGGAGTCAGTTGAGGTGTCAGTGAATATTTTCAGGTTACGCCCCACTTTTCTTCCCCCTTTCGTCTCTACCAAGTTACCATTTATTGCCAGACTATACTGGGATCGTCCGGTCAAAACGGACCGCAAAAGTGGAGGTAGAAAAAGTTAGAAAATATGAAAATCTAGCATTGGAAATAAAAAACATCTGGCAGTTACAGAGGGTAACAACAGTTCTGCTAATAATCTCGGCTGAGGGAATTGTCTCTAAAAACTCCACGAAAAATCTGAAAACCATAGGATTGAGTGAGAACATTGTTTCATATGGGCAGAAGGCAGTTGTACTACAAACCTGCCACATAGTTCGTAAATTTTTGAACTGAGATGAACTGAATTGTTTACTCACCAGTTCAATAACACCTGACATACCAATTGATCAGAAATTTTGAAAGAAAAGAAATAATAATAATTATTGTTTGTTTTGAAAAGGTAGGCATGTACCAATGTATTTTATCAATGTTCATAGTTGCATAAAGCTAGTAAAGAAACATCTGAAATGGAGCAGAAAAAAATGGCAGAGTTGAAAACCCCAACTTTATTGTTATAAGAAAATGGTTTATTGAAATTGGCAATGGCAATATCAAATGCACACACATACACAGTAAAATCACATTTTTTGTTTTTTAAAATTATAAATACTTCTAATCTAATACCAATACCCGACATATTCTTTTTCCCTTTCCTTATCAATTCCCGTTTCCAATTTTTTAGTTTCCGCTACAAGTAAGTCAAAGTCGGGCAATGGACGTGTATAATAGTACCTCTTTTTTGGTTCATTATCGACGGCCTTTTCAACTTCCTTTGGTAGTTCAATTTCTGATATATCCATCATTGTAACCTTTTCCAACAGCTTTATAGGTCTAACTGAGCCAAAAAAGTCTGTTACAGGTACTGTGTCAGGATCTCTTGTAAATAAGTCCTTACGGACACCCACAGTTGAAATACAGACACTTTTGGGACAAACTTTCAGCTGAAGAAAGGTACAAATGAAATAAAATTATTCAATTATTAGATCAAAAATTACTCACAAATTCACCCATAGACCGGTTACTTTCTGGACTAACAGTCTCTAAAAACTCCAATGCATAATAAGTATATCTATCAATGATATAAACCCCAATAGCTGGGTCTACATGATGCTGAAAAAAAAAACATAAAAAAAAAAAACAAACAATATTATTAATAATTCTTACCGAGAGTGAATCTTCCCCAACCATAGAGCTTCCAACTGCTAAAATATTTGGTGAATAGAATCTTTCATACATCGAGGCTGCTTGACATGTATCAATCATAAAGAACACTTCATGGTAACGTTGTTTTTGCCACATTTGCTCTAACGCATCTGCCATTTCTTGACTGGTTATTTCCTCCGAATCTTGGAATTTTAAAAAGCCATCACCTCCGTGACCTGTTAAATAAATGAGAACATTGCTTCCTGCATCAGTTAATAATTGTTTGGATCTCGGCGTTCCAGGAAAAAGTCTTCCTGTTATGAGACGAACAAAATTTTCAACTGTGACCTACGAATTTTCTTGTTAGTAAATGAAAGGGAATAGTTTTTGACTAAAACCTCATAGCCTCTATAGTCAACTTCAACGTCATCACCATAAACATTAATGTGCTGATTGGCATTATTAAATACAGTAGCCGGTCTAGGATTCCTGGGATTACAAGCCATGTCGTCGGCAATCATCAAAATAATTTGACTGTCTGGGATTCCTAATCGCTTAACACTCCTATAGATAGAGAGAACGTTGGCGACATGCCTGTAGTTAAACCAGAAGCGGCTTGTGTCCACTAGAACAGCCCAATTGTTGGTGTGCTTGCCCCTTTTTACATTTTCAACAAATCTTGGGTCCAACTGGGGAAAATTGGTCACTTTTGGTTTATTTATAATTGAAAAAAGTTTGCAGATGCGACTTACCTGTGCGTACGTAGCTAATACTGATATGATAACAAGGAAAAGTGATAAATTTGGCTTCAATTTTATATAATTCATGACTATTTAAACAAGCAACAACAGAATATTGATTTTTTGAAAAGTTAGGTTAGGAAATGTTTTTGTTTGTTTTGATTTTGAACCGGAGCGCGTTCATAAAAATACATCTAGGGCCGGTTTCTCAATAGTAGGTCACCTCCAGGTTAAGCTAACTCTAGGGTAAACATTGCAATTTAACACGTTAACCCTGAAGTTAAAACCAACCCGGGGGTGACTCGCTATTTAGAAACCGGCTCCTAGCGTTGTAAAGTTTGTTTTGGCAGCACAAGCCTTTTCTACATAAAAAATTTGAAAGCATTGACAATTTTACATTGTATTGCCAACATAATAGAGAGTTATTGGAACTAATAAATACTGCCTCGCAGTATTAAGGATCTACGTTATTTTATTAGTGCATCAGCACTATTTTTCCAAGAAAAAAACAGTTATTGGAAGCAGAGCTGGGCAGGGCTTGAGTGCTTTGTGCTTGCGAAAGTGCTTGAAGCCCTTTGAGGGCTTGAAAGCCCTGTGCTTCAAGCCCTTTTATAGATTTGTAATTGGGGCTTGCAAAGTCAATTACTTTAGAAAAGTGCTTGGTAATTTGTAATTGAAAAAAGTAATTCAAGCCCTTTCAATGAGCTTCAATTACTTTTAGAGGGCTTGAAGCACTTTTGGGAGCTTGAAGCCCTTTGAAAGGGCTTGAAGCACTTTAAGAGGGCTTGAAGCACTTTTGGGAGCTTGAAGCACTTTGAAAGGGCTTGAAGCACTTTAAAAGGGCTTGAAGCACTTTAAAAGGGCTTGAAGCACTTTGAAAGGAATTTGAATTGACCATCACTCAACCTATCCCCCACTTGAAAATTTTCGATCGTGTTTTGTCCCTTAATTTTTTTTTCCATTATTTGAACTTGAACCGTCTTATGTCTTTTCTCTCTTAACAATGGAGGTTTTGGGTTTGAGCTTAGAATGGAATTTAAAAAAAAAATAATGAACTTATTATTCAAATAAATAATTAATTTATATTGGTAACCTATTTAACTTTATCACTGGATTTTTTCCACTTTTCCCCATTGAACATTTTCAAAACCTTAAAATTGAATTACCATGTAGTACCCCAAGTACCCCAGAACTACATCTCAAAAAAAAACATACTACTGCTACTCTGTGAAATGTAAAGTTCGTCTCTACTATACCAATTCTGTGTGATGAGTGTACGCGGTAGCTTATGCCACTTTGAGAATTTTATTACAAATTCAAAGTGCTTTAGGCACATTTAAAGAGCTTCAAGCACATTTAAAGAGCTTGAAGCACATTTAAAGAGCTTGAAGCCCTTTTCAAGGCACCCCAAGCACTTTTGATGTGCTTCAAGCACTTTTCAAATCACTTTGAGGGCTTTGTGCTTGTCAAGCCCAAAGCACTTTGAGGGCTTTGTGCTTGTGAAGCACTTTTGAAAATAAAAAGGAATTTGTGCTTGAAATTGAAGCACTTTGATAGAGGGCTTAGGGCTTAGTGCTTCAAGCCCTTTTACTGAGGGCTTTGCCCAGCTCTGATTGGAAGACTGTAGTAGGTGCTAGAGTATTACCTTATTTTGTATTCATAATTTTGACAGCTGATAGCTATGTTTATAAATTTCAACCTCAAAAAGTGTTTAATTTTGTTTGTGATTTTCTGCCGATACTCATTTTTCGATGCTACCCACAGTAAAATGGAAAACTACTGTAAAAAATAAATTTTCCAAGTAAAATTAAGTCACCGTCGAAAAGCGAAACGTCAAAGTCGTCGAAAATGTCAGAAATTTGAAATAAGGGAAGTTTACTGCCTCGCACTAACCATACACAAATAAAGACAAGCAGTAACCTTATTAAGGAAATCCTTATTTTCAGACCCAAATGCGCATGCGTAGATGTCAAAATAAGGCTAATTTAAATACTGCTTGTCCTTTATTGCACGTCCAATAACTCTCTAATGTCATTTTGACTTTTATCTTTAAAAAAAAAAACAGATTTTAGGTTTTAGGTGACCCAAGCGCTTTCATAAACTGCAAAAGTCGGGTGTCACTCGACTCACCACTTTAAAGAAACCTAACACATGAAAAACATCGTTTTTGATGATTGCCCGAGTTCACAAACTATCGGACGATTTTTGGCACACCAGGTAAAATCTGTGACGTCATGAATATCACCTTTGCTTTTGATGCTTCCTTACCATTTGTTTACCCCGGAGTTATGTTTAACCTGGGGGTGACTCGCTATTGAGAAACCGGCGCTGAGAGTTGTGTGCGACTAAGGGCGGGTATTATAAAACTGCTTTGACAGTTAACTTGAAGTTAACTTTTTGAATTACATGTAATTCCAGAAGTTAATTTTAAGTTAACTCTCAAAGTAGTTTTATAATACCCGAGGCTGCTTTGACAGTTAACTTGCAGTTAACTTTTTGAATTACATGTATTTTCAGAAGTTAACTTTAAGTTAACTTTCAAAGTAGTTTTATAATACCCGCCCTAATAACAACAGTTTCTAAAAACGCTTCAATGGGAAGTTCATATCGATCGAACGGAAACAGTAGATTTTAGATTTAATTCGATAACCTATCGACTGTGACTTGTCAGTTGTTCGTTTGGTGTTAGTTCACTGGTGTAGAAAGCTCTCTTGTTTTTTTTTTTTAATATTTGATCTGACTGAACCGACAATATTTCTTCTTGTGATCTAAAGAGTAGATCAAGAATTTTTTTTTGTTGTTGGGGGTAAACTGATGCAAATACAATCGAACACGGTCTGGTTCACATAAATTGATCCAGAATCCAGATCCATCTAATCTGAGGCGTATTTGTTTGGAAACGAGTTCAGTTCAGTTTGGTTGGATACTGAACTGATACGATCAGTTTCACAAGTAGATTTGATATGAACTCGTTCAATAAAACAGTTGGCATTAGTTGTATTCCTTTCAAGAGTTTGAAACACTCGCTCCGGTGTTTAGTAGCTCCCGATTTGCAGGGAACAGATGCGTGGTGCAGCAAACACTTTTCAAAAGGAATAAGCGCGTGAAGCCCCGGAGCTCCTCCTAGGTGTGAATAATTTTCCAAAAGTTATTCATACCAAGAGTTTAAGGGATGTAAATAATAAAAAATGAGGCCATAATCACTGAATGAACAAACTGAACCTCCAAATTAGTCCAAATTAATGGGAATGGGATCACTAAAAGAGCTGCTCTCGGATCAGTACAGTGGTAGTGGGGAGTGGGGATACTGAACGATTCTCAATCAAACACGGATCATATCACTTGCGGCAAGTTGGATCAATTAGAGCCGCTTTCCAGTATGAGAGTGTGAAACTCGGAGCTACTAGGAGCGTTGAGCTCCCGAGCTATTCGTACGGACAAAGAAATGTCATGATACTGGAACGGTACAAATCTAGTGCGTGGCGCTCCTGAGGTGCTCGAGAGCGCGCCAATATGCATACTGGAAACCTGCTTAGATCATGCCAAACAAATACGCCTCTGATCAATCGAATGCAGCTCTGGATTCGACAACCAGATCCGGAGATTTTTGCCTTCTCAAATCTTTTTCTGATTTTGATTAAAATATCAATAATTTAAAAGTTTGACGTAGTTTGGTTGCCTGGCACGCCTGCCACCAAAGATAATACACACTAAAGTCCGTTCATAGAGTCTATAGACTTTTTCAAGCGCCTGAATCGAGATTTTGAACACTGATTGATTGGCCAAAATTAGGGGGTCGACTTGAGCGACCAGCGATCAACGATTAACCCAAGGCCCTTTAGTGGGCCTCAAAATTTAGCAAATCACCGTCCAAAATCTTAAATCATTCACTCGAAAAACTCTATAGACTTTATGAACGGACTATTTACTCAGGCCATAATCAACAATTCAAAATTTGGCCAAGGTTTATCGGTGGTCTGTCGGTAAATGTCCGTTGCTCAAAGAGATTAACCTTGCGTTCGTTATTTTGCTCAAAGAGCAGAGCGACCAGAGCGTGCTGAAAAGGAGCAGCGTGACCAGCGAGCGCACATAGCAGGTTAACGCTGTATCCCTACTCCTTTTAATTTTAATAAACGAACGCGAATGAGCCTGCACCGAACACACTTTTTTAATAAACGAACGATAAATTCATGCTGGGAGAACTCAGATCATAATACCGAACGCACGGTTAGTTCGCGAGGCGATTTTCAGCCTGGAATGATTATTATTTGGTTATAACCAATGCATTTCCGCCGTCGCGGTTTTAACCAAAGTAGGGGAAGTTGTGACGTCACATATCAGCTGATTTGCTTTTGGTATTTACCACTAGAGGTCGAGAACTATCGATAGTAGGCGCCATCGATATTTATCGATAGTCGGCAAGAAACCATCGATAATTATCGATAGTTTTCGATAGTTTCAAAATGCTGAAATAGACATGAAGATAAATTCTTTCACTGTAAAAAACTTTATTTTTAAATTTTAAACTTATTTGATTATACCTAATTGTATTAAAAATTCACATTTTTATGTAAAAATGTTAGCATATTAATATTGGCCGCCTTTATTTTGGATCGATGATCGATGGATTCCACTTCCAATTTACACTGGACATCTGACCGTATGGTGATTTCGATTGGTGGAACCGGAGCAACAAAAATTTCGTCTCTTTCTTTATGTTTTCATTCCGATATCGTGTTATTCGTCTTCTCTCTTTCCTTGTCTAATGGCCGTTTGCACCGACCATGTTAAGCGAGGTTTAACGATAATCAAAGTTTAAAGTGACACTTTTACATGTAAAAATGTCATTTTAAACGTTGATTATCGTTAAACCTCCCTTGAAATCGTTGGTGCAAACGGCCATAAGTTTCATAACATGCAACTATCGAAACTATCGATATTACAAGAAATACCATCGATAATTTTCGATAGTCCAAACTATCGATAACTATCGATAGACTATCGATAGTTCTCGACCTCTATTTACCACTTATAACCGATTATAACCCAGCTTTGGACTTGGGTTAATCTTTTGGTTACAGCTTTTTGATGTTATTGTTATTATTTTTGGAATTTGTATTGGTGTTTTGTGATTTTGCAGTTGCGTTGTAGCCTGGCACAATGAAAGAAAGTATACATTCACTCACTCACTGCAATTCACCATGTTTAGATCGAGGTTTAGATCATCCCCAAAGAAAATCTGTTCGATAAACGAGACTAACGAGAGATTCAGCTCCATTTTTTGTACCTAAACAAAAAATTATTGTTGAAACGAAAAAACAAATAAGAATAATAAACATAATCCTACACTGCTATAACCAAATCATTTCAGCGGTCAGTTCCTTGTCCTTGGGTTATGATTCTTGAATGGTGGGGGGCTATGACGTCACACTTGGCTGTCAAAGTTGTCAACCAAAAGAATAACCACGGTATTTACCGATAAATAATCATTCCAGGCTGAAAATCGCCTATAGTTTGTGCGCGTTTGGCTCACTGGTTTGGCTCGTTCGGTTCATTTGGCCAAAATGCTTTAAATGAATACCTACCCTAACGTTTAACATGAGCCGCTTTCCAATGACACATTTTAAGGTGCCCCACACCCGTAGCTTTACACTCTGGTGCTCTAAACAACTGTGTTTTTGATGCAACCATAAAATTGCTGGGAATGGACAGGGGAGAGGAAAAACTAATAGTTGCACTGGAGCACTGGAACGCCTATAAACAGCCCGGGGCGCTCTAGAGCAGCTCAGGAGCAGGGACCGACCGAAATGAAATATCGGTTCCATTTATAATCGATTCCGGTCCACAGCGTCATGACAAATATCGGTTCCGTTACGGTTCTAAGAGAAATATTTCGATTCGGTTCGGACCAATAATTTCGGTTTTAACAGTTCATAACGGTATAATTTTTCACAAACTTAATATCTAACAGAAAAATTTATGTTTCTGTAATATTTTTTATTGGATTTCTCTGAGTATTGTTAATAGCAATAAATGTTTGTGTTTTCGATCGGTTGATTAATAAAAATCTCAATCCCCCCACCAACTACCAGGCCAAAGTACCAGTGATGAAGTAGCCAGCGTGTCGTTTCTCGCCTTGACGTTAGCGACGTATAGTTAGCAGAGTTAAGATCACTTCAGATGAATATTTAAATAATAGTACTCAATCGTTTGGAAATCATTTGGATGATAAGGTATTGAAATTATGTTGGTTTACAAATTCGGAAAATAGGTTTAGAAATATTTCCAAATGATTTCCAGGATTGCTTATCGGCCTTATTTTTGGTAATCGCCGCCATATTGGTGTGGTACCATTTCTGACGTCATAACTAAGTCGTCAGCTGTTTAAACAGCCTACGTCAAGGCGAGAAATAACATGCTGTCCGGTGTTGCCCAAGTACTTAAATACTTTTACACGTATTTTAGTTACAGATAAAAAAACTATTGGTAGCTTTTACATAAGTATTTTTAGATTTAAACTTGTAAAAGTATTCGTATTCTTTACTCGTACTTTTACGATTACTTCCCGTAACCGTGAACCGCCTCTATAACATTACTTAACGAGTAAAATACTTACAAATATATTCTTTGAGTAAGGGTACTCGTAGGTCGTACGAATATATTATTTTTTACTCGTGCCCAGCTCTGATGCTGCCTACGTCACAACAACTGGAAAATTGGCATGGGGAAAAGGGAGAATTTGTTCCACACGGGCCTTAAGCCAAAGTCTCATGCATCTGTTTTCCGACGAAAATGTCCGAAAAACCTTTTATTCTGACATTTATTGTATAAAAATATGTCAGAATAGAGGTTTCTCGGTCATCTTTCGTCGGAAAATGGATGCATGAGACTCCGGCCTTATGAGGATAGGCCATCCTCTGTACCAGTAGTGTGAATCATCCTTGGGATGCTTGCACCATAGGGGCGCTGATTTTTGCTTTATGCATATTATTTAATACCTATTCTAAGTATAAGTATAAGCGGAGATTGCGAGATGACGCATGACGCGTCCTATTATATACATATACATATGACGCGTACTATTATATATCTGCGCATGCGCGACGAATTATCGTATAATGTAAATCCTAATTAGTTGATATCTCCGGTATAATTGACCACCAAGCGTAAAATTTGATAAACTGGTGACCACCAAACGATTTCCGTTAAATTCGACTATAAATTGTCCAATTATAAATAGGTATGTCGGCCGCGGCCAACGTCATATGAAATTTTGAATTGTTAATTACTGCCAAAGTAATTACCACCAAATGATAAAATTGATAAAAGTGAGATACCCAAAGACCACCAAAGGACCAACAAACTGTAATGATCCGGGAAAAATAGTCCCGATAATTACAATGTCTTTACTGTAAAAATTAAATTTAATCAAACAATCAAAAACTGAATTTCCGATATCTCAAATCCGTATCGATAAATTAAAAATGAAACAAATTAACGCTAACGTTATTCGACACCCAGCCTGTCATCATCTAAATTAAATTCTTAAAAATAATAAAAATGAGGCCAGGGTAATTAAATCGAATGATTTATGGCATTCTTGAACCAAGATGTATTTGACCCCGATAAATCAGGATATTGCGACATAATTGTTCGATTTAAACTAATAAAATGACAAAAATTTCAAGGAAATTGCATCATTTTGATTGTCATGGACACAGAATTTCGGAGGGGAATCAAAAAATATAAATACCACGGTTTTAGAAGTGGAACGCAGTTGCTAGTTAGTTGTCAGTTGAGAGATGAGTTCGCAGTCCTGTCCAGCTTGAGTTAAAATCCACAGTACCTAAAGTGTCAGTCTGGAAAGTTTCTTGTATTGCCTCGGTACCAGTCTTTGAAAAAGTAGCGGAAAAATTTTGAAAGAAAGAACAATTAAATTCGTCAACACTTATGTGCGTGCTAGCAAACAATTTTGAGTAATTAATTAAGTAATTTTACGTGTGCAAAAATTAAATGTAAGTACTTTAGTGTTTAATAATTTTCTGACTTTTATCAATGATTCTGAATGATAAGAAGTGAATAAGCAAATGACTTTCAATGCCTAAAAACTTGAGTGATTTTCCTAGTAAAACTTTTGACTTTATAATTAACTTTATTGCATAAATATCAATAACTCGAGTGTTTTCAGTGTTTTGAAAATGGAACATTAGTGCATAACTTTAATTGCCTTCAGATAGAATGACATTCTAATTTAATTGTGCAAAGAAAATATGAAGGGAACTTATAATGCATTTAACAATATACAATTTTGAGTTGGAATTATGAATTAAACAGTTGAATTTATTAGCTAGGCATAGGAATCCGAAAATAGAATTTGTTCTGATTAAATAAACTATCAAATGGAATAGGAAATTTTGAAAGGAAAACTGATGTACATGAAATAGAAATTGTCTTAAAATAATGGAAAGTTGTTAAAGGAAACTTATAATAGAATTTGTTCTGATTAAATAAACTATTAAATGGAATAGGAATTTTCGAAAAGAAATTTGATGTTCATGAAATAGAATTGTCTTAAAATATTGGAAAGTTGTTGTTCATGAAATGAATTTTAAATTAGGATTTTTATTTTTCAAGTAGAAATTATTGTAAGGTTTTATAAGAATAAGTTAGTAATACCTATATTGATAAACAAATGGGTAATTATTTTGGGTTTTCATAAGCAGTCAGTAAAGGACTTAGAAATTTTAAAGAATTTATATAAATAGGAGAAGGGTAGTTAATAGGAATGAATCGGAAGTGTTGAAATGAGTTAACTTATAAGTTATTAGGAATAGTAGGAATAGGGCGTTTCTCATTTAGTAGGGATATTTCAGTGGTCCGTAATAATAACAATTTTAGAACGGATGTGAAGTAATTGAATTTATAGAAATAGATGAGGCTGTCAGAATTGGAAGATATTTTGCTGATTTAAATTTTTGGGTTTTATGTATAATAACATATAAATTTAGTACACCTCAATAGTTTGTTTCTCTCTCTTGCAAATAGACCCTTCCACAGATTTTAGGTAGCAGCTCCAAGTAAATAAACACCATCAATATACCGCTCGCCATTTACCATCTAATTACATAGAGTACTTGGGGCGTTTTGCTACAAAACGATTGCATTTGGCGAATAATAAAAAAAAAAAAACATTTGGTCGGCTAAATACATGTTGTCTCATTTTATCGGGTCCATGAGATCCAAACATATGATCCGAACCACCTGGATCTCTTTCCGTACAAGAGTGAACCGATCCTAGATCCCTTTCCGTACGTTGAGATTGATGATCCTTGCGATCGGGTTAACCCGATCATAGTTTCCGTGAACAGCTCCTATAACCCAAGGTTGTTTGAGAGAGGTAGGTTGCTTTATAACTGTGTGGCTGAGTTCGGCTTCACACTCTGTAGACTCTGAGCCTGCTCGAAACGATAAGATCCTGTTCGTTTTTGCTTTCAGAGTGTTCTTTTTTGCGTTGAGCTTATGACCGCATATGAATTCACGATATCCATGCTCAAACCGTTCCGCTCCGTGGAGTGCAAAGCCAAACTCAGCCCATGACGTCATCTGGGGTCCTCATCATAATGCAAATCTCCATTGCACCCAAGATGCATCATCAAGTTACCCCTTACCTGGCAATCTACATTACCTTTAGGAACCTTGCCTTATAACCAAGGTTGTTTGAAAGAGGTAGGCTGCTGATAAAATTTTATGACGTCATCTGGGGTGCCTCAACATCATGCAAATCTCTTTAATGCACCCCAGATGCGTCATCAAGTTACCCATTACCAGACAACCTTAAAACTTTAGGAACCAATGTTAGGAATACCCTTGCCCTATGACAAGAAGTATTTAAGTTAGTTTTGTCAATCAGTAGTGACGAAATCCGTTCCAAAATCAACCGTTAATACAGCATGCTGGTTAAAAAGAAACGACAATTCTGTTATAATCGTACAGCAGCAATCACTAAGTACCGCCAGTTAAAAAAAGGACACAGCCCTAATAAAAGGACTGCTTATTGAGCTGAAAGTTATCTGCCGTATGTTAAAAAAACGAATTCCTGAATGTTAAAATCGCCTTTTCTACATTTAAAATCGTCGAAAAAACAATCACAACCAGATCGCAAGCATCCCATCGAGACCTGCGAGTGACGTCACCACTATAAGCTTCTGATGCTAATAGTGGTGACGTCACTCGCAGGCCCTGCTGACTCGAGAATTGGCGAACGTACGCCTTAGGAGGATGAGTAATCCTGGGGTGCGTTCAAGGACGGCAATGCTAATGCCAAAACCTACTTTTCCCCCTCCACCTGTAATGCCGAACCACGTAGGTTGGAGCCGAACTCGAACGCAAAATGCCAATTTTGGCTTGGCTGTAGCCATTCCTGAACGCAGCCCTGGTTATTTACGATTCTTGGATCCAAGGTTGTTTTGCCTTCCCAAATCTTTTTCTACTATTTTGTTGAGCTTGACTCGGATACAACTTGAATATCCATAATTTAAAAGTTTAAAGTAGTTTGGTTGCCTGGCACGAAACACGAAACTGAAAATTGCAAACTGCCACTTGCCAGGTGAAGCAATTTGACCTGACTCATAAAAAGGCAATGTAATCCTACTGGTCGGCCACTGACCAATAGGATTGGTATCTAAATTTATCTGTAGAAAATTGACAGTAAGTTTATCTGCAGATAAATAAAACCGAGCCGAAGGAAGAATAAGGCAATAAGAAAAATTTGAACCAGTGCAAAAATCTTTAATTCTCCACATTTAAAACTATCACATAGTGACGTTTCACTAAAAAACCATTTCCGACTCTGACAAACTTAAATTTACAACATGGACGTTCATCACTTCACTTTTGAGAAAAAATTAAATTAGTCTAAGCAAAAATACAACACCCCAAATTTGTTCTTTAAATGAGCATAAATCTCGGCATAAACTGAAATATTTATGGATATCTGAAATGCAAATTTTAACAGCGAGCTATAATTAGGAACAAAATGTTACTAAATGCGTGAGTGAACAAGAAAAGAAAAGACTTCAAGCATTTTAAAATAATCTAGAACTAAATTTAACTATGTACGATTGGTAAAGTGTATTTTTTTTTTTTTTGGTATAAATATACATAAAACGCAATGATTTTCTCTTGACGCCATCAAAAGTAAAGCAATTTTTCTTATAGTACATAATATTATTATAATGAAAATCAGTACATTTTAATTAAAAAAAAAAAGAACTCATTTTATCACATCTCAACAAATGTATTAACTACAGGAAAATTAATGTGAACTAAGTTTGTCATGACATGATTAATATTATCAATTAATCAGAAAAATCTGATTTCTAGTTAAAAGAATTGTGGAATGTGATAGAATTTTCCCTTTTTTAAATTATATAAAACAAAACATCAACAAAAAAATGTAGTATTGTACTATCTCTCCTCGCTCATTGGGATTTATTGCAGCTTAACGGCAGGCCGTTTCCCTTTAACTATCACGGGCTTGTTCTTTATGGTTCCCTTCTTACGTTTGGTACTCTAAAATGGAGAAGTGATGTTTTTCAAATTTCGACAAGTATCAAAGTGATACATTTCGAAACTGATGAAGTTTTGAAACATCTCACTTTCCGCAACCAGTTGCGATTTAAATTTTGTTACTTTTTGCACAGTATTGTCTTAATGGATTTACGTAGCTATGGGATAATAATATATTTGATTTACATTGGACTTAATCTCACAATATGAATTCATGTAGTATAATTTTTTCATTAAGAAAAGTTCCATGAATTTCTATTAATAAAAAAATGTCAGAAATACCCAATTTATCCTATAACAAATAAATAAAAGTTCCTTTTCAATATTGAAAAAAATTAGTTTTCAAAACGAAATTTTAAATTGAGTCACCTACCTTTTTTGATACAAAGCTAGACGATTTTATTACCCTATTGGCCACTGGTATTCTTGGTCTGTTAAACTCATCTGGTTTTTTAACCCTGAAACAAATGTTTTGTTTGAAACAAATTGGCTTACAACTTCTAGCAAAATTAATACCTGTATATCCTTACTAGCCAATGTTCGCTAGTGTACGCTTCTTCTAAATATGTCAAGTTTATATCTTTGTTTCCTATAACAGCGTTTCTGGTACGGTCAAAACCTGATGGTGAACGGTAGTCCAATCTAAGAATAAAAAGTAATTTATGTATATCTTCTAGAAAGCTAGGAGAAATTTTGAGAGTTTGGATATAGTGTATTGTATGGGCTATTGCTCTCTATTCAAAATTTAGTTTGTAAAAAATAATTTAGAAAAGGATGCGTGCCAAATGATTTACAAATCGCTGAATAACACAGTTGAATGTCCATTATGACTCAAATTGTACAAATCGAGAGCTAATAAGTAATGTTAACAAAAAAAAAAGGGTGAAGCATATTAGAAACATACTACAGCAGCTTATACTTATTTGATATTAAACATATATTTCTAGGGACATTCCAATACCTAGAAGATCCATGGGGAATTTGGCTAGTGCACCAAAAAATACCTCCATTCTAATACTGATTCTCACCTCAAATCCCCAAATCTGTAGTAACTCAATTTGTACATCAAACAGTTCAAAAGGGTGGGGGATCCTTCAGCATCAACACGGAATTCACCTTGCTCAGTGAAATAATCACTTTCCTGAAATAAAAGTAAATAACCGTTCAGCTACGCAAAAAACTAACAACAAAACCTTACCCTAATATCCTTAGGATGTTCCCCTTCCGCAATCCTAACCATCCACAAAAATTTATTGATGTCATCCCCAGAATAGCCAATAACACCACCGAAAATCACCAAAACATAATCCACATCTAGAGCAGTCATTATTTCATAGGCAGCACTCTCATTTGAAGACATTGCTTTGCCAACCAAGGCGATATGACTATTATTCCATGTATTATTATCCACTAATGTAGTCCTATTTGCCATTCCCGCTATTTGGTAACCATAATCCCACCAACTCATAACACGTGCATCGTCAGCAGTGTTCTGTGACAACCAGAAATACGCTTCTCTGAAATCGTCTAAAATTTGTCTGGTACCATCACTGCCGTAGCTAGCTAGCACAATGCTAGGGCTCGAATAGGCGTTACTAGTGACCCAGGTACAATGCACAGCGAATAGCATCAACAGAAGAACAAAAACTACTGCAGCTATGCTTCGGATGTTTTGTCCTATGGCGTCTTGTTCTTTGGATTCGTGTTTGATTATTTTTGGTACTTTACCAGCCTAAACAGATATAATTTTAAAAAATCACTTGTATAAAAAGAAGTCAACATAGGAGAAAATAGTTTCCGGTTTTCCTTAGCCAACAAAACCCCTCTTTCATAAAATATATTTATTTCAAGACTTGGCACTCTGAGATTTTAATGATAGAAATTGAAAATATAAGCAAAATAGAAATTCACAATTTTCTTTCCGTACACCACAGTACCCAGGTTTACAAATGCAATGAAACAATGGTAAAAGTGACATATGAAATGAACATACTTTGTCATACAGCCTCTTCGGATTTTGCGAGCTTTCTTCCTCTTCATTTTCTATTGCAGGCGTACTATCTTCTTCTCTCAAATACATTTCTAGAATCACAGAAAATGCAACTCCACTCAACATGCATACGACTGGAGTGAGCGTCAACATAAGACGCACCATTACACCAGCAAAATAGACTGCACTTAAGGCATAAAGAATAACTAAAAAATAAAAAATAAAAAATAAAATTATAATAAAGGTTCGTTTCAGAATACTTGAAGAATATACTTACCAAAAACTCGTTCATCATTGACATGTTTAATGCAGTACCATAAACCAGCAGGGAATGTAGGAATCAAAACATGTAAGTCAAAGAAAAATGAGAACCACGTTGTGGGTTGATGTTCAGAGACAGATGCAATGATTGGAATGTGGATTTTTGCATAGCCAGTGTCCCATAGAGAGTAAAACCTTCCAAAATTCACCAAACTTTATATTTTAAAAATAATTTAGGTTTATAAAAATATTACCTTCCACTCCAAGGAGCAATATAACCAGCATAAGTAAGTCCAACAACGGTAGCAAACACCAAACCAGCAGATACAAGTCCACCCCAAATGACCAAGGATTTAAATTCGGACTTTGACATCATTGATTGTAAATATTTCAAAACAGCAACGGCAAAAAGTAATGCAAACACACCTTAAAATTGAATTTTTGATATAAGAAAATGGTCAATTCTGTTATAGACCTTACCAGCAGCAGCCATGTGTTCACTAGTCCTGATAGGCTGGAATCCTACAAATGGAATTTGCATGGACATAATAAGGCCAAGAATATAAAATGTGGTGTAGCTTGTAAATAGCCTGTTTGAGTATCGTCCCATCAATAAAAGGACAAACACGTGGAGTGGTATTAGGTTGATGATAAAAACGTAACCTCCCCATGCTGAAACCTTTAAAAACAAAATACATAATAAAAACTAACAAAATCTTTGAATCTCACCATGTAAAAGTACGATACTGCAGCAGACACAGCCCAAAATACGGAGCCAGTTTTCACAGATTTAATCCACAAAAAGTACGTGAATTGTAGAGCAAATATGGCAATTCCTTCATTATCATATGATCCTGCAACGGATCTGCTTATGTAACCTGGTACAATGGCTATAAAACAGGCGGCAAATAGGCCGGCTCCTGAAGACCATAATTCTCTTGTAAGGAGGTAAGTTGAGATGGCAGTTAGACCACTAGAATAAAAAAAATCACAATGCTTTATGGTCACAAAATTAATATTATGTAGTTCTGAGTTCAACAAAACCCTATACTTTGCCTATACTAATAATACAAGATTTTCTAGGGGTGGCTCTGGGGGCTGGGAGGGTTGAAAAGGGGGAGGTGAATTTTGCATAGAAACTCATCCCCCTCAAATAATAGTTGACATATTTCAGGGATTTTTTCGAATTTTTTTTCAAATCCAAGATAATAGGGATGGTAAGTTTTAAAATGAACATTGTGGCTTATCCCGAGCAGTACCTTGGACCTGTATTTGTGAGCCAATCATTTCATGGTCGATAATTGCTGGAAAGCTTCATGGTGTTTCCTGTGCTCTAAAATCATTGGTAATTATGTAATCTAATAAAGTGGAAGATCTGTCTGTTATTCGAGTTTCTTTAGAAACTACCTGTTTGAATCCTGTACCATGTATTATCTTTTTCAGTTTTATCGTGTATCTGCTATTTTTTAAAAAATCGACATTACCGTCACCTAAGATATAAGTTCTATTCTATTGAAAAATGTTCTCGGTGAGCTTTTCTTCCAAATATTCAAGAAAAAGGCTATATCTTGAGTTAGGAGAGCGGTAACATGAGGCAACAAAAAAAGTCTCGTTCTTTACTCGAAATTTAACAGCCAGCATCCAATATTGATTTTCGACAGCTTCATTTAAAACAACTTCATAGTTTAAACAATTCTTTACATATATAATAATTCCGCCTGAATGCCTAATGCCTACTGTTGGAATGGCAAAATACTGTCAAGTAACCTGGGACTTCCACTTCACGATCTTCAATTTCAATATTTCAATGGTGAAATGTGTTTCAAAAACGCACATATAATCCATGGATTTCTTTGCTGCATAAAATAACTTAACTTTGTTATATGCAATGTAATACCCTGTATATTTACATGTAAAATATCTATTGCTGTCAATGGAGTCTTCTTTTGTTGCTACAAGTAGTGTATTCTGTTTTTTGGTTTGAATTGGTTGAAATTAAATTTTTCGAAAAACTCACTTTTGCATATACAGGGTGTTTCAAAAAAGCTGGTAGAGCTCCAACTTTCTTATTTTAAATTGAATACCCTGTATATTATTTAATATTCGGATTCTACGTCAAATTCTGAGCAGATTTCATATGATATACCCTATACCTAAGTTCAACTGTTTTGGAAATACTGACAGTTGAAAATTGACTTTTTTGTAAATTTGACAGGCTGTAAAACCTAAACGGTTAACTTTTGAGCAAAACAGATCTTACATTTTTTTTAAAGATTTTCACAAGTTATCATTTGACACCAACTTTGAATTTAACCGAAGATTAAATTTAATCGGAATTTTCAATCATGAATTAAATTCAAAGTTTATGTCAAATATTGGTGTCAACTGATAGCTTATAAAAATCCAAGATGAAAATGTAAGATCGGTTTTGCTCTAAAATTAACCGTTTAGGATTTACAGCCTGTCAAAGTTGCAAAAAAGTCAATTTTAAACTGTCAATATTTCCAAAACAGTTGAACTTATGTATAGGGTACATCACATGAAATCTGCTCAGAATTTTACGGAGAATCCGAATATCCAATAATATACAGAGTATTCTATTTGAAATAGGAAATTTGGAGCACGATCAGCTTTTCTGAAATACCCTATAAGGTACCTGACCCAAATAAGGCCATGTACCTAATAAGGCCAATGCCCCTTATTGCTTAATATTGAATCGCATATTCAAAAATTGAAATATTATTGAAAAAGATATCTATAATGCAAATCAAAAATTATTGCGAGGATTCCTAGCAACTCGTTATATGTCGAAAAATGGCTAACCACAGATTTCATATGTCACGTTATAACTTTGAGGCTGGAACTTAATTAGTTTATACACATGTTCATAAAGGGAATGGAGCGAATGTAATTTTTACGCGGACATTTATGTATTGAGAAAGCTACAGAGTAAGTACAGAATAATATCTTTGCTAGCTTTCTAGTTACAGAATTTTTTTATCAATGTAACATGTTCCTAATAAGGGCACATGAAAAATTTTCAATTGGCCTCACATCACAGTGTTTTTTTAAAAGAATGTGTCATATTATTGCTTAAGTGATGTGTTCTAGAGCGCCTGAAGTCTAACCAAGCAAGAAAAGCTGCGGTTCATTTGTCCTAGTTGTATAGACCTATTCGGATTACCATCCCTGGACTTAAAATTATTTTTTTTTTAGAATGCAGCAAACGTCAAAGTTCTATTTTAAGAACTTTATGTCGAAAAATAATATTTTTATGAATGATTCTATTTATTTTAAACATTTTTTATTGTTGGCCTTATTAGGAGCATAGTGATCCGAATAAGGCCAATGGTAAGGGTCTTTGTTTTACGCAAAAACCACCACTTATATGTAAAAATAAATAAATTGGAGTTAATATTCAAGTAATAGAAGCGAAACACTTCACATATAAGCTCGTGATTCTTGTTGGGTTTGGTGGATAGTGTTCGGAAAAAATAAAACCTCTTAACATGGCCTTATTTGGGACAGGTACCTTATATGCGAAAGTTAGTTTTTCAAAAAATTCAATTTCAACCATAAAACTTTTAATTGGGACACTTTTTTCTAAAATGTCAAATAAAAAAGATAAAGGAGGGTGACATTTATAACCAATAACCCTGTACATACCAGGTGCCCACAAGATTACGTTCTGGCTGCCATTATTCCATTTGTTTATCGAAATCAACGAAACTTGGTAGGGTTGATATTCTAACCAAACGCTAATTTTATGCATCTATGACAAGTTTTCCTAACTTCCGGTTTCACCGGAAATGACCGGAACTTTTGATTTTTAAATGGCACACCTGTATATTTTTTGTTTTTTGGATTCTACAGATCGTTTTACGTCCTAATGCACCACTTTTCTTCTTCTTCCAATGCGAATCCACTAATGGATATTTGCGATAACATCTTCTATTGCTTCTCTATTCCTTGCGGTGTGTATTAACAACTGCACATCATGAAGCCCTGTCTGATGTCTACTTCGCAGCCAAGACATTTTCTTTCTTCCAATGCCTCTCCGGCCTTTGATCAATAGGTGCAAGAATTGGTATTTCGTGTTTCACATTATATGTCTCAGATATGCTGTTTTTCTCTTTTTAACCAATTCAAACAGTTTATGTTGTTTGTTGACACATCTCAGGACTTCTTCGTTTGTTAGTCTAGCCGTCCAAGGTATCTTAAGGATTCTGCAATACAGCCACATTTCGAAAGCCTCTAATTTAATAATTGCAGTCACCTTTAATGTCCACCTTCCATAACGTAAAGAAGCACTGACCAAACGTAGCATTTAATGAATCTGAGTCTTAGGTTAAGGTCAAAATCGGAACAGGTAAACACTCTTCAGAACAAGAACGCCTGTCGAACTTGTTCAATGTGACATTTTATTTCCTTGTCTGATGTCCAGTCTTCGAAAAGCCAGACGCCCAAGTACTTAAATTTATCTACTCTCTATATGGGTCTTGCGTTAAATGTTATGGTGGAGTTTTCAAACATATTTGGATTTCTAGAGAATGAGATAATCATAAACTTTGTTTTTTGTTGATATTCAAACCCATTGATTTGCTCTGTTCTCTTACCTTGTTGACTAGTTGTTGTAGGTCGTGTATGGTATCAGCAATTAAGACAGTATTGTCAGCATAGCGGATATTGTTAATCCACACACCATTAACTTTGACTCCCATTTTTGCATCCAGTTTTCCAAATTTTGTTTTTAAATTAAATTTTAATTTTTTAACCAGAGTGCCATGATAATCCCAAAATAACTCTACATACTTTACTTAATTTCAGAAAAATACAAACTCAATTTTATCTTTGTAAACTTGTTTGAAAGGATAGAGGGCTGTAAACTTGCATTATCTTAGTATTAGCTCAAAAACTGGAATAGAAACATATCACTTTGCTAAATGCAGTATTTTACAGTGAATCCAAAGATGTAATACACAACGACATTTTTCTTAATTTTCGTTAAAACATTTCTATTTTATTATCTAGGTTTTTTTTTTCAAATTTTAATAATTTGAAGAATGCGGTCTTACAGATAATACATACATACTTCAAAAATTAGAACATTTTCACCTCAACAAGACTCAATGTTGACATTCAGTGAAAGAGACACACTAGTAGCACACTCTAATGTCCACAGCTACTCCACAAGGAAAAATCATCAGCCCAAAATTTACCGCTAGAAGTGAATAGGAAAAGCCGCAGTTATATGGGCATATATCTTTATGCCCATAGAACCCTCAATAATTTGCCTCGTAAGGTGAAAGAGAGCCCAAATGGGAAGATATTCAAGAAAAAACTCAAAAAACTGCTGCGTGCCCATAATTTTATATTTACATTTACAGTATTGGCGAATTTTTTGAAGAATCATTTCAACACTGTCGTTGGTTGTCAAATCTAAGACTTGTTAACATTTTCTTTTTGTTTTTTTGGATTCTTTTTGTCTTTTTATTTCATGGTTGTACTTTGGCTTGACTTATATTTTATTATAAAATTTCCGAGATAATTTCTGTATTCTATATTTTTATGGACAACTCTCTTATGTTATGTAATAGTTTAATAGTTATAAGTTGTTTTTTCTATACAACCTTAGTAAGCTACTGTGTATGATTGCACTTGGAAATAGAGATTTGAATTTGAAATTGTGTCTTTTTACTACCTGTCTAAGACGACAGCGTTACATTATTTCCACCCATCCTCAGATATTTGATAATAATTACTCCAAACCAAATCTTTTTTGAGACACGTCATGGCAATAGACCATTAAAGCTCACATTTCCAATATGTAGGTATTCAGTGAAGTGTTTTTAAGATTAGATAAAACATAAGATTTATCTAGTATTTGTTCACTTTTGATGATTGCATAGGTATCCAAACAAAAAGATTAAAAAACGTTCAAATACCAAATTATTGGTAAAACTTATTTAGGTGCCATCGTCACCAAAAGTAACTGGGACAGCATCACATTAGCTCTTGTCCTATTATATGAATTTTATTGTCAAATATTTGTCAAACTATGAATTAAATGCATTGGAATGAATGACAGTAGAATTAGTCCAGGAGATTATTATGCATTATTTGTGTCCCAGATACTTTTGGTGACGATGGTACATCACATAAACTCATATAAGAATATTCTATTTATTCCAATGTATTCGGCAATAAAACAAAATCTAAATTAACTAAGTAATTAATCAAAATCTGTAATCTCAACTGCAACAATGTATTAAAAAGGACACACATGTGTATTTATTTTTAATACCATGTTGCAGATGAGATTAGAATATTTGATTAGAAATTTAGATGGGATTTCTAATAATAAAAGATCTTTAAATCTAGCCACTCTAGTAAAGACAAGATTTTGCATTGAAAAATCCAGTAAATATAGATCAATCAGAAAAGGTTTTCTATTCTGGTTGTTGAATTTTTAATTTGTTGTGAAAACTACAGAGAAAATTAGAACACACATGGATTGAGTTTATTCATATTATGTATACTACGAGGCGAGGTATACTATGTTTTGTTGGCAAAATCTCCAGATCCAATACATGAAAATATCTTGGAAAATTCATGGTTTACAATAATAACATGCACTAGCACTAGGCATGAAGTAGGAAACGCTTGAAAAATAAAAATGTCATTGTTTTGTTTAGCTACCTATATTATCCATTCACAATCCGATGTCCACAGGTACAGGTAAAATTTATCACCTTTCAATGCTATTTGATAGGGAAAGGTGATAAATTTACCTGTACCTGTGGACATCGGATTGTGAATAGGATATACCTAAGGATATACATAAGTATTTCATTCTAATTATTTTGTGACCAAATTCCTCCAATCAATTTTCACTACTAATCTATTAAAGAGTAAATAGGTATTTTTTTTTTCTTTGTTTTCTATGCCTCGGTATTAGATCCTTATCAAAATATCTTTCAAAAATATATTGATTATGTAGGTACTACGCCTTATTGTGCGAGACATGCTTTGGCTGGAAGCACAGGGAATGTATTTCCATGCCAAAAAAAACATACCAACGAGTCAGCAAGGATCCGGCGCCGTGGACATGTGATGCATGCATAACAAAGAAAAGGGGAAGCACAAAAAAAAATGTTACTCTGGAGGATATTATGGATAAGTTAGAAAGTATGGAAGAAAAATATGCGAGTTTGCTAAGGAAGTATGAAGAACAAATGAAAATTAATGATATTGTCCAAAAAGAACTGAAAGAAGTCAAAAAACAGCTTAACAAGTCTGAGCAAAGCAAGCTAGTGAACAATTTATTGGTTCAGGGTATACCAATTGAAGAAGACGAAAATTTGCAGGATATCGTTAAACAAATGGGACAATATTTGGGTGCCCCAATAAAGAAAAGCTTCACTGCCTATCGATTGGGGAAGAAGAACAGCAGCCCAATAAAAATAGAATTTGAAGATGGCAACGACAAAAAACAGATGATTAAATCAAAAAAGAGACTTCAAATAGAAAGTAGCAACTTAGGTTTTCAAGATAACACCAAAATATATCTCAACCACGAACTAACAAAAGACAATATAAAGTTGCATACAGCAGCCAGAACATTTAAGAAAGAAAACAATTTTAAATTTCTCTGGATTGACAATGGAAATATTTTTTTACGGAAGAATGAAAATTCGAAGGTAATTCTAGTGGATAGTGAAGATATCCTGCAAGATCAATAGGAGATATGGCCTCGTAAAAATTCTATAAAAGTTGTCTATATGAATATTCAGAGTGTAAGGAATAAAATTCATAATCTGGAATGTTTTGTGATAAGTAACGCTTGTGATGTCCTAATATTAGTCGAAACTTGGTTAAACAACGAAGAATGCCATTTGTACAGCATTGAAAATTATGCAGCTATACACAAGTGTAGAGATGGAAGAGGCGGCGGAGTATCAATCTATGTAAAATCTCATATCAAAGTGAGAGAAATAGATAGATCATCAGATAGGCAAGTCATAGACTGGGTATGTGTTAACATAGGTGAACAAAATCTAAAAGTAAGTGCAATATATAAACCGCCTTCCTGTAGTAATGTAACATTCTTTAGCGATATTGAAAATATTATGTTGAAATATCCAAAAAAACATATCATTGTGGGAGATATCAATATCAATTTATTGCAGAGTTGTAAACTAACAACAGATTATAAAAATCATCTAAGCTTGCTTGGGTTTAAGATTTGTAATGTCATATCAGAAAATCATCCAACAAGAGAAACAATTAATAATATTAGCATAATTGATCATGTCTTGAATGACATAAATTCTAATGTGGTTGAATCTTTGAGTATTGAAGATAACCCACTTTCGGATCACAATCGCATATTATTCAGTATCAAGCAGAGGAATGTTAAGGAATTCAAACCAAAAGTATTATTCAATATAAAAGCAATTAATTATAAACAATTTGTTCACCAATTCAGTAATAAAATCAAAGACAAAAAGATAGATACGTTTCAAAAACTTATAACTCTAGTTAATGAGACAAAGAACAATTGTATAACATCTAAAACTTTAAAAATTAAAAAGGGGAATGAATGGATTAATCAAAATATATTGGACATGATTAAATTACGGGATCAAGCGTACAAAAGAAAAATTAGACACCCACAAGTTCCTCGGTTCGATGCTGAATTTAAACAGTATAAAAATCGGGTCAATAATCTAATAAAATCTGCAAAAAATTTATACTTTCGGAAAAAATGGGAATTATCAGGTACTGATACCAAAAAGCAGTGGCAGTTTATCAACAATTTTTTTGGTAAACAAACAGAAGCCACTGATATTGAATGTATAGATATGAATGGTAGAATTATTTATGAAAAAAAGGACATTGTAAATTATTTAAATCAATATTTTGTGGAAGTAGGGGAATCTATAGTTAAGGATGTATGTAGGGATATAAATAGGTTGGGTATAAATGCAACTTTTGATGAAATTTACTGTGATATCGTGATCTCTAATGTAGATTTAACAAATAGAGAGGAAATAAATGAAATTATATTGGAACTGAAAAAAAACTCGGCACCTGGTAACGATGAGGTATCGGTTATGGATTTGCTTAACCTTAAAGATTTTATAGTTCAACCCATTGTAACGTTAGTGAATCAGGCATTAACTACTGGAATTTTTCCAAGAGAGCTTAAAACGAGTAAAGTGTGTCCCATCTTCAAGAGCGGTGATAAAAAGTTAATGAATAACTACAGACCGATCTCTGTCGTTAGCGTTCTCTCCAAAATTCTTGAGAAGGTAATTAAAAAAAGAATGACACAATTCATAGAAAATAATTTTTTGAGTGATCAGTTCCAGTATGGTTTTATACAGAAAAGTAGTACGTTGTCTGCGACCTTCGATTTTGTAAATTTCTCGACCAAAGCCATGGACCAAAAAAAAATTGTAGTTGTGGTTTCCATCGATTTGCGTAAGGCATTTGATACAGTCGGCATAGATACTCTTTTGAAAAAACTACATTATATGGGCTTTGGGGGTAAATTTTATAATATTCTGGAATCTTACATCAAGAGTCGAAGCCAGTATGTCAAATTGGGTGAATGTTGTAGCGAGACACTACAAAACAATTATGGGGTGCCACAGGGTTCCGTCCTTGGGCCCCTGCTTTATTCATTATATGTTCTAAGTTTGCAAATTGCTGGCCTCAAGGCCCAGTATTATACATTTGCCGATGATACATTATTAGTGTATACAGGTGAAAATGAAAAAGAATTGGAAATTCTAATTAATGAGGATCTAGATAAATATCTCAGGTGGCTGTACTCTAACAAATTAAAAGTAAACATCGATAAAACTAATTTTATAATTCTCACACAAAAAAATAAAGTAGTAAGTGATATTGATTTGAAAATTAATAATATTAAACTAGAAAAAGTATCATCTCTCAAATATTTAGGTTTAATTGTAGACGAACATCTACATTGGCAATTACATATTAAAAAAATATTAAATAAAGTGAATCCTATGATACCTATAATTTATAAATGTAGAAGTTATATTTCTCAAAAAACAAAAAAACAAATATATACTGCATTTTTCTTGTCACACCTGAGATATCTATTACCCATTTGGGGAACCTGTGGGAAAACCAGCTTCAGTGAAATGCAAATTATGCAAAATAAATTCCTAAAAATTTTATTTAATTATGAGTATCTTACACCTACGAATGATTTATATCAAGAATTGAATGTACCTAAATTAGAAAAAATATTGGAACTTGAGCAGTGCAAACTTGTATATAAAATACTTAATAACCTACAAAAATCAAATACAAATTTTCAATCCATAAGCATAATTCATAATCATGATACAAGGTCGCAGTCAAGTTTATATCTGACACAGAGCAGAACTAACATAGGTTTAAATAATCCTGTCCAACTTGCCTCCAAATGTTTTAATAAATTGGGAGATGACATAAGGTTTGCTAATTCTTATCCACTCTTTGTTAGAAAATGTAAAAGTTACCTTAATATTTATTAAAAAAAAAGCTATAAAAAAAATGTATGTTAAATCAAAAAATCAAAAGTATATTATACGTTAGTATCAACTATCACCACTTAGACAACATAACACTGTTAATATAAGTTATTTAAATCTCGAGGCCAGAGCTATTTAAGCACTGATTTGAGATGCAAAAAAAAATATTCAAAAATTGTTATATTTCGAATTGTTAATAAAGTTGTTTCAAAAAAAAAAAAAACTTACCTAAAAATAGGAGCTAAAAATACACAAATATCCCTAATATGTACATTAATATGCAGCAAATGTAATATCCAGTGTATGCTTCCTGATGTGAGCATAAGCCCTGGATACACAGTGCCTCCCACAATACGTCCTAGAGGGTACCATGCCCTCTCATCAAACCAGTTTAGGAAATTATAAAATCCATGTTTTACCATATAAGCTGTTGCTCTGTAGTTGAACCTAAAAAGTTTAATGTTATTATTGGTGTACCTTCTTTCGGACTGCGATATTAGTTCAATGTTTAGATGGTATAGAAGGTACAAAGGCAATAGTAAAAAACTGAAGTATCAAATAAGATAATTGAAGGAGTGCTTAATGTAAAAATAGCTTGCAAGCTGAGTGCTGAAGGCAGCAAACTTTGGACGGGGTTCTAAAATGATTGAATAAAACAAAATAAGATCTTAAATAGTGTTAAGATATAAGAAAAGTAGCTTACCAAGGATCGAATTCGTGGATGATACTTTCGAACCTGATGACGGCAAATAGCCGGGATGCAAAGCCCGCGACCCATGCCAAAAGCAAAACTACGAAAACTATGAGACTGTTGATGGCTGCATTTTTATTTAATTTGGAAACAGCCCCTTTTTTCGAACCGGCTTGAGACATTTTTGACAAGCAAAAACATGACACGCATACAGGGCCAAGGGAGGAGAAGAGAGGTTACAAGACCATAATCGGCCAGTCGGCCCGTTTTGATTGGTTGCAGATTGAAGAGTCGACAACACGGCGTTTTGTTGTCAGAATGTCAAAAAATTTGTCTTGAATCCAACGTTGTCAAGTTTATTTCCTTTGGGGTGTGTTCGAAAATGTGTAGCAACGCCACATCACCTTTTGTGTCTTTGTTCGATCAATTCCAACAAAAAGATCATGAAACATGATCATGATCACTTGAACTTGTATTTAGAGAATACGACGATCATATTCGCCGAGGTCAACGCCAGAACCCGAACTATCCTAAAGTTTGTTTTTTTTTTAAGATAAAAAGGCGTATTTTAGCGACAGGTAAACATCATACTACACATACTACGATTCATGACGTCATAGTTACCCAAATAACAGCTGGAGTGTATTTGACAAAGGTTCTAAGAGAGGACGCCATGATCGTTGTTTATTTGGATTTGTTGAATTTTGCAAAATTTTGCGTTTTCGAGTTTCAATGTTATTTCTCCAGTGAAGATTTTCGATAGATTGTGGTATTTTTGAATTGTATGGAGACCCCGTGCCAAAAAAAAAATAAAATTACACTTTTGTGCACAAGTGAAGATTTTTTTTTTTGCAAAAAACCAGGGGGTGTGCGCCAAAAAAACAACTTCATCTCAAAAAAAAGAGAAAAAAAATCTAAGAATAACAGTGAAATCCGCACCCCTCTATGACAAATAATACTGCAGATATGACTCTATGAAGGTACCGCATCTCACCCTATGACGTCACGAAAGCTCAAGCGACGCACGAGAAAGTGGAGTTAATTAAATTTACATATGTTTCTCCTGTGTTACCTGCAATAATCTAAACAAAAACCACTCACGCGTGCCAGAAACAATCAAATTAACAATGCGAAGCGCGGCTGGACGAAGTTTTCGTGACGTCACGAGAGCGTCGTCCACACTTTAAAGCGGAATATCTCAGCGATGGTTTATCGTAGAATAACGAGGTTTGAACAGTTATTCTTAGATTTTTTTACACTAAAACTTTAATTTTTGGCGCACACCCCCTTTCGGCAAAATGAGGAAAAACAATCCTCTATTTATAATGGAAAGAACTGCGTCGGTAATCGTAGCGTAATCAGCTGATGTTTTGCCCATATGCTCATTTTCGTGTATTAGAAAAAGATGCACTGACATACTACAACCAGTAACTATCCCTCGTAGGATGGTTACATGCACAAAACATCCCCCCTTAGAAATGTAAGTCTTATGAGAGACGTCAGTCTAGTCGTTTCAGCTTTTCCCTCCAATCACTAGAGGCGCTTCAATCAACCTATTAAAGTTTTCTTTTTCCTGCCGGACCGTGCGCCAAGATTTGAAGTTTATTTTGTCATTTCCAGTCGTCAAAATTTAAATTTTGAACTTCTCCCAACATTTAGAATTATCAATTACCTATCAATTATCAATAATTATTATCTCAAAATGTCTTCTCCCAGTTTGTTAATTGAAAAGCATCAGAAATGCTGTGTTCCGGGGTGCGGCGACAAATACAGCAGCTATTTCCGGTTTCCAAAAGATGCCGAAAAAATGAAACAATGGCTAATAAAAGTTCGCAATCCTTTACTAAATAGCCTCAGTGCCGAGAAGGCTTATAATAATTATAGAGTGTGAACAAGACATTTTCCTCGAGAATTTATTGTTGGCGATCCAAAAGCCAGACGAGGACTCACATGGAATGCTGCGCTTTTGCTGTATCTCCCTGAAGGTAAGTTAATACTAGATATATTTGAGAAAGACGTACTTACATTTTCACTTACTCCTCCCCATAGTTCTGATTAACGACAACGTGTTAGAATTCGGGTTTAAAGGAGCATAGGTCAGAAACATTTAAATTAATTTTAGCCCCAATTATCAAAAACAGTGAGGAGTCGTTAATTGATAAACCACAATCACCAAAATGGCAAAAAGTGGAGATCGACACAGTTGAAACTCGTCGAAGAGTCCTAAGACGCCTTCAGAAATTAGTTTCGCAACTATGATTGACATAGGTAGGTAAACATAATAACTCTGTTCCAACACGTCAAAAAATCGTCCCATGAACGGTTTCGAAACCACTCAGTATAACAATTTTAGTTTCTGCGCAGAATCGTGACGGTACATTGTACGGTTTTCTGCTGTGTTGGAACAAAGCTAATATTATTCATTTTTTTTTTTTAATGTTTATTCCTTTATCAGGAGACACAATAATTAAAATATTCCGGGTTACATACAGGTACAGCATATTCTACAATGTGTGTATCCTAACTTTTTTGGTAGAATCATTGGTAACGAAATTTCTGTTTTAGATCAACCAGGCCCTTCATGTCGTCAATTTTTATCTACTGAAACTTCTGCAATTGGGGCAGACATTGCTACACCAAGTGGAACCATCACATCTGCAAACATGAAAAAGTCACCAACCAACTTTGTCTCTTAAAACTTTTATTGGTAGGTACCTAAGTGTTATTGCTTAATGAATAACCACCCAGATGGGAATAGGTGAATTTTGAAACATCCTAACTCAAGTAGGACTACTACTATAAAAGACTACTAATTACTAAAACTTGGAGTCGAATGCTAGAAAAATTAGAAGCATGTGCGAAAAGCTCGTCTCCAATCTTGATCTATTTTTTTTTTGCAGGTCATGAGAGACGATGCCAAATTTTAAAGAACATTAACGTCACTAGGCAAAAATTCCTATCCCCAAGGGAAAAATATCTTTATTCCAGAGTTATAGAATCCAGCAATAAGTTAAGAAGAATCAGTAGAAGGTTGTCGTCATTTAAATCCAAAGTTTCTGCTGCTGAATAACTTGCATCATAAACCAAATTTCAAAGGCTCGTAGACCACGTCAATCCATTGATATACAGCTTTATTTTAAGCCAAGTCCATACTCAAAACCAAAAGCCTAAAGCTAGACGATTTACATTGGACGAGAAGTTGTTGGCGTTGTCTTTGCTTAAAGCTAGTGGTAAAGGGTATAGACTATTATCAAAAATATTTATTCTATCATCCAGGCGAAATCAGTTTCTTGAATGAGCTTTATATTATGTATAACTACATAAACTTTCTACCTAACACATGCGGAAAGTGTATTTTCTGGACTTAAAGGCTTGTCCGAACTCTGCTTTTTGTTGTCATTCGTGCAACTTCCATCACGTGCAGAAACACTTTCCTCACTTGTTAGGTTAACAACGATTTTGGATTGTGAGAAAAGGACCTCTTTTGTCATTTTATTTACGATTTAAGTTTTTCATCAAGCTATTATTAAATGTACGTCATTACTTCTTGTAACTGTCCTTATTATCTTTAACTTAACTAGCATTACCTACCTATGTATGTATACTTACATGAAAAAAAAACTGTTTCGCAATAATTGTAATTAATTCCATATTCTATTATATTTTCTGTTTCAAACTTTAATAAATATCTAAATTTGTCATCTTAATTCTTAGTCAATTTTACCTTGAAGGCGCTTCAACACTACCGATTTTATGAGTTTCTTCTTTTTGGCACAATTATTTTATGCCAAAAAGTGGTAGAAACTTTAAAGTGGTGGTGTTGAATCGCTAGAATCAAACAATGGTGCAAACGATCCACCGGAACGAATAAGATACCGAACGAACCCTAATTGCGTTTTGCATTCGCCAATAAATCCAGAATTACAAAAGCTGACCCCCCCAGTCACTAGAGGCGCTGAAAACTTATAGACAGGTTCTCAACACGGTACTTACCTTTCTAAGGGGGGATGTTTTGTGGTTACATGCTTACAGCCGAGTTTTATGTTGTGACGTCATAGTATGTTAGCCATGATCGCTAAAATGTAGTATCCCAAGTAAATACAACATACTACTGGGTTAAAACCAATGAACTATAGCTAAAAACTGGAATGCGCACACATTGCCATATATTCCAAAAAAATGAAGCCATGAAAGACAGATGCCACAAGGGGGAATGTTGTTTTTTTCTGTTGCTCGCTGACATATGACGTTTTCGAAAGTTTTGTCATATTTCCCTTCACAGGTTTCATCAATTGACACGTTGCAATTGACCTTTTGTTTGGACGCCATATTGCGGTGCGCGAACATGGTTGCCAAAAGTTGAAAAAAAAAATAATAAATACTAGGGTACTGTCAACATTGAAATAAAAGTTACTGAATAAATTACATTTAAAATTTAAATTTGCCGCCTATCACGAATGTTTTTGAAAAGAAAAGCCATCAATTTTAGCTTGTATTGCGCAGAATAGAAATAATAGAATAGCTGCTTTCGGGTGCCACCTTTTGAGCGCTCTTGAGTTACTCCGAAGTACTCCAGCTACAGTTTGACCCGTTCGGTATCAAGCGTTCGAGTGCAAAACGCATGGAGTATGACAGGACACTGACAGATGTGAATTTGTTCTAGGAGCTTCGCACTCTGCACCCGAAAGCGGCTAATATCTACCTATTTACTTTTATCAATCAGAGAGAGAAACTAAACAAAAAAAAAAGGATAGCGAGGATCAATCATTTAGTTACTTTCGTTGTTGATGTTGACAGCCCGCTAGTAATTTTTGTTTTCTTCTTTTGGCAACTATGTTCGCGCACCGCAATATGGCGTCCAAACAAAAGGTCAATTGGAATACGTGTTGGAAGCAATTTTCACCATTTAACATATTGAGTGCGACAAAAACAGGTATCCCCTCCGCAGCAGCCGCACTAGGCTTCACGTTCGTCCTTATGTGTTAGCATTCCAGTTTTTGGTTATAGTTCATTGGTTAAAACTCTCGCTAAAATACGCCTAAAGTCAAAATGACATTATGTTGGCAATACAATAGGCGATTTCGGCAAGCTTTGGTACATGGTTTGGTACCCTGTTTGGTCTGTCAAATGCATATCAACCAATTTCGGATACGAAAATGATGTCGTCACCGTGACGGGGAAATGTAAATAAATGGAAGTTCATTAGAATTTGAATAATTTGAAATTTTTTAACAAATATGTTTGTTTTTTCGCCTTCATCTTCCTGTTTTCTCGTATGTTTTGACTGCCAAATAATGTTTGACGATCATTTGAAAAATGGCTTTGAACGACAGATATGGGGTAACTATTATGCTGGATGGATTATGGAATAAGCTTTAAATTTACAGGAAACGCTGGGTTAGCCAATAGGTTACTCAAAGGTACCTACTGTCTAGACCTCAGATTAACACTTGAAATAGATAGGTTTTTATTATGATTAAAAAATGCCCCAAACATTGATTCCCATTCTAAGATCACTTGCGGACACTTACTGCAGATGTGCCATATGTATAAATTGTCCTAAGTTGCAGGAAAAATGGAAATGGAAATTGAAAAAAATATATCGTAAATATAAAAATCTAGATAGATATATGTATATACAATTATAACATAAAATATCGGGGTGCTTTCCAAAATTGAATAGGAATAATTATTATATAAAATAATAATCTTTTGTCACAATAAAATTTGAATAAGAATTTGTGCTAGCTGAAAATGGCAACACTGCCTAAAATCTCGGAACTTGCTTGTATTCGTCTAGGAACGCCCACCTGAATCGTTTTATCTTTGTTAAGATAACCAGATAAAGAAGGATGCAAATGTTTCCAGAGCAAGTCCGACCATAATCGCGAATGCGCTGTAGTATTCGTAGTACGAAATGTCAAACGGGTTTTGTTTGTAATTGGTCCGCATTGTCCGCAATCTTATCCCCACTCCATGTAGTTCATTCATTAATCCACTATTGTCGTTTAGGATTGTTGGCCGCAGAAACCAAACGATTTTATGAATGACTTGCCCTCTCTATTTATCTAGTGTTACTCTCAGGTCTAGACCTAGACTCTAGACAGTGCTAATTAGTGATTATAGATTTTAGTCAGTGCAGTCAGTATCTAGTCGCTCCCGAAACTAGAAGAACAACACAAAGTTAGGTTAAGGCTCGTCTCTTCCCCTCTCTCATGACCTACCAAACGAATTCGGAACAAAATGGTATCTTACGTCATTACTATGACGTTGCAGGTACCAATTGGTTAACCAAATGGTATACCAACCAAAGCTTGCCGAAATCGCCTAGTAAAATTATCAATGCTTTCAATTTTTTTATGTAGATAAGGCTTGTGTTGCCAACATAACTAGATTTTTGACTTCAAACTCGTGACGTCACAAGACGAACTATGATTCGTCCTTGGATGAACTACATTCGTCGCGAAAATTCGGTTTAAGATAGGACAATAGGACACCGGAAGTGCGTCGTTTCCAAATTACAGGGTGTTGAAATTTTACAAAAAATCGAATTTTTCCCTCTTTTACCGATTTTAATAAAATTTTCAGGATTGTCTAGGGACGAACTTGCAGCACAAGTGTGTTAAATTTTTTAAAGAAAAAATGGTACGCCACTGCAAGGATGATACACACTACTACTACAGGATAGCCTATCCTCATAAGGTCTGTGTGGATCAAATCCCCCCCACCAAATCACCAGTTGTGACGTAGCAGCATGTTATTTCTCGTCTTGACGTAGGCTGTTTAAACAGCTGACGACTTACTATGACGTCGGAAATGATGACACACCAATATAGCGGCGATTACCAAAAACGAGGCCGATAAACAATCGTGTGTGTATCATCCTTGACGCCACTCTGCGTCAGAGAGCAAAAACTTAAGGATCCTTTTTTGTTGAAATTAATAATTATTTCAAAAATTGTATATTTGTTGTATTAGGAGTAGAAGCTTTACTTTATGTTCTACTCTACTCCATTTGCAACACACTATTTTTTCTCCGATCGAGCTCAAACGTGAAAGAAAAACAATATTTATTTACAATCATAATTCATATACAGGGTGTGTCCCACGACGTTTTTCCCAGAATAACTTCGGAACGCGTCATCCAATATAATTGAAATTTTGAGGATTTGGGTAATTTTTTGTGCCACTTCTACCATTGTCATCCAATTTCACCACTTTTGCTTCGATTTCGGTCAAGTGACGTCAACTTTCGAATCTTAATTCATGGTATATTATGGCATTATAATATTCGTAAGAAACTTAAATTTAAAAATCGGCAATGCCATATTTGTTAAGGCTTTGTTGAAGAAAAAAAGAAAAAATTATACAGTGAAACACGATGATGCGTTCCGAAGATCATTTGGGAAAATCCTCGTGGGACACCCTGTATGTAATGTTGACTTATCTGACTTTTAAAAGGTTTGAAAATATCACTTTTTTGACTTTTACTTACCACCCACGGGTTGAAAGTTTACTTTCCTCCCGTGGGCCCGAAGTAAATGAAATTGTTAAAAATTATTGTAATTTTTTAGGTTTCATTCAAATAAAAAATACAAAATTCGATTGAAGATAAATAAAATAGTATACATACCTCGGTGAAGTTTCATTACTGTCTCGAGTCTCAAGATTTTAGTTAGACCTCGGCTGCGCCTCGGTCTAACTAAAATCTCTCGACAGTCATGACACAGCATATACAAAAACAATAAGCAGGCTAACTTCAATGACAGCCCATGTAATAAAGGAATTCATCATCGAAATGTCACTAGTGGCCATTTTGGGATACGAAACAGGGCCTGATTAACGATAATTTAGGTTTTTTCTTTCCTGTCACAGAGTCGTATTGGCTTCAAATAAACTAATTTATTATTACTTTCATAGTTACATATAATAATATTTATAATTACTAATTTTTTATTATTATTATTAAATATACACTTGGCCAAACATAAAACTGGTACGCATTTTCCTATTGTGTTATATTGTGTAAATCCACCTTTTTTATCACCTCAATAATGATAAAAAGAGTCAAGTCAGTGTCATATTTAAACCAATCATAACATAAAAACACGTTGCATTTACTTTTGTTCAGGTTTGACGTTGACAAAAACTGTCTGAACCAAGTTTTTCAGAACAGACTTTTTGTTGTTAAGCCTGACTCACACTGGGCAAATTTAAAAAATATATTTTGCCTGTACCAGTTTCATGTTTGGCCAAGTGTACAACAATGATAACAGATAACACTATAAATGACAACACGAATATACTAAAATCACTTCGAAAATCATAACTAAAATTCCGCTCTACACCACACGCTTATGAACACCGTCAGAAATTAACAAATAAAATAAAATTTCGGCGCCCCTGCCGTTTAATGACAGGATGGTATCCCCTAATGGCGGCGTGCGCAGAAAAGATGCGCGTGAGAGTTAGCCTGCTGATTGTTTTTGTATATGCTGTGGTAATGAAACACTTTCCACCTTGGTATGTAGGTAATATACTATTGCTTTGAGCCATACATGTAATTTTCACATTTCTCACTGGTTTGAAGTTTCGAAAATGTCACCTTACTTTTGTTTACTTTAGCCGCTTTCCAGCTGACGCTTTTGAGCACGTAATCGAGTTTTTGCGTGCGCAAATGCTTCAAGCGCGTATTCGTGTTCCAGCCGTACTGCGCTTCGAGAGCTGCTAACTTTTGCGTTTCAAACACAGAACACTGTGCAGCACAGACTGTGCTGCACCGTGCTTGAAGCACACAGCTGGAAAGCGGCTTTTAAAGCAGGCCGAAAATGACGATTCTCCTGTCACTTTCGGCCTGGAGAACTCACTTTCGGCCTGATAAATTGTTCTTTCACAGTTAAACACAAATCCAGGTGCAATGATTGTATTTAGAAGCATAGGCGGCGGAATTTCAAAATTACTATGGGGGCTTGCGGGCTCCAAGAATAAACATAAGTAGAAATAATTAGACAGACAGGACTAGACTATTAGACACATATAGACTTAAATGGGACCAGTTGACAAATACCCATTTCACTGCACGATCGCCACGCTGGATGATTGATCGTCCCTGCAGGTCCCTGCATATTAATAAAATCCGTGCATCTCTGACAGCTATACTCGGCTTCGGCAGCACTATTGGCGTAACCCAGAATTTGGTCTTGGAAGGAGGGGAAATTTGCAGGAAGTGATCCTTGCAGCTCTTGCGCACGCGCAGCAGGAAGGAAAGCGCCGCAGGCTCGTAATTTTTGGTTTTTTTTACGGTATTTTTGGGACTTTTAATGGTGAGGGCAAGCAGGAATGCGGTCATTTTTACAAATATTGATATAATAATTTACAGTAGAACGTTACTTATATTATTATGTATGTAACTGATTATTTACCTAGGACTAGAATTGATTTTTTTGTTTATTCCAATTTTGATTCTAATTTGAATTATAGATGCCACTTTGTCCTCCTGATCCCTGGCTACGCCAGTGAGCACAGTGAGCAGCACCGGTTCGATTCGCCTTAACCGGGTACAAGCTTATTCGTCTTATAACTCCCTATGTATGTAGTAGGTTTGTCCGGTCTGTATATAAATTGTCCATGATAAACTAGTTTGGTGTGAACCTATCAAAAAAAAACAATTAAAACAATTAAAACTATTATCGCAATCTTTATTGTTGCATTAAAAAAGAATTGTTTCTAAAGTAACTAACTCAAAATAAGGCAGCAAACTCCAATCAAACTAAGTCAAAAATGTACTTACAAAACTTCTTATTGGTTGTCGTCCCGCACAAAACTATATTTAAACAAAAAATCAATTCGCACCTACTTGTTAGGCGAGTGGGAGACATCTACCTTCATATGACACGTCTTGCAGTACTCATAAGTAATACTAGGCTCGTGACGTCACGCCTTATCATTTAGCACCTTTTTTTTTAAGTGGGGCTGGAATGGGTATATGTATGTATTTCTGTTTTGTACAGTGTGATCTAAAAAATGATTAACATTAACATTAACAAAGTTGTAATTTTAAGAAGCATCTAAACTGTTTTCTCAAAACTCAAAATTTATAGAAATTTTGCACATTAACACGAAAACAAACGGAAAGGAAACAATAATCCAACGACTCATTGAAAATACAGGATTAAATACTACACAACAAAATATTCAAACTGTTTGTTTGAGTAAAAGTTGGTAACTGTGAAAAGTGCGTTTCGGTCTGAAGTGAAGGGGGAGGAAAAAACGATATGGAAATACACAGTTGCAATGAAAATGGAGCGAGATAGAAATATTAGTTCGCATATTGGCCGCCGACAAATTCTCGCTGATCGCGCTATAGGTATAGCAAAAACAACAAAAACTTAAAACACACAAGTTTGATAAAAAAAATTAATAGTTAGGAGCAGGAAATCAATATTTTTGTGAAAATCACTACGGGGGCTCAAGCCCCCATTGCCCCCATGGTTCCGGCGCCTATGTTTAGAAGTAAAGATTTTCATTCGAAATTCCATTTTTGTCATATCTTTGCCTTATTTTTTTGTTCAATACCTAATTGATGGTTCTGGTTCAAAATAAAATGGCGTATAGGTACATAATTTCGGTGGAAAGTTTTCACAGTCTCGAGTATCTTTCGACAATGAACTATTCTCTCGACAATTATGAAACACTTCCACCTCCGCATGTAATACTATTACTGCCGGCACTGCCGCTAGGGTTGCCAAGCATATAGAAATTTTTCTAACATCTCGACAGGTGTTAATAAAATGTAATTTTTTTGACGTTTGGAGATTTTTTTTTTCGAAAAAACCTTGAAAAAACAGTGGCGAACCATTTTTTTTCGAAAAATTTAACACACATCACACATGTGCTGCAACTCTGTCCCTGGACAAATCAAATTAACTGCAATTCCTTAAAAAGTTGCAAGTTGCATCGCCAACTATCATTTAAATCCTGACAATTTCATTAAAATCGCTAAAACCGTTTCTAATACAAAGGGGAAAACTAACACCCTGTATTTTGGAAACGACGCGCCACTTCCGACCATCGGTGTCCTATCTCAAACTACTTCTCTATGGTTCCTCTATATACCCTAGCATTTTTGGCCAGTTGAACGGGGACACCCTGTATATATCTATAATAGATCTGTAGTGGGGGTAAACTGATCCAACTTCAATACGAACACAGTCTGGTTCATTTAAATTGAACCAGATCGATCCAATCTGATCAATCGAATACAGCTCTTGTAATGGGTATTATTACTTGATGACGCATCTGGGGTGCCATGGAGATTTGCATTATGTTGATGCACCCCAGATGACGTCTTTAAGTTATATAGACAACCAAAACCTACCTCTCTCAAGTAACCTTGCTCTTGGCCTATCCTCATAAGGCCCAAGGATATTAAACACTACACAGGATAGCCTCAAGGATTATAAACATTATTACTACAGGATAGAATTAATGACCCTCATTAATGCATGATTTCTTTTCAATATGGCAGCCTAGGTCAAACAGTGAAATTGGCGCCATGAGAATTTCATATAAATACCTTTGTCCGTGTCCGCCAGAAAACCATGACGTTTTGTTATCATAAAACGTGCATAAAACTGTTTTCTGTGTATTTGGTGGTGTTACAAGGTGATTTTCTAGCGCTTGAGAAGTATAATTTTCGTATTTTAGGATGAAAAGTCCTTGTGTTTTCTCGCGTCTCAAAGTTTTGAAACATTCTTCAAAACTGGTTTAAAACAGTTTCACAATGACGTCATAACTTCTCGGCGCGAGAAAATGGTTTGAAAACTTGGATTGGAATGATTGGATTGTATTTCGAAACGGTTTAAACCAATTTTGTGTGATGTCATGGGTTCATCGCGACAATATACTATTTCAAACCTGTTTTGAACCAGTTTCAAAAAAGTGGACGCGAGAAAACAGCTCTTTATCTTGAGAAGTTATTACTATCAGTAGTGCAAAATTCGGGGGTTGGCAATGGCAAGATATTCTGAAATCCAACAGTTTAATAAAGGTTCTAAATATTTAATTATTTATCTCGCTCATTTGACACTTGGCCCGTCGGCCATCTGGTTTTGGTGTTATAATTTCGAGTTAAATTGTGTTTATTTGGAGAGTTTATTTGGGTTCTGTTGAAAAAAAAAAATACATAATTATATTCTTAGCTACGACCGCTGGCGCAAACAGCTAACAATTCCGTTGGTGACGTCAAAAACGATGCAACACCATACGATTCCAAAAATCGAGGCCGATGAGCAATCCTTTAGTAGTGTGTAATATCCTTTCAGCCTAGTACTCATATACCCCGAATCGCGGATTTTTATTTTGCGGATGTTTTTCTGTTGGTTGATTATATTTAAATTTGACAGTCAGCGTTTATTGTTTCCTATTGAAGTTTTTCATGGATTTTTATAGCGCGTACCTGTTCTGCAACTGCCGATTTTTTCGATTCGACTAGTTTGCAGTTTCCAGTTTCTTTTGTGCTCGTTGATCCTAGTTCCCATAGATCTTTTTGTTGTTCCAATACCTTACCACGTGCATGGTACCTAGTATAGCCAGCGCGTGCTAGTGGGTTCTATTGGTCTCCTATTTTTGGCTGATCTCAGTGATTATTGTATTTTCCTTGATGGCTTAAAGATTGTTTTTATTTTGTGTTTCTTTTCTATTCAAGATTTTTCCTATCTGTCTGGAATATATGTGTAAAGAATTTTTTGTACTACCGTGCGTAAAGTACCTACTCACTTTACGCACTATTCAGAAGACGTAAAATTTCTCTTCACGCACTAGTGCGTAAAGAAATTCACTTCACACACTAGTGCGTAAAGTAATGTCAATGACAGATGTCGACACTGTCAAATTACTATTTTTCTGGTAAATTACTTCACGCACTAGTGCGTAAAGTGAAAATACTTTACGCATTAGTACGTAAAGAATTTCTCTAAATTTATTTTTTTCACACATATTTGATTGGTAGTAGAAAAAAATTTGTATGCAATACGTGCGTAAAGCACCTTTTTTCACTCATGTGATTGTCGCACTCGCCTTATTCGGCTCGTGCGTCAAAATTCACATTCGTGAAAAAAGGTTCACTTTACACACTTGTTGCATAAATAACTATCTCATGTGTCTATTTTCGCTTTTTTTTTTAAATAAAGGCTCTTGTAAAAAATCAATGAACTAGTAAGAAGGTATGGAATGGGCTTTGCGTCACTCATTTGATTCCAGGATAAGGTAGCGCTAGTAAGGGCAGAAAATCCATTCGATCTCTTCCGTTCTCTCACTCTAATGTTGGCAAATATACGTATTGAGTAGATAGGCAAAGGGCCATTCCAAACCTTACTACTTCATTGTAAAAAAACACGTTTTTCTACTACCGTGCGTAAAGTAGTTACTTTACGCACTACTCAGAAGACGCAAAGTTTTACTTCACGAACTAGTGCGTAAAGTAATTCACTTCACACACTAGTGCGTGAAGTAATGTCAATGACAGATGTCGACACTGTCAATTTAGCATTTTTCTGGTAAATTACTTCACGCAAGTAGAGATAAATGGCCGGTTCTGCATCCTCCGACGCCTCCGACGCCTCCGAAGCCACTGCGCATGCTCCAACCTGGGTGTGGCGACGCTCTGACGTCAGAGCGTCGCCTCATCTACCCGCGCCATCTGTTGAGCAAACCGAACATTACCCCCACCCCCAACCCCCCCCCCCCCCAACCCCTTCCCCTCCCCGCGCGCCATCTATCATCAATCATTCAAACTCATCTACGAGCACCATCTAGCGGAAAGAACAAGAACGTGGCGCAGCTCATCTACGAGCGCCATCTAGCGGAGAGAACAAGAACTTGGCGGTTGCAGCGAGCTTTTTTTTTTTTTTTACCCGCACGTTACCAATCGTTCCGTACCATCCACGCACGAATTAAAAAAAAGTCTATGTCGCTGCTGGGAATCGAACCCGAGGCGCCCGCTCCATAGTCACCGTCAGCCAGTGCTATAACCAAACGAGCTAAGCTTGCCTTGGAAATTAAACCGCTAAATGTTGTGGACATGAAAAAATAGGCTTGGCTTATTGTCGTTCGGTTGGCTGGTTCCGTTGCTAGGCTAGCCTCGCCTGATTTCTATTATTATAAATAATATTCTCTGACGTAACAATAATTTAATTACAACATTCGTTAAGTAATAGAAATAATATTGTTAATGTCCTAATGGTAGAGAACATTAAACGGCTGCTTGTATTCCGAGAGCTTTAGGAATAAAACAATTATATTTTTAATTAAATTCTATTTATTAAACCATAAAGTACATTGGCTTTTACCCATATGATAAACCATTTTAAATAACAAAATTTCAAAAATCATAGATATATTTATTATACAAGCATATAGTAGGTTAGTGACGTGAACCGGGGCTATTTCCTTGTTTAAAACAGTCCCAAGAGTTATCCAGTCCTTGCTTGTTAAAATGCTTTTATTTAGAAACTCCACTTGTAGCTTATACTGATAGAAATCAGAGAAATGAGAATCAAAAAAAATCAGATGACACCATGAGATAAGGAGCCGCGGCAAATTTCGGAAAAAGCGCCAAAAATTTGAGGTTGGTCCGGGTTAAATCCCCGAAATTTCAGATCAAAGGCGTCGCCGATCCAGAGATTTTCCCACGCTATCGAAAAAGTTCCCAGGCTCAGGTGTCCCCGTTACTACATCGGTTTTTACCCATATGATAAACCATTTTAAATAACAAAATTCCAAAAATCATAGATATATTTATTATACAAGCATATAGTAGGTTAGTGACGTGAACAGGGGCTATTTCGTTGTTTAAAACAGTTCCAAGAGTTATCCAGTCCTTGCTTGTTAAAATGCTTTTATTTAGAAACTCCACTTGTAGCTTGTACTGATAGAATTGATCTCGAGTAGCTGGAAGGTTTGTTTGGAATGTAGGTGTACGGTTTATGATGCGATAACATAGCGGAATCCATAAGCCAGTTGAATAATTGTCCGATTTCAGCTGAATCCTAATATTTCGCACATTTGATGATGGTGTATGTATATAGAGAACATTTTGAAAAATAGCGGTGAGAGCTATAAAACTGGAACTTAACCAAACCATTGCTGCTATGCAAATGAGATTTTTCACTAATTAGCAAAAGCTTTTATGCAAAAAGGGCATGTTTTCTGTGACGATGGAGGTCCATCAACATGAGTCCTCCAATCAGGTCTGTTGTAATGTATAAAACATGGTAATTTTATTTGCAACTCAAACTCTTGCCTATGTTCTACTGGCAGCAGACCCCAAATATGTAGAAGCGTAGAACTATCGACATATTTTAAGAAGAAATCAATTGGTAATTCTTTTAGTTCTTCAGCACTACATTCTCTAATATTTTTTTCTCCCGAAAGGAACTTCAACAACTGGTCACACATCTTTGAAAGCTTAAGTTATACTAAGGAAAATAAAAAGCAAAAAAAAAATATTTTTATAGGTTTATTAAACAACGATGACAAAGGTGATGTCATTGGTTAATTTTATTAAAATCATCAATTATTCTATTAGGGTTAAGGTGTATAAATTCTAGCATAAAGTACGATAATTCGGACATATTTAATTTACAGCCTTCCTTGATGACATCTAAACAATTATTTTTACAGATAGTTGAAATGTTATAATAATTTAAAAGTTGATCATAATACGTTCTAAAATCCAATTTTCGGAGAAGACTTAACCTACAATTTACAATATGTTTATTATCTAAAAATGCCTTAATATCATTTATACACAAATATAAATAAACTTCTCTACTACATAACTTAATTAGTCGTTCCCCTAAAAATACAATTGTTGAAACAGTATGGTTTTTCGAGCATAACACAACTGTTTTCGTATCTTCGTCGGGTAAATTCGAAAATAACTCCACGATTTCCAGAAATTCAAACCACTCAGTCTCATCAAATGATACAGTCACTTGTTGTTTAGGTAGATTTGTATACGTGCTGATAATTTTAACACTAGACACCAATCCTCGGGCTATACTTACTCCCGCAATAATCTCAAAATTCTTGACTAAATAGCTAGTCTCTCCCAAAAACTTAGTTTCATTCTGGATTTCGCGGCTACTTCTTAACACCATACTGTTAAAGTACTGCTCCCAGCAAGGTGAAGAAACAGTTGAACTATCACCACTAGATAATATTCCAGTATCCATACTATCTTCTTTATCTGGCCAATAGGGCGAAGAACAGGTTAAGCCATCACTAGTCAATATTCCAGCATCTTCACTCTCCGTTGATGTTATTGTTCTCGAATCTGACATTGTAGACTCGATAAAAGTACACTGGCTTTGGAGCTTATATAGATAAAAAAAAATACCCCCCCACTCTAATTATTTTAACGGCTTAAACTTGTTTAAGTTTACCTCCAGAAAGAGAAGTTTAGATAGACTCCAACCACTATCACGTTCCTGAAATTCACTAGATTTGGCAACAAGGACCTCTCTAAATGTCTCAAATATTTTCTCAATGTCCGTGTCAGTAGAAATTATAATAAAACAGGAATTAAAAGATTTTATTTCCTGTATCTCTTGTAAAATATACAATCCATACAATTCCATATTAAGTTTTATGTTAGTGTGCGTAGAAAGATTTTTTCGCATCAAATCCATGATTTTTGGTTTCAATTCCCCCATATAAAGTCCAACACTGGTAGGATGAAGATTTGTTGATAATCGATAGGATATTAAACGATTTTTGAAAGCCGTTTTAAGAATCTGAACATTAGGTTCCAAATCATTACAACACTTGTTTTTATGCCTATGACTTAGGTTATGCGAATAAGAAGAAATGGCTTCATCGCAGTCTTTGCAGTATAAGCTCATTATTATAAATGGTTGACAAATTAAAGACTTTTAACTTTAAACGACATCCTTGGTTTTATCAATCCAGCTGTTGTGTGACTTATCAAATCCCAACCATTTTACGTACATTTTATTACCTTTTGTCCGTAGCACCTGTTCCACTAGAAACACATCAGACTGTTTTGTTTTCTGTAATTCCTCCTCATAAAAACCGCCGCTTATAGGTTGACCTTGCAAGTCTTCTAGCAGATACGTTATTGGATTCGTAATATGTACTCTTGCTATTTTAACCCTTTGACGCCGAGTTTTGCTCAACTAAATTTTGTCATATCTTGTATCACTATTCAAAAACATATGCCATAAACATGTAAAATTTACAATTTTGGAATTTTTAAATATTTTCTTATTGATTTTTGAGTATGGGACATATATGTCCCTTCAGGACTGTGACATGGGACATATGTGTCCCATAAGGCATGTGGAATGAAATGCTATATTTTCAAAATAGTTGTTTTATTTAAATATTTTTATACATTCAAGTATGAAAAGGTGTAAAACATTTTTTACAGAAGAGTAGATCACACGTAGTACACATGATTTTTGTCCGAACTTCTTTCTTCTTTTTCGCACATCTAAAGCATCTTCGACGAGTGCGTCCTTCTACGGGCAGATGATCGCCTACATTATATAAATGTCTCGATGAGCTTGACGGTCTTCCTGTCGCTCGCTTTCGTACTATTTTCGCTCCTTCTCTTCCAATTCCTATCAGTTCTTCGGCCAAACATGTTTTGGTTGAGAGCATGATCTTCATCGTCAGAACTGTTTTCGTCTTCCTCCATTGGAGAAAACGGAGATTGTGGTCTATCTGTTTCTTCATCAGATGGCAGATAATCGCTATCCGACTCGTCCGAAGCATGAAAAGGATCCTCTTCATCGGACTGGTCCTCTAGCAGCATCTCCAACTCATTCTGAGAAAGTGGTCTTCGATTCATTCTGGGTAAAATAATAAGAATGAAAATCACTGTTGGGATAAATATATCCCACTAAAAAATACTCATGGGACATATATGTCCCACAGTCTTATTTCTTATAAAATATAATAGAGGGCAATTTTTTTTTTATACAAAACCCCAAAACTAGTTGGTACTTACCTTTACCACTATTAATTTTCATTTATTGCACAAAATAGTGACGAAAACCACTCAAAAATTCGAAAATAAACAACGAACATGTGGCGGCGAACGAGGTAAACAAACGTCTGAAGTCTTCCGCGAAAAAGTGTTGTGAGATTTCCTACCGCATTCGCCAAAATATTTGAATGAGTCCATAAACTACTGCTGGGATCCCATACTATACATTTAAGAGCTGTAATAAGCCCAGCAGAATTTTTTAGACTCTTGCTGGGACATATAAGTCCCGTTAGGCGTCAAAGGGTTAAAGAGCTCCGTAGTCCAATTCGGAGTATAACCTTTTTGAAAAACATGTTTAAACTTGCTTATGCGAACTACGTCACCGACCTTAAACTTTTGCCTACCGGCAACTTTAATATGACTATAAACAGTATTAAGTAGTGTTTTTTCATTACTTTTAGTCACTTGATTAGGCTTCATATGAATCGTGCCATGCTTGCTATCATTATATGCATCAGTTATAGGACGTAATAAATCTAGCCATTTATGGTTCCCGTTTAACGTGAATTGCTTGAACAGCTTCTCTTTAATGGTTCGAATTACTCGTTCCGCAATAGAAGCTTTTAATGGACTAAATGTACTGTAATGGTGTATTCCATACTTCTTCATTAGATTTTGAAATTGAGAGTTATAGTATTCCTTACCATTATCGGAAATAATTTTCTTAGGATACCTCCCCGAAGCTTTCAATATGCTCTCCATAGCTTTAGCAACATATTGTGCAGATTTCGACTTTATAGGTCTAGTCCAGAGATATTTTGAAAAACAATCAATAACCACTAAAATATACTTGTTTCCTTTATTTTCCCGAGCGTAATGATCCAATTGAGCTAAATCTGTAGCAAAAGTATCATCTAACCCATACTGTATGAATCTCCTACGATTAAATTTTTTACGTGCTGGCTTATGTAGCTCGTTGACTACCTGCTCCCTAGCTTTCGTTATGATACTCATTTTGATACTAATCCTAAGTAGAAGGTATTACTGCTTATAATGCCAATCCTTGTTTAAGTTTATCCTCTAAAGCTGTTATTTTAACATTTATTTTCTTTATGATTTCATTTTTCAGTAATACATTCGCATTCTTTAAATTAGCAACTTTCTTTTGATTTTCTATTATTAAAGATTCCAGGTCTTTTTGTTTCTTCTCAAATGCTTTAATATATGCATTTAGGCTTGTATTTATTGTATCCGATAATTCCCTTAATGCTCTATCAACATAATTTTTATTCGCTGCGTCGAATTTATCAGTAGGTGTTTTAAGATTACACACTTTTCTATTTTCGGTATTGTAATCACCATCATCGTTAAAGGGAAGCGTGGACTGAGAATGAATAATCTGCACAGATTTGCGCGTTGAAGATAATGAATGACCAAACTTGTTCATGGTTAGCAGTGTAATGATTGTATCTGATAAAGAGTGGTACTATTTATAAAATTCAATTACATCCAATTCAACAAGTTCTTCAAAAATATTCATAATTTCATTAATGTTGTTACCATTTCCAGCTTCTTGGGATGCATCAAGTTTAACAAGTCTAGTAATTAACTCGTTAACGTCATCATAATAAACATACTGCTTGGGCTTTTCATTGTATTCTAATAAAGCTGATCCGGATATACCTTTGCTATGAGATGAAAGTCTACCTTTAAGAGAAGGAGGGGAACTAGCAGAACGAGCTCTATAAAGTTTATTCCCTACAGATTTTGTTGTAAGAAAAGGTTGTATATATTGTTTATACTTTGTTGCACTGGATCCTCTTATCTGACCAGATGAGTCATAACCTCTTCTGTGAGCATTGGTTTGATTTAATATTTCGTTGTAAGTATCGTGATCTTGACGTAAAGAATAGATTGGTTCTTTTAAAAATAATAACTCATATAACCCGGTGGTTCCTTTGTAAATTTTATCACCCACCTTTATGTTACCGTCTGGTAGAAAATTAACCTTCTCATTACCCATACTCCATCCATCATTTGACACACTATGCTTTAAACCATAGGTATTATCAATTTTATTTGATTGGGTGTAATATATATCAATATATTCACGCGCTATTTCTGGATATTGATTTAAATATTCTTTATAACCTTGCGAGTGACTTAAATTTTGCACGGATTGCTCAAGCTCACTTGTTAAATCACGCATCGGTATGTCGAATACATCATTATCGTTTTCAGAACTAGTACTAGGGTTGTACTGGATAATTTCTGATCTCATCGGGTTAAATTGCATCATCGATCTTCTTTTGATTTTTTCAATTTTAGGTTTGGTTTCGCTATGTTCTTCTTTTTCATTCTTAATGCGGGGCTCCTCCTTTCTAATATTTATTAAATCATCTGTTTGTTTAACCAATTTGGTCAATGGTTCTTTTATAGGATTTAAAAATGTATGTATCGCATCATCTGCTTCGCTTCTCTCTAACTTAAATGATAAGTATTTTTTTCTAATATTATTGGCAGCATCAATGATTTTTCTTTTAACTTCTTTATCTGCATTGCTCAAAATTGGTGGAGCCATAATCTAAAACAGATAAAGAGATAGACAGAGAAACAGACAGATAGATAGACATAGACAGATAGACAGACCCTGTTTTGAGCAGACGGACAGCTTTTAGATCAACCAGGTATGAAGTTTCGATATATACTGAACTGTGGGTATCATTTATGGAGCTATATAGGTATCAAACTTACTTCGGTATCTACCCCTAGTGACGTCATCATCTTTAACAATAACCAGAAATCCATATTTATCTTTCCAACACTCCGAACATATTTTTTTAAAGGCTTCAAAAGACATGTCTGTATTGACATGATCATTATAAGCATGTTTTAGATTCATTTCATCCTGCTTGAACAAAATGAGCATGTTTGCATTATCTCTAACTAATTGTTTGGGAATTTTTGAATATGTTTGACAAAGATAAAAAGAATCAATCAAATTATGTCTTCCCATACAAAAATAGTTCCTTATTTTATCCTGTTTCTCGCAAGCTACATCATCAAATATAAACACTGAATCTGGTTGAACTGCTTGTGGATCCACAACGAGTTCATTATCACTATAACCGTAAAAGTTTATACCGGAAACACGTTTTATTACATTTTCGAGGAACTTGTACTTTTCCTGATACAATGATTTGGAATACACGTATATATTTCGGAATCTAAGGCCATTTTTATCAGTTAAAAGACTTAACATTACATTTGTTTTTCCTGAATTACTTGGACCACATATTATCGATCTAATTGTATTGGGTAAAATATCACTGTGTCTTTTTCTAACACTTGATATTGCAATATCAAAGTTATCAACTTTAATTTCAATTTTCTGCTTCGTCTTTCGCATCGTAATATATATATATATATATAAATCATGCACACTCTATCGAGGCTTCATTTGAAATGAATACGTCATCAGGTGCGGGTCTTTTAAATAGTACTATTAATAGGCTCCCGTTTGAGCTTCATTTACCTGGTTATTCTTATTGCGGTCCCGGTACTAAACTTGCAAAACGATTAGCTCGTGGAGATAAACCGAAAAATAACTTGGATAGTTATTGTAAGGATCACGATATCGAATACTCTAAAAATACAGATCTAGAGCACAGACATCAAGCAGATAAAGTATTAGAGAATAAAGCGTGGGAACGTGTTAAAGCTCAAGATTCTAGTTTTGGAGAGAAAAGTGCAGCTTGGTTAGTTACAACTGCAATGAAAACTAAGAGAAAACTTGGAATGGGAGCACGAGGAGGAGAAGGATCCAAGAAAGAATCCAAGAAACTGAGATTGAAACCAAAACCATTTAAATCCTATGTTGTTAATAGTGTTAGAAAGCAGATAAAGCACCATTGTGGAAAAGGAACCAGCAATTATATAAATTCGGCTCTTCAGGCAGCTCGCAAAACGATTAGACAAGCTGGTGGTCGGAAGAAAATTAAAGTTCCTCGAGTTATCCGCGTACCAAAAATTGGAGGGATTATTCCACTAATACCTCTGTTTGCTGGACTAAGCGCTCTTGGAGCATTATCTGGCGGTGCTGGTGGTATTGCGAAAGCTGTATCCGATGCTCGCATTGGAAAATCTAAATTAGAGGAAGCTACGCGGCATAATAAGACTATGGAAGCCATCGCCCTAGGAAAGAAAGGAAGTGGATTATACTTAACCAAGCACAAGACTGGTTTTGGATTGTTTCTAAAGAAAATGTCAAAAAACTACCAATAAAGCTACCCAATCGAGCACTTAGTGATGAGGATATTAGGCGATACGCTAAAAAACTTAAAATTACTAATTTTCGAGGTGTGTTTATGCGAGATACCTTACCTGCAAGTCCGAAGAAAATCGAACGTGGTGTGGTTAATTTGGATGCGGATATAGGATCTGGAACGCATTGGGTAGCTTATAAGAAAAATGGGAATACAGTTATTTATTTTGATAGTTTTGGTAATCTGAATCCTCCGAAAGAACTTGTTCATTATTTCAAAAATTGTGAGATCCTGTTCAACTATGATCAATATCAGTCTTATAACACATACAATTGTGGACATCTTGCATTAAGCTTTCTATTCAACGAATCCATATAAATGAGACTGAATGTTGGGTTGAGGTTTAGTCATGTCTCTCACGTTCACATTAAAAGGTCGAACCAGTCGTTTGAGTGTTGACATTAATCCACCTATTGATCTTGATCCTACATATAGCTACTCGCTAGCGCTCATATCACTCAGTACCTGGAACTCCATTCCTAACATTGAACCAGGAAGAAACAAGCTTTATTATACCGATTCCGATAAGAAGGAGCAAGTGATAGAAATTTCTACAGGATCCTACGAGATTGCTGATATTGAAACCTACCTACAAACAAAACTCAACCCAGATAACGCTTTAAGTAACACAAAAGTTTTATCTCTTAAACCAAACAACAACACGTTAAAGTGTGAGGTGAAGTGTATTTACGATATTAATTTCAAACCTAAGGATAGTATTGGGAAACTTTTGGGATTTTCACCAAAGTCTTTGAAGGCTAATTCTTTACACGTATCGGACCTTCCAGTGGAGATAATATCAGTGGCAACTATACGAATAGAGTGCAACATTATCTCTGGTTCTTACTATACAAGTAATCCATCACATACATTATACGAGTTTACACCAGCTGTAGATCCTGGATATAGTATTATAATTGAACCTCGAAACCTGATTTATCTTCCTGTCAATAGAAAGAGGATTGATAATATAACCATTAATATACTAGATCAGGATTCAAGGCCAGTTAATTTCAGAGGTGAAGAGATTATAGTTAGATTAGAACTTAAAAAGTGAGATGCCTCTAATTTTCAATAGAAATGGTAACTATTTAAATAGTCCCCTTACCAATATAACTTCAGTCTCTCGTCAGACATCAAAGCAAACGCTTACGTCTAGGAGTTTAGTTCAGTTGAGTTTTCTTGCATCCAAATATGGATACCGCATCAGGAAAACTACAAATATTTCAGTCGGTCAACACCGATGAGTCTATAGCGCGAGAAGAATGGCATACTTATCATCCTTTCACTAAATCCTTTAACTATAGTGATGAAATAGAAATTGTCATTAATCAGCAAGATGTGTTTATGGATATCAGTCAAGCCGAGATATCTATAGAAGGAACGTTTCAAGAAGAAAATGCTGCTGGAAAAACCGGAAAATGTGAACTATCAAATAATGCAGGAGCATTTCTATTTGAATCCATCACTTACGAATTGAACGGTAGAGAAATTGATAAAATCCGAGATCCGGGTCTTGCTAGTACTGTGAGAAATATTTTATGCCTTAATGATCTAGAGAGCAAAGCACTCAACCCTGCAGGATGGAATTGGCCTAGTGGAACAGTGAAATCCATTGCTGGTACAAACTTTAATTTCCTAATACCTCTAAGGTTTTTACTAAATATTTTTTCTGATTACAACAAAGCGATTATGGGTAGACAGAAAATAAAACTCGTAAGAGCTAGAAATGACGATAACTGTTATACTAATGCAACAGGTGACAAGAAGGCCAGCATAACTCTAGAATCTGTAGAATTGAGAGTGAGGCACATTTATCCAAATGATGCTATAAAGTTGAAATTGCTTCAAGATATTTCGAATAACAAGCCCATTTTTATACCATTTAGAAGCTGGGAAATCCATGAGTTGCCAGCACTAAGAAAAACGAAGAGAGATGTATGGACTGTAAAATCCATGTCTGAGAGGGCTAGATTTATCATCGTTTTTTTCCAAAAAGATCGAAAGGATAATCCTAAATCTGATGTAACTCTTTTTGATAATTTAAACATCACAGATGTTAAACTATACCTAAACTCTGAGGTTTACCCGTATGAATCGCTAAATCTTAATTTTGGCAATAAACAATTTGCAGAAGCCTATCGGATGTATACCGAATTTCAAAACACATATTTGGGTAAAACCAATAGTGAGCCATTGTTGGACTATACTGATTTTGCCAGCAGAACGTTATTTGTTATAGATTGCTCGAAACAGAACGAAGCACTTAAAAGCAGTACGATTGATGTTAAACTAGAGTTTCAAGGCACTGATAATTTTTCGGAAGATACACGAGCCTATTGTATAATCGTGCATGATCGAGTGTTTGAATATGTGCCTTTATCAGGTAATGTTCGAATCCTAATCTAATCATTTACTCTCGGACATTCAAGAAAATATGAAGTTTGTGGTTCTCGATGCTCAAGGTTACTTTTCTAAAAATTTTCAAGTTAAAGAATTGGCTATTTATGATGGAAAAAACATAAATACTTGGATTTTTAAACCAAAGATATTACTTCAAGACTTGAGTGTTGGCGAAAAAAAAGAAGAAAATTATACCTTCCACAATCTTCACGGTATCCCTTACAATGCAGGTGATGTAGAATATGAACAACTTAAACAAGTGATTCAGGATAATTTGAAAAATATCGATACTGTCTACGTTAAAGGGTATGTTAAGAAGAATTTTCTTATTAAAGCATACACCGAAATGAATCTGGACCCTCCAATTATTGTTAATTTGGAATTTTCGGGGGCTAAAGTGCCTAAGTTAAATCGTGGTTTAACAGACTGTCAATATCATAGAATTAAGTTTTGCTCGTGTAGCGTTAAAAATGTTCAGGTACTCTATAATTATATTGTTAGCCTCTTACCTCAATAAATTTGTTGCATGATAAACCTCTAGTTTTTTTTTTTTTTAATAAATATAGAAAATTAAGTTGAATAGGCTCAGTCGGTTTCTGTGGGTGTGATGAGCTGTGTACTCACTAAAAGAATTGAAAGGTATTTAAAAAATCTATCCACATTGAGAAAAGATTTAGAATTCTACCAAGAGAAAAAGTTGATGATAAATAATTTTCAAAATCTAAAAATGGACTTGAAATTGAATGGACAAGCAACCTTATCTGAGGAGCCAGTTTATCAGGAGTATAATATTGAGAACATTGTACGAATTAATTATAACATCGAGAAAAAGGAAGTTATCTTACAACACAAGGATGGATCATCAATAAAATTTACCTATGATGAGTTTACAGAGTTTTTATATTCTCTTGATATCATAAACGATGGATGGTGTGATACAAGTTTTTTCATTGGTGATTATATTCACGTTAGTTATTGGTGTGAAGAAGACAGTAAAGGAATGATTGTCTCCGATACTCGAACCAATGAAGTAATGACATGGAATGAAAATCATCTTGAATTAGTTTTAGCTCATAAATATAACTTGTATGATATTTTTATAAAAGTAAAATAAAAGAATCAAGTAAAAAAACAAAACAAATACATATTTTATTTCGTTAAAAAAACATAACAAGATTTTTTGTAGGTATACAATACAATACAATACAACACAATACAACATGTCTTTACTTATATTTTAATTTTTTTTTTTTTTTTTTTTTTACATGATTGCGAAGTTCGAGTTAATGCTCAACAAGAGAGAACAAAAAAAACTTCGTATATCTAGCGTAAAAACATGTAAAGATACAAAAAAAATCTAAATCTTATAACAAAAAATAATAAAATAAATAATTAAATAATATAAAGTTAATATACTAAACCTTAACTAAAAACCCCCTAAAAGACGTCATAGCTACCAGAAGATTTAAAAACTGTAAAAGCTGCTGTTGATGTAATCAGCCCTAACTTTCTCTAGGATTTCCGATTATTCCTTATACAGTACTATATCTCGGTGACCCCAAGCAAGCGTGTACTCTGTACCGGGTATAACGTAGCGTTTATCGTCCGCGTATGATAAGGCTACCTTATTTTTAAGTTCGATAAACATATCGTGTTTATGTGAACGGAAAGTGTTCATCTGTCGATGGATAAGCGTACCTTCTACGTCTACCGCAGCCTTATAGTCTGCAAGACCGAGTTCTTTTTTGGTGACGTAATCAGGTACGCCTTTAGCTTTTTTAGTTAACTCTCCCTCCACATTAACACAATATGCCTTCGCCCCAGTTCCATAGAACTCCCACACAATCTTACCTGCGTATTCATCTTTCATTTTACCCAAGATTGATTGGTTTACAGGTAGATTATGTGAATTGTTCTGTGAGTAATTGGAAGTATCGAATCTATTCAAATTTTCTCGCATATCATCATAAAAATTATCTGTATCAACTTTTAAAATTAGGGAGTCAGTATCCGTGTAAAGCAAGGATGCCTTATCCCCGTATTTAGGCTTAATATAGCTATACAGAAAATCATACATGATAGTCTTAGAGATGTCTAAAATGGCAAATCCAACATATATGGGTTTATCATATACAACTTCTGTTTAGCCATATGAATGGCAACTAAATTTTCGCCAAAAATAGTGATATCTTTGAAATGCGGTTTCGAGATCCATGCTTCTGCCCCCAGTTTCCTACCAATATTTTCCCAATGGGTAATTAGCTTGATATCTACCCTTTTCTCCACGTTTTCCATGGTTTTCCCAAACACAGCATTATTCATAAGTTTGAAAAAGTCTTTTTCAAACTTATTGGATGCAGCATTCCTTTTTATTGTGTTTAGGTCAATATAAATTTTTAGCCAGGGAGATTGATTAAATGAAAGAACGCGATGAATTTGGCCGGGTTTAATGCCATGACTTATGGCTTGCTGCAAATTTTGAAAATGGATAATATATTTTTGTTTACGTTCGAAATTTGGAATAAGTTTTTTAATTTTAGATCTAGAGTCTTTCGGAATAACAGATTCCGGACAAAAGGGTAGATCGTTATGCCTATAATGCAGGTCTTCCGGATATTCTAAATCGATCTCAAAAATATAGCCAGTGTCTGAATTTTTATCTAATTTTGTATAATCTAAAGTTTTAATCTCATCCGCGTCAAGCCATTTAAAATTACCCGTTGGTAGATATTGAGACATAGCTGCTCCATACAAGTTGGTAGCATCTAAGTACATGATGTAAGAAGTGGGTTTGGAAGCATCATAATGAGGAATAAATTTATTATTCGCGACAGCTTTCCTTATACTACATTGACTGACCCCCTCCGCGAATACCCGCGCTTCAGGAAGTGTATCATGTCTATATCTGTCAGTAATTCCAGCTCTACGGCTGTCGTTTTGAGAGCCGCATCGAAAGACAGCCCTGGAGCTGTGTAATACTGACATGGATCTAGACCGTAGGTTGATAGACACACGTCTCTGAAATTTTCAAAAACATCAGCGAGAATTAATACGTCCGATTTTAAATAAATATCTGAATATTGACCTAGAGTTTTACATTTGAACAAATTCCATACTGTCTGTGCACGCTCGTAATCTTCAGGTTTGATGGTTTCTTTTCTTAACTGGTTATAGAAATCATCAATGGATGGAAGCTTGTTGTCATTTAGTTTTGAAAATGAATCCACGTAAGAATACGGGAAAACGCCCTTCTGTCGAATAATTTGAAAATTCATCTTCCGCGGGAAAAAATTTTCTAACTTCTCGACATTGTTCTGGTTTTAAATTTTGAGATAATTTATCTAGGCTTGAGGCCATGAATCTGAAACTGTCGAGGAAGCGTAACTTTAAAAATACCTGTTTGTATTTACCGAGTTTCGTCGAGCAGGATCTTATCCACCAAAATATGTTTGGTGAATGAAATGTACCGCTCCTTATTTTGGGGGATAACATCCAATTTCTCGTTTCCTTGAGCCAATTCCTTAACAAACAGATGGGAATCGAACCCGGACATGTTATGGAAGAAGATGGGAATATGGGTTGGTAGTGTATAATTAACATTACAAATAGAATGAGCTGCAGCTCGAAAATTCCCTGTAAGATGACAGTGATCTCTTACTCTTTCATCTCCTACTTTAAATGGTTTTTCGCAAATATGACAATTTATTGCATCGCGAAACTCATTCTCTTGTTCTGGACTCAGAGGATGCATGTTCACGATATTTTTCATAAATCGGTTATAGATTGATTTACAATCACTCTCTAACCAATCTACGAATACTTTCTGTGCATCGATTCCTCTGAAGGGTCTTGAAAATTGAATGAGAATCATCGAAATCACATTTAATGTAGTAGGCGAAAGAGTAGGGAATAGCTTTGTTGTGTTTTAATAGTATAGGAATTTTCGGGGTCCAGCTCTTTCTGTTCTCTTTCGACGGGTTCGATAATTGTCTCGAAATCGGCGTAAACAGTAAAAGGTACCTTTAATTTTCTTCTCGAAATTTTTAAATTTCAAAATATTCTCGGGAGCCTTTTCACCGTATTTATTTGTTATTAAATTGGTTGACGGAAGTTGAACAGAAACGTGACCGCAGTCGTGTTCTTGATGAGCCTGTAATTTTTGCTCGCTTGAAAAATACAACAAACAACCATCGCACAAGTACTTTTTTTTTTCATGCTTAGATAATTGACTTGAGATCAGTCGAGACATGTTTTTTATTAAACAGTAGTGATTGTTACCAAAATCATTACTGATTAATAATAAATTTACATGTGTCGCTTTTCGAGATTCAGTAAAATATAAAGGACCAACAACTTCAACAATATTTCTACCATATTTATAGACTATATCCAAACCGTATACGTTGATAGAAATATTATTGAGTTGCTCAAACTTGCGAATGTCTTTCAGTTTAATCGGAAATTCTATACCTGTAAAATCCAGTTCATTCTCATAATGCGAATAGTTCGCGACTCTATTTGCATTTTGAGTCCTATCAACTGCTGAGCCAAGACTGACCACATAAAACATTTTTGGTCCCAATTCTGGATGTTTAAAACAGCTTTCTTAGCATCTATTTCTTTTGGTAGCGGTAGATAAGAAGATGCTTTTAGGGGGTTGACTTTATTTATACTTATTTCTAGGTAGAGAAGTTGTTGCAACGCCCAGCCTGTAACAAAGGAGACATCGTATAGTATAAAGCCGTTAACTAACCACGATACATACCACTTTCTTTTTCTTGGAATTCCACACATTTTTTTGCCAAGATATTTGAAAATTGTTGAAACAACTCCTCCAAGTCTGCACCCTCGTTCACCAGCGTAAATTTTGTATTAAAAGACTTGACCTCTTCTATTTCTTTTGTTTGCAGAAGGAAGCGACCGAAAAGCTCCATACCGACCTTGATATGGTTAAATTTATTAAGCATATCCCCTACCAGCTGGATGAATTTTTTCTGAAGGTGTTGTAGAAATTCCTTCACGCTGGTAGGGTCTTGTTTAGAGGGAAGTCGGTATGTTGCAATTCGGCATTTAAATGACGTTTTTATCAATTCGACGCCTTCCTCCTGCTCCACGCAGGTGTTGGCCCGGTGTTGGAGACTCCGAAGATGGCCAACCCAATGATTAGTCGGAATCTCCAGATCACATTCCTGACACCTGCGGGTGACTGATGTTGAAGTTCCTAAAAAAAAAAAAACAATAAATTAGATTTAACAATAACGAGTTTAAAATGGGAAACAAAAATTAAATTACCAGCTCGGTCAAGTCTAGCTTGTTTTGTCATGGGGGTTAGGGAATCTTCAGCTTTACGTTTGAGGGCTCTCAGGGCTGGGTGAATCTCCATTACATGACGTTGAAGAGCCCCCGCTGATCTAAAGGTCCCTCCACATTGACTGCAGATGTTGGTGGAGGATCTGCAGTCCCCATGACGTTTTAGGTTATCCTTTCTGGTGAACGATTTATTGCAGAATTCGCAGACAAACATTTTCTAAAAAAAAAATCCTTAATAAAATAACTAGCAAAACATTATAATAAAGTCGCTGTATGAGGTCATAAGATCATACACGTGTTGGGTAAGTACTTTTAATTAACCATCAACTATTATAATTAAAATAAATGTAGAACAATTAATCTCCTATACTACAATAAACGATTCATAAATATAAATATAAAAATAATTCGTTGTATGCGCTTTTCAGCTTAGATACAATTTAGTTACTTTTTATAAACCCTAACTATCTAATCATTGAAAGGAAAAAGTAAAATATGCTGAAATCGAAGAACGTGTATGAAAACGTATGGAAAAAATATATATAAATACCAGAAAATACAGAAAAAAACTCACTTCACAGTATAAGTGTCCACTACCACCATGAATGTACCAGCAACCTTCATTTTCGAGTCAACCAGTCCGAAAAAAATGACCAACAAAATGTTGGTGGTTTTTTTAAAGAATTTATTTAGGTAAGTCTTTTTTTAAAATTATCTATGCGCTTTTAGTTAAGTTTTTTTTTTTTTAATAATTTCCAGGTTTGGGAGAAAGGACGTCAAGATAGTGAACGGGCGAGTTCATCTATATTTGTCGTACTCGCCCAAGAATGAGACGGTGGACAGTAAAATGAAGGGGTTGCCAGTAAAATACATGAGAGTGGTAGCGGACGATGAAGATGAACTGAATTTGTTCCTACAGGGACTCAAAGAATTCAGCCAGTTCAACTTCTACCTACTGGATGAAGCTGACTGGAAGAGGCAAATATCTGAGGTTTATGAGGAGGAGAAGCTTGAGGCAGGAGAAGAAGAAAAGCAAGAAGAACCCAAGAAAAAAAGAATGAAAATTTTGGAAAATAGAATAATTAAACCATCAACGTCAGCATCAATTATCTATGATCTTGATGCTGATGATTTTGATTCTCAAAAATACACTGTATTGTAAACTTTAATAAAATTAAATAAATATTTTTGACTAAACTATTATAATTCTTTATTTATTTATTTATGTTTAGTACCTATTTGTTACTATAAAAAAAAAAAAAAAACTTTTAAACAGATTCTCAAAATCTCTCCCAATAAAAAAAAACAATTAAATTTCTTGGAAAACCCACATTTCTAAACTCAAATTTAAAAGAAAAACTCATAAACAACTAAAACTACCTTTAAACAAACAAAACTTCGCACATAGGTACATAAAAACATTGAGTGAAAAATAAGAAAAAGAAATTTTTTAAATTGGTTTAATAAGTTAAAAAGGAATCGGTACTTACGATTTTAAAAATAATTTCTCCACAAAAATTACACACCAACACACACACACACAGTCGCAACGGAACGCAAAGTGATCTTACTGTGACGAAATTGCGACGAGAAATGATAAATAATTGAACAATGGTTTATTTAGGTATGACGCGAAATAATGCACTGCATCTGCATAAAATCCTTGAATCCAACACGAGTTTAATAAATAAGGTGGAATTTTCCTATGGATAATTTTTTAATGTAATAATAATATCAATTTTAATCGGGATTTTAATGAATTACGTAAATAATTTAATTAGTCATCTCGTGTAGGTAACAAATTTAAAATATTCAACCCAAGAAGAAATTAATTATTAAAATATATTGTCTCTACACCATTAGAGTACTAGCTAATATTGTTAACTATCTGTGAATATTTTATGAAACCCTGTTAATTATTTTGGAATTTATAGTAACGGGGGCACCTGAGCCTGGGAACTTTTTCGATAGCGTGGGAAAATCTCTGGATCGGCGACGCCTTTGATCTGAAATTTCGGGGATTTAACCCGGACCAACCTCAAATTTTTGGCGCTTTTTCCGAAATTTGCCGCGGCTCCTTATCTCATGGTGTCATCTGATTTTTTTTGATTCTCATTTCTCTGATTTCTATCAGTATAAGCTACAAGTGGAGTTTCTAAATAAAAGCATTTTAACAAGCAAGGACTGGATAACTCTTGGGACTGTTTTAAACAAGGAAATAGCCCCGGTTCACGTCACTAACCTACTATATGCTTGTATAATAAATATATCTATGATTTTTGAAATTTTGTTATTTAAAATGGTTTATCATATGGGTAAAAGCCAATGTACTTTATGGTTTAATAAATAGAATTTAATTAAAAATATAATTGTTTTATTCCTAAAGCTCTCGGAATACAAGCAGCCGTTTAATGTTCTCTACCATTAGGACATTAACAATATTATTTCTATTACTTAACGAATGTTGTAATTAAATTATTGTTACGTCAGAGAATATTATTTATAATAATAGAAATCAGGCGAGGCTAGCCTAGCAACGGAACCAGCCAACCGAACGACAATAAGCCAAGCCTATTTTTTCATGTCTACAACATTTAGCGGTTTAATTTCCAAGGCAAGCTTAGCTCGTTTGGTTATAGCACTGGCTGACGGTGACTATGGAGCGGGCGCCTCGGGTTCGATTCCCAGCAGCGACATAGACTTTTTTTTAATTCGTGCGTGGATGGTACGGAACGATTGGTAACGTGCGGGTAAAAAAAAAAAAAAAGCTCGCTGCAACCGCCAAGTTCTTGTTCTCTCCGCTAGATGGCGCTCGTAGATGAGCTGCGCCACGTTCTTGTTCTTTCCGCTAGATGGTGCTCGTAGATGAGTTTGAATGATTGATGATAGATGGCGCGCGGGGAGGGGAAGGGGTTGGGGTGGGGGGGGTTGGGGGTGGGGGTAATGTTCGGTTTGCTCAACAGATGGCGCGGGTAGATGAGGCGACGCTCTGACGTCAGAGCGTCGCCACACCCAGGTTGGAGCATGCGCAGTGGCTTCGGAGGCGTCGGAGGCGTCGGAGGATGCAGAACCGGCCATTTATCTCTACTCACGCACTAGTGCATAAAGTGTAACGGTTTCGATTAGTTTAGGATTCTGTATATAAAATGTACATAAGTATCATAATTGTAGGACTTGAGAAATTCCTGAGAATATATTAATGCGTCGATTCGTTTCCCACACAACGCGTTAGGTACCCCTCGTACCCCGCTTCCGCTACGATGCACCAATTGGTTCCTATCGAATTGTGAAAAGGTGATTTAGTGGTCATTTGGTTTTTGATCCGATCACAGCTATTAATGGAAATTTTGAAAAGACGTCAGATTGTAGCACGTTCCTTTTAAAGGGATCTATATCCATTATTTAGCATCCTGAGTGAATTTGGTTCTCTTGTGGAGTTGTTGTACTCACTCATCGACTTATGTCGGATTAAAGTGATCGCCTCAAAGCTGAATATTACTCAATTCTCTTGAAAATTGGAAGATCGTCTACTCTTGGGAAATCGACAAACTTCTTATATTGAAGCTGAAAATCCACACTTTACATTCCAGTGTGGTAGCAAGGTTGTACCAAGAGGGTACGTGGTCATACCTTTAAAAACAGTAAAGCAGCTACTCGATGTCCAACTCTCGTTAGCTGGTTATTCTCACGATTAATAAGGCCCTTTAGATCGCCTATTCTACAGTCCGGACGTTAATACAATCTGTGGATTCTCCAGATTGCCAGATAAGTGTATCAACGTCTTTGGGAACCTATTCTGGGAATAATATCACGTTACTATCGAACCTTTAATTTTTTTATAGTGTGTTATCAATACATTGTGTAAGATTTAGGAAATATCCAAAATATTTGCGGGTTCCTGAGTCCTCATAATTTTATAACTCTGAAACCTATAGTCGCTATAGAAGTCCGCAAATTTGTTCGTTCACATCCTTGGAACTCATAACTAATCATTTGGGACTCTATGCCATAACATTTCGCGCCCAGAGTTTTATATCTTAACGCCTATACTGAGAAGTGTGTATATAACTGTTTACATAAATATTGTGTAAGCCGATTGTGATCACAAAAGGTACTGAGAAAATTATTACATATAGGCATTCCATAATAGCAAATTTAAGCAATAATTAACATTTATTCTGGGTGCGATTTCGATAAACATAATCTTTTCTAGAGTCTCAGGAACACTGAATGTTTTATTGTTCCATATTTTCAGAAATCCTAATATACGTACATTTGATTATGTTTCTGTTTACTTGACTTCCCCTAGCTAATGTTTAATTGACACTTGATGATACCCAGTGACCAAGGTTATTGAATGAAGTTTAGAATGATTCGGTTCCTTGTAAGATGCAGAAAGTAAAGTAGAAAGTATTACGTGGCCGGATACTTAAACGTTTTGAGAGTGTAAAGGGATTTTCATAAGGTCACTGGCGCCCTTTTATTTTTATTCATACTTTAAGAACTTGCACGACCACTCACCGGCAGGTAGCTAGCCTGACACTCTTATTGACCACCCTATTTTGTGTATCTTGCTTTAGGGGAAAATTGGAGGGTGGCAAAATGGCGCCCAACTATTACGTTTCGGTTTAAATCTTCAACCCCTATTTTGGGAAAATTGGCTAGGGATAGTCTAATTTAAAAATTTTGAGGATTTTTTTTTTGATAACAAATTCTTTCTCTTTTCTTGATCAGGAGCGCGACAAAAAAGGGGATAATGGGTACCTATTGTGATCGAAGTATAAGATTTTAAGCATTTTGCTTGAATATAAACAAGGTCATCTGTTTATTATTATAAAGGAATATTTTTGCATTGAAAATTTTGGCATAGCCTTGAAATAGTTTATGTTTATAAATTCTTTTGGACAATAATGATTTCGACCTTGCCAAGTAGGGCTATACCTACATATTTCAGATAAAATTAAGCCTTGGGTCATATTGATTTCATTAATATAATAACTCCTGCAGTATTGCCAAATTTAGAATTTTACTGGGTTACAATATTTTGGGAAATCGTACTTCACTGTGAATAGAGGGTATTTTTGCAACAACTCCTGGAGAGGAAATACCTCTATGTGGTTATTTTTATAGGTAACCATTGTTGATTTTTTGGTTTGGTCGACTTAGTATTGGGATTAGGGGAAGACGAATAAGACGAATTAGATAAAATCGTACGTGGTCTGGCTTGAGAATTTTGGAACGGGTTTTACTTGAGCTTAAGTTTAGGTTCCGAGTTTGGTATTATTTTGTAAACATTATAAAGACCTTGCTTTGTTGATACGTAAAGATTTTCCGGTTTTGTTTTGGACTTTTATTTGGACTACTTTTGTAGGGTTCAAAATTTTGAGACTTGTTGAGTTGTGTAGGTAGGAACTCGGTTGTGTGTTATTTTTTTTTAATTTAAAAAAAAAAAAAAAAAAAAAAAAAAAAAAAAAAAAAAAAAAAAAAAAAAGGTTGTGTGAAGCATTCAGCTACAACAATAATTCATTAGATAGCCGTGGTACTAGTGAGTGGGTTAGGTGTTAATAAGTAATTATAATATTTTTAAGTTAGATATATTTTGTGAGTGTGTATATTGTGGCACAATGGCGATGAAAATGGAGGTCAATCGTTTGGAAAAGGAAGAGTTAATATATGAGGTGATTATTCGCGGAATCACAGTGGATGACACATCCAAAGCTACCGACTTGCGTAAGACTTTTCGTCAGTTGTTGAAAGTCGAACGGAAGGATCCAAGATTTACTTTTCCAAAACATCCATTTACATTTCAGGAAGATTATGATGCACTTACACAGAAAATTACTGAGATTGATGATTTGCTTAAAGGCTTTGCGACTGGTCAAGAATCTCCAGAATATGCGAAGCTGGCTTCAAAAATTTCACATGCATATGGACGAGCAAACAAAATGCCTGCTTCTTCAGAGGATGAAAAGATGAAAAGATCAGAAATCCTGGTTTCGATTTTGGGTTTCAGAGCTACATTGCAGAGCAAGGCAAGAAAGCATAAGAGACTTTCGCAAACGCAGGGTCCTCTGGAAATTGCTGCATTATTGTCTTCAACGACACTTTCCAGTGATGAATCAACTACAGATGTAACTTCGGAATCCGAAGAAGAATTCCAGCCACCTCGTCATGCATCCACTGCAGCACCAGTGAATCATCAAGCATCATCTTCTACCCATATTAAGTCAGTTCCTGTGTATCAGTGGAACCTTAAATTTGATGGGAAAAATATGTCTTTGTTGGCATTTTTGGATAGAGTGAAAGAGCTTTCAGTTTCGAGAAATGTGTCGAAGGGACAACTGGTTGCCTCAGCAAGTGATTTATTCATTGGCCAAGCAAAATTTTGGTACACTGCTAATTGTGATAATATTCATACTTGGGATGATTTAGAAACACAATTAAAAAAGGAATTCTTGCCAAAGGACTGGAATGAAAAATTATTTAAAGAAGTTAATCAGCGAACTCAAGGACCAGACGAGTCAATTGGAATGTATATAGCCACAATGAAAACAGCTTTTAAAAGATTTACGTGTGACGTGCCAGAGAGCGCTAAATTGAGAATCCTTATGAATAATATTACGCCGTTCTACCAGAGTCAGCTGGGACTTACTGAAATTAATTCAATTGAGGAATTACTGGAATTGGGCCGTCGTTTGGAGGAGCGCAAAGCAGCAATTGAAGCTTTCACGCCTCCGCCAAGAAACAAAAAGTTTCTAGAGCCAGATTTGGCCTATATTTACTCTGAGCCATCTACTTCAACAGCAAATTGCGATGCTGTTTCTGAATTCACATGTTGGAATTGTGGGAAAAGCGGACACAGAGCAAACCTGTGTACCGAGGCTAGAACCAAGCATTGTTTTAAATGTGGATTTAAAAATCATACGGTACGCACGTGCCCCACATGCTCTAATAAACGTCAGGGAAACTATCAAGGGAGGCGCTAGATGACTGTATAGAGGCAATCCCACAAACAGTCCTAAATAAAGTCCCGGCTAAACAGCAGGCAATATTGGATTTCATTCTAACTCATGCGAAAGGAGATGAAAGACCTTATTTACAAGTGAAAGTTTTAGGTGTTCAATTGTGTGGTTTACTAGATAGTGGCGCTTCAAACAGCATATTAGGAGGTCCAGGCTGGGACAAAATTTCTTCTTTAGGTCTTAAATTGAATCAAAGCAATCGGATGCATTGCACGGTTGCTAATGGCGAAATTTGTGAAAGCGTAGGATCAGTTGAGATTCCCGTTGAATTGGAAGGACGAATTAAAACTATTTCAGTTTTAGTGATACCAGCGCTTAGACATCTTTTGATTCTGGGAGCAGATTTTTTCAGAAGGATGGGCATAATACCCGATTTGAGACATGGAAGCTGGACATTTTCGGAATTGGAACCCGTATGCAACGTGGATACTGTGGCTCTTCAGTCTCAAACTGAATTAACCAGTCAGCAACAAATGATTTTAGATAATATGGTGGCAACTGCATTTGATGAAATGGGTGACAGGCTGGGAAATACTACTCTAGTTGAACATTGTATTAACACAGAGTCAATGCCTATAAAGCAACGGTATTATCCCGTTTCACCGATAATGCTCCAAAATATTAATGGCGAATTAGAAAAACTTCTAAAAGAGGGTATTGTGAGACCAAGTCATAGTCCATGGTCGTCACCAATTCTATTGGTTAAAAAATCAGATGGTTCGTGGCGCTTCGTGGTGGATTATAGGAAATTGAACCAATCAACTGTGAAAGATGCGTATCCTCTACCATACGTGTCGGCAACACTAGATAAGCTGCGGGATGCTCGATACCTATCTTCCTTGGACATAAAATCGGCATATTTTCAGGTTCCTTTAGCAGAATCCTCTCGTCCGCTCACAGCATTTACGATACCAGGTAAAGGGTTATTTGAATTTTGTAGAATGCCAATGGGGCTTGTGAATGCACCGGCGACGTGGCAACGTCTCATCGACAGAGTGATTGGTCCAGAATTGCAAGATCATGTGTTTGTATATCTCGATGATATATGTATAGTGACACAAAGCTTTGAAAAACACATAGAAGTGCTTCAAAGAGTTTTTGAAAAATTGAAAAGTGCCAACCTGACAGTCTCCAAAGAAAAATGTAAATTTTGTAGACCAGAGTTACGTTATTTGGGATACATTATAGACAAGAATGGACTACACGTAGATCCGGATAAAGTTAGTAGTATTTTACAAATTCCTAGACCAAAAACAGTCAAAGAAATTCGTCAAATAATCGGGGTAATATCTTGGTTTCGTAGATTCGTGCCAAATTTTTCTGCCCTAATTGCTCCGCTGTCCAAACTTACTAGAAAGAATCAGCCTTTCATTTGGGATAAATCTTGCGATGACTCTTTCCAAGGAATCAAGGATTGCTTAGTTAATGCACCCGTTTTGTCATGTCCAGATTTCTCTCTCCCATTCACAATACAAACGGATGCCTCAGGATTCGGTTTGGGAGCAGTGTTAAGCCAACAACATCCGGAAGGAGAAAAAGTTGTTGCGTACGTCTCTAGGTCGTTAAATAAAAACGAACGCCATTATACGGTCACGGAACGAGAATGTTTGGCGGTTTTGTGGTCAATTGAAAAACTTAGACCTTATGTGGAGGGAACTACTTTCACGGTGGTGACAGACCACAGCTCATTGTGCTGGTTGAATAATTTGAAAAATCCTACAGGAAGATTAGCCCGTTGGGCGATTAAAATGCAAGCTTATGATTACACCGTTGTACACAGAAACGGTAAGGAACATATCCTACCTGATACTTTATCCAGAACTGTACCGATTATAGATGCTATTAAAAATACTGGCGACACGAATACCATACAGGAAAATGGTGATGCTCAGGATAACTGGTTTCGTAAAGTTTATCATAACACAAAAACGTCTCCTGGAAAATATTCTACTTTTAAAATTGATGGATCTCGACTTTTTAAGCATGTCAATCCAAAGCACCCTGATTTGGCCCAAGAGTGTGATTTTTGGCGGGAAGTCATTCCACGTGATCAAAGAAGAAAACTGATTGAAGATGCCCATAATTTACTTTGTCATGTCGGGGTATTTAAAACTTACAAATTCTTGACTCAGAAATATTACTGGCCCAAAATGAGGTCAGATGTAGCTAATTTTGTTAGGCGTTGTCGTACATGTATTGCTGTGAAGCCTGAACAAAAACCACCGGCGGGTTTAATGTTAAGCTCCCAAGTTACTATTTCCAAACCTTTCGAGTTAATTTGTGCAGATCTCTTTGGCCCTTTGCCAAGAACAACTTCTGGATATTCTCATATTTTGGTTGTAGTTTGTTGTTTTACAAAGTTTCCTCTTATTTTCCCGTTAAGAACTGCCACTGCTTCGGCAATTTGTCGTTGTTTAGAGGACTATGTGATTTTATTGTTTGGGTGTCCGAGAGCTATCATAGTGGATAATGGTACACAGCTTCGTTCTCACATGTTCCAGAACTTAATGAAAAGCTATAACATCTCTATCAAATATACGGCATTGTACCATGCGCAAGCAAACCCCACGGAAAGAATCAACAGAGTCATGAAAAGCATGTTGATGGCTACTATTTCGGAAAATCATCGGCTGTGGGATAAAAATTTGAACCGTATTGGTGCAGCAATTCGTGGAACAGTCCATGAGGTTACTGGTTATACCCCAAATTTTATGGTCTATGGTCGGGAGCTGCCTTGTTCAAATGAAAATCTTCTCGATAATGTTGAACCGATTTTTTTCGATAGAGCTACTCCGATGGAAAATCGGTCTAAATCCTTGAATCAAATTTTCTCGGACGTCAAAAAGAAGCTTTTTAGAGCTTATGAGGTAAATAAGAAGGTTTATGATCTAAGACGTCGTCCTGATGAGCTTCTGCCTAATCATTTGGTTTGGCGTCGTAACTATGTCCTTTCGGATGCATCGAAATATTTTTCCGCTAAACTTGCTCCTCGTTTTATTGGTCCTTTTATTGTGGCTAAAAGAATTAATCCATGGATGTACGAACTTAAAGATGACTCTGGAAAATCCTGTGGTGTTTGGAGCATTAAGGATCTGAAACGTCATCCAGAAGACGAGGATCCGTAGTTTTTTTTCTTCGGTTTACTTAGGTAAACCTCCTTTTTTAGTAGGGGGGGATTTGTAACGGTTTCGATTAGTTTAGGATTCTGTATATAAAATGTACATAAGTATCATAATTGTAGGACTTGAGAAATTCCTGAGAATATATTAATGCGTCGATTCGTTTCCCACACAACGCGTTAGGTACCCCTCGTACCCCGCTTCCGCTACGATGCACCAATTGGTTCCTATCGAATTGTGAAAAGGTGATTTAGTGGTCATTTGGTTTTTGATCCGATCACAGCTATTAATGGAAATTTTGAAAAGACGTCAGATTGTAGCACGTTCCTTTTAAAGGGATCTATATCCATTATTTAGCATCCTGAGTGAATTTGGTTCTCTTGTGGAGTTGTTGTACTCACTCATCGACTTATGTCGGATTAAAGTGATCGCCTCAAAGCTGAATATTACTCAATTCTCTTGAAAATTGGAAGATCGTCTACTCTTGGGAAATCGACAAACTTCTTATATTGAAGCTGAAAATCCACACTTTACATTCCAGTGTGGTAGCAAGGTTGTACCAAGAGGGTACGTGGTCATACCTTTAAAAACAGTAAAGCAGCTACTCGATGTCCAACTCTCGTTAGCTGGTTATTCTCACGATTAATAAGGCCCTTTAGATCGCCTATTCTACAGTCCGGACGTTAATACAATCTGTGGATTCTCCAGATTGCCAGATAAGTGTATCAACGTCTTTGGGAACCTATTCTGGGAATAATATCACGTTACTATCGAACCTTTAATTTTTTTATAGTGTGTTATCAATACATTGTGTAAGATTTAGGAAATATCCAAAATATTTGCGGGTTCCTGAGTCCTCATAATTTTATAACTCTGAAACCTATAGTCGCTATAGAAGTCCGCAAATTTGTTCGTTCACATCCTTGGAACTCATAACTAATCATTTGGGACTCTATGCCATAACATTTCGCGCCCAGAGTTTTATATCTTAACGCCTATACTGAGAAGTGTGTATATAACTGTTTACATAAATATTGTGTAAGCCGATTGTGATCACAAAAGGTACTGAGAAAATTATTACATATAGGCATTCCATAATAGCAAATTTAAGCAATAATTAACATTTATTCTGGGTGCGATTTCGATAAACATAATCTTTTCTAGAGTCTCAGGAACACTGAATGTTTTATTGTTCCATATTTTCAGAAATCCTAATATACGTACATTTGATTATGTTTCTGTTTACTTGACTTCCCCTAGCTAATGTTTAATTGACACTTGATGATACCCAGTGACCAAGGTTATTGAATGAAGTTTAGAATGATTCGGTTCCTTGTAAGATGCAGAAAGTAAAGTAGAAAGTATTACGTGGCCGGATACTTAAACGTTTTGAGAGTGTAAAGGGATTTTCATAAGGTCACTGGCGCCCTTTTATTTTTATTCATACTTTAAGAACTTGCACGACCACTCACCGGCAGGTAGCTAGCCTGACACTCTTATTGACCACCCTATTTTGTGTATCTTGCTTTAGGGGAAAATTGGAGGGTGGCAAAAGTGAAAATACTTCACGCACTAGTGCGTAAAGTTTTTGTCTAAATCTATTTTTTTACACATATTTGATTGGTAGTAGAAAAATTTTTATATGCAATACGTGCGTAAAGAACCTTTTTTCACGAATGTGAATTTTGACGCACGAGCCGAAGGCGAGTGCGACAATCACATCACACATCACACTTTACACACTAGTTGCATAAATAACTATTTTTTCGTCAAGAAAAAAGTGGTCACCTTTGGAACAAGACCCGATAATAATCTACATCCGGCTTAAATAATGGTGGTCACATCAACCATTTTTGATTATTTATTCCAGGTCTCATCCTTATCTATTCTATATAGGTACTTATATAAAAATCAATGTTTGTTTGTTTGTCCCTTATGCGCTCCTACAAGTCCTACGCCACTTATCCGATTACGATGAAACTTTGGTACGTTGTTGTGGCCATCCCAAGGAAGGTTTCTGGATAGGTTACGTATCCTTACGAGGATGCGCGCACAAAAGCGTGCAACACACACGCAGATTGGCGAATGCTTGCGTTATGATTCTTATAAGCGTTTCGCGAAAATCATTGTACAGCTATTTTACAATCTATTATATAATAATCAATGGTTGTTTGTTTGTTTGTTCGTTTTTTATGGACTCAGAAACCGCTGAACCGATCTCCTTGAAATGTATACCACGTAGTCTCTATCTAAAGGGGAGTGTTATAAGCCACTTTTTAGCCAGGAAAAATGCACAATTACTGTGGGATAGATCTGAATCTTAAAGCTTGGGTTAGTTTAAAACAATTGTTTTAGTGGAGGCGTAGCAATGCATGTAGGGTACAGCTCGTTAGGCATAAAATAAAATGACAATAATTTTAGAAACTAAATTTATTTTGCAAAAATCAACGCTTATAAAACATAAATTCATGTAAAAACAGTACAACACGCAGTTTTAGCAACAAAGTTTATTTTAAACTGTAAAATTAGTACCAAAATAACCTAAAAATAGTAGGAACTAAAAATATTAAGCTTAATTTGCACCAGAACAGAAGCAAACAAAATATATGTACCTACAATGGCTTTAAATATGTAAAACATTGACATAATATTTCCTAGTTTTCTCAACTTAAGAGATAAAGTGAAAACATTCGAAGAAGTTATTTGACCAACCACAATATTAATGAACGCAAATCGTAAATCAGAATATAACCAATAGCTGGAGAAATATTAGAACACTCCTGAATAATCTACCAAGAGTTATGATTTTGTCCATTCAAGCATAAATTAGTACAAAACACTAGAAACAATTATTATGAATTTTTGTCGCCAAAAAAATTATGTATTTGATGATATTTTTCTTTTTTGAGACAAAACACATTCTGTGACGGGCATAAACTCTTGATTTTCTGCAGAATTAAAAGAGAAAAGGCTTCGCAAGACCGAGGCAAGAATTGGTAAATCTAGTTCATAAAAAACGAATGCGGTCTTAATGTTTTGCGACCAAGACGAGACTGGCTGAAACTCAGTCTCGGGAATTGTATAACTGAAATAGCATAGGTATTTTTGCACTTTCATGTAATTATTTTTACTACTGATAACTGGCATATCATATAACTCTAGGTATTTTATCAGAAATATATTTGGACTTTCTTTCTTTTATTAATAAATAAAAAAAGCAAAATGATAAAAGTAATGAAATTAAGTTGTTTTATGTATTTTTCTAGATAGAGTCTCTCTCGGAATTTAAGAGAGATTCTCAGTCAGAAATATACCTAGTCTCGCGCTGCCCTAGGCGGATCATACAGAAAAAATATTCATTGTCTCTCACTATAAGTAGAGTGTAAGTTCACCTCGAGCGAAATTCACACCAAAGAGCAAGTCCTTGAAATCAGTCATCAGATACGCGAACACAAAAAACTCTAAATTGATGAAAAGCTTACTTTGTGGAGGTCATTATTCAATATTAGTTGATGCAAAAGAAACTTTTTCAGACTCGAAAATTAACTAATCCCTAATACTTTTCTATAGCCCTGTAGTTACTTTTTGCGTGCTTGATTTATGGTGATTATTGTCTAAATATGGCTATTATTATTTAGGTTTATCATTAAAAAATAGTGCAACAATGTCATACTTAACACTTTGTTATTTACAAGATTTATTTTTCATATATAAGGCAATAAACAGATTTCATTTGAATCAAGTAAACTGATTCTTACTTAGAATAAACTCATTTTCAAAGTTCATCGTCACCAAGGTTCAATGACTCCTTATCCTTATAATGCAACATTGCTCTAGCCACAAATGTTCTTTGTAAAATTTACAAAAATTATTTTTTACAAAAACAGACCCTGTGTTGGTTATGATCGATTTTTAAAAATATCTTTTTTCTCATACAAAATGATGAATTTTTTGAAATGAGACTTCTTTAGTTAGGGTAAGTCGAAAAAAAATAAAAAATGATTTAAGCATGGAACAAAAAAACTACTTATTTTGCTCAAACTGTTCTTAAATTTTTGGCACTATATTTATGTTACCCTAAACTTCAAAAAACCTAGTAGTGCCAAAACGAATACCTGAATCATAAAATCCTGTCAAACAAAAATTACCACTTAAGCACACTTAGTGGAATATAACACCATCTAAATTTTCTTCTAGAAATTGTATGCCACACAAGCAATAACATTATCACTTAATTATTTGTAATAGAGAAAGCACTTCAAAAAGGCATCTTAGTTAACTATAGGTCACTTCATGACGCGTTTTTTATACAATTAAAGCACTCCCAATGTGGTCGTTAATATAATACACAGGTATTTTTTTATGAGAAATATTGTATACAAATTTAAAATTTGGTCCTGATATATAAAATTTTTGGAAATTAGTTTATAAGTTGAATCGTTGGAAATGCTTCTGACAATTTCAGAGATTATTTCCAAACAACTAGAAGAAAAAAGTTTCCAATATGGCATTTTGAAAACTTTTTGCAAAATACATTATTTTTGCCAAAATAGAATAGGTAATCTTTTATCTTTAAGTATACATTATTATCAATTACTTAGAAAAATAATTTTTGTCACGTACATTATAATATCACCAATAAATACTGTTTTTCAAATAACAATAATATGTACTCACTTTAATTCAATGCAACATTTTTCGTCAAATTTTAAATTTTGAGTGAATTATCAAGATTTCATACATTCGAACTTTTTTTTTTTGGAAATTTATAACAAAGTTCCCAATTTTAGGGCTGTAGTCTTTATTATTTATAGCAATATAGACAAAATAACTTTAAGATGTGTATATCCGAGAAATGACTGTTTTCATTAATTTTACAAATGATTGCAATATGGTTTGAACGTTCAGGCATACTGAATTGATGTAAGAAAATATAAGCCGTGCGTCAATTTGCTTCACAAGGAGATGTTTCATGTTGGGTACTTGAAGTTTCTGGCTTTAAGAAATTTCTCAAATTATTGATATATTGTATCTCCCATTTTGAGGGTTATTTTTTGTTGGAGAAATGCTTCTTTGACAATCTTTTTCATTAGGCGTAGTTCATTTTTTCAACAGAAATTTTGCTGTAAATGGAGCTCAGTACGCCCATGAATTTTTACCTCCCTCTCTATACAGGTGATGAGTTCAGACTTAATTCCAATATTTATAATATATATCTACTTGACCAGATCTGCTTCTCAAAAGTTTCCATGCCAAGAAATACTTTATCCCAAATTAACCGGTAACACTCTATAAGGCACGCAAAGCTCACACTGAAGTAGAGTGTCTATTGTATTATGCTCCAACAAACTCTCTGGCACTGTTAAATATCAGAGCGGTGAGACTGATTGGTAATGAGACGTTAACAGAAACTCTTCACTCGCTAGAGCAAACACCAACAAAGAGTTAGCAAATTGTCAATTTTTCATCCATATTATTAGGAAAGTACTGAAAGATCGACGATGCTCATCCTTAAAAAAGGAGGCAGCTTGTCTTGTGTGTAGGTTTCCCGACTAGAGACTTCAATACTCCAAGTCTATTTCCTATATTGAGTCTGCAATCTCTTGAATATATTGCTCGAGAAACTTCTTCGAAAAACGGTTGATCACCTGGCGTTCTTACTGTTGCTGATGAAAACTATGCTGGAGTATCTCAATCTTTATCCTTCCTCATGCTCTTGTCAACAGAATTGGAATTTCCAACATTGGTATTTGAACAGCTTAACAAGGTACCTATTTAACACATCTTCTCGCTTGATCTAGAGCATAATCTTGAATCAAATAACTTGACTCAAGAAACACGCTGTATAATTTCAACAAACCTCTTTTCCTCTTGATAATTACCAAATTTTTCTGAAAATTTAAAATTAGACGAAGACTATGGATCAGGAGCTCGTCCGCACATTATATGAAGTTTTACTGTAACAAGGTTTATCGTTTTCGATATAGCCGGAATGACTGTTGGGGATTTTTGTTTGTTTCGATAAAGAAGGATGGCAGTACTTGTAGTAGATAATTAGAAAAGCTATGGCTAAAACAAAACTTAACACTTGGCTACCCGCGGCGCCGTAGTAGAGTAATGGGTTACTTGTGGAATTGTTGGTGACGCACCTAGAAAAGGAATAAACAATTTTAATTGAATCAATAATGTAACTTACCCAAGATCAACTTACCACACAACTAAGGCCCCAGTATTCTCCATAAAACAAACTAAATAGTATACTAGATAAACGTATCTAGTAGGTCCATCTCTGGGCGAAATAAATGCTAAAACATACGCCAATCCAAGAGCAGTTGACAGAAGTAATTCCTCACATCTGCTACTGCATGCTGCCGTTTGGTGTTGACCAATAGCCAACCAAATGGACATTACTCCCCAGTGGAGAGCACAAATTACTCCCATCCAAGTGGGTAAGATAGCTGCTAGGAGGCTTAAAGCTAGGATTCGGGATACTGAAAAAAAGTATTTGTGTAGGATGAAAATACTCCATCTAAATGTTAAATTACTTACAGGCACTCATAAGCTGCCAACAAAACGCAACCAGCAGTCCTATCCACTTGATTTTGTCTTTGTCGTCCCTGGCAAACCGGACGGATCTGTGATACGAGGTTAGAGACCAAGCAATGGAGGTGACTGAAGTGAATACTGTCCAGGCTTGGAATATTGAAACATCTAAAATTTAAAACAAGGTAATGAATAAAAGTAATATTAGGCTTGAGGAAATTAAAAAAAAGCCATGACAAATGCTACCAAAAACTGAAAGCGAAATAAATCCATGGTTGGAAAAAGCAATAAAAAGTATTTATACTTAATTTTCACTAATTTATTTACTGTGATGAAGCTACAGTGTAGCGAAACATGTTACTGTAAATAAATTAGTGAAAATTAAGTATAAATACTTTTTATTGCTTTTTCCAACCATGGATAAATTCAATTTTCACCAAGTATCGGCTCAATCAATTCAAGCGAAATAAATCCTTCTTGGAGCCAATACTTGGTAAAAATTGAAATCCATGGTTGTGAAAAAGTAAAACTAATTTTTACTATATTTTCACTATATTTCATTACAACGGTCGCATGTTTTTTATCTTTAGCTTCATCAGACTGACTTGTCGGATGTCGTGAATAGGGGAATCATCCAGACACTTCAGATGCTGGATACTGGGATTTTCCATGAAAGTGTTTTCCCAATTACAGTATTCTTCACAGGATAATTTACTAAAGCATCTAGCTTTAACACTACTTTTTATTATTTTGCCCATAGAAATAAGTATTGGCAAACCAGAATAACCAGGTCGATATCTTTGCTCCATTGAAGGTATTCCTTATTCACTACACCTCTGTTATTTCAGTTTTAACCGAGGTTTCTACTAATTTCAACCGATTTCTATTTTTCTCTTGTTCCTTGTGAAATCGAATGTATTTTTAGTATACATTTTAGTATACGTCATGCATTATTTTCACAAATATCAATTCATCATTTACCAATTCATGCACTTTCCAAGGGGGAAAAGCCTCTGAGTGACCTAATGTATTTTCTGTAGAAATAGAAACTTCTGGTATCAAATTGTTAATTATTATCGAGCTTGTGCTTTGCTCAGGATCAATACCAGAAAAATGTTGTGTAGATGAATCGTAGATGAATCGCCTACCGTATAATATTTTTTCTCTCGTAGCATTTTCGATTTCCAGAGTTTGTTTTATGTCTGGAACATAATAAATGTTGGGTCCTAATACTAGATTTGATTTTATATGTCTTCTGATTATTCTATCTTTCATTTCAACCAAATAAATGAGATTCCTTTCTCTTCTTAAAACTTTACCAAATTTCCATGGACAACTTTCCCTACTGTCAAAATTTCTCACTCGAACAGTTTCGCCATAAATTCTGAAACAGCTTGATTTGCCGTCTCAATGTGTTTTTGAAATCTAACTAGACCTAATTTAGTTCGTATTTGTCTTCCATACATCAATTGAGAAGGTGACTGATTTGTAGAAGTGCAAGCATCTAGCTCTAATAATACTTTTACTTTTTATTATTTCGCCCTAGAAATGGGCAAACCAAAATAACCAGCTTGATATATTTTCTCCATTTAAGGTATTCCTTATCCACTACACCTCTGTCATTTCAGTTTTAACCGAGGTTTTAACTAATTTCAACTGATCTCTATTTTTCTTTTGTCCCTTGTGAAATTGAATGTCTTTTCAGTATACATTGGATGCATTATTTTCACCTAATTGTTAACTCATCATTTACCAAGTCATGCAGTTCATTGTCCTTGTTACATGCAACGTTGTTACGACCGACTCTCCAATTATAGAAAAAATATATATTTAAAATTGTACCTACTTAAATTTATATAGTTCCGGTCCGGATACATAACGAAACTTAACAAAAACACTAGCTGCATCACAGCCTGAGGGGCACAATGTAGAAAACAATGGAACAGCCTCAGCAAGGAACTGTTGGTATCTTCGTCGAGCATTCGTCTGGAAAAAAAGAATTGATTTCAAAATAATAACAACACCTCGGAAAATTACAAATATAAGAAGATTTGTCGACTTGTCATTGAACTAAAGTTTTCTTTATGTTGAATTTTCACAAACATTAAGATATTCTTCTATTTCTTGAATGGCAATCTAACAGTTCAGTAGCGAACCGTTAAAGGTATTTCCAATAACAAACTTTGTAATCATATCTCTGATTGACGAAAAAAGAAAGCTGAATTTTTTCCAAGATTTTTCTATACCAAAAGAAAACAGCAACAAATCCGGACAAACAAGATTGGCGAAAGAATGGCTTTTGAAACTCTCAAAATATACACATATTAATATTCTAGAAGAATTACGCTTAGAGTCTGCTGATAATTGATGAAATTACCTAGGCAGGATTAAGTTCTAAGGACCTGACGCTAGCTAGAATGAGAGTCATCGAGGGTATTAGGCCGAGGAATATTATTAACCGATCGGCCTATTTACCATTACGATCACTCTCTTCTATGAAACCCTTTTTTAGGGTATTATTCTAACCTTTCAGTCCCAAAGAAAACAATAAAGAGCGATAAATATCCTAAATGGTATGACAAAGGACTTCGTAAATGCATCGCGCAAAAGAATAGATTATAATACAAGAAATCAGGACTGAAAGGTGACTATGAAGCCTACACTAAAATTCGTGGTGAGACTAAAGTCCGCATGAACATGTGCTACTTGTTACCAACACTGAGCACCTGATCCCTCAAAATGTCAAACATTTTTGGTCATTTATCAATAATTTAAGGAGGAACTCGAACTTGCCGACGCAGATGAAGTACAAAGATTGTACATTGGACGGCTCTGATTCCATTGCTGACGCATTCGCCACGCACTTTCAAGCATCTTACTCCAGCCACGATGACTTAGATATGACATCCATTGAACCTGTCCAGTTTGCTACTACCTTATCATCTCATAACTTCCAGACACAGGAAATCACAGACAAGTTAAATCTGCTGGACATATCCAAAAAAGCAGGTCTTGACGGAATACCAGCTATATTTCTGACAGGTTGCACGTCTTCCTTAACCTTACCACTTTGCATTATTTTTCAACGAGCTCTGGATTGTGTTTTTTTTTTTCCTGAAAAGTGGAAGTTTTCCCTCCTTCTTCCCATTTTCAAGTCTTGAGATAGGTGCGATGTTGGGAACTACCGTGGAATATCGATACTTTCTGCCATCCCAAAAGTATTCGAATCAATCTTAACCGAGGAAATATTCGAAACCTATGAGACTTTAGCTTATACCAGCACGGATTTTTTAGCAAGCGTTCAACTGCATCAAACCTAGCAGTCTACCAGAACTTCTTAATAACCTCCGTTGAGGCTGCGACTCCAGGTCGACTCCATTTACACAAATCTAGCCAAGGTTTTTGATAGCGTGTGCCACCTCCTTCTTATAAAAAACTATCAGAAATTGGTATTTCTGGAAACTATTTAGCATGGATGGATCAAATCATATCTTGGAGATCGAACCCAGAGGGTTGAAGTGTGTGGCTACTACTAGCCCAAACCAACCCACTGCAACCAGATCTCGACAGATTTGCTTCTTGGTGTTCTTCAAACCTACTGAAAATCAACAAATCCAAATGCAAATCAATAACATTCCACAAAAACATCTCCTCACATGACAATATATAAGATTGGTGATCAACAAATTGATAATGTGGAATTCATCAACGACCTTGGAGTAGAGTTCGATCAACAACTGATATTCAAAATGCACATCGATAATATTGTCAAAAGCTGCAGATTGCTTGGCTTCATTAAGCAAAATACCAAACACATCAATGACACCAAGGCACTTACATGTCTTTACAACGCCCATGTACGCAGCACTCTTGAATACTGCTCCGTCATCTGGTGCCCACATTATACCATCCATATTAATAGACTAGAGAACCTCCAAAACAGGTCTCTAAAATACCCACTATATAAAGACCGCTTTCCTTCATCTGGAATACCTTATGAAACCAGATTGTTGCTGTGTGGGATGATGAGCCTTGAGCAGAGACGTAAACACACCCTACTCATTATTCTTTACAACATCCTGAATAATTGGATAGATTGCAGCGCAGCACATTATTGGAATCAATATTATTTTTAGTCCCCATTAGCACAGAACAAATTATGGATTCACAGCTTTTGTGGACAGAATGATTTGCAATTACAACAGAAATTATAGGGAGTGTGATTCTTTCAAATTGTTCCTTATTGTCGATTAAACGTTGTGTCTAAAGTTTAGATTTTAATTTATGTTTGCTTATGTGTACTACTAGACAAACTGTTGTTCACTGCGATTTTGTCCAATATCTTTTTTTTTTTTAATCATATTTTCATGTATGTACCATTTCGAAAACTTATTGTTATTCTGTAGTGTACTGATTGAGTAAATAAATAAAATAGATAAATAAATTATGATGATCCTGATCACTTCAACACTGACTAGAAGTGTGAGGGATCCGGTGAGACACTGCGGTTGTGACGCGAACGCAAACCACACAATATCGGTGGCTCAAATGTCAACAACAGGGGCAAGTATATATAAATGATGGCAAAAAAAACTGGACATAATTAATTAATGTGATGAGACAAGGTGTTCGGATCTCACACAACACACATACTAAGGGCAAGGAATTCCACCAGGAATGTGTCCTGATGGAACGATGACCTTGCGAAACTAAAAAGCCAGGTCAGAAAAAAATTGAACAAAGCCGAAAAACCTGCCAGTGGAAAACTTAAGACGTACTGCCTACTAAATGGATAAGAGATTATTTATGAATGTATTAGACTACAAAGAACTCTCCCAACAATTCCACAGACTACAATTAATTCACTCAATAACTTGGTGAATACACCAATACGGGGTAAGAGTCGGCTAGCGAACTCATTTTACTGGCTCAAATATACTAGATCTGCTAAGTGGATATCAAATGGGCCTTGAACTTGACAGGCGTCTAGGGAAGTTGACTGATCTCGAAGAAAGCGATCAACTACAAGAAGGTTACAACATTAACACATTAACTTGACTAATAAAGTCACCAGGGACCCATGAGATCTGTTCCATACTTTTACAGAACAGAACAGAAGTTGTCTTGCAGAAACCCTGTCTGGGAACGATTCAATTAAACCGGTGACAAAGTTGCAAATACCTTCGAGTATATTGATTACAAAAAAGATGCTGTGTATAGAACATTTAGAATTTATCCTGAAAAACCTCAATTTATCTGAAAACCAGAGGTATGACACAAGGCAAAAACTAAATCTAAAAACAGACATAACACATTAAAGCTATTTTCAGAAGAACATTTGATATAATAAAAACAGCGAGAAAAATATGGAACTCTTTACCAAATACGTTAAGAAAGACAACAACCAAACAATAAAATGCAGGGAATGAAACGGCGAGTTACTGAAACACGATTTTTCAGGATTTACCAAAAATTATCGATAATTTTTAATGCACTTCTTATATTATTACAAAAAATTCCTGTACATTGATAACTAGCAGACAATTATTGCAAAATAAAAAACATTTCAGAGAACCTCATAAAGAATTCATAATTACTTTATTTTTAAAGTCTGAGAATGAAAAGATTATTTTCTCTGTTTTTGAAGGATAATCAATACCAATTTAAAAATCAGTTGAGCAACAAAACGGAAGCCAATTTGTCGGAGCGTTTCCTAGATGTCTGAAAAATAAATGGTGGTTATCCACTAACAAGATTACATGCATGTGCCGGCAATTGATTTTTTTCAAAGACATACTTAATCCAATATTTAATCTTCCTGAGGAAGCAAAAAACTTCTAAGTAAAACAATGAGAAGTAATAATTTAAAATTAAGCACAGCTCAGCTGTCAATGACAAGTTTTTATATCTTGTTTGATGATTATTTCTCGGATTATTTATTACAATAAGGATTATAGCGAGGATTATAGAAATATAATTAAAAATAGATATGACGAGACAACTAGAAAAAACTAGTTCAAATTTAGTTCAATTAAATGTCGAAGTATAAAGGTGGTTTATAGTTTGAAGGCTATTTATATATTTATATCCTACTGAACTATTAAAACCATATAATACCTTGGTTACGATAATCATAAACAGGGTCTTAACTCCCAAGGGAGTTAAGGATTTTCATAACTCCCAAGGGAGTTAAGGAAGGGAGTTAAGGATATCATAACTCCCAAGGGAGTTAAGGATTTCCATAACTCCCGCTTTTACCTTGAATAGGTAACACTTTGACAAAAAATAGAAATTTTGATTTATGGCTTATTCCTTTATAAAAATAGACAGAATACAGTAAATTCAGTAGGATATAAAATTATCTATGTACCACGGGAATTATCAGGAGTTAATACCCACGGGCAATTGGTGTCCCTCGGGCCGGAGGCCCTCGGGACACAAACGTTGCCCTGGGGTATTAACACCTGCATAATTCCCTTGATACATAAATATCTATTATAACGAACTGATAATATTTTTAGGGACACAATTTTTTTGTAGTTCTATAAGTATTAAAATTTTCACAGTCACTGAATATTATCGTACCTCCTTGGCCACTTCCTCGGAGGTAATATTTTTCTATATACCCTAAAAAGGCGATGCGAGGCTGCAACTTACAAATAACTGTTTCTTACCTGTACAAGATTGTCTGCTGACTATCAATCTCTGCATTTCCAGCAAGTTTACTCCGAATACCATAAACTAACGTTTCGATATATCTGAGCAAAGGCGATATTTGGAGCAACAGGAACAGTATCCGGATCATCCAGTGGACAAGAGATGCTCGGCCAACTGAAGGATCATCGTGGTCAATAATGTACCTGAAAAATTATTTTTTTTGTTATCGTTTTCAAAAAAGGAAATACTTGTTGGTTTGTTTATTCAAATATGTACCTAAAAACAAAATATTATCTATTTATTATCAAACTGGGTAATTTTGTCATAATAATAATTGGTAGCTTTTAATTAAATATAGAGTGAGTAATGGATAATAATTTCTAGCCTATTTTTGTTGATGAACATTATATTTATTTAAAAAAAAAAAAATATAATGTTTTGAAATTACCAGCAAGTCTTTTTTTGTATTTGAAGTTCGACTAAACTTTTTATATTTTGGAGTTTGGACAAATTATCCAAATATAAAAATAGCCCAAACAAAAGGGATACCTAACGAAGTTTCAACTAAGCTGAGAATAAATAGAAAACCAAGCTCTTGAGATCAAATTACAACATGGAGTACATTTTTCACTGTTGTAAGAACAAACCCTCATCCAAAGAGATAAAGCATTGTTTTTGTATTATCTGTTTGAATGTGTATCATAAAAGTTGCGTCGAGAGGAAGGTTGGCTTTCAGTTGATCGAACTTCACAAAATAATTTGCTCCAAAACTTGCAATGAAGTTTATCTAGACCACCAAATCATTGAAAATGATGAATCCAACCCATTCATAGCCAAATTAGCTGACCTAAAAAAGCGTTTCGAGGATACAGAAAAGAAGAATGCTGACTTAAAATCGAAAAACAAGTCCTTAACTTTGGAACTGGTACAATCCAGGGACATAGTAAAAAAACATGAAAACTGTATAAGGGAGCTTGAAGACAGACTTAAACCTCAGATAATTAAGACAATGTTCAATTGGTAAACCTAATAAAACGGATAAGCCAAGAATCTATTGATTTGATTGAGGAAAAGATCTACTGCAAACTTAACACTGTTGCGAATAATATAATTGATTCCAACAAAGAATTAGTTAGATTGATGCCTATTCAGGAGTTTTCTCAAAATCAAACGAATACGGCAACATCGTCTAATCCATTTTCACTTTCAAACTCAGTGACCGCACAAAATTCATTGGCCTTGGCCAACAAGGATAACACGAACGAATCATCGCTTACTTCAGCCAGGGAAACGTCAAGTAATATTGTGAGGTTTGATAAAGATAATCACAATACTTTGAATATAAATAAACAACAAATAAATGATGCGTTGACTAGCTCCTTTTACGCTCAGAATCACCCCAATAATTTTACGCAACACAATCACAATATTATCACACCTATACGAAACATCTCTCTGCATCAAAGCAACTCGGCCATGGCCCCAGCATATTCAGCTCTCACACAAAATCAACTTACCGGGCCTCACAGTATTAAACCAAGCCTGAACTTGGGGACTAATGTTTCGGACCTTATTAAAGCAGTCCCATTTTCGCCTAAAAAGTGGACTTATCTGGGTAGAATATCTGCTGATTATACAAGCAGTGACATTCAAAAATATATGAGTGATAAATTAAATAATTCAGGGAATGATATTGTCAACTAGCTGCTTGGGAAAGGAGGACCCGGTATTCAACCTTATTAATTTAATTGCCGATTCGATCGAATATTTATTGCAATTCAGCAATAAATTAATATAAATTGCGCTGCAAGCCGCAGCAAAGGCAGACTTAAACCAGTGCAAGTACCTCTCGTTGGAAAAGCCCCTCTGGAATTAAGTCTCCCCAGTGCAAGTACCTCTCGTTGGGAACGCCCCACTGGGTATCTTCAGCCTTATCGTTGTCCAGTGCAATTACCTCTCGTTGGGAACGCCCCTCTGGACAAGGCATAAGGGTGACGATAAACTAATCTACAGTCCTCCAAGCAGCATTGACGTGTGGCTCCCTATAAGGACCCCAGTGTTCGAAGGGTCACGTATCTTATAGGATTAGCATACATGTAAGGTTATATTTGGGAAAATATATAGCATATATTTTTATATAACCTGAGCGAGTTTCTCTCCATCAACCCCCAAAGCTACAAACCCGTAAAGCGGGTAGTTGTGACAATATTACTATCAAAGAAATTCGCAAGGACTTTAAGATGAAATCATTCAAAGTGGGATTTGAAAGCACATTCTTTGATGACGTAAATAGCTGCGACTTCTGGCCAACAGGAGTAGTCTTTCGTGAATTTAATTTTAATCTTCCCAGAAAACCACAAACCATCCAAGGTTATTCTAATAATGGACCTGCACCATCAAAAAACGGGGAATATACTGCTATTATCAAAATGTTAGAGGTTTAAAGACCAAATTGAATAATCTTATGTGCAATTTTTTGAGTGAATCCTATGACATAATCCTTCTAATGCCCGTATTACACCTGTGTATTTTTCCGTGAATTTATTCATGTAGTTCAGGGTGACAACATTATTTTGTTTTTCGTAATGCCGATTTATGTTACGTTTGATTTTTTTCGGTTGTCACCCTGAACTACATGAATAAATACAAGGAAAAATTCACAGATGTAATACGGGCATTACAGAGACATTTCTTGATGAAAGTATCTCAACTTGTGAACTTGGCTTACATGATAGGTACATAGTGTTCAGGTGTGACCGTTCTCAAAAATCAAGTAAATGTGGGTCTCATGGTGGAGTAATGATTGCTGTGAATATGGACCTAAAATGCAAAATGCTTCCTCAAAATGATGATTGCCTTGAGCAATTATTTGTTATGGTTACTATTGACACTAAAAACTTATTATTTGGTAATATCTATATCCCACCAAACTCACCGAAATATATGTTATTCATCATCAGTTCTTCACATCTTAGATAAATACTCATGTGAAAATCTAGATTTATTCCTTTGTGGAGATTTCAATAGACCTAAGGTCTCATGGATCCAGAGTGATGATGGAACTAGACCCATTGGACTCAGTAGTGAAGAAACAAATTGTCTTGCAGATTGTATGGCATTTTGTGGTTTGTCACAATCAAATCAAATACCAAATCCTTATGGGAATTTTTTGGATCTCATCTTTAGCAAGAGTGAAAATGTTTCAATCATTACACCATTAAACAGGCACAAAAATCCAAAGTTTCCAAAATGGATGGACGATCAACTTAAAGATCTAGTTCTGAGCACATAAAGCATACAAACAATCACTTTCTTTGGAAGATTATTGTACTTTTTCTCAAATACGCACTCAGTGTCGTGAATATGCCCACGTAAGCCATCAAAGGTACTTAGATAACATAGAGGATAAGATACAGGACAGAAATGGTTTTTGGACTTACGTAAATTCAAAAAAAAAAAAAATGCAAAAGGTTTTCCTACTAATATGTCTTTCATGAATGAAAATGCTGACACACCACTTGGCATTGCTGAGCTCTTTAAGGACCATTTTTCGTCTGTATATGCGGAATATGATGAAACCGATGATTCGATTAATCGAAAATAATCGATTAATTGAAAATAATCGATTATTAATCGATTATCGATTTTTTGAAAATAAAATAATCGACTAATCGATTATTTTGCCAACCCCTAATTACTATTGCCTGGTTCACATAATAACAAAACTAAGTTTACACACCTGAATCACAGATCCCTGAATAACAAAGAAGCGACCCACAAAATCAATTAGTGTCGTCAAAAAAATATAAATGGGTTCCATTCTATCATTCGCTTCTATGTATTTCGATACAAGATGTGAACAAAACAGACAAAGGGAGTTATTGAAGAGCGTGGTTTGATTATGTATGCCCCTTTCAAACAGTTTGCAGTCTAATAATTATTATTGAAATGCAAAATTCATGATTGAGCATTTTTTATCAATCTTTTAATTTTTACTTTTTATTTTATGTACAAAAATAAAATCCCACTTAGTACCTAGTCATCCTAGTAACAAAAATATAGCAAAGTACTTAATTGCTCAAGTTTATAGTGCAATCATCATAAAAAATAATTTTGAATTTATTGCACATTCAAGATAAAATTACTACAGAAAACATATTATGGAATTACTTGTTTGGCCACATTTTTTCTTATTTCACAAGACGTTACCCAACTTAGAACAGGCTTAATATAATCGGTATAAATTGTACATTCAATTACGGTAACAAAAATAATAATTATATTGTTTTTGTTTTTAAGTTTCTTGTGGTTTTCCTCCTAATTTATCAATAGTAATATAACTAGTGCAATGGAAATTATTAATAATTTTTGGGAAATGCATTTTTAGTTGAAAAAGAGCACGAGTGCACGTAGTGCACGAATGCCTTTTTCAGTTAAAAACGCATGAGTGCAAATTTGTCGAAAATTATAAATATATTTCCATTGCACGAGTTGTATTTAATGAGAGAATTTCATAAATCAAAAATTTAAATTTTTTGTCAAAAAATGTCAAGACGCCAGTTTTCGCACCAGTTAGTATGGAATTATCTGATAATTTGCACTAGTGCAAATTATCGCCTAATTACAATCTGATTAGTTCAAATCAACAATCAAAACATGTCAATTTATTGTTGGAATACCAGTTTTGACAGATGTATGAAATTCTCACACTTAAAATTCTGAAAGGTAAAAATGTATTTACTAAGACTAATCTAAGTTGCAAACAGTAGTTATTTGTTGGAATAAGAATTACTATTGTTGGTCTTTTGTAAGAACCTTGACTTTAAATATAACACTTTCGATTCAGGTTTTATGATGTGCTAAAGTTTTTGATATTCGATCTGCCTAACCACTTTTTATTTTTAATTGAGATTTATAAGAAAAATATCTGACAGATTTATGTCTGATTTAAGGCTCTCGGAAATAAGTCCAGACTGAGGTCATGCTAAGAAACACAAAGTGGGATTTTACTAGATAAATGTGCCCAGTTTTTGTGCACCAAGGAGTGAAGCTAGTGAGTGCTCTAAGTCTTCACAAGATAAAATCAAAACCCTATGAAGCTTTGTTTATAATATTTTTGTGACGACGGACAAGAAAATAACGTTTAGGAATAAAATAAGGGACCAGAAATAGCTATTCGCAAGGAAGGAAAATCGTGCCTTCCTTTCTTTGAATAGTTTCTATGTGTTCATTTATTGATTCAAAAGTTTACAGGCTTGAAATTGCGATATTTCAAAAATCATGACTATTCAAATTTATTTTTTTTTATTTAGTTATTTTGCACGATTTTAATTTTATGATTGTTGTTTACACGTTAAAAGTTATACATTTTATCAAATTCTTATACATAGAAAATAAAATAAAACCGCGAAGGTCGCATTTACTTGAAATATTATGTAATCCGAGTCGATATAGGTTCAAAACAGGAAACGTCCGTTCCGGGTCATTAGGGAACATTTTACAGAATTACAGGATTACATTATGTAAGTTGTAAATACTACACTGAATTAAATGTGGATTTTTTCTGGCTAAATCAATTCAAGTTTGAGCTTGACGCCTGTAGTTTATGTCAGATAAGATTTGCCTGATTTTCCACACAAAAAAAAAAAATCTTTAATGTATGTAAAAGCAACAGGAGATAAAAATTTCAACTAGTGGTGATACATGAGAAAGCCTAAAGTCTTCTATAGATGTCAAAACACGCTTACTTTTTGGTAACAGATTGACAATGTTCAAGGTTTTCCGTATTATGTTGCTTTAGTAAACCTTGGTTTAATTGGACGTCAGGACAGATGAAATATTACCTATAGAAACTCATACAATTATGGTTCTTTGGTATGAAGTGTTTTGTACTTTTTTTATGGTCTCTGTTCTTCAATATTATCTATGTGTCTTGGCTTGAAGATTAACAAAATACATTTGTCAAAACGCTTTTATAGAAGTTCTCCTTATCAAATATAGAGTATCCTGCTGTAAAAGCTTCACTTTTCTCTTTGTACAAGTTTCTTTGGGTTCGTTTCTTGTTGCTGTTTTCCGTTATCAGCTATACTTAATGCTTTCAAAGCCCAGGTCTCCAATAAGTAGAGGACTTGGATTGATCATCATGTTGTTTCTTATTAGGTACTTGGTACTTGTTTGTTACTTTGAATGTAAGGCTGAATAATATCAGAGGCAAAGTTCGTTAAACTACCTAGGTATATAGAATACTTCTAAAAACATCAGGTATATATGAACAAAATAAAGAAAAATTTCCGATATTTTTTTTTGTTTACTTAATGTTAAAGCTAAGATTTCATGGTCTTTAGTGTTGCTATCTTTTTGATGAGAGACATCATAGAAAAATAATCTTTTGTTAATACATTCTATATCTTCCTACATTTTTTCAATTTTCCGTCTAATTAAAATGAAACCAAGATCAAAAACAACAAGCAAAAATAGCCATCTCATTTTAAGGTAGTTGCGCTTTATTTCTGCACGACCTACTTCCATCAAAAACAATTTATAATCTCCGAGAAACGTGACGTAAATGCATGCACAAAATACCAATGTCCTGCTGCCATTAGGACTTTTTTTAAAGGGCAGTTGGAACACTAATCTACATTTTTGTGTGCACATTTGAAGGTTTCCAAAAAATATCCTATTTCAGCATGTGGCAGACATTTTGGTGCTTGGACCATTTGGTCGCAATTATAGGCAGTAAGAATAAAAATAGCCACATAAAATTAAAAAGAGATAGCAAGTTGTTTTTAAAGCACATGAGCATGACAACCTTGCAAAAATAAGTAAACAATATGGGATTGTGCTTTCGAGGAAAAATAAATAAATATTCAATTTGCTGGGATTATTTTGACCTAGAAAATTCTGTTGTTTGTCAAATCAATGTTTCCTTCACATCGGGTTAAAAATCCCATTATCCTCTCTCCCTAGAGTGGCAATATAAATCCTTGACAGCCTTGAAAATTGTTTTCTTTCCCTTTTTGGGCCTTTTTTCTAGTCTACTTCCTGGTCTAATTAATAACTCTGCAAGGACATTTGGATTTTTTTTTCCTTGGCTTGCGAGAAGTGAATTACATGTAAGGCCAGGATACTTACTTCATTGAAAAAAGGTTTATAATCATTAATATGGTAATAAAATAATTGAGTTTCATGAACAATCTTAATAAACATATGTATTTAGGTATTAAAATATAGTTAGGTACCTAGTTTAAAAATAAAACTCACCTAATGGCACGATGACAAATGACAATTGGTTAGAAGGAGTTATACTCTTGGGCGATATGAAACGAACCCATAAGAACAAATCTGTAGTTATTTCAGGTTGTCCAGAGCCTCTTCTGCGATGTTGCCTACCATCTTCTGACTAGCTTTTCCAACAACAAATAATTGTTGCACTATTCCTTTGTACCCGTCAACCAATTTCACGAAAGCCAATTCTCGCCTTATATAGTCCTCCAATGATACGGCCCTAACTCATCTAGCTGTTGATAATTCGGCTCTCGTCGAATTTTTGGAATTTTTACTTTTTAATTTACAACTACTGTTAAAACTGTTTCAATTGAATAATGTCAATACACCGATTAACAAAAGAGTAAAATCGAACGATTGAACAGATTTCACAATAAACCAGTGACAAGTGATGTGTTTTTTTTTTTAGTCACATAGGTACTCAACTCGGTACTTACTCAATATAGGGAGAGTCATTTGAAAAAACATAACTCTGGGTGTCCCAAGTGATCACGACGGGTTCCATACGAAAAATCGATTATATTCGAGTAGTGAACCACGAAAAGCAAGGAAATTAACAGAAACATCCAGAAAACCCATAATACTAAGCTGATCAAAAGTACAATCGAAGACAACAAAAGTATGAAAGTTCTAATATCCAAATGATTAATCAGGATTTCTACATAAATCTGCACAATTCTAAATCAGTACCAAATAGGCAGTAATTTAGTACCCACTTTTAACTCATGTGTTACACGAACTTTTTTCCCGATATCCATTATTAGGTATAGGAGAAATCGAGGGAGAAATGGACCACCGCGCCCTTAATAACGCACCCTGTACCTGGTAATTACAAATTAAAGTGGCAAGACCAAGTTTATAAATTAAATTCAGAACCCCAAGAAACTGTATTTTATGATAGTACAGTAGCCAGCGTAAAAGCTGGCCGACGTAAAAGTTGACCGAGTAGTTGACCCTATATCGAAAAATGTTTTTTAATGTTTTTGCAAGACTCTCATCAGTAAAGATATTTCGAGGACAATCATCAATTTTATTCTATGGACTATAAACAATTCAAAATCAATCAACTCTTTAATCGATTCCACTTTGGCAATTAAATACAATTTATTAACTTATTTTCGTCTTGCCTAAAATAAAAATTGACATCACCAATCGTAAAAGATGACGTAAGCAGGTAATCTGATAAACGAAATAACTTGCTTAAGCCTTAACAGGCGTGAAACAATAATAATTGTAACTGTTTATTCGAATGAAAAGTTCGTGTTAATCTCTACTTTCTCAATTAGGTGTGAATAAATGCAGACATGAACTGTGAAAAATTAATTAGGTATAATTTCCCTTGTTAAACGATGTCAAATTATGTTGGATTTTCCCACAATCAAGGTATAGCTAAAGCGATTCAGTTTCTGGTTTATACAAAAATCTCTCAAGCAATTAGTGATAGGCAAAGGGAATATTCCCAATTTGAAAATTTTCCAAAATGGGAATTTTTCCGGGAATATTCCTCCAAGGTTAAATAAATTTCCGTTACAGGGAATTTATTTTTTATGTGAGTTTATTCACGCTAGTGGCACTGGAATTTTTATTTTTAATTTGTGCGGAGTCTGAATATTGACACCGCACTATTTGGTAAGTGTGAACAACAAACAACAAGAAATTGAGAGTGTGAGTAGTGATTCTAATCTGAACCGAATGACGATAACATACATGTAACAGAATTTGTGAATTATTTTTTTACATAATAATTATTGGTATAGAAGCTTAATTTATTTTTCCTTTTTTTTGTATACCTACCTATTGAGAGCATGTGTTCATCAGTTTTTTTCCTCTGCCTATAAACATTTTAGTGCTTGGTTTAGTAATATTTGCTTTGTTCCTGAACTTTATGTTTATTCAATGATCGTTTGTTTCATTTTTTTCAGCTTTGGAATAGATAAACCTGTCGACTTATCACCAAATAGTTTTTTTATTGCACACTTCACACATACTTTACAACTCTACTCATATGAGTAGAGTTGTAGAGTATGTGCTCCTATTTATATATACTTATATAAATAGGGGTTTTCACTTAAAACAGAAAATTCCCCGAAAATTCCCATTTTGGAAACATTCTTGGGAATATTTCCAAGGAATATTCCCAAAAAATAAATTCCTGGGAATTTACCATCACTACAAGCAATGGCCAATGGGACGAGGCGCAAAATCTTTTGAATAAAGTCCTTTCTATGTTTATTTTTCAACTACTGTGCTGTTTTACAAATACAAGCTATGCAAATACCCTTGGAGTGTCCAAGATTATTAATCAAAACATTGATAAACCGGAGGTCTATAAACTTAGCAGTCCCAAGGTGGAAAAAAAGTTCGGGGCTATATAATAATAAGGTGCTAATTAGGGCTTCTAATTAAAAATTAGGTGCTCCTTTAGTTTTTGGGAAAATCAAAAAAAAAAAAAACTAAGGGACTGCTAGGTTTATGAAAGCTAGCAGTCCCCTACAGGGGGGAATTAGGTGCTTTTTAGGTGCTCCTGAATAGTCAAAGAAAAAATTGAATCGGTTAATTATTAACTGAGATACCGATTTTTTTTCATTATTAGGGGACTGCTGGCTTTACGTTTACTTGCGGGTGTATTTGCAGCGAATCTGATACCAGTGGCTAAAATATCGTATTGGAATTAGGTGCTATTTAAGTGCTCCTAAATAGTCGAAGAAAAGCTTGAATCAGTTAATCATTAACTGAATTAGAGATTTTTTTCATTATTAGGAAAGTGCTGGCTTCACGCTTACTCGGTGGTCTGTCCGAGGGTGAAAGGTTTCTGGATAGAAATTGGGTGCTATTTAAGTGCTCCTAAACAGTCGAAGAAAAACTTAAATCAGTCAATTATTAACTGAATTACATTTTTTTTTTTATTATTAGGGGTCTGCTGGCTTTACGTTTACTTGAGGGCGTATTTGCAATGAAACTGATGACAGTGGCTAAGATGTTGTATTGGAAATAGGTGCTATTCAAGTGCTCCTGAATAGTCGAAGAACAAATTGGATAAGCTAATTATTAACTGAATTACAGATTTTTTTTATGATTGGGGAGTTGTTGTCTTCACGTTTACTTGGTGGTGTGTCAGAAGATTAAATGTTTCTGGATAGCAATTGGGCTCCTGAATAGTCGAAGAAAAACTTGAATCAGTTAATTATCAACTGAGTTACAGATTTTTTTTCATTATTAGGGCACTGCTGGCTTTATATTGAGTGTCAACTTGCAAAAGAAAAGTATAGGACCTTCTGCATTGAGTTTGTGTCAGGCAAGCGAGAGAATAAAAGGTTTTGTCGTGAAAATAACACTGAAAAATCGCCAGACGGTAATCACAGTTCGAAATCGAGTTTTCCGCGGAAAAGTCTATGGACATTTAGAACGGGAAGCAGGCATAAATAGCCACATTTAGCCGTTAAATGCCCGACACGAGGCCAGACAAAAAAAATAACTCCACTAAATAGTCCCTATCTCAGGGTCTAAAAGTAAAGGCTATACTTGCTGAGAAGATCTAGCAAAAAATTGATGTTTGTGATAAAAAATATCTGGAAACATTTCCATCATAGGAAGAATTTTTTTTAGAATTTTTTCAATATTTTTTTCAAAAGTTTCAATTTGCAGATTTTAAACTGAAATAACTTTTTGAAAAATCACGAAACTGACAACATTTTTATTTTATTTCAATCTAGACTAAGTAATTCTAGAATCATACAAATTTAATAATTGGGGCCCATGACGGCTAGAAAGAAAAATATGGGCCCTCAAACCACAAAAAAAGTGAAAAATAATTCTAAGAGCCAACCAAACGGTATGCAGAGATTTAAATATGGTGTACACTTTGCTTTTAAATACAATTTAAAATTTAAATCTTTTTGAATCTCTGTTGAATCTTCTAAATCAATTATTTTTATATTTAAATTACTTTTAAATACTCATTTAAATATCTTTAAATACCTAATTTTTTTCTTAAATATCATTTAATTACTTTTAAATACCTTAATAATTAATTTTGGTGTACATTTTTTTAACATTTGCACACCCCTCGGAGCCAACTTTGCATTGCATTAAAAATAAAAAAAAACTAGCAATGATTGAGTATTTCGAATTAGTCAAAAACATCTTAAATTCATGCTCTTTCGAACTATTCGCAATAATAACCACAATTTGCTTAAAAACAGCAAGAGTTATTTGGCAATTTTTACAAAATTCTTCTTACGTAAGTGCATTTTTTGCCAGCTAAATTCTGAACAAATTGATATTATTTATATACTGAGTTATGAATCCATTTATTTATTTATTTATTTATTTATTAACGGAATATACCATTTCACAATATAACAATATTAAAACTTAAAAACTGAATTTTTATCACATTTTTGAAGGTACCTACTCAAAGATCGGGAAAATATGTCTAAATCACTTTGGTGTCTGTTATACAATCTCACCATATTAGTTAAAGGCTTAAAATATTCATAATTAAATTGATGGAATAGAACATGGAAAAGCGTAGTGTGTCTGGTTCCATGAAAGGTATTGAAGCCAATTCTGCCAAGTAGGTCAGGACAGTTGATTAAGGAGTTTACAATTTTAAAGAGGAATAACATGGTAAAATACTCTTTTCGCTTTTCCATGGAAACTATTCGCAGATGACTTGCTATTAGGCTGTAGCTATAAGGAACTCCTAAATTATTAAATGCGCTTCTAAAGTGATAATGCTTACAAAACTTATGCTGCACCCGGTCCAGCTTATTTATGGAAGATTGATAGTAAGGACCCCATACAACTATTGCATACTCCAATCTAGATCTAACCAGGCTGTTGAAAAGGATCGGCAGAACTGAACAAGAAAACTGTGTTGAGTTCCTAAGAATAAATCCAAGTTGCTTAAAAGCTCCATTGACAACAGGATCAATGTGTTTATTGAATGTTAGGCTGGTATCAAAAAAGACACCCAAATCCTTGACACAGTCGACCCTTTCCAGTGAGGTGTTCTCTATTTTATAGTCATGGATCAAAGGCTTATTTTTTCGATGGAATGTAATGACACAGCATTTGTCTATGTTTAATTTCAAAGCGTTTAAAGTACACCATTCACTAAATCTGGTTAAATCTTCCTGGAGTAAGACTTGATCATTAAAGCAGCGAATAACCTTGTATAGCTTTTTGTCATCTGCAAAATTCAGAAATTCTGAGTATGACATTTTCCACATCATTAACAAATAATAAGAACAGCAGGGGTCCACAGTGAGAACCATGAGGGACACCTGAGGTTACTGCGATGGATTGAGAAAGAGTTCCATTTACCTTCACACACTGAGAATTTCCAACCAAGAAACTTTTGTACCAGCCGAGCTAGCTACCCACAATGCCCATAGCCTCGAGCTTCCTCCACATGAACCTATGGTTAACTTTATCAAACGCCTTTGAGAAATCAGTGTAGATGCTATCTATCTGATATTTATTCTCAAAGGCGTTCAATATGCTATCTTGATATATTAGCAAATTTGACACTATACTTTTTCCAGGCTGAAAACCATGTTGTTGTGAGATTATGTTTTATTAGTGAGTTTAGAGAGCTGGCTAGTTACCAGCTTGTCTAAAAGCTTTGGTATAGCTGACTGAATACTAATTCCACTGTATTTCTCAATGTTTTCTCTCTCACCTGATTTAAAAATAGGAACGATGTAACTATTTTTCCAGAAGGATGGAAACACACCAGTTTTGAGGGAGAGATTGAATATAAAATGGAGGGGTGTCACAAGTGAACAGTGACAATTGCGAAGTAAATTTGGTGGAATACCATCTGGCCCTGATGAATTTTTACGAGGGAGATTTATAAGTTCATCAAAAACAGCTGTGAGCTGGAGCTGAATCTCTTTCGCATTGTCAATCTGTCGAACATGGTTTTCAAAATCTGGGATCAAGTCCTCGTTGTCCTCTTCATACACTGTGGAGAAGAATTCTGCAAAAAAATTGGCCATGGCTGCATTACCCTGAGCTTTGTTGTTCCCAAAAAACATTTCTTGTGGATAACTAGAAATTTTTCGAAGTCTGCTAATTGCTAATGTAGCTCCAAAAATCCCTAGGGTTTTCACGAAAATTTACTTCTAATGAAGTAAAATATTCGTCATGACATAATTTATGTTCAATTTTGCATTGTTCACGTAAAGCAGAGAATTGTTGATAAGAATCAGTGGAAGAACATGTTTTGTAAAGCTTGTGTGCAGCTTTTTTCTTAATAACTAGATTTTTTAACTTGGGTGAGAACCAAATAGGAAACTCATAGGAGCACTTCACATACTTCTTTGGAACAAATAAATCAATGCATTGATACATGTAATCATAAAATATTTGGGTAGCTGCCTCGACGTCATTAATCAAATAAAAGTCACTCCAGTCAAGAGCAGACAAGTATTCATTTATTGAATATAAATCTGCTCCTCTAAAATCATAAATGCAATCCTCATACCCAACCTTGCACTGGAAATAACCAACCGGAACCTCAAATTCGTATGGCTTATGCCTGAAACTCTCTTCAAATAGTGGATCGAGAGGTACATTTACAGAAATTGTGGAAATTTTTGAGAATAAGAGATCCTAAAAGGTACCATGCCTGTTGGGTACCTGGTTGCACTGATAAAAACCAAGATATGCAAAAGAATCACAAATTCTATAAGCATTAGAGTTATCATTCACTGGTACCGAAAAATAAACACCACTATGATCATTGGCCCAAATGACCTCTCTTAGATTACAATCACCAATCAACACTGGCACACATTGAGGATTTTGCGAAATGATTTCCTCTACAATTGAACAGTGCATCTCGTAGGATTCACGAGGAGATTCAGGAGGAATGTAGATAGCACCAAACACAAATAACTCTTCATTCACTATGACTTCTACGAAGAGCTGCTCCATTTTATTCAGGTTACAGCTTCTCAAGAGTTTGGATGGTAAGTTGCTCCTGATAGCCACAAGCACTCCTCCTCCAACTACATCATGATCTAGATGCTGTAAACGGTCCTGTCTATAAACACTATAGCCTTGTAGGTCAGTCTCGGTATGCAAAAATTTATCAGAAAGCCAAGATTCAATCAATATAATGATGTCATAATCGTTCAATGTCACAACAGTTTTCAAATGATGAAGCTTAGTACGGAGACCGCCCACATTGTGAAAGTAGCATTTGAGGGGGTTTGTTAGTTTTTTGGCATTGCAGCTGAAAAAGTTGAAGCTGGATGTGGATTATGTACTGACTTAGAATTTTGGTGGTCAAATACAAATTTCCGGAACAAAATGTTGGCAGGCCAAAAGTCGCATTTGCTTACTGTTTCTTCGCAGCAGGATGGAATGCCTATCTTGAATGAATTGAAATCAGCATTGCTTTTTAACAATCTAACATATATATCCTCGCTGATACTAGTCTTGTCCTTCACATAATCCATCACCTTGTTATTAGTAACAGAATTATGGACACGACCAACATAAAACCAGGAGCGCTTGATGGGTTCAACTCGGGCTACACCTTTTAGTATAGTTGAACTGGCTCTAGTTCCACAGGCAAGCGCATAGGTTTTGATTGACCCGTTTGGTCCTTTATCAAATTATCATGTTGGTTTGAAATTTTGGTGGTTAAAGTGCTTTGGAGATCATTTATTTTGTCTGTAATTGATATAAAGATCTCATTTTTCAGGACTGTGATCAAGTCATTCAGTTTACTTGAAAACTGAGAATCAATCACTGTACGGATTGAGTTGCTTAGCGAGTCAAGGTTGGTTCCAGAAACTTCGGCCTCATTTGTATCAAATACATCATCAGAAATGTCCACTGATGCTTTAGGGCGTACAGGAGCTCCTATTGCACTACGACAGTCTGGACAAGCGAACAGCATCACTCTGGAAGGACTAGGAATGCAGCGTATCTCTTGGGCTTGAAGTCCAGTGCATAGCCGACAAACAATTTTAGAACATAGGTCACATGGGTACCCAAAGGTTCCCGTTTTCTTCATTTTATCAGTGTGACAATCCTTAGAGCATTTATAGCAAGGTTTGGACATTTTAAACAATATTTATTTGCCAAAGACATGCACACTTAACCTAGCCGCCTATATCAAACTAATAAAATAAAGGTACTAGTAGTAGTCCAAGAGCCGGGTATGTGATCGTTGCAATGGATAATTTCTACATAAATACATACAGGGTGTCCCACGGTGGATGGCGTATTAGACGTTTATGTAGAACTAAAAAGCGGATCATTTTGAAAATTTGGCAACCGGGATAAACGACCGTAATCTACACTTCAAAAATATTTTTGTTTATAAATCATAAATTCTTTATTTACGGACATGCCATTTTTACAAAGGTAGACTCAAAGTGTAGGTACACGCAATAATAAATATTTGGAATAACAAGTAGGCAACAGACAAGTTAGTATAAAAAAACAATATTACATAAGCCTAAACAAATATTTTGTAGTAGGTATCAAAACATAAACAACATAATACGCTTAAAATTGAATACAAATAGAAAAAACGATCATTTTAGGATCGACTTTAAAATTCTTTTGAATCTATCCAAACTTATGTTAAAAACATCCAAATCAGTCTTCAAAATAATATCATTCAGAGAACGACAGCTTCTAAGTAAAGGTGAATGGTAACCATAATTGGTTCTACGAAAATCAAGGTTAAACAATGTGTTTCCTCTTAAATTGCTAGATGGTACATGTAAGCCAATTCTAGCAAGTAAGTCTGGAGAATCAATAGAATTATTAACAATCTTAAACAAAGTACACATATCAAAAAACTGTCGCCTCTGGTTCAGATTTTCAAGATTTAGGACAGACATTAACTCATTATAATTTATAGATTCACTTGGGATGCCCAATCGATATGCAATGGATCTTAAAAACTTTTTTTGGATTCGTTCCAAGTGGGAGATGTGCACAGCATAATAAGGGGACCAGACAGGGCAAGCATATTCTACAACTGATCTAACAATTGCACAATAAATGTTTCTTAGGGTGTAGATATTAGTAAATTCTTTTAGTGACCTGAACATAAAGCCTAGTAATTTCATTGCTTTATTAGCAGTTATTTCAATGTGCTCTGTGAAGCTTACATTAGTGTTGAAATAGACTCCCAAGTCTCTAATAGTTTCAACCCTGTTAATCTCCAAATCATTAAGAACGTAATTATGTAAGTAAGGTGTTTTTTTCCGAGAAAAAGTAATAACCTTACACTTCTCAACATTTAAGGGGAGTTTGTTTCTTTGACACCAAGTCCGAAACATATCCAAGTCCACTTGCAATAATTGAGCATCCCTGACATCCCGAACAACCATAAAACACTTCAAGTCATCAGCCAAGAGCAAAAAATCGGAATTTCTGAAGACACCTGACAGATCATTAATAAATATACTAAACAGCAAAGGAGACAGGTGTCCTCCCTGAGGCACCCCCGAGGTCACCGAAAATACTGAAGAGATGTAATTCTCAATCTTTACAGCCTGTTTTCTACCTGTGAGAAGACTTCCAATCAAGCTCAATAGACCTCCATGCAGCCCCACATCGGCCACCTTCTCCAATAGTATCTTATGGTCAACCCTGTCAAAGGCCTTGGAGAAGTCAGTGTAGACCGAGTCAATCTGACACTTATTCTCCAAGCCCTCCAACAGAGCCTCCTCATAGACCAGAAGATTAGTCAATGTAGATCTACCCTTAATAAAGCCATGCTGTTCTGGTACAATAACATGTTTCAAAATTGGTGTAAGAAAATCCGTTATTATAGACTCAAATACCTTAGAAAAAATAGACATTCTGGATATGGTCCTATAGTTTTTAATATTATTTCTTTCTCCACTTTTAAACACAGGAGTTATATAGCTTAATTTCCACATATCAGGAAACCGTCCCAACTCTAAAGCCTTATTGAATATTTTACATAATATCTCTGAAAGAATACAACTACAATTCTTAACAAATAATACTGGGATGTCATCAGGACCACAACCCAATCCATTCTTCAATGAATGTATCTTGTTAAATATATCAAGAGGGGTAATTTGAACCGAACTGATACTGCAATTAGACAAACTAGATAAATTAGAGACAGGAATGTTTCGATCACTCTCAACACTCACCTCAGTATAAACCGAGGAAAAACTATCCTTAAAGCGATTGACAATTTCATGAGGTGTGCTACCTTCATGCTCATCAAGAAACATAGAACTGGGATATCCATGATTTTCATTTTTCGATCGTACATATCTCCAAAATCCATTTCTGTCCTGTGTCTCGGACTCGATTTTCTCAATGAAATTCCTATGGCTGATATGAGAATAAATTTTACATTCTTTCCTAATTTCTGAATGCGGTGTTGCCGCTTCTACTCTAAACCAGTGGCAACAGCGCTATTTCAAATGGAACACCCTGTATGTGATAACATATTTGGATTCTAGGTGAAATTCTGAGCAGATTTAATGTGATATACCCTATACCCAAGTTCAACTGTTTTGGAAATATTGACAGCTGAAAATTGACTTTTTGCAACTTTGACAGGCTGTAAAACCTGAACGGTTAATTTTAGAGAAAAACCGATTTTACATTCCTATCTTAGATTTTTATAAAATATCATTTGATACCAACTTCAAATTTAATCCATGATTAAAAATTCCAATTATATTTAATCCCCGGTTAAATTCAAAGTTGGTGTCAAATGATAGTTCACTCGATAGTTCATGAAAATCTAAGATAGGAATGTAAGATCGGGTTTTCTCTAAAATTAACCATTCAGCTTTTACAGCCTGTCAAAGTTGCAAAAAGTCAATTTTCAACTGTTAATAATTCCAAAACAGTTGAACTTAGGTATAGGGTATATTACATGAAATCTGCTCAGAATTTTACATAGAATCAAAAGATGTAATCACATACAGGGTGTTCCATTTGAAATAGCGCTGTTACCACTGGTTTAAAGTAGAAGTGGCAACACCGCATAAACAAAAATATTTTTAAAGTGTAGATTATGGTAGTTTATCCCGGTTGCCAAATTTTCAAAATGATCCGCTTTTTAGTTCTCCATAAACGTCTAATACGCCATCCACCGTGGGACACCCTGTATACATAGTAACCTTTTAACAAAATGGATGGTTTGCCTTGATTCTCATGGCCGTAAAGTTGTTTTATAAAAAGATACTTTTATAAATAGAACAAAATCATAAGCGCAACAAATAAGAAGTACCTTGCGGTGTAGGGGGTCATATGCGGCAAACACTTTTTTTAACACAATTTAATGTTTTTTTTTTTTTGTTTAAACCTACAGCCGTATCCTCTGCACAGAATCCCCTTTTAACTTTAAAAGTGACTTTGAAAGCTGTCACTTTCAAAAAATTGTATTCAGCAAGCAAAATAACGCGTGCGCTCGACTTTCAATGAGGGTTGCCATCATTTCCGGCCATCAAAATCGAGGCCACCCTGTATATTATCTGAGAAGACATATTGAAGAATATATCTACCAATTTTCAGCTATTGCAACGATAACATTGTTCCTTCGGAAAAAGGGCGGTAGTTTACGCCCAGCCACCAAAGGATTGCGGCCATGAAAATCAAGGCAACCCATCCATTTAGTTTAAAGGTAACTATGAGCTATTCTTTTATGTGAAAATTATCCATTGCAACGATCACATACCCGTTAATATTGCCGGCTCTCCTACTATAGGTATTATTCATTCACAATCCGATGTCCACAGGTACAGGTGAAATTTATCACCTTTCAATGCTATTTGATAGGGAAAGGTGATAAATTTACCTGTACCTGTGGACATTGGATTGTGAATAGGATATACCTATGTTTTTAAATATGAAACAATCTTGATGAAAATACTTGTAAATAATAGAGGAAGTACCTAGATACCCTAGTACTAGATACCTACTGTTACAGGCTACAGGTAGTTTAGTAATACTTAGGAATACATCGAGGACTTCTGTGAAACAAGTTGAAATACTAATATTTGGGGGAGTTTTATCCTAGTGAACATATAAAGCTAGTTACAGCTAAAGGCTAATAAAATTGATTTTTCACTTACCATCTCAAGCTGAGTGTGCTCATACATATTGCTGGCAATAGAACGAAGGTTAACGTAAGCGCAAAATACAATCCATATCCTTGATTCGAATAATGATACAGCAAAGTAACTGCCAACACTAAGTCTGTGAGGTAAGTAAAAATTGAAAGTACTATGCAGCACACGTAAAACGTCCCAAAACTATGATAGCTTTCAGAGATTTTCCCAGGGGAATCGCTGCCTTTTATTGTGTCGATTCTTGCTAATGAGGGCTCACGTGAAAAATGTACTACCGTGCATGTTTCAGCCATTGTTCGTATAAAATATTCAACACGTGAGAATCAACAATTTCTGGTCCTTGTTCAATCTTGAAAATTGCAATTTCTCACCATAGTTAACTTCGAGGTTTTTCCACATTTTTATGTTTATATACAATCACAAATACGAATTATTTGTTATTATACTTATTATGAATGAACTGCTCGAGAGATTTTTGAAGAAAAAAGTACTCGCCCGTCTACTAGGATGTAGGATAAGGAGGGCAATAGATTTGTTGAAAAAATTAAAATCGCCAATCTGGGAACTAGTAAACACAAAACACAACAGACAAGACAACACGACCAACTGCTGAAAACTCACTGAAAACTGAAACATCAACATCAACATCATCAATAAACAGAAACTGACAGGTGGCAGGTCATTGGTGGCAGGTGGTGAGAATAATTTTGTTTGATAGCGTTTTCTGTTGGTAAAACTCGTGCTGTCCGAGTTCTGCACTCAACACTGAATCAGTTCACGTTTAGTGCAATTCCAAAAGAACATGAATTTGGCGCGTTTTGTCATTCTTTTGAAATTTATTATTTAACGATCCCTGATCCCCAACCTTACCTAAAGATATTTTCAATGGAATAAAAATTAAAAACGTTTGTGTGTATGAAAAAGTTGAAAACGGAAGTTTTTCCTGTATGTAAAGTACATAATTATGCTGTCTCCCGAGATGTGCAGAAATAATTCCAATGATACCTGCGTTGAAATTAATTTTTATGTCAATTTCAATAATAAAATTTTGAATTTTTGGTATCTCATTATCCCTGGAAAACATTCAGGTCTATGATGTATCCTCTGTCCTGTTATTTCAACGTCTGTGTTAAGGCTCAACATCTATTTCTGTCTCTATTTTGACGTTGCTGTTAAAATAACAGAAAATTATACATCATAGGACTGCGATTGTAGATAATAATAATAGGTCTGTTTCTGCAGAAATCACAAGCCAGTCAGAGTAAATTTCATTGGTTGAAAACAGTCAGAAAACTAGTTTCAACCAATGAAATTCACTCTCTGACTGGTTTGTGATTTCTGCAGAAACAGACCTAATAATTAATTCTTCCTCTTCATCGCTGTCGCTCGACGAAGATAAAAAATATAGAATTTTATCAATATCGATATCCATAATTTTTTGGTTTTGTTTATACACAGACTTTTCGGCACTTTACGCCATCTTTGTTGTGCCCTGACATTGGCACGAGCTCTCTGACCTCGTGCTGGAAAAGTTGCACGAGGGCAATAATTGATTGCCCTGGTTTTCCAATAGAACATAAAAACCCGCTCGGAAACTGCCAACAGAACATAATTTTTGCATGAGTGCAGCACGAGTTTTACCAACAGAAAACGCTATGATGAAATTCAAATGTTAGCCATGTTGCCAGAGTCGCTTTCCAGTATGGGAGTGTGACGCCCGGAGCTACTCGGGGCGTTGAGCTCCCGAGCTGTACGTGCTTGTCAACCTGTCAGCTGTCACATCCGTGGGTGGCTATTTATAGGCGATTTCGGCAAGCTTTGGTACATGGTTTGGTACCCTGTTTGGTCTGTCAAATGCATACCAACCAATTTCGGATACGAAAATGATGTCGTCACCGTGACTTTGGTATCCTTTTTGGTCTGTCAAATAGGATACCGTGGTCAGCAGCACGGTTCTTCTATTTGGTATAGTGCTATCTACGTCTATTTTCGTTTTGTCCTGCTCTGGAAAATGTAAATAAATGGAAGTTCATTAGAATTTGAATAATTTGAAATTTTTAACAAATATGTTTGTTTTTTCGCCTTCATCTTCCTGATTTCTCGTATGTTTTGACTGCCAAATAATGTTTGACGATCATTTGAAAAACGGCTCTGAACGACAGATATGAGGTAACTTTAACAGCTTTAAATTTACAGAAAACGCTGAGTTACTCAAAGGTACTGTCTAGACAGTGCTGATTAGTGATTATACATTTTAGTCAGTGCAGTTAGTACCTAGTCACTCCCAAAACTAGAAGAACAACACAAAGTTAGGTTAAGGCTCGTCTCTTCCCCTCTCCTATGACCTACCAAACGAATTCGGAACAAAATGGTATCTTACGTCATTACTATGACGTTGCAGGTACCAATTGGTTAACCAAATGGTATACCAACCAAAGCTTGCCGAAATCGCCTTATTTATTTATTTCTTGTTACATCTCAAGATTGAACATTTTAAAAAATATAGTTTTGATTCTCTTTCATTTTTGATATTAAAAAAACAAACTGCACAAACAAACAAATAATTATTTTTAAAATTTGACATATTTGACACTAAGACAGGCGTCTCACGCCATGATACTGGAACGGTACAAATTTAGTGCGTGGCGCCCCTGAGGTGCTCTAGAGCGCGTCAATGTGCATACAAAGCGGCTCAGAATCTATTGGATGCATTCGGTTGACGTAAAGCTTCGTACAGACTTGAACATTACGCCGAACAGCAAGCAGAACACCGAACCGAACGACAATCGAAAAATCGAAACACTAATTTGGGGACGGGGCGAGATTTGCGAACCGGTTTGCAAACGCGTTCGTAGCCCCGTCCAATTTAGGGCGGGTATTATAAAACTATGTTGTTGACAGATAACTAGAAGTTAACTTCTGGTCTCTGGAATTATTATGGGAAGTAACGCCATTCCAGAAGTTAACTTTAAGTTATTCTTTCAAAATAGTTTCAACCCGCCCTTAGGGCCTTATTCTGTAAGGAACGAACCGTTCGATTCAGTAGAATTTCTTCGATTGTGACGTCATTTTCGGTTTGGTAGCGCGAAAACCAAACCGAAAATGACGTCACAATCGAGGAAATTCTACCGAACCGTACGGTTCGTTCCTTACAGAATAAGGCCCTTAGTGTTTAGATTGTCGTTCGGGACTGTGTTCTGTTACGAAATGAAAATTCTTAGGCGACAACTTTCGTATGAATTTCTGAACGCTTGGTGTGACCAATCGAGCATCTCCTAAAAAATTTCACCAAATGTATTAAGATTACTTTTTTTTGTTGTTCATTTTTTTATCCCATTTTGACGTTTAAAAATGACTTATTGAACGCATAACAATAAAGGTAAGTAGACGTTTATCACCTCAGTGATTTAAATTAACTCAGTCTCCATAGGCGCCAAAATTTCAAAATTACTATGGGGGCTCGGGCTCCAAAAATTAAAATAAGTAGAATCAATTAGACAGACAGGACTAGGATACTAGATACATAGACCTGAATGGGACCAGTTGGCAGATACCAATTTCACTGCAGGATCGGTACGCTAGATCATTGATTGTCCCTGCAGGTCCCTGTATATGATTAAAATTCGTGCATCTTCGACAGCTCGGCTTTAGCAGCACCATTGGCGTAGCCAGGATTTTGCCTTGGGGCGAGGCGAAATGCAGGAAGTGATCCTTGCTTGCAGCACCGCCGTATGCGCTGCAAGAGGGAAAGCGCCACAGGCGCGAAATTTTTGGATCTTTTCGCGGTATTTATGGGACTTCTAATGGCAGGGATGCGGCCATTTGAACAAATTTTGATAAGAATTTATAGTAGAACGTGAAAACCAACAGAAAGGAAATAATAAACACAACAAAATATTCAAAATGTTTGTTGAAGTAGGTAGGTATAGCAAAAACAACAAAAACATTAAACACACAAGTTTGATATAAAAATGAATAGTTAGGAACAGGAACAATATATTTCTGTGCCTACCCACTACATACAATACCAAAATCACTATGGGGGCTCCGCCCCAAAGGAAATTCACTATGGGGGCTCAAGCCCCCATTGCCCCCATGGTTCCGGCGCCTATGTCACTCTCGGCATTTTAAGTCACTCTGCCCATCTAAAAGTCCGACACCTCAGTGATTTAAAATATTTTTAACTCACTCTCGGCATTTTTCTTTGTACTTTATTTTTCAAATTTCCACAAAATGGGATAAAATTTTGTATATATCACGTGAGTTAGAATGTTTTATTCATTCGAAGAAAATTAACCCACTCGCTAGGGCTCGTGGGTTAAATTTTCTTCTCATGAATAAACATTCATTTAACTCACTTGGTGTATAAATAACTATTAATTTGAAGAAAAAACTTTAATTCCTATTTGTGTTTTGTTTATATTTGGTGGTATTATTGACATAAAGACACAACCACACCGCAGCCACACCAAAAAATTATGGTGTGACCAGTGCGACACCTGGAGCGCGCCCGAAGTAGGTACTTTCTGAACGGAGCAGAGTGAGAGTCAGTAGAACGAAGAGAACAACGAACGCTCAAGTAACAAGCACTGAGCTAGTTGATTATGTTTGGCTTTCAAGAACGGAAAAATCATGCTCGACTTGCATTATAGTGATTTATTTGACCAGCTCTGCATGGTCCGAGCTTCGAGTAGCTTGGTGCAGAAAATCAACTTTCACTTGTTTGCAGATATTTTTTTAGTCGTTTTTCTTTCGAGAAGCTCGCTTGAAATCGGAAAAATCTTGAATAGTCGGGATCACCCCATTTGTGCTAATGTTCATTTGCTCTACCCACCCGAAGTCGCCTTCGGGCGGGAACGTCGGACGAGCCGAAGTCAGACCGGAGTATGACGAGATGGCTCCATTTGTGCTACTGTGCATTTGTGCTAATCCGCAAATGGTCTACTCACGAACGCGATCGGCTATGATCGGGATCAGTTAACATGATCGCGGAGAGATGGCTCCATTTGTGCTACTGTGCATTTGTGCTAATCCGCAAATGGTCTACTCACGAACGCGATCGGCTATGATCGGGATCAGTTAACATGATCGCGGAGGAGTAGCAAGAGTAGTTGAAGCTTATGAAGGTTTTGTGTACGCGGCGGGCGCGCGGAACATCTGGTGTAATCAGCTGATAATAATAAAAATAAATTAAAAAATGTATTTGTATTTAGTGAATGATTGTGGACTTTATTTTTATTAACTACAGTCTACAGTAGAGTTAAGATTTTAGAAATATATAATATACTTATTTATTAAAGCGTAGAGTCCTTGTAGAGTTTATACAGACGTGTAAAATTATTTATAAATGTAAAGTCAATAATACATATACCTATCAAAGTATCTCCCCAGATTTAAAATCATATGGGGTTGTATTATTTATTGATTTCCCAGAATATTAGGTCAATAAACCTAGCAGTCCCATATGGAAAAAAACGAAGGGATTGCTAGGTTAATATGAAATATAGCAGTCCCCTGTAGTGAAAAATATTTTTTTAAATTTTTCTTTGGTATCAGAATTTAGATAATATGCTTTTTAAAGTTCTCCTAAATACCTGGTCAAAGAAAAAATTGAATCAGTTAATTATTAACTGAATTACAGATTTTTTTTCAATATTAGGAAATTCCTGGATTCACGTTTACTTATTGGGGGTGTGTTAGAGGCTTACAGCCAATTTCATAATCAACTTAAAGTAAACTTTAAATATAAAGGTCCATTTGAAGTAGAAAAATCCCATCCTAAAAGTCTATTTAGCTAAAGTAACTTTTAATTCTCTATCATGAAATTGGCCGTTAAACCGTTAAAGGCTGAAATGTTTTTGGATTGAATTTAGGTACCTACTATTTAAGTGCTCCTAAATTGTCAAAGAAACACTTGAATCTGTTAATTATTAACTGAATTACAGTTTTTTTTCATTATTGGCAAATTATTGGCTTCACGTTCAGTTGGTGGTGTGTCAGAGCTAAAATGTTTATGGATAGGAATTAGTGCTATTTAAGTGCTTCTCAATAATATTTGAAGAAAAACTTGAATCAGTTAATTATTAAACTGAAGTACAAATTTTTTTTTCATTAAGGAATTGCTGGCTTTACATTTACTTGGGGATGTATTTGCATTGCAGCGAATCTGAAAACTGCGACTAAAATGTTGTATTGGAATTTGGTGCTATTTAAGTGCTCCCAAAAAGTTGAAGTTTTAGATAGTTCAAGTTTTTCTTCGACTATTCAGGAGCACTAAGATAGCACCTAATTCCAATTATTACAACATTATAGCCACTGTTATCAGTGTTATCAGTTTCGCTGCAAATATTTACACCCCCAAGTAAACGTAAGGCCAGTAGTTCAGTTCCCTATAATAATACAAAAAAAATCTATAATTCAAATAATATAACTAATTCATGTTTTTCTTTGACTATTTAGGAGCACTTGAGCACCTAAGTCCTATCCAGAAAAAATTTAGCTTTTAACCACCAACTAGTTAAACGTGAAGCCAACAATTTCCATTTCCTAATAATGAGAAAAAATCTCTATTTAGTTTAATGATTAACTGATCAAATTTTCTTTGACTATTTGGAAACACTTGCATAGCAAGAATCATAAACTATAGGATTGCTTTTCCTTATAAGGCGTACGTTCGCCAATTCTCGAGTCGGCAAGGCCTGCGAGTGACGTTAGTACTATTAGCAGCATAGCCTCTTATAGTGGTGACGTCACCCGCAAGCCTCGATGGGATGCTTGCGATTCAGGTTGTGCTTGTTTCTTCATCGATTTTAAATGTAGAAAAGGTGATTCCTGGTAATGAAAAAAATCTGAATGACTGTTCTTCTTCGACTATTTAGGAGCACTTGGATAGCTTATTTGCTAATTCCTATCCAGAAACTAGCTTCTGCACACAGTGGCTTTACACTCGGTAAACTCCGAGCAGTCCGAGCGCGCTCGAAACATTAAGATAGCGAAAATAGAATTCAACTTCTGGAATCTCTTTCTCAGTGAAAATGTTCTATCTTTGATTGTTGAGTACCCGAATCAATACATAGAAATTGTAAAACCGAAATTCATCAGATGGTTCAATTTTTTTATCAATGATTTAGTATATGTATCTCTGTGATACAGCGTGACTAATGATGTTATAAAACTCGCGATGGAAGGTTAAAATAAATTAATATTTAACCAATAAAATATTAAAAGTTAAAATTTTCCATTTTTAAAGTAAACAAAACACCACACCCACTCAATACTTGAAAAATATCGAAATAGAATTCTATTTTCTATTTTAAATACCCGCCAGATGGAGAGGGAACGGTAACACTGTACCCATTTGCGCTACAACAACTGCATTCGTTTCGATGAGGGTCATACTCCGGTCTGACTTCGGCTCGTCCGACGTTCCCGCCCGAAGGCGACTTCGGGTGGGTAGAGCAAATGAACATTAGCACAAATGGGGTGATCCCGACCATTTGCGGATTAGCACAAATGCACAGTAGCACAAATGGAGCCATCTCGATCCGTCGACACCGGCATTCTGGCTTTCGGGCCCACTCGGTTTAACGAACGTTTACGGATAAGGTATACGCAACGTTCTGGTTCTGATGATAAACCGTCAAGTGCTAATGTCAAAGATACATGAGGCGATTTTCAGCCTGGAATGATTATTATTTGGTTATAACCAACGCATTTCCGCCGTCGCGGTTTTAACCAAAGTAGGGGAAGTTGTGATGTCACATATCAGCTGATTTGCTTTTGGTATTTACCACTTATAACCGATTATAACCCAGCTTTGGACTTGGGTTAATCTTTTGGTTACAGCTTTGTGATGTTATTGTTATTATTTTGGGAATTGGTATTGGTGTTTTGTGATTTTGCAGTTGTGTTGTGGCCTGGCACAATGGAAGAAGTATACACTCACTTACTCACTGCAACTCACCATGTTTAGATCATCCCCAAAGAAAATCTGTTTGATAAACGAGACTATAACGAGAGATTCTGCTCCATTTTTGGTACCTTAACAACAAACCATTGTTGAAACGAAAAAACAAATAAGAATAATAAACATAACCCTACACTTCTATAACCAAATCATTTCAGCGGTCAGTTCCTTGGGTTATGATTCTTGAGTGGTGGGGGTCTATGACGTCACACTTGGCTGTCAAAGTTGTCAACCAAAAGAATAACCACGGTATTTACCGATAAATAATCATTCCAGGCTGAAAATCGCCTAAGATCGCTTTCAAAATACGAATTAATGAAACATCCGGATTATTGGAACCTTTCGAAAGTTAACGTTTTGTGTACTCTATTTGGCGCCATGATGCTTCCTACCGAGCTTTCCTCCCTAAAGCCTAGTACTCATAACTGCGAAATTCGCATTTTTTTGACATTGCTTCGACAATTTGACGTTTGATACACGCATAAAACGTCAAATTGTCAACGCAATGTCAAAAAAATGCGAATTTCGCAGTTATGAGTACTAGGCTTTAGGCGTATTTTAGCGAGAGTTTTAACCCAGTAGTATGTTGTATTTACTTGGGATACTACATTTTAGCGATCATGGCTGACATACTATGACGTCACAACATAAAACTCGGCTGTGTAAACATGGTAACCATCCTACGAAGGATAGTTACTGGTTGTAGTATGTCAGTGCATCTTTTTCTAATACGCGAAAATGACTAAAATAAGCATATGGGCAAAACAGCTGACTACGATTACCGACACAGGTTCTTTCTATTATAAATAGAGGATTGTTTTTCCCCATTTTTCCATGGTTTTCTGTGTTAGAGGTTTTTTGCACAAAAAAAATCTTCACTTGTGCACAAAAATGTAATTTTTTTTTTTTTTTTGTCATGGGGTCCCCATAAAATAGGCTACTTGCATGGAAAATTAAATTGATTATTGTTTATTGCAAACTGTAGGAAATCGAAAAAAAATCGTTACTTTTTTTTTATTTCGCCCAAAAATGATTATTCCGGAAGTTATACAAATATTAAGTTTTTTATATATAGATATACGAGCATGTGCGACGTCACAACTCACAACGTATTATACCTAAGTTATGACGTCGGAAAGACATTTCAAAGCGTTGTATCTCCGTCAATTTTTGACTAACAAGAAAAAGAAAAAACACTCTGTTGACTTATTTTTCATGGACTATCGAAATCAGCAATAAAAAAATTTGATGCAAGGGGCCTATTCAAAAATACCACAATCTATCGAAAATATTCGAAAATCTTCGAAAATCTTCACTGGACTAATAATATTGAAACTCGAAAACGCAAAATTTTGTAAAATTCAACAAACCCAAATAAACAACAATCATAGCGCCCTCTTTTAGACCCTTGTCAAATACACTCCAGCTGTTATTTGGGTAACTATGACGTCATGAATCGTAGTATGTGTAGTATGATGTTGACTGGTCGCTAAAATACGCCTCTTGTCACCAAACAAACGCATTAGTTCTTTTCACGTGGCTCCCGTTTAACTAACCGGGTTACAAAACGGTTAGAGAAATTACATACCGTTTTCTAACCCGGTTACAAAGTGACGTGATGGGTACCTACCACTCGAATTTGAGCGGTACGTTGCGGTTTGTTAAACCGGAGCCACGTGAAAAGGGTTATCGTTTTCGGTGAAATAAGGGGATTCACCAATGAACTATAACCAAAAACTGGAATGCTAACACTTTAGGCGATTTTCAGCCTGGAATGATTATTATGTTATAACCAATGCATTTCCGCCGTCGCGGTTTTAACCAAAGTAGGGGAAGTTGTGATGTCACATATCAGCTGATTTGCTTTTGGTATTTACCACTTATAACCGATTATAACCCAGCTTTGGACTTGGGTTAATCTTTTGGTTACAGCTTTTTGATGTTATTGTTATTATTTTGGGAATTGGTATTGGTGTTTTGTGATTTTGCAGTTGTGTTGTGGCTTGGCACAATGGAAGAAGTATACGCTCACTCACTCACTGTAATTCACCATGTTTAGATCGAGGTTTAGATCATCCCCAAAGAAAATCTGTTCGATCGATAAACGAGACTAACGAGAGATTCCGCTCCATTTTTTGTACCTAAACAACAAACCATTGTTGAAACGAAAAAACAAATAGGAATAATAAACATAATCCTACACTGCTATAACCAAATCATTTCAGCGATCAGTTCCTTGGGTTATGATTCTTGAGTGGTGGGGGGCTGTGACGTCACACTTGGCTGTCAAAGTTGTCAACAAAAAGAATAACCACGGTATTTACCGATAAATAATCATTCCAGGCTGAAAATCGCCTATAAGGACGAACTTGAAGCCTAGTGCGGCTGCTGCGGAGGGGATTCCTGTTTTTGTCGCACTCATTATGCTAAATGGCGAAAATTGCTTCCAACACGTATTCCAATTGATGAAACCTGTGAAGGGAAATATGACAAAACTTTCGAAAACGTCATATGTCAGCGAGCAACAGAAAAAAACAACATTCCCCCTTGTGGCATCTGTCTTTCATGGCTTCATTTTTTTGGCAGATATGGCAATGTGTGCGCATTCCAGTTTTTAGCTATAGTTCATTGGGATTCACCCAAGAATCGTAAACTTTACAGGATTGCTCAATCCCATAAGACAAACGTTCATAAAAACATCGAAGATGGCGGTATGCGAATGACGTCACGCAGTCCTTGATCGGTTTGTGTTTTTTATGACAGTACACTATCCTTGCATTTTCAAACGTGAAAAATTGTTATTTTGAGGTTATTTCTTTTGAAAACTGTATTTTGTAATTAATTTATTAATTTTAAAATTAGCAGACTTCAAAAGCTTGTGTCCTTGAGGCTTGAGTAGTTGGCTAATTAGAAAGACGAGTTTGTTTGCTTTTTCTTTATCAATTAGCCAAACATATTGCCAAAAAGTCAAAAAAACGAAAGGCTGGAGTCAAGCTGGCCCCCGGATTCGTTAAGATGTTTTTTTTGTGTATGAAAATCAGTACAATTCGCATAAATACTGGCACAATTGAGCACAAAACGGGCACAATTGACTACAGTTGAGAAACAGTAGAAAACCAAATGTGGGGTGCCAACTTGAGCGAGCCGGTTTAATTTTTGCATTTCAATATCAAAATATAAGCGAAACGGGGTTGCAATAGTGTGTTTTATTTTTTACTGCCCCTACTACTTCTCAATTATTATTCAGTATAGTCAACCATCCAAGGACCTTTTTTTTCAGTTATACATGTAAACCCCATACTTTGTGAGTGGCTTGCTTACATCAAGTCCTACAACTTTTCCTCTACGACTTTTCTCGGAAATGGCACATATGCGCGCAGGCGACTCGCAAACATTTTAGGGGTATCGGACTCCCCCAATTTGCCATTATTTTTGTCGGCCAAGTTGATTTCCGTGATTTAGAAATAAAAATCAAGCATTATTCGTAAAATTAGATTTACATGTATCAAGAAACATAACCACGTCAGATCGACATTTTGGGGGTATGGGACTCCCCCAATTTGCCATTATTTTTGTCGGCCAAGTTGATTTCCGTGATTTAGACATAAAAATCAAACAGTATTCGTAAAATTAGATTTACCTACATGTATCAGGAAACATAGCTACGTCAGATCGACATGTTTGCGAGTCGCCTGCGCGCATACGTGCCATTTCCGAGAAAAGTCGTAGAGGAAAAGTTGTAGGACTTGATGTAAGCAAGCCACTCACAAAGTATGGGGTTTACATGTATAACTGAGAAAAAAGGTCCTTGGATGGTTGACTATTAGTTTAATAGGTACTAGAACGATTTAATATGGACATTCAAAGTAAGCTTATTTCACAAAGCCAAATAGTGATACCTAATTTAGATTCTCATAATCATATTCCAGAAAAACACTGCAAGTTTCCCATATTTTCCATGCGTTTTCATAGTAAACGCGCCAGTAAAGGAATTTATTTACATATTTATTTATTCACAAACACTAATTTTTATTAGTAATTACATGCAAAGGAAACTTACAACTAAGTAGATATTTGATTTACAAAAAAAAAGCAATACAAATGCTTGACTAGGAAATACTAACTAGCAATACACACAAATAAAAGAGCGATGTCCTGATACAACAAATCCAGTATTATAAAACCACTAAAACCAGAAAATGCTTGGGGTTTTCGCGAGTATTTTCAGCCACGAGTCTTTTATGCTTACACATTGAATGAAACTTTAAATTTACACTTATAACACTAGCAAAACACTAGATAAATCCGAATTTACGATAAAATAATTGTCAGCACAAACTGAACATCATTTGTATCAGCGGCCATCTTGAAAATCCGGCATGCACGTGACGTCACAGCAATTGTGAACAAATTTAGCCGATTGAGCAATCATTCTTGGGTATCCATCACGTCACTTTGTAACCGGGTTAGAAAACGGTATGTCGTTTCTCTAACCGTTTTGTAACCCGGTTGGTTAGTTAAACCGGAGCCACGTGAAAAGAACTTTATGCCTTGGTATCCTATTTCATTTTTATTTTCAATAAAATAGGTATAGATTTGTTATTACCTATTGCTACGTTACCTAATTTACTTTTGATAACATTGGGAATACGTATTTACTTATCTATAAACAAATACGTACTTATACATATAGACGTGTTTCAAATATTTACTCAATAATCGTAATCTCGAAAAAAATATTAGCCTAATTATTATTCAAATAAACACTCCTATCACGTGACATTTAATCGCTGACATGGACCAATCAGCGAACGCCAAAACAGAAATGTTGATAGTCAACTGTCAAAAAAATTTAGTCAGTCCAGAGAAATACATCTATGAGAAATGAAATGAGGTGAAGTGCTGTTGAAAGTTCACAAAAATTCGCGATAAAAGTGCCAGTAGTTGAAATTATAATTAATTTGCTCGTAATTACAGTTCAGTACATACGTAAAAATGGACTCGTTGCCAGTTACATTAATAGTTAAAGCTCCAAATCAACAAATTGAAGATCAGAAGATTAGGTGTGAAACATCTTGGTCTATAAATAGATTGAAACAGCACTTATCTGAAGTGTATCCTAGCAAACCAGTAAGTAAATAATACAAACTATTTTTATTGTTCATGTGTCGGTATAGTGTACACTCGGTATTGTTACATATCAATATGAAAGGGCGTAGGGCGTAGAGGCACTATACCTACCTTTCAAGTAGATGCCTAATTCAATTCAATTGAAGCAATGATTATCTAATTAAGTACCCACACAAAATATATTATCATGTCACAAGTCTGAAATTTGCTTGTTCCATTCTCTGCTTTATTAGTGATCTGCTCTCTGTCTGGCTACTATAAACTAAGCCTAAAAAATATTTCCATAAAATGTGTGTCTACCTATTTCTTCCATATTTCTTCAGTGTCATTTGGTCCTACATTAACTGAGACTCACTGTCCCTGAACTCAGATCTAGATTTATCTTTATATGCCATCCTGAAAATATATGTTTGACCTTGTTTGACCAAGTGTTTGACTTGTGCGTAGCTATATAGCTCAATTTAATGATTTCATATGTTATGTTTAGTTAAACAACAAAAAATTATGATTGAGCTGAGCGTAACTAAACAATTATTATTTTGAATGTGTAAATTATTTTTCAAGGAGGCTCACGAACAAAAATATGAAATGTTATCTTTTAAAATACTGAAGTGAATGCTTATGTACCGAGTAATGTACTTAGAACTTATCTGTGTTTTAAAAACTAGTCTACAAATCCTATGGTGTATTTTTTCCCAAGACGGATTTTGACATCAAAAACTTTGAAACATAAACAATATTGCTTGGCCCTGAATGGTCGCAAAATGAGGTGTCCCTGCAGGTTGACATCAGTTTTACAATGCATGTCGTGCCAATGGCAACTTGCGACCAATAAGCGGCATTGTTTATGTTTCAATGTTGACAATATCAAAATCTATCTCGGGAAAAAATAAACTGTAGAGCTTCATAAAAAGGCACAACTTCACCTACATTTAAGACCGGTTTTGTGGAATTTTATTGTATTGGAGTAAACAAGCTCTAGAGATATCTGAAATACAATGTCGTCTATAATAAATATTTCATAGTTAGTTTATGATAAAAGATAAAATATCATTCAGTACGATACATTTTTACTTGCATTTTTAATACCAGTTAAAATTACCTTATCACATTTGACAACTTGAAACACAATTGATACTTAAAAAAAAATCCACGTCATTGCACCATAAGTAGTGCACGATAAGGTTTTTATTATCTACTTTTCATTTTCAGCCACACCATGAACAAAAACTGATATATTCCGGCCAGTTATTGAACGACTCTGTAATACTAAAAGACGTGTTGAGGCAATACGAAGGTCAGGATACACACACTGTGCACCTAGTTTGTACGCCATTACATACAAGGATGAATACAAGACCTAGACAGACCACAGCTGATAGTAGAAGTCCTGGAAATAGCAACACAAATTCGCCAAGTTCTAGCAGTAGTGCCAGTAGGAGAGATGCAACACAACCTCAACATCAGGAGGTACCCCAAAACAGAGTCGAGCCAGACAATCATAGAGTTCCTACAAATTTTCCAAATGCCAGATTTCCAGATAATAGTTTTCCTTGGACAAATTACAACGGTCAGATGCCCCAAATGGATACCAACGCTTTGAATCAGTATCAGTTGCAAATGGCTTGGATGCAGCAAGCTTATATGCAGTACATGACGCAATATATGCAATTGTAAGTAGAACATTTTTATAGTTAGGTTTATGTTCAATGCGACTTGATTTATTCTGGATGCTCACGATTTAAAAAAATGGGGGGAGGGAGAAATTTCGGTTCTCTGTGAAGGCTTCTAAATACATTTATGAATTCCAAAGTTTACATGAAACCAAGCATTAGACTGAAGCGTGTTAGAGTTGAGAAACAGCCCAAAATTCTTGGGCATAGTTTGGGTTAGTTAGGTAATTTCCTGGACCTGACAGGACTTGCCTTTTTTTCCCAGAAGGTGTGCAACATTTTTCGAACTATTCACCTTATCCGAGATCTTATCACTCAGTTATCAATCACTTGTTTTTCAGCAATTTAAACATATTTTTGAGTTATTCTTGCTGCAACCTAACTATTGCCAATAGATTGGTCCTTTCTTTGGCCAAATTTTGCATATTGCACCTTTTTTGATAATTTGTTATTGCAAAAGACTAGAACATTCAGATAAACATTATCATGTAAATATTTTTTTGTAATTTATTTACAAAAGCTCTCTGTTTCAGTTTAATAATATGATAAGAATATGTCTGGAGACAAGTACTATCTTAATACCTAGGTGTACCGTTGTTTTTGAATGTCACTTAAATTTTAATTACAGTATTTTCAACTTGCTACCTTACGATAAGCAAAACACCAATGTTAGTCTGTATTGAATTTCATGTCCCGAGTGATATTGCTAGGACCTAGGATCTTCATCAGTATGATTGTTATTAGTAAACTTTGAACGAACACACTAACAGAATTAAATTATTTATTATTCAGACCCTGGTATGTTTGTTAGGATTTTGAACTCGATTTTGAATGAAATTAAGCACCACAAAATTTAAATTTTGAAACAGTGAGCAGCTCCGTTTTTTTTTATTGTATAATTACTCGATGAATTATAAACGATTATGAAGCACTTTTTATTAAACTTTGTAGAGGCATATTAAACTATCTTATTTATAATTGGATACTATGAATTTATCGTTTGGAATTTATACTGAAAGAATATGCTCTAATTTAACAAAAATAACTAGAGACAGATGGGAAACTTTAAACATTATTAGCAAACACTGATGTTACTGAAATCTTGATGAGAACGTTATACTTTTGGGGTTGGATGCTGTTTGTATGTTGAATGATCAATGGAACAAAGAGAAATTTGAATTTGGTGAAATTTTTCTTTAAATTAAAATTCAGTGCAAAGCGCTTTAGGCCTTAGGCCATCATCAGTGCCACCTGAAAGTAAGGAAAAAAAGGAAAAACTTTGTAGTTTTTAGAAAATTGATGAATTCAATTTGATTCACAAAATACAAACTTCTTTTTGTTTTATCGAACCCTATACTTTGTATCAACCAGTTGCGGAATAAGAAGTTGATTGAGCAAATAGGCATATTATTATATTCCATATTATATTTATACAGAACAACCACTAAAAATAAATAAAAAACCTTATCCTGACTTATAACTCTGCATTTATTCAACAGACGATTTTACGTTTGCTACAACAATCTCTATTTGTAATGGTTTCTAAAGTCACAAAACTGACCATCATCATTGAAAAGTGCAGCAATCTGGGAGCACAGAACATCTTTTTTTGAATGTAATCTTGGAAAAAATTGATAGGTAGGATCTTTTTTTTGAGTTACAAGAATGTTGTTGTATGCTGACCTCAGGGCTTCATTTTCCACAAAGGAAAAAAATCAGGTTAGCCAACAAGAAGCTAGTGGATTAGGTCTTCAGAACTCAGGGTGAAAAAAGAAAAACTTGATAGTGATTGAGTACACTTTCCATAAGTGCAGAAAAAACTTTAGACTATTTACAAAGAAAATTTGTGGAAATTAAAGTCAAAGGAAAAATTGAAAAAGTTGGGGTTTGTGCAGGATTTGAACCATCGTCAAATCTTTTTGGGCAAAACGATATAATTTCTAGACCAATTGGTTAGATTTTTATACCTACAGATGACTATTTTTTCTTAGCAGGCAGCATTCCAGTACTAAATTCTAAAACCAGGTTAGGATTTTAAAACGGAACTCCCACGGAATCTAAACTTAATCCTCAATAATTATGGTTTTTCTTTCCAGTGCTTCTGGTCAAACGCTAGCTACTCCAACTCAAAACCCTCACCTAATTGCTAATGCAGCTCCACCAAACGCCCAACCAAATGAACCACCCCAAGCCGCCCCCCAACCAAACGCAGTGCCCCAAAACCTACAGGAAAATGAAGAAAGAGACTGGCTCGATGTATTTTACATGCTCAGCAGAGCAATGGTACTATTCAGTGTGGTATACTTTTATTCCAGTCCCATACGATTTGTTTTTGTCTTACTTTTGGGAATCGCTCTGTATTTATATCAAGCAGGGTTTTTCAGGAATATAAATATCAATAATAATAACATGAATGGTACTCCAGAAGGTGATCCACAAGAGGAGCAAGCTCCCACCAGGTTTACGGTAGCTTGGACCTTTATTACGACATTTTTTGCGTCCTTGATACCGGAAATACCAAATATAAATGCGTGAGATCAGGCGGAATTGTGAAAATTATTTATTGCATTTAAATGTGGACTTTTTTCTATGAAGAATGTTAAAAAATAGTACCTGATGTAAAAACTACAGGAATAGGTATTTCTATTAGGTCTTTTAAAGGTCTTGAACTAATCAAAAATTTGATTTAATTGGTTTTTTTTCTATGGGTGGGTAATCGAACTTCTATGTTATTTATTTATGTTTTACTATTGTGATCTATTTGAAATAAAAATAAAAGATATAACCTACTGGTAATTTGATTGTTATCTTGACTAGGAATGTCGAATGTATGTATTTGGATTGACCTGCTGAAAACTGAAAGGACCACGCACGGATCTTATGAGAAAAAATAAATTTCAGGATTGTCATGAAATTGAAATATGTTATGCTTCTCGACCTGAACGTAAGTTCTCGTAGGCCCAAAAAGATCCTATGATTAGTTTCGGTGATACAGGGCCGGGTTAACATAAAAATTTTGACAAAAAATAGACATTTCAAAATATGTTGAGTTTAGGCAATGAGATATTCTAGGTTAAAAACAGGTAAAAAAAGTCGAGATAATGTCATCCGAAGCTTTTTAGGTTGAAAATTTGTTGAAAAATGCCAAAAATATGTCATTTTTGGTTATGAATTAAATTAATGACCAGGAGATTCTGGAGATTTTTCTTATATTATTTTTTTTTATCGGTTCTGTAGCTCCGAAACTAATCATAGGATTTTTTTGGGCCTACGAGAACTTACGTTCAGGAGGTCGAGAAGCATAACATATTTCAATTTCATAACAATCGTGAAATTTATTTTTTCTCATAAGATCCGTGCGTGGTCCTTTGAATCCATTGTTGGAAAAAGTAAAATTAATGCTCACTATACTCAATAACACTAGTTTCATGTTTCACTACGCTGTAGCTTCATCAGAGTATCATCTTCCTTTCTGGCCTATAAATATTACATATACGTATTCGGATGGCCATTATAAACTCCTGATTTCCAATTTTTCACATTGTATCTGATTTGCTTTTATTGTTCTGTTTCTTCTTAAGATGTTTAGTTTACTAAGCTGAATTTGAAGTTTTGAAAGCAATATTGGTAAATTTTTCTAGTTTATTTAAGTAAGAACTAAGTTTTACTTGCTAAATATTTTTAACTTTTAAAACATTTTTCTGAATTGTTTAAATTATGTAGGTGCTAGTAGTTAATTTACGTATACATATACAGTAATCAAACCATAGTCTGATGAAGCTACAGTGCAACCAAACATGTTACTTATATTAAATGTAGTGAATATCTATACAAATTATTTTGCAGTTTTCATCCATGTATGTTAATCACTGACTGAAAATTTCTTTCTAATTAACACCAATGTATTATCTAATAATTTCAGTCTGTTTATTGTACATTATTATACATAAAACTACAATTGATTTAAATAATTTTATTATTGCTAGTAGAGATCTGTTTATAAAAGAAAATAATAATAATGAAGCTTTTACTGTAAGCAGTTACCTGTATATACTTATTGTATTTGTATTATTAGCTTTAAATGATGAAATGTGATTTAGATACATTATTAATATTAATAAAAGTAATCTCTGTATATTCTGGAAATTAAAAGGTATTTCTATTTATTATTTGTTTTAATTTCAGGTTGCAACTACTGTCATTCTTATCTGTTTTGATAAACTTTGAATTTTACTTCATCATTTTCAATGTCCCCCCAATGCATCCTTGCAAAGAACTGTGCATTGCATTTTTCACTATGCAATAGGCAATGCATCGAGCAATGCATAGTGACCTGACCTGGCCGACAACTGTTCTAAGGTCTCTTCTGTTCATGTTAAGAAGTTGTCCAAGCTCTGTGCACTGGATAAGCGTCGTAGTTCCTTGTTTTGCAAGAAAATCTTTGTTTTTGTTGCCATCTCTGCCTTGATTTTTTTTTTCACATCCATTTTGAGTTTATACGAAGTCAATCCGAATAACATAAAAACTGTATAAATTAGAATTAAAATTCTTCATTCCTGGGAATTCTTAGGCTGTTGCACGCATATGCTTAATTTCATAAGAAAATGATTGACTTTGTATAAATTATACTTGAGGATCTTTTCGCCTTCCCAAATCAGCTGCGATATAATAGCTAATAGTGCTTTCACGAGCCGCTCAACTATCTGACAGGATGTAGATGTGGTGAAGCCTCTATTCTAAGGTACTCTTGGGCACAGGTATTTGTAATAAGCAGTTTAGCGTGAAATATTGTCGGCGTTATTCCCACTGCTACGCAGAGTTTGTAGTTTGATTGAGTAAATCCCAAGCCTGCCCCCTTAACTTTGATCCATCTGTGCCATAGTAACGCCTTGTCCTCTTGCGTCAGTCTTAGACTCTTCCATCTGTTGCTGCCATTCGATCTCCTGGTTTACTTACTTTGGCACGTAAGTGGCAACGCAGATCTACGCATTTAGGTTTTTCTGTCTGGAATAGTCCGTCTATTTTTTCACGAAAAGGTCAAGATGTGGCATGTTCAGTCAGTAGTGCCTCTACGCTATGGGGGCAGGCTGACATACCCCCTGTTATTCCTAGACAAATCAGCCAGTGTACTCGATTTAATTTGTTCTGAGCAGTAGCTTGCTCAGTTTTTGGATACCAAATCAACGAGTCGTACCTACGTGATCGTGGGTCTGATTACTGGGGTCGTATTTTCGAATTCATTCGAGAACATTTCGTACACGAAATTTGATTGACAGCAAATTTCGTGTGCGAGAATATTCGAGAATACAACCCCAGGTTTGGTATTTAAAGCTTGTTTTTTTTTTTAAAGATAATAGTCAAAATGACATTATGTTGGCAATACAATGTAAAATTTTCGGGGATAATACCACGAGAGCTTCAAAATTACCGAAAATTTTTCACGATTGCGTGTTTTCTATAATTTCACGAGTCCGTAGGACGAGTGAAATTTGCAGAGAAAACACGCATGAGTGAAAAATTATCCGGTTCATTTTAAAGCTCAAGTGGTATTTAGAGGATTATTTCACGTATGAGAATGCAAAAAATATGCAAATAAATATGTATTAAACGATTTGAACATCTTAACAATCAATACAAATAAATGGTTGCTAGCAGGAACCGTTTGTTTGTATCAAAAATTAGCATAACAACCATGTATACAATAACATGGGAGAATTATCGCTGTAATTCTCTCTAGTTAAACAAATGGAAAAGAGAATTTTTGCTGTTATTCTGAAAATCGTCGCCTGTCTTATGGGATTTCTAACACATGAGTGGAATAATCGGGGATAATACCACGAGAGCTTCAAAATTACCGATAATTTTTCACGATTGCGTTTTTTCTATAATTTGCAGAGAAAACACGCATGAGTGAAAAATTATCTGGTTCATTTTAAAGCTCAAGTGGTATTTAGAGGATTATTTCACGTATGAAAATGCAAAAAATATGAAAATAAATATGTATTAAACGATTTGAACATCTTAACAATCAATACAAATAAATGGTTGCTATCAGGAACTGTTTGTTTGTATCAAAAATTAGCATAACAACCATGTATACAATAACATGGGAGAATTATCGCTGTAATTCTCTCTAGTTAAACAAATAGAAAAGAGAATTTTCGCTGTAATTCTGAAAACCGTCACTTGTCTTATGGGATTTCTAACACATGAGTGGAATAATCAATAAAATTGTCAATGCTTTCAAATTTTTAATGTAGAAAAGGCTTGTATTGCCAACATAGTTACTAAATTTTTGACTTGGGGAATTATCTTTAAAAAAAAACAGACTTTAGGTCCAATTTTTCCACGCGGCATGTCTCAATAACCGCTGTGGGTTTTGAGATTCTCAGGTGGCTGTTCCAGGTTTGTTTGTTCTCCAAGATAACACCTACAAAATATCTAGACGTTTTCATATGATAGAGGGTTTATACTTTTGACATAAGTAATTTGCCTTCCTTTTTAAACAAAAAGAAATTGACTGAAACAAATGAATGACGTCAAAAACGTTCGTCGTTTCCTAAACCAGAAGTCATTGATTTTAAATTTGTCAAAAAAATTGAATGCGTCATATGAATAAATCTACGATATCCCTTTTTTTCAAGTCATGACGTCTGGTCACCTCTTCGATGTCAAAAGTATAAGCCCTCGTGAAACGAACTTTACTTTACTTCAACCGAGAAAGATTGATTACGGTATTTGCATCAACTTTTTTCATCGCTGATTTCATTAGTCTTAGAGCAGGTAAAGGTAAAGAGGAGTAGTAACATGGAGTTGGAAAATGAAGCCGTTTTTTTCCAGGTATTTTGGCACCAAAAAAATAGCGGTATTAGCTTATCCAAAACACGTGACTTTGACAAGCAAACAAAGGGTTTGTGTGCCTCTTGGCGGACATGTTAATTTAAGTTTGACAGCACCTTTGTTAGTTACCTATCCAAAACACATGACTTTGACAAGCAAATAAGGCTTTGTGTGCCTCTTGGCGGACATTTTTATTTAAGTTTGACAACATCTTGGATAGTCTTATAGGCAATTCAATACTTTACCTGTATTTTGGTGCCAAACACCTGCCAAAAACTTGGCTTCACTTTAGTTTCATAAGCAGAATAGCGCGTTCCTACTCCTTATGTCCGTAGGACAGCGCTTTACCTGCTCTAAGTCATTAGTCGATAAAAAATAAGTCAACAAGTGTTTTTTCTTTTTCTTCTTAGTCAAAAATTGATGGAGATTCAACGCTATGAAATTTGCCTATGACGTCACTTATCATATAACTTTCTGACGTCGCACATACTTTTTTTTTTTTCGTAAATGGAACTACCGTGGTTTTGCTGGGATTAATGGATAGTTGTTCTTCTTCCTCGCTGGAGTTTTTGATCATGTTCAAGGCACTTTGCGTTATTATGCCTTTATGCTTTCCTCTTCTGTTGATCCCGCTAATCCAGGAAATTGCGACATAGGTATTCGGTTTCAAACAAATAATTATATTTCTTAGAAAATAGGAAGGTTAATGAATGACCCGATATTCTTGAGGGGATCGAAATTTCGGAATTTTGGAATCAGTTCAGCCTAGAGTCTTGAGTCTTTAGTCTACAGTAATCAAGTAGTCGCGAACAATTAGTTGAGATTAATGAGTCAGTTCGGATAAAATTCAAGATTTTCTTTTGTTTTGTTGCCTCGGGAAAGCGCGCTAAATCGAATCTTTGAAAAAGTAACGGAAAATCGTGAAAGAAAAAACATTTAAGTAAATTCGTTCAACATTATATGACAATATTATAATTATTTAAGAATAGTTTAGTGGTTTAAGGACGGAATGTAAGTACTCTAGTGTCATGTTTTTTTGACTTTATCAATGTTGCAATGACTATGATGTAAATGAATTGACAATGTGACTTATTTTGCAAATGCAAATATGTTATTAACTCGAGTGAACTTTTGAATATTTTTGCTCAGTATAAATAGGAAATTTTAATGACTGTTGAATATGGTGAGCTCTGTCTAATGAAAAGAATTGAATGTAATAAAAATTGAAATAATGATTATAGTAGTTAAATATTTTGGTCTATCTGATTAAAAAGAATTTAAATTAAATTCGTATTGTTGAATTGGTATAGTAGTATTGTTCTGCGTGAGTTTAGATTTTTGGGAGAAAGTTTAACTATTAGAAGTATCTTTCAAAAAGATTTAATTAACATGTTCAATGCTTTGAAATAATATTCACTCTGGCTAAGTTTACGATTTTTGGTAAAAGTTATGTACAAATTTGGCAGTAAGTGAAATCAGGGGCTTTATACGCTTATAGAACTGGAAGTTTTAATAATTAAACTATGTGATGAGTAATGATTATTGTTTTGATCAGTAAAGGAATTTTGGTTAAAAATATTGTAACCTAATGTAGTAGGTAGGTAGGTAATAAAAGAATTATTTATGTTTCCAATTGTTAGGAATAGTACAAGGCTTTGATTGTGACATTTCATAACAACTCATGCAGAGATAGTATAGAGGTGGCTGTAAAGTTAGAATCATTTTAGAATTTGTTTTGCTTTTGTATTAGAAATGTTTTGGTTAGGGTCTGAAATTAAGGAACCATGGTAATTTGGAAAAATCTCTGTTTATTTTCTCGAATAAAGTATATTTATTATTGGAAAACCGTACTGCGGTTGTTTCTTTGACTTGCAAATAGACCCGCCCCCACAATTTTATTTTAAAGTAGCTGCCCAAGGAAATAATTACCATCAAATACAACCGCTCGCAATTTACCATCTAACCTAAGCAAAAGAGTACTTGGCGCGGATGCTACATTGGTGTCAGATGTGGGGTGTATTATTTGTACATTGAGAGCAACTGTGAGGGTATTTTAATTGTATTTTGAGAGCATCGGTAGTGTTAAAAATATTTTGTGAACTTAGAGCAACTGAAAATCGTATTAGCTAAATTTAAGTTGAGAACAACCGAGCGACGTAAAAGGTGTACAACCCTCCGAGCCCATTACCGCTTACCGCAATTCAGAGCCACTATGCCTAACCTTTTTGTAGGATTAGTTTCCATACTTACCTATAATGGGATTACTAGTGTAGAAGAATTTTTGAATATTCTAGAGGAAACCAATATTCTAGCTAGTTGACTGGATAGATACACAGAAGATTTCAGTAACCAGAATAAAACTCAGATATCGAGCCAAACAATTTATCGAAGGCGAGCCAACCCTCAAAACCACAACCAGCTTGACTCTACTCAAAGACAGTTTGAAAAAGCAATTTGGTAGGCAATATGTGAAAGTTGTAGTGTAGTAAGGATTAGGGTTAATGATAAGTCGTACTACTAGCCTTAATAGATTCTGGAGCTGTATAGTATCCCTAGTTAAGTCCGAGATTGTCATGGGGTTCAACAAAGAAAAATGTGATGTAAATTTGGTAATTATTCAGGACAATGAAATTCCTGTAGAAGGTGTGCCAAAAATAACTGTGATGTTCGACGGAGACATCGTTGTGAGACACAATTTTATTGTGGTTAATACAGATTCTTTAAGGGCAGATTTACTATTAAAAATAGATATTCTGCGCCAATATGGTATTAAAGCAGATTGGCAGAATAATTGTATGTACGCTTTTGAGAAGAAAATCCAAATGTATTATGAAAATTTTGATATTGATTATGCGATACAGAAAGTAGAAAAACAGTTGATGACCAAAGTTAGGAACTTAAAAATGGAGCTTGACGACCTGAAAAATTTGGAGAGGAATTGAAGTGAAAAATGATCTAGGAGAAGTTGAAGCAGAAATTGAAAAAGATAAAACATTGATGAGCAGGACAGATTTTATGATGAAAAATCTTACGTTAGTACCAGTAACGGAGGATCGTAGTTTAGTACCGGCTGGTATTCGCTCGACAACTACAACCAACCCAAAACTTGGCAGATCAACAGACAGCAGTCTGACATCATCAGTTAGGAAACCGGCCAGTTCCAGTGAAATCCATAGAGCATATTCCACTTGGCTAAACACATTAAACAATGTGATGAAGTTTTAACAGGCTTGCCAGTAGCACCACTTTTGGAGAGGAAGAACAGTGAACTTCCAGGGAAATTCTGAAGGAATTAGAAAGAAAATCTAATGAAGGTCCAGTATGGTCCAGTCCACATGGAATTCAGAAACCAAGATGTTTTCTGGTGACTCTGACAGAGGAGGTGATATTACCGCCAATGAGTCAAGTAGTGTGTCAAGCAACTCTACGCAGAGCTTCAAGGGTTAAGCCTCAGCACATAGTTATCGAATAATGTGAAGAAGCTTTGTCAGGATTGCTAGTGGCACGTGTTTTGTGTAAGAAGGACAGTAGTCCCAGTGAGGTTATTGAATATACCAGAGAGAAAATTAACTCTAAAGAGTAGATCTGTAATTGCTAGAGCATACGACGTGCAAATTGAGAGTGCCAATTAGGAAAAGGAAACTATTCAAATAAGAAGTATTGAAGAATCCACATACTAGAGAAGAGCAAAGACTTAAGCAGCTTGTTCTTGAGTTCATTGACTTATTTAAACTAACCCAAACCAAGTTGTACAACAGAGGTCGCACAGAGAATTATTACGGAGGATGTGCAGCCTATTGGTCTCTTTATTATTATAAAGAGACCTTATAGAGTACCGTATCATCGACAGGAGGTAATGAAGCAAGAAATCCAGAAATTACTTGATGACGGAGTTATCGTGGAAAGTGAGTCACCATGAAGTTTTCCTACAATCCTTATAGAAAAGAAGAAACACCCTGGAGAGGACATCCAGTATAGGCTTGTCACAGATTATCGGGAATTGAATACCATAACAAAAACTGACTATTTCCCACTACCCAATATACAAGAGAATATCGAAAAATTAGCGGGTTCTCACCAATCTGCCACTCTACCATGGATTTGGCATCTGGTTATTTTCAAGTGCCCATACAACCACAGGACCAGGGGGTCAATTCTTGAATATTCTCGTATATGTAAGTTGATACGTATTCGAATGACAGCAACGTAAACTAAATAGAAGTATTCGAAATCATATCAATATTCGTATGCGAGATAATTAAAGAATTGGGGGCCAGGAGAAAGCAGCATTTTTAACTCCTGATAACCATTACCAATTTTTGAGGATGGCAATGGATTTAAAGCACCGGCTACTTGGAGCCGTATGCTGAATTACAGACTATGAAAATTGACGTAAACCGAGTGTCTTGTATAGCTAGACGACATAATTGTATTTTCCAAAGACGTAGACTCGCATCTAGAACGATTGAGGCACATTTTTGAAAAATTACGTGGAAGTATTTTAAAGTTGAAACGAATGAAATGTCACTTTATGAAGAAAGAAATTGAGTAGCTATATATTGGGCATCTCAAATGCGAAGGTGTATTTATAACCCACTCCGATAAAACCAGAATAAAAGAGAATTATCCGGTACCCAAGAATTTCAGAGAGATAAGAGCTTTTCTTGGACTATGCGGATTTTATAGGAAGTTTGTTCCTAATTTTGCGAAGATTAGTCAGATTTTAACCTATTTAACCAAGAAAAATATCAAATATCATTGGGGACCAGAAAAAGAAAGTGCTTTCGAGAACTTGAAGAAATTACTTATAACACCTCTTATTTTTAAGTATCCAGATTTCCGCAAACAGTTCATGGTCAATACGGATGCTAGTGCGACCGCAATTGCAGCTATTTTAACCCAAGAATATGAAGGGAAAGAACATCCTATATGCTATACAAGTAGAACACTGAATGATGCCGCACGCCGATATAGCACCAGAAAGAAAATGTTTAGCTATAGTTTTTGCCGTAAAGGCTTACAGAAACTATTTAACCGGAACTCATTTCGTTATTGTGACAGATCATAGGCCCCTAAAGTATTTATTAACAATTAAATACGCAAGCTCAAGATTAGCCAAGTGGGCTATGGTTCTTATGGAATATAGTTTTACGATTCAATACAGAAAAGGAAATCTAAACAGCAATGTAGATGCATTAACTCGGTTACGTGAAGAAAATTACGAAAATGAAGAAAGGGAACCACCCGTGATAGCTGTCATTACTAGAGGACAAGAGCTGAGACCTGTAACATCTGCCATTTGGACAAAAGTAGAAATACAGAAATTACAACAGGAGGACGAGTGGATAGACCGAATAAAGGAAAATTGCCCATATTTTATTGACGAAGGTATTATTTATTAACAGAAAGAAGAGTGGCAGTGAACTGACAGAATACTACCCATATAGACTGTATGGGTATAACTCGTGTCGTGGAACATACGTCACCCCGTCTCCCTCTCTTCACTGCATTGATGCTATTGAGTACGACGGAGGGCATGGTGGAACCCTAATTTCTATTTTCCCAGGTATGCTGAACTTCCCTTAGCAGTTCCTAGATTATTTCCAATAACTGTTCGACCGTTTTATTCTATGGACCGAATCTTGAGTAGACCAATACATAATACAATTTAAGTAGGTAGTTGATCAATGTATTCTACTTTACATAGGGGTACCTACGTAACATCCACAGGAAAGCTAATTTCTCGATATTTGGACCGTGTGAGTTGAAAATAATTTTAATATTTTACAGTTCAAGTGAATTTGAGCTTCAAAAATTTAACACCGCATGCTCAGGTTGAAAACTTGAAACTTATTAGAATAAGCCCGAAATTGTAATTGAACTTTGGACACAGTCTCTCAGCCCCGATCGTGATTCCTCACGTTGTCTGATGAGCCAAATGGGAAAATAATTTAATAATTTATTGTAAATTTCAATAGCATGTATTTTCTTTCAATTAGCATCTCTACATAGAAGCTTTAGAACTAGATAACTACCTACTTAATAAACCACTTTAACATTAAAAATAAATCTAAGAAGAAACAGGAGGTTGTGCATCATAATTAATTGTATGCATATAGATATCTACATAAGTAGCAACTTCTAAAGGCATAGGTATAGTTTGACGCACAAAGGTTGTTGAGGGTTGAGGTAAAGTATGTGAACAAATGGTTCACCTGAAAAACCTTTCGTACGTATCTACCTATAAAGATACACTACAAAAGAAGATCAATATATCAAATATGTACCTACTTATTGATATTAAATAGTAATGCATTACATATACATAATTCTCTAGCTCTAGTAGGCGACACGGCATTAAAATGTGCAACGAATACACATGTAAGAATCAGTGATTGAATCAAATAACCAAATAATTATCTGTTCACAATCCGATGTCAGCACAAAAGGTTTTTTTTTTGACTTTGACGTTGCAGCAACCTTTTTGAAGAAATGTTAACGATAAGGTGCGTAGCAAAGGGTTAGTAGGTACTCGCTCGATACTTAATTAAAATTAAGCTGATTCGGTATAGTACATAGTATGGTATGGTACATAAGTTACATTTATCGTTAAATGGTCAACGATGCTTCCTTCATACGGTTGGTGCAAATGTGCAAATAATAACCCTAAAACTGAAGGTTAGCATCATCAGGTATAAATCAAATCAACCAACTTATGCAGGTGATTAAAAACAGAATCCCTATCAACTGAAGGAAGAGAAATCTTACCATTTCTGACTTCGGATTGTGAATGATAGTAGATAAATATTTCGACCGTTGTTAACTATTTCATTTCCTTGACATCATTGTTATATATGAATACGTCGCTTTGACAATCTGCAAAAAACAAAAAGCAAACATCGTTTACTGTGGAGGTCAACTATGCCATTTTGCCGAACTCACAAGTATAAGTTGCTGGTAATTAAAAATTCCCGTAGGACTCGATTGGAGATAAAGTGGCTTTTGACAACGCATTAAAACTATGTTTAGATCTTTAGCTAAATTTAAATCATCATCCCATTTTGATTCGTTGATGGAATCTTGGATATTGTAAGTCTAAAATATATGCAGATTAATAATAATTGTTGTTGTAGAAGATGCAAAATTAGTTATTTATGTATTTAGTTCACGAATTAATACACATTTTGGGCAATAAACTTACTTCGTCTTGCATTTCCTGTCCAATAAGGCAAGTTAAAAGAACTAACAGAAAGAATCCCAGTAAATGAAGAACTGCACCGAAAGAAAAAGTCTAGAAAATATAAAGGTAAAAATATATAGCCTCAACATGTAGGTATAAAAAGAACAGAATTTGAGACATAAAGTACAAAGTAGGTATACCTCAACTATTTGAGTAGCTATAAAACCCATTGAAATTGCCGCTACAAATGACATTTGGCCTAATACTTTCCTGTTAAGTTCATTTAATTTATTGGCCATTCTATAAAATAAATAAATTACTATAAGAAAATAAACTTTTGAATAGATGTATTAAACCCAATCACTATTACGCTATCACGTACCCTATAATTTCTTGGTGGTAACGAATGCAATATATTAAACGTTGTTTTCGCAAAATTGGATCGTCAGTATCAAATACTTTTCGAAAAAGATCTTTCAGCTGATGAATTTTGCAAATAAGAAGATGTGTAGCGTCCCATAAAGTCATTGTTATCATAGCTGCACATGGTGGAGTACATTCTGGAAAAATTGAATATCTAAAATAATGATTTTTTTCTGTGACGGAAAAAAAGTAGAGTTTTTGTACCTGTTGACAGGGGCAAAAAGCGATTTTTTTTTTCCCACGGGAAAAAAGTAACAAGTACCAGTCAATGTTTTTTTCCCGAGGGAAAAAAGTAACAGGTACCAGTCAAATTTTTTTTCTGAAAGGGAATAATGTATAGATGAAAAATGTTGAGATTTTCCCGTCACAGAAAAAAATTGTGTATTATACATGGGAAAAAAGTAAGATTTTAGCGCTCGCTGTGTTTTCTCCCTCCGCTTCGCGTCGGGAGACAAACCACACCTCGCGCTAAAATCTATTACTTTTTTTCCCTTGTATAATAAATAACTATTATTTCAAAATATACCAGTAGTTACCTATGGCTATTATCTGGGAAGTAATAATTACTATGCACCAAAACATACTGATCTCTTGGTGAGGCCACCCTATTGGTGCCGGGGTGCCACATATTTCATAGACTTCATTTTTAATATTTCGAGCATGACAATTTCCTAAAAAATAATGTTACGAAATTATTACTGTCGGAGAAGCCGACGCCGTTGTGACTGTTTTCATACAGGGTAGAGTAAAAATCGAACGAGAAGAAGCCACACGTGTTATCGTTTGTCACACTTTAAATGGGAGGGACTCAGAGAAAAGGAAATCTGCCTTCTTTCTCAGCGCTGACGTCAATGGCTTCTTCTCGTTTGATTTTTACTCTAACCCACGACGTTTTTCCCAGGTGATAACTTCGGAACGCGTCATCCAATATAATTGAAATTTTGAAGATCTAGATAACTTTTTGTGCTGCTTCTACTATTGTCATCCAATTTCACCACTTTGGCATCAATTTCGGTCAAGAGACGTCAACTTACGAATCTTAAATGTACCTCATGGTATATTATGGCATTTTTCGTTAGAAAATTAAATTACAAAATCGGCAATGCCATATTTGTTAAGGCTTTGCTAAAGAAAATAATAAAAAATTATACAGTGGAGCATACGATGATGCGTTCCGAAGATATCATTTGGGAAAAACCCTGTGGGAAACCCTGTATATTATTTATAAAGCGCTTAGTTTGTTGGTCAGGAGTCTGAATTAGAGAATTATCAATGTATGAAATTAAGGAAAACCTATAGGTGTTACCTAAGTGAATTTTGTAATGTCAATTTAGTTCAATTAAAGTTAATGTTGTCAGTAAATAAAGTTGAAAACTCGCGGAATCCCTGACAATTTAGTGTCAGAAGTGCAAGATAAATAGTGTAATAATTTGAACTACATGTGTAATAATTGGCGAGATAACTGGTGTAGCGAGAAAATTAATACATTCCATCGTGTTCTATTTGAAAATTTTTGGCTTCGTTACAAGACTATATTTGAAATCAAATTTTAAGAAAGATACAGATTATTCTTTGGAGCACAACAACAAACAGCCGAAATGGGGCAAGTCAATCACATGTTGTAGGACTCTCGAAGACGAGATATAACAAGAGGAAGAACAGGACCGGCTTGCAGCACTTATACAACAACACATAGATGGATCAGAGATAAAAAGAAAAACATGGAAAAAGGCACCGCGAAGACATCAGAAAGCAAAACAAGAAAGAACAGGACCTGCTTCAGGAAAATTTCAAATGCCAGCGAGAATAGATTTAACCAGTTTTCTCTTAGAAACATAACAGACTCGAGAAAATCCTGGAAAAACAGGATAATAAATTCAAGAACGCAATGGTATAAGTACCTACTTAAAGAAGTTGTTAATGTTCATAAGGAAGTTCGAACTGTTCGTCACGTAGTTGGGACTTCCCACCAATAAATGTATAGTATTCAGAACAAAATTAAAAGCTGGAATGTTAATTCTTCTTCTTCAAGTGCTTTATTCTCTACGAACGTTGGCAATCACCAGCGTTATCCGTACTTTGTCGACTGCTTTTGTCTACGCCTCAATCCCATAATAGAGAATACTGAAGACGTAGCAACGTAGTACTCGAGTGCAAACAGAGAGCGAGATACCTCGACTACGCAACGCGGACTTCATTTTTACGAATGATGCTATCGCTTGTTCAATCCTAGCACGAAGCTCCTGGATATTATCCCAGTTCCCAGTCTTCATTAACCTGACATCCTAGGTATCTATATGATTGGACCAGATCGATCTGTTCGTTCTGTACGTGAAGAATACCTCCTCCAACCTGGTTCTTACTTATCACTATCCATTTAGTTTTTTTTTGGCATTCAATTTCAAGCGAAATTCTTTACTTTCAGTATCCAAATGATCAAGTAATACTTTAAGACCTTCCAGAGAATCAGCGGTTAAAACCATATTGTCCGCATAGGTACCGAAGATTTTTAATGTTCACGCCCTTGTAAGAAATTCCCTCAGTGCAGTTTTCTAATACTTTTTCAAATATTTTGTTCGAATAAATATTAGAAGGTAATGGTGAAAGAATGCAACCCTGCTGGACACCTCTTTTCATCCGTACTTCGTCAGACTTTTGTTGGTCTACCCTGATTTGTGGTGGACTCCTCTATAGATAGGCTGACACAACAATTTAGTTTAATATTTTTATAATATTTTACTGTTTTTTACTCAATAAGCTAGTAAGTTTTTAGAAATAAGCTAGAATGCTGCATAGTTCAAGTTGCAAGGTTTAAGATAATATTGGCCAGCTTCAAGAATTCACTCAAAATGTTTTTCGTGGAACGCATGTGAAAATGGGTTTTTGGTTTTCTGTCAAACCCAATGAAATTTTGATATGTGTTAGACCTTGACTTCCTGATAAAAAGTTCTCATGGGCCCGAACCAATCCTATGATTAGTTTTTGAGATACAGGTGCTTTTATGTCCAAGAAATGTATACATTTTATATGTATTCACAATCTACCTGTCACCTAATACTATATAGGTCTGTTTCTGCAAAAATCACAAACTTGTCAGAGCGAATTTGATTGGTCGAAAACAGTCAGAAACAGTCAGAAAACTAGTCACAACCAATGAAATTCACTCTGACAGACCTAATAATTGGTGACAGGTAGATGTGAATGCATATAAAATTTGTACATTTGTTGAACATTAAACCACCTGTATTTCGGAAACTAATCATAGCATCTGGTTGGGCCCATGAGAACTTTTTATCAGTAAGTCAAGATATACCACATATCAAAATTTCATTGAGTTTGACAGAAAACCAAAAACCCATAAGATGTGTGCGGGGTCCTTTGTGAAAAATTTACATGATGATAATTGATAATGATACTTCATACTCCCTCGACGACGATCTTACCCCACGGATTTGTCTTCTGGGGTACTCCAGAAGCGAGAACGATTATTTAATGCTGTCAATGAATAAACAATGTATACTTATTTATGAGGGTTTATTGCCTATATACCAAATTAATTTAAAAATGTATGAAGTCGCCATCACAGTACTCGCTAAGCGTGTATGCAAACGTTTAAACGTCCAATTTGGCTTAGTAAATACAAAAAATTATTGTTGACATAATTGCAGGAAAATTAAGGGTTTAGAGCTTAAAAAATTTACATTGAAGAGGATTTTATTATACATATAAATACTCCTCGGTAATTGCATTAGGCCTTATGCATTCCACTAAAATCCCACACACTGTAATTATATCACAGACGATAAAACTTGTAAAAAAACTTTTAATAGTTGTTCGTTGGTAGACCTACCTCACAAGATGAAGAAATCGGTAAAAACATACGAATTTCTGATTGACAATCCTAAAATTTTCTTTGCAGGATCCACTCGAAAATCAATTTTTCGGCAGTTTTATGATGAAGTCGGCGTACTACTTTTGCCTGTTGCCTGACGTTCTGGACTTTCAAACTGAATTTAATCGAATCTTCTACATTTATTGTGGTAAATTGGTCTACGGTATTGTCATTTTCGTGGTCTTCAGTCAGGTGTTTAAGCTGTATCAGATTTGCAACGACGACCCGCTTATTATTGACGAAGTCTTAAGAAATATGAATGTCACGCTTTACTTTGCTAATACTATTTTCCGTGGTATTTTTTTGAAAGGTGGCTCCTGAAAATTTTCGATTCCTAGAATACTTTGGACTTTTCCTTTTAGGCAAACTCAGCGGCAAAATCTTCAAAAAAGTTTTCGAATTCGAAGACTTTATTTATTCCACTGGCGACCGTACAGTTCAAACCGCCTACGAAACATCTCTGATTCTAGTCCAAAGAATTAAGTACTGCTACTTTATAATTGCGATGATTATGATGGTCGGCTACGTTCCAGCACCATTGTTCAGGGATCCTTACTACGTGACTATAGGTAACGAGACAGTAGCCGTCACCCAAACGCCCATATCTATATGGATACCATTCGACAACTCCTATTTTCTTTCTTACGTGTACTCCACTTCATTCGGATCTTTTTCGACTTACATTATGGTTACAACAGACCTGGTTTGCTATTGGTGAGTAATTGGGATTTCTGAGGCTGATTTAAGACAATCAAATTGCATGCAGCTTTATTCTTTTTGGAGTTTGTCAAATGGACGTGATGCGTCACTACATGAGTAATTTCCAAAGATATGCTACTGAGCATGCAGCTACGTATAGAACGACTATGGAGGACTCTTACAGGAAGATGCAACATGAAAACGTGCAGAGGCATAAAGATATTGTTTGGTGGGTATTTAAAAATTCTCAAGCATTCTAATTTAAAGTTTAAGTATCAATTTGAAGTTGTATTAACTTCGTAGCACGCGAATTGTCACAGCTGTATTCAACTAGTCATTATTACATATTCATATAATCATAGTTTTATTGACAACGTCTTTGCTACTTCAATAGACGACTGAAATCTGAACACTTTAATTCGTAGTCGGTTAAACGTCGTCAGAACGCTACTGCCTTTAAACACAGCTCTAAGTCCGACGATACATTTTCTGGTGCCTTACTCGCAAAATTGCTACTTGTGAAGGCCTGTTACAGTTAATATGTACTTATTTTCAGCTACGTAATACAATTGAATGACACTTTAAAGAACATATTGCTACTGGATTTTGTGCCTAGTTCCGTTCAAGTAGCGACAATAATTTTTCTAATCGTGGTAAGTTAAATTTCATGAAATCCATCTTTCAAAATCTGTTGTTTCGGAAATTCCAGAGAAATCTGAGCCTGGTTCAATTGCTTCTCCTCAGTCAATACGTCGCATATCACCTCGTCAGGGTTTTTATTTATTGCTACAGTTCCAACCTATTGACTCAGAGAGGTCTCGAAATCGCCAATTTTTGGTACAATTTGGACTGGACTGAGTATCCTGAGGACGTACGCAAAAATCTCGTGATGTGCATTATGAGGCCTCAGAAGCCTTTGCACATTTCCATTGGAAAATTTCACAATATTTCGTTGGAGACCTTTTTAGCGGTAAGAATTTGCTTTCTAGTTAATTTGAAGTTGGGAATGTACCTAAAATCAAGAAACCGAAACTGCTGCAACTACTGAAACAATCGCAAAAGATAATTTTGATGAGAGAAAACTAGCCAAACTTTATTCACATATTTTTCTTTTCTAGATTGTACGAGGAGCTTATTCTTATTCGTTGTTACTCACCACCATCTAGAATGGACATAATATTATATACTTCTGTTCAGGGTGATTCTGCGTTTTATTTTTATTTTTTCACTTAGGCAATCAGGAAAGATATTAGATAAATGTTCAATTCAAAATAACAAATCTGCTGCTACTTTCTAACACAAGTGTTAACATATTTTAGATGAAGAGATCACCGAGATCACCTTACATGAATCACCCTATGATAGAAAAATATAGTAAAAATTAAATTTAGGGCAATTAATATAGATAATATTACAAACAACAGTAGTTTTTTTATAGAATCCCAAAAAGCCCTCTAAGACAAACTTTTCTCTATATTCAATTAACTAATTAACAAAGAAATAATACCACAACTTTTTCGCAAGACCGTAAAGGGAGTGTGACGAAGATGCATAAAAGAACTTTGATTCAAACAATAAAATTACACATTTATCAATCTGCAATCAATCAATGCCTAGACTCTTAGAGCCTTGATTTTATTGTTGCTCGTTATTGTGAACTTCCAAATTGGATCAGCCAGCGTAGGTGAAATTAGAGTTCCATGACCTTCCGTTCACCTTCAACCTTTGAGCTGTGACCCTCAAAAATCCACGAGGTAATTATAATTGCAATTTTCCATTTTAATGTTTAATTGGGGGACCATTCTATGCCACATTGATTGGTAGACTTATAGTTTTTTTATTTAAATATTTTTTTTTTGGCAATGCAACTTATTTAGTGAATTGAACTCATTATATTTAGTAAATGGGTTAAAACTTGGGAATTGAAACGTACAATTTCATATCCCAAGTGGCATAATTTCAATGGGGATTTAAGGGTAATTTATTTACTCATTGGTGCTTTCTTTAGGGTCTTATGGTACGGTTTCATGCTACCGTTTTTGATAAAGCAACTCAGTGGATGTTTTGATGGTATGCAGTACCCACTACTGTATCTGAATAGCAAAGATTCGGCGAACTAGTTTTCATTGATGAGATAGATCATCGGGTACGAGTGTACGATCCCAGACCCGTTGTTAATTGTCGACATAAAGCTAAGTAGTTTAGCATAGTTTTTTTTATTAATTATTTAAAAATACCGTATATGGTTTAAGTAACTTTAGTTACTTACATTTAATTAAGCATTTGACCCCATTTATTTGCGGAGTGATCACTGACGCTGGGTGTGTGTTAATTCGCACTTATTGGTTATTTTAGTTTTAAGTATAACTCTCTGCTTACATACATATCAGTAGGTACCGACAGACAGTTTTCTTTAATCTGACTATAAGGAAACCTTTAGGTTCTTTGTTTCCGCTAGTCGTCATACTAGCCTCTGAATACTATCATAATCATTACTAATCATCATAACTTGTATTAAATCATTACTTAATATTTAATAAATACTGATTTTGTTGTATTGCCAATTACCTGCTTTCTTTGTCTTTTTGTCTATCCGATTATTTTACATTTCAGGCATAATAATTTGGTTTGTACTTTAGTTCAACCTGCCGTCATCGCAGGACTTTCCCGATTTAGTTACAAAAATCGGTGGCGCACGAATCCACGAACCGGGCACGTGGACACTTTAACAAACTCGGTTGAACTAAGGTCGCAATCCAAATAAGGGTACATTTTGGTAATTGATTTTTATTACGTAAAATAAAAGTGTTACAACAGGACTCATGGAAATTGTTAATAGTTCCACAATCGGATCTCTGGGGGGAACAGAAGGCGATCAAGTTTATGAAAACATCAGCAAACAACATGAAGATTGGAACGTGGAATGCAAGAAGTATTTTTGCACCGGGAAAACTGGTGAAGGAAATGTTAAGACTAATTGTGGATATTTTGGGAGTTACTGATGTGATATGGCCAGGATGTGGCAGCTGCGCAAGAAATAACGGCATATTCTATTACTCTGGGAATAGTGACCCGAAGTATTTATATGCAGTTGGAGTGATTTAAACAAAACATTTCCAGTTTCGGTGTAAAATTTTACATCTTAGACAGAGTCATGATGCTTCAACTCAACTTAAAACACATACAGGAGATATGAACATAATACAGACGTATGCACCAACAACGGATGAGGAGGACGACGAAATTGAATAAATTTTAAACTGAACTTGATGCTATCTTTAGAAGCATGAAGAGTTATAATATCACAGTGGTTATGGGAGATTTCAAGGCCAAAGTAGGCAAAGTCAAGGTCGAAGCACACATAGGGAGGTTTGGCATGGGAGAAAGGAATAATAGGGGGATCGACTGGCAGAGTTCTGTCAAGTTAGAGATGCTATGATAACAAATATCTTCTTCAAACTACCAGATCGTAGACTGCACATCTGGAAATCCCCTGCAGATAACCCAAAAAATACATTAAAAACCAAATAGACTAAATCCTCATTAACAACTGCTATAAGAACTCTGCAAGAACAGATCCAAGTATTGACAATAATTCCGACCACAACCCAGTTTCAGTTATAGCTAAACTTAATATAAAGATGAAAAAAATAACAAAATGTCGCAACAATTATATAGACCCAAAACTCCTTAAGAATTCTAAAATCCATGACATAGTTAGGAAGTAGGCCAGCAAATGTCTAAGAGACATTAATACATCGAATGAAGTCAGTGTGGATGAAAAGTCGATCAAATAGAAACAGGGCTAGAAACAATAGCTATAAAACATCTAACAAGTAAATGAATCAGGAAAAAGCCCTAGATAACATCATAAATTTTAGATCTTATGGAAGAAAGGAGAAATATCAAAGGCAGTAAAGATGAGTAATGTTCTACATAGAGCATTACAGAGAAAAATTAAGGAAGCAAAAGAAGAATACCTAGAAGGTCAATGTGAGGAAATAGAGGTAGGTACTAGAAAAGTAATTTGACAGCTTCCACATGCATGAAAAGATAAAGGAAATGGCTGGATGCAACATGATCAAGGTAGCTAGTGATATTCAGCCTTATGTAGTAAGTACATTGACTTCCATTTCAATATTGAAATAATTTCAATAAATTTTGTCTTTCATTTCAATATTGAAAAAAAAAAACTGTATGCTGTAAGTACCCTTGATTAACTTTATTGAAATAAAAAAACCTTGAAATTAATGTCAAGTTTTTATGTGGCAACATTGTAAAATCATAGAAAAAGAAGAGTTTTTGAGGGGTTTCTAACCTAAAAATGCAAACTGGAGGTTCGTTTTGGTTTTCCTAGCTAAGTCTAATTTTAAATTTTACTTTCTTTATCCTTTTTGTGGATTTAGAGTGAGTGGAAATTTATTCTTGAGCTTATAAAAAAATCCAAATAGATCATTGGCAAATTAGAACATGGGTAAAACAATGCTTTTGGGTTTATATTCGAATAGATTTTGAGGGAATGGAAATCCAAAATCGAGAGCGAAGTCGAAAGCCAGACGAATTTATTTTGTATAAAGATGGAAATACATAGTGAACATAACTAGGTCGAGACTTAGGTACAGGGTGTAGGTGTGGCAGGTATTCACAATAGGGTACTTGCATGGAAAATTAAATTGATTATACAACTCACTGTACATTATTCCCATATGACACGAGAGGCTTAATAAGTGATAAGCCTTTTGGGATTATCGCGCTTGGTGGCAATATTGTTCATTTACTATTAATAATAATAAAAATTAATAAAGCATTAAAGTTTAGTTCGTTGTATAACCTTTTGAATACCACTCGATGTTTCAGGATTACCTAATACTTTTACCTGACACTCAACGCGTTACCAGCAACACTACTCCTCCTTCGGAGTCGTGGTGTTGCGCGTAACACGTTTAGTGACAGGTAAAAGTATTATCCGGCAATCCTGAAACCTCTTGTGGTATTACATTCGAGAATTTCATACATCTGTCAAAACTGGTATTCCTACAATAAATTGACAGGTTTTGATTGTTGATTTGAACCAATCAGATTTGAATTACGCGATAATTTGCACTAGTGCAAATTATCAGATAATTGCATAGTAACTGGTGCGAAAACTGGTGTTTTGACAAAAAATTTAAATTTTTGATTTATGAAATTCTCTCATTAAATACAACTCGTGCAATGGAAATATATTTATAATTTTCGACAAATTTGCACTCATGCGCTTTTAACTGAAAAAGGCACTCGTCCACTACGTGCACTCGTGCTCTTTTTCAACTGAAAATGCATTCGGGTAAATTTCCCAAAAATTATCAATAATTTCCATTGCACTAGTTATATTACTATTGAGAATTTCATACATCTGTCAAAACTGGTATTCCAACAATAAATGGACATGTTTTGATTGTTGATTTGAACCAATCAGATTGTAATTACGCGATAATTTGCACTAGTGCAAATTATCAGATAATTGCATACTAACTGGTGCGAAAACTGGTGTTTTGACATTTTTTGACAAAAAATTTAAATTTTTGATTAATGAAATTCTCTCATTAAATACAACTCGTGCAATGGAAATATATTTATAATTTTTGGGAAATTTGCCCGAATGCATTTTTAGTTGAAAAAGAGCACTCGTGCACGTAGTGCACGAGTGCCTTTTTCAGTTAAAAACGCATGAGTGCAAATTTGTGTATCAATAATTTCCATTGACTAGTTATATTACTATTGATTATTATTTATTGCAAACTGTAGAAAAAATCGTTACTTTTTTTTAATTTCGCCCAAATATGATTATTCCGGAAGTTATACAAATATTAAGTTTTGTATATATAGATATATTGAGCATGTGCAACGTCACTAATTTATATGATAAGTGACGTCATAGGCATATTTCATAGGGTTGTATCTCCGTCAATTTTTGACTAAGAAGAAAAAGAGAAAACACGTGTTGACTTATTTTTTATGGACTAACGAAATCAGCAAAAAAAAAAATTGATGCAAGTACCCTATTATTTCAACTTATCTAATTTTGTTTTTAGGAAAATCCATTGATGTAATAAACATACATGAAAAAAAATCAAGGGTCTAAAAATTTATTTTTTCTGTGACGAGAAAAAAGTAGAGTTTTTGTACCTGTTGACGGGCAAAAATGCCACTTTTTCTCCCATGGGAAAAAAGTGATTTTTTTTCCCACGGGAACAAAGTAACAGGTACCAGTCAATTTTTTTTTCCGAGGGAAAAAAGTAACAGGTACCAGTCAAATTTTTTTCTCAAAGGGAATAATGTATAGATGGAAAATGTTGAGATTTTCCCGTCACAGAAAAAAAAAGTGTATTATACATGGGAAAAAAGTAAGATTTTAGCGCTCGCTGTGTTGTCTCCCGACGCGAAGCGGAGGAAGACAAACCACACCTCACGCTAAAATCTAGTACTCTTTTCCCTTGTATAATAAATACCTATTATTTGCCATAGAAATAAGTTTGCAAGTCCAGAATAAATTAATTAATAATCTGATAATACTTTAAATAAGTAGGTAAATATAAACATAACCAAAATATCCAGATGTATTTATTATTAATTTAAGGACAATAATTTTCCACCATTTTTGAACCCGAAGAAAACCGGCAATAAATCGTCAACAAGCTGGAGAAAACAGAAATCCGGCGAGCCAAGAATAAACCAAGAACAAGAAGACACACACAAAGTCAATATTATCTTTGAAATAGAAGCATCATTGATTTCGATGATGAGTGATGAGGAATCTACGAGTGCTACGACCGTAGGGGCAGGCGCAGACAAGGCAGCTTTTCTCTTTATTCTCTTCTCCTTTCTCTAAAAGAAAAAAGTTGTCAGTGTTTTTATTCACCTGATGCTACTCTATGGGCAGAAGAACAACGCATCTTGATTTTTGAGCCTGGATAGACAGAAAAGCATCCCAGAGAGCATTCATACGTCAAGTCAGAGCAGACGGTAGGATGATGAAGATCATTACAGTATATGACCAAGAAAATCGATCAAAATCCATTATTTCCAAAGACATGGATCCAAAGACCCTGACAAGCATTGTACTGCTGATAGTAAGGAGATGGTGGAGATTTATGGATGAAATCATTATCGATCTGAGAGGAGGTATATAAGTAGAAGAGGAAGTCGTACATTTTGATAGGGTGGAGGCTTATCACCAGAATAAATGGTCTGAAAGGGACGATCTCAGAAACCGATAACGATTGAATAAACAAGCATTTACGCGTGATTCAAGAGATTTCTCGATAGATAAAGCGCGTAGTTTGTAGGTCAAAAGTCAGCTTGAATAAGAGAATTTTTGTAAAGTTACAGTTAAGGAAAAAAAATCCATTTAGTTTGATAAAAGTTATTGTTGTTTTTAGTGAAAAGAATTCAAGCGGACCCGCGGAAATTCGTGAGAATTAATTTCTACATTTTGCTAGAATTCAATTAATGTTTATAATATTTAAATAAATTGTAAACATAGAACTTACCTGTTTCAAAGAATATTTTTAGCATGCAATAAAATAAAATAGCAATTATTCCATAGAGGAGCACAAATAAAGTAAACAACTTGTTTCTTTTAATGACTTTGTCCCAATTTGAAGGTTCGCCATATTTTGTTGTGTCCGAAATGCTAAAGTACAATTTAGAGAGATATTCAGCTAGGTAATCAAATCTATTACAAATGTATATATAATTGACGACGGAAACGAATACTGCTAAATCTTCGGCGGTATCGGTTTGAGCATTATCTGTAAATTAAGTAATTATCATTAGTTAGGTAGGTATACTATTTTTCAGCAGTTTTTTTTTAAATTTGGTATAGTCTATCTGGCAACTCTAGCTGTCTGAGCTTTCCAAAATAATTTCGAAAAACTTACTCTTTGCGAAGAAATATGCATGAAGAAAACTTTGAAGTAGTAGTATCATAATTATAAGACCTCGAATTATAATCGTTCTACATTTTCGAAATATGGTATTATTATCAGCTACAGGATAATAATGTGTAAATTGAAGGTAACGCAAACTGTGATAGAACGGCTTATTTTTTCTGGGCATATACATTTTGCAATTGAAACTTGAACTGAAATTCCTCCTAAGACTATAATATACCTATTTATATAAATATATATTTTTTAACCCTCTTTTATCTACAAATACATGCAAGAGTTTGGTTTATTAGAGAGTGCCTACCTATCTATTACAATTTTTTCTATAATTTGACTGAAAGTATACTCTGTCCGAAAAGTGTGTGATCTAAAAGGTCTCAACCAAAAATTAGAACTCTCGGGTCTCATCAAAAAAACACTTATTTTCTCGCTAGACGTAGCAGGAGCAAATTATAGTAGCAGCCTTTTATTTTTCCGAAAATGGATGAAAGAATCAGTGATTAATAAAGTTTTGAAAGGAAATAGTGCACTCCCTTGAAGTTCTTGTTCTAATGACACGAATAACTATTCGTTACTTACCTACGTCTTACGGCTAGTAAGAACTTCAGTCGATTTATTTTCCTAAAACTTAAAAAAAACCGTCTTAGTATAATACATACCTACCTATTCAAATTTCTTTAGCTGATTCACCGACTAACTTTTTGTCCAGAGTATACACAATATGTAATTGATTAACTACTGTGACCACGCACGTGTTTAGCATAATGAATAACAGACGGGAAAAGTCAAAGTAAGAAATATGAATGTTTAATTCTCTGTATTTGAGTTCCCTTCAATTTCTGTTCAAAAAGAAGCAACCTGATGCTATATAATTTTTGCCTTATTGCCTTCCTTGATTCTTTGTTAAACCAAACTTGAAACTTTGTAGGCTGAGAATTTTGTAGACAAAGTTTTATATGACTAATTCTAGATTTCTAATGTAATTGAAAAAACATGAGATAAAACAGACCTTTGTCTATAGGTACCTACTCAACTGTGTAAGTAAATTCACATACCTACCTACTACACCTCATTCAATTTTGATCTTCCGCATGCATAGATAAATGCAATGAAACTGCTGCCGGAGATTTTACATTTTCATTCGTTACTCTTTCCAGCTTTGATTTGCTGTTCCTCATGAGTAAAAGACATCCGATAAGTTGAAAATAAGTTCGGTTATAATTTGTAGATACACTAACCGTGTTCATGTCAACTTTTTCGTCGATTTGCTTTGAAATTTTGACAGGCACGTGATTTGTAAATTGAAACTGTGTGATCTAGTCACGTGCCTGTCAAAAGTTCGGAGCAAATCGACGAAAAAGCGCCACCCTCCCATTTTTCCCCTGAAGCAAGATACACAAAATAGGGTGGTCAATAAGAGTGTCAGTCTAGCTACTTGCCGCTGTGTGGTCGTGCAAGTTCTTAAAGTATGAAAAAAAAAGGGCGCCAGTGACCCTTGTTATAACCCCACATATTTTTACCTACTTCTTTATGTACATTAATAATAGGTTATTTAGGTTAAGCTTCCTATTCTATATGTTACAATTTTCCTTCTTCTATTCTTCTCATCATTAAAATAAACTACAGAATTTAGACACAACACTTAATAATGACGAGATAATTGAAAAATATTTCAAAGATACTAAGATTTTCATACCTCAAATACAAGCAAAGAAACCTATTAATAAAGGTAAAGAAATTAAAATAAATGATGAACATAAAGATATTCCATTGTCCAAATCTACTTGTTCAGCAGATTCACCACAAAGAGAAAAAAAAAACCCAAGATTAAAATCTCGTCTCAGGTAAAAATACCTCTGAAAAGATTGAACAAAAATTCAATTGAAAAAGATATAATTGAAGAAGACATGATGAGGATACAATTGAGAATGAAATAATCGAAAACGATTAAACTATTCAGACTTCTCTTGAAAACCCTAGGAGCCCCTTAAACAAAAAAACATGTCAATCTTTTTGCTAATCAAATAACTTTTAGATACCCTAATAATAATGCTATTCGCAAAAAAAGTATTATACCATTTCCTAACAAGACACTAATAACATTGTTTTTACCAAATGACCCATTTGAGGATTAAATTATTAAATTGATAAAGGAATATCTTCCACCAAATACGTATTGTATGTATTTCCACAAAAAAACGTTAGGACCTATTATATTAAGAGTTCTAAATACATCATTCAATTCGAATTCGTTCAAGTTATGTATGTCCAATTCCTTTGTCGAAGACATAACAGAAACTGATGAACAGCAAGAAAAAATTAAACTATACCATGAGACTAAAACATCTCATCGCGGAGTTACAGAAAATGTTTCATCTTTAAAGAAACGATATTATTGGCCTAATTTAGAAAAAGACGTACAAGCATATGTCAAAACATGTGAAATATGTAATAAGACAAAATATGAAAGACAACCCTACAAAATAATATTCAAACAAACTCCAATCGGTTCAAAACTCTTTGAACACCTTTATATTGATACATAAGTTGTTTCGAATCAAAAATTCCTAACAATTATTGACAGCTTTTCGAAGTTTGCACAAGGTATCCCAATTATTAGCAAAACTTCAGTTGAGATTGCATCACAATTAATAAGATATTTCAATGACCATGGAATTCCACAAAGAATTACTTCTGATAACGGAACTGAATTTAAAAATGTAAAGAATTTAAAAAGGAAGGTTAGTATTATTCTTCTTCATCTTCCTCTTCTTCTAATAAAATTAATGTTATCAAATCGCCGTAATCCATATTTTTTAATAAACCCCGCAAAAATTTAAAATGACAAAAATGCTACAGTCCGCAGTCAACGGCTGCCTAGAACTGCGTCACCGAAAACATCTTTTCATCGCGGCTACAGCTGCCGCGGCCAGCATCTCTAGTCGCGCAGCTCGAGCAGCACCACCGAAATCGCACCTTTACAGGTTACACACCTTGTGCAATCTTTAGTAAAATTTGGACTTTTCAGTCTTTGAAGAAAGAAAAAAAAAATACTATTTCAAGGCTCAGTGTGAGATAAGTGGACTGTATCAAATCTTTTTAAATGCAAATAAAATGGAGGTTTTGAGACCTTACCTTGAACTTCTGGCTTCCATGTAGAGGTGTCCACGGACACCTTTTTCACACACACACACGTTTTCCGGACTGGCCAGTCGACGCGTTTGTTAGTTCTGTTTCAAAACCGTGAAAATCGGCAAATTAAACAATTAGTTGCGGGTTCTCTATAAATTTATGCGGGTAAACTATTAAAAATTAAATGCGGGTTCTCTATTAAAAGTTTTTGGGGACAAACAATGTCGTTTGGTTGAAGTTCGTTCTGCTTCTCTCTTCGGCTAATAGCAATATTTTTGCTAGCACCAAAGTAGTTTTTTGTCCTTTTTCACCGCACGCGCGCCATATTCCTTTAAAGGCCTCAAAACTATTAGACTTGAATTTATGAATAATGATACACAGTGAGCCAAGAAAAGAAGAGAGTTAAATGTGATTGATTAAACATATTATTTTAAATGAAAACAGAACACACCTTTCCAAATAATTAAAGGCGATTTAAATTATTCAATACCTACCTATTGAAAATTCCCAAAACAAGAAAACCACAGATTATATCAATAATCTTGCCATTAGAAACTCTAAATAATGTAATTTATGACAAATTAATTTCGAAACAAAAACAAAATTCAGAGAAAATCAATAAGCAACGTGAAAAAGAACCTGAATTAAAGGATCCTATTTTCATTAAGCAATTTGACAGAAATAAAATTAGTCCTCGATATGGTACTAAAACACAAGTCAGATTTAGCAAACAAATGGTAAAGCGACAACATTTTGTTTCAGGAAAACCAAAATGTTCTTGGCAGCTTTCATAATCCTCCTCATAGGAATTTCCAGTAACGCCTACACGTCAACTCCATTAAGAAATCCTATTTTACCGATTTCTTATAGGAACCACTTACATCCCAACACAACATAACACTGCATGTTATCACATAACTTTAAAGAATTTAAACAATACTTTAAATCTAACCAAATGGCCTAATAGAGACGAAATTATTACTTTATTACAGGTAAATATTGGAACTAGTCAATCACGTATCAATACATTGAAGAAATTTGTAAAACAATTCTTACACGAACAACGAAATAAACGTGGAGCATTCAATTTCATAGGTACAGCACAAAAATGGCTGTATGGAATATTAGACGCAAATGAGGGCGATAGATATGATTCTTACATTAAAAAATTAAATGAGAATCAGCAAATTATCGATAAAAATCTAAAAGATCAAACAATCATACTTGAACAAGTAACGAAAACATTTCATGGTGAATTTTCAAATATCGAAAATAATCACATAATATTAATTTCAGATAAGATAAGAAATATTTCGACGGATAATCAAAATATTCAAACTATCTTAATGATGAATCTAATTTCAGCAAACATTAATATGCACAGTAGTGAATTACGCGAGTTTATTAACTACATACAAAACGCAATCAGTTTTGTACGCGCAAGCATAATGTACTATACGATAATGTAGCATAATGAAATGAACTTGATCTTGAAAAACATACCCACAAGTCAACAAATACCGTTTGATAACGTAATTAAATACTATGAGACAATCCTCTAATGTAATAATTCAAAAGGAACTAATTACTTTTACTATATTTACACCAATAATTAATCCTAAACCTTTTATATTGTATAAATTATTTCCTATACCCATCCAAAACTATACAATTAGTGTTAAGTATCCTTACCTTTTACTTACCACAGACACGTATTACAATGCTTTACAAAAATGTCCAAATATTGAAGACAATAATTTGTGCAAAATGGAACTATCGAAACAAGATGAGCCCTGCGTTCACGATATTGTATCTAGTGAACAATAATTATGCCCATTCATGAAAACTCAATATGAAGAATCGACAGTTGAAGAAATAGGTACCCATTAATCAAATATTGGTTATTCCAAAACGATATGTGACAGCAATGCTGCAATGTGACCAGAAGAAATACATGGAAATCATTTCCAGTCAAATCGTAATTTCCGAAGGTAAATGTTCAATAACAATTACCAATCGAACATTTTTGGAAGACACGCATTAGAACTTCAACCTAGAACTAGAACTACCCATCATCGACATTCCTGAACTTCTAGAGAATACCACAACTGTAAGACTAAAAGCAGTCGACTATGAAGCTCTTCAATCAGCGATTAGCAATTAGAGTCTGGTATTTTTTTTGTAACTTCTTAGTTTTTAATAAAATAAATAGTTTTTAAAAACAAGATTTACTGAACGAAAAATATAATTGGCACAACAACAAGCCAGCAGAAATTCTCTGATGACCAACAGTCAGACAACGTTGTCAACAGAACGGTGAATAAAGCAACATGATGCTATCCACTAACAACAAAACAAAAGTTCAGTTTCTAGGTGTATGTTGATAGAGTTTCTAAAGAACAATTTTTCAGAAGGTTTAATTTTTCAATGTGGTCGAGACTTACTTTCGGGCCTTGAATCAACTTTATTTGTCTAGATTTAAATAATTTTTAATGTTATTCGATTTTTAGCAATTGTCGAGTTAAAGCAAAAGGGTAAATATAAATGTTGAATAAAATATACCGAAAACAAGAATACAGTCCAAAATCTGATCTGTCGTGCCCCGACAACCACCTTTTGATTTGCGCCGAAATTTTGACACGCACGTGATTTGTAAATTGAAATTGTCTGATCCAGTCACGTGCCTGTCAAAATTTCGGAGCAAATCGACGAAAAAGATGACAATAATGAACACGGCCTTTATAGTTTTTTTTAAACTATTTTTTCCAAGTAAACATCAAACAAGAATTAAGTATACAAATATTTTCTTTGGGGTGGGATATGAATATAGGTATATGGGACGAAATAATAATACAAAAATGCATATAATTTTGAATAATTTTATTGTCTTTCCATAAATCCTCTAATATAAACTATATAAAAAGAGAGCGTAAAAATTATTGTCAAAGCGACTCTAACAGTAAATTTTTTGTAAGTGTAAAGCTTAATACACTCTGTAAAAGTTTGAATATTATTGTTAGGTACACTTTTATCATTAAAAAAGTTTACAAAGAACATCACAAATATTATACTGGTTTCAAAATTGAGACATGAGGCGAAAAACTACCTAACATAAATGGATTGGATTATTCGATAAGGGTTTTTCTAGGTATTTTATTGTCGTTATTATTTTATTGTCGTTTTTTTGATTTTAAAACACCAGCCTAAAAGGTTTTTTTACTCCAAATGCAAATCTATAGATTAGATAATTATGAATAAATTAACGGTTTTTTAAACAGTAATGGAGGTAGTTTCCTTTTAAAAACTAAGTACTAAATTAAATAACTTAAGTTTTTGAATCATTTGAGCAATGAAATTTAATAATTTGTATTAGTATAGGTAATAATTTGTTTATTTATATCCTGTTCCCAATCCGATGTCCACAGGTGCAGGTAAATTTATCACCTTTCCCTATCAAATAGCATTGAAAGGTGATTTTACCTGTACCTACCTGTGGACATCGGATTGTGAACGGATAATACACATAGTTATGCGTTGCTAACTTCGTAGGCCAATTAGTCAAACCAATCCATCAAATTTGCAGCTAAAATACACAAAAGTCGGTTTATCATGCAAAAAGTTTTAGGGGAGAGGTTAGAGAGAATGACTGATCTAAATTGTCCATTCCTTCCCGATGTACCGGGAATAGAAGTTGCTAAAGAAGTTTGGAAATTTTTGTTCCAGATATAGCAGAAATTTGCAAATATCTACACCTTCCCTGGTACTCTTGCTAGGACAAGCTGACCTTCAATAGATACTATGTCTAATCTTCGACTTAAAAATTCAAGATACCTACATGTTTGATGGCGTGATTTACAATTTTAAGACGAGCTTGAAACAAATCAAAATCTTGATAAGGGCTTATTATAAGTAGTCTTTATATAGGCAAATCAGAGAATGTTTGAACTTTTTACTGGATTAAATAATTTTATGAATAATAAAGCAAGTGTTCTTCCTAAATGGGGATTTCAAAAGCGTAAAATTTGAAATTATCTCTTGCTTGCTGTTGTATCGTTTGCCATAAACTTTAATTGGGGCATAAAAGCAAGCAAAATAAGGGATTAGAATATTGTTAATGTCTGCGGCAGGGTTGGGAGTTGGGCTTTAATAGAGGATCTTGAGATCAGACGCAAACGGAGTTTATCGATTCTAGATATTCATTCTTAAGTTTGAATTTAATTGAAATTGAAAATGTATGCTTGTTGTGGAGAGGATTTAACTTTTCATTGATAACTAACGAACAAATTCAAATAAGTCGCCATTTTCCAGACTTCTTTCCACCAATAAAAATTTGAGATCTTAATCCCCGGGATTTAATTGCCAACCAAGCCGCTATAAATGATGTTTGTAGTGCGAACATGGTTTCTATCAAAGCCCTGCCCAAATCAGAAATAGAAATACGTACATTACACATATTATCTTCATTTAAATTTCTAAAAAACGAATTTATTTTTCAATCTTTTCTTTTGTAGTGTAGATAAGATCTTTTGAGAAATTTGCCTTATTTCACCTCAGAAAGAGCCATTTATCATGATTTTGTTGTCTTAAAATAAGCTCTCATAATAATAACTAAATTTTTCAATATAACTTTGAAATCACTCTACAAAAATTACATATAAGACCTAGTTTCAAGAGAATGGGTTCTCCTTTTTTTTGTAAATTATTGTCACTCTATTATATTATTGTCCTAATTAATTTGTTTTTTCTTAAAGTTGAGCTTAAATTTGAATTAGTTACTAAAATCTGTACTGTCCATAACAGCTTCAAATTATTCTCAATACAAATTCTGGCTCTAATAAACATTTATACAGTTTAAATGTGTATAACAATTATTGTATATAATAGACATCTTGTTTTTGGTATTCTATAGACTATTTGTAGCAATGGCTAATTAGGATAGAGAAGATTAATTAAAAACATGTCAGAAAAACAATGATTTTTTAACATATATTTTCACATACCTACAATTAATAATTACGATATTTTTTATTTCTAAAATAATTATAAATGATGTAAACCTCAATGAATAGGATTGTGTTGTAATGGACCACACCGTATATTTTTGATAATAATATTTTGATGATTGTTAATTTTTTTAGGTCTAAATTATTCTTTTGATATATTTTTTTCAATATGTTCGTTTCAATTTTAAAGTAGCCAAACTTTTTTGATACATTTTCCTTAAAGCTAGATATTTTTTAAAATCAATGTATTCTTTATTTTTTTTTTCATAAGTTTTTGATGATTACATTTCGTAATATGTATTGTGCTAGTCTATCACAGTTTTATCTCATAGAAAACAAATCTCGACAACTCAGTGGAGTTTTTAATGGAAAGCATTTCTAAACTGTTCAGTCTAGATTAAAATTTCTCATTCCCACTAAACAGTTTTTTAAATTACGCTAATAAACGTTACGACTAATATGTAGAAAATTTCTTTTAATTGACATACCTTTTAGCTAATAATAATTAGGAAACCGGGTACATTTATAGCCTAAGTTGAGCAAGCGATGAGTATCTAAAATATCACTAAATATACTGCCTATAAGGTACTAAAGCATTTTCAAGGTAGGTATCTACTATTCTAAAACCAGTCTACTTCAAATATCTTTATTTTTGGTAATTTTTAGAGGCTTAGAAATAATTTTTTGTGGATTAAATATAAATATTGACTACCTATGCAATAAAATTTGAGATTTTTTGAGATTTAAATGGATTGGATTTCAAATTCTGATTCTAGCTAAATCATTCATAAAAGAATCCAAACATTCTATAAAGGAACTGGAAACTGGATAGCTTTATAAAAGTCCAAGATAACATGCTCACGCTGTTTCTTTAGTATTCGGATCTACATGAGAAATTTCCAACATGTCCCAATTAAATTGGTCATGGCACGGTTAATAAAGAACCAATTTTCTAGAGTGAAGCTTTTATGCAAATCTGGTAGCTCAACTTTTCAGATTTCAGCGTTCATGGTTGACTTTTTTCGAAAACTTTGAATAATTTCAAGAGTCTGAAATATCGTGAATTACGGCTCACGTCTACATTATCCATATCATAATCATTATTTTCTTTTGGAAATTCACAGTTGAATTCAATGGCGTTTTTATTTTGGAAAGATGAGAATAAGTTGGAAAACCTATAAAAGCAACTTTTTTTAAATATTGTCCAATGTCTACTGGTAAGTAAAACGTTGCCAAAAGTTATTTATCACTGTATTACGTAGGCGAGCTTGCAGAAAAATGAGGATACTCTTCCGAACTTAAATACACTTTATTCCAAACAGTAACACAGATCATATAGCACTATCACAAAACTTCATAGGTACCATCAGCACTAGGATTATTTGTTCACAAAACTATATCAATGTCACACCGCATCTTGACCCTGTCACTGCTCTGACCTAGTCTGTTCCTGAAGAAATCCTGAACTATAACTACTCAGGGTCTCTCCTGACGGATGTAAATTGGAAGTACTATTTCATCTTATAGCTAGTGAAGTGTGTAGCAGCCTGTGGTACGCTTACCTGTTATCAAATGCTGGGCTCTGTACCGAGGGCTGCTATACCGACTCTCGAGCGGCGTTGTCGGCTCAAGTACCCTATCCCACATCCTCCCTTTTCACCAAGTGAGTGTCTTTTCAACTTAGCACTCGAGTCGAATTCAACGCGACTAGTCTTAAACCATTGTTTATCCTATTTACCCTGGGTGTTATGGATAAAACTACACACTAATTCACTATATACACTGTACAGGGTGCTGCAATTTGGACTGTTTTAACAGGAAAAACACACTTCCAGACCAGATAGAGGAAAATTGACTTAGATGTCATGGGATCGATTTTCGAGAAACGTCGATTGTCAAAAACCGTATCGCGATATCTTCAATGGTACCATTATTACAGGGCGATTTTCAATTTTCCCCTATTATGAAAAATGGCTATAAGTTTTTTATTTATCAATTTTTTTCATTTCTGTTAAAACATTATGGAGACACTTTTTTGAGCACAATCCAGTGGCGGACTCGGTTTTTTTCTATATCGCTCCGATTTCGAGATATCGACCAAATTCCGATATTTTCAAATGAAACATCCTTTATATTAATAGCTCATTGGATAGCTCTGTTTTTGCTGATTTCAATGATATAAAGTTCGATAGGTTTATCTCTAACAGTTTTCCAGAAAAAAAAATATCTATTTCAGTCATAAGAAACAATGTGTTAGAAAGAGACCTTTCTCACTTTCCTTACACATATAAAATCCTTTTCTAACACATTGGTCCTTACGACAAAAACAAATATAATTTTTTTTCTCGAAAACTATTAGAGATAAACCCATCGAACTTTATATCATTAAAATCAGCAAAAACAGAGCTATCCAATGAGTGGATATATAGGGAGTTTCATTTGAAAATATCGGAATTTGGTCGATATTCCGGAATCGGAGCGATATCGGAAAAAATAGAGCCCGCCACTGGATTGTGCTCAAAAAAGTGTCTCCATAATGTTTTTACAGAAATGAAAAAAATTGATAAATAAAAAACTTATAGCCATTTTTCATAATAGGAGAAAATCAAAAATCGCCCAGTATTAATGGTACCATTGAAGATATCGCGATACGGTTTTTGACAATCGACGTTTCTCGAAAATCGATCCCATGACATCTAAGTCAATTTTCCTCTATCTGGTCTGGAAGTACGTTTTTCCTGTTGAAACACTCCAAATTGCAGTACCCTGTACAATGTTCATTCTCACTTTTGTTTTAACTAATCTTCAACACACATTCCATTGCAGGTGCAACGACGTGCCGGCTTGACTAGTCTTCCTGATCTGGTGGTGTATCTCTGGTGAGTGGAGTTATAGACTTCGGTCTTCTCCTCGGATCCTGGCTCAGATATTATGGAGTGATTGGAGTCGTTGTCACTTTCGGAGCTATTGCCTTCAAATTCTAGTCCACAGCTTTGTAATGCGGTTGAACCGTACTCTGTGTTTGTATCATCCTCTCCATCGTTACCCTATGATTCTGAGCTTGACTCAACATTGCAACTTTCGGGGAGTACCCAATTGGATATCTCTAGTCGAGTATCTGTCCCTTGCTCTAGTCTTATCATCGCTTCTGAGGTTACTTCTATAATTTATTGGCTTCTGTTTCGCCTGATGACGTTATTTTCTGCGGCGATAATGTATGTTCTAGATTCAGGTCCAACATCCATTACTTTCCCAAACATTTTCGTATCGGGTATCCAAACACTATCGTTATTTTTCAAGGTAGAATTTGATCTTGCTGCTCTATGTTGCTTATTAAAATTCAATGTTTGTTTGAACTTCTTTTTCGTTGCTTCTGACTTCCTTGTCGTTTATGTAGTTCCTCTTAGGGATAAATATGTCTCTGTTAGATGGAATTGAATTCCTAGGTTCTCTTTCCCATGATCAGTTCTGCTGGTGAAAATCCACTCCCTAGTTTTGCTGTTCTATAACTTAACAGCCCTAAGTTTGGGACTTTGCATTTTAGAATTATATTCTAGGTTATGTTTACAGCGGATTCCGCCTGCCCATTTGATTGAGGTTACATAGGACTGCTTGTGATGTGGGTGAATCCATATGTCTGAGCAAAATGTTTGAATATATGGCTAGAAAAACGAGGCCCATTATCTGATTTACATCAACTCCGACGATCTGCCAGGGATAATCTGGCATAGGGGAAGGAATCATTGGTTCAATTGCTGTATTCCTATATTGAATGCATGTTAAGCAATTGGTTACAATTTCTTTTATTTGGTTTGAGATTTTGGGCCACCACACCATTTCATTGGCTAGGCTTAAACATTTCGTCATGCCCAAATAACCCTCGTGTATTTTGTCCAAAATTTCCCTGCGTAATGTCGGGATGAATACCCTGTTGTTGGTGGTTACTAAGCTATCCAATATAACCATATCTCCTTGATATTGGTAGAACATTTTATCTTCGGTTGGTAAATCCTTAATGTGTGGCCAACCATTTTGTATATAAGTTATTATTCTCTTGGTTTAGACATCATTCTTCTGACATTCCAAGATACTTTTTATGCGCATGCCCTTGATAGGCATTGATTCACGAATATGATTTGCAAAATCTTCCACTTTTTCTATGAGTTCGTTGACGAATAAAATATCTGCTTCATGATCACTGGATTTTAGTGGAGCTCTGGATAATACGTCAGGCATTATCATGTTTCTGCCAGGAATATACTGTACGTCATACGAAAATCGCATCAATCTCATTCGCAATCTTTGGATTCTAGCTGATAGATCAGCTGATTGTTTGCTTCCTAGAAGTTCCACTAGGGGTTTGTGGTTAGTCAGGAGCATTAATGTTTGACCAAGAAGGTATTGAGCGAATTTTTCGCAGACCCAAGTCAAAGACAATGTTTCTCGCTTTATCTGCGCACATCGTTTCTCTGTGTCGGACATTGTCCTGAATGCGTAGCCGATAGGTTTCCAGACATCTTTATCCATTTGTTCCAGGACTGCTCCCAATCCATATGAACTGGCGTCCGCTATGACTCTTGTTGGACGTCCTGGAGCAAAATGTGCTAAAATTGGAGCTGTCGTAAGAGCTTTTTTTATACTTTCAAAAGCTCATTGTTGCGGCTCTGCCCACATAAATTCGTTGTTTTTTCGTAAGAGTTTAACTAGCCTTTCGAAGACTAATTGTAGGTGATTATGATGACTTTTTATGTCAGAGGAGTATATAATTATATCATCGAGATAAACTTTGCAAAATACATTGAGCAACCCACAGAGAACTTTATTAGTCATTAAGCGCTGAAACGTTCCAGTAGCGTTTTTCAAGCCAAAAGGCATCACTGTGAAGTGATAAAGGGCACCATCAGGAGTGGAAAATGCAGTATATTGCTTGGAAGAGTCATAGATCGGTCTTATGGAGTTGGACATTTTCGCTTATCCTGGAAGGAATTTAGTGTTAGCCTGTATGCAGCCCATCAGTCTTATAACCTTGCCTATATCGTTGTCGCTTATTATTACATGGTCGCTTTTTCCCAGGGGCTGTTTGGAATCACTAACCAAAAACAAGTCCAGCAATGATGCTTGATCGTTCCGGTGTCTACTGAATATTTGCAAAAGAAATATTCTTCATCTAAGGGTCCTAAGAACCTGATAGGATCTGGAATATTTTAAGAATCAAAAGAATTTTCTCAGAAAAATTGAGAAGTTTGCAAATCATCAACTCAAGATCTCAAGAACCTGGGGTGGAATCAAAAAATTCATAGAGTTTTCTCAAAGAAAACTAGAATCTAGGGTGTCATGTGTGCCTGCTTGTAGCTGTACTGATAATTTATCCGCTAACCCTGCTATTATTCTTAATTTAACCATTTCTTTCTCTAAATTACCCCATTCACAATTTTGGGCCATAGAGGTGAGATCTGCAATACAAGAGTCATAAGGCTCGTCTGGGTTCTGTGAACTTTGCAAAAATTTCACCCTCTCGTATACAAGATTTTTTTTTTGGATAACATTACTTTCAAATTTTACAGTGTTGAAATCTGCTTGTTGTGTTAAATGAAATGATTTTAAAATTTTCTCAGCTTTTGTGCCTAACAAACTGATCAGATAGTCAACTCGCTGTTCTGATGAATGATTACTAAGTACTGTTATTTGTATCTATTAAATGATTTTTTCCAGTCTTCCCAGTCCTCAGCTTGAAAAGAAAAGTGAGATGGAGGAGGAATTGTGGCCTGATACATAATCACCGGTGCTGAAGTGCAGTGTTTCCTGCATTTAGTAATTGCTGCTGCTGCAATCTTTATAACTGATTTATTAGGTCTTGTTGCTGATTAAATTAATCCGCACTCAATCTAATAGCATTTTCCTGATCACTAGCCATGATTGAAAAATGTGAAAAGAAGACGAAACAGTCCAAAAAGTAGTATACCTTCTTTAAAAGAAAAAATAAATAAATATTTTACAGTCTACCGATGTTGTAGTGGATCTGGCACCCGAAATACAAACACCTGGCTAGGTTCTGCGTTTTGCAGGCCGCTAAAATCTTCTCCGTTTTCACACTAAAAACCCGCACTATACCCAGTGGGATGAAAATTTACCATTTTTACCGGTACTTTTCGCCCGAAACACGAAAAAAATAACCGCTGTCACCATGTAGCAGCCTGTGGTACGCTTACTTGATATCAACTACTGCTGGGCCCTGCGCCAAGGGGTGCTATCTTGACTCTCGAGCGGCATTGCCGGCTCAAGTTCTCTATGCCACAAGGTGAGGTCAATCTAGAATCAGATCTACGAAAATGTTTGCTTCTCTTTCAGTCAACAGCGTTGTTCGTATAGTCAGTGGATTTATGCCAAGAGCTTCTAATATTAGCCAAAAGAAGAGAGGTAGGTACGAGTCTAACCGAGTATCGCTGGTGTTAATCCGCAGGTCGTATCTAAGTACTTGGATTGGGGATTGAAATTTCTTCTGGCCACTTATTTACTGACGGTTATAGTATGGGGGAAGGAACAGCGATATCTGATGCAATTCTCTCTAAAATTGAACCAGGAAAGTACTAACTCATTCCTCTTTACTCTAAATTATGTCTATATGTAGACAGAAATTATGGTGCCTATCTTACATCAAACACAATGGTCGCATCTCTTGAACTATTCTTCTACCAGTTCCATTCTAGAGAATTCCGCTCTATTTTTGAAAGTCCTGGTACCAAAATAAACGTGAGTTGGTCAATAAGAAGTCATGAACTCTCTGCTGTGTCGACTAGAAAGCAGCACATTGTATACAGGGTGATTTACGTAGCACGTGCATTAGCTTGCAGGTGGATAAGATGCTATTTCTGCTATCCACCTGAAAACAGGAAAACTTCTAATGCACGGGCTACGTAAATCAGGTTGTATATCCTTTATTTCAAGTCTTAAGATGCTGAGACTTCATATTTCGGGATGAGGGATCATCATTTAAATTATTCTGAATTTTCCAGCAGGAGTTGCCAGAGTATGCAAAATTTCCTCAACTTATAAAAAATGTGAATCTAGAAACCTATTTTTGTTCAGTTTTGGACAATTGTGAGTCAATTTATATACGATAAATGTTAATTTTTTCATTTATTCACAGGAAGCATTCTCATAAGACAGCCCTACAAACAGCGCGGCCATTATATCTTCGACTTACGCAGAAGTATCCAGGGCATAATATTAACCAAATATTTTTTTATTTAGAAGGTACATAAAACTGAATCTATATGTGTGTCATCTGACCTATACAAAAACTGTAAACTGAAAACTTGAAAGAAACCATCCAGATAATTTTATTTCTCTTTTCTCAAAAAATTGCTGGCACACTAAGATACTTTTTGTAAAAATTATTGTCTTGTTGTCAGTGAACTAAACCAAAAAAAAACTATTCATAAGCCTTCCTCCAATTACCAGTCTAAACGCGGAAAAGAGAAACACGTAACAACATCGAAGCTTTTTCGAGGTATATATCAAGTCTTTAAAGAAGATAATCCACTAGAAAATTTCGTTGAAAAAGTATCGGCGTGAAATAAGTTACTTTTTTTCCCAGAGACTATCAACGAAGGGAATCGTTTTTAAATAACATTCACGTGAAAGAGTTTGTTTATTATTGTCAATTTTGGGATCAGAATTGTAATTATTTATTATTTTGTAATTTTGGATCAAATAAATGAACATTGGGATACAAGTTTCCCTAAGATAAGTTCTTGAGATGCCATTTGCAATAATTCATCTCTATTATTTCTTGTCACAATAGAGTCTGCCAAGCGTCAAATTCAATTTAGAACAATCTGAAAAGTCGACAGGACAACTAATTAGTTTGACAACTTGTGTGGCACGGGACTTGAGCCACAAATTAAATTATTCCAATTATCGTTTAACTCTCCGGCATGAATTTTATCTTTTTTAAAATGAAAAATAAACTCTATGTACAATGTGTAATGCAGAATTTGCCGCAAAAATGGGATGGATGGAAAGTTATTGAAAAGTGGTAATCTTAGCAGGAATCTCGGACTATAGGATTTTTACGTTATATTTAGGATGACGACACATTTAGTAAATTTCTGCTGCCAACCTAACAAAACTAAAAGTACTTTTTCACGCATTTGAAGTAGGGGAATTTCAGATGTTTTTGGTTGGCAAAGGCGCGCAACGTTGCATGACTTGCATAAACATTTTCATTTCGTTATTTTCAGCTGTCGTCAGAATTATTGACACATAACATTCTGGTAAATTATAAGAAAGAAAATAGGCATTGACAACATTGTCAGTCCTTGTTCGATGACGTCATCTTAAATGTAACATAAAAAACCTATATTAATACACGATGTTTCTCATCTAAGCCATCTAATAGGATAACATACAAAAAGAAATCTAAGGAATACGATACAAAAGACCCCATTTTTCTAGCATTACGTTGCCAATTACTTGGCATAGAGTTTATTGTATATGGTGTATGTCCTACTTTGATTTTGATCCAAAATTACAAAATTATTATTATTGTCAAATGTTACAGGAAACAGTTACACTAGCAGTATCTTTCAACAACATTGACAGATACTTTCCGTAACTGTTTCGTAGGATTTGGTCAGCTTTCAGTATCGATTTCTGTCAAATCTCTACCTTTTGTCTCCGGTACGCAACAAACGACGAAACATAGGCCGCATACTGCTACAAAAGCGTACAACCAAAACGCCCCGTACAATCCTAACCATTCTTGAAAATCTATAAAAGTTTTGACCCCTACAAATGCGCACAAGTAGCTGAAACATGTGGCCAGGGCTGTACCTAGACCACGATGTTCTAGGGAAAAAAGTTCACTTACTAACAACCACGATATCGGACTTATACCCAAAGAAAAGGCCACTGTAAAAACTAAAACGCATAGTAATGGAATCCAATCTAAATTGGGTACAGATTTCGGATTAGCTTCTTCGTAATATGCAAAGGAGCCAAAGGAGGCTAATGCTAAAGACATTAGAACACTAGAAGCTACCAATAAGGGCAACCTTCCAGCGCTATCCACAAGCAAACCAGAAAGAAGCGAGGACAATAGTTGGACAACAGCCACAGCCACAGCAGCACCGTGGGGGTTAGTACCACCGAAAGTTTCTTTAAAAACGCTTACTACGTAAAAATTGAAGGCATGAGCTCCAGAGAAGCGTTGAAAAAACATAAGGCCGCAAGCTATCAAAGCTGGAGTTCTAAGAGTTTGCAACAATAATTTAGGATTACTAGGAATCCTTTTGGACATAATATGAGCTTGAAGTATGGATAACTCCAATTGTAAATCAGCGTTCTCACCTCGGAGCCATCGCAGTGCTTTTTCAGCTTCGCTGTCATAACCTTTTAATACCAACCAGCCGGGACTTTCAGGTATTCTAAGCATTGCCAAACACATGGCGGCAGGAGCAAACGATATTAGTCCAGCCAATTGACGCCAGTCTAGAAAAGCTCCAGCAGCGAATGCCACGAGGACTCCAGCGTGGCCCGAGATCTTCAAAAGGGCGCTCAACCCACCTCTGATTGAAGGGGCTGCAATTTCACTTACATACACTTGGGCTGCTAGTTGGACGATAGCTACTAGGAAGCCGCTGGTGAAAGCTGCGACGCACATAATCTAGGGATAAAATTAAAAGTTATTTAACTCACATAGACATAAGACTTTCAGTCTGCTTCACTATTAAAGTATTTTATGTCTTGAGAACGGAAAAATAGTTTTTAGGTATTGGTCTGGCATCAAAAGAAAAAAGTTGGAGTGATTTATGGTACATGAATCTGTAATGGAAACTACGCTTAGGCTTAGGCTATATGGCAAAATAAAATTGCAAATTAAAAACTATAGTTACCTCTACACTAACAGCAAAAACCGTCAGAATCCAGCATAGTGACAATGGTATTCCAGCCATAAGTAAAGTTCTCCTCCTTCCCCATTTCACTGCAAAACCGCCAAGCGGTGCCCCAAAAAGGGCGCCCAGAAGACTTAATGAGGCTAGCCACGAAGCTTGCTGGCCGTTCACATCGAAAGCTTTGGCATCGCGTTGTTGCAGCGAGGCTATAGCCGGAGAACTATATCCTTTTCCCAGTCCAGACGCTAGGGGTCCCAATGAGACCGCTAAGGAGGCTAGGAATTGACCAAGGTATTCGGGTTTACCGGTGACGAAAAGTTGTCTGCCAGGCCGAGCCAGCTAGGAGGAATAGCAATAAACATTTAGGTATAAAAATATTCACATAACAAGAAATTGCTTGATGATTTCATATAGAATAATTAATTTGGGAATTTTTAATAGAAATATCTACTCAATTATTAAACTTTTATCAAAATTACGTAGATGGTGCAGCAGCATCATCTACCACTGCAACATTGTCAGATTTATTGTGGTATCTCATGCCTAAGGTCACACTTCTTTCCTATCCGGTATGGCGAACAGAAAGTGCCTGCTGAAGAAGAAAAGAGGAATGATTTTATCTGAAAGCATCTCGTAAAAGGAGGCGACCTCCTCTATCTTCCAAAGCATGATCCTTTGGTGTTTTATATAATCGGACCTTGGCCTTGTTTGAGTCTTTAACGTACTGCCTTCACTTCACCATGTATGTAGATATGTAGCGGCGGCAGGTTTAGCAACACCAAAGACTCCCCAGGCAACCGAACCGAAGGTTATCATTGGCCCTAATACCATTTTGTACAGCCATAGGTTAATCCTAGGGTTAAGCCCCCAGCTTTTTCGGCAGGGCCTTCTGCATCTCACAAGGCACGATTTTACCTTCTAAACGACTTTATTGAGGTTTAGACCCCAGGTCATTTTTTGGTCAAAGATGACTCCTAGGTAATTGACCTCTTTCGAGAAGGGAATTTCTACTCTGGTAAGCCTGGGGCATCTAAGCTCTCTTAGTACTCTTAGGAGCATGAAATATTTTCTTCTCGAGCGATTTTATTAATCTAGAAACTTTAGGTTGAACTCTGGGTTGGACCAGAAAGTCTTGTACTTGCAGAAATATTGAATAAAACCGATAAGAGAACGCATTAGATGGTTGCGGTCCAGGATTCGCCCCAACTGCGCATCCACCATATGTCACATAGGGACTTATCCCTTAAGTTCATAACCGGAAAATGCCTCTTCCATATATTTTTACCTATTTTGGTTGTTCATCCATGTTTTCTCTGCTATCTTCTGGATGTTATCATACCACTGCATTATTAAACATCCTGGATTCCTCTTTCCACCCCGAGGTTTGACAAGAAAATGTATAGGAGCGATTTTGTAGCAAATACTTTTCATTGTAAACATTTTACCAAGACCTACATTATTTTGCCACCCATGTTTCAAGATTGCAGCGCCAATTTAGCACCTCCGACTCTACAATCTTGCCAAGTTTCAAAACTCCTCAACCTTTGCATCGAAACATCATTATCATGTTTCTAATGAATGACCCAATAGTTCAATTTCCACCAAAGATAATTTTGTTTTCATGTAATTCGTAATAGTTTCATCCAACAGATCTATTTCCTCATAAAGCATATTTCACCAAATCCAAGTGTAAATTAGAATCAAATCTTTGCAATGAGTTTCTTGTCAATCAATAACTGTTTTCCTAATAAGTATAGTATCTAGGATGAGTTCAGAAAATAGTAGATGAAGATCATTTTCATGGGCTTTTTTCAATTAAAATAAGGGAATTCATATTTTGAAATATGCTGATAATCCACCGTTACTATGAGAAAAATCAAATAGGTAAGTGTTAATAATTAATTTTATCCCATTTTGACGTTTAAAAATGACATTATTCAACGCATAACAATAAAGGTAAGTAGACGTTTATCACCTCAGTGATTTAAAAAGATTTTAACTCACTCTCGGCATTTTAAGTCACTTAGCCCAACTAAACATTTGACACCTCAGTGATTTAAAATATTTTTAACTCACTTCGGCATTTTTCCTTGTACTTTATTTTTTAAATTTCCACAAAAAGGGATAAAATTTTGTATACATCACGTGAGTTAAAATGTTTATTCATTCGAAGAAAATTAACCCACTTGCTAGGGCTCGTGGGTTAAACTTTCTTCTCATGAATAAAAATTCATTTAACTCACTTGGTGTATAAATAACTATTATTTGAAAATCTTATGTAAATCTTTCCATAGTTGACTTTAAAAAGAAATCTTATTATACATTTTTGTATATTGCGGATGTTTACAACACGACACTTTCATCCCTCAACAAAGGCCGAGAAATCTGTCACGTAAGAATAATGGATTCGCGCTAGGAGATGATTTTGTGCCATCATCATTTTTAAATCCACTTTTCTATCATAAAAATTCATCTTAGGGATGATAAATTGCTGAGACGGGAATAAACAAGACACTATTTTGTAGAGGGTTTTGTGCTAAAAAACGTCAATAAAATAATTATTATCCAAAGTCTAATTGCGTTGCAAGATTTATCACTGCAGCAACAGAATCACAGCAACGTTAATTATTCCCCACATATTGCACGTTTGTCCAATAAGGATATGCATAATCCAGTTTCAGGAGCTATTGTAAATCAAATGCGCAATTCAATTTGTGGATGTTAGTCAGAAATCCGCTGTTACATTAGCAAGATTTAAATTTACGCTTTTGCCTCTGCATGGATGAAAAACGTTAGTTATAGCGATAGCTTTTGGAACGTATTTACACAAAACCCACTCGGCTCTACTGGATAGAGAAGACTTTAATCCGATTAGTGACTGTATTTGATTTCAAGTTTGGACAGACGATATTTTCAATTTTGATTAAAGTAACAATGAATTCGTTCTATTCAATTATTGGTAATACCTACATTATAAATTATAATTTGTATTTTTTTTTTTAATAAAATTTTATTAAACCTAGAACTGTTGGTCACGGTTGAAGCTGATATTAAGAGTCTGGTCTGGTCTTCGTCTGAACAGAACTTAGCAAATCAGTGCTAAATTTAAGATTGCATTTGACGTCGTTACAGCTTGTTCCAACCGCTCAAGCACTGGTACCCTTCCAGATATTTTGTGCGTGACACTGCTTCTAGTTGGTGTCCAAGAATTTTAGGCTTCTTCCAAAGGAGGTCAGCTTCTTGGACGGTAAAGTGCCCACCTCTTGGGGAGTTAGCCGTACCCCTTTTGCAGAAGTGAGCAGGGCATTCACAGATTAAATGTTCTGTAGTTTCTGTTGCTTGTTCGCAAGATCTGCAGTGGTCGTTTTCTGATTTGCCTGTTGTTGTAAGGTGATCTTTTACCAGGCAATGCCCAGTGAGCAGACCCAACGACTGTTCTAATATCTCTCAACTGTTCATGTTAAGAAGTTGTTCAGATCTCTTTGGTGAGATGGATATGAATCTTTTTGCTTGACGCAGACCCGGAATAGATCTCCAATGAGCTAGCATTCGGCCCTTTCCCCATCTGTTCATTTCTTCGGTGACGTGGCTTTTCATTAGTTCACAAAAGGCTCTGGGCCTTGAAATAGTTATTTACATTCCAAGCTGCGAAAGCGCACTTTTAGGTGCGAGGTATATTCAAATAGCCGAGGCTATTTGAATACTTCCGAGCACCCAAAAGGGCTTTTGCAGCGTGTAATGTATTAAACTTCTCATTCTTCCCCCTTAAAAATATATTTTTTTTTTTTTAAATCTTGAACAGGCACGCGAAAATGAAAGTAACTACTAGTATGTTTTACTTTTTTTTTTACTTCGTAGGGGGTAGAATGAAAAGATGTTAAAGCGCCTTGCTTTGCGAGACGGTATGCCTCTGTTCTATACCCTGGTGTCCTGGCACCCACATCAGGGTTACTTTGTTAACCCCAGCAAGTTACTTAAGGATATTATTAGCCTCCCAAACTTGACTGTGGGACAGTATGTTAATGTGCTCTCCTAAAAGGTACTTGCTGGTCCAGAAGTTTATGGCCAGTGCCTGGGCTTGAAATTTTGTGTGCGATTTACTGTAGTTGTAGCAATCAAAATTATGTTGGTACAGTTTGTGTCGCAGGTGGGCAACACATAACATTTTGTTGAAGAATGACATGACATATTAAAAGTCAGTAACTTGTCAATAATCTACCAAATGAGTGCCACAATGAGTGCATGTGTGTCTAGTTTTCGCTCCTTAATCATTCCAACAACTATAATAATTACAAATTCTTTTCCACTATCTGTGTTTCATTACTTCCACCAACTTCCTCCACAGGTTATGCCGCCTAGCAGGTTTAATATTGTGGTAGTAATTTCAAATTTTTTCGTACAGTGTCATAGTGAAAAAGGAAAATGGAGGTGATCGCTAGCAAATTAAACAATTCCAACTGGAATGTATGGAAATTTCAAGCTAAACTAGTGTTGATGGCGAAGGGGCTTTTTGAAATTACCTGTTGTAATGATTTCATACCTGAAGGAAATGAAGCAACAATTGCTAAATGGAAAATACAAGATGCTTGTGCCCAAGAAGCACTTGTTCTTCGAATGGAAGAAGACATTATATCCCATGTAATGCAGTGTGAAACCGCACGAGAAATGTGGCAAAAATTGGAAAGCATCTTCGAGAGAAAATCAGAGGTCAGTGTTCACATGTTAAATGAGCAATTTTATAACCTGAAGTTCCAAAGTGAAACGGTAAATAGTTTCATCTCCAAAGTAACAAAGTTGCAAGCAAAGCTCAAACAATGTGGTGAAAATATTCCTGAAACAATAGCCAATTTCAAGCGTTAGACCGATTTTGACCGATCGGTCATCTTGACAGATAAACCATTAATTAAACGTCATTTTTCAACCAATTGGTCTTAGCTGACGTTAAATGCATTGTTTATCTGTCAAGATGACCGACGGGTCAATCGCTCGAAATTAGCTAATGATTCTTACGAAAATCATAATGGCGCTTCCTGACAAGTTTCGTCATTTCCGGTCAGCATGGAAGATTGTCAGCTCACAAATTCAAACTCTGAATAATTTGACAGCTCGTCTTTTAATTGAAGAGGAGCGGCTGACAAGAGATGAGGAACAATCTGTAGTACTGATGACATTTCATCGCGCAACAACAGCTGGTCAAACGTAAAGCAAAATGTAAACAATGTTAACCGAAACCGAAAATGTTATGTTTGTGGTAAGGTGGGTCACCTAAAAAGTCAGTGCCAGAATATCGAATGCAGTTTTGCAAAAGAAAGGGGCATATGATGTGTAACATTTGAAATGTCACAAAATAGCTATTTTCCTAACGAGTGCGGAAATTTCTTCCCGCAAGAGTTAGGAATTATATTTTTTCTACGAGCATTCTAAAGCTGATGTTACGAGAAGTTTAATTAAAATAAAATGCGATTGTGCATAAGGTAGAATTAAAAATGTATTGAAAGGTATTTATAAAAAAAAAGGTAAAGGTATTAAAGGTAAAGGTATAGCTGTATCAACAATACAAACAATTCCATGTCACAATGATTATTTCAAACTCTTCCCGCACTGGTGCAGGAAAAAAGTCTTCCCGCACAGCAAATCGTGCGGGAAGAGTCATTTCCCGCACGCTCGTGGAAAAATATATTTATTGTTCTCAATTATTTTTATATATTTTGGACTCATTTAAAAGTACTATTTCGTACACCTAGCGACATCTATGATTCTTCTGACTAGTTTTCCTAACCTATTATCGAGAATCCTGTTGTTTTCGAGCCACCTGTAGAGCTGTCATTTTTATGATTTTGATAAGCTTGACAGATTAAGAAAGAAAAGACAGAACCAATTTGGGTACTTTTGACTTGCCTTTTTCTCTTTTGTTTTGGGACCGAGCAGGTCGTCCAGATTTTTAGAATTTTAAAAATCTTGAAACTTTATCTTTGTTTTTGGCCATTGAGTCCATATTCTCGAAAATTAACTAGCCAGAAGAGTACTTGATCGTGTCTACTAGAAAGTTTCCTGGAAAATCCTGGAAAATCAACCGATTGTTGATTTTTGTGAAGATTTTGGAAAGTGAGGTTACTATCGGCCGTTCAGGAAGCTGTGGTTCAGGTATGTAAATTTCTTTTTCTCTCTGATGAATGAGTCCTAATATTTCCTCAATTCATTCAGGCACCTTGGGCAGGACGAAAAATCCGCGCCTGCACTTCTCCGAGTGAAAATTGACGAATTTTAGACCACGCTGTCCTGGAAACTCAGAGCAAATCGGGACCCCCTTTTTAGGGAAAGTTTGTGTCCTGTTAGAAGTTGATCCCCAACCATTATTTGGTTGTCTCCAGCCAGTTGGTACCTCCAGATCTCAAATTTGTGGAAGCTTCCGAGGCATTACAAGGATTCTGTCCAGGCTTGTATAATTATTTACCTATGGGCGTCTGAAACGTGCCATCTTAATTATCGTGTCTTATTTTTTACCTATTCTTTATCGCCCCTATATATCAATATCTTTGTAAATTCAAGTACCGACTTATTCGTTTACCGTATAGTAGTATTTAGCTATAATAGCTAACTACCGTTTACAATTAATTATTAGTTTAATTAATTAATTATTATCAGAGTCAAATATTAGCTTTTCTTATCGTTTTCTTTTTATCATTATTCATTAAGTATCTAACAATTATGCATTATTATAATTATTAATAAGTTTTGCTTCCCTAAGCTGCTTAATTTTTTTTATTTAAAATTGGATACTGAACAATAATCGTCTTTAAACAATTTATCTGTTTCAATGTAATGAACAACAAGTTCGCCATCCGGTCAACAAATTGTTAATGAACAACAAGTTTACCATTTGGTTAATAAATTATTGTTTTTAGAATTCCAAAACTTGTGTTTTTATTGAAGGGGTTAAATGTCAGATAGGTATTGGATTTGTTTTACCTTTTCAGATTTTTGAATTTATCTTTGTAAATAATAGCTAATTATTCGAATAGTGTCTAGTTTGTCTATTCTTTTATAATCAAAATAATTTTATACAAACTAGTGGCGCCCACTCTTTACTGTACCAACACCAAGGACCACCCCAAGCTAAAGAACCACTGAGCATAGTCGAGCACAATTATGAGCATTCTTTTGTTTCGACAAAAGAGCGTTACACATGAGATATTGTTTTGCAAAGAAAAGGAAAGAAGATTGGGATAAATTTTGGGAAAGTGATGCCAGTGGTAATAGAACAAATTTTGCACCAATAGCAGTTCCAAATGATATCCAGTCCCAAGTAAATATGGAATGGTATATGGATAGTGGAGCCTCCCAGCACATGTACAAAGACAGGAATCTTTTTTGTAGTTTCGTGGATGTTGATGTGTCAAAGTATATAAAAATTGATTATGGTGCAACGTTCAAGGTTGAAGGACGAGGTAACATCTGTATTTTAGCTTTTAATGGTACAAGTTTTCATTCTGTCACCTTATATGATCTTCTTTTTGTTCCTGATCTAAAAATAAATTTATTTTTCCAAGGAAAAGCTTTAGACAAGGGTCGGTCATTGTTTTCTGATGCTGAAAAGACACAGTTTGTTACCCAAGAGAACAACACTGTAGCTGCGGCAATTCGTTGCGAAAAATTATTTAAAATGATGTTCAGACGGTCCAGTTTTTCTGAGCACACATGCTAATGTTCAAAATCTAATAACTCGGAGTGGGACACATGTTATTTTGTAAAAAACAACCACGATCTTGAATGGTGGCACAAAGCTTATGTCATCAGAATTTTAGATAATTACATAAAAAATATATTAATATAATATGAAATTAAAGTAAAAGAAACTGTAGAACTGTCTCGTAACTCTTGTGTGAAAGCCAAACCATGTAGGGAACCATTTAGTGTTAATCAAAGCACGGCAAAAGAACCTGGCGGTATAATTCATTTAGATCTATGTGGCCCTATGGAAGAACCTATCCTCAAATAATTCCCGTTACATTTTTTCATTGAAGGATGATTTCAGCAAATATAGATTTGTTTATTTCATCAAAAATAAGAGTGATGTTTATGAAATTATGAGGGAGTTTTTAATATATTTTCAAAATCAAACAGGCAAAAAGCAACCAGTCTCCTGACTATTTTCAACCAATGAAATTCGCTCTGACTGGTTTGTGATTTCTGTGGAAACAGACCTATTGTGTCATGGAACTCAAAGAAACAAAGTACTGTCGCCATTTCAACCACTGAGGCAAAAATCATAGCCTTAAGTTGTAGTATTAGTGAGGCCTGTTGGCTAAGAAATTTGTTGTTAGAGTTAGAATTAGTTAAAAAGTTGAAAGTTATCATTTATGAAGACAATCACTCTGCAATTCGTTCTTGCAGTTCTCATGGACAATTAAAAAGAATCAAATACTTGGACATTAAATATCAGTTTGCAAAAGAAAAAATTGTCAAAGGAATTAAGTATTTAATTGAGATATATTCCTAGCAATGAACAAATTGCAGATATACTCACCAAACCCTTGAATAGAGTAACATTTAAAAAATTGAGAAGCTTTATTCTTAACTAAGTAGGTATTTGTTTTGTGTTACTATTCTACTTCGAGGTTTAGGTATTTATGAGTTGTGTACCTATCTTATTATTTTTTTTCAAAGAAAAACACCGTCTTCCTCCACAAATAAACTTTAATTATTTTATAGAGCCCTACATGTTGCTATTCCACCGTTTGCTAATCCAACGACCTCATCTAAAATGTATCAAATGATGATGTTCTAAGAGCACTTATTCTGAGCATACTTGCCCCTGATGATGGAACTTTCTAGTTCCGAAACATGTAGGGCTCTATAAAATAATTAAATTTTATTTGTGGAGGAAGACTTGGTGTTTTTCTTTGAAAATTAAAGGCATTTTCTCGCGTGTCAAATATTTCAAAACATTTTTCAAAACTGGTTTAAGTAATGTCACCATGACGTCATAATTTCTCGGCGCGAGAAAATGGTTTGAAAACGTGGATTGGATTGTATTTCGAAACGGTTTGAACCAGTTTTGACGTGACGTCATGGGTTTATCGCGAGAATGTACTGTTTCAAAACAATTTTGAACCAGTTTCAAAAAAGTAGATGCGAGAAAACGCCTTAAATTTCAACTCCACTTTGTGTCATGGACTACTTCTTCAATTTATTTTTTTATTATTTTATTATTAATGCCAAGAATATTGTGATTGAGTGGGGATGTACACAGATTAACTCGTCCTAAAGATAGGAAACTTCCATGTAAAATGTTCGTTCGGAGCTGTTTAAAAAGTTACACGTATGAGAGTTTCATGACTGCCAAAGCTATGCGGCACTAGTATAGCAAAGCCACAAGCAAATGTCATCTGTGAAAGAATGTAATTTGCCATTGTATTTGCCATTAGACAGCCGTTTGATATGTGTTGAAAGCGTTCTTATTCTATGGTGTTCTTTATTTGATTTTTGGTAAAACTTTGTCTTCTTAATATGTTTTTAACCAAAGAGACTTTATGATACATGTAAACATTGTGGAAATGGTTTTAGTGATGGCATTTATTTGCAATTTTTGACAAAGTCATTTGTGCACTAGACCCTTCAAATTTTTAGTGTTTTTTTTTCCAATACGGTTTTCTGTTGTTGTGTTAAAGGCTGTTCTGTTAAAGAAGGAGATACTGAAATGTTATTGTTTTATTTCCAAAAAAATAGGGTTTAATAATAAAATGAAATTGATTAGACAAATTATTTGAAAGAAGGCGGGAATCACGTGACTACTGTCACAATACTGGACACACCGAAGTGCACACTAGCGCCACCATGCTGTGGCAGTCATGCAACTCCACTGCATGAGTAAGACAAGGATAGGGAAAAAGGTCTGAGTTTCCTATCTTTAGGACGGGTTAATCTGTGGGGATGTAGTTGGAGCAATCAAAATTATGTTGCTACAGTTTGTGTCGCAGGTGGGCAACACGTAACATTTGCTAAGGAGAGCTTAAAGTTTGTTCCAGTTAGTTCCAAACCAAATACTTCCGTTAGTTTCGAACCAACTGTGTACCACAATGATGCGTTGTCCGCTTGCGATAGCTTTGCATTCTTCCATGATTGGCATTCTTTTACAACCCCTAGTGATGTTATCATATGATCTGATGCTTTACTTTGGTACTTGAGCTTTATAGATTGAAGGATGCGTAAGTAACCATTCAGATCACCAGGTCTAAATGTTTTTGTCTGGAATCTCCTATAGGCATTTATTCCTGCCTCTTTTTTCACATATAGGTGTAGATGAGGCATGTTCAGCTGTGTCTCTAAGGCTGCGGTTCGGCAGGTTGAGATAGCCTCTGTTGGGGCTAAATTGATGACAGACATAGGAAATCGTAACCATCCTGAAAAATCCTAATTCCAATAATGATTACCATGTGCCTATCCAATAAGTCGGAGCCTTGATGCGACAAAAGCATTTATACCATGCACGTATTTATTCATCGAATAAATTTAATAAGCAGGCACCCTTTCCAGCCTCGAATTTCGAAACTCCAGCAATACTCTGTCAGTCGACCGACAAGACGGTAAAGATAAAAAAAATCCTACATTTCAGTTTCGGGCGGCGTTTTCAGAAATCCGTTTATATTAGGAAAATAACTGGCGGCATCACGAAACGGCTCGAGTCATTGTAATCCTACTTGTGAATTGAGCATAAATCCGGTCCTCAAATGTTAGCCATTAGGAGGATTACTCCAGGAGATCCCTATGTAATTGGCTATGTGAAGAGGGTTTTTAGATTCACTTTACGAAGATGGAGGATGCGGCGCGAATCTTTATCTGAATATGGAATTTTATAAAATAAAATTCGCTGGCTGGCTCTGGAAGCCTTATGCTGGATCAGGATAGAAATTTAATAAATTTTGGAATGAATTGAATTTCGGAGAGATTCCATTTTACCAGATATTCAGCAATGTGGTTATTATAAAGCATTTAGTGTATATTTTGTAATGTAAATTTATGAAACATAGGTTCCATTAGTGCTGACCAGGGATGGGCATCTACGCGTGAATAAACATTGTCTACGTCTGGTGTAAACAACGCGTAGACAATGTAAACTATGTAATCTATGTAGACAACGGGTAAAATATGTAGACAACGCGTAAAGTATACAATGTTTGACAGTTGGCAGGCCTTTAAGGTTATGTTTCTGTTTTTGCTTTGTTTTGTTTTTTGCTTTGTAAAATTAATTAAACTGCAGATAAATGTCTAATTTGATACAATATAAATTTAATGCAATGCAAACTTTCAAAAAAATTGCTCATATTTCAAACTTTCTGTTGTCTACATTGTCTACATAGTTTACATAGTCTACATGGAAAAAAGTGGATGTAAACAATACGTAGACAACGAGTAGACAAACCGCGCGGCACATCCCTGGTGCTGAACTTTTTTTATTCTAAATAGTACTGGTTTTGTTTTATAGGACAATGGTATGGTGGATGGTGGATGTAACCAATACAATGTTAGAGGGAATTGAAATACAGAAAGTTAGTTTAGATACAGGAGCTGCTTTCGGGTGCCACCCTTTGAGCTCTTCCGAGTTACTCCGAAGTACTCTGGCTACAGTTTGATCCGTTCGGTTTCAAGCGTTCGAGTGCAAAACGCATGGTGTATGACAGGTGTGAAGTGTTCTATAAGAGCTTCGCACTCTGCACCCGAAAGCGGCTAAGAGGTCAATTTTTGACATCAAATTATAGTATGGCATGTGAAAATTGCAATTGGATTAGTATTATATTTACAATTTACCAGCAACTGGATGTGATAATAACCTGAGGTAATCTTAAGTAGTTCTATGGGCATGAGAATACCATCACCCAGCATTCTTATTTTGTTACCAAGGAAAATGAAAACGATTAGAAAAATACGAGGAAAAATAGTTTAAATTTAATTTTAATATTGCAGGAATAATTAATTCAACTTAGGTTTTGTGTAGATATGGAGTATGAAGCAACTGGCACGTTGGTTTGGTGATAGAGGATGCAAGTCGCCTTGAGCAACGTGGTGTCAGGATGGGGATTGGATGGGTTACCGCAGTAGTACGGGATGATAGATCGCCCGCACTACCACCAAACCATCTAGTCTCCAAGTACGAATGGGAAGGAGTAGATTCCATACAATGAGACAGAAAAGTACTTCAAGGCTGAAGTGTAGAGTATGGGCTCGAAAAGATGAAACGAACAACAACAACAACAACAACAACAACAATAACAACAACATCGAGCAAGGTTCTATTTTAAGTTATTTCTAAAGTATTATTTGATTAGGTTTTTTTTTCTCTGTATCTTCAAATATTTTATAGAATTTGTACCTATGTAACTCGATATTGGAAATGAGTTCCAAAAATTTTCAGATACCTCATTGTATTGGTTCACCTATTAAGAATATGATAAATACATCTATTCCAACACATGAAATTGGTCTGACCTTCATCTTCAACATCCCAATCCTACACTTCTGTAAACCTATTTTCGAGAAAATTACGCTTCTTTCTACCGTTTTTCTATTTTGCATAATAGCATAACTTAATAATGAGATTCCATTAATTTTGTGTAAAATGGAAATAGCTCATTGATCACGCCAAAAACCATTCAATGTCCGACCCATCATGGCAAATTATTACTCAACTTCTTGATTAATGAAGTCTAAAGTCTGGAACGGATCGGATTCAAAATTGTTTCGTGAAAACTTTTATTGGTGCCCCCTTTTTTCCCAATTGCTGTAGCGTAGATCGAATAGAGCGAGCTCGTACAGATATTGATTCACTCTACTTTCAATTCTATTTTTCCTGATTTCTTCGTTTTGGGTTGGCGTACATAACTCGTCAAGCGTAAAAACTGTTTTAATTAATGAGTGTCCACGGGCGTGACGTCTTTTTTTGTACTTCCTCGGCTAAACGAAATACAGGCCCTTTGTGGAGAAATGGAATATTTATGTCGGACCGTTATGGAATGAAAAATAATTTGAAAAAATCTTCAAATGTTTCCTTAAGCGTCAATTTTAAACTCATAAAAGAAATCTCTCTATAAAACAAAGTTTTAACTTTCCTAAGTCTTTAGCAAACTATTCCGCTTTTGTCGAATATCAAAAAGTATTCAAAACTTTACACTGTGAATATGTTGGAAGTTTCGAACATTGGTAGTCTGTATGTATGCTGCATATAAGATATTCGCAATAAAGCGCTGGCGGTTTTGCGGCCCGGTTATTCACAACTATGGGATAAAACTTTAACTAGGTTTCTGTGAAGTAAACAAAAACGAAAACTTTGTTATTTGTTAGATAGGCCATTGAAGTTATATAGTTGTGAGTGACGATGGACATACGACTTTGTTCAGTTTTTGTAATGAAGATAATTTTTTTTTTTGTTTAATGTCAATATTTATATTGTTTCTATTTGTGTTATTGAAAATTTCTTGCGAGCTTTTTTGAGACTTTCTTTATCTTGATTGATTTCCTCGATCCTGATATTCCAGCGTCGCATTCGCTCCAAAATCCCAGTTTTGCCATAACATATAAGTTTTTTCTGTAACCCTTCACAAAATATACAATAGTAAAATTTTCGCATTGTTTGTGTCAAGAAGATTATGGAAAAAAAGTTGTTGCTGCCTTATGGAAAAATAAGGAAGCAGCCAGAAGCAATGGAACAGCTAGGAAAACACATAGAAAATGATGTTTCAAACTTTGAGTATATTTTTACGAATAAGTGAAAAGGAAGAAAGATAATTCACAAAAGAAAATATTGTGTATCAAAAATTGGAACTCCTAGCAATCCTCGCATCAGTCGCATCCTAATCCTGCAAAAACTCATTTATAAAAAATGTGTGTGGTCGTAGCGTCGTATGTAGCGAAAATACCTAATTGTGTGGGATAAGTAATTTTTCATACACATTCAGAGATTCTAAACCTTATATGGTTATTGTTGAAAGAAAAATGAAGATAATATTGGTAATATCATCCCATGAGTATTGGTAGACTTTTTAGAAATAGAAAAGTAGGAGTGGAGAAAACCTTCAGAAAAGGTAAAAACAGAGTTGAAATAAAATTTACTGATTATCTTAGCGCAAACGAATTTTTAACTAATAAAATTTTATTAGAGGAAAATCTTAATGCATATATTCCATGAGCCTAGTCACTTGCAAAGAAATAGCCAGAGGTATTTACAGAGGCTTATCAGAAGATGAAATAGTCGAGTATACTAAATCCGTTACAAATGTTGTTGAGGCCAGGAGGCTACAGAAGAGAATAACTGAAAATGAAGATAGTATCTATGTAAACACTGAATCAGTGGTGTTTACATTCCAAGGGAAAATGATTCCAAGGTCAGTAAACCTATTTCTGTGATGTAATGATCTCAGTCTATAGGTATAAGTCCAGTATTGATATATATCAAAGTTTAAGATGGCTATACGGCCAAACAGTGCCGAGGCAAACAAAGATGTCCGATATGTGCGGAAGAGCACGAAGAAAGGAACTGTGAACAAAGCACACCGAATAGGGAACTTGACAAAAAATTTAAATATGAAAATATTACTATAAATCATAAGAATACATTAATTAAAACCGTGAGTTCGTCATGAAACACTGAGCGCTCGGAGCATTTTCCGTCTTTTTTCCTTATGATGAGAAGAACAGGAATAAAAGAACAAAACAGCAACTCCGAGCCTTTACTCGAACTCTACATAATAAATACCCGTTAGCTGTGTTTATTTACGTTTTTCTCTGATTTTTTAAAATTTTATCATTATTAGAATTGGTTTACTTAGCTTAAACTCAATGATTAGCTCAGCATTATATAAATAAAATGATATACCTATTAATTATGACCGAAGAAGGAAATTCCAAAGGCCAATCCGCTAATCTGTAATTTGTGATATGTTTATAGTAGCAAAAGTAAGTATGTGCGAATCTTTTTTTCCATTATAACTTAAAAATGTACAACTCGCCGCAACCCAAAACAACAGCAAAACAAATAACGGTGGAAAATGTGGAAATCAACCAAATTAAATACAATGAAGTAGGTATGATGTTTGGCGACAAGGTGACGCAAAATCATACTACGTGACGTCATCCAGATTCGCGCGCATTTAAGGTCGTTTGAAATGCTTTTAATACGCGCCAAACTTTAAACATTTTTCACCAAGTTATTAGGGAATGATATTTGGGGAATCCTCTTTTAAGGCATAAATAAATGATTTAAAAAAATAAAAAAAAAATTGTAAAGTTCCCTATTGCTTATACTGCAACATGGAACATAAAACTACTGAGAGACAATGCAAGGAGTACTTGAGATAAAAAGCCATCAAAACTACAATGATAACAGAAAACATCTTCTATTTTGAAGCTAGGAATAAACACCCGAAAGGAGATAAAAATATAGGACAGAGAGAGAACTTGGATCATAGAGACTTTCCAGTTCTGAATCCTACAAGAAGCACTTCAAAGCCAGTAGACCAATTGAAGTCAACCAAATACATTTATACATATCAACCACTACTCCAAGAAAACGATCATATGCTTTGGCTGCATGTAACCTGAAAAGAAAAAATCCCTGTTCGCCAGAGTATGACAGAGAAATGCACAAAAAATGTCTGATTCCTTCTCCTGCTAGAACGCCTGCTCAAAGGAGTACAAGGGAAGGCTCGCCAGTTGGTAGTACCTACTCGTTCCAGCCAACACCAATATTAGAGGTTGTGAAAAAACTTATTGGCAAGACAACTTTGACCCAGGAGGTGAAAGATGTAATTATGGAAGAAATACAGAATGCAACCCAGGAATCTGGAAGATCCGATCACGATTTAGACAATCAATAGGTACCTTTTGGAAGATGCACACGCTAATATAGTGAATTTTATTATGAACAAACCCAACATGAAAATAATTGAATGGAATATTAGGAGTGTTTTAAGAAACTTTAGCGATTTGACTATCTTAATAAATAACGAAAACCCGGATCTTTTATTGATTAATGAGACATGGCTCAAGGCAGACAACGCTTTGAAGATCAAATACTATGAAACACACAGATTGGATGGAGATGATGGAAAAGGAGGTATTGGTATTTTGATCAAAAAAGGCATACCCCACACTAAATGTAACATGAATAATAACTTCAACCAAAGATGTCAAGTCATGGGGATTAAAATTAAAGAAGTTACTATTGTCACTGCGTACTTCCCGCCAGATATCATACTTTCCCCAAACAACATCCACAATGCCTTTGGCGGAATACATGCTCCATTCATCATCATGGGGGATCTAAATGCTCAATATAGCCTGTGGGGTTCACAGATTAATGTTATTGGCAGGCACTTAATGAAATATATTAACGACAACAATTTAATAATTATAAATGAGGATAATAGCACGAGAATAACCCCACCGAACCAAAATAAAAGCTGTCCGGACATAGCAATCGTATCGCTGGACCTGGGATTCCTGGGAACAAGCTGTAACTGGTATGTTTTCGACCAGAGTGGTTTCAGTGACCATCTGTATGCTACATTAGAAAACAATTGATAGTTGATAGGTCAAAAACAGGAAAGGAAGCCATCGAGGAAATAGAAAACGGATAAAGCAGACTGAGAAAAATATGACAGGTTATTTGAGAAGCATAGGAAGGATATTAATACCTATCAGGCATTTACCGATAAAATCGATCAGGCAGTGGAAGAAGCTATTCCAAGAGTCTCAGGTTCAAGAAAAAACAAATATACCCCGCAGCCAATTTGGTGGAATGAAGATTGTAACAGAATAACAGTTGGAAAACAAGAGGTGATGAGAATGTTTTTGACATGCATGACCTTAGAAAATTTTATAAAATACAAGCAACTTGCTGCCAGAATAAGAAGAATCCTAAAACAAAAAAAAAGAAGGATGGCTTTAGAAAGTTTACAGAAATACTTTGTGGAGAATCGGAGCAGTCGGGTATGTCTGGAGGGTAGTTAAGAAACCAAATACACCAGATAAGACAGATTGGGTGACAGATTTACTAAATACGCTAGCCCCTCCCTCAGCGGCAATGCAGAGATTTTGGTGAATAATCGGAGTAAGGATGAGTGAATCAGGTATAGACGAGCTTGTTATTGTTCTTGAAGGAAAAAAGGATACAGTGCCAGGAGAAAACGGAATTACTCACCCTATGTTGTCAAGACTACCGCCATTTATGAAAACTATCTTGTTGCAACTTTAAATGGAATTCTTAGACAGGAGATAGTTATCTTACAGGAGTGGAGAAACCTAATCGTCATCTCGCTTAAAAAACCCAAGATAGACCCTGAAGTCTTTAAGTAAGAAGTCTTTGGTAAATTACACGTTTAGAACATTTCTTGGAGAAAAAAAATATTTTAATGTAGTCCAAAATGGGTTTAGAAAGGGAAAAGGAACTATGGACAATCTGGTCATTTTGGACAATTCAATTTACACAGCATTCACCAATAATGGAGTGATAATATGTGCCTTCAATGACATTCGGGCTGTTTATGATAATGTATTATTGGAAATTCTTAAAGAAAAGTTGAAAGAAGCCAGGGTTAATGAATGGATTTTCGATAACCATATAAGAGAACCGTTTTATGAAAACCTTATACGTCACAAAATCACACATGGGGTTGCCGCAGGGATCGCCTCTAAGTCCTCTGTAATTCAACATGTACACCAATCAAATTCAGGAAATCGTGGCTGGCGAGGCTTGTGCATTGCAATATGCCGATGACATTGTATGCAGCTGGTAAAAAGGTGGAAGAAGGGATAAGAAAAGTGCAGGTTGCTTTGAACAGATTGACAGGATGGCTAAGGGGTCATAACATGGATATTTCAATAGAAAAAACCAAAGCTATGTTGTTCTCCAAGGGTAGCAAAAATATTTCAATAACAAATATAAGGGCGTTAAATAGAGAAACTGAGTGGGTCGAAAACTATAAGTACTTGGGTGTCATATTGTCAACTACTTAAGTAAGTACCACTCTGTACATCAATTTTACTAAAGTGTGTCGACGAGTCAGCATTTATTTGGTATTATTACCGCGCCGAAATCCATTACTGGCAAACTAAGGCTAGTGCAAAGTACCTCAAATGGGAAAAGCCCGTCTAGCTAAGTCTCTTCGCAGTGCAAACTACCTTTAATGGGAAACGCCCTGCTGGGAGTATTGAACGAAGCAGACTAGGTCCAGTGCAAACTACCTTTATTGGGAAACGCCCTTCTGGACCTGTCTTAAACCCGGCTTCAGTCTTCAGTCACGCCAAGTGTACAGAGTGTACATAATACAGAGTGGCCTATAAGTAGTAAGTAGTCCCTCCGTAGAAGAGACGTCATGATACTATTTCTAGGGTAATATTATTATTATTCAATACATTATCTTATTATACCTATACCAAGCGAGTTTCTCTGTATTTGAACCCCACCTAAAGTTGATGCTTAGAAAAGTAGCCATTAGGGGGGACGAGGTCAATAGGGTGATACTCAACTTCTATGCTTATTGCTTCTTGCCTTAATGGCGGACCAAGTGCGCTCCGGCGGTAATGGAGGGGGTGGATTATGTATTGACGCATAGGAATATTGGAAAGATCGGACAACCTGCCATGTTTCGAAGAGCGTATGACAACTCCACTGCGGAAAATAGACTGGGTGTATTCGAATATACAAAAGTTCAGTTCAGATGGCCAACTCTTATTACAGGAGTTGTTGGAAGAATACCCGGACCCTGAGAAAATATATACAGATGCATCTTTGGAGCCAATATCAACACATTGTGGAATGGGAATATACAATAATACAAAGAAAATCTCAATAATAGGGAGATGCCAAAAGTTAACCAATATTTGTTCAGCAGAGGTGCTAGCCATATACATGGCCCTCAATACGTTAGAGATTGACACAGGAAAAGCTGTTTTAATATCGGATTCTAAAAGTGCTATTTTGAAAATTGTCAGAGATGGGATCAACAGAGGGACCGATAGAATCACGTTGAAAACGAGAAAGAAAATATTAGATATGCAGGATGGAGGAAAGGAAATCAAAATACTATGGGTACCTATTCATACAGGCATAACAGGAAATGAATAGGCAGATAGATTTGCTGGAAGAGGCCGAGAGGCAAATAACGCTATTAACAGAACAATACACTATGATGATCTATTCAGAGTAGCTAAGGAAGAGACATGGAGGCAAAGGACTGTAGAATTTACCAACAAAGGCAAAAATCGTCCAAGTTAATATTACAAATTAACCAAGAAACCTCAAAGAACACCATGGTTTACAAAAATTAAAAGGGCCGACAGACAAAAAACTAGTGCTTTTTGCAGAATGAGAACTACACATTGCCTCATACCTAAACACAAACTTGGCATGCAGGATAGCGAGAATTGTGAATTTGGTGAAGTGGGTGATACCAATCATGTGCTGTTGAACTGTGAGCTTAACAGAGGTCCGACAGATTGGTTGTATGCAACCCTGAACAAGATGGTAGGAGGTCCGATACAGATGGAAAAAATGCTTGTAAACTCACCCAGTAAAGAAGCAGATATGGTTATGGATTACATCAAGAAGTATGACATAAGAATTTGAAAATAAGCAGTAGTTCATGGTTGCGGTTGCTATTGCATGGCGTTGCTATTTGGCGTGCTGCATGATTTGGAATGCTATTAGATGCTAATACTTAATGCTTATAAAATGTGATTGGTCATTATCATGTTTATTTTTTCAGGCACATACCTTATCTATTCCTATTTCTCTAGCGTTTCCAAGTTCCCCGCTGTATACGCCACAGCAAAAAATACCTACTTATCCCCAAATGGAACCTAACCTATTGGCAAGCGGGGTAACCCCGATGCATTAGAGGACATAAGTGAAGGGATTCTGGCTGACTGTTGCTTGACGACAAGGGGCCATTGGTGAATAGGAAGAAGAAGAAGGAAAAATGTGTGTAGTAATCAACTGTCTAGCCAAAAAAGAAAAAAAATAATAATTTAAAAGTGTGATGGCTACCTACATAAGGAAGTTAATGATCAATGTGCTACCAGCAATAAAAAAATAGAAATTGAATCTCTTAAAATATGACAAAATTTTTGTATGTCTTATGCATCAGGAAGGCTGAAATTTAGATTTCTCAGTATTTATGTCATGCCACGAAATGAGAAACTTCTCTTCCAAGAAATTATATTCCATCTGATCGATCCGGCCCGCAGTAAACGCAGTTATAGCCTAAAAGGATTGGGTAATATTGTAGCTATATAATGTTTGACTTTGGACAAGAAGCTTTAGAAACAATAGATTTTCTCGAAACCTTTATTGAAATATTCCTATTCCGGATCAAATTTTAATTTTGTAGTTTCAAGCCAAATATTATTTCTTCACGGCATCTAAAGAATTGAACTTTATAGCTCCAGTAACAGTTTGCTGTTTCTACTGATGTCACAGTTCTGAATCTTGATTATTATCAATGAACTATTGTCTAACAAAAATTGAAAACACACGAATATTCCTATTTTGAACATCTGAAGTAGGTGTTGGTTTGAGATAATTGGAAAGATCGCAATTTTTTCGGACGGGCAGGTATTCTTTTCTCTGCCTTATTTTTTTTCAGGCAATCCAAATTTCAGTTAGGCATTTTGACTTGATATTTTTCCATAACAAAACACAAACCAGAAGTGTGATTTCGATGTTGAACAAAAACAATCAAGTGAGTTTGGCATTGTTGACTCAACCATTTAGTCCTGAACTTAGACTCTGATAGGTAGGCACACTATTCGATATCAAAAAATTTAAATGGTAATAAAATCATCAAAAGATTTTACAGTTCATCATACATTACAAATCTTCAATAATCGTGTACGATAAAGAAAGCTACAGAAACGAATCATCTGTTTTGGTGGTAGATGCTTGAGGTCTGTGATGGGTTTCGTTAAGGCGGCAACAACACCCCCCTGTTTCTTTGGTTGCCTATTTTTTTGAAAAAGGTCTTGCCATGGATTATTTCCAAAAAATAAAAATAACCGCCCTAAAAATTTGGGAAAAAAAATTCCATAAATCTATATATAATCGATCAAAGAATGGTTATGACGATTTTGAGCTGATGTGCCTTTTTTTGCACCTTCAATGCTATTTACGATTAACTTCCAAAATCCTATTCGATTAATATTAAGGTGGCATTGAAAAAGGCATTTTTTCATCTGAAAATCTGAGAGAAAAGGGGCATAATAATTCCACCCAATAAAATACCTGAAAACTCATGTATATATTGGTAAGGAAAATATAGTGAGATTGGTTTGAATTAAGTACTAAGTCGGGTTGAACTTCCGAAATCCCATTCTGTGTAAATAAGGACTCAAAGTGAGCGATAGAGTTAAATCGAAAAGCAGAATAGGTTGACTGCTTCTCTCAACTGATTTTTCAATCATGATAATGTGTTTTGATTTTATTTTGACTTGGCAACCTGCGGTTATACTGCTCAGGTTCCATTAATGATCCTAGTTTCTTCTTGACCGTTACATTTGATTTGGATACCGTCTTTGGTTAGAGGGATGAATATCCATTGCTTTCTATCGGCTAATCGGCAAAGTCGTGATAGCATTGAATTAATAGGCCATAGTCCCTATAATTGTTACTTATATTTGTTTATATATTTAGGTTTTCATCAGACCTGATGGCACACATGCCATGTCTTCTTGGATTTCCTGGAGGTGGAGGTCTCAATTTTTGCATAAGTGGTACTAATAACAAATAACTCTTGGAAATTCTTTTTTTTTGTAGGTGACATACAGTTGATATCTAGGTAAACGTTTTCGCAGTAAAACAACCTTAAACCGACCCTTAAAAGAAATGACACTGAGTATAAGTGAAAATATAATAAATACTCATGTCCATCTTTAGCCTTTCCTTATTTTCTCAATGCTTTTCTCTCTTGGGCGATCAGCATCCATCTCCGCCCTATCTCTGACCAACGCATCTGTGGTTTTCTTTTTTTTCGCTTGGTCTCCAATGTGTTATTATTGTATTAAATCTCTCTTCTTTTTGACTCAGGATATGGCCAGCGAATTACCATTTCAGTCTTGCTGTTTATGCAGAGACATCTTTAACTTTTGTTTCAATACCAACCCAACTTCTCCGGTCTGCCAGTTTGATGTTAAAGATTTATCTTTCTATGACTATTTGAGTTGAAGTTATTTTTTCGGTATTTTATTAACCCGCTTTGCATAGCTATATTTATTTCATTATGATGTCATTATGGTTTCATGAAAAGTGGTTTCGTAACAGCACAATCATATTTTGGGACAATTTAGTAAAATAGCGTGCTGAAATTATACGAAATGAGAAATTGAAGTATCGCAGTGATAAACTCGTGCCGTGTATGATAGTGCGTAACGTAATGAAATATCGTGTGATAGTATGTCGTTGCATCGCTTTTAATTGAATAAAATCGTAGGATTTAAAATGCAAGTATTTTCTTAAAAATCTGATTTTTAGCCACCTATTTTAGGACTTTTTCAGCGACTTTCTAGATTATTATTACTATTCTTCACTCCTTTTGTCTCCACCAGCCACATTTCTATTGAAAAGAAATCCCCGACTCGTGTGTCTTATAGGTATTTCCCTTGCCTTCCAGACATATTAAAAAGAAACACAGAAGCTGACACTCTAAGGACGTGAGAAAAGATATGGTTTTAATATTTGGTGTAATATAAAGTATTGATGGTACATAAAAGAAATAAAAACGTTGTTTCTATGTTAATATCTTCTGCTCATCCGCAGAAAGACTGCATCAACTGAGAATAAATCTTAAGATGTTTGTGTCATGTAAGAAGACGATCCTTACTTAAGCACTCACTGGACAAATGTCCAGGGAACTTGATATTTCGCAAGAGTCCGTAATGAAAATTTTACGTGATAATAAATTCTTAAATTCCATCCATAGAAATTAAGATTGGTTCAAGAGTTGTCAGACGTCGAATTTGATAGACGTGCAGAGTTTGCAGACGCAAAGATGGGAAAATGTTACGATCCAAACTTTTTAGATAATGTTATGTTTTGCGATGAGGCATACCTTTTCTTATATAAATAACAAGTAAAGAGGCATACCTAATTGTAGATACTGGTTATGTAACAATCCTCATTGGATGCGTGAATCCCACACCCAATATCCCGAAAAGTTCAATATGTGTGCTAAAATAATAGGTGACACAATAATTGGACCGTATTTCATTGAAGGAAACTTGAGTCGTCCGGCGCATTTTAATTTACTGCGAAATACAGGGTGTATCAGGTATGAGTACAAATATGGCCATTTCAAGCTTAAACTGTCCTATTAACTATGGATCAATTGTTAGTATGTTCGGAGTTATCGCAGAATAAAAATGTTAACAACGTGACAACATCGTACAGGTATTATCTCTGCCAGGATATAAATGTAAATGAAACTGGTTTAAAGTTTTTTTTTTTTTTTTTTCCTTTTTTTTTTTTTTTTCAAGCAGTTCATTGTTATTTCATTTCCATCTGTTTACGTTTTGGTTTGTTATTGGCTTTCAAATAATGTAAATAATAACTTGCATTTTTATCACTTTTCTAGTGTGCCGTCTTATAAAGCTGGGATGGCACTCAATGACATTTTTGCACTAAACATTCAAGAGAAAAATTAAATTAAACTTACTCAGATAGTTGCCAAATCCTCATTCTTAAAATATCAATTTTTGTTAAAAGGTTCTCAAAACACTCAAATCAACACGCAGATTTTGCTCACTCACACTTCCCGTATCACGCAATCTTTGTAAAATGGGAACAATGTTCTTACATCAGGTGGGTGCTCTTGGGAAATCTTTTCCTGTAAATTCTGGCGGCTAAATGGGCATTTTGCAACGATTCTGCTTAAAGAATTACGCACGATTCCAATGCTTCAACTAACTGACATAAGGCAAATCAAGTGTATGTGTGTTGTGCTATAGCGAGATGTTTAGATACCGATTTACGAGTGAAATTTTCATGTTGTTTTTTCAATTTCTTATTATTGTTGTTGACTAATAAAGCATAATTACTAAATAATTGAATAAACTAATTTTTTTTACATTTCCTCATGATTAAAATTTTCTTTATCTTTCAAATATTCGTCAGAAAATGTCAAAACTTCAAAGGCCTTTTTTTTTTTTAAAATGGTTGAGTTTGGACTCCATGTCGTATAAACTTTTTTTGTTCAAAATGGGCCATATTTTCACGTGTTAAAATTTTTGTAGTCAAACCTGATACACCCTGTAGTATTATACCTGAGTTGGCTCGGATATTTCCAAATCCAAGTAGTTTCAGTTGCCTTTCAGTTTTGAAATTTCATTTGTTGAATCTTTCAGACAATGACAATATCCCAAACAATAATATTTGGCTGCAACAAGATGGAGCTCCAGTCACCTCATGAGGCAACAGCTCCATAATGTGTTTCCCGGAAGATGGATTGGAAGGCGTGGTTTCATCGAAGGGCCCCCGCGATCACCCGACATGAATTCATTAGACGATTTCCTATAGGATCACTTAGAAAACATCGTATATAAAACAAAACCTGCCAATATTGAGGAGTTGAGGGAAAAGATAAACACAGAGATAAGAAGAATTGAGCAGCCAGGGGTGTTGCAAAATGTACTGCAAAGTTTTAAAAATGGGATGGCTTGTTGTATTGAAGTGATAGGCCGGCATACACACACGTTATTTTGCACGGTTTATCGTGTCATCTGCAAAAACCTGTGAAAAATCATGTGTGTGAGTGAGGAGGACTGCACGCAATGATAGGAACACTCACGCACATGATTTTTCACAGGTTTTTACAGATGACACGATAAACCGCGCGAAATAACGTGTGTGTATGGCGGCCTAAGGGATTCGAGACGTGCTTTCATCTGGAAAGTGGCGTCAGTACTTTGTAGAACATGATAGTGCAGTTCACACTCGTGTCCACACGCCATTCCACGTCACGGTTTTGAGGTACGAAGACATAAACGCCGCGTAGCGAACTATCACGTTGAAAATTAGTACATGACTACATCCACTTTCAAACGACACGATAAGTGACACTTTTTGCCCACACACATACGATTTTTCCTATGAAACTACTATGCCACGCGTAATCACGTGCTAAATCATTTGAATAATTTATCAAGTGTATGGAACATGACAATTTTTTTGTCACGCCGTTCTTTCGCGCATGTTAACCGCCACATCCTAACATGCCACGATAAACTGCGGGAAAAAGCGTGTGTGTATGCCGACCCAATGGACAACATTTTGAGCATCTGATGTAACCGTGTAGATGAATTATTTAATGAATACATTGATAGCTATGATTGAATAAACTCGTTTAATTTGAATACTTTTTAATATCATCATTGCATATGCAAACTCTTCACGTCTGTCAAAATCATTAATATTTTGTATTTCTTGATGGATACTACTAAAGCCACACCAGTGGCAGAGTAGGAGCACTCGCCTAAACCAGACCGGCAAACTGCCCAAAATAGTTTACCCTCTACTGACAGATGAACTAAACCAAAGCTGACAACATCGGTCGTCAACCTCACGACGACCACCAGAGCAATATTGGGTGTGGCATTCACGCATCCAATGAAAATTGTTAGTCCAGTATCGACAATTATGCCGATTTACTATCTTTACTTAACCATTAATAAAAAAAAGTGGCCTTATCGCAAAATATGAGATTATTTTAAAAAATTGGATCGTAACATTTTCCCATCATCAAAATCGTCATCTGACAACTCTTGAAGAAACCTTACTTTGTATGGATAGAATTCATTATCACGTAAAATTCTCATTACGGATTTTTGCGAAATATCAAGTTACCTGAATATTTGTCTAGTACTCAAGTGTGGATCGTCTTCTGACATGATATCGGGTCTTCAAAAAAAAAATCAAAGATTGCTTTGGTTACGAAAACGTACGTCGCATTATTGTTTGTTTATTGGTCAGGATTTTTGATATGACATTTTGACATTAAATTTCATTGACTGACATTGTCAAAATTAAAGAAAAATATTGCTAAGACCTACGTTCAAAAAACCATAGCAATCTTTGATTGGTTTTTTTTTTGAAGACCCGATATAAACTACAAACATCTAAAGATTTGTTCTCAGTTAATGCAGTTTTCCTGTGCCCAGATTTGGCTGAATCTTTTACTGCACCAGGTGCGGTGAACTTTTTTACGAAGATTTTGTTATGGGATTTCGGTTGGGATATAAGTTATTAAAGATATCACATGTTTTTCGTAGACTTCTACGCACAACACCATATCCAATACAGTACAACCTCGATAATCCGAACTAATTATTGCTAAGGTCAGTCCGGATTACCGATTTGTTCGGATTATCAAAATGCGTGGTAAATTTACCTTGAATATGCAAATTATCAAAAATAAGCTTTATTTTTGAAGACAAATATAAATGTACGTAATTAGCTCTGAGTTTAACTTAGGTTAGACGAGTAAAACAGTTATGTAATGTACTTTTTTTTTGCTTCATACTGGCTGCTTCTCCCATTTCCGCCTTCTTTTTCATTTCTTTGAGGGCCGGTTTTTTCACCTTATGATAAGTTGTCAGGTATGCAATCTGACGGATAAAAAAGCAATCTGTAATCCCATTGGTCGGTCAGTTATCCGCCGATAATAGAATTATAAAACGGTAATTTTATCTTGCAGATAGTTAGGTACCAGGAAAATGAATAAACCGAGCTTTAGAATAAAAGTGTCCTCAGCTGTTTCAGAATTTTGTTCTGCTCATTTTAAACAAGTCTGAAAACATTTTACTGGTTCTCTGTGAGTCACGTTGGTCGGTTCGATTTCTTCAGATTCTTCTTCTGATCCGGCTTTGAGAACATTATTACGTATTAAATTTTATGTAGCGCGCGTAGCATAATGCGGTTTTCAGCAGTTCTTCGGATTATCAAGATTTGTTTGGAGCGTTCACTGTTCGGATTAGTGGAGGTTCAGATTAACGCATGGTCAGATTATCGAGGTTGTACTGTACTTATGGTGCGCATAGACATGACGACACGAGGGAAATAAGACAATGTATTATTTCAACTTTGGCGGATTATAATGTGAATGTGGTTATAATTCCGAAATTATGGCATTTAAGTATAGGGAACATAACATGGAAAATATTCACTATTTCTCAGGAATTTCAAAAACAAAGAAGAGGGTGATCCATTCGAAGAAACAAAGTTTCTGATATTTCCCGAAAAACAAAAGATCTGACAACCATGTAAATACTTCCATAATATCGGCCATATTACAATACCCTTTCAAACCAAAATTAATGAATCATAAAAGTGCAAGCCGTTATCGAGATAATTGAGACGTTCCATACTTGAAACTCACTCTGTATTAAAGATGTACGGTATGCCAATGGAAGCGTACTTACCTATAGGATCAGATGAATTCTATTTTGGCTTATTTTACGTATTCACTCTCTTTTCAGAGAAGGATTATTTTCCAGTGTTTCCTGTTCGTTAAAGTTATATTGTAATTTACTAGAAGTTTTATTTGAGAAACACACAGTTTCTTTCATGTTTTCACATTTTATTTAGTGTTTATACCTAAAATGTTGACTAAGATTCATGTTTGAGGATCTAGCAGGCAGTTGAGATTTTGCTACTTCAGGTACCGGTTTGCCAATGAGACCGAGCATTATCGTCCACAAGAAAAAAATCCTCGCCATATTTTCGAGCAGGCAAGAAAACTTTCGGAATCAGATATTCATTCAAGTAGAATTGGCCGGGCAATGTTATACCCCGAAATACCATGAATTGTCTTTCCGTTGTGTTGAATATCGCCTCAAACTGTTAATTCTCCACCGACAAATACAACTTGTGGACTCGTGTTTTCTGCGAAATAACGTTCTCCCCTTCTCCCTCAACTTAGCAATCGGCCCTCGAAATTGGAGATGTGTAAAAAAATTAAAGAAACTGTTTTTTTGTTTTGCGGAACACCTCTGAAGGTCAAAATTTGAACTCCGCTGGGATCCTTGTCCTTGTCAAATTTGTAAAATTTCATTACGATTTTTATTCCAGCAAAAATTGTCGACACCATAAAAATATACTTTTTCCAGGTCATAAAGAAATCATTTTGGCTCGAATCTACGCCATGCACTGAAATCCAAATTGATTTTGGCAGGGAATATTTTAATAACATTTTTATGAAAATTGATAATTTATCGAACAAACGAAAAACTAAATTGATTTTGGCAGGATGGCAGGGAATATTTCAATATTTTTGCTCATAAATGCTGAGAGCAAATTGGGAAATGATTGCGTATATTTTTAATTTCTACAAACTTCCAGTTTGAATTTAAAATTCCGGCCTATATACATTATTGAATTCTATAAAGTCCCACTTTCTCGCCTCTAGCCAATTTGATTCTCATTTGCTGTACATTTCAAGGGGGAGCGCTTAAAACTTTTGGGAGAAACTTTCCGTTTGCCATTACAGCCTTCATCTTTTCGTCTACGCTCTACGCTCTCGAACTTTCTCAGTGTAACGATTTGCGGAGATTGATTGGTGGATAAGACATTTCGCTTGTGGTTCGGTAACATGTCTATAGGGGCTGTGGATTCTGGAGGATTATTTTCGAAACGATAATATTTAGAAAGTGGAAGAGAACAGTTGAATACCGTTTTTTTTTAAAGGTGCAATGTGCTCACATATTGCATGATAAGCAGTAATTTATCATATAACGTGACTATTTGATTTACATTTGTAATTTATGATGGTATTTTTCACAATATGCCTAGATATGATTGGCAAGTTTTCGTTTAGTAATTTTCGAATGAAAATACTAACGATCGTGAAACATGAGACACAGTTGTTAAAGAAAGACAAATTTTAGTTTGACATTAATTTTGTGGGGACTTTAATTAGCTTAGGCACAATAGGGCCAGAAACATTTGTAAATGGACCAAGGATTTAACTCAATGCAGTATGGGGAGAGAATGAGGAATATCGAAAGTATCCACACGAGATGAAGGGGTGCAACGCACGAATAAGCTGGATCCAGACTCTCTAATGGGACTATGCGAGACAAGGTTACCAGAAAAAAATTCCTACCATTGAAAAACGGACATCTGCTATTGAAAAAGAATTCAGAGGAGAATACTCATCTAGAATAAGTTGCGATAATGGTTCATGAAACATCCAGTGACAAAAACGAAATTTATATCTGATAGAGTAATATGCGGTCATAAGATTGTATCGTCTAGATATCACAAGCATCCAGATAATTCAAGTAACCACAAGTAACGCTGATGATGAGAAGGCCGGAAAACTATATGAGTACTTACATTTTACGAACACACAGAGAAAAAAATACCTACTTTAACATTATGATGAGTGATTTCACTAGACAAAGTCAACATAAATGATATCCAACACAGGAGAGGACTGAGCTTGGCGACTCAAACGACCCAGGAGAAATACTATTTGATTACTTCTAGAATGAACCCAGACAGTACAGGGATATCTTAAAAAGAGGCTCCCGAAATGTCCAGAAACGGCAGTCAAGACGTCTTTTAGGCGTCCTAAAGACATCTTGAAAACTAGGGCTAGGCTCTTAAATTCTTGATTTGAAAAGATACACAAAATTCATTTTGGAAGAAAAACAGAAGAGCCAGGAGTAAAAATTTAAAAACAAATCAAGATCCTGGAATGGGAAAAATTATGAAAATTGAAGAATTTGAATTGAAAGAGAAACATTTTCAATAGTAATATAACGAGTGCAATGAAAATTATTGATAATTTTTGGGAAATTTGCCCGAATGCATTTTTAGTTGAAAAAGAGCACGAGTGCACGAGTGCCTTTTTCAGTTAAAAACGCATGAGTGCAAATTTGTCGAAAATTATAAATATATTTCCATTGCATGAGTTGTATTTAATGAGAGAATTTCATAAATTAAAAATTTTAATTTTTTGTCAAAAAATGTCAAACACCAGTTTTCGCACCAGTTACTATGCAATTATCTGATAATTTGCACTAGTGCAAGTTACCGCGTAATTCCAATCTGATTGGTTCAAATCAACAATCAAAACATGTCAGTTTATTGTTGGAAAACCAGTTTTGACAGATGTATGAAATTCTCATGCTAATATTTCTTTATTATTACCTACTCATTTCATAACTTCCAATTTTTGTCTATTCCAGGCGCTAAACTCTGAAATAATTTTGAGATTTTTAAATTGTCCCGAAGCCATTCAACATGCTGCATACAAATGTAGAGTTTCTCTTCAAAAAATAACATTGTTCATTTAAATATTAGAAGCATTAGGAAGAATTTTGACAATCTTTTAACTTTTATAGAAACATTTAGCTTAGATAAACTAGATATCATTGTGTTCAGTCAAACACGACATACAAGAAATAATTTTTTTTAGTACTTATTCTAGGTTTTGTAGCTAACTATACTAACAGTTCAATTAACATGTGTGATGGGGTATTTTTCTGAAATAGGCATTAATATGGCAAGCAAAATTCCAAATAATACAGCAACCTTAAACCTAAAATATCCTACCTTTCTAAATTCTACGGCCTTAAGCCCTATTACAAAAAATGAAATAATAGTGCACATTGGCTCTCTAAATAGTAGCAGTGCTCTAGGGAGAGATGGAATAACTTCCAAAATGGTGAAACTATGTCATCAGTACCTATATTGTTGTTCCACTTGCATATATTCTTAATCTTATTTTTACTACCAATGAAATACCTGAAGACCTTAAAATATCTATCATCACACCAATTTTTAAGAAAGGATCTAAAAGTGGTATATCTAATTATAGACCCATTAGCTTAATAAACACCTTTAGCAAACTTTTTGAAAAGTGTTTGAAAGAGAGTTTATATCGTTACTTAATCAAAAATTAAATTCTTAGTTATAAACAATTTGGTTTTCAGAAAAACATGAGCACGAATGATGCTTTATATAAACTTATTGAAATTATTAAATATGGACTGGATCAGGGAAATAAACGCATTGGATTCTTCATGGACTTCGCAAAGGCCTTTGACACTGTGCCCCATTCTGAATTGGTTGATGTACTTGAGCGATATGGGATTCGGGGTACAGTGCTGAAGCTTTTCAATAATTATCTTCAGGGTAGAAGGCAGTCAGTGAAAATAAATAATTCAATTAGTGAGCCCAGTACTGTGCAAATTGGAGTGCCCCAGGGTACAGTGCTTCGGCCCCTTCTTTTTATCTTGTACATAAATTCACTTCTATCTTTAGACATAAAAAGTTTAAACCTATCATACGCAGATGACACGGTTCTCATTTTTGAGGACGATACATGGAATTCAGTCAGAAGTGTCGGATAGCATGACTATTGTGAAGAGGTGGCTGGACGAACATAAATTGTCTTTGAATATTGCAAAAACTGTGTATGTGGCTTTTTCTCTGACAGATGCCAACAGAACAATCTTCAATGAAATAACCATTGATCATCAATCAAATTTTAATATAAAAGAGGTCAAATGCACAAAACATCTTGGGATAATTGTAGATAAAAATCTGAAATGGACTCCACAAAATTTAACAAATAAAATCAAAAGCTTAATACACAAATTTTACCTAATAAGAAATATCTTGACTAAAGAATCTTCATATCCATATCAAAGTATATGAATTCCTTATCGAATCTTTATTGTGTTATGGAATAGTGGTCTGGAGTGGACTCTACAATAACGCACTAGAAACTCTGAACACCACACAGAATTATATCCTGAAAATCACCTTACTCCTATATAATAACAAAATTCCTAATGTTAGATCTTTGTACTTTTATGCTAGTTGTGTGTTCTGTTTCAAACTGAATGAAAAGGATTATCTGGATCACCAATATAAAACTAGGCAGATGATTAACAGACACCTTACTGTCCCCTTTCGTAAGTTTGATAGAAATCAAAGAGGTAACTCTGTGATGGAGCCAAAAATTTTCAATAGACTGCCTCGTTCCATCCGTGTGGCTGGAAATAGGAAAGCTTTCTCATTGCATTGCAAACAATTTATTCATGGAAATTATGAAACTTTGAATGATCTTTTGTAGTTGAAAATGTGGATGGGGCTGTTATTTGTTATTTTTTTTTTTGTTTTTTTTTCCTATTTATATTCAGTATAGAATGTTGAAGAACCGCTAATTATTATTTATAATGTAAATTTGGTTATTTGCTAGAAAATTATCTCTAAGTTGTAACTAATGTTATAGCCTATCGTTTCTCAAATCAGACAAGGCAAAAATTGGGGTCTCCTCAAATTATCATATTGCTCGTTAAAATTATTATACTATTATTAGGAAAAATATATTTAGCGTGCCCGTATTCATTGGATGCGAATCCACGTGCGAACAATGCATCTTATTGGTTGTTTTATACAGTTAACGTTGACTCCAGGAATATCTTATTGGTTAGATTTTTTTAGCGGCGTTTTTGGCGGCATATTTCTTTGAAGCGGCGTCTTTGGCGGCATATTTCTTTAAAGCGGCTGCCGCTTGCTAATCAGTTTCGTCTGGAAAGACAATGCAGTAGATAGTTTTTATAAATTTGATTCCTATTTGAGTTGTATCGTGCCTCATGTTTTATTTTATATAAAACTGTTTTAATAAATTTCTCTTACCCCGCCGCCAGTGCTTCATAAAGAAAACGCCGACGGCCAGAGGAATATTTTTTTTTTACTGTCTCATTTGACTAGCGATAGACTATACCAGGGTACCCTGGTAACATTGGGTAATACACATACAGGTGCTCTGCACCTAGGTGTTGAACTTTCCATAAGACGTATTAAATAAAGTTCTAGAGTGTTCTGTAGCATTTTAAATGGTTTCCAGTAACTTCTAAGTTGGATGAGAAACGAATTCTTTGTAGACATCTTAAAAACGTCCCCGAAAAGTCCACAAACGATATTCAAGGCGTTTTTTAGACGTCTGCTTACACATTCAAGGCATATTAAAGATATCTTAAAGACTTCGCATGTTACGAAGCCCAACGTCTTTTAAACTTTTGTCTAAAAACGTCTTTATGACATTTTCCTAAGGCATTTTAAAGACGCCTTCAACGAGATGTCTCAAAGACGTCTTTGAATCTCTTTTTTATTATTCATGAACCATTATTCACTCTTATGCCGGTTGTACCAGATAGTTGTCTTAAAGATGTGAAACGACATCTTATGGACGTCTTCTCGAATTCTTTTTTTGTTTTTGAGACGTTCAGATGCAATGCAGATCTGAAAAAGGCGTCTTTAAGACTTTGTGTGCTGTCTGGGAAGAAAACAGATTCGAGAACAGAACATTATCACAAATCGAAGGTGCAAGTACATTGTAAAAAATATTGCAGCCGTGGATAAATTTGTTAGGTACTGGCAGTGATCAGTGATCATAGATTTCTAAGTGCCACAATAAAAGTTCAATATCACCGTAAAAAGAAGTAAACCATAAAGCAAAAAAAGTTTTCTCACTGTAGAAACGTTAAGGGAAAACATTCAAAAGTAGGTACCAATCGGAACTCAAAGGATGACATTATTATCCAAGAAGGAAAAGCATTTTTATCCGGAGGTATGCGTATGCGTATAGTTTGATCTTCAAGCTGTATATAACAATTTGAACTTTATTGTCGTCAACACTTGACACAGAAGTGATCCATTATGTTCCTAGGACCATAAATATTATTATGTATAAGGTAATTTGTTCGTTTTTTTCTCGCTAGAGGCAGCAGCTTCAATCTATATTCTTGTAATTATTTTCACGTTTACTTCTGGACAGATGGCTGATATTCCAAGAGCATAATCTATTCATAATTTGAAGTAATTTAATCGTTTTGCATTTTTTCTTCAATGTTATGAACTAAATTATTGCATAAATAAGGTACGAGCATAAATAAATACGGCTTAGGAATGCAGTTTTGTCGGTTACAACAACCGAAAAGCGTGAAAATTGAAAATGAAGAGAGAGTTGGGGAAAATTGGAGGATTGAAAATTTTGGTCTTGGGCGGGATTCGAACCCGCGTCCTCAGAATTATCGGTGCTACGCTCTAACCAACTAACACACCATTATCCTACAGATCTTTTTGATTTTTTGTTTGGTGATGTTAAAGAAAGTTGGGTGGTTCTCCGCTCATTGCCAAACTTCTCAATCCTTCAATAGACCCACACGTTTATGGCATCGGTCCTAACTCGGATAAGCTCCTTATCACTATGTAGGTTTGGTCCATGTGTGTTGAAACTTGGTGTATGCGATGCCCGCATAAGCAATGTTGAAGGGAATGAAGTTTTGTCGGTTACAACAACCGAAAAGCGTGGAAATTGAAAAAGAAGAAAAAGTTAAGGAATATTGGGGGATTGAAAATTTTGGCATTGGGCGGGATTCGAACCCGCGTTCTCAGCATTGCCGGGTGCTACGCTCTAACCAACTAAGCCACCATGAGCCTAAAGATTTTTTGTTTGGTGATGTTAGAGGAAGTTGCGTGGTTCTCCGCTCATTGCCAAACTTCTCAATCCTCCAATAAACCCACACATTTATGGCATCGGTCCTAACTCGAATAAGTTCTTTATTACTATGTAGGTTTCGTCCATGTGTGTTGAAACTTGGTGTATGCGATGCCCGCATTAGCAATGTTGAAAGGGATGAAGTTTTGTCGGTTACAGCAACCGAAAAGCGTGGAAATTGAAAACGAAGAGAAAGTTAAGGAAAAATGGAGGATTGAAAATCATGTAGTTGGTTAGAGCGTAGCACCGGCAATGCTGAGGACGCGGGTTCCAATCCCGACAAGCCCAAAATTTTCAATCCTCCAATTTTACTTAACTTTCTCTTCATTTTCAAATACGGATTACCCAGTTGACGTGTCTGCCCGCTTACACGAGCTTTCATGTTCGGAGCAGTGAAATATGTTCTAAGTGACCTAATACTGATTTGAAATTAAAGTGAGCAAATCATACATCGTGAATTTATCAGCTGTTTAGTGTTCATTTTTCCGAAAATGGATATATGAAAACAACAGTGATTAAGTTGTGAAAAGGAATATTGCATTGCAATCCCTCGAAGATAAAATGTTGTATGCCATTCGGCACCGAAGGTCTTTTTGTGCTTCGCTCAATTGTAGGCCTCCGCTACGCGTCGGCTATCAAATGTTGAGCTCAGCACAAAAATACCCACTTTTTGGCCTAATGACATAAATAACTATTTTCTACACCCTTTGACGAAACCTCGATGGGACACTATTGTTAGGTAAATGAAAAACCGCATGCCTCAATTTTTCTGAAACATTGGTAGTTAACTAATTTAGAGGGAGGAAAATTATTGTCTAAAAAATGTTCTTCCCCGGGAGGAAAAGAACCATTTTCCTCCAGAACCATTTTCATCCCTGGTTTTGGGATCGTTGTCGTTTTCTAGTAAGGTAGTAGAAAAATATACATTTTTCTTGACAGACTGTTATACTAATCCATGACAATACAATACCACAGGTCACCTACATACAGATGCGAAAGAGCGGAGAATTCATGGTTTAAGGTCATATGTAAGCACAACAGGCTGGAACACGCTCATGCACTATTCCTGACGCAAACGATCTGTGCCTATGCGTCAGGCGGCTGGCTTCCTTGCGGAGCCGTAGTTTCGTATAGCTTTGAATCGACGACGGCAAGTATAGTTACACATCTGTATTTAGGTGATCTGTGAAAATACTCGCTAATTCTAAATTCCACTGAGGTATATCAGGTAGGTATTAAAAAAGAATATCAGAAGAGCCTAATGGGAAGGGACATTATCACAGTTGGAATGATAAAGTTAGGATGAACAAGCTTATCATCTCTTTCTAATTTGTTACACAACAATGTCTTCAAAATGTTGAACTAGGACCACAAAGGTATTAAAATAGACGGCCGATACCTGAACCACCGCTTTGCAAATCATATTGTAGGTACCTACTCATTATCCATCCATAACATGAAACAGATATTGGCGAAACTGGAAGTGAAATCATCCCAAGTAGGACTTTCTATGAACTTTGGAACAACAAAAATCATGTCCAGGATTTGTTAGGATGGGTGATCATAGGAAATGTCATAACATCGAGATTGGCGAATAAAACCAAACTGAATCCAATTGTCGTAGGCGCAGACTGGAAAAGTTAAGAACAGTTCTGACAGAAACGAAAATCCCTATAAACCTGAAGATGAAGGAATTTAACGTATGACTTTTGCCATGGAAACGACTTCCCTAACAATAAAATCAGCGAACACACTTAGGACCATGCAAATAGCCATAGAAAGAAAAAATCTGGGTATTAGTCTCACGGGTCACACGAGATCTGACGATATCGGACGAAAGATGAAGGTAGATGATGTCATAGTCCGAATAGTTAAATTGCAGTTGGGCTACATCGCCTGTCAAGACAATAACAGAGCAACAAAACTTGACTACATGGAGACTGCGACAACATAAAAGTTTCGAGTGTGAAGAACGGTGGGTTAGGGGAATAGGCAGAAAAAAAGATATCACAACTATCCCTAAATAGAAAGAAGTAGAAGAAGCGAAGGCCTTTGTCTAGGAGTGGAAGAAGTCGCCGTCTATGAACTAACAAAGATGAATTGAAAAATTATATATTTTTTTGGAGCTCGTGTGGGTGTATTGCACTGTCGTCAAGAGTGTCAGGCAAGCAAGAAAAAAGTGATCAAGAGGAAAAATGAGATTCTCAGCCACACGAAAAAAATCCTATTTAAATTGATTTACGCGAGGCGCGTGGGGAAAAAATCATCCGAAAACTGTACTATTCTTCAAATAATAATAATTGTTTCTTGGATTACGTATTAATTAATGATAGAAACATTTAATTTTTATTTGTTGTTCTTGTACTCAACAACTATCATATCATGGAGAATTTGTGGAGATTTGTGACAAGAGAAAAAAATAATAATATTACAAACCATTCCTATGGTTTTAGTTACTAATTGCCTATGTAATCTCTCTGATGAAAATAAACCATATCGTTGCAACATTAAAACCAATCCAATGGCCTCGTCAGTAAAACCAAAAAAATAATTTAATTGTAGGACCTCATAATTTTGCCACTTTGTGCATATAAATTGCAGAAACCACTTCAAAAACAACTAATAAATTATGTAGATTCCATTTATTCAACTAATCTATATTCTAACCAAATCAACATCAACTCACCTTGTGAGTGTATTGTGTCATAGTTCACTTTAGAAAAAAATAAACGAGAAAAACACTACATGCCCTCCTGAGCCAGACCGAAATGAAATTTCATCGTGCACCAGTTGGATTCTGGATTTTGAATGAGAGAGTCATGCTGTCGTCCCAACAGCAGAACACTACCGGTTCGGGACCCATTCTGAGCGTCGTGCGCAAGGGATAGCTATCGACCTGGAAAAGGATGCGGACATAGGCTAACTGATCTAAGTATATAACTGAGTTCATTGAAATGCAATATCAATTTTCACAATTGCATGGTATCTGATACATGTTTTATGGTTTCAATGAAGATGTGAGTAAAATGGTACGATTGGGCAATTTGAATTTGACGAGAGACTGGTGGCTCATTTTACAAAATTGTCCATTTGGAAAATTATGGGATTATTATCGAAAATTAGAGAAAATGTCTCAATCTACTCATATCCGGGATAATTCAATGCTTAGGTGCTTAAAGATAAGGAGAAATCATTTGAATTGTGAATGCATAGTTCCTTTCACGTTAGTGAATAAAATTTCACTTTGCAATACTCCGCAACATAAAAGAATATTATTATAGGAAAGTACTTTTGATGATACATATTTTTTTTTAACATGAAGCACTACACATTTGTTGACGTCCTGCGCTCACTGAAAATATTATGTTTAGGCCTTCCTGTGACGTGGTCTAGATTTGGACTACCCCAATATTTAAAAGCTTTCACAGAATCTACTGTTTTAAAAACTATATTGTAATAGGTGAGTTTGGTTTAGTAGAGGCATAAAACTGCGGCTATTCACTTATATAACGTAGTAGCAGTTGCGATTATTATTTTCGATTGGTATATAGACCAATTGATCAATGTCCAATCTCCCAGTTCTCGGATGCGGTGGTCAAAAGAGAAACAACAAATTCATTATTGTGTAGCACTGGCGTATCCACTACATCAAATTCGTATACAGCGGCGACTTTGTCAGCTATTTCATTGGATTATGTCTCCAGACTGACTCTGGAATTTCTAATTTGGCGCGTGTGGTGACTCGCTTGGAAATCTTCTTGTGAGCGCGCCATGGGAATATTGCTTTTTCATGTACTAGGTTGTCCGGGAATAGATTATCTCTAGATTACAGGGTTAGTTTTATGCTAATGAATAGAAAACTTGGTGATGTATCACTTTAGCGCATTACGAACTTCAATTTTACTTTGATCTCTTTTCTCATGGAAATTCACACAATTAGTCGTCGTAATATGAACATAATTATGAATTAAAAACGAATCTTCCACCTAGTGTAAAAGCATCATAGCGTGAACAAGAAAATTGAATGCCAATTATTTTTATAAAGTCCCAAGCGAATACGGGGCTTTCTTTTGTGATTTGTTGACAAGGTGAGAAACCCTCGAGAACTCTTAATAATTCCCTGAAAAAAAAATACTGTCTTTTGCAAGCGTTTCACAAAGCAAGTCCATTTCCCTCTATGACCTTTATTTTTTCTAAGAAACTTTATCGCACAAAATATGTCATAATACCTTTCAATTTAACTATTCTGACAATTTTTATCTTTCGTCTGGTTCATCTGTGACTTAAGGGAGTAATAATTATAATTGATCCTTTGAAGATTATATATTTTTTATCTCATTGTGTCTGTTCACCATTTTGTTGATAAGCAACATGTCTTTCTCTTATAATCCCTTAGGAGACTTTTTGGAAAGTTTAGAAGGCTTCTGCTACTTTGGCTTTTATAATTAATTGCAGGTTTTGAATCATTGGACCATTTACTCTGAAGAGAGGCTTATGCCATATTTTTGAGCCTTCTGAGGGTTCTTAATTCTCGAGTCTGCTTTTATAGGGTTGTGCCTGCGCAAAGGATACGCCGGTGGTGCCGGATTTGGTTCGGCCTGCCTACTTTCTGGACGGCGCATTCGCGTAATATCTTGTAGCGATGCCGGAATGTGGTCGATGTCTCTGTCTACCGTCTACCAGGATGTGGTCGTTGTTGCTGGATCGGTTCTTTGTCAATGTTTGTTAGCGTGTTGTCGGCTTGCATCAGTTGACTTGGATTTAAAATACGAGGTTATGATAATTTAAATTCTTATCTGTTTGCTTTTCTTTCGATGCTCGACGAGTCTAATTTGGCCAAGGCAAAGGTACCTGTAAGTTCGTTCTTATCTCAGTCGAACCACAATTTCAGGTGTTGTTGCGTTCCAAGTACACAGGGCCAAACTCGAATGTCAGAGAAGGAAAAGTGCCTCCCGGAAAACCCCTTATAAGAAAACAACATTCAATTAACCACTATGTTTTTAAAGAAACAACGAAGCTAGGTTTGGTACTTAATTTTTCCTTTTTTCAACCCCATCTTAAATGATTTGAAGAATAGAAAGTTGACAATTAATTAAAGAAAATTAATTAATTCGCCATCAATCAATCTAAAAGAAAAAGATAGATAGGGACCCCAATTTTCCCATGCATAAGGAAAGGAATCGCCATAGGAAATATAACGTGAAATAGTACTCACCCGGTGTCAACTATAAAATCTCAGTGGTTCTCAACTTTCCAAGGAAACTCCAAACTAAATCAAGCCAAGACAATTCCTGGAGCAAAGGCAAGATACGGAAGATGACATTTAAATAATTTCCAGCCCAAATCCAATAAAATTGGCCAAGATGACAGCAGATTGGAAATTACGACGTTGTAAACCGGTGAAGGTGATCAGATTTAAAATGCCGAAGAAAGAAAACGAACCCTATCCGTTGAACCCTTCTTCTTCACAATTCATTCCGCATTTCGCCAAGACGGAACACTTCTACGCTTGCAGCTTATTGGCCAGATTCGAAAAACCACAGAAAGAAACATAATAAAACGTGGCAACATCGCTGATCCAAACGCGGAAGTATGCGGATACCGACTTATTCTCACAGAAACCCCATTACCCTGAAGAACAACAAAAACAATCAATGTAACTTGTTAATAAAAAAGGAAAAAGGCACTCTTCTATTATTTTCCCCTATTCAAAATAGCCTAATGAAAACATCGCCAAATTTCAAATATTTCCGGATTAGTTGGCGAATGGAGATTATAAATTATAATAATTAACAACATTGTTGACAATTGTATCTACAGGATAAGGTGGCGAATGAGGAAAGCAAAGTCGAAATTAAATTGTCACAGCTCCCCCTTTCCTACGACAGGAGGAAAAGTAACAGAGGAAACTTTTCCGACGATCAGCTGAGCTTGAGGAACAAGATAGAGATAGGACACGTTAGAGAGAGTGAGAGAAAAACAAACAAAATACTAATGAGCAAAGACAATCAAATACGAAGTTCAAATAAAGCTACGTTTATAGAATTTGCTTACTTCACCTTAAGAAAAACCACGAAGGTAACCATCATCGGGTAAAGTAAAAGTGAAGGTGAAAATAAGCAAAATGGTAGAAGAAAGAAAGAAAAAGAAGTAAGAAAGCTTTGGCCGTCCTGTGGCGAAATCCTCGGTCGTTCCTTCCTGGTATCCAGTGCAGACAGGAAAAATTCTAATACATTTTTTTTATTTTTTTTATTTTTTTTATTTTAATTGCAGTTGTCATGTGAATTTTGTGTAACCAACGTTGCGTTCTACTCTTGAATTCCATAGTAGAACCTCGTGCACTGGTCTTGTACCGGATGTCAGTGAAGAACTCCTTAAAGTTCTCCACCACAAAACGACCAAAGAGTGGGTAGAAGACAGAAAAGACAAGGGAATAGAGATTTAAATTCTCCCAAAAGACCCATCAACAATTGGTAACCAGGCTGAAAGATATATTAGTAGGCAGCCAAAAATGAAACTGAAGAGAGAGTGTTCCAAATGGTGTTACCGCCACCGATCTCAAAAGTCTGATAGGCGGAATGGAGCTGAGGCGAAACGCAGTCGTAACTACCTGATATTTGGCATACATGTTGCGGGGTTGACCTGCCACGTCCCACTAGGAATACCAGTCAGGCAGAAGCCCCCCCGACGCCCACCCTCCCATTCCGCCTGCTGTCCCCAGAGGCACAAGGCCTCCAAAGGCAGCGTCGGTCAATTAACCCGGTGGCACCCAGCACCACTTAGCCTTTTATATAAGAAGCAAATGAACATTTCCGACAAGCTAGAAACAACTACTCCGGAGGGGCAAATACCCCTACCCTAAAAATTACATAATGTGTTCAATGTTCATGTCACCATCTGTTTGTTTCACGTTTACTATAGAAAACCAAATGGTAAATTTGCAACCATGTTTGCGCTGTCAAGTAGGGGCGAGGCGAATGAGAAGGCGCGCCACAAAAAGCGTACCGAAGGGTAGACAGAAAATGAGAGACCAATGAACAAGCTTCTCCGTCATTATTCAATTTTTATTTTGTATTAAACTGATTGTTCAATCCAATTTGTGATTAGTTTGTGTGTCATAAGGAGCATTCACAGGTCAGTTGAATCAATGTTATTTTGTTTTTGAGAGTTTATTTATATTTATACAAGTATTATTTTTCTTTCATTTTTATGTATTTTTTTTGTTCGTTTATACTATATTTTATAATATGTGCATTGTTCATGTATTTAATAAAAATTGTTTCATGCTGTGAACAACGCAGATGAAAAGGAAATTAAAAACTTAAGAAATTATGTGCTGTCTTTCATGCTGGGATTTTAATTTTGGAATTCAGAGCGTTCATTAGGGCCTTGCTGAAATTACTAACACTTTCCTACCCTGACTGGGCGAATATCCTAGCAAACAAATGATCAGTCTAGAGATATTCGCTCAAAATAACAACTATAGCTAAGTAGCCTCCCAAACGGGACCTCAGTACCTGCTGGCAGACTGGCTAACTAACCAAAAACTCTTCAGTATTGAATATAGGTGGTGTTGATTGAATGTAGTGCGTAGAATTGAAATTTTAGCCTGACAGGTAGGTACGGTACCTAATTTACATTATTAATGGATTAGAATTACAATATTTTATTATTAAAATGACACAGTATGTTTTGATTTTTGAAGAATCGAGATCGAGGGTTTCTCTGCCGTTCTCTTTCCCCTTATGAATTCCAGGCTGAGAACGTTACGATTGTTTTAAATAATAAATTAAACGTTTCACAAATTTTTCGTTTATTTTACATATCACAACTTCCCTTAAAGGATAACGCACACCTAACATGGGATTTTTGGGCTCTATGGATTTTATGAGGAATGGAAATAATATTCAGCTTTCTTGGACTAATTTATTAAATTTAAAAATCAAATAGCCAACGTTTCGATGCTGGTTAGCATCATCATCAGGGCTGCAAAAAACGAAACAATACAAGTTTAACAAGAAAAAAGGACATTAACATCAAAAATTAAAAAAATTAAAAAAAAAAAATTAAAAAAAAATTTAAAAAAAATTTAAAAAAATTGTTGTTTAACTAATTAGGGCTATGTGACGCAAAAGGCGATTTTATGACATACAACACATTAAAACAAGCTAAAAATGATCACATCATCATACAAAAATTAATTCTAATCACTAAAAGATATCACAAAGACACAATCATTATCTTATAAACGTTAACACTTAAAATAATATCCTTAATTTATTAAAGCTCAAAAAGACTCACCCAGATTATTCTAGTTAAAATCTATGGATTAAAGTCTATGGATTTTCCTCATTTTTTGATATGTTGTAGAGGATTTAATTCTGAACAACCTTTAAATGGGACGAAATATTGTAGGTATTACGGTCTTTGAGATATGAGCGTTGAAAGATGAACTTTTCTGCAACTTTTTATGTAGAGAGTATACGAAAAACTGGTGTTTATCATTCAAAATTTTGAAAGGTCGACATATTTTACGTCACTAACAAATGTCAACATAGGCTAAGGCCGGGACCGCACTGACGCCAACATTGAGCCCAGTGCGGTCCCGGCCTTAACCTAAGTTGACATTGATTTTTAAGTGACGTAAAATATGTGAACCTGTCAATATTTTGACTGATAAACACCAGTAGCACCAGTATCTGGTATACTCTCCACACAAAAAGTCGCAAAAAAATTCATCTTCCAACGCTCATATCTCAAAGACCGTAATTACCTACAAGATTTCGTCCCATTTAAAGGTTGTTCAGAATTAAATCCTCTACAACATATCAAAAAATGGACAAAATCCATAGAGCTCAAAAATCCCATGCTAGGTGTGCGTTATCCTTTCCTCAATTTTGCTATTGTCGGGCGTATGTCAAGTAAGTAAACTTTCGACCCGTGGGCCGAAAGTAAAAGTCAAAAAAGTGACATTTTCGAACTTTTTAAAAGTCAGTAAAGTCAACATTACATGTATGATTGTAAATAATAGTATATTACATACCGAGGTGGAAAGTGCTCGAAATTTTAATTAGACCTCGGCTGCGCCTCGGTCTAACTAAAATCTCTCGACAGTAATGAAACCTTTCACCGAGGTATGTATACTATTTTATTTACAATCATTCGAATTTTGAAATTTTGATTTGAATTAAAACTAGAAAATACAATAATTAACAATTTCATTTACTTTCGGCCCACGGGTCGAAAGTTTACTTTCGACCCGTGGGCCGAACGTAAAAGTAAAAAAATACAATAAATTTTAAAAATTCCATTTACTTTCGGCCCACGGGTCGAAAGTAAACTTTCGACCCGTGGGCCGAAAGTAAAAGTCAAAAAAGTGACATTTTCGAACTTTTTAAAAGTCAGTAAAGTCAACATTACATGTATGATTGTAAATAAAACCTTTTTCTTACCTACTTTTTTTAAAACTTATATTGCCTACGGAAATTTAGATCAGAGTGAAATTGGACTTGGAGTACTTAGTTGTTTCTAGCAATGTTTCTAGCTAATCGACAAAGTTCAATATTGCTTAAACCGGAAAGGCGCAATCTTAAAAATATTTCATCGGGATGGCCTCTATTTTTCCAAAGTTTATTTTGCGAGAAATTGCGTTCGGAGAAGGGGAATTTTAATAAGGAAGTTTGTACTTCCATCGTGCGTCACATTTTTTTTTTCCCACTTTTCACTTCTTCACAAGATGCCGGGCCCAATTTCGGAAAAATATCGCATACGAATTTTTGTATGTCTTCGAACGCTTCCAATTTAATTTACATTGCTGTCAGTCAAATTCGAATCAAATTTCGTATGCGATATTTTTCAAGAATTGGACCACAGGCGAGTTCGGTTAATCCTCCGCGAGCTAAAAAATGATACTGTTGGCAGAAGCCCATGTGATCTTCGATTTGAAGTTTAGACACTGATCACGTGGGCCTGTCATCTTTTTGCTTGCTGACGAACTCCACTAAAATGAAAATTCCACAAAGAAGGACAGACTCAGTGATAATACAAAAAGACTCATGAAATAAAAACGAGAAATGCCAGAAAAACATACCTACAAGAAATGCGGGTCGATTGAACAAAGAAACAACTGTCAGGGTCCGTGTTCTCGAATGAGGGGAGTAGAGTTCTCATGAAAACAAAGGTTCTGTCTTGCTTATATATTCATATTTCCATAACACTGACAAAGAACAAACCTTCGTTTTCATGAGAACGCTGTTCCCCGGCTTCGAGAATAATGACCCTCAAAATAAGATCGTTTAACACGAGAGAACTAACAAGAGTATGATAGAGGAAAACAGGGTTCTGAAGTCAATTAGAAGAACACTACGGAAGGCAGAAAGAACGTATAACTAAGTTAAGAAACAAGAGGGTCGAATAACATCAAACAAAGACGAGATTCTAAATGTGGTCGGGGCTTTTCACCAAGAGCTCCACAGCAACACGACAGCGAAAGAAAACGTTAGCAACATCATTATACCAACAGTAATAGATCAAGGATCTAAAGACATTTCAGATATAACCGTAGATGAATTTAGAGCAGCCCTGAGCGAAATCTACAAATCCAGATGAAACTCTACTACATAAAATGCTCTGCAAGCTTCACAACGCATGCTTGATAAATGGAACAACACATCAGTGGATTGAGGAATCGAGCATTAATAATAATCATGCATAAGAAAGGTGACATAACAAACCTAAAAAACTATCATCCTATAAGCTTGCTTTCTTATCTATAAAGTTATTTTTAAATTTACTAACCACACGAGCACGAGCAAGCAGCTTCCGATAAGGGTTTGGCACAAACAAGTGACTATCGAGCAACAACAAATGCTGTGCACAGTAACAAAATACCATATAGATTACATCACAGCAGGTACCATCGTCACCAAAAGTAACTGGGACAGCATCACATTAGCTCTTGTCCTATTATATGAATTTTATTGTCAAATATTTGTCAAACTATGAATCAAATGCATTGAAATGAATGACAATAGAATTAGTCCAGGAGATTATTATGCATTATATGTGTCCCAGATACTTTTGGTGACGATGGTACGTTAATATAAGTAAAAACGTATTTCAAGATGCCAAAGCTTGTATAAAACTGCAAGACTATAAGCCTTCAGGATGATTTACCCATTGAACGGTGTATAGGGCAGGGTGATGTTATGTCCTAAACTTTTGGAATACATGCGAATCATATATATCAAGTAAACACATATAAGTATCTGAGACATGAGATTCTTATAGGCAGAGATAGCTAAATCTGAGAGATAGCGCGAACAGTCGGCTTAAGTTGGGCAACCTTTGGAAGATTGAGCAACACTCGAAATGCCAACATTCCAAACTGTTTGAAGAGAAAGTTCTTCAACCAGTGTGTCCTTCATGTGTTAACCTACGGCGCTAAAAAATTACACTGTTGGCAGAAGCCATTGTGATCTTCGATTTGAAGTTTAGACTCTGATCACGTGGGCCTGTAATCTTTCTGCTCGCTGAGGATTAACCGAACTCGACTATCCACTCTCATTTCGACAGAACTCAGGAACTGACCCATCTATTTTTACATGTATGCGCGCCCAACACGTGGCAATGCCTTTAAATTGGCTATTTGGTACAGGTGTGATTTCCTTGTCCTTATCCATTGCCCGTGGACTGACAAGGATAAAATAAGGATTGATATAATTCCTCCTTCCCTTTTTATCCCGTGCAAATAACAAGGACGGATTGCTATACGTAAGTCCGACATGAGTTAGTACGTCTTGCGCAATGAGCGTTGCTACGTCTTTTTTTTTATCTAATGGAGTTTTCGTATTATTTACCTCTGTCTGGTAAAATTGATAGGTCTGTGTCCTTTACTGAACGAAATTCTTATGGATGGTTTGGAAAAAATATATTTAACTCTCTATTAGGTCGAAGATTTCTTTATTGGCATCGATATGTTATTGATGTACTTGTTTTTCAGAGACTGATAGGCAGTTAAATTAATGTCATTTATCCCTAAAATCCAATTTACTAGCGAATTAGAGGATCGCGAATTCATCAATTTTATTAAACAGGTTGCAGTCAAGAACGAATTGTTAGTTTCTTTGATGATTTAGTTAAAAAAAAAACGTTATCAGATGATTCAGATGGCACTCAACTTAGCCTATTCATCATCCAAGAATATGTATATCCGACCAAGAATATAAATCTATTACATACTATTTCTGAAAAATGACTGAACCAATCACAACTTGGGTAAACTCATTAAAAACAACAAATTTAGATTGAACAAACTATCCAAATCAGGAGTCTACCTATTAGAATGTGTAACTTGTCCGAAAGTATAATTGGACAAATCGAGACACACATTCAACAAGAATTAGAGAACATCAGTCTAGCTTCATAAAAAAATAACACCCTTTCACGTACCTATTTTATATAAATTCAGAAAATCATGATTTTCTCCTCCCGCCGAGACGACCCTTGTAAATGCCCAAATAGGTTTTAAGTTTATTATTGTGCAAACTTTCGAAAGTAACATTGTAATAAATAAATGTGTAACATTAGGTTCTTTTAAGAATGTCGTGAGAAACTCCCCTTTTATTTACCTAGGATCTTTGCCGCCTTCTTGCTGTAGAAGAAGATTAGAAAGAAGCATTCAGATTTTGAACTTGAGGCTGTAAACCTTATATTTCGAGGTATTGAAAAACTGTTCATCTCTAAAAACATCATTAAAATTTTCAAATATATATAACCTTTTTACATAAACCCAAAAGAACTTGTTTTGATCAGTATGTTTAAAGGATTTAAATCACAGTGCTTGTGGTCATTGGAGAAACATTACATTGGTTTGCAAACAAGCAACTCGTGACTTTTCCCCATGCTTTTTTATGCTTTTCATCCTTTCAAAAATATCGTTCTCCTAATTCCGATAACATTAACATGTTTCCACTTTCTCTAATCCTGGAGGGATTTATATTTAATGAAATTATCGATGCTGGATATCTCTCTACTTAAAATGCCTAGACACGTTCGCCGTGCTCAATCATGAATCCTGCTTTTTATGGAAAATTCCGAATCGAGTGTTTATCAGTCTTGAGCACTGTTTATTTCCAACGTATAGTTGAACATAAAAATATGAAAAAAAAAAGACAGCAAAGGGTTGATTAAAACGTGTTTTGTGCCATAATCAAGGAAAAAGAATAGATGAGGCACACCGCACACCCAGTCTAAATGAAGATAAAATCTTTTGTGTACCTTATGTGAAATTTTTGTTGCTGAAATCTGATTTTTGGTAGGTAGGTAATTGTCAAAAACATATTAATTAAATTTTAATTGAAAAATGTGAGCTTGACAAACTTTTAATGATTTCATTAGGACAGTTTAAAATGGTATTATCTATAAACGGTTTTTGTGCGTGAGTCGAGCCCAAATTGAATTTTTCGCTATCAGGAAATTGCAGTAATTTTGTCGACAAGCGACAAAGTATTACTTTGCACTAATAAACAATTAAGTATCTGTTTTTGTATATGTTACTGGACATTATGTTTCTCTGATCTACATTGAATTAAATTCCTAAATCGCACGTTCAGCGTTCTCAGAAATTGAAAAGGTAATGGTATTACTAACAATTTTTTTTTTTCCCAAACATCTCAATAACATCTCATTAAAAATAAACGATAAATCACACTCCAATATACTCCGTCTTATTTTTTCTATCGCTCTCTTCGTCCGACAGCTTTTTCCTTAACAATCTAACTTGTCTACGAGTCAATGCGATTACAAAAGCAGCGCCAAGCATTCCAACAATGCTTCCTGTAAGAACGTCCCACCAGTGATGCCTTCTATCCGTTATTCTGGTGAGCGAGCATGCTAAACCGAATGTCATGCTTAGGGCAAACATGAACAGTTTCAAGGCAGTACCTGTTTTGTGGATTGGAAGCCTAGAATGGATGATGTACTGAAAACAATTAGATTGATTGTAATTCATAAGTTTTCAAGTTGACTTACTGCGCAAAACAAAGCTCCACACCAAGCACCAGATGAATGACCACTTGGAAACGATCTGGAAGCATCCACAAGATCCAAATAAGGCAAATCTGTACGTGTGCAAGTGAAGTCAATAATATATTCGCCAACGGTACAGTTTATGTTTGTATCTGGTCTGCAGGTGTCAAAAAAATGGGGTCTATGTTCACCAACTATTGTTTTAGCTAAAACATATTATTTATTGTATAGTTTTATAAATTACCCTTAGACGATTTAGTTTTCGATTAACAAAATCTGAATAATTGTGATTGTTCTAATCGTGGAACGCGCGTTGTGATATAGCCTTTTTTTTTATTGATTACACATAGAAAAAAAGAGAGGTCAATGGTAGATGTATACCAGCTATCTAAGTACTGAGATGCGCAGATGAGGAGCCTTTGTCAACTAACGCAAACTTATGTAATGGAAAATTTTCAAAATATCTGTAGTCATTTAGGAGAGCAAGACATAGAGAGAGCCATCATGGAGATTCTGTGAGTGTGTGAGCTATGCGGAAGTCTGAATGGCATCACGAGAGAAGATAGTTACCCCGGATTGACGATACCCTCAACCCGCTTTCAGGATTCACGTGATTTATTTAAACTTAATCTGAAAAGTGGATTCAGGTATGGAGCTTGACGAGAGAAGATAAGGAGACAACGGCCTTCCCTGCTGTGAACAGCCTATATGAATTCAATATTATGTCACGCCTTTTTGATTATGCTTTTCCCTGATGCCACTTTGGAAAGACTGACGGAGTTAGTTTTACGAGGACTCACTTAGGAGACGTGTTTGGAAAGATTCGGACTAAAAAGTTCAAAAACCGAGAAATAATAAAGGTGAGCATTGTTCAGAACCACCCTATATATAGGTTTTTATAAACTTCTATTGGTCAACTAAAATCGACTCCTGAGAACGCGTTTAACTCACCAATTTCAGTAAGTCCTTCAGACAAAATTAATCCAATGGTATAATTTTTCAAATACACATAAAATTCCGTAAAAGATTCCATGGTGAACAATCTTTTACAATTATTCTGTCTTGTTATTTCTATAACGTAATATAAGGCAGGAACAATTAATGTTAAACCTAGCCACAGAGCAAGCGAAGTCACCGTGTCACCTCTGTATTTGTGCGAAAACAGGGGGTCATTGCAATAAAATCCCATTTTGGTACCTGGGATTATTCCGTAGTTCCATAAAAGAAATACGACCAGACCTAAAACAAACAACCATCATACTTTATTGTCTTCGTGGGGAATTGTTTATCTTAGATTCACTTACATATAAGAGATATGACCCCATTTGCATAGTACTTAGCAGGATATGGTGGCAAACAAGCTGATCTGAGAGATGATTTTGTTAGTTTACCTTCTTGGTCCAAAAAGCTGAACTGAACGATCTCTGTGGGATCATCATCAACGGTAAATCGAGCAGCCATTTTCAATCTTCAACAGGTACCTACCTACCTTATATAGATATTCAATGTATTAGGTATTCTATCTGGAATAAATCATAATATGCTTATATCACAACAGCTCTGAATAAACATTACCTACTGATCCTATAATCCTTTGAATTAGTTGAGAACTACATTACTTAGTTTACCATCATAATATATTCAAAACATAATTGATAACGAAGTAGTACGAATAGCGACTGTCACTGGCTGGCTATTCCCCAGATGTATGCGTTTGGAGAAAAAAAAAAGAGATTTGGCGAATGTCAATGCTTAATTGCCCATACTAGTGAAGCAATTGACAAATCGCTTCACTAATATTGGCAGTATGCAATTATGTATAGCTATATCACTTATTCATGGACACGTAAAGATTTGGTTGTTGAAATTATAGAATATTCATACCTTTTGTTAAATATACCTGTCGATAATAAATATTAAACGCCGACACTTGCACATATTTATTCAAAAACCATGCAATGGTACTATAATAACTGAAATTATGAAATATTTTTCCGTGCGGGAGCTATCAAAAGTATATTTACTGTAACGATAAGATTACAAAATTATTACCCACCTACTTACTTGATATAAGTTAATGCTGTAACGTCTGTTTATTCACAGATTTCCGGAACAAATTATTATCAGTGATAATTATACTATATTTAAATAATACCTATTGGGTTTGGTAATAATTAATAATTAACATAACTAATTCAGGCGTGTTGTATTTGCTTAAAAATCATTCACCCTGATTTACGTAACCCGTGCACCGGAAGTTTCCAGTTTGCAAGTGAATTAGTAGTGATCTGATGATAGTGATAGCATCTAATCCACAGCTTACGTAAATCACCCCTGAATATGAATCGCTACTTAAAAAAATAAAATAAATGAATTTGCTAAAGTTCGTGGTACTAGTTGATATAGAATCAATTGGCTATGGAATGTATAAGACAAAGGACAAAAAACTTGCTACAAATTATAGAATGATACAAGGCTTGCCCAAAAGAAAGGTGAGGTGCATTGGAATGGCGTTCCACCAATGGCATCAATAACGGTTATAGCTCATGGAGCTTGGTGTAAAATATCCTGTCGTTCAGCCAAAGAACAAAAAATCTGCTATTTTCAAAGGGAATAAATTCTGTGACATAATTGGAGGTTTTAAATGAAGTCAATTCATGTTGACACACGCGGATTGTGTCACAACGATGGAGGTTACCTACGTAACCAGTGTTTTTGAAACATTGCAAAGTGACAAACCATAGGAAAAATCAAATGTTCCAATCATTCTATATACCAAAGACTTGGAGACACATTAGGGTAACGTTTATACCAAAGCTTGAAAAAACAGGACAAGACACCGCAAAGTCCCTAAGACCCATTAGTCTTAGGTCATTTGAGCTTAAGACATTGGAAAAACTTGTGGATATGCACATTAGGGACGGTGTGTTGGCAAGCCCACCACTACACCCCAGACCCAGTCGCGGATCCAGACCCAAATTAAGGGGGGGGGCCCATACAAAATATTGCAAGGTAGTTTCTCTATATTTAGTTGAGCCGTCTCCACCATATTTGGCTTCAAAAATTTTAAAAATACTATCAGAGAAACCAAGTGCCTCAAATTTTACCTAAAGCTTTCATCAGAATGGTTCACAAAATCGTCATAGTAGGATAGTATTTTTCCAATTTTTTGAGCCAAATATGTTGAAGGCGGCTCAAAAAAATATAGAGAAACTATATATTAGAAGCAAATATAGAGCATTTCATTTAAAAAAGTTGAAAGTACGCAAAATTTCAAATTTCTTAACATAAAATTTTGTTTTTGACGATGGATTCTGAAAATTTAGTGAAAACTGCACAAATTTTGTGTTCAGACCTATCTACCTGTAAAGGCAAAGGCTGCAGGTGGGTTGTCAAATTATAACCAGACACCCTGTACATACAAAAAATAGAATAGGCTAGAGGTCCCTGATAAAATGACACCCTGAAATAAAATTCTGTTATATACAGGCCAATGGGCCCTGGTAAGCCCGGAAAAATTGGTCGATTTAATGTTGATTTTTAAAATTATTTTTTCTTACCTAGGGGGGGCCATGGCCCCCATGGCCCCTCCCTGGATCCGCGCGTGCCCAGACCAGTACGTATATCGAACAGGGATGAAACAGCGCTTGACCAGCTGTTCACCATAGTGGAGACCACATTGGAAAACACGGAAGGCTAGGCTCCTTTCTGGACATAGAGGGAGCTTTGACAAAACATGCATCAAAATTCTTCATAAGTTATTATTAACATAAATGTCAAGCTACAAAATTATCATTATAGATATAATATGAACAGGGTCGTTCCAATAGCTATTATATGCCGAGGCAAAGTTCCATTCTGGCGCCCTCCTTCTCAAATTGTATTGTCAAAATGGTAAAAGATCAATATGATAAACAATGAATTTTACGCTATCGTTTAGAGAGTAAGAGAATAAAACAAAAAAGTTACTTCATTTTTTAAAATAAGTATATCATCATATGTTTACTTATTACATGAGGTCTGTTTTCACAGAAATCACAAACCAGTCAGAGTGTTTTTGATTGGTGCAAATCGTCAGCAACCAGTTCTCTGATAGTTTACAACCAATGAAATTTGTTCTGATAGGTATGTGATGTCTGTGAGAACAGATCTATACTGTAGATATATACAGGGTGTCAATGTCAAAACTCTCAATGCGAATATCTCTGAAAGTAAAAAAGTTAGGAAAACGTAATTTGGTACAAATGTTATACAGGTAGGGGTAGGGGTAGGGGCAACTATAAAACCACTATATGGCCCAAGGGGTCACTGACCCCATAACTAAAATATGGTAGTTCTAGTTCCCCCTACCTGTATTACATTTGTACCTACCAAATTACGTTTTTCTAAGTTTTTTACTTTCAGAGAATTCAGAGATATTGGCATTGAAAGTTTTCAAATTAACACCCTGTAAGTATGTATTTTTCATTTTTCAAATTAACTGAACACAAATATAATTTCTCAAAACTTATTAAATTATCAACACTAAAAATGAACCAGTCTGGCTCTACGTCTTGCAAAGTCAGAGATGAGTTCGTTGATACGTCTGTTCTCACAAAAATCACAAACCAATCAGAGGGAATTTCATTGGTTGAAAATAATTATAGAACTGGTTATTGGCGATTTGCAACAATCAAAAACGCTCTGACTGGTTTGTGATTTTTGTGAGGAGAACAGACCTATAATCTACACCATCGAACATGTTATAACCATCACACCATCGAGTGTGTTCAATGGTTGAAGGTTATAACATTTTCACGTTCAAATTATCTTGAGACAAAGATCATCGAAAGTGCCTTAATGAGCGGTGACAGGTGACAGTGGTGACACGTGAATTAACTTTTACCGGACTTTGTTGGATCTTTTATTATGTCCCTATTATCCTTGTGGCATGAAACATTTTTTTAAATTAACTTGTTCACTTGAAATAAATTTGTTTGCAATTTGGCGCCCCTGATCGTGGCGCCCTAGGCGGTTGCCTCGGTTGCCTGTGCCTAAATCCGGCCCTGAATATGAAAAAAAGACAAGAAAACAATCAAAAGACAAAATAATCATTTTAAAATGCACACTCATTTAGTCACAACGTTAAGGTATATTCACAAAACATAAGACATGAAATATAAAAAGATGACGGATTGAAAGGTAATAGTTACAAAATTAAACAAAAACAAGAACAAACAATTTAAAACAGTTCAAAATTCTGCCTGACAATACATTATGTAATATGTTAGTAGATGTTTTTTAAGTTTAGATCTAAATTGGTTAAAACTATCATTAAATATACCAATATTATCACATTGTTTTTTTATCAAAACATTTGTTAATTTCCACGGTCTTGATATGGGTGAGTTCAGAATTAATATAAAAAAAGCTGACTATTTCTAGAATTAATAGGAGATATGTGTAGACCAATATCTGCAAGTAATTCAGAGGTCTATAACCGTCTCCATAATATTATTTGAGATTTTATACAACAAACAGATATCAAAAAAGTTTCTCCTACTCTCCATAGACGATAAGTTCAACAATTTTCTAATTTCCTCACAATTACTATTTCCATAAGAAATATTTAGTTTTAATCCTCCTTTTGAGAAATTTATTTTGTACTCTCTCTAGTTTTTCCTTGTACAGCATAATACGGTTGCCACACAGTACTTCCATACTCTAGGATGGATCGAACCAGAGAACAATAAACATCTCCTATTGTTAAAACATTATTAAAACCCTTAAGAACTCTAAACACAAACCTCAGTAACCTCATTGCTCTATTTGTTATTATATCTTTATGTTTTGAAAAGGTTAACTCGCTGTAGACATCTGGCTAGAGCCAGATGCCAAGGTCCTTAACTAGGGTTTGTCTCTCCAACTCTAATGAATCAAGTGTTAAGTCGAGAACAATAGGACACCTAGATTTACTGAAAGAAATAACACTACACTTATGAATGATTAAAGTTAAATTATTCAATTCACACCAAGAAGAAAATCTATTTAAATCTTCAACAAAATACAGTCTTCAGTGGATTAAATTATCTTCAGAATTTCATACATCTGTCAAAACTGGTATTCCAACAATAAATTGACATGTTTTGATTGTTGATTTGAACCAATCAGATTGTAATTACGCGATAATTTGCACTAGTGCAAATTATCAGATAATTGCATACTAACTGGTGCGAAAACTGGTGTTTTGACATTTTTTGACAAAAAATTTAAATTTTTGATTAAATTAAATACAACTCGTGCAATGGAAATATATTTATAATTTTCGACAAATTTGCACTCAACTAAAAATGCATTCAGGCAAATTTCCCAAAAATTATCAATAATTTCCATTGCACTAGTTATATTACTATTGAAAATTTTCAAATCACCAGCAAATACAAGAAAAATACTAGATTTGAATACATGTTCAACATCATTTAAAAAACAATTAGAAAGAAGTGTTGATAGGTGTCCACCCTGGGCAACACCAGAAGTAACTTCCACTTCTGAGGAGATATGATAATTCAGTTTGACAGATTGTTTTCCTCTTGAGATTACTCTGAAACCACCTAATTAACATGCCATGTACACCAGCAGCCTCCAGCTTTTTCAGGAGAATGCTATAAACAACTTTATCGAAAGCCTTCGAGAAATCAGTATAAATTGCATCAACTTGATACCTATTCCCAAAAGCTTCCAACAAAGCCTGCTCACAAGTTAAAAGATTTGTTATGGTGGATTTTCCCTTCATGCAACCATGCTGTCCATTGATAATAACATTCTTAAAATGTGGGGTGATTTTATCTAATCCTATATCCTAATACCTTCAAAACCTTTGGCTACCAAGGAGACCTTCGATATTGGGCGATAATTTTCAATGTCTGATTTGTCTCTAATTTTAAAGCTAACATAGGATTTTTTCCAGGATGCTGGATATGTACCAGTAGACTATGACAAATTGAAATTATCACTCAAAATTTAACACAGAACAAACCTGCAGTTTTCTAGGAAAATAACAGGTATGCCATCTGGCCCAACGCCGAGACTCTGCTTCAATTTGCAAATTCAGTGGAAATAGCTTAAGCTGTCCAAGATCAACCATCCTCTCCGATTAAAAAGAAACACTTTCAGAATTGTCATATTCCGAGTACACCGATGCAAAATAAATATTGAACATGTCAACTATATCCTGTGGATCATCACTCTCCCTTCCATTGAGATTCATGCACAGGATATTCTGAGTTATTATTTATTTTTTTTTTGAATTTACATATTTCCACAAACTCTTTTTGTCTTTGAGCTGACTTTCTAAACTTGTTATGTATTTTTTATGTAATAATTGTGACTTTAATTCACACTGTGATCTTAGTTCAGAGAATCGAGAGTAATTATCCAAGGGATGTGTGGCTTTGAAAGTTTTTTGGGTTTTTTTTTCCCATAATTAAGTTCCTAACTTCGTTATTCATCCACTTAGGGATTTTTGGTAATTTATAACGAGCTGAAGGCACAAATAAGTCAATTATGTCGAACGATGTTTTATAAAAACTTTCAATAACAATACCTCTACACCGGTACTGTGATACTATTAACTACAGAGTGATAGTAATACACGTAGGTTCAAATAATTGGTTTTATTAAGAAATGATTACACATACTGAAAACAAACCAACTCCCTACCAAACTTAACATAACCTCCAAGAAACATCTACCCTAAAAACTGAAGCTGATCATGCCCTGTTGCCAAGTTTAGCAACTTACATGGCTTGATCTAAATATCATCACTACTCCCCCTTCAGTTAGGAAATCATATTATTTATAATTTAAACTTTAAACTTTTACTTAATGAACAAAACTTCTAAACCATAATATAATCATTAAATTTGGATGGCAACTTAACAAGTCTTTTTCCAGCATCAGGACCGCTACGACCATTTTTATCATATCCAATGTCAGGATGCGTATCTGTTGAGCTCTCAATGAAACTTCTCTGAGCCAGATATTTGAGAGTTATTATCATCATTGAGCTCATCAGATGTGCGATTATTCCTCAAATGAAAACTATTACGGACTTCCTGACCATTATTCTTCTGAACTGTGTAGGACCTGGGAACAGACAATCTTTTAGAAACTGTGCCTGGTTGCCAAGTCCTACCCTCTTTCACATTCAGCCTATCACCAACCTTAGACCTCACCAACTCCAAAAGGATCCCTAACCATAGTTAATCGATTACTACCAAATATGACTTTCCTTCATACTCCATAATATCACTGGCAACAATTTCAAAGGGAAATTCTAATAATTTCCGTAAAATAAGAGGTTACTTTCGATTGCTATTTTTCATCTAAGAATATTAAATCGTTCAATATGTAAATATTATTTCGTTTTGCAATAGTATATTGTGTATTTAGGTGGAAAAGTGACACATTCTCGGCCGAGGGTGTAAGTTGACGGGCGAGGCGTAGCCGAGGCCGGCAAACACCGAAGGCCGAGAATGTGCTTTTCCACCGAAATACACATACTATTTTTTTCTGAGATCGGTTAAATATCTGTTAAACGCTTGTATTTTTGCTCCAATTGTTCAGCAGTACGAGAATCACTTTCCCGGCCTAGGCCGGAAAAGTGATTCTCGTATTGTTATTCATTGATTGCTTAGCAACTATTGAAACATAATTAAAATACCAGAATATTGGGTTTTGCGACCTGTCAACCGGTCAAAAATACTGACATTTCTTGTCAATCTCAGAAAAAATACTTTTTAATAAGATCAGGAACTTGTGTTATGCTAGATGGCCAACCCCTATTACAAATATCCATTAAAAGTTTAAGCTCATCGTCTTTAGATGTTTCTACCTTAAACTCTATTTGCCACTCATTCGACAAATTTATTGAATGAACAATATCAGCTGAAAAATTCTGATCAGAACCAGACTCCCTAATATAGTTACGTGAAAGCAGATCAGCTATAAGCATCTTCTTACCAGGCTTGTAATGAACAATTACATCATATTTCAAAAGTTTTACCTTCATTCTTCGAAGTTTTGGAGATTACACTTCGGCAACGCCCTTTTTCATTATTGCCTCAATAAGCTTATGGTCTGTATGAATAACAACATGATGCCCATAAATATAGTTATGAAATTTTTGACAAGCATCTGCTGTTAATGATCGCGATGCGAAAGCCACTGGTTTATTGTTCTGCAGGAGCACACAGCCCAAACCTGACTTACTTGCATCTGTTTGAATAACTGAGGGTAAAGATTCATTAAAATTAGTCAATACAGGTGGATTACTTATCAATTTTTTAATATTATTTAGAGATTCCGTATGTTTGGCACTCCGCAAACATACCACATCTTTCTTAAGTAACTCTCTCAATGGTGTTGGTATCTCTGATAAATTGGGTATGTAGTTTCTTAAATCATTAATCATTCCTAGAATTCTTTGAAGTTTTTTTGGCGTTTTTGGCTCCTCAAGGCTCATTATCGCCAGAATTTTATCATTATCCGGTGTCATCCCGATTTATCGAAAATGTTTCTCAAATACTTTACTTCCTGCACTCGATATTGCATTTGCTACTATTAAACTTGACATTCAAGGAGCGAGCTCTCTCAACAACCTTAGCCAAGATTCGATCATGCTCCTCCAATGTTTTTGCGGCAATCAACAAGTCATCAAAGTATACAATTACTTCTTCTATATCACCAAAGTTTTCAGTATTAATCTTTTGAAAAAACTCAGGTGCAGCATTAAGACCAAAAGGAAGTCTCAAGAACCTGTAGACACCGAAAGGACAACCAAATGCGCAGAGCCTGCTCGAATCCTCATCCAAAGTTACCTGATAAAACCCATCCTTGAAATCGAGCACAGAAAAGTAATTTTTATTGTTTAATTTTGCTCTTATTTCATTTAGAGTTGGAATTTCATAGAATTCCTTTTCCAATGCATTATTTAATTCTCTTGGATCTAAACACAATCTTAGCGATCCATCATTTTTTTATATGATCACGAAGTTGTTAAGCCATTCAGTGGGCCCCTCAATTTTAACAATTACTCCTCTATTAATCAATTCGTCAAGTTTACTTTTCAATTTGTCTTTACTAGCTATGCTATAATAGAGGATGTCTCCTGGGTGGCTTAAAAACTGGAATATAATCTTTTTTCATAGTCCAGGAGGCAGTGACGGTTTTCGGCACTTATTTTTCCAGTCGGACAACATGGATAGAATTGTAGGGTTAGTAATTCTAAGAAAAATTCATATATTTTTAGGGGGGTTTTCCGATGGGTTCAGGCGCAAAATGCGTTAGAGCTAACGAATGCACGGCCCTTTTTTTTCCTGAACTTACGTAAAAAATAGTCCGGCAAATCTGTGAGTATGGATAATACGTCTGGCAAGTGAAAAATTGAAGATCCGAAAAATTCCAGCCAGACTCACTTTCCACTATCTGAGATAAGCCAAATTGCTATTTTCATATACTTTATGTTCTATTATAGTGAATGTGAAATATATATGACTGGGAAAATAAGTGTACTTGTATTTTTCATTGATCTTGTGCACCCATCCGAAAATTTTTGCGAAACTCAAATATTCTTGTTTTGCATCACCAAGAGAACAAACTATTTAATATACGCCAACTGAAAAAATAATTAAGTGCTTAAAAATTTCACTACCTCCTGGACTATCAGCTTATAAGTATAATTTGTTTGTTAAACTGACCCAATCCCATGAAAATATCTTTATTTTGCTTAACAAAAAGATCCTTATTGCTAGTTACTTCAATATTTTGAACTTTTTTTTTATAAGACCCATGTCAAAGCAAGAATCTAGTCCCAAAATTGGCACATAATTTTCTGCAATCTGAATATAAAATCGAGATGTTAGTTCAAGGTTGTCACCGCTTTAATTATGCAAATGAGGCAATCGGAATATAAAATCGATATGTTTATGTTAGTTCAAGGTTGTTACCGCTTTTGCATACATTAAGTGCCGACTCATAGATAGGCAATTACTTATACATAATTGAAGTCGGGTAAGTGTTTGGAAGAAGTCCGGAGAGGTCAGGAAAGGGCTGGATAAGGTCGGGAGAAATCTAGACAAGTCTGGATAAAGTCTGGATAAGGCTGGATAAAGTCTAGCTAAGTCTGGAAAAGTTTGGATAAGTTTGGATAAGTTTGGATAAGTTTGGATAAGTTTGGATAAAGTCTGGAAAAGCCAGAAAATTTCTGGAAACGTCTGGAAAAGGCTCTATTAGGTCTGGAGAAATCTGGACAAGTCTGGATAAAGTCTGGAAAATTCTACCTAAGTCTGGAAAAGTCTGGATAAAGTCTGGAAAAGCCTGGAAATTTCTGGAAACGTCGGAAAAAGGCTGGATAAGGTCTGGAGAAATTCAGACAAGTCTGGATAAGGTCTGGAAAAGTGTATTTGAAGTCGGGAAAGTGTTTGGGAGAAGTCCGGAGAGGTCAAAGGGCTGGATAAGGTCTGGAGAAATCTAGATAAGTCTGGATAAAGTCTGGATAAAGTCTGGATAAAGTCTAGCTAAGTCTGGAAAAGTCTGGATAAGTTTGGATAAAGTCTGGAAAAGAGCCAGAAAATTTCTGGAAACGTCTGGAAAAGGCTCTATTAGGTCTGGAGAAATCGAGACAAGTCTGGATAAAGTCTGGAAAAATCTAGCTAAGCTTAGAAAAATCTGGATAAAGTCTGGAAAAGCCTGGAAATTTCTGGAAACGTCTGGGAAAGGCTTAATAAGGTCTAGAGACATTCAGACAAGTTTGGATAAAGTCTGGAAAAGAGCCAGAAAATGTCTGGAAACGTCTGGAAAAGGCTCTATTAGGTCTGGAGAAATCTAGACAAGTCTGGATAAAGTCTGGAAAAATCTAGCGAAGTCTAGAAAAGTCTGGATAAAGTATGGAAAAGCCTGGAAATTTCTGATAACGTCTGGAAAAGGCTTGATAAGGTCTGGAGAAATTCAGACAAGTCTGGATAAAGTCTGGAAAAGTGTATTTGAAGTCGGGAAAGTGTTTGGGAGAAGTCCGGAGAGGTCAGAAAAGGGCTGGATAAGGTCTGGAGAAATCTAGACAAGTCTGGATAAAGTCTAGCTAAATCTGGAAAAGTCTGGATAAGTTTGGATACAGTCTGGAAAAGCCAGAAAATTTCTGGAAACGTCTGGAAAAGGCTCTATTAGGTCTGGAGAAATCTAGACAAGTCTGGATAAAGTCTGGAAAAATCCAGCCAAGTCTAGAAAAGTCTGGATAAAGTCTGGGAAAGTCTGGAAATGTCTGTAAACCTCTGGAAAAGGCTTGATAAGGTCTGGAGAAATTTTGACAAGTCTGCATAAAGTCTAGCTAAGTCTGGAAAAATCTGGATAAAGTCTGGAAATTTCTGGAAACGTCTGGAAAACGCATGTAAATTTCTGGATTGGGTCGGAAAAATTCTGGAAAATCTGGAAAGGGTTGAATTTTAGCGGATCTCAAAGCTCACAATAATCACAAGCATTAGCGTTGAAGTTTGCTTCGGCATTTTCAATGTTCTCCTCGGTTGTATCTTTGTGAAGGACTCTGAATTTTTTACTTATGTGACAATTCTCTGACAATATGCCTATTAGCTGTGCTATTAGATATTGCTCTGTAGATGGTTGTTTTTCAAAGCAAGGAAGTGGTTTAATATTTTTTCGAGGTCCAATAGAAGAATCTAGGTATGTATAGGGTTTTCCAATAGTAACGCTCGATGTTTGACAATAGCCCATGAAAAACTCGATAGTCACACAGGTGCTATCTTTGGCAGCCGTATTCAATTAGTCTCTGCATTTTATTATGGAGCGCTACACGATTGAGCAACGCGTCGGAATTGTTAAAAATTATTATCATTATCAAAACCAATGTTCTATTCGGAAAACGTTTCGTGCACTCCGTGCAATTTATGATGTCAACGATCGTCCTTCAGAATCCACAATTGGCCGACCTAACGTCACTGGATTTTTTTCTCTAGGCATTCTAAAATCCAAAGTCTATGTTGACAAATCTCGAACGGTTGCCGCCTTAAAGGCCAATATTAAGCACTTATTGCTGAAATTGAGCCATTTTTATGCGATAACGAACACTAAATGATTCTAACGACAATCTAAAATTGTCGGAGAAATGTATTGATAATTCGGATATTGTTGAAAACATCTATGAGAAGTAAAGTCCGTCGATTTTAATCTAATACTCGAAAGGAATGTGAGCTGGTGGCACCCTACATTTGAACGCCAATGGTCACCTAACGTCACCCCTGGTTTTCGCTTCACCCCCTCGCTCCTCATTCGAAAAGTCGACGAACAATACTAAAAGAATGAAGATTCAGGGACTTGACCAAATCTGCAATAATTTCTGCAAGAAATGTTGATGTCGAAGAAATAAACGAATAAGTTGTCGAACTGTTGGACGTCAAGACCGAAAAACTCTACACCAGTATAGATAGTGTCAAGAACTGTGATAATAGTGATCTAAATAATGCTATTCTTCCAAAATATTTAAATTCGCTTAATCCGCCGAATTCCCGCTCCATGAATTACGATTGAAAACGAATTCTATTGTATGCTTATTAGAAATCTAAGCATCAGTGCAGGCCTTTGCAATGGTACAAGGCCTTTAGTTCTGGAACTTGGGGATAATCTGTTACGCTGTGAGATATTGACTGTAGATAAACAGGGAGAAATAGTGTTCATAAATCGAATAACACTCTACTGCGAAAACGTCTACCCCTTTACGTTCAAACAAAGACAATTTTAAAATAAAATTAGCCTTTGCAATGAATGACGATTAACAAATCTCAAGGACAAACATTTGATAGGATAGTAATTGATCTCCAGAAAGGATGTATTAGTCACGGACAACTTTATGTGGCGCTTTTCAGAGTTCGTTCGTGGGACTCATTGAAAGTTTATTCAGGGAAACAAAGAGGCAATAGTGTTGTCAAAAACCATGTTTTTAAAGAACTGTTTTTTTGATAATTTAATTTTGAAATTTCGCAGTCATAGGTGATTTCAGAAGATCTTTACAACTTATTTACAAGATATTTGAAGATCACAAGACAAAAACCTGAACACGATAAACATAAATGATTGAAAATAACGAAGAACGACATGAAGACTTAGCACTCTTTAAACTTTGGATTCTTACGAGTTCCATAAAATAGAATAAGTTGCACTGGACATATGCACACCGTATATTCAAAAAATAAGATCGATTTAAAGTCATTACGATATACCGCAAAAGTAATAATTCGCCAACTACTTTGATCACATTTAAAATTTATGTCTACCACGTAGGTACAAACAAAAAATGTAAGTTGAATAATTGAGCAATTGAATTTAAAATCTTTTAAAAAAAAATTTTTTTCGATTGTTTGCAGTAAAATGTTGATCGAGTAGACTTCAATAACTGGCCTAATAAAAAAAAAAGGAACTTCATGAAAGTGTAAAAAAAAAATTAAGACTCGATATCTCGTATTATACCACAGCACATAAATAGTTACTAACTCGGTTTATAATAACACCTTGATTATGGTTATGATTATTCTGTTTTAAATAAACCACTTCGAAAAATGTATACCTACACCTACGAGTTCCATAAAACAAAATGAGATAAGTAGACATACGCACACCGTACATTCAAGAAATGTGATCGATTTAAATTCATTATGATATACCATACAAAAATAATTAGTCACCAACTCCATCCAGCGCATTTGAAATTTCTTCACTAGAATAACATCTATACAACTTATCTCACTGTTACATTTAATGTATAATGTACATTTAAATCAAAAATTATCCTGTTTTTTGTACAACAACTAATAAATATTTTCCATTTTATAATTATTTTGATGGACTTGATTTAAAAAAAAAGCGCGCGAAGCGCGCTCATGACCTAGTTACAATAAAATCTAGGTTGAAATTTTTATCGTCATACCTACATTTTAAGTTAACAGACCCTAACGGATACATCTTAAAACCCCCATATGTTTCAAGTACAATATTACCTAACTTGTTTCAATTCGCCTCTTTTCTTAAACTTATTGAAAATTTACTCTGAAATGGCATTAACTTCTGATCCTGTATCTACTTTAAAATCTACTATAAAATCAAATACTACTACTTCCTCAACCCATTTAGATTTTACTTTTTTCTTACATACTGCATTTATATTTTCAATGCTGCGCAACTCACTAACACTTATCATTGCCACAAAGTACTCATCATCTTCACTAGAATTCTGTTCACGCCTGCTGCCTACTTGTAACTCCCAAATATAAGACTTACTACACATTTTTTTCAAAATGTCCATAAAGCTTACATTTATTGCATCTTCGACCAAATGCTGGACATTTTCTTCTACCATGTCGACTGCCACATCTTTGCCAAACAACTTGATCTGTTTCTTCATTTTTTGGGTCTCTGTTTCTATTAAAATAGCCTGATGCCTCATTTCCTCTATTTGGGAGTCTGCTATGTTGTACTTTTTTCTGAACTGCATCAATTTTTACTTCACGACCATCTAGAACTTGTTTCAACTGAGCTTTTGCAATTTCATTTGTTTTACAAATTTGAGATGCCTTTTTCAAGTCCACATCATCAAGATACAAAAGCTTTTCTTGAAGTTCTTTACTTCGAATGCCAAGGGCAATGCGATCTCTAATCATAGAGTCCATCGAGACCCCAAAATCACAAGTTTGTGCCAACTTCTTTAAATCAGTTATAAAATGATCAATGGGGCTTGAGATCGGACATTCTATATTGGACGTACAGCATGATGGTCAAGCCCAGCTTGACTTACGCCCCCTTGATGTGGTGGCCAAAGACACAGCAACAGTAGTAATGGACACCCTCCTAGCTCTTCCAACTCTGCTCATTGTGATACAGGGGGAGACAAGGATAGAAGCGTGCAGACTGAAACCGACAACACCCTACAATTAAAAGACGGGACACATGGCAATCGCAGAACTAGTGGGGAGAGATATTCTCAATATGAAGACGGATTACATACCAAGGCGATACCGCTACAACAGACCGTTTGACGTCAGCTTCCTAAGCAGAACTGAATGGGACCAAGGCTTACCGGAGACCAAAAAGCAGGACCGGAACTGGTACACGGACGGGTCGAAGACTGCGGCTGGTACCGAGGTGCAATAAAACAACGAAGAATGAATCTCTTCCTTCTTCATTTATTTTACTTGAAGCCAGCTTTGGTGTAGAGTGTGACACTTGTCTAATAATTGCTGTTTAGGAAAGAAACCTTTTTTATTCAAATTTTATTTGGCGATATGTTTCCAAATCCCTGTCTTCATTGTACTTTAGAAAAGTTGGTGAGGTTTTTTTTTTTTAATTAATATTGCCTCTAAAATATTTTTTCATAGGGATTCTAGGAAATCCAGTTGTTGGCTTATTCTGTTCAGAAACCAGTGGCTCCCATCATAGAGATACTCACCAAATTTTATGATTTATTCATTTAACCTGAGCTAGGGTATCAATTTGGGTTAGTTGTACATCATAGCCCAAACAACACCTCCACACCTGTCAAAAGAAGCTGTTGAAACTTATTGTTATGGCTTGATCGCATCTATACTAAACCTAACCGAGGTACCAAAAAAATAAACAGAAACAAATCAAAAGCAGCAATGCAGCAAAACACGGTAACCATTATAAAGTTTGGTGACAAATTAATGAGAAGACTACCAGCCTGCAGAAAAGTCTCGAACTGCCATATCTATCTATCTATGGTTCATCGATACCTACCAGACAATCGAGACTGGCTAGACAAAGTGTGATCTACCTCTACCAACCGACTTGGAATAGGAAAGACAAAATACGATGGGCAGTACTAAAGCTTCTCATCCTGCAAATCTCCAGGCTCTAGGGGGGTCTGGACCAGACTTCAGGCATTTTATTTTGAATTAAGTTTGAGTTTGTATCTTTTTACTCCGGACAGTGGCGTAGTGACGATGCCCCGGGCCCGTGTTCAAAAATTTTACCGGGCCCCTATACTCCTACGAGATGAAATAATTGAAAAATCAAAGAGATATAATTTTTTTTTTTCAAATATACAGGGTGAACCTAAAGTATGGGTTCACTATAAAATAAATGAACGCGTTTCGGAAAAACCGCTCGGACACGTAAATTTTGTTTTTTTGCTTGAAATTTTTTCACACCATTTTTTTATATTGGTTGTTCCAAAAACAGCTGTACCATTATCAACTTTATTTTTTTAAATCGTACCTTCTGTATGTCATGACATTTCCGGATTCTGGGGAAAATTCTAAACATATGCATATTATACCAGAAATACCCTTAGTGCCGATTTCTCAATAGCAAGTCACCCCCGGGTTAGCCGGGTCACCCAGGGTAAATATTGCAACTTTACACCCTTACCCTGGAGTTAAAACCAATCCGGAGGTGACTCGCTATTGAGAAACCGGCCCCTATGTTGAAACCTATAACTCACCTAATTTAGAGGGCATAGCACAACAAACCACATCGCAGGGATTGCAGGATCTTGAGTTAGCATACCTGACAATCCTGGCATACTATGGAGTGATTCGGCTGTACTAATGAATTTTGAAGATATACGATACGCGAAAACCGGTGAAATCGAAAAGTTTTCATAAAAGAATAAAATAAATCATTATAAGTCTATATAAGAATGGAAGAAATGAAGACTTTACCTACGTAGATATAGATATATTATTTTTTCTACAAACGTCACTAAAAGTGCCATTTTTAACGCATGCTGTCAGTGTCTAAAATTCCATTTTATGACAATGGTGTTAAAAGTGATTACTTCTTGCACTGAGTGCTAAAAGTAATCACTTTTAGTGCGTTTGTAGAAAAAATAGTGTATGATATTCGTGCTAAAAGTGATTTTATTTTGTCCAAACTTCCCTTTTCACAAAATAAAATGTCACTTTTAGCACTTATATATCATAAATAACTATTTTATTTTTATATAAATTAGCGTCAAATGTGTAAAATGTAATTTTTTTTTTACTTAATGGGAGAAACATAATATCGACATCTAGGACCTGGCCCCTTGAGGTACCGGGCCCGTGTTCCGGGGAACACACGGAACACCGGTGACTACGCCCCTGACTCCGGATGGTTTTGCCTTTCTTTCCCAATTTATCGAAACTCATTCGATTATTCAATAGACAAACATTGGATATTTGTTTTAATATTTGTATACCTACTTTTAACTTATTGATTTATTATCAAAAAACCAGTAATTATATAAAAATTGCATATATTTACATCATCATATTTACAAGTCCAGAATCTAGCCAAATAATAAATTAACGGATAAATACTTATTAGTCCACACAGCAAATAGGTATATAAGCTAATATAATAGCCAAATACAACTTACTTTTATCAACAAAAAAAAACAACCAATAATATCTATATTTAAAAACTGTCAAAAAAAATCTGTAAAAGCTATGCTTTGTGTCAGATTGTACATATCATGTATATTTTTATAGAAAATTAGCATTTTTAAGGCAACACTCAAAAACATGTGTGCAAAAAATTTCTAAAAAATATGGTACATTGAAACGTCAAAAAATATTGACGTCTTCACATTTAAGGAACATTTTTCAATAGCAATATGCCATTTACAAAAATACCATTGATTACATAATTTTTCTCTTACATTAAACTAATAATTCTTTTAACTATATAATTTCACTCTTAGCGTCCTTATTCTTAATATCGAGCAGCGTCGTCGTGGACATTGCCACCCTAGGAATACTGGTGTTTTGGTGAAGATGCCTATAAATAATACTTAATGAATAGACGGCCCCTAAGGCTCCTAACAGCATTCCGACTCCCACATCCCACCAATGATGTCTCCTATCAGTTATCCGGCTGAGGGAGCATACCAGTGACCAGCAAATGACACAGGCGATGAAGAACGGTTTGAATAATTGGCCAATTTTTTGGGTTGTTAGACGAGATTGGATTATATACTGAAAAAAAATGAGATTCAGAATCAAAATATGTTATTAGGAACTATGCCTATTTGAGATGATAAATTAGTCCTTACATTCGGGCTTCATATTTTGATACAATTGATACAATTTTTGTTTGAGTGCTAAATAAGAAATATAATTTCAACACTGATATAATGAGTATTGCTTTCATTATTATATTGAGATATGCTATGCAATTTAAAATCCTAGTATGATAATATGATACATTATTGCAATAGACCATTTTAATTTTTCCAGCTCGGATGCTGGATGAGAAAGTTAAGATGGAGCTTTCCGCGACAAAACCCAAGATAGAAGTGCAAGACAAGGAACACTAGTAGTAGTAGTCATTGAGAGGCCATGGTTCGGACACCGAATAATACTACAACCACAGGTGAACTAAAGTGGAAATGAGCAACACACAGCAGAGACCAATCGCGTAAATCAGAGGTGTTAAAGTTGAACTAATTCAATATTGAAAACATAATTCTTACCGAAAAATATACAGCGGCAAATACACTCAGCGACGAGTGTCCACTAGGAAAACTTCGTGACGTGTCAGACATAAAATAGAAACTGTACTTTGTCGTGGTACATTCGTAAGTCGAAATGTATTGTCCATCTGTACAGTTTTGTGCTGCATCGGGCTGACAGACTTCGAGAAAATAAGGTCTGTGCTCTCCTACTAGGACTTTGGCTACCTCTGTAATGAGAAGAACTAGCGCGGACCTAGACAGAAAAGACATTATTTGATAAGATAAAATATTAAAATATTTATAACTTACCCAACCAGGTACTCCTTATAGAAATACCAAGCGTCTCGCCAACTTAGTCTAGATACTGCCGCCTTTCTAAGGTACTCGACGAGAAATAATACTAACCCAGGTACTACCAAAAGACAGGATACCAATAAAGTAGTAGCGCTAATCGTGTCACCGGTGAAGCTGTGGGATAACGCTGGATCTTTGCAATAAAATCCGGTTTTCGTTGTAGGAATGTAGCCTAGTTCGAGGACTATTATACATGATGTGACTGAAAAAGAAATATAACTATAACCAACTAAATTAAATAAAAGAAGATTCTGCGAGTCTATTTCTGTATCACTAACAATAAAAAATCAACTTACAGCTTGGAAATCGGTAAAGTTTCATAACAAAATCCCTTCCTTGGATTTTGTTCGGTTATTGCAATAAATATTACGGATATGACCTGTGATTAACGTCCAATTATTATACCTTGTTTATTCAAAGGATCCCCTGAAAGTTGGCCTTTCTATAGCTATATACTATAAATTACGAATTTAGTAGTGAAATGGAAACCTAGAATTTTTTTAAAAATAGATGGACAGGTTGCAAGGGTTGACTGTAAATATGCAGACGGAGTTTTTGGCCATGAGACTAGAAACTACTTACCAGAGCTGGACGAAAGACTTTCAAAAAGTATTTCAAAATATTGAAAACCTAATGAAGACTGAAAGTACCTATTTAAATACCAAATAATATTTGACTTGAACATAATTAAAAACTTAATTAATACAAAAAGTAGGTATTTGAATACTTTTATCAGGCAGATAGGTACTTTATTCAAATACTACAGATTAAAATTCTTTGAAAATGCTCTGGCAAATACATGAAAATATTTATTTTAATAATATGAATGTTACGAAAATGAACATCTTGAAAAATAAATACACTAGATGACAGTGTAAAATACGTACCTAATGCATTCAAATAAACAAGTCAAATGATCAAAAGTAAACGGAAGGGCACAATTATCAAAGCTCAAAGTCTGTATATATTTTTCTAGAAATGTGGCAGGCGACAGAACGTCTGGCTTCGGGATACGCACGTATCCATTTTAGGGACTAATAATTTGATGATTTGAAACTTGGTGTTGATATTATTCGCAGAAGAAAAAGTATTTCATTTCATTTCATTTCATTTATTGAATAACTTTACAAACACCTATAGTAATTACATGCAAAGTAAAAAAGACACACATTACAAAAAAAAAAAAAAAAAAAAATACACAAAAACCTACTTAAAACTCAAAAATATGAGGACAGTCTATGGTGTTATCAAGGCAATTATCTGTCTCAGACTGCTGTGGAACATATCTATTCTGTTATAGAGGTTCAGGAATTCATTTACTATTATTTGCATATTAGATAAAGGGGATAAACTGTCATTGGGGTCTATCCAGAATAATCCTCTATTGACAATTCTTAGGCCAATTTTAGGAACATTAAAACTGATATGCCTGATAAGATCACAGTGTTGATATTTCTTATGGTTTACAATATTATAAATTAAGATTATAGCTTGTACTCTACGCCTAGATGATAAAGTTTGAAAATTAAAGCCATTTAACATCGACTGGTAGGAGATTCTAAAAGGGTATTCATTGTTCCTTCTAACATATAAGTATCTCAGAAAACGCTTTTGGACCTTTTCAATTTGATCCTGATTTGTTGCTGCAATTGGAAACCACACTGAGCTAGCATACTCAAGTTTTGGGCGAACCAATGAATTGTATAATTTAATTACAGTTGGTATTTCAAAATTTTTACTGTTTCTAATAATAAAGCCCAAGACTTGGTATGCCTTATTGACAATATTATCAAAGTGTGAATTAAATTTAAGATTTTTCTGAAATATGACACCTAGATCAAGCACCGCGTCAACCTTGTTAATCGGAACATTTTCAATTGAATAATCCTGAATGACATAATTCAATTTAAATAGGTATGTACAGGGTATTTGATTATATTTGGACTCATACCTACAGCCTTTACTATTTAAGATAGAAAAAAATTCAAAATACAAAACTTGACAGTTTTCTTCTATATTTTCTTTTAGCGCTATCAGAAAAAACAAAATCGCATCGGAAAATGGAGAAACGTAGGTAACTTCGACTTTTTTAAATGGAACACCCTGTATATTATGCGATAAAATGAAAGATCTTTTCTTCCTGATTCCAAATATACAGGGTGTTTCAGAAATGGTGTTACAAACTTCAGGGGCAGATAGTATTCATGAAAATAATTGAAAAAGTTCCTATGGATATAGGTCCGGAAACGCTTTGTTTCCAAGATACAGGGTGATACGTTTTTAAAAAAAATAGTTTTTTATTAATAGCCCAAAAGAGCTTTAGCCGATTTCAATGAAATTTTCACGGTTCATTTCATCCATTATCAGTCATCTACTGGACCAATTAGATTTGATCCAGAATTCCCAGGGGCGTACCCAGCGACCAAGTCGGTTGTTTTTGTGCAGAAAAAAATATCACTCTGTAGTTTTTGTACGATTTTTATTGATTATTCAGATAGACACACTAAAAATACAACATTTTTGTCTCTTACATTTTTCAGTTATCTCGCTTCGTTTTCGCGGAAAAATTACAATACTATACCTCGACATGTCTCTGAACTCCCTAAGAAAAAATAAAAATGTTTAGGAATTGATTAAAAATTTACTGGCGTTTGTTGATTTATGAAAACAAAACAAAAAAAAACCTCAAAAGGAATTTATGTCCTGGTAGCTCAATGAATGGGTGATGTATCTTAATTCCTATGAATTTTTATGTTTCCTTATGGAGGTCAGAGACGTGCCGAGGTATGGTATTGTAATTTTTTCGCGAAAACGAAGCGAGATAACTGAAAAATGTAAGAGACAAAAATGTTGTATTTTTAGTTTGTCTATCTGAACAATCAATAAAAATCGTACAAAAACTACCGAGTGATATTTTTTTTTGCACAAAAACAACCTACTTGGCCGCTGGGTACGCCCCTGGGAATTCTGGATCAGATCTAATTGGTCCAATAGATGTCTGATAATGGTTGAAATAAACCGTGAAAATTTCATTGAAATCGGCTAAAGCTCTTTTGGGCTATTGATAAAAATTATTTTTTTTTTTGAAAACATATCACCCTGTATCTTGGAAACAAAGCGTTTCCGGACCTATATCCATAGGAACTTTTTTAATTATTTTCATGAATACTATCTGCCCCTGAAGTTTGTAACACCATTTCTGAATCACCATGTATACAGGGTGTCACGAAAGGTTTGTTACAAACTTCTAGGGATGGTAGATCTCGTAAAAATAAAGCTTTTTTCTTAATAAGCATGTGTCCGGAAATGTTTCGCTTTCCAGATACAGGGTGTTAAACTTTGTAAAAAAAAGCCAATTTTTTTATTAATTCTTAGAAATGCGTTGTACGAATTAAATTAAATTTTCATAGTTTGTTGACACCTTTATGAGGTATCTTTTGGACTCCTCAGAGTTGACCCAGTAATTCCAGGGACGTGCCACAGGTTTTGTGGGATGGTTTTTTTGCACGAAAAACATCGTCCAGTAGATTTATTTTCAATTAAGATATGTTTTTATCTCCTTATTTTTTTTCCGTATGCTGCTTAGTTTTCGAGATAAAATTTAAAAACCATTTTAGGCTAACCACGAACGGCACTGACCTCCATAAATAAAAAATAAATTGCCACAGAATTACCTGAAATTTTACCAGGCTATTTGTTGCTCAAAAATAAACAAAAAACTTTTTTTCTAAAACGCTCGCACTTCTGAGAATTAATGTAAAAATTGATTTTTTTCACAAAGTTTGACACCCTGTATACAGGGTGCCCCACGGTGGATGGCGTATCAGACGTTAATGGAGAACTAAAAAGCAGATCATTTCGAAAATTTGGCAACCGGGATGAACGACCATAATCTACACTTTAAAAATATTTTTGTTTATGCGGTGTTGCCGCTTCTACTCTCAACCAGTGGCAACATCGCTATTTTAAATGAAACACCCTGTATGTGATTGCATATTTGGATTCTACGTAAAATTCTGAGCAGATTTCATGTGATACACCCTATACCTAAGTTCAACTGTTTTCGAAATATTGACAGTTGAAAATTGACTTTTTGCAACTTTGACAGGCTGTAAAACCTGAACGGTTAATTTTAGAGGAAAACCGATTTCACATTCCTGTCTTAGATTTTTATAAACTATCATTTGACACCAACTTTGAATTTAATCCATGATTAAAAAGTCCAATTAAATTTAATCTCCGATTAAATTCAAAGTTGGTGTCAAATGATAGTTTATAAAAATAATCTAACATAGGAATGTAAAATCGGTTAATAAGAGAATTTCTAAGGAATACTCAAGTCTCTAAAAGTGAGTATACCCAATCTCAAATCAAATTGTAATTTTTTTTCATCCATATATTTTTGTTAAATGGTTTTGTTTCACTAGGTAGAAAAGCACGCGAGCGTGCGCAAAGTAGTACTTTTGCGCACGCATTTCCGGGCTCAAAGTTACACTTTTCCGCACTCAGTGCGGATACAGGCCTTATCCGCACTGAGTGCCGAAAAGTAATTATAATTGTCAAGCAACAATAAGTGCACGCTTTTCCCAGCCTGTACAGAACCAGATACCGACAGCTTTGAAGAGCAATTGGAATCAATCTCAAAAACCGACGTAGAAGTGATGAGAATAATAATTGCGAGAGAAAAACTGGAATGGACAGTGACAACGACAACCTTCCACTCTTACAAGTTAGCAGGACCGGATGGAGTAATGCCAGTTATGTTACAAAAATCCTTGCAAAGCATTCTAGAACCAATGCTAAAAATATTTGCTGATTGCTTAACACTATAGGGCATACACCAGCAAGATGGAGAGAAGTAAAGGTCGTCTTTATACCCAAAGCAGGTAAATCAGGCTCCTCAACCCCAAAATATTATAAACTATAGTTTATCATAGTTCTTGTTGAAAACTTTAGAGAACCTGATTGATTTACACATTAGAGAACTAACAGGAATAAACACGCAATACGCAATTCCCAAACCATATACCTAAAAGGAAGGTCAGTGGAAAGTGTACTGTATGAAGTAGTCGGAACAACTGAAAGATCTCTTGAAAATAAGGTGCATTTCTGGACATAGAGGGTGCATTCAAAAATGTAACGATTGAGTCCATTGAAAAATCCGTGGAGCACCTGAAAGTAGAACCAGTCATCATACAACGGATAATAAAAATGCTGAAAGGCAGGAAATTGCGTATGACGACGTAGCAATATTGGTGAGGGGCTTCAGCTTATCAACTATCAGTGAAATCATGAAATCCAGCATTAAAGGAACTCTCCAGATGGGCAGGACAGAACCGATCAGAGGCGCAACTGCAAAGGTAGCTCATAGACTAAGTGGAAGGTGGCATGAGCCACAATAGACTAATAAGTCGCGGTTTATAATTTATAACCTAACCTAACCTAAGTGGAAGGTCACTATGCCTTTAAGAGAAGATTGGGATCAAACCCCACATAGGGAAAATGACATAGCAATCTTCACAGTTCCTGCAAAAACCAAAACTGGCATAGGAGCCAAAGTATACTCAGAAGCACTAAACATTTCAGAGTCCTACAAACTCAGGGATGATTGTAGCATCCTGTATGCCGAAATATTTGCTATTGAAAAAGTTATTGCTAAGAGAGGACAATGCGATGGGAAATGTCACCATAATGTGGTTAGCAAAGCAGCGCTGAGACTACTAGAATCACATAAGTATAGTGAAATCAAAAATAGTGATGAGCTGCCGGAAAGCGCTGTCCTGGATCAGGACTAAGCTGAACATAGTAATATCGCAGGTAACGAAATGGCAGATAGACTGGTAAAACTGGGAATGAAAAAGGACCAAGTTGAAATAGACGATCCATTACAACCAACGATCAAACTGTTGGACGATTTAGTAGACAAAAGCATAACGCAGTTGCACAACAGAAGATGGAGCAATCGCAGATTGCATAACATTACGAGCTCTGTGGCCGTACGTGGATATAGAGAAAACCAGGAAATTATTAAAACTCGATAAAATATTGATAAGCACCTTAGTAGGGGCAATCACAGGACACTGGTCGGAACAATGCTTCATAAGTGAGGCCTCGGGACCGATGAACTATGTCAAGATCAAGAATGCTTTGATGAGCATGGAACAATAGAGCACCACTACCATGTCAAACGCCTACACCACGTGGCCAAAGTTTCCTGGAGGACCTGGAAGACACGGGAAAAATAGGGACAAAGAAAATACTCAATTTCGTAGAAACCATGCACTGGCGTAAAACGAAGAAAGGAGGAACGGGCTAACCTATATTGTTGGACCATTTTTTATGTAGGATGATCCTGGACATAGGATCATTTTTTAAGAATTGTTTGATGACGCGCTTCATCCGTATGAATAAAGATCGTGCACCCCCTCAGTACGCTATTGCTGTGCGGCAATTTTTGGATGAGCGTTTTTTAGGATATTGGATTGGCCGAGAATATCCCGTTGAATGACCATTTAGATTACCTGATCCATCCCTTTCAGATTTTTTCGTGTGGGGTTATTTGAAACCAGGAGTATACCTACGCCATACAATCTGGAGACATTCCGCGCACTTGCCGCTTCTCGAGCGTGATAGGACATTTCCTTGCGAGTGCGCATATCCGTAAAAAAAAATATATGACGCGAAAGGATTGTAGAGGAATGCCGACACCTTTAAGCTGGAATCAGAGCTACTGACATGACATGACTGGCTGCATGTTTTTGATTGTTGTTGTTTCATTTCTGAATGGTTTCAGTTTCAGTTCAGTTGCTTGAAATATTTGACAGTACCTATATTTTAAAAATTTATACAGTTTTAAAATACATGTATTGTATTTTTACCGTGTAAAAATTCAGTTTTTTTTTTCTGTTTTGTTCTAGAAGCCACGACTCACCTACTTACTTTTATCATTCAAATCTTGAATCAATACAAACTCGACTGTGTGTCAGCACACGAAATGAACATATGAAGTCAGAATATTATATAATTATTAATTATTATCTTTAAATTGTTCATAAATCGTATTAGTCATTAATCACAGGTCAAACCGATGACACTAAATAAAAAACCAACTTCCCAACAAAAACATAACCAACCAAACCACACACACGATTACGATAAGAAACACCTGAAGGTCACTATTTCTATTATAGAAGTTATACTTAGTAATGGAAAAGTCTGTATTAGTAATATGAGAAATAATTTTCACACAATGAATAAAATAAAGTACCTGAGTAAAGTCAAGGAAACCGATAAAGGCGGCGATAAATAAAGCAAAATAATAAAACTGTTAACTGGATGTTTAACTAGTGTTTACTTCGAGTTTCACACTATTGCCAGATTTCTATAGAATTTTTCCCCATATATTTAATTCCTTATACTGAATACTCGAACCAAAGTCTACTATTCACACATCCTTATGCTATAAGTGCGAAAAGTGGATGTAGGTAGGTAGGTACCTCAGATCATTTATTAAAAACAAAAAACTCACACCGACCCTATTAGTTATTAGGTTCGCATGGGCCTATCCCATAATATCCTAAAATTACCGCTCAAAACAAAGATCTGGTAACATTGCAAAGTTGATGATACATTTTTGCCCCCACCGCGGCCATCATCGTCGTATTGTTTGTTGTTTGCATCGCCTCCTCGTGGCCTTCCAAACCAAAATTATCGGCAAACTAAAATATTCCTTACCTATAGCCCAGACCGTGGCGTTTATAGCATAAGCCAACTTGATTTTCCTAAACCGTATTCTAGATGACGCTGGTTGTGCTGCGTTGTTCTTTTCGGGATCTGTGATGTTCAGGCGCACACTGTTTGGCGGTTGTGCGGCGTTGCCTGTAGAGGGCAGCGGTGTAACCATCGCCTTATTATCCTGGAAAGAAAAAGGATTTTCAATTTCGCATCTTCACAAAGTCTGACTTAATCGATTTAAATAGACAAAATTTAAATAAAATTAAATACATTTTGCTCTTATGATCCAACAGGTAGATACACTCAGCACTCCAATCAATTGTTATACATACAATGAATATAGTAGTTACCTCTTATATAGCCACCCTAGGGCCGGTTTCTCAATAGCGAGTCACCCCTGAGTTAAGCATAACTTCGGGGTAAACATAGCAACTCGACACGCTTACCCTGGAGTTAAGATTAACCCGGAGGTGACTCGCTATTGAGAAACCGGCCCCTAGTCGCATATATTCTTGCAGTTTCTATTAAGATTAGAATGCAACTAAGCAGCATTATAGTCTTCATAGAAATTGCACTCTTACAATCCGTAGATATAGCGGTTCACAAAATATAAAGATTGTGTTACATCGATTCATCGATTAATTGCTAAAAAATAACGCACCTTCGCTCAGTTGTAGGCCGACCTCAGTTCAGCATAAAAAGACCAACTTCTTGGCCTCATGACATAAATAGGTAGTTAACTATTATAAAGCATGCAGCTCTTTGAGAAGGTTTAGTAGATATATTTATTTTTGGTTCAACCCTGGGCGATTTGTGGTCAATGCTGAAAAAATTTAATACAGAGGGAATCCTTTCGGAGATGAATGATGAATTCGATGAATACCTATTTGAACTGGTTTCGGAAGGCAAAAAGATCCCCAAGCAACTAGCTGCAAGTAATGCATCAAGTAACCATGATGTGGAAACCAGGCCATCAAGGCTTAGATGGCGAAGAGAAGACCCACCTTATGGAAAGAATGAACGGATTGGAATAGAATGAAATGCTAACTGATTGGAGTCGAAGAGGTCCATATCCATTCAAGCAAAATAACCTGAACCACGTCTCGTTATGACAGGAAGTCACATCAAAACAGTCGTCGGCCTGCTCGCTAGACATTGTCTAGTAAACTATCACCCTTAAACGAAAGCCAGAATAGAGAAGGGCTTTTGCAAATTTTGCGAACAAGCAACAGAAATAGAGGAAGATCTTCTCTGTGACCATACAACTAGGAAAAGCCTACACATCTTGGAAACCAACTGGTGTGATCCGGGATTGCCTCCCTGAGCCTACATAAGTTTGTTGGTAAAGTGAAATATTTCAAAATTCTCAAATGAAAATGTGATATATCGTAATTTTCTCAACGTTCTCTCAACGCTTGGAAAAGTCTGCAGATTCTGGTCTTTAACCAGTTTGTAGTTATCAACAGATGTCGGCAAAGAGTTATCTTTTTGATGTTGTGATAAAAATATTATAAAATGTACGCGTTCTGATTCAGACTCGGTCATTCGACTAATTAGGGCGGGGCGGTATCCCAAGTAATTAACTTGTCAGCTAAAGCACTAGCTTCGAATCTTGTTTTTGCTGTCAGCAGCCAGTGAGTTAGAAAGTCTTGTTATTTGTAAATTCCCGTTCTTAAGTGAGGCAGTTGAGTCAGCTTTCGCAGACCATCGTGTGTCTGATAATCGCTTGACTGTGAGGAGCTTTTTGGCCCCGCTTAAAACTTTTAAAAGCTGTAAACATTCTGTAACAAATCAAATAAATTGGCAGACCTTGTCAGATTTTCTACACTGTTAACGACAAGATTGAGCAAATGGATGGCTTGCGGAAGGAATATAAACAGCTTCTAGTGCATGTGAATTTATCCGTTATACAACCACCAGACTTAGGGAGGTATTATCATGGCTCTGCCCTTTACAGTTTCAGTTTCTTCAATAGTGGTTCCCACAAGAGTCTCGTTTCCGAAAGTCTCGCATAGTCTCGTCTGGTTTTCGACAAGACGAGACGAGACTTTTATTGGTTTCGTGCGATACGTCTGCAGTCTCATGCGAGAGTCTCGCATGCAGACAAAGTAGAAGAGAAAAATCACGATGCCAAAAAGAAAATACATAATATATTGAAGAAAATACATTTTTGTTTTGTTTTATTTTTTTCACAAATGTTCTGGAAAAGTGAATGACCTTGAAATTTGCGAAAAATTTCGCCTGCGGTGCGTTTTTGGAGGGCGCCCCCTCAGCCCCCCGTACCATTTACCCCCCCCCCCCCCCCCCCCCAGACTACTGGTCACGCGTCGCCACTGGCTGCGAGACACTTCATATTTCATTGGCGAGACGAGAAAAGACTTCATGAAATTCTGGTGTCGTCGGTCTCGTGGAAATCGCTATTCTTCAAGAATTCGTGATTATAACGGTGATAACTTGAAGCAAAAAAGTACCTCTAAATGATTTATGATATGACGGAGCTCTTTTTATGGGCCTCACGGTCCTAATGGTTAATGCGGTCCTGGATCCATGTACAACATAATATCTGGGAGGGTAGTAGTGATGAGCGGCTGTATCAGTCCGAAACTAATCCAAATGCAATCCATACTGGAGTAAAATAAAGCTGACGCCTGATGTAAACAAAAGACCATGTTAAGATATTCACCAGCACCAGCACCGCACTCAAGCACCACCTCTATTGAATTTCACTTCTAAAATACTTCAAAATATTCCGGAAATAAATGGTTGAAAATAATTTCTTTATAATTTGAAGGTACATCCCTGATTGACCAATCGCCTTATTTTGCGGGACGTCATCGAACACGGGCCTATGTTTACGGCAGGCATCACATTATTTCAGTCTTCAGTATATGCAACTTACAATATGAACTGTCGTATTAAATCAAATTAAGACTTGTAATAATATAAAGCGCCTTACATCGCTCTTGACTGAAACTTATATAGGTAACTATCCACTAAACGTGGCAATACTGTAATTATCGGCTCATGCTAACTTAAAGTAACCCAAACTCATCCAAGCAATTGTATTAATTTTTACACAACTTAGACTAACTGTATACCAAATATTGATATGGGAATTAATTCAATTTTGATCTTTCTCTCACCTTTGACAAAGATTGGGATTTGGTACTAAGCATTCCTCAAATTAATCAAACCTGATTTTTTTTAAAAATATTTTATTAATATAGAAAACATTTGTATTTGGTTCTGAGCATTCGTCAAATTTATTGAGCCTATACACGGAGTAACAGGTTTGACTACAAAAATTTTAACACGTGAAAATATGGCCCATTTTGATTTGGGGTCCAAGCTCAATTATTTTTAAGGAAAGGCTTTTGAAGTTTTGATATTTTTTAACGAATATTTGAAAGATAAAGAAAATTTTAATCATAATGATATGTAAAAATTTTTATTTCATTTAATTATTAAGTAATTATGGTATCTAAGCATCTGACAAGATCGCACAACACATACACTTGATTTGTCCTATGTCAGTTAGATGAAGCATTGGAAACGCGCGTAATTTATTCTTTTTTGAAAATAAAATGTTCACAAACGTTGAATATGTAGATACTTGTTTAGGCAGAATTTCTGGAAAATACCCATTAAGTCGCCAGAATTTACAGGGAAAGATTTCCCAAGAGCACCCATCTGATGAAAAAACATTGTGCCCGTTTTACAAAGATTGCGTGATACGAGAAGTGTGAGTGTGCAAAATCTGCGTGTTGATTTGAGTGTTTCGAGAACCTTTTAACAAAAATTAATATTTTTATAATGAGGATTTGGCAAGTAGCTGAGTAAGTATTATTTAATTTTTCTCTTGAATGTTTAGTGCAAAAATGTCATTGAGTGCAATTCACAACTTGATAAAACGACACATTTTTTATTTTTACTAGAAAAATGGTAAAAATGCAAGTTATTTTTATTATTTGCAACCCAATAACAAACCAAAACGTAAGCAGATGGAATTAAATAGACTCCTTACAAAAAAAATCTTTAACTTTACCAATTTTATTTACATTTATATCCTGGCAGAGATAATACCTGTATGATGTTGTCACGTTGTTAGCATTTTTCTAAATTTAAATTCTGCAATAACCCCGAAAATACTAACAATTGCCTCATGGTTAATAGGACAGTTTTAGCTAGAAATGGGCCATATTATCTCACGTTTAAATTCTGGTACTCATATCATGCCTGATACACTGTATTATTTTTATCGAATATTTATATTTTTAAAGAGCATGTAAATTTTATATCAGGTATTCATTACATTTATCAAGCTTCCATTACTTTTATAGAATATGTAATTTCTTGTCATGCATTCGGAAAAATTAACTGAAAAACATAATATGCATTGGGAATAAAATATCGAGCGTATTTATAATTTGTATTGATTATTTATATAAAACAAATTGAATGAATGCTAATCATCATGCACTAATTAATTTTTTCTGAAGCTAGTAAAGCTTTGATGTTCCACAGTGAAAGTGGGCCCAGTTTTAATTAGTACAGTTAATTAGCATTTGATTATCTAAGTGATTTCACATCTATTTAATAGTTATGGGAGAAGAATCAATTTCCGAACCATTGTTCTGCTAGCTTTTTCTATAGCTAATGAGTACAACAATAAAGTACACACATTTTACTGTAGTCATACTCACCTATTGATTAGACTAAACTCGTATTTAGGGCGTCATTAAGCTTACCTGGTGATTAGAAAAGTATTTGAGAAATAAGTATTCTTATACTTGAATTGAACTTGCCTGCGGAAGACCTAGGGGTATGTAAGAGGAGTATCAAACTCGCCTGGGTAAAGTTACTTAACAATTGCTAAAGCCCTAATTTTGCAAGATTTCAGTCAGATTATCAAATAAAAGCCAAAATATCCAAAATAACTTTTCAACAACCGAAAAACTTTTTGATTATGGGAACATTGACATACTGTGTTGTGTACAGACCAAATGAATCTCTGCTAGAAGATGATCTAAAACTCTTCACAAATACCATAACAAGCCTTGCTGCCAACCACCAAAATCGTATTATCGCCGTCGACTTAAGCCTTCCCAGAATTTCGTGGCCACTGGCAGATCTAGGTCTATTAAGGGATGGGATAGCGCTTTTACGGTAACAAACTTAGATCATTACTCACCTAACCTGTTACAGAGAGGGTCAAACCCCGTCACTTTTGGATCTGGTCAAAGTTAATGACACACAACTTATCACCAAACATGAGCAGTTATCATCCATCGGAAAATCAGACCACGAACTATTAAAACTGACACTGCAAGCAGTATTTGTTAACACAGATTCAAAAACAACAGTACCTGATAGAGTGAAACACATAAATTATGAAGATATAAAACATCATTTATCGCAAATCAACTGGGAAGAAGATGACAATATAGATCACGTATGGGCCACCTTTCTCTCAGAACTATAGACAATATCAGATAGCAACACCGAATACAAAATCAAAAGATTGAATAACCTAAAACCATGGATAACTAACAACCACATCTGAGATTGCAGAAGAAAAATGGCCTTATGAAAAGGTATTTACGTACCATCAATCCCACTGACTACAGGGAACATCGCAACTTCTCCAACACTCTAACAGAAAAAATCAAAGAAGCTAAGCTAGCAACATTAACAGTCCAACAAACTTTGAGAGCCCCAGAAAACTACACAAGCACATTAGATCACAACTAAACACCAAAGTAGGCATTCCTATCCTAAAAATTCCAAATGGGGAAATGTGTTTTCTGAAACGAGTTTTCTCAAGTATTCACCACGGAAGCATTAAATAGGCACTAGCTGACGTCACACACATAACCTCACTTACGATAGAGGCACCAAAAACGTCAATGTGGTCGACTCGTCTGAACAGGTAATAGCTAGTTCGTTTGAGAAATATCGTTTGTTTGTCCCATTAAGGTAGGTTTGTCTCAATGACCTGTCTGTCCCCATATCGAAAGTGACGCTATGTGATTTTTGACGTAATTTATTCCCCCATCGAAAGTGAGGTTATGTATGGGACGTCAGCTAGTGCCTGATTCCTAAAGATCTCCAAATTAACATTACCAGGGTTCCAAATGAAATCACAACTATCCAAATCACAACTCAAGACATTCTTAAGAAGATAAAGGCCCTGAAAATTGCCAGCTCTCCAGGTCTGGACGGAATATACATACATTAGTTCTTAAAAAGTGCTCAACGACGTTGTTGCTCCCTATGCAAAAAAATGGATATATCACTGGAGCAGAAAAGGGTCCCCGCCGCTTAGAAAATTGCATCAGTCACTCCGATATGCAAAAAAACTAGATGCTGGAAACTACAGGCCAAAGGGCTTGTTACCCATTATAAGAAAAATCATGAAATCCATGGTCATAGAAAATCTGAGACGTTGAACAAGAACAATTGATTCCAACATGGTTTTATATCAAAATGGAATACCACAACTTGCCTTCTTGACTGTCTTAACAGCTGAACAAAATCATTAGATCAAAAAACTCACATTGATGTCATATTATACTTGGATTTTGCCAAAGCATTCGACCGAGTCCCAAGCTAGAATCTTCGGTTAAAACGAGATCATTTTGGTGTGAGGGGGGATTTACTTCTTTGGATCAAAGACTATCTTACAAACAGGGAGTACAAAGTCAGAGTTGACGACTTATACTCTGAACTCTATCCAGTACAAAGTGGCGTACCCCAAGGCTTTGGTACTTGCAATTCTGTTGATTGTAACTTACACGACATAAAAACTTATGGTTCCGCCAACAATTCTGACTCGCTCCAGAATGATTTAAACCAAATTAAAAAGTGATGTGAGGACTGGCAACTACCCCTTAATGCAAAATGAGTGGAAAAAAAAACCAGGAAATGAATACACCGTCGATCAGTACTGGTCAGTGTTCAGCAACATAATGACCTTGGAGTTCTGATGACCAGGTCAGCACATGTAACAACAATATGCAAAATAGCCAACAGCAAGTTATTCCTTCTATAGAAGGTCTCCCCAAGAAGCGTTTACGAAACTGTAAAACATATACTGCAGGCCAATCCTAGAGTATGCGGGTCAGCCTTGCTCCCGGACCTCATTGGAGAACGCAATAGCCTTGAGTACAGAGAAGAGCAATACGATTGCAACTCAGTTTCTACCAAGAAGACCTACATATGAGGAAAGATTAGAACAACAAAAACTGCTGAGATTCCAAAATAGAAGAACAAGAGGCGATCTCATCTTCACCTACGAAACACACCACAACAACATTCAAACAGACACCTCGCCCTATGCACAGACCAGACACTCCGGGGTCACTATCTCAAACTTAAAAAAGAAAACTTCTCCACAGTGTGTAGGGAGAACTTTCTACCAAACAGAGTCTTTGCTCTCTGAAATCAACTCCCAGTTAAAACAGTTAGTACCAACTACTTCAGTGTCAGTATTCAAGACAAAACTTGATAGTCAGCTCTCATAGTGCTTAAACCAATACAAACACTTAAAAACGAACAGTTCCAAAATAATTGATAAGTGACAGTGCAAAAATGGGCTTATAGGTCTCACCTCAGCCCATATCGACTAGATAGTGATAGTATAGTACTTATTTAATAATAGATTACACCAAAAATAAGGGGGACGAGACTATGAAATCGGATTAGAGGTGAGCAGTTTTTGGCATGGCAAGTTCAATCGTGTCATTAAGATCTACATTCTGTTAGTCGAGTTTAATGCCGCCCCATAATTCCTCTACTAGCTATACCCTCTTAGCACTATCCTATCTAATTTTCTTGTGGTGAAATTGTGGTGCAACTAAATCCTTGAAAACAGATCTCATATATTCTTGGCAAACTATTTTGTTATGATAGAATCATTCACAAAGAGGTTGTGTACAGAATTAAGAGTTCATGTACCATCTAGAAAAATTATTGAGACAAAATTATGTTCGATATTATAAAGAAACCACACAACACTAATAAAAAAATATTGTATTCTCCACTAGTGCACATCTAAAGGTTGGTCACTGAGTGAAATCCTTGTATTCTCCAGGTGCACATGGTAATATTAAGGTGAGTCAGGGTAGAGCTTACAAAGGGTAGTTTAACCCTATACACAAGCTTCTGTAATCGGCTATCTTATGATATCAAGACAACAAATACACTCAATAAGTACAAAAGTATTATTGAAGGTTAAAGAAGCGTCTGAGTTAATTTAATTTAAGATTTGTGTGTCTTGATTGAAATTGCTGAGAGCTACTTTCGCCAGATTAGTTTGTTTTACTATACAAGATATCAGCAATTTGAGTACTGATTAGGTTCCAAAGAGTACTTAAATTGCCTCCTAATCATTAGAGAAGTGGATAAAATTTGAATCTATTTTTAAGATATTTTAATAAATATACGTAATATTTTTCATAAAACAATCGTATCTTTCTTAACGTCTATTTCTTGCAAAAAAACCTATTGTATGTAGAAAAAACATTGAGCAGTAGCAAGTTTAGGCATTTTAAACTTGTATTTCAACCCAAATATATCACATTACATTCACAATTGTTTAACATCGAAATGGTAAAAACTCCTTTGATAAAATCGGATAACTATTATTCTACGAAAATTGTTGAAAAACCTGTCAAAAATCTGATCGGGTTTGCACGATACTGAGATAATAGCACCCGAGGTTCTACCGACGAATATTTATAAAAAGTGATATTATAATCGTTCGTGTAATGAACTTTGAAAAAACTTACAAGTAATTTTTCTCTACTACTAGATTCGTCATTTTCGTTATTATTTCCATGAAATATCACTTCTATGGAAGACTCGCGATCCCAAAGTTCTACCGCCATGGGAAAAAACACTGACTCTTTTGACACATTACTCTAACCACAATGAAACTACTAATTAATTGCAGGTGATTGCTAAGCAGCGCAGATTAAAATAACCTGATTTCTAAACATAAATTATTGTAAGTACCTTCTTATTTTCGTTATACCCATCAGATAAAAAAGTAGACTGACACAAAATTGTGAGAAGAATGACAACATTACAACATAAATGATCGATAATGATATTTATTTAAATTTGAGTTATTGTACTCATATCAGGTAAACCATAGATAGCAGATTAGATATGGCCCTTTTTCTACCAGAGTCTATGAGTAACGGGGCGTGAGGTGATTCACCCGCTTAATAGAAATAAATTGAAATTCAATCTAAATTTGCGTCAGGTGAATAATTGGAATTAGAAAAAGGGGAAAGCTTTTTGAAATAATAAAGAAAGCGTGAATTGCAAGCAATAAATTATGAAGGTAGGTACATACCATAGAAAGGCTCTTGTATTTATAGTATTGGCATTTCTTTTCATTCATAATAAAGTTTTTAGAAATGGAAAACTAAGTACCTATGTAGGTTTTTTTTAAAGGTTTATTGACGATCAAGTTAGCTTTATATGATACCTAAATTAAGTAGGAATTCACTTTTTTCTGAGAAATAATTCTTGTTTGTAGCCATTCGAGCCCTAAAAGTTTCTATGGAAACGGCATCAAAGATTTTAAATTAGAGCGTCTGCGTCCTCAAACTGATTGTTCAAATGCAAACATTTAATTTTCCTTTCTGCTTTAATAAATAAAAGATGGAGATAAAACTAAAACTAAAACACATAACTGAGTAAACAAATCGTGAAGAAAGACAACTGTAGGAAATTGATATCAAAAATATATATAAAAAAAAATTGATCTTAAGCTTAATCTGTTGAGGAAAACCACCTATTTAAAATATTATTTCTTCAAATCTCAACTTTTTAAAAAAGCGTTTACTGAATAAAAGTAAATATTGCAACCATGTAATGCGCCCTCAAGTTTAGGTTTTAGAAAAACAAGAACGCCGCGCCGCTACGAAGGAGCGTGGGTATCGAAGAGGGTAGAAGACAGAAGAAGAGAAACCAAGTAAGAGATTAGATCCGCCATTGTGGGTCTTCAATTTATTTTTATTTTTTAATTAAAATTGATAGTTAAATCAAGTTTGTGTTTGGTGATTAGTTTGTGTAAGGATCGTTCACAGGTTAGTTGATTAAATGTTATTTTGGTTTTGAGAGTTCAATTTATGCAAGAGTACTTATTATCTTGTTCATTTTTATGTATTTTTTGTTTGTTTATAACATTTTTTATAACATGTGTATTGCTCATGTATTTAACAAAAATCGTTTCATGCTGTAAACAATACCGATAAAGAGTAAATTTTAAAAAAATAAGAAAAATTATGTGCTGTCTCTTTGTGCTAGGATTTCGATTGGAATTAGAGTATGTATGTATTAGGGCCTTGTTGAATTTACTAACATTTTCCTACCCTGGCGAGAGAATATTCTAACAAATTTAAATAATCAATCTAGAGATATTGGCTCAAAAACAACAAAAGCTGAGTAGCTTCCCGTATTGGACCTCAATACCTGCTGGGAAATTGGCTAACTAACAAAAAAAAACTCTTCATTATTGAATATAGGTAGTGTTGATTGAATGTAATGTGTGTAATTGAAATTTGAGCACAAGAACAGGGGGGTACTTAATTTGAACTTTTATTAACTTAAATTATTAAATTATTGACTCACAATTATTATAAAAAATACACAGTATGATTCGATTTTTGAGGAATGTTAGATCGAGGGTTTCTCTGCCGTGCTCTTTCCCCTCGTTAGTTCCAGGCTGAGAACGGTACGATTTACTTTGATAATAAAGTAGACGTTTCACAAATTTTTCGTTTCTTTTACATATCACAACTTCCCTTAAATTTCCCAAATATTTGCTATGTCGGACTGGACATGCAGTAAGTAAAATTGAGTAAGTTTCCACAACGTAGGTCCTTTTTGTTTTTCATTTCATTTTTCAGAAGATTTTTTGTTTAAAAGGTAATAAAAATTCTCATCGTTCAATCTTACTGAACGAACCCGGGTATGTTATACTACACTGTCAAGTGCAGGCAAACTGTAAAGCTCATAGAATGTTTCAAAAATGTGTTTTCGATTTTAAGAAAGTTGCACTTGGATAAAAATGTAGGGCGCAACGACTTGGTCCGCCACTGGAGTCAGCTGTTTACGCTGCTTCCTTATCAGAGAACTGTCATCAGTCTGTCAGTCGGTTGACGTGGAAGACAACGAGAGGAGGGCGTTACTCGTTGTTTTTTGAGTTTATTGATGTTATGGTTATTGAATTTTGAATGGTAAATTGAACAGTGAGGGCTTTAATAAAATATAGATTTAACACGTTCCCTGCCAACGTGTTTTGAAGGATTTGGTAGCCCTGCCCCAAGATCACGCCTATGAATATTGTATCCCAAGGTGTATAACTTGTTCGCAAAATGCGTTTCACTAGTGATGAACTTGTCCTGCAACATGCTGGACTTCAAAGCAGAAGAATTAATTGCCAGGGCAACGCCGTGTTTAAAACAGAACAAGATGTACTAACAATTTTAAACCTTTTATTTGTCACTCATTTGTAAAACGTCATTTATCAAGTCAAAACATAAAATTGTATTACCTATGTATTAATTTTTTATTTATTGTTTACAAATGAGTAACAATAGTTATTTTCCTAACAAGTGCGCAAAGTGAAACTTTCCCGCACGAAAAAGCAGTTAGACGAACGACGCGAAGCGGAGTTCGGATAAGCTTTGAGTACGGGAAAGACACTTTGCGCAAGTGTTAGGAACAATATTTTTTCTACGAATATCTTAAAAAAGTAGACTTTGAATTATTACAATTTTAGAAAAATCAATCAAATCAAAATCTTCAAAAATCGTTTAAAATCTATTGGAATTCCTTAGAATGTCTTAAATTAAAATCCCAAAAAATCTTTTAACATCTTCTGGAATTTCTAGAATACCATCTAGAATATTTTCATGAGAGTCTCTCAAATATCAAAAATTGTACAAATTCCTAGCAGTACAGGCTGGTCCAATTTGGACACCTTTGATAGGAAACATCATGTTAACTAAGCGCTAATATCAACTAAAACCCTTCATTATGAATATTAGTTTATTCAGAAACCATCAAAACATTGAAAAATCAAGTATAACTATGGTAATTATGCGTAACAAAAAATGAGTGCGCAAAGAGTTTCCGTGCGCAAAGTAATCACTTTGCGCACGCAAATAGAAAAATAAATTATTGTACATCATACGCCAGGTATCAGTTTTTACTGGCTCTTGAAGGTGACAAGCTCGCCTGACGGCTCGCTAGTCATTTCCTTCAATCACCAGTAAAAACTGTTTTACCTGGCTAATAATGTAAAATACTATTACGTTATCTGATTTGAATTATGTTAATAATTTATCAGAATCTGAGGCAACGTGTCTCCTTTTAACACGTTCGCTGCCAGAGAGATTTCGGTTGATCGGGTCCAAAATGCCAATGTTGAAAAACTATATTTTATCATCGGAATAGGTCTAAATAACATAAGATATTCATCCAAAGTAGTACCTGACCCATATTTTTCCAAAAAAATACCATACCATACCATACCATACCAAGGACTAGCATGTTTGAAAAAAAAAATTTTTTTTGTTCAATCATGTCAGTGTGATATTCTTATACATGTCCCGTACGCCAGGCACCCCCATTAACCTGTATTTACAACGAATATACTCGTATTTGACTTTGAATGACACAATGCAAAATACGAGTCATCTCGTAGCTGGCACCTGTAATAAGATTGACTACTACGAGTTAACTCGTACTTGGCAGCGAACGTGTTAAATACTTACCGTCATTGCTTTGCTGAAAAATTAAATGAATTGGGTTGTTTCAAAGGTTGTGAAATGTCAATAAACTTGTTAGACAGTAAAAAGTGCGTGGTATTGTTCAAGATCTTGCAGACAATGATATCATTCAGGAATCAAATTCGCCATATGTTGCATAGGTATATTGGTCAAAAAGAGAACAGGTGAGATGCGTATGTGCTTGGACCACTGAGCGTTGAATGCAGAAACGGTTAAGGACGTATTTCCGCTACTAAGAATAGATGATCATCTTGAACGTTTAAGAGGAAGCAAGCACTTCACGTCACTTGATATATAGTATCAAGCCTCCACCAAATACCAATGGCTGCAGATTCTAGAGCAAAAACAGTATTCATTACGCCAGATGGGCATTATAAGCATACACGAATGCCATTTGGATTAGCAAATGCTCCAGCTGTATTTCAGCGAAGCATTAACCTAGTTCTTGGATCATTAAGATTAAATACAGCACTGGCCTACATGGATGACATCTTGATTCCGGTAGTTGACTTTGACAACGGATACAAAGCTTTATCAGAAATCTTAAAAGTATTTAGTAACGCTGGACTTACCCTACGCATGACTTAATGTTATTTTTTTCGACAAACTATTGATTATTTGGGACCTGAGACATCGGGTGTCAGACCAGGAAAAAAACTGCAGTAGAAGTTTCCAGTTTCTGAAAATGTCCATGAGGTGAGGCAGTTTTTAGGAGTTGCCAGTTATTTTCAGAATTTCGTCAAGAATTTTTCTCATATCGCAAGACCATTAAACACACTTATCGAAATGGGGACTAGGAGGCATATTGTTACAGAAACAACAAGATGGCAAGTTGAAACCTGTGTTGTATTATAGTCGTCAAACAATAAGCGAGGAACGGCGGTGGTACCACTCTTACGAGTTAGAGACATTAGCGATCGTTAATTGCATGCAGCAATTTCGTCTTTACCTCCTAGGAATCCAGTTCAAAGTAGTCACTGATTGTAGTTCAGTACGAAGCACTTTTAGTAAGAAAGATCTGATACCAAGAATAGCTAGATGGTGGTTGATTACTTTAGAATTCAATTTCTCTCTTGAATATCGGCCTGGCTCTAGGATGGCACACCTAGATGCCCTAAGCAGACATTCCTGCTGATGTAGAAGATATTGATGTTTTGGCTGTAAATATTACTGAGTCTGATTGAATACTTTCTGCTCAATTGTCGGATGATCGCTGTAAATATCTGCATCAGGCCCTTTCGGAATATCCGAAGGATGCAGAAGAGAAGCATATTCACAAGGAATATGTTCTAAAAGACAACTGTATTTTTAAAATTACAAAAGATGGTGATATGTGGATGGTACCAGAAAGAGCAAGAAAAACTATTACATTTACTATCATGACTCAGCTGGCTATTTTGCATTATAGAAAACTTTGCAATTTCTCAAAATTACTAGTTTCCCAGGATGCGCATATATACAGAGTTTGTTAACGTGTGCTTATAACAAGGAACGATCAGGAAAACGTCCTGGTGTTCTGCATCCAATAGAGAAAATTGCTACTTCGATAGACAAATTACATCTGGATCATTTGGATTTGTTTGTAAGAAGTTGCAAAGGAAATTCATAACTGATTGCGGCAGTAGATTCTGTCACGAAGTACTTGTTCACCAAAGCAGTTCCAAATACCAAAGTGGGTCCTTTACCTAGCAGGTACTTTCTATGCACTAGAGAATAGAAAGTACCTGCTAGGTAACAACCAGACACTTACCAGTTGGTCTATAATTTGGCCTTTAGAGAAACGGAGGGTTCAAGCGGAAGTTGCAAGATGAAGCAAAACAAAAAGAAAGATATGATGCAAAGAGATTGAAGAACCGCAAATATGAAATTGGACAACAAGTTATGATTAGACAAAATGTGGCATCAAATGAAGGGCAGAGTAGAACGCTATTAGCAAAGTATGATGGACCATACATTGTCACAGCTGATTTAGGCAGAGATCTATATGTGATAGAAGATTCGCCCGGTTCAAAGAGATGTCAAAAGAAATACAGAGGAATATGTATTGTAGATCGTTTGATGCCATTTAATATCAGACTGGAAAATGATACAGAAGATTCCGAATCGGAGGATGTGGAAAACGTTTCCTATGGACAACGTGTTGATGAAGAAAAAGTATCTTCACAGGGAAACGACTCCCAAAAACAAAAGGGTCATGAATAAAACGTTTCTCCAAAAGGAAAATATTCCCCAGAACAACGTGTTTATGAAGAAAACATTTCTTCAAAAGGAAAAGATTCCCAAGAACAACGTGTTAATGAAGATAACGTTTCTTCAATGGAAAACGTTTCCAACGATGTAGGATGATCCATTCTACTACTTCCAAAAGAACGGATCATCCTACATCGTTGGAAACGTTTTCCATTGAAGAAACGTTATCTTCATTAACACGTTGTTCTTGGGAATCTTTTCCTTTCAAAAAACGTTTTCTTCATGAATTAAAAAATCTACATTTTAATTTTCTTGGAAAGATGAGTTGCTTAGGCAATGGAGAAAAAGTTTCTTCATGGGAAACGTTCCCAAAAGGCCACTTTTTGAGGAGGAAAACGTTTCTTCCGAGGGAAAATTTCCCTTCGAATCAAAAGTTGATTCAACAAGTGAGAAAAAGATTTCTCCGAAGAAAAACAATACGCGCGCACGGATTCGGGAAAAGTTTCCCAGAAGAGATGTACCTATCTCACCAATAACATTTATAAAGCATGAAGAACACGTTCTTTCAGCAGAAAACGTTCCTGATAAGTTACAAACTTCTTTAAAATCGAATGCTAAAAAGCAAACTTATAGAAATAAAGGAAGAACACGAAAAGCCAAAATGGTTAAAGAGAAAAACGTTTTCTCTGTAATCAAAGAAGTTACCGATAAAACTCAGAGAACAGATTTTCAAGAGCATTGCGTGGGAGTTGTAGCTTTAGTTTCAGAGCCAATAAAGGCGTGTGATAAAAACTTATTACTGTATTACGCTTCCAGCAATGAAGAAAATCGTTCAGTTGATTTGAGGCAGTTGCTTGATAATCGTAGGACACAAGTTGTTCTTTATAACTAATAGTGTGTATTTGTTCTGATAGGTTGACGAGGACGTCAAGAAGGGTAGCTGTGGCCGACTGTAAGACGCAACGACTTTCTCCGCTACTGGAGTCAGCTGTTTACGCTGCTTCCTTATCAGAGAACTGTCATCAGTCAATCAGTCGGTTGACGTGGAAGACAACGAGGGAAATTGAACAGTGAGGGCTTTGATAAAATAAAAGGCGTATGTTGTATTTACTTGGGATACTACATTTTAGCGATCATGGCTGACATACTATGACGTCACAACATAAAAAACAACATAAAACTCGGCTGTAAACATGTAACCATCCTACGAAGGATAGTTACTGGTTGTAGTATGTCAGTGCATCTTTTTCTAATACACGAAAATGAGCATTTGGGCAAAACAGCTGACTACGATTACCGACACAGTTCTTTCCATTATAAATAGGAGATTGTTTTTCCCCATTTTGCCATGGTTTTCTGTGATTGTATGATTTTATTAGAGGTTTTTTTGCAAAAAAAAAATCTTCGCTTATTTGTGCACAAAAATGTAATTTGATTTTTTTTCTGCATGGGTCCCCATAAAATTCAAAAATACACAATCTATCAAAAATATTCGAAAATCTTCAATGGCGAAATAATATTGAATCTCATCGAAAACGCAAAATGTTGTAAAATTCAGCAAACCCAAATAAACAACGATCATCGCTTCTTCTTTTAGACCCTTTGTCAAATACACTCCAGCTGTTATTTGAGTTACTATGACGTCATGAATCGTAGTATGTGTAGTATGATGTTCACTGGTCGCTAAAATACGCCTAAAGATTTAACATAAATGAGTCGCAAGTTACAAGAGTTTTTATATTTTGCATCAGAGCTAAGCAAGATAATTGACTTTTTTTCCATCAGACTGTGAAAAAAAAGTACGTGAAGTAAAATTTCACCACAAGTTGTCTAATTAATATATGTATTTTTATCAATTCACTTTGAATAATTTTCTATATTTTTCTTAGTGACAAATTTTAATGAAGAAAATTCACTTGCTTCTCCCAATTACCTATAACTATGGCTTAGTATTGAAATTGATTATTAAATTGATAATTTTGTAGTTCAGGATTAATTGATTAGATTAGGTAAGTACTGTGTTGTATAATGGAATGTAAATTAAAGTAGGTACCTAACATAACTTATGAAAATATTGATCATACCATTGCTGAATTTGTCATCTTTGAAGAGAAGGAGGAATTATTTGGATATTTATACATTGTACAAAATTTTAAATAAAATGATTGAAGACCCTTTACTCTGTACTTCTCACGGATGCCAGGTTTCATATATCTCCTATAAATTCTAGATATAATAGACCGGGCGATTGTCTAGCCTATATTTTGCACCCACACCTATCTCACCTCGGAGAATTACCAAGAAATGTCAAATGTGGAAGTTAGTGAGTTGGTAAGTAATATCAAAAAGTTTTCAATGAAGTTAGTTACAAGGATACAGGGTGTGTCACAAAAGTGTGGCAAAGCCATGTTCAACTTTTCTAAATGGAACACATATTATTGACCTATTGTATTAGCCTTTCAAACTGATTCCAAATATTTAGGTTTTTTAGGTTTATTCCTAATTCACACACTTTTATTCGTTTCCACTTCAAACCAATTCAAGTAGATGTTGGCTATAACAGGTGAAAGGGAGAAGCCCATTAAGCTCATAGATGATCCTTTTGGAAGTAGATGTTTTCATTTTCTTGGAAATATGAGTTACTTTAGGCAGCAATTGAGTAAATCTATGATGTCCTCAACTTTTGTGCAAAGGTTCTCAACATCAAAACGGACAGACCAGTTTTTTGCGTCAAGCTGGATTGGTATATCCAAATAGTATTTCAGTCTTTTGAAAAATAAATGTTCTTCAATGTCAGGAAGCAGAAATTTCGCAAAGTTGTAAGTTGCAAAATGAGCTTGTAATTGGTCTAGCAATATTCGATGAGGCATTCAAGCCCCATGGGTTTTTGATAGTTCTTAGAAGTACTTATGGTTCATTCGCAAGTCCCAACCAAATTCTCATAGGCATAGCTTTCCCAAAACAGTGATCAGTTTGGATATCTCGGCCCCCCCTAATATTTGCTGCTCGAACAGTTCTATTATTGAACATTATGGTCTTTCTGAGTAATGGACTTTTTGTTTTGTATCGGTGTTTTCATAACTACATATTTCATTGTATTTACTATTATTCTTTTGTAAATGTCTAATGCTTTCACAAATTTTAAATAGATCAAATATTTAACTCACCAATATATTATGCCTGACAACCCCATTTTTATCAACATTAACTATCACATAACCGATGCTATTACGCGCGACAGACATGCTAACACCTTGCCACTTTATCAACAAATAAACTGCATCTTAAAAGGCTTAAACGTATAAGGAGACAAACACGTTAAACGCTACTTTTAACAATACAAATAAAGCAATAAATACTTTGATGTCTTAAAAAATGGGCCGTGTTTGCTGTACTGATTTCCTGCATCTACTGGAGCTCACTCAAAAATATCGTAATTTATGTTTTGGTTTATGTTATTGGACTTTTATCAGTCTCAGATTCGTTAATTACCCATGTAACTTTGGAATTTTTCAGGCTTGTCGAGCAGTTTCCACCAAAAGCTTTTAAGTTATCACCTACCTATCTACTGTGTTAACGCCACCATTTTCTCCTGTAGGTATCACATAATTAGGTGTTAAATAATACGATAAATATTTATTCAAGTTCTTTCTAGAGTAGCTCTATTCGTACCTATATAAATCTAAGTTTCTGTAGACATTTGCTAAATAATAGGGTAAATATAGGAAGTATACAGGGGTATTTAGAAAATTATTTGTATGTTCCAAATACGAAATTCCAACAAAACCAACTACGTGAAAAAAGATAGAACGAATTCAATATTTTTGATGGAAAACTGTTCATTTATCTAATATAGATTAAGAAGTAAAAGTAAAGTACTTAAAACTACTTCTCTGGTAAATAGCATGATAGCAGGACTCATCATTCTTCTATTAATACAATCGAATCTCATAAGAAAAGATTTCCAAAGAATTTTAATGATAGCGCGATGGTTCGTGAGAATTGAAAAAAAGCTCAAGGATGACTTCCACCATATTACCAAAACCGGATTCTGCAGTGAATAATCGAATGGATTTTGCATTCCCCAATTCAATGAAAGTCGTTATAAATCTGGGTTTTATTGTGAGAAAGAATTCTCGTGTTCATTATAGGTATTAATGAATATTTTTTCTAAGAAATAAAGCGACCTCACTAATTTTATGAAGGTAGCGATTTATTCCTAATTAAAAATACCTATGAAGATGAAGTGACAATTATCTATGTCTATTTTGTTGAAATTTTATTTTATAGGGGGCTTCAGAAATTAGTAATAGTGAATATATATTTGTTTTGCTATCTTAGAAATACCTAATACTTAGTTTAGCTCCCAATGATTTCATTGATGTTATATCCAATTTCAATTCATCAAATTATTCCTTTTAAAACTATACACATAAAAATGTCATTGTTTTTGGTTAAATAATAATAATGGTATAATCTCTAGTATGTTTTCAAAGGCGTTCTGGAAGCAAATTTCTATTTAGTATAAACCTTTCAAAAGTTTCAAAATAACTCTTTTGATATTAACAATCGCAGATAAGAAAAATAGACAGCACTTACCACATGATCATTTTCCGTCCGTATAACCGTATTCATCATAAATCAACAAGAACCCCTTTAGAAACTATACCTACATATTCAAAAATACTATATTAATTATTATAACCGAAACATCATTGTCAACAATTTTTATCGATTTTCCACTTGAGAAAATATTATCAGAGATTTATGCCATTGAAAGCAATACACGAGCAACTACTAACGCATGTTAAAATAATACCTATTTGCTAATAATAAAAAACGAAGGGGAACTAGAGTAGGTATAAGTAATTATTGGTGAAGGCATATTAGAGCCTCTATTTAGAATGGAGAGGAAGTGGATATTAAAGCTGCTCTCTGTTCTCATACAGGGAAGTATACAATCTGCCGGTTGTTGTAGTGCCATGTTAGGTCTAAACAATGGTTTTTTTATTTTCAAGTTGGTTTTGACATGGAGAAGGGGTGATAATGATAATCGTTCGACTAATTTGAATTCACAATGCAATAAAAACTAAATATAGGATAGGGACAACAGAGAATTGCTTCTGTAGATATACTTCATCTAAAACTTTCAAAGTAAAGGCACAATACTCCGTAAAACCAAAATAAAGTCAGTTGTTCGTTCTGGCCATACATCAAACTATCGATAATTGTCCGGATATATGCTTCCAAAAATATCCTGGAATGGTGCACCTATTAAATTTTACAATCACTAATTAAAACAATGTGTTCAACACAGGACTAAAATAGTATCAAAATTGAAACTTTATGTTCTTTCAAACTTTATTTAATTTTTAGTTTGTAAATAGTCCAGTTTTTCGAATTTTGTTCATTGTTCATTTTTCATTGCTAAGTTATGTGACGTTCTGATCTTTTATTTTGGTATTTTCGGCTTGTATGCTATAATTAACCATTGATAGATAACAAAATTGAGAAAAAAAAATTCAAAAAGTTCAGCAAAAATGTTTCCAATTTATAGAGATTATCAACAAAAATAAGGCGATTTAATGTTTATCCTTTTAGTTAAATGCAAAAATCATGCAAAATATGTAATAGTTGTACCAAGGGCACAATTAGGGCGTTTGCGGCCTGCCGAAGATTCTAACCACGCAAACGACCCTAAGCACCCTGTTGAATCACAATTGAAATATTATTTTGAAAAAATTATCAATAAATAATGAACGAACCTGCTTTCGAAGTTAAATAATATACGCAAACATGACATACATGCCCTCTGTGGCCGATTGGCAACTAGCAAATCAAATAATACACAAGAAAATAATAGGACGGGCAATTTCAGGCTTCTCCGCCTTCATAGAGGTGATGGCATCTATCCAGCCCTACTTCAGTGGGGTCTGGAGCTACTCTTGCCGCACCTGGCAGGAATGTTCCGGGCGTCCTTGACGCCGAGATACATAGGTACCCAAAGCTTGTAGAGAAGTCAGAGTGGTGTTCCTACTCAAACTACGGAGGATGGACTACACCACCCCCAAAGCAAATCAACTAGGGCTTTGGAAGTAATTCTATGTTTGACGTACTTGGAGATTTTTGTCAACCAAGTGTAGAAGTCGGTTTGTAGAGAGCCTGTATTAACAACACACTGGCAGTGACACTGACGGATCCAAAACTGAAACAGGCTCGGGATGCGGAGTATACTCCAAAGCCCTCAAACTGAACCTAACGGAAGCTTTGGCTCCATGCCAAATGTCCTCCAAACGGATATTACTGGCATAACCATGGCTGCAGAAGAGATAGACAGTAATAATATCACTGACAAAAACGAGCACAGCCAGATATGATCAGATATGATCAGAGAACGCTCCCACGCCCTTTCCAAAAAGCATTGGGACGATACGATTGGCAGTAACCCTTGCCGTGAGTGACTGATGTTTCGTCGGAGTCTGGACTAAAGACTGAAGATGGCTGGAAGTATTTACTACTTATAATAATATGCCTTTGCTGTTGTTGCTGCTGCTGCTGATTAAAAACTAAAACCATGTTTCTTAAGTTTAGTAATTTTACAACGATTTCTTCTCCTCTAAAATTGACAGGTCTTGCTTCCTGATCCAAAATATTTATAGTGATAATTGTAGAAGGTTTGCGCCCTTCACAGTTGTATGAATAGGAAGTGTTTAGGGCCAAAAAAATTCAAAGTCCCTTTTAAATTTTAAAAAATGCCGACGTTTCGACTTTATTTAAAGTCTTTTTCAAGGCTGAAAATAACAAGAAAAAAAAAGTTATTTTCTCTATGGAGAGACTAGACAATTACTAATTAATTCAATCTTGCTTGACTTAAAGTTGATTAAAACATAAAAATATGCATTGACAATACTCCAATAACAGTTTTTCTTGGTACATAAATGTGTCAACAGTAACAAGATATAAGACTAAATAAATAGTGACAAAAAATATAAATAGGTAATCAAAAACACAAAAATATCTAAACATTATTAAAAAATTCAATATCGAATTATACACTACACACAAGCAAAATAAAAACCAAACACCAATGAAACCAGGGGCGTCGCGTCGGGGGGGGGGGTACTGGGGGTAATTACCCCCCCAGGATCGAATTATCAAGAGAAAAATCATGATGCCAAAAAGAAAATACATAACATATTGAAGAAAATACATTTTTGTTTTGTTTTATTTTTTGCACAAATGAAATAATTGTTCTAGAAAAGTGATCTTGAAATTTGCGAAAAATTTCGCCTGCGGCGCGTTTTTGGAGGGCGCCCCTCAGCCTCCCGTACCATTTACCCCCCCCAGACTACTAGTCACGCGTCGCCACTGAATGAAACAAAGTATTACTCAAACATACAAATAAATAAATATGAGGCAACATACCTATTTTTAATTATTTTTTGGAAAAGGGACTCTGGTCGAAATGAGTGAAATCACCAAGCACATAATAAAAACTTTTCGATTTAAACATGAAAACTTGTTTTTGGGTAATCAACATTACATGTATACCCGTCACGAAACACAAGTGGCAACTAAAAACCAATAATTTTGCCTGCTGACTCGAGACGTTCAGCCATCTATGGAATTTATTGTATGTTTGAGTAATACTTTGTTTCATTGGTGTTTGGTTTTTATTTTGCTTGTGTGTAGTGTATAATTCAATATTGAATTTTTTAATAATGTTTAGATATTTTTGTGTTTTTGATTACCTATTTATATTTTTTGTCGCTATTTTTTTTAGTATTATATCTTGTTACTGTTTACACATTTATGTACCAAGAAAAACTGTTATTGGAGTCTTGTCAATGCATATTTTTATGTTTTAATCAACTTTAAGTCAATAAGCAAGATTGAATTAATTAGTAATTGTCTAGTCTCTCCATAGAGAAAATAACTTTTTTTTTCTTGTTATTTTCAGCCTTGAAAAAGACTTTAAATAAAGTCGAAACGTCGGCATTTTTTAAAATTTAAAAGGGACTTTGAATTTTTTTGGCCCTAAACCCACAACACTTCCTATTCATTTATAGTGATGTTATCGATGCTGGTTCCATTTACCGGAAGATAAATCATATTTCTCGGCTCAACACTTATACTATATCCTGGATGAACTGTCGGCGAGAATTCGTATAATCTCAACTGGCATATCTGATTCGTGTAGCGTGTTTGCATCTAAAATGAGTGGTGAGAAGCCCAGCCATTAACCGATACTATCTTGAGGCTCAAAGTCTATATCGTAAACACTCTTGAGCTCACACTTAAGAGTTTTATTGTTCGGTTTTAGAGACAGTAAATTATCACCACTCTCAGCACTACCACTACTACCACCATTCGCAGCCAATTGCTTTTGAAGGTAGCTTTCGATATCAGCAATTTCGTAGGAACCTGTTGGAATTCCAATTACTCGCTCGTCTTTGTCAAGTAGTAGTAGTAAAACTTGTTTCGACCAGACTCGATGTTTGGAATAGAATTCCGGGTACTCAAGGAAATTAGGGCTAGAGAATAACTGTATCTAGAGTTTAATTCTATTGGCGGATTTATGTCAACAGTTAAACAACTGGAGCGACCTTTCAACGTGAATGTCTGAGACATGGCTAATGTTTCTACAAAACTGTCACTTAATTGTATAATTATTATTTATTGAATAAAAAACTTAATGTCAAATGTCCACAATTGTATGTATCGAACGTTTGATACTGATCGTGATTGTAGAAAATTTCGCAGTTCTTAAAATAGCGAACAACTTCTTTCGGTGGATTTAAGTTGCCAAAACTGTCGAAATATTCAACCAAGTTTCCGCTTTCCTTGTAAGCTACCCAATGTATTCCAGATCCCCTGATTGTGTCCAAATTAATTACACTACATTCGATTTTTCTCGGTCTAGTACACGACAATGTATCACGCATAAACAGTCCACGAAAATTGGCTATTTTCAATTTTGATGCCAGATATCTAATTTCTTTATCGCTTAGCGCTCGTTTGGGTAGCTTCACTTGTAGTGTTTTGGCATCTTTTTCAAAAACGGTTTAGCCAGATATAAACCACTTTCCTTTCTACCCAAGGCAATGGCTTCCATAGCCCGATTATGTCTTTGAGATTCTTTAAGCTTCTCGGCTGCTGCTCTGGCATCGTTTATGGCCTTCGCAATCCCTGCTGCCCCTCCACTCACAGCAGCCATCGCACTAAGTCCAGCAAATATAAGAATTAAAGGTAAAACTCCTCTATTTGGCAACTTTGGGCACTGGGATAACCAACTTGCTTGATTGTCATGCGGGCAGTTTTCAGAGCCAATTTTATGTTTTTCTTTGTTGGTATTCATGCGGGCAGTTTTCAGAGCCAATTTTATGTTTTCCTTTGTTGGTATTCCATTTCCATAATGTTTTCCATGTTTTTCAATTTTGCTCAAGATGCATGGTTTAGTTTGCCGTCATCGTCGTATGCCCATACCGAGTTCGAGTTTACGTTTAGCTTTCATCACGTTTGCCACCAGCCAAGCTGCACTCTTCTCACCGAAACTAGAATCTTAGGCTTTATCTCGTTCCCAAGCTCTGTTCTCCAACACCTTATCGGCTTGATGTCTCTTATGTAAATCCTTGTTTTTAGAGTATTCAATGTCGTATTCTTTGCAAGCTGCGTCCAACTTGCTTATCGGCTGATCACTGCGGGCTAACCGTTCAGCAATTTTCGTACCAGGTCCACAATAGGAATAGCCTGGCAGATGGAGCTCGAACGGTAGCTTAGGGATGCGCAAAATTTCGAAAACATCGATGTTGACATCAAATGATACCTGTTATATGCACAATCAATGTTGGGAAAATATTAGCTTGAAAATATCGATGTTTCTAAACATCGATGTTTAAATATGGTAAGAAAAAATTGAACTGTTAATAAATAGATTATCATTTTTACTCAACCTACTTATGTATTTTAATATAATACACTAAATGCACAATTTATACAGGGTGATTTACGTAGCCCGTGCATTAGCTTGTAGGTGGATTAGATGCTATTTCTACTAGCCCACCTGCAAACTTGACAACTCCTAATGCACGGGCTACGTAAATCAAGGTGTACAATCGAAAACGAATCAATGACCAGGAAAAGGGTACACCTAACAACGGGCATCTTGAATGACCACTGCCAGTTAAATAAAGATTTATCCAGGTTGCATCATAGCACCACGCCCTAGGTATCTATCAAATTTTAATTGAAAATGGTGGGAAATACAAAAACGATCAATGTATGACATCGTTGTAATGAGAAATTTAACTATTACCCCCATTCTTTCTAGTTCTCCTTCTTCAGAGAGTATAATTATTCACTCCTGGCGTGGACTTCTTCCAACAACTTCTGTTTCTGTATTCAGAGCAGTCTTCAGAGCGCTATCCCATAATGTCGTTATTCCATTTGTATCGTTCATATTATGCCCTAGCACCATTATTGCAGTATCGCTATTTTTCATTTATATCTGTTATCTCTGTTTTTTCCTTATTTCATAAGTTTTTATGCAATTTCTCATTCTCATTCCGTTAGGACGTTGGTAGGATACGCGTGCTAAATACTTTTCCTTCAAGATAAATAGGGCTGGTCTCAGATCAGGATATAACCAAAACCAAGTCTATTAAATGCCGCCCAGCCAAGACTTATCACTTCTGTATATTTCCAATGTTTGATTCTGTTTTTCTAGCTTGATGGTAAGATCTAAATATACGTTCATATTGCTGTTTGTAGTTCTTCTATGGCAAATATTTAGCACGTCTGATTCACTGCTGATGATTACAACCTTCGCTTTGCCATTGCAGTTTTTAAAATGATTGTGCAAACAAGCGAGACTTCTTTTTCAAACTTGAATCTTATTCAAGACAGTAACACAAAAATCGCGACAAAACCAGCACTACTGTTGTCTGGCTAGCGAAACGGCGAACTGCAAAAGAATTTGCTGCTTTGCCAAATTTGACGGAAACAATAAATAAACAAGTTGGTGACATATTTTTTTTTGCAATATGGGCATGTGTAGTATTTTGAATTAAAAAAAAATCCGGCAACATTGCGAAATGATGGATATGGAGAGGCGTGATTATTCAGAGGCATGATTCTATTGGTGAGAGCCTGAACGACAGCACCAGTGACGTGGTTATTTGGGAAACTAAACAATTTTTTTCTAATAATTTTATTGGTTTATTTCCTTGGTGTTTTCGGTGCCACTGAACCCAAAGACATGGTTGTCATCAGGCGGTGTCAGTTGGGGTGTCAGTGAATATTCTAGGTTACGCCCCGCTTTTCTTCCCCCTTTCGTCCCTACCAAGTTACCACTTGCCAGACTATAAATACAATTGCATGCAAAAAAAACTACTTCATTAAACTTAACTAATATCACTATAACTGATAACTCTACGGTTTAATTCAAAACTCTTTACACTCTTTCAACGTACAATTTCAAACACATCTCCATCCGTATATATTAGGCTGTTCCCATCTGAACTCTCCCGCATTTACCAGTGACTAAAGACATTTCGCAGGAACAGAGAATATCATTCGGTACTCCTTCAACGTTTAACCAAAACTGTCTTGCCATCCAGGTGGTTGTCCATCTTCTAGCCAGCCCCCGTAGCATTTCTAATTCCTTGCCAGTATTTTTTTAAAAGTATTCTTTGTTGATGTCTGATCGCTTCACCCGTCAATTCAAATTGGTTAAACGTTCAATTCATAACTCCCCGCTGTTAGGGATGCAGGCCGGCTATAAACCATTTCAAGCGTTTCTGGTCTTATCGATAATTATCGACTACAAATCTCCGGTAAGGTCGATACAATAAAGGTAAATTAGTCCGTTAACGTCAAACTCCTATATTACAGTCACCTGCAATCATTGGCTCCGTGTCATTTGCGCGACAGCCGTTTGCGCGAGGGAGAAAAGCGCGATACGAAAAGCGCGAGGGACCAAACCGCGACGGAACAAAAACACGACTGGAGAAAAGCGAGAGGAACAAAAACGCGACTAGATAAAAGCGCGAGAGACAAAAACGCGAGGTACAAAAGCGCAACGGAACAAGAAAGCGACTGAACTGAAGCGCGAGAGACAGAAACTCGAGGGACAAAAGCGCGACGGAACAAAAGCGCGACTGAACAGAAGCGCGAGGAACAAAAACGCGACTGAACAAAAGTGCGAGGGACAAAAACTCAAGAGACAAAAGCGCGACAGAATAAAAACGCGAGGGACAAAATCGCGACAGAACAAAAACGCGACTGGAATGAAGAGCGATGGACAAAAACGCGACTGGATAAAAGCGCGTGGGACAAAAGCGCGAGGAACAAAAACGCGACTGGAATAAAGCACGATTGGACGAGAACGCTCAACTATCTACGAGGAATATAGAACGCTTTCCAAAATACAAGACATTTAGACATTCTCAGTGGCTCCGGTTCAAAAGAGCGACATTAAAAAGGCGACATATGTTTAAAGCAATTCATCAAAATAGCGACATTCAAAACAGCGACATGTGAAAAAAGTAGCGACATATCAGAAAAGCGACATTTGAAAGCGCAATACTTGAAACAGCGACATTGCAGAAGAGCGACATATGTGAAGAACGAGATTTAAAACAGCGACATCAATAACAACGACCTCTAAGCAAAACGGGGACACATCAAATTGTATCAATAATAATCAAAAAAATGCAGACTACTCAAACTAACCCAAACTAACCCGTTCCCCTAGTGCGATCTTGTCCTCGTAAGTTAGCATTTTATTTGAAAAACAAGGTCGACAGTTTTTTTTAAATAAAATGCTAACTTACGAGGACTAGATCGCACTAGGCGAACGGGTAAGTTTGGGTTAGTTTGAGTAAGTCTGCAATAAAATGCTAGCTTACGAGGACTAGATCGCACTAGGCGGACGGGTTAGTTTGGGTTAGATTGAGTAAGTCTGCAATGGAATGCTAACTTACGAGGACTAGATCGCACTAAGCGGATAAGTTAGTTTGAGTAAGTCTGCAATAAAATGCTAACTTACGAGGATTAGATCGAACTAGGCGGACGGGTTAGTTTGGGTTAGTTTGAGTAAGTCTGCAATAAAATTCTAGCTTACGAGGACTATATCGCACTAGGCGGACGGGTTAGTTTGGGTTAGATTGAGTAAGTCTGCGTTTTCTTGATTATTATTGATTCAATTTGTTTATCACTTATTCTATAGTTCTAAGTAGGACAGCATGATAAACTTTATTAACAAAACAAACAAAATAAATTAGTTAAAAATACAAATTATGGAATGCTGAGTTTAAATGGTTAAGTGTAAAGCTACTGCTTCAAGGTGATTTTGTACGTTGAAGAAACGGTATTCGTGGACTAAATTTAACAATCTAGAATTAACTTGCTCATATTTTGAACTCCTCGCTGGGGGCTTTCTATGCCCGGTCCTGTATTTGTTGACAGCCATTTCAACAACGCTTTTGTCCCTCGCGTTTGTGTTCCATCGTGCTTTTGTCCCTCGCGCTTTTGTTTCTTGCACTTTTATCCAGTCGCCTTTTGTCCATCGCGCTTTATTCCAGTCGCGTTTTTGTTCCGTCGCACTTCGGTCCCTCGCGCTTTTGTTCCTCGCGTTTTTATCCAGCCGCGTTTTTGTCCATCGCGCTTTATTCCAGTCGCGTTTTTGTTCCGTCGCGGTTCTGTCCCTCACGTTTTTGTTCCGTCGCGCTTTTGTCCCTCACGCTTTTGTTCCTCGCGTTTTTATCCAGTTGCATTTGTGTCCATCGCGCTTTTGTCCTGTCACGTTTTTGTTCCGTCGCGCTTTTGTCCCTCGCGCTTTTCGTATCGCGCTTTTCTCCCTCGCGCAAATGGTTGTCGCGCAAATGACACAGAGCCGCAATCATTACGTACGACATATGGGCTTAAGTTGTATCATACTAAAACAATATTCTTCGATCTAACAACTTTACAAATATAAACTATCCTATTTGTATTCGTTCCAATTTCTGTTATTCGTCACTGGCCTAGAGATTTAAGTATGTTTGGACATTCCTTTTCTAGATACTAAGTAAAAAAAAGCCTCGGGGTAGTCTATAAATTTTTAGAAGTTTTTTTATCGTCTGTTATATAATTTATATAAGCGTAACACTGGAAATGTAGGGGTCCTGGGTTCGGATCCCAGTCGAGACAAGAAAATGTTTCATCAACTTTTAATAAATAGTCTAGAAATTCACAGTGTCTCTTCCTGACGGATACACTAATCAAATCAGAATATTTTTTGTATGGAAAATTCATACTACAGGTGTTTAGTGTACAATCCAGTGCATTATTTACCCCATACAATGAGGTTGCATCGCTTCATTTTATTAGGTAAATGCCGTGGATCGTATATTTAAAACCTGTACTATGAATTTTCCATCTGGAAAATATTCTGATTAAAGGAAAGTTCCATGTAAACCTTCCTTATTTTCTATTATATAGAAGGGAGGCAGAATAAATTCCTCGAATATCCTTGGACATCTGTTTGGTTGGCATCCCTGATATATATGAAAATTTCTTATGTAGGCATAGAATTTAATCGCTCTACTTTCTTATTGTTAGTCCTCTCCCTGCTTAAAACATAAACTAGAATAGGACGTTTGCTTTTTTATTGCAATATTATCGGTTGTATTTTGGTATTTTCATTCCCTTCTATGTTGAGCTTGGCTGAACCAGAGGTTGATTTTGCTTTGTCAGACTGTGTGATTGCGTTCGTGAGATTTCCTGGGAAAATAAAATCTAGTAGGTACCGCCTCATTGTGATCATGGTGTCAAATGTGTCACATATGCAGATGGTAACATTGGAAAGATGGGGCCTCAGCACTCATTATGTCGGCTTGTTGGAGATTTTTCCAGTTCTGCAGAGTTTTTATTTATGGATTTATGTGAACAAATTCGAATGAATTCTGGAGTTCATAACCTAGAAGGGTTGAAGGGGTACTTCTAGGGAATCCGAGTAAGGCAGTCAGCAGATCTTCTTGGAGTAGTGATTTGTTTTCCAGAACACCTTTTTTAGAATCCCGTGTCCTATCTCATGTGAAGTGAATATTATTAGATTTATTACAAAGATGTGCCCTAGTAGAATCAAAGAATCAAAGAAGACTTGAATTTCGAGGTTGCTTTACCACCAGTCACGTGCTTCACTCGCCATCACTGATTCTTTTCGCTCCTGAACTGGTTCTCAAAGGCTTCTGGAGACTAATCGATTGGAAGTATTTGGAGTAGGTAGTGACTTACCCTACTGACGAAGACTTATGCTCACGTCTTTCCTTTCTATGCTGCGAACACCAGGCGATATACAATCCATCCGGTTGTACTATTACAACCCTCATCAGGGGATCTTATTCTTGATGTTGACTGGACGTGAAACCCAATCTTTTCTAGATCATTGATAACCTCCATAGAAGAAGAAAGCCGTTATTGTTGACAAAACCAAGAAAAGGCCACCTTCATTCAGGCCTAAAATAGCGATAATAACGCGAACTTCCTTTTACAGTGACTTGGGGTCTATTCGAACAAGCTATTAATACCTCTGTGGCGCTTGTTTCAAGACATTCCTTTTGATTTTTTAATTTTGAAGCAAAGTAAAGTGGTTCAATTCAAAGCATCTGAATATTGAGAATGTAGAAGAAGACTAGACAGCAGCCCAAAAGTGCCCATCGCTTCGAATAATGCTTACAATATAAAATCGTTTAGAATGAATACAATAATACTAATGACGCTATTTTCTCGTTTTTTTTTTGTTCAATTTTTTAATTTAATTTATTTAGTTTTAGTTCGTAGACAATGGGATTGAAGTATAATTTCCAAAGATTTCCGGAAATGTATTAAATTTCAATTGAAAATGAGAACATATGTATAGATATGCCTTATGGATCAGACTAAGTTTTTGGATACATAGGACTGCGTGAGTTATTGGAGGTTCATGTTTTGTGATAATAATATTATTGAATTGAATAGATCAGATCTTCACCTTCTTAACAAGAAATAATTCAAAATTATGGTCTGGGTATAGTGCTACTGCTGTTTCGCCGCTATAATGGTGTCATATGGGCTATTTGGCCTAAATCTAATTCACTTCAATTTACGTAAATGTCATGCGGGTTGAGAGCGAGGGACCCACTTCTATCTTAATACATTGGGGTGGATAGACATAAATTAACTAACGCTGTCTAGTTTTGCAAACGTATTTTTAATTGAAACACCAACTTGTCTACTTTGAAATCCAAAGCTCGCAATAATTAATAATATCTTTTAGAATAGGGGTGCTTGAAATCTCTCTTATGACAAAATCCCTGCCGCATTTATGAAAACGCCTGAAACTTTAGGTATTTTAGCTTCCTCTTGGTTCTTGCAACGGTTCCAATCGGAACCAAATATGGCAATTGGAACTTAACCAGCAAAAAATATTCATCAAGCTACCAACCTGCTAGACAAATGCAAAAACAGGAAACATGGGTTTTAAATATAATTTAATTTTCCATGAGATCCCACACGTATTTACACATTCATTTACAAGCAGTAAGTATAAACAATGTCAAGTCATTCCATTATTCAATTTGGGCCATTAAAAATTATATCAAATATAATCATTATCATTAGTGAAGATTGCAAGTCTTAAGTATACAAGTTTTCTCTCATAAAAGCCAAACTAAAGTATGCACACTTATAATTGTACCTAATAATATTGGAAATTACTTACAAAATATTTTATAGATGAAATAACGCACATTGCCATATAATAACATTCTAATTTTAATATGACTCAAAAGGGAACTACTTTTATCTAATTTCAATCTGACTCATAAGGGAACTACTTTTGTCAGACACACAGTAAATGACAGTATTTAACTATGCGTAATTTCCGATATTATTAACACCAACCACAATAAAAAACCACGAAGTAGAAATACGTAATAATCTTAATGTCACAAAATCCGTCTCGTTTTTCTGTTGATAAGAATCGAGTTCGCATACTTACAAACACATAGGTACTTTTTATTGGTCAATAATAATGATTTAATCACGCGACCTACATTTTTGTATGACTTGAAGCGATGGAAACGATGAAGGACCATAAATTACATTCATAAGAAGTTATTATCTGGACCTACTGGATTAGTCCATCGCAAAAAAAAACAGAAAGTGCGAGCAGATAGAGTTTCAAGCCTTTTGATTCGAAGAAACTTTGTTGATAGCCAAAAAGCGCTCAAACTGAGTAAACCAAGCAAATTTATGCAAATTATCACAAACTAAAGAAGGGTATTCCAATGTTGGGGAAATTGTGCACAATCTTGCAGCACTGCCTGATTACTGGAAAATGCGCAAATTGGATTTTCCGCGCAATATTTCAGCAAATTCGAAATGAAGGGATGCGAATTATCTAGACAATTCTGGAAGCAACGACGCGCTATAAAACAGAGTCGGCCGCCGAGAAAACAAAGAGGTGATAAACTAGACGCCAGTGCATCAAGAATCAAAAACGCCAATAAGTTAATAATAAGATATTCAGTGGAAACGAGTCGATAATAGGACAGTGAGTTGTGATTGGTTGAGCTTGATTGTAGTTAAACGAAGGGTTGTTTTGAGTAAAGGTAAATTATTTTGGAAGATTTCCTAGTGTCATAGTCTCACTTATCTGCAAAGCCTTGAAGTACCTAACTATATTTTATAGAGAAAAACTAACTCGTTCTGGAAATGCGTGCTGGTCCTCGCAATTTCATATTTAACCAATGCAGTCTATCCATCAGTACAGTGACGCTTTAACCTTTCTCTGGCCCGTAGGTCAATTATTTGGTTTGGCCTTTCCTGAGTGATTGTTCTTTTTTATGGGATTAAATAAAATGATTCAGACGATTTCAAACTACTAACCAGAAGATGAAGACACAAAATGTTGCCAAGTAGTAGGTATCCGGTAAAATCAAAGAAAGGTACTACAAAATGATGGAACAAGAATGGTCACAAAAAACATGCTATATAGTAGGAACTTCCTAAAAGAAAATGATGGCATTGATTTCTCAGCCTACCAATCATCACATATGGATGCTGAAGACTAAGTGTACTGATGGGTGCTTCGGAAGAACACCTGCATGGCTTGGGATCAAATCCATTAGCGAGGAAGAGATGTATAAAGGGCTGCAACTCTGAGGAAAATTCGTACCACATTGCCTGTGCATGTCCTACAAGTTCAACAACAACAAGGCACGACTTCGTGGTACACTGGATCCTTAAGACACTAACAGGTTCCTGCTGTAGTCGTTGTCAGTTGCCACGTGCCCGTGCTGCGGGTGTGTTCCGGATTGATGCTCGATGGAGCGAGCGGAGCGATTCCAAAGCATCGTGACGTCAGGCAGTGCACTCTGGCCAAACCAAATGTGCTTGTGCAGTGTGAATCAAACTCTGTTTTTTTTTTTTTTAAAGATAATTTTCCAAGTCAAAAATCTAGTAACTATGTTGGCAACACAAGCCTCTTCTACATAAAAAAATTGAAAGCATTGACAATTTTACATTGTATTGCTATGTCATCTTTAAAAAAAACAGACTTTATAAGAATTAAAGAGTATTGAAACATATGCTAGTCCTGCTACTAAACAAGTCGATGTTTTTAATATAGTGGGCTTTTATATTTTATATTATAAATTAAAGGCTAGCAGTTGGCCTTCCATCCTCTAGTGGCCCGTAGGACATGACCTAATTGTCCTAACGGATAAAGTGTCCCTGCATCAGTAACCAATACCCCTTATATGGGATTGAGATTATAAACAAAGAAATTAATAATATGCTTGATTACCTACGGACTTTCGTTCGACAAACTGAAAGACAAATACCTTTATGGTTGTCTCACAAAATAAAATTCAGCCTAAACAATACATTATTTGTAATCCACGAATATAGACTTGATTGAAATGTACCTATATGGAAGAACAATAAACAATAACATGGGACCATTCTTCATAAATTAAATGTCGCACAAAGGAAGAGAAAGCTGCATATATGAGAGTGGCCGGTCCATTTAGATCTCTTGATCTAACCTTGGCAATCGAAATCAGATTACTGAGATGCTATTTCTTCTCAATACTTTCATACCCGCTTCACTCATGAGCCGTGGCAGAATAATCGAGTCATATCTTAAGAATTCTTTATCGCCAATCTCTCGATCAGGAAATGCCGAGAAGTAGGTATGGAATAAGGAACGTAATGGCCAAGAGATAACGAAAACTTACCTAAATGCCAAGGCTAATTCATATTACAGGGGAAAAATACACGAGAGAAAGGAAGATCTTTATTGATAAAGAAAGTGAAAACATGGCTTGATAAAACAACAGTGGCTTTGTTCTGATCCGTAGGACATTGATTGGAGATTGCCCATATTGTTTGCTATCTGAAACGGACGTCAGATAGGCAGTACAAGAAAATATTTTACCTAATAATTGATCAGAATCTTGCTTAGAATGCTTTGTTCAAATGAGTTGCATTGTTATATAAAATTTTTACCAAATAGTGAGTCAAAATATGTAACATAAGATTTTTAAAGGTGTAAAACCAGTAAACTCAACCAACCTATGAATCATGAACTGTAAACACATACTAGCCAAGATCGTGTCAAGGCTTAATGAGAAAACTATTTATCAATAATAATACCTAATTAAATTATGTAGCTTAACGATATTCAGTAATTTAATGTGATTCATTTATTGTTAATTCGATAAATATCTATAATTTTTCCTTGCGGTATTATTAGAAACATGCCGTGAGATGATGAGAAAGTATTATTTTCCATTTACTACTTAAAACAAATCTAGTTTCTTTTAAAATTTAAATGATCAATAGTCAAATTCTGAGTATGTTTTTCACATGTGGTAGCACAAGACATACGATATCTCTATTATCCTACCGTATATCTTTAACGCCTAATTTCATTCCTGACCGCGGAATTACAACATCTGGCTAGACTTATCCAATTAACTTTGAAACGTGTCGAAGAAACCCTACTTCGCTGTGATGCATCGATGACACTGCCTACTTTTACTTTACATTTAAAAATAGGGAAAATAGGAACCTATTTTTAAAAAGTAAGTTGATAGGTAAATGGATTTTTGTGTCAGATTTATAAGAGTTCACTTTCAGCTACATAATATTCATTAGGCAAGAGATGCCATAAAGATTCACTGTTAGCATCATGATCCGTACATACATCCAAGTACAAAACTAAAATTTCTGGGTCACAATTTTTATTTTACGTAAGCTTTTATTGTCGTAAAACTCGTAAAAGCCAGACAATGTAAATTACTTGGCTAATTGTTTAGGTAATTAATGTTACGAAATGCACAAGATGTTTGAAATTTCTCTGTAACAAAATATTAAATCATTAGTAGTCAATGTAGGAAATTGAATTAATGTCTTTAACCTATTACAGTTGATTGATATTACGTATTTCTAGATAAGAATTTCTCCGTTTTGTTTCAATTTCAGTTCAAATCAAGCAATTTGTAATTGCACCTGTTTAATTACTCATGGAACAGTAATTTATTGTTATTGACTAAATAGTCGATAAAAAGCCAGTGCTTGCCTCAAGTTCATTTGAAAGAATTTCGTTTCTGTGGCAATTAGATACTTTAACCGATAGTTTAGAAGTTTCTTACGGTGAAAAATACTCCTTGTTATATAAATTTTTCAGGCATGCTCAGAGGCTTGGAACCTGATAATTCCAACTGAAAAATACAAAATTTGGTAAATGCTCCGGGCAAAACTTGAAAAATCGATTATAAGTTACTGGGCCATATCACCCCTCAACACTCAACGCGAATAAAGTAGTATTCGGTTTATCAGTTTCGACCGCTTCAAAGAATTCTTCGCCTTCCGATTCTCAGTATCTGTAATCCTGCTTCTCTTCTTCACTATGGACACCTATTTCAAAATTATTCTTGGAATTCACTGCTCTGACATCTTTTCCACGTTTCCATGCCAGACAGGTTTTTGTTGTTGTTTAGCTAGTGCAGCTAGGTAAGTACTTTGTCGACATGACAAAACCTTTCACACCGTCTGTTTATGTTATTAATAATAATAATAATAATAATAGTATGATTACGGATATTTTTATATTACAATCCGTTACAATAAAACCTAATAATTTTATAAAACATTTCTAATATAATATGATAACATTTAAGAAAATAAAACAATAAAATAAATACAATTTAAATAAAATCTCAATAATTTCACAAAGTTACATTCCATCTCTCAGCTGCTTCAATTCTTTCTTAAATTTTAAAAAGTGACGAATAAAAGACATCAAGACGACCACCAAAATAATTCATCTCACTACAAATGCGCGTAATTGGACTATTATATACATAATTTGTTCTGTGAAATGTTATCTGGAACAAACTGTGACCTCTAAGAGCTCTTTGTGGAATAGAGAGATCTGTCGTGTGAAACAAATCAGAGGCATCAATTAGTGAGGTAATAATTTTATAAAACAGATAAATGCGTCTTTGATTCAGCGATAGTATATTGATGGAAGATTCTATATCTACATATACAACATATTCACCCTGAACTCCCTGTTTCAAAGTGACAAGGCGGAGGAATTTCCTCTGTACTCTCTCAATCTGTCCTTTGTTTGTCTCAAACATCATTGAAATCAGTCAATATCCTCCCCACAAAGCCAAGAACTTTTAGACCTCTGTTTGTTACTTCTGCCATGTGAGTATCAGAACGGAGTGGAGTATCTAAGGCAACACCAAGGTATTTTATTTGACTGACTATGGAGACCAGAGAACAAACAACAGAGTAATTGTAGTTGAGGCTATCTTTCTTACGGTGGAAAGATATGGCAAAACATTTTGAGATGTTGAGGTGCATCAAGTTTGATTTGCACCACCTGTCAAGATTCTGCAAGTCGTCCTGAATTGCCTCGCAGTCACACCTGTCTTCTACAAACCTGTATATTTTCAAGTCATCCGCGTACAGCAAGCATTCACTATTAGTGATAACGTTATCTCTATCATTGAAATTGAAAAGAATAGGGACAAGGTGGGCACCTTGCAGAATACCCGATGTTGCAATAATATCAGATGACTCAATTTTTTTTATTTTTACTCTTTGAATACGATTGGAGAAGAATCCATGTAAGGAAAACGCCACGAACTCTCCCAATGCCAGCAGTTTGTAGATAAGCAGCACATGCTTCACTCTGTAAAAAGCGTTTAGAGAAGTCGATGTAAATTGCATCTACTTTGCATCGCCTCTCCAAGGTTTAAAATAGACGCTACTTAATTTGTTATGGTTGAACGCACTGAGACGAATTCGTGTTGGGCAGGCAAAAATAGCTGTTGAAATAATGGGCTTAATTTTTGATAAATACCTAATATCTTCAAAAATCCTACCACACAGGGAGAACTTCGAAATGCCTCGATAGTTTTCAACCTTTGATCTGTCTTCTTTCTTATGGATTGGGGTAAAAAAGGTTGAAAATGATTGTGGATAAAATAGCTGAAACCCAACCTAAAATTACAAAATGGGAAATGCCTAATTCAACGCTGTTGATGGCGTAGGAAACTACCTACTACTGACGGGAAAGCCGACCTACATATACTACTTCACTAACTCCTTTAATGATGAACATTAACCCAGATGAAACAAAATGTCTAATAATATCAGAAGAGCCGACAAAATGCAAATTTGAGATTGATCAAAAGATTGTCCAGCATTCAAAATATTTGGGAGCTTAAACAATAGTTTCTGGAAATTTAGGAAAGGAAGTCAGAAAACGAAGAAACCATCTCGAACCTCAGGATGCTTGAAAGAGACATCGTATATGAAGGAACAAATATCACACTGAAATAAGTACAGATGCCATAGATACATATCTCCAAGACACAAGGCACAGCAAATAATGCGGGGGGTGGGATGAAAATTATAAGAAGAATTCAGGAAGAATATTACACAGCAGAATTAGAAGCGAGAACCTTCCACAACAGAGAATATTAGCCTATACTTAGGTACCTAATGAATACTCCTAGTCCTATTTCAGAATGTAAGAAGAAGAAAAATAATTAATTTTCATTATCTCTGGTACCTATTTTTTTTCTGACATTCTTCAGTATTAGTAGTCTAGCTGATCTTTCAATGCCACGAGTTTTTACTCTAACTTTTGCTTCTCCAATGATGTGCTACTTGAAAAGAGACTTGAGTTTTGATAGTGATTCCTTCTCGTATTATTTTCCTCAAAATCCATCACATGGATTAATATATTCATCGTTGTTCAAGTTGAGAAGGCTCTCTTGTATTCCACTATATTGTCAATATTTGAAACACAACAACTATTAACAAACTATTGAGAAACTGATGCGACATAATAAGAAAGGACGTTAGTAAGACGTCGCTGAGACTGTCGCCGGCTGGTCGTCCAAAACATGTCTTCATTACGACGTTCTATTTTGGATAAAAGTCGTATAGGACCAAAGTGATCCAAAATTGGACGTCCTTTTGACGACACACTGGTCATTGTGGTAAGCTGACGTGTACAAAGAGAATATTTTTTTGCTGTTTGTGAACCAATTTAAGAAATAATATTATATTATTGAGCTTCCGCATTTATAATAAATATGTTTAAAATTTATTGATGCGGCATTGGTGCGGCCAGCCTATGTCCACCCAAATTAACCTTGAACCACGAATTCGCCGCTCTTTCGCATCTGTATGTAGGTGATCTGTGACTGAAGTAAGAAAAAAAGGGACCAGGGTAATGTAAACAAGCTATTGTCCCTTTCTTTTCTCATCTATTTTTATATTCGTCATTTGGCATTAGACTATTGTGGAGGAATAAGCTATTTAAAAAAATGATAATTTTCTACGTAAGCTATGATTCTAACTGCCCTTCAAATCATAATTTTGGTAAGCTAATTCTATACCTTTTCAACTTCAAATTGGGACTAAGCAACTTTAAATTGGCAACTAACAATATCAAAATGGGAATTAACAAAATCAAATTGGAACTAATCATTTTTAATTTGGTACTAATCAACTTCAAATTGCGACTAATCAATTTTGATTTGGGAAGAAGCAAATTCAAATTGGGAATTGGGTATTAATATAAATGAAAGATTGCTAGTGAAGAAAATCAATATACATTAATGAAAAAGGGACTTTGAACAGTAATGAAATGAGATTTTGATAAAGTTTGTGAGGCTTTCGCGGTCCGGGTTAATCGATGAAATGTTTTCATTCGGGCTTAATGGCCGTCCTTACTTGGAATTTCTTCCTGAATTATGACGTTTCGCTAGCACGCGTGGCTAGCATCTTCAGAGGTGCTTCCATGTCCGATTCTGGTAGCAGTCTGCTACCAGACGTCAGAAAGAGATTCCAACTTACGACAGCCATTGAGCCCGAATGAAAACATTTCATCAAAATGAGATTTTGTTCAAAAATTTCTTTTATTTCAGCGAAATACCAGCATTTTCCTCTATGTATCCAGTCATTTATACCTTATGTTTGTTTTTCTTTGTCCCCCACGTTTGCTTCTAACAACTTCTTGGTACCTACCCATCGATAAGCTGTAGATTTTTTTACCAGTGTGTTAGCCAATCCTCTTCAGTCGCCTTTGTTTTTAAAAACAGCTTTTTGCTTTTTAGCATTTTCTGCATCAGGTACTTTAATGTAAGGCATTTTGTTAATTTTAAATACGGTTTAAAAGTAACTGCCATTTGACTTGCAGAACTTTGGAATTTATTCAACAATTCCAATTTGAAGTTGATTAGTACCAAATTTAAATTGTTTATTTCCAATTTGACTTTGTTTATTCCCATTTTGAACGTGTTAGTTACCAATTAAAAGTTGATTAATCCCAATTTGAAATTGCTACGTTCCAAATTGAAATTGATTGATCCCAATTTGAAGTTAAAAAGGTATAGTTGAGCATGTTTGGTATTTGACTTTAAGCATTTGGCTGTAGATATTTTCAATAACTTCCTCTTAACAATTAAAGTTGCGTTTCACTAATATCCAGGGCAACAAATCATATTTTGATTATGTCTTTTTGGTAATTGGTGTCTCCCGGGGAAGCCGTTCGCTATAATAGGTTAGGATCTCATTTGTTACATGATTATACTATTTAAGGTAAGTGTAGCAGTGGGGCACTACCGAATACTGACGAGAAATGGTTGAATTGTGATTTGCTGTTGGGTGTCAGCTGCACAACGTGGTTTCAAGTGAATTCAGCGTAATTGGGCTTTAATTGAATAGCTGAATGGTGTTCAACTTTGCCAGGCAAAATTGTTTTTTTGTTTTTCAGATGAAGAGTCAAGTGATTATGTTCTATATTGTAGCTGAAATGAAAAAACCTTTCAAAGGAGGTATCACACGAGGTAGTTTCTCATTTTAGAAAAATCATGAGGGGGCAAGCCTCCAAGACAGGTGGGGTAGGGGTGAGGCTTAGTTGAAGTAAGCAACTCGAATTTGCAAGTTGGGACCAAAAAAATCTTAAAAGATATAATTTGTGTGTTTTCAATATTCCAATATTTCCCAAGAAGTCTGGGTGGTCAGGGCCGTACTCAGCAGTACTCTGACTTTATTAGAATGTTTTTACTTGCCCAAAATTCAAATATGTAATTTAATTTTAATTTTTCTAATCAAACATTTATTTATAATTTCAGGTTCTGTGTTATGTTTTAAGCGGGAGAATTCACACATATAATGGGTTTTCTAATTAAATTGTTTAATTTATAGGCAATTTCCGAGGAATTTCCTAATATTATGTACATTTTTGATAGAAAAATCATTGTTTTTCTATCACAGGCTTCTGAGTCTTTTCTAGGGCTTCAAAATGGTATCTAGCTGGATTCGCTAGCGTTCACGGTTTTCGAGAAAATCGAGTTTGAAGTCTGAGACAAAATGTCGACTGAAATTCAACTTTCAAGCTCAACATCTGAAAACACCAAAAGTAACAAAAACCAATTTTGCATAGCCTTATATAGAATTTAATGCTCTTTCCAATGATATACAGGGTGTCCACTTAGTGCGATATCGGACGATATCTCCTTACAGGGTGATGCAAGAAAAAAAAAATCACAAAGTTGTGCATTTGTTAAAAATATTTTTGGGTATACAGGGTGCTCCGGGGTGGGGTATGTGACAGAACTTTGTTATTTTAAATGGTACACCCTCTATATGATTACATATTTGGATTCTCCGTAAAATTCTGAGCAGATTTCATGTAATATACCCTATATCTAGGTTCAACTCTTTTGGAGATATTGACAGTTGAAATTTGACTTTATGCAACTTTGACAGGCTGTAAAACTTAAACGGTTAATTTTAAAGGAAAACCAATTTTACATTCCTATCTTAGATTTTCATAAACTATCATTTGACACGAACTTTGAATTTAATCTCTGGTTAAATTTACCTGGAATTTTTAATCATGGAATAAATTTCAAAATTGGTCTCAAATGATAGTTTATAAAAATCTAAGATAGGAATGTAAAATCGGTTTTCGTTTAAAATTAACCGTTTAGGTCTTACAGCCTGTCAAAGTTGCAAAAAGTCAATTTTTAACTGTCAATATTTCCAAAACAGTTGAACTTAGGTATAGAATATATCACATGAAATTTGCTCAGAATTTTACGTAAAATCCAAATATGCAATCACATACAGGGTGTGCTATTTGAAAAAACAAAGTGCTGTTGCATACCCTATAAACCGAGCACCCTGTATATTCAAAAATATTTTAAACTAATGCATATTGGAGTATCAAACAACTTTGTAATTTAATTTTTTTTTCTTGCATCACCCTGTAAGGAGATATCGTCCGATATCGCACTAAGTGGACACCCTGTATAATTATTATTAATTTGGTCAAAAATAATTGAAGATATAAGCAATTATTCATGAACATGTCAAGATTTCAAAAACTGTCCAGAGCCAAAAATGGGATTTCCTTTTGGATTTTTTTTCTCATTGAAATTTCCAAATGTAATTGATGTTAGATTTGTTTCTGACTAATTTGGACTCGCTCTATCGATTTCTAAAGTCAAAAGTAAGAAAAATCCAAAAATAAAAATTTTCAAATTTTTCGCACAAAATTTTTAGGAATTTTAGCTCTTGAAAAGGCCTTTCATATGGTATTTAGCTGAAATCATAATTTACAGTTTTTGAGAAAATCGAGTTCAAAGTTTTGTACAAAATTTTAACTAAATTTTCATTTTGAGGCTCAATATCTTGGGAACTTCATAATCTACAAAAACCAATTTAGGCATGAATGAAATTTCCTTTTGAATTTTTTTTCTCATTTAAATTTCGAAATGTAATTGAAGATAGAGTTGCTTATGACTAATTTGGACTCGCTATATCGATTTCTGAAGTCAAAATTAGGAAGAATCCAAAAATAGATTTTTTTTATTTTTTGCACTTTTTTCTAAAAGTACCTACCAATAACTACCCCCTTTGGATTTTTATTTAGAAATCTTGAATCCTAAATATTTCGGTAACCAAAAGCGGTACTGGAACTGAAATTGTAGCCCTTGATAAAGGCTACAAGATGTTATTACGTTGAAATCGCTAGCATTTACGGTTTTTGAGAAAATCGAGTTTGAATTTTTGGACAAAATGTAGACTAGTCTAAATTTCAACTTTGAGGCTCAATATCTCTAAAACTCTACAAGATACAAAATTCAATTTTGCACAGGTATTATAGAGAATTTATTGCACTTTTCAATGATGTATAGTTATTATTAATTTGCTCAAAAATAATCAAACAACAATTGAGAAACCTCAGAGTTAGTTTAGAACAATTAATTCAATTCAATTCAATTCTATTATTTCCAGAGAGTAGTTTCTGGGTTGCGCAGTGACTGTTATAAGTAGTAGACACCTTTTGTTTATCGCTCCAAAAAAACTGAAAATATCTCGTTTAATTAAGAGGGAAAATAGCCAAATATTAGAACAATTAGGAATCAATTTAGAACTGGAAACCTTTTAGAACTCTATTGAACCAATTTAGAACATTTTGGAGCTTCAATAGGGCTCTAAAATACTTGAAAATCTGTCAGAACAATTTAGAAGTTACTGAAAAACTGCTTAAATGCTCCAGAACTCTACAAGTCAAGTTAGAACACTTCAGAACACTTTCCAGTGATATTTTGAACAATTTTAAAACCTCGAAATTATTTCAGAGATCCTAGCGCCTGGAATAGACAAAAGTTGAAAGTTATAATCAAGGTCTGTTCCAAAAGCGTCCCAAGAACGGTTTCGAAGCCACTTTGTATACGATTTCCGGATTTTAGGCTCCGCGCAGATTCTTGAAGGTACAGTATCCGCCAAAATAAACAGTACCTACTGAACATATAAATTATAACATTTATTAATTTATATCATGCGTATATGTTCAAAAAATGCATCATAGCGACGCAAAAAAGCTTCATAAGGATTCTGCAAATCATTGATTTGATTTATTAAGAGTGGTTGCTGCAATTTTTCTGAGACTTGTTTCGAATTTGAGCCTTTATTCCTATCAAATCCGTATGACCGGAAATAGTGCTCTACTAAGAAAACTGTTTCTTAAGTTGGAAGATACATAATGACGAAGATTTTAACCTCAACTTAATGTCAACCTCATAACTAATGCCAAGTAAGCGAAATATGATAAATGCAACTTGCGTGCGCAATTACTCAGAGCTCTAGATTTCAGTACTGTTTATTTTGGCGGATACCGTACTTTGTACAGTGGTCTGCTTTGTTGGAACAAAGCTAAAATAAACTTTAAAAAAAAATTTAATACTAATTCGGCCCTGTATAGCTAGAAACAGGGGATTTACACTTGCCCTCTGGGTACAACTCTACTACCGGTAAGTTTTTTTTGCCCATTCACTTTTTCATATTTATAACCTTATCAGTTTACCTTTTTTTTTTTTGAGGTTGGTACCGATAGCTGATAGATAAAATACCGATAGTCGCGTCGCGACCGGGATTTATCGATTTTTCTCACAGAAATTTAGATTTTTCGGCCGCCATTGTCCGATTATCGCGTCGTGTGTCTAGTGTACTAATGGCTACTGGATTTTGGTAGTAGCACCAACAATTATTTTTTGGCAATTGTGATTTCTGGATTTTTTCAATTTTGAATGAACAACCTTGGATTTTTCTGATAAAATTTTCGAGTCTGAAACAATCGAGAACTTTCTCATTTTTTTTATTTACTTAAATAGTTATTGGGCAATTGGTAAATATTATAGAGAGCCCAGGTACAAGAGTAAGAACTTTTATTGTCAGAGAATGAAGTTTTCCAGAAAATCTCACGCGCCTATTTTCATCATATATTTTTTTTTTTGACATGGCTTTTCAAAAGTGCGTTAAAAAAGGAGAAAGTATGAATGAGTTCTGTGTGAGAGATGAATGATCCAGAAAAATTCTGGATATAGGTGCAGCTGTAAGAGAATACTGTGTACTGTTTGAAAAGAATGCTGTCTGCTGGATGTAGGTACTGTAATAATAGAATGCTGGAGTGTCCCGGAAAAAAAATATTTGCGTCTAGTTTTCAATTGAATGGCTGTTTAGGCTAATTTAAATCCATAGCTACAAATGCTAAAACCTGTCACTGAAAATCATCCAAAGGTGTTTTGAGTAATGCTCCAATGTCCTAAAATTGTCTCAAAATAAGTCCTAATTATCGCAAATTTCAAGCCACTAGCAACAACCCAACTAACCTAACACAATTAACCCAAATTAATACTAACTTAAACTTTGGTGGGTAAATGCTAATGGTAGTCCACTTACTTTTTTAACTATTTCCAAAATGAATTCAATATGAAGGTGCATATTATCACACGAAAATACTCTTTAGCTGATTGCTAGAGAGATATGTAGCTTTCCAGTTAGCTATATTTTTCAAAAAGGCAATTTGAAAGTATTCAATTTTTTTGAGACACTTATGGAGGTGTTGGGTGCACTCTTGGAAAGCCAGTCATTAAAGGATTTATGAGAATTCATCAATATTTGGTTAGTAGGCTTAATAATAGGCCAGGAGCCAAGTTGATTATCTGGAAAAATCTGGACACACTAAAACTCGAGTTGAAACTTTGTGTTGACAAGTTATTTATGTTTATATGAGCATTTTCTTTACAATCATTAACAAAAACGTAACCTATTAGAGCTGACTTTCATTTTTGAAATGCCTGGATTTCATGTGAACAAGTACCTAAATTAAGTTCAGGGTGGTCCACTATAAGTAAATTGAACTTCTGTTGATGTTGAGGTTTTATAAATAACTTTGATGTTTTTTTTAAGCTCTTTCCATGTTATTAGCAGATTTTAATTGATTTGAGTCATCAAACTACAAAACCACGAACAATTTACCTGACGTTGTGTTACTTTTTTTAGGTGAGTATATATATTCATTTTGAAATTTTAGTATGATAAACTCCTAACTTTTTCCTTCTCCTGAAAGTTTCATAATTTTCCCTTCAGTACTTTTCCAGAGAAAAATCGAAGTGCAAGAGAGTGAATTTTTTGGTTAATTTGGATTTTGCAAGTTTATTTCCATTAATTTTCCATTTTGTTATTTTTCACTGGAGAAGTTTGAAATTATATAATATGATGAGTTCCTAACTTTCCTCTTTTTCTCCTGAAAGTTTTATAATTCTACCTTCAGCAGTTTTCCAGGAAAAAAATAAAATCTTAGAAGTTGCATTTTTGCTTAATTTAGATTTTGCTAGTTGATTTTTATTAATTTCCCATTTTGTTATCTTCCACTGAATAAGTGCGACATTTTAGTATGATGAGCTCCTAACCTTTCTCTTCTTCTCTTGAAGGTTTCATGATTTTACTTTCAGTAGTTTTCCAGAAAAAAATTGAAATGCCAGAGGATGCGTTTTCGCTTAATTTAGATTTTGCAAGTTAATCTCCATTAATTTCCCATTTTGCTATTTTTAATTGGAAAAGCGTGAAATGCAAGAGAATTGAAATGCAAGAGAGTGTATTTTTGCTTAATTTGAATTTTGCAAGTTGATTTTCATTAATTTCCCATTTTGTTATTTTTCACTGGGAAAGTTTGAAATTTTAGTAGGATGAGCTCCTAACCTTCCTCTTTTGGCCTTGGAAGTTTCATAATTTTATCTTTAGTGGTTTTCCAGAAAAAAAATCAAATTTAAGAGGGTGCATTTTCGCTTAATTTGGATTTAGCAAGTTGATTTTCAATAATTTCTCATTTTGTTATTTTTCACTGGATAAGTTTGAAATTTTAGTATGATGAGCTCCTAACTTTCCTCTTTTTCTTCTGGAAGTTTCACAATTTTCCTCTGAGTAGCAAATGAAGTAAAAAATGAAATGTGAAAGAGTTCATTGATATCCATAAAAATTGTGTCATTTTTATTTTTCAGGTGAGCTTCCCCCAAGAAAGTCCAGAATCTTCTGAGCCTAATCAAGTGAAATAGGCTCTTAATTTTTTCTAATCAAAATCTCAATTGAGGTGTGTAAGTCCCAAAACAAAAAAACGCAAGGTAATAGTACATTTTCCACATATATTAATTGGGCATTTGGTTGTGAACTTTTCATTCACTCAAAATCAAAAATTTGAAGTTGCGTTTTACCAATATCCACCAACATTTGTGTTGGTGGATTTTCATGCTTTTCAGGATATGTTTATTAGGATTTTATGCTTTCCGGGGGAGGATGCCTTGGACACCGTTAGATATTCCAGGGTAGGATTCCCTGGACATCGTTGGATATTTAATTTTTTTCAGGGTAGGATATCATTTGAAGCTGAAATAGGTAATTTCTAACATTTCTACATTGTATTTTCATTAACATAAAGTTGTTTTCCAGGCATACCTTTTCTAAACTGAACCAGGAAGCAAGTTGGTTTTGGCTCTAGATATGGTACAAATGGACCAACAGAGGCTTCATGGATCCCTTTGGATGGTCAATAATATTAATAAATTTTTGTCTTTTTCAGGCATAATGATAAAACATTTATCTAACATTCCAAGTTTCTGTTTCCTATGCCATTTCGTCTTAACGTCTTTTCCAGTTTTGTCATCATTACTTTGGACATTGGACAGCATCTCTTGCAAACTGGTTTTCGCTCTGGAGATGACCACAAATGACTGGGAATTGTGGACATGACTGCACGGATTCCAGTTGCTGATTATTACTTTTTTCTTCCAGGTGAAATTATATATGTATATCAATTCCCAGTCATGAACTGCTTCATGATTCGACTGAATCTTCAAGGCAGGGAAGCCCCGGGGGAGCCTAATGCCACAGTTGTCCTGGACCCCTTTTGTCGCACTAATATACTATTTATGGTAAGTGTTCACAGTGGTGCATTCCTAGCTGGCGAGTGAAGGTTGGATTAATGGATAGTTGACGGTTTTGGCTGTACAAGTATAATTTCGAGTGGATTAGGTCTACCGGGAATACCACTTAAAAAAAACCGCACCGACAGCTCGTACCTCTAGGGTGGTGTGGAAATTCGGCTTATTCAAGTTACAATTGGCAAACTTAATAAGGTAAGTTATTGAAAATGAAACTTTTCCACAAAAGAAACTATTTATTATAGGTCAGTCACTAATAACCAAGAGTTTAATCCTAAATCTGCAAGATTTGTAAGGAAAGAAGCTGTAAAAGACATCAGAATTATGCAAAGTCTTGGTAAGAACTTTAAGAAAACCTGAACCCCATATGGTAAGATTTCACTGTTTGTTTTTTTCATTTTGGATACTGGAACCTCAAAAGCCTTTACGTCATATATTACCTACTTACTGAAAGTGAGTTCTTTAATTTCAATGTCCAATATTTGATTGTTTTTTTTTTTTTTGAAGACCCGTTATGATCAAATACCCTGTACATTATCATCTTACTTTATATCTACATTTGAACTGTCTTCTTTTCTCTCTGATGAATTGCACCGTATCTACTGAATTTATTCCTAATATTCAACTTTCTTGTCCCAGCTTTGTCAATGAGGATTATTATGTAGGTATTCTTTAAACATTAAAGCTATATTTGATTTAATTTGATTATGTCATGATAATTGCTTTCAGAAGGCAAAAACAACAAAGCTACATAAACCAGTTAGAAAATTATGCGATTTGTTACATAGTATTCGAATATATTCCTCTCCAGAAATTCCATCCTAATTTGATTTCTTCAGTTCGTCAAATCCAAAATTGAAAGTAATTTTCCAATTTAGCGACCCCAATTGCCCTTTTGACATCTCTCCAGCAGATACTGATAAATTCCTCAGCAAGAAATTGTGAGTGAGCGTGTGTTTGTGCCACTGATAATTAACTTTTTCCGGTCGCCCCGGTTAAATTTTTATTATTGCATAAAAGTTAATTGTTTCATAATTACAATAGACAATAATGAGGACTCTAAGCGATGTGCATCGTGTCGACATCGAAATATTTGAAATTTGATAATACCAATTGTCCATTGTTGTGCTGGTATTATCTTGCAAATTATATTAGTGTTAATGTTACGTTTTGTTATAATCGCTTGAATGGATTCTTTGAAAAATTTCACACTTGCATAATATAATCGGCCTGGTTATTACAAAGCTTCTTTGATCATCAAATACCATCTTTTTATTAAGCTCTCTCTTATTATTTTACGGTGCAAAAACCTTAACAATTTGCCGAATAAAATGAATTCACCACTTTCACTGAAAATGATTGTTCAATTTAAAGCCTTAAAAGGTACATTGAAGTTATGGAACTGGGAATTGAAACGAAAGTGAACAAATAAATACATAACCGTGTATGTTTCAATCGCAAAATTACACTATTATCGTTACCTACTTCTTTGGTTTCCAATATTTTTTCAGATATATGTACTTCCCTTTTCTGGACCAAATTCTCCTCATGGGAAATTGAACAGTAATTACAAAAATTACACAGCATACTTTAATAGTAAACTTGTCAATCTATAATTATGTAGGAAAAAATCAACAGATTGATGATTAACATAATGAATAAACAAGTTTTATCACAGTAGGTATATTGTTATTTACTTTTCGATGTAAAAGCACGAAATTTTAACTCATAGGTATATATATAAAATGTCCCCATAACCGCCATCATATTTTATTTTTACATAATGACAAACTGCAGTTTTTCAGAAAATTGAAATCGATACAATGGCGACTTGTCTTGTCCATTATATTCCCGACTAATCCCGATAAATGGAAGATTAAGAAGAGCCGTAGATGTGTTTAATAATATTCACAGTTTGTGAGTGATAGCTGATTTGCTCAATGCTACAAAGTCTCATTTGGCAATGTTTGTTGGAAAAACAAGAAGAAAATGAAATCGAAAATATGTCTCCCAAACTTAAATTACCGGTGTGAAGTTAGCACACCGTTCCAGCACCCAAAACTGTGAAGTTTATTGTTAACACCCATTTTCCTCCAGCACGTCAAATATAAATTTTTTAAATTTCACTGTTTCAGGTATAAAATATATTCTTACAAATGGGGTATTTGAACGGGAGTAGTAGTTTTTCAGAAGATTAGGTATTATTCAAGGTGAATAAGCACCCCTCAAAAGGAAATTTAATTAATTGAAAATTCGTGTATTTTTTTAAGTTCTCAACACCTAGATGATATATCACGACCTGATTTGAAGGGATACTCAATAAAGGGTTGCCTAATCACCCTTCAGAAGCAAATTCACTTAGGAGCCGTGATTATGCAACCCTTTATTGAGCATCTCTCCAAATTTGGTCGTGATATATCATCTAGTTACCGAGAAATTAGGAAAAAACACGGATTTTTGATTAATTTTTTCATGTGTTGATTTTTCCATCTTGAACGGCTGCTAAGTGAATTTTCTTCTGAAGGGTGATTGAGCAGACCTTTATTAAGTATCCCTTAAAATTTGGTCGTGATATATCATCTAGGTGAAGAGAAACTAGAAAAAAACACAGATTTTCAATTAATTTTTTCATATGTGTTGATTTTTCCATCTTGGACGGCTGCTAAGTGAATTTCCTTCTGAAGGGTGATTAAGAAACCCTTTTTTTAAGCATTCCTTCATATTTGGTCGTGATATATCATCTAGGTGCCGAGAAATTAGAAAAGAACCCGGATTTTTGATGAATTTTTTCATATAAGTGTTGATTTTTCCATCTTGGACGCCTGCTAAGTGAATTTTCTTCTAAAGGGTAATTGAACAGTCCTTTATTAAGCATTTCTTCAAATTTGGTCGTCATTTATCATCTAGTTGCCGAGAAAATAGAAAAAAAACACAAATTTTTAATAATTTTTTTCATGTAAGTGTTAATTTTTCCATCTTGGACGGCTGCTAAGTGAATTTCCTTCTGGAAAGTGATTAAGCAACCCTTTATTAAGCATCCCTTCAAATTTGGTCGTGATATATCATCTAGTTTCCGAGAAATTAGAAAAAAAAAACACAGATTTTTAATTAATTTTTTCATATGTGTTGATTTTTCTATCATGGACGGCTGCTAAGTGAATTTCCTTCTGAAGGGTGATTAAGCAACCCTTTATTAAGCATCCCTTCTAATTTGGTCGTGATATATCATTTAGGTGCCGAGAAATTAGGAAAGAGCACGGGTTTTTAATCAATTTTTTCATATAAGTGTTGGAATGAAATAAATAATAATAAATAATGTTTATTATCGTTCAAAAAAATACAATAAGTATACAAAACAATTATAAAAATACATGACAATAAACAGGCTCACGTTTGAAGTGTAGAACACTTGTTGTGAGGAATGGTGTGCTAACTTCACAGTTTTGAGTGCTGGAACCGTGTGCTAACTTCTCCTCGGTGTACAGCATATTCAAGTCAATATGGACGAGGCACTAGCACATTACTTACTACTGAAATGTAGCATGCTTGACGGCTCAATCCTAAAAACACTTTCCAGATCGCAGCGAAAAATTTGGTATTTCCGGTATCATGAAGAGCAAAACAACTAGCAGGTAAGGAGTGCTTTTCGGAATAATTAAACAGAAATTCAAGACTGTCAGAAAACCACAGGCCTCATTGTCATTCCTTGCTCGTATGACTGCTTATAACAGAACCGCGTTGTAGAGGTGAGTTTTCTGATAAGCTTGAGAATATGAACAGAAGACACAATAAAGAGCTGGTTGGCCAAGTTACATCCAGAGAATTTGGTGTCCTTGGTGAACTAGTAAGTCAAGGTGGTATTAGTTGTATTCCTTTTAAGAGTTTAAAACACTAGAGCTACTCGCTCCGGGTTTAGTCGACCCCGATTTGAAAGGAACAGATGCGCTGGCTTTCATGCATTTAAATGGTGAGTTCGGGCTTGAGCACTTCAGGTGCAACAAACACTTTTTGAAAGGAACAAGCGCGTAACGCCCCGGAACTGTTCCAGAGCTCCTCCTAGGTGTGAAAGGAATACAACTATTGTATGTGCGAATGGAAACGCTTTACCTCCTGTATGGAGCTTTCCTTTTGTAGCGGTTGGATAAGCACCACATGATGTTAGAAGCATCGAAGAAATCCATGGGACTTGTTAATGAATCAGGCTCGATGACAGAAAATTTTATCCGGGCCCCACAATTTTTGTAAGAAATGTAAAATGTAGGGTAGCTAAGCCAATGATATTGGGTACTAATCGATAACCACGAGTCCAACTTTAATATTGTTTCAAGGATTAACTTTTGATGATGAACCTCCAGACACGTCCAAAAGTTACAACCCTTAGACTATGCTAACCCATCCAAATGACACTATGACAATTTTAGTTTTCATCTTCTGAGTTGTGTTAGGCTTGAAATCGGAGTGGTCCACCAGCAAAAAAATAATAAGTCCAGCTTCTGCAAAAGCGGAATTTTTCCAGAAAATCTTGGAAATCCAATTCAAAGGAAACCTGCTCGCAAAAAATTCGGAAAATTATGTCAAATAATCTTTGCCATGGCAGGCCCTTGTACCAGTAGCGCTGTGACTCTCACAAACAATGTCTCACAATAATTCTCCAAAACATCTAAGCTCCTATCCAAAAGCTGGACAGGGAAAAATCACGACAAGAGAAAGATGCATGTTTGCCACAGAAAAGGAGGAGTTGGAAAAAAAACAACACTAAAAAAACTGGAATTTGTACAGAGAAAAATTTTGGTTGAAGATTATGAAATTTAGAAAGTAACACAAGAGACTTCTCCAGATTGTGCTGAAGACAGAGAGGAAGAGTGGCCAAAAGAAATCACAAAAATCCTATAGGAGGCGACTTTGAGATAGTTAAAGTTCCTCGAAATAAACCAACATGTGTAAGGAAATATGTTGCTTGCGTGGAACGTAAGCTTTCAGACGGATATGAAGTTCACATAATAATATGATATTTGATAAAAGTAGCTTTAATACAGTCGAAAGCAGTATTGTTTCAAAAAACATAATTAACTTCAACAAGGACTTTGAAATACCGCCTTTTAAAAAAAATCTTTTAATTTTGTCACGATTCTTTGAGTTTTGCTATTTACATCCATTTTTATGATGTTGCATGGAATTAATATCAAATCAAGCAATATTACCGCAATAAAAAAAACATAAAAACGACACAAAATAAATAAAATACTTACGAAACACATATTATTGGCAGTAGTAGTGTAAAATTCACCTTTCGGCAGGTACCCATTATTCATCATTGTTAATAAATATAAATTTAACGAAACTACAAAAACGAAACAAAAAACAAATAAACAGAAACTTAACACAAACTCACGTTCCAATCTAAAATAGTGTTATCGGCGAAATGCCATTATTTATTGTTGACAACCGATAAAAGCGCGTATATTGAACATATCCTGCCGATACCCACAGTGATGTTTACCTTCGACCAAATAATACACACTACTGAAATTGCCAAGGTAAACAGAAAAGCATGCAGGTATTCACGCCGCTATTATTTACCAATCGCTAGGCTAGGGGGCGCGTGACTCATTCACGAAGAATTACGACGGGTTACCGAATTTAACGATACAAGAATGGAGATGGATGAAGAATGTGTAATTAGCATTACAACGATTGATGAATGATGATGGACTTTTGGTTTCTTATGTTGGTGCTGGGTGGCTCATGATGACTTGGTGGGATTCCACAAGCTGAATCTATCAAACTTGATTTAATAGTCTTACCTAGGAATTTTGATGTATAGTTGTCTGGCGCCTATTAAATAACTAAATAGATCAGAATAAGTGTTAATAATATGAACTATTTGTTTATGATGATTTGAGTATCTACTAGGAATTCACCTGGAAAAGAGGAATGTTTGTCATTAAATAATTATGATAATTAATTTTTTAATGGGAACAGTATTTTTTTTCATTCTATAGTTGAAGACAAAACAATAAAAAAGGGAATTTTTCTCCCTTTAGAGACCAGAGAAGTGCCTGTTTTTCTCCCGCGGTAGATATAATTTAATGGGGGAAATGCACTTCACTTTGGAAGTATAATTTTTTTATTACAAGGCGCTGAAGCTTGTTTTACATCGACAATAGGCTCGTACAGCATATTTTTTTTATTACATATTCTAAAAGAGCGTATTGAATTTAGCAGTTATGCAAAATTTCGTAATTTTCTGAGCCCTTGTTCATATTTAAATAAATTATCAAAGTACTCCAAATTTTATGAAGAGCGATTGAGATTATTGCTTGGTTGAGGATTGAGCATGGTTGCGGGAAGGAGTTCTTACAGGAACAAAGAGATGTCAGGTAGTTTTTGAGAATGCCAGAAACAGAAAGAGGAAGGTGAGAAGCTCATTTTAGTGAAATCTCAAAATTTTCTAGTGAAAAATCACTCCAGGCAAAATTTTGGAAAATTGACTTGTTTAAGCAAAATTAAGGAAAATTCATCTCTTACATTTCAATTTTTTTCTGGAAAACTGGAAAAGATGAGATTGTGAAATTTCCTAGAGAGAAAAAGGAAAATTAGGAGCTCATTATAAGAAAATTTCAAAATTTTCCAATGAAAAATCACTCTAGGAAAAATTCTGGAAAATTGACTTTTTTAAGCAAAATTAAGGAATATTCAACCTCTTACATTTTTGAAGTGAAAACTTCTTTAGAATCGTTGGGAGTGATTTGAGACGATGAAACGAAAAAGCGACCTGAAACGAAAAAGCAACACTTTTTTAACACGCTTATATTTAACATACAAGAACCTGGAACAAGCCAAGTGAGCTGGAACAAGTCTGGAAAATGTCTGGATAAATCTGGATGAAGTCTGGAAAAGTCTGGAAATCTCTGGAAACGTCTGGAAAGAGCCTGGAAATTTCTGGAAAGGGTCGGAAAAATTCTGCCAAAGGTCCCAAAAGACTTGGGGATCATTTTCCAGAATCCGGATCAGTCTGTACAGGGTGCTGCAATTTGGAGTGTTTTAACAAGAAAAACATACTTCCAGACCAGATAGAGGAAAATTGACTTAGGTGTCATGGGATTAATTTTCGAGAAACGTCGATTGCCAAAAACCGTATCACGATATCTTCAATGGTACCACTGATACAGGGCGATTTTCGATTTTCCCCTATTATGAAAAATAGCTATAAGTTTTTTATTTATCAATTTTTTTTATTTCTGTAAAAACATTATGGAGACACTTTTTTGAGCACAATCCAGTGGCGGACTCAGTTTTTTTCTATATCGCTCCGATTTCGAGATATCCACCAAAGTCCGATATTTTCAAATGAAATACCCTATATATAAATAGATCATTGGATAGCTTTGTTTTTGCTGATTTCAATGATATAAAGTTCGATAGGTTTATCTCTAACAGTTTTCGAGAAAAAAAATTATATCTGTTTTTGTCATAAGAAACAATGCGTTCGAAAGAGACCTTCCTCATTTTCCTTACACATATAAAATCCTTTTCTAATACATTGATCCTTACGACAAAAACAGATATAATTTTTTTTCTCGAAAACTGTTAGAGATAAACCTATCGAACTTTATCTCATTGAAATCAGCAAAAACAAAATTTGAATTTGAAAATATCGGACTTTGGTCCATATCTCGAAATCGGAGCGATATAGAAAAAAACTGAGTCCGACACTGGATTGTGCTCAAAAAAAAGTCTCCATAATGTTTTTACAGAAATAAAAAAAATTGATAAATGAAAAACTTATAGCTCTTTTTCATAATAGGGGAAAATCGAAAATCGCCCTGTATCGATGGTATCATTGAAGATATCGTGATACGGTTTTTGGCAATCGACGTTTCTCGAAAATTAATCCCATGACACCTAAGTCAATTTTCCTCTATCTGGTCTGGAAGTATGTTTTTCTTGTTAAAACACTCCAAATTGCAGCACCCTGTACAAGTCTGGATAAATCTGGATAAAGTCTGTAAAACTCTGGAAAACTCTGGTTACTGTCTGGAAATCTCTGGAAACGTCTGGAAAAGACTTGGAAATTTCTGAAAAGGGTCGGAAAAATTCTGAAAAAGGTCCCAAAAGACCAGGGGATCATTTTCCAGAATCCGGATCAGTCTGAACAAGTCTGGATAAAGTCTGGATTAAACTGGATGAAGTCTGGAAAACTCTGGAAACCTCTGGATAAGTCTGGAAACGTCTGGGAAAGACTTGGAAATTTCTGGAAAGGGTTGGAAAAATTCTGAAAAAGGTCCCAAAAGACCTGGGGATCATTTTCCAGAATCCGGATCAGTCTGAACAAGTCTGGATAAAGTCTGGATTAATCTGGATGAAGTCTGGAAAACTCTGGAAAGCTCTGGATAAGTCTGGATAATGTCTGGAAATCTTTGGAAATGGCCTGGAAATTTCTTGAAAGGGTCGGAAAAATTCTGGAAAAGGTCCCAAAAGACCTGGGGATCATTTTGCAGAATCCGAATCAGTCTGTACAAGTCTGGATAAATCTGGATGAAATCTGGAAAACTCTGGAAAGCTCTGAATAAGTCTGGATAATCTCTGGAAAAGTCTGGAAATCTCTGGGGCTGACACGCTTTTATAATACATCGAACTAAAAAGTGAAAAATAAATATATTTTAAAAAAACTAAAAATAGTTATTTTCCTAACAAGTGCGCAAAGTGATACTTTCCCGCACGAAAAAGCAGTTAGACGAACGACGCGAAGCGGAGTTCGGATAAGCTTTGAGTGCGGGAAAGACACTTTGCGCAAGTGTTAGGAACAATATTTTTTCTACGAGTATCTTAAAAAAGTAGACTTTGAATTATTACAATGTTAGAAAAATCAATCAAATCAAAATCTTCAAAAATCGTTTAAAATCTATTGGAATTCCTTAGAATGTCTTTTAAATTAAATTTCCAAAAATCTTTTAACATCTTCTGGAATTTCTAGAATATCAGCTAAAATATTTTCATGAGAGTCTCTCAAATATCAAAAATTGTACAAATTCCCAGCAGTACAGGCTGGTCCAATTTGGACACCTTTGATAGGAATCATCATGTTAACTAAGTGCTAATTTCAACTAAAACCCTTCATTATGAATATTAGCTTATTCAGAAACCATCAAAACATTGAAAAATCAAGTATAACTATGGTAATTATGCGTAACAAAAATGAGTGCGCAAAGAGTTTCCGTGCGCAAAGTTCAACTTTGCGCACGCAAATGAGTGCGGAAAGTGATTACTTTGCGCACGCAAGTAGAAAAACACGTTTTTATAGTAAATTGAACTAATAAGTGAAAAATAATTTTTAATATAAACAGAAAATATTAATGAACAAAAAATATTAGAATTATTGTCAAAAAAGCGGGTGTGAACTGCACAGGATTTTTTTTTTCTAAAAAACTGGAAAAGGGAAAATTTTGAAATTTTTCCAGGAGCAAGAAGAAAGTGAGGAGATTATTGAAGGAAAATTTCGAAATTTTCTTCTGAAAAATCATTCCAGGAAAAATTCTGGAAAATTGTTCGATAGATACAGCCTCGAATAGAAACACACAAACTATCGTCCGGCCAAAGCCCGAGAGAAAAGATAATTTAAAAATCGAGTTTTTTAGCTTCAGGCGAATTTTGCCAATGTATGATGTAGGTATAACTTTAGGATATCAGAGGCAAGAATATCTTCGTTTATATCAGTAGTATTTCGAGCCATTTGCTTCTGAAAATCAATGTAAAGGCAAACATTGCTCACCAAATTATGTACATATTTTTATTTATATTACTAGTACGGTATATGAGCTTCGTTACAGTAACGAGTGGGGGATATTGCCACGACGAGGCTGTAGACCGAGTCGAGGTAACCACACCAGTGTTGTAATGAGCCTTACCGTACGTGTGCACACAACATTTTATCTACGACCTGCACAATAAGTGAATATTGTCTATTATAAATAACTATTGTGTAGTTAAATTAAAAATAAGGACCTTTTACCGCACTAGTGCGATAATGAACGCGTTATGATTCATTACCGCACTAGTGCGGTAATAGGGTTCATTTCATACCGCGAATGAGCAAAAATTAGTGACATAATAGTTACTTATTGTGCAGGTCGTAGATAAATAACTATTACATTACAAGTGCGTTTATGAACATGATTACAATAACGAGTGTTCTAATCACACGAGTTTTGTAGTCATGTTTAAACGCACGTGTGATGTACAACGTTTTGTCTGCAAAGTGAAAAATAAGAAAATGTTTTTTCAATTTTGTAGTAGTTGTCTACCTCGATTTTACCTTTACAGATTCAACTTCGACGTTTGCCAATTCATCAAAAATAGTTGTGTATTCACAACCTAGTCCATAACACCACTAGTTGAGTTATGAATTCATACCTAGTCTATAACACCACTAGTTGTGTTATGAGTCTCATGAGATAACTCAAATACTAGAAAAATGGTTATGTAAAAACTTCATAACCAAACGCTTGTAGATAAATAACTATTATCTACAAGCATTTGGTAATGACATTTTCACATAACCATTTTTCTACTATTTGAGTTATGAGACTCATAACAGAACTAGTGGTGTTATGGACTAGGTTATGAGTCTATAACGTAACTAGTGGTGTTATTGACTAGGTTATGAATCTATAACACAACTTTTTTTTGTGATTTGACAAATGTCACAGTTAAACTTGTAAAGGTTAAATAAAGGTACCTACTAATAAACGAAAATTGAAAAAACATTTTGTTATTATTCGCTTTGTAGATAAAACGTTGTATAGTGAAATTATTTAAATAGTGTATGCACGTGATCAATGACGTCGAAATTATTGCCAATTACAGTTTGTAAGAAATTAAAATTCGTTTCAAGCTGAGAGCTCATTCTCCTTTTTATTTAACCTTAGTTAAAAAAAGACAGAACACTGTTGGCATTTAACCGAATCGGCCGATAAAATGACATTTAGGTTGGCACTCATGGGTTATGTTGCCAAATATTGCTGCAAATCTGCGGTTACTGATTTTAATAATATGAAATTATTTCTATTTGTGTATCTATAAAATGCCAAAGTCATTGAATAGTCAGAGTCAGAAACTCGTTGCGTCTCTAATTAGTTTCTTTGAACAGGAACGAGATAATGGGGGCCCCTTTTTGCCATTAAATAGGGTTAGAGAGGTGAAGTATATTGATACTATCAAATATAAATCTTCTGGGGCTTCAATTGGGCATATTTTTCCAGCGTGTTGCAGCTGCACTGAATATTGGTATAACCACTGTGAGTAAAATCCAATGTAAAATCTCTCAAAAAGTTAGGGATAATTTAGCGGCAACATTGCGACGTGCTTATGTCATTAATTTTGATCACGTGCATACACTGTTTAATTAATTTCACTATATATCAGACTTGCATTTAAACATGACTACAAAGCTCGTGTGATTAGAACGACTCGGTCTACGACCTCGTCGTTGTAATCTTTCCCACTCGTTACTGTTATCATGTCCATAAGCGCACTTGTAATGTAAATAACTAATAAATTGTGCTGAATTGACATTATTCACAATAAGAATTGACGAAAATTCCAGAGGGAATTGAATGGTTTTGTATCTAAAGCGCGCGGTTCGTGATTTGCCGTCAGTTGAAATAAGAGAACTGTTGTAAGTATATAAAGTTGAATGAAAGCGATAAGTGATTAGCGAATTTTCTGAAGTCAATTAGTTCAGCAAAAGTTGTTTGTTGTTAGGAAAGGGAGTTTTGAAATATCCGTAGAATTCATGACAATTTCGGCTCAGAAGTGGGATACAAGACAATTGGTGTATTAATTTGAATTAAACAGTAAAATTAAAAAAAAAAGAAGAGGAAGCTCGAAGACAGAAACAAAAACATAATAAAGAATACGACCTTCTTACAGCAGGCTTACAACCAGGGATGTGCCGTTGTCTACGTATTGTTTACATCCACTTTTTTCCATGTAGACTATGTAAACTATGTAGACAACAGAAAATTTGAAATTTGAGTAATTTTTTTGAAAGTCTGCATTGCATTAAATTTATATTGGATTAAATTAGACATTACCTGCAGTTTAATTAATTTTACAAAGCAAAAAACAAATAAAAGCAAAAACAGAAACATAACCTTAAAGGCCTGCCAATTGTCAAAAATTGTATACTTTATGCGTTGTCTACATATTTTACACATTGTCTACATAGATTACATAGTTTACATTGTCTACGCGTTGTTTACACCAGACGTAGACAATCTTTGTTTATGCGTAGATGCCCATCTCTGCTTACAACAATAGAGAAGAACGGGGTCGAAAAAAATTACATTAAAAGACCAGCTTAGAACACAGCTCTTTTATAAAAAAAATTGATCAGAGATCAGAAGAGAAAAAAGAACAACAGGACCAGCTTTAGAAAACCTTCACCGAGAGTGGATTCGGAGCGTAATCTTTGAGAAATAAACAAGACTCGAGAAAACCTGGAAGGAAACAATAATCAATGCAAAAATTCCATGGATCCTTCAATGGAGAAGTTGCAACTGTGCGATTTCCCAATAAAATATCGTTCTGATAAAGTGCATAACTACGCAGATGCCTTATACAGCCGACCATGACGAGTTTAATGCAAGAACTGCCTCAGAGTTGATTTATCAGCGCGAAGGAGTTCCTGTTAGAAGCCTACGATTTGAAACGGAGCAACAATGGAGTCCCTGTTCTGTCAGGGCTAGTATTTGTAGTTGTTTATGTGGCAACGCCGCTAAGGACCAGCAGGAGAGTCAAGTGATGGTCGAGTGTCAATGGGTGTCAAGAAGAGTCGACTCTCTTGGGCCGGTGAAAGATAGACCCAAACAGTATTCCCTTTTCTTCAAGGAGAAACTCCGAAGTAATAAACCTGACCTGCATAAAGTAGTGTGTCCATTATTTCATGTCCTCGAATTCATAACAGAACATGGTGGCAGCTGGGTGTTGTTGTTTTTTTTTTCTCTCCGTTCGCGAGTGCAATCTGAAGAAAACATAACCTAGACTGTCTTTTTCGTACTCATGCTGATAGCGAATAAAAACTAGGAAATACGCCCATAGCAGCAGGTTGGTTCGTTTGTTGAGAATGTCTCCGCCTCCATCAATATCAAATATTCCTCCTCTGCCTGGGAGTCCTGCTCCAGCGCCTCAGGTAATTATGGCACCTATTCGAACCTGTTAACGTCAGCCCCAGAAAAATTTAATTTTGCTATACCAGCGGCATGGCCAGCCTGGAGAACACGCTTTGAGCGATACATTTCTTTGTCTGGGCAGCTGAGTGAGCAAGATAATGATAAGATTGATATTCTCATGTATATTATATATTATGGGGGATAAGTCAGAAGAAATCGCTCTTCAATTTGGGCAACAACCAACTACCTTCCAAGAGGCATTGAATAGCTTCGATAAATTTTTTACTCCTCGAAGAAACATTATTTTTGAATGCTTCAAATTTTATTCAAGGGTTCAGAACCCAGAAGATTCAGTAGATTCTTTCATAACTAGCTTTCACAGAGTAGCAGAACATTGCAACTACGGGCAGTTTAAAAAAGAATTAATTCGTGATCAAATAGTGGTAGAAACCCATATAACAAAATTGCATCCTTAGAATGTACTGAGAATGTTCTTTTTTTAGGATGAATGTGCCTAGAATGTTCGCATAAACCATTGCGAATGTCCTGAGAATGTTCTGAGAAAAGATTGTAGAAATACTGTTTGCAATACCCAAGAACTTCCTGGGAAATCCATTAGGATATTCCTAGAATATACTTATGAGATTCTCAGTACATCCTGGAAAGAATATTCCTGTTTGATTCTAAAAATATGCTTGAAATGTATAATTATTCTCACATTCAAAGAATGTTTCTATGACATTATAGTTATGTTTTCAAAAGAATATTATACCAATATGCTTGAAATATTCTTAGAATATATCTACATATATCATTCTCAATATGCATCCTAGACATAACATTCTTGTTTGATTCTAGGGACATACTTGGAATGGTAATTTTCGCATCCAACTAAATAATGCTGCTTTCAGTCCTTTTATATTAAAGGCAGTGAAAGAGTTGTTGGAAAATTTCTCTGGAAAACACAAGTGTTTAAGCTCCAGTTTCAAGCTTATTATGCTCTCATCGCGGTAAGCACGCCAACTGAGAAAAACAGGTTCCAAGGTGATTCAAACGCGAGGCAAGATGTAAATCATTAATAGCGCGTGGCTCCCTCTCTTGGAAGTCCTACAAAGGCAAAATAAAAAGAATATACCTATAACATTTTTAGTAGGTTCTAGATAGAGCATTATTGTTCAGTTGCTCAATTAAGATTTTTGAGTATATACTTTAGATAATTAAGTGAACAATATGGAAATATTCTTATCATGGGTACCTACCTACATAAACTTCTCAGCACAACTTGGTAGGTATATTCTTGATACCTGATAGAAATATTAGCCGAAAGAACATTTTTTAGGGTACATTATAATAATGTTCGTATGACAATATTCAGATAATGTTATATAAAGTAGGTTCTTAGCACAATCTTTCAGGTAAGTGCATAGAAGCAACATTCCTAGTAGGTACATAAATAGAACGTCCAAAAATGAATATTTCAATCGAAACAATCTTAGAATATTCATTAAACATTCCTAAAAGAACATTCCAAAAAGCACTTTGAGGGAATATTCTGAGAATATGAATGTTCTTTCACTGTTATGTGGGAATGTTGGATTCCAGAATCCAGATTCCAGAACATCAGAAAGATTTCAACTGAGAGACACTCTTACACTGCAGCAGTGTACACTAGAAGCTAAGCAAGCTGAACTACAAACCGGCACGTTGGTTCTTTATCAAGGACGTGAGAGACGGCCTACTAAAGCCAAGCAACGTGGTGTCGGGATGGAGATTGGATGGGTGACCGCAGTAGTACGGGACGGTAGCCCGCCCGCTCTGCCGCCAATCATCTGATCTCCAAGTATGAATGAGAAGGAGTAGAGCCCATACGAATGACATACAAAAAGCCTATAAAGGCTGCAGTGTAGAGTATGGGCTCGAAAGGGTGAAATAAAAAAAAAAAAAAAAGCTGAACTACAGTCCTTCCAAAATGAAGAGCTTTCTTCAAGTAGTCATAGGCAAATTAGTCGAGTGCAAATGGAGGAAAACATTGCAGGATCTTCGCAAAACTCCAATTTCGAAAGTGATTTTCATTCCAGGAAAGACAAAAACTTATCTAAGTGTGCAGCAGGGAATGATGTCCTGCAAATAAATCAATTTGTAGGAAATGTGAAATTAATGGGCACTGGGCATCGGTCTGCAGAAAAACTAAGGTCAGATCTATTCAGATTGATAATAATGTAGTGTAGTGCTTAACCTTCCTAGGTCATAAAATTTCAAATTTAGTAATCTCGGTGGATCCTGAAAGAATTCAAGACATCAAGGATTTTCCAGAGCCTAAAATTATTATACGAGTGCCAAACAATTTAATGAAAGACACCGGGTATCAGATTTATTTATAGGAGATTATGTCTGGGTAACGGATCTCAGACATTATGCAAAAATATTAGAATTTTCGGATCATCATCGTTCTTACTTGATCAAATCCAATTCGTATTACGTCTATCATCGTAACCGGTGGCACTTAATACCTGCCCCTCATTATATAAAACCTAATCAGTTCACTCCGACAATAATCTCCACTGAACTGTCTCAAACACCAACTTGTATCAATTCCAGGAATAGCACCTCAAATGATACCGACTTGGGTACTGAAAATACTGTACGCGAAAATCTGAATAATTCAAGAAGCTCTGGTGATACCGGAACTATTATCTCGGACATTGTACAAGAGAACTCTGGTGTTTCTGAGAGTGAATTTCCTAAATGTTGTATACCTAAATCTTCACCAGTGCGTACATCAAATGTGCAAAAAAAATATGAAACATCAGTTTTATCAAGACCCAAAAGACATTAAACGACGTACCTATTTAAAAGATTTCGTTTTATAATGTTTATATTCCTATTTGTTCTTTTTGTTTTATAATGTTTATAGGTATTCCTATGTTTATTATTAACTTGGAAAGTCGTTCCCTTGACGTTTGTCCATGCAAAAAGAACCGCAAGCACGCGTGAGGGTATGCCTGGATGGACTGGAATACACCTAGAGGCCATTCACTCGACAGGCATAGAGACGTTAAGCAAGTGGATAGTTGGGATGATGAAGATGATTACGATTATGACGAAGAAAATAGATCTAGAGGACATAGTTTCCAAAGACCAAGCTCTAAGGACTCTGAATGGCACGGTACTACTAGTTGCGGGAGATGGAGGATAAAAGATGGAATCATTATGCATCTGATTGGTGTTAAATGCTTACAGAGAAGGCAGGTGGTGCTTGATAAGCTTTCACCTATCAAAAGAAAAAATGGTTAAATAGGCACGATCTGATTTGAGAGGAAGGTAGTGTTATGGAATTACATTGAATGGAAACGCCAACGCCTAAGTAGGTACGCAACCGGTGCGGAAATATCCAAGTGTCCACAAAAGTACATCTAGATAACCCGCCGCAGGGTTGTATGATTGCACCTAATTTATTTTCTCTCAGGATCCATACCTTACCGTGTCGAGGGTCACCTGCCATCAGGAGTAGAAATCCTTGATGACGGCTTATTCAACCAAAATGGTTTACGAGCCAAGACGAGAGTATCGACTGCGGATGATAACGTCATGATGGTCAATACAGAGGAAGATCTTCAGGCAATTATCAATGCATTCAACCAGGCATACAGGAGAATCGGCCTAGAGCACCGGATACCAAACCCCAAGGTAGAAACTACCCATACCTTGGGAATCATCTGTCAGCGAATACCATGATTGCCGCTGAAATCCAACATCGTTTGAAGTATGCTTGCGCGCGTTCCGGCGACTTCTAGAGAGACTCGAGAGAGCCTTCAACAATCACGACATCAGCGCTGGGAACAAACTTCGCATCTACAATGCAGTTTTAATACCAATATTTACATATGGCTGCGAAACATGGACCACCTAAGGCCTAGAAATTACGGATTAAATGGCAAGACCATATACGGCAAGACCAACGAACGAACATTAGTGTTTTCGAGGAGGCCAAAACAACAAGCATGGGAGCTCTCATCATTAAGTACCAATTTCGCTGGCCATGTCACCTCGTTCGCATGCCCGGAATACGTCTTCCACGACAGATTCTCTACAGTCAAATGAAAGAGGGAAATAAGATCAAAAAGGTCAACAAAAACGCTACAAAGATGTTCGAAAAGAAAATTCAGGGTGTTTCACGAACATCGGAACAGAGGCGTTTTAGGGTATTTTAAAGTCGATTTGAAAAAAACGTTCAGACACGTCATTTTTGTATTCAAGGGAGAAACTTTTTGACTCCGTCGCTATTTTGCTAAGGTGCACCCCTTGGGTGGGGCGACTTTCACTGCTCTTTTTTAGATACGGAAAATGGGTCGAGTGATATATTGTTTTAAAGGTATTTTGATTCTTGTCACAACTTCGTATTTTTTTGAAAATCGAATGATTAGTTCTCAAGATATTCACTGTCAAAGTTGCCATGGGCTTAATCAAAAACAATCTTCTGACCCTATTATTCTCAAATCAACACTTTCCTGACTTTCCTCTCAGTAACGTCAATTTTTATTTTTTGTGTGCTTCTGAAGAAATTAAAATTGACGTGTCCGAGAGAAAAGTCAGGAAAGTGTTAGTTTGAGAATAACAGGGCCAGAAAATTGTTTCTCATTAGTCCAGGGAAACTTTGACAATGAATATCTCGAGAATTAATTATTCGATTTTCACAAAAATACGCAGACGAGAATCAAAATACTTTTAAAATAAGGTACCACTCGACCCATCTTCCCTTTCTATTGAAGAGGAGTGAAAGTCCCCTCACCCAGGGGGTGCACTCTAGCGAAATAGCGATGAGGTCAAAAAGTTTCCCTCTTGAATACAAAATTGACGTGTCCGAGCGATTTTTTTAATCGACCTTAAAATACCCCACAACGCCTTTGTTTCTATGTTTGTGAAACACCCTGTATACCTAGCAAAGTGCCGCATCGATACTAGTAACTGGGAGACGACGGCAAATGATAGGCCCTCAAGGCGTTAAGTAGTCCACGACGACGGACCACAAACTTTTGAGGATCAGCGACGCAGACAGGAGACCGTAAAGAGGGACCGCAGGAAGGAGCGGAAGAACAGAGCAACAAAAAATGTGCGACACCAAAATTGGTTCACATAGCTATCCGAAAACGTACAATCGACGACAATAAAAACAGAATAGAAGATAATCATACTCGGTATCGAGTGATTGCCTATGATTATGATGATTCAGGAATTCGCTTCCGCTGTGTGCATTAGATTAACAAGAAATGATAAGAATTCCAGAGAGATTTCTCGGTTGTATGGTTTTGTATATTAAGCGCGTAGTTTGTGAGATGCAGGGCAAATAACATAATTGTGGTATATACTAAACTAGAAGCGATAAGTGATTGGTGAATTTTATGAAGTCAATTAGTTCAATAGAAGATGTTGCTGTTAGTAAATAGAATGAACCCGTGGAATTCGTGGATAATAGAGTTTTTCAAACATCTAGATCTGATGGATCGCTATATTATAAAAATACCAAGACACACACTGCCTTATTGTACTTCTTGTATTGCTGGATGTAAGTTATAATTTCACCTAATATGTTGATGTGGGAGTGAATAGACAAATTCCTGATGATAGTGTTTTCAGGCACCAGCGCTTGTCCAAAATTGTTTAAATGTAATGGAGGATAATTATTGTTTACCTAACAGAAATATACCAATTCTATGTTATTTTAGCAGATGCAGCTTTTTCATTCGGAGAATACATTTCAAAACCTGATCCATTTAGATAGATGACCAATTAGGTAACATTTTTCAATTATAGATAAAGTAGATTCATAGGAAAGTTGTTGAGAACGCGCTTGGTATACTGGCTAATCGTTTCAGATCATTTCCAGAAAATATTGCAAGTGCTGATAAGGTTGGGGATATCACTCTTGTCTGTCGTATTCTGGGAACTGTGAGAGTACCACTAGTTTAGTGCAGGAATCTGATATTCAAAATTGCCCTTTATTTCCTAAATTCATCAAGTAAGCCGTGATTGATTTTCACCATTTTTATCATTTCAGAAAAACAGCTCGAGAATGGTAGGTGCACCATTTTTTGATGTTTTCCGATATAACCCATAATACAATAGTAGGTTTATCATAATTTTATTTCGTCAATATCTAGTAAAAAATAATAACTTTCCTATCATTATTATTATTATATTGTGGGACAAATTAGAACGGTATACCTGTCACTAATAATAGTATTTGTATTTATTCTGAAGGATACCGAAAAAGTTGCAGCAACAGTGAACTTGCTTCTTGCTTTAAAAGCTCGTGTATTTCTTTTTCTTCAAAAGAAAGCTACGTTATTTGAATCAAATAATTTTGGGTAATAAGTTTATATTTGCAAGTTGTAGGAAGGAAAATGAGTTTTAACATTCAAATTTCGGGTTATCTAATGTAAGTCTTAGCAAGTTTAGATGGTTAAAATTTCAATTGAACTTCTTTTTGTGGTTCCCTTAATTCAAAATTGTCGTTCAAATATTCAAGAATGTTATTCACAAATTTGAGGGATTTTAGAACCAAGAATATTCTTTCCAACAGAAGTTTAAAAGTAAGTGGTTAAAAATTCATAAAAATTTGAATTTGATTGTTTACAGAAATAAAAATTCCCTAGTATTTATAAGTATTACATTGATTCAGAAGTTGTTTCTTTCAGAATAAAAAAAAAATCAATAGGTCCTAGGTAATATGCTACATATAGGTACTTACCGAACATGTCGACAAATAAAACCCTCTACCGGCATTATAAATATGATTCATAGTTTTAAGAACAAACATTAACCCTATTAACTTGGGAAACGCACAAAACCTAATGTTTTTAACCGAATCTCATATTGAGCCTCTACCACCAAATATACCGAAATATTGTCCCGGGCTTATTTCGACAAGTGTGCGCGACTGACACCAAAGACACTATACTTGACACTTAAACATTTTATTACCTCCTCGACTCTTGAGGACCCCGATTGAACTTAATTTAACTCAGTTTATTAGTTTAATTTTCTTTTTAAGGTAGTGGAAAAGGCTGCTGCTCACTGACTGGATTCTGTTGATGATGAATGAAGACGAACGAGATGTTTAGATTGAGCCCGGTGATAAAGACGAACAGCTGGGTGTGATTTATTAAATGGGTGCTTTGTCTAAATTTGTTTTAATTATTTATAATGGGTGTAGGATTGAAAAAAAATTGACATTTGAAATTATGAAAATTGAGCAATTAATCATAAAGGGCCCAATTATTAATACATTTTAATTATTTTCAATTTTTTTGCACTAAAATCCTAACTTTTCAGAACAAAAAATCGTATTTTGGAATGTTTTACTTCTATCAAAACGAGCTTGGAACATTTTACTGAAAAGAAAGGACAGTTTCAAGCTCAAAGCGAGTGAAAACCTATAGGTATATTTAGGATAAATGTACAACCACACAAGTGAGGTTCAATGCGGAAAAAATATAACTAACCTTTGTGTTGGTTCGGTATATGATCTTGCTAAGAGATAATTTCAAATTTAAATTTCAAATTCAAACTCTAAAAAGCTTTATTGTCCAATCTACACAAAGCTCTCACTGACAAAGCACTAAAAAAAATTATCTCAAAATTAAAATCGAACCTAGATAAGTATAGATTATTATCAAACAGAGGTAGGTACAAAGAATTTTTTAAATTTTAATCAGTCATAAATATATATAATTATCGGTTTATAACGTTCTACGTCTTCTTATTCCCGATCTCCAACCATCTCTGTCAATCCATCAGGTATCCTCCTCTAAGCCTCTGTTTGTCATTTTTTCATCTACTCCACTTCTCCAGCTTTTTCTTGGTCTGCCGCATCTTCTTCTGGTTTCCACTCAATAATTTGCTTGGGAATTTTTGCATCTGCCATTTTTTGTATGTGTCTGAACCAAATCAGCTCTTTGTCCTTTATATCATCTACTATTGTGTGTTTTACGTCCATAATCTCCCTAATTCTCAGATTTGCTATCCTTTCCATTTTTAACCTTCCTGCCGCTCTTCTCCAAAAGTCCATTTCAGTTGCTTCCAGCATTTTTGCGGTTCTCTACTTTAATGGCCATCAGAGTTCTGAACTATATGTGACTATGCTTTTGACTATGGTGATGTACATACTAGTTTTGTTGATATTCTGGTCCCACAGTACAACATTTAGTAGGGATATTGCCTTGCGTCCTTATATATTCCGATCTTTAATCGCTGCGTCTAGGGTTCCCTCATGTGTCAGGAGGACCAGGTAATTTGTGATCAAGGTTGTCTTCCTCTAGCCTTTGATGAGCCAACATCCAGAATCTTGGCATCCAGCTAATCATTCATCTGGGTACAACCATAATGAAAGGTAAATAGTCACCATTTCTCAGAATCAGTGACAAATGATCAAACAGAATGTTGCCATTGAAACCTAATTGCTTTTTGATCAGAGTAGAAGAAGGTATCAGGGGAAAACGTACATTGGAAATTCTCGTGCTATAGCGACTCGTTAAAAATATCTCTTCGCACTATTTATGCTAAATTCCAGATTGATATATAATTTATTATCCAAGAAAATCAAATTTCTGTTGACAAAGCATTTTACTATTTAAATTCTCTAAAGTAGGTACAATGAAAGTAATAATTAAAATTAAATTCTTGCTGAAGTCCAAGTGAAACTAAAAAGGATAAAAGAACAAATACAAAAATACACCACACACAAAAAAAGAAAACAACAAATATAGAGATTAGTAAAGCCTCACATAAAGTTGTCTGTGAAAAATTCTTTTAGGGTATAATATGCCTTAGTTAATTAATATTGATCTTATCTGGATCCTCAGTCTGTTTTTATAAATCAGTGAGGCCGCCTCAAGAATAAACAGAGAACGTAATCTCAGGATATGGTAAGCAATAATAATAAGAATAATGCGACCGAAAATGCGGGGTCTACAAGAGTCTCTATGGCCAATGTCTGTTATAAAACGAATTACTTTTTATTTCAGAATAAATAATTCGTACATAATTATGAAGATATTGACTACTTGCACCCTAGAAGGAAACCCCATACCTGAGATGAGATTCAAACAGTGCAAAGTGAACTAACCCAAAATCCACAAATAAATCCAAAAATTTTCTACGGGGCTGATCCTCGAGCTGATTTTCACCCAGATGTAAACTCGTTATGTCACATCCAAAACCAACAACAAGTGGCGGTTCCTCCATAAGAGCACATGTGCACGTGCACTCCCAAATTAATATCAAACAACTTTAAATTTAATTTTATCATTCTTCAAATTTTAACATTCTACCTGTAAAGTATTAATTTAAAAAATTAGTGGCCAAATGCGCCAGCAAAACAAACGCAACCGGCAACGCTGGAATCACAGCGTCCACCGCGTCGCCTGAACGCCCCGTTCACTGCACATTTCAATATTAAATCCAATTGGTGGAACTATGCCCCCCCGCACTCTTTGTTCCCCGCGAAGGTCTAGCGACGTTCGATGTTTTAAGCTGGCTGGTGTGCACATGTAGTCAGTGCACTTTGGGATCGGAAGCTCTTGTTTTATATTTATTTCGATTTCGAGCGCGATTTAACTGAAAACTGTGTGTAGAATGGCGGGATTTCTGAACCCCGATAGCCTTAGCGTGCAATATTTAAAAACAATTAAATTTTCTTCGCTTTCTTTGGAGGAAAAAATCCAAATCAAATGTGTCGGCCGTCTAAAGCCAAATTTAATAATCACCAACATAAAATGCAAAAGTCGTGATTATAAACGAACTTTTAAAATGGAAACTTACGAAAAAACTGACTGGTTGTGCGGTTGTGATGTTAGTAATAGTCTTTACTGTTTTCCCTGTTTGTTATTTGGAAGCGATGAAGCATCAGAATGGACAAAATCCGGCGTTAAAGATTTAGTAGATACATTTATCCGAAAAAATTAAAAAACATCAAAACTCAAAATCACATCTTACTCTTATCTTTCAATACAAAACGTGTCTGTGAGATTGAAAACTATAATACATTTATGTATAAAAACAATTGTTAGATCAGGACGATGTACTCAGTGAGGTAAGTTACTTTGTTACTTAATTTCTAGTTTATTGATATAAGATCCTTCAATTTCCACGATTTGATAGACCGAAAAAAGTATTAAATTGAGCTTAGTTGGTTGTTTGGTAGGGTAGATATGAAATCCCTTAACAATATTTTTAATTATTGGTAGGTAAACACATCACATAACTCATACGATCACTTACAATAAATTATTTTTTTAAAGGCCTAAAATAAACACTTCTGGGCGTGGCGTGGCACCCCAAAAAATTTCGCGCCTCCGGCGGGCATCCCCCTTTCGGCATTTATTATGAATTACAAATTATGTGCACCCCCAATATGTTATACCACGAGCCGCCACTGCACATAAGTTTTATTAACGTTAAAACAGAGGCGGTTAGAATCATACCACTGCAACCATACAACAGATGTATCGTCGGTAAAATGGTGAATTGGCCCGATATCCGCACCCCTTCATTAACATTGTGGTGAAGAGTTGCCAAAAACCAAAAATGACATCATAGGTTCCTTTGGTGTTCTGAAAAAAAAATTACTTTAGAGTAATTATATTATTCACTTGTAGGTAGTTCCACACCCTCACTAACCCAAATAAATTGCTCGATAGTTAGATGGTTTTCGTTGATCGCCACCGTTATGCAAAGGAATCATTATTGCTGATTTTGAAAACGAAGAAAACACACCACTTGTCCATGAGTCATTTATTGCATTAGCAAAACCTTCTAGAGTACAATAGGGTAACTTCAGATCCACCTCAACAGAAATTCCGTCGTCACCTAAGGATGTCCTCTTTTTCCTCTTCAACGTCATACAGTGCACATACAGAAGAAACATTGATATAGATCAATCAAGAGTTCAAGTTTAAAACATTACTCAAAATTGAAGACAACAGAAATGTATGGGTAACTGGAGTTGACATAAACATACCAAATCAAAAATATCACATATATTTTTTGTACCATTCACCAAATGCAAGTGACTTTGAGTTTTTGGATCAATATACTCAAAAAAATGGATAAAAATGGTATCATTATAGTAATGGGTGATTTCAACATAGATCTTTCAAAGGAAAGTTATTATGCAAAAAAAATATAGTCAGTGGCCATGGTATGTATCATCTTGTAAATAGAGGTACCCGTACAACACGAACATCTGCAACAAAAATTGACCTATTGATTCCAAATCAAACAAACATTATTCATGAAGTGCTTTTAACCCCCAAAATAACTGATCATTCTATTATTGCAGTAGATCTAAATAAAAAATTTAATAAAGAGCAGAAAAAAATAACTTTCAGAAACTATAATTCTGTGAATATACTAACATTTCAAATATAGAACTTATGAATATGTCATGGCCTAAAAACTCTAATGTTAATCATTGGGCAGATGCCTTTACAAATAATATTATACATTTATTAGATAAATTTGTTCCAGAAAAAACGATAGTAGCGAAAGAGAGTTGGGGTGACAAATTATGGTGGAATGAGGAAATAAGTCAAGAAATTCAAAACCGAGATAGATTGTACAAATTAGCAATATTATCCAAAAGGAAACAAGGTTGGGAAAATTATAAAAGAAAAAGAAACGTGGTAACATTACTTAGAAACAAAAAACAAATATATTTTAATGAAAAAAATGACCAGGTAAAAGATAATGCAACCGAAATGTGGAAGACACTGAAAACTCTAATTGGTACAAAAACGGTGGATGGTCTAAGGAAGGAAATAATATTTCATGATATGGCAGTAACAGGAAATATGATAAACGAACATTTTAATAAGTTCTTTATAGAAAGCATACATGAAATTCTTAATAATATACATCCAAGTAATTTGGAAGAGAAAGTTGTTGATACCTACAATTGACTGTAACTGTAAAATGGAAAAATTTTCACTATTGGAAATGTCAGACATCAAAAAAGTTGTAAAAAATATGCAGAATAAAGATAGCAACACAGACGGAATTCACGGAATTACAACAAAAATACAGGCTTTCGAAACAATCGGTGACAAGATATTGAAAATAGTGAATTGCAGTCTGCAAACGTTTAGACTAGAGAGCTTTTGAGACCATAAGTAGGCAGTTATTGCTGTACGAAATGAAAAAATATGGTTTCGGAGAAGCAATTATCAAATGGTTCAAAAAATACTTAACGGGACGAGTTCAAGTGACAAAATATGGCGGTGTCTCTGGGGGGGTTTATTTGAAACGTGCAATTCAAATACGTCTGACTAAGTCGCAATTTTTAGCGGTGAAATTCAAAAAAATGCACATGTGGCTTATTTGAAACTTTCGTCGACGCATTTCACTAAATTCGTCGACGCAAGATTGCATTTGACATGCGTCACCTCTAGAGCTCGTGCATTTCCAAATTGCACGCGAAAGTTATTAAAAATTTAAGTTTAGTCGACCAAGAATATTCTTGGCCTCATGGAATTCGAAAATATTGTTAATTTAAATGCTCTAGAAAGGGCCGAATTGTATAACCATAACCGCAAAGGCTTCAGAAATCCAAGAATAGATGCACGCATTAACAATGCTTAGGGAATGGCGGGGAATTTATAAAAAACTTTCGACTTTCAAAAGAATGTTTCGAGATTCCTTCCATGAAAAGCAGTTCGAAAATTTTCCCGACAAAAGGGCCGGATATTTGTGCAAAAATTCGACCAAGAGTTCTTTTTGTATTTTGGTAACAAATCCGGACCTTCTCTTATTGGCACTTGCCCCCGCACTTTCCATCTTTTTGCGGTATTGCCCACACTTATAGAAAGAATAAACTAAGATAATATCAAGAAAAAAAACACAAAACTCCAACTAAACACGAAACTGTATGCACGGAAATAATCAAAAAAGTTGTTTACATTAAACAATTTCAAATTTGACATTTCAATGCATCGTTCCGTTTGGTCCAATGAAATTTGGTCATATGAAATTTTCTAACAATGTCATTGGTTAGAATCTTTTACAGGACACGTTGCCAAGTTGAGTAGTGCAAATTTGAAAATTCACGATTTACAAAATGTACAAGCTTTCAAATAAGCCGATCGTGAATTTTCAGAATTCGTCGACGCACATATTTCGACCGACTGCGTCGCATGTGACAGATTTGCACGGATTTCAAATGAACCCCCCCTGGTACACAAAATTCAATACATGGAGTACCTCAAGGCACTGTATTGGGTCCTACCCTTTTTATTATATGTACATATATAGGTATATAAACGACATTGTGAGAGTTGTGAAATAGTATATTGTTGTATGGGGGGTTTATTTGAAACGTTCAATTCAAATACGTCTGACTAAGTCGCAATTTTTACCGGTGAAATACAAAAAAATGCATATGTGGCTTATTTGAAACTTTCGTCGACGCATTTCGCTAAATTCATCGACGCAAGATTGCATTTGACATGCGTCACCTCTAGAGCTCGTGCATTTCCAAATTGCACGCGAAAGTTTATTAAAAATTTAAGTTTAGTCGACCAAGAATATTCTTGGCCTCATGGAATTCGAAAATATTGTTAAATTAAATGTTCTAGAAAGGGCCGAATTGTAGGTATAACCATAGCCGCAAAGGCTTCAAAAATCCAAGAATAGATGCATGCATTAACAATGCTTAGGTAATGACAGGGAATTTATAAAAAACTTTCGACTTTCGAAAGAATGTTTCGAAATTCCTTCCATGAAAAGCAGTTCGAAAATTTTCCCGATAAAAGGGCCGGATATTTGTGCAAAAATTCCACCAAGAGTTCTTTTTGTTTTTTGGTAACAAATCCGGACCTTCTCTTATTGGCACTTGCCCCCGCACTTTCCATCCTTTTTGCGGCATTGCCTACACTTATAGAAAGAATAACCTAAGATAATATCAAGAAAAAAAACACAGAACTCCAACTAAACACGAAACTGTATGCACGGAAATAATCAAAAAAGTTGTTTACATCAAACAATTTCAAATTTGACATTTCAATGCATCGTTCCGTTTGGTCATATGAAATTTTCTAACAATGTCATTGGCTAGAATCTTTTACAGGACGCGTTGCCAAGTTGAGTAGTGCAAATTTGAAAATTCACGATTTACAAAATGCACAAGCTTTCAAATAAGCCGATCGTGAATTTTCCGAATTCGTCGACGCACATATTTCGACCGACTATGTCGCATGTGACAGATTTGCACGGATTTCAAATAAACCCCCCCAGGAGTAGAAGCTTTACTTTTTTGTGCTGAAGCAGTAGGTTTGCAAGCCGAACGTAGTGAGGCTTGCAATACTGCTGAAGCACAAAAAACTGCTTCTACTCCGTATACAACACGCTATTTTTTCTCCAAACTAATGGGGTAAGCTCGGGGGCAAGTGGATGGTTAAGCGGCAGTAGAAGTACGAGCGGCACTAAAAGTACTTTTGCTGTCGCTGGGGTTGCCAAGCAGCATAGAAATTAAATTTCTGACATCTTGACGTTTGGAAAAAAAAATGTAAAATCCAATTATTCGCAGATGACACAATATTGTATGTGGTGAGTGGTGAGTAGAAATATACATGAAGTTATTACAACATTGCAAGAAGAATTAGATAATTTAACACTTTGGCTCAACAATATATACCTAGTGTATTGTTTTCAAAATATTGTATTCCGTATATATTAGGTAATAGTACTAAACGTGGCAACATTGTATAACCAGTGCGATTGAAGGGTCCAACTTAGGCTGTCGGGTAGAGCTGCTAGATCGATAACACAGATAACATGCACGGTCACTTTAGTACCTACCTACGCAATTGTTTAGTTTATTACTTGTTCTTCTAAATATAGTCATTGAAAATCACTAGTAGTGTTTTAATTTAGTCAAGTAATACGCGTAAGAAGTGCCACCAGCAAAATGCAGTCAAATCACTAGCAAAATCGTACATTTTGGTCCTTCGAGCCGGATAATCATTGGTTTCGACAAGTTTCGACTCGTTATAGCTACATGGATGCATGGGTCATGTGAGTTTCCTATTTATTATCCTAATAAAAATTGATATTTGTTTTTGTGTTTGCATAGTGTCGATCTGTGTTCGCAAAATTGATCTTACCTATTTTGTTTACAAATTCCCTAATAGACAGGTGAATTAATGAATATTGGTACATTTTTTCGCATATTTGTTCATTTTAGGCAACTAGACCCTCATTATTATTATTATTTTTCTTCTAGATTTCAGCGTAATTGCTTATTTTGAACAACTATTTAGTTTATTATTTTATTCCTGCTACGCATTTTAGGTGATACACGACACACGGCCTAGATTTTATTTAGGTACATAATATTTTTTTTTTACTACTAACCTGAGAAATTGTCATTATTCAATCTATTTTTCTAGGAAAAAATTGAATTTCTCTCCCTAGGTGAATAATGAAAATAATGAAAAAATACCTAGGTTAATAATGAAAATGACGTCATAACGCAAGGATATTGTCATGTTTCTATTGGTTCAATTTCATTTCCATACGTCAATTTGAAAAAAAATACAGGTTTCTGTAGGTACATAGGAAGTTATCATAAGCTGTTGATAGAGGGCAGCACTTTCAAGAGGGCGTTCAAAAAAAAAATAATTGGAGCACAGATTTTAAACAAATTTTTCATTTTCTACTAGCAGTAGTAAAAAAAATTCTATATATTCCTCGGTAGAGAAAGTCATTATATACCTCACTCATTATAAACCTCGGCGCGAGCGCCTCGGTTTATAAAAGTGCTCGGTATATAAGGACCAACTTCTCTACCTAGGTATATAATATACTATTAAGATTCGTCTCTTATTTCACTCATTGCTGCGTTTATTATCATATAATTTCATATTTGCATTATTGTTTGAGGTATATTTACTCGCCTTTCAGAAGCGATAATTAATCAAAATGGCAGAAGAATTGGAGAAACTCGTTCGCAAACGTGGCTCTGTAAAATCAAAGGTTACAATTTTCAAGAAATTTCTAGATAGTTTGGAAACAAGATTTCCAAATAAAATTATTACGGACCCTATTTTAATCAATGAACTAGAAGACCGAAGCGATAGGTTTCGAAATATCCTCGAGGAATTTGACATAATACAAGGCGAAATTGAACAAATCGCTGACGATTTAGACAAACAAGCCGAAGCACGGGAGGCTTTCGATGACGATTTTTATTCATTGAGCGCGCGAGCTAAGGCGCTTTGTGATGCGAATCTCGACGACACTTCGAATTCACAGGTACAGGTCGCTGCTCAGCCAGGAGCAGTATAGTGTTCATTCCGCGAGATCTGGTACTAGTTCGGCCGCCGGGTTTCAGGCAAATATTAAATTACCTGTCATACAGCTTCCTAAATTTGATGGGAACTACGAAAATTGGTTGGAGTTTAGAGACTCATTCGATTCGCTTATTCACAAAAATGACCACATTGGAGATATTCAAAAATTTCACTATCTCCGGGTTAGTTTATCGCATGGAGCCTTGGAAATTATTGCAAGCTTAGAATTTTCGGACTTAAATTACAATGTAGCGTGGGATCTAGTTTGCAAGCGCTACAATAATAATAGAATTTTGATACAAAATCACGTAAAGGCTCTGTTCAATCTAGGAAAAGTTGGTGAAGAGTCCTCTCAAGCTCTCAGAAAAATTATAGATAATGTCACCAAGCACTTGAGGGCTCTAAAAACATTGAAAGAGCCTACGGAGAACTGGGATACGCTTGTTATTCACCTGATATCGCTCAAACTTGATCACACCACATCTCGCGAGTGAGAAGAAAAAAGGGCTTCGTACGATAAACCTACCCTCTAACATTTGCATAATTTTCTGAAAGATCGTGCAGATTTATTGGAAACTCTCGAGAACAGTAAATTTCACAACAAAATTATGAAACATAAATTTGAAAATAAAACACGATCTCTTGTAAGCTCACGAGCACAATGCTCTTATTGCAAAAAAGACCATTTTGTACAGGATTGTCCCGAGTTTTTAAAATTAGCCGTCAACGATCGTTTAACCCAAGTTAAAAATATGAAACTATGTATAAATTGTCTTCGGTCAGGTCACCTAATCAAGCAATGTCGTTCAGGTTCTTGCAGGCATTGCAAAGGTCGACATAACAGTGATTTGCACCTAGAAAGGGTTGAACCTTCGAATACAGAACCACAGGATCAAAACAGTAGTATATCTTGTTCCTCTAGAAATGACCTAAATTATGGAACTCAAGTTTTGTTATCCACGATTTTGGTTCGGGTTTTTGGTCAAAACAATAAGGCCTATGATGCTCGCGCTCTATTAGATTGTGGAAGCCAAAGCAGTTTCATAACATCAGAGTTGGCTAGCAAATTAGGTTTAAAATTGTTGGATATCAGTATTAGGGTTTGTGGCTTGAATCAAACCGAGTCCAATGTAAAATATAAAACTTCTCTATGCATTCAGTCTCGATACAATAATTTCAATACAAACATTTCGTGTTTAGTAGTCCCTGAGATCACTGGTACTCTGCCAAATTTTGCTGTCGACGTTAACTCTCTAGATATACCTAACAATATTCAATTGGCTGATCCTAAATTTAATATTCCTGGCAAAATTGACTTACTCCTAGGGGCAGAACATTTTTGGAATTTAATGCATGTGTGTCAAATAAAACTTAAAAATCAGGGCGCTGTTTTACAGAATAGTAAACTTGGATGGATCATTTCGGGTTCTGTATCTCTAGGCAGTATTTCAAGCGTTCGCTGCAATCTCTCCACAAATTCAGATATAGATAAACTGCTCACACGTTTTTGGGAAGTTGAGCAGGATTTTACCTCAAAACCCCTTTCTCAAGAAGTGAAATTTTGCGAGGCCCATTTCACAGAAAACTTGCAGCGTCACGCCAATGGAAAATTTATAGTTACCATCCCACTCAAAGAAAATCCCGAAGTATTAGGAAAATCATATGAATCTGCCAAAAAACGGTTTTTATCTTTAGAGCGTAAGTTCAAGAAGAACCCCAATTTCAAAGCAGAATATTGTAAATTCATTAACGAATTATAGCCTTGGGACATATGTCCAAAATATCCAAAAACGATAGCACGCAAATCGCGTATTATTTACCACATCACGGGGTAGTTAAAGAAAGTAGTCTAACTACCAAATTGCGCGTTGTCTTTGATGCATCTAGTCCCACAGACAGTGGGTACTCTCTCAATGATATCCAGATGGTGGGACCCACTATTCAACCTGATCTTATTTCCACACTGATCCGTTTTAGAAAGTATAATTTTGTTGTCGCTGGAGATATCGAGAAAATGTATAGGATGTGTCTTATCAACCCCGAACAAAGGCCATTACAACGCATTTTATGGCGTGAGCACCCTGACAATCCTATAGAAATTTATGAGCTAGCCACAGTAACTTACGGTACCTCCTCGGCATCTTATTTGGCCATACGATGTCTCTATCAAGTAGGCTTAGACTGTTCTGACCCTGAAATCTCTACGATAATTAAAGATCATTTTTATGTTGATGATTTTTTGAGCGGAAGTGATTCAGTGGAAGAAACTACTGCTATTGCTTACAATGTTTCTCAGACGTTAAAAAAGAGTGGTTTTATATTGAGAAAATGGGTTTCCAATTCACTCCAAGTTCTAGCAGGCATTCAAACCCAAGATAGTGTTTCTATGGTAGATTTCGGTGTTCACGAGAGCACAAAAACTCTTGGTTTAATTTGGGGCGCACAGTCTGACTCTTTGACTTATAACATTGCTTCATCATTCAGCAAACAAGTTACCAAACGAACCATTCTATCCGAAACGTCGCAAATCTTTGATCCTCTCGGCCTTTTAAGTCCCTCCATTATTCTAGCGAAAATCCTATTACAAGACTTATGGTCTGAAAATCTTTCTTGGGATCAAGGTCTCCCAACTTCTTTGCATACCCGGTGGCTTAAGTTTCGTAACGAATTAGGCTTTTTTAACGATTTGGAAATTGAACGTCAGGTAACCTGTAAAGATTATATCAGCGCAGAACTTCACGGGTTTTCAGACGCTAGCATTCAAGCTTTCGGTGCAATGGGCTCTTTCACTAATTTTTGAAATTGGCATATTTGGATAAAGCAACTAAAAACAGAATTTTCTGTATTTTTACTTTTGAAAAATTCATAGTCCTTCTTGAGAAAACAGAAAAAAAAGAAATACCTCCAAATAAAAACCCAGAATTTATTTCTATGACGTCGCAGCTCGCTATTTGACCGTGTTGCCACTAATTGTCAACATTGAAAATTTGTAATAGATTTAATTCTGAAATGTTCGCAAAATTTCATGAAAAGTAGTTAAATTAATTAGTTATGGATTCAAGATTTTATAACATTTTTATTGAAATTATGCTTAAACACAATTTAATATAATTTTCTATGTTTAGTTTTATTTATTTATTTTACGTTGCACTACATTTAGTCACCACCGACAACAGCGCATTCGAACCTTTACCTGCATTTACTACAGGATAAATACAGCAGAGGCGGACAGCTGTTTGCAACAACAAGCGAAATGAAAAATATTTATGCGACGTCAGCAAATCGGCGCGTTTTTAAATAATTCAAATTTTGGTAGTTTAAAATGCCTGTAAAAAACTTATTTAACCTTGTAGAAAATTTTTTTTTGGTATATGTGCCTAAAATAGTCCCTCCTTTGGGATTTTATACCTAAATTACGTATTTAAATTTTAGTGAAAGAGCCCATTGTTTACTTGCGAACTCAAGATTCCGATGGTAGGATCAAAGTTTCCTTAGTATGCTCAAAATCCAAGGTCGCGCCAGCTAAGACGCAACCTATTCCCAAATTAGAACTTATGGGCGCATTGTTACTCACTCAACTCATGGAAAAGGTGAAATCGTCTTTAAGCATACGCATAGATCGCATTATTCTTTGGTGTGACTCCACAACAGTATTGGGTTGGATTAAGACCACACCTAACCTTCTACTGATATTTGTTGCAAACCGTGAAGCTAGGATTCAGGAGTCAACCGATAATGCCGATTGGCGTCACGTGCCCACTTCTACTAACCCTTGCGATCACGTTTCCAGGGGTGTTATGCCTAGCGTTTTATGTTCACTCGAAATATATTGGAAAGGGCCACCTTGGTTATCTGAAAATGAATCCTCTTGGCCTGATTGTTTTCAAAAAAAAAAACTTTTTTCTCCAAACGTCAGAAAAACGTCACTTTGTCAACCCCTGTCAAGATGTCAGAAATTTGATTTCTATGCTGCTAGGCAAATCCAGCGGGTTAACACCTGTCGAGGTGGTAGAAATTTGATTTCTATGCTGCTTGGCAACCCCAGCGGCAGCAAAAGTACTTTTAGTGCCGCTCGTACTTTTACTGCCGCTCAACCATTCACTTGCCCCCAAGCCTACCCCATTCGTTTGGAGAAAAAATAGCGAGTTGCATACGGAGTAGAAGCACTGTTTTGTGCTTCAGCAGTATTGCAAGCCTCACTACGTTCGGCTCGCAAACCTACCGCTTCAGCACAAAAAAGTAAAGCTTCTACTCCTAATACAATATACTATTACATAATTGAGAGAGCGAACCTTGGTTTCTGATGCTTTTATAAATTATACCTCTTGTAGGCTATGGCTTTTGTCTTTTATTTTTAGATTTAATTAACTTAGGAGGAAACGCTCTATCGAACAAGTCAGTCACAACAGTATGAAATGACACAAATGGTTCCGGAGACTAACTCAAACCCCGCCAATTCACGTCAAAACAGTGGACATAAAAATTGTTAAAACTTGCTTGATTACAAACTCTGCCAAGACGTTGTTGTTTATCCTCAACTTCAGCACCGATACCTGCAAACTTATCTATGCCTGCAAAGGTGCAGCAAGGCAATGTCAAAATGCTAGATACGAGACAAAAATGTACTTTTGCAAGGCTCCAATGGCAAAGCATGATGAAAATATCTCAATGCTCTCTTCTGCAGTAGAAAAAATGGATTTGAATTGAAAAGATAACCGCTGCATAATGAACCACAAAAACAATCTCCTTAATGTAAATATAGGATTCAATAAACGCAAAATGGTTGGTTATTGCAGCAGATCCATCAAACCCATAGGAGAAGCAGAGCAAAGTGTGGATGACAAGGCGATCCCTAGAAACATTAGACACCTTTATGATGTAGTGTCCAAACTGTAGAGATTTTTCAACATTCACATAGTTTCCCAGCAACTAATGCTCAAAGAATCAAGATGAATATTACTCAAACAACAAAGCAAAACCACAAATTTGGTTCGAAATGTAGTTTAAAAAGATTCGCACCAACTAGGGCTATATCTGTACTTCCAGGTATTTCCAACTTCACCTAGATTTAATAATTAATTCGATTCGACTCCACCCACTTTTATCTAGTCATCAAATAAAATTTAGCTCTGTTATCAAAATTGGAATATTGCAAGTCTTTCAGAACTGAATTCCAGGACTAGATACTAATTTTTGTAAGAATTTTTTTTTTCAATAGGCTGAAGAAAAGTCGCATGTAATAGCTTTCATTTGAGGCATTTTGAAAATAAAATATTTGTTTAATATTAGCACTTATTCCAGCTTCAATTTAAGGTATTTTTGAGTCGCGTGTCGGAACATTTACTTTTTGATAGAATGTTCCCCTTTATAGTTGTCACCCTTTTGAAAGTAAAATTATATTAATGAACTTAGTCATACCGTGATTCTAAAGGAAACCCGGCATGTATACAACAAGGCATGCCAAATAATAGGTCCAATCATGAAATGTATTCTTTGCTTACTCATGACATTTCCATTATTCATTCCATATACGTTCAGTAATGCATTCTTTGTACCATAAAAAGGCCTTCTTTGTGCAACTTGCGTATGTAAATTGGACCGCATATGAGATTACGTTATATGTAGAGTCAATATCCTTTGGTTATAATAATGCACATTAGTTTTATCAGTTAAAATTACTAAAACATAAAAATGGAAAGAATTTTAAGAGCAAGCTTTTTACATTAACTCATAAAAGTATCTAATAAATTTAACAACTTTTAAAACAAAAAAAACTCGCCTATCACGTAGACGAATATATAGACTTAAAAATTCTTGGGATTTTTTGATTAATGAGTAGATAATAATTACAAACTATAGGCATCCTTGCTTTAAATTTTGTCATTGTCATAGGAAAAAAGTGGACACTCTCTATGTGGACACTTTTGTTTCAGGTAAGTGTAGACCAGTGGCGCATTCAGAGTGTGGGTCTGGGGGGGGGGGTAAACAAAAATGTTTAGTTGTTCCTTGGGTCTTCCTTGAAGGTCATGAGTTAAGAGTGGAGACTTGCTACTATGTGACAAGTTAGTCATATATCAATTCTAAACGTTCAAGGCCTCCTTGAGGTCTGAGGATTCTGAGGAAACCTAAAGGAGCAACTATAAATTCGGCCATAAGGGCCGGTTTCTCAATAGCAAGTCACCCCCAGGTTAAGCATAACTCCACTGAAACTAGACACGTAAGTGCAGGTTTCTCGATAGCGAGTCACCTCCGGGTTAATTTCAACTCCAGGGTCAGCGTGTCCAGTTGCTTTGTTTACCTTGGAGTTATATTTAACCCCTTATTTAACCCGAGGGTGTCCTGCTATTGAGAAACCGGCCCTAAGACACTATTACCCTGGCCGAGTTGGTTTTTGTCATCTTTTTCGTCAATGGGCTCTTTCACTAAAATTTAAATACGTAATTTAAGTATAAAATCTCAAAGGAGGGACTATTTTAGGCATATATACCAAAAAAAAAATGTTCTACAAGGTTCAATAAGTTTTTCATAGGCAATCAAAAGTGCCTAAATTCAAACTATTTTAAAACGCGCCGATTTGCCGACGTCACATAAATATTCTTCATTTCGCTTATGTCGTTGCAAGGAGGAAGGGCTCGGCTGTGTTTGCGCTCTGTAAAGATACGTAAAGGTTCGAATGCGCTGTTGTCGGTTGTGACTAAATGTAGTGCAGCGTAAAATAAATAAATAAAACTAAACATAAAAAATTGCATTAAATTGTATTTAAGCATAATTTAAAAAAAAAAAATTATAAAATCTTGAATCTATAACTAATTAATTAAACTACTTTTCATGAGATTTTGCCAACATTTCAGAATTAAATCTATTACAAATTTTCAATGTTGACAATTAGTGGCAACACGGACAAATTGCGAGCTGCGACGTCATAGAAATAAATTCTGGGTTTTTATTTGGAGGTATTTCTTTGTTTTCTATTTTCTCAAGAAGGACTTTGAATTTTTCAAAAGTAAAAATACAGAAAATTCTGTTTTTAGTTGCTTTATCCAAATATGCCAATTTCAAAAATTAGTGAAAGAGCCCATTTGCTTCGAATTTTTGACAGGCACGTGACTGGATAAGATAGTTTCAATTTACAAATCACATGCCTGTCAAAATTTCGGAGCAAATCGACGAAAAAGATGACAAAAACGAACTTGGTCCCTGGAGTTAAAACCAACCCAGAGGCAAATCGCTATTGAAACCGGCCCTAAGTGGCGCGGCACCGAGTGACAGACATTTGACGTCAATGACGAAGACAAAAGTAACAAGACGCTGCTGCCTTAGAGCAGGTAACCGCTGTCCTACGGACATAAGGAGTAGGAACGCGCCATTCTGCTTATGAAACTAAAGTGAAGCCAAGTTTTTGGCAGGTGTTTGGCAGCAAGATACAGGTGAAGCATTGAATTGCCCAATGAATTGCCTATTCCGCCATTTTTTTGGTGCAAAAATACCTGGAAAAAAACGGCTTCATTTTCCAAATCCAGGTTACTACTCCTTTTTACCTTTACCTGCTCTAAGGCTGCTGCCATGTTAGTAGTATTTTAATGGTTTTCGCAATATAATTCCTATATTTTCAGTAGAAAAACTAAAAATTTAGGTTGGTTGAAAATTTTCTAGTTTTCTGGGGGGGGGTAATTACCCCCAATACCCCCCCCCCGTATATGCGCCCCTGGTGTAGACTTCAATCACAAAAAGCGTTGAACAAATAAGAAGTAGTAGGTAAATATACTCTGTTAGCTTTCTTTTTTTGAATTAGGCTGTCATGGAAGACCAAAAATGGTATGGCAGCATTGTTTTTCAAAATAACTGAACTGTTTTAACACTGTTAATGCAAATTATTAAAACCTTGCTGCCAAATTTCGTATTTAAAACTAAACTTCAACAATACTCTCCTTTATTCAACTCTCCACAACAAAGCTCTTATTTAGATTGCCTCAATACTTACTGCTTCACGCTATTTATAATCGAAATCATACTCCGAATCGATCTGGAAAAACATATTCATCGAATATAATAGAATTCCCAGAAGAGGCATGCTTAGAGACGTGAACTAAGAATTTCCTATAATTCTGGTCGAGTTGTCGATTCATTTTCGTAACACTGCCTCCATCTAAAATGAGATCATCCCGATCTGACCCTGTCAAGATGACATTCTCTTCTATATTTTTATACTTCCACCACTGAAATAAATTTCCACAATAGAACCCTGGGCTGGAACGTGGCCAAAATTGCCAGGTACCTATTGTGGGTGTGGATTCGAAGCTGTCCTCGCTTCAACCCAAAGTTCCTAAAATTAATAAGTTTTCTGGTAATAGGAAATATATGACGTCATCTGGGGTGCCTTATGGAAATTGGCATTGTTTAGGCGCCCCAGATGACGTCATAAAAGTTATCAGGCAGCCTACCTCTTTCAAACAACCTTGGCTTACCTACCTACCATATGACTCCATCCAATCACCAGCATCAAACGAACTCTGCACGCTGGAGCAATACTGCAGTCAATCAAACCTGCAGATGATAGTGGGAATATGGATGCAAACACACACCACACTGTGTGAGGTAGCAGCGACGTCAACATTAGAGGTGAGAACCTATTAGATTATATCATTTCAAAAAATTCTTAATAGGGGTATGTTTGTGTTGGAGGTGTCAGTTGCACCGCGACCAAGGTTGATCTATTGTACCCCTCCTTCTGGTGCTAAGTTCGGGTTTCCCGCTCAAAGCAGCTCCTCGAGTTCTAGGTCCCTTAGGAATTTTAGGATGTCTAGCGGTGCCAGGGCTGGAATGTCTTCCAACTGTATATGGGCACTTCCCAGGTGCATCATCATTGAGCGACTAACGGCATCGCAGTTCAGTAGAAGATGGTCAGATGTCTCTTCTCCGTCTTCATAGAATCTGCACCTTCTTCTAACCCAAACTTTCCCCCAAACTTCTGTAGGTGTTTCTTAAGTCTGCAATGTTCCGAGAGAAACCCGGTTAGAGTCTTGAGACTTTTCTTGCTAAGATTGACCAGCAGTTCTGATCTTTTTTGGTTAAAGTTGCTCAATTGGTCTGTCAAATCAATAGGGGTAATGAACCTACTTTTATTACAAGAACTCGTAAAAAGGTACTAGATGTTACTTTGGCCTTTCCCCGCATAAGCTCTGGCACGTGTTAGGAGATTCGTTCTTGTCTGATCATAGACTGCATGGAAATCTCACAAAATGAGAGACCCGCAAAGCAGTTTCGTGATCCGAGGACGAACTAGGAGAAAAACGGGGAAAGTCTGCTTAGTATCTGCAGACAGTTCAAAACCGATATTAAAAACGCCACTGACATAGAGGCTGCTAGTCAACTACAGGAGACAATAATAATCTCTTATCAGAACAACTATCCCTTAAAAAAGCAAAACAAAAAGATACCTCTTGGTGGAATAAAGACCTTTCACATCTTAGGACGAAAACATGCAAGCTGTAGGTATAATACAGCGAGAAAAACGGGCAGGTGGAACGACTACCATTCAACTTTGCTGGTATAAGAAACAGATCCGGAAGACAAAACTGAATCATGGAGGAAATACTGCCAAGAGGTTGAAAACACCAATGTAGCAGCAACCAGCGAAAAATTTCTCTCCAAGGATTCTATAAATCCAGTTGGGACCATTAAGAGAGACTCTACAGATCCTACTGCACACTCATATCCCAGAATCAGACAAGATCGAAACGGAAAGAAACCCACCAATTTATAGTAATCACAAAATCAAGACTACTAAAGAGAACTGGGACACAGCAAAGGAGATCATAACCTATGAAAAAATAGAATGGGCGATAAACTCTGTTGAACCATTTAAATCGCCTGGGCCCGATGGCATTATACCTGCTCCATCGTATTACCGCCACTCTGCATACTACTAAGATTTAGCCTAGCCACAGAATCCCATACATGGAGAAAGGCCAGAATGGTATTTATACCCAAACCTGGAAAAGATTACTCGCAGGCAAAAGCTTTCAGACAAATCACTATCGTCCTTTATTATGAAGACGATTGGAAAACTCATTCATAAAAATATCAGGAAAACTTTTCTCAAAGCCACTACACCAAAACCAACATGCATCAAGTGGGTAAATCTTGCGAAACGGCCCTACGCCAACTGGTGACAAGATTAGAGTGCGCAAATGATAGAAGGGAGGTAGCTCTTGTAGTATTCCTCGACATAGAAGGGGCCTGTGACCGAACCTCCTTTGAATCTATGAACACTGCTTTGTCCAGACACGGAGCCACACAAAACATCAGCAGATGGATTGATAATATGCTTCGTAGCAAACAAGTTCAGGTTGTACGCCTAATAATGATACAATGAAGATTTCAGTATCAAAAGGCTCCCTACAGGGTGGGGTCCTATTATCCTTAACTGGTCGTAGGCGAACTCGTAGTAGAATTTAAAAACAGAAATATTTATGCCTAGGGTTACTCAGATGATGTAGAAGCCGTAGTAATGGGTGAAAATTTACAAACTACTTCCGCGCAAATGCAAGGAGCACTTAAAATCGTGGACTGGGTCAAGAGAGCAAACCTGACTCCTGAGTGTCAGTCCTGAGAACCGGTGCAGACAAATTTCTTGGCGCCCAACGTGGGGCCCAAAGCAAAAACGCGTTGGTTGCGTTTTTTTTTTTTTTTTTATTTTGTGAAGATAATATATACTTACTATCCTGAAATTGGGCTTGGAGTTTGCGTGAAGCCAAGAAACTTTCTTATCTTCAGTACCTAGCTACCTATGCTGCTTTAAATTAATATTGATCAATTTCATTACAATTTTTTTTCTATCCGACCTCGATCACCTTTTACTATTATCATTAATTTCTTAACTTGATTTTTTAAATTTTTTTTTTTGTTGGTTAATATTATCATTTGTTGGTTACATTTTAATAGAGTCAGTTCATTTGTAGCATTATGAATTACAAAATGAATATTTCATCCCTCCGGAAGGAGATGTTAGTTTACGAACTTGTTGTCCGTGGTGTGTAGGTGGATGACTCCAAAATTGTCGAAACGTTGAGGTCAGCTTTGCGTCCTCTCATTAAACTGGAAAAGACTGAAAGCTTCCGCATCCACACTATAATTCATTTCTGATGAAAAATCTCAAATTCGTGCTTTCCTCAGTGAAGCAAATAGTGCTGTTCGTAATCTTTCTGGCAAGAGCGCTCAGAATAATTTTTTTTTCGACTCAATCTCGACTTATTCAACTCCTTCACCGACCTACACGGATTCCTGTTTCTATGCTTACTGTTGAGGAACAAGATGAAAGATCAGATCAAAATTTTGGCGTCATTGGACTCCCTTCAAGATGCGTCCAGACAAGATTCTGAGCTTAGCCGCCATTTTACTGATTTAGATGCTCCACAACCTCAACATAATTCAACTCATCTCCATCTGCTTCAAACTTGTCTTCCTCCTCAGACTTCTCAGCCACCTAATAAAAATTCAAATGTAGGAAAGCGGAATATCAACTTTTCTGGAGATAGTAAAAAGTTCCCTTTACATAACTTCCTGGAAAGAGTTACTGAACACAGAGTAGCACGTCACGTGACTGAGAAACAGCTTTTCGATTTGGCTATAGATTTATTCGACGATAGAGCGTTGAATTCGTTTAGAGCCAATAAGGCACGGTTCAGCGATTGGAAAAGAATGGTTGATTTTTTGCGTCTTCATTTTGAGCTTCCAGACTATACGTCGAGACTTTTCAGGGAAATTCTGGACAAAACTCAAGATCTCTCTGAGAACATTGTGGATTATATGTCCTACATGCAAGCTTTGTTTAGGCGTTATGAGGATTTACCTGAGGTAGCTTAATTGGACATTCTTTGTCGTAATCTTTTCCCCTTTTATTCAACTCAACTGCCTGTAGTTAATACACTTGAAGAGCTTGAGGCAGAGTGCCTCAAATTAGAGACAAAGAAGTACCGTGTAGGCAGCTATGTTCCGCCGTCTAGGAAGTGACAGCAACTGGTTGAGCCAGATTTTGCCTTTCTACAGGTACAAAACTCCATAGGGAATTCCAACGTCTCGATCTATCGTCCAGTCGATAATCCATGTCAAAGCGATGATATTGATGAGCTTGATGTCAATAGTATGCAGCAACAGAACGTCCGAAAAGATTCAGTTCATTGAAACTGTCAAAAATCTAGACATTTGAATAGGAATTGTCTAGATCCACGCAAGACACATTGCTTCCGTTGTGGTACTCCAAATGTTACCGTAAGAACTTGTGTTAAATGTTTGCATTTGGGAAACGGTCCTTGAGGAAATTGCTAGGTCGTCCTATTTCCTCCCAACTACTCTTGACGGCCGACTCTGTTGACTTCACCAATAAATGTATCCTGGACTATATTATCTCTCACGCTCCTGATGACCAACGACCACATCTTTAAATTGACATTTTTGGATACTCCATGCTTGGATTGCTTGACTCTGGCGCCAGCAGAATCTTAGTAGGGTTACCTGGGTACAAAATTCTTGGAGGTACGGGACTCAAAGTATTCAAAGAACCGAATTCCTGCACAGGTGTGTAAAAGTATCGATTACATCCAAACTCCTTCACAATAATGGGTAAAACAAAAATTATTGACATCATGGTACTCCCCCAACTTTCTCATAAGATCATTTTGGGCATAGACTTTTCGAAGCATATGGGAATAATAGAGCTCGTTAACTCTGTCGATGTTTGTAGTGTCCAGAATAGCGATCGTTTGTCAGTTTCTGAAAGGGAATCTCTGGATAAATTGATTGCGGCTCAAATTTCAAGAATGGGTTCAGGTTTAGGATGCTGCGTAAGGTCGCTGTACATGATGTAATCTTGGAACCTGGAACGAGGCCTATCAAGCAACGTTACTATCCGTTATCTCCCTATAAACAGAAGTTCATTGACGAGAAAATAGAAGAATTGCTAAAGTTAGGTGTCATAGAAAGATCTAATAGTTCCTGGTCAAGCCCTGTATGTCTTGTTAAGAAGAAAGATGGTTCCTTTCGATTTTGTATCCACTTTAGACACTTAAACCTTCACACCATATTGCTACTATTTTAGACCAACTACGTAACACCCGATTTGTTAGCTCTATCGTTATCAAGTCTGCTTTCTGGCAAGTACCTTTAGCCACAAACTTATGAGAATACACAGCTTTCACTGTTCCTAAAAGAGGTTTATTCCAATTTTGTAGTATGCCTTTTAGTTTGTCTAATGCTCCTGCTACTTGGCAAGGCATCGTTGATACCATCTTGGGTCCAGAACTTGAACCAAATGGTATGGTTTACCTTTACGATATTGTTATCATAACTAGTAATTTCCCTGAACATCTGAAACTTTTAGAAATCATGTTTGATCGTCTTCGGGTTGCTGGTCTTATTGTTTCCGTAGAAAAATGTAGTTTTTGTGAGCCCGAGCTTAAGTACCTTGGTTATCTGGTTGATGGCAAAAGTTTAAAACCCGACCCTGAGAAAGTGGAGGCCATCATTAATCTTTCCGCTCCTCCATTAACGAAATACGCCGCTTCATTAGCGCAGCATCTTGGTAGGTACAGGCGGTTTGTACCCAATTTTTCATCCCTTTTATCTCCCATTTTAAATTTAACAAAGAAAAACGTTAAATGGGATTGGACTATCGATTGTCAAAGATCTTTTACCCTTCTGAAGGAATGTTTAGTAACTGCTCCGGTATTGTCTGCCCCAGATTTTGATAAAACCTTTCTGTTTACATACGGATACTTCGTATTGGTGCGATTCTCACTCATCAATTCGATGAGATCGAAAAAGTGATTTGTTATCTTTCCCGATCTCTCTCTAGGCGGGAGATGAAACTGTCTAATACAGAAAAAATAATGTCTGGCAGTTATATGGAGTGTCGATAAATTGCGTCATTACGGTCATAACTGACCTTGCTTCTTTGCTCTGGCTTCACAGGCTCAAAGATCCACAAGGTCGTTTGAGACGTTGGCAGTTATGCCTTCAGCAGTTTGATTTTGATTTGATTCACCGAAAAGGGAAGGACCACATCGCCAGGTCGGTGCCTGTCTCCTTCGTAAATTCTGATAAATTTTATCCTACCACAACTAGTGAGGGTAGCGCTGTCATGATATTCCCTCTTACGCTCTTTAAGACATATGGGAAAGTTATTCAAAATTATTTCTGGTCAAAGATGAAGGCTGACGTTGATAATAGGCCCCTTGCATCAAATTTTTTTATTGCTGATTTCGATAGCCCATGAAAAATAAGTAAACACGTGTTTTTTCTTTTTCTTGTTAGTCAAAAATTGACGGAGATACAACGCTTTGAAATGTCCTTCTGACGTCATAACTTATAATACGTTGTGACGTAGCTCATATTCAGTATATCTATATATACAAAACTCAATATTTGTATAACTTTCGAAATAATCGTATTTGGACAAAATAAAAAAGCACGCATCGATTTTTTTTCGATTTCCTACAGTTTGCAATATACAATAATTAATTTAATTTTCCATGCAAGTACCCTATTATATTAAGTCTTGTTTTCCGTGTGCTCAAAGTAAGATCGAGCAAAGATGTCCAGCAGGGTTTATGGGTGATCGGCCTGAAATAACCGAGCCGTTCCAAGCCATCAGTTCAGACTACATTGGTCCGCTACCGCGATCCAAAAAAGGGTACTGCTACATTTTGGTTATATCTGATTATTTCAGCAAGTCAGTTTATCTACATCCATGTCGTTCGGCTCCGCCTGTGAAGGTGTCCGGGGATTCCACTTTTAAATGCTGTACCGACGACCGCCAAGTTATATGTTTAGCTTTAGTTATAATTGGTTCCTTTCAATAGCTCGCTTTCTATATTTTGTTTTGTTCCCTGATCTATTGACAACATTCAGTCATGTGACTTCTGGATTGACTTCCTTTTGCATAGGGTTTTTAAGTAAAATATTTTTTTCGTAGTGATTTCCCAAGTCAGATCGTCGGGAAACTTCTGTAATATTTCCTCCTGTCGTAGGAGAGGGAGAGTTTGTAACGTGCAAAATTTGCGCTACATCATTTCACGTATTTACCTAGGTATTGCTGCATTTTTCCCAAGACTATTAATATTATTACTATGACCTCTAACTTCCTCTCGCATTTCTACCGTAAACCTTTATTTACTGGTACCTACCGAAACCGATATTTCTTTTCAAACTGTCATTTCTTGATTCCGCAGGGCACAATTATTGGTGACAGCAAATTACTGATGTTTATCTAAGTATATCCATATTCTGTACCGCACATGGTCCCCTTCATGAAAAGAAGAAAAATAGACGATCTAGTTCCTCCCACTTTCTTTGAAAATCGGAAAACAAAATACAATTCGTCCGGGAAGTCAAATACCTAGGTATTATCCGGGATGCGAAACTTACCAGGGCTGGGATCACGACAAGTCGAATTCTAATTTCATGACGTAAGGTCTAGCAACCGTCATCATGAAAGTAGAATTCTACTTGTCGTGAACTCAGCCCTGGATCGCGCATATTGAATACGCCACCGACAAAGGTAGAATGTCGCCAATAGCTTGTCTCTGCATAATGGGTACAATGAGAAACTCCAACTACTGCTACGTAATCCATACTAAACCTCCCGCCACTTGATATATCAAAGCTGAGGGAAGAATGGGAGCCTACAGACTCAATTGTGGTCAGAACTGGAATCCGAGACGAACATACGGACATACCAGGATACCCAACATTGTTACAAATTCACTGTTTGAGATGAGAAGTGACAACATGACCCCGAGAATAAACACTCACAAACTGTTTCAAGTCCAGATTAACTAGGAAAACAAAACAAAAAACTCACTAGTCCAGAATGGAAAGTTAGTATGGTACACTTGTTACATTCAAATTTTGCCTTAATACGTAACTGAGATTTCGAATGAATTCGGTAATTAATTCAGGTATTTGTGAGGATATTTAGAAGGCTTTATACCTGAGAATTAATATTTTTCAGTGATTGGATGCGAAACAATATCTAGTTGTTGAACAAGGGTATATTTTTCGAGGTAATAATGAGTAAATTCTTTGTATTCAGATGACAGGGTAGTTTTAGGATAATAAAGCCCTACTGTTAGGATCGAAATCTATTTTATTTAGCTTACGAAAGTTGTCTAAAAGGCCCTGAATGTCGATAAAAAGGTTTGTTTACTTCCAAATAAATATCAATTGGCAACACTTACGAGTCACGTATTTTCCATTATTAAAAATTCTGCAACATCACACATCACTTTCACAGCCTTAAAATCGCTTTTCCACCCTTATTTCCACTAATTTTCCCGGTTATTTACTTTCGCCGAATAAGTGTGATTAATTGACACTTGTTGTTTCGTTTCAGGCAGCGTTGTTGCCGAGGTCTCTTGACCACTGTGGGTAATAGAGTCACTGTAGTTGTGACCACTGAACGACTGGTCATTTTGATAGTTTTTGCACTACAGACTGGGTAGATGTTGATTAATAAGTAATTAATTAATGTTAATTGGTGTTAGGGGAGAAAACGATTTTGGGTTTCGTTTATCATCAATGTGGTCTGGGTTGTTCCGTTCCAAGCTGATTGTTCCGTTTTCCTGGTCAAGACCGGAAATCTGGCTCCAGAGGGCATCTTAGAAAAAAAATAGAATTCTGGGGAATTTTTCATAGGAGCTCACCTAATAGATTGCTGAAAATAAGGTCGTTCTTTTTAAATTCGCACGTTTAGCAAGCAACAAGTGGCAGATTTTACCAGCGGTCCTTTGCTACGTTCCTTGGAACATCCACCCTTTATGGGATTTTGGAGGCGTTGGGAACTCAATTGGTTGATGGCTTAAATTGGTTTTGGGGTGAAAACTTTGGATTTGGTCGTGAATCCCCGTATTTGTAAGCCAACCTTTTGTAACGAAATCTACGCCATTTTGTTGGTTTGTCGTGTGAGCAGAGAGCACGTTTTGTTCAACTAGCCCAAATTTGTAACCAGGTAAATTTAAACGTTTTTATCACTCTCAATTTACCTTTTCGTTATCAATATTTAGATTAGCATATCTGTTTTTTGGTAAATATTTGGGATTCAATAAAAAAAGGGAAATTCGACCTCCGCGAGGGGCCATTTGTCAGTAAAAAAAACTTATTAGTCGTTTTCAAAAGGGGCATTAATGGGCTAATTAATTAAAGGGAATTATTTTCAAAAGGAAACTTACGGGTTTCAGGGGATTCAGGAATAATTTTATAATATATGCACTAATATATATTATAATTATAAAGGGGTTCTAAGTTCAATGAATTTGTCCTCTTTCAGGGTTTTCTAGGAGTTTAGATTTTACCTTTACCATTGGGTTTACCTTTTTGACGGTTTACTGGTCTCGAAGTTGGGGTGTCAGAGTACACACAACACTAAACTTGGCACCAGAAGTTACCCTATTTTAGAAGGGAGGTCAAGGAAGTTGATGGGTCTATGAGGCTGTCATGAGACAGTGATGGAAATTTATAATGGATGTTTAGACTGTAGACAGGACCACAAGGGGGTGATGTACCCGTTAACTTATTATTAACATTTCTTAAATTATTTTCCTATTTATTATTATTAGTATTTCTTGTATCTAACTTGGTACATTTCCAAGCTTGTTTTACTTCCTTCATTATTACATTGGGTGTACTGCACCAATAATTTTTAATTGACTATATTTAAGGTGACATTTTTGTACAAACCCGCCCAGGTATACCATGGTATAAGCGTGCAGAGGTTTTAATTAATACGATTAATCTTTTTATTACTTAATTGTTCTCTTGCACTCTCATTGGAGTAAGGTAGTCAAACATTTATTTGTAAATTTTGAACATATTGGAGTGTCTTATTTAGGACCAATACAAATTGGTCCTTGCTATACCTTCTGGTAATTTTACCAATTACATTAAATAATAATTACTGTGGTATTTTATGTATTATATTGCCTTCTATTGGCCTTTGCAGTTCTAAACATACCCCCCCTTATTTTATTAAATAGATTTATGATCATTGTTTTTAGATTTGACTCTTAATTTACCCCTACTGACCTCAACCAAACTAAGGTAAAGTTATTTAAGAGGATAGGTACATCGGGTAGGTACATTTTTATATGAATTTTGGAGATCAGGGACTTTCTGGTTTAAGTCCGCGGATTTTATTTTGTAAACCAGTGGCGCCCTATAAAGCTAACTTTAAATATTGAACCTACTCCCACACCACTGAGTAGCCGCAAGCACTTTGTCGCGCTGGCTGCATTCCTTAAGGGTGTCTTACTGCACCTAGGCCTATTAGGGTTTACTTATTCAAAGTTATTATTCAAATAGTTTAAGGGTCAATTTTTGCGCAACACACTAATGGCTCCAAAACTTGACAGTGGAATCGGTGCCGGAGTATATGGCTTATCCTCAAAAGCACAATGGCTCTGACTATACGCGCTATTGATAGTCGAAATCGTACTCTGGATCTATCCAGAAAAACTTGTTAATAGAATTTCCAAAAAGACGTGCTCTCAGACGTAAACAACGAATTTCCCAGAATTCTAGTCGAGTTTTGGATGCATTTTCGTAACAATCGTAACAATAGTTTGGCTTTATACATTTTTGTTCCCAAATCACCACAAAGAAAAATATCAAGTGGATTTAAATCGGGCGAACGAGAAGCTCATTTGATAAAGCCTCTCCATATTTTCCATTGCCTCACCCTATAAGACCACACGTATCGTGTAATTTGGCTGTGACCAGAACAATACTAACTCATCGTATGAGTTATTAACAGTGTGTTTGAAGCTACGGTTAAACCCTAGCTTTTTTCCGAGGAAAAACTTCCAATTTCCATTGTTTTTTAAATTCAACGACAAGTTTTTCTGAATTTTTTTAAAATTCGTAAAAATAATGTTCGGATTTCTAGAGAGAAAACTATAAACTGGGAAACATCACCTACTAATTCGGGCATAATATTGACTAACCCATTTATTCTAAATCAGTTCAGTCAGTATGCGTTAATCTAAATAATACACAGTCAAATTTTTAACGTTTTTCTTTTCATCTCACAATTTTACATCGTTCTTATAAGGTATTTTTATGTATACAACAGCGTGTTTTTGTTTTTAAATGAAGACTCGGGAAAAAGTATATAACTATAATATCTAACTATAACTACAACTTTCTTGCACATTATAAAAAATTGACAAACCTGGTAAAATTAAATCTAATTATTAATTTTCGTACTTGGTTTATCAATTTTTCATTTTATTGAATTCCAATATGGGAATTGCACCGACTTATTTCAATAATTTCATACACTTATTATTTTCTCTATACCATTTTATTATTGTATTATTTCATTCTTGTCTATGCCAAATTTTCATAAATATGATAATATAAAAAGCAACTTTTTTATGTATATTTTTTTTTTAGATTAATTATTTTAATGAGATATGTAAGATGATAAGTGTGATTTTTTTAAAAGTTATTGAATAAACTGTCGATTTCAAATATTTAAGAAAACTATAAATGGAAGGCGACAATTTAAACAATAATTTCTTAATGGTAGGATAGAGGTTAAGAAGAAATATGGTTAGATTTTCATGCTACAAATTGCGATAAAGGGTGATCTATTCAGTTCCAATTATTATTATATTCATAACTAAAAAATCAACACAAAACAATTACTATAAATGAATATAACATAGACAATACTGCTCTCTCAGAGATCAATCTGTATTTTTCATAGTACCGAGAAAAAACAATATAAAATAGCAGAAATTATTTACAGACTTGTAACTAAATGTTTTTGCCTAAATATTATTTTATTTTAGGCATTTTTGTGAGAAAGCTCAAGTTCCCTCCAAGTTTTTAGAAGGGTTCTATTTGGATTTGTTACCTTTGTAGTCAGAAAAATGCAAAAAATAAATTAATCGCACATGTCTATACGTATAGACAACTTAGGTCCAAAATTATTGAAAAATATTTACAAACTACACGATGAATGGTTTCAATAATGACTGTTTTTTTTTTTTTATTTCTACATTTTATTAACTAATGTTGTGTATTGGTGTAACTTTTCAAAAGTTTATAAATCCTTTAAAAAATTGGTTTGAAAAGAATTTATTACATTTTATTTTAATAATTTCTAAGCTCTACACACTGATGAATGAACTAGGTATTTTGCATTATGGTAATTTCTTAATTTTATTTTCTAGATTATTTCAATATTTATTTTATTTTGCTATTTGTTTCCTATTGATTTATGGCTGTATTGGAAAAAAGATACAGAATTTGGAAATGAAAACTTTGCAGCCAAATTATTATTAAAAAATCTTCAAAATTAATAATCCCTTTGGTTTATACCATATATAGACAGAAACCTATCCTCGATAAAAAAAAAATTATAACAAAGATTTGTTTTACACGTCAGCACGAGATGACTCTCGAAGTACAAAATCGAAATATTCTACACGAGACTCTACCTAAAAAAAAAAAAAAATTGTGAATAATGGAATCAATCGAAATGGAACATCTGGAAAACAATCTATGGTTCCTCCACAAAAACTCCCCAAAGTTGCAATTATGAGTCAAGCTCAGAATCAGAGGGTGACGATGGAGGGGATGATACAAACACAGAATTCGGTTCAGCCGCATCACAAACCAGTGGACCAGAAATTGAAGGCAATAGCTCCGAAAGTGACAACTACTCCAACCACTCCATAATATTTGAGCCAGGCTCCGAGGAGGAGACTGAAGTCTATAACTCCACTCACCAGAGATATACCTCCAGATCAGGAAGACTAGCCAAGCCAGAACTTCGTTGCACCTGCAATGGAATGTGTGGTGAAGATTAGTTGAAACAAAAGCGAGAATGAACATTGTACAACAGTGTATATAGTGAATAAGTGTGTAGTTTTATCCATAACATTAATATACCCAATGTAAATAGGACAAACAATGGTTTAAGGCTAGTCGCGTTGAATTCGACTCGAGTGCTAAGTTAAAAAGACATTCACTTGGTGAAAAGGGAGGATGTGGCATAGAGTAATTGAGCCGGCAATGCCGCTCTAGAGTCGGGATAGCAGCCCTCGGCGCAGGGCCCAACAGTTGATATCAGGTAAGCGCACAACAGGCTGCTACAAAGATAACATGAAAAAGGGTCTCAGCTTCCTAAAGATCCGGTATCTATAAGCAAGATTTTCAGGAATTTCTGAAAATGGAATCAAAAATGGATAACAAGGTCTCTCAAAAACATTGAGTACCGGTTCTTCTTATCAAGTCATTGAGAAAGCTACCAACCAACTAAATAATAGCAAAGATGCTGGGTTAGACGATGGCCCTGCGACCTACCTATTTACCATAGGCAAAGCCTCGATCGAAGGTTCCGTTTCCTCTCCCAGAACTGGGAAAACCCGGAGGAAGAGACGATCCGCTGAGGCAAGCACTCAGCGGAGCAGGTTGCTGGAAATACCTACGACTTCTTCACGAGGGCATGGCACCTGAGGAAGCGAGGAGAAGAGTCCTAGAAGAAAAGAAGAAGAGAGACGAAGAAACTCCTTCAACGGCATCGCCGAGAAAAAACCCCCAAGGCAAAAGAGGTAGTGAATTTATTTCACCCCCTCAAAGAACTGGAGGGAAAAAACAGAAAACTGGGAATGAACACCAGAAAACGAGTAGACCAGCGGGCATAGCAGGGCAAGTCACCAGCTACGCCAAAGCTGCGAAACTCAATAGAATCGGGATATTGCCTAAGGAATACCCTCAGGTAATGCTTAGCCCCGAACAACTGACGGCGCTGGAGGAGGCTGTAGTTGCAGAAATGTTGGAAGCACAGCCAGGGGCTTGCGGTTCTCTGGTATAGATTTCCGCTCGGGAATGGTATTGGTGGACTGCGAATCTGAGCAGACAGCCGAATGGCTGGTTCAGATGTCACCCAGACTGAAAGCATGGAAGGGGCCTGAACTCGTTGCACGGAGAGGAGACGACATCCCCAAGTCGCATACGATCAGTATCTTCCTCCCAAGGAGCAAAGGGCAAGACACCAAAGCTCTTCTGAGACTCATTGAAGTTCAGAACGCGGAACTCTCCACAAATACGTGGCGAGTTATGAACGCGAAAGAACAAGGCCACGGCCAAGTCCTTACAATTGGGATCGATACCAAAAGTAAGGAAGCTATCAAGGCCAAGGGACACTCCATTCACTACAGGTTTGGGCAAGTCCCGGTATCTGGCCTTAAGAAGCGAGAAGAAGCGGAGGAAGAGAAAATGGACTTTGAACCAACAGCCTCGACCGCCTCTTCTCTGTTGGAGAACACCCTCACCGATGAGACTGCATCAAAGGGAAACGAGGGGCAAGAGACCGAGGGCTTAAGCCTCGAATCTCTTAAAGTCAACTCTTCTTCTGAGGATGAGGTCATCAGCAAGGAAGATGAAGAGAAGCTTCTGGCGGATCAAAGTAAGGAACAGCAGAGGGGAGGACAGGATAGTCCAAACAGACCACCTGCTGATCCCTCCTCCCATTACTAGAACATTCACCAGATTAGCGCAAATCAATCTGCAACACAAACGGGCATCCTCCGATGTGATTGTACGAATGTTCGCTAACCAAGATCTGGGACTAGTTATGATCCAAGAACCCTGGATCAATAGAGGGTAAATCAAAGGTTTGTCAAGAAAACATTCAAAGGTAGTATACGATAACAGGCAGGAATCACCCAGAGCCTGTATTCTCATAAGAAATGACATTTATTATATATGTGTTACAGAATTTATGTCACGGGACTTGACACCCATTGTCGTACAACTCGACATTGAAGGGTGCAACCGCAACATAGTAATTGCTTCAGCATACTTTCCTGGAGATGGGCTAACGACACCACCGCTGGAGGTACAAGAGCAGATCCAATATTGCAGAAGAGAGCGCCTGCCACTACTCTTAGGCTGCGACGCAAATGCACATCATGTTATCTGGGGAAGCACGGATATCAACTATAGAGGTGAGAGTTTGCTTGAATTGCTTATGACTACCGAACTTGAGGTCTTGAATGTTGGTACTATGCCTACATTCGTGACTAGAACAAGGTCGGAAGTATTAGATATAACTTTAGTCAGCTCCAGTATTAGAGACCTCATCAAAAGCTGGAGAATATCAACCGAACCATCCCTGTCAGATCACAGGATAATTTAGTTGAACCTAGAGAATGTAAAATACAATAGACCCATACGAAGGATTCCGAGAAAAACCAATTGGGAAGCCTACAAAACCAATTTACAGAACAACCTTCACTGCTTAAGTTCAGGTGGGAAAAGACACCACATGGACCTGGAGCAGGACACTGAGGCAATTATGGAAGCTTTTGAATCCAGTTGCCCAGTGACTACAGCGAGATCCAAAAAAGATGCACCATGGTGGAACAGACACCTGTCAAAACTGAGATTTCAAGTCCGTCATCTTTTCAATACAGCAAAAAGTGACGGAAATTGGCAGGGATACGCAGAAGTGCTTACTCTGTATAACGAAGAGATAAGAAAAGCCAAAAGGCAACATTTCAGAAACTTTTGTAAGAAAATTGCTGACACTCCAACGGCTGCAAGGCTACATAAGGCCATGGCCAAAGGAGGAACAAATCCAGTGATGGCCCTCAAAAAGCCGGACGGCACCTACACGAAAGGAGAAGAGGAGCAGGCCATCCTATTACTTCAAACGCACTTTCCAGGTAGCGTACCAGTAGAAATAACCACGGTAGTCGACACCAGTAAACCGAAGAAGGAGGACTGGGAAGCTGCAAAGAGGGTTTTTACTGCGGAACGGATGAAATGGGAAATAAGTACCTTTCAACCGTTTAAGTCACCAGGAGTGGACGGAATATTTCCTGCCCTTCTACAAAAAGGGCAAAAAGAAATATTCCCTCACCTACTTAGAGTAGCTAGGACTAGTTTAGCCTCGGGATATATACCGAGTATCTGGCGACGAGCTAAAGTAACCTTCATACCCAAAATAGGAAAAAAGGATGGGACAAACCCTAAATCTTTTCGATCTAGTCTTACGTCCTTTGTACTAAAGACGATAGAAAAAGCTGTAGATAACTACATCAGAAAGGAAATTTTGGAGAAGGCACCTCTACACTCGTGCCAACATGCATACAGAGCAGGCAGATCGACAGAGACAGCGCTCTATCAACTTACAGAAATCATCCAAAAAACCATTAAGGAAAAAGAAACAGCCATATGTTCCTTCCTGGATATATCCGGGGCTTTTGATAACACGTCCCATGGGGCTGCTTTGGAGAGGAGAGGAGTGAATAAAACCATAGTCCGGTGGGTCTGTGAAATGCTGACTACGAGAACAGCTGAGACAACTGTAGGTGAACAAACCACAAGCATCAGAATCACTCGGGGTACACCTCAAGGGGGAGTAACCTCACCCCTGTTGTGGAGCCTGGTAGTTGATGAACTCCTGTCCAGACTGACAAATCAGGGTCTACCTTGTATAGGTTACGCCGATGATATTGTCATTATTGCCAAAGGCAAGTTTGAGGGCACACTATACGACCTCATACAAAAAGGCCTAAGTACTACCGAAGAATGGTGCACATCGGTGGGGATGAGCATCAACTCAGCAAAAACCACTATTGTACCATTTACACGTAGAAGGAAAATTCAACTTACTAGGGAAATTCACCTAAGTGGAAAGGTTGTAAATCAAGCAAACGAAGTCAAATATCTGGGCGTAACACTGGATAGTAAACTTCTATGGAAACAACACCTAGAAGCCATTGTTAACAAAGCTACTAAAGCCATTATGGTGTGCAGAAACTTGGCGGGAAAAAACTGGGGATGAACACCAAAAATACTGCGGTGGATGTACATTATGATGGTAAAATCCATAACCACATATGGGGCAGCAGTTTCAGGCGAACACTTGATAAATTGCAAAGACTGGCAAGTGTATGTATATCAGGAGCAATGAGAACATGTCCAAAAGCAGCGTTGAACGTTATACTTGACCTCACACCTTTGCACTTGTCGGTGAAGGGAGCTGCAGAAAGGGCTATGTTTAGACTAGCTAGGAATAGGACCGAGGCTAAGGACATCATCGATCAAGGAGCATAGTCATCCCAGACACGGTGTATTCCTTCGTGAAGACGATATAACCAAAGAATATCACTTTGAGAGAAACTTCCTCACAAGGATTGATAATAAAAGCGACTGGGAAAGCGGCAAGTTCACCGAATCTCTCAAAGAAAACACCATTAAATGATACACAGACGGTCGAAAACCGACAAAGGATCAGGAGCTGGAGTATTTGGGCCTCGCACCAAATATTTTGAGTCACTGGGTAAATACACCAGTGTCTTTCAGGCGGAAATACACGCCATTGACAGATGTGCTCAAATGATCCTGAACAGGAACTATCTCAAGCAAGATATTGCAATATTCACCGACAGTCAATCGGCCATAATAGAACTGAGTTCATATGCCATCAGTTCTTAGATAGTACGGGATTGCCTAGGGAAACTAAATGAGGTAGGAAAGAAAAATAAAGTCACTTTACTATGGGTGCCTGGACACACAGGAGTGGAAGGTAACGAAGAAGCCAATACCTTGAGAAAGAAAGGATCCGGTTCCCCGTTTGTAGGACCGGAGCCTTTTTGCGGTATAGGTGAAAACACTTATACAGCGGAGCTTAAGAAAATTGAAGACGACCTAAGAGCTCGCCTCTGGGACGACCTTCCCGGACGGAGACATTATAAGATATTCCTTGGAAACTTCAATCCCAAAAAATCTAAAGCTCTAGCAAATTTAAGTAAAACTAAACTAAGAATTCTTACAGGGTTTATGACAGGGCACTGCCACCTTCGAGAACACCGCAGGAAAATGCTACTCGAGAGATCCAGTGAATGCAGGTTTTGCGGGGAGGAGGAAGAAACTCCAGAACACCTACTAACCGTATGCGAAGTCGTCGCTAGAAGCCGGGCTACACATCTCGGTGACTATGTAGTTTTAGAAAGAGACATACCATCCTTGACACCGTACCAGTTACCAGCCTTCATCAAGGCCATAGGACTGGACGAAGTACTATGATTTGAAATCCACATCAGATCGGCCTCAGCAGGGGGCGCAATAGACCTTTAGGTCGCAGTGCAACAACACCCCAATATTAATCTAATCTAATCTAATCTAATCTAATCTACCTATTTACCTGAGCACGACGGAAAATGACAGATGTTTCCGTTCCGTCAAGACCCAATGCCGAATAGAGAAAGCCATGGCCCAAATTTTTAGGAGTGGAGTGGAATCATGAACTCTTACATAAGCAACTTCAAAAAAGCTTGAAGTATTTCAACTGTGGCAGTATGGTCGAATCCTACGTATATTATCATGGATTGAACATGTTACCAATGATGTATTTTTGATGATTCTCGAAAAAGAGACAGACATCCTTGAGATAATAAAAACGAAAAAGTTTGAATACCTTGATCATAAAATGAGAACTAATCAGCGATATGACTTAGGTAGTTCAGTAGTTAAGGGCAGAGTTTTTGCAACTCATGGTGCTGGAAGAAAATTTTCCGGGTGGTCCTAGGTATGAATCGAAAATCTTTCAGGAAAATGTGCCGATTTTTAAAATATTGGTGAACAGATGCCTTCAATTTTAATTTTTTCAAACATTATTCTTGTATCACCTATGTGGATTCATTTACCTGCATAAAAATATAAAATTTGTCAAAAAAAAATTCCGGTATATCTAATAAGTAGGTATCCAGTGATATTTAGTAATCTCCTAACTGTTTTACAACATTTTCACCAAAAAAATGCCATATTAAATCGATAGGAAACACACATACTATGCTGGTTGCCCAATGTAATAATTTATTAACCCTTATAGCCAACAACTGACCTTTTAAAACTAATTAGTTTAGGCTGTCAGACGTCCGGGGCTCAATAAAAGCAGAATAAGGACCCCGCATTTTGGTGTTGATAGTACCTACAGGGTAGAGTGCTAAAAAAAAACTGAATAGGTGCATCGAACACTTGGTTATAAAAAATTAAAATTAGTCTGAACAGAAACATTCATTTGTTGGGCTTGACTCTTTGAACTGAAATTTAATTTTTAATAAACCTAAAATTATTACATTGAGTAGGCATTATTCTTACTGCTAATGGCACGAGTGAATGGCAGTGTTTCTCGGCCTAATTATTATTTTATATAGTTTTTGCTATGATATGATTTTTTTAATGACAATTCACACCTTACAGTGATTGGACATATCAAATTATTATTTTTGATATTTTCAACCGCTCATTTTAATCTTAGAAGGCAAATTTAAATATTTATTATTATTAATATTAATATTTTAATTGGTTTTTATGTGAATTATATTTTATTGGAGATGAAGATAAAATAACAGATAAGCTGATTAATAATTATTATAGTTCAACTGAAACAAATAATAAACAAAAAATTTGAAGTCAAAACACAGTTAGTATCTCGACAGTTAAAATAAACGAAACTAAAAATAATTAAAATTTTATTTTCGTATAATGGGAATGGACCAAATAAATAGTAAGTTACAAATAATTTGGTGGAATTAAGTATAGTTGAATATTTCAATGAATTATTAGTATTATTGTGCTCTGATGTGTCAAATTCAACAACTTAACATTAGATGCTTTATTTAAACAACATTTAATTTACAATTTCAGACTTTTGCAGAATAAAAAAGTTTACCTATAAAAGATAACTTATCAGTGGGTGGAAAATGTGTAAAATTTTGCAATAAATGTACGTCTAATAAGTATAGCATAAAACAAATATTTTTTGAAATTTTTATTCCACAAAAATCACCTTCTATTAGGACTTCAAACGATAAATGATGCCCCATTCCCCCATATTTTAATTTCTTTTTTTTTTTAAATATTATTGTCATTCCTAACGTCGAAATATTTTTATATCAACAGCAACTAGGTATAACACATACACAATATTGTTGATCAATTAGATTACTAAAAATCATGTTTTTTTTGCAGCTTAACTAATATTATTTTTACTAATTAATTAATTTTTCATTATACACAGTAGGCAGTGAGATTCTTGACCACCTCCACTCACTGAAGGGGTAGGAGGTCAAACTAGTGTTCATTTGAATACTTCCTTATTGCTGAGGTCATCGTATAGTGTTTAATAGAAAACTACAGTAACAATTTTCAAAAAATTAAAAATGACAAAAAAAATAAGTTTTTTTCTTTCTAATTATGGGGTGTAGTTTTCTATAAACTTTCAATTTATTTTCAAGGCGAAACACTATAGGCTTCAAATCATCGGTTATCTTGCTTCTCTTCACTAAGGAGGCTGGTAGAGAGTTCGTCCTCAAGATCGGAATCTTCTAGGAGAGAAATGCTGGATTCGGCCTGTAAATAAAGGGAAATATATGATTTTTAGGTAATTTAGGTGTTAAGCTCCTGCCTGGCAGGTAAATCTGAACTTTCGGGGAAAAAGTGCTACGTGATAACCGCCTTGTGATGATTTTGTTGAAGACTCAATTAACTGCTAAATGAGAATTTGTAGCTACATCTACCTCTAACCTACGGTAGTCCAAATTCATACTAATGTCTGCCCAACGATTCTAGGTCTACGGGGCGACGGTGAAGGAAATGCAGTAGTAAAAGAAAATGGCTGATTTCATTCATAAAATACCCAGCTGCGTGCGGAACTTTTTGGAGGTGTGATATCGTATTGCAACTCGTACACGAAAATCGACAATGACCAAACCCCCGCCACTGGATATTTCAATATAAATCGATATTCCAAGATGGAAAGATAAAATTACGGAAGCCCTGGCCAACAGCGAGACGTAAGCCCATTGACAACCACCTAGTGTCCCGTGGCAACGGCGAGCGTGCCAAAAACTCCAATCAGGTTTATCCAGACCGAAATCTTGCCAAATTGACAAAAAAGCTGATGGTATCTTTAGAAAATGTTTATTTTTTACAATAGACAAAATTGAAGAAATCAGTTATTAAAATAAGAATAGATCTAACAACCACGTTGAAATATTCAGCGTTTTATTGTTATCTATATTTTGTTATTAAAAAAAGGATTTTCAAATGAACTTCATGCCTAGTATATTCGATTTTTTATAATTAAACGTGTCAACTGTAACATTTGAAATGTCACAAGAATATATTTATTGTTCTCAATTATTTTTATAGATTTTGGACTCATTTAAGGTTTAAAGTCAACCCCCATTTTCTGAACCTTGTGTTCCAAAATTCCAAAAAAAATATATGTTTTATGGTTATTGATATACTTTAATCCATAATTTTTTTAAGCAAATTTGACTCGCCATTTTTGAGTTATATCGCAAAAACTGAAAAAAAAGTGGTTTTTCACCATTTATTTCAAAACGAATAGATGAAGTTTCCCGTTATTTTTATTACGAACTACTATTGCAATTCTACGCGACATGTATTTTTTTCAAATTTTTTGAACTTGTAGTTTTCTCGCTACTGCAAGAATAGTTGGAAATACACCTGTAGCTACACTGTTTAAACAAAAATCCGACGGATGAACGTTCAAAATTATTTGTGTTGGTCCAAACTACAACCCTGTTTATGTAAAACAGAATAATACTTCGAATTTCCGCAAAAAAAAGAAAAAACTTTGCATCACACAATTTAATCAAATGCAGATTTCTATTATTTTTTTTACTATCAAGTTAGGACACACAGTACTGACATCTCGCGTTGCTGTAATAAACTATATGCCTGACTTTAAACCTTAAAAGTACTATTGCGTACACCTAGCGACATCTATGATTCTTCTGACTAGTTTTCCTAACCTAATATAGAGATTTCTGTTGTTCCGAGTCACCTGTAGCGCTGTCATTTTTATGATTTTGATAAGCTTGACAGATTAAGAAAAAAAAAGGCAGAACCAATTGACCTTTTGTTTGGACGCCATATTGCGGTGCGCGAATATAGTTGCCAAAAGTAGAAAAAAAAAAAATTACTAGCGTACTGACAACATTAAAAACAAAAGTTACTCAATCATTTAGTTATTTTTGTTTTCTTCTTTCTTTAATGTTGACACCCGCTAGTAATTTTTGTTTTCTTCTTTTGGCAACTATGTTCGCGCACCGCAATATGGCGTCCAAACGAAAGGTCAATTTGGGTACTTCTGACTTGCCTTTTCTCTTTTGTAAAAATCTTGAAACTTTGTCTTTGTTTTTGGCCATCGAGTCCATATTCTCGAAAATTAACTAGCGAGAAGAGTGCTTGATCGTGTCTACTAGAGAGTTTCGTGGAAAATCAACCGATTGTTGATTTTTGTGAAGATTTTGGAGAGTGAGGTTACTATCGTCCGTTCAGGTATGTAAATTCCTTTTTCTCTCTGATGAATGAGTCCTTATATTCCTTCAATTCATTCAGGCACCTTGGGCAGGACGAAAAATCCGCGCCTGCACTTCTTTAAGTGAAAATTGACGAATTTGAGACCATGAAGTCCTGGAAACTCAGAGCAAATCGGGGCCCCTTTTACAAGGAAAGTTTGTGTCCAATAAGAAGTTGATCCCCAACCATTACTTGGTTGTCTCCAGCCAGTTTGGTGTTACCTTAACTCTCTTTTATTGACCTTTTCTTTATCGCCCCCTATCGATTAGCTTTATTAGCTAATTAATATCTTTGTAAATTTAATTACTGTTAACGCCAATTCTATGAACATTCTACGTACTTTGATTTATTATTTATTGAAATATGTAAACTGCCCTTTAAAAAGGCTGTATAGGTTAGATTAGAATTACTGGTAGAGAGAGTGACAGACCTTGACAAAAAAAATTGTATTGTACCCTGAAGGCCCTACCCATTATTGTTGGCTTAAATTCAATAAAGGTCCTCAAAAAAGACAAGTCTATTTACAGTCCACATTCCCAAGCTGTACCAATTACCTTAACCTATTTTTTTTTACCTCTTCTTTATCGCCCCCTATCGTTTAGCTTTATTAGCTAATTAATATCTATGTAAATTCGATTACCGACTTAATTTTTTTACCGTTTAGTAGTGTGTAGCTAGAATAGCTAACTACTCTTTTAAATACAAATATTAAGTAAATTAATTAATTATTATCAGAGTCAGCTATTGACTTTTATTATCGTTTTCTCTATCAATATTTATGATCCAATAAGTATGCATTATTATAATAATCAACTATCCAAGGACCTTTTTTTTCAGTTATACATGTCAACCCCATACTTTGTGAGTGGCTTGCTTACATCAAGTCCGACAACTTTTTCCTCTACGACTTTTCTCGGAAATGGCACCTATGCGCGCAGGCGATTCGCAAACATGTCGATCTGAGGTAGCTATGTTTCCTGATATATATAAATCTAATTTCACGAATAATGTTTGATTTTTATGTCTATTCACGGAAATCAACTTGGTCGACAAAAATAATGGCAAATTGGAGAAGTCCGACACCCCCAAGATGTCGATCTGACGAGGTTATATTTCTTGATACATGTAAATCTAATTTTACGAATAATGTTTGATGTTTATGTCTAAATCACGGAAATCAACTTGGCCGACAAAAATAGTGGCAAATTGGGGGAGTCGGATACCCCCAAAATGTCGATCTGACGAGGTTATGTTTCCTGATACATGTAAGTCTCATTAAAAATTTTTTCGATCTTAAATTAGCTCTATATTGTAAATAAATGTATGGCAAAAATTTGCAAAAAATAATACATAATCGAAAAAATATTAACAGTAAAGATACATTTTATCGTAATCGCTAATCAATGTACTATAGACTACTTTAGCATTCTTTGCTTTAACTTATAAAACAGAAAAATATTGAAAAGTTTTAAAATTATTAAAAATAAAATTCTTTACCTGATAATTTATACCATTTGAATTTACCAGTGTTGCCAACTGCTCTTTGCAAAATTAGTGGCACGGAATTCCACCTTTACTGGCAATTACTGGCAAATAATATATGTCAAATTGAGGGAGGCCCTATTTTTAGGCGATTTCAAGTCAGACACAAGTCTTGACCCCTTTTGTATTAACATTTTCAAATCAGAAATTATGACGTCAAGTTTCAAGACATTGGCTTAAGCATGGGTTACTCTCTCTAGTTTCCAGAATTTGAATTTGTGTTCATCATATCCTAAAACCTCAAAAATTGTCATTTAAATCAGCATGAGCATGCAATATAACGTGATCATTATATAATATATAAGGCGCTTTCTTTTTCCCATCGATCTATCCAACATTATCAGTCAGTTATTCCAAATTCTTCTTCTTCTATTCTTAGCTTTATTTCCTGTCGGACTTGTCGGACAAGACTAATTTAGCATTCAGAAAACATTATTTGATCAAGACTTACTTTTGTCCGACATATGTATCAGGAAACATAACCTCGTCAGATCGACATTTTGGGGGTATCGGACTCCCCCAATTTGCCATTATTTTTGTCGGCCAAGTTGATTTCCGTGATTTAGACATAAAAATCAAACATTATTCGTAAAATTAGATTTACATGTATCAAGAAACATAACCTCGTCAGATCGACATTTTGGGGGTATCGGACTCCCCCAATTTGCCATTATTTTTGTCGGCCAAGTTGATTTCCGTGATTTAGATATGAAAATCAAACATTATTCGTAAAATTAGATTTACATGTATTAGGAAACATAACTACGTCAGATCGACATGTTTGCGAGTTGCCTGCGCGCATAAATGCCATTTCCGAGAAAAGTCGTAGAGGAAAACGTTGTCGGACTTGATGTAAGCAAGCCACTCACAAAGTATGGGGTTTACATGTATAACTGAAAAAAAAAGGTCCTTGGATGGTTGATTATAATTATTATAAATTTATTTCCGCAATACCTAGTACCGAGAGATATAATATATAGTTCATTAACCTTTAGAGGTTTATTTAACTTTTGATTTCAAATCAATAATGTGGTAGCTTTAAAGGTAAACTAATGTAAAATTTTTAGGTAGTCAAATTTAATGGCGTGTCCGATTGGTAGATTCAGTGCGCACTGAGTGTATTTGCATTCTTTAAATCGACTTGTAGAAAAAAAAGACAGAAATAGAAAAAAATTGCACTATAGTTCCGCACTAGATCTACTAATCGGAAACACCATAAGTTTCATGTTTACCTATTTCAAACTTTAAAGGTAAGAACGTAAGAGCTCTTCCCGAAACCGTGACCCCTTGATTTCACCTAGCAGGTTTTTGATATTTATAACTGCCTAGGGATTATTTATTATCTTTCTGCATTGATTAATTTGTTTTTTATTGATTTGATTGACTTTGAGTCAAAAATTAAACGTTAATTGTATTTTGACTTCAGCATTTATAGGTACTAAGGTAATTCTCATCGAAGGTATCTATTTAATTGCTTTTAAATTTCAATCTTTTTATATACCTATTTAAATTAAGTTTTGCTTCCGTAAGCTGCTTATTTTTTTTTTTTTTTTTTCAATAAAATTGGATACCGAACAATATTCACCTTCGAACAATTGAATAAAAAGTTCGCCATTCGGTCAACAAATTGTTAGTGAACAAGTTTGACATCTGGTAAATAAATTATTTGTTTTTAGAATTCCAAAACTTTTGTTTTTATTGAAGGAGTTAAATGTCATATAGGTCTTGGATTTATTTTACCTTTTCAGATTTTTGAATTTGTCTTTTTAAATAATAGCTAATTATTCGAATAGTGTCTAGTTTGGCTATTCTTTTATAATTAATAAAATATTTTTATAGAAACTAGTGGCGCCCTCTCTTAACTGTATCAACACCAAAGACCACCAAGCTAAAGAAGCACTGAGCATAGTCGAGCACAATTATGAGCATTCTTTTGTTTCGACAAAACAGCGTTACATAAATTGGCGACCAACGAAATAGGGCCTTGAACAACGTTTAACTTAGCTTAAATTCTTGGACAGTTTAGAGTAAACTATCTATAACTTTCTTCTTTTGTTTTTAAAGTTAAAAAAAAAAATCTGGCATGTGTAATATTTTGAAATAGAAAAAAATCCGGCAACATTGCAAAATGATGGCGTGATTATTCAGAGGCATGATTCTATTGGTTAGAGCCTGAACGACAGTACGCAGTGGCGTGGCTATCGGCGAAACTAGAGTTTCTTTTCTAATAATTTTATTGGTTTATTTCCTTGGTGTTTTCGGTGCCACTGAACTCAAAGAAGTGGCTGTCATCAGGCGGTGTCAGTTGAGGTGTCAGTGAATATTTTTAGGTTACGCCCCACTTTTTTTCCCCCTTTCGTCTCTACCAAGTTACCACTTGCCAGACTATACGTCCGAATTCCTTCCGTAGACTCTGAACCGCTGGCCAAACATTAAGTCGAACCTGTTCATGGTGTTCATGAGGTAGGTATTTCCTTATGCAAGTGCACAAAGAAGTCGAATATATTTCCTAGAAGTTTGTAAGCGTTTGGTATAACTACCAACGTTAGCGTTTTCTTTTTTTTGATGTTACCATACGGAAAGGCTGTAGGTACCGTCATTCCTTCAATATAAATGAAATTAGTTCTAATCAGTCACCTCATGGCCATAACAAGAATTCAATGAGTTTGAGTTTACAGCCAACTACAACAGAAATTTCACGATAACTCCTCCTGGGGCGAGTTATGCTGATGCATCAAAAAACCTAGAAAAAAGAGTAGATGACATTAAATCACCAGCAGAAAATGGAACAGAGATGAAAGTAGAGCCAGCTTCATTTGAGATAAGAGAAAGAGAACTCCGCTCTAACTATATACAGCTGTATGCAACATCCTCTTTTAACTTAAAAGTGCTTTCCAAAACTGGTCACTTTTAAGAATGTGTATTCTAAACCATACAAACTTTTAAATGTACTAGTTTTAAAAAGCGCTTTTAAGTTAAAAGAGGATGTTGCATACATCTGTTAGTCTTTTTTGTCGTGGATGAAACAAACGTAGAAGACAAAGAGAAGAACGATAAAGAAACAGTACCTGAGTAAAATGTAAATCAAGATCAATTTAGAAATGCAAGACACTGCCAAGGTGTACAGACTTGGAAATGTAACACCAAATAAAAAAACAGGTAAGGGTATTGGCAAAGAGCACAACAACTATCATGCTAACAAATACATGGCTGAGAGATGGATTAGATGACAGCATAATGAATCTAGATTGTTATGGTATCTTTAGAAATTATCGTCCAAACCAAAGAGGAGGCGGAGCATATTTTTTTTCTGTCAAAGTTGTAGTAGATGGACATCAAGTGAGATGTAGCCTTTCTGAGATATGCCAATAGATGCAGTTTGGCTAGATATACAAATAGTCAAAATTAAAACACGTGTAGCATGTATAGTATTTATGATGCCCATTTAGAATAACCCCATCCTCATTTGTCAATAATAAATCAGATGAAACAAAAAATTACCAAGAAAAACGAATGTCGATTGCTAGTAAAGTCCGTCGATTTTAATCTGATACTCGGAAGGAATGTGAGCTGGTGGCACACTACATTAGAACGCACCTGACGTCACACCTGTTTTTGCTATATACTTCACTCCCTCGCTCCTCATACGGAAAGTATCAGATAAAAATCGACGAACAATACGTCAACTTCATGTACAGGGTGGCCCAAATTCGAGCCTCATCATTGGGATCATTAGTCGGTAACCGTAAGAGATACGGGGTCGGTTGAATTATGGTTTTGGAATGGAATTTTTTTTAAATCGTTTTTACGACCAATTTTAAAATAAATATCACTTCATCATTGTCACTTTTTCCCCTTTAGAAGATGGTGCTACTAAATTTGAAATTCGACATTTCGTCTTCAGGCGGCCATCCTCAACTTCCTTTTTTTAAATACGTAGGTACCTGAATTTTTTATTTGCCATTTTGTCATCTTTGGGCATCCTAAAACCGATACTGTATATAATTTTTCAATAACACGGTAAAAAAAGCAGGTCCGTATTTAAAGAAAAATAAATTGATGATGATTCCAGAGGAACGAAACGTTGGATTTTAAATTTGATACCGCCATCTTGTAGAGAAGAAAAAGTGACAATGGGAATGTAGAATTAGTTTTTCACAATATTTTTAAATAAAATAAGTCACTGTGTTATTGAAAAATTATAAACAGTATCGGTTTTAGGATGCCCAAAGATGACAAAATCGCAAATAAAAAATCTAGGTCCGTATTATGACAAAGTTGAGGATGGCCGCCTGAAGATGAAACGTCGAATTTTAAATTTAGTAGCACCATCTTCTGAAGGGGAAAAAGTGACATTTATTTTAAAATTGCTTTTCAAATAAGCCCGAGAAAAAATAAAAACGATTTTACAAGATTTCGTTTTTTTTTTACGAATATCTCCGGAATTATTCGGAATATTTCTACTTTCAAAACGGCATTCTATTGGTCATAAAATTGCGCAACTTTACCATAATTCAACCGACCCCGTATCTCTTACGGTTACCGAGATCCCAATGATGAGGCTCGAATTTGGGCCACCCTGTACAAATAGGAAATTCCTAACTTAATTTAATTCATGTGTTCAAGAAGCGACATACGTTAAGTCACTAGAACGACTGGTACTTCCAAATAGGTATTGAAAATTCTATATCTACAGGCCAGGAAACACTACAAGCAAGCAAGCCATTACCCAGATAATCAATGCAATTAAAACTGCGTTTACTGGTTATACTCCAGCATTTAATTGGGAGATTTCAACTACCCTAACATAAAATGGGAAAATCTAATGGTCTCCCCACCGACTGGAGATTTTATGGATATGTACCAAGAATCAAGCGCGTCTCATATAATTAATTTTCCAAACCGATTCCGGAACAACTAATAGCTCCTATAAGACGAAGCGATGATATCATTATTACTGCCAAAACGCAGCTTAAACTTCTACCAAAGCCAACTTATAAAGTTCTGAGAAGAAACAACTACATTGCAGCAGAGCTGAGCAGGGCTTGAGTGCTTTGTGCTTGTAAAAGTGCTTGAAGCACTTTGAGGGCTTGAAAGCCCTATGTGCTTCAAGTCCTTTTACATATTTGTAATTGGGGCTTGCAAAGTCAATTACTTCAGAAAAGTGCTTGGTAATTTGTAATTGAAAAAAAGTAATTCAAGCCCTTTCAATGAGCTTCAATTACTTTTAGAAGGCTTGAAGCACTTTTGGAAGCTTAAAGCACTTCCAAAGGGCTTGAAGCACTTTAAAAGGGCTTGAAGCACTTTGAAAGGACTTGAAGCACTCTAAAAGGGCTTGAAGCACTTTAAAAGGGCTTGAAGCACATCGAAAGGGCTTGAAGCACTCTAAAAGAAGTTTGAATAGACCATCATTTAACCTATCCCCTACCTAAAAATTTTGAATCGATGTGTTTTGTTGCTTAATTCTGATATCCATTCTGTGTCGGAATTCTTACAGCATACCACCGACTTTTCTGATTGATATTTATCTAGAATCTAGATTTTCGCTTATCGATAATTCTATTCTCAATAGGTACGATGTATTAAAAATATCGATACTCGTTAAATGGCATCGATATTTCAAATCCATAATTCGATACCGGTATCGATATGCTAATTTTTTTGTGACGCCATCTGTTAACATCAAAGAAAATGACAAATACAATTTTAGTAATTTCATGAAATTAGCATGAGTTGTTGTGATGTGTAGGTAAGGATAGGATACCATGTAAAAAAAAATTACCCACACTTACAATTATTTTGGTTACCAATACCATTTACCATTCACAATTATTGTAATTGTAATTTGCAAAAAAATACAAAATATAAAGATTCTCTAGTCAAATGAACTGAGGAAATTGAAAGTAAGCTTTTGTATTTTTTTTATTACTCACTAGCGTTGTTAGGAGTACTAAGATTTCAGGGCATATTCAAAGACTTCAAGCACATTTAAAGGGCTTCAAGCACATTTAAAGAGTTTCAAAGCCCTTTTTGAGGCACCCCAAGCAATTTTGATGTGCTTCGAGCACTTTATAAATTACTTTGGGGGTTTTGTGCTTGCCAAGCACAAGGCACTTTGAGGACTTTCTGCTTGTCAAGCACTTTTGAAAATAAAAAGGAATTTGTGCTTGAAATTGAAAGAACTTTGAGAAAGGGCTTAGGGCTTAGTGCTTCAAGCCCTTTCACTGAGGGCTTTGCCCAGCTCTGCATTGCAGACTACATCAAAATTAATTACTTAATCAGACAACAACTTGAAAACTTAAACGAGATTAAATTTGAGAACTTTGAAGAGTACAATAAATCAATACTAGCATTGAAGTCAGTATAAGTAAACCAACAGAAGCTATGGATAAATTAAAAAATCAACAAAAAAAGAAAATTATAAGACAAGTATAGGGGCAATACAACACCAGAGAATTATTATAGTGTCTACACAATCCAGAACAACTTTTTAAAGCAGAAATTAACTGAGGTCAGAAAAAGTTATGAACATGAGTTAGTCATTGCCGAATCGCCCGACAGAGTGAAATAAGTCGAATGACAGAGCTACTCCTAGCTGCACTGCAGGCGGTAAATGATCCAGCTAGTCGTGATTATTTTCAATTACGTTATAGAGATGTCGAAAGAATAAGAGATGATTTTTTCAAACATCATATTGTTGTAATTGGGAGTATTGATGATGAGGAGGAAGAAATTGAGTTCAAAACTCAAGATCAAATTTGAACTTAATTTGTAAGCAACTATTGGTTTATTAAAACCACTTATTTTCAAGTAGTTGACCCAGTTTCAAAGCCTTCCAGTTCTAGAAGTCCTTCCTCATCAGGAAATAGTAATTTGAATTGACGTTGCCAAAAATTGAAATTCCTTGTTATTCAGGAAATGTTACCCAATTTTCAACCTTTAAAGACATGTTTGATGCTTCAATTCATAAGCATCGCACTAAGCAATATAGAAAAATTTAATTACCTACTTAGTTTTCTCCGAGGACAACCCTTAGCTTTGATTCAAAAATTTCCAATGACAGAATTAAATTATCCTATTTCTTATGACACTCTGATAAAAAGGTATCAGAATCTTCGTTTAGTTGCCGCTACTCATTGATCTTAAATTGAAAATGTATGTACCTAAGCTTACAAGTGACTATTGAGTTACCGTCAATTATTGGATATTTTTGATGATAATTTGACTGCTCTCCGCAATTTAAACTTACCAGTTGATGCTTGGGATTTCATTTTAGTCCAAATGCTGCTTAAACGCATATATATTTCAGTTGCTACTAAGTTTGAATTGCAGCATGACTCTCAAGCAACCCCTACCTACTCACAATTATTGAGAACCTAGCTAGGTAAACACTGTTTGGCGTTAAACAATGTTTCTTCTAGCGAGTTTTGTGTAAAAGATAAGACAACTGCTAAAGGGGAAGATAACAAATCTTCTCTTTCCTCCTCTGAATTTAGTCTTTTGGCTGGTGCACAGTCTAACTCTGGGGTTCAAACTTGCCCTGTGTGTAAGAATAAACATGCCATATACCCAGTACCTTTTTGGAAAAAAAAAACCGAAGAACGTTATCAATTAGTTCGCCTCTCCGCATTTGTCTGAATTGTCTCAGCAATTCTCATCCTATTAGGGATTGTAAATCGCCTCATGTTTGCTTCAAATGTAAACATAAACATCATACTCTGTTGCATTTTGAATGCGATGAGAATAAACCTGCACCGCCTGGTTCAAGTATCACACGGCGCATCAAATTTTGCAAAGCTCGGACAGTTCTCAACATTAAGCTGCTATTCTCTTATCCACCGTCATTGTGGAAGCATTGGATGGTATGGACCAGTTTCAAAAAATTCGCATACTTTTGGATTTCGACTTCCGGTTTTCGATGTCGAAGCTGTTGTCCTACCCAAAGTTTGCGGCGACCAGCCTAATAGTACGGTTTCCGTACAAGCCTGGCCGCATTTACCTACTCATCTGTTGGCTGATCCCTTTTATAATAGTCCTGGTCCCATTGGAGCTCCATTATTCCCATATATTTTACAGGATGGTTGACTTACTAGTGGTGTCAATCAACCTGTAGCACTCAATACGATATTTGGATTTATACTTATCGAAAAGACAACAACTTCTATCTCCTTCTTTTCTCAATCTCATCTTTGTCTCCATTCATCCCTTGCAAAAACAGTAAGTTTGGGAGGTTGAGGAGGTACCTCACGTAAGGGTGTTGTCTCTTGATGATGCTAAATGTGAATAAATATTTGCAAACACTTCGTATAGAAACCATTCTGGTAGATTTGTAGTATAACTTACTTTTAAAAGGCCAAGCCCGATCTTTTCAAAGAGTAGAGATTTAGCGCTGCATAATTTCCTGTCCTTAGAACACCGTTTAGGAAAAAAAAAATCCTTTATGCTGAGTATTCTGATTTTATTAAGGATTATATATGTAGAATTATTGGACAATTATGGAACTTATTTTTTCTAATATCCTACCAGTTTGTCATTTTTATATGCCCTATCACTGTGTTATAAAACCTACTAGCCCTACAATCAAACTTCGGGTTATATTCAAGCTTCCGCCAAATCTGCCGGACAGGAATCACTCAATGCCAATATTCGTCAAATGTTTCGACAAATTTTAGTAGATTCGCAGCACATTGATTATCAAAGAATCCTTTGGAGATTTTCTAAAACTAAACCTATAGCCGATTATCGTCTTCTCACCGTCACTTATGGACTAACTTGTGCCCCTTATCTGGCCATAAAATCGCTACTTACGCTGGCTGAAATAGAAAAGGACAATTATCCAGCGGCTGTGAATGTGATTTTAAATTTTTCCTATGTGGATGACCTCACTGGAGGTTCTTCTACGATAGGGGACGCCAGAGAGCTGCAAAAGAATTTGATCTCGTTGCTTTCCAAGGGCGGTTTCGAGTTGCGTAAGTGGTGCAGCAATGACCCCCGGTTGTTAACTGATTTTCCTCCTTCGCATCTCTATAGTGAGGATTTATCTCTTAATTTTGGCTCAGATTGCCCCCCTAAGATTCTGGATTTGCAATGGAACCATGCTTCTGATACCTATGACTTTTGCGTCAACCCTATGGAAAAGGGTTGTACAAAACCTATTTTATTGTTTAATTTAGCAACACATTTAAAAATAAACTCGAGGATAGTGCTTAGAATGATACACTACAGTGCATAAACAGTTTTCAATATACCTACATACAAGCAAAACTGATTTTCAAAAACAGACATATCTTCGTCGGTTCTACCGCCTGCTATGGAACAAATTACATGATTACATTACATTGTATATAAATTTAATCTCCTTTTACTTTGTGTTCGTCACTACTTCAAAAGGGGAGGCAGCATTATACAGCCTCATCAGGCAAACCTGTGTTTGAGAGCATACTAAAGCCAAGGCTATTGTTGACAAAGATGTAAGTTTGGTTGGCTAATTTCTGTGCAAATATGATTTAGTTACATATTCACACGATCGTTAATTCAAAAATTTTTACTGAGATAATCGTTTTGCATTTTACTTAGAAGTTTACAATACTTCCGTCGCTTATTTCAAAACTCCCACTTATAAAACACCCAAAACCCGAATATTAATTACCTACCTCTTTTTTTAGCGCATCAACAAGCCTCTTTCTGTCCAACTTCAAACTGTCTACTTCTTCAGCTTGCCTTGCAGTCCGTATGCCAGTCATTTCCAAAAGAGCTAAATGAGCATCTTTCTCACTTATGGCTGATTCTAATGCTTCCCTCCTTCAAGAAATTAAAGTTATAGACAATTAAATATGTTTAACAAATGCTACTCACTTCATATGGGTTAACTCCTGGAGGTTCTTTTTCCGTTCAGCAATTAATCTCATGAGCTTTTCTTCTAAAAGTGACGTTCTACGAACATAGGGCTTACAATTGTGACATCTCATCGCTTGGGCAGATTGAAGAGATAACAACCTTTGTTCTAGCTTTCTAACCTGAATGCTGGGGTTAATAAAAATTACTCCCAAAAATTTACTCTTACCTTTTCCATGATTTGTCTCCTCTTAACCTCCTCTTTCTGTAGAACATACTCTCTCTCAGTTGCTATCTGTACACTTTCTCTTAATCCGTCTTCTAACTTCATAATTCTCTTATCTTTTTCTTCTAAATTATTCTCTAAAATCCTAATTTTATTTTTTTCTCCATCTTCACTATTATTTGATATGATATTATTGTTAAACAGGGTTTGGTTGTCTTCTTCATTATTATTTTCGTGGTCGTTCATAGCTTTCAAGTCACGCTCTATGGCCTCTATATATTTGTCTTTGTCTTTTAATTCTTTTTTAGTCGAACCTAATTTTTCTATCATATCTCTTAGTTCGTTTCTTAAGTCTACTTTGCTCTGTTCGTGTATATCGTTCTAATATTAAAAAGCAAATAAATAAATAATTTATTAAATAGGTTTAGGTAAGTTGAAACATAAAGGGGGAAAATAAAAAAGTTTTTTTGAGGAATGAGGCAGGGTTTTGAGTATATGGATAATTAGGCTACATGATATACAAACGAGGTTTAGAAAAAGCTTTTCAGGAAGCCAGCAGGTCCAGCCTAATGATGCAAACCAATTGGTTAATACATGCGTATCCGGAGGGTTAGCATAAAAAAGAAGAGATAGAATTATGTTAGAGATTAGTTCATCAATTATTTAATAAATATATTGAGCTAATTGAAGTTTACCTCTTGTGTTTGTGCTTGTTGTTGTTGTTGTTGTTTGAGTTTTGCCTGCGCATTTTTGAGGGCTCTAGAAAAAAGAATGTTTGGAAACATTATCTCTATAAGGTGAAATCCCTTACTGTTGTAACTCCATTATTTGCTTGTCTTTCTGATTCTGTTCCTCTTGGCTCATTTGCACTATCTGCAACATTCTCTCCATCTCTGTTGCCGATCGTTTAGCTTCTTCTTGTGCTTGTTCCACCTTCTTTTCTGCTTCTGTTAACTTTTTGTTCAGTTCTGTGGCTGCTGCTGCTGTACCTCCAGCCTGAAAAAAAATATTTACTATTGATTCTTCATTATTTGAATAGAAGTGAATAAATTGGGGAGATTCAATCTAATCTCAGAAGGGAAGAGACGACACGAACAAATATAGCTGCTTGGTGATTTTAACAGCAGAGTTTTGAGTAAAGCGTTGTTCAAATTTGGAAGTAAGCGAAATCAGGGGTTTCTATACGCTTATGGAATTAAACGTTTTAAAAATTGTAATGTTTTGACGTGTAAGAGTTTGGTTAAAAATATTGTAACCTAATGTTGAGGGCTCTATAAAAAAGTTATTCAAGTACAAGGCTTTTGATTGTAACATTTTGTTCACAAGATCAAAGATAGTATAGAGGTGGCTGTGAGTTAGCATCATTTAGAATTGCTTATTTTTGTTTTAGAAAGGTGTTGGAATTTCTCGAAAAAAGTATATTTATTATGGGATAACCGTACATCAGTTGTTTCTCTCACTTGCAAATAGACCCGCCCCAACAATTTTATTTTACAGTAGCTGCCCAAGTAAATAATTACCATCATATACGACCGCTCGCAATTTACCATCTAACCTAAATATTAAAGTACTTGGCGCGGATGCTACAGTATGTTATAAAAAAGGTGTGCGGTTGCGGTACGAAACATTATCCAATTTTTTATCTACACAATTTGTATAACTTTTGCAATAATTCATAATTTACCTTTTGTAACGACGCTTGTAATTGGTCCATTTGTTGCTTTTGCTTTTGTAAATGTTTATCTAATTCGGCTAACTGACGTTCTTTTTCTTCCACTTGCCGCTGTTTATTATCAATGCTCTTTCTCTGTTCTTCAAATTGTCTTCTAGCCTCTTCTATTTTCCTTCTTTCCTCCTCCAGTTGCCGTTTTTGTCCAGAAAGATCTTCTGTAGGCTTTTGCGGTGCCATTTGTAGCTTTTTTCTGGTTTCGTGAAGCTCCAGCTGAAAATAATTTCATTATTGCTACTTCATGAATACTGACAAAATACATTTAATAAGGAAACAAATGTTAATAAAGGAAAACAGTTAAAATAAAACAATTTTTTTATACAAAATATAAAAATTTTAATAAAATAACAAAGTAAAATACTTAACCAAAAAAAAAAAAGAATACCTGAGAAATAAAAAATAAATATATTTATATAGAGAATACTTTGAAAAGTTTACTTGATTTTTCTCCAACTCTTGTACCAACATCTCTAATTGAGCTTGCAACCGTTCTCTTTCTGTAGCACAATTTTTCACTTCTCCCTGCGATTTCTCCAATTCCTTCCTCAACCTCTGCACCTCTTTGTCGTCTTGTGGAGGCGGTTGAATACCTTTCTCTCGCTGATATTGTGCCATTTGATTGAGCTGCTGTTGAAGTTGCTTCTCCATGACCTAAGTATTCGAATAAAATCGCATTAGGTAATTCTTTAAATAGGAAAATTTTACCTGAATCCTCTTCTGTAGATCTTGTGAAGTCTTCTCTGCCTGATCAGCCCTCTTGGTTTCCTGCTCGATAACGTTACGCCATTGTTCCAATTCAGAATCTCTTGATCCAGTTTCGTGCAACATTTTTTCAGCCTTCTCGGCCCGTTGCTTGTGCGTGTCTCTTTCTTTTTGAGCCTGTTGAAGTTGTTGGCGGAGGTTTGCTATTTCTCTGTCTCTATTTTCCAAAACTTCTTTGGTGCCCTTTTCAACATCCTGCGACATTCTTTTTTGTTCTGTTTTCAACCTATTAACTTCCTGTTTATGCTTTTCTAATTCTGCTTCACTATGATTCAATTCTTGCTGGAAGTTCATTAACATATCCTGAGATTTTTCTAATTGATTCACTAGCTGATCTCTTTCCATTGTTAGTTGTTTAATATCAGCTTCAAATTTAATAATTTGTTTTTCTACAGATTCTCCTTGTCGTCCTTGTTTGTCTAACATAGATGCCATCTTTTCTCTTTCTCTATTAGATTGAGCTAACTCTTGTTGTAACTTTATCAATGTTTCCTGAGTTCTATGGTCTATGGTGCGCCTCTGAGTGTCCATTCCGCTTCTCATTTGTTGAAGCTCGGCTCTGAGGACGTCTCTCTCTTGCTCCATAGTTTTCCAGTCTAGCTTGTCTCGTTCTAGCCGTTCATGCATACGCGCTAGTTCTGTAGCCATTCTTTCGAACTCTATCTTCGTTGCTTCATTTGTTTCGAGTGCCTGAAAATATGTTTTATTAGAAATATAATGGCTAGAGTTAGATAAAAGATGATCTTACGTTTGTTAAATGTAACTGAGATTTTTCTAGTTCCTGGGCAAGTCGGCCAGCTTCCAATTCTGTTGCATTTCTAGCTTGTAAAGCTTTTTCCAATTTTTCCTTAAGTCTTTCAATTTCAAGTCTTTCCTCGTTTCTCACTTTGTCTGCGGCTAATGTCTGTCTTCGTTCTTGTTGGGCAACCTAAAAATAATTCTTTTATTGAAAAGATTTTGACGCACATGAATTCTTGTACCTCCATCCTTAGCTTCTCATTATCCTTCTCCATTTTTTCGCTTTGAGCTTTTAACTTTTCATAGCGATCTCTCAATTTTTCCAGTTCAATCACTGCGCGTTCAAGCTCGTTGCGCTGCTTTTCCTGGATGGCTTGGGCCTTTGCGACGTCTTGTCTAGCTAGGTCTAGTTGCATAGTGGCCTCGTGGAGCTTGGTTTCTAGTTGCTGGTTGCTTTGATGGAAAAAGTGGATAACAGTGAAAAAACAATAAATTAAAGAGATTCTATTTTAAATATTTGAATTTAGCGCGTAAATCATTCACTCGCTCATGCAAGTGCGCCATCTGACCGGGACGTCCGGGAAAACGAACTAACAAAGTATCGGCGCCGCCGCGCGGCAGTCACTGCCTGACCATAGAGGTGACGTGAAAATAAAAAATCTAATATCAGGTGTGGGGTGTACGTGTATTTTCGTAATCGTTGTGTTGTGGTGGTTGAAAAATAAATTCATAGACATGGCAAAATCCTTGAGGGCAAATTCATCCATCTTGGAAAATCTGCAATAGCGTGTTGACAAGAATGAACAGGCCGCCACAGCTCCTGTCCAAACCACTCCTATTTCCCTAGCCTTGCAAAGTTTCGACCCAGACAGCACCGAAAGCTATGTGTGGTTACAAAAAGTAGAGGGTTTTAAAACCTAATTTGGGTGGTCATATCCAGAAACTGTACGTAGAGTTGGCCCTTTTTTATTGAAATCCGCGCAAGAGTGGTTTGCGGCATGGCAGCCAACTGAAAAAACGTGGGATAATTTTAAGATCGATTTTCCTGAATCTTTTCCCAAACAAAATAATTTATGCTCAGAGGCTCGCAGTTATCTCGAATATGCGAGAAATAAACTCGAAAAGTTGAAACGCACCCGAGCTAAATGGGATGACTCTGATTTGATAGAAATTACAGCACATGGGAGCGCATTGTTTTCGTCGTCAAAGCAAACGTGTTAGAGACGGTACCCTTGAAACAGGTTCCAGATCTGGATTGCCTCATAGAAAATTTAAAGGGGAACAATTGTTATTATTAAATTCTCCTCTCAAATACAATAATAATATCGTAATTTCTGGTTATCGCACAAATTGTTTGATAAATACTGGTTCAACATTAATTATTGAAACGTTGGTTGACAAATAAAAGCTTGATGAAAACCGATGTATCACACCATTACAGTGGTTCGAGGGTACTACTTGCAATTCTTATTTTGTTTCAAATGCTTTAGTGAAATTTCTCGACATAAAATTGAAACTTGATCTTGTTGTAGTACCACACAATAACTCTAATATTTATGCGAATGATGTAACTTTAATCAAAGATAAAAATAGACAGCAAATCGTTTCTGTACGGACATCTATTGATGCTACTCGCGGTAGCTCTAGCCCAGAGGTAGTAACTGATTTGGACTCTCATGATAGAGCAGAGCTACTTGAATTACTTAAAAATTATTCGAAATTGTTGACTATTTCCTGCAAGCTGCTCAATGTTGTAAACACTGGCGAGTTAAGTATCACTTCAACTGAAAAAAAAACTATCTACGATCATCCCTATCGTGTGTCGGAATCTGAACGCAAAAAAGTGTGCGGCATTGTCGCAGATCTTACTGAAAATGGAATTATTCGTGAAAGTAATTCTTCTTTTGCCAGTCCAATAATCCTGACTAAGAAAAAAGATGGTAGCAATCTCCTTTGTGTGAATTTTCGTTCTCTCCATAAAATCATCCTCAAGGATCGCTACCCTCTCCCGCGTATAGACGACCAGCTGGATCGCTTAGGTAAAAATATTTACTTAAGGACACTCGATATGGCTTCGGGATTTCACCAAGTACCTATCCAGCATGAGTCAATCGCAAAAACTGCTTTCGTAACACCAGACGGCCAGTACGAATACCTAAGGATGCCGTTTGGTCTGGAAAATGCTCCTACCGTGTTTCAAAGGGCTATTAACGAAGCTCTAGGAAAACTTAAGTATGATGTTGCTATTGTTCAAATGGATGATATGGTCATGCCGTCTATTACAGTGGCTGAAGGAATGTCTAGATTAAAATTAGTTTTTGACGCACTTTCCGACTCAGGATTTCCTATAAACCTCTGTAAATGTCGCTTTTTAATGAAAAACGTTACATATCTGGGGCGAGTAATCTCAGCTGATGCTATTCAACCCGATTCTAGCAAGCAGTGGCGTAGCCAGGGGGCGCCCTCCCCCCGAAATGTCGAATCTAAAAACCAGAAAATGAGAATGCAATCAAATTAAGATTTGATATTTATCAAGTTTACAGGTCATATAGTGAAATTACCTAATATGTATGTATCTACTATAGGTAGGTAGGTACTTTAGGACATTTATGCAACGCTGGCAACAACTAAAACAAAGCCGCGTCTCACTGCAGTGCTCATTGCGAAACGTCAAGGTCGAGCAGAACAACTTCGAAGGTCACTATTGCGCACTGAAGTCGTAAGCTGCAAATTGCATTGATTTGCTCAATTTTTGATTTTTTAGTTTTTCCTCACAAATCTATAAAAACAGGTAGCTATATCTACTATATTGAAATCTAAGGGGCAGTAAATTACGTTGAATGAAACAAACACCTGAAGGACCAGCTGGTAATCTAGCCTTCTTGTTGGTTAATACACCAGTTATATTAAAAATCTCTATGTTATTATTATACAGGGTGTCCAGAAAATAACGTGAAAGCTCTCCACTACGTAGTAGGATCCCCTGGAAAAATAATTTAAAAAATCCTTCTCGACCATTCATGGAAATATGAAGAGGCATCGTGCATTAGAAACCAAAATGTTCCTGGCAGCTTTCATCATCCTCCTCATAGAAATTTCCAGTATCGCCTACACGTTAACTCCATTAAAAAATCCTATTTTACCGATTTCTATAGGAACCACTCACATCACAACACAACATAACACTGCATGTTATCACATTAATACTACCCTCATTGAAAAAAGTATCAAAACTCTCGAAATAACTTTAAAGAATTTAAATAATACTTTAAATCTAACCAAATGGTCTAATAAAGACGACATTGTTACTTTATTACAAGTAAATATTGAAACTAGTCAATCACGTATCAATAAATTAAAGAAATTTGTAAAACAATTCTCACACGAAATAAACGTGGAGTATTCAATTTTATAGGTACCGCACAAAAATGACTGTATGGAACATAAGATGCAAATGACGGCGATAGATATGATTCTTGCATTCAAACATAAAATGAAAATCAGCAAACTATCGACGAAAATCTAAAAGATCAAATAAACGTACTTAAACAAGTTACGAAAACATTTCATGATCGATTTTCAAATATCGAAAATAATCAGGTATTAATTTCAGATAATTAAGAAATATTTTGACGGATAATCAAAATATTCAAACTATCTTAATGATGATTCTAATTTTAGAAAATATTAATATGCACAATAGTGAGCTACGCGAGTTAATTAACCACATTCAAAACGCATTAAGTTGTGCTCACGCAAGCATTATGCACTATACAATACTGCAGCATAATGAATTGAACTAGATCTTGAAAAATATACCCGACAGTCAACAAATACCGTTTGACAACGTAATTAAATACTATGAGATGTCCTCTCATGAAATAATTCAAAAGGAACTAATTATTTTTACTATATTTACACCAATAATTAATCATATACCTTTTATATTGTATAAACTATTTCCTATACCCATCCAAAATTATACAATTAGTGTTAAGTATCCCTTCCTGTTACTTACCACAGACACGTATTACAATGCTTTACAAAAATGTCCAAATATTGAAGACATTTATTTGTGGAAAATGGAACTATTGAAGCAAGATGAGCCCTGTGTTCATGATATTGTATCTAGTGAACAACAATTATGCCTATTCACGAAAATTCAATACGAAGAATCGACAGTTGAAGAAATACCCAATAATCAAATATTGGTTATTGCAAAACGACATGTGACAGCAATGCTGCAATGTGACCAGAAGAACTACATGGAAATAATTTCCAGTCCAATCGTAATTTCCAAAGGTAAATGTTCAATAACAATTAACAATCGAACATTTCTGGAAGACACGCAAGAGAAATTCAACCTAGAACTTGAATTACCCATCATCGACATTCCTGAACTTCTAGAGAATAGGTACCACAACTGTAAGACTAAAAGCAGTCGACCATGAAGCTCTTCAATCAGAGATTAAAGAAGCAAACAAATTAAAGACTGATCCATTAAAAAGGTTAAATTTTGAAACTAATAATGTGTCAACTTAACTTATAATCATAGTATTAAGTTCTATTTTTATAATTATAACAATTATTCTTATTCTATATTTTAAAGGAAAATGTAGTAGAACTAAAACTGAGCTGCATTGCGCAACATTGTTAGTCAATCCCAATTTGCAACCACTCAAGGAGGGAGAAGTTATATTATAAATCCCTATGTTATTATTATATACATAATTCTCTTTTTCAATGTTAAATATAAGCGTACGCCACTGTAAAAGCCCACAATATTATAAAAATGCTAAGTAAGCGGTACTGCCTGGAAAAGTACCGACATATCAAGGTTTCACCCACGTGAATGCTAGCGTCAGCAGTATTTTATTATAAATACGGCGCGCAGAGCTTCTCAGCTCATTCATTTTTATTGTAGCTTAGACTATAGATTAGAATCAAGATTCTTTTTTTATCGGCTTTTCGCCGCAGCAATTAGAGTCTAGTATTTTTTGTTCTTAGTTTTCAATAAAATAAATAGTTTCTAAAAACAAGATTTACTGAACGAAAAATATGATTTACCTACAAGGACCAGTGCGCATGTGCGGAGGACAGGATTTGATTCAGTTGAGGCTTCTAGGGAAAAAAATATGCTCGTGGCATTCCATGACGTTTGTTTATAACCATAAGCCGCTATTAAAATAAAACGAAATAATGGCATTTTCTTAGTTCCGTCCGGGATTTGAAAATAGTATAGATGCCCCCCCCCCTCCCCTGAAATATATTTCTAGCTACGCCACTGCTAACAAGACTAAAGCAATTAAAGAAACTTTGGCCCCCCACTAATGTGAAACAGGTTCGCCAATTTATTGAATTGGCCAGCTACTTTCGAAAAATTATCCTTGGTTTTTCCTCTAAAGTAGCTTGAATAACTAATTTAACCAGAAATAATGTTGCCATTCTCTGGACGCCTGAATGCGAAGCGGCAAGACGGTATAATATTGATGTTTCAACAAAAAAATCTCTTTTATCGATATTTGATTTTTCATTGGAAACTCGACTAAGTACATACAGATGCCAGCAGCATTGGTTTTGGTGGTATCTTGCTGCAAAAACATGGTGAAACTTACCATCCAGTCGAATATTTTAGTCATAAAACATCTGAGAAAAAAAAGACTTGAAACCCCGAATCGCGCGCTGGTAGGCAAATATGCAGGATTCCAATTTTCAAATAATCTACCGAATGGGTTCCGAAATATAGCATGTTGACTTGCTCAGCAAAAATCCAATCGGAACTTTGGCTCAAATAGATTCAATTTCTAATGATTGCAAAAACTGGCTAGCTGTTGGACAGACTCAGGACGGGGAATGCAAACAAATCAATAAATCTTTGAATAATAATGAGCAAGATGATGTCACCCGAAAACGTAAATTCGAAAAAGGCAATTTATATCGAGTTATCCCAACTGAGGCTGATAAATCTATCAAATTGTTATCCTTTGTGCCATGGATATAATCTAATGAGAATATTTCATGATGATCAGTGGCATGTGGGTTGAGAAAAAACACTTTCGTCATTAAAACTTTACTTTTGGTTCCCCAATATGACTCGATATGTTAAGAAATATGTTGAGCATTGTTTGCTATGTGCGGTCCGGAAAAATCAAACCAGCAAGGTTTCCTCACTTTTATTCCAATGCCTCATGAACCATTTCATACAATCCATGGTGACTGTCTTGGCCCTTTACCTGGAAATCCAAACAATTATAAATACATCTTTGTTCTCGCTTCCTCAAAATTTTGCCTTCTTTACTACCAGTCTTCTGTTACTACTGAGGAAACTAAGAAGAGCTTTGCCAACTTTATCAGCATATTTGGAACTCCAGTGAAACTTATGCACGATGCTGGCACTAATTTCACGGCAAAAAGTTTCAAAGCGTCTGCTGAACACTTTGGTATCGTAGTGCACGTGACAACCCCTGGTGTACATCGCTCCAAAGGTCAAATCGAACGATACATGCAAACGGTAATGGAGTCATTACCGTTCTTGATAAAATGAGGCAAAATGCTGAAAAACAAGTGACTTCCATCAATAAGAAGCGTAGAAATAATCAATCAATCATTTAAAGTTGGTGATGCTGTCCTATTGCGCCGAGGTCAAAGGTCGGAGAAATTTGCATGCGAATTTGTGAGACCCTATATCATCAAAGTACTTTTGGCCAACGACCGATACTCAATTCGAAAATTGGGCGCACATACGACCTTCAAGTGTTCGAAAGACCAGTTGCGCCACTGGCCAATTGATTGGACTCCTGAAGATTTTCAGAATCTGGCAGAACTGAATCTAAAAAAAAAAGTAAAATGACCCATCCTAAATATATGCATGTTGAAATATTTCCATCGTGTCATTCGAAAACCTCTAACTCAAAATGGCCCATGGTGAATGTGCACAGGGGCGTAGTCACCGGTGTTCCGCATGGAACACGGGCCCGGTAGCTCAAGGGGCCCGGTTCGACATGTCAATAATATTTTTTCTCCTAATAAGTATAAAAAAATCATGTGCAGCGCCGTTCACGGAGTAGAAGTGGAACTTCTTAAAAACTACCCCCCGGCCCCCCTCATACAACTTTAAGACAGACGAAGTACCTACCACACAAAAGGGAGACGCGCATCTATAGTGACGTCACAGGGGTATTGGCGCTTCACAATAATAGGCAATCCTCTTTGCACTTATAATCCTTGGTTCGTGAAATCAATGTTATAATGGCTGTCTTTCTCCGTATTTTTACGTCTTATATTTTTCCTTTCTCTCGTGTAGCGAAATTTGCCAAAACGTGACGCGTCTTTCAAATCCTTCTCCATTATTGTCCAAATATCAAACCGCTGCCTAAGAAGTTTCACTTCAAAAATACATTTGAAGCTAATTTATATGAAAATAAAAATCATATGTGCATCGTTAAGGAGTGAAACTTCTTAAAAACGATTCCCTCCCTCATACAACCTTCAGACTTTCGAGAAGAAGTCAAGGTAAAGCACTAAAGGTATCAGCGCTTGACAATAATAGGCAATCCTCTTTGCTCATAATCCTTGGTTTGTATCAATCGTTCGTCGGCTGTCATTCATTGGCGGTCATTGGTTATCTTTCTCTGTCTCTCTACGCTATATCTTTCTTCTCTCTTGTCTATCATTCGTGTCACGAAATTTGCCAAAACGTGACGCGTCTTTCAAATCAGTCTCCATTCTCGTCCAAATATCAGACCGCCGCCAAAGGGCCAGTTTCTCAATAGCAAGTCACCCCTGGGTTACCTAAGCATAACTCCAGGGTAAACATTGCAACTGGACACGTTTACCCTGTGCCAGGAAAGACAACAAACAAGAGGGATTTGCATCTCTCTCTGCACTATGGCGGCTATTGAGAACAAACAGCTGTTTGAAGTGTTTGGATCATTGAGGTTAGGAAGATGAACAAGCTCTTCTTTCTTTTACGTTAATCGCAATGAGTGCGAGCGAGACAACAATCCCTCTGTATTGCTGGGTTGCATATATCAAAATTCGGCACACTAGCATAAAGCAGTGCGCCCGTTCCAGAGTTTTGTTTAGTTCAATGATGCCAACTCAAGATCCCGCAATCCCTGCATTGCGCTTTGTTGTGCTCAAGGTTATTTGAGAGAAGGAGGTTGCCTGATACTTTTATGACGTCATCTGGGGTGTAGATACATAGTGCAAATCTCCATAAGGCACCTCAGATGCGTCATCAAGTTACCCATTACCAGACAACCTTATATTGAATATGTTCCATACTTCAAGTTCAGCCGGTATATTCAAAAAAGAAAAATATATAACTATCATTTTCCAATTTTTTCATCTCGCAGGGGTAGGGGCCCGGTAAAATTTTCGAACACGGGCCCGAAGTATCGTCACTACGCCACTGAATGTGCATACCGCAGCATTCCCATCGTGCCATTTGATGTATCTTTGTTATAAAGTTATAAGTGAAAATTGAACTGTTGACGCCAGTAGAAAAGTCTGATAATGTTTTTTTTTTTTGGGTCATTTCAGCAGCTGACAGTGAGACAGTCGAGAGCTCTGAATCTCAATCCAAGGCCCCTGAAATATGAAATTTACCTGAAGTTTTGACAGGGAAATCGTCAGAAAAAAAAAATGATAATCTAATCTTTTTTATGTACTTTAGGGACTAAAAGTATTCTTTTAGTTCCTATTTTCAGAGACTCAAGTCGCACTTTTTTCCTAGGGATTAAAACCGATTTTAATCCCTAAAATAATTAGGTAGGTAAGCAATATTGCATTAGTACATATAAGAATTAAAAACTCAGGTAACTATAATAGTATATTGTTCATCTTAGCAACTTGTCACAACACACCGAGATTTCGATTTTTGAGTAAAATGTTGATGTCAAATAAGGTGCATTCATTTTTTCACATGACATGTCATCATCATAACCACATTTTGTAAGAGTACGGTCAAGTCAAGTGGCATTTAATTATATTTTTTTTTACAGTTTTTCTATCCGCTAAAGTACATAAAATAGTATTTATACCTCGGGACTAAAGTGTCTTTTTATCCCTCGACGCACTTTTCGCCTCGGGATAAAAAGAGTCACTTTAGTCCCTAGATATATAATATACTATTTTTGCATACGAATGTATTTTTGTATAATTATTTTTGTAGGAAATAGAAATTCTGTTTCTTGCTTGAACTCACTTTCTTTTGTTCTGAGACTTGCGCATTCTGAGAGCTGAATGATATCAGTTTGGCCGTATTAGATTCTATTTTAAATATTTAAATTTGGAGCGTAAATCATTCACTCGCTCATGCAAGTGCGTGATCTGAGTGAGACGTCCGTCGCCCCGGGGAAACGAAATAACAAAGTATCGGCGTCGCCGCGCGGCAGTTACTGCCTGACCCTTGAGGTAAAAATGAAAAATCTAATAAGATAGAGAAACGCGGTACGAGAGATTTTTTAGATGAAACTAACGCCAAATAGGAAAGATATTAGAGTAAATCTTACGTGTTCAGTGTTCGTTGAAGTTCATCCCTGAACCGTTCCATTTCGGCTAGCTTCTCCTTCTCCTCAAAGCCAAACTTAGACCTGGTGGACTCTACTAAAGCAAGTTCCTTTCTACTCTTATCCAAATCTCCCAATGTCTTATCCAATCGTTCCCTAAGCCTATCGATTTCAGATCGCAACCTATCGCTTTCTTCGGTGCCTCTAGAAGCATCTCTGTCAAAGCGACTAGTACTCGAATATCTAGTTTCTCTGCCACCCATACCAGTGGACTCTCTGAGATGATCGTACTCGCCAACAACTTTTCTGAATTCGTTTTGGAGTTTTTCGTGCTTGTCTTTATATTTTTCGACATCTATAGATAATCTAGAGACTTCTTCTTGAGCTTTTTCATAGGCCGATTGAGTTTTGGTAGTTTGCGCTTGTGCTCTTTCGATTTCGTAGCGCATTCTTTCGTTATCTGCAAGAAGTTTTTCTCTTTCGGTTTGTAACCTCCTAAGTTCTATTTGAGCCTTTTCGTAACGATCTCTAACCATTTCTATGTCGATGTTTAATCTTTCAACTTCCTCTTTATGTTTTTCTTCTAGCTCTTTGCTTCTATTCAATTGCATCGAAGCTCTTTCGTATAACTCTTGGAGTCTCTGACCTTCTTCTTGTAATTTTCTTTGATCTTCTCTCGATTTAGACATTGTAATTTGCTGTTTTTCGATCTCAATTTCCAACCGTTCTTTATCCGCTAGAATAGTGTCAAGTTTGTTTTGTAAGCGGTACATGTCGCTTTGAGACCTGTCATATTTCTCAAGTATTTTTTCGAACTCTTTATGCACATTTTCCCTTTCATCGATAGCCTTTTGTGATGAATATATTGCCTTTTCTAGTTTGTCCTTAAGGATATCGATTTCTGTAACCGCGTCGTCACGTTCAATTTGCAATTTTTGCTAAAATTATGAAGGTATTTAAAAAATGAGTTTCAAGAGTAGAATCAATATTCATAAACTCACCTGTGATATGTGCGTCTTTTCCCATCGATCCTTGAGGACATCCAATTCAGTTTCAATATCAGCCTTTTCTCTTTGGGCTTTCGAAATTTGATTTAGCTGCATATCGAGCCGTTCTTTTAGTTTTCCGCATTCGTCTTGGAAATTGTCTTTTTCTTTTTGCAGCCGGTTAACCGAGCCCTAGATAAAAGTTGGAAAAAAGTTACTCTCACAGAAAACGAGAAAAACTTTTTATTGTTGCCGTTAATGGTCTTATGAGAGCGGTAACTTTCGTAATGGACCGAAATTAAGTGATTTTAAAGAAAAAAGTTTTACCTGTAGTTTTTCATATTTGTCTCTAAGCCGATCTGCTTCGAGCTGGACTTGTTCTTTTTCCTTCTGTAGCCGAGCAGATTGGGCGAGCGCCTTGTCCAATTGCGATTGGATACTCTCTAAATCGTATCCGACTTTTTCCTTTTCTAATTGGATCTATAAATTAAGATAATAAGGTAACTTAAATCCCTCTTTCGGAACGGAAATTGAAAGGATGCGGGATGTTAAAGAGGCTATGAGGCGGCTATTTTTAATGCCTTTATATTGAATATAGTTTACTATCAGCACCATGCTAGTACCTATAATAGTTATATTATTTTCAATCTCAATATTTTACCACTGACAAAAATTTGAATTAAACGTTTAATAAATCTGTAGTAAGTTAAGGAGGTCTGTTCCAGCACGTCAAATACCCTCCCGTGAGCGGTTTGGAAACCACTCTGTGTACAAATTTTGGATTCTACGCACAGATTTTAGGCTTTGCGCAGAATCGAGACGGTACATTGTATGATTTCCTGCTGCAAATGGTTTCATGCCACAAGATTCATTATTAAAAAAAAATTTCCGATAGTCCTACCGTGAACAGGCTCAGAAAATCATAATTGAAATAGGTAATACCCTGCTTGCATAATTTCATGAATTTTCAGCCAATACAAAAACGTTCCTATTTGTGTGGATCTAATGGTTGAAATTATTTCACTTACACGTCTGGTCTCTCCAATGGACTTGTCGAGTTTCTCTTGTAGCTTGTCGACTTCGGTCTGAGCTTTGTCTAAAACGTTCTGGAGCTTGTCTTGTTGCAGTTGGGCCTTTCCCAAGGTCGCCGTGGTACGCTCCAGTTCCTCCCTCATTTTCTCGAGTTCGGCGTAAGCTCGATCTTTGTCGGAATGGAGCTTCGCCGTGGTCGATTGCGCTTTCTCGAGTTCCTCGCGGAGACTGTCTTGCTCCTGGTGAGAGTTTTCCAAACGGGCCTTGAGGCGGTATACTTCCCCCTGAAAATTCCAAAAAAGGTTACATAGAGAAACTTTCTCGTATAGCAACCAGAAAAAAAAACATACACGCACACACACAATGATGTGAACTATTAAATTAACATTATATTTTAACCTCAAGCCCTGCTTGCTCAATAACGACTGATTAGTCTAGAATAAACGATGTGATGTCTAGTTAGGGGCAATATGTGCTTAAATTCTCTAGATTAATAGGTAAACTGATCTGAGATGCAATGCAAATATTGTTGTATTGTCAAGCTCTTGTTTCAACTAAATAGAGGAGGAAACGCATGTTTATTGAATTTTACAACTTAGATCGGTTGGAGAATAGACTCGCATTATTTTCCATCATTAATTTGAAACTGCACTAGGTATTCTTACTTCATTTATCTATAATAAAAATAAAATTCCTGAAAGTAAAAAATGTAATGCTTACGTGAAAAGTGAAAAACATATCCGTTTGTTCTGCGCCACCCTGTTGTTCGCACTATGCTGTCAACATGCTTATAAGTTAAAACTAGAAACGAAATTTTTGGCTCGATATTCTCTCGGACGTAAACAACGATGTATAAAGAAACTCTATCTACATCAGTACCTCCAAGCTCTAAAACCATTGGACAGAAATTATAATTTAAGACCCTCTATTACAGAGCAAAATCGAGGTGAATTTATACGTGATGCAGTTATCAATCACCAAATTAATTTTTGAAAGCTCTTCTGTAGTAACAATTAAGCTACTTTGTCATTTTATTTAAGTATGTAAATGCATTGTATTTTAGGTGTTTTTAATTGCAATCACCAGTATTGCTGTCTATATTAATTATTGTAATGCGTTTAAAGCAAGTGTACTTATTTCCATTTAAATTTAGATTTGAATTGTAATTAGGAGTCAACCTGATTTTCAAGTACTACTTCCATTCAGGTGGCACCATACCATCTCTATTTAATAATTTTCGCCCAGCTCTATATCTTTCCAAATAATACCAATCATTCCGGTCGCTAACGCCACCTTTTTCGGCTAGCTTCATCCTGCAATTATTTGAATTGCGGTCGACCTTGCTTGAGAACCGGCCACTCTTCCTTGGCAGCTTCGTTAAGCCAGTCGACGTCAGTGACGTCAGCAAGCCCTTTTGTTTTTTGGCAAACGTGTTAAGTTTTCTCAAAAGTCTCTTGAAGGGGTGAATCCTTCAAATTTTTATTTGTGGTTCGGAGTGCCATTTATGGCTGATTAAAGAAATAGTTTATTCATCCACTCGGCCACTTTTTTGTGATTTTATTGGAACATGCCAGGTATGTGACAAATCCTTTAAGTTAATAATCATTTCTCCAGCCTATCTTTATCTGCAACCACCTCTGGTGATGCCAGTGCCTGTATTGTGCTATCATGCTATAGGACCCCCTTGTTCAGGGTGAGTCTCATGTACTTTGTGTCTTATTATAACCTTAAAAGGCAACGTTAGTGTCTATTTCACCTTTCTTCAAATAAAAAGAGACCATTTTTACCTTTTTTATTATATATTATATTGAGCATTACCCAACTGGAATGTCTCATTTTTATGTTCAGTTCGCTGTCCGGCTGAGCATGTGAATTTTCAGAGCAGAAGATTCAACGAAGTCGTTTTATATTTTTTATCCCATTTTGACGTTTAAAAATGACATTATTGAACGCATAATAACAAAGGTAAGTAGACGTTTATCACCTGAGTGATTTAATAGTTATTTATGATATAAGTGCTAAAAGTGACATAAAATCACTTTTAGCACGAATATCATACACTATTTTTTCTATAAACGCACTAAAAGTGATTATTTTTAGCACTAGTGCTAAAAGTAATAACTTTTAGCACCAGTATCATAAAATGGCATTTTAGACACTGACAGCATCCGTTAAAAATTACACTTTTAGTGACTTTTGTAGAAAAAATATTCTTAGCTCACTCTCGGTCTTTTAAGTCATTCTACCTATACGAAAATCTGCTACAAATACAAACAAGCTATACCCTAGCAACTACCAGTTTCAATAGGTACTAGATATTAGGGCTCGCTGAATGAATTCTTTTTATAATAATTTGATTCCTATCAAGTACTTAATTTTTTGAATGTCTATCAAAATGGGATAAAATTTTGTATACATCACGTGAGTTAAAATGCTTATTCATTCGAAAAAAATTAACCCACTCACTAGGGCTCGTGGGTTAAACTTTCTTCACATAAATAAACATTCATTTAACTCACTTGGTGTATAAATAACTATTATCCAACACCTGCTAGTTATAAGACTCATTATTTGTGCCAATTTAGACAGGTAAACTATCAAATAACAAACTAGTGTGTTATAAATCATAACCCACTAGTGAGTTATGGTTTATAACTCACTCTCTTATAACGTCAACGCAAAACGTCAGGAAATAAAAATTCATAAATCCTGCTTTAAAGAAGACTCATTCCCAAACAATACCTGTTAGTTTTTCCAGTTCTTGTATGCTGCTCATGTGTTATAATTTCTCAGTTGTTGGATAAAACACTGTATGGCACTCGTGTGTTATGTGTCACTCGAGAAATTATACCGCTCGGCCTGACGGCCTCGTGGTATAAATTTTTCTCGTGTGGCTTATTTTCAACATAACACACTAGTAACATAAATAACTATTTTCTACTGACGTTTCATAATAGCAACTTTTCGATTGTCATTTCAGTTTTGAAACGACATTCTTTTAGGCACTGAGTGCGTGAAAGTTACTTTTAGGCACTCAGTGCGTAAAAGTGACTTTTGAATGCGTAAAAGTGACTTATGAGTGCGTAAAAGTAATTTTTAAGCACTAGTGCCTAAAAGTGTCATTCATTATTCAGAAATAAAAAACACACCAAACACATATTTGAATTTTGTTTTGTATTTATTATGAATATTGAAAATTGAATTACTGAATTGAACGTTTGGGTTACTCAAAACAGAACTTTGTGTTATTACCTACTTTCTAGGATTTTAATTATTGATGTCGAATTTTGAAAAGAAAATCGCATGAAAAGTGTCAGGTGTCAAGTAAAAGCAGGTAACAAAGATTTTGGGTGTAATCGACTTATTCACATGAAATAAAATTGTGTTTTTTTATTATAAAATGCCAGTAGAAAAAATCTTGTATACAATACGTTACGAAACGGTGTCTTTTAGTCACTCGACGTGTTGTCCAACTCGGCTTTGCCTCGTTGGACAATTTTCACGTCGCGTGCCTAAAAGACGCTCATTTCGTAACTTATTGTATAAATAGCTATTATTGAGCGTTACCTAGATGGAATGTCTCATTTTTATGTTCAGTTCGCTGTTCGGTTGAGCATATGAGTTTTCAGAGCAGATAGACCCAAAGAGGTCATTTTATATGGTATATTTTTTATTGAGCATTGCCTGATACTTGGAGTGTCTCATTTCTATGTTCAGTTCATTGACTGGTTGAGCATATTATGATTTTCAAGGGCAGATAGACCTGTAGAAAGGGTCCCAATTTAAATAAAATGATCGATCATTATTATTATTTTACACAATAAGATTTAGTTAAGTGTAGTACTAGATTGAAATCAAATTATTCTTACATTTATGATTCTTATTAAGTTGACATCCTAAATTTTGTAATTTTTCATTGAAATTTTATTAAACATAATTAAGTGGAGAGCGTTGCTGTATTACTTCTTTTTATACATAATATTTGAGATTTGATATTGAGGTCTATTTCGAGGTTTGAGACCTTATAAATAAAAACTTCGTGGCGCCCTCAGTAAACTCTCCTTAAACACGACCAGAAATGCTTTTCGATGAACAGCTGCCGTGAGCAATAACATCTTTTTAATCCAAAGTAATCAAAAACGTTACACTTCATTGGACTGACCATTTATTCGATTCATGGGATGTTTACATATTAAGGGACTTTTTCCTACAAACACTGGACATGCAGTGGATAAAGGTCAACATAACGAAGCATCCAACCACAAGAGGAATCCACAGGAGAAACAGGCTACCAAATTTCTTGTCTAATGGCATCAGAAAAAGGGCAGCCATTAGACAAACATAAAGCAATCATGGCTGGAAATAAACTCGTCCGATGGAGTTCCGTTTGTGGCAGTTTCTTTTTTTTTTTCTGAAAAAATACTGAGAAAACACAAATTGGATTTTTATTGCGCCACAAGATATGTATGTAGTGGCAGTAATTACTATAGACGAATTTGCATCAGGGTTCTCCAACGTCCAAGAGTCAGCTGCTATTTCTTCGTCTGACCAATTATCTTCGGCTGAGAAGCAAAACACCAAGAGGGGCGAACGTCTTCCTATTAACAACGTGTCTCCTGCTCCACCAGTTTCGTTTTGGTCTTTAAGTGAAGCACAAAGAAAGTCTGTTTTTGCCAGATGTGTTTCGGGAGCTATTTTGAACCGAGTACCTACTTGGTTGTAGGAGAAGTCCACTCGGGTTTCGACTTGAAACGTATGAGCAAGCAGCTCTACCTGCTCGCTCACGTCAAATGATACTGTGATCCACATCCATTGAACCTGGACACTTATACTCATCTAAATCGGCGAGTGGTCAACGATCTCTGTTCTGTTGGAAAATATATTAATCTGGTATTCTCTTGTCACATTTTCATGCTCGTCTTATGTTAACCCTTACCATAAACTTATGTATCTTGTACAAGTTTTTCTGTTGAAAAATAGAACCTCAATTAGGGTATTTTCCAAAGACAAGTTGCATGGAGAAAGCTATCAAAAAGATTACTGTGTGAAACTTTATCGGGCTTTGTAATTTCCAGTGTAAGGATGTCTTCTCAAATTTTATTAACAAATCTGGTCTCAAGTATCTTTGTCCTTTCCCAGGTTGAGCTTGATAGGGGTTCTGCTGTTATCATTGTCTATGATGGAGCTTGTGATGGGAGTGTTGATAGGCTTGTCTATAGCGACCATTTCTTAAAGATACTTTTTGACATGGGCAAGAGAATAAGCAAGGCATTCCATTATCTTGGATCAGTAGAGTTAGGATCAATACTGCTTCTACAAATCAGAATAAATTATCTCTTTTTTTTATTAAACCTTCAATCTGTGCGAAACAAGACTGACGAACTGTTTCTGCTTCTTGATTCTTGAAATTTTGCGAATTTTATTATTATATTATATGTAGAGCTAAACATTACATGGCGGCACCATGATTCTAGCAAAAAGATCACTAAGTGACATTAATTTCTTCACAAATTTGAGCAGATTTGACTCATTGTTGATTGAAAGATTGTTCCAGTTTCCTGTGTGTTTCTGTAGGCTGATTAATTTATACATAATGTATCCATCGCCCGCCTTCTGGCGATGTTGCCCAATTTCTTCAGAGCCTAGATGAGCTGTTATCGCGGTTGCCTATTGCTTCACAGATTATTCTGGCGGGTGATTTGAATATCAATCATGCTGACTTGTACATACTGTTTGGCTCTCCAGTGTGTTGCAATCATATGGTTTAATCATGCACGTGAACTCTCCCACACGGATCACAGCTACATATTCAAATATTTTGGACTATGTGTGTTCAAACTTGTCTGGTGTTTCTTCCAAGATCGGAAATATTTGAGGCAATTTGCTCAATTTTTCCATCTGCCTTAATGGGCTCCAACCGAAAGGTCTGACGGAGTAGGTATTTGACGGGAGGAGTTTTGGTGTATTTTTTGACAAGTCCCTCAACATATGTTGGCAATCTGTTGTGAACGGGCTTGATCCATTGCCTTAAGGTGGCTACTGTCATTTCATTGCACACGGGGGTGATCGGGATGATCCATCAAACTTTCACCAAATTTCTATATTGTCCACACTTTCAAAGGTCTGTGAGAGGCTTGTTAAGGCGAAGGGTCTCGTCATTTCTTGTGGTTAACAATATCCTTAGTGCCAATCAGTTTGGTTTCCAAACATCCAAGGGAACCCATGACGCTATTTTCAAGTTCTAGGAGAATGTTTACGAGTTTCTAAAGAAAAAGGAATCAGCTGCCACGAGATTTTGCGACCTATCCAAGGCCTTCGATTGTGTTGACCATGGAATATTGCTCCGTAAACTTGAGTGTTATGATTTCAGGGGCACCGTTTTGGTGTGGCTTGAGTCTTATCTTTCTGGTTGTCGCCAACGTGATGTGTTGTCTGGTACCTACTCTGAATCACTGTTCGTTGGTTGCGGCGTGCCTCAAGGGTCTGTCTTGTGTCTCTTAGTTATTTTTAATATATTTGAATGACCTAAATTACTTACAGTTAAATTTTTCAATATGCCGATGACACAACTGTTTTCTAGCATGATCCCGATCCTGAAATTCTTAGGTCTTTGGTGAAATCTGAGTTGGCTGTTATGGGGGGAGTGGTGTCAACCTAACCGGCTGGTTTTTAATACTAGCAAGATTAGTCTCCACTCTCCTAGGTTTAGGTGCGATGTGAGAACCTCTATCTCGAGGATGATTGTTCTCTTCATAGCAAAAATGAGTGCAGTTTCTTGGGTCTGCTTATTGAACTGATTCTTCGATTCGAAGCGCACATTCTTAAGGTCTTTCATAAACTGGATGTTTTGCCATAATGCTGACTGAGCACGAGCTGGGTAAGTCTGTTGCGCGGACGGTTTACTTTGCACTTGTGAAGTTACATTTGCCTTATGGCTTGCCTTTCTGGGGTCTCACGACAAAATCGCTGGTGAATGCTGTTTTCATCTTGTGAAAAAAAGCATTGAGGTACGTGTGCGAAGCCATTATTTGTTTGAGATAATCTTGACTCTAACGTGTTTGTTATACCTCTGTTTTGATCCACACATTGATATCTTTGTAAATGTATGGTATTTTTGCTGTCATTTGAATTGTTGATAGTTTTAAATAATAATTGTTTTACCGCATCTGTTCTATTCTATTTTCAAATTTGTGTGTCTAGTTTATGTTAGTTTTTAATTTTACAGTTGTTACGTAACATGTTCCATCTCTTCTATATTTCATTATAAAGTTGTATTTTTGCCATTTCAGAATCGGCAGAATGATAATTCATAATTTAGGTAATTTAAAAAGTATCTACAAAATTTAATCAATTCAATATAATAGATATCAGTACTGCCTCTATTCATAATGAGCATAAAAATGCAAATGTCTGTTAATAAAAGAAGGTACCGCCATCTAAACTTAGCGGCAGATGAAGTGGGACACCCGAAAAATTGCCTAATTTTGATTTGCTATAACTTCGACATTTCTTTGCCGATTTTGGATTATCAGGCAGGGTTACAAAGCGCCATCTTTGGTCTATGCATCAGTGTCATCGTACATTTTTTTAAAAAATTCCTTCTCGTTATACAGGCTGTGAATGTAAGGCGGCGAAAAATTTCCATTTTTTGGCGAAGAATATGAGAAAGATGGAGAGTCCGATAAAGTTCTTTCTAGTGGTGACTCGATCACTAGGTCAACACCTCGAGACGTCTTTGCCATTTTTTCGATATATTGCGTTGCTATGGAAATATGGCCATTTTATGGTATTTCGTTTTACTCTTGAAATTAGCCATTCTTTAATTAAACAATAACAGATTCCGTTTAAATTGCATCATGGAATGACTTGTATAGAAAATGGACAACACCAGTGGCGTACGAAAGGGAATTTATGAAATTAAAATAAAAAAAATTGTTTTGTTTGAAAATTTTAACGGTTTTGTTGAGCGTTACAGTTAAAAAGGTGTTATAAATAACTGTGATGAGTTTGATTTTGATATTCAGAAGCGTTTAGTGAAAAAAAAAAAACAGTATTTTTCATGTTATTCAATTTTAACGTGTAAACAGACCTGTCATCGGTACTGCTGCTTACCGACATGGTGGAGGATCGCAAAAAAGAACAAATCCTCGTCAGGATCGACTAGTTGTACGTACTGCAATTGAGAATAGAGTTTGGACTGTCAAGAGAATCTTAACGCATCTGCAGTTGAATGTTTCAGCAGACACCATTAGAAGACGCCTACATGACTAGGGATTAAATTCTCCCGTCGGGCAAAGTGCCCACTTTTTACAGTCACCGGGGGAACTGAAAAAAATGGGCCCAGGAACACCTGAATTGGGATTTTAGGTGGAGAGACTGTCTTTTCGTTGATTTATGCCGTTTTAACTTCTACAATTATGACGGTCGATTGCTAACCACGAGGAGATGGGGAGAACGTTTTTTAGAAGAAAACATGCGTCCACAAGTTGCATTTGGCGGTGGAGGATTGACAATTTGGGTCGGTATCTAACACATCGGAAGACCAGTACTCGTCGTATCGTGGTATTTCAGGGCAATGTTAACGGCCAAGTGTCCCTGGATAAATGTCAGATTCCGCAAGTTCTCCGGCATGCTCGAAATTATGGCGGGGATTTTGTTCTTGTAGACAATAATGCTCAGCCTCATCGAGCATTATTAGTGAACCGGTATCTGCAAGGGCAAAATTTCAATCGTACCGAATTGCCTCCTAAATCCTCAGACATGAATCCAATTGAGCACGTCTGGAGCTGAATGAAGTTAGAGCTTTCCCGGGGAGAACGTCAGCCAGAAGCTCTAGACGATCTCGAGGAGATGATTCTGGAGCTCTGGGAGTCAGTTACTATAGAGCTAAATAACCGAAAAATTTCGAACGTGCCAAGGCCGTGTAACGCAGTTATTCTGGCTAGAGGAGAACCAAAATGACATCATATCATAGTTATTTATAACACCTTTTACACCCATATGCACCGTATGGACTTGGGAGTTTATTCTCGCCTAGTTCGAAAATTTGCATATAAAAGAGAAGTCCTAACCTGGTTTCAGCAACTAATCTGAATTGAGTCTTTAATCCTTATGGTGCATTTGGGCGTTAAATTAAAAAGCTTAACAAAAATTTCAGATAAAATCGATATTTTTTATTTTAATTTCATAAAACCCCTTTTGCACGCCACTGGTGTTGACTATTTTCTATACAAGTCATTTCATGATGCAATTTAAACGGAATCTGTTATTGTTCAATTAAAGAATCGCTAATTTCAAGAGAAAAATGAAATACCATAAAATGGCCATATTTCCATAGCAATGCGATGTATCGAAAAAATGGCAAAGACGTCTCGAGGTGTTGACCTAGTGATCGAGTCACCACTAGAAAGAACTTTATTGGACCCTCCATCTTTCCCATATTCTTCGCCAAAAAATGGAAATTTTTCACCGCGTTACATTCGCACCCTGTATAACGAGAAGGAATTTTTTTTAAAAATGTACGACGACACTGATGCATAGACCAAAGATGGCGCTTTGTAACCCTGCCTGATAATCCAAAATCGGCAAAGAAATGTCGAAGTTATAGCAAGTCAAAATTAGGCAATTTTTCGGCTGTCCCACTTTATCTGCCGCTTAGTTTAGTACCTGATAGATTTATTTTTTATAATATGATTTTTATTATTTTTCATGGACAGTCATTCGTATTTTCATTTAAAGAAATTATATTTATCTCACTTTTAGCAAATAGATATATTTCTGTCTTACTCTAACTTCTGATTGATTATTTTTGGCATAATGGCCTCAATTTAAATTATCGTAATTTGTAAACAATTGAAATGGTTCTAGTGGGTTTTTATCTATTCTCTTTTAATCAACGTGGTGTTTCATTGATGATTAAGTGAGCATAGTCTTTTGTGTGTGTTGAGTGTTGTCTTCTGATTAGTCAATGGTTACTACGCAGTTAAGTATAAAAAAAACATAAGATTGATTTCCTGCAGGGTTTTGCTTCTAAAACGGTCTTTTCTTCTGGTAGTGGCATAGCAGGCAAGTTGATTTCATTTTTATAATTTTTCTTTTGGATTTCTAGATTTTTCCTTAATAATTTTTCAATTTATTTTACTATCAGTGTATCATATCACTGTTGATATCGTACTTTTGAAATATAAATATTATATTTTAATTTTTTATCTAATCGTGTGCATCCATTTTGTGATTGTTGGTCCCACGTTTTTTTTTTTTTTTTGAGGTGAGTCATTTCAGAGTTTTGGGCTAATAAATAGGTACTGCTGTTCTGTTTTTCGGAATCAATTATTAGTGTGGGATTATTGGACTATTTGGTCTTAACAGAGTCGGTGCAAACCAAATTTGTGTGTCCATCCCTATCAACTCTCTACCGAATCCAGGCAGAGGCCTGTATAGCCATTTATTGTTTGAGTCCTTCAATTATCTTCGCGAGGAGAAGAGTGTTGAAAAAGGGTGTAATTTTTAAAATAGAAATCCAGGTAGGTCAAAAATTCATTTAAAAAGTTTTAATTGAAACATCCCAAGAATTTTGACAGTTCCTGGATTTGATTGATCTCACCCTCAGATTTATTTTGTAGTAAGTACCTTAACTTAAAAGGAAAATTTTTCTATTTGGGGAAAATCTAGAGATATAATTTTTTAATTTTTTATCTGATTCAATTTTTCCTACATTTTTTTTTTAAAATTTTGCCTGTTTATTGCGACTGCCAGAAAAACAGCATTCTGCTCATTTATACCGAGCATCTATTTTAATTTGATCTTGCTGTATTCACCAATTTTACTATTTTCTATTATTTTATTATTATTTTCAATTATTTATTTGTTTTTTTTTTTAATAAAAAAAAAATACCTTTCCCAATTTGCAATAGCTGCTCATACTTACCTGATTCTATTGGAAAGGAGTGTCTGCACAACAATGGTTTTATAATAAACTAATTTCAATTTAAATTTTCTTTGCAAGACACTCGCTTTTTAACAGAATTTAGGGATTTAATATTCCAAATCTTGGTGAACCTGATACTGCCTTATTCTTTTCTGGGTACCTACTCGACATAAAGATCACTATTTGGAGTCTGGATCAGCTGGAATGACGTCTACATCTATCCTCTTTCCTGGATAAAGGAAACAACACGAAGAGCTCCGGATTGGAAAGGTACATATTGTATCAGATTCACCAGGGCTGCGTTCAGGAATGGCTACAGCCAAGCCAAAATTGGCATTTTGCGTTCAAGTTCGGCTCCAACCTACGTGGTTCGGCATTACAGGTGGAGGGGGAAAAGTAGGTTTTGGCATTAGCATTGCTGTCCTTGAACGTACCCCAGAACAACCAAACTGTTAACTGTCAAATTTTAAAGAAAAGTAACATTGTTACTACATTGTAAACAAATATAATAGTAGATTATACCACGAGTCAATAATGATAGCTATTATTCCCGAGGATTATTACGAACTGAGCCGCGTTAGCGGCGAGGGAGTAACATTCCGAGGGAATAATAGCCATTATTGCGAGTAGTATTATACTCTACTTTATTTACGACAAATTAATTTATTTGAGATTTTCATTGAACAAATTTCATCCGTCTCATAATTTTCAATACAAATCCACAATCACTACACGTTTGACACTGACACTTTTGTGGAATAATGACCATTAATCCCGCGACTCGTCATTAATCCCTGGAGGAATAACATATGTCATTATACTGCCAAAATCACAAATATAATACCCACATTATACATTAGTCGTAAATAAAATAAAATAATTGTTTGTTGGATTTTGAGTCTTTTCATTTGCACATAAAGGGGCTCTACGTTATCTTTATTTTTTGAATTCCATGACCCTATAGGTTCTCTTGTCTTAAAGAACAAATAATTATTTTTTTTGTAACACAGTAAGCATTCTTTGTCAATTGATCTTGTATATATGTAAATTAAGTATATTTTCTTTTTTTTTTTTGTCTCATCTCTGTTTGGGGCTGATGATCTGAATAGGCTCGCCCAAATGTGATCTACCAATGGTACGTACGATTTGTCTGAACCGGTTAGCGTTAGTGCGGTGCAGTTATGTTTTGGAACGCAACCATCTAAGCTACACCGGAAAATGGAATGCTGAACGGTACGAATGGTGTAAAAAGTGCGACATTAATGACGGGTCAGGGTAAAAATTGTCAGTAGGACAGTTGACTTGCTTGGATTTGTCTGTGTGGAATTTTATTGTGCAAGTCATGCTATGCTGGAATATCACGTTTATTTTGCAGCATCGGCATCGTTGTTTGTTTTGATCTAAACCAATGAAACGTGATCTTGAAATTCGCGACAATTTGAGCCAAAATTTAAAAATGCAAAAATCCAAGGGCATACAATCTGTCTCAAAGGAAAAATGTTGAGATTGAAATAAAAATAAGTTCCAGTTAGGATCGAAGACAAAGTGTTTTCCAGAATTCGACTCTGTTGCATTACTTGTCTGTTACCTTCTATGTTATATATAAATCTGGTTTACATTGTTTATTTTAATATTTTATTTAAAAGCATATTAAACGTAATAAATATGAACCACTTGTAGAAGAAGCAGAACCTATAAAAGCAACTTCCTATTATGCTTCAGTGAAGCTCTCATTGAAATAATAGACTTGCTATAATTGAATGGAGCTGAAATCCAACATAGCAGTTTTGTGCCAAAATACCACCTGTAAGCTGAACGTTTTGTTTCTGAAAAAGCAGAAACTGGAAGTTCGAGTTATTATGATTTAAAACCATTGTGCAGTCTGCTACTGGAATATTCAAAAAAAAAAAGAAAAAGATGTTGATAACCAGTACTACATAATACTGCCGAGTGCAGGGTTTTTTGCGTCTATTGAAAACGAATTCAGTATGGCTCTCGATAACAATTATAAAAATTGACTTGTGTAACCATCGATTCTATAGGTTTTTGTTTTGTATTGTTTTAAATTATATTTAGTTTTATCTTATTATACGGCTTCCATCAGCCACAGCCATTTCCGATTTGACTTCGCTCACGGTCAGCGATTAAAGGAGCCGCACAGTCTGGTCTTTGTAGCAGACTTTCTGTTGCCTCAGGATTTGTATTTTATTTCAATCAATTTTAATCCCCCATTCTGGGATAGGGAAAGTTATATTTTGGAGAAGATGTAGGTCAGACTTCAATAATTTATTTTATCCCTTTCCCGGCCTAAACGCAAAGTTCATGTTTGAGAGCTTGGAGTTTTTTTGGTTTAAAATTGTAAAGATCGTTGCTGTCTTTGGAAACAAAATTACACATTTGAAAAGGACCTTCATTTGATAAAACAAATCTTTTAACGATTTACCTTCTATCTGTTGTCATTAAATAACCACTTTCAGCTACTGGGCGGTAAATTTAATATGTCTGTAAAATTTGCAAACTGCGCCACTTAGTATCTAGCAATGCGGAAGAGGTTGACCTAGATTTTCAAAATACGCAGCCGATAATAGAACGAACTATTAGAAGATATAAACTAGAGAGAAATTGAATCTATAAGGGTCAAGAGTGCGGACTGTTCGGCTCCACAAGAACATTATCTCGACTGACTGAAGAATTTTTAGTACCTATAAATGTTTTCTCCCAAGGTTTACGAAGAAAACATATCTCAAATGTAAATCTGTGAAAGTTTCAAGTAGGTATACACATAATGCTTTTAGCTTAATCAAGATTCGATTTAATTGTAGTATTTTATAGTTACTACTATCCTCTATACTGGAATGAATAGTTTAATTTATACTAGTCGGACATTCCTAGAAGCATAGAAAATTTTAGAAGCATAGGAGTCGAACGAGTTGTGAAGCAGAAGTTAAAGCAGTAAAGCTAGCTGGGTATCCGTCAGTAAGTAGATTTGCAGAGTTGGGCTTAATTTAAGTATTTTGAATTGCTAGTTTTATTGTGACTTTCTGTGGGAAATAAGAAACTAATGGGCCAAGTCCAAGAAGACAGACGATAGCTTGGACAGTAGGACAATACCGACTCAAGACAGGAACAAGACCAATAAAAACAAGGTCAGAAGTAGATATATTGGAAGGATTGTCCGATTGTTCTAGAGCATGCGACAAGGAGTTAAGAGCGAAATAGAAACGGTCCGAAAAGAAGTTGAATGGGAAATAAAAACGGTAACGGCGAAATGGATTCAGTCCGAGAAGAATTCGAGAAGAAAGGTAGATGTTACGACAAACTTATCATTTTCGTAACATGTTCCATTTCTTCTAATTTTCATTATAAAGTTGTATTTTCGCCACTTCAGAATCAACAAAATAAGTACCTAATTTGAAGGTACCTATCTACTAGATTTAATTAATTCAATATAATATCAGTATTGCCATCTATCCATAAATAAAATGAGCATAAGAATGCAAATACCTGTTATTAAGAAAAGGTACCGTCATCTAGTACCGAATAAATTTATTTCTAAATTATTGTGATAGGTTTCTTCAACTATTTTTATTATTCCTCATTGACAGTAATTGGTATTTTTATTTGAAGAAATTATGTTTATCTCGCTTTAAGAAAATAAGTTTATTTCTGTCTTTCTCTAACTTTAGATTCTGAAATGATTATTTTTAACTTGATGACCTAATTAATTAGTGGTCTTGTGTTTCTAACATAACCTTAAATTTAAATCATTATGATTTGTAAACAATAGGGCAATCCAACGACCTGTCAAAATGAAATTCAAAATGGAAGCCAATGCCTTTTTATTTAAAAAAATGCCGTTTTATTGCGGTTTTTGATTTGTATAATGTCTGTAAAGTGTTGATTTTTTGGAAAATGCATACATTATGTATTGTACTTAGTTGTGGGAGCCTGTCTAGTCGCGAGAAAGTCTAGTTCCTGCAGAGACAAAACACAGGTTTTTAACAGAGTAAAATGATTTGTCTGTACTTTGTGAGGGCTTCATGGATTGTAGCAAAAGAGAAAAAAATCTTACGAAATCCATATTAAAAAACCAAAGTCTCTCTACATAAATGGTCTATGGATCCAAGCCATTTAGGTACTATCCTCCACATCAGCTTGTGTCGATACCTTGAATAGCAGACAAATAAAATAAACATCAGGATTCAGGATTTGGTTAAGAAAAAACTAAACAGGAAACAAATCCAGGATAGTACCTACCTAATTGTTTAGTAGGTAAAGGTTTGTCACAAAAAAAATCATAACTTTTGCAAACATCCGGGTTTTCCACTAATAATTTATTAACCTACACACTTTTCATCTTAAAATACGAAAATAATTCTTCCAAACACTAGAAAATCATCTAAAAACATCACAAAATACACAAAAAACAGTTTTTTCTACGAGCGTGCGGAAAAGTGCACTTTTCCGCACTAGTGCGGAAAAGTGACACATGTCACTTTTTAAATTCTGAGCTGACACACTTACACAAATATCAGCATTGTGAATTATTGAAACAATAATGTTATTTATTAAATTATTTTGGTTTAAACTTAACTTTTCTTGTGAAGCTACTATAGAATGGTTACTTTATGCCTGAAAATTTCGAAAATTTCATAGTAGATATATTAAACGTACAAATTATTGTTAAAAGTTCTCGATTTTATTGTATTCAAAATAAGGCACATTATTTCAGAATTAGTTTTTTTTTTAATCAATAAATAAATAAGATTTATTTCTAAGAGTAGGTACCTAATTTATATTAAGAAAAAATTACTCGATTTGTTTTTAATACCAGGTGTTGCAGAAGAAATATCAAATATTGGTGTTAAAATTTACATTACAGGTATATTCCTTCTATCTCGTAGAAAAAATAGTGTTCCTAACTCGTGCGGAAAGTCTCTTTTCCTCACTTGATTGCTTGCCGAACTCCGCTACGCGTCGTTCGGCAAACTGCAATCGCGTGCGGAAAAGTGGCACTTTCCGCACTTGTTAGGAAATATACTATTTTGATGAAAAATTTCACGGTTGTTTGAATTAAATGTATGGCGCCAATTTTTTGGCATTGACCATGCATTGACCGCCATTTTGTTTGGATTGCCTTATTGACCTGTCTCGCATAAATAAAAAAATATAGCTTAATTGTGATAAATACAAGTTGGAAAGTAATAAAATATGACAAGCGCGCGCAACTAGTGGGTTGCAGTGCAGCCAGTTTTTATTGGAGCAGAACAAATCTAGACAAAACAAATCGAACATTAAACCAATAAAAAGAAATTTTTTACAGCGTGTTTTACAACGCTTTAAATCAGACAAAAGAGGAGCTTTAAAGTGTATTTTAACATCGTTGCACTTTCATTTTGATAAATGTTTCATCGGGCAACATCGCACAATGAAATTGCAAAGGAACATGTCAAGTATAATCTGACAACACTGCGGTGAGTTCAGAAGTAATACGTAAAGTATTAGTTTGCTCTTTGTCGAATTACACGTTACAAAGAAAGAAGGAACGATTAATTCTGAACTGGCTCCTGAATAAGAATATGACGCAAGCCCGTAACAAACTTCTTCTCATTGGACGGTTACCTGCAACCCACGAGTGGCGCGCAGTCAAGGTAAAAGAAGATAGGTCAATTAGAGTTATTCTAGTGTGTTTTTATCTATTTTCATTTAATCAGCGTGGGCTTTCTTTGATAAAGTGAACACGGTCTTTTGAGTGTGTTGTCTTTTGATTAGTCGATGGTTACTACGCAGTTAAGTATAAAAAAACACGAGAATGGTTTTCTTCAAGGGATTTGGTTCTAAAAATGCCTCTTCTTTTGCAGACCTTTGATCAGAAGTCGATTTTCACTTTGTAATATATTTTTTTTCTCTTCAGATTTCCAAATTTTCCCTTAATATTTTTCGTTTTATTTCACCATCAGTGAATATAAATCTCATCTACCTTTGTAGATACATTTTGTGTGGTAACACGTTTTTCTGTGGAGACTCGATTTTGAGTTTTAGCAAATAAATAAGTATTGCTGCTTGGTTTCCAGAATCAATTGTTAATGTCGGATTATTGGACCATTAGGTCTAAATAGAGTCGGTGTAAACCAAATTTGTGTGGCCATCCCTATCAAAACTTTGCCGAATCCAGGTAGAGGCCTGTATAGCCATTTATTGTTTGACTTCCTCATTATCTCCTCGAGGAAGGAGAGTGCTGAAAGGGTGAAATTTTTAGATAGAAATCCGGATAGGTTTAAATTAATTTAAAAAGTTTTAGTTAAAACATCTCAAGAATTTGGAGAATTCCTGGATTTAATTTATTTCACCCTCAGCTCTTTATCTTGTGGTACCAATAGTAGGGACCTTAACTTAAAAGGAAAATTTATCTATTTGGGGAAAATCTAGAAAATTATTTTTTTATCCTATTCAATTTTCCTTTTCTTCTTTCCAAATTTTTGCCTGTTCAGCCCGATTGCACGAGAAGCAGCATTTTGCTCAATGTTAACGAGGGCTCCAGTTCAAAAGGGCGATATTCAAAATCGCGATATTCAAAACGGCGGTCTCATTTAAGCGACATTCAAAACAGCGAGATATCAAGATAGCGACATCCAAAACAGCGATATTTAAAAAGAGCGACAAATTAAAACAGCGACTTATCAACAGAGCGACATATTAATAGCGCCACATTTGAAGCAGCGACATGTTGAAAGAATGACATATCAATAAAGCGACATCTAAACAAAAGAGCAACACATCAATTTGAATCAATAATAATCAAGAAAATGCAGACTTACTCAAACTAACCCGTCCGGCATTTCATTTGAAACACAAAGCGCGCTCAAAAGACGCTACGCTATAGGTAAATTAACTTTGTTTTTTTTTTTAGGTAAAATGCTCACGAGGACTACATCGCACTAGGCGGACGGGTTATTTTGGGTTAGTTTGAGTATGTCTGCATTTTCTTGATTATAATTGGTTCGAATTGATGTCGCAATGCAGACTTACTCAAACTAACCCGTCCGCCTAGTGCGATCTAGTCCTCGTAAGTTAGCATTTTATTTGGAAAACAAAGCGTGCTCAAAGAACGCTACGCTATAAGTAAATCACCTTTGTTTTTTTTTTCTAAATAAAATGCTCAAAAGGACTACATCGCACTAGGCAGGCGGGTTATTTTGGGTTAGTTTGAGCAAGTCTGTATTTTCTTGATTATCATTGGTTCGAATTGATGTTGCAATGCAAACTTACACAAACTAACCCGTCCGTTTAATGAGATCTACTCCTCGTGAGTAAGCATTTTATTTGAAAAACAAAGCGCGCTCAAAAGACGCTACGCTATATGTAAATTAAGTTTTTTTTTTTTTTTAATAAAATGCTCACGAGGACTACATCACGCTAGGCAGACGGGTTATTTTGGATAAGTGTGAGCAAGTCTGTATTTTATTCATTTATTATTGGTTCAATATGATGTCGTAATGTAGACTTACTCAAACTAACTCAGGATAACCCGTCCGCCTAGTGCGATCTAGTTCTCGTGAGCATTTTATTTACAAAAAGCAAAGTTAATTTACTTATAGCGTAGCGTCTCTTGAGCGCTTTGTTTTCAAATAAAATACTAACTTACGAGGACTAGATCGCACTAGGCGGACGGGTTAGTTCGAGTAACTGCATTTTTTTGATTATTATTGATTCAATTTGAGGTGTCACTCTTTTGCTTAGAGGTCGCCGTTGTAAATGTTGCTCTTTTAATATGTCGCTGTTTTAAATCTCGTTTTTTACATATGTCGCTCTTTTGATATGTTTGATATCATAAGCCGAACGCAGATCCAAAAAAAATCCTGAAACTCATGTCACAGTTCTCACTAATCTCAACAACAAAAAAATTGTTTTTTTTTTTTTTTTTTACTACACCTTTTCCATAAGTATTTCAGAAGGTATCACTTGTATTTCAATTCTAGTTCAAAATGCGTCAATTGTATTCCAGTTGTGTGAGTTTATTTTCAGAAAGTGTTATTTGTATTTCAACTTTGTCAGTTGTATTTCAGAAAAAGTCATTTGTATTTCAGTTTGGTCACTTGTATTTCAGAATGTCATTTGTGTTTCAGATTATTTATTTGTAGATCAGAAATTGTGAATTATATTTCAGAACTCGTCCATTGTATTTCAGATGTTATCAATGTAGTGTATTAATGAAATTTTTAATGGGTCACCAATATACCTTGCTTGTGTTGTTTTGGGAAAATCTGTTCTTATATTATTATTATCTGAAATACAACTGATGATTTCTGAACTACATTAGACAAATTCTAAAATATAATTTACGTTTTCTGAAATTCAATCAACGAATCTAAAATACAATTGACGCTTTCGGAAATAAAATTAACTAGTCTGAAATGCATTTGACGCTTTCTGAAATAAAATATACCTACTAATCTGAAATACAATTGACTCTTTCCGAAATAAAATTAAATAATCTGAAACACAATTGACGCTTTCCGGAATACAATTTACCAATCTAAATTGCAATTGACGCTTTCTGAAATTAACCTGACGGTCTCTGAAATACATATGCAAAAGGTGTAACGAGTAGGTACAATATTTCAGGTTATAATTTTTCAAAAGTGACATTTGATAAATAATTTCAATGGTTCTCCATCCATCCATCCATTGAGAAAAGAGAGCGAGCTCAGGGTACGTGCTCGATTGTAACCCGAACGCAAAAGAGAACACTCTCACAGTTAAAATGAACAGGATCTATCGTTTCGAGTGCGCTCAGAGTTTAGAGAGTGTTGTTAAAATTAGTTATAGAACGTACTACAGGTCCTCGCAGGTCATGTGAAATAGTGACAGATTATCAATCAAGTTCAAAAAAATATACAAAAATAATACGCTAAAATCCTCCATAAGTTTATGAGAAACTTGAATAAAAGGCTGTTTTAATGAAAAGCTAACTGGTTAAATTGACTATAAATCACACTACAAGAGGTTATGGGGCCCAGGCAGTTTCCAGGGCGGAAAATTAATTAAAAAGTTGAAGTCCCATCCAGGTGAGCAGAAAAATAAAATACATTTTTGAAAAAAAATTAATTATGGCAGCTGCAAAGAACAATTACAATACTGAATTACTAAATGGCAATAATTATGGAGCCTGGAAGTTTAGAGTGCAGATGTAGCTAGAGGAAAAAGGAGTGGCAAAATGGATCGAATATGAATTTAATGATAATGGATGCAAAGATGATAAAGAGAAAGGAAAAGATAAGAAACAAGACAAGCAATGCCAATCCAGTGTTTGGATGATGCTCAACTGGATATAATTTGAGATAAAAATAATGCATGCCAGATGTGGACGGCTTTGAAAGATCGATATGAGAAGAAAGGGCTTCCAGGACAAATGTTTTTGAAACGAGCATATTTTAGAATTTGAAGATATTGTTAGGCAATTGATTACATTAGGTTGCGAAGTAAAGGATGAGGACAAAGTATGTAATTTGTTATTAACATTACCAAAGTCTTAGGAGACTGTATGCGCGATTGTTGAGAATACAACTAATGTTAAATATGAAGATGCAAAGAATAAACTTTTGGCAGAAAGTGGAAAACGGATGTTATTTCATAGGAATGTGAATAGCAGTGGATTGCCAACAGCCTTTGCGACAACAGAAATATAGTGACAAAAAATGTTATGGATGTGGCTAAACCAATCACATAAGGCGTTTTTGTCCACAAAATAATTGGCAAAATAGTAATTACGATAATTACAGTGGACTTTTGGTTTTATACGAAGAGGTTCTCAAAATAGAGGTTACCATGAAAGAGGAGGTTACAATGCAAGAGGAGCTTACAACGTTGGAGGAGGCTTCAATTCAAAGGAAGTTCAATACGAGAGGTTCCACAAGAGGCTTCAGTTCAAGAGGGGATTACAGCAACAGGTCAAAAGAAGGTGGATTTCAAAATAGTGAAAGTAACTTATTGGCAGAAGATGAAAGTTTACTCCAAGGTTCACAGTCAGATCCAGTGGACAGGACCGTTTGTTTTCTTATAGAAAAAGAAATAGGAGAAAAAACAGGGTATGTGAAAGAAATAGTTTTTTTTTTGATTCTGGGTGTACCGATCATATGGTCAATAAAAAGGAAGTTTTTTCGAGTTTAAGTATGTTAAAAGATCTAATTTCAGTTGCCGTTGCTAAAGACAATGTTTTTTTTATTGGCCATGGGAGTTGGAAACATCAAAGCAGTAACTAATGTAGGATCTAAGAAAATTGATTGTACAATTAAAACCGTTTTATATGTACCTCATTTGAGAAGAAATTTATTAATTGTTAAAAAACTCGAGATGTCAGATATGAAAATAATATTTGAAAATTCCACAGTGAAAATAGTAGGTAAGGATGGACAAGTATTAGGAATGGGCAAACGAGAGAATTTCTATGAAATTGAGTTTTCTTTGGTGAAAGCTGAAACCATGAATGTTGAAAGTAACGAAAACGATTATGTAAAATGGCACGGAAGATATGGGCATATAGGATTTTCAGGATTGAGAGAAATAATTAAAAAGTGGATGGTTGAAGGGTAAGAGGATGTTGAAGTACAAGATGTGGAGTTTTGTGAGCCATGTGTTAGTGGAAAAATGACTAGATTTACATTCAGAGAAAGAACCAAAAGTAAACGAATACTAGAAATAATACATTCCGATGTTTGTGGACCTATTTCACCATCAAATTATGATCTTAGTAGATACTTTGTTACATTTATTGATAAATTATTTAAATTTTTGTGTAGTTTATATGATAAAAGCAGAAAAGGAAGCATTTGAAAAATTTAAAGAGTTTGCAAATATGGCTGAGGTAAAATTAAATAAGAAAATAGCAACTTTGAGATGTGACAATGGCGGAGAATATGATTCGAATAAGTTTTGAAGTTATTGTGCCAGAAAAGGGTATGTTTTAGATTACACTGTAGCATATACTCCTGAACAGAATGGCAAGGTAGAGAGAAAAAATAGAAGTTTAGTAGAAAGGGCTAGAGCAATAATGGTGGAATCTGGAATACCAAAATATTACTGGAGAGAAGTAATTTTGACAATTAATTACATTATGAATAGAGGGACATCTGCCGGACTATACAAAACACCATCAGAGATCTGGTATGGTACAAAACCAAATGTGAGTAATTTCAGAGTTTTTGGCTGTACATGCTACAGTCATATACCAAAAGAATGTCGAGGAAAATTTGATTCAAAAGTTAATAAATGCATAATGATGGGGTATGCTCAGACAGGTTATAGATTATGGGATATAGGAAAAGAAGAAATAATTATTATTGCAAGAGATGTGAAATTTAATGAGAATGAGTATGAGTTTGAGTTCAAGGAAAAAGAATATTTGACAGTAAGGTTCGATAAGATAGACATAGTAAATGAACCAATAGGAATGGTAAATAGACAAATAGAGTATCAAAGTGAGACAGATGATGATAATGAGATTGTAAATAGAGAAAAGAATAAAAGATTAGTGAAAATACCACGAAAATACGAAGATTATGAATTATACATGGCATTTGATGCATGCAGTTTTGTTGAGAATGTACCAGTAAGTTTTACTGAAATAAAGAATAGAGTCGACAAGCAAAAATGGCTAGGAGCTATAGATAGAGAGTTTAAATCAATTGAAATTAATGATACATGGGAGAACCAAGAAACCAGAAAATTGTCAGATTTTAGATATAAAATGGGTATTTTCTTATAAATCGCAGGAAGAAAATGAAAATGATAAATTCACGGCACGGTTAGTTGTTAGGGGTTAGGGGTTTTGCACAAAAAGATTATTATGAGATATATTCACCTGTAGCCAGAATGACAACGATTAGAGCTTTGTTAATACTAGGAAATCAGTTTGGATATGTTTTCCAAAAATTATGTGTGAAAACCGCGTTTTTAAATGGAATTTTACATGAAGATGTATATAACTATGCACCAAATGGAATAGAATTATCTCAAAATTTTGTTTTTGAATTGAAATTTTTTTTTGTTCGGATTAAAACAAGCATCTAAATGTTGGAATGGTCTTTATATGTTAGATACTGATTGTGACAAAATTTTTCTGTTGATATATGTTGATGACAATTTTGTGTGGTTCAAATGAACATCAACTAAATGGCATCAAATTGAAATTATTAAGTAGATTTCGAATGAAAGATAAAGGAGCATTGAAATATTTTCTAGGATTAGAGATTGATTATAATAGATTAACAGGGACATTAAGAATAAACCAGACAAAATACATTATTGATCTTTTGAGATGATTCAACATGGAACATTGTAATGGTTGTTCAACTCAAATAAAAAAGGATCTCAGAATTGAGTTATGTGATGATTCCAATAGAACAACAAAACCTTTTAGAGAATTAGTAGGATGCCTGCCTTATCTTATGCTAGGAACTAGATTAGATATTTGTTTTGCAATAAACTTCTTTAGTACGTTTCAAGCTACTGATAAAGCATTTAACCATTTGTAAAGAGTTTTGAGATATTTTAAATCAATCATTGGAATAGAGTTAGTTAATGAGAGAAATACCAATAAAGAGTTATGCTGTTATGTGGATGCTGATTGGGGAGGTGATACAATGGATAGAAAATCTGTGACTGGTTTTGTTTCAAAATTTTTGATAATACTTTGTGCTGGACATCGAAAAAGTTACTCTCTTCACGATATCGTCTTGAAAATATATTTCAGAGTTTATACGGAATGTAGATAATTATCAAGCATTCGTTGATGACAGTTAGAACAACCTTTCCTTAAGTAAATTGGGTCAGATCAGTTTTTCATAATAGGTACCTATTTATTTTTATGAATTGAAAAAAAAAAAAGATTCTCACCTGTGACTTTTCTAATTTCTCCTGCAACGCTTGAGCTTCAGACCGAGCACGTTCACTATCAGCCTGAGTGACCCTGAGTTCGGCTTGGCATCGTCTCAAATCCGAAGACGTTTTGTCAGCTCGTTCGTGCATTCGGTCAAGTTCGTGCGAGCTACTGTAAATATTGCTACCGAATCGTGTAGTCTTCGCTTGGGCTAATTCCAAATCTTGACGAAGACGTTCGTTTTCTAATTCTAAGCGTGCGGTGCGCTGTCTGGCAGCGTCGTAGTCGTCTCCACGACGTCCAAATTCTATGGCCTTATCTAATTCGGCCTTTGATTTACCTTCAAAAACATACATTTCAAATTTAACTTAATCAAGCTGGTTTTCATCGAAATTCAATTTCGTATTTGATCCAATCAAGCAAATTTTCATCAAAATTCGATTTCAAATTTAACTCAGTCAAGCAAATTTTCATCGAAATTCGATTTCAAATTTAACTTGATCAAGCAAATTTTCCTCGAAAGTTGAATATTGTATTTAGGTTAACAAGAGTTATACAACATCTTACCTAATTCAGATTGTGAGCTCTCTAATTTAGCCTCTACGCGCTCCCTATCGTTTTGGGCTCTCTCTAATCTAGCGGTGAGTTTCTCTACTTCACTGTTCAGCGCATGAATCTTCATTTTGTAATCCGCTATTTCTCTCTCGTGAAGCTCTCTTTCTTCTTGCTTTTCTTGTTCCGCTCGATCCCTAAATTATATTTTCATATTTTAATATTAAATAAAAATAGATTAAATACCTACATAAATGTATTAGAAAATTTTTCTTGCCTTTGCTCTCTCAGTTGGTTCATTTGCTTCTCCTTGTCGCCAATCGCTTCTTCTAAAGTACTAAGAGCGCCCTCCGAAGAACAATGATGCGCTTGCATGGCCGAGAGACGAGCTCTAGCCATATCGACTTGGTTATCTTTTTCTTTGAGAAGATCTTCCAGATTTTCAACCTAAATTTTAGAGTAGTTTAGAAGAAACTGAAGATGATTAGTAAGGTTAAAATGATAAGAGCATAATAAGATAGGAATGAAATTGGGAAATCTAGGCTATTGAGGAGGTTTGATTGGTGATTAGATTTTGAAGCCCGTTCTGGTGAAAAAACCCAAACTAGACGAACAATGCTTTTCTCTCAACGGTGTGTTCATCAGCGAGCTATTAAATACTTCTAATTTGATGATTGTTTGAAATCTCTCAGGTTGAGTAAATCGTGCACAATCTTGCAGCACTTCCTGATGACGCGGAAATTCGCCAATAGTCAAAATGAAAAGAGACGAATTATCTAGACAATTCTACAAGCAACGACGCTCTAAAAAACGGATTCGACCACCTAGCAGTGATAAATTAGACGCCAGTGTCACAGATAACCTACATACAGATGCGAAAGAGCGGTGAATTCGTGGGTTCAAGATTATATGTAAACACAACAGGCTGAAACACGCTCACGCACTATAAAGGCCTTCACAGATGCTCAGTTATTTTGCACAGGCCGACTGCGCAAACCTGGTTTGTGCAGGCATGTCGACACGTCTGTGGATATTTCCGGCCGACTGTGCAGGCCGTTGGCCTGGCCTGAGTAAATTCAAGATCTGCTTGAAATTTGACCTGCACAAACCATTTTCACTATAGAGAAAAAATTTGCTTGAACTGGGTTTGTCGTCTTATGTGGAAATAACTGTGCCAAAAACTAAGCGTGTGTGCGAGAGACACAGGTACAGATAAATTTGCGCAAATTGGCCTGCACAGTCGGACTGTGCAAAATAATTGAGCGTCTGTGGGGACCTCAAATGATCGGCCGCGTTAGCGGTATGGGAGCCGTCTACCCTGGTTGCGTCACCGTCAATCTGTCGTAAATCAATCTGTCCTACGTCAATTGATCCTATACGTCAATTCGCCGTGAAGTCATTTCGTCGAATATGTCAATTCGTCGTAAATTCGATTCGTCATAAATTGGGTCAAGCATCACTGTCGGCATGAAAGCAACTGAATCTTATGCATCACTATGGTGACTCTTGTGGTAGCCAACGTATATTAATAGTTTGCAATTTTAATCAGAAATTATCAAACTTACTGATAATAACCCGGTTAGTTTGGTTTAGTTTGTAATGCGATGTCTGATTAAAATTGCAAATTAGCCGGGTGATCATCGGTATAAATATTATTGTCATTGTCCATAATTAGTATTTGAAATGAGCTACACTGAAAAAAATGCTAGTCTTGAACCAAAGTAGTGAACTCTCTTGATAAGGAATTATTAGCGACAAGAGAAAATATTTTCTTCTAAAAGAATATCTATTGCTTGGAGAAAAATATTCTGAGTTCAAGTGAAATGGTTCTCTTGAAAAAATCCAAAAATTCTCTTGACTGTTCCTTTCCTCAACCAAGTTCAATTTATGTTCTCTCGAGAGCTATGGAAATTATAGATAAGCAAGCTATTCGTTCAAGAGACATTATATTTGTTCCAATTGCCTGACAATCTTGTTATTCAGAACCAGAACCAAAATAAAACACGCTGGGAATTATGGGAAAGAAGTGCAGGTGAACGATTGACGAAAGCGGCCTCTTCTGAGCTTCGTTCCGTAAATAGGTCGTTTGTGTGAAAAATAAAATCTAAATCTGCCGGTCGGGATAAATATTTTATTGAAATGAAGTTGAATTGCAATAGTTAATTTTCAAAAAATACAGGGTGTATCAGGTTTGACTACAAAAATTTTAACACATGAAAATATGGCCCATTTTGAACAAAAAAAGTTTTTACAACATGGGGTCCAAACTCAACCATTTTTAAGAAAAAGGCCTTCGAAGTTTTAACATTTTTTGACGAATATTTTAAAGTTAAAGAAAATTTTAATCATTATGAGATGTAGAAAAATTAAGTTTATCCAATTATTAAGTAATTATGCATTTTTAGTCAATAACAATAACAAAAAATCGGAAAAATAACATACAAATTTCACTTGTAAAAGGGTATCTAATCATCTGGCAACACAGCACAATAAAGAAAAGGTGGTTGAAGGTTGAACCTTGGTGGAGCTGAATAAATTGTTTCTTGATTTGTCTTTTCTAGTTGGGAAACGCGCGTAATTTAAATTCATTCTTTTTTGGAAATAAAATGTTTAGAAACATCGAATATGCAGATACTTGTTTAGGCAGAATCGTTGCAAAATGCTCATTTAGCTACCAGAATTCACAGTGAAACTAGGGAAAGATTTTCCAAAAGAAAATCACTGACCTGATGGAAGAACATTGTGCCCGTGTTACAAAGATTGCGCGATACAAGAAGTGTGAGTTGTGAGTGTGAAAAATCTGCGAGTTGATTTTAATGTTTTGAGAACTTTTCAACAAAAATTCATATTTTCATAATAAGGATTTGACAAGTAGCTGAGTAAGTATTATTTGATTTTTCTCTTGAATGTTTAGTGCAAAAATGTCATTAAATGCAAAATTCACAACTTAAAAAAGTGGCACATTTTTTATTTTTACTAGAAAAGTGATAAAAATGCAAGTTGTTTGTTATTTACATTATTTGAAAGAAAGCCAATAACAAACCAACACGTAAACAGATGGAAATAAATAAACGCCGTGCAAAAAAAAGTTTCAAATTTACCAGTTTTATTTACATTTATATCGTGGCAGAGATGAATACCTGTACAATGTTGTCACGTTGTTGACATTTTTCTAAATTTAAATTCTGCGATAACTCCGAAAATAGTAACAATTAACCCATGGTCAATAGGACACTTTTAACTTGAAATGGGCCATATTATCTCATGTTAAAATATTTGTACTCATACCTGATACACCCTGTATCGATCTTCAGCAGAAATTATAAGTTATCTGATTTTGATCAACTAGAAAAATGAAATGTGCCTAGTTATTTGTTTGGTGATGGACACTCGATGCTATTTGTAATCGATTCTTTGTAGCCTATAGCGGAGTGGGAAGAAGATGAAATAAGAAGAAATAAGGAAATTATTGACTTCCTACACTTTGCTATTTAGGTACAGAATTGTCAATGGCACCAAAGTGTCCTCAAAACAATTGACAAGGTTTATTAATTTTCACTGCTATACAGATAACGTGTAACTTCTGTGAAAATCGGAATCCAATCAAAACAAGTAATCTTTCAACTGAGCAACATGAAGTTTGACTCAAAAGACAAATATCTTCCCAAGAGATATTTTGGCTTTTCCCTCAAAATCGCTCTTACATGTTGGGTTTGAACCAAGAGAGTAATAGCTTTGAACGAAAAGAATAAAATCTTGCCTGAAGTAATTTTAGAAAATCTATAGGAAGAGAGTTGATACTTTGGATCAAGAAACATCGCTCTTGGACCTATTCAAAAGCGCGAATCTTTTGAGTGAAAGTCATATTCATTTCGTTAAAGAGATCCTTTTTTTCAGTGTATAAATGTCACAAACAGTCTACACTAGGACTGCACTGTGCGTACAGTATTTTGCAATTATTGTTCACAAGACCTGTTGGGGAAGGCAAAAAAACTGGGTTCATATCTTTGACCACAAAATCTATTGTTCACTACTCTGCGAAATGGAAGCAAAAGAAAAACAAGAAATATTTGAGGAAAGTGCCATCCTTAAGGAACAATATGATGAACTATTAATGGAACTGAAACAAAAAGAAAGCTACTTGTAAGATGGAACTAGAAGCCTATCAGATGGAGGAAGAACTAATGAAAAAAGTTGACATATATAGTCAAAAAATTAACTTGTTACAAAAGGAGCTAACCAGAGTACACAGAGACTTAAGAAAAATGGAATGAAATAAACCTGAAACTAGCGAAAAGTATTGTTAAACATTTACCTCAAACATTGAGACTGAAACACAGACAGATATAGTGATGGAAAGTGAAATATCCTGTGAAACACAAACCGAGGGAAAACCAGAGGAACCTACGTTAACAAAGGAAGACATGGATCTGTTGTACAAGCTCACTAAAATTTGCCCTGATAAAACAACACAGACAGAGGAGCAGTCAGTGCAGACTGAGATGCGGGAGGAAGTGCAGTTAGAAGAGCAGAGATATGAACAAACTAACAACACTAACATCGAAAGTCATTATGAGCACAAAAGAAGGCCACAGCTGCTTATAGTAACAAATTCATGGCAATATAAGAATCTCTATTGGGCAGAAAAATATACTGACAACAATTTTGATCTAAATTGTCAATACATGAAAGGAGCAAATTTTGATGAACTAATTATAATCAATTAATTAAATATGCACCAAGAATGAAGAGATTTGATAAAATACTTGTATATGTAGGTCCGCGGAATGCATTAAGAGGTGTCAAAATATCAGAGGATCTTATGCTAGACCTTGTTAAGTAAACAAAACACATGAAACTCTGAGCTTATACAGAAAGTCGACATGAAAATCCAAGAAATGCTCATGAACAGTAAAGCATTTTATATTGACAGTAACCAAATTGTTAAACCGCAGATCATCTCAAATGATTTATTTTGGAATAAGGACAATCTCAGGCAGCTTTTTTTGCACTTGTGTGAGGCTCATATATTTAGTAAAAATGAAAATGTGAGAATAAATCTGGAAACATCTCTCCATGATGAATTAAGGTATGTCAGGGAAAATGAAAAGTTTTTGAAGAGGCTAGAAAATCTCCGAAGATCAACACTAGAAATAACAAAAAGCTCACTAAAGCAGGGAAACCGCAAACAACCACTCCCAAGCAATCGAAAATAATTATTCATCAGAGTATAAGAATCAAAAGTCCGTACTCAGAAAATACGCCACTACAGGGGCCAATGCAACAAAGCAATAGTGCATATAGTACCTACCACTCAGTGCAAATGGAAGAACAGTATTTTTTTCCCTTCAAAAAACACATTAACATAGGATGGCATAAAAAATACACAAAATTGGAAAGAAGGATGGAAGGACACATCGCTATCTACTGAAAAGACACCGATATAGGAAGCAAGTGGGACACGGGAAAACAATTACAGCGAACTTACAATTTTTCACCAAAATATAAGGGGCGGGGCATTAACCCAGCTCTGGAAAATCTAGAAGCTTTCTTTGAGACCTCAAGTAATAAACCAGCGACAGTATGCATATCTGAGCACTGGTTGCAGCCAGGGGAAGAAAGTATCTACAAGATCGCAGGATATAACTTGGTAGCAACATTTTCTAGGAGATACAAGAAGAGAGGTGGCGTATCAATATATGCTCGAGAAGATGTGGATGACTTCGAAGAACTAGATACTTTTAATGACTACAATCTGGAGGGACCTTTGAATTTTGATATATGTACAGCTATCAGTAAGACTAAGAAAATGGTAACTTTTTGCATTTATAGGTCATGTCGGGGGGTCTTCAACCTTTTCTGTGATTTATTTGGGGTTTTGGTTGGAAAAGTGCATGAAAAATACAAAGGGTATGTGGTAGTATGGGGAGGGGATTTTAATATAATTTTTTTAAGTGAAACTGAAAAAATCTGAATGTCATAAAAGGGACAAAGTCCTAGATCTCTTAGCATATAAGTATGAATAGATAATATTTGAGGTAACTAGACCAAATAAAAACAAACGATCCTGTATTGACAATATATTCATAAATTCTCAAGAAGATAAAAATAATCAAGTAGTAGTAACGGGATTAAGTGATCATCATGCGCAACGTCTGACAGTACTAACCCAAAATATAAAACCGAACACAAAACAAAATTTTTTATCTAGAAGAATATTCTCTAAAAACAAAATAATCCAGTTTAGGCAGAAAATTCGGGGGTGTGCATGGAGTAGGGCTAATGAGGCGACAAGCGCAGAGTCGGCACACACAACTTATGGTGGTATACTCGGCTAATACTTAAACTTGTTATTTCCTATAAGAAAAATCAAACAAAAGGTTCTGAAAGGAGACAGGGTGGATAACACAGAGAATAAAAACATCAACAAAAAATAAAAGAAAACTGTATGGGAACTGTAAAGGGAGGAAAATCCAAGCAATTTTACAATAAATACTTAAAGGTCCCGAAAAAAGTAATACAAGAAGCAAATAAACTAAATAATAAGAACTTCATAAAAGAGCGGAAAATAAAACTGAAGTAACATGGAAAGTAGTTAACAAAATAACGAAAAAACATGAGAAACAACATACACTTTTTGACAACATTAAACAGTCAGACAAAGTGCAGTTCTTAAACACAGTGAACAATTTCTTTTTGAACATCTGCCCAGAGGTGCGATTTTCGAAACCATTCGAGTACATTTCGTACACGAAATTTGACTGCTCCCCATTTAATTTACATTCCTGTCAGTCAAATTTCGTGTACGAAATGTACTCGAATGGTTTCGAAAATCGCACCCCTGATATAAATCAAGAAAGTGAAAAAAGCACAATAGAAAAAGTGACACCTGTCAAAAATTCAGTATCTTTTGAGTCTATGACTGAAACAGAAATAAAAACAATTATTAGAAATCTTAAGAACAAAAATTCTGTAGGAAAGGATGAAATTCCATTTGAAATTCTGAAAGAAGCAGTAGACCACCATTAGTACATGTCATTAATTTTTGTCTTAAGGAAGGTCATTTTTCCTCAGAATTACAATATGCTAATGTCAAATTAATATTTAGAAAGGGAGATAAAAAACAAAATTACAGACCTGGGCCGGTATTCTGGTTCTCGAAAACGCTCACCGCTTTTCAGTCGCTCGGAACTTCTAATGTAAATTTACATTGGGGGAACGAAAACACCGGCCCTAAACCTTTGCTGTCAAACGTTAGCAAAATATTTGAAAACGTGATTCATTTAGAACGGAAAAGAATACAATAAGAACAGTATATCAGGCTCTTAATAAAATCCTTGAATCTTTAAACAACAAACAAACCACTGTGGCTGTTTGTCTAGATCTCTCTAAAGCGTTTTACAGCGTAGATCATGGTAGGTTGATGAAAAAACTGGAACTACTTGGGGTGAGGGAACTTAACTTAAACTTTTTGTGTCGTACTTGACAGACAGGCAACAATGTGTCGAGGAACTGGATGACACTGGAATGAACATAAGATCAAATTACTCCAAAACATCAAAGGGAGTTCCGCAAGGTTCGGTTCTGGGACCTTTACTCTATATCCTATACAAAAATGAAATTGAAAACATAAAAAAAAGGCAGGTCGTTATGTTTGCTGACGATACAATCATTATTTATAGCAACAAAATAGAAGAACAAGTAAAAATAGAAGTTGCAAAAAGTATCTCAACACTTGAAGAGTGGTATAATAGTTATTAATGATACAAGTTCGATATGAACGCCATAATGAAACGCGTGTAACGTTAAACCACGAGGCGTTAGCCGAGTGGTTTAGTTACACAAGTTTCATTAATAAAGTTCATATCGAACGTGTATCATTCAAAATTTAATCTATAATGGTTCAAATAGATTTGATTTGCCTTGAAATAGCAAAAACTTTTCAAATTAAAATTTGAAATTTAGCAGGTGCCCGTACAAGTCGAGAACCTGCTTGTTGGTTTTTAGAATTTTGACTTTGGCAGCTTCAATATTGGAGTCCATTTTTGTGCCATAAATTCAATTTTATGGTGGAAAATAATATTATTATTGGTGAATCTGAGTTCGAAAGTGTCTCTTCGAATATAGAGACAGCATTATTGAAAAGGTTCTTCTGGCAACTAACTTTCTTTTTGTATATTTTTCATTTCAAAATTTGGGTGTTATTATGAATTCTTAAACGCACTAGTGCTATTATGAAGGACCTAATGACATTCAAATGACAATGCTAAATGTGTCATAATGACACCGACGTAGATTAAGATAATAACTTGCTCCTTGATGTTAAAAAGACCCACCTAATACATTTCAAACCAAAGCAAGAAAATTTGTGTGTAGGATATGGAGGGGGGAACTTAGGGTGGGTATTATAAAACTACTTTGAGAGTTAACTTAAAGTTAACTTCTGGAATTACATGTAATTCAAAAAGTTAACTTCAAGTTAACTGTCAAAGCAGTTTTATAATACCTGCCCTTAGTATCACAGGATTTAGTGTATTCCTTTTATAGATCGAGTTACACCGAACAAGCTCCGCGGAGTCACTCCAAAACACACAATTCAGATTTTATCATTATTTTTTAATATTAACATTATCGTCATCACCTAAAAGGGCTTCTTGCACCCCCCGCAAATTTGGTGCATCAGGGGAAAGGGGGATGCACTATGAGCGACTCGAGTGCTTAACGCACTTTTGAAAGGAACGTTCAAGCTTGTGACATTGAGAAGCTCCGAGTAATTCAACGGGTAAAAGGAATACAGTAAATGTGTGGAATATCTGGGTATAGTGCTAGATGGGAAGCTAAACTGGATAGAGCACATTGTTAAAATGTCTGGATCATTGAGCACATAATATGTGTATGCTCTTAGAATGCTGAGATATAATGTTGGCTCGGTTGTGTCGCTCTCATCTTACCATGGTATGGGATTGTTTTCTGGGGAAACTCAAGGATTTTAAAACTACAAAAAAGATGCCAAAGAGCCGTACTTGAACTAAAAAACAGGGACAGTTGCAGGGAACACTTTATAAATAATAATGTAGACACTATCTATAATCTTGGAAAGCGTATCATTTATTCTTAAAAATCAAGATCTATTTGAGAATTGAAAAATAAATCATAACTACTCAACAAGGAATAAACAAATCCTTACATCTGCATACGCTTTACATTCATCCAGAGGAATGGAATAAACTACCTGTTACTTTTAGAAACCTACCCCTAAAGCTGATAGAAACAAAATTCTTAAACACAAGGGCCTATTACACAGTCAATGAGTATTTTCAAGATCCAGAGCTTAGGTCACTTGGATAAGTGTTCATGCGCTTTTCTGCCAACAGATCTCAAGTTCTAGTCAAATTTTTAATCCTCGTTATTGACTTTGTTGTTTTTTTTCTTCTGTTTTTTTTTTTAAGTATAATTAGTGTATTATATTTCTGACGAGATTTAGACCCACTGGGTATATATAAAATGTTTCGCATTTGTAAAAAATTGAAAAATAAAGTTCTATTCTATTCTATTCTAATGTCTTATTACACAGAAAAAGTGTAAATTTATACATTTTACCATTATACCTGAAATTCGATTAATTGACATATACGACTAATTACCTATACAACGAATTAGCAATACGACGAAATGACGTATGCAGCAAATTAACGCTACGACGAATTGACGTATACGACGAGTTGACTCCACGACAAATAGACGTGTGCGACGAATTGACTTCATGGCGAATTGACGTATAGGACGAATTGACTTTACGACGAATTGGCTTTACGTCTAATTGACGAACAACGAATTGACTTAAGACGAATTGACATAGACCCGCCCTGGTTTCGTAGCTTTGAATCGTCGACGACAAGGATATTTACTAACGCATCTGGATTTAGGTGATCTGTGCCACTATATCATTAATTTGTTAACTAAACTGGTGGACAGTTGCTTTGCAACATGGAAAATTTTATCCAGATTCAAATCTCGATATTTTCGGAACGGAAAGAAATATCGAGTTGCGACATTCGGGAGGTTCTTGACCAACTCTTTGAGAACACGTACTGGGTTCGACTGGTATATTTATTTTCTTGATCCACTTATACAGGTGAGCAAAGGAAGTCATGTTTTTTTAGTAAAGTTTGGGGCTATGTCAGATATTCAATTTTTGATCTTGGAAATTTTTCTATGCATCTTTCTGTAAGTAAAGTAATTTCTCAAATTATTCGAAAGTTGGACATAACTCAAATTATCGAATTTTTCAAAAAGGGTTAAATTTATCCTTAAAAAAGGGACTTTTTCGGGGTTTCTCTCAACATTGGGTACTTTTTCTCATACTATTGCATAAAGTGGAATTTACTGGGCTCGAGAAAAGATTGAATCACTCAAGAAAAAAATTCTTACTTTGTAATTTAAATCGAATTCATGAAAGCTTAATGAACAAATCCAAGTAACTGTTTACTCTTGATACAGGGGTGTATTCCAGTGGCGTAACACCAAGGGTATTTTTTGGTTTGGTAAGAAGTGCAAATAACTTAAAAATTGTTATTTTCAAAATGCTATGATGCTGGCCAACACTGCTACTCACCTTTCATCTGGAATTTTCAATTTTTCTCATTCAATATTGGTGTACTCGCTTGGATTCCTTCTTTGGAATAACTTCCCTCAATAAATGTCTTTCGGCTCGACCTCGTACTTCTTTTGTTATGGGTACTATTGACAGTAGACTTGGCAGTATAATTTTATTTTCTCAAAAATTCCTCTTCTTTCTCAAAAAGAACGAGAGAATTGTATAAGATTATCGGGAAGTCATTCAGTGAATGATGTAGCTTTGATTTATAATGATGATCAGGCCTCAATATACCGTTTAGGACGTAGATATCAGGATACCGGAGAAACTTCCTATTTGCATCGAGGGAGTAATAAAAAAAAATACGAGGTCGAGTCGAAAGGCATTTATTGCAGGAAGTAAGGCGGAGGAGAACCCTTTCATCCAGAACCCTGAATGAAAACTTCGTACTGTAAACAATCGTACTGTAAGAAGAACCTTAAATTCGAATTTGTTAAGGTATGTAAATCCTATAAAAAATATTCTAGGTTCTTTTTAAAAGTAGCATTTGTTCCACAGCAAGGCGTACCGCCAAGTGTACCCGACTCTTGGATAACCATAGAGTCGCCAAGTACCAATGGGCATAGGACCGGGTAAATTGGCATCTGCACTGGCAAAATTGCATGTTTTCGGATGAAACACGGTTCAACCTATACCACTCTGATGGGAGGATCCTTGTTTGGAGGCAAGCTGGGGACCGCTATAATGACGAAAACATGACTCCACAAGAGGCGTTTAGTAGAGGCGGCATTACTGTTTGGGTTGGGGTTATGCATAATGGCAGAACCGAACATTTTATCTCAAACAGGACAGTCAATGCTGAGGTTTATAGCGACAACATTCCAAACAATATTTTTGCACCTTTTGTAATAGATTTTGGGGAGGATTTTATCTTTATCGATGATAATGCCAAGCCGCAAAGAGTTCGTACGGTTATAAGCTTTTTGGCAGCAAATAATGTTACATTATTGCCTGAGCATGTGTGGTCTCGGCTGAAATTTTTAGTGCAGTCAAGATAAAATGTTCCTCAAACAATGGAAAAGCTGTCTGAGGCCATTTAGGAAGAGTAGGAAAACGTATCCCAAGAATTTATTAATGACCTTGTGGAAAGTATGCCTCGAAGATGCCAGGCTGTGATCGATGCGCGGGGTGTTCCTATAAGGTACTAACAATATTGTTTAAAATAACTGTTCCTATTTTGTAAAAAGTTCGTTTTTGTCATTGTTATTTAGGTATTTAACGGGTTTTTGTTTTCTCAAATGTTACATAAATATTGTTGATATGATAATCAATAAATTATTTGATGTTGTTTAAAAATTTAATAGAGTCTATTACTTAATGGAAAACATCTTCTCCAATACAGAAGCGTACGCCAATGCTGAATGAGAAAGATAAAAAATTCCAGATGAAAGATGAATAGCAGTATTTCCCAGCATCATAGCATTTTGGAAAATACCAATTTTTAAATTATTAGCACTTCTCACCAAACCAAAAAATGCTCTTGGTGTTACGCCACTGGAATACACCCCTGTATCAAGAGTAGTAACTTGGATTTGTTCATTAAGATTTTATAAATTCGGTTTAAATTATATAATGTCAAAGTAACAATTTTTTTCTGCGCGCCACTGGAGGAAATACTGAATGATTCAATCTTTTCTCGAGCGCAAGAAATTCCACCTTATGCAACAGTATGAGAAAAAGTACCCATTCTTGAGAGAAACCCCGAAAAACTCCTTTTTTTTAGGGATAAATGTAACTCTTTTTTACAAATTCGATAATTTGAGTTATGGCCAACTTTCGAAAAATTTGAGAAATTACTTTTTTAAGATAGTCCAAAGATCAAAGAGATGCATAGAATAATTTTCAAGATCTAAAATTGACAATCTGACATAGCCCCAAACTTTGCTAGAAAAACATGACTTCCTTTGCTCACCTGTATAAGTGGATAAATAAAAGAAATATACCAGTCGAACCCTGTACGTATTCTCAAAGAGTTGGTCAAGAACCTCCCGAATACCGCAATATCTCTTTCCGTTCCGACAATGTCGAGATTTGAATTTGGGTAAAATTTTCCATGTTGCAAAGCAACTGTCCACCAGCATATTACATAATGCAAATCTCCATAATGCACCCTAGATGCGTCATCAAATTGCCTATTTAGGGCGGGTATTATAAAACTACTTTGAGAGTTAACTTAAAGTTAACTTCTGGAATTACATGTAATTCAAAAAGTTAACTTCAAGTTAACTGTCAAAGCAGTTTTATAATACCCGCCCTTAGTTTACTTTGATCGAAGCGAAACGAAGTGTCGTATTAGTACTAGCTTCGTCATGATTTTTGTGATATTATCTTGAATCTGCTTATCTGTTCGGGAGATCAAAGAAGAATAAATGAATTGGGAGACAAAGCTTACAGCTTTATGAATACTAGAATTTCAGTCAGATCGGTCGCTTGGTACTAGAAGTTATACCAAGATTTCACTTGGCACATCAGACTAACTAGTTGCTAAATTATTGTCTCCGTCAGATACTTCGAAGTAACATGGTTACTCAATGTTAATTAAACTTTCGAAATGTGAGAACTTTTTGAAGCACTAAGCGATTGAGCGATTGATTCCAGATCTTTCAACTCCTGCAACAAGTGAATGTCTTTTGAGTTGTGGAACACAAACTTGTACTTTGTACACTTTATTGCACCATTAAATAAAATCCTTGAATTAATATTGAATTTCTCACTGCAAATGTAAACAATTATTTCTATTACTGCATAAATATGTAGATAAATAATGACCGGTCGTCAATTACTATTTTGTTGAAGTACCTCTGGATGGGCGCAGCAAATTCCTTTATCAATTAAATAACTTTAAAGTGGAACAAATCAATTTGTATTCGTCATTTGTGAAAATAAAATAAACATCGATGATTTCCAATTACATAGTAAGAGCACTTTTGCATAATTCTTGTTAGCATATTATGCAAATGATTGCTTTTTCCAAGAGTTTTTTGTTAGTAAGGTTTAGTGGAAATTGATAAAGATATTATACTTACATTTGAATAAACACTGAACTTTGCACTCTAATTTTATAGATAACCTTCTTTAGTTGGTTCCAAACTAACGTCAGATTACTAATTTCGTACCACTAAGAAAAATATAATTACCATTATAATTCACTAATAATTGATATTAAAGATATTACTTCATCGTTCCCATCAAATTTTCTTACTTAGTTTTTCACCTCACTTTTTTTAACATAAATTGGGATCCAAATTATCCCTTTCGTCCGAGCAAAGTTCAAACTTTTGTTAATTTTGAACCAGATTGGTTCAGACAACAAAGATGCCGAATTTGTTTAACCAATTATTATTGAATTTATGTGCATATTATATTGATCTGAAACCAGAAGAATTTCAATATTGCTTTATAGTCAATAAAAAAAAAACACAACTTGGCAACAGGGTCAATTTGCGGGCTGATGACGTGCAACGGATTTAGTTTTGGATCAAGTACAGCACCATATTTCATTAGGATAAAAAAAAATGTGAACTAGAGTAATTACCACGATATTTTAGACGATGGCAGCAGAGCATTTTAACCAGTTCTTAACATAAAAAAATAAGCTAGGTAAATCAACAAATCATCTAAGGAAGCTTGACAAGCAAGTGGGAAATAGTGAAAAGTAAAAAAAAAGTAACAAAGCTCACCTTTCGTTGCAATACATTAATTTTTCTATCCTTTATATCCATGTGCTCTCTCATTTCTGTAATCTCCGCCCCAGCTCTTCCTCTATCTTGTTGAAGTTGTTGCTGCTTTTTCTCAATCAGTCTGTTCTTCTCGTCAAGCCTTGCTCGCAATTCTTCTACGTCCGCTTGGAGCATATTGTAGTGTTCCTCTTTGGCACAGAGCGACTCTTTGAGCACGGCGATGTGACGCTGATAGTCTTGGTGCTGTTCCTCGAGGGTCTTCATCTTGGCGCCCATGGCGAGAATCTCTTGGTCTCGCCTCTGGATCTCCACTCGGAACTCGTCGAGCTGCAGCACACACGAGCGGATGCATGCACTGACCATGCGGGACACATGCGTGCCGACAGACAGTGAGGTGGTAAAACTGAGCTCTCCAGCGAGCGACCGGAGTGTCTTTACAGCTAGTTACAGTCTACCAATCACGGACCCATCCTTGCCGATCTGCACATCGTTTAACAGAAAACTTACTTGTCGTCGTACTGGCGGATCCATGAAGGACGTAGGCGGTGCGAGCCTGTCCACCTCCTGTTCCAGAAGGTGCACCTCGCGTTCCAATGTCGCGATTCTCGCGTCCTTGGTGTCCAGCAGCACCTTGATGGTGCTGCTGGATGGCGAGGGCACCAGTTCTAGTTGCGATTGCAGCGTGCGCAATGTCTCGTTGGCCGCCTGCAGCTCCTGCAAGACCAGGACCGTGACCGGACGCGCAGCTTTACCACCGCCCACCGTCATCGACACATCACCAAGAATCATTCTATCTTTCTTGGGCTTACTTTTTTTTTTGTGCCCCCGAAGTTTCGCGATGTTTAGATCATTTAGTTTCATCAAAACCTAAAAGACTACTCAATAGGCCGTAGATAATCTATATCAAAGATTGTTTCACTTTCGATATGAGTCTTTCAAAGATTTGCTCCTAAATTTGGAAAAAAAGAAACTTTGATCTAAAAATCACGCTACTCCAGTTTATAGTCATTATTACTCTGGCCAATCCAAAAATTACTTTGTACAACATCTAATTACTTCATGAAAACACCCAACATGCTTGAAGGTTATTTCATTCTTGTTCATGTGCCAGATGATGTGAACATCTTTTTTTTTTCCACAATCACTCACGTACACAACTTTTTACTCTACCTCACTTTCACAGTCAATCTACTAATATTTTTATTTTTTTGGTATTTTGGTTGCTAATATTGATGTTCAAACTATAAAAAAAATGGGTACGTAACTAAAATAGTCTAACCAATTACAATATAGTCTCTCTAATGAATGAGATGATATAGGTAGTGGAAGTTATAGTTATTAACGTTATAAGGCCGATAAGTAGCAAATAACGGCCGAGCTGAAGTTTGTGATCCGATGCGATAGCCGAGGATTATAATCAGCCAAGGCTGTTATTTGCCGGCGGCCGTTAAATAAACCTTTTCGATTTCAATTTCGCTCATGTTATAATATTAAGATAACGGTACAGTATCATGAAAAGTAATTTTTAGAAGAGCTATGTTTGTTAAAAAAATATTATAGCAACTCGCTACCTTCATCCTTCTGTTTTTAAATTGTCGTCCAAGATAAAATTACCGTTCAAGGAAATTCAAAGAAAAACAGAAGCCTATCGGACCAATTTAATAGTAGAAACAACTGTGTTGGTTTGTATAGCACAAAGGGTGGGCTTACGCCTTCATTAACTATCCAATGATTGTTCGATGGTTGGTTGGTTTAAGACGGGGTCAGGCGGGCTCGTGTCCTGATTTGCACTTTGCACTGCAGCTTTAAGGCTTATTGTGCTTAAGCAATTTCCGTTCCTTTGATGAGATCTAGCAGCTTGCTGGCAAGTTTCTCCTGCGGGAGTTTTACGTCGCGTTGTATTCCTCCAAATATTGTGTATTCGGCTAGCCAGTGCTTCATAGTAATATGTGTGAGGCGGTTTTCTCTTCTTCATTATACAGTCTACATGTCAGGCCATTGTAGACTACCATTTTCTGCATTTGCGCTTTGATATGGCAGTCCGCTGTTAGTAGTCGTGTCAACTATCTTATCTGGGTAAGCGTTAGTGACAATACTTCAGCTGTAAGCATCTTTGAGGGGGTTCAATTATCCCCTTCGAGAGTCTTGCTCCAGGTATGGACCGCCAATAGTCGAAGTGTTGATGGCTCGACCACCTTTTAACTGCCATCTTTATAATCTACTTCTATATCACAAATGCGTGTTCGTCTTGTGTTGGGTGCAGCTGCGTCCGCTCTGGCGAGTTCGTCAACCTTTCCCTTGCCTTTTATCATCGAATGCCCAGGAACCTACAGGAGCTTTATTATGTTATTCCTTGAAGATTAAGCTTCTAAGGTCGTGTAGGCATTCAATCGTTATTTTCGAAGTGAATCGATGTGAGTTTAGAGCAGCCTGACTGTCTGTTCTAGTTGCCATAATCCAGCTTAAAGGTTCGGTTTCTTAGGACAGTGCGCGACGCACAACTCACAACTTAAACGTCAGCAGAATCTATTTAGCACGATGTTGACACACTGCTGACGCTGTACGTCGCGCTCACCTGCACAACGCCAACAAACCGGTCAATCTAATTTACACTCGGTTAATTTTAGCAGATGTGCGCGGCGTTCGACAGAATGTGAGTTGCTGCTCTAACAAACCGTACTTTTAGAATCTCCTATGCGCATGCTTGAATTGCATGAATGCCTGCCTGGTAAACTGTGGCGTTAAGCTCCAGAGGGATGCTTTGTTCTGATCTTGGTCATTCTTCATATAAGCCAGCGCCAGCTCTTTCTGCTGTTTTGGAGCCGTCTATATACCAGACCAGGCCTCTTCTTATTATATGAGACGTTCCTTCCTGCCATATACTTGGATCGCATATGACTTTGATTGGTTTCTCAAACTTATGGGTCAACACCATTTGATCTGTTTGCATGTCCACTATGTTATCGTCCATCAGGTCCATAACCTTTGCGTAGCCGAAGTTGCCTGGTTTTTCTTTCCATGCCTCGGCAGTCCCATCCAGTGGTCGTGAATATGGCTGCCATTTGAGGGGAGCTAAACCCAGAATTGCTTCCAGCGCTGCAGTGGGTGTGCTTCTAATAGCACAGGTGGCGCACAGACATGCCAGTCTCTAAAGGTTGTTCAGTTTATTAATAGTTATTGTGCTTTTGTCCACCATATTGCAGCTCAGTATACAACTATGGGCCTGATAACCGTGTCGTACACCCATAGCATCATCCTTGCATCAGAGATGCATCTAACTAGAAACATTTTTGCTTTGTTGAGGTTTCTCTCTAGATGTGAGTTCCATGTTAACTTAACGTCCCAAATTAGACCTAGGTATTTCACTTCGTCGACTAGTATAATCCTTTCTTCGAAGAGGCTTAGGTTGTTCTTATCCACCTGCAGGTAATATTGTCGACTCCATGTCTTGACTCACTTGACATGATTTCCCTGGTTGGTAGGCATGTTTTTATTTGCATAGGGGAAATCGCAAAAGTCTCTTAAGTGCCTATCTATGAGGGTCGGTATGATTTCGTTTCCCTGTATGTTTCCTGACCGAGCTTTGGGAGGAAGACTGCTTTCGCTGTCATCCATGTTCCTGGCATGATTTAGAAACACATTTGAGGCTGTAGAGCATTTTTCATCCAACTAATTGAGAAGTTTCCCGAGGCATGAGTAATACTGTTGCGCCAATTTATAAGCTCACTGCTGTAGAAAAATGTTTGGCTGGTATTATAAATCTTTCCAATTGACTCGATCATGGAAAACCATTTGGACTTCATGAGGTAAAGAATTATCATCCGAACGAATAAATTCTGCAGTGGGTTCTCTTCCTAATCAAAGTTTACTGTATCAACCGGTTTCTTAAGTAATCATACTCCTCATCTGCATCAGCTTGTATTTTTGTACACATTTTCATTGAACTAAATAAAGACTACATTGGACAGATTTTATATCTGTTAAATGCTATTTTCCAACTCAGTCAAAATGCTCTGAAAAATGAAACTGCAGATCTTTTCGAGGAGCGGGTCACTAGTACTCAAATTACCAAACACAAACGAACGTATGTTCGTTGGAAAAACTAAGTAGACTAGTGAAATTGCAGTATATTGCAGTCTGCAATGTCCCGAGAGAAACCTGGTTAGAGTCTTGAGACTTTTCTTGCGAAGGTTGACCAGCAGTTCTGATCTTCTTTGGTTGAAGTTGCCCAATAGATCTTAGACCTGTCGTAGTCCTGGCTCTTCTATCCATTATTTGTTCCTTAGCCGGTTCTCATCTCTCCTTTTTTGAGCATTTCTTGGAAGTGCGCATTTCCGAAGCCGCAAAATGGTTCTGGCCCAGTGAACGGAGTAAACGCTCCCGTTCTTGCGAGTCTTGTCTGCGCATTCGTTGCCCTCGACACCTATGTGTCCGGGCACCCAGAGGTTCTGTTTTCCCAGCTCATTTAGTTTCTGTAGACATTGCCATACTGTCTTAGAATTGATGACCGGGGATCTCAATACTTTGATAGCTGCTTGGCTGTCAGATATTATTACAATCTCTGGTTTCCGATAACTTCGGTTCAGGTTGAACTGCACGCATCTTTCGATCGCATGAAGTTCCGCTTGAAATATTGTCGTATCTAGGATAATAGGGCATCTCCCTTCGGTTAATTGAACTCAATCGTCTTCTAAAAAAGGTTCATGGGCTTCAGGAAAATCATTGATCACGTTACATTTAAATAACATTCCATTGCAAGTTGAACTAATTATTGAATTATTAATTCGTACGTACAAGGAACTGAAACCCATGGAAGGTCAATGTCAACGACAGTTCACCGGTAGTTATTGTAATTAGCAATCACGCACCATGGTTGCTCGACTAACATAAAATAAGGGGTTTTGGAAGATGAGAGGGCAGTCTACCAACGAATAATTCGTTCAATGGAATGTTATTTAAATGTAACGTGATCAATGATTTTCCTGAAGCCCATGAGCCTTTTTTGGAAGACGATTGAGTTTATTTAACCGAAGGGAGATGCCCTATTATCATAGATACGAAAATATGCTTGGTGATTTACCCATTGGCTACGAGTATCTGGTCCGTGGTCTGAATACTCCGGCTCCAATTCCCTCAACAGTTTTGGAACCCTCTCGTCTGTGTATCATTTGATGGTGTTTGCTTTAAGGGATTGGATGGATTCCATGTTCCATCTGTTGTTTGTAGGTACTCTCTCGAGTCCCAAAGTCTCGTCTCGTCTCGAGTGGTCTCGTCTGGTCTCGAGTTATACAGGGTGTCCAAAAACTAGCGTAAAAACTCTTCTCTACACATACGGTTCAATATTTTATTATTTGTCCAAAACAAAATCTGTTTGTCGGTGAAACACTTAGTGACAGAGAAAGATAAATATACAATTATGATGCTCCGAATGTAGCTTTTTTGTCGTGGCGCCATCTACTTGAAATTGCTTGAACTGTTTTCACCTTCAATATTCGTTTTAAGGTCATCTCAAAAAATCCGCAATAATTTCCAAAATCCTTTGGCATAAACATTATTTGATATATTATCTACAATCTCTACAATTAGCTTTTTTTAATTTTTCGTGGTTATCAATAAAATATGCTTTTCACGGATCCAAGCTTGATAAACATGCAAATATGCAACCACCAACACATTTAATTGTTTTGGTGGTTGCGAACATGATTTTTAAATTTAAAAAAAAGGCTGAATATCGAAAAACCAAAATAAGGAATTGTAGATAATCGATCAAATAATGTTTATGCCAAATTTGAGCCAATTCTGATGTGCCGTTTTTTTAAAGACCTTAAAACAAATTTCGAAAAATCAACCAATCACAGTTCAAACATGGCGGCCATTAACGCGGCCTTAAATTAAATACCCATGTACCTGAACAATTCGAAGGTGAATTTTCACATCTACCTCTTCATATTATTAAGAATAATGCTGGGGAAGGAATTTTTAAATTTAATTATTTTTCTACGGTTTCTCAAAGGGTCCTCTACTATCTGGAGACTTTTTACGCTATTTTTCGGACACCCTGTATTTATGGTTTTTGTTTTTATACTATAACGGAAGTCCAAACTGCCACAGTGAAAAAGCAATTAGTGAAAAATCATAGTAAAGAGTAACCCTGATATTTAATTTACTGATTTCATATTCAAATAGCCCAGAATAGTCCAATAATAAAGCTATGAAAGAAAAATTTTAAGTGTAATCTCGAGACTCGAGACTACACGAGACTCTCGCCGAGTCTGGTCTCGTCTCGTCGAGACTTCACGAGACGAGACCAAAAGCCAGTCTCGTCTCGAAAAGTCGAGCCGAGACGAGACGAGACGAGACGAGACGAGACGAGACGAGACGAGATGAGACGAGACGAGACGAGACGAGACGAGACGAGACGAGACGAGACGAGACGAGACGAGACGAGACGAGACGAGACGAGACGAGACGAGACGAGACGAGACGAGACGAGACGAGACGAGACGTGACCAGTCTCGAGTCTCGCGGCATCACTAGATGGAGAAGTGTTTCTCGAAACTGAATTTATCAACAATCACGTCTTTTGGTAGATCCATAAGGTGTGCACAGTTTGGGAGAGGAAAAGTTTTGCCAAGGTGCGTTTTCATTTGTAGACCTATCTTCTCCAGTCTGAGACATGATCCACACAACCCGCTTCACTATTATGTGGAGTGGTGTTAGGTCTAGAATGATTTCTAGTGCTGCGGTTGGACATGATCTCATTGCTCCTGTTATACAGAGACACGCGAGTCTTTGCACTTTTCCTAGGGTTTTTCTAGCTGGGTTCGGGTATACCAGGCTACCGCTCCGTACGTGATGATAGTTCTCACTATCATGGTATACATCCATCTTAGGATTGATGGGTTACAACCCCATGTTTTACCCGCAATGTTTTTGCAGACCATGAGTGCCGAAATTGCTTTGTTTTTTATGTTCCTTACATGTCGGTTCCAGATAAGTTCAGATTCTAGGGTTATTCCTAGGAATTTAACTTCTTTTTTCCAATCAAGTCTGCTTTTATCGAGGCGAATGTTTCTCAGGTTTGGGAGTTTCGTTCTTTTTGTAAAGGCTACCAGTTTGGTTTTTGCTGAGTTTAGATTCAGCCCCACAGTGTGACACCATTCCTTCGTGGTTCGAAGTGCTTTCTCTATAAGGTCGCAGAGTATTCCTTCGTATTTGCCTCTGGCCATGATGACAATATCATCGTTGTATTCAAAGCAGGTGAAGCCCTGATCGGTCAATAAATTTAGGAGGTCGTCAACCACTAGACTCCACATCAAAGGTGAGAGTACTCCTTTCTGCGGACATCCTCTAGTGTCGAAGAAGGCGCAGACGGCTACTTCCTTATTATGCAATGTGCTTTGGATGCTGTCGGTGAGTTCAAGTAAAGCGGTTTCTGTTGATCTACCCGCTCTGTAAGTATGCTGCCTAGGATGTAGTGGCGTCTTTTCCAAAACACTTGTTCTGATGTAGTTATTTACAACTTTCTCCGCTGTTTTAAGCAAAAATGACGTGAGGCATATAGGTCTGAACGACTCCGGAAGAGTGGCGTCTTTTCCCTGCCTTTGGAATGAAAGTTCTCTTCTACATTGACTGGGTATGTATCCGGTCGCTAAGCTGTATCTGATGACAGCGACCCTTACGCACATAGCTGTGTATGAACAGACAAATTCTAATTCGAATTTAAAACACTGAAGTCAATAACATCTATAATTCATGTGTATATCAACAAAATAAATCAGTATCCAAGGTTTAGCCCTGGAAGCTTACCCCTTCCGCATACGAAGATTTTTTTCTGGGCTGAAACTCTTTAACGTCGCCACTTGCAAAATGCGACATTCTTATCCTGAACCCTCTAACAAGTTTAATAGGTCTTCAGTGTTTCCCAATGTTTATTGAGGCGACAAATCACTGTTAGAGGCTTTGTGGCCTGCTGGTCATATCTTTTCTCCCAGAAGTAAGAAACTACTATATTTAGACATCTCCACCAAGAAGTTTCGCCTGACCTGTCTCATATCTCGTGTACTTTCCCAGAGCTGACAGCGCCTGTGCCGCCTGTTTTTTCAAAGTAAGTTTCGTAACTAAGCACTTATAGTATGGTTTGCGGCTCTAACAAATTGGTTGATAATCCCTCTCCATATAGTTGATCAGCCTCTTTGTTCCCAGGAACATTCAGAGGTTCAGAGGCCTTTATAGCAGACAGGGTGGTCCTGCCGTCTGTGCAAATTTGAAGTAGGTATTCTTGGCTTTGGCTAAAAATTCTAAAATTTTGTGTTAATACATCAGAATGGATACATATCACCCTGGAAAACAGTCGCGACAGCAAAACTCCTTGGGCTTACCGAAAAAGACAGAATTGGTCTTGTAATGAAGAATGGAGTTTGGAAACTCTCCTGTGATACATTTAAAGTCCTGACTTGTTGACTTATGCAAGTTAGAATTGAAGTTCATTCAAATACTCCAACATCAGAAATTATTGCGGAGATCATCACAATTCCGCAACATTTTTTAATTAGGGTTTTTACAAAACCAGGAAAACAGTTGCTGATTGATTTAACTAATAGAAAATTGTGAGAAAATATTACTTATTACTCATCGTATTTTTGAGATGAATACCCTTGTTATTGGTAATTTGTGCTAATATTATGATACCTTGATGCCTTGATAAATTTGTCGTTGTCGCTATGACCCATATTAATCTCATGAATCGTATGTGTTGTATGGTCGAAAGCACCCGCCATAAATGAGTTTCAAATATTTTATTATTATATATTATTTAAATTCGACGCACATGGTACCTGGGGAATCCTTCGTTTACCCCTGCGACCACTAAAAGATCGCACGCCAAGCTTGCTGTGAATTATCCTCGACTGAGGTACGGGCAGTTGTATTATCGAAGCGCAATTTGTCTTTCTTCTGTCTGGATTGTTCTTCCAGTATAAAGCAGCTGCTGAAATTAATCGACCGCGTTGGTCATATTGAAAACCAGGTGAGGGATTTGAAAAATGAAATCTCAGTGATGCCTCAGATCAGCCAGAACCTTGCGGAGTTGAGTTATCAGATAGAATCAATCAAGTCCACAAAGGTATTGGAAGCTAAGATCACTCAAATGAGCGGATCTACTTCAGATGCTTCATCTGAAGTGAAAGTAGTCAGCTTGGAACATGACACTATATGACCTGAATTACGAGACCGCCAGGGTAGAGCGAGCAATATATTGCTCTTCAATGTTCCTGTGAGAGGTGACGATGCCAGGGATATTTCATCGATTTGGAACTTGCTGACCGACGATCCTCCAGTGGCCAGCCATTTCACGAGAGTAGGCAGGAGCAACGCTAACGGTGCTCGTGCTCTGGAGGTTACATTGTCTTCACAAAGTACAGAACTTTCTCTAATGCGCCACCTTCAAAAATTAAAGGGGAAAAACATCTATTTGAATCTGGATTTAACCTCGAAACGACAACAGCTGGAAAAACAAGTATGGACTGATTTCAAGGATCGTGAATCCAAGGGGGAGGATGGAATTCGTGTCAAGTACACTAACGGTGCCCCACGGACATTAGTGTCACGGGAAACTGAGAACTGACGGCCAATGTAACAAACATGCAGCTAAAAATCTTCACGTTTACTAAAAGAATGTGCGGGAACTGCGAAGCAAATTATATGATCCTTCTTGCAGTATTTCCACAAGCGATTACCATATAATAGTACTAACTGAAACCAACCTATCGAGTGATATAACTGATGCTGAATTGAGTATGACGGATGGCACACTCAATGGGTGGTGTCTTTATTGCTATTCATAAATCTACTTCCTGTCAACTCTTACCTACTACGGCCCCTGTAGAGCAGGTATATGTGGCGATAGGATTCGCCAGGACACTGTATATTATTGGATGCGTATATTTGCCACCAAACTCTCCTGTGGACAGATACCTAATGGTCAGCGACAGCATCGATTCTCTGTGCAATGCATATCCACTTGATGGGTGACTTCAATCTTCCCAAGGCGGTGTAGATCGATGATGACCTTTGTTCTGCAGCCATTCTGCGGGGCGAGGCGTATGTTCCACCACAGGCAAGAGGCGATCACGACCATCTCAAATATGTGTGCCTTCCACAACCTCATTCAGTTGAACTACTTGGGCAATCATAATATCGTTATTTTAGATTTAGGGTTGAGTCCTGTCAAATTTATTGTACATTCTTTTAATCCTTTAGTTCGGATGGATGAACATCATCTACCTCGGAGAAATGAGTTTTTAATGGTTACTTGTGTTCTTTCGATTGGGAAACAATTCTCTCTAACATGAACGTTGATGACATGTTGGGCGCTTTCTATGACATATTGTACATTGCCCTGAATGCTTTCGTTCCGCTCAAAAAAGCTGCAAGCGGTAAGTTTCCGCGATGGTTTTCCCGAGACGTGATCAATTTGACAATTCAAAAAAAGAGGGCTCATAAAAAATACAAATCCAGTGGTTCATATAGGGATTACCAGCTTTTTTCAGGCCCGCGGTCACATCACAATGTGGCATATGCTATAGAAATTATATCCAGAGTATTGAATCCGCGGTTCAAGATGATACTAAACACTTTTGGAATTTTATAAACTGTAAGCGCAAGACAAAGGAACTGCCTGGTGTCATTAAGTTCGATGATGCTTGTGCTGAAATGGGCCCTGAGGCAGCTAACCTTTTTGCCGATTATTTTGGTTATGTTTACTCTGTCCCCAAACAGAGTTTTTATCAAACAACATTATCAACATTAGCAACTATCACATTTTAATCTCCGATATTTATACTGAATTGAATGGTTTAAAGACAGACAAGGGGCCCGGACCAGACAACATCCATCCTTTTTTCCTAAAAAACTGCTCTTTCTAGACCTCTGCAGATTATTTTTAATGAATCATAGAAACAAGGCCACTTTCCTGGATTTTGGAAGACTAGTTTTGTGGTTCCTATTCAAGACTGGTGATAAATCCGATGTCCGCAATTACAGACCTATCAGTATTTTGAATGTGATTCCAAAAATTTTTCAAAAACTTGTTTCTCGGTACTTAACTCCGGTGATGTCAACGGTGATAATTGGCGAGCAATATGGATTTTGCCCCCGGAAAATCACAGAACTAAACCTTCTTACATATTCTCACTCGGTGCTTGAAGCTTTGGAAAGCGTCTCGGAGGTTCATTCTGTTTACACGGACTTCACCACGATAGGGTTCCCCACACGCTTTTGTTGAACAAGATCAGAGCACTGGGTATATCGGGTCCACTACTGGGGTAGATCAGGATCTACTTACTTGATCGTACCCAATTAGTGAAGGCGAATAATTTCCTATCTCGTGAAGTTTCTGGATCATCAGGAGTTCCTCAGGGATCCCATGTAGGTTCGCTTCTTTTCAATCTATTTATAAATGATACTTCCAACTGTTTTTTGTCCTCTAAATTTCTCCTATTTACGGATGATTTCAAGCGGTTGTTACTTCTGAGGATTGCCAGTTGCTGCAGGATGATCTCAATAGATTTACACAATGATGTCGCAACAATGGAATGGAGCTCAATGTGTCCAAGTGCAAGCTGATGAAATTTTCTAGGTTGCGTCATCAAATTAACTCTAATTACCTAATCAATGGGGAGATTCTATCATCTGTTGCGACTATCAGTGATTTGGGTGTTACTCTTGACCCAGCTCTCTCATACAGAGCATACATCGAATATAATAAGGAAGTCACTTATGATGTTGGGTTTCCTCTCTTAAGATTCTCTATTACAATTGTTTTTGGATTGAAGTATGCCTCTTCAGTTTTGAACCCCTTATATGCGAATAACATGCACAGACTTGAACGTGTGCAGCGTAAGTTTCTGCATTACATAAATTGCAAATTCTTTAATAACGACGATTTCCATTATGAGTCTCTGTGTCGTAGGCTGAACCTTTTACCATTGTCGAAAAAAAGACGAAACAGGGATCTTGACAATCTTTATAAGATTCTTAAGTCTCTGTCAGATTGCCCTGACTTGCTTGCAGATATAGGCCTTTATATGATCCAAGTAAAATGACTCGAAGCCGCTATATTTCCAATGTGTCATTTCATCGCACTAATTATGCAGCACACTCTTTCATTCCTCGCTCAGCTGCTTGTGCTAATAAATTTGCTGATTTTGACTTCTTCTGCACTTATAAATTGTTTTTGTCTCAATTAGCTCGCCTAGAAGGTGTTTAGTGCTTAGGTATTATTATCTATTGTATATTATATTTTTTTCATTTTATTACATTTTATTGTCAGTAGATATATATTTGCTAGTTTAGGTATTCAGTGTAAAATGGACAGCATTGTCCGTTAATAAATAAATAAATAAATAAATAAATAAATAAATAAATAAATATACTGAAATTTCGATTCGTTGGTTATGATTATATTCGATTTGCTTTTTCACTTTTCTGTGCATTCCCTTGCCCGGTAGATGTATCTTGAGCAATAATCTTTTTTTTTTTAAGGCAGCTAACGTTTTCCAACGTGGTTTCCCTGAAAGTCTATATTTGCTTAAGTTAATTTGGTGTGAGAATATTTTGAGAAAAAAATTACTAAAAATATATGCAAAAATATCGTTTTTGAGATCCAAAATGCAAATTGAATTGAGTTTTTAGAAAATTGCCTCACAATTCTATTGAATGATAATGCTTCCTTGAGCTTAAGCATGGTTCTGTTTGGATACATGAAAAATAAAAACAATTTTAACCATCAATCCCATATAAAGTTGGTTGTGAAGCCAACCTTATAATGACAAAAATGTATAGGTTTTTTTGAAATTATGGACCGCAATTTGGATCTTAAAAATCAAAAAGCCAAAAAAGTTAGATCTTTAAGAAAAAATCAATACCAGCAACCACCAAAAGTAATAATTATTAACTACTAAAGAAATAAGCACCTGTTTCTGTGCCATCGCTTGCATCTGTTGGAACATGGCGCGTTCTTCTTCTTTACCTAGAACAGAGTCGATACCACGCGGAATTAGTCCTAAACGGAAAATAACATGCCTTCTCACGAAGGCTGTCCAGGATAAACAGTTACAGAATACCCTCACAGAGACCACACCAAATTCAATAAAATTAATATATGCCCACTGCAGTCATTATCTCTTTGCTCCAATACAATAATTGTTAAGGCATGATAATGTACCTATGCCGTCAAAATACTTTGAGTAAGTTCTGCGTGGTGTCTGTGGCAACATTACATGAAGATTGATGATGGGCGAAGATGGACGATGATTTTTGATGGCTGTAACTATGCTTGACTGATGATTTTTCCGGTGCTACGCTGATGAGACAGTTATTACCAAAAACATGACACGAGTTAGGTTTAAAAAAGCCAATAAACAAACCGTATAATACACCTTCTGTGAAAAAATGATAAGGGATTAATGAAAAACAGTAGGTAAGTATCTTATCCCTATTTTATGCAGATTATATTTCCAGCCACACTATGAAACTTGAATCTCCTTCTTCTGTTTCATATATATTTTTTAAAAAATACATTTTAGTCTAGAAAAGTATAATTTTTCCGAAATCTGGTTCTAAGAAATTAAAAATTTTTTGGATGGTTTAAGGAATGGCTAATTCCTGTTTTGTTTTTGCCTCATTGCCAGATTGGTCGGTTTTCTATTAATATTGATCTTGTTTTTATTTATTTTTTAATTGCAACACACTGTATATTCAAACTCAGTACAATGCATGTCGCATTTTGGATTTCAAGTAGGTAGAGTGTAAATCGAATGGTCAATATTCTTCTCATTTTGACGTTTGAAAATTACATTATTGAACGTGCCTGCTGTAACGCTCTTTTGTCGGAACAAAAAAATGCTCATAATTGTGCTCGACTATGCTCAAAGGTTCTTTAGCTTGGGGTGGTCCTTGGTGTTAATACAGTAAAGAGAGGGCGCCACTAGTTTGTATAAAATTATTTTGATTATCAATGAATAGCCAAACTATAATTAGCTATTATTTAAAAAGATAAATACAAAAATCTGTAAAGGTAAAACAAATCCAATACCTATCTGACATTTAACCCCTTCAATAAAAACACAAGTTTTGGAATTCTAAAAACAATAATTTATTGACCGGATGGCGAACTTGTTGTTCATTAACATTGAAACAAGTGAATTGTTTAAAGGTGATTATTGTTTAGTATCCAATTTTATTAAAACAATTTAAGCAGCTTACGGGAAGCAATACTTAATTTGAATAGGTATATAAAAAGATTGAAATTAAAAACAATTGAATAGATACCTACGATGAGGCTTAATTGTAAAGTGCAAGTACTGAAGTCAAAAAAAAAAAATTAAATGAAAATAACATTCAATTTTGGAGTGAAAATGAATCAAATCAATAAAAAAATCATCAATGCGGAAAGATAATAAATAATCCTTAGGCAGTTTTAAATGTCAAAGACAGGCTATATGAAATCAAGGGTGTCGGGATGAGCTCAACCTTCTTACCTGTAATTAAAGTTCAAAATAGGTAAACATAAAACTTAAGTTTGACTACCTAAAGATTTTACATTAGTATACCTTGTAGAACTACTACATTGTTATTGATTTGGAATTAAAAGTTAAATGATTATTTTAAAACTTAATGAATCCACAATATATTGTTATACCGATCAGTACTCGATATTAATTTTTAGATACCTAATGAATAATGATAAAGAAAACGATAATAAAAGCTAATATTTGACTCTAATAATAATTAATTAAAAAGCTAAACACTACTATAAGGTAAACAATTTAAGTCGGTAATTGAATTTACATAGATATTGATTGGCTAATAAAGCTAAAAGATAGGGGGCGATAAAGAAAAGGTAAAAATAAGTAACGGTAGTTAAGATGGCACGTTTAAGACACCCATAGGAAAATAAATATACAAGTCTGGACGAAATCCTTGTAAAGCCTCGGAAGCTTTCACAAATTTGAGCTCTGGCGGTACCAAACTGGCTGGAGACAACCAAATAATGGTTGGGGATCAACTTCTTACAGGATACAAACTTTCCTTGGAAAGTGGGCCCAGATTTACTCTGAGTTTCAGGACAGCGTGGTCTCAAATTTGTCAATTTTCGCTTAGAGAAAGAAGTGCCTTCAAGGATTTTTCGTCCTGCCGAAGCTGCCTGAATGAATTGAGGGGATATAAGGACTCATTCATCAGAGAGAAAAATAAATTTATACCTGAACGGCCGATAGTAACCGAACTTTCAAAAAATCTTCAGAAAAGTCAACAATCGGTTGATTTTCCAGGAAATTTTCGAGCAGACACGAGCGAGCACTCTCCTGGGTAGTTATTCGGTAAGAATATTGACTAGATGGCCAAAAATAAAGGTAAAGTTTTCCGATATTCCCACAACAGTTGCTAACTTCGGGATTGGATTACATTGAAGCACTAACGAAGCACTAACCATTTGTCTGTAAATGAACGTTGGTGCTTTCCATATTCCTGCAAGGCGTGAAGTAAGCAGGGGATTTCTAAAAACCGTAATATTTCTGAAATTCAACGTTAGAATTTTTGAAAATATTGGGGTTGCTAATTTGGGGATTGAAGCATATTGAAGCACTAACCATTTATCTGTAACTGAACGCTGGTGCTTCCCTTGTTCCTACTGGGTGTGAAGTAAGCAGGCGATTTCAAAATACCGAAATATCTCCTAAAATACAAGGGTTGCTAATTTGGGGATTGAAGCACATTGGACCACTAACGAAGGGCTGAACAATTACGTAAAATTGAACTCTTGTGCTTTAAGTGTGCCTGCCTACTTCCCAGAGCCCTGAACTCGACCCAGAAATAAGTACAACTTCAGGCAGGAACGTGTCAGTTTTCCAGGCAGAGCTGCTTGGATGCAGGGAGCTGTACAAATACAGGAAAGGAGGATTATGGGAACAACCATCGCCCTTCTCACAGTATTGCAAGCAAAATTCCTATATGCATGTGATAATTGCCAGATAAAACCCATTGGAACCACTTGAACATGACCTCTGATGACCGCCCACATAAAAGTGAAAGAACATCCATATTCTCAGAATATTCCCTCAAAGTGCTTTTTGGACTGTTCTTTTAGGAATGTTTAATGAATATTCCAAGATTGTATCAATTGAAATATTCATATTTTGACGTTCTATTTATGTACTAGGTATGTTGCTTCTATGCACCTACCTGAAAGATTGTGCTAAGAACCTACCTTATATAACATTATTTGAATATTGTCAGACGAATATTATTATAATGTACCCTGAAAAATGTTCTTTCGGCTAATATCTCTATCAAGTATTAAGAATATACCTACCAAGTTGTGCTGAGAAGTTTATGTAGGTAGGTAACCATGATAAGAATATTTTCATATTGTTCACCTAATTATCTAAAGTACCTACTCAAAAATCTTAATTGAACAATTAAACAATAATGCTCTATCTAGAACCTACTAAAAATATTATAGGTATATTCTTTTTCTTTTGCTTTGTAGGACTTCCAAGAGAGGGAGCCACGCGCTATTAAAGATTCACATCTTGCCTAGCGTTTGAATCACCTTGGAACCTGTTTCTCTCAGTTGACGTGCTTACCGCGACGAGAGCATACAAGCTCGCAACCGGAGCTTTGGTTAAACACTTGTGTTTTCCAGAGAAGTTTTCCAACAACTTTTTCACTGCCTCTCATATGAAAGGACTAAAAGGGGCATTATTTGGATGCGAAAATTAACATTCCAAGTATATTCCTAGAATCAAACAAGAATGTTATGTCGAGGATGCATATTGAGAATGATATAATAATATGTAAACATTCTAAGAATATTTCAAGCATATTGGTATAATATTCTTTTGAGAACATAACTATAATACTATAACTATAATGTCATAGAAACATTCTTTGAATGTGAGAATATACATTTCAAGAATATTTTTAGGATCAAACAGGAATATTCTTTTCAGGATGTACTGAGAATCTCATAGGTATATTCTAGGAATATCTTAGTGGATTTCCCAGGAAGTTCTTGGGTATTGCAAACAGTATTTCTACAATCTTTTCTCAGAACATTCTCAGAAGATTCGCAATGATTTTGGCGAACATTCTAGGCACATTCCTCCTAAAAAAAGAACATTCCCAGTACATTCTAAGGATGCAATCTTGTTATGTGGGCGGTAAATATTTTCACATTTGGTTAACCAGATTTCAGGAAACCGTGGTCCAAAAATATTTCCCATTTAAATAGCCATATTAATTTGATTGGTTTGTGGCCGCAAAACCACAAACCAGCTTTTATTCGAATCCTGTCCCTATCCTGAACCCACCTACAAGTTTAGTTAACTGAAATTCCGACCAGCTTCTAATAATTCTCAAAGGTGTACCTTCGTGTGCTATGGGATTTGTTTGGCTCCAGAATGAGACCAGGCTCTCTTTTTTTGCACTTGTGAATATACAATGTTTATAAAAGAAAAGAACACAAAACAATGACTACGCCATTGCCAAACTGAAAAAGCTTTCTCTAGAAGCAGGTAGGTAGTTTCCTTTTAAACCAAATTAGAGTGGTGATAACAGGTATTGTTATTTTAGAATTATTTTAGGTACCTATGGATTTAAATGTCTCAAGCATATTTTTAATTTTATTATAGGCAGAAAATTTTTGAATAGATACATTTCGTTAGATGACCATATTCATGGTATTCAAGCAGGAAAAAGTTCCTGTCCTGCTTGTTCATTTGATAATATCTGATAAATCACCCCTCCGATCCCATTATTTCATTATGGAGCCAACACATATTGATCTCTTCAGCAGTTTAAAGCTCGATGGTAGCTACTTACTACTATAGTATGTTCATGAGAGAGTCGACAGACAGTAGTTGTGGTTATGTTCTTAGGCGCAAACAAAGTTACAGAGTATCTACATATTACGTTATTGAATTCATGTGGTCATCGATAGTGTCTAAATTCAGAATGCGTTTCAAAAATTACCACCACAAAAAAAAACATTTTTGGCATTGCTTGATATAGAAGACCCGCACTTGTAGAAGAAGCTGTACAGATAACACACATTGTAGCTGCACTAAAAATCTACACCCTTTCCATAAGTATTTCAGAATGTATCACTCGTATTTCAGATTTATCAAGTCTAGTCCAGAATCCGTCAATTATATTCCAGTTGTCTAAGTTTAATTTCAGAAAGTGTTATTTGTATTTCAACTTTTTCAGTTGTAGTTCAGAAAATCTCATTTGTGTTTCAGTTTGGTCAGTTGTATTTCAGAATAAGTCATTTGTATTTCGGTTTGTTCACTTGTATTTCAGAAAGCGTCATTTGTGTTTCAGATTTCGTCAAATAAATTTCAGATGTTATCAATGTAGTGTATTTAATGAAATTTATAATGGTTCACCTATACACCATGCTTGTGTTGATTTGGAAAAATCTGTTCTTATATTATTATTATCTGAAATACAACTGATGATTTCTGAACTAACTACATCTAACAAATTCTAAAACATAATTCACGTTTTCCGAAATACAATCAACGAATCTAAAATACAATTGACGTTTTCCGAAATAAAATTAACTTATCTGAAATACATTTGACGCTTTCTGAAATAAAATATACACTAATATGAAATACAATTAACTCTTTCCGAAATAAAATTAAATAATCTGAAATACAATTGACGCTTTCCGAAATACAATTTACTAATCTAAATTGCAATTGACGCTTTCTTAAATTAAACTGAAGGTCTCTGAAATACATATGGAAAAGGTGTAGTAGACGAGGAAGTATGGAATGAAGTCCGGAGTCTTGTAGAGTTAAAGAAATGAATTATATTTTAATGCCCTCCCTAGCTACTTGAAATCACAATGGACATATCATTGAACGTAGATTACAGGGTAGATGTTATGTATGGAACATTTTGAAATGCACTACTCTTAGATTCTTTCATAGGTTTGTGATCCTGAGCTTCTTTAAAATATGTTTGTTTATTGGCCTTTTTCTTCTTGTGACAGCAATTTCCCAACATTTTGATTAAATATTTTTGAAAAATAGTCATTATATTTCAATATTAGCTTATTTTTTAAGAAGGTTTTATTTAATGCTGTGAAATCATGCCAATAAATTATCTTATGAATAGGTATGTACATTGTAATCAAATAAAAGTAGTACAAAAATTATCAACTCCAATTTGAGCTCAACATACAAATTAAATAAACAATTCAAAATATGTTGGGTTTGGGCAATGACATATTAACACAGATAGGCAGCATGGACTAGGAGATTTTGAAGATTTTTGCTGTACTATTTTTTTTTTGATCGCAATAGTACTCAATTATACTAATATTTGAAAAAAAAGGAAAGGAGCTTTGTAAATTTTGCGCACCTTTCCCATTTCTATGAAATAAATATTAGCTTGTTATAATAGGAACCTAGGTACGCTAATTATAAACTTCTCATGGATATTAATTCTTATCTAAAATATGACACGGATAAACGACAAAGATATTATATTATGAATAGTGAAGGGTGCAAGAAGGGGGATAAGCAAGATAGAGATAATGACACATAAATGGCAGGCATCAGAATATACAGACTCACCCATTCCTTTATTCTGGAGCATTTCCAACAATTTCTTGATACTCTCATCTCGTGCCTGGAGGGTTTGTTTTTGTGTTTCTATACGAAGTTCCAGTTCCTGAAAATAAACATAACAGAGATTACGTGAAACAGTTTTGTAGTTTTTGAGTTAAATGGTATTTCGCATAGAGCATGTGAATATGTAAAACAAGTTTTTATGCTTAGATAAAAACGATGCTTAATTATTGTTTGTTTTAAGCATGATTTCCACTTCTAAATTTTTCTATTTCCTAGGTATATTTTTATTCCCTCTTGATTTTCAAAGAAGTTGCACCGCGGCCACAATTGTATTATGAGGCTTTATGGGAAGAAGAGAAAAGGATCGTGTACTTAAGGGACTACTTCAAATGTGGCATTCTTACATGTTAATTATGTGTCATCACCCAGGATGAAAATAGAACATACTTTTCGCGTAGTGAGAGACCTGCACATTGTAATTTCTTATAAAGTTGTCTACTATGTCAGCGGCACAGGTTATTTTAAAAGACGATAAATGAAAGTTATGAGGTCATAAGCCTACTCGACATAAACTTTTAGAAGTATATGAAATCTGTAAAAACCTACCATGAAGCAGACATTCATAGTTCTTGAAAGTTGAAAAAGAGAAAGTGGCAAAAAAAATAGATTTCACACAATTGAAACGATAGCGAAACCGGTATAGAGTAAGGACGTTGAAGGAACATGGAATGCTTTGAAAAAGAAAATAACAAAGATCCAAGAAAAATACATTCTTCTTCAAGTACCATGTTCTCCTTGAACGTTGGCTATCATCAGCGCTATTTGCATCTTGTCCACTGCTTTTCTGAAAAGTATAGTTGTACTAACATCATATATACCATTGTCTAAAATTTTTTATCCATGATATTCTTCTAAGGCCTGGACCTCTTTTTCCTTCAATTTTTCCCTCTATTATCAGTTTAAGGAGTTCATATTTGTCATTTCGTAAAATGTGTCCAAAATTTTCAAGCTTACGTTTTTTGATGGTGAATAAAAGTTCAAGCTCCTTATCTATTCTAAGAAAAACATCCGCGTTACGTACTCTGTCCATCCAAGATATTCTGAGTATTCTACGATAGCACCACATCTCAAATGCTTCCAATTTTGCTTGGAATCAGTTAATATCCACGCCTATACACCGTAATATAAAATGCTAAATACATAACAACGAAGTACACGAATTCGGAGAGTGCTATTAAGATCGCGACTACACAACACTGACTTCATTTAAATGAAAGACGATCTGGCCTGTTCGATTCTTGCCCGGACCTCTTGCATGTTGTCCCAGTTTTCATTGAGCTGACAACCCAGGTATTTATAAGAATTAACGAGTTCGATTTGTTGGCCATTGACTTCTAATATGCTCCTAATGTTCCTTTCTCTAGCTATAACTATCCATTTTGTTTTTCCTACATAAAAGTTAAGTCCAAATTGCGAGCTTTTGCCTGAAACTTTATTTAGAAGCTCCTGCAGACGTTCCAGTGTACCTGCGAAAATAACTGTGTCATCGGCATATCTTAGATTGTTGGTCCCTATGCCAAAAGTGCTGTGGTCTCAACGATGGCATTTTTGACATCTGTCCAGACTTTTTCTGCATCTTGTTCAATGTTCAACTCTATTGGCACCAAACGACAACAGTCGAAACAGAACAAACAACATCGGATGATATATGGATCAGATGGAGAGTCCGTCTCCACTTCTGTATTCGGAGTCTATATTTGAAGGTGAGGCCCAAGAGGGAATTGAGATCAACGGAACTCTGATCAACAACATTAGGTACGCTGACAATACCGTCCTAATAGCAAACAACGTACAAGAGATACAAAATTTAACCAATTTTGTAGTCCGTCATAGCGAAATGTTCGGCTTACATCTAAACGTCTCCAAAACCAAAATAGTAGTCTTTTCAGACACCAATAGACGCTTTTGTCTACATGTCGAGGGCAAACAATAAAACAGGTATCTTCAATAAAATATCCGGGAGCGAATATCAATAGCCAGTGTAATCCGAAAAAAGAAATACCATCAAGAATTGAACAAGCGAGGAAAACACTAATGTGCTTAAAAACATTTTTCACAAGATCAGACCTTAGTCAACTTAGAGCTTAACTCGGATGGTCAGATGTTATGTTTTCTCAGTCTTACTCTATAGATGCGAAACCGACAGCAGAAAAAGAATAGAGGCTTTCGAAATGTATATACGAATTTCATGGATATATAGGATCACGAACGAAGAAGTACTCCAACGCATGAATAAACAAAAATAAATGCTAAGCACCATTAAAAAGAGGAAAATGCAATACTTGGGTCACGTGATGATAGGTAAAAGTTACGAGCTACTCCGACTGATAATAGAGGGTAGAGTATAAGGTAGAAGATCAGTTGGAACACGCCTGAACTCATGGCTGAAGGATCTAAGAAGCTGGTTTGACCGATCATCTACAGAAATCTTCCGTGACGCAGTTTCCAAAGCAACAAATGTTATTTGGATCACCAACCTTCAAAGGGAAGAAGAAAATTGTTTAGTTTCTATTTTTCAATATGCCTGACTCCCAGTAAAAACCTTCAGTAGTTTTTAAAGTAACCAATTTCACCACCTACGGATGGCATGCCTGTGAGGTTCTTGTGGTTGTTAAATAACTTCTGTTAGCTGGAATGAGGTTAGCCAGATCGTCAGAAAATCTCCCATGGCAATAGCGATAGAACAACGACAATCCGTCACCTTGCGTCTATATTCAAGAGATTGCAGACAATCGGTGAAAGTTGGATTAACGATCATTTTTATTGCGGACACATTCGCATTAACTGATTCCATGAGCAAAAAATTAGAAGCATTTGAGATGTGGTGCTATCGTAGAATGCTCAGAATATCTTGGATGGACAGCGTACGTAACGCGGATGTTCTTCTTAGAATAGATAAGGATCTTGAAGTTTTATTCACCATCAAAAAACGGAAACTTGAATATTTTGGACACATTTTAAGAAATGACAAATATGAACTTCTTAAACTGATAAAAGAGGAAAAAATTTAAGGAAAAAGAGGTGCAGCCCGTAGACGAATATCATGGCTAAAAAATCTTAGACAATGATATGGTGTTAGCTCAACTACACTTTTCAGAAAAGCAGTGGACAAGGTGCAAATTGCGCTGATGATAGCCAACGTTCGAAGAGAACATGGTACCTTGAAGAAGATGAAGACACATTCGTCCGACCGCAACTACGAAGTGTGCCGCCATCCCACATCCCCCACGCTTCCCTGCCAACGTCATAGAATTCCAAATATCATCTTTTCTACGACTAGGCGCAAACAATGTCATTCCCGCACTCATTTATATTTATCAAAATTGATACCAGCAAATACTACTTTGTCACTGTCACGTTAAAAGAGTGAGACTCAGTTAACTATTTCTATTTTACGTTAAGATGAAGTTGAAAAATATTAGGGGACGATTCCATTTACCTGGAAGTTACGATACTGAAACTGATGATGAAGTTGCATTTATTTATGAATTTGAATCAGAGACGCAAACATTGGATATGCCCCAGGAACAAGTGAAACTTGTATTGGTCAACCAGTTGAAAAAATCTGGCTAATGTAAAAGAAGTAAGCCATCGAATAAGAACAGCGACAAAGAATAGAGGCAAGGTTATTCGGATTTTTAAACTAAAAATGGTAAAAAAAATCTTTCAGAGAATGTCTATGATTGTGAAAGTTTGGCTCGTTAATGATTAACACCCATTAAATTTGATGACAAGAGATATCTTATCCATTCATCATCATCATCTCAATAATTTTACATCTTGATATGTAATGAAGCACAAGAGTGTAGGTTTTGAATATTTGCCAAGAAACTGGAACGATTTCATTTACCTGAAAATCACAATGGTGAAAGTGGTGATGATTTTGCATTTAACACTGGTTTAGATGTGACAATGGAAGAGAAAAACTCTGTCGTGAATTTTGCTCAGCTGGAGGTGATAAAATAAAATACACAGAAGCAGGCGTACACCAAAACAAAATGGGGTAACGGAAAGCTTTAACAGAACCGTAATGGAATCAGCAAGTGGCCTCATATCTGAATTGAAACTGGACAAAAATATTCTATAACCTTAAAAACAACTGTACCTATATTTAATGAATCGAATGCCAACGATAGTTCTGGAAAATAAAACTGTTCCAGCTGAAATTTGATTTGGTTATAAACCTAATTTGGAAGAGGTTGAAGTATTTGGATTAAGAAAACATGATGTGATTAACTAAACGTACCAAGAGAATATCCAATGAGCTAGATGAAAGGTCAAAATTATTGTTTATGATGAGATACCTATACAGCAAAAAATATCAGCTCTGGGACAAAGGATCTCTGAAAATTCTGGTTGCCAGAAATCCTAGATGCAACGAAAGTAAAGAGAATAGAATAAAACTATGAATTCCAAGTAGTTTCAGATTTAGAAAATAACGATTATAAAATTGAAAGTCCAAGAAAACAAAAAAGCCACATTCAGGATAAAGAGCAAAATGAGCCAGAAAATCAAAATGAATTGATATTAATGAGAGTCCAAGACAACCAGTATATAGGAGAAAAAAAAACTTCCTATAAGACTGAGACTATAAGATTGAGTTATTTGCAACACTGTATCTAATCATATCATCAGACTTCCAGAAAATTGTGTTAAAGCTTTTGCAGTAGAGGAGGTTGGGGAAAAACCACGAAGGAAGAATTGGACATTGTTGTAGACAATAGAAGTTGGGAAATTATGGGTTTTTACAAAAGACGAAAGAGATGGAAAAGTTATAAAGAAGAAAATATTTGGTTGAACGAGGTTTTCTGTCAGATTTACACTAGTGGCAAGGATGTTAACCATCAGAATTGTCTTATCACTTTGACGAAGATTTATGCGATGTTTGTACATTATCAGCTAAGCACGATATAGATTCTTTTATTTCACCAGCATACTGGTATACTGAGCTTATTATCAAATGCGTCAAATTCGGTTTCTTTACTAAAGCGGATTCGTAGTTGAATGAGATAACTTTTCCTAATTTGAATAAATTTTCTCGAGAATAGAAATCCCTGTTCAATCGACAAATCGCCGGTTGTACGAATACGACAATTGGGTTCAAACGCTACCTCTGTTTTTCTATAACAATATTATTTGCTTTTAATCGAATATTAAACCAAACGCATGACGTTCTGTATTTTCACGCGAACAAAATTTTGCCATTAAAATTAACCTGATAAATATTCGAAAATAAAATTATAAACTGGGGCACTCTAATAATTATATTGATTACTTTGATGCAGAATATCATGAATTGGATTATAGAAGCCGCAGAGACAGATTTGCTCTAAATAGCAACCAAAAAGCAAAAGCAACCATTAGACTTGACTGAAAATATTTATCTTAAAAGAGGAATCAGACAGAAAGTGATGATTTCACCAAAGGCATTCACAGCTCCGAGAGTGATTACGAATAATCTCGCCTGGTCAAATATGGGGGTTACCTTTGATATGCCAATGGTTATAGTATTACAGAAGTACATAAGTGAAACACACATATCAAAGAGAAATGGTAAATTTAGATTCAGAGTTTGAAAAAATAGCTCTTGAAACATAATGAACCTTAACGAAAATTTGAGTCATTATGAAATGATAAGCAAATGGTAACATTGCAAATGCTACAGTCCCTCGCGTATTGACTCCTATAAGTCCACATTTGACGACAACTGCGAACTGCTAGCCTCGATCTACCTTGATTCAAGGCTAGAATCTGCAACTTCCATGTACAACTTCCCCCGTCAAGTGAAAATGGATGGCTGGATGGCTATCGTAATCCACCTTTTGTTGGAATGGAGGCTTGTATAAAGTTTTTATAATATCGTTTATTTTATTTATTTTTTTCTCTTTATTATACAATTACGTAGCTCGTGCATTAGAAGTTGTCCAGTTTGCAAGTGGGATAGTAGAAATAGCATCTAATCCATCTGTCTGCAAACTAATGCACGGGCTACGTAAATCACCCTGTATATTTTATGTTCAATTAACATAATTGATTGAACCTTTACTGATATGACATTTGAATATTTAAAATTTTATTTTCGCTTTCTTGACACCGAGGTGATGGTGGAATAATTGCTTTTATGGATTTTCGATTTATCGAATTTATTATAGATTTATCATTGCTTAACTTCCAATATTGCCATATTTTGGAAATGTAAATCTTATTATTCATAATCAATAATCTGAACTGAAGTCAAGATTAGACAACATGCTCTTAAAATTTTTGAGTAAGTACCTACATCGTCGAAAATTGATCAATTTTTAAGTTGGGTCCTATATTTATATATTTGGGGATTTCTATTATATTTCCTGACTATTTAAACCAGCTTTTGATTTCATACAGGTGTAAGTTAATTTTATTGAATTTATTTTTCTGGCAGCAGCTAAACATATTTATCCATATAATATTATAATTTGCATTCCTTCATTCTTTTTTCTGATTTTTTCATTAATTTTCTGGAAACTTAAATCCTTCATATTTTTATTTCAAATTAATAATATGGTCAGCGACTGTTAATGAATTTAAATATCAACTATATTGATGCACATTGTAATATTATTTTTTTTTTGAGTTTGATAAATCTGATTGAGGGTTAACCTCCATTTATTAAATTTATTTAAAGTGTTCCAACAACAATTAATTTTATCTTTTAAAATTTGATGCTTGACTTTCAACCTGACTGTGAAAATATACCCTAATTTGATTTGAAACTTACTTAATTTTTTTATTGGTTTGCGTATGTCATGATTTGGTTGAGTTATATGCCTTTTTTATTTCCTTTTCGGAATTATTAATTACCGTTTGCTGATTTTTTTTTTCAGGTGTGTTTCCGAATTTTCACACCCCAATATTTTATGAAATTTAATTTTTTTTAAATTCAGTGGCGCCCTTGCCATTCTGTACTCATTAAACTATTGACCTACCCCTAATAATTATTCGCTGAGCAAACTGAGCAACAAAACGGGTTACAAAATGGAGAATGCTAGTGATGATCTAGGACCGCGGAAAACGCTAGGTAAGCAAAATAACGTGACCGAAATAAAACGGAACTAAAAACTGGGTTGTTCAGCACAGAGCAACAAAAATGCCACAGCCTCTGACGACAAGACGATCGATGCGTGGTGGTTGTTCTGATGAAGGAGGCACAAATATGGACATACAAGACAAATCGTGGAACGATCTATGATCGACGTTTAGCTGAGATATATTAGGTAACGGAACGAATGGATGTCCTCGCAAGAATGTGCCATCTGAAATGGTATGCCGGTCACCTGGTGAGAACCAGAGCCAACAGATGAAACTGCAAGGTTTTCAGGTAGGGGATTTGGGGAGAAAGAAAAATTCAAGAAAGACTACCCAGGCATAATGCTCAATGCTGAGTACACAGGGTGCAGGTCTCAAATGGTTTATAAGGCTTAAAAAAAAAGAATAGAGAGACAATCTTCATAAATATAAATAGCACTTGATAACATTCTTACGAGGGTTTTATGCATCTAATATAAGCACCCTTGAGGATTTATCAAATATCTAGGTACAAACTTATTCTGTTGTTTGGAGAACTATTGGAACGTGTTCTGTTATTTGAAATAACTATTGGAACATAGTGGGAGGCGGGGCTGGACCAGTACAATAAAGACCGCGCGAGGCTCTTGTTGTGCTAGTGCCGGCTCGTGCAAATCCAGTCATTTTGATGTGGTTACAATATATTAAAGTTCTATATATTTCAATTGGGTTCTATTTTATTCCTAAACCCCAATATAACAAAACTGATGTTTCATTTTGCGGCATAATACTTTCTCCATCTTACCACTTGTCAAGATACAAGACACATATGCAGTTAGATCTGCAATACAATAAAGTCCGTAGATTTTAATCTGATAATCGAAAGAAATGTGAGCTGGTGGCACTCTATATTAAAACGCCTGACGTCACACCTCTGTTTTTGCCATATACTTCACCCCCTCGCTCCTCATACGGAAAGTGTCAGAAAAAAAAACGACGGACAATACTTGCATGGTGTGAGACTGAGAATATGTGCTTTTTACAAGGAACAGGAAGCTTGACCATCTGATACCCCTTAACCTACGAAGGGTGATGGTAGCCGATCTAGGCAGTGTAGTGGTTAGTGTATCTGCTTCGCATGCTGCGGGTCTCGGGTTCGAATCCCGGCTTGGGCATGGTTGTTTGGTTGTTTAACCGGCTCTTTGGCTTGGCGAGAGGATGGGAACGGACTTTCTCAGGCTTGCGTGATGTCGGTGGAGTCTGACCATGGATTGCGAATCGGACCATCTTAGGGTGGGGGATGCATGATAAGGCCGACCATTTAGACTCTAGTATGAATGGGAAGGAGTAGAGTATATGCAAATGATGTACAATAAGCCACAATGAGCAGAGCATTGGCTCGAAAGGGTTAAAAAAAAAGTGGTGGTAACCTTTGCAAACGAAGTCAAATAACTAGGAACTACGAACTACTCAAGATAAAAGGCTCATCTGGAACCTCCATCTGGCAAATAAAACAGAAAGCTAGCTACTCACTATGGACCTGACGCAGGATCAGTGGCAAACCATGGGAAATTGGGCTCAAGCAAATATACTGGTTATATAATATCATGGTTAACATAGGGCTCGGTAGTCTGGTGGGAAAAGGGGCAACAGCGCACCTCCCAAATCATGCTCAACAGACTACAAAGATATTTGGAAAATGTCAATAACAGGAGCTTTAAGCACTATGCCAACAGCAGCCATGGAGCTTCGCCTAGGAATTCCCCCTTTACATATCTATCTGGAAAGCGAAGCTCTAAAAACACATCAAGTGGATGAAAAAGGGACCGTCGGTCGAGGGGACACCAAACTACTAGAGTTTATCAAAACACGCAGCCTACGGACCTTATGCCAAGAACACACACAACAAGGTCCAGAATGAGCATGCCCTACTGAAAGCAGATCTATCTATGTCTGCTCACGAATGGATCGAAGACAGACAGTGGGGTGGAAGTGGGCGATTATAGTGCAAAACCGAAAAGTAGGTCATCCATCAGTCTCGGGAACAATGCGGAAGTGCATGCCATTGAAATGAGCGTGAGCAGTCTGCAGAATCGACCCCAAACTCACAAAACCATAAAACTATGTTCTGACAGCCAACCGGCTCTCAAGGCACTTAGCTCCGGGCTCCGGCAGGTGGCAGACTGGGGCAACGGTCTCACTAAGACTTGAACAACATCTCTCTAACTACTGTCTTGGGCTTCATTGGAAAAATAGGCATGATTGGAGAAATATGAATAGACATAGACCCAATGAGTCGCAGTGGAGGGCCGTAATAAGCCCACTCATTTTCGACCTAACTTTACCTATCCTAGATTATATATTTTTATCTCATTTGATCAATTTTTTTCAGATGTTCTAAATTCATGAATATGAAATTGATTAAGCTTAATCAAACTACAGTAATAATGAGCTAAAAGCGAACACCATTTTAAGCCTATTTACTAAAAATATAAGCTAGAAAAACAATGACATATTTATAAACACGAATGAAAAATTTCAAGAACATTATCAGCTCATTATTACCTTATTCGAGTGTCTTAACTGTGCAATATTCCAATGAAGGTGATCGTTTTCTTCGCTCAACGCCTCCTAATTAATTTTGACAATACATTATTTTGCTGGGGCAAATTTTAAATAAAAACCAAGCAATTTTGAATAGATTTTATGGCAAAAGATATACAAAAACCATAAAATAAGCCGTAAAAGTGTGTCCTTACCTTTATCGTATCCCTCAAGATAGCAATTTCTCTCTGCAGATGCTCGTTTTCTTGAAAAAGTGCCTCCATTTGCTGTTGAATTTCTATACTGGGACCTCTCATTCTCATTCGGAGTTCTTCTTCTAATTGACGCACCAGCATTGCTTGTTTCTGCGAAGATAAGAAATATAATTTAAATATTTGTCTTTCCTTTTTATCTTGGTTTTTATTTGATTATATCCGGAATAGCCTAATTCCATTTTGTAATCTTTGTGGCTATATTCTACCCTAAACATTAATTAACAAAGCATTAGTGGGATATTTGTTTTGGGATGGAATAATGGAATACAATTATATAAGGACAAAATCGATCTAACCATAGAGTGTATGTACACTGCAATAGGAAAAATTTCAATTATTTAAGTTCATAACGACTACACAGCAAAAAATATGGATTACCCCAGAAACTAATGGTTTTCAGTGCACCAAATTGTAGTATTGTTTGTAGTACATTGCCTTATCAGAAGAAATTTAATCGGATGGGTTAATAGGAGTGAAATTAATAATCTATATATTTATTGATCCGTACCAACTTTGTGATACATTCGGTAGTATTGTAGATTGTAGATCTAAAACTAATAAGCAGACACCAAAATTAAAGATGATCTTTAGATCTGGCATCTAGACAAAATAGTGCTTAGATCTGCCTAATAAGATACGATAACTATGTTGCTTAAGTCAAGTTCTGCCAAAACGACGAACATTTCTTCAGCTTTGGAAAAGCATCAACACCACAATAATAAGTTTATGGAAACAGATTACCTACCTATTCAGGTAGTGGTTTTTCTCAAAGGAATATTGAGAAATAAATTGGTATTCCAAAAAGATTAGTTTTTAAGGAGCTTCGAATAGTAAAAAATATTTCGACTAGTATAAAATGTTTTCAAGATTTTTTTTTTTTGTGTTTCTCAAAATGCACACAACAACTTTGCAATATAGAAGTTAATGACAATAAAGTTTCACGGCTACATTACGAAAAATCTGGATTACTTCAGAAACTCATGGTTTTCTGTGTGGTCTCATAGAACTGGAGGAAGTTACTTTTCTTTCGTAAAAATGTGATATGGCATTTTCCAATAACCGACAATGCAGCATTGTCGTTGCTAGCAAATAATCGCATCATTTTTGTTAACATTGCAAAAAAAAAACTGAAAAGTTATATTTTATTACCTACTTCTTTACATTTTATTTATCAGTCTTATAATTTTCAAATGATTTCCATCAAGGCACACGCACACGCAAATGTCTTCAAATAATAATAGTTATTTACATTACAAGTGCGTTTAAGAACATGATTACAATAACGAAGGTGAAAGATTAGAACGACGAGGTCGAAGACCGAGTCGTTCTAATCACACGAGTTTTGTAGTTATGTTTAAACGCACTGTGATGTACAACGTTTTATCTACGAAGCAAAAAATAAGAACTTTTTTTCAATCATTTTCGTTTATTAGTAGTTGTCTACCTTCATTTTACCTTTACAAGTTTAACTTTGACATTTGTCAAATCACCAAAAATAGTTGTGGTATTAATTCTCATAACCAAGTCCATAACACCACTAGTTGTGTTATGAATTCATAACCTAGTCCATAACACCACTGTTGAGTTATGAGTCTCAGTATATACTTAACTCAAATACTAGAAAAATGTTTATGTAAAAATGTCATAACCAAACGCTTGTAGATAAAGTATACCTATTACATACATCAAGACGTAATTATCTAAATTTCTGTCTTTTAAACAAGATTACACTCATTAAACAACAACATTACGGCCATAGCTAGATCAATAATGCGGACTTAAATACAAATAGGCTGAGAATTAGCTTTATCCTCGAGGAACAACAATTTAATTAAGTCGCCATAATGGGTGCTGAGTGTATTAATTTAAATTTGCTTTTGAGCACGGAAAAAGTAATTGGTGGGATCTTTAGGATATAGCGAGAGAATATGGCATACTCATCACTTATCACCAATCTATACCAGGTTGGTAAGGATTGTAAGGAATTATGAGATTGCCTTGATGACCTAGAAAATGTTTGTAGGTGTCAATATTATTATGGTGCATTTTTTAGAAAAAGGAACACATCTCTGACAATTTGCCAGAGGCAAGTCCCTTTAAAAAGAGTAATGGCACGGTGCATGCGCAAAAAGACGTAACGTTGGCGAGTAGTAGAGAGTACTAGTATGGCTATTAAAGCAGTCATTGATTTAAAACGAAAACGTGGCTTACCCCTTTCGCCAATTTCTGAAGACGAGGACGTGGACTGAGGGCTTGTTTCTTATTCACAGTAAAACCCAAAAGACGAGACACTTACTAGATCCCGCATCTGTAATGTTATTTGCATCTATCACCGCATTAATTAAACTAATCTGTTCGTTAGCAAATCCTCCGGAGGACCTTTTATTTCATCCCATTACATACACTCTATAGGCAACATAAGAAAAAGCCTACATTTTGGGGGCCTGTCCGGGATAGAGCATTGAAGATTGAAGTTAGAAGATTGGGGCTTGAAGATTGCGGATTGGGATCATTAAAAAAAAAATTAAAACAAAAAAAGTGTCGTTATCAGCAGTTCGTAGAATCTATGTGCACGTGCAAAATGCAGTTTACAAAATGGCTGAACTTCTGTCAAAGCATCCGGAAGTCCTTGATACGAGGGTAGTTGGCATTATTTAAATTGTTCTGCCTCATTGGTTCTACCTCAGCGTCTCTGTAGCGGAAGTGGCTCCTGCTTACGAGGCTATTACCACCGGGCTAGAGAGGAATACGTCAATAGTGTCAAGTGTCGAAACGTTGCTGTTGTTGCCGTGTTGCCACTTGCCATATGGTCGCTGACAGGTAAATATCTGGCCGAGTTTGGAATTTGAATGTAACCTGCTGATTAAGGTAGGACGCATGTATGAAAATTATTGAATTTCGTTGTTGGTTCTGCTTCAATTCCAAAAAACTGCTGGGTTGCTCTGGATAGTGAATAGTAATTATCGCGTTTTATGGTTTCCTTGACCATGAGGCAAAGGAAAGTACCTAGTTTAAAAAAAAGCTTTGTTTTTTAAAATGTTTAATAATTTAATTTGAATTTTGTTGATTTCTGTGAGTTGAAAAATTCACAGAAAGCTGTATTGTATCGTTGTAGATAAGTATTGTTTATTTAGGACTTTCTTTAATTGTTTATGAGATTTCTACCAGCTTCGTAAAGGGGTGTCTTGGCTTTGTATTAGTGTATATTCCTTTATTGTTTCAAGTACATATTATTTTAAAAAGGTGAAGGGTGCCGTAGCATCGAAACCGTAACTGAAACGTTTTCTGGACTTTATTGTTTTTTTTTTTTTTTTTTAATTATTTAAAAGTTATTTAATTTTGACTAAAAGAAAAGAATGACTAATTTGGGTAGTATCGATAAAGTCGAGCAAAATTTAACAAACGCCAAATTAAAAACGATTCAAGGGCTGCATGCCATTGCTTCTGGTAGGGAAGGTCTGCCTCAGGTAGTGAGAAAAAGTTTGCGTAAGTTCACCGGGTTTGGTCTAGAAATAGGTTCCGCAGAATATGACGTAAAAGTAAATAAAGTGAAAAATGATTTGCCTTTAAATGATGTGATTGCAGTGTGTCATGTTTTAAATTTAGTTCATATCTGATCCCCACTTCAGGATGAATTAATAAATCGTGTTTGTTCTTTCATGAATAATTTAAGGGTTGAAGACGATGAAGCAGAACAAGAGCAAGACGAGGAAAATGAAGAAAATAATGAAGAAGAAGACGAGGAAGAAGATGATGATATACCTTTGGCACAAATAAGAAATCAGAAAAGAAAAAGTGGTTCTTTCGCTTTGACGTTCAGAGACGTGAAAGATAGCATTTTACGACCTTTTAATGGAAAACCAGATTCAATTAACAAATGGATTTCTGATTTCGCGGAAATCGCAAATATTACAGGATGGAGTAATTTGCAAAAATTAATATTTGCGAAAAAATCATTGACTGGATGATTGGCCAAGCTATTTGTTCAGTCAGAGAAAGTAATCACGTCTTGGTCCATTTTAAAGAAAAAATTGCTAGAGGAATTTGAGATCAAGATCAGCAGTGCCCAAATACTTACCTACACAAGTTGATGATGACATGAAAAAAAAATTTCAATGAGACTGTTCAGGAATATTTATTGGTGATGCGTGAAATAGGTAGACGAGCATCCTTGGACGCCGAGGTTATTATTCAAAAGGCTGATAAATCCCAATTTCACACTGGAAACTATGACAAATATCAATTTGAGAAAAAAGAAGGTAAAAAAGACGCTCTCAGAAATGACAAGCAGCAAAGGTATAGAAAAGTTAAATCGTTCAATAATTGTTTGAACTGTGGTGCTCAAGTACACCTGTCGCCCAGATAAGAAAAAGGGAGCAAAATGTTTTAAGTGTAACGGTTTTGGACACTTAGCTTCTCAGTGTCGCAATGGAACAGCGTCATCAAGCAATATTGCAGTTATTGATGTTATTCCAAAAAATTCAGTGACACTTTCATTTGGAGAAGTGGAAATTGTTGCATTGTTCGATAGGGGAAGTGATAGTGTAGCATTTTCAATTTCTCTTCAAGTATGCTACTTTGTTTTGCTCTGGTGGATATGATTCCATATAGAACTATAAATAAATAAATAAATAAACGAATATCTTTTCTATGCCAAGATTTTATTACCTTGAGTACAGCCTTCTACTAAAAGTTCAAGTTTTCAATTGTAGTTAAGATCTAAGAAGGTTTGATTCAGTTACGCAAAAACCGCTGTAATGTATTGGAATCTTATAAAAAGGAGAGAGTACTATCGACTCTAGTTGGCAAATCCAATTAATAAATAATCTGAAGTTATGATGGTTGTTGTTTACTTTTTGATTTTTCAGTTCCATCATGCATCCGTCATTGAACAGCTGTCGCTGCCTAGGCGTTTTCTTTAAGACCTGTTCTACCTTTTTGATATAGGTTCTATAGGCAATTTTCAGCAGTCACCGGGTATCTGGTGAGTCTTTTATGTGCAACCCACTCTTCGGTTCGTATTTTTGGGACTTAATACGCCCCTTTCTTAATTTTCATCAAAGTCAAAATTAGAAGTTTGACGTTGGAAGCCCCCTTTCCAAATCTAAGAGGAAGAATCTGCCCTTTTGATTTGAGACCTTATGGTGTGTGGTCGGACTTCGCCTGATTGTTTTTAGGCAAGACTTTTTGGAATTTTGTGCCAGGAAAACTCAAATTAGACTAATTTCTTGTTGATCATTGTCTAGAGTTGTCCCTTGGTCATTTCGGATTTTGTTTCGGTAAGTTTTGAGATTTTCTTCAGGAATTGTCAACCTACAACACGTGTTTCATTTCTTCAATTGGATCGTTCCGAGCAGCTTTTGGAAGTTTAAGACTTCACTTTTGGCCTAGAGTATCCCTCAGTTAGAGGTAAGATTAATTCTAATGTTTGGGGCTCGATCTGTGTTTTTTTTTTTTATACGAACATCGTTATAGGGTTCTAGGCTGTATCTAGACAGATCCTAGGCTGGATCTAGACTGGACCTAGGCTGGATCTAGATTGCTCTTAGTTGGGGCTTTGGTAGCTTCTCTTCAGCAACCTTTTGGACCACTCTAATAGAACCACGTTGAGTTCTACGTTAAACAGATAAAACGTGGGTAGGACTTCCATAGGACTCACTCACCATACCATAATCTGGAACAAACTTAGAACTGCTAACTGCTTCTGTCTGGATCTACAATGAGATCAAACATGCAGATAACCCCACTTTAGTAACTTCTGAGTTTTCACATACATTTAAAGATAACACTTGTATACATGTAAGTTGCACTTCTTACTATTTAGGCAAATCTTACATAAACCACTTGACACTGAATTACGTTCAGTACATGCCCCATAAATAAAATTCTACAATATTACCCTGAGGTTGCCCAAACAATAACTTCCACATTTCTGGTGTTAGTTTTGCCTGCTGGTAGAGTGTAGCTGAAATTGTGGTCTTCCATCTTTCACAAATGTAAATACCAAACAGTTTTAGTCATGTTTATTTAAAATTCATATTTATATGTATATATTATTTACATTAATTTTTTTTTTTAATTCAAATATTTATAAATTGGGTACAAGGTACAAGCCTATATCTATACACTTTTTTAATAACGTCCTGGCTATCCCTATTTAGTACCTACTGTAATTATCTCTAATAAAGAAAGCCAAATACATTATTGTACCTAATCAGTTGTTTTATTGCTAAGCTCTCCAATTGCACAGGTTTTGTTTATGACATCATTAAGTAATCTTCCTAGTTAAGTCACAATTAACTTGGTGGCGCCCAGAGATAAGATGTATACAGGGAACCCATAAACCCATGGCCTCCGAATTGATGCTGACTAGCCGTACGTAGTATAATTAGGCAATTCCCAAAAAAAGTACGTTATGATATTAGTGCAGTTCGGGATGATGTGTATAATAAATATTTTAAGAATCAAGTATTATCAAGTGACAAGATGATAGTGAGGGGTATAGGCAAGAGCAGAGTGACAACGTTAGGATCATTTAAGAAGTGTTGAAATATGTGGTGATGAATTTGAAATCTCATTTCACGTGATTCCTATTGATGCAGAAACTTTAAGGCGATTGTGGGGAATAATTTGTTGCAACAAGCAAAAGTTTATATCGACGAAAACGGTATAATGGTTTCCTGAAAAGAAGGAAGAAATTATTTAATGAAGATCAAACTTGATGAGAATATGAAAAATAATGAGTATAAGAAGAAAATAATAAATTTGGTTGGAAACTATAAACCCGAAGAGAATAAGACTACCGACATAAAAATAAAAATCATATTGAAGAATGAAGAGCCGATATATAAAAGACCGCGGATATTGACTATAATAGAAAGATTGGAAGTGGACAAAAAAATAGAACATAACGGCTACAAGCGGGAATAATTAGGGAAAGCGCTTAGGATTTTGCTAGCCTCATGGTAATAGTAGGTAAAAAGGATGGTACTGAAAGAATTTGCTGTGATTACAGAAAGGTGGGGAATATTGCCAAGACGAGGTCGTAGACCGAGTTGTGGTAATCAAACGAGTGGTGTAATGAGCGTTACCGTACGTGTGATATACAACATTTTATGTACGACCCAGATTTTTTTCATATATTCGAAATGGTTTTAATTTTTCACAAAAAAATATATTTATAATTTTTGATAAATGAATTTTAAAAAATGCCGTTTTTCAATAAAAATGAGTTACGTAATGAGCTCTCATTACATCACTGAGTGATGTAATGAGAGCTCATTATATCACTGAGTGCTGTGATGAGAGTTCATTACATCACGGAGTAATGTAATGAGAGCTCATTACATCACTAAGCACGATAATGCAACTTATTACGTAACTCAAACAGGCTAAAATGAGTTACGTTATAAGCTCTTACAGTGTAGGTCGTACATAAAATGTTGTATATCACACATACGGTAAGGCTCATTACACACTCGTGTGATTACCACGACTCGGTCTACGACCTCGTCTTCGCAATATTCCCCACTCGTTACTGCAATGAAGCTTATACCGTACTAGTGATATAAATAACTATTAGGTACCTAATAATAATACCTATCCACTTTTAGCTACTCTTAATTTTCTTGTGTAGTTACCAGTCAAATATATTATTTGGATTCTCATAATAACTTGAGGTTCCTATAAGAAAAGCAGCTCTAATGCTATAGGTAGAAATTAAAAAACATTTATATTTATGAAAGGTACCTACCTAACAAAGATTTGATCTATAGAATTGTATAAAATTTAGCTCCCCAATAATAGTAAGTAGGTCATGTGGTACCTACTTGATACTTTGTCCTACACTTTTTTGTCTTAAATTTCTCGAATTGAAATATAGCATACGAAATTCTAACCAAAAAAAAAAAAAATCTTTTCTCTCTGTTCCCTGAAGATACATTTGAGAAATTATAAGGTCCAATTTTTTACATTATATAACACACTTGTCCTCTAGGGACTACATAAAGCACTAGTATCCATTGTCCTGACAAGTCGCCACAATAAAGAGACATAAAAAGCTTCGGTAAACCAAATAAATTTTTTTTGAACCTGTTGTAATTTATTTACTTTTCATTTAATAGAATCTGGAAATCTAATTGGAAAAAATAAACAACAACCCAAACGCATGTTGATACAAATAAACAGTAAAACGCTCTTTCATGGGAAAGCTATTATTACATCAGAGTAAACAAACATGGATTATTTGACCAAAAATTGGATCAGATAATTCGGTTATTGATGACTTTTTGTGGAGTCTCGATTATCATACATAGAAAATAGAAAAAACATATAACATCATGAGAAGCAGTAAACTAAACAATTATGAAACTAAATGTATACGCATGTTCTGAAGGAAAATAATAATTTTGGGAATATATGGAGTGAACGACGATGAACCTGTAAGGGGAATTATATCAACGACTGAGAGATCAAATCATAGAGATAGGAACTTCAAGGAAAATAATATTGCTGGAATACTTTAACGGACGAACAGAAAGAAAAAGCAACGACAAGGGACGAAGTAGTAGCCCTATTAAATGGAGTACTGTGGGATCAAAATAGAAATAGAATATAAAATTATCGTCAAAAGCATAGTTCAGAGGTCTATCCACTAAAGGATGCAAAAATGCTGATGGAAGCAACTGAAATAGACTTATGGCGGACAGCGGCAGGCAGGTCAAAAATAAGAAAAAATGGAAGGATAATAAACCAGAAAATTAGAGAAATTATATGAACGTAAGACACACAATAGAAAATGATATCAAATACAACCGACTGATTTGGTTTGGACAGATACAAAATATATGAAAATACCCAAAAAAATCATTAAGGGTAGGGGGTAGAAGAAGACGCGGCAGACCGAAATGAAACTATAGAAGTGGAGTGAACGAGGAAATAAGGGCATAGGCTTTGAGGAGGATGCCTGGATTGACAGAGATGGTTGGAGATCAGGATTCGGAAGACCTAGAACGGTATAGAACAATAATTATAAGTATAAACAGGATTGGCAAGTCAACATCTTACGAGCCAAATTCAATGCAATAGAATGAAATGTCTGGCAAAAGTCTGAGGTTAAATACAGAATACAGAATACAGCGATTCCACTCCAGCAGGGAGCGCTGAGAATGCTGGAGGTGAAACAGAGGAAATCATAGGCGATTACTCTTGCATTATCTTCTTTTCTATTCTTATTGTCGTCGATTGTGCTTTTTCTGATGGCTATATAAACAAATTCTGGAGCCGGACACTCTTCCACAGCGTTAGCGCATCCAGCCTCTAGCAGCATTTTCTCTTCTCTGTTCTCTCGCTCCTTCCTGCGGTCCCTCTTTTCTTTCTAGTGTCTGCGTCACTGTTTTTCAAAATTTTGTGGTTCGTCGTGGACTACTCGAGGCCATCAGGGCCTATGATTTGCCGTCGTCTCCCAGTTGCTGGTATCGATGCGGCACTCTACCATATCCTTCCTTAGGACATCCTTGTAGCGTTTTTGTTGACCTCTCTGATTTCGATGTCCCTCTTTCACTCGACTGTAGAGAATCTGTCGTGGAAGACGTGTTTCGGGCATACGGACGAGGTGACCTGTCCATCGAAGTTGGCGCTTAATGATGAGGGGCTTCCATGCTAGTTGTTTTGGCCTCCTCTAACACGCTTATGTTCGTTCGTCGGTCCTACCATTTAATCCCTAGGGTCCTTTCTCAGGCGGCGCTGGTGGTATTTTTCTAGGCTTTTTATGTGTCTTCTGTAGGTGGTCCATGTTTCGCAGCCATATGTAAGTATTGGTATCACAACTGCATTGTAGACGCAAAGTTTGGTCTCAGCGCTGATGTCGTGATTGTTGAAGACTCTCTCTAGAAGTCGCTCAAACGCCGCTCTAGCACACTTCAAGCGATATCGGATTTCAGCGTTAATGGTTGCGTTGGCTGTCAGATGGCTCCCATACCTTGGGAACCCTATAATTGTATACATTAAAAATGTATGTATAAGTGTATAATGTGTGAAAAAAATACTTTTTTTTTTTAGCGCGAGATTATTATCACTAAAAAGTGAAACATATAGGCTTTTTCTAGGATGTATGTAATGAGGTGAAATAAAAGGTCCTCCAGTGGATTTGATAACGAACAGAATAGTTTAATTAATGGGGTGATAGATGCAAATAATATTACAGATACGGGATTTAGTAAGTGTCTCGTCTTTTGGATCTTACTGTGAATAAGGGACCAGCCCTCAGTCCACGTCCTAGTCTTCAGAAATTGGCAAAAGGGGTAGGTAAGTTACGTCTTCGTCTCTACGTTTTCGTCTTTACGTTCTCGTCTTTACGTCTTTGGTACGGGGTGACACGGCTCTTCACTCCCACCACAACACAATGCAAGTAATTGTGGACGTCTTCCGTCTTTATCCCCTTCCTTTACACCACTTCTGACTAGATTTCTTGACTAATGAATGACAAAAAAATTACTGATTTAATAGAATGACCATCTGCCATACTAGTACTCTCTAGTACTCGCCAACTTTACGTCTTTTCGCGCATACACCTGCCATTGCTCTTTTTCAAGGGACCTGCCTCTCACAAAGAGATTTGTTCACTATGAAATGCTCCATAATAATATTGACACCTACACTCGGCCATCTCTGGCCAGTCCGACTCGGACTGAGTATATGACGGTTTCATGAATTCAGAACACGTTGATGTCTTATTAGGTCCTTCATTCGTTCTAGTTACCTCATATGGTCCAAGAAACACTCGATTCACCTCAAGTCCTGAACCAAATTGCGTTCGTTTCATTGCAACAAGATCTCTCTCTTTATACAGCTTAGTTTTCTTTCTCCTCAGATTATATCCCCTCCTGTGTTCTTTCTGAACTTTCACCAATTGCTCTTTACATTTCTTACGTAAGTCTTCTCTTTCTTCACAAAAGTGCTTTCTAGCTTCTTCTATCAGATCACTTATAAAAATATCCTCTTTCTTTTTAATTTTGACGCCTATGAGAACTTCAAATAAAGTTGTATTAATACTTCGTTGGTATGTCGAATTTAATGCCCTTTGTACTCTATCGACTTACTTGTACCATTGGAAAGACACAACTTCGTAAGGACTGGGATTACAATTCAGTGAATTCTCTCGATTTGTCCATTTCCTCTGGCAACTCCTGTTGTTATCGTTAAATGAGTAATATTTTCCTCGACACAGTATTCTTTAAACTCTGCAACTGTAAAGGCACTTCTTTTATCTGTCGCAATAAGACTAGGACTCCCTTGTCTAATAATGAGACAACTAACTGTTTCCCTTGCGATCGTAGATTTTGTCGGATATAACCAAGTAAATTTTGTGAAGTCGTCTATCGTCTATTATGGTTAATATATGTTGAAAATTTTTATTTGTTGATGGAATTGGCCCTAAATGATCGGCATGGTACGTGTGTACTGGACCTTCTTGTTTTGGGATAGGATGCAGGAATCCCTCCTGTTTGCCTTCCTTTCGGCTACCTAAAATACAGGGTACACAGTTGGCTATTATAGTTTCAATTTTTTCTTTCAACTTAGAAATATACAATTTGCCTCTAATCAATTCTTGTGTCTTCTTATTTCCAAAATGTCCCTCTTCATTAATTTCCTGATTATTTCATTATGTATTCCTTTTGGAAACACAAGTTCTTTTCCATCTTGATACTTATATTCATGCTCTTTCTCTAATTCCAGAATTTTCTTAACGGCGACTAGATGTTCGTCATATTCCTTTGTATGATTCCATTTTGATTAGCGATCGTCATCAGTTGAGGGTAGCGACTCAAGGCATCTACATGTGGCATTCTGCTGCCCTTTCTATGCTTTATCTCGTAATCATATTCCTCAAGCAAGAGTGCCCACCTTGCAACTCTTGTTGTGAGATCTTTTTTCTCCATTGTTTTTCGAAAAGCCAAACAATCTAAAAAATATACAGGATGCAATTTACATTCCTCTCTTGATTTCTGCAGTGAACAGGCTCCATATCCAAATTTGCTTGCATCTGACAGTAGGAAATTCAATCGCGTAATCTCTTTGGAAAATATGTAACACTGGAAAATTGATAAGTAACTTCTTCAACTTTTCGAATGCTTGCTTTTGTTCATCTTCCCTCACTTAAAGGCTTTGCCACTATAGAATGTGAAGGAATAAACTTTCTGAAATATACAGTCAATCCCAGATATGATTGAAGCTGGCTTTCTGTAATTGGTTCGCTAAAACGTTTGATAGCTGAAGTCTTCTCTTTCGACGACTATATTTTTCTAGCTTGTATTATGTAACCCAAAAGGTTAACTCTCTTCATTAAAAACTGACATTTCTTGAACTTTATAACGAGTCCATAGTCTCGTGCTAATTCTAACACCATCTGTAGTCGTTCTATTCCTTCTTCAACTGGAATAATAAGATCATCCATATAATATATTACAATATTTTTCACTGGCAATGGTTTAAAAATATGGCTGATGAAGCGCTGAAATGCGGCTGGACTGTTACACAGACCAAATGGGCACCTCAGAAATTCATACTCACCGCTAGGCGTAATGAAAGGAGTATATTTCTCACTGTTTTCTTCTACGCTTACATGGAAGAATCTATTCTTTAAGTCAATTGTTGAAAACGTTCTTGCATTTTCTAATTTGTCCAGTACATGTTCCATTAAGGTTAATAGAAACATAATTGAAAATAGATTTCCGTTACCCTTAATGGAACATGTACTGGACAAATTAGAAAATGCAAGAACGTTTTCAACAATTGACTTAAAGAATAGATTCTTCCATGTAAGCGTAGAAGAAAACAGTGAGAAATATACTCCTTTCATTACGCCTAGCGGTGAGTATGAATTTCTGAGGTGCCCATTTGGTCTGTGTAACAGTCCAGCCGCATTTCAGCGCTTCATCAGCCATATTTTTAAACCATTGCCAGTGAAAAATATTGTAATTTATTATATGGATGATCTTATTATTCCAAGCAATACAATTGAAGAAGGAATAGAACGACTACAGATGGTGTTAGAATTAGCACGAGACTATGGACTCGTTATAAAGTTCAAGAAATGTCAGTTTTTAATGAAGAGAGTTAACCTTTTGGGTTACATAATACAAGCTAGAAAAATATAGTCGTCGAAAGAGAAGACCTCAGCTATCAAACGTTTTAGCGAACCAATTACAGAAAGCCAGCTTCAATCATATCTGGGATTGACTGTATATTTCAGAAAGTTTATTCCTTCACATTCTATAGTGGCAAAGCCTTTAAGTGAGGGAAGATGAACAAAAGCAAGCATTCGAAAAGTTGATTAGTTAGATTGTTTGGCTTTTCGAAAAACAATGGAGAAAAAAGATCTCACAACAAGAGTTGCAAGGTGGGCACTCTTGCTTGAGGAATATGATTACGAGATAAAGCATAGAAAGGGCAGCAGAATGCCACATGTAGATGTCTTGAGTCGCTACCCTCAACTGATGACGATCGCTAATCAAAATGGAATCATACAAAGGAATATAACGAACATCTAGTCGCCGTTAAGAAAATTCTGGAATAAGAGAAAGAGCATGAATATAAGTATCAAGATGGAAAAGAACTTGTGTTTCCAAAAGGAATACAGAATGAAATAATCAGGAATATACATGAAGAGGGACATTTTGGAAATAAGAAGACACAAGAATTGATTAGAGGCAAATTGTATATTTCTTAGTTGAAAGAAAAAACTGAAACTATAATAGCCAACTGTGTACCCTGTATTTTAGCTAGCCGAAAGGAAGGCAAACAGGAGGGATTCCTGCATCCTATCCTAAAACAAGAAGGTCCGGTACACACGTACCATGCCGATCATTTAGGGCCAATTCCATCAACAAATAAGAATGTTCAACATAGGTATATTAACCATAATAGACGATAGATGACTTCACAAAATTTACTTGGTTATGTCCGATAAAATCTACGACCGTAAGGGAAACAGTTAGTTGTCTCATTATTAGACAACAAAAGAATTTTGGGAGTCCTAGTCTTATTGCGACAGATAAAAGAAGTGCCTTTACAGTTGCAGAGTTTAAAGAATACTGTGTCGAGGAAAATATTACTCATTTAACGATAACAACAGGAGTTGCCAGAGGAAATGGACAAATCGAGAGAATTCACTGAATTGTAATCCCAGTCCTTACGAAGTTGTGTGTTTCCAATGGTACAAGTAAGTCGATAGAGTACAAAGGGCATTAAATTCGACATTCCAACGAAGTATTAATACAACTTTATTTGAAGTTCTCATAGGCGTCAAAATTAAAAAGAAAGAGGATATTTTTATAAGTGATCTGATAGAAGAAGCTAGAAAGCACTTTTGTGAAGAAAGAGAAGACTTACGTAAGAAATGTAAAGAGCAATTGGTGAAAGTTCAGAAAGAACACAGGAGGGGATATAATCTGAGGAGAAAGAAAACTAAGATGTATAAAGAGAGAGATCTTGTTGCAATGAAACGAACGCAATTTGGTTCAGGACTTGAGGTGAATCGAGTGTTTCTTGGACCATATGAGGTAACTAGAACGAATGAAGGACCTAATAAGACATCAACGTGTTCTGAATTCATGAAACCGTCATATACTCAGTCCGAGTCGGACTGGCCAGAGATGGCCGAGTGTAGGTGTCAATATTATTATGGTGCATTTCATAGTGAACAAATCTCTGATAATTTGTGAGAGGCAGGTCCCTTGAAAAAGAGCAATGGCAGGTGTATGTGCGAAAAGACGTAAAGTTGGCGAGTACTAGAGAGTACTAGTATGGCAGATGGTCATTCTATTAAATCAGTAATTTTTTTGTCATTCATTAGTCAAGAAATCTAGTCAGAAGTGGTGTAAAGGAAGGGGATAAAGACGGAAGACGTCCACAATTACTTGCATTGTGTTGTGGTGGGAGTGAAGAGCCGTGTCACCCCGTACCAAAGACGTAAAGACGAGAACGTAAAGACGAAAACGTAGAGACGAAGACGTAACTTACCTACCCCTTTTGCCAATTTCTGAAGACTAGGACGTGGACTGAGGGCTGGTCCCTTATTCACAGTAAGACCCAAAAGACGAGACACTTACTAAATCCCGTATCTGTAATATTATTTGCATCTATCACCCCATTAATTAAACTATTCTGTTCGTTATCAAATCCACTGGAGGACCTTTTATTTCACCTCATTACATACATCCTAGAAAAAGCCTATATGTTTCACTTTTTAGTGATAATAATCTCGCGCTAAAAAAAAAAAGTATTTTTTTCACACATTATACACTTATACATACATTTTTAATGTATACAATTATAGGGTTCCCAAGGTATGGGAGCCATCTGACAGCCAACGCAACCATTAACGCTGAAATCCGATATCGCTTGAAGTGTGCTAGAGCGGCGTTTGAGCGACTTCTAGAGAGAGTCTTCAACAATCACGACATCAGCGCTGAGACCAAACTTTGCGTCTACAATGCAGTTGTGATACCAATACTTACATATGGCTGCGAAACATGGACCACCTACAGAAGACACATAAAAAGCCTAGAAAAATACCACCAGCGCCGCCTGAGAAAGGACCCTAGGGATTAAATGGTAGGACCGACGAACGAACATAAGCGTGTTAGAGGAGGCCAAAACAACTAGCATGGAAGCCCCTCATCATTAAGCGCCAACTTCGATGGACAAGTCACCTCGTCCGTATGCCCGAAACACGTCTTCCACGACAGATTCTCTACAGTCGAGTGAAAGAGGGAAATCGAAATCAGAGAGGTCAACAAAAACGCTACAAGGATGTCCTAAGGAAGGATATGGTAGAGTGCCGCATCGATACCAGCAACTGGGAGACGACGGCAAATCATAGGCCCTGATGGCCTCGAGTAGTCCACGACGAACCACAAAATTTTGAAAAACAGTGACGCAGACACTAGAAAGAAAAGAGGGACCGCAGGAAGGAGCGAGAGAACAGAGGAAGAGAAAATGCTGCTAGAGGCTGAATGTGCTAACGCTGTGGAAGAGTGTCCAGCTCCAGAATTTGTTTATATAGCCATCAGAAAAATCACAATCGACGACAATAAGAATAGAAAAGAAGATAATGCAAGAGTAATCGCCTATGATTTCCTCTGTTTCACCTTCAGCATTCTCAGCGCTCCCTGCTGGAGTGGAATCGCTGTATTCTGTATTCTGTATTTAACCTCAGACTTTTGCCAGACATTTCATTCTATTGCATTGAATTTGGCTCGTAAGATGTTGACTTGCCAATCCTGTTTATACTTATAATTATTGTTCTATACCGTTCTAGGTCTTCCGAATCCTGATCTCCAACCATCTCTGTCAATCCAGGCATCCTCCTCAAAGCCTATGCCCTTATTTCCTCGTTCACTCCACTTCTATAGTTTCATTTCGGTCTGCCGCGTCTTCTTCTACCCCCTACCCTTAATGATTTTTTTGGGTATTTTCATATATTTTGTATCTGTCCAAACCAAATCAGTCGGTTGTATTTGATATCATTTTCTATTGTGTGTCTTACGTTCATATAATTTCTCTAATTTTCTGGTTTGTTATCCTTCCATTTTTTCTTATTTTTGACCTGCCTGCCGCTGTCCGCCATAAGTCTATTTCAGTTGCTTCCATCAGCATTTTTGCATCCTTTAGTGGATAGACCTCTGAACTATGCTTTTGACGATAATTTTATATTCTATTTCTATTTTGATCCCACAGTACTCCATTTAATAGGGCTACTACTTCGTCCCTTGTCGTTGCTTTTTCTTTCTGTTCGTCCGTTAAAGTATTCAAGCAATATTATTTTCCTTGAAGTTCCTATCTCTATGATTTGATCTCTCAGTCGTTGATATAATTCCCCTTACAGGTTCATCGTCGTTCACTCCATATATTCCCAAAATTATTATTTTCCTTCAAAACATGCGTATACATTTAGTTTCATAATTGTTTAGTTTACTGCTTCTCATGATGTTATATGTTTTTTCTATTTTCTATGTATGATAATCGAGACTCCACAAAAAGTCATCAATAACCGAATTATTTGATCCAATTTTTGGTCAAATAATCCATGTTTGTTTACTCTGATGTAATAATAGCTTTCCCATGAAAGAGCGTTTTACTGTTTATTTGTATCAACATGCGTTTGGGTTGTTGTTTATTTTTTCCAATTAGATTTCCAGATTCTATTAAATGAAAAGTAAATAAATTACAACAGGTTCAAAGAAAATTTATTTGGTTTACCGAAGCTTTTTATGTCTCTTTATTGTGGCGACTTATTAGGACAATGGATACTAGTGCTTTATGTAGTCCCTAGAGGACAAGTGTGTTATATAATGTAAAAAATTGGACCTTATAATTTCTCAAATGTATCTTCAGGGAACAGAGAGAAAAGATTTTTTTTTTTTTTTGGTTAGAATTTCGTATGCTATATTTCAATTCGAGAAATTTAAGACAAAAAAGTGTAGGACAAAGTATCAAGCAGGTACCACATGACCTATTTACTATTATTGGGGAGCTAAATTTTATACAATTCTATAGATCAAATCTTTGTTAGGTAGGTACCTTTCATAAATATAAATGTTTTTTAATTTCTACCTATAGCATTAGAGCTGCTTTTCTTATAGGAACCTCAAGTTATTATGAGAATCCAAATAATATATTTGACTGGTAACTACACAAGAAAATTAAGAGTAGCTAAAAGTGGATAGGTATTATTATTAGGTACCTAATAGTTATTTATATCACTAGTACGGTATAAGCTTCATTGCAGTAACGAGTGGGGAATATTGCGAAGACGAGGTCGTAGACCGAGTCGTGGTAATCACACGAGTGTGTAATGAGCCTTACCGTATGTGTGATATACAACATTTTATGTACGACCTACACTGTAAGAGCTTATAACGTAACTCATTTTAGCCTGTTTGAGTTACGTAATAAGTTGCATTATCGTGCTTAGTGATGTAATGAGCTCTCATTACATTACTCCGTGATGTAATGAACTCTCATCACAGCACTCAGTGATATAATGAGCTCTCATTACGTAACTCATTTTTATTGAAAAACGGCATTTTTTAAAATTCATTTATCAAAAATTATAAATATATTTTTTTGTGAAAAATTAAAACCATTTCGAATATATGAAAAAAATCTGGGTCGTACATAAAATGTTGTATATCACACGTACGGTAACGCTCATTACACCACTCGTTTGATTACCACAACTCGGTCTACGACCTCGTCTTGGCAATATTCCCCACTCGTTACTGTAATGAAGTTCATACCGTACTTGTAATATAAATAACTATTATGTACGACCCAGAATAGCTATTTAACTAACAAGTGCAAAAAATGAATTTTTCCGCACGCGGCTGCCGTTCACCGAAGGACGCGTAGCGGAGTTCGGTGAGCAGCCGAGTTCCGCAAGTGTTAGGTACAATATTTTTCCTACAGGCGTAAAAATGTAAAATTTTTCTTTTTTTTTTGACATGTCAGTGCGGTAAATTTTTTTCCGCACTGACAGCCGTGCGGAAAAACTTTTTCCGCACTGATATGCGCGCCGTAAAAGTTTTACCGTACCATGCAGGAAAACTCATTTTCCGCACGCATACCAGTGCAGAAAATCGATTTTTCCGCACGGCTGTAGGAAAAATTAATTTCAAAAAGTGCAGTTTTTCAATAAAAATTAGTTACGTAATGAGCTCATTACATCACTAGTGATTTATATTACATCACTGAGTGATGTAATGAGCTAATTACATCACTAAGTACGATAATACAACTTATTACGTAACTCAAACAGGCTAAAATGAATTACGTTATAAGCTCTTACAGTGTAGGTCGTACATAAACAAATATTATCATTAGATTTTTCGTTTGTTTGTGAAAAAAGAATATTTCACTCTTGAAGGCCCCTTTTCAGTTCTGCTAGTCGATACGCATTCCTCAAATTTAAATTATTTATCTACTACTAATCTGAATCATAAACCAAATTTATACATAAAACTATAAAAGCAATCATGGTCAGCAGACAGCGAAACGCCTGAAGGGCGAACTATGTAATTTCCAACCCTCCTCTTTGAGTTTCATTCTCCACCATTCTCCCATTTTCCTCTGACACTGGGCCAGGCCAGCGATTGTATAACACAGTTACGCTTATCCAACCACCCACTTTTGGATGGCGCCGGCACAATTTCTTTGCTCTAACCTAGGAATAGAGTGGCGTGAATGAAATTTCTAGGATTTATTTTATATGTATTCAATTTTGTGCGGTGCAAGAATTTATTCCAATGAAGTCTTAAAAATTATGCCCAATAATTGAATGCATTTGGTGTGGTCGTTTTTCATATCATTCTTCTAGCATTTTTACAATGTTCAACACGTGTTCAATCAAAATGATGCAAGGTCTATAAATGCCATAGACTGGTTTTTTTTTTGGCTCTGCCGATTTTCTTTTTGCATTTGTCTTGCACTGAAAATCATGTCTTTCGCAGATTTATAGGTTTGGCCGAAAGCCAAACTGTGTCTCGGGTTGGGTGTCTTCGGCCAAAGCAAGAAGTTGTTTGGAGACAACTTTGGTAAGCATTTTTCCGAGGGTCAAGAGCGGTGATATTCCTCAGTAATTTTCGCACTGCGCCTTTTCGCCTTCCATAAATATGGTGACAAAAGAGGTGTCACCAAGATCTGTGGGAATCGTCTCAGTCATTGTCTCAGTGGTCAACATTGTTGTGAACCAGTAAATTCATTGTTTTAGTGATAACAATTATGCTCATTATGTTCTCTACATTTCCTCTCTTTAACAAATTCCATCATCCGTTTGGTTTAGTCCCTCATCAATTAGGTACCTACTTTATAACTTATTGGTTATTTAGGTTTTAGAGATGTGCCGGCTGGAATCATTATTACAACCAATGTTCTGTAAACACCAATATACCAACAAAATGTTTCCATTTATTGGTACTCGGTACCTTTATTGCAGGAACCCAAATTATTGTAAATACTTATTAATAAATATAACCCATGGAGGCTGTTCTTGACGCCAAAGATAGATGACTTTTCCTAGACCTGATTTTATTATTCCAGTTGGAATGAATTGCCCTGGCAATTATAAACTTAGTTGTCCTTTAGGTTACCTTCTAGTTTTTAGAATTGGAGTAAGCAGTCGCTTTTTGAGATCGATAGTGAACAGTCGGGTTGTAGCTGTCGCACCTATGTGAAATCAGTTTCGTTTAGGGTTAAATATACTAAACCTTCAAGTAATCAGGAAATTTACTTTTCACTTTATTAAAATACCAGATAATAAATACAAGGCCTAGAAATAATCCGAGATTAGTTTGGAGCCAGCGGAAAACTCCGGCTCCCTAACATAAGTGGCATCGGTCAACTCTTGTCCCTAACAACATGTTGACAAAAGCGCTTGGCCCATCTTAATGTCATCGGAAGTGAGGATCAAAATAACAAATATCTGAGATTATTGAGAGTTCTGTCAGAACCAGTATTTACTCTCACTCCAAACTTGTTAATCTAAAAACTAATTACTCTGATTCGTTTAATCCATACAAGTGCTCGACATAGAAACGTACCGAAGTACTTTTTGAAATTCGTACAGAACAACCACGCACTGTGGTAGAAATTGGAGTCGTTCTAAAAAAATAAGTGATGCTGCAGATGAGACACGATAATAAGCTCTCTCCTGTCTTATCTCGAAGGCTCGAGAAAAAATTGTCTCTTGTTTCGATAAGAGACCCTCTTTTCTCGTCTCGTCTCGTTTTTCCGCGCCTTTCGTAAGATTTGACACATAGTAGGTACGTTGCTTACGTCTCCGAGGTCAAGAAAATGTTATCTCGCTCCTCAACTAAAATGTATATGTAATGCAATATTACTCATAATTTCCAGTGGACATTCACGTACTTTTATCTTAACAAAGGGTCTCATTTTCTCTCGAACCTTCGAGACAAGACGAGAGAGGGCGTATTTTTTCTCGTCTCGTCTCGCTGAACACTAATAATTACATTGTATATTAGACTCTCCTGCTATTTCGGGATATATTTAGAAAAATCGATCGTTTAGTTCAAGCTCCTAACTCACTGCTGATAACTCACACGATGAGTTTGTATCAATTTCGGTTAGAGCCACAATACCTGTGGTTTTGCTCTATAAGACAATGGAGAGACACCCAAATACTCATTCATATCGGATTCGAGCTTATTAGATCTCGTTAGTGCGATATAGTCAAAAGCGTACCAACTCAGAGCACAAGCCTGTTTCTCTTGGAAAAATGAATAAGTTTGAATATGGCTCCGGCCGAATGCTTTTTGGTGGCTCAATAAATGTAAGGCAGGGCACCAAAGTTGACTGTAGCTTTGTTCCAACACATTAAGAAACCGTAAATTGTACCGTCACGAGTCTGCGCAAAGCTAAAAGTGTGTGCGTAGAACCCGGTTTCGGAGAGTGGTTTCGAAACAATTCATGGGCGGTTTTTGACTTGTTAGAACAAACCTTGTGTCAGCAAGAATAATTGCATATTCAACTTTAGCCTCCTATTTCACTGGTATATTTTGCATAAACTGCAAAAGAAGTTAAGCGAACAAAAAATGTTGAGAATCGACCATTATCCATAAAAAAAAAACAGATATTTTGAATTTAAAACACATAACGTAGAAATAGTTATCTGCTTATGTTGTAAAATCAACTCGAAAATCACTAGCGAGTGCTTTTTTTCTTTGCAGCCCTCAAACCTCGTTGATCTACCCCAGTAGCTGTTCATTTCGTATTTAAGCTTTATCAAACACGGCCGATCGTTTCCAGAAGCTTAAATCGATAGAAAGACGCCAGTTCGTTGACCGTGTAGGCGTCATTCTTTAGGCCATTTTACAAACATTAATTGTTATGAAATCGTCTTTTTTAATGGAAAAGCTCACCTATAGAAAAATTTTCGGTTTTCGTAGTAAGAAATTTTCCGTCAACAATGGACCTTTTGCATGCATTTTTTTTTATTTGCTTATTGGAAAGAGGAGTCAAAATAAAGCTCAACTGTATTTTTTTCAGATTTTTTTCGGACTTGCGAAGGCTTTAAATTTCGATTTGAAGTTCAAATTTCTTGGTGCCGTGACGTCACGGCACCAAATTTCTGATTGGTCAATTTAATTCAGTGTTGCCCAGATGTCAAGAATTTCATGTAAACTTTTCCTGGGGGCGACAACTAAATCGATATATCGAATTCACAGATTTATAAGTATCGGATATGGAATCGATTCTCATCCCTATGGAAAACTTAACCCAACTTTTCAATTCATTATACCTTAATGATTATTTATTTTTATTTATTTATTATTAGCCTCTCCAAAACAGACATCAGAAGGCAGAGAAGGCACACAAACCATCTAGAAACAAACAATAAACCCGAGCATAAGGCCATTATGTCGTTCATAATTGAATACCTTAGGTACTCATTTACTAATGTGTGCTTCTAAATTTTAGAGTTTTGTACCTAATAAGCATATAAGGGGATCATTATTTGTAGAAGGTTGCGCTACTCCACCTGCATTTTACTAATACCTATCTACCAAGTACCTAAAGTGTGTTTTTTTTTAAAGATAATTCCCCAAGTCAAAAATTTAGTAACTAGACTTTATTTTTTCCCAAGATAGATTTTGACATTGTCAACTTTGAAACATAAACAATGCCGCTAATGCCACTTATTGGCCGCTATTGTAAAACTGATGTCAACCTGCAGAAACACCTCATTTTGCGACCAATCAGGGTCAAGCGTTATTGTTTATGTTTCAAAGTTTTCAATGTCAAAATCTATCTTGGAAAAAAACAAAGTATATGTTGGAAACACAAGCCTTTGCTACATAAAAAATTTAACAAGTTTTCATTGTATTGACAACATAATCTCATTTTGACTTTTATCTTTAAAAAAAAAACAAACTTCACCCTTCATGTGAATTTTTTTTCTGAAAGTATTGGCATTATCTCAAGTCCTCCTGGCCAGTTCCCGAAATCGGTTTTTACAAACTCTTCCATCCTCCATCGCACAAACAAAATAAACATAATTACCTAACTATTAAAATTATTATTATTTTTCTTAGTGGTTTATGGGAAATAAAACACGAGTATAATTTGTATGTGTCTGTATTCCATACCTTCCAGCTTTGCTTCCAGTTTCCCTAAATACCTTTTCAAATTTTCCCAGGCAAAAACATCATTTTTCTTTTTTCTTCAAATTACACTGCCCCCAGCCCCAGCCTGCTGTTTTTTTGTTGTTAATTATTGTTTATTTTGTGATTATAAGTAAATAGGGAATTTTCATATTTCTCAAATTATTTTTTTTTAGATACTTCTAATCATCAGTTATCACATAATTTTCTTTTTTTCCATTTTAATTTATACGTTGTACGAAAAAATTTTTATTGAAATTCAAATGAAATACTTTGGCGCGAAAACACGAAATTTCAATTTGACAGCGCTTGTGACGTTGAGATTTTGTAAACATAAAATACGCAGCAAACGAACTCTTGCTGACGCAGTGCTATTTTTGTGTTATTCAAGTGTGTTAAAGTTTGCTTTTTGTGAAAATTGTCGCAACGGATGAAGAATATTGTGAAGGACTGCTTTTGTATTTTTTTTACGTGCAAATTCCCTATCACAGATTTCCCTATTGACGGGTTTGTTTACAGAATCGTGACGTCAAAACAGGTATTCATCATAGGAGCATTTTTTTGGCGGGAAAATTTTTATTTCAAAGGACCCACACTTCTTATGAGATTTCTGACCGCGGTCAAATTTAACCAAATTTTAGTATGTTATAGATCTCACCTTTCTGATCAATAACTACCATGGGCACTACCAAATCCTATGACTAGTTTTTGAGATACATGTAGTTTAATGTCCAAGAAATGCACACATTTCATATGCATTTATATCTACCTGTCACCTGAGCGTGAGGATACCTGTCCATCCTGGTATTATTAGGTGACAGGTAGATCTAAATGCATAGAAAATGTGTGCATTTCTGGGACATTAAACCACCTGTATCTCAAAAACTAGTCATAGGATTGAGTTGTGCCCATGAGCGTTATTGATCAGAAAGGCGAGATCTATAACATACTAAAATTTGGTTAAATTTGACCGAGGTCAGAAATCCCATAAGAAGTGTGCGGGGTCCTTTAATATTATTTTTTGTGTAACAAGGGCGGTATCAGTTAAATAAAAACTGGTCATATGAATATTGTGCAGCATAAACTATCGATTTAAAACAAATTTGGAAAATTTTACTTCACTTGCAAGTTCCCTATTGGCCAGTCAGGGGTCACTGACCTACAGTAAACAAAAATCGCTTTTATCGTTTTCGTACTTTATACTGTGCCGGATTAATGCAGATATCGATTTCTTTGTTTAATTCGTATTTATAGACAAGGAAAGAAAATTGTCGATACTAGTCGATTCTTTAATTAATAGATGTCGTTCTCCTCAAGTTTCAAGGCAAAAGTAGAGCTGTATACCAAAGTCGATACGCAAAGCGATTTTGATAAATATATGCCTCCTTTTTTGTCCGATGTGTTCAAAAAGAAAAAAAGAATATTCGTTTGGAACATGGAAATTTGGCAAACCTTAGACAAACAGTGATTTTTGATTGGTGCAAAATTATACCGCAAAATTCAAATCATCTGTTTTTTTTTTATTTCAATTTCTGACTCCAAGATTTTTTAAAAAATTAACCAACCATACTTCTATGTAGTACAGTGGGAATCATTGCAATTGGCACACACTCTTTAAAATCCCTCGTATTAAGTCAAAATTATAACCAATAAATCTATTTAGTGCAGCATTTTGCTATTACTATGTGTCAGATTTGACACATTACGACGAGGGATATTTATATAGTGTGTGCCAATTGAAATGATTCCCACTGTACATCAAATACACTTTCGTTACAGATAAATTATATACCTAATTTTAATTGAGTGCAAGAGGTCCATTTACATATAAATAGGTATTTTGAAAACCTTATTAATGGACCTTTATTAGAATAGTCGAAACAACAAAATTGAATTTAATTTAACTTTTGTACGATTTCGGAAACTTTTATGTGGTTCCTAACCTCACATCATCCGGGTACTTATGTGAATGATAATAATGATATGTGCTTGTACAGTTGTGGGTTGTGGTAAGGTGGTTCATGAAAATGTTAATCACCAATGAAAATTAATTTGAAGGCAACAAACTCAAAGTATTTTGGATCATGGCAACAATAATCCTCCATTCACCATCAACATTCGAACGTTTATTTATTTCAAAAATATCGGCGTTTAACCTTGACAGTAATGACAGTCGAGGTTTTTTTTTCGTTCCATCCTCACGGGTATGGAGATAGGGACGAAAGAGGTAAAACCCTAATAGAATTTCTTCTTTAACAGAGGCTATATGTCATGAACAACTATTATAAAAAAAAGCCTGCTATACGAAATGGACTTCACAATCACCAAGTGGTATAAACAAAAACGAAATTGACTTTATTAGTATATTATATAATGAGTGTGGTAAGTCTGTTATTACCGCACGCGAGAGAAATTTGCAAACCGAGCCGGTGAGGCGAGGTTTGCAATCTCTAAGGGCGGTTATAAGCTAATTACCATACGTATTATATACAGTATTTTATCTACAAGCGTGCGGTAACAAAATATCTGAAAGAAATTTAAAAAATTATAAAAAAAATGCGTCTGCCACCTTTGACAGCGGACAAGTAGAATTTAGGTGATAGGTAATTTATCTCTGGTAGGTAATTAAAGGTACGTACCTATTTAGGTAGAGCGTGCGGTAATAATATTACCGCGCGCAAAATTGTGTAATTTACCTTAGTTACCGCACGCTTGTAGATAATAGCTATTTTCCTAACAAGTGCGGAAAGTGATACTTTCCCGCACGCGTCGTTCGGGTCAACGGCAGTCGAGTACGGGAAAGACACTTTCCGCATGAGTTAGGAACATTATTTTTTCTACGAGCGCGTTTATATATAAAAACAAAAACTAAGTAAATTCAAAGCGATATATTATTAAAGAAACCGTTTAATTACAATAGTATATTATATACCTAGGTACAGAAGTTGGTCATTATATACCGAAAGATTTTATAAACCGAGGCGCGCAGCGCCGAGGTTTATAATGCTTGAGGTATATAATGACTTTCTCTACCGAGGAATATATAGAATTTTTTTTACTACTACTAGTAAAAAATAGAAAATTTGTTTAAAATCTGTGTTCTAATTATTTTTTGTGAACGCCCTCTTGAAAGTGCTGCCCTCTATCAACAGCTTATATAACTTCCTATGTACCTACAGAAACCTGTATTTTTTTTTCAAATTGACGTATGAAATTGAAATTGAACCAATAGAAACATGACAATATCCTTGCGTCATGACGTCATTTTCATTATTGACCTAGGTATTTTTTCATTATTTTCATTATTAACCTAGGGAGAGAAATTCAATTTTTTCTAAGAAAAATAGATTGAATAATGTCTATTTCTTAGGTTAGTAGTAAAAAAAATTACTTATTTTTATATTTTTACGTTTACTTTAAAGAATGATTGAAAAAAATTACGTACTAAATCGATTTGATGTTACAATAAACAAAATTTCTAGGTAAAAAAAATGCCCCGCCTCAAAGGAACCAAAAAGTCAAACAATGTAAAAAAAAATTATAAAATTTTTGAAATATTCACAAATTAGATTAATATGGATTAAAATAGGAATATTTCAAATAGTTTATGAGCGCATAAATTAGTATATCTAGCAAAAATGTATGCAGACAAAATAGATAAAATGTTTGATTATTTACAAAAGTGACACTTCTTCGGAACGCCACTTTCCCGCACTAGTGCGGGAAAAACAAAATCGCGCACTAGTGCGGGAAAGTGACATTTTCGGAACTAAAATGCGTGCGGGAAATTGATAAAAAATGCACGCTCGTAGAAAAAATAACTTACAATAGAGTTGTTAATCAAGACGTAACTGTATTAAATTGATTCTCAACCAGCAGTGACCCCAGAATGGCTAGAGTGAAGATAGTGTTGAACGTGAAGAAGGAAAAAAGAAATATGGTACCTAGCAAGGACAGAAAAAGTCAAATCCAATTCGATTACTAACACAAGAGCATATCGTTAAGAAATAGAGAATAAATTACAAAATGACGTGCAGGATGAAAACAATATCAAATAGCTTAATGAGACGTTGGTGAAGGTACTTGAGAAGGCGCAAAAGAAATGTCGTGGTAGTCAAACAAGGAAAACTGAAAAACTCACCGAAGACAGAAGCAACTTAATGCAAAAAAAAGGGGAAAGATAAACACATAACAGGCATTGTAACTGAAATCATGAAACTGGGAGGTGAGTGCGTTATAAAAGCCCTAAAACTCTTTTTAATGCCTGCCTCTTTGGAGGAAATACACCAGAACAATGGAAGAATGCCATTATGAAAATCTTGCATAAAAAGGAAAATATAACAGAAATTAGAAACTATCGACCCCTCAGTCTGTTTTCTTATTTACATAGGCTTTTTATGAGGATCATTACTAATAGTATGGTACCTAAGCTAAATTCTCAGCAACAAACCATTGATATATCAATATTTGTGAACTTTGAGGAAGCTTTTGACTCAGTCTAATATAGTCCATGTTGACTCTTACAGAGTACAGTATTGACGCTAGGTACCTACACAACCCTTTTTCAGAATATATAATATATTAATGCAACAGCTGTAGTCAGAATGTATCATGGCAACACTAACAAATTCCCCTTGGAGAAAGGTATTAGACAAGGAGACACCATTTCTCCTAAACTATTCAAATCATCAAATATCGGAGTAAGCATCAATGGAGAGTATCTGAACAATCTAAAGTTTGCAGACGACATGGTCCTAATTACAGACAGGGTAGACATGCATGTCAGCTTCTCGAGGACTTCCAAAGTTCTTGTGTACGAATTGGCCTTATAATCAATCTCTCCAAAACACAATTCATGACAAACCTTGTACTGGCCAAAAACATTTCGTAAGCGAATAGAACAACTTAATTTCTATGAATATTCAGGCCACGAGATTAAATTAGAAAAAGAAGACCAGACCACAGAATTGAACAGGAATATAGGATTGACGTGGGCAGCCTACGGAAAACTGCGGGATGTCTTTAAATCAGATATTCCCATGTGCTTGAACAGGAAAGTCTTTGATCAATGTGTGCTTCCATGCAGTTCTAACATATGGAGCAGAAGCATTGACTCTAACCGGAAAAGTTGTAAACAAAATCGAAGTGGCACAGAGGGCAATGAAGAGATCAATGTTGAATATATCCCTCATAGTCTAGGAGGCAGTGACGATTTTCGGTAATAATTTTCCCAGTCAGATAACATGAATAGAATTGTGGGGTTAGTAATTCTAAGCAAAATGCATATATTTTTAGGGTGGGTTTTCCGATTGGTTGAGGCGCAAAATGCATTAAATCTCAACGAAGTTCAATTTTGCTTGGACAGGGAGCTTCAGCCTATGTCTTTCTGATGAGTCCTAACAAGGACGAAACGCGTCAAGGATTGGCACCGGAAGCCTGAATCCACTGCTCAGTGGGTCGATTCCCAAACAGGGCCGTTGTGTCCCTGTATTCACGTTGGTCGTTACCTGAATAAATCTTTCTAACCATTTCCATTGCCAACGAGGGCTCAGACCAATCAGTGTGGTTCAACGCCGGTAGGGGTATTTGCCCTCGGAGTAGTTGTTTTTGACTGGTCAACGAAGTTCAATTTTGCTTGGACAGGGAGCTTCAGCCTATGTGTTTCTGATGAGTCCTAACAAGGGAGAAACGCATCAAGGATTGGCACGGAAAGCCTGAATCCACTGCTCAGTGGGTCGATTCCCAAACTGGGACGTTGTGTCCCTGTATTCACGTTGGTCGTTACCTGAAAAAATCTTTCTAACCATTTCCATCGCCAACGAGGGCTCAGACCAATCAGTGTGGTTCAATGGGGTATTTGCCCTCGGAGTAGTTGTTTCTGACTGGTCAACGAAGTTCGATATTATAGATGTTGTACAAGGAAGCTACACGGTCGAATATGCAAGAGAAATGCCAGAACATTAACCGTCAATAGCTTTGTTTTGGTTTCACTCAGAACTAAACTCTGTCCAACGAACCTACGGAGTATGACAGAGTCAAAATGGCGGCCAAGTTTACACTGAACACTGATTTATGCCATTTATTTATTCCAAAATCTTACAAAACATCACTCTACAGTGTAAAGCGACCAATAGTAATGAAACTTTTTGAAGGTTTTGTTGTCACTCCGTAGGTTGGTTGGACAGAGTATAGTTCGGAATCATTCACATGCGCATATTATGTAACGCGTCTTCGTTTTTTCAGAATCGTAATCGAACTGTGTTGACAGTGTTTTGGTTTATCTAAAGTTTTTTTTTAAGATAAAAGTAAAAATGACAGAAATGGCTTGTGTTGCCAACATAGTTACTAAATTTTTGACTTGGGGAATTATCTTAAAAGAAAAAAACAGACTTTAGAACTATTTAAGAACAATTCTGGGATTGTTCTAGAACGATTCTCTCAGTTCTTGCTCTGAAGGAGGAACTGTTTAAATTTTGTGATTTGCTGCGTGTTTTGTTTTTTTTGGTTCCGAATTGGTTCAGAACTAGAATTAGAATAGTCCTCTAATATTTTCTGTTCGCAAGCAGTTCTGCGCAATCCCAGAACCGTTCCAAATTTCGAATCAAAACAAAGCTTATATCTTCAACAGAAAATTAGAAGGTTCAGTAGGCCAGGAACTTCTAGGGGGAAGGGTACTCAAACAGCTTCTACCCAACTCGAGTTGAGAAGAAGGAAGGTGTTAAAGCTGGAGTACGGAAAAGAAAGGGCCAGAAGTGTTGTGTTTGTTGTGGTAGTGAGGATCACTCCAAGATAGAGTAATGTAAGTACAAGAATTATAGCCTAAGAAATTTATGGGTTTTTCAAAAAATTTTGCGAGGGTAGGTTGATTTTTTCAGGGCTGATTGGAGACTGTGTCCTGAGTATTGAGCCAAAAAATCACACTCGAAAGCCTTGTGCGTTCGGCCCTATTGGCCTTTTTCTTATTTATTTTTTTTTCGACAAAATGACCTTAACAAAACTTGTAGATAATAACATTCTGATCAACTTTGCCTGATGCCTTTTTTTGCTAGCTATTTTAGTTTAGGTGTTGCGGCCATTTTAGTGCTCCAGAATTCGCAAAAAAGTTAAATAGCAAACCTGCAGATTATTGTAACTTTAATAAAATTACTGGTGATGTACTCCATTACGTTTTCGGTTTCAGTCCAAGAAATGATACATTACCTACATCACTAATCCGGTGAAATTATTTTCCCGGAGTGAAAGCGTGAAATCGAAATGATGTTTTTTTTTTTGACAATACTGGAACCTGTTACCTGTTTGAAAAGTGACAAAATGTTTTTTTTTTTCTACAATCGGCCTAAAAAGTAGACTTTGTCAATTAGATTTGTGCTCGCAAAGTAGACGTTTCCTGATGACCTCTACTTTGCCGCTTTAGAGCGTCAAATTACGTCAAAATCCTTCACTTTGTCGCTCTAGAGCGACAAAGTAGTAAAAGCGCTTGTTTTTATTACTGGTTTCTTAGAACCTGAACTATTTTTTATCAAATGCGATTGTAAAAAAAATCAAGTGTGCATTTGCCAATATCAACAATATTTTTCGATCGGTAAAGTACCGCTTTGCGCTCTTAATACACAAATAGCTATTGTGCAACCGTCCGCGAAATTCAATTTCGCGAAACGCCACATTTCACTTGCAAAATGTGTCAAATCCTTAGAAACAACATGCCACAATGTCCACCAGGTCAAATCAAAATTTTCAAATGCCTAAAAGGCCGTACAAGCGAAAGAAATAAAGTTACAATAAAATATCATCAAGCGAAGTAATAGAGAATTTTATTAGGTATAATAATCTGCAGGTTTGCTATTTAATTTTTTTGCGAATTCTGAAGCACTAAAATGGCCACAGCGCCTAAAGTAAAATAGCTAGCAAAAAGAAGTCACGAGGGAAAGTTGATCAGAATGTAATTATCTACAAGTTTTGTGAAGGTCATTTTGTCGAAAAAAAATAAATAAGAAAAAGGCCAATAGGGCCTAACGCACAAGGTTTTCGAGTGTGATTTTTTGGCTCAATACTCAGGACACACTCCCCAATCAGCCCTGGAAAAATCAGCCTGCCCTCGCGAAATTTTTTGCGGCCCATGTATAAATTTCTTGGGCTATTATTATAAATGCAATCGTTGTAGAAAAACGGGTCATCTTATTAGAATGTGTCCTTGACAAACAAATTTTGTTAAAGCTAATGTATCAGAATCTGATTCAGACACCAATTTTGCTGGAGAAAATTTTGATTTTATTGATATGTATAGCTTAAAGGAGGATCTCGAACGATTTTTTGACTCCGCTACGCGTCGTCAAAAAAATTTCGTTCTCGATCACCAAAATGACATTTCGCGCACTTGATACAAAAATAACTATTTAATATAACATGTTTGAAACCGCCAATAGAGGGGGGTTTAAAATCAAAAATGATTGCTTAGTATAACATAAAAATTGAAATGTCTTATCAAAGACGAAAAGTTTCTTTTATAATAAATTAAATAAATTAGTGCTGGCTGATGCGGTAGTACTAAGATACATGAAGCCATGGCATTACCTTATTTTTCACAGAAATGTTTCAAAGTATCATATGAAGGTTACAAAATCTTTTTTTTTCCAGAAAATAAGGTATTATCATAGCTCCGTGGCACCGTGGCACTACCTCACCCGCCGCTGCTTTAACAGATACTGCAAACTATAGGGATCGTTGGTTTTGACATTCGCCATTGCAGTTAGTACATGCGGGTGTACAAGGTAGACCTGCTTTCTGACACGAACATCTGTTGGTCTCACTTTGACTTTCACATCCACACTTCTCTAGTTCTCTTAGAGCTCACCAAATTTGAGCTAGCTGGCTCCCAGCGGTTGTTGGTTAAATTCCAACCCCATCCTCCAGGTGATGGAACAGATTTACCGGGTGACAGCAATCGATCCCATATTTGACCAGCTTGATACGCAGCTCTTCTGTAGTCTTCCATTAGACTATCTTGTGACGGTGGACACATGGCTATTGGTCGTTCTCCACTACGAAACTGCACCTTTCTCAATTTATTAACTTTTCCAACAGATCAGTGGTGGCTGGTGCGGTAGTGGTAAGGTACATGAAGCAATATCATTACCTTATTTTTCACAGAAATGTTCCAAGGTATCATATGAAAGTTAGGTTATAAAACCTATTTTTCAGGTTTTGACATTCGCCCTTGCAGTTAGTACATGCGGCTGTACTATAGCTTTCCGATACGAACATGTGTTAGGTTAGTTTCACATTGACCTTCACATCCACATCCACACTTCTCTAGTCCCCTTAGAACTCACCATTCACCAAATTTGTGTTAGCTGGCTCCCAGCGGTTGTTTGTTAAATTCTAACCCCATCCTTCAGGTTAGTGGTCGTTCTCCACTACAAAACTGCACTTTCTCAATTCATTAACTTTTTCAAGTTTGCTTCTTGCACCATATAGTGTAATAGTAAATTTCTTTAAAATTTTGAATATATTTTGTGGTATATTTGTGGTACTATCTATTAAAGATAAACAATGGAAGGCCAGGGTTGCCTCCGGATAATCTTCCCATATGCTTTCCATGCTCTGTTTTTTCCTTTCAATGCAAAAAAGGAAGTAGTGTCGCACCCCGTAGAAGCGTAAAAGCGACGCAGTGCTTACGATTTTTCTGGTCCCAAATGATTTGCAACGTTATGAGCTGCAATATATCTTTGTGATTTGCTAACCCCATATAGATACCATAATTCCTCAAGGCCTAAAAAGCTCAATATATAAAAAAATTATATTCCTATTATTACAACATCTGTGTAATATCAAAACCAGTATGGATGGACTATCTTGTGCCGACATGGAGGAAGCAGATGAAAGAATGTTTCTACATATTAAGTCCTTGGCCCTTGAGGAATTATGGTAGCTTGTATATGGGGTTAATAAATCACAAAGATATATTGCAGCTCATAACATTTGTCAATAAAGCCAAACAACCAGCGCCTTGTTTTACAGGCAATGAAATGTCTTGTCAGATTGGTCAGTAGTTTCTCGAAAGTCTTGAAGTCAGTAGCGCTTTTTGCTAAAAATGCAAGAAAATACAGAAGTAAAAGAGGGCTGCATCGATCCCTTGAAAAATATTGATGAGTAGGCCAATCGGGCTACTTCAGTTGTTCAAATTTTACCATTATTGTTAATGTAAATAACTAGAAATACAAACTTTTTTTGACGTTCTCTCTCAAAATTTGATGTTTCATTTTTAACACTAGGCTATAAAAACTTTATGGCAATAATGCGATAAAGTAACATTTTTAATGCTACAGGGGGGGTGTTAAAAATTGCATTTTTCACACGTTTATAGAAAAAAATATTTAAGAACAATAAATATATTTTTGTGACATTTCCAATGTTAAACCAGATGAAGTTCTAAGAGGATTTGAAGCCATTTAGGCGCAGGCATTTGGAACTGAGCGTAGACAACGATATAGTAATGTGGGGTTTTCGAGTTATTATACCAGTAAAATTTAGATAATAGTTATTGACAGAAATTCATGGGGCGCATAATGGAATGGTTAAAATGAAAACATTGGCTAGACAATATTTTTGGTGGCCTTATTTAGATGGCGATATTGAACAATATGTTAAGAATTGTGAAGCCTGTATGATAAATTTGAAAGCACCATATAAAGTAGCATTAACAAACTTTAATGGCTGAGCATGTTTTTAACCGCATATCTACATATTGATTTTCTTGGTCCTTTCAAAAATAAAATGTTTTTGGTAGTATTAGATGCATATTCCAAGTGGCCTGAAGTTTATGGAATGGCTTCAACAGATTCTTCTAAAACTTTAGAAAAATTACGCCAATGTTCTGCTCGGTTTGGTTCACCACATTTGATCATTAGTGATAACGGTCCTCATGGTCAGTGAAGAATTTGAATATTTTAATCTTTTCAATATTTTAAGTCAGAGCTGATAACTGTCAGCTAAACAAATTCCGGAATCAAATTCAAATGCCAACGTTTCGATGCATTCCGCTTTCTCCTCAACCTCAACTAGAGCTGAGAGGCCGCACATACGATTTACTTTGAGCCGAGAATAAAAAAATGCAAAATAAAACTTGTTTTGCATTTTGAGCCAAAAGACATAGCTCAAAAAAAAAAAAAAAATTGGAAGAGTTTTAAATAAAAATTAGAAAAAGCGCCCACTGAAAAGCTCTATTAACAGTATAATAGTAGAATTCAAACGCCTGGTTTCCTCTATGCTCCATTTTGTGCCAGAAAAACGTAGATCCAGTTTCACGCGATGATGGCCGACCTTAAGTTTTTTTTTTTTAGGAAAAGCAAAAAAGTGTTTGCTTAATGCCTTGCTATGAAATTCAATATTGCTCTGCAAGGAAAACGTGACATGCAATATAATGCAAGTCCTATTTTTATATAACGATTTTAGAAGTTTAAGTAATAATGCACAATTGCTTTTTGTTGTGAGTTTTTTTTTTAATACACCCACTTTCTGTGGCTAAATTGAATAAAAATACCAATTTTTCTAAAACTGCAGCTTTCGAGTTAAAAATATAAGACCTTGGATTTTCGTCTGTATTAATCCAGATTCTCAACGAATTTATAGAGCTAGATAACTCACTTTGGCATAAATATTTTAATTATAGCTCTATGCGGCTTTCAGTTATACATTTGGAACATTTGAAAGTGTAATTGATAAATGTTTGCTTTCTTAGTACCTACTCTAGCGATAAAAGCTCAAATCTAATGGAATTTCGGTAATGCCATCAGACCAAAAGTGAATCATTCACATCTGGCTATTATATTTGCGTTTATCGTTAAGTTGTAGCACTCGTAAATTTAACTTCAACTATATTTTTTAGTTGTTGTAGTTAATCCGAACTACAACAATTTGGCGGATAATGAACATGGAACAAAATGACAGAAGTTCTCACAACTTTCCTAAAGAATCAACAAACATTTCTAAAGAAAAGTCAGCAAGATTTTTTGGGTCAGTTTTTATCAAATTTCCAAAATTTAACTCAAAATCAAGTCAAACCAAATGAAGTTTCGGATGGAAACCCTGGGTAATAGTATCACAGAATCATTATGATCAGGAAACAGGGAGCAATTTTGATATATGGTACAAAAGATCCTACCTATAAAACCTTTTTTACAGAAGGTGCCAAAAATATTTCAGATACCGCAAAAGTAAGACTTCTAAGAAAACTAGATTCACAAATCCATGAAAGGTATGTCAATTTCATTTTACCTAAGGAAATCAAAGATTTAACCTTCAGTGAAACTGTAAACAAACTAACCCAGTTGTTTGGCAAAAAAAACTATAATTTTTCACACAAGATACCAATGCATGAAGTTGCATAAAAATGGATCGGAAGAATTTATCGCATTTGCTTCACGTGTTAACAAAATGTGTGGAGAATCCAAGATAAATCAAATCACAGCAGACGAATTCAAATGTTTAATTTTTACTTGTGGCTTACAATCGAGTAAAGATAGTGAAATACGAACCAGAATTTTAAACAAATTAGATTCCAATAACAATGATCAACATACATTAGAAAGTTTAATTTCTGAATATCAGAGGATTGAAAATATAAAGAAGGATGCCCAAATGATTGAAGATCCGTCACTCATTGTAAATGCCATTTCGAACAGAAATAAACATTTACCAAATTCAGGTTTCTAGCAAAATTTTAAGTTCAAGCCCAACAATAAACCGTTTCGACATGAGAAATATGCAAATGATTTCCAGGATGGTAATGCAGTTCCAAACTACTCTTGCTGATATTGCGGTGAACTACATTTTGCGAAATTTTGCTTATTTAAAGAACACTCATGTCAAAGATGCCATAAAGTAAATCACAAAGAAGGGTTTTGCGATTTGAGGAACCAAAATAAAAGTTTTAAGACAAATTGTGATACGAAAAATGCAAGATCAAATGCCATTTATGATGTTAATCATATTGGGTCAACTTCTGAAAGAAAATTTCTTCAAGTCAAAATTAATAATGTTCCGATCAGGTTTGTAACCTGATCGGATTTGGTTTGATACAGCTTCAGATATCACGGTTATCTCACAAGAAACATGGACAAATATAGGAACACCAGCGTGTCAGCCCACAAATCATGATGCCAAAAGCGCTTCAGGTGATAAAATGAATTTGAGAGCAGAATTTGGTTTATGGAAGGTACCATTCAATTCAGTCTGCAATGTTGTTGAATCAAAACAATTTTCAATCAATACAGAATCATTGAAATTAGACTTTCCTAAAGTTTTTCAAGAAATAATAGGTCACTGTAAAAAACCAAAGTTAATCTTCATATTTTCAAAACAAACAGACCAGTAGCTTATTCAGTCATGGATAAAGTTGACCAAGAACTTCACAGGTTGCAAGAAAAAAATATCATTTCATTAGTTGAATATTCTGATTGGGCATTTCCAATTTCCTTCAAATTGAAATCAGTGAAGAATCAAGAAAATATTTAACAATAAAAACTCATCATGGATTGTTTCCATACAATAGAATGCCATTTGGTATAAACATTTCCCCAGCCATTTTTCAACAAGTTATGGATACCATGTTATCAGGTCTGAAAGGAACCAGGGCATATATCGATGACATTTTAGTATCAGGCCAATCAAGATTCAAGATCATTTGGAAAGGTTTTTTTCTTTTTCATGATTATTCTCAAGATGTAATTGATTGCTTTGAAATACATGTTTGAAGTTCCTTCCCATATTACCAGAGCGTACCTTAGTATGGACTCCACCAATGAGTTGTAGACTCTCATTATAAGTTGTTTTAAGAGTACATATCTTAGTTTGTAAAATATAGGTATTAGTTTGCTAATTTTTTTAGTTAAATACAGGGAATCCCGTTGCCATTTAAAGTTTGTATCGACTACAATTCCTAGGTATGTTGTACTGACTCTATAAAATTGGTTTTTACTCTAATTTGACTCAGATCAGCTGCGGATTTATCATAGACTGAATAATTTATGACTTTTTTCTTAGATATATTAAATGACAAATAATTATTGTCTAACCAATTCTTAATAATTTCCATCCCTACTTCAGCCAGATTTTTCACTTCTTCCCAAGACAGACCACAAAATGTTATAGCTTGATCATCTGCGAATGCCGTTAGCTTTTCATTAATATCAAGATCGTTTATATAAGAAAGAGTGTTGGCGCTACAACCGTACTCTGCGGTACGCCAATTCTAACTTGCATTTTGTCACTTATATGTTTGTTTATTTTTACATTTTGTGTTCTCCGTAAGAGGTAGCCCCGAAACAGTGCCAGAGGTAATCCTATATTTTCTAATGTATCTAACCTTCTCTGGTGGTTCAATGTATCGAATGCTTTCTGTAGATCCAAGAACACGGTAAGACATTTTTTTTTTATGCAGGTTATCGTTGATGTCACTAGTTAATTGATAAATAGCGTCTACGGTGGAAATATTTTTCTGAAAGCCATATTGGTTTTTCAAGATAATATTGTTTTGTACCAACAAATATTCAAGTTCTTCTTTCAACGCTTTTTCGGAAATGTTTGAGATATAACTAACGAGTGCTATTGGGCGGTAGTTAGTCATATCTGTCGGGTCTCCACCTTCAAAGATAGGAATTATTGTGGAAGATTTAAGGCATTTTGTTACCTACCACCACGACTGTGCTAAAGATTGTATTGACTATATGTTTAGGTGGTTTGAGTAGGTATTATATGAAAACGCTACAAAAATTGTACAGAAATTTGGTCCTTACCGGTGGATCTAGTATTTTAATTATTGAGGTATCATGTACTGGATAAAGAAACATCGATAGTGTGGATCTGCTAAAATTATTACTTAGACGTTCCTTATCAGGGCTTATTTTAGACGCAATGTCATGGTCATGTAAATTTGGAGTCAAAAAAATTAAGTATTTGGGGCATATTTTAAGTGAAGATGAGTTGAAACCAGATCCAGCATAAACTGAAGCTATCAGAAATATGCCACCGCCCCATGATATCAACATTCACGTTCCTATCTTGAAACAATAAGTTATTATGGTAAATTTATCAAAGAAATACACATACAAACCACTAAATGAATTATTAAAAAAAGGAATCAAATTTTTATGGACAACAGAATGTCAAGAATCGTTTGAAAAATTTTAAAAAAAAATTAAATTCGGATCTGAGTCTAACTAGTTTCCGAAATCATTGTAGTGGGCGACGCAAGTATCACTAGAATAGGAAGGAGCCTATATCAAACCTAGAACGCATCCAGAATTCTTACTGAAACAGAAAACAGATACAGTCAAATAGAGAAGGAGGCATTGGTTTTAATATTTGCTGTCACAAAATTTCAAAGAATGATTTATGGTCGAAATTTCACTTTACAAACAGATCGTACACCTCTTTTGACTATTTTCGGTTCAAAGAAAGGAATTTTAATTCATACTGCAAACCAACTTCAAAGATGGGGATTAGTTCTCAAAGCATATGACTTCAAGATAGAATATATTAAAACTAGCGATTTTGATCACGCAGATATTTTATTTAGATTAGCTATGCAGACACATTTAAATGATGAAGAATATTTGATTGCTCAGATCAACATCGAATCAGAAGTTTCTCATATATTTGATGAAGTTTTAGAAAATTTGCCAATTACTTTCAAGATGATTTATTAAGAAACTCAACAGGACAAAATGTATTCTAAAGTTATTCAATGTGTTCAGAATGATTGGCCAACAAACAAAAAGGATAATTAAAAGTATGCACTTAATTTTTATTATAGACGAGACTCATTATTCGATGTTAAAGGTTGTCTAATGTTTGGACACAGAATAGTCATATAAAGTCGAGTCGATATAAGTTGGCATGATAGGCAATAAAATATGCGCACCCATCGCAATTAAGAAAACCGCCCTAGAAATGTGGTGTTGTGATCCTTCAGTGTTTTGCCTTGGTTAAAACTACTTTTGTTTTTGGTTTGAAACTTGTAGCTTTATTAGGTAATGGAATATAGAATGAAATTGAACTACAGCAAAAGTAAGACTTATTTTAGAGAGAGTTTTACCAAAATGTGTTACTACGACTGAAGCTGTCTTAAGACTGTCTTCTTGCTTCACTAGATCTCTTACAAATCGACCTTTACATCCCTTCTAAAACGTTTCTAAAACCTACATAATTACAACTGGAAAACCCTAAATAAATATTGGCAATAAATGACAGTCTGTTCGCCCAAAGAATGACCATTAAGGATATTTGGGAATTTTGGGGTTTATGGTGGACAAATGTTCAATTTATTTACATACAATATCTTTGGGTTCTTTAACAGAAAGTCTGGGTCATATAATAATATTTCTTTCGGCGACGGCGAGACATTATTTGGGAATTTTGGGGTTTATGGTGGACAAATGTTTAATATATTTACATACAATATCTTTGGGTTCTTTAACAGAAAGTCTGGGTCATATAATAGTATTGCTTTCGGCGACGGCGAGACATTATTTGGGAAAGTATTCGAGGGTCGTAAAAGGTACAATGTCATGATATTATGGAGGAATATGACAGTGGAAAGACGTACGTTTTTGTTGTCACATACTATAAATATAGTAGAGTGAAAAGAGACAGCTACTTTTCCTTATCGCTTAGTAACGAAACCCTGAATATAGGGTTGTACCAACGATTATACGTTTGAAATGGTGGTGTGTACCCAGGAGCGTACTTCATATTTCATTAAACTCATTCTTTTCAATAAGTATAATGTATTGTCTTCAATGCCAACTAAATTAATAAACAACTTCATAATCAATTAAAGAAACCTATTTTTATTTTTTCATTAAAAATGGCATAGATAATCTGGATGTTAAAAATTCGCACAAAAATTCTAAAGAAATAAAATGCATAGGTAAGTACCTTCCTTCGGTTCCGCATCATCTAAAATATTGAATACGATCCTGCTTACCCACCACCTTCATTGCAATGGGACCTTATCTGGGGTGTCTGTAAGAATTTGGCAAGCACGGCGAAAAACAGTAGTTGTCTCCTTCTACTTTATTTTCTTTATAGCATGTGACAAGAAAAACGTACGTCTTTAAGGGTCTTTCACATTTTTAGGGCGGGTTTCTTAATTGTGATTGGTTTGCATATTTTATTGCATATTATGCCAAACTATTTGGTTTCCACTATACCTACCTTTGAAATTTCGGAATTCTCTTCTAAAATCACTACATGCTGTTCATCCTGGACAAGAAAGAATGAAACCTGAATCAGGTTATGTCTAGCTAAGTTACCTATATAAATAATTCATTTGCCACATTGGTACAAGCACTAAATTACTGCCTGAAATACCTTAGTGATCACTTTGGCGCACAAAATAGGGACAGAATGTAAATAAACAATAAAATATATATAGGATAATTAAAGCTAGTACGGTACCAAAATGTTCCAGATGGTAGCTGTAGATACAATCAACCAGATTAGCCCTGGTTACTGGTTGTGGTTAGATGGTCAAACCAATCTTACGGTTCAAATTTACAGTCCGGAAGGCTTGTATAACCGTCCAACTAGAAGGCTTAAGCTGGGGTGTGATAGCCTTAGTTATAATCTCAGTTACAATTGTACGTGTGACAATGTAAACGTTATTAAAAGCCTCGGTGAAAAAACCCTAAGAAAAAAACAGTGTATTTGCAATTGAACCATAGCTGTAGCGAAGCACTTATGAATAGACGGAATTAGAAAATGAAACTATAATGTAACTTAATCAGTCTTTAATAGCAAATTTACTTAATAAAACTGTAACGAAAATTATTCTAATAGAAAAATTAAATAATTATGTATTTATGATAATAATTAATCAAATTAGATGAAATCAGATAAAGCTTTAAAATAGTAAGTAAAGAAAATGTGCCTCGAGTTTGCAAAGAAAATTTGAGGTTAATAAGGTTATGTTTTACCTGTTGGAAATAGGGTTTTGTTTGCCTCGAAAATACTCTGGAAATCTGGATCGAGGTCTGGATTCGAAATCCTGGATTGAGTGAGATGGTCTTTACTCTACTCTTTACGGCAGCTTTTCACTAATGATTAAATAGAAAAAGTCACAATCCACTGTGGGAAAAAAACGTGCACAGCAAAACCTACCACATGGATGTTGTAAAAATCCGAATTAATGGGCGATTTTATAACACTCTACGTAAACGTAAGGCAACTAAATGTGTTATAAATTCAATAATTGAGAATATAAGGTCGAAATCCCACAAAAACGAAGACAAAATTTAATTCCTCAAAAAAAACATCCCAGTGTTTTATCCAAATAATCACAAGATATTAAGAAAGATGTCATACTAATCAAATTAAAAGGAGATAATAATTATGTCAAAGAACCAAATCAAAGTTTCCCGATCCCATTACATTAGAAGCTCAGATCAAGAAGTTATCATTGGAAATATACCAGATAGTAACAATTCAATAGAATTCATAACAAATAATACAAATACTGAGGAAATGATGGACTGTCAACAACATAGTGCAAATACTCTTAGTTCATAATGGAGCTGTTCTGAAGGAATATAATTTAGAGAGTGAAGTTAGAAGATCGGGAAGGTTAAGAGGAGACCTTCGTATTTAGAGGATTTTATTTAAAAAAAAAAAGGAGAAATGTTAGGATACCAGAAGTACCAGGACATACCTGGAAGTAGGTACGTTAACCAGCAAGTCGAGTTTTAATTTTTATCTACAAGCGTTTGGTTATGACGTTTTTACATAACCATTTTTCTAGTATTTGAGTTATGTTATGAGACTCATCATAACACAACTAGTGGTGTTATGGACTAGGTAATGAATCTATAACACAACTCAATCAAAGATTAAACGTTGTACATCACACGTGCATTTAGACATGACTACAAAACTCGTGTAATTAGAACGACTCGCTCTACGTCCTCGTCGTTCTAATCTTTCACACTCGTTATTGTAATGATGTTCATAAACGCACTTGTAATGTAAATAACTATTTGTCATTGTATTTTACTGTTGAATTTAATAAAAAAAATTCAAAAGCAAATATTGTTGTAGTTAATGCAAACTACAACATTGAGCTACCGAGACCTGTCTCATTTATACCTTGTCGGTCAAGTCTTTCATCAATTTTGAGTTGTTAGTTGTGAAAACCAACGGAAACCTTCGGCTAGGTACCTACTAATTTTAGGTCTAAGAGCCAGCAATGTATTTATTTGCGAAATGAAACAAATTTTGGACATCTACCGTTATCTACGATTATCTTGTATTCTAGATATTCGTCCATTGAGAACGACTTCCCAAGCAAACTTTGGACTTTTTCTTTTGGCATATACCCTTTACAGTAACAAGTTTCACGCTGGCATAGAAAAAAAATGAATGGAAATGCTGAAAATGGTACAAACTTTCAAAAAATTCGACAAGTCCCGGAACATTAAATGTGTGCCATGTGCCAAACCCTTTGATGAATTCCACGCAATCAGTGGAAATAATACATTGCTGGCTCTAAGGCAATTACCTACTAGATTACGATTTCTTCAAAGATTTACCAAATGGAAGTTTTCCAAAGATATCCATCTTTGTATTCTTATTTAATGGAAGCTCTAAAAACTGGCCTTTTCCGACAGGCAGAGGCCGGATTACATCAGTTAATTCAAAATCGACTTTTCTATAGGAAAACCTAAGAGGTTCGACAAAATTCTCAGCGACAATTTAATTGGATTTGTTTTGTTTGAAATAACTGAAACTTAATGGCTTTATTAATGAAAAATACACTCAAATTACAAAGTTTCAACTTCGACTGAGAATAATAATTAAATTTCGAATCCATCATCAGTTTTATGCTTGAGCGGGTCTTTAAACAATTTAAAATGATTATAATTCATCCTTAGACGTCATCTTGAACATAATGAAGTCATTATATTCTCAGTAAAAACGCCACATGTGCTTGACTTGAGGTCATGTCAAGTTAAGACAAAATTTAGGTACGAACTGTGCTGATTAAGATAATTGAGGCCCTGGAAATATTGAAATGTTTATATTCGTTATAGTTCAATATTCGCGTAAAGAAACTTATAAGTACCTTCTTATTAGCCAAGAACTAGAGTTATGTTGGTAATCACATCCTCTAGATACAAGTCAGTTCAGAGAGTTTAATAGTAAAAATATTGGATATTGATAAATGAAAAATCATGTTGAAATAGTTGAAACAATCCTCCCTATTATAAATACGCAGAAACCTATACTCTGTTTTTTAATCCCAGGGTACACATAAATGTGTCTGAATGCATTTATTATAGTTAGTTCATTGGCGATCCTACATAAAAAGAAAAATTAACGAAATATTGTTAAGACTACAAGCAGATTATTATTGAAATCTCTCACCTGCACCTATGGGTAGTATAATTAACAAAAATACGCCTCATGAAACCCGAAAACCCATTGTTTCGCGAACGGAATTTTTTCCCTTTTGGGTGGGTTTTCTTGAAGAATTTTGTAAAAATTCTGTATGAGGCTAATGAAACACTCTTTAAGCTAATGAAACTGTTGGGTCATTCTGTGAGGGGTTTGAAGGTTTCAAATCTCAGTGGGTTGGATCAATCGTACCCAGTCAACAAATAAACTATAGAAATTATAAGGAATACCTACGCAATACTTCTATGTATACACGGGAGCTGTTGGGTTTGAGAGAAGAATTTATTGCGCAAATATTCTATAGATAGGCTCTATTCTGTTAATATACAATTCATAAATGTGAACATCGGAATGTTCCGCGAACGTAGGTACCCCAAATTTATGTATGACTTTTCGACATCCTGTCATTAGTGTCAGTAGTTGTTCTTAAAGTTGTCAGCTGCAAGTGCATATTTTGTTTATCAGCAGAATAAACCTTTTGTAATTGTATTATATAAAAGTCTTTAAAACAAAAGCCTCTGGTTGATAGGTTACGGGCCCAGTCGCAGAAATAGAGTAGTTTGCGGAAAATCGTTTTAAAGTGGAATTTATTGGCGGTGGCAAAAAAAGGGGTTAGGTAATCGCAGTCGAAAACCAGTGTAAAAATGGCATCAAGTAGTGGAACAATTACCGTGCAACCTTTCGATGGTTCTGGATACAGTAATTGGGAATTTCGAGTGAAATTACTACTTGAACACAATGATGTTCTGGGAGTCTTGACGGAGGATCCGCCAAGAGCAACAGATGTAACAGCACTCAGCGCATGGAAGAAGAAAGACCTGAAAGCACAAAATTTGATCGTTCAATGTCTAGCGGACAATGTGCTGGAGATGAAAAAGTTGAAAACCACAGCTAAGGAAATTATGGAAACCTTAAGCGGAACTTATCAGAAAAGTGGATTGGCTACACAGGTGCAACTTCAGTGCAAGTTGAGGAATAATTGTAGGAGGACCATAAGCGACACAGAAGTCTTAAAACTTTATCTTTGTTTTTGACCATCGAGTCCATATTCTTGAAAATTAACTAGCCAGAAGAATGTTCGCTCGTGTCTGCTAGAAATTTTCCTGGAAAATCAACCGATTGTTGATTTTTGTGAAGATTTTTTGAAAGTGAGGTTAGTATCGGCCGTTCAGGTATGTAAATTCCTTTTTCTCTCTGATGAATGAGTCCTTATATCCCCTCAATTCATTCAGGCACCTTCGGCAGGACGAAAAGTCCGTGCCTGCACTTCTCCAAGTGAAAATTGACAAATTTGAGACCACGCTGTCCTGGAAACTCAGAGCAAATCTGGGCCCCCTTTACAAGGAAAGTCTGTGTCCTGTAAGAAGTTGATCCCCAATCATTATTTGGTTGTCTCCAGCCAGTTTGGTACCTCCAGATCTCAAATTTGTGAAAACTTCCAAGGCTTTACAAGGATTCCGTCCAGGCTTGTATAATTACCTATGGGTGTCTTAAACGTGCCATTTTAATTACCGTAACTTATTTTCACCTTTTCTTTACCGCCCCCTATCGTTTAGCTTTATTAGATTAGATTAATTAAGATTAATTAATTATTATCAGAGTCAAAAATTAGCTTTTATTATCGGTTTCTTTATCATTATTCATTAAGTATCTAATAATTATGTATTATTTTAATTATTATAAATTTGTTTCCGTAATATCGGAAATGATCGATATAATATATTGTGGATTCATTAAAGGTAAGAAGGTGGAGCTCTTCCTGAAACCGTGACCCCTTGATTTCATGTAGCAGGTTTTTGATATTTATAACTGCCTAGGGATTATTTATTACCTTTCTGCATTGATTAATTTGTTTTTTATTGATTTGATTGACTTTGAGTCAAAAATTAAATGTTAATTTTATTTTAACTTCCACATTTATACTTAGGTAACTCTCATCGTAGGTATCTATTTAATTGTTTTTAAATTTTAATCTTTTTATATACCTATTTAAATTGTTTTGCTTCCGTAAGCTGCTTATTTTATTTTATTTTATTTTTTTAATAAAATTGGATACTGAACAATATTCACCTTTGAAAAATTGATTTGTTTCAATTTTATTGAACAACGAGTTCACCATCCGGTCAACAAATTGTTAATGAACAACAAGTTCGCCATCCGGCCAATAAATTATTGTTTTTAGAATTCTAAAACTTGTGCTTTTATTGAAGGGGTTAAATGTCAGATAGGTATTGGATTTATTTTATTTTTTCAGATATTTGAATTTATCTTTTTAAATAATAGCTAATTATTTGAATAGTGTCTAGTTTGGCTATTCTTTGATAATCAAAATAATTTTATGCAAACAAGTGGCGCCCTCTCTTTACTGTACCAACACCAAGGACCACCCCAAGCTAAAGAACTACTAAGCATTGTCGAGCATAATTATGAGCATTCTTTTGTTTCGACAAAAGAGCGTTACAAGTTCCTCTCAGGCTTTCAGAGCACAGAAAAAGAAAGGCATGCAGAAGGAAAAATTCCCATTTAAATGCTATGGATGTGGCTTACGAGAGCCAGGATAGTGGAGCAACAAACCACTTGGTGACACAAAATTTGGAAAAGTATCTGGTAGATACAAAGGAAGTTCAGCATTACATTAAAGTTGCTAAACAAGGCGTTTCTGTTGAAGCACACACACTGCACTTAAAAACTAAGAATGGATTAAACATTAAGTTGCAAAATGTTTTGGTATGTAAGAATCTCTCGCATAATCTATTATCTGTAAAGAAAATAGAAGGAAAAGGCCTCAAGATAATCTTTGAGAAAACCCAGATATCAGTGTTGAATGGTGAAAATGAAGTAGCTACAGGAAAATTGATATTGTGAACTTTGTAATACCAGAAATGCAAGCAAATATCACAGTGCAAGAAAAAGATATTTTACACCGAAGAATGGGGCCTTCGTCCAAGTATCTCTGTTCGAAAATCTGTGAAATCTGTTTACGAGGGAAACAGACAGAAAAATCATTTATACAATTGCCAAAAGAGAGAAAGGCGAAAAGAATAATAGAAGTGATTTCTAGTGATGCCTATGGTCCTATAAATCCAGTAATGTATGATGGTATGAAACATTTTGTTAGTTTCATAGACAATATCTCACATTTTTCAGTGATTTATTTACGACCCATAAAAGTGAAGTTTGCCCGAAAGTTGAAGAATACATAGCAATGGCCAAGAACAAATTTGGTAAATTACCTGAAAGAGAATAAAACCCCATCTGTAATTTGGCACAAACAAAAACCAAATCTTCAAAAGATAAGAGTTTTTGGTTGAACAGCACATGTGCATATTCCAGTAGAGGATAGACATGGAAAATTGGATCCCAATATCCCAATGGGATATACTGATAATGGATATCGTTTATGAGACTCAAATTCCAGAAAAATAGTGACCGCCAGAAATGTCATTTTTGATGAAAGTAAAATGATGGGTGGAGAAAGAAGAGTGAAGGAGAATAAGATGAGAATATGTGAAAATCAAAATGAAGAGAATGAATCTGAATTGGATGGTGAAATGGAAAATAATGATGTGAACGCACAAAAAAAAAAAAAAATGGAAGAAGAGTAACAAGGCACATAGTCTTACCCAAACGCTATGACGATTATGAAATGAGAATGGCTTTATCAATTAGAGATTTCTCATGGCAAAATAAAAAAATATATCGATATATCGAATCATATGATATATCGAAACAACATATCGATACATTCGAGATATCCTACAAAAAACATCGATATTTTGAATATATCGATATATATTTTATTTTTCTATTTTTTCTACAAGCGTGCGAAAAGTGCTTTTTTTCTGCACGCATTTTAGGCCCTGAAAAGATCACTTTTTCGAACTAGTGTGGAAAAGTAAAATAATTATACAATTTTAGGTCACCCTGATACTTCCATGTCCTAAAATGCGTGCGGAAAAGTACTTTTCCACACGATCGTAGAAAAATAACGTTCCTTAATTATGCGGAAAGTTTCTTTTCCTCATTCAGTTGGTACGTACACGCCCTAACTGACGTTTCTTTTATTTTAGCCGACACTGTCAACTGTCAGACTGTCACAGTCAACAAATGAACTATGCGCACGAGCCAAGAATTATTTTAAAATTTCTGATATGTCGAAAAGATTATATCGATATTTTTTTCGATATATCGAATGTAAAATATCGATTAAAATATATCGATATATTTGAGTAATATATCGATATTTACAAAACATCGATATATTTTTGCAATCCCTAATCAGGAAGCTGTAAAAGATAGTGGATGGAATGAAGCAGTAAATCAAGAGTTATTGTCATTGAAGAAAAACAACACATGGAAACTAGTGCCTAAATCAAGTATTCTAGATAGTGAAAAAGTGATCGATTCTATATAGATGGATTTTTCGTGAAAAAGATGTTAATGGTGAGAAAATAAAGAAAGCAAGATTGGTGGCTCGCGGATACCAACAAACAGACTTAAGTGAAGAAGTGTAATCACCGGTTGCAAGAATGTCCACATTACGTACCTATCTTGTTCTCTTTAAGTATTCAAGAAGATATAGAAATACATCAGCTTGATGTAAAGTGAATGAAGACAACCAGTGTACATCAAAATACCAGATGGACTTAAACCCGACGATGACTCAAAAGTATGTAGATTAGAGAAAGCACTATATGGTATGAAAAACTGAATTTTTACTTATTTAAATTAGGTTTTGTGAGATCAAAAAGTGATCCATGCTTGTACTATTCTGGACATACCTATTTATTGATATAGATGATCTGATTTTAGTTACTAAATTACCATCAGAAATTTGTAATGTTAAAGATGAGCTTATGAATGTTTTTGAAATGCGTGTGTTTAGTTTCGTCTACGCGCCCTGTATACAGGGCAAAGACAATACTACTACGTAGTAGTATTGTCTTTGATACAGGGTGACCACTTAGTGCGATATCGGACGATATCTCCTTACAGAGTATTTCAAGAAAAAAAAATTAAATTACAAAGTTGTTTGATACTCCAATATGCATTATTTAAAAATATTTTTGAATATACAGGGTGCTCCGTTTATAGGCTATGCGACAGAACTTTGTTATTTTTAATAAAACACCCTGTATATGATTGCATATTTGGATTCTACTTAAAATTCTGAGCAGATTTTGTTTAATATACCCCATACCTAAGTTCAACTGTTTTCGAAATATTGACAGTTGAAAATTGACTTTTTGCAACTTTGACAGGCTGTAAAATCTAAACGGTTAATTTTAAACAAAAACCGATTTTACATTCCTGTCTTAGATTTTCATAAACTATCATTTGACACCAACTTTAAATTTAATCCATGATTAAAAATTCCAGTTAAATTTAATCTCCGTTTAAATTCAAAGTTGGTGTCAAATGATAGTTTATAAAAATCTGAGATAGGACTGTAAAATGAGTTTTCGTCTAAAATTAACCGTTTAGGTTTTACAGCCTGTCAAATTTGCAAAAAGTCAATTTTCAACTGTCAATATTTCCAAAACAGTTGAACCTAGGTATAGAGTATATTACATGAAATCTGCTCTGAATTTTATGTAGAATCCAAATATGTAATCATATACAGGGTATTCCATTTAAAATAACAAAGTTCTATCGCATACTTCATAAACCGAGCACCCTGTATATTCAAAAATATTTTTAAATAATGCATATTAGAGTATCAAACAACTTTGTAGTTTAACTTTTTTTTCTTGCATCACTCTGTAAGGAGATATCGTCCGTTATCGCACTAAGTGGACACCCTGTATAGTTGTAGGTTAAATTGGGTATTTAGGATGTCAAATCCTATTTGGGAATGGAAATTGATTCGTTTTTTTTTTCTCTTTATTTTTGTTTTCCTTTATTCTAATTGAATTGCGCGTGCTATATGCCATATGCCTGAGAATTGATACGGCTTTGCTAAATTTGTCTTTTAAAAATGCGCGCGTTAAACACTGAAAAAGGATAACTGCAAATTCCTTACACTGCCGACGAGTAAAGTCAGTGGCCAAAAACACTCCGTCCGTTTCGTGTGGTTCGAGAAAATAGACCTGCGGTTTTTCGTTTGCCGCGACCGGTTAAATCAAGACGGTTTCGTTTGCACTCCTTCGCATTGGACTTGAAGTTCCTGAAAGAGCTGGCCAACTGAGTGGAGTTTGGAAGTAAAGCAAGGTAAAGTGAAAAAATATCCTTTTCAGTTTCGATATCTTTCAATTTCAATTTAAAATCTTTCATCGATTACCATTCTATCAGCAACCTGTGGATTTTCCAGTTTTAATTTCGCATTTTCGCACATATTTTTAGAGTTAAATATCACAAAAACAGATTTTGGTTTAACAATTGATCAAAAAGAGCTTATTCAAAAAGTTTTGAATGTTTTTCAAATGACATGTAAAATTTCGGAAATACCTATTCAATATAAACTTAATTTGGAAAATAGTAATGGTGAGTGTTCCAAACTTGTACCATATCGTGAGCTTATAGGATATTTAATGTACATATAATGCTAGGTAGTCGTCCTGATATATGCTTTGCAATAACGTATTTCAGTAAATTTCAAAGTTCATACTCTGGAATTCACTGGAATTATCTTAAACATGTTTTGCGTTACTTAAAAGGTACAGAAAACTTTGGTTTGAAATACACAAAAAGCAATGACATAAGTGTGTCAAATATTTTGTCAGCTAATGTTGATGCTGATTTTACGAATAACGTCACAGATAGAAAGAGTGTCTCAGGTTCTCTCAAAGTTTTCGGTAACATAATTTTTTGGAAAACTAAAAAGCAAAACAATGTCTCAATTTCAAGCTTAGAGGCCGAGTACGTTGCTTTTTCAAACTGAGTGACTGAAGTTTTATTCGTAAAACAACTTTTGGAAGAAATGTTTAATTGTAGTATCTGTCCAATCACAATCTACGAGGACAACCAGTCAACAATTAAAATGGCATCTACGCTTGAAACGAAGAGAAGTAAACATATCGACGTCAAGCATCATTTTATTAGAGACAGTATTTTCAAAAACGAAATACCTATCTCTAAAATATTTGCAAACAAATGAGCAAATAGCAGATTTGTTTACTAAATCTCTGAGGGCCAGTATTATAAAACACTGAACCGATGGTTGAGTTTCAACCTTCGGTTGACTCCATGCAAATTGATAGGATTCAACCGAAGGTTGAAACTCAACCATCGGTTCAGTGTTTTATAATACGGGCCCTGAGCAGTGCAAAGTTTAAATATTTTAAAAATAAATTAAATATCAATGTTTGCTAAATGAGTAGCTTATTTTAGGTTAAGTATTCAGAAATATTGTTTTGTGTTGATTTTTGATTTCAATAAGTATTTTTTTTGATTGTAAGATTTGAGGGGGTGTGTTAATGTTACAATTCTGAATTTATAAATCTGAACATCGAATAGTTCCGCGATCGTGCCCCAAATTTTTGTATGACTTTTCGACATCCTGTCATGAGTGTCAGTAGTTATTGTTGTTGAAGTCACAGAACATTTTGTTTATCGGAATAAACCTTTTGTAATTGTATTAAATAAAAATCTTTAAAACAAAAGCATCTGGTTAATATATTGCTCTTGACTTCGCCTCGGTCAACAAACTTCGATCTTGATATCTAAAAAAGCAATTCACGCTCTTGGAAAATTTATGTATTTCTCCGAAATATGAGACAATAAACCAATAATAAACACATACATATTTATTTTCATCCACAGTACATTTCATTGCCATGAATCGTGATATTCGCATCGCCCGTATTATATGCATAAAATTAGAATTCTCTGTGGGCTGTTTTTCAAATCCAACACACTCGTATGTGTAAAGTTAATTAGAAACGTGTTCCAGACCTCCCCGGCTTTACTTTGAATATCGATGCTAATCGAGTTTCTGGATCCATTCAGCCGCCGACCCGGCAAATAGGCCAATCACGAGCAAATCGAACCACCACAATCCAGTTCTAGACTGTTAATAAAATTGACGAAAAGCAAAATTGACGCATGGTTACACGACGATGACGATGTACGAGGAATTTTGAGGGTATCAAATAAGAAATTTATAGGATTTTGTATTGAAAATACGGAACGATATTCATACATAGAATATAACATGACATCTTTCTAAGTACTTTTTATCTTTATTCTGATATATTTTTATTTTTCCTACGAGTGTGATCAAAGTTGCTACTATACGCATGAAAATGAGTGCGGGAAAAAGGGTTTCTATTTTACTGTAAAATGGAATTTTTCAACGAGCGTTTAAAAATTAAAAATGAAAACATTCAATCTGTTTTACGTTAGGAAAATAGTAACACATTCAAAGCTTTTCATTTCTACTTTACAAACGCCAGTAGAGAAAATACTGTTGCTAACACGTGCATAACGCACATTGTAGGAACCTACTTGTTATTTAATTGAAAATTCTTGAGGAAATGGAAATTTGTATTCATTATTTCTGATACCAGCTGAATACCGAAATTTATCCAATCACAGACTGATGGACATATTTATTATTCTGGATATAATTCTTTAAATATAGTAAAAATTCTTACCTGATTCTCGCTGCTCAATAACTTCAATTGATCATTAATCAAACTATACTTGGCCGACTCTTCCTTCCTCAACGCCCTTTCTTTTTTCAGCTCCGGACTCCAAAAAGTTTTAATGGAATGCATGGAAGATCCTAACTTCTGATTGGTCAAGTCTAGTTCTTTTTTGAGGCTGGCCAAGTCACGTTGCAGATCGGAGTTTTGATGTTGGAGTTCACCGATGAATGGCTGATGGGAAGTTGGAGATTGACGTGCGGATCTAGAACTGAAAAAAGATCATGAGAAAGAGTAGTTAATACACATAAAGGCCTTGAATCTTCTTTATAATCTCGTCTGATGATTGAGCGATTTCTATTGGTTGGATGATGGTACCTCGTACAGCTTACAATCGGAACATGCCTCCGACGAGATGACATAAAGAAGCAAAACAATTAGTGCTGGAGAAGGTTTGAAAAAAAAAGATACATTTTAGTGATTCGTTATACCGACCAACTGAATTGGCCGTGGAAACTTTGCGCACTAGCATCTTGGAAGCATATCGAGAAGGCACCCATAATCAGGCCAGTACTAAGAAGATGAGATGGAAAATTTACGATGAAGGCAAGAGCCATGCCTATGAAAAATGGAAAGCTGAGAAGAGAAATAGAACCTGCCTAAATTTAAGGGTTGTATAGTTCAGGAACTCGGCAAAATCGCCCACTTTGCATATTGAAGGTAAAAGAAACTCAGTACATTGACCCCAGCATTCCTGAAGAAGAAAAGCCCTAATTGCTCGCCTTGTTAAATGAATATCGCATTTGCTTTGCCTCAAAATCTAGCGAATTGGGAAACTGTCAAACATCCGAAATATCGATTAAACTAAAAGATGAAGACCCAATCACTTATAGGCCATATCGTTTTTCTTATTCCCAACGTGAAAAAGTGAGAGGTAATGTCGATAATTTGCTGGAAAGTAATATAATTCGTGAATCGCAGTCACCATATGCTAGCCCCATACTCCTGGTGAAAAAGAAAAATGGAGAAGAAAGAATGTGTGTAGATTATCGAGCGTTAAATCTCAAAAGCGTAAACGATAAATATCCATTGCCGCGCATTGATGACCTCTTAGACAGATTAAAGGATAGTCAATATTATACAAGTCTAAATCTCGCTTCCCGGTACCACCAAATACCTGTTTCCAAGGACACGATTCCAAAAACTGCATTCATAATTCCTGACGGGCATTATGAATACCTGCGCATGCCATTCGGCCTTGTAAACGTACCGGCTGTTTTTCAAAGAACAATGAATACGATTCTAGATTCAATGAGGTTCACTACAGTGATGGCGTATCTAGATGACATTCTAATACCATCCTCGAACATCGAAATTGAGCTTAAATAAATATTAAAACTATAACGCAATGCTAATATGACCCTGAGACTAAATAAATGCCGATTTTTGCTAAGGGAAATTGAATATTTGGTCACCAAATCAACAAAGATGGACTACGCCCAGGTACCCATAAAATTAAAGCAGTAGCCGAGTATCCTCCACCAACTAGCATGCATGAAGTAAGGCGTTTTCTAGGGTTAACTAGTTATTTTAGAAAATTCATAAGGGATTTTGCACTGCTGGCGCGTCCACTAACAAACCTAACAAAGAAAAATGTCATCTTCAAGTGGGGAAATGATGAAGAAAGTGCTTTTACTACACTTAGAGACAAATTAATAACTCGAACTGTATTAGCAATCTATGATCATGAAGCTGGGAACGGAAGTTCACACTGATGCTAGCCGCTGGGCGACAATTGGCGGTTTTCTTCTCCAAAAGCAAGCATGGATCATTAAAACCAGTGCAATATTTTAGCCGCGCCACTACTGATGCCGACCAACATTACCACTCCTATAAGTTAGAAACGCTGGCAGCAGTAAACTCACTACAAAGATTCAAAGTTTATCTTATTGGAAAAACTTTTTAAAATCGTGACAGATTGCGACGTCCTTCGCACAACCTTAACTAAAAGAGACGTGATTCCAAGAATTGCAAGATGGTGGTGAATATCGATCAAGACGACTAGGTTTTGGCAGCACAACTTGCTAATGAAAATTGCCGATGAATCTACAACATTTTAGGTAACCAGCCGCAAAGTGCGGAAGACAGAAAAGAAGTGCATAAAAGTTGTGCTTAAGGAAAACCGAATCTACCGCAAATTAGAGAAATACATAAAATGGGTAGTACCAAAAAGTGCAAGAAGTCACCACGATGGTTTTGGACATCTAGCTGTTGAGAAAACACTAGAAGCCATCAGAAATCGTTATTGGTTCCCTTCCAAGCGTAGATATGTGAAAAACTTATTTTAGCGTATTTAGGTTGCCAATACAACAATAAATCCTCTGGAAAAATACCTGGCAGCTTGCATAGCATTGAGAAGAAAAACGTTCCAATTGATACTTCTCATATTGACCATTTAGGACCCTTTGTAAAAAGTGTCAAGAAAAATTCTTACGTCATAGTAGCCATAGACGCTTTTACAAAATTCACCATGACCAAGGCCGTAACAACTACAAAAACCTCTTTAGTGATAAAGTTTGTGAAAAAAATATTTATTATGTTTGGAGTACCCAGGGGAGTTATTTGTGATCGTGAATCTGCCTTCACGAGCAAGAACTTTACACAGTTTTGCCAAGAAATGGGCATCAAAAGAGTATTGTGTGCTACTGCAACACCAAGAGCTAACGGGCAGGTAGAGAGGATGAACCGAGTCATTTTGTCAGCTCTAAATGCGGCAGTTGATGACGAGAATCGGTGGGATGATTCCATTAGTTCTGTCCAATGGGGAATAAACACAACAGTTAACGCTTCTACTGGGAAAAGCCCATATGAGATTCTAATGGAATATAAGCCAAGGGGAATTAATGATGCTTTTCTTGTCCATTAAGTATTTTACGAGGAGCCCCAAGACCTAGAAAACATCGGGTGAAAGTTACCCAAAGAATTAAAGAACAACAAGAGGTGCAAAAGTTACAGTACGATTTGAGGCATGCCAAGTCCAAAACGTTTGTGGTTAGTCAGCAAGTCCTTGCCTATCGAAAAAAGTGTTCAAATGATGGTAAGAGTCGAAAACTTGAGCCAAAGTATCATGGGCCCTTTGTGATAACAAAAGTCCTGGATAACTATCGTTATGTAATAGAAGACTTACCTGGTGCGAAAATATCGCGCGTATCCTATTCAGGTATTTTACCATCTGAAAAGGTGAAACCGTATGTGGCAGCTATAGAACCTGGCTCACCAAAACAGTCTGATGAGCATGACTTATATTTCTTATATCTTAGCACACAAAAATTGGAAACATCAGAAAGTCTGATGACGATAAAATCAGAAAGTCTGAGGGTCTGAAACGTACGAGCTACTGGGATTGATAATAGAGGGTAAAGTATAAGGTAGATCAGGTGGAAGACGCCGGAACTCATGGCTGAAGGATCTGAGAAGATGATTTGACCGATCATCTACAGAAATCTTCCTTGCTGCAGTTTCCAAAGCAGCAATTGCCATCCGGATCGCCAACCTTTGAAGGGAGAGGGCGCAATAAGAAGAAGAAGAGGAATCTCCCTGACCACACAAGAAACCGAAGCTCTGGAACTGACCTCAGATCAACCATTCGGATTGAGAGCATATAATCAGAATGGTGAAGTTCCGCTATCGGTTTCAACTTGGAATTAGGCTACTGAAGATGTTCACTGGATTATTGCATAATGGACTGACTCATGGGATGATACAAACTGACTAACAGACACAGACCATGTAAACTGATCCAAAACTAGCTATATCACGACAAAATTACGTAAGAAAGCGTGACTAAGACCACCTTAAGATTAGAAGTTTTGAAGCTGGAGTATCTCAAGTGTCAGTACTTACTTGGACCGCACCTGTTAGGCCAAGAGGTAATGGAACAAAGTATTTCAATATTTCAGTGGTTGTTTATGGCGGACATTGGTGTATGTACGTACATAAATGAGAGCTGGAGCATTAAGAATGAAAACTTTTGTATACGTTGTTGATAAATGATTTTATTGTACATAAAATTAATGTTTTACTTATTTTTGCACCACATTTAATCATCTCTCCGGGACCCCTGCCCATGTACAACCCCTCCTCCCTGTCACCATTTATTTTCTATATTTGATTATAGCTCCGAGCACCCTCAAACATTCAAAATTCAAGACCTTCTTCCATTACCTTCTAGTCCATGCAGTAAATCTACATCTTTAACCTCCAGAAAGTCCAGGAAACGATGATAGTCTAGTACGTCGACGATTGTGCCATTGCTGATCATCGTAATATTAGAATCGCCAGGAGAAAATGAAACCCTTAAAAGAATGGAGCATGAAGGGGAAGACAAAAATCAATGCAAAGAAGATAAGTCGGCAGTGCTATCGACTAACCCGACGTCGATTGAAAGGATGTTAAATGGTCTAAGAAACTCAGAATCGGACTTGAGAAACTCATATTCAACAAGACCAGAACGAAACAAAATCGCTCTACTCACTCTTGCATCGGCGGAGCACCATGGACCTGAACAACAAGAGATTGATGATAGAAGTACGTATGATTCGACTGATTAAAGATACGCAGCCAAGTCACAATGGAAAAAAGCTGAAAGTAGTAGATTACGTCGTTCTCGATCGTTTGTACGAAATACCAACATGAAAGATCTACTTTGGGAACCAATAGGCGGAAGTGACAAATCAAAGTCTCGCAGAAGAGACGATATGCTAAAGATTAGACCACAAATGAATTCTTTGCTGGGAACCAACTTAGTACTACAAAGGTACCTACAGAAAACTTGTCATCAACTAATATGACTATCTGTTTCAGGGAGCTTGGACCTATATACCTATCTATCTATCTATTATATTAGTATCAGCTTATACTGACACTGATACAATAGAGGAGGAGCTGATAGACCGAATCTCGGACCGAATGTTAAAATTGCCTTAAGGTTGATTCCTCTCGCCGGGATTAAACCCAGTTAATGTACCTTCGCGCAAAGGATAGTTTTACACTACGTTGTCGTTGTTATCCATCGAATCAAAAATTCTCTAAAAGCTTTGACGATCCATAGATAGGTATAAAAAAAAAATGGAAAAATATTGAAATTGTGGCATGTTTTATCATTAAAGAGACATTGCCTCAACCTCCAACCCCGGCTTCATCCTAATCAGGCTTTATACTTACAGGTACGGATCATCTTCGAAATAAAGGCCTCTATCCAACGAACGATCACGACGATCACGGATTGGCAGGAACTCGCGATCATGGTCTACGGTTGGTCCTCGGTCTAGGGATTGGTAGCGCACCGACATTGGATTGGTCGGTCTAAAACAATAATGGGGAAAATTCTAAATTGGTCATTATTTTCATCTGAAACACACAAAATACTACATTTCCCTTGAACGTTTGAAATTGGCGGAAACTCGAGTAGCAAAATTGCTCGTTAAATTTATTTCGAAACAATAAAAAGAGCAGTTTGTTTCTCATATTGCAGTTTATAGTGGATTTTTTCGTATATAAATTTCACGGAATGGTTTCATGTTTTATTTCGTGTATTAGTGAAGCTATTGATCATTGTTTAATTAGCTATTTCTAACTAGAGAAAATTAAGAGAGATAAATAATTGTCTATTTAGACATTAGTCGGTCTCCTTTAGCGTAAACTCGTGGCAGATGGATTGCACTTCTAAATACAGGAAATAAGGCCTTACAATGTCTTTGTTTCGTTTCTTTAATTCTGAGTAGGCAAAAAGGAATTTAGAGTAATATTTGTTTGTAAGCACATAGAACAGCTGATGACAGATAGTCGGGATAGTGGAAAATGGGTCTCATTTTTACTAAGTATTTTAATTTCAGGCGTAGAAAGAAAAATAAACAAACTGCCATTGATTCGCTCTCTCGATTTGTCTTGTGTATTCTGCATATCAATTTTTAATAAATGGAACCATCAATTTATTTCAATTGAAAGAAATTTTTTGCTCGATTGACAAACTCGCATTAATTTATTATTTATGTTCCATAAGTAGTTTCTGACAACAATTAATTATTATTTATAGATTATGTTACGAAATAAGTCAGGTTTTATTTTCTTAAAAAAAAAATCGTATGATTGACCGATTGGTTTTTCACTGTATCAGTCGACCAATCTGCTAGGCAAAGCTGAACATGGATGCACCACATGGAGGCCACCATTCACTCCTGAATGGTGGCCTCTTCCACATAAATTAATTTTTGCGTGTCCATAACAACCCTCATCCTGTTTTTCCAGCAATATTCTGGTCATCACTCTATCTCTTTTGAGGTCAGCGAACCGTAGTTGGTGCGGTGATATGGGTGATAGAAGGTTGGGATGTTTCTCGCATTACAAGGAGGTATATATAAACCGATGTTAGAAGTGGGATAGGGAAAGTCAACAAGGGAGTTGAGAATTTTGAAAAGAAGGAATAGTTCATGAATACTTCTTCTTTCTTGAAGTGATGACATATTTATCCTCTGACACATTTCTTCGTAGTTATATTCAGTGTCTCTATAGAATTTGAAATGAATATGATGCATGAATTTTTTCTGGACTCGCTCAATTCTGTGGATATGAAAAGCATCATACTGAGGGTTCCATACAGAGGTAGCATTATCCAAGGGACTTCTAACAAGACTGTAATATAGAATTTTATTGGAACCTACAGTAACCAACTCAGAAGTATTACGTTTAATAAATCCCACATTCTCAGTGATTTATCAATGATTAATGTTATGTGAGAGGAAAATGATAGCTTATCATCAAAAATAATTCCAAGATCCTTTATGTTTACAACTGATAGTAATGTTGCTTCAATAATAAGATAATGAAAATTAGTTTCAACTGTACGACGAGAAAATATTATGAGATTGCACTTAGAGATATTAACATTCATACCAATATTACGACACCAATCCACAAATCTGTGGATATCCTCCTGCAAAGCAATGTAGTCGTTAAGATAGGATATTACTCTAGACATTTTTAGATCGTCTGCAAACAGAAGGAACTCCGAAGACTGGAAGCATGGTGCAACATCATTGATGAAGATATTAAAAAGAAGTGGTCCAATGTGGTACCTACCCCTGTGGGACCCCAGACGGCACAGGCATTTTGTTAGACAAGAAATTGTTAATTTTTACAATTTGAATCTTATTCGAAAGGTAGCTATCCAGCCAGCAGAGTAAGGGTGCATTTATACCCATCGTTTTAAGTTTGTTTACCAGTACATTATGTGGAACCTTATCAAAAGCCTTGGAGAAGTCTGTGTAGACGGAAAGGATCTCCGCTCCACTCTCCAAGGCCTCAAGGCCTGCAATACAAGCTGAGAATAGGTAAGGAGATTAAGTTCAATATTTCTACCCTCACAAAAGCCATTCTGCTGGTTAATGATTCCAGGAGACAATAGTGAGCTAAGATACTTTGTTACAAGGAATGGTATTGATGATGCAAATGGGCCGGTAATTTTTTATGTTGGACATGTCTCCAGATTTATGTATTAGGACGACAAAACTTGTTTTCCAGAATTTGGGAAAAGATCCACTTTCCGAAGATTTATGAAATATAATGTGTAGGGGCCTAGCGAGAATGAAGGGGCAGTATTTGAGAAAGAGGATGAATATTATCAGGACCCAGATCCTTGTGAGCATTCAAGCTGATAAGCTCAGTGTATATGTCACATATGGAAATGGAGTAATTGTGACCATTAATATGATTTAATGATAACTTTTGATTGCATTGTGGGTTACACACAGAGTAGACAGAGGAAAAATAATCTGCAAATAGGTTGGCAACATCAGGACCCATGAAAGCACTTTCATTATCAAGAGTGAGTAGATTAGGTATCTCAGGCGCATTGCGTTTAGAATTCCAAAAATTCCAAAATGGTTTCCAATTAGTAGAAAGGTAATTTTCAGTGCTTTGGACAAAACTCCCATAACATTCCCGGGAACGGACTGCACACTGTGATCTTAGGTTGGCAAAAACTTCATAGTCATGAGCGGATTTGCTGTTTTTGTCATTTTTATGGGCAATCTTTTTTTTGTATTGTCAGACTTATAAGATCCCGACTGAACCACCTAGGAAACTTTCCACTGGGTAACTTTTTGACTGGAACAAATAGATCAAAGCAACTATAGACAATATCATAAAATGTGTTTAACATGGAATCTAAAGATTGGATAACAGATTATCCCAGCAGAAAGTACTCCATTTGCATTATGAATAAAATTATCCTGGAAGCAATTTTTTGAATACTTGAGGTGAGACGTAATCATCATCAGAAGGAATACCCACTGCACATATGTCCTCGTTAGTCCATCTGACCTTAGACAGGTTAAAGTCACCAGCCACACACAGTTCAGCTTCTGGATACTCCTCAGAGATTAGGTCAAGTGTGTCTAACCCAAACTAACCGGGTTATTATCGGTAAGTTTGATAATGTCTGATTAAAATTGCAAATTATTATCAAGTCGGCTACCACATAAGTCACCGGTGATGCATAAGATTCAGTTGCTCTTATACCGACAGGGATTGACCCAATTTTTCCCCAATACGAACCAGTCGACGTTACTTTACGACGAATTGACATATACGACAAATTGACTTTACAACGAATTTACTTTTGAACTATGTATGGACTTTTCGATGAATTGGCGTACGAGTTGACGTACGACAGATTTATTTACGATGAATTGACGGTGATCCCCGGTAATTTGTAGTACAACCATCTCTCTGTGCTGTCTTGCAATATGGCGACCTCAATTTTAGCTGCGCTACTCTTTGGCTTGCATCTGTTGATTTCGTTTATGGATAAATCAGTATTGTTATAATTTATACATACACGTTATTTTTGTCTCTGAGATAGAGAAATTTTACACAATCTAGCAACCCCGCATGGGGGAATCAAGAGATAACCCTATACGAAGCTGTAAAAGAAAAAAAAAAGAGTAGGACCAGCTCTCAAAAGTTTGGTAACACCAAAAAGACACTTGACCAAAAAGAAAACGAGAAGAATGAAAACAAGAAGAACATGACCAGAAATATATGAAAGATGAAGAAAATAGACGCATGAAAGTGAAACTGTAAGAAGAAGACAGATGACGGAAAGAATTAGGAAATCGAGAAGAATAAGAACGACAGGAAAATAGTGAGAAGAAGTAGACAGGCAACTGAGAGGAAACATGAAGCAGAATAATGACTTGAATAAGAACAAGAAGAACGGGACAATCTTCATAGAATTATGCAGACAAGACCAACAGCAACAGAAAGGTGTTGAAATAAACACACTGATTTGCAAGTGGAAAGTGCAACTTTCCACCGGAAACTATGCGGTAAAGCTACTTTATGGCATAGTGTACAGTAAAGTCGACTGCATAGTGTGCGGTAAAGTTGATTCACATCATAGTGTACGGTAAAGTTGACCGGACGACGCCAGCGAAATTCTACTCGTCTACTGTCAAACGTGACAGTCAGCCAGCCAGAGATGCAGTTTTATTTTCTATAACTTTTTAAACTTCCTTCGGATATTCTTCACCGCACGGTTTTAGATAAAATACTTTATATAATACGGTATACTGTACTACTGTAAGTAATACCCTTAAAGATCGCAAACCTCGCCTACCTGGCTTGTTTGCAAATTTCTGTCGCGTGCGGTAATAACCTAGTTACCACACTTATTATACTAATATATCACAAAAACAATAACGTCGATTCAGCAAAGTGGATGTTTCGACATGTATTTATAGCCGACCGTTTAAGATCGCTGCTGGTGCGATGGATTGGATGAACAGCAAAAAGCAATAGAATTAGAATTGGCTAATTGAGTACGGGGAAAATACCCTCGACATTCTTCAGAATATTTCTGAGGTTGAGGAAAGTGATTATGTATATGCAGCAGTTGTAGATGCCTAAGAGTTGATGTATGGAAACAAGTATCTTAGTCAAGTATATCAAAGCCAGCCGGAAACCAGAATGCATCGGATATGTTGGAGAAATTCAGTAATGGCATCGAGATAATGGCCTGGTTGGCATATCCTTCTACTTCTTGAAATGCCCTATCTGTGTTCAGGCGTTGGTCATCATCATGTCTACAATTTCCAGGAATCTTTCTTCATTGGCTGCCGCGCAAAACAGTAAGATTACACCACTGTCTGATATTGCGTAGCCAGGATAGAATTTTTCGCCCTATCCGCCTTTTCCCTTCCACATTTCTCTGTATTATGACGCGAAGTAGCTGGTATGTGCCCGAAGAAACTCCGTTTTTTTCAATAGAGTTCAGCAGTTGTCGTTCCGTGTTCATTATTCTGAAAACATTCTCGTTGGAAGTGTGTGAAAACCACGATATTTTCAGGATCCGGCGGTAGTAGGTACTACAGTTCAAATGCTTATATATCATTGTGGCCTTTAGTGTCCATGTCTCGCAACCGTGAAGCAGGACAGACCACACTAACATCTCAAGGCCATTTTACGAAGACGCATTGATAGCTTTCTATCACTTATAACTGGTTTCCACGTCATAAAGGCTCTGCGTCTTTGCGTGATATTTCAATCCGTGTTGTTATTTTTTCATCAGAGTCCGCATTCCTATTCAGCCAGCTGCCCAAATATTTAAAATGGTTTAAAATTATTAATTTTAAGACCTCTCTGACGGCTTGCTTCATTCACCCGATCTATGAGTTTTTGTAGATCTTCCAGATTCTCTGCAAGAACGGCTGTCTGTATCATCAGCGTACCTCTCTAATATTGTTGATTGCTTCTCTGCTGAGTCTTACACCTTCTTGTCAGTCATCTATAGATTCCCTGAATATTTCTTCTGAGTAAATTAAAAAGACTTGGCCACACAACACAGCCTTGTCGTACTCCACGTTTAATGGGCAGATTTAACTGCATCTTTCTTCAATTTGTACGGAGGCTACCTGGTTGTAGTATAGGTACTTTAGTGTTCTAATGACATAGTTATCTAGTCCTGTTGCCTCCATGTAATTCAAAAGTGGGTCGTGATGTACTTGGTCAAATGCCTTTTCGTCGATGAAACACTGAAACAGAACTATATAGACGTTCTTTCGGAACTCACAGCTTTTTTGGAGCGCTGTATGCGCGTTCCCGGTGTATTGCTATTTTTTGCTGTTGTATTGCTTTCCTGGCCTCTGTCTCCACTTCAGTATACTCAGGCGTCTGTCTATTACAGGCATATTCGCAAGCTCTCAAAGCCTCGATTGCACAAATAAATGTTCAGTACTTTATCAATGGTATATTGAACTGCAGCCAGTGCAAAATCGAAACTGGGTTAGTAAGGATGGACGGAAAAAATCTCAACACAGAGATGATCAAACACCAGAAATGTCGCGAAATGTATAAAAAGAATGCCAAACGCGATCCGCCCTCACTGCTTCGACATACTGAGGATTGGATGATCATACTGGAGAGCGAGGGCTCGAGTTCTATGGATTGAGTGCCGGGCCATATTTATTTGAAGTTCATCTCAGTAAAAATGGTGGATATAATTTACTTTTGAGCGCAGCTTCACTAAATTTCTCTCCCATGTCTGATGAATTGCACCAAATATTCGAAGCCAAGGCTTCGTGTTTAAAGTTTATCAAAATTATCCCATAGATTTCATGATGAAAGTTTATTGCCAGTCTGCATAAATGAGGTCATTAGAAACTGTTCAACAAGTCTTATAAACAAAATAAAAAACCCATCAGTTTTATACTATTTTGGAAATTAACCCCGCTACCTTTAAAAAAAATTTAATTATCGCTCGCTTTTTAAATTTTTCATATCATTCGCCTTCCAGTAAAATAAAGTTACCGAAAACTCATTCCTAAAGTAACTTAAAAGTAGAAGTAGGAATTATTCTCAGCAAAGTGTAAATGGTTTGCCAAGAGGAAATATTTGTTATTGAGATTGGGTTTATAATAGTTTTATAGACGTCTCAATATTTACATAGCTAGTCTTGAGGAGATATCTCTATCATTGACTCAAAACCAGCTTAATTTGGTTATAGAGCTAAACCTATTATTGATTTCAGAGATTTTCAAAGTAGTAGATAGTTTGCAGAAGTTTCAAAATGAGGATTTAGTCTGATCTGGGTACTACCATTTAGTTTCAGATTTTCATCTACAGAAAAAAGTTTTTATACTATTTTACTAGTTCATATTATGAAAAAGACGTTTTTGGCTAAAATTCAAAGATAATATGTAATATCTTACCTTGTAGCGCTTCGTGATCTATGATGGCCAGTACCGACGGCCATCGGTCTACCCCGTTCCTCCAACATCGGGTCTTCTAATTCTTCGTCGCGATAGTACGAGTGATAAGCGCCGTAGGCCGTGTGCTCGGGCGAGTTGTTGCCCGAACGCGTTTGACGCAAGGGTTTCCGTCCCAAGGGGCTGCCCCCTGGGTAAGCCCTGCTGGGCGAACGATCCACGGTGGGCAGCCTCACGCCTCTAGGGGAGCGGGAGCCCCCCACGTACGCGTCACGGGACATCTCATGACATTCTGCAAAACAAAAGGAAAACTTTTATCAATACATGTTGTATCGGAAAGGTTTTGTAGTATTTATCGATAGTCCTCTCTAGTCATTTGTGCCTCATTTCAAACTCCCAACAACTTTCCATTGATGTTTCATGAACGTAAATGGAAGCAAGTAAAGTTTCATATCTCTCTGGAGCAATGAGAGGTACAAAATCGGATAATGAACGGTAAAAGGCAGAAGGGATACATTTAAAGGCTAGAATTTATTCACTATAGAAACAGACACAGTGTTGTTTCCAAACAAGAAGTAATATAAATATATTATTCAATTAGGAATTGACTCGTGTTAGCAGCACTTTTTAATATTAAAGATGTTAGCAGCAGTTTTTAATATTAAAAAATGGAAATTACAAAAAAATATATTTAAAATGCCGTTCGGCATTTTCAATACCTACTGGATAATAGAACCGGAAGAGGCGCAGTTGACCTAAAAAATTAACTTTAGCCTACCCATAGGGATCTCAATCTGGCCAAAAAATGGAAATTTCTTTGATCTTTCGACATTTTGCTTGCAGAATGATAATTTAGCGGTCACGAGTATTGCCAAATTGACAAAAATCTCGACATAATTCTAGCAAGTTTATGCATAAGAAATTGAAACTTTAAGTTCCAAAACCTGTTATCCTATGAGTGAATACTGAATACTGGTTATTAAAAAAAACTTGACGTTAAGTTTTTCAAAGTAAAAACAGCTGGTGCACTGGTGCAGGGCAAATTGGCAATGCCTTCCAAAAAATAAAAAATAAATTGAGAAACAATTCTTTTTTCCTAAAAATTCTTTATAGTTCATTATACAAAACTAAAATCAATGCACGTCATGAAGTCACGAGGTTATAATAAAATTGTCATTAGGATAAAATAGTTATTTACTTATGTCATAAGGCCAAGAAGTAGGTCTTTTTGTGCTAAGCTCAACGTTTGAAAGACGAATGCACACTGATATTTGACAGATATTGCATTGGATTAAAGGTAGATTTCAGCTTTTCTGACAGATTTTCACCAACAGCAATAGTAGCAGTATTCAGCTCACCAGCAGATATATATTTATAGCTCTAATGTCTAAGGTATCCCTATTATTACCACATCTAAGCTCATTGCTCATTGATAATCGACCAGGTTTTCTTCCGGATATTTTGTGAGTTTATTGATCTTGGAGTACATTTCTTGGCTTATAATTACACCCTTCTGTCAATAGAATATAAACTGTCTATTATAGATGAGGAAGGCGGCGTACCTATATCCTTGATGATGTCGGTAGGCCTCTAGATATCCATGGTTTTTTAGATTAACTTTTTATATTCAAAAAAAGACAAGAGCCATTGAAGGCATGTGACATGAAACTCTCCAATGAAACATTCCCTTTGACCGATTCGGTGTTGAAAAAACAAATTGTAATTTGGCAATAAAAGTCAAAATACTAGTTTTGTATTTAGCGTAATGTATCAACAGGTGCAAGAATTGGTATTTTGTGTTTCGCGTTATATGTCCCAGATATGCCGTTTTTCTCCTTTTAATCAATTCAAACAGCTCACGTTGTTTGTTGACACGTCCTAGAACTTCTTCGTTTGCTAGTCTAGCCGTCCAAGGTAAGTAAGGATTCTGCGATACAGCCACATTTCGAAAGCCTCTAATTTGTTAATTGCAATCACCTTTAATGTCCAACCTTCCATGTCGTAAAGAAGCATTGACCAAACGTAGCATTTAATGAATCTGAGTCTTATAGGTTAAGGTCAAAATCGGAACAGGTAAGCACTCTTCAAAACCTCAAGAATGCTGTCGAGCTTGTTCAATGAGACATTTTATTTCCTTATCTCTGTTCGAAAAACCAGACGCCCAAGTACTTACTTAAATTTATCTACTCTCTCTATGGGCTTTGCGTTAAATGTTATGGTGAAGTTTCAAACATATTTGGATTTCTAGAGATAATCATAAACTTTGTTTTTCTGGTGTTGATATTTAAGACCATTGATTTGCTCTGTTCCCGAATCTTGTTGACAAGTTGTTTGTAGGTCGTGTATGTTATCAGCAATTGAGACCGTATCGTCAGCATAGCGAATATTGTTAATCCACACTCTATTAACTTTGACTCCTATTTCCACGTCTTCCGAAGCCTCCTGAAAAATCGCTTCCGAATACAAGTTGAACAGAAGCGGAGACAGCACACATCCCTGTCGCACCCCTCTTCTAATCTGTATGGTGTTGGACATATTATTGCATAATTTGATTTGGGCTGTTTGGTTCCAGTATAAATTTTCAATGCATCTAATGTCTTTCTGGTCTATGTCAAGCTTATTGTGGAGCTGCATTAATTTGTGGTGTTGTACGCGACCGAATGCCTTTTCGTAATGCTCTATCTCTGAGCGTGGTCAGAAGGCACATCTGCTCCAGGATATGTGACGGCTTTCTTGATGGTTGAGCTTGATCAGGAAGAAAGCTGTTTGGTTTCGCACTACTGTGTGGACGGTTCGCTGGGGACTTCCCAGGTATAGAGTCGGCGAGGGTGAAGTTGATACCATGTATTTGTCACTTTCATGATCTCCTCCTGGGTTCTTATTCTCGAAACAGGGGAGCAACGTTCTCATGAGAACAAAGGTTTTGTCTTCGTCGCTCATATTCATATTCCCATAACACTGAAAAGACGGAACCTTCGTTCTCATGAGAACACTGTTCCCCGGTTTCGAGAATAAGGACCCTGGCAGAATTGTAAGAGTCGATCACCCCTCTTGTTCCACTCTCCAAGACCCTACGATGCAACTTGTTACGATAAATTTATCATTTACGTAACATGTTCCATCTCTTCTTATTCTCATTATAAAGTCGTATTTTTTCCATTTTAGAATTATTTAATTAATCCACAAAATTCAAATTCAAATTCAAATAATACAAGTGCTGCCATCTATCCACATTTGCGTAAAATGCAAATATCTTACCGGTACTGCCATCTAGTGCCCGGTGGTTTATATTTCAAAGTATGATTTTTTGGTTGATTCGCATTTGGCAGTCATTTGTAAAGTGTGTTTTTTTTTAAAGATAATTCCCCAAGTCAAAAATTTAGTAACTATGTTGGCAACACAAGCCTTTTCTACATAAAAAATTTGAAAGCATTGACAATTTTACATTGTATTGCCAACATAATGTCATTTTGACTTTTATCTTTAAAAAAAAAAACAGATTTTATTTTCATTGAAAGAAATTATATTCATCTCACTTTTAGCAAATTGATATATTTCTGTCCTTTTCTAACTTCTGATTCTGAAATAATCATTTTTTGGCTTAATGACCTAATTAATTAACAGTTTTTTATTTTTGACATAACCTCAATTTAAATTATTATAATTTGTAAACAATTAAAATCATTTTAGTGGATTTTTATCTATTTTCTTTTATTCCATGCGGTCTTTCATTGTGTTTTCATTTTGAAGTGAATATGGTCTTCTGGGTGTACTTACTCGTCTGATTGGTTGAAGCTGGTTGGAATGCAGTAAGTATAAAAAAACACAGGATCGTTTTCCTGCTGGCTGGGGTTTCTAAAACGATCTCTTCTTGAAAAGCGACTCTGGCAGGCAAGTCCTTCTTTATTTTTATTTAATTTTATGCTTTGAATTTTTGGATCCTCCCCTATAGATTTTTCAATATTCAAATTATCGTATCTTTATTAAGTTTTTACCTGATAAATCTTATCTTATCTGTTTTTGAAATATAAATATTATATACTCCTGGACAAAATTATCGCACCACCACTGCACATAAGCACCATAAGCAGTGGTGCGATAATTTTGTCCAGGAGTATTTTTAAGTTTTTTTTTATCTAATTGTTGGCTTCCATTTTTGTGTGAATTACTTATTGGTTAGTGCCACGTTTTGTTATAAGAGGTAAGTCCACACAGATTTTTGGATTTTAGATAGGTACTGCTGCTCTGGCTTTCAGAATCAATTTTTAGTGTGGGAATATTGGACCATTTTCTCTAAATAGAGTCGGTGAGAACCAAATTTGTGAGTCCATCCCCATTAACTCTTTATTGAATCCAGGCAGAGGCCTGAACAACCATTTTCTGTTTGACTACCTAAATTATTATCTCAACTGAAGGGTGTAATTTTTTAATAGAAATCCAGACAGGTCAAAAATTCATTTAAAAAGTTTTAATTAAAACATCTCAAGAATTTTGATACATTCTGGATTTGATTAATTTCAACCCTAGGTTTATCTAGTATCTGTGGTAGCTACCTTAATTCAAGAGGAAGATTTTGTCTATTTAGGGAGGAATCCAGAGAATTCATTTCTTATTTTTTTTTTACCTACCTTATTTTTGCTCGTATTTTTGCCTGCCAGAATTGTAATCAAGAAAGCAGCATTCTGCTCAATAATAACGAGCATTTTAATAATCTTGTTATCATTCTAATTTTTTTATTATCTTACCATTAATCTTAATTATTTGATTGTTTTTGTTTTTTTTATTAAAATATAAATTTTTTTCAACTTGTAATAACTGTTCATACCTGATTCTGTTGGAAGGGAGTGTCTGTACAACAATAATTTTATATTTAATTTCAATTTAAATTTTCTCTGCAAGACGCTCACTTTTTTGACAGAATTCAGGGATTTAATATTCCAAATATTGGTGAACCTGATACTGCCTTATTCTTTTCTGGGTACCTAGTCTGCATAAAGATCACTGTTTGGAGTCTGGATCAGCTGGAGTGACGTCACCCCAGCAATCTATCCTCTTCCTGGATACAGGAAGCAACACGAAAAGCTCCAGTTCGACCAGTTCACGAAAGTGAAACCCCAACACCCATTGAAGAGCTCCGGATTGGAAAGCAGGTACTTGGTATCCGATTCACCAAGAAAAACCAAGCTGTTAACATTGAAATTACATATAACATTGTGAACAAAATAAAATAAAATAATTGTTTGTTGGATGTTGAGTGGTTTCATTTGCACACAAAGGGGCTACACGTTATCTTAATTTTTTCTTCGAATTCACGACCCTAGGGTATCTTTTCTTAAAGTTACAAATTCCTCTATTTAATTTGTAACAAACTAACTCCTCAAATTTACCCTTTCCTATTTTGGCGTTGAAGTCACCCATAATTATGTTGACGTCATGTTTTTTAGCCAATTTTAGCAATTTCTCCACATCATGGTTTGACGAGTCTGCAGTTGGTGCGTATACCTGTATTATATTAAAATCACTTGGCTTGACTCTGAGTTTCAATAAAGCAGTGCGGTCCGAGTATGGAACAAAGTCCACGACAGATTTTAGTAGTTCTTTTGTTATAACAATCAATAACTGAACAGTTTATATTAAATTATAATTTGTCTCTTGGTTTTAATCTTATATTCTAGTGGGTGGTCAGAAGCATCAGAGCTTATGACACTGCAAGATTCATTGCAAATATAAGAGCACACACAATCACTAATTATTGTAGAAGAAACTGTAATTCTAGTGGGCTCTCTAACGTGGATTTCGAAATTTACCGACAATAGCAAATTGCCCACATAATTCAGTCATTATAATCAATATTGCTACGTGAGCCGGTTCGCAGATAAATGAGACTATATAAGAAAATAATTTCCTTTTATTCGAGGCAATCAGAAAAAAATCATGGCACTATTACAGCACTTTGTTCAACTAGAATCAAGCTTAACGAAACTAGATCACAACTTGCTGTTTTACTATCGGCTAACATTCCACTAATCAAGTTATTCGCTTTCAATTCACTACCTGATTCTTGACACAATGACTTCTAATGTATCACTGACTTATTCCCCTTCGACTTGCGTTTTCTAAACAGTCATTGCCTCTAGAATTTACTAGATAATTCGTTCCAGATGGTTTCGAATTCGCTAGACTATTGCGTGGTTAAATTCCATTCGCGAATTTTCCAGCCATCAGGCAGTGTTGCCCAATTTCCCCAACTTGAGATATTTATAACAATATTAAGTCAAGATGACTGAGGAACTAGGATATATTTGACTGAGTAATGGCAGGTTTATCGGTGGACGGTTATCTAGTTTAGCTTACGGTTAACCAATGATAATTATTATTAGTTAACCAATAGCTAAACTGAATAAACCGGTCCTAAGGCTTTCAGATCAACAATAAATTCCACCTGGGCTTGCCAGTTGTGAGCGGTAGACACATTATTGCATATTATCGGACAATAGTAAAGCTTTTATGAAATCGAAATTTTATTCCATTTTACGCCGGTTTATTTTCCTTCTAATAAACTGTCAGGTAATGCAATCTGATGGATAAAAACGCAATATGTAATCCCATTGGTCGGCCAGTTATCCGCCGCCTGATACATCAGGTATAGATCGGTAAATTTATCTTGCAGATAGTTACTAGTAAGTTTATCTGAAGATAAATAAACCGCAACAACACACATCATTTATGGTTACAAACCTAATGAAATAGACAATGTTAACCTACCAGTCGATAGGATATCCATCAAAGGCTATAGCTTTCTGGCAGCGACGTGGCATTGATGAAATTAAACTTTGGATAATAACAGATATTTCATTTCCCTGGTTCAATATATTTGTTGAGATTTTGGGTTATGGGAATAAAGGAGACAAAGACCAACTATTCTCTGGCGACGTTTCGTATATTCAATTTATACTTTATCAATCAAGTATATTTGAGGCTTGATAAAGTATAAATTGAATATATGAAACGTCGCCAGAGAATAGTTGGTCTTTGTCTCCTTTCCCATAACCCAAAATCTCAACAAACATTTTGAATAATAACATTTCGGCATATTGCATATTGGTTTAAGCCGGGTTGAGTTTATCAATTAAAAACTGTTTGGAAATGTCGTGGCATGAATTTGACGCTCAACATCTCCCACAGGTTTTCACGAGGGTTAAGATCCGGTGATTTTGCTGGCTACTGTAGGAGTTGGACTTTGTTCTCCTGAAATCACTCCTGAAGAGGACGAGATGTGTGCTTCGCGTCATTCTCTTGTTGAAATACGAATCAGAAAAGCGTATCTCACTTAGCATACAGAGTGAGTTTTAAGTTTGGAACGTCTCAATTATTTCGGAAACGGCCTGCATGATTTTTATGAATTTTAGTTTGAAAGAGTATTGTAATATGGCCATTAATATGGCAGTATTTACATGGTTGCCAGATGTTTCGCTTCTCGGGAAATATCTGAAACTTTGTTTTTTTAAATGGATCACCCTGTACATTAGAACATTTCCTTGTTCAATTTTTATTTCGGACAGTTGAAGATTGACTTTTTTTGCGCAACTTTGACAGGCTGTAAAACCTGAACGGATAATTTTCATTCACCGGAGATTAAATTTAACCGGACTTTTCATTCATGGATTGAATTCAAAGTTGGTATATAGTTTATGAAAAACCAAGATAAGAATTATTATATGATCGGTTTTGCTGTAGAATCAACCGTTTAGAATTTCAGTCTGTGAAAGTTGCAAAAAAAGTCTATTTTCAACTGTCAATATTTCTGAAACAATTGAAGATAGGTACATAACATTGTGCATGAAATATGTCCAGAATTTTCCGTAGAACCCAGAAATGTCATAATATAGAAGAGGGTGATCTATTTGAAAATACAAAGTTTCTGATATTTTCCGAACAACGAAAGATCTGACAACCATGTAAATACTACCATATTATACTCCTTTAAACCAAAATTCATAAAAATCGTGGAAGCCGTTTTCGAGATAATTGAGACGTTCCATACTCAAGATTCACTCCGTTTATAAGGTAGTATAACATTCATTAACTGGACGCCTTATTCCATCGGAGTTTCGTCGCTGAATAATCTTTTTTTTTCCTATATTAACAACTGTTACTGAAGTCACGAAATTCAAAAAATTTACGACTCTAGATATTCAAAAGCAAACCAATCCCAAGCTCAATAGTACCGATTTTAAACAGTTATCCTTCTTAATGAAAACCGTGATACAAATGTAGACGAGATTGGAAAAACAAAATCCACAGAAATGGCGATATCGCTAACTGATGATATTCCCATTACATATTGCCCTTATGACATGGCATTTTCTGAGAGGGAAGTCGTAAAAGGAATAGTTCATGACCTCATGAAAAATGATATTATCCATGACTTATCTTCACCTTATGTAAATCCCGTCCTATTGGTGGAAAAGAAGAATGGTGAGCCGCGCATGTGCATAGATTATAGAGTCTCAAATCGTAAAACGCTGAAAGATAAATACCCATTGCCAAGGATCGATGACCTCCTGGACTCTCTCAAAGGTCACATCTATTTTACGACCCTATACCTAGCATCTGGATACACCAGATGGACACTACGAGTTCCTGCGAATGCCATTTGGACTTGTAAATGCTCCTGCGGTTTTTCAGGGAACAATAAACCAAGTATTGGGCTCTTTGCGATTTGAAACAGCTATGGCATATTTGGACGACGTCTTAATACCGTCTATATCATTACCTACCAGATGGATTTCAAAACCTGAAACAGATACTAAATATCTTCAAAGAAGCCGGTTTTATACTTAGGTTAAATACGTGCTATTTCCTTCAAGAGAACATAGAATATTTAGGACATGAAGTATCTAATATCGGTATACGTCCTTGTTGAAGCCGTGGCTGAATACCCAATAAAGTTCATGATGTTAGAAGATTTTTGGGACTAGCTATTAACTCAACATCAGAAAATTTCTAAACGGATTAGCCTTCATTGCCAGACCAATTTCTTCACTTACTAAGAAAAACTCCGTTTTTGCCTGGAATATGTAACAGAAAATAGCTTTTGAGGATTTAAAGAAAAAGCTTGTAGAGAGACCCATAAAGGCAATGCAATATACAACAGGGAGGCTGAAACTGAATTCCACTGTGACGCTAGCAAAATAGGATTCGGAGCAATACTATTTAAATAACAAAGCGATAATAATCCGAAACCCATTCAATACTTCAGCCGAGCCACTACTCAAGCCGAATAGAAGTATCATTCCTATGAGCTGGAAACGTTGACATTAGTGGAGGCCCTCAAGAAGTTCAGAATTCACCTAACAGGGAGTAAATTTAAAGTTATTACAGACTCCGCCACATATTAACGGAAAGAGATTTAGTCCCACGTATTGCTAGATGGTGGCTTTCCATGCAGAAGTTCGATTTTGACATCGAATACCGCCCAGGAACCAAAATGGCGCATGTGGATGCTCCAAGCAGAGGTCCAATCCAAAACATTGACGTTATGAATGTTAATGTATCCGAGGAGGATTGGGTGTTGTCTGCACAACTCCAAGATGAACATTGTCGCTACCTAATAGAGGCGCTATCACGAAAACCGTCTGCGTCAGATGATAGGATAGGATTGTAAGAATTATTGCCTACAAGATAAACGCCTATTCAGAATTACAAATGGTGGACGGAAATGGGTAGTACCGAAATCATCAAGGCGAACTATCGCTACATATTACCATGATGGAGCTGGGAGCTGGTCACTTTGCAATGGACAAAACGTTGGAAGTTATGAGTGGACATTATTCGTTTCCATAAATGAAGGTGTTTATATAATAATCAGGTAAACATGCCCATGGACACACTACACATCGATCACGTTGGACCGTTTGTTACAAGCGTTAGGAAAAATGCATATTTGATAGTTGTGGTAGATGCATTTACCAAATTCGTATTCCTGAAAGCAGTAGCAAATACAAAAACATTACCAGTGTTACGTTTCCTCGAATACATCATTGACATGTTTGGAGCTCCAAGAAGATTGATTTGCGATCGTGGAACAGCGTTCACAAGCAAAAGTTTTACGGATTTTTCGTTAGGTATTGAAAGTGTTCTTTGTGCGACCGCTACACTTAGAGCTAATGGGCAAGTGGAGAGGATGAATCGCTCAATTCTGATGGGACGACGCCATGAGTGAAGTTAGGTGGGGAATTAATCAAACGGTTAATTCCACAACTGAAAAATCGCCTTACGAGATTTTCTTTGGTTACCGCCCACGTGGCGTTAATGACTCTTTCCTTGCTTCAGAAGTCGCATGCGAAGAACGGCAAGACCTTGATGCAATGCGTAAAGAGGTGGTTGAGGTTACTCGAAAACGGCAAAAAAATCAGAAAGAGTATTACGATAAGAGGCATGCCCCAGTTAAGAAATACGTAGTTGGCCAACAAGTGTTGGTTCAGGCAGGCGAGTTCTCCAATGGGGGAAGGAGTAGAAAGCCTGAACCTAGAAACTTTATGTTACGACAGTTACTGATGATGACATTAGTGACGATAACCCAGTAAACGAATAATGTGTTTCGTCTCTGGCTTCAATTCTAGTGTATTTTAACTAATTTTGATTTTTGCTTTTTTTTTAGTTGAGTCCAACTTCACGGGGTCGTGAAGTGTTATCACGTAGGCCAACTGTAACCGAACTGCATCCACCAATATAAAGATGCAGCTCAGACTCCCTGTATAATTTATGCGCCAGCACGTTTCACAGACAGGGATGTTTTGAAGAACAAGGGACAGCGGACCCTTTCTTGCTGGGCACAGGTAGTTGCGTTACGCGAAGCAGTTGGTCAACACGACAAAAACACGCTCTCGAGTATTTTTTTATTGTCTATTACTATAATAATAATTTTGTTAAATAAACAATATTTCTTGTCTTGAATAAACTATCTTTAATTTACACTCGTTTTCAACAATCAATTACATAATTAAATTTTTCTACACCAATCAATCTATTGATACCATGCCTAATCGTTCAAAATTGAAAATCGATTTAGTTGTTGCTATACACACACCATTAACTTTATCTGTGTAATGTTCACGTATTTTTCTTTTTGGTTAAATAAGTACATAATTTGAAAATTTCAATAAATAATAAATAGATTATACCTACGGGTTTATAATACCTACTTTTTGCTTATACACTATAATTACGAAAAAAATCATCATCAGAAAATATTTGGAAATAATGTTTTGTAATATTTTGCTCTTCTGATGTACTTCCGTGGTAACTTCTTCTAGACGTCCTTTGCGGACTCTGGCAATATTTATTCACTGCTAATTCGAGTAAGTAGGTATCTTCTATTTTTTCGATAGTGGAAATTTAGGGAACAAATCAATATTCTAGATGAACTTCATTAACTTGTCGAATATTAATTGCAGTAGCCTCAGAACATAAAGAAGGTTATAGAAGATTAATAATGTACCTTTATTGATAATTATAGCTTTAAGATAATGCTGAAGGAGTATAGGTATTATGTCTTTATGTATAGGTAATAGTTGAACAATTGGCTTGCCTCTAAAATATTCCTTTCTATATATGCCTAAATAATTCATATTAACCAAACGTCCACAAAATCTAGCGGGATGACCCAAATTTCGGAATTAATTTTATTGAAATATTCTGGATCACTATGCAAGCCAACAATCTATTTTAGTATTGTTGAAGTGTCTTCCATGATAATTATTATTATTGCACTAATCAGTTCGTCCTTGATAGTGACTTGTAAAAAAACGATTTATCAATGAGAGGGGGTGACCTACCTGTTTCTAGTTATCCTGGCGCACTGCTGGTCAAACCCGTTCCAGACTCATTCAGAACCAAACTGGACGTGAAAGAATAACCCGATCCTTAACCCCGATTTAGTACCACTCGCGCGATCACCCAATTAATTATTTATTTCTTTTCAGTCTCTCGCGCGAAGCGTTCTCATCATATTCCCGACGCTGGTTCCCTGACGCGGCATTCTGCATGCGCGCCGACTGTACATGTAGAGTTCGGGAGGGAATCGGGAACAACGTTGATCAATGAATCGGGTGTAGCGTAAAAAAGAACGCGCGCAGATCCGCGTGCGGGAGACACACTGGCGTTCCTGTAGGAACAATCAGTGGGGATTCCAAGAAAATCCTCTAAGAAATTATCACTGCACTATTTTTATCATTGGGATATTTTCGTATCTATGTACCTAAATATTCATATTCTAGAACTTTTGGATTTAGCGTTTAGCAATAATTTTTTTATTTTCGTATTTTATTCTAGTTCTGCCCTAAAGTACTTATGGCGTTTCCGATTGGTAGATCTAGTGCGGAACTAGTGCAGTTTTTTCTATTTCTGTCTTTTTCTTCTACAGGTCGATTGAAAGGATGCAAATACACTCGGTGCGCACTAAATCTACCAATAGGAAAAGCCATTAGTGATATTCAAATTCAAATTCAAAAAAGCCTTATTTTCCAAAGTACATGAAGTTCTCAGTGACAAAGCACTGAAAATATTCTTAAAAATAAAGTCATTATAAATAATATAGGGTGGGCTCAAAAAAACCTGAATTTTGTTTTTGAACTGTAACTTTTTTTGTTGTTGCGCAATTTCCTTTTGTTTTGGCTTGTTTGAAAGAAAATTGAACAGGCTAACGATGCAAAGTGAAACTTTTGACATTTGAGAAAAATTCAAAATGGCGGACTTCTTCATAAATTACCTAACTTTGAATAGCGCTGGAACTTGTTTGTGACCTCCTGTATAACTTTTTCTGATAAATTCTTAAAGTTCATCATTTCGAGAACATTTTAAGGCCTCGACAGGAGAAATCGGTTGAAAACTAAATGAAATATTGAAATTTTTGTAATATCGAATATCACCTTTTCATATCCAAAATTAGATATTTTTTGAAGTCCGCCATTTCGAATTTTTCTTAAATTTCAAAAGTTTCACCTTGATTCGTTAGTATGTTTAATTCTCTTCCAAACAAGCCAAAACAAAAAGAAATTGGTCAACATCAGAAAAAGTTACAACTCAAAAACAAAATTCCGTTTTTTTTGAGCCCACCCTATATATCCTAGTCGAAATCCTAGTATACTATCAAAAAATTCTAACTATAAAATCGCAATGGAAAACAACAAAAAATCAATAACGAGAACAAAATCCTAAACTAAAAACAATCACAATAAAATTCGTTCAAACTATAATAAACCACACCCAACCAGCAACATTTTAAATTCGCTTCTAAAATGTCTCAGGAAGAACATGGTTGTCAAATCCTTGGCAGATGGTTGTAAATCTTAATGCTTTCATATATAACAGATTTTTTTACCAGTGTGGAGTGCGGTATGGGTAATATTAAAGTTGGATGCATTGCGGGTCGAATAGATAGTATTATGGAACACAAATCTGTGTCGATTGTTGTAGGCCAGTGTGACTGTTTCTAGAATAAACAGACTGTATAAAGTTAGGATTTTTTCTTTCTCAAATAAAGGACTGCAGTGATCTCTATTGTTAGCACCACAGATGTACCTAAGAGCCCGCTTCTGTAATATAAAAACAGAGTCCAACATATTCTGGGAAGAGAACCTCCAAAATCAGATACCATATTTTTCCCTTGACTCAATCAAGGAAAAATAGACCGATCTGGACAAGCAACGTCCAACTTCAATTCTGACTGCAAAACACCCAGATATTTTCTTTGAAAGACTGACAATGTGAGATTCGAAACTAAATTCAATAATAAGTCCCAGAAATAAGTCTCAGGTCGACATTCGATAGAAATATTGGGGACGTTGGCGAGTTCTAGATCGCATCTAAATGTCAAAATAGTTGTTTTAATTAAGTTCAACACCAGAAGATTAGGATCACACCAAGAATTGAACTGCTGAAGATCTGTGAGAATAGCTTGTTTTAGACTCTGATTATCAGCACAGTCCCATAGAATTGTGGTGTCGTCTGCAAAGTAAATTTTCCGGTAATATTAAGTGATGCAAGGACATCTATGAAAATTAGAAATAAGAGTGGTCCCAATACCGACTCCTGAGGTACACCTCAATTATTTTCCAAAACCACCGATTGAGACGATCCAATGTAAACCTTCTGATGACGATCAGACAAATAGGATTGAAACCATGAGAGTGTCATTCCTCTAAAGCCATAATGAGAGAGCTTCTGTAACAGGATGTGGTGGTTGACGCATTCAAATGCTTTTTGATAAATCGCAGAAAGCTGTTGCAATGTTCTCGGAAGCCAAATTGAAGACAAACTTAGAACATTGTTTGCATTCAGAAACCAGCTTTTCTACAATTTTGGATATATTAGAAAGTAGTGATATGGGCCTATAATTACCGGGATCTCCCAAATCTCCGCTCTTGTGAAATGCAATTACTTTTACCAGCTTAAGGTATGAAGAAAGAACACCAGACTCCCAAGATAAATTGATTGATCCAAAACTTTTTCAGGCCAATTTGCAGACAATTTTATAGACATACCATCATCCCCAGAGCTTTTTTTATTTTTGATAACTGATATGATCTGTTTGAACTCTTCCAGGATAGTAGGAAGAAAGTAAAAGGAATTATTGATCCCTGCATTATTTGAAAGAAAACTAAGTGGATCAGTGTGTTGAATATTATGCTTGGTCAGGTTTCCTACCATAGGACAGTAAAATTTTTTGACTGTCAGGAGACATGTTGATGCTTGGGGAATAATTACCTTTCTTACGAATATCGTTTATAATCGAACTACTTTCCCTTTGTTTGTTGGATGCATTTGCAAGAAGCTTGGAGTTATTTAAATCTTTGACTAGCTTTATAAGTTTTTTGTAGATTGACTGGTAGTTATTGAAATAGGTGTGAAAGTGTGAATTTTCTAATATACTGAATATTTTGAAGATTGTTAGAGGACACCTTAAGTCCTCTGGTAAACCAGGGTTTTTTTATTAAGGTCAAGTGGGGCAAGCGCTGTCACTTTTTTGTATAGTTTCGATACCTATTATGGCGTGGAAATATTTAATTAAAACTCGCAGAAGGGTGTAACATTTTTTGTGTATAGTGGCCGCCACCGATATTTGAGATTCCTACAAAAAATAATTTCTTTGTCGGCGATGCCCCGATAAAAAAAATCGCAGCAAAAACTCTACAGATAAGGGTTAAGAATAAATTTAGACCAAGAGCTATGTTCTGGATTCGATTAAAGTACTTAATTTCTTGCATTAAATCTTTGAAAGATATTTTGAGAAAATTGAAAAATAATTTTAAACATTATTTACAACAATTTGAACCGAATAATTTCAAACAAATATAATCTTGTATTCAAGTGGCTCCTGATACGTGCTCCCTGACTAAATGCAGGCCGGCTGATAATATAAACATAATTTTTTGTAGGAATCTCGATTATCTGTGGCACAGACTATACACCTACCACCTGATGGTCTTTGAATTATGATATAGAAATTAGGAATATGCCATATTTGAAATGAGTTTTTTTTTTTTAAATTCGTTCTGATCATTGATTGCACTTTTCCTGTAAATCCGGTAAAGTGCAATCAACAACAGTTTGCATTTATTCATTCCGTAAATGTATATGGCACCTAGCACAATCCTATTGGTCAGATTTAAATTTTTAACCAATTAAACTTCGAGTACCATACGCGCGTACGGAATGTAAATCAGTGCCATATGCACTTACGGATTGTAATATTCCTAGTTATGCGTTATGCGCAGGCAAAATCACGTCTCCAGCGGCCAAATTTCCTGTTTTATTTTTGTGATTGTTGGGCTTACATAGGTAGGTCATAGAAGTAAGTTCGGCGTTGCGTCCTATCTTTCGATCGATTTTCTCAAAAATGTTTCGAATAAGAAATTGGCAGTTATTGCTTCGCCGACATTATTTTAATCAGATCTCTTGTAGTTATTTCGGTGTTTGAAGTCGCCATGCATGCTGCGCAAACGTTGCTACCTTTGAATTATGAATATTTTGAATCCTGAAAAAAAAAAATGAAGCAAACCTAATTTCTGACGCTAGAAGAAGATGGGTGGAAGAATTTGTATCTTTAACAAATCTTTAACAAATTCACCATGACCATCAACTTTTAGAATGTTGTTGATCTAATGCTTTTTAAAAATAGAGACTTTGGCACATCTAGTTCACTGATTTTGCATAAAGCTTTCTTGTTTTGTTATATTATTCAATAAACATATTGACGCTTTCCGCTTTCGCTCTGATACTATGTATATTTTCGTTGCTCACCGAAACTTAGATTGATACACCGCATGTTTGTAATGTAATGTAAAATAGATAGGTACCTATAGTTGAAGAATAATTGACGCTTAACTCGTTTTCAGCTTAACAAAATTTTCTGCTGCAATAACTAGGTATGACATTCCGTAAGTGCATATGGCACTGATTTACATTCCGTACGCGCGTATGGCACTCGAAGTTTAATTGGTTTAAATTTTAAATCTGACCAATGGGATTGTGCTAGGTGCCATATACATGTACGGAATGAATACATGCCAACGGTTTTATCCAAATACATGCATGTTATTTTAGTCTGTAAAATGCAATCAATTAGAAATAATAGTCAGATGCAAAAAAATATATATATTCGGCTACAAGAAAAATTATGCAGAAAGTTTTAAACTTTTAAGGGTGGTAAGAATAGAAACTAAAGAAAACTCTGAATTTAAATAGGAACAATATTAAGTGAAAACAAAGCTTCAAAATTAAACTATATAGCTTTGGCATTACTTAGACATACAAATATTTAACTTATGAATAATTGTTTTCTATATTTTTTCTATTGGCTTTTCGAGGATGCTTACAATTTGTTCACTTGTAATTAACGAAAGATCCTCTATATATGGGAAAACGCGATGTTCTTGAAAATCGAGTTTTTTAACTTGACTTAATAATTATTGTTTTCAAGGGACTCTAAAACTTTGCCAATGTAACATTTTCTTGTTTTTTTCGTCAAAAATTCTGTCAAAACGAAGTTGTATCGGTGTCCTTTGAAGACATGTGCTTGCACTGGCTGTTAGTAAGTCTGTAGTCTTAGTTCCTAAGGATACTTTATCAGTTTTCCCATCTGTTGTTTTAATTTCTACGTATTGGTCCTCATGGTGAAAGACTGGATGCATATGTTTTTGATTTGTATTATCAGAGCTTTCAGGTTCTTGGTTATCTTCGCAAATATATATACTTTCCTTGCTTTGTATGAAAATGATCTGTGTCTTTTTATTGGTTTCGGATGCGGACGGTTTGATAGTCTGAATGTCTGGCAATTCAAAACTTAGATTGGATTAGGTGTCAGTAATTTTGTTTTTATCCAATTCATTATTGGAGTTCTCGAATTCTGAAAATATTTCTTCGTGCCCATATATTCGGGCTCTGTCAAATCACTCTCTGAATCGGTATCTTCTATCAATATTTGTCGTTTTAGTTTCTGTTTAGTTTTATTCAATTTCTCTTCATTGGTCTTTTGCTTTTTATTTCCCAAGTCGATATGTCGTTCATGAATTTCGACAGCTGTTATAATTTCTGCTCCGCCTGCTACGCGCTTTCTTTTTGTGTGCTGGTAACTTGTCGATTGTTTTTGACTGCATTCAACATTATGTTTTCGAATGACACAGTATGCTGCTTAGAAAGCTCAGGATCTGCAATATTATCAGGAACATTGCCATCATGCTCTTCCATATTTTCAGGAGGCTTTTTGTTGTGAGATTCTCAACGTTTTAGGGCTTCATTATCAAACTTCTCTTTTGTCACAACAAATCTGTTGAAGGGAACTATCCCCGCTTTCCGAATCCACTGGAGATTATGTTTGATGATAGGTCCTTCCACGTTTCTCCAAGTAAAATGGAAAACTCCTTCTTAGGAATTCTTGAGCTACTATGTTATCTTTGCCAAACATATAGTTTTTGATCCTACTTGTCTTTCAAGGATTTGAACACGGCTAAGTCAAGCGGTTGTAGTAATTAGTAAATGACTAGTGTGTGGAGGCAATTTAAGTATGGTAATATCCTGTGCTCTTGCAAGAGAAATAACTTTGTCAGTTACATGATTTGCGTGCCCATCGTAGATAAGCAATACTGGACGATCATTTCCAAACTCAGAAATCAGTTTTTTTTTCTAAATAATTGTAGAAGATTTCGCTTGTGATCCAGCCATTTTTGCTAGCAGCGTATGACATATTTGGATGACCTTCTTCTTCTCTAGCTGGAGTCCAACTGCTCCAAACATTTAGCCCTTTGAAAATAATAAGTGGTCGATCCTTTTTCCCAGCCGCATTACCAGCAGCTAAACAAGTGATGTTTTCTTTTCCTGATCCCCCTATCGTTCGTGAACAAGATTTTCCTTTTTGTCCAACAATTTTTGTTTTCGTTGGATCGGTGCATACACTTGTTTCATCTAAACTCCATATTGCCTCTGGTTTATCAAGTAAATTGAGATCTGTCAGTTGTTTATGTAGGAGGTCAAAATAGTTTTGAATGACGACTGGGTCAGTCATTTTTTTTCTTGAAAACTCTACGGCTTGTGGTTTTTTTAACTCACAAACCATGGCGTTTTTTGAAATTTAGAAACCAGTCTTCTCCAGGTCTTCCATTTTTGAAAAAAGTTTCTATCCCATTGTCATTAACAAATCTCTCCACACAGTCAAACACTTCCACCCGAGAGAGCCCAAAGTCCCATTTTTCCAGTATTTTCAAATAGTCGGCCAATTTTGATTCATGTTCCATGGAAAGTGCTGGTGGGCGGCCTCCCGTAGAACTTTTAACCTTTCTTCTTTCAGAAACATAAGACTGTAGTGTACTGTATGGTATTTGGTAAAGAGATGCTGCCTTTCTGATAATAATAATGCCATTTTTTTATCTCCGATAATGCAAGTCTTACAATCTCTTCATCGTGAGTTCCCTTGGTGGTTTTACGTGTATAATTGCGTACCATCTTTCGTTATTTCTGGAAAAAAATATGGACGGTAACCACCTGATACAATATTTTAGGAATCCAGGACAATCATAAGTTTGCTTTGGGAAAAGTGCAATCATGATTGCACTTTCCCAAGCCACGTTGATTGCAGTTGCTCCATAACCAAAAATCAATGGGGCAAGTGCAATCATCTGCGTAACATAACTCCTCATCAGAAACTGGTATTTGAAACACATTGTCCAGAAAAACGACAATAAATTGCACCGTAGATAATATAAACCAACCAAATACTACCTGGAGAAATATTTATTTTCCTCACATGAATTTGGCACTAGGGCACTTTAATATGCAGCGACCGGTACAGCTGATGAACGTCAACTGAGCCGCACCGCCCAAATACATAGCAGCATTGCCACAATGTGGCGTTAGTTTTGGAAAAATCGGTTTTTTAATTGAAAGAGCCAATAAGGTCGATACAACTAGGCTGAATCGCTCTTTTCTGAAAGATTGCAGTTGCCCCTAAATTGCACTTGCCCCACTTAACCTTACCTAATTTAATTTTCCTAACAGGAAATGTTGTGTGGAAATTTTGCATTAATTTATTGTAAAACTCCCAAATAGGGCCCAGAGACGAATAAACACTCCACCAGGAAGCACTACCATAGTCGGTGAAACCATAGTATGACGAACTATGGTATGTCCTGTTATACCTTGCTGTTTTTTTTTTTTTTTTTTTAATTTATGTAAATACTTCCTATCCAAAACTGATTCTTCACAAAAAAAATCTTTGAAAAATTCCAATCTACCAAAGTCAAATATATACCTGTAGTGGAAAAGTTACCAGGAAGAAAAGAAAACCTATCCAGCCACTTTTTTCATTTGATGATCTGATACAACCCGTCGATGCTGCCTTTTTTCGACCAAGAGTAGGAGCATGGAGGAAGATTCTTGGAGACTGAAAATGAACGAGGGAATGAAGTCTACCAGCATTCCCGAAGACACTTCTTCAAAGAAATTTACAATGCTTAGAGGGAAACAGAGAGAAAAACGAGAGGAAGTTTCAAGGCAATCAAATCACGTGAATGAAGTAGTCCTTGGTGTGTTCAAAAAAATTCAGATATCTTGACCAACCTTCACAGAATAAGAAGAAAGAATGTTCATGTACCAGCAGGCAAATGCATTACAGGAGCTGAGTTTTTCAGGGACGAGAATGAATATAGAGAAAAAAGTTATTGTTCTGAAGACGGAACCTCCCGAGCAAATTAATGTTTGAAGACGAAAACGATAAAGAAGAATCGGAAGACTGATGTGACATTTAGCCAGTGTAAAACACTCTGTGAAATAGACGCTGAAAAACCATCATGTTTTTTGTCCAGCTAGGAGCAGGTGATGAAAAGATGAATATACCCCTGACCCAATTATAAATTCGTCGTTGCTTTTCGTACTGAACATACGTTCAGATATTTCAATGGAAAACTTTTAAGTTTAAAAGAAGATGAGAGATTCGAAGGAAGTTTTTTGCGATATCGCGCAGCTAAACAGTTCCGAGGTTACATAATATACAATTTTCCGATTGTCACCGATGCCTGTGACTTTCAATAAAATCGAGTCGTTGGACAAGTCTTTGCAATTAAGGATACGGAAAATGCATCCAGTTCTAGAAGAGAATGTCTTCATTTATAGTTAATCAAAGCTGCATCCCATCCATTAAGTTGATCCAGACTTTGAATGATATTGAAGAATAGGTAGGTACCTACAAAAGAGAAAAAGAGAAAAAATATCGGATTAAGTTTCACCAAACTTGAACCCAGCAATTCTCGAGTTTTGCTAAAACCCGAGTACCTTGTGGAAAGTGATAATGATCAGGAGATCAGAATTCGTCTCATCCAAACGAATCCTGATGACATTTTTTGAATGTGTGATGTGATGTCTGTTTGTTCATAGAAAGTCCTACTTGGACTAATCTTACTTTCATTTCGGCCAAGATCTCTTGTAATTCTTCCGTGTTATAACTGCAATGATTGTCATTAGTGTTACCCACTTCGTTGTATATGATTCTCTATTGAATTTATACAGGGTGACAATTTGAAAAGTAAGAATCGGGAATATCTCTTAGACAAAAAATACTATCAGGAAAATCTCGAATACGTATCGGGGGATCGGAGGGGGAACCAAAATGAAAAACTTCTTGAGTCACCCGCCTCACCCCTTAGGGGGTAGCTACCCTAACTTATTTTTTTTTAATACAAACCTACCTTGTGTGGCACATCGTTCGATAGCTCGTTGCTATGCCTTTACAGTCATATAGCAAAATCTTAAATCGGACGATTAGTTTTTGAGATATCGGTGTTTAAAAATGAGCATAGTTTGAAAACTAGTAATTTTGACTATCTCTGCACATCGGGGAACCAAATGTGTTTATTGCCTAACCCCCACCCCCTTGTCTTGGGGGCTAGCCGCTCCTAATAATTTTTCTAAAATGAGAACCTACCCCGTGTGATAGCTCCTTTGAAAGGTGATTCATTCGTCTTTAGAGAAGTGCAGAAGCAGATAGAATTACGATAAACACATTATTTGGTTTCGCCGATGTGTATTCGAAACTTTTATGACAGAATTTTTTTGTCTATGAGATAGTCAAAATTATTAGTTCTCAAAATATGCTCACTTTTGACACCGATATCTCAAAAGCTAATCGTCCGATTCAAGATTTTGCTATATGACTGTAAAAGGATAGCAACGAGCTATCGAACGATGTGCAACACAAGGTAGGTTCGTATTTGAAAAAAATAAGTTGGGGTAGCTACCTCCTAAGGGGTGAGGCGGGGTGACTCAAAAAGTGCGTCATTTTGGTTCCCCCTCCAATCCCCCGATACGTATTTGAGATCTTCCTGATAGTATTTTTTGTCTAAGAGATATTCCCGATTGCTACTTTTCAAATTGTCACCCTGTATATCTTAATTCTATTCTATTTCTCATGGCTATGAAGATTGCCTACAGCTCACCGAATCTTTGTAGGAGAGTAGCCAGGGAGTTATTGGGCGGTAATTGTCAATTAGAAATATAACCGCCTTCTAATATGATATCATTTGCGCGGGGACTTGGCAATCTTTGCGTACCTACATGGAGATAATAATTATTTTTATTTTAAACCATATATGTAATTTTCACGTTTCTTACTGGCAGAGCTGTCAGAAAAAAGTATCTTAGTTACTTTAGAGTATCTTAGTTACTTTTCAAAAGGATCTGTAACTTGTATCTTAAAAAAGTATCTTGGATACCAAAAAGTATCTCAGATACTTAGAAGGAAATAGATACCTATTGAAAAGTCTAATCTAAGTTAACGAAAAGCATTAGTTACTGTGAAAAAAGTTTCTTGGGACGTTTACCCAAACCCGACCCAAAAAGTTAAAATTGGTTCCAACTTCAAGGAGCATCAAGCTTACGTTGCTCTGTGAAGTTAGTGTACACTCATTTAACAAAAGAGTTGATTGACGATTTTGTACTTCATTAGTTCACGTCGCGATTCTATAAGCATTTAACTACGATTTGTGATTGTAACTGTGATAACTATCCATGTCCTGCGATTTTGAACCTTATTCTCGAATTTGGGATTTTTAAACTATAAAAAATCTTGTTTTTAAAACTGAATCTGAAACCTGAGGACCAAATAAACTGAACAGCAAAAGCTTAATCGGTTTTTCCGCCTGCTATTTGAAAGTTATAATAAAGTATTTTAATAAGTATCTTATGTATCTTAAAAAGTAACTTAAGATACGTATTTAAGATCCTTTTTTTAATGAGTAACTAAATACCAAAAGTAACTTATCTTGTAACTAGATACCTTTTAAAACAGCTCTGCTTATTGGTTTAAAGGTTCGAAAATGTCACTTTTGGTCTGGAGAACTCAGTTTCGGCTTGATAAATTGTTCTTTCAGACCTAAACACAAATCCAGGTGCAATAGAGGTATTATTTCGCTCTGAACAAACTAATCGAAATCACTTGACGTTTGTTTCAAATAATTGGCATCCAGTTTTACAACGATTTCATTGGCCTTAACTGTTTATTTGACGCCTCATAAACAAACCTTATGTGAACACAATCAGTTTGTTCAGATCGAAAGAATACCTGGAATGTTTGTAAAGTCTGTTTTTTTTTTAAAGATAATTCCCCAAGTCAAAAATTTAGTAACTATGTTGGCAACACAAGCCTTTTCTACATAAAAAAATTGAAAACATTGACAATTTTACATTGTATTGCCAACATAATGTGATTTTGACTTTTATCTTAAAAAAAAAAACACATTTTATTTAGAAGTAGATGTCACATGTGTTTATATTCTGGCGTTATATTGTTGAAATTTCATAAAGACGGTTTTACACTGACAATTTATTGATCAATTTATTGCTCAAGTCGCTTGTCAAGAAATATTGATAATGTAAAATGCCAACTTGGCGACAATTTAACTTGTCCAAGTTCTTGCTCAATTTATTTACGGATTAGCGCATGTTCTATTTTTCCGTCAATTTTTATGTCAATTCAGGCTTTCAACCTAGAAATTACACTTTAAAAATATTAAAGCGAGGTGAGGATAATTATTTTTATTTATCATTTGCTTGTTGATGTTCAGTTTATTCTTCTTTCTTCATTTTCTTCTAGTTTTATTATTAAACATCCTTAAATATATTTTTGAGTGAACCAGAACTTAACCTTAAACTTCTGGTTAAGTTGGTAGAATTGTTTATTGTCATTTCTGTTGTCTACAAGTTGATCCGATGTAAAGCGAAGTTAAGCCATTGTTAAGCCAACATAAATTGGCAAATAAATTGGCAAACAAATTTATCAATTTAAATTGTCAGTGTAAAACTAGCAGTGTCAGAGTGTCAGTCACAGTGTCAGCCGTCTTTACCTCATTTTCTTTTTCAATAATTATTGGTTCAAAATAAAATAGTATACATATTTCGGTGGAAAGTTTTCACATGTATTGTTCCAAGAACTATAATATCTCTCCACAATAATGAAACACTTTCTACCTCCGCATGTAATATACTAATAGGCATGGATTTTTTAGTCGTGTTTCTCTTGTTTATCATGTAAAGTGTGACTCCGTTTTTTACCGGGGCTTTTCTTTCTTTCATCTGAGATCAGACACATCACAATCATTTATACCCAGATTTATGATGCTTCCATTCCTTGGACTGATGACCGGTAAGGGAGGATTCCTTTCCAAATAGATATCTCTATATGGAATTTATCTATAGTATTAGCTAGTCCTCGGTTGTCCTATCTCAGATTTCCGCCTAAGTGCCCTAATGTACGCATTTTTGTATGCCCATTAGTGTTGATAGTTAGTTAATGACCAACGTGAAATCAGGAACATAAGAGTCCCTGTTTGGGAATCGACCCACTGAGTAGTGGACCCTGCCTTCTCGTGCCAGTCCTTGGCGCGTTTCGTCCTTGTTAGGACTCATCAGAAGGACATAGGCTGAAGCTTCCTGTCCAAGCAAAATTGAACTTCGTTGACCAGTCAGAAACCTGAAAAAACTTTCTAACAATTTTCATTGCCAACGAAAGCTCAGACCAATCAGTGTAGTTCAACGCCAGTGGGAGTATTTGCCCTCGGAGTAGTTGTTTCTGACAAAATTAAATTCTGGTTTTATTTTGGGACACCCATATTATCCTGTCTTGGATAAAAGCCACTAGCCACTACTTGGCTACATGATTAAATCCAGCCTCAACTGTTTTTAACTGAAACATCGTGACGCTCGCTCCTATAGCCAGAAAGGCTCTTGTTCCATTTCCAAAGAATTTGTCCATCGCTCCGGAGTTGTCTCTACAGATGATGGTTCAAGTCCAGACAGGCTTCGAAGGAAAATTCTGAGAGCTAGTCAAAGTGAAGAAGGAAAGAAGTTCCTTAAGCTTTCGCAGGACGCTTCTAGAGTTAGCGAACTTTTAAAATTCTGTGAAAATAATTCCTAGGTACCTATTCCTTAACAATTATTTCAATCATCATTCATCAAAACTCATACCTATCCAAGATACGGCTCAACTATTTCTCTATCAACTCATGAATATATCAGTTAACAATATTTATTGACAAATTAAAAACAATGATGCGATAAAACCCACAAATCGAAAAGGGAGAATAGTTGAAAATCACGATTTATGTGATATACAGAAAATTGTAAGGAGTAAATAAAATAAAGTAGGTAGAGTCTATTGGCAAAAAAAAAAAAAACATTCCTGGTCATTATGTGCTTCTAGAGAGTAAATAATAGGAAAATCTCGAGAAAACCAGCCTCTTCTTGGCATAAATCCAGCTCCAAGACATAAAACCTATTTTAATCCACAAATTTTACATTATAAAATTCCACGATTCAAAGTTTTCCCATATCTCAGATAGTTTTGAATGAAAATTAAAACGGCCAATCAGCTATGATGATAGTAAAAAGGTTAAAGGACACTGAATTTAATGAGTAATGCCGAGCGGCGTGGGTGGGAAGTGGGAATTCCGTATATCAAAGCGCGTGCGACCGAAGCAGGGGCGTAGAAACTAGGGATAAATGAGTTCATCGTAACATTTTATTTAGTATTGATCGTAAATTATCATGTGGAAAGAATGTAAAAAGAAAGTGCCTATTAAAATAAAAGACTCTTTATGTACACTTTATTGCCCATGTTAATGCACTTTATTAATTGAATTTACAAACATTAATATAGCGTGTTATTGATTAGGTACTCTGAGAACTAAAATTGCTTAATATTAAACAACTCGATGGAGGCAGAAAATAGTTTAGACTCCTACGATTAATAAATTATGCAAAATATTTCAATTTAAAGTTGTAAAGTTATTTGTAGGATGCAATTATTCAATTATATCGCTTAATGGTTTCGGCAATAGTTCTATTCAGCTAGAAAAAAATTATACCTACCTATTTGTGGAGATAAATCGGGACATGGTGGATATTTCAGTAGGAAATTTTGTTTCACCATATTTGAATTTCATTGCTTTATTATTTTTGATCAGTTTTATGAACCATAGGTACTAAAAATATCCTTGCTCACTTGCTTTGAAATGTCCTATTTTTTAATAAACAATTTTTAAAAATGCTGTTTTCATTTTTCATACCACATATATTTAAACGCACTCGAATGGCGCCAGTGTATGACGTAGATACCTATCCGACCAATAAAAGAATGGCTCTGACGTACATGCTTTCCTTGTCTAAGCTCTGAAGAGTGACAATGCATCTTCTTCCTTTAAAACGTCAACATTTTGAGAGTGTGTTTGTTTTTATTTTCCATTCCAAAAAGATTGACAATATGGCTTTGTTAAACTTCATGTTTGTTGCTTCTGGGAACTTTCATATTCCAAGCAACGAACACAAAATTTAAAAAACAAATCAAGACAAACTGTGAAATTAGAGGTTATAATATTTATCAGCAGACATTAGACAAATGCGACGTTTCCAAACTGATTGTTATGATTTCTTAAAACTAAAATGACGTCACATCAAAAACCCATGGAAGCCGAATCTATACCTAAGACAGCATGTATAACCCCAGATGGTCATTATGAGTACCTTCGGATGAGTTTTGGTCTGTGCAATGCACCTTTTATTTTTCAACGTTTGATGAATGGAGTCGTGAATGAACTAGAAGCCGGTACCGCATTTCCCTACTTAGACGATAAACTTGTTCCATCCAAAACTTTCGAAGAAGGTCTCGTAAAACTTGAAAATGTATTAAAAATTCTAGCTGAATATGGCCTAACAATACAACCAACCAAATGCAAATTTTTATTAACTCAAATCAGTTACCTTGCCCGTGAAATTTCTGAGCGAGGGGTGCAACCAAGTAAATTGAAAGTCGAAGCGATCCTCAAACTCAAACCACCCACAAATAAAAAGGAGTTGAGACAGTTTTGTGGTTTAGCAAACTATTTCAGAAAATTCATTATAAACCAGAGATGGGCATCTACACGTAAATAAAGATTGTCTACGTTCTGGTGTAAACAACGCGTAGAAAATGTAAACTATGTAATCTATGTAGACAACGTGTAAAATATGTAGACAACGCGTAAAGTATACAATTTTTGACAGTTGTCAGGCCTTTAACCTTCCATTAGTCGCGCGTGTATCCGAGAGATACCATGCCTATTATTTTTGCAAATAAATCAAAAAGGACAAACCCTATAATATTATGACTTGTAGTAGTCCTTATATACTTATTACTTTCCCAAAATTACATGTTCGTACCTCTACTTGGAAATTTGGAATTTCCAAAAAACTAGGGGTGCGCTCGGCTTTGTATCTGACTGATACAACGCGACTTTTCTTGTTACCATCGGTGCTCTTCAACTATAACTGTTTTCTTGGTATTTTTTCCGTATAAATATTATGGTACAAGGGGCTGTTCATCTTAGGTGAAGATGGAACTCGATGAGACAAAATTCCTCCCAAGCTGACTGGGAAGAGACCACATAATATTATGGTAAAGCTGCCGGGCGTTGTTGGACAAACTGCAACAACTGCGAAAACAAAATCCAACTTCTGGAATCTCTTTTTCAGTAAAAAGTTATTGTTGAGTACACGAATAAATACATAGAAATTGTAAAACCGAAATTCATTAGAGGGTTCAATTTTTTCATCAATGATATAGTAGGTACATGTATCTCTGTGATACAGCGCGACTAATGGTGTTATAAAAACTCGCGCGCCTAATGGAGGGTTAAGGTTATGTTTTTGTTTTTGCTTTGTTTTGTTTTTTGCTTTATAAAGTTAATTAAACTGCAGGTATATTTAATTTAATACAATATAAACTTAATGCAATGCAAACTTAAAAAAAAAAATAACGCATATTTCAAATTTTCCGTTGTCTACACTACAGTCTACATTGTCTACATAGTTTACATAGTCTACATGGAAAAAAGTGGATGTAAACAATACGTAGATTACGAGTAGACAAACCGCGTAAAGTAAATTTCATAGTCTACGGCACGGCACATCCCTATTATAAACTATGCATTCATTGTACAGCCCATCACAAAATTACTTAGGAAAAATGCCTTATGGATGTGGACTGGAGTACAAGACCATGGTTTTGAATTACTAAAAAATATTTTAGCCGAAAACCCAATCCTTAAAATTTTCGATCATAATCTCCCAATACAGTATTTACATTGTGATGCTATAAAAATAGTAGTATCGGCATAGCGGGAATATTAATGCAAAAACATAGTGATAAATGGCACCCAGTAGCTTATTTTGGCAAACAATGTACCTACCTATGAACAAAGCAAGTAGAGTTGAGATCAATTAAAAGTAGTACAAAAATTATTAACCTCAATTTGAGCTTCCGGTGTAACTTACAAAATTTTGACAGTAAATCAACATTTCAAAATATGTTGAGTTCAGGCAATGACATATCCAGGTTAAAAACGGGTGGAACATGCCAAACTGATGTCATCTGAAGCTTTCTAGGTTAAAAACGACGGAAAATGTCAAAAATATGTCATTTTTGGTTATGAATTGAATTAATGTATAGTAGACCTGGAGATTTTGGAAATTTTTCTTCTACTATTTTTTTTTTGATCGCAACTGCACCATTCATAATAAACTAAAAACCATGGCTGTAGTCTTTTTGTTTCGAAATTTTCACATATATCTTTTAGGAAAACATTTTATCATTTATACCGATTGCGCCGTAGTACGGGCAACCGCATTGAAAAAGGATTTGGTACCAAGAATCGCTCGTTGATGGCTTGAAATTCAAGAATTCACCTTTGACATCAAATATCGAGCGGATACATCCCATGAATCCCGTAGATTACCTTGGCAGACATCCAATTTCTGATCAACTATTAGTATCAAATATAATTAATTTATCAGAATCAGAATGGATAACTGCCTTACAAAGTCAAGATGCACAAATTAAAAATATATTCGTAATAGTCGATGCCTTTGCCAAATTCCTGTTTATAAAGCCAGTCAGAAACACAAAAACAAAATATGCCATAAAAGTGCTTGAGAATTTAATATTTTTGTTTAGAACCCCAGACCGAATTATTTCCGATAGAGGATCGGCGTTTACATCAAAGTCTATGACAAATTTTTGTTTAAAGTATAATATCACACATCAAAAATGCTGTTGCCACACCTCGTGCAGTGTGAGAGGTATAATATATGACAATTTTAAATTCACAGGCCAACGACGAAAACGAGTAAAATTGGGATACCCATTTGAAACTGATACAATTCAGCATAAACTCTACGGTTAACAAGACAACAGGAAAATCAGCTTATGAAATCCTCATAGGAATAAATCCAAAACCTATCGCCGTTGCAAAAATTCTATCTGTTGTAAGAAATAATTTGGCCCAAGAAAATTTAGAGACTTTGAGAGGACAGGTTTCTCAAAATATTCAGATTCAGAAAGAAAAGGCAAAAATTCGTTGTGACAAAAAAAAGAAAGCTCCCCACAGATTTAATGTTAACGATCTAGTTTCAGTGCATAAGAGCAATTTTGAGTCAGGTAGCGGTCCAAAAAAGTTATTGCCTAGATTTAAAGGTCCTCTCAGGATTTTCAAGGTATTGGACAAAGACAGATATGTTGTACGAGATATTCGTAGTTCCAGACACTCTATACAAGCATTATAGCTGTAGATAGTCTGAAGCCCTGGATTAGGTACATTAAGTTATCAGGAATGTCAGCACTGGTAAGAATTGTTGTTGATTTGTTGTATCAGTTTGTGTCTAGTTCTGTATTTAACACAATACTATTTCCAATATTTTTCTTGAGGAAACAGCATCAAGTAAATATTGTTTATTGATACCACACCCGATACGATAGTAATAAGTCATTATTACACTTTCGGAAGCGCAGAAATTGATGTTTTGCAAGCCTGGCCAAGTCAGATGTTTATTCCTGGAAATTAAAACATTTCCAGAAGCTCGGTGTAATGCGCAGCTGCCTAAGCATTCCTAGATGCCCAATCTCTCTGGCCATTAATGAAATTGGAAGCCTAAGATAATATGTATATTATTTTAGAGGCACTCTTGAATAACCGGTTAATTGTTGAAGCTTACACAAATCAGCTGAAACCATTTTACGGGTAAATGAGAATTGAATCAAAGAAAAATATACAATTATGAAAACTGAAACATTACCAGACGACATGACTCATGACTTGAAAACAAAAGGGGGGAGGGGGTTAGAGTAAAAATTGGAATTTTTATAAGTGGTTAACAGATGGTTTGGCTGGTTCTGAAAATTATCCTGCACACATTCAGAAAAAGTTCGACTTAAGAGAAACTATAATCTGACTAGATTCCCGAATTAGCTGTGATTCGGAAGCCTATCAACAAACACTGATTGATAGAAGTAGATGAAAATTCCAGTCACGTGCCTGTCAAAATTTCAGAGCCAATCGACGAATAAGATGACAAAAACGAACTCGGCCAATGCCTTATCGCACTTATTCGGAAAGATACTCTTATCATACTTCCTACCACAAATTTATGTTCTTTCCCTTTCTGGCACATTATTAAGTTCTTATGGCAAGTGCAAGACATATTAATTTTTGAGATAAGCGCGTCATTGGTTTTGGGACATTAGAAGATTTTAAAATATAAAATAAACAACCCAGGCGCATATTGAAAAAAAACAAGGTTGATGGTGGTTCCAAAAATCGAAGTGTTGCGAATACCTTTAACCGTTTCACTATCTTAAGATACCCATAAACATGTGAGCCCTGGGACACACTGTATACCTAACTCGTTCCAAGTTTATTTACAATTTTTTTAAATGAATTAGACGAAATTACACTTGAATATAATTTTGGAATTTAGTTTTTTCATGCATACACACACAATTGGGATAGGAAAAAAACAAAAATCATACATTAAATAATGGTTTAATTCCCTATTCTATTACTACGTTGATTGTCACCATTAAAAAAACTAACACTGCTGAATAAATATCACATATAAACTGTTTACTAGGAGATTAAACATTGGGGATATACCTACGGCCAAAGTTTATTAATACTTAATAGTAAGCTTTCGTAATTATTTTCTTGCTGCGTTTTCTAGTTTGATGATTTTCACCTTAACTTACTGTGCCTCTACTCCTATAGATTCAAAAGATCCTGGTAAATTTCTCTGCTACTACCAATGGCGTATGGCGTTACCACACAGCACTGAACTAGTCCACAGTCCACACACAACACACTCGTTTTGGTTTTGTTTTACACCCTCGAATGATATGTTGTTCTTACTCACTATTAAAATAATTTAAAAACAGTTGTTTATACCCTCCTCAAATAATAAAGATCACGGAACGCTACTAAAACTCCAAAAAACTAAGAAAAGTGTCAGAGCCAACTACAACCAAACGTAAAGGAGAACAAGAGCCACCATTTGTACAGCACCACGCACCACGTTCTATAAATAGTACCTACATGTCCCTGACACCAGGTGGCACACTAGAGATGGAACTTGTTGCCGGTAACTTAACTTGCCAGTAACTTGCCAGAACCTTACCAGTAACATATACATGTAATGAACATTTTCACGTTGAATGTTACTTACTTTTCTGGCCGTTTTTTTTATAATGAGAACAGATCTATAAGCCAGAAATGTAAACAAAAGTTTTTACGTAAATGAAGTTACCTGATGTAATTTATTGCAGTAATACAATATGTAATATAGTGCTAGGTAGGTAGGTAGGTAAATAAAAATTCCATTACTTTGACGATATTTTGTAGGAATTTTTAAAGTAAAGCTAACGTAGGTAGGGTAGTAGATGCAGAAATGTTATTTTAATTTGTAATATTACTTGTTACTTCCAAGATATATACCTACCTAATATCAATATTTGATGTTTGCTAGGCAGTCACGTTATAATGTTATATAACGGCAACATTTAAAATGTTTATTATCAGTTACACAATATGTTTTATAAAACATATTTATACTGTTGTTATATATCATAAATAAAATACTTCAACAAAGTCTCAATGTCACGGTTATAGAATAGATTACTCACATTTATGATATTTGTTATATAAATATTTTACATTACTCGTTACCGGTGGATGATATAACTACAATAGGTATTAAAAGTTTGTTTGATGTTATAAACTTTTTTTATATAACTTTGTTTGATTGTCATTATATAATGTAAATGTGACTTACTAACCAGCTAATTGTTATGTACCACCTTTATAGAATGCTAATAATTGCAAATAAGTAACAGTTATATAAATTTGTTATATTATTTGTTACTCCTAGGGTATATGACATCAATAATCTTTCTGGGTTAATATTAGGATTGAAAATTCCTGTCAGTATGCTAAACGAAAGTAGAAATTTTGACTGTATGGTGAAGGCAAATATATGAGGTGGCCCATATCAAAATCCATAATGATGGACCCTGCATCTATAGAAATTAAAATTTCATGGTTATACTTGACTATGTTTGCAACCTGTGAAATAATTTCCTTTTCTTTAATTGAAGATAAATACTAGTGTGAATAAATTACGTAGGTACCATCGTCACCAAAAGTATCTGGGACACAAATAATGCATAATAATCTCCTGGACTAATTCTACTGTCATTCATTTCAATGCATTAATTTAAATTTAATTCACAGTTGAAAAATATTTGACAATAAAATTCATATAATAGGACAAGAGCTAATGTGATGCTGTCCCAGTTACTTTTGGTGACGATGGTACCTACCTACCTATAGCGACTACTAAAATTAGAACAGTCAGATAAATCATTATAGCTTAGGTAGGTACACTAGCCTTTGACCCGTCAAAGGCAATTTTACTACAAAGTAACATTATGTTCGAATATAGCCTAAAATGTCTAAATTATATACTGATCAAAGTAGCATAATTGTGGCTCCCTAAAATCCTACAATAATTCTTTTCAAGGGTAAGTTGTACTGGGATAAGCGTGGTTATGCGACAAGTACTTATGATGTCCAAAATATCTTCACAAAGTCTCACAAGCACAAAGTTCAAAAGTTTAAAATAAAAACGCATACTGTGGTCGTGGTAGGACGTTTCCGAAACAAGAAAAAGAAACTGTTTCTGGGTAAACGTTTTTTCAATGTCCATATCACAACGTTTCATTACAGCTTATTGTTTCATAAAAAGCTATCATCACGTCATTCAATAGTATATTATGCAATGATCATGTAATCATAGCCTTTAGACACGAGCATGTTGTAGGATACGAAACGAGCCGCAGGCGAGTTTCGTATATAACATGCGAGTGTATTAATGGCCATTACATGAGAGTTGCATACACTATTTTTTCTACTTTCATTAATATTCGAAAAACATATTTATTTTTTAAGAATAGTAAATTTCTCAACTGGTAACAATTATTGTTGACAACTTGACAATTTCAAAAATTATGACCTAGACGTCATTTGGGCATAAATTTCGCACCCGATTTATTAATTTCTTGTTGTTAGCTAGTAAATACTAATAGAAACAATCCAAAATTCCAAAGCAAGTCTGTTATTTTTATATAAACATTGTTCATGTTCAAAATACTCGATTTCAGTGGCTGAAAAATCTGTATCATAATGAAGTTCATTATGAAACAGATTTTAATCGTATAATAAAGTATATATGAAATTTCAGTAGAAAAACGTATATTAGTCAAGTGGTTTTTGGAACCACTCACAACGATTATAGACAATCTGGGAACAAACTTTACAGTCTTAACAATCGTCAAAATTATACTTAGGTAGGTAGGTACTATACTTCTACTTGAGAAATACAAACATAAATAATAAAAATGTAAAAATGTGAAAAATGTAAAAGTTACTTAAACCTATTACAGATTACAAAACATAAAGTTGATGGGACTGTCAGTCCACTCAATTATACAAAACAATCAATATCACACTTATAATTAACTACATCACATCGTAGAACAAAGTCAGATTTTCATAAAATACCTTCGCAGCCTCAAAAACTGTATACGCAGGTAATTATGCGTTCTTGTATCATAAGGTTGTCGCTCGTCTACTCTACCGAATCTACCGATAACCCCATCTGCTGGGGATTGTCGGCCACCTCATGCTGCCTAGGTGAGAAAATAACCTGTTGTGTTTTTGTCATATTAAAGTTAGTCGGTTCGATATAAACCAGTCACCCACATTCTCAACACATTCTCTCATTTGCTTTCTCAGTGAATCACACTCGCCAGACCGCAACAGGAAACTGGTGTCGTCCACTTGGTTGCAATGACGATGACAGGTCATTGACATATATAAGAAAGAGCAGAGGTCCTAGAATTGAGCCCTGGGGCACTGCATATCTCATAACTCTCCCATCCAATACATTTCCCTGAAACGAAATGACCTGTCGCCCTCTCTGTGAGATAACCTCGAAACACTGGCAACTTATTCATGGCTCCACTCAATAAAATTCAAGGTTTTCCAAGAGGATTTCATGGGAGACACAGTCGAAGGCGTTGGACAGGTTGCAAAACGCAGCACCCACAAAATCATCTGCTTCAAAGCCCTGGACTATGCCCTCACACACCCTGTTTATTGCCATTACAGTAGATCTTCCCTTCCTAAAGCCAAACCGCTCACCCACGAGTATACCATTTAATTCGAGGTAATCACACAACTGATTCCTCAGTAAGACCTCAAAAATCTTCGAAAGAACAGGAATCAATGAAATAGGCCTATAGTTGTCGAGAAAACCTGGATCGCCTTTTTTGAAAATCGGTACAGTTTTGCTTATCTTAAAAGCATTTGGGTATATTCCCTGTTCTATGCAGGCATTATACAGCTTTGTCAGGGGTGCAATAGGGATATTATCAATTGACTTTATCAAGATTACTTATATTTAGTCCAAAGATGTCTTTGCTGTGTTTCCTTTTTATAGCATCTATTGCATACCGAACCTCAACAAAAGTAACCCTACGGAAGGAAAACCGGCCCCGATTAAGACCCGGATGTAAACGCTGCACATACATACGATGAGAAAGAATTGACTGTGGCAGTGCTGCCACCAGTGTCTCTGCAACCTCAGCAAAGTAGTCATTTAGTTCCCCCGATTTCAACTCAGAGGCCACCCTACTCCCACTCCGTTTATCTGATTATTTAATATGGTCAGTGTTTGCCTTTTTTTGGCTTTTGCGATTGCTACCTTATATTCCGCCTACACCTTCTCAGGTCCTCTCTCAACAGCGGACAATCTGACTCCCTGCTAGACTCATTGAGGATACGCAGTTCTTTCCTCATTGCCTGAAGTTCGGCCAAACTATTTTATCTCAGCAGCATGCCGCCCCTTGATGTTCCTGCGACATTCTGGAAAAGCGATGTCTCTTACATTAATAAGCTTTTTAAGAAGGATATCACACTCGTCATCAACAAGAGTGTCGAACTGAAGGAACTGCCAATTTTCTTGCTCAAGCAAGCCATACATCGTTGATAAGCCCTTATTTGTTATAGAACGATACGTGATAGGATATGGTAGATGCAAAGAAAAACCCGCATAAATAGTAAACGTATTCTTCATTTATTCAACTAATTTAAACAGTTTATTATACTCTCGTTAAAAAATATAGGTAATACTTACTATTTGTTCGTACCTTTAATTATTGCATATTGTTCAATAAAGTTTGAAAATTGGTTTTCTGTTTTTTTTTTTAATACTTCTAGTTACATATTATTATAACTAACCTAACAGATATTTACAATAAATAAATATGTACCTACATACTACTAAATACAGAACAAAATATATAATAAATACATAAATCACAAATATTTTCTGTGCAGAATTTAAAAGGTAACATATACCTACGGTTTTTTTTTTTAATTTCTTTGAAAAAACCTTTTAGCATAATTTGCAATAGATAATTTATGTTATTAGGTAATGAGATTCTCTCCATTAATTTGATTTATCATTGGATACTGTCACATATTACATAAATTTATAAGTACATAAGTTTGTCATTTTTATAAATTGATTGCACATTAATTAACCTATATTTTCGTCTAATAGTACCTACTAGACAAATATAGCTAACTTTTTTTACTTTTACTTGCAAGTGTATTCTTCGAATTTTTCAACACAAGTATCACATTCGACCCTACAGCACCAATGAAATTTGCATCTGCACTGTGTTGATCTGATGAATTGGTGCGTGTTGTACCCTCGGCCGCAGCACATGTATTTACATCCATCTGTACCTACAATACAAATAGAAAGAGATCAATTTAAGATATATAAATTTGCTCCAATTTTGTTCATATTATACTTCTAGGATTGTTTGGAATTTCATAGAAAGCTTGAGAAGAAAAGTTTGCACAGGTAAAATAAAATAACTCCCAATACGAGGTTTCTGAACCTAAAGATGAACCCATAAATTAGGGACCGGAAAGATAATAAAAGTAAGGTTAAAGTAATTAACCATGTTCATACATATATTATGATTTTTGTATATAACTACCTGAAATATCCACCCTGTTTAATAAAACAATAAGTGCAGATTTGAAATTAAAATTAACAATGTAAATTGTATAATGAGTAAGTGTAGAACAACTTTTCTTTGAGGTTGAAACATTGAAGTATTGATAGCGTCCGTTTAGAGGTCTATCGTCTATCGATTTATCCTTTGAATCTTAATATTCCCCAAAGAGATTTATTGTCATCTACCGTATTTTTTCTAAAATAATAGCCTTGGCTTCAACGGAAAATTCAATAACAGATTAGTCTTATATCATCTTCCATCTGAGGTTTTATCTTCTGTTGAGTCAGAGTGGATACAGATAGAATTTATCTAAACCTCAAAGTGATATCTTTGAACGGGGATCAAATAACGGATTTTTCCGTAAAAACATCGGATAATGAATCATATATACCTAATTATGTTATGTAATTTATGTAAAGTTTCGAAATTCTTAATAGCAATGAGCCTACTTTTGTTACAAGAACTCGTAAAAAGGTAGGTACTTGATATTACTGTGGGACGACTACTATTCCACCTTAACTTCGCATAATAAACAGATCCTGAAGGCAAAAACTGAATCATGGAGAAAATACTGCCAAGAGCTGGAAAACACCAATGAAGCAGCGACACTTCAAAAAAATTCTGTCCAAGGATGACCCTATAAATCCAGTGGGACCCTTGAAAAACCAAAAGGCACCTACACAGATTCTGGAAGAGAGACTCTGCAGATCCTACTGGACACTCACCTCTCAAAATCTGTCGATATCAAAACGGAAAGAAACTCACCAATTCATAGTAATCACAAAATCAAGACTACTAAAGAGAACTGGGACACAGCAAAAAACGAATGGGCAATAAACTCTTTTGCACCATTCAAATCGCCCGAGCCCGAAGCCATCCCCAGTAGCACACAATGTTGGTCCCATGTTGCGGATACATTGGACCAATATTGTATGTTGGCCCAATATTGGAATTTTTTAGCCAACATTAGACATTTATTGGCAATACAACTTCTTTCATCATTATAATAATATATTTATCCAAGAATGGGCCAATATGCACAAACAATATTTTAATCGGCAGCAATACATATTTTTCTTATATAACAGTGATATATTTATTCATCATTGAACCGATAAGCACAAAAAAATTGTTTTTTTTTTGCATTATTGAGCCAATATTGGCAATACATATTTTTCCACATTGTAATATTATATTTACTTAAGAATGGGCTAATATACAGAAAAAATATCTTCATTGACATTATTTAGACAAAATTGGTGGATTATTGGCAACACAACTTTTTCTAATATTACCATAGTATTGTATCCATTAATGGACCAATATGCATAGATAATGTTTTTATTTGCATTATTAAGCCAATATTGGATATAATAGGGCAAACATTTTTTTTCTAATATAACAGTGATATATTTATCCATATTGGCCAAATATTGATTCTATATTGGTAAAATATTGTATATGGGTCCAATATTAGCAATTTGTAGCCAATATTGGTAATATATTGGAGATTAATCTTTTTCCTACATTATTATTATATAAAATGTGAATCCAAGATTGATCCAATATTGGATCCAATCCATGTTTGGCAATATCTTTTATTCATGTTTATATTTAATATTTATCCAATATTGGTGATATATAGGAGATGTACCTTTTCCATATCAATCAGGACTACCGAGAGAGGGCACCACGCGCTACTGATGGCCTTGCTCTTTCCTAGTATTTGAGTTTCCTTCAAACCTGTTTCTTTAAGTTGGTGTGCTTCGCTCACAAGCTCGAAGCCGGAAACCGGTCTAGTCTGCAGGTGTTGGAGCTTTGGTTAAATACATGTGTTTTTCCAAAAAAATATTGTAAATATTTCTACGAAATATCGTAAATATTTCTAGAAGAAATATTTCATATTTATTAATTGGTAATATTGGAGGAACATTGGAGAAATATTTATATTCACTAGCGGATTCATATAAAAAGTATATACATTGTGCCAATCTGAAAAACAAATGTTGGGTATATTTCTAAAAGCAATATTACATGTTTATTAATAAGCAATATTGGGACAATATCTTTCTCCAATATCGGATTCATATTTACAATATATATTGGGCAAAAAAAAATAAAAATCTGTCGTTTCCATTCTTGGGCCAATATGTAAATATAATCTAATATTTTACCAATATTGTTGTGCTACTGGGGATTATACCAGCTCTACTCCAGTAGGGTAAATCCATCATAATGCCGCCACACTACGAGTTAGTCTAGCCACAAGATATATTCCCCATCCATGGAGAAAGGCAAGAATGGTTTTTATACCAAAACCTGGCGAAGACTTCTCGCAGGTAAAAGCTTTTAGTCCAATTACACTATCCACTATCGTCCTTTATTATGAAGACAATTGAACAACTCCTTTATAAACATGTCAGGGAAACTTTTCCTAAAGAAAAGCCACTACACCAAAACCAACATGCCTATCAATTGATCAGATGATGTATCACCGTATGTCATGGGGGAAAATTTACAAACTATGTACTTCTGCGCAAATACAAAGAGCACTCAAAAATGTGGACTGGGTAAAAAGGGCAAACCTGAGTGTCAACCCTGAGAAAACTTTAATGGTCCCCTTCACGAAAGGAAGAAAACTACTCCCTCCCACTTTCTTTGGAAAGCAAATACAATTCGTCCGGGAATAGGTACTTAGGAATTATTCTGGATGCAAACCTAACCTGGAACACGCACGTTGAATACATCACCAACAAAGGTAAAATAGCGTTAATGGCCACCAAAAGAGCAGTGGGAAAAAGATGGGGTTTTCTACCCAACATAGTATATTGGATCTATACAGTAGTGGTAAGACCCCCAATAATCTACGGATCAATAGTTTGGTGGCCAAAAGTTGAACAGAGCAAAGCAATGATGGAGCTATACAAACTTCAAAGATTAGCTTGTCTCTGCATAATGGGTACAATGAGAAGCACTCCAACTACTATTATGGAAATCATACTGAATCTCCCGTCACTTGATATCATTATCAATGCTGAGGAAATAATGGGGGCTTACAGACTCAATTGTAGCCAGAACTGGAATCCGAGATGAACATCCGGACATACCAGAATAACAAACATTGTTACAAACTCACTGTTTGAGATGAGAAGTGATAACATGACCCCGAGATTAAACACTCACAAACCGTTTCAAACCCAGATTAACTGGGAAAACAAAACAGAAAACTCACTAGTTCAGAAATGTAGGTAAGTACCTATGGTACACTTATAGCTCCAAAACCGATAGTGGAACCGTTGCCAGAGTATATGGCCTATCCCCAAGAGAAAAATGGTTTCCTACACTAAGGAAGCATACAACCGTATTCCAAGCCGATATACATCCAATAGAGATATAGCTGCGGGAAAATCTGAGAAGGGGATATCACAATCTTTTCAGACAGACGGGCAGCTATTAAAGCTCTAGCATGCCAACAGATAAACTCAAAATTAGTGCGGGACTGCCTGCAACCTCTTTTAACCCTAGCTTGCCATTATAAGCTAACTCTTTTCGTAGGTGCCAGGGCACACGGGCGTCGCCTGCAATGAAAACGCGGAATCCTTAAGGCTACTGCATCTGGCGAAGGTGTCAAACCTGTTTTAGCAGTAATACAATAAGTTGCATTATCAGAGAATCACTAAACCTTGCCTTGCTTCCGTACTTATATCATCAAATCACTCAAATCATTCATAGATGTGACAACGAAACGGTCAAGAAGTGGAATCGTGTGCAAATTTTGTGGAGGTGCAGTCGATTCACCATATGTTCCTGAACCTTAGGTGTAATGCTCTCTATGCTTTGTTTTTCTCCTGTTACTGATTTTTTTTTTTTTTTGAGGCAACATTTTCCAAAAAAGTCCTCGTTTGTATACATTGTGAAGTTGGTTTGCAGTTATTTTTTGTTCTGCATTTTTCTTAGGTAGGTAGCAAAAATTACAGAGAAGAGAAGGAGTTGCAATTGAATGAATGATGATGGATTTGCTCTTCACGAGTGGATTGGTTCGGTTTTCAGTTAAGACATCTTCAGATAGATAATTCCATCATCACATATCTTATGTTTGTTTAAGCGGATCTTAGAATAGATAATTCCATAAGAAAAAATCGAAGTCTTCCTGCACAAATACTTTAATAATCTTAGATTTTTGAACAATCTTGTAGAGAAGCTAAGCAAAGAGTCTCAACAAAAAAAAAAATCATTTTGTTGAGACACTTTGCTTAGTCATGAGCTACTGTGAACTAGAGTATTTAATAATATCTTTAAGACTTCTTGTGCAATTTGGGAAGATACCTACCTATAGCGATAGGGAACTATTGAAAAAAAAATCACTAACCTTTTGATGTTCTATTGCAAGTCCTCCCAACAGTTCCTAAACTGCCAGAAGTCAAATCTCGTTCACAATAATTTGGAGAATTTTGTAAATAAACTAAATCGACCTTCTTTGGCGTTTTTTTACTGGCAATTTTTCCTTTGGTCATCACTAAGTGTTGCTGCTTTTTTCTTCGTGTATGAATATGCCTGGGACTTGCTAGCTGAGGTACAGCTGTGACAGTTCTATAATATCATCAAGAAGAATTAAAATAAATAAATTTGTTTGTCGTTTGTCGGTAATAACCACAAATAAATGAACAATATGTATATCATCACTACATCAAGGTTTCGCATTTGTTCGCATGCTTTATTTAGGACTAAAAACTTCTAGGAAGACGCAAACACATTGTCTTATAAGGCCTGCTTGTCGCTTAGCGACAGGTCGTTGGGGTAACGGGACTAATCAAGAGACGATTTTTTGGGTAAACACTCCCCGGGGATGAATTTCGAATTCTGAACACCATAGAGTTATAAATAACACATAAGTACGTATATCGGCTCTCGCCCCTGAATATGCACTCTTCAGTGGCGGCTCGTGGTGTCCAAGTAAGGGTGGGCGACAAAAATAAAAAACAGCCATGGGCAATTTTTTTTAGATTTTCAAGGTCGCGGCCTTTTCAAATATTGTATTAAAGCAAAGATAATTCTACTCCGAAGTAGGATTATCTTTGATTGAAGGTATTTTGTATTTTTCCATTTTCTCTCCAGGGTGGCGGTGCCCACCTTGCCCATATGAGCGAACCGCCACTGGCACTCTTAGGCGACGTTTCGTAAGTTAACCGAGATTCTTGGTTTTTCCGGTTTCCGTTCCGTAACCTAACGAGTCCTGAAAAGGTTATGAAACACGGTTCCTGAAAAATTCCCATTTGTCAACCGAATCTACCGATCGAAAAGCTTTGGTTGTTTCGGTTTGTTTTCAGTTTCTGACATTTTTTTGTTAGGTTAGGTTTTTTACTTTCCTTCCGCATTCGAAGTGTATTTGCGTTGAAAATGATACAAGAGGTAAATATCACATTCATTCATGTCAATTTCTCATTAAAAATATATTTTTAGGAGGATAATATTCTATCATCTAGCATCCAAGAGAAATCAAAGCTGAACCGAAGCGTTCCACACATTAACCGCATTTTCAGGAACCAGACTGTCACAATCGACGCACCGCTTCATACCGATCAGTAACTCTGTTTGAGATACGGAACGCCGCCCAAACTTCCAGCCTCCTAGGGCTTGAACTAAGAGAGATAGCCATTAAACTTGTAGGTTATTATTATTGATCAACCCCTATATATATTTAAAAAAAATACGATGACTAGAGTTTATGACAACGTAATCTAGCGAATTACGGATCATCGTTCATCGGGAGATTTCTAGAAGAGAAATGTTTAGACAATCACAGACGAATTGAAATGGTTTATAAGGAGTGCACATTATATCCTATATGACATGGTGACTGGAGGCAAGTTATTATTTAGTCAAGCCTCGACTGATGAAAGTGCCAAATGATCATTGCATGATGCATATTGAAGATCGCAAGACCTCAAAAGAGTTATCTGACAAAATCAAGAAAAATTTTCTATTTATAACAAAAATTTTAGTTTTTCTTATGGAAAAGGTTTTGATTTGGGTTTACATACATACCTATAACCAAGTTGGAAATATTGCATAAAAATTATACAGATTTACCTAGAGATAATACAAAAATTGTGAAAATAAAACTCACGATACTAAAATTTACAGAAAAATTTAAACAGAAAGAGGTAAGTAAGTACTTCAAGTGAGAAAATGTAAGCCATAAAGCAAACAACTTTGGTAGAAGAGAAACAAACAAACAATGTAATAGGTATTTGTCAGAGGACTTATATGATCTGATATTAAATGTGGAACGTCGATGTAGTGAGATATTTATTCAGTTATTTTTACACTAGCAAATTCTTACCTTGCTCTATAATATTTGTCCATTAAAGCATCCCCAACCTGGCGAAAAGTTGGTAAAGTTTTCCAGCAAGTTTTCATTGTACAACTTCCCGAAACTCCATGACATTTGCATTCTAGTAAAATACTTGATTTGATTATCTAAAATAAATATTTAAATAAATTATAAGGCTCATGTTATGCGCCTCGCAGAGCTATTTGAAACATCGCAATTTACACGAAGGCATATATAAATCCCCTTGTCGAAATAATAGCCTTTCTGACTGCTGGAGGTGATCTTCTAAAAGAAACTCAATGTCAAGAATGTGCGTAATATTATACCCTACTTAAGTAGTACCTTCTCGACTTAGACATTATTGTATACTGTGGTTAGGTATGCAGATTTATCGAATGCATTTTGTGAGAGGTAAATTGGTAGCTTAAAGGGTGTCCATAAGAAATTATGTTACAGTCATTGTATTTTAAGGCCACAATCAATTCTTTTCTCACGACCATCAAGAGCCAAGAAAATCCTTAATTGACAGGCACTTAAATGATGGCACTGCCTTCTCTGCTATAAAACGAGACAGAAACCCTTTAATTTTCGGGCTTATTGTTCACCGTATGACAATGGACAATGAATTATTTTATTTTATTTTTTTTAAAGCTAAAATTCTTGAAATAACCTACCAACCTTTCTCCCCGCCTTATTATTGTGCAAATTCATCAAACTTCTTTCGTCGCCATCAAATTCCCTAGCGTCCATAAATTGTCTAGCAAATTTCGTTCCGAAATCTATATCTACACTACATCCACCCCATTTCCAACCATTTGGTGCTGGCTCTCGCGTTCTGGAGAGACTTTGACAACCACACGAAGAAATATTGCCTCTCGCACATGCTTCTGAAATGGCGAATGTTACTCCCGCACTACTTATTGCGTAAGTGAATGCTGCTTCTCTGGATCCTGGAAAAGAACAACGAAATATCAAATCTCAGGCAAAAATAAGTCATCAAAAAAAATCTTCTCCGTGATAGAAACTCACGGAACTATATGAGATTTCTGTCAGGTGTAAGGTACATTAGTTTAATTACTTATGTTCTTGTTTCTTCCTTTTTTTTGATGCGCTTTATGTTCAAGGCGCGTTCTCTCAAGAAGGGTTTATAAATGATTTTATTAATTATCTTTGTTGCAAGTTGTAAGGCTCAATAATTCTACTCTTTGCTCATAATTATTTTATTCTGATTAATGATATAACTAACACTTATCTCTCAAAATGTGTGACAAACTCTCATAATTCATTGCTACCCTATGTAGAACCACATACTAGAAATTCCAGATAACCACGTTAAATGTCAATTAAATCACTCGTAATAGTCTATTAAGCAGATAACATTATACCGGACAATTATTTATTGTCATTTTACTGAAATGGAAAATGGGCAAGTTTCTCATTAGCAATAAAAGAACCTGGGTGTCGTATCTTACGCGCTGACAGTGGTCGTTAAGAAGTTTAAGCTTTTTGTTCTTGATTTGCCATGGGAAATCAAAAGGTAAGGTTTATTGAGGAAGAGATAAATGTAATTTATTTATTGTACCATTTTGCCGATATTGTTTTCCATTTCATACATTTTATTAGGTACTACAACTAGGAGACGCTATAGAATACCTATGTATTTATTCAATTCGGAATATACTATATGCTTGTATCATTGAATGTCTGGACTCTGGACCATAATGTGTTCGGTTCCCAAGAACCAGGATTTGGACAATTTCAAAAAATATGCCAAAAATATTTCTCTTTTGTTGATTTTCCTTTTTGGTATTACCACAATCTATAAAATGGGAGTACCTATTGCTTCTCATATCTTTCTTTTGACTTCAGGGGTAACAAATTCCAACTTTCTACATAAGCTGCTGCTGAAATAATGTCTTTAGGAAGTTCTTCATGTGATGAATTCATTGTCGATTCGGTAAAATTTCAAACTTTTACTGTAGATTGATATGTCAAGCGACATTGTTAGTCAATTTACCAAAGTGATGTTTGTGGGTAAAATCGTACCGTACCGATACTCCAGTTATATTAGGCCGGAAAAAGCAGCACCTCTGAAAAAATCCGAGTGAGCCTAAATTTTGTCTACACATTTATTTTACCTCAAGAAATAATGTCTTAAAAGTTCCCATCAATAATCAATATCGCGCTTGGGTTTTCAGATATTTAAGGTCATGAAAATTCTATTTCCTCAATTATCTTGCTTTTTGTCAGGCGTATATAGTACGGGATACGAGGCCTATTTCATCAAATCATTTTACACCGTCTTGCATTGTTATCATCAGTTAGATAACATGATGCTGAAACGCACCTGTACGGGGAAATAGATGGGAGTGGGGGATTTCGCTGAAAAAAAAATTCCAGAAAATATCGTCATAAACAGGGAAAATATATAATTATACACCGTCTTGCATTTATTTATTGAGTTAATTTGTACACAAACAAAATTGGATCAACACATGCAAGACGTTTTCATGGAGGTTTTGGGGTTGTTATATTGGATAGAAATTGTCAATTTTTCAGAGGGGTGAAATATCATTTCACACCACTTCATTATTGATTTAGATTAAAGCTTGAATGTAGAATAGCCACTGGATACTGATGCAAGACGTCCTGTGGAGGGATAACGGACTGCAAGACGGAGGTCAATGTGTTGTCTTATGAAGGAGTGAGAAATCATTTTACACCGTCTTGCACTGATACTAATGGGAAAAACAGAACACATTGATAACATTTTAAAAAATACAAGACGTTCTAAATGGAAAGAAAGGACTGCAAGACGGTGATGAAGTTGACTAATTTTGACGGGGGTAAATCCATCAGGTACAAATGTGAATACTACTCCAAATTACAAATTACGCACAATAATTTTAGATATTTTTGCTTTTACCACGTAGAATAATTCTATTTTGCAAAATTCTCTTAATATGTATATTTGAATGACTCTACGGACATCAAAAAAAAAAGGTTGAAAATTGTTCTTTTTCTGACAGCTTATAATCATTTTATTTATTTTTTGAGGTGGATATGTCATAACACCTAACGGATTGTAAGTAGGTATTAGGTAAATTTGAGAAATTTGATTTTAAAGCAGCAAAAAAATGATCTGCCTGGAATTGTAAACAGAAATTATAATTCCTGTATTCAGCAGACTCCCCTGTTGAGCTGCTATGTCAACTGTCCTTTTCCATCTGTATGATTTAGAAAAGAATGAACAGTGAACGGTTCAGTAAATAACTCAAAAGTTCAGTAAAAAAAGAAAACGGATTTATTAACTTTTTTCCCCGAAAAAACGTCTTGGACTGATGTATTACCATTTTTTAACATATATTCTTCCGGCGGACATAAGCATGAAGTGGTGTAAAATAAATTTTCACTCCCTCATGAGACAACGCATTGACATCCGTCTTGCAGCCCGTTATCCCTCCACAGGACGTCTTGTATCAGTATCCAGTAGCTATTCTACATTCAAGCTTTAATCTAAATCAACAATGGAGTGGTGTAAAATGATTTTCCACCCCTCTCACAAATTGACAATTTCCATCTTCTATTGCAACCCTAAAACCCCCATAAAAACGTCTTGCATGTGGTAATTCAATTTTGTTTGTGTACAAACTGACTCAATAAAGAAATGCAAGACGGTGTATAATTATATATTTTCCTAATTTATGACGACATTTTCTGAAACATTTTTTTCAGCGAAATCCCCCACTCCCATCTATTTCCCTGCACAAGTGCGTTTCAGTACCATTTTATCTAACTGATGATAACAATGCAAGACGGTGTAAAATGATTTGATGAAATAGGCCTCGTATCCCGTACTATATAACTTTTTGCGTAATTACATCAAATTAAAAGCGGAAAATTCTCTACAAAAAAAGTTTATATAAGTCTTTTCTGTACAACCAATGAGCAGAGGGTGGTGAGGTAGTGCCATCGTGCCAAGGAGCCATGCACTTTTTCATTTTTCTTAATTTTTTCATAACCTTCATTTGCTTCTTTGAAACATTTTTATACTAGCTCACACAACTCTACAGAAAAAATAAGGTAGCTAGAGTTTTGAACTAGTATTAGATCTTTCTGGTTTCCTTCTACGGAAGCGAGTTGTTAAGTGTGATGATGTGCAAAGCAGAATAATGAAATTCATTATTGTCGTAAAATTTGTAGTTAATGTAGGTACCTGTGAACAGTTTCAATTCCATGAATATGGCATACATAATTAGGAAACAATACTGAAGCAGCATACTCTAAATGTGATCTGACATAGGAATAGTACACCAAGTACTAATAGCATTAATGGTCGAGAAGCCTCCCGCTTTTCACAAAGCCAAGCATGCGTAAAGCCTTGTTGATTGCATTGTCAACACGAGCTGGAAAATCCAGATTTGAGGTTAATAGCACACCTATGTTTCATTTGATCCACGCAGCCTAATGGACTATCATCAATGTGACCTGCATTCGAGAACATCAAAATCCATGCCATTGGCAATTGGCATGGCACCATTGTGATAATCTGTCTAGATCTTCTTGAAGCGCTAAATAGTCTGTAGAGGTTATTTTTAGTAACAGTTTCAAGTCATCTGAAGGAAAAGACTATGCTTAGAACAAGATAAATGTCATTGATAAAGATGTTGAATAGGAGGGGGCACATCAGGTACGAGCTCTGGGGGACGCCTGATGATACTAATATTTGAGAAGACGTAAAGTTGCTAAGGTGTACCATTTGAGTCCTACCTATGACATATTGCTTTATCCATTGTAGGAGAGAACCTGAAACGCCGAAGGTCTATAGTTTTTTAATTGAAACTTCGTGGTTCACTCTGTCAGACGCCTTGGAGAAGTCGGTGTAAATAGAGTGTACCTCTTCACCTCTCTCTAAGGCGCTAGTCAGGATGTCCACATAAGTGAGGAGATTTTGTTCGACAGAAAATTTTATTTTGAAGCCAAACTGCTTGTGTTTAATTTCAGGTCCAAGGCAAGATGTTAAGAATTTTGTGACTATATTATCAAATATTTTTGGGATAGCATCGAGGATACTTATAGGGCGATAATGAGTCACATTTTCTGAATCACCCGATTTGTGAATGGGTACCACAAAACTTGATTTCCAGAAGTCTGAAAATATACCGTCCTGCAGTGATTCGTTGAACATGCAGAGGTCGAGATAGAACGGGTGCTACCCTCTGTTTTCCTGGCGTATAAAGTGGACACGGCTGGTTTGACGTGAAATATGTGAATAACATTTATTGGAAAGAATTTTCCAATATTTTTTTTCCTTTTATAGCCAAAATAGTCGTAGGACATACCGAAAGCAAAATATTTAAGAAAAACTCTTTTGTGTGACATTTGACCTTGAATATCTCAAAACGCAAATAAGATATTGGTGGGGACTTTCAATAAATTATTAGTTTAATAAAAGTAAATGTGTATGCAAAGTTACAGTACACTGTGAATTTTGCAGTAGATGAATCCTTATATGACTGTACTACAAGAAAAGAACATATTATTCTCTTGGGAGATTTCAATGCCAGGGTTCTTAAAGCGAGAGTTATTAGGGCCCACGAAATCGGAAAAGTAAACTCAAGCGGAGAATTGCTGTTGGAATTGTGCACAGAACATGTCTTAGCCATAACGAATACCTTTTTTCAAATGCATGAAAAATTCTGAGGTAAGTACTTGGTGTCACCCCCGATCGGGACACTGGCATATGTTAGACTACATAATAGTTCATCAGAATTCACGTAGAATGCTGGACTGATCATCGTTTAGTACTGGCTAAACTTGAAGTCAACTTAAAACCTGCTGAGATCTACAAGGCGGCGAGTGACAATATTGTCACAAGGTTGGTTGAGGTTAGAGGCTCCACCACTTTTATTACACTTGGTGACATCCGCTAAGGGTTTAGCCGAAAAAGAGGTTATGGGGGAAAGGAAGAATCCCACATTGATCTCACCACGATTATTTTATTCATTTACTTTACACCTTTACTTATAATGGAGACAGTGAAATAGGCTTATCCAGAAGTATTTACCAGTACATGCTCTTCTTTAGTAGGTCACCATTTATCTTTTCCTTGTAATGCTTGGTTTAGGGAAAGCCAGTAGTCATACTAAGCCGGTTCCCGAGCGGAAGTGACCTGTCATTCGTCGTGGGGCCCGCGCCCGTCATCAGAGAAGCCCCAAATTGAAGGGGCCTCCACCAGGTGGGCCTGTGCCCCATTCCAGGGCCCCATTTTTTCGGTGGGCCCCATTTTTCGTCAAGTGAAGGGGCCTAACCCAAGTGACGTCATCAAAGGGGCCACATGCTTGTCCCCGCAGCTAGACCCGTGGCCCCATTTTTTCGTGGGCCCCATTTTTTGGCAAGCCCCAATTTAAACAGGCCTAACCTAAGTAGCAAGCCCCCAATTTGAATAGACCTAACCCAATAAGTGACGTCATCAAAGGGGCCATACGTGCTTGTCCCCGCTGCTAGACCCGTGACCCCATTTTTTTTTTTTCGGGGGCCTCATTTACATGAACTCATAACCTGAAATGAGATACCCCATACGAGATGACAGGTACGTGCGACGTTGCCGGAACTGATAATGTGCGACGTTGCCAATAAAATTTCCCTAAATCTAGGGAAAAATCGGAAAGGGGCCACTTGTCTCCGCAGCTAGACCCGCGGCCCCATTATCCATTATCGTATATGAAACCAATACAGGCCCCCAAATTTTGAGGCGCACGTAGCCTAGAACTCATAACCTGAAATTTGATGTCCCATATCTCGTGCTGGTAATTTGAAATTTGTACAACGTACCTAGAACTCATAACCTGAAATTTGATACCGCGTATCTCGTACCTGGTACCTCGTACCTGCTACCTCGTACCTGGTACCTCGTACCAAGATACGCCGTACTGGGCCCCCTTTTTTCGTCGTCGTCGGCCCCATTTTTCTAAACTAAAAATATGGTCACATAAAAGACAACATCATCATCATCATCATCATTGAAAAAATAGTGCTCCAATTTGGGCCCCATTTTTCACGGACTTGTAACGATTTAATTGGGGGGCCCCAAATATTATTTTTAAAATAATTATAATTTCTACCGTTCTCATAAACAAACAACAAGAAGAACAGCAACTTGTGTGCGAACTTGCTTATCACACGGAAGCCGCATTTCCTGCGACGATAACGAAACGCAGCTGGCTGGCCTGCTAGTTGTTGTTATTCATTTTCAAATTTTAGTTAGATTTTAACGTCCCTAGACTAGAGGTGACACAACGTTTTTCTTCAGTGCTCCTCATCCAGATCGAATTTTTCAACGAAAACTTAATTCAAAATTGGGCGTTACCTCAGTTATAATTGATTGTGTGTGTGTATTAAGTGCTAAAAACTATGTAAGTAATTTTTTTCATTATTCTTAAAGACCCTGATAATAATACGTTGTTCTATTTTTAGTTTAATAATAGAATCATGGATTTACCCCAAATTAACCAAGCAGCCTGTCTTGAGGAAAAGTCCTACTTAAAGCTACAAGATTTGACTCCAGAGCATCCCTATCCAATTCGGGGTATGACTATAGTGAATTCAAAATTTGGAGAAGTAGCCCGAGTAGAAATGGATAAAAACATTACCTTTCTTCCTCAACGTGCAACCGATTCAATTAAACAAAACATTCAGCACTTCGAGGCTGGGAAATTTGGATTGAAATTTAAAGGCATGCGAGATATTAAAGGCCTGAATCCAACACCAATTTTCAAAGTTGTTGAATTGTAAGTATACCATATAAATTATTAAATTAATACTAAAAACATTTTCAATTTTTAGAGTTAACGGCATCGAGAAAACGTCAAAACGCATCAACAAGATCAAGACATAATGATTCAGGAGGAATTTATTATTTTTTTTGTTGTAATAAAAAACACTTTATATTTCTACATAGGTAGTTGTTTTATTTATGGGATATTTATTGTGGTTTTGGTATAGGAGAAAAAGAAATAGGCCAGAATAATTTTTTTATTTCAATTTTTTATTTAAGAAAAATATCATACAGGTTATATTTATGTTCTAGAATTAAATCAAGATGATTTTCATTCCAATAAATTTTTCCCATTGTTCGCATATCCACCATAGTCAGACCTTTACTTTCTTCCTCATTCCAATAGCTAACATAAATGAATTCTCCAATGTAGAAATTTACATCATACCAACCATCATTTACATTATCGAGAAACTGTAAAAATTCCTCAAATTCATTGAAGGTGAATGGTATAGAAGTTTCGTTCTTGTGGTGTAAGACAATGTCCGTTTTCTCAGGATTATAAATAATTTGCACAATGTCTCCAATATTATATTCTTGATACACTGGTTTTGGAACAATTTTCCAATTTGCATGTTGCTGGTCCATTTGCAAATCTGGAAGTTGATGAAAATACTCCATCCCATTTCGGATCCATTTTTAAATTCTCAAAATTGGGGTTCGCCTAGGTCAAACCTTCGAAACTTCAAATTAAAGGCGCCGCCGATCTAGAGATTTTCCCACAGTATCAAAAAAGTTCCCAGGCTCCCCGTAAAATTAATTTATTGAACCATCAAGAACATTGACTTTTTCCTATGAGCATAAACTAAATAAATACAAGTAGTGTGATTCCAGTTGATTCCCGTTCTAGTCTTCATCTTTAGTTTCCTTTTCCCTTTTTATTCGCCACTGCTGCTGGTAAAACAGGATGCTTCTCGTTAATCATTTTGATCACCTGACCTTTCGTGATTAAATCGTTATCGTTTATAGCTTTGGAAGCTCTGACTATTCTCTTGTCACCAATACTTATATATGAAGGTGTTATATTAAATAACTTATGTTGTTCTTCCAAGGCAGCTATTCTTGGAGCCAATTTGTTTTTGATATCAGTGCTAATCGATTGGTTCATAGTGGCTAAACTTTCAATTTTCTTTTGACTTTCTTTCATTGAAGAATTCACTGTTTTAAAATCATTTTCAAACGAGTGGCTCTTATTTGTCAAAGTTTCAATTTTCTTTTGATTATCTTTGATTAAAGATTCTATCTGCTTATACTTTCCAGATAATTCTTGTGAGGGTGACTCAGTGACTTTTTTCTGGTTTTCAGAATCTGTTTTAAATTTTTCCAAAAATTCTCTCAATGATTTATCCATATAGGATTTCGTTGCATAATCTTGTGATTGGTTTTCCAAACGTCGTTTCAACACCAAATTTTTATACTCGTTAACAGTTTTTAAGCGCTGTGAACGACCAAACTTATCGACAGACATGATGATACTAAATTGAATGTCTACTGCTACAAACTCTTATTCTCTCTATCTCTGTCTCTCTCTTTCTCTCTCTCTCTCTTGTAGTTTATCCTGAAAACTAAAATGGAAATAAAATAACGAATGTTTTTAAAGAATTTATTGCATAAAAATTATTTTTCACAAGTTCACATCCTTATTATTACATCACTAGATATCTAAAACACATAATTTCTTGAAATCCATAACTATTTTTTCCGGGTTGAGGTATACGAATTCTAACATAAAATAGGATAATTCACATATATATAAATTACAATATTCTTTTATGACACTTAAAAAATTATTTTCGTTAACAGTGGTTACATTATAATATTTTAAACTATTATCATAAAAAGTTCTAAAATCTAGTTCTATAAGTAAACTTAACCTATAATCTATTATTTCTCGGATATATGAAATGGATTCTATATCGTCTATACAAAAACATAAATCAACTTCTCCGCTTGTTAACTTGATAATTCTCTCTCCAAAACACATAACTGTAGAAACAATGATGGTATCCGATAATGAAACAGTTGTTATGACATCACTACCATCTCCAGAAAGTTCCATGAAGGATGTAACAATATCCAGAAATTTGGACCATTCTATATAGCTAAACGAAACAGACACTTGTTCTTCAGGTAGATTTAGAATTGTACTTGTGACTTTTAGGCTAGGAATTAGTCCTCGAGCAATACTTATTCCAGAAATTATTTTGAAATTCTTGGTTGAATAACAAGTCTCCCCCAAAAATGTTGATTTTTTCATGATTTCTTGTTTACTCATCAAAAACATACTATTGACATACTTCCAATTAGGTGAGGAACAGGTTGAGCAGCTCTCATCTTCACTATCCATACAATCAATATCTGCTGGTGTTGTCATGTTAAATTACCGTACAATACTTATTTTTATGATTATGACTTAAGTTATGTGAATGAGAAGGACTACTTTCTTTGCAAACTTGATACTTCACACTCAGTATTACAAATGAGTTGCAAATCGTTTAAATCCGCTTTTAAACTAGATCTTTATCCCTGTCAACCCAGCTATTATGAGATTTTTCAAATCCCAACCATTTTACATACATTTTATTTCCTTTCTTTCGTAATACTTGTTCTATAAGAAACACATCAGGTTGTTTTGTTTTCTGTAGTTCTTCTTCATAAAAACCACCACTTATAGGCCGACCTTGCAAGTCCTCTAACAAATATGTTGTTGGATTTGTAATTCTCACTTTAGCTATGTGGAACAATTCCGTAGTCCAGTTTGGGGTATATCCTTTCTGAAAAACATGCTTGAATTTGCTTATGCGAACTACGTCACCGACCTTGAATTTCTGTTTTCCAGCTACCTTAATATGACTATAAACAGTATTAAGTAGTGTTTTTTCATTATTTTTAGTAACTTTGCTTGGTTTCATTTTAATCGTGCTATGTTTGCGGTCATTATATGCATCGGTAACAGGCTTCAATAAATCGATCCATTTATGGTTTCCGTTTAATGTAAATTGCTTAAACAACTTTTCTTTAATGGTTCGAATTACTCGCTCTGCAATAGATGCTTTAAGAGGACTAAACGAACTATAATGATGTATTCCATGTTTCTTCATTAGACTCGAAAATTGAATATTATAGTATTCCTTTCCATTATCCGAAATAAGTTTCTTGGGTATTCTTCTGGAAATTTTCAAAATGCTCTCCATAGCTTTAGCGACATCTTGCGCTGATTTCGATTTTACAGCTCTAGTCCACAGAAATTTAGAAAAACAATCGATAACAACCAATATGTACTTGAATCCCTTGTTTTCTCGAGCATACTGATCAAGCTGAGCCAAGTCGGTGGCAAAAGTATCATCCAGACCATACTGTATAAATCTTCTACGATTAAACTTTTTACGTGCTGGCTTATGTAGTTCTTCAACCACCCGTTCCCTAGCCTTTGTAATAGTTTTCATTTTTTTTTTCGTTGTGACTCACAGTACATAAATGTTAAGAGATCTAAACTTGAAAGTGGCTAACCCTATAATGATTCAAGATAACACATGTAGAACTATTTATTAAACTCAATCACACCCAATTCAGCCAGTTCCTCTAAAATACTCATAATCTCATTGATATTATTGGTATTTCCAGCTTTTTGTGATGCATCCAATTTAACAAGTCTATCAATTAATTCGTTGACGTCATCGTAATAAACATATTGTTTTCGTTTCTCATTATATTCTAATAATAAAGCACTTCCGGATTTATTTTGAGATCTTGTAGATGGATTTCGGCCAGATGGCGAGGCACTGTTACTTGATTTAAGCCTTTTTGCTTCAGATGATGATGAGACCAAAGGTTTAACAAACTGTCTATATTTTGAAGATGTGGACCCTTTAACTTGTTTGGATGGATCAAAATCTCTTCGATGAACATTGGTCCTGTTTAGAATATCCGTAAACTGCAACTTATCATCCTCTGTCTGATAGATCGGCTTTTTCAGAAATAAAAGATCATATAAGCCCTGCGTTCCTTTATAAGATACAGCCCCGACTTTAATATCTCCATTCGGGAGAAAGTTGACTTTTTGTGATCCCATAGACCAATCATCGGTTTTCATATCATGTTTCAAGCCATAAGAATGGTCTATTTCATCTGATTGTTTATAGTATCTATCTACATACTCTTGTGCTACTTTGGGATACTGATCTAAAAATTCTTCATACGCTCCTGATCTATCGTGAATTGATTTCTGCAGATCTTCTTTCAAATGTTGTAAGGGTTCATAAAAGACATCCTCAGCGCCATCATCATCATCATCATCATCATCACTTATTAAATTCTCACTCGTTTGAGCAATAATCTCTGCTGGTTGGAACTCTACATTTCTAGGAAGTTTCGGTTCAGATTCAAAATACGTTTTAGGAGCTTCGAGCTTAACTTTTTCATGTTTAACTTGGACTTTTCTGCCAACCGTTTTCTCAACAAACTCTCTTAGAGGTTCAGTTATAGGGTTTATTATCCTATCAAGTGCCTCATCTTCCTCTTTTCTCTCCAGCTTTAAAGCCAAATACTTTTTTCTTATAGATCTAGCAGCGTTCAGTATTTTCTTCTTGATATTCCTATCATTTTCGCTTGGAACCGAAGCCATGATTTCCAACCAGGTTTTACACTGTCTTTTATACTGCTACACAGATCAGGAGACAGGTCTGTATACAGCTATATACAGGTCCGTATACCGCTATACAGGTATATAGACAGCTTTACAGGTCAGCAGACAGCTTTTTAGACAGCTATACAGGTCCGGAGACAGGTCTGTATACAGCTATATACAGGTCCGTATACCGCTATACAGGTCTAGAGACAGCTTTACAGGTCAGCAGACAGCTTTTTAGACAGCTATACAGGTCCGGAGACAGGTCTGTATACAGCTATATACAGGTCCGTATACCGCTATACAGGTCTAGAGACAGCTTTACAGGTCAGCAGACAGCTTTTTAGACAGCTATACAGGTCCGGAGACAGCTTTTTAGACAGCTATACAGGTCAGAAGACAGCTTTTTTAGGCAGCTATACAGGTCTAGAGACAGCTTTTAGACAGCTATGCAGGGTAGGAGACAGCTTTTAGACAGCTACACTAGAAACCATATTTATCTTTCCAACATTCAGAACAAATAGTTTTAAACGTATTTAAAGACATATCTGTGTTAACGTGATCGTCGTACACATGTTTCAGGTTCGTGTCATCCTGCTTAAATACTATAATCATATTTGCATTATCACGAATCAATTGCTTAGGTATTTTTGAATACGTCTGACAAAGATAAAAACAGTCAATAGCATTATGGCGGCCCATACAAAAATAGTTTCTTATCTTGTCTTGCTTCTCACAAGCCACATCATCGAATATAAACACCGAATCTGACTTAGCTGTTTGCGGATCTAAAACGGTTTCATTATCACTGTATCCATAAAAGTTTATACCAGCAACACGGTTGAGCACCTCTTTCAGAAACTTATACTTCTCTTGGTCCAATGACTTGGAATATACATATACATTTCGGAATCTAAGTCCATTCTCATCGGTTAACATACTAAGCATAACATTTGTTTTCCCTGAATTACTTGGCCCGCATATTATTGCTCTAATTGTGTTTGGTAAAAGTTCTCCATGTCTCTTTCTAACACTAGTGGACTTATTAATGTCAAAGTTATCGATCTTTATGTTGATTTTCTGCTTCATCTTCCGCATCGTATATAAACAATGTTCACTCTACCTCTGTTTCATTCTTAATGAATACACCATCGAGTGTAGGTCCTTTAAATAGCTACATCAACAAGCTTTCTTTTGAAATTCACGGATCTACAACACAGACATCGGCCAGATAAAGTGCTAAAAAATATATCGTGGGAACGGGTGAAAGGATAGGATTTCGCAATTTCGGTTAGAAGAAAACTAAACGTAAACTCAGCATGGCTCGATCGAAAAGTTTGAAACCATTCAAATCCTATGTTGTGGCTAATATTAGAAAGCAAGTAAAGCATCGTGGTAGAGGAATAAAAGAATTTATTAAATCGGCGCTTCAAGCAGCTCGTAAGACAATCAAAGAAGCTGGTGGACCCAAAAAGATTCGAGTTCCACGAGTTATCCCAGTACCAAAAGTAGGTGGAATTATTCCTCTTATACCTCTGTTTGCCGGACTTAGCGCGCTGGGCGCTTTAAGTGGGGGCGCGGCAGGGGTGGCAAAAGCAGTGAATGACGCTCGTTCTGCGAAAGATAAACTTGTCGAGTCCAAACGACACAACGAAATGATGGAAGCTATTGCGTTAGGAAAAAAAGGGAGTGGATTATATCTTAGTAAACACAAGACCGGATATGGACTTTACCTGAAAAAGATGTCAAAAAACTTCCAATAAAGCTACCCGATCGTCCACTAAGTGATCAAGATATCAAGCGATACGTTAAAAAACTTAAAATTTTCAATTTTAGAGGCGTGTTTATGCGAGATACCTTACCATCGTCTTCAAAGAAAACCGAATGCGGGGTTCTTAATTTGGATACGAATATGGGATCGGGATCACATTGGGTAGCTTATAAGAAAAAGGAAAACACTGTTGTTTACTTTGATAGTTTTGGGAACCTAAATCCACCAAAAGAACTCGTTCGTTATTTTAAAAATTGTAAGATACTTTTCAACTATGATCAGTATCAGTCATATAACTCCTACAATTGTGGACATCTTGTACTTGGTTTTTTGTTTAATAAATCTATATAAAGCAATTGTGTTTTGATTTTATTTCAGTCATGTCTCAGACATTCACGTTGAAAGGTCGAACAAGTCGCTTGAGTGTTGATATTACACCACCCATCAAGCTTGATTCTAGTTATAACTATTCATTAGCTCTCATCTCACTCAGTACGTGGAATTCCATTCCCAACATTGAACCAGGTCGAAACAAGTTCTACTATAGCGTTACAGGAAAACAACAAATAATAGAAATCCCAACCGGGTCGTACGAGGTTACCGATATTGAAGCCTATCTACAAAAACAATTAAGTACGACTACAACAGAAAATATTTCTCTTAAACCAAACAACAATACATTGAAGTGTGAACTAAAGGCTATATATGATATTAATTTCAAGCCTGAGGATAGTATAGGAAAACTTTTGGGATTTTCAGAAAAATCTCTGGAAAAGAATTATCTACACGAATCCGATCTGCCAGTTGAGATAATATCGGTGGCTAGTATACGGATAGAGTGCAACATCATCTCTGGTTCCTACTTCAATAGTAATCCTTCACATACGTTATACGAATTTACTCCAGCTGTGGATCCTGGATACCGAATTATAATAGATCCTCGAAACTTGATATATCTACCTATCAATAGGGACAGTATAGATAATATAACAATTAATATACTTGATCAAGAAGGACGGCCAGTTAATTTCCGAGGAGAGGAGATCATAGTGAGATTAGAGCTTAAGAAATATGGTCCTGGTTTTTAATAAAACTGGTGACTATTTAAACAGTGGTGTTAATAACTCGAGCTCAGTCTGCAGTCAACCGTCAAAGCAAGCGCTCACACATAAAAGTTTGATTGGGTTGAGATCTCTAACTTCCAAATATGGATATCGTATCAGGAAAACTGCAAATATTTCAGTCGGTCAACACCGATGAGTCTGTAGCGAGAGAGGAATGGCATACTTATCATCCTTTCACTAAATCCTTTAACTATAGTGATGAAATAGAAATTGTTATCAATCAACAAGATGCATTTATAGATATCAGCCAAGCCGAAGTCTACATTGAAGGAAAGTTTAATGAAGACGTTACCGCTGGAAAGACAGGAAAATGTAATCTAACAATTAATGCAGGCGCATTCCTTTTTGAATCCATCGCTTATGAATTAAATGGCAAGGAAATTGATAAAATTCGAGATCCGGGGCTTACCAGCACAGTGAGAAACCTGCTATGCCTCAATGATCAAGAAAGTAGAGCACTCGAACGAGCTGGATGGAATTGGCCTAGTGGAACAGTAAAATCTTTAGCGGGGGATAAATTCAATTTTCTAATACCCTTGAAAGTTTTACTGAATATCTTTTCCGATTACAATAAGGCTATTATGGGAAGACAGAAAATAAAACTTGTCAGAGCTAGAAATGATGATAACTGTTACATCAATACGACTGGAGATAAAACAGCAAAAATTACTTTAGACACAGTAGAATTGAGGGTGAGGCACATTTATCCAAACGATGTTTTAAAATTGAAATTATTGGAAGATATTTCGAACAACAAACCCATATTTATTCCATTCAGAAGTTGGGAGATTCATGAGTTACCTACATTGAGAAAATCCAAGCGAGACGTGTGGACTGTGAAATCCATGTCTGAGAGAGCTAGATATGTCATAGTCTTTTTCCAGAAAAAACGAAAAGATAATCCTCGGTATGATATTACTCTTTTCGATAATTTGGATATAACAGATGTCAAGCTGTATCTAAACTCTGAAGTTTATCCGTATGAATCACTGAATCTTAATTTCGATGACAAACAGTTTGCAGAAGCATACCGGATGTATACCGAATTTCAAAACACGTATTTGGGTAAAACCAATAGTGAACCATTGCTGGACCTTCCCAATTTTGCCAACAGGGCATTATTTGTTATAGACTGCTCAAAACAGAACGAATCCCTCAAAAGCAACACGACTGATGTCAAATTAGAGTTCCAAAGCTCAGAGAATTTTTCGGAAGATACACGAGCCTGTTGTATTATCGTACATGATCGAGTTTTTGAATACTTACCTTTATCCGGTAATGTTCGAACATTGATCTAAGCAGACACTATGAAACATTCGACACCATGAAACATTCAACAGAAAAGTAGAACGTTTGCGGTTTTGGATGCTCAAGGTTCTGTTTACGTTAAAGGACATATTTAAAAGATTTTATTATTAGATTGTATACTAAACTAAACCTAATTTATCTAACTAGAGCGAATTTAGAATTTTTTGGACAGTGTAGGATCCAGGCTGGATAATAGCTTGTTAATATCATAAAATTATTTTAAGTCCATGTAGTATTAAGAATTTATTGTATAATTATATTGTGTAAGTACCTAATAAACTTTTTTAAATAATTAAGTTCTTTTCTATAAATACAGACCTCTTAGTCGAATAAGTTTAGTCTTTCTCTAGGGTATGAGCTGCAAACTAACCGAAAGAATTCAACATTCAACACCATTCACCTTCAATGAATTTGAGGAATTTTTACAGTTTCTCGATAATGTAAATGATGGTTGGTATGATGTAAATTTCTACATTGGAGAATTCATTTATGTTAGCTATTGGAATGAGGAAGAAAGTAAAGGTCTGACTATGGTGGATATGCGAACAATGGGAAAAATTTATTGGAATGAAAATCATCTTGATTTAATTCTAGAACATAAATATAACCTGTATGATATTTTTCTTAAATAAAAAATTGAAATAAAAAAATTATTCTGGCCTATTTCTTTTTCTCCTATACCAAAACCACAATAAATATCCCATAAATAAAACAACTACCTATGTAGAAATATAAAGTGTTTTTTATTACAACAAAAAAAATAATAAATTCCTCCTGAATCATTATGTCTTGATCTTGTTGATGCGTTTTGACGTTTTCTCGATGCCGTTAACTCTAAAAATTGAAAATGTTTTTAGTATTAATTTAATAATTTATATGGTATACTTACAATTCAACAACTTTGAAAATTGGTGTTGGATTCAGGCCTTTAATATCTCGCATGCCTTTAAATTTCAATCCAAATTTCCCAGCCTCGAAGTGCTGAATGTTTTGTTTAATTGAATCGGTTGCACGTTGAGGAAGAAAGGTAATGTTTTTATCCATTTCTACTCGGGCTACTTCTCCAAATTTTGAATTCACTATAGTCATACCCCGAATTGGATAGGGATGCTCTGGAGTCAAATCTTGTAGCTTTAAGTAGGACTTTTCCTCAAGACAGGCTGCTTGGTTAATTTGGGGTAAATCCATGATTCTATTATTAAACTAAAAATAGAACAACGTATTATTATCAGGGTCTTTAAGAATAATGAAAAAAATTACTTACATAGTTTTTAGCACTTAATACACACACACAATCAATTATAACTGAGGTAACGCCCAATTTTGAATTAAGTTTTCGTTGAAAAATTCGATCTGGATGAGGAGCACTGAAGAAAAACGTTGTGTCACCTCTAGGGACGTTAAAATCTAACTAAAATTTGAAAATGAATAACAACAACTAGCAGGCCAGCCAGCTGCGTTTCGTTATCGTCGCAGGAAATGCGGCTTCCGTGTGATAAGCAAGTTCGCACACAAGTTGCTGTTCTTCTTGTTGTTTGTTTATGAGAACGGTAGAAATTATAATTATTTTAAAAATAATATTTGGGGCCCCCCAATTAAATCGTTACAAGTCCGTGAAAAATGGGGCCCAAATTGGAGCACTATTTTTTCAATGATGATGATGATGATGATGTTGTCTTTTATGTGACCATATTTTTAGTTTAGAAAAATGGGGCCGACGACGACGAAAAAAGGGGGCCCAGTACGGCGTATCTTGGTACGAGGTACCAGGTACGAGGTAGCAGGTACGAGATACGCGGTATCAAATTTCAGGTTATGAGTTCTAGGTACGTTGTACAAATTTCAAATTACCAGCACGAGATATGGGACATCAAATTTCAGGTTATGAGTTCTAGGCTACGTGCGCCTCAAAATTTGGGGGCCTGTATTGGTTTCATATACGATAATGGATAATGGGGCCGCGGGTCTAGCTGCGGAGACAAGTGGCCCCTTTCCGATTTTTCCCTAGATTTAGGGAAATTTTATTGGCAACGTCGCACATTATCAGTTCCGGCAACGTCGCACGTACCTGTCATCTCGTATGGGGTATCTCATTTCAGGTTATGAGTTCATGTAAATGAGGCCCCCGAAAAAAAAAAAATGGGGTCACGGGTCTAGCAGCGGGGACAAGCACGTATGGCCCCTTTGATGACGTCACTTATTGGGTTAGGTCTATTCAAATTGGGGGCTTGCTACTTAGGTTAGGCCTGTTTAAATTGGGGCTTGCCAAAAAATGGGGCCCACGAAAAAATGGGGCCACGGGTCTAGCTGCGGGGACAAGCATGTGGCCCCTTTGATGACGTCACTTGGGTTAGGCCCCTTCACTTGACGAAAAATGGGGCCCACCGAAAAAATGGGGCCCTGGAATGGGGCACAGGCCCACCTGGTGGAGGCCCCTTCAATTTGGGGCTTCTCTGATGACGGGCGCGGGCCCCACGACGAATGACAGGTCACTTCCGCTCGGGAACCGGCTTAGTATGACTACTAAAGCCCACGCAGACGAGATCACAAGGCGCTGGCTGCAAAAGACAACCACTGGGAGGGAGTAAAACTTGGAGTCATTGATGTCAAGGATATTCCGAAGCCAGTCAGGGCAGTGGTCTGGATACCAAGAGTACCGAAAGATTAAGTGGATATCATCCTAAAATGGTTGAAAACACAAAACCCAGGGCTCAAAACCGAAATCTGGAAGCTCGTGGACAGAAAGCTGGACCCCAAAGGACAACAGCTCATTCTGCTCATGGACAAGAATTTATGGGGAAAACTCGAGACTCTGCAGTTTGGACCGTACCTCAACTTCTAAAGGGTGCTTTTCAAGGCTCTGGGACACAAGAGAGAGGATGGACCAACAGAAAAAGAGGGAGACAAAGATGAACCTCAGTAAGGACCTCCAGTGGACCAGAATGGAAGAGACAGAGGAAGCATAAATCCTACCCGTCACTACCATCGACCTCATATCACACAAAAATTACGAGTTTACGAGGCAAATATTCATCACAGCAAGGCAGCCTCGGCTGCTTTACAAAATATCATAATGCAAAGAGACATTGATCTCTGTCTGATACAAAAATTTTAGATTGTCAACGGGCGTATCAGAGGTCTTGGAATGTCTAGGGGTGGAAGTTCTTGCCACTCCCTAGGCACATCCTAGGACTTGCATTATTGCAAAGAAAAACTTAAACCTAATACCACTATGGGGTCTTTGTTCTAGAGACCTGAAGATAATGCAAACAAAAATAAGCCCGAGAGGAAGCGAGAGGTACCTAGTAGCAGCATCCGCTTACCTCCCGTTCGATCAACCTGGGCAACCTCCGACCAACGAAGTGGTGGGACTGTGAAAGAGGACTTTTTCCTCTGTAGATGTGACTCCATTGCACATACCACAGAATATGGGGGAGCATAGGAGACAACAATAGAGGTGAGTCACTCCTAGAATTCATTAGCCTAGAAAGCCTGCGAATACCGCAACCCAAAAACCAAAAACCTGTTACTGGAACCTCTTCAAGCAGACTCTGAAGCAGGGTTTCGAAGACTGTCTATCTGAACCAAATACAGCCGCTGAGTTAGACATAATGAACCATATGGCATCACCCAAGCCATAATGACAGCCTATGAGAACAACTGTCCTCTAAAAGTCAAAAAAGATAAAAGCGAAGTTTCCTGGTGGAACAACGAACTTTCATTACTAAATCGTGAAAGAGCTTGTGGGACACTTACAAAAGGACCAATCTGAAATATACGAAAGCAATAAGGAAGGCAAAAACTGACTCCTGGAGAAAGCACGGAGATTGAAAAAACTCGAGAATGTGCAAGACTCCGCATAGCATTAGAGAAACTAAGCACTTCTGGAATCAGCACTCTAATTAACTCACAGGGAAACTACACATCTAGTGGGAAAGAGTCTCTGGAACTGCTTCTAGAGACACACTTTCCAGGATCCACAGTTATACCTGAAAACCATCAGATTACAATCACAAACCAAATGATACTAGAGGTAAAGGCATCTAGGGACGATTGGAAACTAGCAAATAAAATAATAAACCGAACGAAGCTTAAATGGGCGATACAAACGTTTCAACCATACAAGTCCACATGGAATTTTTCCAGCTCTATCAAAAAGAGGGATAGATGTACTCGTTTCACCACTCTGCACACTACTTAGGGCCAGCCCTGCAATAGGTTACATATACCAAGTATCTGGAGGAAAGTAAGGATAATTTTTATACGAAAACCTGGGCGAGAATCATATGCCTATGCCAAAGCATATATAGTCTGGCAAGTGGAAACTTGATAGAGACGAGAGGGGGAACAAAAGTGGGGCGTAGCTTAAGAATATTCACTGACACCGACTGATGACAACCATGTTTTTGGATTTAGTGGCACATGAGTGGCACCATGCGAGCTGGCTTTACACGAGCTAACTCACAGAGCAGAAATTGCTATATACAATAAAGAAATAGCACTAGGAGTCTCTCTAGACATAGAAGGCGGATTGAAAACACATCGTTCAACTCGATGGTTGAATCTGTGGAACAGCATGGGATAGAGCAGCCTGTAGTAAGGTGGATTAACTCCGCACTCTCACTGAGACATAGAATAGTAACAACTTCTTTGAAAGAAATTACTAGAACTGTAGAGATTACAAGGGGATGCCCACAACACAGCGGCGTCCTGTCACCCCTATTGTGGTGTCTCGTATGGACCTAGAACGCAAAGGCATATACGCACAGGGATATGCAGACGACCTAACCATATTAGCGAACGGGAAACTTAGCAGAGTGGTATGCAATAGAGTACAACTCGCACTAAACACTGTTGAAGAATGGTGCAACTCAGAAGATCTCAAAGTAAATCCACAACTTCGGCAATTACGTTCACACAAAAGAGGAATCTTCAAGACCTAAGAGACATCAAAATGTATGGACAAGTGATACAGAGAAGCACGATAGACAAATAGTTGGGAGTCACCCTCGACCAAAAACTGAACAACCAAAGCCAAAAGAGCATTATGGGCATGCAAATGCATGATAGGAAAAACATGGGGATTAAAACTTGGGATGATGCATTGGCTTTACACCACAGATGTAATATCCATAGTTGCCTATACATCGCTGGTCTGGTGGCCTAAAGCCAGTAGTACATCAACCAAAAGCTTAGAAATATTCAGTGACTAGCATGTCTAGGCATAACAGGGGACATGAGAACAACACCTACTGCAGCCATTGAGCTGCTTCTAGGACTTCCACCACTGCACCTCGTAGTGGAAACGGAGGCACTGGTAGGATCATACAGATTAAAGATAAACAACCTAAGGTGGCAAGGGGGCAAACCTGTAGATCATCCCAAAATCTCCCTGATAAGAGATAAGGAATTCTCTACCACAACAACTACGACCTTTGACTTTAACAAACCCTTCAGAATTATAATTCCAAAAAGGGGTGGAGAGGAAGAAGGTACACTGAATGGATCAAAGACTGAATAAGTACTGGAGCGGAGGTGTATGATGTAACAACCAGGGAGGGCGTTTTAGTCAACCTAGAGTGCACACAACCGTTTTCCAAGCAGAAGCAATAGCAATCACCACCTGTGCACAAATAATGTTAGAGAGAGGATATACGGACAAACAGATGACCTAACACCTAACTGATAGTCAGGCAGCATAGAAATGTACTTGATAAAGCAGAAATTAAGTTTTCAGTTATCGAGGAGTGCCTCTATACACTGAAATGGCCTGTCACAACATAAGAGAATTACCCTGGAATAAGTGCCTGGCCACGAAGGAATAGAGAAGCAGCTGATAGATACGCCAAAAAAGGAACAGAAGTGTCCCTGATCGGCCCTAAACCTATATGCGAACTTTCATGCCGGACGGCGCGCAAAGCCATACAGGAAAGATTAAATGAACAACACCAAGCGTATTGGATGGAACAGGGTTAAGACAATCGCAATTGTTCATCAGGGAGCCCATCAAAAACAAACAGACGACATTACTGCAACTGAGGAGGAAAACCCTCGGTATCACAACGGTACTACCCACAGGACAATGCCGACTGAGGTATCACCTACATATTAGGGGGATAAAAGAGGCAGAGAGCATGCGGAGCTGAAGAAGAAACTCCTCTACATATACTGTGCCAATGCCCGGCACTAAGTGGGAAAAGATTTTCACACTTCAAGGAAGTCTACCCGGAGTCCGAAGAAATAGCTAATGCCCCCATCAACAGTGTCCTGAAATTTATCAGAGACGCTCGTCTGATGGAATAAACACCAAAGGAAGCACAATAAGCCAGGAGCTTCAGTGCAGTGGGGAAAGAACCAAAGCCCATTGAGATAGAATTGAAATATGGAAAGCCCGCCTAAATTATCAGGAGCCTATTGTTAGTACCCAAACTGTCCTATGGAAATGTACTCTCGAGGAGCTTAGTTTCCGTAAGTTCAGATTTGGGGGGTTGAAGTGGGGCCGCTACATCAAGACATTTACCTTAGGATATCAGTGCAACTATAGCAAGTCACACTCAACTTCGGGAGAGAGTCTTTTGTTCAGTAACCTCGAGGAGTTTAAGGCTATGGAGACTCACCTCTCCCCGACTGCATTGCAGTTCGCATATTTCATACAAGAATTATTGCTTTCGTCAGCAGAGTCAACTATTTATCGAGCTATTACGAGCGTGAAATTATCTTCATTTGTATAGACTGTAGGCTTGTATACATTTATGACTCAAACATATTATTGTAGCAAAAAGGCTCCGCGGAACTTCAAAGGCGCCAATATCATAAACATAAGAACAAAGGCTCCACGTATAACTTGTAACAACTATCGAGGTTTATCATTGCTGCCTATAGCGAGAAATATTTCATCAAAGATCTTAGCGGAGAAACTACAACCGAAAATGAAAAAATTTATTCCAGAAGGACAGAGCTTTTTTGGGCCAAAACAAGGAAACCAACGATTCAACGAAGTGATTTTTGCACTTTGCCAATTTCAAGAAAAGGCCAGAGAACATTAGACTCAATTACATGTCGCATTTATTGATTTGGCGAATGCTTTTGATTATTCCGTCAATCGAGAAGTCCTCTGATGCATTTAAAAACGCTTTAGAATTCCATAGAAATTCGTCTCAGTGGTTAAAAACTTGCACATAAATAATTAGGCTAGAGTGCTGGTGAACGAACAACTTTCGGAGTCATTTCAACTGAAACGGAAGTTCGGCAGGGCTGCGTCCTGGCTCCTATTTTGTTTAATATTTTCTTTGCGACGCTATCGATCATTGTTGACAGAAACTTAACAATCAGAGGGTTTGGAATCAGATATAGATACGATGGAGGTCTTTTTAATTTAAAACGTCTGAGAGCAAAAACAAGAGTTCCATATATCACCGATCTTCAATATGCGGATGACTGTGCGCTAATTGCTTTCTCAGCAGACATTCTTCAAGAAATTCATTCTTCTTTCGCTTGGGCATGTCAAGCTTTGGGTCTAAAACTAAATACGTCAAAAAACCAAGCTTTCCACAACTTCCATAATAAATCATTCTCAACCCATACAGGTCAATGGTGAGACGTTGGAACAAGTAGAACGCTTCCACTACTAAGATAGTGTATTTAGTACAAAATTGAACAGAGATGACGAAATAGCAAACAGAATAAGTTCCGCTTCAAAAGCATATTGGAGCCTTAAAGATCGAATATTTCACAATCATGATCTAAGTCTTTAAACAAAAACGGCCATGGACCCAAAACGGTCGTGGATCCCATACAGACGACATATGAAAGCTCTAGAAAAATTCCAGCGGCGACAACTTCGACAATTGATGCGAATCAGATGGTTTCATGAAGTTTCCAACAACGAGGTTCTGCAATGGTCGAATTGTTTAAACATTGAGAGAAGAGCAAGAATGAGATGGCTGAGTCATATACAGAATGGCCGAGTAGCGTTTACCCAAAACCGTTTTGTATTAAACTAACAGAGGCACAAAAGAATCAATCAAAATTAAGTCCTCAAACAAATGAGAGGAAACTAGCAAAATCAAGAAATAGTGACGACTTTCAATAATTGTTAAATATATTCGGTTAGTCAATATAATTACCTATACCCAAATAAAAAATCATCAGAAAATAAAAATCATTAAATTGACAGGCGTCCCATTATACAAGCTAATTTGAATAAACGAATGTTTACATATTGGATATTTTAAGAAAATTAAGCTGAGGCATTAGATATGCAAATCCTCCAAGAAGATAATCGTATTTAAAGCCTTATTATAGAGATTTAACACTTTACTTTGCATTATAAAGTTTATACAAGGCGTGTGCGTTAATTTACTCTGCGAAGTAATTACTTTCAATAATTTAGGATTTTGTGGATATTTTTATTTTTTCCAGTCGTATTAGCGCTAACTAGTCGCCATGCCGGCCGTGAATTTGCCGTAATTATAGATTTAAACATTTACATTTTAGTTTTTTTTTTTTTGTATGTGCGGAGGCAGGTGGATAAAAGCTTAAAGAGCGCATAAAAAATCGATAATTTTTTGATCCAGGCCAACAATTTAATGAGCATAAATTATACCATATAATGTGAATAATTAAACGGCATATTAGCCATCCCCCGTCTCGTTGACGGCCCACGGATGATCATCACCATTCGCACGAGTGGGAAGTTTAAAGGGACCCACAGGATACGAGCACAATATAACCATTGATCGTATTGTACTTTAGGCTATTATAAGATGGATCTTGATGCGATTAAAATCCGATAAAATCATTTTTCAGCATAGTAGGTACTTTGTTGATTCGCTAGTTTCCTATTGGCTTCTGTAGTCCTCTTTGAAATGTTTTTTCCTATTAAATATTTTTTATTCTAATTATTTTTCACTTAAATTCTTTTTCATTATTATGTTTTCTTCAGACTTCAGCGAGCAAGATTCTTTTTCGAATTCTTTTTTTTATTTTATTTTTGACGTCCATCATGTTGATTCTCTAATGCATATTTATAGTCTACTATATTCCGGACTTCGAATATGTCGATATATTTTTCGAATTTTTTCGTTATTCATTTTTCATTATTTTGTATAACTTAATAGCTTTGTTTTGGATGTGTTGTTCTCTGCTTGTCTTTCATGTTTGATTTTTATTTGCAGAATATAGTCGGTTTCTTTTTCCTTTTAAATTAATATTAATCACTTTCTTATTTTTATTGCTGTTCACTATATACCTAAAAATTCTTTGTTGTCTTTCACTATTATTAATAAAAATTATTTAAATTTTGAAAGGTAATTACCAGTTTTTGAATTAAGAAAATGCATCTAAAAACAAGTGAGCTTACGAATACCTACGAGAAAAAAACCATATAATATATAACCTGGAAATAAATAATCCAAGAGACTTGTCAGGTAGTAAGGATTAGAAGACGCAGCTAATATTTAAGGCTTATCTTAATTTGCTGCCAATTGGGACTTTTATTTATTAGACGAGTCTTTTAATAAACAAAATTGTAAATGGGCACGAAGTGATTTATTGTGCCACCGCGTGGAAAGATAATAAATTTTCTAGAAAGCAGACTTCGTGGGTTAATTGAAACAAATTGATTTGTTCTGCAAGGTGGAGTAATGCAGTACTTAACTATAATATTTTTTTGGTGAAATCTATAGTATGCCAGTGAGTAGTGGAAATAATTAAATGTGTGATAATTTGAGTGTAATCATTGTCCAAGTGATTGACATATACCTAAAGGTAAGAATCTAATTGAATCTATAAGCCTGAAGGGTTAGAAAATAATAATAATATTCTTCTAGCAAAGTAGGACTAAAGGTCCGTTTGTTTTATAATCCAGAAATACCCTGAAGCTGTTGGTAATTAAATGAGGCTCTAGCTCTCAACGAGATGGAGACCCACTGTCAGATGATTAATGTAGAGGCTTGGATGGTTCCCAAAGACAGCACAACAATACTCTAACCTTGTTAATATATACCGGGTGGTTCTAGTAGGCTCTAAAAAGGGTGAGAGGATAACAAAATCCTCAAAGTTCTACGGGCGATCCATCAGGTTCAGAACTACTCGTCGGGAAAATAACCAATCTCCAAGTTAATTCAAGACCTCTGTGAATGTTTAGCTTCAAGATAGGGTTGGATGTCACTTGCTTGGTAGGGTGTAGATACACAGACAAAGGGGGGAAACATAAAAAAAAGGCCTAAAACAATAAATATTGCATCAGGCTTTTGAAGAATGAGGTATTTATTTAAATATTGTTAGCAGTAAAGCCCCAATTTAGTATTCAAAAGTAGATTGTATTGTAGATTGCGGGGGAGTCGTTTCGGCTTTTCAGCCGCTCAGCACTGCTACCTTTGCAGATATTTTGTACATGCATTCAAAAGTAAGATAATAAGGAACTTACCAATGGGAAATTTGCCTTTTTTTGAACAAACTGAAAAACGTGGAACCACAGTCTGGGTTTTTCTCCAGTAATTCGACAATAAATCAGCAAAATAGTACTTCGGTGCTATAAAAGAGCTAATATCCACCTTTTGACGAATTATTTGGGCCTAAACCTTTCAAAAATCGGCCAAAAGGCCACGAGAAAAGGAAAAAACTGAAATGTGGTTCAGTCACGAATCGGTTTTTCCTTTTTGGTACCTTGGCGCAAGAATTTTGGTTCTAGGGAAAACTTAGGGATTTTTCGATTTAAGGTTTGTGCATAGATTCAAATTTCAAGCTAAAAATCAAACCGACATCTAGGAAACCAAAGGGGAAACTTGAGGTTGAAATCATTGTCTAATAAGTCTTTCTTGACAATTTTACGACGATACCATTGCTTAAACAAAACCTTTACCTCAATGGTACTGTTCAAGAAGTGAGGTCCGAAGAATCAGTTGAAACAGGACATAGAGGTCGAGAGTTGAGAATGCTTTCTATTTGACCTAAGACTGTAGTCAATTGCTCGAATGTTAGTATCGTTCTACCAATAATTCTACGTAAATGAAATTTGGTTGATTTTATGCCCAAAGTCCACCCCAGTGAGGGCTTGAAGGCGGAATAAACTTCCACTGAATTTCTTCGGATGACAGGTGATCGGTAATTATATTTAAATTGGTCTGAGATTTGAAAAAATTGTACACTTTGTGAAGTGAGTTATGGGCTCCATGATAATTTATAGCGTTGACACTAGATTGATGCTGGTTTACCACGTCTAGCGATGAACCTCTTCAGAGTGAGTAGGAAGGCATCTGTTGACAAACTTGACACGAGTTCGAGATGAACCGCTTTCGTGTTCATACATACAAAAAGTGCTATATAGGCTTTGGACAAGGGAGATTTTCTCAAACGAGATTCCTTGACTATCAAAAATCCACGAAAGTCAACGCCGACGTTCAAAAAAGGTCTTACTATAGCAACACGTTCGGGTGGAAGAGATCCCATAACTTGTTCTGACTTGGTTTTCCGAAGCCTAAAACATATGATGCAAGCATGAATATGTTTTTTGATTTGTCTTAAGGCGTTCAAAATCTCAATCTCACACTCTGCGCATGTGCTCATGTTTGATGATCAAGCGAGTGACATGCACCTTGGCAGGTAATAACATAGGATGTCTATGCTCAAATGGAAGGGAGGCGTTATGAAGCCTTCCTCCAACCCTTATTTTACCATTGAAATCTAGAAATGGTGACAAATAATGAATCGAACGATTTTTTAAAGAAATTTCACTTCGAAGTTGTTCTATTCCTGATGTGAAGCATTCAGCTTGAATACACTTAATAACTGCGGAAAGGGACTTCTGTAGTTCTGCTACGGTCAGTGGACCTAAAATTCTATCCTCGTTTCTACAATTATTTGCAAATCTGAAAACGTGGGCTATTGTTCTCTGCAGTTCTGTTAACAAAAATCTTTCAAAATTAAGAGAAAAGTCAGATATTGCGACACAGGTACGTTGCTCTGTTTATTATTGAAATTTAATAAATTGAATTCCTTATTTTCAGATAAATGAGTTGAAATGACTGATGGTAAAGATATAATTGTTTTATTTAATGAAGCACTGAGCAAGGTAAGTAATTTTAAGAATTCAAACCAAAGGTACTTTACAGTAAATTTCATTTCAGGAGGGTTCGAGGTCCATGAGAGATGTTCGGAGGTTCTTTAGTTTTTTAAGCATTTTGTAAAGACTGTGACCCGTAACAACAGGATCATACCAGCGAGATTAAGGACTTTCCATAGAAAAATAATTCAAGTCAAAGTAAAGTATGCTGTGGTAAAGTAAAGAGAAAAAACAACAAAACATATGTCAGTATTGTCAATTTCATGTCGAAAGCGAGCAATCCACCTGCTTAGAGCTGGCGACTAATCCGATATCGTTCTATTCGAAGCGACCGTTCCATTTCTCGAATGACAATCGCAAATTTCACCGAAAGCGCCTTATCCAATATCGTATTGTCAATTGGAATCCGGGCCCTGACCTACTGATTTGCGTCTCAATAATACAGTAAGTACCTAAGACTTCGCGTTCGATATTCTGTGGAACTATCTGATAAGCATTATTTGTCTGAGATGGCGATGTTGTAGTGTCTCGAAATGTTTAATATTTCTCCTGTCAGGGGTCCAGCTTTCGCACATCCATACAAGGCTCGTATTCTCGAAACCTGGGATCAGCGTTCTCGAGAGAACGATTGCTCTGTCTTTGTCAGTATTATGGAAATAGCAATATGGGCGACTACGACAGAACGTTCATTCTCATGAGACCGTTGTTTCCCTGTTTCGAGAATACGAGCCTAATAGTAGTGTTGTGAGCATAACTGCTTTATAGACTGCCGTTTTAGTCTTTAGGCTTATGTCATGATTTTGAAAGACTCTCTCCTTCAGTTTTCAATAAGAACGGGAGGCAGAGTTCATATAGTTATGTATTTCTGAGACGAGATTGGATTTGCTATTGACGAAGGTACCCCGGGTAGTTAGATTGCTCCACTACCTCAAGGGATTCACCATCCAGGTTGACATCTGTCTGGTCATTTTGTGGTGGACAAACCAGGATTTTGATTATGCCAATGTTGAGCTTAAACCCCAAGGACTCGTGAATAGGTTTATTGGTATTTAGCATTGTCTGAAGGTCTACCAGAGAGTATGCGACAAGATCGTAGTCATCGGCATATTGTAGTTCTGTAATAAATCTTATTCGAGTATTCGCCCTGTTGTTAGTATGGAGGCTGCGACATTTGACGGGGACGGCAGGGGGTAATGATTGAAGGTACCGTAGTAGTGGTGTGGTTTCCATCCCTGATGAATTTAATCAGGCGTCTTCGCAGCTCGTACACAGTGCCAGTAGTGTTCAATGCGAACTTCTGTAACTTTGCCACAACTCCAGTTTTCCGGAGATTGTAGATCCACCCTATACGAGAATCATTGGGGCATTTAATAGGGGGTTCGGTACTGGGGCGGTGGTAGTTACGGTGGTGGTGGTAACGGTCATAGTCGTATATGTCGCAGGTTCGCTATCGCTTATCTTGGAAGTTCGATAAACAGCAACGGAGAATTAATTTTTCAAAAAATTACCTACAAAAGAAGAAGAGAAGAAAAGAAAAAAAAAAAAGTAAACCAAAATGGAAAAAAAAAACAGTGAACTTCACAAGGCCGGAAATACGATCAGAGAACTCCCTACTTCAAATCTAAACAGTCCCTGCTCGGGCGCCAATTTTGTTGGGAGCAAAGTGGCAAAGAAGCTACTGCCTTGTAGCTGGATGTAGGCTTATCAAAGGCTAGAGGAAGGCAATCTTGAGCACATATTACCTGGTCCTTCTGGTAGAGGGTTGAGGCATCGGGCTAACTTCCCGTTACTTGGAAAAAAATGTAGACTGGTAAAAGACCCAATCAACAGCCTTGGAACAGGACCAAAAAACGGAGATAAACTAGGCAACGGAAAAGGACAATAAGTATCGGTACATGGAGCGTTCAAGGAATCTCTAGAAAAATAAATGAAGTGATATCAAAGATCAAATATCAAAAAATGGACCTGCTTGTCGCCACAGAGACCAAAAAGAAAGAACAGGGCTCAGAAAATCTGGGAGAGTACGGTCATTTTTTCAGCGGGGTTGAAAAAGAATTCAGAGCAAAGAAAGGATCTCTATTTTCATACACAGAAAATGGAGAAAACATATAACATCATGGGAAGCAGTAAGCGAAACAATAATTAAACTAAATGTATGTATGGAAGGAAAATAACAATCTTGGGAACATATGGAGTGAACGACGATGAACCCGTTAATATCAAGGATTCATTTTATCAACAACTCAGTGACCAAATCATAATAGTAGGAGCTTCAAGGGAAATATTATTGCTGGGAGAAGAATGAGCGACAAGGTAATTGGAAAATTCGGAGAGAATGTAACGAATAACAATAGAGAAAGGCTCATAGCAATAGGGCAACAAAATAACCAAAAAAATCTGAAATAGTTATTTTCCTAACAAGTGCGCAAAGTGATACTTTCCCGCACAGAAAGGCCGGTTTTAGAGCAAAAATATCAACTCTATAGTTGATATGGTCTGTACCAGTTATTTAGTTTGACCCAGGTAATGGAAAAGAAACTAGCGTATAAGAACTTCATTTACTCTTTATAGATCTAAAGAAAGCATATGACAATATTCCGCTGCAAAAGCTTTGGGCAGCACTAGAAAAGACCAATATCATGGCCATGGGAAAGAAGTAGACGCGGCAGACCAAGAAGCTGGAGAAGTGGAGTAGACGAAGAAATGAGAAACAGAGGCTTAGAGGAGGATGCCTGGATTGACAGAGATGGTTGAAGATCGGAATTGGAAGGCGCAGAACGTAATATGTAACCAATATGTATTGTATGATTCAACAGTTAATGGGATTATTCCGTATATGAATAAATAAATAAATAAATATATGTAATTTTCCACCATTTAAATCGATTGGTAAGGAAAAACTCTGATACTTAGGGGTAACGGAGTGCTAGTTGTGATCTTCAAACTTATGGAGTAGATTCAGATACATTACCCGATTTTGGCTAAATTCACCAAAATATTACAATGCCACAGATGCAGTGATGAACCTATTTACTAATGCCAAACCCTGTTTAATCAAACAACACTGCTTTTTTCAACAATTCTCCCACGGCGCCTACACCAGCTGAATTTAGCCACACGCGAAATACTCTGAAGAAGTTTTTCTATTTGTGAGCGGCTGAATAAAAGGCATGAGGTAGCCCAGTCGTTGAGAATCTGAAGTTTCATTTCTGAAGAAGGCTAGAGACCTTTTCCGCTTTATTTTTTCTCGCTCTATTTTTTCTCAACAAACCCTTATCCCATCAAAGAGCCTAATTTCTCCCGACTGGTTTCACTCTTCTGCTGAGACTTAAGTGATGTAGCCTTCTCTCCTTCCAGCTGTCCAAACTCGTATTGCATCATGCAGTGTCCAGTGGAAATCGTAACTTGTATTCTGGGAGAAAATTTTGCTGGTGATATTATGTTCCGATAATATTTCAAAAGAAACTAATGTGCAAAAAGTGACATACCTACTAATTTTATTGCTTTTACTACACCAAATAGAGACATTTGAACAAAAATCACTAATCAGCTTTACTTTGGAATGAAATAAATCAATATAAGTACAAGAAATTTGCTTTTTCATTTAAATAATAAAACATTTGCTTTTCCTCCAATTACTGAAAAAAACAAAACTCCTGGAAATATCTGCACACCATTTCACAGTATCAGATCACATAAGAACTTTTGCACGAAATACCATTAATTCTCCACCTACGACACCTTCAAATTTGTCCTGGCAGTGATCTACATATAACTGCTTCCGCTTGTAAACATTAAAAATAACTACGTTAAAAATCATAAAGAACAACCCATTACACAAAGTCCTTTTTTCGTTGGTACCCAAAGCCGCTGGTAATAAAGACATTAGAATGGACGTTGTGGGTGGCAAATTTGTGTGTGCCGCGGTACCGCACATGCAAATAATGCTCAGAGATATACGTCAATAATAAATCCGAGGAAAGATCCCACATTCTGTAATTCTAGATTCGCGTCGATCGTACGCCTATACGAATGGTTTGTTGCAATGACGGACTTTTTTAAAATTATTCACCATTCATAAGTTACGATCTAATTGTTTAAGAATATTTATTTGCTGACAATACAGGTGACAGTTATGGTGAGTGATATAATTGATTAACTGTGGCAAATATGGTAAGGCGAGCATTAACACATGAGATTTATAAAATCCTTTGAGAAATTTTTACCTACGTTTTACTGTTCCTGGAATTGAATAAGCTCTGCTAAATTTGATTGATTTGTCAGTTGTTTTTAAATAAAAACTGCAGATGTGATTCCGCTGAATGTATCTATATCTATTTTTCACAATCACTCATTGATAATCATAATCAGCAATCATAGGAATGATTGATAGGTACCAAATATCAAAGAAACACTTTTTTCTCTTAAAATAAAAATTAAAATGGTGCATCTAACAGGGTGAAGCATTTTCGTTAGTTGACATTGGAGTTCTAGGACTTCTCTAGAGTATCGGATCCAGTGAGAAGTCATAAAGGTATGTACATAGAAATTTTGTAGGGCTGCCTTTAGATAATTAATATTTTCATCAATGGTTAGTTGGAAACGTCGGCAACGTATTATTCTGTGTAATTTCTGGCTAGATTTTCCTACGACTTCTAGTAGATTCTGAGTTTATTTCTTCGCGTTGATTCAAAAGGTGAGATCTGTTAGAAGATAATTTATTGGGTTACATTGACATCTACTGGTTTTCCATGTAAAGCCTGTGTCGTCTTCAGAAGAACAAGAAGCACTCTATCTAGCGAGAAGTTGCTTGTTGCTTCTATTCGTGATTTTGCAGTTTTCGGTTCTTTTGCACCAAGACCCGATATTTCGACTAAGGCTATTGAGACTTGAAATCCTTCAGACCGCCCACATGATCTGCCTTATGCCTATCTCTATGTGTCTTTTTGACCTTTGGTATTGACGATATTAATAAATAAAAAACTAACGACAAACTTGAAAATCCTGAAAACAATATCTGACAGAGTCATATACCGGGTGGGGCACGAAAAACTTTCCACCCAGGTTTTCTCAGGTGTTGGGTGTTTAATCAACAATCGCTCAGATACGTCAATTTTTGTTTTTTGGGGGACACATTTTATTGGTATTTTCACCCCCTACCTGTGAAACCCTAAGTGGGGGTGAGAGGTACCCACAAAATTTCCAATGAAAAGGGGGGTCGAGTGATACGCCATTTGATAGCTATTGTCATTAAGATTATATCCCCGTAGTTTCAAGTTGCTACTATTTATCCTGTCGAAATGGCGGCTTGTCAAAGTTAGGAAAAATCAATGGAAAAATGCTCTGTGGTTTTTACCTGTTACCTACACATAGGTGTGACAGGTAAAAACTATACAGCTTAGATTATCGAAAAAAAGCATTTATCCTAACTTTGACAAGTCGCCATTTCGGCAGGGTTAATAGTAGCAACTTAAAACTTCGGGGATATAATCTCAATGAAAATAGCTACCAAATGACATATCACTCTCCTCTTTCTATTTGAAATTTTGGGGTTACCTGTTACCCCCACTTAGGGGTTCACAGGTAGGGGGCGAAAATACCAATAAAATGTGCCCCAAAAAACAAAAATTGACGTGTCTGAGCGATTTTTGATTAAACACCTACCACCTGAGAAAACCTGGGTGGAAAGTTTTTCGTGCCCCACCCGGTATGTCGTAATCAATATAAATAAAAATATAACGCTAAAATATATACAAGCTTATGTTCCAACTTGCTCACATAAAGATGACGAGGTGGAAACGGTATACGAAGACATAGCGAGAGCAATAAGAGAGAACCCAACGACGCACACTATTCTAGGAGGAGACTAATGCAAAAATAGGCAGAGGAGCAGAACCAATGGAAACCCACATAGGACAGTTCGGACTTGGCACCAGAAATGAAAGGGGAAGAATGTTAGCAAACTTCCTAGAAAGAGAAAGACTCTATCTGATGAACACTTTCTTCCAAAAGAAAGATAAACGTAAATGGACATGGAATAGCCCGGATGGACAAACCAAAAATGAGATTGACTTTATAATGTCCCGCCATAAACACCTAATCCAAGATGTAGATGTAATCAATCAATTCAACACCGGCAGTGATCACAGAATGGTAAGATGCAAACTGCTCATAAACACAAAAATGGGAAGAAAAAGAAAGATGAAACAAACGACGAAGAGAGGAAGTAGGGAAAAGATAGCAGAAAGAAGGGAAACATACAAACAAAGGCTGAAAGAAAACTTTTCCAACAATCCAGGAAAAACAGAAGAGTCATTAGATGATAACAAAAGGAGAATAACAAAAATTATAACAGAAACAGCAGAACAGATAATAGGCCCCCTAGAGAAAACGTCGAAAAAACTGTCGATAGAAACGAAACAGCTACTAGAGGAAAGGAGAAAACTGGATAACCGAGGCTAAAAGAGACACAGCAAAAAAAATGGCGAAACAGGATATACTACTAAAACATCAAACGAAACAAGTGCAATCCCTATTAGAACAGAACAAAGGACTAAATATATTTAAAAGACATAACACACCTAAGAAAGAGATAACAAAAATAAAAGATGCGAAAAACAACATAGTAGAAGACAGACAACAGATATTAAAAGTTGTAGAATCTTTCTATAGAGATCTGTACGAATCTAAAATAGTAAACACAAACAGGACAAGAGAAGACAAAATACGAATAGTAAATGCAAACTCAGAAGAAATGCCCGACATAAATATGGAAGAACTGGAGAAAGGGTTATCCCAGATGAAAAAAGGTAAAGCGGCAGGAGAAGACAACATTCTGCCTGAAATGCTCTAGGAAAGCGATACTAAGACGAGACAAGAACTAGTGAAACTATTTAATAAGTTAATTTCCACCTAGTAAAAGCCAATTCAATAAAAATATTTAATAAGTGCCTTACAGAAAAACATATTATACCCAAAGATTGGGAGAATGCTGTAGTTGTTCTGATCTACAAGAAAGGTGACCCGACTGATCTTGAAAACTACCGGCCGATAAGCTTACTATCACAAATATATAAATTATTCACCAGAATAATCACCAACAGATTTGAGCGAAAACTCGAAGTTTACCTATCAAAGGAATAGGCTGGATTTTGAAGCCATTATAGCGCGACAAAACATCTACACACAGTAAGGCAGATGATCGAGAAAGCTACAGAATATAATATAAACCTATGGATGGCTTTTGTCGATTTCTGAAAAGCCTTCGAGACAGTAGAAATCTGGGCAATGATAAAATCCTCGAGAAATGCCAGAGTGGATCAACGTTATATAAACCTCATTGAAAACATCTATAGGACTCGACAATGTCGATAAGACTTCATGAATCATCTAACAGAATAAACGCCAAAAGAGGAGTTCAGCAAGGAGACGTAATATCTCCAAAACTATTCACTTTAGTGCTCGAGGATATTTTTTCAAAAAGCATTGAACATACATGGGGAACGCCTGCACAATCTAAGATTTTGCGACGATATTGTACTATTCGCAAAAAACAAACAGGAATTTATAGATATGTTGGAAGTTGGAAGAACTACAGGATGAGGCGGCAAAAGTAGGATTACACATGAACTACACAAAGACCCAGTTTATTACAAATACACCAGATGCAGACGAAACAATACCGATCCATGACAGCACAATAAAAAAGACAGAAACACATAGTTTGGCAAGGGGTAACTTGGTAGAGACCATAGAGAAATATAATAAACCAAGGTAAGAGTTACCGATTCATATGCGCCAAGTGGCAACGTATTTCTTGTAGCACATGGTGGCGCTAGTATAGCTTGGAACTATCTGACAATTCTGACATCGCCTCCCATCCTTATATCTGTCTCTTTTTAACAGATGTGATAATAAAGGCAGAGAGGACATAGGGTTTTTTATTTATTGTACATTGCAATAGACCTATCTATTTTTACCTGTATGCGCGCGCAACACGAGGCAATGCATTTTTATTGGCTAACTAATACAGGTGAGAGGTGTTCGTTTTGCACGCTAGGCATCTCCGCGTCTTTGTTCATTGCCCATGGTCTGACAAGGATCAGAATTATGATAGATAAATAACTTGACGTAGCTTGACAAGTGATCGATTTTCAATTATTTGTGTTTTTGATTGACAAATACGTTGCAGCCCCCGGATTTTATTTTACGAATCGAGTCGGATTGTCTCGATATCGAATACGACAGCTCCAGAGGTACCGTGTAATACATATGGAATAATCGAAAAATAGAATCGTTATTTTGAAAATTCGATACGAATTTCGATTCGATTCGTAAAATAGAATCCGGCAGCTGGTCACGCCATTTTCCTCCTTCCCTTTCTATCTCGTGCAAATAATAAGAAGGGATTGCTATACATAAGTCTAATATGGTTTGGTACGTTTTGCCTCGTCTTGCGCAATAAGCGTTTTGCGTCTTTTTCTATGTAATAAAGTTTTCGTATTATTGCCTCTTTGTCTGGTAAAATAGATAGGTCTATTTCCAACCTATAAAATGACATGACATTTTTTTTTTCAAAACTGACACAAATGAGTGAACCTAAAATTAATTAGTTTATTAAAAATACATGATTCTGGTAAGATTTCCAATGTGAAAATCGTTAAGTTCATGCATAAATAACAATAAGTATTAAATACTAACCTATTATTAGTGAAAAGTGAGATGTTTTTGCTTTTTTTTTGTTATATTTTTTTTGCAATTTATTATTTAGGTACATAGTTATATTTATTTATACTTTAATTTTTATTATTTTTTGTTAATTGCCAATGATCAAAATATAATAGATTACTTCATGGAAATTTTTTGATTATTTATTTTTGTTTTCAGGCCAGCGTTTTACCGCATTTTTTTCCTGTCGACTGCGGAAAAACGCTGGGCTAGAGTTCTACCTTCAAAAATAACAAGACTATAATCTAAAAGTTCAAAAAGCCCGCCAAATATTATTTAAGTTGATCTTGTAGTGGATAGTGGCGCTAGTATCGATATGACGTCATCGCGATGCCAATGTCGCACCACAGAATCAGCCCCTCTCACCTTGGTTTATTATATTTCTCTATGGTAGAGACGAAAGGGAAAAGAAAAATGGGGCGTATCCTGAAAATATTCACTGACCCCCAACTGACACCGCCTGATGACAGCCATGTCTTTCGGTTCAGTGGCACCGAAAACACCACGAAAATACACCAATAAAATTATTAGAAAAAAAAATCTTTAATTTCTTCAATAACCACGCCACTGCGAGCTGTCGTTCAGACTCTAACCAATGGAATCATTCATGCCTCTCCACATCCATCATTTCGCAATATTGTCGGATTTTTTTCTATTTCAAAATACTACACATGCCCGCATTGCAAAAAAAAAAAAAAAATATGTCACCAACTTGTTCATTATTGTTTCCGTCAAGTTTGGCAAAGCAGCAAATTCTATTGCAGTTCGCCGTTTGGCTAGCCAGACTATACCCTAATAACACCGATCTCCCAGAAACATCCTATTTATGTACCATTAAGGTCCTTATGTTTCCGACATAAATGGTACATCGCTGCGATGTTTGTAATGTAACATCTCTAGGATGATTGTCCTGAAATGTTTTAGAAACATCCTTTCGAAAATATCTATCGACAAAAAGATTTTTTGTTCTCAAAATTAGATACTTATTACAGCTAAAAAATGGCTAACATTATTTTACAAAACTAGGTAGGACCTCAGACCGGTAGGACCCAGTATTAAATTTGCCAATTTTGTGTGATTTCTGAAAATGTCTCTATCACACACACAAACTAATTTCAAATTCCATAATATACCTGTAATGTATATAGATAATAAGGAACTTAATATTAATTTTGTATTGTAACAACAGCAATATTTAATTTTTCATTCGACTTACAACTTGGAATAAAATAAAATATGTATTGATAAAAGTCTTCTCTCTTTTCAACTTTCAAACATCGTGAATATTCGTGAAGCCGAAGTGTATGGCGCAGGCGCGTGCTCAGGCATTTGTACTTGTACCGGTCAGGACAGGAGGGCACGCCACCACGTCGGGTCGGCGCCGCAGCCAGCGCAGACGGGCAGAATCAGTCGAACGGGTCGTCCTGTGCGCTACGCTTGTGTTGTTGGGCGGAATTTTATTTCGTAATGGCGTCGTGCTGTGTTGAGGATTTGTCAATTTGTGGTTTTTCGCTACACCTAGTTGTGCCATTTTGTGTTCGAAAGGATCTCTGCGACCTACCAGTGCTTATTAGTTGGTGAGAAAGATTATTTGTTGAAAGATAACGTCGCATAACTATCAATTGTTTAGTTTATTTAATTTCAATATGGCGTCGGTTAGGAAATTTCTAACTTTTCTGATAAATAGCCCCTAGAAACCCGAACTTCATTCTTCATTAGGTAAGAGAAAATAACCAATAATTATTTTTTGTTTTCATAGTTGATTACATTCTAGGTGTGCAAGTTGAATTGTACTTCAAGAACTTTGGATTTTGGTTCTGTGGTTGTTTTGGTTAGATAATGGTACCTTTATGAAATTGGAGCACCAACAAAAAAAGAAAACGCCGAACTCCCCTACTACAACATGCTGCCACTGCCAAACTATGGTTTTCGATGACATGACGGGGCATAAATACTACATTATTTAGGCAAAATTGTCCGTCGATTATTATTAGTTGATAGATAATCAATATAAGTATACATGTACCTTATTTTTTCAATAAAAAATGTTATTGGAAACTGATGTGCCTACTTAATTTTATAATTTTCAATTTTTGTTTTTTTTTTGGAAAAAGTTCTGACTTCCAGAAAATAGAACGAAAATTGAAAATTATTGAATTAGGTAATTTTTAATCCATAATCCTAAAATTCATTCACCTATTAAAGTCATACTAGAAACATATAGAGGATGTTTCTTACACCTGCCCCGGATGTATTAGGTACATCCCGCGTCATCTTAGAAACATCCCTGAGAGATGTTTATAGGACATCGCAAATGATGACACGGCTGTTGCCTGCAACATCCCAGGGATGTCCCCAGGAAAATAGGGACCTCCCAGGGACGTCTTCATTATCCCTGATGGATGTTTCTGGAATGTTTCTGCGATGTTACTGTGTTATTAGGGTACATATACCTACCTTGGCCAAGCTATAACACCGGGCAAACAAAATCAAGAAATGGAAATTGATAGGAGAATTAGACTAGGGATGGGCGGCTTACGTTAAATAGGGTAGTGAACAAGGTATAATTTCAATGAAATCGATGATCTATACTTCATCTATGAAGTAAATAAAAAATATTCGTATTAAAAGAAATTCTAGATAAAATTACTTACTTTGTTTAAAACGGTTGTAAAAGTAGAGTTTTAGGACGCACTATTTAAACGAAAATATTTCGCGCCTTGATTCTACGTCATAGCTGTTGTATTTGAGTATGAATTTAACCAAACTTACGTCCAATATTCGACATAAACTTACTCATTAGTGCAAAAAAGAGAGAGATATCAGCGTCTGTCGGGCATTATTACATCTAGGCGCACTCTCAACATAACCCCACTTTTAGAGCGATTTCCATTTATCAATCAGTGCGCACTGAGTTTATCGGCATCTCTTTCTAAAAGCATGTAGAATATAAGGACGCACGGACCGCGGTCTCGCCACTCGGACATAACAGCTATGACGTATTTTTCGGGCGGTAAATTATAGCGTTTGAAATAAGTACAAACTTGTTAAAAAAAATTTACGTATATTTTTGTTTTTTAAAATCAAAGAATCATCAACTACTGTTTATTTTGTTATGAAGATTAATAAAAAAAATATTTCAAAAAATTGTTCACTACCCTATTAAAGTACATCTTTAGCATGAATATTCCAATTACCTACTTTGAAATCAAAAGTCTATAACGTGTGTATACTGCCTGTTGTCACGTATGGTTGCGAGACCTGGGTGATAACCAGAAAAATTTAACACAAATTGGAAGTACATCAGAGATCCATTGAAAGACGAATTTTAGAATTTCCCTGAAAAACCACAAAACAAAAATATGGATAAGGGAAAGAACCAAAGTCTCCGACATAATAAAAAGAATTGGTTCCCTAAAATGGCAATGGGCAGGACACGTGGCCAGACATACAGAAAACTGGAGTGGGTATATCACTAGATGGAGACCGTGGGAAGAGAGGAGAAGTGTTGGAAGACCCCAACAAGATGGTACGACGAGATAAGGAAGGTTGCAGGCTTAAATTGGTACCGAGTTGCGCAAAACCGAAGACAATGGTCAAATTTGAAAGAGGCCTATATCCTAAGGATAGAAAACGGCTAAAAATGGAAATGGATTGACGTTTCATCTTTTCTCCTGATTTATATTTTGAGCAAAATTCACGTGAAAATAGGAGTGAAAATGCAGTTTGCAAATTCAGCATCGTGATGTTGTGGCGCATTTTATACCGTCATCGTGGTTAAGGTAATTTATCTATATTTTTTATTTATTTTTTTCCTTAGCCACTTTCAATTGGGAGGATGGCGACAATGCTTCAAACTTGGTAGACTAATATGTTTGCAGGCAGTACTTGCATCATACATCAGTAGATAGTTTGATGAGTGAAGCAGATAGATTAGAGATAGATTCTAATAATCGAAAACTTGCTCGAAAAAATATTATAATCCTGGCGAGAACTTGAGTATCATAGGAGCTCTTCATTTTCGGGATCTTCTAAACTCTGAACACTATATGTTTCATGGAGTTGCCTTATCATCCAGTCAGACTCGTGATGGATTGCAGGAAAATCCAAAATTTTGTCAACTTGGAGAAAATGAGCATTTCATAGATATATCCGGTGCTCAGGAATTGACATCTTCTTCTTCTTCTTAGCCCTCTTCCATTTTCCCTCATATCGTCCTCTCTTTGCTATCTGCATCCAGTTTCTTCCTGCGTGACATCGGATGTCATCGCTCCATCTTGCCTGTGGTCGGCCAACGCATCTTTTTGTTTGTCTGGGTCTCCACTGGAGTAGTGTTTTTGTCTTCTGTAAGTTCATTTTCACACCTGGCGCTTGTGAGGCATCCTCGAGTTCTTGTCACATCGATTTGAGTTCTTCAGGGTAGATGGTTTAGTCGTTTCCCGACGATGTTAATGCATTTTTGGTCCCACGATAGAATATATCTTCTAGCGCTGTCTGACGCTTTTTTGTACAGGAATTTTGCCAGTAACCCATTCTACGTCCATTTTAACATGTATCAAAATAGAGTGGCACGCTCGTAGATAGATTTAATGAGGTTGGAGTATCTCGAATCTATACATGCTTGGTCCAATGCTTCGAGCACGACCAGGGGCGTCCATAGGGGGGGGGGGGGGGGGGGGGGGGCAAATGGGGCACTTGCCCCCCCCCCCTAGGCCTGGCGATTAATTTTTTTATAGTTTATAGCACATAAATAATAAATCGAATCAAAATTTATAAATTATAATTAACAGCCGTATTCGACATCCTTTTTTTTTAACTTTAAGGGTGCGTTCGAAATCACCCTAAGCGTCACACCGAGTGCACACCAGCTATGAATTATTCATGTCTGGTGTGCACTCGGTGTGACGCTTAGGGTGATTTCGAACGCACTCCAGAAGCGCTTTGGAACTTGTCACTTTTAAAAATTTGTAGACAGTTTTCATAATCGCTTAAGTTAAAAGAATATGTTGAATTTGTTGAATACGGCTGTTGTTTATTTTCCACATCTGTTTAACATTTTTATTTTCCCCTCAAAAATTCAAATTTTGTGTTTATTTTCTAAGCATCTAATCTAGGAATTCGATATTTTTATTTTTAGCTCCAAAATTATTATAAATAATAATTGTCAAATCGACAAGTGTCTGTGCAATGGTTCATTGGTGCAATGTGTGTTTATTTTTTTATCTACAAGCGTTTGGTTATGACATTTTTACATAACCATTTTCCTAGTATTTGAGTTATGTTATGAGACTCATAACACAACTAGTGGTGTTATGGAATAGGTTATGAATTCATAACACAACTAGTGGTGTTATAGACTAGGTTATGAATCCATAACACAACTATTTTTGGTGATTTGACAAATGTCAACGTTAAACCTGTTAAGGTAAAATCAAGGTAGACAACTACTAATAAACGAAAATAATTGAAAAATCTTCTTAATTCTTAAGCCAGGGACACATCTATCATGCATTCTTCCGATCCGACTCCGATCATACAATCAAGGTTCTTATTCTTGGAACAGGGTAGCAGCGGAACACTCGTTCACCTGGGAAAGCTGCTTCCTGTTGTCCAAGAATAAGGACCCTCATTGTATGATCGGAGTCGGATCGGAAGGATGCATGATAGATGCGTCCCGGGCCTTATTTTTCGTTTTGTAGATAAAACGTTGTACATCACACGCGCGTTTAAACATGACTACAAAACTCGTGTGATTAGAACGACTCGGTCTACGACCTCGTCGTTCTAATCTTTCACACTCGTTATTGTAATCATGTTCATAAACGCACTTGTAATGTAAATAACTATAAAATAATGTCATTGTAAATGAGTATAGTTTAGACTGCTTATGTTGATTCAGTAATATACGTATGGTTACCTTCATAAATGGTCTTATTTGAAAAATAAGAATGTCAGGTTTTTGCCCCCCCCCCCCCCTGAAAAATGTTCTATGGACGCCCTTGAGCACGACCCAAATTTCAACAAAATCGGAGGCTTTTTGATAATCTACGAAATGTACAGGGATGTTATATTCGGTGCATATTTCGATGAGTGTTCGCTGAATATGGTCCGTTGTACTGTATGCTTTTCTGAACCCCGCTTGTTTGATGGGTTGGTAAAAATCGAATTTCTGGCTGAAGCGGTTATTTTTTGCCACGAGTCATGAAGGATTGGTTGAGAGTAGAATGATGGATCTACAGTTGTCTAGACTTGCACAATCCCCTCTTTTGAAGAGCAGGATGCTATCTGCGTTATTTCATGCCTCTGGGGTTTTGCTCTCTTCAATACATTTATTCAAAAGTACCTATCCAAATTGCATCCTCTAGTGCTTCTCTGTCAACCTTTAGCATTTCGCTCGTGATCCTGTCCTCCCCTGGCGCTTTACCATTTTTTAGTTTTTTAAGTGCGTTTCTTAGTTCAGGTTTGTCTATCTGTGGTATATCATCTGAACCCACGTTCACAATGGGTATTTGGATTTCTTCTGGCTTTTCGTAGTTTTGAACAGATTAATTGTAAAGTTTCCGGTTGAAGGTTGGCTTCTGATGTGATCTATTGTTTTTCTACAACGACTTCCCCGAGCTCATTGTTGATTTTGTAAGTTTGTAGCTTTCCTTTTGACATATTAGGGCGTAAAACTTTCATATTTGTGTTGTTCTTGATGGTTTCCTTGATTTTGTGTGTGTCTCACATCTCTTCTGATGGCTTTGTTGACGGTCTTATTCAGTTCTCTGTAGTTTGGTGAGTCCCTGTCTCCTGTCTGTTTTCCTTATTTCTTCAATTAGTTCCTTGGTGCTGGGACTGAGTTTCGGGTTTCCGTGTTTCTGAAGCGAGGATACTATTTGAAGGAATTGACATACTGTTTGGTGAATGATGAAAATTGAAGATGCTATGGTAGTCTACTAACTTGTCCTCGGAGAGGACCTACTGCCCTTTCTCAATCTGCGTTGGAATGTCTGAGATTTCTGTCCAGCTCCTCTTGGATGCTCTTATGCTGTTTCTGGATTTCTTCATATGAACTTTCGACTAGTGTAGACCTTCCACTATATGTCTTTATGCCGAAGGGAGGGATAAGTCATTTATATAACACCAAAAATCATCAGTCAACATGAACAAATGTTCAGCGTGTTCTAGTCCCTCCTCTATTATACTTAAAACGATGCGATACTACAAACTATTGGTCTTTATTCTTTCTGAGGGGATTTTTTCGAGTATTGACATTTAAGCCCAAACTAGCGTAACCGCCATAACATAATTTGCCGGGAAAGTAGTGTCAGGGGCAAACAAAACAAAAATAGCTCAGATACGGCAACCTGTCTCTGTCGAACTTAGGTTATATTGGTTTTCGGTTGTGCTTGAGTGCATAAATTAGTGCAATAATTATCCAACTATCTTCCAGTGCTTCAACGTTTAATTTCTCAAATGATACGACCAAATCTCCACAAAATACTGTGACGGCGCATCCTCCAGGGTGTCGAGAATCCAACCTAAAATCTAGAAAATACTGATTCATTCAGGAAGAGACTCTATCGCGTTTATTCTGGATTGTACAAAAGTGGATTACGGATATATAAAGGCTGGTATTAGTTAATAGTTAATAGCAACAGCACTGATAGTGGCGTTACGAGGACGCGCCTCAGTTCTTCTTCAGTCCATTCCTTCAATCTACCAAAAGAATTACCAGCATTTAAGTCAGATATTAGAATTGCGCTTCGGAGACCATTACAGACAAGAAGTATGTAGAACTCAAGTTAAATCAAGGATTCAAAAAAATGGAGAGAGTTTACAAGAACTCGAATCGGATGTTAAAAATCTAGTAAGGTTAGCGACTCCTGCAGCTGGGGAAGACATGCAGGAATGGATGGCAGTATCTGCGTTTATTGATGGCCTCAGAGATTCCAAGATCCAGGAAAACCTGAGAATGTCCAAGTTAAGGAAAAATAGCGAAGCCCTTGTCCGAGCACTGGAACTGGCAGCAATCTTTGGTGACTCTCGACCCAGAATACGAAGAGTATCCATTGAAGACCCAAAGGATAAACAATCGACAAAAGAGGATAGTAGCTGCGAGAATGTTATGAGTAAGTTTATCGAGAAAATGAAGAAACTATTACTATTACTAGAACAACTGGGAAACGACTCCACACAAACACCAACACCGAGAAACCAAGTAATATGTTACCGGTGCCATAAGCTTGGACATATGCAATGGGATTGTAGACTAAGGATGTCCTCTCCATCTAGGGATCGTTCCCAATGCTTTTGAAGATCTAGAGACGCCAGCCCTAAACATCGACCGGGAAATATTGATGAAAATGCTGATGCTCTGTCTAGACTACTATGCAAAGAAGCTTCGTCAAAGAATCGATATGCATGAGAAAAACACTGGTCCGGCTGTGACGACTTGTCGAGCCCGGATCAGATTTGCTGTTTCAGTACTTCAGTTTCCTGTATAATACTGAAGTCGATTACTCTTTCTGATACTCTTTCTAGGCTGGACAAAAGACTGATGTTGCGATAGTTTTGTGAGAACTTTTGGTTTTTTCCTGCTTTGTCTAGCATGATGACTTCCAGTACCTTATCATTTCATAAAAGACTGTATATGGGTCTTCTTACCAATTTTCTGATAAGTGGCGTAATTTCTGATAAGCGTCTTGATTGCGTAGTTTTCGTGCTGTTCACTCAATCGCTCAACTTAAGCCGTCTAACTCTAGTTTTTTCTCTTGCCAATGTGATTGCGAGGTCTTCATCCTTTTCATAATTTTCGTATGCCTTCCAGTTAAGTGAATTCTGCATTTTCTATCCTAATCTTCGAGTTCTCTGCGGGGATCTAGTTTTCATTTTCTGGGGAGTTCGCCATCTGGTCGTCACCTCGTTGATCTGATGACAGAGAGGTGTGGTGAGCTTTCAAGATGTTTGTCTGCAATGTCTCAACCGCATTTCCTAGTTGTCCAATGTTGTGAATATTGAATACCAACAATATTGTATCTACATGCTAGGATAATATCGCAGTATTTTTCTCAAATATGTGCATTTGAAAATTCACATAAAAACGTAAAACATTTCAATTTTCAATCTGCTTTTATGTCTTGTAGCGGTTGACGGGTGACGAGTCTATTCCAGGTACGTTAATATAGAGTTTAATGGGTATTGATCAAGTATTATTGAAACTCTTCTATGCTCCTTAGGATCTAGCAATAGTGTAATCATTCCTTGGGTAGTCGACATAGAGGCTGAGCTAGTATTTTCCCGTTAGACTTGAAGGGCCAGAATACTTAACAGTCCTTCCCTTCTATGGAGCATTCCTGTAATCAAGCAGGCAGAATGCCGTTACATTTTGTATAGAAGTAGGATGTGTATTGAGATCTTGTTGAGTTGAGTCAAACCACTCGATGTTGTTTTATTCGGAAGTTTGATAACTGTGAAGTCCGTCAAATGCCGACGTTGTTTTGTATATGAATATTTTATTCTGATGTCCCAATGGCGCTCGGTCGATGAATTGCTGATTATGCTGGATAATCTTTTGTAGCATTTCTTGATTGTTAACATGTCTAAATTTGGGTCCAAATTGATTTTAGACAGAATGTATTGGAAAAGTTGAAGCGCTACCAAAAGAGCATTACGATTCACCCAAATTTCAAAGCTTCACTTTTTTCTGATAAAATTTTGCTTACGAAAAACAGGTTTATTATTACTTTGCTTCTAAATGGTTTATGATCTATCGAAGTGGGTACCTATTCAAAACAAAATTGAAACTTCCTTCGTTCGTTTCAATAATCAGGTAGATTGTGGCAAGATTCCCCATTTTGCAGAATCTATATTTCGTTAGGACACAACTGATCCAATGTAAGCCACAAACAATCAGGTAACCTTCTTTAATATCATTCTCCACACCATTAGTATTTTCATCCTCATTTCTCTATAAGGTATGATGATGCCTCCACCGATATGAAAATTTTCATTTTTTATTATTTTTATAAAGATAGCTTAATCAAAAATCAACTTTGCGTTTAAATACAGGTTCCGTGCATTTATTTCTCAATGAAAATTAGGCAATTAGTAAATAATCCATTAAAATGCAACAACGGCCTTATCAACGTCAGTAAAACGAAAAATACCCATTAATATAAAAAAAAGCGTGTGGGACCTCAACCGGTCACCTTTTTCCAAAACAAATCACTTCACCAACCTTAAATGAACTTCTTAATTAAGATGTTACTTTGTAATTACCACTTATGTTGTACCCTGCCCACTGCTCTCGTAGCACTGGCGATGGCTGTTAAATTGAGGCAGTATGCAAATTTCTGGTTTTAAATATTTTTTTTTTAGGGTCGGTCTTATAGTGAAATGCGAGATAAGAAAAATTGGTTAATTGGATTCAGTCATTAAGACCGAGAATGTGGCTACATATTTTGCCAGCAACCGCTAAAAAATAATCTTTAAATCAATACGGGAAAAATCGAAATTAAAACAAATTACTTCCAACCTGGGGTAAGCTATAAAAGTGGCGAGAAAACATGTTCAAAATGGCTTGTAAGCGGGGTCACTGTTGCTTGTTTTACATGAAATTGATTGAATAACATATTAACGTAGCAGGATATGAGCGTGTCATACTCTAACTTTATACGCTGACATGCTTTGCACGGCGGGAGGTATCTAATGATATTTCATAGATATTCAACCTCATTAGCGGGATCTTTATCGTTATTACCATCTCATAATCGAGAGTTTGAGAAATTTATTGACAAATAGTTGTATTTTTTTTTCCTAATTGAGGACGAGAGATGCATCATCGAGCTTAATCCTTCATTCGGTAACATGAATCATTATTTGTGCATATTTTCTTTCTGGATTCTTATCGATTTTTTTATGATCCATCTACATGTCAGGGGACAAACAATAGAACAGGTATCTTCAATAAAATATGTGGGAGCGAATATCATAAGTATTCATAAGCCAGTGTAATCCGAAAAAGGAAATACTGAAAAACATTTTTCACAAGATCACACCTCAGTCTAGAGTTCAGAACTCGAATGGTCAGATGTTATGTTATTTCTGTCTTACTTTACGAAAGTTGGACAATGTACTCACAAACAGAAAATAGAGGCTTTCGAAATGTATATATCTAGACTGATGTTATGAATTTCATGTATACATAGGATCACGAACGAGGAAGTACTCCAATGCATGAATAAGCATATAGAACTGCTAAACACCATTAACCAGACATTACACGCGTCAGAAAACTTACGTCATTACACGCGTTCAGTCAAATCGACCGACTGCCCAAAAGTTTATATGAATTATTAGCTTTCTCGCGGAGACGATTCCAAAGGTATCCTGAACGCTAAGGCTTGACCTACGCAGGTTTACTAATCAATAAAGACATGAAACTTTCAAATATTACCTGCGGAAGTCATGCCTTAGCATTCAGGATACGTTTGGGATCGTTTCCGCGAAAAAAATGTACAAGCACTATAATTCCTAGAATTCATAATCATTACAAAGGAAATTATATTCTGCAGTACAGTTACCGTATTATGGATAGCCAAAAGTACCTACTCCCAATATCAGAAAATGCCAATTTTGAACACAAATATTTTAGATACTCAGGTTCACGCGCCTAGCCAAAAGCACCGACTATGAAACCAACGAACTATACTTCAACCAAAAACCAAAATATTTTTGGGCCAATGGGTAGTGGAAAACCTGCATCAGGCATTCCTGGATGGACAAAACTGCCACCCTTGTACCAGTTGCGTAATTACTGATTTTATCAATGGTCGGTCTTTTTGACCGACACGCGTGTACTCCCGGGTTAAAGAGAGGAAAATGCAATACTTGGATCACGTGATGAGAGGTGAAAGGTACGAGCTATTCCGACTGATAATATGGGTGAAGTACAAGGTAGAAGATCAGTTGGGAGACGCCAGAACTCATGGCTAAAGTATCTGAGATGGTTCGACCACTCTTATACAGAAATTTTGCAGGCTGCAGTTTCCAGAACAACAATCGTCACTTGGATCGCCAACCTTCAAAAGGAGAGACCGCAATAAGAAGAAGAGCAGTACTCCGACACTTGGACTACATTATATACTATGATACAGAATATGCAGCGTAGTGAGGAATGTATGAGGAATACACCGTTACTTCGGTGACATTGTTCACTGCGCAGAGAGCAAGCTATCTATACCGTGGTAAACAATGAATTTACTAGCTTCAACTTTAAATTTTTTTAGAAAAACAAATATTTCGGTTCTTTATTTAACTATATAATATACTGGTTTAACATATTTGTTTCACTTTTGAGAACTATACAATTGGGTATAAATGTCCTTATCAAATATATTTTCTATTTTTATTTTTATTTAAAATTGGTGCCCTTGCCTCTGTCCTTCATCTATATTATGTAGTTATGTTAACCAGTTTCATCCTACACAAACAACCTAAAAATAGGTACCCACCATAAACATAAACTGCCATAATATAATATGATATCTTTCGACTGAGCTGACATAATGTTCCGCATTTTCGATGTTTACAACTGTTTTGCATAAATTTGTTCTCAAGCTTTTCTTTTCCTAAAGCCCGTGATTTAGTGAATTATCGGCGTACCAATTTTTTTCTTGATAGTTTTTATTATTAGCTCGAGTGCGAAGAATCTCCCCAAGAATATTATCGACGAATGAAATGTTGTTTCCGCAATGGTGATTCTAGAACTGCCCGTTTACTTTCTTCTTTTTAACATGCCATTGGTTTGAGATGTAGGGGCGGACACAGTGGATCCGGTGGATCTTCTCGATAAGTCTAAAAATTGTGATGATTTGACGAAAACTGAATGATGAAGCTAATTGTACACAAAATGTATGTAGTGATAAACGTTTTTGAAATAAAACATTCCCGTTGTTAGCTCAGGAATATGGCAAGGTTAAATTGGAACATAATTGAATGCAACAAGTTTTTTCAAGTAGTAGGTAACCAACGTGAAGTCTAGAATATAGCAATCCTTGTTTGAGAATTGACCCGCTGATCTGAGGATGCAAGATCTCCTCGCCAGTCTACACGTTCCATCCTTATTTATACTCATCAAAAGGAAATAGGCCTAGCTTCCAGTCCAAACAATATTCAACTTGTGCGTTAATTACTATACCTGAAAAAACTTTTTACAATTTCCAATGCCAACGAAAGTTTAGTGTAATTCAATGCCGGTGGTATGGAGGTATTTGATCTCGGAGTAGTTGTTACCAGCGGGTCGACAAAGTTATGGGAACAATTAATTGATTTTTGTTGCCAACAAGCTGTCTTAAGAATGTTCTCCCGTAATAACTATTGCAATTAAGATGCGGTTGAAAAGATTTAATAGATTTGATAAAGAGTTTCTGCAAATAATTTTGCACCACAAAGGGCGTTTCCACCTGATGCATTTTGGATCTTTTTTTATTAAGGTAATCATTTGATTTTGAATTTTTATTCGACATTGAAAATTTTAGAAGGTAAATAGGGATTTTCCCTGGCATCACTTCGCCGCAATATCACGGGAAAACATCTTGTATTTCTGTTTTTCTTTCTTTTCGAAATCGTGTTCCTTAAATGGAGGAAAAAAATATTTGAAAAAAATTTATTACATATATGGAAGATAAGCAATATTTCTGTACCTCGCTTGCTTTCTTCGCTTGTTGTGGAATCCTCATTAGAATCACTAGTCAAATTCTTCTTTATTCTCAATTCTTCCACATAAACAATGTAATCCATTCTAAATTGCTTAAAAAGTTCCAGCTTAGCATGTTCACCTTTAGGCTTAATCAGTCGAAAGTTTGAAGCGATTACCGATTTAATATTGACAGGAATCTTGGAATATTCTGGATGCTTTTTGATTTTATCGAAAAATAGTATTTCGTATTTGAGGAAAAGGTAAAAGGCGTTTTCCCACGCTTGATCATTGTAGTAGAGGTTAAATTGTTGGAACATATTGAGGCCGGAATTGAAGTACAATTTGGCACTGATTTTTGGATCGATTACCACTTTTCCACAATTACTGAGAAGTAATTTGAGACGTTCTTCTGGACACAACTGTCTGTCTACGTATAATGCCATGATTAAAATAATGGGGAAAAAAATGTTCGATAAAAATGAAGTAAATTTGGCGTTTCTTGACAATTATCAATACCTAATTACTTGGCATAACACCTGGTTACTAACAAAACATTTCCATACACGATTCCTCGTTTTTTTGAAGGAACAAACTTATCGTAGAAAGGTTCTTTTCAATCAACAAATTCTTGCATGTTTGGTGCCGATATTTTTCGTTCGCGTGATTCTATAGACTGAGAAAATCAATTAAACAGTCACCGTATATCAATAAATGGTACCTTATAAATCAATAATAATAAATAAGGCCGATTTTAACTATATGGTTACGTGATATGGTGTTTGAAACGTGTGGCTTTAAATAAATGGAATTTAAATTCGGATTTAACTGAGCAAATTTTTCTCTACCTCCAACAAAAATGAAACTCAAATAAATAGTGGAATAAAATTCCTACAACTACTAGAGTCACATAAATAGTAATAAATTGAAATTTAATCTTTCTAAAACATAAAAATGTCATCGTATACCCATGCATAGATTAGAAGGTATTAGATTTATCTGGTTCTCGTCGTACAGGTAGCAAGAAAAGTTTTATTATAAAGAAATTAAGATAAGTCAAGTGGTAATAATGTTATATGATAACTGTGGGTTAATTTTATTAACATTGGGATAAAGTTTTTTGAGACTGAAGTAATGGTTGAATTCATTTTTTATAATAGCAATGAAAACTAGGCACAGAAACAGAACTTTTATTGAATCACTCCATTATCGATTGATTTGGTACGATTTATAGGACAGATAATAGAAAACTTATCAGGTATTACAAGAGTAAATGAAGCTTTCTTGCCCTTGAGAGGAATGTATGGTAATGCAGAAGGCAATGAGACTATGTTATACAAATATTCCTAGAGCACAGAATTTAGAAACGTTTTTTTCCAAACGTCAAAAAAACGTCACTTTGTTAACGCCTGTCAAGATGTCAGAAATTTAATTTCTATGCTGCTAGGCAAATCCAGCGGGTTAACACCTGTCGAGGTGGTTGAAATTTAACTTCAATGCTGTTAGGCAACTGCAGCGGCAGTAGAAGTACTTTTAGTGCCGCTGGAGCGGCTGCAAAAGTACTTTTAGTGCCGCTTGTACTTTAACTGCCGCTCAACCATTCAGTTACCCCCGAGCTTACCCCATTCGTTCGGAGAAAAAATAGCGTGTTGCATGCGGAGTAGAAGCACTTTTTCAAAGCTTCTACTCCTAATACAACAATATACTATTACTCGTATTAATACGGATTATCGGTGGTATAGAATTTTGAAAAAATGTTTGCGTTTTTTTTTTTTTTTTTTTCTGGCAACCCTAAACCTGAAAAGGGGCAAGGAATGGTCGTAGAAACAAACTTGTTCAGTACTCGGAACAACAAATCTATGTTTTTTTTTTAAGAAGAGACCTAATCGGAAATGGTCATAAACATCTTTCAAAGCTAAGGTAGAATAGCCCTAGGACCAATACAAAGAAAATTATAGAGAAATGTTTGAGTTTTGAATAAAGAATCCCAAATTTTGTAGCATTTTCAAATATGGCTATCAAGGCATTTTAGTTTCGCTGGTTTATCAGCAGGCGGAGTCTCTGGATGTATGGACACCCAACCTTTGCCAATATCTTCCAAAGTACTTCTCTGTTGACCGAATCAAATGCTTTCACTAAATCTATGGAGGACATGCTTAGAGAGCGATTTTGTTCTCTGGATTTCTGGTGCTTTTGTCTTGCACTGAAAATCATGTCAGCTATACCTCAGTTGGGTCCGAAACCACACTGTGTCTTTGGCAGGTTCTCTTCGGCAGTTGGGAATGGACTATTTGATGATATCCTAGCAAATAGGTATCTTTCCCGCAACATAAAGTAAAGATATTCCTGTGTAGTTTTCACAGCCGTGTCTCCCTTTTCAAAAATGGAAAATATGAAGCCATTTCTAAGTTCGGCAGGTATGGTCTCGGTAATCCATATTTTACTTATTAGGATGTGTGTCTGGGCACCTAGTGTGGGGCATCTTTGTTTAAAGAATTTAGCAGGAATGCCGTCACTACCAGCTCACTTATTGTTCTTTAGTTGTCTGATTGCCTTTCCGATCTTCTCTAATCTGGGAACCTTGATCAATTCTTGTTGTATTGGTTTCTGAGGAATTTCGTTGAAGATGTCATTTTTGTGATCTCTCTTAAGTAGTTCCTGAAAGTGTTCCTTCCAACGAGAATTAATGGAAGAACTGTCTTTTCGTAGTCTTGTGCCATCCTTGGATCGTAAGAGAATCAGTCCTTAAGTGGTTGGTCTGTATACCATCTTAGTAGCCTGAAAGAAGGCCCTGGTGCTCTTGAATTCCGCTAGTTGCTGCATTTCGTTTGATTTTATTATCAACCATTTAGTTCTTTGATGCTCGCGTTTGTTATTGAACTTCTGCTTTTGCTTCCTGGTAGGTATTGCCTTTTTTTACAGTCGAGCTGGGGTCGCTTTTCCATGCATTATGCGCTTTTCTGTTTTTTCTATAAATAATGAGATTTCCGTGTCGTTCTCATCAAACGTAGTTTCTGGTTTAGAGAGGCTTGGAAGTTTGCCTTGATATGATCGTTTCGAAGGCGTTCTATGTTAAACTTGCGTTTGACCTGCTTTTTTTAACATCTACGCTTTGGTGAGATGTGCAAGTTCATTCTGGCTCGTATCAGCTGATGATGGTCAGTCCAGCAGTCATCCGCACTTGTTAAACTCTAGGGTATCGCCAGGAAGTCTCGAATTTATTATTTTGTCGAAAAAGTGTATTTGTTTTTACAAGGCCATGTTCTGACCATGTGGTTAGTAGGCGAAGTCCGTTCGAGTTCATTTTTCCGTTTTCTTCCTTGCCGATCACGCCTTTCCATAGATCTGACTCTGTATCGACCCGGGCGTTGAAATCACCAAAAAGAACAAGTTTATCAGATCGAGGTACAGATTATAGGTATAGTTTAACTGAGCTCAACTTTTTGGTTTTCGTCAGTTGTGAGGGTTGGAGCGTACAGGCGCTGATTAGCGTAGCTTGTTGGATGTTGTTGAGTTTAAGCCGCAGTGTCATCAGTCTTTCGCATATTCCGGATGAAATCTCAGCAAGATGGTCCACAATTTCATTTTCCATGGCGAAACCCATTTCGTGGATGCCAGACTCATTATCTTCCCTTTCCAGAAAAACGTATAGCCTCCTCCATCCTCCTTCAGTTGACCTCCGCCTGCTCTTCTAGTTTCACTTAGAGCTGCAATATCGATCTCTTCAATTCTAGTGCCATCATTGCCGTTCTTCGTTGTGGTCTTACACAAATGCTGGTATCCAGATGTGTCCGAATATTCCACCTGGCAAGATTGAGTTTGTTTCTGTTTATTTTGTATCGACCGCAATTCGATCGCCGAAGGACTTTCAATTGCTTTGAACCTGATGGTCTGTTGTGTCCTAGAATAGAAGATGCGTATGCGTGACTTTCATTGAAGTGGATATGCTGATGTCCAAGAACTTTGCCTAATTTCTTGCCTTAGTGCAGACTCAACTGTGTGGATCACTGGAGTGGAGTATACAAATCAGAGCAATTAGTTCTTGAATTAATAGGTCTGGAGAAAACATCTCTTCCTGACAAAATTATCAATAATTTGAGATTACTGTCTTTTCCGATTTTCTCTTCCGATGGGGTTAAGAGAAATATAATCCGTCTGAGTGAGAGCAACTTGGACCTTTGGCTGTTGCTACTGAAGCAGCGTTTCTTCAGGTTCATCAATGTCATGTACCATCGTCACCAAAAGTAACTGGGACAGCATCACATTAGCTCTTGTCCTATTATATGAATTTTATTGTCAAATATTTGTCAAACTATGCATTAAATGCATTGAAATCAGGGTTGGCAAATATCATGATATTTATATAAATATCCAATTATCCGATATATATCGATATATATCGGATATATATCAAAATTTGGATATTTATTTATATTTTTAATTACTTAAATTAGTTCATCTGTTTTCTGTTATCTATATTATTAAAATTCAAAATAGCTTTATGGTAAATTTGATAAAATGTTACAAATATGCAAAGTTGGTATGGCGATAACAAGTTTTGTGCTCCTATCTCCTCCTATTCATATGTATAAAAACGTAAAGTGTAGTAGGTAAATAAAAATTCGAGTTTAAGAATATGAAAACATTATGTCATTTATACTACTTATGTTTGCCTTAAGCCGTGATTCAACAACAACAAAAAAAGACAACTTAGGGCGGGTATTATAAAACTATTTTGACAGAATAACTAGAAGTTAACTTCTGGAATGACAATATTTCTCATAGTAACTCCAAAAGTTAACATTTAGTTATCTATCAAAAAAGTTTCATAATACTTGCCCTAAAAAACATGATATTTCGTATATACGTAAATAAAAATAAATAAAATAATAATTGGTAATTGACGTAAGATAGACTGTTTGTTTATGTTTATGACTGAAATCTTATCTTCACCTACCAAACACTCCACAACAACATTCAAACAGTTAGACACCTCTATGCCTTGAACACAGACCAGAGTCTCCGGGGTCACAGACTCAAACTTGAAAAAAGAAAACTACCCCACACTGTATAGGGAGAACTTTCTACCAAACAGAGTCTTTTCCCTCTGAAATCAACTCGCAGCTGAAACAGTTAGTGCTACTTCGGTGTCAGTATTCAAAACAAAACTTGATAGTCATAGTTTCCATAGTGCTTAAACCAAAACAATTACTGAAAAACTAACAGTTCTAACACAATTGATAAGTATCAGTGCAAAAATGGGCTTATAGGTCTCACCTCAGCCCATATCGTCTAGATAGTTGCGATGGTAATAGTAAGAACATAATTTGAAAATGCCATACAGGATATACTCTGCATGTATATCCCTAGCGGACATTCTTTTTGATTTCAATCATTTTCACAACAAATCTCCATCGATCCTAATCTGAAGTGCAGTGTTACCGTACTTATGTGCTTTATTGCTTTCAAATTGCCCAAGTTCTGAATCGAAAGCTTTCTGGTAGTCTACGAATGATGTTAAGCGCGTTTAAATGTATATTGTCACAGATCAGAGTCCACCAAACATCACTCTACGAACAGTAACAATTTTTTATTGAACAAACTGACTTTCTAAAAATTAACTTATCAACCACAACAAATCTCGTATTTAAAATTGACTACAACACTTTCATCTAGGACTGACTAACGTACTATCTGATTACTACGCGCCATTTATGAACGACATCGTAATCCGCTTTTATCCAGAAGTATTGTAATCTCGAAAACAGTAAAAATCCTAGAATAGGCACGCGCTCCAGACGTATACAACTTCTTAGAATTTGAACGGGCTCTCGATGCAATTTCGTCACAATATTTTGTGCATTTTTTTATCTGACTCGTGTTTGTAAATGTTGTGAAAATATATTCTTCGTCAGCCCGTGTCCATCCATTGTCGAATATAGGCCTCTTCCAGGTTTCTCAATGTTCCAGGATCTCTCGCTAATCTCATCCGTTGTCCCCCTGTCACCGTTTTGACATCGTCTATCCATCTCTTTTTTGGTCGTCCCACATTTCTTGTTGTTCTTCTAGGTCCTGTCTCACCACATGTCCTATCCATTGCCACTTCTGGCTTGCTACCCTTTTCACAACATCCGTCACTTTGGTTCTATCACGTATGTGTCCATTTCGTGTTTTATCCCTTAAGGTTGCTCAGCTGCTCTTTGGGTTATTGCCATAGTTTCTAAGCCGTAGGTGAGAACCGACAGAATACAGCTGCCCTAGGCTTTCCACTTTAGTTTTATGAGTACCTTTTAATCTTTAAAAATAAAGTTCATGTTTCCGAATGCCACCGATGCCAAATGGATCCTGCGTATGATTTCCGCCGTTTGGTTTTCTTTGCCTAGCTTGATTTTATCTCCTTAGTATATGTAATGTTCTTCATTTTATTTGGTAACGCTGTCTATGGTGATGTTACATTCATTTTTGCTCATTATTTTAGTCTTTTTCCGGTTCATTTTCAGGCCTATTTTCTTGGATTGTTCGTTTAGCTCATTTAGCATATTTAGACTGTGAGATAGGGGCTGTTTAGTGGAGTCATTTTTTTTTTTTTGTCTGGCATTTTGAGGGCTGAATGTGGCTACTAAGCTGATGAGAATATGGGTGATTTTGATGCCGGCCTACCGTTCAAAAATTTGCAGAAGAAAAAAATTGATTTACATGAAGAATGATCTCAAATTTTCTAGCTTTTAAATAAAAGATTGACATTGATAAATAATTCATCCATGAAAAATATCAGATGCTTTTCAATAGCTGAAAAAATGGGGATGGGTGTCAACTTCCAAGAGAAAAGAAAAGAACCTTCCGCGTTTACTTTTTGTCTGGCAATCGAGAGAATGAAAGGTTTTGTTGTGAAAATAACGCTAAAAAATCGCCAGACGGCAATCACAGTTCGAAATCGAGTTTTCCGGCGAAACATTCTGTGGACATTTCGAACAGGAGGCAGGCATTAAAACCACTTATATTCTCATCAGCTAACTAGTCACATTCATCCCTCAAAATGCCAGACAAAAAAAAATGACTCCACTGAACAGGCCCTATCTCAGGGTCTAATTGTTCAGTTATTGAATGTTGGTGTTCATCAAGACTATATCATCTGCAAATCGGAGGTGATTGAGGCATACTCCATCGATGTTCAGGCCCTTGTTTTCCCATTCCAGATTTTAAAAAGCATTCTCCAGTGCTAGTGTGAATACCTTGGGAGAGATGGTATCCCCCTTTCGTACTCCTTTGCCAAGTGATATCGTATTCCTAAGCCAAGTGATATTTTGTCTGTTTTCGGATTGTCGTCTATTTTAACGTGAAAGGTTATTATTATTAAATATTCTTAATAAGGGTAGGGTATGTCGAATCGATTCTTGCGTCTTCCATTGCCGCTAGAAAAGACCAGGATTCAACGCTGTTAAACGCTTTCTGTTAGTCCATAAACGCCGGATGTAAGGGTATGTTATATTCCGTTGTTTTCTGATGTTTTACTTTGTATCAATTTTCTTTTTCCAGATGTTCGAGAGATATCATTGTTTTGTTGTTATATGTTGACGCGAATTTCATTTGTGAGATAGGTATGAAAAAAAATTACCTAGTTGTTTTGTTTTTGTAATTTATTTACTTACTCGCACTACGGAGAAAGGCCCGTCCATCCGACACGATCGATCATAAGCTCCGTGCCATTTTTGATGCCGTTTTCTCAGATTCGCAGCAATGTCGTCCCGCCGTCTCAGTCTGGGTCTTGCAATAAGTGGCCTTTTCCCTTCTGGGGCTTCCTGCCATACCAGTAGTATTAGCTTTTCTTTGGGTTGAGCCGTTGAGCCTTTATCATGTTGCACAGTAGAGCGGGTTTATCGTATCGCTCTCTCAGTTCTGCATTCGTTTTATTTCTATATTGCTATATTGCTGCGTCTAGGTTCTCTTTCGGGCCGTATATTTTCCTAAGTATTCACCTTCCGAATCTACGGATGACCTCCCATTATGTACCGTTAGCGTCCACAATTCGCAGCCGTACATGATGACAGTGTTCTGATGACACTTTTGTATACTTTGATTTTGGATATTTGGTAATTTCTTTGTATCCAACTATCAGTGACGGACTGGCCCAGCGGGCTGGCGGGCGGAGCCCGCTGCGCTCTTAAGATTTATCGCCCCATCGGCATTGTTCAAATAAATTCGGAATATCGATTATTTATTAATTTAGATATTAATAAAAATTTATTAGAATTTCCATTAAAGTTTTAAATTAAATTCTGAGACTTTTACCGCGCCGGATAGAGGGCGTCTCTGTAAATTAAGTTAGGTTTGTATTCCAGCCATCACGCTATTCTTGTGCCGAGAGCCTCCCGCCCGACAAGCACCATCTTGCTTGTGCCTTGCGCTTTCCTCTTGTATTCGTTCTAGTGAAGATTAGAGTAGATTGCCAGTACAACAGTTTGCAAGTCTTGCAAAAACTGTATTTATTGCAGTTACAGGCTATCAATCAAATTCAATCTTAGAACCAGTTTAACACGGTCAAAGTGCTTGTTCGAAGTGCACTTAGATGAGAACTTGAATCAAGTTGGAAGCTCGCTTACTTACTCGGATGAACAGTTGTGGTACCATCCAAGTGAGGCGCGCATAGCGTCCAAGGGTACTTGATCCACGTACACTTGGACCCTGCCAACCTTCACGCATATGCTTATCCAATACTTTCGAAAGCTTACAAATATTTGTCGACTATCAGTTGCGCAAATTAGTTATGATCGAAACTCAACAAGGTGAAGTATATTTAAATCAATTACGAAGTAACCTGAATCACAACAACCTGGAAGTGTTTAAATGTCTATGGAAAAAAAATTTACACATGTCGTTAGACAATAACGAAATTATCAATAATGTAGCTAAGACTAGCAAAAACCTCAATAAAATGTTTTTTTTTTTTTTTTGGGAAATACATAACGGTGTGGTAATTTTTTCTTATCGATAACATATGATTAGCCTAACTTTCAACTAGTAGGTATAGAGTCACTTGAGCCTGGGATCTTTTTCGATACCGTGGGAAAATCGGCGGATTTTACTGGTTTTGTTCAGGTTTTCACTGGTTTTAGGGCGGTTTAGCTGTTTTTTTGCTGGATTTTGCTCGTTTTTACTGATGTTTGCTGGTAAAGCAGGTCTTGTGCTGAATTTTACAAAACCAGCTAAACCAACATAAAAGCAGTGAAAATCAGCACATAACCAGTGAAAACTAGCACAAAACCAGCTGAACCAGCATAAAACCATTAAACAACCAGCACAATCCGCCGATTTACCCCACGATATCGATAAAGTTCCCAGGCTCAAGTGACCCTATACCACCTATGCCTTCTTCAACTTTTTCTTGGTGATGGCACCCCATGTAGGAAATCGCCCGCCGTAAGTTCAGAACCCAGTCCGTCCCTGCCAACTATTATTATATTCTTAAGAACATGGAGGCATTTAATTGTGGTTTTTAGTCGGTACTTTATTTTCTCGGCTGTGATGATCTAACCCAGGTTCTTGAACTGCTTGACGTTTTCAAAGTTGAACTCATTCATTGTCACATTTTGCCCACTCTCCCTCTGCCTGTCCCAGAGCTATGCATGTATTTATTCTTGCCTTCGTTGATACTTAGACCCATTTTAGATGCCTCATGCTCCAGTTCAACAAAGGTTTTTTTGCTATTTATTACGCTATTTTCCACCAACTCTTTGGAGTCTCTCACGACCTTCTCCAAGGCAATACTGAAAAAAAATCGGACATAGCGCGTCACCCTGCTTTAATCCCGTATTTAACCTGAATACGTCCGACATATCACTCCCAAATTTCACTCTGCATTTGGAACCTACTACACAAACTCTTGTTAGTCTTATAATCTTATGAGATATCCCGAACTTTGCCATTGTCTCCCATACCTTAACTCTTTTCAAACTATCATATGCCTGTTGGAAATCTATAAACAGTTGGTGTATCTGCCTATTAAATTTCCAGCTTTTTTTAGTAGCTATCTAATTGTAAACAGTTAGTCGATTGTTCATCGGTTTGTCCGAAAGCCGCACTGATAGTGTCCTATTATCTCGTCTGTGAATGGGGTTATTCTCGACAGAATTATATTTAATAGAACTTTGTATGCTTATGCTTATTCGTCTATAATTTTTGCATATCATTTTAGGTCTCCTTTTTTGTGTAAGGGGATTATGCTTTCTTTCTAGTCTTCTGGGATCCTCTCGTTTTCCAGATAGTTCTTATGAGTTCATTTAGTTGGGATGTGGCTATGTTTCCGGCATATTTTGCAATTTGAAATGCCGAGAGTAGACTCACATATTATGAGCGTCACTTAAAGCTTTATGCGAAGTATTATTGTAGCGATTTGTTGAAACGGGAGATAAGTTGTGGACTGTTATTTTTTATAGGATATCGTCATACAAACGTAAAAGAGGTATAAATATAAATGAAACTCTAGAAAAAAAAAACAAGAGCTAAAACGAATTAATAAATAACAAGACAACCTAACCTTATCCCGCTGGGTTAGAGACTCGCTTGTGGACGGGCCCGTTACGAAGATACCACACATAAAGTCTACAAATAGGGGCAATTGCTAAAATCGTCACTGGTTTATCGATCAGCTAATAATAAAAGACGTGATGAAAATGTCGAGTGACATCGTACTTCCTGGAAAAACTTGCACGCGGCATGGCTGGTTCGCCCTACAATATTACAAATTGCAATTGTATGTTTGTTGTAAATGAAAATTGATGTAAATGAATGTACAATTTTGTCTGCTCAAAAATAAATAATAAAACAGAGGTAAGAGATGCCTAGATTTTGTCATGACAACATAAAGATTCTCTCCACTAATGGCGCCATACACCTATAATTCCATTTCTCCCATGTCGCATGCAAGCATCGTAATTCCTATAAACGCACAAGGGAGTCACATCCAAAACGACGTAGGTACGCTTTATTTGTATGGAACAAGTTGTAATAACACACCGGGACAGCTTTGCGGGCACGTATATATGAACAAAAAAATAAAACAAAAATAAAATGGCTGCCGCCGTTTAATTAATGAAGATAGAGATTTATTGCAGTCACGGTAATAAATAATGGAGCTGCGCAAGGAGAAATATTCACCCACACCGTATACTTATTAAAGTTATTATTGAAAAAAAAAAAACGTAATTAATTAGCAACACATAATTTACAGCGGCGAGATCATTGATTTGTCATTTTTCAAAAATTTAATCGACAAAAAAAAAGGTAATCTTAATTTAAAAATTCTACGTATGATGTAGAAGCAATTTCTTATCTTTGTTGACCTTGTGTATTCCATTAACAAAAGAGCACTGGTTTATGTCTCTCAAAAAATCCTACTTAAAGCCACATAAGCATGTATGAGAAGACGTATTATCGTCCGAGGTAAATAACATAAGCATCGAGGATTATCATGTTATGCCATTTAATCTGTGACAGGCCATAAAATAAGGTATTACCGGAGCATAAACAAGTCTTTTGGGCCAGCGGGTGGATCATTCACTAACTCTTCGGCCATCCAAATTGATGAAAAATATGACTTAGGCCTTGTTAGTTATCATAAAAAAAGGATATGTTTCACATTCCTTCTTGAGGCGGATCGCGGGTGAATATAGAAGCTTATGGTGGACTGCCTTGGGTAAAGCTACTTTTGAAAAAGATACCTTTTGATTTAATTTATAGCCGTTCGTATTATATGCAGAGCTTGGAAATAAAAAATATAACTAAATTGGTCTTGAGTGTAATAATTGATTTCTACCACTGGCGCCAGATGAAAGAAAAGAAAGTCCAACGAAGAATAAACTGTAAAGTGAAAGATAGAGATGGAATCAGATGAATTGCGGCATCATTTACACACGTCTCTAGTTAATTAGCCACTGCAGATTTATGGCTGATCATCCGATATGCCTTTATTGGGGACGAGACAATGGGAAAGAGCCGTCACACCGATTTTTGAAGATACCGAAGAAAACGGGGAATTTTATAGCTGGGGTCGTTCTGTTTGGGTTTTAAGACCTGTGTTTGAAACTTTTTAACTCTTTTATGAAACGTTTTTTAATGAATTTCCAACATCGACAACATCCCACATTGTTTCTCATATTTATTGATATTGATAAATATTCCAAATGTTAGTACCTACCCTACATTCAAACTATCAGATTTATTTTTCATTAGTCTATCTAATATTCGTGACAAGAAAATGTCTTATATTTGAAAAAAATAGAGCTTTTGTAATTTTCTAAAACAAAGAATCACACGAAATCATTATTTTTACTTATGCGAGTTCGCAGATCTCTAGGTATAAAAGTGGAATATCAAACAAAAAATAACTGAGAGAGACATATATGCACTGAAAAAAAATAATAATTTGGTCCAAAGAAAAATGGAGTTCCCTTAAATAAATATTTGGTTGATAATGGACAAACAAATATTTGTTCAAAAAATAATCTGGATTTGTTTGACCGTTTCCATTCCGTTTGCTTGAATTAAATTATTCTTGGTTTAGCTCTAAGTCAACCATTTTTACAAAATAAATAAATATTTAGTTCGAGTAAATAAATTATGTATTGTTAGCTCATAGAAAATATTTAAATTAAATAAATATTTATTTATTGTGAGCTACTTGTTTTTTATTATTAATGAAACAAGTATTTCTCTCAACCTCTTTTATTTTGAGCCAAATAAACAAATTGTTCCATTTAAAGCCTGATTTGTTCAATCCAATTATGTTTTTATTCTAGTTAAATCAATAAATTATTGTCAAGCTGCACAGGAGGGTCGTTCTCATTCAGTCGTTCATCGTTATTCTCTTTTCCTCCATCATCAATGTTTGGAATCTGATTCACTTCGATGGAACTTCCAAAAATGTTTGCAGGTGGTTCGTTCTGATGCACAGTTTCTGTGGTGGCAAGTATCGTACATTGAACTAAATCGGAGATCTCACATTAGAGCAACTCGATATCTGTCGAACGGAAAATATTGCTGGTTGCTCTAATGTGAAACCTCTAATTTAAATAAATGTAAAATACTTGCGTCAAATATTATTGCGAATTGCCTACTGCTTGTTGCCTCAGTGTGAGAGGTAAACTTTGGTCTGGTCCAGGTAGAAATAAGTCCTCAATAAAAATTATATCGGCCAAGGCGACGTATTTTTTTGTTCCTGGAGACACCATCTTGCTGAAATTTTTTGCATGATTTGGAAATATTGTGAATTATACCTATTATGTAGGTATTATAACTTCAACTTACGGTGTATTAAAGGCCACTTCTGCCCTTCCATCTTGCGAAAACCACTCCGAAAAATAAAAATTCAAAGTAACACCATGCGACGCGTGCCAAACCAACAACAGAAAAGAACAAAGAACGAGCAGAGAGCAGTGATGCACACAGCACAGTATTCGGAACTCGAGCATGCGCGTAAATTGTCAAATGTCTACACAGATCCCGGTTATTTGAATTTTGGTCATGTTTATTTTGTAAAAATTCCAAAATATTTAACTTAAAGTAGCTGTTATTTCGTTTAAATAATCTGAATATATTACATTTATGGCGTTTGTTCTAAATACATATTTATTTAATAATGCAACTCGTATCATTTTAAGAAGTCAAACAAATAATTTTATCTACAAGCGTTTGGTTATGACGTTTTTACATAACCATTTTTCTGGTATTTGAGTTATGTCACGAGACTCATAACATAACTTGTTTTGTTATAGCCTTAGGTTATGAATTCATAACACAACTAGTGGTGTTATGGACTAGGTTATGAATCTATAACACAACTATTTTTGGTGATTTGACAAATGTCATAGATAAACCTGTAAAGGTAAAATGAAGGTAGAGAACTACTAATAAACGGAAATAATGGAAAAAACATTCTTATTTTTCGCTTTGCAGATAAAACGTTGTACATCACACGTGCGTTTAAACATGACTACAAAACTCGTGTGATTAGGACGACTCGGTCTACGACCTCGTCTTTCACACTCGTTATTGTAATCATGTTCATAAACGCACTTGTAATGTAAATAACTATAAAAAAACCAAATACACAGATTTATTTAAACCAAATACATTGTTGTTGGTTTAACTAATCATTATTTGGGTGAAATAAAAAAAAATCAAATAAATATTTATTAGGCAAATTTTTCACCAATTTTTTTAGTGTGTATACAATAATATTGACAATGGAATATAGTTGTCGTTGTCGAGAATATTGTAGTGAGAGATGAACTATGAAGCCAAGAACGTTTGATTTCATCGCGACATTGTAACCTTAGCTGATAATTTCTATGGCAATGAGGTTAGGATGGGTTTTGAATGGTGGAATAAATTTTCTTATTACTGTTCCACACATGTATTATTATAGTAGTGTGGTAGATAAAGCTCCATGTAACTCTTTCTAACAATTGAATAATTTCAAGTCCATTCCATAGGTACATTCCAGTTGGACAAAAAAAAATCCTATAATGACCCAATTCCTTATTGCAGAAACCTATACTGCACACGTTCGTTTTAATTATAACAACGTAATTCTATACCGTGTGGGCCGATTAAAGTTATTGTTTGCCCACAGCCGCAAAACTTATTATAACAAATTTATATCGGATACTACCTGATAGCCCGAGTTGATATGCCTTATTTGTAAACAATGAGAAACTGTATACAGAGAAGATCGAGACCAGCGACGATGTGACTGGCATAATAAGGATGATGACGGTGAGTCAACACGATTAAATTTACTTTTCTTAAAAATTATGTGTATAAAAAAATAGAAAAAAATATACCTACATACCAACAATGACCACGTGACCGAATGAAGCTGGATTTTCGATTCCACTGCAATTCCATCTTTGATGTCTGAACTGATATTTACATTCGTCAGTTGCCATCCTGATTCCATCTCCTATGGCTACCATTGCGTCTGGAAATTTATTTTAGTTTAATTTCGTTTAGTAGACTAATGAAAAATATAATATATTTAAGTATAAGAGATTGAATGAGTTTGTAGATAAATAAACCAATCTTCAAGAGATTATTCTAACATCTACTAAGTAAGTACCTAATTGAAAATCTTGAAATAAGGAATAGGTAGGTATAGATGTCTGGAGAAAACGACTATATTACTGTTAGGAAATTACATTGGGGAAGTTGTTTTTCACTGCTTACTACGATTATTCAGAAATTTGAGTGTGCGATTCAAATAAACAAGTATTTACGTGATTCTGGAGAATTCTCGACTGAATATTTTTGTGTATCAAGCGCGTAGTTGGCAAGTCAGTCGATGTAAATGAGAGTATTTTGTATAAACTTGTGTTGAAGAAAGAAGTTTCCACTAATACATTAGCTAAGAAGTTTCCCTGTACATTTTGATATATGATTTATTATTTATGACATTGAAGTTTTAAAGTTGTACTTGTCAGAATAATATAATATTTCTAATTGTAAAAACGTTTTATAAGTTTATACATTAATCTTTACAAATCTTTTATTGTCCGTCGATTTTAATCTGATACTCGGACGGAATGTGAGCTGGTGGCTCACTACATTAGAAACGCCAATGGTTACCTGACGTCACACCTGTTTTTGCCATATGAAACACCCCCTCGCTCCTCATACGGAAAGTGTCAGTTAAAAATCGACGAACAATACTTCCTACTTCACATCTGTCCTACGTTTACTTATTGCTTACAAAGGTTACGGGCCCAGATAGGCCAGCAGATGTAATCACAAAAAGATTCGTCAACCTCTGAAACTGCAAAAAGAAAATTTTGAAGTAGATTCCATCTGTCAAGAAAATTTTCTTTTTAAAAAGTTGGGATTTTATAGACATTTTTTCGAGCCAATTTCAATTATGTCTACTACTGTAAATTATGCAGAAAATTCCAGTTCAGCTCCTCCTTTTGATAAGTTGAGAGGAAGTGAGAATTATTGTGATTGGTCGTTTGCTACTTCGTAATGAAGATCTTTGGGTTCCTATAAATGGCTTTCCAGAAGGCGATACGACAACAGAAGCAATTAAAAGTGAGAAAGATCAAAAAGCTCTTACAAAGATTTGTTTGATGGTTCAACCTTGCTGTTATCCTCACATAAGAGAATGTGAAAAACCTGTTGATGCTTGAGATTATTTGAAAGCAGCTTACGAAGATAAAGGTCTCAATCGGAGAATCAGATTGCTTCGAACCTTATGTAGTATCAGGTTAGAAATTTTTTTCTAAAATTGCTGATTACGTTAATAAGTTAATGACACTGTCGCAAAAACTTAGCCCCATAAATAAAGCTTTTGATGATGAGTTACTGGGAGCTATGATACTTCAAGGATTGCCAGAAAGCTATGATCCTAGTGATGGCGATTGAACAGTCTGGTGCACAGATCACGAGTGATTTGATCAAATCCAAGTTAATACTAGATACAAAGTGGGAGAATGATAAGCACAATTCAAATAAAGCTTTGTGGTCTAAGAAAAATAAAGTCAATAATGCGAAAGACAAAAAGCCTTCGTGCTACAAATGTCGTTCTGTGGGACACTAATAAACAAAATTGTAAAAATACAAAAGTCAGTGGACCTTCTACGTCTAACCAAAATAAAAAGTATGAGCAGAACAAGTCAACCAAGAATGGAGTTTTTATTCCCGCATTAGGTTGTCAATTAAATAGACAAAAATGGTATGTTGATTCTGGTGCTTCGTCATATATGACTTCTAACAAAGAATGGCTGGTCAATTTTTCAGAAGAAAGAAATGTTAGAAGTGGCTGTTGCAAATTATCAAATTTTATACAGTCAAGGAATTGGAGATGTATCTATTAGTCTGAAGGATAGATCACTAGTCGAGGTTATCTCTAACGTAACCTATGTTCCGGACCTCCGTAAGCCAGATGGTCTCTAAAGGCTTTATAGTGGTATTTGATCAAGAAGTATACAAGATGAAAACTGCGTGATTGAAGGTGATACAGTGGCTACAGCAACTGAAATTGGTGGAGTCTATTGCCTCAATCTAAACAAAACTGAACACGCCAATTTTTCAAACACAGAAATCTCAAAAGTACTTTGGCACAGAAGACTTGGACATTTAAACCATATCAGTATGAAACTTCTTCGTGACAAAATAGCTATAGGATTGGATTTTTCTAACAAAAATCTTGACGATCTTTGTGAGTCCTTTATTTAAGGAAAACATAGCCAGAAGCCGTTCAAAATGCAACGAACAGAGGTTTCCACTCACAAAAAGTTGGAGCTCATACACATGGATCTGTGTAGACCCATGCCCATAGATTCTTGGGGAGGAAGTCAGTATATTTTTTGTCTGATAGATGACTTTACGCCAAAAGTTTTTGTCTATTCTCTCAGACAAAAGAGTGAAGTTACAGAAGTTTTCAAGGAATTCAAACAGCAAGTAGAAAAATGAATGTAATTTGAAGATAAAAAGAGTCCGAAGTGACAATGGTAAAGAATTCTCAAACAATATTTTGAAAAATTTTCTAAAGCAAAATGGCATAAAATTCCAGCTAACAGTACCCTACACACTACAAGAAACTGCAGTTATAGAACGCATGAATCGGACAATTTTGGATAAGATGAGATCTATGATGCAAGAATCGTCTTGTGATAATCGTTTTTGGGCTAAAGCTGTCAACACCGCTATATTTGATCAATCGATCACCAACAAAATTGATCAAGAAAATGACACCAGAAGAAAAGTGGAGTGGTCGAAAAGTAAATCTCAGCCATTTAAGAGTTTTTGGATCAATAGCGTATGTTCATATACCAGAGCAAAAACGACGAAAGCTGGATCCCAAAAGCCAGAAAATGGTATTTGTTGGGTATAGACTTTTCAATCCAAAAACAAATGAGATATGCAGAGCTAGAGATGTTGTAATTCTAGAAGGTCAATTTTTCACCAATCAGATGGCCGAAAACGAAAAACCTTTTACAAAAGTATTTGCGCCAATTTTGTCACTATTCGATTCTAAAAACGAAAATGAACAAATTGAGATTGGACGCGATAATGCGAATAATGAACAACAAGCATGTGAGACTGATGATGATTTTCAAGAACAAATATCAAATAAAGAAGTTCTTTCTGATAAGGTCACATCTCAACAACAAAACCTTCTAGTTCAAGAAAAACAACTAGATCAAGAATCAGAATGCAGATATCCAATTCGAGATAGAAAACAATAAGAATTCCCGGATCATTTGGTATATCAAACTTTGTTTGATTTTCCTGAGCCAAAAACAATCAATGAAGCAATTTCTAGTGATTTTTCTTCAGAGTGGAGAGTTGCAATGCAAGATGAAATTGATTCACCTCATGAATCTGGCACTTGGATTCTAGTTGAAAACTCAAAAGAAGTTAACATTGTCAAATCTTAATGGGTGTACAAAGTAAAACAAGATACCGATGGAAACAATGTATATTACAAAGCCAGATTAGTAGCCAAGGGGTTCACACAAGAGTATGACATAGATTACTTTGATACTTTTTCACCAGTGATTAGATATTCATCAATACGTTTACTGTTCAATTTAACCTTGAATTGAAACATTTGGACGTTGTCACTGCTTTTCTTAATGGAGAACTAGATGAGAAAATCTACATGTATCAACCAGAAGGTTTCGTCGTTGAGGGGAAAGATAATAAAGTGTGTCTTCTTCGAAAAGCATTATACGGATTAAAACAAGCTTCAAGATCCTGGAATAAGAAAGTTGACAAGGTGTTAAAAGAACCTAATTACAAGCAGTTAGCACACGAAAGTTGCATCTACACTATGAAGAAAAAGAACTACATAGTTATCATTGCACTATACGTGGACTACTTTTTTATTTTCCACAATGATGAAAATGAAGCTGAGAAATTAAAGAGGCTACTATCACGTCACTTTAAAATCAAAGATCTTGAAGTTATAGATAACTGTTTGGGCATGAAAGTGCAGAAAAATCAAAATGGAAGTATTTCTATTAGTCAGAGAAAGTATGTCATGGATGTACTAAGGAAGTTTGGAATGTTAAATTGTAAACCAATCAGTACACCAATGGATTCAAATATGAAACTGCCATTAAAGAGAGAAAAGAGCTTAAATGTGCCATATCAGCACCTAATTGGATGTCTAATGTATTTGAATGTCACTTCTAGACCTGACATTGCTTATGCATGGTCCTATTTGAGCCAGTTCAATACTAAGTATGGTCAAGAACACTGGCAAGCTGCGAAGCGCGTATTAAGATATCTCAAAGGAACAGCAGACAGAGCATTAGTTTATCGGAAATCTGAAGACGAATTGACTGGATACACCTATGCAGATTGGGCTAGTGATGCGACAAATCGAAAGTCAATACTGGTTTTTGTTTCAAATATGCTGATGCATAAGAAGCAATACATTCAAAAGGATTGTTATCAGAACTTGTAAATTTTTCAAAACCTGTAAAAGTTTACAATGACGATCAAAGTACTCAAAAAATTGCAAGTAATCCTATTCTGAACAGAAGAACAAAGCACATTGATGTGAGGTTTCACTTCATAAGAGAGAAGGTTGAAAATGGTGAAGTTCAGTTAGCATATCTTCCAACAAACAAGGTGACGGCTGACATTTGTACTAAGCCATTATCTACACAGAAGTTTGAGTTTTGTGTTGAAGCTATGGGTTTATCAAAATGATGTGAACTTTAGTAGACTATTGAATTAAGAGGGAGTGGCGAAGAAAGAAGTTTCCACTAATACATCAGCTAAGAAGTTTCCCTGTACATTTTGATATATGATTTATTATTTATGACATTGAAGTTTTGAAGTTGTACTTGTCAGAATAACATAATATTTCTCATTGTAAAAACGATCTAAGTTTATACATCAATCTTTACAAATCTTTTACTTCCTACTTCACATCTGTCCTGCGTTTACTTATTGCTTACAACTTGTACTCACTAAGTACTTAGTGAATTTGGAGAAATCAAATAGTTCATTGAAAGTTGTTGTTAGTACCTGAAGAAATGACGCCGGAGTACGCCAGGCACAGAGTCCTTGCTAGGGAAGGTACTACGGGTACGGGTGCTCCTGGCCCTCTAAAAAGATCGGACGGGGCCTACACGAGCACTAACGAGGAGAACCGCGAGAGACTGCTAATCGATATCCACTTTCCAGGATCATCCATTAGTAGTAATCCATCCAGGCCGACAAAATAGGTCAGAAAACCGGTAAAGGTGGACTGAGAAAGGACAAAGTAGGTATTGTTCGTCGATTTTTTGCTGACACTTTCCGTATGAGGAGCGAGGGGGTGAAGTATATGGCAAAAACAGGTGTGACGTCAGGTGGCCATTGGCGTTCTAATGTAGGGTGCCACCAGCTCACATTCATTTCGAGTATCAGATTAAAATCGACGGACTTTGGTAACATATGAGAGAATCAAATGGGCCTTAAGGGAGTTCCATCCTTTCAAATCGCCAGGCCCAGATAGAATCTACCCATCACTGCTGCAGAAAGGTCAGGACATACTTCTGCTACAACTTCGCAAAATTTTCAGAGCATGCATTACTTGGGGCTACATACCAGAGGTATGGCAAAAGGCGACAGTAGTCTACCTGCCAAAGATCGGCGGGATTCTAGACCAAACGCCCAAGTTGTATAGACCTATATGTCTCTCCTCGTTTTTACACAAAACTCTGGTGAAAATGGTGGACAGAAATATCAGAGACCACACATTGACACTATCATCTGAGCGATCGCCAGCATGCTTACGAGCCAGAAAATGTAGATTTTCTCTGCATTAGATGATCTAAACAGACTCCCGACAAAGTCAATCGATGACAAAGGGATGAGGCTAGGCATGTTTTTCTACATACTTAGAGGAAGCGTTCAACAATGTTCCAACAACAACACTAATGAACGCACTTGAGCGTTATAACATTCCCCACACTATATGCAACTGGCTGGAAGCCAGCCTAAGAGACAGGGTCATTAGATCCACTTTAGGGGCTGCCCACAGGGAGGCGTTCTGTCGCTACTGTACTGGGCTAGTAGTAGTAGTAGTAGTAGTAGTAGTAGTAGTAGTAGTAGTAGTAGTAGTAGTAGTAGTAGTAGTAGTAGTAGTAGTAGTAGTAGTAGTAGTAGTAGTAGTAGTAGTAGTAGTAGTAGTAGTAGTAGTAGTAGATGCAGACGCCTCGAATATGTTTCAGAAAGAACGCAAAACGCACTGAACATAGTCGAACTGGTGTACGGAGGATAGGACTGAAGAAAAGAGATAAGAGGGCTAACAAAGTGGAAATTCCCTTATCGAAAGAGGTCAAAGACCTAGGAGTTGTCTTTGACCAAAAAATTACTTGGGGTCTACATCTCAACAAAGTCGTCCCCAAGGCAGAAATGGCCCTGGGGAAATGCAGGAGGCTCTGCGGAAAAAAACTGGGGGCTTAACCCTAAAATGAACCTATGGCTATACAAAAAGGGGTAATAATGCCAATTATAACCTTCGGTTTGGTTGCCTGGGAAGCACCGTAACAATCAGATAGAGCTTCAAAGTGTGCGAAGGCAAGCATGCGTATGCATCAAGGGGGCCATGAAAATGACTCAACTGCAGCCCTAGAGATGCTGCTGAACCTGCCGCCACTACATATCTACAAACAGGGTGAAATAAGGGCAGTACCTACGTTACAGACTCAAACAAGGCCAAGGTCCGATTATAAAACACCAAAGGACCATGAGTTGGAAGATAGAGGAGGATAAAGAGGTCGCCTCCTTTTACTAGATTCCTTCAGATGAAATAACTCCTTTTTTCATCTTCAGCATGCACTTTCGGGTCGCCATACCGGATGGGAAATACTGGAAGGCATGCCCTCCAATTGAAGCAGGACGCTCAGCAACCGACAATTTTGTGGAATCTCAGCATGCCTGTTCAAAACATCTCTATCAAGAACATCTGCAAACACCAGAACAAGGACAGGCAAAGCAGTTCATCATCAAAACTTGCTTGCACAACTTCACATCAGACCAACTAAGCCACAGACGTATGGTTGTAAGGATAATGGTAGTTCAAGTGACAGGACATTGCAGACTCAATAAGCACCTGGAAAGAATGGGCCTGGCAGAAGATAGCCTCAGAGTGTCCGTGGAATCCGTGACAATTTGGTATCAGAAATGAGAAGGGGGATGATTAGTAAACAGTTTCTGTATTGAATTGATATAATTAGAGATATAATTGCCGAGATAACTGGTGTATCAGTTTCAGCTAATAAGTAGCTGGAGAGCAAAGGAAGGATTTGAGCTTTTGTTGAACTGGAACAGTGACTAGTGACTTTATTACTGAGTTCTAGACTGAAATACAAGTTCACAAGCTGGTTTACTGAAGAGATCCAGAACTCTCCATCTAAACAAGCTCACAGTGACCACAGTGCTATTTTTCTAGAACATTTAAACTTGTTCCATTTAAACTTGTTCCATTACCTCAAAAAAGAAACAAAGTATTTTATGACAAATACACGACAGCAACCCGCCGAAAAGAAGCAAGGTAATCTAATGCTCGTGGACTTCACGAAAAACAACGAACACAAGAAGGAGAAGCTCGAAGAGAAAGACAAAAAGAGTCGGAAGCCTGAAGACAGATGGACAAACAAGAGGAAGTCAAAGACTTACAGTACTAGTAGTAAAACAACACCACCATGGGACCACTTCCAAGGCCATTCGTTGCGGATAGCCTGTGTTCATCAGGAGTGACCATTACTTCGCTGAAGAAGGTGAGATTCGTCGGCAATGACCAGGAGGCTGCTGAAGAAGATGACTATGGGGTTGGAGAGATGGCTGAAAAAGTGACCTCAGTGACTTCTTCAGCAGCCTCTGGTGTCACTGACGTTACTTCTTTAACCATCCCTGCAATGCTTTAGCCAAGTGACTTCTTCAGCAACCTCTGGTGTCACTGACGTCACTTTCTTCGCCATCCCTCCAACCCCATAGTCATCTTCTTCAGTAGCCTCTAGTCAATGTCGACGACGATGCTCACGAAGACTTCTTCAGCAGCCTCTGTTCATTGCCGACGACTCTCACCTTCTGATGGACAAAGGCCATCCGCAACGAATGGCCTTGAAAGTGGTCCCATGTTGGTGTTGTTTTACTACTAGCACTGTTACAACAACAAGAAAATTGGAGAACAAACGAACCAGCTTCAGAGCTTTCAGAGAGAATGGAAAAAAACTGTAATCTCTAAGAAATGAACTAGAATCGAGGGACTCCTAGCAGGGCAAGATAATAAGTTCAAGAATGCAATGGAAGAAGTTGAAACCGTTCATCAGGAAGTTGAAAATGTTCGTCACGAAGTTGGAATTGCTCGCCAAGAAATGGATAGCGTTCAGAATAAAAGAAAAAGTTTGACAGGTGGCTTGAATTCAAACTACATAGTGAAGGCTAATGATTGAAGCTCTGATGACATCGATGACTTCATTGTAGCATTGCATGGCCCTACCTTGGACCTATTGAGACATGGAATTTGCCTTTGGAAAATCAAAATACAGTCTTAGATGAAGACAGTGTTATAGCTGGTGCAATGGAACTAGGGCAACACTGGCTCCAAATAGCGTAAGTCTCCAACTATCTATAGTTGTATTCCAGAAAAATAGCACAATTTTCTCGTGATTCTATTTCAAAAGAAAGGAGTTATAATCGAATAGGAGAAATATATCGACACAATATAGACCGTCAGATACTGACAGATTTAGGTCCTCCATTTTCGCATACAAGCCTCGAACAGGGTTGAAAAGTACATCGATTTTGAGTAGAATGAAGGGAAATTTACGAGTAGCCCCTGGGGATAACATATTATGGAATATTCGATTTTTTTTTATGTTACCCCAAAATATACTTCTTCAATCCCGCCACTGGAGCAAATTATGCGTTTCTTGCTACCGACGTAAATTTTCATTCTTCCGATGGAGTTTTGTGCAAAAATCGCCCAAAATCTCGATTTTCCTTACAAAATTACGCCCCCTCTTTTAACCCTCTAGCCTCCTGCAATACCCCCTCCTTTATTTTCCCGAAACCAGGTTCTATATGAGACCCAAATGGCGCCTACACAGATTCTGCAAGAGAGACTCTGGAGATCCCACTGCACACTCACCTGCCAAAATCAATCGAAATCGAAACGGAAAGAAACTCACCAATTCACAGTAATCAGAAAATCAAGACTACTAAAGAGAACTGGGATACAGCGAAAGAGATCATAACTTATGAAAAAATACAATGCAATAAACTCGAGCAATGGTCCCCTTCACGAAAAGAAGAAAACTAGACGATCTAGTCCCTCCCACTTTCTTCGGAAAGCAAATACAATCATCCGGGAAGTCAAATGGCTAGGAATTATACTGGATGGGATGGCAAACTAACCTGGAACGCGTATATTGAGGCCATGGTCCGAATATAACCAGAGTAACCAAATCGGTTGACAGATAGTTACTGAAAATTCTGGTTACTTGGGAAATGCGTATATGAAATAAAAAATAATTGACAAAATTTACAGATAAAACCAAAAGAACCGACATTTGATTGCCGGTAACTATTTTGACATTTGGTTAACCAGTCTTCAGGAAACCAAGGTCCAAAAGTAACCACTTTTCCAGGAACCAGAGTAATTTGATTACTTTCGGACCACGAAACCCTGGTTATATTCGGCGGTGGATGTCATAAAAGTTATTCAGGCAACCTATGCCTGTCAAGCAACCTTGGTAAAATGTTGCTAATAGCCACCAAAAGAACAGTGGAAAAAACATGGGCTTTTCTACCCCACACAGTATATTAGATCTATACAGTAATGGTGAGACCCAGAATAATCTACGGATCAATAGTTTGGTAGCCAAAAGTCTAACAGAGCAAAGTAATAATGGAGCTATCCATACTTCAAATATTGACTTTTCTCTGCATAAAAAGGTACAATGAATGGGGGCTTAGAGACTCAATTGTAGCCAGAACGAACATCGGGACATACCAGGATAACAAAGATTATTTCAAACTCACTGTTTGAGATGAGAACTAATGAGAAGTGATTACAGGACCCCGAGAATAAACACTCACAAACCGTTCCAAACCCAGATTAATTTGGAAAACAGAACAGAAAACTCACTAGCCAAAATGGAAAGTTGGTATGGTATACTGATGGCTTCAAAACCGACAAGGGAACCGGTGCCGGAGTATATGGCCTATCCCCAAGAGCAAAATGGCATGGCTTGGGAAGCTCACCACCGTATTCCAAGGCAAATTACATGCAATTGAGACATGTCTGCGGGAAAATCTGAGAAGGGGATAAGTTCATAAGGATATCACGATCTTTTCTGAGCCACGCAGCTATTAAAGCTCTAGCATGCCAACAGATAAACCCAAAATTAATGTGGGACTGCCTGCAACCCCTTTTAACCCTATAGCCAGCTATAATAAGGTAAATCTTGCGTGGGTGCCGGGGCACACGGGTGTTGCCGGCAATGAAAACGCGGATTCCTTACCAAGCAGGGATCAGAAAGGCAGTCCCTGAACCCGTACTCAAAATATCAAAAACCTCGATACGTGGCTGCTTAGAAAAGTGGACCCGAGAGGAACACAAAAACCACTGATATCCAACACCGAGGCAACACTACATTAAGGCAATGGTAAAATATCCCACGGCAAGATTGGCTTCCGAGATCCTAAAGCTCACCAGAAATCAGATCAGAATTGTGACAGGACTGTTAACCGGCCACTGTACACTGAGAAAACACTTACAAAAGATGGGTACCTATTTACCAAGATAAACCCGCATCTGTAGACTCTGCGACGAGGACTCAGCCGTCATTCGGCACCTTCTGGAGGAGGAGCCTGTCCTATTTTAGCAGAAATTTACACAGCAAGGGATACAATAGGCAAGCTAACTAGCTGCAGTGTCAGGGAATCACTTAACCTTGCCTTGCTGCCGTATATTGAATTAATCAATCTTACCAAGAGTAGCAGGATTCCGGAAAGGATTTGGTACCAATATTTACGAAACCTAAATCATAATCGAGAGCCGATTTCTGGTACCAGGCTTTTATTGATTCTGCTGGTCTGTCAGGGCTGGGACTCTGTAAAGGATAAAGATCGTTATCCCTATCGCTATGGCACTTGCTGTCTTCTTCTCTCTTTCCGAAATCAATAGAGAGGGGACGTCAATAGAGATAGAGAAAATATCTCTATTCATTACAGAGTCCCAGCCCAGCTTTTCCAGAATGTAAAATCGACCGCTGATACGCCAGATTTGGTCGTAAATTTTCAACAAAATACCAACAGAACGTTGTTGTGAAGGTTTTCTATATTCTTAAGCATAAAGCTGATATTCAATTCCAAACGTTTTAAGAATTATGCGCACCCAGAGCTGAACATGCCCTAAGGTGCTTGAAATAATGCAAATAAATATAGAAAGATCGAGGAATTGCGTAGAAGAACTGGCGTCAATAATATCATCAAAAAACGCAAATGAAGCTAGTCTGGTCATAAGGTACTAATGAGAGGTGGCCAATGAACCACGAACCACAGGATTGCCGGAATAGGAACCACGAGTTTACGATATATAGAAAGTATCTAGCAATATAATAACATAAAACATAATTTCCAGCGCGGACATTTCAAGAAAAAATTTGGCCATGGCGTGAATTTTTACATAAAGCATGATTGAGCTACCTACTTTGTTAAATAATTTAGAAATATAGTATTTAAGAAAATCTTTTACCTGGTGATGATCTGCACATTTCCCTTTGTTTTGAAGTTAATCCAGGTATCCTTGAGCAGAACACTTCTGCTCCCAAACTGAAAACACCGTAAACTATCCTGAAACAAATTTCAAACATGTTAAAACTCTTGCTTTCCACTGTCACTTGAAGATCCTGATATAAAACAGAACCTTTATATATTATGGGCTGATGTCAGTAAACCAGAAGTCCCATCCAAACCCACGAACATAAATCCTTAGCATTGTGTTATGGCTTTTCGAGAAGTAATTTCGTCAACAAAATATTCATTTAACGCCTGCCGCCGGTGAGAACAGAACTTTCCAAATATACCGTAAAAAACAATTTCCCATTTAATTTACATTCGTGCCTTTTCACATTGATAACCATTTAAGTCGATACTAAAATTAAATTGTCGTTAAAAACGATTTTATGATCGCCATTTTATTAGCGAGAAATTTTATGACTGCCACCAATGCGATAAGTTAATATTTTAGCGCTATTCGAATGCCTCTCTTCCTTGAAGAAGAGCTTTTAAGTCTTTCGGTAATTTCACTATTAGTGCATTGGAATACTTATTGTGAAATATTCTAGTGGTTAGTATTTGACATTGTTGTTGTTGCAGCGGTCTCGTCATGACGGCATGTACTGTTTAATACAATAGTACCAAAAAAGGAATTGTGTTTATTTATTAGTACCCTTTTTTTCTTAGTTTGACATGGAATAATTGATGTGGACCAGGAAGCTGATGGAATTCCACAACTAAAATAGAATTTCTATATAAAAAAACTGTTAAATTTAATCAAATACAAACAAAACGAAGAACAAAAAAAACTTTTAATCAATAAATCCAATATTAATTGAAAATAAATCCCCACAAAGCTGGTATCACGATCATCTCTTGAGGCCCCCCTATGTCAGGCTTTGGCTGTGATTTAATTTAGTAAGATCAAAATCTGAAAAGTGTGGGCACGTACCGGCCAACTCTCCTGATCTAAAGCCAGTTCGGTTTCGACGTGGCGTTTTGCTTTATTATGGCATTTTGACTTACTAACTACCGATTTCATTTAGATAAGTCTTTACATGAGCTTCTTGACTGGGTTTCCGCTGAATTTTTGTAGGTTGATTTTTAATGAATGAGCTTATTTGTTCGTTGAATTACAGTGAACTGTTGAAACCAGGACATTTAAATTTTAAAAAAGTAGCAATTTCAGTAGGTATGTAAATTATTTCAAGACTATGTCCTTTACTGGCGAACATTTTTATATGAGAGCTTGGTATAGTCTTTTTAGGGTCAATTGAAACCAGATAAAAATAAAATGCAACTGATGGCTGAGCAGTGGCAGTGCATTTCTTATGAAAGTATTCAATCACCAGTCAGCTACGTTGGGATTTATGTTCACCTTGTTTTAACTGACTTCAAAAAGACTATAACTGTCAGTAGCTGCGTTGAGAATCAGTTTTTGAAAAAAGCCTTTTCTTATAAATAAGAATAATCTACGATTTTAAATTATTTAATTTCTATCTGTACATTATCGTTTTCATTTGCCTCGTTTTCTGTAGCTGTTCTGTCCTGTGATTTTATTTCATGTCACTTCATTTCATGAAAGCTTAATTAATAGGTTCAACTTCTTGAAGCAAACTCTGGTGATTATTCAAAATGGATATCAATTTGCCAACCGTTACATAGACAAGGAGATAACATGACGGAACCTATCAAAAGTATATCAGAACCTGTCTAGTAAAGAGACAAGATTACCTAATGGAGCATTGCGAAAATAATTACTACTGTTGGCGTAGCTTTTATCAGCACACCAACAGCATAATGGGAGAACCCAGTGAAGATAATACCTGCTGGTCGCATAACCGACAACCAGTCGGCTTTCGGTTCTCACATATAAGAATCTGTCTATAAATATCTCAAAAAGAGAATAAGCCCATAAATTGCGCTAAACTTTAAGGCCTAACCTTATAATTGGCATAAAGGAATTTATTTGATAGTAGTCGGATTATTACGTTTTGAACTATTTTAATGGCCTTATTATTCCTAATTTGAAATACTATGGTAATTAGAAGGTAGATTTCAAATGGCTATAAATTAGAGACTATAATGGTTTAGAAATAATTAAGTTTTGTCTCATTGGAAAATTCAGGTCAATGAACTGATTTTTTTTTCTCAATGCGTCCCAATGCCTTCCTGACCGATTCTTATGGAGTAAAGGCATTAGACAGGAAATATGCCGAGATAAGAAATAGTCTGGAAATTCAGGAAGTGATTTTGACAAAGGGAACACTATCTTTATATAGACCAGCAGGGGGTAGCTGGAAAGTATTCCGGAGTTGATGATATTTTGGCATGTCGTTTGTGGATAGTCTGTGGAGTAGAATCTGAGTTTTCGACCTCGAGGACCCGAAATACCTAGAAATTTTCGAACTTTTTCAGTTTTTTGCCTATAACTTCTAAACCATGCGTTTTTAGCGGAATACACCTATTTATAGAGTTAAAGAAAATCTAATTTCCTTCAAATTTAGCTGCTCAACGTAATAAATAGTTATCGAGATACAGTTGTTCAAAGATACAAAAAAAAAAAATATTAAATTTGTCAAAAATTTCTTCCCGTCCGAACATAATTTAAACCAAGCATGGGATAAACATCTTTTATCCTCGTCTCTTTCGTGGACGTGCACTCCCAGTCTACTGTGCCCCTGAATTATTTTTTCATTGTATCCTATTTTCATAATTATTTTTCAAAAATAAACCTCTTTTTATTTTGATTTTGGACGTCATCCGTGCTGAACTCGCCTATCTATCTGACAAGTATCGATAACTGAACGGGCCTGTGCTGAGTAGTACACGTTAAATTCCTACTTACTGTTTGTGTTCAGTTTCATCGTATTGTTTTCGTGGTGAATTAATATGGCATCTGCGATAATGTTAGAACGGTGTTTCATATTGTTACCCGCAAAACGCGATTGAAAAGTAAATAATAAAATTTGAGGAAGTGAGACAGTGAATGAGAATGGGTAACTAAAACAAAAAAAAAATAGAAAGGGAGGGTTGGTCGGTGGCTAAAATCTAGAAACGGGACTTCGTGTGAAGGGTTGCCGACTAGCTTCCAATGCGGAGAGGGGTGTGGATCAATTAAATAATTAAATATAGAGCGCCACCTGCTTTTTCCTGCAGTACACGAAGTCAACCGATATAACGACAGCAGGAAACTTCTACGGACCTTTAGCAGCACAATCTGAAATATAAAAGTAAACAAGAAGGAAGGACAGAAGTAAAACGCTTTGCTACAATCAGGTACGGGTTTTTAATTAGAACCAAAACAGGTTTGACTCTAGAGCAGATTCTGAATGGGTTTTCCGAACGCCCTGGAACACTGAAAATTATTATACCTAACCTTACGTTCTAAAAATAGTATTTACAATAATTTTAACTCAATTTGAGTCCCTAAATAAATTAAAGAGTATTGTATAACACTTATAACAGCAATAATACCTGAAATATAAATTAATAGACAAGCTTACTAAATGCATTACCTTCGTAAATTGCCATTTAACCCCAGTGTACAAGTATTTTCCTGTATTCAGTGCAGTATGTATTTATGGGATATTAGAGAGATACAGATCATTAATTAAAGTTGAAGTAACAATACGTAACCTGAAGGGCAAATTTAAGATTATGGGATAATATAGGTAATATAAATAATTAATTAACATTGAAATAACAACACATAACCTGAAGGGCTTTAATATTGTAGTATAAAACTGCGTCGCTGTGGGGATTTATTCCAACAAGGGGTTGGTAAGGTTTGATAGGTTCCAGATATTGAGACAATACAACACACTTATCAAACCTGAGTAGTCCCTAATCTTTTGAGGGGAACCTAAAGGAGTGGATGTATGTGTGTATGTATTTATGTATGTATGTATGTATGTATGTATGTATGTATGTATGTATGTATGTATGTATGTATGTATGTATGTATGTATGTATGTATGTATGTATGTATGTATGTATGTATGTATGTATGTATGTATGTATGTATGTATGTATGTATGTATGTATGTATGTATGTATGTATGTATGTATGTATGTATGTATGTATGTATGTATGTATGTATGTATGTATGTATGTATGTATATATGTATGTATGTATGTATGTATGTATGTATGTATGTATGTATGTATGTATGTATGTATGTATGTATGTATGTATGTATGTATGTATGTGTTGGAGGTGTCAGTTGCAGTGCGACCTGAAGGATTGGATTGATATCTTCCTGTGTTTCCGATGGCCTGGGACTGGATCAGGGCTGCAACAAGAAGCAACTGGCCCTGGGCACTGAAGTTTAGTGACTAGAAGTCACTAAAAGCTTCCAATTGTCTAGAGGAGGCTGAAGATAGAGGTACGACTTGAAATATACAGTAAGCTCAATGGTTAACTCTTCACTCAAAGTTAAGGACTAAAGCGTGACGAATAAATAAGGCCTGAAACAAATGGACGTTATGAGACTGGGCGTGAAACGATAGGTAGGTATGTGCAATATTCGGAATTTAACCATAAAATTAATAGAAAACTATGCTTTTACATAGGCAATAGAGAAACACAGCGAAGACGAATGAGAAAAACCACTTACCAAAATACTTTGGCCTTTAGGAACGTTGATCACGTTGCTCTTTTTCGGCTCACAAAGAAATCCGCGCAAGGCGCTTTGGTGCTAAAATAACAGATTAGCCACCCTAGATTTATGAGTGAAAACTGGACAACTCAGAAATCGGCAAAATGTGCCTAAGGAATTTTCCCTGAATTACCTCTGCTTGTCCCTTCAATTTCCTTTAAAAAGGTTGTGTCAAAACTCCAAGGTGAAGGGTTCTGGGGAATTTTGATGGTAGTTGGGCATGGGACTAATTTAAATTAAGTTGGTACCGGTCATTGACCTTATTTGGAGGGCTGTCAATCTAGTCAATCTAATCGAATCAGACAAGCAGCTGATCTAATGTAAATATTGTCATTTTGTTTATTAATAAATCAATTGACTATTTATTTTAACCCTACTAAGAGGAAATCCATTCCATTATTCAACCTCTAACTCAATGATTCTGGGAAGAATGAAAAGTTTGATGAAAAGTGTGGCCACAATTATTGGAAAGAAAACAGTGGCTTGACGAAGGTATGTTATTCAGTGAGGCGAATACGCTTATTTCCTTTTATTTTGTTGGCCCAAGAACAATCAGCCCGTAACAATATGCGAAGAAAGTTTGGCGGAACGTGAAGGGGTTGTCGTTAAAGAGGGTTGTCGTTAAAGAGGAATTGATACGCTTCTTGCTACTAGTTTGAAGCGGAAAAAGCCTGATCATCAACGGTTACTCGAAGCAGTGGAAAAAATTAAAATTCACACATCGTCAAAAAAAATTACAATACCGATGAATTGATTTTGGCCTCCTTGCGTCGTGAGTACCCTTCAACTGTCCCCAAACCAACGCACTCAGGTAGGTACATCATTTTCATTTTATCATGCAATTTCAACAACGAGTGCTTCTTATGCGATGAAGAGGTGACTGAGGAGTATAGACAAAATCAAATGAAGTTACCCCAGGAAAGACGCAATCCTATAGTAAAAGTGACGCTTCTAAAGGTAGCAGACACGATTTTGTCATACGCATGACAGCGAGGTGATGAATGGGGACAAAAAAGTGAACACCCTATAAGCCTGCAGTGACGAGTGTCAGTTTTTCCTTGGACAGTTGTCTGATAAGGTACCCGAAAATTTTCATCCACACGTTGAAACTGTGAAAAAGCCCCTGGAGAAGAAGTATGGAAATGATATAAGCGTCTCTGGTTCACTCAACAGAGAAAGTGTTGTATGTTTCAAAAACTCTGGCCACAGAATTTTGTTTGACAAGCGGTACCTGAACGAAAAAAACGGAGACCCTCAAGAAGAAAGAACTCGAATTGTGAAAAATGCAGGCGAAATTATTTTAGAGGATATCCGATCTAAAATGTTTAACACTGAAGCTTACTTGATAATTTTTATGGTGATTCTTATCATGTTGTTACGGAGATACTGCTTCTTCATCTTCATACTATCATTATTGACAAATAAACGGGGTTCACTGGAATCGTGGAAGAAAAAATGTCTTGCTCTGGCACATGCCATTATGCGTCCAACCAAAATCATTTTTGTCACCCATTATGACCGGGGTTGCAACGTATGTTTACAAGAAGTTTGGATCGAAACTTCTTGTTAACCTTCTAGCGAAGTTAGGATTTTCAGCTACCTATAATAAAGCTTCTAGACTTGAGGGTTCTTATGTGCAGCACGAGACAAATGTAGTTCGCATGAAAGTCACGTCCTCTCCCCCCCCCCCCCCAACAGCCGACCTGATTGGCAAAGCTGGCACTGTTGAAGTTAAGCAGTATCACCGACCACCCAATGGAGGATTGAAAACTGTAAAATTGTTTGACATAAGTATCAGCTCTGTACAGGACACTGTACCTTCTGCCTCTGATACTGCGTGGCTGTGACAAAACACGCTCTCATTATCAGTACCCGGTTGGAATGGATTCATGGAATTGATCTCCCTTTCATTAATGCACCTCCAAGTGATTACTCTATGTGCAAAACCACATAATGGAAGATAAATAACTTGATAATTAGTGGACTGTATAATTAGGTGGACTGGATGATCGACTGGATAGGGAACTAAAACACACGCGCTTTTCACTGACACTATATTTACAACAATTTACACAATATTTACACTATTTACAATTACTACTACAAGATGACAAGAAGCCAGAGCTTGCTTAGATGCCCAACAGGGCAGAGCTAGATTATAAAATTTATTAAAATGTGAAAAGGTTTCTGGATGCTTGTTAACGTGGACAAGCTCCAAGCTACACTGCTGCAATGACAAAAATGGCGCGCAATGTATTGACAGACATGACAAAATAGACATGACGACAACGCTGCAGTGTTGCAAACTTTATATGTATAAAAATATTTTGCCATCAAAAAGAGATAGCATGATTGTTGGAACATGTTTCCAACATGCTGGGGGGCCTAGAGTTTCACATGAAACCAAGGTAAAATTTTTCAGCAAAAAAAATAAAAAAATTAAAGAGAAAGTAAGCAACCCTTTTTTTAAAAAAAGGTATGATTTCAATGATGATCCAGTAAACGGAAACTTAACTAACAATTAAAGCTAAAAACATTTCTGGAACACATAGTATGACATTATGTATGTATATACGAGTATAGCTAATTGAATATAAATATAAATCTAAATGTTTTACAAATATATGTACAGAATTTTGTGAATAATTTTCAAAAATATTATTAACAATTATTGTCATCAATCGGTAACACTGCAATCTTGGTAACCGATCTGAGATAAATACCTTTTTTGGTTTTCACTTCGACAACCCTTACTTTGCCGTCCTTTCCAGGTATTGCTTTAACTATTCTTGCCATTGGCCACTTATAAGAAGGTACATTATCCTCTTTTAAAATGACTAACAAGCCCTCCCTAAGGTTAGGCATCTCATCACGCCATTTTGGCCTATTTTGGAGTTGCGTTAGATAGTCGTGATACCACTTTTTCCAAAAATGCTGCTGCATCTGGACACACAATTTCCAAAACTTAAGTCGACCTTGGGGAATTTCCGTCAAATCAGGGTCAGGAAAGCTTGTGATAGGCGCACCTATCAAAAAATGACCAGGGGTCAAATAGTCCAAATCTGAAGGATCTTGTGACAAGGCTACAAGTGGTCGGGAATTTAAAATTCCTTCTACTTGGACAATAAGAGTATTAAATTGTTCATAGGTAAGCTCATTGCTACCTATGACTCGCTTGATGTGAAATTTTGCCGATTTTACTCCAGCTTCCCATAAACCACCAAAAACTGGAGAATAGCTCGGTATAAAATTAAATGTAATTTTTTCCTGAAGGGAATAATTTTCAATTTTTTCTGTTTCGTTATAAAACTCTTTGATTTTATTCTCGGCTCCTTTAAACGTGGAACCATTGTCGCAGAAAATATTTGCGGGCTTCCCCCTCCGCGAAATAAAACGCTTCAGAGCAGCTAGAAAATTTTCGGTTGTCAGGTCTGAAAGCAGTTCCATATGAATTGCTTTGACTGAAAAGCACACAAAAAGTGCTATGTATGCCTTGGAACTTACGGATTTTCTAATTCGAGATTGCTTAACGAGGAAGGGACCGCAAAAATCTACCCCGACATTTTGAAACACTCTGGCTGAACAGACTCTTTTTTCCGGCAAGGAACCCATTAATTGAGTGGAACATTTTGCTTTGAATTTAAAGCAAATCACACATTTGTGTAGCTCTTTTTTAATTAATCTTATTCCATTTATGAGCCAATAATTGAGGTTTAGGGAACCTAAAACTTGTCTTGGTCCAGCGTGCAACAAAGTTGAATGTTCTTGTATTATAATTAATTTGGTGATGTGACTTTCCTTGGGCAAGATCACAGGATGTTTCTGATTATATGGAATGTTTGAATTATGTAACCTTCCACCCACTCGCAATAATCCATTGCCATCTAGGAACGGCGACAAAGAGTTTAATGAGGCTTTTAAAGGGGTATTGGAAAGTAAAGATTTAATGTCATTAGAAAAGTAAAAGTCTTGCTCACATTTTATGATTACTCTAAGACTGTGTTCCAGTTCTGAAAGCTTCAAACTTCCCTCAAGTTTTTCACCAGAATTTTTTCCAGAATTGTGAACAAATCTAAGTATATAGGCAAAAACTCTTTGAAGTCTTCTAAAGGATGAAAAATCTTCAAAAAATGAATTTGGCTTTGTTTTTATGACTTGTGTTAAAATTTTTTCTTCTGGCAAGGAAGCAGGAATTTCTATAGGAATTTCATTATGGCAAAAATTAATATCAGAAAGAACGTTTGGACCGTGGAACCACAGATTATTTGACTCAATTTCCTGAGGCTCGAGACCCCTGGATAGACAATCGGCAGGATTTTCTTTCGTGTTAATATATATAGTCGCTCTTTTTCAACGGATTTGCATAATAAAACAATCAGATGATGACCTTAGAAACTTGTTGAAATACGAGCTAGTCCCCTTCCCGATGTCTTTCTTCACAGAGGGAGGTATGCACAAGAGCACAAAGTCAATATTTTATGCGGCATTCACTCCTATTCAAGAACCAGTAGACTTCAGCATCAGCAAATACGCAGTTATGATGGTGGGTACCTGCTACATAAGGTTGTGTGGAGCAAATCAAGAGATACGACATTTGAATTGGTGTGCCAGAATTACGTTGATTATGTTCAAAGACACTTCGGGAGCAATGCTATAGTGGTTCTTAATGGCATAAGTTACCAAACCAGTAAAACGATATCGACGATCTTTGCTGCACTCATCATCAAAGTTTGTGTTTTCCAAAACAACTGTTCTTACAATTTCACAAGAAAAAATTCTCTCCAACGGTACCAACAAGAAAAACTTCATCACAATGCTGATTACTGAAATGGAATCCAAGGGAATTCGGGCGAAGCAGGCAACAGAAGATGCCGATGTCATGATAGTGGAAACTGCTACATCAAAATCTGCCGACTTTGATAGTGTTATCATAACAGGAGAATACATCAATCTTCTGGTTCTACTGACAGCATCAGGTTTTTCTAAAAAGAACATTTATTTCCAAAAGAGTAGCAGAGGTAACACCCCCAGGGTTTTGTATTCATCCCATTCCTGCAAATTTAACACTCAGGATATTTTCTTTCTTCACGCAGTAAGTGGATATGACACCACTTGAGCACTCTTCGGAATTGCAAAGAAGAAAGTAATACAAGTTTATAGAAAAAACCATGGCTCTCAGGAATAGTTGCTGTTCTCAAACATCGTGACGCAAAACCACACCAAATTACTGAAGCTGGAGAGAAGTTCCTAGAAATTGTACGGTGATTACTCAGACGTATTTATTGTTGAAGTAGCTATGGCTTTCTTATCATTTAAACAATTATTTTTTACTCTATTACCTTATCGAGCAGATCATTTCGAATAAAATTGCAATCAATATACTTCAATATATTTTTTCTATTTTGGTGTCATATCGAAGTCTTTTCGACACTAAAAGTAGTTTCGAAAAGAAGCTCTTTGTGACACTCCTTTTTTACTTATCGTAGGTTGGTAACACTGGCTGACTGATGGCCATCGAACTGTCATTCGCGATAAAAAAATAATAGAAGATTTCTATATTTGGCATGTAATGTTGCCAACCTAAACATATGAAATCAGGAAATATGAGAATAAAATTTCCAAGAAAAGTTTTTTTTTTAATTAAACAATACCAAAATAGAAAAAATAGTATAAAATATTCGTTTCATAAGACATTCAATCGCACTCGCCCTTTAGAAAACTCGCCTCCGGCTCGTTTTCTAATATAGGGCTCGTGCGATAAAATGACGTCTTATGAAACTTGTATTTTAATGTACTATTATACATCACAATTGATACTTACTTTTTTATTGCCAATTTGTAATATTTCTGATAAATTAAAATACAAAACGAGTCAAACTACCAATTCACCTATTAAAGGCGATACCTATTTCAGCAACACATTTGAATCATAAATTAAATTCAATTGCCAATAAAATTAAAGCATTTAAAATTGTGTAATTGAAAATTGCTTTCGAGGAGATAAAACTTTGATTTGATTTGATGTTTCAATTTAAATGATATGGGGTTGGTTCATAATATACTCATCGTAAATTAAAATGAGATTTTATCATCCTATATTGATTAGGTAGTTGAAATGATTTTATAGCTTTGAAAAATGAAAGAAATCAACTCAAATCAATTTAATGATCATAAAAAAGCCATCAAATATCAGACCCCATTAGGAGCTTCAAAACCACAAATCACTTTTCTTGATGATTTTAATGAAGAGGCGAAAGCAGTTTAATGTTAGGGATCAAAAGCTACGTCGAGAACGTAATTTTTTTTAATCATATTATATTTGAAGTAAAAAAAAAGAAAAAGTAACCAATGTTCTGTAATCTTTAACGCTAATTATGCAACATCATAGATCTTTATTGTTATAAGAACATTTCTCATACGTTAGGCAATTTCCTCAAAAATAATGATGAACATAGGAAAGACGTCATTTAAAAAAAAAAAACATACTATATTTTTATGAAGGATTTAATAGTTTCTCATTACGCCTAATTGAGGGTCATACATACATACAGTCACCTACACCTCAACACATCAGATTTTGACAAATTTTCCATATTCATATATATAATTAAAACACTTATCGAAATTTGAAAAACCGGCTCCTCAATTTTAAATTCACTGAAAGAACTATTATCAACTGGAGAAGGTAATTGTTATTTTTTACGTTAAAATTTTCTAAGGGTCCCTATCATTGACGGCTCAATTTGGACCGAAAAACCAGTCATCTGATTTATCTTTTCGCTAATAATCGTGTCTACAGGCATCTCCTCAGCAGGGGAACACTGTCGAATATTTCATCAAACATTCCACTCGTCTTTTTTTACACCGTGGAACTAAAAAAAGACAGAAAGGTTCCACGTCACATCGGGGGGTAAAATACCTCGATTTGGACCACCCGTACGGGCTGTCATCAAGACAAGATTTTATGTGGACCCTTGTATTTGTTGGGTGTTGTCGCAAAATGTACAGGTTTTATATCTAGCGGCTTTGGAAAACGGTACAATCGATAAAGTACCTTTATGTAACCACATTTCATGTTTAAAGTCATTTTGCGTTGATACCATTGATCTTATATGGTACGGCATTATCTATAAGAATTCAATGATAAAATGTTTTAGTTCAAAGCTTGAACATAAGGAAATGATAGTATATCGTGTTTGGGTTTGACTGACAAGAACTCCATGTATTAACTTGTTATTATTATGTGCTAACAAAATTTTTATTCTTGTAATAAATAATGTTATCTGTGATTGTTGCATTGCTTAGTAACTTTTTGGATGTCAGTCAATGGATTAGTAGAAGAAAAATGTACCTACCTACCTACTACTGGACGAAGTCAAATATTCACAAAAAACTTTTCGTCTGAAAGTTAGGGGCAGGGTTGGTATAATTTTGTGATTGTTTTCAGCTATAAAGCCGTTACCATCACAGGTAAATTCAATTTTTCATACCAGCCGGCTACTGGTTATATCATGGCCATCATACCAATGATAACATGACTCAGTAGTCTGGTGGGAAAAAGGGCAACAGCGTACTGCCCAAACCAAGCGCAGTAGACTACAAAGACAGGTCTGTTTGACAATAACAGGAGCTTTCAGCCATCGAGCCTCTCCTAGGAATTTCCCCTTTACATATCAATCTGGAAAGGGAAATACCAAAAACAACCTACAAAATATATCACACGAACAGAGATGAAGTGGATGACAAAGGAAACGTGGAAGGCATCAAACTGCTGGAGTCTATCAAAACACACAGCGGTTTAGGAATGCCTACGGACCTTATGCCAAAAACACGCACAACAATAGCCCCCTTCCCTTAGCTCCACCTACTGTAATTTAAGAACAGTCTGTAGCTGTTAGGAAGCTCTAAGCAAATTAGAGAAGAAAAACAAGGTAACCCTAATACCAGGACACGCTGGCGTTGAGAGCAATGAAATGGCGGATCTTCTTGCCAGAGAGCCGAAACCAGCTTCACAGGGCCATAGCCAGTGCTAGGCATTGCCTATAAAATGGCAAATCAAACCATTAAAGCCTGGGCGCACAACAAAGCCTATGAGCATTGGCTAAACCTGCCAGGGATGACACAAGCAAAGGTTATTTTAAGACAACCGTGGTTGAAAGGATTCTGGAGCTCGGCAGAACTAAGCTGAAAACCATAATCAGCTTATACAGTGGACACTGTAGGCTAAAACACCACATGCACAGAGTTGGACTGGCAGATGATTCTAATTGTAGGCTATGCATGGAGGACGAGGAGTCAATTGCACACATTGTACAGCGATGAACCCAAATGAAAATTCGGAATATGGTCTCGGTCATGTCCTATTTTATGCCCAAACAGATCTACGCATGCTCCTATTCTGGCAACTTTGATTAGATTAATATATTTTTTTTTTTTTTTGTCAGGTCTCTGTCAATAAGACTGTGGCTAAGGCTTCCATCGGCATATTCTCGCAAGATGGTTGTCCGTGTCTACAACTCTAAGACTGACCTAACGATGTTTGCCGCATCAAAAAATACCGATTTTTGCATTAGGCGAAAAGTTTTGTGTTCAACTCCAATCTCCTCTAAGGAGTTCTTGCCTAGGACACGACACGACACAAGGCCCATAAGGAAGATTGAAACAATTTTAACTTCCTCGAGCTTCCACATGTCTTCTACCTCTCATTTCAATTCGGCGTACTTTTCCATTTTCTTTCTGTATTTTCTGCGTTGTTGTGTTATTTGTTTGTGATAGTTATATCTGGTTTCTGGTGATTTATCATTTTGTCTGTTATTGTTTGTTTATTCCAGTAGATTTTGACTCTTGTGTTTTCTATCACTGGTTCTGCTTTGTACTGATAATATTTCGTGTTATTGTCAATCTCAAACTAACAAATTTTCAATAGTTCCAGATAAACTATAGTAGCTACTCGATCATGCCTTTCTATGTATTTTGTTCCTGCCAGTGTCTGGCACCCAGAAAGAATATGGTCTTCGTTTCAGGTTCCGCTTTGCATTTCCGGTATTTGTCGTTTTGTATGTTTTCCTTGATTAAGTGTTCCTTATAGTTAAATGTAGCTATTACCTGGTCCTGGATACCTATAATGAAACCTTCGGTTTCCGGGAACAAACTTCCGTCAACCAACCACTGAACTGATGCTCGCTGGTCCACCAAATCTCGCCGTAGCTTGTTGTGAAAACGATCATGGAGTGCTTTTGATCCCCATTCTCTAGGAAGCTGTTCTCTTGGTTTTTACGTTAGCTGATTGTGGTTCTCGGCGTTCAGATTGAGTGGTATGTAATTGTTGTCAGCTCTGACTACAGCTCTATGAATGTCGTTGTCTTTCCCTCTGAAATACACTCTTAAGGATTGTTTCTGTTGTTTGCAGGCAACAATCGCATCGATGATTCCACGTCCCCCATCTTCTCTTGGAAGATTGATCCTCTCCACAGCTGACCTTAGGTGAAGTTTTCATCAAATTTTGTTTACTCGGTCCTTACCATTCGGTTAATATGATCTAAGTCAGTTTCCGCCCATTTCGAAAAACTAAATGAGTATTGCAAAATGGGAAGGGCGTAGCTGTTAATAGCCTTGGTAAAATTTTTGGAGCCGAGTTTGCTTTCTCAATCAAGACTGGAATTGGTTGGTAAGTAATTGCTTGATTCTGGTGTGTTCGATCTTGTTTGTCTGCAGGATTCCGAGATATTTGTATGGGTCGTGGTTCATCGATGTCACCACTGTGGACGTGTCTAGTTGGATATCAGGCCCTTGAATCAGTCTGCCTTTCTCCACGATTACTGTCTGATAATTTTTCACGCCGAAGTTCATGCCAATATCAGAGCTCATTTGGCGGGTCAGTTGGGTTAGTGGGTCAGATCAAGTTGCTTTCTGATCGCGGTGTATATTTTTAGTTCATCCATAAAGAGAAGATGGCAGATAACTTTCGAGCTCTTTCCGCGTTTCAGGGCGAAACCATAGCCTGTTTGACTTAGCGTTTCGGATATGGGTTCAGAGCCACACAAAACCACAAAGCAGACAGTGAATGCCTTTGAAAGATACCTCGCTCTATGTTGATGGTTTCTGATTCGATGTTTGTTTCTTGGGTTCTGATGGTTAGTGAGGTATTGTTCCATTTTGTCATGGTGTTCCGAAGGAAGTTTATGATGGTGGGATCAATGTTGTAAATCTCTAGGGCCTTCAGAAGCCAGCTATGCGGTATTGAGTCAAAAGCCTTCTGATAGTCTACCTATGCCAAACACACGTTTCTTTGATTCTGTTGGGCTTGTTCGAGAGTCACAGCATCGATGGTTATTTACTCTCTACAGCCTAATGTTTTTCGGCGGTAACCTTTCTGTTCTTCGGTAAAGATGGCCTCCTGTTCCAGGTATTTGTCGACTGTTCGACAAATTGCAGCCGAAATAATCTTATACATGGTGGAAAGGCACGTGATCGGTCTATTCTGCGAGGGATCTTTGGTATTGTTGGACTTAGGGAGAAGGTAAGTGACTCCACTTACAAGGAAACTAGAGAGTTCTTCTGGTTTCCTTATTATCTTGTTTAACTGTGATGACATGCATTCATGAACGGAAGTAAATCTTTTGTACCAGAAGTTCTGGATTCCATCCTTACCTGGAGCCTTCCAATTTGCTAGTGTTGAAATTGCTCTCCTGACGTCGTCCATCGTAAGTGTGGCTGGGTTCATGGTGTTTCTCGCCCCCTATGGTCTTGTTTGCGTATCCAAAGTGCGTTTTCGTTGTGGCTCATTTTGTTTGACCAGATTCCTTTCCAGAAGTTTGTGACTTCCTCTATTCCAAGTGCCTCTTTCACCTCCATTTTCTTGTGTAGTGACCTGTAAAATTGCCTTTCGCTATTTGTAAATTGGTTGTTCTGCACTTTCCTCTGATAACTTTTTCGATATCTTCGAAGTCTTTTTGAAAGTGCTGCCAGTTTTTGTTTAAGTGTGTCTTTGTTTGACAGCATCTTGGATAGTCTAATTAGATTATAAAAAGGAAAGGAATCTTGGAAGAATATAATTGCTGAAATTAAATCACGCAAACATTGCTAGCTCTCCTAGAAGTATACCTACAACTGTCAAACTCACGTGGTTTCAAGGTGTTTGGGTGGAACGATGTTTTTATAGAATAGGTATAGTCCAACACATACCATTTTAAAGTCACGTGATTTTTCTCTATCCTTGTTGAATACATCTCAAACAGCGGTGATAGTAAAATTGACAAAAAAATTGCCGTCTAATTATTGTTCATAAAATTCTTACCTGAAATAGAATCCGTCACTGTCATCAATTAGTTTGTCAAAGTTATTTTAGAAAATGATACAACGAACAAACACAGCTAATAATTTTGACTATATTAACCTTTTTCCAACTCAAAAAGATGCAAATAGAAAACGGGTACCCAATTCAAGTTCAGAATGTATTACAAGGGGCAGCAGAAGCGACAAAAGTGAGTCTCGCAACAATTGCAAGTATTAAAATTCTCATCTGATTGGTCAATACTACTTCAGAAACGCGTTTGTAAAATGCTAGTGGGAACATATCTTAAAATTCAATAGTAATTAACCACAAGTAGCTTTTTGTAGGTGATATCAACGACATAATCAACGAACATACGTTTTTTGCCACCAATATCACGTGACTTTAAAATGGTATTTGTCGGACTATATTATCCTTTGATCTGTCAAGTCTTTTTTCAAGATTATCGTACATTTCTGACCTAAATATGAATATGCGTCTGTCTTTCAATTAGATCACTGACTGCTTCTAAGATAGTGTTTTGTCATTTTGATTGATTATATTTTCATTCCAATCTCTTTAGATTTTCGTTTCAATTCATGCAGGTCCTTCTTCATTCCATGCTGTCAGCACATCATCGGCAAACTGTAAATGATTAGGTATTCGCCATCTACCTACGTTATAGTCCAAAGCTATGTTTTGGTTTCTACCAAAACAATTTCTTAAAGATTTCAAAATAGTTGTACGATCTAGTTTGTGTAGCAACCTATGTGAATACGGCCTGCTAAACTATTTTGAGAAGATATAGAACTGCCAGGCCATTGTATCGCCGTGCTCGTATGTGATTTAGATTTTGTTAGTACTCTTTCCGAGGATCATTTTTCTACTGTAGATTCTTTGCGGAGTGCCGTGTAGGTACATATTTTCTTCTCGATAGTATCTCAAAGCGCTTCTACATGTCCGAATTGACCGATAACCTTGAAATAGATTTGCGTCACGTGATCACCAAGATGGAAACATATTCAAAAAGAAAATAGGTACATTGCAATAGATAAAAGTGAAGTTAGATGAAGTATCAAATAGGGCTAGGTATTTGGGAACATAAAAAGCATAGAAGCAAAATGGAGAACCCAGTAAAAGACAGTCAGATCTCAGTAAAAAAAAACTCTGTGATCTATCTCAGAAATACAGGAATTAGATGAACAAAAGGAAACAGCACATGCTGCACATATTAAGACGTATCTAATATCTAAGCTGAAATTAAGAAAATTGGACATAAAAAAGTATAAAATAAAGTAAATACGAGAATAGAACAGATAAAACGAGTGCTTGAAAGTAAAAACCAAAAAATAACCATATTTTACGTTCGTAATTTGAAAATAAATATTTACCCCGAAAACAACTATTCGCCAGCCTATTTGGAGGAGCATGCACGCAGAGTTTCTGGCTTAAGAACAGTAGACACTTGTGATTAAGCTACCGCCGCGTAAACCGGAACTGCCGGTTTAACTCACAAATTGAATTCAACTTTATTTGTTCTACCGCTGAAAAGGAACCCAAGGGATTTGGTATGAAATCTGAATGCGAACTGATTTTGGGCACCAGAAAAGTAGCTAAGTAAAAGAAGTAAGCGAACAGAATCGAACCATTGTTTCTAATTTTCTGGGTTTTGACAAATTTCAAGCTTTATAATCATGCCTATGCGCACTTATTTAATTTTTCTAACATAACAAATATAATAGGAACAAGGATGCTGGTCAAGATTCGCAGAGATGTAAAGGGATATGTACCTACATATACGGAAAACAAAGAAATATAATATGTTGAGAAGAAATTAATTAGAAATCAAGGATACTATACAGAGCCATAAAATCCATGTGAATAGTGGAAAGCATCTTTCGAAAAATTATTTAAACATAACAAGATGTTAAAAAACAGTAAAGGAAACTTACAAAAAAAAGTACTCAAAAAAAAAACATCAGAAACTTTTCACTAAACAATCATTGAAAATCTGTAAACAAACTACAGATTCGCGAAGAACAACAACAACTTCATTATCACATAGATAGTCGAAAAATCTCTAGGATACAGCTGATATGGCCAAAGACCGATATGACCAAATTTGAGATCGTATGATCTCATCTTTCATCTTATTATATCATCTAAGATCTCAACCCGAAAAGTTTGGTTAGCCATTTGCTTCGTGAATAATTATTGGTATTGATACTATATCAAGATTTTTTTTTGACGCCTGAAGAAATTTTTACATTGCAAGACCCTCAATATATAAGCCAATTTGATTAAATTAATCACGTGTGAAGTAATTTCAATTAAATGAACCCGCGAAAAATCGAACGAACACATTCTTGAATTTAATGCCAGCCTTTGGAAAGTTAGCATCTAAAAGTTAAATGGTAATAAAAGCCTTGCTGGGAGCTACAGGTTCCCTCTTAACAGTTAAATACAATGCGTACAAGCACGTTAAACTAGCTTTATACCAGTAGACGTTATGTCAACGTGTTGTAAAAACTAATGTGAAGAGTGGCCATAGATGGATTGAAATCGATCTTGACATACAGCAACCCAAAATCAATCTGGAACATTGTAACTTGTTTCATAAATTAAATTATGACAACAGAGTATGGGACGTTCGTTTGTTGTTGTCTAAAAAAACTAAAATTTACTAAAAAAAGATACAGAATTTATTTCAGTAAAACTGTCCACACGCTATGGTCTTTTTAATAGGTACCTATTTGGAAGTACCAGTCGTTTAGTGACTTAACGTATGCGGCTTCTTGAACACACAAATAAAATTAGGTTAGGAATTTATCATGCATTCATGTCATGCAATGCAATTTGTCATTTATTGGAATTTTTTTGTTTTATCTCATTCGTGATTCATAAATAGAAATGGGGTTATTCCAAATGGGTACCGTATTAAAAATACCTACTATATATATTAGATTAAATTCATATAAAATGGGGTTGAATGCTGTGTGCACGTTAAGCAATTAAGCAAAAGAAGGTTTGTATATCGTGCAAAAATTTTTTATTAAGAAATATCAGTGCAGAGCGCTTTCGGCCTTAGGCCGTCATCAGTGCTAACCTAAAAAGCAAGGAAAATCCAACATTAGCAAATGAAAAATTGGGAATGTAACCCTTGAAATTATAAAACTTGGTTTTTACTTTTTTATAACTCTCTTTATAACTTTTTTATAACTCTGCATAGACGCCTTTTAAACTAAACGTCACTTCATGATGATATTATGGGACACTCCACTGAGGAGTCCAGCTCCTTAGCATTAAAGACAAATTGCTTCATCTCTCCTTGTTTGGGTCTAATATTTTCAAATTTTCAAATTGCCCGCGTTTTGAATTCTTGGACAGACTGTCAATTGTCACACCTGGTTTTAAACCAAAGAACTCTAACCTAACATCAAGACACGTTTGCTTTTGAGTTTGATTTTATTAATTTCCAAAGAAAAAAAAGGAAAATTGAAAGGATGGATTCCTCCTTGAGAAAGTTATAAAAAAGTTCAATCCCCCGAACATTTTAGTACGGTTTTTAATAAATTTTAAATTGTTCAGTCAATCCATGTTATTGATTAGTTTGTGACCTTATGTAACCATGTACATCGTTGTTTTCAAACCAAGTTCTTTTATATACACCTGACGAAGTGAGTAAAAACCAAGTTTTATAATTTCAAGGGTTACATTCCCTATTTTTCATTTGCTGATGTTGGATTTTCCTTGCTTTTTAGGTTAGCACTGATGATGGCCTAAGGCCGAAAGCGGTCTGCACTGATATTTCTTAATAAAAATTTTTTGCACGATATACCAACCTTCTTTTGCTTAAATTCATATAGGCGAACACCTCAGAATACTATACTTGCATCAATTTTTTTTTATCGCTGATTTCGTTAGCCGATAAAAAATAAGTCAACACGTGTTTTTTCTTTTTCTTCTTAGTCAGAAATTCACGGAGATAGAGTAAAAATCAAAGGAGAAGAAGCCACACGCGTTATCGTTTGTCTCACTTTAAATAGGAGGGACCCAGAGAAAAGGAAATCTGCCTTTTTTGTCAGCGATGACGTCAATGGCTTCTTCTCGTTTGATTTTTACTCTACAACGCTATGAAATGTGACTATAACGTCACTAATCATGTAAGTTTATGACGTCGCACATGCTCAATATATCTATATACAGTGTCCCCCATAATGTTCGCTACATATGGGGAATTTTTTTATTTGTAGGATATGGAATTTTTTCTTATGTGAGATCGATCCTGCATGTCCCATAACCTAAAAGTACATTTTGACATTGGTCACGTGATCACCGTTGTGACGGCAAATTCGAAAATTTAGATATGGAAACGCGAAAAGTGGGGTTAGATGGTAAAATTTCGAGAAAAGTTATTTGAAAAAAGTGATTAGAATGACATTTTAGGGCTGTCTACGAAATTTGGAGGAAAAGCAACAAAAAACAGGAAATAACTTGTTTTTGACCATGGATCTCTTGTCAAATAATATTATTCAGTTTTTATTATTAAAATAGTTCAAGTACCTCAATATTTAATGTGTATTGGTAAAACAAACTTAAATTCTTGATTGGAATCACTCCAAGAGAATTAAATAAAAATATTCGACTAGAACATGAAATTTTTCTGTAGCAATACCCTGTATCTTGATAGTTTGTAAGATCTCCAATAATTTACTGTTGATACCACAATCGAAAAGAACCGTTATTGAGATTTTTTTATTAAATATTTAGTTCTAAACACGTTACTCAACTACAATTAACATAATTATTAGGCAACTATCATTTAATAAACATAATTACTTTTTTTGTCTACATTTCTAACAGAAAACACACTAAATTAACTTATCTGAACATAAAATCAAAATCCTACATGTCTTCCATCTCGTTTCATACATTTCATCGTCCTGGAATTAATTTCTTTGTGGACATTGCGATTTAGTGCGTATTCTTCTTCACAGATGGCACCACAACTAATTAAATTTTGAAAGAACTAAGTAGGCCTTGGAAAAACTGATGTATTGTCATTTTGACATTTGATCCGTAATTTTACGATTTCGTTTTATCTATTTAGTACCATTTGCATTTATATTTTGCCATTTACACATTTGCACAAGTTATTTTTACCAAAAATGCCTCCTACACTTTCACGTGAAGAAAAGATAGAGTTGGTTTTGATATGCGGAGAAAATTATAAAAGTTCAAGAGATGCTGCCAATATTTTTAACCAAAGACATCCTGGCAAAAACGTACACTTTACAACTGTAGCAGGGGGTAGTAGGAGTTTAAGGAAACTGGTTCCGTTGAAAACAAACTTAAGGTGCCTCATAAAAAAACTGTGGGTAATGAAGAAAACAGTCTTGAAGTGCTCCTGACCGTTGCTGAAAATCCTCATGCATCCATAGCGCAAATTTCTAAAAACACTAATATTTCTGCAACTTCTGTTGGCCGTATTCTAAAACGCAATAAGTTTCACCCGTACAAACCTAAATTTATTCAAGTTCTAAAGGATATAGAGATTATGACGTTCGATTCGATTTTTGCGCTTGGTATCAAAGAATAATTGAGGATAATCCAAATTTTACGAACAATGTCTTATTCTCGGACGAATCGACTTTTACATCAAATGGCACAGTAAGTTCACAAAACTGTCGATGGTGGGCAGACGAAAATCCTCAGTTTGTGGTGGCAAACAGAGACCAATACATATTTAAGGTTAATGTATGGTGCGGAATTTGGAATTGTCAAATTATGGGTCCATTTTTCTTTAGAGAGAATCTTAATGCCGAAAGCTACTTTACTTTTTTGGACACTGAATTATCCCAATTTTTGGATGGCATGCCACTGGCAAAACGAGCTAAACTTTATTTTCAACAAGACGGTGCATCAATTCATTCGACTCGAAAAGTGAGAAGGTGGTTGGACAACGAATTTGGTGAGCATTGGATTGGTCGCTATTCAGTGAATCATTGGCCTGCTAGATCCCCCGACCTAACACCTTTGGACTTTTTCTTATGGGGTTATTTAAAAAACAAAGTTTATCGAGACAGACCATTCAGAGACGACGCACATTTAGAACAGTGTATAAGGGATTGTGTACATGCTATCAGCCAATGTATGCTGCAAAATGTCCAAAGAGAAATCAATTCCAGGACGATGAAATGTATGGAGCGAGAAGGAAGATATGTAGAATTTTGATTTTATGTTCAGTTAAGTTAATTTAGAGCGTTTTCTGTTAGAAATGTTAAAAAGAAACTGTATTTATTTTTATTAAATAATAGCTGCCTAATAATTATGTTAATTGTAGTTAAGTAACGTGTTTAGAATTAAATATTTAATAAAAAAATCTCAATAACGGTTGTTTTCATTTGTAGTATCAACAGTAAATTATTGGAGATCTCACAAACTGTCAAGATACAGGGTATTGCTACAGAAAAGTTCCATGTGCTAGTCGAATATTTTAATTTAATTCTCTTGGAGTGATTCAAATCAAGAATTTAAGTTTGTTTTACCAATACACATTAAATATTGAGGTACTTGAACTATTTTAACAATAAAAACTCTATAATATTATTTGACAAGAGATCCATGGCCAAAAACAAGTTATTTCCTGTTTTTTGTTGCTTTTCCTCCAAATCCAGCCCTAAAACGTCATTCTAATCACTTTTTTCAAATAACTTTTTTCGAATTTTTGCCATCTAACGCCACTTTTCGCGTTTCCATATCTAAGTTTTCGAATTTGCCGCCACAACAGTGATCACGTGACCAATGTCAGAATGTACTTTTAGGTTATGGGACATGCAGGATCGATCTCACATAAGAAAAAATTCCATATCTTACAAATAAAAAATTTCCCCATATGTAGCGAACATTATGGGGGACACTGTTTATACAAAACTTAATATTTGTATAAGTTTCGGAATAATCGTTCTAGGACAAAAAAAAACAACACTCATCGATTTTTTTTTATTTCCTACAGTCTGCAATAAAAAATAATCAATTTAATTTTTCATGCAAATACCCTATTAGAATGAGAAAATGTAATATGTTTGTTAATAAAACATTGAATGGAGCAACTTAGGCAAATTACGTTAATTGATTCGTCAAACACAATTAGACATTGATTGTTTCTAGAATATTTATCAAATGATTAGCACTACCGCAACTCTCAATTTGTATGCAATGTATGCAAAATAGAACTAGTTTTTTTAGATATTGGGAACACTGCATCTGGGGAAACAGCTGCAATTATGTCAATTTATCTTAATAAGTAATAGTGGCAGGTACTTAGTAATTTTCTAAAAAATCTTATAACTTGTACTATTTATTAATTATTATAGAACTAAGAAATCAGTTGCTTGAATTCAATTTGAATTCAATCATAAGCTTGTTACTAGAAGATAATGCGCAAGACGCATATTCTTGTTTTCAACATTTAAGCCTCTTCAAGTGATTTTTTACTGTTTTCTCTAGTTAGGTACTCCAAATTAGGCTAGCATAACCAGACTATTTCTATTAGGTTAGGTTAATTTAGTTCAAATAAACTTTAGAACTTTTAACCATTGTCCTTGGGTTTCTTGACTTTTCCTTTTCCTGTTTATTAATATTCTTTTTTTGTCAGTTTCTGTAAATCTTCTTTCTGAGAATTGCTTTGTGCAGAATGGCTAAGAAATCTGACTCCAATTTGAAAGAAAGTCAGCAAGTAAATTAAAGTCAGTTGATGTCTTCAAATGCTTTTGTTTCACAGAATAATCACAAATTTAGAAAGTCACATGTTGGAGCAAGTTTTCAAGGAAATTCAAGTGTCGAATGTTTCAAATGTGGTAAGAAAGGTCATGTTAAGAAATTCTGTAGATATACATCATGTGCCAAATATTAAACAAATTGTAAAGAAAATTATGCCTGTAATAATTGCAGTCAGGAAGGTCATTTTGCTAAGGAGTGTACCAAAACAAATTCGTCTGAAAAGTCAGCTAATAGAGCAAGTAGTCAGAAAAATGAGAATTCAAATCGTCGTGCATTTATCACTGTTAGTCTGTCGTCTGCAAATGTGAAACATATAAACTCTGAACAGAATTGTAATGATTTGTGGTATCAAGATTGTGCCACACAACATATGACTTCTCACATGAACCTTTTTTCTGTCACTCAAATTTTGGATAAAAGTTATATGCAATGCGCAGATGCGGAAAAATCTATTTTCAAAAATCCAGATGATGATGATATTGTAGCAATTAATGTGAAAAGCCTGAAAAGTGTTCAATGACTGTTTCTATTAAAATTTAGCATGAAATACTAGCTCATCAGAATATCAAGTATGTCAGGAATATCTTGAAAAGAAATGAAATTAAGTACCTATGTTAATGACTGGATTGATTATATATGTCCAGGATGTTTTTATGGAAAACAACATAGTAGTTACTTGAAAAAACCCACAATTTCTGAGAAACCTTTAAATTTGGTACAAGTCGACTTATGTGAAATGAATGTCAGATCTTTAGGAAGAGCCAAATATTTGCTTTCATTCAAGGACCACTAGTCACATTTTCGAACAGTATATTTTCTCAAAACTAAAGATGAAGCAGTTTCCAAATTGAATATTTACATGAAGATAACTGAAAATCAATTTGGAAGAAAAATAAAATGTTTGAGGTCAGACAATGGAACAGAGATAAAGAATGCTGCTACAAAAAGGTTATTTGAAGAGCTTGGAGTTTTCCACTCAAAAATCAATGCTTATAGTCCTGAACAGAATGGGCGAATTGAAAGAGAAATTCTTACTATTGTAGAGTCAGCTCAGTCTGTTATACATGCTAATAATTTAGACAATTTATGAGCGGAATAAGCTGTTAATTATGCAGTAGGTATCACCATAAAGTAGACAGGCACTGGCACGTCAAAATCCAAAAGTCCAGCAGAATTGTGGTTTGGAAGAAAATCAAATGTGAAGAAATTGAAAAGTTTTGGATGTGACTGCTGTTTTCATCGAATTTCATAAAAGGACCAAAATCGAAAAGAAATCAAAAAAGGGAATTTTTGTGGGATATGATTTAGACTCGCCTTGCTATAGGATCTACATTCCTGAAGAAAATGATATTATTAGTTCTGACAATGTTATTTTTGATGAAAAAATCAAAATTTATAGAAATATGACTGAAATTGAAACTGAGAGACAGTCTAAAAATCTTGAAGAAAATTCTGAGCATGAAAGTGATTTGGACTCTGAAGTTTCAGATAGTCAATCGAGTGAAAGTTCTGAGCCTGAGCCTATTGAAAATAAAAAGCAAATGAGATTACGTGATAGAAGATCTTTGAAATTACCTGCAAAAATGAATGATTATATTATGGATTGTTTTGACTACCAAAGTTATCCAAATACGGCTATGATTGGAGAAGTTAATGATATTTCTGTATTAGATGCACTAAAGGACGTAAATTGGAATAACGCTATGAATGAAGAGTTAACATCATTGATAAAAATGGAAACATGGGACTTGACTGAACTACCAAAGAATGTAAAGCCTCTAACCTTTGTCGTTGGATTTTACGTCGAAAACAAAATGACAAATTTAAGACCAGACTTGTAGTTAGAGCTTTTGAGCAAATAGAAGGAATTGATTATTCAGAAACATAGTCTCGTAGCTCGTCATGTGTCAGATTGATACTTAGTCTTGCAGCTTTGAACAAAATGAAATTAATGTCATTCGATGTAAAGACAGCCTTCTTACATGGAGATTTGAAGGAGGTTATTTTAATGTATCTACCTGAAGGATTTGATGACAAAACTGGACGTGTGTGTGAATTGAATAAAAGTCTTAATGGACTTTTAAGCAAGCTCCTAGAAATTGAAATGATAGGTTTTCGACATTTTTAAAGACACTTGGATTCACTAATACTGATGATGATCCTTGTGCATATTATAATAATAACAAAAGTATGATATTTAGTTTATTTATTGATGATGGACTTGTTGCAGGAACTATTGAAAATGATATGATTAAAATCTTGAGTAAACTAAAGCAGAAATTTGAAATAACTTTTGATAAATCTATTGAAGGAAAACTGTCCTATTTTGCAATAAAAATAACTAATAGTTCAAGTGGAATCTTTATATGTCAGTCAGTATACACTGAACGTATATTAAAATGATTTAACTTTGACACAGTAAATCCGACAAGTTCACCAATGGAGAAAGGAATGGTTACCGATGAACAAATTTGTGTAAATAGCAAGCTACTTGAAAATTTGTATCCTATCGTGAAGCTATAGGTAGTTTACTGTATTTATCAACAATTTCTCGTCCTGACATTAACTTTGCAGTGAATTATTTGAGCAGATTTAACAATCAACCAAAAGTAAGTAATTGGAAAATGGTAAAACGTATTTTTCAATATTTGAAAGGGACTGTTTGTACTGGAATATGCTTCGCCTTTAACGGAGATCCAAAACGTATAGCATACGCAAATTCTGACTATGGAGGTGATACACTGACAGGACGCTCAACTAGTGCAGTACCTACTTATACTATGTGGTAGGCCCATTTGCCAACAATCATTGCAAAAGCTCAGAATGCAGACTTTGCCCGATATCTTTCACACAAGAAGTGGACTAATATTTGAGTAAGTCTTTCGTAAACACATATAAGAGACATGAATATTTGATATCTTTTATTCTCATTTTTAATTTTTTATTTCTGTCTTGTTTTATTGTAATGACTTATTCTTATTGTTGATGTCTAAAGTAGGTATTTTGTTTGTTGAAAAAATATATATAATATACGAAACGTCGCCAGAAAATAAGTACTCTTCGTCTCCTTTTCCCATAACCTCAGATCTTTTCTCCATAATGAACTAGGGAAATGAAATGTCAGTCTCGTTGATACTCTCCTACCTGACTGTCCCACACAGACGGCCTGGCAATCTCCAGAATTCTGGGAATATACTCCTGACCTAGAAAGACTATCAGTAGTATCTTTAGTCCTTATACAATGTGTGTACTAAGGTTATTTGTATAGTTTTATAGGCAATAGAAACATCAAATTTCTTGAAAAAAATAGTTAGCTTTATAAAAATGTCCCCAAAATGTAAAAAACCTGAAGTTTTTCGATTTCTTGTCCTCCTGTTGGTGAATAAGATTGTAGGAGAATTTGAATTTGTTAACAAATTTGTAATAAATCCTATTTATAGAGCTTATTGAAAAGCCATTATCTATTGCTAATTGTCTGATGATGTTGAGTTCCTTGTTGAAAAAGTTTCTGGAGAGAGGGATCTTGAACAATCGATATAGTACCTAAGAAATTAAAAGCTACAAATCTATGTGGATATGGAGAATAAGACTGGAATTGAATAAAATTGTCTGTGCTGGTAGGTCATCTATAAATTTCGAATGTTATTCGGCCGTTCTTTCATTGTAACATTTGAAATGTTACAAAACAGTTATTTGTGCAACAAGTGTGTAAAGTGCCGAAGGCGAGTGCGACAATCACATGAGTGAAAAAAGGTGCTTTACGTACGTATTGCATACAAAATTTTTTCTACTACCAATCAACTAGTGCGTGAAGTATTTTCACTTTACGCACTAGTGCCTGAAGTAATTTACTAGAAAAATACTATGACAGTGTCAACATCTGTCATTGACATTTCTTTACGCACCAGTGTGTGAAGTGAATTAATTTACGCACTAGTGCGTGAAGTGGAATTTTACGTCTTCTGAATGAAAGTGAGTACTTTACGCACGGTAATAGAAAAAAATATATTTATTGTTCCTAATTATTTTTATATATTTTGGACTCATGTAAAAGTACTATTTCGTACACCTATCTATGATTCTTCTGACTAGTTTTCCTAACCTAATATCGAGAATTCTATTGTTTTCGAGCCACCTGTAGCGCTGTCATTTTTATGATTTTGACAAGCTTGACAGACAAAGACAGAAGAGACAGAACCAATTTGGGTACTTTTGATTTGCCCTTTTCTCTTTTGTCTTGGGACCGAAACAGGTCGTCCAGATTTTTAGAATTTTAGAAATCTTAAAAATTTAACTTTGTTTTTGGCCATCGAGTCTATATTCTTAAAAATAAACTAGCCAGAAGAGTGCTTGATCGTGTCTACTAGAAAGTTTCCTGGAAAATCAACCGATTGTTAATTTTTGTGAAGATTTTTGAAAGTCAGGTTACTTATCGGCCGTTCAGGTATGTAAATTCCTTCTTCTCTCTGATGAATGAGATGTCCCCTCAATTCATTCAGGCACTTTCGGCAGGACGAAAAATCCGTGACTGCACTTCTCCAAGAGAAAATTGGTAAATTTGAGACCACACTGTCCTGAAACTCAGAGTAAATCTGGGCCCACTTTTCGAGGAAAGTTTGTGTCCTGTAAGAAGTTGATTCCCAACCATAATTTGGTTGTCTCCCGCCAGTTTGGTACCTCCAGAGCTCAAATTTGTGAAAGCTTCCGAGGCTTTACAAGGATTTCGTCCAGGCTTGTATTTCTTTATCGCCCCTGTCGTTTAGCTGTATTAACTAATTATTATTTATATAAATTCAATTACCGACTTAAATTTTAAATTGTTTACCGTATAGCAGTGTTTAGCTAGAATAGCTAACTACTGTGTAAATGTAATTAATAATTTATTTAATTAATTATAATCAGAGTCAAATATTAGCTTTTATTATCGTTTTCTTTATCATTATTCATTAGGTATTTAATAAGTATGCATTATTAAAATTATTACAAATTTATTTCCGTAATATCAAGTACTGATCGATATAATTGTGGATTCATTAACCTTTTAAAGGTTTATTTAACTTTTAATTTCAAATCAATAATGTGGTAGTTTTACAAGGTAGACTATTGTAAAATCTTTAGGTAGTCAAATTCAAGTTTTATGTTTACCTATTTTGAACTTTAAAGGTAAGAAGGTGGAGCTCTTCCGGAAACCCTTACCCCTTGATTTTACCTAGCAGGTTTTTGATATTTAAAACTGCCTAGGGATTATTTATTACCTTGCCGCATTGATGATTTAATTATTGATTTGATTGACTTACAGTCAAAAATTAAATGTTATTTTTATTTTGGCTTCACTAACATTTAGGTATTTCTCATCGTAGGTATTTATTTAACTGTTTTTAAATTTCAATCTTTTTATATACCTATTTAAATTAAGTTTTGCTTCTAGTAAGCTGCTTAATTTTTTTTTTTTTTAATTAAGTTGGATACTGAACAATAATCACCTTTTAAGAATTTATTTGTTTCAATGTTAATGAACAACAAGTTCGCCATCCGGTCAATAAATTATTGTTTTTAGAATTTGTGTTTTTATTGAAGGGGTTAAATGTCAGATAGGTATTGGATTTGTTTTACCTTTTCAGATTTTTGTATTTATCTTTTTAAATAATAGCTAATTATTTGAATAGTATCTAGTTTGGCTATTTTTTGATAATTAAAATAATTTTATACAAACTAGTGGCGCCCTCTCTTTACTGTACCAACACCAAGGACCACCCCAAGCTAAAGAACCACTGACCATAATCGAGCACAATTATGAGCATTCTTTTGTTCCGACAAAAGAGCGTTACATCATGACAACATGAGAACCAAGAAAGGCAGTTTGCCATCTACTTCCTTTTCAACTGTGAAGGTTATGTTTATGTGTAGGTTATTAACAAAATTAGAGAAACAAATCAATTTTTCATCATCTACATTCCATGCAAATGTCATCCAAAAATCTTTTGTAGGGAACTATGTGCTTGGAAAAAAAACTCTCCATCATTCTCGTCTCCAAATCAGACATGAAAATCTCACTTAAGAGGGGGGACAAACACGAACCCATAGCCAAACCATTCAGTTGTCTAAAAGACTTGTCAAACTTGGAAAAGTTTTGTTCTAACACTGTAGAAAGTAGGGTTAGTAGATAGTAGATTCTCCATAACTATGCGAGGTGTAGATGTTTTCATTAGCATCAGAAACAGGCAACCCAGTCCGCAGGTGGTATGCTCGGGAACACGTTTTTAACGTCAAGATACAGGAGAATGGCACCCTGGGCTAGGACTCTGTAACGAATAGAGATATTTTCTCTATCTCTATTGATTTCGAGAAGAGAGAAGAAGACAGCAAGTGCCATAGCGATAGGGATAACGATCTCTATCCGTACAGAGTTCCAGCCCTGAGGAACCTCCATAGATTTCATCTTGCTGGAATAATCAATTGAATTTTTGATTACACGTGTAACCCTAACTATTTGAGACTTTGACATTTATATAGAATTATATAGAACCTGAATTACGGATTATCCTGGAAATTGTCTAAGCTAACTTCTCTCTGTAGGTCTTCTTTTGAAAATCTTCTATATAGTTATTCTAGCTGATTTTTCTATTAAGACTAGACAAAATAGTTCTATTCTTCTAAAAGATTCAAATTTTTTTCAACCAGATCATGTTTCCAACTGTTAATTGTCGTCGCCTCTTGATTGCCATCATATGTGAAAAATCTTGGTTTCAAACCCTAAACCGCAAATATACTGACCAGCCTGCAACTTTTCTGCATTATTGAATAGAAAGCATGTAATTAAGGTTCGAGAGAGGCCGTACGTGCGAGCCTGACTACATTTCCGACAAACGAGGGCGATAAGCATACTAATTGGCCATTTTGTATGGCTTCTAATTACCTTTAATCTCCACCCTAAATTTAATCGTGTATGGTGCTGATGAAATTAGAGAGTGGTCGATTCCAAGCAACTATTGCTAAGATTTTAGATCTTCTAAAGATCTTTAGTCTGACTGAATAATGCAAGTCTCTATCCTCGAGCGGAAACGTACCTACAATTTAACCAGTTTGTTGTATAATGAATCAATTTTCACTTTGGCGATAGAATCCTCCTTTCAGCTTCTGATTTATGAACATTTGAAGATATAATTACTGACATTTTCAATAATACGGAAGTGATGGATAGTGGAGAAAAGGTGGAATAAATCTTAATTGAATAAAAACCGAGATAAATGAAGATTTAAAGATTGTAAAACGCGCCTTGTTATGAGAAATGCCAACCATTTGTACAATTTAACCCTAAAGGCAAGTTTACACAAAACCTTTTCATTTTGCTTTGTTATTTATTATAATGGTTCCTCCCCGTGTTTTAGAAAATATTTCAAGGAAAATGCATGTTTGTAATTGACAAGATTTATTCTTATTGTCAGTAGTGAATTTATTTGCAATAAACTAGCAGAAATAAACAATTGGTTTGTTAATTAAGCAATCATACTTACAATACCTATAATAGCAGGGAAAATTAATAAAAACAATCATTATTGGCTATGAGCACTGAGTAGTATAGGTAGTAGATCTTGATCAGTATGAGGAATCACAAAGAATCGACATTTTTGCAACCGACAATTTTTATTTCTTGGAAACAAATGATCATTTTAAGCTGATATCCTAGAAATAGGTATCCGCAATTATTATTAACCAAGATTCATCATTCTGATAAATCAAGCCATTCTTCCCAAACCATATAATTAAAATGTTTTATTGAGACTCAACAGTAAACAATCGAAGGATAATCTTTTTTTTTAATAGTCACTCAGGAATTTATGATTTTATGGGATCATGTTTATTTAAAATTAGATCCTTAAAACCAACATGATTATAGTGCCTTGATGAGCATATAATTTGTAAATTGGTGCAATTTAACGAAAATAGCCCTGAGGGCAACATTAAATTTTTTGAAACTCGAATCATCCCACGCGAACCGTTAAATTATCCTAAATTCCCGTTTGTGAAAAAAACTAAATATATTCTTGGTCGTAAATTAAACTAACCTTTGAAATCTTTTAATTACTCGAAACATAAAATCATTGATATTGATAATAGGATTCAATATAAAAAATTCATTTACATTTTAAAGATGCTTATGCAACTTTTATCCATAATTCACGTTTCGTAGAAAGTTTATTCGGAGGTTTTTCGAATAATTGAGAAATGGAGAATCAAGTTGAAATAAGTTTATTTTGTACTTCGGCGTTCTTGTCTTAATTCATAATTTTGAAATCTTAAATGTTTAATTAAAGAAGTTGTCTATCCAAGGGTGTCATATGGAGAATTTGAATCTTTATGGACTACGAAATCAGCGAGCAGCTCGAAAACGGAATCTGAGAAATGTATGTTGGTATACAACAAGCTTGAACATAGTAATGATTTTCACTTAGTCAAATACAGAGTGTCCAAGGGGAAAACTCCAATGTATATGATATTTCAAATGTGACCGTAATTTTCGAAACCATGTGAAACTGGAACCGACGATACAATAACAAAGCAAATTATGATGTACTACTTATTCTATCTATCTATCAATTCAGCCTTCTTCAGTCCATCTTTGGACGTAGGCCTTCCCCAGTCTTCTCCATTCCTCTCTGTCTGTTACCATGTTCATCCACCTGGTTCCAGCGTGCTTTTTCAGGTCATCAGCATACCTCATCTGGGGTATGCTCCTCTACTTCTTTTATTCTCCCAAGGTCTCCAGCTTAAGATACGTTTATTCCATCGGTCGTCTTTTTGTCTGATATTGTGACCCCCGAATTTCCATTTTAATTTTGCTACCTCCTTTCTAGCGTCTCTTACTCTCGTTTTATGTCTTATCCGCTCGTTCCTCTTTTTATCTATCAGTTTCACATGTTACATTTGTCTTTCCATTGATCTTTATGCTGTTGTTATTTTATCCATGTTTGGCATCCATGGGTGAGAACAGGAAGTATACATTGATTATAAACTTTGGTTTTGAGGTATTGTGGATATTTTCTATTTTTCAAGATGTAGCTCAATTTGCCGAATGCTGCCTTAGCTAATCTAACTCGTCTCTTGATTTCTGCTGTTTGGTCCTCTTTGTTGAGTCCTAGATATATATACAGGGTGAATCTGAAAGTGAGGCTTTTCTTTCAAAGGGATATTTATCTCACCAAAATAAGTTGTTTGGCAAAAAATTGTTTATACAAAAAATTTAAGATAAGGGAGTTACAGGTATTTCAAGGTCTAAAGAAGACTCCAGGGTTTTTATTCTCGAAACTTTCTTATGAGAACGAAGGTTCTATCTTCGTCGCCCTAGTCACTCATACACATATTTGCATAACACTGACAAAGACCAGATCAATCGTTCTCATGAGAACGCCGTTTCCGAGTTTCGAGAATAGGCATCATCCAACAGTAAAACATTTTGTTTACATTTTCTTGGTAAAAGCCGTTATTCGTCCAGCCTAATGAGTTTTATTCCATAAAAGGTAATCTACAGTTGCATTATTTCATCAGAAAAATCAATCGTAAGTTTCTTTTTTCATTTTCAACCTTTTACTTATTTAATATCCTTGAATACCTGTACCTCCGTTATCTTAAATTTTTTATGTAAACAATTTTTTGCCAAACAACTTATTTTGGCGAGATATATACCCTGTTAAAAAAGCCTCACTTTCAGATTCACCCTGTATATTCGTCGACTTGTTCTATTTTTTCCTGTCCTATTCTGATTGTGATGTCTGTGTTCGTTATTGTTTTAGTTTTAGCGTAGTTCATATTGAGACCTATGTTTTTAGCTGCTGTGTCAAGTTCTTCCAGCATTTCCTTCAGTTCTTCTTTCTTATCAGTTATTAGGGCGATATCGTCCGCTTATCTTAAGTTGCTCAAGTGTTGTCCGCATATTTTTATACCTTTTTCTTCCCAGTCTAGTTTTTTAAAAACATCTTCCAGGGCCTGGTTGAAAAGTTCAGGTGATATTGTGTAGCCCTGTCTGACACCTCTTTCTATGGGTATTTGTTTTTTTCCATCATGGCTTTTAACAGTTCTTGTTGCTTCGCTATTTTTGTTGATTATTAGGTCTGTGTATCGGTAGTCTATTCTGCTATTAATTGATGAGTTCTTTACTGCCCAGTGTTCAACACGATCAAAAGCCCTTTCGAAGTTGATAAATGCAATATATAGTGGGATGTGATATTCGTTGGCTCGTTCTATTAGGATTTTCATGGTTAATAGGTGGTCACTTGTAGTGAAACCCTTTCTGAAACCGGCCTGCTCTTTCGATTGGTAACCATCGAATTTAATTGTTAGCCTGGTGGTGAGAATTTTTGTGAAGAACCTATAAATTACATTAAGGAGTGTTATAGGTCGATAGTTTTTCAAGTCTGTTCTAGCAACTTTCTTATGAAGGATGATGGTTATGGATTCATTCCAGTTCTTTGGGATTTTCTTTTCTCTCAGTATTTTATTAACGAGGGTATGGAGAGTATTGGTAACCGTTTTTCCACCGTATTTTAGCATTTCTGCCGTGACTCCGTCTTTTCCAGGTGCTTTGCTGTTTTTGATTTCTTTCAGAGCCTTCTTTATTTTCAATTTGCTTATTTCGGGTTATAGTTCTGAGTTTACATTCTTTATTTTAGTTTGTAGTTGTTTTACAATTTCTTCCGTTGGTTCTTTTTTTGTTTGATATAGTTCTATATAAAAGAGTTGTGTGACATTTATGATATCCTCCTGAGTTTCTTCTACGCCGTTCTTGTCTTTTATTTATTTCGTATCTTCCTAGTGTCGGTCTTAGGCATTTAATATCTCTGTTATTCTCTATGAGTACTACTTATTACTCAAAAATAATGAGGATGAAAATGAGAAAGGAAAAGAAAATAATAGCATAATATCTCAAAATTTAATAATATCACCAGTTATGTATAAACAACACCAAGAAAAGCAGGGAAACATTACAGGAAATAAAGGTAAGTCACATAATGAAAGTAATGTAGCAAGACTGGTAATAGAGAAACAAGCAGTTTTTAGTATAGAAAAAAGTCTATAGTAAGAGAAAAGAGAGAACTTGGCAACAAAAGTTTTGAAAACTAATATGACAAGACAAGGACCAAACAATTAAGGATAGAAATTAATTCCAGGGGTTTGCCGTATACGCTAACTTTGTGTAAAATGACTGCTCTTGCCAACACGCCAAAAAAATTAGCGAAGTTTGAAAAGTGTAGATGCTGAATTTCTTCTTCAGCCATAAAACTGAGTACCTATATTAATATGGGAATCACCGTCTTGCTGTAAAGCCTGAATTCCATAGATCTTATTTCTGATGGAACAAATGTTTAGAGTGGCAAATTGCCTTCTAAATGTGTTCGTTCCGAGTTGAGGTACTTATATAGGTGGAATCTGCCAGTTTTGGGACTTTAGCTAATCAAACTATTATTCTGAAGTAAGTTCTTGTGTTCAGTGGAATCTTCCGATAGCGCTCTTTGGGTGCCGGAGAGATGAATTTCACATTTCGTTCCAAGTGCTCACGATGTGACGGGGTTGTTACCTCAAACCACGTTGTTAGTTTGTTTGAATCCGAGGTAATCCCTTTTACAACCTATCTTGCTCCTTACTCCAATATCATCTCTGCCTCTGCACTTGACTCAGTTTGCGATCTTCACCTCTCTATTCGCTTTTATGTGACGTCACGGCAAGTCGTGTCGCTTTTTTATGAACTGCTTTTTTTGTTTTTTATGATTTTGAAAAATAAAAACTCTTTTTTGGTAGGTCAATAATAATCGAGTCGATAATATATGAGGGATAGGGTTTGCATACGAAGAAAATTCACGAATTTATGTTTTTATGTAGGAAACTTATACATGTATGTGAAGGACGCGTGATGGCATGTATGATTTGCGACCAAATGATCAGAAACTGGAGGGTGTCTGATGAACACTTTCTGTCTCTCTCTGATCACAGAATCATAATGTTTGATGTAGAAAGAGTGCCACTTCCCTAAAACCCCATAAATACAAATTGGGAAAATACACAACCAAACTGCAATGCAACATTAAACAAAACAACAGGTGCAAAAATACACATGAAGTAGAGAAACCCCTTCAATTCCTTAACGATATATTCATAGAAGCAGATGAATCCAGGTGTCTGCTCAACCAAAATGGTAGCAGATTTCTGCGGATCCATCACAGAAACTCCATTAGCAGACAGGCTTTAAAAAATCGCTTTAGAAACCAGATGATAGTTACACAGAGAATGAAGAGCAATTAGCTGTTTTATCACTGGAAGCTTCTTTTCGGGAAGTAAACCCAATGATATTCAAGTCATTTGGAGTTGACTGCATTTCACCAGCCCAGCAGCAAAAAAGGCAAAATGAAATCATGCCGTATCTGATCAAACTTATCACATACACTTGCGAGAACAGGAGCTTCTCTTGTTAACTGAGTCAAAATCATTCTGCGGCATCAAAAATGCGCAATTCCGAAGGGAAAAGGAAGAGAACTGGGTAAGGAACAAACATCGACTAGAACAGCCAGGATTTCGACGGGCCAAGGATCTGTTGGGCAACTGCTGGTCAAGCAGGTGGTAGGAAAAGTCTCAAAACTTTAACCGGGTTTCTCTTGGAATAATGCAAACTTAAAGAGCACCTACGGAAATTAAGTTTGGAAGAAAGCAGTACCTCTAGATTCTGTGAAGATGAAGAGGAGAAACCTCTTCTCCATGCGTTTGCTGAACTGCGACGCCGTTGGTCGTTTAATGATGAGAAATCTGAGACGTTTCCTTATACAGATAGAAGGCACTTCTTCAATGAGACTACTTCTTTCTGAAAGACTTAGCACTAGAGGGGCTGTTTTGAGCAGAAAAGCTAAATTTAGCAACATTATAGAAGAGCCAAGGGGTACAATAGATCAACCTAAGTCGCAGTATAACTGACACTTTGTCACACACATGAATGATTCCGATTCGTGAATATTCGAACTATGCACTAAAACGATAAGTTAGGCACCAATAAAAGAGTACGAACAGATCCTTCTTATCGGATTCGTCTCTGAAACCCTCTTTTTTTCATGTTTTTTTTTTTTGTTTTTCACTATATGAGGTACTAGGTGTTCTAATTTGTCAAGCATCAGATGAAATTGTTGGGTTATGGCTAGAACTATATAGTTCAGAACTGTCAGAAGGTGCGGAGATGTTTTTTGTTTTTTTTTTTTTAATCTGCGCAAACTCCTAACAGTTCCGAACAAGTTCTAGCGATAACCCGAAACTAACTAATATACCACTTAGATACTTTAATTCAGATATTACGAGTAATAAAGATAGGCTTTGCTGATGCATTAATTTCGTGCAGGAGTTAAGAATATAGCTGAATAAATGCATAAGTAGCTCTAATATCAATAATTTATTTGCCAAAGTGTTGGCACTTTATTTACTGAAAAACTCGTGGTAAACTGCAGGATATAATAAATTAAGTGGCTGTTAACGATACAAAACGTTCTTAAAAGCGATTTGAAATTCACACAAATCTAACTTACATCGGTTTTAAATAAGGTAGTACGTAATTTGAATCGACGTATCTAGCGTTACAGCCTCCGGGTTTTCTATTTGATCGGGAATCGATAAATCGATAATTTATATAATGGTACCTCGTCTACTTACAGAGCCGTGCATTGAGCATATATTTAAATTATTAAAGTGTGTTTTATTGCAACAACGATAATAATATATCTGGAGAGTGACAATAATTTATACGGGTTTTTTTGAGGGACAGTTTAACATCAAAGGAATATTTTGCATAAGCGATGATATATTGTTGTTTTTTCTTTAATACCACCCACAATAACTAAGGTAAGTGATTTATTATCGAATTTAAGGATACTCACAGTGATGACTCTACATGGAGAGTTGTGTAATGCAAATGCGTTCAGTAGAATCAAAAAATACTTGTCTAATTTGAGCTGCTTAAAAATATATGTATTATGAATTAAGAAGAAGAGATAATACTGTCAGGAAATATTTTGTTTAAAAAATCTTGCTTGAATGTGCATAATGTCTTAGTGATAGTGAACGAAAAATTCGAGTAGGAAAATCTGCTTTGCAAAGGAATAAATTAACCTCCCTCGTCTTGAAGCGTAACATTAAGGATACCATTAAAAAGTTGTCGAGCTCTCTACATAATTCCAGTTTCAACGTTGATCAGTGATCATTGGACATGACTGTTACTCAACTAGTCAAGTGTAACCAATCCAATACCCATGTAGATGATAAAAGGCTAAAACGCCTTAGGTTCAATTGTAGATCGAAACCTTTATCCATTTCCAATCCTGTAAATGTCGAAAACTTATGTCTCGAACAGTTGTTTCTTATCTGTAAACGCTGAAAACTTATGTCTCAAACAGTTGTTTCTTATTAATCTTTTAATTTTTTCAATTTTTTTTTTGACTATGCTATACAAAAGAGATTCCAAATAAATTCAATCGAATCGGAAAAAATCTTGTAACAAAACTCACAGATGGAAATCAAAAAGCGCTTTCTCCGTGTGTACAAGAAGTTATTGGTCTTAACCAGCGGGAGACTTTCTTATTAAAAAAAAAAATCTAACTGGCTTCTAAAAAGTGTATCTATCGGATAAATTTACTTGTCTTGGAAATGATAATTTATTTCACGAGGCAGGCATTTTGTATGGTAAGTATGTGGTTGACAAATGTGTTAGATTAGGATATGAGGTAGTTTACATTTAAATGGAGGATTATTTTCATGGTATATAGAAACGATAGTTTGATGGAATATGGTGCAGTCAAATGCGAGTCAAACTAGGATTAATAAGTAGGTGATTTGTGATATATTTTTTGTCACAGCAGGAATATGAATTGTCGAATAAAGGATCGGACTAAATTCCAGCAAAAGCAAATCTCACACAAAGTATGTATATGCTCATTCTGCTGAGCAATCATCGCAGTAGAAATGCTTTACTTCACTTTCAAATAATATGAAAAATACTATAAAAAATCGCTAAAATATTCTACAGATAGGTACCTATCTCTACACCATAGCCCAAAATCATAAAACGACGATACAGGACAAGTTCAGCAACACGATGACCCTTGGAGTTCTGATAAGCAAATACTTGACCTGGTCAGCACATGTAACAACAATATAAAAAAAAAACGCCAACAGCAAGTCATTCCTCCCAAAGAAGGTCTTCTCAAACACCTTCCACGAAGCGTTTAAAAAACTGTACAACATATACTGCAGACCGATCCTAGAATATGCAAGTCTTGGCACCCAGACCTTATTAGAGACCGCAATAGCCTTGAAGCTGTTCAATGAAAAGCAACACGATTGCAACTTGGTAGAAGAAGACCTACATATGAGGAAAGACTAGAACAACAAAAACTGAAGAGATCCTATCTTCACTGACCAAAACATTTCAACATACATCTAGAAAATTGTACTTATTTGGATACGCAGAATGAAAAGATCTACCAAAATGACTATGGAAACATTCACAGGCATTTGTTATCTTATCTAGGCATATATCCATAGTGCATATAAAAGGGGGAAATAGCGATCCGTCTAATATGTAATAATTATTAATGAGATAATTTGAAAATTTAACTACAACTTCGTGATTCGGCTGGATAGCGAACAACTCAAAAACAAAGAAATCGCTAACTTTTTTACCTGTACCGATTTTCATATTAATGCTAATAGCGGATGGGTCATAAAATAGCCACCTACCGATTTGGCCGAGTTCAACTATCGTAAAATTGTCACCTTTTTCCTTATTCCGGAACAGGTAAATTTTGTGGCCAAATTCAAGGATCACGGATCAGTCTTGTACAAAACGAACTATTAATATTTAAAAAAAAAAAATGTTTATTGATGACAACAACAATAAAGAGCTTTAATGGTGGGTACCTTCCCATAGATATGGGGCAATGATAGCAATAGAGCATGTCAACAAAGGTGTTAAAATCTGTACGAAAATAAATTACGCTTGATAAGTGAAAAGGAACATTTTGTGATTATGTAAGCAATCATGCGACCTTGTGATATATGCATTTCACGCATATAAGAAATGGAAAAAAAATAATAATTTCTTTACTTAGTTGTTACACATAAATATTGTAAATTCAACTGAACGTTACATATACGTTCCCAACAACTATACTTAACTGGTTCCCGTTTTGCAATTTAAAGAATGCCCCTGTCGCGTTCTCTCCATATTTCTTATGCAAGAATGAAGTTCCATTTTTTACTTGTTATCACACTGACACCAGCAAACGGTTGGCGAACCGTTTCTCGGTCTGAATGGAAAATTTACTTCTAGTTTTATTCAAAAACCATAGAAGGTATATGTAGGTTTCTTATGGTAATAGAAAACAAAAACCTATTAACGGTCCCCCATGTCGAGCATAACAATAATATTATGTCTATTTATATTTAACAACGAATAATTCTTGCAAAACAATGGAGCTATCCTCGTAAACGACTTCCCTTTTCTACGAAAAACCATTTGACGCTAGATCAAGTGACAGTTAAAGTGTCGAAAATTTCATAACTTTTGATATATTATTATGAGATAATGGAAATATAGTATTTTTAATACCCATTTAGAATAACCCTATCCTTATTTATTAATCACGAATCAGATGAAATAAAAAATTACCTACAAAAACGAACGTCGATTGCTAAGACGTCAATTTCATGTACAAATAGGAAATTCGTAACCTAATTTTATTTGTGTGTTCAAGAAGCGACATACGTTTAGACTGGTACTTCTAAATAGGCATTAAAAATTCTACACTTTATTTTTTCCTAAGATAGATTTTGACATTGAAAACTTTGAAACATAAACAATAACGCTTGACCCTGATTGGTCGCAAAATGAGGTGTTTCTGCAAGTTGACAGCAGTTTTACAATAGCGACCAATAAGCGGCATTAGCGGCATTGTTCATGTTTCAAAGTTGACAATGCCAAAATCTATCTTGGGAAAAAAAATAAACTATATACAATCATTGTTTTATGTTTCATTAACTAGCGATTTTCCTAATATAGAGCATAAAATGCAATGCCATTCTTTTTCGGTCAGGAATCGAGTGCGAAAAAGGCAAATTCCGCAAGTGTTGGAAACAATATTTTTTCCTATGAGTGTGAGGAAATTTTTAATGTTAATATCCATTTCTTTATTTGCAAATTCAAATATTAATAATAAAAGAGCAGTTAGCCTCCATGTAGTTTGAGATTGCTGATGTTCTCCTCAGAATCTACTGTCAATAACCGGGAAATAAATTTCGAAAATGAAAACCCTCCTTCGAAAGGAATGTAACGGGTAATGCCAGAGGGTTAAGGGCAAAATTATTTTAGACTGTTAACTTCACGTTTGAATTTCCTTAGAATTTCAATTCATAGATTTTATTTGGCCTTCTTTACGAAAGATTGGTATTAATGATCCTATAATTGTCAATCTTTACTAAAGTATCTTGGTGTTCATTAATACGGAATTTGAATTTTTTTTCAGCAATATTCATTTTCGTTTGGGTTCCAGATCCCATGGGTTTCATAATTTTTGTTGTATTTCCATTTGATACTTCATCATTTTTTAAATATCTAAAAATGTCTATCTCAAGTTCTTTAAATTCAATTTCCTACATCTGGTTTGATGTTCCTATGTTCTTGGCTCATCTCATCAGTTTTGGTATAGTCTACTTTTTCGTGCCTTGAAATATTCCGTTTGTCTTTACTTTATTTCATCATCCTGCATAATCGCTTCTGGAAGCGTTTCAATTATTGATGTTTTCGAATTTTCTATTTCTTTTCTAAAGGTATAGGTACCAGAGTTTTTGATTCTTGTGGTTTTTGTCACCATATTCTTTCGACATTTTTTAGTCATGATTATTATTTTTCTTATGTCTTCTCTGTTCTTTAATCGTTAATGGTTTCGTTGTATTTTTAAATTATTATTCTCCAGATATATTGCATAAAATTTTACTTTTCATAAGAGTGAAATTAGAAAGATCTTTGATCCACACCTGGCGTACCTACCTTATATATTTTCCAAGAATCTACTTCAGTGATTTAGCACCCCATAAACAAAATTATCTCGATCCCATTACTAAAAGGTGTGCTAGAGACAAAAGGTACCAGGGTCCGTTTAGCAACTCATAACTCTTCGACTATTTTATCACCTCTGTCTTCATGTAACTGATATTTTGGTCATTGGTGCAGTCTGAAAGGGGAATCTTTAAAAATGCACGAAAGACTGCAGAGGCAGCATAGTAATCAGGAAGACGCACAACAATAATTGATGCCCTGGCGGAAAATTACAAATGCTCCGGAGGCATGTATGTCAACTTGAATGGTTGACGTGCGACACTTACAAGTTCTTGCGGCAAATCGCTTATAAATTCACAGCGTTTTTGTTTTATTAAAGAATTACGCTGTCAGTTTCAATAATAATTTGTTTTAATAAGTGCACGCGAAGGAATTATTATTATTCACTACATGGTGACTCGAATTGCAATAATGCTGACAACGAGAAGAATACCTATAGGCCGTCAGATTTAAATGTCCCATTTTCACAGACAAACATCAAAGAGGGACTAATTGATTAATTAATTAAAAGAACCTGGCTTCGGCAAACCAAAGTATTGCATATGTGGCTGAAGGCTGAAATAAGGACGTAATCTTGTTAAGAAAAAATAGCAAATTTTAGGGTAACATAAGGAAAATTGAATTTTCCATTAGTTACCTACCCTAAGGCCCTCAGGAGTCACAATAACAAGGAAAGCTACGGTCTTATTAGTAGTCGCATTAGCATTTATCAAAAGCTAGAGGAAGGAAACCTCGATCGAAAATTCCCTAGTCGTCCAGGCTGGAGCTGAAGCAGCAGACAAACTCTCTGATCTAGGAAAAAAACCGTTGTAAAAAAAAACCATCAAATGCCTCGAAACCAAATACGACCCAAACAAAACAAAAGAATTATAATTTTAGGTAGGTAGGTGCATTGAATGAAAATAGATGTAGGTACCAGTACTAACAGAAACAAGCAGAAAGGGCAAAGGATCTGAAAATCCAGAACAGAATTAGAAGCCGTGAACAAAAGGTTACCACGGTAAACGAGTAGACTTTCTCAATTTTTTTGAATATATTCAGTGAATGAGGATGCAAATGTAAAGACACGCAAAAGCCAGCTGCTTCGAGGAAATCAAAGAATGAATTCTTCGAGAGGGATATTGGTCATAAGTAAAATGAACAGTAGAAAAGGTCAAAAACTTACTGTTAGCCGATAGGGAAGAGACGTTAGCGGTAAAGAAAACTCATTTTTCGCACTTCACGAAAAGTCATAAGTGAAAATCCAAAATAGTTTCCTCCAACACAAGCACATAGGTCCATAAGTACAGCTTCCCAGAATATAAAATCAATAATCGATTACTGATTGAAAATACCACCTACAGGATGTGTGAGCCCAACATGGACCAACATGCGAAAGCGACCACTATAGTCTGAAGGCCAGAATCCGTTTTCCTAATTCGACAGAAAGCAGGACAAAAGAAAGAGTTTGACATGTGAAGATACACTCTGGCAGCGTGAACAACTTGTACCAAAGAAGCCTGAAAGGAAACTTAGAGCATTGCCATGCGAAGACCCAGATGAAGAATACCTACTATTGAAACAAGCATTTTCCAAGCCATAAATGAAGCAATAGGTCCGATAGAAAAAGTTTCTGAAAGAATAGAGCCATACTGGTGAGATGAAGTGATTGAGTGAGAAATATAGGAGAAGAAAAGACTTACCTACTCTGCTAACAGAAGAACGAGGAGAGTTTCAAGAACAAAATACCTCCGATGTAATCAAAAACTATTGGCTTCCCGATATCGGTCGGTGACGTTTAAAAGGTGTGTATGAATCTTAAAAACGGAACACCTTTTGGATCAGGTAATGTTCCAGCAACATTAAAGAAATATATGGCTCAGAAGAACTATTCTGCTAAATACGAAATCTGTTCCAGAAATACTTGAAGGGACTGGAGAAAAATAAAATATGAGGTTTTTGTCCATTTACTTTGTAATAGTCGTGGAAGAAATATTTTTCCTACGCCCATGTTACATCGTTCCAATTAAGAACCATTTAAGTGAACCTGTCAAATACATTTGTCCTTTTTATTTTTCGAGCTTTATCTGGCGGATAAACCCGGTGACACTGACCACAGGTTAAGTGCTTATTGTGATGACGTTTTGTAGTAAATAAATCGTAAAATGCGACCAAGGGTTTTACATCTTATAGTCAAGTGGTTAACACCGATAATAATTAATGGGGTATTAGAATATTTTGTGATAAACTTCCCACTAGATTTGAAGTGTTACTGATTTTATTTATTGAAATGAAACGATTTTTTTTGTAAGACCTTACTTTAACCTTAATAATGCATAAGAATCCTAAGATGCTAGCCGAAAGAAGATAAATTTCATGGGACATTTCCCAGAGCAACTACCTACATCCACACTTTGATTCAAGAAGAATATTTCTTTGTTAGATGAATTAAACTTTTGAAAATTTATATCTTTTTACATTCTATATTATATAAAAAATTAATTCGAATGAATATTCTTACCACACAAAAAACTTTTAATTAGTTGTTAAATCACCAGACGATATGGTAATTAGTGACCACAACTGCCGTTTTTTTCAGTCCAAGTGGTCCGATATTTCATTCCAATAATTATGTCAGATTAAATTATTGTCAAGTGTTTTAAATATGAAGATTTATTTGAGTTTGTTTTTGTTAATTGGCAATCTGAAAAATGGAATAACTTTTTGTTCGATTATTATTGACATGATGTGCAATAAAATCCTATCAATAGTCGGTCATAAATATAAGTATAAGTCCTTGAGATATTTTTCAATCGGAAGTGCATACAACCATGTAATAATGCACCATGAACGTCATAAAAACTGTTTACCGAATTAGATAATTATGAAATTTTATAACAATATCATCATACCTATATGTTTATGATAATGATGTCGCCAGGAAACTAAAGAATAGAATTACTAGGTACTTAGATTCAAATTGGTTTGAAAATGATACAACTACTAATGCAACAAGGGATAGATACAAATTTTGTGATAGATATAGAAGAACTAGACAGTTTCAAAATTATGCTTTCGCATTCAAAAGTTTCCCCGACCCTGTTGATGATGAACATTCAAAATCTGCTTTCGAAATTTTTTTTCCCTATAAGTTGAATAGCTAACTGAGAATTTCTTATAATAATTTTTCACACACAATTAACAAACTCATAAACTGGTGTAGTGACTCTGGAAAGTTCCCACAAACTTTGCAAGTTTTGTTTTTGTATGTATCTTGCTCGTTTATTTCATGAATAGTGCTGTTTTACCTTTTCATTAATATCTGAACTTTAAGTCTTTCATAAATAGTGCCGTTTTTCCTATTTATTGAAATCTGAACTTTAAGACTTTCATGAATAGAACACAGAGAGAGGTACGAATCTCAAATTGTAATTACTTCGCAGGAGTAGTTGCATATTTAGTATGCTATTTTTCCTATTTATTGAACTCTGAACTTTAATACTTTTATGATTATTGCGGCTAGTCCTATTTATTGAACCTTGATTTAAAAAAAAAACCTTTCATAAGAATTTTCATCAATAGTGCGAGGTTTCCTATTTATTGAACTCCGAATTTGAAGTCTTCGTACCTAAATAGTGCAGACTTATAGACTTATTTACCTATTTACCAGACTAACTAAAACTTAAATCATGCCTTCTTCTAAGAATAGAGTAACTGGTGAATCGACTGCAGACTCAGAAGCTAGCTCAGAAATAAGTTCAAACACTGTCACTTTAAGTAATGAACAATTTCAGCAATTAATCAACACTGTGCTCACCTCAGCTCAATCCAATGTACCCGCTACTCAGTCAGAGCCAGTGCTCGGTTTTAGAAAACAAGGCAATTTCACTAAATGCACAAGCCCCTTCGATGCTTACCTTTCAACTTCTGTTGAAGCCTTCATCGATGCAGTGGCAACTTATAAAGGCTACGCTAACGTTTCAGATGAAAATGCACTCAAAGGATTGCCCATGTTATTAATTGGTTTAGCTGCTACTTGGTATCAAGGCATAAAACATACAATCACATGTTGGGATGAAGCCTTTCAGTTGCTTAGAGATGTTTTTGGCAGAAAGGAGCCAGCCTATAAGTTATTTCAACAAATGTTTTCACAAGCACAAAACCGACCTAAGATGGAACTGTTTATTTGAAATGCCAGACCTATTTTGTCCAAGGTGAGATGGAATAGTCTGCCTAGACCTGGTATACGGCTTATTAGATAGGCGCATAAGAGATAAAATTCCTATAGATGACATAAAAACATTCATGGACCTATTGGTGCGAAGCCGACCCATTAAAATTATGTTTGAAGAAATCCAAACCACAAATATGAATTCAAGGCAAAATACACAAAGGTCAAGTCAAGATAAAAATCGTGTGAGGCCAAAATGTGCTTATTGTCAACGTTTAGTACACCAGGTTGAAGAATGCAGAACCAAACAAAGAGATTAACTTCCTAGGGAGAAAAACGAAGAAAGTGGCCAAGATAAGAAAGAAAATGTTACTACATGCTATGGTTGTGGAACACCAGGAGTTATTAGGACAAATTGCCCAAAATGTAAAAAACATAACCAAGGAAGTACTTCAAATAATCAAAACCAGAAAAACCAGCCACACTATTTAGAATCAATATCCAAAGTGATTCTTTCAAGCCGTCAAGACCTGTTCTTCCAATAACAATTTTTGGTGAAAGGGGGCTTGCCTATGCAGACACAGGAGCCTCAAGAACCATTGCAAGAAAACGACTTTTCGAGATTTATAAAACCCATGTTGAGAAATCATCAGAAATAAAATATGAAACAGTTACAATTACATTAGCAGATGGAAGCATATCCACTCAGAAGGTAGCTACTTTTTCTACAGATGTGAACATAGAGGACCATACAGTGTTGACAAACTTCCTAGCTCTGCCTAATGCTGAATACACCCTACTTGGAGTCGACTTTATAAGAAATTCTGAGATTGTGCTGGACCTATCAAACCGATCTTGGCAATTTGGAGCGAATTCTTAAATTAAATATGCTTTTCCGGATATTGTTGATGTTGCATCCAGTGAAACAACTTCACCGGCCATCAATGACTTTAGTTCTCTGAGCACTAATGAAGGAACTATGTTAACGCTGGAGGAGCGGAATCAACTGGAGTAGATGTTACGAGCAAATTCACAAGTCCAGTGGTCAGGCCACGAAATTTGCCACATTGCACATTAGAACCTAGCCTAATGTTATTCTAATTTCTTTACCACCCTATCAACTTAACAAAACCAAACGAGAAATATTAAAGGTAGAAATTGATAAAATGCTTCCTAACGACATAATTGAAGAATATGAGAGCCCATGTTGTCATGGTGCCAAAACTCAATGGTTAAATCAGAGTGTGCATCGACTACCAAACAAAAGCTCGATAGCATTACAATTAGTGACAAGTATCCAATGCCCCGAATAGATGACCTTTTACAAGGAACAAAACAGACGAAATACATGTCCACAATAGATTTACAGTCCGGATTTTAACAAATATCAGTAGAGGAAAAGGATCGGGATGAAACGGCATTTGTCACCCCTTTGGTCTATTCAGGTTTAAAAGGATGCCGTTCGGTCTTAAAAACGCTCCGGCTGTATTCCAGAGGCTAATAGTCAAAATTTAAGAGTGGTCTTGATGTCATGGTATATTGGATGATCTGCTAGTGTTATCAGAAACATTCCAGGAACACTTAAACGACTTGCAAAAAGTATTTGACCGACTTCAAAAAATCAACCTACGAGCTAACAGAGAGAAATGTACCTTTGCCACTACAAACATTAAATATCTTGGTCATGTATTAACTTCTGAAGGTATTGTTGTAAACCCCGAGAAGGCCTAAGCGTTACGAAGATTAAAGTAGCAATGATCCTACTTCACATGCGAGGACGTTTTATGTGAAGTAGAGGGAGATTATAACAAACCCATATTTATATGTAACAAACCCATATTTATTATATCTCCATATTACCTATATGTATCACCTATAACCTATTGCCACATACAAACTGGTAGAATTTTTTTTTTCAACTGGATTGTCAATCAATCAATCAAAATAATTTAAAAATGTTAGATTTTTCTGCGAAATAGAGTAGTTAACAGTGATTTGTTATAAAAGTTATTTTATTGATTTCGGGTTGCTTTTCTAAAAAGTATCATTGCGAATTAAGGCAATGAATGTACTATTTTATTGCGACGACTATCAATAATCTTTATTAATAACAACAATGATTCAATACTATACATGATTAAGCAGCGCATTGAAATTGTAAAAATTTACCATAAAAATGGAGAAAGTTTCGTTATCTACAAAATGGTATATTGTAGATTATACAACTCACTGTATATTATTCCCATATGACACGAGAGGCTTAAGAAGTGATAAGCCTTTTGGGAGTATCGCGCGTGGTGGCATTTATGGCAAATTCTATTATAGAATTTTTTTTTAATTTTAAAGTTTTATAGTTTAGTTCATTGCTTAGAGCAGACCTAATACTTTTATTTTCACTCATTTGTAAAACGTCATTTATCAAGTCAAAACATAAAAAACGAAAATTGATTTTTACCAGTGACTGGCTCTACTTACTTGTAAAATTGACAGCTAAACTGTAAAAACTTTTTATCTACAAGCGTGCGGTAACTAAAATATATTACACGATTTTGCGTGCGGTAAGCACTACATTACCGCACGGCGTACGGTAATATTATTACCGCACGCTCTACCTACATAGGTACGTACCTTTAATTACCTGCCAGAGATAAATTACCTACCTATCACCTAAATTCTACTTGTTCACTGTCACAGGTGACAGACGTAATTTTTTTTTATAATTTTTTAAATTTATTTCAGATAATTTGTTACCGCACGCTTGTAGATAATATACTGTATATAATGCGTATGGTAATTAGGTTATTACCGCCCTTAGAGATTGCAAACCTCGCCTCACCGGCTGGGTTTGCAAATTTCTCTCGCGTGCGGTAATAACCTAGTTACCACACTTATTATATAATATACTATTACAAGTCAGTAGGGTCAGTAGAATTATTTATTAATAGTATATTACAATCCGAGACGGGAAATGCTTCATTACTGGTCGAGAGGTTTTATAGTTTATCGAGACGCGTAGCGTCGAGATAAACTTAACCTCGAGACAGCAATGAAGTTTCCCGTCGAGGGTTGTATACTATTTTATTTTTAACCATAATTTCTGAAAAAAAAAAAAAAAAATCGGGGCAACCAAATGAGGTCGGCAAATGAAGAGGAAAATGAGAACGGGAAATATTTCCCTGCTCCATTTTCCGTCCGTGGACGGGAAATGAGGACGGAAAAAATTTCCCGTCCTCACTTCCCGTCCTGGGACAGGTAATGGAGCAGGAAAATGAAAAGACAGAAATGTGACATTTTCAAATTTTTGAAAAGTCAGTAATGACAACATTTCATATATGGTTAAAAATAAAACTGTATTACCTATGTATTAATTTTTTATTTATTATTTACAAATGAGTAACAAATAAATTATTGTACATCATATGCCAGGTATCAGTTTTTACTGGCTCTTGAAGGTGACAAGCTCGCCTGACGGCTCGCCAGTCATTTCCTTCAATCATCAGTAAAAAACTGTTTTACCTGGCTAATAATGTAAAATACTATTACCTGACACTCAAAGCGTTACCAGCAACACCACTCCTCCTTCGGAGTCGTGGTGTTGCTGCGTAACGCGTTTTGTGACAGGTAAAAGTATTATCCGGTAATCCTGAAACCTCTTGTGGTATTTATTACATTCGATAAGCCATATCCATGACGTGGGTTCGCGATATGAGATTAATTGAAAATTACATTACAAGCGTTTCGTGGTTAAGTTTATTGGTACCCATAAAAAAAAAATATATTAAAAAATCTAAATACAATTATTATTCTATTCAACAAACCCTTACTGTACTGTGTCTTATGTTTCACTTTTTAAATTTCCTAACTTCCTATTTTTTCTCATCTGCCAAATGCGAAGTCTAGCGACCTATAACACTTGGTAGTATGCGAGAAAACTTACCCTTGATAATGAGGTTCTCTATCCTCGAAACATGTAGGGCTCTTTCACGGGTAATTAAAGTATTTTGTGGAGGAAGACTTTGTGTTTTCTTTTGAAATTTAATTTCAATTCCACTTTGAGAGATAGACAATTTGAAATCAAAAGTTCCGAACCAGTTCCAACTCCCAAAATTTGTATTTCGCCAACGATTAGTCGAGAGGCAAATCCTAAGTTGAAAAACTTTCACTTGAAATCCGACAAAATGAACTTCTATACTTTCATCAATTGGTCCCAAAACAGACAAATCAGAATATAGGAAAGTTAAAGAAAAAAAAGATCCCAGCAACGCTTCAGAGTTCATAGGTAGGTATATAAGGGCAAAATTTTAAATGTTCCTTGAGGCGTCCTCAAGGGTCGTTAGTTTAGAATGGACACTTGTTACCATTTGAGAAGTCTATCAAGTCAATTTTAAACGTCCAAGGCTTTCTTAAGGTCCAATATGGATTTTGTGTTATGTTTTAGAGAAAAATCATTGACCGTCGCGTATATACACTGTATCTGCACTTGCGACGACGTTGTGTTTGGTTAACATATGTCGCGGGTTCATAAACTATTTGGGTAAGTTCAATTTAAGTAGACCCTATGATGTCTACTTGTATTATACATAAAAAGAGCGCTCTATCACTATAAAGATTTGCTTTGCATTGGCAAAAATTAATAAGTGAAAATGTATCACATCTGGCCAAAATTTCGACCCAAAACTGATATGCAATATTTAGGTAGTGGAAATAAATTGGAAAAAACCATCAAAACCATTTTATTTTCTTCTCTTTCTTTTTGGAAGATTCACGTTTTTCGACACCGGAACATCGGAACGGATATGCCTATCAGGATTATCAAATTTTAATTAGTTTCTTTAGGATTACAGAACTGTTCGCGCCTTTAATTTCATTGTTATCTGGTCCTACAATGTAATCAATTATCTCATGGGCGTTAAACAATGTTGACAAGTATAATACTGTTAAGTTTTTTACACCTAACGGATATTTATCGAGCCTATTTCTATAAAAATGTGGAAATCATCCTTGTTCTATTAGTTTTCCAATTCCTCTTTTTCCAGAAGATATAGAGTATTAGATTGATTTTTCAAATGGACATTGCATTTTCTTGCAAAACCTATAAATTTATATAACTACTACCTATCGTATTGCATCATAATTACCAGTTTTCTTGACAATAAATCTTCGATTAAATTTAATGACAATTTCGTGAGGTAACAAGATACTTATGAACCTTAACGATTTTAACATTAAATTTAAATAGGTAATGACAGACTTTCTCATCAATGCTTCAATTAAGCTTACTTAAAATGCGTTATCCAAATAACCAAAATCACGAATATACTCAACAGTTTCTGCATACTAGATTAAATAATCACTGGCTTTCATTCACATGACATTCTCACTTTTAAAAATCACATGAAATCTGCACTACTATTATTACTATGATATACTGCCACTGAGTTAATTTTTTCAAATATTAACCAATATTTTTACCTAAAAAAATTAAAAATTAAATGCATACACCCGAAAAATATCTATTGTGTTGACGATAATACTGACATTTACCTTAACTGATAAAATTTAAATTTTTACGACGAAAAATCTCTATTTTGTATTATGATTTATTAGTCGTAAAACGGTATTAGAAACGCCCATTTTGTGGCTTTGCTTAAACGGAAATAATGGATGTATTAAAAATTTGTTCTACCTTATCTGCAAAAGCCCAACCAAAACCAACAAATCTTTCACAACACCTCCATAGTTCATGCTGTAAGTATTAACTATATACGATTTTTAAAATTACCGCCAATCACTACTTATTTCTTCACGAAACCCTAACAAGAATAGACTTGTGTTAATATCTATTATACATATACACCCATGATAATTTTTATAGAATCTAGAATATCATAAAATATGTTTGATAAATATAAACATTGTTTAGGGTTTTTTTCTTGGAAGAAATTCCATGCATGGTCAAAATAAACATTATTAGCATGGTTCTACGTCACTTTTATTGACAGGAAGATGGTGATAAGTATCATTTTCATCTTTACTCTGCCACCTTCTGATAGACTTTATATTAATTACACCACGAAAGAGTTTAATAGGCAAACTCAACTATGGAACATAAAAAACTTTGTGACTAACAAAAACCCATACCCATTCAAGCAAATAAACTAAAACTTGACCTCAGACTGAATGGATGAAGCTAAAAAAATTTAATCTGCTATAGGATTATGGTTTCCAAACATAACTAAAGCTTCTTATAAATCATCTCCAAATCGCTCAAAAAAAAAAAAAAAATAATCGAACAGAATAATCATATTATGCCTTCTTATAGATCATCAATTACCTACTGGTTTGGATGATAACATCAAAATACAAAAATTTTTGGTTCCAAATCTCCCAAAAAAAACTTGTGTCAAATTTTAAGTACATTGAATTCATATTAGTCAAATATTTAAAGTGAGTACCTATATAAAAATATCTTACCTAAACTGATGATACCACAATATCAGCACCACCAGTGCCCTAAAGCTCCTTCCAATGTCCCTACGGAGCATGCTGAATCAATAAAATCTTAAAATAAATCATTGGCACACTTGAATCACTATAATACATCACTGAGAGTCACAATTTTTTTTTAAGTCACGCCAAATATTTCTCATACATTTAAATTCGCACAAATTAAAATCCGCGCGTTCTTAATCCGTTTGATTTTTTTTTTTGGTTTTGATCCTCGTAAGGATGCAGCGAATCTGAAAACAGAGATACACATTCAAGTACTATGGACATGAAAGATAGAATACACCGGTCAGGTTGATCTGTTCTCTTCCATGTCTCTTTCCACCTTGCCGCGGTACTACCTGAACTAATCAACCAATCAAAATGGACCGAACCCCCTCTGGTCTTGCATATAGTTTAGTTTTTAATGTGTGTAATGTGTGGGCGATAGTTATTGCAAATTTAATTAAAGGTACATTTTTAATTCGTATTCAAGCCTATTAAAAGTATTTCATGTTGGAGAAACAGAGGTGATATCACTCCAGGAACAGGAAAAGATTTAAGTTTCATTTTGGCCCATATTAGATCAAAAATAAACATGTCAATGTGGAAGTTCTATTACAATAAACTAGGACAGACACATGATCTTATACGTCCTGTAAAGTATAGTTCGAGGAAAATTTCTTATTATTTTTCAGAGATTTACTTGCCGAGTCAGATAAATTAATTATTGCTCTGCCATAGAATGGCAATAGCTTTTTCAATCAAAGTTTCTTCAATAATTAAATGCGTCTCAACTCGGTCAGATTTTTGGCGTTCATGGTTAGTAAAACAATTTGTAGGGATTTACGCATGCTATATTTTGTATATGAAAATTTTCCGCACAATTCCATTGGCCTTATCCCGAAGAAGTATGGTCTGGACTTTATCTCAATTTATTAGGACCTTTCTTAGAATCTTTCTTACAACCTTTTTCAATTTAAAATATTTTTGTGCCCAGACAGATTTGTAATACCAAGTCTTCCGAACCTGAACCCAATGCAAAAGAACTGCGATTTCTTTGAGTTCCCGTTGGTTACTACGTGGAAAAACTTTTCACAATGGATCGAAAATAGTCACAACGGTGAAATGCAACCGTCGGTAAACGCAACTAGCTATGTGAACTTTAGTTGTGTTACTGAACTGTCTTTTGTAGCTTAGTAATAGTTGTAATAAACGACAGTCAAGTGTTTAAATAATACATAGTGTCAGGTATGCCGTATCCTAAATTATTAAAGATTGAACTCAATCCTGGGAATGTCTTCTACTCTGAAAAATCATGGAACTTTATTTAAACCTCCAGAACCACTGAGTCTACATGGCCATGTAACAGACAACTGGAAGAGGTTTATCCAGAAGTTTGCTCTATTTATGATAGCCACAGGTTTGGATTGAAAGGATTAAATAAAAAAAGTTGCTGTATTTTTGAGTATAATTGGTGAGGAAGGATTGGACATACATAATTCTTTTGCACTGACTAATGCTGAAACAACTTCTGTAAGAGAAAAGTTTGAATCCCAATGTGCATTGTTAAAAAAAAAATTGATTTTTGAGAGATATGTTTTTAACTCGATAGTTCAAAAAGAAGGCCAGCATTTTGATAGCTTTGTCACGGAATTGAGAAGTGTAATTGAGTTGACAGAATACAAGGACCCAGATGATATGGTGAGAGACCGAATAGTTTTAGCATTATCAAATAAATCAACACAACAAAGTTTTATGAGAGAGCCGAAACTAACCTTGCAAAAAGCAGTTAATCATTGTAGGGCAGTAGAACCAAGCAAGTTCAAAACGCAGACTCTGGCAAATGAAGCCTCTGTAAATACCATCAGACTTAGGAAAGGTTCAAACAAAAGTGATGTGTCTTATGGTCAGCAGGAGAAATACAAATGCGGTATTTGTGGTTATAAACATAGTAGAGGCAAATGCCCTGTCAAGGAAGAAACCACTTTCCTAGTGTATGCAAGAAGAGAGAGGCAAATGAAAATAGAAATCAATGCAAGAAAGTCGATGAAGTGAAAGGGGCAGAATTGAGTGATAATGATCAAAGTAATAGTGACTCTGATGATTTTTATACAAGTTTGTTAGTGACAAGTGTTGATGGGGTGACGCAGAAAGCTGATATCGCGTGGACCAATTAAGAAACTAGATGTGGAAAGTACAGGTCTTGAATTTAAACTGGACACAGGAGCGGAAGTTAGTGTGATCCCTGAACATATTTAAGAAAAAGTATGGCATTAAAAATAAACACACAAATCGCATTAAAAATAACATTAAAGATTCTCGAATAACTTTTGTTCCATATGGCAGCTCTGATTTTAGAATTAAGCCTTTTAGAGAAGTCTCACTATTGTGTACCTACTATTAATAACAAGTCGACATATTTACCGTTTGTTGTAGTTGATAATCAAAATCAAATGCCTTTGTTGGGTTTATCAGATTGCCTGAAGTTAGAGTTAGTTCAACCAGTCGATACTGTTCCTTATGTTAACTTAAATACTTTGAAATATGTTGAATTTTTGTATCCGAAAGGGCTGAAAAAAAAAAATATTTGTTAAAGAATTCAACAAAAAAAAAAGTTAAGCTCGGGCTAGGCAAATCTTTTATTGGCCACCTATGTGAGAAAACATTGAAAATTACTTTATGAAGTGAAGGTGTTGCTATAAGGAATTCAAAACAGGTTTGTCATATCCGATTCCAGAACATCCTTGGGAAAGTGTGGGCGCAGACATTTTCCATATGGCGATAGGTCTTATCTTGTAGTTATGGACGCATACTCAAGCTGGTTAGAGTTGATTTCATCAAAAAACAAGTCGGCAAATGAAGTAAAGTCCGTCGATTTCAATCTGATACTCCAAAGGAATGTGAGCTGGTGGCTTCCTACATTAGAACGTCAATGGTCACCTGACGTCACACCTGTTTTCGCCATAAGCTTCACCCCCTTGCTTCTCATACGGAAAGTGTCAGATTAAGGGCCGGTTTCTCAATAGCGAGTGACCTCCGGGCTAGTTTTAACTCCAGGGTAAGCGTGTCCAGTTGCTATGTTTACCCTGGAGTTATGCTTAACCTGGGGTGACTCGCTATTGAGAAACCAGCCCTAAAATAGACGGACAATACTTAGGTAGTTAAAAAAATTTAATAGATTTTCTCCAGATTTGGATGTCCAGGCAAGGTAGTTTGTGATAACACCCTCTCTGGTAGTTTTTCTTCTTAGGAATTTTCCAAAGAGTGGAATTTTTATACGTTTCTAAGAAGCCGTAACTATCCCAGATTTAACGATCCAGCGGAAAAAGCTCTAAGTATTGCAGAAAAGCTACTTAAAAAATCTTTGGAAGAAAGCAAAGATCTATTTGAAGCGTTAATACAATATCGAAAAAAAGTTTTTAAATTACTTCCCCTCTCAGTTACTTATGGGTCGAATGTGCAAGACCAAGTTGCCAGTGCCAGCAGACTTATTGAGTTGAGACAAGGCCGGAATAAGAATTACTTCAATAAGACTGCAACTCAGCTGAAACCTGTAGAACCTAACCAAAATGTTTCGGTCTTTAGTCTTTAATCATGTAGAGAATCGTTGGGAGCCAGGTAAGACATTGGATTTTGCTGAAGGTCCAAGACCTTACGGCTTACAGGGTTTCAGACTGTCATGAGAATGTAATTAAGAGAAATCGTTTTGATCTAAAGGAATCTCATATTAATCATAGGCTGAGCCTGGATTGTGACACTAATGACTTTAGGGACGATTGTGTAAATGCAAATACTTTGGTGGATTGGTAAGGTCAAGCTTCTTGCACTGACTTCCGAATACCACAATTGTCTTGTACGTGAAGCTATAGAAATCCACAAACATACGGAGAACTTCAACAGGAAAGAAGAAACACTAAAGCTCAACCAAATTTGCAGCCTGATGCTCGAAAATTCAAAAAAAAAGATCCCATTGATTACAGAGAAAGTTCAGATTGGCCATGTGCTGCGAAGCCCCGCCTCTCCCCCACCACAACCACTCAAATATAAATACAACTTACGGTCGGAAACACGTCAGTCTTCTACCAGAATCGGTCATGGAAGCACCGCACCTCTGACGATGCGAAACGTCAGGAAGAAATTTCAATTCACGACGGTAATTAAGCCCGAAAGAAAACACTTTATCGATAAACCTAGGCCGCGGAAGCCTCACAAACTTTATCAGACGCCTCTACAGAGAAGAGATCACTAAACAGTACCATCGACTAGACAAAGTTAGACGATGCAAGGCACACTTATTGGCGAATCCAACGTTTCTCTGTCGCTGCCGGGACACTAACATCGTACCAGCGTTCCTGCAGATTAAGCGCTCTTTTAAGACACCCCAAGCACATCGCATCTACTGCAGAACTGAAAAAGCATTTATCCGAGAGCGAATCCACAAAACAAGAAAAGATCTGACTGAAGTAGATAGAGAACTACTTCACCTTCACCTACATCTGACGCTCAGCAACTACATACAGGCAAACGATTGGAACAAAATCGACACCATATCATACTCAAGCATGGATAATGAGTTAGATCGGAGTAAAAAATCCCAGATTCGAAAATACGAGAAGTTCTGTAAGAAACAAATCCGAAATTCCCCAGCTCCTGACAAATCCAGACTGGTCATCAATCTCACGGATCGAGTTCTTACTGAAAAGGAAACAGCAGTCTTGGCAAAAGGCAGTAATTTCGCTATCACTCCACAACACCTGCCAACAGGGGAGATTATAGCCAGCACTGAAACAGCCATCAGAGCACTACCTGATGTGGAAGCAGAAGGAATCCGTATGGAGACGGCTACCATTCTACGAAAGGCTCGACCACCAACTAGTAACCTCTCTAAGAAGGAACTAATGGCAATTGAAAACCTGAATTCAGCGGGATATGATCATCCTACCTGCGGATAGGAGCAACGCAACTGTCCTGTTAAGAACTGAAGACTACAACCGGAAAATTCAGGAACATCCATCTACCTACCGAAAGCTAATGAAGGATCACACCCGAGCCATACTCCGGATTACCAACAAACTGATTAGGTCATCTACCCTAACAGACACGGTTAAGAAAGGCATCATAAAAACGGAAGCGGTTCCACCACGACTCTACGGCCTACCTAAAATTCACGATATTGAAGTCCCGCTAAAACCCATAATATTGTTCGTCGATTTTAATCTGATACTCGGACGGAATGTAAGCTGGTGGCTCCCTACATTAGAACGCCAATGGTTACCTGACGTCACACCTGTTTTTGCCATATGAAACACCCCCTCGTTCCTCATACCGCAAGTATCAGTTAAAAATCGACGAACAATACGTGCACGTGGAGCACCAACGTACAACCTAGCGAAACATCTTGCATTGCTCCTTCAACCGCATATAGAAAAAACTAGCTCTTACGTCAAGGACTGCACTCACTTCGTCGTCTAGAAAATAAGGGATATTATTCTCCAACCTAAGGATATCCTGGTCAGCTTTGATGTCGTGTCTCTATTCACAAAAATGCCATTGACGGAATCTCTTGACTTGATATCAATTACCTTCCCCAATGACATAGTTGAGCTTTTCTGGACATGTCTCACTGGTAGTTACTTCCTGTGGAACGGCGATTTCTAAGAGCAAACGGACGGTGTGGCTATGGGAAGTCCACTCAGCCCAGTCATAGCTAACTTCTTTATGGAGGATTTCGAGAGGAAATCTATCGAATCTTTTGACTACAAACCAACGGTATATGGCTTCGATATGTAGATGAAACCTTTGTGGTTTGGAGTCATGGGGAAGAGAAACTTAACCAGTTCCTAGGCCACCTGAACGCGCAACATCCTAGCACACAATTTACCATGGAGAAGAAGAAAAACCAAGAAATCGCCTTAGGTGTACTCATAAAGAAATCCGGAGGAAAACTAAGCCACACATAGATGATACACACCTACAGGATTGCTTATCGGCGTCGTTTTTGATAATCGCCGCCCTATTGGTGTGTCACCATTTCCGACGTCGCGTCATAACTAAGTCGTCAGCTGTTTAAACAGCCTACGTCAAGGCGAGAAATAATATGCTGCCTACGTCATAACTGGTGATTTGGCGCGGGGGGGAAGTGGGTGATTTGTTCCACACAGACCTTATGAGGATAGGCTATCCTGTAGTAGTAGTGTGTATCATCCTTGACAGACAGGTACCTGCATGCACTCTCAAACCTTCATCCAAGGCAAAAACGTGAAATTTTAACAACATTCACAGAACGTGCTCGGAAGATCTGCGAGCCACAACATCTCGAGCAAGAACTGGATCACCTCAAGTCGGCCTTTTTATCAAATGGATACAATGCATTTGAATTCGACAGGGCCGTGCGACTCAAAACGACCACGGACAAAACGTGGATGAACAACCAGTGGTGGCTAATGCAGATCTACCTTCCATTTCTCGGGTGACAAACAAGTCAACAAGGAAAATACAGCAATCAATCAGATCAGCCAAGGATAAGAGGAACCCACTGTCAAGCGCTGGAGTCTATCGTATACCATGCACATGTAGTAAGGTATACATAGGAAAAACAAAAACATCCATGGGAACCAGGAATCAGGATCAACGAGCACAAAAGAAACTGCAAACTAGGACAATCGGAGAAAACGGCAGTAGCGGAACATGCGCTTAGTGAAGGGAATCACGATATACTATTTGGTGAGGTCAAGCTTCTTGCACCGACTTCCGGATACCACAAACGCCTTGCACGTCAAGCTATAGAAATCCATAAACATACGGAGAACTTTAAGAGAAAAGAAGAAACACTAAAACTTAACCAAATCTGGAACCTGATCCTGAAAAACGCAAAAAAGATCCCATTGAGTACAGAGAAAGTTCAGATTAGCCATGTGCTGCGAAGCCCCGCGCCTCCCCCACCACACCCACTCACACATAAATACAACTCGCGGTCGGCAACGCGTCAGTCTTCTACCAGATTCGGACATGGAAGCACCTCTGAAGATGCTAGTCACGCGTGCTAGCGAAACGTCAGGAAAAAAATCCAACTTACGATGGCTATTAAGCCCGAATGAAAACACTTTATCAATGCAAATATTGTGCGTCGCTCTCCTGCAAGGTCTGTTTCTAATTACTCAGAGCGTACTCAGCTCCCATCTGAGATTCAGTCTGAAGGTGAAGACACTTGTGTTCGGCCCTCCTCAACTTCCTTAGATCCCCATCATAAGTGCAAATCTGCTCAATAAAAAGGCCCGACAGATTGAATCTGTAGTTTATCATTTATTTTTACTTTTTTTTATTGAAGGTATGTGTAGTTTTAGTTTCTAGAACAGTCCTGTCCAACAAGAGACCCGCGAGCCGCATGCGGCCCACGGCATCACTTTTTGTGGCCCGCGGAGCAGACCTCTGAATTTATAAATTACTCTCAAATACGAAATATGCACAATTCTCTCATTAACCATAAAATACAAATAAAAAGACATGTGACGCTACTGGCGATGGATTGAAGGTCGCAGCGAAACGAAGCAGCTGAGTAAGTGACTTATCAGAAAGAGATCATCTATATTTTGACTTTATAAATTTCATGTTGAAAAAGCTGCTTTCGCAAAGATAGGTGCTTTCCAGCACTGAGCCCAGTGTAAGCCCTAAGTTTCGCAGGTTGGGGTATCGTTCTTCTGACAGCAACTTGAAAAAGTCTAATCCATTTTCAGTTCTTCCTTGGTGAAAAGGATCTGATTGCAAATCACACAATTCCAGTTGAAGGTCTGCTCTGCTCACATTCTCAAATGAAATTGTACGGGGCTGAGGGAGAACTGAAATCTCTCTTTCAATTTTTTTGAAGTCGCTAAATCGATTTTCGAATTCTTCTCAATGTATGTTATCTGAGGTAAATTTGAAACTTCCTCAAAATGCTCTTTACAACTTGGAAAAAAATGATGAAAAACCATTTTTTTCTAATGAAGGCTTGAAGTTGAAGAGCCTAATTTTTTTAAGAACTGGAACTGGATTGAACATTTTCAAGTTGCTGCCAGAAGAACGATACCCCAACTTACGAAACTTAGGGCTTACACTGTGCTCAGTGCTGGGAAGCATGTATCTTTGCGAAAGCAGCTTTTGCAATATGAAATTTATAAAGTCAAAATATAGATGTTCTCTTTCTGATAAGTCACTAACTCAGCTGATTCATTTATCAAAAACAAATGTTAAAGTTAATATTGGTGCATTAGTAAGTGAGAACCAACATTCTCAAATGCCCCACTAATTTTTCTGTAATTTGAATATTTTTGAGTAAATGGAAATATTGCAAACGCGTTTTTTCTTTGTATACCATGCCTATTAAAACTCACGGATGAAGTTGCTTCTGAAGTATTTTATAATGCGGCGCCCCAAACCGTATTTTTGTTTAAAGCGGCTCTTGGAGATCTTGAAGTTGGACAGCCCTGTTCTAGAAGGTTCTGTTTATTTTAAAGAGAAGAGATGTATCATTAATAGTCACGACGGTAGAATGCAACCGTCGTTAAACCTTTGGCAACTGGCAATGTAGAATTAGGTCGTGTTACTGAACAGTCTTTTGTAGCCAAGCCTCTTGGGTATTGGCGGAAAGACGTTCAGTGGTAGCGCGTCACCAGTTAGGTCATAAAAAAGAAAATTGGATGTTCCTTTCTGTTTTCCTTCTGATTTTTTGTTATTCTGTGACATGAGGTATTGCTCCGATACCTACCAATGAACACAATAGGCATGAGGCTTCATGCCTATTGTGTTCATTGGTAGGTTTTGGAATGGTTTCAGAGCTTTTCGCCTATAGCGGTAAGCATTTCGTTCACACGAATAGGGTGTCATCTGACAGACAGCGTGCCACATGCGGCGTTCCCCAGGGATCTGTACCAATCTCTGCCCAATTTTCATAAATGATTTAGCCCAGTTTGGGATATTTAGGCTGTTTATATTGTTTGCCGATAACACAACCATTATCTGGCACAACAGGGACTTGTATGGTCTGGAACAGGACATTAAATCCGATCTTGGGCTGGTTAAGCAGTGGTGTGACGCAAATCGTCTATGCTTGAACGTCCAAGACTCATCTAATTGGTTTCAGATTTGATCTTTGGAACCTTGCTGAGGGCGACTCCATCTCTCTTGTGCACAACTCCAAATTTTTAGAGCTTACGATCGATGAAAATCTTAAATTTTATCCTCATATTCTGAAGCTGAATAAAAAATTGGCCACAGGCTGTTTTTCGGTAAGAAATACCTTCCAGAAGCTTGGCAGGGAAGAGGCACGCAATGTAGATTTTGCTCTTGTGGAATCACATATTAGATATGCACTACCCTTTTGGAGAGCCTGTGCACTGTCTTTGTTCTTCAAAAACGAGCAGTTCGTAATTTATGCAATGCTGTAAGCGGCTTTTCATCCAAAAATTCCCTTCTTACCCTACCTTCGCTTTTTATCCTGGAAACTGATGTTTAATCCATAAAAAAGAGCAGAGCCTTCCAAAGCATCGGCGAGTGCATTAGGCCCGTAAAGGTAATGGTATTCTAACTAGCATCAGAGTTATAGAAACCCTCACTGATCGACACTGCTATTACGATTAGGTAAAAAAATTGTAATTGGTACCAAATAACTTACTATGAAGTTTAAACCTCAAGTAAGTCAGAAGAATTAGTGGAGTTTCAGTAACACTTACCTAATTTGGTGCTCTATGGTGTCATTACCTTGTGGTAAGTTTCAGGGTTGCTGGAACCGAGGGGCGTTAAAGTTTAGCTACTTATTTGATACCAAAACTTTAAAGTAACAAATAATTGTCACCGTAACGTCAAAAATTCAACTTTCGAGTAGGCGTGACTACTAAGTGTTTTTAAAGGTAACCACAACCGCAGAGGGACAATAGAAAACACTTTAGAGTTAGCCACTTCCAAGTAACATTGTAAGGTAACCGATTCGTGAGCGCCACCTATGCATAGGTAAATTCTACTTTAATGAATTTAGAGGTTACTTCAACGTAGCGTTGAATAATATACGCCATGTTTTATAGAAAATTTAAGATGCCATTTTTTGGAAAAACTTCGTTTTGTGTAAAAGTAGTTAATTCACATCTTATATTATCTGTTTACTTATAAAAACCTTGACTTTTATGATTTCTAATTATAATGGACCTATTAAAAGTGCTAACGCCTTCGAATAAAGTATTTTGTATTTTAGAATTTCTTCTATTTTACATATTTTTATCATCAAAATGCTTTAGTTTGAGGGCACGTTGTTATTTTCAGATCTAGCATATCTAATTTTCACAGAAAAATTTCACACGTTTGGGTTTTAGCTGCTTGGGTACGAAAATCAAAGCCTTAATAATGATCAAGTAAACAAAATATAGGTCGACATATTGTGAAGTTAACGTACTGGCTGGATGATCGGGGACACAATATACATAATTTTAGTTGAAAGAAAGAGAAAGATCAAATAAATATCTTCAAGGTTGAGGGCGCATGGGAAAAAGTCCCGTTTTGGTTGGCATTACCACACATTTACGGTTTCGCAACGTTCCCGAAACGGTATCGGGACGTAAACTTATAGTTCCGAGGACGATGCAGGCTCGTAAACGTTACTGCAAAATAATTCCCCATTTTGGTAACAACGTGGTGAAGAAACGGTGCCTAAACGGTTCCCGATACTAGTAGCACCAACTTTAAAGTTATCTTTGTAGTCGAGGACGTAGCGGCGACTAAAATTTCTGGTTGGGATCCTTATCCCCTTGCCAATACCTCACTCTGATCTGATGGTTAAGAGGTCAATGCTTTACTATGGCCTCAGAATATACAATAATATTGGTTTGCAGATTAGAAATTCTGCATCACCAGAGGCTTTCGGAAAGTCATTAGGAAATAACCTCAAAAAAGCACCAACACTTACAACAAAATTTGACATCCAATATTGAATTATGCGCATGTGCCAACAAATGTCCGCAAATGATGTGGAAACATGCGACAAGTGGTTTGGAATCAGTTGCAAATTGATGTGGGTACACAAAAAACCTAACGCGCGTTTCAAACTAATGTGGAAACAAACCTGATGTTATCATTCTCGTTATTAATTTAGCGGGTGGTGAAAAATTGAGCCCCTGATGTCACCTGAACTCAAATGAACTTTATTTAGCAGAACAATACAATAACTCAAAAATCATAACAAAACTGGCTCTATAAAAACATTTCGTTCGAATGACTCAAATTGAAAGAATGTATTTAAGATAACCATATTTTTCATTTAATTTTTGCATCGAATTATGTTTTATTCTTTATTTTTTCTTCATCCTTTTTAGTTTCTGCCCTCTACATAAGCTCTGTTCCAACCGACATGAGAACCGTTCCAGAACCAGTAATTTCCAGTTGCCGAACTATTTTTTAATAAGTTCAATTACCGTTCTAGAACGGTTCTCATGTCGGTTCAGACCTATATATTTATATTGTCAACTACTTAAGTAAATACCACTCTGTACATCAATTTTACTAAAGTGTGTCGACGAGTCAGCATTAATTTGGTATAAATACCGCACGAAATCCATTACCGGCAGACTAAGGCTAGTGCAAAGTACCTCAAATGAAATAAGCCCCTCTAGCTGAGTCTCCTCCCAGTGCAAACTACCTTTAATGGGAAAAGCCCTTCTGGGAGTATTGAACGCAGCAGACTAGGTCCAGTGCAAACCCTCTTTAATGGGAAATGCCCCTCTGGACCTGTCTCAAACCTAGCTCCTTCTGGGATCATTGAACGCATTGACTAGGTCCAGTGCAAACTACCTTTATTGGGAAACGCCCTTCTGGACCTGTCTCAAACCCAGCTTCAGTCTTCAGTCACGCCAAGTGTACATAATACACAGTGGCCTATAATCAGTACGTCCCTCCGTAGAAGAGACGTCATGATACTATTTCTAGGATTTTTGGTGATACTGGCTCATAGCGTCACAAGCTAGAAGGTAGAAGTATCCGCCGGCGCAATCAGGAAACTTCTATCGGATACAATTTCATGCGAAAGGTCAATTTTATTAACATACAGGTTATCCTGGCTTGACGAGCTTTTAGAACCAACAATACTGGGAGGCAAGAAGTGTCAAGAATCAGAGAAAGTAGAATGTAGGATTTTAACATATATGGAAGGAATAGCATCGGCTGTAGTCAAGGAATTAAGTTGTCTAACTAAGCACTAGAATATAACTAATCTAAAATCAAGGACGAAGAGCAAAAGGGCAAATATTATTTCATTTTTAGTTATTTTTATTTTTAACACGCACCATTTTTGTTTCATACGCACAAAATCGCATTATCTGACCAGAGGGCAAACGAGGCCAAGAAATCAAGAACGCCACTACAACCTGGATCAGGGATTGCTCCGGATTGAGCAGGGGCATCTCTGATCCAAAGATCTACGAGTACCATTGGAAACAAGGAACCAGACACTATGAAAAATTTGTTCAACCAAAAACCGGACCCCAAGGAAGCACAAACGTTATGGTTCCTACCTGGACTATTTACTATCTTTACCGAGAAGACGCATCTGGTTAAACGGAAAAACCCAACCCGTGACGGGATTTCCTGGCGCATCACAGTTTTTATTCAATTTTTAGTAATTGCATCACCCCTATTCCTTTTCGCTTTTTTGTATTATATTGTGTTTTATTGATTCCATTTTTTTTTGTAAAGTATTGTATTTTATTGGTTGTTTGTATTTTATTATTGTACTGTATTGTATCTTATTGTTTGTATTGTATTTTATTGTATTGTAGTTCTATTGTATCTTGTCATTTTTTATTATAATTTTGATGTCTCTTCTACAAGCATTGGAGGCCAATGCTTTTCAGAGGGGGGGCATATGTCATCTACTTAAGTAAATACCACTCTGTACATCAATTTTACTAAAGTGTGTCGACGAGTCAGTATTAAGTTGGTATAAATACCGCGCCGAAATCCATTACCGGCTGACTAAGGCTAGTGCAAAGTACCTCAAATGGGAAAAGCCCCTCTAGCTAAGTCTCCTCCCAGTGCAAACTACCTTTAATGGAAAAAGCCCTTCTGGGAGTATTGAACGCAGCAGACTAGGTCCAGTGCAAACTACCTTTAATGGGAAACGCTCTTCTGGACTTGTCTCAAACCTAACTTCTTCTGGGAGCATTGAACGCAGCAGACTAGGTCCAGTGCAAACTACCTTTATTGGGAAACGCCCTTCTGGACCTGTCTCAAACCCAGCTTCAGTCTTCAGTCACGCCAAGTGTACAGAGTATACATAATACAGAGTGGCCTATAAGTAGTACGTCCCTCCGTAGAAGAGACCTCATGATACTATTTCTAGAGTAATATTATTATTATTCAATACATTATCTTATTATACCTATACGAAGCGAGTTTCTCTCTACCTGAACCCCACCTACGCCCCCAAGTCACGCTCCTATTGTGACGTCCCAGGACGAAACGTATAGGGGTTGTGACAATATCTCGTCCATCTTATCAACTGTTGCTCTAAAAATCTTAGGAATATTTCATTATTAATTAGGTATTTGTTCAAAGTCATTTGTTAGGTTTTCAGTTCTTTAGGGTTCAGGACAGACTTTTTATTGATATGGTATAGTTCATGTAATTTTATAATAGTTTTATAACCCCAACTATTTTTTAATACAAGCAGTCCACACTCAACAGCTCTGACGCAGAGTTTTAATGAATTAGTCGTCAGAACGTTACTTATCGATTAATACAAAAATTATGAAGAAATGTCAAGGTATCCCACAACTAACAGATCAAGCTTTTTTTTAATAAATTTATTATAACTTTCTCGATAGAATTCTTGAAGAAATTATGGCCTCGGCATCAGGTGCAAACGACTTAGCGGAATTGATAATTCTTGTACATAACTCTTTAAAAAAAAAGAAATCTATGAGAATCCAGTATTGTAAACGTTTTTTCTTTACCTTGTAATTTATATTAATTCCAATTAATTCTTCTTAATAGAGAAATTCTAAGTAGAAGAGAAACTACAAAAGCTATAACTTCAACATCGTCAATAATATTTCAAAAAATCCAAAGCTTCGCAACAAAGAATATAAGTACTTCATGTACAACATCTTACCTTCTAGTATGAGATTTGTATTAGCCAATATTATTTATTTAGTAGCCACAATGGTAAAGACGTCTTTATCTACACTTCTTCGTGACTTCTTTGATGTTTATGACGCTGAGGAATTTAAATAAGATTTTATAAAATATCGATGCTGCTAGAAACATCTTTATTAGTAGATTTCCAGCAATAATTAGTGATGCAATTTTATGTTTGTTGCAATAAGGATTCGGAAATCAGGCAACGTCAATTTATTGGAAACCATTTCTGTAACCATACAGTATTGACGAAGAAGTTAGGTAATAGCTTCCAAGTTTGTATACCTTACAGTTTATTCACCATTTCTCTAAGTATTCAAATAGATCAAACGATTAATACAATAAGAAACTATATTCAAGTTAATTCACTGTTTTCATTCATATAAAGGCTATCGTAAAATTTGGAAATTCCTATATACTTATAGAAGAAATATTATATAATTCAATGATAAATCCCTCACTCATGTAACGCTTATAAAATTACCACCGCCAACAGATTTATTGCTAATTTATTGAAATACATAAAGGCAATATAATAACATAATGAATAGAACCTAATAGTTGTCAGTAAGATACTAAATAATAAATTAATGGGAATTAATGTGTTGTGCATTTTGGAAAGTTTTTTTAAATTTTCATTGTTTTGGGTCATTTTCCATCACAATAGTTCCATTTTTGTAAAAGAAGCTACCTAATAAATAAATTAATGTACATACCTACTTCTACATTTTTTTTCCTAACCAATCAAAACACTCTCTAGTCCTTCCGCCATCGGTACCTACCTACAAGTAGGCGCTAATTACTAAAAAGTCAATTACCAATAAATATGATATAGCAATCGTGGAGTAACACAATATCGTGGAAACTGGTTAGTGGTAATAAATTGTAAAGTAATAGGCTTTTCAGGCGTTGTCATTCGAGACTGTAGGTTTCCGTGATTCGCGGTAACTTTATCTAATGCTAGTTTGGCCTTGACATAATTTTTAACATGTACGAAGGAATTTTTGAGGTCTTCTATTTCTTTGAAAAGTAGATTTTTCTTGCTCACGTTGCTACTCCAAAGCTGCAAACTTGTAGCATTCGCGTTTGGGATTCGTCAAAGGCTATAGGAAAAAAAAAAAACCTTCATTGAAAATTCCCTAAAAACTGAAGATGACCCAAGCAAAAAAAAGGACTATTATTTTTAAAACATGGAACATACAAAGTTGATTGAAAATAGACGTTGAAGTACTAACAAAAACAGACCGTTTCAAACCCAGATTAACTGGGAAAACAAAACATAAAACTCACTAGTCTAGAATGGAAAGTTGCTATGATACACTCCAAAACCTACAGTGGTATCGAAGTTTATATAGCACCTATCCCCAAGAGGATAATGGCTTTCTCCACTGTGGAAGCATTCCACCGTATTCTTAGCCGAAATACATGCAATATAGATATGCATGCAGGGAAATCTGAGAAGGGGATATGTACACAAGTATATCACGATCTTTTCAGATAGCCAAGCAGCTAGTAAAGCTCTAGCATGCCAACAGTTAAACTCAAAATTAGGCCCGCATTACATCTGTGTACTTATACATGTATTTATGCATGCATAAATTCTCGACATTCTTCACGTGATCAGCTGTCAAATACACGGCTAATATTTTCGCTTTACATTCGTGTATTTCTTCATGTATTAATACACGAAAAATACATAGATGTAATGCGGGCTTTAGTGTGGGACTGCCTGCAACCCCTTTTAACCCGGACTCTGAACCCGTATTCGGAATATCAAAAACCTCGATAATTGGCGGCTTAGAAAAGTGGATCCAGGAGGAACACAAAAACCACTGGTATCAAACACCGAGACGACTTCACAGTATGGTGAAATATCCTACGGCACGATTAGCCTCTGAGATCCTAAAGTTTACGAGAAATCAGATCAGAGTGGTGAAAGCACTGTTAACCGGTCACTGTACACTGAGAAAACACGTACACAAGATGGGTATCTACCAAGTGAACCCATCTGTGCGACGAGGACGAAGAATCAGCCTCTCATATCTTATTGGCACTCGTTTATTGGAGAACTCGACACCTTCTAAAAGAGCAGCCTGTCCGGAAGGAAGGTCCTCGTTAGACGCCAATAGAGAGGCTACTGCACCTGGCAAAGGTGTCAAACCTATTTTAGGAGAAACTAGCTGACCCGGCGAACTTCGTAGCGCCTCTGAATTATTAAATACCTATTAAATGTTGTGTTAACGTATCTATTAGCTGAATTAAATTCAGTTTTTTTTTCCGATGGTGAATTTGGCTTTGGTTGAAGAATATTAATGTTTACTCTCTAGATCAGAAGTCACCTAAAATTAAAATTTAACATCATCCCTTTCAAGGCAGCTTGTGGGCATTTTTCTTGTGAAGTGTACCACCAAATAAATAAACTCAGGCACAGGAATGTTCAAAGAATGTAAAGATAACAAAAAAAATCTACAGCGCAGCCCTGTATCACTCTATCTGCACTGCACTACTCCATCTATTCTACTCTATCTGCACTATTCTATCTGATCTACTATTTCTGCATCACTCTATCTAATCAGAATAGTGGAATAGTTCTGTTCTAAATATCTCCAGTTCCTGAGCAGCATGGTTCTACTGCATCTGCAATGAAATTACCGCGCATCGGTGAGCTTCGTTCTAGGTATCATATATGGCGCCGTATACAAAATAGTTGTGGCGGACTCATAACCTGGCTCTCTGCCACTCGACACCAGCCGGACGGAGCACTCCGAACAGTCGGCACGGAACACGGCTGTCAAGGGATGCCTGAGAGGAGAAACGGAACTTAGCCACAGAACGTCAATGGTCAAGCGTCAAGAAATGACAGGGAGACCAATTCGCGCTCTTTCGGAATGAACGAACCAACAATAAAATAAAATACACAATTAAAACATTGTCATTCTATTTATTTTTGGACATATTTACTGTGAAGAACAATTAAAAATAAAGTGCTTTCCTCAAATTGTTTTTGTGCAAAGTGTGTGACAATAAAATCCACATGGTTTGCAATGAAAATGTGACGGTAAACTTGGTATCGGTTATAAGAGATGGCGCTGTATGCGGGCTTAGTGAGTTTTTTTCATAAATAAGTAAAATAGATAAAAAAAAATTTGTTTTTTTTTTTTATTATTTTTTCGATTTATTATGTTAGGATGGACCACGGATGGACAAAGACAAATCGAATAAAGCAAAAATCATAAAAATCAGTCCAGCCGTTCTCGAGTTATAAGCGCTTCCACACCACAACACACAAAGTTGTTAGCACGTTGTTAGTTTTTTTTCTGTGCCTTGTTAAAAGTTGGAATTATCTCAATAATTCTCCCCATGATTTTGTTATCATAGTTTTCTGTTGTGTCTTTGTTAAAGGATAATCAGAACCCTCTCCCCAGCGTTTGTTTAAAGTCAATGTGTTAACAAGAACTGTATAATAGTAGTGTTTAAGTGTTTGTTTAAAGAATTCACCTACTGGATTTTAGTGTTTTGTCCCAGAAGGAGCACTGAAAGGCAAAGATATTCAATATCCCTTTGATAATCACTAGACAACAGGTTGTATTATTTTGTCACTAACCTAAAAAAAAATAATTGTTCGAAAGAATAATTAAATGGGTGTAAAAGCAAGGACAACTTTAGCTTCTACAAATAGGAAATGTCATCAGTCACTGCTTCTAGAAAGATATTGGTCGTAGGAAAGGCGAACAGCTGAAAAAATCGGCAACTAGATAGTCTCACTGTTGGCAAACATGGTATAGACGTTGTAAACGATAACGGAAACAAAATAACAGATCAAAGTGAACAAGATTACAAGAACGTTTGAAAAAAAAAAACAAGAAGAATGACAGGGTCAAAGAAAAATTAAGCATGGACTAGAAGATGCCAGAAAATATGAGAGGTCGAAGAGCTACGGAGTCTAAAGATATTTAATCTAATAAAAGATCATCAATGGGATCAAAACTTCAAGGAACTGCTACCCTAAGAACCACCAGAGTTTTAAGAAGAAAATACCCCCCGACGGGATCAAAACTTTTGGCTCCCCGATATCGCCGACACTTCCTGAGGTTAAGAAAGTGTCTATAAATCTTCAGAACGGAAAAGCTTTTGGAATAGGTAATAATCCGACAAAATTGAGTAAAATACAGTAGAGGAAAACTATTTTGTCCAATACGAAATGTGCTCCTATCTTCATAAATACTCGAATTAAAGTACGAGACAAATGAAAAACTTTCCAAATACTCAACAATTCACAAAAAAAAAAGAACACTATTGATTTTATATCAAATTTGAATTGATAAACCGCTGAAAATCTATGGTTAAAAATGGAATCATAGGACGAATTACTAAATTGCGAATTACAAAAATTGAAATGTCCAATCATTTGCCTAATAATAATAATAAAGTAAACTTCTCCAATCAGCATGAGTCTATTAAGTAGGGATTCATTACATCAGGAAATACATTTTGTAGTAAGTACCTTTCGTAAATGTCTTTATTGTCTTGAATGAAGAGATATTGTCGAAAAGCAAACAAAGGGTATTCCCTCGTACATAAAAAGCCATGAGAATCATGCATTTTATGATAGCAGGATGTCATTATTTCAACGCGAGACGTTGTTATGTAATTGGGGTACCAAAACAAAGATCTTTATCTTCAACAAATTTACCTTCAGCAGATAAGGCTGGTATGGGTGCTGTTTTGGTACATTTGCGACATAAAATAAAATTATACTGTGAAACCGATATTATTTGCAAATGAATAGCCATTATTAAACGACGCTAAATGATATTTAATGCCACCAGCTTCATATCTCGCTGCAGAGAACAATTTGGTACCGGCGGCCCAACCGTGGGCTGTAGTTCCTGTGTTTTGTTTAAATCGGAAGCAGAAAAAAAAAATCATTATATTCATTAGGTTTTGGCAATTTTTTGTTTGTTTTTTCGTTTCGTATTGTTCCGATTGTTAATTGAGTTCGCGGTTATTATCGAATGACAGTGTTTCGGTCAGGTGGAACGAGGTTTAGCCGACATACCGGTCGTACTCTTCAGCTGAAAACCAGACTCTATTGTTTGGGATAAATTTAATAGGTACATTCTGTCTGGGATTAATGAAAATCGAACGAGATGTAGGAATTTTGGTAAAGTAGGTACTCTTACATGTTTAATTTTCACGCTCATAAAGTAATTTCACGGCTCTGGATTGCCTGACAGAAATCTTGGATTCGTTTCGTTTATTCCAAAAATCAAAATCCAATTCACACAGCAGTAATTTATTCCACGTTACAATACACTCTGACACTAATTACTTTAATAACTAACTCAACAATTAAACTCTTTACAACAATAATCACTATTTAAATCGTATCACAGTCAAACTGAAACTTAAACTTACGAGCTAAAACCCGTTCTTATAAACAGTGTGATTTTTTAAGTGTGCAACATATGGGGATTTTTTTTAGTAATAGCACAACCCAAATACAAACGAGGCCAAAAGTTGGTGCATGTCTGATAATCATATTAGGTGCACTTAGAATGGTTGCAAGTCAAACAGCATACAGGGTAGCTCAAACAATATCAAAGCTGTACTGTAAAGTAACCTTATTTTAGAAAATTCAGCAAAATGTTATAGAGAAAACTTGTTTGGAATTAAAAGTTATGCCTAAATACCAAAACATAGCCTCCTAAGATTTTTTTTATTTTCTTTCGAAAAAAATCTATAATTTCTATATTTTTTTAATTTTTTATTTCCGCCCTTAATACTTTCAAAAATTAATTAAAATCAAATCAAATTTACATAACTTTGTTCAAATTCAAGCATATTTGTAAAATTAACTTAGATTTTTAATTTTTTATGGAATCACAAAATTCATGTTTGTTGCAATGATATTCAACATGACTTTAAAATGTCGCAATTTTTTTTTTTACAAGTTAAAACATTACTAATGATAATAGCCATAATAAAAAAAACTCTCCTTATAGTGCAAAAGTTTTATTCCATTTAAGTAAATATTAGTAGAATTTTGATATTTTTTGAGCCACCCTGTATGCTGTTCGACTTGCAACCATTCTAAGTGCACCTAATATGATTATCAGACATGCACCAACTTTTGGCCTTGTTTGTATTCTGATTGTGCTATTACTAAAAAAAAATCCTATATTATGTTGCACACTTAAGTAATGACACTGTATATTCGTAATTTATTCCTGTAAATTCCAGAAGAACCGCGATCAACCTTGTTCCCGAACATGAAATCTCGAATCTGCTATCCAATTCTGTACAGGATTCTTGACACACTGGCGGCCGTTACAGTGATAAAACGGAATACCTACAATGGGACAAGGGGTCAGTCAACGGTAATAAGGAAAGAACAATATTGGCTTGATGCAAAATTCAGGAAAGTTCTAGTCCAAATTTGTACGACAGCAAACTCTGTTCAGTGTTACTTGTTTCCAACTTAGTTCATCACTATCCTTTTAAGATTGTCGCCGGATCTTATCTGAGGCCAGCGTTTGAAATAATAGTGTTCCATTTTTTGCCCTTGCGTTATGTTCCCAAAGGAAGGTCCATTTCAACATAATGAGGTATGTATTCGTCAGCATCATTCTGCATCTAATTCATTCATTCCATTTTCGATCAACTAATCCCACTCCTGCACGAGGTTTTCTAGGTTGGTCTAAGTAAATCTCCAAGTTCAGCGTGAGAAAAGGGGTACCACGTCAGGGTTGCATACTGTCGCCTCTCTTATTCAATGTGTACTCAGAACACCTATTTAAAGAGGCACTGGACAACATAAAAGATGGACTTATTATAAAATGGAGAAATAATAAATAATTTGACATATGCAGACGATACTGTCCTCATAGCTGATACTGCTAAGGGGCTTCAGAGATTCATAGACCGCGTAGTGGCTGTATGCGGCCGATATGATATGAAGATAAACTGCAAGAAAACGCAAACGTTGATCATCAGTGAAAGCGATGTCGGCAACCTACAGTTTACCGCTAACAATATAGCTCTTATAATGGTCGAGGCAGACACATGCCTGGGCTGCAATCTTGATAGGGACTGGGACCACTCTCAGGAAATAAGAAGCCTAATTGAAAAGGCAAGAGGGGCATTCAATAAGATGCGAAATGTGCTGTGCAATCTATCTCTTAGCATCCGTACTAGAACTACTAGAATCAGCGCATTAAGATGCTACGCAGAAAACTAGAATACTTTGGGCATATCATGCGAAACGAAAAAAATCATCTACTTCAGCTCATCTTGTAGGGAAAGATAGAGGGTCGAAGATCAGTGGGTTGCAGACGTATATCGTGGCTGAAAAATTTATGATCATAATGGACCGGAATGAGATCAACAACTTTATTCAGAACTTCGGTAAACAAAGTAATATGCACCAATGTGATAGCCAACATCCTCAGAGGATAGGCACTTTAAGAAGAAGAAGAATAGTCCAGCAAATTTGGAACGATCAGAAGCGAATCATCTAGATAATTCTAGAAGCAACGACGCGCTATAAAATGGAGTCGAACTCCGACGGAAAAGGAAAAGATTTTAATTTGACGCCAAAGAATGTTAGTTGCACAAAAAATTTCCCCATCGCTTTATCTCTCATTTTTGCAATCAAAATTAGACAGAGGTCTATAAACCTAGCAGTCCCAAGGTGGAAAAAAACTTCGGGAACTATATAATAATTAGGTGCTTTTTAGATGCTAATTAGGGCCTCTAATTAAAAAGTAGGTGCTCCTCTAGTTTTTGAGAAAATCAAAAAAAAACTAAGGGATTGCTAGGTTTTTGAAAGCTAGTAGTCCCCTATAGTAGAAAATATTTTTCCAAAATTATCTTTTGTATCAGAATTAGGTGTTCTTTAGGTGCTAATTAGGGCCTCTATTTAAAAATTTGGTGCTCCTCTAGTTTTTGAGAAAATCAAAAAAAACTAAGGGATTGTTAGATTTATGAAAGCTAGTAGTCCCCTATATTAAAAAATATTTTTTCAAAATTTTCTTTTGTATCAGAATTAGGTGCTTATTAGGTGCTCTTAAATAGTCGAAGGAAAAATAGAATTGATTAATTATTAACTGAGTTACAGATTTTTTTTTAATTATAAGGGGACTGCTGGCTTTACGTTGACTTGTTGGTGTGTCACAATGTCAAAAAAACTTCGGGATCTATATAATAATTAGGTGCTTTTTAGGTGCTATTTATGGCCTCTAATTAAAAATTAGGTGCTCCTCTAGTTTTTGAGAAAATCAAAAAAAACTAAGGGATTGCTAGGTTTATGAAAGCTAGTAGTCCCCTATAGTAAAAAATATTTTTCCAAAATTTTCTTTTGCATCAGAATTAGGTGCTTTTTAGGTGCTCCTAAATAGTCGAAGAAAAAATAGAATTGATTAATTATTAACTGAGTTACAGATTTTTTTTTTTTTTAATTATAAGGGGACTGCTGGCTTTACGTTTACTTGTTGGTGTGTCAGAATGTCAAAAAAACTTCGGGATCTATATAATAATTAGGTGCTTTTTAGGTGCTAATTAGGGCCTCTAATTAAAAAGTAGGTGCTCCTCTAGTTTTTGAGAAAATCAAAAAAAAAACTAAGGGATTGCTATTGCTAAGTTTTTGAAAGCTAGTAGTCCCCTATAGTAAAAATAATTTTTCCAAAATTTTCTTTTGTATCAGAATTAGGTGCTTTCCAGGTGCTCATAAATAGTCCAAGAAAAAATAGAATTGATTAATTATTAACTGAGTAACAGATTTTTTTTTAATTATTGAGGGACTGCTGGCTTTACGTTTACATGTTGGTGTGTCAGAATGGGAAAAAACTTCGGGATCTATATAATAATTAGGTGCCTTTTAGGTGCTATTTAGGGCCTCTAATTAAAAATTAGGTGCTCCTCCAGTTTTTGAGAAAATCAAAAAAAACTAAGGGATTGCTAGGTTTATGAAAGCTAGTAGGCCCCTATAGTAAAAAATATTTTTCCAAAATTTTCTTTTGCATCAGAATTAGGTGCTTTTTAGGTGCTCCTAAATAGTCGAAGAATAAAATAAAATTGATTAATTATTAACTGAGTTACAGATTTTTTTTTTAATTATAAGGGGACTGCTGGCTTTACGTTTACTTGTTGGTGTGTCAGAATGTCAAAAAAACTTCGGGATCTATATAATAATTAGGTGCTTTTAAGGTGCTAATTAGGGCCTCTAATTAAAAAGTAGTAGTAAAAAGCACCTAATTATTATATAGATCCCGAAGTTTTTTTGACATTCTGATACACCAACACCTGATTCGTGTATTTGTGTTGGAGACTATGAATTAAGAGAAAAAGAGATGTCATTTTTCAGCAGTTATTTGTAGATACGTGCTTGGTACTTCGCCCTCCTTATTGAGCGTTACTATAAAATCGATCCAAGTTGCGAACTTTTTAGGTATATACCAACCGATTAAAATGTCCAACAATTTCGAAACACTAATTCCTATTTCTAAACTGACCCAATAAATCTTGAAAAAAAAATAATAGGAAACATAAATAGGGCGGTAACATTGCAATACCTGTCTATTGGTTGCATAATGATTGGGAATTATCAATAACGCATATGTGATTTTTAATTGGTTGCGGTGCATGGTTCGATGCCAATATTTGGTCAAAAATAGTATTATGAAACAAATACATACATATCAACAATTACATATTGTTATGAAGTAAAAACATCACGAAGTCCATTGGACACGAGCAATTATCACCCCATGAGCTCCCATGTAATGCAAACCATCAAGGATGGTAATAATTTATGATTTTGATTTATTAAACAATGTGCATATCGTGACCTCTTAATTGAAATGAAGGTGGAGCGTTTTAATTAAATGCTTAATTAAACGAGATAAAGTAGGCACTTTTTCACCTACCGACGATTATTTAATTGAAATTTACAATTGTTCACTTAGGCAGGGCTGCGGGATCAGGAGGTGGCGAAATATTTTTTCTTTGTGTTAATAAATTTCAAAATATACATTTTGTCTCTAATACACAATGATAATGATAGAAATTTAGTCAAAATGTGTCCTGAAATAAAATAGAAACATACCTAAATGGTTTGTTATGTCTTGATAAGAAAAGTCACCCAAAAAATGTGTCGTGTTTTTTCCTATCGTCCTCATCGATAAAACTGTAATGGGCTGTAGCGAGTATAGCTCTATAAAATTGATGAGCAATAATATTCCAGTAATTCGTCTGGGGAACCTCCTAATAGCGAAGATGAGAAAATTTCAGAGTTAGATAAGGATGAACATGAATCTGATTTCGCCGCAGATCCAAGACACGCGACCTGGGGTGGAACTCTGTAACGCATAGAGATCGTTATCCCTATCGCTATGGCACTTGCTGTCTTTCTGACTCTCGTCGAAATCAATAAAGAGGAGACGTCAATAGAGATAGAGAAAATTTCTCTATCCATTACAGAGTTCCAGCCCTGGTCTTCATGTTAGAAAAATGAAAGTATTTCACTGTAACACAAACCAATGCAACTTTATTTGTAGCTACTGATGTACCTAATATCGTATCTATTTATCGTCTGAATCGAAAGAGGGTTAACCAAATTGAAGAAAAACTGCAGGTTAAAGCACCAGTTTCAAGTAAGAAAATGAATAAAGAAAATGTAAAATATATGGCACGCAATACTGTACAGAACCTCCAAAAAACTTCACGTCTGTATGGCGTACTTTCGCGATGTTCCCCCTGTTCAAAAGTTGTCACCGGAGGAGAAGATGCTCAGGCTGAGGAGATTGAACCGTGGCCTGAACACCCAAGAGTATATAGTAGGTACCAATGAATTATGATAAAGCCATTAGGAAAGCCAAAAACAGAGATGTAGAAAGGTTCTATGTGAGATACACCAATTTGTGCAAGAATCTACAAGATTCTGTCCAGAGAACCAGCGCAGCAGCTGGGTTTGATAGAAAGACCTGATTACACCTTTATCATCTCTGGGAGAAAACAAAAACACTGAATGTGCTGGGTCAGAACCACTTCCCAGGAAGCCAAATAATTGCCCACAACTGCCAAAGCAAAACTAGTCAAACAACCTCGAAGGAAGGATTGATGGATTGTCGATGAAATTGTAGCACCACATGCGATAGGAGACGCGGCAAAATTTTGGGTTCTGCTCCAAAACGGAATTATCCTTATACCCTCGTTGATAAAGTTATTCAGATCAAGCTTAGCTTAATATCCAGATCAATAAGTTTCGGGTCATTGTTTATGAAAAGTCTATGGAGAAAGTGCTCGATGCACATATCCAAGAATACCGCGTGATTATGGTCCAGAGCGAAGCTTCTGTCTCCTTCCTTCTTGTAGTATGTCCTTCACATTCTACGGTTCCAAACAATCATTCATCTTCTAACTCCCGATGATAAACTAATCAATAACACTTCATTTAAAATTAATAAAAATAAGGAAAGACAAAAACATGATAGACAAGAATATTATTGGAAAAACCTGGTCAAAACAAGTAGAGTACCACAACTTGCCTTCTTGACTGTCCTAACAACTAGAAAAAATCATTGGATCAAAAAAAACTCCCATTGACATACTTAAATTTTCCCAAAGCATTCGACCTAGTCCCAAGTCAGAGGCTTTCACTAAAACTGAATCATTTTAATGTGAGGGGGAGTTACTGCTTTGGACCAAAGACAACAGGAAGTACAAAGTCAGAGTTGGCGATTCTCTGAACTATATCCAGTACAAATTGGCGTACCCCAAGGCTCGGTACTTGCACCTCTGTTGTTTGTAACTTACACTATAGATTTCCTCAAAATAATAATATGAACATGTGCAGCGTTCGCCGACGGCATAAAACCTTATGGTCCCACCAACAATTCTGACTCGCTCTAGAATGATTTAAACCAAAGTGGTGTGAGGACTGGCAACTACCCCTTAATGAGGAAAAATGTGTGGTACTTTATCTTGGGGAAAATAACCCAGAAAATGAATACACCATCAGTGTGTCAGTACTGGTGCTCAGCAACACAATGACCTTGGAGTTCTGATAACCAAAGACTTGACCATGGTCAGCACATGTAACAACAATATGCAAAAAAGCCAACTGCAAGTTATTCTTCCCAAACACCCCCCAAGAAGCGTTTACAAAACTGTAAAACATATTATTATGCAGGCCAATCCTAAAATATGCAGGTCAAGCTGGGCACCCAGGCTTCATTAGAGACCGCAAAAGCTGTAGGTACCTACAGAGAAAAGCAACACGATTGCAACTTGGTAGCAGAAGACCTACATTTGAGGAAAGACTATAACAACAAAAACTGCTGAGCTTTCAAAATAGGACAAGAGGAGATCTCATCTTCGCCTACCAAACACTCCACAACAACATTCAAACAGTTATACACCTCAATGCCTTGAACACAGATCAGAGACTCCGGGGTCACAATCTCAAACTTGAAAAAGAAAACTCCTCCACAATATCTAGGGAGAACTTTCTAACAAATAGAGTTTTTGCTGTCTGGGATCAACTCTCAGCTGAAACAGTTAGTGATACTTCAAAACTTGATAGTCAATTCCCATAGTCTTTTAACCAAAACAAACACTCAAAAACTAACAGTTCTAAAAGAATTGATAGGTAACAGTGCAAAAATGGGCTTATAGGTGTTACCTCAGCCCATATCGACTAAATAGTAATAGTAATAGTAATAGTAATAGTAATAGTAATAGTAATCATCCTTCTTGATATAGGCCACGCTTTGGCTATGGTAGGGAATATAAATTATGAATGAGGCAAGTTTTTGCTCCAAGAATTCTCACGATGTTTGAAGTCTCGTATTTCTGATAGATCTTTTAGAGTTGAGCAAATGGCAGCAATGCGATGCTTACTATAAGCAAGAAGAAAATAGGGCAGAAGTATCACAAGGTAGTATCCTAAGACTTGTTCTTTACCTTCTATATACACCAGCCATATTACTGAAATAGGGCTTGATAGCAACCTTTGCCAACAAAACCGCTATAATGGCAGCAATCAATCTGCACGATTAAAAACTAAAGTTCATTCCACGAAACGAGATAGTAGAAGTAAACAAATAGGCGGAACTTAAAAACTCAGAGAAGGACTGCAAAAATATGAATTACAACTAATGACATTTATTATTGTCAGGTTGTCATATGAGTCAATAAGTTTAATGTCGTATTTCCTAGTATTTTACAATTATTTAAATAGTGTTTGGTGAATTATTATTAATTAGTAAGCAATTTAGATTAAAACAATATCAAGTTCAAGAGATTCCGCTGTAGAATTCGTTCGGAAATATATTCAGAGAAGAGAAATACAAAACAACCTGATATGTTAGATGGTCCTGCCTAGGGCTGAGTATAATCCTTTTCTAGCCAAGAAAATTTGACTTACCTGTCAAAGTTTGTTTACTTTCACTATCTCGTTTCGTGAAATGAACTTTAGACCAAAGTGCAATGGTGATTTTACGAACCAAAAAATCAACAATTGCCCGTGCCAAATACCATACGCTAATACAAAACACGACACTGCATGCTTATCTGCGCTAAACAGATCATGTTATTCATGTTAAAAGAAAAAAGATTTATTAAGACCAAACCTCAATCTATCTACCTTGATCAGACTGTAATTTAATTGAAATATAGAAACTATAGGTGCCGGTACTTTTGCTCTCATTTGACAGCTGTTAAAAATAATCAGGGGTTTGAATGTGCGCTAACCACATCAAACTTATAGACTTTGGCCCATGCAAAACTTTGACGACGTATTAAATTCGTTAATCGAGAGGAAAAGTATCGGCCCTAGGTGTATTCTAAATGCAGTCAACCTTGCCGGATTACCTGTAGAAGGTGTTTGGATAGTACCAACGACAGCCAAGGAACCAGGGAACGTCGATAGTTATTGTCAGAGAGACTTGTCATGATGTTAATCAGTTACTGTCCATTTTTAATATAAATAGTTCTCCGAATAACCGTATCCTAAATATAGACTACATCAGAAGTGGTCAAAAATCCCTAGCCCCACGTAAGGAACATTTTCTGGCGTTTTATTTGAAGTTTCCGTGCCAAGATGTCAAAAACTAAGAAACGAAGTAGGAAAAGCAGTAGTACCTAGCTCCAGTTCAACAACCGAGTTATCAGGAACTGATAATGTGTATGTTAGAAATCGCTGTAGTCGCTCAAATGCAAAAATAAAAAATCTCCGTAAATCTAATTAAAAAGTTATACACCTCCTGTGAATTCGGTGAGTACCAGCCAATTGTCATTACCTATGTCTAATGTCAGTTTTAGAAACGTGGAAATTGTTAATTTTATTCCTGAATTTGATCCATTATGTGGTCAGGTAGATCAATGGCTTGAAATTATAGATCATAATGCAAAAAATTACGCTGTCAAAGTTACGAGGTAATGCATACACCTGGTATACCAGTTTTATAGAGAACTAGCTGACTCGGCGAACTTCGTACCGCCTCTGAATTATTAAATATCTCTGAGTTAAATACCTATTAAATGTTGTGTTAACATATGTGATAAATGAAGAACCGCTCGACCGATTTTGTGCAAACTTCACATAAACCATCTAATAAATAGTCCGAACAAAGCCTAAACATTTGGTTTGGCTAGGTGAGTCCGTTCTTGAGTTATAAAATTACAACGAAAAGTGGCATTAATTTTTATATATATCAATTAACGTTGGTCGAATTTTCAATGGTGTAAATGGAAAAATAATTAAACCAAACTTTTCAAAGTTGTCGAAATACATATGATATTTTTATGGAAGTTGCAAATCACAAGCTAAGAATTGGCTCGTAATTATATGAATTTCATTTCAATCATTTAGCAAAAATTAATAAACTCCATGTTAACTTTTCAGACGCAGATAAAGTATTATTAATAATTGGTACAATAAATGATTGTAGCATAACTACAGCAGTAGAAGCCGCAGGCATAAAAGACCCAAATTTGTTAGCTACTTATCTTAGAAATAAGTATTTTAAACCGGTACTTCCAATGCAAAATCATCGATTCTGTCTATTATAAACAGTTCTAATAATAAAATTAGGCAATGTTACTGTTGCGGTTCAACTGGACATTTAAAGCGCAACTGCAGACATCGTAGGTAGAAAGGTGTGTAATTTTTTTAAATATACAGGACACATCGAAAAAGTTTGTTTCAAGAAAAGAAATGAAATCGAAGAACGACATAACATAGAACTATAGAACCGTATTTCAGAAAGGGATTAGAAAGAACAGAGACAGTAAAAAGAATTAAATTTGAAAACAATAAGAATAAATTTAACAAAATTATTTTTCTAAATGGTTCGGAGTATCGAGCATTTATGCCTAAAACACACGCAGAGTCGGCCGCCGAGTCGGCCACCGAAGCGGCGTCCCGTTTATGACACTTCTATTGTATGAACCAGATGGTGTCGCGTCAGAGGCGGCTGCCGAGCGGCGGCCGAGCGTACCCTGCTTGCTATCATGTGCCGCGCACGTTTTTACGCCTCTAGTCGGCACACGTTCGGCGCATCATTCCCTGTTCGCTTATGGAAGGAAACGCACGTCGAGCGGTTTTAGTACGGTTTTTTGATTTTCGTTAACATCAGTGTTGCCAGTTAGAATAAAATTATGGAAAATTTGAACGTTGAGAGGCTAATTAATGAAATTCACATAGGGCCAGCGATTTATTGGGATATGGGCTCAGATGAATATTCTAACAAAATCAAAAAAAAAATCGTCGTCACTAGAAGACGCCATTGCGTATGGTGTGACTGTACGCAAACAACTGGCAACAGCGAAATTAAGCATTTTTCAATTAGTTGATCCGCCAGGCGCGGTAACGCTGTGTGTGTTTCGAGCCGCTCCTCCGCCGAATCGGTGCCGACTCGGCAAAAACCGCTCCGTGTGTTTTAGGCCTTATTGATTTTCGCAGTGTTTGTTCATTGATATCAAAAAAATTAGTTGAAAAATTTGATTTAGAAATTAAATCCTTGAATAAAAAAGTCAAAATTTCTGGATTTTTGGGAAATTCTTCAGTAATTGGAGAATATGTAGAGGCTAATGTAAAGATTGATTCTGTGGAGCTCCCAATAAAATTATAAATTTTGAACAATAATTGGAATACTGAGCTTTTAATTGATAGAAAGTTCACTGAAAATTTGGATATAGTTTATTATAGGATAGATAATAGTTTGACATTTCAATACAAAAAAGAAGTAGAAGTAGCTCTGCATATGCTAGTTCCTCATTTTCAATTGATAAAAAGGATGGAACAAAATGTTTTGGTTATTGATTTTCGTCAAGTTAATAAAATCACAAAAAAGAAACCGTCAATGTTGCCAATCATAGAGGAAATAATTGATAATCTTCCAAATTGTAAATATTTTAGCTTGCTAGATTTAGCTGCAGGTTATCATCAGATAGGTACCTATGGAGGAGAATTGTGTTCAATATACAGCATTTGCTACATCTGAAGGCCATTTTGAGTACCTTCGTTGTCCATTTGGATTGTGTAATGCTCCAGCAGTTTTTCAGGAAATGATGAGTGAAATACTTTCGCCATTTAGGAAATATAAAGTTTCCAGAAAGTTGGAAGAAAATCGTGAGAAACAGAATCGGCAATTCAATAAGAAAAGAGCTCCACCTATTGAATATGTTGTTGGTGACTTAGTTTTGACTAAGGTCACAAGTTTTCCAAGTAACAACATTGAGAGTAAAAAACTTTTGGAAAATCACAAAGGACCATTTAGGATTGTAGAGGTACTTCCCAATGATAGGTACCGGGTCAAAGAAAACATCCACTTTACAAGACTCAGGCGGCCTTATGAAGGAGTCATAGGTGCCGAAAATATTAAATTATTCAAACAAAAAGTTTAATCGGTAAGGTTGGTGACGTATCTGACCTACACTGTTTAGTTGAATATCTGATTCGATTATTGCTCTGGTGACGTATCTGACGTACACTCTTCAATTGAATATCTGATTCAATTACATATTGGCTTGGTGATGTATCTGACGTATACTGTTTAATTGAATATCTGATTCGATTATTGCTCTGGTGACGTATCTGACGTACACTATTGAATTGAATATCTGATTCAATTATTGGCTTGGTGACGTATCTGACGTACACTGTTTAATTGAATATCTGATTCAATTATTGATTTGGTGACGTATCTGACGTACACTGTTTAATTGAATATCTAATTCAATTATTATCTGAATATTATAGATTATTGATGTCACTGGTACGATCGAGGACGATCATGCTGTCAGGATGGTCGAATGCAGTCAACCTTGCCGGATTACCTGTAGAAGGTGTTTGGATGGTACCAGCGACAGCCAGGGAACGTCAATAGTTATTGTCAGGGGGACTTGTCATGATGTTAATCAGTTACTGTCCATTTTTAATATAAATAGTTCTTCGAATAACCGTATTCTAAATATAGACTACATTAATTTTAAAAAAATACCTATTCCATGAGTAAATTTGGTAAATTGAAAACTCAAATAAAGGACAAGGTACGCGTCCAAACAAAATGACGAAATAACTCAGCATAATAGATATTTATTTTATTAGGAGTATAAGTAATAATACTTATGTGACGCGCATGGAAGTTTCAACACCGAGCGCAGCGAGGCGAATCAAATCCATGCAAGTCACATGAAGAATTATGACCACTCGAAAAACATCTATATCGACGTATAAATGTTATACTCCGGCGGAGTATAACACTATATGCCACTCACCACTCAAGCTGAAAGTAATTGAAGTGACTGTTATACCTTGTCAAAGGGTACATTCAGGCGATCCCAGAGGCTAAGCTCAGCCACTCAGCAGGGACTTTATTCTCGAAACCAAGGAACAGCGTTCTCATATTAACGATTACTCTGTCATTGTCAGTGTTATGCCGGACGACAAAGACAGAAACTTCGTTCTAATGAGAGCGCTGCTCCCCTGTTTCGAGAATAAGGTTCCCGCTGAGTGGCTGAACTAAGCCACTGGCACCGTCTGAATGTACCCAAAGTAATCACAAAAATTACTTTTATCCCATTTTGACATTTAAAAATGACATTATTGAACGCATAATAACAAAGGTAAGTAGACGTTTATCACCTCAGTGATTTAAAATATTTTTAACTCACTCCCGGTCTTTTAAGTCACTCTGCCAATATAGAATCTGCTAAATACAAACAAACAACTAGTTGTACCCTAGCAACCACCAATTTCAATATTAGTTATTAGCGCTTTCATATGCTACAAAATGAATTCTTTTTATAATTTGATTCCTACTAATTTAAATGGCCATCAAAATGGGATAAAATTTTGTATACATCATGTGAGTTAAAATGTTTATTCATTCGAAGAAAATTAACCCTCTCGCTAGGGCTCGTGGGTTAAACTTTCTTCTCATGAATAAACATTCATTTAACTCACTTGGTATCTAAATAACTATTATCCCATTTTGACGTTTAAAAATTACATTATTGAACGCATAAAAGTAAGTAGACGTTTATCACCTCAGTAATTTTTAAAAAAATTTAACTCACTCTCGGCATTTTAAGTCACTCTGCCCAACTAAAAATCTGACACCTCACAGTGATTTAAAATATATTTAATTCACTCACGGCAATTTTCCTTGTACTTACTTCATTTTTTAAATTTCCACAAAATGGTATGATACATCACGTGAGTTAAAATGTTTATTCATTCGAAGAAAATTAACCCACTCGCTAGGGCTCGTGGGTTAAACTTTCTTCTCATGAATAAACATTTATTTAACTCAGTTGGTGTATAAATAAGGACGTTTGAAAATGAAAAAAATTATAAGTACTTACTTAACTATGAAAAAACAATGAAATTCTTTTACATGCATATGTATTATTATTGACGTTAAATAACTATACAAAAGAGAGGGCCGTAGTTTGAAAGAGCTGAATTAGGCGTTCTAATTTTTAGACCATTTTCACTAAGTAAATTTGGCTCCAATCTCAATCATTGATAAAAAATATAAATAATGAGGTCCACTCACCAAAGATAAATAATGATCCTATCCATGTTGCGCTGGAACACCCTTCAATAGGAAATATAAGTACACATTTATATCGGGTCTTCAAAAACCTGACCAATAAAAAAACAATAATGCAACGTACGTTTTCGTAATTAAAGCAATCTTTGATTTTTCTTTTTGAAGACCCGATATTTTCTTTGCTTCAAGTTCAACAAAATTATATCTTTGTAGAAACCTCAATTTCAAAAAGTTTGAATTACTACGGCTTGAACGCGATCTTATCCAGTTACCACCTGCATCAAGACTACCGTAGAAACTATAAAGTGCAAGAAGTATTTATAAGAAGGTCACATGCTCCAAAAATTTACGATGGCATTAGGGCCAGTAAAATGATAAGATTTGGTGTGCGCTTTTTAAGGTGTAAATTTACTACGCATGCTTGTAAAGCACCAACAAATTAAGAAAACAAAGAAAGGGCACCAAATCAAATCAAATCAAAATTGCTTCATTGTAGGAAGACATAGTCTCATTTACAAAGCTGTGGAAAATAAACTACATGATATCTATAAGATCTAACTTCCCAAGAGATTACATATTATATCTTGATTACAAATTAGTAATAAAACTCTCACCAGAAACTGGCTTTCTTATAACATCAGTAATGATAAGGCGGATGTGTACAGTGATTTTTTCACTCACTAAATCAGTGTGACTCAGGCCAGTATTCTTTATAAAATACTAATATAAATTAGGTCAGGTTGCAGATTAAAATCGCGTACCTAATGAATTCAAATCCTCATTAACAAAAGTCTGTGCAAGGAAATTGTTCTAAGGAATTGAAAAATATGACTTGAAAATTAATTTGACTTCGATAGGATTCCTGCTGTTTTGATTGGGAATTATAATACGAAGTTGTAATCAATTTCTTGTTATTTCCTTTACCTTTTTTGGTAAGTGTTTTGGAATAGTTTAAATCTGAGGTTACCTAACGAAAGTGCTTCTCACCGGGACAGTAAGGAATTTTTATGACGAATTAAGTATTTTTCTACGAGCGTGCGGGAAATGGCTCTTCCCGCACGATTTGCTGTGCGGGAAGACTTTCTTCCCGCACCGGTGCGGGAAGAGATTTCTTCCCGCACTCAGTGCGGGAAGAGTTTCAAATAATCATTGTGACATGGAGTTGTTTGTATTGTTGATACACTTATACCTGTACCTTTACCTTTTTATAAATACCTTTTAATACATTTTTAATTCTACCTTCTGCATAATCGCATTTTATTTAAATTAAACTCTTCGTAAAATCAGCTTTAGTATACTCGTAGAAAAAATATAGTTCCTAACTCTTGCGGGAAGAAATTTCCCGCACTCGTTAGGAAAATAGCTATTTTCTACGAGCGTGCGGGAAATGGCTCTTCCCGCACGATTTACTGTGCGAGAAGACTTTCTTCCCGCACCGGTGAGTTTGAAATAATCATTGTGACATGGAATTGTTTGTATTGTTGATACACCTATACCTGTACCTTTACCTTTTTATATAGCTATTTTCCTAACGAGTGCGGGAAGAGAAATTTCCGGCACGAGGGTGCGAAGCGCCCGTGTGCCGGAAATTTCTTCCCGCAAGAGTTAGGAACTATATTTTTTCTACGAGCATACTTAAGCTGATGTTACGAGAAGTTTAATTTAAATAAAATGCGGTTGTGCAGAAGGTAGAATTAGAAATGTATTGAAAGGTATTTATAAAAAAAAAGGTAAAGGTATTAAAGGTAAAGGTATAGGTGTATCAACAATACAAACAATTCCATGTCACAATGATTATTTCAAACTCATCCCGCACTGAGTGCGGGAAGAAATATCTTCCCGCACAGCAAATCGTGCGGAAAGAGCCATTTCCCGCACGCTCGTAGAAAAAATACCTTTTATTAAAACATTTTTAATTCTATCTTCTGCATAATCGAATTTTATTTAAATTAAACTCTTCGTAACATCAGCTTTAGTATGCTCGTAGAAAAAATATAGTTCCTAAATCTTGCGGGATTTCTCTTCCCGCACTCGTTAGGAAAATAGCTATTTTGTCAAAAAACAATTGAAGTTCATTTTAAAAAAATATAGCAAAACATTTTCTTGATTAGTTTTAATACAGTTTTTTGAATATGCTATAATATGTTTATATACCCACCAGGCTGCGAAGAAAGAGAGTGATTCAATGTAAAATGTGATTCAATCACAATTTTCTCTTTCGAGAAGAGGTTCATCATGCACAAAAAAGAAGAGATGTGTTGCAGCCTAGAATAGGCATCTTCCTGTAATGTTATATGATTCAGAAAGTAACCTTCTTTTCTGTGCTAGCAGCAGTGTTGCCAACTTAGTAAAATAGTTACCAGATCTGGTAATATCGATCCCGGTTTTAGTAATGAAGATTTTCAAAATATATCTAGTAATATTTCTGGTAATTTGACATTTCATTCCAGCAAAATACTGGTATTTTCGCATTAGCAATCAATAATTCATTTTTCTTGAATTTATGGCCGTTTGCACCGTCCATTTTGAGGGAGGTTTAACGATAATCAACGCTTAAAGTGACATTTTTACATGTTAGACTTTGACATTGGACATTTGAATTGGGAAATTTTATCCAATAGGAAAAACATCCGCAAAAAAATCGCTATTTCGCGTCTATGGAGGCTAGTCGTAAATAGCTATGCCAAAGGTTACTCAATATACCTATTGGGTCGGTTTCTTCACCTTCTGATAAACTGTCAGATATCAGATATGCAATCTGACCCATATTAAAACTAAATTTGTTATCGCATTGGTTGGCCAGTTATCCGCCGAACAATAAAATTATAGAACGGTGCACTTATCTTGCAGATAGTTACCAAGGAGCTTATCTGAAGATGAACAAACCGGACTTAAGTATGTTGTATGTTGTATGTTTACCAATATCTGTAATGTTATGTTATACAGAATGGATTTTTTTTTACAATAATGTATTTGTTTATAGGTAACCTGTAACATTAGGTATACAGTATTATTTGAATAAGTTTTATTTTTCCATACTAGATATTGTTGTTATTGCATTTTTATTTTAAACCTAACGAAAAAAACAAAAAAAAAAACCTAAAATAAATAATTGAAATCTAAACATTTTAGCACAATTTTTGTTTAGCAACAAAGACCTAGTAATATTCTGGTATTGGCAGGATTGAGAAAAATCTAGTAATATTCTGGTATTCCAAGTTTTATAATCTGGTAAAATGGCCATTCATATAGTTGGCAACACTGGCTAGCAGGTAGGTACTCCGTTTTGTGCTTTGGCTATAGGGAAGTCCTCTTTGCTTTAGGTGTTGCAGTTCACAGCATCTACAAAAATAATCAGCAGGCTAACTCGAGCTTAGTATCCTAAAATAGCGGCATGCGCAGAAAAGTTGTGCGTTAAATCTCGAGCCCCTGCCATTTAATTCTAGGCTGTATCTTCGAAGAAAAGACGCGCGTGAGAGTTAATTATTTGTATTATGCTATGCTTGGATAGTGAATGTTACCCACAATCGAAAGAAAAATTCAACTCACCCTAGGAAAATAGAAAATAACTACATGGAAGACAACTTTATAGATCATTTTCTATGAAGGCAATTAGGGATGTTTAACTTTGATCACAAATCCAGAAAATAATAAAAAACCAATGGTTAACTAAAGACAAATGTGAGTTCATTTTTTAAGAGGTAAAAAATGAGGGAAAGTCGTAAATCTTAATAAAAATAATGAAAGAGTAAAACACATTGATTAAAAATTTCATCCAGTGTAATTGATATACCTATATATATAAATATCTTATATACAATCTATTTTTTCCCAAGATAGATTTCGACATTGTCAACTTTGAAACCTAAACAATGCCGCTTATTGGTCGCAAGATATCATTTGCACGATATGCATTGTAAAACTGATGTCAACTTGCAGGGACACCTCATTTGGCAACCAATCAGGGCCAAGAGGTATTGTTTATGTTTCAAAGTTGACAATGTCAAAATCTATCTTGGGAAAAAAAAACCATAGGTAGGTACCTATTAATGATTTTCTCCGTTGTTATATCGCGTATCCGTGTTTCTCTTTCATTTTCGCTCCAGATAGTCTCGTAGGTCCCTTGTGGGAAATAGGTCTGTTGCCACTTTGAGTGCATCTTCCATTGTGGTTGTCTGTGTTTGTGGTCTAGCCTTCAGCTTCCTGGTTGCTATCTTATACCCTTCTCCCCAGGGATTTTTGTCGATCTCTTCACATAATTTTTTCCAGCAGCTCTTTTTGGCTTTCTCCTATAATATGTATAACGATTTTCAGCCTTAGTAAATTCGTTGCATTAACTAAAGTTATCTCGACAACCGACAACTTTAACAAGTCACCCTAGATCCTTGTCCTAACTTTTGCTTGACCGACCGCGCTATATTTATGTACAGTTGCGATCAAAAAAAAGTAGCACAAGAAAAATCTCCAAAATCTCCTGGTCTATTATACATTAATTTAATTCATAACCAAAAATTACATATTTTTGGCATTTTTCGACAAGTTTTTAACCTAGAAAGCTTCAGATGACATTATTTTGACATTTTTCCACCCTTTTTAACCTAGAATATGTCATTGAGTGTCAACATTTTGTATGTTACACCGGGAGCTCAAATTGGGGTTGATAATTTTTGTACTACTTTTTTTTGATCGCAACTGTACATAACTATTGTAATCAACTGTCCAAAAACTGGCTTTAGTTAATTCAGAGAATTTTTCGGCGCTGGCTCTCCGTCTATAACTTAATAAGTAAATGCAAGACGGTGTAACATTGACGTAGAATAAAAAAGGAGACGCTGTCATCATTTGAATAGTGCAATAGATAAGGGTATCGGTAGGCGTGGCTTAAGGGTACCAACAATACGCGTGTGGCTAAATTCACCAAAATATTGCACCGCCACGACTGCGGTTATTACGATTTACTAATGCCAATGTCAAACCACAGTTTGCCAAAGCCTGTTTAATTTTAACAACACTACTTTTTCTACCACTCCACCACGGTGCCTACACCAGCTGAATTCAGCCACACGCGGGCCGTGTTCGTTTTTGTCATCTTTTTCGTCGATTTGCTTCGAAATTTTGACAGGCACGTGACTGGATCAGACAGTTCTAATTTAGAAATCACGTATGCCTGTCAAAATTTCGGAGCAAATCGACGAAAAAGATGGCAAAAACGAACACGACTGCGGAATATGGCTACTAAAACAGAACCGAACTAAATGGATTCTTTATCATTTTCATCTAAAACCATAAAAAACAAGGTAAAAAATCTACATTACGCCAAAAAAGAGGAACAGAACAGAACAGAAACTTCAACATACTGAAACAGGAAAACCTTCCAAGACCCAAAATAGAAATTCTGCGCTTCAATTTTTTTTTTTTACGAGCGTGCGGAAAGTGCACTTTTCCGTACGCATTTTAGTTAAGAAAGTTTCGGGCGGAAAAAAAGGTTTTTTTCGCACTCGTCCGTACGCGTCGTTCGCAATTGCGTGCAGAAAAGTGGCATTTTCTGCACTGGTTAGGAAATATACTATTTCCTACGAGCGTGCGCAAAGTAGTACTTTTCCGCACGCATTTCCGTGTTCAAATATACACTTTTCGGCACTCCGTGCGGATAAGGGATAAGGCATGTATCCGCACTGAGTGCCGAAAAGTAGAAATATTTGTCAAGCAACAATAGTTGTATTATTCCTTTCAAGAGTTTAGAACACTTGGGCTACTCGCTCCGGCGTTAGTCGACCCCGATTTGAATGGAACGGATGCGCTGTTTTTCGTTCCTTCAAATGGGTTTCTTCGGGCTTGAGCACTTCAGGTGCAACAACAATCAGAAATTCCGAGTTGTGACATGAGAACTCTGAACTAAGAACTCGGAAGACAGATTGCACGACCGGGCTTCCGTACTAGACCCATATAGAACGCTCACAAACGAACGCTCCAAAGCAGGAAGTGCTGCCCCGAGAAACACAAACAAACAAACCTATGATAAGAGCCGCTTTCCAGTGTGGGAGTGTGACGCCTGGAGCTACTCGGGGCGTTGAGCTCCCGAGCTGTACGTACCCGTCAACCTGTCAGTTGTCACAGCCGTGGGTGGCTATTTATTTATTTGTTTCTTGTTATATCTCGGGATCGAACATTTTCAAAATATAGTTTTGATTTTCTTCAATTTTCAATAAATAAAAAACAAACTGCACCAACAAACAGATAATTATTTTTAAAATTTGACATTATTTGACACGAAGACAGGCGTCTCACGCCATGATACTGGAACGGTACAAATCTAGCGCGTGGCGCCCCCGGGGTGCTCTAGAGCGTGCCAGGGCGCGCCAATGTGCATACTGGAAAGCGGCTAAGGGCGGGTACTATAAAACTGCTTTGACAGTTAACTTGAAGTTAACTTTTTGAATTACATGTATTTTCAGAAGTTAACTTTAAGTTATCTTCTGGAATTACATGTAAATCAAAAAGTTAACTTCAAGTTAACTGTCAAAGCAGTTTTATAATACCCGCCCTAACCGTGCGTTCGTTATTTTGGTCTGAGTTCTCCGAGCATGACTTTACCGTTCGTTTATTCAAAAAGTGTACTCGGTGCAGCCTCATTCGCGTTCGGTTATTAAAATTTCTGGCACATTTATATAGCGTTAAACTGCTCTGTTCCCTCGCTGGTCAGGTGATTACGGCTCCGCTCAGCACGCTCTGCTCTTCGAGCAAAATACTGAACGCAAGGTAAGTATGATTGATAAACTAGACTTGAGGAACGCCGATTTTGTACTGGCGCCATCTATGTTGCAATAGCCAAAGGAAACTGCAGCCGGATTACAATTTCACTAGTCGACGCGAGTTGAGTGTTTCGTATAGGCAAGAACAACGTTATTTCCGAGTCGCATCCATCGACTTCGAGCAATTAGAATTCCTATTCTGAGCTAGGGCGTCACTACCACTACCAGTCACTGTACCATTAACCAGTGATCACTACCTTGTCACTACTCAAAATATCCCAAGGATATTACACACTACTACAGGATTGCTCATCGGCCTCGATTTTTGGAATTGGTGTTGCAGCGTTACCGACGTCATCAACGGTGCCGTTAACTGTTTGCGCCAGCGGTCGTTGTCAAGGTCTATGTTGTCAAGAATATACGTTTATGATGAAAAATATTTTTCCTACGAGCGTGCGCAAAGTAGTACTTTTCCGCACGCATTTCGGTACTCAAAGTTACACTTTTCCGCACTCAGTGCGGATACAGGCCTTATCCGCACTGAGTGCCGAAAAGTAAAAATAATTGTCAAGCAACAATAACCTTGCGTTCGGTATTTTGCTCAAAGAGCAGAGCGTGCTGAGCGGAGCCGTAATCACGTGACCAGCGAGCGAACAGAGCAGGTGAACGCTGTATAAAAGTGTCAGAAATTTTAATAAACGAACGCGAATGAGGCTGCACCGAGTACACTTTTCAAATAAACGAACGGTAAAGTCAAGCTCGGAGAACTCAGACCAAAATAACGAACGCACGGTAAGTGTACCTGTCGACTTTGACACATGATGACAAGTTTTTCTCTGTTTCTTTAGCAGCCTACATCTATACGAACACCGAATATAATTAACTTTGACACATTGTCAGATTTGTTCTCTATTTATATGCAAGAATCTACAAACTTTCTCATCAAATTTAAACGCTTTAAGATGAACAGCTCTGACGAGGATTTTTTATTATTATTTTTTTTGTTACGTAATTGTTTGATAAATGCGTAGGTTCGCTCCAAGTTAATTAAAAATAATTGAACAAATTATCGTTTTTTTTTTTTAAATTTTTGTTGTTACCTACTTGATATGAAGCTCGTAGGAAAAATTTTGTTCCTAACACGTGCGCAAAGTGTCTTTTCCGCACGCAAACACTTATCCGAACTCCGCTTCGCGTCGTTCGTATAACTGTGTTTGCGTGCGGAAAAGTAACACTTTGCGCACTTGTTAGGAAAATAACTATTTCCTACGAGCGTGCGCAAAGTAGTACTTTTCCGCACGCATTTCCGGGCTCAAAGTTACACTTTTCCGCACTCAGTGCGGATACAGGCCTTATCCGCACTGAGTGCCGAAAAGTAATTATAATTGTCAAGCAACAATAAGTGCACCTGTCGACTTTGACACATGATGACAAATTTTTCCTCCGTTTCTATATCAGCCAACATCTATACAAACACCAATTATGAATTAACTCTGACACATTGTCAGATTTGTTTGGTTATTTTTTGATAAATGCATAGGTTCCCTTCAAGTTAATTAAAAATAATTAAACAAATTATCGTTTTTTTTTTTTAATTTTTGTTATTACAGACTTTGTTATTACCTACCTGATATGAAGCTCGTAGGAAAAATTTTGTTCCTAACACGTGCGCAAAGTGTCTTTTCCGCACGCAAACACGTATCCGAACTCCGCTTCGCGTCGTTCGTATAACTGTGTTTGCGTGCGGAAAAGTAACACTTTGCGCACTTGTTAGGAAAATAACTATTTTCTACTTGCGTGCGCAAAGTAATCACTTTGCACACTCATTTGCGTGCGCAAAGTTGAATTTTGCGCACGGAAACTCTTTGCGCACTCATTTTTGTTACGCATAATTACAATAGTTATACTTGATTTTTCAATGTTTTGATGGTTTCTGAATAAACTAATATTCAAAATGAAGGGTTTTAGTTGAAATTAACGCTTAGTTAACATGATGTTTCCTATCAAAGGTGTCCAAATTGAACCAGCCTGTACTGCTAGGAATTTGTAAAATTTTTGATATTTAAGAGACTCTCATGAAAATATTCTTGCTGATTCTAGAAATTCAAGAAGATGTGAAAAGATATTTGGGGATTTAATTTAAAAGACATTCTGAGGAATTCCAATAGATTTTAAACGATTTTTGAAGATTTTGATTTGATTGATTTTTCTAATACTTTTAACAATTCAAAGTCTACTTTTTTAAGATACTTGTAGAAAAAATATTGTTCCTAACACTTGCGCAAAGTGTCTTTCCCGCACTCAAAGCTTATCCGAACTCCGCTTCGCGTCGTTCGTCTAACTGCTTTTTCGTGCGGGAAAGTATCACTTTGCGCACTTGTTAGGAAAATAACTATTTTTTACTTGCGTGCGCAAAGTTATTACTTTGCACACTCATTTGCGTGCTCAAAGTTGAACTTTGCGCACGGAAACTCTTTGCGCACTCATTTTTGTTACACATAGTTACCGCATTTATACTCGATTTTTCAATGTTTTGTGGGTTTCTGGATAAACTCATATTCAGGAAGAAGGGCCTGATGTTATTTTTGTTACAAGTAAGACATTCAGGTTTAATTTTTTTTTGATTTTACACTTTCCGTATCAGGAGCGTGGGCAGGAAAAACCCAGCAAAAACAGATATGAGGTCAGGAGACCATTGGCATGGAGAGCTACCAACTCACTCACATTCCTTTGGAGTATCAGATAATAAAAGTTGGACTGTAAGTTATACTCCTCCATACCAAAATTTTGGCAGGAGAAACGAACTTAACGACTTGTTCAAATCTTAAATAAACCTTGCTAGCACAACCAATGTTGGAAATAAAGTCAAGCTGACCACTGAAAAAAAAATTGAAAACACAACACATTGAACTAGAGAAAATAACCAATTTAAAGCATCTGGAAATATTTAAGAAGTTTAGGTAGAGCTCCTCTGGATGTAAATCTTCAAACACTCGTAGAAAAAGTATTGTTCCTAACATGCATTTGCGCAAAGTGTCTTTCCCGCACTCAAAGCTTATCCGAACTCCGCTTCGCGTAGTCATTCGTCTAACTGCTTTTCGTGCGGGAAAGTATCACTTTGCGCACTTGTTAGGAAAATAACTATAACTTTGATTAACATAATAACCTAGGAAACGACATAGCGGACCTACAGACGAAAATAGACATTGCAATTATTACAACCAGAGCTGGGCAGGGCTTGAGTGCTTTGTGCTTGCGAAAGTGCTTGAAGCACTTTGAGGGCTTGAAAGCCCTGTGCTTCAAGCCCTTTTATAGATTTGTAATTGGGGCTTGCAAAGTCAATTACTTTAGAAAAGTGCTTGGTAATTTGTAATTGAAAAAAGTAATTCAAGCCCTTTCAATGAGCTTCAATTACTTTTAGAGGGCTTGAAGCACTTTTGGGAGCTTGAAGCCCTTTGAAAGGGCTTGAAGCCCTTTAAGAGGGCTTGAAGCACTTTTGGGAGCTTGAAGCACTTTGAAAGGGCTTGAAGCACTTTAAAAGGGCTTGAAGCACTTTAAAAGGGCTTGAAGCACTTTAAAAGGGCTTGAAGCACTTTAAAAGGGCTTGAAGCACTTTGAAAGGAATTTGAATTGACCATCATTCAACCTCCCACTTAAAAATTTTCGATCGTGTTTTGTCCCTTAATTTTTTTTTCTTTTATTTGAACTTGAACCGTCTTATGTCTTTTCTCTCTTAACAATGGAGGTTTTGGGTTCGAGCTTAGAATGGAATTTAAAAAAAAAATGAATGAACTTATTATTAAAATAAATAATTAATTTATATTGGTACCCTATTTAACTTTATCACTGGATTTTTTCCACTTTTCCCCATTGAACATTTTGAAAACCTTAAAATTGAAGTACCATGTAGTACCCCAAGTACCCCAGAACTACATCTCAAAAAAAAACATACTACTGCTACTCTGTGAAATGTAAAGTTCGTCTCTACTATACCAATTCTGTGTGATGAGTTTACGCGGTAGCTTATGCCACTTTGAGAATTTTATTACAAATTCAAAGTGCTTTAGGCACATTTAAAGTGCTTCAAGTACATTTAAAGAGCTTGAAGCCCTTTTCAAGGCACCTCAAGCACTTTTGATGTGCTTCAAGCACTTTTCAAATCACTTTGAGGGCTTTGTGCTTGTCAAGCCCAAAGCACTTTGAGGGCTTTGTGCTTGTGAAGCACTTTTAAAAATAAAAAAGAATTTGTGCTTGAAATTGAAGCACTTTGATAGAGGGCTTAGGGCTTAGTGCTTCAAGCCCTTTTACTGAGGGCTTTGCCCAGCTCTGATTACAACACATGTGGAGACGACAGTGGCCAGAGCTAGCCAAACATCGATGGGCTCTAGGCAGAATCATGCCAAACATAGGAGGACTGCAGGCCAGCAAAAGGAAAATTCTAAACAAAAGAGGAAAATGGAAACGAGATCTAAAAAGGGCTGTTCTAGAATATTATTTAACGACAACGTGTTCGGCGTCATCTTTTTCGTCGTTCGGCTCCGAAATTTTGACAGGCATGTGATTTGTAAATTGAAACGTCTGGGCCCCGATTCCAATTGACGATAGCAAATGGAATCTCCTAGCTGATCCAGTCAAATGCCTGTCAAAATTTCGGAGCAAATCAACAATCTAGAAAGAAATCAACGAAAAATATGGACAATGCTGAACACGGTTACTATGTACTAAAACCCTGAAACCTAAGGTTTGTTTGTTAAGTGTTGTTCGGAGCAGCACTTCCAGCTTTGGGGCGTTCGTTTGTGTTATGGCAATGAACTGACGAACGATTATTTAACGACAACCTGTTCGGCATTGTCATCTTTTTCATCGTTTTGCACCTTTGAATATAAAACTACAGGAAGGAGCGTTTTCTATCTGTCACTACAGACAACGCAGGGATGGAAACAGCCATTTTGAGCCTCCAAGTTTGGACTCATCATTTGTTTTGGTGGTTCGCTGTGTCCTCATTCAAGTGGATGTTTAATGGATTTTAGCGGTTTTAAGTGATAATAAGTATTGGAATTAGTGAGAAAAGAGTGAGTCATAATATTTACAATCATATTTAAATAAATATACGCCTCTGCCAAACCGGAAATACTAGTCGGCCATATGCAACCTCCACATATTTTGGTCGCGCAGATTCGAAGTTATGCTCCTTAGGTTTTTGGTCGCGCAGATTCGAAGTTATGCTCCTTCCTGTAGTTTTATATTCAAAGTTTTGCACCGAAATTTTGACTGACATGTGATTTGTAAATTGAAACGTCTGATCCAGTCACGTGCCTGTCAAAATTTCGGAGCAAATCAACGAAAAATATGACAAGCTGAACACGGTTACTATGTACTAAAACCTTGAAACCAAAGGTTAGTTGTTAAGTGTTGTTCGGAGCAGCACTTCCTGCTTTGGGGCGGTCGTTTGTGTTATGGCAATGAACTGACGAACGTTATCACAGACGTTATTATGAGCCGTGTTGGAGACAAACCTCAAGTATGCATAAAGCAGAAGCCAGCGCGATCTTAACCTGTGATGCAAACACCCTGCGCCAAGGCGAGAAACGACACGCTGGCGCGTCACCACTGGTACTTTGGCGTGCTATAGGGCTGGAGATTTGATTTACACAGACCTTATGAGCATGATATTATAAGAACTTTGGGCTATCCTACGTAGAGGTTTTTCTGCATCCCAGCCGACAAAAAAGCAAAAAAAAGTTCATAAAGGCGATACCAATATCAACCAATTTCGGATGAGGAAACGGTGACGTCACGGCAAGTTTAGCAGTTTAGCCTGGTCTTGGGTCTGGGTCAAATTGGTAGATAGAGGCTTTCGTCTATCAAATACCCCATTTCAGCCGCAGACCTCAACTCTTGGCGTAAAAAACATCAGCCGAGTATAAAACACTATAGGTAGGTCATAGGAAAAACGAATTCGAACGTTATAATGTTAGTAAAATCACCTTTTCTACATTTAAAATCTACGAAAAAACAAGCACAACCTGATTCGCAAGCATCCCATCTAGGTCTGCGGGTGGCATCACCACTATAAGCTGCTATGCTGCTAATAGTGGTGACGTCACTCTCAGGCCCTGCTGACTCGAGAATCGGAGAACGTACACCTATGAAGATCAGCAATCCTATCAAACAAAACAACTAACCTTAACCTTACATTCTGTTGATTGATTCTTTTTAATCTTAGAGGAAAGTTTTCAACAGTAGTTCAGTAGTATGCAATCTGAAATCAAAATCCCTGTGTACGCAATTAACTAATAATTAAAATGGAAGTTTGCATATCCAAAGAAGATGCAATCTCTTATATGGCACATGTAGAGTGGGCCGAAGTCACTAGCTGGCTGAAAACCGAATTTTCAACCAATTCGTCTGAGTAAGTCCAAGCTAGGCCTTACTTATCTTCGATAACTAGCTATTTTCCTTTCTTTTCAGTGAGGAACTTTTAAAACCTCTGGTAGATCTGCTATTCAATATCATTAATCGTGTACAAAACAACTTCTTGTGGTATAATTGCCTAGAAGCTCAAATATCTGATACTCTAACAGTAACTTTGAAGACACTAAGATTGTTTGTAACGAAAGCCAATGTAGGAGATTACATTAGTAAACAACCTCAGTTTTTTGATGCTCTAAATACCTTGTCTGTTTGTCTTTTAACAAAGAAAAATGGCCCAGAAGTGTTCACTAAATACCTTTTACAATGTTTGGTGAATTTAGTAAGTGCTGGCAGTATTCAACAGAAAGGCCAGCTGAGAAAAATAATTCGGGGGCATAAATTGAGTCATAACATTCAGAATTTTTTTTTGACTCAATGGGGATGGCCAATTGAAAGCAGTGCTTTAATATATAATCTTTACTATGACATTGAAATTACAGACCGTACTCTTGTTACAGAAATTATCAAATTTCACACTAAAGCTACATATTTGAATGAATATTCTGATTTCTTGATACAAAAAATCGTTTCTGAAAACTGTGTGTGGGAATATTTTGTAAATTTTACTTATCAGAGATTGAATCTGTTGAGGCTTTTACGATATTATATAGCAGAACAAGTAGCAGAGTCAGATCCCATGTCAATCCAAGTAGAGCAATTACCTGAGTCATGTTTGAAATGTTTAACAATTATGTTCAATGAGAGTGCAGTAGTGGTTTTTCAAGTAACAAATGAAGGTGAATAATCTAAGAATTATTTTTCAAGTATGCTTTATAGATAGGTAATTTTAGATGATTTAGCTGCTGTAGAAGAAGTCTCATGTGTCCTAAAACTTCTTGCATGTATATCAAGTAATGAAAAAAGTTTGGCTTTTTTACAAAATAATAAAGATCTTCTAATAAATGCCAGCGTCTTGCTCATAAACTTACATCGAATAGGAAAAGCATCAAACAATGTGTTCACTCCTATACTTAAGTTGGCAGAAATAAACAATCCTAGTGAGGATATTACGAGAAATCCTGCATTTGGCTTTAAGGCCGACTTGGTTAGGTTAATTGGAAATTTGTGTTGGAAAAACCAGATGATGCAAAATTTGGTAAAAGAATTTGTTACCTAACAGTAATTATATCTATTTTGATTTATTTAATTTTTTTAGGCAAGAGAAGGAGAAATAATTCCAATACTTCTAGACTCATGTAATATTGATGCCAAAAATCCGTGTATCCTTTTTGTTTGAAACTGCTGTTCAATATTGATTGCAGAGTAGGTATTATTCACAAGGAACTACAAGGAACAGAAAGCTAGTATATAATAAATATGTACTTTTCAAGAGAATAATAGTGATTATGTAAGAGTTTGTTGACTCTTACATGATTACAACAAATAATGTAAATGGCTGAGCTGTTTCTCATATAGATATCAAGAGCTTCCCTATACATCCCCCATAAAAGATGCAATTCTTTTTTCACTCGCTCTATGTGATTTTGCCAAAGTTAATGTGATGTTTATCAGTCCCAAATACTGTACGTATACAGAATACTGCAGTTTTGAAAGCCAATCATAATGTTCTGGTTATTGTTTAAATTTCTTTTACTTAAAAACATAGGATAACTTACCTTATATTAGGCATTGATTTATGCGATATTAACCAATAATTTACTAATTCCAGATCACTAGCAATGTCAGCCTGAATAGTATTGTCTCTATTACAGTACACAATCCTTGTATAGTCAAGTCCATCTACCCTGGCCAGTATCGGTTCAAATTCTATGGAAAGGCGGCCGCAGACTAGTGTATGTTCTTCCACTAAATTTATTTGTAAATCTTATCACCTGAAAAGCGATTCTTTCACCCACTTAGAACGTTGTTTCATCAATATGTCTATTTCTCTTTTTTTTATCATGCATGTATGTATATGCCATCATGCATAATTCAACTAACATGTTTGACACTCAAGCAGCCTCGTTTGGGGATAACAGTGAGTGTCACACATATCACATGCCAATCTGTGGCCTTCCCACAGTATGTCACCTTTACTATATCAGCAGCACAAAGCCTTTTGAGTTAGTTATAAACAAATGATAACAGATTGAACCTTTAATAAAAGCTGATGTAAATGATTGAAAAGAATATGCTCCTGTCAAGTATTTCAAATGCTATGTATTTTTCTTAACCAATTATTTTAGTCATAATACAATGGGTTATCTATGCTATTCGTAACATTTGTGAAAACAACTTAGAAAATCAGTCAGTTATAGCTGGTCTAACCCAACGGGGATTCATCGATTCCAAAGTACTACAAGAATTTGGACTTACCTTATCTTCTGAGGAAATGTTAAGTATTGGTATTGTAGGTTTAGATTTAAATAAATAAATGGTCATTCTGAAAACTGTTTTTATTTAATGAATGAACTGAATATCTTTATCATATTATAAAAATGTTTATTATCAACAAGACAACACAAAAGCATATTAGGTATGAAATGGGTTAATAACGTTAGTGAAATGGTGATGAGGTTAGGCTTTCTGTCCAACAGTTAAGGTTACAGGATGTTCTACAAGAAGTCCACGAGTCAGAGCCTAGAAAATACATTACATTAAAAATTTTGAATAAATTGTATTATGAGCCCTTGCAGAACGATAATAAAGGATAAGGAATTTTATATTTAGGCAAAAACAGTGCCTCTGAAACAATCTTTTATTCAAATATTAATCAATTATTCCCTGGATAATATAATAAAGACAATAAAAAAATCAGAAAGACTTAATAATTATGTATTGACTCGGCACACTTTCTAAGTCAATTTAGTAATTACCTCTTCTACTTGATCTTTAGAAAACATATGGAACAGCTTATCAGGAGTCATAGTCATCACTTCAACATTTGACGAGTTCAATTTTTCTTCCATAACTTGTTTTAAGATTGTCAGTGCCGAAGTGGTGGCTTCTTCTAGCGTCATACTCTTATGGTAGACTTCTTGCAGACTCTGTTGGGCACCTTCTGAGCCAGAACCAATAGCTTTGGCATCAAATTGAACAAAAGTACCTAGATAGAATAAGAGAATAAAATACAAACTTGAAAAAAATCGAGGTGTCCCAACTAAGACTGGCCGGATGACAAAATGACATGGGCCAAGAGCAACCAACTTGACCGCAAGCTTTTAAATGGATATCGAGATAGACATGAACAACACCCGGTTGATTGAATGAATTAAATGTAGAGAAGCCAGTTTCACTTGGGATTTGTCAGATATAATTAATTTTTTTTTTTTACTTTGGCCCTCACTGTTGCCATGAATGACTAATGTTTATGGATATTGGGTAGAGATGGCCCTGAGAATATTCTCCAAAGAACTTCTATCGAGAACAGAGAATTCACCGAGAATATTCTTTGGACTTAAATTCTCGGGAATTTATAATTTTTTTAGGTTATTCTAGAATGTATGAGAATATACGGTTATTTTCGAGAATTTCAAGTTTATTTATTTTGAAAATAGTTACAAATATTGTTACATTAAATTTATGTTCCAATACTAATATTATATATAACTAACTAAAGCATCTAGATGACTTAACACCTGTATGTTACAGAAAAAAAAAGAAAAGAAAAATCACTACAACCTAAAAATTACTTCCTTATCTAATAATAATCTAGTAATGAAAAGCACAAAATTATAGTCTGGTCTTATGACAGCAGTTTCAGAAATGTTATTCTATTTTCCCAAAGATATTTTTTTGCTTGCTTTGAAAACTTTTTAGCTCTTATATTACTTTTTATTGTGTCAGGAATCAAATTATACGCTTTTGGTCCAAGATAGTTAACTGATCTTTTGTAGAATTCGCTATGACAATTCGGTATAATTAGCATATTCTTTGTATTATTTCTAGTTGAATAAGCATGAGATATAATATTTTTATCCTGATTTTTATGCATAAAACAGACTACTGAATAAAAGAATAGTATTCTTAGATTATTAATTTTGCAATTATAAAGCAGATGTGTTGGATAAAGGTAATCTTTCTTATAGATGATTTTTAAAATTTTATTTTGAATTATTTGTACTGGTTTTAGAGTAGTTTTGTACATAGCACCCCAAGCCAATATACCATATCTCAGCAGAAATTCTACTAAACTCTGATATAATGTGGTTATTAAAGCCTTCGATACAATATTTCTTAAAATATAGAACCTATGTTTGAAGATTTTAGTTTTTTTGTAATATATTCAACATGTTTTGTCCATTTTAGATTAGAATCCACAAAAATATTTTGCATGTGGTACTTCGTTAATTTTTTCGCTAAATGTATGGATCTCTATAGAGGTAAAATCTGGAAGATTTCTGTCGATTTTCGTAAAAGCTATGTAATTGGTTTTTTGCAAATTTAATGAAAGTTTATGGGTATCTAGCCAAGTTTTGACTCGTTTCAAACCATCTACATACTACCTTAGATCTAACCTCTTCCCAAGTGCTGCCACAGAAGACCATTACAGTGTCATCTGCATACGAAATTATTTTTGCCATTATTCCTGATCTACCAGAGCTTTTATGTAAATATTAAAAAATATTGGGCCAAGGACAGTGCCCTGGGGGACACCTATGTTAATCCTCTGCCGCCCGCTAAAAACGTTTCCAATTTTTGTTTGTTGTTCCCGATCAGTTAAGTAGTCTGTACAAAGCCTCAACACAGTCCCTCTCACTCCATTTGATTCTAAAATCCTCAATAGTATTTTGTGAGAGACCGAGTCGGAGGCCTTGGCGAGGTCCAGAAATACAGCAATACACTTTTTGTCTTGATTTATGTTATTAATGACTTCTTTGAGTAAGGTGTCTATTGCATCAGTGGTACTGACATCCTCTATAAATCCATATTGATCTTTGGATAACAAACCGTTTTTTGTAAAAAAGTTTGTGAGGCGGTTTTTTAGAGACTTTTCAAAAAGTTTAGCAAAGTTACCAATTAAGCTTATTGGTCTGTAGTTTGATATTTGATTTTTAGCACCTGATTTATAGATATAGAGGTATAATTATTGATTTCTTAAAATGGCCAGGTACAGTCCCTGTGTCAAAAATGAGATTATAAATATGCTTAAGGGGTGCCAGTAGATACTGATGCATATTTTTGATAAGTTCTACAGTAATCATATCAAGACCTGGACTACTGTCTGTTTTTAAACTGTTGATGTGCTGAATAAGTTCTTTGTCAGTTACTGGAGTTAGGAATATTGATTTGTTCACTGATTCAACAATATTTATTTGTCACTCATTTGTAAAACGTCATTTATCAAGTGAAAACATAAACAACGAAAATTGATTTTTACCAGCTACTGGCTCTACTGACTTGTAAAATTGACAGCTAAACTGTAATAGTTATTTACCGAACAAATGCGGAAAGTGATACTTTACCGCACACAATGGCAGTTGACTGAACGACGCGGAGCGGAGTTCGGTCAAGCCGTTAAGGGCAGTAAAGGCACTCTCCGCATGTGTTAGGTACAAAATTTTACCTATGAGCATCTACATCTCTAAAAAAAGGCATTGATAAAATTAATTATTGAATCAGATTAATTAATGAAACTAAATTAGATATAGAAATGATCAAAAATCCATTTTCTGAATAAGAGAGGATTTCTGATTAAAAATATCAAATTTTACTTTACCGCACACTATGCGGTAAAGTGCACTTTACCGCACACTTTGTAGTCCACTTTACCGCATACTATGCTGTAAAGTTAACTTTACCGCACACTATGCGGTAAAGTGCACTTTACCGCACGCTCGTAGGTAAAAACTTTTTACAAGTCAGTAGAATTATTTATTTTTAAAAAATCAGTTTTATCATAAGAATAATTGCTTGTAGGTTCCTTCTGGAAGAGTAACAAATAAACTATTGTACATTATACGCCAGGTAGCAGTTTTTACTGGCTCTTGAAGGTGACAAGCTCGCCTGACGGCTCGCTAGTCATTTCCTTCAATCACCAGTAAAAACTGTTTTACCTGGCTAATAATACTATTTCTAGGTTAACTTGGGGTATTTTACCAAGCATCTGAAGACCTATGTTTGAAAAATATTCATTACAGTGGTTTGCCATTTCAAGATCAGTTTCAAAATTTTTGTTATTAGCATCTGTAATTTTTTTAAGAGACTTTTTGTTTTTTTGTTATTGTTTGTTATTTCTGTAATAATTTTATATGTTTTTTTAATATCTTGTTTGCTACTTTCTATTTTTTGCTTATAATATTCCTTTTTTACTGTATTTAAGAGCTTTTTAAGGTGGTTTCGATAATTTTTGTATTCTATCTCTTTTTCTGTTGTAAAGTGTGTTTGAAGTTGCCTTTTAATCCTGTCTCTCTTTTTGATAGCCTTAATTAATCCTTGTGAAATCCATGGCTTTAACTTTTTGTGTTTTGTGTTAATAGTTTTTACAGTTTTGCTTTGCATCACATAATTTTGAACAATGGTAATACATTTACTAAAGCTAAGTTCTGTTTTGTTAGTATCTAATACCTCTGCCCACCTTTCGTCTTCAAAGAACTCATTCAGCTGTCTCCAGTTAATCTCTGAGATCATCACAGTATTGCTCTCGCTATTATTATTATCTTTTTTGGTTGCAATATTTAATGAAACTGGATAGTGATCTGTAATGTCAATCTTTATGATATACGAAAGTGTTGTTATGTTATTTAATTTAAAATTCATTTTGACAAATATGTGATCCAAACAACTTTTTGTTTTTTCTCTAGCAATATTATTTACATATGATTTGAAACCATTAGAGGTTAACATTGAATAATAGGTGACAGTAAGAGGATCTCCGTTATCTAATAAATTAAAAGTTAATATCACCAACCACTACTTCAATATTTTTCTCCGTAATGTCATTTTTAAAGTAATATTCAAAGTCATTTATAAAGTTATTTTTGTTTGTAGAGGGTGACCTGTAAACTATTGTTAAACCATACTTTACACTGCTTACATCTGAAATTATTTTACTTACTATTATTTTTGTCGATTGGAGAGTGTGGCTTTTAACTTCATGGTTAGGTCTCAAAAATTAGCACAACGAAAATGGCACACATCAGAAAAACCAAAGTACTAAATTCGGGCCTATTTAGTGCTAATTTAGTACGAAAAAAAAAATGTATAACTCTACTTTTAAAAAAATTGTGTGCATGTGTGCCAGCTTAAGCTTAAGCTGGCACACTCTAGTTGGATAACGTCGAATCTTTGAGAATCTAGTACTTCATATTTAGTGCTAATTTAGTACATTCATGTCACGCCTAAAAAACTAAAAATGATGTATTTATTTCAGAATAACCACAAAAAAGTGCTAACTTAAGACTTGAATCAGCACACATAGATCGAATCGATCACACGAGAACGGAATTCGCATGCACATATTTAGTACTAATTTAGTAAAACGACGACCCGAAACGAACTAGTATCACATCAGCACAGAGCTAACCCAAACTAACCCGAAAAAATAAATTCTACGATTGTCATGAAATTGAAATATGTTATGCTTCTCGACCTCCTGAACGTCAGTTCTCGTTGGCCCAAAAAGATCCTATGATTAGTTTCGGAGATACAGGGCCAGGTTAACATAAAAATTTGACAAAAAAATAAACATTTCAATGACATATTCTAGGTTAAAAACAGGTAAAAAAAGTCAAAATAATGTCATCCGAAGCTTTTTAGGTTAAAAGCTTGTCGAAAAATGTCATTTTTGGTTATGAATTAAATTAATGACCAGGTGACCAGGAGATTCTGGAGATTTTTCTTATGCTAATGTTTTTTTTTTATCGGTCCTGTATCTCCGAAACTAATCATAGGATCTTTTTGGGCCTAAGAGAACTTATGTTCAGAGGTCGAGAAGCATAACATATTTCAATTTCATGACAATCGTGAAATTTATTGTTTCTCATAAGATCCGTGCGTGGTCCTTTATCACCTTGCACATACAGATGGCACTAGGTTCGTAGTGAGATAAGGTTGAAATGAAAAACAGAAAAGAGCGAGTCCGGGTCCTTATTCTTGAAAGGGAAATAGGGGAGCAGCGTTCCCAAGAGAACGAGTGGTCCGTCTTTCTCAATACAAGCGTCTGCGGATCACACGGGGGCAACGCCACGAATACAGCGTCCATAACGTTTTTGCTCCTTGTTTATTGACGCCTCCACCTCCTTGTCCTGAATCCTGATGAATATTTATTGTTATATTCTAGGATTATTTTGCAATTTCCATTTCGTAAAATATCGATTATTATCGATAATATTTAACTAAAAATTTTAGAAAGACTGATGAGAATTAATTTTTTTGGGATGGGGTATCAAGCCCAAGCCAGAACCCGCGTACAAAAAAATAATTGATAAGTCAGGTGAAACAATCCAATGATACATGGCCCTTCGCCCTCCACAGTTGATTTGTAGGCTGTATCACAATTAAGCTGTTTCTGTAAGATTTTGAAAGACACAGTGTTTAATCTAGATTGTTAAATAATAGCTATTTATATAAATAGCATTAAATAACAAGTAGGTACCTACAATAAAGAAAGGCTTATTGTACGAATAATTTTATGACCGAGCGAGCTTGCGAGCGAGGCTATTAAATAATAAGTCAACACTCAATAAAGCCTGTTTATGTAAGCGTAATAGGTACCTACATAAGGTAAATTTAATGCGTTTATGTAAATTTCCATCTTGGTGATAAATAAAATAAATAATTATTGTACCATTTTTCCTTTCAACAGTTTAAACAGTTCATTTTATAAACTGTGCTCTGATGGTATCTTTTGCTCTAATTTTCTTTTCCACTCAAAAAAGTCTTCCTTATTATTAAATGTTAAATTCTTGGGGTCTAAGTTGTTTCCGTGAAAATTTTTATAATATGTAAAACAATAATGTCTTTGCTGTCGGTAATAAAATCACAGTTTAATGGGCATCTTATGGACTTCATTATTTTTGTAGATGTATTTTTGTTGTGAATTGTGCTCTCCATGTGTTTTTTCAGGTGATAATTGCTCGAAAACTCCCTCTCATGTCATTGATAATGATAATAAGACAAACTATCGAATTATAATTAATAATTTTGTGTCAAATAAATAAAGAGGCGGTAAACAAAAATGCTAGTGAACCTCCGTTTGTCGCGTCGCGCCAAATTTTAAAAGTTTCGTTCGTACACTTTCGATCATATTCGTGGCGTTGCCTCCGTGTGATCCGCAGACGCTTGTTTTCTCAATGATATGCAACTGATAATAGAGGCTCGAATATAAGTAACAAAGACGGAACACTCGTTCGCCTAAGAACGCTGCTCCTCTGTTTCAAGAATAATGACCGGGTAAATCCGGTAAATACCCTGAGCCCATAGGCGTTTTCGATTGGTAGATTAGATTTAATGCGCACTGGCGCAACTGAGTACTGACTGTATTTCCAGCTCTTTCTCTCAGCCTGTTAAAGAAACAGATAGAAACACAAAAACATTTTCTTTGCACTAGATATTTCTACCAACTGGAAGCGCCATGGCCATAAGTTATTTCAGTGATTCATTGTTTCTGCACTGTGCAGAGTGTGTGCAAAGAAATATTAAATAATTTAACTTACATTTGTAGGCCCGGCTATCTTCAGATAAACTTGCTGGTAACTATCTACAAGATAAATGTACTGTTCTAAGATTCTATTGGTCGGCGGATAACTGGCAGACCAATGAGATTACAGATTGCGTTTTTATCTGTCAGATTGCAAACCTGACAGTTTATCAGAAGATGAATAAACCGGCCCTAAATATTAATTCTGACTAGTTTTGAGGAAATTTCTTCGAAAATGAAACTAAGAAGTTCAATTCAGATTTCAGATTTAAATATTTCATAATACATTTGTTTTATAATTATTTACTATTCAATATAAGAATAAAATAAAACATGCTAAATACTAATTAGTTACATTTCAATTCAACGTACTATATAGTATATGTAGTAATAACATTGTATGTAATAAGTATAATCCCTACAATGAAATAATGCACCTAGGTAACTAAATACCTGTATGTGCAAAGTAGCATATGTTTTAAAAAGTAACAATAAAATAAAATCTATTCCTTAAGGAAAAAGTATCCAATATGGAAACATTTCAGACAAAATAAGGAAAACAAAATTTCTATGTCAATTTTGTGATTTTTAGATAGGTACCAAAAAAATGCAAAAAGCTCCAAATGATGTTAAGAAGCTATATTCTTCGAAATTCACCAAAATTCTCCAATGTTCCCGAATATTCTCCGATAAAATTCTCTCAAAATAAATTCTCGAGAATTTGCCATCTCTAATATTGGGTAACTTTTTCTGACAAAGCAATAGAGTAGTGACCTAGGTAGTGACAGTACCACAGTACAGATCAACTAGAACTCTCATTAGAACCAGATAAATAAATTTGAAAAATTGATGGGAGTTTGGGTTTTCTGAGGTTTACCAACCAGGAGTGTAACTGTCTATTATTGGATATTAGGCAAGGTTTTTCCACCAATTCAATTTTCTTTGGATTGAAAAATAACAAAGTTCTTACCAGATGGATCCATATGATAAAGTTGGGGACCTTTTTCATCGATACCAGCAAATAAAATTGCTACACCAAAAGGCCTAGACATAGCTGCCCCATCATCATCCGAATCTCCAAACTGAATGGCCAAGTTGGATACTGCTTGAGCACATGACTCGACAGTCATATTTTCATTGTAGACAAACCAGTGGTTCTGGCATTCGATGCGAGCCCTGAAATTTGGGTTAAGGTATAAGATAATGATCTTAGCTATGGAATTATTAATAGGCAATTTACCTATCAATCATAGTTCTGGAATCGGCAATGAGGCCAGATACAGCACAACCGATATGCTTATCGACTTCTACAATCTTTTCAATAGTCGTTGGTTCCATAAGCTGTGAAGTGATACGTTTTTCAACAGCAAGTACTACCCCTTGGCTTGTAGATATTCCTATAGCAGTGGAACCTAATTTAATAGCTTCAATGGCATATTCTACTTGAAATAAGCGTCCTTCTGGGGAAAAGGTGTTCACTCCACGGTCGTATTCGCTTCTTGTGAGAAACATTCTTGAAAATTAGGAACAATAAAATGTTGTCATTGAGGTTAGAATTAACAATGATTTGGCATAAAATATGTTTTGGGTTTCGTTCGGGAAGTTTTTATTAATTGAACGTGTACTTACTTGTTAATTGGAGATAACCGTTGATTGAAAACCTTAAGAAGAGTGTATTATTTATAAATAATTGATATTTTCAAGAAGTAATGAAAATTTGAAAATGACTATCAAAATAGCGATGTTTAGTGGGGAAGGGGGAAATCTTTAACATTTGACATTTGACTTCCATATGACACTGACAAGACTTGACTCTCTGATAGCGAATTCTATCGGCCAGGAATTGTCGCACCAGTGTTGCCCCGCTCTCATTTGGATCAATTTAAAATAAAAATGTTCACTATTCACTGTTTTTACCCCAATAGAGTTCGCATGTGACCATATAGTTAGGCAAGGATAATACACAGGATTGCTTATCGACCTCGTTTTTGGAAATCGCCGTCATATTAGTGTGGCACTAGCGTAGCGGTCGTAATTTAGAATTTAAAATGAAGAAAATTATTATTTAATTTTGATTAACAACATAATAGTTGTATTCCTTTCAAGAGTTTGAAACAATAGAGCTACTCGCTCCGGTGTTAGTCGACCCCGATTTGAAAGGAACAAGTGCGCTGGCTTTCATGCATTTATAAAATGGTTTGAGTCGGCTTGAGCACTCAGGTGCAACAAACACTTTTCGAAAGGAATAAGTGCGTAAAGCCCCGACGCGGTTCCAGCTCGTCCTAGGTGTGAAAAGGAATACAACTAATAATAGGCAAAGAGGAAGATGAAACCGAGATCTAAAAAAGAGTTGTAGAATGTCAAATATTAGCCGTGCTTCAAGCACGGTGCAGCATAGTGTTCTGTGTTTGAAACGCAAAAGTTAGCAGTTCTCGAAGCGCAGCCTATGGTGCAAACACCCTACGTCAAAGCGAGAAACCACACGCTGCGATGTCATCACTGATACTTTAAATTTTCTGCTAAATATATTTTTTAAATTTTTCTGTTAGATATTTGTGAAAAACTATACCGGTATGAACCGTTAAAAACCGAAATTATTGGTCCGAACCGAATCGAAATATTTCTCTTAGAACTGGAACCGTAACAGAACCGATATTTGTCATGACGCTGTGGACCGGAACCGGAACGGAACCGATATTTCATTTCGGTCCGGGTCCCTGATCTGGGGGCCCTAGGCACTTTTAAATTTGGGGGCCCCTATCCCCATTTTTGAAAATGTCAAAAAAGGCAACAATAATTATTCAGAACAGAATTTGTTTATACCAGAAGAAAAAAAAATTAAATTACAAAGTTGTTTGATTCTCTATGTATTAGTTAAAAATATTCCGAAGATTAAATTTAACTGAAATTTTTAATCATGGATTAAATTCAAAGTTGGTGTTAAATGATAGTCTATGAAAATCTTGGATAGGAATGTAAAATCGGTTTTCTTCTAAAATTTACCGTTTAGGTTTTACAGCCTGTCAAAGTTGCAAAAAATCAATTTTTAACTGTCAATATTTCCAAAACAGTTGAACCTAGGTATAGGGTAAATTTCATGAAATCTGGTCAGAATTTTATTACGTAGAATCCAAATATTCAATCACATACAGGGTGTTCCACTTAAAATAAGAAAGTTCTGTCGCATATTCCATAAACGGAGCTCCCTGATATTCAAAAATATTTTTAACTAATAGAGTATCTAACAACTTTGTAATTTAATTTTTTTTCTTGCATCACCATGTAAGGAAATATCGTCCGATATCGCACTAAGTGGACACCCTGTATATATCAAAAATAACAAAATGAAACACATATTTTTAAGTGCATATACAAACAAATAAGTAACCTTTGCATATATACAGTGTGTCCACTTAAGCTCGCAGCATATGGGAAACTTTTTTATTATTAATTTTACGAAAAAAAGTTATTCTCTATAAAAGTTTCTGCTTCTCGAAAAAATAATATTAAACTACTAAAACTTGGAATAGATGTACAGGGTGGTCAACAAATAAAAAAATATACAGAATTTTTTGATAAAAAACGGTATAAGTAGAAAAAAAATGGCACGTCACTATTTTTTAAAACCTTTTATATTTTTTTCAGATTCAGCAAGCCATATTAAAGTCAAAAGATACCTTTCGTTATCACAAACAGACCTGCCATTTTTTTAAACTAACCGTTCGCCCAGATCCCGATTTTCCTGCATTCAAGTCTTTAAATATTCACTCTGCATCTCAAAAAGTATATTATAACAAAATAAACTGTAATTAGCTTGAAAATATTCCAAATAAACTCAAGATAAACAAACAAACGTCAAATTTTCCACGGTCGCCATATTGAAAAATCACGTGGTTTGGAGAGCCTATGCCGGATGAAACATTCATCAAAATAAAAGTGCCATCGATGTTAACATACACTTTAAAGCAGGGATGTGCCGTAGACTATGAAATCTACTTTACGCGGTTTGTCTACTCATTCTTTACGTATTGTTTACATCCACTTTTTTCCACTATGTAAACTATGTAGACAATGTAGACTATAACGGAAAATTTGAAATTTGAGTTTTTTTTAAATTTTGCATTGCATTAAATTTATATTGTATTCAATTAGTCATTATCTGCAGTTTAATTAACTTACAAGGCAAAAAACAAAACAAAGCAACAACCAATGAACTATAGCCAAAAACTGGAATGCGCACACATTGCCATATCTGCCAAAAAAATGTAGCCATGAAAGACAGATGCCATAAGGGGGAATGTTGTTTTTTTCTGTTGCTCGCTGACATATGACGTTTTCGAAAGATTTGTCATATTTTCCTTCACAGGTTTCATCAATTGGAATACGTGTTGGAAGCAATTTCCGCCATTTAACATAATGAGTGCAACAGAAACAGGTTTCCCCTCCGCAGCAGCGGCACTAGGCTTCATGTTCGTCAATATGTGTACGCATTCCAGTTTTTGATTATACTTCATTGGCAACAACAGAAACATAACCTTAAACGCTGTCAACTGTCCAAAATTGTATACTTTACGCAATGAACTATAACCAAAAACTGGAATGCTAACACATAAGGACGAACTTGAAGCCTAGTGCGGCTGCTGCGGAGGGGATACCTGTTTTTGTCGCACTCATTATGTTAAATCGCGAAAATTGCTTCCAACACGTATTCCAATTGATGAAACCTGTGAAGGGAAATATGACAAAACTTTCGAAAACGTCATATGTCAGCGAGCAACAGAAAAAAACAACATTCCCCCTTGTGGCATCTGTCTTTCATGGCTTCATTTTTTTGGCAGATATGGCAATGTGTGCGCATTCCAGTTTTTAGCTATAGTTCATTGACTTTACGCAATGAACTATAGCTAAAAACTGGAATGCGCACACATTGCCATATCTGCCAAAAAAATGTAGCCATGAAAGACAGATGCCACAAAGGGGAATGTTGGTTTTTTCTGTTGCTCGCTGTCATATGACGTTTTCGTAAGTTTTGTCATATTTCCCTTCACAGGTTTCATCAATTGGAATACGTGTTGGAAGCAATTTTCGCCATTTAACATAATGAGTGCGACAAAAACAGGTATCCCCTCCGCAGCAGCCGCACTAGGCTTCACGTTCGTCCTTATGTGTTAGCATTCCAGTTTTTGGTTATAGTTCATTGACTTTACGCGTTGTCTACATATTTTACACGTTGTCTACATAGATTACATAGTTTACATTGTCTACGCGTTGTTTACACCAGAACGTAGACAACCTTTAATTACGCGTAGATGCCCATCCCTGCTTTAAAGCTCTTTTTTTGTCTGATTTAAGGCGTTGTAAAGCACTTGACAATATATCACTTCGTTAATGTTATAATGTTCGATTTGTATTGTCTGCATTTGTTCTGCAAGAATACAATCTGGCTACACTGCAGTTACGATTTGCGCGCGCATGTCATTTTTTATTACTTTCTAACTTGTATTTATTACAATCAAGCTCTCTTTTTCTATTTCTGCGAGACACGTCAATTATTATTTGAATATTATTTTATTCAATATTTTTGATATTATCATTTATTATGTGAATAATTTTTTATAAAAATTAACGACGGAGCCCCCTATGACAGGGGGCCCTGGGCCAGGGCCCAGCTGACCCATTCCCGAAGATGGCACTGCAAAAGTTCGCGGAATTATAACCTGTAGTGCTAACAGCCTCACCGTCAAGGCGAGAAAGTACCTACACTTGGCCAATCATAAAACAGGGCTGGGATCACGACAAGTAGAATTCTACTAGAATTCTACTTTCATGACGTCAAATTGCCTAGCAACCGTCATCATCGTCTATACTGTACGAGATAAATAGGTCGCGGGTGACATCATGAAAGTAGATGTAGAATGCTACTTGTCCTGATCACAGCCCTGGTAGGTACGCATTCTCCTATTGTGTTGTTTTGTGTAAATCAACTTTTTTATCGCCTCAACAATGACAAAAGGAGTCAATAAGTCAGTGTCATATTTAAACCAATCGTAACATAAAACATATGTTGCACTTTTGTTCAGCTTTGACGTTGACAAAAACTGTCTAGGAGTAGTAATATGGAGATGGAAAATGAAGCTGTTTTTTTCCAGGTATTTCGGCACCAAAAAAATGGTTGTATAGGAAATTCAATGCTTTACATGTATTTTGGTGCCAAACACCTGCCAAAAGCTTGGCTTCACTTTTATGGGGTTTCCGATTGGTATTTGCATCCTTTTAATCGACCCGTAGAAGAAAAAGATAGAAATAGAAAAAATTACACTAGTTCCGCACTAGATATACCTACAGTGACTCTATTACCCACAGTGGCGACAATGGCAGCAAATATCCAGTTAAGTTCCCCAAAATTTTGTAGAGGGCGCGAGTGAACTTGGAGTGTTTTGAATTTTGGCGGTAAATGTCAATAGTTTTAAACTGTTTTAATCTTGTTTTAATAAGTAGAAGGAAAGATAACTACATATGAACAATGAACAGTGAATAGATTAAAATATCTTCCAAAACGTTCAGTGGCCCTTAAAGAATATTTTCAAAAGTGTCAGCGTCGTTGAAACCACACATCAAACTTGACTTTTGAGGTTAAAATTACATGCGATTATTCACGCGCCAAAATTTAAAGACCTCCAAGTACACAAGCGCCCTCTTCAACTCAACTGTCAATATTACATGCCATTGCTGATTGCTGTCTTATTTTTGATTGGTTCTAAAATCCCATATATTTATATTGGAAATGCGGCCATCTTGTTGCCACCTATTGCTAATTCCAAATATGAATATATGAGATTTGGGTGAACATCCATTACAAAACATGGAAAGCAACGTATTTGATGGACCTAATAATAGTCATCAAATACGTCGATTTCAATTTTTTATGATAGATGTCTATTTAAGGGCGGGTATTATAAAACTACTTTGAGAGTTAACTTAAAGTTAACTTCTGGAATTACATGTAATTCAAAAAGTTAACTTCAAGTTAACTGTCAAAGCAGTTTTATAATACCCGCCCTAAATCCTATAAATTAATATTTAGAAGTAACAAGAGTTTGGGAACAAAATGGCGGTGGGACCTCTATTGTCGCCACTGTATGTAGAGGTTTATTTAGCCACTGTAGATCTACCAATCGGAAACGCCATATGTTTCAGGGATGGGCATCTACGCGTAAATAAAGATTGTCTACGTCTGGTGTAAACAACGTGTAGACAATGTAAACTATGTAATCTATGTAGACAACGCGTAAAATATGTAAAGTCTGTTTTTTTTTTAAAGATAATTCCCCAAGTCAAAAATTTAGTAACTATGTTGGCAACATAAGCCTTTTCTACATAAAAAATTTGAGAGCATTGACAATTTTACATTGTATTGACAATACAGAGTGCGGCATAAGTTCCGCCCCACTATCATGGCATAAGTTCCGCCCCACTATCACTATTCTTGGCTTTTTCGTGCAAAATGGGGGCGGAACTTATGCCGCACCCCGTATAATGTCATTTTGACTTTTATCTTTAAATAAAAAACAGATTTTACACAACGCGTAAAGTATACAATTTTTGACAGGTGGCAGGCCTTTAAGGTTATGTTTCTATTTTTGCTCAGTTAGGCAATCCAAACCACGTGACTTTCTTTGACGGATTGTTGGCATACAAAAGATTTTCTTGGTTTAATATTGTCCTTGCGTTCAGTATTTTGCTCAAAGAGCAGAGCGTGCTGAGCGGAGCCGTAATCACGTGACCAGCGAGCGAATAGAGCAGTTGAACACAGTATCCGAGTGCCCGAAATTTTAATAAACGAATGCAAATGAGCTTGTTCCGAGTACACTTTTTGAATAAACGAACGGTAAATTCAAGCTCGGAGAACTCTGATCAAAATACCGAATGCACGGTGTGTCATTTTCTGTGTTGACTGCGTATTTTGCTGCTTATTGCTTAATTTTGTGAGTTTTGAGACCTAAAAAAACACACAATCACAATTATTTACAAATATATTGAAAGGAAATTTGTAAAAAGCTGGAATTAATTATTTTAAATTTCTTAACGTCAAAGGTAAACACAAGGGACGATGTCTGATGACACAAGAAATTTTGGGTCATGGGCACATGTGTGCCAACAGTCGGCCATATTTGACACATCGTTGGATTGCCTAGTTTTGTTTTTTGCTTTGTAAAGTTAACTAAACTGCAGATAAATGTCTAATTGTCTACATAGTTTTCATCTACATGGAAAAAAGTGGATGTAAACAATACGTAGACAACGAGTAGAAAAACCGCGTAAAGTAGATTTCATAGTCTACTGATTTGTTTGATAAGCAGAATGGCGCGTTCCTACTCCTTATGTCCGTAGGACAGCGCTTAACCTGCTCTTAAGAGCCGCTTTCCAGTATGGGAGTGTGACGCCCGGAGCTACTCGGGGCTTGAGCCCCCGAGCTGTTCGTACGCGTCAACCTATCAGCTGTCACATCTGTGGGTGGCTATTTATCTATTTATTTCTTGTTATATCTCAAGATTGAACATTTTAAAATATATAGTTTTGATTCTCTTTCATTTATGATAAATAAAAAAACAAACTGCACAAACAAACAGATAATTATTTTTAAAATTTGACATATTTGACACTAACACAGGCGTCTCACGCCATGATACTGGAACGGTACAAATCCAGTGCGTGGCGCCCCCGAGGATACTGGAAAGCTGTCTGACCCGTTAGTTCTTTTCACGTGGCTCCAGTTTAACTAACCGGGTTACAAAACGGTTAGAGAAATGACATACCGTTTTCTAACCCGGTTACAAAGCGACGTGTGGATACCTACCACCCGAATTTGAGCGGCATGTTGCGGTTTGTTAAACCGGAGCCACGTGAAAAGGGTTGCTGGTCTGACCTAAGTTTTTCTGAACACTTTTTGTTGTTAAGCCTGACTCACACTATTATTGCTATGTTCACCCTGGAGTTATGTTCAACCGGGAGGTGACTCGCTATCGAGAAACCGGCTCACACAGGGCAGAGCCGACGAGAGGGAGGGCATCCGGAAGTATTCCTATGGTCCAATATTTTGGCGCCAAAATATTGGACCAATAGGTAAGGTAAGGTGGGGTAAGTGCAATAATGGGGTAATGCAACCAGCCAATCTAAAAAGACTGCGAGAATATTTGCACCAAATCTACCATCGTCATCTAAGCGCAAGGATGATACACACTACTACTACAGGATGGCCTACTCTCATAAGGCCTGTGTGTAACAAATCCCCCCCTTCCCCCCTACGCCCAACAACCAGTTGTGACGTAAGCAGCATGGCGTTTCTTGCCTTGACATAGGCTGTTTAAACAGCCGACGACTTAGTTATGACGCCGGCAATGGTTGAAAACAGTTGAAAACCAACATGGCGGCGATTACCAAAAACGAGGCCGATAAGCACTCCTTAGAGAATGTATTCTCCTTGATCTAAGCGGACATACTCAAATTAAAACTAGGTCATAACCACAAACTCTTTCCCGGAACCAGTGTCTGTTTAAAAATCATTTAATACCTACCCTACGCGAATGAGTGCATTTAGGCGTAGCACGTGTTTTATTAATTTGCGGTGTTTTGGCGAAAAATTAAACGTGAGTGTTCAATTTTATGCAAGATGTCAGGGTATATGGGTGTTATTTTTGAATTTTGTGAGTTAAAATATGGATCGTTAAATGTGTTTTGTATATTTTTTCCATAGCTGCTGGTAAAGTAGTCTCTACTAAAAATAGTAGATAAAATAGTACTTTAACCGCAAGGGTAGATTAAATGATACTTTAACAGCAAGGATAGATAGATACGTTCATTTTGTCAAAAATATATACATACCTATTTTGTTTTTTATTTATTTGTCAAAGTTTGTCAAACGAATTTCTACTTATGCAAAAGTGTTCGACTCTAGTATATTAAAGTATAAGTGGATATTAAGGTCTTTAAAACACGCGCGATTTTTCGAGCACGACGGCGCAGCCGGAGTGCTCGAAATAGAGCAAGTGTTTTAAAGGCCAGTTATCCACGAATACTTTACACTATTTTTTTTCATTGGTATACGTTCAAATCATAAATTACTAATAACTGTAGAATGCTAAATTCGTGCTTAACACTTGTTATATTTTATTTGACGTTATCTACAAGTACCTAACCTACTCCTGACAAATCAATAATTAAAAAGTTGACATTTAGACTTGTTTGGGTTGTTGATGTTGTCATGATAACTTTAAAACACGCGCGTTTTTGAATGTTGGATTTAAACACGCTGAGGAGTACTTTAAATAAGTAAAATAGGTTATCAATAAAAAGATAATAATTTCTAAATATTTTTGATACTATAGACGTCCATACTTTGTTTTACACACGACGATAAAATGCCAATATCGTCTCCCGGAATTAATTTACTCGCGATTCCGCTCGTGAATTAACTTTTCCGGTCAACGATAAACTACCATTTTATCGTCTTGTATAAAAAATAACTATTTACCGTCTTGTATAATAAATAACTATTACATGATTGCACTTGCCCCGTTAAAAACCGACAATAGGGCAAGTGCAACCATATTTCGGAGGGGAAGTGCAATCATTTGGTTACACTTTCCCGATTTATAATTTTTTTTCAGATGGTTAGAAATTATACAAGAAAGTCACAACGAGGACGAGGTTACACAAAAGTAACTCTTGCAGCTGCAATTCAGAGCATAAAATCAAACATATTAGGCTTAAGAGCTGCGTCGAAAAGTTCTCTATACCATACAGCACCCTACAGTGCTATCTAACTGGTCGTCGTGGAAAAAAAAGCCAGACGGGAGGTCGCTGTACAGCTCTAAGAAAAGAAGATGAAGATTTACTAGTGGAATATCTGAAAACTTTGGAAAAAAGTGGATTTGGCCTTTCACGGAAGGAACTTTTGGATGTCATCCAACAATATGTGAAGAGAAATAAAATTCAAACCCCCTTTAAGAACGGACGTCCAGGAAAGGACTGGTTTATTATAATTCAGACGGCGTAACCATCTAGCCATTAAAAAGCCCCAGTCAGTGGAATATGTACGGAAAAAGCAAACCGATCCGTTTATTATAAGTGAATACTTCAATTTGCTGGAGACAAACCACATCTATACTTTATTTTTTCCCAAGATAGATTTTGACATTGAAAACTTTGAAACATAAACAATAACGCTTGACCCTGATTGGTCGCAAAATGAGGTGTTTCTGCAGGTTGACATCAGTTTTACAATAGCGGCCAATAAGTGGCATTAGCGGCATTGTTTATGTTTCAAAGTTGACAATGTCAAAATCTATCTTGGAAAAAAATAAAGTATAGTATGGAATCTAGATGAAACTAGTATGTGTACCGATCCGAGTAAAACGAAAGTTGTAGGGGAAAAGGGGAGACCATCGTCAAGAACTACTGGAGGTACCGGAAAAGAAAACTCCACCTGTTTGGTAGCTGCTAATGCTTACGGTGGAAAGGCTTCACCACTAGTAATTTTTAAAGGTTTAAACCTATGGTCCAATTGGGTACCCGAAAGCAAAAATAATAAATACCCTAACATGACATTTGCTGCCAGCAAAAATGGTTGGATAAACTGTGAAATCTTTATCAATTTTTTAAAGAACAATCTGGTTCCTGCATTGACTGAAGAGAGACCTGTTTTGATCATTTACGACGGACATGCTACGCATGTTACGGACGAAGTAATTATACTTATTCGCCAAAACTCAAAACATAGAAATTTTAAAATTGCCAGCCCACACAAGTCATTTGCTGGGATGAAAATTTGTGTGTTTGGCAACGAAAAAATCCAGGCCGGCGTATTTCAAAAGCAGAGTTTGCACTTCTTTTTGGCAAGATTTGGGCGAACTTGGATATAAATGTAATCAAAAGTGGTTTTTGAAAATGCGGAATATTTCCATTCAATAGAGAAGTAATTAGCTCTGAAACGTATGATCCTGATATATGGCTGAGATATCAAAAATTTCAGCAACAAAACAATAACGGGTTGATGGAAGAAACCATTGCCAATTTGGATCCTTTAACAGACCAAACCCAAAATACGACGAAGCAAACTGAAGCATTCAAGAATTTTTTCAAGTTTCTGATTTTATTAGAAACAATACGATCAAATAAACCGGTAAATAAAGACATCAAATCACAGAAAAAAATTCCATCAGGTGCTGAAATTTTAACATCTACGGTGGCTCACGCAATTCTTGCTAGCAAGAACACCAAAGAGAAAGAAACAAAAATAAATGCTGCCGAGGAAAATAGTATTCCAAGCACTAATGGCATTGCATTAAAGGGAAAATTTAAATGCCGGGCAAAAACAAATCTAAATTCATCTTCCGAATCTTCAGATTCTGAAGAGCCAACTTATATCAACACCGACGATGATATGGATCTGGAATCAAATGACTCTAGAGATAACTTATCAGGACCAAGTCAAAAGAATGACAAAAGTTACTCTGGAGAGACTTCACGAGAACATAAATACCCTGAGTCTGTTGACTCAGAAGAGATGCCATTGAGCGAAGTAGAAAAACTGAATAAAGAGAAAGAAATCCAAAAATAAATCACTGTAGGCACATACATAAAAGTTGTGTTGAAATCTGAGAAGTGTGAGAAGATATTTATCGGCTTAGTGACCCAAATAATCGAACCCTCTAAAATTTTTAACTGTTCTTTTCTGAAAGCAGCTATTGGGCAAAAAACACCTTTGTTTTCCCAGCGATAGAATATATAAATCAATAGTGTACAAGAACGAAATCTTAGAATGTCTAAAAGGACCGGTGGTAAGACGGGGACATTATACTTTCTCCCCTTCTTACGTTTTTACATAATTATAAGAAGATCCGTTCTTTATTTGTAGAAAACTCGTGTTTTTTAAATTCTTTTTTGAACAGTAGCACTCAACGTTTAAAATTATTGTTTCTTTTTGTCAGTGGTACTGCTTTTCACTTAAACGTATTCAAAAAATATTTGTTTCTTCTTTTTTTAAACCCATTGGCAATTTGTTGCTCTTTCCCGACTTCATTTTAACAAGGTTATACGTATAATTCCAAGTCCGATTGCACTTTTCCGCTCTCGTCGGGAAAGAGCAATCACCTACAACAAAAAAAATATACAGGGCGTTTGGTGCATCGTTTGCCAAATTCAAAAAAAAAAGTTGTTGGCCTAGCCTCCAAATCTTATTTATAGGTATTTTCATGTGTACTGTGGTATGGTTCCAAATACAAAACTACTTGCCATTAACGTCTAGTCTTTTTATTATTAACTGATAAAATTTTTGAAACAGGTAAAAATAAATTGAAAAGTGTAATTTCCATTGCAATGAAAAAAAATTAAATAAATAAAGTCGATCGTGATCTTCGAATTCTCTTAAAAAGTTCTCTATTTTATCCCCTTTCCAGTGGTATGTAATATGCCATAAAAACATTTTAACATCTTCACTAATTTGCTAAATTTGTGTATCGGAACACAGCAGGCTAATATTCGATATTTGGTATGGAAACGTAAATAAGACCTTAATGGCAAGTAATTTGTATTTGGTGGAACCATACCACAGTACATATAATTGGAGGCTAGGCCAAAAACTTTTTTTTCTAATTTAAGTTTAAATGGCGAATTTTGAGATTCAAAAAAAATTAAAAAAATCAAATTAAGAAAAAAACCCGTGGAGTCAAGGATAAGTTTTTATAGCTGAAGAGTTAGCAAATGGCGCCCTCTTTCGGGCAGTTAAATTTGGCAAACGATGCACCAAACACCCTGTACATATATTTATTTTTTTTTTCAAAACTTTTGAAAGTTTTTATATTTTGACTATTATACCCAATATAGAACCCTTAAATGAATTTGTAAAAAAAAAATCAAAGCCAAATATATATCTGACAAATTTATGCACCTTTGAAAATACGATATTGGAATTCGTGGTTGTATTTACCCCACCTTACCTTACTAATAGAAAAACCGAAAAAGGACCAAAAGGAAAAAGTAAAATACAGGCCCGTCTGTTTTCTAAATGTCGGCAGCAAATTCTTGGAGCATCTAATAAGAGACAGGCTCAGCGAAGTCCTAAATCTAAGAGAAAATTTATCCGATAGACAATACGGCTTTAGGCCAGATAAATCAACAACAGACGCAGTGATGAGGGTAACACAGATTTTAAGAAACGGTATTAGCAAAAAAAGTCACACCGAAAATCAGGAGCTCTTATCACGTTAGACATTAACAAATTAAAAATGCCTTGAACACGGCACCGTAGAAGGAGATAGTAGTAGAACTGGAGAAACGCGGCATAGCGCCCTACCTGAGCAGAAGTTATTTCACAAATAGAAAAATAATCAAAGAAGCCGAGTGGCAAAAGGAAGTAATACAGATGACATGCCGCGTCCCACAGAGTGCTGGGGCCAACTCTGTGGAACATTCTGTATGACGGGCTGCTCAAACTAAACATGCCAGGGGGAGTGACGCTGATCGAGTAAGCGGACGACATTGCCATGGCGGTCCTAGGGAACGACATAGCGGACCTACAGACGAAAATAGACATTGCAATGATAGACATATGCGAGTGGCTCCAAGACAACCACCTAGAACTGGCAGCAGAAAAGACTGAAATTCTACTGACAACACTAAAAAAGACAAACGCCCCAAGCGACTTTAAACATTCTGGACACGGAAAAAAGCTGTCAAATACCTGGGGGTCTGGATTGATACAAAACTAAAGCCTACAACACATGTGGAGAAGCTAGTGGCCAGAGCTAGCCAAACATCGATGGCAGGATCATGCCAAACATAGGAGGACGGCAGGCTAGCAAAAGGAAAGTCCTAACATCAGTGACTAACTCGATTGCCCTATACGCTGCTCCAGCTTAGGCAGAGGCAATGAAGCTGGAGAAAAACAAAAAGGTCTACCAGAAGATACAAAGCGCAATCCGCCATACTCATATGTAGCACCCACAGGAGGCACTTCTGATAATAGCGGAACAACTCCCATTGACCTCCTGATGCTAGAAAGAAAAGATACCTACAACGCTGATAAAGCTCTCCGAATACAGGCCCGCACTCCGGAGAATTGTAGATGGACAAAGAGGCTGATCCCGCAAATCGAATACTGGTTCAAGACAGAGATACAAGCTTCTACATCACGTAAGCCCTAACGAGACACGGCTGCTTTAGGGCTTTCACCAGAATTGGGAAGACTGATGACGACGAATGCGTTTACTACGGCGAAACGGATACGGCCGAGCACACGATCTTCTACTGCCCCAAATGGACAGAAGAGAGAGAGACATGCTACCAGAAAACGTACAGGAGACTGACGTCAGAAAACCTAATAGAAACCATGCTACAGGACAGCCGAAAATTCGAGGAGATCGGCAGGGTGATGGAGATTATACTCAAAGAAAAGAGCGAAGAGGAAAAGGAATACCAGTGAATAAGTGACAGACTAAATAGACCAAAGGCGCACAAGGACGAGAAGTGTGCCCGAAAAGCATCCCCTTTGAAGTAATGCGTGAGCGGTTCCAGAGGAGGGACAGCTTGAAGGGGAGGAGTTTTTTAGTTGGTAGGCAACGGGTGCATCCAGCACTACCCGGCTGTTGAAGAACAAGCCCAACACAAGCAACTACCCGCCATCGACAACGGCCGGTTTTCTTTTGAACATTTTTCTCCACCTTCGCACTGGTCAACATTCCCCTCGGCGCAAACAAACTAAGCAGTGAGATCTCTCTTGGTGAAAACGTGTTACCACTTTGAGAACTCAACTCGGAATGCCAGAGTCAGAGAAAAATTAAAGATTTTTTTTTTGACTCTAGGGATGCGGATTCAAACTTTTTTCTGAGTTTTCAAATTATACCTAATATGTACATACATATAAGGGAGATATCATATGGGTATCTGGTCGGGATTATTCCAAAATCCAAGGTATCTATCTATAATATATTTAAATATTATCACAGATAAAAAGAATATCTTAACCTAAAGAAAAAAGCTTTTGAGCCAAGGCCGCCATGTCTAGATATGGCCAAATGAATATTACCTTGACAAAAATCAACCACATCCTTGGCTTTAATCTATTAATCCTTACCAATTATAAGAACATATGACCTAATCCTAAGAAAAACAGAGGATTTATTATCTTGTTCTAAGACAGGTGAAAATATTAATTAGTTGATCTGAAGGTAATCGTTCCTTTTGTCCAAGAATCTTAATCTTGAGTCAAAGCCGCATGATCTTTGTAAATGTACAAGATGTTACTAACCTCAAAGACATGTTCTTGAGAGAAATAAATAAATGCTCTGGCGGTAAATGAATATCCTTCTGGTAAAGTACTTTCACTCACTTCAAATACAAACCATCTTCTGTCAAGAAATAATTCCTCGAATCAAGAATGAATATGTGAAAATCCAGAAGCTGTTGAAAATTGGTTATAAGTTAAAGGTAACTTTGATTGCTCAAAACAACACTACGAAAAAAGATGATCCCTTTGTTAATGAAGAATTCTTATTTCATGTATTCAATAATGACACAGTCAAGGTTTTTCAGGCAAAATAAAGATAATCTAGGAAATAAACTTATATATTACATAAAATATACAAAATATTGGCCTAACTAAATGAGTCAGAAAAAGACAAAATATTCTAGAACAATATCTAGTAATATCAAAGCAAGACTAACAATATTTTTTTGATCACCAAAAACAGAGATTCTGGGTGGGAAATAGAAAACAAACTTTGTAATATATTGATAAAAGGATTTTTTGAAAACCTAATTTTGTTTCGAAAAACAGATATGTACTTAATAATTTATAATAATAATAATTCAGACGTTTATTTAATACAATTTTTTTGTTATGTACAAGTAAGCAATTAATACTAATTAAAGAAGTAAAAATAAACGTTCTTGTCTTCTGCCGAAATATACACAAAAATGTACGTATTTGTATGGCAGTTTTTTGCTCCACTTCTATGCAGTTTTAGTGCTTCACTTTTCACTAATATCTACTTTGATTTTGATTCACAAAACTGTCAATTGCTTCTCGGGAACACACTTTTAAAATCCATTCTGACATTTTTTTCTTGAAACTTATTAAACTTTCACAAGATTTTATTGCACTTGGAACTATATTAAAAAATCTTGGTGTGAGGTATAGAAAGCTTCTCTGTCCACAGGCCTTGTGACATTTTGGTACTGCAACTTTGTTAATAGTTCTTAGAGTATAATGTCTGTCATTCACAATTAAACATTCATGTGGTTTTTTAAATGACCTCAAAGCCATTCTGTAACAGAAAAGCTGTCGCATATCCATCACACCACTTAAACGGTATAGTGAGTCAGATGGGAAAAGCCTGCTCTTGCCAAAAATGATATTCAGAAACCACTTTTGTATGATCTCTAAGTTTTTGAGGTGTGTATTTAGGACTCCGCCCCAGTCAATAATTCCATAAATTAAATGACTTTGAACTAATGCAGTACAGAATTTTGAGTTGATTTGTAGACATGAAATCTTTCAAATATTTGAATTTTGTCAAGATTCCTCTTAATTTCTGAACAATATACTTGATATGTAATTCCCAACGAAGGTTACAATCTATTATTATGCCCAAATATTTGACGGACTTTGTGGTGGGTATTAAAAAGTTATCGACTAGTATACCCTGGATGTTTTTTGTAGCTTACTCCTGGCTAGAAAACAACATACATTTGGTTTTATCGAAATTTACTGTGAGCAAGTTACTAACACATCTTAAATAAAAAAAATAAACAAAATGGTTTGTTCATTTACACTTGGCGGCCTTGGCGCTACTGCCAAGACAATAACTTCTTCCTCTGAACTCCTTCCCAGAAGTATTCAAGCACACCCCACTCACTACTCCTGAAATTTCACTCATAACGATATTCATCAAAAACTTGCTGAATCATGTATAGAAAGACGCGGCAGACACTGGGAACCGATAACGACTAATGTATTTTGTGGACTCATAAATGTGACCACGATCTGAATCAGAACCATTGGGGATATGCTGACCGCGAAGGGCACGTGGGTTTGGCATAAGGACCTACTCTTTAGACAAGAACCGATAAATTGAAAATCTAATTCTTAGAGACGACTGCCTCAGAACAAGGACTTAATTCGTCAAGATAATTGGGAAATGTTGCGAAGAACATGAAATCTCTTTTGGCAAGAATAGATGAAATTCATCTAAATATATGTCTTCAATTATTGAAGATAATCAACAGCCAAGATAATATATTCTCTTGTAATAAGAAGTCATTTTTATCTGTGACCTAATGATTGTTTTCCATTACAAAATGGTCTTATGGCCCACCCTAGAGGCTAAAAAAAAAAAATGAAATTTTTCTTTCTATAAAATAATATAAAAAGAAACAGGAGCCTCCCGGACCGTTTTTCAGTTTTATCCCAGTGTTTCCCGTCGGGCGACAGAACGGCGAGGGGAGTATCCCAAAAACCCAACAGCTGATTTGGTGCCGACAAAGATGCCAGGTCAGAGCGACGCCGGTAGTTCTGGCGACGTCGTTATCCAGGCTAGATATCCAGGAGCTAGAGACGTTCGAGTTTAATTCCCGAATTCCCGTTCGTGGTAAAAATATACGCGCGCGGAATTTTTAGCGCTCCGACGTCATTTTTCAGTTTGAAAGTGTAGATAAATTTGGGATATTCATTTTTTTTTTTGGCAACTGAAAATAAGAGTGTTTAGGTAAGCAAAATGTACCCACAGATAAATTACAAACATAATTTGAATGATTTCCAATTTTGAAAAAAAAATTAAACAATAGAAAAGTATACCTACTGACATATTTATCAAAAAGAACAAAGTTTTCTTTTTTAAAATTCAAAATGCATTTAAGCTAATTATTCATATCGAGTTGAATAACCTTGGAGCTTAAATTAGTTGTTACACCATTTCGGAAGCTGATGAGAGCTGATTTAAATAGATTATCCCGATAAAGCTTGTTTGATAGTATTTCCAATAACATTTTATTTTAATTGATTGTTGACTGCAAGTTCACACAGTTTAGACCCGATATAGAGCACAAAATAACAGATTGACAGAAAAATATATAGAATGATAGATACCACTTCGAATTATTTTCTGGATCAGTCGATTGATTTAAAAAAAAAAATCAATTAGGTATTTTCTGGATGTTTTCAAGTTTCATTATAGAAAGAAATTTTCCATTTAATATTCTTCAAGGATTAACCGGGCAGCGCTGATTGTTCCAAAAAAAATTTTTTCTTTGAGCTGAATTATTGTGGTAAAAAAGTCAAAAACTCGATTTTTTGTTTCGTTGAAGTTTCAATCATTATGCTTTTTATGTCGAAACTTTGGCTTCCACATATTTTGATTCAATATAGGTAAAGAATTTGAAAATTTATTCTTTTTTTTCAAGCGATGCACACATAACTGTACGAAATCGACAATTCCACTCATGTATAAATAATCTCATTTGGAATGTAAAAATCCGTGATTTGCTATCGGATAAAAAGGAAGGCAGAGAAAAGAATACTGGATAAAAAAAATCTGTTCATATGCAATCGCAAGAATATCAATTAACAATGGCATATTAACTGGCCATCGCACAATCTGTCAAGCAATTGTCATAAAAACAAATTTGCGTGCCGAAAGGTTTACTTTACCGTACTCAATGCAGTAACAAATCTTTACCACACTCCCGTTCCAAACTTTGTAATATATTATTTTTATTGCGTAGGTACCATGCCATGCTCCTATGACATTTAACATTTCCTGAATTTTGCTTTTAATTTTCTCTACATTTATCCTTTACCGCACTGCATTCAAATAAAAAAAAAATGCAGCTTATGTATTTGTATTTGTGCAATGCATAAGAGAAAATTATTTTTTATAATTTTTATTAATTTAAATTTTTATTCCAAAAATTATTTGTTCGAAAGAAAAATGTTGTACAGGGTATTTGATTATATTTGGCACCATACCTACAGCCTTTACTATTTAAGATAGAAAAAAATTGTAAATACAAAACTTGACAGTTTTTTTCTATATTTTCTTTTAACGTTATCAGAAAAAAAAAATCGCCTCGGAAAATGGAGAAACGTAGACAACTTCGACTTTTTTAAATGGAACACCCTGTATATTTTGCGATAAAATGAAAGACCTTTTCTTCCTGATCACAAATATATATATGTTGATCACATTTGCATGAGCCATTTTTGACATATCTCAGCTTAAATTATAACTAAATTGCAAAGAAATTGTATAAAGATAGAGATCCTTATGGAACTTTTCTGCAAATTCTTTATAATTTAACCTGAGATATGTCAAAAATTGTTCAAGCAAATGTTATCAATATATACAGGGTGTATATTTTAAGTGATACCACTATGGCTATATCCGAAACGGTAAGAGCTACAAGGTCGGTTAAATTAGAAAAAAGTTGCCTTTTTTGATGCTCATTCAAGACTTGTTTACAGTGTTGCCAAAGTCCTTTTAGTTTATGAAATACAGGGCGATTTATAAAAAAGGCCTAAAATTATTTCGTCAATTATTTTGAAAACTATTGATATTCGGGACATAATTTAAATTTGAAAAGTTTATAATTTTTTTCGCTCTACAACATGACCTCTTCAAATTTCAAATCCGACGTTTCGTGATCGAGATACCATCATCAACTTCATTTTTTTAAATACGGACCTGGATTTTTTATGTCATTTTTGGAAAGAGAATTAAGGGCGCTTCCTAAAAATGACATAAAAAATCCAGGTCCGTATTTAAAAAAATTAAGTTGATGATGGTATCTCGATCACGAAACGTCGGATTTGAAATTTGAAGATGCCATGTTGTAGAGCGGAAAAAAATATAAAACTTTCAAATTTAAATTGTGTCTCAAAAATCAATAGTTTTGGAAATAAATGATGGAATATTTTTGGACGTTTCTTAGAAATCACCCTGTATTTCATAAACTAAACGAAATTTGGCAACACTGTAAACGAGTCCTAAATGGGCATCTAACAAGGCAACTTTTTTCTAATTTAACCGACCCTGTAGCTCTTACCGTTTCGGATATTAGCAATAGTGGTATCACTTAAAATATACACCCTGTATATATATTTGGAATCAGAAAGAATAGATCTTTCATTTTATCGCATAATATACAGGGTGGTCCATTAAAAAAGTCAAAGTTGCTTACGTTTCTCCATTTTCCGATGCGATTTTGTTTTTTCTGATAACGTTATCAGAAAATACAGAAAAAAACTGTCAAGTTTTGTATTTAATTTTTTTTTCTATCTTAAATAGTAAAGGCTGTAGGTATGGTGCCAAATATAATCAAATACCCTGTACCTAACACTTGTGAAAAGTGCCTTTAACGCCCTTAACGGCTTACCCAAATTCCCCTTCGCTTGGGCAAATGCCGTCGCGTGCGGTAAAGGACCACTTTCCGCACTTGTCTATAGCCTTCTACATAATATTTGTTTGGTTAAATTAATTATCGTTAACCATATAAACTGAATATATTTTTTTTTACACTACTACTACATGGTCATCAAATTAAGCGTTATTCCATATTCATTTAAGGTGTAGAACTTTTATTAAATTTGGATCGTGCTCTTGTTTATTTCTCTTAGTAATCAAAATATCATCCTCATCTACAGTTACTAAATAAACTCTGTCATAGGTAGGGTCTTTCATCGATTTTTAAATGGTTAGTTGTGAGCATCGGCAACCTTCGGCGGTTACCGTTTATGTATAATCTGATTCAAGGCTCTTTAGAAAACTTCTAATAATGAACATATCCATATGCCAAATGGTCAAGTTTTATAGGCAAATCTACTTCAAAGGCTTATAAAATTTGCCGAGAGTTTCGAATATTCGAAAATTGGTAATCTTCAACTCGTCCAGTGCGTTTTAAGTAAAATGGGAAATAATCCAGTTCATAATTATTTACTTCATCTTTTCAATAATGTTGAAAATTCATTTATATTTCGTTGGAATATTTCTGCGACCAAGGACAATCAACCCAACTGGAAATTTTGCCGGACCTATCTTTGTCGATGTTAGTGATCTTTTTCGTGTATTACATCATTGATACGCAGAGGACCAACGATTTTACATCGCTTTCCGAAAGATGGCGTTTCTTGCTATTACGAATGTCCATTTAAATCCTATTAATTCATTTCCAAATTTACCGAAAAGTGAGCACATAATGGCGGCGGGACCTCTATTGTCGCCACTGTTTGTAAAGGTTTATTTAGCCACCGTAATACCAACCTGGGCCTGCATGACAAGAGGCTGAAACGCTAACCTTTAGATTACAACGCCGATCCTTAATATTTTTGTTTATATTTAATTTCTATGTTTCTGTTTCTATATAATAATTATCATTTTCTCAAGTACCTATCGGTCTTTCTGAAACATTATCATTTGTATTGTATCAGCTACGAATATCTTTTGTTTAATATTCCTGATGTGTTCTGCATCGGTAAGTCTGATTTATGTTCTTCTAGGTAACATACCTATGATCAAACTGTGGTGTATGCACCACTATTAAATTCAAAATTTATCATTTGTCCTTGGATTTCGAATTTACCAATATATGGGATATTTTCGTATGTGCATACATTTCCAATAATTTCTGTTTCATCGCAATTTCATGAATAGGCCCCTTGCAACAGTTTTATTTTATTGCTGATTTCGTTAGTCAATGAAAAATGAGTATTGACGGAGATATAACGCTTTGAAATGTGCTTATATACAAAACCTAATATACTCCTCGACAAAATTATCGCACCACTGCTTATGGTGATGCTTATGTGCAGTGGTGCGATAATTTTGTCCAGGAGTATATTTGTGTATCTTCCGTAATAACCGTTTGGGAAAAATAGAAAAACACGCATCGATTTTTTTTCGATTTCCCATAGTTTGCAATAAACAATAATCAATTAAATTTTTCATGCAAGTACAGAGTTATTGGTTATAAATGTCACCCCCCTCTATCTTTTTTATTTGACATTTTAGAAAAAAGTGTCCCAAATAAAAAAAATATGGTTGAAATTAAATTTTTTGAAAAACTCACTTTTGCATATACAGGGTGTTCCAAAAAAGCTGGTCGTGCTCCAATTTTCTTATTTTAAATTGAATACCCTGTATATTATTCAATATTCGGATTCTACATCAAATTCTGAGCAGATTTCATGTGATATACCCTATACCTAAGTTCAACTGTTTTGGAAATATTGACAGTTGAAAATTGACTTTTTTGTAAATTTGACAGGCTGTAAAACCTAAACGGTTAACTTTTGAGCAAAACCAATCTTTAATTTTTTTCTAAGATTTTCACAAGTTCTCATTTGACACCAACTTTGAAATTAATCGAAGATTAAATTTAATTTGAATTTTCAATCATGGATCAAATTCAAAGTTGATGTCAAATATTGGTGTCAACTGATAGTTCAAAAATATCTAAGATAAAAATGTAAGATCGGTTTTGCTCTAAAATTAACCGTTTAAAAATTACAGCCTGTCGAAGTTGCAAAAAAGTCAATTTTCAACTGTCAATATTTCCAAAACAGTTGAACTTAGGTATAGGGTATGCCATATGAAATCTGCTCAGAATTTTACGTAAAATCTAAATATACAATAATATATAGGGTATTCCATTTGAAATAAGAAATTTGGAGCACGACCAGCTTTTCTGAAACACCCTGTATATGCAAAAGTGAGTTTTTCAAAAAATTTAATTTCAACCATAAAACTTTTATTTGAGACACTTTTTTCTAAAATGTCAAATAAAAAAGATAGAGGGGGGTGACATTTATAACCAATAACCCTGTACAGGGTGATTCATTAAGAATGGCACTCGGCCATATCTCAAAAACTATTCATCGTAGTCTTGTCGGAAAAAAATTATCCCATAAATATGGCCAAGAGAAAATGCTGGAAATATATTTCAGCTTTCTAAAATGACCGTAAGGGGGCGTAACCCAACTGTCAAAGTACAAAAATGGTTTTATTTTTGAAATTTCAAATAAAAACGTATCTTGAAAATGCTAGCAATAGATTTTTGATGAAATTTAACACAATTTTGATTCATGATTTTTTACCAGAACTTATCGGATAAGATAGTTATGAGCTGTCAAAAATTGCAACTCAAGAAAGCGGATAACTTCAAAACGACTGAACGAATCTGGTCGATCTCAGGTTTGTTGGAAAGACAAGAGTCTGTTCTTTAATTTTGTTGTGAAAAATTCAAATTCTGGTTAGTAGGACTGACGTTATGGGTCAATATTTGAAAACCATTGAATGTTTCCAATTTTTCTTGAAATTTTCAAATGGAACGGTATATTTAAGATATGTTCAATCGATTTTTTAGGATGTTTTACACGGTTTTTCTTTATCATACCTTCCTACAAACGAATTCCAGATGGTGTTGAAATTAATTTTCTTAAAAATAATCAGTATTTATAAAAAAGCCCTCGTAAATTGAACAGATACCAGTTAAATATGTCAAGCTGACACATCTTTAAAACTTCAAGGGTGTGTTCGAAATCACCCTGGGCGTCACACCGAGTGCACACCAGCCATGTATATAATTTATAGCTGGTGTGCACTCGGTGTGACGCCCCAGGGTGATTTCGAACGCACTCCAAACGTTATTTTCTAAAGTCAAAATGCATTTCCCAAATGGAGAAGCACAGGACATCCTTGAGCTGCATGAATGTAACGGAAATGCAGCAATCGCAGCACGTATTTATTCAGGACGTTATCCCCAAAGACCTCACCCTGACCCTAGATCCATCAGGAGGTTGAATAATCGTTTAAGGGTTACGGGTAGTATTCATACCCCCTTTTTCACTCGAAGGCGTAGGGCAACGTGCGAGGAAAATACAACCAACGTTCTGGCACTATAATTTCCTAACGCACTTTTTTCATTATTTGACGTTCATCAATGATGACAATCACCGCAGAAAAACGAAGTCATTATTTACGAGGGCTTTTTCATAAATATTGATTATTTTTGATAAAATTAAATTTAACACTCTCTGGAATTCGTTTGTAGGAAGGTATAATAAAGAAAAACTGTGTAAAACATCCTCAAAAATCGATTGAACGTATCTTAAATATACCGTTCCATTTGAAAATTTCAAGAAAAATTAGAAAAATTCGATTGTTTTCAAATATCCACCCATAGAGTCAGTCTAACTAACTGGAGTTGGAATTTTTTACAACAAAATTAAAGAACAGACTCTTGTCTTTCCAACGAACCTAAGATCGACCAGATTTGTTGCGTCGTATTGAAGTTATCCGCTTTCTTGAGTTGCAATATTTGACAGCTCATAACTATCTTATCCGATAAGTTCTGGTAAAAAGTAATGAATCAAAATTGTGTGAAATTTCATCAAAAATCTATTGCTAGCATTTTCGAGATACGTTTCCATTTGAAATTTCAAAAATAAAACCATTTTTGTACTTTGACAGTTGGGTTACGCCCCCTTACGGTCATTTTAGAAAGCTGAAATATATTTCCAGAATTTTCTCTTGGCCATATTTATGGGATAATTTTTTTCCGACAAGACTACGATGAATAGTTTTTGAGATATGGCCGAGTGCCATTCTTAATGAATCACCCTGTACATACCTACCTACCCTATTATTATTTTCGAAAATGGATTCTGACGCTCTGTCCATTTGAAAAAACAAAGTTTCTGATAATTCCCGAAAAACGAGAGATCTGACAACCATGTAAATACTACCATATTATCGGCCATATTACATTCTTTCAAAACAAAATTTATAAAAATCGTGCAAGCCGTTTTCGAGATAATTTAGACGTTCCATACTAAAACTCACTCTGTATATTGAAAATATTGTTCAGTGTGTTTCCCGTATATCGGAACAGAGGCGTTCCAGGGTTTTTGAGGTCGATTTAAAAAAAAGCTCGGACACGTCACTTTTGTATATTCAAGGGGGAAACTTTCTCACCCCATGGGTATTTCACTAGGGTTATCCCCCCGGGTGAGGTGATTTTTACCCCTATTTTCAAGATAGGGAAGATGGGTCGAGTGGTACCTTGTTTTGAAGGTATTTTGATTCTCGTCACAACTGCGTATTTTTTTTGAAAATCGAATGATTAGTTCTCAAGATTTTCACTGTGAAAGTTGCCATGGTCTAAATAAGAAACAATCTTCTGGCCCTGTTAATCTCAAATTAACACTTTCCTGACTTTCCTCTCGAACACGTGAATTTTTATTTTTTGTGTACTTCTGAAAAAATGGAAATTGACGTATCCGAGAGGAAAGTCGGGAAAGTCTCAGTTTGAGAATAAAGGGCCAGAATTTTTTTTTATTATTTAGCCCATGACAACTTTAGTGAATATCTTGAGAACTAATCATTCGATTTTCAAAAAAAATAGGCAGTTGTGACGAGAATCAAAATGCCTTTGGAACAAGTTACAAGTCCACCCATCTTTCCTATCTAAAAAATAAGGGTGAAAGTCGCCACATCCAGGGGGTGAACCCTAGCGAAATACCGATCGGGTCAAACATTTTCTCCCCTGAATAGAAAATTGACGTGTCCGAGCGTTTTTTTTTTTTTTTTTTCAAATCGACCTTATAATACCCTAAGTTTCGATGTTCGTAAAACACCCTGATGTATTTACATCCCATGTTAACTTTTGACAGGCTGTGGACATATAGTAAATACAACAGGGGATCCACGACTGATCCCGGGGGCACTCCGCAAACTGGTATTTAAAAGTGAGGATAAAACGACTGGCGGATATCATTTTCTTACCTAATACTTACCTATAATCTCAAAATAATCGTATAGGTTATAGTAATACCGAGCTCTGCTCTGCGGATTTGTGGAAACATGCTCTCGTTAAATTTCCAGAAACTATAGGTATAAAAAAAATATCCGGCTAAATCCGAGCTCTAATGGTATTTAGTGCACGTATTCCACGAATGCAAAATCAGAATAAAAACTTTATTGAAACAACACAGCAAAATACCCTAGGTAGTAATACGTTCTTGCGGTTCCAGATAAAATTCTACAGCTTTTGTATTTACACCTTTTACTTATAACCTGTAATTTTGGCTGCAGGTGGGTGTCAAAATATAGTGACTCACCCTGTACCTACCTACATATTTTTTAAATAATAGCTAGTATTTGTATACCAAAGCCGCAAAATGCCTTTTTAGAGTATATAGAGAAAATTTATCGCCTCGGCCGCTTACGGCTGAGGCAAGATAATCTCGAGGTGGCTTAAAAGTTTCGCGGTCATGATATACACACTATTTTTTTGTGCAACTATAAAAATTAGGAAGTGGCAAAATGGAACGAATGTACCAGGATCTGCTCTGGATACTCTTTATTTGTGCGATCCCATATATTTTTCTAATATTCATGTGTTCACTGCAAGTTCTGTCCGTTCTGCCAGTGACTACAGCTACAGCAGACAAAAGCTCCTCAACTTTGAAGAGACTGAAAACTTATTTGAGGTCAGGAATCATTCAACTGACGAGCATATGTACAAAGTTTAGCTCTGCGTAGTCATCGTGACATTCAAATCGACATTGATGAAACTATCGATCTATTTTGTCAAACAAATCGACGAATTGCAGTTTAGTTTTATTTATTTTTTCCATAGCTACTGGTAAAGTAGCCTTTAATCTACTAAAAATAGTAGATAAAGTAGTACTTTAACCGCAAGTGTAGATTAAATGATACTTTAACAGCAAGGATCGATAAAGACGTTTATTTTGTCAAAAATATAAACCTATTTTGTTTTCTATTTATTTGTCAAAGTTTCTCAAACGAATTTCTACTTATGCAAAAGTGTTCGACTCAAATAAGTCCTAGATATTTCTGATACTACAGGCGTCCATAATTAGGCTATGGAAAAAAACTTTGTTTTACACACGACGATAAAATGCCATTATCGTCTCCCAGAATTAATTCACTCGCGATTCCGCTCGTGAGTTAACTTTTCCGGACAATGATAAACTAGCATTTAATCGTCTTGTATAAAAAATAACTATTTTTAATATTTTTTTTCCATTTTTCCTCCTCCATTTTGTTTTTTAATAAACGGGCCTAGATATGCTCAATTACTGATTTTCTAGTTTTTCCTTTCAAATCACTAAAAACAGGTACCTATCTAAATGGGCGATGCCCCCCCCCCTGAAATATATTTCTGGCTACGCCACTGAAAGGAACAAACTATTTCTAACTTGTCGTCTTGAGCTGCTAGTTGCGGAGGTGCAGGTTGGCATTATTTTCTAGTGGATCGTCGGGATCGTCGATCTTATCAATGGGGTCAGGTCTGCACGTTTTTCCAGTGCACTCACCTGTGATATGTGATATACCTACTGCTGTATAGATCGGGACCTAGTCAACTCTTTCACAGGATTGCCAGAATTGTGAGTAAATAGCTTGTAGACTGCTTGCGGTACGAGCTTGCCCCAAGACCGCAAGCTCTCTTTGACAATACCTCCAAGCGAGAAGGCACCAGGCCTAAACATACAAATAATAGAAAACAAGTCCGGGATAACGACCATCTTACCAGAATTTTCTTCCGGTTTGTGCTTACAGCGGTAACCTCTACGTATGTACAGTTGCGATCAAAAAAAAGTAGTACAAAAATTATTAACTCCAATTTGAGCTCCCGGTGTAACATACAAAATTTTGACAGTGAATAAATAGGCAATGACATATTCTAGGTTAAAAACAGGTGGAAAAATGCCAAAGTAATGTCATCTGAAGCTTTCTAGGTTAGAAACTTTTCGAAAAATGCCAAAAATATGTCATTTTTGGTTATGAATTAAATTAATGTAGACCAGGAGATTATGGAGATTTTTCTTGTACTACTTTTTTTTTGATCGCAACTGTACATACAGTGAAGTCTGTAATGGGTATGTCAACAGGTATGACACATTACGAATCAATGGATATGAGCCGGGCACAAAAGACTCAATGTACAAGAGAAGGGCTAGCGGCAAATCAGAGACACTTGTATTAGTTGTATCAGTTGTGGATACTCCGGCAAACGTCTCTGGCAGCTTAACTACAATATGCTATATGCTACATGCTGCCTCTTATGCGAATAGCATTATTATAAATACTGTTATCAAGGAAGCTCTCTGTCGAAGAAAACCTCCCAGACACACAGTGTGGCTATCTACCAGTGGGTACAGCTGACAAGATTTTAAGTGCACAACAAATGCAAGAGAAATCCAGGGAACAAAATCGCCCTCTACACATGGCCTTCATGGATTTATTGAAACCATTTGATTCGCTCAACAAAAAAGCTCTTTGGAAGTTATTAGTAAAAGTTGGGTGTCCGCAAAAGTACATCCAGATACTCCGCTTGCTGCATGATAATATGAATGCAACCGTCCTAAGCAACGATGGACAAGGAGAGTCTTCTCGAATAACAGGCCTTAAACAGTGCTGTGTTTTTGCACCAACTTTATCCTGTATACACTTGATGGCTTATTCAACCGAAATAGCTGCCGGATTCTATTTTATGAGTCGAGTCGAAATTCGTATCGAATTATTGTCAAAATAGCGATTCTATTCGATTTTTCGATACGTATTACACGGTACGTCCGGAGCTGTCGTATTCGAAATCGAGTGTCATAACAGACAATTCGACTCGAGTCGTAAAATAGAATCCGGGCTCTGATTAAGACCAAGACGAAAGTACCGACCTCGATAATTGAACTCCAATAACGTTATGATGGTCAATACAGAGGAAGATCTTCAGGCATTCATCAATGTATTCGACCATGCATATACAAGAGAATCGGCCTAGAGGTCAACAACGGCGATTGTAGTGGTTTAATGAGTCACTGTATGGACATATATAGTAAATACTACAGGGGATCCAAGACTGATCCCTGGGGCACTTCGCAAACTGGTATTTGAAAGGGAGGATAAGTGTTCATCAGAAACGACTGGCGGATATCATTTTTTTACCTAATACCTATATCCTTAAAATAATCGTAGGTTCTAGCAATGCCGAGTTTTGCTCTGCTGATTTGTGGAAACGGGTCAACAACGGCGATTGTAGTGGTTTAATAGAGTCACTGTACACTATCCGTACCTTGGGAGCCATCTGTCAGCGAATGCAACCATTGACTCTAAAATCCAACATCGCTTGAAGTGTGCTAGCGCGGAGTTCGGACGACTCCTAGAGAGAGTCTTCAACATTCACGACATCAGCGCTGAGACCAAAATTCGCATCCACAATGCAGTGTAATACCAACACTTTCATATGGCTGCGAAACACGGACCACTCACAGAAGACACATAAGAAGCCTAGAAAAACACCACCAGCGATGTCTTAGAAGGATCCTACGGATTAAATGGCAAGACTAACGAACGAATTTTAGTGTTTTAGAAGACTAGGAGGCCAAAACAACTATCATGGAAGTCCTCATCATTAAGTACTAACTTCGCTGGACAGGTCTCCTCGTTTGCATGCTCGAAACGCGTCTTCCTCGACAGATCCTTTACAGTCAACTGAAAGAACGAAATCAAGGAGGTCGAAAAAAAATGCTACAAAGATCCAAAGATGTTCTGGAGAATATGTCAAAGTGCCCATCGATATCAGCAATTGGGAGACGACGGCAAATGATAGATGAAAGTCAGTTTTTGGCTTATTGGACGTTAATTTAATATTGAAATCAATGCAATCAAGGGCATTGATTTCAATACTAAATTAACGTCCAATAAGCCAAAAACTGACTTTCATTTGAAATTGTTGTGGACAAAATTCTAAAAACTTAGGCAAATGATATAGGCCATCATTGGCATATTTATGTATGCAGTCCAAAGTATCACACCTGCCCATTGAAATGAGTTCCGTGCGCCATAATTCTTATTTGATTCTGATAAGTCAAATAATAATGCCTTTCCGTTAAGCTGTGCGGAGGGAAGAGCGAAAACGGCTTGGACAAAACAGGGTTCAAAAAGTAAGTGCAAATAAATAGTAGAGAAAAAACTGCCAAACTACGTCTTTGCTCTAGCATCCCTTCCACCGACCTGTCCATCACGTGACCACAACCTCTACGTGCATCAATCTCCAAATCTAGGCGTGAGGGTAAGCATCTTAGGGTTGGACAGTAGATAATGGCCAGCACGTTCCAACATCCACAATGTTGCCTCCAGCGCCCCAATCATCTCCTCTACGTTGTATGCTGTAACTGCAAAAGGCTAGCTGCGAAATAAATTATGAGTGCAGGAAAGGCGACCTTGAATGCATCTGTGATGAGTGCGCTGGAGAAACATGCAGCGACAGGCCTTACATCGTCATTCATGATAAAGTGCCCATGAATAAAGCGATGATCGAGTCATTCACTGGAAAGTACCTCAGCAAATTAAAAAAAAAAAGACAGCGCTAGACTAAAAACTAGGACCTGTAAAACTTGTTTGTTCCGTTCAGCTCAATCTCAATTAATCCTGTTCATTTCCATCTGTATCTCCATGTATTTCCAAGCTGTAGTATTAGACTTCCTAAAGCATCTCAGCTTGTAGAAAAAGAGAGGGAGAGTTAAGATAAACTAAAAGTTCCAATGAGTAAGCTAATAACTAATAGTAACATGTATACAAAAAAAATACAAAATACAATAGTCCATAAAAAAATATAAAAACTGAACTCTGATATAGTTTGGTACATGTTTAATGGATTCAGTATTTCATGCTCGGTTGAAATGATGGCCAAATAACTGAATCTTTCTTGTGCCATTGTAAACTCACATGCCATAATTATTTAATATTTTCAACTTACCACAAGACCTCTCACCGAAACTGGAAACCAGCAACGTAAGTTATATTCTGCATCTGCAAACGTCGATATGATATCATTTCCAAAAATATATTGCGAGATTATTTGAAGGTCCTTTAAAGTCGGTGTTGTAAAATGTTAGCGCAAAGCCTTTATTTCATCGAACAATTCCATCTCGTCAATGTCTGACTCTTATCGAGATAGTTTTAGATGTATATCTTTGCAGTATTTCAGCAAGTCTTCATCCGAGTGACTTCTTACGTTGGCAAGAAAACCAAAAATGTTGTTAAATGTGGGTTTTTCAAACCTGCTGGCTGCAAAGAGATGGTAATGTTTGATCCAATAACAATTCAACATTAGAATTAGCTTCAGGATTCAGAATAACACCATCTCTTTGGTCATAATAAAACATGTTTGGTCTTTTTTTTTTTTGGACGTAATATCGAATGTTGAATGTTGCTCCCACTCTGGGTGCTGTGTTCAGTGATTTGTTTAGAGGTAAGTACCTACCTAAGGACAAAAAATATTCTATTGCTGTTATTTCTGGTATAAATATCATATAAGTAATATGTAATTGGTAATCTTGGTGATTAGTTTTTGAGGCACCCCTTAAAAAGGGCGTCCGCGTTTGCTCTGTACGCCTTGCAAGCCCGATGGCGCGGCATTAAACTCGCTGAGGAGATGCTGTAGGTAGAACATTAGGAACAATATAAATTAGTATTTTGTAAACCGTATCCTGAAGAAAGTTTGACGAATAAGTTCGTGCCATTCTTGAGTTGGGGGATGAGCAAGTAAACACCGATTAAATCTAGTAAACACCGGTTAAATCTGTACAGATTTAATCTCCCAACCCACGAATTTCTTCTTCAAATATAAATTAGCTTTCTAAAAAATTTTTCCTTAAACAGTCAACGGCCAAGACTTAGCGTAATATTCTTATTGTACTACCAGAAGTTTCATTTGAAAATTTCAAAAAAGTTCAAATATCTAGGGAAAAAACTTGGCATTTAATGAGGTTTTGCGCGACATTTGATTAACTGAAAATAATTCCCAAACAGTTAGAAGTAGGTTAAATGCATAATATTCAATAAATTGTATCAAGATTTCAACGAATAATCCAAAAATGACACGATATGTCTTATTTAGTTTGAAAAAATTGAGGTATCTAATAGGAAATTAACCTGGCAACACCTATATCACAATTCACGGGTTAAGACAAATAAAATGACCGTTTGAAGCGTCTTTTGACACTAATCTTATATACCTATGTGTATGTCTTCTAACAACTGTAACAAAGTACCTAGATAATAATTTGACTTAAAAATTATAAATCAGTAAAATTGTTGCCTTGCTGGCAACGATTTGTTAATTTTGTCCCAAAATCCGAACTTTATCGCCCAAAGAGGCAAAATTAATTATCCACCAGAAAACACAATTATTACACACCGTGTTGGTATTTACTTTGACACGAGTGTTTGTGACTGGTCTTTATTAAATAAACATTTCATAATGCGACCTTAGGTTGAATGTCGAAATAATTTTGTACTGTTGCGAAAATGAGACACTATTTAGGAACAAAAAATCCAAGGAATCTCAAAAGAATAGTCGCGAGGATAGTTTCTTTTGTGCTCGATTTGAATGAACAAATTTCAATTTAATTCGAATTTCCGATGTGGGTCAGAAGTCCACATAGCAGTATTGGCCACTCCAATACCAAATTGGTTGACAGCAAATTAAAAAATGAACGGGCTAAAAGCCTTTTGTCTCTGAAACTTGTCAGCGGCGCTTGGATGTGGGGCGCTCAGTTAACCTACTTTTCATTTCTTTTTATTCTGGACCCTTCCGAATTATATCCTGATAGGATTACTTTGAAAGCTGATATTATTATGTAGTTATGATAACTTTGTAGAATGTATCTATATAGGATTTTTTTTTTTTGTAAAAAGTTCAATCCCTCTGAAGATTTCGTAGGGGGTTGATGAAGTATATTATTATTATTATTATTATTATTATTATTATTATTATTATTATTATTATTATTATTATTATTATTATTATTATTCCATATTGTTGGAGTTGTTATGACTATAATAACTGCAACTGGGCCATTTTTATGGCACAAATAAATACGAGTTACCTACTCTATTTTGTCCGGTTTGTTACTTTGGATACTTTCTTTAATCGTATAAAATGTTAAGGGTAACTATCTAGATCAAGCATCGAAAATGGGCAAGTTTACTTAAAAAAAAAGGAGTCGAAAACTATGAGTAGGTACCTAGTCTGAAAATTATTCATAAAATGTTTCCTTGTTGCAGGTCCATGATGATCCTAGATTGGCGAGAATTAAAACATTATCTGGACACAATCTAACTAAACAAGTTTTTTTAAAACCAGTATATTCAGGTATGTGAACAATATTAGATAGATGATGAGCTAAAACGGGTTTTCTAGTGTTCCTCTCGTTTCGAAACGATTTTTTCTGGTTAAAAATCACTTTAATGGAAAGAACCCTCTGCCGTGCCGGAATATACTTATGCATAAATAATAAATTTCATCTTAGGTCTGCGGTGTATTTACCCTACTGTATTAAAGTTTCTGGTAGAGCAAATTAAGTTTCTAAAATGATATTTTTTTAAAAAATTATGTTCTGCATTCTATATTAATTCTCAGACTGATTTATGGCTGAAGTAAAAGATTTTTGAATGTAATACTTTCCCAGAAAATTATAGTTTATCGATGGGTATGCGCGCGAGGTCAAATATTTTAAAAGCTTATTAGGCATCTAAAAATAAAATGAAAAATCCAGGTGCATAGGTGAAAAGCCGATGATGGTAGGTCAAAGATGCAACATTTGATTTTGAATTTGGGATTTGAATAAGCCCAAGAAGAAATAGAAACGATTTTGCAAAATTGTCCTCAGATATATAAGTTATAGGGCCCAGGGTTAAAAATTGATCAATTTTCGATGATGTATGTACTTATTCAATAATTTTAAATTTAGAGCATGTTGTCCAACCTTGACTTCAGTTCAGATTATTGATTATGAATAATAAAATTTACATTACTAAAATATGGCAATTTTAAAAGTTAAGCAATGATAAATTAGATAAATCGAAAATCCATAAAAGCAATTATTCCACTATCACATCGGTGTCAAGAAAGCGAAAATAAAATCTAAAATATCCAAATGTCATATCAGTAAAGGTTCATTCAATTATGTTAGTTGACCATAAAATATATAATAAAGAAAAAAATAAAGAAAAAAATTAAACATTTGTAACGTAGGTTACTAGATTTTTACTAATTTATCCGCGTTTCCGTTAATTAAATTAATTTGCTACTGATATTTTGTGGCTACGCGTGACCTCGGTTGCAAAGCACTCTCCAGTACAAACCGACGTGCGCGACGCGCTTCAAAAACTCAATTCCCCACCGCTGATATCTGCGCTGCCGATCGACGACGACATGACGCGGTGCCTCCCGCTTATAAATATAGCAGCACGCACTGCGTTTGGGCACTTCTCTCCGAGCTCCGAAACCGACCAGACCTACCAGACCGCTCCGACCTGCCGCAGCCGACCGATAAGGTAAAACCACCGCCGCCGCCGCCAGTACCGCCGCCGTCAGCAGTGCCGCGACGCCAGATGTTAGCCGACCGTTTAATGTAAGTACGGGTAAGAAGGCAGGTATTTCTTCTTTCTCTCTTCTGTACACGGGTTGACCGGAGCTGCTGGCTGGAATACGGACAGGGCAGCTCTGTTCTTTCCGTGACAGAATAAAGGACGCTACGGGCTGGTGACAGGGTAGTGCTCTTTATTCTACACATTTCTTTTTTCTCTCTTCTGTACACGGGTTGAACGGAGTTGCTGGCTGGAATACGGACAGGGCAGCTCTGCTCCTTCCGTGACAGAATAAAGGACGCTACGGGCTGGTGACAGGGTAGCGCTCTTTATTCTACACATTTCTTCTTTCTCTCTTCTGTACACGGGTTGAACGGAGTTGCTGGCTGGAATACGGACAGGGCAGCTCTGCTCCTTCCGTGACAGAATAAAGGACGCTACGGGCTGGTGACAGGGTGGCGCTCTTTATTCTACACAGTCCTTCTTTCTCTTTTCTGTGCACGGAGTGACCGGAACTGCGGGCTGGAACACATAAACAGGGCAGCTCTGTTCATTCCGTGGCAGAATAACGCACGCTACGGGCTGGTATCAGGGTGGCGCGCTTTATTCTACACAGTTCTTCTTTCTCTCTTCTGTGCACGGAGTGACCGGAACTGCGGGCTGGAACACATAAACAGGGCAGCTCCGTTCGTTCCGTGACAGAGTAAATAGGGCTACGGGCTGTGATACGACCAGGGTAGTGCTCTTTACTCTTCACACCTATTCTCTCTGACCTGCATTCTGCTCGGAGTAAGAAATTCGCGCACGAGGCCCAAAGGCCTAAGCCTGCCAGCTGACGGTGTAGATACTGGACCGATCCTGGTTCCTGGAGCTTTCCGTTACCGATTAACCGTTACCGTAACCGTCACCGTACCGTAATCTCGAATCGTTAAATTCACGCGACTAATCCGTCACGCACACGCACTTCGTTCGCTCCCCCTCACTCTCCGCTTAGCAGTTCCTTTTATAAAACCTGTATCTTAATTAAGTTTTCTTGCATTTTCTTTTTGTATTATAAATTATTGGATAGTCAATAAAAACTACTTTCTTGGTTGGATTGTGTGTTTTTCATTTTTGGGAAATGCGTAGGGACACCTGGTTTTCCGTCTCCACTGTTTAAAAGCTACCTAGAGCACGTGGGCCCTTAACCACATTAATCCTAAGGGTGGCGCCCGAGTTTTCCGAAAATTCCGAAATCAACCGCTTTCCTCCTGGAAAACCAAAGTAGCGCTACAAATTTGGCGCCCGAGCAGGGACCGTTCTGCGCATGTCCATGATTTCAGCACATGACCGAGTTGATTACGTCATCAGCAGTCCCCATTTCTACAGAGAGGCCGTTTGTTTTGGCGACACCCGTAGGTCTGACCGTTACCGTACCGTTCTTTATGTGATTGCTAGACCGCATAGCGCCGGAGCAAATAAACCGCTCCTTTTGGGACAGTTCCGCGCGTGCCTTATCATCCGCCCCAGGACCTGAGAGTCTTAACCAATGCCGTCCGACCGTGGAAAAAGAGTTCCTGTAAACCGTACCGTATTGGACCGAAGTCCTCCGTTTTGGGAAGTATTGTGCACGCATGCGCGGGCCAAAATCTGAGCATCCGCTCCTTTACACGTAATCCACGGTAGCTGATTTCAATTTCTCCATCTGTAAATAGTCTCCCTAATGTAGTGAGACACAATCCAACCGTCCGCCGCCAGTTTCACGAAGCCGCACTCTCCGAAAACCGATCAATCTATACCGAACCCCTTTTCCGCCCGAACGAAGTTGCGCTATCCGAGAACCGATCCACCTAGACGGAACCCCTTTTCTGCCCGATTCATTTTGCGCATGCGCAAACCGAGTTACACATCTTTTCCGACTAATTCGAGGTTGCCGAGTCTAATTCCCTGGAGGGAATAACTGTATCTTGCCGAGGTTGCCACATCTCTCAAAATTCCGAGGTTTTCCGTAAAAATCCCCACCAACTTTTGGTGGCCGAACCTCTCCCTACTACCGCAAGGGAGTATATGGCAAGACGATTACGCGAGATTGAGACACTCACCGTCCGACCATCAACCTGATCGCTTGATCACTTGAGCACTTCAGACACTCACCGTCCGACCATCAACCCGAATAGTTTTCAGATACTTACCGTCAGGCCGTCAAGCTGAACACTTCAACACTTACCGCCCGACCGTCGAGGTGATCACTTGGCCACTCTAGACTCAATCGTTCACCGAAATATTTTCCAAACACTTACCGTCCGACCGTCAACCTGATCACTTGGTCAGTCTTGAGCCACCGTCCACCTGAATATTTTTATTTATTTTTATTTTTTTCTTCCGACCGCCGCCGAAAACATTCCGAATCTTAACCGTACCGTACCGCCGAGTGTAACCGTAACCGTAAGCCTGCTAACGAACCTGCTGTTAACTAGCCGCTGAAGGCCGTTGTCATTTGAGCCCTTAGTCTATCTTCCGCTACCGTTTACCGACCAAATTACGATGCCAGGAGGCACCGGCAACAATGGCAACCCACCAGTTACTAGTACACCGAATACCGCCGCCTCTACCGTAGTGACAACCAGTCCAGTGAATCCGCCCGTTAGTGTATCCATAACCACTTACCCCGCTTGGTACGATCCCAACGATGGCCGTGTTGGTTTTGTCTACCTATTAAAGAAGGATGAACTGACTGCGGAACTAAATAAATTCGGACTAGATACTACGGGTACCGTTGACACGTTGAAGAAGCGACTGGTAACATTTTATCGCCAGGGAAAGGCTTCACCAGCACCGACTACTATGACAGGGTTCATCTTCCCGACATTTGCCAGTATGCATCCAACGCAGGCAAGTGGTACCGCTGTCCAGGCTCAAACCAGTACCGCAAATATTGGAACGCCGGTTACAACTCAAATACCTAATCCGCCGCTACCGACTATTACCGTTCACCGACCGCTGTCTTCTCCAGTCACATCCGGATCTCCGATAATACCATTGAAGGTGCAGAAATGGAATGTCAATTTCAATGGTCGAACCGACCCAGTGACATTCATCGAAAGGCTCCAGGAAATTTGTGCCTCCCAAGGGATTGCCATAGACCGTTTATTACCACACATGCCCGAAATTTTACAAGGGGATGCATCCCTATGGTACCGAAATAACCGAGCACACTGGAATTCCTGGGACGAGTTCCTACGGGATTTCCGAAGTTTTTACTTTCCCATTAATTATGCCGCCGATTTAGAAATCGAAATTAGCCGCCGCCTTCAGAAACCGCATGAACCGCCGCACCGTTATATAACCGATCTACAGACGCTTATCAGAAGGCACGGTGGCATAACTCCAGAACAAGAACTTCAGTGGTTGTACAGGAATCTATTACCCGACTACCGCCAGCATATTCGCAAAAGTGACGTCACCGATGTGGTTTCATTTTCCCGCACCGTAAGGGAAATTGAAAGTTTACTATCCGAGCTAAAGGCCGCCCCGTTCACTTCCCGAAGAGCGAATTCACCACCAGCTGGTCTTTCCGTAACCCAACCCCGTACACCAGACCGAACCGAAAGGCCTAATCGAAGGGAATTTGGCAACCGAACCCGTAGGTCCGATAACGCAGATGACCGAACCACAAGACAGCTTTGCTGGAGATGTGGGGAAACCGGACACTTTAGAACCGAGTGTCGAGGCACTGCAAAGCTATTCTGCTCCCGTTGCGGGAAAAATGGCGTAATGTCCCGAGACTGCACTTGCAACCGTTCACGTTCACATTCGGGAAACTAAGAAGGTGCTGTCCTAATCAGAGGTCAGCCCAGCACCGTCCGCCGAAGACCTCACCTAATACCCGAACCGTTCCGAACGAAATGAACTTGATTCGCCTCCCAGACGTTAGACCTCATGTATGCATCTACATTGATGATGCCCCGTTTTTAGCATTGATAGATACCGGAGCTGCTAATTCGTATATCGGGGACATCGCTGCCGATATATGCCGTCTGAACCATTACCCGAGAGTACCACCGGTTGTCCGCAGTGCTAAAGTAGCCAATGGTGGTATAATTGACATCTCCGAAGCCTATCAGATACCGCTGAAATTCAGAGATATCACCTTGGTAGAATCCCTCAGCTACTTCCCAAAGCTGACATCCGAAATCGTACTTGGAATGGATATTTTAAACCGCCACCAGTTCCATCTAGATCTAGGTACCGGGGAAGTCCGCCTAGGCAATCAGCTTTTACCGTTTCCGACCCTATGCAGTCCTATCGGACCCATAGATTCTAAACCGAGCCTCGTTTTAACACCAACAGAAGAGCAAAGGTTAACCGAATTTTTAGATCAACAATTGCCCAAGTTTGAACAAATTAAAGGCACGACACCTTTAGTAGAACACCATGTCCATCTACTAAATCCCGAACCGATAAAGCAGCGTTACCGACCGCAAAATCCACGCATGCAAGAAATCGTGAACACTGAAGTTAAAAAAATGCTAGATGATGGAATCATCGAACCGTCCGCCAGTCCGTGGAGCTCTCCTGTGGTAATTGTCCGAAAGAAAGATGGCAAGTACCGGTTCTGTATTGACTTTCAGAAAGTCAATGCCATTTCCAGAAAGGATGCATACCCCTTGCCATTCATCAATGCCATTCTGGATAAACTCCGCCGGGCTCGATACATCTCTAGCATCGATTTAAAACAAGGATATTGGCAAATACCGCTAGCTGAAAGTAGCAAACCCGTCACCGCTTTTACCGTACCCGGCATGGGTCTTTACCAGTTTCGTGTAATGCCGTTCGGATTACACTCCGCTCCTGCTACATTTCAGAGACTGATGGACCGAATAATAGGACCCGAATTAGATCATTTCTGTTTTGCATATCTGGACGATATCATTATTCTCGGCGAAACTTTTGAGGAACATCTCAACAATTTGGCAGAGGTATTCCGTCGTCTGAGGGAAGCCAATTTGAGAATAAATCCCGATAAATGTGAATTTGGGAAACGCTCCCTCCGTTATCTTGGTCACCTTGTGACTTCCGAAGGTATCCGAACCGATCCAGACAAAGTTGCCGCCATTCGTGAGCTTCCCGCTCCCACCAACCTTCGAGGCTTGAGACGCTTTTTAGGCGTGGCTTCTTGGTACCGCCGTTTTGTACCGAACTTTTCCCAAGTAGCCAGCCCGGTAAACCGATTACTCAAGAAAGGAGTCCGCTGGACTTGGACCGAGGTAGAACAAGCGGCTTTCGAAAAGCTCAAAACATGCCTCACCGAAGCCCCAATATTGGCTTGTCCCGATTTTTCGAAGCCTTTCGTATTGCAGACCGATGCATCCGATAATGGGTTAGGTGCGGCATTGATACAACATGGAACCGATGGCGACCATGTCATAGCTTACGCCAGCCGTACTCTCAGTCCAGGAGAGAAAAAGTTTTCCGTCACCGAAAAAGAGTGTCTCGCAATCGTTTGGGGAATCGAGAAGATGCGACCATATCTAGAAGGCTACCGATTCACCGTCGTTACCGATCATCAAAGCTTGAAATGGCTGCATTCGATGAAAAGTCCGTCCGGAAGGCTAGCTCGTTGGAGCATTTATCTACAGCAATTTGACTTTGAGATCAAATACCGCAAAGGAGTCCTCAATAAAGTTGCTGATGCTCTATCCCGAGACCCGATACCTGGCGAGGAATACCTCGAACCGGAACCGATTTTAAGTCTGGAAAATTTTGCACCGTGTGCTTGGTACACTGCGAAGAAAACTGCCGTAGAAAACAATCCCGCCGTCTTTCCCGACTTTTGTGTTAAAAATGGACAACTATACCGACATTTCTGGGACTTAACCGATCTATCCGAAACCGAATTATCCGATCCGTGGAAACTTTGCATTCCCAAAGACGCCCGCCCGGCCATTATGGAAGAAAATCATGACTCCCCTATGGCCGGACACCGAGGCATTGCCAAAACCACATCCAGAATTTGCCGAAAATACTATTGGCCCGGAATGATGAGAGATATAGCACGCTATGTTAGAAGCTGTCAATCCTGCCAACGGTATAAGCCGTCACAACAACAGATTCCCGGTAAGATGCACCCGTCCCGAAACCGACAACCATGGGAAACCGTCACTTCCGATCTGATAGGCCCTCTACCTCGATCCTCGAAAGGTAATAACTTCCTGGTTATGTTCCAGGACCGATTCACAAAATGGGTAGAGTGCCGACCGATCCGACAAGCAACTTCCAGAGCAGTTACACAGGCTCTCTACGAGCAGGTGATCACTAAATTTGGGTGTCCACATACTGTCCTGACGGATAATGGAACCCAATATACCGGCCGACCGTTCAAAGAGCTTCTACAGGAAATGGGTATCGCTCACCGCCTTACCCCAGTCTACACTCCCCAAGCGAATCCTGTAGAACGCACTAACAAAACAATTAAGGTCATGATCGCCCAGTTTTGTGACGAGAATCACCGGAAATGGGACGCCCACCTGTCCGAACTCGCTTTCGCTCTGAATAGTTCCCGACAGGATTCAACCGGGTTTTCACCAGCTTTCCTGAATTTTGGACGAGAACTAGATCCGCCCAAAGCGTTATACCGTGATCCCGTACCGGAAGATGCTCAACCGGGAGATACCGAACCTGCTGACGTCATCGCACGATCTGGACGTCTGAAACAACTGCAGGACGTTTTTGAACTCGTCCGTGTCAATCTTGGCAGAGCCTTCACGGCTCAGAGACATAACTACAACCTGCGCCGCCGAGATTGGAAATGTCATGTAGGAGATCAAGTAATGAGAAAGGAGAATCCGCTCTCCTCCGCAGCTAAAGGATTTGCCGCAAAGCTAGCACCGAAATACTCCGGACCTTATACCGTAACAAAAGTCGTGTCACCCGTGGTTTACGATTTACGGGACGGTTCCGGTAAAAAGCTCCGACATATACACATTAAAGACCTTAAGCCGGCCTACGTGTAACCATTTTCCTTCTCTTCCGTTTTAGATCGTAATCGTCATGAATCCGCCGAGACATTCACCGAAGATTTACCGCCCCCGAACACCGAAGATTTACCGCCACCGAACACCGAAGATTTACCGAACACCGAAGACTTACCGCCACCGAACACCGATGATTTACGGCCACCGAACACCGAAGATTTACCGTCACCGAATACCGAAGATTTACCGCTACCGAATACCGAAGATGTACCGTCACCGAACACCCTGCTAAAAACCGCTCCAAGGCAAGACTCACCGTCTACCGTATCCGATATGATCCCCGCTATTGATACAGTCGAAGCTGGAACCGAATCATTGTACTCGGGAGCTGATTCCGTAGACCCACCCGTACGGCGTTCGCCAGGACCGTTCTATACCGACTTCGACCAGTTCGACCCCTTCGACGATCCTTTTGGACAGACCGTATACGGCCGCTCCCCTAGTCCGCCATCCACTACATCTAAACACCGTCGGACATCCGCATCCGTATCCGCACCGTCGTCATCCGTAACGTCCGACCACCCTTCGCAACAAATAATCGACACCCCGACTAGAAAGCCGACCGCAAACCCCCGTCACCCCAACGACGACATCTACTTACCAGTAGATCACGGTCTGTGCTGGAGGTGTGGACATCCTGGACACCGCCGGGAGTCCTGCAAAAACAAGCCAGTGGTGTTTTGTTCTCGTTGCGGCCGCGTGGGGTGGATGTCAAAAGAATGCCAGTGCTCGAAACAAAAGCCAAAGGCCTCTCCGCCGGAAGCAGCCGTCGGCGGCTTGGTAGCTGAAGCTTCCAGGCCCCGCTCCTCGGGTAATCCAAGTAACAAACAATCCGCACGACTCCGTTCCGAATCCGAACAATCTGGTTCGGACACTCGCCGACACCGTGCCCTACCCGAAGGGAGTGAAGGGACTCGTCTCCCACCCAGACGGTCCAGTACCCGCAGGCATACCGACGAAGCGACAGTGGAAGAAGGGGACCGTTGTTGCAAGACCCTTCTCCGTTTCCGGCCCTGCAGGGTTTGTGGATGTCCTTATGGACAAATGAGCCACGACACGAGCCGTGCCGGCTCCGGGGTGAAACCGAATCGCTGGTGAGGTGCCAGGGGGCGCCTGAGGAGCCACCAGTTGTAACCATCCTCGACACAATGGATCGTCCACAGCTAGAAGCTTTGGAAGAAGAGTTTTTTTTAGTGAGTTTATTTTCATTTTTATTATTTTTGTTTTAGGGAATTCAATGGTATTTGAATTGTAGTCAATTAATTTAATAAAATATTTTAGGTTAAAATATTTTTTCCGAAGAGGAGGGGGTGTGTAACGTAGGTTACTAGATTTTTACTAATTTATCCGCGTTTCCGTTAATTAAATTAATTTGCTACTGATATTTTGTGGCTACGCGTGACCTCGGTTGCAAAGCACTCTCCAGTACAAACCGACGTGCGCGACGCGCTTCAAAAACTCAATTCCCCACCGCTGATATCTGCGCTGCCGATCGACGACGACATGACGCGGTGCCTCCCGCTTATAAATATAGCAGCACGCACTGCGTTTGGGCACTTCTCTCCGAGCTCCGAAACCGACCAGACCTACCAGACCGCTCCGACCTGCCGCAGCCGACCGATAAGGTAAAACCACCGCCGCCGCCGCCAGTACCGCCGCCGTCAGCAGTGCCGCGACGCCAGATGTTAGCCGACCGTTTAATGTAAGTACGGGTAAGAAGGCAGGTATTTCTTCTTTCTCTCTTCTGTACACGGGTTGACCGGAGCTGCTGGCTGGAATACGGACAGGGCAGCTCTGTTCTTTCCGTGACAGAATAAAGGACGCTACGGGCTGGTGACAGGGTAGTGCTCTTTATTCTACACATTTCTTTTTTCTCTCTTCTGTACACGGGTTGAACGGAGTTGCTGGCTGGAATACGGACAGGGCAGCTCTGCTCCTTCCGTGACAGAATAAAGGACGCTACGGGCTGGTGACAGGGTAGCGCTCTTTATTCTACACATTTCTTCTTTCTCTCTTCTGTACACGGGTTGAACGGAGTTGCTGGCTGGAATACGGACAGGGCAGCTCTGCTCCTTCCGTGACAGAATAAAGGACGCTACGGGCTGGTGACAGGGTGGCGCTCTTTATTCTACACAGTCCTTCTTTCTCTTTTCTGTGCACGGAGTGACCGGAACTGCGGGCTGGAACACATAAACAGGGCAGCTCTGTTCATTCCGTGGCAGAATAACGCACGCTACGGGCTGGTATCAGGGTGGCGCGCTTTATTCTACACAGTTCTTCTTTCTCTCTTCTGTGCACGGAGTGACCGGAACTGCGGGCTGGAACACATAAACAGGGCAGCTCCGTTCGTTCCGTGACAGAGTAAATAGGGCTACGGGCTGTGATACGACCAGGGTAGTGCTCTTTACTCTTCACACCTATTCTCTCTGACCTGCATTCTGCTCGGAGTAAGAAATTCGCGCACGAGGCCCAAAGGCCTAAGCCTGCCAGCTGACGGTGTAGATACTGGACCGATCCTGGTTCCTGGAGCTTTCCGTTACCGATTAACCGTTACCGTAACCGTCACCGTACCGTAATCTCGAATCGTTAAATTCACGCGACTAATCCGTCACGCACACGCACTTCGTTCGCTCCCCCTCACTCTCCGCTTAGCAGTTCCTTTTATAAAACCTGTATCTTAATTAAGTTTTCTTGCATTTTCTTTTTGTATTATAAATTATTGGATAGTCAATAAAAACTACTTTCTTGGTTGGATTGTGTGTTTTTCATTTTTGGGAAATGCGTAGGGACACCTGGTTTTCCGTCTCCACTGTTTAAAAGCTACCTAGAGCACGTGGGCCCTTAACCACATTAATCCTAAGGGTGGCGCCCGAGTTTTCCGAAAATTCCGAAATCAACCGCTTTCCTCCTGGAAAACCAAAGTAGCGCTACACATTATCAATGGAACTTTATACAAGCCTCCATTCCAACAAAAGGTGGATTACGATAGTCATCTGTTACCCGCAAAACGCGATTGGAAAGTAAATAATAAAATTTGAGGAAGTGAGGCAGTGAATGGGTAACTAAAAAAAAGAAATAATAAAAAGAGAGTGTTGGTCGGTGGCTGAAATCTAGAAACGGGACTTTGTGTGAAGGGTTGCCGACTAGCTTCCAATGCGGAGAGGGATGTGGATCAATTAAATAAATAAATATAGAGCGCCACCTGCTTTTCCCTGCAGTACACGAAGTCAACCGTTATAACGAAAGCAGGAAACTTCTACGGACCTATAGCAGCACAACCTGAAATATAAAAGTAAACAAGAAGGAAGGGCAGAAGTGAAACGCTTTGCTACAATCAGGTACGGGTTTTTAATTCGAACCAGAATAGGTTTGACTCTAAAGTAGGTTCGGAGTGGGTTTTCCGAACGCCCTGGAACACTGAAAATTATTACCACTAGAACCAGAAGAAGAACAAAATAAATCGACTAGGAGTACCTAACCTTATGTTCTAAAAATAATATTTACAATAAATTAACTCAACTTGAGTCCCTAAATAAAGTGAAAAGTATTGTATAACACTTATAACAGCAATAATACCTGATATGTAAATTAATGGACAAGCTTACTAAATGCAGTACTTAAATGGCCATTTAACCCCAGTGTACAAGTATTTTCCTGTATTCAGTACAGCATGTATTTATGGGATATTAGAGAGATATACAGATATAGATCATTAATTAAAGTTGAAGTAACAATACGTAACCTGAAGGGCAAGTTTCATATAATATAGGTAATATAGATAATTAGTTAAAATTGAAATAACAACACATAACCTAAAGGGCAAATTTAATATTGTAGAAGACTGCCTCGCTGTGGTGATTTATTCCAACAAAGGGTTGGTAAGGTTTGATAGGTTCCAGATATTAAGACAATACAATACACTTATCAAACCTGAGTAGTCCCTAATCCCTTGAGGAGAACCTGAAGGATTGGATTGATATCTTCCAGTGTTTCCGATAGCCTGGGACTGGATCAGGGTCGCGACAAGAAGCAACTGATCCTGAGAAGTGAAGTTCAGTAACTAGGAGTCACTTAAGCTTCCAATTGTCTAGCGGAGGCTGAAGATAGAAGGTACGACTTGAAATATACAAGCTTAACATTTAAGTCTTTACTCAAAGTTAAGGACTAAAGCATGACGACTAAAGACCTGAAACAAATGGACGTTATGAGACTGGGCGTGGAGCGATGTGTAGGTATGTCCAATATTCGGAATTTAACCATATAATTAACAAAAAACTATACTTATACATAGGCAATAGAGAAACACAGAGAAGACTAATAAGAAAAACCTCTTACCAAAATACTTTGGCCTTTAGGAACAAACAATTGATCACGTTGCTCATAAAGAAATCCGCGCAAGGCGCTTTGGTGCTAAAATAACGGATTAGGCACCCTAGATCTGTGAGCGAAAACTGGACAACTCAGAAATCAGCAAAATGTGCCTGAGGAATTATCCCGAACATTTAATCGTGGAAAGTCGTCGACCTGAATGACCTCTGCTTGTCCCTTCAATGTCCTTTGAAAAGGTTGTGTCAAAACTCCAAAGTGAAGGGTTCTGGGGAATTTTGATGGTAGTTGGGCATGGGACTATTTTCAAATTAAGTTGGTACCGGTCATTGACCTTATTCGGAGGGCTGCCAATCAAGTCAATCTAATCGAATCAGACAATCAGCTGTTCTAATGTAAATATTGTTATTTTGTTTATTAATAAATCAATTGACTATTTATTTTAACCCTACTAAAAGGAAATCAATTCCATTATTCAACCTCTAACTCAATGATTGTGGGAAGAATGAAAAGTTTGATGAAAAGTGTGGCTACAACTATTGGAAAGAAAACAGTGGCTTCACGCAGGTATGCTATTCAGTGTAGCGAATACGCTTATTTCCTTTTATTTTGGCCCAGAAATAATCATCCCGTAACACATCCTGCCATCCATTTTTTTTTTGATGAAGTCGCACATGGAAGTTGCATATTCTAGCCTTGAATCAATTAGTTCTCAGTTGTCGTCAAAGGTGGACGTACAGGAGTCAATACGTGAGGAACTTGATTCCCCTAGGAATCCCTTCAAAGCTCTATTCCGCACCCCACGCAAATGGTATTCTTTAAAAATGTGGGCTTATTGGGAATGGATTTGTTGAGAGAAACGGCTCCTCGGAAAATAGCTCCTCCGAAAAAAACGGCTCCCCGGTGAAACGCTCCTCGAAAAAACGGCTCCTCGGAAAACCCTAAGTAATAGAGGCATTCCATGAACAACCATTACTTAAAAAAAAAATTAAAAAGGAATCACCACGAGGGGGTTTGAAATTCAAACTCAAATAAAACGGTAATCACAAGACTTTTGATTTAAATTTTTTCGGTAATGAACGAATTATTACCTTACGCAACTTCATTTCGCTAAGATAATGCCTGATGGTCGATTAGGTACTTTTTTCCACGAGAACGGTATTCACACTTGAGGAAGATGGCTGCTCCCAGCCAAAATCGACCTTTCAGCTCGAACGGCAAAATTTAAAAGGGACGAGAAACGAAACGGACAAGATGAGCAGACAGCAAAAAATTGCCCACGCAAAGCGTTGATACTAAACTGGTACGTCAAATTTAAACGAAAATCGTGCCCTCCAGTTTAATATTTGCTAATATTATTAGCAGCAGAAACCTTTTTTTTAATGCTAGTCACCAGACTGTCAAAATTAAAGGTAATACATAAATTTGAAAGGAAAAAGGAACAAGTAACATTTGCAAACTGTTAACTCGGCACGAATAGAAGCAGAAAATCTAAGAACCAGACACGGTAGATGTGTTCACTTAAATCCTAACCACTTACCTAATTTTCCTCGTCTTACTCTAAACTATCTGCGAGACTTAACTGTTGGTATTTACGAAATATTTCTTGCTCCGTCATACGTACCAGATGCTGTTATGTACCACGTTGTACAGTACTCTTTCGATCTAAATGAACCTAGGTTTTGAAAAATTCGCGTATTTGCTCGCTTTTGTAATGCTACCAAATATCAATCAAATCAAATATCAAGATCCTATAGCATAAATCAGGTTTTTATGCCAATTTTAGGGTAAAATTGTACCTACCTGGAGCAAGAAATCTGGGAACGCACACGTAATTAGTGTACTTTGGTATTTTGGTATTGCGCGACACGAAGTAAACTTATATTAAATATCCCCCTATGTCATTGCTTGTGAAACAAGATTTACAATTTTCATGCAGTTTATTTTGGAATACTTGTACACCAAAATAAACTTCCAGAGCTCCTATACTGAATGAGAGACTGCTGATTATCCCGACGATATTCACAGCACTGGTCAACGCTTTAAGAAACAGCTATGCTGTCAGCCTGCAAAGAATCAACGGGGTTCTTCACAAGGAGACATCAGGATTAGTTTGATCAAACTCAATCCGATACAAGAAAACCTGACGTTGAGCGTTCAAATCTCGTATAGAACGACAATGTATTCATACCGAGAATGACCTACAAACGACTGTAAGTACATTTTAGCAAGCATACGAAAAAATCCATCTAGAACACAACTAGGATGAGACAAAAATTCATATCAGCCTGCCCCAAATACGAATGCATCATCGCACCGAATGATCCAGCTGTAATTATCAATGGAGCTAATCTAAAAAATGTAGAATACTTTCTATAAGTACCTATTTCTGTTATAGTCATCTTTCCACAAATGTCGACGTGGAAATTCAACACTTCAACACCAGTGCGCCTGCGTAGCTTTTGGACGTCGCTAAAAAAGATGTTCGAAGACCACGACATAAGTGCCCACACTGAACTCGCGGTCTACAATGCCAGCGCAATACCAACACTTCTGTACGGATGCTAAGCCTGGACAATTTACAGACGGTACCTGAGGTGTTTAGAAAAGTATCACCAGCGCTTCTCAATAAGAATACTCAGGACCGGCGAACAAACAGTATCTCTGAGGAAACCAATTCTAAAGTCTGTTTTTCTTTTTAAAGATAATTCCCCAAGTCAAAAATTTGGTAACTATAACCTAATTTTCGCGACGAACTACTTCCATGATTTCATGAACGCAAACGCTTTGGCGAAAAATTCATGACGTCATATTGAACGTAGTTCGGCGGAAGCATGGACGAAGCTTCTAGCCAGTTCAAACTCATGACGTCACAAGACGAACTATGTTCGTCCAGTGATGAGCTACATTCGTGGCGAAAATTCGGTTTATATGTTTGCAACACAAGCCTTTTTTACATAAAAAAATTGAAAGCATTGAAAATTTTACATTACAAAAAAAAACGGACTTCACTAGCATTGATTCTCATCTTCCTTAGCAAATTATGTATTCCCTTCCCAACTGGCCAACGCAGCAAAGGAGGCCAATATAAACGATATAGAGATGCTGGGAGGCCCCAGCGGAATTTTCATTTGTCATCAAGGTTCGGAATATTTCAAACGACATTGGCGAAATCGCAGAAAAGAACGAGAACGTCTGATAAGAGCTGGTTTAGAATAGCGACCAGCTACCGCTACTTTTTGGTGTTCAATGAATATGGGAGAGAATTGTGGGTCCAGACTTGAATGATAAAAACTAGAAATACGAATGAGACTTTCATTGGTCGCGCGACCTGGCCACGCGACTTGGCCGCTAATGCACATAAGCCTCAGGTAAGGACGTTAATGTCATTTAAACATTTTTATGAAGTGACGAAAATTTGAAGTGCTCTAACACCTCGATATCTTTTAACTTACCACAACACAAAATGGCTTGTTGGATTTTTTTGTGCCAATGATAATTTTTGTTTAGAATGTCCACGACCACAACATATCCAAATTTTAGACGATTTCACCGAAAGCCATTTTCCATGAGATTAGTACGGGGTCCTTTCAAACTTAAAAACTGAAGCAGGCAATGTTACATGAAATTCTCTTTTATGTCAACGCACACTCAAGTTGCAAATTTCGTACTGGTCCTTGTATGAACACATAACTTTGTTGTGGTGGGTAAACTACATGAATTAATTTACGGAACAAATAACGCGAAACACAGCTTTGTTCTACGAAATCTGTTTGCGAAACAATTTCTGATCTGTTACAGAAACGCCAGTGTGCTTCGTTTCGTTTGAATTTTGTTGTAGATCGTGTGATGATGAATCAAATTTTCTATTTCTTGCAAAAAGTCATGAAACTTGAAACTTAGGCGGGTGACACACTGGAGAAATAAGTTTCATGAAACTCGTTGAAAGAAACAGGAAATTTGTTTCATTATCACACGACACATACATTCAAATGAGGCAGCGCACACTGGCGATTCTGAAACAGGAGAGCAGAAATTGTTTCGCCAGTGTGCGCCGCCTCATTTGAATATATGTGTCGTGTGATAATGAAACAAATTCTCTCTTTTTTGCAACAAGTTTCATGAAACTTGTTTCTCCAGTGTGTCACCGGCCTTAATGCTTTGGGCAGGTGGACACTGGAGAAATAAGTTTCATGAGGCTTGTTGCAAGAAATAGGAAATCTGTTTCACTATTATGCAGGTGACACACTGGAGAAATAAGTTTCATGAAACTTGTTAAAAAAAACAAACATGTAGGTGTCGTGTAATAATAAAACAAATTTCCTGTTTCTTGCGACAATTTTCATGAAACTTATTTCTCCAGTGTGTCATCTGCCTTACACGACACATACATTCTAATGAGGCGGCGCACACTCGTTTATGAAACAGGAGAGCAGAAATTGTTTCGCATACGAATTTCGTAAACCAGCAGAACGTACGCTGTTTCGCGTTATTTGTTTCAGAAATTCATTCACGTGGTTTATCCACCACAACAAAATTACAGAACATAGCATGCGAAACTAATAACTTGTGTGCGTTGACATGAAACTTTGTGTGCTCCCCAATGAACTATAGCTAAAAACTGGAATGCGCACACATTGCCATATCTGGCAAAAAAATGAAGCCATGAAAGACAGATGCCACAAGGGGGAATGTTGTTTTTTTCTGTTGCTCGCTGACATATGACGTTTTCGAAAGTTTTGTCATATTTCCCTTCACAGGTTTCATCAATTGGAATACGTGTTGGAAGCAATTTTCGCCATTTAACATAATGAGTGCGACAAAAACAGGTATCCCCTCCGCAGCAGCCGCACTAGGCTTCACGTTCGTCCTTATGTGTTCGCATTCCAGTTTTTGGTTATTGTTCATTGGCTCCGCCTCATTTAAATGTATGTGACGTGTGATAATGAAACAAACCAGTTTCTTGCAACAAGTTTCATGAAATTATTTCTCCAATTTATCACCTGCTTTAGTGTGTCAGCGGACACTTTACTGTTTCCGAGATTCCAATGATAACTTTCGAAGAACAAACTTTCTCTGTGATTCTATAATTTACTAGGTACTTTATTAATGTTATAATCTTAGTGAAATCGCCAAAGTAGTTACCTATTTTTGATATAAACATAAACGCTTACCGATCTTTTGGGAATAACCACGACCTGGAAAGATTTTCTGGAGTTATTTGGGTCAAGTATGTTGTCGAATGGTCAAGTGCAGCAGCTTGCGACACCCCACGCTTTTCTATTATTACTTCGTGGTGAAATGCACTTGGGAGACGCTTAATATGATTACTAATGGAGTAAAAGCCAAAGCCCAAATTAGATTTTCCATAGGTAGATAGCAATATTTTTTGCGCTTGATTAAAATAACATCATAATTCAACTGTAGTACGTGTAATGAAAACGTTTTCCAAATTATTGGTTTTCATTAAAAACCGCAACATTTCGCACACTTGTAATCAATTATTCTCATTCATTCACCAACCAATTTCAAAATGATAAAGTAGAATGGGTTTATGAACTGATTTTGTTCGACTTCCAAATTTGGCTTAATAAAAATTGAAAATGTTAAATTTGATTGAAATATAATAAATAGAGATCGAAAACCTCCTAACCTATTTTTATAGAATTAAAAATGTTTCATAGTTTTTAGAATAGATGATTATAAAAGATAAATTGTAAGGCACTTGATACTACTGAGGCTTTATTGACATAGAAATCGATATCATTCATCTATTTCCTTGACTTGTATTGTCTTGTCATACAATTTTCTAAAATATGTTTCTCACTTGGTCAATTATCTTGTCTCTCTGGAAAAACTCGCTTTAGGCTTTATTTCTATATTTTCAAATTTTCCACACTCTCCTTTAGTTTGGGCCCTATGAAGATTTTTCTTCATAATGAATTTGCGGAAAACTTGGCCGAGTTTGAGCCTCAGCAGAGTTTACTATTGTTGTAGATCAAAACTTACGTTTTACCTAAATTCGAGAAACTGTACACAATCTGGAAACACCACATAAGGCCACAACGAAGTTTCCAAATCGAACCTCGACTTTTGTATTTGTTGGCCTTTGTGTTTAATCTTACCAATGTATGGGGGTACTTACTGATGACTTCCCAAAAACGAAGTCTGAGCTGTTGTCGTACTTTTGATCTACTTGATGACTAGAATTTTCGACAGTATAAACTTGATGGAATAATCTATCGAATTACGGATCGACATCTATCAGAGATTCCTAGAAGAGGATTATCTAGACAATTAGGGAGGGTTTGAAGCCTTAGGTTGAAGCAGTATTTTAGGAGCCAGAGTCAATGCAAGATAGTTTTAAATTGGATAGTAAGGCAGTTTGCATCCTTGTCAAAAACAATGTGAGTGGAATGAAGTCAAAAGCAGCATCTCGCCCGACTTCCAAACTAGCCAGTTAGTGGTTAGACCTCCAGATTATAGTTGCATATTTACACAGACAGGCATCACCACAAATGAGACAGTTAATACTCAAATGATCAGCGCAATAAAGAATGAATTTGACAACAAAAGCTACACATTTGTATAAAAAAATACTGGGAGATTTGAAGTACCCTAACATTGGGATGTCTCAATAGTGTCCTCAGCAGACAAGAAAACACAAGACTTCATGGATATACCAAGAGAACAGCATGCATAAATTAATAAACATTTAAAGTTCTCTTCTAGAGTTTTTATGCAGTGGTTTCAAAAGCGTTTCTGATATCAAATCGGAGCCGCTTATTAGGCGTAGTGACCAATTAATAATCACTGCGAAAGCACATCTTAAACTCCCAAGAAAACTAACCAATAAAGTTCTTGGAACTTTTACGCTGCAAAATACGATGTAATAAACAGTTTCATCAGAAACCAATCATACAACATGGAACAGAACAGGTTCGGAAATTTTGGAACCATTCTGAATATGGCAGTAGAGGAAAAGATTCCGTTGAAGTCCATGAAAGCAAATAAGCAGAAGCTATGGATTACCTAGTCGCACTTCAAAGAAATCAACAAAAAGCGTAAACTATGGGACAATGTAAACTTGAAAAAACGCAAGAAAGCAATAATATATGATGCAGAATAATGCGCTCAAGCAAAATCTAGACGAGGCAAGAAGAACATACGAAAATAATTTAGTGATATCAATACCACCAAAGTCAAAATTTGATCTCAAAGGTGTCACTGATCACTATAAAAGATCCCGTAATACAGGAGATCCTAGATAACAAGTCAACGGCTGAAAGCTTTGCTCAACAGTTCAGCAAAGTTTTTATCCATTAAGATTCCGCCAACCACCACTTGTACAGTCTACCAGAGTTTGGAACTCTATGTAGTACTACTTCAAAATTGTAGAGAAACAGTTGGTGGCCGACTCACAGAGGTGATGAAGGAATGTATGGAGCTCCTCGAATGCCTTGATGATTGGACAAAAGAGTACGATAATGGTCACCCAACAGACATAATTTGCCCTGATTATGAGGAAGCCTTTGAAAAAGTTTCTCATACTCTTTTACAGGGCAAGTTGGAACATTTTGGAGTACGTGGATAGCTGCTAGAATTGATAACCGATTTGTTATATGAAAGGTATTAATCAGGTACGAGTCAATGGTAGGTTGTCAGATAAACATCGAGTTAGTAGTGGTGTTGTTCAGGGATCTGTAATAGTGTCACACGCTTCGCGGCTAATGTGGCTAGGACCTCGGGTTGGGGGTGATCTTCAGGAAAACACACAACTACAAAAAGAAGCTTAACGTCTATTGTCTGCTAGTGGGTACCTACATCACTAAAGCGGCACTTCGCAGGTGCGCCACATGAATCTCACGTTCGGGGTTCTACATACATATACGGGGATGCAACTGGTTCCTGCACGTATAGGCTGTGATGCCCTGAAAGGCAAGACTCCCTGTGGTAAGGCGACCCTGAAGAGGATTGCTCCAAGAGTCTTTGGGGAAAGGCGACCCTGTAGAGAAGTGTAGCTACTGCTCCTTTGGGTGAGGAGACCCTGAGGAGAGAAGGACCTAAATGGGTACCGATACCATGGGCTGCATCGGTTTTTATATCCATTTCGTGTGAACATTAGTTTACGCATTGACCTGCTTGAACTTCTGATTGTCGATAAATCGAGTTCTAGTCTGTTGACAATAGGACCATTGCTTTCCATATCATATACCTTTTTGATCTTGTCGATCTCATAGAAACATCAATGAAGAACTTTGCAGATGATGAGAAACTTTATGCAAAGTCCAAAGAAGGATTACACTAAAATTCCATTAGAGTTACAAGCTTTGGACTATACCGAGAGATTAAAGAGATTTAAATTAACAACTTTAGGAGAAAGAATGGACAAGGGCGCTTTGATTGAAACTTACAAAATAACAAGTGGTATTACAACTGCAACATATTCACAATCTTTCGTCACAACCAGAATCAACAACTTCGTGGGCACTCAAAAATCTAGAATAGAAAAAAGCTGCAAAATAACCTCGGAAGAATTTTTTGAATAATCGTGTTGTGTACTCTTGAAATGCCTTGGAAGGAAATACAGTGTCTGCCGCGAATGTGGACGCGTTTGAAAATCGGTTAGATAAAGAACTAATAGTGAAACAAGAATGATACACTATAGTGTCTAAAGTGAACAGATATTTTAAATAGAAGAAACAATAGTTTCCACCGCCTGCTATTGATCAATTACATCATTACTTGTCTTCATGATGAATCTAAATTTGTAGGTTAAATTCACTCCCGAGAAATGCCCTCTGGCTCAACGCCTATTAGTAGTGTATTGGATTCCAGGTTCATTAGCAAGAATAACAAGAATCTAAGTAAACATAATTCGAGTCTGTTTCTCAGTACTTTATTATTCTCGTCAATCGACTAAGCGATTCTAGCTCATCTTTAATGAATCTTATAGTGAAAAATATGAGTAAATTGTTGAGGGTTTTTGAAGGCAAGACTGGCAAGAGTATTTTATTTTGGATTTATTCCATATTAAAGAGCTGCCTCAAAAAAAATCAATTTTTATTTTTATCTTTATATCGGTTTCCTTCAAAAGCGTCAGTTTTGCTTTGAACATTTTTACATTCAAAATAGAAAAAAATATAAAATCAGTTAGGGTTAGCATACCTAAATTTTCCTATTAAAGATAGATTAAACGTTAAACGAATGCCTCCTACGGAGGCAATCAAATAAATCTCTTTGAACCTTTAAAAACTGCAAAAAAAGTTCATTGAATAGGATTTTGATTAATTTAATCTTAAGGTTGAAAAATCGGATAAAGAAGCTTCTATTCTAACTTAAATGGTTTGCATTCACTTGTTCGAAACATGCCTAAAATTGGTAAATCACATTACCGTTCAGGGAGCTTTGTAGACGAGCTAAGTGTTGACACGGATCAAATATCAAAATAAAGCAGGAAAGATGTGAGTGAGTTTAACACAGACGCAACTACGAGAAGGATAAAAGTAAGAAATGGAATCCACAAGATACTGAAAAACAAGCAACTGGAGCACAAAGTACCTATAATATATAAAATGGAAAACAGAGACTAAAACGCAAATTTATATGAAGACGAAAAACTGGCCATTTGGCGATTCAATCAACTTAATCTTCGACGAACAAATGAATTCAGATTTTTCCGCTAAATAGCTTTAGAAGCTTTAGATTGGTTCAGAGAGCTACTCTAAATATTTATTACAATAATTGCATGCTAGCGCTCTTACACATTAAATTCTCAATTCCAAGACAGTGTAATACTTATAACATACCGGGGTTCGTTCAGCAAGATTGAACGGTGTGAATTTTTGTTACCTTTTAAACAACAAATCTTCTGAAAAACGAAATGAAAAACAAATAGGACCTACGTTGTGAAAACTTACTCAATTTCACTTACTGGACATGCGCCCGACATACCAAATATTAGGAAAATTTAAGAGAGGTTGTGATATGTAAAAGAAACGAAACATTTGTGAAACGTGTACTTTATTATTAAATTTAATCGTACCGTTCTCGACCTGAAAGTAACGAGGGAAAAGAGCACGGCAGAGAAACTCTCTATCTAACATTCCTCAGAAATTAAAACATACTATATCATTTCAATGATAATTGTGAGTCATTAATTCATAAATTTAGGTCAATAAAAGTTTAAATTAGGTACCGTCCTTGTTCTTGTGCTAAAATTTTAATTCCACACACAACATTCAATCAACACTACCTATAAGTATTCAATACTAAAGAGTTTTTGTTAGTTAGCCAGTTTTATCAGCAGGTACTGAGGTCCCATACGGGAAGCTACTCAGCTATAGTTGTTTTTGAGCCAATATCTCTAGATTGATTATTCCAATTTGTTTTCTAAGATATTTGCTCGTCAGGGTAGGAAAATGTTAGTAAATTCAACAAGGCCCTAATGTACGCTCTAAATCCAAAAATCTAATTCCCAGCACAAAAACCAGCAGATAATTTCTTTAGGTTTGAATTTACTCTTTATCGGTATTGTTTAGAGCATGAAACGATTTTTGTTAAATACATGAACAATGCACATGTTATAAAAAATAGACAAACAAAAAAACATAAAAAGGAACAAAATAATAGGTAGGTTCTTGTATAAATAGAACTCTCAAAAACAAAATAACAATTATTCGACTGACCTGTGGATGCTCCTTTTGACACACAAACTAATCACAAATTGAATTAAACAATTAGTTTAATACAAAATAAAAATAAAAATTGAATAATGAACAATGGCGGACAAACGTCTTAAGGTACCAGCCCATAGCCCCGCTTCTTCTCTAGTCTAGTCGCTTCTTCTCTTGTCTCCTTTTCGTATGGTTTTTCTGTGGCGCCTCTCGTTCCCATAAACTTAAACTTCACGGCGCATTACATGGTTGCAACATTTACTTTTATTCTTTAAACGTTTTTTAAAAAGTTAAGATTTGAAGAAATAATATTTTAAATAGGCGGTTTTCCTCAACAAAATGATATTAAATTCTTCAATACCGGACTCGTTGGAGCAGATGTCTTGATAACCAGGAAACTAAGATATACTTAAGATATATCTACATTGAGTGACTTTGAGGGCACAAATTATCATCGTTGGCCACAGAAGAATGTTACACTGGTAAACTGAACTTTCATATAATTTCAAGCCCGTCAAATATATTTTGTGAGTGGAAACAATTTATTTACGTTGAAATTCTGGTAAATGTATCTTACTGCAACTACAAGTAGTAATTTTCGCGGCAGGATGATAGTTGAATCCTAGAGTTCGAAACGAGTAAGTACTGGAAAAGTTTCCTAAGTATAAGTGGAACAACAATTTATATACTTATCTAATACATGTTTTAAAATAAGAAGGAGCAGTGAATTTCCTGATATTTTCTATGTTCTGAAAGGCGAGTTGTAAAATGTCCAGTTCGGTAGTAGGTAGATTTTATTAATTACCGAGCTGATAAGTGTAATATTTCCAATTTTCTTCTTGATGGTATGTTATGAAGATGGTGTGGCTCAAAGATACAAATGCTGTTCGTCAATTTACTTTGGTTATGATATGATTGTAACCAACAATATTTCATAGAAGTTAATAATATGGCAACAACTCAGTAACATATTTAATAATTTGATCTAATAGAGATTGGACTTATGTAACAAAGGTAACTTTAAAATTGTTTGACTCCCAACCCATTCAGCCTCTAACCAAAAATTGACCCGTTATTCCATAATAAAGATAATTAAGATTTAATTAACATGTCACCCTAAGCTTTATATAGGGGTTAATTTGCTTTTAATTGTATATGCCCGATTAAGCAACAAGCTTCGAAATTAGGCATTCCACATAAGGAAATACTTGGTTAACTATTACCCTAACTTAAATAATTCGGTAAGGATCTTATTAGAACCGTGAAAAATAAGTAAGGGTGAGTAAAGAAAACTATTACCTACTAAATATTGAAAAATTGAATGAGAGGTAACAACAGACATAAGACATGACCTATAGTAATTTGACGAATACTACTAAAACTCTCTACACTGACAACAATAACTTTTATCGAACTAATTGACTCAACAAAATTACTAAACGCAATTACTTAACTTTAAACAATTCTCGGATTTATACTGAACGCAAGTTACAAACTTCGAGCTTCACATACGAAACCAGTTAACCCAGAAATCTAAAAAAATCTTGTTTATTCAACGTACACTATGGTAACGAATTCCTGAATATTCCTCGATCGTGCAGAGTGTCGTTTTTCGCACAGTGCTTTTTCGTAGCCCCATACCTTACTCTTAAATCAGGATAGTCCCGGCCTGACATTTTGTCCTCGTGATAAGCCTCTAACCTATCAAGATACACTATATTTTCTTCTACGTCGACATTTTCTCTCAGATCATTAATCATTCCATCTTATAATCGTCTTTCGGAATCCTTGTAATCCTGTATTTGGAAATAATTTCGTCTAGATCTATGTTCTTCTTTATACTCGTAGTCACCTTCATCTTCATCATCCCAAATATTCACATGCTTAACATATACATTTATATCTCAAATGAATGCCCTCCAGGATACCTTGCTGTCCATCCAGTTAGATCTACCCTTATGCCTGAGTGGCTCTTTTTTCCATGGACTGACGTCCAGGAACTAGAACTCCTAGAAGAATGGCCACCTGCTCCTTGTTGATTGTCATGCTGTGGCTGTTATAGTCTTTCGAATAGTTACCTACCTATTGTTATTTTACATAAATTCTTATTGGTATTGGCTATCAAATAATCTGAAAAATAATAATATGGAATTATGGAAGTTTAAGTCAATTTTATTCCTCCCAATGCTTCTTCATTTGTCTATTTTCTTGAACTCTAAAAATTCTCAAAGCTTTTCCCACTACTAAGAAATTAATAAAAAATATAATAAAACTACCAAACACGTTCACAGCCTTGTGCAACAGAATCAAACTATTTTATTCAAACACTTAAAAAATGCAAGAAAACAATAATTCTCGTTCGCTTCCCATGCTCGAAAATTCAGTTTTTATTTATAGCCTTCGATGTTCAGCCGGACCTAAACTCTGGATCTGGACCCGACTACTCTCGTTTGGAATTTCGTGTCTAAAAATTATTTGGCAGTGAATCCATCTACGCCAACCTGACAGTGAAAATTATTTTCCACGAATAAACGATCGGAGATTTGTTAGGATGGACTTTCGTCAGACGTTTTTCTCAATGAAACGAGTGAAATCGATTCGACGTGACGTATGTACATTAGGAACGGATTTGGAATACCTATGTATATTTGGAGATGTAATTTTGTGCATATAAATTATTTACGCATTTTTTAATAGATTTAGGTTTAAGAAATATACTTTGTATGGCTACATATACCTATACAATACAAATACAGTAAGTACCTATATCTGAACCTTATTCAATTGGGGGATGAATCTTATTTTGCAATTTAATTATTCTTATAAACCCCATGGAACACGCTTTTACGTTATTAAGTGAGGAAAATAAATTACATTATTAATCCTTTCTAAAAAGCTCGAAAACTAATTTCAAACACGAGTAGTAGGTATCTACCTACTTACTGCATGTATTCGTTATTCGTTTTATTATTGTAGATGCTACTTTACAGTTCGTTAGTTTTATTCCCAGGGAGAAAAGTTCTGTTTTTTTTTTATGACGAGCATGCGCACATCCATATTTCTCAGGAATCTCAGGGGATTTCTTGCACTTGCATCAAATAGCTAAGGACCTACTTTTCTAGCAATTGTACAAGTTTCAATATTTTTAGTGTTGCCAACTAAACCTCAAAAGACAAAAAAAGTGACAACAGGGACATTAGGGTTTATTTTATTTAACTTTATATTTATTTTTTGGATTTTTAATCAAAATAGTATTAGTTGGGGAGCTGGCGTCAAAAACATGCAAGAGTTTTCGCAAGGCGGATATTTTCAAAATAGGTCGTACTTTAGTCCTAGAATGCTAGTATACAGTCAGCACTCACAGTTCCGGGACAGCTGGCTCTGGGACGCGGGCAAAGTTGTAATTTTAAGAAGCATCTAAACTGTTTTCTCAAAGCTCAAAATTTATAGAAATTTTGCACATTATCTGTTTGAAGGTCACAGATGACGTATTTAAATCGTCAGACGTCTAGTTCGATGCAAAAAGGGGGTCAGACATCCTCAAAGTTCTTATTTTATGGCATTTTCTTCAAATATATTTGTCAAATACCTGCAAAAATATATTTTGACAGGACCCCGAAGAAAATGCCATAAAATAAGAACTTGGAGGACGTCTGACCCCCTTTTTGCAACGAACTAGACGTCTGACGATTTACATACGTTATCTGTGACCTTCAAACAGATAATGTGCAAAATTTCTATAAATTTTGAGCTTTGAGAAAACAGTTTAGATCCTTCTTAAAATTACAACTTTGCCCGCGTCCCAGAGCGAGCTGTCCCGGAACTGTGAGTGCTGACTGTACACTAGCATTCTAGCACTAAAGTACGACCTATTTTGAAAATATCCGCCTTGCGAAAACTCTTGCATGTTTTTGGCGCCACCTCCTTGACTATATATTTTTGCTTCATTTAGGTCTGAAACAGGGAAAAATTACCAATTACCTTCATTTATTCTTCAGCTCCTGTTTTCAAATTATTAGAAAACAAATTGTGTCATTGTGTGTTTTTTTTTTATATATAAAATGGAGAAACAAGTTTGCAGAATTATCCACCTAGCTATGCACTCAAATATCCATTTTCAAGCTTGCTCCCTGTGGGTTTTGTTTAGAAAGTTTTATATTCAACTTTTTTAAAATTTAATTTAATATACTAGGTCACATTCTGTTGCTTCTGCATCTATTTATTTTTTAGTTGGCTCCTCCCCATCAAGCCAGTTGACAATATTAATTTAATTTTGGTTTTGATAGTCAAATGAGAAGCTTGATTGGGCTGAAATCTTGGTGTATATGTCGTTTGGCATATAATCATTTGCCTAGTCATTTACGAAAGCCCTGGTTATCTCGAAAGCGGCACCATCGAAACATCTTCACATGTCAAATGTCCTTATTTAAACAGGACTACCACAGGATTTGTATTTGTTCATTTTTTCATTCTGGTATATAAAAATTGTGCTAAGTAGCTTCCCACTTTCCATATTATTCTTATCTATATATATTATTATAAAATAATTTCCATTCCCTTCTTTGGGTTAGTTCACCTATTAGTTGATGTTGACACGATTTTGCAATCGTTTTATCAATGGAAGAGAAAAATGAAAAAAAAAAAAAAAATCCCAAGACCGTTTGAAAAGGTAAAATCGGCAACTTGGGAATCTTGAAAGCCTTTAAAAGGGTGCTTTCTAAAGTGGCTGGGTAAAGAGTTTATTTATAGCGTGGAGAAAAGCAAAAAATATATTTGATATTTTGTGTAAGCACTAAACCGGAAAATCATTAATTTACCGGTGGAATAAAATAAGCTCTCGCTCTCGCCTCTAAAAAATGCTCCAAAAGCCAAAGACCGGAAATTATTACAGGTATCGGTTGCTCTTTCCCAACGAATATAGGAATATTTGAATTTAAATCATTCCGGACGACAATTTATTCCTCGGGCAATTCCCGCAAATCAAATAGATCGCCCCAGCAAATAATGCAAATTGCGAGAGCTCACACAAATTGCTTGCAGATTACCTACCTGCACATCACCGGCGAGGAAGTTGGATTTTGCGAATCCCTAACTGAATGACCTATTAATCAAATTGCGCCAGGAACATATTTAATCCATTAGATAGATAAGCTGTGCCATTAGCACCTACAATAAATACCACTTTGTTGAAATGAGGTTTAAGACCCAATACCCAATAGATTGTAAATATAAAACATATAGGTACTACGTATATACGCATATAAATCTAAAAACAATATTTTTAATGTTAGCTTGGTTATTATATATTATGTGTAGGTACCTACAAAATTGAGCGAAAGTATTGTTGGAGCTGGATTCGAATAGTTTAAGAGCCGACAACTAAAAGTTAGAAACTGTTACGACGCTAGTAACATTCTGGATGTCTTCCTTGATTTTTGTTCTGTTGTTAGTGACTTCTATTCTAAATGTTCCTCTATTTATTTGTACTGTTCCAAAATATTCTATTTAAATACCTCCTTCGAGATATTGCATTACATAGCTGCTTTGATACTTTGGGAGAAGTATCAAACTGAACCATAACATAACATAGTTGAATGATTTGAAAATGAGATACTTTTGATTTCTCGGTTTTCATATGCTTCTTCACAGTGAATTCACTTTTGATATTCTAACTGCTTTTGATATGCTGACTCTTTTTTTTCGTATTTCTTCTAATGAAAGTGGAATCAATGCATGTATCTGACTGAGTGTAACTACTCTTACTACGCCATCTCTTCCAAGATGAACATCTGTTACGCATGCTAAGAGCCATTGGCTGGAATTTATGGTATTTTCTTTTATAATTACCATGGTTCCTTTCTTAAGGTTGGGCTTCCTGATTTTGCCATTTATATTTTTGCTGCAATCTTCCTAAATATTCTGTGCTCCAAACTTTCCAGAAGTCCTTCTTCATTTTTTGGGTGAGCCTCCATTTCTCTGACAAACTGGAATTTATATTTTTTTTGCTATTGGGTCAATTGGAGATGATATTTCCCTTCCAATTAAAAAACTACCAGGAGTTAGGACAAAATAGTCGTCTACTTGTTCAGAGAGTGGCCATAACAGCCTAGAATTGAGGCTTGCTTCGATATGGTGTAACAAAGTTGTGAGTTCTTCATACGTAAGGGTTGTTTCGCCAATTAATCATTCGAGATGATGCTTCATTTACTTTACTCCAGCTTCCCACAGTACACCAAAATGAGGTGCCGCCGGTGGGATGAAGTGTCAGTTAGTTCCAAGGTTGACCATTGTATTTTGCACTGATTGGTGTTGAGTTAATTTGAGAACTTCTTCTTCCAAATAATGTGCTGCCCAAACAAAATTTGTTCCATTATCACAGTATATATTTTCGCAGTGACCTCTTCTCGCAGTGAATCTCCGGAAGGCTGGTAAGAACGAATCGGTCGTCATATCGCTTATTAGGTGTATTGCCTTAGTGGAAAGACGTACAGAAACTGAGATATAGCCTTCATATGACTTGTGACCTCTTCCCTTAGTAGCTCTGATTTTGATAGGGCCGGCATATTCTGCTCCACTGTTAATGAACGGTGAGGATAGTGTGACTCTTGTGGCAGGTAATTGGCTCATTTGCCGTTTTGAGGTTTTTGCTTTGTACCTGATGCATGTAATATATTTGCTCAAGATGCTTTTTACAATGTTCTTCCTATTGATAATCCAGTATATTTTCTTCCGAGGTAAGCCAGCGTTGCTTGTTTTCCGTCATGCAGAATTTTATGATGTGCATCCATTATTATTAGTTTGCTCAAATGATTTTGACTTGGTAGTATTATAAGATGTTTCTGACTGTATGACAACTCTGAATTTTTTAATCTTCCGCCAACTCGTAGGATTTCTTTCCGGTCAATTAATGGGCTTAGGTTGTATATTTTGCTTGATTTCTCCACGTTTTTCTTTGTGTTAATGGATAATGGAAATTCGCAGTTTTGGATCACTTTGACAACTTCTTGGAAGGTTTTTCTTTTTTCTTCGACAGATAATATTGGTTTGTTGGACCTGTGGAAGACTCTTTGACAGTAGCTTAAATATTCTTATCATTCTGGTTAAGTCAGAGAAACGTTCGATTATGTTTTCTGTGACTTGTATTTTACCCTGGAAACATTTTACGGTTTTCTTAGCTTCTTGGTCCGTTTCGGGTGTTTCTTCAGCTAATGGTAGTGGTTCATGACTATGAAGCCATGCTGGTCCATTCCACCACAGGAGATTATTTGCTAATTGTTCTGGATTAGACCCTCTGGATATAACGCCTGCTGGATTTTCGGATGTTCTTACATGGTTTCAGTGGCTGCTGTCTACGTATCTATTTATATCACTCGCGCGATTGGCAACAGATGTTTTCCATCGATTGAGCTGGCCTTTTATCCAGCCTAATGTTATCATGGAGTCACTCTTCACTCCATGCGAAAGTTTCTATATTTTCTATCTCTAGTGTCGAAATAGTTTGATTTATAATTTTTTCTAATTAGTCTGCTGCACAAAGTTCAAGTCTCGGTAACGTTGTTCTTAGTTTCACTGGGACTACTTTTGATTTTGCCCAGAGAAGTGTGACAGCTATGTTCTCTTCAGTCGTCGATATCTTCGACTTTATTTATGTCCTTTAAAGTTATCCATCTGTCTGCTAGTTCACCTTCTATTTTCTCATCCCATCCTTATCTTTCTAGCCATAAGTTTTGTATGAGTACTTTTAATTTGATGACTATAGGTGATAATTATCCTAAAGGATCGAACATTTTTGTTGCCTCTTAGGATGTGCCTTTTTGTTATTAGACTCTCTGGTGATGTGGTAACTTTGAACATAAAGTTGTCATCATAAGGCGACCAAAATACACCAAGAGATTTTGGATAGCTCTTGGATAGTTTGGTTTTGTTGCGATTTTGGAAGGGCTTGAAGAACTTACTGGTCCCTTTTCTCAGATTAAAACCAGCAGATTGCATCATATTGAGTCACTGTTATTCAATTTCTATTGCCGATTCTTGGTCATTGGCACCTGACAAGACATCATCTATGTAGAAGTCTCGTAAGGTGATTTTGCTTGCAACAGGATACTTCGTTTCTTCAGATTTTGCTAATGTTTGTAAAGTCTTAATGGCTAGGTATGGTGCAAATGCTGTTCCATATTAATAGTGGTTAGCTCGTATTTAATCATTCGATGTTGGCGGTCAGATCGCCATAAAATTCTCTGGTAAGGCTGATCTTCTCGATGGATTTTTATCTGTCGATACATTTTTTCTATATCAGCTGTAAAAACTACCTTATCCACTTATATAGTATCTGCCTCCATGAAGATTTTGTAAATTATACTTTTTCCATGTGCCCTTATTTCAAATATATATCCATGAATGCATCGTATGGTTCTTTAAGGTAAGGTTCTCTCAAAAAACGCTTTCCAGGCTTTTTAAACGGGCCCCCGCTCTAGGTTTCGTTTGTCCTTATACTTGCGTTCACCGTTTGAATGGAATTCTGACTATTTCATCTCGATAGGTAGTCTCATCGTAAAATTTTTCGCATATTTCATCATCTTCTGACATATATTTATTATAGACCGTCAGATAGTGACATATTTAGTTGCCCCATTTTCGCATACAAGCCTCGAAGAGGGTTGAAAAGTATATCGATTTTGCGTAGGATGAAGGTATTTTCACGAGTGGCTCCTGGGGATAACATATGAAAAATTCGATTTTACTTGTTACCCTAAAATGTACTTTTCCATTCGCGATACTTAGGCCGATATGTTTTCTTGCTACCAACTTTGTAGATTTTCATCCTTCCGATAGGCTTGTGTGGAAAAATCGCCCAAAATCTCGATTTTTCCTTACAAGATTACGCCCTTATTTCAAACCTTTAGCCACCTGCAACACCCCCTTCTTTGTTTTCACGAAGCCAGGATTTATTATTTAATCCTTTGGTGAACACAGCTTGCGAGAATATATGGGCACCAGGACTTTTCGAATTTTCCATACAGTTCAGTGATGTTTGGTGCCGTTTTACTTGCGAAAAAAAAATTAAATGGAAAATCTGAGATAGAGGATCGATAGTTTGGCATTTCGACTTATCAGTGGACTTTTCAAAATAAATATAAAAAAATTATCCTCAATTCGACAGACTGCTTTAGAAACATCCCCATTTTGCTTGACAAAGGTATTATGCCGAAACGACCCATCGGACCGGACCCAAATTTGGGCTCAATGAAGCCTGCCTTATCTACTATGTATGTGTAAAAAATTAATTGTCTAGCATGAAAATTAAAAAAGTTAGGATTTTTTTACGAAAATCTCTTTTTTGGGGGGAAAAAATCAATTCTCGAAGACTAAAAGACCTACAGGGTTGTATGATGGCTCATTTTAAAGCTTGTTCAATGCTCTAAAACTATTGCCACAGTAGCAAAACCATCCGATCCTTAATTTTCGAAATACAGTGAAATAGACAAAAAAAAAAGCCCTATTTTTGAACTAAATATTGTTTATAAAATCCCCTAGAAGTAATTAGATGTTGCATTTTTGGTTTTTAGCATCTATCCTTAACAATACTGCATCGATAGTTTGCTGTTAAATTTTATGTTACGATAAAATTTATCTGCCCTGGCCGCATTCCATGAATAACTATTACTTGAAAAAAATAAAAATATATTAAAAAGTACTTACCACGAGGGGGTTCGAAATTCAAACTCAAATGAAACGGTAATCACGAGACTTTTTATTTAATTTTTTTCGGTAAGCAATGGATTATTGCCTTACGCAACTTTATTTCATTAAAATAATGCCTGTATTGAGGAAGATGGGTGCCCTCCCCGGCCACAGTCGACCTTTCAGGGCAACGGCAAGATTCAAAAAGGGACGAAGAAAAGACAAGCTAAATAGTCAGAGCTTTCCCTTAAGAATAGCCAGCGGAAAGTGTTAGTATTAACTGGTATTTCAAATTCAAACGAAAATCGTGCCCTCTAGTTTGATAATTTGCTATTGTTAATGGCGACAGATATCTTCTCTTGTTGTTTTTAATGCCAGTCACCAGACTGTCAACATTAAAGGTATCAATAATAAGGTAAGAAACATATAAAACAATACTTGAAAGAAAAAGGAACAGTCAGTAGCATTTCACATGCTACAGATTTTCTGATGTGGAAGATGTGGAAGATTAAGACGCTGGGCTGCTTCTTCTGTTATAAACGCAGATTGTGGTCCTTGATCAATGAGGACTCGTAAATATTGGGTGGTGCTAGCTGTTGCTACTTCAACTAATGCTGTGGCAAGCAGAACATTCTCTTCATGGTCTTTTTTACGTGATAATTCGAGGAATTTTGCCTTTGATCATTTCTTCTGAAGTTGTTGCGTGTTTGGCTATTTTCATTTTGATTTGAGGTTCTTTGATCAGTTCTTCTTAATGTCTGATGTCCTGAGTTGTTGAAGTTTTGTTGATTGTTTTCATTATGTAGGATCGTATGATGATGCTTCCTGCAGACATTGCAAGTTACACTGCTGCGACATCCAATACGTTTTTCGTGATTGAGACAGTTCACGCAAAGGTTTATTTTCTGAACAAAGCGATTTCTTTCTTCTACCGACAATCTTCTAAAGGCTGGGCAGTGATTTATCGCATGATCACAATATTAGTAAGCTGAGTTGTTTCTTCTACTTGGGCTTGTTGCTTCCAGAGATTGAAATCTTCTTTTAAGAAATTCCATGAATTGTTGGTAGGCTTGAATTTTGTGTGGTTCTGTTATTGTTTGTTCATACATCTTGTTGGTTTCGGAATCCCATTTCCGACTGATTATTCTGATGATGATTGGACCCCATGACTGTGTGCTTACTACTATATTTTCTAGCCCACGAGTACATTCTTTGGTGATGTCTTGCAAGAGCTTTAATTTTTTAACGTTTCCGGTGGAGAGGTTTGGAAGGTCTGATAAATTGTCTATCAGTTTCGATGCTAATGGTCGTTTGTTTTCATATTTAATCTGGAGAAAGTCCCATGCTGTCTCGTAGTTGTTTTCAGTGGTTGTCAGATGCTGGATGAGTCTTGCAGCTTCTCCTCGAACATGTGTTTTGAGTAATTGTATCTTCTTTGCCTTGGAAAAATGTATGTTGTCGTGGACTACTCGCAAAAATACATCATGGAAGGAGCCCCAGTTCTCGTAGCTTCCATGAAATGTTGGAATGGTTTTTTGTGGTGACGCAAGATGTCTTACAGGCCACATTGATTGGGTCTGTGGTAGTTGCGACTGACATGCTTCGATTGTTTCCGTTGACAATTTTTCCAACGTGTCTTCATACTTCATCCGATACTCATGAAACTTATCATCTCTGAAGTAGGCACCGGTGAATGATTTTTCATGAATTATTATTTCTTCGTGCAATTCTTGAATAGCTTTCCATTGTTTTACTAGCTTTTTCTGTTGTGATTCATACATTAATCTTGAATTTGATTCAGTTTGATCTTGGTTGATTTGGTCGATTGTTCTATCCAATTTCTCACACTTAAGATTTTGTTTCTTCAAGAGTAAGAGTGGTGGATTATTTTGTAATTCATCATTGATCATTTCAGGGTACTTTTTGCAAGTCTCATACCTCTCTTTTATTTGTTGCAGGTTTTTTTTAGTGAAGTAGGTTTGGTTCATTGAACTTGTTTAGTTCATGATCATTTTCTTAAACTGCATCCCAAAGATCTTTTTGATTTTCCATCTTTTTCACAGTTGGTGTAAAGGTGCATGATCCTTTTTCCCTAATTCTTCTTGCTGAGCAGCACGCAAGTTTATTTTTTCCGCCATTGTTCTGTTGATCTTGAAATGGGCTTAGTTGTACCTCTGGAACCGCTATTGGTGGGACCTCTGGATATGTGGTAGACCGCTGTTGGGCGTGATTGAACCTCTAGGAGGGCTTTTAGTGGGACTTCCGGGTGGTTGACCTGTTGAGTGTTGTTCAACCTTTGGGACCGCTGTTGGGCTTGGTTGAACCTCTGGGACCGCTGTTGGTGGGACCTCTGGGACTCTGGTTGATGGCTGCTTGGTTTGGTTGGACCTCTGGGACCGCTGTTGGTGGGACCTCTGGGACTCTGGTTGATGGCTACTTGCTTTGGTTGGACCTCTGAGACGTGGTTGCTCGCTGTTGGGCTTGGTGGGACCTCTGGGACCGTGGTTGACAGCTGCTCAGCTTGGTTGACCTGTGGATTGCTACTGGTGGGACCTCTAGGAATCTGGTTGATAGCTGCTTGTTTAGTTGGACTTCTGGGACCGCTGTTGGTGGGACCTCTGGGATTGTGACTGATATATACTCAGCTTGGTTGGACCTGTGAATCGCTACTGGTGGGACATCTAGATCGTTCTAACTTTTTGCTTGAAGGGCCATGTACGCTCCAGGAGACTCTCCTTCTCTGGATGGTAATTTCTGCTTGATTCTGATGGTTTCGGATAAAAGAACAGAAGGGCCTTAGTACCAGACAGGACTTAAAGTCACGGCACTCGCACTAGGGCTTAAGATAGGTAACTTACAACCAGACTAAAGCAGTTGCTGTAAGTTGGAAAGAAGATCCTAGCCAGACAAAGCACTTGCTATAAGGGTTAAGTTAAAAACCTGTAACCAGACAAAGCATCTGCTACAGGTTTAGGGAAGAGCCGAATGTAACCAGGCAGAGAACCTGCTACAATAATCCTAAAGTGAAAGTAATTGGTATTGTGTTATTGCGCAGTCTCACGAATCTACTAGCGTTGCTAGGCCAATAGTGACTTGGGCAGCAATTTAAGTAAGAGAAACAACAATAAGTTTGAATCTAATTTTATTGATGAAATTGATCGCGTCTTATATACAATAAATGCTGATTTTGCAAATACCAATGATCGTCATTTGCAATAATAAAAAGTAGGTTGCTTATAATTAATTAAATCTAATATGTACATACAGTGTGGTAAAAATATATAAAAATAAATATTCCAATTTGGATAAATGGACACTGAAGCTTCTAACAAATGGAAATATTCTTATTGCCGAATACCACTCGCGATAAAATTTTCCCTGGAAAAATCTTTCATTTTATTGACTCACATCAGTTTTGCTCGTGCGGCATTAATTCAAAAATAACTGCCTGAATAAATTTCAATGCCAAAATGTTACCATTAAGTCGTGTCATACGAAAACATTCATAATATAGGGGTCTCCTCCGAGAGTACGTTCGATTTGTGAAGTTATTAATGACGATTCACGTATGTTTTATACGTAGGTAGATGTTATATACAAATGAGAGACGTTCTACAATGGATCAAAAACGGTTAGACATATCTACCATTTTTTAAGACGAACGAGTCTACAGAGAGGCATCTGAGTAATCCTCTACCAACTACCAACTAAATTCACCTACTTGTCGCCACTTAATATAAGGATATTAATTTAATCTCTAAAATATATATTTAGGACTGACGTAATACGTACTTATTGTTGAATCTCATGGATCGAAATAGCTAAAAAAAAAAAATATATTTTTATAGAGAATTGTGTTGAGCTTAATACTTGCGACATTTTAACAAGCATAACAAATGTTGACTACCAAACCAAAACACTGAACAATTTGGCAACGTAACCAAAACAATAATATTTTTTATTCACTTTCTTAACCGCATATACAGTTGGAATTTGACCTTGAAAAATAGAAACAAATTCTTTCCGATTTTATCGCATACATTTTTGTAAAGATCCATCATAAACAAAAACTAGTAATAGGCGGAATATAAAAATAAATCTCTGCAATAATGCAAATAAACATAAATTTTACAACGAGCCTTGATTTATTTTTTGTTGTTCCAGATCCTCCAGACCTGAACTGACAAAATGACTGGAACGCTTTTCAGTGAAAATTCAAAGTGAATGTGAAAAATGTCTAGTGACACTGATGCGGCTAAGCAAAAGGGGCACTCGTCAGGAACCGTTAAGAAAAAACACAGATCCAGATCCAGTCCTAGATCAAAAAATGATCTGGATAAACCGAGAAAGAAAAGGAATCTTAGTGCAGCTAACTCATTTGCATCCATTCCATATGCTATCAAATTGTCTATGTTAAATAGTGGATTGTTGCCGACCAGTAAGTTTAATGGTAAGTTGAAATAATTTATGTTCAATATTATTGATGTCTTAAGTATTTACTTACTCACCTAACCCTTTTCTAGTTTGTTATTCTGCTCACTTTATTTAATTTTGATGGTGGCAGCACTAATTTATTAGCTTTTAAGTGCTTTTTCATTATTATTCTAGTGTAGTTTTCTTACTTATTTTTCTATTTAAACCATTAGAAAAAACAAATTTATGTCCGTATCAATCATGCACAAAGAAACAGGCGAATATAAACTATTTTCTTGTTCCGAACTTTACCGTAACTTTGTTATCTTCGCCGGAAATTGGGAGATAATTCCATACGAACTTCTTGCTGGAGAATACCGGGAGTATTTTGATGTAGGAAACCGGAAATGGCAGCGCAGTCAAGAATAATGTGAATTTTTTGTGGTTTTTCTCTCGGACAGATTTCAATTCAAGTCACGGCCAAATTTATAGTCATGGCTTCCTTTTCCCTGGCATACTAAGCCAAGGAAGCCATGGGATTAGGATAAATTGTTCCAATAGATTTTTACATACATAAGGTATGTACACTGGTGGAACATTTTAGCATCTGTTGCTGATATTTTCGCAACAATATTTTGAATATTATGGCAAAAAAAAGGCATTAATTTGACTGGACTTAATTCAGAGGTATTAGGGCAGGAGATAAAATATTTGTCGAATTAGTTTTTATCTCTCTTGCGCAAATGAGGAGTAAACGAGTGAATTCCTGTTATCCTTATTAATTTTTAATCTATTTGACCGGGTAAATACGAAAAAGACCAAGCACGTTCTTTTGCTTTTTTTTTCGGGAAGAAAATAGAAAGCGACGATGATGCGATTGATTTTGTGTTAAAGAATCACCAGTGCTGAGCGGCTGAAAAGCCGAAACGACTTCCCCGCAATCGACAATCTACAATCACCTAATAAATAGGAAGATGTTTCTACCTACTTCTATACCTTCTGGATCCACTAATCTTCTTGTTCCTGGTTTTTCTTTTTCGCTGGGCGGAATTTTATCTATTGCCGGTTTTCTTAAGTGATCATTTCAAAACTTCAGGGCAACAATTTTGATCCATTTCAAATCGGATACTTCTAACTTCTAACCGGAACTCATTCACGCTGGTCAGAGTCAGGCAGAGCTTGCATTAAGCTGAGTATGTTTGCCTTGATACGGTATCTGCGTTCTTATGCAGTTTAGCAGAATGATGTTTGATTTGAAAATTGTACTGTTGTGACTTTTCCATCGAAAACTGACTCACCAGATTTTAGCCGTACTCTACTTTCACGTTCAAAATATCCTTTCCGCCCATAGCGACAACATCCGGTATCCTCTTTCAAGTTCCCCATTCAAAGTGATTTTAGTCGTAGGTAAACTCTAAACTCACGTTTAACATGTCCTCTTTTTCCGCAGCTCATTCACTGCCCTCTTCAAGTTAACTTGTCTGATTCTGATAAAAACCTTTCATATTTCTTCCAGAAATTTCTTCATTAAGTCTTTATTAATGTCTCCTATGCATTCTTTTTCTACTCGTATTGACACAGCAGCTCTAACCTTTGATTCGAGTATTCGAGCATTCTCTATACACCTACTGTATCTATAATTCCACTGCTGAAGTTTTCCGCAGCTCGCATTTGTGCCGTTGCTTTCAGGCTATCCAAATTCACTAGATGACGGATATCTATTTCAAATTCTTCTAAACTTTCCACGGCATTCTGTTTCCTTGCTCTTAGCTATAGGTACCTAGTAATGCTACTGATCCCCCTAACGGATCAACAAGCGTACCATAGTTTTGTTGAAAAGCTGGCAAGCGAGTCTTCAGCATTAGGTCTAAGGCAGGGTCACATAATGCTAATATCAAACCTGCTCTTGAAAATTATTGTAATAGGAAAATTGAATAATAGCATGTATCTATGATAATAATTAATCAAATAAGGCAAAATCAGATAAAGCCTTAATAGAAAAGAAAATGTGACTCGAGTTTGCAAAGAAAATTTGAGGTTATTAAGTTGTCTCACCTGTTGGAATAGGGTTTTATTTGCCACCAAAAATACTCTAATCCGTTGGATTGGTCGGGATTCGAGATCCTGGATAGAATTCGGTGGTCGCTAGGGCAGCTTTTTACTAATGATCAAATAGAGAAAGTCAGGCTCCCTTGTGGGAAAAAACGAACAAAGCAAAACTTACCGAAATAGTTTTCAAAAATCCGAAATCATCGGCGAAGTTATGGCACTTTACGAAAACGTAAAGCAACGTGAGGCAACTCAATGTACCATAAATTCAATTAATGAGAAAATTAGGTCCAAAATCCCCTCTAGGGCGAAGACAAAAATTACATTCTTCAAGAGAGACTCTTTTCTCGAAACAACCAAATTGTAAAAGGAAGATTCACCACAAGTAAGTAATTAGCTGTCCTAGATTTTAAGAATAGAGATGAGGCAGAGGAGACAAATGTCAAGAATAAATCGGTAAACTTTTAAGTACCTACCAAAAATTGCACACAACGATAAAATCAGAGAAAATGACAATAGCTGACAATTAATGATAACAACAACAAGTAGGTAATTAACCACTAGAACAATCATAATTTGAAGAATAAGACAATGAATAAACAATTCGTGTTGCAAAACGTAAACGCTAAAAAATGAAACGATGATCCCAAAAACATTACTGATGAAAGGCTAATTGACAAAAATGAACGACATTACTGCCGTCAGTTGGCACACCAATCATAAGTGACATGACTTAAGTGTCACTATAGAATAGAGAGCAACCCGGTGATTTATGGAACCGGATTCCGAAACATCTGGTATGGAGTTCAGCAACCGAACAGAGTACGTGCAGCTTGCAGTACCGTCTTCGTGAACGGACCACTATTTGGAAAACCTAAACCAAGAATAAGAAATATTTGATTTGTTCACATGAAAATTAAAATGGAATTAAAATATTGACTAAAATCGAGAAAAATCATTAGTCGTCAATGAAAACTACCCACAAGTGAAAATACAATTTAAATAATAAAGATTGGAAAATTTACAGGATCTGCAATCACTGTAATTATTGTTGAATTTTTATGAAGCAAAAATGTAATTAAAGCCTAATAAAATCAGGGAGAAATTAAATGTCTATAGGAATTTTGAATGGAAAAGTGAAAATAAGTGTGAAATAGTTAAAGGCAATATTGGCACGTTACTACACTCCAAGCTTCTTCACGTAGATTCCATGACAATTTTGAATATATTATCTAGCCAAACCAGGTATTTTTTGAGTCGAACTTGATTCTAAGAGATTACGGTTTGAATTCATTCTCGCTGTTCTGTCCTGTTCTTGATTTTCTTCTGATCCCCAATCTTCTTATGGCTGTAAAAGTGCTGCATGCCTGTTCTTTGTTTCTTCAAGTCTTCGATCTTCTTATTGTTGTTTTGAAAGTGCTGCAGGCCGACCCGGTTCTTCAAAAAGAATTCATAGACAAGAGATGCCACTCTTTTTCGGTGATGAAAAGTTAAAAAAATAATTAAAATAAAATCTAATGAAGATACTTGAGTTTGCAGGATTAGAAGTCGAAGTGCTTTGCAAATTAAGCCCTAACTCAGGATTAAACAATTCGGAGAGTAGAGGAGGGTTTTTTTTTGGGCGCCACCGACTCAGGACAGATGAGTCGGACTCTCCACGATTTTATCTGGCTCCAGGTCCTTACAATTCAGATAAGAAAAAAATATATTTCAAAGAAAAACACCCAGTATTCCTCCACAAGTATATCTTTATCAGATTTAAAAAACCCTACTAGTTTCGAAACTAGAAAGTTCCATCTTCAGGCAGGGGCGTCGCGTCGGGGGTGGGGGGGTAATGGGGGTAATTACCCCCCCCAGGATCCAAAATTCAAGGGAAAAATTACGATACCCAAAAGAAAATACATAATAATATTAAAGAAAATACATTTTTTTTTTGTTTTATTTTCCTCACAAAGCAAATTATTGTTCTGGAAAAGTGAATGATCTTGAAACTGGCAAAAAATTTCGCCAGCGGCGCGTTAGCGGGGGGTCGCATCTTCCCATTACCCCCCCCCCCCCCCAGACTGCAAGTCACGCGTCGCCACTGTCTTCAGGAAGGCTGGTGTTTGTTTACAATTTGGGTCATTCAATGACATTTACTGCCGCTTGGATTTGGAAATGGTGTAGTTTTAAACCGTTTATAATCAGGATGACGATTATCAGAAAAAAATGAATTTACCAAGTTAGACAATAATGAAATTTTACTCTTACATATCTCCACTTCATCCTCAAAATTCATTGGAACCTCCGGATAGATGATATTTTTCTCCCTTTCACAAATGAGATGACCTCGAAGTATTGAGATTTAGACTTCTCGATTTGCTAAATTCTTGGTGCAAATTCCTCTAATTGTGAGTTCTTAATCAGCTTCGTCTTTATAAGTATACTGGGTGTTTTTCTTTGAAGTTAAATTTCAACTCCACTTTGAGTCATGGACTACTTTTTCAATTTAATAAAATATATATTAAAGAAAAGCTAGAACTAGGCTGAGTGCATAAAACCAAATAAAAGTCGATATGAATCAAGTGCTATAGAGTCTGTTTATTGATTATAAAAATAATATTATAGTCACAATTTACCAATTTTGTGGTTATTGTCCACAAAGAAACAATAGAAGAATTAAAATAATAACAAAAAAAGATAAACAATTAAATATGCAACAATACCAATCAAGGAATGATTAGTATTATTCAAGCAATGACAATCAATGGAACTGTCATTAATTAATTAGGTTAGTGACCGTTTAATGAAGGGTCAATAAACAAATACAGTAATGTCTTTATTATAGGAATAGTCATGAACGATTAAATTAAGTGTAAAAATTGAGAATGTTATTGTAGCTTAATAATCAAATCAATAAAAAAAAAATAATGTAAAAATTGAAAATATAAAAAAAAGAAAAAAAAGAAAAAAAAAAGAATTAGTTGTCGGAGCGGTTACCTACCAGGATATCTATTCTCGAAACCGGGGAACAGCGTTCTCACGAAAACGATTGCTATGTCTTCGTCAGTGTCATGGAAAAATAAATATGAGCGACTAAGAAACAACCTTCGTTCTCATGAGAACGCTGCTCCCCTGTTTCGAGAATAAGGGCCCAGAACTAAAAGTAAGTTGACATAAATAATCAATCACCTGAAACAGGTTATGTCCAGCTAAATTTCTTATAATAATTACTGCTGTCTGGTTTCCGGCACCCTAAACATACCGCGGTGATCGCTTTGGCGCACAAATAGGGGTAAAATGTGAATAAATGATAAAATAAAGATAGGATAACTACAGATAGTACGATACCAAAATGTTCCAGATGGTAGCAGTACCTACAATTAATCAGGTTAGTCCTGGGTACTGGTTGTGGTTAAGATGTTCAAATCAATCTTAAGGTGCAAATTCACAGTTCGGAAGGATTGTGTACCTGTCCAACTAGAAGGCTTAGGTTTGGTAGGAATAGCCTTACAATCTCGGTTACAATAATTAAACTTGTTGTGCGTTTGGTTTAATATTGTAGCCGTGAGTAAAAACCCTAAGAGACAAATTGTTATAACACACTGTATTTGTAACTTAACCTAAGCCAGGCACTTTATGAATAGACTGAATGAAAGAAAAGACAATGAATTTACATTGCACTTAGTCAATTGGTAATATCAAATTTACTGGGTAATTATTGTAATAGAAAAATTGAATAATAACTTGTATCTATGATAATAATTATTCAAAATAAGCAAAATCAGATAAAGCCTTAATAGAAAAGAAAATGTGACTCGAGTTTGTAAAGAAAGCTTAAGGTTATTAGATTATGTCTCACCTGTTGGAACAGAGTTTTATTTGCCACAAAAATACTCTTATCCGCTGGATTAGTCTGAACTCAAGATCCTGGATAGAATATGGTGGTTTCTAGGGTAGCTTTTCACTAATGATCAAATAGAAAAAGTCAGAATCCCTTGTGGAAAAAAACGTGCAAAGCAAAACTTACCAAAATGGTTGTTAATAATCCGAAATCATCGGCGAAATTATGGCACTTTACCGTACTCAATGTACAATAAATTCAATAACTGAGAAAATTAGGTCCAAAATCCCCTTTAGGGCGAAGACAAAATTAAATTCTTCAAGAGACATGCTTTTCTCGAAACAACCAAATCGTAAAAGAAAGAAGCACTACATAAAATCAATTACCTGTCCTAGATTTGAAGACTAGAGATGAGGCAAAGAACGACAAATGTCAAAACTAAATCAGGTGAAATTTTTAAGCAAAAATTGCACACAACAATATTGTCAACTACTTAAGTAAATAACACTCTGTACATCAATTTTACTAAAGTGTGTCGACGAGTCAGCATTTATTTGGTATAAATACCGCACCGAAGTCCATTACCGGCAGACTAAGGCTAGTGCAAAGTACCTCAAATGGGAAAAGCCCCTCTAGCTAAGTCTCCTCCCAGTGCAAACTACCTTTAATGGGAAACGCCCTTCTGGGAGTATTGAACGCAGCAGACTAGATCCAGTGCAAACTACTTTTAATGGGAATCGCCCTTCTGGACCTGTCTCGAACCTAGCTCTCTCTTGGAGTATTGAACGCAGCAGACTAGGTCCAGTGCAAACTACCTTCAATGGGAAATGCGCTTCTGGATTTGTCTCGAATCTAGCTTCAGTCTTCAGTCACGCCAAGTGTATGTACAGAGGGTACATAATACAGAGTGGCCTATAAGTATAACGTACTTATTTTGGCAATTGCCTAATTATACTGCATACGGCTAGTTAGCATCAGTTCGGAGGCCATGGGTCTATGGGTTCCTTGTATACATCTTACCTTTGGGCGCCACCAAGTTAATTGTGACTTAACTAGGAAGATAACTTAATGATGTTATAAAGAAAACCTGTGCAATTGGAGAGCTTATCAATAAAACAACTAATTAGGTACAATAATGTATCTGGCTTCCTTTATTAAAAAATATTAACAATAATATATAGGGATAGCCAGGACGTTGTTAAAAATGTGTATACATTATGGCTTGTACCAATTTATAAATATTTGATTATAAAAAAATGAATGTAAATAACGCATATATAAATATGGATTTAATGTAAACATGACTAAAAACTTTTTGGTATTTAAACTTGTGAGTGATAAGAAAAAGACAGTATGGGTTACACTTTACCAACAGGCAAATTCAACACAGAAAGGTGAAAGTTATTGTTAGGGCAACCTCAGGGTAAAATTCTAGAATTTTATTTAAGGGGCACTTACCGTACCTAATTCAGTATCAAGTGATTTACATAGGATTTGCCTAAATAGTAAAAGGTGTAACTTACATGTGATACAAGTGTTTGTTATCTTCAAATGTATGTGTAAATCCAGAAGTTCCAAAAGTGAGGTTATCTACATGTTTGGTCTCACTGTAGATAGACAATGGTATGGTAAGTGAGTCATGAGTCCTATCCACGTTGTATCTGTTTAACGTAGAACTCAGTGTGGTTCTAGCAGAGTGGTACCAAGAGAGTTGCTGAAGAAAGGCTACCAAAGCCCCAACTGAGAGCAATCTAGATCTAGTCTAGAATCTCTCTAATTACAGCCTAGGAGCTGTCTAGATATAGCCTAGAGTCTTCTAAGTATAACCTGGCACTAGGACCCTATAACGATGTTCGTATAAAAAAACAAATCGAGCCCCAAATATTAGAAATAATCTTACCTCAAATTGAGGGATACTCTAGACCAAAGGTGAAGTCTTGAACTTCCAAAAGCTGCTCGGAACAGTCCTATTGAAAAAATGGAACACGTGTTGTAGGTTAATATTTCCTGAAGAAAATCTCAAAACTTACCGAAACAAAATCCAAAATGACCAAGGGACGACTCTAGACAATTATCAACAAGAAATTAGTCTGAAACTCGAGTTCCCCGGTACAAAATTCCAAAAAGTCTCGCCCAAAATTACTTAGGGCCGAGACCGACCTTTCGGTATCAAGTCTCAAGATCAAAAAGGGCTATTCTTCCTTCTGGATTTTCGAAGAAGGTTTCCATTTGTCAAACTTCTAATTTTGACATTGATGAAAAATTATAGAAAAGAGCGTGTTCAGTTTAATCCCAAAAATACAAACCGAAAAGTGGGTTGTATAAAAATGACTGGTGAATGTTGTAAAATGCCTATAGAACATATATCAAAAAGTAGAACAGGTCTAAAGAAAACGCCTAGACAAAACAGCTGTTCAATGACATGATGGAAATGAAAAATCAAGAAAGTAAACAACAATTATTATCATAACCTCAGATTATTTGATTGGATTTGCAAACAGAGATGATGATGGTACTAACTCCTTTTCCTAAGATTCTAATCAATAACAGCGGGCCCTACCGTACTGAATCAAACCTTCCTATTGTTCATCGATTTTTAACTGATACTTGCGGTATGAGGAGCAAGGGGCTGTTTCATATGGCAAAAACAGGTGTGACATCAGGTAACCATTGGCGTTCTAATGTAAGGGAGCCACCAGCTCACATTCCATCCGAGTATCAGATTAAAATCGACGAACAATAGATCAATTAACCACACTTGCAAACCTGAGCTAAAAAACTTTCAGTAGAAGGCAGTACTCAAGGTAATAAAATCTGGGCACAGAAAAGATAGTTGTTCATTCATTTATTTCTTTATAGTTCTATATAGAATCATATCTACTAGAGCAAAACACAGTAGCATATTAAACAAGAAATTGAAAATGCTACATAAGTAGTACGTCCCTCCGTAGAAGAGAAGTCATGATACTATTTCTAGGGTAATATTATTATTATTCAATACATTATCTTATTGTACCTATACAAGCGAGTTTCTCTCTACCTGAACCCCACCTCTACGACCCCAGGGCCCGGATTCCGAACCCTCGATTCGATAGTATCGTCTATATAAAGACGATACTATCGAATCGTGGAATCGGAATCCGGGCCCAAGGGGCCTTATTCTGTAAGGAACGAAGCGTTCGATTCGGTAGAATTTTTTCGATTGTGACGTCATTTTAGGTTTGGTAGCGCGGTCACGCTCCTGTTGTGACGTCCCAGGACGAAACGTATAGGGGTTATGACAATATAATCAGACAAAAATTACATCAGCTGACGACTAATGATAACAACAACAAGTAGTTATCCACTAGAACAATCATAATTTGAAGAAAACGATAATGAATAAACAATTTTTGTTGCAAAACGTAAACGCTCACGAAGGAATCGATGATCCCAAAACTGTTACTAATCGAAGGGTCAATTGATGAAAATGAACGACACCTCTCCAGTCAGCTGGCACACAAATCATAAGTGACATGACTCAAGTGCCACTATAGAATAGAGATCAACCCGGTACTAATGGAACCGGATTCCGAAAATAAATATGTTACTGAGTCCAGCAACCAAACAGAGTACGAGCAGCGTGCAGTACACACTTCGTGAACAGACCACTATTTGGAAAACCTAAGCCAAGAATAAGAAATATTTGATTTGCTTACATGAAAATGAAAATGGAATTAAAATATTGATGAAAATCGAGGAAAATCATTAGTTGTCAACAAGAACTACTCACAAATGGAAATATAATTTAAATAATAAAGTTTAGAAAATTTACAGGATCTGCAATTATTGTAATTATTGTTGATTTTTTTATAAAGGAAAAATGTGAACAAAGCCTAATAAAATCAGGGAAAAATTAAATATCTATAGGAATTTTGAATGGAAAACTAGAAATAAGTGTGAAATGTTAAAGTCAATTTTGGCACGTTACAGAGCTTCGATATTGTTACTCTCCAAATGGTACAATAAAATTAAAAAGTTGTACATAAAAGAAAATTAAAATAAACTTAAAACTAAGTCAATTTTCTAATAGATAAAAAGCTAACACAAACAACAGGAACAATGTCAAAAAACATAAAACATAGAGAAAACTTAAATTAAAACTAAATTGAACGTCTAAAATAAATGCTTCAGCGTGTAGAGTAGACTAGATGAAAACAAGTCGATTTCTGCGTAGTAATTATTGTACTTGCTCATCATGTGGTCAACAAATGCACCCAAGCAATAATTTGTTCGGTGAGTGGTTACAAAAAAGAGGTGGGTTTGCCTGGTTTGTCGAATTGGTACACGAACACTGATTTCAGAAAGCAGAGGATTACAGGTTATTATCCCCCAGACTAGCTTATAGAGAAACAGTAGGGGCTGATCACGCCGTCTTTGTTCTAATGGGTTCAGGCCACATAGAAGGACCCTAATGCTGTGTTCAAGGTTTTCATAGGGAAAATGTTGTTTTCTACAGGACATGAGGCATTTAGCAAATTTTGCCTAATCTCTTTCACTCCGTTGTTTGTGACAGTCATAAAAAGGGGACCAGATTAAGCTGCAGTATTCAAGGATGCTGCACACCAGACAGTTGTGAAGAGTGTGAAGAGCCTGAGTATCTTGTAGATGCTTTGTATAACGCTTCACAAAGCCAATCATTCTGAACCGTCTGTCTACAATATTCTCAATGTAGTCCTCAAAAGTTAAATTACTATCAAAGAATCAGGTTCTTGAAAAATTGCATTGCACTTCTTGATGTGCAAGTGCACAAAGCCGGTCTAAATCTGCTTGAAGGTTGACATGTGGACCCGTTTTCGAAAAAAAATTGAGGTCATCAGCGTACAGAAGAAACTGAGCATTGTGGGAGCAGCTGGCCACATCATTGACGAACAGAAGGAATAGTATTGGACCCTTGTGTGACCCCTGGGGAACACCGAAGAGGAATTTAATTTCTCGAGATGCTGCCCCACCTATATTACAATACTGCCTGCCCTCGCTAAGGTACGACTCAATCCAGCACCTCATAAAGCCTGAAATGCCCATCCTGGAGAACTTCATAAGGAGCAGTTGATGATAGACCCTATATCAGTGAAAACGACGTCGACCAGGTAGTACCAATAAACGGCCAAGCTTGTTGTAGTCTAGGAAAAGTGTAGATTTTCAAAAAAAAATAAAAAATCCTACACAAATGAATTTTTCAGGGATGATATAGGGGCCGGGTGGGTGATCATAAAACCGAAGATATCACAGATGCACCTTTCAGGCGTTTTGCGCTGTGGGGGATGAATGTGCGGCATTGACGATTACTTGGTACCTATTGATTTTACTTGACTTTTTTGATTAAGGGCTGTCTGTGGTCATAAGCGCCGTTTTAAATTTATAATGAAAATAAATATTTTCAACCTAAGGGAAGTGTCCCCCCGCTGAATGGGGGTGAGTTACAAAAATAGTTGATAATAAAAAATTGTAGGAAATTTAATCTTATAAAACTTTTATCAGGACTTTTTTTTTTGGAAAAAAATAAAAAAACTTTAAACTTGATTGAGAAACGGCAGGGGATGAGTAAAAACTTCATAAAGCGTTGTATGTGTTGTAGACATTTTTTTCACGTTGGGTAATAGTATATTACATACCGAGTTTAGTTAGACCGAGGCGCAGCCGAGGTCTAACTAAAATCTCTCGACAGTAATGAAACTTTTCACCGAGGTATGTATACTATTTTATTTACTATCATTCGAATTTTGAAATTTTTATTTGAATTAAAACTAAAAAAATACGATAATTAACAATTTAATTTACTTTCGGCTCATGGGAGGAAAGTAAACTTTCGACCCGTGGACCGAAAGTAAAAGTCAAAAAAGTGACATTTTCGAACTTTTTAAAAGTCAGTAAAGTCAATATTACATGTATGATTGTAAATAATTTTTTTTATTTTTAAACCATACATGTAATTTTCACATTACTTAATGGTTTGAAGATTCGAAAATGTCACTTTACTTTTGTTTACTTTAAAGCAAGCCGAAAGTGACTGTTCTACTTTCAGTTTCGGCCGAGAATTCACTTTCGGCCCTGATAAATTGTTCTTTCACACCTAAACACAAATTCAGGTGCAATAATGTTTGTATTTAGAAGTAGATGTCACATGTGTTTATATTGCTGAAATTTCAATGTCAATAGTAAAGGTGCTAGGACAGTTCAAGCGCAAGCCCCCATGTAAATCTCCATAAGAAAACGCTAAGGTCCAAATTGCAGCTTTTTCGACCATCTAGGAGTGGGGGTAAAATTTCCAGGTAGCCCCGCCCCCGTTCCATCGCCCAGGTCTGCATCGACCGGTCGCGCTACCTCACCAGACACAGGTCTAGAGCTGTCTCTAGACCTGTATACAGTCCTGTCTCTAGACCTGTATAGCTGTATACAGACCTGCCTTTAGACCTGTATAGCTGTATACAGCCCTGTCTCTAAACCTGTATAGCTGTATACCTGTGTCTGGTGAGGTAGCGCGACCGGTCGATGCAGACCTGGGCGCTGGAACGGGGGCGGGGCTACCTGGAACTACTCCTAGATGGTCGAAAAAGCCGCAATTTGGACCTTAGCGTTTTCTTATGGAGATTTACATGGGGGCTTGCGCTTGAACTGTCTTAGCACCTTTACTGTCAATGCCGGTTTCAGACTGTCAGTCGAAATTCTATTTTTGTCATATTTTTACCTTATTTTTTTCAATAATTAATGGTTCAAAATGAAATAGTATACATAATTCGGTGGAAAGTTTTTACATTATTGTCTCGAGAATTGGTTGACCGAAGTGCGAAGCGCCGAAGTCAACCATAGGATCTCTCGACAATAATGAGACACTCTCCACCTCCGCATGTAATATACTATTATTTTCATTATGAATTACAAATGGCCCTTATGACCACAAACGGCCCTTAATCAAAAATTCTTTTGATAAACATTGTTGATGATGTTGCACATCTTTTATCTGAAACATTAATTTGTAAAATCAATAGGTACCAAGTAATCGCCAATGGCGCACTTCCAGCCGCTATAGCGCAATACGCCAGAGGGGTACATGTGTAATATCTTTGGTTTTATGATCACCCACCCGCCCCCTATCATCCCTGAAAAGTTCATTTGGGTATGTATTTTTCGACAATTTTCCTAGATTATTGCTGTAGATAGACTCTGATAAAAGCCATGCTGCTCGTCCTTTATATAAAAATGAAATACGTCGCTGTATGCACGTTAAGTGATGAAAAAAAAATAGAGTTTTGTATTACGTGCAAAAAGCAGAGCGCTTTCGGTCTTAGGCTATCATCAGTACTTCTTTGTCAGGATGCACAGGCGTCAATTCAAAGGACAACAGTAGTAACATCACATTCAACATGGATACATCATTGAAAATAACTCGACCTATTAAAAAATTGATTCAGAATCAGCTGAGAAAGAAAATGTGCCAGTCATGAAAAAAAAAAAATAATAAAACTTTATAAAAACAGGATTTACCTTTTAAATCATAAAAAGAACAACTGAATGAGTTTCCTTGTTCCATCTCAATAGGTTTCTGAATATTTAGAAATGTGTACCTGTGAAGATTGTTTTTAATTTATTTTTCAATGTGTCGAAGTTATTTTTAATGATGTCTTATGTTGAATGTAATGTTACTAGTCACTACTGTTGTCCTTTGAATTGACCCCCGTGCATCCTGACAAAAAAGCACTTATGTTGGCCTAAGGCCAAAAGCGCTCTGCTTTTTATTAAAGAATTTTGCACGTAATACGAAACTATAGTTCCCTTTCGTTCTTTATATGGCGCTTATATGTTTCAAAGATATTTTCTGAAATGATGGTCTTTAAAAGTTTGGGGATAGCTTACAATAGGAAACTTCCTCTGTAGTTGCTAACATCTTTTTTGTCGCTGGATTTGAAAATTGGAAAAATAGTTGATTTTTTCCAGCAGTCTAGAAATTAATCCTGATTGAAAGTTCTTTGAAATATTTTGCACAGAGATTTTGACATGGTGGGGTGACATTTTCGAAGCAGCAGAGGGGGGATCCCATCAGGACCTGCACATTTGGAAGTATCTAATTGCCTTAGCTTCGCTATTATTTTCCGAAAAGTCATAGGAAGATAGAATAGAGACAAAAGGTATGGACCGGCGCTCCTTTGTAATCTTTGTAACAAAGTTGAAAGTAAGTGGCAAAAGCGTCGGAAATGGCTTGGTTGTTGGCGAAAGATTTGATTACCTTGCTCCATTTCGGCAATTTGCTGTATTCACCATAGGATACTCTATACATTATCTTGAAACTTGATTTTGAATATAAAGTCTTGTATGTAAGGCAAAATTTTCGTACCTTATCTAATTTTCAAATGAGACACGATGGGATATTCTAGAAAAATTACTATCTGAGCTTGTTTTTCGATGCTGATATCGGAGAGGCACCTGATAGCACAGAATAACAAACAAACAAAATGAAAACGGAAAGAGAGATCCGATGGTCGTGGAGGAAGCCCCGCCCCTTGGGCAACGGCGGAAAGATGTTCAGTGGTAGCGCGTCACCAGTTAGTCTTATCAGTGGAAGAGAGGTTTACCTACCAGTGTGCGCCCATGATATTTTCGTCGTTAGCCCGGTTCGAAGTCATAGAAAAGCAAATCGGATCTCTCTTTCCGTATTCCTTCTGATTGTTATTCTGTGTTGATAGTCACTATTCTAGTATCACTTTTGTTTTCTAAAAATTACACTATGGAATGTTCTGGAATAATGGTTCTGTGACTATTTATTTTTTATTTGTATGAAAATGACTATAGTAATTACATTAGAATGTAGGCATAAAACCACACAGAGGGTAGGTACTCTATTTACTAATCTTTTAGGTAAATGTGAATAAATCTGAAAATAATATTACGAAATTGCATCAAGAGCCGAATCCAGTTGCGCGACTATTCGGGGAGTTCTATTGTATATAAGTTGGGCTGGTTACTCTAGAGTAATTCCTCAAACAATGGACAATGCCGTCCACAAATATCGCGTAGTGAGTCAGTTTGATAGTTAGTTTAAATAAGAGATTTATTGTATAAGGTTCTTTTTCAATTTGACCAATAAAAGTTATTGTTGGTTAGGTGAGTTTTAGACAGTTTTGCTGTGGTTTTAGTGTACCGGAATCCGTGACAATGTAACAATTTGTAGAGTACGATTTGAGAATGTGTTTATTATTTGAGTTTTGTCAGATGAATACATATTTTGAATGTCAATGTGCCTTCTCAAATGGCTAAATCCGTGAAACGTTTGTGTACATTCACAAGTACGCAAACAATTCCTAGGTATTATTGTTAGGTATTCATATTTGATATCAAATAAGAATTTTCACCTTTATACTATTTTAACCACAAAAATACAGAATCAAAAATAAACTCCTAAATTATGGTTTGGTTATAGACAGTCAAGAAACAGAAAATAAGCGATACCTGCGGCTTTTCAGATCCCCCATACTGAGAGGCAACATTATCTCGTTTTTTTTTTTCATGAATTAAATCATTTTAATAACCTATAAGCCCATTTTTGCACGAATTATTGCACAGTTGAAATTAAAGGGGGTGTGACCCAGAAAAACAACTTAAGCTACTCAAATCAAGAAAAAAAATCTAAGATCTCTCGTGGAAACCGCAGTCCTATATTCAAAATGGTATCCGAGAAAATCCCTTATGAAGATAAATTATGATGGAACTTGTGACGTCACACCGGCTAACCGCCAAAATCGCAGCCTTCTGTTCATTCAGTCGTCATTAGTGAACCGTGCCCTACATACTTTGAGTGGTTGATTGCGTTTCAGTGCCGAAGCCGTGTGACGTCACAGCCTAGGCGTTTGTGACTACATATAAACCGCCCTTACTCGAAAACGGTTTATCGTAGCAAGATGCGGTTTCAATATTTGTCCTTAGATTTTTTTGCACTAAAACTTTCATTTTTGGTAGTTGGTGAGTGAATACTCTGTATGGCACAAATTTCTCCCGACACACAGCGCTATAGTTTTCCTTTATAACTTCTAGATTGTGCCTCAAACGCTGCGCTGGTTGGTATTGAGAGTGAAAATATGCTCAATAGAGGGTATTTGGTTGTGAAGAGCTCGATAGGTAAAAATGAGATCTCTTCTGGTTCACACTAATTAATCCTTGTTAGTTAGCCTTTCTTGATAGGATGGTCTTCTCCTGCCAAGTTGCAACGGCGTGGCTTTCCTCTGCACAGCTTCCAGGTTGTTCTTATCTCTTATCGGATCAGAGCTCCACACCTGACCTGCATATTCAAGTATTGGTCTGCAGTAGACAATAAACAGTTGGGTGAATTCTTCTTGGGGTATGTTGAGGAATAAATTTTTTAACAGAAATAGTTTGCCTTTTGCTCGACTGCAAATGTCTGTAATATAGGGAAACCAAGATAGATCACTAGATACCAGAATGACAAGATAGTTATGCTGCTGAACACTGGGCAACACAATGCCATTGATGGAGTAATCTAGTTATGGGTTGTTCAAGATGCAACACGACACCCACATTTGGGGGAAGTTGCCAGTCCTCACTCCACTCATAAATCAGGTTAAGGTCTTCTTGAAGAACGGCTGTCAGTGGCAGGACTGTAGATCTTTATGTCATCAGAATAATTAGCGCACGAGGATTTTATTAGGTCCAGTGGATCCAGCGTGTACAACACAGAGACCAGTGGTGCAAGCACTGAGCCCTGCGGCACTCCGCTTGCACTGGTTGTGGCTCGGAAAGAGAGTCAGCAACTCTGATTTGGAACTGTTTTTCTGAAACATAATCCCTAACCCAGAGCAAGTTGCCCTCATCCCAAAATGCTCCAATTTCATCACGAGTCTCCGTGCATACCCTGTCGAACGCTTTGGCAAAATCAAGTTGAATGACATTTTTCAGTCTAGAAGTCTGGTCCAGTCATTGAGACATTCCAGGAGACATGTATTGTATTTGTACTGCGTTTCAAAATGAAGCCATGTTGGTGTGCGGTAATCAGTTGTTCTGCAGCCGCAAAGTCTCTCACATGGTTTACTATTATCATTTTTGCTATAATGGATAAGAGACTGATGGGCCTGTAGTCCTCTGAGCTTAGCTTGTTACCTTGTTTATAAATGGGTGTGACTGACTCCCTCTTCTAATGAAATGGAAGTTTGGTTTGCTGGAAGGATATGTTCATTATTTTTTGCTAGGAAGTGCAAAAGGCTTTCTGTACATTTTTTGAGCATCAAGTCAAGTTGTTTTCAATTTTTTTTTTTTTTGCTTTTGGGATATCTTGATGTGTAAAGTCGATGGTAGTGATTCGTATGGATTTGAAAAGTCGTCGGAATGGGTGCCTGCTTCGTGAAGACCCTTGAAAACTCATGCAAGTATCCCAATTGGCAAATTTTAAGGGTGGGTATACCCACTTTAGTGTTTTAATTTGATCACATATATTTGTGCAGCTTTTTGGAATTCTCAAACCTTGTCAATCTGCTGAGATATACCAGCTTTGCCTTCATTTATTTGCTGTGTTAGGGTATTTGAGAAGTTGCGTCATCCTCTATAGTCAGTGGGATGCTTTGTTTGAATGAATTTTTCCCAAAGTGTCTTTTCCCTCCTACAGTCTCAAATGTGACGATCAGTAATCGACGGATAAGGCTGTTTGTATGATAAATTCTGAGTTTGCTTGTACTGTTCTTTCCAATGTGTTGTGGAAGGTTGCCCAGACCGTGTCTATTTTACACCCAAAAGTTCTTCTTACCAGTCGACCCTAGAAAGGTGTTCGTTAACTGCTGCAAAGTTGATGCGTTTGATTTTTTTTGCTTGAAGGTTTCAGCGCCTGCATTAGCCAATGTTGTTTGGAGTGTGATTTTCAGTACCTCCTGGTAAGATTTTCCTATGGGAGAGAGATGTTCATATTTTGTTATGAGGTTCTTGTCATTTGTAAACTAATGAGGGGTTTTGACCTGAGACTGAGTGGGTTCGGTCACAAGCTGGTGTAAGCCTTCACTTAATAGTCTCACCCGATATGGCAGCTCCATCCCTTAATACACCCAAATCTGTACTTGGCCATGAGATTTTGGAAAAGGTGAAATCACCCCAAATCACCAACTTTTTGCATTCTGATTCAAATTATGTTGGAAAATTCAATCACATCAACATCAAACCAGACAAACAAAAAACGCTAGTCTCAGGCACTTTGCTAAGCACTGCAATTTATTTTGTGGTCTGGAACTCTACTACGGATTTTAATCTAAAATAATGACGCTGGGCGATTTGAAATTCAAGTTGATTTAAAGAATTGGACATTTTGTGGCTCATTTCAAACAAAACATTAATTTTATATTTTTTTCACCAAGCCCATTTGAGTCATCATTTCATTCCTTTTTCGGATCGTTAAATCGAAAATATAACTATTTAACATATTCCTTTCGGACAGGGAATAAGGTATTTATATGATGAAAGTTTTTCCTCCCATTAGGCAAATTTCGCTTTTGTATTCTGTCAGGCGACGGAGTTTCGATGGATCTGGCTGAGAAAATCGAAAATATATTATATACATACCTATAAACTTTGCCTATATGATATGGCTCGTATAATTTATTCGAATTGAGAGTGTGAAACCATTGCAGAACCATCATTTGCACAATTTTATTTTTTTGTAGTTTTGTTATAGATACCTTGGACTATAGCGACTGGTTGTTGTGGGTTGGGATTGTTTGACGGAGAAACACTTCTGAAATCTGACACTTTTCAGTAGTAGAATAGTGCTGTCGAGTCATACACCATTATAAACTTAACCACTACTACGTAGTTTATGGTGGTGTATGACTCGACACTATATTCCACCACGTTTCCTGTACGTAGCTACGCAACGTTTCGACATTCCTATTATGATGGGCGCTTAACTTTCGCAGTATACATCTTTCAGCTATGCCAATAGAGATGCATGCGTCAGAGCCTCAGAATCATTTTGGGTGTAAGATTTCAGTTGTATAAGAATTTTTTGCTAAGGATTTTTTATTGGATATTCGCAATTTCGATTGTGTCACTTCCTGTTCTTCTTTCTCTCCCTGTTTTTCATTTGTGATGCAGCATTGTCCTTTTTTCCTGGAACCGACTCATTAAAAATTAATGAGTTATGCAATAAATATACTCGTTAACGAGTGAAAGCTGATGATGAGGGGTGAGAGAGAGAGAGAGAGAGAGAGACTGGAGAGGTAAAAAACACTAATTTGTCGATATGTATGGTAGGCTAGTGCATTGAAAAGTTCAAAAAAATAAATAAATATACCAAATCCAAATCTATGTAGTTCATATTTTTACAGCTATTCTAGTCATAGACACGCTGTAGAGTCCATTTTAGTCTTTTTGAATATGGAAATCTGCATTTTTTCAGATGAAAATGGATCAGTGGGCGAAACGATTGACGACAGACCAATTGAAATTTCGGAATTTATGAAACTTTGCGAACAGCGACGAAAGTTTCCAGTTTTGTATAAATTGGAGTTCGAGGTGAGTTTATATTTGCATTCGAATTTAATTTATTCAAATCTGTTTATGTTGCTAGATTGCAGAAAAGACAGAGCCCCATTCTTGTCGGCATGGAACTAAAAAGGGTAACTTAGAAAAGAACCAGAACCAAAAATGCATTCCTTGTAAGTATGAATTTGAGTTTAATTTTTTAAAATTTCACCAAATTGCAATAAAAACTTTATATCTAAGACAAAAAGCCCACTTAGATAAAAGTTTATATTTCCATGTAGAGAGGAAACTCATTTCCGCTCAACAGTTGAGTCATATAAACACGAAAATATACTTGAATGTGTCTTGCACTGGAAGGCTTCCACTTCACACTCCAGTTTTTAAATATTTTATTGAAGCGCTGAGGACTGGCAAAATGCTGATTTCGCGTGGCTCAATTTATTGCTGCCAACTATTGAGGCTACTGATTTGAAGGGGCGGAAAATAATTTCAAAGGAGATGAAATTGAAAACTAAAATATGATGGTGAATAAATATAAACTTATAGAAGAAAAGATCAAGAGAGAATTTTTCACATTTGCATTCTAACTCTCGTACTCTAGCAGCATAGCAGATACAATACTTGGACGCATCGACTACACAACAGCGATAGTGGTTATTGTCAGAAGCATGTTGGCATATCTTTGTTTAATTTATTGAGTCTCGTTTTTTATATTCATTCAGTTCATGTGCTCTTTGTAATGGCCTACGAGTTCCACTAATATAGAATTTATCACATTAATTACATTATAAATTACGGTTTTAGTCTTTTTCATAACTCAAGGTAAAATAGACTCTCTCTTACAAGTAAGGCCCAAAAAATGCAAGGTAAAAGACTTTAGTTAGATCTCATACATTTTCAAGACCTCTGGTTTTGATTCTTTTATGTTATCGTATCTAGGATAAGAGGGCATCTCCCTTCGGTTGATAAAACCCAATCGTTTTCCAAAAAAGGTTCATGAGTTTCAGGAAAATCATTGATTGATGAACGAATTATTAAATTATATGAGGAACCTGAACCCATAGAAGGTCAATGTCAACGACGGTTCACCGGTAATTGTTATAATCAGCGATCGCGCACCAGGGTCGCGGTAATAATATAAATTAATGATTTTTGGAAGTTTTCCAAAAATTCCTATGGAAGATGAAAGGGTAGTCTACACATCGAGAATAAACCGCCTTAGTAAGTCAGTAATAATAGTGCCTTTTAGTCCTGTGAAAATTATTAGTTTCGATGCCCATATCTGAAATGTATTTGTGGTAAGCTTTATTTTAAATACACTTTCCTATTCTAGTTTTGATTCTCCCCTCTCATAAGGGCCATATCCAATGAGAGAACACTACGTTGCGGACGTAGTAACGAAGAAGCCTTATGGTGTAAAATTGTACAAGGGTGCCACCATAGGATACTTACAAAAAAAATCAGGGCAAAATTAAGAAAACTACCCAGTTATGTTCGTGGAGGACGACGAAGATGAAAAAGTTACAATAAGAGACCACAGTATTTGGCACTAATAATTATCACAGGACTGAAAGGCACTATTATTACTGACTAACTAACGCGGTTAATTCTCGGTCTGTAGACTACCCTCTTATCTTCCAAAAACCATTATTTTATATTAATACCGTTACCCTGGTGCGTGATCGCTGATTATAACAATTAACAATTACCGGTGAACCATCGTTGACATTGACCTTCTATGGGTTCAGGTTCCTCATATAATTTAATAGTTCGTTCCACCTGCAACCGAATGTTATTTAAACGTGACGTGATGGATGATTTTCCTGAAACCCATGAACCTTTTTTAGAAGACGATTGGGTTCAATTAACCGAAGGGAGATGACCTATTAACCTAGATACGAAAATATTTTTAACTTTTCTGGTCATATTTCAAAAATACAAACATGACCTTTGGGCACATAATATGACTTCATGACTCTCTTAATATAGGTACAGGTTTGGCAAGTCAACATCTTGAAAAAATGAATGAATTAGGGGTATTGTTACAATGAAATATGCATAAATCTATTGTGCTCCCCTTCTAGGTGCTTTAGTTGATAGAGTTTTCACTCAAAGCACCTCAACAAGCTTCAAAACTTTTATGAACCTAAGTGAGCTGGATGGTTCCATGGATGGAATTTTTTCCCCAGTGGGCTGTCTGGGGTTTGTTCTTTCTTCACTTCTTTTCGTTGGTTTCTGGAAAGTGTTCGCTCAGAAGAAGGAGCGCACGCTCCTCTTCTCCTTCCGTATAGGTACCATCTGACTTTTTCAGACAGTCGAACTTGTTTCCTCTTTAGCCATTGCCGTGTGCAGTCTAGCGGCGACTGGAGTCGGGGTGATGTTTTCATAGTCAACATCTTACGGGCCAGTTGTAATGCAATAGAATGAAATGTCTAGAAAAAGTCAAGGTTAAATAGAGAACAGGGGAAATTGTTTTCGTTGTCTATTTAACCTTAGACTTTTTCTAGACATTTCATTCTATTGAAATAAAATTGGCCCGTAAGATGTTGACTTGCCAAACCTGTATACGGTCGATACCAAAATGTAAAACCTTTAACCTATCACCACTACACCTGTAACAAATATTCTTCACATCAATAGATATTAAAAAAAGAAAAAACTCAGAAAATAAACGTATTTGTTTAGCAAAAATCAATAACCTGCAAAAATGGTAAACATGATACCTACGTCGCACTTTAAATTGAGCTATGAAATTCGCACGCAACGAAAATCTAAAAGCGAAAAATAACAATAATTGTGTAAATTGGAAATCCAACAGAAATGTAGAATAGAGGTGAAAAAATGAAATTACTAGCCCTGGTTTTGGTGATGTCATTTGATCCGCTATATTTTAATAGTTAAAACAATGACGCCACTCATAGGCATTTTTTGAAGCTATGATTGAAACAGTTTTGTTTATTGAAATATTTATTTATTTATGTTTCTTGTTTCAGATGATTATAACAGGGTAGTTTTAGATACCATAGAAGGCGAACATGACAGCGATTATGTTAACGCCTCATATGTAGATGTAAGTTTTTAGATTGTGGTATTTCTGTCTTTTTTAAAGTTTCATTTCATTGAATGCCAAGTGTATATGTTTCCTGTTTCCAGAGCCTATTGAAACCAAACGCCTATATCGTAACCCAGGGCCCCACAGAAGAAACTGTTACAGATTTCTGGAGAATGGTTTGGCAGGAAAAAGCAAGCTGTATTGTGATGTTGACTAAAACTTTTGATTTCATCAAGGTAAGATTTTAAAACTCCAAGTTATAAATCTCGTTATCTTTAGGTTTACGAATATATGGTTATTTTCCGTTGAGAGGAAAATAATAAATTTCATGCTCTACGAACCCTATTTTGCGGCTTTGAAACTTTAACAATTACGGTCCTACACCGAAAAGTAATTATTATTCGATTTGGTTAAAATAAACAGCCTTTACAGCTCGCGTACATGTTAGAAATGGTTGCTTTGTTCCCAGATTTTATTATATTATATGTATTATGTAACCGGAAAATTTATTCTTACACCCACATACAAATTGGAGTACCTATATATTCTGAATACATCGAAAATCTTCCCCTGTCGGCATTTTGCTGAACAAAACCAGAACAATAAATTTAGATCCGAGAAAGCTAGAAAAATCTGTTGTCGCCATAAATCAGCTCGAGAGATAAGGATAGATTTTCAAGGAATAGGATTCTCCATAAATTTTTCTTTTATCTGTAAGAAGCACATTCGATCCGCTTGAGAGACTTTTAAAAGAAAATCTCGGGAGAAAATAGAATAGTCCTTGTTCTTTTTAGTGGCTTTTAGAAAAATATATTCATAAGCGGGTTCATTGTGGACGTAATTTAATACCTAGTCTGGTTCGTTTGAGTCACCAGAACCGAATTTTCCCTAACGTTAACCTTCCCTTTAGCATTGAAGTAGGTTAGCCTACCAATATGATCTTGAAGTACCTATGCATTTTCTCTGTTCTCGTGAATGTTCTCATATAATTGGTTCACCTCCTTATTGTAGTATAACATACCCGGGTTCGTTCAGCAATATTGAACGGTGTAAATTTTTATTACCTTCTTTCTAAACCACAAATCTTCTGAAAACGAAATGAAAAACAGATAGAACCTGACCTACGTTGTGGAAACTTGAGGGAAGTTGTGATATGTAAAAGAAACGAAAAATTTGTGAAACGTCTACTTTATTAATAAAGTAACCTTTTGAATACCACTCGATGTTTCAGGATTACCTAATACTTTTACCTGACACTCAATGCGTTACCAGCAACACCACTCCTCCTTCGGAGTCGTGGTGTTGCTGCGTAACGCGTTTCGGGACAGGTAAAAGTATTATCCGGTAATCCTGAAACCTCTTGTGGTATTACATTCGATAATTGTGAGTCATATATTTAATAAATTAAGTCAATGATTCGATAAAAGTTTAAATTTTGTAGTATAACATACCTGGGTTCGTTCAGTAAGATTAAACGGTGAGAATTTTCATTACCTTCTAAACAACAAATCTTCTGAAAAACGAAATGAAAAATAAATAGGACCTACGTTGTGGAAACACTCAATTTTACTTACTGGACATGCGCTCGACATAGCAAATATTAGGGAAATTTGAGGAGGGTTGTGATATGTAAAATAAACGAAAAATGTGTGACACGTTTACTTTATTATTAAAATTAATCGTACCGTTCTCGACCTGGAACTAACGAGGGGAAAGAGCACGGCAGAGAAACCCTCGATCTAACATTCCTCAAAAATCAAAACATACTGTGTCATTTTAATGATAATTGTGAGTCAATAATTTAAGTCAATGATTCAATAATTCAATAAAAGTTTAAATTAGCTACCATCCTTTGTCTTTGTGCTAAAATTTTAATTCCACACACAAAATTCAATCAACACTACCTATATTCCATACTGAAGAGTTTTTGTTAGTTAGCCAGTCTCACCAGCAGGTACTGAGGTCCCATATGGGAAGCTACTCAGCTATAGTTGTTTTTGAGCCAATATCTCTAGTTTGATTATTTCAATTTGTTTGCTAGGATAGGTATTCGCTCGTCAGGGTAGGATAATGTTAGTAAATTCAAGTAGGCCCTAATGCACGCTCTAAATCCAAAAATAAAATCCCAGCACATAATTTTTCGGTGTTGTTTACAGCATGAAACGATTTTTGTTGAATACATGAACAATGTATAGGGTGTTTCCTTATATTTTGATCTTGACCCCTACCTACAGCTCCAGTTATACAGGTGCCAACTGTCACAATGACAAACACTTGCATTTTTCATATGGATCACCCTGTATATTTTTGACTAGAATGATATTTTTTTTTCTTCTGATTCCAAATATACCATATATGTTGATATTTGGTTCAGTTGTTTTTGCGCTATTTAATTTTAAAATTGCATTGAGCAAGCCTCATAATTGATATTCGCAAACGATAATAGACATAAAACTGTACAACTTTTACATTTCAAGTTTTTTCCACCTCGTATAGCTAAAGCTGTAGGCAAGGGCGTACCCAGGATCTGAAATAGGGGGGGGGCTGACCAAAAAAAAAAAAAACAATGGATTTTGCATTTCTCTTTTTAATTACTAAATTTTGACATAACTCGCTTAATTTTTACTTCAATAACAATTTTCTTGGATTTGTCGCAAATTTATTTAAAACTTGATTTTCAAATTGCTCTCGATTTGATTTAATTAAATCACGATGCACACTCATGAGACATAATCCTGTTAACCTTTCCTCTCCCATGGTACTTCTCAACCAAGTCTTCACTCTTCGAAGAGTACTGAAGGATCGTTCTACAGGGGCCGTGGTGCATGGAATTGTGATTAAAATCAAAAGTGCCTGTTTTAGGATGGGATAAAAAACATCGGTCTCGTCGAGAAGGTCAGTTATTTCGACGTCTTTTAGCTGGTCCTCAGTTGACTTTTTTTCCTTCCACAAATTATAACATAGGTCCATTTCCGCAGTAATATCGTCCAATTTATAAAACTGGGTAAAATATTGTGCATTTTGTTCTACTTGATTGGTTTCCATATCGAGCATATATAATGGATGTATTTTTGTTAAGGCAAACGCTGGAGTATGTTCTTGAGAAAAGCGAATATTTAAAGAGGCTATAGTTGAATCCAGATACGGTATAATTAACGAACGCTTCCAGTAGTCACTATCACAGTCTGATGGAGGATTGTTTCTATGTATTTGCCTCTTGGTAATTCGAGGGATAGAAATTTCTATTTCCAATTCCAATGCAAAGTCTTGTGCTTTTTTAAGTACTTCATCAATAACTAGGTCGGCATCTTCACGGTTTTTCTTCAGAACGTTAAGGATTAAGTTCAGATGTTCTTGCAACTTAATTAAATCCATAGTTTTTGCTTGCAAGGCATTAACAACCGGCTCCAGTAAAGCTGAATATTTTGCAATTATAGTTAGGGCAACAATTAGTGAGTGTTTGGTAACGGCGGCATGCAACTGGTACGCAGATTTTCTCGTGGCGTAGTTTCCTTCGATAGATAGTTTTTCAAGTGATTTCACAATTTCGAGGAAATTTTGTGCAAATAAGCGAATACTTTTGTATTTTTCAGACCATCTAGTCTCATACAGTCGTGATAGATTAGGAGCGGAACTTCTGCGAGTGGTGGATTCCCTGAAAAAGGTTATAACATCCTTTACGGTGCCAATAACAGTGGTGCTAATTTCCGGAACATTATTTGCATCATTGACAACAAGATTTATTTTATGGTTTGAGCAATGAAAAAATAATGCTCGTGTGTACTTTTTCCTTAAAATCGCTTGTACGCCACCCTATTTGCCCGCCATCGTAGCGCAGCCATCAAAACCAAGTCCTACACAACTATGCGGTGAAAAATTATAGCTAACTAAAAAATTGTCTATTGCATTGGCAATTGCTGGGGCATCCTGTGCTGTCAGCTCCACAAAACCCACAAATTCTTCTCGGACTTTTTTTTTACTTTCATCATAGAAACGCAAGCCAATGGATAGCTGCTCCTTTCCTGAAACGTCGGCTGTCTCGTCGGCTAAAACTGCGTAGAACATGGCTTTCTTTGCATCATTTATCACACTCTCCCTAATAACTTCGCCACATAAATATATGAGTTGGTTTTGTATTTTTGGTGACGTATAAACAGCATTTCTACGACACTTTTCCAGGTGATTCTTTAATTTGATGTCGCCCGACTCAACTCGCAAATTCATTAGATCGAAAAAAACTCCCTCATCTGCTTCTTTTCCTCGTAGAGGCATATCGTGTGTGCCACAGAATACTACACAGGAAATAATAGAGGCCAATATTTGCTTGTTCTCTTCGATTGTTTTTTGGTGGAAACTTTGAACTTGAATGTCCACAGGTATATTTTCGAGAAAGGCCTTTGCAGCAGCAGATGCAGATTTGTGAAAGTTATTGGTGGCATGTTTACGACAATCTTCGTGCATATTCCTGAACTTCGTAAATGGTCTGATCATAAATGAACCTAACACTCCCCTTACTGTGCCAGTAGAAGGAGGAAATAAAACACAGTGCTTACACAGAGCACCCTTTAGTCGCTTGGAATACACTAACCATGGTGTGTAATGATCTAACCAAGCATAATTAAATTTTCTTCGCAAATGACTGGCATCGGCTGCAAAATCGTAATTCTTGGGTGGAACCCACGGATTTTTTAACAACTCTTTTTTTCTTTCCATCGTCAGGTGAAATGTTTGTCCTACATAACGACCCAAGTCATTTTCGTGGCAACCATCATTCTCTTCAATTTCGGGATTGACTACAGAGCCAGATGTTGACGGTAAAGATTCTAAATTAGGAGCAGTGACTTTCTTAGATCTCAAAGAATTTAGCGGTTGCTCAGATTCAGATTCACTTTTAGATGGGCTTGGCGATGAAATTTGATCATTGTTATCATCGTTCCCGCTGCTACTGTCATGTTCTTTTTTCCTCTTGAGAGTTTTGGTAGCTGCAAAACACAATAATGCCGCTATTAGTATTTTATACAGTGTGAGTGATATCCATGTTAGTGTTTTGTTTAACATGTAACATGCAATTTTTACAGATATTACACAAATGTCGTCGAATGTAACTTACTAACTATAACTTACCTGTTTGAAAAAATTTCCTGATATCCATTTATCAGTGTGGAGATACCGAGATGCCCGAAATAGGTCGATTCAGCAGATTTTCCAATAAGTACTGTAACATTTTTAACGTGAACTTGTTCGACTACGATGTGATAAAAGCTGCCAATTAATTAAAACTATACTTTTATTAACACTTAACTAAAATTCACTCTGATTAATTTAACTAAACACACTAACTAGTTTATGTAACGCCTTGTATCTTGTATTTATTTATAAAAGTATTCTATTCTTCAACCCGGCACTGGCGAAATCTGCCCTCGCCGCCCGACACTGTTCCTTTTATATCCGAAGCGCCTGCTTCTCGAAGATTCTCTCCGCAGCACGTACGAAGCTTCGCGCTGCGTCTCGAGAATTCTCCACGCGGCCGGGAAGAGTCAGAGGCGGACTCAGGGTAATTTTCGTTACAGTACAATCTAATATAAATTTCTGACAATGTTTACTAGTGTAACGTAACTGCTAACAACATAGCATAGACGTTTATCAACAACTAAGTAAATTAAGTTTACTTGCAGTACTTGCACAAACAAATTAACATTGAATAACAAATGAAAATAATCGAATTCCGTTAGAAAAACAACACAATACAACAAATTCGCAGGGGCCAGGATCGTAATAGAAAATTCATATTTCTTTGCTAATTCCGCTAATTGCAAATCTAGTAGGCTGTGCAGTGCGCTGCGTTTGACTTACGTAGGTATATGAATATATTTTAGTAGTATTTAGTAGTATATTTTTCGGGTTTGTAATTTTTTTTGTAAAACCATATTGGTTTATTTTGATTTTTTTATTTTCTGCACTTAGCGGAGCCTTTTTATAATTTATAAAAAATTTTAGGGGGGGGGCAGCTGCCCCCCCTGCCCCCCGCTGGGTACGCCCTTGGCTGTTGGTAGGGGTCAAAATATAAGGAAACACCCCGTACATGTTATAAAAAATGTTATAAACAAACAAAAAAAACATAAAAATGAAAAAATGATAATTGTATAAATAATTGAACTCTCAAAAACAAGATAACTATTATTCAACTGACCTGTGGATGCTCCTTTTGACACACAAACCAATCACAAATTGAATTGAACAATCAGTTTAATACAAAATAAAAATAAAAATTGAAAAATGAACAATGGCGGACATACGTCTTAAGGGACCAGCCCAGAGCCCCGCTTCTTCTCTAGTCTAGTCGCTCATTTCTTCTGTATCCTGTTCGCAGTACCGTTCCTTGTGGCTCGAACGCGTTCACCCTCAAACTTGACGGCGTATACATGGTTGCAACATTTACTTCTATTCAGTAAACGTTTTTTTAAAAAGTTAAGATTAAAAGAAAGGATATTTTAAATAGGTGGTTTTCCTCATTATAAATATAAAAAGTTCCATTAAAAAAAAAAAGTAAACTAGCGAGTAGGAGGTAGGTAATGGTCTTTTCAACTTTGCCATGCATGATTTTTTTTTTTTGAGTCTAAAAGACAATGAGGATAAAATTAAGCAACTGTTGTGTTAAAAGTTGTTTTCTGTCACTCATATTAACATCTGCGCATATACAGGGTGTCCCACGGTGGATGGCGTTTTAGACGTTTATGGAAAACTAAAAAGCGGATCATTTCGAAAATTTGGCAACCGGGATAAACGACCATCATCTACACTTCGAAAATATTTTCGACGATGCGGTGTCGCCGCTTCTACTCGAAACTAATGGCAACATCGCTATTTTAAACAGAGCACCCTGTATATTTTAAAAATTTTGAATACGGCATATAATTATTAGCAATTTTCCTATACCTACCTATCTTCCGCCGTTTTTTGGGAATAAATCAATTTCAATTTTTTCCAACGAAAAAAGGACTTCCAATAAATCTTAATATCTTTCTCCAATAAAACAAATTTGAGCTGAAAGGACCCCGCACACTTCTTATGGGATTTTGGTGCCCGGTCAAATTTGATGAAATTTTGGTATCTATGTTGTTTTTCTTAAGGTCCTGATCAAATGTATCTTATCTATGGACACATATGAATCCTGTGATTAGTTTTTGAGATACTTTGCCAATATCTCTGAAAGTGAAAAAGTTAGAAAAACGTAATTTGGTACAAATGTTATACAGGGGGGAACTACCACATTTTTTAGTTATAAGTGGAGTGACCCCTTGGACCCCATGCACCTCAGCCTCAAAATTTTGATTGGCACCACCCCTTTTGTGATACCTTGAATTAAATATTTTTGAGTATAGTATTCACCTGCATAAGATTTTTTTCAAAAAATATTTAATTTTAGGTAGGTATCACAAAATGGGTTATGTCATTTAAAATATTGGGATTGGAATGCGTGCCGTCCAAGAGGCCATTATGACCAAAAAATATGGTAGTTCTAGTTCCCCCTACCTGTTTAAAATTTGTACCAAATTACGTTTTTCTAACTTTTTCACTTTCAGAGATATTCGAATTGAAAGATTTCAATTGACACCGTGTATAATGCATACATCTAAACGATTTTGTGTATAGGGTGTACCGCATGTTTCTATTCCAATTTTTTTGGTCCAATCATTTCTGGAATACTATCGTATTCAAAACAATGATTCCCATCCTTTTGGTTATTGTCATGAATGTATGATGTGGTTAGACGCAATTGAAAAACTCCGAAAGTTAGATGTTGAAGTTCTTCTATGGGTAATATTGGAAAATCGAGCTGATCTTCATTCAGAGGCTCCCATATTCCATGCCTCCGAAGTAATCCTTCTCATTCCAGTCTTTCCTGCAATATGTTGCGCTGTTGTCGCTGTTGATGTGACTGTTGATGTGAATAACATTTCACGAGTCAAATTTTCTGCCGCTTCTTCCATAACGATTGAGATTTGATATTTGTTTATTAAAGTACATGCTATCCTGATGTAATCGGCGAATGTGTGGAATACTAGTATTAGAAATTTCGTCTCTAAATATTTTAAAAATTGATTTCAGATATCCATTTCGAAATTCAAATAACCACCTACATTTTGTTATGAGCCGAGACTGATTTGCTTCAGCTGTTGTTAGCTGGGATCTTCGGCCAAGATTAGCGGGCATTTCAACCACGATCTAGTACAACTATGTCTCCTTATTGAAAATAAATTCGAAGTTGTCGAAGATCATTTTGATATTCGTGGGTTAACATTCTTGCATCGTTGTTACGAGAATTCGAAAAGTATGTCCCATGAACATCTATTATGTATCCATCCGGAAAAACGATTAAACTTGGCTTCAAGAGATGGTATGATTTATGTACCGAAAATAATTTCCTAAGGACCTGAAAGTTTCTACTCTCTTGAATTTTTAAGTACGTTCCGTCAATAAAAGCAATAGCTTTTGGCAGCTGAGGCTCCGGATTATATAGTTGATTAGCGAAAGCGGTCACATGCTCTCTAATAAATCGTTCGCGTGACATATTGCTAGAGAACCCTGTAACTTTTGCAATGACGAGGCTCGTTGTTTATCTACTTGGATAGGAAAACATAGCAGTTGAAAAATTATTTGATAAACCTTATTTAGGTTTACGTAAAAAACATATGAGAACTTTTTTTGTTATAACTCTTGACCTGTTATACAGGGTGTCCAAGATAAGGATATCTCAGAAAATGTTCGGAAATGTCAAAGTACCATTTCATTAAGCGTTAAATTCCGCAGCTTTTTTCCCGTTTAACTATTGCCGTATCTGCTACTGTTTACGGGATCCCCATGATAGACATCCTTATCTTGGACACCCTGTATATGACCACATTATTACAACCTGAGATTACAACTATCAAAAACAACTTTGAACTCTTCTTTTGTTAATGAGGTCAACAATTTCATCCCATTGTCTGTATAATTATTTTCATCATCAAACTTATTGAAACCGTTTACGTTATTCCGAAGTTGAGAAATGAAAGCATTTAATTCGGAACCTTTAAGTGTCTAAGGCTTCGTAATACCCCTGAAGCCATTTTGCAAGGTAACGGTAACCAACTGATCAATAGTCAAATGACCGGGACATATTCTAGAACCATCAGGAAGAAAAATGTCTTTTCTTACAAATACGTCAATTCTTGCTTTTAAAGAAATACGATTGAAAGCCTTTTGATCACAAATTATACATCAGTCACGACGGCGGTTGAAAAGTGCCTTTAAAACAGATGGACCGGGATCCTCAGCATAAACTTGAAGCTCTTCTAAAATACTTTGGTAGCAATAATTGAAACATATTCGAGAGTTATTATTCGGGTCTTCCTCCTGAAGTTGCAGTTCTTGCCTTCGTTTAACCGCACTATTTTTAAGCTCCTCATTTTGAACAAGAGGAATTACTTGACGAGGAGCATTGACAGATTCACAAATCTGAGAAGAAATATCATTTCAAACACCGTTAACAAGTTGACTGCCGACCACTCCGATCGGAGTTACTGGCATCAATCGGCTACGCCAACTACTCCGACCGGAGTGTTGTGTATCCTAGTTTGTTAGTCTAATATTCAGAAGGCGTTGGCGACAGAATGTCGCAGCCGCTCCGGTGTCCTTCTAAATACATTTATCCAGCACGTGTTTCAATTGGTTACGCGATCTTTCATTTTTTGAGTTGCTAAACATGGCTACCAAACAAAACGAATAAAACTTAACGGCGTCCGAGCCTCAAAAATATGTTCGGCTGTCAACCTGTTAAGACACTTATTTTTATCATAATTCAACAAAGGAGAAATAAGTTATTCACAGTAATTAATGCACAAAATATCAGAAACTGCAATATTTTGACTGTTACCATCATCACCTAGCATCCAAATAATCGAATAAAATATTTGACAGCATGGCTGACTGGAATGAAGCAGAAGTTTTTTTTTATAAAGCAGTTCATTTCGTCAAGAATATTTCATGAGAAATGAGAAATAATAAAGTTTATCATATGCAGCCAACTCTCAAGTATAGACACCCTGTATTTGGCAAAGTCAAATTATAGCTGCTGAAAACTGCAACGATCTTTCAAATATTCGTAATTTTGTATAAATAGAATTTAAAAATTATTTAAAAATCATTAACTACTTAAAATCGTTTTACAAGTATTCCGAAAATGATTGAGCCACAAAAATTGAAATAAAAACGTGCGCAACGTGGTACAATTCATGTCTGCAAGCATTTATTTATGTAAAAGTATAGTTTCGCCTTAATCATTTTTGTCAAAACCACACAAAATAGTTTGGTTAGCACATAATTAAAATCGAATATTCAACTTTTTAAACACCCTGTATCTCAGAAACTAATCATAGGATTCATTTGTGCCCATGGACATATTTGATAAGGACTTCAAGAAGAACAACATACCAAAATTTCATTTTTGACCGGGCACCAAAATTTCATAAGATGGGGTCCTTTGGGTTATTCCGGAACAATACCTGTAGGTATTTGATCTTTTGCTCACATCTTAGTTCAAGTATACAGGATGGTCTAGAAATTAATTTTTGTTGGTAACTTACAAAAAATGCCAGAAAAATGATTTTTTTTAATGGAACACTCTGTATAATAATACGGATTTGAAAAGCTGATGAAACTAGATTTCAGACTATGTTTACTTTACCTATACCTAATTTTTCATGTTTTCGATTTATTAGCGTTTATTCATGAAATTTCATAATCATCATTGATCACACTGTCCATGGATAATAAATAAAGGATAACGCACACCTAACATGGGATTTTTGGGCTCTATGGATTTTGCCCATTTTTTGATATGTTGTAGAGGATTTAATTGTGAACAACTTTTAAATGGGACGAAATCTTATAGGTATTATGGTCTTTGAGATATGACCGTTGAAAGATGAACTTTTTTACGACTTTTTGTGTAGAGAGTATACGGAAAACTGGTGTTTATCAGTCAAAATTTTGACAGGTCGACATATTTTACGTCACTAACAAATGTCACCATAGGCTAAAGCCGGGACCGCACTGGCGCCAACATTGATCCCTGTGCGGTTCCGGCCTTAACCTAAGTTGACATTAATTTTTAAGTGACGTAAAATATGTGAACCTGTCAATATTTTGACTGATAAACACCAGTAGCACCAGTATCTCGTATACTCTCCACACAAAAAGTCGTAAAAAAGTTCATCTTCCGACGCTCATATCTCAAAGACCATAATACCTACAAGATTTCGTCCCATTTAAAAGTTGTTCAGAATTAAATCCTCTACAACATATCAAAAAATGGGCAAAATCCATAAAGCCCAAAAATCCCATGTTAGGTGTGCCTTATACTTTGAGTAACTATGCCCTTTCGCCATTGTAGGTACTCAAATCACAATAATAATTATTAAAAGTATGAAATTTTTTTTATGTCATACCAATACATTATTGTGTTTTTATACCTTAGATACCATCTATATAATTCATTACTTTATGCCCATGCGGGCATAAAGTACACATTATGGCCCGCGCGGGCATAAAGACGCAAAAAAAGTTTTCAATTAACTTATTTTTTATTTACAAAATATAAATTTACGCTTATAAACATATTATTTTTGTCAAAAAATGATGATTTTGAACACTGATGACAATTTGCAAAGTGACACTTTTTTCCCAGGTATTTATTATTCACAACCAACTGGTATGACATAAAAATTTGTATGCACCACGGGTACTAATAGTTATGTATACCCTCGGGCGACTTACGAACCCGCGGGCCAGAGGCCCTCGGCTTTGTAAGACTGTCGCCCTCAGGGCATAATCATCTACTTAGTACCCTTGATACATAAATAACTATTAAACAACTTTTTATGGTGATGTAAAAAAAAATGTTTTCCCCAATTACTATTAAAACCGTTGAAAGTTGGTCGATTATGAAATTTCATGAATAAACGCTAATAAATCAAAAACATGAAGAATTAGGTATAGGCAAAACATACATAGTCTGAAAGCTAGTTTTATCAGCTTTTCAAATCCGTGTTATTATTCAGGATATTCCATTTGCAAAAATAGTTTTTATGACATTTTTGTAAGTTACCGACAAATATTAATTTCTGGGCCATCCTGTTTACTTGAACTGAGATGTGAACGAAAGATCAAATGCCTACAGGCATTGTTCAGGGGTAACCGAAATTTCAGCTCAAAATTGTTTTATAGGAGGGAGACATTAGGATTTATTGGAAGTCCTGTTTTTGTTAAAAAAAAATTGAAATTAATTTATTCCCGAAAAACGGCGACAGATAGGTATAGGGAAGTAGGTATCATAAAAAGTTGCTCATAATTATGTGCCGAATTCGAAAATTTGAAAATATACAGGGTGTTTCATTTAACTGTGTTCTGTTCTACCAGTAACAACGTACGGTCTCGAAACTATGACAGTAACTGCCAAAAGTATTAATAGGCTCAGAACGACACAGAGAGAGCAATAGAAAGAGGCATCCTAGGCATTAGCTTGAGGGACCGGGGACCGGGTTAGAAATGAGGAAATACAAAGAAGAACGAAGGTTACTGACGTCACACAAAGCATAGCTCAACTGTAGTGGAGATGGGCTGGTCACGTGGTCCGACAAGAAGTGAACCAGTGGACAAATAAAGTCACAAAATGGAGACCCCGGGAAACTAGGCGAAGTAATGGAAGACCCCAAAAAAGGTAGCGGGATGACATCGTGAAAACCGTAGGGAAAACCTGGGTAAAAACAGCACAGGACAGAGGAGCATGGAAAGAATTGGAAGAGGCTCTTATCCAGGAGTGAATGGGATTAGGCTGAAGAAGAAGAAGAAGAAGTTTCACTTTTGATCAGACTTTTTAGTTCTCCATAAACGTCTAATACGCCATCCACCGTGGGACAACCTGTAAAGAAATTATTCCCGTATTTCCATTTAGGTTCATTTATCGAGATTCATTATCATCGATTTTTATTTTCCTCATTTATATTTCTGATGATTCTACAATATTTTATCAATAGATACCTATACTGTATGTTTCTATTTATTCTTCGTGAAAATATAATTTCTCAGGTTAGTTGCATTGAATAATTTTATAGGGTATACAGGGTGATTTACGTAGCCCGTGCATTAGATTGCAGGTGGATTAGGTGCTATTTCTACTAATCCACCTGATGTAATCTGGAAAACTTCTAATGTACGGGCTACGTAAATCACGGTGTATACCCCTTTATAATCATGATTCGAGTTTTGCCGTATTTTTCAATGAGATTTTTATTATTATATCTGCTTCCTGGTGTTTTATCGATTTTTAAACTTTTTTATCGTCTTACCTAGGTTGTTCATTGTTATGTGTTCATCTATATTTGATCTGTTGCTCTATGTTCTTTGTTTTGCTCTTACAGTTGTTCTTCCTTTTGTGTTATCTAAAGTCCTGCTTCTACTACACCTTTTCCGGCAGTACTTTAGAAATCTTCAACTGTATTTTAGAATAGTCATTGGTATTTGAGAAATCCGCATATGAATGATGGAATAAATAATTATAGTGTGTCCCGCTTAAGGACTGACCACCCTTCTGAAATTTTAATTTTTCAACGGATTCAGTTTTTTTTTTTGTCATATATTTACTCAAATTTGGCTTTTATTAGGCTTATAATTTTATTTCTGCGGCTGTACTGGGTGTCCACATTTATAGGCTCAAATTTCAATAATAACTATTAGGGATTTTTTTAGAAGAATACTAATTTTTGTTCCAATACGATACAGGGTAATCACAACAAATTTTCAAAATTTAATGAATCAAATCGCAAAAATGTCATATTTTGAGACAAGCTTACTACAAGTTTTGGTTAAAAATGTTCTAAAACTATGTTGTATCAAGTTTTGGTATTCTCAAGGCCTCATAATATGACATTTTTGCGGTTTGGTCCATTAAATTTTGAAAATTTGTTGTGATCACCCTGTATCGTATTGAAACAAAAATCAATACATTTGGGTTTTAGACCATTATAAACAAGAATTTGCTATCAGATTTTTTCTAAAAAAATCTCTAATAGTAGTTATTGAAATTTGAGCCTATAAATTTGGTCACCCTGTACACCAGTACAGCTGCAGAAATAAAAGTATGAGCCTAATAAGTGCCAAATTCAAGTAGATATAAAACAAAAAATAAATAAATTGATTCAGTTAAAAATAAAAATTTTAGAAGGGTGGTCAGTACTTAAGCGGAACACACTGTATTTAAGAAAGCATCATTAGTATTTTGGAATAATCGTAGGTAATACCATAAGAGCTCAGATTTAGCCGGATATTTTTTGGCTTGGTCTCGAATACTTACTTTTAGGAAATTTAACGAGAGCTGTTCCGACAATATCACGAGAGCGCAGCTCGAGTGATTTTATGGAACAGATCGAGATAAATTGCATGAAAGTAAGTATGAGAGAGCAAGCAGAAAAATATCCTGCTCAAAATCTGAGCTCGAATGGTATTTAGTACGGCAATTCCACGAATGCATAATCAAAATAAAATATGGAAATACTTTTTAAAATGAACAGTTATTGAAGGTACAATTAGAATAAATATTTTGCCCCTTAAAATTTGACTCTACAGAAAGAGAAGAAGACTCTGTTTTCTCAGGAATTGAATTTTCTATTTCGCTATAAATTCATCTTTAATTGTCCCAAATCGCTGCATGTTGAAAATATTTTTAATTTTATTTAAAAATACACTTTTAATAAGCTAAAATGATAGAACTTGTGAATTTTTGTGACAATTATTTGACAGATGATTCAAAAACCAATTTTATATGCAATTGTTACTACGGTAACGATTGCATCAACAGAAAATTTATCCGATTTATTTATCCAGTTATATTTTCTCTTCCTTCCTATTTATCCGCTAGCAAACTACGATTTTTGACATTTCAAATGGGATTATTTATACATGAGTGGAATTGTCACTTAAATTTCGAAATGCTTCAAATATACACTCCTGGGCTGGGATTACGACAAGTAGAATTCTACTTTCATGACGTCACCCGCGACCTATTTTATCGCGTGAAGTACAGGCGATGATGACGGTTGCTAGGCAACCTAACGTCATGAAAGTAGAATTCTACTAGAATTCTACTTATCGCGATCCCAGCCCTGGACATAAAAAACCGAACAAACAAAATTTTGTTAAAGAAGGAGGCACAAATAATATTGAAAGTAGGCCCCTCTAAATTTCAACCAAATTTCAATATTTTAAAAGTATCATCATTGCAAAAAAAAATTGAAATGTAAAGAGGATCGTATGTTTGTGATAACAGATATAGCTTATCAAAGTACGTAGATCCTGCTATGCTATGCATTGGGAATATCCGAGGAAATATCCCTACGTAGATTTTCTTGGATATCTCAAAATATACTAATCCGATTTTGACGTTTTTGGGGTTCTTTTGTAGGTATCAAACTCCAAGAAACGTAACAGACACATTGACAACCTGATACTGGACGATTAAGAAATCACATGGACTAATCAAATTAAATACTTAGGACTAATACTGGACAACAAACTTTCTTGGACTCCCCACATTAATCATAAATTAAATGAATGATTAGCCGGATTGCCTCACCCACTACTTAACAGGAGCAGTAAACTGACTCTCAAAAACAAACTGTTACCTGTTACTATACAAACAAGTGATCAGGACGGCTATTCTTGAAATCGGGGAGCTCGTTTCTCATGAGAAAATTGTAAAAGTTCTCATGGAAAAATAGGTATTCTTGAAACTGTGAACAGCTCCTTTCCTACGAACGGTGAGAGAACCTACTTCCACTGGTCTCAGTTAGGAGAAGTGAAGTTCATTCATATTTTAACCTATAACTTACAGTGAAGAGTGATGTGTGTTATGTCATTGGTTTTTATGCTTTGTTGAGAACATGAATTTTTAAATGAGATAGTTTGCGGCCCATATCATTATTGGCGATTTGCAAGATGCCGGGGAACAGGCTAATCACGGACGACGGCAGGTGCTCCAAATACGGGATCCATTCGTATATTTATCTGAACATAAATTCATAAAATATTTTCGGGTAACGAAAATTCTGTCACATGAAATAATACAATAGATATCCCATTCAACGATAAACTACAACAACTAGGGATCTCAAGATCACGTGCAGCCGCACAACTACCGCAGCTGGAGAAACGATTTCCAAAAGATCCTCAACTTGAAGAGAAATACACTCAATTTATGGAAAAATAAATGAAACTCAATACCTACTTAATCATATGAGAACATGCCCGCAACTAAACTGAACAGTAGCCCATACTACATTCCTCATCAGCCTGTAATAAAAGAATCCAGTTCCAGTTCAGAATACATTGAGAGTAGTATTTGATGCCTCAACTCAAGCAAAACTTCAAGTGGAATCAGTCTCAATGATGCAATGTACTCAGACCCGAAACTTCAGCAGGAACCATATATAAAGGCGCTGCTTTTTCTGCCATTTTAAGATAGAGACTTTCAAATTATTTTTAAACTGAAAAATAAATAATTTTTCCACAATCCACATAAACTTGATTAACATAAACCGGTTTTTTGACAATTAGATTCTTTTTAGGTTATAAAGTTTGTCGCTCTGTTTTGATTAGCCGAAATTCGTTTTTTTTATGATTGGCAACGGCGCACAAAGGTAATCGCCGGGAACTTGTTCCCTGTATTTCGAGAATACTCACATTGTGCTATAAGAGAAATCAAAAGGGAAGTGAACTAGTCACTTCACATGCACAGAGTTCACTTCTCACGTCGTCAAGAATAGCCGTCCAGACATTCATAACTTTACGGTGGACCAGTTTTCTCACGACACTATGACAAAATAAATAGGAACAGCAGGTGTTTCAAAACAGGGTAATCCGTAGGATGGTCGGCGCGTGGTATATTCGCAATGCGGACCTACATACTTTGATACTGATTTGAGCGTTGACACAATCCAGGAATACCTTGTTGAGAAAGATACTCGGTTTCTTGACACAGTTACTAACCATACTATTGACATCATTAAAAACTTATTCGACGATCAATTTAATAACCCTGACAGAACTACTCTCAGAAATCTAAAGGCTCCGCTTCTTTTCTAAAAAATGAAATCCTTTTCCCTCCTTTCCCATCCTTTCCTATCCTTTTCCCACTCCTCTCCTTCTCCCTGAACAACAAGTTAACTTTAAACACAACATAAGTAGCAATTATAACCTCATCCATTACAGCGTAAGAGTGCTTCGCTCTCCCGCTATAATAAACTTATAAGAAGAAAGTTTAGAAAAACTAAATTAATTTAGGAAAGCAGCAAATAAATTTTTGAATTACCAAGTTAACTTAGGAAACCGTCATTTGTATTTTAGATCACACCATATGTACGTAAGAAAGTTTCAATTGTAGTTTAGAATTATGTAGTATTTCCGTATTTCTCTACATCTATACTGTCTGATTTTTTTAAAGTTCCCCTCTTATGCCAAATTTGCAACATCTCTGTAAGCATTTATGTACCTACATGCAATCTAAAGTTCAATAATTTATCGTTTCCTTAATGCAAATCATTGTTTCCAAAATTCATATGGTGTTTCTAAAATACAATAGCTTCAATCTAAAATACATATGATTTTTCTAAAATACATTAGAAATTATCGATAATACAATTCTTACTTCTAAAATACTTTTGAATATTCCGCAAATACATTTCAAAAATGTAAAATACATATGGATTTTTCTGAAATACAAATGTTTATTCTAAAACAAATGATACTTTTATTTCTTCAATCAAAGTGATAGTTTCTTAAATACTGTTGTAAAAGGTGTAGTTTCTGGAAATATTCTCTGCCTAATTATCCTTCCATTATGTCATTCGTGTTCTTCGTAAAAATTTTTTACATACCTCGGTTAAAAGTTTCATTACTGTCGAGAGTTTAGTTAGACTAAATCTCTCGACAGTAATGAAACACTTTCCACCTCGGTATGTAATATACTATTATTTTAAACCATATATGTAATTTTCACATTTCTTACTGGTTTGAAGGTTCGAAAATGTCACTTTACTTTTGTTTATTTTGCACTGATTTTGCAGCAGACCGAAAGTGACAGATCTCCTTTCGGCCTGGAGAACTCACTTTCGGCCTGCTAAATTATTCTTTCACACCTAAACTCAAATCCAGGTGCAATGTTTGTATTTAGAAGTAGATGTCACATGTGTTTATATTGTTGAAATTTCATAAGATATCAGTGTCGGTGTCAGATATTCTGTGGGTGTCGGAGTGTCAGTCGAAATTCCATTTTTGTCATATTTTTACCTTTTTTTTTTTTCAATAATTAATGGTTCAAAATAAAGTAGTATACATATTTCGGTGGAAAGTTTTCACATACATTGTCTCGAGAATTGGTTGACCTCGGCGCTTCGCACCTCGGTCAACCATAGTATCTCTCGACAATAATGAACCACTTTCCACCTCCGCATGTGATATACTATTTATACTCCGAAATATTTCAACGCAATTTTTACTTGTTAGGTATATTTTTTTTCTTGTGCTGTCCTTTCATATCGTTCATAGTTGTTTTCCTTTCTGTTATTATTGTTGTGACCCAATATAACACAGTAAGTAATTAGGTAATCAAAAGAAGATTCAATTAAACTTTTATTTTTTATTTTCTCTATAAATTGTTATGTGCTTTACGACCATGCCTTGTCAGCTCAACATCTAAGTTATTCTTTTCCGACTCTATTGTATTACCCTCTATTTATAAATTGTTACATAGTCGGTAATGTGAAATAAATTCTGGTATAGGTAGGTGCCCAAATAGGACAAATAGGTTTTAGTTTTTATTATTGGACAAACTTCCAAACATAACATTATACAGGGTGTCCACTTAGCGCGATATCGGACGATATCTCCTTACAGGGTGATGCAAGAAAAAAAAATTAAATTACAAAGTTGTTTGATACTCTAATATGCATTAGTTAAAAATATTTTTGAATATAGAGGGTGCTCCGTTTATGGGGTATGCGACAGAACTTTGTTATTTTAAATGGTACACCCTGTATGTGATTGCATATTTGGATTCTGCGTAAAATTCTGAGCAGATTTCATATAATTTACCCTATACCTAAGTTCAACTGTTTTGACAGTTGAAAATTGACTTTTTGCAACTTTGACAGGCTGTAAAACCTAAACGGGTAATTTTAGACGAAAACTGATTTAATATTTCTATCTTAGATTTTTATAAACTATCATTTGACACCAACTTTGAATTTAATCCATGATTAAAAATTCCGGTTAAATTTAATCTCCGGTTAAATTCAAAGGTGGTGTCAAATGATAGTTAATGAAAATCTAAGATAGGAATGTAAAATCGGGTTTCGTCTAAAATTAACCGTTTAGGTTTTACAGCCAGTCAAAGTTGCAAAAAGTCAATTTTCAACTGTCAATATTTCCAAAACACTTGAACTTAGGTATAGAGTATATTACATGAAATCTGCTCAGAATTTTACGTAGAATCCAAATATGCAATCACATATAGGGTGTCCTATTTAAAATAACAAAGTTCTATCGTATATCCCATAAACGGAGCACCCTCTATATTCAAAAATATTTTTAACTAATGCATATTAGAGTATCAAACAACTTTGTAATTTAATTTTTTTTTCTTGCATCACCTTGTAAGGAGATATCGTCCGATATCGCACTAAGTAGACACCCTGTATAACAAAATATTTTAACACCAATATAAAATCTTTAATATTATAGTTGATAACTTTAGAACGCAAAACGTCCACTTTAGGTACGTCTCATCTTCGCTGGTTTCTTTTGAGTTATATTATGTAGTTACCTGTTATTCCTGAAAAAGTATTCTCGATAATATAAATATTTTCAATTTATTGTTACGAAGTAGCCTCGGAAGCTCGGCCGCATTCTAAGAAATGCAATAATTGTCGGCGCGTCGCGTGAACAATTCGGAGAATTCAATAATTCAACTAGGGCGCCAGGTTTTTCTAGATAAATCAAGAGTACACTGGCTGCTATTAATAGCCCGTAGTAGCCTCGGATATTTGTCATGAATGTTTTAATAAGGGATAGTGAATTTTGATAAAGTCAATTAGATTTTTTAAAGTTGTTACTGTTTGAGTTAGTGAGTTTCAGTGCACCCGGAATCCCTGACAATATTTTAAAATGTTAATATTCTTTCTACTCGTAAATTAAAAAAAAAAAACTAATTATTATTTTAATCTTAAATCCCAAGTAATCTGGATCCGTTTCGTGATTTTCCTTTTAAAATAAAATAGCCTTATTAATTAATAACTATTTTTCATTCTTACAGTAAATCCTAAAATTGTCATCATCCAAGTTTAAATTAAAGCTCAAAGCACATTATAATCTCCGATTCGTGAAAGAATCTAATCTCTCCTTGCTTTTTCTCCAGAATGGTTAGCAAGCTCGCATTTAATACATAATTCTCTTGAGAATAGTTTATAGCACAAAGAGTGGAATGTTTCGAGTACCCTAACTAAAAGGATGAAAGATGAAAGCCAGTTTTTTTTTTGTATAATTATCATCGATCCTCGAATTTTCTATTATCCAATTTTTTTGTTTGTTTTAGGTGATGTGTGTTCAGTATTGGCCAGCCTCCAATGACCTAGAAGAAACTTACGGGGGTATTCACTTAAAAGTCATTCAAGAGGAAGAATTAGCCAATTTTAGAATAAGAACTTTTAGGCTATATAAGAAACAAAATGATGGGGTAAACTCACGTATCATCAAAAAACCACAAGTATTAATTGACTTTATTTTTTCAGTCAGTTATGGAAGAACGATTTATTCTTCAATTTCACTTTACTGAATGGCATTGTCACTCCTGTCCCTTTGGCAATGCACTACTGGAATTTAGGAGAAGAGTCAGAGCTGTTGTTGGCCATAGGATAAAGTCGAAGGAAGCTGGACCGATGATAGTACATTGCAAGTGAGTCGATCATAATTTTTTTTTCCACAATGGTTTTAAAATGTGTCATTTTCAATTTACGAATTTAACTTATGATCCTTGAAAATCTGGAAACATTCCAAAGAAATCACACAAATTTTGAGCCGGCGCGAAAAACTGTATAATAGTTGAGAATAGCCTCGATAATAACCAACAAGGGCAAAGATAATTTACAAAACTGCGTGCTCGTTGCTAAGCTAATTTGTGTAAAATGTATTGAAGGTCGAATCTTTCTTTTACTACCTACTGTTCCGAGTTAGGAAATAAGTCTTTTTATTGGTAATGGATATCGTTGTAATATTCAGTACTGTAAATTGAAGATAGTTTATTCAAGAAAAGAAATATAGTTTATTTACCAAAATTATTATTATAGTAATAGACAATAAGAAAATACTCGAGAGCGTGTTTTTGTCGTGTTGACCAACTGCTGTTCTTTGTTCTTCAAAACATCCCTGTCGGTGAAACGTGCTAGCGCATAAATTATACAGTATCTGGGAACCCGATCTGCATCTTTGGTGGTTGCAGTTCGGTTACAGTCGGCCTACCCGATAACACTCCACGACCCAGTGAAGTTGGACTTAACTAAAAAAAAGCACAATACAAAATTAATTATAATACACTAGAATTAAAGCCAGAGACGAAACAGATTATTCGTCTACTACTGGATTATCGTCACTAATGCTAAAGGACAAATGCCCGTATAGGCTATCCTACAGCGTTTCGACCCTTGCAATTCTCCAACTACATATCTGTCATTGTCAAGTACCTTTGACACAACAAAAGGGCCTTTATACCTAGGTTCAAGCCTTCTACTCCTTCCCTCATTGGAGAATTTACTTGCTTGAACTAACACTTGTTGGCCAACTACGTATTTCTTAACGCGGGCATGCCTTTTATCGTAATACTCTTTCTGCATCTTTTGCCGTTTTCGAGTAACCTCAACCACCTGTTTACGCATTGCATCAAGGTCTTGCCGTTCTTCGCAAGCGACCGCTGAAGCAAGGATAGAGTCATTAACGCCACATGGGCGGTAACCAAAGAAAATCAAGTGGAATTAACCGTTGAATCAACTCCCCACCTAACTCTACTTATGACGTCGTCCCATCGGGACTCATCTTCGATAGAAGGCAATAGGGCCGACAGAATTGAGCGATTCATCCTCTCCACTTGCCCATTAGCTCTATGTGTAGCGGTCGCACATAGAACACGTTTAATACCTAACGAATGACAAAAGTTTGTAAAACTTTTGCTTGTGAATGCTGTTCCACGATCGCAAATCAATCTTTTTGGAACTCCAAACATGTCAATGATGTATTCCAGGAAGCGTAACACTGGTAAAGTTTTTGTACTTGCTACTGCTTTCAGGAATACTAATTTGGTAAGTGCATCTACCACAACTATCAAATATGCATTTTTCCTAACGCTTGTAACGAACGGTCCAACATGATCGATGTGTAGTGTGTCCATGGGCATACTCAATTTTCCGGTTGCATTTAGACTTCCAGGCTATTTACTGGATGGCCTTTTATTATAGGCAGTGACTACTGCACTGTCCAGACAGTGTCGACTGAAAAGTATCTGGACTGACCAGACTGTGCCGACTAAAATCTATCAGCACTGTCTAGACATTGCCGACTGAAATCTATCGGCACTGTCCAGACAGTGCCGACTAAAAACCATATGCACTGTCCAGATAATTTCATTATCATATTATCATATAAAGTTATAGTTATATTCAGAATGGCTTGCAGGCCTTGCTGGGATTTAGTTTATTATTAATTATTTTTGTAATAAGTCCACAAAATTAATGTTTTTTTCAATAGTACCTAAGAGTGTCAATTTTCACAAGTCAGGTCGAGGCCAAAAATTCATTCGAGGGTGGCCTGGCCATACTTAAACACAAATGTCGCATACAAAATACAAACAACATTTTCCCTACAAGCGTGCGCAAAGTAGTAGGTACTTTTCACCTAGTGCGGAAGTGGAACTTTGAGCACAAAAATGCGTGCAGAAAAGTACTACTTTAAGCACTTTCGTGAGAAAAATGTTGTTTGTATTTTGTATGCTACATTTGTGTTTATGGGTAACTTCGAATGAATTTTTGGCCTCGATCTGACCTGTGAAAATTAGGCTTTTAGGTACCATTGAAAAACACTCATTTTGCGAACTTATAACAAAAAAAATTATTAATACACTGAATCCCAGGAGGAATTTTGAATGTAACTGCAACTTTACTTATATGATATGATAATCAAATTATCTGGACAGTGCAGATGGTTTTTAGTCGACACTGCCTGGACAGTGCAAATAAATTTCAGTTGGCACTGTCTAGACAGTGCTGATAGATTTTAGTCGGCACTGTCTGGTCAGTGCAGATAGTTTTCAGTCGGCACTGTCTGGACAGTGCAGAAGTCACTTCCTTTATTATACCGGGTTTCCTACCGAAAACTGTCAATGGCCTATATCTTGAAAACGGTAATCGATAAAAAAAAAAAATGAAAAACCCGTTTGGAGGGTTGGAAAGGGGAACCAAAACAAGGTACTTTACAAGTCTCCCTGAATCACCCCGCCGGCCGTAGCTACCCTAACCTCAAAATCTTAAATGGGACTATGGGTCATGTGATACCTTGTTTTAAAGGTCTTTTAATTCTCTTAATGGATCTGCAAAAAGAAATTATCCAGATTTGAATGTGACTCTCATTTTGATGAAAATCTTATTTGATCGGGTGGAACAGGTAAATGTAATTTAAAATCGATTTTATGCAAATTGAATAACAGCATGAATATTTTTGAAGAAATAATCAAGATTTTATTTTTTTGAACCCCTTTCCCCTCACTGTACCTGACAGTGTTCACCTCTTCAAGAGAGCAAGGTTGTTAACTCGAAGCATGCGCCATTTTGTGACAATTTGAATTTGAATCTAGATAATTTTTTTTGCAGATTCGTTTAGAGAATTAAAAAACCTTTCAAACACGATATCACATTATCCATAGTGCCATTTAAGATTTTGAGGTTAGGGTAGCTACGGCCGGAGGGGTAATTCGGAGAGACCTGAAAAGTACCTTGTTTTGGTTCCCCCTTCCAACCCTCCAAACGGGTTTTTTATTTTTTCTTTATCGATTACCGTTTTCAAGATATAGGCCATTGACAGTTTTCAGTGGGACACCCGGTATAGGCACCCTAAACAGGATCGAACATAGTTTTTCACATAATTTCTCATTTCTGGAAACCAATAACGTGCACTCATAGCCGTTGACGTTTTGGCTATTGTAAAGTGACCAGCTCCATCATGGTAATATGTAGCAATAGTTCGCCTTGATGATTTCGGTACCTACTACCCATTTCCGTCCACCATTTGTAATTCTGTATAACGGATTCCTTTGGTCTCACTATCATCTGACGCTGACGGTTTTCGTGTTAGCGCCTCTTTTAGGTAGCGACAATGTTCATCTTGGAGTTGTGATACCCAATCTTCCTCTGATACATCAATATTCTGGTCAATGTTCTGGATTGGACCTCTGCTCTATTTTGGTGCAGGGCGGCATTCGATGTCAAAATCGAACTCCTGCATGGAAAGTAACCATCTAGCAATACGTGGGACTAAATTTCTTTTCATCAATGTGTGGCGGAGTGAATTGCAGTCTGTAAAATACTTTAAAATTACTCCTAATGAGGTAAATTCTGAACTTTTTGAGGGCCTCCCCTAATGCCAACGTTTCCGACTCATAGGAATGATACTTCTGTTCGGCTTGAGTAGTCGCTTGGCTGAAGTATTGAATGGATTTCAGATTATTATCGCTTTGTTTTTGAAATAGTATTGCTTCCAATCCTATTTTGCTAGCGTCACAGTGGACTTCGGTTTCAGCCTCCCTGTTGTATATTGCCAGTATGGGTCTCTCTACAAGCTTCTTCTTTAAATCCTCAAAGGCAATTTTCTGTTCCATATTCCCGGCAAAAACGGAATTTTTCTTGGTAAGTGAAGAAATCGGTCTGGCAGTGGAGGCGAATCCGTTTATAAATTTTCTGAAATAACTAGCTAGTCCCAAAAATCCTCTATCATAAACGTTATTGGGTGTTGAAAATTCAGCCACGGCTTCAATTTTATCCACACCAGGACGTATACCGATATTAGCTACTTCATGTCCTAAACATTCTATGTTCTCTTGAAGGAAATAGCACTTATTTAACCTAAGTGTAAAACCGGCTTCTCTAAAGATATTTTAGTATCTGTTTCAGCTTTTAAAATCTATCTGGTAATGATATTGACGGTATTAATACGTCGTCCAAATATGCCATAGCTGTTTCGAATTGCAAAGAGCCGAAGACTTGGTTTATTGTTCTCTGAAAAACCGCAGGAGCATTTACAAGTCCAAATGGCATTCGCAGGGACAGAGTGTTTATCTGGCGTTACAAATGCAGTCTTCGGAATCGATTCTTTATTCAATGGGATCTGATGGTATCCAGATGCTAGGTCTAGGGTCGTAAAATAGATGTGATCTTTGAGAGAGTCCAGGAGGTCATCGATCCTTGGCAGTAGGACGGGACTTGCATAAGGCGAAGGAAGATGAGCCACGGATATTATAATTTTTCATGAGATCGTGAACTATTCCTCTTACGACTTCTCTCTCAGAAAATGCCATGCGATAAGATTGATATGTAATAGGAATATCATCAGTTAGCGATATCATTATTCTGTGGATTTTGTTTTTCCAATCTCGTCTACATTTGTGGCAAAACGATCACGAAGGTCTAATAACTGTTTAAAATCGCGTGTTTTTGTCGTGTTAACCAACTGCTTCGCGTAACGCAACTACCGGTGCCCAGCAAGATAGGGTCCGCTGACCCTTGTTCTTCAAAACATCCCTGTCTGTGAAACGTGCTGGCGCATAAATTATACAGTATCTGGGAACCCGAGCTGCATGTTTATATTGGTGGTTGCAGTTCGGTTACACGACGAATAAAGATTTTAGGAACTATAAGGTTCATTCAAAAATGTTGCATATTATTTAACAAAATAGAGGCTTCTATCCCAACAGCTCCGTTTCCTGGAGTATCATGTGTCGCTTTTGTATGCTGCGAACTGGAACCCAAGTAAGGGAGAGAGCTTTGTCAGATCTCCCAGTTTCCTACAAAGAAATGTCCTGTCTTTGTAGGGGAGGAGGGGAAACTGGGATGGCATGCCACAATATTATCCTCAGGTGCCTTCTTCGTGAGCGCGTGTCCATGATTTTCGTCAGTATTCCTTTTCCATTGTGGGCTCCGCAGTTGACATAGACCGAATCCTTGGTGTCCTCTCCATAAGCTCCTGAATGATAAAACAAATATAAAAAAATACAATAGTAGACGAATGGCATCTGTTGTCATTCACTATATGAACACTTGACTGAGATTTTTCCACTTGCATGTCTGGTAACCGGTACTATAATCAGCGAAAATGATGATCAGTACCATAGTTGCAGGTACCATATATTCATGGTCGTATGAAGATGCCTTGAGGAAACATCAGAGGCGTCAATATTCTGCATTCCTCACCTTTATGTCTCAAAAGAATGCAGTGCAAAGAACGAGCTACGAGTTATATTCGATGCCTCCAGCGAGAAATTGTCTCAATGAAACAGTGTACCAAATTGCAACAGGAACTCTCAGATCTCAGATATTCTCCTGCTTTAGAAGCCACACAATGCGGGTGGTGGCGTTGTTACAAGTTAATTGAAATTTTTTACTTTAAGAAAAAATAACCTAGGGTCGTGGAATTCAAAAAAAAAAAAAGATAACATGTAGTCCCTCTATGTGCAAATGAAACCACTCAAAATCCAACAAACAATAATTTTATTTCGTTTACAATGTTGTGTAGTAACCAGAGATAAGTAGTCACATATAGTAAATAGATAAGAAGTAGAAAGTAAATAGATAAGAAGTAAAAAAAAAATTAGATCAACAAGGTAGTCAGAATTTAAGTCAAGAAATTGTAATTCAATCGTTCAAATAAAAATAATAAGAAAAATACCCTTCTAAATTTAAAGAAGAAATTTATAGGAAATTGAAAAAAAATTCAAGATATATTTTCCTGTAGAAAAAATTGTATAGAGATAAACTTCCGAAATTATATGGAGATAACATTTGAGTTTTAATCACTATTAAAATCAAAGCACACCCCCTTCGACCAACAGAGCGAAAAGCGCCTATAAATTAGTCAAATAATTAATTGAGAGAATGGAAAGATATTGAAGTTATAAACGTATTGAAAGATATTGAAATTATAAAGTTATTGATAGAAAAAAAAAATTTAAGGCATTCTTGAAGAAAATTAAGATAATTACTTAAATATGAAAAATTGAATCACAAATCGTGGATTTTTGGAACCTGAATCGATGAATCACTCTAGCACTTGTAATAAGAGAAAAAATTACTGTAAAAAAAAAGAAATGTTGCTGGTTGAGTGTCTGTTCTGCTATGCTTTTTGAGACTCGCCAATCTCTTTCTTAAAACCAAAGGAAAAGTAAGAACGGACATCACAGAAGAAACTGTCAGGAAAGACCCAACAGTGAAAAGATTGAAACGCCAATTTATACGTAATGTATTTAGTTCTGGGCGGAGTTCCCGGAGAGGAAGTAAGAGAGACCTTTCATCCCTTGCATATAACGGGGATCAGCCGCCATATACAAGTTATCCGTAAAAAGACTCAATCAAGAAAGGATAGGAAAGAAATCAGCGTGCGGCCGAACACACCAAGGAATGCAATTATCTCAATTAAGCGCTAATCTCAAAGAACCACCCGACTCTAACTCCTGCTACCAAACCTGTGTCAATAAGGTGGTACACAGCAGCCTGTCCAATTGATTTCCCCCAACGGACTAGAAAAATCACTTAAACAGAAGTTGAGCAGCTCGTATAAGAGAAAACTTAAGATAACCACATAGCGGAGTGGTGCGCGCGGTAATCAATAATCAATAAAAATTCAAATTTTGGTTGTTCTTCACAACAAAATGTCCTGATCGAGAAAGATACAAAGATAAATCATGATGTATACTATTGAAACAAAAGATAAAGATAGAGATAAAAGTTATGTCATGACACTGAGTTATTTAATCATTATACATATGCTTTAGGAGCCAGAATACTTTACTCGAGGCTTTGCTTTCAATCATTAAATGCTTTAGGCAGAATACTTTACTCAAGAACTTTATTCTTAAACAGGGATGGAAATTGAGAATTTATATGGAATTTCAGGTAAGGACAAGATTTCCCTTGGATTGGGAAATAAGGCAAATCAAGAGCTCACGAAGGCAGGAGCGCTGTATTCCTGTACAGACTTTCTTTCACCGGGATGGCTAGAGAGAAGTACTATTCGCTTCCTACTTTAGAGAGAGAATTCAATTGCAAAAACTAAATAGTGGGTGCCAATGAACAATACTACTGAACATTAGAAAACCAAGGTATTGAAAAATCTATGAGAGAGAATCCAAAAATACAGAGCAAAAATTACTAAAAATGAAAAGGACTTGCCTGCCAGACTTCTGTCGAGAAAAGAGAACGTTTTAGAGCCCAAACCCCACAGGCAAACGATCCTATGTTTTTTATACTTAACTGCATTTTAACCAGTTCAACCAATCAGACGAGTACACCCAAAAGATCATATTCACTTTACAATGAAATCACAATGAAAAACCGCGTGGAATAAAAGAGAATAGATAAAAATCCACTAGAATTATTTTAATTACACAGTGTGGTTTTCGTCCAGGAATATGTTAATGAAAAGTCGGTTTTCGGCTTATTTGGACTTTATTTAATGAAATATCTAAATCAACAGCCAACGTTTCGACGCATTCCGCATCATTCTCAAGGCTAAAAGAAAACATGCAAAGAACGTTACAAGCATTTCACAACGATTAACATTTTAAAAATGACTGACAAAATAAATTAACATTTAACAAAAAAAAAAAAAAAAAAAGAAGCATTTACAAAGGTTTAAAAAATAAATTAAAAAATGACGTATAAAAAAGAAATTAACATTTAAAAAGTTTCAACAATGACTATTACATAACAAGAGATAAGTAAAATGAGTTTCACAAATTATATTTTTGAAAAACTATCAATCCAGACAACATAGAACCAATTACCTAATTTGACTAATAAAAACGTCGTATTGTTATCTACAAAATACCTTACCAAAGTTTACCTTACCTAGATTATTAAAGCTATGAATCGCATCATTCGGACCGATTCATCAATAACAACAAACAAAAAAGTTCACACACCAAAGAGCGGTACTATTGCTTGCCGTGATGTTTCGGTACTACTTTTTCATATCGATCTGCATTGGTACGTAAAACTAAATTATTGATAATGTTGATTCCCACCCCACCAAATTTCACCTTTAAAAAAGCTTAATTTGGGGAACAGAACCAATTGAAAACAATCGAATGGTCGGTTTATAACTGATTGGTTATGATGTTGCAGTAAATTGTACTTAAGTTTTGTGTATCCATGTTAAGGTTTACATTGGGTTTATTAGTCGTTATATGGCACATTTCTAAGAAGAGTCTTTGTTGAAAATTAGGGTGACTGTCTAAGATAGTCGATGATTGGAAGTCAAACTGGTGTCCAGTTTCGAAGTAATGTCTTGCTAGTCCTGTTTTTGGATTATCTATCTTAGTAATATTACAATCCCTTTTGTGTTCTGATATGCGATTTTTCAGATATTGTTTTGTTTGGCCTACATAGCATACATTGCAGTTATTGCATGGTATTCTATACACTACATTACTAGTGTTATCTTTAGGGGTGGGATGTTTAACTTGGGAAAAAAGATTTTTAACTGTTTTTTTATTGTACATTGCCACTTCAGCGGTCTGTGTACCAAGTTTTTTTCCGAGGGGTTCAGATAGACCTTTCACATATGGTATTTTGTAATATTTTTTGATAGTTTGCAAACTGCCATGTGTGTTGGTGCCATTAGCGTTTTTGCGGGGTTGTTGGTTTAAGATACGGTTGGTAAAGTTTATGGGATAGTTATTTGCAGATAGGAAACGTTGGCTGTTGATTTAGATATTTCATTAAATAAAGTCCAAATAAGCCGAAAACCGACTTTTCATTATTATTTTAATTGTTCACAAATTATAATAATTTAAATTAGGGTTATGTCAAAAATAAAAAATTGTTAATTAATTAGGTCATTAGGCCAAAAAATGATTATTTCAGAATCAGAAGTTAGAGAAAGACGGAAATATATCCATTTGTTAAAAGTGAGATAAATATAATTTCTTTGAATGACTATTTCACTAGAGTGTATTACATCGGCAATAAATTCGGTATTCAGCTGACAATATTGCTACCTGGACAATACCAACAACATGGTATTTCAGTGACCAAACTGATATTTTTAATTTGACGTTTTTATTCATATTTTTTCATTCTATTTATTTTCAAAATCTTACGTGAAATAGTCATGACGAATACCACTCGAGAAAAAAGTGTGTACGCAAAATTGCTTTCAAGGTTTTATTCAAGTTTGTTGCTTGTCGGCAATTTCGCTCATGACATTTTTCATAAAATCACTCGCCTGATGGCTCGTGATTTTGTCAAAAATATCACTCGCGAAATTGCCAAGCAACTAACTTTCATACCTTTCGAAAATTTTGCCGACAAAATTTTTTCTCTTGTGATATTATATATGAAAATGCAAATGAATATCAAATAAACATAGCCAAGGAAAACTATCACAATTAAAAAAAAAAAAAACTCATCCGGTACTAGATGGCAGCATTGGTAAATGAATTCTAGATATTTGCATTTTACGCACATGGATAGATGGCAGCACTTGTATTATTTTGACTTTGTGGATATTTTTATTAGGAATTATTATTTTGCTGATTCTGAAATTAAAAAAAATACAACTTTATAATGAAAATGAGAAGAGATGGAACATTTTACGTAAATGATAAATTTATCGTAACAGCGTACGGCACTGGCGTATGGAGGAATAAGGATAGCAAATCGATGCGTGGAAAGAAAGTACCGCACAACGTTATTCGGGTGTTTTATAGAGGAATAAGGACAGATGACCTTAAGCCCTATATCGTATATTATTTTTTGTATATTGAACGTAGCCACTACGATTGTGTAGGCATAGGTATCATCTATATAGGATACATTATATTAGATTCAATATAGGAAACTTCACACTTCTATCATGCGGGGTGATACACTAACATATTTATTATTCTTATAGTGATGGTGGAGGTAGATCCGGAGTCTATTTATCAGTAGACGCCAATATGGAACTTGGTGAAGAAGAAGACAAATTTGACGTCTTCGGGTATCTCAAGAAGTTAAGGCAGTCTAGAATGGGTATGGTAGAAAATGTGGTAAGTACCTATACTTTGAATTGAAGACGTATTGATAAAAAAAAAACAGTATCAGTATCAAACTATTTAGTTAAACTTTGGGTTAAAACTAGGTTAAACCTATTTGATTTTTTGTTTGTTTACTTTTTCCATACAGTACATAATCGAATATGACTAAAATAATTAGGTAAGTGAAATTCAATAACGTTGAAAACATAAATTTAATTGAAATTTCACATTGGAACTCCATTTCAATTACCTAAATAATTGTTCCCATTTCAAAATGATCGATTCAAAATTTGATTATTTGCGAACCTGGGCCACAATTTCTATTTCCTATTAATGCCGCTTGTTGTTGGCCTAAATTTTATTCTAATGGCAATAGTAAAATCACAAAAAATCTTCTTTTTAGGATCAATACAAATTCGTCTACGACACCCTCGAAGAGTACGTTACCTGCGGCAACTCCTGGTTTAGCGTGAGTGAACTTTCTCAAAGGCTCAAGCAGAAATCCCAGAAGAACGCTATGAGCAAGTTGAACGAGTACCAAAGAGAATATATGCTTATTTGCAAGCAAACCCCTAAATTTACTATCGGAGATTGTGCTGGAGGTCATAGAGGAGATAATCGGAAGAAGAATAGGGATGTTTTGATTGTTCCACGTAAGTAATTACCTTCGTTGTAGAAACAGTTAAAAATAAAGAAAAATTGAAAACGTGCCTTTTAAGATTAGAGGCTAGCAATTTATTACTCTTCACGCGTCACGAGTTGAATTTATTTTATTTTACGACGATAGAGTCTCTTGGCCATTGTTTTCTTCGGAACAAAATACAATTTTTCATTCTATCGATATTTCTTAAGTTCAAGGCTATACCACGCCATCTAATCCGAAATGTTTCCAAAGCTTCATTTGAGATTACCTTCCTTCACTTATTCGGTATTCTCTCTGCCATATAATGCAGACTAATTAACGTCGGTCGCGGAAGCTCCGTCGACTCGGGAATATCTCCCAGTGCTTTGACTATAATATTTCCATAATGAAGTTAAGTCATTGTTAAAGGGCTAAAGGCTCCCGTTCTAATTGAGACAAGTTGATTTACTTGTCTATGAGATGTTAGAGGAGGTGTCAGATGTAATCTTTTCTTGTTCCGAAAGCATAATTTTGCTAGTTAAAATACCAAGACGAATTAGGAGGCTTAAATTGGAAATGTTTTATTCATTTTCATTTAAAGCTTGGGAGGTTGTTTATACACTGGACCACTGAAACCATCTTTTTTTGTTTTCCATGATGTTGTGGGCAATTGGTACTATGAGTAAGTCCTACGTTGAAACTTACCAACAAGAAACCGTTCATATAATTAAGGATTTTTCATATGTGATGTAATTAAATTGAGCAGAAACCAGGTAGCTCCCAGCGCAAATTGAAATAAATAAAGTTTTTGGCACCACAATACTACTTATTTAAGTTCTTTACTAACTACCCCTTATTTTTATATCCAAAAGATAAAAATTCAAACTTCTTTTTAAAGCCTTGAAAATGATTCAAATAAGACATGGAAACGTGCCAAGATTTGAATATTCAAAAGGCATTTTCGACTCAATCTACCCTATGAATAAAAAAGAGCATTTGCTTTTTCTCGCAAAATCTGAAGCAAATGCTTCATCCAGTATGAATAAAAGTTCAAGCAAAACCTTATACTTAAAAGTAGGAAGCAAATGCTCCAGGAAAAAGCAAATACTCTTTTTCTTATGAATAAAAGAGAGTATTTGCTTCAAATTGGGAGCATTTACTCCTTGCAAAATGCATCTGCTCCAGAGCAGATGTATGTTTACTATTTTGGTAAATTATTTCCGAATATTCTTATTTCCCGTTTTTTTGTAGATTGTAGATTGCATTAGCAGTTGCTATATCTTGTTCCTGCTGCTCTAGTGTTCAAGATTTGTAGGCTCCTTCCAAAGGAAGCCAGCTTCCTGGGTGGTAAAGTACTCACCTCTTGGGGTATGAGCAAGGTATTTCAGCCTTTTGCAGAAGTGACTAGGGCATTCACAGACTAAGTGTTCTGTAGTCTTTAATGCTTGTTCGCAAGATCTGCAGTAATCGTAAACTGATTTGCCTATTGTTTTTAGGTGATTTCACCAGAAAATGCCCAGTGAGCAGTCGACCAACGACTCTTCCAATGTCTCTTCTGTTTATTGTCAAGAATCTGTTCAGATCTCAGATATATGAATCATCTTCATCTGTTGATTTCTTTGGAGACGTGGCTTCTCATTAGTACACAGAAGGCCACTGGGCCTTGAAAAGCTGTTAAAGCGCCTTGCTTCGTGAGACAGCCCGCCTCCTCGTTGCCCTCTCCACTTTATTCCTATCAGCCAGTTGTTTAAGTATATTTTTACCCTCCCAAACTAGCTGAAAATTGCACTTGATTGGGTTCTAGAATCTTTAGAGCCGTTTGACTGTCGGACAGTATGTAAATGTGCTCTCCTAAAAGGTCTCTTTTAAGACAATCTTTGGCACAGATGCTTATGGCCAGAACCTCAGTTTAAAATTTTGTGGACGTTTTGCCCATTGCTAATGAGAGTTTAAACTTTAAAGTTTGGTTCAGTTATTCCAAGACCGACTCCTTCCGTTACCTTCGAACCATCTCTGTGTGACTGTGTACCACCAATCAACGATGCCATAATCAGCCGTATGAATAAAAATAGAGCATTTGCTTCTAAGCAAAAGGTAGAAGTATAAGCAAAAGCTTCAAGCAAAAGGTAGAAGTAGAAGCATTTACTTCATATCATATGAATAATGAAAACCTTTTACTCGCGAGCATATGCTTCAAAGAAATTAAGTTAAAGATACTACCTGTAGTAGGTACCTGATATTTCAATCTAAGGCTCGAGTGCCAAAGTAAACCAAAAGATCATATGCTAACATCACTGGACTTTGACATTCCATATGAATTGGTTGTAGAAGAACTCCAATCATGGAAGAACGCAAAGCTACCTACCGCAAGCGGACAACGCATCATTGTGGTACACAGTCACAAAGATGGTTCGAAGCCAACGAGAGGAGTCGGTCTGGGAATAAAAAAAAACTCTCCTGAGCAATCGGTAAAACGCCCACAAAATTTCAAGGTGAGGTACTGGCCATAAACATCTGTGCCAAAGAGTATCTTAAAAGAGGCTTTTAAGAGAGCACATTTGCATACTGTCCTACAGTCAAGCGGCTCTAAATGCTCTAGGAGCCATCAGGTGCAATTCTCAGCTAGTTTGTGAGGGTGAAAATATTCTTAAAGGGGGTGTGCGCCAAAAATTAAAGTTTTAGTGTAAAAAAATCTAAGAATAACGGTTCAAACCTCGTTATTCTACGATAAACCATCGCGATATACCGCTTTAAAGTGTGGACGACATTCTCGTGACGTCACGAAAACTTCTTCCAGCCGCGCTCCGCATTGTTAATTTGATTGTTCCCGGCACGCCTGAGTGGTTTTTGTTTAGATTATTGCAGGTAACACAGGAAAAAACATATATAAATTTAATTAACTCCACTTTCTCGTGCGTCGCTTGAGCTTTCGTGACGTCATATGGTGAGATGCGGTACCTTCATAGAGCCATATCTGCGGTATTATTTGTCATAGAGAGGTGCAGATTTCACTGTTATTCTTAGATTTTTTTTCTCTTTTTTTGAGATGAAGTTGTTTTTTTGGCGCACACCCCCTTTAAGCAACTGGCTGGGTCCGGCTGGGAGGTATAAAGTAACCCTGATGTGGGTACCAGGATACCACCGCATAGAGGGCAACGAGAAGGCGAACCGTCTCACAAAACAAGGCGCTTTAACATCTTTTTAAGACCCAGAGCCTTTTTGTAGACTAATGAAAAGCCACGTCTCCGAAGAAATGAACATATGATAAAGGTCATATGTGATCTGAAGAACTTCGCATGAACAGAAAAGACATTAGAAAGTTGGTCGCCTCACTGGGCATTGCCAGGTGAAATAGTACCTAAAAACAATAAGCAAATCAGATAACGGCCACTGCAGATCTTGCAAACCAGCAATAAAAAGTATAGAAAGCCTAATCTGTGAATGCTCTGCTCACTTCTGCAAAAGGCTGAAGGGGATAACACCCCAAGAGGTGGGTACTTTAAGACTCAGGAAGCCGGCCTCCTCTGGGAGAAGCCTATAAATCTTGGACACTAGAGCGGCTGGAACAAGCTATAACGAATCCTAATGCAATCTACAATCTACAAAAAAACGGGAAGTAAGAATATTTGGAAATAATTTACCAAAATAGTAAACATACATCTGCTCTGGAGCAGATGCATTTCGCAAGGAGTAAATGCTTCCAATTTGAAGCAAATACTCTGTTTTATTCATAAGAAAACGAGTATTTGCTTTTTCCTGGAGCATTTGCTTCCTACTTTGAGGTAAGAGGTTTTGCTTCAATTTTTATTCATACTGGATGAAGTATTTGCTTCAGATTTTGGTAGAAAAAGCAAATGCTCTTTTTTATTCATAGGGTAGAATGATGCGTTGTCCGCTTGCGGTGGCTTTGCGTTCTTCCATGATTGGCGTTTTTTTACTACCACTCACAGATTAACCCGTCCTAGGACGGGTTAATCTGTGCTACCACTTCCCATGGAATGTCAAAGTCCATTGATATTATCGTTCTGGTGGTTTAATTTGGCATTCGAGCCAGATTTAAGCAACAGGTACAACAGGTAATATCTTTTACCTACGAGCGTGCGGTAAAGTGCACTTTACCACACGTATTTGCAAATAGAAAGTATCACTTTACCGCGCACTATGCGGTAAAGTGCACTTTACCGCATAGTGTGCGGTAAAGTTAACTTTACATGCGGTAGAGTAGAGTAGAGTAGAATACAAAGTGTGCGGTAAAGTGCACTTTACCGCATAGTGTGCGGTAAAGTAGAATTTGATATTTATAATCAAAAATCCTCTCTTTTTCAGAAAATGGATTTTTGATCATTTCTAAATCCTATCTAATTTTATTAATTAATCTGATTCATTAATTAATTTTATCAATGCCTTTTTTTGGAGATGTAGATGCTCATAGGTAAAATTTTGTACCTAACACATGCGGAAAGTGCCTTTACCGCCCGCAACGGCAGTTGACCGAACGACGCGAAGCGAAGTAAATTGGGAATCGGAGATTCCGCGGCGAGGTGTTTAAAAAACCAGAAGCTTTGAAATTGAAAAATGTTTCAAGAATGAATTCCAGAATAAAATAATACACTGTCACGGATTCCGGGTTCACTAAATGTCACTTCACAAGCAGTAACAACTTTTATTAAACTAATTGACTTTATAAAATTCAATTCTTGCATGCGTAGATTTTGTGGCCGGTAACGCTGCTTTATCGGTTCGGGGTTTAGTAGATGGAAATGATGTTCTACTAAAGGAGTCGTGCCTTTAATTCGTTCAAACTTTGCCAATTGTTGATTTAAAAATTCGGTTAACCTTCGCTCTTCAGTTGGTGTTAAAACTAGGCTCGGTTTTGAATCTATTGGTCCGATAGGACTGCATAGGGTCGGAAACTTAGTCGGAAACGGTAAAAGCTGATTGTCTAGGCGGACTTTCCCGGTACCTAGGTCTGGATGGAACTGGTGGCGGTTTAAAATATCCATTCCAAGCACGATTTCGAATGTCAGCTTTGGGAAGTAACTGAGAGATTCTACCAGGGTAATATCCCCGAATTTTAGCGGTATCTAGTAGGCTTCGGAGATGTCAATTATACCACCATTGGCTACCCTGGCACTGCGGAAAACCGGTGGTACTGTCGGATAATTGTTCAGACGGCATATGTCGGCAGCGATGTCCCCTATATACGAATTAGCAGCTCCGGTATCTATCAATGCTAAAAACAGGGCATCATCAATGTAGATGCATACATGGGGTCTAACATCTGGGAGTCGAATCAAGTTCATTTCATTCGAACTGGTTCGGGGATTATGTGAGGTGTTCTGCGGACGGTGCTGGGCTGACCTCCGACTAGGAAAGCACCTCCTTAGTTTCCCGAATGCGAACGGTTGTAAGCGCAGTCTCAGGACATTATTCCACTTTTTTCGCAACGGGAGCAGAATAGCTTTGCAGTACCTCGACACTCGGTTCTAAAGTGTCCATTTTCCCCACATCTCCAGGAAATTTTTCCTCCGGTTCGTTCATCTCCGTTGTCGGGTCTATACGGTTTCGATTGCCAAATTCCATTCTATCATGCCTTTCTGTCCTATCTGGCGTACGGGGTTGTGTTACGGAAAGACCAGCTGTTGGTGAATTTGCTCTTCGGAAAGTGAACGGAACGACCTTTAACTTGCATAGTAAACTTTCAATTTCCCTTACGGCGCGGGAAAATGGAACCACATCGGTAACGTCACTTTTACGAATATGTTGCCGGTAGTCGGGCAATGGATTCCTATAAAACTACTGAAGTTCTTGTTCCGGAGTTATGCCAGCGTGCCTTCTGATTAGGGTCTGTAGATCGGTTATATAACGGTGAGGTGCTTCATGCGGTTTCTGAAGGCGGCGACTAATGTCGATCTCTAGGTCGGCGGCATAATTAATCGGAAAATAAAACCTTCGGATATCCCGCAGGAACTCGTCCCAAGAATTTCAGTGTGCTCGGTTATTTCGGTACCATAGGGATGCATCACCCTGTGAAACTTCAGGCATTTGCGGTAATAAACGGTTTATTGCAATCCCTTGGGAGGCACAAATTTCCTGGAGTCTTTCGATGACGGTCACCGAGTCGGTTCAACCATTGAAATTGACATTCCATTTCTATACCTTCAGTGGTATTATTGGAGATCCGGATGTGACTGGAGTAGATAGCGGTTGTTGAATGGTAATAGTCGGTATCGGCGGATTAAGTATTTGAGTTGTACCCAGCGTGCCAACATTTGCAGCACTGGTCTGAGCCAGGACAGCGGTACCACTTGCCTGCGTCATATGAATACTGGAACTGGTCGGGAAGTTGAGCCTTGTCATAGTAGTCGGTGCTGGGGAGCTTTTCCCTGGCGTTAGAATGTCACTAGTCGCTTCTTCAACGTATCAACGGTACCCGTAGTATCTAGTCCGAACTTATTTAGTTCGGCAGTCAGCTCATCCTTCTTTAGTAGGTAGACAAAACTCACCCGGCCATCGTTGGGTCGTATCAACCGGGTTAATGATTATGGATACATTAACGGGAGGATTCACCGAACTGGTTGTCACTACGTTAGAGGCGGTGGTATTCGGTGTACTATTAACCGGTGGGTTGCCATTGTTGCCGGAGCCTCCTGGAATCCTGGCATTGTTTAACGGTCTGCTAATGGTAGCGGAATACAGACTAAGAGCTCAAACGACAACGGCCTTCAGCGGTTAGTTAACAGCAGCTTCGTTAGCAGGCTTACGGTTACACTGAGCGGTGAGGCACGGTTAAGATTCGGAGTGTTCTAGGCGGCGATCGGAGCTAGAATGTTTTTTTTTTTAAGTATTCAGGTGGACGGTTGGGTCTAGAGTCTCTTGAAGCGCTCAAGCTGACTTTCGGGCGGTGAGTGGTTTGAAAATATTCGGGTGGACGGTGGGATCTAGATTCTCTTGAAGTGCTCAAGTTGACTCTCGGGTGGTGAGTGTTTGAAAATATTCAGATGGAAGGTTGGGTCTGGGGTCTCTCGAAGTTCCTATGCTGACTCTCGGGCGGTGAATGTCGCATATAGCTTAATCGTCTTGCTATATACTCCTTTGTGGCAGTGGGGAGAAGTTCGGTCACCAAAAATTGCTGGGGATTCTTACGGAATTTTGAGTAATGCGGCAACCTGTGCAGGATACAAGTATTCCCCTCGGGGGATTAGACTCGGCACTCGGTTTTTATATTTGAGCATGCGCAAAATGATTCTAGCGGAAAAGGGGTTCGGTATAGGTCGATCGGTTTTTGGAGAGCGTGTCTTCGTGAAAATGGCAGCGGACGGTTGGATTGTGTCTTACTACATCAGGGAGAAAATTTACAGATAGAGAAATTGAAATCAGCTACCGTGGATTACTTGAAAGGGGGCGATTTGCTCAGAATTTGGCCCGCGAATGCGTATAACAATACTTGCCAAAACCGAGGACTTCGGTTCAATGCGGTACGGTTTACAGGAACTCTTTTCCACGGTCAGGCAGCATTGGTTGAGACCCTCAACTCATGGGGCGGATGATAAAGCACGCGTGGAACGGTCCCAAAAGGAGCGATTTATTCGCTTCGGCGATATGCGTTCTGGCAATCACCTAAAACAAAAAACGGTACGGTAACGGACAACCTAAGGTCATCGCCAAAACAAACCGCCTCTCGGTGAAAAGGGGACTGAAGGTAACGTAATCCTCTGGGTCATGTGCCGACATCAGGAATATGCGCAGAACGGTCCCTGCTCGGGCGCCAAATTTGTAGCGCTACTTTGGTTTTCCGGTGAGAAAGCGGTCGGTTAGGGTTTACTGGTGACGGAATACTCGGGCGCCACCCTTAGAATTATAGTGGTTAAGGGCCTACGTGCTCTAGGCTAGGTAGCTTTTAAACAGTGGAGACGGAAAACTAGGAATCCCTGCGCATTTCCCGAAAATGGAACACGCAATCCAACCAAGAAAGTAATTTTTATTGTTTACCCAATAGTTATAATACAATAGGAAAAATGCAAGAAAACTCAATTGACGTTTTCAATTAAAAGAGATGGACGATAGTATGAAAACATTCATTTTCCCGCCAACATTTGCTTGCTTGTCAATGTCAACGTGTATTGGGTGTTTAGCAATCCCCTCGTTTTTATGCTAATCGGTGACTTCACCGATGAGTTAGCTATCTTTGTTTAGTGAATGGAAAATGATAACAACGGACATAGAATGGTGGATCCATCGGTAAAATTCGATGAGAATAAAAACGCAGGGAATTTGAAATTGGAAAGAAAATGTGGGAAAAGTCACTGCTTCATTTGCAAAACTTCGCTATGGAGAGGGCGGTGGATTATTTTGGAAGCAAACAGCTTCCGCGAACTAAACGTGAACGTGTATTACTTGTATACTTGATGGACTGTGGATTTTCCTTTCTTTTGCGAGTATCCTTTCTGATTTTGTGTATCCAAATTTTGACAAATGTAGGATATGATGGAAACTTATGGAAAGACACGTCCGCCGGCGAATAGGAATTCGCGGGCAGTCACGAGGTCGCGCGGTTGATGAGACTGCAGCAGATTGCAACCCCTCTCAGAATCTACTTACACCCCGGGGTGAGTTTTATAAAACCCGATTGGTTGAGATAGCGCTAATTTTTAACCAATAGAGCGACCGGGATGCACGGAAAATTTAGTTACTTGGTTACACAGGTTTCTCACTAATAATCTCACCTCTGATACCAATTTTTCACGGATTCCGGGTTCACTAAAACTCACTTCACAAACAGTAACAACTTTCATTGAATAATTTGAATTTATGAAAAATTCGTACACGACAAATATCGAATCAAAACTATGACTAAATTTATTACTAGGTACGTGCTATTTAAGGTCGAAATCGTAATCGGGATCTAGATAGAAAAACAACGGATCAAATATAATAGAATTTCCAGAAAACGAGCTGTCCGGCGTAAACAAGTAGGTAGGTACCTAATTTCTTGGAATCCTGGCCGGTTTGTCGATGCATTTTCGTAACAATATGTTTGGTTAGTTATAGGCGTTTTGTGTTTAAATTAAATTAATTTGTTTTTCAGATGGTTACAAGATATTGTCACAGCTTTGGGGTGCGTGACAGAAATCTTGGGTCCGTTTGGGTTAGTTTGGGTTAGTTTGGGTTATTCCACGTTACTATACACTCTGTCACTTATTGCTTCACTAATTAACTCAAACAACTTAACTCTCTGCAACTTCACAATATTAATATTTACTAACTAAATTATATCCACAGCCAATCTTAAACTTAAAAACTACTAACTAATATCGGCCCTCATGTATCTGTAATCCATTCTTGTAAAATCCAGAATGAACGCAATAATCTCTTTGCCCGAATAAAGCAGTATTTTCTAGATTTCAAGTAAGATTCTGTACTGTTTGACGAAGGCGCCACCGTGACAATATTATAACAAATTAATTGCAAAATACCCACTATTGGTTTGTGTCATTTCCTATTTCCCATTTTCTATTGTAATAATTATAAATTTCCTGGGATTTGACCCTATATAATATAGACTATCAAATTCAGTTACCGAGCCTTATAGAGCAAAACCACACGTGTAATCTGTGTAATCTGGCCGTGAACAGAACAATACAAACTCATCCTATGAGTTATTAGCAGTTGGTTTGGAGCTTCGATTAAACACTTGACTTTTCCCGAGGCAAAATCCCCTTCTGTTTTATAAACCATGTATCATTGGAATTTGGAAAGTTAATTTCATCCAAATTCTAAAAATGTAAATATTTAGGTACAGGGTGTTCCATTTGAAAAAGATAAAGCTTGTATCATATCTCTTCAAAGGTAGGTACCTCAAAAAAAAAATATCACGCTACTGAAATCTACGGAACTGGGTCAGATACAATTTTCACCTATTTTATATCTTTTCTCATAAGCGAGATAACTGCTACCCTCAAAAAGTGAAAATTTGCAGTTTCACCCTGCAACCAGCGGTTCGCGGCATTTTATTTGTCATAAAAAATTAGCCTGGCAATGTGAAATTTTAATAAATCTATCTTCACGAGTTTAGCAGCAATTCCCATCTTGTGACGTTACGCAAATAAAGTCTTAATTCATATTGTTACGAAATTGACTCGGGAACCCGACCGGATTCTAAGAATGAAATTGTACGCGTGTCACGTGAACAATTCGGAGAATTCTATTCAAGTGAGGCGCCGCGCCGGGTCTTTCTAGATAAATCGCCAGCATACTGTCGATCTATAGTAGTGTTAAGTAAGTCAGTTTTAATTTGATAGTTGTTGTGTATGTTCCGATAAGTGATAGGTGAATGTTATAATAATATATACATATAAAGTCAATAAGTTCAATAAAAGTTGTTAGTGTTTGTGAAGTGAGTTTTAGTGAACCCGGCATCCGAGACAATATATAAACACAGATTACAGTGTGAACGTTTGATGGATATGTCGTTCGTTGTCCAAAAGATGGACGAAGCGAATGACATTCAAGGCAATGCAAACAAAAAGAAGGAAGTCTCGAACCGGAGTTACGAATGACTTAAGGAAAATAGCTTGCAATTAAATTGACGCAGTCCAACAAAGAAATAAATGCCAACATTGTAGGAGGCCCACAACTAGCATAGTACTAAACATGCTTGATAATTACTAACGATGATGACCTGCAAACCAATTCATCCCAACCTCAACCGAGTTAGTGATGGATGTCTTCATGACGGAAGTATCACGGCGCATAAATGATGCTGCAAACTAGTTTTTTTTCTAGAATATTTCAATGATTTTGATATTGAGTTGTTTGCTGCATCCCCAAGTTTAATGCCGTAGGTTTACACACAGAGAGATTCGGTTGTAGACAAGCAGGCGTCAATGCAGCCTGATAGTGGCCCGAGACCGAGACTCAAACTGTATTGTGTTACAAATAACACTCGTTATTTGCTCTTTAAGACAAGAGAACCAATAGGGTCGTGAAATTCAAAAAATTAAGATAACGTGTAGCGCCTTTATGTGCAAATGAAACCACTCAAAATCCAACAAACAATTATTTTATTTTGTTTACAATAAGTGACAATGCCACTTTCTTTAAAACATGACAGTTGACAGCTTGGTTGTTCCGGTGCATCTGATACAATGTATAGTTGTTTGTTCCAGCAGGCTATCGGAAATGTTGGCAGCAGCTTGTGACATGCGCAGTGACAATTTTGTGTTCCAGCAAAGAAATGTTAGTGACAATTTGCAAATATCAGCTGTTTCAACAGATGTTTGTATCATTTATAACGTGTTGGCAACTGCTCGAAATGCTTGTCGATTGTCTTCAAACATTTTAATTCCTAACCCAACTTTGATCTTCACCTTTGATCAAGGTTCCACCTGATCAATTTTTTCATTACAGAATAGGGAAATCCAATGAAAATGGCGGCCAATGCCAAGCGGCAAGCAATGAAATTGGCGCCATACATTTAATTCAAACAACCAGGAGATTTTTCATCAAAAAACTGTTTTTTGTTTATTTTGTGGGGTTTTAAGGTGATTTTTTAGTGTTTGGAAGGATAATTTTCGAATTTTAGGATGTGAAGTTTTTATTTCATGAAGTTATATGTAGTGAAAAACCCGGATGTTGGCAAAAGGTACCTATGAGTTCTTTTTTACGAACCTTTATCTACTAAATAATTAGGTACCTACTTACTCTCCAGGATTTGTTTTCTGTTTAGCTATTTCTCAACCAAATCTTGAAGCCTATTGTCTGCTATGCTATTCAAGGTATCAACAGAAGTTGAGGATAGTAAAAGGCTTGGATCCATACAACGTTTATGTGGAGCCCCTTTTTGGTCTTTTAAAATGGATTTCTTCGGATTTTTTCTCTCAATCCATGAAGCTCTACGAAGTACAGATAAATCGTCATTTTTTTCCGTTAAAAACCTATATTTTGTATCTGCAGGAACGGCATAAAACGAGACTTTGTCGCGATTAGAACGGCTCCCACAACTATAAGTACAATTTTTCAAAAAATCAACATTTTACTACTTTACACAAATCAAAAATCGCAATAAAACGTAGTGTATAAACCTCAACTGTATAAACAAAAACACCTCACAGAGTACAGACGCTTGGCATTTGCCTACATGTTGAACTTTTTTTGACAGTTCGTTTCAGAGGTTCGTTTGATTGCCTTATTGGGAAATGTCAAACATTTTTGTTCCAGCAGAAATTTGTTGCCAACTTAAAAACATCTGTCACCAACAAATTTAACTGTTAGGTTAATGTCACGAACATGTTTCCAACTTTTTGCTGGAACAAACCTTTTAATACCTATTTAGAAGTACCTGTCGTTTTAGTGACAAAACGTATGTCGCTTCTTGACACACAAATAAAATTAGGTTAGGAATTTCCTATTTGTAGATGAAATTGACGTATTAGCAATCGACGTTCGTTTTTGTTGGTAATTTTTTCTTTTTGTTTCATCTGATTCGTGATTGATAAATAAGGATGGGGTTATTCTAAATGGGTATTACAAATACTATACAGTCGTGAGCATAGAGAAATATAATAGTAGTAAACTACGAGAGACGTTTGTTTAATGTAACAATCTGGAAGTGTGTTTGTGCACATACCCGTAGCGTATTTCGCATGGTGTGGCAGATTATTGAACTAATTACTTCGATCGTTTCTGACAACTCGGTTTAATTTGTCTTTGTCGGCAACTTGCCCGAAAATGTTCTATCTTTTTTTAACACATACAAAATACAAAATTGTCAAAATTTGACAAATTATTGAATCGTCTATGATTGAATCCGAAGACCATCAATCAAAAACTAAATGCTCATCATCATAACTTAAAATTTCTTCTATTATTTATATTAGAGAAATGAGGAAACATTCTGTGATCATAAATATTAATTAATTAGACAAAACCGACACCAATAATAGTGAGTTTTCGAATTTACGATGATGCGAGATGCAGTAAAAAGGTAAACACAAAGCTTATAATACAAACATTTTTAGTTACTGTATATTTATAAAATTGGAATAAAAAAATAAGTTTGTTTAAAGATATATCAATTTTTGTATTGTTCAATTACCTCCTTGACCCCCTTCAGGAATCTCATTGCATCTAATTTGAATTTTTTAAAAATAAGTTCTGTTATCGTTCTAAACAGTTGCTCGGTAAATTTTAGCAAGTTTTTTCAACAAATGTTTTGCTTTGCAATTAACTGTTTTGAGCGTTTACAGTACTTTATGTACGACTGATCAATAAAGTGCTATTTATAGAACAGTTTTGTATCAATAAAGTAGCACTTTATTGTACTAGTAAAATAAAGTGCTACTTTATTGCCTACCTGGTCTACCTGACAAGGTAAAACAGGTCCTGACAACCTGCCAAGGTGAAACAGGTCCTGACAACCTGCCAAGGTGAAACAGGTATACCTACGCAAATTTTACTTTTTTCATTAGATTTTTTTAATTTTTAACAAAAACCAGTCGTAATCGTACATAAAATCATGTATATAACGCTCACATAAACAGGTTTTATTCACCACTTATTTAATAGCCTCGCTCGCAAGCTCGCTCGGCCATAAAATTATTCGTACAATAAAGCCTTACTTTATTTACTTGTTATATAAATAGCTATTATTTTTAATAAATCTTAAATAAAATCAAAGTTAATAATTTAATTATTCAAAAAAGCCGCCTTTTCACTGTCGGTAAAGAAGAAACCTGCATTTAAACAATGTTCACTCCTTTATTGCTGTCCGTAGCCACCAGAGGCGCTAACGTCGACATTGTGCCAGTTAAGTACAGGGGAATGACTTCTCTCGTAGTTTACTACTATTATATTTCTCTATGGTCGTGAGCATAAAAAGTGGGACACCCGTTTTTTCCTATTGTAAAACGAGCTCATCAGGTATACCTTCGGCACTGACAGGGATTGTCATATTTGACAAAAAATCTATTGTAGAGAAAAGACTGATTTACCCAAAATTAGCGGAAAATGACAAGTCCTGTCAGTCGGGTGTCCCACTTTTTATGCTCGACTGTACCTTTCCAATCAGGCAGGCCTATTCTCTATGAACAGCAATTACATAGCAACCAGCAACCGGTCGCAAGTTGCTTTTTATGAATAGAAAACTCGCGTGACAGCGACAATTTCGCAATTATCTGCGGTCGCAAGTTACAGAATATTGCAAATTGAAAAAAAAAAATATTTAAACATAAAAAAAATTAAATAATTGGAAAATAATCATAAGATAATATAGTAAAATAGATAATAACAGCAAGAGTAAATTAAAATGCTCGTTACAAACTGCTTTTCTGGCAGTAGCAATAAACAGGCAAGAATAAAAACAAATGCAGGAAAATTTGAATCAGATAAAAAAAATTAAGAAACTAAATCTCTAGATTTTCCCCCAAAAAGACAAAATTTTCCTTTTAAGTTAAGGTAGCTCTTATAGGTACTACAAGATAAACCGGAGGGTGAAATCAATCAAATCCAGAATATGTCAAAATTTCTTGGGATGTTTTAATCAAAACTTTTTAAATGAATTTTAGACCTCTATGGATTTCTATTTTAAAAAATTACACCCTTTTTTAACACTCTTCTTCTCGAGAAGATAATAATTGACGCATTGAAACAGAAAATAGCTATACAGGCCTCTGCCTGGATTCCATAAAGAGTTGATAGGGATGGACACATAAATTTGGTTTTCACCGACTCTACTTAGAGCAAATGGTCCAATAATTTCACACTAACAATTGATTCTGAAAACCAGAGCAGCAGTACCTATTTATTAGCCCAGAAATCTGAATTGACTTACCTCAGAAAAACGTGGAACCACCAATCACACACAAAATGGAGGTCCATAATTAGATAAAAAATTACAATATAATATTTATATTTCAAAAGAAGATAAGATAAGATTTATCAGGTAAATACTCAACAGTGATATGGTAGTACGCACTGATGGCAAAATAAATTGAAAAATTATAAAGGAGAATCTAAAAATAGGAAGGAAAAATTATAAAAATGAAATGACTTGCCTGCTAGAGCACTGCCAGAGAAAGAGACCGTTTTAGAAACCAAACCCTATAGGAAACCAATCTGGTGTTTTTTTATACTCAACTGCGTATTAACCAGATCAACCAATCAGAAAACTACACACAAAAGACAGTATTCACTTCACAATGAAATACCACGTGGATTAAAAGAGAATAGATAAAAATCCACTAGAATTATTTTAATTGTTTACAAATTACAATAATTTAAATTAAGGTTATGCTGAAAACAAAAGACCGCTAATTAATTAGGTCATTAGGCCAAAAATAATAATTTCAGAATCAGAAGTCAGAGAAAGACAGAAATATATCCATTTGCTAAAAGTGAGATAAATATAAATTCTTTCAATGAAAATACAAATGACTGTCAAATGCGAAATAATTAAAATCATACTTTGAAAAATAAATCTATCAGGTACTACTAGATGGCCGTAGGTAACTTCTTTCTTTTTTTAATAATAGCAGATATTTGTATTTTATGCACATGATGGATAGATGGCAGTACTAATATTATATTGAACTTTGTAGATACTTTTAGATTATTCAAATTATGAATTACTATTTTGCTGAGTCTGAAATGGCAAAAATACAAATTTATAATGAAAATTAGAAGAGATGGAACATGTTACGTAAATGATAAATTTATCGTAACAAATGACCTAGGCATAGCATATCCGATAAATTAACATTCGTTAAAGCTGCATTATCTTGAGTTGTCTGCGAAGTACAACTACAGATCATCAGAAAACATCGACGCCAATATGGCAACATGGGATTACGACGGGGATATTTGCTTTGCTTGCCAACTTATCCACAGTTTCAACACAGCAACAAAAAAATAATTCAGTAACAACGAGCTAGACAATAAGGAAACTATATTTTCCTACAACTGCTTTTGAAAATGGAGTTTTTCGCACGCTAGGCAACCTCTGAAAATTAAGTTTTGAAAACGACTTTTTTCACACTCGCTCGACTTGTGGAACTCGCTTACGGCTCGGTCCAACAAACTGTTTCGCCGTGCGAGAAAAGTCGTTTTCAAAACTTGTTGTTTAAATAACTATTAATAAATCCTCACCAACCATCAGTCAGATAATCAGATCATCTTCTGACTGCACGCACCATTCACTATTTAAAGAAACTGGACATTTTCTCAACTGCTGTTGTAAATATTGCTCTTCATGCATTTGTTTATACATATGGGCCTGGGACGAATCAAAATATCACTGGAGAAAAAATGAACTGCTACTCCCGAGCAGTCACTGTTTAGATCTTAGCCAACATCTGTTTTCCAAGATGGTATATAAAGGAATAGATAAACTTTGGAAATATTTAAAAAGCAAAGTGCTGATTGAAAAGATGTATGATTTAACCAATAACCACATTGAAATAGTCAGAAGGGCTGGTCATCTACGACTATCTTAGACCAACTCTCATGCCTTGAAGCAGGCGTAGTAGAGGCAACCTAAGACTAAGATGGAAAGATGCCGTAGGTATTTTGGCTCAAACAGTGCAGTAGTACGATGATAATAAGTCCGAAACCGGGTAAATTTCAGACTCAGCTTCCTTTTTTTTTCTGCTTGCCTGAAATTCCTAGATACCTATACTTTTCCTCGTGGGATTGTTTGCCAATTGACTATTAAAGTAATTTCTCGTTGGTGGAATTGCCCTGATTTCCCACAAAATAGCTTGAAATTGTGAACAAAAAGGAATAATTAATCGATTACTGGATTACTTCTGAAAAAAGTGATCAGTCGCGATTCTTCTTTACAACAATTTGTAATCTATATCATTTACAGTAATCCATTACTTCTCAGTTTTGCTGAACATGTTTTTTTTTTCACTTTTCCTCCCTATAAAAGGGAAGAATTTGGCTGACTTGATGCGTAATTACTTCTCCAGTCTATATTCGGCACTCGGTTGAATGCTTGAATCACGAGAGGGAATATATCTTTCAGTTACTTGATTCTCCGAACGAGGGTGCGGCGTTCTCATGAGAACACATCTATCATTGTCACTCATATTGATGTTGTGCATAGAATTAAGATGGGCAAGGTAATAATTATTGTTCTCCTAAGAACGCGCCTGCTACCCCACTTTCGGGAATTAGGCGCCAGACTATATATTCCTTTCAGTTTGGATCTATCGACGTTCTATCTGATGTTTTTAAAGGCCCGTTTAATGTAAAATGATAGAAGCATGCTGTATATTTCATTATTTTATTCCTAATGTTTTATTTCCAGCTGACAATTTCAGGCCCTACCTAACTTCATTCCAAGGAAACAATTTTACTGATTACATCAATGCCGTATTTGTTGACGTAAGTATTACGATTTCTATAAATTTCTCAAATTAAGCCGCAAATTCTTGTAAAAATATTGAGGATTGAGTAATAATAAGTAAAAATCAAGACTTTTCGTAACAATTTATAGAGGCATTAATTTCGAAAGCTGCTTTACTCTATTAAAACTAATAACCCATTAAATAATCTTTCCAGCACAAAACACCACTCAGCTTTTATTATCTATAATGTTAAGGATTAATTAAGAGTTGACGGTTCATAAAAGTATTGTTTTGCTCGTTTTAGGGATATACTAAACCAAGGGAATACATAGTGACGGAATGGCCGATAAAATCGACCCTTGGAGAATTTTGGTCGTTGGTTTATGATTACGAGTGTTCAGCGGTTGTGGTTTTGTGTATTCCTCCTCAGAATTCGGTAAGATATGACACATACCTTTACAGACACCACATATGATACACATTTTTTATATTTTAGCAACAGTTTCCATCTTTTTGGCCCGAAGGTCGTAATCCTAAAAAATACGGACCTGTCTTCACGATAGACCATATATCGCATAATCACTATTCCAAAATCAAAACTTGGGTATTCAGGATAAACAAAAAAGTTATATCTCTTACTGAACTTATGGCCGGTGTGAAGGCGCCTCCGAAAACAGTGCAACTGTTTCAGCTGATGTGTTGGCCAATGGGTCACAAAGTACCAACATCCACTAACTCTCTTGTGGAATTAATGAATATGGTTGAAAAATGGAGACAGCGGAGTGAATATGGACCTGTTTGTATTGTGTCTCCGTACGTATCATCATTAAACAGACTAGATTAGTAGATTAATTCACACCAGATTTCGCAATAGGCTTGTAATTTATATGGCACCAGTAACTTTTCTTAAATATTCTGAACCTTTGTTATGACGTTCCAAAAATCTGAAAACAATTTATAGGCAAAATATCGCTTGCTAGTATTGTGAACCAGTAAATTCATCATTTTATTAATGACAATTATGTTCATCATGTTCACTACATTTCCTCTCTTTAAGAAATTCCACCACCTGTTTGGTTTGGTCCCTCATCAATTAGGTACTTTAGAACATATTGCTTATTTAGGTTTTAAAGATGCGCCGAATGGAATTATTATTACAACCAATGTCCTGTTATAATACACTAAGGCCCAATTTAATCATCTTCAGATAAACTTGCTGGTGACTATCTGGAAGATAAATTTACCATTTTATAGTTCTATTGGTCAGCGGATAACTGGTTTTGCAAGGTCCATCGAATTTGTTGTTATTTCAAAAACCCAGGATGAATAAAAAAACATTAGCTTAAATTGGGCCGTCACTCAACACTGGTATTTAGTAATACCAACATGAGAAAACGTATGAAATCAAAACCATATGAATGCTGCCAACCCATTAATTCTGAAATAGTTGAAGATATTGTTATAGGATGGTGAATTTCTTCAGCACCATATATGGCAAAAATGACAAATTTTTTAGCATTTTTAATATAGACAACGACAGAACAAATTAAAGTAAAACAACATGCATTATTAATGAATTCCTAATACTCTGGGTAAATTAAACTTTCGCATCTGGTGTGGATTAATTTGGGTCAGAATCTGATAATTCGAAAACTGAATTGACACCTAATTTTTCAATTTAGGGATGGCAGAAGTCGCTGTGGAATTTACTGTTCAGCAAATGCCTGTATAGAACAAGTAATCCAGCACGGCGAAGTGGATATTTTTCAGGCAGTTAGAACTGTGAGAAGACACCGGCCGCAATTGATAGAGAATATTGTAAGTATGCACATTTTTTTCGAATTTAAGTTTTGAATACATACCTCCATATCTATTTTTTTAGACTGAATATAAATATTGTTACGATGTCGTCCTCCATTACGTCCTCCACTATCTTCAAAAAGATTTAGAAGAATTGAAGGGAACTAAAAAATAAATAATTTTAAGGAAGCTTTTCTATTATGTGTACAATCAATGGAAAAAATGCATGGGATTTTTTTTGTATTAGGTATTAAATCAAAGAGATTTGTAAACAAAGTATGCGACTTTCTGAATATTTATATGTACTGTTTCTCTAGTTTGATATGTAAAACGAGCTACAATATATTGCTCATACCTTTTCGTGAAAGTATGTAATGAAATAAGTACCCAAATATATTTATGAAATCACAACAATTTTGGTAGTCCAAAGCAAACTTTGTCCAAAGCAACCAAATCTTTGAGGCCAAACAGATCTGTGAGTTTTCTATAATTAAAAAGTGACCTATTTTTCTGTGCTATACGTACGTTACTTACATGTGTATATTATATTAATTATTAATGCCTATATTTTTATTACTTTGTTGTTTATTTTAGGTGTATTCCTGTGAACGTCTTTATATAAATTATATGTTACAGGAAACTGCTTGCTAAAATAGTTTTATTTCTTCCACCTCCTATTTTTATTCTCTTCCATTGCCTCGACTATAAAATTTGTCTACCTAAGTAGCAAGGGCATGCGGGCATGCCTCTAACAATAAGGTAGAGCAGGCGCTGTTGAGTAGAGTTGAGTAGCTATGCAAAATGTGAGGACCGGCAAAAATGCTCAAATTCGTATTCCTGTGATCTTAAAGAATGGGAAAGTACATCTTGCCGACAGCTAGAGTGATCCCTCATTCTTCTCCCATCCCCCAATGCCAAATTATTGGAAATATCACAATTTCATGTAATTTCACAATTCCTATTGATTGTTCCTGAGGCTCTCTTTTCAAGCACTCAAAATAAATTACCTACCACTTGTTCTAAAGAAGACTGCGAGATGTACAGGGTCATCCAACGACGACTGAACAGGGGCTTATTTTTCACTTTTCCAGTCCCTGTATTTTTGAATAAATTCATAATAGCCAACTGGCTGGAAAGTTCAAAAATGATACCAAAAAATCATTTGAACCAAAAACCAAAGAGTTAAGCCATGGATGAACATGAATGAAATACAAAATATGTCAAAATGGAGGATTCGACGATTCAACAAAATGTTCCAAGCTAAAAGAGTCTTCATTCTGTGAGGTACCTACCTGAATTAAAATCAAACCACTTATAGAAGCTGATTCAAGAATGTTTTATCACATATTTCATGCTGTAGGAATTCAAGCTGCACAGGTTATTATCCTTAGTGCTGATCTATGTGTATTGTCCTGTTGTATTGTGTGGGGTAATTTTGAAACTTTACGATTATAAAATATGTTGATTACCTACTGACTAATTCATCTGTAAAACAAAAAGTACAAAAAAATAATAATGGATAATGGAATTGTGTGTGATTAAATAGAGCGCTTATCAGGATGTCGCTCGAGATGACACATTCGGAATTAAAAGAAAAACTAACTAAGTAACCAATTCGCCAGAAAATATCACCATAGTTTAAATATTATATTGACAGGAGTTATTGTAAATAAACAAGCCTTATGGGTCATAGGTATCAAAAGAAAACGCACGGAATACCTCTCCAGACAAGGCCTATCTTCTGTATCCTCGATATTAAGGGAAACGCACGAAATACCTCCCCAGCAATATAATAGCTAGCATAGAGTATCTGCCATGGTAAACAGTGCATTTATAGGCCTTCACTAGGATACTAAGGGAAAACACGCGAAGTATCCCCTTCATATACAACTAGCATAGTGTAAAAGCTATGCTCGCAGATTACGCTTGTCCAACTCGGCTTGGTTGAGCAGCGGGACGATTGTATCGTTTTCTGTCAAAGAGCAGCCTCACTCTCTGCATTGGCCAAGAAGGCTTGGGCACAGGAAACGATTTGAGTAAAACACCTTTTGAAGCTAGATGAATACTGATTTATTTCGAATCTTACATCCCTTTTTATATTGAATTTTGCTAAACCAATCGTGATAAAAACTGCAAAAATATAAAACACTGTAACCGTAATTACTTAAATGCATGCTGGAATGCAACTTACGATGTTTGGATATTTTTATAATACCCAAACATTGTGACTAACTAAAATCTCATATAGCAAGCTGACCGTGATATTGAATAAAATATAAATATACGAAGTCGGTCAAATTACGCCGGCGAAGGTTAATCACTGTTTAATTGTTCTAATTAAACATTCTGCCACCTCTCCAGAATCGAAGAATGCAGAGACATTAGCTCTGTCTTCTTTTTGGCCTTGGTGTTGGTCTCTTGTCTGTTTTTTACGTCTTCTGTTGATAAGTTTTGTTGTTTGCCATCCTGCAATCACTAGTATAATGATGACTATGGTGGTGATGCTGCTAGTGGCTGCGGAGTGGTGATGAATACTGCGTCATACTTTGTTATGTATGGTCGATCACCGAGGTCCTCTTCTTCTCTTACTAGGTCTCCAAAACTATTGGATTCTCTAAACACGGTCTCGGTGGCTATATCTGACGGTGGATGTTTGTGGAGAGTACCATTGAAGATTATGGGTACAGCTTTTACATAGCTGCCTACCACTGGAACGATTGCGCTTCTCATGGGAGTGGGAGTTGAATGTTCTGTTTTGTTTGGATGGTGCAGTCTTGAGAAATTTTAATTATTCTAGTTGTATTATACATCTTCCCGCTCGCCGTTGCATATAACCGCTATTGTTGTAGACGAACCTGCGATGAACATCCATTTATTCGTTGTACATAGTCGTTTCTGGAAATGTGTGTAGTTTGTTCGTGAGCTTCTGTTCGTTGAACTTTGTTAGGGCCGAGATCATGAACTTTGTTTGGTAGTTCGATGCTCTGATGAGTTCTTCCTGATTGTTGTTCATTGCCTCGATATCTTGATATACTTCGTCATTCACTCCAAAAACCGCAGTAAAAAAAATTCCAAACACTCCTCTCTTAGTTCTGTGGTGAATGTCGGCCATGGTATATCATTTGGAGTGATTTTCCATTTCTTCTAAGTGTTGTACAAGGGATGTGCATTTGACTTCATCGGTGAGCTTCTTGGATTCGTTGCACATATTTTTGAATTGTCTGACGACTGTGGATACCTCTGATAATTCCGTTTTTTGTTCTTAGGATACGTTGTCTCTATCCTAAAAATCCCTCTATTAATTTTTGCTGATCCAATGTGTTCAATGTAAAAATCATGTTGTGGATAGCTGATTTTAAACCTTGTTTCTGCAGCGGCGGTTGTAATCATCATAATTATGGCTGCTAGGAAAAACAATACATAGAATTTTGCTGATGTTGATGGTACGTTCCGTAGTCGGTCTGATCTCCGTACCTCTGAGTGGTTTTGGGTGGTTGGTAAATGATGTATGTCTTCTGTCGGTAATGGAATTAACTTGTGGATCGGTCTTTTTTGTGGTGAGCCACCTGCTTTCTTTATTGTTACCACTTGGATTGCTCCATCTTGTAACTGGTGAGTTTCTATAATTCTCCCCAAAGGCCATTGGTTTGGGTTTATATTTTCTTCTTTGATTAGGGCCATTGTTCCTACTCGTAGATTGTTGGTCTAATTCTTCCATTTATATCTTTGCTGCAGTCTGGTGAGGTATTCTGTGCACCATGCGCTCCAAATGTTTTTCTTTACCTTTTGCACGTGTCTCCATCGTTGAGATAGGTTAAAATGTTCTGTCGATTCCAAGTTTGGTGGTGCTAGAAGTTCACTTCCTATTAGAAAGTGTCTTGGGGTCAAGATATTGAAATCATTTGTGTCTTCTGTTAGCGGGTAGAGTGATCTTGAGTTCAAAGATGCTTCGATTTGATACACCAACGTTGTTAATTCTTCATAGGTCAAAGTGCTGTCCCCAATTACTCTCTTGAGATGGTGCTTCATAGATTTTACACCTGCCTCCCATATTCCTCCGAAATGTGGGGCTGCTGGTGAAATGAAGTGCCATTGTGTTCCTAAGTTGACGATTTTGTTTCGAACAGATTGTGATTGTATCAATTTTGTGATTTCATCTTCGAATAGGCGTGCTGCTCCAACAAATGTAGGTCCGTTATCACTGTACATATTCGCACAATGTCCCCTTCTGGCTGTGAAACGTCGAAGTGCTGCCAAGAATGCTTTTGTTGCTAGGCATACGAATACTGCGATGTACCCTTTGTACGATTTGTGACCTCTTCCTTTTGTTGCTCTGACTTGAATCGGTCCGGCAGAGTCCATTCCTGAGTTTGTAAATGGTGGTGCTGGTGCTACTCTCGATTTCGGAAGTTGTCCCATGAGTTGCTGTGCGGTCTCGGCTTTGTGACGGGTGCATACAATGCACTTATTTATAACTGCTTTGACGGCCCGCTTACCGTTGATGATCCAGAATCTGCTTCGTATGTACGACAATGTCGCTTGGTTGATTCCATGTAGCGTGGTTTTGTGTGCGTTTCTCACCATCAGCGTAGATATGTGAGAATGGTATGGAAGAATCATCGGGTGTCGTTGGTCGTAGGGAAGAGGTGAGTGTTCGAGTCTTCCTCCGACTCGGATTATGCCCTTGCTATCGAGAAATGGGTTGAAGGTCAGTAGCTTACTTTTCTTGTCGACTTCGTTCTGCTGTTGTAAACACTTGTATTCTTCAGTAAACTCTTGCTGTTGGACTATTTTTATGAGTCTTTCGGAAGTGTTTTCAACTTCTTCAACGGATAAAGTAAGACTTTCCCCTTTTTTGATGAATCGACGGCAGTAGGATAATACCTTGAGCATCCTTGTCAAATTTGAGAAGCGTTCCCATATATCGCTCCTTATCGTAACTTCAATGTTGTGACATGTGGCTTTTACTTCTTCTTGAATGTCGGGAATATTGTCTGTTGTGGGGATTTCATGGAGAAACGTCAGCCAATGAAGACCTTTCCACCACAGATCAGCTGATTGTAGTTTGTCTGGGTCCAATCCCCTGGATATGATGTCTGCGGGGTTTTCTTGGGACTTGACGTGGTTCCAGGGGCCGGGCCGTATTCTTGATTTCTGGGAGGAGAACTTGCTCGGGAAGTGAGCAAGGTTCACCTCAAAACGGTACATGTCATATTCTTGAAAATGGGGCTGTGAAGTGAAAGTTCCCGGGAATTCTGAAGTTCCCATCCTCTCACCCAAGAGAAAACGAGTTCCCGCCAGGGTTTCTAACCTCAAAACTTGACGTTGTTTTCAAACTTGACGTTGTTTTTGTATTCTCCTTTCAAGTTCACCAAGTTCACGGCTTTTTCGTTTTTATGTGTGTCATTTTTATGACTGTGGATTATTTTAATGAGATTATCTTGAATACAGAACATAATCCAAGAAGACATGGGAAATGCTGCGGAAGCGAAAGAAATAGGATGGGATGTTCTGCGTCGGAGAATTCTTTTTCCCTTGATCAGAAATGCATGAAATTTTTAGGAGTGAGCAAAAATGTATGCCACGAAATAGTGGACATGGTTACTCCGTATGTTACCGCTTCAATGCAAATCTCGGCTTCAACCAAAACTACATACCTTTGTAGTTGCATTTTGCATTGAACACAGTATTCCAGAAGTTGATGAGCCACATGAAGTTCAGGAACAGGAATACGGAATTTATGCTGCGGAAAATTATGCGGAATATTTCCCTCATGTATAAAAAATCCCAAAGGAGGAATACAATTATCGAAAACACAGCGATGATGCTCATAGGGTACCTAATTAAAAATAAATAAATTATCAAACCCAAACGCCTTTCAGCTTTCAAAGTTTGGAAAAATAGACAATAATAAACATCAAACGTTGGGGTTAGATTACTTCCTCTTCGTTTTTTTTTGCTTGAAAATATGTTTTGGTTAGTCCGAGTGACACTCGCATAGGCGGCAACATCATGGCAACATTGCGAGCGTTTGTGGGTATTCAAGAATACGACTTTTTAGCTCCCGGGATCGAAAGTGAACTAGCTTTCCTGGGAACGTTCCCGGGAACACTCCCTTCCCGGACAGTCAAGAATATGGGGCCAGGATGCTTGAGGGCCGTTTCTGTGTATTTCGCAAACTCTATTTGCCACAAAGGTTTTCCATCTCGTAGAGTCACCATTTATCCAGGCAAGAGTGATCATGGAGTCGGTCCAAGCGAAGTTCTGTCTTAGTTTTTTAAATTAGTTTTGATAGTAGGACTGCTGCACATAGCTCCAAGCGAGGTAGGGTTGTTCTGTTTTATGCTGGAGCGACTTTTGATTGTGCTTGCAGCAGCGTTATAATTCGCAATTCGCTTATCTTCTTCTTCTATCTAACTGTAAATCACTGCACCATAGGCCTTTTCTGATGCATCGCAAAAGTCGTGGAGTTCAATTTTTGTTTTTGTCAGATGTATCCACTTCGGAATCTTGATTTTTCTACTTCTTTTATTTTGCTCTGAAACTGTATCCATCTTGAAGGCTTGAAGGCTCATCCCAGCTCAGGTTTCTTAGCCATAAGTCTTGAATGATGAGTTTAGCTTGTATTACGATTGGAGACAACCATCCTAAGGGGACGAATAACTTGGATATTTCTGACAAAATTTGTCGTTTTATTAATTCGCGTATCTCGGAGACTTTGACTTGGAATTTGAAGGTATCGTCTGGTGGTGATCATAGTACGCCAAGAGATTTCTTGAAGTCTTCCTGAGGTAGTTCCTGTATTTTCTGTTCTCGGAACTGTACTGGAATTGATTGGAGTAATGCCGGTGAGTGGCTAGACCATTTTTTCAGGTTGAATCCAGCAAGGCTGAGCATTTTTATTAGTTGGTTTTGTAGTTCTAGAGCTGATTCTGTATCTGCTGCTCCCGATAATATGTCATAGACGTAGAGATCTCTTAATGCTGCTGGGCTTGCTGCCGGAAATTTATTTGATTCTTCTATTGCTGTAGTGTCTTGATGGCTAGATATGGTGCTGAGGCTGTACCGTAGATTACAGTTCGTATTCATACATTGGTTGCTGTGGATGCTCCCGCCATAATATTCTCTGGAATTGTTGATCGTCTGGATGAATTCGGATCTGCCTATACATTTTCTCTATGTCTGCGCAGAACAGAATCTCATGCTTTCTCCAACGCAGCACTATGTCGGCGATGTTTTGTTGAAGTCTTGGGCCGAGGTGCATGATGTCATTGAGGCTGATGTTGGTGGAGCTCTTGCACCATGCGTCGAAAACGGCTCTTAGTTGTTGTGCTGGCTTCTTTGATGACTGCTTGATGAGCAGTGGTGACGCCAGGGGAGGGCCAGGGGGGGCCGGGGCCCCCCCTGAAAACTTGCCATCATGTTGACAACAATGCAATGCAACATGAGTAACTTCTGCTCTCTGTATAATTTGATATTTGGTGGGCACCAGGCAACCGCGACTATACTTTTGCTTTTCTGGGATTCCCCCAAACATATTTGTGTCGGCAGGTACAGGGTTTTTCTGTGTTTTTTTGGCACCTAACCTGAAGGCCGGTTTCTCAATAGCAAGCAAGTCACCCCCGGGTCAGAGCAGTTAACCATCCCTCCAGGGTAAACATTGAAATTGGACACGTTTACCCTGAACTAGCTATTGAGAAACCGACCCTGAACGGTTATTTGAATAGGTATCAAGAAGATTTACCTATACAGGGTGTCCGTTTTTCGAGAGCAATCATTGGAATATAGGAAACGGTAAGAGATACAGGTTCGGTTAAATTGGGACAAGGTTGCGCAATTTCTTGCTTAACAAAACGCTACTTCGAAATTTGGAAAATTCCGAATACTTCCGGAGATACACGGAAATCAAAATTTTGTAAAATCATTTTTATTTTTTCCTGGACTCATTTGTAATCTTTCTCCCCTTTACTTAACCCTCGCCTTACCGACAGCGGGTTAGCGATGACCCAAAATCTGATTTTCCAGGAATATCTTGCAACCCCGCGACCTTTTTTCAGAAATCTTCTGTGAATTCTCCTAATTTATGTCAAAAATATTGCCTTTGTATGTATTTTTTCGAAAAAACAATTTTTCTCCAGAAAACTTTCTATGGGTCATCAATGACCCGGTTTTGGGATAAATCGGTATACCCTGACACCCTCCATCTCAACAAGTCATAGCAAGCTTTTTTTACGTGTTTTCGGAATTTCTAGCTTTTGTGCTTCAATTTACTATCTACTTATCTTATGAATTGAAAGTTTATTTTGTTGTTTTTTTTGCATAGTGAAATTGAAGCATGATACAGTAACATGTTTTATTCTGATTTTCAAAATTTTATATTCAAAATCACTCGAAAAAAAGGTTTATATCTGGGTCCATTTTGACCCTGTTCTGGGAGCCCAAGTTTTAAAATTATTTTGGGGCGGCGAGGGATAATGGTGTAACCAAATTTGAAATCCGACGTTTCGTCTTTTGCCGATCATCGTCAACTTTATTTTTTTAAATAGAGGTTTGCATTTTTATGAATTGTATTCGAAGTTTCTTGATCTCACAAAAGCAGTAACACATTTGGCCATTGATTGCGATTTTGTATCTCTTACCGTTTCCTATATTCCAATCGTTGTCCTCGAAAAACGGACACCCTGTATACAAAATCCAAATAAAAACCTTTTTGATACCTATTCAATTAACCTTTTCAGGTGGAGTGCAAAAATATACGGGAAAACTTTGCAATTCCCATTTTTTATTTCAAAGAAGAAAAGCAATAAAGTAAGAACAAGTGCCCCCCCTAATTTTTTCTGGCTTAGCCTGGCCCCCCCTAACGTAAAACCCTGGCGTCGCCACTGTTGATGAGGGATGTAATATTTTTCTTGATTCACTTCATGTCGGGTGATTTTCCTCATATGATCCAACTCTATGTATTCTTTCATAAATGCAGAATATTGTACTTGTAAACTGGGATCTTGATGTAACTTTCTCTCGATGTTCTTGAATCTTGCTGCGGCTCCTGGTTTAGAGTGACCTAATACATCTGCTGACTGTTTGAATGGGATTCTAACAATGAATCTACCCTCAGAGTCTCGAGTTGTGGTTTCCTCGAAAATCTCTTCGCATGTTTGCTCTTCTTCTCTTAGGTGCTGCGCTTGGGTTATTTCTTCAATTTCCCAGAACTTGGTTAGCTGTCTATCTTCTTCATAGTGAGTGATCATGCTGACAACTTGAATGGCGGGAGATCCGGAGGCTATTGGGCCAGAAACGATCCATCCTAGCTCTGTGTTTTGTTTCAACAGGCCTTCTGTACTTTTTTGCATGCCTTTCAAAATCATATTGGCGTTTTCCTTTGCTCCTAATATACTATCTATTGCACCTGGTGTCGTGAATGTTGTATCGGCTAGCACTTCATTCTTCCAACTATCTTTGCTGTTTATGTGTAGGTGTCGTTTTGGCATGGATTGAGTAAGTTTTGAAAGGAGAATCATATTGACATCCATGGAGAATGTGCTCATAAATCGTGGTTTGATCTGTGCGTCAATAGACCACCAGGTCACCAATTCCTGAGATTTGTGCTCTGATGCTATGACGTGGTAATCCCAGTCGATTTGCAGCTTCTTCAGTAATAATGGATATCTGTGACCCTTAATCAATAAGAATCCTTCCCTTCAAAACTTGAGGGGAACTTGATGTGCTCACTTCTACTAGAGCAGTAGCGAGTAGGACGTTTTCGTCATTTCTACTGGCGTGGTTAGACATTGCGCCTCTTGGTGGTAATGTTCTGCTCTTCTTGTTGGTGGGTAGGTATTGTTGAGTATTTCGCGGTTGGGAATTTGTGGGTCTTTCTTCGTAGTTGGGCTGCCTGTTGGAATTTTGTTGCTGTCTTTCTATGTGTAGGAATGTATGGTGTTGACGACTGCAGATGCTACATTTTGGATGACTGAAACATTTCTTATTGATGTCATGGCTGAGACAATTATAGCAGATGCGTTTTTCTTGAACATATCTGTTTCTTTGCTGTTATGAAATTCCTTTGAACTTCTGATAGTGGTACGTCATGTGTTGGTCTTGGCAGAAGAGACAGCTTGAGTTAGTGTATTTTTTCTCTGAGCTTGGCTTCCGTTCTGATCCTGGAATAGTTTTTAGTTACTGGAATCTTCTTTCCAAGAATTTCATAAATTCTTTCAACTCTGGAACGTCGTGAGGCTTCTCAAGACTTTGTTCATATAAACGGCTGGTTTCAGAGTCCCATTTTCTCATTGTCATTTGTATTACTATGGATCCCCAGAGTCCTTATTCTTGAAATAAGGGAGCACGAGTGTTCTGTTTTCGTTACTTATATTATTATTTTCATATCATTGAGAAAGATAGAACACTCGTTCTCCTGGGAACACTGCTCCCCTGTTTCAAGAATAGGGACACAGGTGTCAACTTTGACGTCTAGATTTTTTAGTGCTTGTAGACACTCGCTGGTGACGTCATGCAGCTGCTTTAACTTCTCGGCGTTCTCTCTTGAGACTTCTGGTAGGTCTATTAGCTTGTCTAGGAGCTTAAATATTAGAAGCCTTTTGCTCTCATAACGCTTTTGTAGTAAGTCCCTTGCTGAATCGTAGTTGGCCGCAATTACTTCTAAGTGTTGGATTAGCTTGCTTGCTTCTCCCCTGGTATTAGTTTTTAAGTAGTGCATCTTGTCGGCTCTGTTCAAAGCTGAATTTTCATGGATGAACCTTCTGAAGATGTCGAAAAATGAACACCAGTTTTCATACCCTCCATGGAAAATTGGAATTTGCACTTTTGGTAGCTGCAGGTTCTACTGTGGTTGATTAACTAGTATTTGTTGAGGTGGAATGGTGACATTCTGCTGGATTTTTGCCGCTAACGCTTCAATGACCATCGAATTGGCTCTGGATTTGTTTGTACACGTCCATAGTGAGGTACTTATCTTGATGTCTATCTTCACTTACGGCGATTTCTTCATGCAGGTTTTGGATTGCTTCCCATGGTTTCTTGCTTGATTCCATCAGATGTTTATACCGGAATTCTGATTTTTCTAGCGTAAGCTCCGACCTAAAAGTGTCTTCCAATTGCTGTATTTTGAAGTTTTGCGTTTTTATCCGTTTCTCTTGGTTGATGACGATAGGTGGCTCAGATTGGATTGTTGTTGGTTTGGCCTTTGGGCATGTTAGCAGGTAGGTCTTTAACTCGTCGAATTTGGCATACAATTGTTGGGTATATTGCTTTGTGAAGTATTGATGTTGTAACAAAGTTTCAGTATTTTTCATAAAATAAGTACGCCCCCCGCTTCGACTTAATTTGATTATTAATTGCGTGACTTAATTTTATGAATTCACGGCGGTATTAATTAAAATCCTCTTTATATTATTCGTAAATATTAAATACATTATTATGATTTCGCATGACCTCGGCTGGAATCTACAGATCCCGGCAGGAATTTCGGCCGGTATCAGCTAATTTGCATATTTCCGTTTACTCCGCCGCGTCCCTGACCCATATTTTCGGCTATAAATTGGGCAGAAAATGCTGCTAAAGGACAGTCTTCCACCGGTCTCTGAAAAGCCAGTCGACCTGACAGCAGTGTTAGCAGCATCACCACCAGAACCGTCCGAGGTAAGTCAACCCGCCGTAACCACAATAGGGGTCAGTTCTTGTAGGGCCGTGAATTAAACCAGAAGGTAAAAATCAATTATATAAGCTTCACTAAAAGATTTTCGGCCGGGTGAATCTTTTCCTGCAATAAGGTTTTCGCCCGGTACTCTGGACGGGTACTCTCTATTGCTCTTAGAACTTCGCCCGGTACCCTGGACGGGTAGTTCTGTATGAGAGATTTTCGCCTGGAACCTAGAACAGGTATTTTTCTCCGAAGCTTATATGGTATCTGTAATCCGTTAAATATGATTCGAGAACTGACGCTTATGTAGTTGCAGGTGGTGTCCGTACATTTGCTTGGGTCACCGGAGTTTGTTTTACCGCTTTATTGCTATTTAACACTTGCCGTTAGCGTTAACGTTACCGGAACTTTTAGAGCTATCGGAAAGCTGACCGTTCCGTTATCACTGCCGTTAACTTTTTCCGGACACGCTTTTCACCGCCCGCATGGTCACGCTTTTACCGCACGCATATAATTTATCACCCATTTAATCTCTCTCTCACGCATCCCCGTTCATTCTTTCACAGGGTTAGTTGAATGTTTTTCCTGTAAATATTTTCCGGTAATACAGAGTGTTATATTTATTTAAATTTATCGACTGTTGTCTATTTCTTTTCCTCAAACCAAGGTTTTCAGAAAGTTTTACAGAGCAAGCGTCTGTCACCCCTGGATTACCGTTTCCTTACTGTAACAAGCTACCTGGTGCACGTGGGCCCTCAACAACTTTAATCCTGAGGGTGGCGCCCGAGGCAAACCGTTAGATAAACCGACTTACACTGAACCCGTGTTGATTACGCAACAAAAGCGCATTACAATGTTCGCTGTACCCTTTTATTTTTATCATCGCGGCCTCGTTTTTTTAGATTGTTTGCAGTATTGCATCTAAATTGGTCAAGTGCTTTTGGACGTAGGCTTCGGTTTTCCTATCGACCGAGTCTTTCTTGCAGTTACTTAGTAGTTGAACGATTTGCATTCCTGATGTTTCTTGTTCTCGTGCGAGACGGTCAAGTTCCTCCTTTTCTGCCATGGCTGTGTTTGACAGGTGACTGGATTGTTTTGATGACTATTTATTCTGGATAAACGTACGGTTGTATGGAATGACGTTGTGGAAGGACGGCGAGTTTTCTGGATTGGCTGTATGGACGGACGTTATGGACGGACGGCGAGTCTTCTGGACTGGCTGTATGGACGGACGTTGTGGACGGACGGAGAGTCTTCTGGACTGGTTTTAGGCTCGAAGGACGAATGAGCAAGCTGTGCTCGCAGATTACGCTTGCCCAACTCGGCTTGGTTGAGCAGCGGGACGATTGTATCGGTTTCTGTCAAAGAGTAGCCACACTTTCTGCGATGGCCAAAAAGGCTTGGGCACAGAAAACGATTTGAGTAAAACACCTTTTGAAGCTAGATGAATACTGATTTATTTCGAATCTTACACACCTTTTTATATTGAATTTTGGTAAACTAATCGTGACAAAAACTGCAAAAATATAAAACACTGCGACCGTAATTACTTAAATGGATGCTGGAATACAACTTACGATGTTTGGATATTTTTATAATACCCAAACATTGCAACTAACTAAAATCTCATATAGCAAGCTGACCGTGATATTGAATAAAATATAAATATACGATATTGGTCAAATTACGCCGGCGAAGGTTAATCACTGTTTAATTGTTCTAATTAAACACCCCTGTTTATTTGTGAGGGTTCTTTTCACAATAAATTGATGGCTAAGACTGGTAAGAGGTAAAACTGAGAGCAATATTTAACTTGAAGTAAAAATTCACACACATGACTTGAGGGTGGAAAGCGACAGATCGTCATATCCAATTCGTATGTCGAAGTGGCGAAAACTATCCAACTCTTTTCCGAAACTCTGTATTTCCAATGAGAAAGAATAAAAATATCCAACTGAATAAAAAATTTAAAAGATCAGGCTACAATTTGGTGTTGAAAGCGGTTCTCAATTTTCAGTGTTTCACTTGTCTCAAAAAACTCTGAAAATCATTGAATTTCTCTCAATCCCTGTATATGATATAAAGTTGAATCATTCAATGGGGTAATACGTCACAATGTATTAGTGAAGAATCAGGCTATGATGTGTGAAAAATACATGGAAATGAAGCGGAGGGTTCAAAAGAAAATTGATGTCGAAGTGTAAATTTTGCCCGTTCTTTTTTTTGCTGATGTGTGTAGGTAGATATTGAATGTTGTGGAACTTTACAGAAAACCCATTGTGAATTTGTTTTGTCTACAAGCGTGCGAAAATTTGCTACTTTTCGCACTTTAGTAGAAAAATAACAATTAGATTAGTTCCCATATAACCAATTTAAAAAAAATTGTTCTTTCATGATTTCAAAATAAAATGCTTACCTCGATGTTTCCTATCTTATTTCAAATATTCTACCTAACACGAGCGGAAATTGTCTTTCCTGCACTAGTTAGGTAAATAACTATTTCAGTGTCAGATCCACTAAAGCAGTCAGAGTGATGTCGTTCAACAAAAGTTTACCTCCTACTCTTTTCACTAATTACCTGAATTCTATATGTACCTACTAATTATCTGAATCTATGTACTAATTATCTTGCTAATTATTTCACTATTTAGATCAAATTAAAAGGCCAATATTCTCCGTAATTTTTCCATTTCTGACAACAAATTGTCACGAATTCCGCAGCTTCATCAAAATTCTCTCTATTAACAACAACTTATATTATATTCTTTACGGAATTCCATAATTATCGCTATTACTTGAAACTCAGTTTAATTCTCACGCGCTTTATGAACGAAATCAATCAACCCAGAAATGTTTTTAGAATTCCCGTAAATTCTTGTTTATTCGATGCATTCAATTCCTCCATATTCCAGTACAGAAACGTCTGCTTTCCCGCACCAATGTAATTCCCTTTCAATACTTTCAATTTGGTGGGTTTTATTTCATTGTTTTTCAATTTTTCTTTATTCTTTTCTAATTTAATTTGATTTTTGATTATATTTTGATACAATAATAGTACGTGTTGATGTCCTAAATTAAATATAACCGACCAAACCATGTCCCTGCTTCTTCAATTTTCATTAACCCAAAGCCAAATGAAGTCATGTACGCGACCAGATAAAGCTATGCAGATCCCGTTAACCTAGAATGTATACAGCAGAATACACGACAGCCGGGCAACAGTTCTTCAATAGACCCTCCTGACATCGTGCTTCAGGTGAAATTCTTCAGCAGGTGACAAGTACCTATAGTGTTCGAAGTTGACGGTACTTTATTTGAGATTTTTGTGTTTTGTTTAATTTGATTTGTGAACTATATGATACAGTTTTGATGTTTGGGACAATGTTTAGTAAATTGTTAGTTTTAACAGTAAGTAAAATTATCGGATCTAAAGTAGACTTTACTAATATTTTACAATGAAAAGTAAAACTTTCCTCATTAAAATAAAGTACGAATGTATTGAGGGATATTTCTTTTTTATACGCTTGAAAAAAGTTTTGCCTTAAATTGGAGGAGCATAGCGGATTTTCTCCGTTCATCTTATATGAAAAAGCTGTTTAAATATTCTGCTTAAATTGAAATTTCTAGCATTAAAGGTATTATGATTTCGAATTTGGTTTAAATGATGCTTTCAAAAAAAGTAAGTGTTTCATACAGTTGCTTATCTACAAAATTATGGCCGCAACCTATTTATAGGTATTTGGTGAATTTTCCTGCAATCCCATCAAGAAGGCCTGCAGTTTATAGTTTTAAAATGTCTCTTGTTTATATTGCTTTCATTTTAAAAAAATATTTTTTCGCATTTCTGAATGTTATAATAGGAACTCAATAACGCCTGCTTCAAATCCTTCATTTTAGATCCTTTTTTTTCTGATATTTCCAGCAGCTTCTTTACCAGTAGGTAGGTACTTACTAAGTTTTTGTTGAGATTCAATGAATTTTTCCTCATAATTATTTCTAGAATTTTCAGTATCATTTTCAGCATTTTTTAAAATTGCAATATTATCTTCCATCAAGAAAGTTTCATTGTTATTCTCACTTTTTTAGTTTCTTCAGTGTCATCATCAACTGTTTGCTAACAAACTTTTTAAAGTTAGTTCAATAATTTTGACTTTACATTCATACTGTATTTTGGTTCTTTTTTTCATTTTCAACATCCTCTTTATTCTTTTTATCGATTTTATAATTTTCAGTCCCTTTTTTAGCTTTATTGAGCTTCTTCAATAGGCTTCTAAAATATTCAGCATTTTCAAAAAAAAAATCCCAATTATTTTCTTTTATCTAAAATATATTAATAACAACTCCTCGAATAGGTATATGTTTTTTGGTTGTTTTCTAGTATTTTTATAATTTTCAAGCCCCTAGTGTTCTTTTTACGTTGTTGCTTTAACCTTTTCGATATCATTTCAGCATTTATTTTCAACGATGCAATTTAAATTCACTTGAATTTACATTGAACAACGAATTGAGGCACATTTCAAGAAATGGAAGCAAAAAAAAAAACAAAATCCTAATCTGGGTCAGCCAAATTTAGCAACTAAGTGAAAAGTTCTGGATTAGTTCCACTGTTTTCCCTATTTATTCATTAACCTAGTTTTAGAAAATGACATAATCGCTTGAAGATTAACGGTTTACAAGAGAATTAAGGAAGCGGGAAGTAGGAAATGTACCACATATACGACCCAAATTATTTTAATGCTTATATCTTGTCCTTTATGCTGGTCATTGTAGAAAAAGTCGCACAATCAGTATAAGTAGGTAGTACGTAACGTGCTCGTTCTTACTGTCTATATAAGTTGAAGAGAAACTGTACGACAATTTTGGTGTAAATAAATTAAGACCAATGTTTTTTGACCCAAAAAAATATACAATAAAAATGACTTTTCATCGTTTACCTATGTAATTTCAATTAATATTACGCAACTGACAAGTCCTATAGCCTAACTATTCAAAAATCCATCCACCGGAACGAACTGGAATTATATTTACGGAAATTATCATTTAGCATGTAACCGAATCGTTTTTTAAATATTACAATATTTGTTTTTATTACCCGTGTCAAATAAACCGTTCAAAAACCAATTAGAGCGTGAGCGTACAATAAGTATTTTACGTAATTTTCTTCGCCTTATAATTGTTTTTTTGCGTTTGTCCTTACCGGAAAAATTTGGGTCTTTACAGTCTAATATTTTCAAAAGACCAGTGACTAATGCGGCTAGATCAACCTCTTGTTAATGTTAATGTGTCGATGCCAATATGACATTATTAAAAAATACTATCAGGAAGATCTCAAATGCGTATCGGGAGATTGGAGGAGGAACCAAAATGAGGCACTTTTTGAGTCACTCTAACTTTTTTTTTCAATTCGAACCTACCTTTGTGTTGGAACATCGTTAGATAGCTCGTTGTTTTCCCTTCACACTCCTACAGCAAAATCCTAAAAATCGTAGGATGCTTTTCACTGTCTAATTTCATAAAAATACCAAACACTTCAAAAAGCAGTGCCGTACTGAAATATAATATATTTTTTATAAATATCAACACCCTGTATCTCAGAAATGACGCATTTCCGGACACATGTTTATGGGATCTGTTTTTTTTTTTTCAAAATATCGTAACGAATCACATCCTAAAGTTACAGACCGTACTTAGGAAACATCCTGTACTATATTAGTTTTCCTTGTTTCAAAGTAATGAATCCGGCACTGCTTAATGAAAAAAGTTCTTAGTTTAGGTCTAGATCTTCATTCACTATCTTACTCTCCTCGCATGGTTATCAATTTCATCGTCATTCGTTTTAAAACTAGGTCTTTATAGTGTGTTGGATTTTAGTGGCATGAAGATCCAGACCCAGGACCCTCGGATATATCCAGTACATAGTCTGATTTCTACCTTGTCGGTCAAGTCTTTCATCAATTTTAAGTTGTTAGTTGTAAAGACCAACGGACCTGCTGATGTCGCTGTATGTCGACGACGCATCCGTGGTAGAAGGGATAATGGATTCCAAGCAGCCATTATTTGCGAATGTGTTCCCTTTACCCCTTATACCTTCTATCTCACTCCAACGGTAACCGCCGAAGGTTGCCGTTGGTCTTCAAAAATAACAACTTAAAATTGATGACTTACTTGACCGACAAAGTAGAGAGGAGACAAGTCTCGGTAGCTCAATTGGTAGAGCATTGCACTGGATATGCGAGGGTCCTAGGTCCAAATTCTAGTCGAGGTAAAAAAATGTTTCATCAATTTTAATTAAACGTCTGCATGCCACTTAAATCCAACATACTATAAATTATATCACTTAGACGATCGCCTGCTTAATCACGTATTGTCTTTTCTTCCGTTTCATATTTTGTTTTTCTATCTAATTCCAAAGTTATAATCACTTAATCTGTAATATTTGGTGTTAAATGTGTTTCAAAATTAATGTATTTACATCCAGTAACCAATAAATGTATTATTAGGGCTCCTCCTCCAGTAATTCTCGTAAATTTATCCATTTGTTGGTAAACTCCCAATTCCGTTAAAGTTGCCTTCAGTTTTCTTGAATTATAGGTATCAAGTGTCAAGTGTCATGTCAAATAAAGCCCGTATTACATCTGTGTATTTTTCCGTGTATTTCTTCATGTAGTTCAGGGGGCTCTGTGAAGTAGGCAGGCACACTTGAAGCACAAGAGTTAAATTTTACGTAATTGTGTTGCGCTTCGTTAGTGCTCCAATGTGCTTCAATCCCCAAATTAGCAACCCTTGTATTTTCGGAGATATTTCGGTTTTTTGAAATCGTCTGCATACTTCACACCCAGCAGGAACAAGAGAAGCACGAAGCATCAACGTTCAGTTACAGATAAATGGTTAGTGCTTCAATGGGATTCAATCCCCAAATCAGCAACCCCTATATTTTCAGAAATATTTCGGTTTTTAGAAATCGCCTGCTTGATTCACACTTAGCAAAAACATGGAGAACACCGACGCTCAGTTACAGATAAAGGGTTAGTGCTTCGTTAGTGCTTTAATGTGCTTCAATCCCCAAGTCAACAACCGTTGAACTTTCAGAGATATTCCGGTGTTTAGAAGTCGTCTGCTTAGTTCACACATAGCGGGAACATCGGACGCACCAAACGTTTACTACTTGTAGATAGATGGTTAGTGCTTCAATGTGCTTCAATCCACAAATTAGGAACCCTTATATTTTCGGATATATTTCGGTTTTTAGAAATCGCCTGCTCACTACACACCCAGCAGGAACAAGGGAAGCACCAACGTTTAATTACAGATAAATGGTTAGTTCTTCGTTAGTGCTTCAAAGTGCTTCAATCCTCAAATTAGCAAGCCTTGTTATTCGGAAATATCTCGGTTTTTTGAAATTGCCCGCTTACTTCACACCTAGCAGGAACAAGGGAAGCACCAACGTTCTGTTACAGATAAATGTTTCGTGCTTCAATGTGCTCCAATCCCCAAATTAGCAACCCCTATATTTTCAGAAGTATTTTGGTTTTTAGAAATTGCCTCCTTACTTCTTCACTCCCAGCAGGAACATGGAAAGCACCAACGTTCAGTTGTAGATAAATTTTTGGTGCTTCGTTAGTGCTTCATGATGCACCACCTCAGCTTTTAACAACTTTGTACTTCCAGAAATATGTCGGTAATCGCCTGCTGATTTCACCATACCAGGACCGAGAGCCGAGATTCATGAACAACATAAACTGTGGTCTAAATTACTTATAAATATGATTAGTAGGTACTAAGTGCTTCCTAATGCTTAGGCTGGTTTACCCTTCTTCCGATAAACTTACTGGTAATTATCTTCAAGTCAAATTTGCCAATCAATAATCCTATTGGTCGACGAATAACTGGCCGTCCCGAAATTCTCAGGAGAATTTCATACATCTGTCAAAACTGGTATTCCAACAATAAATTAACATGTTTTGATTGTTGATTTGAACCAATCAGATTGTAATTACGCGATAATTTGCACTAGTGCAAATTATCAGATAATTGCATACTAACTGGTGCGAAAACTGGTGTTTTGACATTTTTTGACAAAAAATTTAAATTTTTGATTTATGAAATTCTCTCATTAAATACAACTCGTGCAATGAAAATATATTTATAATTTTCGACAAATTTGCACTCATGCGTTTTAAACTGAAAAAGGCACTCGTGCACTACGTGCACTCGTGCTCTTTTTCAACTAAAAATGCATTCGGGCAAATTTCCCAAAAATTGTCAATAATTTCCATTGCACTAGTTATATTACTATTGAAAATATAGGGGCTGCTAATTTGGGGATTAGAGCACATTGAAGTACTAACGAAGCACTAACCATTTATCTGTAACTGAACGTTGGTGCTTCTCTCGTTCCTGCTGGGTATAAAGTGAGCAGGCGATTTCAAAAAACCGAGAAATCTCGGAAAATACAAGGTTTGCTAATTTGCGGATTGAAGCGCATTGAAGCACTAACGAAGCGCTGAACGATAACGTGAAATTTTACTTTTGTGCTTCAAGTGTGGCTGCCTACTTCACAGAGCCAGTTCAGGGTGCCAAAATTATTTTGTTTTTCATAATGCCGATTTATGTTGCGTTTGAAGTTTTTCGGTTGTCACCCTGAACTACATGAAGAAATTCACGAAAAAATACCCAGATGTAGTACGGGTTAAGAGTTTAGTTTGTACCATTCTACGAAGTTGTGCAAGACTATTCTTGGATTTTCTCATTTCTATAGTAGCTTAACAATATAATTGCCATAATTCCCCAAGTTGAGGATATTGTGCACATGGACGTCCCGAGGAATGACCGTCAAAATACAGAATCTCAACCCTATAGGGCTTGAAATAACAGAGATAACCCGACTTTCGTAGTTGTTGAAATGCTCCCTGTACACAATCTGGCAACGCCGCATGGGCTTTAAGAGTTAACCCCCAAAAACCAAGACTCTGACCCCTAGGGCAGGAAATCACAGAAAACATAAACTCCTTTTTTTTTACTTATGTACTGACGTTTATCCGTGATTCCTAGAAGACAATTGTTCAATCATGGAATAATTGAAACGTAGCTTCAATGCAATTTTAGTTTTGATCGTGGTTTCTGTGTTGTCACCAACTGCACAGTAGTTGATGTTGGCCACTTTGGAGTTAATAATCTGATGAGAAATCGGTATCACTGAATCAACAGTCGAATGGTATGCGACCTCTGTACTTCCAAGAGAGGACCTAAGACATACGTGATCTAGAGAAGAAGCGAAGCATAGCAGTACTTGTCTAATTTTATTTTATATCACAGGGCCTTCTCCTACAACAGAGTCGAGAAATAAGTACGTCACTATTTTCCAAAGAAACTAGAAGTAGTTCAACATAGTCAGATATGGCGTAGGTACCGATCGAACTTCATACCGATTCTCATCTCAGGGAGTAGAGCTTTCCATTAGAACGAATGTTTTGTCCCTGTCAACATAATCCGAAAAGTAAACGAAAATGATAAAGATGAAAAATGTGTTCTCTCGAGGAGCTCTACTCCCTGCGACGAGAATTCGGCCCCACAGGGGCTGGGTAGAAACGTTGAGTCCGAACTTTGGAAACAACTACTGACAAATGATGAGGTTATTGGAAATAAGGAAAACCCGACTTGCTCCACTTCATCCACCTTCTGACTGAATCGTCGAGAGGTATTCTTGATGTTTGTGGATAGATGCGAGATTGGCATAAACTGAAGCATCTTTGTCTTTCGGCTTATAGAAGCTCTCAGCGTGAATTTAGCACGTATGCAACAATTTCTAATCTATGGAAAATCACTGGCCGATAAAGACGAAGCTATACTTCCAGTTTATGTGGCTGATCGCCGATAAAAACCCAGGAAATCCCAGGAATAGACTTCTACATAGTTACAGAATAGATATGAGACGTCGAACTTTCTCATTGTAGACGTAGACGCGCCGTATCAAAAGATCAACGACATGGTGTATAAGATTCAACTTTCGCTAGAGGTCAGCCTTTCACGTAGAAAGGCTGGTCCAGAGGCAAGAGTTACTGATCTGGATGCGACCACAGCAACTCATAAATCAATAACTAATGAAATTTTTTATGTCTATGCTCTAATGTTTCCAATGATATATTCTGTGAAAGATGATTATAGTTTATAAAATCTGATGCTATTCCACATTTGTAACTATATGTATTTCAATAATTTCTTCTGTACGCGTACAATTAACTCAATAGAAATGTTATAATGTAGTGACCATACATAGTTATTATTTTCTAGATGGGAACGCACTAATGATACATATAAGCATTTTAGAGCAGAAACATTCCTAAAGTCCCGTGTATGTCTTTTGATAAAACCTAACATTTCCAATGCTTTATTTCAACATGCATTAATATGTTCAGAAAGTGACAATTTTGCATCGAATATTACACCATATGGTCACGACTACTTGAAACATTTTCAATAACATCATCATTTATACAATAGTTATTAAATTTGGGAGAATTTTTCCTTCATCTAATTCTTAACACACCACTCGCGGAACCTTAGAAGATCATCCTGCATTCCCCTTTCTGGGCTTTCTTGATTTATACTCTTGAAAATTTTCAAGTCATCGGCCTATAATAAAAATTTGACATGATTGGAGCAAGACGCTATAACATTAATAAATAAGCAAAACAGGAGTGGGGCAAGATGACCCCTGAGGCATCCCAGATGTGACACTAATAACCTCAGCCTGAAATGACTTCACCTTCACAATCTGGCTCCTATCCACAAGATAAGAGTGCTAGCCACAAAATCGCAGTGAACTGCATACACCATATTCAGAAAGTTATTACTTACCCTATCGAAGGCCTTGGAGAAGACAGTATAGAGAGAATCTACAAGAGGCCCACTGGTAAAGCCATGCTGTTCTGGAAATATTATATTTTTTAATTTTTCAGTTGAAAAATCATTCACCAGTGATTCAAATATCTTTGGAAAATGAGATAGCAGTATTATAGGGCGGTAGCTCTCAACATCTTTCTTGTTGCCAGAATTTTTAAAAATCGGACATACAAAAGATAGTTTCCAATATGTTGGGAAGACTCCAGCAGACAATAATTTATCATATTATAATAGCCCCAAGGGTCTAGATAAAGCTAGTGCAGAATTCTTAAGAAATGTTGGAAGTATTCCATCAGAACCTTTGGTTATATTGATGTGACTCAGCTTATTGAAAACTTCGCTAATGTTAATAGGCAAATTATTGATATATACCATGTCCTGAAAAGCAATAGGTTCATAACTGGCCACATCAGTACTCATAGCACAAGCAGGTGCGTAGACCGATGTAAAATGCCTAGCAAAGAGATTTGCACTGCACTCACCATCAGACGCCGCGTCCCCTTGATAATGGAGTGTGGGTGGCGATTCCCTAGAATGAATATATTTCCAGAAATTTTTGGGACCATTTAATACATTATGCTCAGTTCTCCCAATATAATCATAACATTTTTCTACTTGAACTTTACGAATGAAATGACTCTCAGCTGTTTAAAACAATTGTATTCTTCCATACTATAACAATTATGCTTGATGCTTGTATCTTTTATGGGCTAATTTCTTTTCAATACTGAGATTTTTCAATTCAGGACTGAACTCAATGACATCACTAAACTATATTGGAAATTTGAACTTATTTATAATTTTTTTCTTTGGTGTATGCAAATCAATAGTTTGACAAACAATGTTATGAAATAAATCTACATCACATCACAGTCGATATAAGAATCTAAAACTACGTCCCAATATACAGGGTGTTTGCTACATCGATGGGAAGTTTCGAGGAATTTTCCAATGAGTGATAGGTGGGGTCATTTGGAAGCTGTTTGACCATATTTACCCTCATGCAAAGTTTCGTCGTTTTTTGAGATATCACCATTTTTAGATGTTTTGAATCCATGTATTTTAACATAACTTGGGTCAAATATTTTTTATACCTATCAATCATTCGGTTTTCTTTCCGTATTGTTTTGAAAGAGTGTATATTAGGAATGTCGAAAAAAAAATTGTTTGTTGTTACTCCCAAAAAAGAATATGTGTTAGGAACAATTTAAATATTTCCCAGAAATATCCAAAAATGCTGATATCTCAAAAACAACAAAACTTTGAATGAGGGTAAATATGGTCAAACAGCTTCCAAATGACCCCAACTATCACTCATTGAAAACTTCCTATCGACGTACCAAACACCTTCTGTATATTCAGCAGTATTTCACTAACTTACATTTTCTTAAATTATAAATTTCATCTACAAATTCTAAAAAAATCACAGACAGTATCCTATTTAAAATTATAATAGAGCAAGATGATGCCTATCACACTTTAATAAAGGATCGTCTATCAGTTCCACATAATCGGAGCAATTATCACAAAATATTAAGTTGAGAAGTACACCGTTAGCATTCATAATATTATTTATGTCCGATTGACCAATAAAGTGCTATTTATAGAACAGTTTTGCGTCAATAAAGTAGCACTTTATTGTACTACTAAAATAAAGTGCTACTTTATTTTACTAGTAAAATAAAGTGCTACTTTATTGCCTACCTGGACAACCTAACAAGGTGAAACAGGTCCTGACAACTTGCCAAGGTGAAACAGGTCCTGACAACCTGCCAAGGTGAAACAGGTCCTGACAACCTGCCAAGGTGAAACAGATATACCTACGCGAATTTTACTTTTTTCATTAAATTTTTTTAATTTTTAACAAAAATCAGTCGCAATCGTACATAATAGTTATTTGTGTACCAAGGCCGTAAAGTTGATCTTTTTTGGCCGAATCAGAAATTTGCGGCCGAGGCGCAGCCGAGGCCAAGCAAATTTCAGGTGAAGCCAAAAAAGATCATTCGGCCGAGGTGCACACAAAATTTTTTAGGCGAGTGTTTGTTCTTGAAAAGAGAAGAAAATTCAACAGTAGCTTTAAACTTTATTGATCATAATAGCCGACTTTTTCGTCTGGTATCTTACATTGAGCTTTTTTAAAAAAGCAATCAATTTTGAAAATTTGCTGATATTAGGTATTTCCGACTATAATTGTAAATTTTAACATAGAGTATAACATAGGTGGACCTGAAGACCATAACGTTGAGGATTATTCAATTTTGGCATTTTCCGAAAAAAATGCGAGAAAATACTTCTCCCAAATTTTTAATCATGCCGCTTTTTTTTGCATTTTATGTGGAAATTTGGATAGAGCTAAAATTAAAAACTTGGTTTCATTGTGGTTGCTAACTAATTGTTTATTCGTTGTGTTGATGGTTACGGCACTGCCTTTCCGATTGTTTGTTTATTTTCACCAAAGTAGCGGCCGTAAAGTAAAAGCGGCCATGAAGTAAAAGCGGCCGTAAAGTAAGAAAGCAAATGCAGCCGTGAAGTAAATGCGGCCGTAAAGTAAATGCGGCCAAAAAAGATATACTTTAGGGATGATATTGAATCCGTAAAACTTATCTTTTTGTGACAGTCGCCTAAAAAATCATGTATATAAATAACGCTTACATAAACAGGCTTTATTGACTCATTATTTAATAGCCTCGCTCGCAAGCTCGCTCGGCCATAAAATTATTCGTACAATAAAGCCTTACTTTATGTACTTGTTATATAAATAGCTATTACTTGACAAAGATTAAGAAAAGGAAAAGTCTCTATGATTGACACAGCTGCAGGGCAGTACCCGGTGGTCATAGTACCTAAGGAATAATCAGTCCATGTAAGCTTTGGTAGATTGTAATCACCAGCAATACACAAACCGAAGTCTGGATATTCTTGAGCCGCACGCTCAACTGCGGTACTGTGGATGTCGTATTGTTGAGCGTTAGAGGCAGGTGAGATGTACACACAGTAAAATAATTTTTTAAAAGAACCAAATTCCACTGCAATCCATACTTCTTCGGAAAGCTATGTCAATCAGTTGGGACTGTATACCTTTACGTATAGCGACCAGTACTCCTCCATTTCTGTTTTTACCAGTCTGTAAAGCATCTGAGTACTCATCATTTTAAGAAGTCTCTGTAATCATAATAATGTCGTAATGGCAGGTGAAAATGTTATTACACAAATCAACAAGTTTTGTCCTTAGCCATATTTCGGTAATAAACATCCAAAGCATTAGTATTAATTCCTAATACCTCAGCTGTCATTGAAATCGATTTTGGCTTCTCTGTGAAAAATGACTTGGCTTACTAGAAGATTTCCTATCATTTCTAAAAAGTTTAGAGTCTCTGGATGTCACATAAGGTGGCCAAAAATTCACAAGTTTGAGCTGATTCTCATATAAGGAAACGACACCAATCTTGAAGGTATTGTGGGTCACTGATATATTTTTCAAGTATGGCAGGTATTTTTTTCTGGATAAAATCTAATACTGCTTGGCAATTAGCGCTGGTAACTACTCTACTATCATGAAACCACTTTTTCGACCAGTAAACTATTGTCTGATATCTGTGCTTGTGTTTGGCTCTCATTAGAATTGGCACGAGTATGAATGTGGGATTGCCCAAAAGTTTTGACTGGCGACTGCTCTCAGGTTCAGAGTTCCTTGGTGCTCTAACTGCCGATCTCTGTGCAGCTCATGCATTTTTCACGCCGCGATTTACGTGGCGAAAGATAATCTTCGGAGCCAGATTGTATTCGCTCCTTATCAAAAGTGTTTTTTTTTGTATACATATAGGGTATCGCTTTTCATGAGAGCTGGAAGAACTATTATTGCAAAAATATACTTGCATTCAATTTCCTTTTTCTTGAATTAATTTTTTTCCAGTTGTCTGTGTTCTGAGCAGTTGCGATCCAATTTGATAAGATCCTTCTTAGGTCGTCTATCCAGCGAGTGGGAGATCTTCCTCGATTTCGTTTGTCGGCTCTTGCTCTTGGTCTCCACTCAATGGGTTTCTTCGTCCATCTCCCGTTTTCAGATTTAGCGACGAGGCCTGCCCATCTCCACTTTAGTTTTGCGATACGTTCTACAATACCTTCCACCCCAGTTCTTATCCGGATCTCATTATTCTTTACTTGGTCTTTTGAACTCAATCCAAGCTTTGGTAACAGTTAATATCTCCGCACCATAGGTCAGGACTGAAAGGACACATTGGTTGAATGCTTCCCATTTCAGGGATATTGGAATGTCAGCCCTAAACACATCCTTCATTTTCCCGAATGCTGCCCATCCCAAGGTTATTATTCTCGTGAATTCGCATGTTTGGTTATCTCTGTGAAGTCTCATCTCATGACCGCTTGTCCACTCCATGTTATTATTACCTATCTGTATTTGCTCTCTTGGAACCAGATTAGTCCTCATTTTGGTTTTGGTGAGGTTCATCTTTAGGCCCACTTCTTTCGTGGAGTTTTGAAGTTTCTGGAATACTTCTCTGACTTCGCCGAGACTGTCTGATATTAGGACATTATCATCTGCAGAGCGAAGATTATTACTTTTCGCACCTAAGGCAATTTCTTAAAAGCATGTTCGAGGACTGTGATGAACAGTTTGCGTGACAGAGTGTCACCCTATCCAGTTCCTGTTTTGATTTCAATTTTCCTGGTGGTGGAGTGAAGATTTACAGTAGTTGTCGTTGCGTTTACGTATATGTTTTTAATACTTTCGCAATATATCTGTGATCAAACTCTACTTTATTGTAGTTATCTCGAGATTGCAGGAAGTTCCACGCTTTTCGGAAGTCTACAAACACCAATACCAAAGGACGGTTGTATTCAATGCTCCTTTCCTTTGAGGGTTTTGAGACACTGAAGGTGATCGTTGGTACCGAACCCAGAGCGGAAATCAGTCTCGGGACTGATAAAAGTCCAATTAAGCGGCTAGTCGACTTACTATTATGCGAGTATATAATTTTTATAGGTGATTGAGTAGACTTATTGGTCTGCCGTTCTCGAGGTCTGTTTTATCACCTTTTTTTATGTAGTAAGATCATGATTGAGTTGTTCCAGTATTCCGGAATATTATGAGTCTGCAGACGCAGATTGAACAGATTTTGAATTTTTTTAATTAGTGTTGGCCCTCCTAATTTTATAGCTTCTGCGATTACACCATTTTCCCCCGGAGATTTATGGGCTTGTCTTTTATGAAGCATTTTGAATATCATCTATGGAAACATCCAGAATATTTTCCGATCCTTGGTTTTGTACTTTTCTTTGTAGGTAGTCCGTTTGATGGATTCTCCAGTTTTGTCCCTAAGTTTGAAGATTTCCTTTTTGCCACTTGTGAATTTCCTTTTCATCACTCTCGTACTCTTATTTTCTTCAATGGATTTGGTCTTTCTTAAAGTGCCTTGGATCTTTCCTGATGTTTTTGGAGATATTAACTGTGTTATTAGTTTAAAAATCAGTGTCCTATTCACTTTTTAGTGATCTTCTTTGTTCCATTTTGCGTCTTGTTTCTTGTTTCTAGACTCTTTTGGCTTTGTGACACAAAATTTCCCTTGGGCTTCTTTTATTTTATCGACTATTGTAACGTTTAGAGTGTTAATGTCGTTTGTTGTTGATTTGCTATTTAGTGATTCACTTTTTCATAGGATATCCTATGGTTTCACAGTGTTACATTTACGACTATTTCAAAAGGCTTCAAACAAATTTCAATAAACAGAGTAATTTTCCTTTCAGATCATTATTGCACATTTTCTCTTAGCAAAAAACTCCATTTATGCGATATAAAGGCAGAAATCTAATAAATTTCAATAAAACATTGAAGCACAATACTGAGAAAAAAGGTTTCTCATGTAGCCCATTTCCACCTTCTGCGCTCTCGAGCTTTTAATAAAATGTATGCTATCACATCCGTATCGACCAAAGAAAAAAAAGGATGGCAAGTGCTAAATTTTACGCAAATAACTCGTGCAACGGTAAACGATGGAATTCCACTCATCATAAGTATGACGGCATCGATTTATTTTGATGTATTAACAGTTTCATTAATTGCATGCAAAGGAACTATCCAAATAGGAATAATTATTAAATCCATAAGGCGTTTGGGATAGTTGTATAAAATTTTATAGTATCTATAGCGATACAAATTTCCAAGTTAACTTAAGTAGAACTTATTCCAGAATCACATAGTCAATGAGTTTTGATGATTAGTAGGTGACTGTGTCGGGAATTTTAATGAGAATAAAATATCTAATACACTCACCGACAGAAAATTCGGGACAACCAAAATTTAGGACAAATTTGATGTAGGATAACTTTTTCTTCCATAGTCCGATTTCAATCTTTTTTTTTTTCATAATGTAGATAATTGTTTCAGTTTTAATTAATTTTATTCAATTTTCAAAAATACAGTTTACATGTTGGAATATACCAGGAAAATAAAAAAGTATATTTTTTCTCTTAACTTTGTAACACTCTGTAGAGTAATTTTGCGAAGTAAGCTACACTGGATATGCTTTTTTGCAGAGTTTGATCCATTTTCAACATTTTGCTGTTTCATTGGTCTTGATATCTTGATCGGTTTCGGAGATATGAATTTTTGAAATAAACATTACACTTTTTGATCAAGTCTAAATTTTTGAAATAAACCTTACACTTTTCGATCAAGTCTATTTTTAATTGAAGCATGAAAGTAGGGGTTTTAAAAATCAGTACCTCGTGTTACCTCCTCTTGCTCTTATAACAGCTACTAAACGTCGATTAATTCCTCTAATCAGCTTTTGGATATCCTGTTGTGGAATAGCAGCCCATTCTTCTTCCAAAGCATTTCGAAACTGTTGAAGGTGAACATTTGTCCTCGGCGTATCCTAATTCGTCTACCTAACATGTCCCATACATGTTCTATGGGATTAATGTCAGGACTACGACTACTACGAGCGGACCAGCGCATAACGTTTATTCCAACCTCTTCTAAATATTGGGCTACTATTCTGGCAGTATGTGGACGGGCATTGTCATGCATGAAAACGAATTCGTTACCGATAAATTGTGCAAAAACAACAACATGTTCTCCCAGAATTTCGTCAATGTACCTCGGGCCAGTTAAAGTTCCTCGGTCAATAAAAACAAGTTCTGTTCGAGCGTCAAACGAAACACCGCCCCATATCACCTTCAAGAGTGGAGGCAAGTTCTATTTTCAGACGAGTCTCGATTTTGCCTGAGGTCTCCTGATGGCCGAGAAAGAGTATAGAGGCGACAAGAGGAGAGATTTGCCCAAGGTACTTTTAGCGAAAGGGTTAGCTTTGGTGGTAGATCGATAATGGTATGGGGCGGTATTTCGTTCGAACGGCACTTGTTTTTATTGACCGAGGAACTTTAACTGACCCGAGGTACATTGACGAAATTCTGGGAGAACATGTTTTTTTTTGCACAATTTATCGACAACGAATTCGTTTTCATGCATGACAATGCCCGTCCACATACTGCCAGAATAGTGGCCCAATATTTAGAAGAGGTTGGAATAAACGTTATGCGCTGGTCCGCTCGTAGTCCTGACATTAATCCCATAGAACATGTATGTGGCATGTTAGGTAGACGAATTAGGAAACGCCGAGGACAGTTGTTCACCTTCAACAGTTTCGAAATGCTTTGGAAAAAGAATGGGCTGCTATTCCACAACAGGATATCCAAAACCTGATTAGAGGAATGAATCGACGTTTAGTAGCTGTTATAAGAGCAAGAGGAGGTAACACAAGGTACTAATTTTTAAAACCCCTACTTTCATGCTTCAATTAAAAATAGACTTGATCGAAAAGTGTAAGGTTTATTTCAAAAATTTAGAGTTGATCAAAAAGTGTAATGTTTATTTCAAAAATTCATATTTCCGAAACCGATAAAGATATCAAGACCAATAAAACAGCAAAATGTTGAAAATGGATCAAACTCTGCAGAAAAGCATATCCAGTGTAGCTTACTTCGCAAAATTACTCTACAGAGTGTTACAAAGTTAAGAGAAAAAATATACTTTTTTATTTTCCTGGTATATTCCAACATGTAAACTGTATTTTTGAAAATTGAATAAAATTAATTAAAACCGAAACAATTATCTACATTATGAAAAAAAAAAAAGATTGAAATCGAACTATGGAAGAAAAAGTTATCCTACATCAAATTTGATCTAAATTTTGGTTGTCCCGAATTTTATGTCGGTGAGTGTAGTTATTTGCATGCCACAGGTGTAAAAGGGCCCATTTGATAGTTTTGATACTATTCGGCCCTTAGGGGGAAATGCTGTCCTTTCGGGTATTTAAAGACCTTGGGTCACGGATGCGCCTCGTGCAGTAATGCGCAATTTCCACGCGGCGGGCCGCAAACACCTTAATTACGCCCTTGGTACATAATAGTTATTTATGTATCAAGGGTACTAAGTAGATGATTATGCCCTGAGGGCGACAGTCTTACAAAGCCGAGGGCCTCTGGCCCGAGGGTTCGTAAGTCGCCCGAGGGTATATTATCTATTAGTACCCGTGGTGCATACAAACTTTTATGTCATACCAGTTGGTTGTGAATAATAAATACCTAGGAAAAAGTGTCACTTCGCAAATTGTCATCAGTGTGCAAACATCATAATTTTTTGACAAAAATAATATGTTTATAAGCGTAAATTTATATTTTGTTAATAAAGAATAAGTTAATTGAAAACTGTTTTTTGCGTCTTTATGCCCGCGCGGGCCATAATGTGTACTTTATGCCCGCGCGGGCCATAATGTGTACTTTATGCCCGCACGGGCACAAAGTAATGAATTATGTAGATGGTATCCAAGGTATAAAAACACAATAATGTATTGGTATGACATAAATAAATAACTATTCCTGGAATTATTGAGCAACGTAGTTGTATAGGATGTACCACATTCACCGAAATTTTCTCTAGAATCTAAGGAAAAATTTACCTTGGTCTGTGTTCTACAAAAAAGACCAATAGCAATTATGGCTAAGTTAGGGGCTGATGGCACATTCAAGATTTTGTGTGCCACCTATGCTTTGGACATATTACAATTACTACGAATTGAATTTTAGTATCAATTGAATTGTATCAAAATGAATGTCAAAACCAAGTGGGTACTTTGGAAACTATTGATTTTATTTGATAAAAAAAAAACTGAGTTAGAAGCAGTGCTTAGGTATCATGCAGTAATGTTAGATGTAAGTAAATCCGCGGATCATGAAATGTATGTAGGTAGTAGGTACCTACTATTGATTTCACAATTTAAACAATTTTCACAATCTTGGCAATAATTTTTTTGTCAGTACAACAAGCTGTGTTATCTGTATCTACACGTATTACGGCGGGACAAAATTTCTCCAATCTCTTAAACAATTCTTATTAGTCGTGAAGAAATCGGTTCAGCAACACAAAGGTCATCAATTGAATAAAAAGTGAAGTAAGTAGGTACCGGAAAACAGCAGTAGGTACTGAATGCAATGATCTGAATTTTTTTCGAGAACACTGTTGATACACTATACTGTTGAGATATACCACAGCGACAAAAGTTACTTAAAATTCCCGCCATATTGGCATAGAAGATTCTTTTCATCAGAATTTTCAAAAAAGTCTTAAGATAATACTTACCTATATACCTGAAATAAGTAAATTTGTTCAACTCTACATTTATTTAATGTTGTTTTAAAGCCGAAACTAACTCTAGTTAAGACTTTCCCTAATTCTGAATTACATCAGTTACATTAATTCTGTTGAAACCGAATCACCTGCTCAGAATATCAATTGAAACGGATAATTAATTTATTTATTTATTATTTTGACCCGCAACCTGATGTTAACGGCGCGAAAGAACTTGATGGTAAATCCATTCGGTTGACTGCTAACAACGACCCACACGACTTTACATTGGTAACCTACATTCTTCTGGCCTTGAAAGCCATGGTTTTTTAGAGGTCAATGGCAGTACCATACCGACTATAAATACGAATAATTATGTAAATTTAATTGGAAAATTGTTTTTAGATACTGTATTCGACGATTAATGCGGTGGAGGACGGGAACGAGCCACCACCGGAAGGGTACTATGCGTTTGTGGAAGCACCAAATGCGGAACCTCCACGAGTACGACCTCCGCCATATACTTTTACACCTGTGGACTGTAAAGAGGATTTAAATAGAACGCCGCACGGATCGATGTTTAACATTTGCGGTGATTTGAATAAGGGTACGATTCCTAGAAATCCAATGGGACAGAACGTACTTGGTACACCATATCCTTTGTGAGCAATTGACTTTGAAAACGTAATAGTTTAAACAATAGTTTTTTGTTTCAGTGAACTTATAAGAAATATGACACTAAAATATCTCAGTCGAACGTTGCCGATATTAAAAGCAGATGAGACCTTGCCGAAAGTAGCTCAGCTTCAAGAGGATATAATCTCACAAAACGCGTAAGTTTACCGTTCAGCGTATAATTTTCATAATTCAAATTCCATCTCCGAATTTATACAACAAACCAATTTTAATTGAAAAGAAAAATTTCGGATGACCTTGACATTTGGAAGTGTTTTTAAAACGAACTGTAAATGAGATAAAATATTCAAGCATTTTTGAAAATAAAGAAATTTTCACTTGAAGTGCGATGAACTTATAAGTAGGTACATAAACAGATTGAATCCTTTTTTGTTTTAATTAATAATCCTAGAGACGTCATTTGAACCAGAAATAAAATACTTTTTTTGAATAATATATTTCTTAACAAGTGCGAAAAGTGACATTTTTTCGGAAAATAGTGGTTTTCTTCCTGCGGATAGTTTGATGCACGACTCGTAGCGGAGGGCATTATTATCCAAGGAAGGAAAAGCATTTTTCTCCGGAGGTATGCATAGTACGAAGGCATAGAGGAGCAAAAAAAATTCCCAAGTTTCGATCAAAATTGACTTTGATTTTTGGCATTTTTAAGCTTCGAACCTACAATTATTGTAACTTTGAATCTACAATTGTAACTTTGAATCTACAATTGTAACTTTGAATCTACAATTGTAACTTTGAATCTACAATTGTAACTTTGAATCTACAATTGTAACTTTGAATCTACAATTTTAACTTCGAACCTACAATTTTAACTTTGTACCTACAATTGTAACTTCGAACCTACACTCGTAATTTCGGACCTCCACTTGTAATTTCGAAGTTTCGAACCTACAATAATTGAGGCTTCGGAGGCTTTCCATATAAGAGTTTGGAAATAATGTCAATGTGAATATTATGTGAATGGTCGGCTGAAAAGGGAATGGTGGAATAAGGATCTCTGTTGAGCTGTCTTTGCACGTGGAGGCACTACTGCACCTACGGTAGTTTATCAGTGTAGTGATACGTGTGTGACCTAATGATCTGTAGGTATCCTACATCCCTTTGAGGATAACACTTTTCTTTCTTTCATCAATACCTATTTAATTAACAATTAAGTATTTGTTATTTAAATAGAAAAGCCAAGTTCTATCGTGTTCTTTTTTTAAAATTTTTATTCTGTTTTTGAATTATAATTAAAAGTTTATTTTTATAATTTTGAATAATAATGCTTTGGAGCTCTTATTGATGTACAGGGTGCTGCAATTTGGAGTGTTTTAACAGGAAAAACACACTTCCAGACCAGATAGACGAAAATTGACTTAGATGTCATGGGATCGATTTTCGAGAAACGTCGATTGTCAAAAACCGTATCGCGATATCTTCAATGGTACCATTAATACAGGGCGATTTTCGATTTTCCCCTATTATGAAAAATGGCTATAAGTTTTTTATTTATCAATATTTTTCATTTCTGTAAAAACAATATGTAGACACTTTTTTGAGCACAATCCAGTGGCGGACTCGGTTTTTTTCTATATCGCTCCGATTTCGAGATCTCGACCAAATTCCGATATTTTCAAATGAAACATCCTTTATTTTAATAGCTCATTGGATAGCTCTGTTTTTGCTGATTTCAATGATATAAAGTTCGATAGGTTTATCTCTAACAGTTTTCCAGAAAAAAATTATATCTGTTTCAGTCATAAGAAACAATGTGTTAGAAAGAGACCTTTCTCACTTTCCTTACACATATAAAATCCTTTTCTAACACATTGGTCCTTACGACAAAAACAAATATAATTTTTTTTTCTCGAAAACTATTAGAGATAAACCTATCGAACTTTATATCATTAAAATCAGCAAAAACAGAGCTATCCAATGAGCTATTAAAATAAAGGATGTTTCATTTGAAAATATCGGAATTTGGTCGAGATCTCGAAATCGGAGCGATATAGAAAAAAACCGAGTCCGCCACTGGATTGTGCTCAAAAAAGTGTCTCCATAATGTTTTTACAGAAATGAAAAAAATTGATAAATAAAAAACTTATAGCCATTTTTCATAATAGGGGAAAATCGAAAATCGCCCTGTATTAATGGTACCATTGAAGATATCGCGATACGGTTTTTGACAATCGACGTTTCTCGAAAATCGATCCCATGACATCTAAGTCAATTTTCCTCTATCTGGTCTGGAAGTACGTTTTTCCTGTTGAAACACTTCAAATTGCAGCACCCTGTACAGAGTGATCCATTATAAATGTCACCCCAGCCTAATTTATTCACTTGACGTTTTTGACAGAAGTGTCAAATACAAAAGTTTTAAGAAATTGTCAAAAGTTTTTGACTAAGTCAGTTTTAAGCATACAGGGTGTATCAAAAAAGTGTAGCAGACCGAAGGTATGTTTTTTTAAATGGAACACCATGTATATTGTGCGCTTATTTATTAGTCCCCTTCAACCTGATTTCAACGATATACCTACTTTGATATGTTTATCTCTCGGTTTATCTTCAATAGTTATAGGGAAAAATGCGGAAATCGCTTCTTAGGTTTCATGTAATTTTTTTTTAATAATAATAACTTGAGACATCTGGATTTATTATAATATTTTTCCTTGTAATAGTTATTTTCATTACAAGTGCGTTTATGAACATGATTACAATAACGAGTGTGAAAGATTAGAACGACGAGGTCGTAGACCGAGTCGTTCTAATCACACGAGTTTAAACGCTCGTATGATGTACAACGTTTTAACTACAAAGCGAAAAATAACAAAATGTTTTTTTCAATTTTTGTTTATTAGTATAGTAGTCTACCTCCATTTTACCTTTACAGGTTTGACTATGACATTTGTGAAATCACAAAAACTAGAGTTGTGTTATAGATTCATAACCTCCATAACACCACTAGTTGTTATGAATTCATAACCTAGTCTATAACACCACTTTTGTGTTATGAGTCTCACGACATAACTCAAATACTAGAAAAATGGTTATGTAAAAACGGCATAACCAAACGCTTGTAGATAAAATAAATAATAATATTTAAATAATAAACTGTTTATATTAAATAATTCTCTCTAAACCCTAAATGGTAAATTTATTCTTTCCTCAACATGAGACCTTCAAAGGGGTTTTCACGTTTTTCCTTATAACTATTGCAGATAAATATATCAAATCCTGTATCGATTAAATCAGGTTGAATGGGACTAACAGATAAGCACACAATATACATGGTGTTCCATTTGAAAAAATATAACTTCGCTCTGCTATACTTTTTTGACGCACCCTGTAATACTTGGAACTTACTTTGTTGAAAACTTTTGAAAATTTCTTGAAGCTTTTGTATTTGACACTTTGTCAAAAACCTCAAATGAAAAAGTTAGAAGGGGGTGACATTTATAATAGATCATCTAATAGATGTACCTATTCTTATATCAAAGGACCCTGCAGATTTCTAATGAGATTTTGGGATTCGGTCAATTTTTCTTAAAACTTGAATGATGCTATACTCTCATCATTCTGATTGAAAGTCTCCATAGGCACAACTTGACCCTATGACTAGTTTTCGAGATATAGAGTGTTAAAACAGTATTCTTGGCATAACTGAAATTCGCTATAAAAACGAGTTTTAGTGCAGAATTCTTTTCAAATTATATTTATATTAGGCTTTTTCGGAAACGCTGATCCGATTAATCGGATCACCAGCTGATGTACTTTGTCTTTTTTGAATCGTGTTCATTAAAGAAAAATGAAACACAAACAGCTGATGATCGGGTTAATCGGATCACCGTTTCCGAAAAGGCCTATTGAAACCTATTATTAGTATTGAACCTAATATTATTCTACTGCACAAATACAGGGTGTCCCAGCCGAAACTGAAGCATTTCAATAGCTAATATCCTCGAAACTGGAAAAGATAAAACGATGCTGTTTGCATCATTGTTTTTAATTACCCAATGGTTGAAGTCCGTTATAGAAATATTTTTTTTAAATGTTATATCGAGTGATATTAAAAAAATCCAACTGACACGCACGTCTTCAAGGGCTCATTCCAAACTTCGTTTTAGAAATAAGACATCAAACTATTCATTATTGAGAAGCTTAAGAAAAAAGCTTTTCCGCAATGTAAAAACATATGGGGTATTCAATTTAAGAAAACGATCGATCGAAGAAAAAGTTTTTTGAAGTTATAGAAATTCAATTTTTTATTATCACTCGGTATACAGCTAAAAAGCATTTCTATGACGGACTTATTGTATAATTAAAAACAATCGCATCCTTTCATCTTCTCTAAATCCGAGGATATTATAGTTGAATCAAATCCAAGAGGCAGTAATGGCATTAAATAACCTAAATTGTAAACATATACCAGCTGGTAATCCAGCCTTATTATTGGTTGAAACGCCCTACCAGGACCAGTGCGCATGCACTGAGGACATGTGACAGGTTGTAATGAAAATGACCAGTTAATATCATTACTGCCGCTTGGATTTGATTCAACTATAGCTATTAAAATAGTTCAATCTCGGCTGGGACACCCTGTATTTGTGCAGTAGAATATTATTCGGTTTAATACCAATAACAGGTTTCAATATATTGAATAGAATTCTGCCTTAAAACAAGTTTTTTATAGCGAATTTCAGTTATTCCAAACTAGTCATAGAATCAAGTTGTGCCGTGCCTATGGACACAGCATCATATCAAATTTCCAGAAATATTGAACGAATTCTAAAATCCCATGAGAACTGTGCGGGATCCTTTGTTGCAATATTTTATTTCGAAGATTATTATACAAAGATATCGCATTATATATGTTACCATCTTTTGTCCAGCCATTTTTCTATCAAGCTACAAATACATCTCGCAAAAAACTACGTCACTATGGTTGAACCAAATCCAAGCAGCAGTAAATGACATAACTGGTCATTTTCATTACAACCTATCAACCTCCGTGCATGTGCACTAGTCCAGGTAGCGTGTTTCAACTAATAGGAAGGCTGGTGTTTGTTTACAATTAAGGTTATTTAATGTCATTTACTGCCGCTTGGATTTGGAAATAGTGTAGTGATTTCAGCGTCTCTTTTAAGGTGTTTGTTAATTATGGTTATTCATAATTTATTAATTAAACCATAATTATATAATTTGAATAAACTTTATTAATGAAAGAATGGAGCTGCAAGATAAAAAAATTGACTAGACTAGACCATCGAACAAGGTTTATAATGGGGATAAAATGGACACTCGCGTTAAGGCCGGGACACATCTATCATGCATTCTTCCGATCCGACTCCGATCATACAATCAAGGTCCTTATTCTTGGAACAGAGGAGCAGCGGAACACTCGTTCTCCTGGGAATGCTGCTCTCTGCTCCAAGAATAAGGACCCCGATTGTATGATCGGAGTCGGATCGGAATAATGCATGATAGATGTGTCCCGGGCTTTATACGGGTCGAACCACCATTTGTGGTGCCATCTGTTGTCTATGAAAAGAGCTCATCCCATTGTAGCAGCTTGTAGAGCAGTTTCCTTCTAATTTTTTTAGATTTGCTTTTTATTTATTTTATGATAAAGACACAATTTGATACAAATTTAACAAATAATGGTTTATTACAAAGAAAGAAAAAAGTTATGTTGGTGTTTCGCAACTTGTCAACAAAGTCAACCCCCAATAACACAGAATTAAATAACAATAGTACCTAGTCGTTACACTAAACCTAAACAGAACACTGTGAAAGTTCACAAATACACACAGATATCGCTCTATTAACAATACGAAACACTTTTTTAACAAACAGAAATATTAAAAAAGAACAAGAAGCACAGCGTTTTGCAGTTCATCTTCATCGTTTTGTCATCATTTGTCATTTTGTCATTTTATTGGAAATGACGTCACCCTTCTTCTCCAGAAGCGGAGATACCTTGGAAATACAATCAACAACGCGTATGCAAATCAATTGGTAGCGCCTCTACCGGGCATGAAACAAGTTTTTTATCAAACCAAGTGGTACATTAAAGATCGCGGGGTATGGACTAGACTAGACTGACAAGAATGCTGACAGGACCAGCAACAAGTTCCCATATATTTGATTTCTATTTGTCCAAACCATCCAAACTTGCACTTATTTAAATTAAACCTAACATTGTTCTCTCTAGCTACCTTTGAAACTTTCTTTAACCTTTTATCATGTTCGATTTAATTTTTACCCCATATAATAATATCATCGATATAGATATCAGCACCCACAATTACTCCAAAAATATTCCTAAACCGGTCTTGAAATATTTCTGGTGCACACTTGACACCATAGGGTAGCCTCAAAAATCTAAACCTACCAAAGGGCGTCCGGAAGGTACATAATTTAGAGCTCTCCTCGTCCAAAGATATCTGATAAAATCCATTTGTAGCATCAAGCGTACTAAAAATGGTCGCACCAGCTAAATTAATCGCAATTTCCTCAAAAGAATTTTGCAGTGTTCTCTTCTAATTGCATTATTAAGATCCTTATAATAATAAATCATATAACTTATCATTTTTAAAACATGTTAATTTACATTTACCTAATACATTCAATTCATCACCAGTGTATGATTTTAATTTAATTTCTGTTTTATTTATAATTTTATAGGACAAACCCATAAACTTTTCCAAATACGAAAAGGTATTTATTATACTTGCCATTGCGCCTGTGTCAATTTTTAATTTAATATTTTTGTTATTTATATCTAAATTTGTTATCCATTCATTATTTATTGAGTTTATATGATTTATAGAACCTATAAATACAGACTGCTCTAAATTATCTGAGTATTTAGGAAGTGGTTGAATTTCATTCACTTCTTCAACTATTTCCCTAACTCTGCTATTATTATTTTTCTTTTTAATACATTTGGACCCGAAATGATTTTTATTTGCAATCATATATGCAATCTTGTCATTACTGACTTTTTAAAAATTTGGAAGTGACACTTTACCTGTGTCACTTCCCTCTTCGATTTCCCTCACCGATTTCCCTATTCGACTTTCCTCACCGATTTCCCTCACTCTAATTTATTTACCTTTGCTGGCAACAATGAGAACATGTCAGGTAAAAACGTCAAAGCAGTGAATGACACATTTTGGCATGTTTCTTTTATTTTTTTAATATTAAAAAAATTGATTGACTAATCATAATTAATGGTGTGCTTGCAAATAAAATAGTATACAAACCTCGGAGGAAAGTTTTCATTTCTGTCTCGAGATTAATAGTCAATCTCGACGCTTCGCGTCTCGATTGACTATATAAATCTCTCGACAGTAATGAAACACTTCCCTACTCGGTATGTAATATACTATTATAGTGACAAAAATTACACTACTTACCAAAAGCCGGACACTTATTTATTGGGTGAGACATACCAAATCTGGAACAATAATTAATTTTCTTTGTATTGTCCTGCTTTTTTTCTTGAATTACGCCTTTTTTCTTAAATTGTTTTTCACACATCTACTGACATACCTGAGGACATACTATTGAAGCCACCTGCCATTGAGTCGCTTCGCTCCTTAGATATCTCTAAAATTGTACATTTTTCGATTACTCTGTCAAGGCTTACCGTGTCATCCTCTTGAAGGAGTTTTTTTCTAATGGAACAGTTGTTCATTCCACAGATCAACACAGTTTTGGTTATAGTCCAGGAGGCAGTGAAATTTTTTAGCACTTATTTTCCCAGTTGATGTCTATTAAATAGTTTGTTCTCCTGATGATACAAAGCAAGAATTTTTGAGTCTGGCTAAAATTTTCGGATGGGTTCACAAGGTCAATGAAAAATACGAGTAGGCTTATTTTCCCAGATATAAATATTTCACATTTACTACAATAGAACATAAAGTATATGAAAATAGCAATTTGGCTTATCTCAGATAGTGAAAGTGAGTCTGGCTGAAAATTTTCGGATCTTCAATTTTTCACTTGCCAGATATATTATCCATATCTCATTAGTAGACCTATTTTTATCAGTGAGAAAAAAAAGGGTCGTGCATTGGTAAACTTTAACGCATTTTGCGCCTCAACCCATCGGAAAACCCCCCTAAAAATGTATGTATTTTGCTTAAAATTACTAACCCTACAATTCTATCCATGTTTTCTGACTGGGAAAATAAGTACCAGAAATCGTCACTGCCTCCTAGACTACTTTGAAGCCCTCTTCACCTATGAAATGCCTGAGCACGTCCTTTTCATTGATTTCACTTGCTACTAAATAGTTCTCAAAGCGAGACCTCCAGATTTTCCAATTTTCTGCAACATTTCCAGACATTTGCATGGGGGGCACACCTCTGCTATCTCCCATGGTTATCTTTATTTCACTTGATTTCTTATTTCAACCCACAAAAACCTTTTTTTTCCACTCGACTCACGACTGCATCATGTTAATTATGGTTGTTCATAATTTAATAATTTAAACATAATTAACAGTGTTCATTGCAGATTCTAGAATTTACACTAGATAGTTCGAGCAACCATAGTTTTCTGGTAGTTCAGACATAACTATTAAACTATTGGACCTCTAATAAGAGCTATATCATTCCTTGATGGCCTTATTCTATGTGTATTCCACTGAAAAGAGACTCCAGCCATCTGCACCGACTATTTCGGGGGAGCCTTAACGACAAGTATTCCCTAAAATGAAATTTTTATATGTAGAAATATCAGTTTAAAGGAATACTTATCGCTAAGAATCCCCTAAAATATTTAGTTGGTGGAAACGGCCATAAATAAATCAGTTAAGTCTTCAGGAATAGATGACTAGTTTAAGGATTTAAAGAAGCCTTAGTTGATAGACTAGAAACTTACTTGTATCATTTCCATGAAACAAAAATGGATCAAAGCTTTATCCAAGTAGGTTCTGATAAATAAACCTTTTAAATAGATTCGAAGAAATTGATCCAGTATTAAACATTTTCTTTTCTCAATATCGATCACCAGGGCCCGCATTCTCAAAACAGGGTTCTCTCATGAGAACAAAGGTTCTGTTATAGTCGTCCACATTGTTATTTCCATAATATTGACAAAGACAGAGCAATCGTTCTCTTGAGAACGCTGTTCCCCGGTTTCGCAAGTAGACCTGCAGGACTCTATGCGCATATTCGCAGTACTTTTTCCTTTTATGTGAGAAGGTCCACCACTCACGGATCCAAAGGAATCCCGAAAAACAGTTTGCAGTTTCCAGCATCAAATTTTCTATGCCACGATCAGTTGTTAAGGTAAGTGAACAACCGTTTAAGTCACCAACAGCTGCTTAGTAATAGCTTGCAATAACTTTAGGATCATTTGTCGTTGTGCTTGCTCGCAACTAGATTATATGTCTTGAAAATCCATCAATACAACCGTAAATGCAGATTCCGAATCTTTTAAATTTGTCGTAGGAATCGACATGCCTAAGATAATTTGGTCCCCTACTGCTGTATTGACGGCTTCTTAATTTTTTTCTGCGACAATCTACGCCCTCAGGATCCACCTCGGAGGGAATTTGTCGCACTACTCATGCACTTTAAATGCATTGCCTGTAATCGCATAATTGAGCAGACATACCGATCTCAGACATATTAAAAGCAAAAATGTATTCGAAAGGACTGAATTTGTTTTTTTTTTTTCAGTAATAATTATGACGTCATGAAATTGGTAACTTAAATAATGAATAAAAAACCGATAGAAATTTTTTTTTTTTTTTATGAGTGTTTATGAGCAAAACAAGCCTTTGTTTTTTCGTCATCATTTGAAAACCGCTAAACCAAATGTTTTCAGAATCGGGGATTAAATTTAGAATAAAGAGACCTTGAGAACGATATATCATTCAACACCGCCTTCTATTTAAAAAAACGTTTCAAAACTGCGCCTAGCTGTCATTTTGACAGCTGAGGCTGTCATTTGTTTTCCGAAAAATTGAGAATCTAGTTACATATCATCATTCCAAATTTCGTTGCAATATACCGAGCGGTTCAAAAGTTAGAGGAGGGGGCAACGGACTTTATGTCCTCACTGTATGTTTTTTTTTTTTTCAGTTTGAGCCCATACGAAATAAACGATAGAAACGACAGAAGTCGAAGGTCAGTCGAGTTTACCGGAAACCAAACCAAATACCAAAACTCAACGACTGCTTCAACAAACGACAACGAAGGCAGACAATCTCGAAAATTCTGCGACCAAGGTGGCATCTTCTGCACTTTATATAACGTTATAAATGGCGAAACAAGGTCACCTCAAGCCGTATCTCCTCAAAATTTGCCCATTGAGAGGAGAGATGATAGTAACGCAGCACCATCAAGATATGAAGGTCCACCAACACCTTGTCCAGCCAAAGTGGAATACGCTACACCAGTATTTGCCAAAAACTATCAAGGTACTTGGAGATACGTTGTGCAAATACCTTATGAAGGTTACTTTACACAAACAGTCGAAGTTACCAGATGTTTGCAATCAAGATGCCACTACCTTGATGGTGGTTGTTTATCCTCTCCAAGGTGGTCCAGCCTTTTGGTAGCAGAAATCTACTATCCAGACACAGTGTTGAGCAGTAGTGACACTGCTAATATTCAAAGAAACCCTGTAACTGGATCGCAACCCCCACCAGTTCAAGATTTTCAAGTACAGACCTCGTTTACGGGTTTTTCAACATTTTAAACCAATTTTGTTTTAGAATTACCAACAATACCTTCAGAAACGCGCCGGAGTTCAACCAGATACACCTTCAACGAATAGACCGACTCACTGTGATGGTGTGGACACTTTGGGTTGCTTTCAAGTGAGGCTATATTACGACTGGTTCTTGATTCCTGGTTCCTGCAAATGCTGGCGGCCCGATTACTTTAATAAATATGTTAGAAGAAAACCTTCAACCACTGATATTTAAATATGTATAATTAACTTTAAGACTGATTCTTTTTATCATAATAAAAAAATTCAACTTTTGATTTGAGGAAATTCAAGTATTGAATCAGCGTTGCTTTAGTGGTTGAATTGATCGAATCTTATACTTTACTGATTGCAAATATTTCTCAAGAAAAATGGATCAGAATTCACTTGACTATCAAATTTTGTGTAAAAGTATCAAATAGAGATAAATTGGTTACCTACCTACTTATTAACGTACCATGGTCAATGTTACAAATTTGAATTAAAAAAAGGTGAGTTCTATGGAGAAAAATGTAGCAGCCTGTGGTACGTTTACCTGACATCAACTCCTGGACCCTGCGCCGAGGGCTACTATCCCGACTCTCGAGCGGCGTTGCCGGCACAACTACTCTATGCCACAAAACACAGCTAGAAATTCATATTCCTAGCATTTGCAATATTGTAAAAAAGCAAAGTTAAGGTTTCAACTTTTATACCTATGTGATGTAACTAGGTAGAGGTCAATGACATCTCAACACAGATAGACACCACATCTCCTTCATAAACTGATGTCTGTTGTAATGACAAGAACCCCCATGGGCCAGGAGAGGTGAGCTGCTCGAGGGGGGTCATGGTAGGGATGCATCAGTGGTGTAAACAAGACCCGTATTCCCTCTGAATCCTATAATTTACTTGACCAAAATAATGAAGAAATGCCCACGGGTGCAACTCGTTTATCTGTCTGCCTCTAACTCATATGATATATATTACAGGTGTGTTCCGCCCGTCTTACAGAATCGGCGGTGCCAGTAGTAATTTTTAGTATTGAACCTCCAAATTTTTGAAGCAAAGTCGGTAGACGTATATGATAAATATCATTCTAATAAACCTTTCCCACAGAATTTTTTTTGTTAAACGTCTATAGGCTATTTAAAGTCCTTCATGCAAATGGTAAATTGCTCACACTCTTACCCATAGATGTCGCGTTGTTATGTGCTAGCTGAGGATGAACATCGTAACCCGGTAAATGCATTATTGAGCTCCTCGAACTCAGCAGTGACAGGAGGACTCTCATTAAAAGTAGATAACTGGTCTGTGCCATTGCCTCGACTAATAGGGACTCCTGAATTATCCGGGATTGAAAGAAATGCTTAACCTGAATAAAATTTATGCTACATAGGAAGATTGAAAGCCAAGTCGTGCTCTTCCGGAAACGAAGGCTCTCTATCTATTCCCATACGAATACGATTTGGAGGAACAAGGATAAATATCAACTTCTGAGTAGTCGAGTAATAAAATATATTACTATTTTACAGATGTAACTATCAATGAGTATTAACAATTGAAACAATTAAAATATTTAAATGCAATAATTAATCAATTAATACCTACAAATTATATTTAACTGAAAGATATTTTCTGTTATCCAAAAAACCTCTAAAATTACTAAAATTACTAACACTAATATATTTACGAAAAAACTCGCTTTAGTTTGGTTAATAGAGGAATTAAAACAATAAAATAGTCTTATGCTTTTTCTACAATATCTAATTCACTAGATCCAGGAACAGTTCGTAGAAGGACGAGTTGCCGCTCGCATAAAACTGCGGAAATTCAAAATGATTTAAATAAAATGATCAAATATAAAGTCTAGTACTTTAACGGCGTCTGCAAGGAAAAAAATAAAGCGCAAGTGCTAACAAAAAAGCAAAGCAAATTCACAAAAGTACACTGTTACTACTGTTAGCAGATTTCACTACTGTTAGCAGTTTAACTAAATCTTACCCAACAAAGTAGCGAATATTATAGCCATATTCGATCTGGATACCCGTTTTCTCAATATTTTGCATATATCTACTGGTTTTATCGAGAAATGTTCGTGTATGATTCCAATTATTTCGGAGTACCTAGAACAAGTCATTATCAATCCTAAAAGTAATTTTCTGCAAAATAAGAGCGGAAACGACTCATAGTTACAGTACGCGGTACGAGACATTTAACATCAGAAATGTAAAAAGATATTCAAATTAAACTCAAGAAATTAAAAATATATATATTTATAAATATAAATAATGAGGAGGTCATGCTGAGTAGGTACTTCCAGGTCATGGACTAAAAACTGAAATGATATGGCAATCTGAATTTTCAGGTTTCTACGCGATTTATTTAGACTATTTTGGAATTGAGGAGAGGTAATAACAACGGTTCCACTAAGTTGGTGCCACCTAATTTGGTGTTCATATCTAAACTAGGAGATATTTTCAAAAACCTTAGAACCAATTGGTTAAATCTTCTGTTAATTAAGTTGATCCTTGGTTATCAGTAAGTTTATTTTCTATGCTGAATCAATATCTTATTTATAATCTAAGCATTTATCCAGCTGTTTTATAAAATCTATGAGAGCGTTAAACGATCAGATTTTGCAGCGATTAGTCCACGCCCAAGATAAAAGGTTGGGAGAGAGGCGTAATAACAAGGACTCCCACAAGACACGCCTGGAAAATAAACAGGAATTTTCATATGAGGGCATGGGACAGAATGTAATTAAAATCAAATACGACTTCGCTCTTGTCGGCCCCAAGGTTCTGGGAATTAAAAGAAGACGATGGGACTACGCCAGTATTCCAAAAAATCAGATAAATAAGAAAATAAAGCTAGGTTGACACGGTTCACGAGTACTTAGATCAAATACCCTTGAAGGCTGCGCGCGCCTTACTTGGAAGATCCTTGGATCGTATCTACTGTTTATTCAAGTCCAGTGGAATAGGTCCTAAAATCCAAGTAAGTAGGCTGGCTGTCAACTTACTTGGTCAAGTTGTCATCCAAATACATTATCGAGAAATATTGAATATACCCGAACTGTTTAAAATTAGAGAAATTATAGTAGGTATGAGGTATAATAGTATAATATAATGATTATTGCTACAGAAATTTAATCGGACTTACCATTTCTGACCAAACTCAGCCCTGAAAATTGAAAGAAAAATATACATAAGTAAATTGTTTATAGAAAAATATAACAAATCTTACCGAGGAGTTGAAGGTAGTTTCTTCTTCGGCAACTGTTCGTGTGCTATCTCAGCAGGGCTGCAAAATAAATCAGATTGAAACTGTTACTATGGCTGCGTTCACCAGAACCAAAACAGGTTGTGAACAGTTTACAAATATAGGTTTTTTATGTAATATACTACTCAAAACGAAATAAGGACCACTTTTAAGGGCAGGTTTTCATTAAATTTTGAATAACCCTGGTAAAGTGACTATTTTTACAATAAGTAACTATAGATAAACAATGCACAAAAAATTTATATTGTGAATGGAAATAAACACTTTACCAGGGTTATTCAAAATTCATTTTTAACGTTGTTACGATAAATTTATCATTAACGTAACATGTTCCATCTCTTCTTATTTTCATTATAAGGTCGTATTTTTTCCATTTCAGAATCAGCAAAATAATCTAAAATATCCACAAGGTTCAAAATGATACAAGTGCTGCCATCTATCCATCATCTGCGTAAAATGCAAATATCTCTTATTCATTTACCAGTACTACCATCTAGTACCTGATGGATTTATTTTTCAAAGTATGATTTTAATTATTTCGCATTTGACAGTCATTTGTATTTTCATTGAAAGAAATTATATTTATCTCACTTTTAGCAAATGGATATATTTATGTCTTTCTCAAACTTCTGATTCTGAAATAATCAATTTTTGGCTTATTGACCTAATTAATTAGCAGTTTTTTATTTTTGACATAACCTTAATTTAAATTATTATAATTTGTAAACAATTAAAATATTTCTAGTGGATTTTTATCTATTCTCTTCTATTCCACGTAGGTTTTTATTGTGAAGTGAATATGATCTTTTGGGTGTACTCGTCTGATTGGTTGAACTGGTTAAAATGCAGTTAAGTATAAAAAACACAGAATCGTTTTCCTGTGGGCTTTGGTTTCTAAGGCGATCTCTTTCCTAAACAGAAGTCTGGCAGGCAAGTCCTCTTTATTTTGATTAATTTTTGGATTCGCCCTTATAGATTTTTCAATATATTTTACTATCAATGCATATTATCATATCATTGTTAAGTTTTTACCTGATAAATCTTATCTTATCTGTTCTTGAAATATAAATATTACATTTTAATTTTTTTTATCTAATTGTTGGCTTCCATTTTGTGTGAGTGTCGATTGGTAGTGCCAAATTTATCTGAGGAAGGTCAATTCAAATTTTTGGATTTTAAAAAAGGTACTGCTGCTCTGGTTTTCAAAATCAATTGTTAATGTGGGAATATTGGACCATTTGCTCTAAATAGAGTCGGTGAAAACCAAATTTGTGTGTCCATCCCTATCACTCTTTATTGAGTCCAGGCAGAGGCCTGAATAGCCATTTTCTGTTTGACTCCGTCAATCATTATCTCGACTAAAGGGTGTAATATTTTTTAATAGAAATCCAGACAGGTCACAAATTCAGTTGAAACGTTTTAATTAAAACATCTAAAGAATTTTGACATATTCTGGATTCGATTAATTTCAACCCCAGGTTTATCTTGTAGTATCTATAGTAGCTACATGCTACCTTAATTTGAATGGAAAATTTTGTCTATTTAGGGGAGAGTCCAAAGATTAAGTTTCTTATTGTTTTACCTTATTTTTGTTCATATTTTTGCCTGCCAGAGCTGCTGTCAGGAAAGCAGCATTTTTGCTCAATCATAACGAGCATTTCAATTTATTCTGCAATAGCTGTTCATACCTGATTCTGTTGGAAGGGAGTGTCTGTACAACAATCGTTTTACATTAAATTTCAATTTCAATTTCCTTTGCAAGACACTCACTTTTTGACAAAATTCAGGGATTTAATATTCCAAATATTGGTGAACCTGTCTCGTATATAAAAAGAGCAGTGCATATGGTTAAAAGTAATGAGATGAACTGGGAGAGAACATAGATGCGCGCGCCACTAAGGGCCTTAGTGACATTTTTTAAGTTGGCGCATTTAGTTTGTTCCTGAAAAATTAATGTTGGCCTCACTGTTTGTGTGTGGTTATTGTCATTACCTGATTGTCATTTGCTGTCAGTTCGTCATCGTGTTGTAGGTTACTACTAGGTAGGTACATAAGATCAGTATATAATCGGATTTGATTCAAATTGTTATTAACTTTACCGGCATCGCCTACGTGTCTTAACATGGCGTTCCAGTGAACCAGCAGTATTAGACTGTGAGATAGGGGCTGTTTAGTGGAGTCATTTTTATTTGTCTGGCATTTTGAGGGCTGAATGTGGCTACTAAGCTGATGAGAATATGGGTGATTTTAATGCCGGCCTCCCGTTTGAAAATTTGCAGACGAAAAAAATTGATTTTCATGAAAAATTTTTTTTTATCCCATTTTGACGTTTAAAAGTGACATTATTGAACGCATAACAATAGAGGTAAGTAGACGTTTATCATCTCAGTGATTTAAAAAGATTTTAACTCACTCTCGGCATTTTGAGTCACTCTGCCCAACTAAACATCTGATACCTCAGTGATTTAAAATATTTTTAACTCACTTTCGGAATTTTTTCTTGAACTTTATTTTTTAAATTTCCACAAAATGGGATAAAATTTTGTATACATCACGTGAGTTAAAATATTTATTCATTTGAAGAAAATTAACCCACTCGCTAGGGCTCGTGGGTTAAACTTTCTTCTCATGAATAAAAATTCATTTAACTCACTTGGTGTATAAATAACTATTGATGATCTCAAATTTTCTAGCTTTTAAATAAAAGATTGATATTGATAAATAATTCACCCATGAAAAATATCAGATGCTTTTCAATAGCTGAAAAAATGGGGATGGGTGTCAACTTCCAAGAGAAAAGAAAAGAACCTTCCGCGTTTACTTTTTGTCTGGCAATCGAGAGAATGAAAGGTTTTGTTGTGAAAATAACGCTGAAAAATCGCCAGACGGTAATCACAGTTCGAAATCGAGTTTTCCGGCGAAACATTCTGTAAACATTTCGAACAGGAGGCAGGCATTAAAACCACTTATATTCTCATCAGCTAACTAGTCACATTCGTCCCTCAAAATGCCAGACAAAAAAAAATGACTCCACTAAACAGGCCCTATGTCAGGGTCTATATATCCAGATTCGAAAACTAGGATATAGCGGTAGTTTGCATTTTTTCAAACGAAGGATGGCAGGGGCTATAAATTCTCAATGGAAAGATACATACATGATGTATTCACATGTGGATTGAGTATTAAAGCAACGTGTTGACGAAGCCAAACTAGAGAATATAGAGAATGAACTGTGCAATGTCCTTCTCGGTTTACCGCCTGTACGGCACAAAACGTTAAGTGCAAATTGATTTCGAAGAAGCTGCCGCGAATGAACAGCAAACACGACTGAAAACAAACAGTACTGCTTGGCATGGTTTCAGACGATACCGGTTTACGGCGTCCAATTTTAAGATGATTTGTAACTGAAGGGCTGTAAATGAAAACTTTACGGAAGTGTTTATGAAATCTACTGTTCTGTCGGAGCATCAGACACGGCCTTACGAATGAGAGCACTGCAATCACTCATTATCTGGCAGCAAAGAAAAATGTGCAATGGCTTCAGTGTGGCCTAGTAGGTAATACATCCTTACGCAGTCCATCTTGGCAGTAGCCCCGATGGCATAATTTATTGGAAAGGGCATGGATATGGTACATTAGAAGTAAAATGTCCGTGTACTACGAAAGCGCAAAACTTGAAAGAAGCCTGCGAGTTACTAGATTTCTGTTTAGAGCTTAAAAATGGCGAGTACACGCTGAAGACATCCCATAAGTACTATTATCAGGTGCAAGGACAGATGTTGTTATATGGCCTACGTTGGTGTGATTTTGTGGTTTTCATGAAAAACACAAGCAAATTAGTCGTACTAAATGGCGTTTCCGATATATACCCATTTGTAGACTTTTATTTTTTTTAAATTAACAAGTGTATACAAAATGTATTCGTCTGAATTGCCTTAATATATTTCTTCTTCCGTTTCCTGATTCTCCTTAACTCAGACCCAACTTGGATCGAAAATTTGTCAAAATGCAACACATCGAAAAAATCTGTTCCATGCTTCCTAACAGTGCCACCGGTACTTTTCTTCTACTGAGTATCCGATACGCTTTTAGCCTAGCTATTGCGCGCTCCACATGGATACGTTTATGCGCAACCTTACAAATCCATGCCACTTCAGCTTGGCTGAATTGTTGCCCTGTTGCGAAATGTTGGTATGTTTAGTTCAATTTCACATGTGTTAAATAATGACTCAACATTAAACCCTTTATCGGCCAAAATGATGTCTCCTGGTAAAAGCATTTCCGTTTCAACTTTCCTATTAGGAATGTCAATAAATCCAGATTCTTCGACAATGTTCTTGTCGGATAGCGAACCCGTAAATAATGGGAACATGTATATTATGGACCCATTAGGGTCCGTCATTATAAGTGACTCCGAAGTTGTACAGCCTTTGTAGTTGGTAAAACACTGACTTTGTTCAATGGCATTCAATGGCAATTTCCGTACAGTCAATGCTTCCAACCACATTTTTATACTGCTGTTGGCTCGCCAAGGGCGCATGTTTCAATAAAATGTCGCGATGAGGCCACATATTCAGTTAAACCCACATACATGAAATTAATCCAGTCAAGGCATATTTTACCAGCAGTAGCCTTCGACAAATTGAAAAAGTCTCCAAAAGTCTCGTACTCGAAACCCCTTCGTAACCGACATGAGGTTAAAAACATTTGATTCATGAGAGATAACTTGTATTTCTTGGTTTGTGGTGAGCGCAGTTCCTCATCAACATTAAGATCCTTCAATTGGCCAGATGGTAAGATAAATCGGAACAAAGCCACAATGACCCCAAACGAATGCATACCCGTGTAATATCTTATTTTAAGATCACTATGTTGGAATTTATCAATAGCAAATACTGCTGTATTTATAGTGCACTCCTTTAATATTTCATTTCCAGCTTGTAAGTAGTACTCGACTTCTGCTGGAAGTACTTGCATTCGTCGTTGTAGATCCTCAATAATTTCGTTGGGTGCAGTGTTCGGGAGATCTATTTTCGTTCATCGTGGAAAAGTTCCATGATCGATCAACCTTTCCTTTTCCAACTTCAGCCTCCAATGAGAAGGGAATAATTTCAAAGACCTTTTCATCCATATTAGAACTTTCTGAAGCTTCATTTACCATTGTCCATTGGAAAATATTTGGTGATACGTTTTTTTAACTTACTAGTACCACCATACATAAAGTCGGTGATATGAAAATGCTGAGAGCAATCCTTTCAGGGAAAAGCAATCTATTTTTTTTTTCAATAAAACAGTACCTACTCATCAACTAACCCTTAGATCCTTTTTCAACAATACCGCATCACAATAAACTCATGTGATACAAATCTACTTGTCCAACAAACTTTTGTCCCTATGCGGAAAGTGGAAAAATGATAGCTCACCATTTTTTTTGCCCCCACCTGCCTGCGCAGAAATGCAGTTTATACCTTAAATTAAGAATAGGGAATTCTCATGAGAAATAAATATGGTTCATTTTGTTTTTATGGTGCATATATTTCTGTAAAATATTAAATATAAGCAGTTTTGCGTTTAATATATCGATATTATTGTCATAGGGCAATTATTAGTTTTAAATTAAAAAGTTTCGCGCGAAAAAGCTACGTTTGACATGGCCGCTTTCGGTGACGTCAACTGTTCATAAACTAAGGTTAAGGGTAGTTCACACTGACCATGAATAACGAACGTACGTGGTCCACGCTTTCGTATTCCACTCTTGGGTCGTGAAGAACGATTGGTCCACGATCAGCTCACTTCACTGATATTAAACTACCATAAATGGGTAAGAGAAAGATTGTCATGCTGCGCTTCTGTAAATCCTGTATCAATCATGATAAACTGATTAAAATACTAAATGTCACAATAGTGTCATACAAGTGTCACACAATCAAACACGCGTCATTTTAATATACATTTTTTAATAAAAATAGTTGCTCAGTTGCTCTAAAGCAGGGCTGTTCAACTTCAAGAGCCACTTTGAACAAAATTACTGTTTGGAGGGCCGCATTATAAAACACTTCGAATGCAACTTCATTTGTGAGTTTTAATAGGCATGGTATACAAAGAAAAAACGCGATCCTATATACGATATACGTGCTGCGTGGCTTCCCGAATAATAGCTTTGATTTGGTTCGACATTTGGAACGGTTCTGGGATTGCGCAGAACTGCTTGTGCACAAAAATAATAGAGGACTGTTCTAATACTAGTCCTGAACCGATTCGGAACCAAAGAAACCAAAACACGCGGCAAATCACAAAATTCTGAAACAGTCCCTCCTTCAGAAGAAGAACTGAGAGAACCGTTCTAGAACAATCCCGGAATTATTCTTAAATAGTTCTAGATAAACAAAAACACTGTCAACACAGTTCGATTACGATTCTGACAAAATTAAAACGCGTTTTATTGTATGCGCACGTGCAGATTGATTCTGAACTAGTTCTGAGTGAAACCAAAACAAAGCTATTGTCGAGCAAGATTCGTCCGAATTCCAGTAACTTCGCTGCGACTTTCTATCCTTCGCCAGTGGCGTCACATGTTTTTTTATTTGCGTTTTATCGTGAATGTAAGCATTGTGCATATTTCATATTTGAGAGTAATTTATAAATTTGGGGGCCTGATCCGCGGGCCGCAAAAAGTGCTGCCACGGGCCTCTTGTTGGACAGCACTGCTCTAAAGTATTAATACTTGATAATAAGTACTAATATACATATATCTCGAACAAACTACAGCATATTTTAACTCACTGCGCAGTTGAATCTTCACGTTTGATTCCATATGATTGTTCCCTATTAGGGATTTTCTGAAACTAGCTAGCTCTTTAAAATAGAACTAACCAAAAACCAGCTAGAGTGACAACAAACATGTTGACATTTAGCAGATCGTATGGATCGTGGCTTCCGAATTTAACGAACTAGAACGACTCCAATTTTGGGTATAAACGACGATCAAATTATGGAGATTTAAAATTTAAATTTTTAGTTTAGTGTAATTCTCAGTTTAGTTCAATTCTTAATTCAGAAGTATAAACCAGGCATAGTGTCACAACTGCCCGCTTTACGGGGGTGACATGGGGGGTTTGTAGCTTTGGGGGTTGATGGAGAGAAACTCGCTCAGGTTATATAAAAATATAGATATATATTTTCCCAAATATGCCCTTACATGTACGCTAATCGTATACGATGCATGACCCTTCGAACACTGGGGTCCTTATAGGGGGGCCACACGTCAACGCTGCTTGGGGGACTGTAGGTTAGTTTATCGTCACCCTTATGCCTTGTCCAGAGGGGCGTTCCCAACGAGAGGTAATTGCACTGGACAACGATAAGGCTGAAGATACCCAGAGGGGCTTTCCCAACGAGAGGTACTTGCACTGGGGAGACTCAATTCCAGAGGGACTTTTCCAACGAGAGGTACTTGCACTGGTTTAAGTCTGCCTTTGCTGCGGCTTGCAACGCAATTTATATCAATTTATTGCTGAATTGCAATAAACATCCGATCGAATCGGCAATTAAATTAATAAGGTTAAATACCGGGTCCTCCTTTCCTAAGCAGCTAGTTGGCAATAGTGTCAAAAAGATTCGCTACGCTCCTATATCTTTCTTCATATCCTCACCGAAGATGTTTATTTTTTTGAAATAACGAAACATTAGAGCATAAATAATGCTTGTCAAGCCTGAATGTTCTGTCACTTTGGAACGATGTAAATTGCTTTTATTTACGACTAATGTATAATGTAAGTATTATTCTTGTGATTTTGGCAGTATAATGACATATGTTATTCCCACAGGGAATAATGACGAGTAGCGGGATTAATGGTCATTATTTCTCAGAAGTGTCAGTGTCAAACGGGTATAGTGCTCGTGGATTTGTATTGAGAATTGAGATGGATGAAATTTGTTCATTGAAAATCTCAAATAAATTAATTTGTCGTAAATAAAGTAGAGTATACTACTCGCAATAATGGCTATTATTCCCACGGGAATAATAGCTATCATTATTGACTCGTGGTATAATCTACTATTATTGCACCCTTTTTATTTTTCTCTGCATTCCTTTACAGGTACCTATAGGATTATGACGGCAAGATCTAGAACTAGATACTCACACTTCTGGTGGTAGATCTTCAGGCAACATCACGGGCAGCGGTGGTTCGGGAACTTTAAAAGGCTCTATATCTTCTACTCTTACAACAGGCGCTCTAAGTAAAACAGAATAGAGGTTAGTCTTTCAAAATAGCTAGAATAAAAAACCTTACAAGCGTCTTCTTTTAGCTGGTGACATTAATAAACCATTATGGGCTGCTGGGGCTATCTCGTGGATAATTGTTTTGTCCCTGAAAAGTCAGACAAAAGTGATTGCATTGAAATATAAGAAAAATATATACAGTGACTCTCAGAAGTTCGCAAGTATCTCCATATTCCGAAACAGCTGGACAAACAATAATTTACAATTTTTTTTTTCCAAGAGGGTAATAGATCATTGGATATTCCTGATACCCGATTTAAACGCGGGACATCATATTTACTTCTATTGCAATCGATTCCATTACCTAATCCAGCTTTTTCCGAAGATCTCTAGGTACCTACTATATCTGGTTTCAAAAACGGGGGGTCACAGAGTATCTTTTTTCAAGAGGCCAGCCCCCGGATCACGAAACCTCGATTCGATCGTATCGTCTATGTAATTTATATGAACGATACTATCGAATTGTGGGTTCGTGATCCGGGGGCTGAGGCCAAAAGGCAAGAAATGGCATTAGACCTTTATGAAACAAAAAAAAAATGTATTTTAATGTTACAATAACTCTGTCTATAGTATGATTACCTGGGGTGCGTTCAAGGACGGCAATGCTAATGCCAAAACCTACTTTTTCCCCCTCCGCCGGTAATGCCAAACCACGTAGGTTGGAGCCGAACTCGAACGCAAAATGCCAATTTTGGCTTGGTTGTAGTCATTCCTGAACGCAGCCCAGGTAATACAATTTATTCTCGAGGAATCTTGCAGTCAAATACAAAACATTTATACAGGTTGTTTGGCGAAGGGTTAGCCAAACTTGGTGGGTGTATATAGATAGGCCAATTCCGAAGATATTTTATTAATACACTAGTGCCCTTAAGTTGCCCGTTTTTTTTTTATATCAATGCTTTGGTATTATTCTCAAGAATTTCCAAAAATGGACCTTTTAACTTCTGTAACTTTCATCAAGATCAAGGATACCCTACAGACCAAAACGACAAGAAAAAAAAAAAAACATTATCATAAGCATTTAAAAAAAAAAGTTACAGAAGTTGGAAGGTCTATTTTTGAAAATTCTTGAGAACAATACGAAAGCAATGATAAAAAAAATGGAACTACAGGCCGCCTACAAGTGTATTAATAAAATATCTTCGAAATGGGCCTATCTATATGCCCACCGAGTTTAGCTAACCCTCCGCCAAACACCCTGTATAACAATGATTTCCATTCATAATACACAAAATAAGCTGCAAAAATTTAGATGCCGGTAGTTTTAGTGAGTTTTAATTAGAAACCAGGTCCCCCTCCATCGGTCTTGCTGGTAAGGATTTCATTACTGAAGATTCCTTTGCCTTTTTTGTTTTTCAAGACGTCTGCCCTCTTCGCTGTTAAAAATATTGGCTTCCCTGCATTTTTGGATGGCAAAGTTCTGAGGTATTTTCTCGCGTCTCAAATGTTTCAAAATGTTTTTCAAAACTGGTTCAAAACAGTGTCACATGACGTCATAACTTCTCGGCGCGAGAAAATGGTTTGAAAACGTGGATATTTCGAAACGGTTTGAACCAATTTTGATGTGACGTCATGGGTTCATCGCGAGAATATATTGTTTCAAACCTGTTTTGAAGCAGTTTCAGAAACGTGAACGTGAGAAAACAGCTCTATCTTAAAGTTTTGATTAGGTTTGTTCAGTTTAGACTCCACAGCACTTATCCATATATTTCGAGAACAATGTTCATTGGTTGCAGGTAGGTACCCCAAAATATATAAAGTTTTTCCTTATTTTATTTGTCTTCTCATTTTAGGTATGGTTGCCGAGTCTCTTTACTTAAACTTTACTCTAAAAAGTTCACAATTCCCCTTTGTCCCACTGTTTTTTCAAATTTTATCAATCTCTGGAAAGTCATTGAGAAATTTCATAACATAATGTTAGTTTATATAAGTATGAGAACGCCAATTTAGGCCACCGTACCCTGTTCTGCAGTGTCTCACATATCAATTGGCTAATAGACCTATCTATTTTAACCTGTATGCACGCGCAACACGAGGCAATGCATTTTTATTGGCTAACTAGTACAGGTGTGAAGTAATCCTTTTGCACGCTAGGCATCTCTTTGTCCTTGTTCATTGCCTGTGGTCTGACAAGGATAAAATTATGCTTGATATTCAACTTGACGTAACTTGACAAGTGATCGATTTTCAATTGTTTGTGTTTTTGATTGACAAATAGATTGCTCGTCACGCGGTTCTCCTCTTTCCTTTTTTATCCCGTGCAAATAATAAGAACGGATTGCTATACGTTAGTCTAACATAATTTGGTACGTTTTGCCTCGTCTTGCGCAATAAGCGTTCTGCGTCTTTTTCTATCTAATAAAGTTTTCGTATTATTACCTCTTTGTCTGGTAAAATAGATAGGTCTATGCCGTACAAGTAAAATTATGAAACAACAACGATTTCTGAATTCCCGAACGTGTGTTATTAGACTATTCAAAACACGTGACTTTGACAAGCAAACAAAAGGTTTGTGTGCCTCTTGGCGGACATTTTTATTTAATTTTGACAGCATCTTGGAATTGTCAGCCTATCCAAAACATGTGACTTTGACAAGCAAACAACGGGTTTGTGTGCCTCTTGGCCGACATTTTAATTCAAGTTTGACAGCATCTTGGATAGTCTAATAGACGAGGCTATAGATGAAGTTCGTTCTAACGTTCTATTATAAAAAATAGAAATTATTTTTTTCACGGAAAAATAAATACCCATAATGCATAGTTCAAAAACACTTACACTGGAGTAGAGGTCACTGGGCGAGCATGACTGTCTAGTAAGGAAACTCCCTTAGACAATGCAGACACCCTTGGGGTACTGGCATCTCGAATGGAGTAACTAGGCACGCTAAAAACAAAATTTAACCAAATAATAATAAAATATTATTGCATAATTTTTACTCAGATAGGTCGGTTCCTCTCGGCTCAACGGTCACTTCGCCAACACGAAATTCTAGATCAAGATCGGGCCAGAATTTTTTCGAGGGTATAAACTTGCCCAAGGGACCTTCAAAGCCAATGGGAAATTCCTTTTCTACATACGTCTATAAAAAAACAATGTCATTAGGCTTGTAATTAAGTAAAGGTAGGTAGTTAACAATGTGGAATTATACTCACCCAATCCTTATCAATTATTGCCGGAAATCTGTATTGGCTGGTTTTCATCGCTAGCTTGTCAGCAAAAGTTTTCTTTCTGTATTCCTAAGTAAAGTGAATTATTTTTTGAAATTTCGATTGTCGCACATGAAGCGAGATTCAAAAGTTTTACACGCCACCCATTTATGAAATGATGCGTTTTTCCTGAGTGAGGTACGAAAAATAAATATATATTTCCCATCTCAAACAATATTTTGTATGCGACAACTGGAGAAAGAAAATTTTCAACGCAGAAACAAGATCACACCTTCCGAGGGTGTATGTTGTAATAACGTTGCCAAGGGAGAAACTCAGATCTAGGGTGACAACCGAAAAACTTCAAACGCAACATAAATCATCATTATGGAAAACAAAATAATGTTGGCACCCTGAACTACATGAATAAATACACAGAAAATACACAAATGTAATACGGGCATAACTCCCTTACTCCCTTTCTAAACCTCTTGTATTATCGTGAAGACCTGATGCTCCGTGGTAGGAAGTTGAAGACTTTTTTAGCTGAATAGGCAAAATACCTCTTCACCAAGGTGCTTCTGAAAATAGGCAGTGGAATATTATTCACTCAGTAATACTGCAATCCCCAGAACACTATTCCATAAGTAATATGTTAATCCACCACAGAAATATATGCAGTCCCAGATGTCGCAACTATAACTGCTCAGAAAGTACTCTCAAGGCATAACAGCCAGAGGATAACCTTCTAACTTCTGGATTAATATTTAGGTATAGGTATACGTTTTTTTGCATTAATTGTTTTGACATGAGGCTAGCAAGAAAAGTCAAAGTACATACTTATGCATATACCTACCGACTGACGATCGCAGACAAATAATAGATTTTCCTCGAGATATAAATAACTGTATAACAAAATTACCTGCTATGCCACTATTATACTATACACCTTTAGGTAAACATTGATCCTGGACGATATTTATTTCCACTTTTATTCGTAAAAAAATACAAATTGTCTTACCCTTCTGCTCGTAACACTTTCTGAGCTTTCCGATTCAACCGATCGCTTCTTGCTAGGTGTTTTGAACACTTGTGGCATTTCTTCTGGAACCTGATGTGTGAAATTTAATAAACAAAATAATTTTCTATTCCAAAAATACACATACCACTGGCTGCTTTTCCGGTATAACAGTTTCCTCCGGCATTGGTACAATGGCATCTTCCGGTTGAACAGGAGGTACTGATACCTCCGGTTGTACAGTGGGTAATGGTACCTGTGCTTGAACAGTGGATAATGGTTCCTCTAGTTCAGCAGGCCTATGTACAAGTGCCTCTACAACTATTTTATGCGGCAATGGTTGTCTAAAATAAATAGGGGATTTGACGAGGCTGGGCTAAAATATCCAGACATCAAATGTTTTAAAACGCCTACTAAGGTTATTTGGCAACTTTAGATTTAAAAAAAAAAGCACTTTAGACTGAGCACATCGCACATCGTTTGGAACCTTTCCCATAGCTCAGGAATATATTGTTATATTTGTAAGATCAGAATAAGTGGACATTTTGGATGTCGTCTGGTCTTTGTTTACAATTTAGAATATTTAATGTCATTTACTGCCGCTTGGATTTGAAAATGGTACAGTTCAATAGATAGAAAAAACTTATGCAAAGAAACAATTTTACCTCGCATCTTGTAATAAACCTTCTACTTCTACATCAGCAGTCAAAGGAAATGGATCTCCTGTCCATTGCTAAAAATATAATTATAATACAAACATTAATAAAAACACAAAATCAAAATCATCTGTACCCTTGCTTCTGGTTGGATCATTGTTACGTCTGGTGAGGTTTGGGCAATCCCTGTGTCCTTGATTTGCTTGCTCAATTCATCAACAATCCTAAAGGATTAGGTACATTAAAACATACAAAAGTGTAAATTTGTGCACTACAAAGAATTTGTTATTTGTGTAGATGTTTTAAGTCAACACGACAGTCAGTGTCTGACCAAAAATGGGTTGCTGCGTGGTAGCTATTCCAAAAAAGCAGCTGAAATTTCAGATAATCGCAAGCAAGCAACGCTGACGCGGCGTTACAATACCTATCCAAAACCTCGAGATGCTGACAAGTTTTGAAACTGGAATACCTACTCTAGGCGGGTAGGATTGAAAATTCAGACTCTCTCGCTAAACCTTGACTTTCCCAAAGATTCTTGAAGGAACAAAAAGGAGTATTGAAAGTGGGACACCCGAATGACAGATCTTGTCATTTTTCGCTATTTTGCGTGGCCGTTTTACAGCTTGCAAGAAAACTTGAATGCAATTTTTTGCATGCAAAAAAATTGCATTCAAGATTTCTTGCATGTCGTTTTACACTTTGCAATTCGACTTTTTCCTTCTCTCACCTTAAACATACTTTTTTGTTTTTAATTTTGTGTTGTTGATGTTTGCATTTTCCAAAAATGAAAAAAGTGATTATAAGTCGATATAAAAAGAAGAAAGCAATAGCAGCCACTTTCAGCATTATAATTGCTAAAAATTCCCCAACTTGCGCGAAAACCTTCAAGAAAAATAGCAACAAACCGATTGGATGCAATGCCATTCAAGTTTCAAGAATCTTGCAGAAAACAATCAGCTGACTCACTTCTGCGCATGCCTTCGTTCAAGTTTCTTGCATATTGCAGATAGAATTGCAAGCTGTAAAACAGGCTTTAATCAGTTTTTTTCCTACAATTTTATTCCTAGTTTGAAAAATATTTGACAGCAAAAGTCATATAGTAGTAAAATATGGTAAAATCCATAGAAAAGTGATTTATATTCTTGATGTAGAAGGCTCACTTCTGTTGTAGTCGGCCAGTGACATTTCCGACGGTGCTGCCATAGCGGTGTAGTCATTGAACTAATATTTGGCGGGCCGTTTGAATCTCGGTTTTAAATGACTGGTTTGACATTTCAATTATTTCAAAATAAGGCAGTGCTTCAAAACTTCATAAACTAAAATTTTATTCATTTTATTTTCATATATTTATGTGAGAATCACTCAAAGAATAAAATAGTTTATAATCTATTCATAGATCTGGCCTATCTGACTGGAGCACTTTTCAATCTGCTTTCTGAAAATGTCGATTTTTTTCCAGTTAAAAGGCTGTCATATTTGATCAAGTTATTTATAATTCCCTCGAACATGTATGGAACATCATACAGTGATACGATTTCTAGGTTGTTTATTTCCAACAAAACCAACATTTCTGTTTCTGTGTTGTTTTTGATGTAGATTTCCCTGGTCTGTGGTTGCAATTCGCTTTTGGCTTATTCATTTTTTTGCCGCCTGGTCACACACTGTGGCAACAACTCTTAAACTGGCTGCTTATGATAATGCACTTATCATTTCTTTCACAGTCTTGGAATTCAAAACAATCATCGACAATGCACTCAACAAATTAATTCAGATGACAAGATGACATTTGCATTATGATTTTAAATGGATACCTGCGTTTTTATGACTGGTTTATATATACACGACGATTCTATGTCGGTCATTGTCATTTTCTATTCACTAAACAAAGATAGCTAACTCATAGGTGAAGTCAGAGATTAGAATAAGAACGAGGGGGACGTTAAGAAACGGCGATATGGGCGCACAGCGGTGTAGTCACGAACTAAAACAAAAAGTGGCGGGGATGAATCCAGTGAATGTTCTATTTAAGAATTTATAAATCACTTTTCTATGGTAAAATCTGTTTTTTTTTTTAAAGATAAAAGTCAAAATAATAATATGTTGGCAATGCAATGTAAAATTGTCAATGCTTTCAAATTTTTTATGTAGAAAAGGCTTGTGTTGCCAACAAAGTTACTAAATTTTTGACTTGGGGAATTATCTTTAAAAAAAAACACACTTTTACAAGAGCTAATAGGTTTGTTCGGACTTAGTTCAGAATCAGTTCTGGATTGAACTGCGCATGCGCATTTGTTTATTTATGGTCGATATGAAAAAATGCGCATGCGCAGTTCAAATTAGAACTGATTCTGAACTGAGTCCGAACAAACCTAATATGTTGCTGTCCCAGTTACTTTTGGTGACGATGGTACATATTTGGGAACACAAGTTGAAAATTAGTAGAGCCAATCCACGAGCTGTTCGAGCGAATAGCACTGGGATGTGCCGTGAATTGAAAGCTCTAGCATTTTCATTTATGAATTTCAGTTCATCTTGCCCAACGCGTTGAAAACAGCTGAAAATAGATAAGACCGAAAAATTTGAAGAGTCCTATGTTCAGCAATGATCGAGAATGATTGGTTGCGTTGATGATGAACACCTCAGAAAATATAAGTTTAGCACAAAAATTCTACTAAAATGTTATAAAAAAGATTCTTACGCTGGCATGCGTTCTGAAATTTCGATCAAAGACTCAGGAGTATCCATAATTTTTTTTGTAACTTTCCGCTTCTTTTTAGCGGCCGCCAGAGTTTTGGCGGACTCCTGGGTTGTTTCCTTTTGATCCTTCAACATGACGTCGCGACGATAGCTTTCATCCTGTCTTGATTTTATCATTAGAAAAACATCATCTACAAAAATGTCTAGTTATTGATATAAAAAAAATCAAATTTCATCAATACCTACTTTGTAAATAGACCACCTGTTTGCCCCAAATTAAGAGAGCACCATGAACAAACATTGCAGATAATCTCAAGGAAAATCTTTTTTTGGGATCAGAAGATTGGCTCTGAAGAAACCGTAGAATTGTTTTGCTAAAAGTTGAGAAACATAATGTAAACTCGTTTGGTGGAAATGTATAAAATAATATGTTTACCATAACTTCGCTACATCACATTTATCAAGTTGATCACGTGTAATCGATTTGGTACCCCGAGTTGCTGCTACCCATGCCAAGTTTAGCACCACCCTATTTGGATGATGCAGAAGTCCAAGAGGGTAAAACATTTTCTAGAAACGAATGAGGGCTTTTTTTTAGAAATCCTTGATTAAATAAGTATTAAAAATATATAGGATATATTCTGTATAGGTATTTACAATACGTTTATTAATTCATACAATATTCAAATAGTATTATCGAATGTAATACCACAAGAGGTTTCAGGATTACCGGATAATACTTTTATCTGTTACGAAACGCTTTACGCAGCAACACCATGACTTCAAAGGAGGAGTGCTGTTGCTGGTAACGCGTTGAGTGTTAGGTAAAAGTATTAGGTAATCCTGAAACATCGAGTAGAATTCAAAAGGTTATACAACGAACTAATAAATATTGCCACCAAGCGCGATAATTCCAAAAGGCTTATCACTTGTTAAGCCTCTCGTGTCATATGAGAATAATGTAGAGTGAGTTGAATAACCTAATCAATTATATAAAGCATTCTTACATGTAGGTCAAAAAATACATAAGTATATCTACCTACATAGGTAGGTAGGTATAGAATTTTTAATACCTAATTTGAAGTACCAGTCGTTCTAGTGACTTAACGTATGTCGCTTCTTGAATACACAAATAAAATTAGGTTATGAATTTCCTATTTGTACATGAAATTGGCATATTAGCAATCGACGTTCGTTTTTCTTGGTAATTTCTTGTTTCATCTGATTCGTGATTGATAAATAAGGATGGGGTTATTCTAAATGGGTATTATAAATACTATAGCTATTCTTCTATATTTTTAAGCAGTTATTTATGCGCTATGTAGATTCACTAGAACTTGAGGATGCTATAAATCACCCCAAGAAAATTCCAGGTAATTAACTCCAATCGAGTTAGGTCTGGAAGAGTCACTAGTTTATTGTCTAAAAGTTGAGGAACATAGGTATCGAGGGTTAAAGCGCCAGCCAATTTTGTACACTGAATACATGGAGTACAAAGAAATACAAGAATACATAGGAGCGCAATCAACGGTACTACTGACAGAAAATATGTGTGTCTTTGAAAGAACACAGTAGACATCGAGGTAAACATAATAGATAATTTACTAGACAGCTGTATGTATGGTATGATAAAACTATCACCAATCTTACATTCTTATCTTAGATTTTCATAAACTATCATTTGATACCAACTTTGAATTCAACCGGAGATTAAATTTTTAACCGAAATTTTTGATGATGGATTAAATTCAAAGTTACCGTCAAATGATAGTTTATAAAAATTTAAGACAAAACTGTAAGATCGATTTTCCTCTACAACAGCCTGTCAAAGTTGCAAAAAAGTCAATTTTCAACTGTCAATATTTCCAAAACAATTGAATTTAAGGATTAAAATTTAGTACCAAAATGTATGGAATTAAAAACCCTCCGAAATGATGTATCACTTGACCCCCTTCCCATTCAAGATTCAAGATTTTCTAGGGCGTGGCTCTGTGGGCTAGGGGGTTGAGAGGGGGAGGTAAATTTTGCATAAAAACTCATCCCCCTTCAAATTATAGTTGACGTGTTTCAGGGATTTTTCCGAAAATTCTCGATAATAGGGGTACTAAGTTTTAAAATGAACACCCTGTATATACTTATACCGGGTGTCCCACCGAAAACTGTCATTGGCCTATATCTTGAAAACGGTAATCGATAAAAAAAAACAAAAACCCGTTTGGAGGGTTAGAAGGGGAAACCAAAACAAGGTAGATTTCAGCTCTCCCCGAATCACCCCTGCGGCCGTAGCCACCTTAACCTCAAAATCTTAAATGGCATTATAGGTCATGTGATATCTTGTTTGAAAGGTTTTTTAATTCTCTAAACGAATCTGCAAAAAAAAATTTATCTAGATACAAATTTAAATTGTCACAAAATGGCGCATGCTTCGAGTTAACAACTTTGCCCTCTTGAGGAGGTGAACACTCTCGGGCACAGTGAGGGGAAAGGGGTTCAAAAAAATAAAATCTCGATGATTTCTTCAAAAATATTCATGCTGTGTTATTCAAGTTGCATAAAATAGATTTTAAATCACATTCACCTGTTCCTTCCGATCAAATGAGGTTTTCATCAAAATGATAGTCACATTTAAATCTGGATTTTTTTTTTGGGAACACTGGATGTTTGTTTGACTTGCGCAGATAATCACAACGTAAAATGGTGGTTAGGAACATTTTAGAATTTTGATGGAATACCCTCGAGAATACATAGGAATACACGGGAATACAATGCAAAAGAATAAATAGGAGGGCATACACAAGAATACATTGGATTACATGAGAAAATAAGTATACATGAGATTACATGGGATTACGAGGTCTCAAAAATTAGCACAACGAAAATGGCACACATCAAAAAAACTAAAGTACCAAATTCGAGCCTATTTAGTGCTAATTTAGTATGAAGAAAAAAAAATTATAACTCTATTATTAAAAAAAATTACGTGCAGGTAGCTGGCACATTCTATACCTTTACAACTTCAAATTGAGACTTATCATAATCAAATTGAGAACAAACATTTTCAAATTGAGATTAAACAAAATCAAATTGAGAACAATCAATTTCAAATTGGTACAACATCTATTTCCATGTAATTGAACGTTTTACCAATTTGAAATTGATTGTTCTCAATTTGATTTTGTTTAATCTCAATTTGAAAATGTTTGTTCTCAATTTGATTGTGATAAGTCTCAATTTGAAATTGTAAAGGTATAGTTGGATAAAGTCGCATCTTTGAAAATCTATTTAGTACCTTATATTTATTGCTAATTTAGTACATTCGTGGTACGCCTAAAAAAGTAACAATGATGTATTTATTACGAAATAACCACGGAAAAGTGCTAACTTAACACTTGAATTAGCACTCATACATCGAATCGACCGCTCGAGAACGGAATTCGCATGCGCATATTTAGTGCTAATTTGGTACTTCAAAAACGACGACCCTAAACGAATTAGTATCACATCAGCACAGAACTAACCCAAACTAACCAAAACTAACCCAAACTTACCAAAACTAACCAAAAATAATCCAAACTAACGTCCGAAATTAGCACTAAATGTGTACTTAGTACTCTAGTTTCATCGCGTCATCGGTGATAATGTTCGTTAACTTAAACACTAAGCCAGCACACAAGTGCTAGCTCTGTGCTGATGATGTGATACTAATTCGTTTCGGGTCGTCCTTTTTGAAGTACTAAATTAGCACTAAATATGTGCATGCGAATTCCGTTCTCGCGCGGTCGATTCGATGTATATGTGCCAATTCAAGTCTTAAGTTAGCACTTTTCCGTGGTTATTTCGTAATAAATACATCACTGTTAGTTTTTTAGGCGTGCCATGAATGTACCTACTTAATTAGCACTAAATATGAGGTACTAGATCTTAAGCTGGCACACATGCACGTAGTTTTTTTAAAAATAGAGTTATAATTTATTTTTTTTCGTAGGTACTAAATTAGCACGAAATAGGTCCGAATTTATAGTACTCTAGTTTTTCTGATGTGTGCTATTTTCGTTGTGTTAATTTAAGGAACCAGGGATTACGTAGAGGATTACATGAGGCTTGTACACTGGAATACATTGGCGGTTTACCCCTTGGAATATAATTATACAAGTCATTCAGCTAATTTATGTAGGCCTTCAAAAAGTTCCTCCACTGCATACATACAAGTCTCGATACAAGTACAATCGAAACCCCCATCGGGAAAGTAATATGTACTACGAATATAGAATATAGTGAGAGCAACTGAGAAAAATACCAAATTTACAATAAGCACTAAAAGTTGGGCGGCATGTTATGCCGGTTTTCCACTGAACGGACTGTTGAGTTTGTGTTTTGTCTATATTTCAAAACAAAAACAAAACTCTCGGCGTTTCAAATGTTTGCGGAAAGTTTGAGTTCTATTTCATTCGACACGAGTTTGTGTTTTGTCCGGTTGGTGGAAAACCGGCATAAAGAGAGTGAGTTGGAACATTTTCTATACTTGAGAGACGAATATAATATTCATCAGAATATGAATTTTATTTAGCCCTAATAACATTCATGTTTTTTGTTATTTGCTAGAAATTGCTTCAACAAGTTTGCAATTTTGTCAAGAAACCACCCATGACACTTACTTACATGTATGTATCTACAGGGTGTCACGAAAGGTTGGTCCCTAGAAGTTTATAACAAACCTTTCGTGACACCCTGTAATATACCTAGGGTAGTAACTTAGGTATTACATATTTCATTTTCTTCGATCACAAGCACATGCAATATTTGACAAAGTTCCTTCTGATCCGCTTCGGTGGTGGGTCAAAACTGGTCATGCATAATTTGCTGACCAAGGAACAGAACGTTCTTCCAAACCTAATTATTGATAAAAATTAACGAAGCTTTATCTTTGGGCATAGTTTTTGAAGGGCTTTCTGCTACCATAAAAATACTCTCCAGTGGGCCCCTGGGGACCGTATACTCTTAACAAATTTAGGGAAAAAAAAGTACTAATCACCGCTATATTTATCCACCAAAGTCAACCAAAATTCATATTTGATGATAGCTTTCAAAGGGCTTTTTGCTGCCATGAAAGTTTTTTTCCATTGAGTAACACTTTGCGCACTTGTTAGGAAAATAACTATTTTCGTACATCGTATAAATTAAAATGGAAAAAAATAAACTATGTAATATGTGATCACTAGAAGTATCATAAAAATAAATTGAGAAATATGAAAATTCTCTATTATCTCCTAGAGCGAATTGCAACGGCTCAAGGTATAAGGTACGGTTTACTGACGACTGAACGAACAGAAGACTGCGATTTCGGAGGTTGTGACATCACAAGTTCCTGCATAATGTATCTCCACAAGGAATTTTCTCGGAGACTATTTCGAATATAGGACTGCGATTTTCACGAGAGATCTTAGAGATTTTTTCTTGATTTAAGTAGCCTAACAAATTTGGGCAAAAAAAGTGCTACTTCATATTTGGGGATAGTTTTGAAAAACTTTCTGCAGCCATAATAAAATTCTTATTACGCCCCTGGCCTAGGAGTACGTACGTATTTCCCTCTCCTAACAAATTAGAAAAAACAAAAATAAAACTATTGTGATGATTCGCCAGGCTGTCAAGAATATCTCGGTATTATCTCTTGAGTATACTAGAATCTAGCGAATTATTCTACTTAATTCGAGAAAATAAGATTATCGTGTGTATTCTAGATTTTACAGGAATAGATTTAGGGATATATAAAAGACCGCTATTGCTTTGTAGTAAGTTTCAGTTCGACTGTGATACGATTATAATAGTGATTGTAAAGAGTTTAATTGTTGAGTTTGTTAATAAAGTAATTAGTGTCAGAGTGTTTTGTTAAGTGGAATAAATTATTGCTGTGTTAATTGGACTTTGATTTTTGGAATAAACGAAACAAACAACGAACCCAAGATTTTTGTCAGCAGGCAACCCAAAGCCGCGACACTATTATTAGCGCTATTTCTGCTCCCAAATTAACCAAACTTTTTAGGTATTTGATGATAGTTCTCAAAGGGCTATCTGCTGCCGTAAAAGTGTTTTTTATTTGGCCCTTATGGGCCGTTAACTCTTGACCTCGCTCTTAACTAATTTGAGAAGTACTACCATCGCTATTTATGCACCAAAATTTCAAAAACTCATCATCATCATCATCAAATACCTACCTATAAAGTTTGATTAACTACCGGTGTCAAGTTAGCAGCAGAAACTTGGCAGCCAATTTGACGGAAATTCCCGAACGACCATTTTTTAAGTCAAAATAAATCCAATACCTAAATCATACTCAGACATCGTCGAGCCTTAATACCTTTTCCACCCCGATGAAATATCCTATTGACTCAAACCCTGTAGAAATATGAAAAATCTATAGGGTTTTAGTCAATGGGATTTTGCACGAGGGTTGGAAATGGTGTTACAATAGCACCCTATCAATTTCATGGCTAGACTCGAAGACCCATTTAAAAAAAAAAATACGAAAATCTCAATATTTAGATATGCATTTTTATTTGTTAAGGGTAGTTATTCATATTTCAACCAGGGTTTGAGTCAATTGAATTTTCCATGGAGGTTGGAAATGGTGTTAAAATGGTACCCTATCAATTTCATGGCTAGACTCGAAGTCGAAATTAGAGAAAAAATACGGAAAACTCAAATTTATGCATTTCAGTTTGTTAAGGGTAGTTTGGTTATTTTACAAAGTTTGAGTCAATGGGATTTTGCATGGGGCTTGGAAATGATGTTAAAATACTACCCTATCAGTTTCATGGCTAGACTTGAAGTCCAACTTAGAAAAAAATACGAAAATTTCAATATTTATGCATTTGTTATTTAGTAGGGGTAGTTTTTCATATTTCTGCGGGGTTTGGAGTCAATGGGATTTTGCATGGGGCTTGGAAATGGTGTTGAAATAGTGTCCTAGTAATTTCACGGCTAGAGTCGAAAACCAAGTTAGAAAAAATACGAAAATCTCAATATGTATGCATTTTTATTTGTTAGGTAGTTTTTCATATTTCGACAAAATTTGAGTCAATGGAATTTTGCATGATGGGGGTTGGAAATGGTGTTTAAATGGTACCCTGTCAGTTTCAAGTCTAGAGTCGAAGTCCAAGTTAGCAAGAAATAGGAAAATCTAATGCTTTTTTATTTGTTAAGGGTAGTTATTTATATTTCTGCGGGGTTTGAGTCGATGGAATTTTGCATAGGGGTTGGAATTGTTGGAAAAGGTGTTAAAATCAAAAAAAAAAGTATAGGTTCAATTTCATGGTTAGACTGGTTAGACTCGATGTCAGCTTCATTCTCAGTTGCGCGAAATTTGCCCTTTTTTGACATTGCTTCGACAATTTGACGTTTGATACACGCATAAAATGTCAAATTGTCGAAGTAATGTCAAAAAAAGAGCGAATTTCGCGCAATTGAGAATGAAGCTGTATGAGTATGATTTATTGGATTTATGGCGGGTATTATAAAACTGTTTTGACAGAAAAACCAAAATTTAACTTCTGGAATGACGTTACTTCTCATGTAATTCCAGAACTATTAGTTAACTGCAAAAGTAGTTTTATAATACCCGCCCTTATTCGGGCGTTTCTGTCGAATTGGCTGCCAAGTTTTGGATGCTAATTTCACACCGGTTGAGTAATTTTGGTGCATAAATAGGGCTGGTATCACTTTTTTCTTTAATTTGTTTAGAATAAACTAACCCTATTCAAAGAGGCTCAATGAAAATATTTATGTGACAGCAGAAGGCCCTTCAATACTATGCCCAAACATAAAGATTCGTAATTTCCAACAATAATTATTAGGTTTCGCAGCACATTTTTTGTATTTTTGCACTTTTGGTCATGTTAGGTTTGCGCCCTCAATAGTGGTGGGCAAAGGGAATATTCCTAATTTGGAAATTTTCCAATATGGGAATTTTTCCTGGAATATTCCTCCAAGGTTAAATAAATTTCCGTTACAGGAAATTTATTTTATATGTGAGTTTATTCACGCTGGTGGCGCTGGAATTTTTATTTTGATTTTGTGCAAAGTCTGGATATTAAAAGCGCGCTATTTGGTGAGTGTAAACAACAAACAACAAGAAATTGAGAGAGTTGGTAGTGATTCTCTCGGTGATTCTTCTGGATCTGAACAGAATGACGATAACATACATGTAACAGAATTTGTGAATTATTTTTTAACATAATAATTATTGTTAGAAAGATTTTTTTTTTTTTTTGTCCTTCTGATGAGTCCTAACAAGGACGAAACGCGTCAAGGATTGGCACGGGAAGCCTGAGTCCACTGCTCAGTGGGCCGATTCCCAAACAGGGACCGAAGTGTCCCTGTATTCACGTTGGTCATTACCTGTAAAAATCTTTCTAACAATTTCTATTGCCAACGAAAGCTCAGACCAATCAGTGTAGTTCAACGCCGGTAGGGGTATTTGCCCTCGGAGTAGTTGTTTCTGACTGGTCAACGAAGTTCAATTTTGCTTGGACAGGGAGCTTCAGCCCATGTCCTTCTGATGAGTCCTAACAAGGACGAAACGCGTCAAGGATTGGCACGGGAAGCCTGAGTCCACTGCTCAGTGGGCCGATTCCCAAACAGGGACCGAAGTGTCCCTGTATTCACGTTGGTCATTACCTGTAAAAATCTTTCTAACAATTTCTATTGCCAACGAAAGCTCAGACCAATCAGTGTAGTTCAACGCCGGTAGGGGTATTTGCCCTCGGAGTAGTTGTTTCTGACTGGTCAACGAAGTTCAATTTTGCTTGGACAGGGAGCTTCAGCCCATGTCCTTCTGATGAGTCCTAACAAGGACGAAACGCGTCAAGGATTGGCACGGGAAGCCTGAGTCCACTGCTCAGTGGGCCGATTCCCAAACAGGGACCGAAGTGTCCCTGTATTCACGTTGGTCATTACCTGTAAAAATCTTTCTAACAATTTCTATTGCCAACGAAAGCTCAGACCAATCAGTGTAGTTCAACGCCGGTAGGGGTATTTGCCCTCGGAGTAGTTGTTTCTGACTGGTCAACGAAGTTCAATTTTGCTTGGACAGGGAGCTTCAGCCCATGTCCTTCTGATGAGTCCTAACAAGGACGAAACGCGTCAAGGATTGGCACGGGAAGCCTGAGTCCACTGCTCAGTGGGCCGATTCCCAAACAGGGACCGAAGTGTCCCTGTATTCACGTTGGTCATTACCTGTAAAAATCTTTCTAACAATTTCTATTGCCAACGAAAGCTCAGACCAATCAGTGTAGTTCAACGCCGGTAGGGGTATTTGCCCTCGGAGTAGTTGTTTCTGACTGGTCAACGAAGTATAATAATTATTGGTTAATTTATTACTATTAATTTCGAGTTTAAATAATTTATTTTTCCTTTTTTTTGTATACCTACCCGTTGAGAGCATGTGTTCATTGTTCTGTTCATCAGTTTTTTTTTTCTCTACCTATAAACTTTTTAGTGCTTGGTTTAGTAATATTTGCTTTGTTTATGAATTTTATGTCTATTCAATGATCGTTTGTTTCACTTTTTTTCAGCTTTGGAATAGATAAACTGTTGACTTATCACCAAATAGTTGTTTTATTGTACATTTCACACATACTCTACAACTCTACTCATATAAATAGGGGTTTTCACTTAAAGCAGAAAATTCCCCGAAAATTCCCATTTTGGAAACATTCTTGGGGATATTTCCAAGGAATATTTCCAAAAAATAAGTTCCTGGGAATTTACCATCACTATCCCTCAATACCTACACAAATATCCATTTTCGAGAAATATTTTTTTTTTTTTTAAATAGAATCCTTTATTAAAGCATATTATAAATATGGTACATTTTATAATTATTCTTAATCTTAAATGCTAAAAATCGGGTACACTCACACTGATAAAATTCATCTAGGAATATTCAAATAAATGGTGTAGGTATTTGGCAAAGTTTTATTCCTACGGAATAATTTTTATTTGCGTTAAACAAAATATGTTTGAAAAAGAACATTTCTTCATTTTTTAATTGTTTGTTCTCCATAGGTGATTTATTTGTTTTTTAATGTTAGGCGAAACAAATATTTGTTCTCAAATAATACTAAACTGGGAGTTCGGACCCCAAATACTCAGTTATTTGGAACAAACAATTTTTTTACTTGACAAAATTATTCGGAGGAGCTCCCCACCTGGGGCATTCAGGCATCAGGCGAGCAAACGGCAGTTGCCATAGTTTTCCATTTTGTGCAAGAGCTGTTAAAAGTGAAGTACTAAATTTCATGTCGCGCGGGCCCTGTGTGGTGAAAAACTTGGTGAAGAAGGTATTAAGTATAAACAGGCCACTATTATCATACCTAGACTAGAATGGATGTCAAAGGACTGCTGGTGCAGTGGGATCTTGGCTATTTATGGCCTTTATTTGAAGGTAAGTTTTAAATTATTCATTTTTTCATAAATAGAAACCTGCAATTGCTTATTTTGCTATATCTTTATGTTTTCTTAATTACTAATTTAAAAAACCGAGTTTTTAATGCAAAAGTCCAAGTTCCATATTATTCTAAATAAATACCGAGTGTTTTAATAACGTACGCACGGCCATTATTTTTCTGAAATATAGTTTACTTTATAAACAACTCTTAACGACACCATGCTAATAATATTAGATACATTTGTAGAACATCCCAACTAATGTTTGTTTCCAATAAATATTCATTTATTTCTTATTATCAATCTCTCTGGATTTGCTCCCATAAGGAACAATAGGTATATAGTTTTTTATTTATTTTATTTTTTTTAAATTTTTTAGCGAACAAAATTGATGATATCGCCATTCTGCATCATTTAGGCAGTGTTTGCTCACTGGAAATGTATTGGGCGATAAGATTAGACTGCGTCAAAAACTCGAACAGTTGAAAAAGGTTAGTGAAGAATAATTATTATAGGATAGGCGTTAGGATGGGTGGGAAAAGTGTTATATAACTACATAATTACTGCATAGTTATTAGAGTGATTTTTGTTACCATGAGAGTTTATATTTTAGTTTTCCATTATATTTTTGAGTTTATCTTAAGTACTTATATTTAGTTGAGCCGTTCTCAAATACATCCTTTTTGTATTGAATCTTTCAAATTTAAAATAAACTTATTATTTTTTTAAGAAGCGTTTTTTATTTGCCAGCCAAATCCTCTTATCCCAAAGTTTGTATGTACAATTCGTCGAGGAATGAAAAGACACTTATTTATTCTTAAGGTTTATATACTATTTTATGTACTTCATTAACTAAAAGTATACTTTTAGTACCTATTTTCAGGGACTAATGTGACACTTCAAATTCCTAGAGATTTAAAATTATTTTAATTCCTAAAGATCCGCGATATTCAGATCTTTAGGGATAAAATCATAAAGTGCCACTTCAGTCCCTGAAAATAGGGACTAAAAGTATACTTTCGGTCCCTGAAGTACATAGAGGAATATTAATTTCAAACATATAATATATTCATGAGAAATAAGTGAATGGTCATCTCAAATGCGCAGCATATTTCAACCAAATACAGCGATATTCAGTGTGAATAAACTGAGAAATCCTTCTAAATAAATCTGAATTCCGCTTGAACAAATTGATTATTTAGCCCAAATAAATAATTTTTCCATCAAACAAACCCTCTTCTAAACTGGTAAACAAGTGAGGTGACATATTCAAATAAATATTTGTTCAGACCATATAGAACAGATATTTATTTGAGTTCACTCCCATTTTATTTGAGTCAAATGATCTTTTTTATCAGTGCACCTAAGCAATATTTCAAATATTGGTCCCGGACCATAATATAATTTGTTGCCTAATATTTTCTGTAAGTAGGTAGAGATCGAGGTATGCAGTGATTTCTATAAGTAGTGTCCCATAGAATTCAAGTCTCAACAACGTAAATATTTTTTTTTTAGCAAAATAATTAAAAGAAATATATACAGGGTGTTCCTACCTAAATAACATGTACGAACGGAAGGGGGTGATTCTTTGGTTTATTTTATGAGTAAAATTTCTAGAAAACATAGGTCCGCAAACGATTCCTCACCGATCTACGTAAATGTTGAAATTTTAATGTGTTCATATTGAAAATGAGCAAGACTATGGTGGCGAGGGCGTGGCTTACTTCTAGATTCTTATTGAAAATGAGCAAGAATATGGCGGCGGGACCTCTATTGTCGCCACTGTGGGTAGAAAAGGATTGTTTGAAATTGAATTTCAATGAAAATATTATTGAGTCACTAGTAGTTTCATCTAGCTTATCACAGAGATTTGTTTTTCAATTAAACAAAAAAAACATCACCCTGTAGATTCTGGCAAACGTTTGACATGTGCAATCATTTCAGGGTTAGCATAGAATTTCCCCAGGTTATATAAAACCCAGTGGGGTTTTTCGAGTTTTTTCAATTGATAAAACCCACCTATTGGGTTTTTTTGGTTTTTTTTTTTAAATTACAAAAGGACCACGCACGGAAGCTAATAGTCCCCTATAGTAAAAAATATTTATCCAAAAATTTTCTTTTGTATCAGAATTAGGTGCTTTTCAAGTGCTCCTGAATAGTCGAAGAAAAAATAGAATTGATTAATTATTAACTGAGTTACAGATATTTTTTTAATTATAAGGGGACTGCTGGCTTTACGTTTACATGTTGGTGTGTCAGAATGGAAAAAAACTTCGGGATCCATGTAATAATTAGGTGCCTTTTAGATGCTAATTAGGGCCTCTAATTAAAAATTAGGTGCTCCACTAGTTTTTGAGAAAATCAAAAAAAAAACTAAGGGATTGCTAGGTTTATGAAAGCTAGAAGTTCCCTATAGTAAAAAATATTTTTCCAAAATTTTCTTTTGTATCAGAATTAGGTGCTTTTTACTTTTTAGGTGCTCCTAAATAGTCGAAGAAAAAATAGAATTGATTAATTATTAACTGAGATACAGATTTTTTTTTTTAATTATGAGGGGACTGCTGGCTTTACGTTTACTTGTTGGTGTGTCAGAATGGCAAAAAAACTTCAGGATCTATATAATAATTAGGTGCTTTTTAGGTGCTTATTAGGGCCTCCAATTAAAAATTAGATGCTCCTCTAAATTTTGGGAAAATCAAAAAAAACTAAGGGACTGCTAGGTTTATGAATGCTAGCAGTCCCCTATACTATTTTTTTTTTTTTTGTATCAGAATTAGGTGCTATTTAAGTGCTCCTAAATAGTCGAAGAAAAACTTGAATCAGTTAATTATTAACTGAATTACAGATTTTTTCCATTATTAGGAAATTGTTGGCTTTACTTTTACTTGGTGATGTGTGAGAATAGAAAAAAAAATTCGGGGTTTATATAATAATAATAATTAGGTGCTTTTTAGGTGCTAATTAGGGCTACTAATTAAAAATTAGGTGCTCCTTTAGTTTTTGAGATTATAAAAAAAAAACAAAGGGACTACTAGGTTAATGGAAACTAGCAGTCCCTTAAAGTAAAAAATATTTTTTCAAATTTTTCGTTTGTATCAGAATTAGGTGCTTTTTAGGTGCTCCTAAATAGTCGAAGAAAAAATTGAAGCGATTGATTATTAAATGAGTTACAGATTTTTTTTTATTATTAGGGAACTGCTGGCTTTACTTTTACTAAGTAGTGGTGTGTCAGAATGGAAAAAAACTTCGAAATCTTTATAATAATTAGGTGCTTTTTAGGTGCTTATCAGGGCCTCTAATCAAAAATTAGGCGCTCCTTTAGTTTTTGGGGAAATCAAAAACTAAGGGCGCACCTAATTTTCAATTAGAGGCCCTAAGTAGCACCTAAAAAGCTAAAAAGCACTAACTATTACATAGATCCCGAAGTTTTTTCCCATTCTGACACACCAACAAGTAAACATAAAGCTAGCAGTCCCCTAATAATTAAAAAAAAATCTGTAACTCAGTTAATAATTAATCAATTCTATTTTTTCTTCGACTATTTGAGAGCACCTAAAAAGCACCTTATTCTGATACAAAAGAAAATTTTGGAAAAATATTTTTCACTATAGGGGACTAATAGCTTCCATAAACCTAGCAATCCCTTAGTTTTTTTTTGATTTTCTCAAAAACTAAAGGAGCACCTAATTTTTAATTAGAGGCCCTAATTAGCACCTAAAAAGCACCTAATTATTATGTAGTTCCCGAAGTTTTTTTCCACCTTGGGACTGCTAGGTTTATAGACGCGATCTTATGAGACAAAATAAATTTCACGATTGTCATGAAATTGAAATATGTTATGCTTCTCGACATCCTGAATGTAAGTTCTTGTAGGCCCAAAAAGATCCTATGGTTAGTTTCGGAGATACGGGGCCGGGTTAACATACAAAATTTTGACAAAAAATAGAAATTTTTTAGGTTAAAAATTTGTCGAAAAATGCCAAAAATGTGTTATTTTTGGTTATGAATTAAATTGATGTATAATAGACCAGGAGATTCTGGAGATTTTTTGTGTGCTAATTTATCTTTTATCGGTCCTGTATCTCCGAAACTAATCATAGGATCTTTTTGGGCCTACGAGAACTTGCGTTCAGGAGGTCGAGAAGCATAACATATTTCAATTTCATAACAATCGTGAAATTTATTTTTTTCTCATAAGATCCGTGCGTGGTCCTTTTCAGTTGAATGAGCGTCATTTTCACAGGAAATATCCCCGGGGGGATTCCCCGATGATTCCCCAGTCACTGGCTGTTCGCTGTTGGCGTTGAGGTCTGGGCAGGGACTCCGTGCCATGTAGAATTTACATTCGACATATCGAATGTGCCGAGTCTATAGAATCCTGTTGATATGTAGAATTCTACATGACACGGAGTCTCTGATGGGCTGGCCAGGCGTGGTGTAGTGTACTGATGCCAAGTGTAATTATTTATATCAAGTGGCTTGCTGTATTTTGGAAGGATATTTTATTTTTAGAACAAAAGTCATAATTTTTGTAATACTTTTGCTAGAGCAGGAACCGAGGCAGAACCTATACTTCAAATTTGAATAAAAAACCGAAAACCTCCGGAAAGCCCGAAAAAACCCAAGAAAACCATAAAAATCCAAAAAAAAACCGACGGATTGGACTTTTTCAAAAAACCCGGGTTTTTTTCTAACTCTGAATCATTTATAGCTCCTATTGCGGAACCTATATTCCAAATTTGAGCTAAATCCCTCAAAATTTGCAGGAGCCATAGAGAAAAAACTAAAAAAATATTAAAATTTCAATACCCTGTAGATCGGTAAGGAAGCGTTTGCGGACCTATGTTGATTAAAAATTTTAGTCATACCTACCTAAAATAAACTAAAGAATCACCCCCTTCCATTTGTACATGATATTTAGGTACACCCTGTATAGATTTGTTCGAGGATTTGTTCTTATACTGACTCTTTGAGGCCTAACTTGACTGGAATAGGACAAAATATCACAAAAAAAAATAGGTCTTTCATCCATACTTGAAACTGGAAATTAGGTAGGTACTATATTGGTAAAGGCTCGGGTATAGGTATAATGGGCCACTTTCACATTTTTCAAAAACATATTTAAATTATTCTTTTAGGGCGGGTATTATAAAACTACTTTGAGAGTTAACTTAAAGTTAACTTCTGGAATTACATGTAATTCAAAAAGTTAACTTCAAGTTAACTGTCAAAGCAGTTTTATAATACCCGCCCTTAGTCATTCGAATACTATCTGTATACTTTTTTTTCCAAAAAAAAAAAAACGCTTACTTATTTTTGAAAAAAAAAAAATATTTAAAAATCGAATTTTTAAACTGGCGCGAAAACGCGAACTTGGTTTGTGACGTCACAAACCAGAAAAGCAACAAAAATGCGAGTATGCCAAATTTCTCATTAGTAAATCATTACACATTTCACTAGCTAAAAACTATTTTCGTCCGTTACTACATTATAAGAAAATAAAGGACAGATATATTCCTTATTAACTCATTCAAATTTCGCATTTCTACATGTGGCAACAAAAACGTCAAAATCGGCTTTGACCAATCAGAGAGCGTTTTCAATCACGTGATTTTTCGTTTAAAATTTTGGTTTTTATTTATTAATTTATTTCATAATCCGACTAAAATCTTATAGTCTAGGAGGCAGTGACGATTTTCGGTACTTATTTTCCCAGTCACGAAACATGGATAGAATTGTAGGGTCAGTAGTTCTAAACAAAATTCATATATATTTAGGGGGGAGTTTTCCGATGGGTTGTGGCGGAAAATGCGTCAGAACATACGAAACCAGGGTCCTTTTTTTTCAAGTGATAAAAATATTTCTACTAGTGAGAGGTATACTGAAATTACGTAAAAAATTAGTCTGGCTAATCTGTGAATATGGATAATATGTCTGGCAAGTGGAAACTGGAAAAATTTTCAACAAAAAAATTTCCCTCATTTTCACAGTCATGAAAATTCATCTGATGATGGCCTATACATATTATAATGTCAGCTTAAAATACAATCTGGCTAATATGGAACACCCCCAAGGCCTTGCCAGATTTGTCGAATGATCGCAGGCGCGCTAAATTTGATTCGATTATACAGGTTATTAGTGTCACATGTAGGTACCATCGTCACCAAAAGTAACTGGGACAGCATCAAATGCATTGAAATAAATGACAGTCGAATTAGTCCAGGAGATTAATATGCATTATTTTTGTCCCAGATACTTTTGGTGACGATGGTACATGTTATATTTGTTTCATCCACCCCTACGAAAATACATTTTTTTATCTTGCATAGGCGAGCAAAAACGCAATTGAAACATGCTAGTATAATAGTCACTTTTACTTTCGCATGCCTATTCAAGATAAAAATTAGTTATTTTTATATACAGTGCGCGAAATGCTTGGAATGTAGATAACTATTGACGAATTCATTAATTTTAATAAAAATGCAAAAAGACTCTATTTTGCATGGTATTTTGAGTAATGTACCTACGAATCTACCAAAATCTGGTTAAGGAAAAATATACATATAACTATATTGAATCAAGCATAATAATCAACGAATAGAAAATAAAATTAAAATTAATCATCTTCTTTATCAATTTCTCCTTCGTCATCGCTATCATTATCATCATAATATCACTATCATCATAATATTCATATCATCAAATACTGGTCGAACTGACAGTTCGTGATTGTAAGTGACAGCCAGACGTGTATTTTCTGTAAAACTATAGTATAATCTATCGTATGACAAATTCTCAAACTTGGGAAAATATAAGGGCAAAAATTTTCTATTTTCCCGATTTTGAACATGCCTCCAGACTCATTTGCCAATTCCGTGAATCAGCCAGACTTAATTTTAATTACAGTTAATGATAGTATCAATTTATATGCTAAATTTCAAGCTTGGAAAAATAAGGGTAACCGATCCGCAAAATCGGTAAAATTTTTGAATCCGAAAATTTCCAGCCAGACTCACATTCCGTGTCTTAAGATAAGCCAGACTGCTATTCTCATATACTTTATGTTCTATTTTAGTAAAATGTGGAATATTTATGACTAGGAAAATAAGTGCACTTGAATTTTCAATTCATCTTGTAAACTCATCCAAAAATTTCAGCCAGACTAGAAAATTATTGTGTTGTGTGACTAAGAAAACAAACTATTTAATATGCACCAACTAGGAAAATAAGTGCTAAAAAATTTCACTGCCTCCTGGACTATTACAAAATATTGTTCATTCTCGGTTGCATTGATGTATCTGCGTCAAAAAAATATCATAATTTGCCATATTCCCAACACGTGAAAGTGGCCTATTGGGCATAGACATATCACAGACCAATAATTGCATGGAGCCCTATAATAATAAAGGCACAAATGAAAAAAATATATTTTCCCCAAATCCCAAGAGTAGTAGGTATAGTAGATAGGTATACTTCTTGTTTCTTTCTAGGACCACCGAGAACCGGCCTATTGTAAACAATTAGGTACAGAAAATTCCAAAAAAAGACCTCTAGCATTCAAAGGCTAGATTCGATTCCATTTAGTTATTATTTATTGAAAAAATTATAGTAAATTTACAGAGTAGAGCCCCATGGCTGTGCTTCTGCCAAACTGTCAGGGGCGACGGGATTTTGATTGAATATTTCGTTATTTTCAATAAATTCTGACATAAAAAGCACTTACCGGTTATCGATTGTTGTTCTGCCTGCCAAAACAGTTTTATACAGGTAGAAAAAAAAAACACCTATCACTAATTTTTCAGGAAAAAAATACAAACACCGGGAAGAGAACTCTAGAAACAAATAAAAAAACTAACTTTGCGAATCTGGCGTCTATGGCCTCCTGGCCAAGTGGCGGCAAAATTGCCGCAAACACAATGATGGCGGACGGTTCGACGGCTGCGACACCTATTAGCAATTTTAGAAACGAGTGCAAAAACAAATTAATTCCAATATTTAGAAAAAGCAAAAGTGGATGGTGACTTTGGAAATGTATAATTTAGTGAATAATAAAGTAAATTTCAGCAGAAATTCTTGGAAATTAATATAAATCTTTGAAAAAAACCTTTGTCGTTAATGCAGAATTCTTTATTACCTCAAATAGGTGCTTTCTTTTATTCCCCTGTGAAATTCAAAATTGAAAAGTTCGTTAGGATTGGGCCAAGCGTGGCCAAGCCAAATTAAACATTTAACTATCAATTACTATATTACTAGAAACTCTGGATATTTTGGGCCATATAGGTTTCACAGTTTAACGTTAATAAAAATAGTAAATTAAATAAGAAATTATCAAAAAATGTAGATTTTGAATAACTGATTTGTATCCGACAAGGATAGGTATATTATAGGAACTAATTCTCCTATTTATATTTATTACTGGTGTTAGTTTTTCCTAAAGCATTGCATGATTGCATCGAACAAAAGTATGTAATACAAGCACAGTCCGATAAAGTTATCCTGGCGAGTGGCGGCAGTAAAATCTATGAAGCAACTGAACAATAGAAAAACAATAATGACTGTGGACTGATTTTGTTCATGGTTTTAAAAATGAGTAAAATTTCAGCTTTTGCATTTATTTGGACACACAACTTTAATACCTATCTCATCTATAAATATTCTAACTTACCATGTATCTGTACCATCCTAATAATTTTCATATGAATCACTGATCATCTAATAATTGAAAAAAAACTGATAATTATTTGTCCCTGAAGCATAAGTCAGTGTTGCTTCTGGCAATAAATAGCAAGTTTCTATGACTCACTTACCACATTCTTATCAAAAATTTTCAATGCAATAAAATGATTCAAGTTTTTATCAATTATTATTGTGAATTTATTAATAGAAATTTTAGATTAACGAAGATTGAATCCATTGGAGATTTTAACTTAATTTTTTTTCTATACAGAATTCCAAACATGTAGAATATTATTAAAATTAAATTCAACACAATTTTATAGGAAAAACAGTTTTATTTTGTTTTAGAATACAATAATATAGTATGGAAAAGTTAAAGCTATTACATAGATACGCAATTCACAATGTGTTTATATGTAACTATTTTTCTATAAAAAAAGTCAATAAACCCTTCATACTAACACAAAATATTGAATTGAAAACCTATATTAAATTTAGAATTTGTAAAGAACTGTAAAACTGTACAGAAAATTTAATTTAAAAATATATTTTTTGTTGAAAAATAAACATATTAAAGGCATATTATTATAATAGCAAACAGGGTAAAGAAGATGTGGACGTTGTAACCTTGTGCACTTGACACTCGTTAATAAACAATAACTTTAATTAATCCTACAATCAAAGAGTACAACAAATAATATATACCTAATAGTAATAATAATATTAATAAGATTGAATCATAATAAAAGAAAAATAAATTCAGAAAAGGGGGTGGCTTTGTTTTGTTAGTAATACATAATAATATAGCAAAAATCCCCTTTCTTAATAAAAATCGTTCATAAATGATTATTAATTATTATTAATTTCAATAATAATATGAATACTTATTCTTGTTCAAAACAAAATGCAACGATGCTTCTTCTTCTTTTTGACTTGTAGTGCAGCACGTGTAGCATTTTCAAAGACTTCTCGGACGCCTTCCTTGCTTTTAGCTGAACACTCAAGATAAGCAAATGCGTTGATTTTTTCAGCCATAGATCTACCGTCCTGCGGTTTCACTGGTTCTTGCTTCATCTTTTTCAGCTCGTTGATTGTAGTGGGATCATTACGGAGATCCTTTTTGTTACCAACTAAGATAATGGGTACATTAGGACAAAAGTGTTTAACTTCAGGGGTCCATTTTTCGGGTATGTTTTCTAAAGAATCTGGCGAGTCTACTGAGAAGCACATAAGGATCACATCTGTGTCTGGATAAGACAGGGGGCGAAGACGGTCGTAATCTTCCTGCCCGGCAGTATCCCATAAAGCGAGTTCAACTTGCTTTCCATCCACTTCAATGTCGGCCACATAATTTTCGAAAACGGTAGGCACGTACACTTCAGGAAATTGGTCTTTACTAAACACAATCAACAGGCAAGTTTTCCCGCAGGCTCCATCACCGACAATTACTAACTTTTTTCGAATAGCTGCCATCGGACCTACAAAAACACAGGCAAAATATTTAAAAAAAAGTCAACGCCTATCCCAAAATGACTAAACTTAAAGATGGCGGATATTTTAATCAGGAAATGAGAAGAGCAGAGCGGGGAGGAGCTGATAGTTTAAACATAAAATTTACCTTTTCCAAAGTCCTCCTGTTGAGACCAACAACAAAACATCCAGTTAAATTCACTGGAAATAAAAAGTTCGACCGATCTTGTCGGTGAAACACTACAATTACTTGAAATAAAAAGCAATTTCTATTTTAGAATAAAATAAACAAAATGGGAATGGGAAATTCCTTTTGGACGATGATGTCAGTGGCGACTGACGTCTGACGTACGAAAATGAGTGGGGAAGGTATGTCAAAATAGAGCACAAATAACCAAGCGTTTTCAGCATGCTTCGGTTTAACATACCGCGGTTACAGAACGGTTTCCTATAGCGTTTTCGATTTTACTGCTCCCAGAGCGCTCTCGGTCTGGTGGTTGACACAGATCACTGCGGAAACAAAACAATTTTATTTTTTTTGTTTTAGGGTGTTTTTTCTACTGCTTTTCTTGCTTCAAGCAGATTTCAGCAGCAGATCGGCGTTGACTTGTCCCATATACCTACTCATTATCTATTGTTTTCAGCGGCCGAATTATGAACATCCGATACGGAAAGATTCCGAGTCGAAGGTAAACTCGAAGCGTATACGCATCGTAATGAACGGAAAAGCGATTACGAACACACGAATCGGCTTAATCAGTTGTTCGCGATCAAAATGGTAGAATGCGAAACTTCTCGCTGGAGGTGACGTCAGCTGCAGTCCTTTATTGTTGCGTTTACTATGTAAATGCATCATTCATCATTAAATGCATGGAATTGTTCGGAAACTTGCAGTATCTTTATGGATTATGGTTATGAATATCTAAAGATTGCAACTATTTTTTGCTTTATATTTGGATATTTAGAAATGCAAAAATTAAATCATTATAACAACCTTGTGTTTTGTGACAAACAGAGAATCATATTAATTATGGAACATTTGGCCAAGGGTGATTTTTGTAGTAAATAAAAGCCGTGTACTTTATGGCTAAACTTTCTAATTATACCTTTCTACACGTAGATTTTTCTTTCCATATTGTTGGTAAATTTGGCTTATAAATATAATCCATTCTAATCATTGTTCTTAGCTTGCAAAAATTTAAATGAAATGGTGATTTTTTTTTTCCGTTTTGAATATTTATCTTGCCAAGTTTTAAGTTTTGTACCATTCCTTGTCTTTTTCAAGAGGAATCTCCATGGTAGAATTGGAAATAACAGTTTCGCTGTTGATGCTAGTCATGTCATAATAATTATAACACTAGAGCATAATAATATTTGTTTTCCGAGGCACAGGTTAACATTATTGGGAAAAACTCCATGTGACATGGGAATAAAACTTGTCAATACTAATCAATGAATTAAAAATAGACAGAAGAAAAAATGTTTGCAAGTAAACTGAAAAAGATACTTATTGTGTTGGAACCATATAGGTAGTACACAAGAATATTTGAATGATAGTAATGATACACATATAACTGGAAAGAATGTTATTGTTCTGAGTAGCATTATATGGTGTAAGGTCTTTTTTGTAACGCCATTTCATTTCATGGTTTATGTGTATATGTTGTTACATGTTACTGTAATCTGAAATAAAGTTAACAATAAATAAATAAAATTGGACACAACGATTTTTAAAGCTAACTGAAATGCTCTGTTTTAAATAGAAACAGTCCGGTCGAGGACTGCGACTTATGGCATGTGACGTCAGTCGCAGTACTCGATTATCGTTATTTTGGCGAACGTAATGTCTTATGGCCATGGGCCCGACTCGTCTATCTAGGGTGGATGCTCGCATGTATGTACGAATTATATTTTAATAAAAACCATAGATAAAAAAACAAGAAAAACAATACGAAGCATAGCGCACCCCAATATCCAATGGAACAACAAGAAAAACAAGAACAAAACCAAAACGAGTGTGTGTGCAAAAAGGACAGAAAACGATTCCGTCAACAGCTGTTGTCGGAAGCTACGGAATGGTTCTCGATCCGAGTTATCTCGCTTCGAGTACGTTCATAACCTCTTTTCGGAGAAAAGATGGAGGATTCGGTTCGTATCGGACGTTCGTAATCGGGCCCCAGTTTGATCGTTTATTCCATCGAATTTGACGGACCAAGAAAGAGCGTGTAAAGTCTGTTTTTTTTTTAAAGATAATTCCCCAAGTCAAAAATTTAGTAATTATGTTGGCAACACAAAGCCTTTTCTACATAAAAAAATTGAAAGCATTGACAATTTTACATTGCATTGCCAACATACCCTGCGTTTTTATTCTCATCAAATTTTACCGATGGATCCACCATTAGCTGTATTCCTTTCAAGAGTTTCAAACACTTGAGCTACTCGCTCCGGTGTTTAGTCGCCCCCGATTTTCAGGGAACAGATGCGTGGTGTAGCAAACACTTTTCGAAAGGAATAAGTGCGTGAAGCCCCGGAGTTGTTCCGGAGCTCCTCCTAGGAGTGAAAGGAATACAACTAATCTATGGCCGTCATTGTCATTTTCCATTCACTAAACAAAGATAAGTTACTCACCGGTGAAGTCACCGATGAGAATAAAAACGAGGGAATAATGACATTTTGACTTTTATCTTTAAAAAAAAACACACTTTAAGCGAGATTTGAGACCCTTCTAATAGCTCAAGACGAACACGTGAATTTCGCCGATTTCGCCGAGAGCAGCGCTCCGTTTTGGATCAGTTTTTGATCAATCGGGAGCAAATTTGGGGCAAATTCGAAAACGCTTATTAAACCTGAAAACATTTAGCTGGAACCAGAGCCGTTTTCTCGCGTCCACTTATTTCAAAACAGGTTTGAAACGGGAAATGGTAACACCATCGCCCGTTTCAAACCTGTTTTGAACCAATGTCAAAAAAGTGGACATGAGAAAACGCCTCTTGGCTGGGGTAGAATTCCACTTTCATGACGTCACCCGCGACCTATTTATCGCGTACAAAATTCTAGTAATTCTACTTTCATGACGTCAGTTTGCCTATAGCAACTAGCAACCATCATCATCGCCTGTACTGTACGCGATAAATAGGTCGCGGATGACGTCACGAAAGGGGAATAGGCCCCTTGAATCAAATTTTTCTATTGCTGATTTCGATAGTCCATGAAAAATGAGTCAACACGTGTTTTTTCTTTTTCTTGTTAGTCAAAAATTGACGGAGATACAACGCTTTGAAATGTCCTTCCGACGTCATAACTTAGGTATAATACGTTGTGAGTTGTGACGTCGCACATGCTCAGTATATATAAAAAACTTAATATTTGTATAACTTCCGAAATAAACATATTTAGGTGAAATAAAAAAAAAGTAACTATTTTTTTTCGATTTCCTACAGTGTGCAATAAACAATAATCAATTTAATTTTCCATGCAAGTACCCTATTCTACTTGTGATCCCAACGCTGGAACTTTCGGTTTTTTGACGGCTACGTCTTTTGATTAGGGCGGACGGTTTTATTTTTCCTGATTTCGCACTATTAAAAGCAAACTGTTTAATCGGCGACCAATGAACTACCAGCGAAATGTTTACTACTCAAATGGAATGGCACCAGCATTTATCCCGCCTGAGGCAAATTTCTAATGGAATAAATGGATGGCAGTCTTTGTGTTAACGCATTACACTGGCCGAGTACGTTTTTGTCATCTTTTTCGTCGATTTGCTCCGAGATTTGTAAACTGAAACTGTCTTATCCAGTCACGTGCCCGGTGCCCGTCAAAATTTCGGAGCAAATCGACGAAAAAGATGACAAAAACGAACTCGGCCACTGTAGGCAGACTTGGTGGATTTATTAAACCCACTCATTGCTCGTAAACGTGTATGCGTGCGACAAATCAAACAACCGCTTTTATTAGTTGTATTCCTTTCACACCTAGGAGGAGCTCCGGAACAGCTCCGGGGCTTCACCCGCTTATTCCTTTCGAAAAGTGTTTGTTGCACCACGCATATGTTCCCTGCAAATCGGGGGCGACTAAGCACCGAAGCGAGTAGCTCAAGTGTTTCAAGCTCTTGAAAGGAATTCAACTATTGTCGTTCTCCCTACGAAACGCTATTTTGAAACGTTTAAAACAGGATCTGTAAACTGCGAACATGACCCATAAACACTCGGAGAAAAGGGTAATCGGAAATTCCCCGAAATCTTGCCGCATAGACCCAAGAATAATACACACTACTTAGGCCACGTTCCGTAAGTTAACCAAGATTCTTGGTTTTTCCGGTTCCCGTTCCGTAACCTAACCACTCCCGAAATCTGGTTAGGTTATGAAACGCGGTTCCACACATAAACCGCATTCTCAGCAACCAGACTGTCACCATAGACGAACCGCTTCATACCAATCGGTAACTCTGGTTAAGATACGGAACGCCGCCTTAAGGATCGCTTATCGGCATCCTTTTTGGGTATCGCCGCCATATTAGTGTGTCACCATTCCCGACATCATTAATAAGCTGTCAGCTGTTTGCACTAGCGGTCGTAATAGTTTGGAATTTGAATTTATGTAAAAAATTATTATTAAATTTTGATATTGATTTTGATTAACACAAGGTACGTGGGTTCGGCTTGCTCATTCCGTGCACTCCGAGTGACTCCATTCGCACTCCAGCCGTTCGAGTATTGATTTTTGGCGTATTAGGGGTGACTCCATTAGAGTTCGACTATACGGAGTGGAGTAAATGGAGTTCACTCCAAAAGTGCTACCTCGGAAAGAGAATTTTTTAGAGTAAGCATGCGCAGAAGTGGAATGTGTAAACTGTCAAGCCTGTTGTGTTGTCACGTTGTGGTTGTTGTTAAAAAAATTAAAAAGTGAAAAAAAATGTTTAAAGGTTAACTGTTGTTTTGAAACAAAACAAATCAGCTGTTTGACATTTTTGCTCCGACCGTTCCGGTGGTTCGTGTATTAATTTTTCACTCTAATCACTCCTAGATCACGTGACAAAAATCTGTTCTTACTCCACTCCAACTCCGTGCGCTCCGTGCTGAATAGCCGAACCCAGCTGTTAATTAATGTAAATAGTAAAACCTAGTATGCATGAAACAAAAGCCCGTGGTTTGCCTGTGGTGCAAACAGCCTACGTCAAGGCAAGAAACTCATGCTACTACGCCACAACTGGTGATTTGGCGTGGTGGGGGGCTCCAGCTTTGTTCCACACAGCCTTATGAGGATCCCCGTGTGGCTAAATTCAGCTGGTGTTGGCACCGTGGTGGAATGGTAGAAAGAGCAGTGTTGTTAAATTAAACAGAATTTGACAAGCTGTGGTTTGGCATTGGCGTTGGTGAATCGCAATCACCGCATCCATGGCGGTGCAACATTTTGGTGAATAGGCTCGTACAGCATATTTTTTTTATTACATATTCTGAAAGAGCGTGTTAAGTTGAGTAGTTGTGCAAAATTTCATAATTTTCCGAGCCTTATTTGTTCATATTTAAATAAATTATAAAAATACTCCAAATTTGAAATACACGGTGACGTCACTGCATCTCTCACGTTGGTCGTCGTGGTGCTGGTACGGCGGTCACTTTGACAAATACGGGCATTGTTTTGACAAGTTTTAGTTTGGCATCGTTTAGACAACTTTCAGTTTGGCATGTTATGTATTTGGTCGAACTGGATGTTTTTCTTTCGAATCATATTTCGTATATTTGAATAATTCCCTGAAGTTCCGCCAACTCTGTGCCAAAATGTCAGTAGAAAATCAGTTGACATTGTTTTATGCAAAATCGTATGTGACGGCCTTTAGCCTGTCGCTACTCGAGAGATGACGTCATAACATCTCTCAACGGTGAATTTCTATGTGAGTAATAAATACTCCATAAAAATGTGAAAAAAACGTGGTTAATGTAACTTCACTGAACGAGCCTATTTAGCAACACGCGGGATAGGCTATCCTGTAGTAGTAGTTAGGGTTGCCAACTTTGTTTTTTAATTTTTCTGGACGAGGGTGATAAAATATCAGGACATACGGTATAAATTCTGGACATTTTTATTATTTCAGAGAAAAATACCATTTACAAACTTAAATAAACAATTCGACAGAAAAAAAAACATATACTGATACACTGAAAAAAACTGTCCAACAGGAGTTATCTGGGTGAATAGGAACTAATAATGTAAAATTTTATTTTACAAGTAGGTACGCAGATTAACAAATTATCTAAAGAATATAAAAAGTTAGGTACAGGTACCTACTTATAGATACAGAGTTTAAGATCATATATATATATATTTTTTTTTTCACTTTTTGCAGCTACCATTAACTTCTTGTTACCTCTTACTAAATCATGAAATTCTTTGCAAGTATAAGAATAATTAATCTTTATTTGCAGTTCTGCCTTGATGTGTTCAATGCATAATCGATTAAGCGTATCAGTCCACGAAGCTGAACGCATTGAAAAAAATAATTTCAGCGTCATCATTGGACCCAAATATAGAAAATACAAGTTGCAAAATGATCCAGAAATTATTCAACTCAGTATAGTCAAAAATAATAAATTCAATTTTCATAAGTAATGTACGATTTTCGTTATAAACCAGAACCAGGTTTATAGCTGGCTTGATATGACAGAATCCTTCATCAAGTTAAACATTAAGTACAATAGGCGTCCTGCAATAGGTTGCTAAAGGACGCTGGACAATGAACCCCAAATGGTGGACGTCCACCGAAATGCAGGACGGTTGGCAACCCTAGTAGTAGTGTGTATTATACTTGGCCTAGATCGACGATTTTCAAATAACCACATTTTTTAAAAGTTCATTATTTTGCATTATTTGATGTCCCGCTCGGACCCACCTGGACGTAGTAAAACCCCGAACATATCTGGATTAATCCGGACGTCTCTGGTAACCCGTGTCTAACAGGTAAAAAGCGAATTCAAGAATAGTAAAATTGACGAAATATTTCGGTTTTGGCAATTATTTCGTAAAGAAACTTTGCCGTGTAAAACGGCTCTCATAAATGTATATTCTGAAAACTACGACCGCTATAGGTGATGACGTCATCAATGATGCTACACAATTTGGCCGCGATTCCCAAAAACCAGGACGATAAGCAATCCTGTGTAGGTACAGGTATAGTCTGGCTAGCCAAAGGGCGAACTCCAAAAGAATTTGCTGCTTTGCCAAACTTGACGGAAACAATGATAAACAAGTTGGTGACATTTTTTTTTTTGCTGTATGGGCATGTGTAGTATTTTGAAATAGAAAAAAATCCGGCAACATTGCGAAATGATGGATGTGGAGAGGCGTGATTATTCAGAGGCATGATTCTATTGGTTAGAGTCTGAACGACAGCACCAGTGACGTGGTTATTTGCGAAACTGGAGAGTTTTTTTCTAATAATTTTATTGGTTTATTTCCTTGGTGTTTCCGGTGCCACTGAACCGAAAGACATGGCTGTCATCAGGCGGTATCAGTTGAGGTGTCAGTGGATATTTTTAGGTTACGCCCCAGTTTTCTTCCCCCTTTCGTCTCTACCAAGTTACCAGTTGCCAAACTATACAGTACCCTCTCCTCAAATTAAATATCTTGATTATTAATGTTAATTTCATTTTCTTCCACCTCATCATGGGTGTCGTGTCCAAAGCGAAAAAAATATATTTAAAAATTACAACAAATCAACAAAGTTGACCTTGGCTAATACCGGAACCAGGAACCAGTAACCGCCTCTTGAGCACGGTTAGTGCGCGGTTGGTTGACTTGAGAGCGAGTTCTCATGAGCTTAAGTTGACATTTCTGGCGTAATCACGTGATAAAATGGTTGGATTTTATTGGTAAAATATTCGCCATGTTGGAGATTTTACCAATCAAATTACATCATATTATCACGTGATTACGCCAGAAATGTCAAGTTATGCTTATGAGAACTCTCCCTGAATTTGAGCGGTTACTTGCGTTATGTCGAACCGGAGCACGATGAAAACACATATTTCAAGGCTAAGTTAGGCTTTGCACTCTACGGAGCGGAACGGTATGAGCATGGATATCGTGACGTCATACACAGAGTACGCCCTGAACAAGGTCATAAGCCGAACGCAGATCGAATGATGGAAAAAAAAAATCCTGAAGCCCTTATCACAGTTGTCACTAGTTTTTCTAAAAAAAAAATTGTTCTGTTTTGATTTTAAATTTATTTCACTAGTAAACGAGTAGGTGAATGGACCTGAAAAAAAGTGGAGGAGTAAAGCCTAGTACTCATAACTGCGAAATTCGCATTTTTTTGACATTGCTTCGACAATTTGACGTTTGATACACGCATAAAACGTCAAGTTGTCAAAAAAATGCGAATTTCGCAGTTATGAGTACTAGGCTTTATCTAGGAAAAAAAAACGGAAACGCAAACGAATTAATTTTCTTTGACAATTATTTACGGCTATAACAATGAACTATAGCCAAAAACTGGAATGCGTACACATTAGTTGTATTCCTTTCATACCTAGGAGGAGCTCCAGAACAGCTCCGGGGCTTCACGCGCTTATTCCTTTCAAAAAGTGTTTGTTGCAACACGCATCTGTTCCCTGCAAATCGGGGGCGACTGAACACCGGAGCGAGTAGCTCGAGTGTTTCAAACTCTTGAAAGGAATACAACTATTGCCATATCTGCCAAAAAAATGAAGCCATGAACATAGAGGCCATGAAAGACAGATGTCACAAGGGGGAATGTTGTCCTTTTCTGTTGCTCGCTAACAAATGACGTTTTTGAAAGTTTTGTTATATTTACCTACACAAGTTTTATCAATTGGAATACGTGTTGAAAGCAATTTCCGCCATTTATCATAATGAGTGCGACAAATACAGGTATCCCCTCCCCAGCAGCGGCACTAGGCTTCACGTTCGTCAATATGTGTGCGCATTCAAGTTTTTGGTTATAGTTCATTGGGCTATAATTTTTCAAAAGTGACAGTTGAGAAAACCAAAATCTCTGGTTTTCCGGTTCTCCATCCATTCATACAGGGAAAAGAGATTCGAGCTCGGGATGTGCTCGATTGAAACCCGAACGCAAAAGAGAACACTCTGAGAGGTAAAGCGAACAGGATCTTATCGTTTCCAGCGCGCTCGGAGTTTACCGAGTGTGAAACTACTAGAATTTACTACTCTGAGTAACTACAAAATTGCTCATCGGCCTCAATTTTTGGAATCAAGGTCATATGTTGCCGACGTCATCAACAATGTCGTTAGCTGTTTGCGCCAGCGATCGTAGATTGGAATAATAATTTATGATGAGAAATATTTAATTTTGATAAACAAATAGGCAAAGAGGAAGATGCAAACGAGATCTAAAAAGGGTTGTTTTAGAAAATGTACTAAAATCCAGTAAGTAGGTATTCATAAAGCAAAAGCCAGACTTTGGCATGGTGCCCGTGGAGAGTTTAAGACGTTTAAGATTTCAAGTTTAAACTACACAGGCCTCATAACGATAGGCTATCCAGTGTGTAATATCCTTGGGCGAAACCTATTTTTGCTGCATGCATGTGTTGAGCAAACAGAGTACAGTTGCGATCAAAAAAAAGTAGTACAAAAACTATTAACCCCGATTTTAGCTCCCGGTGTAACATACAAAATTTTGACAGGCAATGACATATTCTAGGTTAAAAAGGGGTGGAAAATTGCCAAAGTAATGTCATCTGAAGCTTTCTAGGTTAAAAACTTGTCGAAAAATGCCAAAAATATGTCATTTTTGGTTATGAATTAAATGAATGTATAATATAGACAAAGAGATTTTGGAAATTTTTCTTGTACTACTTTTTTTTGATCGCAACTGTACCTATACCCAGATAACACAAAACTACATTAAAAGTACTTCAATTGTACTGTATTTTCACATTTGCATGCCTGAGAAGTACTTGTGAAAACCACTCAGCCGCTTCTGGGATGTCCAGCCGGCCAGTAAAAAAAAGGCACAATCGTAGAAGCACTGCAATTGCGCACTTCCAACATGGAGTGCTCTAAGTGCTCCAAGCGTACGTTGGAAGTATTGGTGAAATGCTACATAAAAGCACTTCTCCGACAGAGAAAAAGCACCACTAGAACATCTTTTTTTGGTAAATTTATATTGTACTCTTAAAGTACTTCATTGAAGTATTTTTTGAGTACATTTTTTATTTCACTGATAGCCCGTTGCAAATAAAAAACAAAAATTTTGGAATTATGATCTTTTATTAATGGGGTTTTTGGAAGCTATTAAAGTACAGGGGGTACGTGGCTCAAATGAGAAAATAAGATGCGCAATTAAAGACTTATTAATTCATACATATCGGAGTCGTGTTGGGGATGGAAAATTTGAAATGACAGATTTCAAATTTGGCAGCTTCGTCGGGTACCTATAGGGAAAAAGATTCATCTAATAAAGTGAACTTATTTTGCAATAATATCTTGTCGAATAGGCCCTAAAAAAATTGAAACGATTTTGCAGAATTTCGTTAAATAAACAGTGAAAACATAAACACACCCACCACGCATGCATTACCACCTACAAGCACCACATACAGCGCAGAACGAAATAGTTTGGATTAACCCATAACTAATATTTGATAATTATCACTCACTTACCCTTTGGAACTCATTATTCTTCCAGTGAAACCGAAAACACGCACAGAACCCAAACACGTACGAAACTAAATGCCCTAAAATGCAAACATTAAAAATGGCGCAATAGCGGCAGCCGGCAGCTTCGGCTCAGGCTTCCTTGCTTCTGCTTGCCTTCTTGTCGCTTTTTTATCCCTTTCCTTCCCACATTTGATATGTGTGGTGGGGGTTGCACCACCTGCACGATCGGAGTATCTCTAAAGGTACGATTCCGAAAGCGACTACAGCAACGAACCGCAACTGCAGACCGCGGACGACAACCGCAAAGTAGTTGCCGCTTGCGGTTGATTTGTTTCTGAAAGCATCCGCAGCAGCCAACTACTTCTTCAATTCAGTCTATATATAACCAGAGAAAATGTCTGATGTGTTCGACCCTCGGGATATTTTGAGCATTCTATGGGAAGAAGAAGACGACGACGACCTTTCGTTGTTACATTATTCCAGAAAAAGAAGAAAGCATACGATACCATTATTTAAAACTAGAAAAACGGAAGGCAGTTATTCAGTGTTGATTAGAAATCATTTGTTTGAATATTTGGCCACGAGATTGATAAGTTTTTCTTCTTCCGCATCGGAAAAACTAATTTTCACCAATTTCAACAATCTGCAGTCGAGCCAACTTTTTTTTTTTTTTTTTTACGGATATGCGCACTCGCAAGGAAATGTCCTATCACGCTCGAGAAGCGGCAAGTGCGCGGAAATGTCGGTGTATGTTGGTCTTGAAACGGTTCAGGTTGTAACCTGCAGGGAAAACCGTCGCAGGGAGTTTATTCCACTGCGATGCTGTTCTCCAGAGATATGAATTATGATATAATGAGGTTCTTGGTGCCTCTAGTTTGACAGTAAATTCATGGTTACCGTCTGTTTGACGGGTTCGCCTGGTAGGAGCTTCTCTCGGTGGAATCATACGTGCCAACTCTTCAGAGCATTTTCCGTGATAGTACCTGTAGAAGAGAGATAAATCGCCCACAGATCTGCGATGTTCGAGACCATCCAAGTTACGAGTAAGTGCCGGGTCATTGATCAGCTTGATAGCTCGTTTTTGCACGGTATTCAAAAGCATTAAGGTATGTTTGGGTGCTGCACTCCATATATGTGAGCAGTACTCCATAGTTGGTCGAATCTGGGCTTTGCAGAGTGTCAGCAATTGGCTTGGTGTGTACAGATTTCTTGTACGAAATAGCACCCCCAGTTTTTGGGAGGCCCTTTTAGCAATATCTGCCACGTGACTGTGTTGAATGTTCAACTGAGTCTGTAATGTGACAGCACTTCCAGATAGCATGATGTTTGGCTCACTGGTGCTGGTCTTTTTTGAAAACAGAGCTGCTTGGGTTTTCTGTGCGTTGAACTGTACAAGGTTTTTGTTACCCCAGTCCTCTATTATCTCCAGGTCGTTATTTATCTGCGATATTTGAGTTAGTCTAAGATGATGGAATTCACGTGCGGAAAGACCTGTGGGTGGTATGAGTGAGGAGACTACATTGCCATCGTCTGCAAAGCAATAAAGTGGATTTACTGTTTTATCTATGAGGTCATTTATGTAAATCAGGAAAAGAGTTGGCGAAAGGATTGCTCCCTGTGGCACACCAGCATTTATTTGGTAAGAGTTGGAGTTCTGGCCATCCAGTGCAACATGAATGGATCTGTCCTTTAGGTAACTTTCAAACCAAGTGCAAAGTTTCGGCGATAATCCCATTGCTTTGAGCGTGTTGAGCAGATTTTCATGCCAAACTTTGTCGAATGCTTTAGATATATCTAAGGCAATTGTTCTTGTTTCACCCCGCAACTCAATCGTTTTTTGCCATAAGTGAGTGACGTATGTAAGTAAATCGCCAGTTGACCTATATTTTCGAAATCCGTATTGCTTATCGTTGATAACTTTTGTACACTACTCGTACTGGTTCAAGAGTGGTAGTACGGTCTGCGGTGGCGGCATGTCGCCGCGGCAGGCAACAGTGGCGATGTGTTTCGAATATGTTTCATTTGATTTTGTATTAACCAGTAGTGCCTGCGGTCGCGGTCTGCAGCCTGCGGTCGGCTGCCTGCAGCCTGCAGTGATGTTCGGAATTGTACCTTTAACCTATAAATTAATCACTGCCGACTGCAGCCTCTCTCATGCGGTTTTGCAGTGGTTTTCCTGCACATTACAGATCATTCAATTTAAAAGTTGAAATAGGAGCATTTCTTCGATGCTGCGAGCTTACTTTGATTTGGTTTGTTTTATTATACGCACTTTTACCATATTTCCAAAGCATTACCATTGAAATACTATTTTCTCTAAAGTCGGCCGGAACTTTTCGAGCACATTGACGCACATTGTGTTATCTGGGTATCTACCGGTACGCCTACCCTTGAAATGAAATACCAAATTACCTAACGCTAAATAAAACACATTATCTTATTTCTCTTCTTTTCCTTTAATCAAAGCTATCGGTTCTTGATTCCCTACAACGAATAAGGATAATAACACACTACTACTACAGGATAGCCTATCCTCATAAGCCCTGTGTAGAACAAATCTGAAGCCCCCCACCACGTCAAATCGCAAGTTGTGACGTGGGCAACATATCGTTTCTCGCCTTGACGTAGGCTGTTTGCACCACAGGTTATGATTCCGCGGGCTTTTGCTTTATATACTTGCTTTTGCTACATTAATTAACATTCTAAAACAACTTCTTTTTAGATCTCGTTTCGACCTTCCTCTTTGCCTCTTATGTTAATCAAAGTTAAATGATGCCTATTTGTCATCATACATTTAAATTCTAAACTAGGACCGCTGACGCAAACAGCTGACGACATAGTTGATGACGATGGCAATGGTGATACACCAATATGGCCGCGATTGCCAAAAACGAGGCCGATAAGCAATCCTTATAGTAGTGTGTATTATCCTTGCCTTACAACAATGTAATCTCGGTTTTAATGCAGAGCTTAGCGATACCTGCTCATATTCCAGCGCTGCCGCAAATATTCATAGAATCTCAAACTGTTTTAAGGTAATGCCAGCACTACTCTTCATTTAGAAACTGTTTTGGGGAAAGCCCCAGCGTCTAAAATGGTTTAACGGAAGCATGAACTTGGTAAATGTGCAGGTTCAGTTTTTCAGGGTTTAGGCATCATCTACAAAATGACAAGCTTTAAATCGCGGGGACAGTTTCAACTTAACGGAGAAGCAAAAGAATCATGTTCAGTAAAAAAAAAAACAGATGGATAGTTATACCGCAAAATAGATTCGAATCAACTTTCAAGTTATGAATATACCTACCATTTCAATGGAAAATGTTTTAGTTTATCTTTTCGACTTTCACATCAGAATTGAGAGTGCTATTTCGAATAGATATCATCAGCAAGTTCTGATAAATGGTGCTAAATGCAGAGTTTAAAAGTGAACTATTAGTAAGATCAAAACCTGTTAACGTGGTTCAGGCACGAGTAGAAGTAAAAAATCTGAGAGCCAGACACGATAGATGGATTGAGTTAAATCCGAACCACTTACTTTAAACTTTAAACTATATCTGCAAGACTAAACTGTTGGTATTCACCAGGTATTTCTTGCTCCGTCATACCTACAGTATAAGACTACAAGACGACGTAGTGATGCACCATGATGGGGACAGAACTCTTTTGAGCTAGACATTCAACTAATTGAAACTAGGTTTTTGAGATTTTTTTTTTAATTTCTCGCTTTCTTAATGCTACCAAAAATCAACCATTTATTCGATATAGCTTGAACTTAAATTGAGCCAATGTTAAGTTATAATTGTACCTGCAAATCTGGAGCAAGATTTCTGGAATCTTGTGCACTCGTAGCAAGTGTATTGTGGTATTTGGGATGTGCATGAAGAAAATATAAATTATCCACCTACTTCTATTAACTAGTGTATACTTAAGATACTGTTCAACGATCAATGAAACTTAATCAATGTAATGCCCCGTGTAATGCACAACCAATAGAAAAAGCGGCCCAAAGCGAAGAGAATGATTTCGTTCAGTAACAAAAACAACAATCTCTCTATAAATTAACATTGCACCGGGATGCCCAAAGCGTGCAGAAAGTGCCAAAAGAGAAGATATTGCCTTAAACGACGAATAATAACTCTAATATCTTGCCAATTAATTTTTTTTTCTAGCTGATGGTGACACGGAAGAAAGAATTTTGGTTTTCGCTAGGAATTTTTTTTCTTTACACGAATAACTAACCAACTTCAGTAAAAAAGAAAAGAGAAATATTTGCTATAATACTATACTCAGGGTAAGTACCTATTTATCTATAGCAAGAACCTGTGTCATTTCACATCAAATTCATCAGACAAAATAAGCAAAAAAAAAGTATTTATGGCTGTGTAAGGTCATAAGTTTGAAGACCTTTTGCTGTTTTGATGCTACCTGCACAGATTGATAAACTAACTAGGGAATCCCAGACTTCAAATGTACCTACCTAAGAGAAAATACTTACTTTTTAATTCGCTTATAATGACACTCGAAGGCAGCAATTTAATTACAATATTTACGAGAAAACAAAAACATTTAAACGCGAATAGACTATTATTAATTGTTGTAACTGTTCGTTTATTAAGTTTAGTGCTTTATCACTATTTTGTGCTAGACAAAACATTCAAAAAAGCCAATTAAAACTGCATTAGCTTGCATCAAGCATCATCGCATTCATCAGCATTATGAATCATTTTTTATTTTTTTCTTCGGAATGTCTGACGAATTTGTTGCGAAATATTGCATTTTGCATTAATAATATTTATTTAAAATACATACATACAAGTACATATTTCAGTTTATTTCAGATTTTTTAATTTATTTAATTTTACAAGCCCAATTCGCAGTTTATTAAGGATTAGGTAGGTACTTTAGTTTGAATTAATTCCACAGCTGAAATGCAATTTATTTAATTTGAATACAAGCAAGAAAACAAACTAAGTAGGTATACAGGGTGTTTGGTTGGTCGATGCATATATTTTGGGAGGTGATATAGTAAGTCATTTCGAACCTATTTAGTTTTTGGATTGACATAAGACTTTTGAAGTAAAGTAGAGATATGTTGTGAATATCTGAAATCCGAATCTATCCACAGTCCCAGACTCCTACAATAGTTGGAAACATTTAGAGTGGTATTATTGAGACAAATCTTAAACTTGTGATTTATTAACTGCACTCTATGGCTCCCATAAACCAACATTTCTGTCTTCAAGCTATTTATTTTTAAGCCGTGGGTGCTAGAGAGTTCATAAATCGTTTCCAGGTCCTTATTAATGTTTTCGATGGCCAGTCGGACATTACCTATGGGAAAAGAGTAGTATAGTTGCTGATCATCAGCAAACTGGTGCGAATTACAGAATTTTAAAAAAGTTCAAAAATCAGCTGTATAGATGGAAAATATCAGAGGGCCTAACATCCTCTCTTGGGGAACATCTTTTTCCAAAGTAATAAACCTAGAATAACTACCATTAAAAGAAACCCTCTGCCTTTTAAACGAAAGATACTGAAAATATTGATGCTGTTCTGATCAAATCCAAAATATTTTAGTTTCAAGTAAAGAATTGGATGAACTATGGTATCAAATGCTTTGCTATAGTCAAGTAAGATAAAGACAGTTTGGAGTTTCTGATCGGAAGCCGAGAGGATGTCGTCAGTTACTTTCAGTAAAGCCGTTGTTGTACTATGAGAAGCCCGAAAACCAGATTGTGTAGGGGGAATTATTCCGTTGGACAGAAGATGCTCGATTATTTGAACTGCAACAATCTTTTCGAAAACTTTGGACAGAATAGGAAGTAAACTTATAGGGCGGAAATCAGTCACTTGTCTGTGAGACGGCTTTTTAGGAACTGAAACCACTTTTGCATCCTTCCAGGCTTTAGGAAAATACCAATAGATAAGCACTTAATAATAAGATAGGTCAAGTGAGGAGAGGGCTGGAATAAGAAATGATAAACTTCTCAAGTCAATGCCGTCCTCACCCTTAGAAGAAAATTTCAGATTTCTAATAATTGATTCAACAGTAGAAATGTCAACCACTTTAAGGCTGAAGACGCTTTTACAATTTGAATAGATGTGGGATTAGTGATGGTAAATTTCCAGGAATATTCCTTGGAAATATTCCCAACAATATTTCCAAAATGGGAATTTTCAGGGAATTTTCTGCTTTAAGTGAAAACCCCTATTTATAAGAGCAGAGTTGTAGAGTAATGTGTGAAATGTGCAATAAAACACTTATTTGTCAGATTTGCAAAAGATAATAAAGATAAAAATAAGGAACAGACCCTGTATGTTATCGTCGAGGTTATCGTCATTTTGTTCAGATCTAGAAGGATCACCACTCAAACTATCAATTTCTTGTTGTTTGTTGTTTACACTCACCAAATAGTGCGGTTTTAATATTCAGACTCGACACAAAGTCAAAATAAACATTCCAGCGCTACCAGCGTGAATAAACTCACATAAAAAATAAATTCCCTGTAACGGAAATTTATTTACCCTTCGAGGAATATTCCCGGGAAAATTCCCATTTTGGAAAATTTCCAAATTGGGAATATTCCCTTTGCCCATCACTATGTGGGATTGATACTTATTCAATAAAGCGGCGTCGATACCAAAATCATTGTCCAAGTTACAATGTGATGTAAAAGAAGTATTAAACCTATCAGCATCCCCAATGTCGGTAACTGACTCAGTACTTTTTGTTATGTTCAAGAATAAGGCAGAATCCAACAAAATTCCTAAGGCTTTTATATTCTGAGAAATCAATGTCAGAATGAAATTTTTTATACTTAACAAACGCCATGTCTCGTAATTTCATTAGGAGTCTAGTATTTTCACTAATCCATGGAGCTGGCGGTTTCTTAATATTAATGCGTACATTCTTAAAAGGAGCATGCAGATTGAACAACCAAACAATATTATTATTAAAAAAGTTCAACGCTTCATCCACATCCTCCAGGGCATGAATAGAATCTCAATGAATGCCCTACGACTTGGGAATTTGGTGCATTAACATCAATAAAGAAATGTTCCTTCAGAGATTTTGCATAATGGGTGTAGAGATAATTTGAGCGTAGAACCCGGATTCTAATTAAATTTTTGACTTCCGCCGTCAAGTGAACAAATGCTCCCGAACAGGAGTCAAATTGAATCAAAAACCACACAAATTAAAATTACTGTCTCTTATGACGTTAACATTAATTGTCTAGGAAAACCCCATTTCATACCATGCAAACAATTCGCACTATAGGTAGGTACCTATTATTATTTAAAAAAAGATAAAATTATAAATATTATATAAATTAGATTTAAAATCAACAAAATAACTTGTAGACTAGGACTTTTGGAAGGAAATAATTTCCCAATTGCATTTGAGCAAATTTAGGAGGCGAATATAAATGATGGGATATCTCTTTATTAGATTGGTTTCCTTCCACCACATCCAGGATCCTAAGTTGAAATGTATTTCCACAATTAATTAAATTTTAATTTTTGTGATAAATCAATAAAATAACACACATTAATTAATTGTATTGATTAATATAAACTTACTTATTTTATAAGTCAGCTGTCTTATTGTCTATGTAAATTATAATAACGGATGCTACGTCCTAGTCTATAGGATTTTTTTTTATATTTAGTTATTTATCTTAACATCCTCAAATTCATTAATAATATATTTGCATGGGATTTTCACTAGGTACTCATTTTTCCATTAGTTACAAAGTCACAGCACTCTATAATTATTTGTTTTCTGCTGATATGAAAACCTCAGCATCCTGCCCTATAATAGTTCGAAAAAAAAACAATATATAAACTAACGTTCTATTGTATTCTATTTCATTATAGGGTGAGACTTCAATTTGAATTTGTTACCTAAGTGAGTGAAAGAACATGACGGGAAAAAATGTAAGTAGAAAAGACAAACGCATGATCATTGCGCATGTAGGTATTAACAAACTGTCGACCCTTCCAAATTTTGGATTTGAATTTGACTACAAAAAAGCTAATTTTTTAAAAAAACTTGGTAATAAATATCTAGTAACTTTTGCATATTATTTGTTTTGTCTTAATTTTTATGGTTTTGTCTATGAGACGTGTCTGCGTGCAATTGCTGCGAGAAAGGCTAGGTCAAGAATCTTGAGAAACGGGTGGAAGGGCTATTATTTAAGTCAATGAAAAGCAATATTACATTCACCTGCCTCAAAAAAAAGCCTCACAAGCTTTAATCAGATGGAAAATAAAAAATAATTTGTTAAAAATTACTTTCTATATGCGCTCTGGGGGAAATACAATTTTGGTAGGTAACTTTTTTAAGTTTCTCACTCTGTTTTCAGTTTTTGTGCGTTTACGTCGGAATTCATGACACCAAAACAAGATATTATTGAACTATAGGTAACAGAGACTGATTTAGCCGATACTTCATGGAAATTCATTACAAATTTTGAAAGGAAACAAAAAAGTTTCTAAATTTCCACAGTTTTATTTAAATCAAACCGTAACCGTATTATGGGAATCTAGCACATAGCACATCTAGAAACTTGTTTATTTCCTTCCAAAATTGATTATTAAATTTAATCAAAAATGTTATAAATTAGAGATTGGCAATTTTTCAAAGATTGAAAAAAAAAACTTAATTTTCTGTCTTCGAACCACAACACCCAACAAAGGCATTTTTAATTATTCCTTCAAGCTTCAAGGCATTTTTTTAGTAACACAACAAGCAAAAAACTGATGTCTGTGAAGTGAACTGCTAGTGTTGCTATTTTTTTTTCATACCTACCTATACCTACTCATAAGATTTTACCAGATATTGCAACATTTTCTATTTATATGTAGGTATAGTGATATTTTCCATAGGTACCTCCTACCTACTTGAACATGAATCTGTCTTCAACATTAGACACCTTCATGTTTTTTTCATTTCTATTATTTGTTTTAGCTGCAGCTCTATCTAATGATTTTCCTAGCACTCAATGCTATGATTATCATTTCTGCCAAACCGATAGAAGATATTTTGGAAGACCACAATGTAGGTGCTTTTGGAGAATCTGCACAAAATTACCAGAATGCTATCAAAAAAGGAGGAGGCTCTAAGGGAGGAAAGGGAGGAAAAAAGTGTGGATAAACATTTGAGAAATTGTTCTTCGAATACAAAATGCAACAATAATTATTGAAGTAGAATTGTTTTAATTTAGTCTTAGAATATTTGGAAAATTTGGCATCCCTAACACTAACATAATTTTCCATAATTGAGTGTATTACAAAACCAAAAATACTTATTTATTATTGTTACCTAAAGAATTGTTCACTTTTAACAATATAAATAATTGCCTGTCAATAGAAAATCGAAAACAATTAATTCATTAATGGAACCACCGAATTACCGTAAAATCCGCCATAAACCTGAATTGTTTTATCAAGGCTAAAACTAATTGTTTTGCATCATGTCTTGGCTTTTTATTTGTTTTCTTTTTTGATTTTGTTAAATACCTACTCCTTAATAATGCCAATAAAAATAGTAGCGTAGCAAATATTTTGTTTCAAAGAAAGACGTCCGTCACCCGATCATACAAGGGTATTCCCCTTATACCAGCCTAAAAATAAAAGACGTGCTATAATTTTTAAGACAAACACAACATTTTTGATGTCCTCGAGGATTGCAGAAATAACGAGCGAATAGTCGTAAGAAGTGAATAACCTGATTCCTACTGACATGCTGATACATACATCTGTAATGTTCAGCCTAGAAAAAAGTCTTCTGATAAATTATACCAGATTGGATAATGAATAATAAAAGTTAATAATTATATTTGTATAAACTACTTACTTTGCAAAATTAGCATACCTATGCAAACAGAAATATTCCAGGATCATTTCTCAACTGTCATAGGTTGTAGCAGTAGGAACCGGTACTACAAACCTATGACAATGATTAATGGGACACATCAAAATGTTCTTTGTTCCCTACATTTCTTTTGGCAGTAACATAGTAACAACTCCCAAACGAGGATGAAATATCTCAAATCTTAGATCAGGGGCAAAAACAGTCATAGCGTTTCCATTTGTCGAACCAGTGCAAAAAAAATGCATCCTTAACCTTACATGTTACATGCTTTTAGAAAAAGATGCGGATACACTCAGTGCACACTGATTGACAAATGGAAATCGCCATTAATCGTATTAGATCAAAATACACATGATGGCCGATGGTCCAACAAATACGGAAATTTATAAAATGATGCAAAGCATGCCAAATGCATTATAACAGGATAATAGACCAATTCCTGCTAATATCTAAAACAATACCAAAAACGCCCTCCGAAAGAATAAACATCGATATTTTTGAATATCGAACGAAGAATTATGCACTTATAATAAGAGACAAATTTGAAAAAAGTACTCAAGCTCATCCCATTGATGACTAATTAGTAAAAACACTGGTAAAAGTGTTTTATTTCACTCTCCTTTTCACCATTATGGTATCCCTCTTCAAAATACCTCGCGACCAATATTGTAATATGACAAAATAATATTAAAAGCAAAACTTATTGCTTCAAACCATACGAGCTCATTTTCGTGCACACATCTACACCATCTAGAATCACCTGAAACGCTCTACAACCAAAGAGAACATATTTCGATACCTACGGCACTTGAATAACAACATAGGAATCTCAGGAATAGATATCTAAAATTAAATTTGGTTAAATAAGATTGTGAACATCATGGGATATTTTTTGTGCGCTGGCCTCCGATATCTTTCGCCCCCATACATTATGGTCCAAGACTTCTATTCTCCATACTCTGACGCTTACCAGTTCCCGAGCGTCTTTTGCCACTCCATCTTCCCATCTCTTCCGTGGCCTCCCTTTCGGTCTTCTTCCAAACAATCAGCTGTTAAGTGCTCTGTTTGAAAGTATCTCCTCTGGCATTCTGATCATATGACCCGCCCATCGAAGTCTTTGAAGCCTGGAGAGCTTCTCCGACCGAACAGTTGGTATAGCGTGTTCTCCATATACCATTCTCATTCAAGCCCCTATATATTTTCCCGAGCATTTTTCTTCCAAAAAGCTTGCTTTTCAGGTTGTCAGGCTCATGACCCATGTTTCGCATCCATAACATAGAACTGATCTGATGATGGTTTTGTAGATACTGATCTTGGATTCGCGAGGGATGGTTCCAGAGAGAAATACGTGTGACAAAGAAAATAATGTCTTATTTGCCGTCTGTATTCTGTTTTGTATTTCGGCTTCCTCGTTCACACTGATGTGTTTATTTGAAGCTCCCAATCGCTTCACGCTCGTCCATTTGGGTCTCTGTCAGCGTCTTTTTTTTTGTGTGTGTTTATTTCGAGTCTGATGTTTTTGGCTTTTCTCTTCAAATTCATATATATTTCTGGTGTGTCTTCTGCTCTACATGATTTTGATGTCGTCTGCGTATGCCGCTAATTGTACTGACTTAGATGTTAATAGGTCTGATCTTCCTATACGCCTCCTTTTCTGATGGCTTACTCTAGCGTCAAGTTGAACAGTGTGGGAGCTAGTCCATCTCCTTGCTTGAGCCCTTTATTTATGTTGAACATGTCAGTCATGTCGTTTTGTATTCGCACTGACGCCGTTGTAGTGTGGCTTTAACTAGTCTGATATATTTGGGAGGGATGCTGAAGTGGTGGTGTCGTATGATCTTCTCAAGTCTATGAAGACGTTATGAATGTCGATATCATGTTCCCACACTTTACTAAGCATTTGTTTCAGCACAAAGAGTCAGTCTACTATAGAGCGATTCTGTCTGAAACCCGCTGGATATTCACCATTTATATTCTCTGAGAATGGTTGTGAACGCTTATTCAGGATATTATACGTGAATATCTTATAGGCAGTGCATAGGAAATTCCTCGATATGGTTCTCGCAGCTCAATTTGTTTCTTTTAGTAGGATGGTGTCACTTGAGCCTAGAAACTTTTTCAATACCGTGGGAAAAGCAGCAAACAACAGTGAAAACCAGCAAAATTCAGCACCAAACGAGCTAAACCAGCATGAAACCAGTGAAAACCAGTAAAATCCGCCGATTTTCCCACGGTATCGAAAAAGTTCCCAGGCTCAAGTGACCCTATACCTACTTCTTTTCTTGTAAATAGGGCAGAAAAAGATAATTCCAGTTCTCCAGTCTTCCGGCATTCGCTTTTCTGACCAGATCTTTGAAACCAATTTATGCTCTCCTGCTTTATGTGTTCCTCCCTTAGATTGTTTATTCCCTGTTTTGAATCATTCAGGGGAGTTTGTCAATTCCTGACGCCTTATTTGCGCTACGCTCTAATTTTCTGCACTTCCTCTTTTCCCATGTGTCTAGCTTTTCCATGTCTAGCATCATTTTTTTTGCGATCCCAATAAATTTTCGAAGTATTTTTTCCATGTGTCCTTTGTTGTGGATCACTAGTTAGGTATGTGTTCTTCGTTGTTTCTACAAAGGGTTTTGCGTGCTTTGTATCCTTCTCTCGAACTGCGTAGATGTTTATAAGCCGCCTTTAGATCATTGTTTTCAAAGTCACGTTCCAGTAGTTCCTTTTTTTCATATTCAGATTTTCTTTTTGTGGCATGTTTTGCCCTTCTTGCCTCTTCAAATGCAGATCCTCTTTCTCTTGTTCTTCTCATGACGTAAGCCTTGAGTTTTATTCCTCAACACTTAAAGTTTCTGTGTTTGTGTTTCTTCGGGAACGTTCTTGCTTGTACCTTTGGGAGACTTTTTCAATCTTAAGCTGCCCTGATGTGGTTTCTGGATATTTTGCATTTGAACTTCACCTGCACCATTAGGTGGTTCCACAGCATGCTCCTCGTAGGCGTTTCACTTCAGTTGAGTATGCTTGCTGCTGTTCTTCTGTCTACGAGTACATGGTCTATTTGGTTAGTGGCAGCTCCACCTGGCATGATCCACGTTGCTTTGTGTATATTCTTGAGAGGAAACAGGGAAAAGCTTACAACCATATTGGTTAACAACAGCTTTGCTGAATTTCGCCGAGTCGAAAATAAAGGATTTATTTATTTATATTCTTCCTTCTAATATAAAATTGATTATAAATTCTTTATTCTGGTTGGTTCTTTCATGGAGTGAGGGTTTGCCTATATGGTTCCCAGAAACTGTTCTTCTCGGCCTGTTTGGGCATTCATGTCCCCTATGACAATTTTTACATCGTTTCTTGGACAGTTTTCGTATGCCTCGTCCAGTTGGTCATGGAATGCTTCTTTTTATCCAGATCTTATTCTGTTGGGCTATGGACATTGATGATGGATAGGTTGAAGAACCTGGATTTCAATCTTAGCTTGCACATCCTCTCATTTGTTGCCTTGAAATCCAGTATGTTGTTTTTAATCTTGTTGTCTATAATGAAGGTAACTCCGAACTCCTTCCTCTCGGTCTCCTTTCCGCTCATTGTATGGAATTTTGCGTCTTCGATTCCATTTCCAAGCCATTTTGTTTCATGAATCGCAAGTGATATTCTATATTTTCTGAGCTCATTGAGTAGCGGACATCTAGGCGCCTGGTTTATTCAGTACATCCCATGTTCCCAAAGCGTATTCCATATTTCTTTGCCTGAGCGAGGTATCCGTCCCGTGTTCCGAGGCTGGTTGATCGGATTCATGATAAGGATGTTTTTCCGGTGTGAGGTTGTCGGCCTTACGCCAAAGCTTCCTCTTTCATCCGGGCTCAGGGCTGGCAAGAGTGATTCCTGATTCAATTCACCTATTTGTCACCTCAGGCAGAATTATTGGAACGTGAAATTTAGCGTCAAATTGAAAGAATAATATCGGTATTCGGTATGCTACCATTTAACTTCAAGTTCAAAGAAAAAAAAGCCTTCACTGTAATTGCCTACACAAATATTCTGCTGAAACTACTACTAATGCCTTTATGGAAAGTACAAGAGTACATGCCAAACGCCTTATATCGACACGTACGTATATACCAGACAGTGGGATACAAAAATATTCCGATTGATATTTCATACTATCAACATTTTCCAGCGAAGTTTTTGATGAGAAATTGAACCTTCGAAATTATACAAAACCAAGATAGATTAGCTTAACATAGCTCAAAGCAAGATGAAGCAGTACTTAGAAGAGTAAGAATAGGAATGAGGGTTCACATCAGCTGCTTGTGAGCATAGATCACAAAAATGCTTTCAACTCGACAAAAAAGACACAAGTGAACCCAGGATAAAGATCGAGGACAAAAGAATATTTGAAATACCTGAGACTCACTTTCGACAGACAGAGGAACTACATAGAAAACTTGCGTGTCACTAGAATCAAAGTGGTAAAGCTGACCATGACGATAAAGACATCTGGACGAAGCGGCTAGAATTAGACCATGGCTTTTAATGACGAGCAGCGCATACGCCATTGTTCTGGCTCTAGGCAAAGGACGAAAGGCGAGATCAACAGGATTGATCTCACGATCTCCATATAGGTATATAGACAGACCGAAAGGCTAAGATCAACAGAAAAACGGAACCTTACGACAAGGGGCAGGCTCCAAAACCGTGGCGGCGTACTGGCACGTAGACGTCAGTACAAATCAAGAGAGAAGAACGGGCACTATTGTACATATTGCAATTGGGGACAGAATAGAACAGCGCACAAAGAGAGCTCCAGACAACATAGACAGAGCAAAGATCATGGTAAACTTTGAAGGATTGACCACATGACAGTGTTAACGGCAAAGTACAAACGATAGAGCAAATTATGAAACATAAAATAAAAGACAAGCTGACGGCGCATGTCTTGAAGCTAGCCGTAGAGACCGTAGAACAAGACAAAGGGGTTAGATTTACATAGAAAAAAGGCCTCAATGAAAATATACCTGATGGGAACAAGGCAGCAGACAGGCTGGCCAAGATTATCCTGTAAAGTTCCGAAACAGACAGGAACCTGCAGACCTATCTACACACGGACAGAGACACAATAAAGAAGGAACGAGAGCACAAAATTACAACACAATGGCAAAGGACATAGGATAAGAAAGATAAGGGCAGAGAGTTAAACAAACACTGCCAAGAAGTAGGGATGAACTGACATGCTTCAGCTTAGTTTCAAAGATACACAACTGTTAACAGGCTACGGAAGCTTCAAATACTATATCCTAAGTTTCAACCTGAAATAATCCGACGGGCAATGCACGTGCAATCAGAATGCGGCAAAAGACGCGCAACACGTCAAGAAAGAAATTATGTAGCATCGCCCATCCGAGGTTAAATAAGATTGGAGTATGACGACCTAGAGATTTATCTGAGACAGCAATATACGACAAACAAATAGGTAACAAGTGACAAAAATAAACAAATGGGCTAACATAGCAGTCACAGACACAACCATAGGCGATTAGCAAAGACACATAAAGTGCTAGAGAAGAAAATGAAACAGAGAACATACAATAGATAAAGAGACACATGAGCAAGCAAAGATCACAAACAAAAGACAAAAAGAAAGCAAACAGAAATAGACAAAAAAGAGGCTCATTCTCCCGTTAATTTGACCAAAACAAATGAAAATGAAATCGGACGCTCGGTTCACTCGCTATGCTTAAAATTCTAATGCTCCAATATGGGGCCAGTTTTTCCCAGATAGCGGATTTTTCCCAAGATAGATTTTTTTGGAATTTTGGGATTTCAATAAAGACATTATCAGTAACATTTCTACCAATTTTCAGCTTGCTATTTCCAATGTTCGGGTTCGTCCAAATTTTTGTCTTATTTGCCTACACTATCACTCCTCATAAGTAAAGTGTCAGATTAAAAACGACGGACAATACCATATGGGATGCCAAACAAATGTCTTCGTTTTTAAAGCATTAGGAATTTCAAAATTTGGTAAAATAGTTGAAGAGACTCTTGAGGAGAATTATGCAATACCCCTTTTTCTAAAAAAATAGGAACTAGATATAGATCGCAAGTACGAAAACTGGCAATTTTCAGGAAAAACGGAAAAAGTTGAAGAAAAAAATTTCGACATTGATAGACACGCGAGAAACTACTAATTATTTTCTCAGAGCATCAGCTGAATAAAGTCCAAAGAAATAATAGAAGCACCTTTTCAAATTGAATACCTACCTTTAGTAATTTGAAATTAAGAATAAACTCGTGCAGTTTCCATAAAACCACGTATTCATGGAAATATGGACATTTAGCGGTATTCTTAATGCAATATTTTACGCTAATTTATGAACGCCACTTACCTAAATCCAAGGATTTTTTCCGATACCTACCACAGTCGCGGTCTTTGACAATTAAAAAGAACCCGTAAACAAGATGATTCGCAAAACAAAAAAACTATGAATCAGAGAAAGAAGAAAAAAATAACCACTTTCAATGAATCCTGTCTTATAAAAACAGAACGATGCTGAAGGAGCATACAGATGCTGTCGTTAGTCGTGATTAAATAGGTCGGTGAACCAATATTGTGTGTTACGATATATCGTAAAGAAAATGATCAAAGTAAGTTTTAAAATTTTCATTTCCTCTTATTGAATTTTTTTTAAAAATAAGTATTCTCTTAATTCCTGAATAAGTTAACAATAATTTAATCCAGATAGTAATAATGTAGCTCTTAAATTGATTCAGCATGAATGAAGTAGTCTAAGAAATATACTTTTCGTCATATTGTAGTGTTATTATATTTTCAAATATTTTCTTTCCTGTTTAGGAAGTGATTATTTTACTGGTGGGCTTTATAGCCTTGGGCTATGCAATTCCAGTAGAAGAAGAAGCACCTGTGGTTGGAAGCGCTGTAGTTCCAGTTGCTGATGATCTTGAAAGTGACGATTTAGCACCAGCTGCCAGTGCTTGGGGTGGCGGTGGATGGGGAAGGAGGTGAGATTTTCTTTCTTCAGATGAATTCATTAGTGAAACACATTACTTCTTGGCACATACCTAAATACATTTTTTTGTCGCAATTTCTGGCCTTAGCGATTGGAATTATTACTTTGAATAATCCAGAGTTTTTTCTTGCTTTGGAACCAATTTTTGTGTGGGGAACTTTTTTATTTTGGTATGAATTTTAAGAAATATAGCTAGTATAAGTACCTACTATTTTGAAAAGTAGAATTTTAATTTTCCTAATATTTCTATTACTTTTACACCTTTAAATATCCTATTTAAATATATATATTTTTTTGTTTCAGATATGGCGGATGGGGTCATAGAGGCGGTTATGGTGGTGGATGGGGTGGCGGTTACGGAGGCGGATGGAGACATAGAGGATATGGTGGTGGCTGGGGCGGAGGCCACGGAGGTGGATATTGGGGATAAATAAAAAATAATGGCCATTTACTTAGATTAGTAGTATTACTGTTTTATTTTTATTTTTAAATGTCATTTTGTTTGGTCAGTATTTGAAAATTATGTGATTTTTTTTGGATGAATAATAATACATATTGAAAATAAAAGAGTTTTTGTCAAAACATTATTACCTGTGGTTTATGTTTTACTTGAGTTGTGTCATAGATGTTGTGTATCTCCAGATAAGCCTCAGTTTTCTAAATTAATTTTACTTTCTTTAGTTAGGTTTTCAAGTCCTTCCTGTATTATACAGTGTGTCCACTTAAGTTCGCAGCATATGGGAAACTTTTTTATTATCAATTTTACGAAAACAAGTTATTCTTTATCAAAGTATCTGCTTCTTGAAAAAATAGTATTAATCTATCAAAACTTGAAATAGCATGTACAGGGTAATTTTTTATATTTTCCCACCCCCCTTAACTCTTTTGTGCTAATAGGAAATTTGAAGTGCTTAAAAAATAGTTCTTAGAAAACATAGTTTTGTTCATACAGGGTGTTGCAAAAAGTTTAAAAAACAAAAAAATATATATTTTTAAATGGGATACCCTGTATATTATGACATTTCTGGATTTTGCGGAAAATTCTAGACATACTTCATGTATAATGTCATATACCTATCTCGAACTGTTTCGGAAATAATACAGTAGAAAATTGACTTTTTTGTAACTTTGATAGGCTGTAAAACCTAAACTGTTAATTTTACAGCAAAACCGATTTTACATTCTTGTCGACAGCTTTTCATAGGCTAGCATTTGACACCAACTTTGAATTTAACCGGAGATTAATTTAATTGGAATTTTCAATCATGGATTAAATTCAAAGTTGGTGTCAAATGATATTTTATAAAAAAATAAGAAAAGCATGTATGATCGGTTTTGCTGTAAAATCAACTGTTTAGGTTTTACAGTCTGTCAAAGATGCAAAAAAGTCAATTTTCTACTGTCATTATTTCCGAAACAGTTGAAGTTGGGTATATGACATTATACATGAAATATGTCTAGAATTTTCCCCAGAATCCAGAAATGTCATAATATATAGGGTGTCCCATTTAAAAAAATATATATTTTTTTAAAAACTTTTTGCAACACCCTGTATGAACAAAACTATGTTTTCTGAGAACTATTTTTCAAGCACTACAACTTTCCTATTTAATTTTTTTTGTATACACAGTGGCACAGAAAAGTTAAGGGGGGTGGGAAAATATAAAAAAATGACCCTGTACAGGGTGATCAGAAAATAGAAAAATATCGAGGATTTTTTGGTAAAAGTAGAAAAAAAATGGCACGTCACTATTTTTTCAAACTTTTGATATTTTTTTTAGATTGAGCAAGTCATATTTCAGTCAAAAGATACCTTTCGTTATCACAAATAAACCTGCCAAATTTGAAAAAAAAAAAATTTGAAACGGGATTTTTGAGCTGAAAAAACAATTTTTTTCTAAAACTTTGACACCCTGTATCTCAGAAACTACACATTTCCGGATACATGTTTATGGGAACTTTTTTCCTTAAAATATTGCAAGGAATTACATCCTAAAGTTACGAACCGTACTTAGAAAACACCCTGTATATTTTTCTATTTTATGACCACCCTGTACATGCTATTTCAAGCTTCAATATGTAGTTTAATATTATTTTTTCAAGAAGCAGAAACTTTTATAGAAAATAACTTTTTTTCGTAAAATTGATAATAAAAAAGTTTCTCATATGCTGCGAACTTAAGTGGACACACTGTACATTTGATTTATCCGATGAAATAGTCCGTCACTATAGGTAAGATTTTCATATAGCGAAAGTTTGAGTTCGTTAAACAACTAGAAGACACTTAAGTCTAGTGGTGTAATACTTATTATTAATACAATAACTGCTGAAAGTGACAATGAGTATTGTTGGTACATGCAACGTACAAGGAATCTGTAAGAAAATAAATGGAGTGATATCAGAGATCGAATATCAAAAAATGGACCTGATTGTCGCCACAAAGACCAAAAAAAAAGGAGAAAACTGAAAAAATCTGAGAGAGTACGATCATTTCGTCAGCGGAGCTTAAAAAGAAATGAGAGAGCAAAGAAAGTCTCGATTATAATAATGTCACGGATTCCAGGTTCACTTCATAAACAAGCAACAACTATTAGCTATCAAACAATTCAACTTTATATAAAATTCACTAATCGAAACGTACACGACAAATCTCGAATTTAAACTGCATCTTACTTTTATTTAGACAGACTCAATACTTATTACTACGCGCTAGCCGAAATCGTACTCCGGATTTATCTAGAAAATGTTTATCGAATTGAATAGAATTCCAAAAAAAAAACCGTGTTTCCAGACGTAAAAAACAAATTTCCGAGAATCCTGGTCGGGTTGTCGATGCATTTTCGTAACAATACATAGGAAATGAAGGAAACATATAACATCATGGGAAGCAGTAAAGGAAACAATAATAAAACTAAATGTAGGTATGTATGTCTGGAAGGAAAATAACAATTTTAGGAATATATGGAGTGAGTGACCGACGATGAGCTCGTAAGTATAAAAGATCAAATATAAAACTCCAGGATGTGAGAGCATATAGGGGAGCGACCTGCGGCACTAAGTAAGGCCACTGCCTGATGAAAACAAAAATCCTTATCCTTGGGAGAAACATTGCAAGGGACAACTCGTCGGAATAAATATGGACCTAGTAGACAAAACAAAGAAGGGGGTAGGTGATTCCCCAAAAACACCTCAAAACATGGAAACACCAGGAGATTCAAAGCCTCACAAGAGCAGTGGATGAAGAATCCACACTTCTAGTATCTACCGACGACGAAATCGGCAAAGATCCAAACACCCTGTAACTAAAGAGCAAAAAGATCAGGCTGAGCGGCGCAAAAAGAAACAGGATGATGTTCCTCATCAGCAAAGGGCTTATCGCAGATGAAGCCCGTGCCATTACCGACTAGGGAGAAGTCGCAGAAAGCCAGCAGAAAAAAAATTACGACCATCTGGGAGAGGATCTCTTCTGAATGGACCCTAGAGTAGAATACACCAGAAACGGAGGCGAGAAAAAAGGCTAAGCAAAAGAAAATGGGCAGCAGTGCTTCAAGTGAAAGCCTGTAAGCCAATCTTCAGCCAAATAGCTGGCGGCAAAGGGGTAATACCTTCAGACTTCGCAGAACTTCTCCTTTCAGTAGAGTAATTGAACGCCATAAAAGAGGCAGTACATGAACAGGATAGTGGATGAGGTATCCTGAAATTCCTGAGCGTTCACAGTTGACCCGACCACGACTGACTGGCTATACTCTGCGAAAATAAAGCCGCAAAGCAATGGCTGCAGCGCATAGTCAGTGTCAGCCAACTCGTACCCTAGAAAAGGAGCATCACTAAAGGTGGCAGAAGAATCTGAAATTCCTCATTCAATTGTTATGGTAACGAGATTTCCAGGAACTCAGGACTACTCGACAGAGAAAGTCCACCAACTTGTTGAAGGCCACAATGAAGGCCTAAACGTCAAGAACTGGAGGGTCATCAAGCGTGGAAATGATAGCCATCTAGTAACCTTGTTGATAAATTCAGTTTCGAGAAAAACTTTTCCATCGAACTAAGTACAAAGAACAGATGGAACATAGAATGTATCCAGTCCCTTAAAGCAAACACCATCAAATGGTTCACAGACGGCTCCAAAACTGCTGAGGGGACAGGAGCCGGAGTATTCGGGCCACGAAGTTGATACTCGGAGCCAATGGGCAAATCACCAAGCATATTCCAAGCCGAACTTCATGCGATCCGAAAATGCGTGCAGTTCAACCTGAACAGAAGGTACCGAAAACGAGAAATTGTAATAATGTCTGACAGCCAAGCAGCTATCAAAGCATTGAGCTCGCCGGTAATCAATTCTAAGATAGTATGGGAATGTCTACAGAAACTCAATGAGCTGGGGAAGGAAAACAAAGTAACCCTACTATGGGTTCCTGGACACATAGGAGTCGAGGGCAATGAACGCGCAGACGAACTTGCAACAACGGGAGCGGTCACTCCCTTCACTGGGTCAGAACCATTCTGCGGCGTCGGAAATGCGCACCTCCAAGAAATCCTCAAAAAGGAAGAGAACCGGCTAAGGAACAAACAATGGCTAGACCAACCAGGACTACGACAGGCCAAAGATCTATTGGGAAGCTACAACAAAAAAAGATCGGAACTGCTGGTCAACCTTAGCAAGAAAAGTATTCAAAACTCTAACCGGGTTTCTCCCGGGACATTGCAGACTGAATACGCACCTACATAATCTGGGGTTGGAAGAAGGTAACACTTGCAGATTCTGTGGAGACGGTGAAGAAACACCTCACCATCTTCTACTGAACTGCGATGCCGTAAGCCGCTCAAGAATAAAGAACTTGGGAAGTCCCCTTATACAGCTGGAAGACATTCCAGCCCTGGAACCGCTAGACATCCTAAAATTCCTAAAGGACCTAGGACTAGTGGGGCTGCTTTAAGCAGGAACCCCGAACTTAGCAGCAGAAGGAGGGGTACAATAGATCAACCTTGGTCGCAGTGCAACTGACACCTCCAACACATACATACATACATACATAGATACATACATACATAGTAACCTTAACCCCTTTCTGTAGACAGTGAGTTTGCAGAGAAACTAAAATCAGGGAGCGATGTAATCGGTTACAAGTTTGGGCACACAACAGTGAATCCCACAAATAGCGGATTAACACTACCTGGTACGTCCAAGGATACAGACTCTTCAGTACAGGAGGATTCCAAAGGTACCCAAAACCAGAGGTTTGACAAGCCTAAAAGTAGAAAGGAAAGCTTAGAAAAATCCTCCTTCTCTAACCTGGGATCGTATAAATGGCGAACATACAGCCAAAACCCACTAACTTTAAGTATGATAATTCACTCGTGAAATGCATCCAAATAAACCTACAGCCTGCAAAAGCTGCCATCAGCGAGCTTAGAAGAAGGATATAAGACAGGGACTAAATACTTATAAGGCTACTTCAAGAATCTTCAATATTGAATTATGTAAGTTAGTCTACAGTACAAAATATGACAGACCACGACCCCTCTGCTACTCCACACAAAAATTAATTTTTCACTTGTTTCAGAATTTATAACTCAGGATTTGGCAACCGCGTTAGTGGATGTGCCAACAGAAACGGGCTCAAAGCACATTATTATAACATCCTACTATCCAGAGGAAGTGAATGAAGCACCAGCAAAGATGGTCCAACGTCTCATACAATGGTGTACGAGAAGAGACAGGCATTTTATCATCGTTTCCGACTCCAACTCACACCATTAAGAAGAATGGGGTAGCACCAATACAAACATTCGGGATGAGTGCCTTTTTGAATTTTCGAATCTTAACAAAATAGACATAATCAACATTGGCAGCAAACTCACACTCGATAAGAAAAGAGGTCCTAGACGTGACCTTAGCTGATCCATTCATAACATACCTATACAATAACCAACTGGCATGTTTTTGACGAACCTTCCATGTTGGACCGTTAAATGATTAGGTTCGACTTGAAAGCAGCAGCCAGTGTAACAGAAAAAAGGTGAATTCCAAAGATCACAAATTGGGACTTCTACGAAAAAACTGGAAGAACTCCCAAACACCATTGAGACAGAAGAGGAACTAGAAGCAGCCTTACATAATCCAATCAATGCAATCAAAAACTCCTTAGAAAACAGTTGTTCCGTAAAACAAAAGGCATTTCACACTTCACAGGGACGTGCCTTGGTGGAACTGGGCAAAGGCCAATAAGGCTTAAAGATTGAGAATCTACAGGACAGCCTTAACAGAGTACCTACCTACAAATCCTACAATATAGCCTTAAGAAAATCTAAAAGGAGAACCTGGAGACAGTTCTGTTAAGGGATAGATGAGTACAGCACAGTTTCTACAAAAAGTCCTGTCAGAAAACCACTCGAACGTGGAAATTTCTCAGAACCAGCAAAAATGCTGGAATCAACTGAAATTTACTTGTGAAGGACAGCAACAGACAGATAACAAGCCAGAGAATTAGAAAAATTATGTACATAAGACACACAGTAGTAGATGATGTGGAAAACAAATAGCTGATTTCGCTGGTTTATGTACCAAGAATGGCAGATACAAGAATACCCATATGCAAATCATTGAGTGGAAGAAGGATGCGGCAGACCTAGAAGCTGAAGAAGTGAAGTGGACAAGAAAGTGAGAGGCAAAGGCTTGGATAAGGATGCTTGAATTGACAAACATCGTTGGAAATCGCAAATCGGAAGACGTAGAACGTTATACAGGGATATGCATTGATTACAACAATGTGTTTAACAAAACAAATTTAGGAGACAAGAAGCTTTCTAACGCCTGAAAGCGAAGCACTATCCAATTCTTCATGTATTGATACCCCTTTGGACCAAACATAGTGATTCTTGTACAACAGGGGTCTGAGAAATAAAAAAATACAATTCATAGGGATGAATTTTAGGAAAGGAGGTAGAAGGGTGGGGCAAAATAAAAAATACAGACCTTCTATTTTTTTTTTTATAATCTTCGAATAAGTTTTGCTGAATTTATTTCCGGACACCCTGTAGACCAACAACTATATCGTATACATATATCATCTATTCACAATCCGATGTCCAAAGGTGAAGGTAAAATTTATCACCTTTCAGTGCTATTTGATATACCCCGCCTGTAGGAAAGGAAACTGACGTTTTTTATTTAGGTGAATATCAGCAATCATCCTTTTCCATTTTATACAAAAATTCGTCATTCAATCTGAAAGCATTTTGGAAAATCTAAAGGTAAATCCACATGCATATTACGTAATAACGGATGTCCACATCCTTCAGTGGGAAATTGCAACCAGCCCGTCACTTTTGACATCAATTTAAACTAATTTCAAAGTTGACAACTATTTAAAGCTCGAAAGTAGCTATAAATAAAATGTTTCGCTTTTTAATTATGCTTAGTTTGCTGTTAGATATTCCAAATTCTTCATCCTACAGAGATCCCCGACAAAGTGTCATTATACCAGCTGAAAAATGTGACGACCCTAATGCTTTTACGATGAAATGGTAAGTGAAGGAAACATTTGAAACTCTCGGGTATCACCCCCTAAATATTTACTTTTACCGAAATAGGGAAGCCTACTTTTTGAGTCAAATTAGGCCGCAGGCTAAATCCTTTCATGGTCTTAGGAACGTAGAGTGTTCGCTAGCTGGCATCTTTTGGCTCTAATCATTTTGTTATAAAACTTTCTCAAAACTGCATCTCAAAAATCAAGAGTTTTTCAAAATAATTCTGGACATTTTCGTCTGATTTCTCTATAACCCTCTGTTGCGTCTAGGTTAGCAGGTCAGCCTTATTTTTTTCTCCCTTGCATCCTTTTGAATATTTCGACGATAGCTTATTCTTTCAGTCGTTACTTTCTCAATTTCAGAATTGTTGACGAACGATTGGCATCTGGAACATTTTGAGGACTTCATGCCACATTTTGATGAAGAAGAGGGTTCGGATGCCTTGCCTTTTGTTGAATCCATTGGTTTTAAATACGGATTGAGGAGGGGTAATGTCTTAGAGATTGGTTGGTTCGAAACCAGAACTGCAGTTCGGGTCATCCCGGTGGTTGTTGATTTCCTTGAGGACTATTCTTTCTACTCTTTTGCTAAGGCTCGATAGCAGGCTGGTAGGTAGTTTGTCAAGTCAGAAGACTGGCGCTTGAATTTTTTATGAATAAGGATCAAGGCAGCATTCTTCCAGGGAGACGTCTTCGAACGACGTTGGCAAGCTTCTGGATTTGCTTGTCAGGACGTAGAATTCGATAATGCTGGCCATGCTATCTGGACCCCGTGCTTTCTTTATGATGGGTCTACGATTTCTTCACCAGCTGTAAGGCGATGACCCGACAGAATCGCATGGAGAATTATTTTTAGAAGAGGACGTCACAAGTTTTTCCCTGGGATCCGTTTGACGTTTTGGTCAAGTTCCATAGATACCTATACAGGGTGTCCCACAATCAGCGTTACAGGCCATAAGTTTCTTATTTTTAGAAATAAAAATTTGAAAAAAAATATTGACCAATGGTTAGTTAAGCTCTCTTCAAAAATATAAAAGAATCTTCCCCTGACAAAATCATCCCCTATTTACAACCCTTTACTTTTTTTTTTTCAAATGGCAACCCTAATTTTTTGGTCATATTTTTATTTTTGTAGACAGAAATGTGATTGCCTGTATAAGACTAAGGGTGGGACACCCATTTTTTTTCCCCCAAGAGACATGGAAAAACAAACTTTTTATACACCATACAAATTTGTAATTTCATAAGCTTCTCAAAAATAAAAAATAATAATAGGGGTGCCATTTGAAAAAAAAAGTCAAGGGTTGTAAATAGGGGATGATTTTTTCAGGGGATGATTTTTTTATATTTTTGAAGAGAGCTTAATTAGCCATTAATAATTTTTTTGTTTCAAATTTTTATTTTTGAAAATAAGAAAGTTATGGCCTGTAACGCTGATTATGGGACACCCTGTATATGTCTTCGGTGGTCAATTTTTCTGGATTGGTTTTCAAGCTATCGCTCTATATATCCAAAATGTCTCTATTCTCTCTTGTTGAATAGTTGATATATGGTTCAATGACTGAACATTTGTGGTTTTAGCTCTTGGCGAGGATCGGGGTTTTGTGCTGAAAACGGAGCTCCTGTGGAATGTTTATGATATCTTATTCGTACCAGTCAGTAGGAAGTTGCCGAGCCTTTACTTTCATAGAGATATACGCAAGGCATTCGTCTCATAACAGAATTTAATAAAAAGAGTTCAATGGAAATTATACACATGAATAACATTGTGAGGTTGATTTATATTAGTAGGACATTAAGATTGTGAAAATAAGAGAAATCTTCCTAAAAATGAGCTTGTGTTGATAATAATTGATTGGTCATTAAATAATTGAACTAATGAAGGAATGTCTATCAATACAATTATATGAGCCATTAAACCAAGCCTCTGCCATGTTGATAAAATGCAGGAAATGAGGTGGCCGCTTTTCGAATGAAGATTGCTTGCTTATAGCTACATTTGTTCGAATCGCATTTAAAACACTTTATTATAATAAAATTATGGATTAAAAATGAATAATCTTGGATTCAAAAGAGATGCGATACGAGCAAGAATTTACAAGAAATTGCGAGTGCCTAGTATGGAAATAATCAGTATGCATGTACTGCAAATAAATGAATTAATGTATATACAGGGTGTTCATCTCAAATGAAGATCTCCGGAAACCATAAGAGATACGAGTTCGAGTCTATTATTACAATCAAAAAAATGTGCAGGATGGAAAATTAAAGTTTAGTAGGTACTTAGTATAAGCTGATGACGAATCTCCTTGGACAGTCTCATTTTTATAAATTACTGCTCGCCCGAAGTTCTAGAATGTAGGGCCGTGTTTCCAAAAAAAATGTTTCTGATGTTTTTAAATAGTGAAAAATATGGTGTCTCCATCGAAAGTGTAGGTACTGATTGCTAGAAAATATAAACAGATAAATACTAGCTGATTTCCTCAATTAGGTGGTCGATTTCATTATTCACTGTTGAAATCCTTTCTGTTTTAGTTTGGACCAAAATACTCAAGAGATTCCATCAGGGGGAGAAGTTAAAAGGCACGAGAAAATTTTAATCGAAATTATTCAAATTCCTGGAGCGTGTAAATTTACGATTCCAGAATTTCTATTGCTTATTATACCCCCAGGTATGGCAAACATACTGCCTAAAATGGCTCCGTCCATTCCAAAAAATAAATGGTTTTTATTTCGTAGATGAACTATTTGCTAGTAACAAAGTTAATTGGAATGACGCTACAGTTTTTAATTCCGATCCCTCTCGAACAACCAAGTACGGTTTGGAACCATTCACCATTAAAAAGACTGGAAGTGCTACCATTCAGGTTACACCAGTTGAGTTGAAAAAGAAGCAAAATGTTGCTGATCCGAAAACGGTAAGTCTTGGTGAAAATATTTAAGAAATTAAATTCTATACTTAACATCAATTTTATTTTTTTTTTACTCTTGAGTTGTTGAGTGCATTTGGTTTTGAGAAACGAGTATCGTTGATTATTTAAACCTAATTCCCTATGTCGTTCGTTTTGTATAACATTTTCAACAACAAAAACATACAACTTTAGGGACAAAATTGGGCTAATTATGTATTCGAATCAGAAACTTGCGATTTCATACGATTGGGCGGTAAAGTTGCCTCTTACGCCCAGAAATTGGATTATTTAAGATCCTGATAGTGTATACTTAGGACAAAATGTTTTCAATTTGAAGTTAACATTAGGCCGTATGAAATATTATCGACCCAAGTGACCTGAAAACATATCCACACTCTAGAGATTGCAACAAACTCCTCTTTTTACTAACAACAATCACTTTAACAATTCTTCCATTTTAATTAATAAATGTACACAATGGAAACGAATTCCTGAGTATTCTAGTACAGACGCACCGGTCGTGCACTGTGGTATCGGCTTTTTTACACAATTTAATTATGTAACAATGTTATACTTTATTTAGTGCGAAGTGAATGTTGTCTATGCAAAGCCTGAAGTATATTTTGTTGGAGGCAATGAAAAACTGTATAAAGCTAAGACAGAAGCAACAGGTATAGTTCACATATAATATAACATCATTTTAAATCATAAATAATCCCAAATAAATCATTTTAAGTTAAATGCGATGCCAAAAACTTTAATAACAAAGATCAAAGCCAAAAAGGTTTAACATTTAGTTGGCAGTGCGTCGCTTCTAAAGGATCTGCACCGCAGTTTTGTAGCGCAACTAATATGGAAAAATTCAAAGGTTTGTTTTCGATTCTCGTTTTATGAATTGTTCTAGTTTTAGTAAACATTTTAGACCGAAATGCATTGACAATTCCATTAGCTGCTACTAAAGAAGAAAATATTTTCGATATAACATTAAAAGTAGCTCTAAGTGAAAGTCCAGGATTTGAAAATAGTTTAACTCAGAAGGTGCGGTTTCATGTATCCATCGGTACCCTAAAAGTCAAGTAAATATTTTTCTACATTTTTTATGTCATTTAATAATTGGCTCTTGATAATTTCAGATGTTTGAAGAACTGTCCTCCCAAGGCAGAAGTCACTTTGTCATCGATGAGTACAGTTTTGAAAGCTAAATGTTTCCATTGCGATCCCAATGTAGTGATAACTTGGACTATTAAAGATTGTAAGTTTTTGATTTACAGCTGTTCTCCCGCGATATACGACGCGTTGGCAAAATTATGTTAAAATATATAAAGGGTTTCCGTTTTAACTTTGTTTACAATAAAGAAGATAAGGAAGTAGAGATTTAAAGAAGACAGCGACTCGGATGGACAGGTACACTTTTCAGCATATAGCATACAAATTACAGCTCATCCAGAGAACAGTGGACATGATAATGACCGGGCCGAAAAGGGTGGTAATAAGATACAGGAAGGAAAATAAACGAATAAATCAGACGCAGAATGATCTTTTGCAGGTCACGTCTCAAGTTTGAAGGATTGTAGATGGAACTCCTAGATCATCTACTGGAGGTCATGAAATGCAAATACATAAACAGCGCCGAACAGAAATAAGAAATGAGAAATCCCCAATTCTGGACGAAGAAGGATAAAAGAAGAAAAATAAGAAGAGCTGCACGAGCTCTCGAACAAAATTACCAGAAGAAATCGCCTAAAACAAAAATTGTTTTTTTCGAAGACGGAAAAACCCGAAATTCAGCGTAGAACTGATGACAAATAACTCGAATATCATGTTTTGAGTCTGATTTTTTTTTTATCAAGAGTTAGGTAACTGAGCTTCCACAAAATTAGAGATGACCAAGGTCCGCGAAAGATATAGGATTTCGCAAACGGTAGCGAATTGAACGTAGGGTCAACAGCCAGAAAAACTAGAACCCATCGAAAAGAAATCAACTAGAAATACCGCTGAAACAGCTGTAGAACATTGTACCTCCGGGAGAAGATGTGATCAAGAGCGAAATGTTCAAAGTTAGAGGAGTAACAACAGTTATTTTCTTCTCTTTCGTTCCATTTTTTTTTTCTTGCTTTGTAAATTTCCAATTGTATCCAGTATTGATGCTGGAAAGGTCGCACTTATATGAATAGTTAGTGTATTGTCCGTCGTTATTAATCTGACACTTTCCGTATGAGGAGCGAGGGCGTGAAGCATATGGCAAAAACAGGTGTGACGTCAGGTGACCATTGGTGTTCTAATGCAGCATATAAGTAAAAAATTATATAACGCGTGTACTCCATTTACGCAATGAGAGGCGTTTGATGCAAAAATGAGTGAGATGGAGATATCATTTCTGCATAAGTCTATCTTGTAGTTCGTTCCGTCAAATCTACGCATGCCTATAATTACACAGCACTCATTGGTCGTCGAGCATCGTCCGTCCACTACGAAAACGAGATTATCGATCGTCTGAAAACCATGCTTACAGCCCACCAATCACCTCAACTGCATTCAACGCATGCGCACTAGACCAAACCAGGCTAAGCGATAGACTTATGCGAAGTTGATATATCTGTCTCACACATTTTTGCATCAGGGTACAGCAAGAACACGCGTTATATAATTTTTTACTTATATGTAATGAAGGGTGCCACCAGCTCACATTCTTTCGGAGTATCAGATTAAAATCGACGGACTTTAGTCACTTCAAAAAAAGGTGAATATTTTTGAACCTCATTACACGAAAACATATTTGACTGATGATTTTTTATAAAAAAAAAATTTGTAGCAAAAGGAGAGGAGAGCGTAGATTATACTTATCTAAAGAAGAAAGATGGTTTAGTTTTTTATTTAAAAGCAGGCGCCTTAAAGAAAAATGAAAAATATACAGTCAGAGCACAAGAAAAAGGTTTAAAAATAACTAAACATAGTCAAGTTTAATTAGTCATTTTAAATATTCTGGTTTTAGGTTTAGAAGAGACTTCACTACATACTGAATTTGAACTGTTCACCAAGCTACCGGCACCTGTCAAAAATTGTAGTGTTGATCCACCTACAGGTGTGGCATTTGAAACTGGTTTCGCAATAAAGTGCACCTATTTTCCTGGAGATAAAACTTTTGAAATCAATTCTGTGAAAAATGGGAAAAGTATCTAAGCCAGCGATTTCTTAGCATTTTGATTATAAATTTGAATGATTTTATAGCAAGTTTATTAGCAAAGACAACTAATCTGGAACGTGAAGTATTCATGTTACCTGCTGACGTGTCCATTTTAGTCAATGTTTATCATGCAAAGATAGGATTTACTCAAGCAATTAATCTTCCCGTACAGGTACGTTTCTATGACGAAAATGTTTAAGGCATTATTAGAAATATTCTAGGTCAAAGGGGTTCTCGATTTGAGTAACAAAAATACAGATGCCGAAATCAACGAAGCTGTAAGTAATAAAATGGATGAAGCGTTGGATTTGATCAATCAAGGCCATTCTGGGTTGGCTCTTCAAGGTTTGGCAGCGATTGTGGGCGAATATGCAAATTTGCCACCGAAAGTGGATGATCTTAAAAAATCATTAGATAAAGCGGTTATGAACGTAATATCACAGGTCAGTGAAAATAATTCGGAAAATATTTGCTTTCAACAACTGCCAAATTAGCGAGGTATTCATTTTCAATCGGTTCATAACGGTAATAATATATTAACAGGACGATTTCTCGAAAATGGGTCTATATATGCGCATGTGTATGGGGTGCTATTGCCACCTTAAGATGCGTCGCTTGACCCCAATTTTCGAGTGCATCTTTGAAAAAGTGTTATCAGCATCGCAAATTTCTCCCTCTCTATCTGCTCTCCGATTTTTCCTGGACGCACATGCTAAATGGCCTAAATGCTACTAAACTAGAGTCTTTCCGTTCTTCTCCTTTTTTCTATGGATACCCATTTCAGAACTACTTTTGCCTAGAGATCCTTTCTACGTGCCCATAACATGCCTACATCGCATGCTATTATTCTTATACCCTCCATTGACCTATTTATCGTATTGTGGCGACTCTAGCTTGCGTGACAGTAATCTTGGGTTCATTTATTTCAAAATCAAAGTCCAATTAATAGAACAATAATTTATTCCATGTTACTACACACTCTGACACTAATTACTTCATTAATTAACTCAAATAACTTAACTCTTTACAACTTTTATAATAATCACTATCTAAAACGTATCACAGCCAATCCTAATCTTAAAAACTACTAACTAATACCGGTCTTTATATATCTGTAATCCATTCTTATTTATCATGTGTATGTTATCATCGTGATGAATGGTCGATATTAGTAGCACATTCTTTTTTTTTTACGAATATAGGATACCAATTTTATGTTATCATGATAGGTAAACATGCTTGATCCTATCGGTCTTGTAATTGGATTTGAAATTTCTGGAAGTAGTTCCCTTTTATTTTTGATGATAGTACCCAAAAATGTAAGTTTGTAATCATTGAATTATGTGCGCAAAAGTGGGCTGCTAGTGAACCAATTGTCACAAGCTACATTTCGCTTTGAATTTCTAATCGGCTCTACTAGTCTTTTTACCACGGTAGATGGTGAATTATCCAAGCTAAAGGGGCCATCTGGTTGTCTTCCAACATACACTCCCAAGTTGATGGTGTAATAGGTTGTTGAGTCATCGATAGCATAGACTTTAAGACCACACCTTGCTTGATTGTTACATACTGGAATGGCGTGTATGCAGATTTACATTTTTCGACAAAGGAGTCAAAGATATTTCTGATTGGTGTCAGTTTATCTATTTGTCTTCTTTCCACTCGAGTATCCATATTATCAAATCGCAAATGCTGAAGCAAAAACTGAAAATGAAATTTAGACATTGTGAGACGGAATAACTCAACGCCAGTTCCATTTTTTTTGATTTGACTTTAGCACCCCCGCTAAATATAGTAAACTTATCAGTGCTTCAATTTCATAAATATCCGTTTCCTTTGCATTTCTATCTCGGGAATAGTTTTCTTGATATTTTTGAATATGTTGAATGGTGTACTCGACGATTCTTCGCATTCCCAAGTCAAAAAAGTGTTTCCAGATTTCAGATGCACCTTTCAATTGTTTTACAGCTACCTTTGGCCCTGGAAGACGTGTGATGAAATGCCTTTCGAGTTCTGGATGAATGAGGAACATGTTTCGATTATTCAGTCGAACGGCCAACAAAATGAGGAACCACTAAAACTTCCTCCTCAATTTCAGCATTGGGAATTTCTTCCTCAGTTTCACCATCAGTAATTTCCTGCTCAGTATCTGTTTGTAATTCTTGTCTTTATAATATATCCTCTTCATCGTTGTCTTCATCTTCGTCATTTATCGAATCCTCCACTTCTAGTCCCCAGTACATCGACCTAAAAATTTTGTAACTCATGTACACGCCAAACTTTCTGAGCGGCTTCCTAACACCAAGTCGGACAATATTTTTCATATCTCCACCTTGGGCGATGGGACATTGCCGCGCTAGCTCTTCGTGAAGTTGTCGTTCTGACGTCCTTAAGGAAGTTGATACATGTACGTGTAGTTTTAATGCCAATCGACTGTTTTTGACATTATATTAACGATATCACATTTGTCGGACAAAAACCATGTGGCTTTGGGGAAGGTCCGACACCCCCAATATGTCGCTGTGGCGTCCCTAAGGAAGTTGGTACATGTACGTGTAGTTTTAATGCCAATCGATTATTTTTTGTATTTCATTAACGATATCATATATGTCGGACAAAAATCACGTGGCTTCGGAGGGGTCCGACGCTCTCAACATGTCGCTGTGGCGTCCCTGAGGAAGTTGATACATGTACGTCTGTTTTTAATACCAATCGACGGCTTTTTACATTACATTACCGATATCACATTTGTCGGACAAGAAATTTGAGACAATCAATGAAAAAATTAAAATTAGTTTGTCTTTAAGCAATCTGCATATTAGTCAATTTATTATTTACCTACTTTGTCAAATACCTGTGGGGACCTGTGTCATATTCACTGATCTGTTTTTTTTTTGATAATTCTCCGAGTATTTACGGGAATGATTTAGTGAACGGTCGTTGAAAACCACGCGTTTGAAAAAGAATGGATATTCTGTCGTGTTTTTTGTGCGATCTCAGGAGTAGAGATCCTGAATTTCGGCAGAAATTGATCAAAAGGACTTTTGTTGTCCGACTGACTTTAATACTCATTCTTTTTGTCCGACATTTACTACACATGTTTTAAAATTACATTGTTACTCATAATTATTTTTGTCGGACATACATGTATCAACTTCCTTAGGGGCGCCACAGCGACATGTTGGGGGCGTCGGATCCACCCAAAGCCACGTGATTTTTGTCCGACATATGTGATATCAATAATGTAACATAAAAAACAGTCGATTGGCATCAAAACCACACGTACATGTATCAACTTCCTCGGGGACGCCACAGCCACATGTTGAGAGCGTCGGACCTTCCCCAAAGCCACATGGTTTTTGTCCGACAAATGTGATATCGTTAATATAATGTCAAAAACAGTCGATTGGCATTAAAACTACACGTACATGTATCAACTTCCTTAGGGAGGTCAGAACGACAACTTCACGAAGAGCTAGCGCGGAAATGTCCCATCGCCCGGGGTGGAGATATGAAAAATATTGTCCGACTTGGTGTTATGAAGCCGCTCAGGAAGTTTGGCGTGTACATGAGTTACAAAATTTTAGGGTCGATGTACTGGGGACTATTCGTCATCGGCAAAGCATTCTAACATAAGTTTAGTAAATCTTGCTTGCTCCTTTTCATAAGAATACATCTAAAAAAAGTACACAAAATACTTCACTACTCAATAATACATAGAAATAAATAACTTACCTTCGAAGAGTTTTAAAACGCAATGTCAATTTATAGAACACAATAAAGGTACGGTTTGTTAGGATAGTACGCAACGCACAACTGACAACGTAAACGTCGTCATTGGTTCAGGTATGGCGTACACCCGTTGTCTGACGCTGACGCTGACGTCATAAAATGGGTGTACGTCATACCTAAACCAATGACGACGTTTACGTTGTTAGTTGTGCGCTGGTTGTGCGTCGCGTACCATCCTAACAAACCGTACCTTAAGGAAACTTTATTACTGGCCGCGGAAGTATAGAGCTCTACTACTGCCGGCGGATTCTCGCTCCGCATCCCTTCCTAAAATTTTAACGAAGAGCACTACACACGTCAAACTCTGAGGTACTACTGCTAAAGGTACGGTTATTACGGACCACTGAAATATCCCTACCAAATAAGAAACGCTCTATTCCTACTATTCCTAATAACTTATAAGTTAACTCATTTCAACACTTCCGATTGATTCCTATTAACTACCCTCCACCTATTTCTCTAAATTCTTTAAAATGTCTAAGTTCTTTACTGACTGCTTATGAAAACCCAAAATAATTACCCATTTTTTTATCAATATAGGTATTACTAACTTATTCTTATAAAACCTTACAATAATTTCTACTAGAAAAATAAAAATCCTAATTCAAAATTCATTTCATGAACAACAACTTTCCAATATTTTGAGACAATTCTATTTCAAAATTTCCTATTCCATTTGATAGTTTATTTAATCAGAACAAATTCTATTATAAGTTTCCTTTAACAACCTTCCATTATTTTAAGACAACAATTCTATTTCATGTACCATCGTCAGCAAAAGTAACTGGGACAGCATCATATTAGCTCTCGTCCTATTATATGAATTTTATTGTCAAATATTTGTCAAACTTGAATTAAATGCATTGAAATGAATGACAGTAGAATTAGTCCAGGAGATTATTATGCATTATTTGTGTCCCAGATACTTTTGGTGACGATGGTACATCAGTTTTCTTTTCAAAAATTTCCTATTCCATTTGATAGTTTATTTAATCAGAACAAATTCTATTATAAGTTTCCTTTAACAACCTTCCATTATTTTAAGACAACAATTCTATTTCATGTAAATCAGTTTTCTTTTCAAAAATTTCCTATTGCAGTTGATAGTTTATCAGAATAAATTCTATTTTCGGATTCCTATGCCTAGCTAATAAACCCAACTGTTTAATTCATAATCCCTACTCAAAATAGTCAAAATTGTATATTGGTAAGTGCATTATAAATTTCCTTCATATTTTTGGTGCAAAATTAAATTAGAATGTCATTATATCTGAAGGCAATTAAAGTTATGCAATAATGTTCCATTTTCAAAACACTCGAGTTATTGATATTTATGCAATAAAGTTCCACAGTTAATTATAAAGTCAAAAGTTTTTCTAGTAAAAATCACTCAAGTTTTAGGCATTGAAATTCAAAGTTTAATCACACAAAGTCATGTTCATCATTTATATTCAAAATAAATCTTGTCACTATAGAGTACCTACTTACATTTTGTCCATAAAACACAAAACTAATCTAATTTATTTCTTTTGATTACTTAGAGCCCACACATAATGGGCTCTTTCACTAAAATTTAAATACGTAATTTAGGTATAAAATCCCAAAGGAGGGACTATTTTAGGCACATATACCAAAAAAAAATGTTCTACAAGGTTAAATAAGTTTTTTACAGGCATTTTAAACTACCAAAATTTGAATTATTTAAAAACGCGCCGATTTGCTGACGTCGCATAAATATTTTTCATTTCGCTTGTTGTTGGAAAGAGCTGTCCGCCTCTGCTGTATTTATCCTGTAGTAAATGCAGGTAAAGGTTCGAATGCGCTGTTGTCGGTGGTGACTAAATGTAGTGCAACGTAAAATAAATAAATAAAACTAAACATAGAAAATTATATTAAATTGTGTTTAAGCATAATTTCAATAAAAATGTTATAAAATCTTGAATCCATAACTAATTAATTTAACTACTTTTCATGATATTTTGGGAACATTTCAGAATTAAATCTATTACAAATTTTCAATGTTGACAATTAGTGGCAACACGGTCAAATTGCGAGCTGCGACGTCATAGAAATAAATTCTGGGTTTTTATTTGGAGGTATTTCTTTTTTTTCTGTTTTCTCAAGAAGGACTATGAATTTTTCAAAAGTAAAAATACAGAAAATTCTGTTTTTAGTTGCTTTATCCAAATATGCCAATTTCAAAAATTAGTGAAAGAGCCCATTGTTGACGAATTTAATTGTTCTTTCTTTCAAAATTTTTCCACTACTTTTTCAAAGACTGGTACCGAGGCAATACAAGAAACTTTCCGGACTGACACTTTAGGTACTGTAGATTTTAACTCAAACTGGACAGGACTGCGAACTCATCTCTCAACCGACAACTCAACTAACAACTAACAACTGAAACCGCGGTATTTATATTGAATCGATCCCCCCGCAAAGTATTATTAATTATCCCCCAAATCGTCAATAGGCGGTCGTTTGACTCTCAAGCAGACAATTCCATTGGCCTACCTGAATATTATTAAAAATAATGATGCAATTTCCTTGAAATTTTTATCATTTTAAGTTAAAAAAATCGAATAATTATGTCGCAATATCCTGATTTATCGAGGTCAAAACATTATTGGTTCAAGAATGCCATAAATCATTTATAATTACTTGGCCTCGCTCTTTTAAGTTCATTGATTTAGGAGATGACACATGCTGGGGTCGAATTACGTTAGCGTTAATTTGTTTCATTTTTTAATTTATCGATACTGATTTGAGAAATACCGGAAATTAAGTTTTTGATTATGATATTATTTAATTTTTTCAGTAAAGACATTGTGATTTTCGGGTCTAATTTCTGGGTCATAAAAATAGGAACATAATTCTAGAAAGCTCCTTAGTTCATGTCTGTCGCGTGGTTTTGGCCAATTCCTGATAGCATCTATCTTTCCTTCTATATCTTGTATGCCATCTTCAGATACCACGTTACCTAAGAATTCCATTTTCTTTTGAAATAGGAAACAGTTATTTGGATTTAATTTTAAGTTGGCATTCCGGAAGCGGTCAAAAACTTCCTTCAGGTTATTGAGATGCTCTTAGAACGAATTCCCCATGATCATGACATCATCTAAATATATTAGACAAGTTCTTCATGTAAGGCCTCGCAAACATGGGCGTCGTTTGGGGGGGGGGGGGGGGGTTCGTACCGATGGCTGAGTTTCAACCTTCGGTTAAATCCTATCAATTTGCCTGGAGTAAACCGAATGTTGAAACTCAACCATCGGTTCAGTGTTTATAATACCGGCCATTAGACAATTACCTCAACAAATGATGCGGACAGTGAATTTGTTGCGGAAAAAATACCATCATTTTTAACTATAAATATCGAATAAGTACGTTAAAATGCTGAAAAAAGGGGCGCGGCATCGAAAAAAATTTCGCCTTCGGCGGTTGCCAGCGGCGCTATTGCAACTGATCTTATTATAGTGCTGCCCCCCCCCCCCATCTGAGAAATCTCGTAACGATGCCCATGCTCGCAAAACTAGATGCATCAGTCGCTCAAACGTAGTGGGAGCATTACACAATCCGAAAGGCATTACGGTAAACTGGTATAACCCGCTTCCGGTACTAAAGGGAGTTTTCTCTTTGTCATCTTTGCGTATTGCTACTTGCCAGTATCCACTCTTAAGATCCAAGGTGGAAAACCATTTGGAGCCCGATAGAGTTGGTAATGTATCGTCTATCTTCGGGAGAGGAAAGTTGTCCTTGGTGAGTTCATTAAGCTTACGGTAGTCCACACAAAATCTAAGACTTCCATCTTTCTTTTTAACCAATAGACCAATACTAATGGCGCAAACCACGGACTATTTGACTCTTCAATAATTCCCTCTTGATGCATCGAGGTGGTTGTTGTCTACTTGGGTGTGCCGATCTAGTATCAATTTTGTGTTGAATTGAACTGGTCCGTCCGATTTCATTATCCATCACAAATACGTCTGCTTCTTTCAAGATGAAATCTTTGGCTTCTTGAAGTCTATCTGGGTCGAGGTGTTTCCATGATTTCTCCAAAGTCTGCATCAAGGTGTCTGTATCCAATTTCGGTTATACAAAATGTCGTTTATCTGATAGGTCACAGTTCGATAGTTGCTTAACTGTTTCGAGAGTTCCAATAACATCTCCTTCCTTTATTTTTACTATTTCAGAAGAAACACTGACAATTCTTATCATAATGTCTCCATTTGTTCTTGCTAGAATCTTTCCAATGACAAATTTTTCTGGTTTATCTCCAATAAAATTATGTGCTAGTCCAACGCAGCACCCAGAGTATGTTTCCAATTTTCCGCATATGGATCTTCTCAGTACTTCCAGGAATCCTCACCGGGTTTGACGCCAGGATCTTAACGGCTTGAGATTCTTCTTGTGTAGTTAGAGCAAATTCTTCATTACCAAGTTTAAGGATGTTCATAGGAGGATCGAAAGAGAAACCATGTTGTCGTTTAGCTTCTTTTTCTTGTTTTTCTTTTGGTCGCCTGGCTACTCCGTCTTGTTTTTCTTGTTGTCGTTTAGCTTCTTCTTTTTTTTTTTCTTTTTGTCGCCTGCCCTCTTCCTCTTGTTCTTCTTGTTGTCGTTTCGCCTCTTCTTGTTGTCGTCTAGTTTCTTCTTCTTGTTTTTCTCTTTGTCGCTTGGCCTCTTCGTCTTGTTTTTCTTGTTGTCGTTTGGTCTCTTGAAGTTCCAACATTTTACGCAGTAGTTCTTCAATTTTTTGTTCTTCCATTTTTGCTTGATGTCTCGTAATAGGAATTTACAGAATGTTCTTGAATTTTCCTCAAACTTTCTTCAAATATCCTTCCTGGTCTTTGCTTGAAGTTCCAAACACGTCGGTGAAGTCACAAATTGGATAACTTGCTTTATTCTCGAATAGTATGTTCTAGAATTTTCTTCAAGTTTTTTCTGAATGTCGATTGATATAGTAAACACGTCGGCGAAGTCACAAATTCGAATTCCGAATAGAATTTTCTAGAACTTACCTGAAAATTCACTATCACAGTCAAAATTGGGTATACAGTCACTTTCGGGATAATTTACACAATCGGTTAAGTCTCTTTTTGTGATTGTCACTGCTTATACTGATTTACTGTCCCAGTGTTTACTAGTGTCCACACTTAAAAGTAGTCCGCACTATTCTGCAATCGAATTCCACTTATATCTCACTTCTGACACCAATGTCACGACTCTAGCTTGCGCGGCAGAAGTCTTGGGTTCGTTTATTCCAACTAATACCGGACTACATATATATCTGTAATCCGTTTTTGTTAAATCCAGAATAAACGCGAAAATCTCTTTGCCAGAATAAAGCAGTAAAATCTAGATTCAGCTGTCCAATTCTGTACACCCTGGCGCTTCGGCCAGATTTTCGCGACAGTATTCTTCAGTTTGTACCCATTCTTGATACTGCAGCTAATCTTCGCTAGTAATCCATTTCCAGTGACAGAGGATTATGCTTTAATCTTCTAGTCATCGCCATATACCAAGCCTCACAGTAATAGTAGGGAAGAAGAGTTGTAGTGAGTTGTTCTTTCCCAATTGTATGTTATTTGACCAGAGGAGTGTTATATATTGTTATTTACTTATTTCTTTTTCTTATACGCCTCTATCTATTTTTACCCCAAATATATACAAATCTGCAGGAATTGTTAACTTTGCCCTTGTTCAAGGTAAGGCTGTCTGATTCTGCTAAAATATATATTCATATACTATTTTGATTTTCTGTAGTTCACTTTCAGTTCCCAGTTTTTATAGACTCGATAAAGTTTTCTCGTCAGGACGATAACTTCTACACGGTGGCCTGCAAAGAGTGGCACTGCAAGAATAATTGCCATCGTTTTTTTTATTGTTTGCTCTCTTCACTGCACACTTCTTAATTACTTCAAGGCCTCCTCACTCAGAATTCCACCGAGAATTTCTGTAAAGGTCCCTCTATGTTCAAAAAATGAGTCCGATGTGAAGTTGATTACAATTTTTTGTGTAGGTGAATATCGATTGTCCAGCCAAAGCTCAACAAGTTGCAGACACGTTGTCCCAAATTACTGGAAGATATAACGTATCGTCGGATCCTGATATATCAGCTCAATCTACAGCACTCTGTACTAAGGCTGGCAATGTGCTGTTAAACGATGCAAAACAGGCGAAACGACCTGACTTGATGCGAAATCAAATTGCTAATAGCGTTGCGTATGTTTCCTTTTACATTTATTATTAAGTTGAAATTGTGACCAAAAAAATGACTCTTTTTTTTAAGGTCACTATCCCTTTGTTCGCAAGCTGGTTTGAACGTTAACAGAGATTCTGTAGAAGCGAAGAATTCTTCTGTGTCTGTGCCAGAAGAGGTACCAGTACTTCCTTCTCATCAACCTGTAGAATCTTATCCCGACTATACTGACGATGAACATTCATCAGAGAATATGGCTAAGGTGAGCTTTAATGCTTATTTTATATGCAAGCTGCAACAAACTTCATTAAATTGTTCGAAGCTGTCGGAGCAAATATTTTCGTTGCATGTTAATATAATTTATTCTTTGCAATTAATGGATCAATTCTGTGCATATCTGCAAGCAAATCTATAAATTTCTATAAGCCTATAGCTGCCTAAAGACAATTCACAATTCTGCACTTCCTGTAGAATACAGAATATCTTATAGGATTGTAAATATTTCCGATCGGGTGTTTGGTAATCGATGCGTTTTACAGTGTCTATAGGCTTATAGAAATTTATAGAATTGCTTACAGACGTGCACAGAATTGACCCGTTAACCCTATAAATGGTGGTGTAAAGCTATAGTAGCAAATAAATAACTGTGTATCATAAAACATAAGAGTTGCAGTATGTAGATATTCAAGCAATAGACAAGCTCGGTGAAATTCTAAATGAAATGAGCAATTCAAAACTCATTCAATTATGGTCGAAGTCGAGGGAGTTTCTGTGTGGCTCGTGGAAGAATCAGGAAAATCAAACCAGAGTATTTCGAACTGAAAAGAGAAAACAACAGTCTCGTTAGATATATTTGCTGGAAATACTGTTGGTTTGAATTCAATTATAGGTCGTACAGAAGCCGTATCTTGAACGTGCGTAATCAGTAATTTCATATCTTCTTAATTATCTACTTTATATCGGCTGCCAAACACACATCAACTGCTTCAAACTTACTCATTACTTTTGAAATCTTTGTCTTTCGCTTAAAACCTGGTTGACACGGTCCAAGTGTACTTGGACGCTGCGCGCGCCTCACTTGGACGATACTGGATGGATCGTATAACTGTAGTTCAAGTTCAGTTGGATGGGTTCGGCTTCTAACATCCAAGTAAATGGACTGGCTGCCAACTTACTTGATGGGCCAAATTATCATCCAAGCATACTGGGACCAATAGCACTTGGACCGTATCAAACCGGCTTTATTGAGAAAATGCGACGAGTATATTCGTCATATTTTTTATCACTCTTTATTACGTGATAAATATATGGTTTCATAAGTGTGGCGCGCTTATAGTTATTTGAAACTGCAAATATATATTTTATTTCAGTTTGAAAAATCCACACAACGTATGGAACAAATTTGTTTTACTAACGGGAAAATGTTATCCTTCACTTTGTTACCAGAGGAGGATCCTATAGTAACCACTGTAGAATCGGTAACAATCGTTGTGGCACGAATGTAAGAAATCTGGTTTATTCCAACCACTGGCTATTTTTGTAACACTATTTTTTTTTTAGGTACTGTGATGATACGTCTCATCTCATCGTTGAATCCCCAGACGTTAATCTAAAGCCTAACACAGATTGTCATTTTGATAATATTCCGATCATAGACATTTTGGTGAGTACTCAAGCACCAGATTAAGCCGCACCAGATTCGAAAACGTGATTCAACTTGGAGAGCACTCATTCATTATTGCCATGCTACTTTTAGTTTTTAGCCATGGTTTTTAGCATTAGAAAAATCGACGATCCTTTCAATCGTAGGCATATGTCTTCCATTATTGTTTGGACCAAGTTCGCTTAATCAGCGCCCGGGGTCTTTTAGCATGTTGAGGATGTTCTTGGTATATATTTCTACAACCTTGACGAACGAAGTCCTGCCATCAGAGTGATCCAGTCAGTTGCCCCATAAATAGTAACTCAGCTTCGCTGTGAGCTGCCTTGGGACGAGCAATCCATGAACGACTGTTCATTGAAATCCGCTTCCTCTAGTACATCCTAGATTTCTACTTCAGGGCATCTAAGTCCAGATCATCTCGAGCCCCTGACTCTTCTTGCACTATGGAATTACTGGGCTTGTAGGGAGGTGTGTCCGCCGGGGGATATCGTCGTCACCGTTCTTCTTTGCCTCTCCGTGAGCTTTCCATCCAATTTTGGGCCATTAAACCAGTCTCTACCGACTGACTCCCTAACGTCATCCGTCTATCTCCCTTGTAGTCTGCCGACACTGTACCTATCACTCTGTCCATCTCCACCTAACATGCCTCGCTACGTGTCCCACCTAACTTCATTCCATTTCGGCCACTCAATCTGTGCTCCTGACATACATGTGTTTACTACCATACAAAGGAAAAAAGCATTATTAAAAATTGCTGAAGCATTCGTGAGGCTTGTTCTCTCTTTTTTGTAGGAAGAATTAAGAAATCAATTTATGTCAACTTAAATCTTATGATCTGTTTTTTCTATTATAAAATTCGTTGATCCATGATATCAGCATTGAATCTTAAAGTCTTAAAACTTTTTGACAAGCGTAGTATCTGGTATGGATTAAGCTCGAACTGAAATAAAGCTCAAAAAATATTTCAACAACTTCTACCTTTTAGATATGTTCGACGAAGAAAAATCCCTTTTGGTATATTGATAATATTCCTATGCTTACTCCTGTAATTTATGCAATATTTAGTGGAAATCCAGCTGGAAAATCGTCTTTCGACTTAGATCTATTTGGAAGGAGCCCTGAGAAAGAAGAATTTAAGGGTTGATCTATCTGGCTGGAAAATGAAAATAATGTCTTCTTCAAAATATATTTTTAGATGCTCTCCATTTAACACTTCCAGTTCATGAAAATGCATCAATTAAACTACAAATCCACGAAGCTCAACTGCCAGATAAATCAATCGGAGCTTTGAACGAAGAGAGCTTTTATGAAAAAGTATCCACGCATCGTATTTTTGTCTTCAAAAATCGAAGTTTTTCGGTATCTTTTGAAAATATCACAGGCACTGACATGTACGATGTAAGCTTTAAGTTTGTTTATGTATGATACAAATCTTCTCTGAGCCATATTTTAGATTATGGTTACCAACTTCAAAAAACCTAGCTATGAGCAGTTTAAATCTCTACATAAAACCATAACTCCCGATGATAATGTTATAGATATAACGCAAATTAACAACTATGACAGTTTTTGGTATCTCAGTTTATTACCTAACGGGATCGTGGTGATTAATTCTTAATTGGGATTCAAAATTGTTAACAATATTAATTTTAGCATTCCACTTCTAACAAAAATTACACATTTTCTGTATCAACTACAGGTTGCTACGCGTGGAACGTTACTGCAAAACAATGGTATTATGCGTGTCATGTAATAAAAACGACTTAGCAATCCTTCATTCTAAAAATTATATTTTAACAGGGTGCTGCCGGCCAATTAACTTCCCAAAATATCACTTGCTATTGTACTCATGGCCAAATTTTCACTGGTTATGTAATAGACAATAAAGTTTCTTTTGAAGAAACTTTAATTTTGGATTTTGAGCTGGAATTGAAATTTTGCTGGATCATTTATGGAGTAGTACTGGTAACACTTGTTCTGTTTTGTTCACTTTTGTTCTTATATTCGTTAGGTCGAGAAGATAACGTAAGTATGCTTGTTTAATGAAAATACATACATGCAATTTTGCTATTATTAGATTTTAGATAAAGTGTTTTTTGTTGGAGATATACCCAGTTATTACCAATATGCTTACGTTATAAATATAAAAACAGGTCGTAAGAGGCATTCGGGGACTACATCGAATATTTCCATCAAATTATGCGGAACTGAAGGTGAAAGTATGGTAAATTAGTTCCTGTTTACTACTTACCCTTAAAGTTAAGGAAAAAATTGGCTACCAGGATATATATATAATAAATAAATAACAATAATACACTCAATACACTTAATAATAATAATTAAAGGAAAAAAATTGAAAAACCTCTGTGTTTCTGATAAAAGGGAGAAAAAAGGGAAAAGGGAAAGGAAAAAAATGAATAAAATAAGAAAAAAAAGAAAAGCAAAAAACTTCAAAGTAGCATTGTACTTGCACACTGACTGAAACTAAGATATTATGTATATCGAAATTATTTAGATTTATATGTACACACACAAACCGAAAGGTTAATCGTGTACAAAAGGAATAGTCTTAATTTTGTATTTAATTTTTTTTGGAAATAAATGATTTGATTCGAATATAATCGGTTTATAACGTTCTACGTCTTCCGATTCCCGATCTCCAACCATCTCTGTCAATCCAGGCATCCTCTCCTAAGCCTCTGTCTCTCATTTCTTCGTCTACTCCACTTCTCCAGCTCCTTCTCGGTCTGCCGCGTCTTCTTCTTCCCCTTGGCTTCCACTCGATAATTTGCTTGGGTATCCTTGTATCTGCCATTCTTTGTACATGTCCGAACCAAATTAGCTGTTTGTCCTTTATATCATCTACTATTGTGTGTTTTACGTCCATAATCTCCCTTATTCTCAGATTTGTTATCCTTTCCATCTTTGACCTGCCTGCGGATCTCCTTCAAAAGTCCATTTCAGTTGCTTCCAGCATTTTGCGGTTCTGTTCTTTAGTGGCCAGACTTCTGAGCTATATGTGACTATGCTTTTGACTATGGTGTTGTATATTCTAGTTTTGTTAGTTTTGTTGATATTTTGGTCTCACAGTACACCATTTAGTAGGGATATTGCCTTGCGTCCCTGTATATTCCGGTCTTTAATTGCTTCGTCTAGGGTTCCTTCACGTGAGATTTTCATGCCCAAATATTTGTATTCAGTACATTGTTTTATTTCGTGTCCGTTATTCAATTTCAGAGTTTGCTGTTCACCTCCTATAGTCATATATTCTGTTTTAGTTAGATTTACTTCCAAACCCCATTTCTCGTATTCCTCTATCAGTTTTCGTGTCATGTACTCTAGGTCATCATAGTCCTGTGCAATTACTACTTGATCATCTGCAAACCTTAAAGTATATAAATTGTATTCATTGAGTGGTATTCCCATGTGTCTGCATTTGTTTTTCCACCCCTTAAGCGCTTGCTCTAAGTATATTTTAAAAAGCGTTGGTGATATGCAACATCCCTGTTTAAGTCCTTTAGTTGCTATAAAGACTTTACTGATCATGTTTCCCTGTTTAATCTTGGTCTTTGCATCACTATAGTCACCGGTCACAAATTTAAATCCGCGACCCCTAGTGAGAGATGTCAAAAGTTTTTGTATTAATAGTTGGTCAAATTTTCACTAGAATTTCGAAAAATCATTCGAAAAATGGAGCTGGAAATACATTTTGGTTTCCAAACTATAAAATTTAATCACCACGAAGCTGCATACAAAAAAGGTGTGGCTCTAGTGAAAGCTGAACAAGTATTCCAAGTAGTTGAACGAAAAGTTGGAGGGGACTTGACCACAGAACGACTTGACTTATCCATTTTGAAAGGGCATGTTATGCGCCAAACCTCCATAAACAAGTCTCCTTATGCTGTTGAACTACAGGTAGGTATGACAATAAAATGAACGCTACAAATCCTTGACTGTCTTTCTGGCTCCCACCTTTTTTTGAATTGGATCTTAAAACGATAAAGAGTGAAGTAACCAAATGAATATGAAAACTCAGTGTGTAGTTCCTATGAATAGGTGTGAAGATTAATGTTGATAGAAGTAAGTAGGAACTTACATTTTCCTTCTGATAGCTTTAATCCATTTTTTACGTCTTTCCTGATCATGGGACCGACTAGGAAAACTGTAGAAGTGAACATTTCCACTTAGATAGGGAGACGACCGCATTTTTCCTACCCCGACATGTGTCCACACTATTATCAATATATAGTATTATGTGCATCTATTAAACGGTATTCCTGCCTGAGAGCGAATGCTGCCGGAAATATCTTTTATCAAATTATTAACAAATTGAAAAAAACATAACACTACCCCCATCGAGTTATGCCCTAAGTAGGGTATCAGATTAAAGGTCTCGATGTCCTCTATCTAAAAAGTCGATCCTGCCTCGTGAGAACTTGCCGGAAAAAGGAGGCAAGGCAGCTTATTGGGGCAAGGGCCCGCGGTCTCATTAAAGGTGTCGAAGTTGATTTAAAATCTCTCCGCACAGAAATCCCAAATCAGAAGGAGTGAATTTCATTGGTTGGAACTAGTTTCCTCACTGTTTCCAACCAATGAAATTCGCTCTGACTGGTTTGTGATTTTTGTGCGAACAGACCTTAAATCAACTTATTGACACCTTTAATTTGACACATCATTCAGTGCAAAACTTGATAGGTGTCAAAGCTGAGACCGCAGGCCTTTGCTCCAATAAGCTGCCCTGCCACCTTTTTCCAGCAAGTTCTCACGAGGCAGGATCGACTTTTTAGATAGAGGACATCGAGACCTTTAATCTGATACCCTACTTAGGGCATAACTCGATGGGGGTAGTGTTACGTTTTTTTCAATTTGTTAATAGTATATTACATACCGAGTAGGGAAGTGTTTCATTACTGTCGAGAGATTTATATAGTCAATCGAGAAGCGAAGCGTCGAGATTGACTATTAATCTCGAGACAGAAATGAAAACTTTCTTCCGAGGTTTGTATACTATTTTACACACCATTAACTATGATTAGTCATTTAATTTTTTTAATATTAAGAAAATAAAACAAACATGCCAAAATGTGTCATTCACTGTTTTGTCGTTTTTACCTGACATGTTCTCATTGTTGCCAGCAAAGGTGAATAAATTACAGTGAGGGAAATCGGTGAGGGAAGTCGAATAGGGAAATCGGTGAGGGAAATCGAAGAGGGAAGTGACACAGGTAAAGTGACACTTCCGAATTTTAAAAAAGTCAGTAATGACAAGATTACATATATGGTTGCAAATAAAAGATATTTACCTACGAGCGTGCGGTAAAGTGCACTTTACCGCACGTTTTTGAACATGGAAAGTATCACTTTACCGCACACTATGCGGTAAAGTTAACTTTACAGCATAGTGTGTGGTAAAGTTAACTTTACAGCATAGTATGCGGTAAAGTGCACTTTACCGAATACTTTGTAGTCCACTTTACCGCATAGTGTGCGGTAAAGTAGAACTTGATATTTATAATCAAAATTCCTTTCTTTCTCGGAAAAAGCATTTTTGATCCTTTCTAAATTTAATCTTATTCCATTAATTAATCTGATTCATTAATTAATTTTATCAATGCTTTTTTTGGAGGTGTAGATGCTCATAGGTAAAATTTTGTACCTAACACATGCAGAAAGTGCCTTTACCGCCCTTAACGGCTGCCGTTGCGTGCGGTAAAGTATCACTTTCCGCATTTGTTAGGTAAATAACTATTCCGGCGCGGTCGTCTCCCAGACTAAGGGCGGGTATTATAAAACTACTTTGAAAGTTAACTTAAAGTTAACTTCTGGAATTACATGTAATTCAAAAAGTTAACTTTCAAAGCAGTTTTATAAAACCCGCCCTAACTTGTATTGGCATAATTATTGCCACAGTTAACAACACAACAATCAAACAATTTTTGAAATTGTTCCTGGGTAAAGGCATGACAAGTAGTGGGTATGCACAATAGCCTGAATTAATGATAATAAAAAGTGTTTGGCAAATAATAATTACAAGAAAAGAAGTGTAATCAAATATAATTGTTTCGTGTAAACAACCATACCTTTATAATGAAATATATTTCGCTTTGAAATCGTTTTTAATAAGAAAAATTACATTTATGTAAATGGAATCAAGCACTTGTCATAATACAAGAACTTACGTTGTTGTCGAAAGAGGGCGCTACTGTAGTTTATAGACGGACTCTATAGACGGTTTTTACTGCCTTTATTAGTTCTAAATTGATATTGGTTTTTTCCAGTGCTTCCCAAAGCTTTTTCAGCGGAACATTGTCATATGCTTTCTTTAGATCTATAAAGAGTAAATGGAGTTCTTGGTTATACGCTAGTTTCTTTTCTATTACCTGGGTCAAACTATGCTACCAGGAAAATGTCGTTAAAAAAAAACAGTAAAACAATAGTATATGGTTGTATCAGGAGTAGAAGCTTTACTTTTTTAATGTAAAGCAGCTATTTTTACTCCAAACGAATGGGGTAAGCTCGGGGGTAACTGAATGGTTGAGCGGCAGTAAAAGTACGAGCGGTACTAATAGTATATTGTTGTATTAGGAGTAGAAGCTTTACTTTTTTGTGCTGAAGCGGTAGGTTTGCGAGCCGAACGTAGTGAGGCTTGCAATACTGCTGAAGCACAAAAAAGTGCATCTACTCCGTATGCAACACGCTATTTTTTCTCCAAACGAATGGGGTAAGCTCGGGGACAAGTGAATGATTGAGCGGCAGCAAAAGTACGAGCGGCACTAAAAGTATAGACTAATATATATAGGAGGTAAATAGACTGGACTCTCCAATGATGACATATCATGTCGTATTTTAGCGGCCTCTGCCGACTGAGAGTGAACTATAAATACGAGTTCGGTCATTTTCTGAAAGATGGCACTTTATTATTGATAGTTCACTGTACAACCCTCTTCAAACAGTGGCGACAATAGAGGTCCCGCCGCCATATTCTTGCAAATTTTTGATATGAATAATAGGATATAAATGAATATCCTCTTTGGATATCCATATCTATCATAAAAAAGTGAAAATAACGTATTCAAATTTTAGTCAGAGAAATATGTTACCTTCAAATTTTGATGATAGATATCCATTTATATCCAATAATTCCTATGTATTCATATTTGAAATTTCAAAAATTTGGCGGCGGGGCCTCTATTCATCGTCGTCACTGTTTGCAGAGGTTTGTCGAGTCCCTAGTTTTTCACAAGAATAAACACAATCAAAAGACAATTTAAATTTAAATTTTGACGTGTCGAATGAACGAAAAGGTCAAATGACAATGACATTTCCGATGAACGATTCAGTATTTATTTAATTTTCACTTCCATAACTTCAGTTTTATAAGACCAGCAGAGCCATCAGCGGTCACGAGTGAACTAAAAAAGCTGGCTCAAAGCGGTAATATGAGTGCGCGGACCATGGCTGGGGTTGCCAAGCAGCATAGAAATTAAATTTCTACCACCTCGACAGGTGTTAACCCGCTGGATTTGCCTAGCAGCATAGAAATCAAATTTCTGACATCTTGACAGGGGTTAAAAAAGTGACGTTTTTCTGACGTTTGGAGAAAAATAGCTATTTATACAATAAGTTACGAAATGAGCGTCTTTTAGGCACGCGACGTGAAAATTGTCCAACGAGGCAAAGCCGAGTTGGACAACACGTCGAGTGACTAAAAGACATCGTTTCGTAACGTATTGTATACAAGATTTTTTCTACTGGCATTTTATAATAAAAAAACACAATTTTATTTCATGTGAATAAGTCGATTACACCCAAAATCTTTGTTACCTGCTTTTACTTGACACCTGACACTTTTCATGCGATTTTCTTTTCAAAATTCGACATCAATAATTAAAATCCTAGAAAGTAGGTAATAACACAAACTTCTGTTTTGAGTAACCCAAACGTTCAATTCAGTAATTCCATTTTCAATATTCATAATAAATACAAAACAAAATTCAAATATGTGTTTAGTGTGTTTTTTATTTCTGAATAATGAATGACACTTTTAGGCACTAGTGCTTAAAAATTACTTTTACGCACTCATAAGTCACTTTTACGCATTCAAAAGTCACTTTTACGCACTGAGTGCCTAAAAGTAACTTTCACGCACTCAGTGCCTAAAAGAATGTCGTTTCAAAACTGAAATGACAATCGAAAAGTTGCTATTATGAAACGTCAGTAGAAAAAGTACTTTTACTTCCGCTGCGATTGCCTAGCAGCATAGAAATTTAATTTCTACCACCTCGACAGGTGTTAACCCGCTGAATTTGCCTAGCTGCATAGAAATTAAATTTATGACATCTTGATAGGTGTTAACAAAGTGACGGTTTCTTGACGATTGGAGAAGAACCTAATTATGAAGTTCATTCATCCCCTAATACTGATTCTCCTGTCAGTTATAAAAACTAGCGTCTCTAGATCTCGATAGCAATCGTTGGAATCGATTTACTGATGGTTATAACGTCCTATTATTCTACGCTCCCCACTCCCGTTAAAATATGTCAATGTTATACAAATACAGCGTGGTCAAAAAGAATGGAACACCTACAGGGGTTTGCAAACTATCTCTTTTTTGAAAAATCGCTCGGACCCATCAATTTTATTTTCAAGCTGCGCATTTTTTGGAGAAAAGAAAATTATACAGGGTGTCCCAAAAATGGTGTTACTTGCATCAAGTTTGTTATTTTAAATGGCAACCCTGTATATTGTTGCATTTTCAAATTCTACGAAAAATTAAAGAAATATTTTATGTTTAAAGTCCTATACCTATCTTCAACTGTTTCGGAAATATTGACAGTTGAAAATTGACTTTTTTAAAACCTAAATGGTTAATTTTAGAGCAAAACCGATCACACATTCTTATCTAAGTTTTCCATAAACTCATCATTTGACACCAACTTTGAATTTAATCCATACGATTAAAAATTCCGGTTAAACTTAATCTCCGATTAAATTCGAAGTTGGTGTCATTGTGATGAGTTTATGGAAAACTAAGACAAAAATATATGATCGGTTTTGCTCTAAAATTAACCATTTAGGTTTTACAGCCTGCCAAAGGTACAAAAAAGTCAATTTTCAACTGTCAATATTGCCGAAACAGCTACCTTATGATTTAGATTTTGGAAAACTTTGAAAGGCCATAACTTTTTTCTATCAGGGATGGAAAGTTGAAATTTTCAGCGATCCTTATCCCAGTGGCGGACTACAATCCCTGAAAATTTTAGCTCATTTGGACTCCGAGAAAAAATCGCGTTAAAGAAATTCGCGGGTAATAGGCGGGAGCAACATTTTCTGAGTGCCTTTTTTCATAGAATCCGGCTCCATATCTGGGAAGGGAATTATTTAGTGTATGGAGTGCAGGGGATTCCGATGGACCATAAGAACACAAAATCTCAACAAAAAAAAAAATAATTGAAATTTCATCGATGATTTAGATTTTGGAAAACTTTGAAAGGTTATAACTTAAACCACCCTTAGAGTAATTTGCAAGTCAAATGAGGTTCCCCAAACGATGTATTTTGGTACTGCCTACAATTTCCAGTACTGTTTGTGCCCGAGACTAGGGTGGAAATGTCCATATTTTCACAAAAACCCTTTTTTCGATGAATCGCAATTATTAGTTTTACCCCCGGAAGAACGGATTGCTATACGTAAGTCTAACATAATTTGGTACGTTTTGCCTCGTCTTGCGCAATGGGCGTTCTGTGTCTTTTTTTATCCAATGAAGTTTCCATATTATTACCTCTTTGTCTGGTATAATAGATAGGTCTATTGTCCAATGGCAAATTTTCCAGTGGTTTCAAGTAAAACTATCTCAAAATATATAATTCACAATTTGACGAATTTACCCTTTCATTGGTAAAGTGGAATGATAATTCCAATGTCACGGGAATCAGTACCCAATATCAAGTAGAACCTCTCACAACTGCCAAAAAATACGATAGAAAAGCAATCACAAACCAGTTACAGTGAATTTAATTGGTTGAAACTAGTCTTCTGACTGTTTTCGACCAATGAAATTTGCTCTGACTGGTTTGTGATTGCTGTGCGACAGTACTCGTATGAATGCATGGAAACTCTACAAAATCGTTCATCAGAATAAGATGTCGCAACTGAATTTTAGGTCATTTATCGCAGTACGACTGCTAAAAACAAATAATTTCCTCGCTACAGCATCAGAACCACCCAATGAAGTAAGCGTTGATCATTATGGACATGTGATCAGTAGAGCTGACATCCACAGAAGATGGCGTGTGTGCGGAAGTCAAACAATTTATATTTGCGAGCGATGTACAGTTTATTTACACGCTGACTGTTTCCGGCAATATATCTAACATTATAAGCCGTTGATGCGTTTACGCAACACCACTTATTTCATGATGTAGCTGATTTTTTAATTTTTTGACGCCACTCGTCATTAATTTCACAAAGTGTCGAATCTCACTTTTTGTGATTTTTCAGGACGGAGGTTTAAAGAATTTCGCCATATTTGTCTTTCGATAAAAGCTAAAAATTATTTGCTGAATTATATTTAATTGGTTTTATTTCATAGTTTCAGGACTCTATTTTAAAGTACCATGATATATTATGTGATATATTTTTTTCACCTTGAGTTAAAAAACAAACAGCAAGATACGACCATTTGTGGGCATTTTTATGCAAATTTTAAGGCTTATTATTATTAATTTATTAGCAAAAACACAAACAAAATTAAAACCTATAAATAGGCACACATAAATAAAAAACATATAATCATTGAATATAAGTAATACCTACCCATTATTCTTTCAATATGATTGTGATCGATAAAACTTTCTATGTTCCTCGAGACGGATGACTGGAGTTTCTCCCAAACACATAGATTGTTAATCTGAATACTTTTCTTTAGAAATTTTATTCGGTTGGGTATTCAAACGATTTGGAACAACTTTTCTGAGTTTAGTTGTGCCAAGACGTTTCAAAGGTAAAACCTTAAAATCATTCGACAGATGGCTAGCCTTGAAAAGAATCTGTTGTGGGTGGTTTTTTAGAACTTTCAACTCCATAACTTCAGTCCATTTCACTGGATCTCCAGTTTCGGTTTTCCTCACTGTCAGAACTTCCAACTCTTTCGCCAGAGTCTTGAAATCCAATAAGTCGTTGTATTGTAAGGGGCAAACATTGTATGAGGTTGTCTTCTCAGAGCTGGTCAAGCTACTTGGAAAAAGTAGCTAGCTACAAGTTACAATCTACTTTATATTGTAAGTAGCTAAGTTACTCAGTAGCTCAACTACCTCTTCAAAAAAGTAGCTAAGCTATTGGTAACTTAACTAAATATTGAATTAGTGAAAGCTACTATTTAAGCTACTTTTTTGAAAGTTAAATTAATGAAAACAGAAAAACGTGCACAATCGCCACCATCAATGTACATACCTTACCTAATTTAAATTCATAATATCATCATACGAAAATAACATATTAACTTTTTCTAAGAAGTAGTATTCATATTTTTGTGAAAAACCCCTGGACATTAATTTATTAGGTTCACTTTGATCACAGTGATCTGCGAATGCGAGAATTAAACAAGACACATAAAACATAGGTACCTACAGAAATAAGTACAAACTAGTCTAAACAAGGCAGAATAAGATTTTTTCTACTACCGTGCGTAAAGTACTCACTTCACGCACTATTCAGCAGATGTAAAATTCCACTTCACGCACTAGTGCGTAAATTAAATCACTTCACACACTAGTGCGTAAAGTAATGTCAATAATAGATGTTGACAACTGTCAATTTAGTATTTTTCTGGTAAATTACTTCACACACTAGTGCGTAAAGTGAAAATACTTCACGCACTAGTGCGTGAAGTATTTGTCTAAATCTATTTTTTTAACATATTTGATTGGTAGTAGAAAAAATGTATATGCAATACGTGCGTAAAGCTCCTTTTTTCACTCATGTGATTGTCGCACTCGCCTTCGGCTCGTGCGTCAAAATTCACATTCGTGAAAAAAGGTTCACTTTACACACTTGTTGCATAAATAACTATTTCCGAAAAATGATAATGGATAATTTTTTTTATTTGCTTATTGGAAAGAGGAGTCAAAATTAAGCTCAACTATATTTTTTTCCGATTTTTTTCGGACTTGCAAAGGCTCTAAATTTCCATTTGAAGTTCAAATTTCTTGATGTACAGGGTGGCCCGTTTAAGAGGGGCCTATACCTTATCTCGAAATCTACAAGGGCTGTGAAAAAAATGTAAATACAAAAGTTGTTTCTAATAAAATTATCTACAACTTTTTTGTATTGTTTTTGTTGTCACTTTACTATATACAGGGTGGGCAAATTAAATTTCATTTTTTTAAATAGAACACCCTATATATCAATACATTTTTAAATAGACCTTTGAAAGACAAATTCAACGATATACTGGTCATGTGTCTGTGATAACCCGTTTCGAACTTATTAGCGATTATCTTCATGATTTGGGGTAATTTTCAACAGTCATTATTACGTGACTTATAAACTTTTAAAACTTTTTTTTGCATGATATTTTCTATAAAATAATGCTCTTCTTTAGACTATATTCAAATTTGAAATATTTGCTTTAAAAACGCGGTGTTGCCACGTTTCGCAAAATGTTACGCTTTTCAATTTTTTTAAATGGGACCTCCTGTTAATTTTCGAGTTTTTGGATAGCCCTCTAAAAGACAAATTCAACGATATACTGGAAATGGGTCTGTGATGCACCGTTTCGGCCTGATTAGCAATTATCTTCAGTTCTAGCACAATATTTCATCTGTCCAAGTCGCCCTGTGAATAACAAACATATGTCTATTTTCCTTCAACCATCTATTAACGTGGTTTATTAATGTATAGAAATTGTTCAATATTGCCACCATTAATGCATAAAAAGCACTATTTTAGCTAATCTACTACAAAATTAGACATTTTTTTCATTCAACAGGGATGACATGAGATATTGTGCTAGAACTGAAGATAAACGCCAATCAGGTCGAAACGGTGCATCACAGATCCATGTCTAGTATATCGTTAAATTTGTCTTTTAAAAGGCTATCTAAAAACTCGAAAATTTACAGGAGGTCCCATTTAAAAAAATTGAAAAGCGTAACATTTTGCGGAACGTGGCAACACCGCGTTTTTAAAGCAAATATTTCAAATTTGATATAGTCTAAAGAAGAGCATTATTTTTTAGAAAATATCATGCAGAAAAAAGTTTAAAAAGTTTATGAGTAACGTAACAATGACTGTTGAAAATTACGCCAAATCTTGAAGATAGTTGCTAATAAGTTCGACACGGTATATCACAGACACATGACCAGTATACCGTTGAATTTGTCTTTCAAAGAGCTATTTAAAAATGGATTAAAATATAGGGTGTTCCGTTTAAAAAAATGCAATTTCATTTGTTCACCCTGTATATAGTAGAGTGACACCAAAAATATTACAAAAAAGTTGTAGATAATTTTATTAGAAACAACTTTTGTATTTAAATTTTTTTTACAGCCCTTGTAGATTTCGAGATAAGGTATAGGACTCTCTTAAACGGGCCACCATGTACAGGGTTTCCCACTAAGGTCGGTAAGGTATACGATATTATGGAAGCCATAGACCTTACGGCACTGGAATTTTTTTTTCTTCACTAAATCGGCCAAGAGAAATTGATGGAAATTATTTTCAAGTTTCTAGGATGACCGCTAGAGGGCGCAATTACGATGATATAACTAAAAATTCAAATTTTCCCAAAAAATCGCTATATGAAGATACTGTTTTAACAACAGAAATCAAAAGATCATTAATTTTTGCGCCAGTTTGGTTATTAAGCTTTTTTCGTATCTTCACTAATAAGGGTGGGGGAAGCTGGTGAAAAAATAGTTTTAAAAATTGCTGTATCTTCCATATTCCTTATCCAAACTCATTCAATTTGGGCTCATTTTAAAGAGAATTTCATTGTTATTAAGAACACCACTTCGTTCGGGGTCGATAGTTCCCACAACGTCTTCTAGAGTGCGCTGTTTAATCCAGATCCAGTTTTTTTCTAATTTTCTTGAAAAATCCAAATGGTATGATATTATTTTTTTATTGCTGTGCTTAAAGAGGAAAAAATATCTACATCTTGGCGCAAACCTTAATTCAATATCTGCATTCGTTTTCAAGTTACGTAAGGTCTATGGTTTCCATAATTTCGTACCTTGTCGACCTTAGTGGGACACTCTGTATAATAAATTCGCGTTGACGATTAATGTCTCCTACTGCATAGTAACTATTAAATATCTGACATCTTTGAGAATCTTCTATTGTTGAGCAAAGGCGTCCTAGTCTTTTACAAGTGTCTTCCTTGCATCTCAACCTCATACTCCTAGATTTAACAGTTTTTCCTTTAAGAGATATATACTCCTGGCCTAAATTCCTAAGGCGCTTTGCAAGCTTTTGTTTATTGAAATGTTTCTTCTTTTTTTGACTTGATTCTCCCTCTTTTCCACTTCCTTTCACTTGATGCAGTTCAGGCAGTGAATCTTTATTAACACTGACTATTTTTTTGATTTTCTTTTCTACTTGAATGGTATTCACAATTTGGGCTATCATCCATGAAGTGATCGTAGCACAGAAGAATCAAACAACGATGACAGGAACTCCATACTTCCCTCTGCATTGGTAATATTCACAGGTGGCTGTGTATGGAGGATCGGCATCCGAATCGTGAATAGGCTCCTCACTCATTTTGCTCTCATTGTCAGGTTCCTCAGTAACTGCTATTTTCTGATTACTTGAAAATTCATTCATCATTTTAGACCTAATTTGAGGTACGATGTTTGAAGAATCCGACAAGGAGTCAACATCTAGCGTGTTCACTTCTTTAGTAGGTACGGGTACATCATCTGAATCATGTTCATCATAGATATTAATGTCGCACTCCGTTGAGATCACTTCAATGTACCACGAAACATAAGCTCACTCGAAGACACAACATTTTTTGTGCCATCCTACCATAGTACAAGCACATCCATCATAGAAAGGTTATTACTTTAACACCAACGTAAAAAAATAGTACAATATAGGTATACCTAGGGGCTAGGTAGAGAAGTTTGAAATCTGTGCTCAAATTATTTTTTCTGAATGCTTTGTCGAAAGTGCTGCCCTCTATCAACAGCTTATTGTAGATTCCTATGATATACATACAGGAACCTGTTTTTTTTTTTCAATTGACAGGCTGAATTTGAAATTGAACCAATAGAAACCTGGTACGTCATGACAATATCCTTGCGTCATGACGTCATTTTCATTATTGACCTAGTTTTTTTTTTTCATTATTTTCATTATTAACCTAGGGAGAGAAATTCAGTTTTTCCCTAGAAAAATAGATTGAATAATGCGTAGTGATAAAAAACTTTTTACTACAGCAATCTACGTTCAAAACTAGACTAAATGCATATTGTCGCAAAATAAGAGAAACGCTCGATTATATTAATACAAGTTCAATTTTTCAAATTGAGATACGTCGGCGACATGCAAAAATTTAGTTAAAAAATAAATCTCACAAACGACCTAACTTGAGTTATGTCAGTTTGTAATGCCGGTTTTCCATGTTTGGGAAAAGTTGGAGTTTTGTCTGAGTTTAAGTTTTGTTTTTGTTTTTTCGGCATAAGATGTATAAATTTTACTAGTATGAGATTCGTCGCTGACCAGTGTGTCTATTCTTGAAACCGGTGAACAGCGTTTTCATGTAAACACATTGGTTGCCACGTCATACATATATGGGTGACAGCGATGTTTGCCGGTGGGCCGCGTCATACATATATGGGTGACATGGCCTGCAAGCATGACTCCGCGCCAGGCCGCGTCATACAAATATAGGCGACGACCAGTGTATTTTCAATAGGGATTCTGAAAGGTGGCCCCCTGAGAAACATTGTGATATGCTTGGTTTTAGGAAATCTTCAAATTTACATATTCTATGGGCATTGAAAAAAATTGAAAGGAAAAAGTGAGAAAAAAAAAACTTATATTCAAAAACTGCCAAATACCATAATTCTAATGAGAAAACTTAAAGATCTTTCATCAACATCATCAAAAAAAAAATTAATTGAAAGTAAAAAAAAAAAAAAATCTCTACATTTTCTGCTTATAATCTAAAAAAATGATCGACTTACAAACTAATTTTACCAAAGCAAATCAAAATATTTACAAATGCATTGCATTGAAACATGGGAGACATAGCTGCTGGGGCTCGCCCACGCAGACATTGAACCTGTGTGGAAGAAATGCGGGCAAATCGCTCCTGATTGGCGCGAGATTAAATATACATATACGCGGGTCGTCGCGTCAGGGTAACTGCAATTTTCGCAATGCACCACGTCGGAGACCCGTCGCGTCGTATGGTATAGATTTTCGTCTTCCCCTCTGCTACTTCATACGTTACCAAGGTTCACTCAGGTGTCGCACTTTATACACCCTTTGCCTGTCTTCTTGCCTTTTCACGGCCGATTTCTTCTTTGGCTTTTGTATAGCAGGAACTACATTTTCGCCTCAATTTTTTCCCAGCAGGGTTTGTCCGTAAGATCAGGTGGTGCACCTCCTTTTTGTTATATTTGGGCCGATTTGTTTGTTCTGGTTTTTCGTTAAGTTTCAGCAAACCAGTCACCAGTGACTCTCGGAATTGGCGAATACCCATTTTTTTATTGGTTGCTTGTTTGAAAACAACCCACGCATTTACGACGCATATTCCCAATAATAATTCAAAAGCCAATTTTCGATACCATTTCACGCCTTTTCGTAAGGTAGAAACATAGGATGCCATCTGATCTGATAAATCTATGCCTGCTTTGCCCTGATTGTAGGCGAGAAACCCTAACGGCTTTTCTGTTGCTCTTTTATTTTTGCGTTTTTTAGCAGTTGGTTTGTGTTCCATTGGATTTTTGATCGAGATAGATAATAATTGCTCTTGAGAAGAAGAACTCGGTTCAGTGTGTGAGTCTTCCATCGTGGTGGTCGCTAGTAATAATTGTGAAGATTAATTATTGTTCCTTACTAGTGGAAGGCTGAGGTGTAATGGGAGCGGATATTGCAGATTGGCTCATCCTAGTGGAAGTCTGAGATTCAATTTTTTTTTTATTTATAGGCTGAAGTACGGGAAAGAGTAGGGGTGAATGTTTAGTTGACAATAACCGCACGTCTCGCGTTTCCTTCCAAAGAAGAACGACTATGCCATGTTGATCCTCTCTTGATACAATTTCTCCTCTCCTTATTTTGGAATGACTTATCTCTCTAGGTATTTTCTTTCTCTTTGACCTCAACGTTCCAACAACATGTGTCTTCTGTTCCAACAGAGACCGGGCTAGCTCGTAGCTAGTGTAGAAATTATCTATGTAGAGCGTCGTACCTTGATTTTGAAGGTCTTTAGCTAGTAACATGCAAACATTATGTGCTAGCCCTGTTTCTCGAATTCCGGTAGAAGATTTCCCTCCGTAGATTTTGATCGACTAGGTGTATCCATCCACCAACTGAACAAAGTTTAAATAAGTTGATGCCGTAGTGGTGGGCTTTATTCGGGATATATTGCCTAAACACTAATCGGCCCCTCTATGGAACAAGGGTTTCATCTATCACAATATCTTGATCAGGACAGAACAAGTCTTGAAACTTTCGTTGAAGAATGCTGACCAAAGGTTGAATTTTGGCAAGTCGATCACTTGCAGTAACACTCTCATTATCATTGAAATGTAGCATGGACAGTAATAATTGGTATCTATTTCGAGACATGACAGCTGTGGGGATATTGTTCTGAAAGATTCCTTACTTTGCCCAATAATTAGGTAAATAACTGATTCTCACAAGTCCCATCCACATCGACAATTCTAGAAATTTCTTAATCTCTTCTTTATTTGTATCCTTCCATTTGGTTATTCTGGCAGACTTTTTTTTTTCTTTTTGAACTCGCTATAGTCTGTTGCGCAAATCTATTAGTCTCTGTCACTATGTAATCCAGGACTTCATCATCTAAGATTTCTAGAAAGACGTCCAGAGGTGATATGTTCTGGAATTTCTTTTCGCACACCATGACGTCCTACGAATTCGAAATATTTCTGACGTCCTTCAGATTTTGTCCAGATACTCTCATACTGTCCATCTTTTTCAATTTCTCCTTCTATTACATTTACTGCTGCTATTCTTCCCTCCTTTTCCTCCTCCTGTTTTTCCTCATCTTCTTCTTCTGCCCTTAGATTCTCTAATAGTTCACTGACATCTTGATCACTTTCACCTCCTGCGATACGATCGGGATCTCATCAAAATCTTCCCATAGGGGATCTGCTATTGAATCGTCCGAACTAACACCCCCTTCATTGTCATCCAAATCTAGTTCTCCGATTATTTTTTCTAATTCTTTCTCGCTTAGTGCTTTTTGTCGTTTACTCATTTTGGTTTCTTATTCTATGTTTTGAAAAAAACGAAGAATCTTAAATTTTCGGCGTTATTTTATTGCTTGGTCACTATTGATTCGCGGATGAATCTAGAACCAGCTTCTCCAATAAAGCCAAAAAAGTAAGATTCTTCTCTTCTGTTCTCTAAAATTCTTTAATTCTTCATGTTCTTTTTCCTTCTTTCTTCATGCTTTTCTCTCAGTAAATCTGTAAAAAACAAAATCAATAGGAAAATAAAATATCTAATGTCACCCAAATATGGGTGACATGGCCCTGGACGGTAAAAATCTAGAAAATATTACCGGCAGGCCACGTCAACCATATAAGGGTGACACGTCAAAAACCTCTTTTGACAGTTGAATCACACAAAAAATATCAAAAAATGCCTTAAGGTAACTTATTTTAAAAGTCAAACTCAAAAAATCTAAAAACAAATGTGGCCCCCTGGGTAACTTACCCAAAATGGCCGTGGCACTCAATGTGTGAATGAAGGTTCTGACTCTGTCGCCCATATCTATATTTTCATAACAGTGACAAAGAGACAGAGCAATCGTTCTCATGAGAACGCTGTTCCCCGGTTTCGAGAATAGACACACTAAAGGGCAGTTACGCGAAAGGTATACGATAGAGAAATTACACGTCGTGAGATGGAAAAGCTTTATATTGGGTAAAAATTTTTGATCCTATCTCCTATCAGGTTTTTTTTGAGATACCTACGTCACTTTGTGAAATTAACGACGAGTGTTACTACTATAATGTGTTTTGATAATTTAAATATACCTATTCTTTGAAAATTTTAGGATTTATTTCTATCCTTGGCGGTAAATGGTTTAAACCACCTTCAAAGTAATTTGCAGGTCAAGTGAGGTTCCTCGAAAGGTGTCTATTGGTACTGCTTATAATTTCCAGTACTGTTTGTGCCCGAGACTAGGGTGGAAATGTCGATATTTTCCCAAAAACCCTTTTTTCGATGAATCGCAATTATTAGTTTTACCCCCTTAAACCAACTCCAAAGTAATTTTCAAGTCAAGTGAGGTTCCCCAAACGATGTATTTTGGTACTGCCTATAATTTCTAGTACTGTTCGTGCCCGAAACTAGGGTGGAAATGTCCATATTTTCACAAAAACCCTTTTCACGATGAATCGCATTTATGAGTTTTACTTCTTCTTATAGCCAGGGGGCTGGCGTCAAAATTTCATGGGTCATTTCAGCATAATTTTTTTTCATTCTGTACGGTAGCTTTTATTTAATAAATAAGTAACCCTACTGTCAGCTGGCACACCCCTGTGGAGACCCCGAAACTAGTAAAAAATAAATAAAAAATCGGGTCTTTTTAGCAAAGCTGGAAATTTGACATTTTATTTTTATGATGATTCCATGAAAAAAAAAATGTGTCAGCTTCCTGTGGTGGGGGGTAAAACTTGTCAGCTGCGCATGAGAACAGGCATGAATGTTGGAAAAAAATCTACCTACAGTAGAAAAGTGACAATAGAGGTCCCGCCGCCATACTCTTGCTAATTTTCAATCAGAATCTAGAAACCCCACGCCCCCGCCGCCATATTCTTCCTCATTTGCAATATGAATATATAAAATTTTAGAGAACCATTCACTATGGTATATTGAGTCACTGTAGTTCGTCTTGGCTCAAGCCATAGAACACACCATTACCCCCCACCCACTTGTTTTGCACTAGCCAGTCACCACTTTATTCTATACGTTATTCTTGAATAGTAAGAACGTACGAAAATGTCGAAACCTCTTTGTGTCATTTGTTTAAAAGGTTCAGGTTTGGGATTCTGTAACGACTAACGAATGGCGATATTTTCGCTATCTCTATTGAAGTCCCCTCTCTATTGATTTCGAAAAGAGAGAAGAAGACAGCAAGTGCCATAGCGATATCGATAACGATCTCTATCCATTACAGAATTCCGCCTCAGGAACGCTTTCGCCATTCACAGACATTCCTTTAAATAAGTGCAAAGGTGTTTTGGTAGTTCGTCAGAAATATACTTTAATTCTCAAAGATATTGATTTACCAGAAACGATACAAAACCACGTGTACAGGGTGATCTATTATAAATGTCACCCCCTTTTAACTTTTTCATTTGACATTTTTGACAAAAGTGTCAAATACAAAAGTTTCAAGAAATTATCGAAAGTTTTTAACTAAGTCAGTTTTAGGCATTCAGGATGCGTCAAAAAAGTGCAGCAGTGTGAAGTTATATTTTTTCAAATGGAACACGCTGTATATTGTACGCCCTTTTGTTAGTCCCTTTCAACCTGATTTCAACGATATACGGTTTGATATGTCTATCTTTAATAGTTATAGGGAAAAACATGAAAATCCTTTTCAAGGTTTCTTATTGAAGAAAGAAAAATTATACCATTTAAGCTTTAGAGATTTTTTTTTCATAAACAGTTTTTTGTTCAAATTTTATTCATTAATATACAAGGTGAAATATTATAATAAATCCAGATGTCTAAGTTATTATTATTTAAAAAAAAATAACATGAGAGACCTAGGAAGGGATTTTCGCGTTTTTCCCTATTACTATTGGAGATAAACCGAGAGATAAATATATCCAACCGTATATGGTTGAAATTAGGTTGAAAGGGACTAACAAATAAGCATACAATAAATAGGGTGTTCCATTTAAAAAAATATAACTTGATACTGCTGCACTTTTTTGACGCACCCTGTATGCCTAAAAATGACTTAGTTAAAAACTTTTGACAATTTCTTAAAACTTTTGTATTTGACACTTCTATCAAAAACGTCAAATGAAAAAGTTAGCAGGGGGTGACATTTATAATGGATCACCCTGTACCATCGTGTGTGCTATCAACGTTTCACAGCTTTGCCGCCAAAATATAGAGCGTCGGTCAGCTTGCCAAGGTACCTACTTAGTTATACTTAGTTATTAACGTTATAAGGTCGGTAAATAGCAAATAACGGCCAGGCTGAAGTTTGTGTTAGCTCAAGACTGTTATTTGAAGTTACCGGCCGTGTTTTGTTCTGGATTTTTCGTCACACTGCAGATTTTAAGATTTTTTCAATCTGACAAAAACTAACACACCCCTATAATGTTTGAAAATAACGACCGGCGGCGTTATTTATATTTTCACGGCCGGCGGCGGTTTTTGAATATACCTTTTCAATTTCCCTCATGCTTAAGTGGGATAACAGTACAGTATGACGAACTAGTATTTTACATTAGCCAGTCAAAAACTGTTATTTTCATACCGTAATTTATTATATAAATAATTTTCAGCTTTGCTGAAATTATCCGACTTTTTCCGACATTCATGCATGTTTTCATGCGCAGCTGACAAGTTTTGCCCCCCACCACAGGAAGCTGACACATTTCTTTTTTCATGGAATCATCATAAAAATAAAATGTCAAATTTCCAGCTTTGCTAAAAAGACCCGATTTTTTATTTTTTTTTACAAGTTTCGAGGTCTCTTACTACCCTTTCGCCACGGGGGTGAGCCAGCTGACAGTAGGGTGACTTATTTATTAAGTAAAAACTACCTTACAGAATGAAAAAAAATTATGCTGAAATGACCCATGAAATTTTGACGCCAGCCCCCTGGCTATTAGTTCTGAAATGTTTTATTGCAATTTCATCAAATTGTTCGACGTTGACCAAACATAACAAATCTACCTGATTCTATCAATTTGTAGGCTCAAAATACTATTTTCAGGAACATATCCTAAATTATCCCGATCCCAACTTAGTCATGCTCCAAAGAGGTACCGAAACCTGGTTCGTTGTAGCCACTCAGAAACCATTGGGAGACCTTAAACACATCGAAATTTGGTTTGATTCTATTGGAAATAATGAAAAATGGTACCTATATAGCATTACTATTATCCAATGCTTTCTGCTATTTCAATATCACAGGTTTTGTTCAAAAATTGATATCCACGATATCCAAAACGAAGAATCTTGGTCGTTTGTGTTGGAAAAATGGTTTGACGTCACAAAAGAAGACCATAATATGTTCATTATCAAACCGACAGAGAAAATAAAAGAAAATACTAAGGAGAAACGAAAATTTGGAATTTTAAGTGCAATTAAAAGTTTTTTAGGTAACACTAAGGAAGAAGTAAATCTATGGAATTTATTGTAAGATCAAATTAGTTAAATTTGTTAGACAGTTTACACTTTTATTGTAGCTCCACTGATCCCTTGCTAACCAAAAAAGAAAGAATTTCTCTTATATTTTCTATCCTTTTACTGATGTATTTTTTCATCATGATACTTTATGCAATTCCATGCTTCGATGAAAGTGACGTCATTGATCCAAATCGATTTGGTCTTCATCAAAAACTAACTTGGACCCCAATAGCTGGTAGTACTGCGGCTTTTTTGATGCATATTCCTTTCATTTATTTAATTAAAAGAGGAAAATTTCGAAGCCTCGATGTTTATAAATTGAAAGTGTTTTCTTTCATCAAATTAACGTCGAATTTGTGTTGGTAAGAATACAGGCCAGTACAGGGACTTTTATATTATAGTAATAATTTATTTGAATTTTAGGATTGTAATAAGCTCGAATTGCCTAACTGCAGCTACTATGTTAATTATTTGTGGATTTTGGATTCCAATGGACACGAGTCTTTTATGGCTGGTATCTGTAATATTAGCAATATTCTTTCAAATTTTTGTTCTTCAAACTATTTTATGTATTGCCCTTAGTCATTTTTTCAGATTGTCTGTGCAGGTGAGAATATTGAAATTATGAACGAATAAAAGTTGCTTTAGGTACATCATGATTTAAGGTGCAATCTTTTTCAAAGGGCATCATTGATTATGTTGATCTTCAAAGAACTTGGATATACAAACGATTTGGTGCTGTGGGACTAAGACCATATGTGAATCATTTATATTTTAGTTTGGATCCCATAACGTTAAAGGTACATACAATCTTTGTTTTGTTAGAAGCCTATCGGTAAATTGTTATTATTTTCACCAGGAAAGAATTAAATGGGCAGAAACAAAAATGAAAATTAAAGAACTTCTAGAAGATTTACTTATGATTTCTTTATATGTCGCTATGTTGTATGTCGTATTGATGATTGATAAAGAACCAGAAGCTATCAATAGTAATAGCGAAATTAAAAGATTAGTCTTTGGCAATGTTATTGATAATGAGATGACCGTGAAGACTGTTAAGGAGTAGGAATAAGTTATTTATGTACCAAGGGCGCAAACGCCATTTGCGCCTGTGGTACATACAAAGTTTTATGTACGACCGAGAGTAACCTTTTTCATTCAAATATTTGAAAATAAAATATTAAATAAATAGAGAACGCACCCCCCCCTTTTAAGTGAAATAATGAACATAACTGATGGTAATTCGTAAATGAGCAGTAGAAACTGCAGTTACCATCCAAAAAAACAATCATTTTGGCTCGTTTTTGAAGGGTGAAAATAACCATTTTGTTCAAATGTTGATACCTACACCAACCTACATCATGGTGGCAAATTGCGTCCGCAAGTAGGTACTTCGCAGCCCGGTCGTACCTACATAAAATATTACGATCATGTTATGTACTCGCTAATATAAATTATTGTCATTTTAGCATAGAAACTTATACAGGCAAAGTACTGCTTCCGTCATTCCAATCAATGCATTGGTATGGCAATTTTGTCCAGAACAATCCAGGGATGACCAAAGATTTTTCAAATAAATATCTAGGTTTCCATGCAAAAAATAATTTTCAATAATCAAATTCTAATTCTTTCTATTCCAGGTGTTGTACGTATTAGACAACAAAGAACAAAAGATGTTCAATGCGAACACCCTGAAATAATGAATTTTTTGAACATGACTTGCCGGCCGGACCTCACTGATGTACGAGAAACTGGAAATTTTGCCCGAGGGTGGAAGCCCGAAACTGAACTTTCAAATATTACTACAGAACGTATGGCCAAGGTTTGGAAACACGTTACAGCAAATATTGATGATGCACCATCTTTTTTTGGTGAGTACCTACTTATTTCATATAGTCCTGGACTAGCACTAGAACACAACTCAATAGATTATTAGATCTTAAATCTATAATCTTTATTTTGCTGTATTGATTTCTGATTTAACCATTAGGCGAATACGATGTCTATACAGCAGGCGGTTACATAGCCCCTTTAGGAAGAAATTATAAAAACTCCCTTATCAATCTCGAGTACCTCAAAAAGCACAAATGGCTTGATTCGCGAACTCGAGCTGTTTTCATTGAATTTCTAACTTACAATCCAAATGTTAACGTTTTCAACAGCGTTACAGTGGCGTTTGAAATAACATGTACTGGACACGTTGCAAGTAGCCTAAAGGTAACTTGTTCTCAAAAATTCACAAAGACACCTAAAATTATTTTTTCAGCTACAAACTAGGAAGTTCCTTGTTGTTAATCGGGATACGTTGTTAACAAGAAATGTACTCTACGTGTGTTATTTAATAATGCTTTCTGCTCTTTTGATTAGGATATTGTTTAAAGTTATCATGAAGAAAAGTAGATACTTTTTATACGATGTTTGGCAAATTTTTGATATCCTCATTGGTAATAATTTGGTTACAAATGTAACATTTTGATAAAACTTATTTTTAGGATTATTGAGTGGCTTAGCAATTTGGTTCTATTACGCCAGATCCCAACAAATGTTGGCCTACATAACAGAAATATCTGATGCAAAAAATAACGAATTTGTTAATTACTTCCAATTGTTTAGAGCCGACAGTATTTTGACATTTTTCACTGCCTTTCTAGTATTTGTGGGCACTCTACGCCTTTGGAAATTGCTAAGGTAAGTTTATGAAATCGTTTACTACAACTGTCGTGTAATGAATAATAGAATTTCACATAATATAAGTTCCGAATTCTCATAATGACTATTATTAATGCATTAGTGCATGAATGACTTTGTATAGACAATACAATAAACAAACAAACAAAACAAACAAACAAAAGAGAGGAACAAGAACAAAAACAAAGAGAAGTAATTTCAACGATCTTATTATGCGGAGTCAGCATTCTCATGGTGGTGCCGTTGGTAATGCTCAATTTGTTGAAAAAACTTCTTGCAAATTTAGGGCCCAATTACAGTATATTTGCATCTGCAAATTTGCAGTTCTGCAAATATGGCTGACTTGCATATGTGCTCTATTTGCAGGAACGAGCAAATTGTAGAAAGAATCTGCAATTCCGTCATATTTATCGAAAAAAAGTATTTGGGCGCTACTGATTTACCAGTTTTAAATGTCAAAATTGTCAAAGTGATTACAAGGACTTACGGGACCGTTACTCCACGTGCAAATTTGCAGGCGACTTGCAAATGCATTCTGCTTCTGTAATACGAAAAGTCAGACTTGCAGGTGCTGCATTTGTATCTTGGTGTCGCAGAGCTTCTGTAATTTCGGGTTTAGTGGCTTGATGGTACGTTGCGTCATCTGATAGACACATGGCTACTGCTCTGCAAAATGAGGTGATATATTTGCACCTATACATAACAACTCCTCCCGTGAAGAGTTATCCTTCTTGTCAACATTGGTTTGCAGCAAGTTTCCAACTATATATGGATTTACTGCAACTCAACTTCTTTATCGAATGAGCCAACAGCACGAATGCTTGGCGCCCCTCTGAAGAAGAAGATGTTCTCATAATCTAGATAGATTAATAGGCTAAGAAATCAGGTTGTTTTGTCTTGTAAAAGCTTTCTGAGTGGTTTGGCTATTTTTCGGAAATATCAAAAGAAACGGCGATATTTCTGGCAAGCGCCAGGAATAATTTCTGGTTCAATTATGTCATCCATATAGACCTGCAACCTTTCCTTTTCAATACATATCTTCTTCTCCTTCTTCTAGCCTATTTTCGTCCACTGTTGGACATAGGCCTCTTCCATCAGTTCCTGTCTTGGCCCGCCATTCAATCCTTTGAATTTCATCACGCCACCTTGTTTGCGGTCTTCCAATGTTTCTTTTCGACTCTCGTAACCTCTATTACAGCACTTGCATGTGTCATAGTGACTATCTTGAAACCATAGGTCGCTACTGGTAAAATACATGAGTTGTAGATCTTACATTTTAGACTAATCGGGACATCCGGGTTTTTAGGAATATAACTCAATTTTGAAGAAGCTACTCCTGTAAGACTCGATCGGCGATTTATTTCAGCAGTTTGATTGTCTTGCCGAGCTTAATGATATTGCCGAGATATTTATATTCGTTCACCACTTCGAGACTCTGATTTTCAATAGTTACGTCGACATTGTCTGTGTTCATTATTTAAGTTTTCCGGATATTTATTGTCAGTCCTACTGCTTTGGATGTTTTTTGTAGTTCCTTTATCATGCTGGATACTTCCTCTGAGTCATTACTGATGGTCACGATTACCTCTGCAAATCTCAGATGGTTCAAGTGTTTTCCGTCAATTGAGATACCCTTTTTCTGCCATGGTCACTTTTTAAATATTTCCTCTAGGGCCAGTGTAAACAGCTTAGGGGAGATCGTGTCACTCTGTCTGACTCCTCTATTTATTAAAATTTTCTCAGTGGTCAGTACATCGGCGATCTTTACTCGCATTTTGGCATTTTCATGTGCATGATCCTCGTATTATGCGTAGCATCTAAAACTGCACATGTCTCAACATAATCAAACGCCTTGTGATAATCGACAGGAGCCAGATGTGTAAAGGAATGTTGTTTTCTGTACACTTCTCAATGACGGTTAGCATACTCTGTATGTGATCAATCGTCCTGAAGCCTTTCCGAAAACCTGCTACCTGCTTGTTCAACTGGCTGGTAGATAGAAATAAAACGTAGCATTTAATCTATTTGTAAGTATATTTTCGTCAGGAGCTTATACAGGGTGTCCGGTAAGTATATGGCATACTCTCGGATGCGTATAGGGGGGGTCAAAATAACTCTAATTTGTTATAAAAAAAAATCCTAAAGTGCCCCTTAACGGAGATACAGAGCCCCAAAAGAGTACTTGGCGATCCACATTTTTGGCTCTAACTTTTGAACCGACTTGTATAATTCAATGATGTTTTGATATTTTATGTTGGCCGTAAAGACTCATAAAATCATCCTACAGTAGATGTTTCACATATTCTGGGAAGTCAGGAACGGAGTTGCCACCACATTCATTGTGCCAAATTTTTGACAGGAATCATTTTACAAAGCTGAAAACTGATTTTTCAAATACTTTGGTCATTTCTCTTCAAAAAAGGTGCTCTGCATTTGTTTCGATTAAATCAGTCGTTTCCGAAAAAAATAGGTTTTTGCATAACACGTTTAATCATTTACCTTCAAAATTTATTTAATAATCAAGTTGATCCTAGATTTAAAAAAAAACAAGTAGAAGTTGACTTTAAAAAGTACCTGAAACCGAACCTTTTTGCCATGAAAAGTTAGTTTATATGAGTCAACTTCTACCTGGTTTTCTTAATCTAGAATCAACTTGATTATTGTATAAATTTCGAAGGTAAATGATTAAACGTGTTATACAAAAACCTATTTTTTTCGAGAGTACCTTTTTTGAAGAGAAATGACCAAAGTGTTTAAAAAATCAATTTTCAGCTCTGTAAAATGATTCCTGTAAAAAATTTGGCACAAAGAATATGGTGGCAAGTCCGTTCCTGACTTCCCAGACTTTGTGAAATATCTACTGTAGGATGATTTTATGAGTCTTTATGTCCAACATAAAATATGAAAACTTCATTAAATTATACAAGTCGGTTCAAAAGTTAGAGACAAAAATGTGAATCGCCAAGTGGGTACTATTTTGGGGCTCTGTATCTTCGTTAAGGGAATTTTTTCTTCTAGACATTTATTTATTATAATGAGGATGGCTTGTCCCAATGTCTTCGCTCCGATTTTATGCATCTCGCTCGTAATTCCACCTTCTTCTGGAGCTTTTCCGTTCTTCATCTGCTCTATTGCGGTTCTTAACTCACTTGTACATATTTTAGGTATTTCTTCGGATCCAACATTCAACATTTATGACGGGCCGACAGGGTGTACGTGTCTTCTTATCTCGGCTATTGGTGGTTCTATAGTTTGATTATATTTTCATATACAAGATTTCCTTGGTCATTTCTTAATTTCTGGATTAGGAGTTTTCCTATGTTTTTTTAGATTTAAGCACCTTCATGTACATGTTATTTTCGATCAGTTTTTAAATTTGTCGAGTGTGGTATCTTCTTAGGTCTTTCCTGATTTCTTAATTGACCCTTTTTTTAGTCCCTCATGTTGGATATTCTTTATCTGTTTTTCTACGTAGCTCAATGAGGATATTGGTTTTTTTACTAATTGTTGTGTCTATTTTTATTCCATAGCAAACAGCCTTTTTTGCTGTTTGAATAGTAGGTACCTACGGACCGTTTCACAAGGGTTCATACCATAGAGAAATATAATAAACCAAGGTAAGAGTACCTGATTGATAACATGAAAGTTTGTATAGCGCTGACGTCACAGCGACGGTGGCGTCAATAGTGGCAGCCGGAACAAATACTGAAATGGCGGGAATTTTGAAATTTGACTTGAGTTGATTGCACAAAAAACTTACTTATGTTGTTCCACATCTTTTTTTCTCAAATCCGAATGAGAAAAATGATGTGGTACTCCATAAAGTTTTGTGCCATTTTTTGATGTAGATTGAAAAAAAAGGCAAAATAAACACTAAAATTGTACTAGAAAAAATATATATTATAGCTAGATAGGTCAAATACCTAAAGAGTTTACAAACCGAGTTATTACATCCCTTATACATGCTTTAATGTATGTACAAGCTAAGCTGGCCAAGGCCTAACATCTACATTTTCTCTCTTTTGACTGAGGTCTCCTAAAACAGTAAAAAAATATGCTGTATATCACAAAACTAACATGTATACTTACTGGTTCAGTTTATCCTAGTTGTACATAATATTATAGGTACGCGATACCGAGTGCCTTAATAAAAATAACAATTTCTTCTTCTTGTTCTTTAGATTTTGTGAGTTCGAGTCTTCTTAGACGACCGCCCAATCGGTTAAAAATGACAAATTTCAAAACGGAAATGTCGTTATTTTAAGGTTACTTATTTGTTTTCTCGGTCACAGTTTCTATAGTTATGGATGTTTGATAGGTTTCTACAAAACAGCTAGGAAAGCTCTGTAACTCAGCTCATACGGTGTCCTTGTCTTGTGAATTGGTATGACAGAGAAAGATGAAACAGAATCGAATGATCGGACTGATCTTTCGTAAGTCTCTAGCTTTCCATAAATTCCGCAATGCGCTATGCGCAACCGGATGCGCAGTAATAGTATAACCTATTTCGGCAATACTTTTGAAGGTCTTTTTATTTTTTATTGTCTATGGTTCATACTTTTGATATCGAACATGTCATAGCTTGAAAAAAAAGGGTTGTCGTAGACAATGAACTATAACAAAAAACTGGAATGCGAACACATAAGGACGAACGTGAAGCCTAGTGCGGTTGCTGCGGAGGGGACACCTGTTTTTGTCGCACTCATTGTGTTAAATGGCGAAAATTGCTTCCAACACGTATTCCAATTGATGAAACCTGTGAAGGGAAATATGACAAAACTTTCGAAAACGTCATATGTCAGCGAGCAACAGAAGAAAACAACATTCCCCCTTGTGGCATCTGTCTTTCATGGCTTCATTTTTTTGGCAGATATGGCAATGTGTGCGCATTCCAGTTTTTAGCTATAGTTCATTGGTCGTAGCTTAATTCATATGACACATTCAATTTTTTTGACAAATTAAAATGAATGACTTCTGGTTTAAGAACCGATGAACGTTTTTGATTTGTTCCAGTCAATTTCTATTTGTTAAAAAAGGAAGGCAAAAAGTATGAACCCTCATGAAACAAAGTTTACCTGTTATTTTCTTTGAGATCTTCTAGGTTTTCTGTCTGTATTATAGTATTTGTAATACCCATTTAGAATAACCCCATCCTTATTTATCAATCACGAATCAGATGAAACAAAAAATTACCAACAAAAATGAACGTCGATTGCTTATACGTCAATTTCATGTACAAATAGGAAATTCCTAACCTAATTTTATTTGTGTGTCAAGAAGCGACATACGTTTTGTAACTAGAACAACTGGTACTTCTAAATAGGTATTAAAAATACTTTATATTCTTCTCTCTTATCGGTGAACTCTATTATCGATCGACGTATGCTCTTTTCAATTCGCCTTTTGCTTTCCAGTTGAGTGTTGATTCTGAATTTGGCTCTAACCAGTCGGCGGTCACTGCTTGTGTAAATGTGGTTGAAACAAGATATTTTCCATGACCCGCTAGAAGGTAGACGAGCCGTTTTTAGAACCAAATGGCATACGAACAAATTCGATATGTGTCATTTTTCAAGGCGGTCTTTAAAATATTCGTTCGATCTATTTTGATCTGGTGAAATCCAGACGCAAGACAGAGGGTCGAGAAATACTGAGATTTTCCTAGTTGATGTAAAAGATCTTAGATGTTAAGAAGTAATGGAAGTATATATTTATCGTCGATCGTCAGCTCATTTAATTTTCTGTAGTGCCACATGCCATTTCTGCTTTCCAGAGGCATGAAACTTCATGGGTAGGTACCACCCAAACTGCAGAAGACAATGGCCACGTTCACCAGATACAAACGTTGGTAAACGGTTTGCGATTGTTCTGCTGAACGCTACGTTGAATTCATGTTGACACCAAACATGTTTTGCAAACGGTCACCATTTTTGCAAGCATAATTTGAGAGTGTTTATAATTTTCAACGCTGTGTTTTGTGTGGTGACCTGTCATTCAGAGGGTGACGTTCTATCATTGAAAAATTGAATCGTTCAGCAGAACCAAGAGTTCACCCAACATATTCTGTTGGTATTTGTAAACTGTTTACAATCCGTTTTGGTTCTGGTGAACGTAGCCCATGATACCGTAGAATGACAAATGAATGACTTCTTGATCAAGAATTTTTCCTATTTGCGTTTTTAGCTCCTCTATTTGCACCTTCACGATTTTGAAACCATCAGTCTACACCATTTCCAACAGTATTTTAGAAAGCTTCAATAGGCTCGTTCAGTGAAAGGAGTAAGCATGACAGGATCATTAGTCAAAATGCCGTAAGTGTCATTATTAGATAGTGTCTACGACTTTGAGCCACATATTTGCCCTAAAGAAAAAACATAATTGTGCCTCTCACAAGAAAAAAGAGCCCCAATCTTAAATGGGATACCTTGGTTCGGAAACTTACTTGGAACCAACATTACAAAAGAGTAACCGACCAAGCAATAGCCACATACTGGACATGCCGCAAATTATTCAGCAAGTCTTGGGAGTCTAAAGCCAAAAATAATTTGCTATTTACAATGGCTATAAGACTCATGGTCACTCAAGCTGCAATAGTATGATGGCCAAGCGTAAAACAACAGTCTGCCCAAAACCGATTGTATAAAGGTATCTATGTCTTGGAATTCCAAGAGCAATGAACACCTGTCCGCCCGCCGCAATAAAGGTCATGTTGGGCCTTCCTCACTAGATATGAGGGAGCTTCGATGATAATAATACAGTCCCTATAACTGAAGGAAGGGAAAGAATCACCCTGCCTTGGATACCAGGGCACCAAGGAGTCGAGGGGAATGGAATAGCGGACCAACTTGCAAGACAAGGAGCTGCAACATCATTTCTTGGGCCAGAACCTTTTACGAAAAGCCATATATTAGGGGCAGTTCAGAACTGGGTAAAGGCTCAACAAGCCTCCCGTTGGAACGCGTTTCCAGGACTTGGACAGGCGAAATAACTGGAAGATTTAAATTGTTTCTGTTTCTTTCATGGATGTTGTTGTAGGCTACATACAATCTACAATTTCGGAAATGAAATTGCCAAAAAAATAGAATAATTCTTCTAAGTATACCTTGAAAAAGTTTTAGTTACATAACATCTCGTTGCCTTACTACAAAACACACATCGCCCTCGACTCGTGACTCAACTTGATAATACTTTTATACCTATACTGTATTTTTTTCCGAGATAGATTTTGACACTGTCAACTTTGAAACATTAACAATGTCGCTTATTGGTCGCAACATGTCATTTGCACGAAATGCATTGTAAAACTGATTCCAACCTGCAGGTACACGGCATCGTTATTGTTTATGTTTCAAAGCTTTCAATGTCAAAATCTATCTCGAGAAAAAATACACTTTAGAGTTGCAATTATAGTCCAGCAGGCGGCAAGTTCTTTCTGCTGGAAAGTATTCCGAAGTTAATGATATTTTGGTATGTCATTTGTGGGTAGTCTGTGGGGGTACACGTAATTTGGTTCCCAAGATAATGAGGGTTAGAAAAAAATATGTAACTTGGCTCCCGCAACTTTTCGTTTACCTGATTTTTATGTGTAAATTGGTTCCGGCTACCTGAAGTACTTAAGGTGGATTACCATAGGCAATAAAACAGACTAAGCAGTATTTACAATACTTATTAATAAGATGTAATAATCGATTAATTTCTTTTTTAGAATAAGATTTTATCATTTTTGGACAAAATCCTTTGGCGGTTTTTGACTTCAGTGTTATGTATTTTAGCTGGAATATGTACACTTTGTAATTTAACATACGTTTCCGTTTAAAATTTCTTGAGTTTTTTCAAAAAGATTAAGATATTGGGGTGAGTTTTATAAAAGGACGAATTAAAGTGTTTATGAAAAGATCCATAATTGGTGGTAGTGCGTGTAAGGTCAGCTGAATTCTGAGCCCAAACCAAAGGTGGAAAAGGTATTCTGATTCATAGTAATCTGTTAAATAATCTGAATATTTCTGTATATTTTTGTGCTATTGCGAGCAAATCAAAAACAAAGTAGTCGCCAACATCAGGAGGATTTAAAAAAGTCAGCCCAAAAGTCATTCGCAGCCATCTACCAACCTCAGAGTTTTCATTTTTATATTTGGGTACAAGGCCGCATTCCTGAATCTTTCTATACCAAGACTGGGAAAGATGAAACCGGCATCCAATTATTTTTACCAGAGGAAAACTTTGTCCGACAGCGTTATAAATTGCTTTTTCGAAATCTATAACGATTTTTGAAAATCTTAATACCAATATCGTCACACATCTTTATTATTAGATAAATTAAATAGTTTTTCATAGGTTTCTGTGCATTTATCCGGTCAACGAAAAAAATTACGTTAAAATATCCATGTAATGAGAAAAATTGATACTTAGTTATCAATAACCCAATAACTGCTTTCCATATTGTATACTCGGAATTATTTCGGGATTCATAATAGAAAATATTATTGGCAATTGACAAACTTCAAACACTAACAACACAAACTATTAATAACTACAACCAGATTGGTCTAGTAATCTTACTAACTTTTTACCTAAACCGTACACCCCACCACCAGGGACTTTATTCTCGAAATCGAGGAACAGAGTTCTCATGAGAACGATTACTCTGTTATTGCAGTGTTATGAAAATATTATGAATACGGACGACGAAGGCAGAACCTTCGTTCTCATGAGAACGCTGCTCCCCTGTTTCGAGAATAAAGTCCCAGGTACCTAATTAATATTCATTATTACCTGAGAACGAAATTTTCGGTTCAGTTTTTTGCTTATATTTTCTAAGCCATGTGTTTTAGCGGAATACATCCAGTTATAAAGTTGAAGAACATTAAATTTCCTTCAAATTTCACTAGTCAAACACGGTAAAACGTATTATTTAACGCAATAGTTACGTAAGTAAAGATACAGAAAAATTCTCAACTTTGTCAAAAATTGTTGAAGAAATTCAAATTTCCTTTAAATTTCACTGGCCAAAAATATTCGATCCAATAGTTACTGAGGTATATCTAGCGGTTCAAAAATTCAAGTTATTTTCTCAGATTATCAAAAATAGCATAGAAATGCAGGTTTGTGCCCTATAACTTAAATTTTGCGAACGTTTAATAGCATGTAATTTTCTAGTCCTAATTTGCACCTTATTCTTCATTCAGTATACCTACATGAAAATCATAACCTTGAAAGTAAACGTCAGGCGTCTGTGCTTCTAAATATCTTTGGTACAGATGACACCATCGTCTTTTTCCTCCCGAGCTATAACTTCAGGGCACATTAGACTGTGAGTGCACGTGAAAGAGACGAGGATAAAAGACGTTTATCCCATGCTTGGTTTGAATTATGTTCGAACGGGAAGAAATTTTTGACAAATAGAGATTTTTGAACCACTGCATCTTGGTTACTATTGCTTTTGACCAGTTAAATTTGAAGGAAATTTAATTTTTTTTAACTCTATAAATAGGTAAGTGTATTCCGCTAAAAGCGCATGGTTTAGAAGTTATAAGCAAAAACTAGACCTTTCGACTTCCCCCCAAGTTAGCACAGCCTCCTCGAAGTCAAAAACTTAGATTCTACTCCACAGACTATCAACAAACGACATGCCAAAATACCAATAATTTTAGAATACTTGCCAGCTGCCCCCTTTATTTATTACTTGCCTGCTGGCCTACTACATATTATTTGAATTTATCCATTACCGCACATTTTCAGGTTTATGATCATAGTTCAAATCGCAGAAAAAACTTTAAAAGATGCAGCAATACCCTTACTAGTTTGTCTGGTCTTTCAAATAGTGTACTTGATAGCTTTTTCCACTGCCGGTGCTCTGATGTTTGGATCAAACATTGAAGTAACTACTTATTTTGTTGTATACTGCTTCATAAAATCTAAATATATATTTTTTGTAGAATTTCAAAAACCTTCGTACATCTTTCATCACATTACTTTTACTTAGTATTGGATTCGCATCGATAGACAAAGCACAATTATCGCGGGAACCCTTGGGTATCGTATTTTACATGCTGTGTATGCTATTTACAATTTTTTTCTCCACCACTTATGTTACTATTATAAGTATATATTATGGGGAAGCGCAAGATTATTACGGCGACGAGCATGGATTTGTTCAACCATACTTATCAGAAAAATGGACCTATTATAAGACCCTATTGCTGGTAAGGTTTAGACAGTTAAGAGGTGGAGAAGGTAGGTATAACATGATTTACTAATGTGACTAAGCAAATTCATTTACATTTTTTATTAGATTCACCTAGCGAAGATTTGATTATAAAGCCTACCTCAGAAAGGTACGATGATTGTTATGTCATAGCAAAGAACCGTTTGGATGGAATGGCTTTCATATCAATGTGTGTCCTACGAAATTTAGAAGATAAGTCCAATTTTGGTAATGAGGATTTTGAACTAATGTCAAAAATGGTATGTTTCTTCAAAATTCTTTGGGTTATGGCATTTTGCGATGATAATAATTTTTCCAGGTAAAATCATTATTTAGTGAAGAATCCTCTAAAAAAGAAATATTTTTTGCTATCCGTGATAAACATCAGATTAAATTGATTGATGATAGAAAAATCACTCAAATAGCAAATATTTGCGAAGAATTCATCAAGCAATGTACAGTAAGCTATTCAAGGATTGCTAGAAAATATCAGAAACTTTGGATTGAAGAGAGGATTTCAAGAATAAATAATCTTATTGATAATGTGAAACTGATTGAGGGGGTTTTGAATAATATTGAATTTAATCAAATATAAATTTAAATTTTATTAATTTGCTCTATAATTTCATCAAAATCCTTAGGATCAAATTCTGTTGAGTCTGATTTATAATCGTTTGGATCAGGCATCGAATCTGATTTGGCAGGTATTGGACCAGTCACAAAAAAGTGGTGTGCGAGACACTAAAACATAAAATTTTACCAAACAAAATTAAATTAAACTTACATTTACATACTTGTTTGGCAGACAATCTTTTTTTGCTGTTATAAATAATAATTTTTCTAAGCAAATCCATTGTAGATGCATCAGCACTAGGTAAAATAAGCATCCATGGTTTACTAGGACTGGATACAAATGAAATTTTATTGTAATCTGGTAGTTCTTTCAAATCGGGCCAATTTTCATCAGTAGGCGAGCCCAAAGTGCTTAACACAATAGCTAGTTGTTCAATATCGGTTTCACCCTAAAAATACATCATCGCTACATTTTGTATTTAAAAAACAAAGAATATTTACCGGAAATAAAGGAGCATTATTTATCATTTCTGCAATAATACATCCTACAGACCAAATATCTACAGACGGAGTATAATTTCTAGCCCCATAAAGTAACTCTGGAGCTCTATACCATCTGGTAGCAACTTGATGAGAGTATTGTCTTGCTGAGTCTAGCTCATTGTAAATTCTGGCCAATCCAAAGTCAGCAATTTTTAGAACTTTTTTGGGTGATATCATAAGATTGGCTGGTTTAATATCCTGTAATACATTATTTTGAATAGAACAATGTTAATAAAAAAAGTCTTACCCTGTGCATGATATGATTTTTGTGCATGAATTCAACTCCTTTCAGCAGCATTTTTGAATAGGTTTTTATCTGGGATAAATTTAGATCCGTTTTCTTCAAAACCTCTTGCAAATTGCAAGGCAAATATTCCATGACTAGAACTACAGAACTACCCATGCTTGTGACATCAAACAATCTGACAATCTAAAATCATTTATAATGTTGTAGAGTGTGAGATTTTTTTTTACATTAACTTACATTTCTAGCCTTCAAAACCCTTAAAGAGCATATTTCTCTTAGTGTGTTTTTTGGAATCCCCGCTTCAATATTTACGAATATTTTTTTCAATGCCACCACTTTGTTGGTTCCTATTTCTAATCCTCGGTATACGTATCCATGAGCCCCTTCGCCGGATTTTTCCGTTATTTTGTAAGTTTTCATTTGCTATCAATTTTAAACATAAACATCAACTAACAGAAACATCTTGTCAAAATAAAGTTTTGTTTGTGTTTGTCTGTTGTTTCCAATAGCAACCCAGTAAGGTGAATTTAGGGTCGATAATGAACACATAACGAAGAGCTGTTTCAGTTGACTGACCCGGGGCCATTTTTACAACCTGAAAAGTTGAGTTTGGTTGAAAAGCAGAAATTTCCAGGGTTAATTTTGTGATCGACGTTAAGTTGCTATGTTTAAGGTAGGTACCATCGTCACCAAAAGTATCTGGGACAAAAATAATGCCCAATAATCTCCTGGACTAATTCTACCGTCATTCATTTCAATGCATTTAATTCATAGTTTGACAAATATTTGACAATGAAATTCATATAATAGTACAAGAGCCAATATTTTGGTGACGATGGTACCTATTCAGCATAAAGTGGTGTAATTAAACAATCAAAACTGTCTTCGGTGTATTTCAAGAAAACAGTTAAACTTTCTGGGGAAAGATAATCACTAGTCAAAGACTTTATATCTGAATTTGCAGTTAATATATGGCCATTATAAGGTTATAGAAGTCAATTAAAATTAACTGAATGATGGATAGTGGTGCAAAGGAGTACGTCTTTCGAGCGAGAAAATCAGAGTTGATAATAGTTCACTAGTAGGTATGAGTTGAAAGAGTCGATACTGTACAAGTGGAGGCATCAATGGTAGCAGCTGGTTGAAAACAAACCTGAACAAGGTGTTGTTTGTACTCGAAATGGCCGGTAATTTACTTCCAATGAGTACAGCTCTCCGTGAAGGATATAAAAATTATACGATGCACTCAGACAAAGATGGGATATGAAATAAAGACGGCGAGAAAAGTGTGTTGAAAGAGAAGGAAATTTGTTTAAAATGAAGTTTAGAATCGAGGTCTTAATGTAATATTGATTGAGTTTAAAATATTGGCAATCACATTTTGAGAAAATAAAAAATAATAATTATGTAGTTACCTAATATTGAGTTTGGACAAGATAAACAGCCTTTCGATCCAGAATTTTTAGAAGGAGAACAACAGAAATTTCCTGGAAGTCTAGTAAAAGTTACATGTGAAATATATGGATATATTATGTGTGGTCCTTTAGAGGTAGAACCTATGGGAGGTGAACAGTTACATCATTGCAACGTTCAATTTTTTGATAGTTGATAGTCGACAGTAAGTCTATCCTCACAGAAATGACAAACCCGTCAGAGCGAATTTGATTGGTTGAAAATAGTCAGAAAACTGGTCGTTGGAGATTTGCACCAATCGAAAACCCTCTGACTAATTTGTGATTTCTGTGAGAACAGACCTTACGACATAAAGTCTATTTTTTTTTTAAAGATAATTCCCCATGTCAAAAATTTAGTAACTATGTTGGCAATACAAGCCTTTTCTACATAAAAAAATTGAAAGCATTGACAATTTTACATTGTATTGCCAACATAATGTCATTTTGACTTTTATCTTAAAAAAAAAACACATTTTACATGTCTGTTGTTTTTAAACTGACACTCTCCGTATGAGGAGCGAGGAGGTGAAGCATATGGCAAAAACAGGTGTGAGGTCAGGTGATCATTGGCGATCTAACGTAGGGAGCCACCAGCTCACATTCTTTTGGAGTATGAGAATAAAATCGACGGACTCTATATGACTCCGCCCCTTTCAAGACAGAATTAGTATCTCTGGAATGAATGAATAATAAGAAAATGATTATAAAAACAAACCCATGCTTCAAAAATTCAAATTGAAATCATTATCATGGAAAATCTTTATCTGGATCATGGAAGATGACACCTTGTTTCCCGAAGCCACTCGCACTGCGGCCGAGCAAACACTCAATGATTCTATGTTTTTTTATGGAACTAGAGCAACTGGAAAGCATTAAAAATGGCAACAATAGGAGTCTCGATTTAATTTTTGCCAGTGGAGTGGATTCCCATTGCTAAAAAAAAAAGTTTCGCCGCCCCTTTGTACTGTGGTCGATATCCACCCACGACTAGAACTTGAGTTTAAATATAAGGGTCGAAAAAATATGACATATACTAATCCCATCAGTGTTTATCTTTTCAAAAAAGCAAACTATGCACAACTGAACGAGTTTTTAAACAACATTAACTGGGTGAACTAAGGAAACTAATCGGTCATAAGAATAAACTGTACAAGAAGTATAGGAGACCGTGGTCAGGATCAGATTACAGAGCCTACTCCATCGCAAGACGCAATGTTAGGTATCATACAGACATGTGTTACCTGCTTCATGTAACCAAGACTCAACACTTGATATCATCAAACGTTAAGCATTTCTGGTCTTACATCAAGTCACTTAGAAGGGATGCATGTCTGCCATTCCAGAAGCAACTCGATTATATAAAATTTTCTGATCCGGGACAAATTGCCGGACTATTCGCCAAACACCTCAAAAGCTGTTTTTTTGATCATACTGACGTGCATCACTTCGTCGATATTGGAGCAAACTTGTCAGATCGTGCGTTCACGGCTGGAGAAATAAAGGAGAAAATCCTGAATTTGGACATTTCCAAGAGTACGGGATCCGACGGACTATCACCTATATTTTTAAAAGAGTGGTGCTCATCATTATTAAACCCCCTTAAATAACTGTTCCAGCTTTATTTCGACACAGGAATTTTTCCTACAACATGGAAAATATTAAATCTCATCCATATATAATGTAAATCCGGAGAACATACCAACATTAAAAAATATGGCGGGATATCTCTTTTATCCCATATTCCCAAAATAATGGAATCCATACTGACTGACGAAATTATCTCCTGCTACAAGTATTACATCGCTGATAAACAACATGGTTTCTGCCAAGGAAAATCGACGGCTACAAACTTGGCCTGTTATCAACAAGCCCTAACTGTTGCTTTGGAGTCAGGGAAGCAAGTTGACATCATATATATAGATTTTGAAATGAGGTATCACTTGACCACTATTGCCATTTGAGATTTAAGGGTTGGAGCTTACCCCCTCGAGAGGGTTGAAGTGACAACATTGAAATATGTGCAAAAGATTTCCCCCTCCGAATGAAAATCGACGGGTCCTAGCGATTTTTTTCAATGAACGATGAATACGAGATATCGGCCTTGTTTCGTTTTCATTGGCCCACCCGGTATATATTCTGATTTCTGAATCATAAAAAGAGAACTTTAAGAATTTGAAAGAAAATAAAGTGCATTCCATTTGAAAAAAGTGAACGACATATTTTTTACTTTGCGTCGCTCATTTGTTCAATCTAATTAAAAATTCTTGCGGTTCAGATAAAATTCTACAACTTTTGTATTTACACCTTTTACCTATCACCTGTAATTACGGCTGCAGGTGGGTGTCAAAATATAGTGACTCACCCTATACATATATAAATATGTATTTTGATAATACGATTAATATGAATAATTTATCTTATTTTTTATTTTCCTCAATGTAATACAATACACTATACACCCTATGAAACATTTTTCGCCTTCAAGCGGAGGGATCAACAGAGTGGAAGAGATTCCATACGTATCAACACAGAAAGATCCATAGCGAGTCGAGAAACTCGGCGATCAGATCTTGCTATCCCATAAATCGTTGACATCTCTTGTTATTTATTGTTATATCTTTGTTAATTTAGAAGCAAAGAATATGCGGTTTGCACTGTTATTTGGTCAATACAGGAGCGAAACTTTTATAAAGATTTGATTTTTTTTTTTCATTTAGGCCTTCGTTTTCGTTAAATGAAAGGTATATTTAAAGAAGATGATTTTTAACAAAATTTTTGCACGGTTGAAACCCAGATACTTACGTTTAAAGTTTTTTTCAGCCATAAGAGCTAATGGTAATAATTTTTTTTGAATGATTATAAAAAAATACTCCCTACAAAGACCTTATTGTGTATTGGACCAATAATGAAGTATTTTTCTCTCTATACGGTGGTATCAATATCTCGATTTTTGATGATTATACAACTCACTGTACATTTTTCCCATATGACACGAGAGGCTTAATAGGTGATAAGCCTTGTGGGATTATCGCGCTTGGTGGCAATATTGTTCATTTGCTATTAATAATAATAAAAATTAATAAATTATTAAAGTTTAGTTCGTTGTATAACCTTTCGAATACCACTCGCTGTTTCAGGATTACCTAATACTTTTACCTGACACTCAACACGTTACCAGCAACACCACTCCTCCTTCGGAGTCGTGGTGTTGCTGCGTAACGCGTTTCGTGACAGGTAAAAGTATTATTCGGTAATCCTGAAACCTCTTGTGGTATTACATTCGATAATGCCCTTTTGCGCAGTCTAATTTTGTATCACCTCCGGAATAAGGCTTACCTTATTGTAATGACCCGGGAAAAATGGACCAGTAATTTACAATGTCTTAAGGGTATTGAATGCGCCGTTTAAAATATATTGTAACGCACGTCGAACTATACAACTACCCAACAAGTTAATACTAATAAAGATGCGAGGTTCGTCGCGATCATTGCATTGGGCTACTGTTGGGCCGGTTGGCGCTGGATCATTCATGCGGGCGATTTGAAATGTATCGCAAAACAGGCGGAGGAAAGAGCCATAGGGTTTCCTGCGGGTATAACAGAGACAGACAAAATGACAAGAAGAATTAATTAAATTTCTACAAAAAAAACTAGATAATTTTTGGGATTCTGGTTTGTGCTATCGTATTGCTAACACACATAAGATTGGCGCTTGTTAAAAAAACCACCATAAATTGATCAACTTTCTTGTTTTTTTCCAGTTTAAATTACATTTTTGTAACTTTTCGAGAACTTGCTTCTGGTACCGGATTTCTAAAAAAATTGCGCCATTCGTCCCTATATTATAAATCAAATGCAAAAAAGAAATTTGATATAACTTCAACTGTTAAAAAGTTACGTTGAAATTAAGAACTCAATGCATTCCTTGTTTCATTCGTCTCATTCCCACTAAGGAGTAATAATAGGGGAGGAAGAATACAATGATAGACTGCGTAAGGTGCTTCGCGCACGAAAAAATATTTTGGCATTGAGGCGCATTTAATCCCCTTAACAGTAAAAGTAAAATGTAATCTAATAATAAAAAATTGAATCTCCAATATTCCAAATCAGTATCAATAGATTGAAAATGAAACAAATTAGCATTGACCCAAATTGATTAAAATATTTAAAATACGTTCAAATTTTATTAGTAAGTCATCAAGCGCGTGTCATCAAATTGAAATAATAGATAATGACGAGCCAGGCAGCCCATTGCTACGACAGCGCCAGGTTCTTACACCCGCACAAAAAAATCCATAAAAATATTAAAAGCGAGGCTAAAGAAATTAAATTGGTGACTAAATGAAAGGTTTTATTATTTACGGCCGACACGAGTTACGGCATCCTTTGATTTATTGATTTATATTTCCTCGCATTCTTATACGGAATCTGTTGACCCCGATAATTCCAGGAAATTGCGACATACCCAGAGCTGGGCAAGCTACTTTGAAAAAGTAGCTAGCTACAAGCTACAAGCTACTTTATATTGTAAGTAGCTAAGTTAATATTACATAATTAAAACAAAGGGATAAAATTAAATCTTCTCGAATCTCTAGAAATAAACAAACTTAAAAATTTAGATTGTTTACTGAACGAGCAATTAGATTTAAACAATTCACTACCTTTAAATTTATTTATTGTATAATTCCTATTTAGATTAACATAAAATTAGACCAGCTTTTACCTATTTTTTTATATTTGACAATTTCACTTTAATATGTCTATATACATGAAATTCAAAAAAAAAATTCTGATGAAGCTACAGTGTAGCGAAACATGTTAAAAGTGTATTACAAATTAGTGAAAATAAATAAGTTTAAAAATCCACTTAAACATTTTTTTATTAAATAATACATTTTTTAGAAAAGACGAACGGTCAATGAATTAACATGACCCGGAGGCATTTTTGTATCGAGCGTCCAGTAACCCGCATTCGGTGTACCCGACCTCGGCACGTATCAAGCGCACGTTAGTACGAAAATCACTCGGATTACCGTACGCTCGATACTCGCGCCTACAGACACGAATATTTTTTGACATTCCCTGGCTCCTCGCCATCAAGCTACTTGATAATGCTAGTTTAATTTTGGTTCTGGTAGTCAAATCGTAAAGCAATTTTAATTCTAGTAGTTCACTAAGTGGAATGGCAAGTAGCAAAAAACTTAAAGATTAATAAGATTTTGCTATTTGCCTAGTTATTTGATCCTGTCTCTAACAAACTATCCCAAACTAACCCTAAGGCTGTCCTTACCTTAACCTTTTGCTCAGCTCCAATTTGGGTTAGTTTTGGTTAGTTTTGTTACTTAGAGACAGCATCATAAATAATTATTTACATCTGCCTGAATCTAATCTCCGCATTTGTCAAATAACGATTGCAGGTATACAAATCCCTAAGTAAATAGGAAAATCTTGTTAATTTTTACCTGCATTAAAAATTCAATTTTTAAATCGTTCTTACATATTTCAAAAAATAGGCATTTTTTTTGGAGAAAAAAGTATTCAGATGATAATGTCATTGGAAGAATGGCTAACACAATAATTCAAAAATGTTTTCGAAAAACGTGAAAGTGGCCTATTCTACGGTTTTCTCGCCATGGTATTCTATTCATGGAAAGGTTATGTAGTTAAAACATAATTTTGCTCTTACTTATTCACTTACCTCGACTTCCTGCTTAGTCTTAAAATTAGTTCGTATTTCGCTGGAAATGACTATGCGGTACCTACATACATATAATTTTCTGGTCAGTCCATAATAAATGATAAACAATTTGAAAAAAAAACTGAATTGTTGGACGCCGATCCATAATTTCGCAGGACTAGTATCAAGCGTACGGTAGCTTGACAATCGATCGGCAAATCAGACGCTCGTTATGAGACAGACCTCGGCTAATACGACGTTACCCGAATGCGGTATACTGGGCGCTCGATACAAAAATGCGACCCGGAGTATTTTGGGGGGAACGAAAAATATAAAAACAGCGGTTTCAGAAGTTTAGAGGCAGTCAGTCTTCAGTTCAGTTGAGTTCAGTCTTCAGAACACTTCAGCTAAGAGGCTTGAGTCTTGAGTCTACAGTAAGATCCTGTTGTAAGAGTCAGTTCGGATAAAATTCGCGAAGAGTTTCTTTGGTTTTGTTGCCTCGGGAAAACGCGTTAAATCGAATCGCTGAAAAAGTAACGGAAAATCGAGAAAGATCATTTAAATTCGTTCAACATTATGTGCGAGCTCTAAATAATCGAAAGAATTTAATAAGAATAGTCTAGTGATTTTAAGACGGAATGTGAGTACCTAGTGACAAGTTTTGAGTGAAATGTCTATGTAAGTGAATTGACTATGGAACATTATTGTATAAATATTATTAACTTGAGTAAATTGACTTTGAATATACAGGGTGACACAAGGAATAGGGAACAAACGGTCAATGAATTGACATGACCCGGAGTATTTTGGGGTTTACGAAAAATACAGGGTGTCCTTAGATAAACTGACACATTTTGCAGGTAAATATCTCGAAAACGGGAAAAGATAACGAGATGCGGTTTGTTCTGGGAGAATAAGGATTTTTTAAAGTTTTTTTTCACATTATTGCCGAATCCTAAAATTTGGTGAAATTTAATTTTACAGACATGCGATTTTTTGAAATAAAATGACTGCCTTATTTTAAATTAAATACCCTGTAGATTTTGTCATCGTCAGAGAGCCTGATTTTTCTACTTTACAAAATTGTATAATATTTTTCAATTATCTTGGACTTGCATCGTGAAAATTGCACTTTGTCGAAGAGACTACCATCGACTAACCAAAAAATAAATTGAGAATTAATTTGTGTTTAATACTTTAATTAACTAATTAGCGCATAGTTAACTAATAATATAAGTATTAAACACAAATAAGTGCATGTAAAACACAAATTAATTTTTATCATTTTTTTTTTTTGGCCAGTCGATGGTACGCCCTTCAACCAAGTGCCATTTTCACGATTCAGTTTCATGATAATTGAAAAAAATTATACATTTTTGTGAAGTAGAAAAGTCACGCTTTCTGACGATGACAAAATATATCGGGTGTTTCATCAAGAATAAGGCAGTATGTAATTATTTCAGAAAATCGAATGTCTGTAAAACCAAATTTCAGGATTTGCCCATACCATGAAAAAAAACTTTAAAAAATCCTTATTCTTCCAGAACAAACCGCATCCCGTTATCTTTTCTCGTTTTCGAGATATTCACCTGTAAAATGTGTCAGTTTATCTAAGGACACCCTGTATAAAAACAGCGGTTTCAGAAGTTTGGAGGCAGTCAGTCTTCAGTTCAGTTGAGTTCAGTCTTCAGATCACTTCAGCTAAGAGGCTTGAGTCTTGAGTCTACAGTAAGATCCTGTTGTAACAGTCAGTTCGGATAAAATTCGCGAAGAGTTTCTTTGGTTTTGTTGCCTCGGGAAAACGCGTTAAATCAAATATCGGAAAAAGTAACGGAAAATCGAGAAAGATCATTTAAATTCGTTCAACATTATGAGCGAGCTCTAAATAATCGAAAGAATTTATTTAGAATAGTCTAGTGATTTTAAGACGGAATGTGAGTACCTAGTGACAAGTTTTGAGTGAAATGTCTATGTAAGTGAATTGACTATGGAACATTATTGTATAAATATTATTAACTTGAGTAAATTGACTTTGAATATACAGGGTGACACAAGGAATAGGGAACAACTTTTAACTTTTTTAATATATAAGTTGGAAATCTGAAATTTGGGGAGCTTAAACGAGGCAACTTTTTGAGTTTTTTAGAAGTAAATTACGTTATCAGTCACTTCCTGTTAAACCGGCAATGGCCATAACTTTTAATTTTCAAATGGGACACCCAATATTTTTTGAGTTTTCTGGCATCAGCAGATCATTTTACGTATGATAGGACCATTCTTGAAAGATTCATAACAAAACCAAAAAAAAAAAATGGAATTGGAAAATAAGGATTTTTCAAAAGTTTTTGGGTTATTTCTGAGCGGATTTTAAAAATGTTGATATCAAAAAATAGAGAAAAAAATCTAGTTTCAAAAAATTGATAGGTCCCGACGTGGTTACGTTTGAAAAATATGGAATACTTTGAAAACACCTCTTTGTTTAATTTTGATCTGAAATTATGGCGTCCACTTAGGAAAAAATTGAAGTTACAGATTTCCCTGATATTAAGAAATATCCAACTAGATCAATTTACACCAGTGGCAGCGCCGAATTTTTTTTTCTAATAATAAATTCAATTTATTTTTTTTTGTTAAAAATTTTCCAAAAATGGTCCTATCATACTTAAAATGATCTGCTGATGCCAGAAAACTTAAAAAATACCGGGTGTCCTATTTGAAAATCAAAAGTTATGGCCACTTCCGGTTAAACCGGAAGTGACTGGTAATGTAATTTACTTCTAAAAAACTCAGAAAGTTGTCTTGTTTAAGCTCCCCAAATTTCAATTTTTCAATTTTGTATAATTAAAAAAGTTATAGGCTGTTCCCTATTACTTGTGTCACTCTGTATATATATTATTTTTTTGTGCTTAGTATAGGTATATAGAGAAATTTCATTCAAATTACTGTTAATTGAAATGAATTTTACTGAAGAGTTTGGATAATCAAATTGACTGTTTTGATCCGTCTAGTAAATGATTAGTTAGATATTTTGGATTCTAATTAAATGAATTCAGATAAAATGTTCAAAATGCTGGCTCAAAGACGAAACGTCAGATTTCAAACTTGATGGTAGCATCTTGTAGGGGAGAAAAAGTGGCTATGATGAAGTGATATTTTTTTTTGAAATATCACTTCAAATAAAGTCAGGAAAAAATAAAAACAATTTTGCAAAATTTAGTTGTTTTTTTTTTTTCGGATATTTCCGTAAGTATTCGGATTATCCTAAATATCAACGCGGCATTTTGTTAAGCATCAAATTACACAACTCTGCCCCAATTTAACCAACCCTGTATCTCTCGCCGTTTCCGAAATCCCAATGATGTGGCTCGAATTTGAAACACCCTGTACCTGAATCTTAACCATGCTGATGTGGCAGCAGCGGTTTTCTGTGATCTGTCCTTTTGATGGTTCAATGTCTGGCGAGCAGGTGCTGAATTGTGGCATTCCTCAGGGTTCTGTTTTGGGTCCAGTTTAATTTTTGATATATGTCAACGACTTGATATCTCTGGAAATTTTACTTTTTTTGCTGATGACGCAACAATATCGTGGCATAATTCTGACAGCTCTTAGATTACGGGATGCGGTCAGTAATGACATAGGTGTGATTAAACACTGGTGTCACGCTAATGGGCTGACGTTGAATATATCTAAAACAAATGTAATGAATTTTAAACACGTCTAATTTTAAGCACTTTTGAAGTGTTTGAGGAATAGGTTGGAATCTAAATTGTTTTGCACTTTAGAGTTATTTCTAGGGAACTGGAACCATGTATTGCCAGAAATACTTATTTCGCTTTGATAGAGTCTCATTTAAAGTATGGGCTGTGTTTCTGTACTTGCGCTAAGCAGTTATTTGATTGCATTTTTTTTGCCGCAGAAGAGAGCAATTAGATATTTATGTGGAGCCAATCCACGCGATTCTTGTAGGCCGCTATTTACTTCTAAAAATATTTTGACTTCCTGCATTATTTGTGTTAGAATCTAGGCTATTGACTATGTCATTTAATAAGGAACTAAGGCGTTAGTGGAATTTTATTGTTTAATATGTTCAAATGGTCCCTAGAGATGATAAAACCGCGGAGTGCATCAGATATAGGGGCGCATTTTTAAGAGCAGGGTGAGTTTTTCAGGTTTCTGGGTCTTCGGCTATAACTCAAAAACCATGCATTTTTGGTCAACGTCTTAGTTCCTTTTACCCCCGTTTTTTTCGACATAGTCAATAGCCTAATCGGTCTGCTTCATTCACAGGAAACACAAAAGCAGTATATTCATATCGCATACAAACTATAATACTCGACAGAAAAATCATGTTAGCCTTCCTATACCCACTTCCAGCCAGGGGCCCGATTCTCGTCTCAAGGAGTAGAGCTCCCCGATAGAACAAATGTTTTGTCGTTGTCAACGTTATCGAAAAGAAAACGAGAATGATAAAGACGAAAAATTTGTTCTCTCGGGGAGCTCTACTCGCTGGCCCGAGAATCGGCCCCCAGGTAAGAGACTCTATCATTTTCAGAAGTCGCAAGTTTTCCAATCATTTCAATCAATCAATCATTTGCCAAACAAATAAAGACTGAACGACAGTTTCGTGAAGAGGTCAAGGCGCTGCTTGCTCAAAAGACATATCACGAAATTGACAAATTTCTAGCAGATAGGTTTTAGATTTTGGGTGTTTTTCTGGATTGTTCTGTTTATGGTGTGCGTTATAGTTGTTAATTTGTTTTATTGTTCAAATTTCTGAATTCGTTGTCTTTTTTTTATTTTTATTTTCTAATAACGACTAATTTTTAGTTTTTAAAGCAATAATAATCGTAGATTGTGACAGGAACAGCTATTGTTGTAACGTAGTATTTGAGGCATTTAAAAGATTTTTTCACTTTTGAAATTATTTATCAGCAATCCGGTATATAACATTACATCCATGTATAAAGTTATGGCCCTGTAATGAAAATCCATCAAATATACTGTAAAGGACCATACAATTTGAGGAGTATGCCCAGCGTTGGCGCAATGTAATGATTCAGACGTTGAATCGGCCCAACGCTGGTTCATACTGTCGGCCGATTTGCGGTTCGACTGTCAGCCGGGGGGTCATATATATGATCTAGACCAGTACCATTTTCATTTAGCTGGCCAGATGCCTGTAATTTGGCAAAGCGGCATTCGTACGATGCTGGGCCGTAAGAAATGTGTTTGTTGGGCATACACTCTACTATGCGAGAACATAAACATTTCCAATGTTAAAATAGTGTGGAAAAAATCTTGAGCAAAAAAACAAAATCGATGGATTCGAGTGTTTTTTCGAAAAGAACTCCATTCATTTATTACCAAATTTATTCCATTCGGCTGATATATGTATTATGCCTTCACCTAGCTTCCACTAAAATAGGACACTGTAGAAGACAATAACTCGAAAACACAATTTACCTAGAAGAAATTTTTAGATTTAACATACCAATCTGCTTGAAAAGATCTGTGTTCGATCAGTATCCTACTTGGTGTCACTTTACGGTGCGGAGATGCTGACTCCAAATAATGTTTCACTCAAGAAGCCAAGGAACGAAACAAGTTTGGTGTATATTTGAGAGAATGCCAAATGCAGAAATAATGTCGCAGTGACAGATAACCATATTAAAATGGAACTGGGCCAGGCATGTTGCCGCAAAATCTGATGACTGATGAACTTCTTTCGAAACCGAGGGCGACCATCCACAAGATGGGTAGTTAGATGTTCAAACATATCATACGGAACTGCAGATACCAATGACACAGAGCTGAAATGAGTGGTACTATGTCCAGCAAGGAACACAGAAAATGATGATGTTGATAATAAGATAGGTATAACATAAGTTTGTTCTTTGCACCAAATTGGATATAGACACAAATAAACAAAATACCTACTAAAAATAAGGAAATTATAAATAAAATATGTAGATCAGATTAGATTTATGATAATTTATTGAAACCACAGATTAATACAAAAATTTATTGTTACAGTTAGGATATTCAATATGGAACTGCTTGTTCAGGTTTTTGACCATTTAAAATATGATGTTCCAGAAAACTAAATTATTATTGCATATTAATATACAAGACAGACAAGTTCCTACAAATTCTACAATGAAGACTAACCGTACATTATTACATTTATTATTGTACAGGATTATACTTCAAAATTATCCCAGTATTAAAATAAATACCTTAGTTTCAAATAATATAAATATAGGTACTCAAAATAGACAAAAAAAGGTACCTATTACTTTGTTTCTCAAAAAAGAAAATATATATAAATTTATAAAAACTAACTACATAGCTTTTAGTCATTAGTTTCCATGTCATCATGGCTGATTAGGTATAGTAATGCGGTAACGTATCTAATAATATTATAATGCTACACTACGTAATAATATTTAGTTATATTCGGGGTAAGTACCTCAATCAGGACCACCTGTAGGTATTAAGTATCATATTTACAGTCAGGTTATTAGTTTTTTTTTTTTTAATTCCAAGTTTAGTAGATACAAACTACACCATTGGAAGAACTACGATGGCAGTTAAAAAAAAGTGGTTCAGTAGTAGGTACCCTTTTCCAAAGTTTTTACTCCCCATGAAGACAGTCCTAATACTCCAGTACTAAGATGGAGAATATCACAATGAAGTATAACTGCCTGTTTTTGTTTCTCAATGTAGGTGGGAGAAAGAAGTATGTAGGTACCTACTGATTGTTCTATGTTTTGTTCTGTGCTAGAAAAAAAACTGTCAATCGTTCAATTTCTTTATTTCATTATTTATGAATAAGTACCAATGTATACAGAGTCTCCTATATCATTAAACAGATTCCTATACACTAAATACTTGGACATTTTTTTGCATTTCATTTATTTCTATGTGATACTTACTGAATAGTAGGTACCAATTTCAACAAAAATAATTATTATGAAAGCAATAAGACTTGAAGATTTTTAAAAGACGCTCTTAGGCTTGTAAAAATGTAGGACACCCTGTATATTGTAAGTAGATAACTATCTCAAACTCGCAATTTTAAATCAATATCACATAAAATGCTGCCAGAATATCTAATTGAGGGTTTCCACCAAATTTTATTCACATAATGAACTTCATTTTGATATTTCAAATTGATAAAACAATAATTTTTTTCAGAATGAAGCCGTAAAATTAATCATAGAAGTCACCAAAAATATAAAAAAAAAAAAACGATTTCTGATGCTTGTTTGATTATATGCTTTTGTGATATGATTCTAGATATGATGTTCAAAATTAATCAGTCTCGTTATAAGTAAAGATGTGATCAAGAGCTATCATAGTGGCAGAGTTGGGGTGACAATTTAACACAAAATACATCATATATTTTTTTTCTTTCCACCTCAGTTAATATCTATCGACAAATGATCAAGAACATGAAAATAATGTCATCATCATGGCACTTGACTTCCAAATTTACCTATTATTTGTTTTGTGAGTATTGCATATTACAGAATATGGCAACCTACTTTATACAAAGTTTGTCCGAAAAGTATCAGAAATCCAATATAGGAACGTACAATTGAGAAGTCCACTTCAAAAAGCTACAGGACAAAATCTGAAAATACTGTGATAACAGCTTTATCATGAAATCAATTTTCTGGACTCGGATACTTTTTGGGACACACCATACCTATAGCATACTAAAAAAAAAAATTGATTTAAAAATCATTATAACTTTCTATGCTACAGTTAAACTACAAGAATATAGGTCTCGCACAATTAAAAAAATATATATAAATAAGCATTAATCAATCCTTTGGTATATAAAATGTATAAGTGATACGTTGTAGGTAGCTGGGGAACAATTATTATGTTTATACCTATCTACAGCCAATAAGCAAAAAAAGATTATCGGCTGCAAGATTTTAATTATTGATTATTTAATTCTCAAAACTACTAAGTACTACTTTTCAAACATATTCCCTCATCTAAGTTGAATTCCCAAAAAGCCATTACAATGACTATACATACATAATTATATTTTGCATTTTTTTTTTTTAAATTGCTCATTGGCAGTCAGACGAATTATTATTGCTGAAAAACGTGAAGTGTAATTGTTAAGGGGGCACGTATGGTGGTGGTTTCCTATAAGTAGGAGTGGGTTTAGGTCTGGGTTGTCTACCATTATCCTGAGTGCGAGTGAAAGGCGGTGGTGGTTGGTAAGGTTCAGAGTCTTCCAGTTTCACCGAGCCGCTTTTGCTGTATTCGGGTGGTGCTAGCGGTGGTTTTTCATCTTTCAGTATTACTGGAGCTTTGGTACCCGGCTCCGGTTTTTCCTCCAGCTCTTCTTGGAATATCACAGGTATGCCTGAAACGATTTCGAATATTTTTAGTATGTGCAACGGTATTCTGATGAGATGAACTTATTTATATACCCTATTAGCTAGGAGACACATTTACTGAAACTGCATTCGATATTTTAAAACTTTGAATGTTCCATTGAAATAATTAGACAGAACTTAATAGAATGATGTGTGTTCATTCTAGACCATCATTAATATAACGGCAACTTCGCTTACTAGACTTCAAGACCGTTTTTTCAAAACATGAAACAGCAGAGAAGGTAAGTGCATATCTATTGTCCGTCGTTTTCAATCTGACACTTTTCGTATGAGGAGCGAAGGGGTGAAAGCATATGGCAAAAGCAGGTGTGACGTCAGGTGACCATTGGCGTTATAACGTCAGGAGCCACCATCACACATTCCTTTGGATTATCGTTCGTTCAGAACAAACAGAACTATAACTTCGATAATAAAAAACCTCCGAATTTCACTTTCGAAGAATTATATAATAAAGAAATTGACGAGACTGAAGAAGAGTTCAGAATTATGAAAATTTCTATGGAGAACCTTCACTCAATAACTATGACTCTTCTTTCCATAACTTTGACCCTTATTAGGTGAAAATATTATTCCTGAAATTGCAAATGAAGAAAATTTTACAGAAAACGTAAATTTTTCCGAAAACAAGCCTAGAAAATCTCACGACCTAATAGAAATAAATATTGATTCAAACAAAGCATTACCATTCATTCAAATTGAAAACCCCAACGTAAAATTGTTAATTGACACCAGCAGTACACGTTCAATATTGAACCATAGTATTGAACCCTGCCATAGCAGAAACGTTTTATCCACAGTGTACCTATATACCATGCACACGATGTCATAAAAACAGCTATAGAAAGTCGATGTGCAAACTTTCGAGCTTTAATTCCTACATTATTTTCAGATTCTGGCATTGATAGTATGTATGTATTAAACTAGATTTTATCCTTTTTGATTTTCATGACTTCTTTGATGGTATAATAGGCATTAATGACCTAATAAAATTGTAAATATTGATTTACCAAATAAAAGAATTGGGCCTAATCTAGAAATACCCTTATTAGGTAAACTATAGAAAAGCTGATGAGGTTTACTTTTACTTCTAGTTCTCTGTGAGCCTACAAGAGAAAGTTTTGAAAAATCTACCCGTTAGTATTTATGAAGGTGAAATTTTAACAAAACCTTGTGAAGCTGATAACTTATACATCCCCCAGATTTTAACAATTGCCAAAGATGGATTTGCACCAATAGAAATCGGAAATCAAACTGATAGAACTATTAGCGTCACCATGGGATCAACCTTTACCAGTGGATTAATTAGTTCGATTTAAACCTTTACGAAATTTACTCAATGAATCATTTCCATACCACGTAATAATGAAAATATCAATCTCTTATTGAGAACCGAACACCTCAATGGCGAAGAAAAATCCTTATTATCTAAATTATGTAATGATTATTCGGACATATTCCTAAAACCAGGTGATAAACTCACATTTAACTCTAAAAGAAAACTGTGACGGAACTAGCTGTTGCCCTTTTTTGGGCTTTAGTTATACCGCACCAGGGATGTCAAAAGTATTTGCTTTGACTGACTGTAAAAATTAACCATTAGGTGTTGGATCATTTGAGCCTTGTATTGGGTTAGGGGTGCCTTGATTCTCATTTATACAAGTAAAACGCTGAAATAGAATAGTTATCAATCTAATTAATAAATGAAAGTAATTCGGTTTAATCAGCAATCAAATCCTATCTAAAAATTCCTAATTAGACGTCCAGTTGAACTACAAATTTTATACTAATCTAAAGCAAAGTTTCTAAAGTAAAGTATCTTGATTTATAAAAAGTAGTGAAATGTGATAATGGTAATAATATCATTTATGGTTAAATGTTCAATGAACGAGAACACAAATTAACTAATTAAATCCACGAGAGCACAACATAAATAATTTCGTCAACTTCAATCAGTTCACTGCAATCACAAAATGTTTATTGATCCTTGAAAGTTCTTTTATTTATTGAGAGTTAATAATTGGAGCACTTTTTTGCTGAAGTCTGTAAACAATGTGCAAGAAAAGTCTTTATATACAGGGTGTCCCACGGTGGATGGCGTATTAGACGTTTATGGAGAACTAAAAAGCGGATCATTATGAAAATTTGGCAACCGGGATAAACGACCATAATCTACACTTTAAAAATATTTTTGTTTATTGCGGTGTTGCCGCTTCTACTCTAAACCAGTGGCAACAACGCTATTTTAAATGGAACACCCTGTAAGTGATTGCACATTTGGATTCTACGTGAAATTCTGAGCAGATTTCATGTGGTATAGCCTATACCTAAGTTCAACTGTTTTGGAAATATTAACAGTTGAAAATTGACTTTTTGCAACTTTGACAGGCTGTAAAGGTTAATTCTAGAGGAAAACTGATTTTACATTCCTATCTTAGATTTTTATGAACTATCATTTGACACCATATTTAATCCATGATTAAAAATTCCAATTAAATTTAATCTCCGGTTAAATTCAAAGTTGGTGTCAAATGATAGTTTATGTTAATCTAAGATAGGAATGTAAAATCGGTTTTCCTCTAAAATCAACCGTTGAGGATTTACAGCCTGTCAAAGTTGCAAAAAGTCAATTTTCAACTGTCAATATTTCCAAAACAGTTGAACTTAAGTATAGGGTATATCACATGCAATCTGCTCAGAATTTTACGTAGAATCCAAATATGCAATCACATACAGGGTATTCCATTTAAAATAGCGATGGTGCCACTGGTTTAGAGTAGAAGCGGCAACACCGCATAAACAAAAATATTTTTAAAGTGTAGATTATGGTCGTTTATCCCGGTTGCCAAATTTTCAAAATGATCCGCTTTTTAGTTCTCCATAAACGTCTAAGACGCCATCCACCGTGGGACACCCTGTATATATGCTCAGTTTCTATATACAAATGTACAAATGTTAAATTTCACGAGTGTGAAAACCAAATTTCTGTATTAAAGGGGATGTGACCTTAAAAAACGACTTAAGCTACTTAAATCAAGAAAAAAATTCTAAGATCTCTCGTGAAAACCGCAGTCCTATATTCAAAATAGTCTCCGAGAAAATTCCTTGTGAAGATCAATTATGCAGGAAATTGTGATGTCACAACCGCCGAAATCGCAGTCTTCTAGTCGTTCAGACGTCAGTGAACCGTACTCTATACTTTGAGTGGTTGCAAGCTCTAGGAGATAATTATCTTTTGTTTTGGAGAATTCTCACACGTGTTAATACTGTCCCTGAAAATACAGTGTGACGTCACAAACGCCTAGTTGTAACTTTAAACCGCCCTAACTCAAAAACGGACCATCGTAGCAAGATGCGGTTTGAATATTTATTCTTAGATTTTTTTTGCACTAAAACTTTCATGTTTGGGTCACACCCCCTTTAAAGGTTAGAAAAACACTTCAATTTATAGTGCATTTCAAGCGAATCACTAATCAGTATTTATTAACTTATTGTTCGACTGTTTAGAGAAATTGTAACGGTCTTACATGCTTAATCGAGTTCATACAGGTAAATCCATGAGGTGATTATTTATCCATTTATCACTATTCGTAAATAGTAATTTGCACTGGCAGCTGAGGGATTTTCCACTGAGAGAGAGAACACAATGATATACAGAGTTGGAGCCCGTCGAGAGTGAGACAGAGATAACCTTAAACAGGCGTAGTAGAGAATTTTGCTCGTTCAAGATGACTTGCAACAATTAGGGGTTAATTACACGAATTGTTATTAATAATATAGACCATGTCAGGCCTTGAGACACTGAGAGTAGTATTTTACTATAAATCGCGTACTAACGGGGTTTTTTTGGGGGTTTTGCCTCGGAAGAGTGTTCAGAAGGCGCGGGGGTGCGAACTGTTCGCTTGTTCTAAAACTACTACTACTGCGTCGCGTCGACTTTTTCGGAGCAAGTCGCAAAAATCTAGGGATGTTGGGTGGCAACTGACCAATCAAAACAACGAGATAGATCCAGTCTCAGAGGGTAATGAAGAAACCTGTAATTTTACCGGTTCGAAGGGTAGTTGTTGCCAGTTTTACAGGTATCTTGTTTTAGAATATTATTTTTATGATAAATAATAGAAATTGAGATTATATCAAATTAGAAATAACAAAATTTAAACTTGTTGTGGGTTATTTCCGCAACATATTCCCCCCCTTGAAGTTTCCAAACTTCAATGAGAGACGAAACATTAACAACAAAAAAAACAACATATTTACAATAGAAAAAGTAGCAGGTTTTAATCCTGAATTGGTAAAGGACATACCTTTGCTATTCCCCTAGTAAAAACACCTTTTTGTGTTTTCAATTTTACCACTCTGGTTTTATTGTCTCGTCCAGGGAATACCTCTAAGACCCTGGCTAAAGGCCATCTTAGAGGTGGGGTGTCATCTTCCTTTAAAAGTACTAATGTATTGGGGGTTACATCTAGGGAACTTAAGCGTTTTGAGAAGAGGAAGGTCATGTATAAAACCATTCCATTCTTGCAAGAGTGAGTCATCAGTAATTGGGGTGTCCCAATATAACTTCAAAGTCCAAAGTCTTTGTACAATTATTTTTCCTGTCACAATGACTACAGACAAAAAACCAAGAGGGTCATAACATTGAGCTATCACAGAGACAATTTTTCTTTTCGTAATAGGGGTTGTTAATTTTACTTCAGGAATAGGGACGCAGAAAAAATCGATAATTGGGTTCCAAATAAGGCCGAGTACCTTATTCGGGTTTTCGTCAAAATTCATATCTACTTCGATTATTTTTTTTATGAGAGATTTTGTCTAGAAATTCCTTTGAATTTGAACACTACTTGTGTAGGTAATTCAAATCCAGAGGCCTTTAATAAAGAGATGAGTTCGCTATAGAGTATTTCTAAATCCTTAAGGTCATCACATCCACTTAGGATGTCATCCATGTAACATTGTTTCAATAGAGAATGAGATGCGAGGGGATAATCTGAGCTATTTTTTAATGCAACATCGTTTAAGACTCTGGTTGCGAGGAATGGAGCACTGTTAGTGCCATACGTGACAGTTGTCAATTCGGAAGTGGTTTTTCAGGCTCGTCTCTCCATAAAATATTTAATAAAAAGGTCTGAGTAGGATTCATCTTTATTTGTCTGAACAAATTCTCGATATCAGAGGTGAGAGAATATTTGAAAGATCTGATTTTGCAAGAGGCGTCAAAAACCACACGCAGCTTCGTTGGGCACGCACCTTCTCTAACCACAGCGTGATGAGGGAGGAAATATTTGAGTTCCAGATTTTCATTAGCAGAGGAAAGGGGTACGTACCTGGCATGTCCAAGGTTAACATATTCATGAATAAATTTATGATATTCATGAAAATAATCTGGGTCCTTTACAAATTTCCTCTCGAGATTGTGAAATCTTTTTGTGGCTATAGACAAAGAATCACCGAGTTTGAGATTTTCAGAGTGAGATTTCAAGGGTAAGTTAACTTGATAAGAGCCATTTTGTAATATTTGGGTTGTTTCCTTGAAACAAGCTTCAGCCTTTGCATCTTCAAGGGAGAGAGGGGCTTTGGTATGGATTTCTTCCATGGACCAAAATTTATTCACCATATTTTCAAGAGAGCTATTGTCCGGGCTTTGAACAAACATAGAGACAGAGGGGTGCACTTGTTGTGCAGGGCTACTAGTGACTAAATGAGAGCAGTTATTATGGTGTGAATTTTGGGGAAACGTTCCTCCAAGAATCCAACCGAGATGAGTGTTTAAGACTGTGGGCAGGCCTTGACCTAGCTAGATGAATCATGCCTTTTGTCAGTAGATTATATTAGAGGTCTGAACCAATCAGGTCAACTTCCGAAGGACGAGTGAAACTAGGATCAGCAAGAACAATGTCGATCGGTATATTCCACGAACTGACATCTATTAGTATAGAGGGGAGAAGTCCTGTTATTACAGGGATAATGGCGCAGGAAATCTCAAATTTCCTATGAGGATACAAATCAATCATCTTATTAGATACATATGTTGTTTTGACATAGGGGGCTAGTTTTAACCTTTTAACTAATTTGTCAGTTACAAAAGAGTGTTGCGAACCATTATATAAAATGGCTTTGGCTTGAAGGGGCCGCCTGTCTGCGTCATAAAGTGTTACACATGCGGTTGCTAAAAGAGTTTGTGAGTTTTTTGTCGAGAGTGCTGAGACCGAGTTTGAGAAGATTTGGGAAGTTCATTTTGGTTTAATTGTGAATCAGCTTGAGTTTGTGGTCTTGAACCTTGTGTCTGTGTCTTGGGAGGATGCTGAGACGGTTGCTGCTGACCCTGAGAATAATTTGGTCTGGCAAGCAAGAGAATATTATTTTTATGATAAATAATAGAAATTGAGATTATATTAAATTAGAAATAACAAAATTTAAACTTGTTGTGGGTTATTTCCGCAACAAAAACATGATATTAAAACAACCGATGACATCCCGGTTCATACGAAAACTTAACGTTTTCCGTACGTACACAAAGATGAAGTGCAAAGACAAATAGGTAAACGAAATGTTAGATAAAGGCATTATACGTCCATTTTGTAGTCCGTGGTCATTTCCAATTTAAAGTCTGCCAAAGAAAATGGACGCTACGAGTAAAGTAAAATGGAGAATTGTTTGCGATTATAGAAATCTAAATGCTAAGACAATTAATGATAAATATCCAATTCCCAACATGAACGACATCCTAGACAGGTTAGGTAGAGCTCAATATTTTCCGACGCTCGATCTACCTAGTGGCTTTCATCAAATCCAAATAGAAAAAGATTCTAAAACTGCTTTTACTCTTGATAATGGACATTATGAATACCTACGAATGCCCTTCGGATTAAAAAACGCACCTTCTACATTCCAGAGAGTTATGGATGAAGTCCTAAAACAAAATCTGTATGATCTGTCTATATGAACGACATAATTATTCTCAATACAGGATTGCAAGAGCACATTCAAAATTTAGAATTAGTATTTTCCAAATTGAGAGAAGCAAATCTCGAAATACAACTTGACAGAAGTGAATTTTTAAGAAAAGAAGCAGAATTTTTAGGTAATGTTGTCACAAAAAGTGGTATCAAACCAAACCAAACCAAAAAAAGATTAAAGCAGTCCAGTTTTGGAGTTCTTTTAGGACTTCATCCATAACTCTCTGAAAAGTAGAAGGTGCGTTTTTTAATCTGAATGGCATTCGTAGGTATTCATAATGTAGGTACATTATCAACTGTAAAAGCAGTTTTTTCAATAGAATCTTCTTCTATTTCGATTTGATGAAAGCCACTAGCTCAATCGAGCGTCGAAAAATATTGAGCTCTACCTAACCTGTCTAGGATGTCGTTTATGTTGGGAATTGGATATTTATCATCAATTGTTTAAGCATTTAGATTTCTATAATCGCAAACAATTCTCCATTTTATTTTACCCGAAGCGTCCATTTTCTTTTGAACAATCCAAATTAGACTTGACCACGGATTACAGGATGGACGTATATAATGCCTTTATCTAACATTTATTTGTCTTTGCACTTCATCTTTGTGTACGTACGGAAAACGATAAGTTTTCGTATGAACCGGGATGTCGTCGGTTGTTTAGAGGTAACCTTAAGGCGCGTTTTCGCGGGTATCACACCACAAAAACATGTCATAGAGGCATTAACGAAATGAAAATGGCCCTTCCATGAAATTCTATTGGCCAAAAATTGGCGTTGATATAGAAAATTATATTAATAATTGCGAAGTCTGCCTGAAGAATAAATATGACAGAAATCCCCAGTAATTAAATTAAATTTAACACCAATAAGTTCTAAACCATTTGAACATATTCACTTAGACACTTTCAAAATATCAAACGAAAGTTATTCAACCATCATTGACTAATTTTCCAGATATGCACAAGCATACCCGTTAAAAAGTGTCACAGTAGTAGTAGAAAGGTTTCATTCAACTTTAATTGAACACTTAAGATTTTTAAAAGAAGAGAATAAAACTTTCTCAGCAGACCAGTTAATTAAACGTGCCGTACTCGGATATAATAATTCTATATAATATATATTGGTTCACGGTTCATTATATTATAGTGAACCGTGAACCAAAATACACACCGTTCGAAATAATTAAAGGTCGTATAAACACTTTTGATATGAGCGACCACATATTAATATCAAAGTACGTACAATCACATGAAGATAGTACGAAAGAGCTCTATAAGCAGATTCAAGTGAGAAATGAAAAATCCCAAAAAGAGAAAATTATTTCGAAAATTTACGAAAATAGATCTGACCCTTCAAGTTTTGAAAATCAAAATACAGCCTACATTGAAATAAAAGCTCGTAATAAAAATGCTCCGATGTTTAAGAAAGTTCCAATAACTGGCCAAAATATATTTAAAGTTTTCACTAAAAAGGGTTCCTATCATAAAGGCACAGTGAGAAAACCAAAAATTAAAGAAAAATCTGTTTTACACTTTTACAGGATAAACAGGATGCAGACGACACTGCTCTTATCCCCAACAATCCTGGCCCTTCTCACTCCTAGTAAAGGTAATGACGTTCAAATAACGACTATCAAAAACCCTGTGCTTCCTATACAATTAGGGAATGCAAAAATTATATAGGTATCATAAATATAAATTTATCCACTACGTAAATTTAGCACCTATAATTAATCAATTAGAAAATATTCAAACTTATTTTAGAAATATTGATATTTTCTTGAGTAAAGAAATATTTCTCAGTTACCTTTTGTCAATAAACTTGACATGAACCAATTTGTTGTCTTAGCTTGGGTTGTTTTATTTCTAAATATTAATAAAATACGACCTCAGAATAGATAAATTAATGATTTATATATCTTAAGGACTTGAATCATATTTTCGGTATCACAGATCGAAGCGATGAAACTTTCCTAAAAATTCCTAGCGACTAATGAAGGGTTAATACCAGAACTCTGACATCACTTTCCTATATTATCACGAGGTAACGGCAATGTACAATTTTTTTACTTTTTTACCTTTATTTCCATAGGTTTGTCTTCCATCCTCTTCAACATTCAATTTGCCCATCCGTTTTCTTCTGTAAAGAACACAGGCAGCTACTACAGCTATAAACACCATAATAGAAATGACTATAATAGGCAACACTAATGTAATTAAAATGTCGTTTTCTTGTGGAGGGTTATTTTCGCCAGATGCTTCTGTGAAGCCTGGCGTTGGCTGAGGAACTTGAATCACTGGCGGTTCCTTTGGTTTAGCTTTGCAGTTACCTGAAATCGAGTGACACATTATTAGTAAGGTCTCATTAAAAGTTACACAGTCCTCGTACCAATATGATGAACTTTAATTGTAGAAACAGTAAATTCAGGCCCCATAATTCGGTGGACACGGCTAGAAATACTCCTCGAATCACTAATCAACATGTTCTCAAGCTGTTTTATGTCTTCTCTAGGACAGTGTTCTACAGGAAGGCTTTTATTGAACCAATAAACTACTGTAGATTCAAAGTTGGATTCTCGTTTTGGCTTGAAAGGATGAAAATGGAAATTTTGAGGAGTTGATTCTTCAAAAAGGTGCATTAGTTTTTCAACAAACTTTCTTTGAATTATAGCATTATTAGTGAAAGCGTCGTGGGAAACTCCTATTGTCATACTAAACTCTACATTATAAGATTTTTTTGAAGCAGGTTGTACCACCACTTCCAAGCTATCTTTTGCGCTCATTCCTCCAGTATCAACGCATAATAAAAAGTACTCAGTTCGGCCAGTTTTGAATGGAATTCCAAAGAATTCTCTATTTTTACTATCAAATTGCAACCAGCTTGTTGAGGGTATGGCTGTTAAATCCGATGTTAGCAGAGTAATATTGAGCATTGATGGGTCTACATCTTCTGGATCATAGAAAGTATCATCTTTTACTTTATAAATCAGCAATTCTCCCTGAGTAGCATTAACTTTATCAACAGGATTGCGCAAAATTGGAGAGAAATTTGTGGTAGGAGTTACAGGTGGTGCAGGCTGAGGTTCACATATAGTCAAGTCACTACTCAGTACTTTTTTGATTCTTAAATCGGGTATCAACATTTGGCTTAGTTCTCTTGAAGGATCACCTCGATCATTCGCTGTCAGCATCTGAAAAAACAATTAATTGTAGTGATTTTTTCCTAAGTGAAAATTATTAGCCTTACCATATAAAGTTGATCAATTTCCTGTCTTGGGCAATGGTTAGTTGGTAAAGAATCATTGGACCAAGCAAAAATTACAGGTTCTGAACTTTGATTGATTCTCCTTACAGTTATTTCAGACATATTGGTGCCATAAATTTTCCCCAAGGTTCTCAAAACTTTCAAAGACCAATCTACATAGTGGGAGTATTCTTGAGGCTTCTCTATGCGTAGCTCTAGTACAAACTCGTGATTAACCACTCTGTCTAATCTGTGCTGTTGCACTTGGATTGTTAATTGATCTTGTTCGTAGGCACCTTCTCTGTCGGAGGCTCTGATAATGTAAATCCAGTTGGAAACGTCGTCTATAAGGGGTCTGGAATTGAAAAAAAAAATATAAATAAATTAGTATATACCAACAACTTAAGATCTAATGGAAAGAAATATCTTGAGAAATTTGCATATTGTCAAAATATGTATATGAACTGATAGGAGCTTTTGCAGGTAATTCTAATAATAATCATAGAAATGATTAAAACTTTACAAATAAATTTAAGTAGGTAGGTAAATCCATACTCACAATCCATACAATTCTCTTCTAACAGGGTTAAATTGTAACCACGAATTCTTCGCAATAGGTTGCTCATTCGAATCCAAAACTTGATAAGTCAAATTATGACCATCCTCTGCATCTTTGAAGGTGTTCTTTGGTATAACATATCTAAACACTTTACCAGCGGCCACAGACACATACTGCAATCGTTTTTCAATATATGGTTTGGTGTTTCTTGGTTCCGGAACGTAAGGAACGGTTTCCTGTTCAATGACAGCTTCAGTTGTGGAAGTAGTTGGAACATGCCTGGTTGTAGTCGATGATATTCCTGAAGTTGGTTCTGTATCGACTGTGGTAGGATCTTCAGAAGCTGTTGTCGTAGTTGCCTGAGTTGTTGGGTTAATGTCTGGTACAGTCACTACGGCGGGTGTTGTAGGTGGCTGAACTGTTGTAGTACTTGTTGATACTGTTGTAATAGGTGCTGTTGTTGTTGTTGTTGTGCTAGTTGTACTAGGTGGAGTGGCTTCCTCAGTACTGGCCACTATCTGTGTAGTAACTTCAGTGACTCCAACAGTGAAAATCGGTGGTTCAGTATCTTCAACAATTTCGAAGGTAGTTGGAGCTTCAGTAGTGGTGCTTGTTGACAAAGATGTTTTTAAGATAGTAGTTTCCGTTTCTGATTCATCTAAAAATTATTAAATAAAGAGAAATATGTGATATTTGTTTCAAAAACTTACTATCTTCTCCATCGACACGTCTAGGAGCATTTGATTCAGTTGTAGTTGAATCGGGAATTGCACCAAACACTGGTTTAACAATTTTTTTATTTATATCTGGCACAGTTGTTCCACTTTCAACATCGTCTTCTGTATCATCATCATCGTCGTCATACGACTCGTAATCATAATCATTATTATCAAAATCAAGTGTATCTTTTTGTTTTGGTATATCGACTTTAGTTGTACCAGGATCAAGTATTACTTTACTTTCTGTTGTAGTTGTTTCGGACTGTTTTGGTTCTTCTGGGAAAATGGGAAGGTTTTCTGAGATCACCTGAAAAATATTTACCAGTTGAATATTAAAGAGCTAAAGATGGAAGTTGAACATACATCAAAATCGGCAGAATCAAGATCTTCATTAGGCTTAATCTCTCCGTGATGATGACGATGAGGATGAGTTGAAGTCGCCACTGTAGTTGTAGAGGCAGTCACTGAAGCAATCGTGGTACTTTTTGGAGCTATTGCAGGTTGTGTAGGCAAAGCTGTAGTTTTCTTAGAAGTAGGCGGATTTGATTCGACATCTCCTAGATCGTCTTCGTCGTTGTATTCGTCATATTCGTCGTAGTAGTCGTCATCATAATCACCACTTCCTTTATTAAATTTGTAGAATAAATAATTTGAACTATTTGCTCATCGAGCAGCTTTCTTACCATAATCGTCAACAGCCTGCCTCTTACTCCTCAAAATAGGCTTGGTTTCAGTCTTAACTCTCCAGCCAATCAGAGGCAGTCCTAAAACTTCAGCAATGGTACCATCTCTTGCCTGTTGTTTGAGATTATGAACGATAGGTGCCGTAGAATCCCATAGTCGACCATCACAGCCTACTAAAACTTCAAGGTAAGACGATAATTTAGAGTTTCGTGTTTGTAGGTTTCCTGGACCGGCCAGTACTACTGAACTATCGGTGATATCGTCTTTTTCTAGTTGTGGCTTTAGTGTAAAGGCACTCTGGAAATATATAGGGGTCAGTAAGATTCCGCTGATATTCAGTCATTGATTCAAAGTGATAAGTAGCGGTTTTGGTCTTGGCTAATTTAACATAGAAATATTGACTCTTTATAGAGGAGTTGCTATGTAGCAGGGCCAAATACCTATATTATTAATTTCATCATCCATTGAAAAGTTGGTTAAAGAAGAAGCCAAGAATATAGAAAAAATAGAATGTTTAAATGTTGACAGTTTTATATTAGATGGCCTGTATCCCAACCACTGGTTCTTTTCCTTAGTTTGGAAAATTAGTATAATAAATTCGTAAATCCAAATTCTTGATGGTCTCTTCCAACTTTGATTTTTTTTAGTATTTTCCTTAATAACTAGTAAGAAACTTAATATTTTGTTGCTACTTACATATCGTATTCTAAAAAACTTCGCTATATTATTCATAGCAATCACCCTTTGCTTGGGTTTAATTGCTCGTAAATTTTTATCAAGAAGTAACGTGAGAATGGTTTCGTCTTCGTTGGAACCACATTTATTTTTCGTTGTTACACTATCTTCATTTTCTTCTGAGATGACTCGAACTTCCAGATTTTCGGTCGCTTGATTTTTATCCATTGGTGCAATATTGATATGTAATGTTCCTTCATCGCCGGGTAATGGTATTCCCCAGAAGATGCCAGTCTTTTTGTTGAATGACAGCCAATAGGGTAGACTCATCTTGTGTTGTTGTTTTGCCTGAAAATTAAAAGGAAATTCTTTGTAGCGATCCATCATAATAATTAACAGGCTGATAGGCATCAGCAGCAAGATTTTTAACGTTATCGAGATTAAAATTTGCATACTTAAATTGCATGCATACAGCCAGTATTTTACAAGTGTTTGATCGATATTAGAAGTTATTCTTAAACTTGTACTTACAACAAATCCCCGATGATCCCTAGGTAAACTTAAGGCTAAATGGAAGATTTTTCCAACCACGGCTTCATGATAATTTTTCCCAAACTCCTTAAATTGATTGGTTCTTGGAGGCTGCACCAGATCTTCACTGAGATCTTCGGGTGTGTCAAACGTGAATCCATCTTCTTGTGAGTGAATATTGGCACGCGTTGATACGATAATTGTAATTAGAATAACAAGTGATCGGAGATGAGGATTATTCATTTTAGGAGGGGGGTTTTTGTAGTCACGCTTTCATAATTTCTGAAAAAAAAAGAAAAGTATATAATACCTATATAACCAGATCTAAACATAGAATGTTCTCCAAGCAAAAGAATAACCTATCAAGATTACTTAAATTTTTAATAATTTTATCCAAATCTTGAGTGTTTATATGGTTATGATGAAGTATCACTTCACTTTTGGATGCTTAATAATTATTTCACACTGCCAACTAAAATTCAATCCTAAAGAGAGTGCTTATAGGCATTCAACCAGACTTAAATTTGATTGACCTATTATTGAGATTTTGTTAAGGTCTTTTGGATTTTACGTCTTCCAATTACAGAATCAAAAATCATCTCTGTCAATTCAGTCATCCTCCTCCAAGACTCTGTCTCTCTTAAATTTACTAAATTAGAATTGCTCAACACATTGATGAGAATAAATACAACGTATTCTTTTCAAAACTTCTCATTTCCATTGACTATCGTTAAATTAAAGTGGAAACTCCTAAAATTTCTGGTTTAACCACGAGAGGTTCGTCCTGACAGGGTGATGGCATTGTTGACCCAGTTCTAAAGCGATTTTCGCATCCTATTCCGCTTCGAAACCACAGATGATTCATTAATGCATTGGATCGATTTTTGAGGTCTCAGATGGATGACATTAAATAACAGGAAATGGAATTCCAAAGGTAAGGTATAACAAACTATCCAGTTTTTATGAGCATTTTAGCATAAGTTAATAAATTCAATATCAAATTTAACTCAAAAAAATGCCAAAAATTTGAATTAATTTTCATCGAAATTCGATTTTTTTGTCAGAAAATTAGAATAGGTACCATTTCCAATAACATGAAAAATTCAAATACAGGTACCAATATGTAAGTACCTACGTGATGGAACATCAACAAAAAAGAAACAGAAGCAATAAAGAAATGAAAATTTTGGCCAGAAAATGCTTGGGTTGGAAGGAATAATTTGAGAGAAAAACACCAACAAACAAGAACTCAACTTACAGTGTAATTGAAGCATTTAGTAGCAAAATACATAATATGTATAAATTTAAAATTTTTACAAGAGGAAATATTAATGGAAGAGGATGATGTAATGAAAAAAGCAGAAGAATATTTCAAGCAACTTTATGGAGCAAAAAAAAAAAGATACAATGGAACAAGTACCTATCTATAGTGAGGAAAACCACCTATTTAAAATATTATTTCTTTGAATCTTAACTTTTTAAAAAAACGTCTACTATAGGAAAAAAAGGTAAATGTTGCAACCCTGTATGCGCTGTAGATTTGTTGAGAACGAGAGCGCGCCGCAACAAAAAGGTACCACACCACCAGGCAGAGAGAATAAGCGACTAGAGAAGAAGCTGGGCTCTGGGCTAGTCCCTTAAAACGCTTGTCTGCCATTGTTCATTATTCAATTTTTATTTTTATTTTGTATTAAACTGTTTGTTCGATCCAATTTGTGATTAGTTGGTGTGTCATAAAGGATCATTCACAGGTCAGTTGATTAATTGTTATTTTGTTTTTGAGAGTTCAATTTATACAAGTAATATTTTTTTATTTTTATGTTCTTTTTTGTTTGTTTATAACATTTTTTATAATATGTGCATTGTTCATGTATTTAACAAAAATCGTTTCATGCTGTAAAACAACCCAGATAAAGATTAAATTAAAACCTAGAAAAATTATGTGCTGTTTTTTTGTGATAGGATTTTAATTTTTGGATTCAGAGCGTGCATTAGGGCCTTGTTGAATTTATTAACATTTTCCTACCCTGACGAGCGAATATCCTAGCAAACAAATTGAAATAATCAATGTAGAGATATTGGCTCAAAAACAATTATAGCTGAGTAGCTTCCCGTATGGGACCTCAGTACCCACTGGGAAACTGGCTCACTAATCAAAAAACTCTTCAGTTATGAATATAGGTAGTGTTGATTAAATGTGGTGTGTGGAATTAAAATTTTAGCACAAGGACAAAGACAGTACCTAATTTAAACTATCATTGACTTAAATTATCGAATTAATGACTTAAAATCATAGTAATATAACGAGTACAATGGAAATTATCGATAATTTTTGGGAAATTTGCCCGAATGCATTTTTAATTGAAATAGAGCACGAGTGCACGTAGTGCAGGAGTGCCTTTTTCAGTTAAAAACGCATAAGTGCAAATTTATCGAAAATTATAGATATATTTCCATTGCACGAGTTGTATTTTATGCATAGACATGTAATAAAAGAGGAGACAGAACATCTCATTCAAAAATCATTATTTGTTTACAATCATACATACCTCCAGAATTATGCATAAGTTAGAAAAAGATGGGCTTAAAAAATGGCATCGCTGTAACCTGGCCCTCCATTTCCCCGGCTGCCTTCATCAGAGGCGTGCGTTTTTTCTAGACCATGAAAAATTAAGACCTCTATATATACATTTAACCACACCACTGCTTGGGCTGAAAAAAACATAACCTCACGTACCGCCGAAATACCAATCCAGGGTTAGAATAGGCAATTTTTTTACAGATCACGCACTGGCGAACTATTGTACTTGCTAATAAAATATAAAAGACGGAAAAAACACTGAAAATTGATTGAAAATCGCAAATATTCCCAAACACAGCACAGCAACACTGGATAGGCAATTTTTGACATAAAATGAAAGAATGTGCCAAATTGACCTTTTGTTTGGACGCCATATTGCGGTGCGCGAACATAGTTGCCAAAAGTGGAAAAAAAAAATTACTAGGGTACTGTCAACATTAAAAACAAAAGTTACTGAATAAATTACCTTTAAAATTTAAATTTGCCGCCTATTAAGAATGTTTTTGAAAAGAAAAGCCATCAATTTTAGCTTGTATTGGGCAGAATAGAAATAATAAAATATCTACCTTTTTACTTTCATCAATCAGAGAGAGAAAGTAAACAAACAAAAAGGATAGCAAGGATCAATCATTTAGTTACTTTTGTTTTTAATGTTGACAGCCCGCTAGTAATTTTTGTTTTCTTCTTTTGGCAACTATGTTCGCGCACCGCAATATGGCGTCCAAACAAAAGGTCAATTAGGCAATTGACCTTTTGTTTGGACGCCATATTGCGGTGCGCGAACATAGTTGCCAAAAGTAGAAAAAAAAAAAATTACTAGCGTACTGTCAACATTAAAAACAAAAGTTACTGAATAAATTAGATTTCAAATTTGAATTTGCCGCCTATTACGAATGTTTTTGAGAAGAAAAGCCATCAATTTTAGCTTGTATTGGGCAGAATAGAAATAATAGAATATCTACCTAAGTATTTACTTTCATCAATCAGAGAGAGAAAGTAAACAAACAAAAAGGATAGCGAGGATCAATTATTTAGGGCGGGTATTATAAAACTACTTTGAGAGTTAACTTAAAGTTAACTTCTGGAATTACATGTAATTCAAAAAGTTAACTTCAAGTTAACTGTCAAAGCAGTTTTATAATACCCGCCCTTAGTTACTTTTGTTTTCAATGTTGACAGTCGCTAGTAATTTTTGCTTTCTTCTTTTGGTAACTATGTTCGCGCACCGCAATATGGCGTCCAAACAAAAGGTCAATTCCGTGTCACTGGAGTAAACAGCGTTGCCACAGCTATTTCCCTAATACATTATACATTTACGTTATACAGATTTTATTTGGAAAAAGGCACATTCATAGGTGTAGTAAAATTTTCAATTAAGATGATACAAATAAAGTATTCAATATAATCAACATTCCCTACGTTTTCAAACACAGGCGGTAGATCTAGGGCAATCCGCAGAAATTCGCCAACATTGATTTCTGGCAAAAACAATGTTTGATCAGGATAAAATGTAAACAATTTAGTCTCTTTTTTATTATATGTCTATGAATTATGAGAGAATTTCATGAATCAAAAATTTAATTTTTTTGTCAAAAAATGTCAAAACATCAGTTCTCGCACCAGTTACTATGCAATTATCTGATAATTTGCACTAGTGCAAATTATCACGTAATTCCAATCTGATTGGTTCAAAATCAACAATCAAAACATGTCAGTTTATTGTTGGAATGTCAGTTTTGACAGATGTATGAAATTCTCATTAAAATGACATAGTATGTTTTGATTTTTGAGGAATGTTAGATCGAGGGCTTCTCTGCCGTGTTCTTTCCCCACAATAGTTCCAGGTCGAGAACGGTAAGATTTACTTTGATAATAAAGTAGACGTTTCACAAATTTCTCGTTTCCTTTACATATCACAACCTCCCTTAAACTTAAATTTCCCTAATATTTGCCATGTCGGGCGCATTTCCAGTAAGTAAAATGGAGTAAGTTTGCACAACGTAGGTCCTATTTGTTTTTCATTTCGTTTTTCAGAAGATTTGTTGTTTAAACGGTGATAAAAATTCACACTGTTCAATGTTGCTGAACGAAACCGGGTATGTTATACTACAATAACGAAGATGTAACAAAAAAGGTGAGTCATAGCCTCATCCATTGAAGAAAAATATTAGAAATAAAACGAAATACGAAATCCAACTTTTAAGTCTACTTATCTTCATTAATCTGATTAATCAACACGAAACTGTCAAAATCAAAGTTGTTAGGCTCTCCAAACCACGTGATTTTTCAATATAGCAGTTGTGGGAAAATTGACCTTTTTTTGTTTATCTTGAGTTTATTCGGAATAAGTTCGAGCTAATTACAGTTTATTTTGTTATAATATAATGCAAATTGCAAAGTGAATATTTGAAGAATTTAATGCAGGAGAATCGGGATATGGGCGAATGGTTAGTTTGAAAAAATATCTAGTTGACATTTGTTTACATTTTGACCTACAGTTTTCACAGCAATGAGCAAATGAAAGCCTACAAAAGCTTAGTGTATGGGTCACGTGGGGAGAAGTGGACTGTATAATTAAAAATCACTACTTTGGGTTTTGCGCGTGTATTTACAAAGCACTATTTACAAAATTTACATGAAAGGGTGAAGATACCATAAGGTAGAGCTTCGGCAAAGATCGGTACTACTTTTATTTTTAATAATAATAATTGGCGAACCAGTCCGAAACCGCGCACACCATGCTCTTGTTGCAACTATTGATCGCCAACTGACGAAAAGCAATGCTGCCAAACTTAAAATCTCTTCAGGAGAATGGATTGTTGGTTGCGTTCCCAACACTTCTTGAAAGTATTTCGAGTATGGCTTTATTCTAGATGCAGTGGTACTGAATAATTTTCACGTTTCAATTGAAAAAGTTTAAATCGGTGGGCACTGAAAACAACCTGACATCATCCTTGTTGAAACGACATCCAATCAACTAGGTACAAGACACATTTGTGGTATTTTTAATGGGGTAGTATACTATGTATAAAAATAAGTAAAAAAACTGCTCGACCTTATTCTATAGGTTGAATGGTGATGGTATAGTGGGATACTAAATTATTTTCCAGCATAGTGTCTATAGAATTAGTCAGAGAAAAACAAACTCATCTGGCAACGCTGCTCAAAATACCTCATAACGACAGCTGACTTCAACAGTTCCACGACGTGTGGTGTCGTGTGAATTGTGTGTCATTGTCACAGTAACTTATTATTAGGTGTTATTAGGCTCTCCAAACCACGTGATTATTCAATATGGCGTTTGTGAAAAATTTGATGTGTTTTTGTTTATCTTGAGTTTATTTGTTATAATATATTTTTCGGGATGCAGAGTGAATATTTAAAGACTTTAATGCAGGAAAATCTAGATGTGGGCGGACGGTAATTTTGAAAAAATGTCCAGTTGACATTTGTTTGCATTTTGACCCAGTTTTTAGAGCAATGAGCAAATGAAGGCCTACAAAAGCTTAGATTCTTACAAGTATTTCGAGTATGACTTTATTTTAGATTCAGGGACACGAGGGACAGTGGTACTGAATAATTTTCATTTTTTAATTGGAAAAGTTTGAAACGGTGACCACTGAAAACAACCTGATATCATCCTTGTTGAAACGCTTTCGAAAATCAACTACAAGACATCTTTGTGGCACTTTTAATTAGAAAAAACCCTTATGGTCAATAAAATAAAAAAATATATGGTGTTTAGTCACAAAACAACCACACAATGCACTTTAAAAAAATTTAAATTCTGTACTGTCATATACGGAATAATGAACCCCCGCTCAGAACGCCATTTTGGAATAGTTTTGACAGGTCGTTGGAATGCCTAATTAGGCAATCCAACGACCTGTCCAAATGGCGTCTAGTTGGCAAACAATAAACAAAAAACAAATGTTTTTTTTTTTTGGCAGGATTAAGCCTATTACTTATAACAGCGAAATTCGCTCTTTTTTGACATTGGGTCGACAATTTGACGTTTTATGCATGAATCAAACGTCAAATTGTCGAAGCAATATCAAAAAATAGCGAATTTCGCGGTAATGAGTACTAGGTTTTATCAATACACGGGGCGAGTACTAAAATCTGACACTTTTCTGACATCGTTGACATGTAACAACCCGTATTCTAACCTCATAAAAAATTCAAAATGCCGGCTGGTTGGCAAGAGTCACGTGGTTTGGATTCATTATTGTTTATTTTGGACCATATATTTAATTTTCACATTCCTTACTGGTTTGAAGGTTCGAAAATGTCACTTTACTTTTGTTTACTTTCAAACAGGCCGAAAGTGACTATTCGCCTGTCACTTTCGGCCTGGAAAATTCACTTTCGGCCCTGATAAATTGTTCTTTCACACCTAAACACCAATCCAGGTGCAATGTTTGTATTTAGAAGTAGATGTCACATGTGATTATATTGTTGAAATTTCATAAGATGTCAATGTCGGTGTCAGACGAAATTCCATTTTTGTCATTTTTTACCTTATTTTTTTCAATATTCATTGGTTCAAAATAAAATAGTATACATAATTCGGTGGAAAGTTTTCACATTATTGTCTCGAGAATTGGTTGACCTCGGCGCTTGGCACCTCGGTCAACCATAATATCTCTCGACAATAATGAAACACTTTCCACCTCCGCATGTAATATACTATTACGTTGTTTGATATAGTGGTTTGTTTGCGTTGTTTGTATTGTTGTGACCAATGTTGTGACTTTTTTGCTGGATTTTTCACTTTTGAATTTTGAGCACTTTGAAGGCCTTAGTTTGGTATGTCCAGTTGAAAAGGGATCATCCCCAGTGCATTGTAAAAGCTCGTATCACGCCAGGGTCCTCATTCTTGAAACAGGGGAACAGCGTTCCCAGGAGAACGAGTGTTCTGTCTTTGTTAGTTATATTATCATTTGCATATCATTGAGAAAGACGGAACACTCGTTCTCCTGGAAACGATGCTCCCCTGTTTCAAGAATAAGGACCCAGAACATAAAATTCGAAAACAAAGCTATTTGGTTAGTGTCTGCATTGATGAAGAATGCCATAAAGTAATTGATGTGAGATGTAATGACTGCGAAGCGAGTGAAGGTAGGTAACTAATAAGCAAACCATTCTTGAAAGACAAGTAAACCATGATTGTAAGGGGGCTGCAAGCATGGAATAGCGCTGATTTTTTGGTTATTGAGGAGACATTTACATCCGTCAGTAACCTCAACCGTCTGTTACTGGAAGAAGTCATCATCAAAACTGGGGGATTTGAAACCAACAACAACTGTCAATATTTTTAAATATAAACGTCCGCCATTATGGTTAAAAACAACAGCATTTCTGGATGAAACTGTTCCGCTACTATTAGACCAAAACTTAGCTGCGTCCATTGGTAACTGCTTTCGGACCATCCCCACTGTTGTTGAGCAAATTTCCCTTCACCACATGATACTGAAATTTCAAGCTACCGCTCTTATGATCAATGCAGAGCATTTTCTCTAATTTACGAAAACAGTTTTAACGCCCGAAATATGCAAAAAAAAATTGTCAAAGAACTAAAACGCAGTCTGAATGCCCAGAATGGTTTGCTGCTCGATTTGGCCGAATAACAGCTTCAAAACTACACGAGGTTGCACACTGTCATACATATCATGGGACAACACTAGAGGCAGTACTTGGTGCGCGCAAATTCACCCCTAGTAAAGCTATGAGACGGGGCTTAATATTAAAAAAACAAGTACTACAAGTAATTTGTGAAGAAAAGAAAATTTGTGCAAAAAGATGTGGATTCACAATCAAACCAGAAGTACCCATATTTGGTGCCTCACCTGACGCAATTACGAAGCACCATTGTATTATTGAAATCAAGTGCCCTTCAAGAGCTGATACAACAAAAAACTATTACAAGAATGGAAAAATAACAGAAAAACAGGTGCAATTGCAAATGTTTCTTTGCGATAGACAAAAAAGTATTTTTTCTGGAAACGTCACTAAAAGTGTCATTTTTAACGAATGCTGTCAGTGTCTAAAATGCCATTTTATGACACTGGTGTTAAAAGTGATTACTTTTAGCACTGAGTGCTAAAAGTAATCACTTTTAGTGCGTTTGTAGAAAAAATAGTGTATGATATTCGTGCTGAAAGTGATTTTATTTTGTTCAAACTTGATGGAACACTCCGCCTTCGGCGTCGTGTCCCAAACTTCCCTTTTCACAAAATAAAATGTCACTTCTAGCACTTATATCATAAATAATGATTTTGTGTTGCGTCTCCTGATTTTGAGGAGGATAAGCAAATTACTACTATTGAAGTAGCGTTGGATAAGGCTTAGGGCCGGTATTATAAAACAGTGAACCGATGGTTGAGTTTCAACCTTCGGTTGAATCCTATCAATTTGCATGGTGTCAACCGAATAAGGTTGAAACTCAACCATCGGTTCAGTGTTTTATAATACCGGCCATTATTGCAGCCAGATGATCGCTGATGCGCTCCAATTTTGGAAAGAAGCAGTGTTTGCAAAACTTAATTCTTAGTTACTACTTAACATTTATTTAATAAAAGTCTAAGTTTAGTCAATATTATTTTATCATTACACCCTGTAGATTACTTATGGCAGAACATATTATTACAATAGGCCTTTTCAGAAACGCTGATCCGATTAATCGGATCACCAGCTGATGTACTTTGTCTTTTTTGAATCGTGTCCATTGAAGAAAGATAAAACACAAACAGCTGATGATCGGGTTAATCGGATCAGCGTTTCCGAAAAGGCCTATTGTAATCTAAATGAACTACTAATGGAAGTGGCGTATATGCATGAGGGGTCAACATACGAAATTCGCGCAGATGACGGAACACGTTCAATATATATTCGTAGTGCTGCGATGAGTTTCGATTCTCTAACCTCTGCTTTCGAAGATTTTTTTGATAGCGTTACGCTGTGGGGGTGTACCAATTTGCATTGCCTTTCCTCCAGTACTGCGGCAATCTCTTTGAATCCTCTATCGGCTATAACTTTACAGTGTGGTGGTAGCTGAGACAAGTAGCCAGAGTGGAGAATTATTTTCTTGTCCGATGTACGTCCCCCAAATCCATGGGATACAAAATTTATTAGACCACTTGGTGTTGAGGAAATTAGGTATTTCACTGTATTTCCGCTTCTATAATCGCTCCATGTTAGAGCTTGCGCTAAGACGTTTGACGGTTTTGCTATTTGAATTTCAAAGCAGTCGTTGATTGATTGCATATTTCTGTGGGTCCCCCAAAACTGTATTGGCAAAGTTTTCTTGATTTTTGCGCTGATGGCCATGGTATTAATTCCTGCCAGCCAGTAAAGGCAAACACGAGGGCAAACATTTAGCAAATATTTTTTCAGGATAGCTGTCGCTATATCCAAACTCAATGGCCAGTCGTCTAAATGAATCGTTTGTACGTATTTTCTTCAATGTTAGCAGAATATCTTCTTCTGTTAGTCCGGTTTCAATACTCAATAATTTAATTATACCAAAACTGTCTCGAGGAATGCCCGTATATAGACGTGGGTATCTTTCCATTTCAGCCACCCCATGTATGCAGTATTTTGTACTCTGGGTACTAAGAGAGCAACACTAATTGATGAGGACTGACTGGTTAAAGAAGAGCTTAATGAAGGTTGGCTCTGTATGTCTGAGTTCACTGATTTTTCACTACCACTTAGCTGCAAACTGACATTAACTTCTTGTGTTCTTCCTGCTCTTGTATTTGTACTTTTTGTCGCTGTGTCAGGTTTTACTTGTGCTACGACATGGCGAACATTTTGTTGTGTTTGAGTACTTTTTGTTTTCTGCGTCCAACTCCCTTTTTCTGCAGTACAAAACGAAATTTGAAACTTTCCTGGCGGTGACCTGACTGCAGTATTATTTTTTGCATCACGCTTTTGTTGCTTGGAGGGGCTCATGTTTAAACTTTCAGATTTTGTTATGAATAGTGACCGTTTAGCTTTTGCGAGATTTTCTGATAACGCAAAACATTCCATTTTCCGTTTGCGCGACAGTGGCGTTAATTGTGACGATTGTGCTGGCGTCTCTTCGACACACTGATGACGTGGCACAACTCCTGGTTTCAAGTTCAAATTTTGGCCCACATGCTTAAAATACATCCAATTTTTGGCATCATTTTTATCTATCTATTAGTATACATAGACAACCACTGTATTAAGCACATAAACTCACATCAAAATGGTCCTTGCAGTAGTACAACACAGGTTTTGGAAAAACAGTGTTTCCATGGCTGGAGATTACCCATTTCTTCTTCGTCTCGTAGTCCTTTGGGACGGTCAAAAATATTTTATTTGGCGCACTAACCGATGAGTTTCCACAACGGGAAAATAACAGTTTTTACGACCACTCATCGCTTGCCGTTTTTCTATTTCAAAAAAAACCTAATTTGACGTTTCGTTCTTGACGGTCAATGTCAGTGCAAATTTTCGTTCTCAAAACCGTGATGTGTTGCCAGATGGGAAAAACTAGCTACGTCACGAACTTTTATTTTCACGTAGGAAGAAAAAGAAAATCCAGTGTATTGTAATTTGCACTGACATTGACCGTCAAGAACGAAACGTCAAATTAGGTTTTTCAAAGCAAACTGATTACACCATAGAAAAGTGATTTATATTGTTGATATAGAACGCTCACTTCTGTTGTAGTCGTCCAGCGACATTTCCGACGGTACTGCCATAGCGGCGTAGTCATTGAACTAATATTTGGCGGGCCGTTTGAATCTCAGTTTTAAATGACTGGTTTGACATTTCAATTTTTTCAAAATAAAGCAGTGCTCCGAAACTTCAAACTAAAATTTTATTAATTTTATTTTCATATATTTATGTGAGAATCACTTAATGAATAAAATAATCTATAATCTAGATGATCTGGCGTATCTGACTCATGGAGCTGACTGATAGACTATTTCCTTCCAATCTGCTTTTTGAAAATGTCCATTTTCTCATTTGAATGGCCGTCAATTTGATGAAGTTATTTCTAATTTCCTTGAGCACGTGTGGAGCATCATACAGTGGCACGATTACGATTTGTAGGTTGTTTATCTCCAAAAAATCCAACATTTCTGTTTCTGTGTTGTTTTTGATGCAGATTTCTATGGTCTGTCGCAGCAATTAGCTTATGGCCGATTAACTTTTTGCGCCTGGTCACATATTGTGGCAATAACTGCTTAAACCGGCTGCTTGTGATGCACTTTTCACTTTTTTCACAAATTTACAATTCAAAACAACAAACTCAACACTCAACGACGATGCTCTCAACAAAATAAATCAGATGACAAGATCATGACAAGATGACATATGCATTATGATGTTAAATCGTTCTCTGCGTTTTTATGACTGGTTTTTATATCCACCATTCTATGTCGGTCATTGTCAATTTCTATTCACTAAACAAAGATAGCTAACTTATCGGTGAAGTCACGGATTAGAATAAAAACGAGGGGGACGTTAAGAAACGGCGATATGGGCGCACAGCGGTGTAGTCACGAACTAAAACAAAAAGTGGAGGGGATGAATCCAGTGAATGTTCTATTTAAGAATATAAATCACTTTTCTATGGATTACACTAAATAGTAAGATACGTCGAGTATATCACTACGCAATAGTTAAAAATCACTTGAAAAAAACACATAATTATGAAGTCAATAAAAAAAATAAATAAATAAATACAGTTCAGTCACAAAATAACCACGCAATGCATCAACTACATGATGCTGTGCCTAAAATGCAACTTACCTAGATGGATGGGAGGAAGTGTGATGTTTACTGCTAAATGGCAAGAAAATAAATAAAATTCAAACCAGCCTGTTTCCTAACTTCAACTTGATAAATGTTTTCATTACATGAACGATAATTCTGTTCCTAGAAAAAGGCAAAATAAAAACCCATTAACTACAACATTATTCTAGAAGACTCGCGGCATTTTGCTGGTTTGCTGTGTCGGAATGGCGTTAGCAAGGTCGCAAAATATTGGCCTTTTAAATGAAAATTCCGGCAATAGTCGTTGGATTATTAAAACTGCTGGCGAGCTGCTTCGCCTAAAATGTCAGTTGCTAATTAATTTATGCTATTTTGTGTATCTGATCTATTTTTCAGTGGAAGTATCTAAAACTTGAATTGATGGAGCCGATACTTAGTGAAAATTTAAATTGATGGTTGGGAAGAAGTAAAGTTAGGTAATTTCTACTATATTTTTACTTAAATTTTGATAAACACAGTAACATGTTTCGCTACACTGTAGCTTTATCAGAGCAGAGAGTCTGTTTGCAACGACAACAGAAACTTCATAAAGAGAAGAAAATTATCAAGTCATGCCAGACTTCAACAACATCAAAATTTTCCATGGTCAAAAGTGGGGCATTAAGGTTGTTGAAAAGCCTTTTATTTTGGGAACTGCAAAAATGCATTCAATAAGAAGAGCTATACATCAAATGTCCAGCAATATTGAAGGAATTGAGAATTTCAATGATTTTTAAAAATCCCTTAAGAAAAGCTTCATGGGTAAAATAAGTACAACAATGAAATGGAGGCAAATGAAGACCAGATTACAAGCAAGAAATGGAAGTTGAGTAAGTTATTTCTACTAGAAGAATAAACGATGCAAAAACCTGCTGCAGTAATCATTCAGAGAAGCTCGAGAGCAAACCCTCATTGGAATATTTGATAAAACATTTTGTGATGAAGCATTAGGCAAAATGGCAAAACTCATCATTATGGAAATTATCTCATTCATTCATCAGATGAATATTAAAGCATCTGAACCAAAATTTAAGAAAATGTATGATGAATGAAAACGATGGCACTAAACCAAGGTATTTACCAATAAATTAATCTGACAATGAACAAGAAAGCAATCAAAAATATTATTAGCATTAGTAGGACAACTGAACAAGATCACACAGTTATACAATGGACAAAAGAAAAGTTTTGAGATTGTCTGGAACGAACAGTATGAAGCAGACAAAAATGCAGAAAAACTAGAAATTCCTGTTGCCTGATCCCAGATGAGCATACAGTCGAAAGCAGAATTTCATATTCGAGAATTTTGCTGGGGTTTGTCGAAGTTTACTCCGAAGAAAATTGTCAAGAATCTTTAATAAATCATTAATAGGTACACTCAAATTCATTAGAGCTTCCATTGGCATATTTTCATCTTCTGTTTGTATATTATTTTTTCACTAAATAACTTAATGTTTTCTTCTAAGAAGTAGATTTTTCACAATCTCTACTCTCTACTAAATAGCTCTCACTCAATAAATTATTGGCCGACAAATGATGAATGATAAATAAACTGTTAGAAAAATGTTCGAAAATTTATTTTTTTAGCGGTATTTGATGGCCGAGAAAGTAATTCGCAAAAATTCCATGTGTAAATAACTTTTATTTAGGATAAAATTACTGTTCTGGGAATAGCTGTACAGGGTGGGCCAATTTGGACACTTTCTTATGGAAACACCCTTTATTTTTAGAGATAGAAAAAAATGAACCCCCCACTCTGAGGCTCAAATTTCATGAAATTTTGATTGGTGCAAGCCGCATTTTGATATCTTCAACCGTTTAGCCGCTAGAGGGCGATTCTCGATTTTGAGCACTACTATGAAACCTTCATAACTTTTTTATTTATGAAAATAATTCATTTCTGTAAAGACTTTCTGGAAGCACTTTTTTAAGTGGAATTCAGTGACGTACTCAGCTTTTTTCTATTTGGCTCCAATTCCGAGATATTGACCAAAATCCGATTTTTTTCAATAGGATATCCTATATATTAATAGCTCATTGAAAAGCTCTGCATTTGCTGATTTCAATGATATAAAATTCGATAGGTTTATCTCCAACGGTTTCCGAGAAAAAACTTATATTGATTTTTGTCATAAGACACAATGTGTTGGAAAAGGACTTTATATTTGTAAGGAAAACGAGAAAGGTCTCTTTCTAACACATTGTTTCTTATGACAAAAACAGAAATAATTTTTTTTCTCGAAAACTGTTAGGGATAAACCTATTGAACTTTATATCATTGAAATCAGCAAAATCAGAACTTTCCAATAAGCTATTAATATATAGGGTGTTCTATTGAAAAAAATCGGATTTTGGTCAATATCTCAAAATCCGAGTCAATTAGAAAAAAACTGAGAATGTCACTGAATTCTTCTTAAAAAAGTGCTCTTAGAAAGTCTTTACGGAAATCAATTATTTTCATAAACAAAAAAGTTATGAAGGTTTCACAGTATTGCTCAAAATCGAGAATCAGCCTCTAGCGGCTAAACGGTTGAAGATATCAAAATGCGGTTTGCACCAATCAAAATTTCATGAAATTTGAGTCTCAGAGTGGGGGGTTCATTTTTTTCTATCTCTAAAAATAAAGGGTGTTTCCATAAGAAAGTGTCCAATTTGGACCACCCTGTACATAAATAGGCTAAAATTGACTTATGAATTTATGCAAGATTGTTATTGTTTTGCCACTGAATTCGGTTTATAGGTATATATAGACATAAATAATAATAATGTACGCTAGTTGAAAATGCGATTCAGTTGGCTTTTAAATTGAAATACCACATTTTGGGTTTTCATTAAAAACTAAAAATACATCAGATTTTATGGGCATTGAAATCTAATGACATGCAGATGAACTTAAGAGTCAAACAACGAGAACGATTTTTCTTTGATGTTTATGTTTTCATTAACCAAAATGTCTATGCAAATATAGTCTCCAGTGATAATGCGATTTGGAATAAAATGACCTGTCTTTCTTGAGAACAGAGATACCCACTCTGAAATATGAACTAAATGCGATTCAATTTGTAATCTAATGACATGTTAGAGAGTTCAATAACTATGGCTTCAATGGGTTTTCTAACAAATACGGTGAAATAATACGTCTTATTCTTCTTGTCAAATTTTTAAAACTTAGAAATCGGATTACGTTCAATTTGCTTGATCCAAGCTTGTGGAGTTTAAGATTGAACCGATCAATACTTCTCAAACTCGGATAATTAGATCAGATCGTCCTACCTTTTCTCTACGTTCTTGTTGTGTAACTTAGCTATGATATAAGTAAGAAAAAATAATTTTGGAAACACTAAATTACGCCCTAAACCTTTTTTTTTTGTAATTGTATATTGTTAATATCTAAAGGTTGTTACGATAAATTTATCATTTACGTAACATGTTCCATCTCTTCTTATTTTCATTATAAAGTTGTATTTTTTCCTTTTCAGAATTCAAAATAATTTCTAATATTCTAAAAATATCCAGAAAATTCAAATTTAAATTCAAATAATACAAGTGCTACCATCTATCCATTATGTCTGTAAAATGCAAATATCATACCGGTACTGCCATCTAGTGCCCGATGGTTTATATTTCAAAGTATGATTTTTGGTTAATTCGCATTTGACAGTCATTTGTATTTTCATTGAAAGAAATTATATTTATCTCACTTTTAGCACATGGATATATTTCTGTCCTTTTCTAACTTCTGATTCTGAAATAATCATTTTTTGGCTTAATGATCTAATTAATTAACAGTTTTTTATTTTTGGCATCACCTTAATTTAAATTATTATAATTTGTAAACAATTAATAGTATATTATGCAATGATCATGTAATGATAGCCATTAATACACGAGCATGTTGTAGGATACGAAACGAGCCGCAGGCGAGTTTCGTATATAACATGCGAGTGTATTAATGGCCATTACATGAGAGTTGCATACACTATTTTTTCTACTGCCATTGATAAAACTTATGATTTTTAGATATGTCAACATTATGCTTAACTTTGAATAGAGACTTTATAATTGAGTGATGCGTCCATACAGTTGAAGGTTTCAGTTTTTGTTGTAATTCTTTAAAATATACTATCAAAATATTTTCTGAGGGCGATGTGTTTTTGGTGTTTCCAATCCATAAATTGTCCTAATTTTTCGTAAATTTTCTTGGACTTGTCCGGTAGTATATTTATTACCTGCATTTGTCGCCCTTTATGTGTTATTAGAGGTGTTAGTGAAAATTCTTCGTTATCACTCAATATTTCCATAATAATGTCTCATCCCAAACTTTAGGTACCTAACTTTTAATATTAATTTGAAGTATTTTTTTTATAAAACTATATTGTTTTTCGCTAAATTGTCATTGAAAAACTATAAACAGAGTGCTGTCAACATTCAAAAAAAAAATCAAAATTTCTTAACTGCTGGCGCCATCTATTGACAATGTATGATAATGAAAAAAGTAAAAATTCTTCCTTATCACTCATTATTTCCGTAATAATTATTCTTTGTCCCAAACTTTAGATAACTTTTAAACAATTCGAGATCCTTTTTATAGTCATCAAAATAATTGTTTTACGCAAAATTACCGTTTAAAATGTTTAATATCTTAACTGGTGGTGCCATCTATCTACATTGTATGATATTAAAAATCAGTATTATAATGAAAATCTGTATCATAATGAAGTTCATTATGATACAGATTTTAATCGTTTGATAGCGTATTATGAAATGTCAGTAGAAAAAATACTTTTAGTGGATTTTTATCCATTCTGTTTTATTCCATGCGGTCTTTCATTGTGTTTTCATTTTGAAGTGAATATGGTCTTTTGGGTGTACTCGTTTGATTGGTTGAAGCTGGTTGGAATGCAGTGAAGTATAAAAAATACGGGATCGTTTTCCTGCTGGCTTTTGTTTCTAAAACGTCCTCTTTCCTGGAAAAACAGTCTGGCAGGCAAGTCCACTTTATTTTGAATAATTTTGTGCTTTGAATTTCTGGATTCTCCCTTGTAGATTTTATCAATTCATATTATCATATCTTTATTAGGTTTTTACCTGATAAATCTTATCTTATCTGTTTTTGAAATATAAATATTATATTTTAAGTTTTTTTTATCTAATTGTTGGCTTCCATTTTGTGAGATTGCTTATTGGTTAGTGCCACGTTTTGTTAAGAGGTAAGTCAACACAGATTTTTGGATTTTAAATAGGTACTGCTGCTCTGGCTTTCAGAATCAATTTTTAGTGTGAGAATATTGGACCATTTGCTCTAAATAGAGTCGGTGAGAACCAAATTTGTGAGTCCATCCCCATTATCTTTATTGAATCCAGGCAGACGCCTGAACAGCCATTTTCTGTTTGACTCCCTAAATTGTTATCTCAACTAAAGGGTGTAATTTTTTAATAGAAATCCAGACAGGTCAAAAATTCAGTTAAAAAGTTTTAATTAAAACATCTCAAGAATTTTGACACATTCTGGATTTGATTAATTTCAACCCCAGGTTTATCTAGTATCTGTGGTAGCTACCTTAATTCGAGAGGAAAATTTTGTCTATTTAGGGGAGAATCCAGAGATTTCATTTCTTATTTTTTTTTACCTCCTTATTTTTGCTCATATTTGTGCCTGCCAGAACTGCTCTCAGGAAAGCAGCATTTTTGCTCGATTATAACGAGCATTATAATCAATATAATTAAATCTTGTTATTATTTTATTTTATTATTATCATTATCTTATCATTATTCTTAATTATTTAATTATTTTTTTTAAATTAAAATATTATTAATTTTTTCTACTTGCAATAGTTTTTTATAACTAATTCTGTTGAAAGGAGTGTCTGTACAACAATCGTTTTATATTAAATTTCAACTTCAATTTCCTTTGCAAGACAATCACTTTTTGACAGAATTCAGGAATTTAATGTTCCAAATATTGGTGAACCTGATACTGCCTTATTCTTTTCTGGGTACCTACTCTACATTTACATAAAGACCACTGTTTGGAGTCTGGATCAGCTGGAGTGACGTCACCCCAGCAATCTATCCTCTTCCTGGATACAGGAAACAACACGAAGAGCTCTAGTTCTTGAAAGTGAAACCCCAACACCCATTGAAGAGCTCCGGATTGGAAAGCAGGTACTTGGTATCAGATTCACCAAGAAAAACCAAGCTGTTAACACTGAAATTTTACAGAACATTGTTAACAAAATAAAATTATTGTTTGTTGGATTTTGAGTGGTTTCATTTGCACATAAAGGGACAACACGTTATCTGAATTTTCTTTTGAATTCACGACCCTATAGGTTATCTTTTTCTGAAAGTATACAAATTCCATATTTTATTTGTAACAAGGTAAACATTACCTTATTGATATTTGCTCAAACTTTTTCGTCTATATAGTGGCATAATAAGTCGGCATAGTAAAAGTAACATTGGGGGAACGCAGACTTAAGCTATAAAGATGGAGAAACGAAACCGATTTGATTTTTTTCGCCACGCGCATGAGAATAACGTTCTGTCATAAAAAATAAAAATAACTATATAAGCAAGGAGCTTTTGAGTAAAAATTTAAATTGGAAGAATTAATTTACTTGGCGCCTGGGTTTTATGACACAATGGAAAACGACAGGATCATGGCTTTACGGAATATAAAATAAAAGAGGAATAAGAAAGAAAAGCTTATCATGGTAGATGGTATGGTACGTAAATTACCACAAGCCATAATTTTTTTTTATTGCAGCTACGACTACGTCTCATTTTGATCCATAGCCGAAAATGTCAATAATTGTCAGGAATAAAAGAGGGAAGCAACTTGGAATCGAGAAGAGAGAGCTGTGATGAAAAGGCAAAAGCTGTTTATTTGCCCAAAAGGTATGGTTGAAAAAAACCTGAGTTCAATCAGTTGAAATCTGCAATATTGGGCAGTCTTTCTGTAAAATATAAATTATAGCAGCCTAGAGTAAAGAACTAATCTAAACCTGATATGATGAAACGATTTTTACTGAAAAAGAAGATTTTTTCAATTTGAACTAAAAACACCCTGAGCCTAAATGAGCAGTAATCTGTTCTCTATACTAGAAATTGAATTGCCCATCCGTCAAAATTAACACAATTATCCCTTTTCGGGTATTAAATTACACAAACTCATTTGATATTCGGATTAGGCACGCTTCGCGTTTTATGGCTAATTTGTTGCGCTCTATTTTAGAATCACGTTAGAGCGATAAAAAACTAATCCACTATTGATCAATAATCCAGCACGCATATACTTTTTTAGATGACTTGTGACTGAAATAAATGAGAAAAATAAAATTCCTTCATGCAATTTTATGGTGGTGAAAATCTAAAAGCGCGGAACTGAAATCAATTAGGAAAATAAGAAACTGGCCAAAATCCAAACTTAAATTATTTTTGTTACTCCATCTTTATTGCTCCTCTAATAAAATGGCCCATTTTATTATTATTTTCATTATTTTTAGCAACTGTAAAGTCGATGCCAAATCAATCAAAAAGTAATAGGGCTCTCACGTCTTTAAATACACAAATAGGCACGATGCAAAATTAAATTTTATTGTTTTACAATGGGAAGTCAAACAAAATCGATTAGTTTTACACGTGTCGTGTGTATTTCCAGAATGTTTATTAAAGGAAAGCTCTTCAATTGCAGAACTTCATCGAGTGGATTGCCGAATTACATTTATTGTCCATTCCAGGCCATTAATCCAAAAAGCAGTCCCCTAATCTCGCTTCACACATTATCCCTTGGCCTCCTAAAGTTCCGTTCCATTTTCCCGGGAATTCGTTTGGTAATTTAAAAAGAAACAATTATAAGAGGGGCGGGAGATTCCTTAGAAAGTTGCCTTCTTTATCGGAAAATCGATAATCTTACTTGAGAGCTGTATCTTGTTTTATTTTCATTGCTACTCTCTTTATTCCCTACTTAAATTAGCATTTACATTCAAGTGAAAACAAAGTTTGTTTGTTCAGAAAAATGGCCAGAAAAAAAAATGAATATTATTTCAGCCACCTAATTAGAGCCCTTTCGCATTTTCAACAATCACTTCGTGAAAATTCTATATTTTCATAGTCTTTTCCTGCGTTAGTTTCTCAGTGGTGCCCACGAGAGTCTCGTTTTCTCGTATGGTATCGTCTTGTTTTCGAGAAAAGACTCGATACGATAATCGAACAAGACGAGAAGTGACTTTTATTGTTCTCATCTCGAGTCTTGTGCGAGGCGTCTCGTGTCTTGGGCGAGAGTCTGGCAGGCGATTCAGGTGAATATTTCTATGTGCAGAGAAAGTACACAGAATATAAAATATATACAGCTGGACTCCAAGGGAAATCGTTATCCGCCTACCTCCAATATACTAATCGCAACTGGAACGGCAACGAAGCACAAAATTGTGTAACCTTTTTGGTTTTGTATACATATACAGTGTGATTTTTTAAGTGTGCAACATATGGGGATTTTTTTTAGTAATAGCACAACCCAAATACAAACAAGGCCAAAATTTGGTCCATGTCTGATAATCATATTAGGTGCACTTAGAATGGTTGCAAGTCAAACAGCATACAGGGTAGCTCAAACAATATCAAAGCTGGTACTGTATAGTACCCTTATTTTAGAAAATTCAACAAAATGTTATAGAGAAAAGTTGTTTGGAATTAAAAGTTATGTCTAATTACCAAAACATAGCCTCCTAAGATTTTTTTTATTTTTTTTCGAAAAAAATCCATAGTTTCTAGTTTTTTTATTTTTTTTTTCCGCCCTTGAGACTTTCAAAAATTAATTAAAATCAAATCAATTTTACATAACTTTGTTCAAATTCAAGCATATTTGTAAAATTAACTTAGATTTTAAATTTTTAATGGAATCACAAAATTCATGTTTGTTTGAGTGTTTGTTGCAATGATATTCAACACAACTTTAAAATGTCGCAATTTTTTTTTTTAACAAGTTAAAACATTACTAATGATAATAGCCATATTCAAAAAACTCTCCTTAAAGTGCAAAAGTTTTATTTTATTTAAGTAAATATAAGTAGAATTTTGATATTTTTTGAGCCACTCTGTATGCTGTTTGACTTGCAAACATTCTAAGTGCACCTAATATGATTATCAGACATGCACCAACTTTTGGCCTTGTTTGTATTTTGATTGTGCTATTACTAAAAAAAATCCCATATGTTGCACACTTAAGTAATGACACTGTATATACTCATCCTTGTCTGACTCATGCAGTATGCATGACATAGACAAGTACAGTATCCACCAAAATAAACAGTACTGAACATATAAATTATATCATTTATTAATTTGTATCATGCGTATATGTTCAAAAAATGCAACATAGCGACGCAAAAAAGCTTCATAACGATTTTGAAAATCACTTAAAATATTTGTTAGTAGTGGTTGCTGAAATTTTTCTGAGACTTGTTTCAAACTTGAGCCTTTAGTTATTCCTTCCAAATCCGTATGACCGGAAATAGTGCTCTACTAAGAAAACTGTTTCTTAAATTGAAAGATACATAATGACGAAGATTTTAATCTTAACTTAATGTCAACCTCATGACTAATCCCAAATAAGCGAAATATGATAAATGCAACTTGCGTGCTCAATTACTCACAGCTTTAGATTTCGGTACTGTTTATTTTGGCGGATACCGTACTATAGTTTTTCTTTCTTGACAAAAAGGTGACAACTTTACCATTGGTGTCTAAAAATGAGCGTTACCATTCCAGTTCGTTTAGTATAAGGTCCATTGCCTACCCCCGTCCTTAGAACGCTGTTGGGAATCACGACTCATCGTACAACTTCCCGAAAACAAATGAAAATAATCTCAATTTTCCTAACTCCGCATCATTCATCATTTCGGAGCATGAAATACCGAAATATTGGTAGGTGCCTGAGGGGACAGGGCATTACATTATAGCAAGTGGGTATAGTACGTTTACAGAGCTGTCAGAAAAAAGTATCTTATAGTTACTTTACAGTATCTTAGTTACTTTATAGTATCTAAGATACTGTATCTTAAATACTTTTCATGTTTGGCAAAAGTATCTAGTATCTTAGTTACTTTTCAGAAGGATCTGTAACTTGTATCTTGAAAAAGTATCTTAGATACCGAAAAGTATCTGAGATACTTAAAAGTATCTTAGATACTGAAAAGTATCTAAGATACTGAAAAGTTCCTTCAGACGTTCACCAAACCCCACACAACAAGATGGAACTGGTTCAAACTACTTCAAACAGAATCAAGCTTACGTTTTATGTATTATTCATTTGTACTTACCCACCGCTCTGTGGAGACAGTTTTACCGTCTAGCTCTAGACAAGCAACAAGACTATCTCTATACTAGCAAGCCAAAGCAAGCACCTAGTGTACTGCCTTTGGATAGGAATCAGATCAATTTTAAACATAAGGTAGCAGACAAGAAAACCAACACGATTATCGTCATAGTCATACCACTTATTTAGCTATGGTTTGTATAGAGTATAGACTTTCATAAGTGTCATAAAATATAAAACACAGATAACAAATACACACTAAGCTCTTAAAAATGTAGGTGTTTTGTTTTCTTTATCTATGCAATTATGCATTTTATTTTTGCTTGTGTTGTCTTGATTGATACCATTTATTTAATAATTTCGTGTTACGTTAGTTGTGAAGCTGTGACCCTGATTTTCAAATAATTTTTTTTGGTTTTTGGAAAATTAGTTTTTTTAGAAAATACAATTATTGATTTATTTGCAGACTGTAGACAGTGGTAAGAGTTTGAATACAGATTATACTTTTTTTTAAATAAGTGCAGTTAGTATAAACTCATTTAAAAAAAGGGTTGAATGACAGCTGTTAACTGCAAAAGCTCACGTCGCGATTTGTCCCTTATACCTATTCTATAAAAATTTAACTATGATTTGTGATTGTAACTGTGATAACTTTCTAGTGTCTTGTGATTTTGACCCTTCCCGAATTTGGGATTTTTGAACTATAACAATTTTTGTTTTAAAATTTTCAAATTGAACCCGAAACCTGGTGGAACAAATAAACAGCCATAGCTTAATCGGTTTTTCCGCCTGCTATTTGGAAATAATAATAAAGTATCTTAATAAGTATCTTATTAAGTATCTTAAAAAGTAACTTAGATACGTATTTAAGATCCTTTTTTCAATGAGTAACTAAATACCCGAAGTAACTTCAGATACTTTTTCCAAAAGTAACTTATCTTGTAACTAGATACTTTTCAAAAGTATCTTTGACAGCTCTGTACGTTTAATACCCATTTGGAATAACCCCATCCTTGTTTAGCAATTATGAATCAGATGAAACAAAGAATTACCAACCAATCACAAATCACTAAAACCAATGGTAAACGACTGGTACTTCCAAAAAGGTATTAAAAATACCATAAGTATCTCGCATTAGACTCTAAACTGGAACAAGATTATGCATGACGAGATTTCGATACATTTGCGATACTCACGTACGACACGCGAGACGAGACGAGACTCGAGCTACGAGACAAGACTCGAGGCAAGACTTCTTTTCCATCGACGAGACGAGACAATACTTTATGAAAGTCTTGTCTCGTTGGTCTCATGGGAATACCTAAGTTTCTTAAAATTGAGACATAAAATTCAAGAGAGCACAAACGCACTATATGCAGTATATCAATATTCTAGGATTCCAATTTTTAGCAAACATTTCAAAGTTAAGAACTTCTTGACTGTGTGGTAGGTGGAATAAAAGATCAAAGAAAGATTTTCTCCGAAAAAAAAAGCAAGTGTTTAATCGAAGCTCCAAACCAACTGTTACTAACTCAGACGATGAGTTTCTATTGTTCTGGTCTCGGCCAGATTACACAATACGTGTGCATGGTTTCATTCTATAAGACAATGGAGAAATCGGGTTTCGAGCGTATTAGTTCTCGTCAGTGCAATATAAGCGAAAGCTTACCAACTCAGAGAAACAAATTTACCGGAGATGCCAACGACAAGATAGGAATAAATCGGCTCGCTCAAGTTGGCCCTCCATAGTCGGTTTTATACTGTTTCTCAAATGTAGTCAATTGTGCTCGTTTTGTGCTCAATTGTGCCGCTGTTTATGCCAACTGTGCTCATTCCCATATATCAAAAAAATTGAATTGAAACAAATCCCAGGGCCAGCTTGATTCCAGCCCCCGGTTTTTTTGATTTTCGGCGATATTTTTAGCTCATTGAATGGTGCTCGTTTTGTGCTCAACTGTGCCGGTGTTTATGCGAATTGGGCTCTTTTCCATAAACCAGAAAAAAAAATTGAATTGAAACAAATCCGGGGGCCAGCTTGACTCCAGCCCCCGTTTTTCTTTTTGGTAATATTTTTAGCCTATTAAATTGTGCTTGTTTTGTGCTCAATTGTGCCGGTGTTAATGCGAATTGTGCTCATTTCCATATACCAAAAAAAAAAAATGAAATGAAACAAATCCTGGGGCCAGTTTGGAAACCTGAATTTTTTGATTTTTGGCGATATTTTTAGCTCATTGAATTGTGCTCGTTTTGTGCTCAACTGTGCCGGTGTTTATGCGAATTGTGCTCTTTTCCATAAACCAAAAAAAAAAAAAATTGAATTCAAACAAATCCGGGGGCCAGCTTGACTCCAGCCCCCGTTTTTCTTTTTGGTAATATTTTTAGCTCATTAAATTGTGCTCATTTTATGCCCAATTGTACCGGTGTTAGTATGAAAAAGAGCACAATTCGCATTAACGCGGTATTCATTATGAAGAACCCACCATAAGTGTATTATATATTATCTAATAGATGCGTTTTCGAGTTTATTTTTGGTGGTGATTTTATTCGTTGAACGGGTAGTTCTTCGTGGATCCACATTTTTTGGCTATCGTGACGAGACTCGGAAAACATTTTTAGAAAAATATAGACTGTGAACCGTGTGAGGGGCAGGAAATATTGAGTTGTCTTTCCTCGCTCTATTTCGAACTTTACCTCGATTTTCGGACTGCTATTGTCGAGGCCAGTTTGACCAAGTGCGTCGTGTGGTGCTAAGCGGAGAGAAATGTCTGGACTTGAAAGTAAAAAAAGGTGCGTGCAGTGTCACGTAACTCGTTTACAAAATACTCTTATGAACTCGAAGCCCTTTTATCCCTGAGCCGATTTGCAAACGGTGCAAGTTTGCCATGAGATGAATTAAAGACTCAGTTCAATTCAATTTACTGATAGAGGATAATGTGAGTGAAACAGACCTAACGGTAGATATGGACAGTTGTGATGTTAACGAGACGAGGTTCAAGGATCTTATGATAAAGAATGCCCGAAAATTGTCTCCACCAGCGGATTTGGAGATCGTATAAGCGAGCACGCAAGCGGGCACGATTCTGACATAAGAAGCGTAGGTAAGCGAAAGTTTAAATAACCTACAATTCAATTTAAACAATTTGATGCTAATGTGAGGGATTGGTTTTCCTTTTGGTCTCACTTTCAAAAGGTGGACGAGGACGCAGAAATTGATGCGGCAGACAAGGTGAGTGAGCAGTTGCAAGTGGAGTTTGGTGTGCCGCAGGGTACAGTGCTTTCAACGCTCTTATTCAATATATAAATAAATGGAATATTATCAGTATTAGATGATGATCAAGGAGTAGTAAATTGTTTTGCAGATGACTCTGGAATAATTATTTGGGGGAATAGCTGGGAGGGAGTAAAGAATAAAGCTGAATTCGCACTGCAGAGGATTAAGAGATGGATGGATTATAGTCTGCTTTCATTAAATGTAGTAAAAACCAAATTTGTTGCCTTTTCGTTGTCCTCTTGCAATTTACCAAACTATCAAAATTTGATATTACATGAAAACAACTGTATATTGGACCAAACATGCTCATGCATAAAACTGATAGAAAGAAAAGGTTACTTGAAGTACCTAGGAATATACATAAATGAAAATCTTACATGGAAAGAGCATATTACATATGTTACTAATAAAGTACGAAAATTGATATTTAAGTTTTATAAATTGAGACACATCCTTACTCTGGATACTCTGAGGACAGTATACTATGCCCTGGTCGAGTCAGTATTGAACTATGGTTTGGTTCTTTGGGGTGGTGCAGGGGTGACAATCTTAAACAAGCTTCGAATAGCACAAAAATACATTATAAAAATCATGTTATTTAAAAATAGAAGATATCCAACAGAACTAGTATTTAGTGAAAGTGGCTTATTTGATATACGACAGCTTCACTTAGAATCAATAGTGAGGTTTATGTTAAAGGTGCCTTATTACAAAGAAGCTATTAATCATGGAATAAACACGAGAAATGCTGCCCAAAAAGGTGTCATCAGACAAGCCCCCAAGCATACCTTATGCCAATTCCATATCTATTGTTTGGGACCTAAAATATTCAATTGTCTACCAATTAGCATGAGAACTCAACCCTATAACAAGTGTAAAAAAGAAATAAAACTATGGATACTTCAAAGTGACTTTCACATTGAATATCAAATTTAGATTAATAACAATAACAAATTCAACTCGTTAAAAAATTGTATTCTTGCTTTATGTAATACCATCAATAGTGTCTTTTGTGTTTTTGTATTAGGGTATTTTTTCATATGATTTGTGATTTATATAATTTTATATAATTTTTTTATTTTTTATTTGTATAACCTCGGGTGATATTCTTTAAAGTAAAAGGGTGCACACACGGTACTATAAGTACTATCGTGCACTAAAGTAGCTTAAGTAGGTCTAAATTATGGTTAAGGGAAAATTATATTGTAATTTACAACAGAGTTTATTAGTTTAGGACCAAACATTGCTTTTGTAATTTGTATCTTTGCTACTACCAATAAATAAATAAAATAAATAAATAAATAAATATTTAGTTCAGGCCTCAGTGCCAGGCAATTGAGCCAGAAATTTTGTCAATAGTTTTCCTGCTACAGCAGAGAATTATGAAAAAATTGTGGCTAGCCTGAAATCTCGTTTTGGTAGGGAAGATATGCAAATTGAGGTTCATGTCAAAGGGATTATGAGACTTGTTTTGGACAATTCTGTTTCCATGGCCAAGCCTGACGTATCGACCCTTTATGATAGTATCAAATCGCAGTTGCGAGCACTGGAATCGAGTCTTGTCTCCCTGAGGAATTGTTAAGAGTGTGGCAAAGAACAGCAGGAGTTCTTTGTGTTGAGGTTGGAAAACCGCTTGAAGGCTTTACTGAAGTTTCTTGGGATTGAGGTGGAGAACTAGCAGAGGATTTTGATGACATCAGAAGGATTTGGATTACAAAAGTCGAGAGGTGTGACAACTGGTAATGAAAGAGAAAATTTAAAGGGTTTTTGTTTACAGAATGTGGTGCCAACTGCAGCTGATCTTGTAAACCATGAGCAAAATTTTGAGTTTCGACAGAGTAATGGTGATAAGAAGTGCATCTTCTGAGAGAAAAGTCACCATGACAGTCCAAGTTGTTTCAGGGCCCAGAGTTTCCCCTTGGAAAAAAGAAAAGAAATTTTGACCCCAAAAAAGGCATGCTTAAGGTGTTTGAAAGTTGGTCATCAAGCCCGTGACTGTCGTGCTCGACTCAAATGGTTGTTCTATCGCAAAACTGATACAGTTTTGATTTTCCCTGAGTCGGCATCACGTAGATTTTCCAAAGATGAAGAAAATAACCCTTCAAAAGGACACAATTCTCGTGCACTAATGCTTCCAGAAGTTATGTGTTTTTACAGGCTTTAAAGATGAAAATTAAGGGTGGAAATGGTCTTATGGAAGTGAGAGCTCTGATTGACACTGGATCCCAACGCTCATATATATTGAAGTCCACAGCACAGGCATTGCAACTGGTGACCAAGTCGACGGAAAAGATGATGCATTGTCTCTTTGGGGGTGTTTTATCAGAATAGTCGCATGATCTTTACGAGATTTATTTATTGCAGAATAATGATTACACTTGTAGGTTTGATGTATTAGATCAGCCTCCAACCTGGTTGCAGGAATTGTTGGACATAAATATAGAAATTACTAGTGATGTGGGAATGTCTGACACTATTGAGTTATTGATTGGTCCTGATATAGCAGGAAATTTATATACCTACAGGTCGGAGACTGATGCTCGAAAGTGGATTATTAGCCATGGAGACGTTGCTGGAATGGGTGCATATGGGAAAGGTACCTAGAGAACCAAACTAAGAAAGTATATCCACCAGCATTTTAAGTTGCTTTGTGATGGACTATAGTATAAGTAATCTGTGGGAATTAGATGTCCTAGGCATCACTGAGCTGGTAACCAATAAAAGTAAGCTTGATTTGGAAAAGGCAGCTTTAGAATTTTTTGACGAGACTGTTCGAGTGAATGATGAGGGGAGGTACGAAGTAAGACTTCCATGGCTAGAAGGACGCGCTCTGCTTTTCACGAATTACTTTCTCGCTAAAAAAAGGCTTGAAACAATTGAAGCGATTGGAGTCACAAAATTTGTATAAATCATATTATGCTGTAGGAATGGGTTCGAAAATGCATTATTGAATTGATGCCAGACAATGATAACGATACAGGCCATTATCACCATAGGTCAGTGGTAAAAACCAGTTCTAGTAGTACAACCAAGATGATACCAGTATTTGACGCTAATGCCAAAAAGGAAAAGTGTCACTGAATCAATGCTTGGAGAAAGGTCCCAACCTCATCGAGTGGATTCCAGAAATTTTAATGCGATTTCGGAAAAATAAAATCGGAGTGACTTCAGACATCAGAAAAGCCTTTCTACAGATAAGTGTACATCCTGCGGATCGAGATATTTTGCGATTTATTTGTAAGGATTCTAAAGGAAAGGAAAGGATATACCGGCACAGACGTGTTGTTTTTGGTGTGAAAAGCAGCCTTTTTTTCTTAGCGGCACCATCAACCATCACCTGCTGTTAGAAGTCGAAAAACATAATGAAGGTACATCTGAATTGGACCATTCCTAGATCTCAATTTTAGCGAGTTTTTATGTGGACAACTGTGTAGCCAGTCTACCGGAGCTACAAACTTCACAAACTTTTATACATCAATCCAGCATGATTTTGGCACAAGCCCAATTTGATTTTAGAGGGTGGTAGTTTTCTCGTCCAACACAAACTAATTCAGATAGTTCTGACAAACCCATTTCTCTTCTGAGACTTGCTTGGAATAATCGTCATGACACTTTGAGTATGAATGAAGAATATGTTGGAGATGTGGAGTTACTTATGACTACGCTAGTTACCAAGAGCCAATGTTATCATTGGCTCAGAAGGTATTTGATCCCATTGGATTTGCCTGTCCGACTACATTGATTCCGAAGCTGTTACTCCAGAAAACTTGGAAGGAAAAGTTGGCGTGGGACATTGAAGTTGAGGAAGATATCAAGAAGTTATTGCGAGATTGGATAAAATCTTTACTCATTTTGGTTGACATGCAAGTTCCTCGTTAGATACATGTGTTTGCTGAAGGAATTAGAATGAGCTTACACACGTTTTGCGACGCAAGTAAAGGGGCCTACGGTACGGCGGTCTTTTTGAGGTGTGTCTATCAGGATACAGTTCATATTACTCTTTTAGCTGCAGAAAGTCGAGTTGCGCCAATAAAAATTGTGACTATACCTCGAATGGAGTTGCTGGTGGCAGTTATTGGCACTAGATTGTGCAATTCTGTAAAAAAGGCTCTTGAATTCTAATCATTGGAGTGTTTTTTTCTGGACAGATTCGAAAACAGTATTGTAATGGATTAATAGAAATGAAGAGTGGTGTAACTTTGTATGTAATAGAGTGACTGAGCTCAGAAAGACTTCCACAACGGACAGCTGGCGTCATGTTCCTGGATCACGAAACCAAGCCGACCATCCATCACGAGGCTGTTCACCACGACAGCTGTAGGAATCTAATTAATTGGTGGGAGGGTCCCAATTGGCTTTATGAAAACCCTAATTTGTGGCCTCACGAAATTGTCACCTTCAATGAAGCAGAGACTTTTGCTGAAAAGAAAAAAGGTGTTGTGACAAGTTTAGCTAATTCCCAAGTAGTTGAGGGAGCAGCGGAATGGCATTCGATATATTTCAAGTTTTATTGAAACTATTCGTATGATTGGTTGGATATTCAGATTCGTACATAATATGCGACATCTAGAGAATAAACGCGATGGTAAGCTATCCGCTGAGGAAAATAAATGAACCTAGCGGAAATTTCCGTTTTCCGTTTGTACAAAGAGAAAGTTTTTCCAGAAATGACCAACGCCTGAAAACTTTGCACGTATGTTGGGATGATTCTGGCATTGTACGTTTGAAGTCTCGTATCGCAAATCGTGAAAATACCGAACTTTTTTGCATGCCGATAGTACACTGCCATCATGTTGTGATTGAGCAGCTTGTTTTTGATAGCCATAGAAAGACTTGTCATGTTGAAGTCCAGGGTTTGATGAGAGAAAAGTACTGGATATTGGGTGGACGAAGGTACATCAAAAGTGTAATTTCAAAATGTGTGGTGTGTCGGAGGCAGGCATCCAAAGAGTAGCCAAGTCCAGAGAACCCCGCTTCCTGCACGAGTTAGGGATGCGTCAGCTTTTGAGGTCACTGGTGTGGACTTTGCTGATCCTCTATATACATAAAGACAGGTGAAAAGGTCTGGATCTGTATGTTCACAGTTTATAAAGTGGTGCACCTGGAACTAGCCAGTTCATTGTCGACTGAGTGTTTTGTGAGAACCCTAAGATTTGTTGCTCGAAGACCGAAAGTAGTATATAGTGACAATGAAACCAATTTTATCCTGTATAATTTCTTTAAGAAACTACGATGGAGCGAAGTTGAAAAATATGCAGCCGTGGAGCGGATAACATGGCGTTTTAACCCAAGGGTTAAAAGTTGATGGGGTGGGTTCTGGGAACGCCTTGTCGGCATTTTGAAAAGATTATTGCGGAAAGTTCTTGGTCGGTCGGCGCTCACTTATGAGGATTCACTAACCGTGATATGTGACCGTGAGCAAATAGTAAACTTCCGACCTCTAACGTATATTTCGGAAGACGCCAGTGAATTGGTACTTACCACTTACACCAGTTATGTTTACGCGTGACCTGTCCGAAAGTACTTTGCCTGAATGTGAAGTGGTAGACCGATCATCATTGTGTCGAAAGGTAAGGCGAATACAAAAGATTCGGAACGATTTGAGATTTAAATTTCGTAATGAATGCCTTGGATAACTTCAAAATGCCACTGGTGTTAAAGCGTCTAGACAAGTTGAAGTCGGTGAAATTGTGCTAGTTGGTAATGAAAAGAATTGACTGGCCACTTGGACGGATCACCGAGGTTCCGCCGGGCAAAGATGATGCAGTACGTTTGGTGCGTGGCGATAGCCGAGAACTTCAGCTTGGCCGTTATTTGCTACTTATCGGCCTTATAACGTTAATAACTATTTAATTTTTTATTATTGTGATGAGAGACGAATTTTTGTAAAATTTCAAAAAAAAAAAAAAAAAACTTCTTGACAGTGTGGTAAGTGAAATATAGAACCAAAGAAAGATTTTCTTTGGAAAAAACGAGTGTTAAATCGAAGCTCCATATCAACTGCTAATAACTCAAACGATTAGTTTGTATTGTTGCTGAGTTGGTATGCTTTCGCTTATATTGCACTGACGAGAGCCAATAAGCTTGAAACCGGTATCCAATCAGCGTAGCATCCGATGATTGAGAATTCAAGTTCTCTCCACTCTCTTATAGAATAGAACCACACGTATTGTGTAATCTGGACGAAACTAGAACAATACAAACTCACCTTATGAGTTATTATGAAGGCGATTAAGCCCTTGGTTTTTTGGTTTCAAGCTTCGATTAAGACCTTTTGTTCCTCCAAAAAAAAACTTTCTTTGGTTTGATGTAAGAAGAGCTGGAATATCTATGGACGGTGCAATCAGTAGTTCATCCAGCGATATTTGGAACTTATTTGGATTTCATCACAAATTTATTGGCAATAAATATGGGCAGAAAACAAGCAAGAAGTAGGTATCAAAATGGACGGGGGATGTCCAATGCGCTTAAAAGTGTGAGAATATTTTGTTCAAAAGAATAATTCCTTCCATCATTTTATTACTACCTAGAGATATTGTAGATAACAAGAAATTAAATTATATTGATGAAAAATTTCTTTGTTCGGAAAAGCCGACGCCATACTGTGCAAGACCGGAGCGGGAATATTCGGGAAGTAGTTGCAATCATCTGCATTGGATAAACAAAAATTAAGAAAAATTCCAAACAGAATTCTGAGTTGAGTAATGTAAAGTAATAACTACTTAACTTGTTAGTTACAGTCAAGTCTAAATAAGATAATTGCTGTATAAAGTTAACTAAAAGTGATAGGTAATTGAATCGTGAATTTTGCAGTCAATTAGTTCAATAAAAGTTGTTCTTGTTAGTAAAGAGAGTTTTACTAGATTCGCGACCGTCGTGATTTTTTTTTGTCAGAAGTGGAATAATCTAGGAGAACAATGGTAAAGTGGCGCGTCAACATGGAGAGAAAAATATATTGTTTGGGGAATGGTTGATGAAGATTTCAATTCCAGTTGTGAAGGAAAAAAAAAAACTACAAAAGTTACAAACCAAAAACCGAAGAGAAATTAGAAATATCTAAAAGGCAATTATAAGATTTTCAGGAACAGTTACATAAGGTGCAGGAGTAAGTATCTGGAATGCAAGATACTTATATTCCAAAGAGCAGTACCGAGATTAGTACTTGGCAACACGACAGTAGCACAGTTTCAAGATGTTACCTATCTTACAAAAAGTAGGTGCACTGGTTCAATTTATTTGTTGTTATCATAAAAATTAATGAATTAGAAAACAACGAGGTGATTAATTTATTCTAGAAGATTTGCAATGGTATTAGGGACTAATCGGAATTTACAAATTCTATTCATATTCTATTCTATTAATATTCATTTGAAATCCTATTGTACTTGTTTTACGATTCTATTGTATTCTTGAGGGGGAAACCGTTTATTTACTTTTGGGGAAAATTTTGGTGACTAATCTCGCCAAGCTTCAATAAGACTTGCTATTTCAGTATTTGTTCTGCTTAATTTTATTTATTTTTTTTCTGATAATTACCCGAGTAATTACCTATCAACAAAATTTATTAATTAGGGTTTGGAGGTTGGAGTATGGATGTTTTCCCACTTTTGGGGAGCCCGAATGAGTACCAAATATATCTTATTAAAGGTCTGTGATAATAAGTTTTCGGGAGATTTCAGGATGCTCACATACTTTTGTTTAAGGGTGCAAATATGAAAATAAAAAACAAATTTATATGAAACTAATGCGGAAGTTAAAGATTTATGGTGATAAGTTTTCGGGGTTAGAGTGCTCGCTTTTTGGGGTGCCTATACCTAATAGACTTTTAAAAGTTAGAACTAGAGAACATTTTCACCAAGGTAGCATAAGTTTGGTATAAGGTCTAAGTTGATTACTTTGAGCATCGGGAAAGCGCTTCTGTCCATTCTAGGGGTTCCAAAAGTTTATAAATAAGATATCAAGAGAACAGTTTAACTAAGCTAAACTTAGGGGAAAGACTATTTATCTTTTAAATAATTTATACCAAACTTGGCACAATTATAAAGAGCGTAAATTTTGTCAAACATGTTACAATAGAACAGAAAATGTCTCTAGTTTTTGGGACACAAAAAAAAAACTCACTTTGAATCAGTATCCCAAACATCCAAAATAAAATACTCGCACTGACACTCGCGAATGGCTTAACAAAAATTGGGTCAGACCACTAACACTTGATTGAAGCGCGCACCATAAACTGACTAATTAAGCCGATCACTTTATCAACCTAAAAGCTGAAATACAATTATACGATCAATGGGTACGACTTGGAGACTACATGACAGAAATTGGCGGCGCACAGAGATCGTTCACCCTGTGTATATTGTATGAAACATTATTTGTCATCGAGCTGAAAATAACGCGAATTGCATTCTGGCCGGCACTAAGGCAGAACGCATCAGTGAGTAATGCACATGGCGGCTGTCAAGGATGAGAGAATCTTCCTATTAAATTTTAGATATGTGACTTACTTATAGGTGATATATTTAGACAACTATAGCTCAAGGTTCAAATGCCATATTTGAAGTTTATCAGAAGTTGAAGAACTATACAAGTATAATAATGTAAGTAATACAAAACACGAGATACAAACTTTTCCACTGGCTGGCATTAAAAACAGTAAGCTTCCATTGTTAGGACGCTTAATGGATCCGAGGCTAGATTGGTTCGAAAAATAAGAATGGGCTTAACTAGACCTAGAAAAATTTTGGAGATTTGTTATTGAGATGCCTTGCCTTTCAAAGCAGCTATATACTAAAAAGGCATTTGAATTTATAAATGTATTATAAAATACCAGAGATAGCATTCAAACCCGTATGTCGTATGTTTCGATTGACCCCTGTTTACCCAGTGACACAAATATTTGAGGAGTTTGGCCATGAAGTAATATCTAGCTGAGCGAGTTATTGATCAGCAGGATTCTATAGTACAGAATTATCGAGACAGTTGGGGAAGGCTGTCAGTATATCGGTTTTGAATTATTGGACTGTGAACCGATCAGTTATGGTGATATAGTTCTGTGAGCATCAAAGTAGCCTCGCTTAAAAAAAGAAATACAACTATAGTCACGCTGTCACCCGCAAATGTTGCAGGTTCTAAAAAACGGGAAGAAGACGAAGAAGAAGAATACAGATAACTGGTAGGAACACTGGAAGAAGAAAACAGAAGATTGGAAGAAAATAGGAAAAACAGAAAGGTAACGTCAATATCTACAGATTGTTAGAGAACATTCGACAACAAATCGATAGTGAAATGGGAACAGATCGAGAAGAAGTCAAATGGAGAATAGGAACGGACCGCGAAAAAATTGGAGAAGTAATACAGAAAAATGGAGAAGAAGCTGGAAAAACTTCGCAATAAACCCAACAACGAAAACGGTCGCAAAATGCATGTGCCGGTAAGTATCGTACGTGGCCGATTCAAACCATCAAAGTTTGAGCCTGGTGCAAATAGATGAGATGAACAGCAAAAACAATCATCATTACGGGAAAGGCGCTCGGAATTCTCCAGAATATTCCTGAGGTGGAAGGCGCAAGAAATTATAAAACAAAGTGTATATAGGCACCTCAGAGGTGAGGTACAAAACAGGTATCTTAGTCAAGGGTTCCAAAGCCAGCTGAATGCAGAGTCCAACCCCTCAATTTAGTAGTGACATCGAGAGAAGGATCCGGTTGGCGTATTCACCCACAGATGCCCGAATACTTCATTGAACTTATAAATATCTCGTACTCTGTCGAAGGAGTAAAAAATATAGATTTGCAGAAATCTGAATTAGTAGCCTTATCTATCACGATCCAAGTAGTTTCCAACTCTAGACTTTAAAAGCGGATATTGGCAAATGGAACTTAATAAAGTAGATGAAAAGAAGACCGCCTTTACTACTGTAAACAGCCTATATCAATTGAAAGTCATGCTGTTGGATTATGCAATGCACCTGCTACCTCTGAAAGACTAATGGAGGCTATTTTGGTATACTTGGATGATGTTATGTTGATTGGCAAATCTTTCAAGGAACGCCTGATGTTAAACTTGAAGAACGATTTCGCTAGGATCCACAATTGAATTCCTATTCCAGGAAAAACTGAATTCTTCGGATGTACCTATACCGTATCTTCGAAAAAAATAAAGACGAATCCAGGAAAAATCCAGGCGGTCCAAGATTAAGTCAGGCCAAAGAACGCACATGAAATCCGCAGCTCCATAAGTTTCTCCAGGATGCCAGAAAGATTACAAACCCTTTACTTCGGCTTACCTACTGAAAAGAATGCTCATTGTGATCGCATAGCAGAATGCCAATTAACGAACTTTCACGGAGCTGATTGCTCCAATCCTAGTCAACCCGCCGGTTTGCTGATCCTTGACTAAGGTAGAGGCGGGTAAGAGCAGGCTTCCATAAAAGATGGCTATTGATGTTCACTCTGAATACTACATAGGAGTGTCATACGTCGAATAATATGTACTGTGTCTTATTACAAATTAACCGTATTTTTTTGCAAATTTAACACTTATTATCTTGTGATAAGTATATTAATTATTTTCTATTTACCAAGCTAGCCACATATACACCCTATCGCAAGTGCCTTGTCTGGTGATAGCCCTACCTACTAAAACCAACGTCCTCGTATAGTAAGTGCTTTGTCGGGTTATACATTTCCTCCCTGCTGTCGCAAGTGTCCTGTCTGGTTGCAGCATCCCGACTGATTAGAATTCTCTCAAGCCTGCGCGGTGTCCAAGTATACCTTGGGTGGGAGTGGTTCTTTTCAGTTATCCATTTAATTCCCTAATTTTTCTCAATACACCTTCAACCTCAACATTTCCACACCAATTCATAGCAAACACACACTTTCGGGCTTTTCGGAGTTAACACTTAGACACTGGTTTAAGCATACACACACACCTACACTGTCGCGCCCTTCGGGGTTAACACTTAGACACAAACACTAGACAAACAAAGATAACAGAATACAATTATACCAATGGACACTATCAACACATTGGCCAAATCCCAAGAAACATTAGGAAAGGAAACTCAACGCCAGCTAGCCAATTTCAAGAAAGACTCTACAAGCAGAAAAACCGAGCAATATTATCAAGACAAAATAAAGACTGACTCGAGCACAGTCAGTCTGGGAAGAGATCGAGAAAAATTATGTGGAAATTGGTAAACATGAGTGTCAACCTCATGTATACTACACCCATAAGTACATGGAATAGCTTACCAAAATCTATAATGATGCCATAACGTACATTATTGGTAACAAGGAGCAACACTTAGCGTCATACTCAAACCAAGCGCTGCAAGCTCCGCCAAACCGACTGAAGGATCAAGAAGTTCGAATTAATCAACTTAGCCAGATTCTAGATAAAATCATCAATGATTTGTAGGCGGAGAAATCAATCAGTCGTTATCAACTATTATACAACAAAGTTTCGACGGATTGGGAGACCATCTTCGAGATATACATTGACCTACAAGTTTAGGGTCGTGCTAAAACAATTAGGAATCCCTATGAAGAAATCCAGCTCAAATTTGAAGATATTCTAGAAATATTGGAATCCAAAATCCGAGGCCAGGATATTCCGACTCAAGCGCCAAAATTATGCAATATCAGTCTTCCTCAGATAAAGTAAACATTTTTCGATGGTCAGTATGAAGAATGGGTAACTTTCCGAGACATCTTCAGGAAGGTAGTCCATGGAAACAAAAATCCGACGCAGATTAAGAATATGCAGTACCGTAAAACCCATATTCGAAGAGAAGCCAGCAGACTCATACAGCATCTCCAAATTTCAGACATTAACTATCAGACAGCATGGCAAATCTTAAGCGATCGTTACAGCGATGAAATACTTATCATCTCAAAACTAATAGACAGAATCTTGGATATTCCTGCGATTCAGCATCAAACATAAAACAGCTGCATGACACCATCATCAAATGTTTGGAAGATCTGAAAAGCATCAAGATTGACACAGCGTCACGGAGTGTAATAATAAGTCGTATGGTAGCTCGGAAATGGGATTCCGAAATAAACAAACTATACGAACAATCATTAGAAGAGCCCCATAAATTACAAGATTTTGTCGAAATGAAAAGATTTCTACAGGCAAGATTTCAATCACTAGAAGCCATCTCAGTTTGTCCGAAGATTTTACCAGTTAAACCCAACAAAATTACGGATGCTAGATGCAAATATTGTTCGCAGTCATCGGATACAATATATAATTGTACCAGGTTTCAAGCCTTATCTTCCTCTGCACGCTTGAGCACAGTTTATAAGGAGAAGAAACTGTGTATTAATTGTCTCAATCATGATGAAAATATAACATGGCGTACCTCCACCGGTCGATGCCGAATCTGCAATAAATCTCACCATACCCATGTTCACGTAGACTTCTCTCAAAATAAAAATCAACCAAAAAGATCACCAGGAGATAATTATCCTTATCATCATGGAAGCCGAAACAAAGAGTAAACTACAAACCACGCTAGCAGAAAAGATGAAATGGTGTTGTTAGCGGCAGCATTAATAAAAGTGAAAAAATCACAAGGAGACTATGAGAATCTAGTCCTAGTAGATTCCGAGTCTCAGTCATATTTTATCACAAAGGAAGCTGCATGCCTCCTTCCATGACCCAGAAAAAAGATCAGAGTCGAGATATCAGGTCTAGGTGTGCGAGACCCCCAGACAGCAAAATGGCAGATAGAAACAACAATCCACCCAAGATTTCCAAGCAACTTTCTCGTTAGACATCGTGTTTCTTGTGCTGCCTAAACTCAGACTAACATTACCTGGAAAGCCATTAGATGTCAATATATCTCAGTGGAACAATGACCCTGTGGCGGATTCTACATTTCAGAAGCCTGGTCCGATTGACATTATTTTGGGCGTCAAAGAATACCCTCAGATTTTACTTGAAGGCATCAGGAAAACGAATGATGGCATACTGGGACAGAACACCGAATTCGGATGGATCTTTTATGGAAACACTGGAATTAACAAAGATAAAAAACTCTTGGTTCTAACAGTGACAACCGGCATTCAAGAAGATCTACAGCTATCCAAATTCTGGGAAATAGAGGAGATCTCCTAGTCAAGACAAATGACTAAAGATGAGGAGATCTGTGAGGAACAATATGCTCTAAACACAACTAGAGACAAAGATGGTACTTACACTGTGAGAATACCGTTCAATGGCAAAGAACAAACTATGGGAATAACAAAACAGAGAGCTGCAGCAAGACTTATACAATTAGAGAAAAAGCTCTTAAGAGACGAGAGACTATTCATTTACAAACAATTTATGCAAGATTACTTAGATCTGGGACACATGAAAATCTGCGTTGGAAAAGGTACAGAATTTTCAAAATACTAAATTCCTCATCACCATGTTTTAAAAGAATCAAGCACAACGACCAAGCTACGAGTAGTCTTTGATGCATCCAGCAAGACTTTTTCTGGGTCCAGCCTGAACGAAACAATGTACACTGTTCCCAAATTACAGCAAGAGCTTTCGGATATTCTTTAACGTTGGAGATCACACAGAATAGTTATCACAGCTGACATTGAGAAAATGTATAGACAAATCAAAATCCATCCAGACGATCAGAAATTTCAATGAATTCTTTGGTAGTTGGACAAAAAATTTCTAATACAAGAATACTGTCTCACAACAGTAACATATGGTACAACCGCAGCTCCATATTGGTCGATCAAAACACTGCAATGCTTCTAATATGGTTGTATTTGCAAGAAAGAAATCCAGTAGGCACAATACCCACATACCAGGAGAAGCTTTGGTTGACCAAACGTTAACCTTACGTTATGTTCAGTAACACCAAGTCCAACTCCACGCAATGAGAAGCCGGGGTTCCAGTCTAATCACAGATTAGCCTTTTTTTTCCAGAACGGATTGGCCAGAATGTCTAGTTAATAAATAGGTATATTAATTATTTTCTATTTACCAAGCTAGCCAAGCATTTTTGAAGTCATCTACATTACGAACAGTGGGTCTGTAAAATATATAAGTTAGTTAACTAACTTTGTAAATATCCAATTTCTTTGTGTATAAATAGTGTAACCGTTCCTAAAATAAATTAGTACTAAATCATCAGTTGTTTGTACTCAATCACACCTAACAGTCAACTGCTCACTACTAAAGAGTGTTATAGACCTATCAAGTATTCGACAACAAAGAAGAAGTAGGTGCTCAGAGTATAATCAGTCATTCTCTGCTACCTTTTCAAGTTATAAGACTTCTCACATCAAGGGAACGATTGTACATGAGATGAGCTAAGATAACAACTTGTCATTCAGGAAACAGGTTTCACTGGAATGGATGGGAACATGTCAATGGTTAAGAAGTCTTTTAACAGACAAAAAATATGTGTCGGACATCACAGAGATCAAATGTATTTATCCGAGGGTGACGTATCTTACCTATAAAGTAAATAACGAATACAAATTAAAAAACATCAAGACCAACATCCTCACACCAAGATGAATAAATTGAAAGTCTCTACGATGATATTGCACTTGGAGGTACCAAAGTTATGAAAGATGATAGAGGTGTAAAATTACCTAGACAAAGTATTTTCAGAAGGCAGAAGAAACATAACAAACATAAAAAACAAAGTAAGTCCAAACTTCATCAATCCCCTAAACTTTTCACGACGCTTCTACAGTGTATATTCAAGAAAATCAATTATGAAATCAGAAACAAACGAAGAATTACGTACGACATTAGTCTGATAAGTAACCAAGCAAAATATATTTAACCAGTGCGGAATAGGTTTTCTAAAAGTGTGGGCCTAAAAATAAATCAGCAAAACACAATACACGTTGAATTTCATGAATATATGAAATATGAGATTCGCATGGAAAGGGACTTGTGAAATAGGACGAAGAGTTGGTTCGCGTTGGGCGGCATCCGGAAAGCTGAGCAATATTCTAAAGTTTCGAAAACAAGTGCGCTGGGAAACAGAATCGCAAATACAAAAATCCGTAGAATACCTGCAGTAACCGATGCAATCGTGCAAGGATGACGCACATGAAGGAAGTTCTGGAGTGGAGACCGATATGAGGTTGGTTCGGCTTGCTCACTCCATGCACTCCAAGTGACTCCATTCGCACTCCAGCCGTTCGGTTATTGCTTTTTGGCATATTAGGGGTGACTCCATTAGCGTTCGACTATACGGAATGGAGTAAATGGAATTCGCTACAAAAATTCCACCTCGGAAAGAGAATTTTTTAGAGTAAGCATGCCCAGAAGTGAAATGTGTAAACTGTCAAGCTTGTTGCGTTGTCACGTTCTTGACAAAGTTGAACAGAGGCAAAAGCATCATATTATTCATTATTGTGGGGGAATTGAAGTTCATTTATAGTACACGAAAGACCAAAGGCAAAAGTGAAAAAAAAAAATTGGAAACTGGAACGTTGAAGAGTCAACAACACAAATCAGCTGTTTGACAATTTTGCTCCTGCCGTTCCGGTCGTTCGTGTATTAATTTTTCACTCTAATCACTCCATAGATCACGTGACAAAAATCTGTTATTACTCCACTCTAACTCCGTGCTGAATAGCCGAACCCAGCTAAGACAGCTTTTGTGATAGACGATGCCCATCAACAACAAGATGACTTGACAATGTCACGAGAATAGAGCCAAACTAGATGATGTCGTCACAAGATGGAGCACAATGGACTAAGGAAGGCATTGTGTTTAGCAGTGGGCTTATTAATGATGTTGATGACGCTTATTAATGATGATGATGACTAAAATCATATCTTAAACTATAAAATGTACAATTTTTGAAGTTTTTCCCTACAAAACCTTTCATATCTTGTTAAGCAATAATTCAAACGCTATGAAAGTACTTTCACTTCATTTAGCATAAAATAAAAACTAAAAAATAATATCTCGCACCCCAATTGATTTATTTCAAATATAGCACCAAAATTTCGGTGCAGGTGTTAGAGAAGACAAAAAATATTTCTTAATCAGTAGATGTCGAGCTATGTCAAAAAATCCATGGAAAAAGAACTACAAAGCGATTTTTATTCTACCAAATTGGTTAAAAAGTCTGAAATTTCTTTGTTTTCTTCTCTACGAAATAACTTCGTGACTCGTGACTAATTACATGAACATAATGTTTTCTTTACTTGTATTTATGTGCATCAAAGGATTGCGAGTAAATGTCGTTTGCTTTCAAGCATCATTTCCATTACACTTTCCTTGTTATCCTTTTCGAGATGAAAGCTCGACACTTGAAATCTACTTTTATAATTCAATAGAATTTAACCCATTTTAACAGACAAATAAAATACATACCAATGATAATCGTTAACTTTCAGCTTTTGCCTTGAGGGAACCAGCCTGAAATAGAACAAGAACTAATGAGTACAATATTTTGTCTATGTTCGTATCTAGGTCTCTAGTAACAATATTCAGTAGCGTTTTGGTCATAAATCCTGAAACATAATCAAACAATTAGAAGATATAAATTAGCATGGCACCATAACAGCTTTGCTGCATATAAATTTCAGTTAAAGCCCAATTTAAGCTGGGAATTGTATTCCAATTGCAACCAATTACTGGGAAGAATTTTAATTATGTAATGATAGTTGAATGACTCTTTTTGTAGCAATGTTATTATTAGCGTTGATTGAATTAAATAAAATGAGAACATTTTTGAAAAAGGCTGGTTAAGAAGTTGAAGGGAATTAGGGAGAAATAGCAGTGATTGAAATAGACCATACAAATTTGGTACAATAAAGGATATAAAAATTATATTAAAAGGCCAAAATTTCATATTTTTTGTTTTTAGCAATGTTCCCTTCAATTTTCCCTTGAGTTTGGACAATTAACGTATTTTTTATAAGTTCTATGCTCAAAAAATATTCAAATTTTTCTCTGTTCAACACTATCAAAAATTATTATCATCAACATACAAAACCATTTAACTGCATGTGTATTCAACAATCTGATATGATGAACTGAATTGTAGGGGAGCTTTTAAAAATTTGCATTTTAATTTCACGCAAAATACATGGTTTCCGGCCGTTTAGCTAAATGCATGTGCACAGAATGCGGAATTAACATGCATTCATCTGGGTTGTTTTATGTCCACAGCGACCAAATTGTGTTAAAATAAAGAGAAATTTTTGAATGGATTTTGCGGAGTCAAATGTCGGTACTTAAAAAGAAATTTAGCAACAACTATAAAATGAAATTGTTTTATGTTATTTTTGTTTCTCTTTTTCACAACAGCTGTCGCCTGATTTATGATTATATGGAAAATGTTTTTTTTATTCTTATTCGAGGTAGGTTCGTCAGGAAGAGTTTATATTTTGAACAATTAGCTGCAATTTGGGGATGTTATTCGGTACTCAATGTTATACATATATTGAAGCATCATTAGGTACTTCAACGTGAAATATTACATCGTCTTAGTTCAGCAGAGATGCGCTAATCATACTGTTATAAACCCGCTCTACAACAAAACATCACATTTACAGAGTAGAACAAAATTTGAAGTCATACAAGGCATGGAAATACAAATCCCTCCATAATCTCATAAGCCAATCAGTGCGAACTGAGTGAAGAAAGTTGCACTGATTCTGCAAATTGAATTCGCTATAATATTTAAAATGCTCCACTGTAAAAATGCTTTCATCTTGGCGCCATCTATAATTTTTTTTTTGGAACTAAAATATAATTTGAAGGGGGGGCCGTTGAGGCCTTAAAGTTCGAAAAAGAAGTCTCACTTATCTGCGAGCCCGTATAAGTACAATTGGTGTCAGAAGTGGGATAAGTGAGGGAAAAAATCAACGAAAGTACCAGCAAAATGGATGTATCGGTGAGCCCAATCGTACGCGGCCAACTCAAACCATCAACTTTTGACGGCGAAACATCATGGTCCATATATAAACGACAGTTTGAGGCCGCTGCTAGTGCAAATGGATGGGATGACCAGCAAAAAGCAACATCATTGGTACTTGCACTAGGAGGAAAGGCGCTTGAAATTCTTCAAAATATTCCCGAGGCAAAACAAAGTGATTATGCAGCTGTTGTAGGAGCATTAGAGCTGAGGTAAGGAAACGCATCTCAGTTAATTCTACCAGAGTCAACTCAAAAGCTGAGTCCAAGGTCCATCTGAGACACTGCAGGAATTTAGTAGCGACATCGAGAGAATGGTGAGATTGGCGTATCCACAAGCTCCTGAAGACTTCATTGAACAGATAAATGTCTAGTACTTTATCGATGGAGTAAAAGATACAGACCTGTGGATATTGGCAGGTGAAACTCAATTAAGAGGATAAAGAAAAGTCCGCATTTGCTGCAGGAAACGGATTATATCAATTTAACGTCATGCCGTTTGGATTATGCAATGCACCTGCCACTTTTGAAAGACTGATTGGGTTAGTTTTGTGAGGACTGTCTTGGGAAACGTGCATGGTATATCTGGATGATGTCATGGTGATTGGCAAAGATTTCAACGAACACCTGTCGAATTTGAAGGAAATTTTTGCCAGGATTTGAAGAGCCAATTTGCAACTAAATCACAAAAAGTGTGTCCTATTCCTGGAAAAAGTAAACTTCCTCGACCATGTCGTCTCATCAAAAGGAATAGAGACAGATCCAGATAAAGTCCAAGCTGTGCGAGATTGGCCCAGACCAAAGAATAAACATGAAGTTAGAAGCTTCCTGGGACTCTGCAGTTACTACCGCCGGTTTGTCAAGGATTTTGAGAAGATTGCGAAGCCTTTAGATGAACTAACTGAAAAGAACGCTCATTTTGATTGGATACCTGAATGTCAACGGTCTTTCGTGGAGCTGAAAAATAAATTGGACGCACGCACCTATAAAAGCCATAGTGCGCACCGCGTAAGGATCAGTTCTGAGTGACGTACTATAAGTGCAGTAAATTGTAAAGTCAGGAACTAAATAACCACGTTCGAAAATAATCGTGCCGTATAAGCTTTATTTGGAGTAGTTCAGAGTGTTAAGTACTGTTAAATTTCGAGTGATTTTTATGTTATTGTGTTTAATAAAATTCGTTAAAGTTCGAAAAAGTAGTCTCACTTTTCTGCGAACCCGTACAAGTAACAATACGAAAACTGAAGAACAATTTCTGAAACTAACAGTGTTCTAAGGGTCTGTGTCACTGACTTCAATAATAGATAGATAAGGTAAAAAAAAAACAAGGTGGACGACTCTTCCTAAACTATATGAAAATCCACTAGGAAAAACAAAAAAGTAACTTCCTTCCAACAATATAAAATCTTTGATAAATGACGATGTCAAATTAATGAATCTAAACTTACTTTGAAAGCTGCAGGCAGAGTCTTTTTATTTGCCCTTTTATGCTTAAAAGCTTTACATAGGGAGATAACGCCATAAAAAGTTGCATTTTCTTTTAATTAAAACTGCAGTAATGAGGTAGGCGTAGGGAAGATATAAAAATTTTAATAGTTCATGTTTTAATTCAACGTAAATACTGGACCGTGACGTGGTTTGAAGGCAGTTGCAATTCTGCATAAATTTAAATGTAGGATCTGTTCATGCATGCACAATTATTATCCTATTTACAGTAGACTAGACTAGAAGTTCTTTAATATTCTATTTTTCGTAGACAACACATTTTTAATTGAGAATAATCATCTTCAAAATAATAATTTCTCATTTTCTATCATGGCACTAAGCCATTATTAGACAAAGTTATTGACATGATTCTGAATCTCATAACTACTAGTTTTGTTAATAAATTGATGGACTTGACGACACACCCATTCCCATTCATTCATAATTCATTTGGTACTGTGGGGAGTAAGGTGTAAGTTTTAGGTGAGAAAAGGCGCCAGTGTAGGATTTACTAGCAATGTGTGGGCTAGAACATTTAACAATGAATTTTTTATCAAGATTTATTGGTGTTTACTATTACATACAACGGCCATAAGGTTTATTCAACTTATAAAAAATGTCATCAATTTTAGTACAAAAACTAACAAATATAGTGATTCTGTTCGTATGTGATCCTGCCCACGAGAGACGGTTCTCCTCCAGGAACCAGATGCTATCCCACCCATTTTACATCAGTTTTTTCCGTTTCACATCCTTCCTTATCCTCTACCAACTCGCAACGGCAGCCTGGAAAATATATATAAACTGTAATGACAATATCGAGCTTGGAAACAAATATGTACCCCAGAAAAGTACCTGTAAACTCAGATTCTTGCAGTGACCTCAAGGATTTTGAAGGGTGCGTACCTACCGAAACTTCGACTACTTATCAAATTAACTGAAGTGTTTAATATTATATCAATTTTCATATAAATTTAATAATTATAGGTTGTCTTATACATACAAATGTTCAGGATTGTGATAATTAGGTGGTGATTGAGTTAAGTGGGTCTGTGAGAGTTGTTCAAATTCTTCAGGTGTAGTGAAAAATTCTAGATTGATATTCTGATTGGCAATAGTCATAGTTCGTAGGAAAAATGAGTTTCTGCCATAGTTTGTGCGGTAAAAAGGAATATGGTAAGTTTAACGATATCTTGTGTTGAAATGAGGAACGAAGGTTAATCATGCATGGTTGTTAGATAGGCATAATCCACTATAGAGTTAGGTACTTAATGTAAAAAGCAAATATAGAGGTCCCTGATATTTCTCCTGGTCGATGAAGTTTGCAGCTTTAGTCTCTGGAGCAGAGCTTCATAGCTTAACTCATTATTGAAAAATTTATAATTAATGTAGCGAAGGAATCTTCTCTGTACACCCTCCATTCTAGTAGTATGTATTTCGTAGTGAAGGTTCCAAATAGATGAGGCATATTCTAAGTTTGACCTGACTAGACTAAAAGAAAGAATTTTGAGTTAAAATCTTGAGTATTTCATTTTAGGAATCCTAACATTCCAAGTGATTTATTTACTATGAAAGTGATATGGTCAGTGTAGGATAGTTCTGGGTCAAGAACTATGCCGAGATCAGTTATTGTTTCAACCATCAAAAGTGAATTTCCGTCAATGGTGTAATTGAAGGTTGCAAGAAAAGATCATTAGCTTACATTTTGATACATTTAGCTCCATTCCATTTCTCTTGCACCATCATGGTACATTGTACAAACTCATTAAGATCATGCTGTAGCAAAAGACAGTCCCCTGTACCGGAGATCACTTTTAAAAGTTTCATATCGTCTGCAAAGAGGTTATGATAATTGTGCTTAAACCATGATCCGGTATCATTTATAAAGCAATTAAAGAGCAGTAATGCTAGATGGGAACCTTGGGCGACGCCTGAGAAAATCTTTATTGTATTAGACAGGAAATTGTTTACTTTGACAATCTGGGTACCTACGTCCAGTCATATCAGTCTCAATCCAGTCAAGCATGGAACCCTCGATGGAACCCGAAATTCTCATTAATTTAAGTTTGTGGATTAAAATATTCCTGGTATTCTTTCGATCTGAACAATCTGATTGTGATCACATGAGGCGTGTTCATGAGGCGTCAAAAAACAGCTGGGGCCAATGAAATCGTTTTAAAACCGGATGAAAATCGTTTGGAACATACCTCAAGTGAGTTCGATCAGTTTGTTCAGATCGAATGAAAACACCTATTTATTGGGAGGCACTTTATCGAAGGCCTTTGCAGAGTCTGTATGAATACTATGTACTTCTAATTCATTTTCAATGATATTTGATGAGTGTGACAATAGATTTTGTTCCGTATTTCGGCCAGGCCAGCACAATAGCACAAAATCTAAACTGGTTATTTGAGATCAATGGTGAGAGTATTGATATTAAGTAATTTGTTACTAATTTTTCAAAAATCTTGGGAGTTGTGCTCATAATACTGATTGGCCTGTAATTCTTCACGTCTCCACTGTCTCCAGACTTGAAGATGGGAGCGACATAACTAAATTTCCAGACGTCTGGAAAGTGACCAGAGCTTAGAGACTTCCTAAAAATGATATGCAGAGATCTGGCAAGTATAAAAGGAAATTTTTTAAGTAGAATAGGGACCAGGGACCCTTGAAAATATTTAAGTTGGATAGCTCAGAATATATGTCAGATATTGAGATTGCATAAGAGGGTATATTAATATTATTTAGGGAGGTTTCTCTTGTAAATTTTGGTTGATTTTGAGAGTAGACTGATCCGAAGTAGTTTGTAAAGAAGTTGGCTGCATCTACACCCATTTCACATGTCGCATTGTCAACGGAAATGTTGGAGGGTGGGCTATGAGAATTGCACTTAGACTTTATGTATTTCCAAAACTTTGTTGGACCATTGTTGAGAGAGACTTGAACATCTTGGACATTATTTTTGTAGCATTGCTGATATAAGGACTTGCATAGAGTGCGCAATTTAGAGAATGATTGATAGTTTTGTTGAGATGGTAAGGAGCGAAAGTTTTTGTGGACAATTTTTTTCTCAACAGTTAAACTAATGAGTTCTTGTGTAAACCAGTTTGGAAATTTCCTACTAGCAACTTTTTTGATAGGAACAAAAAGGTTTATTGCACTGCTGAGAATATCATAAAATTTCTGTACCATATCTTGTATGTTTAAGCTAGAGAATCTCATCAAAGTTAAAGAAACCCAGATAGTTTTTAACAATAGTATAGTCAACGTCGTGATAGAAATTTTCTGCTTGGTGACTGATAGAGCTTATTTTGTTATCTGAATATTCAAGGTAAAAATGTAGATGTAGGTGATATTTGCCTATTTTCACTAGTGGGTTACATTGTTGTACATCTAAAACTTTTCGTGAAAGCACTAAATCTAATATGACATTGTTAAAATTATAAATATGGTTTAATTGGAAAATATTATTATAGGCACACATATCTGACACTGTACCAATAGAGTCAATGGTTTGAGGTGGATCGTAGAGAACAGTCCAAGGTAGAGCAATGGAGCAATTTTCGATAAGGTTCCATTCAATTCGTGGTAGATTGAAATCACCAGCAATGTAAAGCTCAGCACTAGGATATTTGTCTCGAATAAATTCAATGGATTCACTTACTATCAGGTAGGTGGTATTTGGGGTGTTCGGAGGAATATATAAGGATCCAAATATGTATTCAGGATGGATTTGTAGGAACAGCATAGCAAGGCAGCGACTTGTGAACAGCAATCAAGGTGCCTCCTATTGATTCCTTTGTGCTGGTTCCAGTGGATCGGTCTTTCCTGAAGACAATGTTGTTGTCTAGTCCCAATTCAGCATTTGAAATGGTGTTTGATAGATTAGTTTCAGTAAGCATAATTAAATCGTAATCATTTGTTGAAGAGTTGCAAGTAAGTGATGTCAACTTTGTTCCTAATCCTTGAACATTCTGGTAATATATATGAAGTTTTTTTATTGATTTCATTGATGTAGCCTTGTGTCCGTCATCTACAAGATTTCCTCATCTCTCTCTTAATTTCAAGGGATACTTCACCCTTTGACTTTCGTTGTTTTAATTATGAGCGTATTTTAATTTCAATTCGTAGCATCATCACTATGTGGGAGCACTTCTTCTCTGCATGTATTGCACACTGAATTAGGCATATTTATATTCTACCAACCTCAAAACCAAAAACAGTTTTATTCCAGCAATTCTTGAATTATCCAGTTGTTTCCATTAATTGTTATGTAAAATATACTCTCAGCACTCAAAATAGCACAAGATTTTTATTATTTAACTATAAATCGTGTAAAATTATGGTAAATTATGATAAGCAAAATTTGTGGTTTATTTACAATGCAGTATCTACCTAAGCTAAGTGTCAAGAAAGGTAAACGGAAAATCAAATCAATCATCTTTACGCTTCCGCATACGGCATCCACTAGGCTTGATAAATATCGCTTCAAAATATCAGTTGATATAATTATCTTCGGGACTCGCAACGAGACAAACAAGGCTGAGAAGCGAACCAGTTAGGTACCATCCTCAAGACCGGACACCATCTATTCAAAACAACTGTAGATAATGAGATTCTAGTGGCTTGGCCCAAGTAATAAACAGTAAGATGAAACACCATATCACCAAAACGAAGACTGAGACAGAGACGGTAGTTTACGTGATACTTAAACCCAACAACTTGTAGGATCCAGACAGCCGAAGGATTAGATTAGATTTAGATTTGTTTGAATGGAGATGGCGCAGAGGTGTCCTCTACCAATGCAACCTTGTCAGATTCATTGTGGTGTCTCATATCTGTCCTTAGAGTGCCTTCTCTAGATCCGTCATTTTTATCAGTCTCCAAATCCATCCGTGAAACTGCCTCGTAAACCTAAGCCTCCATAGCGTTTTGCAGTGACGTCACACATGTACGGTAGTTTCTTTCTCCTCCTGGCAGATCCTACACAGGCTATCCTCTGCCAGGCTCATTCTTTCCAAGTGCTTGTTAAGTTTTCAATGCCCTGTTTATTGGATTACCGTTATCCTAACAATCTTGCGACTGTAGCTTAGTAGATCCGCTGTGAATGTGGGCGAGTAGCGATGAACTGCTTCGTCTGTCGCTGTCTACTGCCTCTAGCTCTCGAACTCTCTGTCTATCCAGTTCTTGATAGATGTTTCGATTAGGCCTGCAGAGATTCCGCAGAATTGTTCTTGGCCTATCATCTCAGTGGCTGAGCCTCTTTTGGCTAAATTGTCGGCCATTTCATTTCCTGGGTGCACCTCATGACCTGGTATCCAGGCTATGGTGAGTTTGTTGGACAGGTCCACCTCCTCTAGGGCACGTATACAGTCCCCAACCAGGAGCTGATCTTCTTGGAGTTTTTGGGGCCGCCTGGCTGTCCGAGTGAATAACGCTCTTAACTTTCCTTTCATTTATCAGCATGGAAGAATGCATTATTGCAGCGATTTCCGCCTGAGACACCGTGACGTGCTGTCCGAGACTTGTTGGGGATATCTCCACCCTTAGTATATCTCCATAGATATCAGCTCCGACCCCCTTATTGGTCTTGGAGCCGTCGGTGAACCAGATGTAGTCTGTTTTAATTGGAGGACCTTCCTTTCAGTCTTTCCTATCCGGTGCCTTCTGGAGATGAAATCACGCGTTGTTTTATGTGGAGCCATCTCGAACAAGGAGCTGACCTCTAGATCCTCCTCTATTTTCCAGCTCATGGTCCTTTGGTATTTTATAATTGGACCCTGTCTTGCTTCAGTCTGTATGTCACTTCACCCTGTATGTAAATATGTAGTGGCGGCCAAGTTTAGCAGGGCTGCGGTTGGGGCTGTTTTCATGGCCCCCGTGATGCATAGGCAGGCTAACGTTTGCACAGTTTCCAGCCCTAGCTTTTTCCACAAAGCCTTCTGGACAACTTTGATGAGGTGTGGACCCCAGGTCATCTTTTGGTCAAAAATTACTCCTGGATATTTCCGAAGCATACTCACCTCCAGTTTTACGAGCATCCGCAAGTGTTTTCAAACAAAGCACTTTAATTTAAAAACTGATGATGATTGGAAAACATATCCCTCTATTTTAAATTAGCGCATTTTACCCAATAATATAGACACCAATTTAATTACAATCATCAAAAAAATAAATAAATGGAAATGTACTAAATTCTAGATTAGTCATCAAAAAAAGTACCGAAATGTTTTTCATTTTAACATATGAATAATTTTGTTTAATCAGAGTAAATGCCGATGTGATTGAAAATACACAAAAGCATAAATAACAATAAATTTGACCTCAACTCTACTATCAATAAATTTCGACTATTTTATTTTGATACGAAAGGTTCAAATTTGAAAGCATTTAAATTTAGTTTTAATTGGTTTAATCTGCGCAATATAAATTTGGGATTGGAGTACATATTTATGAAAATCATAATAATTATGAAATTGTTGGACCATGCCTACTTTTAATGAAACTAATTTATTTTTCACAAACCTTATATTGCACGGACGTAGATACTTCCAGGGGTCGATTAAAAGGCTATAAATTATCGGTGGTACACATATAAATTGACTTAGATTGGTTGTGCTCCTGGCTTGACAAATTATTTAATTTGACCATTCTCCTTGCTTGGGGTAAAAAATTAAGAGAATGGCTCATAAATTCTAGATTAGGCCTACTGTCCACTAAATGCGTTCATTAACTCTGAGTAGGTACAGCAGGCTTGAAAATATTAATTTTTGTTTTAAACCAATAAAATAAATAATTCCTTCATTAGAATCAACAGATACTGAGCTTCATCACAAGTTAGAAGGAGCAGACCATTGCTTGCCAGACTGCTGATGACTACAGATGAGGAATTTCATACTTTTGTAGCAATACACCAGACATAGACATGTTGATATTCGCATGTCTTGAAAAGCCAATCTTAACTCTTCTGATGCAAATCCCATGAAATTTAATGATGCTCTGGCTTGTTCACTGCTGACACGAACCTCCTGCATGTTATCCCAGAAAGAATACCTCCTCTAACCTGGTTCTTACTAATCACCATCCATTTAGTTTTTTTTGGCGTTAATTTTAATTCAAATTCTCCACTTTCAGTACCCAAATGATCAAGTGATATTTGAAGATTTTCTAGAGATTCCATATCGTCCGCTATCCGAAGGTTGTTAATGTTCATACCGTTGGGTTGATAGAAATTCTCCCATTGCAGTCTTCTAATGCTTTTTTGAATATTTTGCTGAAAAGTAATGGTGAAAGGATGCCGAACACCTTTTTTCATCCGTACCGTACTTCGTCAGACATTTGTTGGTCTACCTTGATTTGCGCAGTCTGATTCCAGTAGAGATTTGCGATTATCTTGAGGTCTCTATCATCTAGGCCTACATTCTTGAGAATTTTCATGTTTCTCATGTTGTACCCTATCAATCGCTTTCTCATAGTCGTCGAAGTATGCGTATACGGAAACAGAAACATCTTTACATCTTTGAACTAGCACCTGGATGCTAAATAGGGGCTCTTTGGTGCCAAAACCATTAAGAAAACAAAATTGGGATTCGTTCGTGAAGACTCGCACTCTACGTATATTCTTTAATGGAGGATCTAGCTAATAAGCCGATAATCGTTTCATCATTTTGTAGAGCTTTTCTGCGGAAGTGTCGGAATGATAGCTGATCGGTAAACCACATTGAAAAGCTTTCCTATTGCGAGTAGTCTAAGTATGGATATCGTTTAGACCTGCAGCTTTCCTATTTTTGGATAACTACACGGCGTGTTGGACCTTTGGTGTTGTAAAGCCAACATATATTAGTTCTACTGCATAAAATAATAGGTTAATTAGTTAACGCTTTCCATTCTGTATGTTATAATTTTCCGTCTCCTTTTTTACATTATTATCTCATTATAACTAACTTCATCAAGTAAGTATATATTAGATTATTGTACGATTGTACTTATTTTAACCAACTCAATTCAACAGACGCTGGAGAACGTGACAAAAGCTGTTACTTTCCCAGATAAGGATTACTAATTACCATACTTTATTTCCGTATTATTTATTCCTTGTTGACCCTTCTGCTTCCGAGAACTGAAGAAAGGAATTGGGGAATTTAACCTTTAGAACCCCTATCATTAAATAAGATTAGTGTTAGCGCTTACAAAAAAAAACAGCTTTCATTTTTCTTTTCCTTATGTTTAGGTCCATAATCTTAATCGCTTTATTATTATTTATTTTCAATACCTATAGGAAATCAAAAACCAGACACACCAATCATCATAACCTTATTAGAAACAGCTGACGTTCATTAATATTTCTCAGGGCCGGCTCTGGCAATTGTGCCGCCCTGGGCAATGAGTAAACTTGCCTCCCCATCCCATGGCTTAAGGAAAATGTGAGAGATTTTCGTAGAAAAAAAATAATAATAACACGAAACAGTAAGTCATAGCAATAAAATTATACATGTTATTATGTGTTAGGTAACCACAAAAAAAAAACAACATAGGAAAACAAGGTACATAAAAGACAAAGTAAAAGTAATCCAATCCAAACTCTTGGCAACAATCAATAGATAATTTATGTAGGTATACCCTAATAGCACAGAAACGTAACAATTCTTCATTGCTGAAAAGTAAACCTCAATAGCGGTTGCGAACAAGCTCAATTAAAACAGAAATATCATCAACATTAACCTCTCCCTATACAGTGTCAACACCAACTGATAGTTCTCTATGTTTGTTAACCGACCAAACTGCTACGTGAACTAGCTCATATCCCAGTCAATTTGCGTATGTTCTTTCTGGTTACTAGCGCGTTTATTGTTTGCTCGAGTTTAAATTTAACTTGTCGAATTTTTTATAGCGTGAATACACAAAACGCCCTTTTTCAATCAACTGACACCAAATGATAGGCCTATTCGCCTGACTCGCATATTCTAACTATTTTATTTAACCGGGGCAGAAATATTGGCCTTGCAAAAGAAATATGTTAGATTGTTGCAACGTAAATATTTTTGTTGAAAAACGCATGATATAATAAGAGTTATGGTAATTAATAACAGTCATTATGATCCGATCAATGCAGCAACACAGTCATCCGTTGAATTAAAAAAAATATATATATTCAAAAGTACTGGAGAATGGAGATCTCTCTTTAGCTTTGTCGAGTTTTATACGCTGCAGTTTTTAAGTTCTTCATAATTAGGGGTTGATGTGAGCACCATCGTCTCTCCTCTCCTTATTTTTCGTTTCGGAGCACTTGCTTCGCCTGCTTTTGGTAGGGCTAATATGTCTTTTGGTGAATAATATAAGTTTTCAATATTGGTTTTCGGTAAAATAGTTGACGGTTGACGTGGACTGTAGGTTTCTCGCTAGCAATCAGGGAATCATAGGAGACGGAGTTCTAGCGCTGGAGGGACCTGGCTGTGGAGAGTAATTAATTTCAACATTATCGGGTTGTTGCTGGGTTTGAGGAGTTAATGGCCGTTTTTCATTTAGTGCCCTATTTGTGACCTCTGCCGGTTTGAATTAATCTTCCGGAAACATATCCGGATCAAAAGGGCAAATTCCAGTAGCTTTAAATCCGTTAATAGCATTTTGTATGGTTGCTGTGTTTTTTAAGGCGTTTCCAAAAAGTTCTCCAACTTAGTACAACGTTATTACCTTTTCAGGGTTATTAATAAGACATTTTTTTGTCTCTTCTTGGTAGTATGAATTAAGAGGAAATATGAAGGCTACATCTAGGGGCTGTAGGCGATGAGATGTGTGTGGCGGTATTACTATAATATGAACATGATTTGTGTTGGCTTTTTCGACCAACTTCATATTTTTTGTGTGTGTAGCATGTTCGTCAAAAACCAATAACAGCGGATCAGTCTCAGTAGGCTTGGAATAATTTGTGATCGAACCAGGCTTCTGAAAATATTTCACTTTGCATCCACCCAGACGGATGATATTCGACTATTGATTCCGGAGAAAGTACTTACTCAAGTGCTAGGTATTTTCTCACTCTCGGAAATATCAGCTGAGGCGGAATGTGAAATCCAGCAGCGTTGAAACAAACTTCGGCTATTGTTAAAGTGCCTCTTTCAGCGGAAGAAAGACTGCCAACTTGCTTTTTACCCGAGTTTTTGCCTTTCATAGATAATATTCTTGAAGGCCTATTTGGTATATACTCTTGCTGCTGATGTGTAGTCTGGCAGTCTCAAAGAAATATTTTTATTCCTGTTTAGAAACCGTAGATCCAATCACGTCCTGCCAGACCTTTAACTTCATTGAAGGTGTGTGCAATATTATTTATTTCCACAAATTGGAAGGCAAGATGCCACAATTCCCTTGTGCCAAGGCCAAAAAGCCTACTTTCCATCTCTTAGATAAAATCAGCCAGTTCCTTATCGTGTTCTGCGTAAAAAACAGGTCTAAATCGTCTCTAAAGTGTCGGTTAAGCGCACTTGGTACTGTGTTGCTGCCCTTTTTGTTGTCAGTATGCTGTTTCTAACGTCTTGGATGGCTGCTGCCATACTTCCCTCCGACCAAGAGTGCTGCTGACTTTTACGTTTATAATTACGCACCATTATGCAAATGCAAATGCAAACAGTAGTTCATCAGCTAATTCTGGCGCATTCACATCGGAACAATTTTAATGCATGAAAACACGTTCTAAATTTTTGCAATATTTCAATAACTTCCCTGATGAAGTTTTTTGTAGTAAATGGAGTAAAAGTCGTTTGGTTTTATTTCCTATTGAATTTTATTTTTTTTGTGGATATAATAATGGATTTGCCGCCCCTGGATTGTGCCGCCCACTTGGCTCCCCCCTTAAGCCGGCCCTGATATTTCTGTTGTTGGTAGTTATGAAAATGGGGGATAGAAATGGCACACTGTAAAACAACCTTTAGAGTGAAAAGGAACACATTATCCTTAGATACCTTCGACAAACATCAAATGGACCACAAAAAAAGTCAGAGCTACCTCTATATAAACAAGCTGACAAAAACTCGATACCTATTACGGTATTTATTTTAAATTCTTTGTCATCTTACAAAGTATTCTTAACACAAAGACTTGGGTTCAGGTAAAATACTAGCTGATAGAGGCTCGTTTGTTCACTCTGTTGACCGAGTGTGTTAGCTTGAATTTACAATGAAATTCACATTCAAAGAAATTTAGAGTAAAAATCGTTATTCCAGAGGGAAGGACCGAAAATCAAATATCTAGTATAAACATTTCCCAGCGCTACACAAAATTACGTGACCCAGTTCCTCTACCCCGTTTAAATGGGTATTTACCAATCCTTTATGTAAATAGTATGAGCATAATAGTTTAAATCTATTTTCGAGGTGTTTTACCGGATCGCAGGGGTGTCGGGATGATGGGACGAGGAAACTGAATCGGTAAATTATTTAAGCGAATGTTTTATAGCTTTTGTCAGGAAATCATATCTTGAATTTTAACCTTATATCCTGCAGCTGTATGCCTCTATAAATAACGTCGTATTTGAAAAGCCAATAAATTTTAATAGGTAGTTAGGTACACTGCGATTTCAATCTTTTACTGTTTTCGAACTTAAAGTAGAATACCGCAAATTCAGGATAAATAATTACAATTTAAAAATATCAATTTCAGCTTCCCTTGTTAATTTCAATAGGATTACATTAAAATTAATAGTAATTGCTTCCAATATGAGTAAGTATATAAGATATATTTATTATTTGGGTTGCAAACACCCTCTCAAAGTAAAAGCAGTTGATCAATCTATGAAGTGAGTGAAAAGATTATTTAGAAAGACCGATGGTTTAATGATACTGATCATATTCGCGACAAGGATACTAAATAACTAGGAGACATGAGAGCCCGTTAGTAATCGTGATTATTTTCAAGGTAAAAAATAAGAATTGAAAATAAATACAACAGAGTAGGGCACAACAATGATAAATTCCTAACAGCGAAGATCAAGTTTCGAAGAATTTATTTATAGTATTAAAATCCTCTTCCGCAACGAAGGTTTTTGGTCTATTTTGAAATATTTCATTGCTGTCTCAATATCGTTGGAGAGCTTATATCCATCGAGTGCCAGAGGAATTTCAATACATATTATTGGACTCGAAGCAGGGCTAGGAGAATTTTCAGTCAGACCCGCGAGATTGAATACAACTGATCCATCAAATTGCCCAATAAATAAATTGCAGAAACATTATCTACCTACTTTTTCAATTGTTATCACATTCAAAAGTATAAATCATATGCACAGTATGCATTTTTAAATACAACAGAGCAACTATTATACTACTATAATTCAATATTTATAATGGTAATAATAATAATGATAAAAATGACCGAGACCTTTGTCAAGCAAACAATAATAATAAATTTAAATACAGTTTTAGAAATATTTCGAAAAAATTGCTATTTATATCGCTGCAATTGCATTCAGTTTTCATTATGCTTTACGAGGGAAAATAAGAGAGCTCGTGATAAACAGGCTATAAAAGCTATTAAAGTTCTAGTGCTAAGATAAAATATTTTGATCTCAAAGAAATAAACTTTCAGACCCCACGATGCATCAGATAAAATATTATAAAACGTCATTGACCCTGTGGTTGCATGTCAACATGATCTATCCACGTGGGAATTGGGTTAAACGGTTTTTGTCACCGTAGGGAGATAAAACTTTTACCTCTGTTCAGGTAAAGTGCGAACTTTTAAGCAGATAATGTATATTCAAGCATTCACTTGAGGATGCAGCGTTTTGTAACTTTTTTAAGAGCGCAAAATATGCCCCAAGCTAAAACGACGACTTTTTTATACCATTTAGGATAATCTCTAAAGACGACGTTAAGACGGTCTTTACAAAGTCAAAGTGCAGACCTTAAAAATTTTTTACAAAAAAAAATAACTGGCTGAAAATAAAATGAGCTTAAATATCACCACGCCAGCATCTGTCAGCCGACAGTAATCCAAACAGATAAAGAAGGATTTTATTTTTCCATTTGTCATCGGATAATACACGTATACACTGTACAGTTACGCTTATTTGCATCTAGACAATGTCACTATTATTTTTTTTTATATCAGCACAAGCAGATCTGCCGTTGTTCGTTGAAAAATGTCTGGTGGTGGTTTCAGCGACCAATGCGACCATCTGTGTTTTTTTTTTTCATTGTTCACCCATCTCGAATCTGAATTAATAATATTGTGTGCATATGAAATCTAACTAGAGATATTACAGGAAAATGGATTTCAATAGTTTCTACTTCCAGTTTATTTTATTTTTCCAGAGTCAATGAAAAAAAGTCTCTCTACTATAAGGGCATTCATTAACTTATATCATCAGGGAAAATTACCTTTTTGAATTCATTTCGACAAAACTAGAGTTTAAAACAGTAGGGAGGAAGGTAATAATCAATAACATTCCTGCTATAGAGGCAATAAGCCGCTATAACAAATATTTAATCCTCTGCGTTTATGGGATGAGCCTATTTATGAAATTTATGTTGGTTTTTGATTCCGACTGTTGCCAAAAATCTCCGAAGTGGGTCTTTTGAAGCGTACTCCGGTTTTAAGCAAAAATGAATAACAAAGAAACTTGAGAAGACATTACAAGGGAACCAAAATAGTGGGGAATTTTGTAAAGAGCTATATGGATATGTCATTAGGCTAGGCTCTTTAGTTCATCTGCATGATATCAAAAAAAAGCCAACTCCTGCTACGGAGGTCTCTCGTGAGGGGAAGAAAGGTCCAACCAAACTCCGCAAAGTTTACTTCCGAGATGAAAATGAGCGAGAAAATCCGTGCTCAGGTCCAAGAAGACATGGAGGCATAGCGCCAGCGATAAGAAGCGTCGGACACATACAAACATTTAGACTCAAACCTGAGCCAGTCAAAACAAAGACGTCAGCAGTGACCACTAACGTGGAACGGACTTCATACAAAAGAAAAAGTCTATACTACCTAAGCGGTACCATGAGCGGAAGAAGTTAAGTGACGATTAAGCCTCTGTTTCAACAGGTTTAGGTTAAATCGTTCAGGAAATGAAGTAGGGAGAAGCTTTATATCTAGAGGTCTTCGGGGTAACCAATCTTACTACATCCGGAAGGGATGTCTGTGGGGTTCATGTAGTTCTTAAATAACATCTTAGCTGGAATGAGGCTGCCAGATCGTCAGAACATCTCTCATGGTTATAGCGATAGAATACAGGTTGGTTTTCTTGCGTCTGTGTTCGAGAAACTGCAATGAATCATTGAAAGTTAGATTATCGGTCATTTTTATTGCTCTCCTATGTACTGCATCTAATAGAGCCAACAAATGCTTGGGAAAAACGCTCCAGATGTGGGAATCAAGGTCTGATTTGAGCCTTATAGAGAAGAAGTGAAGTGAAGAAGTTTTTTTGACGATCGAAGATACTTGGTCATGCCAAGACAAATTGGTCGATGCTGTCACCCCAAGAAAAGATATTGAGGGATTGATAGAAAAGACATCTTTATAATTAAGATATCATTGGCAAAAAATTTCTTATTTTAAAATACTGTTGCTTAAGTTTTGGATGCATTGAATTTGACAAGGTTGCTGATGCACTAGTTGATGATTGTGTCGAGTTCACTATTGATAGAGTGGATCTGTTCTCGGTCGAGGACTGTGGAAGTGGCTACTATCATCCGCAAAGCTGTATATGGGGTTACTTGTCATATTCAAAGAATCATTTATAATAATGAGATTGGGACATAATCCAGCCTTGGAGAATGCCGGAAGTTATAGGCAGGGTATCAGAAGACACACCATCGACTATAAGATGCAGTGTCCTGCCTTCCAAAAAGCCCCTACCCAAAGGTAAAATTCGTTCGCGGAAGACCGTACCATACAATGGAAGTTTGCCGAGAAGACCCTTGTGCACGCCTGATCAAAAACCTTGCCCAATACTACAATTCTGGATTCGCCATGTTTTTCGAGTGACGAGTTCCAAATATAACTATTGTACTTCAGCCGATCTCTTGTTGATCTTTCAGAACGAAATCCGTACTGTTTGTCAAGGATGAGCTTATTGGCTTCGAGGTATTCAACCAGTTTCAGGTTGACTGCGTTCTCCATTACGTTCGAAAGGACGAATATAAGTGAGATAGGAATATAATTTCTAGGAAGAGTTTTGTTGCCTTTTTTCGGGATGGGCTGCACTCTGACTTGATCATACTCACTCGAAGATTTCGAGAAAAGTGCCAGAATTTTGGAGAAACACGCCAATCTGTCACAAAGCTTCTAAAGTTGTTTCATCAAGTTACCTACCAGTTACCGGAGGACAAGGCAAATTGTGCAGATCTCGCATGATACATCAACTAATCGAAGATGAACTGAACGATCATGAGATAGTAGATACCAAAGTCAGTCAGCTGACTATAGCAAAAAAAAGAATCAACCGATGCTAATCTTCTTCATGAAGACATAGAACCCAAGGATATGGTAACTCAAATGCCTAATGTCCCTGGACGCCAAAGTTGAGTAGAATAATCGCTCTGGACAGAAACAGAAATGTTGTAGATGCTAGCGATTCAGGCATACCTAAACCCGCTCCACTTTCCCTGAAAAGTGCGTCAAATGCGCCGAGAACAACTATTCCAACGCTTCCCAGTTTCGAAAAGCATCAAGATAGGAAAAGCAAAACGCTAGATCCGTAAACTGCGGCCATGCTAGTCATCCTACAAGTTACCGCGGATGCCCCAACTCCCAAGTATCGGGTGCCTGTGGCCTCAAGGTAGGTAAGAAGGGAAAGGAGGGACAACACCAACAGAAAAGTTCTCCTTATGGCCACAAAAGTGGATTCTGAAAATGCATACTTAATAGCGACATCCAGTCAAAACGCGCAAAGCGCTCCTCCGGCAGATTTGATTCAAACCATCATGGCAGCTCTGTTGCCAGCGATCGAAAGGATCGTCAACAGCAACCTGCCCATAAAAAAGATATCGACGTAGAACATGCAATAAAGATTATCTCCTGGAACGTCAGGGGACTCTGAGGACCAAGAGATATTAAAAGAACACCGACCCACCGATGAAGTTGACCAGTTCAGGAGTAGCAATACTGGTAGAAAGAGGATTAGACAAGAACAGTTCCTTTTATAAATGAATGGAAAATCTGACAAAGAGAATGTAACTGTTGAAGTTGACACAGACAGAGAGAAGGTTGGAGTAACTTTCTCTTAATCACCTTACCTCCCAAATATTTAATTTTGGGAGAAGAACAATATCCACCCTCATCGATGGCAAATCTCCAGCCTAGAACTTCAACATAAGAAATGCGAACGGAGATGGATTAACGGATATAGTATAAGCGGTACACTCAAAATATTGAGAAAAAGTATCTTTTCTTGCAAAAAGCGTGCCATCTCGAATATAAATTCTATAGGTCTATAGATTCGATTTGACCCGAATCATATTGACCTTTGACCTTGTGGATTCAAAATGGCCGCCTTTTTTTAAAAAAGGAACAATAGAAATAAAATGACTTAAGATGTATTTGTTGTACCGAGTTTGGTGTTGTTCTCAGATGAAAGAAGCACTCAAACGAATGGAAGAATAAAGAATTCTCTGTTTTGTCCTTTGAACCCTATAGGATTATTACCAATAATTCTCAATACTGGTAAAGTAAAGTATTTTTTAAAATGTGGCACCATCGCCGGAATTTCACACTATTATATCATGGAAATGCGCACTGTTGAAGCGTTTAGAGCGGATCTTAGGACTTTGAAAAATGAATGACACATTTAATGATGATATTTCTTTATTGTCATGAGATCCGCAAGTTGATTCTCAGATGAGGCTTTTTCAACTTTTATTTAGCCATCTAATACCAACTCACGGATAAAGAAGTGTCTGGTGCATGTGTTTGGTTCGTCGATGGAACTTAGGATTCTGGATCAATTCAATTGCAGCTTCGTTGTCAACTTTCAGCACTGAAATTGACTTAAAGTCCAGAATTTCATCAAACAAGCGATTTATTCACCCAATTTCCTTAGCAGCTTCGCTAGCCGCCACTATTTCAGCTGCAGTCGTTTGATATGACAACTGATGTCTGTCTTTGGCTTAGCCACGTGATTGTTCCGTCAGCAAACATACTTCAAACTTCTGAAGTTGAGCGTCCTGTGGTTTCATCGCCACCATGGTCTGCGTCACTGAATACTTTAATTTCTTTTGGTACTCCTAGTTTACATATCAAACCAATCTCAAAGTACCTTCTGGGTAACGTGAAATTCTTTTAACTTTCCCAACGTCTGTGTATGAGGGATACTCGAGTTTCCGGGAAACAACACTAACTGCATAGGCAATGTCTCGTCGAGTGCTTATCATCAAAAACATTAAGGCCCCAACAGCCTCTCTACATGGAAATGTAGTTGTAGTGTCTAATTCCTCCCTAATTGTACACCTTCTTTCACCATTAGCATCAATACAGGTTTATAGTTTTGAATTTTAAAGCGGTCAAAACTTTTTCTTGTATAAGCTGTTTAGCTTACTTCTACTGCACCAATTTCAGTTCTTCTTATTTCTCCATCATCTACATATAATACTAGCAGAAGTGTGTTTTCTTCAACTTTCTTTATAAAGAAACAAGGGTTGAAGATGAGAGAAGAGCAAGTCTGAACACGGAACCACATATCAGATATTACGTCACTCCGTTACTGCCCCACTGCGGCGTAATGAAGAGCTACGTAATAAAACAACTAAACAAATGGGAGAATGACCAATAATTGTCAACTTACTGGAGATAAACTCCATCGCCACATCACAGAAGAAAGCAGAACAGCTCCTCTACACATGAAAAGAAATGACATCAGATTGGTCGTCGGACTGCTCACCGGATCCAGCCGAATCCAATGTCACCTAGTGCCAATAGGAAAGACGACAACTGTTGATTTTGCGAATGCGTAGCTGAAACTGCAGAACAATTACTCTGCGACTGCCCGGCCCAACTCTGGAAAATGCTCAAGATACTTTAGGGGGTATACTGCCAACACCCCAAGAAGTGGGCTAACTATCCCCCAAGAAAATAGCTGTCTTCGGAAAAAGCCTTGATGTGATGGCGCTTACCAACAACCATCTCGAGATTAGATGACTTACCGCAGTACTGAAAGACTGCAGAAGTCATTATGCTAATGAAAGCAGAAAAGGACAGGAAAGTTCCCAAAGAACTATTGGAGGGCTAGCAATTATAACATCGTATAGGAAATTCCTGGATTTTATTGATCAGGTTTAGACCGGTAAAGGTTTGGTGATCCAATAATTTGAGTTAATTGATTGGTTATTGGCTTTTAATTGAACAAAAAAGTTTGAGTATGGATTTGATTTAATTATTCAAAAACACACTTCTAAGCACACCATGAGGTCCTAACAATCATTCACATTATTTATAAAACAGAAAATTGAAACCGATTAATTCGACTTACAGATGTGGCATGACGTGTTGCAGGCGCTATTTAATTTCGATCCATTAGTGCCATTACAAAAGATAAATCAAAGTTAAATTTTGTTGTTTGAGATGTTGCGGGATTTTTAAATTATGTATAAATTCAATGATGAAATGAATAACAAATATTTGCAGTCCTAATGAAATGCTCACGAGACTTTTTTTTATGTCTAAAGACGGACGAACCTTGACGAGTAAACTATAAGGACATGAATGGGTTTTTGGCATGAATTTTTTTTTATTTGCTTATTGGAAAGAGGAGTCAAAATTAAGCTCAACTGTATTTTTTCCGATTTTTTTCGGACTTGGAAAGGCTTTAAATTTCGATTTGAAGTTCAAATTTCTTGGCGTCACGGCACCAAATTTCTGATCAATTTTATCCAGTATTGCCCAGATTTCATGGAATTCATGTGAGCTTTTCCTGGCAGCGACAACTAAATCGATATATCGAATCAACAGATTTGTAAGTATCGGGGAATATGGATTCGATTCTCATCCCTATGAAAAACTTAACCCAACTTTTTAATTCATTATAATCATTTATTTATTTTTATTTATTAGCCTGTCCCCAACACTCCAAAACAGGCAGAAAGCTTGAAGGCACACAAAGGTTGCTCTACCTGCATTTTACTAATACCTAGTGTTGTGTTGTGAGTTTTAATTTTACATTTTTAATATCCGCACTGAAATAGGTATATAATTATTAAAATTATTGTTATTTTTCTTCTAAGTGGATTATGGGAAACAAAACAGGAGTATAATTTTTATGTGTCTGTACCTATTCAATACCAGTTTCTCTCAAAACAGGAGTATAATTTTTATGTGTCTGTACCTATTCAATACCAGTTTCTCTAAGACTAAGGCCGGTGTTACCCAACTCCTTAATTCCCAATTTCTAATCCTTATTTCGTAAAATATTAGCTATCGATTTGGTCCTGTTACTTAGTTACTTAATTTTTTTCCGGCCACCAAATATGTAAGACTAGATTGATCTTCAGTATCAGGGTTTTTTATTTTAATAGAATATAGGGGTTTTTTATTTCAATATTGGTTTGTTTTCAACCAACACAAAATCACAACAAGAATATGAAGCCCTTAGAGCACGTAAAAGTAAAGGAGTAGTAACATCGAGTTAGAAAATGAAGCAGTTTTTTTCCAGGTATTTTGGCACCAACTGTATTTTGTTGTTAATTATTGATTATTTTGTTTGGTAAATTGGCCAGAGGTCACTGACCTAATAGTAAACAAAAATCATCATGACAAATAAAAATCCCTTTTATCGTTTTCGTACTTTATACAAGAAAACAAAATTGTCGAAACTTCATTAAGTGTCGTTTTATTTTTCATGTCAAAAGTAGGGCTGTACCAAAGTCGATTCACAGAGCGATTTTGATATTTATATGCTTCCTTTTTTGTTCGATGTGTTAAAAAAGAAAAAAAAAAAAAAAGATTCGTTTGGAACATGGAAATTTGCAAACAGTGATTTTTGATTGGTGCAAAAATATGGCGCAAAATTCGAATAATCTGCTTTTTTTTCTTCTAATTTCTGCCTTCAAGATTTTTTAAAAAATTAACCAACATACTGTTATGTAGTATATAAAATACACTTTCGTTGCAGATAAATTATATACCTAATTTCGATTGAGTGCAAGAAGTCTATTGCCAACTATAATATATTTTTTTTTTTTTAAGATATGTGAAATGTATGAATCATCAAAAATTTATTTATTTCCTAACTTAAACCACACATAGTAACCTAAACTAATCTAATACGTAGTGATAATAGCTAAGTTATATTGACCCAAATAATGTTGGATATTATTTATTGCATTGCATAAATCTTTGATAAAGTTTTCCAGTACTAGATGACTAATTTTCTACCATTGCCCCATTAATAAAACTGATACTAATCCAGATTCCGCGAGTCAACCTTCATATTTGTTACTTAATTGCATAAACACCTGTATTTTAAGTCCACTTCCAGGGCATCACACTACTAAAACCCCTCTTTTAGCATGTCCCATTTCGAACAAAATGCAAGACTTCCTAATACCATAAAATAATTATAATGACTTTGCTGCTGCATTGCTACAACAGAGATACAGACATACGTAGGACGTAGACTATTTATCAATCAACCTCAAAGAAAACACGCGCCAGTAATTTCAAAAATTGATGAGACTTTACAAAACAACAAAGGTATTGAATTTCCTCTAAACTAGAACTACAAACGTGATTAAAATTCTTATTATGTAACACTATTACAATGAAAAATTTTTATTTCTTAAAATTAGAACTTTGTATTTGAGAGGATACTACAATGCAACACGGAGGGATTTTAATAGCTACTTTACTCCTTCTTAAACTTGAACAGCTGTATATAATAAAACCAAAAGTTTTCAGCTTGGATTTAACGTGATTGGAATCATAAAAATGATCAAACCAATAAATAAATCTTTTTCAGTATCGATACTTACTTTTCTAGCGGGGAACGTTTGTAACCATCAGTGTTGTCAATCATTTACCGGAGATAAATATTTATTTTCTTTACTGGCGTTCATGATGCACGTGGGGCAATAAACAGAAAACCTATATTGGCCGGAGACTTCGTGTGATGATATTCTCGTAAAACCCTTTTAGAATTTAGAAATTTCTTCGTCTGGCTGTGGCATGTGTCAGCTGCAGTGCGGGAGATTTTATACAAAAATAAGAAATTAAGATTTGCTGGGAACAGTAGCATGTTATTTTTTCAATAAACATTTCAGCTGAATAACATAAACCTGAGTATAGGTGAGGTGAGGACGCACAGCTTAATTTTACAGACTTGAATTAGGTTATATTAATCATTAATCGTAAATAAATTACATCACAAGTTACACTCCAAAAATAAATTGGTCTGGTTTATGTTTCAATGACCTTCAATCATTTTTGCGGCCCCAAAAAGCAGACCGCGTACCTAGCTGACCCTCCTGTTCAAAATAGCACGATTTTCTCCTTACATTTTACTGGTGCCCTATTATTGATTCGGTTTTATGCACCATCATCGCTCAACCGAGAGGATTACAACGGTGTTACAAAAACAGTCAGATTTTTCACTATAATAAGCGATAATCGATCGAAGGATACCATTTGAGCTCCGTGAGTTATTATTGCAAACATTCGAAGGGCATGGAAATAACGTAGTTTTGAATTTTGCCCCTGAAGAGTACATCACAAAAGTTATAAGAGATGTTTCTCTAACAATATTTGAGAAACGACCTATTTCACAACTGGAAACTATGTCAAAATACATATCTTTCCAATATACTCCGTGGAATAAATCCGCACTATCCAGTATGGCCAGCTTAGGAGGATTCTAGATTCCTACTGAATTAAGTTTTCAGAAACGCCACAGAAGCTAGTAAGAGTATAATATATGTATCTATGCACAGAAGTAAATTTCAGTTAGTTTGATGTTTGATTAGTTTTTATATTGTTACTCCGGCCTTGGATCTCCCTGGCAGTATTTGTTCAATTTTTGAAACCTACGTCACCCACATCCTGGTGGTAATTTACGTCCGGACGAGCCGAAAAGTATCAAATTGCGCCCGCAAATTAGGGCGCAAACAGGTGCCTTCGCGGACCGGTACATAAGACCTAGTTTCGACTGTCCAAATATTTCAAAATCGCATTACTGGTAACCACGACTGTAACGTTCTCTCTCTTTGAATGGTGGTGATATCATCCACTACTCTCACAGAAGCGCTGGAGACGAGGGATGCTCCAATGGCACAGTGCAAATGAATATAAACTAGTCTGAAGAACAGGACAATACTATCCACACTAGGAGAAGCTAACGGGTCTTAAAAAAAAAAAAATCAAAGATTGCTATGGGTTTTTAAATGTCTTAGCAATATTTTTTTTTTAAAATTTTGTCAATGAACCTTAATATCAAAATGTGATGTCAAAAATCGTGACTACATGCCTGACCAATAAAGAAACAATAATGCGACGTACGTTTTCGTAATCAAAGCAATCTTTGACTGATTTTTTTTTGGCAACCATATACACTTTTCAGTTTTATCAAAAAATTAACACAGAACTGACAGATTCCGATGTCATTAACGCCCCCAAATTTGGTTGATTTCTGGTTTTGACGACAGATTGAGAGACTATAATACTATTGGTCAGAGTCATGTGACGTTACTCAACGCACGCGTTTTGAATAGACGCGTTATATCGGCAAATTCAATATTTTTTTTCTAATTGAATAACGAATGGTCGATCAAAATATTTTTACATACATTTTATATTGTATTCGGGCATTTTGAAACCCCAATAAAAAAAGAGGGCGGGACGGCCCCGTTGAGCGTGTATTGTTGTGTCACAATGTAACTGTGAGTAAAAGCCCTGTTGGAATGGGTTATATTTGCCTCGAAAATACTCTGAATTAATCTGGATCGAGGTCTGGATTCGAAATCCTGGAGTGAGTGAGGTGGTTTTTACTCTACTTAGGGCAGCTTTTCACACATAGATGGTTGTGAAAATCCGAAATAATCGGCGATTTTATAGCACTTTACGAAAACGTGAAGCAACGTGAGGCAACTCAATGTACTATAAATTCAATAATTGAGAATATAAGGTCGAAATCCCTTAAAGGCGAAGACGAAATTTAACTCTTCAGAAAGACCTTATTTCACCAACCACACATTGCTCTAGGGTATTAACACCCTCATAATACCTTTGATACATAAATAACTATTACCTGCCTAATGTCCGGTACGAATCACAATTTAGGATACATTATAAAAAAAGTGTGCGGTACGAAACACATTGTCTAATTAGGACTTTTATTGCCTTCATTAGGAATTACACAACACCTATCCAAATAAGTGTACATATAGGGCGAAGCACGGTTTGTCACGTCCAGACTATTTCAAGCAAGGGCAATCAGCCATAATAGGCGGACCCGACCTCGAACATCACAAAGTTATATAGGGAGACAAAGGGAGATGATATCCTAGGAATGCCTACGCACAGCACCACAACCTATTATAGCTTTGTCAAACAATACAAAATACATTCACATTGATTCCAACCAGGGACGATTGAGAATATGGCCCTCCAATAAGGGCGGGAACAATCTGGTACACGGATGGCTCAAAAACCCAGGAAGGAGTAGCAGCTGGAACCTACGAACCTAGGACGGAAAATTCTGATACCTATGGGAAACCTAGCAACAGTGTTGCAAGCGGAGAGAACAGCAATAGAAAAATCCATATGTCGGCAGTACTTTATTCGCCTTAATGTTGGCAAGGGTAGTACCAAGAAAGTGCGGTGGTAGTTACCTCAAATAAAGGATTCTTATCGTCCTTCAATTTACGTCTCCACATATTTCTGGAAAATTATGAGTAAAATTAAAATTAACCAAAACATGTTTTTTTGGCGGTAATTCTTCAGCTCCTATCTCAGTAAGGGTAGTACCTGAAGCAGGTAAGACGGCAGTTGAAAGGTGGTCGACCCATCAACACCTCGACTATTGGCGGTCCACACCTAGAGCAAGACACTCGAGGGGGATAATCGCAAAGCCCTCAAAAATGCTAACAGCTGAAGTACTGTTACTAACGCCTGCTCAGATAAGACAGGAGGTAGAACTACTGACAGGACACTGCTACCTTAAAGCACATATGCATAAAATGAGAGTCTACAATGGTCCAGCAACATGTAGACTATGTGCTAAAGAGGAGGAAACCGCCTTACACATAATATACGAATGTGAAGCACTGGCTCGCAGAAGACACAATCTATTTGGAGAAATACAACGCAGCGAGGGACTCCCGCATGAGAAACTTGCCAGCAAGCTGCTAGATTTCACCAAAGGGACCAAAGTTGCTTAAGCAAGACAGGGGGTAGCACAATAAGCCTTAACGCTGCAGTGTAAATCAAGACACGAGTAAGCCTAACCCCGCCTTACTAACCAACCAACCAACCAAGGGTTGTATCCAGAAAGTTCAAATAAGATATCTGTACTTGAAGGTTCTTTAGTCCTCTTCAATTTATCTCTCCTCATATTTTCTCAAAAATTATTAGTTTTTGAGTAAAACAGGGTAAATTGGTCAAAGAATGTGAAAAATCCAAGATGACAACGCCATTTTGACAATGATCTCCTAGGGGCAGGTATGGAGACTTTTAATTTATTCATCAGGAACATAGATTCTATCCATTGGGACTTTATGTTATTCCTTTCTCAATTCACCATATAAGAATGTTTAACTGTCTTGGAGTACAGGGCATGAAAGCCATCAGGGCAATGAAGGCGCTGACAAAATAGCCCGAGAAGGCTCGTCAATGCGAATGACCGGACCTGAACCCTTTTGTGGGGTGGCCAAGCCTATTGCCAAAGGATCCATCAAGAAATGGGTGGAAAAATAATCCCAAAAATGGTGGACACACATACCGGGACAAAGACAAGCCAAGAAGTTCTTGAAAATCTTACCGGCTAAACTAACATCAGACCTACTAAGCCATGACCGGAAGGCTGTTAGAATAGTACTGGATTTGCTGACAGGCCGCTGACGACTGAATAGACATTTTAGTCTGATGGGAGTGGAAGTAAACAGAGACTGTAGGTTTTGTCAAGAGGAGGAGAAAACGGCAACGCACGTCTAGTGGCATTGTGAAGGACTGTCGAGAGTGCGCTTCCGATGTCTTGGATGAACGAAACCAGAGAGAGCAAGCTACACTATGGTGCCATTGTCGAGGTTGTGGAGTCTCATGAGGCTCCATAACATGGAGTGAGTCACAATTGATCCGCTAGGTCCCATTGACGAACATGCGCAAAGCTTACTCTCCCAACGTTTTTTTAAATCTATTCTAATTTAACTGCCACTGTCGTTTTCTACGTTTTTTGCAACTTCTTCTTGTTTTATCATCCGGCAGACGTACTTTGGACTGGAGCTAAGCTGCCAGACCAACTTTTGTTATACACTCTACAATGCTTACTACTAATAGAATTAGTTTCAGCCGGAACAATTTTAGACAAAATGACAAGTATGTATGTCTACACTCTCCAAACGCAACTTATGGAGTGTTTGTCTTCGGTCAGACATCGATGACTCGTATTTATTATTCTTGCTTACTTCGAAAAAGGAAATTAAATTGTTGCTCGTTCTTTTCCACATTTAATGATCTCACCTTCGAGAATTTTCAAGAGTACCACACCACAGGATCGTATTAAACTTAAACTACATACAGTGAGGAAAGAAAGTGCGTCGCTTCCCCCCTCCCTCTAACTTTTGAACCGCTCGGTATATTGCAAGGAAATTTGGAATGATGATATATGAGCAAACTGACCTTTTCAATTTAAAAGCCTCTCTCTCTGGCTTCAAACTGTCAGACGCCAAAAGAGTATGAAAACAACGGTTGACAGCCGCTGACAGTGGTTTGTTGACAAGACTTTTGTACATGTGGAAACTGAAAACTATTATTTCCTCGGTTTTTTCAAAGTTTTTTCCTAACAATGGTGATTGCGTAGTGTGCTTTTTGTAAAAATGATTCCTATTTACCGGCGGACGTGTCTTTCCATAAGTTTCCATCAAATCCTACATTTATCAAACTTTGGATACATAAAATCAGAAAGAATACTCGCAAAAAAAAGGGAAATCCACGGCCCATCAAGTAAACAAAGTAATCCACGTTTAGGTTCAGTTTGCGGGAGCTGTTTGCTTCCAAAATAATCCACCGCTTTCTCCATAGCGAAGTTCTGCAAATGAAATAGTGACTTTTCCCACATTTTCTTTCAAAACACCCAATACACACTGGCACTGACAAGCAAGCAAATATTGGCGGGAAAATTATTGTTTTCATACTTATCGTCCATCTCTTTTAATTGAAAACGTCAATTCCCGATTCATTGAAAAATAAATGACAGTTTCAGCTGTCAAAATTACAGCTGGGCGCAGTTTGGAACGTTTTTTTTTTAATAGAAGGCGGTGTCGAGTGATATATCGTTTCAAAGACGTTTCCAATCGTTTCATTTTCAATTTAATCCCCGTTTCTGAAAACATTTGGTTTAGCAGTGAATGATGACGAAAAAACAAAGGTTATTTGTTTTGGTCATAGAAAAAATTTTTTAGCAATTGAATCATTATTTTATAAGTCCTTTTTTTAAAAGTTACCAATGTCATTACGTCATTATTTATTACAGAAACAAAATAGTATATTAAAGTATAAGTGGATATTAAGGTCTTTAAAACGCGCGATTTTTCGAGCACAACGGCGCAGCCGGAGTGCTCGAAATAGAGCAAGTGTTTTAAAGACCAGTTATCCACGAATACTTTACACTATTTTTTTTTATTGGTATACATTCAAATCATAAATTACTAATAATTGTAGAATGCTACATTCGTGCTTGACACTTGTTACATTTTATTTGACGTTATCTACAAGTACCTAACCTACTCCTGACAAATCAATAATTAAAAAGTTGACATTTAAACCTTTCTCGGGTTGTTGGTTGTTGATGTTGTCATTGGTAACTTTAAAACACGCGCGTTTTTGAATGTTGGATTTAAACACGCTGAGGAGTACTTTAAATAAGTGAAATAGGTTATCAATAAAAAAAACCATAATAAATAAAAAACCGATAAAACTTTTTTCTCTTTTTTTATGAGTGTTTATGATCAAAACAACCTTATGTTTTTCTGTCATCATTTGAAAACCGCTAAACCAAATGTTTACAGAATCGGGGATTAGAATGTTAACTAACAAAATTTGTTCCAACAAAAACACAGTTCTCCACAAAAATACGTATATTAAATAATCTTAAATGTCAACCGCCCGATTTAACATTCAGAAGACAACTACCTGGGTCTCAATTTCTCAAGACCCTGCCAACCTTATCCTATTATCTAACATTTTTCGAAGGGTCCCTGAAGGGGTTTATTGCATCCTTTTATGGTACGGCCTCTGTGGTGGCTTCGTCACCCGCATTCTTTAGAAATTGCTTATAGTCGGCCAATGCTACCATGGTCTCGCCTCGAGACTTTCTCCACGACACCTGGAACAATACAAAACAAAATTAATAACCTAATCTCTGAAGACGACCCAGCGAGACTTGTTCTCTGCTGATCGCTTTCTTATCAGCTTCACCCTTAAGTCCTCTTTGAGATCCTCACCCATACTTGAACTAATCAAGCTTCGTTTTCGCGACTTTTCACGAACAGGTATAGAATCTCTCAGAGAAGCTTTGGTTTTTGCTGTAGGGGACTTTTCCCTGAGTGATACGCAGACTTTTTGCGCACTACGCCCGGAGTGACTTTTACTTCCAAGTGACTTTTCACTAGGCGCTTCGACTATCTCTTCTTCAGGTTCTTCGAGTGACTTTCTACTCGTAAGAACTTCATCTCTTTGTGGAGCCTTTTCTCGCACACTAGAACAACTTTTGTTCCCGAGTGACTCTTCACTCTCAATGCCAGTAGCACTTTGCCACAGCATTTTTTCATCAACTGAGCTACTTTTACTCAGCGACTTTTCGTTATTATCGCCACCTACTTTTAGTGGCGTCAAACTTCTCGAAGAGAAACGACTTTCGTTTTCTAATATTGGTTGTATTCCAACAGTACTAGATTCAGACCCTTCATCGGACAAAGCATCACCATCTTCTTCGCGTCGAGCCTCATAGAGCTTCAGCTTATCTACAGCCCAAATGCCACTGTATTGTCTTCCTCGTCCATTTTCATCAGGCAGGCTTTCTATCAAGTAGCGATCATAATCTAGGACTTTCTTGATTATATATGGTCCTCCAAACTTAGGTAATAGTTTTTTACTTTTTCCATCATTCTGGGTACTTTGCTTCCGAATAAGTACCAAATCGCCGATTTTGAATTTCACATCTTTCCTTTTTACATCAAAACGGGATTTTTGTTTTTCTTGATCTAATGCAATTGCTTCGGCTGCCTTTTGTCTATTTTCAGACAAATTAACGGGATTGGAGTCTACACAAACTGAAGAGGTTAAGAATGCATCGTTCACTCCTCTAAGTTGATAACCAAAAAGCATCTCATGGGGGCTTTTTCTTGTAGTTTTATTTATAGAAGAGTTGATTCCAAATCTGATTCTATGCATTGTTTGATCCCAGGTATCATCTTCATCTGTGGAAGCAGCTATTGCAGAAATAATTGTTCTGTTGTAGCGCTCGACTTGTCCATTTGCCCTTGGTGTTGCCGTAGCATTATACACAATCTTCACTCCAATTTCAGTTGAATATTTTCTAAATTCCGTACTAGTGAAAGCTGTTCCTTGATCGCAAATTATTCTTCTTGGCACACCAAAAGTATTGAAGATATCTTTCAGAAAATTTATCACTGGCAAGCTTTTGGTGTTTTTCACTGCTTTCATGAAAACATATTTGGTAAAAGCATCCACAGAAACGATGAGGTACATGTTGCCTTGCTTGCTTTTTACAAAAGGGCCCAAGTGGTCAATGTGTAGAGTATCCATTGGAGTGGGCTCTTTGTGTATAGAGTGTAAAAATCCCGGCTGTGGTCCACCACTACTTTTATTGTATAAACAGCTTAGACAGCAACATATATATCTGGTTACGTATTTTCGCAAACGTGGAAACCAATAATTTTTTTGAATCTGCGATATCGTTTTGTCAGCTGCCAGATGTCCTGCTTGATCATGGAAGTAGTTTGTAACCGCATGGCGAGCCGATTTTGGTACTACCCATTTCAACCCTTCACTGGTTTTTCGATATATCCTCCCATGCTTAATTTCATACTCTCCATGGATTCCACATTCTTCCTTATCAGCTGGTGCTCTTGAAAGTACATCCTTCAAATACTGACAACGCTCGTCCTGGAGCTGTGCTGTCAAAACCCAGTCACTTTCAGATATATTGATGGTTAAAATTTGCACATCTTCATAACAATTGCTGGAATCATCTACGGGATTCCTGCTGAGGGCGTCTACGTGCGCCATGCGAGTTCCTGGACGATACTCTATTGTAAAGTTGAATTCTTGTGTGACCATCCACCAACGTCCAATTCTTGGTATAATATCCCTCTTTGTCATAGTTAGCCGAAGTGCGTTGCAGTCAGTTACAACTTTGAATGGTATTCCTAATAAGTAAACACGAAACCTTTGCATCGAATTCACTACAGCCATTGTTTCCAACTCGTACGAGTGATAACGCTGTTCCTCCTTGCTGGTTTGTCTACTGAAATAGAGAACAGGTTTCAACTTGGAATCTGGTTGCTTTTGTAGTAAGATTCCGGCCACTCCATGTTTTGATGCGTCAGTATGTAGTTCAGTGTCGTATTTTGGGTGATAAATCGCAAGTACTGGTCGAGTACAAAGGATTTCTTTTAGGCGATTGAAGGCTTGTTGCTGTTCTTCATTCCAATTGAACACGACATCTTTTTTTGTAAGTTGTGTCAGTGGTCTTGCAACAATCGCAAAATCTTTGACGTATTTTCGAAAGTAACTTGACAGACCCAAAAATTGTCGAATTTCATGTACGTTCTTTGGAATTGGGAAGTCCTTTACTGCTGATATTTTTGCAGGAGCTGGGCGCACGCCTTCTTTGTTGATTTCATGGCCCAAGTACTCAATAGTCTGTCTAAAAAAATGGCACTTCGACAGCCGTAGGGTTAACCCAACACGTTGAAATAGTTGCAAAATGGTTTCAAGAGACTTCAAACCTGATGAAAAGTCAGTAGAAGGAATCAGTATGTCATCCAAGTATGCAAGAGCGATAGTAAATCTCAAAGATCCTAAAATTTGATTAACCGTTCTTTGAAAAACTGCTGGAGCATTTGCTAATCCGAATGGCATCCTCGAGTACTCGTAGTGTCCATCTGGAGTTATAAAAGCAGTTTTTGCCATGGAATCTTTTGCTATTGGTATTTGGTGATATCCGCTGGCCATGTCTAAAGATGTAAAGTATTCGCAATTCTTCAATCGTTCAAGATGATCATCAGTTCGAGGGAGAGGGTAGCGATCTTTTAGCGTTTTCTGATTTAAGGCTCGATAATCGACGCACATTCTATTTGTTCCATCCTTTTTCTTGACTAATAAAATTGGACTCGCGTAAGGAGAGTTGGACTCTTGTATTATACCCACTTTCAGTAGATCTTGCACAATTTCTCGTACCAAATCTCTCTCGCTCATTGAAAGACGGTAAGGTCGATACGTCACAGGCTTGGAGTCTGTCAGCTGGATACTCATCTCAGCACCTTTCACACAACCCAATTCTTCTATTTTTTCAGCAAAACAATGTCGATATTTATTGAGTAATACTAATAATACTTTTTTATCAGTATCACTCAGAGAAAAGTCACAATCAATATCGTCTAAGGTAAATGGTCGATAATCATTAGCATTTAAATGGAGTACTCTTACCTCATTTCCCTCGAAATCGTCATTTGGTAAGCATACCTGGCCTCTGGCTATTACTTGTGAGCATTTAAATGTCATGTCAGAATCAGACATGTTGAAGATGGGTAACCTTCCACTCTTGGTTGAAACCACGCAGCTGGGAATCGAATATTCAGCAGATGGCACCATTCGACGCTGGAGATCCACAAATAGTTCCCCTTGATAGTGGTCGTCCACATGAAAAGTCACATGACCAATATGATTAGCCGGAATCGTAACCTGCTTATCCACGAACATTTTGATTTTACTGAGCGGAAGGCTATCTACTTCAGGTAATGGCAACAATTGGGATTTAAATAGCCGCACTTTTTCATTTTTTACGACCAATACTACATCAGGATGGTTCAAAACAGTTTGTCCTATCATGACAGATACACCCTGTATATTGTCAGAAACAATGAGAGCCGAAACAGTCACATTTATCAAATCGACTTCAATGTTCACTTGTGCGGTTCCCAACGCATATGCAGTACCGCCAGCATAGCCACTTATTCTTATGTTGCAGGGCTGCCATTTAATGTTGCATTTTTCAGCAGTGGTTGATCGAATAGTAAGCACAGCACACCCTGTATCAATAAGTCCGTCACAGGAAACTCCATTTACTTTACAAGTTACTTGGTAACATTTTTCAAAGTCTTGGTCTTCTGTTTCGAGAGTCAAAGCTGGTTTTGAAGTAGATGGCCGGTTTCTGTAGCAATTTGCTGTAGTATGATCCAACTTCTTACATATACTACATTCAATCTTGGCTTTCGTGCAGTCTTTATAAACATGCCCCCTTTGCTTGCAATTGTAGCATTTGAATTTGAGGTGCTCTGAGCTGCCGCCACTGACTGGTTCTCTGATGGTAGGAATAGTTTGGTGTTGGCGATCACTATTAAACTTTTTTTCAAATTTGTTGAAGTTGATCAAGTGTCGCGGGCGTTCTGAAGTGGAAACTAGAGCTGACAGATACTCTTTAAATAAGTCTTCGGGTTAACTGTACCTGCCTGCTTTTGCACCATTTTGTATGGCACTGTCTTCAATGCCATCGATTAACATGGCTACAGCATTTTTGCCTCCAATCTCACAGGCACGCAATAACTCCATTTTAGTGAAATAGTATTCAGTCCATGTTTGTTTAGGCGTCTTCGACAAATTAATCATTTTTTTTCAATGTTGCTGGATAATCGTGTTGGTCTGGAAACGCATTAGTAAGCATAGTTTTCCATTCATCCCAAGTGTGATCATAAATATCCAAACTGTTATACCATGACTTTGCCAACCCTTTCAAACGAGACTGCATATGGTATACAGTCAATGTGTCATTCCAGTTATTAATTGATTTCAACTGATCTATTTTATTTACCCACTTTAATGCACTCATGCCTAATGAGTCTGGATAAAATTCGGGAATACAATCAGAACGAATCGCTACTTGTGGGCCAGTGAATTTTTGATTTAGAAGCTCTTTTACAACGTTTTGTAAATCTTGAATTTTTTTGTTTTGGTCAGCAAGTAAGTCAGTTCTATTGTCTAAACTATCACTTACTGTTGATACTCTAGGTGGTGATGGCGTGTAGCTTACAGTTCCACAAGACAAAGAACTTTTCTTTGTTTTGTTCCGACGCTTTGCTACCGATTTCCTTTTGTATCGCCCATAATCAGTGCTCTCACTCTCGGAAGATGTCGATGACGATGACGAAGACGACTTACGCCTCCTTGTTTTTCCCATCGTGAAATACGCCACTAACACAAAGAGAAATATCCGAAATCAATCTCTATAATCACGAAACACTTTATTTTAATCCAAAACACACTGATTAATCAAGTCTCCTCGAATAGAGCGTAATTATCCCGCCGCTGCTCTGTTAACTAACAAAATTTGTTCCAACAAAAACACAGTTCTCCACAAAAATACGTATATTAAATAATCTTAAATGTCAACCGCCCGATTTAACATTCAGAAGACAACTACCTGGGTCTCAATTTCTCAAGACCCTGCCAACCTTATCCTATTATCTAACATTTTTCGAAGGGTCCCTGAAGGGGTTTATTGCATCCTTTTATGGTACGGCCTCTGTGGTGGCTTCGTCACCCGCATTCTTTAGAAATTGCTTATAAGAACAAGAATAGAGAGACCTTTTAAACGATATATCACTCGACCGCGCCTTCTATTTAAAAAAAGTTTCCGAACTGCGCCCTGCTCTCACTTTGACAGCTAAAACTGTCATTTTTTTTTCAATAAATGGAGAATTTGCTCACGTATCATCGTTCCAAATTTCGTTGAAATACACCGAGCGGTTCAAAAATTAGAGGAGGGGGGCGACGGACTTTATGTTCTCACTGATAAAAAAACGATCCAGTGATGAAAAAAATGAAGAGCCGACACTGTTCAACCAATAACTTTTCATGTTTATATTAATATAATATCAAGCAGCTGATGGGTTATTAGAAAAAACAAAACAAGAGTTATTTCCTTTGGAAATAAATTTTTGACTGAATCAGTCTCTATAGTCTCGGTCTGGACCCCTCCCGTCAGGAAAACTGCAGCTGTTGCGTATTGCAAAGGCATACAATCTGCCTTTCAAGTTTTATTTTATTTGAATTTGATAAGGAAAGGAAACAAAAAGGGCAAAACCAAACAACCAGCGCTGCTGTGTTAAACTTATGAATGAACAGGGATTGATCCGCACCCCTCTAAATAATGAGAAATATAAAAACTACATTAACCCGTTCCCGCAAAAGGTTAGATTTAATGCAGAAGTTCACATGTGGCCAGTATATATTATGTATCGATCCAAAGAGGCTCGAATCGTTATTTATATAGGAAAACCAATAAAATCGGCACCCCAAGCATCAAAAAGAGCTTTGCCCAAGGGAATATCGGATGGGTCAAGGGCCGGAAGACGAAAAACGTTGAGTCACACTTAATTTCGACCATAATATCGTCTGAAAATAGTTTATTTCCACATATGGATATGCGAATCGGTATACGGTTCACTTTCGGGTCTAAAATGTGATTTTATGTCCTGTTTTTAACCCTGTAGGATTAAATGTATGAAACCGTGAAAAAGCAAAATAGTCCGTTCCCGCACTCATTTAACGATACTACATTTTATTCCCATTTCCTATACCAACCCAATTACAAACCATGCACCTATAAACTTTCTTGATTCAAATAGTGAACGCTCATAGAAAAAATATTAATCCTAACACGTGTGTTAAGCCTAGTACTCATAACTGCGAAATTCGCACTTTTTTGACATTGCTTCGACAATTTGACGTTTGATTCACGCATAAAACGTCAATTTGTCGAAGCAATGTCAAAAAAATGCGAATTTCGCATTTATGAGTACTAGGCTTTACTCATTCCCGCCCCTAAAGCCAGCATGAACTTCGCTTCGTGAGCAGGAAATATCCCTCTGCAATCTTGTTAGGAAAATAACTATTTGAAGCTTCCAGAAATGAGTAACTTATCCTATAAACCACAGGACTAAAGTGTATTTTAATACCCTAGCAATTTGCTCAGGCTGCAAACTGTTGAATCCGGATTAAAATAATCACTTTAGTAGTATATGATATAGTATAATTTTAAGCTGTGTTAATAAAGCTAATGCAGGTTTGAGCTCTATCCAAGGTTGTAACAAGCATTTGAATATGCTCGTTACAATCTCTAAAAAATTACTCAATGTTACTTGAATTGAAACAGTATTTATTATTTTATTTTGTAAAACGTCACTTATCAAGTCAAAACATAAACAACGAAAATTGACTTTACTGACTTGTAAAATTGACAGCTAAACTAAAAAAAATTATTCTCAAACGTCATATAAAAGTCATTTTTGTGATAATTTTGACAAGGTATAAGTGTCACTTCAATGACTTTCAGCTTGAGCGGCGTATAAGTGTTATACTCCGCCGGAGTATAACACTTATACGCCATTACACATATTTTTCCATAGCGATTTAGGGTAGTTATAAAGGTGATCCTTCTAAATATGAATGTCGTAATTTAAATTAAAAATTCTGCACTATTCGGAGTGGAGATTGCTTGAGAATAAAATATTGTATTTTATTCGGAGTATAAGTATTCTTCATTTGACTTGCATGGATTTGCTTGTGTAGGTACCTTCTGGAAGAGTAACAAATAAATTATTGTACATTATACGCCAGGTAGCAGTTTTTACTGGCTCTTGAAGGTGACAAGCTCGCCTAACGGCTGGCAAGTCATTTCCTTCAATCGCCAGTAAATAGTATTGTTGTATTAGGAGTAGAAGCTTTACTTTTTTGAGCTGAAGCAGTAGGTTTGCGAGCCGAATGTAGTGAGGCTTGCAATACTGCTGAAGCACAAAAAAGTGCTTCTACTCCGTATGCAACACGCTATTTTTTCTCCAAACGAATGGGGTAAGCTCCGGGGCAAGTGAATAGTTGAGCGGCAGTAAAAGTACGAGCGGCACTAAAAGTACTTCTACTGCCGCTCCAGCGGCACTAAAAGAACTTTTGCTGCCGCTAGGGTTGCCAAGCAGCATAGAAATTAAATTTTCACCACCTCGACAGGTGTTAACCCGCTGGATTTGCCTAGCAGCATAGAAATCAAACTTCTGACATCTTGACAGGAGTTAACAAAGTGACGTTTTTCTGACGTTTGGAGAAAAAACTGTTTTACCTGGCTATAATGTGAAATACTAGGTGCCATACATAATCTCAATTCTGTTTTGATGGAGTGTAAATGTTGTCTCCGAAGCTAGTTTCCAAACGCACCCTAGTTTCTGAGAGTGCTGCTAACTAATCAGCTTGACTGTAGGAATTTCTGATACTCTCACTCAGCCGCCATGTAAAATGACGTTTTTTACAATCTCTAATAGTCAGCTATAAACCACATTGCTTTATCGCATCCTCTAGATGTCGCTCACATCAACAGAATTGAAAAATACCAGCCGGGATATATCCGAATTGTCTATAACATTGACATAATAACACATGAAGACATCACAAAATATTCATCATATTTTATTCATAACTAATAATTCTTTAATGTTTAGCTTTCTCGTTCACCGGTCTCGCATTTCGTCCTTTTTTGTGTTGTTACGTGATTTCACAGTGATTTTGTGTGTCTCACGAGGACCTTTAAACTTCATACATTAGAAGATTTATTTCAATCTTTGTTGATTAGGTAAATGACAGGTTCAATTAAACATCAATCAGAGCTTAAATAAATATGTTGAAAATACCCTGAACCATCGATAAAAAAGAAAAACTCTTTTGATGTAATTAGGCAATCCAAACCACGTGACATTGAAAATGGCGTGGTGGCCACACATGAACCAAAAAACACAAAAAAATATCTTGCTTCTGCCCGACTTAATAGTTTACGTAAGTACCTAAGAAAAAAAAAACAAATATTTTAATGGATAATCAAAATCAAAGCTGCAAGCAAAACTCGAAGCAAGGTACTTAATTGAAATATGCATGAGAACAAATTCAGAACTAACTTGCTGGCCGCCACGTCATATTGAATTTTTCATTTTGACAGATGGATTGGATTGCCTAATTAACAAAACACCGATTAATTTAAGCAGACTATAGCTGCTTTCGGAAATGTAAATCCTGGATCGAGTAGAATATCAGCTGATCGCGGTTTAGTTCATTTTCAGAGTAGATTATTCAACGTTTCCGAAAGATTGGGATCGACGATTGGATTCGCTGGCACCCTCGTGTGTTTTTCTTCAACGATTTGAGGTTAGGTCTTTAACTTTGACTTTTCAAAGACGCTGCAAACCACCCCAAATACAACAAATAACAAGAATGCAATCACAAAATTTTACAAAACGGAAACAAATCATATAAAATAAATATAAAGCATAACCAAAAAAATCAAACAGCTAATAGATTAATTTTCTAACCACGTCAAGAGCAGGGTTAACAAAATCACAAACATATGAGAAAACCGAGTCAGCAAGATCACTTACCGAACGCGAGTACTCGACTTCGGATCATTTTACGAACGATGAGATTACTAATCCGATCGAACCGATTAATCGGATCACACTTTCCGAAAGCGGCTATTAATGTCCCAGAGGAACAGATCCAGAATAAACAAATTTCAAAAGCCTGACAGTAATGCAAACAAGGCGCACATCTATTATAAAAATGCCTTAAAGTGGATGGTGATTATTCCTAAACAGTAGATGGCGCTGGCTTGGCAAAATTTTGTTGACAAAAAAAAAATTAACACAGAAGTGTCCATTCTAGACAGTTTATAGAGTATTTATTTCTGCCTACTATCTTTCGGTTGGCAATGCTTGGCTCCGGTTGGCAATTTTTTTTTATGAACAACAGAAGTGTTACTGATCCTGATCTTGAGAACAAGTAGTGGTGACAGTGCACAGGCGATTAAAGCCACCTCCTAGGAAATATTCATGATTCCCCATTGATTTAGAAAGCCTTCCGCTACCCCAAAAAAAAAAAATGAATAAAATATTTATGTATTGTTACGAAAATGCATCGAGACCCGGCCAGGATTCTAAGAAAATACTTGTGTATGTCGGGAAGCGCGCCTTTTCTGGGAGTTCTATTATATGCGATTCGATTTTTTTCTACATAGATCCGGAGTGCGATTTTGACTATAAATAGCTCGTAGTAATAACATTAATAAGTTTGAGTTTAGTTTAAAATTCGGGATTTGCTGTACGTTTCGATAACTAGGTAATAAGTGAATTTAGGTAATATAAAATCAATTTGTTATTTGTTACCAACTGTTTATGAAGTGACTTTCAGTGAACCCGGAATCCGTGACAGTATGTAAAAAATATCTATTTTTCTCTATTCTGTGCGCGAACCTAAGATAAACGAGAAGTATATCTAGTGAATCTTTTGCATTATTTCATATTGAAATTAAACGCAATATAACTCCAACCTCAAGCAAACCTCAAGTTTATAAATCTGGCTTTTGTGTTTAATATAAGTTTGCTCAGGATTTGTTACTAAATTTCCTAGTTGTTGCAGTTTAAACTTTGTAGATTCAATTACTTTCCCATTGGCCTAGTTGTGAAGGCCCAACCTAAGAAGAAAACAAAGCAACTCGCCGAATCCATACATATTAATGTCACGTGCAATCGTCGCCATAAGGACGGTGATTTGTGCGCTTCCTGCACGACACATCAAACACTTCTCGAATATCCGGTTTTTTATTTTGAAGACGGGCCCCGAGCTAACCAAAATTGCATATTTTATGCCAACCCAAGGGGAACTGACGATCCTAATCGAGATTTGTTTATCGGTATAATATATTTCATATCCAAGAAAATTGAAAGAAATTGATATTGAAGAACTTATATTACGGTATCCTTTATTAGGTATACTTAAAACAAATTTGGTTTTGGATGTCGTTAAAGTGAGTTATAAATAACTATAAAAAACACTGACTATCGTGATATTGAAGTTTATTAATGAGCACTATATAGACTCGTAAATGTTGTATTTTAGTAGAGAATAGAATTTTCAAGATTAGCTTACGCCTGACGTTGGCTCGCGTAAGAGATCGGTATTTCTGTTGTACGGATACTCAAGAATGGTACAAAATATGCTATGCTCCGAAGAACGGACTCAAGGTACGATTACGAAGAAAAATGAATCATTATTTGTCTGATATACCTGCGGGAGAGAAATGCAGTAGGTATTGCGGGTCTATTTTCTACAGCAGATTCAAGGTGACCAGAAGAAGTTGCAATTCCCAATTACGAAGCGGTAACAATTGCTGAAGCACTACTCGAGAACATCGTTGCCAGGCATGGGATACTGACAGATCTTCATACCGATCAGAGACGGAATACCTCTCGATGTTTGAGAACCAGCGAAACTGGTGTCCATTTTTTTTTGGCTTATAATAAGCTCTCAGCACGAATTAACCAGCTCTAAACCATCGAAGCTGTTGAAGGGAACAGAAATGAAACTTCCTGTAGATTCAATGTTAGGTAGATCAAAAGCCGATGAAGATTCGGATTCAGATGACGCTATACTTCCAGTTTACGCGGCTGACTTCCAGAAATGGCGCAGAATATCTCATAAATAGATTACGTCTGCGCAGCGACAGTATGAAAATGAGACACCTTCAATAAAGGCGTATGGTTGTCATGCAGTACAGCATTCAAATTTCCCCAAAAGCCAAACCAAATAAGGTTGTATACGCAGGAAGGCTGACAGCATACAGGTGCGAGAACAGATCGAAACCGACGAGTTATTAGCGGGGCAGTGTTATAAATCTCTCATGTTGGGGGTTGTTAGATGGCGTCACATGTGTTACAGTGACAAATAACCGCCGATGTGAAATGTACACAGTAGAAGAGAAGTGGTAATGTAGATTAATTATTCTTGTCTGTCGGATGATAAATTGATTAACAGAAGAAAGTTAATTTGAACAACTGAAATAAAATAAACAATCTTTGGGTGTACCAAAGATGATTTTTTTGGCACGATGATTTTTTTGGCACGATTTTACTGCAGAACTCGCTGTTATGGTTGTGCCTGTTTTTATTTAAAGATATTTCACGAAATGTCAACTGCCAGCTTTTATTTAAGTTGCCGTAGATAACGCCAATAGCTGGAAATCTGAATACAGTGACAATGTCCGGAAAAAACCGTGCGAAATTAGTTTATCACATTTCGAAATAAGCAGAACAAGTTATGCAGGTGTCTGATTGAACAGCACCAGTTCTATTTTGAATTCGAACATAATATGAGTTTATTTACCATAAGTGAAATCAAAAATGGCTCAATGAATATACAATCTATATATCCTAAGCCTAAGATTTGTAGATGACCAAGTATTAATTGCACAAGTTTCTGATGCATTGAGTATATGAAACGTAAATTGATAGAGGAGTACGAGAAATGGGGTTTGAAAGTAAATTTGACAAAAACAAAATATTTATGACAATGAGGGGAACAACGAAGCCTGAAAATGAATAACGAGCATGGGATAAAACATTGCGCACTGAATACCAATATATGGAAATGAAAATCTCTCATGAGGGAACCCTAGACAAGCATTAAAAGATCGAATTATACATGGACGGAAGGCAATATCCCTACTGAATGAAGTACTGTGGGATCAAAATATCAACAAAACAAATCAAACTAAAATATACACCATCTTCAAAAGCATAGTCACATCTATTTCAGAGGTCTGACCACTAAGATACCGAACCTCAAAAATGCTGGAAGAAACTGCAATAAACTTTTGGAGGAAAAAGACAAGCAGGTCAAAAATAGAAACGATAACAAACCAGAGAATTAGATAAATTACAAACGTAAGACACGCAATAGTCGATGATATCAAAGAAAAAAAAAACTGAGTTGGTTCTGACATGAACAAAGAAGATACGAAAATACCCAAGCCAATCATTGAGTAGAAGCCTGCAATCGAAGAAGACGCGCTAGACCAAGAAGCTAGAGAAGTAGAGGGGACGAAGAAATAAGCGGCAGATACTTGTAGGAGAATGTCTGGATTGACAGATATGATTAGAGATTATTTTCATTCAAAAGTTGTATTTTTGCCATTTCAGAATCAGCAAAATAATAATTCATAATTTAGGTAATCTAAAAATATCCACAAAGTTCAATATAATATCAGTAGTGCCATCTATCCATCATGTGTATAAAATGCAAATATCTATTATTAAATGAAGGTACTGCCATCTAGTACCTGATAGATTTATTTTTCAAAGTATGATTTTAATTATTTCGCATTTGACAGTCATTTATATTCTTATTGAAAGAAATTATATTTATCTCACTTTTAGCAAATGGATATATGATATATTGTCTTTCTCTAACTTCTGATTCTGAAATGATTACTTTTGGCCTAATGATCTAATTAATTAGCGGTTTTTTGTATCCATCATAACCTCAATTTAAATTATTGTAGTTTGTAAACAATTGAAATAATTCTAGTGAATTTTTATTTATTCTCTTTCGATCCACGTAGTATTTCATTGTGGAGTGAATACGATCTTTAGTGTGTAGTTTTCTAATTGGTTGATCGGGTTAATACACAGTTGAGTATAAAAAACACAAGATTGATTTCCTATAGGGTTTGGTTTCTAAAACGGTCTCTTTCTCTGGCAGTACTCTAGCAGGCAAGTCATTTCATTTTTGTAATTTTTTTCTTCACATTTTTAGATTCTTCCTTATAATTTTTCAATTTATTTTGTCATCAGTGCATACTATCATATCACTGTTGAGTGTTGAGTTTCTACCTGATAAATCTTATCTTATCTATTTTTGAAATATAAATATTATATTTTAATTTTTTTATCTAATTGTAGCGTCCAAACACTTTTTTTCGATAAATATGACGGAATTGCAGATTTTTTCTGTAATTCGCTTGTTCCTGCAAATAAAGACCATATGCAAGTCGACCATATTTGCAGTACTGCAAATTTGTAGATGCAAATATAATGTAATTGAACCCTTAGTCAAAACCGACTATTCGCTTATTATGAGGGCTAATGGAGCTGAAGAAAACACCTTGAAATACGATGCTTTGGAGGAAAGTGCGATAGGTTCCAACTATCTTGTAATTTTAAATGCATTTTGAAAAATTGTTCATTTCTGTTTAACTTTAATTGTTAAGAGCATGATTAGCATATTAAACCAAACATTTATGTAATGAAGCGTTTTCAACAAAGAAAAACATATTAACATTCCAGCTTCCACTATATCATTGATAAACAACAAATAAGGGATTTATCTTGGGAGACATTATAAATATTCACCAATAATTCCCTTCAGACCTTTCTAGCCAATTTTACTATTGCTTTCTCTAGCTTTCAAATATTTCACTCCCATTCACTGTCAGCAGTCAATGGTTTCTAAGGCTCCTTGAAGTTCTGAAAACACTGCACTACAAGTTTCCGTTTATCCAATAAACAATACTAGTCCTAGCGGTACATGAAAAAAAACGGCAAATTGTGTTAAAAGCATGCATTTTGGTACACTTGGTCTTTGAACCATAACAATAGATTTGGCCCGTAGCACTACCCCACAACTGTCATTTGTTTATATTTGTTTAAACAATTCACTCGATCTGTTAAAAAAGCACGAAACAGGCTCACCAGATGCCAATGCCAAATAAAATTTAGATTGGAAGTTGATAAAAAGGACAGAAAGTCATGCTGACCCATGCAAAGGCCAATCCTGACCAAAGTCGCCACTTTGATTAATTGTTTAAATATATTGTTCACTTTTGTTTACGCAAAATTATTGATTTTTTGGATATTGCATGTGGGGAATCGATTTCGACTAATTAGGGGTCAAAAATCTCGAATAATAACATTAGAACTCGTTTGCAAGGCTTTTTTAATTGTTCTTCTGTATTATAGAAGAAAATATTGAACAAAATTTGGCGCTCAAGTGACAGTGGATGAATAACTGAGGATAAATGAATTAATAAAACCATTAAATAATAGCTATTTATGTAACAAGTTGTAAAATGAGCGTGTTTTTTGCACTAAATGTGAAGATTGAACCACGAGAGAAGCGAGTGGTTCAACACATTGTGTGCAAAAAACCAGCCATTTTGCGACGTGTCTCATACACGATTTTTTGTGATTTATTCAAAATATTTAAAATTCAAAAAATAAACTCATTTCAACACTGACAAGGAACGCACTCTTAATCCCATTTCAAAACTCAGTGTTGATAAAGAAAGTGATAATCACCTGTTAAAAGATGGATGTGAAACTTTATCGAAAATCATCAGAAAAAAAAAACTCAATTTGACGCAAATTTTTTCATATTTTCATTCCATAAGTGCCGCATAAGTGCCCTAAAATCGTACCGATTTCGAAAAAAAAAAGGACACAATGTTGATCAAGAAATTAATAATGTTCTATCAAAAAATGAATGTGGAACGCTATCGGAAATCTTTAGAAAAAAAAAGCTCATTTTGAAGCAAAATTTTTTATATTTTCAACCCATAAGGGCGATGAGTGCCCTAGAACCGTGCCGATTTTGGAAACAAAATTGACTCAATGTTGATAAAGAAAGTATTAACCACCTATCAAAAGATTCATGTGGAACCCTATCGAAAATCTTCAGAAAAAAATAAAAGCTCAATTTGAAGCAAATTTCTTCATATTTTCAACCCATAAGGGCCATAAGTGCCCTAAAACCGTCCGATTTCTCAAAAGAATTAGACACAATGTTGATAAAGAAAGTATTAATTACCTATCAGAAGATGACTGTGGAACCCTATCGAAAATCATCAGAAAAAACATAAAAACTTAATTTGAAGCAAATGTTTTCATATTTTCATTCCATAAGGGTTATAACTGACCTAAAACCGTACCGATTTTGAAAATAAGTAGACACATTGTTGATGGAGAAGGTTATAATCACCTGTCAAAAGATAAATGTGGAACTAAAAACTGAATTTTAAGCAATTTTTTCATATTTTCAACTCATAAGTGCCCTTAAACCGTACCGATTTCGGAAAAAAATGGACAAAATGCTATTAAAGTATTAATCACCTGTCAAAAGATGAATGTGGAACCCCATCGAAAATCATTAGAAAAAAAATAAAAACTCAATTTGAAGCAAATTTTTCCATATTTTCATTCCATAAGGGCCATAAGTGCCCTAAAACCGTACCGATTTCGAAAAAAAAAAAAATGGACACAATGTTGATAAAGAAAGTATTAATCACCTATCATAAGATGAATGTGGAACCCTATCGAAAATCTTCAGAAAAAAAATAAAAGCTCAATTTGAAGGAAATTTTCTCATATTTCCAACGCATAAGGGCCATAAGTTCCCTAAAACCGTACCAATTTTGAAAAAAAAAATTGACACAATGTTGGTAAAGAAAGTATTAATCACCTGTCGAGGGATGAATGTGAAACCCTATCAAAAAACGTTCTCGCTCTTCTTTACTCTGGCACTGGAATTGTCGTTATTTCACATAAGAGCGGCGCATAGCATAATTTAAAAAAATATTAATTCAATAATTTGTATCATGGAAGTATTAAAAATGCGCGGAAACGAGTTCTAATGTTGATAGTCGAGCTTCTTGACCCCTAATTAGTCGAAATCGATTCCCCACATGCAATATTCGAAAAATCAATAATTTTGCATTAACTAAATTAGTAAACAATATGTATAAACAAAAAATCAAAATTGCGACTTGGGTCAGGGTGGGCCTTTGGATGGATCAGCATGACTTTCCGTCCTTTTTATCAACTTCCAATGTAAATTTTATTTGGCATTGGCATCTGGTGAGCCTATTTTGTGCTTTTTTAACAGATCGAGTGAATTGTTTAAACAAACATAAACAAATGACAGTTGTGGGGTAGTGCTACGGGCCAAATCAATTGTTTTGGTTTAAATACCAAGTATACCAAAATTCATGCTTTTAACACAATTTGCCGTTTTTCACTAAATATCTATGTGTACCGCTAGCACTATACCTATTGTACTGACTGAGCCGATTTCTAAAACCGGATTGCTTGTCGTTTATCAAATTATCAATTTCCTTTTGATAACAAAACTTTTCAAAACGATCTTGCAACGGAGGAATCGCGTCGATATGGGAAAAGCTTATTGCCTCTATAAGGGCCTTTTTCCGAAAAGCTAAATATAAATTCTAGCTAAAAAAAAAGTTAAATCTTTTGTCTCTTACTTAGGTAGTCTTCTCCTCTTTACTCTAATAATTATATTTTCTATAAAGCTCATCCAATATTAATACAGTGTTACTAAACAAGCAGCATCCCAAATGTAGGCCCAAAATCCAGCCTCATACACAAAAGATGTATCAAATAATAGAACCCAACAGAAGGGTTTATTAAATATATCACTTAAAACAACCCCGGCGTTTGTCCTAAGGGAAAGTTTCGAATTGGCAGTAAACAGGCTCGGGGAATACGCGATAAAGGCCGCTTTTGTCCTAGGAATGGAAGAGCTAGAGCGCGGCAGGTTTACACGTAATTTATTATTCCCAAGAAGCAAATTAATTTTCCTTTGTCTCTATTTTTTTGTCGCATGGAAAAAGTACATTAATACTACCATTCAATAATGTCGAAATGCACTTATTGTATACACCATTCGTAGCAACTAGTGTGACGGAGTTATCGTTCACAATCGATTTTATATCGTTTCCACATGATATTTTTGTGCTGATTAATTTAATGGATCAAGACACATTATGCACGACTGTGTGTGTGTGTGGCTTCAATATAATTACATATTCAGTAATGCAGATGAATCTGTCATGGAAAATTGGTCCATCTAAATACAGAAGGCGCGCCACGTTGCTTAAATGATAATTTAACTTGTTACGGTCGGATTATTTCAATATTTGGTTTCTATAAGTGGGCTGGTCTTTTTATATCAGCCAAAGAAAATTATACACATCAGGTCTTGAAAGTCTACAATATTACATTTTATTGTTATTTCTTGAACCCTATAGTGAATGAATATTGTGGTTTATTGCTTACTGGGTTAAAGGTGAACCCGTTTATTAACAACAAATTTTCTAATCCTCTTATGAACAAGGAATTTAATTATTGCATCAATTTTTTTTATTTAATTGTAATTAGGTAAGTATATATTTTGTTTTATTGCTAAGCTGTTCAATTGTGAAGGATCTATAAATTACCAATCAGTCGAGTCTCAATCAACTAGATGGCGCCCACATAATATAGAGAACTCATGAACCATTGCCTCCGAATTGATGCTGACTAACTGTATGCATGTGTATGGATAATTTAGTATTTCAATTTTGAATACTTACTTCAAATTACCTATTCATGTGCAAATAAGTGGATATATTTTCAATTTCAGGAATGTAGATTCCTTCATAAATAGTTATGGTATATAATAGAAACGTGTCATTGATATTTTTCGCAGCTGTACAAGCATTTGAATCCTAAAACACATAATTAAATTTTCCTTTCTTCACTTTCAACCTTTATAATTTGTTGAACCAAAAGTGTCGATATCGATCTACACTGAAGTATACTATTATCGTTAAAGGCTCTTTATATTATAATCAGCTTTAGTTATAGGTAAACATTTACCTATAGCGCCAGTCAAGATCTCATTATCTAATTCGAATGCATTGTCTTGCAAATTGGAAAGGGTGCACAACAAAAGACATAGGTAATTGACACTTCAAGCTACTAGGTACAATGGATTTAAAATTAAAAATCTGGTCTTTCATATAGGTATTTTCTTCCGGAATGACTATTAATAACTCTAAGCCACAGCTATTAAAACAGCTTTTATTAAGGACGAAGACTTGCATTAAAGGACTTTATAACTCAATTACGAAGAAATGAAGTCAATTTATGTCCCATCTAAAGTCCAAAAGATTAACTTTGGTGCATTAGTGCCAAAATAGATTATATTTTATTTTTGGTGGAAATTGCTTTTTTATAAAATAATAACTCTCTTTTGTATTTTTGAAATGTGCTTATAAACAAGCACTCTTAGTGAAGAGTCGGTAATAAATTTTGGTTCAGACTCAGAAGCTATGAAAATATTAGAAACTACACTATATTTTATAGGAGTATTCTCACTTACGCCGTATGAAGCTTCAGTTAAAGTTTACTTCAGTGCACTGCTCCGCAAGTTGCGACAAAATTCTTATCATAGGTACATAAAGAAAACATATTAATCCTCATTGCTGCGACAAGAAAGTTAAATATTAAGAATAAATTCAGTAGTACCTTCCTGGCAATTCAGAGAAGAAGACAGTTAAAGTCTAAAAAACGGAACCAAATGCTTTTACTTAAGTTTTTTGAGATAAACATATTCAGTTTTAATGCAGCAAGAAGAGACGGAGGTAGAGTAAAAAAAAAATTCATAAGACTGAATAATAGTCAAGCCTAGAAATACAATAAAACACATAAACAGAATGTAAAGCACAAAATTAAACACAATTTAAGTTAAGTATATCGTTAAAAAAGAGTAACATTATAAAATTAAAAAACACATGCAAATAAATCACTTGTATACAATAATATGCTAGTATACAGTGCACAGGGCGGGCATCAATTAAGTCTATGGGTATAATAATCATCCACGATGTAAAATGCTATAGTATAACATACCCGGGTTCGTTCAGCACGATTCAACGATGTGAATTTTTATTACTTTTCAAACAACAAATCTGAAAAAAGAAATGAAAAACAAATAGAACCTACGCTGTGGAAACTTGCGCCTGACAGCAAATATTTGGGAAATTTGAGGGAAGCTGTGATATGTAAAAGAAACGAAAAATTTGTGAAACGTCTACTTTATTATCAAAGTAAATTGCACCGTTCTCGACCTGGAATTCTCGAGGGGAAAAAGAGCGGCAGAGAAACCCTCGATAGAACATTCCTCAAAAATCAAAAACATACTGTGTCATTTTAATACAAAATTTTGAGTCAATAATCAATAATTCAAGTCAATAAAAGTTTAAATTAGGTACCGTCTCTTGTGCTTATGTGCTGAAATTTTAATTACACACATTACATTCAATCATCACTACCTATATTCAATACTGAAGAGTTTTTGGTTAGTTAGCCGGTCTGCCTTCAGGTACTGAGGTCCCATACGGGAGGCTAATGAGCTATATTTGTTTTTGAGCCATTACCTCTAGATTGGTAATCTCAATTTGTTTGCTAGGATATTCTCTCGTCAGGGTAGGAAAATGTAAGTAGATTCAACAAGGCCCTAATGTACGCTCTGAATATCCATATTAAAATCCCAGCATAAAAGACAGCACATAATTTCTTAGGCTTTAATTCACTTTTTATCTGAGTTATTCACAGCATGAAACGATTTTTGTTAAATACATGAACATGAAAAATGATAAACAAACAAAAATTACATAAAAATGAAAAAATAATACTTGTATAAATTGAACTCTCAAAAACAAAATAACAACTATTCAACTGACCTGTGAATGCTCCTTTTGACACACAAACTAATCACAAATTGCATTGAACAATCGGTTTAATACAAAATAAAAATTGAATAATGAACAATAGCAGACAAGCGTCTTAAGGGACCAGCCCAGCTTCTTCTTTAGTCTAGTCTTCTAGTTTCCCATTCTCTTCTACCTACCCTTTCGGTACGCTTTTCGTTGCGGCGCGTCCCGTTTCCATATACTTTACAGCGCATTACATGGTTGCAACATTTACTTTTATTCAGTAACGTTTTCTTTGAAAAGTCAAGAATTAAAGAAATAATATTTTAAATAGGTGGTTTTCCTCAATGCTAATGGTAACAAGAGATTTTTAACTCTTCTCCTGAACTAGTTGCTCAGCCTTCTAACCACCAAAGGTAAGTGGTTAAACATTTTCTTTGTGTCGGAAAATATATTTATTTTTTTGTCAAGGCAGATGAGGGAATAGGCAAATTGATGACATGCGGACGTCGGGTATTTGACTGATGTTGACCAGAGATGATGCCTTCATATTTTCTGAATGCTTAGCACGCTGACTCGAGAATAAAAATGCATGTCAGGGGCAGAGTTCCCTCGGTCTCAAAATAAGGCTTGCATGATTGCCTAGGATTAATCCCACATAGATACCTCAATGCTCTCTTTTGGATAACGAAGACCTGCCGAAAAAGGTATGCCGCACCAGATCCCCAAAAAAAGATGTCAGAGCTATCACAGAGACATATACTCTTCTCGGAATAGTCTTATCTGAATGGGATCTGACAGCATTGCACCCTGACGAAAGCCTGCACAAGGCTGTTATATTATAACAACAAAACCGTAACCTGGAATCCACAAATAGACCCCAAAATTTGGCTGAAGCCAGTCTCGATCACCTCGCTGCCAACCAAAACTTCACCCAGGTCTCCCTTAAAATTTAGAATATTTGATTTGGTGAAATAGCATCATCAGCAAATGATGTAAAATGGCCTTGAAAAATTTAGTGTGGAAAGTCATTAACAGAGATAGAATCAGCAAAACCTCGTGATCAACACAATCGAAGGCCTTCGCATTGTCGCAGAAGACTGCCAGGCTGCTTCACCTTCATTTAAACTGATATATAGTGTTTTTAAGAGATTAAAAATTGCATCATTTGTGTTTTTCGAACACTGAAATCCAAACTGGGAAGGTGAAAGCAATTGATGATGATTCCTGAAATCCAGCATTCTTGTCTTGAGGAGGCTTTCAATGATCTTGCTGAGAGTAAGCAAGGAATGACATTTGTAGTTGGATAGGGACTCTTTTTCCCCCGCTTACAATTGCATTTTTCAAGAAGAGTGGAAAGTTTCCAGATTGAAAAGAAGTATTAAGGGCACCCTAACAGCAGGAGGGGTTAGGGAAGAAAATATCTTGATAGACCTATGATGATGCCCGCTAGTTTTTTTGCTTTTAATGCTACAAAAACAGACACTAGTTCTTCAGCAACAACAGGGTCAAAAAAAAGAGTTCGGCATAGACAGGTGTCGGAGATATTGCTAGTAGGGTAACTAGTGCTTAACCCCATTGGACAGACACTACGCTATTAAACAGTGTGACGGAACTAGCTATTGCCCCTTTTTGGACTTTAGTCAAACTGCACCAGGGATGCCAAAAGTTTTTACTTTGGCTGACTGTAAAAATTAACCACTAGGTATAGGATCATTTGAGCCTTGTATTGGGTTATGGGTGCCTTGATTCAAATTTATACAAATAAAACGCTGAAATATTTAGATTAATTATCAATTTAATTGAGAAATGGAAGTAATTCGGTATAGATCAATCAAATCCTATCTAAAAATTCCTAATTGGACGTCCAGTCGAACTACAATTTTTTTACTAATCTAAAGTAATCTTGATTTATAAAAAGTAGGGAAATCTGATAATGATAATAATATAATTTTTGTCATACGCTCCCAAAAACAGCTATTTTACGGACTCATTCAAGTCCGTAAAATGCTTCTTTTCAGGATTTTTTTTTCTTTCTGGTTGCACCTTTATGATTTCAAAAATTACGGAAATTTTGCAAATTTTAGCGTTCTGAAGAATTCTAAAAAGCGTATGACAAAAAATAGTGTTTGTCACACGTACCTAACGAAGTTTTTCAGGACTCATCTGCTATTCCGGACTCGGCTAATGCCTCGTCCGGAAACAGCAATGATTCGTCCTGAAAAACTTCATTTTAGGTACTTGTGACAAAAATAACTATTATGGTTGAATGTTAAATAAACAAAAACACAAATTAACTAATTAAATGCACGAGAGCACGACATAAATAATTCGTCAACTTTAATCAGTTCAGTGTAATCACAAAATGTTTATTGATCCTGGAAAGTTTTTTGATTTATTTGGCAGTTAACAATTTGAGCACTTTTCCGCGGAGCTTTATAAACAATATGTGCAAGAAAAGTCTTTATATATGCTAGAAACTGAGCATATATAAAGACTTTTCTACAAATGTACAAATGTTAATTTAACCAGTGTGAAAACCAATTTCTGCATAAGCGTTAGAAGACACTTCAATTTATAGTGCATTTTAAGCGAATCACTGATCAGTAGTAAATCAGTATTTATTTCTCGACTGTTAGAGAAATTGTAACGCTCTTACTTGCCTAATCCGGTCCATGCAGATAAATTCACAAGGTGATTATTTATCCACTTATCACTATTCACACTGGCAGCCAGGTAATTCTCCACTGAGATGAAAACACAATGATATGCAGGCGTGTTGGAGCCCGGCGAGAGTGAGAGAGAGAGAGCCAAAAACAGGCGCTTACGAGAGAATTCTGTTCGTCCGAGGTGACTTGCAATAATTAGGGGTTAATTATGGTATTCTGGATTTACCAAATCATAATAAAACCCATGGTCACATACGCCCCATTCATTGGTGTGGTGGCCCAAAACCCAACAAGTCACTGCTCAGATCAAGCTCAGAAAGGTGCAAAGGCTGATATGTCTAGGAATAACGGGAGCAATGTCAACTTGCCCCACCGCAGCCTTAGAGACGCTACTCCACATGCCCCCACTTCATCTATGTGTGAAAAAGGAGGCAATAACCAGCGCTCACAGGCTATTCCAAATAGACAAGTTCATGCCTGGTAATCTGAGGGGACATCTGCGAATCCTTGATTTAATAAAACTGGAGAATGCCAGCAAACCAAGTGACCACATGATGGTCAGATTGGACTTAGAGATCCCCTTCGCAGTGGTAATAAACGATCGCCAATCATGAGAGAATAAAGAACTACCACAAGCAGACAATGCATCTCTGTGGTACACAGATGGATCCAAGCTAATGGAAGGAGCTGGGCTGAGCATCTCCGGCCCTAACTTCAAGCTCTCCAAGGCATTGGGTGAACATCTTACAATATTTCAAGCCGAACTGCTTGCCATAGATATATGTGCACACGAGTGTATTAGCCAAAGCCTCAAAAGAAAACGCATCTTCATACTATCGGACAGCCAAGCTGCCTTAAAAGCCTTAAGGGCTTTCAAATGCACGTCAAAACTAGTCTGGGAGTGTAAACAGACCCTAAAAACACTAGCGACACACAACCAGGTAACGCTGATGTGGCTGCCTGGTCATCGAGGCATAGAAGGTAATGAAGAAGCAGATGGCCTCGCAAAGAAAGGGGCCTCAACACCATACCATGGACCAGAGCCCTACTGTGGATTAATAAAAAGCCACATCATGGAAGAACTCAATAAATGGGAGAAAGACCAACTGTCATCATACTGGAGGCACACACCGGGACTCAGACAGTCTAAAACGTTTATTATCCTTTCAGCAAAAAGAGCTGAACAGCTCCTAAGCATGAGCAGACCAGACATCAGATTGGTGGTGGGACTGCTCACAGGATACTGCCCAGTAAAATACCATTTAAGGTTAATGGGCAGAGCGGAAGACGATATCTGCAGATTCTGCTCAGACGCAATAGAGACCGCAGAGCACCTGCTCTGCGAATGTCCAGCCCAATTCTGCAAGAGGCTCAAATTCCTCGAGGGGGCAACACTGTCACCAGAAGAAGTGGGCCAACTAACACCCAGGAAAATAGTTTCCTTCGGCAGAAGTCTACGCTTCCTGGAGACAATTTGAGATGTAGAGTCATGTACAAAAGGTAGCAGTGCTGAGCGGCTGAAAAGCCGGAACGACTCCCCCCGCAATCTATACAATCTACAATCTAGGGGTTAATTACATGAATTATAATCAATAATATAGACCATGTCAGGCCTTGAGACACAGAGAGTAGTATTTTTTACTATAATTCGAGCGTACTAACGGGGGTTTTGGGGGTTTTGCTTGTGGGGAGCATCAGAGGGCGCGAATTCATCGCTTATTCTAATAGTACTGAGGAATGTGCGTCGACTAGCTCTGCCAGAGAGCAGGTCGCAAAAACTAGGAAACAATGTGGCGGCTGACCAATCACATCGGCGAGAAAAGACCACTACCTTATAGGGTAATGAAGTACCTAACCTGCAATTTTATTGGTTCAATGGGTTGTTTTTGCCGGTTTTACAGGATAAATAGTCCAGCAATAGCATCTATTTTAAGAATTTTATTTTTATGGTAAATAATCGAGGAGAAAATTATATTAAATTAGAAATAATAAAAATTAAACCTGTTGTGGGAAACATGTCTACTTTTCGAGGCATCATTTGCCGCACAATGAAGTGCAGTGCATAGCTAGATGCAGCGTTAGCGAGAATAGTCGTTTAAACTTACCATATGAAAATAAAAGGTGGAGTTGGGGTAGTTATTCACCTAATAATTGTGGAAAGTAATACTTTCCCGCATGTGTTAGTTACTACATTTTTCCTTTGGGCATAATTAAAACGTACATTCATTTAAATTTTAATTCTGCATGAAATTTCACTTGGAGCAAGGATGAGATAAGTATAAATTTTAATGTGACATTTTATTCATATTGGTATATTGCATGTATACTGCTGTCTATTAGTTTTTATCATGCTCAATTCAGCCTAATATATTGTTCGTCGATTTTTATCTGACACTTTCCGTATGAGGAGCGAGAGGTTGAAGTATATGGAAAAAACAGGTGTGACACCAGGTGACCATTGGCGTTTTAATGTAGGGTGCCACCAGCTCACATTCCTTTCGAGTATCAGATTAAAATCGACGGACTTTACATATACACGATATGTTGTAGGAATATCAAGTGAAGTTGTAAGCTAACTTGAAACACCCGGTTTGAAAGAAAAACAAATACCTTTATCTAAATTAAAAAAAAAAGAGTTTTACTTTACTTAGCTGCCGCTAATCTATTTCTGATGAACTTTATTCTTTCTTTTATACATATGTAATATTATTTGAAAAGTTTGCTAGGAAGTTGTTACTTGGCTACTACAAGCCTGATCTTTCCAAATTTGACCTTCAAAGACATTTCTTACATGAAACAGGCCTGTAATAAATCACTAGTTTTACTGAAAAATCCTCGCACAAATCTGAACCTTTGGATTCTGCGGAAAGTACTTTTTCCTACACAGAAAAACGTGCGAAAAACTCCACGTTTCCGCACGCTCGTAGAAAAAAAATTCTCCGTTATCCAACCAATCAAATTACCAGAATACTGAGTTTTGTGGCCCATCATTAATGAATTGGATTGGGATGTTTGGAAGGTCACAGAAAAAAATATCTCAAAAATGTATGAATAAGATAATGAGAAATTATACTGTAATCAAATCAGGATATTTATTTGATCTTTCCTGGAAGATAACAGTCTGGAAACAACAATGACAACAATTTTCAACGTGAAACCGCCTGGTCTGGGAATTTATAAACCATCAAAAATAAATATTTAGGTTGGCACAATGTTTATCTATTTTTTTCCGGGAATTGTCCTTAAATGGCTTAAATGCTATTTTATTTTAAACATGACGCGAGGGTGGTGACTAAACAGAGAATCCAATTTAGATTGCGACACTAAAGTTTGTAAATTAATAAGCCAGATGGCAAACAACAATAATATTGCCGCACGCTCGTTCGTGGGAGGGATTCTATCAAATTACCACCAAATATTCAGCATGAGCCAAAGCTAACAGCATTATGCGACTGCTGCAAATTCAAAGCAACGTGTCGCCTTAATTTAGTTGAGTTATGAACGTTTCGTGAGCCAACAAACACCGCCGTTTGTTGCTATAATACGCAGAGATATTAGGATCTTATTTCAAGGCGTTTGTAGCCAAAATGTTTGGTATTGTATTGACGGAAATTGAAGGACGACGAATAAATATTCAAAGAATAATTGGTTGGAAAATTTTAATGCCAGTTGACTGCTCGCAGTGAATCATACTTTGTGCAAAATTCTCAATAATATTTTAACATACTTCCAGTTTATTTGCATTAAATAACTTGCCGGATGCCTGGCTTCAGGTCAATAATTGCCTGGGGAGTGTTCATTGACTTTGACTTTAATGTAGAAACAAAGATGGGATGTCTAAGTCAAAGTTAGACAATACAACAACTTCGGTTCTTCATATGACAGTATATTATTATAAATCTTTTTTATCTTGAATATGGTACCTGGAGTTTATTATTTTTCCTGCAACTAGTTTTGTCTTTCAACTACCTGTGGTAATGCTAAAAGCCATATGGAATGGAAAGCCCCTTGTGAATCAGGATGAGCTATGCTATATTATTGTATTGCGATAAGACTTTGATTTTTTGTGAATGATTAATAAATTTGTCAATACATGTTAACCCAAACTAGTTTTTTGTTTAAGTATTCTGATCACTGATATTACATGGTGTCTGGTGCTAGCCGAACCTGGACAGCTCCCTGAATTTAACATTAAGATGTAGTCATGTAATAAACGATAAGATTATCAGCTTTTTCAGGGAAGATTTGGCAAATTTACATTGTTTTATAAATTTAAAATACCATCGGTAACTTAGTTATCTGATAGTCCAACTTCCTTTCAATTCAGCTTCTGAAAGTCTTCATAATATGCCTCCATTTTTGGGGCTTCATCTTTATGGTTCTAGATGATTCTCTACTGAGACCCCAAAGTATGGACGTTCGAACTAGATTTCAAGTTCTTCGATGGTCTACTGGTTTTTATTTAATATTTAAATCAATAGAGTAAGTATGTAAGGTAAGGTAGGTAAGGTGTTAAGAATCCTCCTGCTTCACATGCTGAAAATCCAAGCAGAGAGAAGATGGCCCAATAATAGAACATGTAGGAAAAATGGAATAATGTGCCTTCATTTTGTACCTACATAAAAAAAACAAAGGATATGTTGTGTCCAAAGTGAGTAGGAGGCGATATTCGTACAAGTACGCTCTTCCATATAACCACCTCATCAAAAGATATTACCTTCAAAAACTAAAAATAGATACAGATAGACCAAGACTAGGAAATTTAAATTTATCAAGACATTATAGATATACAATACTATAATGTGGAGAATGAGATCAGAAGTTGAACACTGAGAGTGATTGAATCCGGTGTGTGCATCAGTTCACCTAGATTTGATGAATTCCTTCAGATTCCTTCTGAAGCTTAAAGCATTCCGGGCCACCCTAATATTCTTTGGAATCATGTTAAAAACTTTTGCTGCACTGTAACTGAAGGATCTTTCAAATAGTGCAGTCCTATGTTTAGGTACACTCAATAGGCTACCATGACGAGTAGAGCACTCATGGAACGAGCCAGATCTGATTAATTATTCTGCTAAGTACCTAGGCGTGTTAGTTTTACTGACCTTTTGAACTAGACAGCCAAGTTGGACTTCGAATCTCTGCTGGAGATTTAGTCATCCGAATTGTATAAATTTTGGAAATATGTGGTCGTATTTACGAATACCAAAACTGAACCGAATACATGAATTTTGAAGTTTTTGCAGACTGTCTCTATCTTTTTGAAGCAGAGCTGGCCAGAAAACAACACTGCAGTACCAAAACTAAACTATCGCACAGTCTAAGTCTAATGTCTATGCTCAAAGTTTTCCTGTGAATATAAAGAGTTTTTTGACCGGCATAAGACTTTTGAAATAAAGTAGAGACATGTTGTGAATATTTGAAATCCGAATCCATCCACAGTCCCAGATTCCTACAATTGTTGGAAACATTAAGAGTGGTATTATTGAGTCAAATCTTAAAGTCATTGTGATTTATTAGCTGCACTCTATGGCTCCCATAAACCAACATTTCCGTCTTCAAGCTATTTATTTTTAAGTCGTGGATGCTAGAGAGTTCATAAATAGTTTCCAGGTCGCTATTTATGTTTTTGATAGCGAGTCGGACGTTACCAATAGGAAAAGGGTAGAAAAGTTGCTGATCATCAGCAAACTGGTGCGAATTACAGAATTTTAAAAAAGTTGAAAAATCAGCTGTGCAGATGGGAAATATCAGAGGGCCTAAGATACTTTCTTGGGAAACACCTTTATCCAAAGTAATAAAATTAGAATAACTACCATTAAAAGAAACCCTCTGCCTTCTAAACGAAAGATACGATTTGGAAAGATTGATACTGTTCCGATCAAATCCAAAATATTTTAGTTTTAAGTAGGTAAAGAATTGGATGAACTATGGTATCAAATCCTTTGCTATAGTCAAGTAAGATGAGCACTGTTTGGAGTTTCTGATCAGAAGCTCAGAGGATGTCGTCAGTAACTTTTAGTAAAGCCGTTATTGAACTATGAGACGCTTAAAAACCAGATTGTGTAAGGGGAATTTTTTCGTTGGCCCGAAGATGCTCGTTTATTTGAACTGCAACAATATTTTCGAAAACTTTGGACAGAAGAGGAAATAAGCTTATAGGGCGGAAATCAGTCACTTGACGCTGGGAGACGGCTTTATAGGGACTGGAACCACTTTTGTATCCTTCCAGGCTTCAGGAAAAATGCCAGTTGATAAGCATGTATTAATAAAATAGGTCAAGTGAGAAGATAGGGATGGAATTAGAAACGCTTACATTCTCAAGTCAATACCGTCCTCACCCTTAGAAGAAGATTTTAGATTTCTAATAAATAATTCAACAGTAGAAATGTCAACCACTTTGATGCTGAAGACGGTTTTGCAATTTGGATCGATGTGGGATTGATACTTATTTAATAAAGCGGTGTCAATACCAAAATCATTGTCCAAGTTACAATGTGATGTAAAAGAAGTATTAAACGTATCAGCATCTTCAATGTCGGTGACTGACTTAGTACTTTTTGTTATGTTCAAAGAATTTAAGCAGCTTCCAAAAATTCTTGGGATCTGTTCTCAACTATAATTTAGATAGGTTCTTTTTTCTGTAATAAGGCAGGATCCAACAAAATTCCTAATGCTTTTATAAGTTTTATATTCTGAGAATTCAATGTCAGGATGGGATTTTTTATACTTAACAAACGCCCTGTCTCTTAGTTTCATTAGGAGTCTAGTATTTTTACTGATCCATGGAGCGGGCGATTTATTAATGCGTATAGTCTTAAAAGGAGCATGCATATTTAACAACCAAACAATATTATTATTCAAAAAGTGCAACGCTTCATCCACATCCTCCAGGGCATAAATAGAATCAAAATGAATGCTATACATATAAGGATGCATTAAACAATTCCAATTCAAAAGTCAAAAAGTCTGTAGGTTTTAAATATGGTAGGCTGTTTCCTTTTTCTGAATTTTAAGTTACAAGAAACCAAACAGTGATCAGATATGCCATCTATTTTCAGGACATTAGGATCATTACAGGCAGAAGAATCCAAAGTGACTAGAACGTCGATTAGTTTGTCTGTATGAGGCGTGTTCCGATATAAGCTGATGCAACCCATAATTTGAAAGACAACCCAGGAAACTTCTATAACCGGGAGTGACAACATCCAACATATCTACGTTAAAATCGGCACTTAAAATAATTAAATCAAACTGGGGAATTAAGTCAGCTAAAAAAGTTTCCAACTGATCAATACAACTCAATAGATTGCTACCTGGAGGACGGTATAGAGTGCCCAGAGCGACCACCGTCACCTACACCCACATCCTTAATAACCTTCATAACCTAATATGATCCCTATAGTAAAATGCCAGCCCTCCATCTTTAGGTACTCTGAAAACAACAACCTGCTTCACAGAAAAGGAAAGGTGTGAAAATCTCTGGAAACGGCGGTTAAAATTGTAATATAAACTTGTAGCTAGTAAGGAGTTGTATCAGTTTTAGTTTTATAACGGCCGGAAACAGTTTCCTGGTCGAAGAATCGCAATTATTGAAAATGAAGGTAAGCAACTCCAAAATTACGTCGTTAAATCAACTGCTTCTATCAAGCTTGTTTATAGAAACATATTGTGACGGCCGCCAGTGTGTCAAGAATGGGCTGTCGAATTCCCTAGAAATTTCAGATTCCTATTAATCTGGTAAATTCTACTTAATCGAGAAGAGGGGAGTTATCGCGTGTGTTCTAGATTTTACAGGAATAGATTTAGGGATATATAAAAGGCCGCTATTGCTTTGTAGTTTTAAGTTAAAGTTTGACTGTGATACGAGTTAAATAGTGATTATTGAGTTGTAGAGTTTAATTGTTGAGTTAGTTATTAAAGTAATCAGTGTCAGAGTGTATTGTTACGTGGAATAAATTATTGCTGTGTTAATTGGACTTTGATTTTTGGAATAAACGAAACGAACCCAAGACTTCTGTCACGCAAGCCAAAGCCGTGACAATTGGTGTCAGAAGTGGGATATAAAGGACTGCAGAGTTAAATCCAATTGCGGAAATGCGGGGACACTAGTGTAGTGTAAAAACTGACAACTAAGTGAACACTGGGACAGTTAGTCAGTGCCAAACAGTGACAATCACAAAAAGAGACTTAACCGATCGTGTAAATTACTCCGGAAGTGACTCTATACACGATTTTGACTGTGATAGTGAATTTTCAAGTGAGTTCTAGAAAATTCTATTTGGAAACTAAGGGAGATATCGTATTTGTGACTTCGCCGACGTATTCGGATCATCAATCGTCATTCAGAAAAAGTTTTACGAGGAGTTTCGGGAAAATTTTAGAACATTCTATTTGGAAACCAAGGGAGATATCGAAATTGTGACTGTGCTGTATCAATCGACATCTAGAAAAGAAGTTTCAAGAAAATTCCAGAACATTCTATTCTAGAATAAAGCAAGTTATCCAATTTGTGACTTTACCGGCGTGATTGGAACTTTGAGCAAAGACCAGAAAAGTTATTTGAAGAAAGTTCGAGGGAAATTCTAGAACGTTCTGTATATGCCTATCACAAGACAACAAGCAAAAATGGACGAACAAAAAATTGAAGAACTTCTGCGCAAAATGTTGGAACTTCAAGAGACCAAACGACAACAAGAAAAACAAGACGAAGAAGCCAGACGACAACAAGAAAAACAGGACGAAGAAGCCAGACGACAACAAGAAAAACAAGACGAAGAAGCCAGACGGCAACAAGAAAAACAAGACGAAAAAGCTAAACGACAACAAGAGAAACAAGACGAAGAGGCCCGACGACAAAAAGAAAAATAAGAAGAAGAAGCTAGACGACAACAAGAAGAGGCTAAACGACAACAAGAAAAACAAGACGAAGAGGCCAGACGACAAAAAGAAAAACAAGAAGAAGAAGCTAGACGACAACAAGAAGAAGCTAGGCGACAACAAGAACGACAAGAAGACCTTGGAAAACTGCAGAAGATATTCCAAACCATACAAGGAACTGTCGCTAACCTAGACCAGACGATTGAAAAAGTTAAAGACGATGTGCAAGAAGTTAAACACAACGTCCAGGAAGTAAAAACTGAAGTCAAAATCGATGTTCAAGAAGTTAAAAACGACGTTCAGGGAGTAAAAGCTGAGGTCAAAGCCGATGTTCAGCAATTAAGACAAGAAATTGAGGACCAAGTTCGAAGATAAGATGCGTAGATTAGAAATACAGTCCATCAATCCAGCTAGTGTTGGAGCATTCCCCAGTATGAAGATAAAACCACCAACTTTTGACGGTTCTACGTCCTGGACCATGTATATTCGACAATTTGAAGCTGCTGCAAATACCAACGGACGGAACGATCAAGAAAAAGCTACAGCACTGATAGTGGCGCTACGAGGACCAGCCTTAGATCTTCTTCAGTCTATTCCTTCAATCTACCAACAGAATTATCAGCATCTTAGTCAAACTTTAGAATTGCGCTTTGGAGACCATTACAGACAAGAAGTATTCAGAACTCAAGTTAAATCAAGAGTTCAAAAACCCGGCGAGAGTCTACAAGAATTTGAATCGGAAGTTAAAAGGCTAGTGAGTTTGGCGTTTCCTGCAGTTGGGGAAGACATACAAGAATGGATGGCAGTATCTACGATTATTGATGGTCTCTGGGATTCCAAGATCCAGGAAAACCTAAGAATGTCCAAGTTCAGGAAAAGTAGCGAAGCCCTTGTCCGAGCATTAGAACTGGAAGCAAACTTTGGTGCCTCAACACCCAGAATACAAGCAGTGTCCATTCAAGACCCAAAGGATGAACAAACGTCAAAAGAAGATGGTAGCTTCAAGAATCTTATGAGTAAGTTCACGGAGATGATGAAGAAACTAGTACTAGAAATTAGACAAATGGAAAACGACTCCAAACAAACACCAACACCGAGAAAGCGGGCCTGATCGTTGATGACAAGTGGTCTAAGAAACAAATGAGAGAAGATCAGGAAGCAGACCAGGACATCGGGCAGATTCTCCATCTTAAGGAAAATGATGAATGTAGGCCAGAATGGATTGAAGTATCAAACAAGAGTTTGATTTACAAAGCGTTGTGGGCCCAGTGGAACTCTCTGGCCGTAGAAAATGGTTTGCTTAAAAGAGTTTGGGAAAGTGCCGATGGGAAATCCACTAAGAGCCAACTGGTTATCCCAAAAGACCGAGTGGAAGATGTATTAAAAGAGATACACGACGGAACTTCAGGGGCACATTTCGGAGTAAACAAGACTTTGGACAAAATTCGGGAACGTTTTTACTGGGTTCACTACCATGAAGACGTTAAAAGCTGGTGCCGAAAATGCGACATCTGTGCTACCAGTAAAGGCCCTAAACTAAGATCTCGGGGGCCCATGAAACAGTACAACGTCGGTCTTCCATTTGAAAGAATAGCGATAGATGTAGCCGGACCGTTCCCAGAGTCAGAGCGTGGTAACAAATACATCTTAGTATTCATGGATTACTTCAGTAAATGGCCAGAAGTTTTCGCTATTCCCAATCAAGAAGCCATCACTGTTGCCCAGGTGCTAGTGGACGAAGTTTTCAGTCATCATGGAGTGCCACTAGAGTTGCATTCAGATCAGGGACGAAACTTCGAATCTGCCATATTTAAGAAAATTTGTGAGATCATGGGCATTCGTAAGACAAGGACAACACCTTTATATCCACAGTCTGATGGCATGGTAGAACGATTTAATAAGACCATAGAGGAACACCTGACAAAAGTGGTCGCAAAGAACCAACGTGATTGGCACAAACACTTGCCTCTATTTTTAATGGCTTACAGAGCAGCTGTTCACGAGTCAACAGGTGAAAGTCCAGCCAGAATTGTTTTTGGAAGAGAACTCAGGTTACCTTGCGATCTGATGTTTGGAATACCTGAAGAAGAATAAAAAGAAATTCGAGACTATGCCGACGAAGTAAGGGCACGACTTCTGGGTATCCATGATTTTGCTCGGGAGCATATTCAACTAGCCAGTGACCGGATGAAGACCAGATACGACCTGAAAGCCAATTCAGCCGGATTTCAAGAAGGTGATTTAGTGTGGCTGTATAATCCAGCTAGAAAGAAAGGAATATCGCCGAAATTGTCTCCAGCATGGGAAGGACCCTACAGAATAATAAAGAGGATCAATGATTTGGTTTATCGAGTCCAGCGCAACACCAGGTGTAAGATGAAAGTTATACATCTAGACAGATTAACGAAATATCATGGGCGTGAAGTTGATCAGGACGATCAACCTTAAGAGGAGGGCAGTGTGACGGCCGCCAGTGTGTCAAGAATGGGCTGTCGAATTCCTTAGAAATTGCAGATTCCTATTAATCTGGTAAATTCTACTTAATCGAGAAGAGGGGAGTTATCGCGTGTGTTCTAGATTTTACAGGAATAGATTTAGGGATATATAAAAGGCCGCTATTGCTTTGTAGTTTTAAGTTAAAGTTTGACTGTGATACGAGTTAAATAGTGATTATTGAGTTGTAGAGTTTAATTGTTGAGTTAGTTATTAAAGTAATTAGTGTCAGAGTGTATTGTTACGTGGAATAAATTATTGCTGTGTTAATTGGACTTTGATTTTTGGAATAAACGAAACGAACCCAAGATTTCTGTCACGCAAACCAAAGTCGTGACAATATACAGACAAGTTCAAAGTGAAAACTCATCTTTCACTTAGGTACCTTAAGAAACAGGCTCATTTTTTTGCTAGCTCAAAATCTGCCTGAAAACCTAACACTAAAAACACTTAAAAAATAATGGATCCTTGATGAATTAGATCAATATTTAAATGATTAATCAATTTATAATTCTCATTGCTAGCTAACGATTTTGCTTTTTAATTAGGCAGATATGTCGTGACTTGCATTTGAGATAAGATGACTATATTTGTAGTAAGGCTTCTATACAATTTAATGAGTTAAATTAACCACTTTTTATTCGCGTATATTAATTGAGACAAGATGAATAAGGAGACATGTTTATCAAGTAAGAGCTTCAAGAAATTCACGTGAGGAGAGAATCTTGAAACCATAGGGCATATTAAAAAAACTTATTTAGAGACGATACCATCAGTGGAGCAAGGAGCCGCTAACTGTTAATTATTATTTTCGTCAAGGAAGGCGGCATTTGCAGTTTTCTTAGTAACCTAGTCTACATCAAATTGGGGATATAATTAAGTCTAGACAAAGTGTGCCAAACCCGCAAACGTGGGTACTAATTGCTACAAGATGTTGTTTAATAGGTAGCTACGACGACAAATTACCGTTTATCTTTAAATGGCAAAGAATTTTCTGCTCTTGCAATGTCAAGATATCTGAAATAGTTATTATCACGACCAAATAGGATTTGCCAACTTTGAAGAGTAGAAAGGTCTGGTACTAACAACGGCGATGATATTCGATGATAAAACGAGATAAAATAAAACTGAGATAGGTTTAATAATTGAGGGACTTTTCAATAGAACTCAAGTGTTGAGGGTGTAGACTAACCCTTTCAAATTTAATGGGTCATTTTGAATATGCATTATTCATGCTTGAAAAGTAAAAGTGCTTGAAATCTCTTTATATTATAATATAGAGAATAAATAAAGCTCTTTAGGAACTTTTTTCTTCTCCAAGTCAAAAGTGCATCATTAAAACAAATTACGTTTCGCAACACATTAATTCAAATGCGACTGCCATTATCTAAATTGAGATGCGTGCTCTCTGGAAAGTGCAGGCATTAGTTTATGGTTCTATTTTTATTAGACAATGACCGCAATAATGAGTGATGCAATAAGATCAATTAGAAAATGTTTCAATTGAAAAAATAATTTATGGATTTATTGGCAATGGGCTTGCAGATATACCAGCAACTGTGGACATAATTTGATTATATTTTATATTGATTGGTATTATATCACCAATAATAAGCCACCAGATGAAGCAATTCCGGGAGTAGTTTCCCCACGCATGCACAAATCAAATAGATTTAATCCTGAATCGAGATAGCTTCCAGGGAACAATATATGACTTGCAGATGCTCCGAACAGACCATAATCAATTCCAGAATCAATTGTTGCACCTGTAGTGAAGGTTTTGATGCTAGAAAATATCGCTAAATAATTATTTAGAAGCCAGACACACTGTTAAAGACCCGATGATAGCAAAAGTATTCTAGTAATGTAATTAGTCACATTCCTTCAGAGTGCAAAATATTTTGGCTACATAAAAATGAAAGCTTTGGATAAGAAAGCAAAAGATGCAATGCCGAAATTATTTCCTGGAGATAATCTTGCATCAACCTACTAGTCATACTTAGGTACCACAGGACGCAGCCCAGCTGAGTTACTCATAAATCGAAAATAAGTCACAGTGAAAACAACTTCGATCTCAATATTATGAGATACCATGAAAGAAAAACAAGAAGAAGAATGTCAGAAAAGTATAGTGCATAAAATTTTATTTATTTGTTTACTTCTGGGATACAAACAAAATATATATCCACTTATTAATAGATGAAACAATTACAAAAAAAAAATCATCCTTTGCAAAAGAAGACCAAGTGACCAAAACAATCTTCCACTGATCCTATACCTTATAGGCTTGCATCCTTTTCTGGTCAGTTGCTGAGTCATAGGAGAGGAAGATAATGATACATCTCAAAAACAAGATGGTACAAGTTCCGATCTACCAAAAACAGAAACTTCCTCCTTGCTAACAAAAACTTTGCGAATTTCAACTGCTAGTAATGAACTATTGAATTAGAATGAACGCCCTTGAAGTGATTTATCTGCTTATTATTCTCTCCCTGCCAATAAGGTAAAATTTAGTTTAAATGTTCTAAATTGGGTTTAAATGTCTCCTTTATTCAAAGGAAAATCTTCACAGAGCTTTTTTGACGACTCAACAAACCATCATCAAATTTGGTTCTGAAGGATACACGACAAAATAAATATTTCAAGCAACTATAAATCTCAAGTTGTCAGAACACAAAATACACATAATCAATACCCATATGGACATTATTCTAAGTGGTAAAATGGATCAATGTCAGATCAATGAGTGTTTATTGTTGATTTTGAAATTCACAGTGGATTGGTCACATTTATAATCAGCCGCTTTTTTGTTTATAATATTTATGCAAATTATTCGTTTTTTCGAGAAACGTTTAAGTCTGCTTTTCGTTTTTCCATGTTAATTTGAAAATCAACAATAAAGATTCAGTTTTTGAAAAAAATCTGTTTTAAGAGAGACGCTAGAATTGAAAAAATCATGTGCAACGCCATACACGTGGTCCAAGTGAAACTTCTTAAAAACAATCCCCCCCTCATACACTTTCTAAACTTAGTGTAAGTATATGAGTCATGGTAAAGACGAAGGACCAGTGTGAATGCCCTTAGATAATTTTTTTTTTGCGATTCCAGAGTTAATGAAAGTTCAAATTTAGACTATATCCGGCTGTTGATTGGCTCTAGGCAGGTTTTCCAAAGAATCAAGAGCCGGTAATAGTTCAAATTTTGATTATCCATGGCTCTTGATCCATTGGATAATTTTTCTTGAGCCAATTAGAAGCTGCGGAAGAAGAAATTTTGATTAATATCAACTTAAGAGGTACTGATGATCATTCGAAATTTTGATTATTATCGGCTCTTGAACTTTGAATGCCCTCAGAAAAATTATCTTGCGAATCCAAAGTTGATAAAAGTTCAAATTTTGACTATAACCGGCTCTTGATTAGCTCTAGGGAGGTTTTTCAAAGAGTCAAGAGCCAGTAATAGTTCAAATTTTGATTATCTGTGGCTCTTGATCCATTGGATAATTTTTCTAGAGCCAATTAGAAGCTGCGGAAGAAGAAATTTTGATTAATACCAACTTAAGATCTGCTGATGATCATTCGAAATTTCGATTATTATCGGTCCTTGAGCTTTGAATGCCCTTCGGAACATTCTCTTGCGAATCCAGAGTAGATAAAAGTTCAAATTTTGACTATAACCGGCTCTTGATTGACTCTAGGAAGGTTTTCCAAAGAATCAAGAGCCGGTAATAGTTCAAATTTTAATTATCTGTGGCTCTTGATCCATTGGCTAATAATTCTAGAGCCAATACTATCCCCCAAGTGGTAAACTACCCCTGAGATTTTTGAAAAAAATATTTCCCCTTGGGGAAATTATTTCCCGAATATTCCCTTTATTTCCTATATTATTCAGTAATTCCCGATATTGCCTTATAATTCCCCATAATGCCTTTAATTCCCTTATATTTCCGGTAATTCCCTAATATTTAACATTCCTCCATAATTTTTGTAATTTCCCAATATTTCTCTGTATTTCATGTATTATTGTTGCGAAAATGCATAGACAACCCGGCGAGGATTCTGAGACAATTACTTGCTTACGTCGGGCAGCGCGTCTTTTCTGGGAATTCCATTATACACGATTCGATATTTTTCTAGACAGGTCCGGAGTGCGATTTCGACTATAAATAGCGCGTAGTAATAAGTTTGAGATTAGTTTTAATCCACTTGTATGTTTCGATAGGTAAGTTAATTTTGTAATAAATCAGTTTAATACAAGGTGTTACGTTGTTATTGTTTGTGAAGTGAGTTTTAGAAAACCCAGTATCAGTGACAATTTGGTGTCAGAAATGCGATTATTTTCTATTTGGAAACCGTAAGTGATAGCTTTGTTCCAACGCACCAAGAAACCGTATAATATAACGTCACGATTCTGCGCAGAGCCAAAAATTTGTGCGTAGAACCCAAAATTCGTATAAAATGGTTTCAAAACTGTTCATGGGACAATTTTTGACGTGTTGGAACAAACCTAATACAAGATTAGTGACTTTATTATTGGCTTCGAAATCAAAAAACCAACTCACAAGCGGTTTTCTTGAAAATTCTAGAAACTTCCATAGAATTCTATTTGGAAACCGTAAGCAATACAAGACGATAGTGACTTCATTACTGATTTCGATATCAAAAAAAAGTCCACAGAGTGATTTTTCTAGAACATGCCAATTGTGTGATATTTTATGCAAATTATTCTATGGTAAATACACGACAGCAAACCAACAGCATCCGAAATGAAGCAAGTTAATCAAATCTTGGCGGACTTCATGAAAAATTTGGACAACAGACAAAAGACAAAAGGAAAGATTAGAAGAAGAAGGCCAAAGATGGAAAGAAAAACAAAAAGAACAAGACCGGCTAGCAGCACTTTTACAACAACAAGAAGCCCGAAGACAGAAAGAAAAACAACAAGAAGAAGTCAGAAACAAGAGGACCTGCTTCTAGCATTTTTACAACAATAAGAAGATGGAGACAGAAAGAAAAACAATAAGAATAGGACCGGCTTCAGGAAAATATTTCAGCGCGAATGAATGCAAACCGTAATCGCTGAGAATTAAACTAGAGTGGAGAAAATTCTGTAAGTACAAAATGATAAATTCCCATCCCAAAATTTCGTATAACATGACTAGATGGCAAAAATTGTTAATAATTTGATTGGCTACTGAACGAATTAACGAGAATGGTGGAGTTGAAAGTTTACCAAGGTGGAACGATGCGGTTTGGAAAGGAAACAATGAACGGTGGAGTTTGTAAATCAGGCTTTAGACTTTATTAAGAATACCAAAGTTTATTTACAAAACTGGTATAGTGAATGTTTGGGTGCGCTCGTTATGTTACATGCGCTAATAATTCCACGATATTTCCTAATAATACCTGGATATTTCCTCGACATTTCTTGATAACACCTCGATATTTCTTAATAATACTCTGATAATTCCTAATAATACCTTATATTTCCCCATATTAAAATGTATTTCCTTATATTTCCCCGTAAGATCTAATATTTCCCTGTATTTTCCCGTCTTACCATATATTTCCCTATAGGCTGTTGACAATAATTCCTCGGTGGTTTACCCCCTACTATCCCCCCTCATACAACTTTAGCCTTGGCGTACATGAGTCGAGGTAAAGACGAAGGAAAACGCGCAATTGTAGTGACGTAGTGACATCACAAGGGTATCGGCGTTAAACAAATAATAGTTTATAATTCTTGGTTTGTGTCAATCGTTTGTCGGCTGTCATTGTCATTGGCTGTCTTTCTCCGTCTCTCTACGTTATATTTTTCTTCTCTCCTCGTGTAACGAAATTTGCCAAAACGTGACGCGTCTTTCAAATCCCTCTCTATACTTGTAGATTTCGTTACTTTGATTACCGGTACTTGCGTTAGTAGGTTGATATTTTTGATATTGCATGCTTTGTTATTATAAATATCATTTTATCATGCTAATCACTGCAATATCAATATATCCATCCGTATATTAATCATTATAAGAATTTTTTAATTTTATTTTCAAAATAATCCCAAGTGCTGGAAAACTAGGTAAATGAACAAAACATATGCAAAAAAAAACAAATATCAGCAAATTCGGGTACCTAACAGAGAGTTAGAAGTCATAATTACAATATAAAATCCACACAGGCTCTGGTTGACAAATATTTAAAAACGAGACGAAATACGATATGCTATGCGATTATAGCGGTGATTTCCATCTGCCGTGTTATCAAAATGTATATATTCAAAGTAACGAAGTAACGATATAGTTCTTGGTTCGGTACTCGTTACTTCGGGTTCGGGTATTGGAAAGTAACGGGTACAAAGTAACGGGTAGTTACTTTTTCAACATCTCTACATTCATGTCCAAATATCAGACCTCCGCCTAAGAAGTTTCACTTCAAGAACAAATATTATTATTATTATCATGATGGATATCAATGGTAGGCGGATGGGTAACCGATGAGACCCACTCAGTCTTTCAGTTTTTCATAGTTTTTCACAAATCAAACGCCATAATGAACAAACGTATTGTGCCGGCCCCTCATTACTGGATCCTAATGGTTTCTAAATTGATTTACTGATGTTGTACTAATTGTTTCATGACTAAGTTTATTCCACTAATAAACCACCCTGTCAAGAAATTTCTTCTTAGTAACTTGTTACATCTTTCCCCTTCAAGTTTCTGTCCTGTGGTATTCGTGGCGTTAGTGGCGAGGAAGAAGTTAATGTCACATGCATAGTGACCATTCAGTATTTTGTAAGTTTCCTTAAGGTCTCCCCTCGTTCTTATGTCTTTTAATATAGTTAGGTTTAGTTGGTTAAGGCGGCTCTCGTAGGGTAGATTAGTGAATTGGCTTTTTTGTCATTTCAGAGATGTGTTGGTCCCATTTCAAGTCTGATGGGGTTGTATTATTCAGGTCTTTGTGGCACAAAGCTTTTTTAATCCACTTTTTTTTTTAATTGACAAACTGTAGAAGTGAATTGCAGAGTAGGCTTTTGTCATCTGCAAACGATCCATATTTGGTCTTCAGTTTTTGGTATGTCACGCAAATTCGCCAAGAAAAGCAATAAGGGTCCCAAGACTGCCTTGTGATAGGCCGCTGTGGACAGAGTATCCAACTGAGATTGATATTCCTGTCCTAACCTGTAAGGTACGTCCAGTAAGGAATTCTTCAAGAAGTCGCAGTAAATTTTCCCTGACTCCAAAATGCGATAGTTTGTATAATAAGGTACCTTCCTATCTTAATAAATGCTTTTTCAAAGTCGAGGAAAACTACATCAATTGAATAATTCTCATCATCACATATTGAGTCTGGTTAAGAGGTTCGTAAAAGTAGATTTTTACAATATGAGTTTCGAGGAAAAGCTTGTGAGTTTCTTAGCAATAATTTTTTCCATACATAAGGCGCTGATGGTGAGGCTGACTGGGTCTGTAGTTTTCTACTACCTGTTTGTTACCCTTTTTGAATATAGGAAACTGCCTTTTTCCAAGGTTATGAGAGAGATGTGGATATTATGTCATTCATAAGTAATGCCAGAGGCGCCTTTAGAGTTTTTTTTTTTGCGAAAGAAGACATGAATATCTAAACGAAAAAAATAATAATACTATGGGAAGGCAGCATTCAAGAATTCACGTAACAGAAAATTACTTTTTAAAATTAAATTGGATAGGAAGTTGGATGTGAAAAGAATGTAGATTAAATTCATCTCCGGTTGCATGGTTAAGAGGCTATTTGTAAACTTATTGGAATATTGCTCTAGGTTTGGGTTGGTCAATAATTATATTCAGGATTCTGACTAGTCATAAGGTGTACATTATTACAATGGGCCAGTCTACTAATAGATATCTAAAATTCAAGGGGATGTAAGATTGCAAAAATATGCTCATAGTGGCTTCAAAATTTGTATAATAAATTATTTACAAACGAGTTTACAAATATATTTCATTCATGTATTCCCTTATCACCCTAGCGCCATAACCATTTGAACCTTGAATTGAACCTCATCGTTTTCTAAGCATTGACCTTAGGATAAGACCAATACAAAAACTTATTTAAATATATTGTTATTATCGAAAGTTTTGATTTGTTCATCAAGTATTTAACTGTTTCTTAATAGTCCAAGAAACGGAGATCTGAAAAGAGGGGTTACCTCAACATAATTAGAAGTTGAAATTTTTTTGGGGGGATCAGTCCATTTTAATATGCTAAACAACATATTAAGTTTGCGACCTTGTAGTTCCATAGGGTTTTCAGTTAGGGGTGGTTTTTAGGGGTAATTTGCGGTTTATGGAGAACGCTGCTCAAAGGGATGGTTCAATAGTAAAAAGTTTCTAATGAATGTTGTAGCTGAAGTTTTTTGCTATAAAAAACTCAGCGACAGCACCCCTCTATCTTCTATAGTTTTTTTTCTGCAGCGTCTTGAATAGTAGCATGTTTTTGTTTAAGGTCACTGAATCAACGTTTTGCCATTTTGCGCGCATTTCTTGCAGCAGCGGCCGAATGCATAATCCGATTTCAATTTTTCAAACACCACATTATTGCTAATTAAATGCACTCTCCAATGCTTTTTTGTTCGAATTTTTTGCTTGAAAATTAAGCGAGCACGGACTTGTCTAATGTGCGAGGAAGTTGTAAATTGCATCGAAAACTACCCCTTTCTTGCATTCACTCTAATTTCTAAACGGGGCCAAATATTTGGTGACAGTTTTCGACAATCGGCAGCCCATTTATTCCTCTCATAATGCCCCAGCGGATTTTTTTTTTCGTTAATTACTTAATGACTTATTGGCCTGAAAACGTCGCGCGAAATTTTTCAAAAAGTAAAAAAAAAATAAAATTGTCGCATAGCGCTGAAATTTGGTACGATGGCCTTATTTCTTGTTCTTACGAATATACTGCAATTTAAATTGCTTCACATGATATAAAATTGCAGTATATTCATGAGAACAATAAATAAAGCCATCGTACCAAATTTCAGCGCTATGCGACAATTTTAATTTTTTTTTACTTTTTGAAAAATCCCGCGCGACGTTTTCAGGCCAATAAGTCATTAAGTGATTAACGAGAAAAAAAATCCGCTGGGGCATTATGAGAGGAATAAATGGGCTGCCGATTGTCGAAAACTGTCACCAAATATTTGGCCCCGTTTAGAAATTAGAGTGAATGCAAGAAAGGGGTAGTTTTCGATGCAATTTACAACTTCTTCGCACATTAGACAAGTCCGTGATCGCTTAATTTTCAAGCAAAAAATTCGAACAAAAAAGCATTGAAGAGTGCATTTCATTAGCAATAATGTGGTGTTTGAAAAATTGAAATCGGATTATGCAGTCGGCCGCTGCTGCAACAAATGCGCCCAAAATAGCAAAACGTTGATTCAGTGACCTTGAACAAAAACATGCTACTATTCAAGACGCTGCAGAAAAAAAAACTATAGAAGTTAGAGGGGTGCTGTCGCTGAGTTTTTTATAGCAAAAAGCTTCAGCTACAACATTAATTTGAAACTTTTTGCTATTGGACCATCCTTTTGAGCAGCGTTCTCCATAAACTGCAAATTACCCCTAAAAACCACCCCTAACTGAAAACCCTATGGAAGTACAAGGTCGCAAACTTAATATGTTATTAGGCACATGAAAATGAACCGATCCCCCCCAAAAATTGTTAACTTCTAATTATGTTGAGGTAAACTTCCTTCATTGCTTGGACTATAATTTATTACCCAGAAAGTATTTCTAGATCTTTGTATGAAATAATATGAGATTGGTGTCATATAAGCATTATGTTAGATGCTGGCGAATCAACTACTGTTCATCAACTTATTTTCAAAAATTTGGTGGTTCTATTCTTCTTTACTTGATCTTTCTGATTTCTACGCCTCAAGTGAGATTTTATTAATTCTATCTAGAAAGAAAGGACCTTCAAGGGTTGAAAGAATATTACTACCTACCTCCCATTATTGGTTATTTTCGAGAGGCTTATTATGCTAATGCAGTCAATAATAATTAGTCCCAACACCTACCTGATTCCAATTAACACAACATAAAATAAGACATTTTCTCCAAATTAAGCATAGACATAATGTTTATGGTGTAACTGAAATCTTGAATAATAAACCTCCAGGCGAGGGGCTCGCGGAGGGGTGCCTTCATGTTTGGTATATGTAGTTTTTGCAAAACCGTCCTTTATACAACGGTAAGAGCTTCTCAATAAAGGCCATGAAAGAGAAATGGTGTCCTTCTTTTATTGGCGCATTATTGTATCTTATCAAATTATCCCTCTAGGAAACATCTGTGTGCCTAAAGGGCGTGCCTTATTTAATAAATGTCCTTATTTGGGCTTTTGGAGGCAAGTTTTTCATTCTCAAAGAAAGTGCTGTTTCTTTAGTACCTAATACCTAAGTACCTGCACAATTTAATTTTTGAATCTAAATAATTAGAATCAACATGTTGAAAAATATATACTATTTTGTTTCCCATATGCAGAACACGTTCTGGCATAAACTAACTCAAGAAGCCGGATAATGCATTCAAAACAATAGGTCTAGACTTCCAGGTGTCCCAGCCAGCATAATATAGATTTTTCCTAGAATTGCCTCCATGCTTTCCCGACTTCTGGGGCAATGATCCCGTTTGTTTACTTTCATACAGCCCCTATCTGTATACCCATATGCATTTCTACTCAGCTTATCATAAAATATACTTATAGTTTCAAGGATATCAAGGTTCGGATAATATGTCATTTGACTTATTTAATCGGCAACAACTGTAAGTTGAACCGGTCTTTTCGGATCGACATCAAAATAATTCTGTGTTTTTATGACTTAAACTTCCGTCAATAAATAGAAAACAAGCATCTTACCTGCACAATAAGGTGAAAAAATGAAATATAGGCCCTATCTGCCCAAAAAAAAAACACACACTCACGTCCAATTATACCGATTTTACCTACTCTAGCATCCCGACAAAATACTTTTGTGCTGTGGTATCGATAGAGGAAAGAGGTTCTCGTTTCCCGACGAACGGTTTCGGCCGAACAACCGAAGACCCGAGAGAATACTCTTTTCGTTGCTGAAAGCCCCTCCTTCTTCATGCATGGTAGAAATAAAGCCCTGTTTCTGGAACAGCTGGTTTGATTTAATCCGGCTCGAAGGACCAGGGGAGGCCTCTAGCCGGGTACGCCAACAAAAGGGTAAAGTTACCTAACAAGTAACAAATTAGCAATGCACAGCTGATCGTAATCGTTTAATAAATATCTGGCTGTTTTAATGCGGCTGGCGCCATCTAGTTCTTGAATAGATCCGGCTCGACGGACCGCAAATGGTTAGTAGGAATCTTGTTTCGCTTTCCAATACTTGAAACGGTCGATGTGGGTTTATTTCAATGAGTTGGGGGAAGAGAACTTGTAATTTGGCAAGCTTATTTGAATTGAAAGTAACCATGTTTTTTTTATTTACTAGAGAGGTCGCGATAAGTTTCAGTTACGTTTATTATTTTTCAGGAATGAGGACAAAATACCAGAAAAAGAATGGACTTTTTTGTCGTAAGGTTTGCGATCTGCTATGGGTTCTAACCAGCTGCAACCTGCAACTTACAAACGAAACGCTTTATACAGGAAACCACTAAACGCATAAATATCTTAATTAAATTCAAAGCACCCAATCGAAATAATGGGCCGTATTCATAAAAAAAAGGTTATGCTTATACCTGCAGAATATGAAGGAAATCCTTCAGCTCGCATTCATAATGTTCCGAGTAAAACCTTATACTTATAGAGTTTGAGCATATCCTTCACAAAAAGTATTTGGTTATTCATAAACGTTACCTTTTACTCTAAATAAGAAGGTTATCCTTCAATAATTTCGAGTGAGTGTGGTCAGTAGCAGACTCAATCGTGTAATGATCAGTTGTAGCAATGGCAGATGTTGTGGAACTTAGAGAAATTAAACATTACAAGCAGCGTTTATCAACACCTGTTCGTGATTACAAAGAACTATACCGGTTTGGAAAGGAAAATGTGCAATGGCTTGCCAACAGATTTTTGGGAATTAATGCTGAAACTCGAGGAGGTGCGCTATCATCCGTCCTGAAAATACAGATATGTTTACGTTATCTCAGTGACTCTGGGTATCAAAAAAGCATTGGTCAAGAACTGGGTGTAAGTCAAGCTGCAGTATCTCGTACAGTGACTGCCGTAATTGACAGCATAGTGGCGCAATCAAATTACTGGATAAAGTTTCCGTCTACCAACAATGAACTTATGGATGCGAAACAGTTATGGCAAAGCAAGCATAGGTTTCCGACAGCAATTGGCGTAGTTGACTGTATTCACGTAGGAATACTGAAACCAAATCGCCATCGTGATATAAGTATGTCAACGGAAAAGGTCATCCTACACTGAATGTGCAAGCCACCCGTGATGCAACAGAAATGTTCTTGGAACTTACCGCGGCACACATCAGCCAACATGCCAACAACCAACAACCTTTTACTTATTCTTGGAGGTTATCCTTGCAAATATAAGGTAATCATTATGAATACGAAAAAAAGGGAATGCTTATACTCCTACCTTATTCTTCCACTCAAAACCTTATACTTCTACCATATACTTACAAGGATATCCTTCAGTTTTATGAATACAGCCCAATAAATACCTGAATTCTCCAGCCGTCGTCAGCTTTTTCGCACCAATGTAATTTTTAAACAATATTATACAAAATTGGTGGTCCCTTTTCTTATTACCATTGTTATTACTAAAACATTCTGCATGAGAATATTTGTCTACCCGAATTCAGTACATTGTTACTAGCAAATAAATAAAAAGGGCAGCTGCCACCGACCCTATGGCAAACCAAACCAAACCAGACGTGTCTCGATACTTTGATGTATTAGTGGGTGCGGCTCAAGTCTGGACTCATCTGATTGGACTGGGGGCTGCCAATAGTACCTTTTGTCCGAGCGGATATCTCCCGATGACCCAGGCTTTGACCCGCAGTACACGGGCTCTTTAGCTAATATTGTAGAGCAGGGCTGGGCTGGTTCTTGCACATCTTACCCTAAGGCCCCTGTTGAGGGATAAACTGCTAAGCTGCATTTACTCATTAGGGGGAACCTGATAATCTGTAGACGACCCTAGCAGGAAATGTTCCCAATTTGATAAAATAATTCATAATTATTACCTAATTATACCTACAAACTGTTTCCTGCTACCTACCGCATACCGTTTGCAACTGGATAGAAGCCAGCCTAAGAAACAGGGTAATTACATCTACTCTGGGTGAGGACACAGTAGAAGCAATAGTAGGAAAGGGCTGCCCACAGGGAGGCGTTTTATCGCCATTGTATTGGGCGATCCTGGTCGAAGATTTCCTGGCAAAAATGGCAAAGAAGAGATTCTACTGCCTTGGCTACGCGGATGATATAGTCCTGGTAGTCAGAGGCAGGCATCTAGAACATGTCTCAGAAAGAACTCAAAAAGCACTGAACATAGTAGATAACTGGTGTAGGGATGAAGGCTTGTCGTTTAATCCGCAAAAACCGTAATTGTCCCGTTCACAAAGAAAAGAGTACTAAGAAGACTTTGATGTCCTAAGCTCAATGGAGCGGAAATCCCCTTCTCAAAAGAGGTCAAATATCTAGGAGTTATTTTTGACCAAAAGATGACCTGGGGTCCACACCTCAATAAAGTTGTCCAGAAGGCCAAAATTTCCCTGGGGAGATGCAGAAGGCTTTGTGGAAAAGGCTGGGGACTTAATTTAAAGATGAATCTATGGTTATACAAAATGGTGATAAGACCAATGATAACCTACGGTTCGCTTGCCTGGGGTACAAAGGTTCACACAGACCGTAGTAATCAGACAGCGTCAAAGTGTGCAAAGGCTAGCCTGCGTATGCATCACGGGTGCCATGAAAACAGCACCAACCGCAGGCATGTTTTAATTCCGTCATCTATTTCAGCACCAATAGAAATAACACGTTCTGATTGGCTGCGCGGTGTTCTTCGACACGGTGCCGAGATGGGGGTCGGAAATAACTGCAGAGTGCCGAGATCGCATGACAGAATTAACTATTCCTTGTTACATGTTGGGCATCATTTCTTATTATTTATTATTTTTACCGCAATAATGGAAGAGTTTTTACCTACCTCGTTTCGTAACGTGACTATTCATGAAAAGTGTACTCGAAGCGACATAAAAAGTGAAGAAGATTTGCGCCAAGAATACAGTGTATTGAGCAAAACAAACTGGAACGTTAAAAAGTGCATAAGGTCAAATAGGTTTGTGGTTAGGTATGGTATTATTATTTTGATTGAAATCATAATTGTTTTTTAAAGGGTGCATCAAATTCGATGTCCTCTATCAGTACAGTGACAAAAATATTTGTCAGTTTAAGGAGCTGTATTCAGGTTTCATTTATGCCCGATCTAAAGAAAAGTACGTGAACCTTTGATAATGTCCGTGTTCTTCAGTCATGCGCACTTGTGTGCCGTTGTTCATATTAGGTTCGTTCCAACCCCCCGTTTTCGTATCGTCATGAAACGGTTTCGGAACTGTTAGGATCGATTGCAGACGCATGCGTTGACCTTGCACGGTTTTATCTTGGTACAGAAACAACGGGTAGTTGGAACGGGTTCATGATCGTTTTCGTAATGACGACAGTTCAAATAACTTTAATCCTAAATTTGTTTGTTTGCAAATTAAAATAGAAGAATATAGGATTAGGATTACAAAATAATATATAAAAAAGGAGAATCGAACACCAACGCTGATTCATTATGAAGAATCTGAAACTGAATCCTTGCAAGCTGATAACATCAAAGATTAGCAAATAGCTGATAATAAATTTTGTACTTTTTTTCACTTGAAAAAATAAAAATGCTGCAGTTTTATAAGTTAGATTGGAAATTGGTTGTTTAACAACAACATGAACAACAACAACAGGTGACAAAAATTGAATTACGCATGTCAGTCATGGATCAGTCCACGCGGTTCTTGCTTTCCACTCGGGATCGAAATGACGGTGCTAAAACCAGTTCTCGAACGATCCCAGGTTTGGTTGGAACGCCAACGAAACTGTACGGTAAACGATCATCTCTCGGTTGGAACGCGTTTAACCTATGGCGCATGACTGTGACCGTACATTGAACGGTTTTTGGCTGGGTTGGAACGAACCTATTATGTCTAGTAATAGCAAACCAATAGAAGCGTAGTGCGATTATTCTGACGCAGCATAAGTTAAATTTGAATACACCATTTTTAAAAATAAAAGTAACATTTATTGCAGTATTAGGTGTGCGTTATTTTTCAGAATGATTTACCTGTGTCATCATACAAATTATAAAAGAATAGATCCCAAAAGTAATAAACGAGGGCGGTCCAAAAATTGTTCGTGTCCTGCAGAAATGCATATTAAAATAAAATGTACCACCAGAGATACTATGAAAAAAGATGCTCATGTTAAGGTAAACATATAGCGTGCCCCAAAAAGTTTTACCCATATATGAAAATTCACTTATTCTTTATTATTATTACCCGAACCGATTTATCTAAAATTTGAGACTTTACTGACTTTAGGGTTTAAGGGTGTTCTGCTATACTCAATTCAAAATGGCATATCCAAGAAATGGGGGACTCTGCTGCTTCTTTTTGTTTACATTAAACCTTGTTGAATAATTTTTTTTTTTAAGGATGGGTTGCCAGGTCAAATAGATTTTAAACATGAGCACAATTAATCACTCGGAAACTTCCGAATCATTTTCCTACCTACGACCATCACAAAATGTTAAAGAAATATTTGAAGGATATTTTAGCGATGGACTTGGAGTCGAAGAATCAATTAATTTGCATGAGTCTAAATTGGAATTGGAAGAAGGGGAAAATTCAGTGACCATCGCTTGTGCTTCAATGAATCCACCAAAACATACAGTTTATGATTGGTACCGAAAGTGGAGAACTTCTCATTTAGGGCCAAGAACTGGACCAGGTATTATTGAAGTAAGTGATTCAAGTGGTTATAATGAGCTCTATGGTAATAGGAAAAATTTCAGGTTCTTCAACAAAAACATAATATATATAAAGAACAAGGAATAATAGTAGATATACAAGAGGAACCATTTGCAATTTTAATAATTACTCCTATAATGCAAAGAGCACACAATTTGCCATTTGCTAAAGATATTGCATTTATGGACAGCACGTCTTCTTGCGACTCGGAAAGTCATACAGTGACATTCCTTTTGACTTTTTGTCATATAGGAGCAGTGCCTCTCGCTGTAATTATAACAAAAGGCCAGCGTACAGAGGATTATGTAGCTGGTTGTAGTTTACTGAAACGTGTAATGCCGGCAGCATTTTGCTCCCAACAATATCCGAAAATAATAATTACGGACGACAGTGAATCACAGAGGCAAGCTCTAGCTTTGGTTTGGCCAGATTCAAAAGCCCTATTATGCCGATTTCACGTTTGTCAGTCTGTCTGGCGCTGGCTGTGTGATAAGAACAACGACATACTGAAAGAGCATAGACAAATTTTATACAAACTATTCAAGGATATCCTAACAGCAGCATCAGAGTCCACTGCATTTGAAGCTTATTGCCTTAATGGGAGATACTGGTGTTCAAGAATTCAATGTGGTTGTTTCACGTTATCCAAAGTGGAAAACATATATTTCTAATTATTGGAAGAGACGAGAGGATTAGTCGCTTGCCTTTAGAAGCTCTTTGACACATGGACATCAGACTAATAATTTCAGTGAAGTTAACGTCAGACTTTTTAAAGACATTATCTTATTAAGGAATAAAGCTTACAATGCAGTTTCCTTGGTAGATTTCGTCTGTACAGGTATGGAGACTTATTATAAGAGAAGACTTCGTGATTATTCCAATAACAGACAAGTAAGAACAGCCCTAATTTTGAGATCACAGTTGCTGAAATGTTCGTATTTGAAAAAAGAAGATATAAGGTTGGAAGCAAATTGTTACAAGGTGCCGAGCGAGAGTAATCCAGAAATAATGTACGATGTTCAAGTTACCCTGGGGTTCTGCTCTTGCGAAATGGGGAGATTAGGAAAGTTTTGCAAACATCAAGCAGGGGAATATATAATCATTTTCAAGAAAATTTTCCCATTTCACCCGCTATAACTGCAGACTCAAAATATTTAATGGCTAAACTAGCCTTTGGCGAAAAAAATGTAATGCCACTTACATTCTATGACTCATTACGAGCAACAGAAACGCCATCCACATCTGCTTTGGAATCTGCACTCATACCGGATAATCAGAGAATCACAGATATAGAATCACAGCCAATTAGTACTAGTACTATGACAAATCCAGAAGAAAACAACAGCGATTGTTCCAAAACAGAATTCACAGAATTTATGACTTTATCACAGTCACCATAATACGCATGGCACTTCTTCAAAGATAATAAATCTTTGCATGCAACGCGTAAAGAAAATTTCGACTCGCACGGTTTGGGATTCTTACCTAGCTACTGCTGGTAGTTATTTACCCAGAAAACATACATCTAAGGCTGCAATTAGAGTACAACCTACGACAATAAGCCGAAGAAAAACTCTAACTCAAGGAACAAAACGTTTGGCAGGTGGCCGGCCTTCGAAAGAGTCATTAAAACGAAGAAAAATCAAAAGACCTCGAAATTTACAGTTAAATGTTGACCACAATGTCCCAAACGCCATCGGTCATTAATTTGTTTCATCGTTTTCTATATCCTGATATTTTTTGTGCCAGGTACTACTCTAATAACTGAATAAAAAAAATCTAAGCACGTTTAAAATTCCTGTTTCAATAAAATTTGCTATATCCTGATATTTTTTGTGCCATGTACTACCTACCTTAATAATTCAATAAGAAAAGTCTAAAAATATTTTCATTCCCTGTTTCAATAAAATTTACCTTTGCCTTTGTTTTAATTCTGTCCGCTGTTTCGGCACTCTGCAGTTATTTCCCACCCCCATCTCAGCACCGCGCAACCAATCAGAACGTGTTATTTCTAATATGGTGCCGCAATAGATGACGGAATTAAAACATGCCAACCGCAGCCTTGGAGGTGCTGCTAAACCTGCCACCAATCTTCATACAGGGTGAAGTAAAGGCCAGGGTCCAATTATAAAACACCAAAGGCCCATGAGCTGGAAAATAGAGGAGGATGAGTGGTCAACTCATTGTTCGGGATGCCCTCAGACAAAACAAAACCTATTTTCATTTTCAATAGGCACTTCCGGGTTGCCATACCAGAGAGGAAAGACTGGGAGAGACTCCAATTAAAGCAGACCACATCTGGTACACCGACGGACGGCTCCAAGACCAGAAAAGGGGTCGGAGCGGAGCCGGCATCTACGGGGATAAACCTAGGGTGGAAATATCCACAAGTCTCGGACTTTACGCCACGGTGTTTCAGGCGGAAATCGCTACAATAATGCACTGTGCCGTACTAATAAATTAAAGGAAAGTTGGGAGTAAAAACATCGTTATTTACTCGGACAGCCAGGCGGCCCTAAAGGCAATCAAATCCCAAAAGATCAGCTCCAAGCTGGTTGGGGACTGTGTACGTGCCCTAGAGGAGGTGGGCCTGTACAACAAACTACCAGGGGTACCAGCCCACGAGGGCCACCCGGGAAATGAAAAGGCTGATGACCTGGCCAAAGGAGGCTCGGCCACTGAGATGATAGGCCTAGAACCATTCTGCCGAGTTTCTGCAGGCAATTTTAAAACATCTATTAAGAACTGGATAGACAGAGAGCTCCAGAGCTGGTGGCAGCGAACACCAGGACAACGACAGGCAAAGCAGTTTATCAAATCCTTCTCGCCCAAGTTCACAGCGGACCTACTAAGCCACAGCCGCAAGATTATTAGGATAACGGTAGGCCAATTAACAGAGCATTGTAAATTCAACAAGCACCTGGAAAGAATAGCCTATGTACGTTCTGCCAGGAGGCGGAGAAACTGCCGTACATGTATGGTGCCCTTGCCCACATGTATGGTGCCATGCAGGCTTAGATTTGCGAGGCTTGGAGAGGAAAAGCCCAATCCGGCAGCATCGCTAAACATTCCGGTATAGGATTCGGCACCTAGGTATATTTCATTGGTCCGTTTGAATTCGGACCGCCAATTGATGCGGAGTGCCGAAATCGGTACTTGAATGTTGAACGGTGCTCAGCCTCAGGTCAGAATGGTATAATACTATGTGGAGTGCCGAATCTAAGGCCAAAATGTTAAACAGTGCTGAGTATCAGGTCCGAATGTTGCCATGCGTTTGGCGCGGTTTTTATATTAAATCAGCTGTCCACCTCCTTCGTGTTCCTCTTAGCTACAATTTTGCGGCGGTTGCGGTTTATTTCGCCGTTGCTTCATGTGTTCTTGTGCTTAAACATGCAAGATGAGTTTGCCTGAATCATTTAAACATTTTCAATGTGGTGAGCAAATTTACCGAGCCAACATTTTGGAGGAAAACGATATAAAGCAATGGATAGAAGAGTATAGTGATATACACGAATTGGAATGTGAAGTCAGCGAAAAATAATTATAACAGATTCAAATGCAGGTTTATGTTCAATGTCAATTCAATGACGTAGAATCTTCTTGAATGCGAATAGACTTTGGAAAATACATGTTTTAGATATGTTTTGTATCCCATCATAGTGCTTATAAAAAAGTGGATCAAGGAAATAATAAGAAAGGAAAATCCAAAAACTGCTGTTGCCTGGCTTCAATTGATATTTTAATTAAACTAAGCACCACAGATACCAAAAAAAAAAAAGATAAACATATCAGGATATTTATTTTCAAAATTTTCTATTCTAATTTGCCAGGTTTCAGGTTTTTATAATCCCCCCCCCCCCTGGGTCCGCCACTGCAAATTATTGTCCAAATTTTTTGAAATATATATCGTTGAAATAAAATAAATGTGTAAGTAAAAGTAAATAAAGTTTGTTTGTTGATTTTGTACCGCGCTAACGGAGTAACTTTCCAACCTGCAGTTGGGTACTGTTTAACATTTTGACCTTTGATTCGGCACTCCACATAGTATATGTATATACCATTCCGACCTGAGGCTCAGCACCATTCAACATTCAAGTACGGATTTCGGCACTCCGCATTAATTGGCGGTCCGAATTCAAACGGACCAATGAAATATGCCTAGGTGCCGAATCCTATACCGGAATGTTTAGATGCAATCCGGCAAGCTACATGGGATGGCCAGTATCATGGCTCTGGAGTCTAATAAAAAGGACGGGTCTAGAGAACGCACCCTAAGGACAGATAGGAGATACGACAATAAATCTGATAAGGTTGCAATGGTAGCGGACGCCTCTGCGCCATCTCCATTTAAACAAATCTAAATCTACCTACAGGGAGGCTAGTTAAGCGACAATAGCGAAGATCGTTATAATAGCTCCGTAACAATAATAATAATAATAAAGTAGGTAGTTCAAGACATTTCAATAGGTAATATAGGCTGTGTTCGTTATTGTCATCTTCTTCGTCGATTTGCTACGAAATTTTGACAGGCACGTGACTGTTCAGACAGTTTCAATTTACAAATCACGTGCCTGTTAAAATTTCGGAGCAAATTGACGAAAAAGATGACAGAAAAGAACACGGCTATAATATTGATTTATCAAAAAAGTGGATAATAATAAATAACGGTGATAGCCTGACAGCAGCTAGAAGACCTTGATTAAACTATCCGTAGATCAGCCCAGATAATATCGGAATAATAGTTAGGGGTTAATTCAGCGTTTCTACCTGTCGTCTCGCCTCCCTTTTGTTTTTGGTGTAGGTTTATTGTTGCAATATCTAGTCTAGTTCAAAATGTGTATTAAAAACTGGTGGAGCATCATGGCGCGATTCACAAGGACCCGTAAAGCTTAAAAAGTAGGAAAGTGACTTAGCTATAGTGGCAGTAGGTTGTAGATCATCTAAATCGGTGCTTACAGCGCAGCGCAGCAGGTCAAGAGTTGAGTATTGATTACACCAGTGCGACGAAGGTGTGAAATTCTCATAATGACACAGTACCTATTTGTGAACCGATGACTTCCTACAAGTTGGTTTTGTATGAGCATTACCTGACACCTTCTTCCACGAGGTCGTTAAAATGGAGCCCTGGAAGATTGAAGCTTCACGTAATGAACAAGGTTTTTACAGCCTGACGTTCGGGATCAATTAAGGCTATGGTCCGAATATAACCAAACGTTAACTAAAGTAACCGAATCGGTTGACAGTTGGTTGCTGAGAATTCCGGTTACTAGGGGAACACGAATATGAAATGGAAAATATAGGGTGTCTCAGAAATATTTTCGGTTGTGGATCGGTTCTCTGGCGCAGTACGCATGTTCCGGAGAAACGAAATAGTTGGCAAACGTTTGGCAAAACTGTTAAGTTTTAGTTCCAATTGAGCGTTTTAACGGGGCCGCAACGTGCTTTTTGTGTTCGTGCGTTTTATAAAAACAATGATTCTTATGTTCTTGTGCGTCGTTTGTACAGAAATCATTATAAAATAACAAGAATGAGAGATGTCCCGAGTGCAAATTTGATTAAATATTAGGTAAGAAAATTTGAGAACACTGGAAACACGATGACAAGTAAAGCTCCAGGACACCCAAGGCCAGCAAGATCGAATGAAAATATTGAATTGAATGAATATATTTCCAGAGACAGTCATCAGTCCCAGAGGGGACCTTAACTGGCCACAGAGAAGTCCCGATTTGACATCAGTAGATTTTTTCTTATGTGGATACCTCAAGAGTAAGATATACACACCACCGCCACAAGATTTGGGAGAATGGAAGCAAAAAATAACAGATGAAATCAACTCTATTTCTCGTGCAATGCTTCGGAGAGTGATCGAAAACTTCAGTTCAAGGTGTGAAAACATGAACGGTGCTCATTTATCCAATACCCTTTTCCACAAATAAAAATTTAATGTTTAGGATTTCTTTTGTTGATAAATTTATCTTGGTAAAAAGTGTTCAGTATTTTTTTTTTATTGCATAATGTAAGCAAATATTTTTGATACACTTTATTTGACAGAAATTACAGATAAAAGCTTTGGATAAAATCAACAGAACCGACGTCCAATGGCCGGTAAATATATTGATATGTCGTTAACAAGATTTCAGGAAAAATTGTGCGTTTTTGGTATGCAAACAAGCGTTTTTTTAAAACTAAAACTTGTATTGTAAAGAATAACCAAGTTCAGTCGGAACGCCGACTTATGTGCCAGAGGCGTACAGTACAGGAAAATAAGATCAAATGAGTTTTTGAGCGGTTTTAAAGGCATTTTATTGCGCCGTTACAATTTGTGTTACTTTAGTTACGTGTTTGACATAACATATACATAATCATGATCACTGTTAGAATTTCACATAATTTTGGAAATTATATGCGTACGCCTATGAGCGGCAGGCGCAGGATAAGCGTAGACAAGCAGAGCGCGCGAGGATGGGCAAAAAAACAAATCCTTAGTTTTGTTTACGAAAAGAAGGCGGTTGGATCTGCGAGCCCCCACTCTAAATGGCACACAATTATCTCTCTCGGATGAAGTTAACTAAACTGGTCAACATTAAGTTCGGTCCATTCAATTTTTTGCCTTATTTTTAAACAGCTGCAACTTTTTTAAAAATAAATATTTTTGAACGTGGTTTGTGGCATTCAAAAGCGCGTCTCTTCTACATTAGGCCGCATGTCACATTTTTGGTGGGAAAGCTATTTTCATGATATACGGGGTGATAAGCAATGTCTTGCAAAAAAGCCAAAATTTCGTGTGTGTGACACTTTGGCAAAAAAATTTTTTAGTTGCTATAATATGGTTCGTTACTTAGGTTACATCAATATCTCTAGACGTTTTTGTCACTTTTTGGATTTAGGCCCTTTGGCCTTAGATACATTACTTAACATCAAATTTTGGTTATGCAATCTTTAAAATGCTATAATTCGAAAACGAAATGACGGATTTTCACGAGCGCTTCAAATCAGGAAAGCCTATTTCATGTAGATTTTCTATGACCTAAGAAATTTACGCAAGGTTTCAGTTTTAAGATTATACCTTTCAGTTTTAAGATTATACCAGGATACAATAAAATAAAATCGCTAACGGTACAAAAAATCTCGCCGGTGGTATATGGAATCCTTTATAGCAATAGGTTTCCATAACAACCATGGACCAATGTTGTCATGGAACCCTATTTAGCATGAAACTCTATGGCATGACATTTTGCGTCAACTGCAAATTTTATCTTGTATCAGTTACAGTCCGTCGATTTTAATCTGATACTCCAAAGGAATGTAAGCTGGTGGCTCCCTACATTAGAATGCCAAAAATCTCCTGACGTCACACCTGTTTTTGTCATATGCTTCACCCCCTCGCTCCTCATACGGAAAGTGTCAGATTAAAAACGACGGATAATAAATTTTATTTTACCAAATGGTTAAACTTGGCCAAAATGAATTGAGAAATGTTATGAGGTAATTTTGAGCCCATAAAATTTATCAAGAAAAGACGCATACGCATACCTACCTAATTTCGAGTGTGAAAAGGGTACTAGCCAGTGAAACCTAGCTTATGGCAGTCCAAGTTATCGCTACCAACACCGTTGCGGACAAATGAGAAAAACAACATCAATGCAGGATCGTTTGATTGCTCGTAATGAAACACGGAGTAGAACCCTTATTGCCATCAAACACTGCCAGAGCTTTCAAGCAGCAAGTGGCATAAGGATATCAACGCAAACCATAAGGCGTAGACTTCACGAGCGTGGACTTACGGCAGAAGAAGGAAACATGGATGCAAGGGAACTGTTTGTAGGTGCCGGTGTGGTTGTTAAGGGTGGTGTTATGATGAATGGGAGAACGGATTTGGTTGTTTAATTGAGGGAATCGATGAATGCGGAATGGTATCGAGACTGTATCAGTGATATTATTATTCCTTTCCACAAAACATTGGAGACGATTTTTTCCTGGTGGACGACAATCTCGTATTTGTGAAATATTTTAATAATGGTTCTGCGCATTTATAGTGTCTTTTTTACGTCCAATGATTCACCCAGTATTTAGGGTTTCCGTGTTGGATACCTATTTGTCTATTGTTGGCCTGGTATGATGTTAAAACTGAAACTTTGCGTAAATTTCTTAGGTCACAGAAAATCTACATGAAATAGACTTTCCGAATTTGAAGCGCTCGTGAGAATCCGTCATTTCGTTTTCGAATTATAGCATTTTAAAGATTGCATAACCAAAATTTGATGTTTAGTAGTGTATCTAAGGCCAAAGGGCCTGAATCCAAAAAGTGACAAAAACGTCTACAGATATTGATGTTACCTTAGTAACAAACCATATTGTAGCAACTAAAAAAATTTTTTGCCAAAGTGTCACACACATGAAATTTTTGCTTTTTTGCATGACATTGTTTATCACCCCGTATATCATGATGTAGCCTAATCTAGGAGAAACGCGCTTTTGAAAGCCGCAAACCGCGTTCAAAAATATTTATTGTTTAAAAAAGTTGCAGCTGTTTAAAAATAGGGCACAAAATTGAATGGACCGAACTTAATGTTGACCAGTTTATTTAGGGGTTACCCTAGACCGCAAACTTACATGGAACAACCATCTGAACAAAACATTACCACGAGCTACGGCGGCTACTCGGACATGCCGAAAACCCGTGTGAAAGTCATGGGGGATAAGACCAAAAATGGTATACTAGATTTACCAAGCGGTTATGTCAGACCCATTGTCACATACGCCTCGTTAGTATGGTGGCCAAAGACTGTGCGAATTACTGCAGAGGACAGTCTACCTAAAGTACAAAAGCTGATCTGTCTAGAAATAACAGTAGCTATGTCAACCTGCCCCACCGCAGCCTTAGTGGCGCTGCTGAACATGCCTCCTCTTCACCTACAGGTGAAAAGAGACGCCAGAATAGATGCCTATATGCTATTCCAGATAAAAAGATTTGAACTTGGTGATCTGAATCGCCACTCACGCATCCTTCGGTCTATAAAGCTCGAGGGCCAAAGTAAACCAACAGATCATATTATAACATCACTGGACTTTGACATCCCATATGAAGCACGCAAAGCTACTACAAGCGGACAACGCATCACTGTGGTACACGGATAGTTCGAAGCTAACGGAAGGACTTGATCTGGTAATAATTGGACCAAACTTGAAACTCTCCTTAGCAATGGGCTGAACGCCCACAATATTTCAAGCCTGTACATACTGGCCATGAATATCTGTGCCCAATAGAGCCTAAAAGAGGCCTTTTAAGAGGGCACATTTACATAATGTCCAACAGTCAAGCGATTCTAAAGGCTCTAGGAGCCATCAAGAGCATTCGCAGCTAATTCAGGAGGGTAAAAATATCCTTTAGCAACTTGTTTCCAATTGGCTGGGAGAAACAAAGTAACCCTGATGTGGGTGCCAGGACAACAGGGCATAGAGGGCAACAAGCAGGCAGACCGTCTCGCAAAGCAAAGGCGCTATAACACCTTTTCAAGGCCTGAGACAGGCAAAGAGGTTCATATCCATCTCAGCAGGGAGGTCTGAACAACTTCCTGACATGAACAGAAGATACATTAGAACAGTCGTTGGTCTGTTCACTAAACACTGCCTGGGGAAATCTAAATCTAAAAACAATAGGCAACTCAGACAAAGACCCTTGAAGATCTTAGGAAGCTACAGAATATTTGATTTATGAATGCCCTGCTCACTCCTGCAAAGGGCTGTAATACCTTGAAGGGGTACGGCTAACACCCCAAGAGGTGGGCACGGGGGCACGGTGGGTACTTTACCACCCAGGAAGCTGGTTTTCTTTGGGAGAAGCCTACAAATCTTGGACACCAACTAGAAGAAGAGTCACGCACAAAATATCTGGAAAGGTAGCAGTGTTTAAGCGGCTGGAAAAAGATTTAGCGACTCCAAATGCAATCTACAATCTATAAACAAATCCTAGAAACTTGGATCGAAACTTATTTTCACACTGGAGTCGGAAAGAAATCAAAAATTATTGCTTTATCACCTACAGCAAGCTTAGAACAGCGAAAACATCACCATTATTAGGATTTCACGCTATTTCCGGATGTGATATAACCGGAAATTCCTATAAAAAGGGTAAGAAAACATTTCGGAAAGCCTTTTGGCATGCTGGAAATTCTTTTTTACTTGCTCTTCTCATTGAAAATTATCGGTTCAATGATGGATAAATATATCACTGTTATATAAGAAAAATATGTATTGCCAATATGTAACCAATCTTGGCTATATGCTGCCGATAAAAATATTGTTTGTGCATATTGGCCCATGCTTGGATAAATATATTATTAAAATGATGAAAGAAGTTGTATTGCCTATAAATGTCCAATGTTGGCTAAAAAATTCCAATATTGGGCCAACATACAATATTGGTCCAATGTATCCGCAACATGGGACCAACATTGTGTGCTACTGGGGAGTCTTTATATTTTAAAACATTTCAAATTTTATAAATAAGTGCTTTCCAACAATAAATTATGCGCTTGCGCAGTCTATGATCTATCTCGTAGTAGTTCTTTCTCTTTTTTAGTGTGTTCCTACATAAATAAAGACAAAATAAGGACAGATTTAGTAACCACTAAACAACCATATTTAAAAAATAATAATAATTGAAAATAAGGTATTGCTACTTACGTCAACTACGCGACACTGCCAATAACATTCCGACTGAAAATAGTTACACCTTAGTGCATAAGACACCCTTTAAAAAAAACTGCTTACCTGCATACCGACCGATAAAGCACACGGGAATACAAACCAGACCGGACTATAACCACTTTTCCAGGAACCAGAGTAATTTGATTACTTTCGGACCGCGAAACCACAACCCTGGTTATATTCGAACTACAGCCTAAGAGCCTAGAAGCTCCTTTGGAGTTAGTACAGTGATCGATAAAAACTCGAGTCACAGATCCGCGTCTTACAATATTTGCTCGAAACGGTACCTAACCATTTTGGATAAGACATTCTCTTAATCTTCTAATGTTGTTCTTAAAGGCATTCAAAATTCGATGTTCCAAGTCTTGAAGATCGAATACTGGAGTGTCGCAAACAATAGATCTAATGTATCCCTACAAAAAATCCTTAGGAGCTAAGCCTGGAGACCTTGCTGGCTACCTAACAGGTCCATTGGTAAATGGAACATCTTCCCTAAAAAGTTCGTGTAAATGTTGCGATATGTTCCTTGTAGGGCGGGGCACCGGCGTCTTGTTAAAAGTAACTGAAGGCCAAGATTGTCTAAATCATTCTGAATTTGATTTATAAGGAATCGCAAATACCTCCTGTGAGAGATCCTTGAAATAAAATTGGTCCACAAATCCGATTTCTCAAAATCGCCGCCCAAACATCAACACCAAATCTCTTCTGAAACCGATTAAACTTGATGTACTTGGAGGATTGTATGTTGATGTTGCGGTGCGGGATTCTGTAACAAAGACAGATAGTTATCTATGACACTTGCTGTCCTCTTCTCTCTTTCCAAAATCAATAGACAGGGGACGTCAATAGAGATAGCGAAAATATCTCTATTCGTTACAGAATCCCAGCACAGTCTTACAAGTCTTCGATTATTTCATTACGAGACCAATACCGTGAATTCTGCCTGTTGAACATTGCATTATTGTAAAAGCGGACAAAGTGGACAAAATTGCGACTTCACCAAATTGTTATCGTCATTATTCCTATTAAGGAACCGGTGCAATATTGTAGTTATTCTTCTTGCCTCGTCCACGTCATAATAATGTTGGTGCAAATTGTATATTTATTTGAAAGATCGGTAATTATGATTTTCCAAAATTCTTCCTACTGTTTCTCTTGATACATCGACTTCTTGCGGAATTTCTTTAAGGTCTTGGGTGAGACATAATAGTCCGAGTCCGAGAGCCAGCGCCAAAAAAGTGCAAGAGTTTCATGAAAGCTGAACATTTAATATAAGCTTGTATTTGTGATGTATATAACTATACTCGAGTCAGCAAGTGAAGTAGCAACAAGATACGTCCACGCACCTTCGAATGTATTAAAAATTAATCGCGATGAAAGAGTTTCATGACAGCTGAAAATCATTCAATATATTGTTTATTTAATAAGAAACATGATGGACATGGTCAGATAGCATTATGTTAGAACAACTAGAGTCAGCATGGCTAGATTCCGGTCGTATATTAGAGGTAACTGAAACTGTTTCATGATGGTTCAAATTTGGTATGCTATTATGTAATTCAATACTATAATCGAAAATATCGGTCAGACTTCAATTTGTTGGAACTTTGCCAGTCAGCAATCAATTCAATTTCCAATATTGTATACTTACAGGGCTCGCAGCTGAGCGCGCGTCGGTCTATAAGTCCTAAACTAATAAGGTTAGGAATTTAATTTATATGTCAACCTATACTGGTTGTGAGACTCTATTTTAGGAAAATATTTTTGAGTATACAGGGTGGCTCAATTAGGCGTGACGATATAAAAGTCGTTAATTTTAAATGATACACCTTGTATGTGATTGCATATTTGGATTCTACGTGAAATTTTGAGCAGATTTTATATGATATACCCCTTACCTGAGTTCAACTGTTTTGGAAATATTGACAGTTAAAAATTTACTTTTTTGCAATTTTGACCGGCTGTGAAATCTAAACGATCAATTATAAAAGAATACCGATCTCACCTACATTCTTATCTAAGATTCTCATAAATTGTCATTTGACACCAACTTTGAATTTTACCGGAGGATAAATTTAATTGGAATTTTCAATCATGAATTAAATTCAAAGTTGGTGTCAAATAATATATTATGAGGGTCAAAGATGAGAATGTAAGATCAGTTTTCCTCTAAAATTAACCGTTTAGGTTTTACAGCCTGTTAAAGTTACAAAAAAGTCAATTCTCAACTGTCAATATTACCAAAACAGTTCCAAAACTTAGGTATTGGGTATATCACATGAAATCTGCTCAAAATTTCACGTAGAATCCAAATATGCAATCACTTACACAGTGTCTCGTTTAAAAAAACGACTTTTATATTGTCCGCCTAATTGAGCCACCCTGTATACTCAAAAATATTTTGCTAAAATAGACTCACGACCAGTATAGGTTGACATATGAAGGAAATTCCTAAACTTATTACTTCAGGACTTATAGACCGACGCGCGCTCAGCTGCGCACCCTGTAAGTATACAATATTGAAAATTGAATTCATTTCTGACTGGCTAAGTTCCAACAAATTGAAGTCTGACTGTCATTTTCGATTATAGTATTGAATTACAAAATAACATACCAAATTTGAACCATCATGAAACAGTTTAAGTTACCTCTATTATGCGACCGGAATATAACCAAACTGTCTCTAGTTATTCTTACATAATACTATCTGACCATGTCCGTCATGTTTTCTATTAAGTAAACAATGGATTGGAAGATTTTCAGCTGTCATGAAACTCTTTCATTGCGATTAATTTTTAACACATTCGAAAGTGCGTGAGCGCAGCTTGTCCAGCTACTTCACTTGCTGACTCGAGTATAGTTATATTCATCACAAATACAAGCTTATCTTAAATTTTCAGCTTTCATGAAACTCTTACACTTTTTTGGTTCTGGCTCTCTGACTATAAGAAATTGCTACTTTTAAAGCATGGGTACACCTTATCTAGGAAAATATTAAATATAAGTGGTCCCAAATAAGATCCCTGGCTGGTGGAACGACAATTATTGGGACACTTTGGTAATTATTGACTCTTACTAATTAGGAACGATTTTTTAGGTAGTCATAAGAAGTCCAGGATAGCAGGCTACCGCACACACCGACTCTAGCTTTCTCAGTAAGACAGCATGATTCACCTTATTGAAAGCTTCAGAGAAGTCCGTGTACATGGACCGTTCCACCTTGCTCAAAAATAGACGTTATATACTCTGAGCATCATAGCAAGTTCAGATCAGTGAACCTTCGGGGACGAAAACCAAACTGTTATTCTATCAAGCAATAATTCAATTCCTTACATCTAGTGATTCTGGAATTTTAAATTTTCAACACAGGCATTTATTGAAAAAGTTCTTTTCTATCTATAGAAGAGAACTCGGAGCAGATTACCAGAGGCCTTCACCAAGAAGCTGCGCTGTTCTGATAACGGATCAAGTAATGACTTGATCAAAAATTATTTTGTCAGCGTACCTACTCACCCTGCACGAATGAAATCCCCTTCTCGAGATAGAATCTGCAACAATACGCCTTTTGATGCTTAATTTCTTCGAGCTGGTCCGAATATGTTAGTTGCCTATAGCTGTTGAAGCAGATAGGTATTTGGCGCTTGGTACAAGGCAGAGCTGGGCAAAGCTCTCACTGAAAGGGCTTGAAGCACTAAGCCCTAAGCCCTTTCTCAAAGGGCTTTCAATTCCAAGCAAAAATTCCTTATTATTTTCAAAAGTGCTTCACAAGCACAAAGCCCTCAAAGTGCTTTGGGCTTGGCAAGCACAAAGCCCTCAAAGTGATTTGAAAAGGGCTTGTGCTTCAAGCCCTTTTCGAAAGTGCTGGGGTGCTTTAAAAAGTGCTGTGAAGCTCTTTAAATGTGCTTGAAGCTCTTTAAATGTGCTTGAAGCTCTTTAAATGTGCTTGAAGCTCTTTAAATCTGCTTGAAGCTATTTGAATGTGCTTGAAGCTCTTTAAATGTGCTTGAAGCTCTTCAAAAGTGCTTGAAGCTTTTCAAAAGTGCTTGAAGCTCCTCAAAAGTGCTTGAAGCTCTCCAAAAGTGCTTGAAGCTCTTCAAAAGGGCTTGAAGCTCTTAAAATGTGCCTAAAGTACTTTGAATTTGTGATACAATTCTCAAAGTTGCAAAAACTACTGCGCATACACTCATCAGTTGAATTAGTATAGTAGAAATAGAAATGAACTTTAAATTTTACAAAGTAGCAGTAGTATTTTATTTTATTTTTTGAGTGGTAATGGTAATGGTAATTCAATTATGAGGTTTTCAAATTGTTTATTGAGGAAAAGTGAAAAAAATTCCAGTGATAAAGTTAAATAGGGTACCTTATATAAATTAATTATTTATTTAAACAATCAGTCCATTAATTTTTTTTAAATTCAATTCTAAGCTCAAACCCAAAACCTCCATTATTAATAAAGAAAAGAAATTGGAGGGTCCTAGTTCAAATAATAGAAAAAAAATTAAGCCACAAAACACATCGATTCAAAATTTTTTGGTGGGGGATAGGTTAAATGATGGTCAATTCAAATTCCTTTCAAAGTGCTTCAAGCTCTTTTGAAGTGCTTGAAGCCCTTTCAAAGTGCTTCAAGCCCTTTCAAAGTGCTTCAAGCCCTTTCAAAGTGCTTCAAGCCCTTTCAAAGGGCTTCAAGCCCTTTCAAAGTGCTTCAAGCCCTTTCAAAGTGCTTCAAGCCCTCTAAAAGTAATTGAAGCTCATTGAAAAGGCTTGAATTACTTTTTTTCAATTAAAATTACCAAGCACTTTTCTGATGTAATTGACTTTGCAAGCCCCAATTACAAATATATAAAAGGGCTTGAAGCACAGGGCTTTCAAGTCCTCAAAGTGCTTCAAGCACTTTTACAAGCACAAAGCCCTCAAGCCCTGCCCAGCTCTGGTACAAGGTTGATCAAGACGTAGGAAAACATGAGTATGAAAATACGCCGGAGCTTGGGTCCCATGTAAGGACTAGAATTTTGATAAAACTAGTCTCATCATCATCAGAAAAGCAATATATTGGAACTTCGCTATGAGAAGTCGGCAAGGAGAACTGGATGGTGGCTGGCCCACTTGCTGAGTTGAATACCACCCTTTTTCAAGATCTAATGGACGGGTTCTTTCTGTTAGGTAGGTAATTATTTACGTAATTGCTCCTTCTGAGGACATAAGACGCTTCCAGGAATCTAATTTTTTCTCGATTGTCTAGTGTTCCTGAAGAGCTCTCGAAGTTAATAGGCCAAAGATCGAATGCCATAGTCATAAAATACACTATTAAATCCTCGATTGACTGTCATCAGCAAATACTTCATATCATGTATAGCTATTATTCGATAACAATAATACTTTCAATTTAATATTTAATTTGTTGAAATTTATTAGGTATCGCATTTCCGGTATATCAGCTTTAAACAGTTCCATATAATTCCATTGTTGTTATTCCGAAGAGCATGGATGAATGATATCCAAAACGGGATCAAAATAAATTTTAATTTGATCCCATTTTAAAAGCCCTTTTCCAGTTTATTTCATAGCATTAAATCAGTACAATTAAAATTTCCATAATCAAACGCAATCCAGAATCACGTTAAGTTAAGCGCGAAAGGTTTATTATTCAACTTTTTCGCTTTAAGACTAGATCGTGAGGGGTCTGATGCTGCGATGAGTTTGTCACGTATGACTGGGTTGGCTCACAGAATGTGAGAATTTAATTACTACTTCGATCTAAGTTATTCATAGTTATCAGCTTAATTGCGTGTGGCTGGGCTTTGAGTTGCTATAAAATAATAGAAATAACCTCTAAGACCGTCATGCTTATTGAACTACCCCTGTATGCCCGGTGACTGGAAATCTCGTCAATTGGAATTTCTGGAAAATTGGAGAAAGCCTAAAACAAACAAATAATTCTGAATCTTCCAAAGTTTATGTTCCGCTCTATGATTCATTTCCACAAATACAGATATCTCGTATCGCATGGAAAATACAACTAATACCTAAGTTAGACGGTAAAGAAGAACATTTCTAAATTCACTTTTGCTACTCACATGTTCCGTGCACTGCTAAAGAGACATCTAAAACGAGTTTCCCGGTTCAATTTTTCCCTGCTTCGTGCACCCTATTGACCGGAAGCCAAGTTCTTGAGCTTTCGCTCTATCGCGCCATTGTGCCAGTGAGATTAATAATAGCAAGGTGGAATGGAAGTGATTCGTTCTTTCTTGGAACACTTCAGATAGGCAAAGAAGCCCAGTACACTTTGTAGTTTTGAAAGGAGATTTGAAGTAATGGTACAGACCTACCAAGCCGTGAACCCAAATTCCCGAAAGAACATAGGCCTGTTCATAGTGAGTAATGTTGTCTTAAGTAATGTCAATTGTCTATCGCGCATTGCTACAGACGGTATAAACGGTAGCGAATCCGAAGCCAACGTTACTCGTCTCGCTGCTTTAGGTCTATCAAGGACGGCAGAATGGATGTTCGTACACGAAAATGAATAATATACCTACCTACCTACCAGCTTTTGTTTTTTTTAGTTGTATTTTTAGAATAGAAAATTATATTCTGATGACGAGCCGCTACTGTTAAAAAAGAGGTCGAATCTAGAGTCCAGAGGAACCCCGGAGTTGCATCGAACTGGCGTCGGCAACACCCACGGATATAGGGATGAAGCCAGGCCAAGACAAGTGTCAGTCTAATTGTTTGCGGGGTTTCAATTACTTGCCTCCTAATTAGGCGTCAAACTGTGAACGGAATTGAATTATTTGTTCGGCTTTCAATTGCGGAAATTGCGTTGCATACATTTTAGCCTTATACCGCCCGCAGGGACGTAGTTAATAAAAGGGTTTGTAATCATTATCGCCCCTTTATTGACTTCCTAACCCTCCTCGTTTTTTTTTAATTGAACACTTGGGCTTCTATAATGGTCAATATTCAAAGTTTGGTTCGGGACTGGAAAAGGCAGGATCGGGTGACCGGAATGGTCAGCTGCTACAAGCAAACACAATATGTTCGCGAACTTTTACATTAGAAGTAAAAAAAATACAAAGTGATACTGAAAGGTATTTTTTTTACTGACGTTTCATAATACGCTTATTAAACGAATAAAATCTGTTTCATAATGAACTTCATTATGATACAGATTTTCATTATGATACAGATTTTTCAGCCACCGGATTCGAGTTATTTTGATTAGGTATGAACAATATTTATACAAAAATAACAGACTTGTTTTGGAATTTTGGATTATCTCTATCAGTATTTACCAAAAGAAACAACAAAAAATTAATAAATCGGGTGCAGAATTTAGGCCCAAATGACGTCTAGATCCTAATTCTCGAAATTGTCAATAGATGGCACTACCAGTTGAGAAGTTTACTATTCTGAAAATAAATATGTATTTCGTATATGTACTCTCATGTTATATACGTAACACGCCTGCGGCTCGTTTCGTATCCTACAACATGCTCGTGTATTAATGGCTATCATTACATGATCATTGCATAATATAATATTTTGTGACGATTGTCATTTTAGTTTAAAAATTACAGAGATTCAGGCCCCGCCTAAATGCAGGCTAAACTCTGATTTGATAAGTTTTGCAACATAAGAAACAAAAAAAAAAAAAAAAAAAATCGGAAAGCATTTTGTTCCTCATTTAACACATTGAGGCCATTTTGGGTATGTTTCCCAGAGGGTCCCATTTTTTTTTGAGATTTTTTGAGTTTGACTTTCAAAATACGTTAGCTTTAGACGTTATTTAATATCTTTTGAGTGATTCAACTTTACTGTCAAAAGGGGTTTTTGACGTGTCACCCTTATATGGGTGACGTGGCCTGCCAGTTTGTAAATCGTTCATTTTTTCAGATTATAAGCAGAAAATGTAGAGAATTATTTTTTTTTTTTTTCACTTTCAATTATTATTTATTTTGTCTCCCATGTTTCAATGCATCCGTAAACATTTTGATTTGCCTAGTTTGTGAGTCGTTTATTATTTTTTTTATTATAAGTAGAAAGTGTAGAGATTTTTTTTTTCGCTTTCAATTATTATTTTTTTTGATGATGTTCATGAAAGATCTTCAAGTTTTGCTATTAGAATTATGGTATTTGGCAGTTTTTGAATAAACATTTTTTCCCCACTTTTTCCTTCCATTTTTTTTTCAATGCCTGTAGAACATGTAAATTTAAAGATTTCCTAAAACCAAGTATATCACAATGTTTCTCAGGGGGCCAACTTTCAGAATCCCTATTGAAAATACACTGATCGTCGCCTATATTTGTATGACGCGGCCTGGCGAGGAGTTATGCATGCAGACCATGTCGCCCATATATGTACGACGCGGCCCACCGGCAAACATCACTGTCACCCATATATGTATGACGTGGCAACCAATGTGTTAAGAGAGGCCAACTTTATTTGTCTTCAACTGGTATATACTAGGAGACTCTTCGTATCCTTAATTTTGTTTCTCTATCACCTCAATTTGCCATTTCCATCCTCTTCTATAGATAGTTTTCTATGTATCATCTGACAACGAAACTCAAACGCCAATTCCGTGACGTTTAGGCACTGTCATCAACACCTATATGCTGATTAGTTATGTTGGGTAGGTAAGTGTCAAAAACAAACCACAGAACAAGCCATATTATTTTGTCAAGGAAAACTGTGCCAATCAGGTATTAAACAGAATTTAGAGGAATTATGGAACTCTTTGTTAGTATATACCTACCTTTGAAATTTTGATGTCCGATATATAAAGTGGACAAATGGACAGACCTATATAGTATACCTACCTGCAAACTATTGCTAAAAAGATAGATATATTCTATACATTTCAGTTTCCTTACAAATCACATAGTGGTGTTATAATGTCATAACAAATCTATTTATTTCCAACCCATATGACGTCATCTGGATAATTGTGTTGGGTTGTTGTGTGCATTGACTTTGAGTGCTGAGTTTGTTGTTTTGAATTATATTAAATTATTTGTAGTGTCTGTACAAATATGTTTTACTGGTGTGTCGTTTCGTGTAAAAACTAAAATAGGATTTGTATGACGTTGAGACTTCTATATTTGGATGAAACGGTCCGCCAAATATTAGGTCAATGACTATACCGCCATGGCAGCACCGTCGTAATTGTCACTTGCCAATACAACAGAAGTCAGCCTCCCCCCCCCCCCCCGTTGGAATTTCTGAGCCACATATTTTTTCGTTGGTATTGCTATGTTGTTTAAGGTTTTAGCTTTTTGCCTCGTGCCAATTACAGCATAGCCCGGAAAAATGTGGAAAACCGGGGAAATATGGAAAAAGTTACCTATTTTATTAACCTTTTCTAAATGATTTACTGTTGCGCAATCTGCTCAATAACGCGACTTTTTGAAGCATGAAGCATGTGAAGCGGGTAGAACGTTGACAATTGCCGCCCGCTAACTTTCACGCATGTGCATTCCATAGCCGGGCAAACAAGAAGATTTCCGGTAATGCTGGCAATTTGCTGACAGTTTGACAGCGTATTGATTTTCAGTGTTTCCAAAAGGGTTGCTCCTTAGAGCAGGTAAAGGTAAAGAGGAGTAGTAACATGGAGTTGGAAAATGAAGCCGTTTTTTCAGGTATTTTGTCACCAAAAAAATTGGCGGTATAGGCAATTCAATGGTTTACCTGTATTTTGGTACCAAACACCTGCCAAAAACTTGGCTTCACTTTAGTTTCATAATTATCGGCCCGAGCGAAGCGAGGACAGAATATCATACGAGTCGAAATCGGTTTCCGTCCGTGCTACACACAGTACTTTTTGAGCAACCCTTAGAGCAGGTAAAGCGCTGTCCTACGGACATAAGGAGTAGGAACGCGCTTTACCTGCTCTAAGGGTTGCTCAAAAAGTACTGTGTGTAGCACGGACGGAAACCGATTTCGACTCGATAATTTCACACTTGTCGGAGTCGTCTCCTTTCCGCCCTTGATACACAATTTACTATTTTGTTTCAGGTAAACTGTATATAATCATGTGTGAAGAGAAGCCTTTAATTCTTAAGCGACATAAAGCATTAACAACATCACAGAAGAAGAGATGTATAATTCATTTTGATGAAAACAAATAAGACAATAATCTTCGACCATTTTCCGCTCAATCATTTTATAAAGTTCGTGAGTGTGTTGAAGTGCAATTTTCACCCTTCCCCATTACTCGTGGGAACAACAATGGACCAAACAGAAAAGGAAGGAAGGGGTCAGGTTTTGACTCGGACCCTCCTATAGCATATCAGAGAAGCTCCAGCAGCAGACGCTGATAGTCTGATTCACGTAGAATCTACCAAAGACTCAGTGGCCGCTAGTTTAGATGTGAGCTCTCTCGAGAGAATTCAGTGAAAGTAATAGATTGGAAACTGAGTGTAGACAAGTGCCAGTGGACCTCGATGAAGATCATGATTTTTACCAGCGCTGGTGTTTTTACGAATTTACGAATATGTCGAAAATTACAAAACGTGTACCGCTATGAGGCATTGAATGTGAACCATCAACATCCAAGCGAAGCCGCAGATCTACGGTTCCTACAAGAAATTTATTTCCGAGTGATAGCTGCATTTTTGGTCACAAGAATCGAAAATGGATTTCTTCAAAAAAAACGTACGAGTTTCCTATACCAAATGTCTAACAAAAATAGCGGGGTTGTCCATTATCGAAGCTGCAAAAGCAAAATGAGATGACATATTTTTAAGTGAAATGAAAGATGTAGATTTCATAGCTCGACAAAGTGCACTATCAGAATAACTGTCGTAAGGAATACACAAGTTGTCCGGATAAGCAAGCGACTCCATGCCGCTCCATAAAGCGAATCACTTGCGCAGCAAAAAGCCCATAGAGAAGCATTTGAACATGTAGAGAACTATGTTCAGGAAAGCATCATTGGTAATGTTAATGTTGAACGCATATCTATGCTGCGTGAGAGTTATTTGTTGTTCATGTCAGAACAGTCACCGACAAATTAAAGGAAAAACTAATACACCAATTTGGCATCCGTATATCATTCCGGCAGCCAAACTGCAAAAGTGAACTTGTGTACTCGTCATGGATAAAACCAGGAGAAGCCATAGAAACTGCATTTGAAGCTGCGTCATCAGAGATACGAAGAGTACAAGAGGCTGCAATGATTTTAACCCGTTTTTACACGCGTTCGGTCAAATCGACCGACTGCTCAAAAGTTTATATGAATTATTAGCTTTTTTCGCGGAGTCGATCCCAAACAAATCCTGAACGCTAAGGTATGACCTACGCAGGTTTACTAATCAATAGAGACATGAAACTCTCAAATATTACCTGCGTAAGTCACGCCTCAGCGTTCAGGATACGTTTGGGATCATTTCCGCGAAAAAAGTGTACAAGCACTATAATTCCTAGAGTTCATAATCATTGCAAAGGGAATTATATTATGCAGTACAGTTACCGTATTATCGACGGCCAAAAGTACTTTCAATATCAGAAAATGCCAATTTTGAACACAAATATTTCAAATACTTAGGTTCACGCGCCTAGTCAAAAGCGCCGACTATGAAAACAACGAACTATACTTCAACCAAAAACCAAAATACTTCTGGGCCGATGGGTAGTGGAAAACCTGCGTCAGGCATTCCTGGATGGACAAAACTGCCACCCTTGTACCAGTGGCGTAATTACTGATATTATCAATGGTCGGTGTTTTTCACCGACACGCGTGTACTTCCGGGTTAAGACGACATATCCAGCAGGCATAAAAAACAATTCACCGAAAATGCCTGGGCCTCCTTCAGCCAAATTTTTGGCATCAGAAGAAATGAAGGCTCCTAATTTACTATGTGAATTTTTATCATTCTGAACAAGCGAAAAACCATTGCACGCTGCCAACGACAAAGTTGAGCGCACAGTGAACTCCTTTGCACAGGATTTGTGCTATAGTACTATTAATGGTAAATGGAAAATGGCGAAGCATTTGAGTTCAGGAAGTGCAGAACTGATAACTTTGGTAAACAGATATGGCCATTGTGTGTCCTACTAACACTTGCTTGAGTTAGAGACTGCTATGCGCAATAAAATAAAGAGCAATGATGAACTTCTCCCTTCAAATATATCTCTACAACAGGTAACATTGTGTCGCAGTTGTGTTGGGACAACTTTGACCTAAATGACGAAACTCCATCGGGCAGTGGGACAACTCATTCAACACATAGGATTATAATTCAAGAAAGAAGTACTGATATGCAAATATTGAGTAGTAGCAGTGATGTACCAAAAACGAAACAACGGACTGTGAAATTCGTGGAGAAAGATCTTCAACCTTGTTTCCTTAAAAGCACCCTGAACCCGATATCGACGGCAAATTGTGTATGCAAAGCTTGCATTAATAATGCTACACTATCTCATTTCTTCTGGTTATGGTGCAGATCAAGATTTAACTAAACATACCAATTACCTGGATGGTGAGAATGGGTCTCAGAAACATCAATTATTTAAGGTAAACAGAAACCTTCAAGTCTAGGCTACATGACGCCAATTACTTCGCCAATTACAAAATATTTCACTATTCAAGAAATCCTGACACAATCGCAAAAGGCAACAGAAAACACTGGACAGGTTTATACATTTGTTAGACTAGATCAAAGCTTATGCTGTGCAATGGCATACCAATAAATTTCCAGACGTAATCAATAACGTTGGCGCTTTTCATACCACCTGCTCCTATTTCGGCTGCTTAGGTAAATTGATAAATGGCTCTGGCTTTGAAGATGTTTTAATTGAATCAGCAATGTGTGCAAGTAATTCTTTTGCAAAAGTAATATCGGGAAAACATTATAACAGAGCTACGAGAGTCCATAAGATAATGATCGAAGCACTATAGAGATTACTTACTAAAATGAACATGAAAATTAATCCTGAAAAAAAAAACTCCGGATGCTAAAGGGCTAAAAGTAATTGAAAACCTCGCAGAAAACCCATCACATTCTAATTTGAGATCTGTGAATGAAAATACATCTTGTCAAACATTTTACAAGCACTACCAAACTTTCTTGATCGAAGTAAGGGAAGGGAAACTGGATAAAACAGCACAATTTTGGGTCGGTTACATGGACAAAGTGTTATCGATTCTAAGGTTTCAGCAAGCGACTAAGGAAAACAACTTTGACTTATACTGGGCATGTTTGGAAGATATGATTTCCCTTTTATTTGCAGGTAACCATCACAATTATGCCAGGTATCTTGTAATCTATACACCCACTCTTTTGAACCTGCAAAGAACACACCCAGGAGCTGAAGACTTACTTCGCAAAAATGGTTTCAGTTCTGTAGATCACTAGTTCCTAGTTCCAGAAATACTGTTGATACTACAATAGAACAGACAATTAAACGATATGCCAAATGCACTGGCAAGATACTGGGTATTAGCAGAAATTTCTGGGCATATACACAAGGCATGAACGTGCTAAATACGTAGAGTTGACATTTGAAAAAGCAGGCATGCTACACACATCAGACTCCTCTCATCATGATATGCAAACAGGAGAAATGAAACGAAGTGAGCAGTGTGTCTTAAAGGTAATTGAAGCTATCCCGCAATATATCAATCCATTTGAAGTTAACGATAAAGATAGCCTGTTCTGTTTATCATCTGGAAGACCTGTCCCTGAACCGGTGGAAAAAAATTTACTCAATTTAGATAGCCTGGGAAAGATGCCTATAAGACTTTCGTACAAGATAGGTTTGTTCTCAAAAATACAAAATTTCATGACCGACTGAAGAGACAAAAGCTTCAAACTTTTAATAGTATTCACGAGAAGATAACTGTTACGTCTCCTCAAAATAGTTGAAATAAGAGCAGAAAGAAATATTTTTGGTCGAGCTCTTCTCCTGTCCCAGGAACATGAAATTAACCTAGAGATGCTGTTATCATATCGATTAGGACCAGTAGTACCATGGGCATTAGCCACTGCAGGTGGGTGTCCTACAAAAACAGACAAGGCCAAATTACTTCATGCTTTGGAGATCAAAGGGCGAGGTGAATGACCCTCCTAACATTGAGGCATGCATTTATAGGACTAATGGCACGGCTTACTTTCAGACTCTCATTAACATTCCAGAATTCTTTGGTGATCTAGCCGAGATAATATTAAGCTGCTTTTCAAAAAGCATAAGGATAGATTTCGTGACAGATACTTACTTGGAAGTATCTATTAAAAACATTGAAAGTCTGAGAAGGGGTTGTGACAGTGGCGGCTGGTGAGAGGAAAAGTTGGCGGTGCACACACTCAGGGGGGAAGCCCCAGAGGCGCGCAAATTTTTTTGGACTGACCCAAACTAACCCAAATTTTGATCTAAAAGCTGTAAAAAAACACGCTTCAGAAAGTTTTTTCACTTATTCTCAATTCAAACCTGGGCATTTACCATTTCTACAAAATAATAAATGAAGCACGGGCGGAGTACGAGAAATTTAATAAAACAGTTTTATATAAAATAAGACATAATGCACCATACAAATCAAATAGGAATCAAATTTATAAAAAATATTTACTGCACTGTCTTTCCAGACGAAACTGATTTCTTTGCGGCAGGCGCTTCAAAGAAATATGCCGCCCTATGGCACCAGGGACGCCGCTAAAAAATCTAACCAATAAGATATTCCTGGAGTCAACGTTGACTGTCTATCGATAGTCAAATCAAATGAGACAGTAAAAAAAATTAAATTCCTTTGGTGTTCGGCGTTTCAGCCCCAGAGATTTCCAAACATTATCCAGACCTATTCAGAGCTTTCCAGAGTTTTCCAGATTTCATACAGATTTATCCAGACTTGTACAGACTGATCCGGATTCTGGATAATGAACCCCAGGTCTTTTGGGACCTTTTCCAGAATTTTTCCGACCCTTTCAAGAAATTTCCTGGCCTTATTTAGACGTTTCCAGAGATTTCCAGACATTATCCAGACATATCCAGAGCTTTCCAGAGTTTTCCAGACTTCATCCAGATTAATCCAGACTTTATCCAGACTTGTTCAGACTGATCCGGATTCTGGAAAATGATCCTGAGGTATTTTGGGACCTTTTTCAGAATTTTTCAACCCTTTTCAGAAATTTCCAAGTCTTTTCCAGACGTTTAAAGAGATTTCCAGACTTTTCCAGACAAAATCCAGACTTATCCAGAGTTATCCAGAGTTTTACAGACTTTATCCAGATTTATCCAGACTTTATCCAGACTTGTACAGACTGATCCGGATTCTGGAAAATGATCCCCAGGTCTTTTGGGACCTTTTCTAGAATTTTTCCGACCCTTCAAGAAATTTCCATGCCTTTTCCAGACGTTTCCAGAGATTTCCAGACATTATCCAGAGCTTTCCAAAATTTTTTCATCCAGATTAATCCAGACTTTATCCAGACTTTTTCAGACTGATCCGGATTCTGGAAAATGATCCCCAGGTCTTTTGGGACCTTTTTCAGAATTTTTCCAACCTTTTCCAGAAATTTTCAAGTCTATTCCAAACGTTTCCAGAGATTTCCAGACAATATTCAGACTTATCCAGAGTTTTACAGACTTTATCCAGACCTTATCCAGACTTGTCCACACTGATCCGGATTCTGGAAAATGATCCCCAGGTCTTTTGGGACCTTTGGCAGAATTTTTCCGACCCTTTCCAGAAATTTCCAGGCCATTTTCAGACTTTTCCAGAGATTTCCAGACTTTTCCAGACTTCATCCAGATTTATCCAGACATTTTCCAGACTTGTTCCAGCTCACTTGGCTTGTTCCAGCTCACTTGGCTTGTTCCAGGTTCTTGTTGTGTGTTGTGTGTTAATTAAATTGCCGCAAAAACTAATCCGGGCCGTTCGATCAGGTGGCCCCGTTTATACGTATAAAAACAGCTGGTTACAGGGAGCGCGGCGTGACCTTCTCCAACGTAATTGCCGTGTTGCAGCGGGGCCGTTGTGAGATGGGCTCGGACGAATAGTCCAGCGAGTTTAGTTTAGTCAGTCGCTTAAATTATTGTCTAGGAAATTTAGGAATAATAACGACAGAAATTTTTCCGTCGGGATCAAATTATAGAATGATAAGTAATTTGATCTGACGATTGTAATAACTATTGAACTAAAAAAAAATATTTTAAAAGGACCGACATATTTTGCGCCAGTGCCACGGCCCCTTAGGGCCAGCCGCCACTGGGTTGTGAAGATACATTCCTAATAAAAGGTCCAAAGACCAAGATTCCCCGTGATTGGAAGAAATTCCTCAGTAATGGCCAAAACAAGGAACAACTTGTCAACCTTCTACATAATGAATGGGAAACATGACAAATATTCACATTATTTTCATGGTAAAAACGTTTACTTATCACACAATGACCAGTGCACGTTGTTTACTAACGAAGATGGTTCAACTGTAAATTATACTGTACAAGAAGAGCTATGCTCTTCACAAGTGGAAGCAGACACTAAAATTATTCTGCATTGCTTCCATGCTGCTCAATCTCGTCAAAATAAAATGCCTATCAGAATTAGGTCACCAGACACAGATGTTTTTATGTTACTGTTAAGGTATGCCCACGAACTTGAAAATGTGTTACTGTTTGATACAGGAGTTGGAAATAAACGAAGGGTCATTAATGTCACCAATATTTCTGCGGATTTAGGTGTAGCTAAGAGCCATGCTATGTTGAATATGCATGCATTATCCGGATGTGACACTACCAGTTCTTTTGTTCGTCTTGGAAAGTTGTCGGTGAAAACTTAATTAGAGAAATGTTTTAAATTCGTGCCTATCCTTAGGTCATTAGGATCATCACTTACAATTACAGATAAGTTAGTGATAGACCTAGAGGAATTCGTCCGTTACTTGTACATTGATAAAGGGTACACAGATTTAAATAAGCTCCAGTACGATTTAATCACACAAAATATAGGTACTCTCTCACAGTGGCCTCTGCATTGCCAAGGTATTGAATTGAGTCTTCTACCTCCTTGCAAAGCTTCACTTCAAAACCACATCAGTCGTGTAAACTACCAGTGCTACATATGGAATAATGCCCACGTTGCTAGACCCATCATAACATCAAGTCCAGTGGGACATGGCTGAAAATTGGAAAATGGACAACTGAAGATAGCTGGATTAAGGAGGATCCGTTGCCGCCTGAAATAACCGTTGTTATGGAAAGCGATCATCCAGATGAAATTGAAGATGGAAATGAGTCAGAGATAGTAAACTTGACTGATATACTACATTAGGACGATGAAGATGAAGAACACATTTATTGATTACAGATGCAGCTGTTTGGGTTGGTTTGTTTTCAAATGGAATGAATAATTTCCAGCTATTTTTCCGATAAAACCATGAAAAATTAAGGGAAGAATTCCTTTACAATATATAGTTTATAAACACACCTTTCTCCACAATAAGTTTCATTGAAATGTGAATACATTTTTCCGTATTTTCGCGGTTTTCCACATGTTTATGGGATATGCTGTAATTGGCATGAGCCACACAACAACTACAACTAAAACCTTATACTACATGGCAATACCAACAAACAAAAATATGCAACTCACAAATGCCCACGGGGGGGGGGGGGGGTTCATATTTGTGGCTCATGGTCTATAGTAGTAGTAACTGAACTTTTATCAACCTTTGTGAGTCCGAAAAAGTGCTTGTAGACTTGTATCCCCAAGACTATTGGGAAAGTTTATGTTATTACTTACACTAATAGACCCTTAGACCATAGACCATTCTGTTATTATAATTCTTGTAAATCAACCATATCTTAAGAGTACCTAACTATTTCACTACCGAATCGAGGTGGTATAAGTTTTCCTTTTCATTTACTTGTATCTTCCCCTCTCTGTCTCGTCTGCTGTCTGCTCTACTTATCAAGGTATAAAATTAAACTGAAATTCAATAAATACCTAGGTGTCTCCTTCACAGGATTTATCTTTCCCTTCTAAGCATAACCACCAATGACGTCATTAGGCATGTCAATATTATAAAACGAAAGGCGTTCGGTTTCAATTTGCGTCATGTTATTGAAGTGATGGCGGCAAGTGGCGTGGCACTCCCATTAAAGCCGTTACGTTGTTGTTTTAATTTTCCGAATTGACGTCCAATTAAAATGTTTTTGACACTGTCTTCGGAGTTTTTAGTGCAACGAGCCGTGCACAATTTAATGACAGAAGCTTGATTAGCAATTGTTTACTGGTAGATTACGTAATAGTCTTTGAATAATTTTTTTCGTGCGGGTTCGTAGATAAGTGAGACTACTTTTCCACACATAAATACATTTTATTTGGAACAAGACACAAACATCACAATAAACTACAGCGAATGTTCACAAAAGTGTATCACTAATCATATTACATAACCTTCAAATTCAAGACTGACGTACGCCCGAAACAACACTCGTGTGAAATTTGTCACTTTCTACACTCGTAATGTAATATACTATTTGAAGTTATACGATACAAGTAGATAAAATTCATATAAAAACTGTATCTTTTTCAAAGGATTTTTATTCTACAGGATGATTATTATTCTACAGCCAAATCTTATATGCAGAGGGTTCTATAATATTTGAAAAACCACCGTTCTCTTCAACTTCCTTTTTTCCTAAATATTCGTCGATCATTAAAAGGCCTTCCAACTTAATCAAACTAACCCGATTTTTTCAAATAATTGCCGCCACGTATACTTCAATTAATTGGAGTAAATTTTCAGAGGACTGCGGAGACTAATTAGGAAGTAAGTGAACCTGACCGATTCTATCTATTTCGAAAGAGGACCAAAAAGACGGTATAAAGCGAAGACACCGGGCGACGATGGGACGGAAAAAAGGGGGGGTGGTCGGGAGAGGGACATCCGCCAGCCTGTTTTGTGATTTCCCCAGAGTGGTATTGATTGAGAAATGCAACACCTACCTTGATGCTTTGCAATGTCGTTTCGTCGTTTTTCAGTCCCTCGTTCTCCCGGAGTAGTTTCGCTCTCATTAAAAAACTTTGTGTATTAAAAGTTGTTTTTAAGCTTTCTTAAGTTCTTTGAAAGTTGCGAGCCGCGGACCGGAGGTTTTTTTGGTTTTTCTTGTATAAAATATTAGCACCTCTGCATAAAATAGGTTTACGCTTCGCGGTTTCAATTAGTAACAAGACGTTTGAGGACTTATTAGTTGAAGAAACTTCGGCGAACTTTACCTTGCTTTAGTTATGATTTAATCCAAACTGATCGACATCTTTATTATTATTGTATGAAAGACTAATTCGATTCGAACTCCAAAAAACTTTTAATATTACATCATTATCGAACTTGCAATATAAATCTGCTGTTCAGTTTTATGGATCATTTACTTACAATATGCCTAGTTGCCACATTTTCTCTTGAATGACTTTATTTATTTATTTATTATTAGAGTTGAATCGTTCAGGAAATGGAGTAGGAGGTAGGGAGTTCCAGAGATGGGGCGCCAACAAAGAAGCCCTATATTTAGATATCCTCGGAATAGCCAATACTTTACCACATAGGGATGGGATGCCTATGAAGTTTCTGTGGTTCTTAAATAACTTCTTCCAGCTGAAATGAGGCTGACCAGATCGACAAAACATCTCCCATGGTACTAGCGATAGAATAACGACAAGAATTGACATTTTTGTTGGGATCCTTTGTACTGCCTGGAAGCATCGCTCCAGATGTGGAATTCCATAGATGATCTGATTTGTATTATAAAGGAAAAGTTGTTCATAAGTAAATAAGTTTAGGAAACAAAAAACCTAACTTTTGAGAAGCTGTTTTGGCGATCGAAGAATCATGGTAATGCCAAGACAAGTTGGTCGATGCCGTTAACCTAAGAAGGGATACTGAGGGATTGATTGGAAGGTTTTGCCCCGACATCCTTGAAACTGGGTTATCATCGGCGGAAGAATTCTTGTGTGATAATACTGTTGCTTAAGTTTTGGAAGCATTAAATTCGACTAGGTTGTTGAGGCCACAGTTGGTAATGGTGTCAAGATCACTGAATCTATTCTCGTGCGGAGCGCGTGGAGGTGGCTCTAGTAAGTGGTTTGTCAGAAGAGAAAGATGCCATCAAGCTGCTATCGTACGCAAAGCTGTATATGAATTCATAAAATGAGGGACGCCGGCATTTATAGGCAGTGTATCCCATCGACTACAAGATGCAGTTCCAAAAAGCTTCCCAGTCAATGGCTAAATTCGTTCGGAAGACTATGGAAGTTTGCTGAGGAGACCTTTGTGCCACACCTGATAAAAAGCCTTGGAGATGTCCAATGCTACAATTCTAGTTTCGCCATGTTTTCCGAGAGTCGAGTTCCAAATATGACTGACGTACGCCAGCAGATCTCCTGTTGATTTTTTAGAATAAGGCCCGTACTGTCAAACAGAGGTGCATTTATTGGCTTCGAGGTATTTAACCAGTTTCAGGTTGTAGTATAACATACCCGGGTTCGTTCAGCAATATTGAACGGTGTGAATTTTTATTAACTTTTAAACAACAAATCATCTGAAAAACGAAATGAAAAACAAATAGGACCTACGTTGTGGGAACTTATAGGCCAAGGCACTTAGCGACTTTTTCAATTTTCATGCTACACAATTAATTTTTCACACATACATAGTAGATGAGGCAGGCTTTATTGAGCCCAAATTTAGGCCCGGTCCGATAGGTCGTTTCGGCATAATACTCTTGTCAAGCAAAATGGAGATGTTTCTAAAGCAGTCTGTCGAATTGAGGATAATTTTGTTTATATTTATTTTGAAAAGTCCACTGATAAGTCGAAATGCCAAACTATCGATCCCCTATCTCAGATTTTCCATTTAATTTTTTTATCGCAAGTAAAACGGCTTCGAACATGACTGAAAATGGAAAAAATTGACGGGAATTCAAACGGAGTGACAGCGAGCTCCCCCCCGCCCACGCAGATTACAATTTTTTTCCATTTTCAGTGATGTTTGGAGCCGTTTTACTTGCGATAAAAAAATTAAATGGAAAATCTGAGATAGAGGATCGATAGTTTGGCATTTCGACTTATCAGTGGACTTTTCAAAATAAATATAAACAAATTATCCTCAGTTCGACAGACTGCTTTAGAAACATATCCATATTGCTTGACAAGGGTATTATGCCGAAACGACCCATCGGACCGGGCCCAAATTTGGGCTCAATAAAGATTGCCCCATCTACTATGTATGTGTAAAAAATTAATTGTCTAGCAAGAAAATTAAAAAAGTTAGGAATTCTTTACGAAAATCTTTTTTTTTGGGGAAAAAATCATTTCTCGAAGACTAAAAGACCTACAGGGTTGTATGATGGCTCATTTTAAAACTTGTTCAATGCTATAAAACTATTGCCATAGTAGCAAAACCATCCGATCATTAGTTTCCGAAATACAGTGAAATAAACAAAAAAAAAGCCCTATTTTTCCACTAAATATTGTTTATAAAATCCCCTAAAAGTAATTAGATGTTGCATTTTTGGTTTTTAGCATCTATAAATGATCCTTAACAATACTCCATCGATAGTTTGCTGTTAAATTTTATGTTACGAAAAAAATTATCTGCCCTGGCCTATTACTCAATTTTACTTACTGAACATGCGCCCGACATAGAAAATATTAGGGAAATTTAGGGGAGTTGTGATATGTAAAAGAAACGAAAAATTTGTAAAACGTCTACTTTATTATTAAAGTAAATCGTACCGTTCTCATCCTGGAACTAACGAGGGGAAAGACCACGGTAGAGAAACCCTCGATCTACATTCCTCAAAATCAAAACATACTGTGTCATTTTAATAATAATTGTGAGTCATTAATTCAATAATTTAAGTCAATAAAAGTTTAAATTGGGTAGCTTCCCTGTTTTTGTGCTAATATTTCAATTACACACACTACATTCAATCAACACTACCTATATTCGATACTGAAGAGTTTTTTTGGTTAGTTAGCCAGTTTCCCAGCAGGTACTGAGGTCCCATACTTGAAGCTACTTAGCTATAGTTGTTTTTGAGCCAATATCTCTAGATTGATTATTTCATTTGCTAGGATATTCGCTCGTCAGGGTAGGAAAATGTTAGTAAATTCAACAAGGCCCTAATGCACGCTCTAGATCCAAAAATCAAAATCCTAGCACAAAAGACAGCACATAATTTCTTAGTTTTTTTTTAAAATTTACTCTTTATCTGTGTTGTTTACAGCATGAAACGATTTTTCTTAATTATATAAACAATGCACATGTCATAAAAAATTGTTATAAACAAAAAAAAACATAAAAATGGGAAAAAAATAATACTTGTATAAATTGAACCCTCAAAAACAAAATAACAATTATTCAACTGACCTGTGATCGGTCCTTGATACACACACTAATCACAAATTGGATTGAACAATCAGTTTAATAAAAAATAAAAATAAAAATTGAATAATGAACAATTACAGACACGCGTCTAAGGGATCAGCCCAGCTTGTTCTCTAGTCTAGTCGCTTATTTCTTCTACCTACCCTTCGTACGCTTCTTCTGTGGTGCCTCTAGGTTCGCCCTTACTTGAAGGAGCATTACATGGTTGCAACATTTACTTTTATTCAGTAAACGTTTTTCAAGAAGTTAAGATTCAAAGAAATAATATTTTAAATAGGTGGTTTTCCTCAAGGTTGACTGCCTTTTCCATTACTTTCGAAAGGACGGATATAAGTGAGATGGGACGATAATAGCTTGGGGAAGAGTTTTCTTGCCTTTTTTGAGGAAGGGCTGCACTCTGGCACATTTCCAGATAGACAGGAAAACGCCTCGCCTGTAAGAAAGTGATAACAGTTTGCAAAGTACTGAAGCCAATTTTTGTGCGCAATTTTTAGGGACAATGGGTGGAATGCCGTCGGGACCACAAGATTTTCCAGTGTGAAGTTGCAGAAGAATATTCCTAATAGTTTTAGGTCTAACTACAACGTTGTCCATGTAAGGACCAATGTGTGGCAGTACCTGTGGCGCTCTTCCATTTATCTCTATTGTGGAATTACATGCAAATTGTTTGGCAAAGAGATTTGCTCTTTCCTTTGATGATATTATTACAATAGAATTATTGTCCTTAACTAAAGGTGGAAAGGAAGAAGATGTATTTTTTTTTCCAATTGTCTTGGCAAAGGACCAAAAGGATCTTGATCCGCTCGAGCCGTCCAAAAGTCGATTACATACTTGTTGGTTTTGTAACTCCTTAGCTTCGTTGGTTGTACGGTTGCAATCATTTCTAGCAGCCGTGAAAGACGATCGAGTTTGTTCGCATTCGTTTCTACGCCAAACACGATGTAGCATCTGCGCCAAGTACTCTATTATTTAGGTTAGATGGTAAATTGCGAGCAATCGTATTTTATGGTAATTATTTCTTTGAGCAGCTACTTTAAAATAAAATTGTGGGGGGCCGGTCTATTTGCATTTGAAATAAACAACTGATTTATGGTTATCCGTTAACCTCTACACTGTCTCTGAGCTTCTAAATAAAATGTTGCAATCAAAAAGCCTTGTACTTTAATAACACTTTTATATAGCCCTAGTATATTAGGTACAATATTTTTAACCCAAAACACCTTATACACCTCAAAACAATAATTCCTAATTTAGTTTAACTATTATAACTTCCAGTTCTATAAGCGTATAAAATCCCTGAATTCGCTTGCTGTTGAATGTTGTACAATACTTGTACTCAAAAATCGTGTACTTAGCCAGAGTAAATACTATCAAAACAATCAACATTTTATCTAAATTCATTCAATTAGATATAGACCCTGAGATAGAGCCTGTTTAGTGGAGTCATTTTTTTTTGTCTGGCATTTTGAGGGATGAATGTGGCTAGTTAACTGATGAGAATATAGGTGGTTTTAATGGCTGCCACCTGTTCGAAATGTCCACAGAATGTTTCGTCGGAAAACTCGACTTCGAACTGCGATTACCGTCTGGCGATTTTTCAGCGATATTTTTACAACAAAACCTTCCATTCTCTCGATTACCAGACAAAAAGTAAACGCGGAAGGTTCTTTTCTTTTCTTTTGGAAGTTGACAGTCATCCCCACTTTTTCAGCTATTGAAAAGCATCTGGTATTTTTTATGGGTGAATTATTTATCAATGTCAATCTTTTATTTTGGAGCCAAAAAATTTGAGATCAAAAAAAAAAAAAATCCTCATGTAAATCAATTTTTTTCTTCTGCAAATTTTCGAACGGGAGGCAGGCATTAAAATCACCCATATTCTCATCAGCTTAGTAGCCACATTCAGCCCTCAAAATGCCAGACAAAAAAAAATGACTCCACTAAACAGCCCCTATCTCACAGTCTAATAGATATCAAAATATCTAACTAATCATTTACTAGACGGAACAATAACAGTCAATTGGATTATCCAAACTCTTCAGTAGAAGTCATTACAGTTAACCAGTCATTTGAATTAAATTTCTCTATCTATACTAAGCACAAAAAATATTTAAAGTTATTTGACTCGAGATAAAAACATATATGCAATAATGTTCCATAGTCAATTCACTTACTTCGTAGTCATTTCAACATTGATAAAGTCACATAAATATGTAACTAGAGTACTCACATTCCATCCTTAAAACACTTAACGAATCCAAAATAATTCTTTTTGATTATTTAGAGCGCATCATTTTCAATTTATTGATATCTACGGATTCGAAATACTGGAGATTCAATTTTTGATTATTCGATTACATTTAAATTAACTGTTTTTGCATTTTTTTTAAGACATTTTAAATTACGGGTCTATTTTTCCCAACGATATGCGGTGTGCAGCTAATCGGACACACTGCTTGTTGTTAAACCAAGGTTTTCCTGCCCGGAATGTTTTGTTGGAGTGTGAAATATTCAATTCCATACCTAAGGAAATTATTTCGGTAACCTCTTGAGCAACCTCAGAGGAATATTTGGATTTAAGGCAAACTTTGGACCACAGAAGGGTCGAGAAAGCGAGTTTCAGGCCTTCCCATTCTGCAGCTCCATAATGCCTCACCCTCAGAGGTATTGGAGCAAGAGCAGGAGCTGAAGTTAGTACGTCATTACTTCGAGCGGAAATCAATTTGTGGTCTTTGCCCAAAGGTGCCACATCGATCCTGTAAGGATTGGGATAAGTGGTAAGGAATAAATCGAGTAAATTGGCCTAACGAGAACACTCAACCAAATATAGTAGCATAATAAAAAAGAAGTTGTTTGTTGATTGAAAGAACAATTTCCTAATTCCTATTTCGATTCATCTTGTGTATGAACAACGAACAATAAAGTAGGTGGTAGGGTTTTTGTATCAATAAAACTTTCCATAGTGACAATAAACATCGTTCTTAGTTTATTCATGGTATCCCAGGGAAAACAGTCCACCCCGATTTATTGGATTTGGAATGAAAATTTGGAAAAACGCTCGGACACGTCGATTTTTGATTTGATGTATAAAAATAGATCATCACACCTCACTTACCCCTGAGATTTATATTATTTTCGGTAAAACAAAAACAAAAAATATTGAATTATAATAGTTCTATTGCTCGTCAAAGGCGTTACATAAAATATGTACCTTTGAGTGGAATCCTCTGAAGTTAATTCATAATTTTTTTTTTTATGAAATATCAAAAGGTTAGAGCAGCCTCTGGAAAGCTCAAAATGAATACATGAAATAGTTAGAAACATGTGTCCACTACCCTTAAAAAATGTGTGAAACAAATACTTTACTCCATCAACATACACATAAATGTCTTTATTAATTGTGTTAATATTGTCACCCACTACCAAAAGAAATGCCTGTGTGCTTGTTTTCCTAGAAGTTGAATGCTGAAAGAGGTCTTCTAAGTCTTGGTGCGATTTTCGCACTAAGACAAATGGTTCCCTAATCATAAATCTGGTCATGCTTTCCGGTATTGTCCTTGCGAACTGTCCGAGATGTTGCGGCTAGGTATGCATGAAGCGCCCAAAACAAAGCAGAGTTAAGACTGTCTGAAAAGAAATAGAGTTATAAGGTACTGAAATAATAGTTATTTACATTACAAGTGCGTTTATGAATATGATTACAATAACGAGTGTGAAAGATTAAAAGGACGAGGTCGTAGACCGAGTCGTTCTAATCACACGAGTTTTGTAGTCATGTTTAAACGCACGTGTAATGTACAACGTTTTATCTACAAAGCGAAAAATAAGAATGTTTTTTCAATTAATTTCATTTATTAATAGTTGTCATTGTTCATTTTACCTTTACAGGTTTAAGTTTGACATTTGTCAAATCACCAAAAATAGTTGTGTTATAGATTCATAACCTCGTCCATAACACCACTAGTTGTGTTATGAATTCATAACCTAGTCTATAACACCACTAGCTGTGTTATGAGTATCATAACATAACTGAATTACTAGAAAAGTGGTTATGTAAAAACGTCATAACCAAACGCTTGTAGATAAAATATTTTTCTTCCGAATGACAATAAAAGCGGCTTATCAATGACGCGACAGATTCAAAAGGTTTATTTTTACTGCCTATAGACCTATAGATAGTACAAGTGCAACGTTCGTACTTGAAATGACAATGACAATGACAATACCCAACAAACACGAACTGGCTGGTCCGACAACGGGACGAAAGCGATTTGCCGAACTGCCGTGTGCTGTCCGCCTACGTCGGCCGGCTCGGCGTGTAGGTAGGGCATGTCCGCCAGGCCGTAAGGTGGCTAAAAGTCGGCTAGCCAACCTTTAGCCTCGGCAAAGCTTGGTATAACCGACGACGGGCCGATGGTAGATAGCCGAGCCGGTAGAGGCTCGGCAGGCCATCCGCGGCTCGCAAGGGGCTATCCTCTTATAAACCGCCATTATTATCTGCCAGAAAAAGGCGCAGGCGCCCCGAAACATTTGTATTTCAATGTTTCTATGTTTTCATGAAAACATAGACCTAATTGCCTTAAAAATTAATTCGGAAAAAATCTACCGTAAATTTTCTCAAGTTCTCTACTGGGTTACTTGTCCAACATGGTATGGTCTTATGTTTAAAGTTGAAAAAATGTACGGTAAGATTTTTTGCAAATTAATTTTCAAGGCAATTAGGTCAGTTTTTAAAACAAACAAAAGCATTGAAATATCTTTAAAAAAATTGAGATTTGCATAAATTATGTTACAGTTAAATTCACTTTTTACCTCCTCCCTTATCACATCTCCATGAATTACCAATAACCCTGGTATTCACACTATGAAAATTAGGTTTTTATTTGAAAAAAAAAAGTTTTAAATAGGTATAAAAAGCTGCTTTAATATGTACAAGTAGATATAAAAAAGAAAACAATTTTCAGCAAACTCTGGTTTATTAGTCACACGACAAAAATAACTTACATACTTGAGATGAAATGAATCTCAATATTTTAGTAAACTTAGCTGGAAATGTGAATGTGACAATATCTACAACTTGAACCAAATGCAACAAAAAATAAGTTATCAATTCACAATAATATCCATAAGGAATGCAAAATACTTACACATCATGACCATGACTAAAATGCTTAGTTTCGAAAAACTAAATCAAAAAAAAACTTACTAAATAAATAATAATAATAGGTATAAAATAATAACATATGCAACAAATTATTATACATAGAATAATCGCCTAGAAAAAAATACACTGAAATATACTTATCCTAGCTCTCAAAAAAAATATCTAAGGAAAAAGAAGCACAAATTTCTTATAGTTCACATCATGACTAGAATGTGTCAATGGGTACACTAAAAATGTAACAAATAAACATGTTTCCAATAATAGGAAATCAACAATGGCACAGTTTTAAATTTGAACAACTAAGGCTCGGTTTATTCACCTTCTGATAAACTTTCAGGTAGGTACCTTTATTATCTGGCGGAGGTGGACACTACGCAGCAAGCTTGGAAGCAAAACACAAAAATCATCGATAAATTGATAATCAGTATCACTTTAACGGCACACAACTTAACACATTTAAGAACAACGGGGATAATGCAAAGAGAATAAAAAAAATCTTAAAGAAAGTCCTATAAAATATATTATTTTCGGAAAAAAAACAATAGAAAAGCTAAGCTAAGCTGAAAGCAAACACACCCAACAACACAATGGCAATGGACGCCGTGCCGCGATGACAACGATTCAGTTAAGTGGAGAGGGAGACACGAACGCCCTCTCAGCGGTCCGAGTTGTTCATGAAATGGCGCGAAATTCAATCGCGCATGACACGAGGTCCCATAGCGGTAAACCGCTTTTTAACCGTATGTGGTCCGGAAGATGGACTACGTAACTGGCAAAGCGTACTGCGGATCTGCTTTGGCACGAAATAGGGCTTCCCGGTAGCGAGATTCCGAGTAATAGCCACCTTCGGCCTGAGAGCGTAAAAACCGTTCCCGGTATACCCGAACTGGACCGATGGAGGTCCAGATAATGGCTACATCAGCCACCAGAATACCGAACGTGCCGGCTGGCGGCCGCTCATTTGCCGACTGCGTTTGGTTTGTTGGGTAATATGCCTTTGTCAAAACAATAGGGAACTTGCACATTTTTTTTTTTTTATTTCAAAAATGTGTTCTACTACACTAAAGAGGGCTGATTCTGTAACTATAACGACGTCGTTACTCGAGCGACAATCGTTACTGAACGACATTAGTATTCTGTATCGAACGATAATCGTTACTGAACGACTTTAAGCTACATCCTCAATCAATCTGCTAGCGAAGTGGCACTTCGGCACGCGTGCTGGGAAATTGATACCCATCGTCAATTTTCAGTATGCTGTGCGTGTAGTATGGTCACGAACCGTGCGTTCGGTATTTTGATCTGAGTTCTCCGAGCATAAATTTACCGTTCGTTTATTTAAAAAATGTACTCGGTGCAGGCTCATTCATGTTCGTTTATTGAAATTTCTCTCTCTGATACAGCGTTTAACTGCTCTGTGTGGTCGCTGGTCACGTGATTACAGCTTTGCTCTGCACGCTCGGCTCTTCGAGCAAAATACCGAACGCAAGGATAACCTGAATTATTTTTTACCGTACTCCACATGACAGAAGTCGGCACGCATCAAAAAAGCTTGCAGCTTGCAAGCTTGCACTTTAGAGTCGGCGTGCATGCTAGCACGGAATTGAATTGAGGATGCCAACGTTAAACAACATTATCCTAGCATGCGTGCCGAAGTGCCACTTCGCTACCAGATTGATTGAGGATGGGCCTTAAAGCTTAATTTTCATGCATCCGTTTTTCCGACGAAAGATGTCCGAAAAACATTCTATTCTGACATAATCGTATAAAAATATGTCAAAATAGAAGATTTTTCGGACATATTTCGTCGGAAAACGGATGCATGAAAAGTAAGCCTTACTCATTCTGTATCGAACGACAGTCGTTAAGAAGTGACAGCTTTCATCGTTTGTTAGCGGCACCTCTCAGGCAGTCGTTCACAGTTTTTGTTTAATTAGGCAATCTACTGACCTGTCAAAAATTAAATTCAATATGGAAGTTCGGGTCAAGCATTGGGTCAAGCTCTGTGTTGTTTATTCTGTGTGTAATTGATTCTGACCTGACACATTCTCGACAAACGTCCAGATTTGAATTATCGGATTTTGTGTTTTTTTGTGTATTTAGGTATTGTGTTAATTAAAATGCCAGCGATTTGCATCGTAATTCGGTGTGGAAGTCGAGGTAACAGGGATAATGTGAAATTTTATTAAGTTTCTGCTATTTTAAATCATTGGCTTTTGATCTACAAATATGAATTATCAAAACAACGCAGAGCTTTATGGATTGCTGCAACTAAAAGCTCGATTTTCCCTTAATAATAATACCTTGAGATATTCACTCTCCATCTCAGAATTTATTAATAAATTAAAAAATACGTAGAAACACTATAAACACTATAAAATTTACTTTGAAAACAACAAGGACCAGAACACTAAAAAATACTTAGAAATACTAAAGACTATAAAATTCACAATGACCAAAACCAATATACGTAGAAACACATAAAATTCACCTCGAAAGCAGCAAGGGCCAGAACACAAATGCTCTCCTTATGAACTTCAAATGTCACCGGCTTGTTACCGCAATATTTGACCCGAATGGCCATTATAAAATCACGTGATTGAGATTGCCTAATTAGGCACTAGCTGACGTCACACACATACATACCCTCACTTCCGTTGGCGGGACAAATAAAGCATTTGAAAGGTCTATTTAACACACAGGCGCTAGCTTGTCACCAATGACATAAAGTGACTTTCGATAGTGGGACAAACATGTCATTGAGGTTATGTGTGTGAGGTCAGCTAGCACCTAATTGTGAGTGATCATTAAAAACAATAATGAAATAATATAAAATAATAAATAATTAAATATGATGGACGACTTGTTACAGCTAAATGAAGTTAGCTTATGCTAAATCAGCACTACCAACCTTCGTAAAATCACACGATATTTGTTACGATTTGTCACTAAAGTTGAACGTAACGATTTGGTTACGGAATACGATTTCCGAAAATATCGTTCACATCAAAGTCGTTACCACAACGATGTCGTCAAGTAACGACAAGTTACAGAATCAGCTCCTTAGTCCATACCAAATATCGAGCATTATAAATCAGCCGTTAATTTTTTATAAATATTTAAAGTTACGCTCGGAACATCACCATTTAAAACGACCAATTAGTGTGACGTCACTTTATTAGTGCCTTGTGACGTCACGACCCATAGAAACACGTTTTCGATTGCGTCATGAATTTCGACTTATTTGGTATTTTCAATTGAAGATTTTGGACACCAGAGATAAGATATTACTTTTTTTCCTAACTGCATCAATTATTAGGATGTTTGTTATTGTGTTTTATTATTTATTCCATTTTTAATTTAATGTGCAAGTTTCCTATTCAATTATTTGGATGATAATAATAAATGAACTACATAAATATAAAAAAGATGACTATGAACGAATTGAGGGAAAAAATTGTTCCGCACGGCAGAAAAACAGATTCAATGCCTTGGCTGGTTTCCTAGCCTCGGCTATGGAACACCAGCCGCGACGTTGAAAAAAATTTCGAACTACAACTTGATTTGAGAATTGGGTATATGTACAGGGTCTGCCGCACTTATTATAAGGAACAGACTCTGTACCTACTTACTTTCAGAGGCTTCAGTATTCCTTATAAACTCTGAGGAGCTCTTATTGATACTTTTATCTTTTAGTTGCACGTTCTCCCCGGATGACAAAAAAATCTGCAGGTCCCCACATAACAAAATTGCATCCTTAGAATGTAATAAGAATGTTCTTTTTTTAGGAGGAATGTGCCTAGAATGTTCACCAAAACCATTGCGAATGTCCTGAGAATGTTCTGAGAAAAGATTGTAGAAATACTGTTTGCAATACCCAAGAACTTCCTGGGAAATCCATAAGGATATTTCTAGAATATACCTATGAGATTCTCAGTACATCCTGAAAAGAATATTCCTGTTTGATTCTAAAAATATGCTTAAAATGTATATTCTCACATTCAAAGAATGTTTCTATGACATTATAGTTATGTTCTCAAAAGAATATTATACCAATATGCTTGAAATATTTTTAGAATACCGGGTGACAACAAAATCGTTATACAAGGCGTCATTCAGTTGTCTTTAAAGTTGAAAATTTGAAAATTGGGTGGAACGGGTAAGTCATTGAGACGCACATTTTTCGTAAAAAAACAATTGAATATCACTTCCGGTTACTCCGGAAATGGACCGAAGTCAAGAAATTTTTATGGAACCCTGTATATTTTTTTGCACAGTTGGATAGAGCTTAAAATTCCCTTTCTAATGACATATCACCAATGACACACAGATAGACAGAGTATTCCATCTATAAAATACTATTTGTTGTGTTGACAACATATGTTTATAGGCCAGGGGGGATTTGGGGTGCGGGCGGTCCATGGTGGGGATAAGTCGCCTGATCTAAGTCCGGCCTCAACAGATGATATTCGAAAAGTATTCCAGACTAACAAGAACATCTTATGTATCGGTCTTTTTTTAACATATACTAATCATCATCGCATAGGATAGAGACAACAAGATACCCAGAACGGAACGTATTACTACGACAAGAAGGAGGCCGAGTTTAGTCTAGTGCTGTGTTGCCAAGTGTAATTGAAAGGCAGAACTTTATACCTGCGTTAGAAAGAGAAAATAAAACATTCCTACGACTAAATGTGGCATTTTAGTAGTGGGGGAATTTGGTCAGGATAGAAAGAATCGGACATGTTATCAGCATATATTTTTTACCGTCTATCTGTGATAATAGGTCATTGCATATCACAACTTGCATTTGTTTCCAAGATGGCGACGTAAGAAGGTATTTTTCTTAAATTCAATATGGCGGCATTCTGACGTAACCGATAATGTTTCTGTCAAACAAACACTTTTAACAATCCATAATTTTTAGATTTGAAATGGTTTTAGATCGAATTTGAAAAAAAATAAAATGATTTTGCTCAAAAACAAGGGCATTTTAAAATTTCTTTGAAATGCAAATTTTAATTTCAAATTTTCTAAAAATTTTGAATAGGAAGAGGTACTTATTAAATTCTAGAATTAAAGTGTGTCCAATGGCCTACCGAAAAATGTCTACCAAAATGGTTATTCATTTTCCGGTTAGGTACTCAAAGGTTAGGTCAGAATGCCGCCATATTGAATTTAAGAAAGTTGGAAGGGACTTTCTAAGTAAAACAAAAGGCAGAATATCAACCCATTGGCTTTTTGAACGACCTTTCAGTGAAATCTTTGTTTATTTAAACGTTCCACAATGCCATTTGACGAAGGATGATATGCTGTCGTTCGAATTTTACATGAGCCAAGTGCTTTCAAAAACTCCTTCCACAAAGCTGACTAAACTGAGATCCACGATCAGTTGTTATAGTAGAAGGTACAGCAAATCTTGAGATCCATCCAGCAATGAATGTTTGAGCTATAGAAGAAGCAGTGATATCGCTAATCGGAAAAGCTTCTGGCCAACGAGAGAAACGGTCAATACATGTGAGAATATAGGAGTATCCTTTTGAATAAGGTAACGGACCGATGATATCCAAATGTACATTTTCGAATCTCTTGGAAGGAGGACAGAAAGTTCCAATCTCTGGTTTTGTGTGTCTTATAACTTTATTCTTCTGACAACTTTGACAGTTGCGTACCCAAAGTTGGATATCTTTATTCATATTAGTCCAAATAAAGCGTGAACATATGAGGCGTTGAGTTGCTCTGATTCCTGGATGTGACAGTGAATGAAGTACCGTAAAAATGTTTTTCCGAAAAACTTTCGGAATGAACGGTCTTGGTGCGCCCAAGCTCATGTCACATGGAAGAGACTTGTTATAAAATGGAAGAAAAACCAATTCAAAGACTAATGATGTGTCGTCAGAAGACATAAGTTTGGGTAGTTCTGTATCTACTGTTTGTGCTTCTCTAAAACTGTCAAAATCTATATCATCAAGTGATGAATAATCTATCGAGTTAATTTCCATCCTCGATAAGAATTCTGCTACTACATTGTCCATTCCCGCTGACCCGCTATATGTTGAATATTTGCAGATATTTGTGAAGTGAAAGTGAAAGACGCGATGAAGTCTTAATGACGAATTTCTCTTGGATTGTAACTATCTGAAGATGATGAAATGGCATAAATAATGGGTTTGTGGTCAGTTAGAACATGGAACTCACGCCCTTCAAGAAAATATCGAAAATGGCGTATTGCTAAATAGATAGCCAACAATTCTCTACCGAACTTACTATACCTGTGTTCTGTGGGAGAGAGTTTTTTTTTTTTAGAAAAAAACGAGATAGGACACCAATCATCACCAACCTTTTGTTGCAAGACAGCACCAACACAGTTGTCGGAAGCATCAACAACGATGTTAGTTTCAGCATTTTGTTTGGGAAAGTGTAACATGCATTGACTTGACAGAGCAAACTTGATATCCTCAAACGAATTAACCTCGAATTAACTAAATGTTTTGACCACTCAATTATTCTATTCTCATCTGCTTTAGACTTACATGTCGCGAATAGCGAATTCAATGGTTGCAAAATTTTTGCACAATTTGGAATAAAACGATTGTAAAAATAAATTAACCCAAGAAATTTCCGCAAGGAGCGAATAGTCGTCGGGCGAACGAAAGCTTTAATAGCTTTAATTTTTTTTCTAGAGGATGAATTCCTTTTGTGGCTATTTTATGACCCAAGAATTCAATCTCTGAGACAGCAAATTGACACTTTTCAATATTAATGGATATACCATATTTGTTAAGTTGTTCCAGAAACAAACGAACATATTCTTTGTCTGCTCAATTGTTTCACGAGCAATTAAACAGTCATCCAAATATGTGAAGCAAAATGGAAGGTTACGAGACAATTCATTCATGAACCGTTGAAATGTTTGAGCAGAATTTCTTAGCCCAAATGGCATAGTAATATATTCGAACAATCCAAATGGAGTACAAATAGCTGTCTTTGGAATATCTGCTGGGTTAATTGGAATTTGATGATATGCTCGTACCAAACCTATTTTTGAAAGCATAACAAGTCGCCCCTATTGCTTGCTGCTTCCCTCGTTTTCCTGCCATCTGCATGGCTGAACGCACTTCTTTGCCTTCTTCCCATAATTACTATGATACCAACAGATACAGTTCTCTGTGGGACTTGTTGAATTGACTGATCTTTTAGGTTGTCTTGTAGATGATTCAACAAGTTTCTTCAGCTCAGCTACTTCGTTTGATAGTTTGTCAAATTTTTCATTTAATCCCGATGATTTATTAATTCCATTTGCAGATATTGATGATTGCTGATCAAAAGATTCAAAAATATTGTCAGCCATTTTTGCAAGTTCTCTGATGTCTGAACTGTCCTTTAGAGCAAGTAACCCTATCTTGATATTTGACGGAAGATGATGGAGAAACATTTCCTTTAGGAAGGTTTGATCTAGGGCAGGAAATTTGTCTGTAAAAGATTGATTCTGTGATTTCAATAGTTTTCTTACTTAAGGTTACCTTGATTTCGTTTTTTCATCCGTGCAAAATCTTGCATTTTTTTATCCATAGTTTCCTGAATTGGAGTAGCTATAGCTTGGTTCACTACCTCCAACAAATTTTTGGACAGGTCTTGTGACACAGCTTTAATTATTTCCGAATGAGTACTTGTGTATAGCTTGTTGAATCTTTCAATCTCCCCCCTAACCAATTTTTGGGTTTTTATACAGTTTGTTAGATCATCAGAATTGCATGCTCTGCAGCAAAATATCATCGTGCGCTCTTGAAGGCGGGTTACATATGCCTCAGATTTTGTAATTTTAGAGCATCTTAGACAATACGGCTTACTGCAAATATCACATATGATTTTATAAGATGCATCTTCTGCTGACATTTCCTTATCGCACTTTGAGCAAGACATTTTTGTACCATGAAAGTTTGAGAAGGTATTGTCTACCAAAATATCTCTCAGATAGCTAGCAGTTTCAGGCGGCAAAGCAGTAATAATGTGATTATATTTGATCTTCGAGTCGGTGATACCATAGTTTGAGAAAACTGCTTCAACTTGAACAAACCATAACACCGAATCATGGCTCCAAAACTGAGGTAGTTTTATGTTGATCGCCGGAATTCTAACAGGACTGGCAAATGGTATCGGCACTTCTCGATCTTCGACTGTATCTCTGCGTCCTCTTACTCTGGGCATTTTCTTGTCGGGGTCACCAATTTGTAGGAATTAATTGAAGGTTTATTAGAGAAATCTAAAATTAGTTGACATTTGTTGTCACAATAAGTTAACATAGGTTGTCACCTATACTGGTATACTATCTAATAGGGCATGTCCATGTGACGTCACAAATGAGTTTGACAGTCGCCCTTAGGTAAAACAAATCATTTATTTACATTCGTTTAGATTAGGCCGGTTATGTTTTATGCGGTTTTCACAGCTTTTTCACAAGTTTTGGTGTTATTTTGTTTTAAAAAAGTTAGAGCGAAGTGTTTGTGTTCCATTCTATGTGGTCTTTCATCCAAAAGTTTGCTGAGATTTTCTATAATGGATTGAATTCAGGTTTTTTCCAACAAATATCAAAACCAAGGGTCACAAGAACAAATATATAAATATAGTTACTCTATATTCAATCTATTTTTCTGTCAGATCTTCTCTTTTAAGAACGTTAATCAATTTTTCTCTTCTCTCTTGAGCTAACAAATCAAACCACCCATTGTTATTTAAAATTGATGGAAACCTATGGAAGGATATTATATCCCTTGCGCTATACTGCCACAATTAACAACTAAACAAACTCTAGGCATGTCCAAGAAACTTCTGGAGCACACAAAAGGTATTTATTTAAAAAAATCTAACTAAAAACTTAAAAAACACTGTAAATTATATCTTTGTTTTACCTCAAGGCGATTGTCAATAGTGTCAAACTGTCAGATCGTGTACTTGCCCTATTGGAGTATGTACCATCGTCACCAAAAGTATCTGGGACAAAAATAATGCATAACAATCTCCTGGACTAATTCTACTGTCATTCATTTCAATGCATTTGATTCATAGTTTGACAAATATTTGACAAGAAAATTCATATAATAGTACAAGAGCTAATATGGTGCTGTCCCAGTTACTTTTGGTGACGATGGTGTAGTATTGCTATCACTATAACCCTACATTGTGTCAATGAATTTCGTTTTTAAAAGGATAAGTTTCTAGTAAGGCTATATGAACCATATTCATATTAATATTCATTTATATTATGAATATTCCGTGGAAGCCCCATCAAAGAAATTTTTCTTAATATCAAATTTTAATTTCATAATATCAATGAACTTAGTTCATCAGTAACCGATGCTCTATTCAACATAGATTCATGTAGGTTACTATTGATAACTTACTGAAGCTTCATTCTTTATTCTAATCATAGCTCTTCATGAAATAATAATACTCACAGTTTTCTGTACTAAGGATTAATGAAAATTTCACTGAATCAATGAAAATGTAGTTGATGAAAGCAGTTCATTGATATTATGATAAAGATTTTTTTGAGTAAAACAGAATCGAGAATGCGTGTGGGATCTTCTACCAACTAGGTTAGACCGCGTGGAATGGCAAATGCTTCAGCAATCTTTCCAGCATGGGTTGTTTGATGTTCGAAAACTTGAGCCACTATCTGGTTATAAACATTAAAATATCCCAAGAATATAATCTCAAAGTTCGGAAAAATCTTCTGGATAGAATTAAATAATGAATTTGCTTGATTTTCAAATAGAAGTTCATAACTGGAGTTGTTGGGTGAAAGATACTCGCAGCAAACAAACTTAACCATGTCCGTAAAAGGAATTTTTAGCCAAATTACATCAGGATCAGGTGATTCGAGATCATCCTCTCTGTGGCAAGAGAGCTCACTGCGAGAATAGATGCAAAGTCCCCCCTCAAAACGAAATCGCTTATGAAGTTCATAGCCGGGACATAGGAGATGGATTGAGTTGACAGAAGATTTTACTTGCGTCTGCGCTAAGCCCTTCTAAAAGTGCTAATTTGGATATGGCATTGTTCGCATTAGTTTAAGCTAATTTCCGCTTACAACAAAAACACAAGTGCAATACTTATTTGTTGCAACCAGAAAGCTGTTAAAGTTACATTGCAGCGCCAAAATTGATATTTTAGTGGAATTAAGAAAGTGCAGCGGACTTTGACATTGTTATTATGGATCATTAAGCCATTCCTTATGATATTCGAGAATTCTGGGACGACAGCATGGATGTTTTGTTCCAGTGAGTCTATGAAAGGGAATGAAAAAATGCTCTGCAACTCTCCTGGGGGCCGATTCTCGGGCCAGGGAGTAGAGCTCCCCAAGAGAACAAAATTTTCATCTTTATCATTCTCGTATACTTTTTGATTACGTTGACAAGGACAAAACATTCGTTCTATCGGGGAGCTCTACTCCCTGAGATGAGAATCGGGCCCCTGGTATTTAGGATGGATTGGATTGGTGTACCCTATCTGTATCTGTAAGTTTGGAAAGGTGGTATGTCACAGCACTTATGCCACAGTATGATCATTGTGCGCCTCCATTGGTGTACCCTAAGTTAATGCACAAACATGGTCATTGAATCACAAGTAAGGAAATAAAACAAAAACACAGGTTTCCAAGGCTAACCCCACTTCCTGTATACATTTATTTACGAGGTTTACAAGTTTGAGCTTCGGACAACAGTATCAGCATATTATTAACAAATTGTCAACAATAACTCCATCTATTTTTAGCTGACGATCACCAAGTGGAATGTTTTTTTTTTTTTTTTAATCTAGAACTTAATGTATAAGTCAATATATGTAGGGCCTCCCTAGGGTTTTGACGTCAAGTGCATGCAAGTGGCTGCTACGCTGATTTTCTGATGCTGCTATATGTCTCCTTCGTCAAATTCAAATGTCACTCCCGTCATAATTTGACCAAATCCTCTCCAAATCAGGCCTAGTTAGCGAGATATACAAACAAAAAATTGAAAACAGTGGAAACATTTACAGATTATTTGCATTTTTTGCTGTGAAACCGACAAGGCCGCACTTTTGTTACGAGAAAATCATAATTTTTCACAAAAATTATAAGCTATGGGCATAACAATATGTAGTTAACTTCTAATAAATGCAAAATAATTTAAACGAAACTATGATAAAACCTCTAAGCCCCATCCTGATTTAGAATTATTTTGAAATAGTTTTGACTTGGACTTACTCCATTTAAACTATAACTCCGAGATTTCCAACAATAATTATCGTTTATCGTCATTGTCTGCAACATCGAGCCATTTACCAGAAAACGGACAAATTCAGGATTCGGAAGCGCCATCATCCATACAACTTAGGTAATATTCCCGCGAGAGCCCAATAATCATACAAATGTTCTCCTGGAGCCGTCTTCCGATTCGACTTTGCATCGCGAAATTATCCTGGTGCGGCATTTGACTCGGCGTTTATGCTTTTACGTATAAGACTCTCGACTACTTCCTTTGTGACAAGAACTTTGCCGTGTTTATGATTAAAGGGCTTATGTATTTGCATTAAAAATATAAGCTTCAACCTCCGGGAAATCGCGGGCTTTATATAATGGCGTAATTGCATTCAGATTTTCTTTTTTCGGATTTATTTTTCGAGAGATTTACCTATCTAGTATGAAATAATGTTATCTTTGAAAGCTTATCTCAATATAAACGTTTATTAAGGAGCTTTCTTGGAAAAGTTTTGCAAGAACTACAGTATCTTTTTCGAATCAAAATTAATGTTTAGAGCATAGAAAGTCTCTAGGTCTCATATTAAATCAGCATAATGATGTCGTTGCCGTCATGTGAAATAAGATCGTAAAATGTTTGGTTACCAAATATCATTCAGTTTCGGCAAGGATAACCCACTTATTATGGTTACGTCGAGAAGCTGGGCTGATTCTACGAAATTAGTTGTATGGAAGCGCTTTTTTTTCTGGGAATTTTATATTATTGGAAAAAACATCTGAATAGATCTAAATATTTTGAAACTGTGAGTGATATAAGAATAGTGACTTCATTACTGGCTTTAGTGGCTTTGACATCAAAAAACAAGTCCACAGAGTAATTTTCATGACATTCCATCGTGTTCTATTCGGAAATTTGACTCTCGCACAGTTGAACAGCGAGCAGCCGTTAATGGATCAAATTCATCTAATGTTGGTGAACTTCATGGAACATTTGGCCAAGAGACAAGAAGAGGAAGACACACGACAGAAAGAGACAAGAAAAGGAATTTTGAAAAGAGAAAGAAGGACAAGAAGAGGAAGTTCGAAGATAAGAATAACAGGACCGGCTTCAAGAAAAAATTTAATTCCAGTGATAATAAATCCATACCGTAATCTCTCCATACAACTAGTCTGGAGAAATGTCTGAACGTAGAAGATAATAAATTCAAAAATAAAATGGAAAAAACATGTGAAGAAGTTGGGAGTGTCGTCATGAAGTTCATCAGGAACTTGGGAATCTTCGTCATGAAGTTCGGAGCATTCGCCAAGAAATGTATACGGTTGAGAAAAAGAATACAAAGTTAAAAGCTTTATTCTATTTGGTAAAAAGGCCATTCTAGAACGGCTGAGCCCTTGGCATTTTGTTGAATGATAAACTGTGCGATTGTTTTGAGTTAAAGAGTGTTGCAATGGCTAATGGTTGGAACTCCGATGACATGACTACAGGCTTGATTGTAGCATTAGGTGACCCTGTCTTACACCTCTTAGAAACTCCGCCAGCTTTTCAACAAAACTATGATAGGCTGGTCGATGCGTTAGAGCGTCTTTATGGGAATCAACAACCAATGCAGCTTTATCAGTTACAGCTAAGAACAAGACAACAGAAAGCTGCGGAAAACTCACAAGAATTTTAATCCGCCGTCTGGTTAATTTGGCGTACCCAAAAGCAACAGCAGAAATGCGGTAACGATAGGCGGCCGAAAACTTCATTAGAATTAGAGATACGGACTATAGGCGTATTGAGAGCGCTGCTCCTAACAGGTGGAATCATTAAAGATCGGGTGGCGGTTTAGACGTGAAAGAGGAGGTCGCGTATCCATCGATCTGATTCAAGAAGGAGGCAGTGTTAGGAAATTGCGTCTAGAGCCTGGTCTGGTTCTACGAATTTAGTTGTTTGCGTCCGGAGCGCGTCTTTTCTGGGAATTTTATTATACATACATATTTGATAAAAACAATTTTCTAGATAAATCTGGAGCAGGGTAGGATGTCGACTATAAATAGCGCGAAGTAATCAGTTTGAGATTCAGTTTAAATACATTTTTTGTCAAGTATCTTTCGATGTTTAAATACATTTTTTGTCAAGTATCTTTCGATAAGTGCAAGTGAATTTTTATAGACAGTTTGGGTTGAACCTCACCTCATGTGCCTCCAAGTCTTTGATATCTAGTCTACTGCTTAGAATGTTACATAGTATCCTGTATGCTAGATCAGTTCAGTTCTGTAGCAATATGGGAAAGATCCCCTCTATCCCTGTTTACATGAATGGGTTAAAGATGTTTCTAGCTTCTTCGACTTACTTTCTCTTTTCCTATTTTGACTGAATTGATTATTGTCTTCGGGAACCGTGAGAGAGTTCTTTGTAGTCTAGCAGAATTTTGAGTACTTTCTCCTATCGTATCCTTATAGCACTTCTGTTACCTAAGCTCTTTGTTCAAATGTTGTACAACGTGGTTTATATGTCTTACACTTGTCGGTTTTCATGGCTTTGTTCAATTCTATCTAGCTTTTCTCGTTCCATCAGCACACGTTCTTGGTAAATTTCTTTGTTGCAAGAGGGCCATTCTCATTGCATAATTGAATTGATTCACGACCATCTCCAAATCTTTAGTGTCTTTTATTGTCTTCCTGATATTTGGCAGACTGTACTCCAGAGTCCAGGTTAGCATTGTATACATCCCAGAGGCTGGTGTCACATCAATCACCTCATTCCTAGTTGAATTATTAAAGGTAGATTTATTGAAGGTGTATCTGAATTGTTTGCAATAATTACAACGACTGATTATTGTGGTCCCATTAGTCGGTCTTATACTGAGTTTTGTGTAAAATTGCCATTATTTTTTTGTTTTTATTGAAAAATCACAAGATAACCACAAAATGGCTGGCTCATGAAACAAATGCTCCATAAAGTGCATTTTTAAGGAACCTAAGACCACTGGAGAAGTTTCTGGCTACCCATGTGATTTTTGCAAAAGGGTATTATGGAGGGGTTTTACTGGTATTAGTTCTACTGAGATACGATATCTAATCTTGGAGGATTGTATACCAGGAATTAGAAAAGCATTAAGTCTTGACAGCAGAGTCCAGGCACTAGAAGATACTTTGACTGAAGTTTAAATTGCTAACACTCAGAAAATAGATGAGTTCGATATCCAGATTAGGGCGATAACTGAGGAAGTCAAGAGTTTAAAAACTAGCTTTTTGGCCTATTAAAAATGATTTTACCATTATAAGAAACACTACCTCTACTTCAACTAAGGAGAAGGACAGCGAAAACAGTGCATTGGTGTACGGTAATGTAATGCACGAGGTCTCTGAGAGACAAAGAAGATCTTGTAACCTGATGACATTCAATTTGCCTCAAAGCAATGAGGCTGAAGATATCTCTAAGACAAAGGATATGCTTCAAGGCCTCACAGGCTCTACTCTGAATATCGTTAACTCAACTAGAATTGGAAAGCGTAATAAAAATGGACATCAAGCACTTCGTCTAACTTTAGAGTCTCCCGCAGTAGTCCGTTCAATATTAAGAAACAAGCAGAAACTGGACAGTAACTTAAAAATATTTCTTGAGGCTGATTTAACCACAAAGCAACGAGCAGAGGTGAATGTTTTGAAGGATGAACTCAATAGGAGAGACAACGAAATGGTGCAGATGATCTCATTCTGAAATATGTAAATGGAGTACCTAAATTGATCACAAGAAACTAAAAAGGCTTGCCAAAGGTAAGACCGGAAAGCACCTCTTTGCTAATATATTTCCAAAATGTCAGAGGCTTACGTACAAAACTTCAACTTCTTTATGAAAATACCTCTTATTGTCAATATGATGTTTCAGTCTTCAATGAAACCTGGTTAACTGGCGATATTAATGATGCTGAACTACAAATGTTTGATTACAACATATATCGAAAGGACATATCATCAGACACAAGTACTTTTTCTAGAGAAGGTGAGGTACTAATAGCTCTCCGTAAAACCATAACCAGTACAGTTTTATCAGCTACCATAAATATTGAGCAATTGTTTGTTAAAGTCCAAAGTGGTAACAACAATTTTATCTTTGCAACAGTCTATTTCCCACCCCGAAGTACACCAGAAAAGTACGTGGAGTTTAGTGAGAGTGTTGAGAATCCATCCGAAAAATATCCAGAACACAGACTTTATTGTATCCTGGGAGATTTTAATCTTCCGAACTGTCAGTAGCATAATGATGCATTGTCTTCAGTTGCTGCTCCTATGGCGGCATAGTTCCACCTAACGAAGTTGAATCCATACAAGTTCTTTCATTTTTATGTTCATACCATAACCTATATCAACTTAACTCAGTTAGAAATGTTAACAACATCTTATTTGATCTGGTTTTCATGCAGGATGGTGACACTGAGATATTTATAGCAGAGAACGCCTTACTTCCGGAAGATATTCATCTCTCACCACTGTCTTTTGAGGTCGAATATGAATCAAATTGTTTTAACAACTTGAATTTGACTGGGGATGGCTATTATAGGGATTTTAAGTCGATGAATATTCAAGAAGTATCAAGTTTCCTTTCCCTGTTTAACTGGGATGATTTATTCAAGAACAAATCTCTTGAGGATATGGTTAATATTTTTTACGACATTGTCTACCTAACAATTGATATTTTTATTCCTTTGAGAAAGTATTCAGCAAAGAAGTTTCCTATTTGGTTTTCTTCAGAACTAAAACAAACAATAATTGAAAAAAAGAAATTGCATAAGAAATATCGTAGAAGTAGATGACTAGATGATTTTAATGAGTTTTATTTGTTACGGGCTCACTGCAAACACCTAAATAAAGAATGTTATCGAAGTTACGTTGCTTTAACTAAATCGTCTCTTAGAGATAATGTAAAAAATTTCTGGAAATTTGTAAACAGCAGAAAAGCCAAAAATAATATACCTTCTGTAATGCGCTATGATGGTGTTACTAGTTCATCTGGAGTTGGGATTGTCAATTTGTTTGCTGAATACTTTTCCAAAAATTATAGTGATAAAGACTGTCTATTGCAGGACATTGTGCCTTCTGGGCACATCAATCTGTCGGAATATAATATACCCATCTCGTCTATCTATGAAAAACTGTCCAAATTGGATATTAACAAGGGACCAGGACCTGATGGCCTCCCACCATCACTTATCAAACACTGTAACTTCTTGTTCTATAGACCTCTTTTCCATATCTTTAACCTCTCTTTAAAGACCGGGACATTCCCAGCCTATTGGAAAACAAGCTTTATTACTCCCATATTGAAGTCTGGAGATAGTTCACAGGTTAATAACTATCGGCCCATCAGTATATTAAAGTTTAAAGTCAGGCCTATAGTTTATTATAGCAACGCGAGATGTCATTGCTGTCGCCCCTACAGTGTGCCCTAACTTGATAGTCAAAAAAAATAGAGATCTTCTAGAGTACTAACTACGGATATAATTTTTTTCTGTCAAGGTCAGCTATTCTAACAGGTTGGACTGTTTTGATAATCAAAAAGTTTTTAAATCCCAGCTTAAGTCCTTTACTCTATGATATTTTAATGTCCCAAAGAATAACTATAATTTGAGGAAAAAAAAAAAGTTAATTTTATTTAAGTATTTTGTAGTTTTTACCTTATGTTTCATGTTAATTTTATGCTATATATTTTTTGATATGTTACTGTTTATTGTTTTCTTATGTTTTGATATTCTAAGTGATAGGTTAGGTTAAGATTCTCACCTGTTAATTATACTTGTCTTTTAATTGGGCAATAATTGCTCGTTGATAAATAAATAAATAATACTGAAGTCAGTAGGTATGGCGGCACTTGTGCCTGGTAGCCAAATTCAACCGTGGAAAAATCTGCATGTGGCAGCACCATTGATATGAAATTTCGGGAGTTTGGCCTTGAACAGACCTGTTTAGAACAGACCCCTTTAGAACAGACCTGTTTAAAAACACAGGTACAGAAATGCTATGCGCCTGCGCTAAATACCGGCAATTCCGCTCCGAAAAGATTCCAGAGAGGATAATGGAAGGCTCTATTGACTACATATAGTAGATAAATAAAAGCTAATTATTAACTGGAATAAAGCTTTCCATTATTCTTTCTAGAATATTTTCGGAACGGAACTGCCAGTATTTAGTGCAGGCGCTTTCTGAGCCTTTGTTTTTAAACACGTCTGTTCTAAACAGGTCTCTCTTCAAACGGGTCTGTTTTTGAACAGGTGTGTTCTTGAGAGGTCTGTTCCAAATACATAGCTCTGTTCAAGGCCAAACTCCCGATTTTTTCGGAACAGAACTGCAAGTATTTAGTGCAGGTGCATAGGTTTTGTGTACTTCTGTTTTTAGTAGCTTTCGGTAACATTTTGAATTCCAAATGCGATCCGCATTGAACAAAAAGATAGCGAATAGTTCTTGAGGTCCTGTTTCAGTATAATAAACTTGTGCTTTGCTTCGTGAGAAGAGAATGGGGATGATCCAGTGGCATAAAACCTCAATGCAGCAAAAAATATGATGATATTGGGAGTTAAATTATCATAGACTCTTTCTGCAAGGTGCGCATGGATTGTATTTAACACATAGGCAGCTTCTTTATTTAATCTATGCAATTCCATAAACCGATTTTCCCGAGAATTTTCCGGAATATCAAATGAATTGTTGTGTGTAAAATTACGCGTCTATTTTCTGGTCTTCTTCTAACTTGTTGAATTCGATTTTTAAAAATTGGAAGCATTGCAAGAATAGTTAAACATTATGACGAGAACTCAAAAACAGAAAAATATAATAAATTTAGAAATTTGACAGCTTGCAGTAAAAAATGCACTATAATACGAATGTTCCCATAAATGGATTTCAGTATCGACCTACACGCGATTCTACTCGATATTGAATGGGAATAGGAATGTATACGATAGCGGATTTGGTTTCCACTGGTCGGGAGCGATTCCGTTTCGTAATTCGCATTGAATGGGAATTTTACCACTGTTTTTAAGTTTTCAAGTGCCGCCATACTTACTGAAGTCTCACCTCAGTTTTTGACATTAGGACTTCCTTAAATTGGATGGTAAGGGATACGAACCGCAGTCGATGATCAGCTGAGTCTCATTTGTCTTGCAATATCTCAGACTTCTGGTTGGTGTTGAACAGTCAGGGTCATCGTAGGGTAGGTAGGGGGATCCGATATTAATATCCCTCGTTCATTGGGTATTGACTCCGGATGAGCTCAATTATAACTACCGTCAGATCTTTAGAACAGAAAAGAGTGAAGGCAATACATCGATATTCTTTTTAATGTATATACAAATCCGAAGAGACAGTGGATCTACTGTGGAACAGCCCTTCATCTGCGCTGCTCAGCCCTTTAGTTTCTGCCTATCATTGACCATAACATAAATTAAGTTTGTAATTTTGCTTGATAACTCAAGTTCGAGTTTTCAAACAGATATGCGAACAGTTTCACGTCGCTTGTATTTTTTAGGAGGGCCCCCCAAGCTTCAACAGCGGTAGCAGATTTGGTACCCAAACATCAGCGAACCAAGTCCTGACGTCGTCCGAGCCTAATCCAGTGTTATTTTATGAAAATAAAATGAAATCTGAAACAAAGAGTAGGTATTTTATTTCATAAAAATAATTGGCTAGGTAGGTAAAGTAGACTCCAATCAGAGACAGTATAGTAAGGATTCTTTTCAAGATCAAACTTCTGGTGAAAATTTTCATCGACGTGTTGATGTTGTAATTGCAGCAGTTATTTCAGACTAGATATGCTATATGTTTTATCCGCTAAAAAAGGCTGGTCTGCGGGCCGCGATCTACATTCAGGACATTAAATAGAACACAGGCCCCTATATTGTTTCCGAATTATATATTATCTTTTTTGTTGACTTCTAAAAGTCCTTTGATTACGTGTCTCACACAGTTTTGCTCAACACACTGTTACAATAAATAATTTGAACTTTTATGAATAGATTTATTTGTATTGTTTGTGACTCTAGTTATTACATACTTTTTTCATTCTTTCTGGATCAAAATTCTTGCATGTCAACGAGATGATATGCTTATCCAACTCTCATGATGTAAATTGGATTATCAAAAAGATTTTCTATAAGCTACACCCCAGAAAACTTTACAATTGGAAGTATCTTTCTTCAAGATTGACAGGGAATATCGTAACGCAGACTGAATAATAATAATTGACAAAATATATCAGAATAGCATCATACGTGTTGAAGCCCTCCTAGGAGCAGATATTGGCTCCCCTTGTTGCGAATTCCGGTTGCCGATGCAAACTACCGTCAAAAAGCTATGTAATAAAATGGATCAAGTACCCTTGAACGCTGTGCGCGTCATACTTGGACTATTCTTGGATCGTATCAACTGTTTATCCGAGTCTAGTTGAATAGGTCCCAACATCCAAGTAAGTGGACTAGCTGCCAACTTACTTAGTCCAAGTTGTTATCCAAGTGCACTTGGACCGTGTCAACCGGGCTTTAGGCGGGATGAGGAGGGCAACTTATTTGTATGTAACCATGAAACGAAATGGACAAATGATCGCTGACGTGCGTCATAGCACATGGCCAAAGGAGAAGTTGTTAAATATTTCAGATACTTCTGTATGGAGCAGAAACTTGGACTTTCATATAGGCTACATGGAAAGCTCGACGCAATCGAAGCATTTAGTCCGGGGGCCGAGGACCTTTTTTCCAAATCATTAATAACAAGCTAGTTTTTTCAATGCAGCTTCATTTCACCGAGACGCCCAACTTTGTTCTCTTCGAAAATTGCGAAAACAGGTAGCTAACATACTGCGCAGGTGTAAAACATGTCGATTTGGTGACTATTTAAATTTAATTAATAACAGTTAGTTTTTCAGCTAAATGTTGACATAATTTTATGAATAATTTGAAACAACATTTGTCCGACAAAATAAAGGGTTTGGTCTACGATGTCCCCCCCCTCAAACATGTAGCAATTACGTTGCATAAAAAATGATTAATAACAAGTTGAGTTTTTCAATGTAGGTTGGTAAATATTATTACAATTAAATGGTCACACTGTCCTACAAATAAACAGGTAGCTATTTTCAGTCCTACACTCAAAAGTTGTCGATTTCACGATTTACCTTTTTTCATTAATAACCGGCTAAATCTTCGTGAGTATCTTCATTTTGATAAGACGCCCAAATTTTCTGTTGCGAAAATTCCAAAAACAGGTAGCTAACAGAGTGCGCAGGTGGAAAACATGTCTATTTGGTGATCATACAAATGTAAATAATAACAGTTAATTTTGTAGCTGAATGTTGAGATAGTTTCATAAATAATATGAAACAACATTTGTCCGACAAAATAAATGGTTTGATCTAGGCTGTCTCCCTTCTCAAACCTGTAGCAGATACGTTACATAAAAAATGATTTATAACCAGTTGATTTTTTTAATGTAGCTTAGTAAATATTACTACAATTAAATGGTTACACTGTCCTACAAATAAAGAGGTACATTTCTCCAGTCCTACACTCAAAAGTTGTCGACTTCACGGTAATACTTTATTCATCAATCACCGGCTAAATCTTCTCGAGCATCTTCGTATTGATAATACGCCTAACTTTTCTATTGCGAAAAGTTGCAAAAGTAGTAGCTACTAGAGTGAGCATTAGGAGCACATGTAAAATACCTTGATCAGGTGATTATGCAAATGTAATTATTAACAGTTAACAGTTAATTTTTCAGGTGAATAATGAGATAATTTGATAAATAATTCGAAATTCGATTTGAGCCACAAAATAAATGGTTTGGTCCTCAGACTAATAATAAAACTAGAGACCAAACATGCCATTTAGAAATCGCCCAATGTTTACAATCAATCATCTTTTAGTCCATCACATAAGTAAGAGAGAGATAGGCCTATAAAATGGCAACACTGACGCATGTGGATTTTGCCACTACCAGTGGCGGCGGGCGTGTTGTTTTAAGAAAATATAAATCAAAATAAATAAAATTATGATTTAAGTTGTAATTATAATTTATAATTTATGATTTTGAATCCTTAAAAATAAGTATGTACCTACCTATTATATTTTCATGAAGACCTAAAGCCTTCATGCAAAAAGCAGCAAATTAATTACTAGATACAATAGGTATAAATATAAAATACGCAAGTATAAGTATAAAATGTTTATTGAAAATACAAAAAATCGTCCAATTATACAAAAGTTTTTTTTACTTGATATGGAATATAAAAGCTTACTATCATACATACATATTTGATTTATATATAGGTAAGAACAAGGTATAGTCACCGCTTAACGTATAGCTTTACATTTTTTAACTATGTACTTAAACGACAGAGTTGATTCTTTAATTATAATATGTATTGATTCAGAAAAGAAACTTTAATTTGGTACAACCGCTGTTTTTATTTCGCTGGTTAGTGGTTTTTGAACAAAAATGACTATTGCCTCTATAAAAAAAGGAAAGCATGCAGTCTTGTATATCATACAGGATCAGTGAAAATCCTGCATAGTGGAGCTGTTAGCTCAGCAGTACTATTGCGGGAAGGCCATTCAGTCATCAGTGGCATTGTTAGAGTCTAGGCCTTTATGTATTCGCTTTGCTTGTGTAGTCGTTTCTGGTCCTGGCATTGAGGAAAATACTCTCAGGATAGTAGGGGCCGGGGGAGACTCTTCTTCAGGATCGATCTACAGTAGATTTTGATCCAAGCATTTCTGCGTGAAGTAGCAAGAAAACCTCAAAAATAATTGGTATTAGATTTGTTATGATCGTGATGAATAACTCAAAAAATGGACTGTATGAAAATAATTTACTGGAAAACTGGAGGACAATATAATTAAATTGACTAGTTCAACCACGTTGAGTGAAGCTAATGACAATTTCATAAAATTAGCATTGTGGCCATATTATTAATTAATGCTTGGCCTAGACAAGATTTTTGGTTTTTAATCTCTTTGCGTATTCAAATAATAATCAATAGGGAACTTTACAATTTTTTTTAATTTTTTCAAATCATTTATTTATGCCTTAAAAGAGTGTTCCCAAAATATTATTTTCTAAAACTCAATAATAACTTGGTGAAAAATGTTTAAAGTTTCGCGCGTATTAAAAGCATTTCAAACGACCTTAAATGCGCGCGAATCTGGATGACGTCACGTAGTATGATTTTGCGTCACCTTGTCGCCAAATGTTATACTTCATTGTATTTAATTTGGTTGATTTCCACATTTTCCACCGTTATTTGTTTTGTTGTTGTTTTGTGTTGCAGCGAGTTGTAAATTTTAAAGTTATAATGGAAAAAAAGATTCGCACATAAAATGTGTTTTTTTTTTTTTAAAGATAAAAGTCAAAATGACATTATGTTGGCAATACAATGTAAAATTGTCAATGCTTTCAAATTTTTTATGTAGAAAAGGATTGTGTTGCCAACATAGTTACTAAATTTTTGACTTGGGGAATTATCTTTAAAAAAAACAGACTTTACTTACTTTTGCTACCATAAACATATCACAAATTACAGATTGTCGGATTGGCTTTTGGAATTTCCTTCTTCGGTCATAATTAATAGGTATATCGCTTTATTTATGTAATGCTGAGCTAATCATTGAATTTAAGCTAAGTAAACCAATTCTAATAATGATAAAATTTTAAAAAAATAGAGAAAAACGTGGATAAACACAACTAACGGGTATTTATTATGTAGAGTTCGAGCTGCTGTTTTGTTCTTTTATCCCTCCCTGTTCTTCTCATTATAAGGAAAAAAGACGAAAAATGCTCCGAGCGCTCAGTGTTTCAAGACGAACTCACGGTATGATGGACGTTTGCTGACAGACACTGACAAATCATACTAGATGACGTCACGACCAGTACCAGCGCGTTTTTTTCCGCTGGAAATAATTTGAATTTTTCCGCATTTTTAATTCCTTATTGCGGCCGTTTGTGACAAAAAAAAATTGTTTTTTTTTTCGCTGATAATGTTTTAACATAATATATTCTTATGATTTATAGTAATAATATTTTCATGTTTAAATTTTTTGTCAAGTTCCCTATTGTCGAGGTAGGAAATATTAAAATATAATGGGTAAAACATAATACCTTTTTGTAATATCTCCCATTTCTGATGCAGTTTCTGTTGTAGATCCACCAGAATCCTTATGTTTTGTATGTTGCTCAACCCTGACCCTGCTAACAAAAAAAAAATATATTTTTGATTTATTATATCTAGTAATCAAAAACGGCACTCCAATACTTTTTAATAGATTAATAAAGATATCTGTCATCAAGGATACCTTTTTATGATTTCCTTCACTGGGCTGCTTGAGGGGCCTGCCATATTTCTGTCAGACTGCAAAATAATGATTTCAGACCCACTGGGCTGCTCCACGAAAATTATCATCCAAAGGTCTGAAAATAATAATGTGAGATGAAAAAACGTACCTAGCAGGAAGGCCTGGAAATACTCCTTGAACTGTTCTATATCACATCAAACTTACTTTGAATAGAAGAGATTTCCTGCGGGTTTCTGTCAGGTGACTCAACAAGGGTAGAGTCCGAACTAAATAATAATAATAATAATAATAATTTGAGAAAAAGCTGAGAGAAAAAGTGACAAAAAAAATATGATCCATGAATTCATAATATACACTAAAGATATTTAAAGAATAGTTATTTATGATATAAGTGCTAAAAGTGACATTTTATTTTGTGAAAAGGGAAGTTTGGGACACGACGCCAAAGGCGGAGTGTTCCATCCCTTTGAACAAAATAAAATCACTTTTAGCACGAATATCATACACTATTTTTTCTACAAACGCACTAAAAGTGATTACTTTTAGCACTAGTGCTAAAAGTAATCACTTTTAACACCAGTGTCATAAAATGGCATTTTAGACACTGACAGCATCCGTTAAAAATGACACTTTTAGTGACGTTTGTAGAAAAAATACTTTATGTTAGTTCAACCTTACCTAAAAGATGATGGATCTTTGAACGCAGCAAGCCTGGGTTCAGCATCTGGCCTTATCCTTTTTTTTTCCAGTCAGGCTTATTGTTGTTACATCACTGGGATCAAAATGATCCGAGCAAATGAAGGAAAATTTATGTACGTTCGCATTTTCCAAGCCCAAAATGGAAATCCACTTTTTCCTTCTTTTCAGATTTACAGGAAAACTACAACAAAAATTATAATAGAACCTAGTAATAGTGTATAGAGTCAAAGTTTATAAAGTTCAAGCTCACAATTCTTACTTCTCAATGCGTAATTTTAAAAATTCAGAGTTGAAACCAATTCTACATTAATCTACTTATCGCAAAACACTTCAAAATACGGTTATATCCCCCTTTTAAGCCTAAACTCTAAACATTAAACCATCAGGTGCTGTATAAACTCGTTTCTGTTGTGAAATAACAACTAATTTCAAATTAGTATTAGCAACTCGATTAGCAATAATTCATTGTGCATTAAGCAATAAGCATTATGAATTATACACTATTATTGGCTAGCTAAACAGGGCCCAAAGTTGAATAAAACTATTGAGGAATATGTACCTATCGTGAGTACTTACCTATATTGATTCAGGAAAACTCAGATTATTGCTGTAATTTAATTTCTAGATCTCAAATAAAAAGTTTCCTCTGAATTTTTCCCAGAATCTAATAGAAAGTTTACAATAAATTACCATAAATACCCTCTAACTACGCCAATGGCGGCCAATGTCAAGAGTAAAATGATGTCAAATTTCTTACCGCCGAAATATCGAATTCTGCTTTGAATCCTTACAGATAATACATCGACGTACCATTGTTACTGTCTCCACTACACTTTCTATAGTTTTGAATCCAAAAATAACACTCAAAATCACAAAAAATCACAAATTTAGCTTGATCACTTTCCAGCAACACTGCCAAATCCCTAATGGATGCCAAAAGTCACATAAAATCATCTGATTGGCTGCTCGTAGATGCAACGTTGCCGATGTGACGTTTTTCAAGCCATATACTCCTGGTTATTCCAGAATTTTCACCAATTTAAATTTAAAAAAAGACTAATTATCATTTTCAAAAAGGCGTTTAAGTTATGTTTCAACAAAGATTCATATAAAAAAACATTTACATTATGTTGAAACATATTTTGGAATAATGATTATCCGTGAAAACATTTAATATTGAAAATCACATCGGATTATTGGCATCCGGGCATTTCATGCAAAAATCGACCTTATGGATGTTGGATCGCAAATTGTTTGTTTACTGTTGTATCTGTCGTTTTTAGTTGTTAATCTGAGGTTTGGTCTGCATTGTCCCCTTTCTCAAAAATGTAGCAATTACTGGCTCATAAAAAACGATTTATAACCAGTTGATTTTTTTACTGTAGTTTGGTAAATATAACTACAATTGAATGGTCACATTGTGCTAAAGAGGTAAGATTTCTCAGCCCTACATTCGAGAATTTCGAAAATAGCCTTATGCATATTATACGTAAATATGTACAGGGCTTTCATTTCAAAACTTGCCACCCACGTTATCTGCCTAAAGAGACAGATTTATAGAAATCGCCGAAACATGTCAACAAATTTATTGAGGGGGTGCGTTAATTTGTTGACGTGTACCGACGATTTCCAGAAATCTGTCTCTTTAGGCAGATAACGTGGGTGGCAAATTTCGAAATGAAAGCCCCCTGTATGTACATATGTACGTATACAGATGCGTGTATAACAGTATATGTGTTATGTGTATGTACACATACCTACATTTATGTCGATGGTTTCCATTCGCATCGACGCGCATGCTCGTAAATAACAGAGTATCGTAGTATAGGGTGATTCAAAAAGCTCGCCAGATTTGAATTGCTCGAAAAAGAGTTTTGGCATGCCATCAAAGTAGAGGGGGCCATGCCCTTTGTCATTTTCCATACCCAGATGGAGAAGGTTTGATCCAACCGGTTCATCTTGATTCTAAAGATATAAAAAAAAAATAGAGCTCCTTTTTTAATGTATTAAATCTTGCGCGCTTTTTTGCTGTATATAGGGTGAATACAGGGTGTTTTCTAAGTTAGAGTTTTTCTTTTAAAATAACGTGGAATTTAAAAAAATACAGGAGTTTTCCAAATAATATTTTGTCGACAGCTCAAAAATAAAAGAGATAGGTATGTTCATTTCAAATAATATCAAAAATCAAATATTTTAATAATAATTGTATTTTTCAAAATACGAAAGGTAAAATTCTTGAATTTAATCTTTTTTTCCAGAAATCTGTCTCTTTACGCAGATAACGTGGGTGGTAAGTTTTGAAATGAAAGCCCTGTACATATTTACGTATAATATGCATAAGGCTATTTTCGAAATTCTCGAATGTAGGGCTGAGAAATCTTACCTCTTTAGGACAATGTGACCATTCAATTGTAGTTATATTTACCAAACTACAGTAAAAAAATCAAATGGCTATAAATCGTTTTTTATGAGCCAGTAATTGCTACATTTTTGAGAAAGGGCTCACTGAAGACCAAACCATTTATTTTGTGGCTCAAATCGAATTTCGAATTATTTATAAAATTATCTCATTATTCACCTGAAAAATTAACTGTTAACTGTTAATAATTACATTTCCATAATCACCTAATCAAGGTATTTTACATGTGCTCACTACACCTTTTTCAATTGTAATTCAGAAAATCATAGTTTAATTTCAGAGAAGGGAACATGTATTTCAGAATAGGAACTTTTAATTCAGAAAAGAGAAATTGAATTTGAGAATCGTAATTTTAATTTCAGAATAGGGAAAATGAAATTCAGATTAGGAAGTTGAAATTCAGAAAAACAAGATTGTAATTTAGAATAGTAAATTGAAATTCAGAAACCGTAAATTATAATTTAGAAAAGGGAAATTGTATTTCAGAAGGTTTTCAGATAATGGAATTTGTAATTGAGAAAAGTATACTATGTACCTTACGATAAGCTATGTATGTACAGAGATACAGAGCACAGGTACAGAGAGTGAGAGAGCCACCCAACACTCAACCACTTTCCATGCCGTGGCCTGTGGCTAGCTTTATAGGAAATGCCAGTTGGTCAGTGACTGAAATTTTGAATTGCATTTTAGGAAATTAAGTTATCAGTTATCAACTTAGTTTTTGGTAATTTTTTTAGAAGTATGTTGATTTTCACCATTTTTCATAAAAATTTAATTATGTTCTTAGGTATAGGTAGGTACCTACTGAATAAAAACTTGTATGAATACGATTTTTTTTATTTGGATTCGCAAAGAACATTATGTAAAACTCTACTGAAGGTAAATAAATAAACGGGGATAACAATCCTGTGTTTAGCGACACAAGATTAAAAATTGGAAAAAAAAACACTCAAAGATATTTCATGATTCTGAAGTACCTACACGTTATCAATTCTGAATTACATTTTCCTAATTCCGATTTTCAAAATTGCATATCTGAATTACAATTTACATTTTCTGGAATTAAATTTCTCCTTTCTGAATTAAATATTCCTATTCTGAATTACAAATTCCCATTTCTGAATATTATGTTCCTTTTCTGAATTTCAAATTCCATATTCTGAATATTAACTTCCTATTCTGAATTACAATTTCCATTTTCTGAAATTTTAATTTTCCTTTCTCAAATACATTTTCCGCTTTCTGAATTACTATTGGAAAAGGTGTAGTGCTCACTCTAGTAGCTACTACTTTTGCAACTTTTCGCAATAGAAAAGTTAGGCGTATTCTCAATACGAAGATGCTCGAGAAGATTAAGCCGGTGTCCGGTGATTGATGAATAAAGTATTACCGTAAAGTTGACAACTTTTGAGTGTAGGACTGGAGAAATGTACCTCTTTATTTGTAGGACAGTGTAACCATTTAATTGTAGTAATATTTACTAAGCTACATTAAAAAAATCAACTGGTTATAAATCATTTTTTATGTAACGTATCTGCTACATGTTTGAGAAGGGAGACATCCTAGATCAAACCATTTATTTTGTCGGACAAATGTTGTTTCATATTATTTATGAAACTATCCCAAAATTCAGCTACAAAATTAACTGTTATTATTTACATTTGTATGATCACCAAATAGACATGTTTTCCACCTGCGCACTCTGTTAGCTACCTGTTTTTGGAATTTTCGCAACAGAAAATTTGGGCGTCTTATCAAAATGAAGATACTCACGAAGATTTAGCCGGTTATTAATGAAAAAAGGTAAATCGTGAAATCGACAACTTTTGAGTGTAGGACTGAAAATAGCTAGGTACCTGTTTATTTGTAGGACAGTGTGACCATTTAATTGTTATAATATCTACCAACCTACATTGAAAAACTCAACTTGTTATTAATCATTTTTTATGCAACGTAATTGCTACATGTTTGAGGGGGGGCATCGTAGACCAAACCCTTTATTTTGTCGGACAAATGTTGTTTCAAATTATTCATAAAATTATCTCAACATTTAGCTGAAAAACTAATTGTTATTAATTAAATTTTCATAGTCACCAAATCGACATGTTTTACACCTGCGCAGTATGTTAGCTACCTGTTTTCGCAATTTTCGAAGAGAAAAAAGTTGGGCGTCTCGGTGAAATGAAGCTGCATTGAAAAAACTAGCTTGTTATTAATGATTAGGAAAAAAGGTCCTCGGCCCCCGGACTAATTGTTGAAATAAAGCTGTATCGTAATTTTTTCATAATATCATGAACTGAGCATGTTACCTACCTTTCGGATGTTTTTTAACGAGGAGACCGAAAGGAAGCCAATAAAACCAGAAAGTTGGAATGGCATGGTCATATGTATAATGGAAAGTAACTTCATTGAATAATTCAGAGTTCTGAATTCTGAACCTGGAAGGAGAAAAATTCCCTGCTTCAACATTTAATCGCTGGTCTCTTAAGAGCACTCCTCAAACTTGAATCGTCATTATGATCGCTATTCTATCACAGATTTTACTCAATTAGGTGGTACTTCAAGATGTTTTTTTCTGTATTTTTCTCCGGATTGATGCAGTTTCAATTGATTTGGACCAATGAGGCTTCAGGTGCTGTATTTTTCACAATAATAATTATACCAAGTTTCGATAAGATTACGATGCAGTCCCGCAGTACGACCACCTCATACCTTGATAATCTGTCAACCCAGAAAGTTGAACGAAATCATGAAATGGGTGGCGTCGCAGGCCGCGCCGGCGTCTCTGGCGCCGCCGGGGTGTGGCGGGCGCCAACGGCGTGGCCGTCACAGTAGGTTACGCGCCTTCGAGATTCGCGTTTCCACCATGGAAACTGTGTTGGAAGAATCAACTGAACATTTTGACGTAAAAATCCGATGCAGCGTCGCGACGCTTCGAGCGAAGATACACCGGTAAGTCAAATTTTTGTGTTTATTTAGGTAAGTTTTTTTTTGCGTTCGTTTTTGGGAGGTTAGAAGGTGTGAGCACATGGAGGCGATTCATTTTGCGCAGGTGTTGGTGAAATTTAAAATAATTTCATAAGTTGTTCAAACTGATTTATTTTTGCCTAATTATTATATTAGAGAGAAAAGCACCGTTTTTTGAACCTATAGGTACATATTTATAAGGCGTTTCCAAAAAAAATATCTAAATCAAAGAGTGCTCTGATTACAAACACGTACGTCGCGTCGGTTACCATAAATAAATGTCAAAGTGACAAATGAAAATCCAAAACTTCTCGATTACAACAACAAATTAATTTATCTAGTAGAACTTGTCACAGGATTTTAAGAAAATCTTTGAATTATTATTCATACCGACTGTTATTATAGGCTCTTCTAAGAGGTTCATTTGTGTTTTATTTATTTATCACCCAAATGACAAATCGACATGCCGTGAGTTCGTCTTTAAACGCTGAGTACTCGGAGCATCTTTCATCTTTTTTCTTCTTGATGAGAAGAACAGGGATAAAAAAAAAACATTACTGCAGCTCCGAGCGACTACTCGAACTTTATCATGGCATTACAAAATTTCATGAAAATATTGCTATAAGACATACGCATATCATAGCCATCTTGATGTGGTTTTTTTTTTTGAAGACCCCTTATATTGTCTTTTTTCTGAATTTTAAATTTTCTTTTTGGGAGCTTATTACGGCGCGGCGTTTAGAATTGAATTAGGAAGGATGAAAAGGTAAAATGAGATTTCAATAAAAGAAAAGGATTTCCGTTTAATAAACTTATTTGCACATTGCAATATTGAAACTGTTTACGTTTCAGTTTTTGGTTTGTTTGGATAAGCATAGCTAGAAAGGTTGCGCTGTTTGGGTAAGGCCATATCTCGTGTGGCCGGAAGTTTTTTGAAAATATTTTCCCATAGATCAGCACATCAGAAATGTATGAATTTATAAAATTTTGCAAAAACTAAGAACAACCATAGAGAGAGGTGGTGCAAGGATCACCCAAGTGGATTTAGAAAAGAAAAGGTGCGAAAAATTACCTTTTCACATTATAAAACTTTCAAAATTTCAGGTGCTTGATTTATGAGCTCGAAGTTGAGTTGATATGTAGGTATGCAGAGAGTACACAAGAATACGTAAATCAAGACCTTTTGAAGGTTTGGAATTTTCCTCACATTTTTTTATGTCTATATGTAAAATTATTGCATTTTAGATTTACTGTCATACACACGGGATAAAACTTACGTATCTATGTACTTCTCTTCTTTATTAACCCATTTGTTTGTGATCTGTAACTAATTTTTTTAGATGTTTAAAATCGTTATTAATCAGATATCTCGTTCTACTTTACTCACCTTAAATGAGAATCAACCATGACTCCTAAATTAATATATTTTATGCACTTTAGGGATTAAAAGTAGTAAAGTGGGACTTTTAATCCCCGGGATTAAATTTTACTTTATTTCCCGGGGATTAAATGGAACCGGGATTGAAAGTACCCTTTTATTCCGTGTTTTATTTAATCCCCGGGAAATAAAGTAAAGTGCAAAAAATAGTATAAACACCTCAAGACTAAAGTGTTTTTAAGTCCCTAGGTGTATAATGTACTATAATGTTATCCTTTTTTGTAATAATTGTACTTATTTTAAACAACAGATAAGGAACGAAATTAGGCAAATCACTTTTATTGTTCACTAGTTGTAGAAATTTTATTCTTATTTTATTCTTAATGTATTGTATTCAATTGACAAATATACAAATCACTCAACTTTTTCAATGTTCCCCTGAATGAAACATAAAGTTCCCCATTCTGGTCTAAGATTTTGGGAAGGTTTTCTCAAGTCAAAAAGCTGCTTGTTCTTTGTTAACAACGCCGGAGGTGCACCTTTTAGAGTAAGAAAATTGTAGCTTTTGTTCCAACACAGCAAGAAATCGTCACGATTATGAGCAAAACCTAAAGTTTGTACGTGAAATCCGAAACTTGGTGGTTTCGGAACCTGTTTATAGGATGTTTTTTGACGTGTTGGAGCAGACCTATTGTTTTCTGTTGATTTTACTCGTCTAAAACCAAAATTGTTTGTAAGACAAAATATTGATTGAGAGGAATTAGTTCATAATTGCTTATATCCAGCTTTTCACCTTCTTTGAGCAAATGTTTTGATTTTTCTCAACTCATGTATGTCTAGGAAACAACAGCCAATGCCGAAAGATAAATTAACTGAATAAGTTTTCTTATATTATGGGATCTAGGCGACATTTTGGGTTTCAATTCTTTGTACAGGGTCTGTTCCTTGTGATTAGTGTGGCTTCTAAAACTTAAAAAATAAAAAACAGTTAAATATACAGAAGTTCTTTCTCTCAAAGTAATCTTGAATGTTTTATGAAAATTTTAGCAGTCACCTCCTCATCATCATCACCATCACCCACACCCAGACATTTCCATCCACTGTCGGATATAGGCCTCCGCTAGATATTTCCACTTCCCTCTTTTTTGAGCGGTTGCAACCTAATTTGTATTGAGTCTTTTCAGATCATCCGTCCATCTCGTGGGCGATCTTCCTCGGTTTCGCTTGTCTAATCTTTGTCTCCACTCGAAAACATGTTTTGTCCATCTACCATCCTTCTGTCTTGCCGACATGACCTGCCCATCTCCATTTAGATTTTGCGATTGCCTATTATGTCGTCCACTCCATTTCTTTTTCGGATCTCGTCCTTTCTCATCTCTCAGAGTTATTCCGATCTTTCCATCTTGCGTTGTGTGACCCGTAGCTTCCTGGCAGATGCATTTGTGTGTGTTAAGGTCTTTGCTCCATAAACGAGAACTGGTAAGAGGCACGTATTAAAAGTTTTCTTCGTCAAGGATATGGTTATATCTTGATATTTGAATATATTGTCTATTCACAATCTGTAGTCCAAAGGTACAGGTAAAATTTATCACCTTTCAATGCTATTTGATAGGGAAAGGTGATAAATTTACCTGTACCTTTGGACTACAGATTGTGAATAGGATATATGTCTAAGCCGATCATATGCCGTCCAGCCGATAGTGATATGCCTTAAAGGGGGTGTGCGCCAAAAAAACAACTTCATCTCAAAAAAAAGAGAAAAAAAATCTAAGAATAACAGTGAAATCCGCACCCCTCTATGACAAATAATACCGCAGATATTGCTCTATGAAGGTACCGCATCTCACCCTATGACGTCACGAAAGCTCAAGCGACGCACGAGAAAGTGGAGTTAATTAAATTTACATATGTTTTTCCTGTGTTACCTGCAATAATCTAAACAAAAACCACTCACGTGTGCCGGGAACAATCAAATTAACAATGCGGAGCGCGGCTGGATGAAGTTCTCGTGACGTCACGAGAGCGTCGTCCACACTTTAAAGCGGTATATCTCAGCGATGGTTTATCGTAGAATAACGAGGTTTGAACAGTTATTCTTAGATTTTTTTACACTAAAACTTTAATTTTTGGCGCACACCCCCTTTAAAATGTTTGATTGTGTCTGTCAATTCTAATCTCATGTCCCGAATAACAGTATTTTTCCACAAATTCTATATCTGCACAGTGAATTTGTATATTTTCACTAGAGACTAAGTTTGTCAGTACCTTAGTCTTGCTGTAATTCATTGATTGATTTTCCATATTGTAGGTCTTTTGTGATAAGTTAGTAGGTACTATATCATCCGCAAAACGGAGATTATTTAGTTTTTCTCCATCTACAGTTATGCTTTTGTTGTCCTATTCTAGTGTTTTAGAGGCATGTTCTAAAACGGTTTTAAATAATTTTGGTGACATAGTATCGTCCTGTCTTACTCCTCGTTTGATATCTATTTTTTATGTGGCTTTATGTATTTTTACGGTCGTTGTTGTATTTTTGTAGATATTGTAAATGATGTTGGTATATCAATAGTCTATCCTACATTCTTTCAAGGCCCTCAAGATTGCGCTCATTTCGACGTTATCATAGGCTTTTTGGAAATCTACAAATATCAATAGTAGTGATCTATTGTATTTAACGGTCTTCTCAATAAGTGTTTTTAAGCACTGCAAATGGTCATTTGTCCCATATCCGGAGCGGAAGCCAGCCTGGTCTCTTGTTTGGGTTAGTAAAAATCGGGCTTAGCTTCTAGTCTTGATGTTACTGTACCTACGGTTTTACAGTTTATAGATGTGATTTAGGAGGCTAATAAGTCTCTAACTGTGAAGCTGCGTTATATCATCCCCTTTTTTGTGGAGGAGAATAGTCATCGCAGTTTTCCATTCAAACGGGATCTCTTGGTTGTGTAGACATTCTTCCATTTTTTTTGGGATTCTAGGCTGAATTTTTCATGTTTATGGTTTTTTGGGCAGTACTTTTCCTGTGCATCCATTAGTGCTTCAATTATGTTTCCATTTAAATCATTTATACTGTTCAGGTTGTATAATATACAGTTCGATGAATTACTTTTTTCTAATATAGAACACTTTGTAGTCTATTGTGTTTTTGGATAGCCCTTTAAAAGACAACTTCAACGATATATAGCTATACATATAAAACAAAGTCTGCGTAGTTACACTATTTATAACTCGACAACGGTAGGACTGATCTTAATGATCTTTGATTCGTTAGTTTTGTCTTCACCCCGATTGGCATAATAACTATTGAGATGTGGGAAATACTAAAGGAAACATCATTTTTTATTATTTTTTTTGTATGGAATGGAGTAGATATATGACACAAAAGGAAATGAAATGAAATAAACATGACGTTGTATTCGGGTAATGCCAGTATGGAAGGCGTTGTGAATGCCAGTGGATAGCGTTGTGTGTTAGTTCCGGTAATGCCAGTAGATGGCTTTGTGTGCATTATCCTATGGGTTTCTTCTTCGTCTATATGCTTGTTGCATTGATTAAAAGTCCATAAAAAACAACTGAACACTTTATTCAACATGAAATGAAATAGAAATTGAACATAAATGAAAAAAGTAATAACGAGGGAAAATTGAAAAGGCGCGAACCCTATGTGTATAATAATCAGTCATCTGTCATCTGCTTGTTAGGGTCCTTAGATTAATTGACGGACTGTCAATCGAACGCTGCCAACCGTAGGAATTGAAAATCTTGTGGGGAGAGTTGCCAACTAACTGATGAACCCCACAGTATTCCACCCCCTGATGAAGATCAAATTGTACCCGTTTTTGAGATCGAGGTCCTATGTAGATACGTCGTGTTGGCTGTGGTCTCGTTTCTTGCTCATGGCTTTCGTTCTCTGGTTCGTCGTTTTCTGCGTTGAGGAGGAAAGCTAGTTTCAGTCTCTCTGTTGAAACTGTTTGCTGCTTGTTCCCAACTTGAACAACGAAGCTTCTGTCCGTTCTTTCAATAACTTCATAAGTACCATTGTAAGGCGATTGAAGGGGTTTTCGGACGGAATCGTCTCGGATGAAGACGTGGCTTGAAGTGAAAAGGTCTTCGTGGAAAAAGACTGACTTCTTGACATGATGACTTATTGGAACTGGTTGAATCGTTCTGATATCTTCGCGAAATTGTTGGATGGATATGTCTGGTTCTAAGGGCATGTCTCCATTGAAAAAAAAATCTCCAGGAAGTCTAAGTGCCGGTACTTTTGCTCTCATTTGACAGCCGTTAAAAATAATCAGGGGTTAGAATGTGTTCTAACCACATCAGACTTATAGACCTTGACCCATGCAAAACTTTGACAACGTATCAAATTCGTTAATCGAGAGCAAAAGTACCGGCCCTAAGTGTACATCCAAAGAGGAACTCTGCTGCTGAAGCCTTAAGATCTTCTTTGTAGCAATTTCTGAGGCCTAAAAGGATAGTAGGGAGTACATATATTCACCCAATCATCTGTTTGATGACATCTAATTGCGGTTTTAAATGAGCGATGCCAGCGTTCTACAAGACCGTTGGATTGTGGGTAATAGGCAGTTGTTCTGATTCGTTTGGTATAATACCTAGTAAATTTCTCAAAGCCTTGAAGAATGTAGCTTCAAACTAGCGCCCCTGGTCAGTAGTGATGATCTTTAGCGAACTATAGCGGGAAACCCATACTGAGAAAAAGGTCTTGGCAATGGTATCTGCAGACTGATCTTTAATTGGAAATACTTCTGGCCAACGTGAAAATCTGTCTATCATGGTAAGACAATATTCGTAGCCTTGTGAAGGTGGAAGAGGTCCAACAATATCTAATTGAATGTGCTCGAATCTTTGATCTGTTAAAGGAAAATTCATAGGCGATAATTTGTTGTGACGGTGAATCTTAGCCTGTTGACAGGAAATGCAAGTTTTACACCAGTGGGTAATATCCTTGCGCATAGAAGTAGAAGTCCAGACAAATTTTTTTGCTACTTGCTGTCTTGAAGCACGAGCACTAGGGTGGGAAAATTTATGAACCATGTCGAAAACTCTTCTCCTTAAAGCTTTTGGAACATAGGGCCTGATTTCGTCTGTTGAATTGTCACAGATGATGGTTGAGTTTTTATCTAAAAAAAAAATCTTGTAGTTTTAGACCTGTCACCTGATAGGAGTGACTGAAGATCCCTATCTTCTTTTTGTTGTTCGGCAATTTCCTCAGTAGACACAGAAATTGGCATTTTGATAACATTGGGACGTACTGAATGTTGGTACTGAACTGAGAGATGAAATCTAATTGACGCATTTGGCGGGGCGATGCTTTCTCTGGCTTCTGATTGAAAGCATGCGTGAGAGGCCGGTGGTCAGTTTGGATGGCAAAAGTTTTACCTTCCAGCATGTAACGGAAATGTCCGATGAACTGGTAGACAGCGAGAAGTTCTCTGTCATACGTGGAGTAATTTTTCTCAGCTATGGAAAGTTTTCTAGAGAAAAAACCAAGAGGATACTGAATATTATCATTTATTTGTGCCATAGTAGAGCCAATAGCAAAATTAGAAGCATCACAGGTAAGTATGAGAGAAGCATTCTCTTTAGGATGTGCCAATAACGCTGCATTACTAATGTCATTGATACAGTCGTGAAAGGCTTCGTCTGATTCAGGTGTCCAAACTATTGGGGTTTTGTTGTCACGTAGATATTCGTTTAAAAGTGCTGCATTCTTGATGAATCTTCTATGAAAATTGATCATTCCAAGAAATCTTCGTGGTTCAACAACTGTTTGAGGTTTTTTGTAAGATTTGATCGCTTCAACTTTGGACTGGAGAGGCTTGATCCCTTGTGAAAAAATTTCATAACCCAGGTACTCTACTTGTGACTTGTCAAAGGTGCATTTTGAGGGATTAATCTTGAGGCCACACACCTGAAATCTCTCAAAAATTAGAAAAAGATGGGTAGGTGCTGGTCTTCATTGTCTGAGGCAATAAGGACATCATCAATGTAACTATAGCAAAAATCAAAGTCTCTGAGTATGTGATCAATGTACCTTTGGAATGTTTGTGCTGCATTTCTTAGACCAAAAGTCATCACAGGAAATTCAAATAAACCGAAAGGAGTGATAACGGCTGTTTTCTGGATATCTTGGGCCACTACTGGTATTTGGTGGTAGGCTCGGACGAGGTCCATGGTGGAAAATATTTGCTTGCCATATAGTTTATAAGAAAAATCTCCAATATGGGCAATTGGAACAGTTTTTGCATTAAGGCGACGATAAGCTGACTCCGAATTTTTAAGAGTACAATGAACTCATTGTTTTTTAAGGGGTTTCAGGGATTTAGGGATCATTTTCCAAATGATATCAAGGGCCTTCCCTCAGTTCAGCGTTTCAAAGATGGGATGAGGATTTACATTCAGATTAAAGATTGATTAATCTACTATTGCATTTACTATCTTGATGTGATTGGGTGAACCAGAGTAAAGTGATGCTATCTTCGTAGGGCTTTTACTCGTATTTTGTAGATAGTTACTTGTATGTCTAATGGGAATTTTCTCTTATATTGTATTTTTTGTGTATATTAGGTGTACCAACCTATTGAATAAAGATATATTTCATTTCATCTCCACAAACACGCCATTCTCCCATCTTTCTGGTGACCAGATGTAAAGGACTAGCCCAAGGACTGTCCGAAGGTCGACAGATACCTTGAGACATCATATATGCGAACTCTGCCTTGGCGATTTTGAATTTTTCTGGTGGTAGCCTTCTGGATCGATCTGCCACTGAAAGTCCATTTGTGATTATTTGGCGAAAGACTGATCCTTCTTTGACTTTATTGATTATTGATGGATTAGTAATTTCAAAATATTTTTCAAGTAAAAGATGAAAATTTGAAATTCTTCACACTATGGTAACATTGGTAACGGTAGGAAAACTCCTAATCAAGAAATGACCAAGGAAATCTTGTATATGAAAAAAACGAGATCGCTTAAGTAATGCAGGCTTTCTAATAAGACTTCTATAATCAAACTATACAACCACCAATAGCCGACATAAGAATACACACACAACCCGTCATAAATGCTAGATCTGAAGAAATACCTGAAATGTACATATTTCACCTGAAATATGTACAAGTGAGTTAAGAACCGCAATAGGACAGCTGAAGAAGGGAAAAGCTCCAGGAGAGGATCGAATTACGAGCGAGATGCTTAAAATCGGAGGGAAGACATTGGAAAAAGCCATCCTCATTGTACTAAACAAATGTCTAGAAGAAGAAAAAAATCCCGAAGCCTGGCAAAACGCCGAAGTTACTATTATATTCAAAAAGGAAGGTTTTCGGAAAGGATTCAGCATAATAGGGGATACTTCTAGTGATCAGTTATTACATAGTTTTTTTTTCCATTTTAATTTATACGTTGTACGAAATAGTTATTTATGCAACAAGTGTGTAAAGTGAACCTTTTTTCACGAATGTGAATTTTGACGCACGAGCCGAAGGCGAGTGCGACAATCACATGAGTGAAAAAAGGTGCTTTACGCACGTATTGCATACAATTTTTTTTCTACTACCAATCAAATATGTATAAAAAAATAAATTTAAACAAATTCTTCACGCACTAGTGCGTAAAGTATTTTAGCTTTACGCACTAGTGCGTGAAGTAATTTACCAGAAAAATAGTAATTTGACAGGTCGACATCTGTCATTGACATTACTTTACGCACTAGTGTGTGAAGTGAACTACTTCACGCACTAGTGCGTGAAGAGACATTTTACGTCTTCTGAATAGTGCGTAAAGTGAGTACTTTACGCACGGTAGTAGAAAAAAAAATTATTGAAATTCAAATCAAAAACTTTGGCGCGAAAACACAAAATCTCAATATGACAGCGCTTGTGACGTTAAAATTTTGTAAACAACAAATACGCAGTTATCAAACTCCTGCTGACGCAGTGCTATTTTTGTGTTATTCAAGTGTGTTAAAGGTTGCTTTTTGTGAAAATTGTCGCAATGGATGAAGAATATTGTAAAGGACTGCTTTTGTAAGTTTTTTTTACTTGCAAGTTCCCTATTGACAGGTTTGTTTACAGAATCGTGACGTCAAAAAAGGTAGCCATCATGGAAGCATCGTTTTGGCGGGAATTTTTTTATTTCTAATTTAGTATTATTTTTTGTGTAAGAAGGGCGATATCAGTTAAATATAAACTGGTCATATGAATATTGTGCAGTATAAACTATCGATTTAAAATAAATTTGGAAAATTTTAGTTCACTTGCAAGTTCCCTATTGATCACATACAGAGTATACGAACCTTGATCGAGAAGTGTACAGAATACAACATTCCTTTACATCTGGCTTTTGTCGATTATCATAAGGTGTTTGATTTTGTTGAGACATGGGTAGTTGCATAATGCGAGGATCGATTTTAGATACACCAGAATAATAAGTCATGCATATGAAAATGAAAAAACACAATGCAAGTAGAGATCGACGATAAACTGACCACTGGGAAAATTTTATTAAATAGACGAGTCAGACAGGGTGACATGATCTCCCTAAGCTCTTTACACTGGCCGTAGAGGACATATTTAAAAACTTACCATGGCAGGACAAGGGTAGCTCAATTGACGGAAAACACTTGAACCATCTGAGATTTGCAGACGATATTGTGATCATCAGTAATGATTCAGAGGAATTATCCATCATGATAAAGGAACTACAACAAATTAATATTCAAAGCAGTAGGATATTCATTGTCAGGATATCCAGAAAACTAAAATAATGAGCACAGACAATGTCGACGTTACTATTGAAAATCAGACTCTCGAAGTGGTGAACGAATATAACTATCTTGGCCATATCATTAAGCTCGGCAAAGACAATCAAACTGCTGGAATAAATCGCCGAACGGGTCTTACATGGGCAGCTTTCTCAAAACTGGGTTATATTCTCAAAAACCCGGATGTCCAGATTAGTCTGAAACGTAAGATCTACAACACATGTATTTTACCAGTAGCGACCTATGGTTTCGAGACAGACACTATGACACATGTAAGTGCTAACAAGTTGAGAGTTTGTCAATGCGCCATGGAAAGAGCAATGCTTGGTATTAGCCTGAAAGATCGGGTGTGAAATAAAGACATTCGACAGAGACCAAAAGTCAATGATGCGGTGGTACGGGCGACAAGGTTGAAGTGGCGTTCGGCCGCCGATCATGTGGCCAGAGATAATAACAAATAGACCAAAATATTCATGGAATGTAGGCCACGAGATTCAGAAAGAAAGATTGGAAGACCGCAAACAAAACAACAACGGCGTGATGACATTCAAACGATTGCTGGAAAAAACTGGATCCTGGCGGCCCAAGACAGGAACCGATGGAAGATGATGGAAGAGGCATATGTCCAACAGTGGACGGAAACAGGCTAGAAGAAGAAGAAGAAGATTGCGTTACCTAGTGTTTTAAGTATCACTTTTCAGTCGTTTCATAACCAAAATTTTATCCGAAAAAAGCCTATCAGATTCGCTGAAACATTTTCCATTATTCATTTGTACCTAATTTCAATTCGGCTCGCATACGGAGAATTGCCCGGTGCATATTTTCCGTGCTGCAACCGATAACCAATTTTATTTACATATTTTGGAGCGAAAATTAAAAGTTGCATCCAATATTTGACCCCGTAATCAATTATCGCGGCGCGAATCGTGCTCAATTCGTGATTTTGTATCAACTAGCGGCCCGATCCGTAAAAGTTGGATGCAAACAGTGTTTATTTGTTGTTGATATTTTCCGTGATCAAATTTATTCCACGAATTTATTTTTATAGTAAAATCGTTAATTTTCTTTGTAGAAAAATGCTATTTTTCACGTTTTGGTAACTCTATCTCTTCTTGTTCATTTGGTGCCTATCCGTTGCGGATGTTGGCATGATATTCTTCGAAGTCCAATAGGTACTTCTTCTGCCTTGTATTTTACCTTGGAGTTGTGGATAACAGGATAACAATAACATGACCAAGATATTCAAGTTTACGTTTTTTCACTTGAAATACAATCTTCTTCTCTTTCTGCATTCATTTTCCGAAGAACCTCTTCATTAGTAATGTGGTTAACCTATGAGATTTTCTGGATACGCCGGTACAGCCATATTCTAAAATTATCTAATTATTCACAAGACGTCTCCAGTCTCCGTCAATAACACCGTATAAAGAAACGAGAAAATGTAACACCTTGATAATCTTATTATGGTAGGGGGCGCCAGTTCACTGGTTTTGGATAATTTTGACATTTTTAGGAATGCTGTTCGGGCTTTTTTGATTTGGTAACTTATTTCAATCGAGTGATCCAATTCTTCATTAATGTTAGTTCCTAAATAGGTATATAACTGTTGACTTATTGAATGGGTTCGTTGTACACAATCAATCGAAAGGTTCGGTATTTATTTTTAGATATAATCATAGGTTTTGTCTTCTTTATGTTCAGATGCAATCCGTATTTTTTAGAAACTTGCACTATTTTGTCCATTAGTCTCTGTAGCCCATTTTGTGATACAATTTTGTGTTAACATCTATACAAATAACATATGTGCATGTATGTAAAGCTGTATATCTAATTAATTTTTATCAGCAATTGTTTCCCGCTGTCGTTCTTTGTCTTTCGTTCATCCTTGAGAATGATGCGGATAGCATCGACACGTTGGCCTTAGACTTGTGAGACCCAAAATTCAGAAACTTGGCAAGATGTTAAATTGGAGAGCGGTGACTTTAGTTTCTGAGTGGAGACACAGTTTAAAGTGGGTCCTATTTGCGGGTGGAGAGTAAAACACAGAAATATTGTGGTCAATTAAAATAAAGTTTATTTTATTAAAATAAATAAAGCTTGTTATCAAATAACAGGCGTCGGTCATAAATAATCTTACAATAAAATTATTCAATCTCTAATAATAAGCATCAATTAAATGTTAAAGAAAATTTATGTGATTCCAAGTAAAATTTTAATTTACAGTTTGACTCGACTCACAGTCTTGCCTTGACAATTTCTGACTGAACATAAAAAACTACTTACATTTAACAATAATATATTTACTGCTGGCCACACCTAATTACATGGAATTCTTATTGGTCGAAGGAATTTACTTTACTTATAAACATTTAATAAAACTCGAATATTTTCGCGCTGTTATTTCACGTCGTGCTTCTTCTCTCGGTTAATTCGACAACTCTTTCACGCCGTAGTTCTGACTTTCTGGACACAGGTCTCTTGATTCTCGACTACTACTTGTTTCTTGATTAATCAACCGAACACTGGTTTACAGACGTAGCTCTACCCGTTTACTCGCTCTTTCTCGAACACTGATTTTCTCCTGCCAAAATTGCCTTTTTATATAATTAGTCCCTCCATTGACTTGAATTTCTTTGTTTTTTCTGACCTCGATTTTTCGTGGTTGAATCATCCGATCAATTAGTATATTTGGTCCTCTTTTAATTAATTATCAAGGGCGTCGCTAAGTGGTTTGTTAAGTGGGTATCATCATATAGGCTCGTGCGTGATTTATTGATCCTTCTAGGAATTCAGTTCCTTTGGAATGTTAATTGTTGAAAGCACTTAAAAAAAGGTCCATGAACTTTTTCTTTATTCACATCCCAATGTATTTCAATTATTTTGTTCAATTCCTATTGGCTGGTCATTCTTGAGAGGAAAGGTATCAGTTAATAATTTCTGGATATCGATGTTCAGATAAATTTTAATTGAAGTTTCTGGTTGTGCTGTCTGAGTGATGGTCTCTCTTGGGATGGTTGTTTGGTAAGACCTTGTTATTCTTGATTAAAATTTCGGTAGTCACTACAGACTTAACCACTACCTACCACTTTTGATTAATATGTTTGGTACGTAGAACACTTTCTTTCATAATTATATGTTACAGTGTAGAGAAAATCAATGTTGTTATTGTTGAAAGAAATTACATGATATATTGTTCGGAGTATCGAACAAAATAAAATACGAAACTAATCCAAAGGGTACCTACCTCCTACCTGCATTGACTAAACTTCAAACTAAAACTTTAAAACGGTCAGTTTATCTATAGACAGGGAATGTATTCGATAAGTTTTGCCGATAGAAAAGTTTACAAGTAAAACCTGGAATTGTGTTTACTTATTTAACGGTTAGAGCCACTTGTCGACTACTTCTCCGATCAGAGCATGAACAGTAAGTTATTTTATAAACTAAAATAATTTTTCGGAAACAACGTCAAAAGTTCCCGAGGGTATAGACCCTATCTTCATCCAATTGTTTTCCCATTTCTCATAAATTGTTTCTTTTCCTGATGGAGAATACCTCAAGGGATATAAGTTTAAGTTGGATAATAACGGATTTAATTCAGTTTGGTACAAATTAGTTAGTTCGTATGTGGTTGATAAATTGAGAAAAAAAAACAAGCACATTGTAATCTAATTCATTATCAGTTTTGCATACAATCAAAAATAGGAACGCAAACGAAACACATCTGCTCGTTTTCATGGGTTCAGTTAAACCATTTTTAATATATTCGGCAACGTGCCTCTATTTATTTTTCCTTTTTTTATCAGAAAATCCAACGTGAATTTAATACGCGATATTTATTTTCAACTTCAACGGCTATAATATACTATGTTAATGAAGATAAGGAGCGTAGGATATATACCTACCTATAGGAGCCACGAAATAGTTATTTAGATACCAAAGTAAGTGAAATGGAGGTTTTTTCCATGCACATATGGCGAGTAGGTTAATTTCTTCGAATGAATAAACATTTCAATAACTCGCGTGATGTTTACAATATTATATTATTTTATTCACTAATATTTATTGATATTTAGCAACTAATGAATATTTTGTCTCCAAAGCTGAATGTAAGCCCCAATTAGTTTTGTTAATAATTAATAATTTAGCATTTCACATCGACGAAATTAATAAAAAAATTGTTAGGGTATCATTAATATCAATTAGAATGGATTTGTGGAGTTATTTATGTTGGGCTTAATAACGTGTGCCCTTTGAACATATTGTACACTTTGATAGTAGCTATAATAGCCCAAATTAATTGACACTGGATTGGAGAGTGTAATTTAATCTGTAGAGTACAAGGTATTATTTCATTTTATTTGGTTAACATTTTAATCGTGAACAGCTTCGATATTAACAATCCTTTAGAGTAAAAACGGACTAGCATCCACAAAGAGTTTGCAGCAAGGCACAGGATGCGATTGATTGTGATGCTAATTTGCCTTGCGACCATACCGGCCTGGGCGATTCTTTTGGCCTTACATGTACGGTTCATTATTAAGTTCAGCTTTTTAGGAAATACTCAATAGGATAAGTTTTCTTGGGCAAGGTGAAGTACCGCGGTGCCTACAAATAAGTATACTGTAGTATAACATACCAGGGTTTGTTCAGCAAGATTGAACGTTGTGAATTTTTTATTACCTTTTCTTTTAACAAATCTTCTGAAAAACGAAATGGAAAACAAATAGGACTTACGTCATGGCAACTCACTGAATTTTACCTACATGACAACAGCAAAATTAGGGAAATTCAAGGGAAGTTGTGATATGTTAAATAAACGAAAAATTTGTAAAACGTCTAATTTGTTATTAGAAAATTGTACCGTTCTCGACCTGGAACTCACGAGGGGAAAGAGCACGGCAGAGAAACCCTCGATCTAACATTCCTCAAAAATCAAAACATACTGTGTCATTTTAATAATTATTGTGTCAATAAAAGTTTAAATTAGGTACTGTCCTTATTCTTGTGCTAACATTTCAATTCCACAGATTCAGCAACACTACCTATATTCAATACTGAAGAGTTTTTGGTTAGTTAACCAGTTCCATCAGCAGGTACTAAGGTCCCTGGTTACGGGAGGCTACTCAGCTATAGTTGTTATTTTGAGCCAATAACTCTAAATTCATTTTTCAATTTGTTTGCCAGGATATTCGCTCGTCAAGGTAGGAAAATGTTAGTAGATTCAACAAGGCTCTAATGTACGCTCTGAATACCAGAAATCAAAATCCTAGCAAAAAAAACAGCACATAATTTCTTTGGATTATAATTAACTTTTTATCTGCGTTTTTTACAGCATGAAACAATTTTTGTTAAATACATGAACAATGCACATGTTATAAAATATTTTTTTTTTTTTTTTTTTTTTTTATAAAACTTTATTTATGAACTCAAAACAGTACATGTACATGACTGGTACCGAGTCCTAGCTTTTATGTAACAGAGTTTTTTTCAATATTTGAGGTTATTTACTTTAATATAGCTATAGTAATAGTTAAAGAAATTTGGATAAATTAAATAAATATTCATAAATTATTCATAAATTAGGTGCATCAGCAAATAGGAACTAGAAAAATTCTGGGTTCACAAACAGTTCTGCATCACAAACAATTTTTTAAGTTTTTTTTTAAACCCAAAGGGAGAAATTATTCTCCGTATGTTTTCTGGAATATTGTTGTATGTCATCATTGCTCTGTTAACAACACTGTTTCTTCCAATGTTAGTTCTGGATGATGTTATGTGCAGGTTGCCACGTTTTCTGGTGCAATACCCATGAATGTCAGTATTTCTTATAGGTTTGGTATTCGTCTTGACTTGCTTGTGTATAATTTTTTGCATAAGTTTGGATTCTTCAAGGTGCACGATTTGTTCAACTTTCAACATCTTATTCTCTCTATAGATTTGAAAAGTAGGGTGGAGTCTTGGTAGATGATTGAGATATTTAATGAATCTATTTTGCAACCTTTGCAGTTTTTGAAGTAGTGTCTTTGAAGCTGCAGCCCATACAGTACACATGTATTGCAGATGTGATTTAAATATTGTTTCGTATATTACAGACTTCATGCAGTTAGGTAGAAAGTTGACACATTTTTTAATCACACCACATGCACCAGCAAGTTTTCTTCTTAATAAGTTGACATGTAGTTTAAATGTTAACTCTTTGTCAATTGTCAGCCCCAAGTATTTGTAGGAGTCAACCATTTTCAATGACGTGTCATTGATTTTTATGTCTATAGGATTGGATATCAATTTGTTTTTTTGTTTGAAAGTCATAAACACTGTTTTGTTAACGTTAATCTTCAAGTTGTTTTTGAGAAGCCATTTATAGTAGGTAGACAGGGAGTGATTAACGGTTTGCTGCAGGTCTTTGATATTTGAATCTTCGAAAAGTAACACTGTATCATCAGCAAATGTTATATATTTACAGTTTAGGTTTGCCTTTGAGAGACTGTGCACATACAAGAGGTACAGCAAGGGTCCCAGGACCGAGCCTTGTGGAACTCCACTGTTTGAGATGACCACTCCACTCTCTTGCTGATTGACCACTGTATACTGCTTCCGATTTGTGACATAAGATTCCATAAGATTGTGTGCTACTCCTCTAATTCCCATACCCTCCAACTTCTTCAAGAGAATTTTAGTATTTACGGTATCAAACGCTTTTTGAAGGTCTATGAAAACCGCAATCGCATATTTGCCCCTGTCCAAGCTACTCGAGATATACTCAACCATGTCAACTGCAGCTACTTGCGTATTTGCAGCCTTTTGGAAGCCATACTGTTGCGGATCAAATTTAAAGGTTTTTTCAATAAAGTCATATAATCTAATCTTTATTATCTTCTCGACAATTTTAGACAAAGTGGATATCAGAGCAATAGGTCTCTTGTTGCAAGGGTCATGTTGACTGCCAGCCTTATGGATTGGAATTATTTTAGTTCGTTTAAGACAATTTGGATAGCGACCGGTTGACAAAACATCATTTGTTAGCCTGGCCAACACTGGAATTATCAGATTCCTTATAACTCGCAAGTCAGAGGTTGTAATTTCGTCAGGTCCAGGAGCTGCTTTTGCATTAAGTTCACGGATAACTTCGTCAATTTCTACTTCAGTGCATGGTTTCAAAAATATGGATTGTTGTTCATATATTTCAGGAAATTTCTCATTAAAATCCACCTGATCACATTGTATCCTTTGTTCTTCAACCTCCTTGCCAATAGTGCCTCCTATATCTCGAAAATAAGCATTCAAACAGTCTGCAATTTCTTGATCATCATCAATTCTTTTATTATTGATTAACAAGAAATCTATAATGTTTTCTTGACTGTTATTGTTATAATTGTTTGCAATCACATTATTAACAATTTGCCATGTTTTACGTAAGTCTCCCTGTGCATTTTCAAATTTACTGGATATATAGTTACTTTTCAGTCTGATTTTTAAATTGTTACACTGGTTTTTTAAAGTTTTAAAATCCTTTTTTAACATTTCATTGTCCGGGTTACGCTTTAGCCTTGAGTATATTTTATCTCTTTCATTTATCAGTTTCAAGAAATTATTATTAATCCATGTCTTATTTCGAACTCTTATGGTTTTATTAGTAATTGATGTTCGTTTTGCATTTTGTATGACTTCAGCTAGTGTTGCAAAGTCATTTATATAGGTCTCAGATAATTTTTCATCAAAATGCCTATAAAAGAGGTCTTTGTTTAAAACATTGATAGATCGCTTTTCTTTTGCTGGTGGCTTTACTTTAAATTGATTGATTTCTATTATTTGCAGTTTATGATCTGTTAAACAACTTTCATAATGATTATAGGTTATATTTGAATTTTCTATATTAATAATTGAATGATCAATAAGTGTTTTTGAGTTATTTACTTCTCTGGTAGCCAATGTCGTATTTAAGAATTTAAAGCCGTTCCCAGTTATTATAGTTTCATAGTCTGTTTTCAACTCCGAATCCCTGAATAGGTTCATGTTAATGTCTCCAATCAAGATAGTGGGATTCCTCAAATCATTTAAAATGTTGTCCAAGTCATTCAAATAGAGGTTGAAATTAACAGACGGAGGTCTGTATACAGCGATTATTGTGATATTAGGACTAATTACTTTTATTATTAACCAGTCACAATTGTTAATGGATTTATTCATTTCAACAGTGTATTTTAGAGACTGTGTTACATAAACTGATACGCCTCCACCTCTAGTTGGTCTGCAGTTATGCTCCATGTTATACCCATCAACATTATATGATTTTGATTCTTCCTTATATATCCAATTTTCCGTAAATACCAATATTTGAGGCTCATTATAAGTTTTTACCATAGTTTCAATATCCTCCATTTTATTCCTTAAGCTTCTTATATTGGTATACAACAAATTCAAGTGAAGCTCCTCTATAAATACATATCTACAAGTTATTTACAGTATTTACTATTTAGTCATTTGACACTGGTAGTCTAGGCCATAAGGTCTCGCTCAGAATATATTCTGATTGGAGAACCCTGCTCCGTTTTTTTAATAAATATTTTCCCATTACTAACGTAAGCAGCTTTGAAATTATTTATATATAGTATAAACAAACAAAAAAATATAAAAAAGAAAAAAATAATCTATATATAGGTATATAAAAATTAATGCCACTTTTCTTTTCGTTGTAATTTTATAACTCAAGAACGGGCACACCTAGCCAAACCAAATGTTTAGGCTTTGTTCGGACTATTTATTAGATGGTTTATGTGAAGTTTGCACAAAATCGGTCGAGCGGTTCTTCATTTATCACATTTTTTGTAATAAATGTATTATTCAATAAATGGAGGATCATTTTGTTAATGGGGATTTTGCTGTAAAATTGAAACTTTTTTCAGCGTTGACAGTACCAGCATTTTGTTATGTCATTAATGTGGTCATTTCATTACTTATCTTATTTATTTATGAAAAAAATTTAATGTCTGTTTTTTTTTTTAAAGATAAAAGTCACAATGACATTATGTTGGCAATACAATGTAAAATTGTCAATGCTTTCAAATTTTTTATGTAGAAAGGCTTGTGTTGCCAACATAGTTACTAAATTTTTGACTTGGGGAATTATCTTTAAAAAAAAAAACAGATTTTACTAAGCCCGCATACGGCGCCATCTCTTAAAACCGATACCAAGTTTATTTTGTATTTTGTATTTTGTATACCGCGCCATCTCTGATACCTGAAACGAAGCTCGGCATTGCAGATACAGTAGAACAATGCTGCTCAGGAACTGGAGCTATTTCGAACAGAACTATTCCAGTATTCCGATCAGATAGAGTGGTGCAGAAAGAGTAGATCAGATAGAGTAGTGCAGATAGAGTAGAACAGATGGAGTAGTGAAGTGCATGCAGTGCAGATAGAGTGAAACAGGGCTGCGCTAGAGATTTTTTTTGTTTTCTTTACATTCTTTGAACATTCCTGTGCCTGAGTTTATTTATTTGGTGGTGCACTTTACAAGAATAATGCCCACAAGCTGCCTAAAAAAGGATGATGTAAAATTTTAATTTTAGGTGACTTCTGATCCAGAGAGTAAACATTAATTTTCTTCAACCAAAGCCACATTCACCATCGAAAAAAAAATGAATTTAATTCAGCTAATAGATACGTTAGCACAACATTTTATAGGTATATTTAATAATTCAGAGGCGGTACGAAGTTCGCCGGGTCAGCTAGTACGTGTATAAATTGAACTCTCAAAAACAAATAACATTTATTCAACTGACCTGTGAATGCTTCTCATGACACACAAACTAATCACAAATTGGATTGAATAATCAGTTTAATACAAAATAAAAATTGAATAATAAACAATGGCGGACAAACGGTCTAAGGAACAAGCTTCTTCTCTGTAGTCTCCCATTCTCTTCTCTACCCTTCGGTACCTTTCTCCGTGGCGCGCCGCCGTTTCCATCAATTTCATAGCGCATACAAGGTTGCAACATTTACCAGTTGTTTTTTTTTTAACGTAAAACTTTTTTTAAAAGTTAAGATTTGAAGAAATAATATTGCAATTGGGTGGTTTTCCTCAATACGGGATAAATGATACATCCATGCTGTGATCTTAAAGGATCATCCATGTATTGGTAATAACAGTCGAGTTCAGGATGTCATGCAGCAATAGAGGAAAGCAATAGAGTTTTTTTTTGCAGCTACTTGTTTGACAGAGTCGTCAGAGTCAAATGCTTCCATAAGATCTATTAATGCAATATACTGGGGTTTATTTTGTTCTTAAGATTTCTCTTGCACTAAAGATCGTGTCTACGATCCCTCACTCAGGTTCTAGCGCCACACAATGTTGTGAGTAGGGTTCATTAGGCCAGAGAAAGAGGATCGTTGAATAAAATTCCGGCAAGATTTTTCACAGATCTTACGAAACTTTGCCTCTTTTTAGAGGGATATTGGTTGCTTTTGTGGCAGCCCTCTCTAGGGTTCTGATGTTGTAAGATGCTGCATGATGTTCCAACCACCTCGCTTGTTTTTCAGCATGCCGTATCTTCTTTGTAGTTTGTCCTTCAGGTTTTGCTCTAATATAGGTTTGTTCTGTGTAAGTTAAATTTAGGTCGTTGTACCTGGTTGAAGGCTAATCCTGATGTCCTGAAGCCCGTCGATTCTTGGCAGGCTATCAGAATAGGTACCCATTCTAAGAATTCACTGGGAGATCCAAGGGACAATTTATAATTCTATATGGATAGAAATTTGCTTTAGTGTTTTCATCTATAGTTTGCTCCATAAATTCAGCTTGCGCTGTGGCCGTTTCTTTCGTTTCCATCGTTTTGGTGGTATTTTCACGTCACGTTGGCCTTTACCGCGCATTTACGTAGTCGATGAGATGATCTTAGATGTTGCCACGGTGATCGATGTTCTAGTATATTTTTTCGATGAAAGAAAGTATTTGGGTTAATATTGCTTATGCCCTCCAATGGTGCATGCCAGCGAACGAAGTCTCTGCAGACTTCGACATTGAAGTATCTTATCCAAATAACTGTCTGATGGAGGTTTTATTTATCCCAGGAGAAATAAATTTAAATCTCAGAATATATTTAAACTAAGCTTGATATTCTAGGCACACTAGAGAGGTTTTCAGGTACCTCCTGGCTATAACAAACCCGAATATGGGATCCTCACTTGATATTTTTAAGACATGACTTGGCACATGTTGCTTCTGGACTCAATAATAGAACTGAAGGAATTTTTGTCTGATTTCTCGTTAGTTAAGTCTACCCCTCATGCCACTAATATCACTCTCACAAACAAAGCAAACCTTTCTTATACAAACAGACACCTATTTCTGATCTGTAGTTCAGCTATAGGACTTCGGTAATTTCTAGAGGGCCCAAATTCACTAAAAACGCTGAAATCGCCGTTCTCCTAAACGTCGTTTTTCATAAACGACCTAAATTAAAACGTAGTTTTGATATGCGGTATTCACCGATATGTGTAATGCGTTTATCAGCTGCAGTTTAACGAAACGGCGTTCAAGTGAATGCACCGTTTGGCAACAGCGGAAATAGCAAATAGAAGAAAAAAAGACGAGAAAATTCAGGTTTTGTCGTCAAGTTTCACTCAAAATTTATTGTTGTTGGTGTTGTGGCAAGTTAATTTGTATTGTTGTTGTTAATTATCCTAAAGTAAAACATAAAAAATGGCACAAGTATGTGGCTCATCAGTACTAGGGATACCAAAAAAAAGCCTGAGAGTAGGAATATTTCAGCCCGTGGAAAGAATATTATTGCTTGTGGAAGCAATTGCACTTTGCAGGATTCATTGCCGAAATTAGTATTTTCCATTAGGTACCTACACGAAAAAAAAACAAACAGAACAGAAGACGACGCACCAAATGTACTAAAGTATTTTCATTTTCTGTCACGACCTACGGTAGAACATCGTTTTAATCCGTAAACGCCCAATGAACAGCCGTTTTGCTCCTGACAGTAGTTTTAGGAACAACCTACGGATTTAGGCATATGGTGAATTTCATTTGTAGCCGAAACTGCGTTTAAGATCTTAAATCAGAGTTTTACGCATTGGTGAATTCGGGCTTAGAAGGCGTGAGATTTTTGGTAACCTTCTGCAACAAAGTATTTCCCTTCAAAAACTTCAATGGTTGTGGATATACCTACAACCCCCTGCATAATTTTCTCATATGTTTAACGGCTTCAAAGTCTCAAGTAAAGGATGTAAAATCTGTTTTTTTTTTAAAGATAATTCCCCAAGTCAGAAATTTAGTAACTATGTTGGCAACACAAGCCTTTTCTACATAAAAAAATTTGAAAGCATTGACAATTTTACATTGTATTGCCAACATAATGTCATTTTGACTTTTATCTTTAAAAAAAAAAACAGACTTTACCAAAGTGTCGAAACATTTGGTTTTTCATTTGCTCTTATTAATATAATGGGCTGCCTTTAGTTCCCTAAAATGATAATTTCTTTAGACTAACGTAATCTGTTTAGATAAGAGAGTGCATCCATTACCTACCGGTAGGTGATTAATTAAATGATTGGTCACTCACCAGTCTACCAACCAGTCAATATATGTAGGTTGCCTTAAGGAGGCATTACCGCGTGGAACGGCGCGCCTGGCGCGTGAACTGGCACTCCACAAGCCGTGAGAAGGGTCTGGTGCTGCAAATTTCGCGCCGCGCGTCTGTTCCCGTCGATGAGCGGTAAATTTGACACACTTGAAAGGAAACGCGCCGCGAGTGTCGGAGCGACTCGGGGAATACAGTTACACGGCGCGTGGAGCGAACGGGAGCGGGAAGTTCACCAATAATTTTTTTTTTTTAAGTAATTCCTGATATTACTAAAACGAAGATGTTGTGGGAGAAGGCCTCAACACGCAATGCGCGAACTTGTCAATTTACAGGCCGTCTGACTGCAACCACGCGAATTACGTGAACTTTGAGGAACCTGTCCTTAAGAAAAGGGGTGTATGGGAATGTATGGCCTTCTGAGAATTCCAAGATCAAATACCTGTTAAATTAACAAGAATTAGGCAATTCAAACCACGTGACATTCAAGATGGCGTGGCGGCCACACATGGGCCAAAAAACTCAAAAAATATCTAGTTTCTGCCCGATTTAATAGTTTAGGTACCTAGTCAACAAATATTTTATTAAATAATGAAAATCAAAGTGTTAAGCAAAACTGAATGCAAAATAATTTAAAATACGCTTAAAAACATATTCAAAACAAACCTGCTTGGCCGCCACGCCACATTGAATTTTCCTTTTTGACAGATGGATTGAATTGCCTAATTACAAGTCAATCTAAAGCTTTGTCTCCACCAAAGCAACACAGACCAGGGGTCGTATTTTCGAAACAATGCGAATTCCTTCGCATGCGATCTAATTTGAATGAAAAATATCGTGCACGAACTAAAATGCGTATTTTTGAAGACCCTTCGAAAATTATTTCGTATACGAGTATCATTTGCATTGGCAACGTCGCAAATTCGAGTATTTGTTAAAGGCCATTTCGACCTATACAAAAACGTTTGACTTTTTAAATGCTGGTATAGATCTTGCTGAAATAAATTTTGTGCACTTTATCATTGGGATTTCCTAGAACATCCTTGTAATGCGTACTAGTCCTATGCAAACTAACCCAAACTAACACACCTTTAAATTGAACCACTTTAATTGATGGCATATTTTTATATTGAAATCGGTCCAAAAAGGCTAACTACAACATTAGGAATGCATCTTATAAGAAATTACGTGTTGCACTAAAGCGTTTTACCACCTTTCTTTCAATTAAATATTCCAAGCCAGCCATTTCAAAAACTGTCTTTTAATAAAGCCGGACAATTAATTCACAAATTATTCGAAAACGAATGAAAAGTCAAAAGGAGTAGGAACAACGGACACAATTTTCAATTTGCACAACGTATTTAGATACATAAACAACAAATATAACGTATATAAACAAAATAAGCACTTCAAAATTCCAAACAATGCGCAGAATCAAGTAAAATCGAATGCGAAATATGACATTCGACTGGTGGAGACCCACTCGAGTAAACGTACACGAACCAAATCGTGTACGGACCGTTCGAAAGTGATTCGAAAATACGGAAACTCAATTTTCATGCGAATTTCGCCTAATTTCGTATACGAACGGCATTCGAATAGTTTCGAAAATACGACCCCACCATAGTTCAACTTTGTTGGACATACAGAATTGGGTTGAAGAACTTTGGCCAACAAAGTGTATCCACTAGAACAACATTGTTGGATAGTGTTGAAACTAGTTTTTTGAGCATACAACCGGATTAAACATCATTTATAAACCAGCGCAACACACAGAAACATTCAAAGTCAAAAATAGCTTTATTGTCTAAAACATTATCTAATATTGGGCGACAAAATAATCACTAAACTAACAAAATTCACCTGACTATTTCACTAGCAGAGATAAATTCACTAGAGTGTTTTACACTGGCAAAATGTCATAGGAACGGCCGGTTTCCTACTGACAAAACTCCTATACCTGTTCCTACCTGCACAAAACCAACATGATGGTTTTTCAGCGATTATTCCCAATGACCTATTAACACAGATAGACAGAACATCCCATTGATAAAATAGCTTTGTTTTGGTTGACTACATGTTTATGGGCCAGGGGGGGTGAGCTGTGAGAGCGGCTAGGATCAGGGATTCAAATGATTCCGCTAACTCCGCCCCCATTTTACTATCGCATACTTGGCAACTCTGAAAATGAAACCAGAATCATGGCGTTTCCGATTGGTACATTCAGTGCGCACTGAGTGTATTTGCATCCTTTTAATCGACCTGAAGGAGCAAAACACAGAAATAGAAAAAATTGCACTAGTTCCGCACTAGATTTACCAATCAGAAACGCCATCAGTGTTACAAAAGTGTATCTTTATCCTTATATTTTACATAATTTTAGAAAAAGATGCGGATACACTCACTGCGCACTGATTGACAAATGGAAATTGTCATAAAATACCTGCAGTTCGCATTTTGACATGACAATTGAATAGAAGCCGCTGATTGGTGGAAAGGTGGAATTCGAGGTGGGATTTATTTTTTTGCAGCGTTGCTAATTTTCATTGAAAAATAATCGCTTTCCACGTGTTAGAGAAAGATACAAAATAACACAAGGATTAATAAATAGTGGGGAGAGGTGCGGTTCCTGGCATGTAGTCAACCGATATTATTGTTTATTGTTCTGTCTATCTGTGTTAATAGGTCATTGATTATTCCACTCATGTGTTAGAAATCCCATAAGACAAGTGACGTTTTTCAGAATGACAGCGAAAATTCTCTTTTCCATTTGTTTAACTAGAGAGAATTACAGCGATAATTCTCCCATGTTATTGTATACATAGTTATGCTAATTGTTGTTACTGTTAGCTAACTGTTGTTCCTGATAGCAACCATTTATTTGTATTGATTGTTAAGATGTTCAAATCGTTTAATACCATATTTATTTCCATATTTTTTGCATTCTCATACGTGAAATAATCCTCTAAATACCACTTGAGCTTTAAAATGAACCAGATAATTTTTCACTCATGCGTGTTTTCTCTGCAAATTTCACTCGTCCTACGGACTCGTGAAATTATAGAAAACACGCAATCGTGAAAAATTATCGGTAATTTTGAAGCTCTCGTGGTATTGTCCCCGATTATTTCATTCATTATAAAATAGACCCATCAGACAACGTCATTTTTTGAATGAATTTTGTTTAAATAAGTGATTATTTCACAAGACCTTGTTTATCAGCGATTAAATTTTTGTTTACCTTTTTTGACAGAATTTTGATAGAAATATTCTGACATTTTATAATAAATAGAACTCTTTGGATAAGATTGACGCCAATAATTCAATCCTAATTATTCAGGAAATAATCTAGCCGTATACCACTCGACCTATAAATTTAAATGGATTAAACTATCCAAATATTTTTTGCATAATATTGCTTTTTGGCAAATATTTTCATGCACAATAACTTTATTATATAATAATAATATATAATATAATATAAAGTGCGTTTTTTTTAAAGATAAAAGTCAAACTGACATTAGGTTGGCAATACAATGTAAAATTGTCAATGCTATTAAATTTTTCATGTAGAAAAGGCTTGTGTTGCCAACATAGTTACTAAATTTTTGACTTGGGGAATTATCTTTAAAAAAAAACAGATTTTATGACTATTTCACTAGAGTGTTTTACACTGGTAAAATGTCATAGAAACGGCCGGTTTCCTACTGACAAAAATCCTACCTGTTCCTACCTGGACAAAACCAACATGATGGTTTTTCAGCGACAAAAATTTGTGTGGTTAATGTAAAAAACTATTGAATTTGACAAGTGTCACCTAAAGAAAATAAGTTTTCCAAATGAAAATTTGGCTTGTTTTTCTCGTGAAATAGTCCAGCCGAATACCACCCAAGAAAAAATTATGTAGGCAAAATTATTCTCTTGGTTTTATTCAAGTTTGTTGCTTTTTGGTAATTTCGCGAATGACATTTTTGACAAAACCACTCGCCTAACGGTGTTACGGGATGATTTTTCCCGCACCAAAATAAAAGGAAATAAGCTTATTCACCTCTCTGAATAGCATACCTTCCTCAAGCCACTGTTTTCTATCCAATAGTTGTAGCCACACTTTTCATCAAACTTTTCATTCTTCCCAGAATCATTAAGTTAGAGGTTTATTAATGCAATTGATTTCCTGTTAGTAGGGTTAAAATAAATAAACAATTAATTTATTAACAAACAAAATCACAATATTTACACTAGAACAGCTGATTGTCTGATCCGAGTAGATTGTCTAGATTGACAGCGCTCCAAATAGAGTCAATGACCGGTACTAACTTAATTTGAATAAGTCCCATGCCCCAACTACCATCAAAATTCCCCAGTACCTTCCACCTTGGAGTTTTGACAGAGACTTTTTAAAGGACCTTGCAGGGACAAGCAGAGGTCATTCAGGTCGAGGACTTTTCACGATTAAGTGTTCGGGAAAATTCCTCAGGCACATTTTCCCGATTTTCTGAGTTGTCTAGTTTTCGCTCATAGATCTAGGGTGGCTAATCCGTTATTTTAGCACCCAATCGCTTTGTGCGGATTTTTTTGTGAGTCGAAAAAGAGCAACGTGACCAATTGTTTGTTCCTAAAGGCCAAAGTAATTTTGGTAAGTCGTTTTTCTTATTAGTCTTCTCTGTGTTTCTCTATTGCCTATGTAAAAGCATAATTTTCTGTTAATTATATGGTTAAATTCCGAATATTGAACATACCTACCTATTGCTCTACGCCCTGTCTCATAACGTCCATTTGTTTCAGGCCTTTATTCATCACCTTTAGAAGTTTCACTTTAATCTTCACCTTTAGACGTTACGTTTTAATCGTCACCTTTTATTCGTCACGCTTAGTCCTCAACTTGAGTAAAGAGTTAAACGTTGAGCTTACTGTGTGGTTCAAGTAGTACCTCCAATCTTCAGCCTCCTCTAGACCATTGGACGCTTTAGTGACTCCTAGTTACTGAACTTCAGTGCTCAGGGCCAGTGGCTTCTTGTTGCGGTCTTGATCCAGTCCCAGGCCATCGGAAATACTGGAAGATATTCATTCCATCCGTCAGGTTTTCCCAAGAGATTAGGGACTACTCAGGTTTGATAAGTGTGTTGTATTGTCTTAATATCAAACCTTACCAACCCCTTGGAGTAAATCACCACAACAACGCAGTTCTACTACAATAAAGATTAGATGTTGTTATTTCAGTTTCAATTAATTATTACCTTTGTTATATGAAATTTACCATTCAGGTTATGTACTGTTAGGTACTTCAATTTTAAGTATTTATCTATACCTTCTATATTATTCCATAATATGAAATTTGCCCCTCAGGCTATATATATTGTTTCTTCAAGTTTAATTAATGATCTATATTTCTCTAATATCCCATAAATAAAATCTGTTTTTTTTTTTTAAGATAAAAGTCAAAATGACATTATGTTGGCAATGCAATGTAAAATTGTCAATGCTTTCAAATTTTGTATGTAGAAAAGGCTTGTGTTGCCAACAAAGTTACTAAATTTTTGACTTGGGGAATTATCTTTAAAAAAAAAAACAGACTTTACATGCTGCACTAAATACAGGAAAATACTTGTACACTGGGGTTAAATGGCCATTTACGAAGGTACTGCATTGAGTGAGCTTATTTATTAATTAATATTTCAGGTATTATTGTTGTTAATTGTTATTACTCTTTATTTTATTTTTTTATTTAGGGACTCAAGTTGAGTGTAATTAATCATTTTGTAAATACTATTTTAAGAACATATGGTTAGACGATTTCTTTTCTTGTTCTGTTCTGGTTCCAGTGTAAATAGTTTTCAGTGTTCTAGGGCGGTCGGAGAACCCACTCCGAGGCTGCTCTGGAATCAAACCTGTCTTGTTCTGGTTCTAATTAAAACCCGTACCTGATTGTAGCAAAGCGTTTCACTTTTGTCCTCCCTTCTTGTTTACGTTTATATTTCAGGTTGTGCTGCTATAGGTCCGTAGAAGTTTCCTGCTTTCGTTATATCGGTTGATTTCGTGTACTACAGGGAAAAAGCAGGTGCTCTATATTTAGTTATTTAACTGACCCACACCCCTCTCCGTATTGGAAGCTAGTCGGCATCCCTTTAAATGAAATCACGTTTCTAGATTTCAGCAACCAACCAACTCTCTCTTCTCTTTTTATTTTTTTTCTTTTTAGTTACCCATTAACTTTCCCACCTCCACAAAATCTTATTATCTTGTCTCCGTTACGTTGTGCACGTAAAAACGGCTCGTGGTTTTGTCAAAAATGTCATTCGCGAAATTGCCAAGCAACAAACTTTCATACCAGTCGAAAATTTTGCCAGCAAAATTTTTTCTCTTGTGGTATTATATCTGAAAATATATACATAAAAAATTCAGCTATGTTGGGGGACGAAAGTGAGGTGAATATCGCGGCATTTTTCAAAAAAAGAGTCGCTCCAAGCTCAAAAATCCAGAAAATATAAAGTGAAAATGAATTGTTAAGAGATTTTCGAAAAGACGATCTTCTTTGAGGAGAAATTCGTACAGAAGATGGTTTTGAAAAACCTCCAAATGACTAGTTCTGATAAGAAACTTTTAGTCAGAAACAAAGACTCCCTGATTTGGAGATCACAATTTTGTCACATAGGGCTTCTACCTATAGTGACTGTGCGTCAGCGGATAGGGTTGAGTCGAAGGGGCGTCTTCGAAACATACGAAAAATAGTGCTTCTTTAACGACGGTTTTCTACTACCGGGGGGCCACTAAGTAGACCCGCCATAATATGGTCTCTGCACTGAAAGAATGATTTAGTTTTATTAACCTAAAATTAGTGACTATAACTAAATCGCTTATTGAAATATGGCTTATAAAACCTTTGGTCACACCACACAAATTATTTGTTTAAAATTTGAGAATAAAGCACTTTTTCCATAATATACTCTTATCTAATAATAGTTAATTAACGCATGTTATGTATAAATGTACATTCAATAATAATAAATAAATGTTTTGTTCTCTGAAGTTAGCGTTTTCTTCGAGATTTTCTATCTTTACTAATAGTAAATTGATCATATTTTCCAAAAATATATGTTTGTTAATAATAATTTCTGTTTTTTTTTTTGCTGGATTACTTAAACATAATTTTATATTAATTAACAGAAAGTAGACAGTAATTGATTTAAATAATCATGTATTAATAGTAAAAAACGTTTATTCGTAAATATTATTTAGCTTTGTTACTGTTAATTTGAAATTATTTACCATAAGTATTTTTTTTTCTTTGAGTCCGGTTGTACAATTGAAGCCAATCATGGCTTAGTTAAGCTTTCTGGTACTTGAAACCTTCCCATTTAAAATGCACAGCTGTAAGATTTGACAACTTGTAGACAGTATTGCATTTTAAAAAGGGAAGTAGGTACAAGTAACAGTTAAGCTTTAAGGATGCTTTAAGGCGCCAACATCGCTCCCATGCACACGATACAAAATACAGACATCGGATTTAGACTACAAAAAAAAAACCGCACATCAGAATTTGCTGAAATTTGGCATAAACATTCCTTGATCGATTATCTAGAGAATAGTGCAGTTAGATTTTCCATATTTCGATATTTTCCAAAAATAGAAATAACCAAGTTAAAAATTGAAAAAATAAAGTTTGTTTTTTATTTAAAGATAATTCCCCAAGTCAAAAATTTAGTAACTATGTTGGCAACACAAGCCTTTTCTACATAAAAAATTTGAAAGCATTGACAATTTTACATTGTATTGCCAACATAATGTCATTTTGACTTTTATCTTTAAAAAAAAACAGACTTTAGGAGCACTATTCTCTAGATAATCGATCAAAGAATATAGTTCAGGCTTTTTTTCGAAGATGGCGCCACCAGTCAATTCGTGATGTCATAATTAGGCGTTTTCGAAAACCCCGAACCGTTGGAGCAGCAGCTGATGTAGGTTGTTCAGCGTTTCCAAAAAAGCCTATTGACAACAGAACCTCTTTCTCACCTTGTGTATTTGTTTTGTTTTTTATTATTGGTTTATAAAATAATAGATACAAAGCATGCTGTGCCATTAGTTTCCATTGAAAATAAATAAAGTACCTATTTTACGTACCTAGGTATACATAAAAAAATTGGATCGCGTTTTGTAGGACAAAATGTCTTTGGAAAAATAAAAAGCTTCAATAATAATTATTAAAATTTATTTACAAAAGCTGTAAAGTGCTAAAATTAGAGTTTTTCCTTTGTGTTCTTGCATATTAGTGCAATAATAATATCCACCAATGCAGTAGAGCATTCCATTTAGGTATCTGGCGATTTGCATTTCTTTTACTAGCTCTTGGATCTTTTACCAATATCTGAAATTGTGTAAGACTCCTGGTAAGACTATTTTTTTATTATTCCTCCGAGTATTCCTCTATTTGTAAGCCCATTCATGTGCCAATTGCTTCCTGAAAATCTCATTCCTACCACAAAAACAAGCTCTACAACAAAACATCACTTTTATAGAGTAGAACAAAATTTGAAGTCATACCAGGCATGGAAATACAAATCCCTCCATAATCCCATTAGCCAATCAGTGCAAACTGAGTGAAAAAAGTTGCACTGATTCTGCAAATTGAAATCGCTATAATATTTAAAATGCTTTCATCTTGTGCAATCTATAATTTTTTTTAGAACTAAAATATAATTTGAAGGGGGGGCCGTTGCGGCCTTAATAAGCCACGATTTTTAAGCTTCGATTGTACAACTGGGCCTTGGAAGTTTGTTCCTGGGAATAGGGCACTCTGAAATAATTCAAAACAGACCAATCTTTTTTAAACTTTATTTCTTTTCGGTAGACTAGATTTTCACAAAGGTAACATTATTTTGTTGAAGAAAATAAAATCCTAACTAAATTCTATTTAAAGAAAAATAACATATCAAACCAAAAAAATAAAATATGTAGGTTTACCAACGAAACGAAAAATTGGGATTATTGGGAAAATCATAAACAGCCCATATAACAACATGGCGGCCATGGCGGGTGTGCATGCGGCGACCTGTGAATGTAATAATGAATTATACCTCGATTATCTTCTCAGGTGTAACAGGAAAAAAAAAAGAAAATACAAAATTGCTTGGTACCTACCTATTAATTAACTGGCGCTTCTCCAGAAAATATTCTTCGTTTGCAGTTTTGTAAAACAACTTCAGCATCACCATCACAGCACGTTTCCAAAAACCGTTGTAATTCGACACTGTTGTGTTCCGCCACGCTATCTACCATCAGTTAATAATTATTACACACAGATTTGGGATAAATCATTTATAAGTTGACTGTTAACTTTATATTGTACCGAAGCACGCCAGAATAATGCAAAAGCAGGGAGTTGGTCAAACAGATAAAAGAGAACATAGGTCAAGGTGTTTCTTCTTTCACGCTCCGATGCCAAAAGAACGAAAAGCACACAAATATAGCCGATAGAGGGTAGCCGTTGGCGGGTATACCAACGTTTGTTTACTGATATTATAACTTATGCATGAAAAATAAGGATTTATTATTAGGAACCAAGAAACAAGTTGAAAATTCAACTAAACTGTGTTAAATTATATTTGATAATCTATACTTATCATTTGTTTATAATTACTAAACCAGAACATTCTGTTAATAAATTATGTTTATAAAACCTCTGTAAACCAATGTAAGAAGTATTTTGTTTATTATTAACAAACGTTGTTTGAAATAAGAAAATGAAGTCCTAATAAATCATTTGTATTTTATAAATAACTATTTTTAACAATCATATTTTTAGTTACCAATTTAATGTATTTCTTACCAATGCATATTAATTATAATATTGGTTTTGTATTTGTAACCAAAGTCAAAAACAAACATTTATTTATTATAATCTCGAATTTTCTTTCAGTGTGCGTCAGTGCGGTGTTGATAGGGGACAATCGCTGTACTCGACTATTGCGACACTCTGAATAGTTCCTAGAGTATGGTATTTCTGAGGACGGTTAGCTACTCTCCCTGGGATAAGGTGTTGCTGTTTAGGCTCAATGTGGAAAGTATAGAGGAATATCTTAACTTTCAGTTGCGGGAAAGATACTTGCCATGATATTATCAAACCGTCTAATCCCAACTGCTGAAGAGAACCTCCCAGACACAATGTGGCTTTACACCCAACCGAAGTACAGCTGACATGATTTTCAGTGCAAGACAAATGCAAGAGAAATCCTGAGAACAAAATCGCCATCTGGACTTCATAGATTTAGTGAAAGCATTTGATTCGGTTAACAGATAAGCTCTTAGGAAGATATTGGAAAAGGTTGGGTATGTCTGCAAAAGCACATCCAGATAATCCACCTGCTGCATGATAATATGAATGCAACCGTCCGGAGCAACAATGTAAAAGAGGAGTCTTTCCAAATAACTACAGGCGTGTTATTGCATCAAATTTATTTTTTCTATTTATAGGATGCACCTTGTCGGAGGTCACTTGCCGTCAGGAGTGGAATAGTGGAAATCCTGTACAGACTTGATGGCGGTTTATTCAACCTAAACAGATTACGAGCCAAGACGAAAGCATCAACAAGATATGCAAATGATAACGTCGTGATGGCCAATACAGAGGAAGATTTTCAGGCAATTATCAATGCATTCAACAAGGTATACAGGAGAATCGGCCTAGGGGACAACTTTAACAAGACACAGATTCTGCACCACCCCGCACCGGGCACTAATCTTCAAGCCCCAAATATAAATATAATTGATCATTCTCTACAGAACGTAGAACAGTACCTATATCTTGGGAGCCATTTGTCAGCAAATGCAACCATTGATGCTGAAATCCAACATCGCTTGAAGATGTTCAACATAACATTGTTTTTATTTAATTATGAAAGGACCTCGCAGCCTGACGGAGCGAACTCCATATCGGTTATCAGAGATGGCGCACATTTGTTTTTCCTGATTTTTTTCGATGTTTCAATAGTTATTATGTTACTCGGGGCAGAGACAAATCCAACAAAGCAAAAATCATAAAAATCGGTCCAGCCGTTCTCGAGTTATAAATGATGTCACCGACACGACTTTGTTTTATATACATATAGATAAAGCTATTTAGTTCAAAAATATGATTTATCAGAAAAACGATTTATTTGGTATAAAAATAGTTATGCTTCAAATAAAAGATGATGTAGGTAATTTTGTAATCAGGGAAAAACTATAAACTAATAGTTATTTACAAGTGCGTTTATGAACATGATTACAATAACGAGTGTGAAAGATTAGAACGACGAGGTCGTAGACCGAGTCGTTCTAATCACACGAGTTTTGTAGTCATGTTTAAACGTACGTGTGATGTACAACGTTTTATCTACAAAGCGAAGAATAGGATTTTTTTCAATTATTTTCGTTTATTAGTAGCTGTCTACCTTCATTTTACGTTTACAGGTTTAACTTTGTCAAATCACCAAAAATAGTTGTGTTATAGATTCATAACCTAGTCCATAACACCACTTGTTGTGTTATGAGTCTCATGACATAACTCAAATACTAGAAAAATGGTTATGTAAAAACGTCATAATCAAACGCTTGTAGATAAAACATTTAATGATACCATTTATTGAAACATATAGGTACAAGGGTTCTATAACATAGGTACCAAAAATAAGACTATTTTTCAAAAAATTATAATCATGCTGAGTATAACCTATCGAGATAGATTTTTTTCGCGTAATCTCCAGAATTCAACCATTCAATTTAACCCATTTACAGATACAGTGTGGAGGGCAGGGAATCAAAATAATTTAAATTAGGCATCTCCACTATCTCAGTTCAATGTATAAATATCTGTATGTGGCAGTACAATATGATTCCCTCAGCTTCGAATCGGTCTCACTTGCACGTTCCTCCTCAAGAATAAATATTGGATGTTGGCGAAATCCGTTTCCGATATTCAAAATCGGACCATGATGGAATACGATCACGAAATAAATTGTCGGACGGATAAGTGTTAAGGATTTATCGCGCCGACATTCGTATGTACCTACATGGTAAAAGTGTTTTTACCTAAAATTGCAATAAATATTAACGACAACATTCAAACGACGAGTAAACTGAAAATCAATTAGTTTCACGTGTGACATCAGCGCGGGTGCTTAATTATGTATTTTCCCCCATAAAATGGCTTAATTAAAATTCAAATAAACCACTGAATGATGCCTTTATTTTCGCTTTCTCTGTACCTCTCTCTCTCTCTCTATATGTATGTTATCGACACAAAGGAAACCGATTATTGAAACAGTTACTGACATGACCGCAAAAAGCCATTAATAGATTTCATAGAACTTAGATAACGTTCTTTCCATCGATCGAAGACTTTCATACTGAATACTGAATTATATTCTTATCAGCAGACAAAAGATACTCGCTTGGATTGATTGAGCAGAGCAGATTTTTCAAAAGTACTTAAAAATATTGCATAAGACATCTTAAAATGCAATTATGAATTGAAACCAAAGCTCCTAAACTTAAGTCAAGAGTCTCCTGAGATATTATAAGAGACATACGTGTGTCTTATCCATCATTTACAGTCATTCATCAATTCCCATCATCCTAAAGTTCACTGCAAATCATCATGGCATTCAAAATTTGCAAGTTTTTACCATCACTATTTCAGCAAAATTGCCAAAACATTGGCCAGTTTCTAAGTTCACCAGAAAATACCAATTCTCCGAACGATAGGGATAGGACTCGGGTTTTGTTGTGTTGGTTGCCTACTTTAATCGGTAGGGGTTGATTCAATAAATGCATCAGTAATTGCAGTATCATCCAGATTTTGAGGAGATAGCGAGACTTCGGCATTCTCGAAATTTCCAGGTCTACTACCTCTGACGTCATGAACCTCTAACAGATGCGAACTTGCTCAAACAACCACACACTACATTAACTCTTAATAAACTATACTATACTAAAGTACGGGGTGTCCAATTTAGAAATTTCAACTTGGGCCCTGTAGACCGCTTCTCCCAAATTTGAAACATTTTGTTTCGAGAAAACAACTTTTGTATTATATTATTATTTTTTTTGTAAAGCTGAAGGGAAAAAGAGAGGTTAAAAAATAGTGAATATCCCTTGTGTATAGAATTTAAGTTTGTCATTATAACTGTGGCTTTTAATTATACTTAATGGTTTTTTTCTTTGCAGATTCATATTATGCTGTTGGAAAAAGTCTGCTTAATTTACGTATCAGCTGGTAAGTATTGAATAATGACAGCCCAAACTTGGTTTATCTATGAGATAAGTTCATATATTGGCAAAAGCGCCATATTTATATTAACTGATGAAATTAGTTTTGTTGCGCTTCAAGCTCAAAACTCTATTATGCTAGTGTTTCATCTAATAAAAGGTATTTTGTATGCGATAAACCTAAATGTAATAAGCTATTTTATGCTTAGTCTTTAATATTAAGCTGGAATTTTCTCCAAGATCAATAGTGGTTTAAACAAACGGGTATGCACAATTTCTTTTAAAAGCTTAGGAATTTCACCGCTGTTCGTGTTATTTTTTTTCGAAAAACATGTCGAAAGAAGATTTTTAAGAGAAAACATTATTGTTGTTTTGATGTTTGTTTCCTTCAATTCAATTTTGTTCAAGACATTTTTCACAAAAACGTAATATCAACAAACTCTTACAACAATCTTAATATTTTGCTGATGCGAAAATACTCTCCAGAGATTCTGTCTAGTGTAATCTAGAGGATAGGGGGCATAATGATGTGGATCAAATTATCCCAATAGCATCAAATTGTGATTCTGCTTCTGTTTCATCAGATCCATGGATCCATGCTCCATACGCCAATAATTAAGAAAATACATTAGATCAGTTAAAAGGTCCTAGAAGGTTTTTTAGTGATCGATCACCGCAGTAAGCATATATCACTCCATCAATTCTTAATTATATATCGACTTTAGTTTATTCCAAAGAGATTGCTATTAGGAAGAGAATCAGAAAACCGTAAAGAGTTTCCCGTCAATATGTTTGTCGAGGCGAAAACACTTAAAATGCAAATGTCTCCATTCGGTTTCAGGTATATTTCTCGTTAAATATTACCCAAATTGAGTTTATTAACATACTCCCGAATAAGCCTCTGGGCCCGATACCAGGATTTGAACATTGTCGAAATAGGAGTTATTTTGTGTCGCCAATCCAATTTTTAAATTAACTTCCGCTGAAGCGTGAATATTTCGTTTATTCCATGTTGTGGTGAGATATTTTTTTAAAAACTAATAATAACATTTGCGAAATTCTTTGTACGCTAAATGCATTTATTTAGTTACGCCGTAGTAGTTCAAAATTATGGAGCAAGTATTGAAAGCAATTATAATTTCTATGCAAAGACGCGCTCATTCCATAATGCTAAAGTGCCTATAAATTCATTGTATCCATTATTCAAGTTGATTAAAGCCGGTCATAGGGGCTACTAAGCTTCCATCAAGTTTCCTTAGTTGCAAATAGGTAGATCGTACGATAATTTGTGTATTAATGAACATCATTGGGATTTGACACTTAGAAGAGAAAAGCAAGCAGAGCTTTGGTAACGTGGTGAACATGATTGATACTCGTGCAACAATTGAATTATGTACCTAGTACCTAATCTATCTACATGTATTTTGACGGAAATAATTTCCAAAAATATATGGGTAATATTGCCTTGCATTTTTTGAGGCTTGCTTATCATTAGGTTAGTATACATAGGGCATAATTTCAATGAAATCGATGACCTATTCTTTATATATGAAGTAAATAATAGTTATTTATGTATCAAGGGTACTAAGTAGATGATTATGCCCTGAGGGCGACAGTCTTACAAAGTCGAGGGCCTCTGGCCCGAGGGTTCGTAAGTCGCCCGAGGGTATATATATCTATTAGTACCCGTGGTGCATACAAACTTTTATGTCATGCCAGTTGGTTGTGAATAATAAATACCTGCGAAAAAAGTGTCACTTCGCAAATTGTCATCAGTGTGCAAACATCATCATTTTTTGACAAAAATAATATGTTTATAAGTGTAAATTTATATTTTGTTAATAAAGAATAAGTTAATTGAAAACTGTTTTTTGCGTCTTTATGCCCGCGCGGGCCATAATGTGTACTTTATGCCCGCACGGGCATAAAGTAATGAATTATATAGATGGTATCTAAGGTATAAAAACACAATAATGTATTGGTATGACATAAAAAATATTCGTATTGGAAGAAATTTCAGAAAAAATTACTAACTTTGTAAAACGGTTGTAGAAGTATATAGAGTTATAGGACGCTCTATTCAAACGGAAATATTTCGCGCCTTGATTCTACATCATAGCTGCTGTATTTGAGTATGAATTCAATTGAACATACAATCTGTCGATTTTAATCTGATACTCCAAAGGAATGTGAGCTGGTGGCTCTCTACGTTAGAACGCCAATGGTCACCGGACGTCACACCTGTTTTCGCCATATGCTTCACACCCTCACTCCTCATACGGAAAGTGTCAGATTAAAAATGACGGACATTCGACACAAACTTATTCATTAGTGCAAGAGAGAAGGATATATCAGCGTCTGTCGGGTATTTTTACATTTAGGCGCACCCTCAACTTAACCACAGCATATACAAAAACAAACAGCAGGTTAACTCTCACGCGCATCTCTTCTGCGCACGCCGCCATTTTAAGATACAAAGCTGCTTTTGTAAAGGTATGCTGTAACTTAACCCCACTTCTTCCATTTGTCAATCGGTGCGCACTGAGTTTATTCGTATATATTTCAAAAAGCGTGTAAAATATTAGGACGCGCAGATCGCCATGACGCTATTGGACATAACAGCTATGACGTACAAGTCGAATGGCTCCGTTAAAACAACTTACCCTACCAAGATTGGAATCAGGTGGAGCAGTTCTTATGGCGAGACTCATCGATAGAATTATTTCTGAACATCAAAACAAGCTTAAAATATCATCAGTACACTGCTGGACTGATTCCCATATCGTCTTATTTTGGATTAAGTCACAGCCTTCCGGTTGGTTTGTGTTTGTAGCCAACAGGGTGTCGGAGATCAAAACACTAACAACTGAATGTGATTGGCACCATGTCAACTCTGTAGGTAATCCTGCCGATAGTTTAACTAGAGGAAGTATGCCGCACATAAACTTAAAATACTAATTTAAACCTACAAAACTTTGAGTTTAACAATGGAGCCAAAACCCTTCCAGTAGAAAATAAAGCAACATTGACTTTCAAAAATCTGAAAATGATCTATACAAAAGTGTTTTACCTGAGTAATCTGTCTTCAGAAATCTACTTACCCTTATAAGGGCACACTGCCTTAGAGCTTGTTTCAATTATTTCAAAAACCCAACTAGTAGATTATTTGACAAATGAAATATTCGTCTAAGATACTGGCCAACATCATCATCATTCTCAGCGCGTCTCGATCCACATTTGGACATACGCCTCTCCAAGGTGTCTTCATCCGTTTCTGTCGCCTGTTCTACTCATCCATTGTACTCCTACCACTTTCTGATATCGTCTTTCCATCTGGTCTTTGGTCTTCCTGAATTCCTTTTGCTAGTTCTTGGTCGCCATTAGGTCAGTTTCCTTGTCCACTTATTGTCCTCTGTCCTCATGAGATGTCCGGCCCATTCCCATTTTAATCTTGCTATATGTTCAGCAATGTCGATTACTTTTGTTTTCGACGTCACTTTTGTTTTCTGGTGGATCCACTCGATGGTTTTCCTATCTCGTAGTCGTATTCCCAGCATATTCCGTTCCATATTTCTTTGTGCAATTCTAAGTTTGTCCATCAAATTGCCGTTCAGGGTCCACGTTTCTGCGGCAAAGTCATGGTTGGCAGCACACACTGGTTGAAAACCTGGGTTTTGAGGTGTTGCGGCAAAATGGTCCTGAATACGTTATTAAGCCTTGCATACGTTGCCCATCCAAGTTGTATCCTTCTGTTGATTTCTACCAGTTGCACGTTTTTATCGAAGGATATTTTCTGTCCCATATATACATATATGTATTCATCCACCGTCCTTACTACCTTGTTGTCACCCAAATCGACCATCGTAGCGTCGCCTGAGTTTGACATTATTTTGTTTTAGTCGCATTCATCTGAAGACCATGGCTTTTTGCAGCGTTGTTTAGGGCTAAGAGCATAGTTTGAAGGTCTTCCATTTTGTCTGCGAGGAGTACGATGTCATCTGCAATACGTAAATATTATCAAGGCACTATGGGTCATGTGATACCTTGTTTGAAAGGTTTTTTAATTCCCTAAACGAATCTGCAAAAAAAATTATCTAGTTACAAATTTGAATTGTCACAAAATGGCGCATGCTTCGAATTAACAACTTTGCTCTCTTGAGGAGGTAAACACTGTCAGGTACAGTGCGAGGAAAGGGGTTCAAAAAAATAAAATCTTGATGATTTCTTCAAAAATATTCATGCTGTTATTCAATTTGTATAAAACCGATTTCAAATCACATTTACCTGTTCCACCCGATCGAATGAGGTTTTCATCAAAATGAGAGTAACATTCAAATCTGGATAATTTTTTTTGCAGATCCGTTAAGAGAATTGAAAGACCTTTAAAACAAGGTATCAAATGACCCATTTAAGATTTTGAGGTGAGGGTAGCTACGGCCGGAGGGGTGATTCAGGGAGACCTGAAAAGTACCTTGTTTTGGTTCCCCCTTCCAACCCTTCAAACCGGTTTTTCATTTCTTTTTTTATCGATTACCGATTTTAAGATATAGGCCATTGACAGTTTTCGGTGGGACACCCGGTATATCCTCTAGAGCTGCAGTAAATATTTTCGGGGAGATTGTCTCACCTTGTCTCACCCCTCGGTTTACGGGTATAGAATTGGTTCCGTCGTAGGCCTGAACTGTCATAGTGGCGTTATCATAGACGGCTTTGATAAGTTGTATGTACTTGTTGTCTATACGGCATCTCCTCAGAGCGTTCAGAAAGGCCCATTTTTCGACAATATCGAAGGCCTTTTGGAAGTCAACGAAGACAAGATATACATATATGTTCATTGTATTCTTGGGATTTCTCAATCACTTGTCGCAATGTATTATAGTGACCCCCTGTGTTGTAACCTCCGCGGAAACCTGCTTGCTTCAGAGGCTGGAAAGCATCTAGTTTCTTAGCGATTCTCTTGTTCAATATTTTTGTTAATAATTTGTAGAGATGAGACAGCAGTGAAATAGGTCTGTAGTTCATTATATCCTCCTTATCGCCCTTTTTTGTACAATATATTAACATTTGCGTTTTTCCAGGAGTCTGGTATTTTCCCGTTATGAAGGCAGTGATTGAAGAGTCCCTCCAGGTACACTAAAAGTTTCCAGCCACCCCTTTTGATGTATTCAATTACTATGCTGCTTTATTATTATTTTTCATTTTCTTCATGGCGGATTTGATCTCATATTTACTTATAGGTGGTCGTTCCTCAGTGTTATGTCTAGTCAGTTTCGCTCTCTTGTCTGTTACTTCATGTTGCCTTCCTGGAACTTTTTCGGAATACAAGTCTCCATAGAATTTCCTTACAAACTCTAATATCTCCGTTCGGGTTTTAATTTTATTTCCATTTTCATCTTTCAGTGTTACTATTTCTGATTTTCCTTCCGATAGTTTTTTCCTAAATAGGTACTCTAGGACCTTTGTTCTCTTCTATCACATCTCGTATTAGCCTTTTGTTGTACCTGGCCACATCCTCTCTCACTTGTCTTCTGATCTGTTTGATTTTTATTTTCAGCTGCTCGATCGTCATAGACCTCTTATTTTCATTTCTGTCCCTAATCATTTCTTTAGTGTTGTCTGAGATTTTACTGTTCTTGTTTGGTGTTTTGTTTCCTGGAATAGTTTTATTTACACTTTCTTTTATACAGTCTGTTATATACGCATTGAGATCGTTTATATTAGTGAAGCTTTCCATTTCTCTGGTTAGCGTAGTTTCTAGGTTATTTTCGAATTGGTCTCCGTTTTGTCGAATATAATAGATATTCTTTCCTGTTCTTTTAGCGGATGTAAGATTCCTCCTCTCATGTTTTGTATTGATTTTGACCTTTGCCCTAACTATCCTGTGATCGCTTACGTACTTGTTGTTGAATGTTATTCACAACAGTAACGTCTTTAATCAGGTGTTTTTTGTTTGTTATGACAAAATCAATCTCGTTTTTTGTTTGGCCATTCGGACTTATCCATGTCCACTTGCGTTGTGGCTTTTTCTGGAAGAAAGTGTTCATTATTTTATATTGCTTTCCTTCCAGGAAATTTATGAGCATCTGTCCTTCTGACTTCTGTGCCATGTGGACCCATACAGGATTCCCCTTCTTCACAATATCAATCTTCGCGTTGAAGTCACCGGCAATAATGTGGAAGTTTGTTTTATTTTCCTCCAATGCTGAGGTTATATCATCATACATTTCTTCAACTTCTTCGTTTATGTGTGTACTTGTTGGGGCATATACTTGGATTATTTTTAGTTGATATCGCTGGGAAATATGTAGTATAATGTATGCGACTCTTGCTGAAATAGACACTGTAGATGTAATATGGTCTGTCCATCTCTCATGCATCAGGAATCTGACTCCTTCCGAGGTATTATCTTTGCTTATGTATATTTCCAGATCTTAAGTGAACAAGGTCCTCGCCAGTTCTTTTGATTTCACACAGTCCAATGATATCCCATTTCGTATTTCGTAGTTCTTCTTCTGGTTGCAGGGTTCTGTCTTCTGTTCTAAGGGCTCTTACGTTGAGTGTCGCTATGTTTAGTAGAGTTTTATTTATCGAGTCTCTGCCTCCTCAGAATCCTTGAGGTGGCCCTTTTTCGAGGGGTGAGATTCTGGATATCTTGCCCTACCCAACTGGGGTCTATCCAGATTTGCTATGATACTCGACATTTGCTTGGAGGTTTGTTGGCCATAAAACGCCACGCTGACCAAACGTGTTGGCGAGTACTGGTTTCAGCCGCTCCTGACATGGAGAACAGACGCTATTGGCATTCGCCCTCTCTGAATCAGACGCTGCATGGGAATCTTTTTAGCTTCACCTTCGAGACCTTAGCGGCATGGGTGGCCCTACCGGTAGCTACGCTACCCCCGGAATCGCTCCCTGGATATAAGGTTACTGAGCCCTGTCACCACGATAAGATATTGATTCTCCCAGAGAGGGGATGGATTACACGAGGTTAAATGTATCATTAGACAATGTCTGACTTGTCTTAGGTTTCGAGCAAAGCCGGCTTTTCAAGTTATGGCGGACCTTCCAAAAGAAAGATTATCAGCAACTCAAGATTTTATTAATGTTGGAGTTTATTTTGGTGCAGTCCATTTATGTTGAAACCCACAAGACCTTATTGCTACTTATGTCCACTCGTCAGGTTTATCCTGCCTCACTCGACACTTTCTTATTGGCACCCCTCTGACTTCTATAACTGATAAAAACATTTTCAATATTCCAGAATATTTCCCTGATGTATAAAAAATCCCGCAAGAGAAATGCAATTATCGGAAATTTACAGTGAACATTTTTTGACAGTTCCATTTTGTTATTTACTGTCATGTGACACAAATCACCCAATCATGTCAACATTATACTGAAAACAGCCCTAGGGTTGTTTTCACTCTATGACATTGCCTTGGACATTGCTGCCGCATAACCCTCGAAAAGTCCTGGTGTTCTTACGATCTGAACAAACTGATCGTGATCACATGAGGTTTGTTCATGAGGCGTCAAAAGAACAGCTGGGGCCAATGAAATCGTTTTAAAACCGGATGAAAATTGTTTGCAACAAACCTCCAGTGACTTCGATCAGTTTGTTCAGATCGAAAGAATACTTCTATTGATAAATGCTCGAACATTTTATAACAAATTTCTCAAGCTTGTTGCTAATAGAAAATAGACCTCGCTAACGCGTCAGTCTGTTTTCAAGCAACAAGCTTTCGAAATCTGTTATAAATGTTTTTCGGACAATTATCAATGTCCTTGGGCTATTACTTCAGATAATTTCTTGAGGCTCACGATATCTATTAAAGGAGTGTATTCATCTACTTCCGGTAGGTGATCAATCTTTAAGTGATTGGTGACCTAACAGTCCATATGTAGGTAGTCTTTAGATATTGTGTGAAAAGATTGCGAATCACGCGGAAAATTTTGATTTTGGAGGAACTCGGTCCTAAGAAAAGCGGTTGCACAATTCAATTTATTGAAAACACACTTTAGTAAAGCGCTTTCGGCTTTCGCCATCATTAGTACTTCTTGTCAAGTTCAGACAGGTATTCTCTATTCTCTATGAAATCCTGAATTTTGACGGTGCTGAGAATTTCAAATTGTTTTAAATCATTATATGTATAAGATTGTTTATCGTGTGCAGATCTGTAATTCTAGTCATGTCATAATGTTTTTTTTTATTCTCGTCGTCGCTTTCTTTTTACATTTTAACCTCTATGTCAGAACCTGACAAGTGGTACTGATGATGGCGGAAGCTGAAGGTGCTCTACTGCACTGAGTTTTCAATAAATTGAATTGCGAGTGAAGTAAAAAGGGTTTCCTTTCATAGCATTCTAAACACATGCAAGCGAGCCACCTTTTTCTCTGTAATTTTCTAAAAGCCCTAAGGAATTAAAAAGAAGTCAAAACAGTTATAATGATTAATAAATTTTATCAAGCAATTTACATTACTGGTACTCACCTATGATACCTACCTATCCAATTATTGTGAAATGTCACAATCAAAATTTTTAGTAATTCATCGATCCCCATCATTCTAAAGTTCTCTACAAATCATTATGGCATTCAAAATGCTCAAGTTTTTACCATCACTATTTCACCAAAATTGCCAAAACATTAGCCCGTTGCTAAGCTTTTCAGAAAATACCAATTTGCCGAACATTCGCCACTGCTCCTGCAATGACAGTGCAGAGCAAAACAAAAATCTATCAGCGGTGCTACATGGAAAAACAGATTTGAGAATGGAAAACAGACCTATACCCAAACATGGAGCCAACCAAGTGCTACTGCAAATGGAAGTTGTTGGCATATGTGGTTCAGACGTACATTTTTATCTAGACGGCAAATTGGGCCCGTTTGTTGTCAAAAGCCCCATGGTTATCGGACATGAAGGTTCTGGAACTGTACTGGAATGTGGCGAAGATGTTGTCAATTTAAAACCTGGAGATAAGGTGGCCATAGAGCCTCAAATGAGTTGTAAAAAGTGTAATTTCTGTAAAAGTGGCAACTATCATCTTTGTCCTGATATTTATTTTTGTGCCACCCCACCAGACGATGGTAATTTGAGTAGATACTATGTCCACGATGCAGATTTTTGCCATAAACTCCCATGTTCCTTAGATTTCGAACATGGAACCCTTATGGAACCACTTGCAGTTGGTGTACATGCTTGTAAAAGAGCTGAAGTATCTTGTGGCGATTCAGTATTGATTATCGGTTCAGGGCCTATTGGATTAGTGAGTTTACTAGCAGCAAGAGCCTATGGAGCATCCCGAACTCTTGTCTTAGATATAGATGATTTTAAGATTCAAAAGGCTTTACAATTGGGTGCAGATTGCGCAATTAACGTGAAGGGGTGTGAAGATAAGGCAATAGTTAAATCAATACATGATATTTTTGGTCATCACCCTCATAAAACGATCGAATGTTGTGGTTTTGAAAAAACTTTCAGGATAGGAATGGAAGCTACAAGAAGCGGAGGTAAAATGGCCTTAGTAGGCATGGCTACAGACAAGGCACATTTACCAATAGGCGAATGTATTTTCCGCGAAGTAGATCTCTTGGGTGTATTCAGATATGCCAACGACTATCCAACTGCTATAAAAATGGTTGAATCAGGGATATTTGATCCGAAACCTTTGATTACTCACCATTTTAAATTAGAAGATGCGAAAAAAGCGTTTGAAACTGCAAGTGGTAAGAAGGAATCTTTTATAAAAATTATGATTCATGCTAATCCCAAGTGGCAGCCATTGAATAAAGAGAAATGCTGAAAACAATGAAGAAAATGAAAGACAGCTAAATATAATTTTGTTCTATCCCTGTAATAAATATTTACCTAGCAATTGCGCGATAGGTACCAACTTTTTTCTTCGTCAAACAGTCTTTGGAATATCTCTGTCTTTCTCAACTGACTGCTGGCATTGACAGTGCTGGACATAGGCCTCCCCAAGTGTACTCTGTATTGGGCAAGGTGGTGCCATCTGCTTCCGACATATTTCTTCATGTATTCGAATGCAACATTTTGCGACTCTAGGTCGCCCATTGCACGAATCTGCGCTCCTGTCTTGCAACGTGTCCTACTCAGCTCCACTTGACGTTTAGGATACGCTGAGTAACATCAGATACTTTTGTTCTTTGGAATATTATGTAGTTTCTCATTCTATCCCTCAAGTTCAAACCGAGCATGGCACGCTCCATTGCCCTCTGTGTTGTTCGTGCTTTCCCAGAACTTCTATCGATTAATGTCATTGTTTCTAGACCGTATGTGAGCACTGGTAAGACACATGCGTCGAAAACATTTTCCTTGAGACATATGGGTATATTTGTGTTTTAAAGAATGAAGCCCAGTTTTCTAAAAGTTGCCTACTCTAATTTGACTCGCATGTATATCTCTGCAATCTGGTTCTCTTTACCAAGTTTTTTTAAATATCCTAAACCTACATGCTTTTCCACTTTTTCGATGATCTGTTGAAGTTAGTATAGGTTTTCCTGGCTCATTATCATTAATTTTATTCATGTTCATTTTCAGACCTATTGGTTGTTATTAATACAACAAATTTGGTTTCTGCCCATTGAAATATTTGATTTTGATATGCGCATATTTTTGTCCGCCTTAATGGTTTGCTGGATTTTATATGTGTTGTAGAATTTGATGTCTTTTCTCAATGCATTTTTATGGGTTTAATAATATCTTAATGTTCGTTTGTGTCTCTCGTCATCGTTTTTCTTCGTTCCATGATTTTTATTCTATTTTCGCCTCTGAAATTTTATCTGCCATTTACTTGGGATCGACAGTCAATGGTTTCTATGCTGAAATTCTGCATCGATATGTATACACCATCCCCAAAATTTAAAGTTCATATCAATTTCCTTGCCAAAGATAGAGCTTTGGTGAGTATTTGCGTAGTCACCCCAGTTTGAAAGGATGGAAATCAGATTGGTTTTTTTTCAACACGTAATTAAATCTGGATGAAAATTGGCTTATCTTTGGTTGGATTTTTCCCATATTGCTCTTAGCTTTTAGTTTACTTATGTTTTTTTTAACGGATTTTTTTATAAGTTTTGGCTGGATGCATCCTAATGGATGCATCATTGCTAATGCAAGGTTAAGAGGCTTTTAAAAACTTTTACATCAATTTTTTTTTTTGTTTTTGATAGAATCGACATACGATCATTTAGTGGGAAAATATTCTCTTTTTTCAGTTGATCCCTATTATTAGGGAGTTGCAGTTTTAAGTAGGGGAGATGGGACCTGCGGTGAAAGATGTTACATTTAGCACTAATTGATAGCAATTTATGTAACCAGTTACGAAATCAGTGGTTTTCTTCGAGACGAGTTTTTTTCTGATATTGATTCTATATTATATTCAAATATCTCAGTCTTTCTTTAGTTTTAGCCATTTTAGTTTTGGAAAAATCAAATACCCGCTGCTATCATCTGTTAAACCTACAGGGCCCGTATTCTCGTAACCGGGGAACAGGGTTCTCAAGAGAACGTCTTTGTCAATATGATGGAAATTACAATATGGGCGACTAAGACAGAACAATCGTTCTCTTGAGAACGCTGTTCCCCGGTTACGAGTATACGGACCCTGAAGTTTATAATTTTTTCACAACGCACGATTCCTTTATAGTTCTCTATAACTGGTATGATTTTCATGATAATTTAGCAATTTTAACAAATTTGTTCAATGGTGTTATCAAAGCTCAGCACCATTTCATTACTTCACTCGTTCGCTAGAGGCCTCAGTTGATAGCTCAGAGCTCAACCTCCGAAAAGAGACTTACTAACGTCACGTAAAGCTTAGTATAATGTAAAGCAATTTGAGGTTACATTGATAAAAACCTATTTTACTGTTGAAAATGGGTAAATATTACTTTTTTAGACTGCTTCGTCTTGTGATGATTGAGTAAAAGTTGGAAAATAGGCTTCAATTGGTAAGAACAATGCATCACATTAAATGACAAAAGTAAGGACTGATAATTGGAACTAATCATATTGCACGTTCACGAACAATGCAGCATAGGTATGCCGCTCTATGTTCAGCGACAAAACCCGATATGCCGTTCAGCTTTGAGGCACCAAAATGGGAAAACCTAAATTGCCGCGCCTCAATACGTATGAAATAATGGGTAGCCAGGCCCGTTGTTCCAGCAAAAATCAAAATATATCGTGGAATGTTTCATCATAAATTTGTATTAAATCGAATATTCTAGTTGTAAATACATAGTGCCAAAAAAATCGAATATTGTTGATGTTTTCAATTAGTATTTACAAGGCTTCTCTAGCTATTGGGAGTCTACGCGCTTTTACCTCATGAAATTAGTTGGGATCAATAACATCATTTACAAGTCTGTCATCAACTATCTACAATCTGTCGAGCAATCCTCGACTTCTTAAAAACATGTAACTATCTTCCAAGATATTCATTCTTTCGTGGGTTTATATATTTTTCAATTTTTCAATAATACACCCTCATGTTCATCAGCTGCATTTACTGGTACAGTAAATTTTGACGTTAAACGTGCTGCATCATGTCCTATAATATTTCTTAGAACTGATACGATTTACATTAAGATTGGCCTGGTCTTGGACATTAGTACCTACGTTAGATTTTCATAAACTATCATTTGACACTAAGTTTGAATTTGACAGGAGATTAAATTTAACCGGAATTTTGAATCATGGATTAAACTCAGAGTTGCTGTGAAATGATAGTTTATGAAAAACTGAAACAGGAATGTAAAATCGGTTTTCCTTCAAAATTAACCGTTTAGGTTTAACAGCCTGTCAAAGTCAATTTTCAATTGTCAATATTTCCAAAACAGTTGATCTCAGGTATTAAAGTTTAGTACCAAAATGTATGGAATTAAAAACCCTCCAAAATGATGTATCACTCGACCCTCCTTCCCGCATTTAAGAATTTCTAGGGGTTGGCTCTGGCGGCTGTGGGGTTGAAAGGGGGGAGGTGAATTTTGCATAAAAACTCTTCCCCCTTCAAATTATAGTTGAGGTGTTTCAGGGATTTTTCCGAACATTTTTCAATTCTGAGATAATAGGGGTGGTAAGTTTTAAAATGAACATGCTGTAGATAAAAAAACAGTTTGGCCCTGAAGTAGAATTGATAAGTACTTGTTAGGGCAATTCCTTTATTATTATTGAAATTTCCATACCTATAGGAAACAGCTGGCGTTCATTAATAGTTCTGTGGTTGGTAATTCTGAAAATGGCATCAAGGATAAAAATTGCAAACTATTAAACCGTCACAAACTTATAGCAGCAATAAACTTGAAGGGAGAAAAATGGTGAACTGTAAAGCTGCCTTAATATTTCAAAATAATCCTAATCTCTACTAAACAAAAAGATTTAAACATCATATTTAAGACTTTTGAGAAAATAGTACCTACCTATTATATCGACTTAGAAAAAACACATCGTGCAGATCTGCGATGTTGCAAAATAACTGGTATCGATAAAATTAAAGTACGGTTTTAAGAGGTGCTATTTTTGCTCCTAAATGCGTTTCCAAACCCCCTATATACCAGTTACAGAACTTTTATTTTCGTGCATGCCCCGAATATGCTAAATTTTGATATTAAAAAAAAAACACAGGCAGTTAAGTACATCGAATAAACAGAAATGTCATAGCATAAACATAAAAACCTAAACTGTGACCAAATTGAATCAAATTTTCATACGTGCAGCCGAGAATAAATGTAATTAATTTATAATCCTGGCTGCGCGAACGTGAGTATTTATACACTACAAGGATAATTCGTCGTGTTTTAACAGCTCCGAGTTGCTTTTTGCGGAGGTGTCGGTCACGTTTTTATACTTTTCTCGTCACTCAATCTACTTTTTTTTTGGAGGATTTCATATGCCCGATAAATTTTTTGCCAATAAAATGTAGGTATTTGAAAAAATATTTTCAAACTCTTTTTCTATTTGCAGGGCTAGAGAGAAGTTCAGTGACATCCGTGACATCTGTCCATATTTTTAGGTAAGTTTGTGAGTTTGCAAATAGGTATTTATAATTAAGCGGTAATTTGAAATTAATACTCATTTAAGTAATAAAAAACAGATTTGTTTCCATGTCTATTCTAAAAGTAATGTAAAAATATAAGCTGATCCTGGATGATAATTGCTTCAAATTTGGTTTCTCTAAATTCTCTAGAATATTGAATATTTTTCTTTGGCACCGCTGGTCAAGCTTCCTAAAGGTAATAGTCAACCATCCAAGGACCTTTTTTTTCAGTTATACATGTAAACCCCATACTTTGTGAGTGGCTTGCTTACATAAGTCCTACAACTTTTCCTCTACGACTTTTCTCGGAAATGGCACGTATGCGCGCAGGCGACTCGCAAACATGTCGATCTGACGTAGCTATGTTTCCTGATACATGTAGGTAAATCTAATTTTACGAATACTGTTTGATTTTTATGGCTAAATCACGGAAATCAACTTGGCCGACAAAAATAATGGCAAATTGGGGGAGTCCGATACCCCTAAAATGTTTGCGAGTCGCCTGCGCGCATACGTGCCATTTCCGAGAAAAGTCGTAGAGGAAAAGTTGTAGGACTTGATGTAAGCAAGCCACTCACAAAGTATGGGGTTTACATGTATAACTGAAAAAAAAGGTCCTTGGATGGTTGACTATAATAGGTTATCTAGTAATGGGTAATTTGATGATACCTGGGGTGTCTTATGGAGATTTGCATTAAGTTTAGGCATACAGATGACGTCGTAAAAGTTATCAGGCAACTCTCCTCTTAAAATACAATCTAGCTAATGTGAAAAACCCCGAAAGCCTTGCCGGTCTCGTCTAATGATCGTCAGGCGGGTTAAATGCGATTTGATTATACATGTGATTAGTGTCATACGTATACCTATGTACCAAAAATTATTAACCCCAATTTAAGCTCCCAGTGTATTGTCCGTTGATTTTAATCTGATACTCGGACGGAATGTGAGCTGGTGGCTCCCTACATTAAAACGTCAATGGTTACCTGACGTCACACCTGTTCTTGCCATATGCAACACCCCCTCGCTCCTCATACAGAAAGTGTCAGCTAAAAATCGACGAACAATTACATACAAAACTTTGACAGTAAATAAACATTTCAAAATGACTTTTTAGGTAAAAATACGTGACGTTTAGTTTTCAACCAGATTTCGCAGATTTTTGTTATACTGCTTTTTTATCGCAATGGTAAGACATTTTTTTATGAGAGCATTAAACAACTAAATAAAAAAATAAAATACGCGCTGTATGAATCAGTAGGTACCTACCTAGAATTAAGATGGGGCAAGTTGAAAAATATTTATTCATGAAATCATAAATTTTTATGAGAGCCACAGAAATGGACAATTAAGTTAGCCCCCCCCCCCCATAGAAAATTTTTGGATGAAAATTATCCCATAATTTTGCTCTCATTTTGCTCCATTTTGCTCCACTAATTTTGATTTTTGCTCCATTACAGACTATGTGGCCTATTAGGTGGGGGGGGGGGGGGGGGCTGAATTAACGCTAGCCCCCCCCAGTGAAAATTCAGAAATTTGATCATGCTCATTTTGTTCTCCGAGTTTTGCTCCATTTTGCTCCACTATCGGCGAGTTTTGCTCCATTACCAGGAGAGACCTACAGAGCTACCAAAATCTCTCCCAGCCCCCCCAACCCCAGTGCAAATTTTGAAATTTGATCATGCTCATTTTGTTCTCCGAGTTTTGCTCCATTTTGCTCCATGATCGGCGAGTTTTACTCCATTACCTGGAATGACCTCTAGGGTCCTTATTCTTGAAACAGGGGAGCAGCGTTTCCATGAGAACGAGTGCTCCGCCTTTGTTGAAGCCCACAGCACGGATCATGACGGACGACGTCTGAAAGGGGAGAAGAAGCCAATGGGACAGCACGCATAGTGACAGATTTTATGAACCTATCAAACCTATCAAAACGATTGAGATATACTTAATAGCCTGTTGACTAGACAAGGACAACAAATAATACGGCCATTATACTCAATGCGCTTTGCACTCGAATACTTGAAAATCAGTTACAGGTGCATCAGGAAAAAGAGGCGAGGAAAATGAGAGTAGCTTCAGAGCGCCCGAGTGCTCAAAGCGTGGCACCCGAAAGCAGCTCAGGTAATGGAGCAGAACTCGCCGATCTTGGAGCAAAACGGAGCGAAACTCGGAGAACAGAATGAATATGATCAAACAAAATTTTCACTGGTGTGGGAGGGCTAGGAGAGATTCTTAGGAGCGCGTAGGTCATTCCAGATAATGGAGCAAAAATCGCCGATCATGGAGCAAAACTCGGAGAACAAAATTGCGCATATAGAAACTCCAAAATTTTCACACGTGTTGCAAGGAGAGATTCCTGGGAGCTGTGAAGTTCACTCCAGGGCCGCTTTCGGGTGCAGCGTGCGAAGCACCTGGAGCATTTCACGCCCATTACACTCAATGCGCTTTGCACTCGAATGCTTGAAAATCAGTTTCAAGGTGCATCAGGGGAAACAGGCGAGGAAAGTGAGAGCAGCTTGAGAGCGCCAAACTCTGTTCGCTCGAATGTGTAAAATTGTAGCCGGAGTACTTCGGACTAACTCGAAGGCGCTGAGCGCTCAAAGCGTGGCATCCGAAAACGGCTCGTCATGGAGCAAAACGAGCTGATCATGGTGCAAATGGAGCAAAACTCGGTAAGAGTAATTTCAAGTTTCAAAATTCACTGGGGGGCAAGAAGAAATTCTTTGGAACTCAAATGTTCAAATTTAAAAAAATTTACCGGGGGGGGCTAAGAGAGATTCTTGGGAGCTCTGTAGGTCTCTCCTGGTAATGGAGCAAAACTCGCCGATAGTGGAGCAAAATGGAGCAAAACTCGGAGAACAAAATGAGCATGATCAAATTTCAAAATTTTCACTGGGGAAGGCTGGGAGAGATTCTTGGGAGCTCTGTAGGTCTCTCCTGGTAATGGAACAAAACTCGCCGATAGTGGAGCAAAATGGAGCAATACTCGGAGAACAATATGAACATGATCAAATTTCAAAATTTTCACCGGAGAAGGCTGGGAGAGATTCTTGGGAGCTCTGTAGGTCTCTCCTGATAATGGAGCAAAACTCGCCGATAGTGGAGCAAAATGGAGCAAAACTCGGAGAACAAAATGAGCATGATCAAATTTCAAAATTTCCACCGGGGAAGGCTGGGAGAGATTCTTGGGAGCTCTGTAGGTCTCTCCGGGTAATGGAGCAAAACTCGCCGATAGTGGAGCAAAATGGAGCAAAACTCGGAGAACAAAATGAGCATGATCAAATTTCAAAATTTTCACCGGGGAAGGCTGGGAGAGATTCTTGGGAGCTCTGTACGTCTCTCCTGGTAATGGAGCAAAACTCGCCGATAGTGGAGCAAAATGGAGCAATACTCGGAGAACAAAATGAACATGATCAAATTTCAAAATTTTCACCGGGGGGGGGGGGGGGGGGCTGGGAGAGATTCTTGGGAGCTCTGTAGGTCTCTCCTGGTAATGGAGCAAAACTCGCCGATAGTGGAGCAAAATGGAGCAAAACTCGGAGTACAAAATGAGCATGATCAAATTTCAAAATTTTCACCGGGGAAGGCTGGGAGAGATTCTTGGGAGCTCTGTAGGTCTCTCCTGGTAATGGAGCAAAACTCGCCGATAGTGGAGCAAAATGGAGCAATACTCGGAGAACAAAATGACCATGATCAAATTTCTGAATTTTCACTGGGGGGGGGGGGGGGCTAGCGTTAATTCAGCCCCCCCCCCCCACCTAATAGGCCACATAGTTTCTCCACTGTAATGGAGCAAAAATCGAAATTAGTGGAGCAAAATGAGAGCAAAATATGGGATAATTTTCATCCAGAAATATTCTATGGGGGGGGGCTAACTTAACTGACCCCACAGAAATACGTATATGCTGCTATTTCTCTACTCGTTCAACTCTTGTGTGTCTAGTAAGTGGCAAGAGTTTCGTGATTGTGAATGTCAGCCAGGGTGTATTTTCTATGAAATTATAATGTGACAAATTTCCAAACCCGGGAAAATAAGAGCAAACATTTTCTATTTTTCTGATTTTAAAAATGCCGTCAGATTCATTTGTGAATTCCGTTTTTTGTTTTTTGTCACCAAGAGAACAGTTTAATTCATATACACCGATTGCGAAAATTAGTATATATATATATATTATCAAAATCCCCGAATACCATAATATATGGTGTAGGGGTGTTAATTCACTTATAATTTCATTATATTGCCATGTACTAACTACAGCAACTAAATAAAATTTTATTCGTGTACAAATTTCGCCCATTGTTTTTTATCTCTTGCCATTTTTCTTGCCTGTTCCCATGTCTTTCCTTTTTCTTGCAGTATGTTTCCGATAACTCCATCCCATGTTTGTCTTGGTCTTCCTCTTTTCCTTCTTATTTCTATCTTTGATTGCCATACTCTTTTGACTGGTCTAATGTCATTGATCCTTTCTAGATGCTCCCACCAGCTTAATTGTCGCTTTTCAATGAACTTGAGTGTTGATTCTATGTCATGAACTTTTCTTATTTGTGTATTTCTCAGTTTATCTATCTTTGTGACACCTTTAACTCGTCTGAGATACTTCATTTCAACTGCCTGTATTTTACTTTTTTGTCTGTTTGTCAACACCCATGATTCACATCCAAATGTTAAAATTGGTCGATATATTGTTTTTTCCTTTGTTTTCCTTGAAATTTCTTCTGTATTTTTTAACGCCGAATTCATCATGTAGTAAAGATTTGTTATTTTTTCTACTCTATTGTTAATTTCTATTTTTTGCCTGCCGTTGTCTTCTATTTCTACTCCCAGATACTTAAATGTTTCTACTTGTTCGATTTTTATTCCATCTATTTGTACATTTATATCCATTTGTTTCTCTCCCATAGCCATAACTTCAGTTTTGTGTTTATTTACTCTCATTCCGAATTCTTCACAAACCGAATTCCAAATTTCTATATTTTTTTGTAAGTTTTCTTTTTCTGCCATAATGATTACATCATCTGCAAAAGCTCCCTCTGATACATCTACTCTTTTTAGATTCCAGTGTAATTTTGTCATTCTGCTTGAAGATTTTTTGATTATTTCGTCAATAAAGATCGTAAATAATAATGGGCTTAGTCCTCCTCCTTGCCTTAATCCTTCTTGCGTTGAAAACGCTTCTGATATTTTATTTCTATATACTACTCAGTTTATGTTGTTCTCGTATATGTTTTTAATTATTCTTATTATTTTAGTATTAACTCCCCTCTCTTCCAATATTTTCCATAACTTCTCTCTTCGAACTTTATCGAAAGCCTTTTCAAGGTCTATCAATCCCATATATACTACTTTTCCTTGCTGTGAGAACTTTTCATTTATTTGTTTTACTGTGAATATGTGATCCTGTATGCTTCGGCCTTTTCTAAACCCACTTTGTGACTCTTCAAAGGTATTCTCTATTCTATGCCTTATTTTTGTGTCTATAATTTTCTCGTATATTTTCATTGCTGTACTAAGTTGATTTTTCCCTCTATAGTTATTACAATCATGCCTGTTCCCCTTTTTGTATATTTAGGTGCCCCATTATTCCCTCGAAATGTTACTCCCTCGCCGCTAACGCGGCTCAGTTCGTAAGTATTCCTCGGGAATAATAGATATAATAAACAATAGAGAACAACTAGTACAAAAGTTATCATTGACCTTGCATATGCAAATACAATGGCTTTGATCAAAAGTAATACCTATATGTTCATTAATTTACCAATCTAAATGCATTCATTTATTACCATACCAAATTTATTTAAAATCACCAACCTACCGATAAATTGAGTATTTCATACAGAAACAAACAGGGGATTTTGACAAATATTTGATTAAAATGTTAACCTTCCCTTTTTTGTTTGCCAATAACCGGTCGTCTATCCCCCAGGCCCTGATAGCACAAATTGAGGTTCATAAAGTAATTATAATAAATCATAGGAGTGACCTCGATAAATTACTTTTTTGTAAATTGGATTACATGCAGGTGAGATAGGTATAAGATGGGATGGGAAATAAATATTGTGCATAACAAAAAACAAAACACAATTTAAGTTCGTGTTTGGCGAAGAACCAGTTAACCACCTTAAATCAGTATGTGGCTATTGCCCGGTCAGTTACCCTCTTAAGATGTTGGTCCAAATAACTTAGTAAGTTTCTGATCCAAGATGACTCCCAGATATTTAACCTCACTTGCGAACTTGATTTGTATCCCATTTAAGGTTGGGGCTATTAGATTTAGCCTTCTTCTCCCAATAATGATATTTATGACATTTTCATGAGTTCAATAATGATCCTGTCATGTTTACCCCTAATGATGACTGTAAGGTGGTCAGCATATCCTAGGACCGTGATCTTTTCGGCGCTTAGCGCGATGAGAAGTTCATCTACAACCAGTGACCTCAGCAGTGGGCGACCTAGCTGAAAGGCAAATTGATTCTTTTGGAGCAGACTTTCCATTAGGAATTCACACTAGGAGGTATAAAGAGTATTGGATGTAAGGAATATGCTTTTCTTTTCGACACAATGTTGATTTTACTTAAGTCTAGTCAAAGACAACTTTACTCCACTGCGTTTACTCTGTTGTAGACTACTAGTGGCAGATGCAAGTATTCCAACGTTGCTGAAGTAGGTATGTATCAAATAATATCTTGAGAATAAGGTGGACAGTATTTCCACAGTACCTACAAGCAAACCTTACCATTCCTCGTGTTGTTTAAAACATTTCTCGTCGCTGTAATAATGCTCCTTCAAATTTCAATAATCGTACAAACTGTCGAATGACCCAAAAAATTATAACACACATCTAATTTCAGAATGTATTTTATCCGGGATATGTGTTTCATAAAAACATTGCCGGGCAAAGGAAATATCAGAGTATTACTTTCTCAATCTACTGAAAAACGTTTTATTATTCATGTTTAATTTTTCTCAGCTACAAATTAAAAACAGCTTTTTAAAGTGTTGATGTTGATAAAAGCAACAAAAATGTTACCTACATCTAATAAATTTCTCGTACCTCTGAATCTATATTAACAGATCTAGCAAAATATTAATTTGCCTATAATTGAATAAAGCTCGCTAAACATCCCTTCTCAAGCGGCTCAACCCCTTCCGATCCCGGTAATAATATGGTAATCATTGTTAGAGCAGCACGTAGCGATTAACAGTTTGTTTTGGGATTCGGCTGACATGAGGGCAATTTTGCCTCTCGTATTGTCTTTGAGAGGATCTGCTCTGGATTTGGAGGTAGGATATTGTTAATAATTTCAGACTAGAATCCGAAAATGATATTGTCGACAAGAAAATGGAATGATTAGGGCGATGATATGGCAATATGGATTTAGTTAAGTGGACGGATATATTTAAATTGGGATTGATAAAATGATCTGAATAGACTTCAGACAGACAATAGTGACTATAAGTGTGCTAAACGTGAAAAAGGTACACCACTAGTGTTTGTTAGTGTTTGTAGGTTGTTAATGGTGCTGAATTCCTTGCGATATATCGCAGGCGCTTCTTATTTTTTGATTAGTTTATTCGTAAAGCTAAGGAATTTACAAAGATAATAAAGGCTAATTGTTCGATAATTTCCACCATTTGGAGGTTGAATATAGCGTCATAGAAAAAGTTACGTGAGTCCGGTCCTTTCTGAAACTTTTTGATCAAAGCTAAAGAGCCTCAGAAGAATATAGCAGTCTTCAAAAAATAAATTAAATTAGTGCATTACATACAAAGTTATATTCATCCAAATAATTATCTAGGATTCTGATTTTGATAACTATAGTCCTGAAGAAAATAAGAAATTCTTATTGAAATATCGGCAAACATAATAACTCTGCTAGCAAAATACACTTCTGTGCAACATGTTCGTGATTTTCTTTTCTCGCTAGAAACTTTATAAGAAAAAAAATGTAGTTAACTCAAATTGACTCACAATTTAATAATATATAACACACCTATTATTATTGGTGTATCACACCACTTTAAATTTCGATCTAAATGGTGAAGTTGTAGTTGAAGTGTTTTTTTTTTCTCAAAAATTTGCATTATTCTATTAAAACTACTTTCCAAAGATCCTATTATAGGCAGCTAATACCTATTGAAAATACCTGAAAGATGATTTATTTGGGCCCTAAACTTTAGCTTCGGCGTCTCGCCGTTATTTGTCCATTGTTACCCTGATTTTGAGGTCTATCTAAAATGAGTCTGGAGACGAGCAATTTATGAGACATAAATACGCGTTGTTCAGCCTTTTAATGAGAACCATGTCTGTTGATTTTTTAGGGATACATTGAAATATGCATTTCTTTCATCATAACAATAACTCTCACATTGTTCATTCTTTGAATCAAATTAGGATGCAATTTCACCCTAATGCCACTGCGTTTACATTTCAGGTCGTTGTAATTTGACTTTTATGCGAATTTATCCCTTTATTAAATGTGAAAGTAAGTGAGTTAGGTCTCTGCAGGTTAGAGAAAATATTAAATCTTGAACAGGGTAAACTATTGCATAAAATTATCTTACAACAACAAAAAATAAATACAAATATAACCTTTACCAACGAAATACATAGTCATAATACGAGAAATAATAATAATGTATATCTGAACTATAGTCGAATAAATGTAGGTCTTTATAGCCCAATTCACGAAGTATCTAAACTGTATAATTCGTTACCGGAAAGTCTAAGACTGATAAATAACTACAATGTGTTCGTTAAGAGACTGAAAACATTCCTAGGAATAAAATAAAAAATAATTAAATCTTGTTGCTAGTTGCTAGAAAAATAAATAATTATGTTATTTTAGTTTTAAGTATGGTTAATTGTTAAATGTTTATTAATTATACTCTCGAGGCCAGCGCCTTCAGCACTGATTGGAGAGTCTGTTAAATATTGTTAACATATTATAAAGAAATAATAAAGGATTATTTAAAAAAAAAAAAGTAACATTTTATTTAATGATGGTAGTTAGGGTCAGTATAATTTTTTGCCAAGTTTTTCAAAATTTGTTTAAAGTACCTATTCAAATCTTTTTTTTTATTGAAAAGTTTGACAAGTACTTTTTTTATCCACATCGACTCGAAAAGTTTTTTCAAGTTTATTTACAAAAAATATTGTAAACATGCATTCGATCATAACAAAATGACGAAAAACGTTAAGGGGAAAAAGAAAAAGTTTTTATCGCCATATGCCGTTAACACTCAATCACTATGCCACTTCACGGAATTTCTCGGTGCCCATCTTGCCAAATAAAATAAATTGCTTCGTCACTTTTCGACAACTTTGATACACCCTTTTTGTATGGTTTTTTCGTCAGTACATCCCAGCCAGCCTTCTATTCCCGTCCTTCTTGGATCGATTTTCTTTGCGACCTTTATAAAAGTATATCAGAAAACTTTGATTTGGGGAGAATATCAAAGTATTTTTATTCCTCAAGGCAAAAATGGCTTGTAATTTCAAAAGAGATTGGATATAATTTTAGTCAGGCTACTTGTTTGCGACACAAATTAGATATTTTCTTTAAGGTTGTCGTCTGGATTCTTTAAATTGGGAAGCAATTTGGTTGATTGATGTAAATAGAGGCGAGTAGGTTTAAGCGAAATGCCAGAACAAATCCCAGCGGCTGAAATAAAATTAGGAAAAACATATGTATATCATCCCTTAAAATTTTTTAACAGTTAATTCACGTATTCTCAGGCAATACCCTTATTGTTAATGTGCAATGTGACTATTTACTTATTATTGGTTGCCTGACTATTTCAACCAAGGAAAGGAGACAGCTTGCATGTGTTCAAATTAGTGCGGAAGCAAACAATTTTTATTCGATGTGAAATTCAAATTTATTAAAAACTTAACTTAGTATAGCGCTTTCGGCTTTCGTCATCATCAGTGCTACTTGCAAGCAAGCAAAATGAAGAGTTATAATAAATTATTATAAATATGTATGCACTTACTATTATTATATTATAGGTTTACCTTTCATACTTGCATTAATACACGCGATAGAACTTCTTCTATTTTTCGTGTAGGTATTTAATTCCTCACAATCAACTTTTTTCAATTTTTTCTGCCTACTAATCAAGAAAAAAATGTGATTGTGCTACATCTAAAGAAACACACACAATGTGTATTATAAAAACAAAAACAATTTCACAATTAAGGTTCATGTATATGCACATTCTTTTATTTTGTGCTATTTTTGGGGAGAGGTTGGTAGAATTGAAATTTCGCGTATTTATGCTATTGAAAATACCTACACAAATGTAAAATAGCTCGTTTCATGATGTTTAAATACATACATGAATTGAATTGGATGAATTGAAACAAGAAAAACTGTAGGTAATCATGTCAATCAGGTTTCGCGAGTATTACATGTTCAGAGTGTCGAACTTGCCCAATGATCCAATGACCATATGACCCACAGTTCGTCGGAAAATGTTACCATCCAATGTCGTAAATTATTATTTATAGCATTGACGAAAGAATCACTTTAGTGTTCATCATGTCAACATTTTTCTTGAAAATTACGCTTCATAAGCGCACGCACATCCAGATTTTTCGAAAATGAAAAAGTTGTCGGATTCTTCGAAGTGAAGGTGCTGTAACCCCTTTTGTTAATAAATTAACAAGAGGCCCATAATATGCTCGGTTTGCTCAGCAAATAGTTATTTAGGGTGGGTTGATAGTGTAATAAGTATACAGAATGGCAAGAGCGCCACTGAATTTTAAAAAAAAATTAAATTACGTGAAATGTTGTAATGTGAAAATTCAGAAACACACCTAAAAAAATACTCAGCAAAAGGTAATTGGTAATTCTGAAAAGGAGATAAATAAGGCATATAACTCAACCAAACATTGACCTAGGTAAAGCAATAAAACAATTAAGTAAGTTTCAATTAAATTAGTGTATATTTCACAGTGAGGTCAAAAATCAAGTATCGAATAACTTCAAAGTATAAAATCAATTACTGGTGAAACACTTTAAATAAAATCAATAAAAAGAGAAATTTCAATCAGATTCATCAAGCTCAAAAAAAAAAAAAAATACAATATTACAATGTACCTCTATATGTATAGTTGCCATATAAGTTCATTAGCAGTCGCTAGCCATATCATTAATTTGAAATAAAAAATATGGAGGATTTGAGTTTCCAGAAAATTAAGAAAAAAATTAATGATTGAAAATTACAATCAGTAAAATGGAATCTAAACTGTATGAAATCAAAGGTTAAACGTTGAAGGTATAAAGGAGATAGAACCGAAATCCTCAAGTTTATAAGTAATATAACCCAGATGAAAAATGTATCAATTTTTGGCTTCATGGGTATATAATTTTTAATACCTATTTAGATGTACCAGTCGTCCTAGTCCACTTCTTGAACACACAAATACAATTAGGTTAGGAATTTTCTATTTGTATATGAAATTAACGACATTGACGTATTAGCAATCGACGTTCGTTTTTCTTGGTAATTTTTTGTTTCATCTGATTCATGGTTGATAAATAAGGATGGGGAAGGGTTATTCTAAATGGGTATTAAAAATACTATACTTAGCCAATAATTTTTAATTTAGAACATATTGTCCAACCTTGACCTAAGTTCAGATTGATGATTATGAATAATAAAAGATAAAATATAAGTACAATATTTGAATATGACGGTACTAAAAGTTAAGCAAAGATAAACCCATAATAAATTCGATAAATCGAAAATTAAATAATAAAGTTCATTCCGGTGTGTGACGTGCCAAAATTGACATTAACTATTTCTTATGGCGTTTCCGATTGGTACATCTAGTGCGGAACTAGTGCAATTTTTTTAATTTCTGTCTTTTTCTTCTACAGATCGAATAAAATGATGCAAATACACTCAGTGCGCACTGAAACTACCAATCGGAAACGCCAATACTTATTCTCAGTTTTCCATTCAAAATTCCTTTAAATTTGTTTACATTTTCCTCTATAAAAATTCAACAATAATTATTACAATAGGTAATAATTGCAGATCCTGTAAATTTTCTAATTTTCAATATTCAAATTCTATTTTCATTTGCTACTAGTTCTTGTGATAACTAATGATTTTCCTCAATATTAAAAATATTCCATTTCAAAATCAATCTTCATGTTAACAAATCAAGTATTCATTTATCAAAAAATATTTCTGGGGTTAGGTCCAAATCCTGATCCGTTTTCAAAGTGCCTGTACCGTACTACTCTGTTCGGCTGCTGAACTCAGTACCAGTTTTTTCTGCACTCGATTCAATCATTGGTTCCATACACTACCAGATTGCTCTCTTTGTTTTCTATTTTATAATGACACTTGACTAATGAAGTGTCATTAATTTTTGTCAATTGGCTTTCGATTAATAATGTTTTTGGGATCATCGATTCCTGGTAGGCGCTTGCGTTTTGCCAAACGGATCGCTTACTCCATGACGTATTCTTCAAATTATCATTGTTCTATTGGATGATTACTTGTTGTTATTATCATTAGTCGCAATAGGGTACTTGCATCAATTTTTTTTATTGCTGATTTCGTTAGTCCATGAAAAATAAGTCAACACATGTTTTTTCTTTTTCTTCTTAGTCAAAAATTGACGGAGATACAACGCTATAAAATATGCCTATGACGTCACTTATCATATAAATTAGTGACGTTGCACATGCTCAGTATATCTATATATACAAAACTTAATATTTGTATATTTTCCGGAATAATCATATTTGAGCGAAATTAAAAAAAAGTAACGATTTTTTTTCGATTTCCTACGGTTTTCAATAAACAATAATCAATTTAATTTTCCATGCAAGTACCCTATTAGTCGTCAGCTGTTGTCATTTTTCTCTGATTATATTGTTGTGTGCAATGTTTGGTGCGTGGAAGTCCTATCGATTAATATTTGATGTGTGTCGTTGTTCTGACTCATCTCTGAATCCTTACCTTTGGGACAGCTAATTAATTTTATGTGTAGCACATTTCTTTTCACATCTGGACGTTGGAGAAATAAGGTCTGTGGGATTTCGACTTTATATTCTAAATTTATAACACATTTAGTTACCTTACGTTTTCATAGAGTGTTATAAAATCGCCGATTAATTCGGATTTTTACAACATCCATGTGGTAAGTTGCTTTGCACGTTTTTTTCCCACAGTGAATTCTGACTTTTTCTATTTATTCATTAGTGAAAAGCTGCCCTAAAGAGTAGAGTAAAGACCATCTCACTCACTCCAGGGTTACGAATCCAGACCTCGATCCAGATTTCCAGAGTATTTTTGTGGCAAATAAAACCCTATTTCCAACAGGTGAGACATAACCTTAATAACCTTAATTTTTTTTTTGCAAACTCGAGGTCCATTTTCTTTACTCTTGAAGCTTTATCCGATTTTGTCTAATTTTGTTAATTATTATCATAGGTACATTATAATTCAATTCTCCTGTTATAATAATTTTCAAGAGCTATAGTTTTTATCAAGTGAATTTGCTATTTGAGACTTATTAAGTTACATTTTAATTCTATTTTATAATTCTGTCTATTCATAAAGTTGGTTCAATTGCAAATGCAATGTGTTGTAACAATTTTTCTCTTAGGGTTTTTACTCACGATTACATTGTGACACAACAATACACGGTCAATCGTAACCAAGATTGTAACTATAAGGCTGTTGCTACCAGAGCCTACGCCTTTTATTTGGACGGCTCCCTATCTTGAATTTGAATCTTAAGATTGGTTTAACCACCTCAACTAGTAGCTAGGCTAGGACTTACTTGGTAATTGTACCTATCGCTACCATCTGGGACATTTTGGTATCGTACTAGCTGTAGTTATCCTATATTTATTTTATTATTTATTTACATTTTGCCCCTATTTTGTGCGCCAAAGTGATCACCGCGGTATGTTTAGGGTGTAATTCCGTACTTGTGACAACGGAAACCAATACTTAATTATCATAGGGAATTCAGTTGGGCATTAACTGTTCCAGGTGGTTGATTATTTATGCCAACTTACTTGTAGTTCTGGTTACAACAGTGTAAGGTAACCGCTCCGACAACTAATTATTTATTTAATTTTTTTTTTCTTATTTCTCTTTACTTTATAATTTCAACTTACACTTTTTTTTTATTCATTTGGTTATTGGGTTACAATAACTTTTTTTGATTTTCACATTTAAATTTAATTGCTTATGACTATAGCAATTTTTTCAACAGTATAGCCATTTCTGTATTTGTTAGTTCACACTTCATTGAAAGGCCACTTTATTTATTAATTAATGACAGTTCAAGGGATTGTCTTTCCTTAAATAGTTTTTTTTTTCTACGAGCGTGCGGAAAATGGCTCTTCCCGCACGATTTGCTGTGCGGGAAGACTTTCTTCACGCACCGGTGCGGGAAGAGATTTCTTCCCGCACTCAGTGCGGGAAGAGTTTGAAACAATGAACTATAAACCAAAAACTGGAATGCTAACACATAAGGACGAACGTGAAGCCTAGTGCAGCTGCTGCGGAGGGGATACCTGTTTTTGTCGCACTCATTATGTTAAATGGCGAAAATTGCTTCCCACACGTATTCCAATCGATGAAACCTGTGAAGGGAAATATGACAAAACTTTCGAAAACGTCATATGACAGCGAGCAACAGAAAAAAACAACATTCCCCCTTGTGGCATTTGTCTTTCATGGCTTCATTTTTTTGGCAGATATAGCAATGTGTACGCATTCCAGTTTTTAGCTATAATTCATTGGTTTGAAATAATCATTGTGACATGGAATTGTTTGTATTGTTGATACACCTATACCTGTACCTTTACCTTTTTATAAATACCTTTTAATACATTTTTAATTCTACCTTCTGCATAATCGCATTTTATTTGAATTAAACTCTTCGTAACATCAGCTTTAGTATGCTCGTAGAAAAAATATAGTTCCTAACTCTTGCGGGAAGAAATTTCTCTTCCCGCACTCGTTAGGAAAATAGCAATTTTCACTTTTTACTCTTTGGTAAAACCTATCGTTAATTTACTTGTTTATTTTTTTAAAATAATATTGTCTCAATTCGTATATTGTTCATTGTGGACTGTAGCCACATTTGGTAAATAAACGGACTATAGTACTTGATTCATTGACTTTTATTTGGTTTTATGCACTCAACCTAGTTTTAGCTTCCCTTGAATATTATTTTTTTTTTTTTTAATTTTTTTATTATTTGAATTATAAGTATAACTTGGAGCCAGATAATATCCTGGAGAGTCCGACTCATCTGTTCAGAGTCGGTGGCGCCCAAAAATAAAACCCACCCCTACTCTCCGAATTGTTTAATTCTGAGCTAATAATAATTTGCACGCACTTCGACCTTCAGTCCTACAATCTCAAAGTTCTTCATTAAATTTTATTTTATTTTTTATCCTATTTTATTTTTCTTTTATTTCTTTTTCTTTCTGAACTTTTCATTCACCGAAAAAGCGTGGCAGGTGTCAAGAATATAATGAATAAAATTGAAATTGTAAATATTTAAAAGCAATATCGGTAAAAATTCAATAAATTATGGTAATTGATCATAAAATATATTTCATAGAAAAAGTTAGTAAAAATTATAATTGAAACTCTATACAAGCCTCAATTCCAACAAAAAGGCAGAATATGGTAGTCGGTAGCCATCCATTTTCGGTCACTAAACGCGAGAATTTGCACATGAAAGTTGCAGATTCTAGCCTAGAACCTAGGAAAGAAACTCAGTTTTCTTCGTCAAATGTGGAGGTACAGGTATTGACAACAATGAGGGACTCGAGAGATGTATGCTCACGCTGCACGAAAACGGTGATCTTTAGGGCTTGTTGCAAATAGATTTCTTGAAAAAAACGGCTTCTCGAAAAAAGCGGCTCCTCGGTAAAGACTGCTCCCCGGTAAAATCCTAAGTATTAAAGGCATTCCATGAACAACCATTACTTGAAAAATTTGAAAAGGACTTACCATGAGGGGGTTCGAAATTCGAACCAGACTTTTTATTTAAATTTTTTCAATCAATGAATTATTATCGTTAAAATAATGCCTGACGGCCGATAAGGTACTTTTTCCACGAGAACGGAGATCGATATTATATTTCACTTAGGAAGATGGCTGCCCCCACCGGCCACAGTTGACCTCTCAAGGCAACGGCAAGATTCGAAAAGGGACTAAGAGTAGGACAAAATTGAACAGGCAGAGCTTCTTTTCAAATAGCCAACGGGAAATGTTGGTACTAAACCTGTACTTCATTCGAACGAATATTGTGGCCTTTAGTGTAATAATTTATTAATTTCTATTATTATTTTCAACATAAATCTTCTTTTTTTAAAGCTAGTCACCAGACTGTCAACATTAAAGGTAATATTCAACTTATAAAATTATATTTGGAAGAAAAAAAAAAAAAAAAAAAACAAGTAACATTTGCAATGTTACAGTACTCCACAGTGGAACAGACTAGTGAAAATCATAAAATCGCGTCTTATGAGGGATATCTCGGACTATTAGCACTTAGCAGCCAAAAGCTCTTTTCTATGATATTTGCGTTTTTAAGGCACATCTCATGTCAACATTTTAGTATTTTTTGGAGAGTTATTAACAAATGTTTTATCATTGTAAGTAATTATTTTGTGACCAACCTGAGAATCAATCAATCGAATCAACCTTAGCATATGAGCCTGCTGCTATATTTACTGCTCATCATCGTGCTTTCAAAACCACTAATTTCCAAAAGAGAGGTTAGAATTTTGCATCTCTCCAATAAAAACACAAAGTTAAGCAGGAGTCCAAAGCAAGCACATATGGAAGTTGAGCCCCTTCCAAGGACTAAAGTAAGTTCTTGGTGATTTGAAAGTCGTGGTAAAACCATTGCATCAAACTCTGCGGACCTAACAGCCTGACGATTTTTTTTTTGCTTAGAATGAGGATTTTTAAAATTCAAAGATTTTTACATGGAAAACCCCTGAAAATTATTAAAACTGAGGCTACAATTCTATTCATATGTCAGACAAACATCACATCTATATGCACTAATTAAATACTTAGAATCACTCAAATTAAGCCTAATCACTAACAAAACTATGTAACGTTGGCTAGATAACTAGCTGTCCAATTAACAACTAACTTGTCCTGACTCGACTCTCTTATACCATTTTCCTTTTGTAGTTTTCTAGATAATTTCTTTCTTAAAGTTTCCGACAAATATTAATTCTTGACCATTTTATCTGCTAGATTATTTCATCAGATAAACGGGGACCGATCAATAGGTACGAAAGAAGGGTTTAAGGACTTTTATTTTCAGACCTAGGCGGTGAAGACTTTTTCTTCGGTACTGCCAGGTTGTGCTTCATATCCTCTCCTTAGAGAAAACGTGGCGCCTAGTATGATTTATTTATAACACTGCTTTCCTGGTCTCATCCAACTCGGTTTATTCTTGCCACTGTAGGGGGCAGCCTTTCTACATGAACGAACTTCATCTTGGGTTTTGGTGAAAGTTGAATCCTGTACACCGACTGATTCCTCTGACGATCCTGCATGGTCTTTAACCACGGTCTTTGTAATTCCGGGGACATTTCTAGCAAAATCCTAAACAGCTCGGAGAGTATCTTATCTTCCAGTCAATCTCTTGAGTACAGCTTCATCTTCATCGGCTGCTCGCCCTACCGTATTGATGGTATGTGGCCGGTTGGTTAATTATGAGAGCTTTTATAAGCCTAAACGAAAATAGACACCAACACAATCAACATTGATGGTCAAACGACGTCGAAAATCCGATATTGCCTCACTCCAGCCACACCCAGAAACTTCATAAGCTGTTTCCATACTTTTTACTTTAAATTCCTCCCCTGATCGGGATGAAGTTTCATCGGTATTAAGACATGGTGCACACTTTAAAGATCCATTGTGTACAAAAAACTTCGAGTGTTGAAATAGAACGGACTATGTCGTCAAGCTTGGGATGGGTTCAGTTTCTGAGTAGTCGAACACAATCCTTGTTACGTACAAATTTTGCCTTAGTACGTAACTGAGATTTCGAATGAATTCAGTAATTATTTCAGGTATTTGTGAGGGTATGTATGAAGCTTTACACCTGAGGATTAATATTTTTCGGTGATTGATAGGTTTCTCATTGGATTTTACTAGATTTTTACTTTTTTGATTGAATGCGAAGCAATATGTTGGTGTAGAACAAAGATATGTTTTTCGGGGTAATACTGAGTTATTTCTTTGTATTCAGATGACCGGGTAGTTTTAGGGTAATAAAGCCCTACTAATAGGATCGAAATCTATTTTATTTTTAACCATATATGAAATGTTGTCATTACTGACTTTTCAAAAATTTGAAAATGTCACATTACTGTCTTTTCATTTTCCTGCTCCATTACCTGTCCCAGGACGGGAAGTGAAAACGGGAAATTTTTTCCGTCCTCATTTCCCGTCCACGGGCGGAAAATGGAGCAGGGAAATATTTCCCGTTCTCATTTTCCTCTTCATTTGCCGACCTCATTTGGTTGCCCCGATTTTTTTTTTTTTCAAGAAATTATGGTTAAAAATAAAATAGTATACAACCCTCGACGGGAAACTTCTTTGCTGTCTCGAGGTTCAGTTTATCTCGACGCTACGCGTCTCGATAAACTATAAAACCTCTCGACCAGTAATGAAGCATTTCCCGTCTCGGATTGTAATATACTATTATTTAGCTTACGAAAATTGTCTAGAAAGCCCTAACTGTTGATGAAAATGTTCGTTTACTTCCAAATAAATATCAATTGGCAACACTTACGAGTCTCGCATTTTCCATTATTAAAAATTCTGCAACACCATAAATCACTTTCACACCCTTCAAATCAATGTTCCACCCTTAATTTCACTAATATTTACATTTTCCCGGTTTTTTATTTTCCCGAATAAGTGTGGTTATGGGAGACTTGTTGATCCTGTTCAGGAAGCGCGGTTGCCGAGGTTCTTGACCTTTGTTGCTATCGCGTTGCTACTACGTTGCTATCACTGAACGAGTGGCCATTTTGATAGTTCTTAGACTAAAAACCGGGTAGATCATTAATTATTATTAATCAATTAATTAGTGTTAGGGGAGAAAATTGGATAACAACTTTGAGTTTTGTTCGGCATCGATGTGGTTTGGGTTGTTCGTTTCAAGCTGATTGCCTCGTTTTCCTGGTCAAGACCGGAAATCTGGCACCAGAGGGCATCTTGGAACACCAAGAACTCTAAGAAATTTCTTTTATGAGCTCACCTGGTAAATTGCTAAAACAGGGTCGTTCTCTTTAAATTCGCACGTTGAGATAGCAACAAGTTGTTGGCAGATTTTACCGGCGGTCCTTTTTGCTGCGTTCTTTGGAACATCCACCTTTTGTGGGATTTTAGAGCCGTTGGGAACTCAAGTGGTAGCTGGCCTAATTGGTTTTGGGATGAAAACTTGGATTTGGTCGAAAGTCCCCGTATTTGTAAGCCAACCGCTCAAAATTTCCTGGAGACGAAAATCTACGCCATTTTGTTGAATTGTCGATGCGAGAAGGTTTTGTTCAACTAAGATCCCGAATAACCAGGTAAATTAAAACCTTTTTATCAATCTGAATTTACCTTTTTGTTATCAATATTTAGTTTAGCATATCAGTATTTTTGTACATATTTGGAATTCGATAAAAAAAAAGGGGAATTTGACCTCCAAGAGGGGCAATTTGGAAGTTCTAAGAATTTGTACTCTTTCAAGGTTTTAGGTTTTACTTTTCCATTGGGTTTTTCCCTTTCGACGTTTTGCTAACGTTTCGGAGGTGAGGTGTCAGAGTACGCTGAACTTTAAACCGAAATTTAGGTACCTGATTTAAGAAGGGAAGTCAAAAGAAGTTGATGGGGTCTGTTATCAGGGCTGTGAGGCTGTCATGAGACAGCAATGGAAATGGATGTTTAGACTGCAGGGAGGACCACAAGGAAGTGATGTACCTGTTTATTTATTGCCGTTTCTTAATTATTCTTTTTTTATTATTATTAATAGTATTTCTTATAATCAACTTGGTACATTTCCAAGTTTGTTTTACCGCCTTCATTATTACAATGGGTGTACTGTACCAATGATTAATAATTTACTATATTTAAGGTGACATTTTTGTACAAACCAGCCCCGGTATACCATGGTATAAGCGTGCACAGGTTTTAATTAATATTATTAATCTTTTATCCATTAATTGTTCTCTTTTACTCTCATTGAAGTAAGGTGGACAAACATTTATTGGTGAATCTCGAATTTATTGGAGTGTCTTTTATAAGACCAATACGAATTGGTCCTTGCTACCTTTTGGTAATTTTGACAATTACATTTAATAATATAGGTATACTGTGGTATTATATATATTACCTTCTTATTGGCCTCTGGAATGTAAGTGCAAACATAACCCCAGAACATATTAAATAGATTTATACTCATTATTTCTATATTGGACTCTTATTTTATTAAAAAGCAGGCGGGAGGAAAAAATGAAACGACCGACTTGTTCAACTGTTCGAAAGGATCTACTTTTGTTTTATTAGAAAACAATAACATGTCTCCATAGAATCATGTCTCCAAGGACTGACAGGTGACAATACTGACATAGGATACAAAAGTAAGACTAGGTATACATACTACTGCTACTATAGAGGGCGCGCTATGTACCATTTTTTATTTTTTAAGCTAATATCAACACCCTCACTAGGTAAAACAATAAAAATACAATCATATGTCATTAACAATTCCAAGACTCTTCAAAAACTTATAATGTTTAACAGAAGGCAAAGCTTTAGTCAAGACGTCAGCCACCATTTCACTTGTTTGTATATATTCAAGATTTATTATTATTATTAGCAACAACATCTCTAATGTAATGGTGTCGAACATCTATGTGCTTTGTTCGCTTGTGATATACAGGATTATTACACAGTTTGATTGAGCTTTGGTTATCACAATAAAGCTGAACACAATCAAAAGAGCCTTTAATCTCACCTAGCAAATTTCTCAAGTAAACTGCTTCTTTCGAAGCTTCAGACAAGGCCATATACTCGGCTTCTGTCGTTGACAGTGCTACTGTCTTTTGCTTAGTACTTTCCCATGATACAACACAATCTGAATATTTAAAACAGAAGCCAGTATAAGACCTCCTATCAACTACGTTGCTACCCCAGTCAGAGTCTACAAAACCCAACAATTCACTAGAACCCTTTTTATATTTGAGACCAATATTCCTGGTTTTCTGCAAATATCTTAAAACTCTCTTAGCAGATTTCCAATGACTGATATCAAAACAACTATTGTACTGACTGAGATAGCTGACTGAGTAGGAAATATCAGGCCTAGTCATGACAGCCAGGTACATTAATCCACCAATAAGCTGCCTATAAGGTAATGACGAATCACAATTTTTGTCACCCTTATTCAAATTTAGACCATTTTCCATGGGAGTTTCAACAGTTTTACAATGAAACATGTTGAATCGAGTCAATAGTGAATCAATATACTTAACCTGATCGAGAGTTATGACTCCATTTTTCTTGTCAATACACACATGCACACCCAAAATCTGTTTGGCTTGACCTAAATCTTTTAATTTAAAATGACTTGCCAATTTTTCTTTTAGATCTTCAGTTTCAGCTATGTCATTTGAGAAAATTAAAAAATCGTCAACATAAAGAGCAATTACGGTAAGTAAATTCTTGACACTTTGCATGAAAACACAAGGTTCAAACTTTGATTCACTATAGCCTAAGCCCAACAGTACATCCTCGACCTTCTTATACCAGACACGTGACGACTGTTTCAACCCATAAATTGCACGTTTCAATCTCAAGACTTTGTTTTCATGACCTGGTTTAATAAAACCCTCAGGTTGTCTCATGTACACAACTTCGTCCAAGTGTCCATGTAAAAAGGCCGTGGTTACATCCAAGTGACTTACATCTAGACCTAAATCTACTGACAAAGCCATTAGTAACCTAAGTGTAGAATACCTAACAACTGGTGAGAAGGTTTCACTATAGTCCACCCCTTCTCTTTGGGTAAAACCCTTTGCAACCAACCTTGCTTACACTCAACCACTGTGCCATTCTTAGGTAAGTCGACAACTTCCCAAGTCTCATTTTCATCCAGATTATTCATCTCTTCTTGCATAGCCTTTTGCCATTCGTATTTGTCGTTTCTAGCCATAGCCTGTGAGAACGTAGCTGGAAAATCTTCAAAACAGCTGTTGCCATCTGCAGCACTGAGGTAAGTAACGTAATCTTCAAATTTATTTTCTTTTCTTTCTCTTCCAGATTTTCTTACTTCTTCTACCTTCTGAGTTTCAGCACCAACAGCATTATTTGGAATATAATCTGAGTCTGAATCGTCCAAATCAATAAATGAACTTTCTTCACTGATATTCTCAACGGCTGAATTAAAATCTAAATCCCCCACTGCTTCTGACATTTCATCAACTTCTTCTTTGTTTACTACTTCTAACATATTTTCAAATCTTTTGGTTCTATAATCTTCATAAACAATTACATCTCTACTAGTTGTTATGTCATCAATGTCTGGGTTATAGACTCTATAGCCTTTAATATTCTCAGCGTATCCAACAAGAATGTGTCTTTTTGCCTTTTTGTCAAATTTGGTTCGCTTTTCTTTAGGTATATGCACCATGCATGAACTACCAAAAATCTTAAGCTCGGACAGGTCCGGTTTTTGTCCTACCCAAATTTCATATGGTGTTTTACCATCAAGACCACTTGCGACACAACGATTTCTAAGATAACTAGCAGTATGGACTGCTTCTTCCCAAAACCGTTTTTCTAAGCCAGCGTCAAAAAGGAGGCACCTAGCTTTTTCTATAAAGGTCCGATTATGACGCTCAGCAAGCCCATTCTGTTCTGGTGTGTAAGCATTAGTCATTTGGTGTATTATTCCTTCATTTTTTAAAAACATTTTAAACTCATTGGAACAAAATTCACCACCTTGATCTGTGCGGAAAATTTTAATTTTCTTATTTTTCTGCTTTTCTACCATTGCCTTAAAATCTTTGAACATGGTAAAAGCTTGACTTTTAGCCTTCAAAAAATACACAAATGACATTCGACTACAATCATCAACTAACAGCATGAAAAACCTTGAGCCACCAATGGACACATTTTCCATAGGACCACAGAGATCGCCATGTATTACATCTAATATATCTAGACTAAGCTTACCTGTATTCAAAAAAGGTAGTCTTGCCTGTTTGCCTTCACAACAAACCATGCAGTTGGATTTGTCTTGTTCACCTTCTCTTTTAGAGACAAACCGTTGACACAATCCTTCATTTTGTACATATCTTGGCTATTGATGTGAGCTAATCGTCTGTGCCATGTTTCTGGGGATGCTGCCAATAAACATTGCTCTATTTTCATGTTCATCTTGTAAACGCCATCGACTAAACTTGCTGTGGCTATCTGTACATTAGAACTATTTACAATTGAAAACCCCTGATGGGTAAATATAATATTGTTACCTTTAGCAATAATTTCACTTACTGATATGAGGTTTGTGGTTAGTTGTGGTATACATAAAACCTCCTCGACAAGTATCTCGTGAAACTTTCCATTGCAATCTGTAATAATATTCAAACTTCCAGACAGGACCGTAGCTAGAGGGGGGCCAGATTCGGCAATGCCCACTCTATAGAGTAGACTAGAAAAAAATATATATAATATAGGAAAAAAAAAAACATAAAATCACAAAGCAAATTATGTGATTTATGGGTCAATTCTGTGCAGATCTGTAAGCAATTCTATAAATTTCTATAAGCCTATAGCTGCCTAAAGACAATTTGTAATTTTGCACTTTCTGTAGATTACAGAATATATTATAGGATGGTAAATATTTCCAATGGAGAGTTCAGCAATTGATGCGTTTTGCACTGTCTATAGGCTTACAGAAATTTATAGATTTGCTTACAGATGTGCACAGAATTGACCCGTTAATTTCTGTTTTCCCGTATAATATTATCAATATTATAAACTCCAATTATTTTGAAAAAGTTTACGCCTATTTACTGCGACCGTTTATAAAACCACAGTTTAGTTCATATTTTACCTTAAGATGGGTGGCATTAATGACATTTGAAATATGTTACTTCTATGCTCTTATTGGTTGATTTTTTAAAATTCGTCTGCAAAGAGAAAAAAAACTCACATCAGAATTGGCTCAAAATTGGCATAAACATTCTTTGATCTACAATCCGAATATTTCGTATTATCGAACACCTTTCTAAAACAAAAAAAAAAAAACAATTCTAAATGATGCTTACTTACAGCCACCTCTATACTATCTCTGAGCTTGTAACAAAAATATTACAATCAAAAGCCTTATACTTAAATAACTCTTTTATAGAGCCCTTCTACATTAGGTTACAATATTTTTAACCGAAACTCCTACACGTCAAAACATGACAATCTGTGACAATTATTAAAACGTCCAGTTCTATAAGCGTAAAAAAACCCCTGAATTCGCTTGCTGCCAAATTTGTACAAAGCTTCAAATCATCATTTCAATGTTCGTTAATTCTCTTCATTAGACAGAGCTCACAGATTCAATAGTCATCAAAATTTCTTATTTTATACTAAACAAAACAAAAAATATATTCAAAGGTTCACTCAAGTTAATAACATATATGCGAAGTCCCATTGTCAATTCACTTAATTCATAATCATTTTAACATTGATGAAGTCAAAACAAACATGTCACTAGAGTACTTACATTTAAATTTCGCCTTTAATTTCACTTAATTATTTCAATTATTATTCTCTCTCTCGCACATAATATTGAATTGAATTTAAATGTTCTTTCATTCACAATTTTCCGTTACTTTTTCAAAGTTCGATTTAACGCGTTTTCCCGAGGCAACAAAACAAAAGAAACTCTGCGCGAATTTTATCCGGACTGACTCATTATCCTCGACTCTGGACTAAATGATCGCGATTACTTGTTTAGGTACTGTAGACTGAAGACTTTAAGCTGAACAGAACTGAACTCCTTCCAAAATTCCGAAACCGCTGTTTTTATATTTTTCGATCCCCCAAAAAATTTCGAGTCATGCACAGTGTGTCCCGTTTTGGTTGCCCATAAGGGATAACTCGATTGCTATTGGAGTTAGAAGGATACGGTTTCCGCGAACGTCGGCTACTTTTTTGTCAAACGAAAGATGGCGCTTACAAAATTGTCATCGCTCTTTCTGTTTTTCAGATACAAGGAAAAAGTTGCATTTTGGGACACCCCTTGTGTCTCGGTTCTCTCATACGTGATCGAAAAGGTGACAACGGATTCTTTTATGATGACAATTGACCTTTTCAATTTAGAAGCCTCTCTCTCTGGCGTCAGACTGTCAGACGCCAAAAGAGTATGAAAACAATGATTGACAGCTATTGCTAGTGGTTTGTTGACAAGAGTTTTAATAGGTGTGAGACTGGAAACTATTATTTCCTCGGTTTTTTCAAGGTTTTTTCCTAACAATGGTGATTGTGTGTAGTGTGCCTTTTCGTGAAAATAATTCTTATTCACCGGCGGACGTGTTTTTCCATAAGTTTTTATCAAATCCTACATTTGTCAAAATTTGGATACACAAAATTAGAACTGATACTCGCAAAAGTAAGGGAAATCCACCGCCCATCAAGTATACAAAGATATCCACGTTCAAGTTTAGTTTGTGGAAGCTGTTTGCTTCCCACATTTTCTTTCCAATTTCAAAATTCACCATTCTATGTCGGTCATTGTCATTTTCCATTCACTGAACAAAGATACCTAACTCATCGGTGGAGTCACCGATTAGAATAAAAACCAGGGGATTGCTAAACACCCTATACATTTGACATTGACGAGCAAGCAAATGTTGGCGGGAATCTGAATGTTTTCATACTTTATCGTCCATCTCTTTTAATTGAAAACGTCAATTCTGTTGGCGCCATCTTTCGTATGCCAAAAAAGTAGCCAACGTTCGCCTTTTAACTCCAATAGCAACCGAATTATCCCTTGTGAACAACCAAAATGGGACACACTGTACAGTGTGGTCATTTTATCTTGATAACATTTTAAACTGTCATAATTTCTTTATTTTTAAAGTTATTTAAATATTTTATTTTACGGATCACGACCGTTAATAATTGATATTGTTCGAATAACTGGGAATGTTATTTAAATAAATAAAAAAACATACTGTAGGGTTGCTTTCCAAGTTTTAGATAGGACGGACAAAAAACAAAATACTAATATATTTTGACAGTTATGCGCACAAATAGCATTTTTCCAAATGGAACACCCAGTACATTTTTAGTTTGTTTGATAATATGTTTAATTCTGATTGCAATATATATAATTCAATATAATTGAATACAATTAACTTTATATTTACATGCAGAAATGTTTTATCTTTTCTAACTGAAAATATTGATTACCTACACAGATTACCTGCAAAGGTAGGCAGGTAGACAGAATTTTCCATTAGAATAAATAAAAGATTTCTGCATGTAAATATGAAGTAAATTGTATTAAATTGTATTGTATTGCATATATTGCAATCAGAATGAAACATATTATCAAACAAAATAAAAATTCACCGGGTTTCCCATTTAAAAAAATGCTATTTGTGTGCATAACTGTCAAAATATATAAGTCTTTTGGTTTTTGTCCACCCTATCTAAAACTTGGAAAACAACCCTACAGTATGTTTTTTTATTTATTTAAATAACTTCAAAAATAAAGAAATTATGACAGTTTGAAATGTTATCAAGATAAAATGACCACCCTGTACATGACTCGAAATTTTTGGAGGAATCGAAAATTATAAAAACAGCGGTTTCGGAATTTTGAAAGGAGTTCAGTTCTGTTCAGCTTAGAGTCTTCAGTCTACGATACCTAATGAAGTAGTCGCGATCATTTAGTCTAGAGTCGAGATTAGTGAGATAACCTTCCTCTTTTCTAAGAAATATAATTATTTGTCTAAAACCGTATAAGTCGCAATTTCCTGGATTATCGGGGTCAACAGATTTAAAAGTATGCGGTTCAATGTGATGACACACGCTTGGTGACTAACTATTAACATTTGAACGTATTTCAGATATTTCAATTACATAATTTGTGTCAATGCTAATTAAGAAAATTAGCACTTTTCTTCTTATATTGAATATTGGAGATTCAATTTACATTAGCTTATTTGAATAAATTTACATTATTTGATTACATTTAAATTTACTGTTTCTGTATTTTAAGTCCTTGTAAATTACGGGTCTATTTTTTCAGGGTTATTACATGATTATACATCAAGCAAAGATTTTTTTACAGCCGAGTCATCCATGTTCAGGTAAAAAGAAATTCAAAGATTGTTTATTATCGGCAAACAAATAACATCAATTTTATTTTATATTGTTTGAGATATTCACCAAAATGTAAGAACAAATTATTTCCGTTTGAGGATATGGCTTGTATATCACAAAATAATGTAAAATAACTGATTATTTTATAATGTGGCCGCGTTTCATAAAGTGGCTAGCCGTTTTATAAGATGGCGGAATTTACAATCTGGCTACGACATATCCATTACTAATAATATATTCACAGTGGAAAAGAAGCTCCTAGATATACATTATATTTCAGAACTTCCTGTATCAACGACTGCATCAGCAGTGAGGCCATTGATTTTCACTTGAATGAAACATGAAACTGAAATTATAGAGCAATGAAATACCTTAAGGAAATGTCCCTGCTTTCCACACTGGCTGCATATGTCTCATTAATTGCCAGACATATCGTCGTTAATTTTACAATGTGACGTATCTCAAAAAAAACCCTGATTTGAGATACGTCACTTTGTGAAATTAACGACGATATGGCACAGATGCTCTGTGTCGCCTCCACGCTTCTATAAAATATGAAAGCTGTAGTAGTAATATAATTCCAAGGACAAAGCTTGGTACCTTCATCGGATAATTTACATTGACTGTGCCATTTTGGGTTCGATCGCATGTATGTCCTTTTCATTAGAGTTAAAACTAGTTCGGAACTGTTAGGATTTGGCGCAGATTGGAAAAAAAAAACCATCTGCGCAAACTCCTGACAGTTACGAACTAGTTCTAGTAATAATTTGAAAATACCTATTAACTAGTCCTACTAGCGATGCGGCGCAGTTGGAGAACAATTGTAGAAGTCAATTCAGATTTTCATAGTGTGAAAATCCTCGTAGTCCAATTTGGCAAAGACATAATTTACTAATAAGGGTGTACCTACCTACCGTACAACAGGTTTTCATCAGCATTCATAGTTTCGAAATTTCAGTTTGTATTTTGTAGTTTTAGGATTTGGATGAACTGAGCTCTCATTACACCCAGGCTTTCTGAAACTTACATTCGGCGATATATTTAAAGTTCATATGACTCACACAATTTGAGTTTTAATTTTCTCAAAAGTTATTGAGGCTTTTTTTCTAGTGGCTCCCATTTGCTTGAGCAGCTTTGGAGTAGTTCGTTTACAGAAATTAAAATTATGAAATTGCATTTAGCAGAAGTTTCAAAAAAGTAATTATGACTGGCGTTTTTGAGTTCGGACCAAATTTTTCAAAGCTTCACCTCGTATGTTGATAATCCGAAAAATAATTAACCCAACTAATGAACAATGAATATAAGATAAGATTAGTTTTAATTGTCCCATATCTTCTAACCTTTGTGTATCAGCACTAATACGTTTCCCCCGTTTCAATATACAAATACAAGGCCTTTATCTAGTCGGTGATAAAACCTACCTGCCTACATGATTTGCCTGGGAAAATATAAAAGTTTTATCCATTGTGCGAAGCTCGAAAAAGTTTCGACGAGCGCTCGAGCAAAAAACCTTTATCGAATTTAATTATTCGTATTGTCGAAAAATAATGAATTTTATTATTACCTACGCTTCCTGGTGAATTTGATGAGGGTTAGCACTCCTTGACTTGCCGGATGTTCTTGCAAATTGGAAGATTGAATAGAAAAAGTTGTATGTAATGTAGCATTTTTATATTCTAGTCTGTTTAGGCGAATATTGATAACTGCGAGTGAAACTGTTATTTTATTTGATTTACAATGTGCTAATGAATTAAGTGGCATGCATTAATTGAGACTGAGCTACAGAACTGCTTATATCTACCTTTTGTCGGTAGAGTCTTTCATCAATTTTTCAATCAAGTTGTTAGTTCTGAAGACCAACGGCGGTTACCGTTGGCATGGGAGTGAATTGGATGGTATTAGGGTAACACATAACACGCAGTTAATGGCTGTTGGATCCATTGTCCTTTCAACCACAAATGCGTCGTAGACATATAGCAACATCAGCAGGCATCGGGATGGCAGGCCAAACCAATTTAATTTACAAATGTTCTAGTTTTATCGTCTGTGATATAATTAAGAGTGTTAGTTAAAGTAGTTATGACTATCCACATAACAAAATTGCATCCTTAGAATGTATTAAGAATGTTCTTTTTTTAGGAGGAATGTGCCTAGAATGTTCACCAAAACCATTGCGAATGTCCTGAGAATGTTCTGAGAAAAGATTGTAGAAATACTGTTTGCAATACCCAAGAACTTCCTGGGAAATCCATTAGGATATTCCTAGAATATACCTATAAGAATCTCAGTACATCCTGAAAAGAATATTCCTGTTTGATTCTAAAAATATGCTCGAAATGTATATTCTCAGATTCAAAGAATGTTTTTATGACATTATAGTTATGTTCTCAAAAGAATATTATACCAATATGCTTGAAATATTCTTAGAATATATCTACATATATCATTCTCAATATGCATCCTAGATATAACATTCTTGTTTGATTCTAAGGATATACTTGGAAAGTTAATTTTCGCTTCCAAATAATGCTCGTTTCAGCCCTTTTATATTAAAGGCAGTGAAAGAGTTGTTGGAAAACTTCTCTAGAAAACACAAGTATTCAACCAAAGCTCCGGTTTCGAGCTTGTTATGCTCTCGTCGAAGCACGCCAACTGAGAGAAACAGGTTCCACGGTGATTCAAATACGAGGCAAGATGTAGATCTTTAATAGCGCGTGGCTCCCTCTCTTGGAAGTCATACAAAGCAAAAGAAAAAGAATATACCTATAATATTCTTAGTAGGTTCTAGATAGAGCATTATTGTTTAATTGTACAATTAAGATTTTTGAGTAGGTACTTTAGATAATTAGGTGAACAATATGAAAATATTCTTATCATGGTTACCTACCTACATAAACTTCTCAGCACAACTTGGTAGGTATATTCTTAATACTTGATAGAGATATTAGCGTAAAGAATATTTTTTAGGGTATATTATAATAATGTTCGTATGAGAATATTCAAATAATATTATATAAAGTAGGTTCTTAGCACAATCTTTAAGGTAGGTGCATAGAAGCAACATTCCTAGTACATAAATAGAACGTTCAAAAATGAATATTTCAATCGAAACATTCTTAGAATATTCATTAAACATTCCTAAAAGAACATTCCAAAAAGCGCTTTGAGGGAATGTTCTGAGAATATGAATGTTCTTTCACTGTTATGTGGGTAGAAATCAGTACTATACAACATTTTGCTGTTTTAGCACTAATCGTCAAAAAGCCGACCAAAAATCAGTTCGTTGGGGTAACCCAAAATAGGAAAACATGAAAATATGGGTTGTTGGAATGGTTTCCTTTGCTTTCCTAACGCGCCTGTGGATGGAAAAGCGAGGAAAAACCACCCACATTTTAATTTTAATTAACATTTATATTTAATCGGCTTCAAGGGCTTTTAATATATAACCATAGTTTTGCTTATGAAGTTATTTAACAAGAGTAGCGTTATTGTAATAAAGATAAAAATAATCAATAAGTAGTTTAAATTCTCATTTTTAGCTTTCAAGCTCCTTCCCATTTTCATATATACGGAACATTTAAAGCCTGACAGGGAAAGGAACTCTTCTCTTTCTTATTTAAGCCGGATAGAAGATTGAAAAAGCGATGCAACGGGGACCAGCTGGCCCGTATACATTAAATGCTCCAGGAACAAATGTTTACGGCGTGTTTATGTACCATAAATTGTTGCAACCGAGCCTGGAGTCTCTTTTCCGGGATTTAAGACGACTGACTCTAAAAACCGGAAAGAACATTGGAAGAATGCGATGTATAGTTTTGCAGTTGGTCGACTCCGATTATGAATTGAATTTTTAAAATTGTGCAAAAACTAATCTTGCTTTAAAATAAATATTTTTTGGTTGTAATCCTAGACTAATAAATGCAACCCTCCATCTCTCTCCGAATGAAACACCCATAAACTCATCTTGCTTGAAAGAACAGGAAATATTTCCTTATACAGACTTTCGAAAAAAAAAGTGTTACATGTCTAGTTTTCAGTCAATTTAGGAGAAAAGGGATTAATTTGAGATAAGATAAGATCGTATAGAGCAAAATATTTACCTTTTTTTTTGAGTTTTCACTATTTTGTTCTCTGTTCTGTGTTTTGTTCTGTAGGAATCAGGTAAATCAGCATTTGTTTTCCCTATTTTTGCAGAAGTTTCCATTGCGCAACTTTGGAAACATCAGGTTTCCAGCCTAAAATAATAAGAAAATTGAGATAGGGTTGGAATAGGAAAATGTAAACAAATGTTTGTAGGGTTAGGAAATTGTTTAAATCAGACAATGAACTTTAGTCAACTGTGGCACCAAAATTTGAATATTGAGTATTGAATGCGCAATATGCATTAATACGAACTTTCCAAAAATAAACGAAAAATTACCTAGAATTCGGTTCGTGTAACCAGAAATTCTACTGTTGAAGGAATTTTTCTTTTTCTAGAATCACGCAGAAGAGAAGCCACGTTATAGCTTTCTTCTGAGGCATTTTGGAAAATTTGAGTGAATATTTGGGAAGTAATTGAGTCTTAAACGGTGGCTGATATTCTTATATAACACCACAGCAAGTATTTGCTAATTTAACAAGATTTTAGTACGTAAAAACCCAAATTCTGGAAAATAAGTTTGATTGATGTCACGTGTTGAGTGTCGAAAAGGCCAATCCACATTGGTATTGGTAAGTCCCTATTATTCATAATTTTATTTTGTATTCTGATCCCTGTTAGAGTTTCATGTCCCCAAAAATGTAATTGATTGCAGTACTTACCTCAATTCTTGTTGAAATCGAGTTTTTATGGTGTGAACTCTCTCTTTTAGGCCTTTTATATTGGGTAACGTTACATCCCTTTCTGCTGTTGCTGTGGTCAGATGCACAAAGGCACCTTATTGTTGAATTGCTTGTGCTCCTGGACCTGATAGATTGCTTGTGGAGCTTTTGGGATCTGTGAATCTCAATCGTCCCCCAAGAGGTTCCTAGTAGTACCGCTCCATCAAATAACTACATACTCAGGTTTGCGTATTGTTGTGCCGTTTTGGGAACCATCCACCCCGTCTGTATTAAGGGTTCCACCATCTCCTTGAGAGCTGGAGCCTCTCACCTGCAACTACTTGTACTCTCCAACATTATAGCTAGTTGAATTACCACTACCTGTCTGAAAATTACCTTATCATCCTTTAGGTTTAAATACCCATTAAGAATAACCTCATCCTTATTTATCAATCACGAATCAGATGAAACAACAAATTACCAACAAAAACGAACGTCGATTGCTTATACTTCAATTTCATCTACAAATAGGAAATTTCTAACCTAATTTTATTTGTGTGTCGAGAAACGACATACGTTTTGTCACTAAAACGACAGGTACTTCTAAATAGGTATTAAATAGTACATTATATACCTAGGTAGAGAAGTTGGTCATTATATACCGAGCGCTTTTATAAACCGAGGCGCGGAGCGCCGAGGTTTTTAATGCGTAAGGTATATAATGACCTTCTCTACCGAGGAATATATAGAATTTTTTTTACTACTGCTAGTAGAAAATAAAAAATAGGTTGTAAATCTGTGCTCAAATAATTTTTTCTTATCGGAAGTGCTGCGCTCTATCAACAGCTTATTGTAATTTTCTATAATATACATACAGGAACCTGCTTTGTTTTAAATTGACAGTGTATAAAATTGAAATTAAACCAATAGAAACCTGTTACGTTATGACAATATCCTTGCGTCATGACGTCATTTTCATTATTGACCTAGGTATTTTTTCATTATTAACCTAGGGAGAGAAATTCAATTTTTGCCCAGGAAAATAGATTGAATAATGACTATTTCTCAGGTTAGTAGTAAAAAAAATACTATATCACCCTTCAATTATTTGAACTCAATGAATGTTATTAGGAAATTAATTATAACTTTTGATCACCACAATAAGCCAGAATGTAAGGTAAGGTTTGGGAACTAAGACTGTTTTTCGTATTTCTGGGTAGGTAGATATTTAGTTCAACTGGCCTTATTTACATTATTTACTGATTTGGGACAGTGATTATTTTTATTTAAAATATTGAAATATAAATATTGACATATCCATTTATCAGGGCCGTACTACGGTACATTAAATATTGAATTTAATAATAAGAGAGTTATTTGTATCCAGGCTATTATTTTGTTATTCCTATTGGAAGTTTTAGGTCGGTGCAGTATTATTTGGCATCAGATATTTCCTGTTTTCAGATCATCAGGGACTCCGTTTAACTGTAGGGCACTAAAGCAGGTGGTGCTCATTTCTGATTTTAGTTACTCACACCCCTCTCCGCAGTGAGAGCTAGTCAACCGCCCTGAAAAGGGAGGTATCCTTTCTGTTTTTTTGAACTGCCACCCCCTCGCATAGGTAACTCATCCTAGTTACCCCTGTCTATTTAACCTCTCTTTCCCGTGCGATATATTTTGATTAAATCAGTATTATTAGGGTTTTGTTAAAAGAACATAACAAATTTGGCGCCCAACGTGGAGCAGGGTAGTTATCAGTCCTTTATTTAATTTTTTTTTCTTTAAAAAGCTTTATTCGGTTGAACGGGATATTTTGGGATTCAATCACGATAACCGTAAAGTTGAAATACGGAAAATTTCAACTTTCTTGGAACACATTAGAACACGGATAGCTCGTATTCATCCTACTGATGAACCAGATCAAGTTTTTTAGAACAACTTGATTGAACGACATAGGACTCTATGTCAACGGCTTCAGTCCATTGATGAGACCCAATCACAGGAACAGGAAGTGGATGTTCACCAAGTCATTCCGGAGCAACTTCACGTTTCTAATGATTTGATTTTATTAAGCGATGAACCATCCTCACCAAGATCCCAACATAACGAGTCTGTTCATAGCCATCTATTGTCAGAACATGCAGAACGTCAACAGACATTCGATGATAGGAGAATTATTCCAGCACCCATTATTACTCTCGAATCGTGGAATAGTAGTCAGTCTCTTGACCAATCGTCAAACGTTCGTGGTTTATCTCGTCATGAAGCTTTAACTGCTCATGACCTTCCTACCCATTCTACCTGACGACGCATGATGAAACCAGTTCTATGGCTGATATAGCTAGAAGATTAGATGAGTTGCAGTTTTCGCCACTGCGTGGTTCACATTATCCATCCTATTCGTATGAATCGACTTCCGCTGTTTTTAGGGATATTACTCGCTTAAACTTAAAATTTGATGGTCAGGGTAGCCTGTCGAATTTTCTGGAAAGAGTTGAGGAAATGAGAATTTCTAGAGGCTTTTCTAAGGAGCAACTGCTTTGTTCAGCTCCTGAGCTTTTTACTAAAGATGCTCTGCTTTGGTACCGGACTTGCAATTTCCAACATTGGGATGATTTAATTTCCCAACTGAAGGATGCATTCCTCCCCTACGACTATAAATTTTCTCTTTGGCATGAAATCCGTCGAAGAACTCAGAGATCCCAAGAGAAGGTTATCAGCTTTGTCGTGGCTATGCAAAACCTTTTCAATAAGTTACCCGAAGCACCAACAGAAGCAATTAAAATTCAGTTGTTACGACGCAATCTTTTGCCATATCTTCAGAGACGTTTAGCCACGCATAATATTTCTTCTGTGCAAGAACTTCTGCGCCTCAGTCGGTCAATAGAGGAAACTGAATCACGACTCCAACGTTCCGTCCCTCCACCAACAAATTATCGTCAGCTTTTGGAACCCGAGCTTTTTTATCACAAGCCTAGCTACAACGTGCATATGTTGGATACCTCTGAATCCTTGTCTTACATTGAGCCTATAGCTCAGACATCTTCTGTTGTTGAGCCCGACACCGTTGACGTTATTTCTAGTTCCAGAGAACCGAATGTATGTTGGAACTGTGGAAGTCCTAAGCATCGTTTTCGCCAGTGTCAGCGAGAACGCAAAATGTTTTGCTACCGTTGTGGTAGAGAAAACTTTACGTTGAGATCTTGTCCGACTTGTTCAAAAAACGAACAACCGGTGAGGCACTAGGCTAAGTGTCTTACCTTCCCGCAGACAACTTTGAGGCCGCCCTTAGTCCCAAGATCCTCTTGGATTATGTTCTGGCTCACGCGAAAGGCGTTGAACGACCTTATTCAGATGTAAAAATCTACGGCATATCTTTCTTGGGTTTATTAGATAGTGGCGCGTCAAGAACTGTCATTCGTGCCAATGGTTGGGGAAATCTTCGTACCTCCTGTAAACTCAGCCAATGCCAATTTCATTGCACAGTGGCAAATGGAGATGCTTGTCAAGTCCTAGGATCCATCCGACTTCCGATTCAGCTTCGAGAGCGGATCGTAGTGATTGAAGCTTTGGTGGTACCTTGCCTTCCCCATTCTTTGATTCTTGATATTGATTTCTCGTCTCGCATTGGTCTTGTACCAGACTTCATGCTGGCGAATGGCACTTCCGCAATTTCCAGGATTCTAATCCTCAAGTGGCGGCTATCCAAATTCGTGATAGTCTTCACCCCGATCAGCAACGTCTTCTGGACGACTTAATCAATACAACCTATTCGGACACGAATGACCGCATCGGTTGTACAAACTTGGTTGAATTGATAATCAAAACGAGCTCGTCTCCGATTAAGAAGCGATATTATCCGCTTTCCCGGGCCCTGCAAACCGAGGATAATGCAGAACTCGAGAAAATGTTGGCCGATGGTATAGTTGAACCATCAGATTCGCCTTGGTCATCCTCGATCGTTATGATTAAGAAGAAGAGCGGTGACTGGCGTTTTTGTGTAGACTACCGCGCACTCAACCGAGTTACCGTCCCTGACTCATACCCTATTCCATAGGTCTCTGCCACACTGGATAATTTGCGTGACGCAAAATACCTCAGCACCTTGGACATTAAGTCCGCGTATTGGCAAATCCCTATCTCCGAAGAATCAAAACCGCTTACTGCGTTCACTGTTCCTACTCACGTTTCAATTCAAACGAATGCCTTCTGACTCAAGTTCATGATGACGAAGAGCGAGTCATCTGTTATTTGAGTCGTTCTCTCACCAAAAACGAGCGGAAATACACCACTACCGGAAAGGAATGTCTAGCGGTCTTGTTCGCCGTTGAGAATCTTCGGCCGTACATTGAAGGAACAAGATTCACGATCATTACGGATCATTACAGCCTGAAAAGGTTAAATTCTGTCAAGGACCCGGTCAGTCGTATCGCAAGATGGGCCGTTCGATTACAACAATACGGTTTCGAGATCATTCACAGAAAGGGCAAGGATAATGTTGTACCAGACACTTTATCTAGATCCGTCCCTGCGATTGATGTTATCGACAACCCTCAAAGATGCTTCATCCCTGCCTTCCGATAAGTGGTATGCCAAGATGATGGAAAAAGTCGTTGACAAACCTGTTCAGTATCCTTTGTGGTGGGTCGATGGAGGCAATTTCTATAAAAGAGCCAAAAATATTTCCTATCCTGGATTGTCTAATTCGGAATCTTCTTGGCGTCTGGTTGTTCCAATGGAATAGCGGGCTGATATTATTCGTTCCCATCATGATCTGCCTACTCGCGGTCATCTAGGCGTTTTCAAGACTCTTGCTAGGATCGGTCAGAAGTATTACTGGCCGAATATGAAAACTCACGTTTCCCGATATATACAACGTTGTCATGTTTGCCTCGGTACGAAACCACTCCAACAAGCTCCCGCTGGAACAATGTTTAGTCAACAGCCTACTGCTACTAGGCCATGGCAGGTCAACAGTGTCGATATTGTGGGTCCTCTTCCTCGGTCAACATCTGGATACTGTTATATCTTCTCCGTGTGTGATGTCTTCAGCAAATTTTGCTTATTGTTTCCGTTGCGGACTGCTACTGCCGCTAGTGAGGTCGGAAGACCATGTTCTCATCTACGGAATTCCAAAGAAGATTATCGTTGATAATGGCCCCCAATTTCGCAGTAACCTTTTTCGTAACACTCTTTTTGGTTATGGTATTGAGCTTCGGTATACGGCGAATTACCATCCGCAAGCCAATCCGGTACAACGTGTTCACCGTGTTTTGAAGAACATCCTTACCAGCTATGTCCATCAAGATCATAGACACTGGGAGAAATTCTTGGCTAAAGCCGGCTGTGCTATTAGATCCACAAAACATGATGTCACGGGATTCACTCCTAATTTTATCGTCTTTGGACGTGAACTTCAACTTCCTCATGACCAGGATCCTTCTATCTCTATCCAGAACTCAGCTGATTTTGATCCCCATAAGCGCTCTCGTAGTTTAGCGAAACTTTTTGACGATTTTCATAAACGTTTGACACAAGCGTACGAAAAAGCACGTCCCGCCTAAAATCTACTGCACGCGAAGATCGCTGTGTGGTCGACTAAAGGGTTTGGAAAAAGGACTTTCACCTGTCTGATGCAACCAAACATTTCACCGCTAAACTTGCACCGAAATTTTCTGGTCCTTTCACTGTGTCACATATGGTTTCACCGTGGACGTACGAGCTGAGGTATCGAAATGGTCGTCTTATAGGTAATTGGCATGCCAAGGACATTAAGACTCATCTGCCCGACATTGACGCTGCCTAGTTCAATAGATAACTTAATTTCAACCCAGGGCTCATATAGTTGTTGTTCGCGCGTTTTCTTTGTGTATTCCCATTTCAATATCTCTTTTTCTTTTTTTTTTGGAAGGGGTTGTGTTGTTACGTGCCTTATTTTCAGTCAATCAAGTTAGGAGATTGTTCGACATATTTTTGCTGCCTTTAGTCTTTTACTACTCTGTCCTTGCCTGATTTTGCCTATCACGGAATAAAGGGAACTAATAGTATAAAATCTTTAATATATATTTCACATAACAGTCACAATACTTATTCTCCATGAAGATATCCACAGCTTCTGGCGATCTCTGAAAAAGGTAATGATTTGAGATAAGATAAGATCGTATAGAGCAAAATATTTACCATCTTTTTGAGTTTTTACTATTGTGTTCTCTGTTCTGTGTTTTGTTCTGTAGGAATCAGGTAAATCAGCATTTGTTTTCCCTATTTTTGCAGAGGTTTCCATTGTACAACTTTGGAAACATCAGGTTTCCAGCCTAAAATAATAAGAAAATTGAGATAGGGTTAGAATAGGAAAATGTAAACAAATGTTTGTAGGGTTAAGAAATTGTTTAAATCAGACAATGAACTTAAGTCAACTGTGTCACCAAAATTTGAATATTGAGTATTGAATGCGCAATAAAGGAAAAAAGAAAGACTGTAGTTTCTTTTTTGATTGTAACCACAGACTTTTTATGGTATTACCTGTTCCCAAAACTCAAGCAGATAGTCAACATGATTGCGTGGATGCTACGATTTGTTAATAACTGCAGCAAGAAGATTACCGAAAAGAAGAACTTTTTGACACCAAAGGAATTACTAGTGTCAAGAAAAGTTGTCATATGTTTTATACAAGAAGAAAGTTTTCAGTCCAAAAATGAACCCAAACTGTCGAAGAACACAGTAAAAACAGCATGTTGGTGTACAAGGATTGATGAGCATTTTACGGGAAAATTATTGGATTCTTCAATGCAGACGCACTGTTAAATCAGTGATTAATAGATGTTCTTATAGTAAACGTTTTGGAAGTAAATTGTTAAATACTCCTACCATATGTTTACCGAAGAACAGAGTACGGGATGCTGCAGTGTTCGAGAATACATTTAGCTGGCCCTTTACACCTCAAATCTAACCAAAAAGTGTGGATCGTACTATATACTTGTGCCATCTACCGTGCTGTTCACCCTGAGTTGACTTCATCCTTATCCAGTAATGCCTTTCTACAGATGTTAAGAAGATTTATTGCTCGTAGAGGTCGACCTTCAATAATTTATTCCAACTGTGGAAAGAATTTCGTTGGATGTGTCAATGACTTGAAAGAGATAGATTGGTCAATAGTAGCTGAAAACTCTAGTACTGGAGAATTAATCTTCCAACAGCTGCCTGGTAGGGTGGTTGGTGGGAGCGACTCATAAGGTTGTTGAAAGATTTATTACGTAAAACACTTGGAAAAACAAGCCTTGATATGGAAGAGCTACAGACCGTACTTTGCGATTGTGAGGCGATTTTGAATGCACGTCCACTGACGTATATGTCTGAAGATCCCAATGACTATGTTGTTCTAGAACCGTCAATGTTCCTACAAGACGTCAAAGAAGCAGGAATTGTAGAGATCTTGATTAAGTTGAAGCCAATGATCTGGGAAGACGATTCAAATATCGACTGAAACTAAGAGAAAATCTGAATAAGAGGTTCAAGTCAGTCCGAGAAAAGTTCTAAACAGACAGAAAAAGTTGGAGTTATTATCTTGATATCAGATTATAATGAAAAGAAATTTGAATGGCCTATGAGGCGTTTAATCGAAATTATTCCTGGACGTGATGGAGAAGTGAGAAGAGTGAAGTTGAAAACGGCTTCAGGTGAACTTCTACGGCCATTGCAGCGCATTTTATAATTGGAAATGGAAACTCCAAGGAATTTACATATTCCCAAAAAAGATGAGTCGTTAAAGAGAACCTGATGAGCAGCGGAAGACCAGATCTGGGAGAAATGTTGTCCTTTTCCATGGCCGCCTATTCCAAAAAAATACATTGAATGGTGTAGGTATGTTTCAACTTTCTCCAATGATTCACAGAAATCGCAACATATTTGAAATTGTACAATAGTTAATTTCCCTTTATTAGAAAGAACAAAGGAATTGTTTACTAGTTTTAATTGCCCAACTGATAATGATTAGTTAATCCATTATAGTTAATTAATTCGTAACAGTTTTTAGCCTCGTTGTAGAGACAGCGTCACCTCAGGTATCCATTAAATTGATTAAATTTTCTCGTCCATTATCGATCTCGCCGTGGCAGTTTGTTTATTTTTATCGTGGCGGATAAAGATGGCGGATAATCTTTGCATACAATGCATACGTACTGAATTGAAGGATTTTTTTAAATAAAATTGTACATTTACAATAAATATATTTGTTTACTAATAGCTACCATTCGATTTTATGTTCCATATGCACTGAAAGTTCATTGTTTCGGCGCTATTAAAATTTCCCCATCATTTTCGATAATAAATAAACTTGGTCGTCCTATAGTGACATGGCGGAAATTTACTATTATTATATCTCTCTCATTTATTGGGCTCGTAAAAATGAACTTTCATGCCTGTAAGTGCCATTTTACTATATAAAAGTGGAAAGAGCACGAGAATTTGATGGACGTTACTAGGAATAAAGCTTTTTCGATCAATAGCATATTTTTTTGTTTAGAATTTGCAATAATTATTAGACTATTTTCTTGCATAGGGTTTCAGCTTTATGGTAATGATATAATTATCAAAGTTTTTAACAAAACTACCTTTATTACCTGTTTTTACCAGTTATTCTTTGTACAGGTTTTTTAATGTTAATGCCAATATTTGTCTCATTTCTATTCCAGAACATCATAACAGCAGAACACTTATCGGCACAGATTTTTTGAAACTAGCCAATATAGTGTTGGATATGCCCAATGATTCCTGGTTTTATGGTGATTCATCTGACATTAAATATTCATTCATTTCTGATAATGTCGCTATTAATAATCTAGAAAACTCCGATCCGACCAAAATCGCACAAGATTTTCTTTAGGAACTGATGAAGGGCATATCCTTTCCCCTGCACAAAAGGATGTTCTTCAAAAATTACTTTAAACTAATTTACATGTTTTTAAGTCTAGTAGTCAGCCTACTCCTTTTGCAGAGTATTCTATTAATCTCATAGATGAAACTTCAATTTCTGTACCTCCGTATAGCATGTCTAAAATAAGAAAAGAGCAATTGCGAAAAAAAATTGATAAACCCTTAGCCGATGGAACTATAGGAGAGTGCGAGTCTCCCTATGCTGCTCCTCTGGTTCTTATTCCAAAGAAAGATGGTGGCATTAGGTTGACTGTTGATTAGCGCAAGTTGAATGAGAAAACAATGGCCGACAGATACCCCTTGCATCATATTGATGATACATTACATGCTGCAAAGAAAACTCGTTTTATGGCAATTTTGGATTTAAGATCTGGTTATCATCAAGTAACAGTCAAACCATCTGATAAAGACAAAACTGGTTTTGTCCTCTTGGATCTTTTAGATATACAAGTATGCCATTTGGATTACGAAATGCTCCGTCCACATTTCAAAGACTAATTGATAGATTTCGTTTTGGACTTTAAGATTTTAATATATTGACATACCTCGATGATTTAATTATTTTATCAAACTCATTTGAACTTCATGTTAGTGATTTACAATAAGTTTTTGATTGCCTAGAGTTATTCAAACTTCAATTAAACCGTCCAAAATGCAAATTTTTTTGCTCTTCTGTCAAATACCTCGGTCATGTAATAACTTTTTCTGGTATTGCTCCAAACCCAGATAAAGTTTTTGCTATTTCTAAAATACCAAATCCTCGAAATGTCAAAGAACTACTCCCTTTTCTACTCGCTTTTCTACAAACTTTTTCCTGGTTTCGACGTTTTATAAAAAACTGCAGAAATTTCAAAACCTCTTACTTTTCTCACTAAAAAGAAAGTCAAATGGATCTGGGGCTCAGAGCAAGTCAAGGCTTTTGAAAATCTGAAATCGCTTCCAACGTCTAGCCCTTTTCTTCAGCAAGCTGACCCTATTAAACCATATATTGTCAAGACGGATGCCCCTAGCTATGCTATTGGCGCATGTTTACTCTAGTGGGAGGGGTCAGAAGAAATACCTAGAATACGCCAGTCGTTTATTAACATCAGCTGAGCAAAATTACAGTACAACAGAGCGAGCAGCTCTATCAGTCGTTTGGTCCGTGACTGACAAATTAAGACGCTATTTAGAATGTGCTAATGTTATCGTCAAAAGTGATCATCAGCCCTTGAAATGGCTTATGACACTCCAATCACCTTCCGGCAGATTAGCAAGATGGTCTTTAGCTTTGAAATCTTTTGATTTATGTATTGAATATATTCCTGGAAAAGATGATATTGTTGCTGATATGTTATCACGCCCTGCAATTCCTGTAGCAGAAGCCAATTTTGTTATTTTCGATTTACCTAGGCAAAAAGCGAATCTCAGACGTGAACAAATGAATGAACAGATCTCGATAAAATTATCCGTTTTGAAAACTCTGATAATGGCTCTAATGTTGATTTTAAAAGATGGACTGAGAGAGGCTACATCATGAACTGTGGCGTACTTTTATGCCGTATGTACCGTTATGTCCCTGAATTAGATGAAGATGAAGCTGAACCAGTAGTACCGAAATCCCAAGATCCTCAAATCCTTGCCGAGTATCACGATTCTCCATTAGCTGACCATTATGGTGTAGAACGTACTTATCAAAGAATTGCAAGTCGTTTCTTTTGGCCTGGAATGAGAAGAACCATATCTGATTGTGTTAGTAAATGTGTAGACTGCCAACGTTATAAAGCTACAAATCTTAAACATGCAGGACAAATACAGACTCCCCTTTACCAAAGACAACGTTTTGAAACTATCTCTATTGATTTATCTGGTCCATTACCTGGAACGCACAATGAGTACAAATGGATTTTCATAGTAGATGGATAGAAATTTTTGCATTGATGACAGCGTCCGCTGAAACTTGTGCTGGTTGCCTGATAGATGAAGTTATATTTAAATACGGCGTTCCAAAAGGTGTTATAAGTTATAATGGTTCCCAGTTTGTAAGTGCAATAATGCAATAAGTTGCATATTGCCTAGGATTTGACCAAATTTTAATTCCTATATACCACCCAGAAGCTAACCCTACTGAACGGAAAAATCGAGATCTAAATCCTCAGGTTTCCATACATACAAAATTGAAAGAAAAACTTCCAGCAGTCCGTTTTTCGACACAGTGTATTCCCAAGCTACAGGTTATTCCGCTGCTTACCTCACTTTTGGAAGAGAGTTAAGAACCCCTGATGATGTAAATAGAGATCTTAGAAGCATTGTGGAAAATGACAATTTTGTGTGTGAAATTACTCCTTACCTGAGATCTCTACCTACCATTCTTCGTCAAGCCAGAGATGTACATGAAATTCAACAAGATAAATTTAAGAAATATGCTGACAAGAACAGAAGAGAAGCACCTATATTCCAATGTGGTGAAAAAGTTCTTGTTGAAAGTCACTGCCATAGTAATGCTAAGAATGCTTCCAAAGTTTGATGTTTCGCTTTCAACCCTTGATGTGAAATTTTTGGGTCGACAAATTTACCCGATAGACCTTCAGATAGTGATATTTAGGTGCCCCATTTTCACATACGTCTCGAAGAAGCTTTAAAAAAAACATCGATTTTGAGTAGAATGAAGGGAAATTTACGAGTACGTTACTCCTGGGAACAACATATGTACATATAGAAAATCCATTATGTTTCTAGGAAAAATCTTTATGTATGGGGTAATTAGTTCTAGTTAGATTTTTTCTCGCTAGAGTCAGCAGCGTCAATGAGCGCTATTATATTTTTGTAATTGATTTTACGTATTCTTCTCGCTAGATGGCGGCGTCAGCAACCAGGTTCTCGAGAGCATAATTTATTCACAATTTGCACTAATTTGTTCGTATCAAATTTTTTCTTCAATATTATAAATTAAATTATTGCAAAAGTGGGACTAAATTTAGGACGAGGTATGTTTTTGAACTGAACACGGCTGTTCCGGTTAAATCTGTTGCAGATGTTTGACAGTTCAAGAAGTGTTCAAGAACTATCCAATATTTATCCAATCGGTTCATACTCTGTGGTCGGGAGTAGTTGCGTCGATTTTCGAACTATTAACTTTCGTTCTGACGTTGAGGTTAGATTTATTCACGCCATCTATAAGCAATAAGTTATAAGAGTGACATTTTATAATTTTGACATTTAGTAATTAAATAATTTGATTTATATTGCTCGAGAGAGCGCGAGAAATCGAGAAACTCTCGACGTGAGACAGCACGCTCCCGAGACGAGACGAGTCGAGAGACGATAATCTCTCGTCTCGGCGGCATCACTAGGGAGATTATGGGCACCAGACACCATTGATTTCCGGAATTTCCATATGTTATCCCCATTTAAATTTCCCGTTATTATACTCAAAATCGATGTATTATTTGAGACTTGAATTTTGTACATTGAATTATAAAGTCTCAGGATTGCGTTTATCAACTTCTAAAGTAACTACCTATCGGAGTGGAAAAACGAATGCCCTTCTTCTCGTATTAAATGCATTATACCTATCTCTATTTTATATTACCTGGAAAAAGACTTTTTAATAATAATTTCAAATTGCAAAAATATTTTCTCTTTCATCCCCGACGACTGGAGCAAAATAATAAAGAGCTTTATTCTTAATTGGGTTCAAATTTAACGTAATTCAAGATATGTCATTTATTAAAAATTCTTTTTCATGTGGAATTTTTATCTGCTTTATTTCTTGTTTATTACCTGTCGCCGGGAACGGAACGGGAGACCGTAGAAAGTGGAACTTTATTAAGGATAATTAAATTATTTTTCTCTACATCGTATCCGAGAAATAATAAACCTCACAAAAATTTCCAATCAGAACTAAAAATAACATGGCTATTTATTAAATAATAATTATTTTGTAGTGGAGCGTTGGTTGCCGGATAAAGTAGTTTATTTATTTTCTACTTTACTATTATAGATCCATAATACCTAGGAAACGAAATACGTTAACACACCTATAACAACCTGATCAATAACGCCCGCTTATAATACCCTAAGGTGTTTTTGTTGTTGTTGTTCTATTGATTTGAACTTTACCCTAGGCAGCCACTAAATGTCTGACCGAAAATAATTTTTGGTCTAGCCAGGATTCGAACCCGGTCTACCATCAACGTTTCCAATGTAGTCCAGCGCGTTAACCCACACGACCACCACCGTTTTGCTTTGTCTTATGAGATGTTTATAGATATATTAATTTATTTCGTTTCTATGTACAGGTCGCAGGTACAGGTAAAGGTCACAGGTACAGGTACATGTCAAAATACAAAACAATATTCTGTCACAAAAGTTTAACTGATTTTGTTAATAATAAATTGATGAAAAAACATTGTGTTGAGTAGAAAATAAAGCATTGTATGCACCACGGGGATTTTAAGATTATAATGCCCTTCAGGCGAAATATATCCCTCGGGCTAGTTTCGCCTTCGGGCATTATAATCTACATAATCCCCTTGGTACATAAATAGCTATTATTTCGGTGGCTAATTTTTTTTTTTTTTGTCGAAGAATAATATCACCTATACTATGTGAGATGTTGAAGAAATATCTTTGGCTAATTTACTGATGATTTTTGTTGAGATAAATATTCTATGGGCTTTAAAATAAGCAACGTCACTTCTTCCTGTGTTAGTTCATCCTGCTATTGTCTATTAGTTTTGTTATTGCTTGTTTTTCTTCATCCATCTTTCCTTTTAATTGTTTTAGAGCCTAATGCACGAAGCTTCTAATATTTTAAAATTTTTATATATTATGTCATCATGTCTTACTTCTTTATGGTTTTATTTGATTCTTCTCTGTGCAATTTAGTTTTGAGGTTTTTGTGAGAGTTTATTTATTTCTGAATTTAATAAATTCACATTCGCTATTGTACTGCTATTTTGTCTTTTTTTGGTGGTTCAGGTAGTCCAATAACAATATAGCCATTTGGCCGCCGGCTGTGCAGGCTGTCAACGTCACAATTCTTAAAAATGCCAAGTGGCAGTTAATGTGTAATATGTGTTGCGGAAACATCCACAACTAGATTTGTGTATTTTCAGAACGTACTGAGTTTATTGCAGGTAACTTTAATTATTTAGTGTAACCCTAGATGGCACTCTCACTTACATAGTTCGGAACGTGAGCTGGTATAAAAGGGTCATACTAGCTGGATTTTTCCAATTTTCGTTCGTTGCTATCAATTTTTGTTATGCTAGCAAAAATAGTTGAATTGTTGCTCGTTGTCGTGGAAGCATAATAATAATTTGATGGAGAAATAAAACGTTCTCCCCATCTCACAGTAAATTCTCTTGAATGGTTCCCAGATTAGCTCTTCTTTAGCCCATGGATTAAATGAATTGAAGTATATCCATTTCCTAACAGAAGCACGGTTCAATTGGTGAAGAATACCCCAATAGAACAGCTCCGTTGGCCACAATGCCCCTAGCTTTACTGTGACTTTAGCCCCTGTTTGAAGTATAGACCTTGCATGGTGAAAGGAGCACTGTTTTGTAAGGATTATCCTAGTAAAGACCTATACCAATATTTCTCCCATTTCTCCTCCAACCCGAATGTTTTAAGGATTTGCTGTAGAGTGCAGCAGTGGCAAAGGTGTACATTATTTATTTAACAGTTTTCTAAAATATTTTTTATTTTAGGATTAATTGTTTATTTCACCATTCACATGTATATTGTAATCAATGCCTTGTCTTGTTATCCATAAAATAGAAGTAAAATTGTTAATAATTATTTCTCTGCAAGAAGCCATTTTTTGTGTTATGTTCTCAGCCAAATATGGAGTCCTCTGCTGGATTAAAGACCAGGAAGGTAAAATCCACCCTAGCTTTGCAATGACAATTCTTAAAGAAAAGATTTGCTCTGTTCAAAACAATATGTTTCGGATATTTCATGATAGTGTGATACTGGCTGGTTGTGTATTGTCGATATATATCAAATCCGACTCCAATAATGTTATTTTCTTCAGTTCCTTATTGCAGAACATATAAAGTCCACTTTCGGCAATCTATAAGTTTTGTCCTCACTAGCCTTTTTTCGGTCCACTTTCTTTTCCCATTTTTACCATTTCATTGGAGAATTTTAGCGATAGATATAATTTCTCACTGAAGTTACTCGTTATTATTAATCACATTATTTCTCTGTATAATAACAAAAATTACCAAAAGTAGAAACCACATTTAAATATTGACTCATGCTTCCGGGATGAAAAGTTAATAGAATTTGTTCACAAAGCATCAAGCCACGAGAGCAACAGCCGGACGGGCGAACGCAAGCATTTTTGAAGTTATAAATTTTAAATTTTTTCGCGCTAATCTTTGACAGAGATAAACGAGTGAAATTGTTTGATGAGTAGAAAAAGAGAGATGGAAGCACGAAAGAGGATTGAAAATGGAAAATATAATCTGGAAAAGTCAGCTCGAATTAACTACCTTCAAAGAGAGATCTCTTTCTCGTTCCCCCACCTCACCACCTGACGCTCTTTGTCTTTGAAGTTGGGCATGTTTTCCTGTTTGCAAATTATTATTCTGGTTTTCGCGTTAGAGGAATTTTGTCTTAGAAAATTCTCAAAGAACATATTTTTGAAGATAAAAGTGTTAAAGACGAATCGATATTACACACTACTGAAAAAAAAAACTTTATCCCGATACACGAACATTTTTATAGTGTTACACCAGACTGGCATATAATAAAGTAAAGTGACTGTGAATGGCTTATATGAAACGCATAAAGATTATGAAGCCCGCAACTTTACAGGCCGCGACAGCCATTCGATCTTCTCTCTGCCTAAGATATTCGTGCACTTTACGAAAGAAATGGCAGCAATTCATGAGGTTGATTTGGCAAATGGATCTGTCAACATTTTGCAAGCAAACTGGGATCAAGTAAAAATTCTAAAGAAGGAGGCAATGTAAAATATGTTTGCGTGTTTGTTCAAAATTGTAGACTCAGGTATTATATTATAGAATTATTACCGACTATGTTATTATCGTACTCAACACATTGCAAAAAAAATATATATATACTTATATCTACGAGCGTAAATGAGTTTTCTATACATTTAAAATCCTTGAAACGCGTTAGACGATGACGTATAAGCATCTTCTATCAATTAAATTTAAGAAGACTCCATCGACAAAGCACGAACAGCTATTCCGGTTGCCGATTGTGAAAGTTTTGATTGCGCTATTGCCAGCTGTGACTAAATCAGGGGCGCGCGATAATATTTCAAGCAAGAGAAGCCATTTTTAAAAGCTTAGGTAGGCATATATTTATTTGTAATGTATTTTGGTTCTACGGTCACTTTGTGCAACTTTATCAATAGCGTCACTGTAAAAACGTGGATGGTCCGACCTGTTGCGGAGAAGTTTATTTTCAATCAACAACAACAATATTTGCGCTAGTCACGACACGGATAGCCCATGAAAAACTGCCAACGTTCAAGAATAGTAAAAAATAACAAATCGAGAAACAACCCTCGAAGGGCCCTATAAAGGGGTAAAGATATCGAAGTTAATTCGGTTTTTGGTAATAGACCTTTCTCGAAAAACGAGCACTTGATTCTTAAGTAGGTGTTTTCTAGTCAGATACTGGTCGTTATTGACCACAATTACTGACAAACTACAATAAAGATAGATTTATCATTGGTTGAAATTGAACGACATCCTGAAAAAGTCCCGCCGATAAATTCTCTTAAACCAATACACCGGACACTGTATCAAGGTAACACTGTTCTCTAAACGTGCTTTATTAGTTTGTTATACAGGGCTCTAACCTACAAAACCGGCGTGTCCCGTCGGTGTAATCTTTCCACTACATTTCTTCATTTGTCTCCAGATGCTGCCGTCCATAAATCACTTCGAGCGGCAGCGGCGGTCCCCCGTTCCAGATTCTTTCCGATTTTTTTTGAGGCGAGAAAGTACGCCGGTCTCGACTTAACTGAAATTATGAAAAACTCGTATAAGTAACCGGAGAAGAAACTTTTTAGGCCATTCTTTACGCTTCCCACTTTTACGATCTGCTTATAGGGTCATTATTTTTAGCCTATTTACTAAATTGAGGTTTTATATGATGCCCAATAAGTTATGGTTAGAGGCGAAGTTGATAAAGTTTGCCATTACTTACTTTCCTGGCTGGCTGCTAATGTAACTAATAGGCAGTTTGCATTAAATTCACGGGGCAGTAAACAAATTAAAATTGTAGGAAGGGTGCTTAGCAAAGTCAAAGCAACTATCTAACATTTTTGACTTTTGTTCCAGAGTAACAACATCTGAATGGAAAAGAGGAGCTCTATAAGCCTGAATATAATAAAAAATTTAAAAAAAAAAACATTTTTTCCGGCGAACTCAATTCAATATTTTTTTAGCTCTTCCGCAAAATTCTGCTATGCCATTATGCAGATACGAAGAGTTAGGAAGGTATTTCAAACCTCTGTTAAATCTAGTTAGAGCGCAGCTACTCAGAAACCGATAAACTTTCTCTTTGCTTCTATCCAGTATCCGCATGAAAAACTCCGTCTCTCGTTATTCAAAAATGTTTTAGCTACAATTTATTGGATCCGATAAATATTTTTTCCGGCAACCTCTCGGAAAGACGGGTTTCCTTTTACTACTTGTTCGGCCTAGGCCAGGAAGTGATTTTACTGAGGCCGGAAGTGATGCAACCAGAAAAAAATCCTTGACAGTTTCCAAAAAATCAGAAGTACCGAAACTATTAAGTTCCAAATTGTAGTAATAGCTGCTTTTTTTCTAACACCTATCTTAGCTAACCTAAGTTATTCTGAGATGAAGGACAGTTTTTCTAACATCTTAGGTAAGTTTATGTCAGTCGAAATTACCTCCCCCTTGCCTACGCCAAGGATGTCGGATTCCATCCTTAGTTCAATTTCTTACCTGAGTTTATGTTTATTTAAGGTTAGGATCCTTCGTCCATCTAATGTGTACGTTTGAACTACCACTTAGCTCAGCTAAGAATTTCAAAGTTAGCTAAGATAAGACAATATGCAGAAAAAAAGCACCTAATATTAACTATAGAATTACCAAAAAAATCTAAATAAAAGTAGTAAAAACTAGAAAGGCATTTTTTAAGTGACAACTACGTAACCACGACTTATCCGAAATTGCAATCAAGGGTTTCCGCTACTTTGATGCTGCTTGATCTGGAGCGCTGTATGCGACCTCCCCTGGCTTGTAACGATCTTTGGATTAAAAACCCGCTCTTTCAGAGTACTGCGGCGTAGGCCTGGACATTCCTGGCGCTTCAAAGTCGTTTGGATCAATTCCCTTGGTTTCGGAGTACTATGGAGGGGATCTGGAATCTCCTGGTGGCTTGTAAGACGCAGTAGACTTTCTTTCGAATCATTATTTTCCTGGCTTCTTGAGCGCCGTGGACTAGATTTAAACTCTCCTGGTTTTTGAAGCGCTTTGGAGTCGCTTTGCAATAAAGCTCCTAGCTTCTGGAGTGCCATGGAGTAGATTCACTAGATTCCGATTCTCCTGTGGAGTGGATGATGCTTAGAGCTGGTAGAGAGAAGCTGGCAATTAAAGCCGTTTTTTTGAATCCAACGCTTTATGTCAATTTGAAGTCCAAACGCGTAAAAATCGGCTTCACTGTTTTGTAGCGGAATCGCAGCGCATTGCTACTCCTGATGTTCGTAGAACAGTACTTTATACTCCAAGGAATTAAAACTTGGCTTCTGAGCCACTTTGGTGTTTCGTCGGAATAATTCTCCTGGTTTCTGGAGTACTGCGGAATAGAACTCTTCTAAATCGTAAGTCGCTTTCCCTAGATGCCCATGCATTCAAAGTAGCACGCCTACAGGACTGCCATGTCGACGGAGAAGGCGTCTCATAGCAATCTGACAATACTGGAACTAAGGACGCCTCAAAAAGAGATGACTCTGGTCATCATTGACTCCAGGCTGACCTGGAAAGATAACGTCGCACTACTCAAATTCACCCACAGTGGAAAGCTGGAAAACGGCTTGTCTATATGGCAATTCGCCTTCAGAACCACCCCAAAACTAGGATGAATACCTACATATTTTTATGAAAGCACGGACTCGAGAGGCTTCAATCATATTCAGCGATTGAAGACAACAAAGGGTGCAACTTGGAATATGCAAGGGCCTGGACTGATGTTGACTAGCACTACTAACAGACGGGACTTCTTTCTCACCAGAAGAGATGACATGCCATAGACGCTTTCCTTAGAAATTTTAATTTCGTTACTCCTTCAGCAAACGACTAGCTAGAGTTTGACTCAAGGTCCCTCAGACCGAAGGGCCTCATCTGGTGCACGGACGGGTCTGTAATGGAAGAAGGTGCAGGGGCTGGTATATTTGGAGGGTGACATGAGGCAAGAATCAGTCTTGCACTGGGTTGACACTTAACGCTAAACCATACTGGGATATACGCTATATTGTGTGCTCAAGAGAATCTCCAGAGAGGCTACTCGGCAAAAACATCTACCTATATATGCAGTTACAGTCAAACAGCGCTCCGGGCTCTTTGCTTATGATGGGTCAACGGTCAACTCAAGGCTCACTCTTGACTGTATAATAATTCTGGAACCTCTCAGTCACCCTAGTCTGATATTGATATTGGTTCACAGGGAGCTATTAAAGGCAAGGAGGACGCGAACCAGCAAGCTCGTGAAGGCAACAGCGCCGTCTTTATTGGGCCAGAGCTAGTTTTTGGGATCGCTTCCTGTCTGAAGCAACCCAGTATCAAAAATTAGACTAGCCACCAGTTCTAAGATAAATGGCTCGAGCAACGAGGCCTCAGATAGTCGCGGGTCTTTTTACAAGGTCCTACGAACTGTTAAGTGGCAAAAAGGCTCCTAGGACTGAATAAGAAATAACTAAGAGCAGCGATCACATCCGGTAAAGCACTACCAGAAAAGCGGTAACATGATACCTAGACGCCTACGTGGAAAATTGTGAATCTTGAGACCGGACATGCTGCGCTGGACATACAGCATGATGTTCAAACACCTCTTGACAACAGGGAAGTGCCATGCGCGAAGTGAGAAAAGTGCAAAGACTTGTCTGTTTAGGGATAATAGGAGCAATGCTCCTACTTATTATGATACAGGGGGAGGCAAGGATGGCAGCGTACAGACTGCAACTGATAACCCACTTCAACCAAGTGTTTTTCGAGCAGATGTATTTTGCTATATTTCAGTGCGCAGCGGAGAACAACATGAAAGCCGTAGCCGATCGGTAGATCCTTATAACGTCTGAAAGTCAAGCGGTACTACAGGTGCTTTTGAGTAGGCCAATGTCATCAAGTCTTGTATGGGTTAGGAATCGGAGGTAATGAAAGAGCTGACGAAATCGTTAAGGGAGGATCAGAGATAAAACTTATCCAGAACCAGAAGCCCCATTAGGAACTTATGGAACAAGCATGGAGCAAAAGTGCTGCAGAACGGCTACAAATGAGCATGAGCCAACTGAGATGCATGAGAGACCTTATGACTGGCCCTACACCTGTTGTTACGGTTCCCTTTTTCCTTGAGCCATTTTTTCCAGATAACCAATTAAAAGCACGAGGCCTTACTTCATATTTACGACATATTTGCTTAGCTTGGTGTTCGAAATTAATTCAAGGAACTAGGTACCTGTTTGGTTGTCTTGAAACCTGAAATGGAAACACATTTTCTCTCCGGCTAGTAAATAGTAGTTTCATTCAAATTACCTTGGGATTTTGCTCACACATTATGTTCTGTGATTATTTTGTCCTGATTCTTTGAAAATGGGGATCTTAATTAAAATTTGGTTTTGGCTAGGTACTCAAAAGGGTTAAATAAAAAGTAAATAAATAAACATTGATCTGTCAAATCGCTTTACCAAATCTTCTTCTCTTCTTTTCTCTATTTCTTATGGCTCCTGGTCATCTAGCCACATCTCTATTAAATCAATTATTGTCAATAGTCAATGTTGCCAATCGCAGCACTCCAAAGGTGCCAAAAGTGGTTCCTGGTTCGAGGACAAAAAAAAGGGAAAGAAAGGATAAAGGAAGGTGAGTCTTCTTCATTAGAGGTCAGCATTTCCTCTGGCGCGGATTGCCGATTTTTCTGTCCAATCTGGGATCCCAGCCTACTTTTTGGTGGCTAAAATATTTAGCACTGAAAGCTTAATTGCAGATATAAAGTATATTGCTGGAAGAAAACCCCAGGTTTTTGTGTCTCTTGTGTTTGAAAAGGCCAAAGTATTTTGGTAAGTTGCTATTGAATATTTTTAATCCTTCTCTCCATGGTGCTTCCTGCCCAAATCAGTGTACTCTCACTGAATTTCCTGAAAATACAATTCACAAATTAGATTTTTCCATTCCATGAACGTGGCTTTTTCTCTCTTTCAGGCCTTACTTATGTAGATACGTAGGTAATCACCTACCTACTTAATTAGTATACCGTTCGTGCTTGTGTCCGTGTCATTGGCTCGTTCAACAGCAAGGACATACCTGGTAGTCAAACACCTGCCTACTTGGAGATCAGTACTTGGCCCCAAGGCCCCATAGATCTAAGGACGTACCGTAGTACCTTGGTGTATGATTTCTGCTCGCCAGTCACTCACCTGGACGAGGCACTAGGTATAAAGTGGTTACAAGTTGTCGTTAAATACCTATCTCCATCTGTTAGTTCGTACGTGTTTGTGTTGTCCTGAGATCGTCCGACAGATCCACCTCCGTGTGGGATTAACTGCCAAACCGGATTAATTTAGTATTCCTTAGTATTTGCTAAGTTATTTCTTATTATCAACTTACTTATATTTATTCATATTATTTGGTTAACTCCCCGCCTGTAAACCAGGTAAATAAGGCCTTATTTCGTCGGAACGCGGACTTGACGTATGGCATTTCCGATTGGTACATCTACTGCGGAAATAGTGCAATTTTTTCTATTTCTGTCTTTTTCTTCTACAGGTCGATTAAAAGGATGCAAATATACTCAGTGCGCATTGAAACTTCCATTCGAAAACGTCAATAGATTAAATAGCGAATATAACTGGTATTTGACACTAGGTATTATACAACTTTTTGGTATCTATCTGTCTGTCCTCTCCATACAGCCACCTCTGGAGGTCCAACCTCTGTTGTTGTTCCCCCCTTATTTTTTTGTAACAATTTAAAATTTTTACACAGACCGAGGCGCGAAGCGCCGAGGTTTATTAAAATGTGCTAGGTAGGTACTCTATCAACAGCTCATGGTAATTTCCTATATACATACAGAAATTTTCTTTTTTTTTTTAAATTGACAGTTTGAAATTGAAATTAAACCAATAGAAAACTGTTACGTTATGACAATATCCTTGCGCCATAACGTCATTTTCATTATTGACCTAGGTTTTTTTTCATTATTTTCATTATTAACCTATGGAGAGAAATTCAATTTTTTCACAGAAAAATAGATTGAATAATGACTACTTCTCAGGCTAGCAGTAAAAAAACTCAATTCATTCAAGTGCTTTAGAGTTCGTTTAATAAAAAGAAAATTTAAGAAAATATGTTCCGAAAGCAATTATTGTAGTTCACAATAATTAATAATCCAAATTAAATTTAAATTTGAAAATTTAAAATACAAAATGTGGTAACTCAAATGAGTTAACCAAAAGTTGAAGACAGAATATAGAAATAAAAAAAAATAAAATAACAATTGGAACAGTTACCAGTCACAAACTTAAATACAATGATGTGACCAAAGCTAAATAGATAAAATTATTCATCCACATGAAACAGGTTCCGCCTAGCTAAAATAAATGTACCATCGTCACCAAAAGTAACTGGGACAGCATCACATTAGCTCTTGTCCTATTGTATAAATTTTATTGTCAAATATTTGTCAAACTATGCATTAAATGCATTGAAATGAATGACAGTAGAATTAGTCTAGGAGATTATTATGCATTATTTGTGTCCCAGTTACTTTTGGTGACGATGGTACCTTATAGTTGTTTTACTTGTCACTTGGTACAAGTACCTTACGTACCGCGGTGATCACTTTGATGCACAAAATAGGAACAAAATGTGTTAAATTAAAATTAGTAATATAAAATGACAGCAAATAATACCTAAACTTAAGCTAGTACGATACCAATATGTGCCAAGTGATGGCAGGAGGTTCAAATAACCTGGTTGGTCCTGGTTACAGGTTATAGCTGGTATGGGCAAACCAGTCGTAAGGTTCAACATTACGAAAATAAACGTATAACTGTCCAAAAAGGTGTAGGCTCTGGTAGATGTAGCCTTACAACTGTATAGGCTCCGATGTAGGTTGCCGTACACTTGAACGTGTAGCCTTTAGTTAAAAAGGGCTGGCCGTATACTTAAATTTGTGGCCGTAAGTAAAAATCTTAAAGAAAAACTGTTATAGCACTCTGTATTTGTAACTTAACCTTAGCGAAGGCCAAGCACATTGAAATGAACCACAAGAAAATGAACGTAACTTTAATATAACTTAGTCGACAATTATTAGTTAATTTACTAGGTGAAACTATAGCTCTTGAAAAATATTTAAATAATTTGTGTATAAAAAGCAGAATTAGATATACACTCATCAAAATAGTCTAGGGAATAAGAAATATAGTTTTTTTAATTTTAAGACAAAACAACTTTTTTTAAAGATAACCTGGGTATTATTTATTAAACAAATCTTATCAAATTTACCATATCCACTTTTCTTTGCAAGCTTGTTTAGTTTAAATAAATTATAAATAAAATCAGCAAAAAATGTCTGATAAGTATAGGTGTTATCTTGTTCCCTAGACTATTTTGATGTGTGTATTTGAAAGGAATGAAGTTCAAGCTAACAAAGAAAATCTGTCGTTATTAGGTTATGTCTCAACTATTGGAATGGGTTTTATGTGCCTCGAAAATACTCTGGATTATTCTGGATCGAGGTCTGGATTCGAAATCCTGGAGTGAGTGTGGTGGTCTTTACTCTACTCCTTAGGGCAGCTTTTCACTAATGATCAAAAAGAGAAGGTAAGAATCCCTTGTGGGAAAAAACGTACAAAGCAAAACTTACCGAATCGATGAGCGAAATTATGGTACTTCACGAAAACGTAACGCAACGTAAGGCAGCTCAATAAACCATAAATTCAATAATTGAGCATATTAAGATCAAAATCGCTCAAAGGCGAAGACAAAATTTAACTTCTTCAGAAAGACCTTTTTCTCGGAACCACCAAACGTGAAAAAAAAAAAACGCACCACATAATAGTTATTTATACACCAAGTGAGTTAAATAAATGTTTATTCATGAGAAAAATGTTTAACCCATGAGCCCTAGCGAGTGGGTTAATTTCCTTCGAATGAATAAACATTTTAACTCACTTGCTGTATACAAAATTTTATTCCATTTTGTGGAAATTTAGAGGATAAATTACAAGGAAAAATGAGAGTTAGTTGAAAATATTTTAAATTACTGAGGTGTCAGATTTTTAGTTCGGCAGAGTGACCTAAAAGTGAGTTAAAACTTTTTTAAATCACTGAGGTGATAAACGTCTACTTACCTTTATTGTTATGCGTTCAATAATATCATTTTTAACCCTCCGTAGACACACTGGGATCTACCGGACCCCAACAAAACTTTGAAAGCGTGGCAAATTACGGAACTTTTAGCGATGGTTTCAAGACTCCATGTAAATTTAGTTTATGCCCCTCCCAACCTAAACCCCAAACGGCAGAATCAAGCATTTATTAGTTTATGATTGACAAGCGTGTTAGTAGGTCGCGGGGTCTAATATACCCCAGTGTGTGAATATACTTTTTGTATGTATCGAATAATTTGATACCAATTTTTCTGTGTTTGTATTTTATTTTACTTTTTTATAAGAGAATCTATTAGATTTTATTCAAGAATTTTTGTTTTCGTTGATAGAAAGTTATTTTTCCACTAAAACATTTTTATTGAATTTTTTGTATAGGTACAATGTAACAGAATATTTATTCGTTTTTTAGTACAAAAATATAATTTTTTTCAATGTTAGGTTTTGCTTTTTGAACAAATAAACATCTATTAATATCCTAAAACGTGTATATTTTTTTTGCGTTAAGAACCAGCAATAAATGCTTGGGGTATCATACACCCCAGTGTGTGTTTGGTGTTTTCAAAAAGTATGTGTGTGTACGGAGGGTTAAACGTCAAAATGGGATAAAAGAGTAGAGATGAGGCAAAGTATCGACAAATGTCAAAAAGAAATCAAGAAGATTTGTAAGTATCAAAAATTACACACAACGGTAAAATCTGAGAAAAATGGCAACAGCTGACGACTAATGATAATAACAAGTAATTAACCACTAGAACAATCATAATTTGAAGAATACGACAATGAATAATCAATTCGTGTTGCAAAACGTAAACGCTTAAAAAGGATTAGATGATTCTAAAACCATTACTAATCGAACGGCCAATTGACAAAAATGAACGATATGGAACCAATGATGGGAACCACATCTGATACTGAGTTCAGCAACCGAACAGAGTGCAGTTGCGGTGTGCAGTACACACTTCGTGAACGGACCACTATTTGGAAAACTTAACCCAAGAATAAGAAATATTTGATTTGTTTAATTCTTGAAATTTGATTAAAAAAATGGAATTGAAATATTGATGAAAACCGAGGAAAATCAATAGTCGTCAACAAGAATTATTCACAGGTGAAAATAGAATTTAAATACTAAGGATTAGAAAATTTACAGGAACAGCAACTACTATAATTACTTAGAGCATGTAAAGGTAAAGGAGTAGTTACATGGAGTTGGAAGATGAAGCCGTTTTTTTCCAGAGGGAAAAATTATAAATCTATCGGAATTTTGAACGGAAAACTGAAAATAAGATTGGAATAATTAAAGGCAATTTTAGCACGTTACAAACTAATTACTGCTCCATTAAAAAAGAGGTCACATCTTTCCCGATTTTTCAATTCACCACGTACAAGATCAAATGCTCACTATTAAAAATATGGGAAAATAAAAAACAGCCAAAATTTATGTGCACAGGTTTTCCTTTTATCTATAAAATGATTTTTTTTTTCAACTTTTGAAGTAGCTCTGTTTTTGTCAGTTGTCACAAAAGTTATTTTAGTATATACATAAAAAATGTTTTGCTACCCACTTAAATGTTTGATTCCGGATTTGCAAAACATTCCCCTATTGGCAGTTTTCTGAAGCACCAACTGAAGGACTTACAGGGTTTAATTCCGAATTAACCGTATCCTTTATCCTTGGAGAATAAAGACGCGGAAGGGAGTTGTTTCTCCGGCTCCAAAGTGGGTTTGGGGTTCGACTTCCGGTACATCCGGAAATATCCGCAATTCCGATATTTTTTATTTCCGCTTACTGCCGTAGGGACGTTGAAATTGGCAAATGAGTTTATTTTATTTTTTCATATATTTTTTATTGAGATCAGTGCACTAACAAAAGAACAAATAAGCAGATTGCTCTCTCAAATCTTGTCGATTGTCCAAATTTCTTTGTCTGGAAACACAACCACTGTTCTTTGAAGCCGAAAAAAAAAAAAAAAGATTGGAAAAATCTTAAATGGTAAATGGAATGCCAAAATAAGAAACCGTTGTAAAATCACGGACCGGTAAACTTTCCACACAAACAATTCGGGTGTATGGCTCGGGGATGAAATGCATAAATTAGATTTTATAAACATGAATAAACTCCTTCGGTTACGTTAGCTGGTTTTTGCTTCGCTCATGTTGTTTTCATAAGCCTTCACGTTAGCTATTTGCCCCTTCAGGTATACATTGCACAAATTAAAGTATTTATAAAAGTGTTTTCATAATTAAAAGAAAACTTAAACATTTTGGCCAGGTAAGTGCGATCCTTTTTCGTAACAGAAAAAATAGACAAACGTATTGATGTCAAAAAAAATTCTATCTCCGGTTCAGTTGATGTAAAGAAACTAACTATACGTTAAAGTTTATCTAAAACTTAATTTGTATAAAGTTCATCAAACCAGTCAGCGACAAATTTATTCTTATACAATTTCAAATGACAAATTTATTCCTCATAATATTTCATTTGAAAAGTTAAATAAATTTATAACATCGAGATACTACTGCGATTTTAAGCTCTTCGGTGAATCTGACGGTTTTATAATCTCAAATTTGTTTATTTCCTTTCCAAAATTAACTTTCGCAACTTCTCTAAAACTAATTTTCCCAAATTTGATGACAATTTCCACCTCTGCTCAGTTCCTTCTCGCGCGATGAAGTCGACGTGCCAATTTGAGGCACTTGTTTGAAATGTAAAATTTCTTTTTCGCCAAACGTAGGAAAATATAATTTCTATCCGAAGGACTTTTCGATTAAGCAGATTGCTGAGAATATGACTCGGAAGTTTAGAAGAATATTAGCAGCTTTTAAAATGAGCTTTCGAGATGATCTAGGTATATCAGTATCTATTTATTGGTAAAATCAAAACAAATTTGGAATAAATCAAATAAATCAAGACAGACGAATATTCGAGATTGGAAAAGCGTTATAATACAAAGTAACAGGGTGGTTTCAATAGTTAAAATTACAAAGAAAACCCCTGTCAAGAGTTTTTTGATTTTGAAAATTTACTTTACAAAATTTTAGATAAGATGACTGTGGCAGTTACCATCAAACCATACAAACCTGTAACGTGCCAAAATTGCCTTTACCATTTCACACTTTTTTAGGCTATGGTCCGAATATAACCAAACGTTAACCAAAGTAACCGAATCGGTTGACAGATGGTTACTGAAAATTCCGGTTACTTGGGGAACGCAAATATGAAATGAAAAATAATTGACAGAAATTACAGATAAAACGAACAGAACCGACATCCGATGGCCAGTAACTATTTTGACATTTGGTTAACCAGATTTCAGGAAACCGAGGTCCAAAAGTAAGCACTTTTCCAGGAACCAGAGTAATTTGATTACTTTCAGACTGCAAAACCACGACCTTGGTTATATTCGGACCATAGCCTTAGTTTTCCATTCAAAATTACATAGGCTGCGTTCACCAGAACCAAAACGGATTGTAAATAGTCTACAAATACCAACAGAATACGTTGAGTAAACTCTTGGTTCTGCTGAACGATTCAACTTTTCAATGATAAAACGTCATCCTCTGAACCTCATGTCACCACAGAAAACATAAAGTGTTAAAAATTATGAACACTCTTAAATTGTGCTTGCAAAAATGGCGACCGTTTGCAAAAACATGTTTCGTTTCAATACAAATTCAACGTAGCATTCAGCAAACAATCGCAAAGCGTTTATCAACGTTTGTATATGGTGAACGCGGCCATTGATATTTAATTTTTCCCTGATTTTATCAGGCTTTGTTTTCATTTCTCCTTCATAAAAATTCAACAATAATCACAGTAATTGCAGATCCTATTAATTTTCTAATCTTTGTTATTTAAATTCTATTTTTAATTGTGAGTAGTTCTTGTTGACGACTAATGATTTTCCTCGATTTTAATGAATATTTTAATTCCATTTTCCAATAATGAATCAATCGTGAACAAATCAATTATTTCTTGGGTTAGGTTTTCCAAATCGTGATCCGTGCACGAAGTGTGTACCTACTGCATGCTGCAAATACTCTGTTCGGTTGCTGAATTAAAGTCTGTTGTTTTTTTAAGATAAAAGTCAAAATGACATTATGTTGGCAATACAATGTGAAATTTTCAATGCTTTCAAATTTTTTATGTAAAAAAGGCTTGTGTTGCCAACATAGATACTAAATTTTTGACTTTGGGAATTATCTTTAAAAAAAACAGACTTTAAGTACCAGATTTAGTTCCGGAATCCGGTTCCATAAGCACCGGGTTGCTCTCTATTCTAAAGTGACACTTAAGTCATGTCACTTATGGTTTGTGTGCCAGCTGACTACGGAAGTGTCATTTATTTTGTCAATTGGCCTTTCAAATAGTTATGTTTTTGGGATCATCGATTCCTTTGTAAGCGTTTACGTTTTGCAACACGAACTGTTTATTCATTATCGTATATTCTTCAAATTATGATTGTTCTAGTAGTTGATTACTTGTTGTTGTTATCATTAGTCGTCAGCTGTTGTCATTTTTCTCAGAATATATTGTGTGTGAAATTCTCGGTATTTATAATTCACCTTGATTTCTGTTTGACATTTGTCGTTACTTTGCCTCATCTCTATTCCTCAAATCTAGGACAGCTAATTATTTTCCTGTAGTGCTTCTTTCATTTACAATTTGGTTGTTCCGAGAAAAGGGTCTCTCTTGAAGAATCTTATTTTTGTCTTCGCCCTTAAGGAGATTTTGGACCTAATTTTCTTAATTATTGAATTTATGAAACATTCAGTTGCCTTACATTGCCTTACGTTTTCGTAAAGTGATGATTTCGGATTTTTACAACCATTCATTCGATAAGTTTTGCTTTGCACGTTTTTCCCATAGTGGATTCTGGCCTCTATTTAATCATTAGTGAAAAGCTGCCCTAAGGAGTAGAGTAAAGGCCTCCTCACTCACTCCAGGATTTCGAATCCAGACCTCGATCCAGACTAATCCAGAGTATTTTTGAGGCAAATAAAACCCATTCCAACAAGTGAGACATAACCTAATAACGACAGATTTTCTTTGCAAACTTGAACCACATTTTCTTTTCTGTCAAATATATCTAATTCTGCTTTTATACACAAATTATTTAAATATTTTTCAAGAGCTATAATTTTACCTAGTAAATTAACTGTCAATGGTTGACTAAGTAACATTAAAATTACCGACTCATCTGTCCTGAATCGGTGGCGCCCAAAACAAAACTTACCTCTACTCTTCGAATCGTTCTTCGAATAAAATCACTGCTCTAACTCGATGTTTTCTGAGGGTGGGCGATTCCGAGGTATAACCAGATGAAACCTATATCATCTTGTAGAGGACGATTTGGGGCATAGGAAATGGGAATGTACAACTTTTTTTAATATGACTGAACTTTGAAATCGGCCCTTAAACGTGACTGAGCTCGAATTTGAAAAACTATGTTTTTCTAAACATTACCCGCTGTATTAATTTAAGCATACAATCTAAAATTCTGATTTTTTGCACACTTATACTTGAAACATGAGCGCTTCTAATGACAGTTCAGAAATTTCGAAAAGGCTCAAGGTTTTTTTGTTAAAAAGTTAGGAATATAGAATTATCAAAATCGTGCATCTTAAACTTCACCCTGCGGCGAGCCATGTGTATTAATGAAAATTTCTATACATATATATCGAATCAAATGTAGTAAAAACATTGAAGAAGTTTTTCAAAAAAAAAATAAGGTGCTAACTTTAACGGTTATAGAAATATAAATTTTTATCCAAGAGCCCTGGAGTGCGCTCAGCCCATCGTGAACCGCGTCGCGACGGAATTATTCGTGCATTCACCGAGAGGTGCATTTTCTGACTTTTCCAGTTTTGTGCGTTCGTATGCGAAAAACAGCTAAGTCTGATTTATTATCAAAGTTTGAACCGTATTCAACAGTTGCTTCTATTCGAACTGATGTTAAACAAGGATGTGACTAAAAAAAACAACTTAAGCTACTTAAATCAAGAAAAAAAATCTAAGATCTCCCGTGGAAACCACAGTCTTTCATTCAATATACTATCCGAGAAAATTCTTCATGGAAATAAATTTTGCGGGAACTTGTGACGTCAGACCGGCTAACCGCCGAAATCATAGCCTTCTGATTGTTCAGTGGTTGAACCGTGTCCTATACTTTAAGTGGTTGCAATTTGCTTTAAGTGAGATCGTTGACTTTTTTCTTGGAAAATTTTACACATATTTTAACTGTGCCTTCGAAGCCAGTGTGACGTCACAGCCTAGGCGTTTGTCACTTTGAACCACCCTTATACTCGAGAACGGTTCATCGTAGCAAGATGTGGTTCAAATATTTGTTCTTAGATTTTTTCGCACTAAAACTTCATTTTTGGGTCATACCCCCTTCAATTCACTTATAATAGATGGCATGGTACTTATTCAAGGACTAAATGATAATGCATTTTCAACTTAACTTTTAATGAACTCGCATGTATTTTTCTGAAGCAAATTCTTTCACTTCGTCGAAGGTATGAAGCACTGAGGATAACGGTGGTTTTTAATAGATGAATCGGTCAAGTCTTTGGAAAGACGCAGAAGAAGTAACTTCGCAGATACGTATGCGTATGAAGTTGCTGGAAAGAGAAAAGTGATGAAGTTTCGGAATTTTTTAAAATTGTCAGAAAATGAAGAATCCCTATTGAAATTTGTAACTAGTTATATTTTGGAACATTTAGCTGACAAATAGAAGAAACTCTAATCATCGCTGGTGGTTTTGAAAATCCAGAGTTATGCTTTTCTGTCAACAAGGATGGTGTAACCGTGTATGAGACTGATGCACGACTTATAATCCACGTCTTATATGAATATCAGATACTTCACCAAAAAAAAGTGTTGGTGAAGTCTGCAGATGCAAATGTTCTGGTATTACTTATTTACCACTATTCTGAATGTATTGAAGTATGTTCTTTGAAAGAAACCTACCTTTTATGGAATTAGGACAAGGGAATAAAAAACGGATCATTCCAATAAATGCAAAGGCAAAAAATGTATTTTCTAAAAATCTTGAAACCTTATATTGCCCCCAAATTTGCATTGGCCCTATTCAGAAATAAGAACGAGGCCCTAAAAACCCTCGATGAATTGAGATATCAATTGACCACAACTTCCAATAAATCCGCTTCTGAACTTCTATCCACAGATAATGCATTTTATCAGCATGTACTGAGCTAGGCGTATATATAACAAAAGAAGCTGTATTTATGCGATAAACAAAATTTCAGGTGCATATATCAACTGCGTATATGGAAATCCTGTCATATACCTATTATGCCTATACTTGACCCTGTTAACTTTGGTTGGACTAGGAGTAATGGAATTTTTGAGCCTATTTTGATGACTGCTGATCCCATACCAATGGATATAAGGCAACTAATGAATGTCTTCTGCGAAGATAAATTATGTCAAAATAATAAATGTGTCTGCTTGAAAGAGGGTTTAACATGCTGCAGCGTTGTTCCTGCAAAAGTTGTCAAAATAATGTTCCTGATTTATATGAGGATGACGAAGGAGAAAATATTTGAACTAACTTCATAAAAAAGGATTCAATCAATTACTTTATGTTTATAGATTTTTTTATTTTCTTTCTAGATGTAACGCTAACGCACTAACGCAGATGATTTCCAGAATGGTAGCCGCTAGCCGCTTTCAGCATCAGAGCGCATTTCAAAGCTCCCGGATAAAAATTCATATTTCTATAACCGTTATAGTTAGCGACTTAATTTTTTTTCCAAAAACTTCGTCAATGTTTTTACTAAATTTGATTCGATATATATGTATAGAAATTTTCAATAATTCGCATTGCTGGCCGCAGGGTGAAGTTTTAGATGCACGATTTTGATAATTCTATATTCCTAACTTTTTAACAAAAAAATCTTAAACCTTTTCGAAATTTCTGAACTGTCATCAGAAGCGCTCATGTTTCAAGTATAAGTGTGCAAAAAATCAGAATTTTAGATTGTATGCTTAAATTAATACAGCGGGTAATGTTTAGAAAAACGTAGTTTTTAAAATTCGAGCTCAGTCACGTTTAACGGCCGATTTCAAAGTTCAGTCCTACTAAAAAAAGTTGTACATTCCCATTTCCTATGCCCCAGAGTGTCCTCTACAAGATGATATAGGTTTCATCTGGTTAAACCTCGGAATCACTCAAAGTCATAATTTCATTGTGATTTTACTACACTATCTGGTTTTATTCGTAAGTAGTGAAAGTATCATACAAATTTGGATTTAGCATAAAAGCCAGGATCAATGTTTGGAATGATACTTTGTTATATTCCGTAATCTAGTTACGTTACGACGTCACAAAGATAACTACCGGGTGAAAATCGTAGTATGCCATTATAACGTCAGGTTTAACTACGGAGGACTAACAGTAACATATAAATTCTAATCGAACATAAGGACAGGATCCATGATTTGGATGATACTTTGTGTATGATAGCATGAAAAATGGTACTTTGCTTCTGCTGAAACGAAACACATAGTCTTTGTAACATCATCCTGTCACTAAGCTACCCAATTTTTCAAATATCATCTCAAATATTGATCCTGGCTTCAATGCTGCATCAAAATTTGTCTGATACTTTCACTACTTACAAATAAATATCGATTTTAGAATAGTAAACTGCCCACGATTTTCGCCCGGCGGCCATCTGACGTCGTAACGTAACTAAGCTACCGAAGTTTACAAAGTATCATCCGAAACATTAATCCTAGCAATATGCTGAATCAAAATTTGTATGATAGTTTTACTCCTCACACATAAAACCAGACTTTGAAATAGTTAACTATCATTTTCGCCCGGTTTCTATCTTTCTGATTTCGTAACGTAACTATACTAGCGAAATTAACAAAGTATCATCTAAACATTAATCCTGACTTTATGCTGAATCAAAATTTATATGAAACTTTCACTCCTTACAAATGAAACCAGACTTAATTCGACAAAGTATCATACCAAACATTTATCCTACCTTCATGAAGACTCCAAATTTGTAGGTTACATTTTACTTCCCAGAAATAAAACCCCGCATGCCCTCTGGCTCAACGCCTATTAGAAAGTCTCTTAGCAGATAAAATTCATGCATCCGAATTTTGTTTGACAATGTGAGGTTGCAACTTGAGAAAATTAATTATGACTGAGTTCGTTCTAGTCATCGTGAACTACGAGTCACATGCCAATTTCCAAATGGTTTGGATTTATTCAGAGGTGAAACTAAAATGTAGAGGGCGTAGAGGCTATCCTAGATACAATAATAATAGATAAACAAGTCTCATTTCTTTGTTTTTCGATGTTTACGCAAGCTGCAGCACAACACACTTATTCCGTTATTCGTGTCTTGCAAAATGGAAATTTCAAGAAAACACACGAAATTTATCTGCTATCTGAACACTCCGACAGAAACGAGATTGCTCTACAATTATGGACAAAAACGAAAGTAAATATATTTCCCTTCAACTTCGTTGCGCAAAAATTAACCCTTAAACTGTTTGAATAATAAATTCAAATAAATAAATTCTAATAGGCCTAGGTACAGTAAGACCCTTAAGGAATGCGGCCAGCGCAACAAAGTGCTCGTGGCTACTCAGTAGTATGGGAGTAGGTTCAATATTGAAAGTTAGCTTTATAGGGCGCCACTGGTTTACAAAATAAAATCCGCGGACTTAAACCAGAAAGGATCTCCAAAATTCCTATAAAAATGTATCTACCCGATGTATCTATCCTCTAAAAACAACTTTACCTTAGTTTGGTTGAGGTCAGTAGGGGTAAAATAAGAGTCTAATATAAAAACAATGAGAATAAAACTATTTAATATGTTCTGGGGGGGTATGTTTAGACCTGAAATTGTATTACAGAGACCAATAGAAGGCAATATACTATATAAAATACCACAGTATATATTATTATTAAATGTAAATTTAAATGTCAAAATTATCAAAAGGTAGCAAGGACCAATTTGTAATGGTATCATAAGATACTCTAATAAATTCAAGAATTATCAATACATGTTTGACCACCTTACCCCAATGAGAGTAAAAGAGGACAATTAAGAAATAGGAAAATAATAATATTAATTAAAACCTGTGCACGCTTATACCATGGTATACCGGGGCGGGTTTGTACAAAAATGTCACCTTAAATATAGTCAATTAAAAATCATTGGTGTAGTACACCCATTGTAATAATTAAGGCAGTAAAACGAGCTTGAAAATGTATCAAATTAAATATAAGAAATACCAATAATAATAATTAAAAATAATAATTAAAAAACGTTAATAAATTTACGGGTACATCACCACTTTGTGGTCCTCCCTGCAGTCAAAACATCAATTATCAATTTCGATTGCTGCCTCATGACAGCCTCACAGCCCTGATAATATACCCCATCAACTTCTATTGACTTTCCTTCTTCAAAGCGGTAAGTTTCGGTTTCAAGTCAGTATTTTGGGTACTCTGACACCTCAACTTCGAGACTAGCAAACCGTCGAAAAGGAAGAACCCAATGGTGAGGTAAAATCTAAAGTCCTAAAACCTAAAACCCTGAAAGAGTATAAAGTCTTAGAACTCCTTCATACTTATAGTACATATTAATACATCCATTATAAAATTTGTATAGGAAAAGCCCCTGAAACCCGTAAGTTTCCTTTTGAAAACAATTCCCCTTAATTAATTAGCCCATTAATGCCCCATTTGAAAACCACTGATGAGTTTTTTACTGACAAATGGCCCTCGTTGAGGTCAAATTGCCCTTTTTTTTATAGAATCCCAAATATTCACAAAATTACTGATATGCTAATCTAAATATTGATGACGAAAAAGGTAAATTCAGAATGATAAAAACTATTAAATTTACCTGTTTACTAATTGGGCTAGTTGAACAAAACGTGCTCTCTTTTCGCATCGATATTTCAACAAAATGACGTAGATTCTCATCTCCAGAAAATTCTGAGTGGTTGGCTTACAAATACGGGGACTTACGACCAAAACCAAGGTTCACCCCAAAACCAATTAAGCCAGCAACCACTTGAGTTTCCAACGCCTCTAAAATCCAACAAAAGGTGGATGTTCCAAGGAACGTAGCAAAGAAGGACCGCTGGTAAAATCTGCCACTTGTTGTTTGCTCAACGTGCGAATTTAGAAGAGAACGACCTTATTTTCAGCAATCTATTAGGTGAGCTCCTATGAACAATTCCCCAGAATTCTATTTTTTTTTTTTTTTCCAAAATGCCCTCTGGAGCCAGATTTCCGGTCTTGAGCAGGAAAACGGAACAACCAGCTTGGAACGGAACAACCCAAAACATATTGATGACCAATAAAACTCAAAGTTGTTATCAAATTTTCTCCCCTAACCAACATTAATTAATTACTTATTAATCAACATCTACCCAGTCTTTGGTACAAAAACTACCAAAATGACCAGTCTTTCAGTGGTCACAACTACAGTGACTCTATTACCCACAGTGTTCAAGAAACCTCAACAACAGCGCTGCCTGGAAGGAAACAACAAATGTCCCATAACCACACTTATTCGGCGAAAGTAAATAACCGGGAAAATGCAAATAGAAACGGAATTAAGGGTGAAAAAGCGATTTGAAGGGTGTGAAAGTGATTTGTGATGTTACAGAATTTTTAATAATGGAAAATACGAGACTCGTAAGTGTTTTCAATTGATATTTATTTGGAAGTAAACAAACCTTTTCATCGACATTTAGGGCCTTTTAGACAACTTCCGAAAGCTGAATAAAATGGATTTTGATCCTATTAGTAGGGTTTAATTATCCTAAAACTACCCTGTCCCCCTCAATACAAAGGATTACCTCAGAATTACCTCGAAAAATATACCCTTTTTCAACAACTAGATATTGTTTCGCATCCAATCAAAGAGGTAGAAATCTAGGAAAATCCAATAAGAAACCTACCAATCACTGAAAAATATTAATCCTCAGGTATAAAGCTTTCTAAATATCCTCACAAATACCTGAATTAATTACCGAATTCATTCGAAATCTCAGTTACGTATTAAGGCAAAATTTGAACGTAAAAATTTGTCATAAACAATAAACGATCGCATGAGAGGCATTGACGACTAAAACGAACTCAGCTTATAACGATGCCAAGGTTTTTCACAGTCGATGTTTCTTTGGTAGAACCTCCATCAATAATTATTATGGTCCGTTTTCCCTAGAAAACGAAGAAGCTAAATAGGTAGTTAGTTACTCATCATAGTCATGCCTTCTAGCTGCTTCTCTAGGTGTTGCTTTCATACGATCCATTTATTATTACCTAGAATTCAGGTATCTTCGTTAACAATGATGTTAACTTGACAGTTCTCGTTTGAAAGTGACGGGAAGAGTATTCCTTTGCCCACTCTCAGCATGCTATTTCGGAAGTCCACATATTGAAAATCGAAGGTTTCTAGGACAGCCACACCTAATATAAACTCATCTTCTATAACAGCAACTATTACTCCTCAATTCAGTTCGGCGCTGCCTATTCCCATCGTCACGGTGTTCGGTCTAAAAACATTCATCAATCTCCTTTAGCTGTTTCTAGTAGCGGCCTATTTTCCAACAACATCACAAAGTCCCCTGAAACCTACCACTAATTTTGATTCGGTAGTATTGCGTCTAACATATGAAAAATTTCTGCTTAATTTTTTCCTCGGATATACTAATTTTGCCTAATCTATTCTGCTAGGCGTTTGTGGCAGCTTCATACTCTAGTGCAAGAGTAAGGTCGTCTGCAGACGACGTGATTCCACTCGCATGCGTCTTATCCCTCCGCTCGACGTTCTATGCAGAGAAGTGTGTCGTTCAGAAACGTACGTACGATTCCGAATCTCCTCGTTGACAGTTTCAGTCTCGTGCGATCGGAAAGGAAGTGCATTATTCGAGTGAATAGCCTGAGACATACAATTCCTTTGACATTTTATAAAATGCCAGAGATGAGGCAGTCTCTTGCATTTCTCGTGCACCAACAAATAACCGAATGTGACAACTTTGTTCAATGTTGGTTTCTGCGTTGTATTTTTCTTTTCATCCGTGGATACCACAGAAACATAACAATGTCTTCCTCATCACTACTGGAACTGCTAATTTTTGACTAAGATCAGAAGATACGAGAACAACAGGCAGAGGCGTTCGAGGCGCGGATCGTACAACGAGCATCTTGTATAGGCGATAATAATCGCATCGACTACATCGCCGATCGATCTGTGTGCGGTCGGCCTAACGGTTTTGGCAAGGCTACTCATTCTAGTGCTTTCTGCAAGTTCTTATCTCTGACTCGATAAAGTAGGCATTGGTAGTTTTGTCCAGTTTTCACAATAGACGAAAATATATTCTTATCTCACTTCCGACACCAATTGTTACGTAAGCGGGATTGCAGATAAGTGAGACTACTCTACCAAAATTAACTTCAAGGCCGATTCTTACCATAGGCCAAGTCACGTTCTGATCACGGTCCATTCATAGTCACATCAAATTTGTAGTGTTCACATGGTACAGTCAAGCCGCGATCAGTAAGCAGAATCTGTAAGAATTTCAATATGTTTGAAAGTTTTTCAACAACAGCAATCATGGCGATTGTACTAAAAAATAATGAAAAACTGATCACTAAGCACCATCTGACCGATTTGTGTTCACACTTGTGTTTTCCCGCCAACGGTGCATTCAGAGACAGATCAAAATATCGTTAGAAAGTTTTTACAATTTTCATTGCCAACGAAAGCTCAGACCAATCAGTGTAGTTCAACGCCGGTAGGGGTATTTGCCCTCGGAGTAGTTGTTTTTAACTGGTCAACGAAGATCAAAATATCGTTGGAAAGAAATACCGTGGTCACTTGACTGGCACTTGATGATACAATGTGGATAGAGTAATTTCAAATAGTATATGCCATGATATTTGATCTGTGACCAAATCGTGACTTGACCTATACGATGAGTCAGCCTTTATTCGAGACAAAATAACTCAAAAATCACCATAAAACAAACACTAATATTTAGTTTGACCACAATCAAGCTTAACTACTAAAGAAGCTAAATCATAACTCGCTTTTGACACTCTGACGTCTAGTTTATTACTGACTCTCCCTCGGCAGCCGCCTTCTTTTTATAGCGCGTCGTCGCCCCAAGAATTGTCCAGACCATTCGCCTGTGCTTGTCGCGAACTCGCTGACTGTTGCGCAGTGAAATTCTATTCGCGAATTTTCTAGTCATGTGCAAAATTATTCCCAATATTCCCACCCCCAACTTGAGAGATTTGTAAAATTGAGTATGCAGTATAGATATTTTCAATAATCAACTAGTAGGTATACCAGGTTTTTTATTTGAAATGAACAAGTTCAGATATTTAGGTAGAAAAATATTGGGGTAGTATAACATCGCCTATAATAATATCAGGCATAATAGGGAACTTGCACATTAAATTAAATATAGAATAAATAATAGGACACAATAACAATCATTCTAATAAATGATGCAATTAGGAAAAAAATATAATATGTTATCTCTGGTGTCCAAAATCTTCTATTGAAAATACCAAATAATTCGGAATTCATGACGCGATCAAAAAGGTATTCCTATGGGTCCTGACGTCACAAGGCAGTAATAATCGGGTCGCGCCACTGCCACGCCATGTGCTGCTGGTGTTGTCAATGTCAAATCTATCATAACCGGTATACATAACAACATAACCATAATCTGAATCTACCTGCTCGGTCACTGTCAACCAAGGAAATTCAACGGAATTTTGTTGCCGAGTGACGTCACACTAATCGGTCGTTTCAAATGGCGACGTTTCGAGCGTAACTTCAAATATTTATAAAAAATTAACGGCTGATTTTTAATGCTTGATATTTGGCATGACTATTTCTTTAGTGTAGTAGAACACATTTTTGAAATAAAAAAAAAATGTGCAAATTCCCTATTAGTAACCGTCGTCTACAAAATTCCATTAATTGAAGTGTGATAGTCCGCGGTTAGCTAACACTCTATATGCGATGTTTCTAGCCATTATATTACCAATAAAATTAATTATGCGTTGTTAAACCTATTTCTGTAACTAGATTTGAACTAACTTTATCACAACATCTCCTCGGTACGCTATGCAGCCAGTGCTTGCCTCGTCGCTATTGACCAATTATAATGAAAATAGTTGTTCCAGTCCAGAGGCCTCTTAGCTCTAGTTCCTGTATTAATAGTCAATAAAGGTATATTGTTTCCCCCAAGTAGGTAGGGCAACATCGCAAATATTTACCGACCTGTTTGCCAAACAGTAATTTCTTACCTCCTGGCTATCAGACCAGCCTTTATTAGGTTGTATTAAGTTAATTGGGCTATGAAGATACGAGCGAGAGGTGAGTGTTCCTTATTTTAGTCCCGCCGGAAAGTGTATGGGGGAATGCCGCGCCAGTTCCAGGATTCTTGAACAGTTTAAATAGCGTTTCAAATTAAAACGCGCCATTTGAAATTAAATTATGTTCATGCTCAGGTTGCTCTCTTTCTTTTAGTGTTTTATTTCTTAATTAAATATTTTTATAAAATTAAACAATAGAAAAAAATTAAGTTTTACTTAAACCTAGAATCTTGCAAGTTACACTCTTTGAGTCCAGTCTTTACCAATAAAATGCATTTTACTGAGATCATTTTCATTTAGATAGAGTAAATGCTTTAGATACTGTTACTTTCAAACAGAAAAACTCAGCAATATTAATAAAGGGTGTCTCAGAAATATTTTCGGTTGTAGATCCTTCCTCTGTCCTCTGGCGCAGTACGCATATTCCGGAGAAACGATATAGTTGGCAAACGTTTAGCAACATTGGTAATGGAGCGTTTTAAGGAGACCCAACGTACTTTTTGTGTTCGTGCGTTTGAAAACAATGATTCCTATGTTCTTGTATGTCGTTTGTGGAAGATAAATCATTCTAACATAAGAAGAATGGGAGATGTACTGGAAACACGATGACTAGTGAACCTCTCGGATACTCAAGGTCAGCAAGATCGAACGACGAACGGAAATATCGAACGAGTTTGCCAGTCCCTTAACGAGGATTCCCTGCAATCATTAAGATTGCGTGCAACGTCGCATTGGTGGAATGTTCATCGCATTATTCGCAAGAATATGCATTTCCACCCATTTTGTTGTTGCTACACAAGAATTAAAGCCACAAGATCCCGCTAATCGATTAATGTCCTGTAGAATAATGAGAGAGGACTATAACGGTAACAGCAATATATAGTTTTCTGATTATTCGAATTTTCACATTAACGGACATTTTTCAACATGTCAATAAGTGTAATTATTAAAGTAGGAAAAACTATGATTTTATGTGACTATTACTTCCCATTCGCCGATGGTAGTTTCTATATTTATATCGTCACGGCTCTGGGGTGCGTGACAGAAATCTTGGGTTCGTTTATTCAAAATCAAAGTCCAATTAACACAACAATAATTTATTCCACGTTACTGAACACTCTGACACTAATTCACTAATTAACTTAACTCTTCACAACTCTTACAATAATCACTATTCAAATTATATCACAGTCAATCTTAAACTAGAAACTACTAATACCAACCTTTATATATCTATAATCCATTCTTGAAAAATCCAGAATAAACGCAATAATCTCTTTGCGCGAATTAAGCAGTATTTTCTAGATTTCAAGTTAGATTCTGTACTGTTTGGCGAAGACACCATCGTGACAGTGCTTCGCTCTTAAGGTTGATCGTCCCGATCAACTTGACGCCTATGGTATTTCGTCAATCTGTCCAGATGTTCAACTTACATCTTACTCTGGGTGTTGCGCGGAACTCGATAAACCAAATCATTGATCCTATTGACAATAAACCATGTTCGGAATCTGCGGCGCCAAAACCAGGCGACAGAACGTCCTCTTCCTCTACAGTTGAAATGAAAGTCCTTCACATGAACGTAAGGTCTCTGAGGAGGAAAACTGATGAGATAGTAGCATACATCATAGACAAAAACATCGATATTGTCTGTGTAACTGAGCACTGGCTCAACAAGGAAGAATTGAAAGCCATTCACATTCAGGGCTGTTCCCTTATGAGTGGTTCATGTAGGCGTGGAAAGATTGGTGGTGGTACAGCCATATTTGCCAAGGACTCTCTTTTAGTAGATGACTGTCAGGATCGCTTAACTCCAAATTTTAATCTAAATATTGGTAATTGCTTAGAATTCTGTAGTGTATATGTAAGTTCTCTTAATATTCATGTTATAAATGTTTATAGGCCCCCATCAGGCTGTCTTGCCAACTTTTTAGAATCCTTAGAGCAGATACTTGTGAGACTGGACACAAGCAAGAAAACAATATTAGCTAGAGATTTTAATGTACATTTTAATACCAGGGAACCCGCTTGCGGTCGCCTGTGTGATTTGCTGGGAGGCTTTGGGCTCGTGCAAACCATTTATGAGCCTACTCGGAAGGAGTCTTGTCTTGATAATGTGTTTGTTGGTTCGGACCTGGGGGTAGGTTGTGCACAGGTGGTTGATGTGGGCATATCTGATCACAGGGGGCAAATAGTTCAAATCTCATCAGAAAGTTATTCCGGGTTCTCGCAAATTAAGAAAGTATTTAGACCACTAACACAAAGGGGTCAATTTTTATTTTATATGTTGGAGGCTCAGACCTGGGACTTTGTGGGATCTGAAAATGTAAGGGTAGAAGAGAAATTCAACATATTTATGCAAATTTTAGAGACAGCATTTCTTGACTGCTTTCCTGAGAGAACATATTTGGTCAGATCAGATCAGGGTAATAGGATTTCTTGGTTTGACGGGGAATTGAGGGAAATGCGTGAAACCCTAGGGCTCTTGAAGGAGATGGATAGAAACCACGGTTTAGTAAATACTAACGAATACCAAAGTTAAGATTAAGCAAGCAAAAATCCGTGCTAATGATAATCTAATAAAACATTCCAACATCCCATCAAAAACAATGTGGGATATAATCAACGAGCATAAAAATAAAACAAATAACAACTCTGTAAAAAATAACATATTTCCCGATATCTTCAACGACTTTTTCTCTACTATTGCGGAAAACATAATCAAGGACCGACCAAATGTGGATAACACTAATTACAAAATATACTTGCCCTCAACTTTGTCACCGGGGCTCATAGATTGTTTGCATTACAGAGGAAAGCTATTAGAACCATGGCTGACCTGAAGTATAGGGATGATTGTAGGGAGGCCTTCTCCTCTCTCGGGATATTACCACTCCCATCCTTATATTTATCGGAAAACCTACTCTTTATAAAGTCACAAAGCAAGCTTCAACAACATTCTGATATTCACCATTACAATATCAGAAATAAAGATGGCATAGTGCCACTATATTGGCGTCTGAAAGGGTGTCAGGATGGCCCAGGCTTTTGAGCAATCAAATTTTTCAATGTCTTACCAAGTAAAATAATTTGTATAAAAAAATTCTGAAGAAAATTTTAACTGAAAATGTGTTTTACAATTTTAATGAGTTTTTGTCTTTTGATTTTAGTTTTGTAGATTGTAATTAGTAAACAAAATGCCAGTAATTCTGGATTATTTAGTTATTAGAATTCTTAAAGAAAACTACTTGTAATATGTATTTTAACCTGTATTGTAACTTGTTTGACATGTGTGAACATTGTATGTATGAAATTCTCCTTCCCATGCTGAAGACAATTTTGGCGACACTCCTTTCTTTCTTGTCGGATTGTACAGCCACATCAAATCAACTTATGAAATCCGGTTGAATTAGCTTTCAAGTCGCATCTGGTCTTCATTCGGTCACTGGCCAGCTGAATATGCTCCCGAGCAAAATCATGTATCCCCAGAAGTCGTGCCCTTACTTCGTCGGCATAGTCTCGAATTTCTTCTCGTTCGTCTTCAGCTATTCCAAACATCAGGTCGCAGAACTCAGGTTGAGTTCCCTTCCAAAAACGATTCTAGCTGAACTTTCACCTGTTTGTCCTAATCTCGTTGGCTCTCTGCGACCACTTTTGTCAGGTGTTCCTCTATGGTATTATTAAATAGTTTTACCATGCCATCAGAATGTGAATGTAAAGGTGTTGTCCTTGTCTTACGAATACCCATGATCTCACAAATTTTCTTAGAGATGGCAGATTCGAAGTTTTGTCCCTGATCTGAATGCAACTCTAGTGGCACACCATGACGACTGAATACTTCGTCCACTAGCACCTGAGCAATAGTGATGGTTTCTTGATTGGGAACAATGAAAACTTCTGGGCATTTACTGAAGTAATCCATGATAACCAAAATGTATTTGTTACTATGCTCTGACCCAGGGAACGGTCCGGCAACATCTATCACTATTCGTTCAAATGAAAGACCGACGTGGTACTGTTTCATGGGGCCCCGAGATCTTAGTTTAGTTTAGGGCCTTTACTGGTAGCACAGATGTCGCATTTTCGGCACCAGTTTTCAACGTCTTCCTGATAATGAACCCAATAAAAACGTTCCCGAATTTTGTCTTGTCTTGTTAACTCCAAAATGTGCCCCTGAAGTTTCATCATGTATTTCTTCTAGTTCTAATACATCTTCTACTCGATCTTCTGGAATAACCAGTTGGCTCTTAGTAGATTTTCCATCGGCACTTTCCCAAATTCTTTTCAGTAAACCATTTTCTACGGCCACAGAGTTCCACTGAGCCCACAACGCCTTGTAAATCAAACTCTTGTTCGACACTTCCCTCCATTCTGGCCTACATTCATCATTTTCTTTAAGATGTAGAAATTGCCCGATATCCTGGTCTGCTTCTTAATCTGCTCTCATTTGTTTGGTAGTCCATTTATCATCAACCATCAAACATGTTCTTCTCACAGCGGGACCTTCTTTGCATGGTCGTCTAGTGAGTATTTTTATACAGGTTTCCAGGTCGATGATTAATTTGGAAATCGTATTGCTGCAATTTCTCAATCCATCTGTCCTTTGGGAGTTTTCTAAAAGCCATTTCACAAATCTTCGATAATAAGAATATAATCTTAGAAAACTTCTCAGTTCATGTTGGACGCGTTGTTTTGGCCAATCCCCGACAGCGTCTATCTTTTCTTCCATAACTTGTATACCATATTCAGATACCACGTGACCTAAGAATTCTACTTTCTTTTAAAATAGGAAACACTTATTTGGATTGAGTTTTAAGTTGGCATTCCGGAAGCGGTCAAAAACTTTTTTCAGGCTATTGAGATGTTCTTGGAACGAATTTCCCATCTAAATATACCAGACAAGTTCTACATGTAAGGCCTCGCAAAACTAGATGCATCAGTCGCTCAAACATAGCGGGAGCATTACACAATCCGGAAGGCACTACGTTATACTGGTATACTGAAGGCAGTTTTCGCTTTGTGTATTGCCACTTGCCAGTATCCATTATTAAGATCTAAGGTGGAAAACCATTTGGAGCTCGATAGAGTTGTTAATGTTTCGTCTATCCTCGGAAGAGGGAAGCTGTCCTTCTTGGTGACGTCATTAAGCTTACGGTAGTCCATACAAAATCTAAGACTTCCATCTTTCTTTGTAACCAATAGTACTGGCGCAGACCATGCACTATTTGACTCTTCAATAATTTCCTTTTGAAGCATTTTATCAATTTGGCTTTCCGCTTCCTGTTGTTTAGCTACTGGCATACGTCGAGGTAATTGTCTTATTGGGTGTGCCAATCCAGTATCAATTTTGTGTTGGATTTAACTGGTCCGTCCGCAAAAACGTCTGCTTCTTTCAAGATGAAATATGTCGCTTCTTGAAGTCTATCTGGATCGTTTCCATGATTCCCCAAAAGTCTGCATCAAGGTGCCTGTATCCAATTTCGGTTTTACAAAATGTCGCTTATCTGGTAGGTCACAGTTCGATATTTTATTAACTGGTTCAAGAGTTCCAATAATATCTCCTTGCTTTATCCTCACCGGGCTTGTGGCCAGGATCTTAGGTAACGGCTTGAGATTCTTCTGGTGTAGTTGGGTTGCTTTTAGCTTAGATTTTAGTTTTGTATGGGTATCTATACTTCCTTAGAAATTTCTTCTTTTAAATATTGGATTTCTAGTGCTGTTAGTGCCTGTTATCCGAGATTACTTCTTTTTAGAACATTGATCGTGTTTTGATGATTTTTCCTCTCAGTTCTGAAAAAAAAAACTGACGCTATACTCATAGTCAAGCGTGTATTATTATTATTATTATTGAGAGTTAAATCATAAGAAACCGGTACCCAGTTTCATTGCAGATCTAATTACAGACTCGTTTCATTACTAAGACAGGCTTCAAGATATGTTCCACCTTTTATTTATATTTATCCTCGACAGTCCTCATATTTTAGAAGGCTTTTTCTCAGCCATTACCTAGATGCCTTCCACATTCATCTGAGAGTAATAGTATGTTTATATTGGATTCTTTACAAACATGCTCATTGCTCATTGGCCTCTTATGAGCAAACCATACTATATTTCTCAGATAACAATTAGTTGGATAGATATGAATTAGAAAATAGATACGCTCTATTTGGTTATCTGGGTACGCTTGAGACATTGCCTAGACAGAAGCCTCAAAAAGCATAAGCATAGTAATGAATCACATGCACGTGTAGAAAAAATATGTGAGTGAGATGCGACTTATGGAACAGTCAACGTGATAAATAGAGAGGTTTATTGAGCCAAGCGTCAACTTGAAACTCCAATTTTAACCACCGAACAATATTGCTATTATAACATCTATGCCAATCATAACCAAATAAATTGTGAACTGTTGGAGCATTTTTTGAAAGCAAACTGTTCTTTACATTAGTAATATTACTTGAATTGTCTCAATATTTACATCTATTTCTATTATGTTCTAGCCAACTGCAGCAAAGATTCTTCGTACATGCTCCACGCCTGAGACGAAAGATGGATAATTCGTTTTGAGGTGAGAATAAAACTTTATTTTTAATTTGCAACTGAATAAGAAATTTGTATGAACATTATGATTTCATCAGTTACGTTTATACAAAAGTTATCTACATTGATTTTGAAAGGACCCTTTCACTTATACATTTTTTGCCAGGCTTTTTTGTTGAACAGAGATCGCAGGTCTAAGAGTCTAGTGCGTGCAAATTAGGCCCTAGCTCAATATTATATAATTCGGTGATTGAGGGGCAAGGGCGAGTTATTTCTACTCTCCATTGACTTGAAGATAGAAAAGTTCAGATTGTCCTTGTCTGGCTGTCGTCAGAAACCTTGCAATTTTAAATCAAGAATTAAAAAAAAATGATAAAAATAATTATGAAAACAAAAATGAATAGATTTAACTTGTAATTCATGATGTGTTTGTCCAATTTGCAGCGTATTTTTAGCAGCACCTACATATTTCTCTTGTTGATTCTAAGGCATTTTTCTGGTAGTAATACATAGGACTCTGTTTCATTTATGTAAAATAAAGAAAACATTTTGATATATGCGAAGAAGCTACCTTCGTGATATGCTATACAGAGTTGAAAATAAAATATTTAAACCGAACTCATCGCAAATATCCTTAGCCCAATTCAAATATACATTTAATTTATAATATGTATAAAACTGTACAACTTATGCATTCTCTCTGTTGAATTTTATTCTCATCATCATCCATTTCATGAAATTACATATAAAACTTACGAAAATAAACATTGTTACCGGTGATGATTCTACCTTAATTAACAAATCGCAGATAGGTGTGTAAACGAATGTAATGTTTGTGCTGTTTTAAACATAGCGAACTGTGAGTTAATGACACTCTTCAGTCACTCGAGACTCTCGAAATCGGAACAAAGCCAAATTTATAGCTGAAGTTAAACAATAATTTGAAGAGACTGTAGAATGTAGTCATAAAGTAGTTCAACTAATTGACGTGATTGTTTTTTGGAGCAATTCAAAAAGCCATTGGATTTTTTTTTTCGTTAAAAAGGGCTACGCTGGTTAAGTATATATCTTCATTCTAGTGGAGGATTTTTTGGCCCCGACTGCTTGGTAATCCAGTGCCAAATTTGTTCATTTAAATTCAATGGAGCCGGAGAGCGCACTCCGTCATATCACAGACCACAATATCTGTCCACTTTTTATGTCCTGAAATATACATGGTGCAATAATAAGAAGAGCCGTGGAATTCTAAGCATGCCGACTAGTGCCTGCCTATACGGTCTCCGGTCGACTTTATTACGAGAACGAAATACTAGTTGGGGGCGTATAAATAAAAATAGAATATTTCTGAAATTAATTCAATTTATTTATTTGTTTGACTAAAATTATCTCTTCAGTTAAAAGTTCCTTTGTAGCCAATATATTCTGAAAATCATGGAAGCAAAATTAACAGATCTCAAGAGATATCATAACAAATAAGCTCAAATATTTTCAACCGGTTAAACATGGAGAATAATATCTATGCACCGGAAAACTCTGAACGGATATTATTCAAGAGGGATTTTTCCGTAACTTGGCATCTCAATGCATTCGGCTTTTTATTTATTAAATTTCGAGGCCAAGTTTTACTCAGGGGGGTGGAAAAACTTAGTAAAGTAAGATTACGGAAACTTTAAATTCATTTCACGTAGTTTTTAATAGCTCTTGCGAGATAAAAGCTTTCGTTCATTCGGAATGCTTGCGCCCGAGCAGAAAAAAAAATTAAATCGTATTTTTGGGTCTTTAAAAAAGGGACTTAGTTTTGCCGAAAGTCGCTTTGGCCTAAGTATAAAGTTATTTTTAAACTTTTAATGATGCTACAGAATAATCATTGTTTTGATATATTTCATTTCCTATTTATCGTAATAAATGAAGTTTTTTTTTTATAAATTTTATTCGTTATAATATTATAATACCTATAAGGCATGCATTGACAATTATAGCTAACTATCGGCCAAATAATCAGTTTCATTCAATTATTATTCATTAGCTGCACAGCATTATCTTTGACAAAGACATTTTCGTGGTTTTCAACATTCAACACATTGTACTTCATGTAAAATTGTATGTAGAAATATTAGCAAACATTTTGTTGCATCTATTGAGACCCATACAATCATAAACCATTTTCCTACAATAATTCTCAGTTCTGATTTAATCAACAGGACTCACCACCCAAAACTTTCGAGGCCAGTATTTACTTCATCAGTCATATTATATCGAATACACATTAGCTTCATTACGATTTTATGCCTATTTGAAGTAATTCCTGAGCCAAACAAGAAAAACTTACTTAAGAACTCCATTTATTATCTTTCAAATCGAGTTTCAAATAACCGGAAAATCACAGCACTCTTATGCACAGTTTTTGAAAAACTATAATTACGCGCGCTGGGACTAACTTTCTCGATAGTGATAATGAATGATTCCGATTATATGAAAGCTAACCCAGAACAATAAGTTGACGTTCTCTTTCGTTGAATAAATGGACTTGGTGCGATTCTAATCTTTTTTCAATATAGAGTGTACATAGAATGAACATGAAACTAGTATTTCAACATATATTTATAACAAGATAATAAGTTTTAAATTTGGAAGAAAATATGGCTAATTTGTAATTAGACATTCTGGCCACTCGGTTCTGGAAAAATCAATGGCTAATCTGTGATTTGACATTCTGGCCACTCGGATTCTGGAACCGCGGCTTTTCATCACGTGGAAATGGTGTTACTGAACATAACGGCTTTAAGGTTAACGTTTGTTCAGCAAAGGCTTGTCCTGTTATGTGGGTATTAGTAGTACTATGAAGCTACTAAAAATTAGATGATGGTGTACTCGAGTCCATTTGACGTCTTGTACTTGTTGATCGATGTCTTGTTCTTCACTCTGAAGATGAGACAGTTGATCGGAGGCATCAATAACTTGTTCCTCGTAGGGAATCATGGTGATTTCCTTGGTAGGTTGAAATGTTTCCAAACTTAGTTCTACTGCGCGGACGAAAGCTCCTAAAACAGTTACAGCTTCCGATCTTCTCGGTGTCAAAATATTTTTGTTTGTCTTAATGACGCAATTTGATGAAGTTTCGATAATTGCGGTCTGGTTTATTGTGGCCTCTTCTCTGATACCATCGCAGATAATCGCGATTTTTAGTTCATTGGTAATTATTGCCATCCATGCGTTTGTAGTATAAAGTTGTTTCCATACTAGTACAGTAGATTTACGCAAAAAATTGCCAAAGTTGGAATTAATTCCCACAAAGACGGGGTTTGATTTTTTGAGTTCATTACTCATATTCTTTCAACATACTATAAAAGTTTAGAAAAATGAAATGTGAGTATGCAAAATGCGTTTTTTGGCCGCCAATATATGTAAGTTCCTTACGGTTTGCATTTTCATAGCGCAAATGAAAAATTTTTCACAGTTCCAAAAATGTCGATATGTTGCCGATCTACTTTTCCCAAATAAGAATCCGGTTAAAGCATGGGAAAAGAGAATGATTTTGCACCCCTTTTGACCAGGCACATGTTGCAGTGCAGCGATTTAATATCACGTTTTTTATCACTGAACATAGATGACTGTGAGCAAATATTTCGTGTGTTATGGTAAATTAAAAGTACCAGAATATCGGTGTCGTCAGCAACAACTGTTACGTGTTTTTCTTCTACCAAGGTTAGTGCTGTTCTGACAATAAGTATGTCAGCATCATCTGTAGCATGAATCACAATCACAGTGTGGCCATTGGCTTCTAAGTGTTTCCCAAGTACCTTAATAAAGCACTGTTTATTTTCATTATTAGAAAGAAAAGTTGCTTTGCCGATAAGAAGTGGAGAGCTCTCGGTAAATTTTACTGTTACCGATGATTGTTTTGTGCGTATCTGATGCTCAACTTCCTTTGTACTGGAGGTGGTATAGTCTAGCCATCAAATACAACTGTCAGAACTTTATATTTGTTAGAAATATGACTGCTATATAGTTGTAGCTCATCTGAAAATTTCCCAGTTTTTGGCAATGGCAATTTGTGTAGTACCTAGTGCACCACTGCCAAAAACATAACATGTTTCCGCAGGCAAGATGTAAATTAAACTAAGTTGTAAGTCATCCAAAGTTCTTGCCAATGATGATTTGTCGCATTTTCTAAATAACTGAGTGTCTGGATCAAAAAGTGATGGAGGAAGTATAGATACTTCATAATTAAAGTTCTCCTTTAATTTTTGCAGATCAGGATTAACAAACATATCAGCATTCTCTGAGTGGACAGCTTGATCATTTTTACCCATGGTAACACAGTTAAAAGCTTTTGGAATAAGTTTGGATTAGATTTGAAGTACAATTAACTTAGCATCATCTGCAGGTACCTTGTGTTGACTGTCTACTAACCCGCAGGAAATATAAATTACGTAGCTGAACATATTCTGAATCAAATGGATTGTGATCTTGCAAAAATTGAAGTAATGTAAGAAAGTCTTTCATATCTCTAGATGTCCTAGCATTGGATATTTTAATATGTGGTTCACTGCTAATACGGGAGACGTCAGTGAGATCGCACATAGCAGCAATAACTTCACAACATGGGTGAATCAATATCCATTTAGCTCGTTGACTTTTACCCATGCTCCTTCCGCCTGTTAACCCACCTCGACTTTTTGTTGATCGCCTTAACGTTTGATCAATAAACATATCTGTCCATATTCCAGCCCACAATCTAGTGTGTCTACGAAGAGTGAAATGACCAGCACTTAACAAACATCTTCATGATTTTTTTCCACCTGTCTTATTTGCTGTAGATATAGCACATTTTGCATAGTTGTTGTGCCACGCAGCCGCAAAGAAAGACAGCATGTGTTCTATAGCTTGCAAATACATTTCCAAGTTTCCTGATGTCCGTTCAGCCCAGATAAATGTCTTGGCATTGTCAACCATATCTAAATACATGATCCACAGTTTGGCTGTTCTACTTTGGACCTTTAAAGAGCTTTTTTTCTTGTAATTCAGAAGACAACTTTAGCAGTTCGGTAGAGGAACTTATTTCAGAGACTGTAATCTCGATATCATATAGCTTATCGTAAAGTTCCAGACTGTGTAAACCTTAATGTATTTCACCTATATCCATGGGTTTCCCCTTTCCTTCACTTGAGAGCTCTGCCGGAAGTTGTAAGTTACTGTCCAAGATATTCTGAAGCAACATTGATGTGAGTACAGATGAAAGCAGTATGTGTTCTCTGACAGCTCTTGAATAAGCTTTACCTATAAGCATATGTGAGACTGTGTTTTCTGCGTAAATGGTTTTCAAAGTCTCTTCGATTCCAGATCCACATAACAGTTCACCAATAATTGTACCTAAATATGACATTATCAGTGAATGGAAGCCACCAAGACGAAGTAAAATGTTTGAGAATTCTTCGGATTTACTGCAAACAACTTCCATAGTCCTAATCCACAGGCGCTGATCAAATGTTACAACTGGTGAGTGTATGTTGAATTTTTTTGCTTCCGAACACATAAGTTTCAAATTGGTATAAACACCGCTGTAAGTTGCTGGATTCATATTAATCATAGGTAGAAATGTTGTAGATACTTACTATCTACCCCTGGGTGCTCATCACTGATCGGCATTCTGCATATATTCATTCCATCCAGGACGCGGCGTCTTCAACAACTTACTGGTATTCCACGAAAGATCTACTAGATTATGTTCAACGGGGTTTAAAGTAAGTTTATCAAACATAATTTTGTTCATGCTTGATTTAAGAGACTGAAAGTATCTAATTTCTATTTTTGCTATCAGCAGCATTTAGTCGGATTTTGCAACGAGAGACCTTCCTGTCTGACAATGAATTAGACTTTGCATCAAGTGGTCTAAATTTGCACATTATAATTCCCATTCCATGGAAAGTGTTGTGACCATCGATGGTGGCAATATAACCTGCTATCGACTGACAGAAATCACCTGGTGTAATTTGAAAATTTGGTGTCTTGTCTATTATTGCAGACTGTAAGTACTTCAGTACTCCATCATATGATATGGAAAACCGAAGTCTGTGAAGCTCGTCTACAAGTACCTAAACGAGAACCAAAATCGCGATGTAGCTGCACACCAACACCAAAGAGGATTGGACTTATAAGTGATCTTGGTCTTGAAACACCAAAGCCTGCCCAATGAAAATCTTCTTTAAATCACATGCCGAAGGACCAATGATAATATCCAAAAAATGTTGCAAAACAGATGGCAAGAACTTTTTTATTTTCCTGTTCAGATGCAATTTCTGATGACGAGGGATAGTGCTCCGTTGAAGCTTGATTTACATTTTGATCAGTTTTGCTGCTGCTTCAATAAGATGATATTTCTCTGCTTCAGGATCTTCTAGTTTATTTTTTTCTGTTAATCCAAGATAATATCAGCCAGTGTTTGATCCATATTAGGCAATCATTATTTTGAGGAAACTATGATATTCCCAAAAAAAATGTTCTCTAAGTTTTTGCAGCATGTGGCGTTGACTATATGGTTCACTATCAACTGGTAGAAAGTCTTTCAATTTAGTAACCAGCTGCTGGACACAAACCGGCTCATCATTTTCTTTAAGCCACCTACATACTTCCAAAAAAGCATCATGCTTTTCTTTCTCCGTCGGACGACCAAGAGTTTTGCAACGTAATTCGTCTTGGGAATTATCTTGGTGCATCTTTGGGATCGGGTCACCTTTTTGAAAATTTACGCTGCATGCCTGGTGGTAAAAGACATCTGCTGCTGGTAAGACATTAACTGATAGTAAGCGGGATTGAACCTTTGCTGACCCTAAATCATTTCAGGAGTTACATGCCTTTATACCAGAATTTTGAAACATAACTGAACATAACCCTTGAATAAAATTTTTGGTATATCCGACTGGAGCGCTCTGCTGCAGCTAGCTTGTGCTTAATCCTGAAAAGATAACTTTAATTTTGCATCACTCCGGATATTATTAGGATTTGTATATACATGGCGTCATTCAACATGAACACTCACGGGGTTATTAGGAAGTGGTTCAAATAACTCATGGATAATATCTTTTCGAATTTTACTTGCACTTATGATTCCTTGTATACCTTTGGCAGATAACTTAACAAACTTTGAAGTTTCGCTTTCATTTTCAGAGCACAATATACAGTTCATATCTGCCATTTGTTAGGCTTCTTAGGAGTTGTCAAAACTTGGGAAAGTCACCTGAAAAAAAAAAAAATGGATTTTAATTTTTTTTTTATACAGTATAGGCTTTTTCCATTGAAAAAATTCAAGATGGCGACCAAAAAACGCATTTTGCACACTCACATTTTTCTAGACTTTTAGTATGTTGAAAAGATATAAGTAACGAACTTAAAAAATCAAACCCTGTCTTTGTGGGAATTAGTTCCACCCTAAACCCTATTTCGACTCTACTATACGGTTGAGTGGATGGAATAGCGTCGAGTTTGGTATGATGTATTTTCAGTTCTTTGGTAAACGTCGTTGATTATGCAGTTGGGGTGCCGTCCATAGTTCTAGTGGTGGTAGGTGAACAAACATAAACATTTTGACCGACGTTTATGCTATCTCGAAATTCTCCTGCGGTCAGGTCAAAATAAAACCGATAATTATAATCAGCTGCTAGTCCGCTTGTAAGTTCTAGAATCTAGTACGCATTCTTTTCGGTCTTGACTGGAATAGGTGTTGGTTTAACAGAACGGAATCGTTGATTTGTGTCATCATAAAGTAGGTATCCATAAACGTGGATAAATTCATCGCTGTGACGGACTTTAGTATGTGAAATTGGGTAGGAAATTATATATTTTTTTGACGGCAGCTTCTGGGATGCGGATGCAAGGATTTCTTCGGCCTGGAGATATTAGTTCGTGAAGTACTCTAGTCCATATAATTTGACATAATCTGGTATGTTCTCAAAATATGTATTTCCAGCTTGTTTTCATCCACTTTCTGGAACCATCCTTGCATCCCGTTAATGATCTTGATGCCTTCATTTAGTTTCTATTGAAACCTTTCTAAGTTATTGTTTATTCTAGTCTCCGTTTGTTTAATGTTGCTGGAGGATGCAACATAAACTTAGCTTGGTGATTTGAGGCTTTGATTAGTTCTCTTTAGTTTTTATCAAGCTCGTCTATACTCATATAGACTTCGTCGTTGACTCGAAATAAAATAAAAACTTGGCTGTATTATGGAAATTAGAATTAATTTATGTATAGGACTTTTCATAGTAAGTCCATCTGCTTTCCTCACAGTGACTACTCGAACGGACTTATCGCTTGTAGGAAACTCTTCGATGGTTTTAGCAAGAGGCCATCTACTGGGATTGATATCTTCCTTGATAAGAACTAATTCTCCCATTTTTTAGTGCTTCTTGTGATTGTTTCGACTTGTATCTTTGTTAAGTTGGTGTAGATAGTTGTTTGACCAGCTTTTCCAGAAGTCGCGTTTGTTTTTTTTTATCAATTTCCATCTTTTGTTGAGGTTTGAGTTGATGTTAATCGTGACTGTGTCTGGAGGTGAGATTACTTCCCGTCCAATCAAAAAATGTACCGGAGTTAGTACTGCTAGGTCTTTTGGATCATTAGATAATGGACATAGTGGTCTGGAGTTTACTCCAGCTTTCCATAAGCCTCCAAAATGCGGGGCTAAAAGGCAGAATGAAATGCCATTGTGTTCCAGCAGATATCAGTGTATCCTGGATTTTGGATTTTTGGATGGTTTCTTGTATCTCGCTTTTGAGTATCTTGCTCGCACCAACAAAATTTGTTCCATTGTCGCTATAGAGATGTGAGCAGAGTCCTCTTCTAGCTACAAATCGTCTAAAAGTAGCTTTAAACGTATCAGAAGACATTTCGCTTACCACTTTTAAGTGAAAAGCCTTTGTCACTCGAAGCATACAAAGATCGCTATGTACCCTTTATACGACTTAAAACCTCTGCCCCTTGACATTTGTATTGGTCCTGCATAGTAGACACCGGAGTTGGAGAAAGGATGTGATGGGGTGACTCTTGGGGCTGCAAGGTCTCCCATTTGTTACTCTGCTGTTTAGGCCTTAAATCGGATACATCTAATACAATGCTTGATTGTATTTTTTACTGCATTTTTTCCATTTATGATCCAAAATAGTTTTCTGGTGTAAGCTGATTCCCACCCATGTAGAGTGGTGAGATGGACATCTGTGACTACGCATCTTGCCAGGTGACTCCGATACGCCAAAATCATAGGATGTTTGTTACTGTATGGTAGTTGTGAGTGCTAAAGTCGACCTCCTATTCTCAAAACTCCGCCATTGTCTAGAAACGGGTTGAAACTTAGAATTTTGCTTTTTGTTTCTTTTATTCTGTAGCGTTTTGATTTCTTTTTCGAAGTAGCGTTGCTGTTCCATTTTGACAATGTGTAACAGCGCGGTTGCCATCTCTTTGACAGTTAATTTCGATGGATGCTTCTTTTTTCTGTATTTGTCCAGAAATTTTTTACAGTGACGAGAATCTCTGAATAATTTCATTGCTGCCCTTTGTTTGTGTGGTGATGATGGCTGTGTAGCTATTTTTTTCTTCTTCAGTCGTTGCAGGAATGATAAAAGGATTTCTTGTTACGCTATGTAACAATAACCATGATGGTCCATGCCACCTTTACATGATACCAGAATTCACTGGATACAAGTTTGTTTATTTCAGCGACTCTAGTGGCAACAAAAGTTTTCCATCTTGATGGCTTTCCTTTAATCTGTGCCAGTGTTATCATGGAGTCTGAGTAGGCATAGACTGGAACTTTCACTAGCGATAAAACTAATATAATATATAGTTCCTTTAATTAGTTTTGACAACAGAACTGCAGCACAAAGTTCAAGTCGTGGTAGAGTTACCTTCATCAGTGCTGGAGCAACTTTGGATTTAGCAGTGAAGAGAGTGGCTTGGCTTTCATCTTGTGGATTTTTAAGTTTCATGTAGATGACTGCACCGTATGCTTCCTCTCATCATCTCAATGTTGCTTTGTTTGGATTGATGTGCCTATCTATTAATTGTTCGACATTTTTTAGTTCTGCTTGAAGCTTGTGTGTTCAGGTACAGGATCGTCCCATCTTAATTCTTGTAACCATAATTCTTGGATGAGAAGTATTGCTTTTATGATCACTGAAACTAGCCACCCAAGCGGATCAAACAATTTAGCAACCTCGGAAAGGATATTTCGTTTCGTAATTTTGGTATTTTCTGTTACTTCAGTTTTAAAACGGAAGGTATCGTCATGTGGTGCCCAGTGGATACCAAGAGATTTTTTTGTTTCATCTTCTGTGATTTCTACGGAAGTTCTATCTTTCAGTTTCTCTGGCTGAGCTTGTAGGAGTTGATTTCTGCTGCTGGTGAACCCGCCAGAGCGAAACATTTTGATTAGTTCTGCTTGGAGGTCTCATGTTTCTTCAATGATATCTGCACAGGAAAGAAGGTCGTCTACATAGAAATCGTGCAGGGCTGCCTTAGCTGCCTTTGGAAAATTTGTGGCCTCATCACTGGCTAGTTGCTGCAGTGTTCTGATCGCCAAATATGGAGCTGCGGTTGTACCATATGTTACTGTTGCGAGACAGTATTCTTGTATTGGATATTTTTTGTCGAACCGCCACAGAATTCTTTGAAGTTTCTGATCGTCTGGATGGATTTTGATTTTTCTATATATTTTCTCAATGTCAGCTGTGATAACTATTCTGTCTGATCTCCAACGTGAAAGAATATTCGAAAGCTCTTGCTGTAATTTGGGACCAGTGTACATTGTTTCGTTCAGGCTAGATCCAAAGGAAGTCTTGCTGGATGCATCAAATACTGCTCGTAGCTTGGTCGTTGTACTTAGTCCTTTTAAAACATGGTGATGAGGAATGTAGTATTTTGAAAATTCTGTATCTTTTTCATCGCAGATTTTCATGTGTCCCAGATCTAGGTAATCTTGCATAAATTGTTTGTAGGGGAAGTCTAGTCTCTAGTTTCTTAAGAGCTTTTTCTCTAATTGTATAAGTATTGCTGCAGCTCTCTGCTTTGATATTGCCAGAGTTTGTTCTTTGCCATTGAACGGTATTCTCACAGTGTAACTACCATCTTTTTCTCTGGTTGTGTTTAGAGCATATTGTTCCTCACAGATCCCCTCATCTTTAGTCATTTGTCTTGGTTGGGAGATTTTCTCTATTTCCCAGAATTTGGCTAGCTGTAAATCTTCTTGAATGCCGGTTGTCACTGTAGAACCCGGAGTTTTTTATCTTTGGTAATTCCAGTGTTTCCAGAAAATATCCATCCGAATTCGGTGTTCTGTCCCAGTATGCCATCAATCGTTTTCCTGACGCCTTCAATCAAAATCTGAGCGTATTCTTTGGCGCCCAAAATAATGTCATTCGGACCAGGCTTCTGAAATGTAGGATCCGCCACAAGGCCATTGTTCCACTGAGGTATATTGACTTTCATTTTGGGGGAAGTCTACGTGAAATCCTTTCATTTCGACAGAATCTTGTGAATTATCGGCTCTTTTGATGAGTGTTCGTATAGTTTGTTTGTTTCGAAATCCCATTTCCGAGCTTCTATGCGACCTATTTTTGGACTCCATGACTCCATGATGTTGTGTCAATCTTGATGCTTTTCAGAGCTTCCAAACATTCGATGATGGTGTCATGCAGCTGTTTTATTTCTGATACTGTTTCCTGCTGAATGCAGGAATATCCAAGATTCTGTCTATTAATTTTGAGATGATAAGTCTTTCGTTGCTTTAACGATCGCTTAAGATTTGCCATACTGTCTGATAATTAATGTCTGAAATTTTGAGATGCTCCCTGAGTCTGCTGGCTTCTCCTCGAACATGGATTTTGAGCTGGGTACTGCATCTTCTCAATCTGCGTGAGATTTTTGTTTCCATGGACCACCGTTCTGAAGATGTCTCGGAAAGTTACCCATTCTTCATACTGACCATCGAAAAATGGTAACTTTATCTGAGAAAGACTGATATTGCATAATTTTGGTGCTTGAGTCGGTATATCCTGACCTCGGATTTTCGATTCCAATATTAGACACTTTAAGCAAACCCTAAATTTTTCTACGTATCCGTATCGGCATCCGTAAACGCATCGACTTACGTTGACCGCCTAAAAGTCCTTTTAAGCTTGGCCATACACTACGTAAACGATCGTATCCTTGGATGAAACGATTTCTAACCTTAAAAAGTAATTTGTTGATCTTGTAGCTGTGTTTGTAGGTTTTCTTTTTATCTATAAGTACTGTGCTTATGTTGTTAAAGTTATTTTAGTGATAACTGACAGGAAGATCTCTCTCAATATTGTCAAATGACTGAGATACGTTTTGGGATACGGATACGAGGCTAGGCCCGTAACGATACTGACAACGCAACGCAACAAAACCACCGTATCTATTCTGCGCATGCGCATGCGCAAATCGATGCGGATACGGATACGGATACGTTTAAAATTCAGGACATGCTTGAGGTGTCTATTTCCAGAACATCTTTATATCTGAGCTCGATTACTTCATAGGGATTCGTAATTGTTTTAGAACAGGCTCGAACTTGTAGCTCAATGAATATCTCGGAGATAGTCTCCCAATGCTTCGAAATTTTGTTGTATAATAGTTGATAACGACTGATTGATTCCTCCACCTGCAAATCATTGATGATTTTGGCTAAGTTGATTGATTCGAACTTCTTCTTCCTTCAGTCGGTTGGGCGGAGCTTGCAGCGCTTGGTTTGAGGATGACGCTAAGTGTTGCTCCTTCTTACCAATAATGTATTCTATGGCATCATTATAGATTTTGGCAAGCTGTTCCATGTAGTATACATGGGAATGACACTCTTGTTTACCAATTTCCACATGATTTTTCTCGATCTCTTCCTAGACTGATTCGAGCACATTTATTTTGTCTTGATAATATTGCTGTGTTGCTGGTATTGCCTTTTTTCACAGTCGAGCTGGGGGCGATTGTCCATGCATTATGCGCTTTTGTTTGTTTTTCTTTTCACAATATCTTGAATTTCAGTATCGTTCTCATCAAACTAGTCTTGATGTTTCTTTTGTATGAAGCCGAGGCAGTTGTTATAGCGGTCTTCAATATTTACCAGTGTTCCTCGATGCTTTCTGGGTACTCTAACGGAAGTTTCTGGCTTAGACAGGCTTGGAAGTTTATCCTGATATGATCGTCTTGAAGGCGTTCTATGTTGAAATTGTGTTTGAACTGCTTTTTTTGACATTTCTACGCTTTGGTTGTATGCGCAAGTTGATTCTGACTCGTACCAGCAGTCCATACTTGTTAAAGCTCTCGTAATGCATACATCATTTTGGTATTTGGAACAGACAATTATAATTATTGCCTGGACTTATCACTGGACAACTTTTAATTTTTTCATGTTTTTTTTTTATAGAATCATTGATAAAACTCCATTATTTACCGAATGTTTTGGTAATATATCTGTTCATGTGCTGATATAAGAAATAATTAAATTAAGTCCTTCGATTTGCGAACTGTAAAGAGTATACCTACAAATACAAAAGTTTCAGTACCTTACCTTGCTGGTTCTATAGTCGAGTATCTTACGGCCAATTTCCGCAGGGATCCCTGTCTAACTTCAAAAGATCGACTTTTGTTGGACAGTTTAGGTGCGAGCCGAAGTGCGAACACTGAAAACTACCCGTTTCCTTTAGTTCAGGAAAATCTATTCTTTTGACCGACTTATCAAAGTTCATTCGTCAAGGTGCGAACCTTGATTGATTCGAACCCGTAGTGGTTCCCTTTTCATGGCGCTGGTCGCGCGCATCCACCAAGGTACCAGTTTTTTTGAACAAGTATGGTTTGAAAATCTTACTAATTATCCCGATATTTTGACTTGCATGAACAGTTTCATTCATGATGATTGTGTTGGAACCTCCTTTACTTTTGTGAGACGATTTCGTATTATTTTATAATTATATTAAATGTTTCAATGATTAAACAATCAACAATAATAGTTATAGTATTAGTGGTTTTATCTGTCACTGTGTCACCGTGTTTTTCCTTGTGTTTGCGCTTTCTCTTCGGCAATAATGATGTTTTCAAATGTAAAATTTTTTTTTTGTGCCCATACTTATACATATAGAACTGGATTTGAATATTTTTTCATAATTTTATTTTACTTTTCTGATATAGGAAGACTGAGAATTTTCTGAAAGTAGTATCTAGTAGTTGTTATATGCATATACATACTTACAAGAAGTTTATGTAGTCTGGACAATAGATCTTTCATGAATTGAATAATTCTCGCTGTTATCTATAACTAATCCCAATTATATTTCATTTTTTGAATGTAACTGTTTTATACTAATCAACCATTTCCAGTTCGGATTTATTTATTTATTATTTCGATTCTAAGAATCTTTATTGGTTTGTGGATATTTAAATTTTTATCAGATAAGGCGGCTCCTCTTCCGGTTGTTTTCACTTACCAATTACTCTTCCGTGCAGTTGGACTTTCTCCTATACTAGTCAAGTCAGGCTACAGTTTGCTCAGAATCGCTTTGATTGGAACGTTTTTTATGCATTTGGCATTAAGCTCCTTCCTAATTATTGACTCACCACCCGCAGGCTACTTAATTTGAAAGCCTTGAGCAATGCTACAAAAAACAGTTATCCATTACGGCCAACGAAATCCTCCAACTTCGTTCTAAATTAAATCACTTATACAAAAACAGTGAAGACGTAGAACTTCCCTGGATACGCACATATGCCGTATTTAGGACGTGACAATTGCAAACATATTTCGTTACTCCACGAATCGATGCCCCAACTAGACGTGCACCCATATTAAAACCCAATTTTCTTCCCGTAATTTGATTTTATGAGGTCGCGCGCCGACCGAATCCTCCCCCCTCTGCGCTTCCATTTCACCCTGTGAAAATTCGGGGGTAGGGGGATTTTGCGTGCCCCCACTGCCGGATTTTCCTTGATGCTGAAAAACATACCCCGCAAACTCAGTTGCTTACTCGTCTCGAATGGGGTGACATCGTTCCAGTTTCCTCTCCCTTGATAGTTCTCTCGTCTTCGTTCCGGTGGTGATCATGATGACACACAGAACAATTTTGTGATTAAGTGCGAAAAGGTGTGTATTTTTTGTTTGTTAGCTGAGCCCAGTGTTTTTAGAGTATTTTGGTAGTTACAATGTTGCTTTTTTATAATCAGCTTTTATGATGTTTTATGTGCCTACAAAGTAAGCAATCTTATTTTTATTTTGCAATGTTGGTTTTGTAGTTTCTTAAACAAACAATTCTGAATAATTATCTCTGATCGTTTGTCAATCTAGGGGTTATGACTATACCGGTATACTTACTTATAGGCTTGTCATATCGAGAGGGCCGATCACCTACATAATTTCAAATAAAATATCTATAATTATTATATTCATGTAGCCTGAATTACTATTTTGTTTTTCTCCAAACGTCAAAAAAACATCACTTTGTCAACACCTGTCAAGATGGTAGAAATTCAATTTCTATGTTGCTAGGCAAATCCAGGAGGTTAACACCTGTCGAGGTGGTAGAAATTTAATTTATATGCTGCTTGGCAACCCCAGCGGCAGCAAAAGTACTTTTGGTGCCGCTGGAGCGGCAGTAAAAGTACTTTTAGTGCCGCTTGTACTTTTACTGCCGCTCAACCATCCAGTTACCCCCGAGCTTACCACATTCGTTTGGAGAAAAAATAGCGTGTTGCATACGGAGTAGAAGCACTTTTTTGTGCTTCAGCGGTATTGCAAGCCTCACTACGTTCGGCTCGCAAACCTACTGCTTCTGCACAAAAAAGTAAAGCTTCTACTCCTAATACAACAATATACTATTTTCTCCAAACGTCAAAAAAACGTCACTTTGTTAACCCCTGTCAAGATGTCAGAAATTTAATTTCCATGCTGCTGGGCAAATCCGGCAGGTTTACACCTGTCGAGGTGGTAGAAACTTAATTTCTATGCTGCTTGGCAACCCCAGCGGCAGCAAAAGTACTTTAAGTGCCGCTCGTACTTTTACTGCCGCTCAACCATTCACTTGCCTCCGAGCTTACCCCATTAGTTTGGAGAAAAAATAGCGTGTTGCATAAGGAGTAGAAGCACTTTTTTGTGCTTCAGCAGTATTGCAAGCCTCACTACGTTCGGCTCGCAAACCTACTGCTTCAGCATAAAAAAGTAAAGCTTCTACTCCTAATACAACAATATACTATTTTTTTTTTGTGATGCAAAGTAGGTACAGGTAAAAGTACCACTTGATTATTCCATCAATGGGAGATAAGATTAGATTATATAAAACCAGTGAGGGAAGGAGGTTTCAAATTCTACTGCCAAGCTTGTCGGCATAAAAAAATCAAATCAACATGGATTTATTTTATTTATAGCTATTATTCTATTGTCTTTTCTATCTATTAATGAATAAAGTGGCATATTTAAAGCTGTTCAGTAATCTTGTCTTATGCAATTTTCGGATATTTACCGTCGTGTTCTTGTATGTACCTATTGTTTAACTTATATATTTTTCCTTTTATTGTGCGAAATCTGTACCTAAACTCTCATTCCAAGTACCTATATATTATGAGAACATTTATTTTGAAAACAGTTTTGAAAAATTTGGTAGATTTTTGTAGTTGACGAAAGACAACAACTCGCAAATGCCTCCCTTTTTCTGCTTTTCTTGCTCTACCTAACAAGCGCTTCATAACAAATACTAAAGTGTCTTCGAGAACCGGAATCGTTGTTCTTTATCTGCTTGCGGGTTCATTAACGTAAACTCTCTTCAAAGAATCCAGCAGCAGCAGATTTCAATTAGGTCCAAAGATATTGTTCACTCCTGGACTCCATTATTCTCTATACTTATCTTTAGTGGCTTTTTGCATGCAATTTCTGCCCACGTACCGCTGGATGTTATTTCTTCATCTGAGAAACGTCCAACATTCCTCTTAATCTCCCTTGGTTCTTTCATTGCAATAATTATGCACTATACGATTGTCATTGTAGCCGACATTATAAAACAGCAAAAGTGAGTAGATATTTTTTTTTGGATTATTTCCAAAGTTCAACCGCCGTCATATCATAACTTACCATCCTTACTGAAGTCAGCCTGAAAATGATTGTTAGTAAAGATTACCTACCTAATAGAATGATGACAGAAGAAACTACATCTTTATGGAGAGCATAGGTACTTATTACACAATCCGAAAGTCATAAGTAACAATATAATCATTCTCAAACTACAAAATAGATTACGCTTCTGATGTCTGCCTCATTTCTAATGTAGGAATATATTTGAAAAAATTTCAGTATATGTAATGTTCAGCAGATTAAGCCTGGAAAAAATGGTCATATTTGACCATGAATACAATCCAAAAATATTACCAACAAGGTGCATTTTGAATACCTAACCTAATTGTGCATCAATATTTCTTCTTCTTCGGGTGCCTTTTTCTCTACGAACGTTGGCAATCATCAGCGTTATTATTTTGATGCTCTACTAGCCAGTCATTTGGTTTTATTAGATTTTCGTCATTTTGCGTTTCTGTGTCGAATACTATTTTATTTTTCTCTTCCTCGCTCACTACGGCACTGTCGGGCGTCGGAACTATCTATTTGTAATGCTGTCGCCTCATGGACATCATTTCTAGCAGTGTTGTTATTTACGCAACTACTATCCCCTAATAGGTTTTCGGAAATTTTCTTGGTTTTCCTCCAGAAAGCTCCACTTTTTTAAACTTTTTCCCGTTTATTTGATGATATTTTTCAGCAAGATATTGCCCAAAACTCGTACACCAAGAAAATAGCCTCTTCAAACATATGGCGTTGTCAATGGTGTGGTAGTTCTATAGCGCTTTTCCTTGAGCAAAAAGGCTTACCTATTTACTCTATTATGATTCTATTATTAGGTACTGTATTATTATCCTCCATAAAAGCTTTAAAGAGCTTCTTCCCTTATGTTCGATAACAGTTTCCATATTTATAATTTAAACTCCGCAGCAGAATTGTCACTTAGTAACTCCTTACCCAATAGTTCTATAAAAAAAACTATAAGCGACATTACAGAGTAGTTCCACATGGGAAAGTATAATTCTATAGGGCACTATTTTGCATCGGTTTCACAGTAATTTGATCTAATCACTGTTGCTGTACTGTGTTATTGTGCACACTTATACAACAACATCGGCACTTATCTTATAAATGCTCTATAATTATGTTCCAAGAACATTCTTGCAATAAACTTAAACAACAATTAGGTTCCTGAAGGCAAAATAGGCTTATGTGCTACATTAATGCAACAGTTCAGTGTTCTAGATACGACTATAAAACCTCAACAGAACATAACAGTTCCATTACTTTAAATTCGTAGAACTACTTTGCTAGCTGAGCTCTAGCTGAGGTCTTCCACCAGATTTTGTTATCAAAAAATCAACTTAAAACATGTTTGTGAAGGCGGCAGCCTTACACCTGCCTTTGCTGCTTACGACACAAAGACCAAAAAATTAGGGAAAAATGAATTTAGAATATGTTCGTGAAGACCACAGCCTTACACCTGACTTTGCTGCTTACGGACAAAAACAAAAATGAAAACTAATTTGAAACATGTTTGTGAAGCCTTATACCTGGCTTTGCTGATATTACAAGATTATGTTCATTGTAGGGGCCATGCTCTAAGTTGCTCTTTTGCTGTCTTGGTTATCACATTTGTTCTAACCTTCTTAATTTCATACTATTCATTTTCTAGACACTGCAAAACCTCATACGGTCCCAAAATCTCTTAATCGCGCTTGCTGATATGCATCTGCGAATCCCTGTGCATTAACACGAAGTCACCTGGAGAATATGTAACATTATCCCGACGCTTTTGGTTCCTGGTATCCAAAACGGAAGTTGAAGTAAGCTTCTCAGCTACACGCTGTCTATCCAAACTACGATTGCGAACTGGTGTCAAGTCTTTCGACAAGTTTTTCAATAAAGCTTGAATCAAAGGTGTTAAACGTTTAGTAGATTTTTGCGTTGTAGTATTTAGAACTAGCTATATTTTCCATGGCCCGTTCGACCATTCTTACTTAATCTGTGTTTCAATCCTAAGGAGGTTTCTGACATAATATAACGCTCTGCCTGACCATTTCCCCTGTGAACATCAGATGTTATGAATTGGTGTTCAATGTTCCATTGCTCCAAGTATTATGAGAACGTTGTATTCTTGAATACTGTGCCACAATCCATGATGATGTTCATGGGTGTTCCAAACAACGCTGAGACGTTTTGCAATTTTCCACGCGTTTCAGATGTCGTAACCGTTTTTCGGGGTAACAATAGGCAGTATTTGGTGAATGCGTCAGCAACAATGAGTATGCTTAAAACCATCTGTGGATACAGGCAATGGTTCTAGTCAATCCATATGCAGAGTGTGGAACGGTTCTTTTGGCTTTTCCACTGGATTTATGAAAGCCTGGAGTGGTCCAGTTCTTGTTTTCATGACTGCACATACAATACAATGTTTAGTGTATCGTTTGACAAACAATCGTTTGCGAGGAAACCAGAAGTGTTCAGAAGTTGAATCATAAGTCTTTTGATAGCCAACATGGCATTGCTCATCGTGAAAAATTCGAAGGAGACCCAAGCGACTCTGTTCCTAGACTAACCCAATCTAACCCAAACCACTGTATGTTTGTTGTTCTGTCAGGGTTAGAATGCTTATGATACAGCATGTCCTCTTCCAACGTACTGATTTGAGTCGAGGTCGCCATTTCCAAGCTGTTCTATTAGGTTTTGTATTTCTTCGCTACCTTTTTATTCCATATAGGCCCAATCGTTATTCGTGACTCTCCGGATAATGGGATTTCTACTAAGGTAGTCAACATAGGGTGAACTGCTTCCTTTACGATAGATTATCTCAAAATTGAAATCCTGCAAATATACCCACCATCCGGCGATTCGGGGTAATAAATCGTTTTTGGTCATTGTTGCCTTGATGGAATTACAATCGGTAATTATCACAAATTTCATACCAAGTAAGTAAGTGTGAAAATGTTTGACAGCTATCGCTAAGGTTTTCAATTCGTAAGAATGGTATTTGGATTTACACTCACGCTGTAGTCCTTTTACTGAAATAAGATATCACACTGGGCTGACCTTCAAGTTTTTGGATAAGAATTGCGCCATAGCCCAAACTGCTTGCATCCATGTGTAATTCCGTAGGCAACTCCGGATTGTAAATTTTCAGCAACGGCCTCGATGTTAGGTGCTCGATGACATACCGCCGTGCAATCTTCTTTTCTTCATTCCACTTTTGTTTGCTCAGCTTTATTATACATGCTGTTTTTCTAGCAAAATCAGGCACAAACTTCCTGAAATAGCCTGTAAGGCCTATGAACTGACGATCCTGTTTGACGTTTACTGATACCGCGGACTCCAGCAGTGCTTGTATCTTTGATTTTCCCGGTCTGATACCATCACCTGAAATTTCCCTAACAAGATATTCCAGAGTAGGCTGAAGAAATCGACATTTCGGAATATTCAATGAGAAACCAGCATTACTAAGTGCCTCCTGGACAAGACGTAAATGGGCTAGGCCCTCCTCCGGCTGGTATGACTATAGGAATTAAAATGTCATCCATGTAGACCAAACCGACAATATCTTTCAATTTTCCGAGAGTAAGGTTAATGGCTCTCTGGAATACGGCAGGGGTATTAGCAAGGTCAAAAGGCATCCTTAAATATTCGAAATGCCCTTCGGGGGCGATGAAAGCTGCTTTCTGGATCGATTTTTCATGGATTGGTATCTGGTGGAACCCCGAAGCCATATCTAACGATGTGAAATACCGACCTTGTCCTAACCTATCCAACTGGTCCTCGATAAGTGGCAAAGGATACCTGTCTCTAATAGTCACTCGATTGAGTTCTCGGAAGTCTTCGCACATACGGTAGGCGCAATTTTTCTTTCTCATCAATAAGATGGGACTGGCAAATGGGGATTGACTAGGTCGTACAATGTGATTTTCCAACAAATCATTATTTATTCCACGAACAAATTCTTTTTTACTGGCTGACAATCGATAGGGGGGACGATTAATCACAACATCTTTTTCCAACCGGATCTTTAAAGTGACATTGTTAACTTCACCTACTCTGGTTTCACTTGTAATCATACCGTCGAATTCATCCAGTACTTCCTTACGTTTATTCTGGAATTATGAAGGAACAATAACATCAAATTTTCCAGAAGCGAAAGTGTCAAAAATCCTATTTATTCCTGGTAGTTATCGACGTTCTATTCGTGAAGCTTGATGATCAGTGATAGTAACCAAGCTTTGATCCTCGAGGATGTCACGTCCAATCAAAACGTCATAATCCAAACATATGTCAGAAACAAAAAAGTATGTTATGGGAATTTCGATTCCAGAGACTTTTGTAAAATCTGTGAACTACTTTGTGGTAGTAATAGTGACATTGGCAATTCCTATAAGCACCATGTTACAAGCGATTACCTTTCTTCGAACAGATAAAGACATTTTTCTGACATTAAAGACAAATCCGCACCTGTGTCAACGAACGCCCAAAATCGATGACCATTGACAACTATTTCAGTAGCGTAGCACCAATTGATTTGCCAATGGAGCAAACATTAATACTGCGGTGTTTATCTATCGCAGTTTTCAGAAAGCAATTCAAAATATGATGACCCCGTTTGGCACAAAAACCACAAACTTCGTCATTGCTTTGGGAGGTTGAAGGTAAAATATGACTAGAAGTAGAAGGTGTACTGTTATGTTCAGACGATGTTTTGGTACTTTTGCTTCGACAATTAGCTTTAATATGTCATGTTTTTTTAACTAAAGAATTACATTTAACTTCAATACTTGTTCTACCGCCAAAAAATAATCCCAAAGGATTATATAATATGGATTTGATGTGTGGTGCACGAAAAAAAAAGCGAAGATAATCGAACAATTTATTCTCATTTACCTACCCTTTTGATGTTTGACAAATTTATAAATTTTGAATCACTCCCATGCGATCTAAAGATCGCAGCAGTTTATTGTATTCAATACAGTTCAAGAAATTGAGATTTTCAAGAGTATTAACCGAGGACGCACTTGCATATTATAATGCATCAATCAATTTTTAAATGGTTTTCACTTTGGCAACGAAAATGAAAATTGATGCTTTCATTAAATCCATCCAAATTCAAACAAAATGAAATTTCGAAGTTACGCGTAAAAATCAGTTGAAGTTGTTCACCTAGACCTTTACAAAAAGCAAAGCTGTATTTACCCTACTTAGAAGGAAATAAAATTAAGTGCATGAGAAGCATTCGCGGTTGAAGTCGGTAAACTTTGAGTTTGAGCCCGCGAGGAAAGCTAGAAACACCAAAGAGTGGAAAGGGGGACGAGCGAGGCGTCAAAGGAGGATTTCAGCTGAGCAGTTTCACTAATTTGTGTGTATGATAACTAAGGCGCTTGTTAAAAGCAAGAAGGCATATAATTATCTCATTTTCGATAAGTAAAATGAGTGAATTCGAAGCTCCGTGACATGTGCGGAGTAATTTTGTTGAAAATTGTTGTAGCCTTTATAATATGCATATTGTTAGAACGTTTAATTCTTAAGAAGCCAAAGTTATAACTTGCGATTTGAGAAATACCATCCAGTACATAACAACAAATAAGTTTAATTCTATAAAATTGAATTTTACCAGTGACCGTTCAATTCACAGTTTGTAAAAAGGTGCAATTTTCCATACGACAGGAAAGGAGTAGATATTTGAAGCTATTGTTACCAAGTCTATATCATGTGTGAAGACGCCTGGTAAAGAGGAATATTTTTACATGTTTTCATTTATCAGAGGATTATTTGAGATTCTCGTTAAATCGTTTACAGTTAAAGAAGAAGATTTTTGCTCGCGTTCGTGGACATTTTCATAACGTTTAAATGGACACTGTTTTGGTATTTTTGTGGTGCCCCTATTCTTCAGTACATTTATATCCATTTGTGGGTGAAGTTTAGTGGAACCAGTGTTTTTGATTAATTGCTATGTGCTTAAGCCTGATTGCTATTCAGAGAATTGCCGAAAGTACCGTTCGGCCAATTATGAACCAGCACCTTTTGTCACTCAGAGGTCACTTAAGGAAGCCCATTATACTCGCTTCGCAGATGAAACTTCTTGATCAATTAAATAATTAAATGGGGAATTATGAAAACCATTAGGATTTGGTTTTCTTGTTCACAATTCTACACTAGACAGAGGATTTTCCCAAAGGGTATGTTCATATCACGTCAACGTTGATAATATCTCTTTATGCAAAAATGTATGATTGATGATGAAGCAACAGCAAGAAATACATGGAAATCAGCAGAAGCAGATCTAGTCAATGAGTCATCAATATAATATAAGGGTGTCCTTTTAAAAAAATTGACCATGGCCAATATCTTAGAAATCCGGACCAGAAATGACCTCTAGCGGCAAGACTGTCTGTGGCGGAAAATATGAAAATAGTTTAGTGGACTGTATGATTTGAAAAAAAAAAGGAAATAAATGTTTAAATCCGGTACGCACAGATCACTTACCTTTGAAAAGGTTTCTGTTGGTTCTCTGGGTACTGGTCCAAAATGAAGAGTATTGACTGTAGCAGAGTACTCTATAGCTTCTTGGGGCAGTAATATAGGGGCAGTTTCGTTGTAGTGACCGAACCGTCCGATACGACACGAATTTGTACGGGTCGCGTAGCGAGAGTGTGTTGTCTACTTTCCGGCCGAGAATATATTATTTTGAAAATCTCGGACAAGGCAGTATAAAAATGCAGCTACTTCCAGCAAGTGACGTGTGCGCATATGATAAACGAAAAAGTCGCTAATAAAAAATATAGGCACAATCGAACTTTGTAGATTGCTCTGCACAAACTAAAATAGGCAAAAAGCCCTTTTGAGAGTTTCTTAAACACTGTCGAAGATATCAAAACGTGTATGCACCAATGAATATTTGATGAAACTTCAGCCTCAGAGTGGGGCGTTGGTTTTTTTTTTGTATATCAATCAGAAATTGCATCTCCTATCAGATTTTTGCTATCATCACAGCAATGCTACAATTAAATCAATTCCTTAGGTTCACAAGGCAAGGCGTCTGCCAATGTTCCGCTTTCCACTAATCTTTCACTGGACTATCAATTGGAGAAGTGTGATTGATTTCTGTCCTCTCGTTATATATGACCCAAATATTGAAGCTTTCTCTTTTTTCATTCAGCACTTCGGCATTAGTAGTTCTATCGGTTCATATTTCAGGGAATATGCCACATTCTACGGTAGCACCACATCCCAGTAGAAGAGCGCTACTAAGCGAATATCGCCACCTGGTATTATAATTTTTTGTAAACAAACTTTGTGTATACCTAAATAAAGACAATTTAAATTCAATTCAATTCAATTCAATTCGAAGGCTTGTAGTTTGTCTATGTGGTTTTTCTTGAGGGTCCATATTTCAACTCCATACAAGAGCGCGGACAAAACATAAAACGAATCTTCCGCATCATCCTAAGTTCCATGTTTATATCCCGACCTTTTTATAAATGTTGATCTGACTCAAGGTTCCTAAATGTTAATAGGTTGTCTGGTAATGCCAAACAGATGACGTCATCAGGTGGTTCTTATGGAGATTTGCATTAAGCTAAGGCTTCCAGATGACGTCATAAAAGTTACCAGGCAACCTAACTCTTTTGAACAACCTTGGATCTGGCATCTCTATCCTTGTATTATCTCTCTTGTTTGATTACTAGTTTGTTATATCTAAGTTCCTATAGATATATTTATATGTCGGCATATTCTCTACCGTGGTGTTCGCCACCGTCAGGTTCACATGGTTCAGATTTTGTTGGAACATTGTAACCGCCATTAACTTGGTTTTCTTGAAGTTAATTTTTAGTTCGTATTCATTATATCGATCATTTAGTTTTTATAAAAAGTTTTGTGTGTCTTCAAGATTGCTCGTTAACAAGACGGTGTCATCAGCATACAATAAATAATATTATTCACTCCCCCATTGTTTACTATTTCCACTAAATCATCTTCTAAGGTTTCCCCAAAAATAGCTTCGCTGTATAGGTTAAAGAGAAGCGGCGGTAGGATGCAACCTCACACTACGTCGAATTGTATTAGCTTTTGACCTCAATTAAGGTTACTATTTATTCTAACGTCGTTCGAGTCAATGATTCTGCTGACGGGTGACTGATGTAACTTGTCATGTTTCACTTTGTTTAAGGCTTTCTCGGAATCGATGTAACATGCATATACCTCTTGGTTTATATCGAGACATAGCTGGAAAAGAACGTTAATTCAAAAAAGCGTCTCTCGTGTTCCAAGTCCTTCGCGAAAGCCAAACTGTGTGTTGCTTATGTCTTCCTCGAGTCTCCTGTTAATTCTTTTGTGGATGATCTACAAAAACAACTTCAAGGTGTGGCTCATAAGTGCGATGCTTCGGTAATTTGAGCATTCTCTTGAATTTGGTTTCTTGGGTATGAGCACAGAAATACAACCATTGTTTGGGAATTTCTCCCTTATCATAAATGCGGTTAAAAAAGGTCTAACAGCATATCAATTACATCATCATCAAAGAGCTCTATGGTTATCTGATCAGGACCAGCAGTTTCACCGGGTTTCATAGTTTCCAAGGCCTATACTATTTATGTCTTATAGTTACATATGTACTAAGTGAATTATGAGGTTGATACACCAAAGCAAAGTTTGTGTGGCCCGAGGAACACCAATTGCCCGTGGGCATTATCCCACGCTTCGCAGCTAATGTGGGTAGGACCTCAGGTTAGGGGTTGTTTTTCAGGAAAACACACAACTACAAAAAGGAGCTTAACGTATATTGTCTGCTAGTGGGTACATCACCAAAGGGGCACTACATAGGTGCGCCACATGATTCTCACGTTCGGGGTACATATACGGGGATGCAACTGGTTCCCGCACGTATAGGCGGCGATGCTCTGTGATGCCCGGTGAATGTCACTTTTATGAACAACTATCAGTAAATTCAAACATCATTCCTTATACAATGGCGACAGTCCATAATTTCCTTTGGGCTTGGGCAGTGTGCTCTCGTTTAGGTACTTCGATGCTAGATAGGAATATTCAGCATCACAGGTTTTTCGAACGGCGCCTCCACCATATGGCACACGCCAGTGTACGAAATGCCTTCGTAAAGAACTCGACAAGCTACTAGAAAGCGACTACATTGAAGAGTGCGAGTCAGCGTACGCAGCGCTCGCCGTCCTCGTGCCCAAAAAGAACCACGAAGTATGTACCTCTCACGATAGACTACCGAGCCTTGAATGCCATCACCAGACCAGACAGATACCCCATCCCGAGAATCGATGATCTTTTGCACGCAGCTAAGCAAATCACGACCTTAGACCTCAGAAGCGGATAATATCTAATCAACGTGAAGCCTTCATATAGGGACAAAACTGCATTCGTTTGCCCTTCCGGTACCTACCGTTACAAGCGCATGCCATTTGGACTCCGCAACACGCCCAGTACTTTTCAGCGCCTCATCGATAGGTTTAGGCTAGGAATACAAGACGTCTTCATGTTGGCATACCTTGATGACTTGATCATCATGTCATCGTTTTTCGAAGACCATTTGACCGACCTAAGGAAAGTATTCCTGCGACTTGCGCAGTACAAGTTAACACTTAATCGACCTAAATGTTCATTCGCCTGTGAAGCCGTCCATTATCTAGGACACATCCATGTGAAGATAAAGTCGCTGCCATCATGAACATGTTACCACCGGAAAAAGTCAAGCAACTGTTAGAATTTATCCAAACCTGCTCATGGCTTCGTCGTTTTGTTGAAAACTTCGCCGATGTTGCTAAGCCACTAACGACACTGACCAATAAAAACATCAAGTGGACCTGGGGTCCAGATCAAGCTGCAGCTTTCAGTAAGCTTAAGACGATTCTATGTTTTGCCCCAATCCTGAGGCAAGCAGACAGCAGATTGTCATATATACTAGTCAAAACGAAATAAGGACCACTTTTAGAAACACGTTTATTTTTATTTAATTTTGAATGACCCTGGTAAAGTGTTTATTTCCATTCACAATATAAATTTTTTGTGCACACTTTATTTGTTTATCTATATTGTGAATCGAAATAATCACTCTACCAGGGTTATTTGAAATTTAATAAAAACCAAGGTGCTCTTAAAAGTGGTCCTTATTTCGTTTTGAGTAGTTTATCTTACGAGCGAATGCTAGTGACTACGCTTTGGGAGCGTGTCTACTCCAGGGGGAGGGACCAGATGAGCGCCCAGTAGAATATGCCTCTAGACTGCTGACACCTGCTGAACAGAATTGCTCGTTGGGCACTAGAGCTCATGCCCTACGACATCAAAATTGAGTACATCGTTGGTAAGAAGAATGTCATAGCCGACACACTGTCTAGACCATCATCTGAAAGAGACGACACCGACGATAATATCAAAATAAACCTAGTTTCGATCAACTTTCCTACACTTATCGCTGCAGACGTCCGAGAAGAACAATTAGCAGATCCTGAGGTGGCGAAAATCATTAAAAGTTTGGAAGACTCCAATGACCTTGATATCCATTTCAAGAAACGGGCAGAACGTGGATATATACTAAATAACGGTGTTCTGTATCGATATTCGATACACGGATGAAGCCGGAGAAGAACCTCACCTAGTGGTGGCAAAGACGAGGGTCCCACACGTGCTCACCCAGTACCACGATTCCGAGACTGCGGGCCACTATGGAAGTGAGGAAACGTACCAGCGCATAGCATTACGATATTTCTGGCCTGGTATGAGAAAAAAAATCATAGATTACGTGAGCAGGTACCTCCAGTGCCAAAAGTACAAGGTGTCCCAGCTTAAGCCTGCTGGACTATTGCAAACCCCCACGCAGAACCAACGATTTGAAGTCATAGTTATTGACTTATTTGGCTCTTTACCTGCTAGCCAAGAAGGATTTACATGGGTGCTTGCAATCGAAGACACAGTTAGTAGATGGACCGAGCTATTCCCTCTGAAGACACTCATGGCACAAGCATGTGCTACTTGATGAAATCATCCTGCGCTACGGAGTGCCTCGTCGTGTCATTAGTGACAATGGTACTCAGTTCGTCAGTTATGTTATGCAGCACGTAGCAGAATGCCTTGGATTTTATCAGAGCTTGATACCAGTCCATCACCCAGCTGCAAACCCTGTGGAACGGAAGAACTTGGACTTAAAGACCAAGTTAGCCATCCTCACAAACGAAGATCATACCGTGTGGTCCTCTAAATTGCCGGCTATTCGATTCGCAATGAACACCGCACGCTGTAGTTCCACCGGATTCACCCGGCCTACTTAACCTTCGGTCACGAGTTGCGCTCCCCAGATGATGCCAATCGTGATTTTCGGGCTACTGTCAAAAATACTAACTTCGTATCGCAAATCACACCCTACCTACTAAATATGAGTGACACTCTACGCAAAGCTCGCGACGTACACGAACAAACCCAAGATCGTCGTAATAGGTATCACGATAACAAGTGTCGCGACATTTCTCTCTCGGTCGGCGACAAAGAACTTGTTAACTCGCACGTACTAAGTAACGCCAGTAAGACTTACACGTCCAAGTTCGCGCCCCGACGTGACGGGCCTTACATAATTACGAAAGTAGTTACTCCTACTACTTACGAGGTTGCTTTACCTAGCACGCCGGAAACGGTTGTCGATAAATATCACGGCTCTGCGCTTTATCCATATCTGCCTGCGCCTACGGGACCTATCAGAAAGCGAGATCGTCCACGCAATAAACCAGCACCATCCACACCACCTTCTGATGTGCGCCAAACTCGGGACGATTGTGTGGAGCACAGGGGGAGATTATAACAAAATTCCCTAATCCCCACGCCACTGATCGGCTGGTCCCCGGAATTAATGTCAACCTGCTACACGGCCTGTCAATAACGAGATGTCAACGTTTATAGTGCAATAACGCAAATTTCATTCCGTTTTCTCTGTTAATACAAGACCAATATACAGTAATCAGTTTTCTCTATCGGTTCTCGTTTAATTCTTCCCGTGTACTCAATTTTCCTAAGAATTTTCTTACAATTGTTTACAATTATTGCAAAACTGTAATCTTTGTAGATCTTTAGTCAATAAATCTACCAACTGATAGTTTGTTATATATTCAAGAACAATAATTAAACTTTTAACATAATATAAATTTATACTTTATGTCAATGTGTTTTAGGTACACGTTTATTATTCTCAAGTCTTTTAATCAGTGCTATACAGCCCTGGTTGTCTTCGAAAACTTTAAAATACGTTAAACCAAAATTCATATCTGACAACAATCTTTTAAACCACAATGAATCCTGGACAGCAGCACATAAAGCAACTAATTCTGCTTCAGTACTAGATAATGCAACGCAGTTTTGTTCCCTTGTCGCCCAAGCTACTGTGTTACCAAAAACATTAATGATGTATCCTGCCACTGACTTTCTATCATTTGAATCCCCTGCCCAATCTGAGTCAACATAACAACTCAATGGCAATTCATTCATCCTTTTCATACTTCAATCTCACCTTTACTGTTCTCTTCAATTATCTCAGCACTATCTTTAGATCAATCCAAACTTCTCTTGGCATCTACTAAAATAATTCATTGCATAACTAATATCTGGCCTTGTTCCTAACATAAAAAACATCAAACAACCAATCAATTCTCTCACAGGTTTATTTGCATTTATATCAGTTTTATTTAATTCAATTTTAAGTTTTGGATCTATTGCAGTTGAACATGAGATACAATTTTGAGAACTAAATCTCTTTAAAATTCCTTGTGAATATCTTTCTTGATTTATTTCCAAAATTCCCTGTTCCCTATCATAATAAATTTCCAAACCTAAAAAATTTCTCAAATCACCTTTATCAATAATTTCAAAACTCTTCATTAATTCGTTCTTGTATTTTTCAATAAATTTGTACCACATAAAATAATGTCATCCACATAAAGTAATATCTCCACCTGTAATATAGACAGTAATCAGTTTCGGATCTATGGAATTCTAAATTTATCAAAAAATCATTATTCTTATTGTTTCAACATTTAGAAGCCTGTTTAAGGCCATATAGGGCTTTGTTTAGTTTCAATACTTGACCCCCTCTGGTGGATAAATGTATATATCTTCCTTTAATTCGCCATTTAAGAACGCAGTTTCCACATCTAATTGGTTGAAATAAAACTTGAATTGATTTTCTACTGATAACAGTGTACTTATTGTTGGCATTTTTGCAACAGGTGAAAACATTTCGTCATAGTCAAAATATTCCCTCTGTGCAAACCTCCAATTACCAATCGAGCCTTAAATTTATCTTTTATTTGTTCTTCCAATGATTTCTTGGTGAATACCCATTTTGTATTCAATATTCCAGCATTCTTGGGAGTTTCCATTTCTATCCATGTTTTATTCTTTTCAATTGAATCAATTTCTCTTATCATCGCTTCTCTCTATAAGTCCTTATCTCTTCTATCAGTCATTTCTTCCACTGTTTTAGGAACATTTTCAATATGTGACAATGCGTCAAAAGCCATGTACATTTCAAAATCGTTGTATCTATTCGGTACTCCTCTAGTTCTTGGTCCTTGTATTTCTTGTCTTCTATCGTCTATTTCTTCTCTCCTCCCTGTATTTCTTGTCTCCCTTCATCTTGTTCATCTTCGCTTTCTTTTATTATTACATTTTCATTATCAACATTCATTTTATTTCTTTCTGTCTCTGCTGCATCATTTTTATAATCAAATTCATTCTCGTTGAAGATTACATCTTTCGCAATGACTACCTTCTGCTCCATAATATCTCAAAGTCCAGTTACTGTATATCCAATCATCAAGCACTTTTGTGCCTTCGAATCAAACTTATTTCTAAAATGTTTTGGAACATGACAATATTCTTTAGAGCCAAATACTTTCCTATTGCTAATATCCGTTTTTTCTTGATTCCATATTTCAGCTGGTGTAACTTGTAAAACACTACTTGGACTTTTATTGAAAATATATGCCGCCACTCTTATTGCTTCGCTCCAAAATTCCTTTGGCATTTTAGCATCATGAATCATACCTGTTGCTTTTTCTATAAGACTTCTGGGAAACGCTTGACTTTACCATTTTGTTCAGGCGGATATTGTGTTGTAAAGTCAATAAATGTTACATTCTCTCTGCCAAATTGCTTCATTTCATTTGTAAGATATTCCCATTCGTTGTCGCATCTTAGTGTGGATAACTTTGGACCAAACTTAGCATGAAATATTTTCACATACTCTCTGAAACATCCATACACTTCACTCTTTGCTTTAATGACATACACATAAATAAAATACGAGTAATCGTCAATAAAGGTTACAAAATACTTACCTTCTTCATGACTAATTGGGGTTCTTGGACCTGCAACCTCTGTATGCACTATCTCGAGTACTCTTTAAGGTTTAGTGCGCGTTCCAAAATTCAATCTGGTCATTTTACCCTGTATACAAGATTCACAAAATTCAACTTTACCTACCCTTTTTCTAAATTTGCATCACAAACATGACCCAATCTTTTATGTCATAATTTTAATTCATCATTTTCAGTTTTTATATTTAACGATTCTACATCATTTACTTTAAAAATAATTTGATATAAACCATTTCTGTAACCAATTCCAACCAAAATATTTCCACTATACATTGACACTTTTCCATTTTCAAATACAACCCCTATATCTGAAATTTCTAACCTTTTAACTGAAAGTAAGTTTCTTCTTAAATTAGGGACATAAAAAAAAAACATTTTTAATTGTACCTACATTTTACATCTTTTCCGTTTACGTTACTCAATACTTCAATATTACCTACTCCAACTGCTTCCATATAATTATTGTTTTTGGCAATAGCTATTTTAATAGGACTATCATTGATCAAGTGATCAGTACATCCCGAGTAAATATAAAATAACAAATTTTGATTACCTACTTACATTTTTGCAGCTTTCTAAATTTAAATCCAAATCTGACATAAAACTAATTTTTTTTTTCATCTTGAAACTTACTCTGTCCTGCTTTCTCTATATTTTCCATATAATCTGTACCTGTATCATTGTTCCTGTTTTGATATTTATTACAATTATAGGTTCCCCTGTAACCAGTTCCTCTATAGCCTGTTCCTCTGTAAGTATTTCAATTATACCAATTTCCTCAAAAATTTCCTCTAAAACCTCCAATCTGCTAACTCGAGCTTTGTCAAAACCACCTTGTTCACCACCAAGACCAAAACTTCTGTGTCCTCTGGATAGATTATATACTGGTCTTTGATTTCGACAATCTTACTTATATTGGCCACAGGAATAACATACACCTGATTGGTGGGTTGAAAAAGCTGATGGGTTAAATTCTCTCGTCTGTCACTAGCTTCGTATAATGCTTTTCTTCTTTCAGCTTCAGCTCTCAACCACCCAAGCAGCGCTTTTACGTCCTAACAACGTCGTCATTGATGTCTTGACGTTATGACGCGACGTCAATTAGACGACTATACAACCCGTATTTTCACCAAAATGGAGAATCATTTCATGGTTGTAACGACGTCGCAGGTCGCGAAGCTATACTAGTTTTTAACTTATACGTCAGCATACACAACCAGATTTGAACGTTTACTAAACGTCGTAAACCATGACTAACCTAAAAACAAAAACCAAATAAAGGACGTTCCAGGTTTAATATATTGCACCAAATTCGCACTTTTCGTTTATTATTAGTGTTATTTTATTTCCCAACTCATCATATTAAAAACAAAATGAATAGGTACCTACCTATAAGAATATTGGGGGACATAAAATAATAATGGCGCCTGGCCTTGTTAACAATAAAATAAGTGAAACTAAATATTTAGCTTCTGTAGGCACAAAAATTTCAAACGAAGTCAACTTTTCTGTCAAATATAATTATGATATGCACACAAAACAAACGGGCTCCTATTTTGTTAATATTTTCCAAAAAAAAATAAATAAATGTGTAATTTACATAATTTCTTGTATAGCTTCGATGGGTCAAAAACATCTTTGGGCAAGTCCGATGAACGCAAAAATAAGTAATTTTGACTAAATTTCCTTATTAAGGATTGATTTTTCAAGGATTTTTCGAATATTATTTTATTTTTATTAAACTTGCAGCAATGGCGGACAATTAGATAGGACCTTGCGATACATAAAATGGCCAAGTTAATAATTTGCACCTTATCCTAACCTAATGCGTGTTTTCGTCATGAAAATGGACTTACCCTATCTAAACATAGGACCATAGGTAATATAATAGTACAAACATATAAACCTAGATTAACTATAGGTCCCATACGGTAACCTATCGTAACCAGTTCTTTAGGTGCTTCAACGCTCTCATTTATTTGAAATTTTTCAGGAAACTGTAAATGTTTTATTTTTGATGTTCAAAATCTTAGAATATTGACTTTTAATCCGACATCTATTGAATATTTTTTAATTTCCTAATTGGAAATTACAGGGTTCTCTTCCAATAGTTTCAATTTCCCTTCTTGCTCGATTTCCTTCATGTTTGAAATAAATTTCTCCCTTTTCACTAAATCTAAAAAAAAATCTTCTTTTGTAATATGTGGATGAGTATTTGAAGCTCCTGTTTTGTCCCATATTACATCAAAAATATAAAAGCAAATTTTTCAAATTGGTGAAAACTTTTTATCGTAATACCATAATATCTATTGTTTGTTTATGTTTTTATTTGACTGATGACAGTTCATTAATGAACGACGCAAAAAGTATGAAATCCTACACCTAATTTTACCTGTGGCCAATTTTAACGTCGGCCGGACGTTTTTATAATACCTCTATCTGACCTTATGATTGGTCGTGTCAGACGACGTTTTCAAAACGTTTCAGAGGTCGCAGGACATGAAGATAACGACAGATTGACGTCTTCAATGCAACGTTGAATTTGGTACAATCTAATAACGTCCATTTTACGATTTTTATCTTACCTTATGATTGGTCGTATTAGACGACGTTTAGAAGACGTTTCAGAGGTCACAAGTATATAAGAGAACGACGGATTGACGTTATCAATTTAACGTTAAAACTGGTTTTCATTTATTACGTCAAAATTGAGCTAGATAAAGGTCCGAATTCTTGACCACATATTAAGGACGACGGCACGACGTAATTTTAACGAAAAATCATTGACGGACACTTATCCGCACTTCTGGCAACGTTGTATTTAGTTAATACGTAGTCGCAGGGACATGTATGTGCTACTTGGGCAAGCTTTGGCCAAACTCATAGTTAAATCTTGTGGTAATACATTTTCCAATATAGTTGTTTCGAACGCTTTGGACATAGCAGGCAACAAAGTATAAACTACATCCTGTTTTTTTTTTTAAATTCGGCCCTGTAGCATTTAACTGCCTTATGACTTCATCATATTCTGCTAAAAATTCTTCAATTTTACTCCCGTCCAGAATTTCTTTCTAAGAATCAACTGGCCTGTAATAGTAGAGTGGATGGATTAAAATATTCGCTTTTAAAATCGATTTACCTCCCACTTTTTTGTCACAAGCTGACTTTTTTAGGGATGAAAGTACTTGACAAGGTAACTCTTATTCCGAGGTAATACAAAATTGGACTGTGCAAAAGGGCACTATCATCAAAAATCGAGATATTGATACCACCGTATAGAGAAAACAATACTTTATTATTGGTCCAATACACAATAAGGTCTTTGTAGGGAGTATTTTTTTATAATCTTTCAAAAAAAATAATTACCATTAGCTCTTATGGCCGAAAAAAACTTTAAACGTAAATATCTCGGTTTCAAGCGTGCAAACATTTGGTTTTTATTAGACATTGTGTTAACCTGCATTTTAGTTTTCTTTGGAATCTGGGCCCATAACCTGTTGTAGTTTGAAGTTGGGAATGGCCTGGAACTTGGCTTGGGAGAAATAATCGAGTTTTCTTTGTACAGTTTATTTACAGCTATTTACATTCGACTCAACATCATCACTTCTTATCAGTAACATCTTTTCTATACAATGATTATTGAATAACTGAAATTCTCTTTCTTAAAAAAACATTTTTTTTCTTACATGACGAGTACTATAAAACAATGACTATCACATGACTTCTACATAACCATACTTATATTGACATAGACATATTACAACTAACGCCATCTCTATAAGAAAAGCATTAGGTGAGTATTCTATACTCAGTTTAGGGATTTAAGATCCATACTCACAACATTACTAGATGCCTTGACCCTGATGCATCCAGTCATTTCCTTTATCTTTTTGTTTTTGTGCGTGTGAAAGCTATCAAATTTCTTTTCTAGAACTGTTATTTCTTCACATTGAGCTTCTAGCTACTTCGTTTGCTTCCTTAATTTTTCTCTGTACTGCTTTATGTATAGTGTCCGGTACTCATCTTTATTGCCTTTGCTTTTTCTCCTTTCTTCCATAAGATCTAAAATTTCTGATGTTATCCAGGACTTTTCTTTCATACATTACCTGGCCTCCTTCTGTGTCATGGATTTTAAAATTCTTAAGTTTTGGATCTATATAGTGATACAAGCTACATGGGGTAGCTAAGGGAGAAAGAGTGAAGGGAGGGATATGAATTTTGAAAGTGGCCTAAAGAAAAAATCCTACTTATATGGCAGCTCCGACTAGCTCACAAAATGCCGGTGAGTGGGGTGGGTCTAAATAAAGACGCCACCTGTTTTTCAACCCTGCAGTAAGTTGGTTTCTAAACGAAAGAAATTTCAAAACAGGAAACAGCCTAGAGCATACAAAGAATCAAATCAACACCAAAGAAATGAAGGTTTAAAGGCGATCATCTTTAACTGAAATCCCCTAGGATTAGAGAACTCGTGATCGCACCGCAATCTGAAAAGAACTGAAAATTCTAAATGTCAAAAATCAGCTGTAAAGGGAAAATAAAAGTAAATCACTGAATATTAAATTGTATGGTTTCGTTTATCTTGCTTGATTCGCTCCGTTCAGGATTTAACAATAATGTAATCAGTTCAACAAAAAAAAAGGTATTTTGGCATACTTAATTATCCATACCCCAATATGTTCAGTATTAAAAATAACCTTAGATTTAAAATAAATTCAATATATATAAACTAATCAAAACGAAATAAGGACCACTTTTAAAAGCTTGGCTTTTATTTAATTTTGAATAACCCTGGTAAAGTGGATTTTTCCTTTTGCAATAAGTATAGATTAACACATTAAGTGTGCACAAAAAACTTATATTGCGAATGGAACTAAACACTTTACCAGGGTGATTCAAAATTCATTAAAAATAAATGTGTTTTTAGAAGTGGTCCTTATTTCGTTTTGACTAGTATACATGTCGTTTTAGAACGTCTTTCTTCGTTGTCCGATACCTAATTTCCATCCTCTTCTATCGTCGCAATCCTCTGATGAGAGATTTCTTTCACTCATGGACTTTTGTATGGTCTTCTGCCATTCCAGTTTTGGTCTTCCTCGTTTTCTTCTACCTGTTGGTTGCCAATGCAGCATTTTTCTGGGCCACCTGTCATTTGGCCTTCGTTCTACGTGTCCGTATCAGGTAAGTTGTTTCTTTTCAGTGTCCTGGACTATCGTACCTTCTATACCCATTTGTTGTTTTATATTGTCGTTCCTTATTCTGTCTCTTCGTGAGATTCGCATGGATCTTCTAATAGCATCCATTTCAACTGCTTCCACTTTTTTCTTTTGTCTGTCTGTAATTCTCCAAGTCTCGGCTCCATATAGAAGGCTGCTCTTTATCATTGTCTCGTATATATCAAATTTTCTCTTCTTTGTAATTTCCTTGCTCCATAATATTCCATTTAGGCATCCTATTACTTTTTTAGCTTTAACTATTCGCTTTTCTATTTCTTTCACGTCTGTTCCGGTGTTGTCGAATGTGATACCTAGATATTCATATTCTTGATATTGCAGAATTTTCTGACCATCGTCCACTTCCAAGTTTCCGTTCTGATTGCCTACTCATAGATATTTTGCTTTATTTATATTAACTCTCAGGCCTCTTGATACTCTTCTATCAGCTTTCTAATCATATATTGCATGTCCTCTTTGTCACTAGCCACTATGACCTGATCATCAGCAAACTGAAGAGTAAACAGGCACCTATCATTTATCTCTATACCCATTCCATGGATCTTTCTCTTCCAATTTTTCAGTGCTACTGCTACGTATATTTTAAAAAGCGTAGGAGAGATACAACATCCTTGACGTAGTCCTTTATTTACTATAAATGTGTCTGTGAGTTTTTTACCTATCTTAATTCTTGATTTTGAGTCTTTATATAGTTCTTTAAGTGCCGTTATGTAGGTGTGATTGATGTTTGTGTGTTCTAATACCTTCCATAGTCTGGATACTGGGACTGTATCGTATGCTTTTTGTAGGTCAACAAATGTGAGGTGGATTTCCAAATATCTAGCAGATCTCTTTTAGTCAACCATCTAAGGACCTTTTTTTTCAGTTATACATGTAAACCCCATACTTTGTGAGTGGCTTGCTTACATCAAGTCCTACAACTTTTCCTCTTCGACTTTTCTCGGAAATGGCACGTATGCGCGCAGGCGACTCGCAAACATGTCGATCTGACGTAGCTATGTTTCCTGATACATGTAGGTAAATCTAATTTTACGAATACTGTTTGATTTTTATGTCTAAATCACGGAAATCAACTTGGCCGACAAAAATAATGGCAAATTGGGGGAGTCCGATACCCCCAAAATGTCGATCTGACGTGGTTATGTTTCTTGATACATGAAAATCTAATTTCACGAATAATGTTTGATTTTTATTTCTAAATCACGGAAATCAACTTGGCCGACAAAAATAATGGCAAATTGGGGGAGTCCGATACCCCTAAAATGTTTGCGAGTCGCCTGCGCGCATACGTGCCATTTCCGAGAAAAGTCGTAGAGGAAAAGTTGTAGGACTTGATGTAAGCAAGCCACTCACAAAGTATGGGGTTTACATGTATAACTGAAAAAAAAGGTCCTTGGATGGTTGACTATTTTCTATGACTTGTTTTAGGCAAAATACGTTGTCCGTACCTGATATTCCTGCTCTAAAGCCGCACTGCTCTTCTTCTTCTTGCTCTTTATAATCTTCTTCAATGAGATCACGCAGGATTCTACCGTATAGTCTGCTTAGTGTGCTTGTGACTGATATGCCCCGATAGTTATTGCAATCCAGCTTATTTCCTTTTCTGTAGATGGATGATATAAAAGCGGTTTTCCAGTCTTGTGGAACAGGATGTCCATTTAAGCATTTATTGATAATACATTTGAGACCTTTAAAGAGTTTCTCAGTTCCCCATTTCAGCATTTCTGAGTATATCCCTTCTGGGCCGTTAGCTTTACCTGACTTAAGATTCTTAACAGTCTATTTTACTGTTTCTTCAGATATCTCAACTACTTCTCCATGTACTTCAATATGTCTTGGAGAATCTAATATATATTCCGGTCTACTTTCTTGTAATAGACCCTTGGAGTGTTCTACCCATTGCTCTGGTTGAATAATCTGGATATTAGCTCTGTCTTTTCCTGGGTTTTTGACATTTGATATTAATCTTCATACCTCTGAGCATTTCCTTCCTCCTATATAGGTGTTAATTTCTTCACATTTCTTATCCCATGACTCGTTCTTAGCTATAGTGATGCACGTTCTTAGTTGTCTTTTTGTGCCTTTATAAACTTCAAGGTCTTGTTCATTTTTTGTTGTTAGCCATTTCAGATATTTTTGCTTCTTCTGTTGGACTAATAGCTCTATCTCCTCGTTCCACCAATATTTCTTGTTGGTATTTTTTTCCTTCGTTCCTATTGCTTCTTGGGTGGCTTCTATTAGACTCCTTATAATATTCTCATAGAGTTTATTGAAGGTACATTCTTCAGGGTTCAATAGTTTGCTATCGAGTTGCCTCTGATATAGAAATACAGTGCTGTCATCTCCAAAACTGTCTAAATTATAATTTGTTGTATCCACTGTGTCCGTTAGTATGGCATTGGTTTTTTGTTCCCCTGGGTTCTTGTTCGTTTTCCTAAATTGCAACTTTATTTTGGCTCTTACTAAAAAATGATCTGACCCGCAAGTTATTCCTCTTAGGACTCTTACGTCGTTTATCTCTATATTTGTTTTTTGTTTGCTTATCACATAGTCAATAATAGTTTTCAGGTTACGGGTATTCTGTATCCATGTGTAGCGGTGAATATCTTTGGGTTTGAAAAATCCATTATTTATTATAAGATTGTGGGTCTCACAGAGATGTATGAGCCTTTGGCCATTATCATTGATTATTTCTTCTCCAAATGGTCCTATACAACTGAGCTATTGTTCGTCTTTCCCGTTCTCCCATTGAAGTCCCCTAGCATTATGATTTCTCTATTTCTTCCAATATCTACTAGGACTTCATCCAATTTGTCAAAGAACTCCTGCTTAATACCGACTCTTTCGTCCTCTGATGGAGCATAGGCTGCTATAATGGTGATGTTATAGCCATGTAGTTTCAAGTTGACCGTTAGGATATTTTCGTCTATAGCTTCCCAGTTGCTAATTTTGTTTTTCCAGTCTTTTCTTATAAATATGGATACCCCTCTAGCTGCTCTCATGTCCTTTGACACTCCAGTAAAGAGGTGAATATATTCTCCAACATTTTCGGTGCCATTTCCTTTTTTCTTAGTTTCGGTTAGTGCTACTAAATCGATGTTCAATTTCTGAATTTCTGATGCAATAATATCCGTTTTCAGTTTAATACCCTGCACATTCGACGTAGCGAGATTCATAGTCCATTTTCTTTGCCGTGTTCGTCGTCTTGGTGATCCGTCCAAGGTTCCGAGGCTTCGCTTAGGTTTTTTGGTAGTTTTGTATTTTTCCGAGTATTAGAGAACCAGTCTAATGCCTCAACCCCCATCCTGGAGGACCGGGTCAGTTTTTGTTTCATGGTGGGTATTTTATTTTCCCACTACCCTCTGAATCTGTTGGATTACAGACCCAGCGAGCTTTCCCTAATTCCCAGGGGGGGACGCACCCGATGGAGGTAACTGACAAATCCCCACACACATAAATTCAATACATAATCAAAAACGTTTTTTACCCTCGAAATAGGCCTATTTTCCCGGTTTAGAGTAGGTACCTTTCCTATTGTAGGTTAAGCCCAAAACTTATAATAAGAACATACAAGAATATTGAGGTAATAACTCCTATAATTAAAAACAAAACACCAAAGTTTTTATTGGTAATTTAGTCCTCTATCTGGCTATACATTGTTCTGATTGTTAAAAACCCTTGGTATGCTGAACGATACTTATGATGGTAATAATTATGGGATGAGTATTCATTTTGACCCCAGAGCTTCACTACCAATCAACTGGAGTGTAACCATATGATTTCAGGACCCAGGACAACAGACATATGTGGCCCAACTGACGTACAGGGAGTTCCTTGATTGTTTGCTATGTGCAAATATTACAGCGACCCAGGAATCTACCTGACTTGGAGTAAGGTTTGAGGGTCCTCTCCAAATCTTCCTGGTAGTTAGGGATGTTCTAGCAGCTAGGGGGGGTAAGGTTGACTGGAGTAGTTCAGTAGGTACCTCTCGAGTACTGGGGGTCATTGGGCAACCGGCAATCGGGCATCGGAGGAGGAACAAGGCCTCCAATAAGGGGAAGAATGAAAGTAAAGAGAGACTGAAGGAAAAAGGCCTAAAAAAAAGAACAAGGTTTTCGCACATAGTAAGCAAACAGCAAAAAAAGTATTCTAAAAGACCTTTAACATTGTAAAACTTGTCTAAAAGAAAAATAGCAGAAAATGAAAACTTACCAAAATACTTTGGCCTTTTCCAGACACAGCACACGAAGAAAAACGGCCAAATTTGAGACTTTAACCCTTTAAAACTCGCACTACCAAATCTGACTATAGTGGCACTGTGGTGCTATAATCTCAGCAACCCACAATTGGGAGTTAGGGGCTCAAACTTACTTTTGGTTTTGAATCAGCAAAAACGCTTAGAGGAAGCTCTCAACGTGCTCTTGAAAGCAGCCCTCTTTTCTACCAAAAAAATCGATTTTTGATTCTTTCCCTTCCAGAAAACAAGGGCATACCAATTCAAGCCTTGAAGAATTTTAACAGAATCTATTAGGGGACACCACTGGTACTGCTACTAACTGAATGCCTGGGTACCATAAATCAAGTGTAGGAATCTGTAATAATATATACTATGAAATGTTTAAATAAATAACCACAATTATTGTTAGATGGTACTGGAAAATAGAAAAATGAAAACTGTAAAGGTGAAACGAATAATTGGTAATAAATTTCTAGATGGGGGTATTTTTACTTGAGGGGGAAAAATAATCCCGTAAGAATAATAGTTGAGACGTTTTGTTATCAAACATTGAGAGAGTGGGCGGACTTCTAATAGGAAATAAAATTGTCCAAATTAACTCACCCTGTAGACAGTTGATGTTTTGAATTAGGTACCCACTGCATATTTATGGATTTCTGCAGTATAATTTCATGCCAGTCACCAAAAATTTGGTATTTGAATTCGTCTGGTACTTAACTGACCGCAAACAAATCAAAACGAGAAACAAATAGTTTTCAAATTGGAGATCCGGTTTATTTCCATCACGGACATTTATTACCGGAAAAAAACACGGTTTTAATTGAACGGCGTCATTGCTACTAGTGATAAAGTTGATATTCCACTGCTGCAGCAGATTTTTTAATTGAAATGCAATTAGTTAAATTGAGCGAAAAAACAAATTTCATCTATGATAATAGGATCCTCTCTGGCTATATGGAAAAAATAGACTCAGGAAGTCGCTGATTTAATACAATTCGAATACTTTTTGCGTGGACAGATAAGAACTAATAAAGGGATTTATTATAGACTAAAATATCAAACATGTTTTTGGAGGACTTTGAAAGGAAAATAACCCAGGGCATTTGGTAAAAATAAAAAATCATCAAACAAAAGTTATATGGGATTGAGAAAATATTTTCAAGAAATACTGAAAACGCTGAATTTAAATGACCGCTGGTTAAATCGCAGGGGCTGCTTCAGATCGATTTGTCCTTAATACGATCTTTCTTAATATTTATATGGGCATTGTAGTCTACATTTCTACACCTAGCGGCAAGACATTTTTGCAATCAGCAATCGTTTAAGCAGTAGACACTCCTCCTAATTGTAAGGACTCTACCACAGACTCTACTACTGGTCGCAACACTTTGATGGATATAAAGCGAGCTGAAGCGAGGCCGAAAGATATAGGCAGGTAGAAGGTAAATTATCTATGGCGTGAATGCTCTGGCACTAAGTTACCAAAGTCCATTTTGAATTGAGCAGCATAGACGTATGCATTGAATTGACTGGAATATGTAGTCAATGATTCCATTCCCGACAAACCTAGATTATGTTGTTGCTCACATAAGTATAGGATAAACCTTGTACCGTCGGTTTGGTCCATCAAAAATTTTTGTTGAACGGGTTGATATTTTGCTAGCTCCTATGCACCGACCTTAACAAACTTTTCCTGAAGAGCTATCAACCACCATAGACGAAGGCAGAGCAACAAATACTATTATCATGAGCATCAAATTGGTATGAAAAAAGCTATTCGGCAGCTTGACTTCTATCAATAAAAAGTGCTTGAGAAGAAATTCGATCACTGGAAGGCACGAAAGAGAAATCAGAAGTAGATGACATCAACAATCAATGATTGAATAACAGAACAACTCGTAGCAAAGAAGAAGTCTTCTGAGCGATGGGAAACGAAATACGACAGAGTATAGAGAATATTATGAAATGACTGTCAAAAGTCTCAAAGAAGATGTGAACTTAACCAGCAAAACAAAGAAAGAGTCATAGAAGAGAATAAAGGCATTGACGACCAATCAAGACTTGGTAAAAATGGAACCATATGCGCATAAAAATTGAAGAGGAACCGAGGGAATGGAAAATATCAAAATCGCGGTGGAAAGCTTCCATCGTGACCTACAGCTCAAAGCAACATCTCGACGTGGACAAAAAAATCAATAACCAGTGTTGATTCTGAAGAACACTAATTAACGATCTAAAGAACAAGAAGTCACCAGTAAAATATGGAGTGACAGTTTAAATCCTGAAAGAAGAACTTATAAGTCCTTGAGAGACTATTTTACCGATGTCAGAAATACCAGAGAAATGGAAGGTTTAGCTCTACTTCGGTCGTTTATTACCTACATTTTATTATTTTTTAATGTTTTGTTTAATCGTATAAAACATATAAAATGTTTTACCATCAAGAATGATGATATAATCAAATGTGTAATTTCGAAAGCAACAATTTTCAAAACAAGACTATCTCCATTTTAGAAGTAATATAAGCTAGTCCCAAAATAATAACTCAATAACAATCAAAAGTTCGTTCTAACGATAACAACCAGTTAAATTAAGTAGCAATTACGAAAACGTGCATTCATTTTAAATGGGCGGAATTTTTTTTTGCAGCTGGGAGAAGTTTTAAATGGAACTCTATTCGATGGTAATAAAAAGCTAAAATCGAGGTGGAGAGATTTTTCAATTAAAATCGAATAAACGAAATTGAGGGAAAAATAAACTTCGTGCCCGATAAATGATTCATAGATATTGCTGCGAATCAAATACCTACTGTTTTTGGTTTTCATTAGCAAGATAGGCATAACATGGGTGTTTACACAGTGGAGGAGGTTCTAAACTTTACACAGTGGAAAATATGAATATCTACTTCATAAAAATTCTAGTAGTATATTATTTAATTATTCCTATGCTTATTGTTAAATATCTAATTATTTATAATGTTATGTTATTTATTAGTAGGTATGTAATGTAAGTTTTATCTGTAAATATTTTCCTATATCTTGTATGTGATCTTTGGAAACAAACATCTATTCTATTCTATAAACTGTAATATTCTTGGTAAATTTTTCACAATTTTATGCTTTAAATAACCGAGGAAATGTTTTCATGTAGCTGAAAATATTTGTTGTCCATCATCAACCTTATTTTCTCATTTTACTATACATTTATACACTTTCCACGTTTCTACCTGTTTTATTTCTATTGACAACCACAAAAGATTTCCATCTAATTTTAACCTATTCGCGTTAATAATCACCATCTATTATTCCTTACCACCATTAAGGGCCAATTAAATCAACATCGAATGTTGAAAGGAGGCATTTATCAACATTAGAGTTTCGGAACTTTCGAGAGGACCCTTTCCGAAGAAGCACGGTCAAAGTTCAGGAACAAGTAACTTGGTTGGTCACGTGTATTCTTGGGTAATTAACACATATTAAGGGTTGTTATTGCTTGAGAATACACGTAGCTGACAAGTGACATCATCTACGATTCGTCGACAATTTTGGATATTTATTTTGAATATGATAGCAACGAAGAAGAGGATAAATGGAATATAAGGATAAGCTGAATTGGCATCAGAAAAGGTTTGGGCCTAATCCCTCGAATTTCTGGTTCTCTTCAGTTTATCCGGATACATCAAAGGATCATATCGTCATTGAAGATAGCTTATCGGATGCCGAATTCCAGGTTTATATAAATCCAAGACACAGTTGTGAAATAAAGTATATAGGTATAGATATATTTGACTTATATTATCTACCTACTTCATCATAGACAATATTTTTAAACAATCAACAATACACAGAGTGGCAAAAAAGTGACCTTGATGAAACTTGCTCAATTATTTCCCACCTTTCTACCTAGACGAATTGTTTTTGTCACTTCTGGTTTGTTTGCTATCCAGAACAACTTTGTTTGTCCAAATGAAACACCCTGTATGTGATTGCATATTTGGATTCTACGTAAAATTCTGAGCAGATTTTATGTGATATAGCCTATACCAAAGTTCAACTGTTTTGGAAATATTGACAGTTGAAAATTGTCTTTTTTGCAACTTTGACAGACAGTAAAACCTAAACGGTTAATTTTAGAGGAAAACCGATCTTACCTTAAATTTTCATAAACTATCATTTGACATCAACTTTGAATTTCACCGGAGATTAAAATTTAATTGAAATTTTCAATCATGGATTAAATTCAAAGTATTAGTGGATAGGAAACAAACCAGAAGTGTGAACATTTTTATTTGACATCAAAGCAATGCGTTCAGTTCTGATGGTTGCGTCAATCAAGTTTTTATATTTTTTTGAAAACGCCCAATCTACGGAATGGTTAGAAGACTTTGGCCGTCATTGGCATGGAAAATAAAAACATTTATTTATGAATTGTTATAATAACAAGAGCCCAAAGAAGATTGTTGTTCGTATATCTCTCTGCTAAATTTTGCATATTTATAATTAAAGTTATAAAATTAAACTTTAGTTTAAATTTATCCATTCGGGATATCTGAAGTATAGCTATAGAAGATCCCCGCAATTTTTCATGGTCCTTCGAGGCCGAATAGAAAGATTTTAATCAAGAAAAGAGCTGAAATACATAAGAATTTGTTAGATTCCTGCCCATTAAAGTAAAATTGTGATATGATACAATACTTCATACTAATGAAAACATGCACAGAAAAAAATGCACCACCAAAATTCAAATAAATGGTGTATTTGACCCATATTTGATTGGGGAAAAGATGATACATATTCAAATTGACTAAGCTTTATTTAAGTTAATCAATTATGCATAATCAATCAATCAATTTTATGATTTATTTAACCAATATATAATTAACTCAAGATTTGAAATAGATGAACCAAATATTTTAAATCTCTATATTATCAAGTAAGTTGAATAAATATATGTACAATTAAGTTAAATAGATATTTGCTTCGATGAAATAAATGATATTCTTGAGTCTAAATTATCATTTGCTTGCCCTAATGGCTGAAACAATCGCAAATAATACGACGATAATTTGAGACAATCAATTAATGGCTCAAATCCTATTTTAAACATTTGACCCAACACCATACGTTTATGTTCCAATAAACTAATTAGTAGTGATTCCCTGATTGAGAATAGGTACCACCCCTTCGTGTTGGATCCTATCTCTATCTAATCGTGTGGGATCCTTTATAGAGTCCAGATAGCCGAACCCGAAATAGAATTATTCCAGCATCTCCGGCTGGCTAGGCTAGTTTAGTCCTTTTTCCGTTATAGTTTATTTGGCAGACGCAAGTTGTTACTCGTGAATTCACAAGGTTCATTGAAGTGTTGTTGTTTGAGAACAGTCTAACTCATTTTATGAGTTCAAATTTTGAGTGTAAGTATCTATATTATGTAAACTACATCTATTCATCTAATAAGGTTTTATATTAGTAGGGACAGCTATTATAGGCACAAAATAAATAATTATTTATTTTGTGGTAATATTACCTACATGATTTTTTTATATAGGTAGGTACTTATACTTTTTTGAATATCAGTTTCCATTGTTAATGCCTCGATTAAGTAATGCATTTTCTTATGGATAAAAATGGCGATTATACATCATCCTGTCACCTCGAAGCATGCAGATCTTTTAAAATAAAAAATTCTATCGTTGGTATATTTGAATCAACTAAATGCAGTTTTGATTGTATCTACTTATGTTAGTTTTAGTGAGTTATATCCCGTGAGAACTCCAATTCAGCATTTATATTGTTCTATTCAGCTTATTTTTTATATTATAAAAGGAGTAAATTTTAGATTTAAGTCAGTTCTATTGTATTAGTCAAATAAAGTTTTTTTAAAACGCTCTCTCGTGTACACCCCTCGTAATTGGCGCAGTCGGTAGGATTTTGACGGAGACTTCGGTAAAAACAGTCCGGTTCAGTCGAGGGTTCAGTCGAAAATTTGGATTTTGCGGGCCGTAAAAAACCATCGTCTTTTCGTGCTAACGATTTACCGTCAAATCGAAAAATACGTTCGTGGTATACGAAAGACTTTTGACAATCAGTGAACTCGCGACCAGGGATCGGAACAAAAATCGTCCATTAATCCTATTGGTGCGGATAGCGGAACTACATCGTCCAAAATCCATAGAAGATAAATTCATGTACTTCAAGATCAATCTGGTATTGCTGTAAGTGATCCCATTATTCTTTTCCTTTTATTTTTATATTTTTTGATTTTATTGATATATATTTGTTCGATCTGGAAGGTGATAACGAGCTTGACAATCTTATAAACATTTTTAACAATAATTTTCAACCTAATAATCAGATTCAAAATCTTGTTAATATGGCCAACCCAAATTATCAGCTTATTAGATACCAAGCCGATAATATTCCAAATTTTGATGGTAACACCAAAACACTTGGCAGATTTTTAACATCTTGTGAACATTTTCTACTGAATCACCAAAATCGACAAAATGCCGCAGATCCAATAAACATCTGTTTTTTCGATACGGTAATTTGTAAATTGACAGGTAGAGCTGCCGAATTAATTGCTTCTCGCACGGAACTCGATACCTGGCAGAAAATTAAAGATTCGTTAATTGTCACATTTTCTGACCAAAGAACTGAAGATTGTCTTGTCCAAGATATCATTAATATGAAACCAGATAAGAACGAATCCTTACATTCTTTTGGATAAAAATTGCAAGATTCTAGAAGTTTATTATTTGCTAAAATTAATAGCTCTAACGATCCTAATAATATGAAAATTCTAAAAATCGAACAATTTGATAATCTGTGTCTAAAAACTTTTATAAACAACTTAAATTACCATATGCAGTTAGTGGTAAGATTAAAAGACCCAGATTCTCTTGAACAAGCTCGCGCATTTGTACGAGAAGAAGAGAATTTCATACAATATAGAAACAGGTCTAATCAAAGCTCAAGAAATATATCTAATAACAACGTCAATAATAAAAGTAAGCCTCAATCAAGTTTTAACAATATACTTGGAAATTATGCTGCTAATATTCCAAGAATGCCTATAACACCATTCACTAATAATCCTTTCTATCGACCAAATAATTCGTTTAACAACCAAAACTTTGCAAGACCAAATTTCCCAAATATGCCATTCAATAACCAATTCCAAAGACCTCAGAATTTCAATAATTTCAATAGACCATTCCAAAGACCCAATATCACCCAAAACAATAGTGCTCCAGAACCAATGGACACATCGTCTGGTGTCACTATAAGACCAAATACAGTTCAAAGATCTCGCCTGAATAATTTCACTGTGCAAGAACTTTCGAACCAATCCGCAAATACTTTGTCCCCTAATACTATCACCGAAACTCAAACTCAAGACACAAATATCGACGTTAATTTTACTCCCAATAATGACGAACAATTCGATTTCAGTAATTATTACCAAATGCCTAATTCTGAAATGTTCAACTCCTACAATGTTCCATATGATTATATGTACAACATGTATGACAACACCAATAATGACTATGAAACAAATATCGATGATTCCCAATACCAAAATTTTCAGATTACGCCCAATTACCCCAATGTGACGTAATATGCCTCAACAATTACAGTACTTCAGATTTGCCTGTAATAATTATCCCCGAATTAAATGCTAAGTTCTTAGTCGACACAGGCAGCGGCAAAAGCTTCATCAATCCGCAATTAGCATATCAAGTTTATTCTCAATTCATTTCTAATGAATATTTCACTGTAAAAACTGCTCATGCAACATCAATACATGACGAAGTCATAAATATACCAATTTTTCCATCATTTAAAAAAAAAATGGTTAACACAAATTTTACTTGTTTAATTTCTCTAATAAATTCGACGGTTTGATAGGTGTCGATTTTCTAATCGATATCGGTGCCAAAATAAATCTAAAGAATTTTGCACTCGAAACGTCACAAGTAAATTTACCTTTGCATTTTCAAAACAAATTATTTTTCCCACAAAACACAACGGAGCCTACACAGTCATATGAAACTGTTATACCTCCTCGTGTTTCACAAAAGGTTAAAGTACCTGTAAAGAAAACAGATGGAATAGGAATACTAAACCATATTAACTTTGATGATATCGCAGAAATGCCAGAAGCCTTGGTAAAAATTGAAAGTAATTTTGCATTGACAACAATTACGAATTTATGTGAAAACCCAATAAAAATTAGTTTCACAGAACCATTTGAAGTGGAACCTATAAACGAAATTGAAAATAATTTTATCGAGGAAATGGAAACCGATATGGATATCGAAGTCAATCAACCAAATGATATGAAACTAAAACAAAATTTGAAGAACTTACGTTTAGACCACTGTAATCAAGAAGAATATCAAGCGATTCGAGATCTTTGTTATGAATACCGAGACATATTTTACTGTGAAGGTATTCCATTGACTTTTACGAATCAAATCAAACATAAAATCAATCTTACAAATGAAACACCTATTTTTACAAAGACCTATCGATACCCTGAGATTCATAAGAAGGAAGTCAGCACCCAAATGGATCAAATGTTGAAAAACGGTATAATACAACCATCTAATTCCCCATGGTCTAGCCCAATTTGGATAGTACCAAAAAAGCTAGATGCATCTGGTACAAGAAAATGGAGAATAGTAATTGACTACCGAAAACTTAACGACAAAACAATCGAAGACAAGTACCCATTACCCAACATCTCTGATATTTTAGATAGACTAGGTAAAGCTCAGTACTTTACGACGTTGGACCTAGCAAATGGTTTCCACCAAATAGAGATGGAACAGGAAAACGTACATAAAACAGCATTATCCACCGACACAGGACATTACGAGTTCAAACGTATGCCCTTCGGTTTACGAAACGCCCCCGCCTCGTTCCAGAGGGTAATGAACAACGTTCTTCGTGGCCTCCAGAATGAAATATGTTGCGTTTACTTGGATGACGTCATAATATACAGTAAATCACTCCAAGAGCACATAGAACGCTTGAGATTAATATTTGAACGGTTCAGACAATCGAACTTCAAGATTCAATTGGATAAGTCCGAATTTTTACACAAAGAAGTCAATTACCTTGGACATTTAATAACCAAAGAAGGCGTGAAACCCAACCCAGAGAAGATAGAAGCTGTAAAAAACTTTCCTATACCCAAAACACCAAAAGATATCAAATCATTTTTAGGACTAGCTGGGTACTATAGAAGATTTATAAAGGATTTTGCTAAAATTGCCAAGCCAATGACATTATGTCTTAAGAAAAATGCTAAAGTCGAACATTGCCCAGCATTTTTATCGTCATTCAACCATTTAAAAAATCTTCTAATTAATTCCCCAATCCTTAAATACCCTATACTCGACAATTGAAAAAGAATTGCTCGCTATCATCTGGGCATGTAAATACTTTAGGCCGTATTTATTTGGAAGGAAATTTCAAATATATACAGATCACCGACCTTTAGTCTGGCTTTTCAATGTTAAAGAGCCAGGTTCAAAACTTATTTGATGGAGATTAAAGCTTGAAGAATACGACTACACCATTATATATAAAAGCGGCAAACAAAATACAAACGCCGACACTCTTTCAAGAATTCCACTCAACGCTTTAGAAACAGAATCTCTCCTTAATAATCCAGGAGATATTACAACTGACATCGATAAATTTCTAAACGAAATCGATAAAAATCTTCTAGAAAAAGTTCACACTGACGAATATAACAAAATCATAAACGAACTTAATCGACCGGTTGAATTACCTCCAGTGCCTTCAACTTCTCAAGAGCCTTCAACCTCTCGAATAAAAATTCTTGAAGATATCCGAATTAAACCACCAATTGATAATACGTCCAGTACTGACACTGCTCATAGTACAAACGCAGATGAAACCCTAAATGAAATCCCAATATTAGACGAAATAATTAACAACAAAATGAATCAATTAATTGTGAAAAAATCACCATACGACGCCTACATAAAAAGAGAATTTGAAACCTTCGACGGTAATAGGATAATCCGAGCAACGATTCCCACGAAACAAGAAGCGATAGTAAATTTTCTGAAAGAAAACCTTACAGAGAAAACTACCTATGTGCACTTTTTATCAAAAGAATTACGTGTTTTATTTCAAGAAGCATTATCTAAACACTTTTGTAATTTCAAGCTTGTAGAATGCACAAAACTCATTAATAATGTTAAACCAGAGGAAAGAGAAATGATAATAAGATTGTCACACGAAGGCAAAACTAACCATCGAGGAATGCAGGAAACCCTAAAACGCCTGAAAATTAATTATTATTGGAAACCCCTGAAATCTGACGTCACTAAATTTATTAATGGATGTCAAATATATAAAAAACAAGACAAACGACGTGGTAAATTACACCACAGATTCACAGGTCCATTCATCTTAACAAAAATATTAGAAAACAACAAGATTGAAATTGAAAACCCCAAAACAAATCGAAAAGAGATTTTGCATATCAACGAAACCAAAATCAAATCTATTGTTACAGATGGATCCGAAACTTCAACATCGGAGCAGTAGGAATAAACTTCCATAACCTGAATAAATATCCCGGACTCCTACCTTATAAATTGGGAACTGCCAAAATAGTTTCCAATCATTGGTCATTAATACAAATTCACGACCTAACACCCCTTGTTAACGAATTTTATTTGATCAAAGAAAACGCTAACTATCTTGAATCTTTTAGGATCTTTAATAAAATGCATTACTGGCAATCTTGATAAAGATGATGCAGATCTTTATGATAGGCAAATTAGACAATTACAAAAAAATCAAGATAAACTTAAAAAATCATCTTTTAATCAAATTAATTTATTAGGGAAAACCATTGAACAGTTTCAAAACGTTATCTCTAATATATCTGCCAATCAAATAACGCTAAAATCGAGAATACTGCAAATTGAAAGCACAATTAAAAAGGTAGCTCTGTCTGCTATTGACAACCATCAATACTTCCAAACTCACATAATAATTAATCAGATATCAATGCTATATCAAACAATTTACGATATCTTAGAAAAAACGGAAGTAGCTATCTCATTTGCTAAAATCAATTATTGAATTATGGATCAATAATCGATCCATTAGAGCTAATAAAAGAAATTTGTAAATTTAAAAAACAATTAGTGCATGACGTGTTACCATTAGAAGCCAATATTGATAACATATTGAACTACGAAAAAATAATCGAGATTAAAGGTTATTCAAAGGGCCTGATTATCACCTTCATCTTGGAAATACCATTGGTCGAATCGGATGTCTATCACTATTATCAATTATTTCCGATACCAATTCCAAGCGAACAAAATCCTGATTTCTTTCTGAACTTTCTACACAAACCATACCTTGCACTTAGCAACAACAAGTACTCTTTTATGGACCAAACCTGCAACCAATTGTTACCCAACGAGTACTTATGTAAAGAAGCCCATACTGCATACATTGATCATGAGCCTCCATGTGCAGTCCAATTGATTTTATACAAAGAAAATGCCACTACTTGCCACCCTTTCCGTATCAGACTACAAAATGTCCAAATCACTAAAATAACGGACGGAAAATGGATAATCACAACCACAACGTCCGAATAACTAATTGTCTCAGCATCTTGTCCAAACTCTAAGGACAACGTACCGCTTTATGGTTCCTACTTAGCCGAATCTACAAATGAATGCAGCTTACAAATAAAGTCAATTACTCTACGAACTTATAAGCCCAATCGTTTGACTTATGATGATGTATTCTTGCCTACACTGAATTTATCGATGAATTATTACCAAACAAAGGAGTTTGCTTTTAATCCACCTACACTTGACCTGAACTCCATCAACTTGAAGGATACTACTACAAGAAATATCCAACCCAATGGAAATGCACCAAATAAATTTTTGGACAATTTTACTTTATTGTATTTTAGGAATACTATGCATTTTTACTGTCTATAAATTACTTTTGAAACATCGCCTTAAACGTGCCCAAAAAGCCTCGTTAGAAGACGATATTGTAATTTAACAATTTTACTTTTACTTATTTAGTTTAATCATATTTTTCTTTTAGCATTTTCTTTATTTTTTCCATTGTATAAAACCATACCTTTTTTGGTATGCTTTTAACTTAGGATGGAGGAGTTATATCCCGTGAGAACTCCAATTCAGCATTTATATTGTTCTATTCAGCTTATTTTTTATATTATAAAAGAAGTAATTTTTAGATTTAAGTCAGTTCTATTGTATTAGTCAAATAAAGTTTTTTAAAAACGCTCTCTCGTGTACACCCCTCGTAAGTAGTGCGTTGTTTTTATAGTTGTGAAAAACTTTTGAGTTTATCTTAATTATAGGTATGTTTTTTCTTACATTTTTTGTTACTGGGAAGGGTGTTTATGAAAATATATTATTTTTCTCAATTATGTGTTTTATTTATTCTCCACTTTATTAACCTCTGTCCCCTCCAGAGGTCCCCTCCGAATCTTAAATTGCTTTTAAGTTGAAAATATAACAAAATCTCAGTTAATTATTCTATATGGTTGCACTGGTTAATTAATTTTATTGATATAAATAAATAATCTTGTCCAATATATAGGTACAGGTTTTTGGAAAATATAACCCCACATGTCCAAAATACCTTCAATCTTTATCAAGTAAGGAACTTGATAAATGTTGAAGGTCTTTTGGACATGTGGGATTATATTTTCCAAAAACCTGTACCTATATTGGACAAGTATTATGCATTTACATCAATAAAATTAATTAATCAGTTCAACCATATGGACTAATCAACTCAACTATTTAAATGATTACAACAAAAAATGGTAGTTTTCAAGCAAGTTTATGATATTTGACTCAAAGTTGTAAAAATTTGGTTCAAGTATACATAAATTTAACTCAAATATTTTTTGTATTTAATCAACATTTCTAAGATATTTGAACCAAGCTCGAATTTACTTAACTTACCACTCTACCTGGAAGTGATATGTTGCTGGTAAATATATATATACAATTGGTACAAGTTAATAAGCCTTCCAATGACAACAGTATTATAAGATTCATTCAAATACACATGTACTTGGACAATATCAAAACTATATTTATTTCAGTGAACGCTAAATTTAGTTGTTTTAAATTGTTTCTTTTTTTTGTGTGGAAATATATAAGGTCGGTCCATATACAATACTCAATCCTACATATTTACAACCATTTGAACCACTTCACATAAAATTCTTCTCAAATAAATAACTTTTCACCTACATTTGTGGTTTAATCAATTCAATTATTGGCTATTATTCATCTATTCTTTTACCCATTTTATAAACTGTTTTCATATTTTCTTTTACTTTATTATATAAGCTTTCGATAAGCTAGACAAACAACCAAATCTAGTATAATCTATTACATTTTTTAGAAGCTTCTACCTTAATAAATTCCCAAAATGCCAAGAATAAAAAAAGGTAGCAAGGTTAGACTGAATGAACCTCAATAAGCTCAAATCGAAGAGGAAATTGCAGTTTATAATAATCTCGTATCTCGCCGTGACGCTCTAACTAATCAAATAAACATATTCCAAAACTTTTTAGTAACTAAATGCACTATTTTAGATAACCCTTTGTTGGAAATTAATTTAGAAGCCCGCTTATGCAGAATCGAAGCTATGCTTGGCGATTTTGAGAATATCCAACAAGAAATCGAGCAAATGTACCAAAATAATAATTTTAAAGAAGCAGACGAGCAAGAACAAGAACGCGAAGATTTTGAAAATTTATACTATAGCAACATTTCCAATGCTAAATTAATTCTGTATCAAATAAATGCTTTGCATGTGGGAGCCTCAATTGTTCAAACTGGTTTAGGCTCACCCGCGGCGCGATTGCCTCTCTTTCAGTCAGGTAGTCAGTATGGTCCACGTCTTCCCCCCATTCCCCTTTTTAAATTTAACGGTTCCTATGAAACATGGACCAATTTTACAATACACGAATTAACAATGTCGAAAAATTTTGCTATCTACAATCTACTCTACAAGGGGAAGCCGCTCAAGCTATTAGCTCTTTGGCTGCTACTGGTAATAGCTATGCCACAGCCTGGTCTTTATTACAAGAAAAATACGATAATCGAAAGCCGATCATACATTCTCATGTCAAATGTATTTTTGATTTACCCACTGTAAAGGTCGAGTCTTATACACATTTAAGAAAACTTTTAAATGCCTTTCAAAACAATTTCACGTCACTGCAAAATCTCAATGAGCCTGTAGATCAGTGGTGCACTCTTATTATTCACATTTTAAGTTCCAAATTAGATTTTAAAACTCGTAAACCTTTACTAAAGATATTCAGAAACCAAAAACACAAGACCTTTTAAATTTTTTATCCCAACGTTGCCGTTTTCTAGAATCTCTAGATTTTAAATTAAACACTAAAAAATCATCTATTAATTTGAAAAACCTTTGGAACGCAAAGCATTGATTTCTCAAAATTCCAATTCGTCTTGTCCTTTATGCAAAGATAATCATTTTGTTTATTTTTGTAGAAAGTTCCTAGATTTGCCAATAGCAAATAAGTTTTTTGAGGCAAAAAATGTCAAGATAAACATCACACTCTTTTACATAATGAAGCTAACCATACTTCAAATTTCAATTCTAATGAGAACAAATCCTCTTTGCAACCTCAATCGAGAGAATGCAACAAGATCAATCGCAACCCAGCCGAGACACCAATTCGAATCACACAAGGATTTCTAACCCTAGAAGCTCAACTCTGAGCAAAAATGCCAATCCTTAAACCTCACTCTTCAGTTCTAATAACGTCCTACGTCCTTATGTAGTCGATGATAACCTGATCTTCGAAAGTTCAAATCCAAATCACTTTAATGATCCTATTCATTCAAATATACCAAATGTGAGTCAAAATACTCAAAATTTCCACTGTACCAACCAAAATCCTAATTACTTCGTACTGTTGTCTACGGCATCTATACGTCTATGACAAAAATGGCAAACCTATCCTTTGCAAAGCTGTTCTTGATAATGGCAGCCAAACAAATTTCATTAGTGAAAAATTGTTCAAATTACTCGATTTGTCTTACCACACAGTGAATATTTCCGTCTCTGGCATCGGCCCAGATGTGACAAACCTCAGCAAACGCACTCAGCTGCATATAAAATCGACTAAAAGTAATTACTCTGTAACACACATTAGCTGATAAACAAAATAACAGAACTCACTCCGCAATTTCCCATTGACCCTTCTAGAGTGAAAATTCCAAATGAGCTGCTTCTTGCAGACTCAGATTTTCACATGCCTTCTGAAATTGAAGTTCCAATAGGCGCTGGTTTGCTCTATGATCTTCTTGGTCCTAAGCAAATAAAAACTGGTAGAGGTAACCCTATTCTACAGGAGTCTAAACTTGGATGGATCATAAGCAGTCCAATATCTTTAATGGCGAATGTTTCTTATACCCCCGTCAATCACTTATCTGTACCAATGTACTTCAAAACAGTCTAGAAAAATTCTGGCAAACTGAGGAAACCAGAGAGAAAATTCCACAAGCCCTTTCAAAGAAAGAACTTGAATGTGAAAAACATTTCCAAAACACAACTCGCCGGTTTTAACGAAAAACTCCAGCAATTAAAGGATCATATGCTGATTTCATTAACGAATACTTATCTTTGGGCCACATGTCCGAAATTGATCCTGAGCAATCAATCACTTCTGAATATTCGATCTATTACCTCCCACATCATGGTGTAGAAAAGCTTGATAGCACCACTACGCGTTTGAGAGTGGACTTTGATGCCTCGTGTATCTCAAGTACGTACTGGTCTATCCCTCAATGACACTCTTGAAGTGGGCGCAAATCTCTTCTCCATTCTTCTAAAGTTTCGCAAACATAATTATGTTCTTATAGGCGACATCGCCAAAATGTACAGGCAAATTTTGTTAGATCCCAGCCAGCGCAACCTACAGCGTATAATATGGCGCAAAGATTCAAATGAAAAAATCGACATTTTGAACTTAATACCGTTACATACGGAATGGCAAGTTCCACCTACTGAGCTACCCGTTGTATAAAGGAAATTGCCGACCAAGCTGCAGATGACTATCCTCATGAAAGTAATGTACTTCTTTTCGATTGCTACGTCGATGACATTTTAACTGGCACTGATACCAAAGAAGAACTTGTCACCCTCAGGAAAAATCTTGTTGGTTTGCTAAAAAACTATGGACTTGACCTGAGAAAGTTTTGTTCAAATGAACCCGAAGTATTATCAGATGTAACTTCTGAAGCTTCGAGTGACACTCACTTTATCCTTAATGAAACTCAGAGCACAAAGGCCTTGGGAATTTTTTGGAACTCTAACCAAGATTTGTTTATATATACTTCAGCCATTGAATCCAATCACTCTAAACCAGTTACCAAAAGAACAATACTGTCAATAATTTCGCTAATCTTCGACTCTTTGGGTCTCCTCGGTCCAATGGTAGTTCAGGTTAAAATTCTCCTTCAGAAATTGTGGCTTCTCAAAATAGACTGGGATGATCTAGTTCCCAAGGCGATATTTCGGATTTAGAAAAACTTCACCTATCATTTATCCCTAGTTGACTATTTTAAGATACCTCGGCAAGTCACAATTAAAAACGTTATATCCTTGAATTCCATGGATTTAGTGATTTTTCGATAAATGCTTTTGGTGCATCCATCTATATACGATCAATTGCCTCATTCAGAAATATTGCTGTCAACCTTTTATGCGCCAAAACCCGCGTTGCTCCCCTGAAGGCGCTTACTTTGGCTCACTTTGAGCTTTGCGGAACTTTGGTTCTTTGATTAATGAATAAAGCCGTAAAAGCTCTAAATTGCAATTCGACCAAAATATATTACTACACGGATTCCACGATCGTTCTTTGTTGGCTTTCTTTAGAGCCGCATATTAAAAACCTATGTATGTAATAGAGTTTCAGAAATTCAACGAATCACAGATGTGAATGATTGGTATCATATACCTTCTGCAAACAATCCAGCTGACATTATTTCCAAGGGCATAGGTCTTCAGGATCTAAAAACTTGTTCCCTATGGTAGCACGGTCCATCATTTCTGTCACAACCTACCGAATATTGGTCTAGCGAAACCCATATTTCAAATTATCATCGTAAAAATTTCGATCGTGAAATTTTGAAGATAAACAATAAATCCATATTTCTTAGTTCATCTTATACTGCTACAAACTCCGTATTCGACAAATTTTTGGATTACGATAAGTTAGTTAATGTAACTGCCTATTGCATCTGATTTATCCAGAGCTCAAAAATATCTAAGTCATGTCGTCAAATTGGAGGGGTTAACACCCTTTGAACGCAATAAGTCTTTATGCACCCTAGTTATTATGGCGCAAAATAAATATTTTTTCATTGACAGATAAGACCTCAAACCGAAAAATGGTTTAAAGATCCAAAGTAAACTAAAAGCTCTAAACCCATTTATCGATGCCCACGGAGTTTTGCGAGTCGGTGGACGGCTTCAATATTCAAACCTTGATTACCATGCTAAGCATCCTATGCTTTTGCCTCAAAGCCATCCTTTCAGCCGTCTGTTCATAACCCATGAGCATCAAAGGAACTTCCACCCTGGAATTCAATCTACCCTATCCTTCGTGAGACAAAATTTTTGGCCTATACATGGTAAATCCTCGGTTAAGGCTGTTATTCGTAAATGTGTAGCTTGCTACTAGCTTAACCCTAAACCTTTGTCCGCTCTCATGGGAGACCTACCCGAACCTAGAGTCAACCTTTTCAGACCTTTCCAACACACCGGCGTGAACTATGCTGGCTTCTTTTTAATTAAAGATTCAAAATTAAGAAATCGCAAATTCATTAAAGCACATCTTTGTGTTTTTGTGTGCTTGGCCACCAAGGCGGTGCATTTGGAGCTAGTCACAGATCTCACATCTCAAGGCTTTTTGGCTATGCTCAAGCGGTTTGTTTCAAGACGAAATTTATGTCAGCATATATATTCTGACAATCGAAGAAATTTCGTCGGAGCGAACAGCGAGCTGCGTGAAATATATAAGCTTTACGAAGCACCTGATTTTCAATCATATCTTAAAAATAGCATCATTCAGTTTCATTTCATTCCAGCGCAGTCTCCACATTTTGGGGGTTTATGAGAAGGCGTTGTCAAATCATTTAAACATCATTTACGACGTGTATTATCCGACAAAACTTCACTCACTTACGAAGAGTTCTATGCCTTTGTGGTTCAAGTGGAGGCAGTATTGAACTCCCGTCTCCTCCTACCTATCAGCAATGACCCGAAAGACCTAGATACCTTAACACCCGGACATTTCCTTGTTGGCCAACTTTTTAACATGGTCCTCGATATTGACCTACAACAAACACCTGTTAATCGGCTGACCAGATACCAAATGCTGCATTCCATTATCCAACACTTTTGGCGAAAATGGTCCGAACAATATCTCCACACACTGCATGAACGATCCAAATGGCGCTTCAAGAGCAATGACCAAAGTCTTCTCGGAGCCTTGGTACTTTTGAAGGATGAGAATAATCCTCCTTCTTAATGGACTACAGCAAGAATCGTTGCCTTGCATCCAGGCAAGGATGGTTCTACGCGTGTAGTAAGCGTACTTACCGCAAATGGCAACATTTCCAAACGAAGTGTTGTAAATGAATGTAAATGAAAATGCCTAATCTACGGAATGGTTAGAAGGCTTTGGCCGTCATTGGCATGGTAAATAAAAACGTTTATTTTTTCAGTTCTTATAATAACAATAGCCCAAAAAAATTTGTTGTTCGCATATCTCTCTGCTAAATTTTGCAAATTTATAATTAAAGTTATGAAATTAAACTTTAGTTTGAATTTATCCATCCGTCCCAAGTAGCACTCCCATGTTGGGCTAATATTGGGACAATAACTAGGATTTGTTGGCCCAAGTCAAGATTCTCTATGTTGGCCCAATAAAAGATGTGGACATTCTGCAATATTTCTCCAAGAACGTATGTCAATATATACCCAAAAACAAATACCAACATTTGTACAATAACGTAACCAAATGTTGGCCCCAAAAAAAATAATCAATATCATATCAAGAACTTTATGCAATATACAGCCAATTAAAATTACCAATATTGGCCCAAAGTCGTACATAAATCTTGGCTTTATATTATATTTAATTAGGGTAACGGACCAATTATAAGGACCGACTGAGAAGTGTTTTCTCTCTGCCGGACCATCCGTGGACCCGTTTCGCTGGATCACAACTCATCAGCACGGTTAAGTCCCGCAGAGAGAAAACAACCAATTTTTGGTTTCATCCCGGGACTAGGTTTGAGACAGATAAAATGAAGACAGAGTCGCCATCTATTTTCCTCACTTGATTGCTTGACAGAACTCCGAAAAAACATTGAATACCCTATATTGGACCAACATTTTCAATTCAGAAAATCTAACCTTGGTAAAAATTAGTATGTTAATATTGGCCCTTCATTGGGCTTTTTAAAAAGTATCAATATTGTGAAAAAATTGAAAATAAATATTGGCCGTATAAAGTTTTTCAAGTGAATTTGGATATCAATAAAAAATTTAATGCCAATATTGAATTAATATTATATTACAATATTGTTTCAATAATATAAAATGTAATATTTGGCCAATATTTCATAAATCAATATTGTAGTGAAAAGTCTTGGGCCAATATTCAAATTACTGAAAAGTTAATTAATCAATGAAAACAATATTGGTACAAGATTATTTTTAAATATTGTTTCCACATAGTTGAAATCAACGTTGCCCCAATATTGGTACTGTGTTAATTTAGCAACAAAAATGAATAAATATTGGCCCAACTGAAAAACGTTGTTTACCCAATGTGCTACTTGGGGTAGGGATATCTGGAGTACCTCCAGCCTCCAGCTATGGAAGATCCCCGCAATTCTTCACATGTCATTCATAGATTTGAGCTACATAAAAGATTGAACTGAAGATATCCATTGCGGAAATCCAATGGAGCAGGATGACTGGTGAAAACCAGAAAAATACCACAAATCAAAAACCCCATGAATAACACACCAGATAGAGTAATGAAAATTCAACATTGGAATATAAGATCAATCAATAATTCAAACATAGACAACTTGAAAATTTTAATACAAGAACAAAAAGCTAAAATTCTAATTTTGATTGAAACATGGCTGAAAAAGGTCTACAGTTTAAGGATTGAACAATACAAAATTTTTAGAAAAGATGGTAAGGGAGGTATTGCATGTTTGATAAAGGATCCCATAGAATATAAGGAAAATGATCTGTCAACTTATTATTTTCCAGGAAACCCTCAAGTGCAGGCAATAAAAATCATGAAGCCGAACCTTTCAATCCTCAATTTCTATGTCCCACCATCAACAAAAGTCAGAGACAACTGTATCGAGGATCTTATTGATAATAATATATCTGAACCAAAATTAATACTAGGAGATTTCATTAGCCGTTGAAATATCCCTATGGGGAAGTTCAGTGGCAAACTTTTATGGAAACGTCATAAATAATATTCTAAATGAAACTTCTCTAGTTTTACTGAATGATGGATCCCCAACGAGACTGACAATACGGGGCCAAAATAAAATAAATCAGCTCCAGATATTTCTCTGGCATCCAGCTCTATGGCCACAGTAATGAAATCAAAAATTTTAAAAGACAGTGAACATTATCCAATATTAATTTCTTTGAGACATGCCGTGATTGAGTCAATACAAAGAAGCAAACCTAGAAGAAATACAAAAAAGGCAAATTGGAAAAGATACCGTGACGAACTGTTAGCTAGATTCCTGGGAAACAGCCCACAATTATATTCTGATCTGGAAGAAGATACATGTATACTAGAAGTTGCTGGAAAAACAATACCGGGAAAAAAAGCTGAACAAAGAAAGCATAAAGATCTGGTCCCATGGTGGGATAAGGTATATCAGGAGTTTTTAATTAAAAGGAAAACAGCTGTAAATAAACTCAAATATGAATATGCAATGGAAAATTTTATCCAAGTAACGAGGGTCAGTGCTCAGACAAAAAGGAAATTCAAAGAAAAAAAAAAGAACAGCTTCAAGGAATATTGTGAAAATATAAATAGAAATACGCCATTACAGAAAGTTTGGATAACAATAAGAACATTCTCAAAAAGGAAAATTAAATCAAGAAATAAAACTCTAGAGCGGGAAATAGCAATAGAGATAATTAAAAACTTGAACCCAGATTTCACAATGGAGAGAAGACATGAAAATTTCCAATTGAAAGAGGAAGGAGAAATAACTCTGGCTGAACTGGAAAATGTTTTGCATGGGACAAAAGCTTCGGCCCCTGAACTGGACAACATAATGATCCAATATTTACCAACTTTAGGAAAACAAAATCTACTTAGATTATTCAATATCCTCAAAGAGAATAAGATTCCAATGCAATGGAAGAAAATCTTCATTTTCCCATTGTTGAAGGACAACAAAGATAGTGCAGTTGCAATAAACTTCTGACCCTTACCATTAACCTCCTGCCCTGGAAAAATACTTGAAACAATTATAAAAAACAGATTGGAATGGAAATTGGAGAATAAAAAGGAATTGTCGGAATTACAAATTGGTTTCAGGAAAGGCAAGGGATGCCTAGAATGTTTATCATACCTAACAGTAAAAATTTAAAAAAAATAATTCATCAAAAAATTGATACACTTGTGGTTTTTCAATAATAGAAAAGCATACATAAATGATAATGTTGAGGAAATGGCAGGGCCAGAAATGCTATCGACTGGGCTGGCCCTGGGTTCACTTTTGAGCCCTCTTCTTTTTAATATTCACATAAAAAAGGTACATGAACTATGCAAAGGGAACATAACAATTTTGCAATGCGCAGATGACTTTACAATAATAGCGGAAGGTCAGGAAACTGTAATACAAGATATGAATGAATCATTATCTAATATATGAGAATTCTTCGGTAAATTAAATTTTAAAATTTCCATTCAGAAATCAGCAGCCATGAGAATGAGTAATAGAGAAATGAATTTATTAGACATGAGTGTGGAGTACAATGAGGAAGTAATTCCTTGGATTAGTGAATATAAATACCTAGGTGTAATTGTAACAGACACTTTAAACGGGACCAAGCAGACAGATAAAATGAAAACCAATAACACCAAGGAAATAAACGTGATAAAAAGTCTTACTAAACTATGGTGAGAGGTGCCTTTATTCTCATTAATGGTTCTTCTATCATTGCACCCTTCCTTGTTTATCTGTATCTTTGTCTTCTTGGCAAGGTGCTTGTCCTATTTTCCGTTATATTTCGTGTTCAATCGCTTCGCAGATGTCTTCATTGTTATTGTCCTTTTTGTATTACTCCGGTTAGTTTCTTCTCCATTCGTTCGATGTAGGTATCATTGATGTTTATTATGTTTGTGCTGTTCTCAAACTTTCGAGTGAGCTTTGCAATTTCCTTCACGCACTTTTAAAAGGATAGCCTCATTCATTTACTGTTGACTTTTTCATTCAAGAAATTGTTAACAGCACGTAGATTATGTTGTTCCAAATAGTCTCTCGTTCTTGATCCGTTTCCAGAGTTGCCAATTTTGTTTTCGGACCTAATTTGGCATACATTCGCTCATGGTTATAGTATAGTTATTGTCCCAGAGACTTCGTCTTCGATTATTGATAGCTCTTCAATAAAAGTGTTTAGATCTTCATCAATTCTGTAGATTGGATGTATGTCATATCATTCAAACTGGATCCTATTTTGTTACTTGCTATTAGCTTTGCCAAGTTGCCTTTGGAACACTAACCAAGAAAGTATATTATGTAGAACATATACAAAAGAATCAGAATCTCAGGTAGAATCTGAAAAAGGTTAAATAAACATATTGAACTTTGATCACTGTTGGTTCATTGAAGACCATAAATTCTTGCAATACACTTCGGTCATTGGTCATATGATCTGATGCGCACGAATCTATAATCCACTTTCTCCGAAACATAGGCGGAATCGATTTGTAGCCCACAAATGCAGGCTTGAGATTTATTTGAGGGAACATTTTCATCATTCTTCTCTTGACAGAATTTTGCAATATGTCTCTTTGAACCACACTTCAAACAACCTAAACAGTCCCTTCACAAATGATTTTGTTTCCCACACGTATAACAAGCAGCTACTGACGGGCCCTGTTTATATTTTCCATCAACTTCGCACTTTGAAAATAACGCCATTGTTTCGTCTACTCTATCAGCCTTTTGAAGCTTTTGCTCCTCCGTTATTAACCGTGTTGTTAGGTTTTCCAAAGTACGAAGTGACATCAGTCGAGTTACAAGCACTATGGAAATGTTGGTATTCTTTGGGAAGAATAGACAAAATTCTGGAAAGTAGTATGGAATCTGGTATAGTAGGTAGCTCCTAGTTTTTTTATACGGAACTCATCTGCCCCATTTTTGCGATGTGTTCTGCAACTGACACAGATGTATCCCACTTGAAATCGAAAAACTGTTTCTGCACCAAAGACAAGGTTTCTTCTGACTTCAGATCATACACTGAATGTAGTTTCTCTTCGAACATTAAATAATACATTCATTCTTGCTCGATATTAAACTGATTAATGATATGAATTCGACACGCCCCGTGGATAATAATTGGAATCCACGGCCTATCGACCAATCAAATTCTCCGTACTTTCGGAATACACGGGCCGCAACGAGACAATTGAACTATCCAAGATGCTGTCAAACTTGAATTAAAATGGCCGCCAAGAGGCACACAAACCCTTTTTTATGTGTCATTCAATGTGTCATGAATTTTTTTTCAAAAAAATACTGCTCATTGTTCATTTGTGTTTTGATACTCATTCTTTTTCCTCGTATTTTTATTATTGTTAGAAATAGAACAGATCCCTAGGTCACACTTGCAGTGATATCCAACCCCTCTGAAGTAGTGAACCCCTAGAAGCAGTACTTCATGACAGACACAATCGAAATCTTTTTTCAGGTCACAAAAAACTACCGCGGCCACTTCTTCGTCATTTATCTTCTAATACAGCTCATCCAGGAGATGAAATATGGTATCATCAGTGTTTTTTGACTGCTGAAACAGAGACAGAGAAAGTAATTTATGTCTATCCTGTGTCTATCAAGGAAGCTCACCATCCACCTTAATTAGCCACTCTATAATTTTAGTCAAAGTTGCCAGTAAGGATATTGGCCGGTAATAAGATGGTAAATTCTTATCACCCCCCTATGAAACAAAGGTACTACCCAAGATTGCTTCAAAAATGAGGGAAAACTTCCGGTAAAAAAAGAATGAATAATGGAATCCGCCAACACATCAACAGCCTAACTGAGATATCGTCCCATCCAGAAGATTTTCTATTTTTGATACTCAGTTTGTGAGCAATCGTACAGTAATATGAATTAATCGGAGAATTAATACTATCTGCTCTCAAATTGGAAGCACGTATATTTCTTACTTTTTTTTTTCGCGTAGGTCTTTTTGTTTATTGGATGCGGATGCCCAACCTCTCATTGTAATTCTTCCTTGCCTGTTTCATCGTCTTTCTGTAGATGCTCCTGTATCCATTATTTAAAGTAGGTAATAACAATACAAATAAATTATCAATATCAAGAGCAAACTTTCTTCAGGAATGAAGACACCTAAATTTTCTAGAAGCAATTCTTAAACCTTTTGTGATACAAGGCTTTTTCTTTTTCGATTTTAACTTAACTAACGGAAATGCATGTTAAAAATTTCAATATTTTCACAATGAAATGAATGAATGACTCAAATCTAGAGTAAACTTGTGAAAAAACAATACAAATCAAAGCACAACACTGGATGGTGGAGTTGCAACAAATAAATATTTTCACATTTTAAGGGTAGGTCCTGGGTGTCCAAGTGAAATGTAGGTAGAGCAATCTTGCCCAAACAATAGGGATTCAGTAATTGGGTGGACGCACACAATAGAAAAATGAGTATTATATTTGATTATGATCATTAATGACATAACCTAATGACGTTATGGTTTGTGTTTGTGTCAAATGTTTGTGTGCCTCTTGTCGGCCATATTTGTGTCACGTGTTTTGGATAGTCTAATACAAACAAAACATGACTGACGTCTACTGTCAGATCACGAAACTTTCAATTTAAAAAAATTAAGGCGGGTTTAGACTTTTGATGATTGTTATTTCTTACAAAAACTAATGATTTTCTTTCAATGAGTTCGAAGAGAAAGTATAGTCTTCTACTTGCATATAATGGCTATTATTCACTCGAATGATTCCAACACTCGCCTTCTAACTAATTGCCATCATTATATGCTCGTTGAAGAATATACTATTCTGCCACATTTCAGCTGCACTTTTTCAACTCACTTCAAAAATTGTAGTGGTTTAGCTTCAAGTATGGTTACAATTAACTTTTTACCAATTTCATCTAACTTGAGCCACCTATTTAAATCATCGCCTGGAGTAACTGACCTAATAAATGTATTCACACGCCTTTCCAGCGTATTGTTGCAGTCCAACAGATTCCGAATAACAAACTGCTATTGAGGCCAGTTATTTGCATCCCGGAGTTTTTCCACCTGGACCTTTCAGTCATCCATAGTGACCAGTTATTTTGTTTTCAGTTCTTAAAACAAATTACACACCGCGCGAACCGGGAACTCACGAAAGAAAACCAATTAAAGCACAATTAAACCCCAAGAACAACGTGGCCTGGGCCCATAACCTGTTTGTGTTTTGTTTTCTTTAGCAAAAATAAAAACTCGTGTGGACAACTGCAACGTCAAGCTAGAAAAATGAATTGACAGGTTTGATAACAAGAAACAATGGATATCGTAAGTTTAGCTTTCACATTGAAAAAACAAAATAATCACATTTCCTTCATAATAGCTATTTATGTACCAAGGGGATTATGTAGATTAGAAACTAGTCCGAGGGCCTCTGGCCCGAGTGATATGTTTTGCCTGAAGGGCATTATAAGCTGAAAATCCCCGTGGTGCATACAATGCTTTATTTTCTACCCAACACAATGTTCTTTCAACAATTTAGTATCAAATAAAATCAGTTAAACTTTTGTGACAGAATATTGTTTTGTATTTTGACATGTACCTGTACCTAGAAACGAAATAAATTAATATACCTATAAACATCTCATAAGACAAGGCAACGGTGGTCGTGTGGGTGAACGCGCTCGACTACATGGGAAACATTGATGGTAGACCGGGTTCGAATTCTGGCCAGACCGAAAATTATTTTCGATCGGACATTTAGTGGCTGCCTAGGGTAAAGTGCAAATTAATAAAACAACAACAAAAACACCTCAGGGTATTATTAGCAGGCGTTATAGATCATAACGCCCACCGGGCTTATAATGCCCTCAGGTTGTTATACGTATGTTAACGTTTTCCGTTTCCTAGGTATTATGGATCTATAATGGTTAAGTAGAAAATAAAATATAATTTGAGATGTTTATGGTTTGCGACCTGATATAATATGATATAAATAAATACAGTGATCAACGTGCAGATGCTTTGACGATGACGTTAGTTGGCATTGTTTTTGATAGACATAGCAAGAGTTTAAGGCTATATTGAGGAGGTGTGTTAGAAATCGGTTTATGCCTCTGTTAAGGTAGGTATATAGAGATCTCTATAGTGAGTCGTTATTATAGTTATCGATAATTATTGTGAGATGTAATAATTGCCATTCTCTGTCAGTACTATAAAAAAATAATACTATTAAATTTATTTCTGCCTCAACCACAAACACAGCTTCCAAATCACATCGGTGGTTGGTGACTACACACACGTAACCTTTGATTAAAGAACGTAACTCATAAAAATACTTTATTTGTTTGTTGAAAAATTTAAACCGTTAGAGAATTTCATTAATTCTTCAGTAAAATTTAAAACATTAGATAATTTGTAGTTTTATTTCTGAAGAAGGTTTTCTCGCTTCATTTTTTTCAGCCAAAGATAAAAATGAATCATACACCGATGAATTGGACATAGATGCGGTTTATTAATCAAAAAAGGGTTTTCATCAAATAGGAGCAAAAGCCATCGATACGTTGCTGATGTCAGCATAAACAAATTTGAATATTAAATATTTCGAATAGAAGTTTATATTGCGATTATTTATAGCCAAAAAATACAAACAACAAATATTTTGAACAATTTAAATAACATAAATATGAAAACGGTTGATATTTATCTTAGCTTTTCGTTTTATCAAAAGTGTTAATGCAAAGTTAGATGCTTGACGAACTGCTCAATGAACTGGAATATTGCTTCGTTGGGGTTAATTCGAGTCATTAGCGAATAAACGAAAAGGAAATTTACTGATAAGTCAATTTTTTTAAATGAATTTTGGTGTTCAGTGTGGACTGAAAAGTGGTTTCATTTTATTCAGTCGGTTTGATCAAGATTTAACGATATCGGAAAACATGTAGTTCAATAACTATCAGGGAAAAAAATCTAGAACTTTTGGCTGTAGCTGTATCCTGATCAGTGTCGGTATGGTAGTTAAACGATTGAGAAAATTAATTGCCGGGGCAATACAAGTGTAACTCACATAATCTTATCGTTGAGGATAGTAGTTAAAAACTGTCTTACTATCAGCAGCCCAGGGGTTGCCTCGAACATGTGGAAATACCACATGAATCACAATAGTTGAAAACCTGGTTTTGACGGATAAAGCCTTTGAATCTGAATGGAACCCAGACTTGTGGCTTTCAACAAGTAATGGATAGTTAGGTAAATGATATCTTTTGCTGATGAAACTTATCCAGGTAGATAAAACTAAAAACAATTCAGTTACAGTATGCAAATTGAACAAATCCAGTAAGAGTTTGATAAAATCTCCAAAATGTTGGTAGGTACATAAAATTTGATAGGTTTTTACAAGTGTCACACTTGATAACGGTCAATGATCCAGAATCAGTAGGCAATAAATTTAAGGCACAAAAAGGGCATAAGCAAAAATTTCAAAATCTCCACATTTGTTTCATATATTTAGAAAAAAAAAGTAATTCAGTATAGAATATAAAGGAGACGGATATAATCCAAATTCCGCAATGGCTCCGCATTCTCCAAACCCTTCACACGTCCAGATTTACCCCCCTAAGCCCCTTAAAACCACCCAAAAACTTCTTAGGTTGACGTCGCCTCGGCCGATCTCTCCGATTTCACACAGAAAATCTTTTGGGATACGGCTTCTTTCTTTGCCACTGTATGTGTTTTTCTCCCTCGCTCCTCTCTTTGCACTTGATGTTGAATATTTTTCATGTTTGCATTATTGATGGCGATCCGGGATTTTTGCAAGACATATATTGTGTCCCTTTTTTCTTCTTATATTAGATCTTGCGTGTGGGACGTTAATATCACAAAACGTTTGTGTTTAGTTTTTTTTTTTTCCTTTTTCTGAAAACCCAAAATCCTATGAATCCCTATGAAAGTTTATTTGTGGTCATAAAGAGGATCGTTCTTGTGTGGATTATTCCTAACCAGTGCATTTTCGTATGAAATAGAGATTTTCACCTGTTATGAAGGAAAATCATAGCAGCCAATGAAATGATTGACAAAAAATTTAAAAAAGTCTGTATGTTTGAGGTGGATTTATAATATTACCTTGCATTATTTTGGGACTTGCACCTCAATTTCACCAGAAGTTTCTGGATCTTGAAAAGTGGGCTTGTAGCTCTCTGATTGGACTCTATTTTACCTACTCATTAATTTATTTTTATAAAACAAAATAGTCTACTATAGTACTATAAAAAAGACGCCACCACTGGTGAGGTCCTCCATTGACATCGTCACTGTGCTCCATGTCAAAGTTTATGTCATCGGTCCACGTCAGCACATGTCAGGTGGATGAAAAAAAAGTAAGGGAGGCGCGGCAAGGTTTTTAAGAAGGGCTGCTAGGCGAAGACTAGCGGTTGTTGTTGTTATTGTCGATGATGTTGATTAGTGACGAATAATTATTAATAAATATTTTACGTAAAAATTGAAAAATTTCCTATTAGAAGCAGCGTTGGGATTCACCTATAAAACTGGTGAAAAGTAGTGCCGTTCGTTTAGAGTAATAATAGTTATTTATACACCAAGTGAGTTAAATGAATGTTTATTCATGAGGAGAAAGTTTAACCCACGAGCCCTAGCGTCAACTCCCAAGACTGGATTTATCACGCCTGATGGCCATTATGAATATTTGCGTGTTCCTTTTGGATTGTGTAATGCTCCAGCGATTTTTCAAAGGACAATTGATAAAGTCTCAGGAAATCTTCGATATCTATAGAAATGGTAATGTGATAGCTTATGTGGATGGTGTGCTTCTGCCCCAGAAAGATTTTGAGTCTGATTTAGTCATGTTGCAAACAGTGTTTGAATCCATTAGAGCAGCTGGTGTAACTTTAAGATTATCCAAGTGTCAGTTCTTTATGGAGAGAGTGGAATATCTTGGTCACGCGATATGTAGATCCGGTGTTCAACATAATAAACGAAAATCTGAAGCTATATTAAAAGCTATGAAATCCCGACGGATGTTCATAAAGTTCGACAGTTTGTTGGGTTAGCTAGCTACTTTCGAAAGTATCTACCTAGGGCTTTGCTACGACCGCAAGCTGATAACACATTGAGACCTGGCATGTACTTTTCTCGCCAAACCACCAGGGAAAAACAGAGATACCACTCTTACGAACTTGAAACCATAGCTGTGGTGGATACACTTGAACATTTCCGAGTATATCTTATTGGAATTGAATTCAAAGTGGTCACAGATTGTAATGCGGTCAGAACTACGCTCTGTAAAAGAGATTTGATACCTCGTATTGGAAGATGGTGGCTCTCAATCCAAGAATTCACATTCGATATTGAATACCGAACTGGTCTCAAAATGACACTTGCTGATGCACTTAGCCGAAATCCTGTAACGAGTGCAGATATTTTGGTCGGTGATATTAATATTTCTAATGAGCACTGGGTACTGGCTAACGATAGATGCAAACTCATTTTAGAGACATTGGAACGAGAACCTAAGAATCGTAAGGAACAAAACCTTCACAAGGACTATTGTTTAGAAAATTGTACTCTGTACAAAAATATAGAAAATAGCTGAACCGTTTAATACGCTCCATGTGGATCAGTTGAGTCCTTTTGTGACATCTAACAAAAAGAATAAATACCTTATCGTTTCAGTTGATGCGTTCACGAATTTGTGTTCATGAAGGCTGTTAAATCGACTCGAGCGAGACCAATCATAGCATATCTAAATAGTGTATTTGAGGATTTTGGTGTTCCACGAAGGCTAATATCTTTGGTGCTACGGATAAAGGCATCTGTTTTACAAGTGAAGAGTTTAACAGCTACTGTCGGAAGCGGAACATCAAACATGTGCTGAACGCTACAGCAACGCCCAGGACAAACGGGCAAGTTGAATGTTTTAATTGCACTTGTCGGTTTTCTCCACGTTAACGGAACACGCAGAAAGTCCCCACATGAATTATTTTTTGGTCGCGCCCCAAGAGGTGTATCAAATGCAGTTCTAGATAACGAAATAACTCTAGATCAACAAGAGCAACTTGACCTACAAGAAATTCGAGATAAGGTAAAGGAATCCTTACGGAATAAACAAGTCGAACAAAAGGCAAGATTCGACAAACATAGAAAAGCTGGACGCAGCTTTAACGAAGGTGACCAAGTTTTAGTTAGGACCAAGACAACGTACATACAATGATGGAAAAAGAAAAAAGCTACTTCCAAAGTTTAATGGTCGATACGTTGTCAGTAAGGTTTGAGTCATGACCGATACGTTGTGGAAGATCCCAAGTGCTCTTTACGTTCTTAGAGAAAGTATAAGGGAATTGTCAAGTTAAAGGCCTATAATGTAGCAGTGAACCCTGATTCTGACGATGAGAATAAGGCTCAAAGTGATGAAAGTTGAAAAGATCTCTTAAGACAAGGTGAAAATAATTCGTATTACGATTTTACAACAACATGAATACTGGTATAACATGCAGGAGGTTCGTACTAGGATTGAACAAGCCAGAGCATCATTTCTGAAAATGAAGTCCGTGTTGTGTAGTCGAGGTCTCTCGCTCACCGTTCGTACTCGAGTACTACGTTGCTACGTCTTCAGTATTATGAGATTGAGGCGTGGACTACCTCAATGACTCTGACAGACGCCATGTGTAAAAAGCTAGAGGCTTTCGAAATGTGGACATATAGACGAATGTTAAAAATATTTTGGAAGTATAGAGTTCCCAATGAAGATGCGCTAACGAGAATGTCGAAAGATCTTGAGGTTAAGTTCATGCCTAAAAAGCGAAAGTTAGAGTACTTCGGACACATACACAGGAATGAAAAATACCTACTTCTCAAGCTCACAATCGAGGGAAAATCAAAGGCAAAATAGGACATGAACGTCGAAGAATATCTTGGCTAAATAATTTGCGTTACTTTGGTATGGCGAAACCACGACATGTCTATTCAGAAAATCATTCGACAAAGTACAGATAGCTCTGATGATTGCCAACGTTCGTAGAGGACTTGAAGAAGAATGGTTTCGCTATAATTTCGATCTACTCGATCTTGATCAAATTAGTAATGATTTTTTTACAGGTTAGTTGGTTTGTTTGCTGATTATTATTGTTACTTTCCTCTTGTATCTGTCATTACCTTAGGAGTGTATGGTGTTTGTTAAAAATGCAGTAGACCGAGATTCGCAATCTCTCACTATATCCTTCTGTGTCGATCTGGAATCGTTTCGCTTATTTTGGATATTCGCCGCGTTCCCAGCATGGTAGATACTATTTAGTTTATTTTTAACACACCATTGAAAGACCGAGGGATCTTTAGCATCCTCTCCCCATTTAAGAGTTGCCCGGCACCATAGCAGTTGTTTGCAGTGTCGGACTGGGGGTCATTTGGCCCACCGAGAAAATGGTGAATTGGCCTACCCAACCCAAACTCCATTCAATAATAGTATATTGTTGTATTAGGAGTAGAAGCTTCACTTTTTTGTGCTGAAGCAGTAGGTTTGCGAGCCGAACGTAGTGAGGCTTGCAATACTGCTGAAGCACAAAAAAGTGCTTCTACTCCGTATGCAACACGCTATTTTTTCTCCAAACGAATGGGGTAAACTCCGGGGTAACTGAATGGTTAAGCGGCAGTAAAAGTACGAGCGGCACTAAAAGTACTTCTACTGCCGATGCGGTTGCCTAGCAGCATTGAAATTAAATTTCTACCACCTCGACAGGTATTAACCCGCTGAATTTGCCTACCAGCATAGAAATTAAATTTCTAACATCTTGACCGTTGCTGACAAAGTGACGTTTTTTTGACGTTTGGAGAAAATAGTATATTGTGTAATTAGGTGGAAAAGTGACATTCTCGGCCGACGGTGGGAGTTGACGGGCGAGGCGTAGCCGAGGCCAGCAAACACCGAAGGCCGAGAATGTGCTTTTCCACCGAAATACACAAACAATTTTTTCTGCGATCGGTTAAATATCTGTTAAATGTTTGTCTTTTTGTTCAAATTATTCAGCAGTACGAGTATCACTTTCCCGGCCTAGGCCGGAAAAGTGTTTCCGGTATTGTTATTCATTGATTCCTTAGCAACTATTGAAACATAATTAAAATACCAGAATATTGAGTTTTGCGACCTGTCAACCGGTCAAAAATCGTGACATTTCTTGTCAATCGCAGAAAAAAGCAATTTTGATAATCATCTGTTGAATCTGGTACCTAGTTGTATTATAGGCATAAAAAAATAGGTAAACTTTGTTTCACAAGGGTTCACACTTTTTACCTTCCTTTTTTAACAAATAGAAATTGACTGAAACAAATCAATGACCTCAAAAACGTTCGTCGATTTTTAAACCAGAAGTCATTCATTTTGATTTGTCAAAGAAATTGAATGTGTCATATGAATTAATCTACGACAACCCTTTTTTTTTCAAGTTATGACGTATTCGATGTCAAAAGTAGAGTCCGCGTCAGCAGTAAAGACTACGGTGACGAAATAAAAAGCTGCGCGAAGCGGGTCGGATCTCTCTCCCTCGTCTATCTCTCGCTGTCTGCCGTGACCTCGGCCGTGAGCTGAAACCAGCAGCGGGGTATCTTTTTAGACAAAACTTGGATACAAAATAAACTAAATAAATATGCCTGCTGGCCGTACGACAATGAACCACGTGCTTGGCGTTCGGCAGCAGCACCGATCGATACGATACTTCGGTTAGTCTTCAAAATTGGGTTTGTGCGTAAATGACGTCACCGTACTCTTTTCTCTTGACGCGGACTCTATGAACCCTCGTGAAACGATCTGTACCTAGGTACTTTAGGTTTACTCCCCCTACCTGCTTATATTTTGTTTTTATTTACCTACCTATGTAGTTTTTAGTTGTATATATTTTACCATAAAAATTAAGAGCAGGTGACATAAAAAAAAAACAGGATATTCATTGTGTCCGTAAAGTAGGTAACGAATAAATTCATTCAAAATTTAAGCATATTTTTTTTGAAAAACGCTCGGACACTTCAGTTTTAATTTTTAGTGGCACTATTTTTCAACCACATGATTTGTTTTTATAGAAGATGACCCAAAAAAGAGATATCACGTGACGTGACCCTTCAAATTTACAAATGAAATACCCTGTATATTTTGATGAATATCGATAGAGCGCATCGATATGAATACTCAATCTATCGATATTCATCAAAATATACAACGCATTCTATTTAAAAAATTGAAGTGTCATGTGAGAATATCTCTTTTTTGTTGAATTTATCCGTTACTTTACGGACACACTGTATTTTATCTCAGAATCGGCTCTTTCACCAATTTTTGAAATTGGCATATTTGGATAAAGCAAATAAAAACAGAATTTTATGTATTTTTACTTTTGAAAAATTCATAGTCCTTCTTGAGAAAGCAGAAAAAAAAGAAATACCTCCAAATAAAAACCCAGAATTTATTTCTATGACGTCGCAGCTTGCAATTTGACCGTGCTGCCACTAATTGTCAACATTGAAAATTTGTAATAGATTTAATTCTGAAATTGTTCGCAAAATATCATGAAAAGTAGTTAAATTAATTAGTTATGGATTCAAGATTTTATAATACTTTTTTTGAAATTATGCTCAAACACAATTTGATACAATTTTTTATGTTTAGTTTTATTTATTTTTTTTACGTTGCACTACATTTAGTCACAACCGACAACAGCGCATTCGAACCTTTATGTACTTGCTGTGCTTTTACAGAGCGCAACACAGCCGAGCCGGTCAACTCCTTGCAACAACATGAGCAAAATAAAAAATATTTATGTGACGTCATCAATCGGCGCGTTTTAAATAATTTTGAATTTCGCTAGTTTCAAGTGCCTGCAAAAAACTTATTTAACCTTGTAGAATTTTTTTTTGGGATATATGCCTAAAATAGTTCCTCCTTTGGGATTTTATACTTAAATTACTTCTTTAAATTTTAGTGAAAGAGCCCATGTACTTCGGATTGTACTACGGCATATTCTTTTCTCCATGTCGAAGGTGTTCCGGGCAATCCGGGCATTGAGTCTTCTCGAACACCTTTTCGATTTTCTGGTATTGAAGGCAGCAGCGCCGCCAGCCTCAGGGGGATGCAGAGGTGCTAACTGCACCCGGCGGCAAAATTTAAGAGGCGGTAAATTAAGAAAATAAATCAAAATAGAAATTATAGAGAAAAAATCGAACGGTATAATACGGTAGAATATTATTTATGAGAAATGTTAAAATTATTTATCAACCCGGTGATGTAATTAGCAACATCGCCAACATTGCACTGGTAACCCGCTCTCTTCGCTTCCATTTTCATTAAAATACTAGAATATTAGGTATTGATTACGAAAAAGTATTGACATCGCGGCTTCGGGATTCCAAGAAATTAAATTAAAAATTTGTCACTTGTTCACGTCGGGCAGTGCGCTTTTTCCTAGAATTCTATGGAGTATACTCGATTCTATGTTTTTCTAGCTTAATCCTGAGTGCAATTTCGACTATATAAATAGAGCGTAGGAATAATTTGAGTTTGTTGTAATTCAATTTTTGTCGAGTTTCAGTGAACCCGTAATCTCTAACAGTATTTTTATTTATTTTTTAACTGTTTAATACACTTGGATGGTTACACTACTCGCCTGCGGCTCGTAGTGCAAACTTCATCCTTCGTGAGTAATAGCCATCATTACCCGCTCGTTGAATAATATACTATTTGTTATTGGAGAAAAATAAATATTTTATATTGATTTTGCATTCGTGGAATTGCCCTACTAATGTCTGCCCAGCGAATCTGTGTCTACGGGGCAACGGTAAGGGGAATGCAGTTGTAAAAAAAATGGCTTATTTCATTCATAAAATACCCAGCTGCGTGCGGAACTTTTTGGAAGTGTTATCGTATTGCAACTCGTACACGAAAATCGACAATGACCAAACCTCCGCCACTGGATATTTCAATATAAATCGATATTCCAAGATGGGAGGATAAAATGACGTAAGCCCTGGCCAATATTGATATGAGATGTTAGGTGACGTTAGCTCATTGACAACCGTATGGTTCCCCATGGCAACGGCGATCCTGCCAAAAACTCCACCAATCAGGTCCATCCAGGCCGGATGCTTGCCAAATTGTCAAAAGCTGATGGTATCTTTAGAAAATGTTTATTTTTTACAATAAACCAAATTGAAGAAATCAGGATTAAAACAAGAATAGATCCAAGAGCCACGTTAAAATATTTAGCGTTTTATTATTGTTATCAATATTTTGTTATTAAAACATGGATTTTCAAATGAACTATACTTCATGCCAAGTATTTTCGCTTTTTTATAATTAAACGTGACAACATGGCACATTTACGTCCGAATTCCTTCCGTAGACTCAGATCCGCTGGGGAAACAATAAATACCATTCGAGCTCAGATTTTGAGCATTACTTACGATTATTTCATTCATTATAAAATAGACCCATCAGACAACGTCATTTTTTGAATGAATTTTGTTTTAATAGGTAAGTGATTATTGCATTCATTATAAAATAGACCCATCAGACAACGTCATTTTTTGAATAAATTTTGTTTAAATAAGTGATTATTTCACAAGACCTTGTTTATCAGCGATTACATTTTTGTTTACCTTTTCTGACAGAATTTTGATAGAAATATTCTGACATTTTATAATAAATAGAACTCTTTGGATAGGATTGTCGCCGACAATTCAATCCTAATTATTCAGGAAATAATCTAGCCGTATACCACTCGACCTATAAATTTAAATGGATTAAACTATCCAAATATTTTTTGCATAATTTTGCTTTTTGGCAAATAGTTTCATGCACAATAACTTTTAAATAAAAGCCCTCGACTGCTTCGCGGTCTTCGGTTTTTATTAAGTTATTGTGCATTCAACTATTTTCCAAGCAAAATCATGCTCAAAATATGTTGGATAGTTTAATCGATTAAATTTAAAGCTCTTGTGATATAATATATGAATAAAAAAACTTTGCTGATGTATTTTTAACTTCAAAAACTAGGAACCTTTAAGAGGCGGTGGGATGTAAATTGCACCCGGCGGTAAATCGGGTAAGGCCGGCACTGGAAGGCAGGGCTTGATGCTGCTTTTAACAGTGGGTCATTTCTTGCAATCGGGGATAGTTTTTCTGTCTCTATATAGAATCTCTGTAGAAGTAGAACATGCAGAAGCATTTTCGAAACTTCCCTCGGTTGACGGATTTGTATTTGTTTTAGTATTCAAAAAAAAATTGTGTCAGTTGTTGGCTGGATGCTGCAGCTTCTGATAATAGTTTTCTCGCGATCGCTCTTTTTTTCTGTACCCGTTCTATATAACTTCCTCTTTTTTACCTTTCCGTTCTCGGACATCTAGGGAGTATGTATAAAAATAAAAAAATAGAGGGAGGCGAGCCGGAGGTCGAGATTTTTGAATGATATTATAGTCTTAGAAGAGTTAATTTGTAAAGATATCGTAATCAACAAACAGAAAAACTATTTCATTCATTCTAGCGTTGCTGATTTTCGGAAACCGCAATGTGAGGATGTGGCTTTTTTACAAATCCACTACCCTGTCTTTGTATTTCTAAAAATCAACAACGGGTAGGTCAGTCGAATTTAAATTCACTGGGCAGAAGTGAGTTGATATTGATATGATAGTTGATTGGATTACGCGAGATAACGTATGATTTGGTGACCAATAACGTGGGGAGTGGGATATTTTAATTTATTTTTATAAATATTCGAATGGCCCACCTGTCGAAAACGTCACCTGGCCCACCGGGATTTTGCCCGGTTGCCCGGTGGGCCAGTCCGACACTGGTTGTTTGCTTTGCTGTGTCCATTGTGAAGTTGTACTGAATTTATGCTAGGCGGCAGATTTCTGCTTTATTTTCTTCAGCTGCTGCCAAGTGGAAAAAGTGGAGCGGATTACCAGTCCTAACATAAAGACCATCCTTGAACTGGGCGCTAGTTTTGATTTCCTCTATAGCACCTACATCTGGAAAGTATTTCTCTGTTTGCCACCCAGAGAAGCGCCCGACGAACAATTAGCAAAACCCTAAAGGCAAAGTTTGCGATGGAAAAACATAATGTTCTCATGGGAAATGGAATTCCAACAGCCCGTAATTCTTTTTCTTCTTTTTCAAATAGTCTGGATAGATTCTGGTCCATTTAATATTACAATTCTCTACATCATTTTTCATCTCAATATTTTGGTGCTACAGTTGAATTCAAAAATCTCAAGTCACTGAATTTCCCTTTATCCCTTAAAAGGAACAAAAACAAGGATAAATCGATTAACCGCAAAGGTACTTGAACAACTTAATTTTCTAAAGAATATTTACTAGATTCTATGGTAGTATCCGGAAAAATAAGCCCTCGTCCGCCCCCGCTTCGTCACGGAAGGCAAACAGAAATTTCAAATAGCTGAAGAACCGACAAAGAAGCGTCCTTAAATAATACATTGTTTCTGAGATTGAGACAAATGGAGCAGAGAGAGATTAAATACGGCAAAGGCAAAGATAAGGACGGGTAAATGGGCAAAGTGAGGGAATTAAAAAGAGACGGTGAAACCGGAGAGAAAAGGGGTCCCGGAATGAATGACAAATATACCGGGGAAATCCCATGAATTACAAAGAAGTGTCTCCAGTTACTGCAATTTGGATCTGGTTTCCACTCTTCCTGAGTTTATTTAAAACCTAAAGGAAATTAAAGTGGAAATTTCAGGTGTGTTCTTGATCTCTTTTTTTTTCTAAAGAGTTAATTGAAAGGAGCGGTTTATTTTGAATTCTTGTTGTACACTTAAGTGTGATCCAAATAAGTGTTTGAAGTTATATTACCGAACTAAAAATCGTTGATACAAATTCAGCTAAAGCTTTTTTTTCTCCTGGAAGGCCTGATGACTTTGAAGCAGTTAAATCGTATCGGATCACCACTTTAGGTCGGGAAGAGGTATATACTTTGGCTAGTGCGTATGGTGAAAGTCGATTCCATTCCACAAACGTCATAAATAAAAATTGACTGCTGATGCTAATGTGATTATCAATGGTTATGACTCGTTCTAATCTCAATGCATTTTTTTGGAAAAAATTAAAAATTAAATTAAAAAAAAAAAAAGAAACATAAATCAGCTCCGATATAAAGTGTATTATTATTTTTTTGCTTCAAATATCCGAACAGCGAATTGATGTGTGCATTATCGGCAGATGCAGACCTTCCGGCTCACTGGACGGCTTCCAGTCAGCGAACTAGCAAAATTACTGATTGACGATGCCGCAGCAGTCAGCCGCCGCCGCCCGCATCCGCCGCCCCCCAGACTTTCGAGATTCACAGCCACATAGTTCGGACGCCAAACTTCACACCTTCAATTACTTAATGGTTCTCAGTCGTCGAGTTATCAATTCGGGCATCTACATTTGATAATCAAAACTTTTTTATTTATTTGTTCCATTGAGTATTATAGGTATGGACTATTTGCAAAGTGATTACAGCGAATGGGTTTTTTCACAATGTTAATCTAGAACTCTCCAGATCAAGATCACAAGATCGGCTACTGATGAGTAAAAAAAATATAGAGTTTATTTTCCAAGTGCCATTCGCAGTTGTTGAATGAAATGAAAATGGGAATTAGGTATAGCATTCATTTTGGATGAAGAAGAAGCGAATAATTAATCGCAGTGAGAGGACGCAAGATGTTTACTGAAAGACCATAAGAAGGATACTATCAGACTTTATTGTATTCTTGATGTTATCGCTATACCGGGTGGGGCACGAAAAACTTTCCACCCAGGTTTTCTCAGGTGTTAGGTGTTTAATCAAAAATCGCTCAGACACGTCAATTTTTGTTTTTTGGGGGACACTTTTTATTGGTATTTTCACCCCCTACCTGTGAACCCCTAAGTGGGGGTAACAGGTACCCCCAAAATTTCAAATGGAAAGAGGGGTCGAGTGATATGTCATTTGGTAGCTGTTTTCATTTAGATTATATCCCCGAAGTTTTAAGTTGCTACTATTAACCCTGCCGAAATGGCGGCATGTCAAAGTTAGGATATAGTTATTTTCCTAACAAGTGCGCAAAGTGTTACTTTTCCGCACGCAAACACAGTTATATGAACGACGCGAAGCGGATTTTTCCTACGAGCTTCATATCAGGTAGGTAGCAACAAAAATTAAAAAAAAAAACAGTAATTTGTTCAATTATTTTTAATTAACTTGAAGCGAACCTATGTATTTATCAAAAAATTACATAACAAAAAAAAAGATTACAGAAAATCCTCGTCAGAGCTGTTCATCTTAAAGCGATTAAATTTGATGAGAACAAGTTTGTAGATTCTTGCATATAAATAGAGAACAAATCTGACAATGTGTCAAAGTTAAATAAATTTGGTGTTTGTGTATAGATGTTGGTTGGTATAGAAACAGAGGAAAAATTTGTCATCATGTGTCAAAGTCGACAGGTGCACTTATTGTTGCTTGACAATTATTTTTACTTTTTGGCACTCAGTGCGGATAAGGCCTGTATCCGCACTGAGTGCGGAAAAGTGTAACTTTGAGCACCAAAATGCATGCGGAAAAGTACTACTTTGCGCACGCTCGTAGGAAAAATGCTTTTTTTCGATAATCTAAGCTGTATAGTTTTTACCTGTCACACCTATGCGTAGGTAACAGGTAAAAACCACACAGCATTTTTCCATTGATTTTTCCTAACTTTGACAAGCCGCCATTTCGACAGGATAAATAGTAGCAACTTGAAACTTCGGGGATATAATTTTAATGAAAATAGCTATCAAATGACGTATCACTCGACCCCCCTTTTCATTTGAAATTTTGTGGGTACCTGTCACCCCCACTTAGGGGTTCACAGGTAGAGGGTGAAAATACCAATAAAATGTGTCCCCCAAAAAACAAAAATTGACGTGTCTGAGCGATTTTTGATTAAACACCTAACGCCTGAGAAAACCTGGGTGGAAAGTTTTTCGTGCCCCACCCGGTATGTATGTGTCCTGTATTCTGTAAGCAAATAAGGGGGTGGATACCACAGCAATTAGGCGACTATCGAGCCCATTATGCGCCTCCGCGAGTGTCTATCGGCGAAAGATCAGTACACAGAGAATGTGTTCCATCGTCTCATCTTCATGATTACAAGCCCTGCACACGGGGCTGTTACTTAGCTGCAACCTAAATAGATGTTTGCCTTAGGGCCAAGTTATAGACCAACTGGTAAGTATCTGGTTGTTACCTAGCAGGTACTTTCTATTCTCTAGTGCATAGAAAGTACCTGCTAGGTAACAACCAGACGTTTACCAGTCAGTCCATAATCTGGCCCTTAATGACACTGACCACTTAGAGTGCCCGATATTAGGCGTATCTTTCTGGTCAACAGCAGTATCTCGCTCGCTGCATCTTTATCTTGCAGCTAATCGTATCGTTCCAGCGCTTTTCTGAGAAAGAGAGCGTTCTTTGATCATGTTAGACCCACAAAAGACTCTGGTCCCGAAGGATATAGCATGAACCCTCCAGGCCAGAACATCGGCAGCTCGATTGCCTCTGCTGTGATCGTATCTTTTTATTTAGCTAACAGACTGTGTTATTTATCGACGCCTCTGTGAGGGTCCGGAGGCATTGTTGTACTAATTCTGGAGTGAGCCGGGGTCCTAATACGACTAGTAACTGCTCATCGGCCGTGCATATAAGATGTTGTCAGTTATCAGTAATATTGTTGCCAACTATCTATTCTGTAGCGATCGTTATGCCAGTTAGTTTCGTTTGGGGGATATTTAGCATGGAAGCAAGAGCTTCAGTTAGATTCAGTTTTAGTTTTGGACACATCAGTGTAGATGTTAGTTACACCTGCCATTCAGGGGCGGATGGGACCGCCGGGACACAGGGCAAATGCCCGGTGGGCCGGACACCAAAATTGGGCCGCCGTCTGCCGACTTGATAAAAAAACTTTTTTATAAATTCTTGTAAACCTTACACCAAAAATGTCAGCTCCAATAATATTATCTTGTGAATTGTTATATCATCAAGAACGGCGATCAGTTTCAGTTGTTGTTCAGCCGTGGACTCATTTAGGCCCGGTTTATTCATATTCAGATGAACTTGCTGGTAACTATCTGCAAGATAAATTTACCGTTCTATAGCTCTATTGGTCGGCGGATAACTGGCCGACCAATGGAATAACAGATTCTGTTTTTATCCAACAGATTGCATACCTGACAGGTGAATGAACCGGTCCTTAGTATATTCTTTCATCTTGAACTGGTCCATAATTTGAACTTTATTGTCGTCAACACTCGATACAGAAGTGATTCATTATCATCATCCCCATTATGTTCCTAGGAGTCCTAGGACCATAAATTTTTTTATCTACGATCTGCACAATAGGTGACTACTATGTCACTAATTTTTGCTCATTTGCGATATGTAATGAGCCCTATTACCGCACTAGTGCGGTAATGAATCATAACGCGTTCATGTACGGTAAAAGGTCATTATCTTTAATATAACTACACAATCGAGTACACTATAGGTCTGTTTGTTATCCTCCACTAGTGCACAATAATTTACACTTTTCTGCACTGAGGCGTTTGATCTGGCAGCCTATGATATCCAACCCTGTTATTATATGAGCTTATTTTTTACCCCTGATGATGGGATTTACTAATCTCGAAACATGTAGGGCCGTTTAAAACGAATAAAGTATTTGTGGAGGAAGACTTTGAGTTTTTCTTTTGATTTAGAAAATAAAGCGAAGTCCTAAATTATAGTTGTGAAAGGTAATATTGCAGTTGCTTGAAGACAGTGGCGGCTCGTCGTATAAAGCAACTGAGGCCGGGCCTCACATGTAAAAATTACAATAATAAAGTAAAATTTTGAAATAATATTTATTAAATATTTAACGTTTTTCCTATTTATCCTTATAGGCGCTCAAATCGTTGCCGGACAGCATTAAAATAAAATAGCAATCCCAAAAATTTTGGCCTCATGTGCGTCACAGAACCACAACGCTTCAACTGTAGGTGAGACGATAGCGAATTTTTATAGGCATTGAGGCGCACAATTTTGGGCTTGTTAATAAGAAACCTTGCATCGCTTGCTGCTGCGACAACTATTTAATTGGTTAATTGGCTCATATTTTTTATTTTGGTCTGTTGCGGGTTAAAAAACTGTTTTTTGGAATTTATTTTGTTAATTTGAAACTCAATATTTGTATTAAAATAAGAATTAGGTAGCTACTGCTGTTGTTTTGCAACTGTAAGAAATGAAAATTTTCATTAGAAATATACAAAAAAAAATATCCGAGATGTTCTTTTGATGAAACTTTGGGTCAAAATTTGGGCGTAACACTTGAAAATTTTGTTTCGGTTTGTTTGGGTTAACTTGATGGGCCATGGTCCTCACCAGTTTCGATTGTCACGAGCCGCCACTGCTTGAAGATAAAATGTTGTATGTCATTCGACCCAGAAGGTCTATTTGTATTCAGCGTCGAGCTCAGGAGCTTAGCACAAAAAGACCCACTTCTTGTCCTAATGACATAAATAACTGTTATATTCCCTATCACTAGTTTCACCTCACAACTTAATCCTATGACTAGTTTTTGACATACAGGTAGTTTAATGTTCAAGAAAACACATTTTTTAGGCGACTGTCACAAAAAGATTAGTTTTACGGATTCAATATCATCCATAAAGTATATCTTTTTTGGCCGCATTTACTTTACGGCCGCATTCACTTTACGGCCGCATTTGCTTTTTTACTTTACGGCCGCTTTTACTTCACGGCCGCTTTTACTTCACGGCAGCTTTTACTTTACGGCCGCTACTTTGGTGAAAATAAACAATTTTTTCTATAATCACACTCTCTTTACCGTAGTTTTTGTTATTAATAATTGTGTATCTACCTATCTTTGCTGGATTATTTATTTTGATCAATAAAGTTTAAAGCTACTGTTGAATTTTATTCTTTTTTCAAGAACAAACACTCGCCTAAAAAATTTTGTGTGCACCTCGGCCGAATGATCTTTTTTGGCCTCACCTGAAATTTGCTTGACCTCGGCTGCGCCTCGGCCGCAAATTTCTGATTCGGCCAAAAAAGATTAACTTTACGGCCTTGGTACACAAATAACTATTATATGCGTTTACATCTACCTGTCACCTGAGCGTGAGGATACCTGTCCATCCTGGTATTATTAGGTGACTATTTCACTAGAGTGTTTTACACTGGCAAAATGTCATAGGAACGGCCGGTTTCCTACTGACAAAACTCCTACCTGCTCCTACCTAGACAAAACCAACATGATAGTTTTTCAGCGACAAAATTTTGTGTGGTTAATGTAAAAAACCATTGATTTTGACAAACACAGAACATATCACCTCTAGAAAAGTATCTGCAATGTTACGTACCGGTTATGAATTCCAGCGCCCTCGTTGAATGGAAACCCAACTAATCGAGCATTCTTGACAAAAAGGCGAATTGATTTTTTTCATATATTTTTATTATTTTAAATAAATTTTAATGTTCAACTGCATTTGGCTTGCTGACTCCTTTTAGCTCTTTTCTTGAAAACTATGACTGGCAGGAAGTTTCCAATGTCGAACATAGTGCAAAAAGAGTTAATAAGTTAGCAAGCGACATGCAGCTATAGGTAGATCGCAAAGTAAATACGAATAATAAATACAAATACGAACGAAACGAAACAAACGAATAAATACAAAAAAATACGAACAAAAATTAGGGTTTTTTTCAACCAAAACTTTTTGAATTTTCACTTTAACGCGCGTGGGGACCGTGGGGTACAACAACACAATTTAAAAATTCAAATTTTGATTTTTAAAATGACAAAATAAATGACAAAACCAACCAACACAAATCACTGTCCACACTACAGATACCTGCAAGTTTCTCTTATCTCCCGACAGTGTCGCCATCGTTGACTAAAAACCTAACTAAAAACCTTCGTCGCGATTCTCCCATTTGAGATATTTTTCTATAGGGGATATGTTCTGTGTTGACAAGTGTCACCTAAAGAAAATAAATCCAAATGAAAATTTGTCTTGTTTTTCTCGTGAAATAGTCCAGCCGAATACCACTCAAGAAAAAATTATGTAGGCAAAATTATTCTCTTGGTTTTATTCAAGTTTGTTGCTTTTTGGTAATTTCGCTCATGAATTCAATTCCTGAGAACACAAAGAGAGTCTTTTTCTCTTTCTGTAGAGTCAAATTCTAAGGGGCAAAAATGTATTCTAATTGTACCGAGAATTGTACCTTCATAACTGTTCATTTTAAAAAGTATTTCCATATTTTATTTTGATTATGCATTCGTGGAATTGCCGTACTAAATACCATTCGAGCTCAGATTTTGAGCAGGATATTTTTTTGCTTGCCCTCTCATACTTACTTTCAGGCAATTTATCTCGATCTGTTCCACAAAATCACTCGAGCTGCGCTCTCGTTAAATTTCCTAAAAGTAACTATTCGAGACCAAGCCAAAAAATATCCGGCTAAATCTGAGCTCTTATGGTATTACCTACGAATATTTTTTGGCTTGGTCTCGAATACTTACTTTCAGGAAATTTAACGAGAGCTGTTCTGACAAAATCACGAGAGCGCAGCTCGAGTGATTTTGTGGAACAGATCGAGATAAATTGCATGAAAGCAAGTATGAGAGAGCAAGCAAAAAAATATCCTGCTCAAAATCTGAGCTCGAATGGTATTTAGTACGGCAATTCCACGAATGTAACATCAAAATAAAAAATGTATTTATCTCAGATAACAAAACACTTTTAATAAGCTAAAATGATCGAATTTGTGAATTTTTGTGACACAATAATTTGACAGATGATTCAAAAATCAATTTAATATGCCCTTGTTACTATGGTAAAGATAGCACCAACAGAAAATTTATCCGATTTTTTTATCCAGTTATATTTTCTCTTCCTTCCTATTTATCCGCTAGCAAACTACGATTTTTGACATTTCAAATGGGATTATTTATACATGAGTGGAATTGCCAACAAATTTTTTTCTCTTGTGGTGTTATACAGTGACCGCCAAAAAGTTTGCAACAAATGGGAAAATATTTTATTATTAAGATATCAAAAAAAATATTACGTGGGATCGATTCAGCATACCCATCAACAAAAAAAATCACTGTGACAGATGTCATGTGACCACAGTCATGGCGGCAAATTTGAAAAGTTCGCCTCAAATATGTAAAAAGTGGGGTAAGATGACCAGAAATCGAAAAATTGTAAAGAGGAAAGTGGTTCAGAATGCGATTTTACGTCCATGTGTCAACTTTCAGAAGGGTACAACAGATTCTAAAAAATATCAATTTTGTGACCTGTTTTCTGGTAATTTGAAAAATATCAAAAACTTTCCGCCTGGTTCACATAATTCAAAGTGAAACTAACAAAAAAAAATCCAGTGCGGTAATTCTGCTTAATTGTCCCGCGGCAAATTGTAAAAAACCAAAAAGTAATTTTCAGACCACTCTGATCTTGTTGCAATGACCTACAGAAAACAAAAATTTGGAATAACAAATTGTTGGAAACATGTTCCAACAATCATGCTATCTCTTTTTGATGGCAAAATATTTTTATACATATAAAGTTTGCAACACTGCAGCGTTGTCGTCATGTCTATTTTGTCATGTCTGTCAATATATTGCGCGCCATTTTTGTCATTGCAGCAGTGTAGCTTGGAGCTTGTCCACGTTAACAAGCATCCAGAAACCTTTTCACATTTTAATAAATTTTATAATCTAGCTCTGCCCTGTTGGGCATCTAAGCAAGCTCTGGCTTCTTGTCATCTTGTAGTAGTAATTGTAAATAGTGTAAATATTGTGTAAATTGTTGTAAATATAGTGTCAGTGAAAAGCGCGTGTGTTTTAGTTCCCTATCCAGTCGATCATCCAGTCCACCTAATTATACAGTCCACTAATTATCAAGTTATTTATCTTCCATTATGTGGTTTTGCACACAAATTTAAAATTATCATGAAATCTTTCTAAAAGATCCAATACCTCTTTTCTTAATTTAATTAAGCCAATATTTTTGCGAAATGATTTCGATATTTTTCAAATTACCAGAAAACAGGCCAAAAAATTGATATTTATTAAAAATCCTTGTACCTTTTTAAAAATTGACACATGGACTTAAAATCGGATCCTGAATCACTTTTCTCTCTACAATTTTTCGATTTCTAGTCGCCTAACCCCACTTTTCACATATTCAAGACGAACTTTTTAAATTTGCCGCCATGACTGTGGTCACATGCCATCTGTCACAGTGATTTTTGTTGTTGATGGGTATGCTGAATTGATCCCACGTAACATTTTTTTTGATATCTTAATAATAAAATATTTTCCCATTTGTTGCAAACTTTTTGGCGGTCACTGTACATATATGAGTAAATGCATATAAAATATGTGCATTTCTTGGACATTAAATTACCTGTATCTCAAAAACTAGTCATAGGATTAAGTTGTGCCCATGAGAGTTATTGATCAGAAAGATGAGATCTATAACATACTGAAATTTGGTTAAATTTGACCGCGGTCAGAGTCAGAAATCTCATAAGAAGTGTGCAGGGTCCTTTGAAACACTAGAAATATATTTCTGGTTCTGGCCTTGAAAAAGAAACTTTTGGATTTGAAAAAATTAATTTTGAGGATAGCTCCCAAAAAAATAAGTTTCGCCTCTGGCTCCGACTAGGGTTGCCACCTGGCCTTCCCTCAAAAAAATTGTCGTTGTGACGTAACAGTCCTGTCTTGTCATTGCTTGTTTGCTAGCGACGTTAGCGTGAGCATGTTTTTGGGCGAGGTACCCAAAAAAATTCGCGGTTTTTCGGCGAGTTTCCTTTACATACAATTTTTCTGCTTTCTACGGCTCAAAGGGCCGGTAGACTTTAGAAATCCAGGGCCGATCTGACCTACCCCATCCGCCCCTGCTGCCATTGTATTGTTACCAGTGCCTTCCAACGTTATATTTTTATAGGTATTAGGCAATTCAAACCACGTGACATTCAAGATGGCGTGGCGGCCACACATGGACCAAAAAACACAAAAAAAATTCTAGTTTCTGCCCGACTTAATAGTCTACGTACCTAGTAAACAAATATTTTATTGAATTATCAAAATCAAAGCTGCAAGCAAAGCTCGAAGCAAAATAAATAAAATAAACATGAAAACACATACTCAAAACAAACTTGCTGGCCGCCACGCCATATTGAATTTTTCGTTTTGACAGATGGATTGAAATGCCTAATTGTAGAGCTTCTCATACTGATGCCTTTTTCATTGAGTTTTCCTCTTCCATAATAAGCACAACAATTTGCACTTGCCGAAATGTTTTAAGCAAATGTAGGACAATATAACAAAAAACAGAAATATTGGCCGTGTTCGTTATTGTCACCTTTTTCGTCGATTTGCTCCAAAATTTTGTCAGGCACATGACTGGATCAGATAGTTTCAATTTACAAATCACGTGCCTGTCAAAGTTTCGGAGCAAATCGACGAAAAAGATGACAATAACGAACACGACCAATAAAGAAACACTGTAAGTAAATCAAGCTTAGTCACTAGAAATGGCTGTTTATCTTCTTCAACCGACTTCGTATACCTCGTCTAAATTCAAATCTCAACGTAAAATTACCATATTATGAAAACTCATAAGAAATTGAATATTTGTTTCAAATGCAATCGTATCAAAAAACCGCTTAGGCTCAGATCATCAGCAATGAATAGTATCGCCATGAATTCCTCCGATGATATCACGTTTGGTAGATGCAGCGTTTTCATTCTCCCACACTTGCCATAGTGGGTCAATGAACAAAATATCAATCATCAGTGATCTGAATTTATGTTATTGTATTGGCTATACTTTGATGATGTTACAGTATTTTTGTATTAGTTGTTAATTTTTCAAATACTTAAATAGAGTTCAATCTACCAACGGCTGTGCTAACTTATTGTTGTGATCTGGTCACAAATGTTGTAGTCACTCGAATCTAAAATAACTCTTACTCGGTTGGGACGTTTTAATATATTTATTATGTACAAAATAACTAATAGCTATGGTACAAAATCTAGTTCTCTACGAAGGTTCAAACTCAAGTCTATTTTCATGTTGGTTCCTGCTTCCTAAATACTAATTGTAATCTTAATGAAATAAACATTAAACAGCTTAATGGGGTTGTTTTTAGTTACAAACGATATTAAATTGATTTGAATATCAATAAACAAATTAGGTTTTGACTTCACAATCACTTGATTACAAGCAACTTTATCTAGGGCCTAGAAAAATATAATTAGGATAATAATTGATGATGACTAAATAATTATTGTTGTTAGAAAAATAAAATTAGGGTATGGAAAATAACCATCCATATGATGTGAATAGGCTAGTCATGTGTGGAATATATTCACAACAATACCCCCACAAAGTAGCCTACCATTTATACTAACGGAACCTAAAATATTCACAATTCACAGTTAAGTACCTATCTAAAATTAGGTCAATCAAAGATGGCGGATTATTGATTGGATGTCGCAACCAAGAGAACAATGAGAAGATTTAAATCTTATAGTTTTAGAGAAGTCACTGTGTGTAGAACCTAGGCTGCGAGTGGTAGGTATGACGGAGAAATAGTAGACGGTGAGTTGGGCAGTATTATGCTGACTTGAGGGGTAACTCTTAACTCTGGAATATTTCTTGATAACTCAGAATGCAAAGTTATTAAAATCTCTTCATACAGGGTGTCCTCGTTCAACTGGTTGAAAATGTTAGGGTATATACTTACTGAATCCAATTCATATAATGCACCCCCATTTTCTACCTGGAAAAACCCAAAAAAAAAAACAAAAAAAAAAATTAAAAAAAAAAAGCAATTTGTTTGAAATTTTATTTTTTTTTTGGGTGGTTCCAGGTAGAAAATGGGGGTACGTTATACGTATTTTTAAATATCATTCCTATATCAATAATACCTGGAAATTTTAACAGTCATGATATGCACGGGGGTTGTTTAAATTTCAACACCCTGTATTTTGGAAACTACGCATTTCCGACTATTGGTGTTCTATCTCAAACTACTTCTTTATGGTTCCTTTATATACCCTAACATTTTTGACCAGTTTTGTCAGCTAAATTTTCCACTGGTATGAGAGTCTGTTGCTTCGCAATTTCGCGAATGACATTTTTGACGAAATCACAGGCCGTCAGGCAAGTGGTTTTGTCAAAAATTTCATAAGCGAAAATTACCAGAAAGCAACAAACTTGAATAAAACCAAGAGAATAATTTTGCCTACATAATTTTTCCTTGAGTGGTATTCGGCTGGACTATTTCACGAGAAAAACAAACCAAATTTTCATTTGGCATATTTATTTTCCCTTTTTGACACTCCAACCTAACTATTGTTCGTCGATTTTTAACTGATACTTGCGGTATGAGGAGCGAGGGGGTATTTCATATGGCAAAAACAGGTGTGACGTCAGGTAACCATTGGCGTTCTAACGTAGGGAGCCACCAGCTCACATTCCGTCCGAGTATCAGATTAAAATCGACGAACAATATGTAAATTTTGTCGCGGATAGTGTTGCAGGTATTTCTTGTTCTTGTCTTGCTTTTTCTTGTTCTTGTCTTGTTCTTGCATGCAAGAACAAGACAAGAAGTGGATGGGCAAGAAATATGCAAGACAAGAAACTAATGAGCAAGAACAAGATTTCTTGTGCAAGAAATTTGCAAGAAGCAAGACTTCTTGCATAATTGATTTTAAATCATTTAAAAAAAATCTCATTCTTATAAAACACAACAAACAAAAAATATACTGTCTCCACAAATTATTTAAAAAATGGTGTGTGCTTAAGACCACACGACAGAAATGGAAACTTCAATTAGACGATATTTACAATAAGAAATACAGGTATTTTTATGCTCTCTATATCTAATTCCCAGATTGCTATGAATAGTTTATAGTTTTGTTTGATTCTATTTGCTAAATATTGTTTAGATTATACCTGTATGAAATACAGCAATTTGGTCAGTGGCGTAACTACAGGGGGGCCTAGGGGGGCCGGGCCCCCCCCAGACGTCGCTAGGCCCCACCCCCCGAAAAAAATTTAATAATTTAGTATTTTTTGAAAGCTGCGTTACTTTTTATAATTTCATGTTATTTTACCTACTAAATTTGAACGGTAATGCGCGGCGATCCCGATCGACCCTATCTGATCCTCCAATCCACCAACGAACAGTGCTATGTGTCATTATGCCACCCCAAGGTGAGTGCAAATTGCAATGTGCAGAAGTGATACAGTATACCAAAGCCATTAAATTAGCATTAGCAATATTAGCAATATGACAGATTAGTTTGGGAGTTTGATTAAATATTTTTCCTGTGAATCCGTGAATCGGTGCTGCTGATATTAGGTCTGTTTCTGCAGAAATCACAAACTAGTCAGAGTGAATTTCATTGGTTGAAACTAGTTTTCTGACTGTTTCTGACTGTTTTCAACCAATGAAATTCGATTTGACTGGTTTGTGATTTCTGCAGAAACAGACCTATTATACTATACAGTGGCTGATAAGCTGGGTTAGCTAAGTAAGTGATTTAGCCAGCTAATTGTCTATAATGCATTGTTCCACTTTTTTAAAGATTCCAATAAGTCACAATAACAGGCCCCAGGCCACTGGCGCCAACTAGATGGGGGCATTGATGCAGGTGCTCCCATGAGCAACCTCTCATGAGTGCTCGGAGCTCTCGTGGGGAATATGGAAGTACAAACGTATTTAATGATCATTCCATTCCTTGTGGTAGTATCAGTATCATGTAATTTATATTTACACAACTTTGTATAAGAAATATACAAGTGGTATTAGTCTTAGATCAGGGAGGTATAGTATCTTCTCCTTCCGTTATTTGTGGCCAATTCTATGCTCTATTACTTTAGCTATTTTCGGGTTCGAAAAAAGGACGGTTCTAGAACGGTTCAAAACAATCGCACAGTTTATTATTGAAATTTGTGATAGCTGAGCCGTTGTCATTTTGTTGATTGATGAACTGTGTGATTGTTTTGAACCGTTCTTTTTTAGAACCCGAAAATAGCTTTTATATTGCTAATGTTGCTATTCTCCATCTCTATTCTTTGATAATAATCGGAACATGAGGCATTTTAGGACATAAAAGTACCAGGGTAACCTTACATAGCATAATTATTTTAGAAATTGATATTTTCATGGCCTAAAATGCGTGCAGAAAAAAGCACTTGTCGTACGCTCGTAGGAAAAAATAGAATATACACTAGAAAATATATGCTTTTAGGCGTAGCATCCGGAGCTTCCCCCTCCCCCTATAGACAAATTTATAAAAATATTCTGCACCTATGAGGACTTTCAAAAATCGGCGCCTCTGCCAGGCCCACCCTAGGCCCCCCCCAGGTCAGATGGCTAGTTACGCCAGTGAATTTGGTCTAAGAGTTTAGGTCACATTTACATGATATGAGCATACGTGTATATTACATGTATTAAATTACGATCAAAGACAAAAAAAACATTATTGTCACAAATTACTTTAAATAAAATGTGATGACTGTTTCTCTCTCTCTCTCGCTTGGCTGAAGTCGACTCGAGCTGACTGTATATTGTCAACTACATAAGGAAATACCACTCGGTACATCAATTTTACCAAAAGTGTGTCGACGAGTCAGCATTTATTTGGTATAAATATCGCGCCGAAATTCATTATCGGCAGACTATAAGGTTAGTGCAAAGTACCTCAAATGGGAAAAGCCCCACTAGCTAAGTCTCCTCCCAGTGCAAACTACCTTTAATGGGAAACGCCCTTCAGGACCTGTCTCAAACCTAGCTTCTTCTGGAAGTATTGAACGCAACAGACTAGGTCCAGTGCAAACTACCTTTAATGGGAAACGCCCTTCTGGACCTGTCTCAAACCTAGCTTCTTCTGGAAGTATTGAACGCAACAGACTAGGTCCAGTGCAAACTACCTTTAATGGGAAACGCCCTTCTGGACCTGTGTCAAACCAGACCCTTCGGGGAGTATTGAACGCAGCAGACTAGGTCCAGGGCAAACTACCTTTATTGGGAAACGACCTTCTGGACCTGTCTCAAACCTAGCTTCAGTCTTCAGTCACGCCAAGTGTACAGAGTGTACATAATACAGAGTGGCCTATAAGTAGTACGTCCCTCCGTAGAAGAGACGTCATGACACTATTTCTAGGGTAATATTATTATTATTCAATACATATCCTATTATACCTATACCAAGCGAGTTTTACCTGAACCCCACCTACGCCCCCAGGGGACCGATTCTCGGGCCAGGGAGTAGAGCTCGCCGATAGAACGAATGTTTTGTCCTCGTTAACGTAATCGAAAAGTAAACGAGAATGATAAAGATAAAAAATTTGTTCTCTCGGGGAGCTCTACTCCCTGGCCCGAGAATCGGCCCCCTGGTCACGCTCCTGTTGTGACGTCCCAGGACGAAACGTATAGGAGGGTTGTGACAATATACCCAAATGAGCGTTACATAGCCTAGCTTGACGGCTCAGTTTCATTCAGTATCCACAAGAAAGTGTGCTGAACGCGCCTGAATAAGTTTTCACTTTAAAAATATTTCTTGAGGTTCCAATATAATGGAAACTTTCAAAAATCAAACGTTTTTATTAAACATTTAATTTCGTCGACTTGTTTGATAGTCTGATGTAATCTTCTAATCTAATAAAAAACGTTTGAGTTTTTTCAAAGAAGTTTAATCATTATTTTGAAACCTAACTTTCTCTTTGAAAAGGGACTATAACCAATGTTAAATCTATATGTAGCAACTTTTTATAAAGCAAGAACAAGAAATAGCTTGCAGCAAGAACAAGAAACAGGCTTGCAAGAACAAGAGATTGGAAACTTCTTGTCTTGCTTAGCAAGACAAGACAAGAAATAGCCGAGCAAGACAAGATTTCTTGCGATCTACAACACTAGTCGCGGAAAAACCATCATGTTGGTTTTGTCCACGTAGGAATTTTATCAGTAGGAAACAGGCCATTAGAGAACAGGCCGTTCCTATGACATTTTGCAAGTGTAAAACACTCTAGTGAAGTAGGCGCCGGTCAAAAATAGACCTATCTCGCATAAATAGAAAAAGTGAGCTTAATTGTAATAAATACAAGTTAGGATGACATGCGCGCGCAAACCGTGACTGCAGTGTAGCTAGATTGTATTGTTGCAGAACAAATGTAGACAATACAAATCGAACATCATAACATTAAAGAAGTGTCAAATGTTTTACAACGCCTTAAATCACACAAACGAACAGCTTTGAAGTGTATGTTAACATCGTTTGAACTTTTATTTTGATAAATGTTTCATCTAAGATAACCTCAAACGACACTGCGGTGAGTTCAAGTAATACATAAAGTTTGCTTTTTGTCGAATTACACGTTACAAAGAAAGAAGGAATGATTACTTCTAAACTCGCCCCTGAATAGAAATAAAGACATATGACGCAAGCCAGTAATAAACTTCACTTTTTCACCTGCTTGCCACAGGCTGCGCCCGCCGATTCAGGTATTATCAGATAGGTCTATTCCCCTAGCGGCAGTTTTCAAAAGAAATTAGCATAACCAACAATTGGGCTTTTGACAGAAGCCCAATATTGGCGATTTCAAAAATCAATGATGCACCTGGCGGAAATATTTGGCACTAACTTACCGAGCAATAGATCATTTGTTAACATACCGTATTGGAATATTTTCTCGCTTTTTTTGATGTTTTCTGTTTGTTCCTAATTTAAATTACGTGTTTTCTGTCGAAAAGTGGGAAATAATAAAGGAAAAGCTTCTATTGAGTGAGGTGCTATTATTACAGGAATTCAATGGCATCTGCCTCCAAGTCCAAGCGGTCCAAGCATAACACAAACTGCTGTGTATACGAATGCCATTCCCGAAAAGGTGCAGACACAAAACTATTCATTTTCATTATTTTCCTAAGAAAAATAGTGATCGTGCTTTCTACGCCAGTCTGTAGGTAGGATAAAACTGTGGCCAAACTCAAAAACAAGCCTCCATTTTCCATATTTTGTGTTGTATGGAAACGAAATGCACAAACAACTAAAGTCACAACGTTCAAAATTTATAAAATATAGTAAAAAACCACAGCAAAAACTACAAGAACAACGAGAAAATTACCGAAAGAAATACGAATGCATATAAATACAATGCTGAACACCAGCGCCCCCATCGGTAGGTAGTCGAAATCGCCAATAGCACAAAACATAATGTCTAAAGGCTCGGATAGACGTTCCGTCATGTCCATCAACTTGCTTGCGCAATTGATCGGCAAGTCTGATTCCTTATTTGGCCCCTAACTATTTCGGCTTCGCAGTGGATACATTTTATAATCTGGAAACAAACATTTATTTCCAACTCCCTTTGTTGAAATACGAGTGACAAGGAAACAAAATTAAAAAATAACGCATAGTCTCGTCCATAGGTTAGAGTATATTGGAATTTTGTCGTCCCGCTAAATTGAATTGAATTTTTCTAATGTAAGACAAGTAGGTACTTCTACTACACTAACATAACGTTCAATACAAGGTCTGTTCCCACAGGAGTCTCCGACAGTTTGCAACCTGTCAGAAACAATCGCTCAGCTGAGTTACAGATTGATCTTGGAACGACAGCATTGAAAACATGTATGGGCGATTCTTACTGACAGTTTGCAAACTGTCAGAGACTCCTGTGGGAACAGACCCATAGTTATTGAAATTATGCATTGAAACATAACAATTTTATTTAGGATTGAATTTTTGCCATTATTATTATGACTCCAGACAATAGGAGACGAACGAAAATAATCCATAACGACCTAAACCCTGAAAAATAGGCAACCTGGGCTGGGACTCTGTAACGAATAGAGATATTTTCTCTATCTCTATTGACGTCCCCTCTCTATTGATTTCGAGAAGAGAGAAGAAGACAGCAAGTGCCATAGCGATAGGGATAACGATCTCTATCCGTAACGGAGTTCCAGCCCAGATCTACACTTTTAATTTTTTTCAAAAAATCAACACTGAACTGACAGATTTCAATGTCATTACCGCCCCCTCAATTGGTTGATTTCTAGTTCTGACGACAGATTGGGGAACTAATACTATTGGTCAGAATCTGGTGACGTCACGTGACGCGCGCGTTTTGAAAAGACTGGTTTTGTGGTTTTATCGGCCCATTCAATTAATTTTTTTTTAAATCGAATGATCGATCAAATTATTGGTAAATTACAAGACCTGTCAGTCGGGTGTCCCACTTTTTATACTCACGACTGTACAAACATTTTATATTCTATTCAGGCATTTTGGAAACCCAATAAAAAAGAATGGCGGGTCGGCCCCATTGACCTTTCCAAAAAAGCCTCTCTCTCTAGCGTCAGAGGTCAGAAGAGTATGAAAACAATGGTTGACAGCCGTGGTTTGTTGGCAAGTGGAAACTGGAAACTATTAGGTCTGTTTCTGCAGAAATCACAAACCAGTCAGAGCGAATTTCATTGGTTGAAAACAGTCAGAAAACTAGTTTCAACCAACGAAATTCAGTCTGACTGGTTTGTAATTTCTGCAGAAACAGACCTACTATTTCCTTGGTTTTTTCAAGGTTTTTTCCTAATAACAGGTGATTGTGTGTAGTATGCCTTTTCGTGAAAATAATTCCTATTCACCGGCGGTCGTGTCTTTCCACATAAATTTCCATCAAATCTATTGCACCAAATTCAAATCGATGACATTGAGAAGCAGGCAAATGTTTGCGGGAAAATGTATGTTTTCATACTATCGTCCATATCTTTTAATTGAAAACGTCAATTGTTTATTATACAAATTCTTATGAAAACTATCACTGTAGGTCGCGGATTTCAATTTGTGCCTGGTCTCTATAGAGCACTTCCCAAAATTCACCGGTTTCTGAACCGGTGCGATACCGGTTTATAGTTTAATCACTAAACCGTTCCAAAATTTGGGTACCATCGTCACCAAAAGTATCTGGGACACAAATAATGTATAATAATCTCCTGGACTAATTCTAGTGTTATTCATTTCAATGCATTTAATTCATAATTTGACAAATATTTGACGATAAAATTCATATAATAGGACAAGAGCTAATGTGATGCTGTCCCAGTTACTTTTGGTGACGATGGTACCGACAAAGGTTCCTGAAGTTCATAGGTTGCTTCGTAATGGGTAACCTGATGACGCGTCTAGGGTGCCTTATGGCGATTTGCATTATTTCGAGGCCCTCCAGATGACGTCATAAAGTTATCAGGCAACCTACCTCTGTCAAACAACCTTGGGTACCGACTTTGTACCGGTCGAACCCGATCGTCCGTTCCAGAATTGACGGAATAATCACCTGTTTGAAACCAGGGGTCCGATTCTCGTCTCAGGGAGTACAGCTTCCAGAGAGAACGAATGTTTTGTCCTTGTCAATGTAATCGAAACGTAAACGAGAATAATAAAGACGAAAAATTGGTTCTATCGGGGAGCTCTATTTCCTGAGACGAGAATCCGGCCGAGGCACCGAATCTACCGAGAATTTTTGTCGGTTCTTCCAGAATCCAGTTGGAGATTTTTTGACACTTTTGTTTTGACGTACATTAATTGGCTTTGAATTGGTAGCTGTGTTGGTACTATGGGCAGTCGTTCGTTAAATTTTTGCTTGCAGATTGCAGCATGCAAAAATGTTTGTTTGTGTGCGTGAACAATTTTATCTTTATTCATTACCTACCTATGGACTCTACAAACCAAACAACTCAACTCAAATAATCTACACAAATCATAATGAAAACTATCGCTCTTTACTGTTAAAAATAATAAAAATGCATACCAACCTTACTGCATCCACACCACACCACCATACATTCCAAACAACAAACAACACAACCAAACTTTAATACACCAAAGCGTTTCAAAATTCATCAGAAAAATCTTGTAACCGGACTTATACCTAACTTTTAAAGGAATTTTTTGACAGCTACCGGTTTATTTAACCGGTCGATTTATCGGTGAAATTTGAAAAGTGCCTATAGGTCTGTTTCTGATGAAATCACAAACCAGTCAGAGTGAATCTCATTGGTTGAAACTAGTTTTCTGACTGTTTCCAACCAATGAAATTTGCTCTGACTGGTTTGTGATTTCTGCAGAAACAGGCCACATATTCTACAAAAAAAAATCCCAGTGTTTGGCAGACAATTATACAGGTTGACAGATTCTCTTACGATTGTCGGATTGTCCTATGATAGAGCAGTTGGATCAAGTTGGATCGGGCAAGTTTTTTGTCGGTTATGACAGCTATAGCGTGTATGATGCAGTTGAAGTTTACCGTTATTATAAATGTAATGAGTTCTCATCCCTTACTCGTAATAAGGCTATTACATATCCGGTATGCGGTGATGCTCATGATCCAAAGCAGTGTAAGTCCAGCGTGAAAGAATGTTCCAATTGCAAAAAATTGTCTGATCCAAACAATGACATCTCTCATGCTGTTTGCGAAAAGGAAAAATGCACTTCTTACATTCAAGCCTATAAAGGCCTAAAAGATAATCTTTTTATTATTCAATAGCAACCAGTGAGGACTTTACAAATCCACCCTCAAAATACCAGACAAATAGGAATCTCTGACGAAACCGATATAACAATCTCAATTTATTTTCAGAATACTCAAGGTCTGAGAACAAAAACTGGAAAACTTTGTAATTCACTTTCTCAAACCCCTGTCTTCGCTCTTCTTCCTTCATATTGCTGATATCGTAATAGTGGGAGATTTCAATATACGGGAATATGCTGATTATCTTAATGGAGGCCAAGAGATTTAGAAAATTTCACTTTTCAACAACTAGATTTTTATATTCTATAAACATAAAAGTAATAATTATCCCTCTTGGTACAACGGAAGCATTTTTAGAAAACTTAAAACTAAATCAAAACTCAATCAATATAAAAACGCGAACACTGTGGCTTCTATTGATGAATTTAAACGCATAAGGGCCGAAGTAAAAATTGAAATACAGAATATAATACTCATTTTCGTAACACTTCAAATGTTAGCAATACATTATGGTCTTATGTGAAAAGAACTCTTCCAGGATACCAAATAAAATGGTGTATAATAATATTCAATTGAGTGATTCGACCAAAATTGTTGGTGGTTTTGCGGATAGCTTTAAGGGCGAATATTATGAAACTATTTTGACAGATAACCAAAAGTTAACTTCTGAAATTACTATGAGAAGTAACGTCATTCCAGTAGTTAACTTTTAGTTATTCTGTCAAAATAGTTTTATAATACTCGCCATAAGAGTACTTCCTCGACTTCCAGTGAGTTTTTGTCAGACAGGAAAGCTGATGGGACGCATTGTTTGAGCATACATTTCTTTAACATTTCGTTTCCGATGTTCTCAAAATACATAAACCAATTAAACCTAAGTTTACCACTGGTCCAGATGGCTTCCCAGCATTTTTGTTGAGATTGTGCCATTGTTTTTGCGTATCCCTTAACAATTATTGTTAATTGGTGTTTGAGGGCCGGAAAAATTCTATCAATTTGGACGAAATCAAAAATTTGCCCGGTTTTCAAAAAAGGGGATAAGAAAGATATAAGCAACTATCGTCTTATCTCCATCATTTGTAACTTTGCTAAAGTTTTGGAAATACTTTTGGAACAAGCTGTATATCAACATGTTAAGAATGGGATAACCATACATCAGCATGGAATTATGAAGGCGTGCTCAACACGTTGTCACGAACTTGGTCGCCATAACGCAACACATTGCTGAGGACGTTGACAATAGGCTCCAAGCTGACGTCATTTATACCGATTTTTCAAAAGCATTCGACAGAATCGACCATGGCGTATTGTTTAATTACCTTTAGTTTATCTAGAGGCCTCATTAGCCTTTTTAATCATAATTGGACGGTCGAACTCAGTATGTTCAGTGGGGTTTAAGTCTGCAGAGTTTGTTGTAACCTCTGGTGTCCCACAAGGTTCCAACTTGGGACTTTTGTTGTTCAATGTTTTTATAGATAACTAGCTAATGACCCGCTGCGTTGCCAGCATGTAAATACATTTTGAAATAATACACTTCTTTTCAAATTTTGTTGTTGATTTTCTATTTAATTTTTTTTTTAATCCGATATCATAGTCGCTTGCCAGTGAGTTCAGTGACGCATTTTAAGCACTCCAGAGCTGCTCTAGAGCGCCCCAAGCTGTTTATAGGCGTTCCAGTGTATCAGAGTTTCACGCAACCGAACTTTTTTTTTCGGGATAAAAAATAGCCTATATCACTCTCCTCTATAGCCGATTCGATTGCCGGATTAGATCGATCTGGTTCAATATAAGTGAACCACACTGTGTTCGATTCAAGCTGGATCAGTGCACCCTCATCAACAAAAAAATGATCTAGATCAGAAGAAGTTCACTTAAATTGAACCCAAATCGATCTAATCTGGGTCAATCGAATTCACCTTATATAGAGATACGTGGTATTAATTCAATATCGGTCCAACCGTTCTTGAATTCAAAAAATAATAAAGTTACGTCGGTTGAATGCAAGCCTAAATAAATGAAATATGGCAACGTTGTTTCATGCTGTCAAATAAAGTTGGTTTATGTTGTTATGTAATGTGAATGAGTTTGTTTACAATTAAATTAATAATTAATTCAAAATTAATTTCTTTTTCCGAGATGCGTAACCTATCCACAAACCTTCCTTGGGATGGCCATAACAACCTACCAAAGTTTCATCGTAATCGGATTAGTGGTTTTGCAGCGCATATCCGGATACCCCGTGAACTTTGATTTTTATATATATAGATATATTAAATTATTAAATATTATCAATGTGAGTTTTTTATTATATGCTGATGACCTCAAGATTATTAGTAGTGTGGAGGATATAAATGACTGTGAAATCCTCTCAAGGAATCTGCACAATGATGAAGAATGGTTTCGAAAGAATAACTTGCCCTTAAATCCTATTAAATACAATGTTATGACCTTTGGCTTAAAACAAAAACCATTATATCATCGCATCCATTTCTACACTATCCATAGATTCTAAAAAGGACCCATTTCAATTTTTGTCTTGCCGAAAAGGCAAATTAAGTAGTCAGTGATATGTCATAGGACACATTCCTGACTTTTCGATATTTATCTACAGGCGAGGAATATGTGCTAATCTGACAGTGACAACGGCACGAACTTTGTAGGAGTCAGTAAGAGCTCAACGATGAAGTTAGCAAGATTATCTAGAAAACAGGTGCTAGATACATTAGTTGAAGCCGGAACTCAAAGGTACATTATTCCAACAGTCTCTCCACACTTTGGAGGAATATGAGAGGCGGGCTTCAAGTGTCGAGTGAATGACATCACACCCAAAACAAATTCTTGACGACGTACCTCTTACTTTCGAAGAATCGGCCACATTGACAGACCTGAGACCAGATTGCTTGCCTCAATGCTCGACCACTATATCAATTATCAAATGATTCAGATGATCTAGCAACATTGACTCCGCAACACTTCTTAATTGAAAGAGAAATTGTGTCGCATTTACAACAAAAATAATGTGTATTAAACTTATTGGACATGCACGAATATACAAAGGTGCTCGGAGTACAAATTAAATTTGAGAGGGATAAATTTTCGAATGATACTTCAAACGTTCAAGAGGCAATCCAACAAGTAGATGCTTTTTGCCAGAACAAGTGGCAGAGGCATTAAACACAAATAATATACGAACAAACTATTTTGAATTTGTTCAGTTATGAAGCGCTTTCTAGAAATTCACCAAAGTTGAGTTATTGGTTAATGGTTATTATTGCAATCATACACCATTGAACAGTTTCGAGCAACAACGTGTATGTCATATACACATTCATTTGTGGAGTAACCACTCACAAAGGTCTTTTACTACAATATACCTTGGAAAGGAACAAAATTATGGACCCAATGAAAGTTATGTCATTATTGTTAACTGATAAAAGTATAGCTATCATCCACTTTACAAAAGCAGGTCATAGATTTTATATAAAAAAATGTGTATCATTTGCGCCCCAATTATGTTTTTTTTTTTATGGAAAAACATTTCTGTCTCGTGTTCCTTTCTTTATCGCAAATTATATAAAATTCCTTCAGCTTGATAACCAAGCCCATTCAGTACAGTCCCTTAATTCAATTAAACCGCTATACCTTGTACTCAATTACTGTCAAATTCGTTGCGTTTGAAGCTAAAAAAATCTGCTCTACTAGGGCAATTTAACCTGAAGCAACAAGGTGGGTAAATGGATCGAATAAGCCGGGTAAACTACTATCCTCAAACGACAGTTTTACATGCTCCGTCGCCATATTTCCACCTAAATGTCCTCGGCCAGCGTCTTGCCGTGGAAATTTCGAACGGCAATATCCGGATAATGTCGCAGTTTAATCAGCTACTGTGTACGATATTGATCGCGGTAACATTTCATCACTTGCGGGGTCGTTTTGACAGTTTTACTTTTATTTTATTCATTTTTATTAGATACTTTGATACGTTATTAGGGTAGCTTAACTACTACGAATTCTTCATAGTTTTTTCAAACGCGCACAAAACATGATATTGTATACAATAAAAGTTAACTGTGGGTAAATTCCACCAAACAGTGTTTTGATAATAATTATAGACGCCATAGATATGTAATAAATATTTTGAAAAACAAACCTATTTCCTAGTCGTTTAGCTCGGGAGCTTTTCAAGCATAAAGGCATGTCAGAAAAATGCCGCTTACATTTATTTAGCTGCTCAATGTACCGCTTAAAGGGCGGAAAGATATGAAAAACAAAATGCAAATTCGATTATTATGCTAGTAATTTAAATTTAACATGGTTTAAAAAAATTGACCTAGATGGACAGAGATGATTGGAGATCGGGAATCGGAACCCTGTTCTACGAGAATCACTATTGTAGTATAATAGCATACCCGGTTCAGCAAGACGAAATGAAAACAAATAGGACCTACGTTGTCGAAAGTTACTCAATTTTACTTATTTGAAATGCGCCCCACAATAGGGAAATTTGAGGGAAGTTGTGATATGTAAAATAAACGGAAAATTTGTGGAACGTCAACTTTATTAATAAAGTAAATTGTACCGTTCTCGACCTGGAACTAACGAGGGGAAAGAGCACGGCAGAGAAACCCTCGATCGCAATTCCTCAAAAATCAAAACATACTGTATCATTTTAATGATAATTGTAAGTCAATTAATAATTTAAATTAGGTAACGTCCCTGTTTTTGTGCTAACATTCTAATTCCACACACTGCATTCAATCAACACCAATTCAATACTGAAGAGTTTTTGGTTAGTTAGCCAGTCTGCCAGCAGGTACTGAGGTCCCGTTCGGGAGGCTACTCAACTACAGTTGTTGTCAGGGTAGGAAAGTGTATATTCAACAAGGCCCTAATGAATAGCAAAAATTAAAATCTCAGCAAGAAAGATAATTTCTTAGGTTTTAATTTAGTTTTTTTTATCTGCGTTGTTCACAGTATGAAACGATTTTTGTTAAATACATGAATAATGCACATGTTATAAAAAAAATTATAGACAAACAAAAAAACATAAAAATAAAAAAATTATACTTGTATAAATTGAACTCTCAAAAACAAAATAAAATGTATTCAACTGACCTGGGAATGCTCCTTATGACACACAAACTAATCACAAACTTGATTGAACAATCAGTTTAATACAAAATTATAATTAAATAATGAATAATGGTGGACCAGCAGCTTCTTCCCTAGTATCTCATTTTATCTCGTTCTCCGGTACGCTTTTTGAATGGCGCGTCTACGCTCGCCTCTACTTGACAGCGCATACATGGTTGCAACATTTACCATTTGCTTTTCTATAGTAGACTTTTTGGTTTAAGATTTGAAGAAATAATATTTCAAATAGGTGGTTTTCCTCACTATGTTTGGTACACATGAGCATTGTTATATGAAGAATTGGACGGTACCTACTACTCGAGCCCCTTAAGACACTTTTTCGTCTTTGGAACGTCAAGACTTTGGTTGCGTATTTAAATTTCTCAAAAAATCTAATCTGTTAGAAGGCCCATTCAATTTAAAATTATTTTTGTTTATGAAATTCTTTCGTTAAATAAATAAATAAATAAATGAATAGGTGATTTTTTTTTTCAACAGGTAAAACCCAATTACCTACAGGAAATTTACTTAATGAGGTAATATACGAATGTGTGGTTATTTGATATAATAAGAGATGATGCAGAATCACAATAATAGTACTTAACCCTAGTTGATACACGAGCTAGTACCAACATACCGCTTTTCCGGCTAAAGCACTAATTGAAGCATGCTTTCGGACATTGACTGTAAATCACTCCGTAGTATATTGAATATTTAATTGTATAAAAAAAAAGTTAAGCTGACGTAGCTTCAAAGCTGGAGCCCGAGTGAAAAATCTGCCGCTTCAAAGACAAAAAGCCTAACCTCTCGCTTTTGAGTCTTTAAGCAACTATTCAACAATATAGTCCCCAGTACATCGACCTAAAAATTTTGTAACTCATGTACACGCCAAACTTCCTGAGCGGCTTCCTAACACCAAGTCGGACAATATTTTTCATATCTCCACCTTGGGCGATGGGACATTGCCGCGCTAGCTCTTCGTGAAGTTGTCGTTCTGACGTCCCTAAGGAAGTTGATACATGTACGTGTAGTTTTAATGCCAATCGACTGTTTTTGACATTATATTAACGATATCACATTTGTCGGACAAAAACCATGTGGCTTTGGGGAAGGTCCGACACCCTCAACATGTCGCTGTGGCGTCCCTAAGGAAGTTGGTACATGTACGTGTAGTTTTAATGCCAATCGATTATTTTTTGTATTTCATTAACGATATCATATATGTCGGACAAAAATCACGTGGCTTCGGAGGGGTCCGACGCTCTCAACATGTCGCTGTGGCGTCCCTAAGGAAGTTGATACATGTACGTCTGTTTTTAATACCAATCGACGGCTTTTTACATTACATTACCGATATCACATTTGTCGGACAAGAAATTTGAGATAATCAATGAAAAAATTAAAATTAGTTTGTCTTTAAGCAATCTGCATATTAGTCAATTTATTATTTACCTACTTTGTCAAATACCTGTGGGGATCTGTGTCATATTCGCTGATCTGTTTTTTTTTGATAATTCTCCGAGTATTTACGGGAATGATTTAGTGAACGGTCGTTGAAAACCACGCGTTTGGAAAAGAATGGATATTCTGTCGTGTTTTTTGTGCGATCTCAGGAGTAGAGATCCTGAATTTCGGCAGAAATTGATCAAAAGGACTTTTGTTGTCCGACTGACTTTAATACTCATTCTTTTTGTCCGACATTTACTACACATGTTTTAAAATTACATTGTTACTCATAATTATTTTTGTCGGACATACATGTATCAACTTCCTTAGGGGCGCCACAGCGACATGTTGGGGGCGTCGGATCCACCCAAAGCCACGTGATTTTTGTCCGACATATGTGATATCAATAATGTAACATAAAAAACAGTCGATTGGCATCAAAACCACACGTACATGTATCAACTTCCTCGGGGACGCCACAGCCACATGTTGAGAGCGTCGGACCTTCCCCAAAGCCACATGGTTTTTGTCCGACAAATGTGATATCGTTAATATAATGTCAAAAACAGTCGATTGGCATTAAAACTACACGTACATGTATCAACTTCCTTAGGGACGTCAGAACGACAACTTCACGAAGAGCTAGCGCGAAAATGTCCCATCGCCCGGGGTGGAGATATGAAAAATATTGTCCGACTTGGTGTAATGAAGCCGCTCAGGAAGTTTGGCGTGTACATGAGTTACCAAATTTTAGGGTCGATGTACTGGGGACTAATATTTTAATTGTTTTTTCTGGTCCGACTTCTACTGCCGTTATTCTGCGATGAGTTCGCGCTGATTCCCGAACGCATTATCGCGTTCAGTTCCTTCAAGACATGAGAGTTCAAACAAAAATAATTATTTGGAAAGAAATGGAAATCAATTCCAAATTAATTTGAAATTTTTCGTTCCAACATGCCCCCAGCCTTGAAAGGATACTTTCAATAAAGTAGGTATACAATTGACATCAGAATAAACAAATTGCAAAAGACTATAAAACTAACTTAAATCAAGAACATATAGACACGAGGTCAATATGAAAATCAGTTGGTATTTTGGTCTTTACGTAATAGGAAGTGGCGCTAATTTCACCAAAGGCGGTTTTGACGGATGCAACTCGCACACAACCGACAGATCCTGGATGAACGGCACACACGCGTCCAAGACGCCATTTACTTATACGGAGGCGCACTGTTATCTTGAACGAGCACTAATTCACCTACCGAGAGATTGAGCATAGGTATTCTCCTTCCATTTTGAACGCTGTTGGAGCTGAGTAATGTATTCGGTACTCCATCTTCTCCAAAAATGCTATTTTATTTTTTTCCAACTGTTCACAGTGATCGAGTCTGTTTAATGGGGTGGTTTCCAAGTCAGAATAGGGGAGAGATTCGGACGCAAAACCATCCAAAAAATGAGACGGTGTTAAAACAGCAAGATCATTTGGATCCGCTGACATTGGTGTAATCGGTCTAGAATTAAGTATATTTTCTACTTGACAAGTAATTAGGCACTAGCTGACGTCACACACATAACCTTACTTCCGTTGGGGGGACAAAGCGTTTGAAAGGTCTATCTAACACACAGGCACAGATTTACCCCTCCTAAAGATAGGAAACTTCCATGTTAAATGTTCGTTCGGAGCTGTCTCGAAAACAACACGTGTGAGAGCTTCATGACTGCCAAAGCTTTTGGTCCTAAATAAAAACTTATGTTAAACCTAATTTACGAGTACCAGAAGTGAATGGGCCTGGAGTAGTAGAGCAGCGATTGGCCTATTTAGAAGAAATAGTAGACCATGCTGAAACCACTATAGTTAATGGTGACTGTGACCCGTGCTGCGCAACATTCGACGACGTTCTATGAGGCAGCTTTAGCTATGGAACCAATGCTTGTTGGGCGATAGTTTTGAGAACTGTTTGTTTTTTAATTAGGATTTTACGTAACTTTCAATAATAAATAAAGGTTCTGATATTATTTATTATTATTCAACCAAAATGTTTTACGGTTTCCGATATCCCCACAAATTCTGACGAACTTGTGGCACCTTGTATGTATATAAAATTTTCGAATTTTCATTGTATCAATTTCATTTGACCTATTCTGAATCTCATTTGATGCTTTCTGAATTGCATTTAACGTTTTCTCAATAACATTTGACTGTTTCTCAATTACATTTGACTATTCTCAATTACATTTAACGAATTCTCAATTACAGTACATTTAACGCTTTCTCAATTACATTTGACTTATTCTCAATTACAAGTGACGCTTTCTGAATTACCAAAAAGCAACAAACTTGAATAAAACCAAGAGAATAATTTAAAATACGCATGAAAACATATTTAAAACAAACTTGCTTGGCCGCCACGCCACATTGAATTTTCCTTTTTGACAGATGGATTGAATTGCCTAATAGTTTTTTTCTACAAACGTCACTAAAAGTGTAATTTTTAACGGATGCTGTCAGTGTCTAAAATGCCATTTTATGACACTGGTGTTAAAAGTGATTACTTTTAGCACTAGTGCTAAAAGTAATCACTTTTAGTGCGTTTGTAGAAAAAATAGTGTATGATATTCGTGCTAAAAGTGATTTTATTTTGTTCAAAGGGATGGAACACTCCGCCTTTGGCGTCGTGTCCCAAACTTCCCTTTCCACAAAATAAAACTTTTAGCACTTATATCCAATGAACTATAGCTAAAAACTGGAATGCGCACACATTGCCATATCTGCCAAAAAAATGTAGCCATGAAAGATAGATGCCACAAAGGGGAATGTTGTTTTTTTCTGTTGCTCGCTGACATATGACGTTTTCGAAAGTTTTGTCATATTTCCCTTCACAGGTTTCATCAATTGGAATACGTGTTGGAAGCAATTTTCGCCATTTAACATAATGAGTGCGACAAAAACAGGTGTCCCCTCCGCAGCAGCCGCACTAGGCTTCACGTTCGTCCTTATGTGTTCGCATTCCAGTTTTTGGTTATAGTTCATTGCTTATATCATAAATAACTATTTTACCTTAACCACACAAAATTTTGTCACTGAAAAATCATCATGTTGGTTTTGTCCAGGTAGGAACAGGTCGGAGTTTTGTCAGTAGGAAACCGGCCGTTCCTATAACATTTTTCGGTGATAGATCACTTTAGGTCCCTTTGATTTTCAATATGATTTTGATTATTACTGATAAACAAAGCCAGAAAAAAAATATGGATCCTTGAATATTTATGAAGTTATGATTTTTTTAATTTAATTTTTTTCTTCGTTGATTGTGCATCTTTGATGGGTATAGCGATAATAAGCTGATAAGAATAGATATTATTTATTGATCTGTGTCAAAGGTTGAGAAGCGAGAGGATATAAGGCATTAGTGACTAGTGATTTTTTACGATTATTATTAATTTTTTTTTTTTTTTTAATTTCAATAGATTTCTATTTTATGGCAAAATCAGCATATACCACCTTGGTAAATATTTACAATATTTAATGTTTATGGAAAGGGTTTTTTTGAGGTTTTTCACTGATTTTATTGATTTTTTACTGGTTTTTTACTGACATTTTGAAAATTCCTACCTAATTTGTGATTAGTTTCCTTAATTAACTTAGTAGTTGTCTATTAATGACCTGACGGTGCAATCTTTGCATTGAAGTAAATGGTCAACATTTTGAACAATTATTGTAAACCATAATTTATTTGTTAATAAATAAGCAAAATTAATAAGTAAACAGTGATTTAATTATTGCGAAGAATAAAAGTACCAAACAATTTTTTTGCTCTACAGCCCAAATGGCTTATTTGCGGACATATGTTTATATAAACAAAAATGCTTGTTTTTTGTTTTGATGTCCCTTACTACCCTTTAAAGTTTGTCGGTATCTTTTTAGGACACCCTGTATATTTAAATAATATATTGTTTATCAAAAAAATGAACTCATCCATATTTTTTTTTGTTCATTATGTCCTAATAATTGCTCCAATGCAAATTTGAACATAGAAAAATTGTCCGTTTTTAGGGACCTAATGTGTTCTAGACCCCATTTTTCCAGTGTAAAACACTCTAAGTGAAAAATCACTCCAGGAAAAATTCCGAATTCATTCTTTATAATTTTAATTTTTTTCTGGAAAACTGGCAGAAGGAAAATTGTGGAAATTTTCCAGAAAAAAAAGTAGGGAGTTCATTATAGCAAAATTTCAAAATTTTCCAGTGAAAAACCACTACAGGAAAAATTCTGGAAAATTGACTTATTCAAGCAAAATTAAGGAAAATTCATCCTCTTACATTTTAATTTTTTTCTGAAAAACTAGCAAAGGAAAAATGTTGAAAATTTTCCAGGAAAAAGAGAAAAGTGGGGAGCTCATTATAGGAAAATTTCAAAATTTTCAAGTGAAAAATCACTCCAGGAAAAATTCTGGAAAATTGACTTTTTCAAGAAAAATTAGGGAAAACTCATCCTTTCACAATTCAATTTGTTTCTGGAAAATTGGCAAAATAAAAATTGTGAAATTTTTCCAGGAGAAAGACGAAAGTGAGGAGCTTATTAAAGGAAAATTTCAAAATTTTCTAGTGGAAAATCATTCCAGGAGAAATTCTGGAAAATTAATTTTTTTAAGCAAAATTCATTTTCTTACATTTTATTTATTTTCTAAGGAAAATTCACCCTCTTACATTTTAATTTTTTTCTAGAAAACTGGCAAAGGAAAAGTATTGAAAATTTCCCAGGAAAAAGAAGAAAGTGAGGAGCTCATTATAAGAAAATTTCAAAATTTTCCAGTCAAAAATCACTCCAGGAAAAATTCTGGAAAACTGACTTTTATGCTAAATTCATTCTTTTAATTTTAATTTTTTTCTGGAAAACTGGCAAAAGGAAAATTGTGAAAATTTTCCAGAATAAAGAAGAAAGTGAAGAGTTCATTATGGCAAAATTTTAAAATTTTCCAGTGAAAAATCATTCCAGGAAAAATACTGGAAAATTGACCTATTTAAGCAAAATTAAGGAAAATTCATCCTTTTACATTTTTTTTTTTTCTGGAAAACTGGAAAAGAAAAATTGTGGAATTTTTCCAAGAGAAAGAAGAAAATGGAGAGCTCATTATAGCATAATTGCAAAATTTTCCAGTGAAAAATTCTAAAAAATTGACTTTTTCAAGTAAAATTAAGGAAAATTCATCCTCTCACATTTCAATTTTTCTATGGAAAACTGGCAAAGTAAAAATTTTGCTATTTGTCCAGGAGAAACACGAAAGTGAGGAGCTAATTATAGGAAAATTTCAAAATTTTTCAGTGGAAAATCATTCCAGGAAAAATTCTGGAAAATTGACTTTTTAAAGCAAAATTCATTTTCTTATATTTTATTTTTTTGCCCAGAAAACTGGTAAAACGAAAATTGTGAGAATTTTTCAGAAAAAAGAGGAAAGTGAGGATCTTACTATAGCAACATTTCAAAATTTTAAAGTGAAAAATCACTCCAGGGAAAATTCTGGGACACTGACTTTTTTAAGCAAAATTCATTATTTTACATATTAATTATTTTCTGGAAAAATGGCAAAGTGAAAACTGTGAAACTTTTCCAGGAGAAAGACGAAAGTTAGGAGCTTATTATAGGAAAATTTCAAAATTTTCCAGTGGAAAATCATTCCAGGAAAAATTCTTGGAAATTAACTTGTTTAAGCAAAATTCATTTTCTTACTTTTTAGTTGAGTTCATTAAAGCAAATTTTCAAAATTTTCCAGTGAAAAATCACTCGAGGAAAAATTCTGGAAAATTGACTTATTTAAGCAATATTAGGGAAAATTCATCCTCTTACATTTTAATTTTTTTCTGGGAATCTAGCAAAGGGAAAATTTCGAAAATTTTCCAGGAAAAAGATAAGAGTGGGGAGCTCATTATAGGAAAATTTCAAAATTTTCCAGTGAAAAATTACTCTAGAAAAAATTTTAGAATATTGATTTTTCCAAGGAAAATTCATCCTCTCATATTTTAATTTTTTTTCTGCGATTGACAAGAAATGTCCGCATTTTTGACCGGTTGACAGGTCGCAATAGTATATTGTTGTATAAGGAGTAGAAGCTTTACTTTTTTGTGCTGAAGCAGTAGGTTTGCGAGCCGAACGTAGTGAGGCTTGCAATACTGCTGAAGCACAAAAAAGTGCTTCTACTCCGTATGCAACACGCTATTTTTTCTCCAAACTAATGGGATAAGCTCGGGGGCAAGTGAATGGTTGAGCGGCAGTAAAAACTGACAAAAGGAAAATTTTGAAAGTTTACCAGTGGAAAATAACTCCAGGAAAAGTTCTGGATAATTGATTTTTTTAAGTAAAATTAAGCAAGATTCATTATCTCACATTCAATTTTTTTTTTGGAAAACTGACAAAGAGAAAATTTTGAAAATTTTCCAGAAAAAAGTGAGGAGCTCATTATAAAAAAATTTCAAAATTTTCCAGTGGAAAGGAAAGATTGTGAAATTTCTCCAGGAGACATAAGAAAGTGGGGAGCATAATTTCGAAATTTTCCATTGAAAAATCACTCCAGGAAAAATTCTAGAAAATTGAATTATTTAGGTTAAATTAAGGAAAATTCACCCTCTTACATTTTAATTTTTTCCTGGAAAACTGGCAACGGGAATATTTTCAAATTTCTACAGGAGAAAGAGGAAAGTGAGGAGCTCATTAGAAGAAAATTTCAAAATTTTCCTGTGAAAAATCACTCCAGGAGAAATTTATTTATATATTTTCGGATAACTGAATAAACTCTATTCTAACGCCGTGCAACAAACTATATGTTTGTTTGGAATTTCAGACTTCAAAAAAAAGCCAAATGATGACGTAAGTACAAACCCTCGTGTAACTAACTTTTTTTTACGCGTCTCATTTCCTTTCCAACAAACCCCATCAAAAAAAAAAAAAAAAAAAATGGTGCTGCAGCACCCCTCAAAAGCTTAGTTATAGTTTGGTGGTTTGTTATTGACATTTGGAACATTCTGCAGAACAAAAAAATTATGTTGATCTTGTGATCTTACAGCAAATAATATCAATCAGAGCTGCTTTCGGGTGCCACCCTTTAAGAGCTCCTGAGTTACTCCGAAGTACTCCGGCCGGCTACAGTTTGACCCGTTCGGTTTCAAGCGTTCGAGTGCAAAACGCATAGAGTATGACAGGTATGTTTTCGAGTATCGGAAGGGCAACCAAATCTGACAGACAAACAGAATGACTAATCCAACCATTTTCCAAAAATAAAAAATATGGGTCTCCTGTTTTTTTTTTAAGAATCTTTGAACAAATTTCGTTGTATTTCTTTCCGGACACCCTGTATATAATTGAACTCCAGGGTACTTATTCTTGAAACAGGAGAGCAGCGTTCCCAGGAGGAAGGAGAACGAGTGTTCCGTCTTTGTTAGGTACTCATATTATCACTTGCATATCATTGGGAAAGACGGAAGACTCGTTCTCCTGGTAACGCCGCTCTCCGGTTTCAAGAATAAGGATCCTGGAAAAAATTCTACATAGAGATTCTGAGAGAATTGTCACAATGATTGTTTAACGTTACTGATTCAACCTTAGAGCAGATAAAGCACTGTCCTACGGAAATAAGGAGTAGGAACGCGCCATTCCTGCTATGAAACTAAAGTGAAGCCAAGTTTTTGGTAGGTATTTGGCAACATTGGCATTGAAATTGCCTATACCGCCATTTTTGGTGTCAAAATACCTGAAAAAAAACGGCTTCACTTTCCACTTAAAATCTGTTTTTTTTTTTAAGATAAAAGTCAAAATGACATTATGTTGGCAATGCAATGTAAAATTGTCAATGCTTTCAAATTTTTTATGTAGAAAAGGCTTGTGTTGCCAACATAGTTACAAAATTTTTGACTTGGGGAATTATCTTTAAAAAAAAACAGACTTTACCTGCTTTAGGATTCAACTAATTCTTTCCTAAGTTAAGAAGACGGAGAAACTAGTCTTAGAGGGTCAAATAAAGAGGGAGAGGGAAGACAGGTCTCAAGTCGCGAAGATGGCAACAAGTCGGGGAGATAAATACTCCGAAATCAAAACTCAGGTTCTCAAGGATGGAGGTTTATGTATCGGGCTTAACCACAGAAAAAAAAAACACCAGTCCGTCGATTTTAATCTGATACTCCAAAGGAATATGAGCTGGTGGCTCTCTACGTTAGAATTAGCGCCAATTATCACCTGACGTCATACCTTTTTTTGCCATATGCTTCACCCCCTCGCTCCTCATACGGAAAGTGTCAGATTAAAAAGTACGGACAATACGAGTACAAAATACATTATTGAGGATGGCCCAGCAAGTTCCTTCATTATTTATGAGACTATATTTGACGCCTTAGTGATCCTGATGGAGTATTTCATGTCCCCTTTTTTTTTGAAATGCTTAAGCCCAACCTAAAGATATTTCCGGGTCTTGAGTGCCGCTTCCGATTTCGGAGATCAATTACTTGATCCACTTGTTTGTTCTGCCATTACTTGATGAAATCTATGCCATCGGCCAGGCAGGCAACGTTGTTGTAACCCCCCATTTTGCCCCCCATTTCTCCTCCTGTTTTCCGCTGCTAGGCCGGTAGGATGTTTCTCCTGCTGCTTGTTGCTTGCTGGCTGCCATTCGTCGAAAAAGGAAACATTTATTTTTAAAATCAATAAGCAGCGCGCTGTTTGTTTTAGATACGAAATGGTTTGTTTTTCGATACCGAAAAACAAAAACTCAATTTCTTGGAGAAGAAAAGATTCTTTAATTAATTATTTATTTTCCATTTCTTTCGCTTGAAGGCTATTGCAGTAATGAGATTTTGTTAGTCTAGATATTAGACACTGCCTAGTTTTTCGCCTCGCTTTGCTCGGCTGGATATCCTTACAACAGAAAATTAAAAAAGAAAACTTGCGTTGTTTATTTTTATCTTTTTTCCACAACCTATACATTTACCTGATATTGCTCTTGTTTTCTATTTAAATTATGTTCTGAGATTAATATTTTCCCGAGTATTTTCCGATGACCAATTCGAGATTCAATTTTTGAGTAAAATTATTCATAAAAATAAAACAAGCAAATTTGTTTATACATATTATATTGAAATGAATCTACTACAATATCTACTTAAGGAATAAAAACAATAACAATAATTATGGAAAAACTTCGTGGGTTTAAGGACGAGAGGTAACCAGAAGAAACTGTTTAGTTTTCGGCATTTTTCGGAACTATATTTTTCTTTTTTCAAGCCTGAGATAGAGTTCCTGCAGCCAAGAGAAAAGCACAATCACATATATTTTACCAATAATAGGATTATTATTAGGTATAGTTTATGTCTTTGAACTTGACAAGGCAAAAGGAATAATATAGTTCCGAAACATCGCCGAAAACTAAGTATTTCCTTTTGCTTTTTCCCGTCCTCAAACCCACAAAATTCTTCCATAATCAACAATAATAACGAAGTAACAAATCCATTACTCGGATCGGATTGGATATTTATTTATTCCTCAACTCGCCATTAAAAATTATTAATTGTTCAAAAAAATGGTAATACAATAACAGTAAATCTCTGGGTAATCAATATCCACCAAAAACTAACTGAAATTAAAAAATAAAGAAACAAAATTCTGTATTAACGAAAATTATATATGTAGGTACATATGTTTTGGTAAATGTGCACATCAATAAAAATAAATGTAAAATATTATACACATTCAACATAACATATTATGTATATGTAATAACATCATAAATACCTAATCATAAAACATATGTATATCGATTGTTTATCACTATTTACAAAACAATAGAGTACCAAGAAGAGACTGATCATAAGATAATTCAATTTCGGAGAAGTTAATTTATTTTTATTTTGTGTGAGTAGATCTCTATCAATAAAAATCAATCTTTCCACAACCAAACCCACAAATTCATCTAAAACACATATAAATATCATGGCAAACTAATGTGGCCGAGAGCTGGAGGATTGATCCGGAGCCCCGAGTGGGGGCCGGGTTCCTTCATCATTAGTCTGTATAGAAACCGCTTGCGCTCCAATGACGGAAGTTTGTGACTCAACATTCTCCACGGTTGCCGGCACTGTCTGTATTGACTGACTAGTGTTTATCTGAAAAAGAATTTGTCAATCATAAAAAGAAATCAAAATCTTCGCGTCCTAAAAATGTTGAATCATAAAAAAGTAAGTCTCCATGCGGAAGCAGACAGCTACTTCCGACATATGAACGAGCACATCCACCACTAATAATATTCTCTTGAGAGAAGCAACTGGATTGCCGAAGCGCACACCCAGGGCACAGGTAAATACTGACAGTTATGCCACTAAGCTAGCTTCCAATATTATCAACAAAAAGTTCCACGAGGGAGTGCTATTTTTAGATATACAGGGTGTCCAAGATAAGGTTGTCTATCATGGGGATCTTGTAAAAGGTAGCAGATACGGCAATGGTTGAATGGAAAAAAAGTTGCGCAATTTACCGCTGAATAAAATGATACTTTTTTAAATTCTGATAACTTCCGGAGATATGGTGCATTTACATTCACACAAAAGTCCAATCTGTCTTGAAATTGACGTGCGTGTCATATGGCGGCAGCACAGATTCATTTACATTGTAATAAATTTGCAGTTCATTTTAAATTTGGGCGAGCTGCTTGCCGAGGGCAAGCAGAAGTTTGTGAAATGTCAAATTTTTAGATTCTCATAAAATTCTGACGTTTTGACTTAACGTTTTTTCTCAATTTCCAATATCGAATAAAGTGAAATTTGTTCTGCAATGTAAATGATAAAATATCAAACGTCAAATTTAACTTGAAGTTAGAAGTGTAAATGCTCCTATATTCGTTAAAAACCGAAATTTTCCGAAATTGTTTCTATTTTTTACTGTCTCAATTTTAAGAAATTTCAGTAAACTAACAGCACATTATTGGGGCTACTTTTTATGCCTCACAAGATAGCATACTTAAATTCAAAATATGATGTTTCGTTTTGTTTTTTCAAATACGGTCTTGTTATACAAATTACATTTTCTTGAAGGTTTTTCAATTTTCTACACGACAGTATATCACTTGTGATGATTTAATTACGTTTCGTTGCTGTACCAGCAATCATCAAGGTTCTTAAAATAATATTTGCACATACGGCCCTGTCAAGGCTCAAATTCGCCATAAAAACAAAACCCTAATTCAAAAATTAATAATTTTTTACGTTATTTTGAATAATTTACATTATTCTAAAAATATAACATCTTAGCAGGCACTGAAATTACTTGTTTTGAGCTTTTGACAGGTTTACAGACAAACATTTGACTTAAGTGTGCAAACATTGTAACAATTTGAATAGTAATTCCTATGCTAATGTGAAAATATGGAAATAAGTTTTCCCACAAAAAAAAAATAAAAAAATGACATATTTAAATGTTACATAGAGTGTCACAGTTTTGCTTGTAACATGTGAAGTTTATCAAAGTCTTTTTTTCTTTCAACTTTAATTTTATATAACCCTTTTAATGTTGACAGTCTGGTGACTAGCATTAAAAATACAAGGTTCCTGCTACTTATAATATTAGCAATTATTAAATTATTACACTAGAGGGCACGATTTTTATTTTAATTTGACGTACCGGTTAGTACCAACGATTTCCGTTGACTATTTGGAGAGGAAGCATTGTCTGCTCACCTTGTCCGTTTCAATTCTCTGGTCTTTTTAAATTGTGCCGTCGAGCTGGAAAGTCGATCGGCTGAAAATCGCCATTTTCTTGAGACAACCGTGCTCGTGGAAAAATAAAGTACCTACCTTATCAGCCTTCAGGCATTATCTTAACGAAATAAAGTTGCGTAAGGCAATAATCCGTTGATTACCGAAAAAAAATAAATCAAAAGTCTTGTGATAACTATTTTATTTGAGTTTGAATTTTAACCCCCCACGTGGTAAGTTTCTCAATTTTTTTTTTAAATAATAGCTTTTCAAGGAATGGCTCTATTACTTAGGGTCTTCCGAAGAGCCGTTTCTCCCAACTTATCTATCCCTAAAATCCCACATTTTCAATAAGAACACCATTTTCGTGGAGTGTGGCATAGAGCTTTTGAAGGGATTTCTACAAGAATCAGGAGCCTCACGAGTCGATACGTGTGCCCCACATTTAACGACAACTGAGAACTTCTAGTCCCCTATCTACCTTGATTCTAAGCTAGAATCTGCAACTTCTATGTGCAGTTTCCCTCGTCAAATGATCGAGAATGGATGGCTACCGTGCTCTACCTTATGTTTGAATGGAGGCTCGTATAAAGTTTCATTTATAACCTTTTTTTATAAAATTTACTTTATGTTCAATTACCATAATTGATAAAATTTTTATCGACATTACCGCTGGGCGTATGTATTTGAATAAGTAGGTACCCAGAAAGAAGACAACTAAGCAACAAAATTTTTGTAAGAATAGCAGGTAACCTTAGTCAGTATGGTTCCTTCAAAAAGCCAGTTTTATCAAGAAACAAACTTTGCAATCTAGAAAAAGAAAATAATGTGTACTCTTTGTAACAGAAAATCCTGAAATATCGCTTGACAACTCAAATCTCAAAATGCACTGCTCATTTTATTTTGCGAAAACATCGATATCACCCATAAAAATTTAGAATTTGCCAAGGACTTAGAGCAGGTGATTGCGGGTAAAACATGGGGTTGTAACCCATCAATTCTAAGATGGATGTATACCATGATAGTGAGACCTATCATTCATCACGTACGGAGCGGTAAGCTGGTATAGCCGAACCCAGTTAGTAACAACTAGGAAAACCCTAGGAGAAGTGCAAAGTGCGTGTCTCTGTATAACAGGAGCAATGAGATCATGCCCAACCGCGGCACTAGAAGTCATTCTAGACGTCACACCACTCCACATAATAGTGAAGCGGCATGCCAGTGGATCATATCTCAGACTGAAGAAGATAGGTCTACAAAGGAAAACGCACCTTGGCAGAACTTTTCCTCTCCCAAACTGTGCACACCTCATGGATCTTCCAAAAGACGTGATTGTTGATAAATTCAGTTTCGAGAAAAACTTTCCATCGAACTAAGTACAAAAACAGATGGAGCATGGAATCTATCTAATCTCTTAAAGCAAACACCATCAAATGGTACACAGAGGGTTCCGAAACTGCTGAGGGAACTGGAGCCGGAGTATTCGGGCCACGGATCATATACTCGGAGCCAATGGGTAAATCACCAAGCATATTTGAAGCGGAACTTTATGCGATCGGAAGATCCGTGAAGTTCAACCTGAACACAAGTTATCGGAAACGAGAGATTGTAATAATGACTGTCAGCCAAGCAGCTAACAAAGCATTGAGATCCCCGGTCATCATTTCTAAGACAGTATGGGAATGTCTACAGAAATTAAATGAGCTGGGAAAGCAAAACAAAGTAACTCCTCCTCTAGGTTCCCGGACACATAGGTGTCGAGGGCAACGAATGCGCAGACAGACTCTCAAGAACCGGAGCGTCTACTCCCTTCACTGGGCCAGAACCATCTTGCGGCGTCGGAAATACGGACCTCCAAGAAAAAGAAGAAAACCGGCTGAGGAACAAACAATGGTTAGAACACCCAGGACTACAACAGGCCAAATATCTATTGGACAACTTCAACCAAAAAAGATCAGAACTGCTGGTCAACCTTAGCAAGAAAAGTCTCAAAACTCTAACCGGGTTTCTCTCGGGACATTGCAGACTTAAGAAACATCTACAGAAGTTGGGGCTAGAAGAAGGTGGCACCTGGAGATTCTGCGAAGACAGAGAAGAGACTCCTCACCATCTTCTACTAAACTGCGATGCCATTAGTCGCTCAAGGATGAAGAACCTGGGAAGTGCCCTTATACAGTTGGAAGACATTTCAGCCCCGGAACCGCTAGACATCCTAAAATTCCTAAGGGACCTAGGACTGGAGGGGCTGCTTTAAACGGGAAACCTGAACTTAGCAGCAGAAGGAGGAGTACAATAGATCAACCTTGGTCGCGGTGCAACTGACACCTCCAACACACACATACACATACATAGACCAGGTGATGAGGTAAAACGAAGAACCTTTTGTGAGTGGTACACAAGGAATTGCCAGATAGATGCAAACTTTCCTCATAAAATTATCTGGTCGGCCGAGAGTATGGTAAACAACAATGGAATTTTCAACCGAAAAAATACCCATTATTGGTCCAGCGAAAACCCTCGCGTTCATCGGATGGCAATGTTTTTAACTAGTTTGCTGGTTCAAATTGTACTGATTTAATTGACCTATAAATAAAGGAAAATAGAATTAAAAACGACTTTGGAAGGCTTTAATTAATTGGATTTATTTCACAACAGTAACACAACGTCAAGAAATTGGAATAGAAATCAGATCAATAATCAGAAATGTCATATTTACATTTCATATCTTCATCCGGCAACGCGGTCGTTTTTTGCTTGCGCTGCCACCTCCAGGTGTGTCATCTGCGTGATCTTGATCCGCGGTATTGTTAAAAACATTAAAACTCACTTAATAGCAACAAGGATGAAAAAGTTTTTAATTTTTGCAATGGGTGGCAATTTCTGGCACGCGTATTATTGGTCTTTTTTTTATTACGGTTCGCTTACAGCAGCACGATATCGTCTTCTATTAGAAAAAAACATGGAACAAGCCTTAGAAAACTTATCTCTTGCAGTAATTCAAAATTGTTGGTTTCTACAGGATGGTGCTCCTGCGCACAACGTCAGAGTAATACAGGATTACCTATTAGAAGTATTTCCAGAAAAATGTATAGGCACATATTTGACAGTTTCTTGACCACCTCTTTCTCCGGATATCACTCGATTTTTTTTCTTTGAGGATACATAAAAGATTATGTTTATGTCATAATATACTCCGGAGTAGGTATCACGCCCGATATGCTAAGAAGAGTTTTGAATCATACAGTTGAAAGGTGTTTCGTTAATCGTTGGACGGTATACATATTATGATGTATTTTAGTATACAATCTAATAATATTCAATACCATTAGAAACATTTATTATAGCGTATCTGAATTTTATTTGTAGTCAAAATGGCGAATTTGAGTCTTAACAGGGCCGTATGTGAAAATATTATTTCAAGAACCATGATGATGGCTGGTACAGCAACGAAACGTAATTAAATCATCACAAGTGATATACTGTCGTATAGAGAATTAAAAAACTTTTAAGAAAATGTAATTTGTAGAACAGGATCGTATTAAAAAAAAAAAAAAAAAAACAAAGATGATGATGGTAAACCGCAAACAAAACAGTAGATTTTGAATTTAAGTATACTATCTTATAAGGCATAATAAGTAGCCCTGATAATGTGCTTTTAATTTTCTAATATTTTTTTAAATAAAGGCAGAAAAAAAAAAAAACAATTTCGGATAATTTCGGTTTTTCACGAATATCTCCGAAAGTTGTCGGAATTTTACAAATGTAAACGAACATTTTATTGAGAGTTGAATTGCGTAATTTTTTTCCCATTTAACCATTCCCGTATCTACTACCGTTTACGAGATCCCCATGATAGGCAACCTTATTTTGACCACCGTGTATATCAGAGGCATCCGACATTGTTTGGCCTTGCGTCCTTTGAATCAAAATTGTCAAGCAAGTTATCCAGACTAATTAAATGACCGCTATCTTTCTTCGCAACTTCTACGCAGCTAGAGTAGGAGAAGGGTCTATCGATCCTCCCTTTTCAACTTATATACCTCCCACAAATAATTAATGACAGACAAAAAGAAAAAAAAAACAAAATTGAAATTATATGTCATCAGAGAATAACAAAGAAATAGGAGATATATTAGACCATATTACAAGATCTCTAGCAGAAGTAATGATATTTGTCCATTTTATTAAATTTTGTATTCAAAATTTCCTGAAGATAATCTCTCCACAAGAACATCGAGAAAGACAATCCCTCTGCTCTTTTTTTTATCTACTTGGTGTTTTGTATTCTCAAGTCAATTGATCTGAGATGATTCAGAAGTCTCTTCCGCATGGTTCCAGTAGAGAACAAAGGCATAGTCCACATAGACAAACAAAACAAAAAAGTTTCTTTACGGCGTATCCTAGTGCCAGCGTCCAGCTGTTAGCTGTTCAAAATATTCCATGTAGGTAGCAGTTGGTTATGTGGACTCTCCATAGCCAATCCACACGTTCGTTCATAATAGTTATTTTTCTACTGACGTTTCATAATACGCCTATTGAACAAATAAAATCTGTTTATAATGAATAAATTCTTGGGTTGTAGGTGGAAGAATGAAAACTATTTAATTGTTTCGACTTCAATTTAGTCTTTTTCAAGCCTCAACAATTTTTTGTTTTCTTGATCCACTCAACATCAGTGCAGCCAAATTAGTCTGAAGAAAAAATAAAGAGAAACAAAGAAGCTGCGTTATTCAGAAAAGTTGCTCAATCAGGGCATGGTTCTGGTTTTTCAAACATTCATGGCAATTTTGTACTGTTTCCATGATATAATTATTAATATTGGGCCACCATACAGTATGGTTTGCTCTAGATTTGCAACAATGTATGCCTTGATGTCCAATATGAATTTGATTTAAGGTTTCTCTGTACATAGATGAAGGAATTATAAGCCTGTCTTTGTAATACAATGACATGTCTCAGTTACTTGTGATGCTTTTTCTGACCACCCCTGCATTAGATATTCACTAAGTTTTTGAAACTCTTCTTGCTGTGCTTTTTCAACCATTTGGTGTGTTAACTTCAAGTTATCTTCAGTTTCTTTCCTTATAACATTATACATAGCATTCCAATACATCTTTTCCATTATCTATCTATTTCAGTGGCTGTTTTGATTACATATCTAGTGCATAGAATTTTTTTCCGGCGACATGTTCAATCTCAAATGTGAATCTAGTTAATCTAAGTCTAAATCGTTGCAATCTCACAGTCAAATCATTTATAGATTTCTTCTCCAAGATACTCAAAAGTGGTAAATGGTCAGCTTGTATAGTAAATAATTCACCTATTAGGTACTCTTCCAGTCTTTCATATACCCATAAGCTTCCTTTTCAATTTGGGCATAGCGTTGTTGTCTTTCATTTAAACTTTTTGTACAATAAATAACATGAGCTCATCTCCCATCTGGTTGTAATTGTTCTAAACAGCCACCAATTTCGAAAGAACTCGAGTCTGCGAAAATTCTTGTTTCTTTAGTACCATCAAAACCTTCAAAACTGGTGCATTTGTGACAAGCATTTCCAATTTATTAAAACACTGTTGATGGATATCGTTTAAACTGAAAAGTACTGTTACGTTTTAAAAGTTACCATAGAGGTTTTGTTTCATCTGCAATATTTTTAAGAAATTATGTAAGTATCATACCTAGAAACTGCCTTAAATTTGTCAATGTTTTGGGTTATTCAAAGTCTAGCTTTTATATTGTCACTAACCATTTTTATACCCGATTTTCCGATAATGTGTCCAAGTAATTTCACTTCCGAAATGCCTATCTGACATTTTGACTCGTTTAAAGTAAGTTCATTATCTCATAACACTTTAAGCATTTTTTTTAAACCTTTCATAATGCTGTCCAACGTTTTCTCCAGAAACTGGTAATAATACCCCTTCATGGTTATTGAAAAATCTATTCATTGTACTCTGAAAAATTTCTAGAGCTGAAATAATTCCAAAAGGAATTCTCTTGTAAATGCACCTTCCAAAAGGTGTTAAAAAGGCAGTGTAGTGCTTCGAACCTTCTGATAATGGAAGTTGCCAAACACTTGGTACACAATCTAATTTTGAAAATACTTTTGCATTTCTTATTTGTGCCAGTATAGAATGTTGGTAAAATAATTTTTTCTCTTAAAACAAATTTGTTGAGGTCAGTAAAGTCAGCACATATTCTAACTTGATCATTTGTTTTGGGGACACAAACCATTGGTGCACACCATGGAGTAGGATTATTGTAATCCACCTGCTCTATCATTTTCTGTAGCTCTCTTTTAACTTTATGCATTAATGGAAGTACTATTCATCTGGGTGCTGAAATTGAATATATGGCACACAGTTTTCTATCACTTTTATCTTGTATTCGTAGTCTTTTAATTTCCCAATTTTGTTGAAAAGTTCTGGGGAAAATTATGTAATTTTTCTCGAACATAGTTGTTTATAGTCTATTTTTTTGAAAGCTGGTATAATCAATCAAACTCAACCAATTTTAATCCCCTAAAGGCGCATCCTCAATCAATCTGGTAGCGAAGTGGTACTTCGGCACGCATGCTAGGACAATGTTGTTTAACGTTGGCATCCTCAATTCAATTCCGTGCTAGCATGCACGCCGACTCCGAAATGCAAGCTTGCAAGCTGCAAGTTTTTTGATGCGTGACAACTTCTGTCATGCACAGTACATTGAATTATCATTACATAAATTGACAGCATTGAAGATGGGTATCAATTTTCCAGCACGCGTGCCGAAGTGCCACTTCGCTACCAGATTGATTGAGGATGAAGCTTAAATCCTTTGAAGAGTGAATGAACCACCTACAATAAACGATGAGGTGACAGTTTGATTATACCAGCTTTCAAAAAAATAGACTATAGTACTAACATTTTCTGGGCATTGATGCTGAGCACTTGAATTTGAGCTAAGCTTCGCTCCATTCTATCTAGTTGGGTTTGCAATTGCTCATTTATTGCCGAAATTCTTCCATTGCGAGTAATTTCTCTAAATTTTCCAGCTTGATGACATTTGAGGTTAGGCCACGGAATTTTTGAACTACTTCCCTGATTTGACGATTTTACCCGAAAATTTTTACACCTGACACCATGTTACATTGGATACTTTAAGTTGGTATTGGTTTAGTACATTGAGGTTTTAAAGTAAACTTCCAAATAAAACTGTGGGAGCGTCTCATGCGACTTTTATTCTCTGACACATAAGTGACATTACAGACCTTCTGGATCCCGTCACACATTGAAAATAAAAGCACGATCCAACCAATTCGATTCAGCAAAAAAAAAAAAAAAAACTTGAAGGATTTTATTTATTTCATCGAGAAGAGCAGTTTCGATATTGTACATCTGTTTATTTATAATGGCAGAACACATTAGAAATATGTTTCAACATTGCCTATTCACCAAATGTTTCCAATGGAAGAATGAATGAAGTATACAAAAAAGTATACCTGAAAACGAATACATACAAACAAGAATCCTAGGTAAATATCATGATACAAACATATTAGAATCTGTACCAAAGTAACTGGTGAACTTCCAAACATTCAGTAATCGCTGAGATTCAGAAGATCGGATTGGGCACATAATGAAAAGTAAATAAAACCAACTCAAAAGCCTAAGCGGGATTAATACATTCCGTAACGTATCCGTAACGCAGCAAAATGCAAGCATTTTGAAAATTAAAATTTATACATTCCTTGCGTTACGTTTGGCATATGCGTCGCAGCATAGGTTTGCCCAGCACCCCGGAAGCATTTCCATTCTATTATTTTTGAAATATTGTTGAGTTTTCATTGATCACACGCAAGAACGCAAGGTAAAAAGTTGAAAGTTGGTCAACTTTTGCGCTACGTTACGTTACGGATATACGGTTGCGTTAAAGTATAAATTTCTCCACTTAAATGTGTATGTTTAACTTCTTACGGTTACGTTGCGTCAATCTATAAATTGGGCTTAATACTTACCGGCTGCGCAAGCGTGCCAACAGTAGAAGTAGCCCGAGCTGAATCTGTTGTTATTGTCGATGTAGAAGTAGCAACTGTAGACGTGGCAACTGCAGATGCAGGACCAATGGCAATGGTGGAAGTTTGAGTGGTGGCTGAAGGCCTCACCGCGGATAGGAATTGGCTAAATCGTCTGCTGAAAAGAATATATTCGTTTAAATTCAAATATCAGGCAGCAATGGTGAAATAACTCCTACCTAATTTGCGGGAAGCTATTTATATGTGTTGCATCTGCGGGAGGAGCTGCTGGCTGTTGTTGTGCAGGACGTATTAACAGTTGCTGGAACTGAGCTTGTTGCAGTATCAGCGGAAGTTCGTAGTGGTGGAAAAAGTATAACATGGAATGCTGAAACGAAAAACATATCGTGAATGTAGAAGAATAAATAGGGTTTGTTGTTACTATACTGAAAAGCGAACCACTGGAATTTGGAATTTCAACGCAATGGTAAAAAACTTGTTATCTTGTCAAATATGCCATTTTGGCAAATAGACACTAATTGACGTCACACACATAACCTCGAGAAAGGCACTATTTACGCCTCAATGATTTACACCCATGAAAAAAGTACGCAAATAAATGTAAATAAATATCGTTTGTTTATCCCAATGGCATGTTTGTTCCCCTATCAAAAGTGGTGTTATGATATTTGTGACGTAATAGCTTGCCCCTAAGTTAGGCGTATGTAAATAGTCCTTAAACGCTTAGTTTGTCAGACCATCGAAAGTGAGATGGCGTTTCCGATTGGTATATTCAGTGCGCACTGAGTGTATTTGCATCCTTTTAATAGAAATGTAGAAGAAAAAGACAGAAATAGAAAAAATTGCAATATAGTGGCCGAGTTCGTTTTTGTCATCTTTTTCGTCGATTTGCTCCGAAATTTTGACAGGCACGTGATTTGTAAATTGAAACTGTCTTATCTATTCACGTGCCTGTCAAAAATTCGGAGCAAATCGACGAAAAAGATGACAAAAACGAACTCGGCCAGTGTATTTTTTCCCAAAATGGATTTTGACATTGAAAACTTTCAAACTAAACAATACCGCTTGGCCCTGATTGGTGGCAAAATGACTGCAGGTTGACATCAGTTTTGCAATGCATGTCGTGCAAATGGCATCTTGCGACCAATAAGTGGCATTGTTTATGTTTCAAACTTGACAATGTCAAAATCTATTATAGGAAAAAATACAGTATAGTTCCGCACTAGATCTACCAATCGGAAACGCCATGTGAAAGATTTCCCTTTTGATATGGGAGAACCTTGGTGTCGGTATTTTCACAGTGCCCTGTAGAGGTGACGACTGTGAAGGGTTTTCGTCTTTAGGTAGAGTGCAGCCTCACACTCTGGGTATAGGCTTAGGGTTTTGTGGTAAGTGAGTAATACACCAGTAAAGGTTTGATACTAATTTATTATTTGAAATGAGCCGATATTTATACACAAAAATTATTAATAAAATAAACGTAATTTGGAATGATGATGATTTTGCAGATTGCTGCAATTAGGTTGGTATTTTAAAACTTGCTAGTTAATTAATAACAATATTGGATTATTGTTTGTATTACATGGTTGCGTCAATGCAGGTCAATATAATCAAACTGGTCCACTTTATGGTTTTTTAACTAAATCCTATAAATTTCTCTTATGGCTAATTTTGAATACTTCTCAAGATTAGACACCATGTGAGTTTATATGTGTGACGTCAGCTAGTGCCTAAATGACAAGAGCATTCCCAGAAAAAATGGATTATGGCGTTTCGGATTGGTAGATTCAGTGTTCACTGAGTGTATTTGCATCCTTTTAAACGTCATGTAGAAGAAAAAAACAGAAATAGAAAAAATTGCACTAGTTCCGCACTAGATCTACCAATCGGAAACGCCCTTAGTAAGAAGTAAGGTAGATGTTGGTACATACATACAGGCATGAGCATTCAAAGTGGGGCACCAGATTTTTATTAGGTTTGTTCGGACTTAGTTCAGAATCAGTTCTGAATTAAACTGCGCTTGCGCATTTGTTTATATATGTTCAATATAAACAAATGCGCAAGCGCAGTTCAATTCAGAACTGTTTCTGAACTAAGTCCGAACAAATCTATTATTGTAAAACGAGCTCACCAGAGCCGCTTTCGGGTGCAGAGTGCGAAGCTTCTAGAACACTTCACACCTGTCATACTCCATGCATTTTGCATTCGAAGGCTTGAAACCGAACGGGGTCAAACTGTAGTTAGAGTACTTCCGAGTAACTCGGGAGCGCTCAAAGGATGGCACCCGAAAGCAGCTCAGGCTATACCACAACCGCCTTTACGTATCCAGCCATGAACAGACATGAGGCAACACTGCATCATCAATGACTTGGTGGTCGGGCCGTCGCGTGTTGCGTTGCTTTCTGGCAGTTTAATTTGGCAGTTTAACAAGGGATAAAAAATATAATTTTTTTTATTGTAGATGTTTTATTTTATAGACACAGATGTGATTGGATACCAAATTATTGTTACGATTTCTGTTTTATGATACACTAAAATCCGAGCTAAAATCATATAATCCAAATATTCTAAAGTCTGTTTTTTTTTTTAAGATAAAAGTCAAAATGACATTATGTTGGCATTACAATGTGAAATTGTCAATGCTTTCAAATTTTTTGACTAGAAAAGGCTTGTGTTGCCAACATAGTTAAAGTCATAGACAATAAAAAATAAAAAGACCTTCAAAAGTATAGCCGAAATAGGTTATACTATTACTGCGCATCCGGTTGCGCATAGCGCATTGCGGAATTTTTGGAAAGCTAGAGACCTACGAAAGATTAGTCCGATCATTCGATTATGTTTCATCTTTCTCTGTCATACCAATTCATAAGACAAGGACGTCGTATGAGTTACAGAGCTTTCCTAGCTGTTTTGTAGAAACCTATCAAACATCCATAACTATAGAAACTGTGACCGAGAAAACAAATAAGTAACCTTAAAATAACGACATTTCGGTGTTGAAATTTGTCATTTTTAACCGATTGGGCGGTCGTCTAAGAAGACTCGAACTCACAAAATCTAAAGAACAAAAAGAAGAAATTGTCATTTTTATTAAGGCACTCGGTATCGCGTACCTATAATATTATGTACAACTAGGATAAACTGAACCAGTAAGTATACATGTTAGTTTTGTGATATACGGCATATTTTTTTACTGTTTTAGGAGACCTCAGTCAGAAGAGATAAAATGTAGATGTTAGGCCTTGGCCAGCTTAGCTTGTACATACATTAAAGCATGTATAAGGGATGTAATAACTGTGTTTGTAAACTCTTTAGGTATTTGACCTATCTAGCTATAATATATATTTTTTCTAGTACAATTTAGTGTTTATTTTGCCTTTTTTTTTAATCTACATCAAAAAATGGCACAAAACTGTATGGAGTACCACATAATTTTTCTCATTCGGATTTGAGAAAAAAAGATGTGGAACAACATAAGTAAGTTTTTTGTGCAATCAACTCAAGTCAAATTTCAAAATTCCCGCCATTTCAGTATTTGTTCCGGCTGCCACTATTGACGCCACCGTCGCTGTGACGTCAGCGCTATACAAACTTTCATGTTATCAATCAGGTACTCTTACCTTGGTTTATTATATTTCTCTATGGTTAGAGTGCATTTTTTTTTAAAAGATAAAAGTCAAACTGACATTAGGTTGGTAATACAATGTAAAATTGTCAATGCTTTCAAATTTTTCATGTAGAAAAGGCTTGTGTTGCCAACATAGTTACTAGATTTTTGACTTGGGGAATTATCTTTTAAAAAAAAAACGCACTTTACTAAATTTTTGACTTTGGGAATTATCTTTAAACAAAAAAACAGACTTTATAGTTTTGTAATAGGCTCCTTGCATCAAATTTTTTTTATTGCTGATTTCGATAATCCATGAAAAATAAGTCAACACGTGCTTTTTCTTTTGCTTCTTAGTCAAAAATTGACGGAGATACAACACTATGAAATCTGCCTATGACGTCACTTATCTAATAAATAAGTGACGTTGCACATGCTCAGTATATCTATATATACAAAACTTAATATTTGAATAACTGCCGGAATAATCATATTTGGGCGAAATAAAAAAAAGTAACGATTTTTTTTCGATTTCCTACAGTTTGCAATAAACTATAATCAATTTAATTTTCCATGCAAGTACCCTATTGTTCAGTTTATATAGGCATAGATTAGGTACCTATAGATTACCTGGATTGCGACACCAGAAAAAATGTTAAGCTGCGTATCGATTACCCGCGGCAAAATGTCGAACATTGGCTCACGCGGCAGCCGCGCTCAATGGATACTACTTGCCGCGCGAGCCAACCCGTGCTCGAACACGCCACGGTGCGAACCAGTTTCTGTCGGTATTTGAAGCGCGGCAAAGAAAATGATTGCATCAAGTTGAGACGCTTGTGTCGTTATTCGAGTTGGATGGCGCGGCAAAATGACGTTTTGTGGCAGGCTGCTCGTGCATGTGAAACGTCCATGGTTGCTTCGCGAAAACTAAACAAACATCTGGATCGCATGCCGCGAGCGGCAGCCGCGCTTTAACAAAGTTCGTGTCTCAAGTGGTTCGCGCGGCAAATGAAGGTTTTTTGCTGCCTCGCGAAATCGATACGCGGCTTTAGAAGTTTTTATTGACCTTTTGTTTGGACGCCATATTGCGGTGCGCGAACATAGTTGCCAAAAGAAGAAAACAAAAATTACTAGCGGGCTGTCAACATTAAAAACAAAAGTAACTAAATGATTGATCCTCGCTATCCTTTTTGTTTGTTTACGTTCTCTCTCTGATTGATGAAAGACAATGAAAGTAAATAGGTAGATATTTTATTATTTCTATTCTGCCCAACACAAGCTAAAATTAATAATTTTTCTTTTCAAAAACATTCGTAATAGGCGGCAAATTTAAATTTTAAATGTAATTTATTCAGTAACTTTTGTTTTTAATGTTGACAGTACGCTAGTAATTTTTTTTTTTCTACTTTTAGCAACTATGTTCGCGCACCGCAATATGGCGTCCAAACAAAAGGTCAATTCAATCCTAAAAGTTGAATCAATAAATTATTGAGAAGTATTAGAGTTTCAGTGGTTTTCCTTGATATATTACATGAGGTTATGGACGTAGCAGAATACGGGTAATGGTATGCATATGCGGTAGAGCATAAATAAATTTCTGTCCACAGAAGAAATATTGTAAAATGGAGAAAAAAATAAGTATAGAACCATTGAATGGAAATAATAATTATCACACGTGGAAATTTAGGGTTGAATTAATATTGGCAGAATATGATGTATTAGCTTTTGTAGAAAATGAGGTAGCCCTAGAAGATAACGCAGCGAAGAAAAAAGATAATAAAGCGAAATCACTTTTGGTTCAGTGCATAGAAGATTCAGAAATAGAAACTTTACGAGAATGTAAAACTGCCTACCAAATGTGGAAAGTACTGGGAAATGAATACGAAAAGAAGGGATTACCAGGACGGTTGTTTTTGAAAAGGAAACTAATGAGTTTGAAGCTGAAAGAAAATGGATGTCCAGTCAAGTTTATTGAGGAATTTGATAGTATAGTAAGACAGTTAAAATCAGCAAACATGAAAATTACAGATGAAGATTTAACATGTAATTTTCTTTTGAGTTTACCTAGTTCATATAATACATTCGTTACAGTGCTGGTAGAAAATTTACCAGGTGTGACTTTCGAAATTGTAAAAAATAAATTCCTTGCAGAAAATGAAAAAAGACAGGTAGGTTTACAAATTGAGAGACGGAGTATAAAAGAAAATGAGAAGGCTACTCCAACAGCTTTCATGTTAAAACGTAGCTGTTTTGAATGTGGAAGAATGGGGCATTACCAAAGGGAATGTCCTGAAAATGAAGGTCAAGTCCTGGGTCAAGGAACAAATCGTGAATATGCTGATAGAGGTAAATACAGAGGATGGTCTAGAGGAAGTCGAGGTGGCTCGTTTGGAGGAAATCGAGGAAGTTCCATGAAAAGTAACAATAGTAGTTTTAGAGGACAGTACAGAGGAAATCAAGGTAGGAGAAGTTTAAATACTTTTTATCGAAGTAATGATAATAATGAGCGAAATGTTAATTCAAATTATTCAAATTTCCAAAATGATCCAGATAATAACAATTCGGGTAATAATGCTTTTAATCAAAATGTTGGTAGGGAAAATATTGATGAAAATGTTTGTTTTAGGAGTGGAAATGTAATGTACAAACAAATTATAATTATAAACGCACAGGTTTAAATTATTTAATATTTTATATTGATTCGGGCTGTACTGATCACATGGTCAACAAGGAAGAATATTTTTCAAGTTTATGCATGTTAGAAAATCCAATAAAAGTTGCAATAGCAAAATATTCAAGTTTATTGTTGACTGTGGGTGTTGAAATATTGAGGTTTATAGTCATGTTCAAAATGAGAGGATAAAATGTACTACTCAAAATGTAGTCTACATACCTGAGCTAAGAAAAAACCTACTCTCTGTCAGAAAATTAGAAATTTCGAATATCAAAGTATTGTTTGAAAAAGGGCAGGTTAAATTAATAGATAGTAGAGATGAGATTTTAGGGATCGGTAATAGGGATAATCTATATGAGATAACATTTGAACTCGCTCCTCCTGGATGCCTCAATGTTGAAAGTTATGATAGTGAATATATAAAATGACACCAGAGATATGCCCATAAAGGTTTTAGCGGTTTAAAACAAATTATTAGGACTGATATGGTTAAAGGAATTGCTAAAAATTTGAAAATTCATGACGTAAGCTTTTGTGAGCCTTGTATCAAAGGATACATTTCTAAAGATATTACTAAATTATGTCATGAAAAGGGAATAATTATTGATTATACAGTACCATATTCGTCTCAACAAAACGGGAAGGCTGAACGCAAGAACAGACGCTTGATGGAGCGTAGTAGAACAATATTCGAAGAGGCAAGTATGTCTAAAGTTTTTTGGAGTGAGGCAGTTAGAACCGCAAATTATGTTATGAACAGAGGAATTTCTTCAAATTTAAATGTTGCTCCCGCAGAAATTTGGTATAATTCAAAACCAGACATCAGTTATTTTAGAATTTTTGGTTGTGTTGCATATAGCCATATACAAAAGCAATTTCGAGATAAATTTGAATCTACAGCTGTGTTATGGTAGGTTTTGCTCCAACTGGGTATAGATTATGGAACATAGAAAAAAAAAATTATAATTTCAAGAGATGTAGAATTTAGTGAGAATATTTTTTATTTTAAAGATAGCTCAGTTCAAGTAGGTAGTGAAATAGAAATGAACGAGAGTCAAAATGAAAGTAGTTGCTAAGATGTCTACTATTAGACTTTTATTAACAATTGGAAACCAGTTTAAATTCTATTTTTATCAACTCGATGTGAAAACCGCGTTTTTAAATGGAATTAAATGAAAATATTTATATTTATCCTCCTGAAGGAGTAGAGTGTGAAAAATATAAAGTGCTAAAACTGAAAAAATCATTATACGGTTTAGGACAGTCAAGTAAATGTTGGAATGACAAAATAAATTCATATTTGATGGCATTAGGCTTTGAAAGATCTGAGAACGATTACTGTTTGTATTTTATGAATAAATCTTTTGAGGTGGCTTATTTGTTAATATGTACTACTCAAAACGAAATAAGGACCCGTTTTGAGAGCACCTTGGTTTTTATTAAATTTTGAATAGCCCTGGTAAAGTGACTATTTCCATTGACAATATAGTATAGATAAACAAATAAAGTGTGCACAAAAAATGTATATTGTTAATGGAAATAAACACTTTACGAGGGTTATTCAAAATTCTATAAAAATAGGGGTATTTTAAAAAGTGGTCCTTATTTCGTTTTGACTAGTATACGTGGATGATATTATTATTTCTGGTAAAGACATAAATGGACCTCTTGCACTCAATCAAAATTAGGTATATAATTTCTGTAACGAAAGTGTATTTTATGTACTACATAAAAGTATGGTTGGTTAATTTTTTAAAAAATCTTGAAGCCAGAAATTGAAAGAAAAAAAAAACAGATTATTTGAATTTTGCGCCATATTTTTGCACCAATCAAAAATCACTGATTGTCAAATTTCCATGTTCCAAACGAATATATTTTTTTTTTTTTTTTTTAACACATCGGACAAAAAAGGAGACATATATATATATCAAAATCGCTTTGTATATCGACTTTGGTACAGCCCTACTTAAAACTTGAAAGAGAAGAAGGACATCTATTAATTGAAGTATCGACTAGTATCGACAATTTTCTTTCCTTGTCTATAAATGCGAATTAAACAAAGAAATCGATATCTGTACTAATCCGGCACAGTATACAGTACGAAAACGATAAAAGCGATTTTTGTTTACTATAGGTCAGTGACCCCTGGCTGGCCAATTTACCTATCATCACAATGGCTTTTACAAACCCTGTTCCTCCATTCCATCACAAAATAAACAATAATTAACAACAAAAAACAGCAGGCTGGGGCAGTGTAATTTGAAGAAAAAAGAAAAAGGATATTTTTTTTGCCTGTGAAAATTTAAAAAGGTCTCTAGGGAAACTGGAAGGTATGGAATTGGAATACAGACACATAAAAATTATACTCGTGTTTTATTTCCATAAACCACTTAAGAAAAATAATAATAATTTTAATAGTTATAGGTAATTATTGTTTATTTTGTTTGTGTGATGGAGGGAGGATGGAAAAGGGTTTGTAAAAGCCGATTCCGGAAACTGGCCAGGAGGTGATCATGGATATGCTTTCGGAAAAAAATTCACATGAAGGGTAGGTACTCGGTAGGTAGGTATGAGTAAAATGCAGGTAGAGTAGAGCAACCTTTCCCAAACAATGATGGCCATTTCCACCAACTATTTTAGGAAAGCCCTAACGATAGGTATGCCTTAAACTGACATTTCTCTATGTAAAAATGTCATTTTAGGGAATACTTATCGTTAGGGCTCCCCTAAAATAGTTGGTGGAAACGGCCATGAATCCCTCATATGCTTATTGGGTAGAAACCTCTAAAATTAAGGCTGGAGTTACCCAATTCCTTAATTCTTAATATTTGTCCTAAATTCTTAATTCTAAAAAAGTTCAATTTATTTAACATTGGTGTTATTAAGGATTAAGAATTAAGAACAAAAATTAAGAATTAAGGAATTAGGTAACCCCGGCCTTAGACGCACACACTAGAAAATGAGTATAGTTTATTCAGAGATCTAAGAAAAGTCGTAAAATGCAATAAATCATCTGCCTCTTTGTTGGGCCACGTGCTTACACCCCTTATATTGATAAAAGCAACAGGAAAAATAATTTATGGCAGCCCCGTTCAGGATCGCATTTGATTTTGTTTTGAATATGGCAATATTAATTCAGATTTAAGAAGATTAGGTACAGCTCCTCTGGATGCAAATCTTCAAACACTCGTAGAAAAAGTATTGTTCCTAACACTTGCGCAAAGTGTCTTTCCCGCACTCAAAGCTTATCCGAACTCCGCTTCGCGTCGTTCGTCTAACTGCTTTTTCGTGCGGGAAAGTATCACTTTGCGCACTTGTTAGGAAAATAACTATTATCATTTACATTGCAGAACAAAAACGTCAAGTCAAAACGTCAACATTTTATGAGAATCATGATGAATATTCTAAAAATTTGACATTCCACAAAGTGAACTTCAAATGTATTTCAATGTAAATGAATTTGTACTGTCGCCATATGGCAAGCACGTCAATTTCAAGATAAATTGGACTTCGAAGTGAATGTAAATGCACCATAGAAGTTGAATCCTGTGGTTGAATCAATAAATTATTGAGAAGTATTGGAGTTTCAGTGGTTTTCCTTGATATATTACATGAATTACACTTATTAAACTTATTATGATTAACTGTAATACTTATTATAGTTAATCATCTTCGCGAATAATTACTGAAAAGTGTAGAGCACAAACAAAAGAATATTTTGATGGTGCTCAGTTATCCCTAGGGATTAATTTTAACCATTTTTTTCTTAAATCACAATCATTTGGAAATTTAAAGGTAGACACAGCTGTCTTATCTTGTTTTAGGGTACTCTCATAATTGGATTTGCATCAATCAAATTTGAGAGTACGTAGCGAGGTACGTATAGGTGCCAGTTGTACATAACTGTTCCCTTTGAGCTTCGAAACACAACCAATTAAGGTCCAGAAATTATTATTGTTCACAAGCACACAAACCGGCACCGGCACTAATTTAAAGCAGAGAAAAACTTGATATTGTATGACTGCTTATTAACAAAAATACTCTGGAAATTGTTCCAACTAGTTAGTTATTCACTAACAACAATGCCGATCTATAATTTAACTATATTTTCAGCATATTTTAATAAAAAAAAGCTATAAGACGTTAATAACTCCTAAGCTGTTACACGATTATGGAAAATGCCGACCACCAAACAGTATTGCCGCGTCTACGCTGTTCATGGCTGGATAAGTAAAGGCGGTTGTGGCTATACCTACTTATCACGACTGTATTAGTCCAGGAGGCAGTGAAATTTTTTAGCACTTATTTTCCCAGTTGGTAAATAGTTTGTTCTCCTGGTGATACAAAGCAAGAATTTTTGAGTCTGGCTAAAATTTTCGGATGGGTTCACAAGATCAATGAAAAATACAAGTACGCTCATTTCCTGGACATAAATATTCCACATTTACTACAATAGAACATAAAGTATATGAAACTAGCAATTTGGCTTATCTCAGATAGTGAAAGTGAGTCTGGCTGAAAATTTTCGGACTTTCAATTTTTCACTTGCCAGACATATTATCCATACTCACAGATTAACCGGACTATTTTTTTACGTAACTTCAGTATACTTCTCATTAGTAGATCTATTTTGATCACTGAGAAAAAAAAGGGCCGTGCATTGGTAAGCTTTAACGCATTTTGCGCCTCAACCCATTGGAAAACCCCCCTTAAAAATATATGCATTTTGCTTAGAATTACTAATTCTACAATTCTATCCATGTTTTCTGACTGGGAAAATAAGTACCGAAAATCGTCACTGCCTCCTAGACTATATGTCAATTCTGGGATGTATAAATCTGTGGATGTATATATGTATATAAGGCAAGGCTCATATTGAGACACATGCGACGCAACCCACGCAAGGCAGCACACGCCACACTTTTTGTATCATGCAGCGACCATTGCACGTCCGCATATTGGGACGCAGCACAGGGAAGGCCACGAATGCGTCAAACAAAACATGCGTAGCTCAGTGTTTTGAGACACAGATTCGTGTGTAGGAACAGCCAACACAAACTGAGTCACAATGGTGACAATTTGCGTTAGCTATCCCAGCCTATGAATTTCGTGCACTGTGTCGTTTGTGCTGCCCTGCGTGGATTGCGTCGCACATGTCTCCAATGTGCGCTTTGCCTGGGCAACTGACAAAATTCATTTGAATTGTGTGAGAACTAAAGTGTTCATATCAACACATGTTAGCTTAAGTTGGATAGAGCTCAGATTTAGCAGCGCAAGTGCAAACAGTGCCTCAAATAGATTGGTGGAGTTTTAAGAGAAAAGTATGTACTAAAAATAATAAGTTCTGTGCAAACTGTGGTTCACAAATTGACCAGTTAGTGAGGTTAGTTTGCCATTTCGTTGGACACTTTTTCAAACAACATAATTTCAATATTTTGCCAATGCCAACAAAACAAATCGGATGATTTCCAAATTGCATTATTTCTTTATCATCAAGATCCATTTAAAGACCTGTTTGCATTATTCTATTGATCAATCCATTGAAGAAAGCACCCTTATCTCTTCATAAGTATGCAGACACCCTGACAATAAAAATACCAATAGAACTGACATAAATAATATTTTTCATTACAATAAACTTAATTGTAGACTTTGTCCTACTTTTCTCTGACAACTTCCCAGGAAAATTCCTCTATATAATATCCTCATACATATCAAGACATTCCATTCTGTACCGGACATTTGCAACGTGACAGTCGCATATTAAGGGCTCCACCCACTAGAAATTGGCGACGACAGGAACAACAACCCCCTATGGCCGGCCGGGGGGGTGGATTGGGTAAATTACCACCCCCCTCCGTGAGATCTAAGTTATTTTTCTCGTCGGCGACGTGGCCACCCGGGGCGGCAATAGCCTGGAACGGAACGGACACAGAACTAGCCCCCCCCGACCCCCATATACCCTATCAAAATTGATTTGACGCCGAAATGGGGGACATTTTACTATAAACATAAAACTCTTATCATTAAATATAAGCATTGTTTTGGAAATAAATCTATACGGAAAAAAAATTTAATTTCAAATAAATTTTCTTAGTGAATCCTGGTGGAAAATTCAAGAAGCCCCTCGAGTCTATAACTGTGGAAAAAAATATACACAAATGGACAGGTCGCATTAACTCATACATAAAAATATAAGCGGTAAAAGCTTAAAGCCGTTCTAGCGTTAAATTAAAATAAAGCCCAAGAAAGTGGCTCAGGTACTCCCTTTTAGTTTTGGCTTCTTTTTTTTAAGACGCTTTAATTTGTTTTTGTCGGGATGGTTGTTTCCCCTGGCAAAAATATTAGATAGGGACATTCGAAGAGGATGAGGTTGTTTCGTTTTTAGAAGATCGTGTATCGTTGGAGATGATAAAATCAGATGTCGCGAAGGTTATTATTAAATTTCACGAATATAATACATAATTTTATAACGATATTTTTTTATACCCAAATGCCATGAAATGGTTTACGACATCATTTTCCTTGGTTCCTGCCGTTTATGTTCGCTTTCTTTCACGTTTGACATTATGATAGCGTAGGAATCCTAATTAACACGTGAATAAAACATGCTGTACTGCTGTATTGTGTTTATAGAGCGTTAGTGCGATTGCACTCTTACGCTATGTTGGGTGAATCTACTCACTGCTGTGTTAAAGTTAATTTTTGTTTAGGGAGGGGAATGGCGAAAGAATAGGAAGGGATAGGAAAGAAAGGAAAAGGATTTCATTCAACTAGAAGAGAATAGGAGCTTCTAAATATTGTAGGCGAGTTCTGTCAAGGTTAAAGGATAAAGTTATCATCAAATAAATTTTTGATAATGTCATTGTTATGGTTAGTTACTGAGGCATGTTTTTCAACAAGGTACTACTGGATTGTGTCGACTCTCAGATTCGTATGTAGGTCCAACCAAAATTGTTCGTTAGAGAGAATGCTTTCAAAATAATGAAAGGATTTAAGCTTTTCATGAATTATTTTCTCAAGAATTTTGGAAAGTGAACAAAGAAGACTAATTAGACAGTTATTTTGTGGAAAATTATGATCTTCATCCGGTTTTGAGATTAGGATCACTGTTGCCAGTTTCCATGCTTTAGAAAAGTAATTGAGAGATTGAAGAAGAGTTGAGGAGAATTGAAGGATTGAAAAATTTGGGCCCTGGGCGGGATTCGAACCCGCGCCTCCGCATTGCCGGTGCGTTGCTCTACCAACCAAGCCACCATACTACAGATTTTTTTTTTTTTTTGTGACTAGTTGTTAGAGGAAGTTGCGTGGTTCTCCGCTCATTGCCCAAATTTCTCAATCCTCCAATAGACCCAAACATTTATGGAACTTCGAATAAGTTACCCTATTACTATATGTAGGTTTCATCTATGTTTGTTAAAACTCGGTGTACGCGATGCTGCATAAGCAATATTAAAATGGAAGTTACTTTGTCGGTTACTTAACAGACCGATGCCATAAATATGTGGGTCTATTAGAGGATTGAGAAGTTTGGGCAAGGAGCGGAAAGCCACGCAACTTCCTCCAACAACACCTCATAAAAAATCAAAAGTCTGTAGTATGAAAATGGTGGCTTAGTTGGTAGAGCAACGCACCGGAAATGCGGAGGCGCCGGTTCAAATCCCACCCAGGGCGCAAACTTTTCAATTTTCCTCAATTCTTCTTCAATCAATTTTCATTGCTTTTCGGTTAAGTAACCGTAAAAAAAAAAACTTCCATTTCAAGTAATTGAGATTAAGCCATTGAGGAAAACCACCTATTTGAAATATTATTTCTTGAAATCTTAACTTACAAAAAAAAAAACGTTTACTGAATAAAAGAAAATGTTGCAACCTTATATGCGCCGTGAAGCGTACTGAAAGGGTACCGAACCGAACGGGAGGTAGAGAAGAGGCGATTAGGCATTAGAGAGACTAGTGAAGAAGCTGGACTGGTCCCTTAGACGCGTGTCTGTAATTATTCATTATTCAATTTTTATTTTTATTTTGCAATAAACTGATTATTCAATCCAATTTGTTATTAGTGTGTGTATCAAGGAGCGATCACCAGGTCAGTTAGATAATTATTATTTTGTTTGTGAGAGTTGAATTTATACAAGTATAATTTTTTTTCATTTTTATGTAATTTTTTTGTTTGTTTCTAACTTTTTTTATAACATGTGCATTGTTCATGTATTTACCAAAAATCGATTCATGCTGTAAACAACACAGATAAAGAAGTAAATTAAAACCTAAGAAATTATGTGCTGTCTTTTTGTATTGAGATTTCGATTTTGTGTATTCAGAGCGTGTATTAGGGCCTTGTTGAATTTACTAACATTTTCCTACACTGACGAGAGAATATTCTAACAAATTGAAATAATCAATCTAGAGATATTGGCTCAAAAACAACCACAGCTGTGAGTTACCGTAACCAGGGACCTCAGTACCTGCCACAGATGGGCTAACTAACCAAAAACTCTTCAGTATTGATTATAAGTAGTGTTAATTGAATGTAGTGTGTGTAATTAAAATTTTAGCACAAGAACAGTGGCGGTACCTAGTTTCAACTTTTATTGAATTATTGACTCACAATTAGGTATTATTAAAATGACACAGTATGTTTCGATTTTTGAGGAATGTAGATCGAGGGTTTCTCTGCCGTGCTCTTTCCCCTCGTTAGTTCTAGGATGAGAACGATACGATTTACTTTAATAATAAAGTAGAGGTTTCACAAATTTCTCGTTTCTTTTACATGTCACAACCTTAAATTTCCCGAATATTTGCTATGTCGTGCGCATGCTCAGTAAGTAAAATTGAGTAAGATTCCACAACGTAAGTCCTATTTGTTTTTCATTTCGTTTTTCAGAAGATTTGTTGTTCAAAAGGTAATAAAAATTCTCATCGTTCAATCTTACTAAACGAACCCGGGTATGTTATACTACAGCATTCATCTAGAATGCAAGTATTTAGATGTCGCGACGAAGTTGTTTGGAAGGTTCTTGGGGGCTCTATTACTACTTATACCATCATAACCAGAAGCTTTCCTGTTCCTGCTGACTGAACGGGTGATGAAGAATTTTACGTCGTCGGTGGAGACAGGAGTTAATGTATCATTCAGAAGGATAGGCAACCTACAGATTTCTCTGTAGCGCCTGTCTACATCTTCTTCATGATCAATATCATCATCAATGTCTTCATTAACTGAAATTTGTGATTGAAGGGAATCAGCAAAAGCACAAGTGATGTACATATTAAGAGAGCCATCTGCAATGTAGACTACCCCACCAGTGTATTCCACATTGTCAGAGGCAGGAGTGGTAATAGTGTCATGAGGGATATTGTTTTCAACTTACCACCACCAGCACGGTTAGATCTGTCATTTCTGTATAAAGTATAGTTTTGTAGGTACGTTGCAAATTGTATGTGGCCTGAGCATAATATCCTGGACTAATGCTACGTCAACATTATCCTCATATAAGGATGCAAACTCGTATCTTATGGTAAAGATAGAGTTTGCATTCCAAAAGATTATGTAAAGTCTCGTCGGTTTAGGTACATCACCCATAAAGTCTAGTTGAGTCAAAAGTTTGAGGCTAGGATGATTATTATTCATCTCAGCCCGTTTGTTCAGTTTATTTGAAATCTCTTGCACTGAAAGAATTGAGACTCAAAATGGAGTTTTTGTTAAATTTGGTTGTCAAGGGGTTTAGTCCCCAGTACATCGACCTTAAAATTTTGTAACTCATGTACACGCCAAACTTCCTGAGCGGCTTCATAACATCAAGTCGGACAACTTTGTTCATATCTGCAACCTGGACGATGGGACATTGTCGCGCTAGCTCTTCGTGAAGTTGTCATTTTGACGTCCCTGAGAACGGTGATACATGTACGTGTAGTTTTAGTTCCAATCGACTGTTTTGTATGTTATATTAACGATATCACATTTGTCGGACAAAAATCTCGTGGCATTGGGGGGGTCCGACGCTTCTAACAGCAACATGTTAAGGGCGTCGGACCCCCTCAATGCCACGAGATTTTTGTCCGACAAATGTGATATCGTTATTATAACATAAAAAATAGTCGATAGAATTAAAACCACACGTACATGTATTACCGTTCTCGAAGACGTCAGAATTACAATTACACGAAGAGCTAGCGCAACCATGTCCCATCTCCCAGGTTGCAGATATGAACAAAATTGTCCGACTTGTTGTTATGAAGCCGCTCAGGAAGTTTGGCGTGTACATGAGTTACAAAGTTTTAAGGTCGATGTACTGGGGACTAGTTATTGTATTGTTTCTATTTTATTTTATTTTCCTACGACCACATATGAAAATGACAAAATCCGCACAAGCTGGTTCTTTGGAAAGCGCTAAATATCACACGCGTGCTGAAAGTACTTTCAACACGCGTTCTAAAAGTACTTTCAGCACACGTGTGGAAAATACTGTTGACATTATTTGTGATTGCCATCACAATTTACTTTCAATACGTGCATTGAAAGTACTTTCAGCACGTGTGTTGAAAATGGAAAGAAATAAAATAAGAGAAAATTGGTTTAAATCGGTTTCTGGTAGTAGGAAAAATAGTGTACATCACTTCTGAAAAAGCGTCTTTCATACACTCGTGTGATTTTCGCACTCGGCTACCGCCCCGCGCGAAAAAACACTCGTGTGAAATTTGTCACTTTCTACACTCGTAATGTAATATACTATTTTTGAGCGCAACTTACTGTTGGGGTCAATTTTCAATTTTTCAATTTATTTTTAATACGTACATTTTTTTTTTTTTTTTTTTTGGTTTTAGTACAACTGATCATAACGAAAGCATGCTCCCAGAAATCTCACAATCCTAAAGACAAACCTGCACCTGTGGACATCGGATTGTGAACCAGAATACAAGCAGATTGCTCAATTTTATATACATATATATTTTTTACACTTAACTCACAACTTTAGTTCAGTTTAATACCAATATTTTATAATCTTCACTAGTTAGAAACTACTTTATAAAATACCAATATTTTATAATTCTTACTAATTACAAACTAAGTACTTAATAGTTTACTTTATTGAAACATTCACAATATTTGTTTTTTTTTATTTATTTTTTTTATACATTTTTTTTTTAATTTTATTTTTTTCTTCCTAAATTTATCATTTTATTGATTTCCTCACTAGAAAGCATAAAGAGTCTTGTTTTCACTAACGTTTTAAACAACTTCAAACTGATTATATTTTCTAGTACAGATTTTTTAAAATCGGTTGGCAAGTGATTAAAGACTTTCGGAAATAAATACATGTGATATCTCTCACCTATATTTTTGGAAGCTTTTTGCTCTTCTATGTTGTATTGGGTGGTAGATCTTGTATTTCTATCACGCGAGTGTAGTTTTAAATTACTCCTATTTTTACAGCAAAATGAGCTCAACTGATAGTAATATATTTGTCTCATATCCAATACTTTTGATTCTTGGAATAATCGGTTTGTAGGATATAGAAAATGCCTGAAATACATGGTTTTTAATAGTTATTTACATTACAAGTGCGTTTATGAGCATGTTTACAATAACGAGTGTGAAGGATTAGAACGACGAGGTCGTAGACCGAGTCGTTCTAATCACACGAGTTTAAACGCACGTGTGATGTACAACATTTTATCTACAAAGCGAAAAATAAGAATATTTTTCCAATTATTTCCGTTCATTAATATTTGTCTACATTCATTTTACCTTTACAGGTTTACCTTTGACATTTGTCAAATCACCAAAAATAGTTGTGTTATAGACTCATAACCTCGTCCATAACACCACTAGTGTTATGAATTCATAACCTAGTCTATAACACCACTAGTGGTGTTATGAGTCTCATGACGTAACTCAAATACTGGAAAAATGGTTATGTAAAAACGTCATAACCAAACGCTTGTAGATAAAATAGCTTTTTGTGTAATATTCAGTTTTTTTAAGTTGGAATCAAATACGCCCCCCATGCCAAGATGCCATACTGTAGTCTACTTTCGACTAAGCCATAATATAGTATTTTAAGATGGTTTGTGTTTAAAATTTGTCTAAGATATTTAAATCTAAAAAGCATTATTCTTATGGTGTTTCTTACTTGTTTTACGTGAGTATTCCATTTTATATGCTTGTCAATGTGCACTCCTAAGTATTTCATAGAGTCTGTAGAATTTATTGTTGTATTATTTAATAAAAGACTATCATAATTTGGCAAATTTCTTTTATTGCAATATATATACTGCATAAAATATGTCTTATCAAAATTTATTGTTAGTAATTTGTAATAAGATGTTAAAGATTTCATTTAAGTTTCTTTCCGCAATAATTTTTAATTCCTGCCAAGAGTCTGCCACAATGAAGGTGGCGGTATCGTCACAGAAACTCATGATCGTTCCTTAAAGTCGATGTTCGAATATATTATTTATGTAGAGGGTGAAAAGAGTGGGACCAATCACTGTACCTTGAGGTATGCCAAAGACAACGTGTTCTTCTTTACTTGTTTGGTTTTTAATGCTAGTATACTGCTTTCTTCCATTCAAATATGACTCACTGTGTCGAAGGCCTTTGCAAGATCCAAGAACACACACAATGATGGTTTTCCGTTGTCTAAGGCACCATATATAGGGTGGTCCAAAAAAAACCGGAATTTTGTTTTTGAGCTGTAACTTTTTTATTTGTTGACCAATTTTCTTCTGTTTTGGCTTGTTTGAAAGAGAAATGAACAGACTAACGAATCAGGGTAAAACTTTTGACATTTGAAAAAAATCCAAAATGGCGGACTCCTTCAAAAATTGCCTAGTTTTGGATAGCGCTGGAACTTTTTTGTGACACCTTGTATAAATTTTTTCAATAAATTCTTAAAGTTCATTATTTTGCGAAAATTTTAAGACCTCGACAGAAAAAATCAGTTGAAAACTAAGTGAAATATTGAATTTTTTGTAATTTGGAATTTCAATTTTTTATATTGACAGTAAAATCTAGGATATGCTATTTCAGCTAGAATTTTTTTTTACTCGACATATTTTTTCTATTTCGGGCTTGTTCGAAAGATAAATAGGTACGATAAGGATTCGAAATGAAGATTTTGGTGAGAAAAAATTAAAGATTCCCCAGTTCCTTCAACATAGCCAATTTTGGAAAAGTTAACGATAAGTTTTCTAACAATACGACTAATATTTTTATTTATGAATAAAAAAAATAACGTGAACATATTTAAAGGGCGATATGCCCTCCGTGGGCCTCAACAACCCATACTAAACGTCTACGCCAAGAATCGATAGAATTGGCAATGTTACGTTGTTCCAGCAGTTCTCCCCAACACTCAATGATTCGGTTGCGCAGCTCTTCTAAATTATTGAACGTAGCCACATTTCCGTGGACTTTTTCTTCCAAGTCCCCCTATAAAAAGTATTCGCAGGGATTCAGATCGGGGCTATTAGGCGGCCAGCGGTCAGTCAACGGGCTCTATAAAATTCGCAACTTACTCTCTTAGATAGTTGATAGTAAAGAATAATTAAAAGTGATTTAATGCTGAAGCATGTTAAAAGGGAATACACTTTCAAACTGTCCTACTTAATAGATTTAGGGCCCGTACTGAAATCCGGAAAATTTGGTTCAGTGATGGGAAAATTTCACCTTATCTGGAGTAAAGAATTCGCAAAACGACCAACTACGAATTTCCCTCCAAGCTCGCAAAGCAGATAAAGGAAGAGAAAAATTCAGCAGCTATTTAGTGGTATCTATCTGCAGCAATTTCTCAAAGCTACAAAGCACAACTAATTGTTATCGACCAAGGAGTTCGCTTGGATTCACGCAAGTATTGCCAGCTTGTGTTCGCCATATGCTATCCGAAATCAAGGTTGTTCGAGAGAGGTAGGTTGCCTGACTTTTATGACGTCATCTCTATGCCTGAACATAATGCAAATCTCCATAAGGCCCTCTAGATGCGTCATCAAGTTACCCATTACTAGACAACTTATTAACTTTAGGAACTTTGATCCGAAATTGAACAGCTCACACCTCAAGACTTCATTTTTATGCAGGTAATTTTATAACTTACCTAGTTAACATTTATTGTTCAGATTTTGGTTCTCACAAAAACTTTGATAAAATTGTACGTTTACTGAATTTCTTTTTTTATGAGATAAAGGTGATAAATACTGTTTGTATATAAGATGGAGCCAGGTGACATAATAGCCGCTTTACTATCAACTATCTAAGAGAGCAAGTTGCGGATTTTATAAAGCTCGTTGACTGGCCGCCTAATAGCCCAGATTTGAATTCCTGCGATTACTTTTTATGAGGGTATTTGGAAGAAAAAGTCCACGGAAATGGGGCTACGTTCAATAATTTAGGAGAGCTGCGCAACCGAATTATTGAGTGTTGAGGAGAACTGCTGGAACAACGTATTGCCAATTTTATCGATTTTTGGCGTAGACGTTTAGCATGGGTTGTTGAGGCCCACAAAGGGCATATCGCCTCTTGCCCCTTAAATGTGTTTACTTTATTTTTTTAAAATTTATAAATAAAAATATTAGACGTATTGTTAGAAAACTTATCGATATTTTTCAAAATTGGCTATGTTAAAGGAACAGGGAAATCTTCAGTTTTTTTCTCACCACTCAAAATCTTCATTTCGAATAATTATCCTACCTATTTATCTTTCGAACAAGCCCGAAATAGAAAAAATATGTCGACTAAAAAAAAAATTCTAGCTGAAATAGCATATCCTAGATTTTGCTGTCAATATAAAAAATTGAAATTCCATATCACAGAAAATTCAATATTTCACTTAGTTTTCAACCGATGTTTTCTCTCGAGGTCTTAAAATGTTCGCAAAATGATGAACTTTAAGAATTTATTGAATAAAATTATACAGGGTGTCACAAAAAAGTTCCAGCGCTATCCAAAACTAGGCAATTTTTGAAGAAGTCCGCCATTGTGATTTTTTTTCAAATGTCAAAAGTTTCACCCTGATTCGTTAGCCTGTTCATTTGTCTCTCAAACAAGCCAAAACAGAAAAAAATTGGTCAACAAATAAAAAAGTTACAGCACAAAAACAAAATTCCGGTTTTTTTTGGACCACCCTATATTTTCCCAGTTAGAGCCGTTAATGCATCTTATGTATTTTTACCCTTTTGGAAACCAAATTGGTTTTTTGGAATAATAGAATTTTTTGTCAAATACATTTGCAGCCTTTCATTCAAAACTTTTTCATATATTTTTGTAAATTGTATTATCAAGGAGAATGGCCTATAGTTCGACATTACATTTTTATCTTTGTTTTTTGTATATTGGTTTTATTGTTGTTATTTTGAATAGGTCAGGAACGACTCCAGTTTCAAAAGAAGAATTTATTATGTGCGCCAAAGGTTCCGCAATATAGTCAATTATGTTTTTTATTGTTTGAATTTTTATGTTATCTACCCCTGGTGCTTTTTTATTTTTTAAATGTTTTGTAATATTTTTTACTTCAACTTTATGGGTAGGTTTTAAAATAAATGTTTGTTCAACAGTTTTTTTTGTTTGATATTCTTTTTATTTTTCCGGCTAGATTTTTGCCGACGTTTGCAAAATAATTGTTAAATATGTCTGCGATTTCTTTAGGGTTAGTTAAAACCTGGTTTTTGTTGTATGTTTGATTCACTTCTGAGTTCTTGGATTCTGAATAAATATGTTTTAGTGTGTTCCATAGATTTTTTGGACAATCTTTATTATTATTAATTTGTGCTTCGTAATATTTAATCTTTACTTTTTTCAATAGTATATTAAGTATTGTTTTGTACCTTGTAAAATTTAATTTACTTAGTTCATTTGTATTTCTTTTGTATAATTTATAATGTTTTTATTTACTGATTTAACTAACGATTGTGATATCCATGGCTTACGTTTGAAAGATTTTTTGTAATTTTTATTGTTGTTGTGTTTTGTTTAATCTTTGTTGTAATTAAATCAAGAAAATACTGTGCTTGGACGTTTACTTTTTCGATCTCATGAAAATAATTCCAGTTTGTTTGTGCCATGTCCTGTTTTGATTTATTTCCGTTAATTATATCGTATAAGGAGTAAGAGTCTAAATTAATATTTTGTATTTTAAGAGGCATATTTACAGTTGTTGAATGATGGTCTGTTATGTTTGTTTTTATAATAGCCGGATAAAGTTTTTCTTCAACAGATTGACTACGACACTTGGCATGTATATGGTCAATACATGTTCCAGAATCAGGTCGGGTTATTTTATTAATTAGTGATTCAAAGTTTTGCGCATATAGTATATTGAGAAGATCTTGTCTTGGGTTACTTCATCCCCCCCAAATCGCCATAATAAAGTGCGTATCAGAAACTATTAGCGTATTTCATTGGCAGAGCAAGTGCAATACTGGTGCAATATTCGTAATCCATTGGTAGAATTCGCGCTGCACTTTTGTATTTCATTGGGAAAGCAATGCACTGAGTTTTGCACTGAGTCCTGTTGGTGCGCCACCGGCTAAAAAGCTCGTGTCGCACTCAGTGCAGTTGTTTATTGTTATTTTTGAAATTGAGGTTATTGGTGGCTGATGGTTTTTCATGAAAAAACAGTCCAAAATTTTATTTTTTTATTCCTTTTTTTATATTTGTCTGTGAATCTACCACCAAAAATGTCAAAAATCGCTTGTTGATGGCAATTGCCTTGATGGAAAGTAACAGCAGCAGCAGTGAAACCAGTGAATATGAAGAATATTTAGAGCTTCTAGCAGAGAGGAAAGAACTTTTTTTTAAATTAAATTACAATAATTATTTATAATGTTGTATACCAAATCGTAATTTTCTAGGTAAAACTGTGCTTTATCAGACACCTTGAATGTTTCTGTTAAAATAATGCAATCAAGAGAGCTATCCATACCATTTCCAGGATTATTTCACACTAGTGAAATTTGATTTCAAATTAATGAAAACTAAATTCACATCAGTGAAATCTAATTTCGCTCAAATGAAAATTGATTTCAAAGGAACGAAAACTAATTTCTCACAAATGAAATTTGATTTCACATTTTTGAAAATGAATTTCAAACTGACCCTAATTAATACTTATTTTTCAAATATTTATTATTCCAATTTGAAAAAAACATCAACAACGTTATTTATTTCAACCTAATGAAATAAACCTACTGAGTTTAGAAAACTGTGGTTTAGATAACATAAAATTCAATCACGAAACAATAATAATAATTATGAATTATTTAAATAAATTAAACTTCAGTTTGGCAAATCACGTGGAAAGGTATAATGCAGCTATCTCAAGAGTGAGAAGATTCAACTGAAGTTCAATTTATTTAAATAATTTATAATTATTATTGTTAATTGTTTCATGATTGTATTTTATCTAAGTGAAGTTCGTGTCCTATCGGTATCCAATAAAGGGGATGATTCGTCTGTTAGGATAAAAAAAAATAATAAAAAATTTGTCTTTTTACAATTTTATCAATGTATTGTGATTTTGTTATGTGCACTTGAGTGTTCCATCCTGAAAAATCCCGCACTATTTTATATAATTCTAGCCACACAATTTTTTAAGTACAAGGCATGTAAACTTCAGTTTTTTGTTAGCACTTTTTTGATGTTCCTAATATATATTTTAGCCCTGATGATGCCCTAAACTTTTGGGCAAAACGTTGGCAAAGACTTAACAGGCCTTTTATGTTTTTTTTTTTTGTCCACCCCCTTCATTGTATTTTATGTTATGTGAACTCAGTGGGTTTATTTCATTAGGGTGAAACAAATAACATTTGCTGATGTTTTTTTCAAATTAAAATAATAAATGTTTGAAAAACTACTATTAATTAGGGTCAGTTTGAAATTCATTTTCAAAAATGTGAAATCAAGTTTGTGTGAAATTAGTTTTCGTTACTTTGAAATCAATTTTCATTTGAACGAAATTAGATTTCACTGATGTGAATTTAGTTTTCATTAATTTGAAATCAAATTTCACTAGTGTGAAATAATCCTGAAAACGGTATAGTTTTGAAAGGTTAACCAAAAGTTCATTTAAATTCTTATTTATGCTTCTAATATTTTTATGAAAAATTTTAAATAAGTTTCAATGCGTATGTTAATTTAAATGTTTTATATAATCAGAAAATAATTCAAATTTTTTCGTATTTATAAATTGGTAATTAAAATCTTGGACAAAATCCATGGTTATCAATTTTCAATTATTATACTATATAGACTTATTTATCCTGGACTAGAAAAAAAATTTTTTTTTGGTTGCTGGATGATGTAGACCCAGACCGTAACTTCTTTTTTTCAACTTGTATCGAGTTTGCTAGAGCCTTGTTTCCCTTATTTTTGATTGTGTTTTTATTAGTATCGTCGTCTTGGTTACCTTTATGTTGTGCAGCTTTGATTTTTTCTTCAGTATGTATTTTAGTTTCTTCTGCCTTCAAAGGTACTTTGAATTCTGGTTCCTCGGGGTCGTAGTCTCCAACATAGCTGCTGTGTCTCTTAGAGGAGGAAAGCTTTGAGCTGGTACTGGTTTCAATGGGGTTAAAGGGACATTTCTGTTTACGTATCTCGGAAAATTCATATAATTGACTGGATGTGCACCTCTACAGTTGACAATATAGGGGGGAATTTCTGTCCTTTGTACATTTTTGGTAAAAATCATTGCCAGCACACCGGTGACATTTAGGCTCGGCATAGCAGTTAGACATAGTATGCTTAAACTGCTGACAGTTACCTATGACATTGCGGGGCATACTTTTTGCACTGCTATGTGTGCTAAAATTCGTCCACTTCACCACCGAGAGTTTTATCAGAGAAGAGAGCTTTATGGCCAGATTTCTGAGAAGGCTTGAACCTCTGAGTTTCTCTTAAGGAGAAGCCCAAAGATTCAAGTTCCTCCTGCACTTCATCAAGGATTCCTGTCTATTTCTTTGATCCTTTGATGTTGATCATCATTTCGTCAGGTAGAAAGTATAAATTATTTTCAATTTTTCTGTTCACGCAAGAATTTTGTTATGCCACGATGATTGGATTATTGTCAGGAGTGTCAGGAGTGTCCAGGCGTGACAGAGATCTGTAGTCTATCCTTTTCAGGGTTTATGAAAAATAGTTTAATATCCGTTGAAGTAGTCAGTAATTGTTTTAGTTTTTGAACGTTTCTTAAAATGATCGGAACAGTGTTAGGGTATTGCTTCTAATCTGTTTTGTTTGATAAGTCTTCGTCTGTGAAGGGTCATCGTTTTTGTTATTCAAATAAGTCTAAAGCAAAGTCTAAAAAACCCATCCAGAATTATCCTAGGAGATTTTAACGCCAAAATAAGCTACACCAACAAAAAATACATTCCGTATAGCAGAGATCTGGGCGAGTCAAATTGAATAGGAGAAATATTGTTCGACGTCGATGGACCTGGATAAGCCCAGATAGAACAAAAAATGAAATAGACAACATACTCAAAAATAACTCCGAATAAGACTCGATCCAACAATTCCACGAAATAGACTAAATGAGATATGAGAAAGAATAGGTAAAAACATATCGAGAATAGGAAACTTAAATCTCAACCTATATAAAAAAAAAACTAAAGCGAGGGATAAGAGAAATGATAAGGAAGAGAAACAGAAACTCGCATGAATATAGAGAGATCAAAAGAAATATTAGAAAGTGCGCTAATATCTCAAAAGAAACATTCAAAAAATGTATAGGAGAATGGCTACATTAAATACGAAAGCAACCATATATGGCAATGGTCGAAAAATACTATACTCACCGACTTTCCCAGAACCCAGTGCCTAGGGTGACCACAACTTAATTGCAAATGTAGGCTATGAAGAGCTACCGGAAATAACCAGGGAACGGGCGTTGAGCCAAATGGAGAAGATAAAACAACCAAAGAGATGCTGTCAATGGGTGGCGATATCAAATTGGATGCAATAAGGGCACTCATGAACTCTGCAAAATGGAAATATTCTCGATTTATGAGATAATTTAAAGGGTATACTACATACGGCTTCACACAATACGCAACCTTATAGAAAAATGTAGTCAGTATATTGTGCTCCTGAACCTGGCTTTCGTAAAATATTATAAGGAATTCGACATTGAAGCTGTTTTCCAAGGGCTAGATAATGCAAGAATTGACTCACGATATGAAAACCTTTTAAGAGCAATAATACAACAAGTGCCTATAGCAGAAGGCTCAACAATAGACAAAATTAAACCAGAAAAAGGAGACAGACAGGGCGACAAGATATCTCCTAAAATATTTACTCTCGCATTAGAAAACTCTTTAAAAAATTACATTGGGAGCAAAGAAGCATAAAAATCAATGGTCGGTACATCAGCAGCGATCTCGGATGTGCTGATAATATCGACATCGTAGTTATTGTCAAGAATATGGGAGAAGTGCAAACAATTCTTATAGAACTAAAGGAAAATCGGCAAAAGTAGGTTTACAGATGAACTCGAATAAAACCAAGGTGTCTCTGAAAAAGGCGAGTCGATTTTTTTTTCACTCAATTGTTATTGAATTTGTCACAGACTTTCCATAATTTTCAAATAATATACCTTCAGATGATTCCATTGAGTCACCGACCTTTGGTCTCAAAAAAAATCCTTTTTTTCCTCAGGTTATGAGTATTGGATGAACTGATATTCATATTAGTGAATCAAAAACTAATAAATTAAACTTTGATTATTAGCCTATACTTTGCTAATTTATATAGCAGCTTTGGATGACTGAATGTGTTTCTAATAGTTTTTATATTAAGATGAACAGATGAAGAATTGTTTACTTAAGAAAGGGTTCGTAATTCTTTGTTTTTTAATGTTGAGTTAGTTCCTATAGTTAGTTCGATGAGTTCACACGCTTTACTTTCCACGCTGTGTTCGATAATTAACAAGTTATTTTATTTCTTAGTCCATTTCCCAATAATGAAAACCATTTTGCATAAGGTCGCTCACACATAGTGATCTCTAATTAAATATTTCACTAGACAGTTGAGAGAGCTTCTGCTACTTTGGTTCTTGTAGAATCCAGAATTCGATTTTTTTTTTCTGATTCACTAGTGGTTCGTTTCATTTCATAAACTTTTCTAGAAGGAGTTTCATTTTGAGCAAGCAATCGATGGTTTCATAGGAGCCTCCCAGCGCCCTTCTGCTCCTGTAATTTATAACGTTCCGGTGTCAAAGGAGTTGATGAGGCTTACCATGAAGACTTCTCTGATTTCCATGGTTCCACCTGTTGTTCAGAGGAGATATTGTCCTCAAGGATGTCAATGCCACCATTGTCCCAATCAATCCGAGTGTTCCATTCAAGTAGTAGCCTGATGCGGTTGGTATCAACTACCAGATCCCAAATGTGGTTCATTTAATCAAAGTTCAACGTGCCGCCTGCATGTTATCCAACATTACCGCTTTTGCTGAAGCCTGAGCTAGGTTGTTACGATAAATTTATCATTTACGTAACATGTTCCATCTCTTTTTTTTTTTTCATTATGAAGTAGTATTTTCTCCATTTCAGAATCATCCAAATAATCTGAAATATCCTCAAATTCAAATTCAAATTCAAATTCAAATTCAAATTCAAATTCAAATTCAAATTCAAATTCAAATTCAAATTCAAATTCAAATTCAAATTCAAATTTAAATTTAAATTCAAATAATACAAGTGCTGCCATCTATTCATCATGTCTGTAAAATGCAAATCATACCGGTACTGCCATCTAGTGCCCGATGGTTTATATTTCAAAGTATGATTTTTGGTTAATTCGCATTTGACAGTCATTTGTATTTTCATTGAAAGAAATTATATTTATCTCACTTTTAGCAAATGGATATATTTCTGTCCTTTTCTAACTTCTGATTCTGAAATAATCATTTTTTGGCTTAATGATCTAATTAATTACCAGTTTTTTATTTTTGACATACCCTTAATTTAAGTTATTATAATTTGTAAACAATTGAAATAATTTTAGTGGATTTTTATCCATTCTCTTTTATTCCATGCGGTCTTTCATCATGTTTTCATTTTGAAGTGAATATGATCTTTTGGGTGTGCTCGTCTGATTGGTTGAAGCTGGTTGGAATGCAGTAAGTATAAAAAACACGGGATCGTTTTCCTCCTGGCTGTGGTTTCTAAAACGCTCTCTTTCCTTGAAAAATAGTCTGGCAGGCAAGTATTTTTAAAATAATTTTGTGCTTTAAGTTTCTGGATCCTCCCTTATAAATATTTCAATATTCAAATTATCATATCTTTATTAAGTTTTTACCTGATAAATCTTATCTTATCTGTTTTTGAAATATAAATATTATATTTTAAGTTTTCTTTATCTAATTGTTGGCTTCCATTTTGTGAGATTGCTTATTGATTAGTGCCACGTTTTGTTATAAGAGTTAAGTCAACACAGATTTTTGGATTTTAAATAGGTACTGCTGCTCTGGCTTTCAGAATCAATTTTTAGTGTGGGAATATTGGACCATTTGCTCTAAATAGAGTCGGTGAGAACCAAATTTGTGAGTCCATCCCCATTAACTCCATTGAATGCAGGCAGAGGCCTGAACAACCATTTTCTGTTTGACTCCCTAAATTGTTATCTCAACTAAAGGGTGTATTTTTTTAATAGAAATCCAGACAGGTCAAAAATTCAGTTAAAAAGTTTTAATTAAAACATCTCAAGAATTATGACACATTCTGGATTTGATTAATTTCAACCCTAGGTTTATCTGTGGTAGCTACTTTAATTCGAGAGGAAAATTTTGTCTATTTAGGGGAGAATCCAGAGATTTCATTTCTTATTTTTTTTTACCTACCTTATTTTTGCTCGTATTTTTGCCTGCCAGAACTGTTATCAAGAAAGCAGCATTTTGCTCAATTATAACGAGCATTATAATCATTAAAATTAAATCTTGTTATTATTTTATTTTACTATTATCATTATCTTATCTTATTCTTAATTATTCAATTTTTTTTTTATATTAAAATATTAATTTTTTTTTCTTGCAATAATTTTTATACCTGATTCTGTTGAAAGGAGTGTGCAACAATCATTTTATACTAAATTTCAATTTCAATTTCCTATGCAAGACACTCACTTTTTGACAGAATTCAGGAATTAAATGTTCCAAATTTTGGTAAACCTGATACTGCCTTATTCTTTTCTGGGTACCTACTCTACATAAAGATCACTGTTTGGAGTCTGGATCAGCTGGAGTGACGTCACCCCAGCAATCTATCCTTTTCCTGGATACAGGAAACCACATGAAGAGCTCCAGATTGAAAAGGTATATGGAGTCAGATTCACCAGAACAACCAAACTGTCAACTGTACATTTTACAGAAAATAACATTTTACATAACATTGTACACAAAATAAAATTATTATTTGTTGGATGTTAAGTGGTTTCATTTGCACACAAAGGGGCTACACGTTATCTTAATTTTTCTTTGAATTCACGACCCTAGGTTATCTTTTCTTAAAGTATACAAATTACAAATTCCATATTTTATTTGTAACAAGGTTGGACCATAATTTCATTGGTACGTAGGCGAACGTACGAAACAACGTGAGTTTTTCTGATGCCCCTGAATATTTGGCTGACTTGGAAAAGGTTTATGAAGAAGTAGGACTGAACCCTGAAGAAGACGAAGGCAAAGGCGCTGAAGAATAGTCATGCGGTAATTGAATATCTTATCTGCTGGGTCATCTTTAAAGAAAGGTTAATTAAAATGGCCGTTGATGTTATAGCTTCTGAGAAACACAGCTAATAGACAATAACGAGAGCATTCATCATATATTCTAGATTCCTGAAGTTTAGGAACTGGGTCCATGTTCGACAAACTTGTCATCATAAAGTTGCTTATGAAAATGTTGGACGATCGCCAGAGTTTTGTCTTAATTAATTTATTTTTTTACGTTTGTTTTCAAATTGTTGCCCATTTTTCTATAATTGAATCACATCGAATCGGCAGTGATTGCATTAACTGGTCATTTTCATTACAAGCTATCAAATGTCCTCCGTGCATGCGCACTGGTCCTGGTAGGGCGTTTCAACCAGTAGGAAGGTTGGATTACCAGCTGGTGTTTGTTTACAATTTAGGTTCTTTAATGTCATTACTGCCGCTTGGATTTGATTCAATTATAGTACTTTTTAGACCCAGTTTCTAGTTTCTCTTATCCCCCTTGAGTGCTTTGCTCACTTCGTGTATAAATAACTATTATTCACCTAATGGTGACACGTGTTTCGCTCATACGAGCATCATCAGACATAGAAAATTGAAAACCACAGAACACTACTTTTTATCACACGTTTAAATGCACTGTTCTGTGGTTTTTCATTTTTACTGTCTGATGATACTTGTATGAGCGAAACACGTGTAACTATCAAGTGAATTAAAAAATAATAATCTGAGACCTAGACTTGGTGAATTTTTCCTTTCATTGTTTCAAGATATACTATGACTAAATTAACACGTGAGTTTATTTTCAGAATTGTCAACCTCTCTAGCTCGTGAAATTTCAAAATCCAACTATAAATCTAAGAAACATTTTTTTTAGGTTTACCGTAAAGAATGAATATCTAGACGATGGAGCTATAGATGTGACAGAAATTCAGCTAATAGATCCAATTGGAGGAATATTTATAAAAGAACATAAATATTCAAAAGACGCCAATTCATCAGGAGCAGATGTTGATGGGAAATTTCAATGTTACAATCCTATGTTCGACGAAAAATCAAGTCTAAAATATCATTTGATATCACATTCAAATATTTGTACTTTTGAATGTAACACTTGCGAAGCGAAATTTGAACGAAAAAGCGATTTGAAGACTCACATATCAACACACTCGGATATGCATCTTTTTGAATGTGACACTTGTGAAAAGAAATTTAAGCAAAAAAGCGGTTCAAAGACTCACATATTAACACAGTCGGAAATTCATCCTTTTGAATATAACACTTGTAAAGCAAATTTTAAACGAAAAGACCATTTGAAGAATCACTCAATAACTCATTCAGATATTCATCCTTTTGAATGTGACACTTGCAACGCAAAATTTAAAAGAAAAGGCGATTTGAAGATGCACATGTCAACACATTCGAATATTCATTCTTTTGAATGTGACACTTGCACAGCAAAATTTAAGCGAAAATGCACTTTAAAGATGCAGCACATGTTAACGCACTCGGATATTCATCCTTTTGAATGTGACACTTGCGAAGTAATCTGTATTGAACTTTTTGAAATTTTTCCTGATTTCTTGTTTCCAATACCTACTTGCTTATTAAACCCTTTCCACTTCGCTATTGTTTCATTATTATCTGCTTCTTCACGACGATCCTAATTCAAACCTTATCATAGCTTCAAAAGCTGACTCACAGTTCAAAAATGCGCAACCATAGGTGACCAACAAAAAACCCTCTTAGTAGGATGCCACGTGGCCTACAAAGAAACAGAGCAGGAGCAAAGTGATAAAAAATACTTACTTGAATAAATAGCCAATGGACGATCAAATTTAAACCAGTATATTGTCCGTTGAAGCGGTAATGGTAAGCGTAGAAAACAAAGTGGTAGAGGTAAAAAAATCTGAAACAAATGGAACAAAATTATAAAACGCGTACAATTTTTTTAATGTCAAGCTATGTTACATTCCTTGTAATTAGGATATTTTCTAAAAGTTTTATGAAACCTTAAAATAAGCACCTATTCCATCAAAAACTATAGTCATTCACCAAATCTGAGTGGTTGTTTATCCAATTAGCTTAGGTTCGTAGACATTTGTGTCGTAGGATCCGCCTTGTCGCAATCCCGATAATCCTGAATAAAGATAATTACGACATTCGCTGCTCCGTTGCCGTTCAATTTTGCCATATCATTACCTAATGGAAATGAAAGGGGCCTTAATTTAATCTCGGCTTATTAATCGGGGAACGTTTCAATGTTGTCTGGTCATTATATCTTATTGAAGTATCTACACATAGGCATATATTATTGTCCTCTAAACAATTCAACATATTGATAATTAGATGTGTGTTTTGCTGGAAAAATGAAGTTATTTTACACATTATTTCACAAAAAATTTGTAATAATGTATATGATGGATGATTAAAATCAAACAATAATTCGCTGAATTCCAGTAATACTTTATAAAATATAATAGAGTATTAATTAGTACATAGTTATTGTTAATGAAATTATTTCGGATTAGCCCAACCATGAAATATGTGCTTAATTATTTTAATTTCAGTTAAATAGACGAAATTAATTTCAAAACAATAAATTCCTTTCAGCTGCCAATTTAAAAAGTCTGCTCTGCCCCCCTGTTCGACCGCACGTGTACCGTCCACGTGATGCTTTTGCTCACGTGCTTCTACGTAACGTATAAACTTACAGTGGCGTTTTGTTGCTTACTGGCATAATGGTTGATAGAATGTACATACATATTGTTTGGGATGGATTTTGTATATTCTTTAAAACGAAAATGCGCGTTATGATTGAAAGACAATGAGAGGTTGGACCCAACGAAATTTGGGCCTTCGATCTCCTTTTATTGAATTCAAGGAAAGCGTAACAATGTGAACCGAATTCTAGGCTTATCAATGAAATCTCGTGAACCGTGAGAGATACGGGGTCAGTTGAATTGTAGCAAAATTCCCCCAGTACATTATAAACCTCCCATATTGGTTCGATGAAAAAATTGATTAAAAACTTGTCAAATATTCAACAGTAAAAACTCTCTTTCTAAAAAGTCCGAAATGCGTCCTTCCCTTAACTTTAAATTATATTGCTACCGATTGACATGCCGATTCGAAACGAAATCAAAGGCTTATGAAACGTTGCTTTCATGCACTTTTGAAGTCCATCAAAGCGCACAGCCTCGGGTATAATCGGTCATATGCATTTTCCAAATTTGCCTTATTTTCGTCCAAGTGGCCTGAATGAACTAAAACTGAAATAATGTCTCTCGTTTGGATGATTTATTGTTTGATAATGGTTTTATACTTTTTGGAGTTTCAGTCAACAGGAAAAAGTCATAAAATGTATTGTAGAGAATATCTAGTTTGTAATGACATTTTGTAACACTGCAAAATAATTACAATAAACGTAGTTGATCAGGCATTACTATTTAGTGAACGAAAAGCAATCCAATGGCAAGACCGGTTTTGTTATTATAAAATAATAGTGGAAGCATTTTTTGAATTCTATGCCGTGGTGTACAGGTTAAGCCAAATTATAGCTTCGCAGATTTGCTTGGAGCTTGTCCATTAGCCGAATGCGATTTTATCGTCGGTGAGTTTGGATATTTTCATCAAAATGTATCACCTTCAACACGTGTATCCCTCTTTTATCTAGGCATAAGTCTTTTCCGGTCTTACTGTAGTGATGTAAACCTTCCAGCAAGGCCTGAAGTTCCCCCACTGAAGGTAAGCTATTTTCTAAGTTTATTAGCTTGAGCTGAAGTCTCACTCGAACACACGAATAGGGACTCATTTTCCATTGGGGGTAACAAAACATATAACCTATCTTCAACCCAACTACCTAGAATTTACCAAGGTTTCCTTTAGGTTCGACCCACACAGAAACTCAGGTTCAACTCAGGTACCTCTAGAATTCAAGTGGTATGACTACATGATCCTAGACTATTGGCTGTTGCTCATCAGAAACCCTCTAACTCCAAGTGAGATTCTCAATATCAGCGATGAGCAGATACCTTATGTAAGTGAACTTCAATATGATCCCAGCAATTTACTTCCATATCTTTTTAGTAAGGCGCCGACATTGTTTTGTTATAGCTACGAAAAAAAGTCAACCAATCAATGCCTAGATTTTTCCACCATCCTCAAGATCCCGGAGGAATCGATCCACAAGCACACGGGTTTAAAGGCCATCTCTGCTATTTTACAATAATACTTAAAAGATAATGTCAGAGTTGTTATGGTTTCCATGTTTTCCAAAATAACCATCCTCGTTAGGCTCAAATTTTCCGTATCAAGAGTTTATTCTAGAGTGTACAAAGCATAAAACATCTTTGTTTTCCATAAAGGAATGATCTCATCCAAAGTCAACTTTCCGATCTAAAGAAGCTGAGCTTATTACTTTTGTGTCTTCCACTGTTCCCCTTGTTTCCTAGTTTCATGTTCCTTTTGACCAGAAAGATGATATTATATATAGAGCGTAGGTATTTTTTCTTGAAGCAGAGGCACAAAAACAGCAAGACGGAAAACATAGAAACGACATTAAATGAGATAATGGGATTGCCAAAGCGACGGGAAAAAGATATTTTTTTCCCTTCGTCTGAAAAAATGCCGTTGGCTTTTATGCCGTCAAACTGATGGCGCCCCACTTTGTTTTTCTTTCTTATTATCCATCATCAAAAAAATTTCAAAGGGTCTAAATATACCTGGGCTACATCCCTTTTTAATGAAACTGAAACTCTTCGGTTTATTTTCCGATATTTAATTAACTGTGCCTTAAAAGCAAGACCTTTTGGTAATCAGATATCACTGGCTACTTATCTACAATGACAACAAGATAAAACAAAAGATGTTCGAGTTTTTCTTGAAGGGTTGTTATGATGTGTAGGAGCAAATTTGTTGTTCATTTTTCTTATGACTATATCCTACCGACTCCGCCATGTTAAAATGAGAGGATTTTACTAAATAAGTAGTCGATTTTTAAACCCCTTTTATTCAATTTCTCCTAGATTTTCATTTCACGATAAAATAAATCCGATTTTAATGAGGTTCAAAAGCAATGACATCGAAGCTTCTACGTAGGTACTTGCAATACCACAACCGATAAGATTAATATAGCTTTTATACTTAAAAACTATTTAAAAGTTTCTTTAGCCATCTTGGAAGATCCGGTGCGTCTTTCCTCGAACTCAATTAATAACATATTTTAAAAAAATGATTTTGAAGAAGTGACCGCATAATATAACCGAATTAAAAGGTATTGTTTGCCCAGCGGTTCTGAGTCTACGGAAGGAATTCGGACGTAAGTGTGCGATGTTGTCACGTTTAATTATAAAAATGCGAAAATACTAGGCATTAAGTATAGTTCATTTGAAAATCCATTTTTTAACAACAAAATATAGATAACAATAATAAAACGCTAAATATTTTAACGTTGTTCGATCTATTCCTATTTTAATGTCTGATTTCTTCAATTTAGTCTATTGAAAAAATAGACATTTTCTAAAGATACCATCAGCTTTTGTCAATTTGGCAAGTATCCGGCCTGTATGAACCTGATTGGTGGAGTTTTTGGCAGGATTTCCGTTGCCACGGGGAACCATGTGGTTGTCAATGTGCTAACGTCACCTTACGTCTCGCTATTGGCCAGGGCTCCCGTCATTGTATCCTCCCATCTTGAAATGTCGATTTATATTGAAATATCCAGTGGCGGGGGTTTGGTCATTATCGATTTTCGTGTACGAGTTGCAATAAGATAACATTTCCAAAAAGTTCCGCACGCAGCTGGGTATTTTATGAATGAAATCAGCCATTTTTTTTACAACTGCATTCCCCTTACCGTTGCCCCGTAGACACAGACTAGGTGGGCAGACATTACATTTGGCTGACTTGAACTTAGAGTTTGAGTATTCTATCGAATTTAACATATATGAGATTATAAATTCTTGTTATTGGAATTTAGGAGGATGTTCAGAACACTTGGTAGTTTGTTGTTTGTGGATAGTAGGTTGGCTTAGTATACCCGGGAAGTTTGGTAACTCGGGAGTAAGAGCCACTGTTGGATTAATACTGATTTTTGTTAAATAAACAATTAACAACTATTTATTTACGACTAATGTATAATGTAAGTATTATACTTGTGATTTTAGCAGTATAATGACATATGTTATTCCCCCAGGGAATAATGACGAGTAGCGGGATTAATGGTCATTATTCCTCAAAAGTGTCAGTGTCAAACGTGTTTAGTGCTTGTGGATTTGTATTGAGAATTGAGATGGATGATATTTGTTCATTAAAAATCCCAAATAAATTAATTTGTCGTAAATAAAGTAGAGTATACTACTCGCAATAATGGCTATTATTCCATCGGAATGTTACTCCCTCGCCGCTGACGCGACAGTTCGTAAATATTCCTCGGGAATAATAGCTATCATTATTGACTCGTGGTATAATCTACTATTATATACAAAAAATGCAACTTTGACAAACGTCATGAACAATGGTAATTAATTAAAAAGAATAAATCGCTAACAAAAATCTGATGTGTGCTCCACATCGAAAGTATTGGTAATTAAACTTTTGATGGCGCTGCGTCTGGTATAGATCGTAGTATTGTCTATGTTTCCTGGTGACCCACTGGGAGTGCGTTGGTGTCGATGACCTAGGAGTACCCTGAACGCTAATAATTTATTAATTTTTGTAACGATTTTGATAGATATTATTTAGGGCTTTTTTTATAATAGATTTTAAATTTAGACATTCTGGGCATTCTATTGCCATGCCATCGGTGTTCAGTGCTGTCATAAGGCAATACTAGTTCGAGGACAATAGCTTCTGTGGGTGGCTGGGAACATACGAAAACATTTTCTGCAATGTTCAGACTGTTGCTCAACTCATCTTCAGATGTTTCGAAGTATAGCTGTGAATCATAATCTATTGGTAATACTTCGTTTGGAATATCCAGGATCCAGTATGACTCTTTTTCTGTTTTCAATGGAATTGGAGTCGATCTGCTCTGGGACTCTGTGCTCTATAGAATTCTACAGCTCACTTTCTATAGCAGATATCTATTTTCAAAAGCGATAGTCGGCTGAAACGGCACTCTGTGTCACTATCGACAACAGTTCGGCTACGTTCTCGTATCCTTTTATCATGCTACTAGCCATTCGAAAAACGTAGTACAAATCTAGGGGAAACTCTAGGGAATTTTTATTTGATTCCTAAGAAATGTCAATATTATTTATTGAATTGACTGTATACGTCATAATAAGTTTGTTTTTGTTATTATTTGGTTTGCTTGTTTATACCATAACTATTTTTGCTTCCTGAAAGTTGAGTTTAAGTTTAAAAATTAGGCTTTGGTGCCCATTAATAATTTCAATAACAATATTGTTGAAGAAGATGAGAAGCTTGAGCATATTTGTCTGGGAAATATCCAGTGATGAGTGATACCCAACCACCAACAACAGTGACTGTTTTCAAAAAGAAGATGTTAGATTTGAAGAAATAATCGGGCAAAGCTATAATATTTATGTGGCTACAAACTATATCAAGAGCAGAACAGAAGAGAAAGTATCAGTAGCCATCAGGGTTCAGTTTGCTGTGACTCAAGACGAGAAAAATCTAATTGAAGCGGGATTTATGGAAAAAATCAAATTTCCAGGTGTGATTACTATCACACGGCCGATGGAACCCATAGTGAGTTAAATTATTATTAGACCACATGACGAAGAACCCTGGCTAATGACACAAAGGGAAAACACTGCTCCAGGAACTCCAAATTATGGCCAAAATTACATACAAACTCGAAATTGTATGGGTGTGTTTGAACAAAGATTTGTGTGTACTTCAAAAGTGTTGAGGCATGCCCCAGAAAAAGTTAGGCGCTTTGTCGTTTGGTTTGTGCTATTTTACATAATTGCTCGGAAGGGAGATTGAATGGTCCCCGAACCTCATATCCGAAGGGATAACATTCAGGTACCGGAGGTACCATATAATGTAACGTTATGCAAGCAGGAGTCCAATAAGCAAGAAACAATTTGATTTGTCTTCATTTTATGCACTGACTTTCTAAAATGTTATTATAAAGATTTTAACCATAATATGTGTTTTATTCCGGGTTTTTCGCTTCTCACTCTCTCAATGACGATAATATCAATATTATTAATATAATCGGAAACCGGCGTCTGCTCGAAATAAACTAAATAGGAATGGAATAACGTAGGTATAAATATGAAATATCAACAACAACAATTTCGCAATTGTCAGTGTCATTCATGAAACTTCACCATGCACATGCGTCAGTAATATTCGACACGTCTCGAGATGTAGAAATGAAATTATAAAATAAATCGCGTTTTGTCGATATTCTTGATGCCTCTTGAGTGCCAACCATGTAGGATCTTGTCGACTGATAGAATTCTACATGACACAGAGTCCCGCTCCTATTAGCATGAATTCGTTGTGTTCTATCATAAAATATCCATAGACGTGGATAAATTCTTCACTGTGTTCCGCTTTGGTCTGGAGTACAGGATAAGATATTATCTCGATATTGAACGGAATCTTTTTTGATGCAGTCTGCTGGTATCTGAACCGATTTCTTTGTTCTGTTTTGTTCGATAGATAGATAAATTTTTAATAACGAACAATGGTCATTCACAAAAGAAGATACCTAGCCTAGGTTAAAGTAACAATGGTTAAAAATTTTCAACTTGAATACATTTAAAAAAAATAAAAATATCACATTATGCAAATATTAGCAGACTACACAGGTAAAATCACAAGATAAAAGTCACAAACAGAAAGAAGACAATAATTCTGCACAATCTATTTAACCATTCTATTTAAAAACTTAAATAGAAAACATAAATCAAAATTTTCTCTCCGTTTTTGTAGAGATGTGATGTTAAGAAGATTTTGCAACTCGTTGTAATTTATTTCATGTTTTGGTATTCTAAGTCAATACGCGATAAGTCTGAGAAACTTTCTCTGAACTTTTTCCAGCTCAGTTTCATAAGCTTGATAGTGGGCAGTCCAAACAACGCAGGCATACTCCAGTACAGATCGTACTACTGAACAGTTCACATTTTTAATTATATTTATGTTGTTATAGTAGATTATACCACGAGTCAATAATGATAGCTATTATTCCCGAGGAATATTTACGAACTGAGCCGCGTTAGCGGCGAGGGAGTAACATTCCGAGGGAATAATCACCATTATTGCGAGTAGTATACTCTACTTTATTTACGACAAATTAATTTATTTGAAATTTTCTTTTTAAAAACGCTTGTTGTTCATCTATCCCAATACAAATACACAAGCACTACGCGTGTGACACTGAAAATTTTGAGTTTGTTCATATTGTTTCCATGGTCTTATACTTGTTTTAATTTGAGAAACTTTGTGATTGGTGTGCAAGCGGGAATAATGACCATTAATCCCTGCGGGAATAATATATGGCATTATATTGCCAAAATCACAAGTGTATAATGCTTAGATTATATATTAGTCGTAAATAATAGTAGATTATACCACGAGTCAATAATGATAGCTATTATTCCCGAGGATTATTACAAACCGAGCCGCGTTAGCGGCGAGGGAGTAACATTCCGAGGGAATAATAGCCATTATTGCGAGTAGTATACTCTACTTTATTTACGACAAATTAATTTATTTGAGATTTACAATGAACAAATTTCATCCGTCTCATAATTTTCAATACAAATCCACAAGCACTACACGTTTGACACTGACACTTTTGTGGAATAATGACCATTAATCCCGCTACTTGTCATTAATCCCTGGAGGAATGACATATGTCATTATACTGCCAAAATAACAAATATAATACGCACATTATACATTAGTCGTAAATAAAAATCTTTCAACGTTCGGAAAATGAAACCAAGGAGTTTGAGTGCTCTGTTCGCCGTAGCATTTACATGGTGATTAAAATTCAGCTCGGTATCAAACCATACTCCAAGGTCCGTGATATGGGTTTCTGTTGTTAACTGATAATTATTTATTGTGTTGTTCAAATATATAGGTTTTTTAATTCTAGAGAAAGTTACAATTTTGCATTTATCTTTATTCAAAGCCAATTTATTTTCATGACACCACTGAGCTAGCTTGTCAAGGTCTCTTTGAAAATCCAGACAGTCCTGTTGATATATTTTTTTTTGTAAAATTTGCCGTCATCAGCATAAGTAAGAGAAAGTGAAGTTTCAAGCTAGTTGGAAATATCCGAGGAAATATCATTAACAAAGATATTGAAGAATAATGTAGACAAATGTCCATCCTGTAGGACACCTGAGTTGATCTCAATCTCGGACGAAACATGATCACCAATTTTTACAGCTTGTTTTCTTCTAAAAAGATAATTTTCCGTTCACTTAGGGAAAATGGAATGGACACCAACGACTCGTAATTTAGAAAGCAGAATTCCAAGTACCACCCTGTCAAACGCCTTGGAGAAGTCTGTGTAGACAGCATCCATTTGTTCACGACTCTCCAAGGCTTCCAACAGGTGATTCTCATAAGTAAGGAGATTAGTTACTGCGGACCTTCTGCTGTATGCAACATCCTCTTTTAACTTAAAAGCGCTTTTTAAAACTGGTTACTTTTAAAAATGTGTATTCTAAACCCTACAAATTTTTAAAGGTACCGGTTTCAAAAAGCGCTTTTAAGTTGAAAGAGGATATTGCATACAGCTGATAGTCTTTATAAATCCATGTTGATGGGGAGAAATTAGATTTTTAAACAATGGTTAGATCTTATCAGCAATAATTCACTCAAACACCTTAGAAATAGTTGATATGGGGGTTATATGGCTGCACTTCCAAAAATCTGGAGAACTTCCACTTGCTAGTGATTTATTGTAAATTTTACATAAGACAGGTGTGAGAACCCATGCTGTATTTTCTAGGAAAATGACAGGTATTTTATCTGGCCCAGTGCCAAGGTTATTTTTTAGTTTTAAGATGTAATCGAACACCTCAACCTCCAAGATATTCAAATTTCCTATGTCAGTGGTTAACTTATAGTTAAACTCACTTGAAATAGGACCACTTGTTGTATACACTGTGGAATAGTTATTTTCCTAACAAGTGCGCAAAGTGTTACTTTTCCGCACGCAAACACAGTTATACGAACGACGCGAAGCGGAATTCGGATAAGTGTTTGCGTGCGGAAAAGACACTTTGCGCACGTGTTAGGAACAAAATTTTTCCTACGAGCTTCATATCAGGTAGGTAACAACAAAAATTTAAAAAAAAAAACGATAATTTGTTCAATTATTTTCAATTAACCTGAAGCGAACCTATTCAATCATCAAAAAATTTCATAACAAAAAAAAAAGAACAGAAAATTGAAATCCTCGTCAGAGCTGTTCATCTTAGCGTTCAAATTTGATTCGAAAGAAGTTTGTAGATTCTTGCATGTAAATGGAGAACACAAATCTGACAATGTGTCAAAGTTATATTCAGTGTTTGTATAGATGTTGGCTGATATAGAAACAGAGGAAAAATTTGTCATCATGTGTCAAAGTCAACAGGTGCACTTATTGTTGCTTGACAATTGATTTTACTTTTCGGCACTCAATGCGGATACAGGCCTTATCCGCACTGAGTGCGGAAAAGTGTAACTTTGAGAACAAAAATGCGTGCGGAAACTTTGCGCAGGCTCGTAGGAAATAGTTATTTTCCTAACAAGTGCGCAAAGTGTTACACAGATAGAATTATTGGCAGGTACACATATATCAAGAGCCGGGTGCGGCTTGTCCAGTTTCAATAGTGGAAAGTCAGAAAGAGAGATTACAGTTTCCAGTGAGTTTAAAAAAACCAAATCAAGGCAGTTACCATATATATTCGGAAAACTGTTCATTTGATGTAAGTTGAGAAATGCCATGCACTAACTAAACATTTAGTTTCTTCAGTGAGTGAGCCTTCCAAAGAAAAGGGTTGTGTTCCCATGTTGTCATTCACCCACTGGACTTTTATAATCACCACACAACATTACATTAATGTTGTCCATCTCTATACCTTGCTTAAAACTGATAAAAGTGAGGTGCAATGATTTTCATATTTTTTCAATAATGAGTCAGGAGGTATGTACACGTTTCCGATCAGGGTTTTTTTTTTGAGTTTTGATACTAACAAAAAGCTGTTGTACACTTACAATTGGTGTGATAATTTTATTTGAAGGGAACTTATTGTGAACTGCAATTAAAACTACCCCTTGCGATTGGCGGTTACTAGTTCCACTATTTCTGTCCATTCGGTAGACAATATCCTAGTTATTCAGCTCCAGTTCCAGGGGGTCAATTCTTGGCCAGGGTACCAACTGAACTGTCCAGAAAGGTTTCAGTGAATAACAGTATGAAAGAAAGAAAGAAAGACAGAAAGAAAGAAACAAAGGAAGAAAGAAAGAAAGAAAGAAAGAAAGAAAGAAAGAAAGAAAGAAAGAAAGAAAGAAAGAAAGAAAGAAAGAAAGAAAGAAAGAAAGAAAGAAAGAAAGAAGCATATATTTGACATCGTTACATATTACATGTTTGATGCAAGTCAAAATTTAGCTCTTGCAAATAAAAATAAAAAGAGACAACAAAATCAACAATAGTAAAATTACATAAAAGATCTCAAACTAAGCTAGTAAAATAGTACAATAAAATATTTATAAAAATTAAAATAAAAAACAAAATACAACACTACATTAAATCAAACAACAGGTGCCGCCTCCATATATTCATCAACGGTATAAAAACAATTGTCAAGCAAATACATCTTTATTTTACGCCTAAAAGCAAATTGTGACATCGACCTGACGTAGTTGCCGAGTTTATTATACATTTTTAAGTCCAATGAATTTCGAGATGAATTTGTGAGGCGATGTTTATTCGTCGTAACTTTTCAGTGCGACTGCCTGAGCAAGCTCAGCAAGTTTAGTTTTAAGACCTCTTATGTTTTGGTAGTAAATATTGAGATTAGTGGGTGAGGATATTTCTGTAACTGTAGCTGTTGAGGATGAGATGCTGCAACCAGACAAGGCACTTGCTACAGCGGGAAGAAATATGTATGTGTAGGTGCTTCAGACCGGTGTCTAAGCGTTAACCCCGAACGGCGCGAGTTTATGTGTATATTTGATTATGAATAGGATGTAGGAACTTTACTTGCTATACTAGGAACGGGATGCTGGGATGCTGTAACCAGACAAGGCACTTGCCATAGCAAGGAAGGGATGTAGGTATTTTTGTGTGGGTGTTTAAACCGGTGTCTAAACGTTAACCTCAAAGGGCGCGAGTGTATGTGTGTAGGTTGAAGAATAGGAATGAAAGGAGGACTGTTGGGAAGGGCTGGTTTTCAACCTTTATCTTCTTTTTGCTCGAAGGACCAATGTAAATTCCTATTATTGGAATTTAGGAGGATGCGCAGAACACTTGGTAGTTTGTTGTTTATGGTTTGTAGGTTGGGTTAGTACACCCGGGAAGTGTGGTAACTAGGGAGTAAGAACCACTGTTGGAATAATACTGATTTTTATGAAACAATTAACTATTTATATATAAAAAATGCAACTTTGGCAAACTTCATGAACAATGGTAATTAATTAAAAAGAATAAATCGCTGACAAAAATCTGTTGTGTTGTGTGCTCCACATCGGAAGATTTGGTAATTGAACTTTTGATAACGCTGCGTCTGGTATAGATCGTAGTATTGCATGTTTCCTGAAATGAGTTCAGATTGGCAAAACGGAGTTAGAGCGGATAAAATGCAGTTTCATATTCACGTGATCACAGAGTGAGAAGAGTTAAATGGCCAAGTCGAACGCATCAAGAGCAAGGCGAGCCGTGGTCCGCGAATGCGGCGGGCAATACTTACTACTTTTTTCTTGTATCAGCATTTTTTCATTACTAAGAACGAGATTATCCCCATCACAAACCGGAACATGTGTTTTTGCGGAGCAATGCCATTTTTTCTACTAGAGCTGCTTTCTTTTCAGGGGCTTGGGCGTTCCAGGGCGCCCTGGATCACGATTTTGAAATGTAGAGAACCGTTCTTTTTATTCGAGGCGTCAAGTCTATCCCCACGGCTAGCGCCTCAGCGAGGCGTCGAAACTCCACAGCTCCAGAGTCCAGTGTCCGAACTGTCACTAGTGTCAGATAATTATGGCTGAGTTCGGCTTTGCACTCCACGGAGCGGAACGGTATGAGCATGGATATCATGACGTCATATGCGGTCGTAAGCCCAACGCGAAAGAGAACACTCTGAGCCGTAAAACGAACAGGATCTTATCGTTTTCAGCGGGCTCAGAGTTTACAGAGTGTAAAGCTGAACTCAGCTAAAATGTCCTATATTTCTTAGGTACTTACTTCCGTTTCCACCATTATGGGAATTTAAGCATTTTCTAAAGAATTATTGTCCCCAGGGCGTCGAAGCCTGGGGTTTCAAAGCTCTGAGAAGAAAGCACCTCCGGAGGCAACAAAGCCCTAAGCAAAAAATATCTTCTTTGAATTCTTTAGGTTACACTCAAAAAAATCTTGATCATAATATCAATGAACTGCTTTCATAAATTACATTTTCATTGATTCAGTGAAATTTTCATTAATCCCAGGTACAGAAAACTGTAAGTATTATGATTTCATGAACAGCTATCATTAAAATAAAGAATGAAGCTTCATCAAGTTATGAATAGTCATCTACATGAATCTATGTTGAATAGTGCATCGGTTACAAGAACTAAGTTCATTGATATTATGAAATTAAACCTTGATATTAAAGAAAATTTCTTTGATGGGAGCTTCCACGGAATATTCATAATATAAATGAATATTAACATGAATAATATGAATATGGTTCATATGACCTTACTAGAAAATTATCCTTTTAAGAACGAAATTCATTGATACAATGTACGGTTCATTTAAAACAAGCAAGTATTCCTAGAAACAAAGCTGCAACCATTACATCAAGATACATCATAAATACAATGAAACAGTTCATAGCATTAATGTAGACAGTTCCTAAGCACATGCGCAAAGGTAGCTGCAGTCGGGCAACGACATAGAAAAATATGTTGAAATAGGAATAATTACATTTCTATTTTCTGGGTGCACTGCTACGTACTTCGTTCAAGTCGGTTTTTTCGGTTTTGTGTTGTTCGAAGTGTTAAATAGAAAGTCGATTATACCTGTCGCCGGTTTTTTCTAAAGGTAAGTTGTATACCTCTATTACCTCTATAATATGTATACCTATTATGTAGGTAGGACTTGGATGCCTTGCACGGAGACGGTCTAGTCTCAAAATGGGAATGCGAAAGAAATGACCTACAGATTTGAATGTCATCCGGGGAGAACGTGAAAGACAAAAGCGTCAAGAGCTCCTCAGAATTTCTAAGGAATACTGAAGTCTCTAAAAGTAAGTATACTCAATCCCAAATCAAGTTGTAATTTATTTAATCGATATATTTTTGTTAAATGGTTTTGTTTCACTAGGTAGAAAAGCAGAAGATTCAATACCGCAGCTAGTGTTTCATAGCCGAAGCAAGGAAACCAGCCAAAGCATCAAATCTTATTTTCTGATGTGGCTTGTTTTAGAAACTTTGGATGTTGATAGTTCAAAAACAGCTGGAACAAATATAGATATAATATATATTTATGGAAACAGGATTTAAGGAGGATTTGAAAGATAATAGAATATACGGTTAGTGTCATTTAAAATAAAAATACATAAGTAGGTACTTAGATTTTTAAATTTTCAGATTTTGGGATGCCCATTGGTTTGTTTGACAATTCTGGAAGATGATACGAAGAAACCATGCAACTTTTGCATTAAAAGCTTTTTTCCTATTGCTCATATTCATCAGTACAGGGGACACGCAAATATAAAAAATGACCCTTTACCCCATTTAAAATCATAAGTATATTTAAGGCATAATTCATGAAATTATTTTAATAAAAATAAAGAATATGGTATATATTATTGAAAACGTCATTATTAAATATAATGAATGCAATTCTTAGTATTCAAGACTGTGATTCATAAATACAATGAAAGGGTTTCATCAAATTATATCTGGGCTTCATTAATATTATGCCGTCTGTTCATCAGGACAATGAAAAAGTACATATAAACTAAGAACGATGTTTATTGTTACTATGAAAAGTTTCATTAATACAAAAACCTTACTACATACCTTAATGTTCGTTGTTCATACACAAGATGAATCGAAATAGGAATTAAGAAATTGTTCATACTTCAATAACCTAGAGTTCATGTAATCAAAGAAACCGTTCTTTGGACCGATTTTAATGAATTGTTCATTAAATCTAAGAACAACTTCTTTTTATTTATGCTACTATTTGGTTGAGTGTAGGATCGTCAGGATAGTGAATTATTGAAAACTTAAATTTAACCGCCTTTTGGAAATATAGGAGTGCGCATGCCCGCTCCTCGAGTTTTTCACTCTACTTGCCTGTACCCGAACGATGAGGAGCTTGCACTATTTGCTCCCAGTGGCCTGACCCGAACGAAAGTGTCAAAGGAGTCAAAAGAATAGCCAAGCCGAACTCACCTCTGGTGACCCACTGTCGATGTCGGTGCGTTGGTGTTGATGACCTACGAGTACCCTGGACGCTAATAACTAATTAATTTTTGTAATGATTCTGATAGATATAATTTGGGGCTTTTTTTATGACTAAATTTTGAATTTAGACAGAGATACTGCCTAAAAATTTGGTTATTTACTTAACCCAATAATGAATAGACGTAATACTATTTGACGACCGATTCTGGTAGGATCATCAGCTTTAAAAGTAGTCGCTTTGGATGCTTGCATAAGCGTACGTCTATACAGCTTAGTTCGGAGGTTTCTGCATCAACAAGTCATTGGCACAGCTCTTTCCAGGCGCCACATAGTCGAGTGAGACTCGACTTAGACATTTTTTATCAATTGAAGAACTTACCAATAAAACATAATAATCACGTCTGGCTTTCTTATTGAATTTTTTAAAGTACCCCAATAAATTTTAATGATCATTGTTCACTTTTATTATACTCAATTCAATTGACAAATAAAAACACTAAAAATGGGAGACTTCGCACAACATAGAGCAAAACAGAAAATTTATTATTATTTATTTACGACTAATGTATAATGTGCATATTATATTTGTGATTTTGGCAGTATAATGACATATGTTATTCCTCCAGGGACTAATGACGAGTAGCGGGATTAATGGTCATTATTCCACAAAAGTGTCATTGTCAAACGTGTAGTGCTTGTGGATTTGTATTGAAGATTATGAGACTGATGAAATTTGTTCATTGAAAATCTCAAATAAATTAATTTGTCGTAAATAAAGTAGAGTATACTACTCACAATTATGGCTATTATCCCTCAGAATGTTACTCCCTCGCCGCTAACGCGGCTCAGTTCGTAATAATCCTCGGGAATAATAGCTATCATTATTGACTCGTGGTATAATCTACTATTATCAACTTACTTGTCGATATTTGAGGTTTCCACCTGAGACACAACTACGAAAAACATACCGGAAATTAGAGCAACATTTAAATAAACGAGCAAGATAGTGATGCCGCGAGACTCGAGACTGGTCTCGTCTCGTCTCGACTTTTCGAGACGAGACTGGCTTTTGGTCTCGTCTCGTGAAGTTTCGACGAGACGAGACCAGACTCGGCGAGAGTCTCGTGTAGTCTCGAGTATCGAGATTACACTTAAAATTTTTCTTTCATAGCTTTATTATTGGACTATTCTGGGCAATTTGAATATGAAACCAGTAAATTAAATATCAGGGTTACTCTTCACTGTGATTTTTCACTAATTGCTTTTTCACCGTGGCAGTTTGGACTTCCGTTATAATATAAAAACAAAAACCATAAATACATGTTGTCCGAAAAATAGCGTAAAAACTCTCCACGTAGTAGAGGGTCCCTTTGAGAAACCCTAGAAAAATAATTTAATTAAAAAAATCCTTCTCCAGAATTATTCTTGGTAATATGAAGAGGTAGATGTGAAAATTCACCTTCGAATTCTTTAGGTAGTTACATGGGTATTTAATTTAATTCTCTGACATATTGTCAACGGGATATTTTCAGTATTGCCAATAATTTTAATAAATATTAAAATGCAAATAACCTTCTTAAGAATGCCACTAGATTTTTTAAAGTATTTTTCTGGGGTTCCTTGTAGGGTCCTCCACCACGTAGAGAAGAGTTTTTACGCTATTTTTTGGACACCCTGTATAATTCGAGACCAGACGAGAACACTCGAGACGAGACGAGACTTTGGTACTCGAGACCGAGACTAAATCACGGTCTCGTCTCGAGATGTCGAGACGAGACGAGACCAACCCTAAGTCTCGTCTAGTCTCGTCTCGCGGCACCACTAGAGCAAGAGAACCAGGTTTGGTAAAAACGTATCACTTAATCTTTGTAATATCATGAAATTTTCCTGTTGCGTTCAATACAGCTCCATCAAGCCAATTACAGACCGTCGTTTTCAATATTGTACTCAAAAGGAATGTGAGTTAGAACGCCAATGGTCACCTGACATCACACCTGTTTTTGCCATATGCTTCACCCCCTCGCTTCTCATACGGAAAGTGTCAGATTAAAAACGACGGACAATATTTATTTGGCCGAACATAAACATACCCTTTCACTTATTTCATAAAATTGTTCTTGCATACATTATATTTTCTTAGTTCTTTCCAATATATAAACTCGAAAATATCTTTATGGTTTAACATCCCATTTATGCCTACCAACATCAACAAAATCTGCCTTTTCAGAGCGACAGGTGACTGACTAAAAAACCCGTCGCATAATAATATGAAGCAAGCACAAAAGCAAAAAATCAACTCTCGTCTTTTTCGAAAGACGCTTCTTGCGGTATCACCCTGGCAACACACTGTTCCGTCATTAAAAGCCAAAACATGACGCGATCAAAAACGCTGCCACCTGAGTACTTTGATTTTCACGAGCGCTTTATAAAAAGCTTATTTTTTTTGTTCGAAAGTATTTTTGCTTGCAAAATGTGATATTTTCCGTAGCTCATTATACTTTGTTTAAAAAGGGCTAAATGGATGATATTGCCTAAAAGGCATATTGTTATGAAGGTTTTCATACATTCCCTTATTTTGATTAGACATTTGTATTTACTCCGACGGGAACTTGAAACTAACAAAGAGAAATACCAAAAATAATTAGAAACCAGGCTACAACCCGTTAACTCTGGTACCAACCTAAGTATAGACCAAATAACCCAAAAAATAGAATCAGGTATTCGTACTAGCGTAAAAAAGCTGTGCTCTAGAAACAAAACCCCAGCAAACAATTTACTATCAGCCAACACTTTAATGCCCGATTGCACCGTCTCTCTTAACCGAGGCTTAGAGATAACTATTCCTTAAAGTGACATTTTCCCATGCAAAACTGTCAATTTAAGGGATAGTTATCGTTAAGCCTCAGTTAAGAGAGATGGTGCAATCGGGCATAAATCTTATAAAAAACAAAAGAAAGTTGCAAAGACAAACAGAGCAATACAAAGAGTTAAATAAAAATATCAAGAAACACATACGGAAAGATATAAGAACTAAAAACACCAAACTGATACAGAGTACTATTGAACAGAATAGCAGTATGAAAGTGCTAAAGACAAAACTATCAAAAGGGAAAACAGAATTAATACAAATAAAAAATGAAAACAACATAATTATGACAAAGAAAAAGGAAATAGCAAAAACTATCGAAAAATTTTACACCACCCTTTATTCATCAACAATAAAAAGCTCAATGAAAAGAACCCAAAAAATATTAAATGTCGGCTCCGAAGATTTGCCAGATATCACAAACCCAGGAACAAAAAAGGCACTAAAACAAATGAAAAACGGTAAGTGTCCTGGTGAAGATAGGATATCGACTGAAATGCTGAAGTTTGGTGGACCTGTATTGGAAGGATTTGAGGGTAACAATGTAATCAAATCTTTGCCCTTCTCATTGAGCGAACTACCATACTGGGTACTGAAAGATTCTGAGTGTTCCACTCTACTCTCTTGGGATAATTTCGTTCTCGGATTCGATAAATGCATGGTTTGTTGAAGGTGTTAATTAAAACACAACGCTTGTTGGTGAGTGATTTTGACAGCCGCCCACTCTGGGTCAGACGCTGCTTTTTCATCATATCTGGCTACCCTCACTTGGTTCAAGCTGTGGGTCAACACAGTGTACATCACACTACTCTCGATATACTCCGTAGACTTGTCTGAGAAGGAGATTATTAGAAAGGGGCAGTTAAGGTCGGACTATAAATACGCCTACTTCTGAATAACACATATCTACATAATCTTGGCTTTTCCTCTGGCCTCTGGATTATAAGTGTTCCTTCCAACGAGAATTAATGAGATAATTGTCTTTGAGCAGTCCTGTGCCATCTTTGGATCGTAAGGGATTGAGTCCTTGATTGGTTGCTCCGTATACCATCTTATTAGCCTGAAAGGAGGCCCTGGTACTGTTGGATTCAGGTACTTGCTGCATTTCGTTTGATTTTGTTATCCATCATTAGCTTTTTAATGCTCCCGTTTGCCTTTGAACTTCTGCTTGTTGGTATTGATTTTTTTTTAGGAGAGAGTCCGTCTTTTTCGCCCCTAGCCGAGAGATTCAGTCCGTTTAGCAGGTCTGGAAATCCCTCATCAGAGGCTAATATTTTCTCAAACTCATTAGATTGAGCTAGAGTCTCACACGAACAATTTTATAGAACTGTAGGACATAGGTTTTCAAGGCGTACTCTAAGATATAGATACTTGAGTTATACGCGAGACACCTCTGGGGACCCAGAAATTATACAGGCTTTACCCAAGAAAATCAGATTCCTGGAATTGAGTATTCATGTTAGTTCACTAACCTAACTATTGCAGTCCATGTGGTGTGTCCACCTGTGAGAGCAACTTGGACCCTATTAACTACAATATCCTCAACGTGTAATTTAGATCGTTGACGTTTTAAGTTTTCAGCATCTTTATTGGAAACTTTGTTATTGGTCAATTCAATCGTATTTGACTAAAGACCAAACTTTTCAGTATTGATTTGCTGTTGCCTCATCCTACCACAAATTTTAATTTGCTGAAAATCAATCTTAAAGTTCAGCCTTCAAAGAAATCAATTTTTATTTTCACTTCTTATTAGCTTATTATTTGCCAAGCTTGAAAATTGCTCGGTGATTATTGTGTACTAAGAAAAAAAAAGATGATTGTTATGGCACCGCGGATCACCTATTGCCGCCGCCGCATCGAATAATGGAAGACGTTTGCTGCTCAGAAAGCGTAGGTAGGCTAATAAAAGCCGCGACGATGTCGTCGTCGCCGGTATCTTCCTTTTGAATTTAAGTTGTTGTACGGAAAATAAATTGGAAATGGCGGCTTAAAATCACAACTAGGAATAATATTTTTCGTACTCTATACAAAAGGGAAAACAAATTACTTCTGAATTTCTCGAGACAAAAAATATAATAAAGATGAACAAAGGATAATTCGTTTTTTGTATAAAACATAATGCTCCAGGTCTCGTTCCATAGCCAGCCAAAAATTCTTTTTCATTTGGCGTATACCTACCCAATTGAAGTAATTTTAATTAAAGTCGATGTTTACGAAATAAACTGAATTCAAAACTCTTTATCGGGCTTCGACTCACGAAGAAAAATTCATCATTCCCAAAAGATTTATTTTTTAATAGCTCTGGCTGAAGGAGCCATGGAATATAAACAGGAAAAAGGATTTCTTTTTAAAATTTTGTCTAAACTTTTGGTGAATTGGAATTACTGGCATTAAAAAAAGGAAAAACTACTCAAAAACTGTAATTTCTGAGTCAAAAAATATAATGCAAAACACGGTCATTGCTCTTTGAAAATCTGCAAAAAGCAATTGATGTCCCAACGAGGATGAATAGAGCCCTAATTTAATCGCGGCCTATTTATCCGAGAGTGTATAGAGAGACGAAAACGTCGTCATTATAATTTTGTTTGATTTTGTCCTGGGCTCGCGCGATTGAAAGGCTCGGCCGACGAACCCGTTCAAATAAAACCGCGGAAACGATGATTACTGAACACTCAAAGTGACCATTATAGCAGTGTAAACAGTCGGCGAGGGTATACGGCATTTTGTGGAGAGTGGAATATTGGCATCTAGGAGAATGGGACAAGGGGTTTTTTGTCTCCAGTAACGGACTGAATTTACCTTTCCATCCAGTTTTTTTTTTAATTGAAGGAAGGCGGAACAACTTTATCAGGCAAATAAGATTATAAGAATACAAGAAAATTTTAATCTGGATAGTCATGCACTATACTTTGTGGTATATCAAAGGTTTATCGTTCTCCTGGACATCCTTAGTGTCAGCCTGTTGCATAGTTTCCCTTAAAATTTGTAACGTGCCAAAATTAACTAACTATTTTATACTTATTTTCAGTTTTCCATTCCAAAACTTCTAATTTTCAATATTTAAATTCTATTTTCACTTGTGACGACTAATGATTTTCCTCAATTTTAATCAATATTTTAATTCCATTTTCCAACAATAAATTGAATTGATTGTTAACAAATCAATTATTCTAGGGTTACGTTTCCCAAATCGTGATCCGTTTTCAAAGTATGGAGCGTATGCTGTTCGGTAGCTGAACTCAGTACCAAATTTAGTTCTGCACCCGGTCCCATCATTGGTTCCATAAACCACCGGATCTCCCTCTTTGCGCTCTATTTTATAATGACACTTGACGCTTAAGTCATGTCACTCTTGATTTGTGTCTCAGCTGACTGCGGAAGTGTCGTTCGTTTTGTCAATTGGCCTTTCGATTAGTAATGTTTTTGGGATCCTCGATTCCTAGTAAGCGCTCACGTTTTGAAACACGGATTGCTTACTCAATGTCGTATTCTTCAAATTAGGATTGTTCTAGTGGATAATTACTTGTTCTTATTATCATTAGTCGTCAGCTGTAATTTTTTTCTGATTATATTGTTGTGTGTAATTTTTGGTACGTAATAGTTATTTACCTAACAAATGCGGAAAGTGATAATTTACCGCACGCAACGGCAGTTGACCGAACGACGCGGAGCGGAGTTCGGTCAAGCCGTTACCTATGAGCATCCACATCTCTAAAAAAAGGCATTGATAAAATTAATTATTGAATCAGATTAATTAATGAAATTAGATTAGATATACAAATGATCAAAAATCCATTTTCTAAAAAAAAGAGGTTTTCTGATTAAAAATATCAAATTTTACTTTACCGCACACTATGCGGTAAAGTGCACTTTACCGCACACTTTGTAGTTCACTTTACCGCAGTCTATGTTGTAAAGTTAACTTTACCGCACACTATGCGGTAAAGTGATACTTTCCATTTGCAAATACGTGCTGTAAAGTGCACTTTACCGCATGCTCGTAGGTAAAAATTTTATCGATTAATTTTTGACGTTTGTCGTTATTCTGACTTATCTCTAATCCTTACCTTTAGGACAGCTAATTAATTTTATGTGGTGCTCATTTCTTTCCACGTTTGGTGGTTGGAAAAATAAGATCTTTCTGAAGAGGTAAATTTTGTCTTCGCCTTTGTGGGATTTGACCTTAATATTCTCAATAATTGAATTTATGGCACATTGAGTAGCCTTACGTTGCGTTTACGTTTAAAGTTCCATAAATTTCGCCGATTAATTCGGATTTTTACAACCATCCATGTGGTAAGTTTTGCTTTGCACGTTTTTTTCCCACAGTGGATTCTGACCTTTTCTATTTAATCATTAGTGAACAGCTACCCTAAGGAGTAGAATAAAGACCACCTCACTCACTCCAGGATTTCGAATCCAGACCTCGATCCAGATTAATCCAGAGTATTTTCGAGGCAAATAAAACCCATTCCAACAGGTGAGACATAACTTAATAACGATAGATTTTCTTTGCAAACTTGAACCATATTTTCTTTCCTTTCAAATATATGTAATTCTGCTTTTATACACAAATTATTTAAATATTGTTCAAGAGCTATTGTTTTACCTAGTAAATTAACTATTAATGATTGACTAAGTTCCATTAAAGTTACATTCATTTTCTTGTGGTTCATTTCAAAGTGCCTGGCCTTCGCTAAGGTTTAGTTACAAATACAGACTGCTATAACAATTTTTGTCTTACGGTTTTTACTCATGGTTACATTGTGACACAAAAATACACGTTCAATTGTAACCGAGATTGTAACTGTAAGTCTATCACACCTAGCCTAAGCCTTCTAGTTGGACGGTTACACAATCCTTCCGGACCGTGAATTTGAACCTTAAGCCATGGTTAATTGTATCTACTGCTACTATCTGGAACATATTGGTATCGTACTAGCTGTAGTAGACACAACTTACTTCATTTATTAGGTCCTGTCATAATTTTCAACTACACGAAAGTTGACTCCAGTAGGTTCCATCGAATTTCGTGATCCTCTTCCTCTATTCTCACATCGGTATCAAAATATTCAACTCATTATTTGAAGTGTCTCTGACAATATATAGTCCGTCACTGTCCTTACAGCGCCTTTCGTACAACATAGTTAATTCGTTAGGCAAGCTTTGAGGCTCTACGCTTTCAATAAGGATTGTATTCATATTTTAAACTCTATTCACCGGCACACGATGCGTTTCAATTAGTTGAGTCGCTTTTAATTCACAAAAACGATGTGTTACCAATGACAAAGAGAGTGGAAGTATAGTAGTACAACAATGGAAAAGTTTTTTACTTTGATCCGACTTGTATACCGATGTTTGAATGAACAAAGTTGAAACAAAATTATAGAATCTCAAAAGCGGTTTATCAGAAATTGCACCATATTTGCATGAATAGGTCTTTAGTATTAGTCCATTGGCAATGTTATTTATTTACGCAAAAGATTCCGAATAGAATATCGTACCTGTTAACAACGGATATTATGTAAAGGGTGCCATCTGAAAAGTTTCAACGGATATATCAAGAAGTACAATAGAAGTGCAATAACTCAATTTGGATTGCACTTAAGGTAGGTAGCGAACTCGAAGAATTGTCATATTTTCGGCAGGGATATTTTCAAAAACGAAAAAAAATACAATTGAAATTTCACCCAATTGATACAGAATATTCTGAAATACATAGAAATTGACCAGCGATGGGGACAATTATTATCTTCTTCAAATGCAAGTGACACGCTCTGGGAGTGATTCTGCCGGTATATTATTTCACGGCAACAATTTAATGAACCTTGTACTCCAGTACACTTATTTTGAGAGACGTGTAAACCCTAAACAAATTATTATAAAGCTAGGCCTGTTCGCACATAAATCACAAACCAGTTAGAGTGAATTCCATTGGTTGAAATTAGTTTTCTGACTATTTTCAACCATCGAAATTCGCTTTGAATGGTTTGTGATTTTTGTGCGAACAGACCTGAAAAATTCAGCACGATGCATCAATACTCCAGTACACTTAAGGGTTGACCCTAAACAAATTATTATAAAGCTGGGACCTATCTCAATAGTTAGTGTTTCAGGTCCTTATTAATATTATTTTTGCCGAAAGAACATCATACTTTGAACTCTGGATATGTCAAATATGTTTTACCCCATTATGGAACAAACTGTGTCATTGTATTTGATGGCTACGGAAAAGTGACAACGAAAAATCAAGAGCAGCTACGGACAGCTAAAACTTCTTGTTCAGACATTGTATTTACAGATACTACAGTATTGACACTAGCTAAGGATAAATTTTTGACTAATTTTAACAATAAAACGCATTTTGTTTTGAGCCCTAATTTCCAAATTCCAAAATTCGAATATTTCCGTTCTTCAAAGTGAAAGCGATTCTGACGTGGACATTGTAAAGACAGCTTTATCAATGAAAGAGAAAGAAAATACAGTAACCTTGGTAGGGGAAGACACAGGTTTAATAGTGCTATTGATTGAATATGTAAAACGTGGTGGTTTTTATATGGTCCGACCAGGAAAGTTAGGAAAATTTGACCGAGTTACAGATGTATACCAACTGCAACAGAAACTTGGTCCAATAAAAGAGCATATTTTGTTTTTACACGCTGCAACAGGGTGTGATACAGTATCGGGTCTATATAAACAAGGAAAACAAAAAGCCATTAAAATACTGAAAAACAAAAAAGACCTGGCAGATACAGTATCCATATTTAAAAATCCTAATGCCTCAAGAAATTATATTATTAGTACTGGAGAAAAGTTCTTGTTGGAATTATATGGCGCCAAGAAAACTAGTAAATCCTTGGACGATCTAAGGTTTGTGAAATACAGTACCATAACAGCTCGGCAAAGTTTGCAGGCAAATTTTGAACTCGCAGTGCTTCCTCCAACTAGCAATGCACCCAAACACCATTTTGAAAGAGTTTATTTGCAAGTTCAAGCTTGGCTTGGCAATAATCTCGATCCAAAACAATGGGGATGGATCATGCAACATAACGTGCTTATACCTCAACCTATAGCTCCAAATTTTATTTTGCAACTTATTTTTTGCAACTGTAAAACCGACTGTCGAAGGTTTTGCAGTTGCACACAATCAAATATTTTTTGTTCCAATTTGTGTGGCAACTGTAATGGGAATGCATGTGATAATATACCAAACTTACAGGTACACTCAGATTCTGATCACGATTCGTAAATTGGTGCTAATTCTTTTTGTAGGTTTGGTATGTTAAAATGTTATTCATGTCATTATTTCGGATAATGAAACGCTAAATATTACACTAATTGTAGATTTGTAAAGTTTGTTTCGCCAGGGTTTGTACTTGCCACCAGCATTTGCCTTCCTTGTTTAAGAAATCAAAAATTGACTGAAACAAATCAATGACGTCAAAAACGTTCGTCGGTTCTTGAATCATTTTAATTTGTCAAAAAAATTGAATGTGTCATATGAATTAATCTACGACAACCCTTTTTTTTTCAAGTTTCAAGGTCAAGTATGAACCCTGGTGAAACGGACCTTATATTAATTAGTTGTATATGTCAAAACTCTACAGTTTATAATATTTGTTTGATGTAGAAATGTATTTTATAACTGAAAAAAAAAAGAAACAAATATCTTATAGTGTGTATTTTTTTATGTTCTTCAATTTTCATCTCTTGACTTTTATTGAAAAAAATTAATATTTTTTGAGATATGTCACTTTTTCTGAAAAAAACCATAAAAAATCAAGATGGCGGCCTTGAATTTTGACTTCTGCAAAATGGATGACTGATGACTTTTAGTATGTTGAAAAGGACCTAAAACACTAACTATTGAGATAGGTCCCAGCTTTATAATAATTTGTTTAGGGTCAACCCTTAACTGTACAGGTAGTCGATTCTCGAATTTGGTAGAAGTGAACGTTCCCCTAAGAGAAGTGAGAGATCACATCGCACGCTCGTTCTCTTGGTGCCAAAGTTGGTATTCTCGAATGTATGGGATTATGATAGAATGAGAGAAAACTTGTCAAATAATAATGCGTTGCCAACAGTAATATGTAGAATTAGCCACAATTTTATTGTGTTAAAAGGACGAATGTCATGAGAAAGAAGAAAATCAGTTTGTTTTATTCGTTTTATTTGTGTTTCGGGACGTAACATCATGCTTATTTATTTAATGAAAATCAAACCATTAATCCTTCTATTTGCAATTTTTATTTTCGTGTTGTTTTGTTTATGTGGAAAATGAATTTGGAAAAATCAAGATGTTCAGTTGCCAACGACGTAGCTATAGCTTTTCCATGGAGGGGGTTTTAGAGCAGTGGCGGCTCGTAGTCTATGCTGGAAAGGGTTTCAATTTTAGACCAGACGATGTATAGGTATAACCTGGCATAGCCGCTGGAGGATATAAATTTTTTTCAAGTTCCACGCCCAAAAACGTTTATTTTTCTTAAAAAAATAAATAATTTATTCAGTTAATGGGGGGGTTGAACCCCCAAACCCCCCCCTTATATACGTCCTTGTGTGTTGCCAACATAATTACTAAATTTTTGATTTGGGGAATTATCTTTAAAAAAAAAAAACAGACTTTATAAATCATACTCAAAAAGAAATGCTCATTGACTTTGTAAGGCAAAATGAAACTTCGAAGTGGAAAATTTACCTCCGATTTTACCACAGTTTTTAATGATGAAGTTCTAGTTGGAACCCGTATAAAAGGTGTCAATAAATCAATTAAATTTCGAGCAGGATCTTTGCTTAATCTAAATAGTTTTATAAATTTATTATCCGTTAAATCAAAGGGATTTTCTCTTCTGTAAAATCTCCTTATAGACCGTCAGCCAATGACATATTTTGCTGACCAATTTTCTCTCTTCGGGGATTTCAACCACTGAAAAATATGTCAGTGCTGAGCTCAAAAAACGAAAATTTAGCGGCCGGGCGTCTGCTAGGCATATGGAAAATTAATTTTCCTCTTGCAGAAAAAAATAGGTTATTTTTTCAATTTCACTTTCATGGCATTTTAACACATTAACATTGTAGAACAATCTAATAGTGAAAAACCAAAGCCATAAGGTTTGCACGTACTTGAAATAAGGGCGCGATCTTGTGAAAGAATATTCGGTGGCTGATCGTTTTCTCGCTTATGGTAATCGACAGAATCAAATTTCATATCGGTAGGAACCAGAAAAAAATTCCCATAAGCCTGTCAGCTGTTGAGGTACCTATATGTTACGGCCGCTGCAAAAGAAAAGAACATTTTCCATATGCTTAGCAGACGTTCGGTCGCTAAATTTTAATTTTTTGAGCTCAGCACTGACATAATTTTCAGTGGTTGAAATCCCCGAAGTGAGAAAATCGGTCAGCTAAGTATGTCATTAGCTGACGGTCTATTATAGGCTTTTCTTTTTGCTCTTCTGGATCTAGTAGATCATTCAGTACAAGAATTCTTCCTATAACCCCAGCTTCCATGGTTTCCCACGTTTTCGTATTAGACCGAATTTTCCACTTCAACACAATTTGCAAATGTACCCAATTGGCAATTGACGTTTTCAATTAAAAGAGATGGACGATAAAGTATGAAAACATTCAGATTCCCGCCAACATTTGCTTGCTCGTCAATGTCAAGTGTATAGGGTGTTTAGCAATCTCCTGGTTTTTATTCTAATCGGTGACTCCACCGATGAGTTAGGTATCTTTGTTCAGTGAATTGAAAATGACAATGACCGACATAGAATGGTGAAATTTGAAATTGGAAAGAACATGTGGGAAGCAAACAGCTTCCGCAAACTAAACTTGAACGTGGATATCTTTGTATACTTGATGGGTCGTGGATTTCCCTTACTTTTGCGAGTATCAGTTCTGATTTTGTGTATCCAAATTTTGACAAATGTAGAATTTGATGAAAACTTATGGAAAGACACGTCCGCCGGTGAATAGGAATTATTTTCACGAAAAGGCACACTACACACAATCACCATTGTTAGGAAAAAACCTTGAAAAAACCGAGGAAATAATAGTTTCCAGTCTCACACGTATAAAACTCTTGTCAACAATCCACTGTCAATAGCTGCCAATCATTGTTTTCATACTCTTTTGGCGTCTGACAGTCTGACGCCAGAGAGAGAGGTTTCTAAATTGAAAAGGTCAATTACTGATAATAAATGATTTGCAAAACAAACAAAAAAATACCATGGATGATGACTGTAAAATTGACAAAAAGCGCATGTTTGACGTTTGGTTCTCCCGCGAACAGACGTTCTCTTCAAAAAAAGTAGTTGAATAAAATTCTCTCAACTTTCATAGGAAGTGAACGGTCCCTAATTTCGAGAATACGTCGTAATAGATTTTAATAGAAACCACACGTACTTTTCCTATGAGAACAGGGATCACACGATTCGAGAATCGCCGGCCGTCCGAGTATTGATGCATCGTGCTGAATTTTTCAGGTCTGTTCGCACAAAAATCACAAACCAGTCAAAGCGAATTTCGATGGTTGAAAATAGTCAGAAAACTAATTTCAACCAATGGAATTCACTCTAACTGGTTTGTGATTTATGTGCGAACAGGCCTATCATTTCCTCCTGGCTGGAGATGAAATAAATTTGAAACTGCGTTGCAATATAATTTTCATTGTTTGGACGCTTCTGGTGGCCAAACAATTCGAGCTCCGAGCTCTGAATCGTAATCCAAATCTATGTTACGATCAGATCATAATCAAATTCAAGCAAATATGGATGGAGTCGGTACTACATGAAGCTTAATACAGCTTGCTCAGATGAGAAAAGAAAGGTTCGGAGAAAATTGACTAACATTTTAGCAGTTACCAACAAGTTATAAATGTTGACACACCGGCTGGAATAGCTGACATTTTCAAAATATTGCCAACATCAGTTTGCTGGAACACAACTTTATCATTGCGCATGCCTGAAGCTGATGTCATTTCTGACATCCTGCTGGAGCAAACCTTATACTTCTGCCCGAGTGGAAACATTCTATGATTTTCAAAATGTGTTTACGTTCTTTGTTGGCAATTTTTCGAGATCGACTACTGTGTGTTCTTCATGTCATCATCAAAGGCATTCACTTTCTAACGAGTATTATAAATCTTTTAGCGGTATCTTGATCTGTGTGTTTTTTGATGGCTAACTAAGCCTATTCTGATCCCACAACTCCCCCACACCCAGTCAGCGGTAGCTAGTCGTTAGTTTGATTCGGTTTGTCCCATCCATGCTTTCGCCTTTGTCGTTTTCTCTTGAGAATATCGTTATATAATTAAAAATTGCCCGCTCTAGTTACGTTGGGCATTCTCCAGTTGGAAATACATAATTTGTTTAGGAGGCACGTAAGCCGATGCTGGATGAGCATTGCCTCAAGCTGAAGCTGGTTTCCTCAAGGATACTTTTTTTCGCTTGTCGAACCTGTCACTTGTTAGTTAGTTTCAAGAATTCGTTTCAAGAAGCGCTGAATGTAGCTTTTCCAAGCACCTCGGGAGTCGTCTGTCCTGTAGGTGGTCCAGATTTCACATCCTTAAAGAAGTTTTGGTATGATGATGGTATTGGAGAAGGCGAGCTTAGGTTGAGCATTTATATTATGGTAGTGGAATGGATATTCTTTTTGAGACGTGACATAATGCTACGGTGATGCACTTTAGTCGGTGTCGAATTTCTCCGTCAATATTTGCGTTTGTCAAAAGATGACTCCCAAGATATGTGAAGTATTCTTTGTTTTCCAACGATTCTCGATTGACAATTACAACTGAAAATTGAAAATGAAGAGGAAGTTGAGGGAAATTAGAGGAATAAAACTTTTGGTCTAGAGCGGGATTGAAACCCGCGTTCTCAGCGTTGCCGGTGCTACGCTCTAACCAACTAAGCCACCCCGACCCTACAGATCTTTTTTGATTCTTGTTTGGTCTTGTTAGAGAAAGTTGCGTGGTTCTCCGCTCATTGCCTAACTTCTCAAACCTGCAATAGACCCACACATTTATGACATCGGTCCTAACTCGAATAAGTTACCCTATTACTATATGTAGGTTTCCACGCTTTTCGGTTGTTGTAACCGACAAAATTTCATTCCTTTCAACATTGTTTATGCGGTCATTGCATACACCTAGTTTTAACACACATGGACGAAACCTACATATAGTAATAGGGTAACTTATTCGAATTAGGACCGATGTCATAAATATGTGGCTCTACTGGAGGATTGAGAAATTTAGCAATGAGCGGAGAACCACGCAACTTCCTCTAACATTACCGAACAAAAATCAAAAAAGATCTGTAGGATCGTGGTGGCTTACCTTGCGTTCGGTATTTTGCTCGAAGAGCAGAGCATGTTGAGCGGAGCCGTAATCACGTGACCAGCGAGCGAACAGAGATGAACGCTGTGTCAGAGTGCCCGAAAGGACCCCGCACACCTTATATGGGATTTTGGCGATCGGTCGATTTTTTTTCAAATTTTGATATGTTGTAGAGGATTTATTTCTTAACAACCTTTAAATGGGACGAAATCTTGTAGGTATTGCGGTCTTTGAGATATGACCGTTGAAAGATGAACTTTTTGCGACTTTTTGTGTGGAGAGTATACGAAATACTAGTGTTTATCAGTCAAAATATTGACAGGCTCACATATTTTACGTCACTAAACATTTGTCAACATGGGCTAAGGGCGGGGTAACACTGGCTCCACCATTGACCCCAGAGCGGTCCCGGCCTTAGCCTATGTTGACATTAATTTGTAACTGACGTAAAATATGTGAACCTGTCAATATTTTGACTGATAAACACTAGTATTTCGTATACTCTCCACACAAAAAGTTGCAAAAAAGTTCATCTTTCAACGCTCATATCTCAAAGACCGTAATACCTACAAGATTTCGTCCCATTTAAAGGTTGTTAAGAATTAAATCCTCTACAACATATCAAAATTTGGGAAAAATCGATCGATCGCTGGAATCCTATATAAGGTGTGCGAGGTCCTTTGATTAAACGAACGCGAATGAGCCTGCACCGAGTACACTTTTTGAATAAACGAAGGGTAAATTCAAGCTCGGAGAGCTCAGATCAAAATACCGAACGCACGGTTAGTTGGTTAGAGCGTAGCACTGGCAATGCTGAGGACGCGGGTTCGAATCCCGCCCAAAAACAAAATTGTTAATCCTCCAATTTTCCTTAACTTTCTCTTCATTTCCAATTTCCACGCTTTTCGAATGTTGTAACCGACAAAACTTCATTCCTTTCAACATTGCTTATGCGGGCATCGCATACACCGAGTTTAAACACACATGGAGGAAACCTACACATAGTAATAGGGTAAGTTATTCGAGTAAGGACCGATGCCATAAATATGTGGGTCTATTGGAGGATTGAGAAGTTTGGCAATGAGCGGAGAATCACGCAACTTCCTCTAACACCAGACAAAAATCAAAAAAGATCTGTAGGGTCGTGGTGGCTTAGTTGGTTAGAGCGTAGCACCGGCAATTCCGAGGACGCGGGTTCGAATCCCGCCCAAGACCAAAATTTTTAATCCTCCAATTTTCCTTAACTTTCTCTTCATTTTCAATTTCCACGCTTTTCGGTTGTTGTAACCGACAAAACTTCATTCCTTTCAATTACAATTGGATCTGAAGCATTATTATTTGGAACAGGCTGGCATACGAGTTTTGTCTTATCCGTGTTTAGACCGATGCTTTCGTATACTTTCTCAAATCTATCTAGAGTAGTTTGTAGGTCTTTCTCTATGTAAGCCAAGCCAGCGTTATCATCAGTATATTGAAGTTCACAAACAACTGTTGTGGATACCTTGGTCTTGGCTCGAAGTAGGCTAAGTTTGAATCGCTTATCAGCGATTCCTAGCTTCAGTACGGTTGTGATCTCACAGGCTTCCGGCTCCGTTGTTGGTGAGGACAATGCGATATAATATTGGTTTTTCTGGCCTTTATCCTCTATTGAAGGTAATGATCGTTTTGGGTCATCAGCATGTCAAAAGGAAGTAATACCTGTACAATGCTTGGAGAAGTTGATATGGAGACTGCCTCCAAAATGTTGAGTTTCATTACAGAAATAACTTGTGTTATTTAGGACCAGATTTAGCTCTCAGATTTATAAATTGATTAAACAGCTAATAAGTATTACCCACTCCAAACTTACCGCTGATATCTAGAGCAGCAACCTTTTTTTCCAAACCCTAGAGTCAAGTTGTTATATAAAAAGCCCTTTATAACTGAACACTTTCCAAACTGAAATTGTTAATTTCCAGGCAAAAAAAAATCGGATTTAAAAGTGAATTATTTTCCTACCAAGCCGTACACGCACGCAATAACATAATTTGGCTAACGATTGCCTCCTCGTGTTAATGGATTAAAGTCAATGATATGCAGTTTTGCATGCGGCCATCCCCAGGCCCGTAATACCTCCGAGTATATTTATCATTGGTAGGTAGTTTTAAGCCCAATCCTTTTCTAGATTATTTCGTTCGTCGACACGGTCCTTTGTAAATTAGATTAATGCGAATTTATGCGGTATTTGCGGCTAATGGGCCGGGGACGAAGGAATTGAATTGATAATGACCGCTCTGGACAAATTTATGGACGTAGAGGTAAATATATTTAGAAATAGTACTAATAAATTTGAAGCTTTGAATTTGGTTAAAAATTCACAAAGTCAATCCCCATTTATTGTTTCAAAGATTATCATCTGTCCCATTATTTGTGAAAGATTAGAGAAAAGAATTTCTGTACACAAATTAAATAATGAGCAAACAAAAACCTCTATTCTCGCCCCTCGATTTTTCGGACAGCTAATCAGCAGGGAACCAAAAAAAAAATCCAAAATGCATTTCGGAAGGGGTACGTGAGTAATAGATTTTGAAGGGACGCAAAATAAAGGCCCTCTCACCGCAGGATACCGAGACTGATTGAATTTTGACAAAACTTTACGTAGGATTATTGGAAAAACCAATAAACGCTGGGCTTAATAAAATATCCGCTACAAACTACACTCTAAGCCCTCGCTCTGGGGGAAGCAGGTTTCGGATTTCGGCGAGTTGCCCTCCAGCAATTTATTAGAAGAACTTCTCTCGGGTGATTTTTACTGCGAAACTCTGATTTAAGGAAGCAGTGAAATTGGAGCGCAAACTTTTGTATAAAAGTATTTCCATTGTTGAACGCGTGATTTTGGTTCACTTGGGCCTATAGCCTATTTTTTTTTGTATACAGGATGCTACAAATTCGAGTTATTCTAGAGGTATCTCCGGAATTGTAACAGATACGAGGTTGAGGAAACCTCTTATCGCCACTATTTGTTCTTTTTCTATTCGTTCTTTTTCAAATAAAGCAAAATTGAAATTTACCTTTTTGAAATTTTGTAAAAAAAAATGGGAAGCTTCTAAGTAAAACAAGTGCTGGTTGAACCAGGGGACCCAATGATGTACATACCAGTTATACAGCCTGTAAATACACACGAGCTTAAGCTCAGGCGCCTGACCCGATTGACTCACTTCCGCCTGGCTACTTGCAAAAATGGAGAATTGTTATAACTTTAGAAAAGTAAACATGAAGACATTAGGAGATTGCTATCCCATTACTAATATAAATGAACTACTGGACAAGCTAGGGTGCTGTCAGTACTTTGCAATCTTTGATCTGGCGTCTGGCTTTCACTAGATAGAAATGACAGAAGATATTCAAAAGACGGCCTTTAACACGGAAAATCGTCACTATGAGTTTTTAAGAATGCCATTTGGACTACGAAACGCTCCTGCAACCTTCCAAAGGGACATCGCCAACATTCTTCGAGGGTATAGCAACGAAATGTGTGCAGTATATATGGACGATATAATCATCTTTAGTACAAGCCTTCAGGAACATCTAACAAGATTGAAAGTCATTTTCAACTGGTAACGAGAGGCTAACTTCAAAATACAGCTGGACAAATCGGAATTTTCGCAAAAAAAAAGTAGCATATCTGGGACACATAGTAACACCATTTCGCTACGGCTGGAGCATTGGCTGTACGCAAAGGGAAAAAGAAAACATACTTGCTAAACAAGTCGCACACGGAAAATATGTAAGCATAGCCCAACAAGATCTAGGAAGTGGCCCAACGAGATCAACACTGATAATTTGCCAGGGTCTAGAGGTGGTTGGAATAATGCTAAGCATCTTGCCAGCTGGAGCTTGCTCCTGAGGCTTAGTCTGGAGACAAATATTGCAATGGCGGATTTACTGGGCGACATCATGCCGCATGCTGTGCTAGTAAAATCTCTGAGAAATTCTGAAGAAGCCGCACTTGGGGGGATCATGGTTTGCCTTGATGATAGCGGACCTGCCCTTCTTGAGAATAACGCGAAGCCAATATTGAGAGGGATCGGAAAGTTCGGGGTAGCGAATACGGGCTTTCTTGTAATGGAGTGAAGCCGTTTAAGGCTGTAGTGATCCGTTATAACAGTAAATTTCGTACCTTCGCGGTACTGTCACAACTTCTCAATAGCGAAGAGCACTGAAAGGCATTCTTTCTCTGTTGTACTGAACCGCCTCTCGCTTTTAGTCATTGAACGGCTGAGGTAGCATATAACGTGTCGGATTTGTAACAGGACGGCTCCCAGGCCATAGTCGGAAGCGTCACATTGGACGACAAAGGGCAAATTAAAGTCAGGGCAAGAGACGACAGGAGCCTTTATCAAATTCTCCTTTATGGACTTGAACGCTGTCTCGCATTTGGGATGCCAAATAAATTTGGTATTTTTGCGTGTAAGGCCGTAAGAGGAGCAATGACCGTAGAAAAGTTTGGCACGAATCGACGATACCAACAGGCCATGCCGATGATACGCCAGACTTCGGTAGCGTTAGTCGGAGAGGGAATCCGGATAATGACCTCCACTTTTTCAGGATCTACCAACAATCCATTCGAATTGACCAACCACATAGCCCAAGTATTCCAACTCGGACTCACAGACTTGGTATTTTTCGGGGTTTAGCGTTAAACCAGCTCGCCTAATGCGTTCGATAACCTCCTGTAATATCTCGATGTGCTTATCAAATGTTGGAGTACAGACAATGACATCGTCGAGATATACAAAGACGTAGGGGTCAAGATCGACACCAACAACCCTGTCAATCAACCTTTGCCATACTGCTGGGGCGTTAGTCAACCCAAACGGCATTCTTTTGAAATGAAATAAACCTCGTGAAGGTACAGTAAATGCAGTGAGAGGTCAAGAGTCTTTGGCGATGGGAATTTGCCAGTAAGCTGACTTGATGTCAAGGGTGGTTAGGAAACGGGCATCACAGAGTTTATCCAAGATGGAGCTGACGTAGGGAAAGGGGTAAAAGTTTGGAATAGTGACCTTATTCAGAGACCTATAGTCGACACAAAATCTCCAATTTCCTGACTTTTTACGGATCATCACTATTGGAGACGACCAGGGAGAGTCCGATGGTTCGATAATTTCATCAGCTAACATTTAATCAAGGTCCGTATTAACTACCTTCTATAGAGCCGGGGATAAGGGGTAATAGCGCTGCTTGAGGGGTGGGGAATCGGTCTTGATGATAAGCTCCACCAGCTCAGTACAGCCAAGTTTTGTACCCATAGTCGCATGAATATTTGCTACCAGCTTGTCCAGGATTACTCGCTTCGGGGGACAGAGACTCTTTGGATTGGATGGCGCTGACCTTAGAAAGCTCACTAGCATTAGATCGAAATTACCACTCGGATGAATAGAGGTCAGGGACAATTTGCATCCTCGACCAAAAATCATCGCCCGGAATAAGGCTATGAGGAAGAGAAGGAATGATCAGAACCTCGAGCAAAACCACTCTGTCACGCAAGCAAATAGGGAGCTCGGCGGATCCAATTCCTTGATAGCTTTCGCCGTTGGCAACAATACACTCGGATCGAGCCTGCGAATTGACGCGACATAAGGATCGAAGAATGTCTGAACCCTTGGATCCGATAATGGTGCGAGTGGAACCACTGCCCAATTATGCTAGGAAGGGCTTCCCGTATATAGCCACTTCCAAGTAAGGTCGACAAAACGTAGTCCCAAGATGACGCGATGCTTGGCGGCCCCAGAATTTGGTAAGCAGCAGGAAGACGGGGGCCTAGCTTAGCCTTTCTGATGGGCCGTTTTTTGAACACCTCGGGCAATCTCTAGAGATCACATCTTGATGAACACACTTAAAGCAAAACGTTTGCCGAGGTTTTGAACACTGGCGAAAGTTATGACCAATTTCACGTCACTTCCAACAAGTGGGCGAAGAGGTTTGATTGGCTGCCAAATCGAGATGTTCATTGTCGACAAGATCAGGTTCGACGGGGTGTAAGGGTTCTGTCGGTCCATCAATGAGAGCGACACGACTTGAGGGTCTATGGTAAGCAAAGCAGGTTCCAAAAGGGTGCAGTGATTCGTCGGAGGCGGGGCAAACCGCTGGACACGAGCTTCGGTTTCCTCAATGGATCGACTTAGACGCAGGATATCTTGAAGTGTCTCCACCCGTTCAGTTGACAAACGTCGCTGAATGTGTGGAAGAAGATTTCGAAGAATTACTTGGAGCCGAGTACTCTCTGGAGGTGGAGTGCGTAATTTGCGAAACAGTGCCTCCATAGCTACAACAAAACCATTCACAAGCTCCTGTGCACCTTGGGTACGTCGATGAATTTCATCCCAAACTCCGAACTCGTAGTCGAAGGGTTGAAAGGCGTCCCTTAATTTACCGACTAAATCATCCCAACTGGCAAATCGACCGGCGCGAAACCACAGAAGTGCATCTCGAGTGAAGAGTTCTGGAGAGGAACGTAGAAGATGTTCTTTTGATACGTTTCGTGACGCACGAAGCTCTTCGATGCGCTCAAGGAAATCAGTCACACTGGTCTGACCGTTAAACTGGATACCCCAAGGACGTTTGTTGACGTTTGTTGTAGGAGGGAGGCAGAAATGAACGACTCAGATCTCTGCCACGAAGAGGGGAATACTGGAAATTGTCCAATCTCCCACCAAGATCAACATATGGATTGGGGTGACTCAAAGTTCTTAATGTTGACAGAAGAACATTCGCCTGATCTGATGGTCTAGTTATTGTATCGTGTCTGAACTGAGGGTAGATGGGCAACCGGCACTCGGGTATCGAAGGTGAAACAAGGCCTCCAATAAGGGGAAGAATGAAAGTGAAGAGAGACTTAAGGAAAAAAACTTAAAAAAAAAAGAACAAGATTTTCGCACATGGTAAGCAAACAGCAAATATAGTAAAGAAGTATTCGAAAAGAACTTTAACGTTGTAGAACTTATCCAAAAGGAAAATAGCAGAAAATGAAAACTTACCAAAATACTTTGGCCTTTTCCAGACACAGCACAAAAAAAAATTTGAGACTTTTACCCTTTAAAACTCGCACAACCAAAACTGCCTATAGTGGCACTGTGGTGCTATAATCTCAGCAACCCTCAATTGAAAGTTAGGGGCTCAAACTTACTTTTGGTTTTAAATCAGCAAAAACGCTTAGAGGAAGCTCTCAACGTGCTTTTGAAAGCTGCCCTCTTTTCTACCAAAAAAAAAAAAACTATTTTTAATTCTTTCTCTTCTAGAAAACGTGGGCGTACCAATTCAAGCCTTGAGACATTTTTACAGAATCTATTTGAAGACACTGGTATTGCTACTGACTGAATGTCTGGTACCCACCAAATAGCGGAAACTGTAATGGTACAAAGGAAGGTAGTGCGGAAATCTGTAATAGAACCATCGGTACTATGAAGCAAGTATAGGAAACTGTAATAATATCTAATATGAAATGTTTAAATAAATAATCACAATTATTGTTAGATGGTACTGGAAAATAGAGAAATGAAAACTGTATAGATGAAATGACAACTTAGTAATAAACTTCTAGATGGGGGTACTTTTACTTGGGGGGGAAAAATAATCCCGTAACAGGTAGTGTTGATTGAATGTTGTGTGTGGAATCAAAATGTTAGCACAAAGACAAAGGATGGTACCTAATTTAACCTTTTATTGAATTATTGAATCATTAACTTAAATTATTGATTATTAATTAATGACTCACAATTATTATTAAAATGACACAGTATGTTTCGATTTTTGAGGAATTGAGATCGAGGGATTCTCTGCCGTGCTCTTTCTCCTCTTGAATTCCAGGACAAGAACGTTATTAAAGTAAATAATAATAAAGTAGACGTTTCACAAATTTTTCGTTTCTCTTACATATCACAACCTCCCTTGAATTTCTCTAATATTTAGTATGTCGGGCGCATGGCCAGTAAATAAAATTGAGTAAGTTTCCACGACGTAGGTCCTATTTGTTTTTCATTTCGTTTTCCAGAAGATTTGTTGTTTAAAAGGTAATAAAAATTCGCACCGTTCAATCTTACTAAACGAACCCGGGGCTGTTATACTACAGTATAAACTATACTACTTATTTCAACTCCATATTTGTTTTATAAAAAACAGTCCATAGATTTAGGCTTAGAGTTCCCTCTAGACAATCTTGCAAACCTAGCTTCATTTCTCATAATATGTTGTGCGATGCTCATACATACTCGAAAGTGTTTGCCTGGTGTATAGGAAATACTGTGACCAACTTTCTTCGATAAGGCTTCATTCCACCAGGCAAGCTAAGCTAATAACATTGCACTGCCAATTTTTTTGCTAGAAAAGCCTTCAATTTTCTAGCATTTATAGCATCTAGCATTAGGTCTTCATGTTCACAAAGGAGGTTTAAGAGGGTGTAAGGGCGTTACTCTTGACTAAAACTTACTATAATGTTGAGAAATTCTTTGGGGACAGCTTGTGAACATATTTTCAACGTAGGTAAAATTTTATATTGTTCTTATAGATATTAAGTTTTATTATTATTATTTTTTTATTCTAGTTGATATGCTTTGTCAATAAAAAGTACTTTTTGATTTGATTATTTTGATTTCCGTGTGTTCATCCTCAAAAGTTTCCTTCTTCTGCTAGATCCACCTTATGATGTATTTTCTGATATTCCCAATATTTTTGCAATTACGCCAAATCAATAATTCCATCAGATAGAAATTTTTATTCCGAGTAGGTTCTGTTTCCAATCCCATTGTTGAAGAAAAGATATCCAGCCAAAACCATTTCTTTCTTGTGTCTGACTAATTTGCTTGTAGCTCTATTAGAGCTACTGCAATATTATTTTCCCGTTGGAAGTGATGATATTCTCCACCGACAGCAATAAAATAGTTTACGGAAAGTTGAGCAAAGTAAGATGCCTTATTAGTCTAAAATACGTTGACATAACAGTCTGATTAAAAACTTCTCAAAAAGATACGAAGGTGAGGATAAAATTTACCAAAGCCGGTTGTCTTTGTTGCGTTTAAATATTTAATGAAAAATTTTTCACTTCATTTTAACTTTTTCCCTTTTCATGTTCTATTTATTGAGCACCCTCGACAAAAACTCGAATCTTGTCTAGTTTTAGACTTTAGGTATACATATAGGAAAGCAAAATATTTCAAGGCAACTAGCCAATGAACAAAATACTTGAGAGAATTATTTATTGGAAGAAGTTTTTTAGTTGCAGACAGCTAGAATAAAGTAGCATAACAAAATAAATTAATTGATTAATTCAGGCACTTAAGCTCTCTCAGTATCTGGACCCTCGTCAAGATTGGCATTCGCTAATGTGAGACTTATCCAGTTAGGATCAGGAAGGAATTAATAGGGAACAATTTTCTCGATTTTGGTTCAAGAATGTCATATTTTCGCACGCAAAATCGTTGAAGCTCATGCCCCATCGATATTTAGTGCCATGTTTTCAAAGTATTAGTTTCTTCGAAAATGTCAAACCTCACATTGATTATTTTTATTTAAATTGAAAAATAAATAAGCCCTTTGTTGCTTGAATTTGGCAGTTTGCAAATTAGGTTAATTATTCACTAATGTTTTTAAAAAAATTCCAGTTAATAAAGAAAATCAACACCTTGTTGCACTTAATCTAATTGAAATGGATACGTATGAGTCTCAATCTATTCTGTTTGAAAATTAGCACAGCGCGGTAGCTAAGTAAATTTTATCGTCCATTCGGGCCCTCCTGGGTCGGTATATGGAGCCGAGGTCATTGTTTGCCTCACGTTGGGCCCTGCAATCTAAGAGTTGAATCCCTGGGGAACTCCGGGATATCTTTCGCAATCTTGCCCGCTTGCTTCATTGTACACGTCGCACCGTATATAGGATCTTATTCGATTATTGCAGCGTCATATTGCTAGAGAGAGATCAGTATTTTCGTAATTTATCATTTGCCGAGGGTATAAATTTATATATTGTGCTAATGTGACAGTTGCCATTCTACAATATCATGGGATTTATATGTATGTTGGGGAAGGGCAATTTTAAACTTGGGGGAGATAAATTGGTCCAATAACCCAAATAAAATCATGTCAGGTGACAGAATTTTGTATTATTATAATACCAACAACATAATTAAAGTCAATTATTCTAAAGACCAATAGAAAATAGTTGTCAAATCGGTTCCTTTATTGCATCATAAACTTAAGTTGCCCAATTACAAAAGTAGTTTCCGATCAGTTCTTAACCAATAACTTTCTTGTAATTAAACTATTAATTCATTTAATGGAAAACGATTCAGTCGACTAATTTAACCCCAAAACTATCCGACGAACTTATATTTATACGGCAAATTAAAACGTTTCCAGTCGGTTTAATAAACAACATCGGGTGGCGGTGGTAAATCCGTACGACTACGGACTTCATTAAAGCCCTGCTGGCTCCGAGCCGAACCCCCGATAGGCGAAAACAATTGACATCAATTCTGGTTATTGTTTTAATTAATGAAATTTACGCCCTTCATTGGCTGCTTTCTTTTTTATTATCGGCTGCATAATATTGGTTTCGTTTTTGGTACATTGTTTATAGTAGTCTAGGGAGCTTTGTGACGAATTTCAAGATATATTTTTAGAAAGTTGGTATTCTCCTATCAGAGATTCTTTTTTTCATGTGTTTTACCTCAGTTTTGTAAATGATGTTTGTTCAGGTCAAGGCAGGGTTATTCTTCTGTTCCGGTTCGATGACATTCGAGGTCTACATTATTTCTATATCCGCTTATATTTCACCCTAGTATTGATCCACTTCCTCGAGTAGTTTACGGTTATTTTTTGGTGGTATTGATGCCCATTTCTTGCGATTTCTCTTCTAAGTTACTGATTTGGAGATATCTCTAGTGTTAGTTTGAACAATTCCAGCGATATGATAAATGCCAGTGTTATGCCTCTCTTTATTTGTTCAGTTTTTGTATGCCATTGCATGGCACTCGTAACAGAGGTCGAAAGCGGAGTAATCATCACCAATCATCATTTAGCCTTGGTTCGTCCATTGCTGGACATAGGGCTCCCCGAGACATGTTTTTCTATCTTGCGCGGTTATCCAGTTGGTGCTAATACTTTTCACGTCATCGGTCCATCTTGTGGGCGGTCGACCTTGGTTTCGCTTGTCTGCTCTTGATCGTTATTCCAGGATTTTCTTGGTCCATCTATTATCGTTCAATCTTGCAATATGCCCTGTACATCTCCATTTTGCTGTTGTTATTCACTCCAGAACATCATCAGCCTATGTTTTCTCACGAATGACGTAATTTCGTATTCTATCTCTGAGTTCTTTGTAGCTTTAATACTGATGTCTTGGTCAGGTTTAGGGTCTCCGCACCGTAAGTGAGTACAGGCAGCACGCACATGTGTAACATTTGAAATGTCACAAGAACATATTTAATTGTTCTTAATTATTTCTATGTGTATTGGATTCATTTAAACAATGTTTAAGAGTACTATTTCGCACACCTAGCGACATCTATGATTTTTATGACTAGTTTTCTGACCTAATCCCGAAAATTATATTATCAAAAGGTGGTTTCGATTTGCTCACTCCGGTACTCCGAGTGACTCCATTCGCACTCCCGCCGAACCGAACTAAGGTTCTTCATAAGAAAAACCCGTAGCACTGTCATTTTTATAATTTCGACAGGCTTGACAGAAGAAGAAAGACACAACCACAGTTTAATACTTTTGACTTTTCTTTTTTCGATTTTATAGTTAGACTGAAAAGGTCGTCTAGGAGAAATCCAAAAATTTTGGTTTCCATTCTTGGCCATCGAGCTCATAATTATGGTAATTTAACTAGCCAGAGTAGTGAGTGATTATGTCAGCTGGAACGATTCCTGAAAAATCAATAGATTGTTGATTTTTGTGTAAATTTCTGAAAGTGAGGTTATTATCGGCCGTTGAGGTATGTAAACCCTTTTTCCCTTTGATAAATGAGTCCCTATATATCTTCATTCCGTTCAGGCAATTTGGGAGAGTATTAAAAATCTACGCCTACACTTCTGGGTGAAAATTTGACGAATTTGAGACCATGCGGTACTGCATTTCCAAAGCAAGTCTGGGCCCCCTCTACAAGGAAAGTTGTGTCTTGTAAGAGATTGATCCCCGACCATTGGATGATTGCCTTCCGTCAGTTTGGTGTTTCTGGATTTCAAATTTCTGAAAATTTCCAAGGATTTCGTCCAGGCTTGTATAATTACTTACCTATGGGTCCCGTTTATGTGCCTTATTAATTACAGTTTCTTGATATTATCTCTTTTATACCGCTCCCTATCGTTTACCTTTATTAACTAATTATTATCTTTACAAATATTAATAACTGTTAATTATTATTATCTTTTTCTTTATCGCTCACTATTGATTAGCTTGATTAGCTAATTAATATCTGTATAAATCAATTACCGACTTGTTTACCTTATTGTAGTATTTGGCTAAAATAGCTAACTACAGTTTAATGTAATTTTTTATTGATTAATTAATCATTATCGTAATCAGATGACTGTCTTTATTATTGCTTTCGTTATCTTTATCTAGTATCCAATAATTATGGATTATTGTAATTATTGCAAATTTATTTCTTTTGTACCGAATACTAACCGATCTAATATATCCAGGATTCATTAACTTTTAGAGGTAAATCTAACCTTCTGATTTCAAATCAATAATGTGGTAGTTTTACAAGGTGAACTAATGTAAAATCTTTAGGTAGTCAAATTTAAGTTTTATGGTTACCTATTTTGAACTTTAAAGGTAAGAAGGTAAGAGCTCTTCCGGAAACCGTGAAGCCTTGATTTCATGTAGCAGGTTTTTGATATTTATAACTGCCTAAGGATTATTTATTACCTTTCTGCATTGAATAAATTGTTTTCTCTTGATTTGATTGACTTTGGGTCAAGAATTAAAGGTTAATGATATTGTGACTCCATCATTTGTACTTAGGAAAATTTCATAGTAGGTATCTATTAATTGTTTTTGAATTACAATCCTACTATACTTATTTAAATTAGGTTTTGCTTTTAGAAAGCTGCTTAATGAATTTTTTAAAAAACTTGGATACTAGACAATATTTTTCTTAGAACCATAGAAAAAAGTTCGCCATATTATCACAAATTTTAATAACATCTAATTAATAAATAATTGTGTTTAGAATTCCAAAGCTTGTGTTTTTGTTGAATAAGTTAAATGTCAGATAGCTATTGGATTTTGGATTTATTTTACCTTTTCAGATTTTTTTGAATTTATCTTTTTAAACAATAACTAATTAATGGAATAGTGCCTAGTTTGGCTATTCCTTGGTAATCAAAATTATTTATACAAACTAGTGGCGCCCTCTCTCTACTGTACCAATACCAAGGACCACCCCAGGCTAAACTACCACTGAGCAATAGTCGAGCACAAATTATGAACATTCATTTGTTTCGACAAAAGAGCGTTACACATGTTGAAAGCTTTTCGTTTTCGTGCAATGGGGTCATCATTATTGAAGAAATGTCGAAGTCTGCCATATGCTGCCCATCCCGATGTTATTCTCCTCTCTGTAGCCTTACACCATATCTATCTCGTTTTTATCGACCTTTATAAGCTTGTTGGGGATTAAATTAGTCATCATTTTTGTTTTTTTTTTTCAAAATTGATCTTCAGGCCTACCTTTTGTGTAGTGTCCGTCAGTTCTTGGATCATAATATCAGCCTCTCATAAGTTGTCGAAAATGAGTACAATATCGTCCGTGAATCTGAGATGGCTAAGTCTTTCCCCATCAATGCTAATACCTCTGATCTCCTACTCTAAGTTTTTAAAAGCATGCTCTAGGACGGTGATGGATAGTTTGGCCGACAAAGTGTAACCTTGTCTTACGCCTCTTTCCAATTAATTTTTTTGTGTAGGGGAGTATGTTGACCGCGAAGCGGCAGGCACGTTGTTGCTTTTGAGAAAGATGTTATTTGTGTTTTTGGCGGTGTCGCCTTTTAACAAAGTTTAAGCTCTGATAAAGGCTCAACGCCGAATGCGCTAGGCAGCTAGTAACATACATTACGCTGAAAACAAATCAGTATTTTGACTTTTATTTGCTGATTTGCAAGCACAGTGTATAACTGAACGGTTCCTATTAAAACAAACCATGCTGGCAGGTTTGCTGAAGCAGTGTGTCAGAGCGATTTAAAAGAAGAAAAAAAACACCGCAGAGCGTGCCTGGCGTAGAAACCAATGCGAACAAACTCGATCGTCCTTTACGGCTGCCAGAAAATATTGCAGCCACAGGTACTGCCACACATTGGTTCTTACATGGACAACATTGTATTTAGGCCTAAAACTATTTTAAGATAATTCTTCTGCAGTTCACCAATTATCCCTAAAGAATTGGCTTCAGTTCTTTGCAAACTGTTTTCCTCTCTTACAGACGAGGAGTTTTCATGTCTATTTTGTAGCATTGCAAATGCTTCTTGTTCCATTTTCTTTCAAATATAATTTTAAATTATTACCTTTAATGTTGACAGTCTGCTGGTGACTAGCATTAATTTAAAAGGTTTCCGCTGCTAATAATATTAGCAATTATTAAACTAGAGGGCACCATTTTCGTTTAAGTTTGAAGTACCAGTTTAGTACCAACACTTTCCGTTGGCAATTTTTTGAGGTGAAGCTCTGCCTGCTCATCTTGTCCGATTCTTTCCTCGACCCTTTTAAATTTTGTCGTTCGTCCGGAAAGGTCGATCCTGCGCTGAACACCGCCATCTTCCTACGACAACTGTGCTCGTGGAAAAAATACCTTATCGGCCATCAGGCACCGTTTTAACGAAATAAAGTTGCGTAAGGCAATAATACACTGAATATTGAAAAAATTTAACTTGAAAGTCTTCTGATTACCGTTTTATTTGAGTTTGAATTTCGAACCTCCTCGAGGTAAGTCCTTTTTAATTTTTTTAAAATAATGGTTGCTCATAGAATGCTTCTATTACTTAGGCTTTTCCGAGGAGCCGTTTTTCTCAAGGAATCCATTTTCAACAAGCCCACATCTCTGGGCATGCTCTTAAAGTGATTTCCTAGAGAAATCAAGTTCCTCACGTGTCGATACGTGTACGCCCACATTTGACGAAGAAACCTGAACTTCTAACCTTGATTCCAGGCTAGAATCTGCAACTTCCCTCGTCAAGTGACCGAAAAATGATGGCTACCGTACTCTACCTTTTTGTTGGAATGTAGGCTTGTTAAAGTGTCATTAATAACTTTTAATACCTTTTTCTTACAACCAATTAACAAAATTAATTGGTCTCTTTTTTTTTATATGACTTACATTCGCATATTCAAAATTTAACATTCTTGACACCGAGGTGATGGTGGAATAATTAATTTTCTGGATGTTCGATTTATCGAATTTATTATAGATTTATATCTACCTAACTTTTGATATTGCCATGTTTTAGGAATGTAAATTGCATTATTCATAATCAATTATCTGGAACTGAAGTTAGGGTTGGACAACATGGTCTAAATTTAAAATTATTGGGTAAGTACATACCTACATCGTCGAAAACTGATCAATTTTCAACCGGGATCATATACTTGAGGATTTCTATCATATCTCCCGACCATTTAACCCAACTTTTGATTTTATACAGGTGCAAGTTGATTTTATTGAATTTATTCTGTAAGCAGAAGCTGATCATATTTATCAATACAATTTTCAACCATTTTTTTTTTTAGTTTTCTGGAAAATCTTTAATTTTTTTATTTCATGATAATGATATGGCCAGCTGGCCAGTTAATGAAGTTATATGGCAAGTATATTGAGGTACATTGCATTTTTTTTTTTTTTTTTTTTGAATTTGATGAATCTGATAGAAAGTTAAACTCTATTTATTAATTTTATTTAAAGTGTTTTAACAACAATTGATTTTATATTTTAAAATTATTTAATAGTTGATTTTTGACCTCACTGAAAATATATACTATTTTGATTTGAAAATTGCTTGAGTCTTTTATTGGTTTTACCTATGTCAAGATTTGATTGAGTTATATGCCTTATTTATTTGTTTTTCAGAATTATCAATTACCGTTTGCTGATTTTTTTTTAGGTGTGTTTCTGAATTCTCACTTCAATATTTAATGTAATTTTAAATATTTACTTTTTAAATTCAGTGGCGCCCTTGCCATTCTGTACTTATTAAACTATTGACCCGCCCCTAATGATTATTCGCTGAACAAACTGAGCATATTATGAGCCTCTTGTTAATTCATTAACAAAAGGGTTTACAATTTGGAAATGGGAAGAAAAGTACTGGAAAAGGCAGTCAACCTGGAGCTGATTAACACTACGGGTTTCGTTCTAAAGATCAACAGGGAATCTGCTAGCATACGTCAGTCATATTTGCAACTCGACTATCGATAAAAATGGCAAATCCAGAATTATAGTATTGGACATCTCCGAGGTTTTCGATCAGTTGTGGCACAAAGGTCTCCTCAGCAAACTTTCATCAACCATTGGCTGGGGAGCTTTTTGGAAGGCAGGACACTGCATATTGTGGTCGATGTTATCTTCTGATTCGTGCAAAAATTTCTTTACTTCTGAACAACTTCTTTTCTTTTATAGGGTGAAATCAGACCAGGAGTATAGAATACTGCTCCCACAGCGATGCTCCCAAACATTCGTTAACACAAGTAGATGCAGTACAAAGAAGAGCAATAAAAATGATCGATAATTCAACTCTCACCAATTCAGTGCAACATAGACGCAAGCTGGCCGACTTGTCGTTATTCTGTCGCTATTACCATGGGAGATGTTCTGACGATCAGGGCCAGCCTCATTCCAGCTAGTTGAGTTATTCTAGAACCACAAGAATCTCACAGGCATCCCATCAGTATGTGGTAAAGTTGGCTACCCAAGGTTCCTAAATAAAGGGCTCCTTTTAGGTGGCGTACCCACCTCTGGAACTCTCGGCCTCCTACTTCATTACCTGAACAATTTAAGTCTCACGTGTTCAAACGGAGGGTTAATCGTCACGTATAATAATTTCTTCCGCTCATGGTCCCGCATACGTAGAATAGACTTTGTCATTTATCAGCGGACCAACATAAAAAAAAAAATCTTGGTTGGAGCTTCTCGCATTTCAACTGGCCTGCAGCAATACCAAACCTATTGAAGTAAACGGACTGCGGTATCAAATGCTTAGCGTAATAGAAGGATACATTGCCACCCCTCAGCAGCACAATTTTTGCGATAACTGTCACGTTGGAATTTTAAGAAGGAGCTCGAGAAGGAGCCTAGAATACAAGCCTAATATTTCAAAATAATAAAGCAATGAAATTCATACATGGTGAAACTCTCCATTAGTATAGAGAAAGAAAAAAAAGATACCTGTTGGAAATATAATTTAGTTCCCTTAATTATTACTTTCCTCTTACCTGATTCTGCTTATTTGTTAGTTTTGAAATACTTATAAAAAATTTATCAAGCCTGACGTATAAGTTTCATTTCTCACAGGAAAAACCGACAATAAACTTGATAAATATTCAACACGTAGTGAACGCCTAAAAGCAAAATTTTTTGACGGAAGACTTCAAGAACCTGAAAAAACGAATAATATGGAAGAAAATCAAACAAAGAACCGAAAAATAGTATCAAGATCTGTTGTCATACCAACTACAAATCGACAAGACCACGATCTACTGCGAAAACGTCTATCCGTAAGAAGCAGTGACACAGAAATCAAAAGAAATCAAATTGAAATTGAAATAGCAAGAAAGAAGAAAGAATAACAGTACAGACACATGCAGGAAATGTTAGACATGGAACTCGCTATGGAACTCGCAAAAATAGATGAGGAGGAAGAAGCAGCTGGGAATTTTGAGTCAATAGACCTTGAGTCAGACAAAAATCACGGACCTAATATAAACCAATGGATTGCCGGACAGGACCCATGGGAAGACAAGTCAGATTGCTCCTTAAATTTGAAACCTAAAAGCCTTACAAACAAGTCAGATTTTCCATCTTCCTGTCATTTTAAATAAAGAGGAGACATGGTGAGTCAACCTTTTGCTAATTTTTCAAAGTTTGAGAACGACAAAATTGATCAGAATATACCAAACAATTCTTGTGTTTTACCTACCTCACAACTAACAAGAATTTTAACTCGTCAATCGATGCCAAATGACTTACCCTTTTATTCCGGAAATCCACTTGAATGGTCAAGTTTTATTTTTCAATATCAAAATTCTACGGCTATCTGTGGATACTCACCGAAAGAAAATTTATGCCGTCTACAGAAATGCCTTAAAGGAAATGCCAAGAAAATTGTATGATGTTGATTGGATAATAAAAATGTTACAAAATAGATTTGGACGTTCAGAACACATAATTTCGTTATTACTTGACAAAATTAAAAGCTTCCCAGTAATAAAAGAAGAAAAGATAAACATGTTTATTGATTTTTCGGACGAAGTTCAAAATTTAGTAGGTACTATTGAATCTTTAAATGAAAAAGATCACCTACGTAATCCAATCCTACTTCAGAAACTTCTGAATAAACTTCCAACAACTTACAAATTAATGTGGATAGAATATATTGAAACAAGGCCGTCTAAAAACTAAAAATTAGTAGAATTCGCATCTTGGCTCGATAATAAAACTAACAAAATTTGCGTTCTTCAAACTCCTCGATTTCATAGTGACCAGACTCAGTTTAATTCTAAATTTAGAAATTAAAACAAAAACTTCACTTTGTCAACTTTCAATGGCGTATATGACAAAAATGCCACAGAAAATAGGAGATCTGTTACTGGTAAGAAAAAATGTATTTGTTGCGGAAAGCAATAGGGATGTTCACTATTTTTCAATTGTAATAAAAAGTGGTGGTTTTAGGTCCACAAAACACGTATTAAGCATTAAAACATCTAGAAACCCTTTATTTTTTCTGATAAATCGAAAACAAAAAAACGAAATTAGCGAGGCTAGCAAAACGACCCCCTGCGGTGAGAGTATCGCTTGTGACGTCACTGTGCGGAGCGAAAAATCAGCTGGCGCGTTGGCGAGATTTGTTTACAAGTTTACATTGGAATTATTGTGTTGCTGACTGTTGCTTTATCCCAAGAAGCTTCAGTCACTCCAATTATCTGTGTTTGTGTAATGATGGGAGACTCAAACAAAGTTGAACCGAGTCGAAAAGAGTGGTATCTACGTGCGTGTTTTTCTACGAGGTGCGAAAATGTGCTACTTTCCGCACGCAAATCGTTGCGTGAAGACGCGTTTTTCACACGCTCATAGAAAAAATGGGCCTGACACGAGCATAAAGTATGTTTTCCGCACTTGCGGCTTGCACGAATTCCGCTGGCTCGTCGTTCGTGCAAATGCCGTTGCGTGCGGGAAAGTATAACTTTCCGCCCTTGTTACAGGTAAATAACTATATACCTATCATTGTTCAAATGCAACTATATCTACATCTAATAACGTTTGTTTTACTTCTACACCAATGGACCGGTGCTGATTCAAGTCGACACTTGACCAAACATTCTCATAGTAGGTAACGAAATAAACAAAAAAATAGTAGATAACGTCCACAGTTGGTAGATTATGTGAATCGGCCTTTTGAAAACTTTCCTTCATTTCAGCCATAGTACCTTTTCTACCTTAATTTCGATAAACCCTATAACACAAACACCGACATGGAGGAGATAGCAGCAATATCAAAAGACTTGTTAAACGTTAAACAGACTCTCTCGTTAAATTAAAACCGAACCATAATAATAATAATAATAATATTAATATCAATATTCTTTATTGTCAACAAAAATCGCAAAAGCAACGTCACAATAGGCTGATCCAAGTAGCTAGAAACGCCACTGTACTTGCGCGTGCTAACTCATTACGCATTGTGACGTCAGACAGCGTTTCGTGCGTTTGAACGAATATCAATATTTCGTCTCCGTTTTTCTCATAGAAAGAATTTTCTGATTTACGTAAAATTTTGCAGATTTACTTATGAAACGATGCTTAATAATTTGATGATGGTTAAACGGATTTTTTTTATTTTGTGAACATTCCTATTAAACCATTTAGGTGTGTAACAAAGGAAATGCGATGGAATTTTGTTACAAAAAATAGAGTGTGTTTTTCTTGTTTGATACCCTACCATAACCTACGTGAATGTATTAAGAAAAAATCTTGCGGAATAAGGAACTGTGAAAAATTTCATCATGAACTTCTTCACAAAGACGAGCTTGAATTAAACGTACCAGAAAATAGTTCTGAAAAAGAAAACTACGTTGAAACTGTTATAGCTACAAATTGTCATATATCTGATAACAACAAGGTTTTACCTAAAATTTTACCAGTAACTCTAAGTTACAGAGAAAAATCTATTAAAACCTTTGCTCTCTTAGATGACGCTTCTACTGTTACACTTGTTGATCAAAATTTAGCAGACCAGCTGAATATCGACGGACCTGAGCGAACAATGTGCTCGCAGTGGACCAATCAATAAGTTCAACGGCAAAAAGATTCTCGAATTGTAACATTTAAAATTCAAGGGGGAGAGAAAGGAAATAGCTATCAACTTCGACGGGTAAGAACAATAAGAGGACTTTCTTTACCAATGCAAACAATTGATACGGCCAAAATTTCCAATTTATATCCATACATACAAAACAAAGGCTATTCTATGACAAATGCAAAGCCACTTATTTTAATAAGGCAAGACAACTGGCCTCTACTTACAGCCAGAAAATATATTACCGGGCCTTGGAACGGAGTCACCGCTAGTGAAACTCTCTTGGGATGGGTAATACATGAAAACGTAAATAATTCAATTTTTTCCAAAAATAAAGCAAATGATGGTCAATTTGTCTGTCACATTTTTGGAAAACAAAAAGATAACTTAGAAATTTTACATGATATTGTTAAAGAACAATGGAAAATGGATTGCTTCGGACTAGAAAAAATTACAAAATTTATGTCTAAAGAAGGCAAAAGAGCTCAGGACATACTAGACAAGACTATGAAACGAAATGGTGATGGATTTCAAACAGGTTCATTGTGGAAAAGTGATCGTGTTCAATTACCAGAAAGTAGAACAACTGTAATACAAAGATTAAAACATATTGAAACAAAGATGGACAAAGACCAAAATTTCGCCAAATGTTATTGTGAAAAAATGGAAGACTCACAAAATAAAGGGTAGGTACATAAGAAAACTAAGTGACGAAGTAGCCAAAATAAACACTGATAGAATTTGGTACTCACCACACTTTGGCGTTGTCAACGCAAATAAACTCAATAAATTACGTATCGTTTTTGATGCAAAATCTACGTCCAATGGGGTAAGTTTGAACAATTTTCTATTGACTGGTCCTGATCTATTTAATTCCCTTTACGAAATTTTGTTAAACTTTAGAATTAAAAAATTTGCTTTTACTGCTGACATTAAAGAAATGTTTTTACAAGTTTTGGTAAGACCTGAAGATCGATCAGCACAACGATTTCTATGGAGGGGACTAGATCGTGACAGACCCTCTGATGTCTACGAAATAGGTGTTGTGTTTTTTGGATCGACCAGTGGACCCTGCTTGGCCCAAGAAGCCAAAAACCGAAATTCCTTAGAACTTCAAGAAGAATGGCAACGAATTTTACGTTCAGTGGCTTGGATATCAAAATTTTTAAAAATAAAAGAGAAAACTAGACAAAGTGTTGACGATCTGGACAAAGAAGAAATCGAATGGGCTGAAAATATCCTTTTCAAGAAAATACAAACGGATTCATTTGAAGAAGAAATACGTGACCTAAAACAAAAAAGTACTATCAAAAAATCAAGTAGACTTTTTCCACTTACCTGTTTTTTAGATGAAAAGGGACTACTTCGATTAGGTGGAAGATTAAACAATTTAAAGGAAGAGAAGAAAAATATTAAAAATCCTATCATTTTGGATCCAAAGCACAGAATTACAAACTTATTGATACAGTTTTACCACGAACAGATCTTCCATCAAGGAAAAGAAACTGTTATAAACAATTTGAGAGTAAAATTTTGGATTTTACGAATAAGACAAGCTAGAAAAGGAATCTTCATGAATTGTCAGTACTGTAAAATTAAAAAATCGAAACCACAGATACCTGTGATGGGACAGCTACCAATTTGTAGGTTAAATCCGACAGTAAGATGATTTATTGAAACAGGACTTGACTTTTTCGGACCGATTTTGGTGACAGTTAAAAGAAGCCACGAAAAAAGATATGGAGTAATTTTCACCTGTATGGTGACGAGAGCCATACATCTAGAAATTACCAATGATCTAAGTTCAAACGGTTTTATCCACGTTTTTAGACAATTTATCGCCAGAAGGGGATCTCCAGAAGAAGTATATTGCGATAATGGAACAAATTTCAGGTCCGCAAGCAAAGAACTTGCTCTAGAAATCCAAAAATTGAATCAGACAGACATTTCCAAGTTTTGTAGTTTACGTCAAATCAATTCACCATTATAACCACATATGGGAAACGCATGGGAACGACTAATTCAGAGCGCGAAAAAGAATTTGAGTGAAATTTTGAAGGAAAGCTTTCCACAAGAATATGTTTTAAGGACATTGTTTGCAGAAACGGAGAATATTTTAAACTCAAGACCTTTGACTCACGTTTCTATTGACTCAAAAGACTCAGAAGCTTTAACTCCAAACCATTTTCTTATTGGTCCTGATTATGCTGTTTTACCCTGTGCAAAAAGTGACGAATCTAATCTCAACTTATTATGTAAATGGAAAGCACAAAAATTATCCGATTTGTTTTGGAAGAGATGGTTGCAGAGATACTTACCTAACCTAGTGAAAAGAAAAAAATAGTTTGAAATTCAAAACCAATCCAAGAAGGTGACGTAGTTATCCTTATCGATCCCAACGGTCCTAGGAATGTTTGGCCAAAAGGAAGAGTTACTCGTTTATACCCGGCCAAAGATGGGAAAATACGAATAGTTGATGTCAAATTAGCTAATGTTAGGTACTATTCTGAGAAGACCACTGACCAAGATTTGTATCCTAGATGTTAAAGAGGCATAGACAGTAATTGTTATTAATCCTGTTCTTGTTGAACAATTACTAAGGGGGAGAAATGTTGGAAATATAATTTAGTTCTCTTAATTATTATTTTCCATTTACCTGATTTACCTTATTTGTTAGTTTAGAAATATAAAAATTTGTCAAGCCTGACGTATAAATTTCCTTTCTCAGAAAGTTTCAGGAAAAACCGACAATAAACTTGATAAATATTCAACAATATTTATAACAAGAACAGAAAAATTTATTATTCAGTTGAAGATTGTTTAAATCCTTCTAATAGTTTTGATATAGGTATATATTTTTTTTTTGGAATCTAATTTCTAATTTGCATTGCATTATTATTTATATCATTACACAAATGTTGCAACAGTTTCTGTAGGGAGAGCGCTTGTCATAAAGGAACACCCTGAAATTAGTTATGGCAGCCAATAACAGTATGTTCCTTTAGTGTGGACGTGGCTTTAGACAAAGATAGTTATTTGTACAGCAAGTAATGACCGAGAGAGAGACTTTATCCACATAAACAACCATCGGGCATTGAACTACCAGATAGATCTACATATACGTTTGTTAGCAGAGAAATTCTATATCAGATCAGTAATGTATGCCTCAGCTTGTTCACTGTGGTTGATCGAGGAAAACATAAACAGCAAAGCCAAATGGCTATAGTTATTCGTCTGTTTGTTGATGTTCTATAAGTATACAACGTTGAGCCCCATAATGTATGCAATTTGCATTTCAAATACTTCTTCTGTTGATCCATACCTAATTTGACTCTATAAAGAAAAAAATTTGGAAAAACAAACAATATGCTTTCATAAGTATAAATAGAGAGAATTCGACAATTGCTTCTCAAATACCAAATTGATTGGTAATAAAAATGTTACTTAATAATCATATAATTACTTTATATAGTGAGCATATGAACGGGCACTATAAGGGATACACGAACGTTCCGAAAAGGGCTTTGTTTGGCCTTTAGCGGCTCTGCGGGTAATCGAAATACCGTGTAATACCCTGTATAAAGATAAATGGCGCTGCAGTTTACGAAAACCACGGGGAGCGGCGCCCGAGGTATTTATTTATACGCCTCGACACCATCTTCTTTCTCTCTTTGTGACTTTACTCGTTAATCGAAAAAGGTTTTCGTTAAGTAATCGAGTTTATTTTGGCAAATGCCTCATATATTAGGTCTTCCTTCATTTTATTTATTTATCATCTGGCACGCGCCTTCCAAAAATAAGCCCACGATGTGGTAATTTATTTGTGTTGGGCTTCTGTCAATCGTGTTTGTCACTTGTTTAATGCTTTAAATGTGTGAATGTGAGCATGGGGTAAATTGACTACAAGCGGTAGCTGGTGAGATCATCAATTGAACACAAAAACAATCATCATATTGTCATAAGTACAAATTATATTCACAGCTCCTTTTGTCAGCGTTCATTTATAAATAATTTATATAGGCCCGACATAAAACATTATCCTTGGATGCGGAGTGACACAATTTACATAATACTTTTACATGGAAAACACTGCGAGTACAACGGGAAAGAATTTTCGTCACGTTTGGTTTCTTTATCTGGGCTTTCAGTGTCTCTTCTATTCTCTCGCCAACAAAAGAAATTTTTTGGATTTGGCTTTTGGGTTTAGAGCGAAAAATCGCCCTCTCGGAACATGGAAAGCGTTTTTTGATAAATATAATTTAATCGCTACTTGGGTGGGATAATTTAATAGCCATAGGCACTTCTTGATGCCAGCATCTATTTTAGGTGTGCTGATTATCACGACTCTTCGTGCTTTGGAAAAAGCTGTGAAAAATTAGTCAACAGCAAATCATTGTGGCATATTACGCAAATAGGAACTGGTGATCTTGTGCTGTTTGATATCATTTTCGTCCAACTAATCTTTTATTATGCTTGAGGGCAACATAACATTCCCTGATCTCTATTAATACTTCACCACTATACTTAGTGGACGGAGAAACCCCTCCACGAAACAACACTGCACAGTCTCATTTTCAGTGCTGAGAGATCCATTCATCTCAAAGAGATCGCTGTGTGTGCATTCATCGGCATTCAAGGGGCCTTTGACAACAGCTCCTTTGATGCGAAGGTCAAAGCGACTGAAAGACATGGAATTGACGACACCACTTATAGGGGGATACGAAACATGCTCCAAAGCCGACAGATTCGAACCACCCTATACGTAGAGACCTTGGAGGTATCTGCAACTCAAGGTTGTCCACAGGTGCCGTGGACAACCTATGGAATTTGGTGGTTGTGTAAAGTTTAAAGTTACTTGTCCTTTTTTCTTTCAAATTTAACTAAATATAACCCTTTTAAATGTTGACAGTCTGGTGACTAACATTTGAAAAATTACAGGATTCCCGCTATTTATTATATAGCAATTATTAAATTATTACACTAGAGGGCACAATTTTCTTTTAAGTTTGACATATTGGTTAGTACCAACCATTTCCGTGGCTATCTGGAGGGGAAGCGCTGTATCCGTACTTACCTGGCCCGTAGGAAATTGATTCGGAGCCCTTTTTAATTGTCTCGTTGAACTGAAAGGATTCATTGGCTGAAAGTGCTGATCGAAAAAAAAAAAATATATATATATATATATATATATATATATATATATATATATATATATATATATATATCTTATCGGCCTTTGGGCATTGCCTTGCTTAACGAATTGAAGTTGCGTGTGGCAATAATCTGTCGATTTAAGAAAAATTCGAATCAAGAAGTCTCGTGATTGCGGTTTGATTTAAGTTTGAATTCTCACCCAAAAACGTGGTAAGTTCATTCAAGTTTCAATGGCTTTTCAAGGAATGCATTATTACTTAGGGTCTTTCGAACGGCCGATTTCCCAAACAAGTCCATTCCAAAAAAGGCCACATTTTAAAATCAACACCATTTCCGTGGAGCTTGACATTGAACCTTTGAAGGGCTTTGCCGACGATTATAGTCCCTTTCCTGCCTGGATTCTGGGCTGGAATCTACCAGTTCTTATGTGTGGCCCCTTTCGTCCAGATATCTAGAGATGAGAATGGATAGTTTCCGGATATGCCTTATATTAGGATTGGGCTTGTATAAGTTTCAATAATAACTCATTACTTAAAATTGGTTCATAGTTTATTAATTTTATTATGTTAGCATAACTTCTAATGTTGCCCTATATTTTATCAATTTTATAAATTAGTAATCTGAATAAGGGTCAAGGTTGGACAACATGTTCTGAATTTGAATTCCTGAATAATAGCTTGCCGTCGAAAATTGATCAATTTTCAACCCGGGCTCTGATAACTTATGTATGGATTTCCTTCAAGTCGACCATTTGACTTATAGCCCAACCTTTGATTTTTTTTACAGGTACAACTTGTTTGTTTTAAATCTATTTTTTTGCAGAGATTGACCATATTCATTGATAGAATTTTTTTAATCATTCAATTTTTTTAATTACTTTTCCGGAAACGTAAATCTTTATATTTATTTGCCTTTCAAATTGATGATATTGGTAACTTATGTTAATGAATTTATGAGGCAAGTGTATTGAGGTACAATTTGTTGTTAAGCTATTTTTATCATTATTATTATTATTATTTTTTATTTTGATTAAGTGTACCGTGTCTTACCAACAATAGTTGATCTTTTATTTTGGAATAAACCAACTGAATTGCTTACTGACTGTGAAATATACACTATTTTAATTTGAAATTATAGGCCGGGGTTATCCAATTCCTTAATTCTTAATTTTCGTTCTTAATTCTTAATCCTTAAAAACCCCAATGTTAAATAAATTGAACTTTTTAAGAATTAAGAATTAAGGACAAATATTAAGAATTAAGGAATTGGGTAACTCGGGCCTTACTTAATTGTTTTATTAGTTTACCCAGTCGGGTCGAGAGTTGAGTTGTGTGCATTATTTATTTATTTTTTTTCAGGATTACCAATTAACGTTTGCCAATTATTTTCTAGGTGTGTTTCTGAATTTTCACACCTCCATATTTTGTGCAATTTTATATATATATTTTTTAAATTCAGTGGCGCCCTCGCCATTCTTTACAGATTAAACTATCAACCCACACCTAATTTTATTATTTTTTTTTCGCTGAGCTAAGCATGGACCCATAGTTAATTCATTAACAAAAGGGGTTACATAAATTGGCGCCCAACTTATGGAGCCTCGAACATCTTAAATAATAACATCAATTAAATATTGTACAGAAGTCTGCAGAGATGGTGTGAGGAGATCAACCTCACAATAAGCGCACCTATAACAACCTGAAGATCTTTAGTGAAAGTATAAAAACTGTTAATGAAGTGAAACATCTAGGCCTAATCCTAGAAAAAAGCGCAGATGTGACTCACGAGATGCAGGCACATGTTTGGCAAAACCTGGGGCCTAAAACCAAATATGGAGTACTGGTTGTACATCATGGTTATCAGATCCATGATAACATACGGGCCGCCGTACGGTGGCCAACAACTGAGCAAAACACGACAGTCATGAGACTTAACCGTCTACAGAGACTGGCGAGCTTGTGCATCCCAGAAACCATGGGTAGTACTCCCACGGTGGCAATGAAAATAATTATGGGACTCATGACTGTCGTGTTTTGCTCAGTGTTTGGCCACCGTACGGCGGCCCGTATGTTATCATGGATCTGATAACTATGATGTACAGCCAGTATTCCATATTTGGTTTTAGGCCCCAGGTTTTGCCAAACATGTGCCTGCATCTCGTGAGCCACATCTGCGCTTTGTTCTAGGATTAGGCCTAGATGTTTCACTTAATTAACAATTTTTATACTTTCACTAAAGATCTTCAGGTTGTTATAGGTTCCCGCTAATCGCTTTTTGATGAATGCTAGAACGCTGTTTTCTTTGCACTTATTGTGAGGTTGATCTCCTCACACCATCTCTGCAGACTTCTGTACAATATTTAATTGATGTTATTATTTAAGAAGTTCGAGGCCCCATAAGTTGGGCGCCAATTTATGTAACCCCTTAGATATCTTCATTAAGAAAGAGGCCAGCATCATGGCCTACAGAATGAAAACGGCAGGAGTCTGGAAGCCACAGTCAAGCAAATACCGACACACAATAGTGACACATGTCATGGACAAAGAACTATTGGAAATGAGATCGGATCACATGACGCCGACTTACTACTTTGAAACACCGTATAAGATCGAGCGCATCCTAACATGCGGGATAAGGAAATCCTCCCTCTGATGGACGAGTTATGTACACCGACGGCAGGGATATATGGGGAACGACTCAAGATGAATGTCAGCATATCACTGGGGAATGAACCCACTATATATCAAGCAGAAGTCTTCGCTATACATGAGTGCATCCAACGAATCATTACGCGAGGGTCTTAAAACCAAAATGTAGGTATTCTCACGAATAGCCAAGCAGCACTAAAAGTGCTGGGTTCCTAGCGCATTACTTCCCGAATGACGATGGAGTACGTCAATGACCTGAAGCAGCGTGCTAACGAAAACAAGGTTCGACTCCTATGGATTCCTGGCCACTCAGGGATAGAGAGCAACGAAAAAGCAGATGGGCTGGCGAGAGCTGGAGCTTCAACGCCATTTATAGGCCCCAGGCTCAGTTTTGGAATATCGATCCAAGGGGTAAAGTCAACACTGGATAAATAAATGGTCGAAAAAACAACAGATGAGACAAGTGATAGGGCTATTAACAGGACACTTTCACTTGAGCAAGCACCAGCATAGGATGGGGATATTCAATGGACCCAATGAATGCAGACTATGTGAAGAGGAAGACGAAACAGCTTCCTACTCATATATGACTGTTTGGCTCTATCAAACAAAAGATACAGACTCTTCGGAGTAATACAAACCGGGGATAGACTAGCGCCCGAGAAATCTTGTCCAGGGGCTATTAGGCCGGATATAGGGAGGGGAGCATGACTCTTGTAAGGCAAGAAGGACATTGGGGTGCACAATAAGCCAACAGGCTGTAGCGCATGGAAGTCCACAGCCAGCGCCTAGATTCTAGATCCCCCTTACAACCAACCAACTGTCTCAGTTATTTTCTAGCCAAATGACCTCCCCAACTTGAAGCTACTCTGGCAAAAGCGTTTTGGACTTCATGCCCACGTCAATCTTATGATTTATTCCCAGATCTTTTTTGGAATTACCACTTGTTGTGGTTGTCAACCTCTAAGTAGTTCTGGGTCCGAAATTGAAATTCTTATAGTTCTCGGATGTTCTATAGTATTGTAGCCCTCACTGAAACCAGTTTGCTTTATAGGTTGGAAAAAATTAAGGTTTCCAATTAGTCGATTTATAATGATTTTTTCAAACATCATATAGATTCAGGATAATAAGCATATAGTTTTCTAAATCTTCTTTGGCATAATTTTTCAACATCTCAGCCATAATGCCGTCCTGATGCTCCACTTTCTTAAGAATTATGTATATATTTGATTTTGGGAAAGTTGATATACATGTCAGTAACCACTTTCGTGAAGTCGACGACTGCTAGACGCATTTGACGCTTGTGCACTGTGAAGTGTTCTGGTACCCCGAGCCGCACTGGTTATGGAGAGCGTGATTCTAGCGATAATTTGAAATAAAGTGAAATATTTGCTTTATTTTCCACATCCATATAACCCTTTTTTTTTAATTAACGAAATACGTTGAAATTTTTTTATATTGATGAATTAACAATATACATAGGGGACGTTTTTGAATCTAAATTTAACATTTCAAAAAACAAAACCTTTTTACACATTATGCAATATAGCAATGTGTAAAATCATTAAATAAACAGATACATAAACAGCACACGGTGAAAACACCGATAACAACTCTCTAAAACTCGTTCACATTTTATTATTTTATTAAGGCAATCCAGCCTGGGTTGGGTTAGCGCCTATAAATAACAAGCCCTTTGTTTGCACGACCAACAAATATTATTTCAATAATGAAATCGATTTAGTGAAGGTGTGGTTTTCATATTTTTGATTTATAGATTCACCCTTTGGTTTCCCCACTTTATATTTTGACCTAATAAAAAATTGTGAGTGCAATTAGAGCAACAGCATTTATGTTACTTCACTATCAAAAATGTTTTTATTAATAGCATTTGAGGGGTCGCTCGATGCCTCTAGTGCGAAACCTACTGAAATATTAATTCTTTCCACGAGCGTGCGCAAAGTAGTACTTTTCCGCATGCCATGCGTATGTTTTTCCCAGCGACACATTGACACAGATAGACATTACACTAAACAAAATTTTGTGTCGCCAACATTTAGGAGAGCGATCCATCTCGGGTGTATCTAGTTAAGAGGCAGATAGATAGATAAACCAGTTGTACCCATGCGCATTTGTTCATTATTATGTTGGTCAAGTGAATGAGGGAAGGGTGGGTCTTCTTTACATCTCTGATTCATCCCCACCATGCCTCTCTTCAAGCAGCTCACGTCTCCTGGCCCATGGGAGGTCTTGTCATGTGTGATTTTTCCTCCGTTTCTATGTCAGCAAGAAGCTATACCAGCACCGAATATATTTTATATATTTTTTTTTTTTTTTTTTTGCTGTTATGTGATACGAGGGTTATTGTTATGTGATATGAGGCTCATACCAAGCTCCCTAACACGTACGCAAAGTCTCTTTCCCGCGCTAAAAGCCTGATAAGTTGATTGTTGTTATGACTATTCAGTTGTATAGTGTCCACTGCCTCAATTCCCACACTTTCTACACATGTCTTGAAGTATTTATTTTTTCGTATGACAACGTATGAATTTTCAAGATTATACGTCAAGTAAAATAGAGGAAGCATCAAATTTTTTCTTAATATTTTACAGGAAAATTTGAACATATTTCGGGATTATTCATTAGAATACTAGGATAAACAGGTTACAAGATATTGTCAAGCAAGCGTTATTGAAACTTTATATTCATTAGTTAAGTAAAACTTCAAATTTCCCCAATGAATATTAAGCCTATATAAGCATCTAACATCCCAAAATCAAATTTTCTCATAAACTGCATCAGTTATACTAACAATATTAAATTAATATTTGATCAAACATTATCCTGTGCCAACAACCTGGTAAAAATATAATTATTATCCGCTAACAACGTTCCCAGCTTTAGCCGGCCTAGGTTCTTGTGCTTGTTCCAATTATATCCTGGCACAAAGGAGAAATACACGCGTACCTGTGTTGCAGCAGCCAACACATACAAATCCTATCGGAAACATTTTAGGCTTTAGTTTAAACCACCCCGGCATCCTTGTCTGCTTAATAAGATACGAACAAAAGTTATATTGGATGGTGCTTTGTTTAACAACTTGTTTGGAGCACATTATAATGAAAGTGTTGATATGCACAAGAATATAAGCAAGATTTCATATTACTTTGGGTATTATATCACTAGGGTGCGCATTTTCTTAATAGATTTAGAGCATCGAATTCAAAAATGGATTCGTTATACGGGGTTAAAGAGAAAAAAAAAAATCAGCCGTTGATTTTTGATGATACCGACAGCAATTCCTTGTAACCACACAGTAGAATTGATTTTTCTGGAATTCCTTGTAACCACATAGTAGAATTGATTTTTCTGGAATTCCTTGTAACCACATAGTAGAATTGATTTTTCTGATCCAATAAGGTAATTAAAACTGTTTATAAAATCGAGCCAGGTGTCATATCCGGTTTACAATAAATTTTTCAGGGGAGCAAATTGCTGATAAAGCCCATTGACCGGCCGCCCATCAACCCAGACTTGATTACTTTGTATTATTGGCGAAACAGTAAGAAAGAGTCCACAAAGGTGGAGCTACATTTAATAGCTCAGAAGGCTTGCTTCAATGAATTATTGAATCTTGGAAAGAACTTGATCAGCGTAGGCGCTTAGCTTTGTTTATTCAGGAATTCATCAAATATAGTGCATTCAATATGATTTGGAACAGGGTTATTGGGATCGAGTTTCTCTAACAAATTTTCGATATATCAGTTTTGCTTATACTTCCATCGATAAGACTTAAGCACAATGGAACCGGTATCAATGGATATGAAAGAACATTCAATAATTCAATCGCATTTTTTAATTTGGAAATCCAAATTGGCGACGTTCGCGAAGGACTCACGGATTCAAGGGCACACATTATCATTATCATAAGAAAAAAAAAACTGGGATAAAAGCCTGGATTTAGTTTTCTAGCAAGTCAAAACCGTAGTGGAAAACTACCAGTCCAAGGGTGAAAATTGCGGGTGAAAAGAAGGCTGTAAGCCATCAATCCTGCGAAGAGAGACCTATTATTACTTAAGGAGCGGTAGCTAAACCCAGCTAGGAAAAGTGCAAAGACTTGCGAAATTAAAATTTTAAATATGAGTTCAGTGAGAATTAGATAACGTACGGTTACTGAAAGAACCACGAGGGGTTCGAAATTCAAACTCGAATAAAACGGAAATCACAAGAATTTCAATATAAGATTTTTTGGTGCCTCACGCAAGTTTATTTCGTTAAACTAGTGCTTGATGGCCGATAAGGTACTTTCTTTCCACGAGAACGGTAATCGATATTGAACTTGGGAAGTTGGCGGTCCCAAGGCAAGGATCAACCTTCCAGGTCGAACGGTAAAATTTGAAAGGGCTGAGTAGCGGGCCGTGATCTTATAGCTCCCTTCTCGTTTAAAATGAACGGGCACAAGAGGTACTAATTAGTCTTTTGAAAATGACTGAAAAGCTGGAGACATTTAGGTCTCTTCTCGAATAGCGGAAAACTGCAATAACGAAACTGTGGAAGCAGTGACTGGCCTTCAGTCACCAAACTGTCAGGATTCAAAGATGTATAAAGCAGAGGATTCAGAAAAAGAAACAGTAGCATTCAGCATGTTTCACGGTATTCAGGAAAACGGATCTACCAAAACATACGATTGTTAAGAAATTCAGCTTCGTGACAAACTTTTCCATCGAAGTAAGCACAAAAACTAATAGAACATAGAGTCTAGTCGGTCTCTAAAAGCAAATACTATCGAATGGAATACAGACGGTTCCAGGACTGCTGAGGAAACTAGATTATGATAAATTCAGTTTCAAGAAAAACTTTTTCATCGAACTAAATACAAAAAACAGATAGAACATGGAATCTATCCAATCCCTTAAAGCAAACACCATCAAATGGTACACAGACGGTTCCAAAACTACTATTGGAATTGGAGCCAGAGTATTCGGACCAGATACTCGGAGCCAATGGGCAAATCATCCAGCATCTTTCAAGCAGAATTGCAGACGATATTAGAAATTATGATAATAATGTGTGACTGCCAAGTGGTCGCCAAAGCATTAAGCTCCCCAGTCATCAATGCCTACAGAAACTCAATGAGTTATGAAAAGAAAACATAGTAACCCTCCTCTGGGTACCTCGACACATGGGGCTTGAGGGCAACGAATGCCCACACTTGCGATAACGGAAGCTTCTACTCCCTTCACTTTGCCAAAACCATTTTGCGGCTTCGGAAAGGCGTACTTTCAAAAAATCCTCGAAAACAAAGAGAACTGGCCAAGGATCTATTGGGCAAATTTAACCAAAAAAGATCAGAACTGCTGGCCAACCTTAGCAGGAATAGTCTAAACTTCAACTGGGTTTCTATCTGGAGGAACACCTACGGAAATTGGAGTTGGAAGTACGCTACCTACCTGTAGATTCTGTGAAGATGGAGAGACACCTCACCACCTTTTACCAAACTGCGATCCCGTTAGCCGTTCAAGAATAAAGAATCTGAAACGTCAGTTTGTAACATTGCAAATGTCACTTGCTTTTTATTTATACCGGGTGGGGCACGAAAAACTTTCCACCCAGGTTTTCTCAGGTGTTAGGTATTTAATCAAAAAACCGCTCAGATACGTCAATTTTTGTTTTTTGGGAGACACATCTTATTGGTATCCTCATCCCCTACCTGTGAACCCCTAAGTGGGGGTAACAAGTACCTTCAAAATTTCAAATGGAAAGAGTGGTCGAGTGATATGTCATTTGGTAGCTATTTTCATTGAGATTATATCCCCGAAGTTTTAGGTTGCTACTATTAACCCTGCCGAAATGGCGGCATGTCAAAGTTAGGATAAATGCTTTTTTCTACTGACGTTTCATAAAAGCAACTTTTCGATTGTCATTTTAGTTTTGAAACGACATTCTTTTAAGCACTGAGTGCGTGAAAGTTACTTTTAGGCACTCAGTGCGTAAAAGTGACTTTTGAATGCGTTAAAGTGACTTTTGAGTGCGTAAAAGTAATTTTTAAGCACTAGTGCCTAAAAGTGTCATTCATTATTCAGAAATAAAAAACACACTAAATACATATTTGAATTTTGTTTTGTATTTATTATGAATATTGAAAATGGAATTACTGAATTGAACGTTTGGTTTACTCAAAACAGAACTTTGTGTTGTTACCTACTTTCTGATATTTTAATTACTGATATCGAATCTTGAAAAAAAATCGCATGAAAAGTGTCAGGTTTTAAGCAAAAGCAGGTAAGAAAGATTTTGGGCGTAATCGACTTATTCACATGAAATAAAATTGTGTTTTTTTATTATAAAAAGCCAGTAGAAAAAATCTTGTATACAATACGTTACGAAACGATGTCTTTTAGTCACTCGACGTGTTGTCCAACTCGGCTTTGCCTCGTTGGACAATTTTCACGTCGCGTGCCTAAAAGACGCTCATTTCGTAACTTATTGTATAAATAGCTATTTTTCGATAATCTAAACTGTATAGTTTTTACCTGTCACACATATGCGTAGGTAACAGGTAAAAACCACACAGCATTTTTCCATTGATTTTTCCTAACTTTGATAAGCCGCCATTTCGATAGGGTAAATAGTAGCAACTTGAAACTTCGAGGATATAATCTTAATGAAAATAGCTATCAAATGACGTATCACTGACCCCCCTTTTCATTTAAAATTTTGTGGGTACCTGTTACCCCCACTTAGGGGTTCACAGGTAGGGGGTGAAAATACCAATAAAATGTGTCCCCCAAAAAACAAAAATTGACGTGTCTGTCGATTTTTGATTAAACACCTAACACCTGAGAAAACCTGGGTGGAAAGTTTTTCGTGCCCCACCCGGTATAAATAATTTACACATTTTATAAAATTATTCAGCCATATGGCGGCATCTATTGCCGGCTGAATCAATTATTTTATCGATGACCTCGAGAAGGACATAGGCACTTTCTTTTGTACTACCTTGATCTACTCGACATAGTAATTTGTTGCTCTGCAACCTCGGTAATAGTTTTCGAACGTAGTACTTTTCACATAGCTGAGAGTTGACAGGTTGATAGGTTGTCCTTCAAAAATGTCAAGTGGAATCTATTTATTCTGCACAGAATACATATCCTCACGGATAGAAGACAAACTGCCTAATAAAGATGCGATCTGAACTATTTAAAATATAGGTTTCTGTAATCAAATCAACTTTTAATTTTTATTTTTATTTTTATTTTCAATTTTATAGGTCTCTGGCGACTATTTGCGGGTCTATAACCAGGGATATTTAATCTAAGTAGAGCATTGAATGTGACTCTTGTAGAAACAGAAATCACATTCAGAGCTTCACTCAGCTCAAGCATCCCCTAAGTTTTAAGTTTGCAAATAGCCCTGGGTCATTTTTTGGAAATCAATGACGTATGACGTTCGTTTTACTGTGTCGATTTTCACACCCAGTAACACAACACTTTTCAGGACTTGGAGAAAACCATTGAGGAGACAACATAATTGTTATTATCGGTCAATTTATACACATAGTTTATACACAAAATATAATTCAAAAAAAGAAATTGACACATAGGTAACAGGTAAACTGCAAAAGTGAACTGTGACATAATTTCATGGTGGCTTTCATTCCGCACCTTTAGTTGTGTTTTACTCCAGCGTTCCCAAGCGCTTTTTTTTAGGCCCCGCCCTCCATTAAGTTTTTTTTCTATCCGGGAGGATATGTGCTCTGTGTTATTCTTGAAGAGAAAATTGAATAGTCCCTTTTCTAATCTTGCTGTTACCCCAAAAAGATCGAGTGTAGCTGGGCTGGGGGCAGCCATCTTCCTCAAGTGTAATTACCGTTCTCGTGGAGAAAAGTACCTTATCGGCCTTCAGGCATTTTCGTAACGAAATAAAGTTGCGTAGAGCAATAATCCATTGATTACCGAGAAAATTTAATTGAAAAGTCTTGTGATTACCGTTTCATTCAAGTTTGAATTTCGACCCAACTCGTGGTAAGTTTCTTAAATTTTTTTAAAGTATTGGTTGTTCATGGAATGCCTTATTACTTAGGGTCTTTCGGAGAGCCGTTTCTCTCAACAAGTCCATTCCAAAAAGGCCACATTTTCAATAGTAACACCATTTCCGTGGGGTATGGCATAGAGCTTTTGAAGGGATTCCTACCCTACAAGAATCAAGACCTCACGAGTCGATACGTGTACCCTACATTTGACGACAATTCTACTCCCTTATCTGCCTGGATCCTGGGCTGGAATCCGCAAGTTCCATGTGCGGTTCTCTTCGTCAAGTGACGAGGATGGATGGCTTCCGTGCTCTGTCTTATGTTGGAAAGGAGGCTTGTATTAGGTTTCATTATTAACTTTTAATACCTTTTCTTTTATAAAATCAGTTCTATAGTCAATTAACAAAACTAATTGTCAATTGATTAAATTTTTACCGACATTGTCTTCAAATTTTAAAATTTTCAATTTCATTCATTATTCTTGACACTAGAGTGAACTTCCTATTTAATTTTTGATTTACCGTATTTATTATAGATTTTTTCCCTACTTAACTTTCAGTACCGCCATATTTGAAGAATGTACTTATATAAGCCCCTGTATTAAAGCTTATATAATAATCTGATCTGAGGTCAGGGTTGGACAACGATTATATATTTGAGGATTTCTATTATATCTCTAGACCATTTAACTGTTATATAGCCCAACTTTTGATTTCATTCAGGTGCAAATTGATTTTATCGATTTTTTTTTTTTGCAGAAGCTGACCATATTTATCAATACCACTTTCAATCTTTTTTTTTTTTTTTAATTAATTTTCTGGAAACTTAAATCTTTTATTTTCCTTTCAAATTGATGATACGGCCAGTGAATTTTAATGAACTTATATGATAACTTTATTGAGGTACATTGTAATATTATCTTTTTTTGAATTTGGAACCACTGGATATCCTAAGATTCCTTAAGGAGTTAGGGCTAGAGAGGCTGCTTTGAGAAGGAAACCTGAATGTAGCAGGAGGGGTAAAATATAGATCAACCTACTTCACAGTGCAACTGACAGCCCCAACACATACGATACAACTAAAAATCAAAGGATCGAAGTATGCAGGGATGCTGGATGAACAGTTACAGCATTGACTTGAGGTACAATTCACGAGATACAGGCCATCCCAATAAATTTCTTCTGCATTAAGCCAAACTGTGAGTCCAGCTGGAATAGGGCCTCTAAGTTAAGAGCCTCAATGGGGTGTGTGTCTGTCTAGAGTAACAAAATAATCATAACTACTTAATCGGATCTTCCACTGTTGCAACTTCCCATAAAATCCCTGTCAGGGTGTGAGAGGTGGGGTTGCTAGAGCACCAGTCAAACCATTTACTTCAAAAGGAACACCAGGATGTCGATTCTCGAAACCGAGGAACAGCGTTCGCACGAGAACCATTGCTCTATCTTTGCCAGTGTTATGAAAATATAAATATGGGCCATGAAATTCAGCTGGAAGGACCTGCAATAACGAATTTGGTAATTAATTAATACATTACCCTCAAAACAAAACCATACCACCAACCTTACTTCAAAATTTAATGATGTCAACAAAGGCATGAAATTGTATGGTTGGGTTGTTAATTTAAATTAGATATGAATTGAAAGTATAATACCATTGAATAACTGTTTCACTGAGTTTGCTGATAAATTCTAATTTTGTTAAATTCAATACTGGTGCTGAATGTAAAAACATGTTCCTAAACCAAAAACTAACTCTACAACTCTATCGATTTTTATTGGCTCTTAAACACTCATTAGTCAACAAGAATTCTAAATGCATATTTGAAAGTCGAGTATTGTCACATTGCACTAGTGAAAATCCAATTACCCGGTACAAATTCCTATACAGATGGCGAACGTCGCGACGCGTCGCTCTGGCGTCGCTACGCCGGTCCGTTATATAGGGAGGCAATCACGACCCTAGCAACGGACGTGACACCAGACGGGTCTATTTGTCCATAAACAGTATAACCTGGAGATCATCTCCGGACTAATGAAGTGTGTTGTTTGCCTTCGGGATGGAGTTAAACACGGCGCCACGAGAGGGATTCCTAACTGCTTGAAACCTCCTCTTCTCGATTGCGGAGTTTGTAGCTTCGCAAATTAACTAGATGGTTACGAAATCATACATGTGTGACGTTTTACGGCTTTATAGCTAAAATACTGGATACGATTAATAAGCAACCAAATATAGGTACGGCAAATTATTATACATAATATGAAAGAGGCTGATTGAATAAATAAGCTTATAAAACGAAATTGGGAGAGTATATCAAAAAATATGTATGCTCAACATTTTAAAAATACTTTTCCACGTTTGTATTGCTTAAAAACTTTCAAATCGCATATTATCGGAAACAGAATTCTTTTCAATTTTGAGAAGCAGAGTGGAAAATCACCAATCGAAAAATAAGTACCTGTCTAATAATAAGTATACAAGGCACTGAAAATATAATGGAACTCACTTTTTTTCATGGCAATAAGTAATTGTCAATATTCTGGTGAAAAGTCGCTCGTTAATAATTGTGTAGGAGCAATATCTCGGAAACTTATTCGGGTGAAATAAGATAGATTTTTTTTTTCTCTAAATACATCTTTATGGGTTTTCTATGTTTGAAACTTGTTCGAAATATTGTTGAAGGAATTTACGATCGGAGTTCGAGGTCAAAGAAGGAAATGAAGTAGGGAGTTCCAGAGAAACGCCTCCAAAAAGAAGAATTAGATATTTAGAGCTCCTCGGAGTAGCCAACTTTACCACACATGGATGGGATACATGTGAGGTTCTTGTGGTCCTTCTCCCCCACTTCAACTCCGGGGTTCACATCTAGTGAATACGCGCATATACCTATGAAGGTATTTAATTTAGAAAGTTTACTGGTTATTGTCAGCAAGAATTATCAGTTTGAACTGTGGTTTGAACCACAGGTTTGAACAGTATTGTCATTAGGGGCTTGTCAACTGAATGTTACAATAATACACTCCCAGCTAATTGAGTAGTCTCCTTATTGTGATCAACTTCATACATGGTGTCAGGTAGATAGGATTTGGGGCCAATACCCAACCAGTTTTTCCGTTTAAAAGTGAAAAAGTGCCGCATGTGGTGGTAAAATGGATATTATGTTTAAGCCTCCTGAACCCTTATCATTAGATGAAAATGTATCTGAAAATTGGAGACGTTTTAGCCAAAAGTTTGACCTATTCTTGAAAGCAGCTGATTTAGAAAAGAAGTCTGTAGGAAAGAAGGTAGCAATTTTCTTAAATTTGCTTGTGGATGAAGGTTTAGACTTATTCAATAGTTTCACGTTTGGAGAAGGCTCAGAAAAAAAATTAGATGAAGCATTGTTCGCCCCAGAAGAATCTAATATATGAAAGGTATATTTTCAATAGTATTCTTCAAAAAAATGGCCAATCTTTTGAGAGTTTTTTGACAGAACTTAGAAAAGCTGTCAAAACAACCGAATATAAAGACCAGCAAGAAATGAATCGGGACTGAATTGTTATTCGAATTTGGGATAAATCAACCAAGGAAAGATTGTTACGGGAAAATAATCTGACAGTGCAGAAGGCAATTGATTTTTGTAGATCCATGAAAGCAAGCAAGTCCCAATCAAAAGTATTGCAAAATGAGTTGGAGGTAAATGCAGTGAGAGCTGGTTTAAATCAAAATAGTGACAGCCGAGGTGATAGTAGAAAGTTTGACGCAGAAAAACGTTGTAAAAATTGTAATTACAAGCACAAGAGATAAGTTAGATGTCCTGCAGAAGGCAGAACTTGTGCAAATTGTCAGGGTAGAGATCATTATGCTGCCGTATGTTGGAGAAATAAGATGGAACAGAAGAAAGGCTTTGAAAAAAGAAAGAAAAGTTTCAAGAAAGTGCATGATTTACAAGCCAATAGTAATAGTGATTCGGAATCCAGTGCGGAAGAGAATCAAGAGGAGCCATTTTATGTTCAGTCCATTAAAAAAGTTGTTGTTTTAAGTGAAAATAAGCCGCAATCATGGATTCAGTTGGTTAACATTGAAGGTCACCAAGTAAAATTAAAATAAGACACTGGTGCTGAAGTAAGTAGGTACTTTATCTCTGGATATTATTAAAAAATTAGGGTTATTAGGTCATATTAAAAAAACTGAAGTCACGTTAGCACCTTATGGCACTCCAAATCATCTGATTAAACCTTTAGGTGGAATACTGTTATGTTGTAAAGTTAGAGATGTTTCTCACCATGTTTGCTTCATTGTTTGTGATAATGATGAAATGCCATTGTTCAGTTGTTCTGATTGTGTAGCTTTGAATATAATTATGCAGATAGGATCAGTTTTTGTAAAGTCAAATACTTGTTTTAAGACTTAAGATCAAGTATTAAAGTCCTACCATACTGTTTTTGAAGGTTTAGGTTCGTTTCCTAAAAAACATTACATGTCTTTTTGAAAAAATGCAGTCCCTGTTGTTCAGCCACTTAAACGTGTTCCGATTGCATTGCACGATCATTAAAAAAATTAACTCAAGGACCTACAGCGTCAAGGTGTCATTAAAAAAATTGATAAACCGACTGAGTGGTTGAATCCTCAAATCATTGTTGAAAAAAAAATAAAGATTTGTGTCTCTTTGTCTTGATCCAAAATTTTTGAATCAAGCTATAAAACGTGAAAGATTTTTGTTTCCTACAGCTGAAGATATTGGTTCTAAGCTGTGTGACAAGGAATATTTCACAGTCCTAGACATGAAAGACGAGTACTTTCAGATTTGTATTGACGATGAAAGTCAAAATTATTGTTTTTGGTACACCGTTTGGTAGATTTGCATTTTGTCGTTTACCATTACCATGGTATATCTTCTGCGTCAGAGGTCTTTCAAAAACAGAACGATGAAATATTTGGTAACTTCCCAGGTGTAGGTTTGTACTTTGATGACCATATTATCACAGGATCAAGGGAAGCGGAACACGAACATAATTTATCTTTGGTTTTAGAACAGGCTAATAAATTTAATGTCAAATTAAAAGTAAAATTCAATTTAAATCAAAAAGTGTTAAATTTATGGGTCAAATTTATTCAAAAGAAGGTGTTAAACCTAATGAGGAATATATAAAAGCTGTATTAGAAATGCTAACACCCAAAGAAAAAAAATATTTGTTACGTATTTTAGAAATGGCTAAGTTTTTGAGTAAATTTGTCCCAAATATGTCTTAGGTAACAGCACCACTTAAAAATTTGATCAAGAATGAACTTTCTGGGAATTGGACAAATATTCATACCGAATCTTTGTCCAATTTGAAGAAATTATTAACCACTCAACCACTGCACCGATTTTGTCATTTTTCGATTCAAAAGGCAAAGATCTTTATGTAGCAGACACTTTATCTAGAAGTTTTTTACCAGAAACTGGTTCAAAATTTGATCAGGAATTTAATTTTGCTATTCATTTTTTAGTAAATAATTTACCTTTGTCTGAAGAACGTAAACAACAGTTTAGGCAAGAAACTTTAAGAGATGAAACTGGCTGGCCAAGTAATAAAAATTCAGTTCCAAATTCTGTCAGGATAAGGAGTTAAGATAAAAGATAATATAACTTGTACTAATGGTGTACCGTTACACCATATCTATCTATCTATATGGAGCCGAGATTTGGAGAATTACAGACAGACAAAAGAAAAAAGTGGAAGCAGTTGAAATGGATGCTATTAGAAGATCCATGCGAATCTCACGAAGAGAGAGAATGAGGAACGACAATAGAATCCTGCGTGATCTCATTGAAGAAGATTATAAAGAGCAAGAAGAAGAAGAGCAGTGCGGCTTTAGAGCAGGAAGATCAGGTACGGACAACGTATTTTGCCTAAAACAAGTCATAGAAAAGAGATCTGCTAGATATTTGGAAACCCACCTCACATTTGTTGACCTACAAAAGGCATACGATACAGTCCCAGTATCCAGACTATGGACGGTATTAGAACACACAAACATCAATCACACCTACATACATAACAGCACCTAAAGAACTATATAAAGACTCAAAATCAAGAATTAAGATAGGTAAAAAACTCACAGACACATTTATAGTAAATAAAGGACTACGTCAAGGATGTTGTATATCTCCTACGCTTTTTAAAATATACGTAGCAGTAGCACTGAAAAATTGGAAGAGGAAGATCCATGGAATGGGTATAGAGATAAATGATAGGTGCCTGTTTACTCTTCAGTTTGCAGATGATCAGGTCATAGTGACCAGTGACAAAGAGGACATGCAATATATGATTAGAAAGCTGATAGAAGAGTATCAAGAATGGGGCCTGAGAGTTAATATAAATAAAACAAAATATCTATGTGTAGGCAACCAGAACGGAAACTTGGAAGTGGACGATGGTCAGGAAATTCTGCAATGTCAAGAATATGAATATCTAGGTATCACATTAGACAACACCGGAACAGACGTGAAAGAAATAGAAAAGCGAATATTTAAAGCTAAAAAAGTAATAAGATGCCTAAATGGAATATTATGGAGCAAGGAAATTACAAAGAAGAGAAAATTTAATATATACGAGAGAATGATAAAGAGCAGCCTTCTATATGGAGCCGAGATTTGGAGAATTACAGACAGACAAAAGAAAAAAGTGGAAGCAGTTGAAATGGATGCTATTAGAAGATCCATGCGAATCTCACGAAGAGAGAGAATGAGGAACGACAATATAAAACAACAAATGGGTATAGAAGGTACGATAGTCCAGGACATTGAAAAGAAACAACTTACCTGGTACGGACACGTAGAACGAATGCCAAATGGCAGGTGGCCCAGAAAAATGCTGCATTGGCAACCAACAGGTAGAAGAAAACGAGGAAGACCAAAACTGGAATGGCAGAAGACCATACAAAAGTCCATGAGTGAAAGAAATCTCTCATCAGAGGATTGCGACGATAGAAGAGGATGGAAATTAGGTGTCGGACAACGAAGAAAGACGTTCTAAAATGACATGTATATATACTGATGGTCTGATATTCTTTGGTAAAAAAAATAGTTGTGCCAGTATCACTTAAACATAATATGCTTTCTTTGTTGCATGAAGGTCATATTGGCATAGAGAAGGTTAAAAATCATGCTAGACAGAATTAGGCTCTCCAAACCACGTGATTTTTCAATATGGCGACCGTGGAAAATTTGACGTTTGTTTGTTTATCTTGAGTTTATTTGGAATATTTTCAGTAGTAATATAACAAGTGCATTAAAAATTAGCGATAATTTTTGGGAAATATGCACGAATGCACGTTAAGTTGAAAAAAGCACGAGTGAATGAATTTTCAACTTGTCCTGTATAAGAAAAAACTTTGTCACTGTCACATAAAATTTGTCAAATGAAATTGAAGGTGTTTCTCTATTTTTATTTTTGGTCTAGTTACTAGTTATTACCTTTTTAAACAATTTCTATGGTGATTTAACAATTGGCATTTGTGATAATAAACAAGTTTATTTCGTGTCTCAACATTTAAGAAAAATGTCGCGATTTGGTAACGCTTCCATGCAAGAAATTGACAAATCCATTGAAGACCCTCCTGAAAACACAAAAAAATCGAAAAATTCAATATGGAAACAATTCGAAGAATTTTGCTCTGAGAAAAAATGCGTATTGGAAGCCCAGACAACACCAGAAACTTTAGCTAATATTTTAAAGGATTGGGCAAGTAATATGAGAAGAAAAGATGGTTCGTGCCCAATTAGGTAAGTAAAAGTGCTTCAATAGGTAAACTTGTTGATTCAAATATGATTTATTTCCATGTTGTACACATTGTTTATTTCCAAAAGAGGAAATAATGTGAAGATCAACAGACTTTTCTTAACACCTAATCCAGAATGCAGAAAAAGTGGCACATGGTATAAAAATATGCCAGCTGGCAGGAATGAAATTTCAAAATGGACAAAAACTGCAGCAGAAAAGGCCGGCCTAAATAGAAAAAATTCAAATTTACTAACCATTCACATACGGCTCAAGCGTAACCCATTTGGCTAAATCTGGAGTTGGCGAAAATCAATTAATAAAAATAACTGGCCATGGTGATGTTAATTCGATAAAACCCTATTTACAATTGGATCAGAGCTTTTATGAGGATATTATCCATAAAATGAGAGGAAACCATAACGCCGCCAATAATGAAATTCAAAATTGTAATGCTTCCCCTGTTCTCAGTTCGGCGCAGACGATTTCAACTTCAAATAGTGTAATGTCTGAAAATAATTCTTCGAAGGCAGTATTTAAATTTGAAAACTGTGTTTTTAATTGTCATAATTTCAATAACAATTAATTAATTATTGTATAGAGCACTTTTTAATATTTTTGCAAATATAGGTAGATGTTTCCAAAAATTCGTGTTTTAATGCACCCTTCAAACAGATCGTTTGAAAAATATATTGAAATTCATATAAAGAAAAGGTGAAAAAATACCTGAGAAAAAATTATCAGCAATTAGCACATGTGCAAATTATCGATAATTTTAAAATTATCGCTATTTTTTAGATGCAGCTAAATTATCAGGTAATTGTATTCTGATTGGTCCAAACTGACAATAAAAAACCAGTATTTCATTGTTGAAATGTCAGATTTGACAGTAAATGAAATTTTCAATCTAATTACAGTTTACTTTGTTATAATATACTTTTTGAGATGCAGAGTAAATATTTGAAGACTTGAATGCAAGAAAATCGGGATCTGGGCGAACGGTTAGTTTAAAAAAATGTCCAGATGACATTTTGATCCACAGTTCACATTAATGAGCAAATGAAGGCCTACAAAAGCTTAGATTCTTACGAATATTTCGAAAATGTTCACGTTCTAATTGGAAAATTTTAAAACAAAGGGCAATGAAAAAAGCCTGACATAATCCTTGTTACCTTGTTGAAACTACTTCCACAATCAACTTCAAGACCCGTTTGTGGCATTTTTAATTGGAAGAAACACTAATGAAGTCAATAAAATAAAAAAATAAACAGAGTTCATTCACAAAACAACCACAAAATGCACTTTAAAAAGCTTTAAATTACATACTCTCATATACGGGATAATGAACTTCTGCCACAACGCACTTTTTGTAAGGTCGTTGGAATGCCTAATTTTATCGGCCTGGCATGTCAGTTGACATAGAAAATTTTAATAAAAAATGTAAGACTCGTACTACTTTTGCTAAAAAAACAGACAAAAGAATCTCTTTTACCATATGATTTGCCAAAACGCCCTTGGGACAGAGTGGGTATAGATTGATATATATGCAGATAAAAGTTATTTAATTGTTGATTCATATACTAAAATTGGTTGGTGTCTGCATTTGAAAGATAAATCTGCAAAATCTGTTATTGTATTATTGTTAGAATCATTTTTTGCTAGGCATGATTCACCTGATGTAGTTGTAACTGATAATGAGCCATTTAACAGTTTAGAAATGAAAATGTTTGCAAACAATTGGAATTTTGATATAATTTTTCGCAATCCGTATTATCCCCCTTCTAATGGTTTGATTGGAAAAAATATTGTCACGCTTAGATTGGTTGTGGTCAGCGGTGCCACCACTTTTACTTCGCTTGGCTGCGTCCACTAAGGGTTTATCTGAAAAGAGAGGATATGGGGGAAAGGAATACCATCACGAATATTTAATTTGCTCTATTACTAAACCTTAATTATACCTTATAGTTCAAGGAGATTTACCAAAATCCTAACACCGCAGATGTTCGTCCCTGGTGGACCATGTTTTCGATTGTCAACTCGAAATGTAAGAATGTTTAATGTTTAATGTAACCCAAGATGCACTAAAAGAACGGGCCCCCTAAAGGCATAGTTCTCGTAGGTCTAAATTTGGGGACGCTGTGACACGGCTACTATAGACGAGACCTTCATCCACAAAGTTTCACAGTCTCGACTATACCTAGTCGTACCCAGCTAAGAAGGCAGGTCTTTAGGCTCGTACCTTATCAGGCATAAAGCAGTCCAGACCAACCTTGCCTTGCATTGCCGCAGTGTGTGAATTTATATTGAAATTATTGCTGGCATAAGCAAAATCGGTCTGTTTTTAATAGTCCGGGGTGACCTCCTTTGGAAATTTATGTAATGCGTGGGCTTGTGTACGTTTATGAGTTGACAATATAGTTAAAAAAACAATTAAAGAAAATGCTGATATAAGTTCAGCCTTATTGCAATATAGAAACTCTCCTTTGAAGCATATTGGATATACTCCTTCACAATTATCAATAAGTAGAACTTGTTAAACCAAAGTTCCTATTAATCCAATTTGCTGCAACCTTAAATTTGTGATAATGTTGATGAAAAGTTGTTAAGTAGGCAAATTCTAATATATAAAATTCTCATGTCACAGTTTTAGTTACCTTCGTCCTCCGAAACGGCTTTACCGACGATTTTTATGAAATTTTATATGTATATTCGGTACACTCAAAAAAATCTTGATCATAATATCAATGAACTGCTTTCATAAATTACATTTTCATTGATTCAGTGAAATTTTCATTAATCCCAGGTACAGAAAACTGTAAGTATTATGATTTCATGAACAGCTATCATTAAAATAAAGAATGAAGCTTCATCAAGTTATGAATAGTCATCTACATGAATCTATGTTGAATAGTGCATCGGTTACAAGAACTAAGTTCATTGATATTATGAAATTAAACCTTGATATTAAAGAAAATTTCTTTGATGGGAGCTTCCACGGAATATTCATAATATAAATGAATATTAACATGAATAATATGAATATGGTTCATATGACCTTACTAGAAAATTATCCTTTTAAGAACGAAATTCATTGATACAATGTACGGTTCATTTAAAACAAGCAAGTATTCCTAGAAACAAAGCTGCAACCATTACATCAAGATAAATCATAAATACAATGAAACAGTTCATAGCATTAATGTAGACAGTTCCTAAGCACATGCGCAAAGGTAGCTGCAGTCGGGCAACGACATAGAAAAATATGTTGAAAAAGGAATAATTACATTTCTATTTTCTGGGTGCACTGCTACGTACTTCGTTCAAGTCGGTTTTTTCGGTTTTGTGTTGTTCGAAGTGTTAAATAGAAAGTCGATTATACCTGTCGCCGGTTTTTTCTAAAGGTAAGTTGTATACCTCTATTACCTCTATAATATGTATACCTATTATGTAGGTAGGACTTGGATGCCTTTCACGGAGACGGTCTAGTCTCAAAATGGGAATGCGAAAGAAATGACCTACAGATTTAAATGTCATCCGGGGAGAACGTGAAAGACAAAAGCGTCAAGAGCTCCTCAGAATTTCTAAGGAATACTGAAGTCTCTAAAAGTAAGTATACTCAATCCCAAATCAAGTTGTAATTTTTTTAATCGATATATTTTTGTTAAATGGTTTTGTTTCACTAGGTAGAAAAGCAGCAGATTCAATACCGCAGCTAGTGTTTCATAGCCGAAGCAAGGAAACCAGCCAAAGCATCAAATCTTATTTTCTGATGTGGCTTGTTTTAGAAACTTTGGATGTTGATAGTTCAAAAACAGCTGGAACAAATATAGATATAATATATATTTATGGAAACAGGATTTAAGGAGGATTTGAAAGATAATAGAATATACGGTTAGTGTCATTTAAAATAAAAATACATAAGTAGGTACTTAGATTTTTAAATTTTCAGATTTTGGGATGCCCATTGGTTTGTTTGACAATTCTGGAAGATGATACGAAGAAACCATGCAACTTTTGCATTAAAAGCTTTTTTCCTATTGCTCATATTCATCAGTACAGGGGACACGCAAATATAAAAAATGACCCTTTACCCCATTTAAAATCATAAGTATATTTAAGGCATAATGGGCTCTTTCACTAATTTTTGAAATTGGCATATTTGGATAAAGCAACTAAAAACAGAATTTTTTGTATTTTTACTTTTGAAAAATTCAAAGTCCTTCTTGAGAAAACAGAAAACAAAGAAATACCTCCAAATAAAAACCCAGAATTTATTTCTATGACGTCGCAGCTCGCAATTTGACCGTGTTGCCACTAATTGTCAACATTGAAAATTTGTAATAGATTTAATTCTGAAATGTTGGCAAAATCTCATGAAAAATAGTTAAATTAATTAGTTATAGATTCAAGATTTTATAACATTTTTTTTTTAAATTATGCTTAAATACAATTTAATGCAATTTTTTATGTTTAGTTTTATTTATTTATTTTACGCTGCACTACATTTAGTCACAACCGACAACAGCGCATTCAAACCTTTACGTATCTTTACAGAGCGCAAACACAGCCGAGCCCTTCCTCCTTGCAACGACATAAGCGAAATGAAGAATATTTATGTGACGTCGGCAAATCGGCGCGTTTTAAAATAGTTTGAATTTAGGCACTTTTGATTGCCTATGAAAAACTTATTGAACCTTGTAGAACATTTTTTTTTTGGTATATATGCCTAAAATAGTCCCTCCTTTGAGATTTTATACTTAAATTACGTATTTAAATTTTAGTGAAAGAGCCCATTCATGAAATTATTTTAATAAAAATAAAGAATATGGTATATATTATTGAAAACGTCATTATTATTAAATATAATGAATGCAATTCTTAGTATTCAAGACTGTGATTCATAAATACAATGAAAGGGTTTCATCAAATTATATCTGGGCTTCATTAATATTATGCCGTCTGTTCATCAGGACAATGAAAAAGTACATATAAACTAAGAACGATGTTTATTGTTACTATGAAAAGTTTCATTAATACAAAAACCTTACTACATACCTTAATGTTCGTTGTTCATACACAAGATGAATCGAAATAGGAATTAAGAAATTGTTCATACTTCAATAACCTAGAGTTCATGTAATCAAAGAAACCGTTCTTTGGACCGATTTTAATGAATTGTTCATTAAATCTAAGATCAACTTCTTTTTATTTATGCTACTATTTGGTTGAGTGTAGGTCTGAGAATAGGTTTTAAGCTATTTTTCACATAAATAAAATTTCACATTATCCCTGTTACCTCGACTTCCACACCCAATTACGATGCAAATCGCTGGAATTTCAATTAACACAATACCTAAACACACAAAAAAACACAAAATCCGATAATTAATATCTTGACGTTTGTCCAGAATGTGACAGAATCAATGACATACAGAATAAACAACACAGTCACAGAATACAAATCCTCACGGATAGAAGGCAAACTGCCTAATAAAATTTTGGGGAACAATGTGCCGTCACGGCACGGTGGATGCGATCCGAACTATTTATAATAAAGGTTTCTGTAATCAAATCAGCTTTCAAAATAATTCGCCCAAGGTCAATATTTTCAATATTAATTTGTTCGGACTTCAGTTCAGAATTGAACTACGCTTTCGCATTTCTTTGTATAGGTTTGATATGACAAAATGCGCAAGCGCATTCCAATTTAGAACTGATTTTGAACTGAAGTCCAAACAAACCTTTTTCCTCATTTTGAATATTGACGAATTTTTCTTCCGAGTAGAGCAAAAACGGCCAAACTTCTTGTGTTTTGTGTAAAATCTGATTTTTTTTTTGAATTTAGGAAACATTTATCTGGATTTAAAATGCACACCAACACCAAGACGAATTCTCATTCAGAACTATTTTGACATATTTTTTTAAAACATAGGTAACAGGTAAACTGCCAAAGTAAAATGTGACATATTTTCTGGTGGGGTTCATTCCGCACCTGTAGTTCTGTTTCACTCCAGCGTCCCCAAGCGGATGCGATCCGAAGCTTTTTTTTTAGGCCCCGCCCTCCATTTAGCTTTTTTTCTATCAGTGAGGATATGTGTTCTGTGAACACAGTGCTTGACCCAATGCTTGACCCGAACTTCCATATTGAATTTCGTTTTTGACAGGTCAGTAGATTGCCTAATAGCGTTTTTATAAGTGATCATCAGTGACGTGACATACGAGACACGATGTCAGATCTCATTAGTTTTTAGATTTTCTTGCGGAATGAGAAACAATTTTATTTTTTATTTTAAATAAAATATATATCTACATATTTGTTGCATTACCGACAAATTGCAAAAAAATCGTGAGAAAATGGTTTAAAATTGGGAGATCGGTAGACTCATTTGAAAATCGGTAGATCTACCGATAAATCGGTAGAGGTGGCAGCGCTGCTTTTCCATTACTTTCGAAGTACACGGATATAAGTGAGACGGCAAGGCTCTCTCTTGCCCTTTTTCGAGATAGACTGCACTCTGTCCTTATCACGTTTACAGTTAATATCATACTCGTTTAATCCGCTATTATGAGAGTTTATTCTCTTTGCGATATTATCGAATGTAATACCACAAGAGGTTTCAGGATTACCGGATATTACTTTTACCTGTCACGAAACGCGTTACGCAGCAACAGTGTTGCTGGTAACGCGTTGAGTGTCAGGTGAAAGTATTAGGCAATCCTAAAACATCGAGTGGTATTCAAAAGGTTACACAACGAACTAAACTTTAATACTTTAAATTTTAAAAAAAATTCTATAATAGAATTTGCTATAAATGCCACCAAGCGCGATAATCCCAAAAGGCTTATCACTTCTTAAGCCTCTCGTGTCATATGGGAATAATGTACAGTGAGTTGTATAATCTATGGAATCGTTTACTACCTGGAGCACATTTTCGTATATACTGAAACTGAGCCGTCAGATGTCGTTCAGTTAGAGAAAAATTTATCAGAGTAGGTAATTTATACACAATTTTAATTGTAACTGCTATTACTTGCATATTTGATACGATTGACCTAGCATAACTAGATATATATTTTCTGCGCTCAAAGTCCGGAATAGCTCTTCCTGGAAATAATTAATTGTTTCCAACCCGATTTTCTGGCATGCAAAATTATTGAAATTCTATCGAGTTAGTAGAAAAGCGGAGATGCGTTACAGGGAAGGCCATGAAAGAGTGATGCCAATTTATTCCTAAATGATACTGATAGTTCCGATTTCGGGCAAATTGGGAATAAATATATAGTCGATTTTCGTGAAATACTAGGAAATCAGATGTCAGTTTATTTAGGCGTATAATTCAGTTTTAATTAATACCCCAATAAAAGGAAAAATATTGTCACGCTACAGAGTTTTTATAATTTACAAAAGAAAATATTTCTCTTCAAAACGGAATATTTTTAATTTCCATTCAAAGTTCAGTTCAATGACTTTTCAAAAAACTACAAGTCGTTTCCTTTTGTAAAGTTAAACAATTTCGGTTTCTAATCAATAATTATAATTGTAACTTCGATTCGCCAGCAGAACGATAGTTCAAGGATTTTTAACTAGAATCGATTTTGCTGACTTATCAAAAACTTAATGTTGAAGAACCGAATTAAGGCAGGGACAGTACCCTCTCAGACTTCAAGAAAGTACAAGTGTGTAGTGTCAATTTATGTTATTTCAAGTAATGTAAGTAACATTTTGAAAATTTATTGATTTATTCTATATCGCAATCTGATTTAACTTTCAATTCTCAATTTTCTTAATTTCATTTTGTTTATTTTATTTATTTATTCATTATGCTATTTAGTGTTAAACTTTTCTTTTTTATTTCTATATTTGTTATTGTTTTAAATGCGACTTTTTATCCCGGCATAAACGTGCAACATTTAAACGACGTTGAGACAAAAATTTAGACGTAATAATATCTCGAGGAGCAAAAATTTACAAAAAAAAAACATACTTTAATAAAAGATATATTATTTATATCCCTCTTCCAACGAAGCTAGATTTTATCCAAAATATAACAAACAAGCATCAATTTCTCCGAAGCTTTAGAATAGAGCCTCTAATTCCCCGCAAAACGATTCATTATATTAGAATTGTTGTATGGTAAGGCGACGCGGCTGCGGCATCCGTAAATAGGCACAACGAAGCTAATTATTAAGTATCGCCTTAATTCCGTACAACCTAGAAATTGGTTTCAGCCTTTAATTTTATTTCCCCGAGATGATTCCAGGGAAACAATGGCGCCTCTAATTAAGTTAATTGCGGTTCAGCCCTCGTCGGAACATGCCATTTCGAGGTCGGTTTGCTTAAAATTGTGAAACATGTGATTGATTAGGTATTCATCTACAAATTCGTTTAATGATGTTGGGATGAGCTTTCCGATATTTGACTGGACAAAATTAATTAGGGAGAGGACACAATGTTTAAAACATACAATTATTTTGAACTAGCACTATGCCAAATTTTCACATATATCCCAATATTATCAGCAGAAGGAACTAGGAATCTTTGCATATAGCTAATATACAAGTGTCACCACTTAAGAGTGCGTTTAAATGTATTTTCCAATGAATTAATTTATGAAAAATAATTTAACTTCCAGATTACTCTCTGCTTTGAAAATAATGTAGAATACCAAGACCAATAGGAAGAACTTCATTACAATTATGTATGAAAAATGACATCATGTAAATGGCCGCCGCGACTGATTTGACATGAAATAATCCGTTTGTCGAAATTTTCGCACAAATCAGGTTCTATGACGCGTATAGTTTCCTATTTCAGCTCTGCAATAGTGTTTGGTTTATTCTTGTAGACTCTGCTCTCTTGATACTCTTTAAGAAAAAAATCAGCGGAAGTTAAATCACATGATCGCGGCGGCCAATTGGTGTCGAACATGAGTAACGTATTTTTCTCGATCGCCCATTTTCATAATAGGCTAGGCTTGGATAATTTTAACACGTTGTTTCGTGGTGTATTATTGCTCCATCAATAATTTTGTTCATGTTTCTAGGTAAGAAATCTCACTTTGCCGCTGACGAATACAGTAGCGTTTCAAAAATATTCTAGACTGTAATGTGGGAACTCAATTTGAATCACCCTTTCATATGGTTAGAACGCTTACTAAATTATCTAGTTTTCATTAAAGTTATTGCACTTTGATTATCTATCTTTAAAATTTTAATTATTTCTTCTTTCAGGGATTTCAAATAAATAAGTTCTTTTGTAGATTCTGCTGCAGCTATGTTGTAACAGTCCAAAATTGCATAAATGATTTTTACCTACTTTCAATTTTATATTCAAGATTTCCTTAAATTTGTCAACATTTTCTCTATAAAATTTCATCAATAATCTCAACGGTTGTAGATCCTGTAAATTTTCTAATTTTCCATAGTCAAATTCTATTTGCTGTGATGGTTTTTTCCTCATTTTGATCAGTATTTTAATTCAATTCAAATCAAAACAAAGCAATATTTTGATTCAAATTTTAAATTCGATCATCTGTTTCATAACAAGAATAATTCGTGTGTCAAAAATATTTCGTGGGTTGTGTTCCGTAAGACTACTCCGTTCGTACTAACTCTGTCCGGTTATGGAGCGCTATTGATCTCGGCTCAAATTCTAGCGAACCCAGGGTCGCGCATTGGTTCTTTGATCTTTGAGACAACTTGGACGCACCCTTTGATTTCGTTTCTTTGACTTTTGATTGTCAAAAATTTCTGTCAACCAGCGGTAGATTAGTAATGTTTTCAGTATCGTCGATTCTTCTTTGAGCCCTCTAATTTTGAAAACGGAACACTTACTCTATTTTGTATTCTTCAAGTTTTGATTGTTTTATGGGATAATTATTTGTTGTTAATATCATTATTCGTCAGCCGTTGTATTTTTCTCGGTTTATATTGTTGTGTGCAATTTTTGGTAAGTGAAAATTGTATCGATTAATTTTTGATGTTTTTCGTTAGTCTGAATCATCTCTGAGTCTGAATTCCTCCCTTTAGGTTAGCTTATTAATTGAATGTGTAACACTTTTTTTTTCACATCTGGACGTTGGAGAATTAGGGTCTCTATGAAGATTGTCTTCGCCCTTGTGGGATTTCGACCCTAAATTCTCATTTGAAATTATAACATTTTAGTTGCCTTTTTGCCTTACTTTTTCTTAGTGTTATAATTTTCGCCGATTTATTCGGATTTTTACAACTCCATTGTGTTGAAAGCTGCCCTAAGGAGTAGAGAATTCTCACTCTCTCTAGGAAATCCAATCCTCGATCCAGATTTCCAGAGATTTTCGAGGCAAACAAACCCTAATTCCATCAGGGTTTTTTTTTTCTTAGGAGGTTGTACTTTACCATCAAGTATACCCTCACGGTTATAACAATAGACGTTCAATTGTAACCGAAATTGAACCAAAAGGCTAACAGACACCAGCCTAAGTAATCGGACGGTTACTCAAGTCATCGATCAAGTTAACCACAACCAGTAGCCAGGACTAATCTGGTGAATTGAATGAACCACCATCATCTGGAACATTTTGGTATCGTACTAGTTTTAGTTATCCTGATTGTTATTGTTTATTTACATTCTGTCCCTATTTGTACACCCGGTGATCACCTCGGTATTTCAGGGAATAATTCATTGCTGGCCCCAGTGTGGTAAATGAATTATTAAAATAGGTAACTTAACTAGACGTAACCTGTTGAATTAATGTCAACTTATTGGTAGTTCTGGTTACGAAAGTGTAAGATAACCGTTCCGAGAACTAATTCTACGTTGTTAGTTTTTTTTTTCCTCTCTTATTCTCTTTATTTTTTTTTTTAAATTTTCAACCCTTACTTTTCATATATATTTTTTTTTATTACTTAGTTATTGAGTTTCAATGACATTTTTGCATTTAAATTTAACTGATCATGACATAGTATTGCATTTCTGTATTTGTTAGTTAACGCTTCTTGACAAGGTCATTTTATTAATTGCTAATTTACTTGATTATTTTTTTTTTTTTTTCTCTTAAATTCAAATTATTGTTCATTGTGGTCTGCGGCCATTTGGTGAATAAATAACTGTAGCACTTGATTTCTTGACTTTTATTTGGTTTTATGCACACAGCCTGGTTTTGCTAATATTTTTCTTTTTATTAATCATTATTTGAATTGTAAGGACCTGAAGCCAGATACCATCCTGGAGAGTCCGACTCATCTGTTCAGAGTCGGTGGCGCCCAAACTAAAACCCACCCCTACTCTCCGAATTGTTTAGTTCTGAGCTAGGGCATAATTTGCACGCACTTCGACCTTCAGTCTTACAATCTCAAGTTCTTTATTCATTTTTTTTTTTTTTTTAATTCTCATTATTTTTATTCTATTTTTTTTTATAATTTTTTTTTATAAACTTTTCTTAATCAGCGAAAAAGCGTGGCAATGTATTTGAACTCTGTGGTGGATAGAGAAACAATAGGCTGTTTTCTTGTTGACCAAGTACCAGGACCTCCACAAAAGATGTAACATTGCAAATGTCACTTGCTTTTTTTAATATAAATTATTTATAATTTTATATAATTATTCAGCCATGGCGGCATCTATTGCCGACTAAATTAATTATTTTATCGGTGACCTGGAGAAGGGAGTAGGCGCTTTCTTTTGTACTACCTTGATCTACTCGACCCTAGTACTTCGTGGCTCTTTAACCTCGTTAATAGTTTTCGAACGTAAGTCGTACTTTTCACATATAATAGCTGAGGGTCGACAGGTTGATAGTGCTTTCCTTCAAAAATGTCAAGTGAAATCCGAGGTGAAAGAGCCCATTTTCTACTCTTGCCGTTGCCCTGAATAGGTCCTACTGTCCGACTGTGGTCTAGGGGGGCCATTCATCTTCCGAAGTGAAATATCGATTACCGTTCTCGTGGAAAAAGTATCTTATCGGCCTTCAGGCATTCTCTTACGAAATAACGTTGCGTAGAAATAATCCATTGATTACCGAGAAAATTTAATTAAAAAGTGTCGTGATTACCGTTTTATTCAAGTTTGAATTTCGACCCCACTTGAGGTAAGTTTCTTTATTGTTTTTTCAAGTAATGGTTGTTCATGGAATGCCTTATTACTTAGGGTCTTTCGGAGAGCCGTTTCTCTCAACAATTCCATTCCAAAAAGGCCACATTTTCAATAGTAACACCATTTCCGTGGAGTGTGGCATAGAGCTTCGAAGGGATTCCTACTCTACAAGAATCAAGACCCTCAGAAGTCGATACGTGTGCCCCACATTTGACAATTCTAGTCCCTTATCTGCCTGGATTCTGGGCTGGAATCCGCAAGTTTCATGTGCCCAGAGTGAACTCTATTTTTTAATTTTTGGTTTGCCGTATTTACTATAGGCTTTTTTTTATCTAACTTCTAGTACCGTCATATTTGAATAATGTACCTATCTTTTATCTTTTATTAATCATAATCATTAATCTGAACTGAGGTCAAGGTTGGACAATATGTTCTAAATTTGAAATTATTGAGTAAGTGCCTATAACGTCAAAAAGTGATCAATTTTCAACCCTGGGTCCTACGGCTTATACAGTGTGCGCCATAAAGATGGGTACATATGGGAAAATTCTTAATTATTCCGTTTTTCAAAAAACTTTTTTTGGGGATCGTTAGGGCATGTTCGATAACAAAAAAAATCGATTATGACACATGTCATGTTATTTTTCTGATGACCAGAAAATGTGCAAAAAGGGACATGGGTACAGTTATAGCGACAGGCCGGATAGTATTTTCTAATCTATGACCTTCAAGTGTGTATTTCGCAAAATAATCGATTTGCCATCTTGATTTTTTCAAAAAAATTTTTTAGCGAAAGGGTAGGGGATGTTAACTTTATACTGGATCACCCTGTACTTATTAAACTGTCAACCCACCCTCAATAATTATTCGCTCGGCAAACCGAGCATATTATGGGCTTCTTGTTAATTCATTAACAAAAGGGGTAACAAAGAATATGATATAGCCTGTAGTACTCTTTCTTGTACTTATATCACCAGCGAAGTCACTGTCACAATAACCTATCAGTTCTTTACAATTGGAGTCTTTCTTGTAACAAATACCTGTACTTTTTATTCCATTTAGATATCGTAAAATCCTTTTACCATCAACAATGTCACTATCTGTTGGTTTTTCGTTTCCATATTTCTACTACAAACATTAACTGAAAATGATATATCGGGACGAGTTCTATTTGTCAAATATAACAAACTACCAATCAATTCTCTGAACGGAAAATTCTGAATTGAAATCACATTATCATTATTGTTTTTTGAATTTTCAGCCATGGTGGTACTTACAAATTTTGAATTCTCCATGGAAAAGTTTCTTAAGACCTTCTTGGTATATTTTACTTGACTTAACACAATTTTGATTTTCAAAAATATCAATGCCCAAAAAAGATGATGGATTATTGCAAGCAACCATTCGAAACTCTGTATTCAATTCTGATAACAAATTTATAATTTCTTGTTCTTGAACACCAAAAAAGATACCGCCATCTACATATATTGCAAGAAAAATAATAGGTACCAGTATCATTTTTAAAAACACAGCGCTCTGTTTTCATTGCTTCAAGTCCTTTTCTCAATAAAAATGTTGTGAATCTTTTATTCCAATTAAGTGGAGCTTGTTTTAAGCCATATAATGATCGTTTAAGCAAAGATACCTGATTTTTAGTTTCATATCCTTCAGGAACGTCCATAAATATTTCCTCATCTAATTCACCATATAGAAAAGCTGTATTAATGTCAAATTTCTTAATGAAATGTTCTTTATTTGCTGCTTATGCGAAAAGCACTCGTAATATTGCTGTCTAAGTCTTGGTTTATATTTTCCATCGTCTTTCACTTTGACCACCCACTTACTGGTCAATATTTTACACTGTTTTTGTCTACATATATCCACGTATTATTTTCAATCAAAAACATTTTTTCTTCTTCAATTGCTTATATCCATTTGTCCTTTTCTTCACCTTGCACTGCTTCTTGGTAAGTTAACAAAACGTAGTCGTTTAATCTTACTTGTTTTTCTTATTTCTGTTATTGGTCTGTCATCTATGGTCTTTGTTGATTTTCTTCTGGTAGTACTTCTTGTTCTTCTTCCATTGGTCTCACTTCTTCAAAATCTTGTCTCAATTCTTCATATTCTCGATTTTCTTCCTCAACTTCAGCTAAGGGAGTTGACTCCCAAGCAGTGCTGAATAATTTATAATCCTCTGGTAATGTAACCAGAATTTTAGAAATTATCATAGTTTCATCAATTTTATGACCCAAAGACTGCAAACGATAAGTTATATTTTCGAGCTTTTCAATGTGTGTTGACATATCAGTCCCCTTTTGATATGTGTAATTGAAAAAATCGTGCAGTAAACTACATTTTTGTATTTCAGCTTCTTGTTCATAAATACTGCATATATAACATAACCCACACATTTAGAACACGAATCATTAACTTATTATCTATGGTTGTAACAATAACCTTTTGTGCTCTGGCATCTTTTCTTACCCATTCTGCCTTCTCCTCGGTCCTTATCAGGTCTTCATATAATTTCACACCATTTACAATGTCCCATAAGCCTTGAGATTTGAATATGACAGTAACTTGAAATTTCCACACTTGAAAAGTCTCACTGTCTTTTAGTTTCTCAATAAGGGCAATTTCATCACTTGGGGCAGCCATTTTAGGTTTTAAAGCTTTATTATTAACTTTTTAACTTCGCTAGTTAAACTGTGTTTTTTAAGGTTTCTACAGACTTATGTTTTTTTTTTACTGCTTGCTACTTGGTACTTGTGAGTTTCTTACTTATCTGGTCACGCTGAGGCGTGTAACGAGCCAAAATTGCCTAACTAATTCAAACTTATTTTAGTTTTTCCATTCAAGATTTCTTCAATTTTGTTTACCTTTTCCTCCATAAAATTTCAACAATAACTACAACAATTGCAGATCCTGTAGATTTTCTAATTTTCAATATTTAAATTCTATTTTCATTTGTTACTAGTTCTTGTGATGGCTAATTATTTTCCCCGCTATTAATCAATATTTTAATTCCAATTTAAAATTCAATTTGCATGTAAATAAATCTATTATTTTTGGGGATATGTTCCCAAATCATAATATAATCCGTTTTCAAAGTGTATGTACTGAACTACTCTGTTCGGCTACTGAGCTCAGTGCCAGTTTTAGTTCTGCACCCGGTTCAATTATTGGTTTCATACACCACCGGATTGCTCTGTTCGCTCCCTATTTTATTCCAGGTCCTATTCTTTAAATTATGATTGTTCTGTTGGATAATTACTTGTTGTTATTATCATTAGTCGTCAGCTGTTGTAATTTTTCTCTGCTTAAGTTGTTGTGTGCAATTTTTGGTGCGTGGGAATACTATCAAATCGATAGTATCGATTAATTTTTGACGTATGTCAAAATCCTGCCACTTGTCTATCCTTCAAAATCTACGACAGCTACTTAATGATTTGTGAGAAATCGTTCTTTCACGTTTTGGTTTTTTTCGAGAAAAGGTCTCTTTGAAGAAGTTAATTTTTTTCTTCACCCTAAAAGGGATTTTGGGCCTAATATTCTCACTAATTGAATTTATAGTGCATTGAGTTTTCTTACGTTGAGTTTAATTTTCGTAAGCGCTATAATTTTCGTCGATGTTATCGGATTTAAAAAAAAAAAAAAACAGTTCGGTAAGTTGATTTGCACGTTATTTTTTTTCCCCCACAAGATTCTGACTTTCTCTATTTGCTCATTAGTGGAAAGCTGCCCTAGAAACACTATATTCCATCCAGGATCTCGAATCCTGACAAATCCAACGGATAGGAGTATTTTTGTGCCAAATAAACCCTATTTCCAACAGGTAAAAACATAACCTTATTAACCTCAAATTTTCTTTGCAAACTCGAGGCACATTTTTTTTACTAATAAAGCTTTATCTGATTTCATCTAATTTTAATTATTATCTAGGGTACTTGCATGGAAAATTAAATTGATTATTGTTTATTGCAAACTGTAGGAAATGGAAAAAAAAAATCGTTACTTTTTTTTTATTTCGCCCAAATATGATTATTCCGAAAGTTATTCAAATATTAAGTTTTGTATATATAGATATACTGAGCATGTGCAACGTCACTAATTTATTAGATAAGTGACGTCATAGGCAGATTTCATAGTGTTGTATCTCCGTCAATTTTTGACTAAGAAGAAAAAGAAAAAACTCGTGTTAACTTATTTTTCATGGACTATCGAAATCAGCAATAAAAAAATTTGATGCAAGGAGCCTATTAAGTTATATTTAAATTTAATTTTCTAATTCTGTCTATTCATAAAGTGCCTCACTATGGTTCAATTGCAAATGCAGTGTGTTATAACAATTTTTCTCTTAGGGTTTTTAGAAACGACTACATTGTGACACAACCATACACGCACAATTGCAACCGAGATTGTAACGATAAGGCTATCAAACGCCAGCCTAAGCCTTCTAGTTGGACAGTTATACAAGCTTTCCGGACTGTAAATTTGAACCGAAAGATTGGTTTGACCATCTAATCACAACCAGTAGACAGGACTAATCTGGTTGATTGTTGGCTATTTGCACCGCTATAACTTGAGGGATATTTAATCTAAGTGGAGCTTTGAATGTGACTCTTGTAGAAACAAAAGTTACATTCAAAGCTCCACTTAGATTGAATATCCCTTAAGTGATAGCCGTGCAAATGGCCATGTATCTACTGCTACCACCTGGAACATTTTGGTATCGTACTAGCTTTAATTATCCTATCTATATTTTATTGTTTATTTACATTCTGTCCCAATTTTGTACGCCACAGTGATCACTAAGGTATTTCAGGGAGTAATTCAGTGCTTGCACCAATGTGGCAAATGAATTATTAATATAGGTAATTTAGCTGGACATAACCTGATTCAGATAGTTCAAATATCACCAGCGATGCCTTAGAATGATCCTAAGGATTAAATGACCGACGAACGAACATTACTGTTTCAGAGGAAGCCAAAACAACTAGCATGGAAGTCCTTATCATCAAGGACCAACTTCGCTGGATAGGTCACCTCGTCCGCATGTTCGAAACACGTCTTCCACAACAGTGACGCAGACACGAGACCGAAAAGAGGAATCGCAGGAAGGGGCGAGAGAGCACATGCAATGCTGCTAGAGGCTGGATGTGCCAAGAGTGTGCGGCTCCAGAATTGTTTGATATCTGACTCTGACAGAAAACGCAGAATCGACGACAATAAGAATAGAATAGAAGATATTCTTAATCGGTATCGAGTGATAGCACATGATGATAATGATGAAATTGTTCTCACATACCGTTGTTAAGCATGGACCTTTACAAGAGGAAACATCGAAAAATAGCAACAATACAAAAGACCATGCATAGAAAGATCAAACTGGCAGACCGGAAAAAAAAAGTTGGATCTGTAATAAAAGTTCGCTGTTCGCTGTTCCATGCCTTGAGAAAAAATGCGATGACTACAAAGAACACGTTGGATGAAGATAGATGCAGATCGCCCACGATAGAGAAGCATGGAGCAAAGTAGGGGAGGCCTATGTCCTATGTAGACCGGAGCTGATTAGATAAATAGTAATACTTCCTCAAAATATCTTATTTCTACTAAACCTTCAAAAATTAATCCAACCAACTTCCTCACCGATCCCATCAACAGCTTGTACTTATTTGTACGATTTTAATTAAAAAAGACTCCCAAAGTTGTCCGTTTATGTTTGAAGATTGAAATACTTATAACTTTAGCGAAATTAAATTACAAAACTTTCCTGAAAAGACTAAAAGTTTTTTAGAGACGCGACCGAAGCGTCCAGCTTTAAGTAGATTATCGTTGATTTACGGCAGGATAACGAAAGTTACTTTGGTTATAAATAGGTAATATGTAATTTTTATTATAAAATATTTTGGAAGTTTATCTGCCCCCAAAACGATCACTCCAAGTTCGTGTTAGTCACGTTGTCAAAGAACACCAATTTGCCAATAACTCTATCCTATCGATGGATAGTTTCGTGGAGGCAAATTCCATATTTAATAAAGTTAGACGCGGTGTATACGGTAACAAACTAGGGAAACTATTTGAACCAACGTAGTTTATAACCTAGTAAAGTAGATGGTTACGAAATCATTCATGTGTCACGTTTCACGGCTTTATAAGCTGCAGCTTAGAGTCTAGAGACGATAAAATTACGCTCCAATACAATTTAATACATTGATGTTGGTATGTTTTGAGCAATTTTTATTTAGAAGTTTTCAAATTTTTGGGGGTAATTTATTGATGCATATGCTCTATTGCTTTTCCGAACGACTTCAAAAGTCTTGAGAGGAAACAATTCTATTCTCAAAAACGATACAATTTACCAGAATCGAAGAAGTTAATTAGTTATTAAGAGTTTGTAGCTCTTAGCTCTAAAGTAAGCTCTGGCGCGCTTTAAATTAAGCTCTTCCTCTTTCCTCTATACCTTTAGAGCGTTAATTGGTTATAAAGTTCTTGAAGCAGACAGATTAGAGCCTTGGCATTTCGAAATTTTATATCTGAAAATAATCCGCCATGGATTCGGCTTTTGTTAAAGGAAAAGCGAGAAAATAGCGAACTAAACCTGTTTTGGATGCACTACGTGATTTATAATAAGCTAGTAGGTAATTAATTCAGATTTTCAACCAAGTTTTTAGGGATAGCTATCAAGGGTGAAAACAATTTAAACGTTTAGTTACCAACAAAATTCTTAATAATAATAAAAAATTAAGTTAATGATTAACAACAACTTTAGCAAAAATGCTTCTGCAAAATTCGCATTACGCCCTCCAATTTACGGTTTGAAAAACAAAAATGGTATTTTTATTGGATTAAATATTTGGTAGTTAAAATGCAGTTTTAAAAAGGGTTACAAATGTTTCAACAGTTATTTTTTAGTTGCAAAAATTCGGAAATGATTCGTGTGAAAATTGTTTTAAAATTATAAATTCAGTCAATAGCTGTGTTCGTTTCTGTCATCTTTTCCGTCGATTTGCTCCGAAATTTTGACAGGCACGTGATTTGTAAATTGGAAATGTTTGATCCAGTCACGTGCCTGTCAAAATTTCGGAGCAAATCGACGAAAAAGATGACAAAAACAAACACGGCCAATATAAAACGACTTTTGTATTAGTGAAAGTACATACAGTGTGTTGAGGTGTGTATCAACCAAATGGAATAAATTCGATAATAAATAAATGGGGAACTTTTGGAAAAAAACGATCGGACACTTCGATTCTGTTTTTTTGCTTAAGCTTTTTTCACACCAATTTTTTTATACAAGGTGTTCGAAGGACAGCTGTACGGTCATCAACTTTATATTTTCAAATGGCACCTCCTGTATATTATGACCTTTCTGGATTTTGCGGAAAATTCTAGACATATTTCACGTTCAATATCCTATACTTATCGTCAACTGTTTCAGAAATATTGACAGTTGAAAATTGATTTTTTTTGCATCTTTGACAGACTGTAACCCCTTTTGTTAATGAATTAACCAGAGGCCCATAATATGCTCGGCTGTATAAAAAGATTAGTGTGAAAAAATCTTAAGCGTTTTTTCGGAAAATGCCCCATTTGTTTATTATCGAATTTATTCCATTTGGCTAATACACACTCACACTGTACCTATATCTTTCACCACTTGATAAAAGCTACATCATGTCTATATCTATCAACTAATTCGCATGTTGTGTAACGTGCCAAAATTGCCTTTAACTATAAAAAAAATATTTCACACTTATTTTCAATTGTTCATTCGAAATTCCTTTATATATTTAATTTTCCCCTGATTTTGCTGGACTTTGTTTACATTTTTCCTTTATAAAAATTCAACTATAATTCCAATAGTTGCAGATCCTGGAAATTTTTTAATCTTTAATATTTAATAGTAGATTATACCACAAGTCAATAATGATAGCTATTATTCCCGAAGAATATTTACGAACTGGGCCGCGTTAGCGGCGAGGGAGTAACATTCCGAGGGAATAATAGCCATTATTGCGAGTAGTATACTCTACTTTATTCACGACAAATTAATTTATTTGAGAATTTTAATGAACAAATTTCATCCAACTCAATTCTCAATACAAATCCACAAGCATTACATGTTTGACACTGTTACACATTTGAGGAATAATGACCATTAATCCATCTACTCGTCATTATTCCCTGGGGGAATAACATTTGGCATTATAGTGCCAAAATCATAAGTATAATACTTACATTATACATTAGCCGTAAATAAATTCTATTTTCACTTGTGACTAGTTCTTGTGACGACTAATGATTTCCCTCGATCTTAATCAATATTTTAATTCCATTTTCCAATAATAAATCCTCATAAAAACAAATAAAATATTTCTTATTCTTAAGGTTGTGAATTGCACGCTGGCCGTACTCTGTTCGGTTGCTGACCTCAGTACCAGATTTAGTTCCGGAATCCGGTTCCATAAACCAGCAAGTTGCTCTCTATTCTATAGTGACACTTAAGCCATGTCACTTATGATTTGTGTGCCAGCTGACTGCGGAAGTGTCGTTTGTTTTGTCAATTGGTTTTTCAATTAGTAATGTTTTTGGGATCATCGATTTCTTTGCAAGCGTTTACGTTTTGCAACACAAATTATTTATTTATTATCGTATTTTTCAAATATGATTGTTCCTAGTGAATAATTACTGGTTGTTATTATCATTAGTCGTCAGCTGATGTAATTTTTGTCTGATTATATTGTTATGTGCAATTTTTGGTACTTTAAATTTTAACCGATTTAATTTTCAACATTTGTCGTTCTTTGCCTCATCTCTATTCTTCAAATCTAGGACAGCTAATTAATTACTTGTGGTGAATCTTCCTTTTACGATTTGGTTGTTCAGAGAAAAGGGTTTCACTTGAAGAATTCAATTTTGTCTTCGCCCTAAAGGGGATTTTGGACCTAATTTTCTCAGTTATTGAATTTATGCTACATTGAGTTGCCCTACGTTGGGTTATGTTTTCGTAAAGTGCCATAGTTTCGCTGATGATTTCGGATTTTTAAAAACCATTCCGTTAAGATCTGCTTTGCACGTTTTTTTCCACCACAAGCGATTCTGACTTTCTCTATTTGATCATTAGTGGAAAGCTGCCCTAAAAATCACCATATTCTATCCAGCATCTCGAACCCCGACTAATCCGGCGGATAAGAGTATTTTTGTGGCAAATAAAACTATTCCAACAGGTGAGACATTATCTGATAACCTCAAATTTTCTTTGCAAACTCGAGTCACATGTTCTTCTCTATTTATCTGATTTTGCCTAATTTGATTAATTAATTATTATCATAGATACATGTTATTATTCAATTTTTCTATTACAATGATTTTCAAGAACTGTAGTTTTACTCAGTAAATTTAATATTATTAATTGACTGAGCTGCAATGTAAGTTCATTTTTTTTCTTTTATTCTATATATTCTTAAAGTGCCTTATGGCTAAGGTTAAGGTGTTCGATTTGACAATGGTTGAATGGTTAAGACGTAGTCATGACCTCATTGTACGGAACTTACCTTTTTCAAAAATAAATAAATTATAGCATTGTGATACAATATCCTAATAAATTCCCATTAGTTTCAATCTTCCGAAGAAAAGTGAAAACAATGTAAATTTTGGAACAAGTTTAATATTTGCCTTACGAAAGTTTCATGCTGTTTTAATAATTATAATTTGATGAATGTAGCTTAGTATGTAATATAATATTAACTATATCTACCTACTTACAAAAAGTATATTTATATGGGTAATTTCAAAAGAATGAGTCCCGACAACTCACAACTGACTTAGGGTACAAACAGTTCTAATGTTATACTAGGTTATTGATAAAAAAAGCATGAGTATAAGTTTAAGTTTACCATAGTTTTTTTCAAAGACTTTATTTTTGACATTTGTCATTACTTTGCCCCATCTCTATTCTTCAAATCTAGGACAGCTAATTAATTACTTTTGGTGAATGTTCCTTTTACGATTTGGTTGTTCAGAGAAAAGGGTTTCTCTTGAAGAATTTAATTTTGTCTTCGCCCTAAAGGGGATTTCGGACCTAATTTTCTCGGTTATTGAATTTATGGTACTTTGAGTTTCCTTACGCTGGGTTACGTTTCCGTAAAGTGCCATAATTTCGCCGATGATTTCGGATTTTTAAAAACCATTTCGGTAAGTTTTGCTTTGCAAGTTTTTTCCACCACAAGCGAATCTGACTTTTTCTATTTGATCATTAGTGAAAAGCTGCCCTAAGAATCACCATATTCTATCCAGGATCTCGAACCCCGACTAATCCACCGGATAAGAGTATTTTTGTGGCAAATAAAACCTTATTCCAATAGGTGAGACATAATCTAATAACCTCAAATTTTCTTTGCAAACTCGAGTCACATGTTCTTCTCTATTGAAGCTTCATCTGATTTTGCCTAATTTGATTAATTAATTATTATTTTTCTATTACAATGATTTTCAAGAACTATAGTTTTACCCAGTAAATTTGATAATAATAATTGACTAAGCTGCAATGTAAATTCATTTTCTTTCTTTCATTCTGTCTATTCTTAAAGTGCGATGGTTAAGGTGTTCGATTTGACAATGGTTGAATGGTTAAGACGTTGTAAAGACCTCATTGTACGGAACTTACCTTTTTTAAAAATAAATAAATGATAGCATTGTGATACAATATCCTAATAAATTCCCATTAGTTTCAATCTTCCGAAGAAAAGTGAAAATAATGTAAATTTTGGAACAAGTTTAATGTTTGCCGTACGAAAGTTTAATTCTGTTTTAATAATTGAAATTTGATGAATGTAGCGTAGTATGTTATATAATATCTATATCTACCAACTGTACCTATACCTACTTACAAAAAGTATATTTATAATTTATACATATAGGTAATTTCAAAAGACGAGTCCCGACAAGTCGCATGTGACTTAGGGTACTAACAGTTCTAATTTTATACTAGGTTAGACTTTATAGTATGTATATAACGGGTTGTTTGCTTATTACATGTATACTTATATGCCATTCTGTAATATATTTTATCGAGACGCGTAGCGTCGAGATAAACTGTACCTCGAGACAGCAATGAAGTTTCCCGTTGAGGTTTGTATACTATTTTATTTTTAACCATAATTTCTTGAAAAAAAAAATAAAAAATTCGCAACAACCAAAAAAATGAGGTCGGGAAATGAGGACGGGGAATGAGGACGGGAAATATTTCCCTGCTCCATTTTCCGTCCGTGGACGGGAAATGAGGACGGAAAAAATTTCCCGTCCTGAGACAGGTGATGGACCAGGAAAATGAAAAGACAGAAATGTGACATTTTTAAATTTTTGAAAAGTCAGTAATGACAACATATCCAGGAATATGTAAGGGTTGATTTGGGCATATCATTGACCTTTTTAATGAAATCTGACATTCAACTCCATCACTTGAACACAAAACAAAGTTTAGGAGAGAATGACAAGGAACGAAAAAGTTATTGAATAAAAATAAAAACAGGGAATTTTGAATTACCCAAATAATTTTGGAAAGCAAAAAAAAAAATAATAATGTTGTCAAGACCACTCCACTAGACTCTGAAGAAAACTTGCAAGACACTCATCGTATCCTACTGACAACAATTAAGGATAATGAAGTTTCCCTAAGATTACACTCGCCCTACCAGGTAATGAGAACCACCACAATTTACAGTAGATCAGGTGGCCAAATCTCACGAAACGTAATTAAATTCTATGCAATATCCTGGATCTAATTTTGACAATGTTTTTCAACGCTACTCCACAAAAAGCCCATTTTCTTTACAAACGGAAAGTGGCATGCGATAATTAGGAGCCAATATTGATAGGCCATATGAGAGAATTTAATCTGCTCAATTTAAATGAGTATAAATCGTTTTGGTGCGGATGGCATGCTTGTCTAATTCAGGACTCTTTCACTAAACTCTCTAAATAAAAACACTGAATTTATCCGCACTACGTGTTACGGTAAACTTTTCATTTACGTAACATGTTCCATCTCTTCTTATTTTCATTATAAAGTTGTATTTTTTTCATTTCAGAATCAGCAAAATAATAATTTCTGATATTCTAAAAATATCCACAAAGTTCAAAATAATACGAGTGCTGCCATCTGTCCATCATGGGCGTAAAATGCAAGTATCTATTAAAAGTTACTGCCATCTAGTACCTGATGGATTTATTTTTCAAAGTATGATTTTAATTATTTCGCATTTGACAGTCACTTGTATTTTCATTGGAAGAAATTATATTTATCTCATTTTCAGCAAATGGATATATTTCTGTCTTTCTCTAACTTATGATTCTGAAATAATCATTTTTTGGCTTAATGACCTAATTAATTAACAGTTTTTTTATTTTTGACATAACCTTAATTTAAATTATTATAATTTGTAAACAATTAAAATAATTCTAATGGATTTTTATCTATTCTCTTTTATTCTACGCGGTTTTTCATTGTGATTTCATTGCAAAGTGAATATGATCTTTTGGGTGTACTCGTCTGATTGGTTGAACTGGTTAAAATGCAGTTAAGTATAAAAAAAAACACAGGATCGTTTTCCTGTGGGGTTTGCTTTCTAAAACGTTCTCTTTTCTCGACAGTAGTCTGACAGGCAAGTCCTTTATATTTTTAATAATTTTTGCTTGATATTTTTGGATTCTCCCTCATAGATTTTTCAATATATTTTGCTAATCAATGCATATTATCATATCATTGTTAAGTTTTTACCTGATAAATCTTATCTTATCTGTTCTTGAAATATAAATATTATATTTTAATTTTTTTTATCTAATTGTTGGCTTCCATTTTGTGTGAGTGTCGATTGGTTGTGCCACATTTATCTGAGGTGAGTTAATTCAGATTTTTGGACTAATAAATAAGGTACTGCTGCTCTGATTTTCAGAAAGTTGGTGTGGAAATATTGGACCATTGCTTTAAACAGAGTTGGTGAAAACCAAATTTGTGTGTCCATCCCTATCAACTCTTTATTGAATCGAGGCAGAGGCCTGAATAGCCATTTTCTATTTGACTCCGTCAACTATTATCTCGACTAAAGGGTACAATTTTTTTTAATGGAAATCCAGACAGTTCAAAAATTCAGTTAAAAAATTTTAATTAAAACATGTCAAGAATTTTGACATATTGTGGATTTGATTGATTTCACCGTCAGGTTTATCACAGAACATATCACCTCTAGAAAAGTATCTGCAATGTTATGTACCGGTTATGAATTACAGCGCCATCGTTGAATGAAAACCCAACTAATCGAGCATTCTTGACAAAAAGGCGAATTTATTTTTTTCATATATTTTTACTATTTTTAAATAATTTTTAATGTTCAACTGCATTTGGCTTGCTGACTTCTTTTAGCTCTTTTCGCCTCATTTTTTTGAAAACTATGACTGGCAGGAAGTTTCCGATGTCGAACATAGTGCAAAAAGAGTTAGTAAGTTAGCAAGAGACACGCAGCTATAGGTAGATCCCAAAGTAAATACGAATAATAAATACAAATACGAACGAAACGAAACAAACGAGTAAATACAAAAAAATACGAACAAAAATTAGGGTTTTTTTTCAACCAAAACTTTTTGAATTTTCACTTTAACGCGCGTGGGGACCATGGTTTACAACAACATAATTTAAAAATTCATATTTTGACTTTTAAAATGACAAAATAAATGACAAAACCAACCAACACAAATTACTGTCCTCACCACAGATACCTGTAAATTTCTCTTATCTCCCGACAGTGTCGCCATCGTTGAATGAAAACCTAACTAAAAACCTTCGTCGCGATTCTCCCATTTGAGATATTTTTCTATAGGTGATATGTTCTGTGAGGTTTATCTTGTAGTATCTACAGTAGCTACCTTAATTTGAAAGGAAAATTTTGTCTATTTGGGGGAGAATCCAAAGATTTAACTTCTTATTGTTTTACCTTATTTTGTTCATATTTTTGCCTGTCACAGCTGCTGTCAGGAAAGCAGCATTTTGCTCAATCATAACGAGCATTTTAATTTAATCTTGTTATTATTTTAATTTTATTATTATCTTACAATTATTCTCAATTATTTAATTGTATTTTTTTTATATTAGAATATTAATTTTTTTTTTCAACTTGCAATAGCTGTTCATACCTGATTCTGTTCGAAGGAAGTGTGTGTACAACATTCGTTTTATATTAAATTTCAATTTCAATTTTTTTTGCAAGACACTCACCTTTTGACAGAACTCAGGGATTTAATATTCCAAATATTGGTGATACTGCCTTATTCTCTTCTGGGTACCTACTCGACATAAAGATCACTGTGTGGTATCTGGCTCAACTGGAGTGACGTCACCCCAGCAATCTATCCTCTTCCTGGATATAGGAAACAACACGAAGAGCTCCAGTTCATGAAAATGAAACCCCAACACCCATGGTACCATGTAATCAGATTCACCGGAAAAACCAAGCTGTCATCACTTAAATTTTACAGAAAGAAACATTTACTGTTACTCTATATTACAGAACATTGTAAACGAAATAAAATTATTGTTTGTTGGATTTTGAGTGGTTTCATTTGCACATAAAGGGACTACACGTTATCTCAATTTTTTCAATTCCACGACCCTAGGTTATCTTGTCTTAAAGTAACAAATTTCAGTCAGCACTGCAAAATTTGTAATAGATTCAATTCTAAAATGTTAGCAAAATACCAAGAAAAATAGTTAAATAAATTACTTAGGGATTCAAGAGTTCATAATTTTTTTTTTTTTTTTTTTAATTATATACAAATTTAAATTTCGCAATACACTTAGTCACAACTGGCAACAGCGCAATCAATTTAGCGGCCACCTAAACAGCTGTTCGTGCTTCGTCGTTGGAATGTTTTTAAATTTGATTGGTAGAAGATGCTCATATCCCTTATACGTCATAGTTTGGCTTATTTTGAGGATTTGAAATTTTTCCACTCTCGAAGTGCATCCTTTGATAATTACACTACACGCACAAGTGAGATTTCGATCCCGTCTTATACAGAGTTGACAGCCATACGAGTATTATGGTACATTCCGATGTAAAATAGGCCAAATATAGCAAAACGTGTATCATAAATCAATAAATTATGAAATCTGTGTATGAAAACAGTTATAATTAATAATTAACATTATTCAGAATACTGCATTATTTTATAAATGTTTCCATTTCAAAACCAGCGCAAAATGATCGCTAGTAAAATAATACCGGAAGCACTTTGTGTTCAAATGCCTGTTTTAATTTCGGTTATTTACCTTCCCGAGTGTTACTCCTAGTAGGTACTTTGAAGGATGGCTTAATGGGGAATTTAAAACGTAATTATCATTCATAATTATTACGGAAGATTTTGTCTTTATTGCTTGATTAATGCCTGAAAAATCTCAACGGCAATATGAAAATTGTTCAAAAAGTTCAAAAATTGGTGTGACAAACAAAAGGTGAAGATGGTTTCTGATAACGGGGACCCCTGAAAACATAATTATTATTGGCTTATTTGATGCAGAAATTGCGAGTTTACCGGTTTCCTTCTAAGTTGACGTGTTTTCGCTTATGTTGCAATGAAAAAGCATAACAAGCTCGAAATTGTTCTGCCATTAGCGCCAGTACTAAATGATTGAGAACGTATTTCGTAAATCTGATCATGTCAGAGCGATACAAACTCATCGTATGATTAATTAGCAGTCAGTTGGTTAAACACTTAGGTGTTTTTCCAACAGCTTTCTTTGATTCTTGACACAATGTCAATACATGAAGCATGCTTCCCCCACACTTATCTCCACCTTCATAAGAAGGGCTGGACTGATGGGGAAAATATAAACTCGGAGTGAGCCACAATAGACCGTAGGTCGCAGTGGAAGGGCCGACATCGGACCACTCACAAGAAACCTAAAACCCAAAATACTAAAAATACTATTACGGTAAATTCGTTTGGAAACTTTAATGAGCACAAATCCTCACAAGCGACACGATCCTTCCTATACAATGAATCTATATATTATATAGAATGGAAAGTATATGGATACCGGTTTTTCGCCCGTTGCCCAGTTCGAAAAGTTAACTTTGAAATGGTGGCTTTAATAAAGTCACTTCAAAAAGAGAGTGCGGCCCCTGCCTGCCTCTATTCTCTTCGTTCCCGTTTCGTTCGTTCGTTACACAACGCGGTGAATATCAAGGGCGGAAATCAAAAACCCCGGGGAGACACAGACGAGCATAATTGCATTTGTTCTAACTGACGCCACAACAAGCAAGAACAGCTTAAATTTTGAGCGAATTTAACTTTGGGGAAATTAAATTATTAAACTTCATAAAAAGTTTAGAGCGACGATGGCGAGCAACTTGTCCAAACGCCCGGACCGCCTTTCCGAGAACTCTAAAGAGATTTATTTGGATTAAAGACATGTGTTGCTGATTATATTTCATCGATGAAAAATTTTCCCATTTATTGTTATTTTCCAAAACACATTAATACGGGCTATTATATATTTTTATAATAATAGGTGAATCTATAATTTCTGTCCATGAACCATATGGACTTATAGCAGTTTCTCATTTGCAATGGGGAAATATAAAAACGGTTTGCTGGATAAATACATGTGTTAAAATTCCGAGATCTCTAAATGCACCCACTTAAATCAAATCGTACGTAAGGTAAGTAGGTTGTATACGCCGTTTTATTGACTTTCATAACATTTCAATCAGGTGTGTTAGACTTTCGCGCAACTGAACTGTTCGTTTTTCCTCTCCCCTGCGCTCGGCTCGTTCGGTTCGTTCGGACCTAAATGATCTATAATGAATACCCTCCTAATCTGAATAAAATGTTATCAAAGAAAATGAAGCACACTGCACAAACTGAAAATATACATATACTTATAGCATCATCAAAACATAGGTTAATCAATAATGTGAACAACCATTCCAAATGTCACAGACATCTTTGGTGACCACAATAACAACCGAGGCCCAGAAAGCGGCCTATGCCTTAGACAGTGGAATTCAGCTGACATGGATGACGCTCTAAGACGATCCCGACCAATTCCGGAGACCTATCTTCTAGTCGCATTTCGTGAGGCCTCCGCAATGGTCAAGAGACACGCTTGTATAACTGTTCTGTCGCCTTTCATATTACCGTTATCTTAATACTTAATACATGCCTTCAATGATCGAGTTTAGTTTCCTTCCTACAGATCTTAAAGCATAACAGCCAGAGGTAAATAAGCAGTTAGGTTTAACATTAAAGGTCAACAAATTACTATCAAACCAGTGCTTAAACAATCAGCTGAGTCCGAGATTCCGAGTCAGTCCTGTGACAAATAATGGACTCTGTAAAGATTGAAAATTTGCCACTAATATCAAAAGTAGGTAAGTCATCAACACATAAGAGGAACAAGCAAAATTGGTCCAAGAACCGACCCCTCAGTAGTGATGCGCGACGTTGTGTAAACATCGATGTTTTGTATTCGATAGTCGATGTTTTTATCATCGATATTGATGACACCAGATATCGATATTACCATCGATCAATTCTGGGAATTCTCTTAAAGGGCTCTGCCTATTGCCTGTCATTACAGTGACCTGTCATTTGCGAAAGAGTAGAGCGCGTTCACGATTGCCGTCGGGCGCGACTTGGAAATTTTACTTCTTTTTTTATTTGGTGATCTTAACGAAGACAAACATATTTGTGAAACTGCTCGAAGTGCGCCTGGGAGTCTTTCATCATGCGGCCCGTGCGAGTACCTATAGTTGAACCAAAGCGGTAGTAATGACATTAAATAACCTAAATTCTAAACAAACACTAGCTGGTAATCCACAAGGGTAATCCAGCCTTCCTATTGGTTGAAAGGCCCTACCAGGTCCAGTGAGCATGCACGGAGGACATTTGGTAGGTTGTATTGAAAATGACCAGTTATGTTATTACTGCACTGCCACTTGGATTTGGTTCAACTATAGAGCAAGATTGGCAAGCCGATTCAAGATTCAACAGATTGGACCAAATTTAATTTATGCAGTACCTAGATGAAGTTTACTGGGAAAATATATGTATAGATTTAGGTTTTTCAGATTTCATCATTTGATTTATTTATACTCATTGAAGTAATACTTTATTGAAAGTAATAAAATTCGTAAGCTTTAAACTTGGTCTTCGCAATTCAGTTTATAATTAATAAATACATTTTCCTTCATTTTTAAAATTTACAGTCGTAATATTTTCAATTGCCAACATCGAGCATCGATATTTGAAACATCGATGTTTGGTAGTCGATATTTTCATACCATCGATGTTGACTTTCGATGTTAACATCGATGGCCAACATCGATGTTTCGTATCGATGTCGCATCGCTACCCCTAAGGCACTCAACGCACCATACTATCGAGATCAGACCTTTGCCCTGTGAAAAAAACCATTTGATCTGACGCACACCCCTGACATCATAAAACTCAAGTTTCTGAAGCAGTATACCGTGACTGACAATCAAATGCTTTATTAGTCAGGTCAAAGAACACTGCGTCAGCGATAGCACAATCATACAAGTGCTTCAAGAATGCAAAAAAAGGGATAAATTGTGCACCTATCGTTCCAAAAACCAAAATAAGTATATTCTGCCTCACAGAAATTACATGACTCTACCCTCAACCAGTTTTTCAATTACTTTGGATAAGGTATGTCTGATATTAGAAGGATCATCGTCATCCTTCTCTCCTCACTGCAATGAAATTATAATTGCTTTTTTCAGAAAACTTGGAAAGCATCCATTCACAAAGAACTTGCGTTAGCCAAAGACAAAAATGCAGTGTCAGAAAGCTCACCCAAAATTCTTGTAAAGGGTGATTTATTATAAATATCACCCTCTCCTAACTTTTTCATTTGACGTTTTTGACAGAAGTGTCAAATATCAGCCCAGAAACCCAAACAAAAATGAAAGAACGTGGAGCACTTAAGGGAAAATCGAATTTAGACCAACAAAAACTGCGAGAAATTAACAGACATATCAAAGGCACTAGGGAAATACATCAGGAAACACAGATATGACAAAGTATAGTACAAACGATAGAACAAAACAAATACCTGAAAGTATTGAGAAAACAACTAACAAATGGTAAAAATTAAATTTCCCAACTTGAAGACAAGGAAGGGACATAACATCAAATAGAGAAAAAATAATAAATCAGCTCCGGATACGAGATAAATGACCATTTGCAATGTTCAAAAACACTTATTGAGAAGACCGTTGAATAAATCGACCACTAGTATTGATATTTGTAATATAATTTTATAATTTTTTTTTTTTTTTTAATTTAAACCTGAAGCAAACGATTTAACAATTTGGCGCAGTCGATTTGTAGGAACTATCAACGCTATTAGAACAGGAAAAACTCGAACTGGTAGCGGCAGATTCCAATACCTAAACAGGAAAAGAGCTTGTGTCCCAATTTGAACGACTACAGGAGGAATAAAGAGTTCTTAACTGCCTGGAAACCGAACAAAAACACGACAACTATAATGGAAAAATTCTTATAAGTAAGGAGTCGTCTCGTATATTGTTTTATATTTTATTTTATTTTATTTTTTTTGAATTGTTCGATTTTTCAAACTATTCCCAGCATATTTCACCCCATTTTTTAAACAAAATACCATTTTTTTTGCCATTATTTTATTTTCTGATATATTTTCCATTTCTCTCTCGTGACATTTTATGTTTTCTATTCCAGCAGGAGAAAACGTAACACTTGAGGTGGAGCCTTCCAAACTCTCCGAAATTTTTTCTATTATCCCTGAATTCGAAGGTGATCAAATATTTCTGGGAAATTTTATCAATGCGTGCGATTGCGCGTATATTATGACTGGCCCTAATCAAAAAACCCTTCTTGTAATCTACATAAAAAATTAACTCAGAGGTAGAGCTGCCCAATTAATCAGCTTAAGAAACCCACAATCATAATCTGAAATCGAGCAACTTTTAAACTTACATTTTGGCGACGCTCGAAATTTAACTTCTCTCAATCAGGATATTCAGCGTCTAAAACAAATGCCTGGAGAATTTGCTTTGACTTTCTTCAACAGAATTTAAGTATTGAATGCAAAGATGCATTCTTGCATCCAAAAATCTCCAAATTTAAAAACCACAGATTAAAGACAAGCCCAATCAACCCTTATTGAAACTATGGCATTAAATACCTTGCTTATCAGTTTGGAACCTCGCCTTGACCAACTAATTCGAGCAAGCAATCCAGCGACCCTTCTTAGAATTCAGAGGGAACTCCAAAAAACACCCAAAACTCAACCCACAAAACAAAACAATTACGGAGGTAAAAACAGACAACCTCCCAAATGCTATAACTGTGGCCGTTCTGGTCACTATACTATACAAATCAATGCAGACAACAAAATGTCTGCAATAATTCTTCACAAAACTCCAACTCTACTAATTCTTATTCTCAAACCGCTCAAAAACCTTTTAACAATGTCCCTTATTCAACAAACCAACTTCAAAATCGTCCCCAAATAATCCAGAGAAATCTCCAATTTTACTAATCTCAACAAAGAACCCACCATATGAATTGGGACCAATCTTCTAATAATTATTATAACGAATATCAAACTGATGACTACAACTTCGACAATCAAATCGATACACACGAAGATCAATACTTCGAACAATATTCAAGAGATATTATTGACTCTGAAAATTACCAGGATTTTCTAACACTCCCATCTACCAGCCAACCCCCAGAAAACAACACAACTCAAGACCCAATTTCCGGAATCCAGTCTTAAATTCAAACATTGAGCTTGGACAACATGGATCCAAACTTGAACTTCCCGGAACAAAACTTTCTCTAAGTCCCTTACTCATAGTAAACTCAAAAAACCCATACTACTTATATCAATGAAGCTTCAAATAAATACAAGTTATTAATCGACAGGAATCGCAATTTTTAAAAACAACACAATCCAAAAATTTCCAACCAGATTCCCCGAAAATATCAGCATTCAAGGAATCACCAACCAAAAACTATCTATTCAAGAATCAACCCTTGTCCCTTTTGTTGAAGAAAATCCACCCTAAGTTTATATTAACGAACTTGACATCGAATTTGATGGCATTCTTGGATTAGACTTTCGCGAAGATTATCAATGTATTATTGATTTAAAACCAAGAAAATTGATAACAAACTTTAAAACCATTAACTCACATAAAGTCGAAAACAAAAAAACCCTGCTCCATTGAACCCAGGACCGAGAAAATCTTTATATTAAAATGTAATCTTGGGAATACAGACGCTATTATTTTCTGAAGAAAAGGAAAGAGTAAGGCTACCCAATGCAATGGTTAGAGTTAATGAACATGGCGAATTTTTTACTACAATCATTACCGCTAAACGCTACTCCCAAAATTATTGATTTCTCATACTCAAAAATAGAGACATTCATTGCTCAAAATCAAAACGACAAATCCGAAGACATTTTCAATTTTAATTCCAATTCAGAAAATATCGTCACCCTTGATAGAAAATCGGTAATAAAAAATAATCTTCGACTTCACCATTTAAACGATGAAGAACAACAACTTATCACAGACTTGTGTCTCATCTTTGAGATTAAACACAGTATTGAACTTCGTTGACCAGTCAGAAACAACTACTCCGAGGGCAAATACCCCTACCGGCGTTGAACTACACTGATTGGTCTGAGCTTTCGTTGGCAATGGAAATTGTTAGAAAGATTTTTTCAGGTAATGACCAACGTGAATACAGGGACACTACGGTCCCTGTTTGGGAATCGGCCCACTGAGCAGTGGACTCAGGCTTCCCATGCCAATCCTGAGTCCACTGCTCAGTGGGTCGATTCCCAAACAGGGACCGTAGTATCCCTGTATTCACGTTGGTCATTACCTGAAAAAATCTTTCTAACAATTTCCATTGCCAACGAAAGCTCAGACCAATCAGTGTAGTTCAACGCCGGTAGGGGTATTTGCCCTCGGAGTAGTTGTTTCTGACTGGTCAACAAAGTTCAATTTTGCTTGGACAGGGAGCATCAGCCTATGTCCTTCTGATGAGTCCTAACAAGGACGAAACGCGTCAAGGATTGGCACGGGAAGCCTGAGTCCACTGCTCAGTGGGCCGATTCCCAAACAGGGACCGTAGTGTCCCTGTATTCACGTTGGTCATTACCTGAAAAAATCTTTCTAACAAACACAGTATTGATACTAGTGTTTCCTCGATCCGTCTTCGTATTCACTAAATCTTATCGCTATCCCGAAGTGCACAAAGAGGAGGTGAAACAGCAAATCAGCAAAATGCTGAATCAAGGCATCATTCGTTCATCAATCTCTCCATGGTCTTTCCCCGTTTGGTTACTTCCCAAGAAGTTAGATGCTTCAGGAAAACAAAAGTGGCGTGTTGTCATCGATTATCATAAGCTCAACGAGCTCAGTGTAGGAGACAAATATCCTCTCCCAAATAATATATCCGACCTTTTAGACCAACTAGGAAAGTGTCAGTACTTCACCACACTTGACTTAGCTTCAGGATTCTATCAAATCGAAATAGACCCTGAAGACATTTCCACAACAACTTCTACAGTAGAAAATGGTCATTACAAGTTTGTCTGTATGCCATTTGGTCTCAAAAACGCACCGATAACATTCTTCTTGGCATCTGGAATGAACGTTGTTTGGTTTACATGGACGACATTATCGAGAGATTACCCGAAGTTTTCAAACGTCTTTGAAAAGCAAATTTAAAAATACAGCCTGATAAGTGCGACTTTCTCAGAAAAGAAGTGGCATATCTTGGCCTCCTTATCACTCAAGAAGGAGTAAAACCTAACCCAGCAAAAATCGAATGCATCCACAGCTTTCCCGTTCCGACAACACCAAAAGAGATCAAATCCTTTTTAGGACTTGCCAGATATTACCGACATTTCATTCCCCATTTTGCCAAAATTTCAAAGCCGCTAACAAGACTCCCACAAAAGTACGTACGTTCCATTTCTTCTAATTTTCATTATAAAGTTGTATTTTTGCCATTTCAGAATCAGCAAAATAATAATTCATTTAAATACCAGTACTACCATCTATCCATCATGAGAATAAAATGCAAATATCTATTATTAATTTACCAGTACTGCCATCTAGTACCGGATGAATTTATTTTTTTAAATTGTGATAGTTTTCCTTAGCTATTTTCATTATTTCTCATTGACAGTCACTGGTATTTTTATTTGAAGAAATTTTAGTTATCTCACTCTTAGCAAATAGATAATTGATGTCTTTCTCTAGCTTCTGATTCTGAAATTATTTTTGGCCTAATGACCTAATTAATTAGCGGTTTTTTGTTTTGAACATTACCTAATTTAAATTATTATAATTTGTAAACAATTAAAATAATTCTAGTGGATTTTTATCCATTCTCTTTTATTCCACGTGGTTTTTCATTGTGAAGTGAATATGGTCTTTTGAGTGTAGTTTTCTGATTGGTTGATCTGGTTAATACGCAGTTAAGTATAACAAACAAAAGATTGGTTTCCTATAGGGTTTGGTTTCTAAAACGTTCTCTTTGTCTGGCAGTGCTCTAGCAGGCAAGTCATTTTTATTTTCAATTATTTTTCCTATACATTTTTAGATTCTCCCTTATAATTTTTCAATATATTTTGTCATCAGTGCAGACTACCATATCATTGTTGAGTTTTTACCTGATAAATCTTATCTTATCTATTTTTGACAAATAAATATTATATTTTAATTTTTTTTTGTCTAATTGTGGACCTCCATTTTGTGTGATTCGTGGTTCCACGTTTTTCTGAGGTAAGTCAATTCAGATTTTTGGGCTAATAGATAGGTACTGCTGCTCTGGTTTTCAGAATCAATTGTTAGTGTGGGAATATTGGACCATTTGCTCTAAATAGAGTCGGTGAAAACCAAATTTGTGTGTCCATCCCTATCAACTCTTTATTGAATCCAGGCGGAGGCCTGAATAGCCATTTTCTGTTTGACTCCGACAATTATTATCTCGACTAAAGGGTGTAATTTTTATTTAATAGAAATCCAGACAGGTCAAAAATTCAGTTAAAAAATTTTAATTAAAACATCTCAAGAATTTTGACATATTCTGGATTTGATTGATTTCACCGTCCGGTTTATCTTGTAGTCCATATAGTAGCTACCTTGGCTTAAAAGGAAAATTTTGTCTATTTAGGGGAGAGTCTAGAGATTTAATTTCTTATTTTTTATCTAATTTTGTTCTTATTCTTGCCTGTTATTGCTACTGCCAGAGAAGCAGCACCCTTCTCAATTTGTAACGAGCATTTTATTTTTGCTGTTGTTACCTATTTTACTATTTGCTATTATTTTATCATTATTTTGAATTATTTAATTGTTTCTTTTTATATTAAAATAATTTTCTCTAATTTGCAATAGTTGCGTTGGAGTTGGAGTGTCTGCACAACAATGATTTTATAATAAATTTCAATTTAAATTTTCTTTGCAAGACACTTACTTTTTGACAGAATTCAGGGATTTAATATTCGAAATCCTGGTGAACCTAATACTGCCTTATTCTTTTCTGGGTACCTACTCGACATAAAGATCACTGTTTGGAGTCTGGATCAGCTGGAGTGACGTCACCTCAGCAATCTATCCTCCTTCCTGGATACAGGAAACAACCCGAAGAGCTCCAGTTCACAAAAGTGACACCCCAACATCCATTGAAGAGCTCCGGATTGGAAAGGTACATTGTATCAGATTCACCGGAACAACCAAGCTGTAAACTGCCAAATTTGACTGTTACTTACATTGTAAACAAAATAAAATAATTGTTTGTTGGATTTTGAGTGGTTTCATTTGCACATAAAGGGGCTACACGTTATTTTAATTTTTTGAATTCCACGACCCTAGGTTCTCTTATATTAAAGTTCAAATAACGAGTATTATTTGTAACAGGATCCTGGTATTCGATTGGCCCGTTGACGACTAAAACTCGAAGAATACGAATACAAAATCGAATAGAAACCCGGAAAGGTGAATAAAAATGCAGATGCCCTTTCAAGAGTTATAGTCAACTAGATCAAAGAATGCGCAAATCTTCAATCAAAAATCTCTATCCTTATATCCAATATTGACAAAATTCATAATAGACCTTCAACTAGCAAAAAAAGACCCTCTTCTGATGACAAAAATACTCCTTCAGATGATGGAAACGAAACTCAAGATGAAATAATTTCTAGAGAATTCAATAGTTTTGTCGATTTATACAAAACTCGGTCAATTATTGATTACTCTAAATTTGAATCTTCTCATTCACAACTCATAGACAAATCCCATAAGAATATAATAACTCTCTTTTGGCAAACAAAAATGAAACATCTTCATTTCAAAATTATCGACGATATTCTAGAAGAAACCAACACAATCAACATTCTCTCAAGTAAAAGCACAAGAGAACGGAAATCCTTCATTATTCCTTTACCGTACGATAAGGATACAGTCCTCCAACACCGCTTTTTCATTCTGTTTACTTTTCTACACAAATTTGAGCCTCTAAAACATACTGTGTTGAAAATAACTTACAGTTACCCATCCTTGAGATCTTATCTTTCATTTTCGCTGACAAACAGATTAATCTAAAAATCTGTCAGAATATTGTTAAAACACCGGATAAAGACCAAATTCCTAATATACTCGATCAGTACCACACAAGAAAAACCAACCTACATCGTGGAATAAATGAAACAATCACATAAACCCCGAAAACACCCTTTGAACGTATTAATATCGATCCCTTCGAATTTCCCACACAAAATTACGCTTTAACTATTAGGGATGAACTTACCAAATTCACCCAAGCGTACGCCATATCAGATAAAAAAACATCTTCCGTCGTCAACACACTCCTATTGTTTTTCCATCACTATGGCACTCCTCTGAGAATACATTGTCACCACGGTAGATAATTTGATAACGCCTTTTTCAAAGACTTCAGCCATCTTTACGGAATCAAATGGATTTTTGGAAAAATTCCATACGACCCTAACAAAAATGATTCGAGTCCATAAAATGGAAAACCCTGACGAACACCCCACCCCTTCAACATTTTACCCTATGATGTAATTTGCGGCTTTACGCCATACGAACTTATTTTTGGCTATACCTCTAGTCGACCCCCAGAGACCTTGTAAAACCAACAAGAACTTATCTCAAAATAAATTAGAGATCTCAAAATACGCAGGAAGTATTACTACAAAGTGGCACGTTCCAAAACAAACACCGAAAAAGAAAAAGCAAAAATCCGTTTTGACCAAGCTATGAACCAAAAAACTCCTGAATATAAAGTAGGCGACAAATTTTACGTCAAGGAATCTCAAATCACAACAAAAGCCCAAAAGCAATTTGATGGCCCATTCCTTATCACCGAAATATTTAGACTTCGGCTGAAGTTGAAAACTTAACTACTAATCAGAGTTCAAAAATAAATTTCGATAGATTGAAATCCTTCATACTTTCAGACTTCTCGTGCTGATCCCAGCGTCAGTCAATAACACTATAGGAATATTTTACCGCACGAATAAAGCACGATTAGAATATCCAACGACGAAAAGACTCTACTCGTCTATAAAGAACTAGATCCCTCAAAACAAACCATTAGAAATAACGAAAAACTGCTTTCTGCGCCCTTTGATCTAACTGAAGAATCATCCCCAAGGATGACTGCTTTCAAAACCAGTGTACAAACCCATTTCATTCTCTTAACCCGTATCGCTGAATCCTTAAACGTAAAATTCCAAACAAAAAACAACGTACATAGAAATAAACGTGGGTTAGTTAACGGAATAGGTAGTATTTTTAAATCGATAACTGGCAATTTAGATTCTTCAGATGGCGAATATCTCAATGCATGCATAAATAAACTAATTGGGGAGAACCCGAACTCCAAAACCTCCTAAAGAGCCAAATATCAGTTACAACTTTGGTAATCAAAAGTTTTAAATCTACTCTCCAAAACAAATTGACGAAACAACATTCAATGAAGACATCGAAAAAATAAGAAAATCCAATATGGACATTTCAGACTCCATGATATTTTAAGAAGGACAAATAAGAACCCTAAACCTTTGCGAATCCCTTATGGAAAGTTACGTTTTCATAGAACACTGACCTCCTGAATGCTATTACATTTGCTCGTTTAAAAATTCTACACAGCTCGATTATCACTCCGAAAGATTTAGTCTCCTCGCTTCAGGAAATATCAAAATCGCTTTCGCAAAATAATCTTCCATGTCCCACTTATACCACAAGTGTTGCTTAGTATCTCAGACAGTAGTCTGGCAGGCAAGTCATTTTCATCTTTGGTAATTTTTGCTTTACCTTTTTTGGATTCTCCCTCATAGATTTTTCAATATATTTTGCTATCAATTCATATTATTATATCATTGTTGAGTTTTTGCCTGATAAATCTTATCTATTCTTGAAATATAAATATTATATTTTAATTTTTTTTTATCTAATTGTTGGCTTCCATTTTGTGTGAGTGCTGATTGGTTGTGCCACGTTTATTCTGAGGTAAGTCAATTCAGACTTTTGGACTAATAAATAGGAACTGCTGCTCTGGTTTTCAGAATCAATGGTTAAAGTGGGAATATTGGACCATTTGCTCTAAATAGAGTCGGTGAAAACCAAATTTGTGTGTCCATCCCTATCAACTCTTTATGGAATCCAGGCAGAGGCCTGAATAGCCATTTTCTGTTTGACTCCATCAATTATTATCTCGACTAAAGGGTGTAATTTTTTTTAATAGAAATCCAGACAGGTCAAAAATTCAGTTAATAATTAATTATAAATACTTCAGGAACATTATATATATTTTTTTAATCAATATCTGAATCTAGTATTGTATTCGCGTAGCTTAAGCTTTCAATTTTAACCCTAATTTTTCAATTATTATCATTTTGTAAATATTTTTTGTTTTAAGTTGAACCATCGGTTAAACCCGAGGCGGCGCAAACATATTCGAAGTCCTAAGATATACCCATCCTTGAAGAGGTTAACTTCTAATACAAGCGTCTTGTCAGTTCTCACCTATGGGACAGATACATTCACACTCACAAAAGCATCAGCCAAAAAGCTACGTGTCACACAACGCAAGATGGAAAGATCAATGCTAGAAATAACTCTGACGTACAAAATAAAAAACGACGAAGAAGAACTGGAGTGAAAGACATAAAAGAGGAAATCGCAAAATCTAAATCGAGTTGGGCTGTTCATGTAGCAAGGTACAAGGATGGTAAATGGACGAAAAAAGTTTTAGACTGCAGACCGAGATCAGACAAGCGAAACCGAGTAAGACCTCCCACGAGATGGACGGATGATCTGAAAGACTCAGTAAAAATTGCAGTTGCAACCGCTCAAAACAACGGGAAGTGGAAATATCTAGAGCAGGCCTATGTCTGACAGTCTGAGGTAGTGCAAAGCATCATGATTCAAAGTAGTCCTGTGATTACTTGCAATCATATTAACTCAACAAAATTATTAATCACCTATCACAAACTATCGTCTATCGTTGAGACAAATATTTCTTTATAAGTTTCCAACCCTTTTTAATGTGAAATTGCTACAGCAGTCTCGCGACTTTGCTTATACTCTAAGTCCAAAATAAGTGTGAGTGACTCATTCCTCACATATAGAGCGGCGCGGGTTGTGAGACGTCAGAGAAAACGATTCCAGTGGAGTGTATATTCAACCGATTAATACGTACCCTAATAGCTTTTATCCAATGTGCCGCCTAGTCGTTATTGTATGCGGCATTTTATGAGTTACTAAAACTTATTTTGATTGGACTCAAAGTATGTTAACATTACTGGTCGATATAAACCATTTCATTTGCTTATGTGACTCCGAGTCAATTTAACTTATCAATTCTTATTAAAAATTTATTTGTATTTATGTGTTTCCTTCAGAAAACATTCTATAATAATTTATATTACCTAGGCCATACTGTCTTATATATATTTTTTAAAATTTCAACATTATATTGTTCTTCATTCGTGAATGTCGGTTTCTTTGGAAAAGCGAGTTGAGTTTATGTTACACATTTAGAACATGTTCCTACTTTTAATTCAAAAAAAATTTTTTTGTAGTGTCTAGATGTTTTAACATCAACAATTAATTTTATACGAACTAGAGATCAATATAAAAGTATTTGCAGCCATACTGTGTTATTTAAAGAATTTTTTTACCACAAGCTCCATTTCACAATTAAAAGCTTCCACAAATTCTATGAGGGCCTTTTAGAAAAAAAAATCTGCAATTTCCAAAAAATGGAGAAATGCCCTAATGGATAGTTGAAAGCAAAATGATTTGCATTGTTAAATGACGATTTGGACGCTGCCAATTACAGGAAAATAATTTCTGGCTCCAGGGAGATGCATACAATGACGGATGCAAGTCATATAGGTAATATGTGAATGAAAATTAGGAATAAAGATTCATTTTCATGAGAAAACCCTTAAATATAATCTATCGAAAAGCCAAGCCTTCCAAAGCAGCTCTTCTTATTCATTATGACACTAGCCATAAATATATAGTATAATTAAAATGACCTCTCAGCTTCAAAACATAATTATAGGCTACAGATTTGCAAATTCCCTAAAATGATTCCTAACGAACCGTAAACACTACTTCGTCGGCCCTTATTAATTCTGGAGCACCAAATTTGTCAGGGGGACGGGGGCGCGCGCGATGACAATCATGCAAATGCGATCCGTTCCCAAACCATTAAAGTCGGATGTAATCGGTTTTCAAGGGCTGCCAGTCGCCATCTGATGATATTTCGGCCCTCTCTTGTGCCTTTTCTAGACACGATCCGACATATGTTTTAAATAATTCGATAAAAGGCGATAAAAGGACGATTTTTCGAATGAATATGATTATTATTGACCTCAATATAAACTAGATTTTCAGTTCTTAACATATAAAGGTGATAGTGGACAAAAAAAACCATAGGTCTTCAATCACGTATTTCTATAAGCAAATTTTCTCTTAAATATCAGATTCACGATAAGTTTTTCAATAAATAAATTTGATATTTTCATTATTTTTCAAATAAAAATAAGCGAACTGTCGATGTCAATTCCTGAAAAGATCTTTAAAAATTCGAGCGCAAGATTTTATAACATCAAAACTGAAACTCGGGCAAAGAACGCCAATTATTAATCCCTCATACCTAATTATTTTGAGACTTCGATATTTAAAGCTTCTTTTAAAAATTTGTATTAAAAACCTCAATTTTTCCATTCGTGTTGTTTTCGAGTAAATAGACCCCCTCCGACGTCCGGAATCGGAGAGACCGTCTTAAATTAATTAACTGTCAGTTTGGAATATTCGATATTATGCGGCCGTGTTTTGGAGGTGACAGTTTGAGTGCCTGTAGTATCCAGACGGATATTACATGTTACGTTATATCTTATAGAATCTGAAAAATAGTACTTACTTCAGCCAATGGCGCTTCGTTATAATAGTGTGACAACAAATGGCGTCATACTGATCAGCTAGCCAAACAATTAGAATCACATAAAAAGCTGTAGTAGTGTCATTGAAGAATTCCGACATAATTGCTTCTATTCCTGAAAGAAAATATAGAAATTGAATACACATTCAAATAGTATTTCCTAAAAATAAAACATCCTGCGAGTCTCAAATTAGAGTTAATTTGGGCACGGGCAGGGAGTAATCGTATTACATGATTTTATGTACTTTTAAAACAATAGAGTAAAACAGAATAATAAAATTAATGGGTTTTTGCATAGCAGTGCTTTTAAAAGTTTGAAAATATACGTATTTAGAGCAAAATGGAAAATCTATTTTAACCGGAGGGGGTGCGAACAAAATGTTTTAAAGCTAATTGAAGTAGCAGTAGTTTGCTATGGTAAACATAGCAACATGGATAATTTGTAGAAGCCAGAGAACATTGAACTAGAAATGGAGTATTATATAAGCGCACATCTAATGTGGTATCTGTCATTCCTATTATTAGAAAACACTTGAAACATTAACTTTTGTTTATATAAGGGTTTCGACAAAAACAACTGAACAAGTAATGCCTCATTACGTTTACAAAGAAAAACTAGCGCTTATTGGAGCTTTTCCGAACCACGGTCATCAGTTACAAAGGACCTGTAGGCGTGTACCCTTTTTGGGGCACTACCTGTTGTTTCTCTTGGTGCAGCTCACCGACTGGGGACTGTGTTCCTAGGTTTCCTTTTTCTCCACGGTATATCTGATACCGTCCGGCATCTAAGCAACGTGAATGGGGAATGGGGGGGAGGACGATGATACATTTTGCAGTCTTTTCAAAGAAGCCACTAAATGTCTAACCGAAACATATTTTTCGGTCTGGCCAGGATTCGAACCCGGTCTAACCGCAAAGTTATACTTTTCCGCTCGCCGTGCGGATAAGATTTTTTTCCGCACTACGCGACATCCTTCAAACGTCAAGCTCAGCACAGAAAGACCCACTTCTTGGCCAAATGACACAAACAACAATTTTTCTCTTTTCAAGATTTTTTTAATGCTCGTAAAAATTAACATAATAATTATCTTTTTTATTGCTTATGGCTACAAGAGATACAGATTTGGCAATATGGAGACAAACATTTAGGTTAATTGTAAGAGGTAACAAGAGTTCACCGATTATATACAGGGTGTCCCACGGTAGATGGCGTATAAGGCGTTTATAAAGAACTGAAGTCTAAACCAGTGGCAACATCGCTATTTAAAATGGATCACCCTGTATATTTTTAAATTTTTGAATTCGGCCTATAATTATGAGCAACTTCTCCTAATACTTCCCTATACCTATGTGGCGCCTTTTTCCAATAAATCTTAATATCTTCCTCCGATAAAACAATTTTGAGCTGAAATTTGAAAATTGCCTGTGGGCTTTTAATCTTTCGCTTCGCTCACAACTTAGTTCAAGTATTGTTCGTCGATTTTTAACTGATACTTGCGGTATGAGGAGCGAGGGGCTGTTTTATATGGCAAAAACAGGTGTGACGTTAGGTAACCATTGACGTTCTAATGTAGGGAGCCACCAGCTCACATTCCGTCCGAGTATCAGATTAAAATCGACGGACAATATACAGGATGGTCCAGAAATTAATTCCTGTTTTCGTTAAAAAAGAATTGAAATTAATTTATTCCCGAAAAATAACGACAGATAAATACAGGGAAGTATTAGAAAAAGTTGCTCATAATTAAATACCGAATTCAAAAATTCAAAAATATACAGGGTGTTTTATTTAAACTAGCGATGTTGTCACTGGTTTAGAGTAAAAGCAGCAACACCGCATGATCAAAAATATTTTTAAAGTGTAGATCATGTCGTTTATCCCGCTTGCCAAATTTTCAAAATGATCCACTATTTATTTTTCTATAAACGTCTTATACGCCATCCACCGTGGGACACCCTGTATATCCTTTATTTTTTTTATAGTGTAGTAGAGGACACAAATAGGTTGCGATGTTTCCGCTTCGTAGTACAATACTGTCGCGGTGCGCTTTCGCCATCGACGGTATTAGTTGGTAGTTTAGTTTAAGATTGACGGTGATATGATTTAGATAGTGATTATTATTGAGAGTTGTGAAGAGTTTAGTTGCTTGAGTTAATTAGTGAAGTAATTAGTGTCAGAGTGTACTGTAACGTGGAATAAATTATTGTTGTGTTAATTGGACTTGGATCTTGAACAAACGGACCCAAGATTTCTGTCACGCACCCCAGAGCCGTAATATTGGTGTCAGAAGTGAGATATAATTCGAGGACTGCAAAGTGAAATCCGATTGCAGAATAGTGCGGACACTAGTGAGTAGTGTGGACACTAGTGAGTATTGTGGACACTAGTGAGTAGTGTGGACACTAGTGAGTAGTGTGGACACTAGTGAGTAGTGTGGACACTGGACACTAAGTGCACACTGGGATAGTTAGTCACTGTAAGCAGTAACAATAATCAAAAGAGACTTAACCGATTGTGCAAATTACGCCGGAAGTGACTGTATACCCGATTTTGACTGTGAATTTTCAAGTAAGTTCTAGAAAATTCCATTCGGAAACCAAGGGAGATATCGAATTTGTGACTTCACCGACGTGTTTACTATATCAATCGACATTCAGAAAATACATTTCAAGAGCGCGTGTTTCGAACTTCATTCAAAGACCGAAAAAAAATATATATATTTGAGGAGAGTTTGAGGGAAATTCTAGAATATTCTGTATATGCCTATTACGAGACAAGAAGCAAAAATGGAAGAACAAAAAGTTGAAGAACTTCTGCGCAAAATGTTGGAACTTCAAGAGACCAAACGACAAAAAGAAAAACAAGACGAAGAAGCTAGACGACAAGAAGAGGCTAAACGACAACAAGAAAAACAAGAAGAAACTAAACGACAACAAGAACAACAAGACGGAGAGGCCAGGCGATAAAAAGAAAAACAAGAAGAAAAAGAAGAAAGACGACAACAAGAAGAGGCTAGGCGGCAACAAGAACGGCAAGAAGACACTGGACAACTGCAGAAAATATTTCAAACCATACAAGGATCTGTAGCAGTGCATAACATTAAGGAAGTAAAAGCTGAAATGTTGTTCAATGTTCAAGAAGTTAAAGACGATGTTCAAGAAGTTGAAGACAATGTTCAAGAAATTAAAGACGATGTTCGGCAATTAATACAAGAAGTTGAGGACCAAATTCAAGCACCTGAAGATAAGGTGAATAAATTAGAAACACAGTCCATCAATCCAGGTAGTCTTGGAGCATTCCCTAGAATGAAGATAAAACCACCAACTTTTAACGGTTCTATGTCCTGGACCATGTATATTCGATAATTTGAAGCTGCTGCAAACACCAACGGATGGAACGATCAAGAAAAAGCTACAGCACTGATAGTTAAGTTAAATTAAATTAAATTAACTTAATTGGTAAAAAAAAAAAAACAAATTCATTTACCGGGCAAATATACTTAAGATATAGTAACTATTATCTAATGTAAAAAGCTTACCAACGTAACTAAAAAAAAATAAGCACCTGTCTTTCTAGTTTACTTAAAGTACAGTTGAAGATATCACAAGTTCCTGATATTTAGTTAAAATTAGAACAGACAGTGTAGATAGAAGAGCTTAGTAGGAGATTTGTGTTTGCTCTTTCTGTATAAAATAGTGCAGCAATACGATAACCGAGTCGAGGCAGTCGAAGATTTATACAGCTCTGGACTATCAATAAGGTTATATAACAATTTGAAAAGGAAGATAACTGAAGTTTCATTATGCAGACTCTCCAAACTTCTGACATTAAAGTTTTCAAGAAATATATTATAGTCGGTTCCTCTTAGAGGGTAAGTGCCTTCAACCTTGTATGAAAGATACTTCAGGAATCTTTTTTGCATCTTTTCAACTTCCCGTTCATTGTAAAATGAATTCCATACGACAGATGCATATTCCAACCTGGAGCGCACGCACGCAAAACAGAATGCCTTAAGGGCATTGATGTTTGTGAATTGCTTACAGTTCCGAACAATAAATCCGTAGAGCATACTTGCGTGTGGCGCTACAAGGACCTGCCTTAGATGTTCTTCATTCCTTCAATCTACTAGCATCTAAGTCAGGCGTCAGAATTGCGCTTCGGAGATCATTACAAACAAGAAGCATTCAGAATCAAGTAAATCAAGAATTCAAAAACCCGGCAAGAGTTTAAAAGAATTCAAATCGGAAATTAAAAGGCTAGTGTGTTTGGCGTTTCCTGCAACTGGGGAAGACATGCAGGAATGGATGGCAGTATCTACGTTCACTGATGGTCTCAGAGATTCCAAGATTCAAGAAAACCTGAGAATGTCTAAGTTCAGACAAAGTAGCGAAGCCCTTGTCCGAGCACTGGAACTGAAAGCAATCTTTGATGCCTCACGAACCAGAATACGAGCAGTATCCATTGAAGACCCAAAGGAAAAACAATCGTCAAAAGAAGATGGTAGATTCAAGAATGTTATGAGTCAGTTCTTGGAGAAAATGGAACAAATATTACTAGAAGGTAGACAAACGGAAAACGACTCCAGACAAACACCAACCTCGAGAAACCGAGTAGAATGTTACCGGTGTCATAAGCTTAGACATATGCAATGGTATTGTAGAGTGAGGATGTCCTCTCCATCTAGGGATCGTTCCCAACGCTTTTCAAGATTTAGAGACGCCAGCCTTAATAACAGACAGGAACCAACCAATACGGAGGCGCGTATGCTCGTCAGTCATGAAGAAGCCCCCAGGGTTGTTTACATGAACTCATTGGGCAGAGGATTAAAATTCGAAGGATAAATTAATGGAGAATTTAAAACCATCACTTTTGATACGGACGGGTGCTGAAGTTTCTATAATTAGAAGAACATTAGTCAAGTCTCGGTCAATCCAACCACTCACTAGAAACCTGTCACTACGAACAGTCACGGGAGAATCAGCACCAGTTCAAGGTGAAGCTATGGTTGAGCTTACTTTTGGATCTACCACCTTTGGGCACAGAACATAAGTCGCCGATATAGAAGATGATTTTATTTCGGGAATGGATTTGATTGGCCAACATGGCTTCTCTTCCGATCCTTTTAAGAAAATCCCTAAATTTGGTAATGAAGAAATTGTCCTAACTACACAAGAAGAATCCCAAGCCGTTAAGATCCTGGCCACAAACCCAGTGAGGATTCCTGGACGTACTGAAAAGATCATTTGCGGAAAATTGGAAACAAACCCTGGGTGCTGCGTTGGACTAACACATAATTTTATTGGAGATAAACCAGAAGAAAATCTCGTTGGAAAGACTCTAGTAAGGACAAATGGAGACATTATAATAAGAATTGCCAATATTTCTTCTGAAACGGTAAAAATAAAAGGAGATATTACTCTCGAACCAGTTAAGTAAATATCGAACAGTGACCTACCAGATAATGTAACGTTTAAAGTTACTCGTCCTTTTTTCTTTCAAATTTAACTTTACATAACCCTTTTTTAATGTTGAACAGTCTGATAACTGACATTTAAAGAGTCCAAGGTTCCCGCTATTTATTATATAGCAATTATTAAATTATTAAACTAGAGGGCGCAATTTTTTTTAAAATTTGACATATTGGTTAGTACCAACAATTTCCGTGGCTATCTGGAGAGGCAGCGCTGTATCCGTACTTACCTGGCCCGTAGGAAATCGATTCTGGCCCCAGTGGCGTAACTTCAAATCCGGGGCCCCCCCGCAAGGATAATCCGGAGGCCCATCTTTAATAAAGGTATATATTTTTTAAAATTTTTCCTTATACAGGGTGTCCATTTTAAGTGATACCACTAATGCTATCTCCGAAACGGTAAGAAGGACGAGGTCGGTTAAATTAGATAAAAGTGGCAAATTTTAGTATTCATTCAATAAGTTCACAGGGTTGCCAAATCTTTGTACGTTTCCGAGATATAAGGGAAATGTGAAAAACATTTAAAACTTATTTAATGAATATTTCAAAATCTATCAACTTTCGAAAAAAGTGTTCATTGCAAAAGTTCCAAGATTCCTTCTTTTCTAGAAAATGGCGTTTGTTATATTCACACAGCTTCTGGTTGTGTTTACATTTTACCTCGGAGGCTTTATATCTCGGAAACAAATAAAAAATTGGCAATCATGTGAACTTACCTCCAATGGATATTAAAATATGCCATTTTTATTTAATTTACCCGACTACCCGACCTCATACCTCCTGTTTCGGAGATAGCAATAGTGGTATCACTTAAAACAGACAGTTAATTTTGCATCTGTGAGTATGTCTGAACATTTCTCTCTGAGATTTCTTACATTGGTTAGACCAGACATACTTTTTCAATGGTTGATATGTATTATGAGGTTCATACGCTAAAGTATTTTCTTTCAGTTAAGTACTACTTATTCTTGTCACCAGTTTAGTACTTTCGCCTGGTCTGGAGCCCCGCGGGGCCCCCAAGATCATGGGGCCCTTAGTTACGCTACTGTCTGGCCCTTTTGAATTGTCTCGTTGAACTGAACGGTTGATTGGGTGAAAGTGCTGATCGCAAAAAAAATATCTTACCGGCCTTTGGGCGTTGCCTTGTTCAACGAATTAAAGTTGCGTGTGGCAATAATCTGTCGATTTAAGAAAAATTCGAATCAAAAAGTCTCGTGATTGCGGTTTGATTTAAGTTTGAATTCCCACCCAAAAACGTGGTAAGTTCTTTCAAGTTTTATAAGTAATGGCTTTTCAAGGAGTGCATTATTACTTAGGGACTTTCGAACGGCCGATTTTCCCAACAAGTCCATTCCAAAAAAGGCCACATTTTCAAATCAACACCATTTCCGTGGAGCTTGACATTAAACCTTTGAAGGGCTCCCTACCCTACTAGAATCAAGACCCCACAGGGTCCTTATTCTTGAAACACGGGAGCAACGTTCCCAGGAGAACGAGTGTTCCGTCTTTCTCAACGATATGCAACTGATAATTTAAGTAACAAAGACGGAACACTCGTTCTCCTGGGAACGCTGCTCCCCTGTTTCAAGAATAAGGACCCAGGTCGATACGTGTGCTGCACCGTTGACGACGATTATAGTCCCTTTTCTGCTTGGATTCTGGGCTGAAATCTACCAGTTCCACGTGTGGCCCCTTTCGTTCAGATATCGAGATACGAGAATGGATGGTTTCCAGATCTGCCTTATGTTGGAATCGAGGCTTGTATAAGTTTCACTCATAACTCTTAATTTACAATTTTTATTTCATAAAATCATTCTTACAGTCTATTAACAAAGCTATGATAATTTTTGAAGTGAATACTTCTTTGGCCGCATGAGAGTGATTTTTCAAGGTCGCGTCACGACACGATTTATAAAATTTTCGTCTCGCAAGAGGAATGAAGCATATGATGAATATGAGGGAGAGAGAGTAAGTATTCACTTCTATCACGTGTACTGTGCTGCACGCGACTTTTTTTTTATATATGATACTGTAGAAATTTATTCTTGACACAATGGCGAAAGAAAATTGGTTCTTAGTTTATAAATTCAACTATGTTGGCATAACTTCTGATACTGCCTTATGTTTTATCAATTTTATCAATAAGTGATCTGAATAAGGGTCAAGGTTGGACAACATCTTCCGAATTTGAATTCTTGGATAATGGCTTGCCCTCGAAAATTGATCAATTTTCAACCCGGGCTCTTATAACTTATATATCAGAGGATTTCCTTCAAGTCGACCATTTGACTTATAGCCCAACCTTTGATTTTTTTTACAGGTACAACTTGTTTTTTTTTTAATCTATTTTTTTGCAGAGATTGACCATATTCATTGATATAATTTTTTTTATCCCATTTTGACGTTTAAAAATGACATTATTGAACGCATAACAATAAAGGTAAGTAGACGTTTATCACCTCAGTGATTTAAAAACTTTTAACTCACTCTCGGCATTTTAAGTCACTCTGCCCGACTAAAACTCTGACCCCTCAGTGATTTAAAATATTTTTAACTCACTTTCGGCATTTTTCCTCGTATCTTATTTTTTGAATTTCGACAAAACGGGATAAAATTTCTTCTCATGAATAAAAATTCATTTAACTCCCTTGATGTATAAATAACTATAATCATTCAATGTTTTTAATTAGTTTTCCGGAAACGTAAATCTTTATATTTTCCTTTCAAATTGATGATATTGGTTGATGAATTTATGAGGCAAGTATATTGAGGTACAATTTGTTGTTATGCTATTTTCATCATTATTATTATTATTATTATTATTTTTTTTTTTTTTTTTTTTTTAGGGTGGACAAAAAAACCTTCAAAAGGCATTTGGTTAAGGTGTTGGGTACCAAATAGTGTGGGATTTTTACCGCACTAAAAAAGACCACCCTAGAGCATCAACAGCAAGGTTATTAGCTCATAAAACAAGTATTGTGTATATAAATATTTTTGGTAGTATCTAGTATCACAGATGGCGAGTATCCTAGATGGTAAGTATCACATTATGGTAAGTATCACAGATCTATATTTGTTCCTAAATTTTATCAAATAGATTAATATCTTTGATGTAGTCGAGTATGTTTCTCATGTTTTCTTTTTTCAGGTTATCTTCTGTGCATGGCCCTAAACCATAGAGTTGCCTTTGAGCATTGAAAACAGGACATTCACTAATGATATGACTAATTGAGAGAGTTACATTACACTGATCACATGTTGGTGCTTGTTCTCCTTTAAGAAGATGTTGGTGTGTTAGATTTGTATGTCCTGTACGGAGTCTAAATGCTTTTACCGTTTCGAGTTTATTCGAACTTGTCGATTCATATTTCTGTTTAATTGTTGGTTCTATTCTACGAAATAACGTATCTGTTCCGCTCCATATATCCTGCCACTCATCTCTAATTTTGCCTTTCAGATTGTTTATAAAGTCTATTCTTTTCATGGTACCGTTATTTGCTACTTGGGCGTCATTTCGATCATCAACAAGTATGTCAGGGAGTTCGACACCGATTTTCCCCAAGTATTCTAGATAGCGCACTGCAAGAGGACGAGTGATGGTGTTTCTATTAGAATATTGGTTTTCGTCAGGAAATAAGAATTCGTTGTTCGGATTTTTGGGATAAGATTTGACACCTGTTAGGTAAGTTGTCATTAGGATTTTTCTTCTTTATTCTAGAGACATTATAGCAGATTCACAATAAAGAGTTTGGACAGGGGTAGTTGGAAAGGCATTTAAACAATAGCGTAGTCCTATATTTTGAATTCTGTCAAGTACTGCTAAATGACTTTTTCTTGCTGAGGAGTAAGCTATACTTCCGTAATCTATTTTGGACAACATTAGAGATTTATATATCATGAGAAGACTTTTTGTATCAGCTCCCCATTTAGTATGCGCTAGGACTTTCAGAATATTAAGAGATTTCCGGCATTTTGTGTTGATTCGATTAATGTGTTCGCACCAGGTAAGTTTGTTGTCGAACGTTAATCCCAAGAACTTAAAGTTATTAACACACTCAATAATATTATCATTTAAATACAGCATTGGGTCGTAATGAGGTTTTCTGAGTCGGCAGAAATGCACACATTTAGTTTTCTCTTTGGAGAACTTGAAACCAACTTTTTCGCCATTCTTGATTATGGTGTTTATTGCCGGTTGTAATATGCGTGTAATGTCTCCCACCTTCTTTGCACTACAGAAGATTGCCAAATCATCAACGTAGATGCATTTCTTGATTTCCTGATTGACATCTTCACAAATTTCGTTTATGACAATCGCAAAGAGTGTGCAGCTAAGCGTAGATCCTTGCGGGACTCCATTCTCTAGTGATCGAGTTGATGACAATTCCTTGCCAACTCTTACTTTGAAATTTCTGTTTTCAAGAAAGGATTTTATCATCAAGGGCAATCTTCCTTTTAGTCCAAACTTAGACAGTTTGTCGAGAATTCCATAGCGCCATGTCATATCGAAGGCTCCTTTTATGTCAAAGAAAGTAGCCACTAAGTGTTCCCTTTTTCGAAATGCTTCTTGGATTGAATGTTCTAGTAATACTAAATGATCTACTGTTGATCGCTTCTTTCTATACCCTGCTTGGTAGGGAACTAATAAGTTATTGACTTCTAGATAATTCTGCAATCTGTTGTTTATCATCTTTTCAAAGAGTTTGCCCATACAGCAGGTAAGACTAATAGGTCTTAAGCTGGATGGTGTCAGTCTATCTTTATTAGGTTTAGTTATGGGTACTACCAGAGCCTCTTTCCAGGATTCCGGGTAAGTATTTTCATCCCATAGTTTGTGGGTTTTCCACCTTGGATCTCAAAAGTGGATACAAACATTTGCTTCTATTTTTAATGGCTCACAGAGCAGCTGTTCACAAGTCAACAGGTGAAAGTTCAGCTAGAATCGTTTTTGGAAGGGAACTCAGGTTACCTTGCGATCTGATTTCTGGAATACCTGAAGAAGAACGAAAAGAAATTCGAGATTATGCCGACCAATTTAAGGCACGACAATGACATCAAACCACAGATAGACGGAACAATAAACAAAATTTTCGTATTACAACATCTCTCTGTCTCTTTTAGGCCTTTGTGCCAGTCCCACCACTGAGAATGCCAATTTTTTTTCTTGAATCCCTAAATAATATATTTTCCTCTTTTTCTAATTAGCGTATTCAATTTTATTTCTGAGCTGCATTTGGCACCAGCGGATTGCAGCCAAACGCCAGTCATAAGCGGCCTGTTCGATGGCAGGTAGGTGTTGGTTGGAGCAGCTAAGTATCTTTATCTCACATATGGGTTTTTTTCGCGCCATTTTGAGCAATGATGTCTCCCCATCCCAACCCCTCGAGCAACTCACCTCCACTGACCCATGGGTGGTCTTGTTAACACAACAAATATCAGTTTATGAATGGGATGATCCGTCTATCTGTGGTTTGATGTCATTGGGGCACGACTTCTGGGTATACATGATTTTGCTCGGGAGCATATCCAGCTGGCCAGTGACCGAATGAAGGCCAGGTACGACTTGAAAGTTAATTCAGCTGGATTTCAAGAAGGTGATCTAGTGTGGTTGTATAATCCAACAAAAAAGAAAGGAGTGTCGCCAAAATTGTCTTCAGCATGGGAAGGACCCTACAGAATAATCTGGTTTATTGATTTCAGCGCAACACCAGGAGTAAGATGAAAGTTGTACATCTGTTGTACAATTTGACATTTGGCGATTTCTTGCCTTTTTGGGTTTTCTTCAATTCTGATATCCAGTGGTTTCTCTGTCTCAGATGTATATCTCTCCACATTCGCTTCAAACACAGCCAATGTCTTTACTGATGATACATCCCTCTCTGTTCGTAATTAAATAATAGTTATTTTTGTATCAAGGGCGCGAAATGCTACATTGGTGATCGAGATCTGATTTTCTTAACGAGGTGTAGCCGAGTTAAAAAAATAGTCGAGATCACCAAAGTATTTCGCGCCCGAGTTGCAAACAATATTTTTTCTACAACTCCATTTAAATAGCAATCATTCGAAGCCAAAATTGCATTTTCAATCAAAGGTAGGTGAATTTTAATTATTTTTGATTTCCTGACAGGTATGTGTCACCATGACACCCAGTGTGCGAACTAGCTATTTCGCGCACACGTGCGAGAGATATCTAGTTCGCGCACGGCGTCATGGAAAAGTTAAAAAATCAATACCTGGGAAAAACAGTGTCACTTCGCAAACTGTCATGAGTGTGCGAACATCATCATTTTTTGACAGTTGTAGAAATAATAAATAAATATAAAAAAATCTTATTTATGCTAAAAAAATCTGACTCAGGATCCCTACTCCAGTCTGCTTTTATACTCGTACCTGCGCAGATGATACGCCAGGTTTTGTTAGGCTGCTTGCCTACTTGCTGGGCGGCGCATGCGGTGTTGCTTTCGATTCTCAGAAAATTATCTCGTACATTATCAATGTCCTAGAGATAGTATTACTGATAAAATTGCTCGCAGAAAAAGAAAGCCTATAGAATTATGTGTAACCTATTTCTATTCAATATGCCTTGAAGGCGGAAAAATCACAATTTCATGAACAAAATTTTAAGAATCGTTTTTCCAATAACGCGCGTTTCATAACCTTTGCTAGTTTATATGCTAAACAACTCTATTAAAAAATATGGAAGCGTTCTGTAAAAATAAAAACTTTCAAAACTTGCTACGTTACTTTATGCGCCCTAATAAGCTCGAAGTCGTATTAAATTATTCAAAAACATCTAATTTGCCATAAAATGTTTCAAATTCGGTGCATTCGCCCTACTCCCTCGAATCGAAAGTTTCTCGCTCTTGCGCTTCTAAAAGTTTTCCTCGCGAAATTTTAAAAATATTCGCTTTATTTTCGACCCCGTATGCCAAAGTTTTTTTTCTCGAGGTCGACATTAACATTTTTATAGAAAAGTGTGTACGTTATTTGAATCAATGAAGCTGCCTTTAACGGCTGTTGCCGAACGCTTAGTATTTCAAACTTGAACTAGAGACTGAAGCTTTCGTACATTTTTCCTACTTGATACATGAAATTTGTGAACCTTGAGTAATAGAATACTTTTTGATGACAATGACCTGTATGTTGATCTATTCCTAGACCATAATAGTCCGAGAGCCAGCGCCAAAAAAGTGCAAGAGTTTCATGAAAGCTGAAAATGTAATATAAGCTTGTATTTGTGATGTATATAACTATACTCGAGTCAGCAAGCGAGGTAGCGGGACAAGCTACGCCCACGCACCTTTGAATGTGTAAAAAACTAATCGCGATGAAAGAGTTTCATGACAGCTGAAAATCTCTCAATCCATTCTTTATTTGATAAAAAACATGACGCACATGGTCAGATAGCATTATGTTAGGACAACTAGAGTCAGCATGCCTATACAGGGTGGTCCATTTAACTTAAGACATTCTAATATCTCGAAAACGGTGCGTTTTTGAAAAAAAAAGTTCAAATAAAAGTTACATGGTATCATGTGGGAAACAAAATGGCGGTCCTGATTTTTGACTTTGACAACGTTTTCAAGGTTATTTCAAGGTCAACTCTTTTTTTTCAATGGAAATATATATTTTTATTACAGAATCTTATTCTACAGAAAAAAACAAGTAACTTTTACTTGAAGCATTTTTCGATCCGGTTTCAATTTAACCTGATAAAAAAGAACGAATAATTTTTTTTTCCTCCTCACAAAATCGAAAAGTAGAGAAAGGTTATCAAAAATACCTCAAAAAATATAACAATTGATCAAATTGACGATAGCCAACTTCAACACACTTGTTAATTCGCTGTAAAAAGCTTTCATGGCACCAAATTACAGTTTCTTTACTGACAGCTCTAAGCATTTCTTATGTGTTCCATCATATTATCCGGTGTTGTGGGAACCTCTTGATGAACTGTGTGTTTGATTTTTAAAGTGAATTGACAAGTGTGTTGAAGTTGGCGATCGACATTTTGATCAATTATTATAGTTTTTGAGGTATTTTTGGTAACCTTTCTCTACTGTTCGATTTTGTGAGAAGAAAACAAAAAAATTATTCGTTCTTTTTTATCAGCTTAAATTGAAACCGGATCAAAAAATGCTTCAAGTAAAAGTTACTTGTTTTTTTCTGTAGAATAAGATTCTGTAATAAAAAAATATATTTCCATTGAAAAAAAAGAGTTGATCTTGAAATAACCTTGAAAACGTTGTCAAAGTCAAAAATCAGTACCGCCATTTTGTTTCCCACATGATACCATGTAACTTTTATTTGAACTTTTTTTTTCAAAAACGCACCGTTTTCGAGATATTAGACTGTCTCAAGTTAAATGGACCACCATGTATAGGCATGCTGACTCTAGTTGTCCTAACATAATGCTATCTGACCATGTGCGTCATGTTTTTTATCAAATAAACAATCGATTGAGAGATTTTCAGCTGTCATGAAACTATTTCATCGCGATTATTTTTTTACACATTCAAAGGTGCGTGGGCGTAGCTTGTCCCGCTACCTCACTTGCTGACTCGAGTATAGTTATATACATCACAAATACAAGCTTATATTACATTTTCAGCTTTCATGAAACTCTTGCACTTTTTTGGCGCTGGCTCTCCGACTATAAGTACAAATTCACTTCTTAGAGTGATGAATCAAGAAAATTTTCAAATTAAAATCAAGGGTCAAAGAAAAAACAATGCCGGAAAATTAACTTCAACGACATGCTGCAAGTATATCATGGCGAGTCATAATAAGAAACTAACGTCACACGTCAAATCACAGGAAAATCCAGCAGATATCGTATCACGAGGATACGATAAACTACAATCATCTGAACTATGGTGGAAAGGCCCGCAATGGTTAAACCGATATAGCAGTCTACCAGTTACAGAAAATATTTCAGAAGAAATCAAAACTGCGTGCCACAAAATCGAAGTCGTCATAGCAAATATGGGAACGGATTTTCCCATTGTAACCGACAAAACTTCATTCCTTTCAAAAAATATTTTGCTCGTTTCCTCTTCGTCAGCTATTATTTGTCCCAGGTCCAAATAGCCTCTTCTATACATGTCCATGGTTTATGTCTTGCACTATCCAAAAGCACCTTTTTCCTGTTTACTTTCCATTTTCCTGCGATTGGTCTTTATGTGTTATTATCGATGTCCGACTGTCTTGGTCTTTGTCCATACTCCATGTCCCACCCATTGTCATATAAAGTACATTTTGATTCTATACCAACTTTCAATTCTACTAGATATAATGTTATCTATGAACAAATACTTGTATTTGTGTGTAAACATCCTAATAAGGTACAACGGTAGAAAGGAATAAAATCTACACACACGTTAAAAAACTTATATTAAATCTGTCGCCTACGAAAGTCTGGCATTAAATGCAGCAATCTTTGACAACTTTTCATCAACCTCATTATGATTCAAGATTTTAGGTAGGGTTCGAGGGATGGCGTGAACTCTCGCGCACCACTTATCCCCTTATGTGGAAAGAGTGAATTTTGTAATTTTATTCAACCAGAAGCGACGCTGTGCCGCGACCTTTTCCCCGCTCGGATGGGTGGCGCTCGTATCGCGACACTATGAATACGAAATCTCTCCCGGCCACGTCAAGGCGCCCCTTTGGCGTCGGCGACGCTCCGCTCATAATAATGACCTGCCAAAGAGCAGCGCTGAATGTTTTTGCGAAATTATAATTGAATCGGTTCCGGCATGTAATAGACAAGTTGACAAATACGTTAGGAGAGCACGAGGTTATTTAGTGGAAAATTTAACGCGAATTATTATGAACAGCATCAGAAATAGAAAGACTATGTTTCGAAGGGAGGGCCCTTGAAAATAAAACTGTCGCTTTAATGTTCTATTAGCATTCTAAGTTTTTTTTTTAATAATTATTTGGGGCAAATTAACCTGCATCATGATGTGCCTTGACTGTGCCAAGAAGCTAGCTAGAATGCAAAGAGCATTCAAGAACCTTGTTTTTTTTTTTTGTGGAGAAGTTGTCTGAATAAAGTCCGAGTAGCGCTGCAGCCGGAGGCTTATTATGCTGAATCTTCCTGTTTACTGCACCCATTCCAAAACCCTAGTTCCCTGCAGTAGGCGAAGTAGGTCTGTTGGATGTTTGCCGTATGTGTCTCGATCTATATAGTCCGTCTTCTCCAAATATATTTTGTCTTTTGCGAGTTAGTGCATCGCATTCTGATATGTTGGGCTGTTTCGGTCTCTGTTCCACATAGTCTGCAGCTCGTGTCTCCGTTGTACAAGCCCATTGTTTGCAGGTGTTTCTTTACTGGGACATGCCCAGTAAGAAAGCCGGTTGCTACTCTGAGTTGATTCCTGGCTAGTTGTCTTTTTGCTCTTCTGCTGCATGTCTCGCGTATGAACATTTTTCCATGTGCATGCTTGGGTATTTGCTTCCAGTATTGAGCATGTTTTGCTTTGAGCGAGAGCTGGTTCAGGACTCAGGTATTCTGTGGATGACCCACTGCGATCAAGTTCGTCAGCCTTTTCATTGCCCGGGATACCTCTATGTCCTGGCACCCACATCAATGTGACGTTATTTTGGTCCACCAAGTTGTTGAGTTCTTCTTGGCATTCTATTATCAGTGCAGAGTTTGCCTTAGGATTATTCAATGACTCCAGTGCTGCCTGACTGTCTGTGAGTAAAGTGAGTCTCCTGTCTTTGCAGGCCCTCATATTGTTTATTCTTGAGAATTGTAGTATTGCATATCCCTCTGCCTGAAAAACAGACCCTAGAGAGAAGTTCTCGCATCTTCCTTCTTGACTGTAGATTCCTGCGCCTGTGCCATTCTCAGTCTTTGACCCGTCCGAGTACCAGGTTGAGATTGGATAGTGCATGTTGGTTTTCCATTTCTCCCTAATTTGGACTTGGAAGGATATGTCGGGTGAGTATTTGGAAAGTGCATAGTCAGTTATCATGTCGAATAGTTAGATTTATGACTTCCCTTATTTGTGTGTGGCCTGATCTGACTTAGTTTGCTCAGGTTATTTCGTTGTTTGTGGAGGCCCATCCTGGCTTCCTCCTGAATCACATTGTTTAGCAGAGGTAGGTTTAGTAGTACTTCCATAGCTGCTGTTGGTGTGCTTTTCATTGCACTCTACCAAGTCTCATTATGGCTCTGTCTTGTTGTGTTTTTGTCCACTATATCACCATATCAAAGACGCATAGGTTATATTGGTGGCTTTACAACTGTTGTGTATAGCCAGTGCATCATGTCCGGTTGCAACCCCCAGGTTTTTCCGAAAGTTCTCCTGGCTAGTAAAGGTACCAGTTCTGACATTTTAACTTTGTCCAGATGTTTGTTCCAAGTTAATTTCGAGTCTATGATTACCCCATATTTAACTTCGTCCGACATCGTAACTGGGTTTCCCTGACGGTAAAGAGGTCCAAGTCCCTCCATTTTCCTTCATTTGGTAAAGGAGACAATTGTCGATTTGGTGGCAATAAATTTTAACCCTACAGTCTTTGTCCACTTAGAAACCATTGTTAGAGCCTGCTGTATGCGATCTCTAACTGTATGGTAGAATTTTCCCTGGGATATTATGACCAAGTCATCTGCATATTCCACTACTTGATTGATTGATTGTTGCTCTTCAGTAGCTCTATCAGCTCGTCCATCACCAGATTCCACAGCAGGAGTGAAAATACTCCGCCTTGCGAACATCTCTTTGCAACCCGAGACGTTGTTGTTTCCCCTAGGAGTATGGAGTGGATGACTCCACCTCGAAGCAGTCTATCCATCTGCAGCATGTATCATCAATACTTCGCCGGCGTAGAGTTGTCAAACGCCCCCTGTATATCAAGAAACGCTCCCAGCATAACTTCTTTATTTTCCAACGTACTTTCTACCCCCTGGACGAGGTGATGTAGTGATGTTTCAGTTGAGGTTCCTGCGATGTAAGCATATTGGTCCAGATGTATTGGTCTGGTAGCCAATGCACCACCCCGAATGTGGAGCTCAAGCAGTTTTTCTAGAGCCTTCAACAAAAATGACATGAGGCTTATGGGCCTCGAAGCTTTTGCATTGTCCTGACCTCTTTTGCCAGGTTTGGGAATGAAAACAACTCTAATTTCTTTCCAGGCTTTGGGGATATGATTTAGTCCCAAGCTTGCTCTAAATATTATCAGCAGCCTAGAGTATAGCGGGCTATTGCCGTTTTGTAATAATACTGGATAAATCCCATCTGGTCCTGGCGATTTATATGGCTCGAATGAGTCAATGACCCATTTCAGCCTACGCTATGTTACTACTTTTTTTGCCATCTGCCAGTCTTCCCTAGTGCCATATCTGGTTGTGGCTAGGTCTACATAGTGACGGTTTTCGAGGTTTTCTTCGAGAATCACACTGCCCGGGAAGTGTACTCTATAAAGCTCTTCCATAGTGTCCTGTCCGGTCTGAGTGTAGTTTCCATTCAATGTTCTTAGAGATCCAATCCTTCCTGGAGTGTCCTTAGAAAGGATTTTATAAAGCGGGTTGATGGTTGATGTTATTACAGGGTTGGCAGAAGGAAACTATTACACGCGAACTCCCAAAATAAAATAAGGGCATGCATCCTGGCAAAAGAGATGGAAGCCACTTAGCTTAGTCGTGGGTAAAAAACAAGAGGTCATTCATGGGTCGGCTTAGTTACGTTACGATTCTGTAGAACTACCTCCTACGAAAGAGGTAGATTAGATGAAGAGTGCAATCATGAAAGATGGGACCAAGGTTCCTACACTCTATTAGGTATGCACATGTTATCTCCATCCGTTTTTGACGTCACACATCAATAATAAATGTAATTTTTTGTATTGTTTATTTGCAAGACAGTCGCAAAACAGTCAAAACAAGTCACTATTTCTGAAAAATACAATAAAACAGAGCTAAGCACATATAATATTCATAAACCTCATGAGAAAAATAGCGGACATCACGATTCCGTTTGTGACGTCACACTGCCTAACATAAAAATCGGCAGATTGTGCATACCTAGTAGAGTGTAGAAACCTTGGATGAGACAGTTCCAATGCCAATTCGAGGGAGAAAAGCCTCCATGACTTCATCCTGGAATAAGATGTGATGCTCCTAAACTGACCTAAACAAAGGCAATGAACCAACCGTCATGGACTGAATCCAAGATACCTACGCAATTCAACTTCAAAAATAAAGAGCAACTAGAGAGCGGCCTATATAGATACAGCGAAGATATCAGGACAGCTTTTGAAGGAAAATGTAAAGCGCATAATGAGTTCCATCCTTAGTAAATTATCGAATGTAATACCACAAGAGGTTCCAGGATTACCGGATAATACTTTTACCTGTCACGAAACGCGTTACGCAGCAACACCACGACTCTGAAGGAGGAGTGGTATTGCTGGTAACGCGTTGAGTGTCAGGTAAAAGTATTAGGTAATCCTGAAACTTCGAGTGGTATTCAAAAGGTTATACAACGAACTAAACTTTGAAAGTTTAAAATTTTAAAAAAATTCTATAATAGAATTTGCTGTAAATGCCACCAAGCGCGATAATCCCAAAAGGCTTATCACTTGTTAAGCCTCTCGTGTCATATGGGAATAATGTACAGTGAGTTGTCTAATCGAATGTAATACCACAAGAGGTTTCAGGATTACCGGATAATACTTTTACCTATCACGAAACGCGTTACGCAGCAACACCACGACTCTGAAGGAGGAGTGGTGTTGCTGGTAACGCGTTGAGTGTCAGGTAAAAGTATTAGGTAATCCTGAAACATCGAGTGGTATTCAAAAGGTTATACAACGAACTAAACTTTAATACTTTAAAATTTAAAAAAAATTCTATAATAGAATTTGCTATAAATGCCACCAAGCGCGATAATCCCAAAAGGCTTATCACTTATTGAGCCTCTCGTGTCATATGGGAATAATGTACAGTGAGTTGTATAATCTAAGTAATCTTCGACTTGACTACTCTGACAATGTACCCTAGATCTGTCAAAAAAATTAACTCAGTAAATAAAAAGAATGTTTTCAGTGCTGGCTCTTAGACTATAGGTAGGGAGACGGGTGGGTCATACCAGCCCAATGCGGTGCTTATGTCTTTATAATTACGAAAAAAAATGCGGTATTTAAGACAAAATCAAATAAATTTCTGAACAGGGGTGCCATAAACTATTATCCAAACAGAGTGAAAGGGAAATATTGACGTTCACGACTTTCTCATATTTTTGAACGGACCTTACCACATCCTTCAGCACTTCTGTGGGTTCCCCCAAACATAGCCATGCTTCAACTTGAAATGCAATTGAATAATTAAATATTATTAGTCATGTATTGCTCGCTCATTATGCACATGTTATTATATCTATTATTATTAAAAGCACATTACTAATGGTTTCTTATTATATTGTCAACTGGTCTATAAATAAAACCACTATCAAAAACCTAGAGTTGCAAAATTACCGGTAAAATAAATTTTGGTAAAATTACTGGTAATTTTACATAATATTACCGGTAAAATTGAAAAATAATAACTTGGTGATTCTACGACGCAATAGGCAACGTTGATTTCAATTGTAGAATACCTACTGCTGGTGGTAAGATAATCTTTTTGTGAAATAAATTAAACATTCTTGTGCTTGTGTAAAATCAAAATTTGAAATATATTACAGTAGAACCTCGGTTATCTGAGGTAACGTGGGGGGCACCCTCCGCAGGTTACTGAAAACTCGGAATCCGGGTTTACGTAAATCTTTATGCTAAAAGACTGAAAAATGTCCAAAAACATAAATAGAGGATTCACTCGGACGGGCAAAGAGGATTCCTCATCGGCCCCGACGATTTTGAATGAAAATATGTATGTACCATCGTCAGCAAAAGTATCTGGGACAAAAATAATTCATAATATTCCCTTGGGCTAGTTCTACCATCATTTATTTTATTCCTAGTTTGACACTAAAAATCATACAAGAGCTAGGTAATATGATGCTTGTAACATTTGAAATGTCACAAAAATATATTCATTTTTGTCAATTATTTTTATATATTTTGGACTCATGAAAAAGTACTATTTCGTACACCTAGCGACATCTATGATTCTTCTGACTAGTTTTCCTAACCTATTATCGAGAATTCGGTTGTTCCGAGTCACCTGTAGCGCTGTCATTTTTATGATTTTGAAAAGCTTGACAGATTAAGAAAAAAAAGACACAACCAATTTGGGTACTTTTGACTTGCTCTTTTTCTCTTTTGTCTTGGGACCGAAACCGGTCGTCCAGATTTTTAGAATTTTAAAAATCTTAAAACACTTTATCTTTGTTTCTGGCCATCGAAGCCATATTCTCATGGGCGTCGTTACGAGGTTTCTCAGGGGGGGCAGCACTATAATAAGTAATAAGATCAGTTCCAATAGCGCCGCTGGTAACCGCCGAAGGCTAATTTTTTTTTCGGTGCCACGCCCCTTTTTTAGCATTTTAACGTACTTATTCGATATCGATAGTTAAAAATGATGGTATTTTTTCCGCTACAAATTCACTGTCCGCATCATTTGTTTAGGTAATTGTTTAATGGCCGGTATTATGAAACACTGAACCAGGGCCGTAGCTAGTCAAATTTATGATAGGGCATGATAAATTTGACATAGGGCATACACTACTTGCCCCCTACTTAAGTTTTTTATAGGTAAACAAAATGGGGCTAATGGCGCCGATTACCGAAGGCAAACTTTTCAATAAATCAAGGTTCAGGTTTGTCTGGCAATGGGTAACTTGATGACGCATTTGATCTGGGGTACCTTATAGAGATTTGCATTATGTTGAGGCACCCTAGATGACGTCATAAAGAGACCTGGCAACCTACCTCTCTCGCCTCTATCAAACAACCTTGCAATAAATAACATCTTTGGCAAGTAAACAAAATGGCGCTGATTCCCGCGCCGGCCGCCTTGGGCCATTCCTACTCTTTCAAAACAAAAAAACTTCCTCTGTGCAAACGTCAAACATTGTTCATTACATTTAGGCGGCTTAGGCGTTTTCGGAAACATTCATCCTCGCTTACTCGATTTCGGGCCTTTCTACTTCAGGCATTATCTACTCTTAAATTTTCTAGAGAAACCTTAATGCATGTTGTTTTTTAAAGGTAGGGCATCATCATTTAAAAGATAGGGCATTGCCCCTTTGGCTACGGTCCTGCACTGAGCCGATGGTTGTTTCAACATTCGGTTTACTCCATCCAAATTGATAGGATTCAACCGAAGGTTGAAACTCAACCATCGGTACGAACTCTCTTTTGCTGCTTTCTTGTTCAAAAGTCTATTTCTAGGTGGGGGAAAATGCCCCCTCTTGCCCCCCCCCCCCCCTAAACGAGGCCCATGCATATTATTGAAAATTAACTACCAGAAGAGTGCTTGATCGTGTCTACTAGAAAGTTTCCTGGAAAATCAACCGATTGCCGATTTTTGTGAAGATTTTGGAAAGTGAGGTTACTATCGGCCGTTCAGGTATGTAAATTCCTTTTTCTCTCTGATGAATGAGTCCTTATATTCCCTCAATTCATTCAGGCACCTTAGGCAGGACGAAAAATCCGTGCCTGCACTTCCCAAGTGAAAATTGACAAATTTGAGACCACGCTGTCCAGGTTACTCAGAGCAAATCTGGACCCCCTTTACAAGGAAAGTTCGTGTCCTGTAAGAAGTTGATCCCCAACCATTATTTGGTTGTCTCCAGCCAGTTTGGTACTTCCAAATCTCAAATTTGTGAAAACTTCCGAGGCTTTACAAGGATTCCGTGTATAATTACTTACCTATGGGTGTCTTACACGTGCTATCTTAATTACCGTTACTTATTTTTACGTTTTCTGTATCGCCCCCTATCGTTTAGCTGTATTAGCTAATTAATATCTTTGTAAATTCAATTACCGACTTAATTGTTTACCGTATAGTAGTGTTTAGCTAGATTAGCTAACTAGAGTTTAAATATAATTATTATTTTAATTATTTAATCATTATCATAGTCAGATATTAACCTTTATTATCGTTTCCTTTATCATTATCTATTATCTAATAATTATAGATTATTATAATTATCACAAATTTATTGCCTTAATATCGAGTACTGATCGATATAATATATTGTGGATTCATTAACCTTTAAAAGGTTAATTTAACTTTTAATTTCAAATCAATAATGTGGTAGTTTCACAAGGTAAACCAATGTAAAATGTTTAGGTAGTCAAATTTAATTTTTATGGTTTACCTAACTTTAAAGGTAAGAAGGTAGAGCTCTCCCGGAAACCGTGACCCCTTGATTTAATTTAGCAGGTCTTTGATATTTCTAACTGCCTAGGGATTATTTATTAACTTTCTGCATTGATTAATTTGTTTTTTATCGATTTGATTGACTTTGAGTCAAAAATTAAGGTTTAATTTTATTTTGACTTCAACATTTATAGTTAGGTAATGGGGATATTTAGTGTTTCTTTTTTATTTATTTTTTTTCTAATTCTAGAACACAAACTAAGTCTGATAGCACTATTTTGTGGAACATTTGAGTTGTCGTTAATTTTTAATAAAAAATATAGATTCAGCAGCATTTCAAACGCCGCAGAAAACCCGCCGAATATGACGTCAGTCCCTACAACTAGCAAAAATATATTGCAAATAAGAACGTTGTCATTGTTGATTTCCAAGATTGCCTCTAGAAACCTCGTTTTTATCCTTGCATTATATAATTTTTTGTTGTATATTTTGGACTACAGTTATAAAATTAATGTAATAATTAATTGTTAGTGGGTTTAGTTGCAGAACAACAGTTTTTCTAGTGTTGAAAAAGGATTTATGTCACGTCATGTTAGTATTAATGAATCTCGACACTCAGTTTGGCAACGTTGCACTGTCTAACTGTCAAGAGGTTATGTTGACGAGCGTTAAACGAACAAGCTGCAAATAACGAATGAGGAGTTTCATCATTGTCACTCTTCAAAGCTTAGACAAGGAAAGCATATAAGATGTGCGCCAAAGCTATTGTGAACGATTCTTATTGGTCGGAAAGTGTATATACGTCATACAATGGCGCCATTCCAGCACGTTTAAATATGTGGGATGAAAACAGCATTTTTGAAAATTATTTTAAACAAAATTAGGACATTTTAAACCCAACTGGAAGCAAGGGTATTTTTATTTTGGTTAATACAACTGATTAAAAATAATAAAGCAATGAAATTCAAATATGGTGAATGTCCCCATTCTCATCGTACATATCTATTTAATTGTTTTTAAATTTCAATCTTTTTATATACTTATTTAAATTAAGTTTTGCTTCCGTAAGTTGCTTAATTTTTTTAAAATAAAATTGGATACTGAACAATAATCATCTTTAAACAATTTATTTGTTTCAATGTTAATGAACAACAAGTTCGCCATTCGGTCAACAAATTGTTGATGAACAACAAGTTCGCCATCTAGTCAATAAATTATTCTTTTCAGAATTCCAAAGCTTGTGTTTTTATTGAAGGGGTTGAATGTCAAATAGGTATTGGATTTATTTTACCTTTTCAGATTTTTGAATTTATCTTTTTAAATAATAGCTAATTATTTGAATAGTGTCTAGTTTGGCTATTCATTGATAATCAAAATAATTTTATACAAACTAGTGGCGCCCTCTCTTTACTGTACCAACACCAAGGACCACCCCAAGCTAAAGAACCACTGAGCATGGTTGCGTTACATGCTGTCCCATATACAGTGTGTATCAGCCAAATGGAATAAATTCGATAATAAATAAATGGGAAACTTTTCGAAAAAACGCTGAAACACGTCAATTTTGTTTTTTTGCTGAGATTTTTTCACAACAATTTTTTTATACAGGGTGTTCCGAAAACAGCTGTACCGTTATCATTTTTAGTTTTTTTAATGGTACCCCCTGTATATTATGACATTTCTGGATTCTGCGGAAAATTCTAGACATATTTCATGTACAATGTCATATACCTATCTTCAACTGTTTCGGAAATATTGACAGTTGAAAATTGACTTTTTTGCATGTTTGACAGACTGTAAAAGCTAAACGGTTGATTTTACAGCGAAACCGTTTCCACATTCCTGTCCTAGATTTTCATAAGCTATCATTTGACAGCAACTTAATTTAACCGGAAATTGATAATTTAAGCGAAATTTCTAATCATGGATTAAATTCAAAGTTGGTGTCAAATGATAGTTTATGAAAAACTTAGATAAGAATGTATGATCGGTTTTGCTGTAAAATTAACCGTTCAGGTTTTACAGTCTGTCCAAGATGCAAAAAAGTCAATTTCCAACTGTCAATATTTCCGAAACAGTTGGAGATAGGTATATGACATTGTACATGAAAATTTCTAGAATTTTTCGCATAATCCAGAAATGTCATAATATACAGAGGATACCATTAAAAAAATTAAAGTTGATAACGGTATAGCTGTTTTCGGAACACCCTGTATAAAAAAATTGATTTGAAAAAATCTCAAGCAAAAAAACAAAATTGACGTGTTCGAGCGTTTTTTCGTAAAGTGCCCCATTTATTTATTATCGAATTTATTCCATTTGGCTGATACACACTGTATATGAATATCTCAGAAGCTCGGTTAATACGGAGCATAAACGCGCCTACCTCGAATAATCAGGGTTTTTGGGTCTTTAGATTGGCTCTGTTAATCCAGAGCTCGGATAATCGGGGTTCTACTGTACTACTTATATTCTAATATTCTTTAATAATTAATATCGATATTATTGTCTATTTTCTGATACAGAGACAGACAGACAAACGCGGAAATCAATATGGCCATTGTCTGTGATTGTCGACATTTTTTACTCTTGACTTCACTGCTTGCTCTTTCTATTTTTCAAAATAAAGAGACAAATTTTAAATTTAAATCGCACATCCTTGGTTTTCCTAATAATGTTGAAGTCTCTACTGCTTCGACATCCGTGTTTATAATTCTAGGACCAACAACGTAATTTTATCGACTTTACGTCCAATTGTACCGATCATAACCAATTTTACCGAGATAATGGTAATATTACGTAATTTCACGTAAGGTGCTGGTAATTTCACCATCAGTAATTTTACCTTCGCAACTCTACAAAAACCCATTAAAACTAGAACACGATTCATCGACAATCAGCAGTTTAAGCAGGTCAACGCGTAAATTAATGTTCACACGGAATGGATATAAAAATCGATGCAGCCCATGGTATCGGTACCCAATTGGTTCCTTCTCTCCTCAGGGTCTCCTTACCCAAAAGAGCAGTAGCTACACTTCTCTTCAGGGTCGCCTTACCCCAGAGAGTCTTGGAGCAATCCTCTTCAGGGTCGCCTTCCCCAGAGAGTCTTACCCGTCAGGGCATCGCCGCCTATACGTGCGGGAACCAGTAGTTGCATCCCCGTATACGTAAGCTTTGTTTCTCGAGGGTTCATACTTTTTGCCTTCCTTTTTTAATATATGGAAAATGACTGAAACAAATCAATGACGTCAAAAACGTTCGTCGGCTCTTAAACCAGAAGTCATTCATTTTAATGGCATGTAATATTGACAGTTGAGTTGAAGAGGGCGCTTCTGTACTTGGATCTCTTTAAATTTTGGCGCGTAAAAATTCGATTGTAATTCTAACCTCAAAACTGAAGTTTGATGTGTGGTTTCAAGACAAGCTGACACTGACACTTTTAAAAATATTCTCTAAGAGCCACTGAACGCTTTAGAAGATATTTTAACTTATCGATTGTCCATTGTTCATATGTAGTCATCTTTCTTTCTACTCAATTTAATCAGTTTTAAACTATTGACATTTACCGCCAAAATTTAAAACACTCCAAGTTCACTCGCGCCCTCTACAAAATTTTGAGGAACTTAACTGGATATTTGCTGCCATTTGTCAAAAAAATTGAATGTGTCATATGAATTAATCGATGACAACCCTTTTTTCTCAAGTTATGACGCGTTCGATATCAAAAGTATGAATACTGGTGAAACGATCTTTAGAGCCCCGAACGTTAGAAGCATGTGGCGTACCTACGTCGTGCCTCGTTGGTGATGTATCCACTAGCAGACAATATACGTTAAGCAAAAAGAACTTTTTGTAGTTATGTTTTCCTGAAGAGCAACCCCTAACCCGAAATCCTAGCCACATTAGCCGCATGACGTGTGACATATGATGGAGATGCCGTTCGAAGAACCTGTGATTCTGAATCTCCTTTTTTAGCATCGAAGTACCTAAACGAGAGCACAATGCCCAAACGAAATTATGGACTATCGCCATTGTATTAGGAATCATGTTTGAATGTACTGATAGTTGTTCATAAAAGTGACATTCAACGATGTGTCAAGGACACGGACATAGCCGTATCTCAGCCGATGATACGTCATTACCTGAACTAATGTTTACACGAAATGGATATAAAAACCGATGCAGCTAATGGTATCGGTACTCATTCGGGTCCTTCTCTCCTCAGGGTCTCCTTACCCAAAGGAACAGTAGCTGCACTTCTCTTCAGGGTCGCCTTACCCCAGAGATTCTTGCGCTTCAGGGCATCGTCGCTCATACGTGCGGGAACCAGTTGCATCCTCGTATATGTACGTAGAGCCTCGAACGTGAGAATCATGTGGCGCACCTACGTAGTGTCCCTTTGGTGATGTACCCACTAGCAGACAATATACGTTAGGCTCCTTTTTGTAGTTGTGTGTTTTCCTGAAGAGCAACCCCTAACCTGAGGTACTACCCACATTAGCCGAGGCATGTGACAATATGTCAAATATTTTACCACATCGATCGCACCCAAAGTTGCGTTGAATGTTCATATTGGAGGATACAGGCTCTGTGATAATTGCTTTTTTTTATAGTTTGTTTCCAATTTGATGCTTACGTCTTTTTCATAACAAATCTAATGGCGACAAAAGTCGAAATGGTTTACATATAAAAAATATATTGTACTTTTGACACCCTTCGCAGAACTAAGTAATAGTTATTTATGATATAAGTGTTAAAAGTACATTTTTAAGGCACGCATGTGAAAGTTTGCAGAATGAGCGAAGCGAATTCTGCAATTCACATAAGTGCCTTAAAAATACTTTTAACACAAATATCATACAATATTTTTTCTACAAACGGCAATAACAAGCAATAACCAGTGACAAATTGGATTTTCAAATGAATAATAAATTGGAAGCATCTTTCCTACGTAAAATTAATGAATTTGATATTTGTCAAAAAATTCAAACAACCAGCACCTTGTTTTACAGGTAATGAAATGTCTCGTCAGTTTCTTAAAAGTCTGTCGTATGGTCTATCGTGGTCAGTAGGCTTTTTGCTAAAAATGCAACAAAATACACAAGAAAAAGAGGGTTGCATCAATCCCTTGAAAAATATAGAGGAGGCGGCCGATGGAGCTTCCTCAGTTGTTCAAATTTTACCATTAAAATTAATGTAAAAAATTAAAAATACAAACTTTTTTTGACGTTTGCTTTCAAATTTTGATGTTTCATTTTTAACACTAGTGCCTTAAAGACTTTTAACACTAGTGCGATAAAGTAACATTTTTAATGCTTCGAGGGGGTGTTAAAAGTTGCATTTTTAACACGTTTGTAGAAAAATACTTTTAGTCTACCATGAAATCATAAAAATATACATGGTGTTCCTAAATATCATGTACAAACGAAAGGGGGTGATTCTTTGGTTTAATTTATGACTAAAATTTCGTTACCTATCTACAAGGTGTTGAAATTTTAATATTTTTTTAGTTTATTTATAGCTCCTGCAATTTTTGAGGGATTTAGCTCAAATTTGCACATGTCAAACGTTTGCCAAAATCTACAGGGTAATGTTTTTCCAGGGGTCATGCCCCTTTCCTGCGCCTGAACTTTTTGCCGTTGCGCCGCTAGTAGATTCTAGAAAAGAAAATAGTTCTTCTAATTTATTCAGAAACTTTAGAGAAAAAAATTTAAAAACAAATCTCGATCCTTAGCTAGATAAAACTACAGTGATTCAATAAACCTTGTCTACCTACAGTAGCGACAATAGAGGTCGCGCCGTCATATTCTTGCTCATTTTCAATAGGAATCTAGAAGTAAGCCACGCCCTCGTCGCCATATTCTTGCTAATTTCCAAAATGAATACATTAAAATTTCAACACGCTGTAGATCGGTAACGAAGCGTTTGCGGACCTAAGTTTATCAGAAATTTTAGTCATAAAATAAACCAAAGAATCACCCCCTTCCGTTTGTACATGATATATAGGAACACCCTGTATATAGGTATGCGTTTGTTATCTTTCCACAGCCAATGAAACATTTTAACAATACACGTGAACAAACTATAAATATATTTCGGTGTGGCGCGAACACAAAGAATCGAAACCGGTAGCGATAGCAACTGGTTGCTACTGTAGCTGCCTCCAGCGTCCTTTTCGTTTTGTGTCGAGGGCAAGCTCTTACTTGTTGCAAACGTTACGTGTTGTGGCGACCCTCTACACACGCCTGTTGATAGTCGGTCTCCGTATATTTTATACTGATGCACAGGGAAAATCTGGGACAATTATAATGTTTTATTTTGAGAATCTGGCGCAGTAGGTAGGATTATTGCACTCCTTAATCTATTATTGGCGATTATAGATAAAACGAACGGTATAAGGACTACCTGCTTATGTTGCCGTCTATAGTACGAACACACTAGCCTGCGACGCTGTTCATAGTATCGGGGGGAAAGAATTCACATCAATTGATTTTTTTCCGGATCTCAAGGGAACTACGTTAGAATGGGGCAAATCTGTTGGAAGAGACAAACCTCCTACTCAGCTAATCGTACATACTGGATAACGTGAACGTGAATCTCTAAAATTTGAGATCCATTAGAGTTATTCCGTGTACTTAATTCTCAAATTTCGCCGGACAGTAACCTATTAAATGTTAATTAACAATAAGTTTTCATAACCGAAAATTGCCAACAACATACCGGCGATTTAACCAAAAACCAGAAAATTAAATCGGGCGGGGTATTATTGAAATTCAAGCGAAAATCTGTGGAAATTATGTGGAGAAGTGAGGAGCATTTAAAATTTAAACGGGGTCGCTTTCCAGCGCGTCTACCCACCATTTATTTTAATAAGGTCCCCGTTCATTAAGGACGCCAGCCTGGCAGGCAGCAACCGGCAAGGACGAGACAAATTTCTGTGTACACAAACAAATTATTCATGGACCGTCTTTTGCCTAATAATTAAAATTAATCTGTATACAGTACGAATAACAATGTGCCGACGAAGGCGACGTCGACGCTGCCCTGCCCCGCCCTTTCTACCCATAGCCGCCCGCACTCCTCTTGACAACACCCAGAGCTAATGTATGCAAAAAAGGCCGACGAAACGTTTCGCCAGTTACTTTTAAGCTCTGGGTAAATAAACACTAATTTCTACTTGTGGGTTGGAAATAAAAAATAAACAAAGACTCAGATGGTGTTAAAATACTTCCTTTCTACTCGGATATTTTTCTTCATCGCTGGCTGCGACAGAAGGAAATTTACGCGCAACAGGAAAATTTCAAACGAAGAGTAAAGCTAAATAACAACAAACGGAATTGGGTTAAGTTTTCTCTTTGTGGACTTATGTTTTTAAATTTCTTTTAAAGATTTTCGCCTCAAGTATACATGCAACTACTTTCAATAAATATGCTTATAAATATATCCTCTTTTCCACACCCCACTCACTTGTTAAAAAAAAAGCCCTAGATGGTATACATAGTTGGCTTAATGGTGGCTGTTTTCCGGGATCAAAATATAACAGACAATTGCCCCGGGCAGAACAACGTTCCAAGTCAAGGATATTACACATTAGACAGGATAGCCTATCTTCATAAGGCTTGTGTAGTTCAAATCTCAAGCCACCCACCAAGCCAAACTAGCAGTGATGACGTAGGCAACGTGCCGTTTTTTGCCTTAACGTAGGGTATTTGCACCACACGCTGATTGATGATTCCGCTGGCTTTTGCTCCATGCATACGTGGTTTTAGTACATTAATTACCATTCTAAAAAAGCCATTCTTTATATCTCGTTTGCATCTTCCTCTTTGCCTATGATGTTTATTGTTATATTTAAGAGTTCATCCGTGAACCTACCTAACCTAACTGTCATTTGTCAGTCAGTAAGAAAATCAATCCAAGTCAGGGGTCCAGGATGTTGACATCGTAGCTCGGTGTGCCCGGCCTTTTCTGCATTTTTAATGTTCAAAACCAAGTTAATAAAACTAAGTTCAGCGAAGTAGTTTTCGTTTTATTACATAACATTGATCAAAATTAAATAATATTTTTCATCATCACCGTAGATGACGTCGCAACGGTGCAACACTATATGACCTTGATTCCAAAAATCGAGGCCGATGAGCAATTCTGTAGTAGGGTGTAATATCCTTGGTTCCAAGTATGAAAAAATGCATCATTGAAGAATGATGTCTACTTCGGGATATCTAATCTATTCTCGAAACCGTGGAACAGAGTTCTCATGAGGTTATTTGATCTGCCTTCTGGTGTATTATGTGAATATTGTAGCATGTGGAATGCACATGCACATGTTCGTAACTGTTCCCTTTTCTCTTATATATTATTTTATAAATTAAATTATCGCCTTGAATGCTGACATTCTGGTGGCTGCCATTAATAAAAGTAGGTTTCTGTCGAAAATAATGAGAGCAATAATTAACCTAGAGGGCACGCTTTCCGTTTAAATTTGAAGTACCTACCAGTTTGGTACCAACACTTTCCGTTTCCTTTTCTTCGTCCCTTTTAAATTTTGACTTTCGACAAAACCCCTTATTCTTGAAACAGGGGAGCAGCGTTCCCCTGTTAGAACGAGTGTTCCGTCTTTGTCAATGATATGCAACTGATAATATAAGCAACAAAGACGAAACATTCGTTCTCCTGGGAACGCTGCTCCCCTGTTTCAAGAATAAGGACACTGGAAGGTTGAGCCTGGCCTGGGAGCAGCCATCTTCCTCAAGTGTGATTACCGTTCTCGTGTAAAAAAGTACCAATCGGCACTATTTTAACGAAATAAAGTTGCGTAAGGCAATAATCCATTATAAGTTACCGAAAAGATTTAAATCGAAATTGAATTTGGAACCCCCTCGTGGTAAGTCCTTTTTATTTATTTTTTAAAGTAATGGTTGTTCAAGGAATGCCTCTATTACTTAGGGTTCTCCGAGCAGCCGTTTCTTTCGAGGAAACCATTTCCAACAAGGTCACATCATCGTTAGAAATGATCACCATTTTCGTGGAGCATGGGCATAGAGCTTTTGAAAGAATTTCCTAGGGGAATCAAGTTCCTCACGTGTCGACACCTGTACCTCCACATTTGACGGAAAAAACTGAACTTCTAACCTCTATCTACCTTTGATATACAAGGTGTCCACTTAGTGCGATATCGGACGATATCTTCTTCCAGGGTGATGCAAGAAAAAAAATTAAATTACAAAGTTGTTTGATACTCTACTATGCATTGTTTAAAAATATTTTTTAAATATACAGAGTGCTCTGTTTATGACGTATGCGACAGAACTTTGTTATTTTAAATGGAACACCCTGTATGTGATTGCATCTTTGGATTCTACGTAAAATTCTGAGCAGATTTCATGTAATATAGCCTATACCTAGGTTCAACTGTTTTGAAAATATTAACAGTTGAAAATTGACTTTTTGCAACTTTAACAGGCTGTAAAACCTAAACAGTTAATTTTAGAGGAAAACCGATTTTACATTCCAGGCCTAGATTTTCATAAACTATCATTTAACATCAATTTTGAATTTAACCTGGAATTTTTAATCATGAATTAAATTCTAAGTTGATGTCAACTGATAGTTTATAAAAATCTAAGATAGGAATGTGAAATCGATTTTCGTCTAAAATTAACCGTTTAGGTTTCACAGCCTGTCAAAGTTGCAAAAAGTCAATTTTCAACTGTCAATATTTCTAGAACAGTTGAACTTAGCTATAAAGCGAGGTATAAAGTATATTACATGAAATCTGCTTAGAATTTTTCGTAGAATCTAAATATGCAATCACATATAGGGTGTTCTATTTAAAAAAATAAAGTTCTGTCGCATACCCCATAAACGGAGCACCCTGTATATTCAAAAATATTTTTAACTAATGCATATTAAAGTATCAAACAACTTTGTATTATTTTTTTTTCTTGCATCACCCTGTAAGGAGATATCGTCCGATATCGCACAAAGTGGACACCCTGTATATCATGATATTTATAGCATAAATATCATGATATTTATCAAGATATATATCAAAATATTTATCGCTGATATATATCCTACCAACCCTGCCACGATCTACACTTTAAAAATATTTTTGACCACGCGGTGTTTTCGCTTCTACTCTAAACCAGTGGCAACATCGCTAATTTTGATGGAACACCCTATATGAACACCCTTCACGCGTTATACCCTATACCTAAGTTCAACTGTTTTGGAAATATTAACAGTTGAAAATTGACTTTTCGTAACTTTGACAGGCTGTAAAACCTATACGGTTAATTTTAGAGGAAAACCGATTTCACATTCCTATCTTAGATTTTCATAAACTATCATTTGATACTGACTTTGAATTCAACCGGAGATTAAATTTAATTGGAATTTTTAATAATGGATTAAATTCAAAGTTGGTGTCAAATGATAGTTTATAAAAATCTAAGATGGGAATGTAAAATCGGTTTTCCTCAAAAATTAACCGTTCAGGTTTTACAGCCTATCAAAGTTGCAAAAAGTCAATTTTCAACTGTCAATATTTCCAAAACATTTGAACTTAGGTTTAGAGTATATCACATGAAATATGCAATCACATACAGGGTGTTCCATTTAAAATAGCGATGTTGCCACTGGTTTGGAGTAGAAGCGGCAACACCGCATAAACAAAAATATTTTCAAAGTCTAGATTATGGTCGTTTATCCCGGTTGCCAAATTTTCAAAATGATCCGCTTTTTAGTTCTCCATTAACGTCTAATACGCCATCCACCATGGGACACCCTGTATATTATATAATAATTTATTTCCAGAAAAAACTGCTTCCAGAAATGCGTTTATTTCCCTTTTTAATTTAAAAGAAAAAAATATTGTACTAATCCTAAATTTATATGTCACAAACATTTGCATATTGCACCTAGATATAATAGTTATTTATGATATAAGTGTTAAAAGTACATTTTTAAGGCACGCATGTGAAAGTTTGCAGAATGAGCGAAGCGAATTCTGCAATTCACATAAGTGCCTTAAAAATACTTTTAACACAAATATCATACAATATTTTTTCTACAAACGGCAATAACAAGCAATAACCAGTGACAAATTGGATTTTTAAATGAATAATAAATTGGAAGCATCTTTCCTACGTAAAATTATTGAATTTGATATATTTGTCAAAAAATTCAAACAACCAGCACCTTGTTTTACAGGTAATGAAATGTCTCGTCAGTTTCTTGAAAGTCTGTCGTATGGTCTATCGTGGTCAGTAAGCTTTTTGCTAAAAATGCAACAAAATACACAAGAAAAAGAGGGTTGCATCAATCCCTTGAAAAATATAGAGGAGGCGGCCGATGGAGCTTCCTCAGTTGTTCAAATTTTACCATTAATATTAATGTAAATAATTAAAAATAAAAACTTTTTTTGACGTTTGCTTTCAAATTTTGATGTTTCATTTTTAACACTAGTGCCTTAAAGACTTTTAACACTAGTGCAATAAAGTAACATTTTTAATGCTTCGAGGGGGTGTTAAAAATTGCATTTTTAACACGTTTGTAGAAAAACATCTTTATGTGCAGTGTTACCTGTAAATGTAATTATAAATACTAAAGACTCTGTTTACCTTCACACAATAAACAAAAAAACAACAAGCAACAACATTGTAAGCTTACCGATCCTAATCCTAATCCTACAAAACTCTCACACACAAAAGAAACAATGGCAATTCCTCATTCAACCAATACTATCCAAAAAACCCTTCAAACTGGTGTCGATTTTCAATAATAACTTGGTTTACCTCTGTCAAGATTTGGTTGAGTTGTATGCCTTATTTATTTCCTTTTCAGAATTATCAATTAACGTTTGCTGATTATTTTTTTTAGGTGTGTTTCTGAATTTTCACACTTCAATTTTTGATGTAATTAATTTATTTTTTTTAAAATTCAGTAGCGCCCTTGCCATTCTGTACTTATTAAACTATTGACCCACCCCTAATAATTATTCGCTGAGCAAACTGAGCATATTATGGGCCTCCTGTTAATTTGTTAACAAAAGTTAGGGTAGCAATATAAATAAATAAAATCTGAAAAGACATTTCCATGAAAAGGGTTTGCCTCTGTTCCCTAACACGAAAAGTATATCTACGATGGAGGATGCCAGCCCAGTGATAAACTACGTTGAAGTATTTTCACCGACTTTTGCCATCACCAGATATTCGCTTTGTCAAGGTAATCTATAAATGTGTATATTCATTCATCCGACAAAAGAGGCTATCACTCATACATTTGGTTTCCGTCACTCCTTAATAAATGAATCTATTTCGTTCGTTCGTCCTTTTGAGTCCATACTCTACTCTTCATCTTTGGAGGCTTTTTCTGTTTCATTGTATGGACTCTACTCCTTCGTTTTCATACTTGGAGACTAGAAGGTTGGCGGAAGCGCGGATGACCTATTGTCCCGTATTACTGCGGTCACCCATCCAATCTCCATTTCGACACCACATTGCTTGGCCTACGTAACTTGACGTGTGTATACCGCTTGGTGTTTGTTCAAGTTTATTGCGCTGTCTTGCTTAAATTGGAAAAAATGACTGATATGAGGGAGAAGTGTGGAAAACTCTCGTTCTGCAGATATGTAAAGAAAAGTAGTAAGTAGTATTCCAGAAAAAAATGTACCAAAAGTTCTCAAGATTTGTAGTGATTTTAGTATTATTGTCTTGAACATCATACCTATATATATTTTTTTTTTTTTTTTTTTTTACGGATATGCGCACTCGCAAGGAAATGTCCTATCACGCTCGAGAAGCGGCAAGTGCGCGGAAATGTCGGTGTATGTTGGTCTTGAAACGGTTCAGGTTGTAACCTGCAGGGAAAACCGTCGCAGGGAGTTTATTCCACAGCGATGTTGGTCTCCAGAGATATGAATTCTGATATAATGAGGTTCTTGGTGCCTCTAGTTTGACAGTAAATTCATGGTTACCGTCTGTTTGACGGGTTCGCCTGGTAGGTGCTACTCTCGGTGGAATCATACGTGCCAACTCTTCAGAGCATTTTCTTATATATTTTAAAGTGGTCTTATTCATTCACGGAGCCGCTTACGGCTTACATAACAATATTCTGAGCTTATCTTCCGAAATAATAAATAAGATTTTGATAAAGGAACAACATTACACTTCAAGAAGAAAAATTATAGGAGGCCAGCATTTCAGGCCAGTCTATAGTTTAAATTTTTAAGGTCTGCAAGATGATCAAAAATTTTCTAGTGGATCGTTCTGGCTGGTCTAACCCCTACCCAGTATAGTGTTTTGCTATTATCGCTCCGTCTATGTAAACATATGCATATGAGCCGTGATTTATTAATGAGTACCCGAGCCCAGTAATTTGCGAGAGCACTAATTGCTGTCCAAACATTCGATCAAATAAACCTTAATGTAGTAATTTAAAACCGTTAAAGCTGAACAAGCATCATTGGAACATTAAATTACCCAATCTTCGCGCATATCGGTATCGTTCACATTCATGAAATAATTATCCTGATGTAGTCATATGAAAAATGAGGGTGTCTAAATAAACATGACCGATTATGGCGCATCAATCAGGCGAATATGGCGACGTGTTGACAAAATAATATGAAGAACCTAACCCCTGCATTTATATAGCTGATTAAATATACATTTATACAATAACATAATTCATACAAAATTTATTGCGTATATAGGAAACAATTAGATCTCAATTTAATTAGGGGTCGAAGTCCCATAAGAACATAAAAATAACACAAATACAAAAAGGTTTTAGATAAAATGTATAAGAAAGGGAGAAGAAAAAGATTTTCTTGTGGCATCAAAAACGAGAAACCTTTAAAACGTCGCCGTTTCGGTATTGTTCCCGGAGTTTTCGTCGGCCGTTACTTCTATTTTCTTTTTAAAAAGGGCATTATAAAGGTATCCTTTTTCTTTTGTCGAGTTTAGGTAGTTGCGGCGTAACAATAAAGAAACGCGGTTTTTCTTTTGTAAATAGGTGAACAAATTTTTATTTCGCGAATAAAAAGCACATAATTACCAGATGTTCGATACATGCAACCTTATGCAAACCAAAGAAAGCTAAATTGAACTTTTAATCAGGAATTTACGAATGGAAACTTCTTTCAAGAATTTTATTCTAAATAATTTCTGGAAATTTCGTTTGCGTTAAACGTTTATTACTGAATGAAACACATGGAGTGGGAATAAAATTGGACACAATAAAATACTGACAAAAAACGACAAATTTGTTTGACCATTATAGTAGGAGAGCCGGCAATATTAACGGATATGTGATCGTTGCAATGGATAATTTTCACATAAAAGAATAGCTCATAGTTACCTTTAAACTAAATGGATGGGTGGCCTGGATTCTCATGGCCGCAACCCTTTGATGGCTGGGCGTAAACTACCCCTCTTTTTCCGAAGGAACAATGTTATCGTTACAATAGCTGAAAATTGGTAGATATATTCTTTAATATGTCTTCTCAAATAATATTTAGGGTGGCCTCGATTTTGATGGCCGGAAATGATGGCAACCCTCGTTGAAAGTCGAGGGCACGCTTTATTTTGCTTGCTAAATCCAAATTTTTGAAAGTGACAGCCTTCAAAGTTAAAAGAGGACTCTGTGAAGAGGATTTTGCATACAGCTGTAGGTCTTTAGACAAAAAAGGAACATGAAATTGTGTTGATAAAGTGTTTGCCGCATATGATGAGAGCCCCCTACACCGCAAGGTACTTCTTATTTGTTGCGCTTATGGTTCTTGGAGTATCTTTTTATAAAACAACTTTACGGCCATGAGAATCGAGGCCACCCATTTGGTTTAAAGGTTACTATGAACTATTGTTTTATGTAGAAATTATCCATTGCAACGATCATATACCCGTTAGTATTGCCGGCTCTTGGACTATTATCAGTACGAAAACAAACTTGTCAATGAGCTTACTGCAGTGTTAGGCCCCTGCCAAATCACAGGATATAATATGAAATTATTCGGATTTATATATTATATATTATGTGCAATGCTCTAACCCACTGAGCTACCCAGTAATTTGACACGAAAATATAAAGATTTACGTTTTCAGACTAATTAAAAAAATTGAATGATTAAAAAAAAATTATCAATGAATATGGTCATTCTCTACAAAAAAATAGAATAAAAAAAACAAGTTGTACCTGTAAAAAAAATCAAAGGTTGGGTTATAAGTCACATGGTCGACTTCAAGGAAATCCTCCGATATATAAGTTATAAGAGCCCGAGTTAAAACTTGATCAATTTTCGACGGCAAGCTATTATTCAAGAATTCAAATTCAGAACATGTTGTCCAACCTTGACCCTTATTGATAAAATTGATGAAATATAAGGCAGTATCAGAAGTTATGCTAACAAAGTAAAATTAATGAACTAAGAACCAATTTTTTTTCGACATTGTGTTATGTGTTAAGAATAAATTTGTACCTAAGTCATATATAAAAAATTATCATAGCTTTATTAATAGACTGTAAAAATGATTTTATGAAATAAAAATTGTGAATTAAGAGTTATTAGTGAAACTTATACAAGCCTCCATCCCAACATAAGGCAGATCCGGAAACAATCTACTCTCGTCTCTCGATATCTGGACGAAAAAGGCCACCCATGGAACTAGTGGATTCCAGCCCAGAATCCAGGCAGAAAAGGGACTATAATCGTCATCAAAGGTGGGGCACACGTATCGACCTGTGGGGTCTTGATTCTAATAGGGTAGGAAGCCCTTCAAATGTTCAATGTCAAGCTCCACGGAAATGGTGTTGATTTGAAAATCTGACCTTTTTTGGAATGGACTTGTTAGGAAAATCGGCCGTTCGAAAGATCCTAAGTAATAATGCATTCCTTGAAAAGCCATTACTTATAAAACTTGAAAGAACTTACCACGTTTTTGGGTGAGAATTCAAACTTAAATCAAACCGCAAGCACGAGACTTTTTGATTCGAATTTTTCTTAGATCGACAGATTATTGCCACACGCAACTTTAATTCGTTAAACAAGGCAACGCTCAAAGGCCGGTAAGATTTTTTTTTCGATCAGCACTTTCAGCCAATCAACCTTTCAGTTCAAGTATTTGTTGATTTTCATTCAAAGTTTGGATGTGAGAATCGTATCTTGCTCCATCTTCTGCATCTAAAGTGCCATAGAGCCACTTTTGAGCTGTTCCCATGAAATTTAAAAGTCGTCTTTCAGTTCTTCTACTATCAAGACCTTTAATAGTTTGTTTCATGATTTTCATTTGAGATTTACTTGTTTCAATATTTGTTTGAAGCAATTTTGAAAAATGACTAGACTATTCAGTCTATGAATAAAGAGGAGCAAATTCTTTCACTTCACTTTTGTCTCTGCATTTGCTTCTGTTTTATGCATATGAGCCCATGTTGGATCATTAATTATTTTTGTTAATTTAATTAATGTTGACTCTAATTTATGTATACCTTGTAGTATAATTGTCGTATTTATGTGGAAATTTCCCTTGTGCAAATTACACTGGAAATTTTGCATACAAATTGTCAAAATTAATAAGTGGAAATTTTTGGAAATATCCCGGGGAAAATTTCCAGAATTGTCATTTTTGACATTGATGCCCGTTTTTCCATTTAAAAGGCATTGATGTCAGAAATCTGTCAAAGTGTATATTTTTGACAAAAGCAGTTTATATGGAAAAGATCAATAGCAATCAGCATCAATAAAAGAATTCGGCACAATGTAGTAAATAAGTTTCAAACTCGGGAAATTTCCTATCAAAATATAACACGTGCATACAATATTTCCTAAGGGAAATTTTAAAAAATTTCTTCTTTAGCCAATTTTCTTAAACAAAACCATTCGTGCATAGCGCCAAAGAAAAAATCCCGAACCCTTCGGGTTCGGGATTTTTTCAGGCGCTATGCACTCATGATTTTGTTAAAAAATTGGCTTCAGACAAAATTTTCAAAAATTTCCGGAAATATTTTATGCACTAGTTAGTTATATTACTACTGGAAATATGACGTATTATGTTGACTAGTTATATAGGTAGTTCCTAAGGAAATAGGAAGTACGGTATTTTCCAATGTTGTTATCATGTATGTTGCTTCAGCAGTTCCCATAAAGATGATCAAGAGATTGAGATTCATTCTGGCTAATCTGAAACATAACATGATACTGTCGCTTTACATTCTGTTTACTAAAGCGCAGTTGTGTTTTATTGTAATAACGTGGGCTTATCTTATCTCTGTTGAGCTGTTTAACAAAGATAGGTTCTTGTAGTTCTGGTTCTTGTTCTCGATTTATATTACGTTTTTCTAACGATTTGTTTTGTTTTGACAATATTTTATTTTGTATTTCAGTATTCAATATTGCTAAATATTCCGCTAGGTTTGTAATATAATCTGTCATCAATTTATTGGGTAATTGTTCGATCGGCATTGCGTAATTTAGGTCTCCTTCAATGATTTGAAAGGGTGTATATTCTGTTACGCTATGAGCGCTGTTGTTGTTGTTTAATATAGAAATTGTCATTAAATCAACTATATTTTTATGGGGATTCTGTAATTTTGAACTTGTGATACTTTCCTTTAATGTCGAATGAAGTCTTTCTATAGGACTATTCGAATTTGGGTTTTTGGTAGTTACATAATGGAATTCTATATTATACAGTGTACATAAGTCTGTCAATACAGTTTTTAAACTCTGTTTCATTATCTGAGGTTATCTTTTCAGGGATTCCGTGGTCACTAAAGTATTTTAATAGTTGTGACGTAATTTCCCCGGCAGTTTTTCTCGTTATCGGTTAAGCTTGAATAAACTTTGAGAAACCGTCAATGATTGTTGGAAATTTTTGATTATTTATAATATATGTATCCATGTAAAGATGTTCAAAAGGTTTCGTTCCAATCGCTGTTGGTTTGAAAATTATCTTGTATGGATGTGTTTCATACTTTGTTTTGTTATAAATTTCACATACCTTAACGTATGCTTGTACATCTTTTTTCATGTTTGGCCAATAAAATCTTTTTTTCAGAGCTGAAACGTTTTCATTAATTCCTCTAAGGGATGTTTTCGTTTCATGATAGAATTTGATTTTTTCTAATTACTCATCCTTTTCTGTAATGTCTTCTACGATTGAATCGGAAATATACAGAACAAAAAAAGTTTTGCACCATCTCATTTTATATATTCAGCGATATCTGAATTAAAAAAGTATCAATAATAAAATAGTAACAAATTCCAGATTCCCATTCCTTTTTTAGTAAATGTGCTGGACACATTTCATAGTTGAACATAACAATATTTTTAATTGTCGATGAGTATTCTGTAGGAACATTACAGGGTGGTGCAAAACTTTTTTTGTTGTGTTTATATAGTATAAATGAATTTGCATTAAACATTGTTTGTAATTTTTTCTTCTTTAGATAGCGGGTAAAGCAGCCAAACAAGTTTATTTTTCTAAAATAATTCTTTATTACTAACCAAGCTTTCGATACTTTTTTGTATCTTCTTCAGGTCTTAAATTATATAAGTTAAAATTATAAAATTACAAAATTTGACTTACTTTTAAGTGAATTATTTAAAATAAAAACTTAAAAAAATTTTAAATTAGAATTTCTGGACACAGAAGTGACATCAGATTAGAAAAAGACTCATCAGCTATTAGTGAACATTCTTATATAACAGGACACAATATAAATGTCAATGAAGCTAAAATTTTACACCAACAAACAAATTTAAACAAAAGACTTTTCCTTGAGATGGTGGAAATTAACAAAGAAAAAAATTCAATGAACAAAAGAACAGATATTCAAGATTTATATATTCATATATTTTAACAATTTAAAAAATAAACCCGTAATTATAACCTTTACCTTAACTATTAAAAAAACCAGAAATGAAAAACTAAAAATTAAACATAGATAGCACAAAATTTACCTATAACAAAAACTTTGTTTTAACAACAAAAAATTTTTCAAAAAAAAAAAAAAACTTTACAATTCTAACTTTATAGTCCTTATACAAATTTTATACCTGTCTAGTTTTTATTTTAAATAATTCACTTACAAGTAAGTCACAATTTTGTAATTTTATAATTTTAAGTTATATAATTTTAGCCCTGAAGAAGATACAAAAAAGTATCGAAAGCTTGGTTAGTAATAAAGAATTATTTTAGAAAAATAAACTTGTTTGGCTGCTTTACCCGCTATCTAACGAAGAAAACGTAAAAAATCCAGCCGTTATCCCCAATCCTATTGTTTGTAATACTCGTAGTATTATTGGTTGTAATGACTTGTCTAAGAAATGAAGACAATAAGTCTCATTTGGTGTCATGTATTCTTTAACCAAATTAATAATTTGATCCATAGTAGGGTTATTTGGTAAAAGGAATACTATTCTTTTTTTGTTTGGAAATGGTTTCATTATTTCTTTCCGAATATTATTATTATTGGATTATCTAAAGATGATTTGGTTATTAAATAAATTGACATGTTTCTTTGTGTAGAGTGCTTCTAACATAGGGTTTTTTTGTGTGTATAGTTTGTTCTGTTTCTGAAAGTGCTAAAACTGTTCGTTCATCTTCTGAATCTGAAGGTGCAGTAATTGTTTGTTCATTCTCTGAATTCTATTTTTGAATCTTTGTTGATTCTGTTTTTCGAATTTTCGATTCTCCTTTTTCTATTGGAATAACTTTCTTTTTTAATTCCGTTTTTGTAGTATTCTCTACTTTTTGAATCTTTGGTGATTCTTCTTTTCGAATCTTTGATTGGAATAACTTTCTTTGTTTTTGCTGGTATTATCATTTGTGAAATTATATCCATTTTCGATTTTGGTTTAGGTTCTGGTGTCTTTTGTATTGATTTCTTTTCTGCTTTTGGCATGTAAAATTCAGTGTCTAGGAAATATTTCCTTATTATTTCGTCATTATTCAAGTGTGTATCCTTTAACATTTCTCCCAATTGTTTGTGAAATTCATCATCTGAATTCGTTAATTTTGCATCGGGATTTGACGAATGAATAGCATTGATTTGCATTGGAGGTCTTGATAAACCGTCCGCATTCATATTTAAGGTTCCTTTTCTGTATTTTATTTTATAGTCAAATTCTGATAGCTTTAATCTCCATCGTATCAGTTTTGAACTAGGATCCTTATCATTAAATAACCATTGTAGTGGTTTGTGATCAGATAGAATTATGAACTTTCTTCCAAAAATGTTAGGTCTAAAATATTTGGTTGCCCGACTCTATAGTCGAATAGTTATATTTTGCTGGGTGGAAGATCACTACCAATAGGTCCTTGTGATAACACTGCTCCTATTGCATAATTTAAAGCATCGGTTGTTAATAAAAATGGTTTATTGAAATCCGGATGTTGAAAATTGCATCGTTCATCAATATGTTTTTGTATGTCTCAAAGCTTTTCACAAATTCGGCATCATGTATGATTTTCTTATCTTTCTTCAAACATGACGTTAATGGCTTTGTTAATTTGGCAAAGTAACTGTAACTGCCAAATTACGAAACTATCAGATAAAATACAATTCTTAATATAATTAATTTTTGGTACTAATGACCTAATATTGATATGACCTATATTTAGATTATTGTTATTTTTGTTGACATTATAAGCCATTGAAGTTTAGAAAAAAAATACAAACAGCTTAATCGTATTATGCAATTTTTGGGATTAAAAAGTTAGTGTTACAAGTTCATTTTTAAGCTTTCAATCTGTACTGAGGTGATAATTCTAACAACCGGGTCTCCATCGTTTTTCCTGGCTAACACATTTTCGTCCTTGCACCATACATACTTGAAGCCATGCCCCTTTAATTTTTTAGCCTTCAGAAAGAGATCACGAGCATTCTTGCTCAGATCAGGATTAACGTAAATGTTTCTTTTTGTTTCAGAAGTAATTCTGCAGAGATCTGTATCAAGACGAGTTGATTTGCGTTTTTTCAGGACATTATCCCTCAGGCTCTGATCCGGGAAAGAAACGAGCACTTATTTTTGAATATTTTGACTGGGCAAGACTTTGATTGTGAAGTAATTTTCAGATACATTGACAGCTAGTGCATCAAATGTTTTCATAACATCAGCCTTGCAATTTTCATCGCCATTCAGCCCAACAATTATAACATTTTTGCTCCTATCACTGAGCTCATGTTTCGTAGAGCTTTTAATGCGAGTAATTTCACTTTCCAGCTCCACTATCCTCGACCTAAGATGTGCCTGTTTCTTTTTAATCATTTTATTTTCATCAAGAAGTGCCTGCATAGTTCCCTTCATCTCTTCCACCATATCGCCATTGAATGTGATTGACTGTTTTAAATCATCGAACATTCTCTTCATGACTTTCAGCAAATCGTAATTCGTGGGGTGCGGAACATCAAAGTAGCCCTCAAATGTATCTGGATGGTCTTGAGTTCCACTCTGCGCAGTACCAAGTAGCTTAGAGGTGAACTGGGAGATCCCGCTCCTTCTTTTATCAGAAGAAACCAAACCAGACCCGTTCCCTTCAGAATTGAAGGTCCTTGGAAGAGGCACCCTAATCGAACTCCGTCTGTTATCAGATGCAGGTCGGCCAGGTGGGGTGGCCACTCGTGGTGATATAACACTGGAGCACTCAGTGCAGGTCCACTTTAGTGGCAGTTTTCGAAGTTCGTAGGCAGAAAATTCCTCATTGTTCAGACCAGAACAATCTTTATGAAACCATTGGCCACAGTTTCCCGCACATTGAATCTTATACTGCAACTTGGTGATGTTTCGCTTGCATTGCGCGCAGACTATTGTTTTTCTCTATATTTACCTGACATCGTAGAAAAAGTGTATCGAGTTCGGCTCTGATGTTGAATAAATTAATCCCGAGCAAGAGATAAAAAATTGTTTATAGTCAAGGTACCTTTACTGATAAGCTATTTTTAATAGACTTGTTTTTTTTTTCCTTTCGATTATAATAACGATTCTCCAATTTCCAGTCATAGCCAACACACCAGAATGTTCCTCAAGGAGCCATCAGCAGATAGCGCAAAATTTCCTCGTCAGGATGACACCAATCACTACTGCATAAACAGCACGATAAAATCAACAATTCAACAGGAGCACACTGTATCGCACCGTATCGTATCTCACGTTGATGTATATGTTATCCATAGCTCTTTGGAATGTGGCAGGGGCATTTTTTAATCCAAATGGCATTCGTTCAAACTCGTAATGACCATTTTCTACGTTGAAAGCTGTTTTTGGTATTGAATCAGGGTGCATTTCAATTTGATAACATCCAGAAGCTAGATCAAGTGTTGTAAAATAATTGCTTCTTCCTAAACTGTCAAGTATATCGGTTATGTTTGGTAACGGATATTTGTCGTCAATTGTCTTCTCATTTATTTTCCGGTAATCAACTACCATTCTCCATTTTTGAGAGAGGTATCTTTCTTTTTCGGAACAATCCATACCGGTGATGACCAGGGACTACATGAAGGTTGAATAATGTTATCCTCCAACATTTTCGAAATTTGTTTATTCACTTCCGTTTTGTGAATGAAAGGGTAGCGATATGTTTTTGTATGTATCGGAATCTCGTCATGAGTTTTTATTTGATGTTTAACTTGATTTGTAAAAGTTAAATTGTCATTAGGTTTTAAGAATATTTTTGGGAAAGCTTCTAATAAATGTTGCAAAGCTTTATATGCTTCCTCATTTAAATGTTCAGTACGTAAATATCTTATTGGGTCATCCTCATAATCGCAAGGTCGTGATAAAGTAATTTGCTCTATATTAAACACATTTAAGTTATTGTCTTCGTAAATAGTGCTTACTTCTTCGAGTTCATCTATATGATAATTTAGATGAAAGGGTGTGTCTGTTAGATTATGAATCTCTAAGGGTATTATTTTATTTCGAACTTTTGCTGATGTTTCTGGTATAACATAAGCATCATTGTTTACTAATGGGGTTAAGATTTCTATGCCATCGGGTAGATTTGTGTTGAAATAGCATAAATGTATCAAGTTGGATGATATTTCTAAAGTATGATTTATCAAAATCTGTCCTGAATTGAAAAGAAATGCTTATTTCATCATTTATAAGGCACATGTTAGAGAAATCTATATTTAGATTATTATCTTGTAATGCTTTTAGTCCAATTATTCCATCGAAATAATGGTGAAAATTGTACAATATTAGTTCGATATTATTTCCTAAATTAAATTCATGTAAGATGGGTACTTGAACTTCTCCATGTGTTTTCCTAGTTCCCATACAAGTTGATAATTTATTTTGAGAATTGATGATATAATTCGCTAAATATTCTTCAACAATCGAAGGTCTAATTAAGGATGCATAACTTCCTGTGTCTATTAAGAGTTTACAAGGTGGGTCTGTTGTATGTATGAAAGGAACTTGATTTATTTGGTATGAATTTAAATTCATTGTTGCTGATTGTTGTCTGAAAATTTTCGTTTTCAAGGCCTGCTTGAGATTCTTTAGAATTTTGTTCTGATTCACATTAAAAATTATCATTTTGTTCACAAAAATCTGTGCTTTCTTCAGGGTCTGGTAATTCTAATTCGAATATGTTGTTAATTTCTTTGATTGTATATCGAGAGGGTCCAGCATTTGGGTCTGGTCTGAAATAACTATGTTGTGTAGCTATTTGTTTTCGGGGTTGAATAGAAACTCCTGACATTGGTGTTGGTTTCTGAAATTGTTGGTTGCTGTTTTTCTTGAAAGTATTAAAATTTTTATAGTTTTTTCCAAATGTTCCAGGTAGGGAATTTGGGTTGATAATTAGGTTTTGATTGGACATTTATCGGTTGCGATGGAAATTGTCCTTTTTGGGTAAAATTAGGTTTTTGTGTAAATGCAAGTGTAAGAAGCACTGCCCTGTGACTACCTAAACTTACCGTATCAAATATTAAATACCAATCCTAGTCTATCAATAATTTTTGAAGAGGTTCATTTTTATCGTAATAGGTAGGTTATAGTTTCATAGAATATTTTCCTATACCTAAATTTTTTTTGCATGAGTGTCGCGGAGTTTTAAATTTTGATTTCTCAGATTCGTAGCAAATATAGATAAACCTGCGAATAAATAACAAGCTCACCATGAAATAGTTGGATTTCACTTGAATTAATTCCAAGATTTAAACTTTCTTTAACTGCCTAGAGGGATTATTATTCTATATTTTTCATTGCCTTTCAAAGTTGAGTGATTGATTGGGGAGCCTCTACAGGCAGCACGTAAGCGCCTTTTAGAGCTAATAGTGCTCAATAATAATTAATCTTTTTTCTATAAACCTAACTCACTTGTTGGAGTTGATCTTGGTAATTCCAATTTTGGTTTAATTTTTTTCTCTAATTAACCACTGCACCTATCAAATTTTAAATTAAGTTTATTTTCATTCCGAGTGTTACAAATTTTTATTTTATTGTTTGTTTTTTAAAGAATAGTTTAGAAGCTATCAATCAAACGATCAATTTTAAAAAACAATAAAATTCACGTACTATCGGTACTATCACATGCCATGATGAATATAGTCACAAATAAACGCTATATAAAATTATTCAAAGAATAAAATTTAAAAAAAAAAATCAAGTCGACAACTTTCTCTTTCAATGGACAGTGTGCCCTCTTGATACACAAGTGTAATTATTACTACACTACTTTATCCAACAATAAATCGGCAATGTTCCAGAAACAAAAATAACCTTTAACTACGCAACGACCCACAATAATTATTTTATTCTGAAGGATATTATTTACTCACATCTTCAACAAACTATCCAGAGTATACGGTTTTATGTAACTCGAGACTAATGCGATAAATCCTCCTAGAGAAATTGATAGTCGCCTTGGCGACGAGATCGGAAAAATCACTTTGGGCCGTATGTGTGTGTAACATGAGCAATTCGTGAATACAGAAATATAAATATTATTCAATCATTATTATACTTTTCAGAGAAATGATAGAGATTAAACACATCCTGGTAACGTTGATAGAAGACATTATACTTGGAAAAATGAAGTATAATTTGAAATACAAAATGACGTTGTCTGATTGGTCTATTTCATCATGAGTGAAATAATCAACACAAATTTTTCCACTAGCTCGGATACTTTTGGAAAAAATTATGGAAAACAAAATGTTTTTTAGAAAAATACAAATCAAAAATTCCCTAAACCAACGCCTATATCCGGTGTGTCAGTACAACCACGCGCATAAACGTTACAAATAAATCGGCAACAATCTAATCGAGACTTTCAAGTCAAGTCGAACCCAAACGCAGGTGCACCTCGTTATACGATTGAAGAAATAAATAATATTTTTGAATAAGACTTACCAGAACCAGAACAAAACCAAGAATCAGAACAAATTTATGAAAATCTTGAAAATGTCTGTGATTCTCAAGAAGAAAAATCACGATTTTTTCTCAGATTCTCCTGGGACTGAAAATCCTGGTGATGAAAATTTTTAGTTACCAGCCTCGGATCAAACCAATCAGCCTTAACTCTTAATGCTTATCAAATAAATCAATTACCTTTTATTCAAATGCAAGATCCTCCTTGCAAATTATTAATTGATACAGGAAGTCATGCTTCTTTAATAAGACCTTCCATAGCGGAAGAATATTTTTTAAATTATATAATAAATTCGCAAAATAAGTTAACAACTTGTATGGGAACATGAAAGGCCCATGGATAAATTAGAGTTCCAATTTTACATGAATTCAATGTAAATAGAAATATCGAATTGATAATGTATAATTTTCATGATTACTTTGATGGAATTTCAGGAATCAAAGCAATTCAAGATAATAAACTAAATATTGATTTTACAAAAATGTGTCTTTATAATGATGAAACAATTATTCCTTTTGAATTTCGAACAGACTTCAATGATCAACATTTTTAAATTCTGGCTAAAACCATTCAAATATGTCATTTCAATACGAATATACTAGAAGGAATAGAAATTTTAACTCCTCTTAGCCAAGATGATAATTTTCTTATACCATCAACAATCGTAAAAGTTCAAATGAAATGATTCCTTTAGAAGTCCTTAATTTGGACAAATTATTCTATAATGATCATCAGATTAATGATCTAGAAGACTCATGAGCCCTTCCTTATGATGACGATAATTTTGAAATATTTAATTTAGGACAAATAATGCCATTACAAAATTATGAGTATGGAACAAAATCTCTAGAATCTTTAAATCTTTTGCGTACTAATCAATTAAATACAGAAGATTTTGCTGCAGTAAAAGTTATACATGCTTTTCCAATAATATTTTATCAACCTTATGATAAATTGACATTAAAAAATCAAGTGGAACATCAGATTGAAACTAAAGATGAAATTCCAATTCATACAAAAACATATAAATACTCATATTCATAAAATGGAAGTTAACAAACAAATTTAAAAAAAAAAGTTGAAGATGATATAATTAGACCATCATGCAGTCTTTGGTCATCCCCAGTTTGGATAGTAAAAAAGAAAGATGCGTCCGGTATTCAAAAATGGAGAATTATGATAGACTATAGAAAACTTAATGAAAAGACAATTGATGATAGGTATCCTTTACCAAACATCACAGATGTACTAGATAAAGTAGGTCGTAGTTATTACTTTACAACCTTAGACCTAGCTTCAGGGTTTCGCCAAGTAGAAATGCATCCTGATTCTATATCAAAAACAGCTTTTAATGTTGAAAATGGTCATTTCGAATTTTGAAGAATGCCATTTCGTTTGAAAAATGCACCAGCAACATTTCAAAGAGCAATGGACAATGCATTGTCTGGATTGGAAAAGAACCAAGTTCTAAACTAGGACGTTGGCGATTGAAACTATCAGAATATGACTATGAGATTAAATATAAAAAAAAAGAACTTTGAATATGAACGCAGATGCGCTATCAAGAAATCCTCCAATGGAAGTAAATGCTATTGATACATGCAAGATTAACAAAATCAGATGAAGAATTTCAGAGAAAATTAGGAGAAATGTTGAAAGAAACACCTCTAGATAATGAATAAATAATTAAAAAATATTTTACTACTTCGAAACCTTTTATGCCGAAACAATCTTTTGAAGAAGAGAAAGAAAAATCATTAACTCAATCTTTTCAATTACAAAAACGGCATCAGAACTTAAGAAAAGTCCAAAAATTAAGATAATATCACAGATCGTAATACTTCCAAAAAATAAGAAAAAGGAAATTCTAATAGAAGAGGGCGAATCTTCGAAAATAGATCAAGAAAATCCTTGTCTTTCAATGAGATCTAAATAAAGTTCTGATGATGAAAGAACAGTAACAGCACCTCCGGAAAATGAACAAAAAATTATTCATACATCTTTTGAAGATCCAATATTAGGAGCACCCTATACTGAGAAACAGTTAAATTTGTTTCAAAATCAAAAAATATTTCGATATTCTAATGATAATTCAATTCGGAAAGAAATAATTGAACCATTTCCTTATAAAAGAAGAATACTATTTTTCCTACCAAATGATCCAACATTACAACAAATAACTGATCTTGTTAAAGAATTTATGCCACCTGTTATATAAGTATTGTTTTTACTTTTTTAATAAGACATTGAAAACGATAATAATACGAGCATTACAAACGTCATTTAATGCCAACTCTTTTACATTGCATATATCTAACTCATTCGTAAAGGATATAATAGACAATGATAGGAAAAAATAAAATTCTTCCATGAAACTAAAACGTATCATAGAGGAGTAACGGAAAATTTATCAGCTTTGGAGAAGCGATATTATTGGCCTCATATTGACAAAGATGTCCAAGCATATGTAAGAGCTTGTGAAATCTGTGATAAAATCAAACATGAACGGCAACCGTATAAAATAATATTCAAACCAACACCGATTGGAGCAAAACCTTCCGAAATGATAAATAAAGAAAAGTTTTTCCAACTATTATAGATAGCTTTTTAAAATTCGGTCAAGCTATACTGATAACAACTAAAACAGCCATAGAAATTGCATCACAACTTTCAAAGTAGGTACTTTACTTACTGATCACGGAATACCTCAAAGAATTACCTCGGATAACGGAGCAGAATTTAAGAATGCAATAATTACTGATTTATGTAAATTGTATAAAATTGAATTTTACTATACAACTCCGAGAAATCCAACTTCAAACAGTCCTATCGAAAGATTCCATTCAACGTTGCGTGAAAGCATCACAAGTCTACAACTTATTAAAAAAAGTCGATGAGTGAATTTCGGCTGCTTCACCGAACTACGCTACGCGTCCTTCGGTGAACGGCAGCCCGCTGGGAAAAAATTCATTTTCCGCACTTGTTAGGTAAATAGCTATTACGAACCTTTTTGTTCATGATTTACATCGATATCAGCACCCATAATAGGAACAAGTAGGTACGACTAGGATGTAAGTAATATCTGTTTTGATAAAATTTGTTCAATGATGTATTTATGTGCTACCTATTTATCCGAGTATGTATCTGTTCATTTTTTAATGTTTTTCCACTAATATTGTTTGATCGTATCAAATTGCTTATTAGTATAACAAGAGAATTGTATAAATTTATATTATTTTGTTATAAATGTTCTCATATAGTTGTATAATTGGAATTACGGAAAAAAGATCGAATTACGAAATGTCGAAAATACAAATTCGAGTGTCGAATAACAAAGGATCGGATACCAGAAGGTCGAAGATACATTAGGTCAAATTACATAGTTCCAGAAATAAAATCGCGTTAAGCAATTTAGGGTGAATTTATCAATTTTTCAATATCCTGAAGTCCTTTTTTCCAAGATTTCGGCTTCAAATCTCAGAATAATTTAATGTATGGAGTTTGGGGGATCTCAAATATTCATTTAAACACAAAATCTCAACATAAAAAAATGAAATTTCATGATTTCAGTACTAAAATAGCTATCTTCTGACTTGGATATTTGAAAATTTTAAAAGATCATAACTTTTTTTCTATTATAGATAGAAATTTGAAATTTTCAATTATCATTTCAAATATCATGTTTTAGTGCCCTGGGGATTGCCTAATTAAGCCAAAACGTTGGCAAATACATAATTATTTCTCCAACGCCGCACTGTGGGCCAGAAACCCCTTAAAATATGGAAAAAGTGTTAAGTTATGTTTTATGATTTTTTTTCGCATAAAACGCTTAAAACAAACTCGTTTATTAATTTTTAAAATGTATTTGAAGCTTGTCTAAAGTTTGTTTAACGATGTTATACAGCGTGTGCGAAAATAATGGCACCACATGAAAAACTTTTTTATTATCGACATAAGCAAAAAAAGCTATCCTTCATGAAAAGTTTTGCATACCCTGGAAAGTCCAAAACAGTAGAAATATTATAGATGTAATGTACAGGGTCATAAAAAAAAATAGAAAATTGGTTTAGGTACTATTGTAAGAATAAGGTACCCCTAATTTAAAAGATATGCAAAATGTATTAAAAAAAAGTTGTTTAGAATTCAATTTTACGTCAAAATATAAAATCTCCTACACAAAAAATAATTTTCTGTATTTTTCCCTGTTTAAATGAATTTTCATTTTTTATTAAATAAATCACTGGGAAGTCTGAAGAATCCCTATGCGAATAAATAATGGAACCAACATACAGAGTTCAAATCAAAAGAGAATACCTATACTAAGAAAATACAAAAAAAAAAGAAATATCAAACAATTTGAAACGTATTGGCTTAAATATGGGTCAAACAAATGGGTTCGGCAACGACTTTATATGCACCGTTTTAGAAAGAGGTTCGTAACTACGCCACTGTATAAAATTTGTTCATGAAAATTTGACAACTTTACAGGAACATACAAACCTACCCACCTGCCAAGAATAATCAAATCACATCGAAAGTTATTAGCGATAAAAGAACTGTGGAACTTTAATATGTCCCACATTGTAGGTAAAATACTAGGCAAATAGAAACGTCAATAAATCAACAAGTTGCATAAAGTTGCACAAATTATTTTTTTTTAATGAAAAGTCATAAGGTCAAAGAAAAAAACTAGATATCAACAAATATGTATCCATGTGTAGAACATTCAGTTATTTTTGGTTAAAATAACTAAATATGTATTTAGTTGCAAACATTTACACCAATATGTAATAATTCAAAATATTCTCGCATCACCAAATGAATGACAGAAAACTAATGGCTTAAAAGAATCATTGACTTACCTGCTTGGAAGTTATTCATCACAAAATATTTTGTAATTCGCGAACAACAAGTTTTGACCAGTTATAAAATGCAACTTTTTGATAAGATTGATTAATAACTGCTAACAATAACAAATACGTCAAACTTTTGTACGCGTTTACGAGTCTCCATGGCAACGCATCAATAAGATTCGATTGTTTTGGGATGACCCATAGCCTACTTAACCATAATAAAAAAAAAATTGCAGTTTCATATTTTTGAATAATTCAATATTTCAAGGGATTTCTGGCCCACTGTGCGCCGTTCATTTTTTCCAACTGAATTATTCACAATATTGAAGTCTATGATACCTAATATATTAATTTTCTTACAAATTTTCTAGTCAATGTTGTTATATTACAATATTTTTCATGGTGGCAAATTCACTGATCATATGGAATATGAAAGAGATACAAAAATCTGACATTTCAAAAAAAAAATTAAAATTATTAAAAATATTTTTTTCGTTTAATTTAATTCAATTGAATAAGGCCCGGTTTGCTGGTAACTATCTGCAAGATAAATTTACCGTTCTATAGTTCTATTTGTCGGCGGATAACTGGCTAAGTAATGGGATTACAGATTGCCTTTTCATCCGTCAGATTGCATACCTGACAGTTTTACAGCAGAAGGTGGATAAACCGGCCTTAAGTGAAACATGTATATATCTGGGTATAATAAAAAAAAATTACTTACCAACCAATGCTAATATCACTGTCAGTAGCGGTGCCGTTGGAAAGGTTATGGACATATTGAATTCCAACATTTGTAGAAGATCAACTAAAAGATAAATAATTTTAAGAAGATTAAAATTCGAATTATTTAAATTAGGTTTAAAGCTTCACAGTATTGAGTAAAGGCACACAGAATAAGACTAAATATTAGCCATAGCAGAAATTTACATACAGTTTCACCAGTTCCATATTTATGTTATAATTTAATAAACATGACATGAAAATGTGAAATTGAGGAGCTTCAACGAAGCCAATGCATCTCTAAATTAAAACTTTCCCCAAAAACTCTGCTGTCGGTTAATTTCTTATATGTAATTAGAGCGGAAACGTGTCAGATAACTCCTGAGCAACTGAACTTTTCAAGTTCGAATTTTATAAACTTATCCCTGAGATTGATGAAGTAACGGTAAAAAGGGTAAGCACTTTAGTGAAGAGAGGGTTGTAAAGTTTTATGGAGTTTTCGAACAAAAACATCAGCAGCAACCGTGCGGCGGTCGGTGTAAGTTTTACTGGTAGGATCGTCTGGGTTTTATTTTATCCGCGGAAATTATCCGATTGAAAAAAGAGAATTTATAAAATTGCATCGAAAAAATTTGAATAATTAATCTTAATAAGAGCTAAACCATTGGTAGTAGATTTTATGTTAACATTATGACTGGTAATTCTAGGGATTTCGCAAATATCGCAATAATAGTTATTGGCCTATAATACTTGTTTTAGTAATTTACAATTTATCGAGGATTTAAGCTTTAGTTAATTAAGCAACAATAAGCTGAGTTGAATACATAACGGCGACCAAAACACTGATTTTGGTTTCACTTCTATATCTATAAAGTATAAATTTAATTGACAAGTCTGCTATGCCGCTAATTAATTTAGAGAAACGAGTAGGTAATTATATAACATATATAAATTTGAAACATGAAATCCACGTTTTTTTATCCAGTCAAATTAATTAACGTAGGTATTTTTCACTAAAATTATATCAGGCTGCTTCAAACTATGTATTGTGTTTGGCAATTAGAGAGAGCAACTAATAATAATTACCAAACATAATATTAGGTAGAAATTCAATATCCAATAATCATTTTAACGTTTATTATTTTCAGAAAATATTTTCCTGTTTTTCCTCGAGGAATTCCGCAACTATTTGATAGCGTTAAATTGAACCAGATTGGATCCTGTATAACATCGTTACGGCCTGGCTACTGTTCCTCTTTAATCTTTCCTTGGCCCCCACCCTTTATATTACGTTTGTGCAGTTGACTCTTTCTATATTTCTGGTTATAGTTGCAAACACATAAGAGGGCAAAGAAAATAGGATTTCGTTACTATCCCCCGGGCCCTGCCTTCCTCCCCGTTGACCGCAGACCGACAAACAAACGCTCTCGGCTGTCGACCGTTGCGGTCCGCCCTGTGAACCTTCAGATTTCTTCTTTGGTTTGTTACAAGGATACGATTCAAAATTCAAAGTTTTCAGATTTGTCTCCGTAATATCAAATGTGACCCGCTTTCAATTGTTTTCGGATGAGGCACTTCGGAATCAGTGGACGGATTTTTTAGTAATTCCATTAATTTTTTTTCCGACTGTCCTTCGGCCCAGGCGGAATATTCCGATTCTGTCTCAGGCATTGTGTCTATCCTCAAGTTTTTGGATGGCAATGCCACGAGCAAACTGTCATGCCTTTCCAATTGACGTGTCTCGTAATACCTGGTGTGCGCGCGCAACTCGTGGGTTGCAGGTGAGCGTCCAATGAAAATCGAATTTATTACGGGCTTGCGTCATATTCGTATCCAGGGACGAGTTCAGAATTAATCGTTCCTTCTTTCTTTGTAACGTGTATTTCGACAAAGAGCAAACTAATACTTTATGTATTACTTGAACTTACCGCAGTGTCGTTTAAGGTTATGTTAGATTATACTTGACATATTCCTTTGCAATTTCATTGTGCGATGTTGCCGGATGAAACATTTATCAAAATAGAAGTGCAAACGATATTAACATACACTTTAAAGCTCTTCTTTTGTCTGATTTAAGGCGTTGTGAAACACTTGACACTATTTCACTTCTTTAATGTTATAATGTTCGATTTGTTTTGTCTACATTTGTTCTGCAACAATACAATCTGGCTATACTGCAGCCACGAGTAGCGCGCCCATGTCATATTTTATTATTTTCTAACTTGTATTTATTACAATTAGGCTCTCTTTTTCTATTTCTGCGAGACACGTCAATAGTTCTGACATTTGGCGCCTGAAATCATCCGTGACTTGGTCGAGGTTCCCAAATTCGAAATGATAGGTAAAGTGGAATTCTGACTTGTTGCTAAGTCACGGCTGTTTCAACCTGGGACATCATGTGTTTATTTTACCAATTCATATTTGCCTGCCGGATTGGAGCTGACTTACCTTTTCCAACCACAAAGTGATAAGGCAATTTCTACCTCCTATTCCATACATCTACTTTTCTCTTGAGAGAATAATTCAAGTTGAATATAGGCATGTTGAAATTTCCTTTCCTCGATGCTACTACGTTAGTGTGGTGAATTTCGCACAGGAAACAGTTTTTGTCTAACGGAATTCGGTCCTTCATGTTGCCACTCCGCCAAAAAAAAAAACAAAAACGTAGACATCAACTTTTAGAAGCATACAGGGTGGTCGAACAAAAAGATATCACGTGACCTAAAACTTTTTTATGAACACGTAAAAATCTAATCATATTTCATGTACCGTAACTTATTTCTACGTAAGCTGTTACGATAAATTTATAATTTACGTAACATGTTCCATCTCTTCTTATTTTCATTATAAAGTAATTTTTTCCATTTCAGAATCTGCAAAATAATAATTCCTAATAAAAATATCCACAAAGTTCAAAATAATACAAGTGCTGCCATCTATCCATCATGTGCGTAAAATGCAAATATCTAGAATTCATTTACCAGTGCTGCCATCTAGTACCTGATGAGTTTTTTTTTTTTAATTGTGATTCTTTTCCTTGGCTATTTTTATTCGACATTCATTCGTATTTTCATTCAAAGAAATTATATTTATCTCACTTTAAACAAATGGATATATTTCTGTCTTTCTCTAACTTCTAATTCTGAAATAATAATTTTTTGGCTTAATGACCTAATTAATTAGCAGTTTTTTATTTTTGACATCACCTTAATTTAACTTATTATAATTTGTAAACAAATAAAATAATTCTAGGGGATTTTTATCTATTTTTTTTTATTCCACGTGGTTTTTTTCATTGTGATTCATTGTGAAGTGAATATGATCTTTTGGGTGTACTCGTCTGATTGGTTGAACTAGTTAAAATGCAGTTAAGTATAAAAAAACACAGGATCGCTTTCCTGTAGGGCTTGGTTTCTAAAACGTTCTCTTTTCTCGACAGTAGTCCAGCAGGTTGGTCCTTTTTGTTTTTAATAATTTTTGCTCTATATTTTTTGGATTCTCCCTCATAGATTTTTCAATATATTTTGCTATCAATTCATATTAGCATATCATTGTTAAGTTTTCACCTGATAAATCTTATCTATTCTTGAAATATAAATATATATTTTAATTTTTTTTATCTAATTGTTGTCTTCCATTTTGTGCGAGTGCTGATTGGTTGTGCCACATTTTTTCTGAGGTAAATCAATTCAGACTTTTGGACTAATATATAGGTACTGCTGCTCTGATTTTCAAAATCAATTGTTAGTGTGGGAATATTGGACCATTTGCTCTAAATAGAGTCGGTGAAAACCAAATTTGTGTGTCCATCCCTATCAACTCTTTATTGAATCCAGGCAGAGGCCTGAATAGCCATTTTCTGTTTGACTCTATCAATTATTATCTCGACTAAAGGGTGTAATTTTTTTTTAAAGAAATCCGGACAGGTCAAAAATTCAGTTAAAAAGTTTTAATTAAAACATCTCAAGAATTTTAGCATATTCTGGATTTGATTAATTTCACCGTCAGGTTTATCTTGTAGTATTTATACTAGCTACCGTAATTTGAAAGGAAAATTTCGTCTATTTGGGGGAGAATCCAAAGATTTAATTTCTTATTGTTTTACCTTATTTTGTTCATATTTTTGCCTGCTAGTGCTACTGTCAGAAAAGCAGCATTTTGCTCAATCATAACGAGCATTTTAATTTAATCTTGTTGTTATTATTTTAATTTTATTATAATTTTTTTTTTATATTAAAATATCTTTTTTCTCAACTTGCAATAGCTGTTCATACCTGATTCTGTTAAGGGAGTGTCTGTACAACAACAGTTTTATATTAAATTTCAATTCAAATTTTCTTTGCAAGACACTCACTTTTTGACAGAATTCAGGGATTTAATATTCCAAATATTGGTGAACCTGATACTGCCTTATTCTTTTCTGGGTACCTACTCCACATAAAGATCACTGTCTGGATCAGCTGGAGTGACGTCACCCCAGCAATCTATCCTCTTCCTGGATACAGGAAACAACACGAAGAGCTCCAGTTCACGAAAGTGAAACCCCCAACACCCATTGAAGAGCTCCGGATTGGAAAGGTACATGGTATCAGATTCACCGGAAAAACCAAGCTGTCAGCACTAAAATTTTGCAGAAAGTAACATTTACTGTTACTCTATGTTACTATATAACATTGTAAACAAAATAAAATTATTGTTTGTTGGATTTTCAGTGGTTTCATTTGCACATAAAGGGGCTACACGTTATCTTAATTTTTTTTTTAATTCCACGACCCTAGGTTATCTTGTCTTAAAGTAACAAATATCAATTAATTTGTAACAAATTGGCGCCTACAACGTGTTTTAAAAGTCCTTATTTTGTGCAAAGTGAAGCTCTTAAATATCCTTTCTGACAGACTCTGACTTTCTTTTTTTTTTTTTTCTTATCTATTTGATTATTATTCTATAATTTTTTGAATTTTATCTCATTAACTTATCTTTTATTTTTGACCATATTTTTCATATTTTTTCTATACAATATATTTTACTCGATATTTTATATTTTTCTCTCAATTGCTTATTGTGTGTGCCTGTTTCTGACTATATCTTTAAACCAAGTGATGTATCAACTGTCGAGGCGGAGACTTGTTTCTGTTTTCTATGCATTTTGGCTAAAATATCATCTGTTGAGACGAATGGTCTGGAACCGAATGTATGGAATCTTTTTGTTGGTAATGTTCAATGGTATTGTTCATTTGAACCCACTAGTTGGAAGCTTTCTGTGGTTTTCTAATGTTCAGTAGTATTGTTCATTGGCAGCCAGTGTTTAGTTTTTGCAATTGAGTTCTCTAGTATATGTAGCGAATAGTACTTCTCTCTAGCGATCCCGGCGAAAGAAAGTTTCTACAGGAACACAGCGCTCCTGCCTTCGTGAGCTCTTGATTCGCCTTATTTCGTGATCCAAGGAAAATCTTGTCCTTACCTGAAATTCCATATAAATTCCCAATTTCCATCCCTGTTTAAGAGTAAAGTCTCAAGTAAAATATTCTGGCTCCTAAAGCATTAAATGATTAAATAACTCAGTGTCATGACTTAACTTTTATCTCTATCTTTATCTTTTGTTTCAATAGTATACATCATGATTTATCTTGGTATCTTTGTCGATTAGAACATTTATTTTTGTTGTATATCAGGCATATAGTTGCTTGGACATATTATCTTTTATCTCTGTCTAATCAGTTTACCTTTTTACATGTATGTATATGACGTCAAAAGTTATTCTAGTGTCTTAATTGATTTGAATTTTTTTATTCATACCATGTCACTGTCATTCACTCATCCCTCAACTTTACTATCTCACCCATATCTTACCTTACCCTAACTTCCCTTATTTTTATTTATTTTTTCTTAAGACCTTATCTTTTATCTTTTCATTACCTAAGTTTTTTTTTGGTCTTATTGACATGTCTTTAATTATACCGTATAAATCATTAATTACATTAATTTTTTTTTACCTTTTTAATAGTCAATTTTTTTATTTAACTTTTTCTGTTTTGGTTATGTTGTTGTGAATGACTGTTTTGCTATTGCTGCTGTCGCCTATTGTGGAGAGGGATTGAGGGCTAGTTTGCCTTTCTTCAGGGAAAGCTTTGACTTTCCTGAAGAACAACCAAAACTTGAATTTTTTGATTTATTGATTACCGCGCGCACCGCTCCGGTGTGTGGTTATCTTAAGTTTTCTCTTATACGAGCTGCTCAACTTCTGTTTAAGTGATTTTATTTTCAACCACATATGTAATGTTGACATTGCAGGTTTTTCAAAATCTTGAAAGTGTCACATTTCTGGACTTTGACATTTATCGGGACGGTAATGCATATGCCTGCCTAGGACGGAAAAGCATTTTCCGTCCGGGACGGCAAATGCTTTTCCGTCCCCATTTCCCTGCTCGTTCCAAATTGATAATTTTCATACAGCTCTCACATATAATAATAAAACCACATGTATTACATGGAACTAATTAAATCTATTCACTTATTTACATTAATTGTTAAATTAGCATTGTTGTTTATAATGGAAATCTTGAGACCATCCTGTTGGAATTGTGTTTCGTTTGGAACTATTATCTCTTGCGCTTGCGGATGAGTTTCCGCATGTGATGTACTTGTGGATGCACTGGACAACTGAATACCTTTGGAAGTAGAGGATAGCATCAGAGCAGTCTTACTTTTGTTCTCCAAAGATGCCTCTATGTAGCCTTCAGCAACCGTGCTCGATTTCCACCCTCCCAGTCTTTTGAGTTGCAATAGATCGGCCCCGTTGTCAACCAATAAGGTTGCGGAAGTACGACGAAAAGCATGCCCTGTAAAAGTTTCAATTTTTGGAAGCTTCAAAAAAGCAGCTATTTTATGTGGAAATTTTGAGATTGAATGATAGCCAATTGCTTGGTTATGTAATTTCCCATTTCGCCATTGAACAAATAACCTGTCATTTTTCAAATTTTTCCGCAAAGTGAGGTATTTGTGGAAAATAGCAACCCAATCTGGATCGCTTATGATAAACGATCGACTTGTGTAAGTTTTTGTGTGTGGAATTTCTATAGCGATCTTTCCTTCCAAAACGTTGACGTGCTCCATTTTCATCTTGACTAGTTCATCGCTCCTACATGCACCCGACACACCAACAATTAGCGCTACCTGAAACCAGATAAAAATAAAATGGGTAACCTAGCTATAGCATACAGAAAATCATTTTGATTTTCGCATTTTTATCTTCTTTGTATATTTTTTGAAAACCTACCTTGATGCTAATGAATTCTTCAGCTGCCTTCGTGAGGAACTCGTTAATGTTTTCTCTGGAAAAAACGCTCGACTTTTTCGGCTGAAAGCCCAGATTTTGCCGCTTCAAAAAAGCTATAAGTTTTGCGTAATTGGAGATATCAACTTTCTCTTTCAATTTAATCATGGTTTTCAACATACTGTAAGTCGACCATAAAGTCGAAGGCTTCTTTTCCTTAGATAATTCGCCAAAATACGCCAACAAAACGGTCTCCGAGGCAGTATTTCTCGTTCCTTTCTGGCTACACCATGCTTCGAATATTTGAAAAGCCTTTTCGTACCGAAATTTGCTTTTTGCTGGAAGCAAACTCTCTCCAATCCTGTCTGCTGCTTCTTTTAATTCAGGTGGGGTACAATCCATCGCTTCATCTTCACTTTCCGAAATCATTTCTTTGGGGAGAACGGGGAGAAATCTAGTGAAAATCTATTATTTCCGCAAAAATACTGAGCGAAAACTACCGTCGTTAAGGCGTTGTTGATCTTATCTATGGTTGTTGATTTTGCGGTTTCCTGTGGTTTCGTCTTTTGTTTTGGCCTTTACAGGGCCTTTGAGATCGTCAAAATTGATGACATTGACAAAAAAAGTGAAATATTTTTTTCTAAGGCCAGTTTTACACTATATGAAAATTTCGTATAACAGAATCTTTAGTTTTTGCATCAGAAAATTAAGGGTTGAAAATAAAAAAGTATACAAACCTCGACGGAAAACTTCATTTCTGTCTCGAGGTTGAGTTTATCTCGACGCTTCGCGTCTCGATAAACTATAATAACCTCTCGACCAGCAATGAAGTATTTTCCGTCTCGGATTGTAATATACTATTTCTTGTCCGTTGGGGAAAATCAATTGGACAGGCTGCTGTGTACCACCTTATTGACACAGGCTTGGTAGCATGAGTTAGAGTCGGGTGGTTCTTTGAGATTAGCGGTTAATTGAGATAATTGCATTCCTAGGTGTGTTCGTCCGCACACTGATTTCTTTTCTATCCCTTCTTGATTGAGTCTTTTTACGGATAACTTGTATATGGCGGCTGATCCCCGTTATATGCAAGGGATGAAAGGTTTCTCTTACTTCCTCTTCGGGAACTTCTCCCAGAACTAAATACATCACGTATAAATTGGCGTTTCAATCTTTTCACTGTTGGGGCTTTCCTGACAGTTTCTTCTGTGATGTCCGTTCTTACTTTTCCTTTAGTAGTAACATTTTCCTTTAGAAAGTAACATTTACTGTTACTCTATGTTACTATATAACATTGTAAACAAAATAAAATTATTGTTTGTTGAATTTTTAGTGGTTTCATTTGCACATAAAGGGGCTACACGTTATCTTAATTTTTTTTGAATTCCACGACCCTAGGTTATCTTGTCTTAAAGTAACAAATATCAATTAATTTGTAACAAAACATAGCTTGCTTGCCAAAAATCCCTATATTTATAAAGTCGATGGCAAATTTACGGAAGTAGCGCAGGCCAATCTACTCGATTTGTTCCTTACCACAAATACTAATCCCGATCTTTACAAAATCGATGTCTTTGCACATTTCGGCAAATCAGATCACAAATTGATTTCCGCTCGAAGTTCTTTTGTTATACTCTCAGCTCCAGCTTCAATACCTCGTGTGGCATTATGGAACTTCGACGATGGAGGACAAGGGCAGAGCGCCACAGGTATTGCCACACATTGATTTTTACATAGAAAACGTTGTATTCAGATCTAAAACTAAGGAACACTGGCTTGCACAGAAACAACAACTTGACATTGAGAAATCTTGTGGTCCCGATGGCATTGCACCAATTGTCCTGAAAACTTGCGCACAAAAAGTTGCTTCACTTCTTGGCACACTGTTTTCACTCTCTTATAGTCGAGAAATTTTCCCGTCCATCTGGAAATGGGCCAGAGTGCAGCCTATCCCGAAAAAGGGCAATATAACTTCCTAGCAATTATCGTCTCATCTCACTTATATCCGTACTTTCGAAAGTAATGGGAAAGATAGTCAACCTGAAACTGGTAAATACTTCGAAGTCAATAAGCTCATCTCTGACGAACAGTATGGGTTTTGTTCTTACAGTTCAACAGGGGATCTGATGGCGTACGTCAGTCATCATAAAACATGGCGAATCCAGAATTTTAGCATTGGATATTGTCAACTACTTGAGTAAATACCACTCTGTACATCAATTTTACTAAAGTGTGTCGACGAGTCAGCATTTATTTGGTATAAATACCACACCGAAATCCATTACCGGTAGACTAAGGCTAGTACAAAGTACCTCAAAGCCCCTCTAGCCAAGTCTCCTCCCAGTGCAAACTACCTTTGATGGGAAACGCCCTTCTGGACCTGTCTTAAACCTAGTTTCTTCTGGGGACATTGAACGCAGCAGACTAGGTCCAGTGCAAACTACTTTTATTGGGAAACGTCCTTCTGGACCAGTCTCAAACCCAGCTTCAGTCTCCAATCACGTCAAGTGTACAGAGGGTACATAATACAGGGTGGCCTATAAGTGCCGTACCTCCGTAGAAGAGACGTTATGATACTATTTCTAGGGTAATATTATTATTATTCAATACATTATCTTATTATACCTATACCAAGCGAGTTTCTCTCTACCTGATCCCCACCTACGTCCCCAGGTCACGCTTCTGTTGTGACCTCCCAGGTCGAAACGTATAGGAGTCGTGATAATATCTCCAAGAATTTTGATCAGGTGTGGCACAAGGGTGTCCTCAGCAAACATTCATCGTATGGTCTTCCAAACGAATTTTGTATGGCTGGGGAGCTTTTTGGAAGGCAGCATATTATGATCGATGGTGTGTCTTCTGATACACTGCGTATAAATGCGGGCGTTCCCAAAGGCTCAATTCTGTCCCCAGCACTGTTTCACATTTTTATAAATAATTTGGTAAATTTGAAAAAAAAAACCATATACAGCTTTGCGGATAATAGTAGCTTGATGTCATTTTTCTCTTCTGACAAGCCGCTTACTGCAGCCACCCCACAAGCCTCGCCCGAAAACAGAATTATTCTAACAGTGATCTTGATACCATTACCAACTGGGTTCTTAACGACCTAATCAATTACAATGCTTCCAAAACTCGAGCAAAATTCCGCCTAAATGATCGATAATCTCTCACCGATTCATTTTAATCACTCGAACATAGACGTAAGGTGGCCGACTTGTCGTTATTCCATGGCTATTACCATGAAAGATGTTGTGACGATCTGGCCAGCCTCATTCCAGATAAGAGAATTTATTTAAGAACCACAAAGCCATCTCATCTGTATGTATTAAAGTTCGCTACCCTTAACTATAACATGTTCAAACGACGGGTGAATCGTGACCTAATTCGGCATCTAGGCAGGTGTTTCTCCTGAGAAAACTACAGTTGGGGCATTCAAATATGACGCAACCACTGTGAGTGCCAAGCACAAACTATTCTACACAGGAGTCTGGGGAACAGACAGACGGAGCTTCAGCCTGATTCGTAATAAGTGCTAGTCTTTGTGTGTTGGTATTTTAAACGAAATTAGAGCTAATCCAAACTAACCTGTCCTCTTAATAATCTTTAAAAGAAAATTAAAAACCCTAAGAAAAAAAACAAAACTTTTAAAAAAAATGTATTGCCAAACAGAGCTAATCCAAACTAACCCAAACTAATCCGTCCTCTTGATATTCTTTAAAAGAAAAATAAAAACCAGAAGCTCCGTATGTCTGCTCCCCAGACTCTTCTCTATTTTACCCTCTACCATTAAAAAGAGTTTTGATTTGTGGGGATTATTCTGCTACTAATTGCTCCATTTGTTTGAATAGGCTTTTAAATAAACAGGAATTTTTTGTGGAAGGATAGGTAAAATCAAAAGCAACTTTTAGTGCGATTTCAAGGTCTGTGTTTGACCACACAAGGAAATACGGAGAAAATGATTATGTTGTTGTAATTCTTGATTTAAATAACTTATCTAGTTTAAGGAAGCGGGATTTAGAACTCATATTGGCTCTAGGCCAATTTACAAATCTTGTTTTATGTATAAAATATGATGTTAGGGTCTCTGTTGTGTATAAGCGAGTTTTGAATTGTATTGACAAATTTAATTTGGCCAATAATATATCTATTAAAGTTTTTGAAAATGTTAAAAATAAAAAATTCTATTGGTTCACGAGACAGAAATTGTGTGCTTCCATCGCTAATTATATTTTATCTACAAGTCTCAAAATAGAATTGTTTTAGAAACAATCCCAATTCACGATAGTTTGACAGATGTTAAAAAAAGTAGCGATTTTCATGGAGAGCATGCGGAAAAGTTTTTAACAAGGGCAATTGTGCTACTACGTCATGTTCTCACCATGTCAGTATGAACGCTGCAGCTAATGTACAGGGTTATTGGTTATAAATGTCACCCCCCTCTATCTTTTTTATTTGACATTTTAGAAAAAAGTGTCCCATATAAAAAATGTATGGTTGAAATGAAATTTTTTGAAAAACTCACTTTTGCGTATACAGGGTGTTTCAAAAAAGCTGGTCGTGCTCTAACTTTCTTATTTTAAATTGAATACCCTGTATATTATTCAATATTCGGATTTTCCGTCAAATTCTAAACAGAATTTATGTGATATACCCTATACCTAAGTTCAACTGTTTTGGAAATATTGACAGTTGAAAATTGACTTTTTTGCAAATTTGACAGGCTGTAAAATCTAAACGGTTAACTTTTGAGTAAAACCGATCTTACATTTTTTTCTAAGATTTTCACAAGTTATTGACACCATTTTTGGATTTAACATTTGACACCAACTTTGGATTTAACCGAAGACTAAATATAATTGGAATTTTTAATCATGGATTAAATTCAAAGTTGATGAAAAATACTGGTGTCAACTGATAATTTATAAAAATGTAAGATCGGTTTTGCTCTAAAATTAACCGTTTAGGATTTACAGCCTGTCAAAGTTGCAAAAAAGTCAATTTTCAACTGTCAATATTTCCAAAACAGTTGAACTTAGGTATAGGGTATATCACATGAAATCTGCTCAGAATTTTACGAAGAATCCGAACGTTGAATAATATACAGGCTATTCTATTTGAAATAAGAAATTTGGAGCACGACCAGCTTTTCTGAAACACCCTGTATATGCGGAAGTGAGTTTTTCAAAAAATTTAATTTCAACCATAAAACTTTTATTTGGGATACTTTTGTCTAAAATGTCAAATAAAAAAGATAGAGGGGGGTGACATTTATAACCAATAACCCTGTAACCCTGTACCTATGAAGTATGTGTAATGATAATTTTTTACAGTCAATAATGTATCAACCGGAGCGTCCGTAGCAAATAATAATTTGGGTCAACTAACTTTGGTTCTAATCAATATTCAGTCTCTCAGAAACAAAACAGATGAATTTTTGTTGTTTTTGAATGAGGTTTATTACCCAAATTTACTCTTGGTTACTGAGCATTGGTTGAGGGAGGATTAACCTGTGTTTGTTCCGGGTTACACAGTTTTGTCATCATTCTACAAATCTCGTTCGTCTCATGGAGGTTGCATGATATTTGTTAAAATAAAATACTTTTCAAAGGATAGTTTATTTCAGCCAGTAGTAATAGTATATTACATACCGAGTAGGGAAGTGTTTCATTACTGATCATTAATCTCGAGACAGAAATGAAAACTTTCCTCCGAGGTTTGTATACTATTTTATTTGCAAGCACAACACCATTAATTATGATTAGTCATTCAATTTTTTTAATATTAAAAAAATAAAACAAACATGCCAAAATATGTCATTCACCTGTTTTGACGTTTTTACCTGACATGTTCTCATTGTTGCCAGCAAAGGTAAATAAATTAGAGGAGGGAAATCGGTGAGGGAAGTCGAATAGGGAAATCGGTGAGGGAAATCGAAGAGGGAAGTGACACAGGTAAAGTGTCACTTTCAAATTTTTAAAAAGTCAGTAATGTCGAGATTACATATATGGTTGCAAATAATAGTATATTACATACCGAGTAGGGAAGAGTTTCATTACTGTCGAGAGATTTATATAGTCAATCGAGACGCGGAGCGTCTCGATTGACTATTAATCTCGAGACAGATATGAAAACTTTCCTTTGAGGTTTGTATACTATTTTATTTGCAAGAACACCATTAATTATGATTAGTCATTCAATTTTTTTAATATTAAAAAAATAAAACAAACATGCTAAAATTTGTCATTCACTGTTTTGACGTTTTTACCTGACATGTTCTCATTGTTGCCAGCAAAGGTAAATAAATTACAGTGAGGGAAATCGGTGAGGGAAGTCGAATAGGGAAATCGGTGAGGGAAATCGAAGAGGGAAGTGACACAGGTAAAGTGTCACTTTCAAAAACCAGTAATGTCAAGATTACATATATGATTGCAAATAAAATATAATAATCTTCTCAAGGAAGTGCTTTTTGAATGCACAATTGTTTTTTCGAAAAAACTTGATTTGTATGTAGTTTGTATTCCGTTCCCCGTTGTCAGATGTTAGAGCTTTCTTGAGGAGGCTGGATGAGCTGCTCTCTCCTATTTCTGGCAATGCTTCAATAATATTGTTTGGTGACTTTAATATTAATTTTAATGAGAGAAGCTCGATTGATACTATCAATCTAAAAAATCTTTTAGCGTCCAGCAATCTACAGTTGCATGTAGCCACCCCCACACGTTACTCTAAATTTTCGTCAAGTACAATTGATTATGTTGGCTTTATGAGGAAAATAGTATATCGGAATGTTCTGTGTTGAATGCAGCCTTGTCGGATCATGAGGCAGTAGTTTTCGAGTCGTTTGTGGTGCCCTATGTTCCGGGACTGTTTGTAGAATAGGAAGAATTTTCTCAAAGCAAAACTATGCCCGATTTCGCCAGTTGTGTGCATTCACCTCGTGGAAACATGTACTGGGCTCCCATGACCCAATTCAAGGGTTTTATGCAACTGTTCAAGAGCTTTTCAATAGTGCGTTTCCCATAAGAAAAATTAAAACTAAACCCCACAAGCAGCCCTAGTTTACCAAAGGTCTCAAGGTTTCTTCAAAGAATCTTAGATCTCTACTACATACCATCAGAAGGTTTACGGACTGTCCAGCTTTCCACCAATATTTTTTGAGTTATCGCTCCATGTATGGTAGATTGATTTCTCTAGCAAAGGAAACGTATTATCGTGACCGCTTGAGAAAATCTAGAAATAAACAGTAGAAGGAAACCTGGAATATCATCAATGATATTCGCCGCAGTAATAAACATAGGGAAGTGGATGAACCTGATATGTCGCCCGATTGCTTAAATAAGTTCTACTGTACCATTTCTGAGAGACTGTCTAGTGAAATATTGCCTTCTATCCACTTTCCTATCTGTCAGATATTTTCGTCGGAAATTCCTTCTACTTTTTACCTGCTGATTTGGTGGAACTTAAGACGACACTTCTATCCATTAAGAACAAGGACTCATGGGGAATTGATTGTCTATCTGCTAAGGTAACATGACTGATTTTGTTTTGACAGTGCTCGTGGAAGCTATAGACTATAAACTCATCTTGGCCGAATGGTATTTTTTCGGCAGTCCTAAAAACTGCTAAAGTAATTCCGCTGCACAAAGGCGGAGATCTTGATAATCCATCTAACTTTCGTCCTATTGCCCTTTAGTCAACGTTATCGAAAAAATGGTAAAGTCAAGACTGTCATCGTTCTTAAGCGGGAACGATATTCTGAGTGTTGTTCAGTTTGGATTTCGAGAGGGCAGAAGCACGGCTGACGCTATGTTTCATTTGCTCAGTATGCTTTTTAGCCACATTAATGATGGTGGAGTGACCGCGGCAGTTTTTTGCGACCTGTCGAAAGCGTTTAACTGTGTTAGCCATGATATTCTGCTGCGTAAACTCAGCCAGTATGGCATCAGAGGGGTGGCTCTTTCCGGGTTTCAGTCTTTCTTGAATTCTGACCAACGCAATATGTATATGTGGGAACTTCTTGTTCATCATCGCATGCCATTAACTGGGGAGTACCTCAAAGTTCGGTGTTTGGACCCCTCCTCTTTCTTTTGTATATAAATGACTTGGCTGGTCTGAAAATTATGGGCAAATTTACTATTTTCGCGGACGACACGGCCATTGTGTGGCACTGCCCAGATGTTGTTTCATTGAGTGCCTGTGTTGTGTCAGATTTGAAACAAGTTAAGATTTGGTGTGATGCCAATATGTTGACTTTCAACCTTGATAAGACTAAGGTGGTTGCTTTTGAATGTGCTTTGGATGGCTTGGTTTTTGGGGGTGTTCCTATTCCAAGTGTGTCAGAGTCTACGTTTCTTGGGCTTAGAATTGATCGTGAACTGAGATTTGAGCCTCATATTCTTTCTTTAGCAAAGAAAATATCTCCAGGCTGCTTTGCTGTGAAGCTGTCTACTCGGGAACTGGGTGCCGAGGTTGGGAAGTCAGTTTATTTTGCACTTATTGAATCTAGACTTCGCTACGGTATAGCTTTCTGGGGTGCCGCAAGTAAACAACTGTGTAACTGGGGTGTCGCAAGTAAACAACTGTGTGATTCAGAAGCGTGCCATGAGATATATTTACAGGGTATCACCAAGAACATCTTGCAGACCGTTTTTTGTTGAAAATGGAATTCTGACGCTTACTTCTTTGTATGTCTTGGAGACTGCCTGTCTGATTTTTGCGAATAGGGAAAAATTTGCCAATCAATGTTCTGGATATGTGACCCGTCAGCATATGCACTTGCGACTTCCTATACCCTCATCGGCTTTTATTGGGAAGGCTTTAATTTACGAGGGGGTCAAAATGTTCAACCATTCACCGCACAGTCTAAGAAGATGTCCCACTCTCAGGATTTTTAGGAATAATTTGAGGACTTTAATGGCCAAAGCCTACTACAGCCTAGGCGAATTTTATGCTGACAGATTTGACTAGTTTTTCCTAATGCCCCAGCGACTATTCATGGTATTTTTAGATTAGGTTTCAAGGTTTGACTTTTAATTCTTCAAATATTAATTTAAATTTTGTTCTTGGTTTTGAGATATTTTTGTATTTATGTTAGATATAAGTTTCGATTTCTATGTTGTAAGTACTTTTTTATATTGTTGTCATAGTTTTCTATTTTTTATTTTTTAGTATTAAGAATAGCTTTGTCTACAACAATTGTTTCTATGACAGTAAAGTATAATTTGATTTTATTTAAATTCTTACGCTCATGGTACCGCTTAGGTAGCTTCAAAATTATGTACAATTCTCCTTAAGAAAGTAAATTGGTGTATTTTGACGTAGAAATCAAAATGAAATAAATAAATGGGATTGTCCATTTGAAAGTAGGTCACGTGATATCTTTTTATTGAACCACATACATGAAAATTAACTTAGAAAGTGTGCGACTAGAAATAAAAATCGGAGTACTCGTTCGTTTTGAAGGATTCTTGTATCAAACCTTGAATTTAATAAATCGGACTGTGTGCTGCAATGCGTGTTGTTGTTATTAAAACTATTGTCGATAGTGCTGGTTTCAATTTTCCTTAGGTTGGTCCCAAAAGCATTGCTAGTCGTGATTGACCTGAATAACAGAATCGACCATACAATTGAGAAATTGCCTCAAGCTGACTCAAAAAAGTATTGCATTAAAACTTGTTTACTGGATTCGGAGATTGGTTTGAGTGAGTCAATAATGCTCGATGCTCCAGTTCACCCCCAGATTTTCTATCTCAATCAACCACCTAGTCTGCAATGTCATAGCGTCATCCACAACCTACTCTTCATCCTCTTTGAGTGTTTGTTTTTCTGTTCAAGTTTTTCTAGTTTCCCAATTGTTGTCTATAGAGCATCAATCAGCATTTCTCAGCCCTTTCTTCTATCCATGCAGCGGAAGTGGAACGTGGACTACGTGAGAGGGACTTTTGTGGCTTTGTTTAAAAATGAGAAAGACACGACAGGACAATCAGCTCGTGTTGGAAATTTTAACTGTGGTCCTGCTTAAACTTTTTTTTATGCTGGTTGAGATTGGCGGAAAATGCAGGTTTCCGAGCGAAATTATGAAATTGTTTCTAACAATCACGGAAAAGTCCCGGAACGTTTAACACTAATTCCATTTCTTAATCATTCGATAAACCACAATAAAAGCGCCGCAAGCAGAGACAATGTTTCGATTGAAAAATGATTATGGGTGACTGACTAGAGGAGGAACATCTGAAACTAGATTTTGATTTAGATGTCTTAAGGCTTATAATAATATGGTTGTGATTTTTATTAAATTGCTGCACTTTAGGAGTAGATTTATCATTGTAGAAAAAACTCATCATAATTCTAATTTTCCCCAAAAGAGGGAGATTGATTTTTATCTATAATTTTACGTTAAGTTCAGAATGCCAAACACAATCATAAACGTTCTCTCGTTGACCAGTTGGGCCAGCTGTAACGATATGGGTGCAGGTACCCAATTCTTAAAAAATCTCGCATATGAAACTTGATATGATTTCGAACGTTTCCTATTCAATTTACGTTGCTGTCATTCGAAATCGAATCAACTTCCATATGCGAGAATATTCAAGAATTGACCCCCTGATCGTTTAAAGAAAACCGAAGTGCCCGTCACGAAGAATATTATCAATGTAGGGGAGTGACTTCAGATTACCTAGAAACAGACAGTCCAGAAGTTTGAACAGTGGATATAATGAGTATATAATTTAAAGGATAAATATGTATCTTCAGAGAATACTCCCTATTGCGTATTTCCTCGACTCAGGAACATATTTCAGCTCAAAACATTGTTGAAAATTCTAATGGGGTGGTAGCTAATAAAATTCTTAGAAAGGTTTTGAGCATCTCATTGGAAATCGCGTCGAAACATACAGGGTGTCTCACGGTGGATGGCGTATTGGACGTTTATGGAGAACTAAAAAGCGGATCATTTTGAAAATTTGGCAACCGGGATAAACGACCATGATCTACACTTTAAAAATATTTTTGACCATGCGGTGTTGCCGCTTCTACTCTAAACTAGTGGCAACATCACTATTTTAAATGGAACTGGTATTAAATTGTATATTTGGATTCTACGTAAAATTCTGAGCAGATTTCATGTAATATACCCTATACCTAAGTTCAACTGTTTTTAAATATTGACAGTTGAAAATTGACTTTTTGCAACTTTGACAGGCTGTAAAACCTAATTGGTTAATTTTAGAGGAAAACCGATTTCACATTCCTATCTTAGATTTTGATAAACTATCATTTGACACCAACTTTTAAACTTAACCGGAGATTAAATTTAACTGAAATTTTTAATCATGGATTTAATTCAAAGATGGTGTCAAATGATAGTTTATAAAAATCTAAGATAGGAATGTAAAATCGGTTTTCCTCTAAAATTAACCGTTCAGGTTCTACAGCCTGTCAATGTTGCAAAAATTCAATTTTCAACTGTCAATATTTCCATAACAGTTGAACTTAGGTATAGGGTATATCACATGAAATCTGCTCAGAATTTTACGTAGAATCCAAATATGCAATTTAATACGGGGTGTTCCATTTAAAATAGTGATGTTGCCGCTAGTTAAGAGTAGAAGCGGCAACACCGCATGGTCAAAAATATTTTTAAAGTGTAGATCATGGTCGTTAATCCCGGTTGCCAAATTTTCAAAATGATCCGCTTTTTAGTTCTTCATAAACGTCTAATACGCCATCCACCGTGGGACACCCTGTATAGCATTATCCTTATTTAAATGATGAAAATGGAATGTAACAATATGTTACGTTTGTATATTGTTATGGTCGAAATTTGAGAGTATTCTAGGGCTGTTTGTTCAATTATATTGTTATAAACCCGCCACTCGTACTTTTTGATTGCCCCCTGTAACTACAGTTAAAGAAGCCAGAAAATTCGACTATTTTCAAGATGAACTGAATCACGAAAATTCGAGCGTGTTAGAGAAGGACGCACATAAATATAAAAACCCCGGTGCACACCGCGTAAGGATCAGTTCTGATTGACGTACGAGAAGTGCAGTAAACTGTAAAGTCAGGAACTAAATAACCACGTTCGAAAATAATCGTGCCGTATAAGCTTTATTTGGAGTAGTTCAGAGTGTAAAGTAGTGTTAAATTTCGTGCGAATTATATGTTATTGTGTTAATAAAATTCGTTAAAGTTCGAAGAAGTAGTCTCACTTATCTGCGAACCCGTATAAGTAACAATTGGTGTCAGAAGTGGCATAAGTGAGTGAAGAAATTTGCATTTATGGTAAATACGAGAAAACAGACTGCCGAAATGGAAGAACAGCTAAACCAGGTGCTCGCTTTGTTCACACTTGCGGACGAGAAGAGAGCAAAAGAAAAACAAGAAGAACAGGACCGACTACAGAAAATCCTTCAAGAACAAGAAGACAGGCGACTTAAAGAAAAACAGGAAGAAGAGGACAAGCGACAGCAAGAGCAAGACCGGCTCCAGAAAATTCTGCAAGAACAGGAAGACAGACGACAGAGGGATATTGACAGGATCGCTGAGTGGTTCCAGAACATCCAACAAGAAGTCAAAGGCGAAATAGAAACGGTTCGAGAAGAAGACAAACGCGAAATGGGGACGATCCGAGAGGAGTTCGAGAAAAAATATAGAAAACTGGAGAAAAAAATGGAGAAAATTCGCGAAGAACCCAATATCAACGAAAGTACCAGCAAAACGGATGTATCGGTGAGCCCAATCGTACGCGGCCAACTCAAACCACCAACTTTTGACGGCGAAACATCATGGTCCATGAATAAACGACAGTTTAAGGCCACTGCTAGTGCAAATGGATGAGATGATCAGCAAAAAGCAACATCATTGGTACTTGCACTGCGAGGAAAGGCGCTTGAAATTCTTCAACATATTCCCGAGGCAAAACAAAGTGATTATGCAGCTGTTGTAGGAGCCTTAGAGCTGAGGTACGGAAACAGGTATCTCAGTCAGTGGACTTTAGAAATAAAATGTTGAGAGTGGGCAACGAAGAAATACTCTTCTCATCACCATCAAATAAGGACTGTCAAATTAGAATAATCGTTGATGAAGATACACGAGTTCCTGGGAATAGTGAGTCGAATGTGCAGGCACACCTAGAAAAACAGCTAAAAGGCGTGAACACCATGATCGTGAGCCAACAGGAAACATGCAGAATGGAACACTTATGGCATATTGCTTAGTGAATTCCAACAATGTTTTTCCAGTGAGAGTGGCCAATCTAACAACAAACCGTGTGACATTGAAGAAAGGAGACGTCATTGGCAGATATACACCAGCTATACGAGTAGTCAGATGCGCAAAGAAGGAGCATGTGTCAAATGAAGTACATTTATCAATAGAGCTTCTGGAGAAGTTTGAAAAGAGCTGGAATCACTTAGGCCAGCAAGAAAAGAAGAAAGCTATTGACTTTGTGCAGAAAGAGGCTGGTGTTTTTGTGAAAGATAAAATTACTGGACAAACTAATTTGGTAGATTATCGCATAAACACAGGAAGTGCTACACTCATTCGACAACCACCACGAAGACTCCCTTTCGCAAAGCAACAGCAAGTTAACACCATACTTAAGGAAATTCTGAAGGACGACATCATAGAAGAATCTAATAGTCCATGGTCATCGCTGGTCGTACTAGTTACGAAAAAGGATGGTTCTACCAGGTTTTGTTTGGATTATAAAAGGTTGAATGACGTTACGAAGAAAGACAGCTATCCATTACCCCGGATTGACGATACCCTTAACACCCTATCAGGATCCAAGTGGTTTTCAACTCTGGACTTGAAAACTGGATATTGGCAGGTGGGACTCAATAAAGAGGATAAAGAGAAGACCGCATTTACTGCAGGAAACGGCCTATATCAATTTAACATCATGCCGTTTGGATTATGCAATGCACCTGCCACTTTTGAAAGACTGATGCAGTTAGTTTCGCGAGGACTGACTTGGGAAACGTGCATAGTATATCTGGATGATGTTATGGTGATTGGCAAAGATTTCGACGAACACCTGTCGAATTTGAAGGAAGTTTGTGCCAGGATTCAAAGTGCCAATCTGCAAACTAAATCCCAAGAAGTGTGTTCTATTCCAGGAAAAAGTAAACTTCCTCGGCCATGTCGTCTCATCAAAAGGAATAGAGACAGATCCAGATAAAGTCCAAGCTGTGCGAGATTAGCCCAGACCAAAGAATAAACATGAAGTTAGAAGCTTCCTGGGACTCTGCAGTTACTACCGCCGGTTTATCAAGGATTTTGGGAAGATTGCGAAGCCTTCACATGAACTAACTGAAATGAACGCTCGTTCTGATTGGATACCTGAATGTCAACGGTCTTTCGTGGAGCTGAAAAATAAATTGACTAGTGCTCCAGTTCTGGCGTATCTCAAGGATGAAGGTCTATTTATGTTAGACACCGACGCTTCGCAAAGTGGAATAGGGACTGTTCTTTCCCAAATTCAAAACGGCGAAGAAGTAGTAATTGAATACTTCAGTAAGTCCATTGGAAAGGCAGAGAAGAATTATTGTGTCACCCGAAAGGAGCTGCTGGCAGTAATAAGATCTGTTGAACATTACCACAGCTTTCTCTATGGCCGGAATAAGTTCCTAGTTAGAACCGACCATTCTGCATTGCAATGGCTGCTCAATTTTAAAAATCCGGAGGGTCAAATAGCGCGTTGGTTAGAGAAATTAAAAAGGACTTCCAAATCAAACATCGCAAAGGAAGGAGTCATGCCAACGCCGACAACCTATCACGAAGACCATGTATTTACAGCTCATGAAAATCCTGCCAAAGGCAAGAGGAAAAGGAGGCAACCAAAAATTCTGGAGTCTTTCAACAAATAAGGCTTAAGAATTCCGACAACGACGCTAATACTGGATGAGGACATTACGAGAGAAGACTTCGAAGAACAACAAAATATGGATAAGGAATTGAAAATGGTGCATGGCTGGCTACAAGACGGAAAACGAGCTGGATGGCAAGAAATTTCTAGTTTGGGTCAAACGGTGAAGGGATACTGGCTGCAATGGGACTCGTTGTGCCTGCGAGATGACTTGATCACTCGTAAATGGGAGAGTCCAGATGGAAAAAACCTCGTATATGCCACGGACCATGGTGGACAGAGTGCTACAAGAACTGCACAGTAGTAGGAGTGGCGGACACTTTGGAGTCAATAGGACCTTGGCTCGAGTAAGAGATAGGTACTATTGGATCAAGTGTCGTAGGGATGTTGAAGAGTGGTGCAGAGATGCGATCTCTGTATCAAGACGCGATCCCGTGGAGAAATGAAGCAGTACTTGTCCGGTTGCCCTTGGGAGAAAATTGCCGTGGATATTGCAAGTCCTTTTCCTACGACGGAGTCAGGGAATAAGTACCTCATGGTTGCTATGGACTTTTTTTTTCCAAGTGGCCAGAAGTAGTTCCCATACCCAATCAGGAAGCAGTTACTGTTGCGGAATCATTGCTGGAAAACGTCATATCCAGACATGGGGTACCCATAGAACTTCATACCGATCAGGGAAGGAATTTTCAGTCCGAGGTATGGAAGCAACTGATGAGGTTACTGGGAGTAAGGAAAACGAGGATGACTGCACTTCATCCACAGTCGGACGGAATGTTCGAGAGGAACAATCGGACCATCAATCAATACCTTTCGATGTTTGAAGATGATCACCAGCGAGACGGATAAATTAGTGCCTCTTTTCCTTCTGGCTTATAGAAGCTCTCAGCATGAGTCCACCGGCTATACACCATCTATGCTGTTGACTGGAAGAGAAATGAGGCTTCCAGTAGATTTAATGTTTGGCAGGCCTCCAGTCGATGGAGGCGAGGCTGTACTTCCAGTTTACGTGGCTGATCGCCAGGACAGACTTAGAGTGGTACACGATTTCGCCAGAAATAAGCTACGTCTGACCAGTGACAGAATGAAGATGAGACTCGACCAACGGCAGTCACTGAACACCTTTAATGAAGGCGATGCTGTCTGGTTGTATCAGCCACAGCGAAGAAAGGGACTTAGTCCGAAGCTGCAACGACCATGGGAAGGACCATACAAGGTCATTAAGAAAATCAACGACTTGGTATACAGAATACAACTTACACCCAAAACAAAGCCCAAGGTCGTTCATATGGAGAGGCTGGCTCCATACAAGGGCAAGAGCACACTGACTTGGATGCGATTGGGATAAGCTGTTCGGGGCGAACAGCTTTGAGGAAGGGGGCCACTCATACTTTTTGATTGCCCCCTGTAACTACAGTACAGAACTGAATCACGAAAATTCGAGCGTGTTAGAGAAGGACACACATAGCTATAAAAGCCACGGTGAGCACCGCGTAAGGATCAGTTCTGATTGACGTACGACAAGAGCAGTAAACTGAAAAGTCAGGAACTAAATAACCACAAAATAATCGTGCCGTCTAAACTTTATTTGGAGTAGTTCGGAATGTAAAGTAGTGTTAAATTTCGTGCGATTTTTATGTTATTGTGTTTAATAAAATTCGTTAAAGTTCGAAAAAGTAGTCTCACTTATCTGCGAACCCGTATAAGTAACAATACATTCAAATATAGGTTTCAGTATGGGAGAGGTAACCAATAATTGTATTGAAAGTGGTGGCCAACTTAAATGTTCAATTGGGTTACATTGTACAGATTTCCCTGCAGAGTCCATCCATATCCTCTCTATGATTTAAGTCATTACCAGCATTTGTGTTCAGGGAGAAACAGCTTTGTAACGAGTCTGCGCATTGTTAGCGCCGGAAACGCTGATCATTTCTTACCCCGCCGAGGACGAAATTTCTTATATTCAATATTCAACAGATTTTTGATAACTTTCATAACCACAAAAGTTACTAAACTTGTCATTTTAATGGTATTCGATTTATTTTTATTATGTTGGTCAGAGAACAACCTTAAGAAAAATGAAACTTACCTATAAAAACAAAAATCTGATGATGGGCATAGCGGAGAAGCATCGAAACAATAACAGTCTGAAAATCGAAAAAATAAACAGTTAAATAACAGTTACCTTGAATGGTTTTTAAAAAGCTTATATATAAATATTAACCAATGACATCTTAACACAGATAGACACCGCATATCATTCATAAACTGATGTTTGTTGTGATGACAAAATCTTCATGGGCCAGGGTCATGGTGGGGATGCATCAGAGGTGTAAACAAGACCCGCCTTTCCCTCTGAACTCGTCATTCACTTGACCGAGTGCAACTCGTTTATCTATCTATCTGCCTCTAACTCATGTGATATACGTTCGATGGGCGCGTTGACAAGCCAATCGATTGCATCGCGTACTCCGCCTGTTTTACAAAACCGGCGTTGCCAGTAGTCGTTTTTAGTTTTGGAGGGCAGGAAGCTCAAGTTTTTTGAAGGCAGAGTCAGAACAGGATAAAATATCAATCCGTAACAAATCGGCAAGAGATGGATCGCTCTCCTAGATGTTGGCGACACACAATTTTGTTCACTGTATCTTTTTGATGTCATTGATATTAACTATGAGATAACATCATTTTAAAATTTCTAAGAAGAGTTCTGCTTACAGGGAGGAGTTTTATGCAGCTCAGTACCAATCGCTAAGACGTCCAAGAAGCTTTTGACTCAATGTAAAACAAAGCAGTACTTCACATGATCCAATAAAAATTTGGACCTATGTTAGCGATAAAAGAAAAAGTAGTAATATCAGTTTCAAATTTACTTATGATTACAATGACTACTGATATTGCGAATGCCTTTGCTAGTTTTTTTCAGAATATGATTACTTATAGGGAAACCCTACAGAATCCAGGAAAATATAGTATGGATATACGGGTTGGGGGGTGGAGTGTCCCACGACGAACTGCCTCCATCGAATTTGCTATGTTGCCAAATTTTCAAAATTTGGCGAGTATATTTCTGTCTGGATTTCCTTTTGCTAGTCATGAGGTGTAGCAGTATGTTCTGATGCAGTTACCTACTGTGTATCTGTTGTGAAAGCTTTGTTCTGTTTGATATGCAGTACACATAAAATTCGCTATTATTATTATTATTTGAAAAAATTATTTTGGTCCCTATTAGTTATAAACCATATAGAAAGAACTTTCAATAGCTGAGCAACCTAAAACATTCTGACTACCGACTGCTTAGTATAAACCGAAAATGTATCTGTATGTCCTAGCGAGAATACAAATAATTTCCTGCAACATGCTGTTAATTGAGTTGGTTTGACGGAAATTTATATTAATTTGAATAATGAAGTGACAAACTATTAATTTTCGAACCACGATGTTTGAGAGACCAGTTGAGCACAGTTTAATGTGATGTCCTGATAATTAGAATAATTGGCCATCAAAAGCAACACTTTAATAGAAAATTTGTTTAATTAAAAAATGTATATTGAATAAAGAGTGAAAATAATTAAACAATTTTTTCTTATAATAATCAAGGACACTTAAACATCTCATGACGGACATGACTGAACATCATTCACCTATCCAGGAAGTATTTATATTTAATAGTTTTTTCATATCACAATTTTCTTCATATCACTTTTTTAACTTCTAAATCGCGAGTGTACGAAAATTAACGTGGCGGTCAATTATCTCTGAAAGCAGTGGTGCAATTCGAGCAAGCAAAATCCCTTCGACCATTGAACACACTCTCTCTCTAGACCAATAACGTTAATAATTTGCTATAGAATTTGTTTGGCTCCTGAATGAGACCAGGCCCTCTCTCTCGCACTTATAAAAATATAATGTTTATGAACCAGTCTATTTATGTTTTGATCATCAGGGGGCTGCGTTCGAGAACTTGGTTGTTGCAGTGGAAATTATTTCAGGGGGTGCATCCTCAAAATATCAGCTTTAATTTTACTCTAGTCGGGACTAGAGAGTTCGGTGCGCGCATCAGTACGCGTCAACCACCCTTCAGAACCGAAACACTTCGCCTTTCCGAACGGCATCTGTGTTATTTTTATACGACACACCATATTCTCGAACGCAACCCAGCTGATCTGCCACAAGAAAGGAGAGAAAACAAAACAATTACTACGTCATTGCCAAACTGTAAAAGCTTTCTTTAGAAGCAGGTAGGTAGTTCTATTTGAAACCAAATGGAGTGGTGATAAAGGGTATTTTTGATTTAGAATTATTTTAGATATAGATTTAAAACGTCCCAAATATATTTTAAATCGATTATAAGCAGAAAAATTTGAAATAGATACTTTTCATTAAATGACGATATTCATTATTATTCGAACAAAAAAAAAATCGGCAACGGGGCCTTTTTTCGTTTTGTTTATTTGATAAATCACCCCTCTGACCCCGCTACTTCATTAGGGAGCCAAACAGATATGCTTGTTGATCCCTCTAGCAGTTTAAAGCTCGATGCAAAATTCCATACTTAGGCCCAGTTTCACAAAGTGTAGTAAACTACTAGTTATGAGAAAACTACTAGTTAAAACGAAAACAGCATTTCACAATTGACGGTTCAACGTGACACCTTTAGTTAACCAGTAGTTGAATTAACCCAAGGATGCGTACGAGTTAACTATGAGTTGGCTGAAATGCTTCGTTTTTTAGGGCAGTTCAAAAGTGTCAAGTTTGAAAAGGTAAAATTATTGAATGAAAACTTTTGCATTTCTTTTTCCGTTAGTGATACAATTGGAATTAAAATCTGCTCCCACCCTTCTCCAAGCATTTTCTTATTTTTTGACACGTCGATGCGCCGCTTTTTTTACATTCTATAATGAACTTATATTTTTGCACGAGAGACACTCTTCATCCTTTGGAAAATTCGCAGACCTTTTCTAACTTGACTTCGGGATTTAAATTTGAACAGGAAACTGAATTGAATAGGTATCTGTGAAATTTTACTGCCACTGACACAAATTAATATACTTATTAATGACAAATCACAAAAAGTGACGTTATAGTGAAGTTTAAAGGGGCCTTTTTTTATTTTTCAAGGTGGTTTTAAAAATTTTGACAGAAAATCAAGTACCAACCTTTGAGAAATAAAATTCAACCATTAATCATTTAACCAACGATTGTTTGTTTAGTGTGAAACAGGTTAATGAGCCCAGTTAACTCCTGACCCCTAGTTGACTGACCAGCGGTGGTTACCACCGATTGTGAAACTGGGCCTTAGACGTTTTGGAACCCAACGTGCCTATGATGACTATTATATTAGTATCGGAGATATCGCTGTTTTGTTAGCTATAGCTTTGCTAGGGGCACCACCGTTTTCACAATGTTGTTTTAGAAGTCGCGGGCACATTAACAAATCTAGTACTAAAGGGGTTGTAGTAGACTACATTATTACCTTTTTAGTTTTTAAGGTATTATTTTTAATAATTGTATACCCGTTATAAATTAGCAGTCATTCAGTAAATTTGTCAGAAAGTTGTCAACCGAATTTCATTTCCTCGTCTTGAATATTGTAATTTACCTCCATAAATTGGTGACCCCGACGACTGAAATGCCAAATACGGAATCAGAAAATTCTTCTAATAGTACTTCTGCAAATATTAATTTCAAGCAGCCCGAATTTTGGCCGAATGACCCCCTCGTTTGGTTCACACAAATTGAAGCAATTTTCGCTACAAGAAAATTAACCTCGGATAAAAGCAAATACAATATCTTGGTGTCTTCGATCTCGCCAGAACTTGCAACTGAAGTACGTGACATTTTGCTGAATCCTCCTGAACAAAATGCATACGATACATTGAAGAAAGTGATCATTAAACGAACGACTTTATCTGATCAATCCAGAATTCAGAAACTTCTACGTATTGAAGAACTAGGTAAAGAAAAGCCGTCTCCTTTACTCAGAAAAATACAACAACTGCTAGGCGAAAAAGCAACAACAACAGATAAATCATTTATAAAAGAATTATTTCTTCAGAGATTACCCACCAATATCAAAACTGTCCTTGCCGCAATGGATGATTCTTCCAGTTTGGAATTACAAGCTGAAGTTGCAGATAGGGTTATGGGAGTAAATACGGAAATTCAGGTTGCTTATACTTACCAGCAAAAAAATGAAATGGATACCTCCTTTCAACATCCTTGTCAATGCCAGAAAAATAACCTTGCATTATCAAAAGACATCAATGAAATTAAAGAAATGCTAAAATCATTAAACATTGCTTCAAGAACTCATCAAACTAGACGAACATCAATTCCAAAATTTCAAAGTAGCAGATCGCCAACACCGCCTCCATCGCGTTACTGTTACTACCATTCACGTTTTGGAAAAAAAGCTCAAAGATGCAATTCACCTTGCTCATGGTCGGAAAACTTGAGAACCGGCAATTAGTTGCGGCTGCTTTTGCTGGTAATTTAAAAACAGGTCGTTTAATATTTATTCGGGATGAATACTCAGGCATCAAATATTTGATCGATACAGGTAGTCAAGTAAGTGTATTACCCTTAAAATATTTAATAAATAAACAAAATCCTAAATTTTTATTAAAATCCGCAAATAATCATAATATAAATACTTATGGTTTCAGATCGATGACTTTGAATTTAGGTTTCGAACGTCCATTTAACTGGGTTTTTATCGTAGCTGACGTGAAGTACCCAATAGTAGGTATAGATTTTTTGCAAAAATTTAAAATTTTAGTTGATGTTTCGAGGTATTGTTTGGTGGATGAAAGCGGTTGCATGAGCAATTCAGGTGCAGTATCAAATATTTTGTCCTGTGAAATTACACATGTTTCCACTGACAGTAATATTGATTCAAAATTTGGAAATATTCTTAATCAGTTTCCTTCTTTAACAATGCATAATATGAATTACATGTCAGTGAGACATAGTGTTACTCATTTCATTGAAACAACAGGTCCTCCTATTTATTCTAAAGCACGTAAATTAGCACCTGATAAATTAAAAATTGTTAAGAAAGAGTTTGATCATATGCTTGAGCTAGGAATTATTCGCCCCTCTTCAAGTAGCTGGGCTTCACCACTTCATGTAGTTCCTAAAAAAGGGGGCGATTGGAGGCCTGTGGGTGATTATAGAGATTTAAATAGAATAACAATACCTGACAGATATCCTATTGCCCATCTGCAGGACTTCACTGCCCATTTTGAAAAAGCGCAAATATTTTCGAAAATAGATCTATAGTTAGAGCATATCATCAAATTCCTGTAGAACCCAAAGATATTCCAAAAACTGCAGTAATCACTCCATTTGGTTTATTTGAGTACACTCGGATGAGTTTTGGTTTAAGAAATGCCGCTCAAACTTTTCAAAGATTTATCAATGATATACTTTCTGGTTTGAGCTTTTGTTATGCTTATATTGACGATGTTCTTGTTGCTAGCTCATCAGAAAAAGAACATCAGATTCATTTGAAACTACTTTTTCAGCGTTTTGAAAAATACGGTATTGTTTTGAATGCACCTAAATGCGAATTCGGTAAGACTGAGTTAAATTTTCTAGGACATACTATAAATAAAAATGGTATTATGCCTCTTCCTGAAAAAGTTAATACCATCAAACATTTTCCTAAACCAACTTCAATACGTAAACTCCGAGAGTTTTTAGGTTTGATAACATTTTATCACAGATTTATTCCACAGTGCGCGAAAATATTGTCTCCTTTGAGTAATATACTCTGTGGGAAAAAGAAATCCGCTGATAATCATGAAATTATTTGGAACGATGAAACCTCTGAAGCTTTTGAGAAAATAAAAAACGTATTATCCAACAAAATGTTACTTACTTATCCTAAACATGATGCTCAAACTAATATTACAGTTGATGCATCAGACAATGCAGTAGGTGCTGTCTTGCAACAATATATTGATAATTCTTGGCAGCCACTTTCATTTTTCTCACGGAAACTCTCCAAAACTGAAATGCGTTATTCAACATTTGGTAAAGAACTTTTAGCAATTTATCTTGCAGTAAAACATTTCAGATATTTTGTTGAAGGTAGAGATTTCTTTATCCTTACGGACCATAAACCATTAACATTCATGTTTTCTAGTAATTTGAATAACCATAATCCACGAGAAATAAGACAAATGAAATTTATTTCTGAATTTTCAACTGATATTCGCTATATCAAAGGTTCAGATAATGTTGTAGCAGATACACTTTCAAGAATGTACATGAATTCTATTGATTTGAAAAATGCATTAGATTTTGAAGAAATTGCTCAATTTCAAAAAGATGATATTGAATTACAACAATTATTGGAAAATGAAAAAACTCAACTCACTTCTTTGAAATTTCAAACAATTCTAATTCCAAATTCACAAAATTACATTTATTGTGACATTTCTTTGGGAAGATCTAGACCTTTTATTCCCAAGAAATTTAGAAAGTCAATATTCAATAGTTTTCATTCCCTATCACATTCAGGTATAAGAGCATCACAGAGACAGATTTGTGAACGTTTTGTCTGGCCTAACATGAAAAAAGATATTCAGTGCTGGGTTAAAGCATGCATAAGTTGCCAAAGTGTTAAAGTAACAAAGCATACTTCTGCACCTTTTCAACATTTTAAATTACCTGACTCTAGGTTCTCTCATATTCATGTAGATATAGTAGGTCCATTACCAACATGTCAAGGTTTCAGATATATTTTAACTTGTATCGATAGGTTTTCTAGATGGCCTGAAGCATTCCCTATTTCTAATATTACTGCTGTAACAGTAGCTTCAACATTAATTTCAGGTTGGATATCGAGATTTGGCATTCCTTTCGTTATAACCACGGATCAAGGTAGACAATTTAAATCTGTTTTATTCAAAGAATTAACTCAGTTTTTAGGTATCAAGAGGATTCGTACTTGCGCCTATCATCCTATCGGTAACGGTCTTGTGGAAAGATTCCATCGTTCGTTGAAAACTTCATACAGATATAACAAATAAATGGGTCGAATTTTTACCATTGGTTCTACTTGGTCTCCGTACTACAGTCAAAGAGGATTTAGGCTGTTCTGCCTCAGAAATGGTTTACGGAACAACAATCAAGTTACCAAACGAATTTTTTAATTCATCCACAAATAATAATATTGACTCGTCAACGTTTATTTATGAATACAAGGCAGCTGTTCGACAACGCTCGCAAACTAAAAGACAAAGGTTACCAATTTGTGTGGTGTAAAAATGCAAAAGTTTTTGCACGTAGAGAAAATGGCTCAGAGGTTATATACATAAAAGATATTTCCCAAATTCAGAGGTTGGGGGGGGACCCAAACTAGTGAGTAAAATATAATGCATACTCGAATGGATATTTCTGAATTTAACAATTTAGAAGCATACAATAATGCCCTTAGAATAGATACGTGCAATGATAATTTGAACATTCTTTATTTAAATGCAAGATCTCTGAAAAATAAACTTGAGGAAGTGGAAATTATTCTTAAAAAACTTCAGTGTAGAATACATATAATTGTTGTTACTGAGACCTGGCTAAAGCCAGGTGAAGAAAAATATTTTAACATAACAAAATACCAAGCCACTTATGTGAGCAGAGACAGACAGGGAGGTGGTGTGGCTGTGTTTGTTGAGGACTCTATTTCTTTTACAACAACGAGTCTACATAAATCGGATTTGTCCATAGTGACTATTAATATTGACAGATTCAAGGTAAACCTAACTGCTGTATACAAACCACCAAACTTTGAAACAAATGTTTTCCTTCGGGAGTTGGAGCACCTTTTTGACAGGGTTTCTGCCTCGAAAAGCATTATAATTGGCGATGTCAATATCGATCTATTGACTAACAGTAATGTAGTCAAAGCATATAAAGATATTTATGAAACTTTTGGATATGAAGCGTTGAATAGAGTGAGATTCACAAGAAGATCGAATAATCCATCTCTCATCGATCATATGTTGACAAACTATAATAATGGGAAGTTTAAACTTTCACTGATTGACCATTGCATCAGTGACCACAGATTACAAGTGCTTTCTATTCCTGGAAGTTCATACTGCAGACGGAAACCTGAGATTAGGTACCAAGTATTCAGAAGGATGGACATCTTAGCTGCAAGGGAAAGTCTCAGGCAGATAATGGACAAACTGGACCATTATACGAATGCGGAGGTTCTCTATGATGATATGGAGAGAACTTTTATGGACAACAATCGAGTGATGGTCAAACAAAGGAAGAAGATTGAAGGCAAAGAGTACATCACGAACAAGGTTTTATTACTGGTAAAAAAAAGGGATTATTTCTATAAAAAAATGAAAAAAAATGTGGGCAATGAATATTATGAGGCTAAATATAAAATTTACAATGGGAAAGTAAAAAAACAAGTCAAGTGGGAGAAAAAGCAAATAATCACCAGGCAATTTGAAAGGGACATAGGAGATGAAAGGAAAACATGGAATACAGTAAATAGAGTACTTTATAACAAGGATAGTATTTTGAATGCAGTTCCCAAGCTGAAGGAAAATGAAAAAACCTTGACAGACAATCAAGACATAGCCAATGCCTTCAATAAATACTTTGTTAATATCGGACCTAGATTATCGAGGAACACTCATACTGCACCAATGCCGCAAGCGGAGGACCAGCCGGCCCGCTCTTTCTTCTTGACACCAGTGCTGGTAGCCGAAGTGGAAGGAATAATACAAGGGCTAAAAAAAAATAAAGCTGCAGGGATTGATGGAATCACTGTCGACAGTGTGTTTAAGCTCAAGCACGAATCGGCAGTGATTCTGACGAAAATTATGGACCTTTCATTCGAAGCTGGTGAGATGCCCAGCAAGTTGAAGATTGCCAGAGTCAGACCTTTGTTCAAAGATGGTGACAGAAGCGAAGTTTCAAATTATAGACCTGTATCAGTTTTGCCTGTGTTATCCAAGATTGTGGAGATATGTGTCAATCAAAGGTTGCAGGTATTTTTGAATAATAATAAATTGTTGAGTGGAAGTCAATATGGCTTTTGTAAGGACAGAGACACGGAGACAGCAGTTATAGATTTAATTTCAGATATACAGTTAAAAATAGATAGTGGTCAAGTATGCGCCTTAGTGTCTCTTGATTTACAAAAAGCCTTTGACACGGTAGACCATAACATACTGTTGGTAAAAATGGAGCAAGCTGGAGTAAGGGGCGTGCCTTTGCTTTGGTTTCGAAGCTATTTAGCGAATAGAAGGCAGATGGTAAGCATCAATGGTGTTGAAAGCTCTCTGCAGGATATTGAATGTGGGGTGCCTCAGGGGTCAGTGTTGGGGCCTACGTTGTTTTTGATATATGTGAACTCTATTTGTAAATTGAACTTGGGTGGCACAGTCAAATTGTATGCTGATGATACAACAATTGTGTATTGTGGGAAGGATACCAATTCTATTAAAGCGGGCATTGCTAGGGATCTGGGAGTAGTGAATGATTGGTTAAGGTCGCATAAATTAACGCTCAATATTAAAAAGTCATCGTATATGATATTAAGTAAAAGAAATTTAAACAATAATCACGACATAATGTTTGGAACTCAATCACTAAAGAATGCTTGCACAGTAAAATATTTGGGACTCATTATAGACAGTACATTGTCATGGGCAAATCACATAGAGCGAGTAAGGAAAAAAATTGCATCCTTCGTAGGAATCTTGTATAGAGTTGGATACCTCTTGAGGCTAGCTTTACGCAAGAAACTTTATTATGCTCACATATATAGTCATTTACATTATTTAATTTCGGTCTGGGGAACTGCTGGAAATTCTCTTTTAAAACCATTGCAGACCCTCCAGAATAAAGCCATCAAAAACATTTATCGACTGCCAAGGCGCTTCCCTACCCAACAGCTATACTCCTCAAAAAAAATGCTTAATGTGAAATATATATATAGATTTAAGATACTATTGTCCACACATTATATTATCATGAAAGATAAGAGGTCACAAATCAAATTTTTAAATGTAAATGAAGTGCATAACCATCAAACTCGTCAAAGACACAATTTGTATCGTCCAAAAATTAAGTCGAACACTGGCCAAAAGTCAATATTTTGTGAAGGAATAAAATTGTACAACCACTTGCCTTTGGATTTGAAGTCAATCCGCAGTAAAACTCTATTTAAAAAAAGACTGAAACACTATATTATATTAACTTGTATTGTAGAACATTAAAATAACACAAAATACATATAATATGTATTTCCTAATATATGTATATATCTAGAACCTGTACAGTATATTACCTATATGTATAATGATAAGTCCTGTGATTTCTGAGTGTGATAAACAATGTGCCAAACTATGTATAATTTAAGTTGAAATATTTCAAGGAGCCATCTTTTGGGTTCTTTAGGGTAGATTTATATTATTATAAGATAAGCTAGTTCCTAGCATAAAATCATCTTTGTATTTTCTTGGAATTAATAAAGCTTTTTTTTTTAAAAAAAAAAAAAAAAAAATTAAAAAATTTTATGAATAAAATAGGAAACTTGACAATTTTTTTTTTATTTTTTTAAATCATTTATTTATGCCTTGAAAGAGTATTCCCCAAATATTATTCCCTAAAACTCAATAATAACTTGGTGAAAAATGTTTAAAGTTTCGCGCGAATTAAAAGCATTTCAAACGACCTTAAATCTGGATGACGTCACGTAGTATGATTTTGCGTTAAGCCGGCGCCACACGATGTGTCCAACCATTGGCCCCAACGTTAGATCCAACGTTGGGTACAGTGTTTTTTGCTCTAGCATTCGGCAAATGCACATACCTACTTACTTTTGTTACTATAAACATATCACAAATTATAGATTGGCGGATTGCCCTTTGGAATTTCCTTCTTCGGTCATAATTAATAGGTAGGTATATCGTTTTATTTATATAATGATAGGCTAATCATTGAATTTAAGCGAAGTAAACCAATTCTAATATTGATAAAATTTTAAAAAATCAGAGAAAAACGTAAATAAACACAGCTTTTTTTTTTTTTTTTTTTTTACGGATATGCGCACTCGCAAGGACAATGTCCTATCACGCTCGAGAAGCGGCAAGCTAACGGGTATTTATTATTAGGCCAAGCAATGAAGGAAGTTTACCTCAACATAATTGGAAGTTAACATTTTTTGGGGGGGATCGGTTCATTTTCATGTGCTTAATAACATATTGACTTTGCGACCTTGTACTTCCATAGGGTTTTTAGTTAGGGGTGGTTTTTAGGGGTAATTTGCGGTTTATGGAGAACGCAGCTCAAAGGGATGGTCCAATAGCAAAAAGTTTCAAATGAATGTTGTGGCTGAAGTTTTTTGCTATAAAAAACTCAGCGACAGCACCCTTCTATCTGCTATAGTTTTTTTTCTGCAGCGTCTTGAATACTAGCATGTTTTTATTCAAGGTCACTGAATCAACTTTTTACCTGTTTGCGCGCGTTTGATGCAGCAGCGGCTAAATGCATAATCCGATTTAATTTTTTTAAACACCACATTATTGCTAATGAAATGCACTCTCCAATGCTTTTTTGTTCGAATTTTTTGCTTGAAAATTAAGCGAGCACGGACTTGGCTAATGTGCGAGGAAGTTGTAAATTGCATCGAAAACTACCCCTTTCTAGCATTCACTGTAATTTCTAAACGGGGCCAAATATTTGGTGACAGTTTTCGACAATCGGCAGCCCATTTATTCCTCTCATATTGCCACAGCGGATTTTTTTTTTCGTTAATTACTCATTGACTTATTGGCCTGAACACGTCGCGCGGAATTTTTCAAAAAGTCGAAAAAAATTAAAATTGTCGCACGGCGCTGAAATTTGGTACGATGGCTTTTTTTATTGTTTTTATGAACATACTGAAATTTTAATTGATTCACATTGCAGTATATTCATGAGAACAATAAATAATGCCATCGTACCAAATTTCAGCGCTGGTGCGACAATTTTAATTTTTTTTGACTTTTTGGAAAATTCCGCGTGACGTGTTTAGGCCAATAAGTCATTGAGTAATTAACGAAAAAAAAAATCTGCTGGGGTAATATGAGAGGAATAAATGGGCTGCCGATTGTCGAAAACTGTCTACAAATATTTCGCCCCGTTTAGAAATTACAGTGAATGCAAGAAAGGGGTATTTTTCGATGCAATTTACAACTTCCTCGCGCATTAGCCAAGTCCGTGCTCGCTTAATTTTCAAGCAAAAAATTCGAACAAAAAAGCATTGGAGAGTGCATTTCATTAGCAATAATATGGTGTTTAAAAAATTGAAATCGGATTATGCATTTAGCCGCTGCTACATGAAACGCGCGCAAACAGGTAAAACGTTGATTAAGTGACCTTGAATAAAAACATGCTAGTGTTCAAGACGCTGCAGAAAAGAAACTATAGAAGATAGAAGGGTGCTGTCGCTGAGTTTTTTATAGCAAAAAACTTCAGCTACAACATTCATTTGAAACTTTTTGCTATTGGACCATCCCTTTGTGCAGCGTTCTCCACAAACCGCAAATTACCCCTAAAAACCACCCCTAACTAAAAACCCTATGGAAATACAAGGTCGCAAACTTAATATGTTATTAAGCACATGAAAATGAACCGATTCCCCCCAAAAAATGTTAACTTCTAATTATGTTGACGTAAACCCTCTTTTTAGATCCCCGTTTCTTGGACTATATGTAGAGTTCGAGTAAACGCTCGGAGTTGCTGTTTTGTTCTTTTATCCCTGTTCTTCTCATCATAAGAAAAAAAGACGGAAAATGCTCCGAGTGCTCAGTATTTCAAGACGAACTCACGGTATGATGGACGGTTGCTGACAGACACTGACAAATCATACTACATGACGTCACGACCAGTACCAGAGCGTTTTTTCCCGCTGGAAATAATTTGAATTTTTCTGCATTTTCAATTCCTTATTGTGGCCGTTTGCGACAAAAAAAAATTGTTTTTTTCGCTGATATAGGTTTCAATTAATGTATTCTTATGATTTATAGTAATATTTTCATGTTTAAATTTTTTGTCAAGTTCCCTATTAAACCAGCGGTTGACAGACCGTTCTGTAATAAAAAAGTTTTCATATCTAAAGACTTATTTAATTCAACTCATGTTTTTCTTCGTAATGATATGGTCAGGAAGCCTTTACAGCGTGTTTATTCAGGTCCACATAAAGTCATCGAGAGAAATGATGAGTATTTCGTGATAGATATTAATAACAAAAATAGAACTGTATCGATTGATCGACTGAAGCCAGCATATTTTGACAATAACAATATTGATTATTTTGAGTCGTTTATGGCCGTTTCCACCGACAATTTTAAGGGAGGCTTAACGATAAGTATAACTTAAAATGACATTCCTACATGTAAAAATGTCACTTTAAGGAATACTTATCGTTAAGCCTCCCTTAAAATTGTCGGTGGAAACGGCCATTAATGTTCTTTTTTCTAAAATACCTGCAAATTTAAAAAAGAAGATTTCATGGAAAAATCCAATTAGTTCGTTCATTAATTGATTTATTTCATTATTTATTATTATTATTATTACTATTATTATTATTATTATTATTATTATTATTTATTTTTTTTTTGAGGGAGGGCTATGTAGTAGACTACATTATTACCTTTTTAGTTTTTAAGGTATTATTTTTAATAATTGTATACCCGTTATAAATTAGCAGTCATTCAGTAAATTTGTCAGAAAGTTGTCAACCGAATTTCATTTCCTCGTCTTGAATATTGTAATTTACCTCCATAGGGTCGATGGAAGCACGAACTTCTACACTGTAGTGAGGAGGAGCCTCATCTTGACGAAACCAAGTGTTTTCAAAGTTGTTACCAGTGATTCCTCTAATGGCTACTTGATTATTATCCATGATTATTATCACTATTCCAGCCCATACGTTCAGTTTTTGTGAATACTGAGAATGCTATTCACGCGTCCAGTGAGAATTTCTATCAGAGCTTGAAAATAAGGTTTGTTGGGAGTGCCATCTAACTAGAATGTAGCTTCATCCGAGAAAACTATATTTGGGGTTTCATCTATTCGTAAATCGAGAAACTATATCTTCACAGATGCACCACATGACGATCGAATTCAATTTATGAACGACATTAGTTAGGGATGGAATTTATAAGTTTTCAATATCTTATGAACAGACGACTGATTTCATGTTCCTAGAAATATCTGCAGACAGAAGAAAAGGCGTCATCGATAAATGAAAGAAAAACTTCTAATGACTGTTCTACATTTCTTGCTGAAGTTGGTCTATCTGACTAATGTTGATCTTCAACACTACCTGGTTCAATTTTCAATCAAACAGCAAAAAAAATGCATAATTCGAGACCATTACCAGTCAGAGTAAAGAAGTCATTAACAAAAAAGCGCTTTTTGAAACTGTTAAAAAGCGCTTTTAAGTTAAAAGAGGATGTTGCATACAGCTGTAAGTTTTTTCCTAAAAACAGTTTTCATACTGTAACATTGCAAATGTCACTTGCTTTTTTTTTCTATAAATAATATTTATATTTTAAATTTTCTATAATTTTTCAGTCCATGTGGCGGCATCTATTGCCGGCTGAATGTATTATTTTATCGGCGACCTCGAGAATGGAGTAGGCGTTTTCTTTTGTACTACCTAGATCTATTCGACGCCCAGTACTTCGTTGCTCTTTAACCTCGTTAATAGTTTTCGAACGTAGTAATTTTTACATAGCTGAGGGTCGACAGGTTGGCAGTGTTTTTCCTTCAATGCCGTCAAGTGAAATCTATTTATTCTCGAAGAGAAAATTGAAAAGTCCCTTTTCTACTCGTGCCGTTGCCTTGAAAAGGTCCGAGGTGGCCTAGGAGGCCAGCCATCTTAATCAAGTGAAATTACCGTTCTCGTGGAGAAAAATAAAGTATCCTATCGGCCATCTGGCATTACCTTACCTCAACGAAATTCAGTTGCGTGAGGCAGTAATCTCTTGATTACAGAAAATTTGAATCAAAAAGTCTCGTGATTACCGTTTAATTTAAGTTTGAATTTCGACACCCACGCGGGTTTTTCCGAGGGACTCTTTCTACCGTGAGCCTGTTTTGACCTGTATTTTCCGAGAAGCAATTTTTCTGAAGGGATCCATTTTCTACAAGCCCCATCTCTGGGCATAGAGCTCTTGAGTCCTGCACGTGTCGATTTCTGTACCTCTACCTTTGATGAAGAAAACTGAACTTCTAGCCTCTATCTTCCAGCCTAGAATCTACGATTTCCAGTGACTAAGGACTGGATGGTTACGGACTACTGTAATATGTCTTTTTGTTGGACTTGAGGCTTCTATAAACCTTCAATTATAACTTACTACCTTTTTCTATAAAATCTATTTTATTATTAATTAGCATATTTTACCGACATTACCTTTAAATTCTAAAGTTTAATTTCATGCATTATTCTTGACACCAGAGTGAACTCTATTATTTTTTAATTTTGGTTTTGCCGTATTCACTATAGATTTTTTTTTACCTAACTTTTAGTACCTGAATATCTTTTATCTTTTATTAATCATAATCATTTATCTGAACTGAGGTCAAGGTTGGACACTATGTTCTGAATTTGAAATTATTGTGTACAGGGTGATTCACTATATTTTGACACCCACCTGCAGCCGTAATTACAGGTGATAGGTAAAAATTGTAAATACCAAAGTTGTAGCTTTTTATCTGAACCGCCAGATTTTTTAATTAGATGGAACAAATGAGCAAGACAAAGTGGAAAAATATGTCAATGTTTTTAAATGGAATGCACTTTATTTTCTTCCAAATTCTTAAAGTTCTCGTTTTTCTGATTCAGATTATATAATATGTTGATGTTTCGTTCAATAATTTTAGAAATATCTGGAGTTTAGTTATTCAAAGATCTATTCACGTATCACAATGTTTTGCAACAGGTTACAGGTAAATCAAGGTGAAATTTATTCAAAAAACTACTCTCTTTGAATAACTAAACTCCAGATATTTCCAAAACTATCGAAAGAAACACCAACATATTATATAATCTGAATCAGAAAAACGAGAACTTTAAGAATTTGAAAGAAAATAAAGGGCATTCCATTTGAAAAAAGTGAACATTGACATATTTTTCCACTTTTTGTTGCTCATTTGTACAATCTAATTGAAAATTCTCGCGGTTCAGATGAAATACTACAACTTTTGTATTTACACCGTTCACCTATCACCTGTAATTACGGCTGCAGGTGGGTGTCAAAATATGGTGACTCACCCTGTAAGTACCTATATTGTCAAAAATTGATCAATTTTTAACCCTAGGTCCTACGACTTATATATTTGCGGATTTCTAGTAAATCTCCAGACCATTTAACCGTTTTATAGCCAAACTTTTGATTTCTTTCAGGTACAAATGTTAGTGATCTTATATGGTATATTGTATACTATAGTATATTGAGGTAGATTTTAATATTACCGTTTTTTTCTAATTTTGAATTTGGTAAAATTGCTGATTGAAAGTTGACCTCTATTAATTGATTTGTTTTATCATTAATTGTGTCATACCTACTTGAAATTGTTTAATTTTTGATTTTCAATCTCACTGTGAAATATATACTATTTTAATTTGAAATTTACTTAATTATTTTATTGGTTTATCTGGGTCAGGGTTTGTTGAGTTGTGTGCCTTATCTTATTTATTTCTTTTTCAGAATTACTAATTACCGTTTGCTAATTACTTTCTAGGTGTGTTTCTGAATTTTCACACTTCTATATTTTATGCAATTTCATAATTTTTTTTAAAATTCAGTGACGCCCTGGCCATACTGTACTTATTAAAAACTATCAACCCACACCTAATATTTTTTTCGCTGAGCAAACCGAGCATATCATGTGCTTCTGGTTAATTCATTAACAAAAGGGGTTACAATAAAAAACAATCTACTGACGATCTATCAAAACTTTAAGCACCCTCTTTATAGCTGAAGCCGAAACGTGCAAAAAAATGTCTTCTCTAAATAGGCGCTCTCTCTTTTTCACTTTTCAAAATCGAAAATAGGTTTGACTAAAGTGAATCAAATTGTTCATGACAGCAACAAGATCGATTGATGAGTATGGCTTTATCCCAAGGCAAATCCGTGAGATAACGTGGTGATAGATCATTAATTTTATACAAGCACAGAATTTAGTTTCCACATACCTGGATCCTCATTTTCAGATGTAGGACATGACACAATAGGTACAAAATTTATACATTTAAATTGCATTTGTCAATCTAATCGCCTATGCTTCGACCCATGCATTTCCATAACGAACCTAGCGAGTGCCCGAAAATAATCCTCCAATCTATAATCTATACAAAATCAAAATAATTTGCATTTAATTCCGAACCGATGTTTTGCAGCAGCTACGCGCATGGGGCTGTTGCCGTGCGTTGAATTTCATATTTCACACGAATTACTCTAACGAGTGGAATAATTTGACATGTAAAGTTTCCTACCCTCTTTCTGTATGCTCTATGGCGCTCTTTCTCGCTCCCGTTTATGTCTCGTCACAAAATGTGTTGCGAGCGAAAAACAGACCAATATAAGAAAACCGATAACGACTTTCGGAAAATTAAAAATTTATTATGATGATGGGGAGGAAAACTTGACGTGCTCTCTAAGAAGTTGACGCTAAATCGGTCGCGATGATAATGTTATCAGGTAGTTTTGGAATTTATGCATTACGTGACAATGGCATAATAAATAATTTGAATAGCAGTTTCTCACATAGCAATGGGATTTAATACAAATTTGCATAGCTAGTCAAAAAATGGCAGAATAGCCAGTTTTTCGTGAATATTTTCTTTATTTGGGCTGGTCCAGAAAATGAATGATATGAGAATCAAGTAGTGAGTTTATGGTGATTTCGAGATACAATGGGTTATAGGTCCAATCCTGGTAACTCGTTTTTCATTGATTTTTCAAACAAAACTCTATGAAATTGTGGAAAATAAATATGGGAACAAAAATAGCAAAAATTTTAGGGAACTGCCAAAAAAGGGCACAGAACCAAATTAAGTACATAAATCAATTAAATAATTTTATCTTAAAGCGGTCCATAATTTGAACTTTGGAAGTCTAATCCATTATGTTCCTAGGATCATAAAAATCTCTATGTATGGGGTAATTTGTTCGATCTTCTTCCGCTAGAGGCAGCAGCGTCAATCAGGGCTTTCATGTTCTTGTAATTAATTTTTCGTTTTCTTCTCGCTAGATGGCAACGTCAACGATCGAGTTCAGGAATTACTCCAAGAGCATAATTTATTCATAGTTTGCAGTAATTTGTTCATTTTGTATTTTTTCTTCAATGTAATGAGCAAAATTATTGCATAAATAATTACGGATTAGGAACTTTTTGGCCCTTGGACCTTTGATAGCTCGGGAGCAAAAAATTCTTTTTGAAAGTCAATTTGTGCAATTTTCAGAAAAAGAAAAGCTTACAAAAAAATCAAACGCATCTAGGGGTAAGTGCCATACGTGAATAGACCTTTTCTTGCTTTTTTTTCCTTTTCCTGTTTGCCTGCATTCTAACCTCACTTTAGCTCGGCGTAAGCATGGGAGAAAAATCGGGGGGTCCTGAGGGGCCCCTAAATTAACTTTTAAATATACCTTTAGAGATCCCAAACCTTAAAGTTATAGTTGAAAGCGAAAATGAGGAAAACATAGGAAACTTACATCCAATGAGTATAGGCAGAATGCTTAGAATCGGTAATGTGAAGGGAGTTGAAAAAACCTCTAGAAAGAGTAAAAATCGTGTAGGTGTCCAATTTTCAGAGTATATCAGTGCTAATGAGTTTTTAGACAGTCAAGTAATTAAAAACGATAATCAATAATCTAAAAGCTTATATTCCAATCTCACTAGTAAGCTCTAAAGGATTGGCTAGAGGAACAGAGAAAAATTTACCTGCTGAGGAAATTATAAAATCTGCGAAATCACTGGCCATAATTATAGAGGCAAGAAGCCTTCAGAAAAGAAGCAAAGAAAATGGTGATATAAAATATATCGACACTGAATCGGTAGTTCTTACTTTTCAAGGGAAGATATTACCTAGGACAATTAATTTGGAATATTGTGAGGTCCGGATTGATGTTTACATTAGTCCAGTTATGATGTGCTATAACTGCCTCAGGTATGGCCATTCTTCAAAACAATGTCGAAGCAAAAAAAGGTGCTCAAAATGTGCAGCAGAGCATAAAGAGGAGGAATGTAAAGAGGATGCCCCCATTTGTCTTTATTGTAAAAAAGAACACAAAACTACGGATAGGAATTGTGCAGTGTATCAAAGACAAAAAAATATCAAAACAGCAATGGTCACTGAGAATATTTCCTATTTTGAAGCTAGACAGAAGTATCCAAAGGAGCAGGAGTATGAAAAAGTGGCCGCAGAAAAGAGAAATACGCGAAGAACACCCCCAGATTATAGAGACTTCCCTAACCTACAAATAAGAAATAATAATCAATGAAATAACACGATAGAAGTTAACCAAAGACACCTGCAAATCCCTCAAACCCCCAGAAGACCCTACTCCAATGTAGTTTCTAATCTAAAGAGGAAAGTACCAAGCTCCCCCAAACAGGGATATAATAGAGAACAACACAAAAAGTGTTTGTATATTATGGATCCAATCAGAACTCCACAGAAGAGTGGCTCCAGTCTTGAAATGAATTCCCCATCACCGATGATCTTTTCATCACAGGTGTTGCCAATCATGGAATTAATGAGGCGAGTTATCAATAAAATGGATTGTAACACGGAAACAAAAGAATGGCTTGGTGAAAGATGTGAGGAAGCAACTTAATCGGTATTAGATGAAAGTGAAGGTGTTGACACGCTATTTTATAATGAAAACATAAACGCTCATATAGAAGAAAATTTTTATTCAGGAAAAACTGATGAAAATCATTCAATGGAATCTTAGAAGTGTATTTGATAATTATGATGATCTAATATTAATAATAGAAAGAAACCTTATATAGTCCTACTTATGAGACCTGGCTTGGTCCAGGCAAAATATTAAAAATCAAAAACTATATTAAGATAGACCAGATGGAAGAGGAGGAATTGCAATTCTTATAAATAATAAATAATGTCTTATTCTTTCAGAGATTAGACATCAATAATAATTTCAAATCATGGGTTTAAAGGTAAAGGAAATCTCCATAATCACAGCGTATAACCCACCAGATACAACATCATCAGTTAACAACTTCCAGAAAATATTTCCACAATTAATTCCTCCGTTCATTCTAATGGGTGATTTGAATTCCCAACACAGAGTTTGGGGGGCAGATATTGATAATTATAATGGGAGAAACTTAGCTGAAATCTTGAACGACTACAACCTGAATATGTTGAATGATGGAACAAAAACTAGGTTTTTCCCTCGAAATCAAAATAAAAGTTGCCCAGTTATTACAATTACTTCAGCGGACTTGGGCCTAAAATGCTGCTGGAGGACTATAGACGAATTAGGAATGAGTGACCATTTTCCAACAGTATGTGAAGTGAATGATGGAAATCACGTTGCCAATATTGAAATAATCCCTTTAAGAAAATGGAACGCTAGAAAGGCCGACTGTGAAAAATACTATCAAACATTTGGGGAAGAAAGGAACAATTTAAGTTATCAACAAATAATTGATCAAATAACTGAAGCTGCTGAGGAGGCTATACCTAAAATAAAAATCACTTTCATCTTCTGGAATAAGAAACAACTTGAAACCAAAGTGGTGGGATGAAGAGTGTGCATAGTCACTAGAAGACAAATGGCCATGAGGCAAAACCTGAATGACATGACAATGGAGAATTTCATATATTACAAACAAATAGCAGCAAAAGCTAGATTTACAAAAAACGAGAAAAAGGAAAGCTTCAGAAAGTTTACGGAGACACTCAACAGAGATATGGAATAGACAATATATCATTCAATATGATATTAAGGGCACCTATGTTTATCCAAAAATCCGTGATGAATCCTTATAATGAAAGTCTGAAAACTGGAAAAAGCAGGTAATAATCCCGATCCTAAAACCTGAGAAAAATCCAGACAAACATGATTCATACAGACCCATAGCCTTGGCTACTTGCTCAGGTAAAATACTGGAAGTTATCATCAAAACCAGAATTGAACACTCATTGGAAAAAATACAATATTTCAACCCATGCCAAAATGGTTTCAGAAAGGGAAAGGGTACCATTGATAACCTAGTGTTATTGAACTACTGCTATTTATAGTACCTTTACAGACAAAAAGATCATGGTTGCCATGTTCATCGATCTGAAAGCAGCCTACGATAATGTTTCCCTAGAAAAATTGAAACAATATTTAGTTGAAGCTCAAATTGATAAATGGACTGTGGAATTTATTTTTAAGCTTTTTTCAAAACGGATGCTATATATAAGATCACCTAATACAGGAAAATTGATTGGACCAAGATTGACACACATGGGATTACCTCAAGGTTCTCCTCTTAGCCCACTATTATTTAATTTATATAGTAACAAAATGCAAGCTTTAGTACCTCGCGATGTTACACTGTTGCAATATGCGGATGACAGTTCTTTTTGCTGTAGCTGAAAAGCCAGAACAGGCTATTCGCAAAGTCCAGGATGCAACTCACACTCTCACAACATGGATCATGGATCATAGCATGGAAATATCCATAGACAAGACAAAGGCTGTACTATTTCCAAAGGGTTTAAGGCAAAATCCTCTAATAAGGTTGAAAAATCAGAATAAAGAGGGGGAGTCCTCCTTGATAGAAGGTTAGCATGTTCATCATACATAGAATACATTAACAAGAGAGCACAAAGAGGAATAAATGTTTGAGGGCACTTACAAGAACTTGGTGGGGAGCAGATCCGAATATTCTCCTAAATATTTACAAGGGTCTAGTAAGATCGCATCTGGAGTACCCATACTCCAAGCCATGCATTACACAAGTCAGATCAACTGGAATAAGCTTGACAGAGTTCAATATCAAGCATTGAGGGTAGTAACTGGATGCATGAGCAGCACGCCGATATCTGCTTTACTCTCAGAAGCTGCAGAGATTCCTCTCAAATTAAGAAGGAATTGGTTATGCTCTAAACTGGCTTTAACAAAACTCTCAACTGAAAGGGATGAAGTAAATAAAATTCTGATAGGTTTTTATGGAGTATCAAGTACCGAGATACTGGCAAAATAAGCAGGCTTCATCCATGATAGAAGGAATAGACTTTGGGCTGTCTATAATGGAAGATTTAGAAAAATCTGATATTTACCCTTGCTTTGCTTTTGAACTGAACATTCCATTGAAAGAAATCACTTGGAGAGATTCACATATTGGAAAGTTTGACCCAGATAGTCAACATAAAATTGAGGAGATTTTAAGTGAATATTACCGAGGGTATGAATACATCTATACGGATGTTTCTCTTGATCCTACAACAGGAGAATGCGGAATTGAGGTATATAATAAAACAAGGAACATACGAATTAGGGGAAAATGCAGAGATCATGTATATGCTCTGCTTAAGTTTTGGCAATAAGATCGCCCCAAAATCTAAAGAAGACAGTGGAAAAGTCAGTGTGGTTTCGAACTCTAAAAGTGCTCTCCAGAAAATTGTAAAGACTGGGGTAAGAAGAGACTCGGGTAAAGATGTAGTTAGGACTAGGAAGTGTTTGCTGGAATTGAAGGAAGGTGGAAGAAGCATCGTATTAATATGGATACCTAGTCATTCAGGAATACGAGGAAATGTCATTGCTGATACATTGGCTGCCAGGGGAAGAGAAGTAGACAATTACATTAATGATGAGAGACACTACTCAGAATTTTATAAGGTTTTAAAGGATCAGACATGGCGGAAATGGAATAATCTATACGCCAATAAGTCAAGAATCGCCACCAGTAAATATTTCCATATTGTTAAATCCCCACAAGATTCCTTGGTTCTCCCGAATTAGGAATATCAACAGACAGAAAGCTAGCACATTTTGCAGATTAAGAACAGCTCATTGCCTAACTCATCAACATCTACACAAAATTGGGCTTAGAGAGGATGCGAATTGTGAATGTGGAGAAGAAGGAGACATAGAACATATGCTCCAGAATTGCGAATTGAGAAGAAACCAAGGAAATCAGCTATACTCCAGGCTGAGAGAGATAAAAAGTGGACCAGTAAATATAGAAGAAATCTTGGCTGAACCTCTGCGTAATGAAGCTTCTGCAAAAATCAATTTTGTCAAAGATAATAACACGAAAATTTAGGGCATACTAAAGGCAAGATAAAACTGCCTTTTTTTAAATTTCCGTTGCTTACTGTTAGTAATTTATGATTGCTGCATTTGGGTAGCTACGCTCGGAAATATAGCTTGCTTGTAGTTAATGTAGAGACGGTTTAACAAAGTATTTTATATTTAAGGATTGATCATGTTCCTTCCAATAGATTCTACAGGAGAGCGACCCTTTATTACCTGGCGAAATCCATCCTAGCACTGTATACGCCACAGTGCGCATCCTTGCATTTCCTATCTTTAAACAGGCAAGTAAGGGCTCTCCTAGATGAAAGGAAGGGCCCACTGACGAACACAGTGAAAAAGAAGAAGAAATACGGATTACCGTGTTGAAGTGTCTACTCGCTCAAATGAGCTTTCATGTTCGAAGTCAGAGATTTCGAAGTAGTGAAATGTGTTCCGAGTGAACTGATATCTACTGATTTGACATTTGAAGTATCATCCGTCGTGAATTATTTATCAGCTGTTAAGCCGGAGTCTCATGCATCCGTTTTCCGACGAAAGATGTCCGAAAAAACTTCTATTTTGACATATTTTCATACGATTATGTCAGAATAGAGGGTTTTCGGACATCTTTCGTCGGAAAACGGATGCATGAGACTCCGGCTTTAGTGTTTAGTGTTTAGTGTTTAGTGTTTATTTATTTTTTATGATTATTTAGTGTTTATTTTTCCGAAAATGGATGAAAACAGCAGTGATTAAGTTGTAAAAGGAAATATTGCAATCCCTTGAAGATAAAATGTTGTATGCTATTCGGCCCCAAAGGTCTTTTTGTGCTACGCTCAATTGTAGGCCTTTACTACACGTCGGCATTCAAACCTTGAGCTTACCACAAAAAGACCCATTTCTGGGCTGAATGACATAAATAACTATTACATACCGAGATTTTATAAAGTAAAAGGTAATAATGGGTATACAATTTTATCAAGTTATATTATTTAGTATGAGACATGTTAGCATTTATAGATTGATCATCTCTGTGAAGAGTCCAAAATAATTTCCTCTCCTTTCAGCAGATATTTTTCAAGATTTTTTTAAATCTCACTTTACACATATGTCATAAATTTTAGCTTCTAAATCTCTAAGTACGCTACTGTATTTGCCACTCTGGCGATACCCGATAGGTGACATAATTATATGAGAGTAGGCCACTGGGAGCCTGTTAACCCCCGGCTCGGGTACTGAGCGCTGATTTATGAAGTTCCCTCCCCGAAACCCGATACGGCCCTTGATTAGCACCCGAGATGACGCGTATAGAGTTGATGGCGCCCGAGTGCAGGGGCCACCGCGATGTCAACTTTCCAGGGATAATATTTTATTCTGGACCCATTCGGGATTGGGAAAGGCCGGCTTCAACGGGAATTGCGTCCGGAGGCTATTTTCTTAATCGGATTCCGGTTTGTTTGTTCTTGTGAAACTTTATAACGGGATAAATCGAAAGTTTGCGTTGTCTTGCCTGAAAGTTAGACGGGTTTATGAAAAGCGGAAGGAGTTTATGCCTGCTTTATTTTTGTTGTGAACAAAAAAAAAATAAGGGAACATAATTCTAAGGAAATTATTTATCTTGGCTTCTTTAATACTTGAACTGAGGTATGATAACCGCAAAAGTAAAGTTGCAGTTTACCCCAAAATCATCATTATAAAATGTTCACATTGGAGCATTATTTATTCTTGAAAAAAAATCAATGTTCCTGCTGATAGATCTTTGCATGCTACTCTGGAACCGTTCAAAAAAAATGTTCAACCCCAATAATTTCCTTCACGCGCTCAATCAATTATTGTTGTTTGGCATAAGGCACATTTTCAAAGTGTTGGAAGAAATGAATAATATAGTTCTCAAAGTAGGTTGTCCAAGAAATATCAGGAATCCCTCTGGCTCATTAGTCTACTGCTGGTACTTTCCATGATCCTGGGAAACGTTATTTATGCGCAATTTATTTATCATCTTTAGGCATACGTCTTGTTATCAGTTCATCAGGTTCGAGAGAAACCTATAGCACAACAACAGCTCCACTCAGTTTTACTGCTCATCAGAAATATGGCAATTGCGTCAAGCTCCCTGTACTACTCTAGAGCTTTCAACTTTCAATATAATATGATACACCTACTCTTGCAGAAATAGGATTCCGCGTTAGAGTAAACTGTAATATGGGTGAGTCAGAACTTTTCTCAAAGATCCATCATACTACTTTACTAAATTTAATATTTTTGATAGTGCTTTCCAGCACGACCCCGGCATCTGTTGAGGCCAATGTTTATACACTGCCTCCTCTTATTTTCAACAAATATTTTTATCAAGGAAATAAGGAGACGTATGGAACTCTTATATTGTTTATTCATATTTATTCGAATGGAAGTTATTTTTGTCGGTTACTTAACGGAAAAGCGATGAAAATTAATTGAAGAAGAGTTAAAGACAAATTGAAGGATTTTAAAACGAACTAAGTTGGTAGAGCAACGCACCGGCAATGTGGATGCGCTGCTGGGGTCGTATTTTCGAATATTCTCGCATACGAAATTTGATTCGATTTCGAATACATCCCATATATTTTACATTGCTGTCAATCAAATTTCGTATACGAAATGTACTCGAATAAATTCGAAAATACGACCCCTGGTTCGAATCCCGCCTAGGGCCCGAAATTTTTCAATCCTTCAATTAATTTTCATATTTATTGCTTTTTCAAGATCTCTGTAGAATGTTGACTTTTCCGTTGAATTTTTTTTTTTTTGCCATTGAGAAGCGGAACATTTTTTTTACTCCATGAACCTCATACTCTTGTTTATTTCTTGGTACTACCTGTATTTATCTATTTGACACGGGGATTTGAAGTATGGATCAACTGGAGGTGATGTCAGACTAACAATCTCTTTTTCTCCAAAAGAAGAACTATCTTAAGAACTCCAGATCAGAAAAAGGTGTCAAGTATTGCGAAGGTCACCGAGAATACTGATTTGAAAGTGCCGATTCCAATTTTAAGGGAGGCCGCACATCAAAGAAACATGAAACGTGAAACACGCCTAACAGGTAAAAAGTACATTATTTTATGGTTGTACCCTCGGTTGTACCCAGTAATGTTGTTTCCTTTAGTTTTTTTTTGGCTTTTTGACAATAATAGAAAAGTTGCCCAACAGCAGTTGTAGTTGCTCGTCATTACTTTCCATTCTGTGCTACAGTCTACACTCCACTACACTACCAAAAGACTTTGCAAACATTATTCTTGTTTCTTTAATTAGTATACAAGAAAGAAACGGTTTCGCTTTTCGTAATTTATTGTTTCATGTTTTATGTTTCATGTTTTATGTTTCACGTTTCATGTTTCTTTGATGTGCGGCCTCCCTAATAGAAGCTTAGCAAAATAGAGTAGCATTATATAGGACTAAAGCCCTATAAATCTGCAATTAGTTAAGGTAATTTTCTGTCAAAAAGTTAAACATTTTATACCTGCTTCTATGTGTATAACACTGAAGCTCCATAAAGAAGAAAAACATGTTACCGATTTTTAATTGAAAATCTGTTTGTCCTGTGCCATAATAATTAATCCCAAAATATAATATAACCGGCAACCGGTAATAAAATATAATTGGCTGTCGAATGGAACGACCCGCAAAGAGAAAGAAAATAAATGTTGAAAATGTTCAGGTTCACATTGCGTGAACGGTAACAATGATAATGATGGTTTGCTGGTCCGGACAGGCGGAAAGTAGACAGGAAGGGAGGCGAGCTTCCGGTCCCGTTCCGATATCCTGGGCCGTTTTAGGGAAGAATCTCCACCTGAGCGGAAATAACACACGTCATATTGAATTGCCGCCCCCGCTGCCCACGTGATCAGCTCGATGAAAGTCCTCGTTTTCATTTGGATGAACATTTAACAGATTTTCAAATGCCACTAGGAATGATATTTAATAAACGAGCAAACGGTTTATTTGTCTTTTTCAGGTGATGAATTTCCCAATATCCGCTTGATCCAGACACCTTTTGGCACGTTCAGAATTGCCTATGAAGAATTTTGAGGATTTACTTTCCAACATTTACGTGATTTGGAGTGTGAAATAAATTTGATGATAATAGGCAATAAATTAATATACATTAACGATTTCACATCTTAGGACATAAAGGACAAATTAACACTTTTTTCGGATGATACCACTATCTTATGCAGCCGTAAAAATGCCTTGAATTCTAGAGCTGCTTAAGCTCAAGTCTTGTTTTATCTTATCGGATCGGGGGTTGCCTATGGTACCTTTGGTTTGAGCCAATTTCGCCCGACGTTTCCAGGGTAGGGCACGGCTCAAGTCTGCTGGTATTATCAGATCGTATCGGGGGTTGCCTATAGTACATAGTACATTTTGTCCGAGCAGGTATCTCTCGACGTGTTGAGGCCTGACCTAAAATACGGGCCCTTTCGCTCATATTGTAGAGAAGGGCTGGTACTTCCACGTCGCACGACCGCCTGGCCCTAAGATCCCAGGTAGAGAGTAGAGCTACTCATTTACTCATTGGGAGGGAAAACTTATAGACTGTGCGGTAGACCCGAGGGGATGTACTAGCAGAGAATGATCCCAATTTGGTAATTACTTTGATGTACCTTGAATCAATATACATACATATTTATTTAAAACTATTCTGGTGTTCCCTGGTACCATTCCTCTCCTGCTTCCGTCAGGATCCTTATTCTTTAAACAGGGGAGCAGCCAGCGTCCCCAGGAGAACGAGTGTTCCGTCTTTCTCAATTATATGCAAATGATAATATAAGTAACAAAGACAGAATACTCGTTCTCCTGGGAACGCTGCTTCCATGTTTAAAGAATAAGGATCCTGAAGGAAGCAAGAGAGAAATGGTAGTTGAGCGACAAGAGCGGTGATAGTAAAAGGCTCACAATATCACCTTCTGGAGTTCACTCGTGAAAAATACTAGACAGTGTAGGTACAACTTCGATACAGGAAAAAGTAGTACAAAAATTATTAACCCCAAACTGGTTCAAAAAGTGTGAGGGTAAGGATAACGGAAAATTGCGAGAACTCCGGAGAATGCTACCGGTTAACAGGATTTTGATGTTATGTAGAATATGAAGTTTGTGAGGCTTTCGGGGCCCAGGTTTATTGATAAGGGGTTTTCATTCGGGCTTAATGGCCGTCGTAAGTTGAAATTTCTTCCTGACGTTTCACTAGCACGCGTGGCTAGCATCTTCATAGGTGCTTCCATGTCCGATTCTGGTAGCAGACTGGCGCGTTCCCGACCGTAAGTTGTATTTATGTGTGAGTGGCTGTGGTGGGGGAGGGGCGAGGCTTCGCGGCACGTGGCTAATCTCAACTCTCTCTGTACTCAATGGGATCTTTCTTGCGTTTTTGCGATCGGGTTCCAGATTTGGTTAAGTTTTAGTGTTTCTTCTTTCCTGTTGAAGTTCTCCGTCTGTGGATTTCTATAGCTTTACGTACACACGTACAAGACGATTGTGGTATCTGGAAGTTGGTGCAAGAAGCTTGACCTCACCAAAGAGTATTTCATGATTCCCTTCACTAAGCGCATGTTCCGCAACTGCCGATTTTTCCGATTGTCCTAGTCTGCAGTTTCTTTTGTGGTCGTTCATCCTGGTTCCCATGGATCTTTTTTTATTCTAACTGACGACGGCCATTAAGCCCGAATGAAAACCCCTTATCAGTTATGTAGAATTTTTTTTTTTAGGAAACTGTTATGTGGTCTTCATGGAAAGAAATTTAAAAAAAAGCAGTTCTCTTTGTCAAACAATTTGCATACAATTCTACGATGGAGGACAATGGCAGGTACTGCCATGCATAGGTTCTTTTTTTCATAGACAACGCTGTATTTAGACCTAAAACTATAAGGAAAATTCTTCTGCAACTTGACAATGGAAAATCTTCTAGTTCCGTCGGCATTCCACCAATTGTCCTAAGAAATTGCGCACAAGAATCGGCTTCAGTTTCTTGCAAACTGTTTTGACTATGTGGAAATATGCAAGAGTGCAGCCTATCCCCAAAAAAAACAAGAAAACTTAACAGTACCGGTTTCGTTCTAAAAGATCAACAACAGGGGATCTGCTGGCATACGTCAGTCATATTTGGAACTCGACTCTCGAAAAACATGGCGAATTCAGAATTGTAACACTGGACATCTCCAAGGCTTTTGATCAGGTGTATCACTAAAATCTCCTCAGCAAACTTCCATCGTATGGTCATGGTCTTTCGAAAGAATTTTGCCATTGGCTGGGGAACATTTTGGAAGGCAGGTCAATGCATATTGTGGTCGATTGTATGTCTTCTGATACACTGCCTATAAATACCGGCATTCCCTAAAGCTCAATTCTGTCCCCGACACTGTTTCTCATTTTTATAAATGATTTGTTAAATGTGACAAGAAACCCCATATACAGCTTTGCGGACTATAGTAGCTTGATGGCATCTTTCTCTTCTGACAAACCTTTTACTGCAGCCACTTCCACATGCCTTGCCCAAAAACAGATTCACTCTATCAACAGTGATTCTTGGCACCATTACCAACTGGGGCCTTAACAATCTGGTCAAATTCAATGCTTCCAAAACTCAAGCAAGAAATCTTCCGCCGATGATAACATAGTTTTGAGAATGTAGGGACAAAACATTTCTATCAATCCCTCAGTATCTCTTGGCATGACCATATATCGATGTATCGATAATCCAACTCTCACCGATTCATTGCAATTTCTAAAACATAGCCGCAAGGTGTCAAAGATGCTCTGAAGATCTGATCTAGTGTTGCGTAATAATCTTGAAAATGTCTTGCAAGACCAAGACTCTTGCAAGAAATTCAAGACAAGATTTTCAAAATTTCTTGTCTCGCAGCGCAAGACAAGACAAGACTTTAAATGCAAGAAATTGCATGATTCTTGAAAGATTTCTTGGATTCAAGATTTCTTGCAACTTAGAAATGATAATTTTTTTGAAAGTGATAATTAAGTCTTTGCGAAAGTTAATACTGACTAGTGTTCATTTTTATTTGCATCATTGCCAGGTTTTAAAGTTGAGAATTAAATAGAATGAAGTCGAGGCTCCTGTTTCGTTAAACGGGCGATAGTTGACGTAGTTCGTTTACGGTCCGTTAAGAATTTTTTTGCTGAAATTAGTGTCGTCCATTTCAGTATTACTTTTTTCTATATGACGAAGATTCTTTGTATGAAATATAGAAATTTTATTACCTTTTTGTTAGAATATAAAATCTTAACAAATTTGTGCAAAACAAAAAATTTCAAGAGTCTTGCAAGACAAGACTTTAGTACCTATGCAAGACAAGACTTTAAAAATTTCTTGTCTTGAATTTCAAGACAAGACAAGAAACAGGTTTTTAAGACAAGAATTCTTGTCTCCAAAATCAATAGAAAACTGATAAGCAGCGTGTGAAAAACTTTTTCGCACGCTGTGCGAAAAACTCTATTTTCAGAGCTTGCCTAGCGTGCGAAAAACTCCATTTTCAGAGGCAGTCGTAGAAAATAGTATATTACATTACGAGTGTAGAAAGTGACAAATTTCACACGAGTGTTTTTTCGCACGAGGCGGTAGCCGAGTGCGAAAATCACACGAGTGTATGAAAGACGCTTTCTCACAAGTGATGTACACCATTTTTCCTACGACCACAAACTGATTTACACCAATCTCCTCTTATTTTATTTCTTTTCATTTTCAACACACGTGCTGAAAGTACTTTCAATCCACGTATTGAAAGTAAATTGCGATGTCAATCACAAATAATGTCAACAGTATTTTCCACACGTGTGCTGAAAGTACTTTTAGCAAGCGTATTGAAAGTACTTTCAGCACGCGTGTGATATTTCGCGCTTTCCAAAGAACCAGCTAGTGCGGTTTTTGTCATTTTCGTATGTGGTCGTAGGAAAAATAATTTAGTATCCCACTATACCATCACCATTATTTAGCCTATAGAATAATATCAAGCAGTTTTTTATACATAGTATACTACCCCATTGTCACATGGCCGTTTCCACCAACAATTTTAGGGAAGCCTTAATGATAAGTATTCTCTAAAATGACAGTGTTCCATAGAGGAATGTCAGTTTAATGGCCGTTTGCACCGACCATTTTGAGGAAGCCTTACGTTAAATTTTCCTTAACATAACATTTCTCCATGTAAATCAGTTTTAAGGAATACTTATCGTTAAAGCTTCCCTAAAATAGTTGGTGAAAACCTTAGATTAGGGAGGGGAGAGGATACCGCGCACTGGTTTAACGCAATGCTAGGCTTTTGTTACATCAATTAACCGGCCGCCATTTTATTTGTGGCAAACAAGCTTCTGTGGCAGTGTTGATATTTTGTGATTTTGTGACTAAAAAGTTTTAATATTTGACTAAATTTTGTGCTAATAGACATGGTGAATTGTTGTGCTTTTCAGTGTAAAAGTCGTAGCGAGAAAAAGGAGCCGGGAGTATCTTTTCACAGGTAATTAATAAACAATGCATAATAAAACCATCATTATACAGGCGCTTTTTTTATATTTTGGGACAGATTTTATAAATGCCCTATAAGTATCATATTATACTGTGTGTAAGCAAATTACGGGCCTAAATATAATTCCCTATTTTAAATGTTTCGATTGAAAAATCAATAATTTTGTTAATTCGATCTGTCAAATCCTTTGAATCTACCAGTGGCGTAGACCATTTAAATACTCGATTTTAATTTAAAAAAGTCCGAAAAACTAATTAAGAGCGAATAAACTGATTATTTCCTAACTTACGCCCCGTATATCCTGAAAAAATCGTAAATTTTGGCGTGGTGATCAACCATTTAGACATTTACCGTTTTAACTACGTATGATTTTGTGATACGCCACTGGCCTAAATGGTCTTGGGCCAGCCGGTAACACGCAGGCTTGACGGATTACCAGTCCTCTCTCTTTTCTTGTCTAAGGTGAAAACCAAGTTTAATACATACTACTAAGGATTGCTTATCGGCCTCGTTTTTGGTAAACGCAGCCATATTGGTGTATCACCATTGCCGACGTCAATAACCAATTCGTCAGCTGTTTGCGCCTGCGGTCGTAGTTAAGAATTTAAATTTATGATGAAAAATATTATTTAATTTTGATTACCATAATAGGCAGATAGGAAGATGCAAACGAGATCCAAAAAATAGTTGTTTTAGAATGTTTATCAAGGCCGCAACACAAATGAGAATGCAGTGCTCTGATTGGTTGATTTTTCGAAACTTGTTTTAAGGTCTTTAAGAAAACGGCACATCAGAATTGGCTCAAAGTTGGCATAAACATTATTTGATCGATTATCTACGATAGGGAACTTGCACATTTTTTTTTTTTTCAAAAATGTGTTGTACTATACTAAAGACATAGTCATGCCAAATATCAAGCATTAAAAATCAGCCGTTAATTTTTATAAATATTTGAAGTTACGGTCGAAACATCGCCATTTGAAACGACCGATTAGTGTGACGTCACTCAGCAACAAAATTCTGTTCACAGTCCTTGGTTGACAGTGACCTTCGAACAGGTAGATTTAGATTATGGTTATGTTGTTATGTATGCCGTTTATGATAGATTTGACATTGACAACACCAGCAGCACATGACGTGGCAGCGGCGCGACCCGATTATTACTGCCTTGTGACGTCAGGACCCATAGAAAAACGTTTTTGATCGCGTCAAGAATTTCAAATTATTTGGTATTTTCAATTGAAGATTTTGGACACCAGAGATAAGATATTATATCCTTTTCCTAATTGCATCATTTATTAGGATGATTGTTATTGTGTTTTATTATTTATCTCATATTTAATTTAATGTGCAAGTTCCCTATTCCTTATTTTGGTTTTTCGATATTCAGCCTTTTTTTTTTAATTCAAAAATCATGTTCGCAACCACCAAAACAACTAAATGTGTTGGTGGTGGTTGCATATTTGCATGTTTATCAAGCTCGGATCCGTGAAAAGCATATTTTATTGATAACCACGAAAAACTGAAAAAAGCTAATAATAATTGTAAAGATTGTAGATAATATCAGGCCTCAAATAATGTTTATGTAGGGCTTCGCAAGACCAAGACCAAGACTGGGACCAAGACCAAGACTGGCCAGTCTTGGTCTTGGTCTCGAAAACTAAATGCGGTCTTGGTCTTGATGTTCCAAGACCAAGACAAGACTGGCTCAGTCTTTTCTATTTGAACCATAGAATAAACCTACCTTACCTACCTGAGCATTCAGGATAGACAAAGGTTTTCCAGATTCCAGAACCCTCACATAGTCACATAGCTCATTTTAATTTTATTGGCCTATTCACAATATTTAGATTTGGGTTAAATTGGGTGAGATGTGGGGTTTGTGTTAGTTTGGGTTAGTTAGTTAGTTTAACTTAGGTACCTATTGTATTATGTAGGGGTAGCAAAATATCGATGTGTTCTGTGTAAATAGTTGTTACACTATGTTGTATTTTTAAAACCTATAATCTATAATACCTTCTCGTGAATTTGATAAAATAATAAATTTAATAAATTTATTTAATTCAAAGACATAAAAGTAGATATAGGAATTTGCATATTTTTATAAATATTGAGTCGATTTTTCTTATCAAGACAAAGACCAAGACGAGAGTCTTGGTCTTGGTCTTGAGAAGAATTATTAGGTCTTGGTCTCGGTCTTGGTCTTGGTCTTGCTAACAAGAGCAAGACAAAATCAAGACTAGTCTTGTGGTCTCGCGAGGCCCTATGTTTATGCCAAAGGATTTTGGAAATTATTGCGGATTTTTTGAGATGACCTTAGTAGCTATTTATACAATAAGTTACGAAATGAGCGTCTTTTAGGCACGCGACGTGAAAATTGTCCAACGAGGCAAAGCCAAGTTGGACAACACGTTGAGTGACTAAAAGACATCCTTTCGTAACGTATTGTATACAAGATTTTTTCTACTGGCTTTTCATAATAAAAAAACACAATTTTACTTCATGTGAATAAGCCGATTACGCCCAAAATTTTTGTTACCTGCTTTTGCTTGACACTTGAAACTTTTCATGCGATTTTTTTTGAAGATTCGACATCAATAATTAAAATCCTAGAAAGTAGGTAACTACAAAAAGTTCTGTTTTGAGTAACCCAAACGTTCAATTCAATAATTTAATTTTTAATATCCATAATAAATACAGAACAAAATTCAAATCTGTGTTTAGTGTGTTTTTTATTCCTGAACAATGGATGACACTTTTAGGCACTAGTGCTTAAAAATCACTTTTATGTCCGATTGACCAATAAAGTGATATTTATAGAACAGTTTTGCGTCCATAAAGTAGCAATTTATTGTACTAGTAAAATAAAGTGCTACTTTATTTTACTAGTAAAATAAAGTACTAGTTTATTGCCTACCTGGACTACCTGACAAGGTGAAACAGGTCCTGACAACCTGCCAAGGTAGAACAGGTCTTGACAACCTGCCAAGTTGAAACAGGTATACCTACGCGAATTTTACTTTTTTCATTGAATTTTTTTAATTTTTACCAAAAACCAGTCGTAATCGTACATAAAATCATGTATATAACGCTTACATAAACAGGCTTTATTGACTCATTATTTAATAGCCTCGCTCGCAAGCTCGCTCGGCCATAAAATTATTAGTACAATAAAGCCTTACTTTATGTACTTGTTATATAAATAGCTATTACGCACCTAAAAGTCACTTTTACACACTGAGTGCTTAAAAGTAACTTTCACGCACTCAGTGCTTAAAAAAATGTCGTTTTGAAACTAAAATGACAATCGAAAAGTTTGTTATTATGAAACGTCAGTAGAAAAAACAAATTTTGAAGGTGAAAACATTTCAAGCAATTTCAAGTAGATGGCGCCACGGCAAAAAAGCTACATTGGGAGCATCATAATTGTATATTTGTCTTTCTCTTTTACTAAGTTTTTCACCGACAAACAGATTTTGTTTTGAACAAAAAATAAAATATTGAACCGTATGTGTAGAGTGGCGAAGTCGTCATTTTCAAAAACTAAGTTTAAACATGGCTGCTTTTAACGCGGCCTTAATGTAGTAAAACCAAGTATGCATAAAGCAAAAGCCCGCGGAATAGGGTACTTGCATGGAAAATTAAATTGATTATCATTTATTGCAAACTGCAGGAAATCGAAAAAAAATCGATGCGTGTTTTTTTATTTTGTCCAGATATGATTATTTCGAAAGATACAAATATTGAGTTTTGTATATATAGATATACTGAGGCATGTGCGACGTGACAACGTATTATAAGTTATGACGTCAGAAGGACATGTCAAAGCGTTGTATCTCCGTCAATTTTTGACTAACAAGAAAAAGAAAAAACACGTGTTGACTCATGGACTATCGAAATCAGCAATAAAAAAATTTGATGCAAGGGGCCTATTGTGACCTATGGTGCAAACAACCTACGTCAAGGCGAGAAACGATATGCTGCCTACGTCAGACCTGGTGATTTGGCGTGGTGGGGGACTTCAGATTTGTTCTACACAGGCCTTATGTGGATAGGCTATCCTGTAGTAGTAGTGTGTATTATCCTTGGTTGGAAACGGCCATTAATTTCTTCCGCTTAGGTAGTATAGACTTTTTGTGAGCGGACCAATATAAAAAACAAGTAGATTTTTGAAATTTTTGTTGTACTACTTTTTTTACCGCAATTGTACAGTGTGTGTGTCGACCTCGAAAACTTTAGATAAATAAGAAAACTACAGCGTGTTCTCAGAAAGGCAGCTTGTTACGGGCTATTTTCAGAGATTGAATTGGTATCGCTTTCCAAGCAATTTGATATTGAATATTATGAGCAGTTTGTCCACTGAGTATTTTTGGCGTTCACCGTTCCTTAAATCTAAAAGAAAAACCCATTCTCGTATAATAAAGATAAATCCATCAAATTCAAATATTTGGTACAACTATAGGAGAAAGAGAGAGAACCGAGTCGATGGTCTGTTATCTAGCAGGGACGGTACCGAATTTCAGGCATTTGCAAAAAATTAGGTTGATCATTCGATTTTTGGCTGCGAAAGCTACTTGATTGAAGCTAGCACGTTTTGCTGATTTTACATTAGAATATCGGTTTTCCTTTTCCCAAATTAATTGCAGAATAGTTTTCTGAGTCTAAGCATAGTTTGCTGATGTGATTTTGGGAAAAATCCTGGAAAATATTGGAAATTCTAAGATATTAACTACAAAACCACATGGTTTCTCTTTGAAAGGCCACCTTAGAACTTTCGGTAAGTCTTATTTGTTCTTTCTAGCCTGTTCCGCTGCTGATACTCGTTTGTTTTTATATAGGCCTTTTTCTTCTTTTATCTTGCGATTTTTGTTATTCCTTTGCTGGGAAATCCACCTTGACCAGTGTCCTTGTCATTCTTGTCCTGGCAACTAAGGGAACTATAGTGAAACTGATGCACTTGCCTCAGTATCCTGGGATTTCTTTACGTCGGATGCCACAATTTATACCTACCAGATTCGGAATTACTGGGTACAGACAGTATCAAATGGACAAGAAAATGGTACCTACCTGAACGGGTTTTGTGTATTGTACTGAACTGCTCCTGCTTCCCATAAGGTCAGATCTTTCCATTTTTCTTATATAATTGAATTATCTCAAGCCCTCAGCGTGGCTGAAAAACATTGAATGGTAACATACGTATTTAACTGGCCGTGTACTATTACCACTTTTGCGCCTTCTAGTTTTTAAGTTGGTTGTTTCGATAAAGTGCGGAAAACCTTACGAATGTACACCAAATATATGCATATACGCGGTATTTTCTCATCACTGGTGATTATTTACAGTATTTTCAAGTTTCAAGAGTATTTTGTTAACTTTTACATAAGTAGTTTATTCAAATTCGAATATGATGAACGATAAAATACTAATTTGATATATGACATTACTGAAGGTGTAAAATTATAGTTTTTTTCTTCTTTAATTAAAGCTGCCACTTCATATTTTGAATTTAGTGTTTCTTTCCTTTGGTTTATTGCTTACTTTAGGTTCTTTCCCGTTTTGTTGGTTAGCACGATTACCTTTCTGTAGGGGTGAAAACGGGTGGCGCTATTATAAATTTATCTGAGCTATTTACCCACGACCACTCTCCACTGGCATAGCTAGCTAGGAAGGGCCTTTGTACCCCAAACAGGTAATTGTTCCGAACCGTTTAGGTAAACTTTTGGTTTAGTGCATTTTTAGCTAACATTATCTTTAGAATTCCACTCATTTTGCAGCGAAACAATATAACTTTCATATTTAATTTTTTTTTTTTTTCATAACAAATATTTATAATTTTTTTTTACTCATAACAAGCTGTTTTGATTCATTATAGAGATACTCAAAAACGGCTGTACACAAAACGGTTTTGTTCCCCCATTCAACCGTTTATGTGTCTCCTATATATGTATAGGTTTCAAGATCCCCATTCATGAAGTTCCAAGGAGGGGCACACCGTAAACAATACACTGGTTTAAAATCGTTTGCTTGAACTTGAAACAAAACTATAAGGACTTAAAAAATGACGTTTTTCTCCAAACGTCAAAAAAACGTCACTTTGTTAACCCCTGTCAAAAGTACTTTTTCTCCGTTTCTCCGAATGACAGTAAAAGCGGCCTTTTAATGACATTTGACAGGTTCAAAAGTTGTATTTTTACTGCCTAGGCAGTAAAAGTGGACTTTTACTGCCTAGGCATTAAAAGTGACAATGTCACAACGTTCCAGGTAATAATTTCACTGAATTTGGTATTTCAAATTGATGGTGACAATGAAAAATGTCAAAATAATTTAATTATTTGAATAATAATAATGAATGAAATAAATATAAAAAAGATGTTCATGTGTGACATTTGAACATTCGGAGAAAAAATTATATGTTTTACATGGCAGAAAAGCAGATTTAATGCCTCGGCTGGTTTCCTAGCCTCGGCTATGAAACACCAGCCGCGGCATTAAATCTTGTACTTTTCTGCCTAGTAAAACAAATAACTATTTAGTGCCGCTCGTACTTTTCAGGAATGTCCCTACTGTTTTTTATTGCTTTAGAAGGTTAAGAAAAATACAAAATCGAGAGGCAAAAATAATTACTTAAAACTAAAACAATCTCTGAGCGAGCGCCGTAATGAAACCAACTGAAGTAATGACAATCAATTTAATTGCGACTACAATTCCCCCCCCCCCCCCCCCCCCCCCACCCCCCCCCCCCCCCCCCCCCCCCTTCCAGACAGTAATGAGCAAAAGAAGGAAACTTCGCTTATAAGGAAATAAAGTTTTTATTCGGTTTCACAGGTACCATAATATTTCAAAGACCACTTTAATTTGACTGCTTATTATTTGCCTTTTGAAAAGAAAGGTTTGCCTTTTCAATTACGTTTGAAAGTGAAAAAGCGCCCTTTCTACAAGAGAAATTTCTATTTGGCTTTATCAGGAAAATTATTCTATTGATATTGATACCTGCTAGGAAAAAAATGTTTTTAGAAGGTTTTTTTCTTAACAAATGAACAAAACCAAAGAAAAGCATGCCCCGGAGCTCGCTGAAAATTCCTGTCGCAAATAGGCGATAAATTCAACGAAATATTAATATCGACATTAGCGCGGACAAGAATGAATAACAGGCGTCGCCACAATGTTTCCAATTAAATTGGAATTTTCTCAAGCTTGTTGTGACATTTCGTTGAACTGTGGAAAGGAACGCCGTTAAAATAATTTTATCGATGAACATGCGGCGGCACTTTTATTGCTGCCGCCGCCCCCAACAATAGAAATCACAATATCGAAACAGTCATCCATTATTTATGTTACAGATCGCTAGAGATTGATAAATAGAATTAAATAAAACTGAGGAGGATAAAGCGTTTTATAAAAATGTCAGCGAATAGGTTTTTTTTTCCTATTATTGTTAGTGGTGGAAACTTAACACACATTTCTATTATATGATATTGTCACATATACAGGGTGTCCGGAATAACTTGAAGTACAAAAAAAATATAAATGCAAAAGTTTCTTGGTTTTTAGCAATGTTGTCAATTATTTGAGTTTTATTTATACAGGGTATCCCAAAAGTGCTGCACCGACTTCAAAACCAGAAATTTTAAATGGGACACCTTGTATATTTTTACATTTTTGGATTCCCGGAGAAAAATAAAGGTAACTTCCATAAGGACTCCATATTCGAATTTTGTGTAATTGAGAAATTGAGGTTATGTATTTTTTTTAGCAAATTTATGCCCTCGGCAAACAGTGTTTTGTGCGGCTGGTAGTTGAGATTATTTAATAAAATTTCAACCACACCTTAAGAAGACTACCTTTCAACGATCTACGATGGCTAGATGCTTTAAATTTATACAGGGTGTCTCAGATCATAGGACATTTTATTCAATTTTCAATATCCAAGTTTTTTTCAATAGAACACCCTATATTTTATATTTTTTTGTTGAAAAGGCTAAAAATACCTATCCATTCATATATATATGTCCTATACCTAAATCTAATAGTTCACGAAATATTTAGACCACTTACTTCATCGATATATTTTAATATATAATTTCAAAGAATAATCTTTAAAAAAATACATCAACACCCAAATTAAAGCTAAGTAACAGACTAAAGTAAGTTTTCAATATGTCCTGCATTTTGAGCTATGCATGTAGTGTAAACGGCCTCTTAATGGTTTATAGCATCAGACACAGAATTCGTTTCATCTAAGTGCGCTACAGCTTCTCTGATACGTCTTTGCACATCGTTTACCGTAGTAGGCCTTTCTTTGTATACAATTTCCTTTAATGTTTCCCACAAGAAAACATCTAGTGGGGTAAGATCTGGACTTCGAGCTGGCCACGAGATCGTTCCATTTTCCCCTATCCAACGGACGTAATGTAGGTTTAAATAGTCTCTTAAATTGTTCCCCTTGTGGTACGGAGCTCCATCTTGTTGTTTAGGTATAGGACATATAAATGAATGGATAGGTATT